>CM077305.1:143397500-148397500 GCA_039655065.1 Glossophaga mutica | reverse complement strand
GCAAAGATGTCAATTGTCCCCAAATTGTCCTAGAAGATTAAAAAATTCTGAACAAAATCCCAGTAAGATTTTTTATAGACACAAACTATTCTAAAGTTTATATAAAAATGGTAAAGCCCTGCACTTGTCAAATCACATTTTGGAAAAAATAATAATGTAGAAGGAATAGTCTTTCTGATGTTAAAGCTTACTGTAGTACCAGAGGTGTCCAACCTGAAGCCCTGGATGGCTATTAAAGCAGCCCAGCACAAAATCATAAATTTACTTAAAACATTATGAGATTTTTTTGTGTGATTACACGTCGCAATATATTGAATGTGTGGCCCAAGACAACTCTTCTTTTTCCAGCGTGTCTCACATATGCCAAAAGGTTGGACACCCCGATAGTCAGGACTCTGTGGTATTGGAGAAAAAATAGACACATGGATCAATTGATGAAAATAGAAAACCCAGAAACACACACATAAAAAGTATGCCTACTTGATTTTTGACAGAGGTGCAAAAGTAATTCAGTGGAGGACAAATAACACAGAGAAATTGGATGTTCATACAAAAAGAATTAACCTTGACTTAAACCTAAAATCCTACATAGTAATTAACTAAAAATCCACCATCAACTTAAATGCAAAATGTTATACTATAAAACTTTTAGAAAAATGGAGAAAATCTTCAGAACTTAGGACTAAGTAAAGAGTTCTTTTACTGGACAGCAAAAACATGGTCCATAAAAGGAAAAGGGATAAACTGGATCCCATCAAAATTAAAAACTTATTCTCTGTGGAAGATATGATGGTGGTGAAAAATAAGTCTGAGAATGGAAGAATATGTATTCAGACCACTTATCTAAAAAGTATCTAGAATATATAAGGAAATATCAAACTCGACAGTGATAAAAATAAACAATTAGAAACAAACTTAGCAAAAGACAAACAGAAATTTTACTGAAGGGGTTATACAAATGGCAAATAAGCATATGAAAAGATACACATCATCATTAGGCACTAGGGGAAGTGGATGTTAAAAATACAATAACTTATCATGACGCACCTGTCAGGACAACTAAATCAAAAAGTGACACCACTTAGGTCTTGTAAGGATTTGGGAAAACTGGATCATTCTTTCATTGCTGTTGGGTACACAAAATGGTACCATCACTCTTGAAACCATTTGGGAGTTTATTTTGAAATTAAAATTGCAGTTATTCTATGATACAGCAATTGTACCCTTTGGTTTTTATCCCAGAGCGATGATAACTGGTGTCCATGCCAAAACACTTGTACCTGGCCCTGACTGGTATTGTTCACTGGATTGAATGTCAGCCTGTGAACCACAGGGTTCCTTCCCAGTTCGATTCCCAGTCAGGGAACATGCCTGGGTTGTGGGCCAGGACCCCAGTAGGGGATGCAAGAGAGGAAACCACACATTGATGTTTCTCTCCATCTCTTTCTCCCTCCCTTCCCCTCTCTAAAAATAAATAAATAAAATCTTAAACAAACAAACCCTTGTACCTGAATGTTCATAGTGGCTTTACTCATATTAGCCAAAAAAATGAAAACAGCCTAAATGGCCTGCATTTGGTTAATATATAAACAAACTGTAGTGTATCCATACCTCGGAATGCTACTCAGAAATCTGTGGAATGAATTATTGATGCATGCAATAACTTGAATGAACTTCAAGGTATTATACTGAGTAAAAAAACTGATCCCAAAATATTATAAACTACATAATTCCCTTTCATTACATTTTTGAAATAACAAAATTATAGAAATGGAGGATATATTAGTGGCCATGAATTCGGGAAGGGAAAATGAACTAGGTGTGGCTATAAAGATGTAAGTCCATAGAGCCTTATGGTAGTTATGCAAACCTATACATGTGAAAAAAATTCATAGAGAGTGAGAGAGAGAGACAGGTGAGTACATGCATAACTGGAGAATACAAATTAACTGTGTGGATTGTATCAATGCCAATTTTCTGGTTTTGCTATTATACTATAGTTATGCAAGATGTGAACACTGCAGAAGAATAGGTGAAGGGTGCATATAACATCCTGTAAATTTCTTAGCAATGTCATGTAAACCTATAATTATTTCAAAATAAAAAGTTTATAAATAAATAAATAAAATGGAGAGGGCTTCCCCTTTCCCTCATACTGATTAACATTCAAATTGGTATAACCTCAGCCTTAAAAAAAGATGTATCTCACCATTAGCCATACAAAGCAGAGTCCTTGAGACAATGAATTTTCAATAGCATTTGAGACTATTTTGTGCACATATGCTTTTGTGTACATATACTGCTTCTGAGGCTAAGATAAACCAACAATTTTAGCTAATATGTTATTCTGTTTAATAAAACTGCACATTAACATTGAAGGACAATATTGATTTTTTTTAATTTAGTGCTGTATTAAAATGCTAAATACGTATTTAACATAGCTAGCTTATGAGTAATTGCCAAACATTTCTAGCTTAAAAGCTGGGAGAGAAGACAAAAGGGAAACCAAGATGGACACTGTGCAACAAGTGTTTGAGAGAGAAACACGGAGCACGTGCTTTTGTTGCAGCAGCCTGGCTGGCAGACAGGAGAAGACGAAAGTAAGACTTGGGTAAGGAGGCTATGAGGTTGTACTATAGAGATGCAGCAACAGTCTCAATGATGGAGTCAAGCTTTAAATGTTTATGTTAGGAAAGATGAAAAGTAAAAATTAATGCTAAAATCAGAAATTAATAAAAGGCAAAGCAAAGGATTAAGATGATCCAAAAAGTCAACAGTTGATTCTCTGAAAAAAAATATCAAAATAGATGAATTTCTGAAGAATATGAGTATCAATAAACCACTAATTAATCTGTAGACTCAATTCAATTTCAAACAAAATCCTGACAAGGACCTTCACAGAAGCTGACAAGCCTACTGCGAAATTTATATGGAGCAGAAGAGGGTCAAGAAGTTTCAACAGACTGTCTCTTGAAGAATGTGGTGTGAAACTTAACTATAAAATGAGACTAAAAGAAAAGAAGAAAGGAGATTAGATGTGTGTATGTGTGTATGTATTCTGTCCACTATAAAATGTACTTCACTCTGAGTCATGATAAAAAATAAAAATTGAAACATCCCAGTCAAGAGAACTTTTGAACATGTGAAGAAATACATTCAAGAATGTTTGTAACATCACTAGTGGAATGAGAAGAAAAAATTTTAAAACCCAAATGTTCATCAATAAGAACATGCTTACAATATATTTGTAATGTTGAATACTATTCAGCAGAATAGAAAATGAATCATAGCTATATATTATCAACATGAATGCATTTCATAAACATTTTAATGGAAAGAAAAGTTGAAGAACACTCACATTGCAACTGCATTTACATAGTGTTAAAACAAAACTAAATTTGTCACTTATGAATGCAACTTTTATAGTAATACTACAAAGAAAAAAATGCCAATCCCATGGGAGAGGAGAAGTAAATGAAAATACCAAAGGGAAAGCTACATAAAGGGCTTCAAAAATATTGTTTATCTAACCTTAAACTGGGTGTTAGGTACAGGTATGGTTGATATTCAAAGTATGTAGTAATCCAAACTAAATACCAAGAAATCTAAAAAGACAACCGCTAGAGTAATTTCTCAGAGTCCAAACTATGCCTACTTCCCAGGCATTATGTTTTTAGAACTGGATCTTAGAGAAATGAAGGAGCAAGCAGCTGGGGCAATGGGCTTGGGGGTACTTGGAGCTCCAGCAGTTACCTACCAGCCAGTATATCTATATTGGAACCATCAGTACAGACATACTAGTGCCCACTGTCTGAGTAATAAATATCCTTAGATATATAAGCATTCTTTTAAGCTCCATAACATATAGTGTACCTTGTATTTTGTATATACACACTTATGTGTATATATACATACACATATACGTAAAACACTCCCCAATAGTAATATAATGTGAGCCACAAATAGGAACCACATATGTAATTTAAATTTTTCTTTTAGCCACATTTTAAAAAATGAAAAAGATGAAATAATTTTTAATAATATTTTGTTCAACTCAGTTATTTCCAAAATATCATTTCAAGAGGTAATCTGTGTAAAAATTGTTAGTGAAATTTCTGATATATTTTTGCACTAAGTCCTCAAAATCCAGTATGCAGTTTATACATATGGTACATATCAAGCTGAACTAGCCACATCTCAAGTACTTAAAATATCCAGTGGCTAAAGTATTGAACACAAGCACAGAATATCTTAAATTTAAATATAGAATAATATAAATTTTTATAAGTGTAGATATGGAACATTTTCTCAGATATATTTAATGAAAAAACATGTAAAGTGTGCTTGAAGATTGTATAAGTCAATGTGCATAAGATTATGGGAAACATATTTTTTCCTGGAAAAATTAAAAACGATTAACAGTGGTGTTTCTTGAAAAGAAGAGGGAGAGATTAAGGATACTGTGACATTTTTCCTCTATTTTTATACCTCTATAAACTTTAACTTTTTAAAGTGTATATATGTTATACACACACACACATATATACTGATATATATATATATACACACACACGGAGTGGGGCAAAAACAGGTTTATAGTTTTGAGTACACAAAACAGAGTTTATTCCTATATTATTATTTATTACTGTATTACTTCCACATGAAAATTCTAAACCTACTTTTGACGAACAGTATTTATCAATTTTTAATTTTAATTAATACACAATTAATCAATGAGGCATTTAACAGTGGAAAAATACTGTGAAATGACAATAGTTAATTTAAGGGATCCTGCACTCACATTTCCTACCAAGGTGCCAAAACTACTAATTCTCTAATTATGTGATTATTAGCCCTTCTCTGCCACCTGTTTTGACAGACAGGCATTCTAGACAGGACACTATGATCATTTGCCTTGTAAATATTCTACTTTTCTCAACATTGTAACTCCTGATCTAACTGAAGATGGATATAAGATTTGGAAAAGTAAGTAAACCAACAAGGAAAGATATCTAAAATCTACATGGCCTCTGTCTTTAAAGAGTTTTTTATTTGTTGTTCAGTTACAGTTGTCCCCACTTTCCTTCTTTACTCTCCCCCAGTCTATCCTCCCCCTTCTTTGTCCCTGGGTCCTTTATACAAACATGTTCCTGGATTACCCTTCCCCTTCTTTCTCCCATGATACTCTTCCCCCGTCCCCTCTGATTACAAATGCATTGGTACATACAAAGGGAGAAGCAAAAAATGGAATTTACTTATAAAAATTATGTATTTATTTGTACATGTTTATTCATAAACTTTAGTCACCTACAAAGTACTCCCCATTTGATGCAATACACCTATCAAGACTTTTTTTCTCTTCCGGCCAAGATGGAGGTGTAGGCGGACACACTGTGCCTCCTCTCACAACCAAAATTAAGGACAACAAATATTTAGAAACAAGAAAACAACCAGAACTTATAGAAAATTGAACTGTACGGAAGTCCAACAACCATTCATCCAGACCGGTAAGGGGGCGGAGTCGCGGCAGGAGAAAGTGGAGGTGCAGACCCAGGAACGCAAGCAGCAGCAGCTTGCAGTTCCCAGGTGCACAGGCGGTGGCTGGCGGTCCTCGGGCGCACAGGTGGCAGCTGGCAGACCCCGGGCACAGGGGGGCAACTGTGCAGACCCAGTGAGGCCACACAAGGCAGCTGGCTGACCAGGTGGTCCCACATTTGCGCATGCAGACGGTCCAGGCAGAGGGGAAGCGGCGGGAAGGGCCGGAGTCCAGGAGAGAGTGGAGCAGGTGCCATTGTTCCCTCTCAGACCCCGCCCCCACCTATAGCGTCACACCCTGGCGACTGGGCTGCCCCGCCCTGAGGAACACCTAAGGCTCCACTCCTCGCTACGTAATAGCCGCGACCAGACTAAAACCAAAACAAAACAACAACAACAAAAAAAAAAAAAAAAAACACCAAAAATGGCTCAAACCGGAAAACAAATAAAAGCCCCAGAGCCACTTCCTCTAAGCAGTGAAGAGATAGCCAACCTATCAGATGCACAGTTCAAAGCACTGGTCATCAAGATGCTTACAGAATTGGTTGATTTTGCTCACAAACTAGATGAAAAAATGCAGGCTACAATCCGTGAAATGAAGGAAGATGCATGGGGAACTGATAGAGATGGAAGGAAAACTGGGACTCAAATCAATGGAGTGGACCAGAAGGAAGAAACTAACAACCAAACAGAAAACAAGGAAGAAACAAGAATTCAAAAAAATGAGAGGCTTAGGAACCTCCGGGACATCGTTAAACGTCCCAACATCCGAATTATAGGGGTCCCAGAAGGGGAAGAAGAAGAGCAACAAGTGGAAAACTTATTTCAACAAATAATAAAGGAGAACTTCCCCAACCTGGCAAAGGAAATAGACTACCAGGATGTCCAGGAAGTTCAGAGAGTCCCAAAGAAGTTGGACCCAAGGAGGAACACACCAAGGCACATCGTAATTACATTAGCCAAGATTAAAATGAAGCAGAGAATTCTAGAAGCAGCAAGGGATAAGGGGACAGTCACCTACAAGGGAGTTCCCATCAGACTGTCAGCTGATTTCTCAAAAGAGACCTTCCAGGCAAGAAGGGGCTGGAAAGAAATATTTGAAATCTTGAAAAGCAGGGACCTACATCCAAAATTGCTCTACCCAGCAAAGCTGTCATTTAGAACGGATGGACAGATGAAGTGCTTCTCAGATAAAGTCAAGTTGAAGGAGTTCATAATCACCAAGCCCTTATTATATGAAATGTTAAAGGGACTTATCTAAGAAAAAGAAGATAAAAATATGACAGTGAAAAGACAGCAAACTCACAGCTATTAAGAACCATACCTAAAACAAAAGCAAACTAAGCAAACAGCTAGAACAGGAACAGAACCACAAAAATGGAGATCATATGGAGGGTTAGCAACAGGGGTGTGGGAGGAGGAGAGAGGGGGAGAAGGTACAGAGAATGAGTAGCATAGATGGTGGGTAGAAAATAGACGGGGGAGGGCAAGAATAGTACGGGAAATGTAGAAGCTAAAGAACTTATGACACATGGACATGAACTAAAGGGGGGAATGTGGGTGGGAGAGGGTGTGTAGGGTGGAGGAGAATGATGGGGGAGAAATGGGACAACCGTAATAGCATAATCAATAAAATATATTTAATAAAAAAAAAGACTTTTTTTCTACTGCTCAAAACATGAGTTTCGAACTCACAGATTTTGATGCCTTTGAGTGCTTCTGCCATTTTTTGTTTCACCTCTTCCACATCGGCAAAAAAAAGTCCTTTGAGGACGTTTTCCATCCAGTGAAGCAAACAGAAAAAACGTTGCTTGAGGCAAGATCAGATGAATAGGGAGTGTGGAGAGTGGGGGTCATGATGTTTTTGATCAAAAACTGCTCAACACTCAGTGCAGTACGGGCAGGTGCACTAACAAATCATCCATCGTGAAATGGGCAAATGCTTTGAGTCTTCAAAAAAATTCACTGAAGCTGAACTCAGCCTCCCACAACAGTGCCAGCTGTACACAATAATAGAAATGCATTTCTAGAACACTCAGCTAGTGGGGGAAGCATGTACTATAAGGGGCCCACCCTCCAGAAGATAGTTGTTTTTTGCAGGGTCCCCCTTGTATAAGATGCCCTAGATCTACACACCCCTGGAACCACTACTTTAGTAGCCCTTTAAAAAGATGAAGTGAACTTACAGCTGACTTAATTAGTTCTGGAGACATTCATGTTTGTCATTAGCAGTTCCTTTTAAGTAGATCTATTAAAACTTACATAAAGAACTTCATTAAAGTTTTCCTGGGGTTCCCATCAGCATTACTGGATAATATTCCAGAGTACCCTTATTTTTTTCTTGGAATTCAGGACTACATGGTCCCATCTTTACTACTGACCCCTTTCGTGTGTGTGTGTGTGTGTGTGTGTGTGTGTGTACTTAGAACCAACAGCATTTGTCATGAATCTTCCTTAAAAGTCCTATCAGTGTTGTTAGGTTAGTATTGATTGTGGCACACCCTTCTGTGTGGTGTGGGCCCAGCTCCCACTTGGAGATGCACAGGACCCACAACCACAGGTAGTTTCTCTCGTGGAGAATCAGATTTGCAATATACCTAAGCTGTTTTGAGACTTGCTTCTTGCTAAAACTCCCTCATCCAGCAAGTGCTAAACCTGGCAGGGACCAGTGTAACCGGCTGGACCACTTTTGCCTTTTCATTTGCTAATATCCTTCTTCTGTGATGTGATTAGGGGCATTGGCTCCTTTGCTGTAACTGGTGCATAGTGAGTGAGGACCATCTTGTAATGTGAGGAGATATAGAACAAAGGCTTGTCATGGTGGAGGCTGCGGCTTTTGCTCCTCTTGAGAGAAAAGCCATGCTGTTGTCCTTTTTCCTCCACCAGACTCGGTAGTCTGTGTGTATGTTTTTATTTCATCCATAATGACACGGACACTGCTAGCCAGTGTCCACATCAATTGATCAGGAGAGTTGAATCCATTTGTGGTGGTCCTATTCTACTTCACTCCTTTAATAATGGTAGTTATGTGATTTTTAATCTGTAGTGCATTTTTATTGCAAAAAAAAAAAGACTTAAGATTTGAACAAGGCCTCCATATTATCATATGTTGGTATTATACCACCAGCCCCAAATAGTAAGACTATTGCTTATTCTCCAAATGAAAAAATTAAAAATCATCCTCAGCTTAATCACTGTGACCAAGGAAGAGTCCACACCTCTCGATTTCACTGACCATGAATCCACAGAAAATTGGGAGGGCACCAAGCATGGACTGAGCTGAGGGGTATTGGTAGTTTCATTATTCAAAAATTTATGAATAAACTGAAAAATTAATTTCACCTTTTAAATCTGGTATGTGTTTATCTCATTATTTTTTGCTGTATGCCATGTAGACCATCATTGCCAAAGACCCAAACCAAGAGTTTCTGATTCAGGAGGTCTGCAGTCATGTCCAGGAATTCATAGATGATCCAACACCACACCTGATTCTCATTCACATTAAAGTTTGAAAACCATGTCTAATTCCTTAATGAATTCCATACAATTTCATTATTCCATCTTCTTTTATCTTGTATGCTATAGTTTCATTTTTCTTCATAGTTGCTAACATTTTTAACTTTTATCTTCCATTAATTTTTTTCCTTATGACTCTCAGAGTCTTATTCACTCTCACTTGCAAACCTACTTATTCAGCTATAATTTGAGAACCAATAGAGTCTAATAGAAAAAATATAATAGGCAATGAAATCAGGCAAACCTGCCCAAGCCTGTTTTCTCATTAATAATATTAAAGTAGTACATAATATAGTTGACATGAGGTTTAATGAGATAATATGTGTTAATACTTAGAGTAGTGATTATATAAATGAAGATTCAGTAAAGATTAATGTAATTCATATCCTTCCCTAGTGCCCATCTTTAATTGTTCTACTTTGGAGAACAAGGACCCAGACCATCTTACTGAGTATGCTATTGTTACAGGTAGAGGAAGGAACAGCACTAGCCTTGCCTGAGTGGAGAAAGAGGTCTGAATGGAAAGACCTCCATTCAGAGGAAAAGAAAAGTAGCAAAATACTGAGCTCCAGTAAGAGAAAAGAATTCATTTGAGCTATAGACATCACTAATATTTGAGAACTGCATTTAGAAACATTCACTGCTGGTGGCAATGTAAACTGGGACAACTACTATGGAAAACAGTATGGAGGCTCCTCAAAAAATTAAGAATAGAGTTACCATATGACCCAACATCTCCTCTTCAGGTTTTCCACCCCAAAGCTTGAAAATATTTATTCTCATCTGTATTTTCATTGAAATATTATTCAGTACCTAAGATGTGAAAACAATCAGTGTCCTTCAATAAATGACTGGATAAAGAAGATGTGGTACATATACGAGTATACAATGAAATACTACTCAGACATAAGAAAAGATGAAATACTGCCATTTGTGACCATATGAATGGATGGAAGCAAAATAAGTTAGACAAAAAAAGCCAAAAACTATGTGATTCCCCTCATATGTGGGATATAAAACTGAAAGCAACAAATGAACAAACAAGACAAACAAAGAAACAAAACCTCATCGACACAGAGAACAGTATGGTGGTTACCAAAGGGAAGGGGGATGAAGGGGTACATAAGGGTAAAGAGAGTCAAATATTATATTGTGATGGAAGAAGATTTGAATTTGGGTGGTGGGCATACAGGCACTATAAAGATGATGTATCATAGAAATGTACACTTGAGCCCTGGTTGGAGTGGCGCAGTAGATTGAGTGCCAGCATGTGAACCAAAGAGTCTCAAGTTTGATTCCCAGTCAGGGCACATGCCTGGGTTGTGGGCTGGGTACCCAGTAGGAGGTGCATGAGAGGCAACCACACATTAATGTTTCTCTCCCTCTCTTTCTCCCTTCCTTCCCCTGTCTAGAAATGAGTAATTTTTTTTAATTTTTAAAAAGAAATACACACTTGAAATCTGTACAATTTTATAACCAACATCACAATAGATTTAACAAATAAATATAAAAACCAAGCCAGTGTAAGAAAAATGAAATAAATAATAATGTAATATTTCAACTGCAAAAGCTACTCTACATAGAATTTGAGCCTAAATTGAGTAGCACCTATACCAAATTTTTCTAGAAACTACCATGGTTTATTATCCATATGATACCAAAAAAAGATCAAGATGAACTTATTTTTGATAGTTTTAATTATTAAAATAACTGGCAAACCATCAGAATTTGTCATGGAGACAACCCCTAAAGCAAGCAACTACAAGCTTATATCAATATTGTATGTGAAAATAAAGATAGCCCAAACACATAAGAAAGAAAGAAAGACATATGGAAAAAGTAGATCACAAATCAGAAGCCAAATTATCTGTTATTCTGTGTAGTTTAGTAGAACATTTCAAAAACAAAAATTAAAAGAAATTGTTAATTTAGCTCAAGGGCTTAAAGCTATAAATAACTTTATTATATCTATCAGTAATTCCCTTCACAGTGTAGACCTCTCATTGCAATGACCAGAAGAGTGACTAAAGGGACCAGGCAACTACAGAAGCATTTCATCAATTTTACTTCAAAATTAAAATTATTTTTTCAAATAACAGCTCTAGATGGAAAGGTGTTTCAAATTTTTCCACATCAACTTAATACAATGTAATGAGGTGGCATCTCTTCTTTGAACCTCAGTTTCCTCATCTTAAAGTGATTATGAGAATTCAAACCTCACTTAAAAAGTAGAAAGTATATCAGATAGTAGCTATCCAATTGTAAATATATATTGATACTCTCGCCAATCTTTCCTTTAAATCACATAGTGACCTGTGCAATATTATGTCCAAGTATAGATGCCAGTGTTTATAGTCCTGCCTTCCTTTAACGTTTTTGAAGTTTTTAAATAATATGTGACAAAGGTAATTTCTTTGTTGTACTTTTTAACACACTATTGGAAAGAGATTATCAGTAGTCACTAGTAGCTACTGAATTTTATATAAAGAGATTTTTAGTAATTTTCCCCTTGTTCTTTCATCATAGATATTCAACATTTACTGAGTCCCTTTGGCTGGTTGGTTTAGCTGAGTAGATCAAAGCACATGGAGTTCAAAATCATGGAACTCATTAGGTATAATAAAAGAACTCCTAGGATGTGGTGAAAAAGGAACTCTTCTACATTGTCAGTGGGAATACAAATTGGTACGGTCATTATGGAAAGCAGCAATGGAGAGTCCTCAAAAAAGTTAAAAATAAAACTGGCATTTTATCCAGCAATCCCATTTCTGGATAAATATCTGAAGAAAATGAAATCACTATCCCCAAGATTTATTGGCACCCGCATATTTTTCAGCATTATATGCAATAACCAGGAGTTGAATATAATCTGTATGTGCACACTCAGAGGAATGGATAAAATGTGGTGTGTACATACAGTGGAAGAATATTCAGCCTTAAAAAAGAAGGAAATTCTGCCATTTGCACAACATGGATGAAATAAGTCAGACACAGGAAGTCAAATACTATATGATCTCACTTATATGTAAAATCTAAAAATAGTCAAACTTATAGAAGCTGAAACTACAATAGTATTTGCCAGGGGTGGGTAGGGATGCAAAATGGGGAAGTAATGGTTAAATGTTACAAAGTTTTAGTTATGTTAGATAAAGAAGTTGTGGAGATGTGCATAACATAATGCCTATAGCTAACGATACTGTACTGAATACTAAAAATTTGTTAAGAGGGTAGATCTTATGTTAAGTATTTTTAACATAGAAAAAATAACACACAAAAAAGGGTGGGAAGAAATATTAAGCTTTCAAAAATGGCAGTGAGATAGGTGGGAGTGGAGTCCACTTCCCCTGGGGCACAGGTGGAACACCTGGCCGATCATCTGAGGAACAGAGTGAACAGCCAACAGTATCCCAGCGTATATGAAGATTGGAGACCAAAAACTGTAGAGGACATTGAAAAATCAGATGGTAAGGAGAGTGCTTCAGGACAATAAGGTCCCTGGGACCTGTGCAGGAACCAGGGCGGCTGCAGCCCAGGCCCTGCACCCACCTGGTCTGCTGCAGGATTCTTGGGAGAGAGCCAGGTCAATGGCTCCCTCCCCTGCCAAACAAAGTTTGAGCAGCACCAGGAGGGACCTGGATGCTTGAAGTCACAGGGGGAGAATAAGTATGAGATGGCAAACACACAGGTGCACCCACTGAGACTGTGGATGCTGGCTGGGAAGAGTTAGGCTGTGATGAACCCTAACCCGGATAGTCCCCGGTCTGGTTGGAAAGTTGGGCTGTGTGAGAGACCAGATACTTGTTTGGAGTGGCAGGCTTGAATAGGAGAAATTTTTCAAAAAGAAAAAGAAAAAAAAAAAAAAAGAGGCACTCAGCAGCTGAGGGAATTCTCCCAGGGCAGGCACCCCCGCCTCCCCTGGCTGCACCCTGTCAGCCTCCCCAGCCTCAGCTGTGGGCCCACCTCTGCTGTCAGGGCTGCGACTGTGCCCCTAACACTGGCTGTAGCAGCAGAGGGTGCACAACCATGCCCTCAACCCCAGTGGAGAGCCACCAACCCAGCCACGCCTCAACCCTTCTGAGGCTGCCACAGAAGTAGCAGAGGCTGGCTCCTGCCCTCCACCACTGCCCCTTGACTGCACCAATGGAGGCCTAGTGTTCACACCATCAGCCCCAGGAGTGGAATGCAACCAACCCCGCCAGCTGCTCCAGCAGCAGCAGCAGCACTGCAGGCCCTGGGGACAGCTTGCAACCTGTACCTGAGGCCCAGCAGCTGCCTATCCCTCCCCAGTAGCAGAGGCTGAGCAATCAAACCCACAGCCCTGGGAATGGAGAGCACCTGACCCTGCTGCCCAGATATACCTCACACCCAACCCTACCGCCCCAGGCACAGCAGCAGAGGGGCATGCCCACATCCACTGTGGCAGCTACTGAGGCATCCCCGCCTTGAGGGACCAACTGGCTTTTTAAGAGGAAGGTGGAGATGACCCCAAAGAGGAGAGGTGCAGGGCTCAGGGAGTCAGTCAGCAATCCCCAGAAATACTTAACTCTGTGTGTGGTGGGGGACGAGTGGGAGGGCTGACTAAACTACCCTGAAGAGACTGTGAGAGTCCCTAGATCTAGGACAGCAAAGAGCAAGAAGGTGGTGTGAGTTACCCCTAATTGGTGCACCTCAAGGACAGCACAACTGGTGGTCTGAAGGCATAGGCCAGGCACAGAAAGGTACTGGGGACCCGGCAGCGAACTGAGGAACTGGGCTGGAGGCTGGGCAAGTGCACAGAGTGTGGCTCAAACCCGGCCCTCTTCCCTGCAAAACCACAGGAGGGGTAAAAGCGAAACCAATCCCCCCCTAAGCCTGCTGAAGACAGGGAGACCAGCAGAACTGGCTTGGCTTGTTTAAAGCCAGCAGAAGGCTTATCTCTTTTTTTTTTTTTTAACTCCTTCTCCTTTCTTTCCTTCTATCTTTTTTTATTCCTTCTTCCTTCCTTCCTTCCTTCCTTTCTTTTTTTATTCCTTCCTCCTTCCTTCATTTTTTTTTTTTTATTCCCACAAGTGAGACAATAAAACCTGGAACTGTGAAAGAACCAGGGTTAGATGCAAAGAGGGGTCATTCCAAAAACTGAGACAGTGAGATAAATTTCACTTTGCTTCTCTAGACAACTCACAAGTTATTGTATATTTGTATTATTATTTTTCATTACATTTACATTTTTTATTTTATTAGTATGTTTTAATATCTCTTCTGTTTAGTCTTCTTAGCTTGGTTTCTTAAATTGCATTATTTGACTCCTTTCCCTTGTTCTCTCTTTCATAGTGTATTTTTAATTTTCTGTCTTTCACTTCACTTGTGTTCCATTAGCACACTACTCTAGGTCCTGTACTTCCTATTCTTGTTATTCAGGCCACATGGATTCTGTCATATGATCCTTGATCCATTACTATTGTACATAATTGCTGTTCCACACAATTGTAAATACTACATAGCACCCCTCCTGGATCTTAGCTCACTTCCCTGTTTCCTGAACTTTATTACCATGGTGGTTAACTCTATTCTCTCGCACACTACACCTATTTTCTATATTTGACTCTCACTTTACCCCATAATCTGACCTCCCACAAATTCACTGCTTTCTAGATCCAACTTACAATCCTCCCCCCACCAACAAGTGTCTTATCTTTTTTCTGCCCTTGCTAAAAAGTGGCTAGTTGGGCGAAATATCACGGTTACCACTATACATATCCAAAAGATCTCCTATTGCTTCTCTATGGGTTGGTACTTTAAATACCATGGAATATACTCCTTCTGTCTTAAACCATTTTGCCTTCCCCCTCCAACTGATCACAAAAAAAGAGTAGGTGGGAGCTGTGAATACCAGTATAACTGCTGGAAGAGGAAACCCACCAAAAAAGGAACCACCAACAGATAACAATGGAAGAAGGTGAAGGAGGGAGTGGAAGCCACACAAATCTCAATCCAGGACCTATCTGGAAATACAACTAAATGGTGGAGAAATTACCCACAACAAACAACTGAACAAGAGTAAGAGAGAAGCCACAAAACCTCATACAGACAGAAGAACCAGCTTTGACACAACCAGTCCAACCTGCACAACAGAATATACTTGGATGGAGTGACCCTCAGTTAACCAGCTGGTGAGAAGGACCCACTAAAGAAAGACCCAACAACAATCAAAACCCAAAGACATACAGAGAGCCAACTTAAATGAGAGCCCAAGACCAGTGATCTCAGGAGATCAAGGAGACTACATCACTAAATATCACAGGTATTCTGCCACAGAAGTTCACACCATAAACCCAGGGAGTCAGAACAGATTAATTTAAGAAGCAGAGGCTAACAAGAGGAGTCTTGTAAACAATGGGAAGACAAAGAAACAATCCCCAAATGAAAAGAAAGGAGGAAAGTCTCAGAAAGAGTGCTAAGTGAAATAGAGGCAAGACAACTGTCAAGATATTGAGTTTAAAGCAATGGTTATCAGGAAGCTCAATGAGCTCACAGAGAATTACCAAACACTACAGGGAAACTACAATGAACTCACTGCAAATTATATCAACATGAGAAAGGAAATAGAAACTACCAACAAGGGCCAGGAGGAAATGAAGAATACAATTTGTGAACTGAAGAACACAGTAGAGGAAATCAAAAACAGGCTCAATGAAGCAGAGGATCGAATCGGCAAGCTGGAGGACAAGGTAAAAAATAACACCCAGAAAGAGCAAGAAAAGGAAAAGAGTCTCAGAGAGAATAAAGAGGGGTTAATGGATATGCAGGAAAACATGAAACATAATAATATCCATATAATACTGATACCAGAAAAAGGAGAAAAGAGTAAGGGATAAAAAGCCCGTTTGAAAAGTAATGATGGAATACTTCCCTAATTTGATGAGAGAAGTCACACAAATCCAGGAAACACAGAGAATCCTAATCAAGAGAAACCCAAAACAGGCCCACTTCAAGAGACATCATAATTAAAATGGCAAAAGTCCAAGACAAAGAGAGAATTTTAAAATCTGCAAAGGAAAAACAGCGAGTAATATACAAGGGAGCCCCAATAAGACTAGCAGCTGACTTCACAATAGAAACACTCCAAGCCAGAAGGGAATGGCAAGAAATATTCTGAATAATGAAAACCAGAGACCTGCAACCAAGACTACTCTATCTACCAAGGCTCTTAATTAAGATAGAAGGACAAATAAAGAGCTTTCCAGACAAAAGAAGCCTCAAAGACTATAGCTCCTCCAAATTAGCTCTGAAAGAGATGCTAAAGGGTCTGCTCTGAGAACAGGAAGAAAAATAGTGAGAGAGAAAGGAACACAAGTAAGAAAATGGCAATGAATAAGTACCTATCAATAATAACCTTAAATGTAAATGTATTAAATGTATTAAATGCCCCAATCGAAAGATGTAGGTTAAAGAATAAGAAATAAAAACCCTCACATATGCTGCCTACAAGAGACCCACCTCAACAAAAGACCTACACAAACTGAAAGTAAAGGACTAGAAACAAATATTCTAAGCAAACAGAAAAAAAGCAGGGGTAGCAATACTCATAATGGACAAAATAGACTTCAAACAAAGAGCCATAGAAAGAGACCCAGAAGGTCACTTCATAATACTCAAGGGAAGAATCCATCAAGAAGACACAAACATTGTACATATATATACACTCAACATAGGAGCACCCAAATATATAAAGAAAATCTTGGAGGACTTCAAGAAAGATATTGACAGCACACAATTATAGTAGGGGATTTCAACACCCCACTGTCAAAAATGGATAGATCTTCCAAACAAAATATCAACAAAAATACTGTGGCACTGAATAATGCCATAGATCAAATGGACTTAACTGATTTTACACACACACACACACACACACACACACACACACACACGTGTGTGTATGTATATGTGTGTATATGTATATATACATATATACATACATATATATACACACACACACACATATATATATATATAGAGAGAGAGAGAGAGCGCCTTTCATCCCAGAGAAGCAAAATACACATTCGCACATGGAACATATTCAAAGACAGACCACATGATAAGACACAAAATAAGCCTCAACAAATTCAAGAGAATTGAAATCACATCAAGCATTTTCTCAGGGCACAAAGGCCTGAAAGTAGAAACTAAACTCAAGCAAAAAACTCAAGGACACTCAAACTCATGGAGGTTGAGTTGCATGCTATTAAAAAAAATGAATGGGTCAAGAATGAGATTAGGAAAAAAAATCAAAAAGTTTCTGGAAACAAATGAAAATGAACTCACAACAATCCAAAACTTTTTTGGGACACAGCGAAGGCAGTCCTGAGAGGGAAGTTCATAGTGATAAAAAGATAGAAACTTTTCAAACAAACAACCTAACACTACACGTACAAGAACTCAAGGAACAACAACAAAGACAGCCCTGAGCAAGTAGAAGGAAGGAAATAATCAAGAGCAGAGCAGAATTATATGACATAGAGACTAAAAGCACAATTCTAAGGATCAATGAATCTAGGACCTGGTTCTTTGAAAAGATAAACAAAATCGACAAGCCTTTAAGCAGGCTCATCAAGAAAAAAAGAGAGTGGACTCAAAGAAACACAATTAGAAATGAAAGAGGAGAGATTACAACTGACACCACAGATATACAAAGGATTGTAAGAAATTACTATGAAGAACTGTATGCCAAGAAATTTGAAAACCTAGATGAAATTGACAAATTTCTAGAAAAATATAATCTTCCAAAAGTCAATAAAGAAGAAGCAAAAAGCCCGAACTGACCAATAACAACAGATGAAGTTGAAGCAGTAATCAAAACACTCCTGACACACAAAAGCCCTGGACCAGATGGTTTCACAGGAAAATTCTACAAAACATTTAAGGAAGAGCTAACCTCTATCCTTCACAGACTATTCCAAAAAATGCAAAATTATGGAAGACTCCCAAACTCTTCCATCATCCTAGATGGAAGCCAGCATCATCCTAATGCCAAAACCAGATAAAGACATGACAAAGAAAGAAAACTTCAGGTCAGTATAGCTGATGAGCATAGATGCTAAAATCCTCAAAAAATATTGGCAAACTACATCTAACAATACATTAAAAAGATCATACACCATGACCAAGTGGGATTCATCCCAGGGATGCAAGGATAGTACAACATTTGCAAATCAATAAAAGTAATACATCACATAAACAAAAGACAAAAATCACATGATCATATCAATAGATGTGGAAAAAGCACTTTTGATAAGGTACCACACCCATTTATAATAAAAACACTTAGCAAAGTGGGAATAGAGGGAGCATTCCTCAAAATAATAAAGGCCATATTTGAGAGACTTACAGCCAACATAATAGTGAATGAGCAAAATCTTAGAGCTTTCCCACTAAGATCAGGAATAAGACAAAGATGCCCACTTTCACCACTCCTATTCAACAAAGTATTGGAAGTCCTAGACACAGCAATCAGACAAGAAAAAAATAAAAGGCATCTAAATTGGAAAGGAGGAAGCAAAACTGTCATTGTTTGCAGATGACATGATAGTGTACACACAAAATCCTATAGACTCCACCAAAAAACTACTCAGCCTAATAAGTGAGTTTGGCAGAACAGTGGGATACAAAGTCAATATTCAGAAATCAAAGGTATTGTTGTACACTAACAATGAAATATCAGAAACAGAAATCAAGAAAAGAATCCCATCTGACATAGCAACAAGAAAAATAAAGTACCTAGGAATACATCTAACCAAAGAGATAAAAGACCTATACTCAGAAAACTACAGAGCACTGAAGAAATTAAGGAAGATACAAACAAATGGAAGCATGTACCATGCTCATGGATTGGAAGAATTAACATCAACAAAATGTCCATACTACACAAAGCAATTTATAGATTCAATGCAATCCCTGTTAAAGTACCAATGACATATTTCGCAGATATAGAACAAACATTTCAGAAATTTACATAGCACCATAAATGATCATGAATAGCTGCAGCATTTGTGAGAAAGTAGTAGGAGGGATCGCAATACTTGATATCAAACTGTATTACAAGTCCACTATAATCAAAACAGCCTGGTACTGGCATAAGAACAGACACATCGACCAATGGAACAGAACATAGAACCCCGAAATAAACCCAAGTCTCTATGGTCAATTAATATTTGACAAAGAAAGAAGCATAATATGGAGGAAAAATAGCCTCTTCTGCAAATGGTGTTGGGAGATCTGGATGGGTACATGCAAAAGAAATGAAACTGGAGCACCAACTTACACCATACACAAAAATAAATACAAGGTGGATAAAAGACTTAGATAGAAATCATGCCACCATAAAAGCCTTAGAGGAAAACATCAGCTAGAACATCTCAAACATTCCATGTAGCAACATCTTCACTGATGTGTCCCCTAGAGCAAGAGACATAAAGGAAAGAACAAACAAATGGGACCTCATCAAATTTAAACACTTCTTCATGACTAAAGAAAACAGCATTAAAATGAAAAAAGAACCAACAGTATCGGAACACATATTTGCCAATGATACCTCGGACAAGGGTTTGATCTCCCAAAAATATAATGAACTCACATGACTCCACTCCAAGAAGACAAACAACCCAATTAAAAAATGGTCAAAGGACCTAAACAGACACTTCTCCAAGGAGGACATACAGAGGGCTGAGAGACATATGAAAAGATTCTCGGCATCACTAGCCATCAGGGAGACACAAATTAAAACCACAATGAGATACCACTTCACACCAGTTAGAATGACTAGCATAAACAAACAAGTGTTGGAGAGGATGTGGAGAAAAGGGAACCCTAGTGCACTCTTGGTGAGAATGCAGACTGGTGCAGGCACTGTGGGGAAAAATATGGAATTTCCTCAGAAAACTAAAATTGGAACTGCCTTTTGAGCCAACAATTCCACTGCTGGGATTATATCCTAATAACCCTGCAACACCCATCCAAAAGAACCTATGAACCCCAATGTTCATAGCAACACAACTACAATGGCCAAGTGCTGGAAGCAACCTAAGTGCTCATCAGTAATTGAGTGGATCAAAAAACTATGGTACATTTACACAATGGAATATTATGCAGCAGAGAGAAAGAAGGAGATCCTACCCTGTGGAACAGCATAGATGCAACTGGAGAACATTATGCTAAGTGAAATAAGCTAGGTGGTGAGGGACAAATACCACATGATCTCACTTTTAACTGGAACATAATCAACAAAAGAAAAAAAAGCAAGCAAAATATAATCAGAGACATTGAAATTAAGAACAATCTGACAGTAACAAGAGAGAAGAAGGGAGGGGACAATGGAGGAAGGGTTTTCAGCAACTAATGTAAAGGGCCCATGGACAAAACCAAGGGGGAGGGTGGAAGCAAGGAAGGAAGGTGAGTTTGACTGGGGTGGGGGTGAGTTGTGGTGGGGGAAAATGCAGACAACTGTAAACTGAACAATAAAATAATATTTAAAAAATAAAAAATGAGAAATAGCAAAATTAAATTAAAAACAAACAAATAAATAAATATTAAAAAGAAACATTAAGAGGTATTTATATTTATGGTCTTCATGGTGGTGATGATTTCATGAGTGTATAATTATCACCAAACTCATCAATTTTTATACATTAAATATGTAAAGCATTTATATGTAAAACATACCTCAATAAAGTGCTTTTAAAAATAAAATAAATTTTAAATTAAAAATGACTCCTATATCCTGAAAATTCTTACTATTGATTGCAGGCTATTGGAGCTTTGTTCACAGTTGTATTCACCTAATTGTAAGTCTCACCAACATCTTAAGTGACATCCAACTGCAGATGGACAGTTTGCCAAACATGCTGCCTCACAGAATCAATGACAACCTCATTGCTCAACTGATACATTCACTTCTTGACATGACCCACTATTGTCTCACCTCTGAAATCCTAAAGTCTAGTTTCCTACACTAAATCTGTGTCCCTATACTTCTTTCAATCATCAATTTTATTATACCTATTATTTGACCTTATTAAAAGCTCAAGTCCCTTGAACCATTCTCCCAAACCATGAATCCTATAGTGAAATATTTTCCTTACATATTTAGTCAAGATCTTACTAGTCATGTTCTCTGGCATGATGACCCTGTATAAACCCAATCACCTAGCTTCCCTTCATGCAAATGGCTAAGTGCTGCTAGAGAAAAACACACAACATACAGAATCATGTTACCACACACTTTCATGTTCTCCAGCCTCGATGGACCCTTACTGTGCAAGGCAATCCTTCTCCTCCCTCAACACTGCTCTTAACATCTTTTTCAGAGTCCACAGCAGGTAAAGTAATTTCTCACCAGATGAGTTCTCAGCAGAATTTCAAATTCTCAGAAAAGAGAGGCCACCATGTCTTTCTCAATGCTTTTATTCTTCTCTGCTGGACTTTTATGGGGTGAGGGGAGGAAATGGGGAAGGTTAATTGAACATTTTTAGTTTTCCATTTTACCTACTCTTTTGGTTTATTAGGTATAAAACTTTATTTTTTTATTTTAAGTCATTTCTCTAGGATTTATAATATATATTTTGAACTCACTGTAGTCTGCCTTCATTAATATTATCTCACTTCATATACAATATATGACACTTATAACACCATACTCCAAGACCCTACCCTCCCACAAACTTTGGTATTATTGCTATAGATTTTACTTCTATATATGTTAAAAACTCCACAACACATGGTTAATTGTATACATTGTTTATTTCCATACATGTTACAAACCCAACAATACATTGTTGATTTAAATGCTTAACTATATTTTCAACAAAAATTGGAAAGAAAAGTCTTTTATATTTACCCACATATTTATTATTTTAGTGCAGTTCATCTTTGGCAGATCCAACTTTTATCTGGTATTATCTTCCTCTAGAGAAAAGAACTTCCTTTAATGTTTCTTGTTATATAGGACTACTAACAATAAAATCTCTTACACTGTACTTGTCTAAAAATGCCTTCTGTCCTGGCCACATAAACTCAGGTGATTAGAGCATCATCCCAATACACCAAGGTTACCAGTTCAATCCCTGGTCAAGCACATGCAAGACGCAGCCAATGAATGCATAAATAAGTGGAACAACAAATCAATGTTCCCCTCTCTCTCTCGCTCTCTCTCTCTCCCCCGCCCTCACTCCCTCCTCCATTTCACCCTCATACTCTCTCTTTAAAATCAATAAATAAAAAATTAAAAAATTAAAATGGCTTTTTTTACCTTCCTTTATATATTTTTGTTGAAGATAAAATTCTAGTTTGATATTTTTCACTTATATTGAAGCCATTAAAAAACTCATTCCTTCTTCTGACCAAGATGGAGGCATAGGTAGTTACACTGTGCCTCCTCGCACAACCAAAAGAAGGACAACAACAAATTTAAAAACAAATAACAACCAGAACTTCCAAAATATTGAACTGTATGGAACTCTGACAACCAAGAAATTAAAGAAGAAACATTTGTCCGGACCAGGAGGAAGGGCAGAGAGAGACTGGCAGCCAGGGTGGAGAGGACTTGCAGCAAGGTGGTGGCTGGAAGACTGGGGCAGGGAAGGTGGCAGCTGGCAGAGTGGGCGATCCCACATTTGCATGCTGCTCAACTGGGAGGAACAACTGGGGAGCAAGATAGAACGCATGACCCAGGGTTCCAGCACAGAGAATAAGCCTTAAAACCTCTGAATGAAAAAACATGTAGGTGCTGCAGCAGTGGGAGAAACTCGCAGCTTCATGGGAGTTTATTGGAGGGACCCACAGGGTCCTAGAATGTACACAAACCCACCCACCTGGGAATCAGCACCAGAAGGACCCAATTTGCTTGTTGGTAGTGGAAGAACTGACTGAAGGCCTGCAGAGAGCAGAGCAAGTGGCACTGTTTCCTCTTGAACCCCTCCCCCACATACAGTATCACAACAAAGTGCAGTGGGTTGCCCCCTGGTGAATACCTAAGGTTCTGCCCCTTACTAAGTTACAGGTGTACTGAGACAAAAAAAAAAAAAAAAAAGCCCAAATGAAAGAACAGATCAAAGCTCCAGAAAAATACAACTAAGCAATGAAGAGATAGCCAACCTACCAGATGCACAGTTCAAAATACTGGTAATCAGGATGCTCACGGAATTGGTTGCGTATGGTCACAAAATAGAGGAAAAAGTGAAGGCTACGAAAAGTTAAATAAAGGAAAATACACAGGGAATCAGCAGTGATGGGAAGGAAATCAGAACTCAAATCAAGGGTTTGGAGCAAAAGGAAGAAATTAACATTCAACCAGAAGAGAATGAAGAAACAAGAATTCAAAACAATGAGGAGAGGCTTAGGAACCTCCAGGACAAATTTAAACATCCCACATCCGAATCATAGGGGTGCCAGAAGGAGAAGAGGAAGAGCAAGAAATTGAAAACTTATTTGAAAACATTATGAAGAAAAGTTCCCCAATCTGGCAAAGGAAATAGACTTCCAGGAAGACCAGGAATCTCACAAAGTCCCAAAAAAGGCGGACCTAAGGAAGCATACACCAAGGCACATCATAATTACATTACCCAAGATTAAAGATAAGGAGAGAAACTTTAAAGAAGCAAGAGATAAGGAGACAGTCACCTACAAAGGAGTTCCCATCAGACTATCAGTTGATTTCTCAAAAGAGACCTTGCAGTCAAGAAGGGGCTGGAGAGAAATATTCCAAGTCATGAAAGGCAAGGACCTACATCCAAGGTTATTCTATCCAGCAAAGCTTTCATTTAGAATGGAAGGGCAAAGTGCTTCCCAGATAAGGTCAAATTAAAGGAGTTCATCATCACCATACTCTTATTATATGAAATGTTAAAGAGACTTATCTAAGAAATAGATAATCAAAAATATGAACAGTAAAATGACAACAAACTCACAACTATCAACAACTAAACCTAAAAAAACCAAAAACAAACTAAGCAAACAACTGGAAAAGGAACAGAATCACAGAAATGGAGATCACATGGAGGGTTATCAGCAGGGAAGTGGATCGGGCAGAATGGGTGAGAAAGGTACAAGGAATGAGAAGCATAAGTGGTAGGTACAAAATAGACAGGGGGAAGTTGAAAATAGTATAGGAAATATAGAAGCCAAATAACTTTTATGTACAATCCATAAACATGAACTAATGGTGGGGGGTAGATGCTCATGGGAAGGGGATTGCAGGGCAGAGGGGAATAAAGGGGGGGGATCGGACAACTGTAATAGCATAATTGATAAGTATATTAAAATTTAAAAGGTCATTCCATTGTTTCCTGGATTATATTTTTTCTAATGAGGAGTCAAAAACAATCATCTTTATTTTCCTGTATAAAAAGCATGCCCCCTGTCCCCTTTGGCTGCTTTTAATATTTTTTCTTTATCACTGAGTTTCAGAAATTTGATCATGATATGCCCTGATATAGCTTTTGTGAGTATGTCTATCTTATATTCTTTTAGCTTCACAGAGCTCTAGGTGTATAGTTTTAATCAATAAGAAATTTTTCTTGTTATTTCTTCATATATTTTTTCTGAGACTCCCTGTTGTGAAACACCAATTGCATGCCTGTTAGTTTGCTTGACATTGTCCCACAGGTCACTGAGATTTTGTACGGTTTTTTTTTTTTTTTATCTTTTTGTGGGTGACCACTTTATAAAGCTTTTTGTTTAAGTTCATTGATCTTTTATTCTCTAGTACCTTACCTATTGTTAAGACAAGCCACTAATTTTTTTCATTTTAGGCGATGTGTTTTTTAGCCTTAGAAGTCCCACTTGATTATTTTTTTATATATTCTATTTTTCTTGTCAGCACTTTCATGATTTCCTTTAAGTCTTTGAACATTTTTATAATACTCTGTTAATTCCTAGTCTGATAATTTCATCATCTTTGCCTTTTCTGGAATCAGTTTATATTAATGTATTTTCTCTTGGATATAGATCAAATTTTCCTTTGTATGTCTAGAAATTTTGTATTCTATACTAGGAATAGTATGTTTTATATAAAGAAATGTGTGAAGTTTGTTGTATTATTTTTTAAATTTTTTTATTGTTGTTCAAGTACGGTTTTCTGCATTTCCCCCCCCACCCCTCCCTACCACCCCAGTTCTCCCTACCTCCCTCCCCCATTTCCATCCCCTCTTGTTGTTGTCTGTATGTCCTTTATAATTGTTCCTGTAAACCCTTCATCCCTTTCCCCCATCATCCCCTCCCCTCGCCCCTCTGATCACTGTCAGCCTGTTCTCAATTTCAATGTCTTTGGCTATACTTTGCTTGCTTGTTCATTTTGTTGATTAGGTTCCTGTTAATGGTGAGATCATATGGTATTTGTCTTTTGTTGCCTGGCTTATTTCACTTAGCATAATGCTTTCCAGTTCTATCCATGCTTTTGGGAAGGGTAGGAGATCCTTCTTTCTTTCTGCTGCATAGTATTCCATTGTGTAAATGCACCATAGTTTTTTGATCCATTCATTTACTGATGGGCACCTAGGTTGCTTTCAGCACTTGGCTATTGTAAATTGCGCTGCTATGAACATTGGGGTGCATAGGTTCTTTTGGATTGGTGTTTCAGGGCTCTAATCCTAACAATAGAATTGCCAAGTCAAAATGCAGTTTCATTTTTAGTTTTCTGGGGAAATTCCATACTGTTTTCCATAGTGGTTGTATTATTTTAAATAGCATCAAGTAGTTTTGGCAGACAGATTTCATCCTGATATTTTTTAGCCCTATTCTAACATTTTAAAGGCACATCTAGAATTTCACGGTAGGAGTAGGTTAGCCCTACTACAAAGAAGTGATCCTTCTAGCATTTCCACTGAAAGTGCCAGGTGCTACCAAGCCTCTCTACTCAGCCTAGTCAAATTCAAGTAACCCCCGGTAGGGAAGATGGCGGCGTGGTAGGAGGGAGCAGATCCTACTCCCCCTCTACACACGGGAGAAAAACCAGATCAATCTACGTAAAGATCAGAACAGACACGGAACAGTAATACAGCATATTGGAGAATAAGAGGTCGGAAATTGTAGCGGACACTGAAAAACAAGCGGTAAGGAGAGCTCTTCGGAACAATAAGAGCCCAGGGTTCCAGCGCGTGGAGAACGGGCGGCCAAGGCCCCGGCCCGGCGCTCCGCCAAGCCTGCCCCAGGGCCCTGGGGAGGGAGCTGGGTCAGCCGCTGAACCGGCTGGGAGATCTCAGGGGCCACCGCGCGACTGCGCCCGAGCAAAAGTGGGTGCCCTGCGAGGGAGCGAAAGTGGGTGCACCCCACCAGGTCACTGCGCGACTTTGAACCGAGTTTTCGTGGTCGCCGCGCGACTACGAAAGCATAGGCGCCCCAAGAGAGACAGAGGCGCGGGCGAAGTGAGACAGCTGAATGAAAATAGACACCCTCAGGGGACCGCACACGGTCTCGGGCTAGTGGACACTCGCGAAAACATAGGCGCAGGCCACTGGAGACAGCTGTGGAGCCAGAGGCGCCAGTTCACCGGCGGGTTCGCAACGCGGACAGCTCAGGCCCAAGGTGCAGGCGCCGGATAGCAGCTGGAACGCAGGCCTCTCTCAGATCCGAATGCAGGCAGCTGTGCCCGAACACTGAAAGCCTCCCAGGGACAAAGGCAGGCGGCTGTGCACGTCTGGAGAACCTAGCTCACACCCATAACCTCGGAGAAGTGCGCACACATCAGGAAGTTCAGATCACACGCTGGAAACCCTGTGGGGAGAGGTGCCCACTAACGCTGGGATACATAGCACAGTGAGGACTGAGTTCTGAACACAGAGAAAAGCAATAAGATCACCCCTCGGCCATTGCAGCCAGCAAGACCTGAAAAAAACCGGCTGGCAAGTTTGAAAACAACAAGAGAGTTTTTTTTTTTTTTTCCTTTTCTTTTCTTTCTTTTTTTTTTTTTAATTAATAATTTTTTAATTTCTTTAATATATTTTTATTTTTTTAAATATTTTGTTGTGCTTTGCTTGGTTTTTTTTTTTTTTTTTCTTTTTCCCCCCTTTGGCTGCTAATATTTGTGTGGGGGTGTCTGTGTGCGTGTCTCTTTTTTGTTTTGCCAGTTTGTTAGTGTCTTTTTGTTTGTAAGCCTGTATATCTATATGAGTTTTTAACTACTCCTTCTTCATTGTTTATATCTTCTTCTTTACTCCCCAACTCCTTTTGCCTTCCTTGAATTCCTTCTTCTCTTATCCCCTCTTCCTTTCTCTTCAATTTTTATCTTTTCTACCTTCCTCTTGTTTCCCCTTTCTTCTTTTTTTTATTTTCCCCCCTCTTCTTTTTGTAAATACACACGAGTGAGACAAAACAAACAAACAAGCAAGCCTGGAACTATGGCGGGGGGAGATCCAGAGTTGGCCCCCAAAAGAGGGTATTCCAGCTGATGAGTCAGTGGAAGCAGTGAACAACAGGATATCCGAAGGAGAATCCACCATTGAATCTCACAGATATTCTACCACAGAAGGTCATACCACAAACCCAGGGAGCCAGAACAGATCAATTTAAGAAGTGGAGGCTAACAACAAGAGTCTTACAAACAATGGGAAGACAAAAGAACAATCCCCAAATGAAAGGAAAGGAGGAAGCTCAAGAAAGAATGCTAAATGAAACAGAGGCAACTCAACTATCAGATATCGAGTTCAAAGCAATGGTTGTCAGGAAGCTCAATGAGCTCTCAATGAGCTACCATAAACTACAGGGAAGTTATGATGAACTCACGGCAAACTATATCAACATGAAAAAGGAAATAGAAACTGTCAACAAGGGCCAAGAGGAAATGAAGAACACAATCTCTGAACTGAAGAACACAGTAGAAGGAATGAAAAGCAGAATCGACGAAGCAGAAGATCGGATCAGCGAGTTGGAGGACAAAATAGAAAAAAATACTCAGAATGAGCAAGATAAGGAAAAGAGGCTTAGAAAGAATGAAGAGGGTTTAAGAGAAATGCAAGACAACATGAAACGGAATAATATCCGTATAATAGGAATACCAGAAGGAGAAGAACAAGAACAAGGGATAGAAAACCTGTTTGAAAAAGTAATGATGGAAAACTTCCCTCATTTGGTGAGAGAAAAAGCCACACAAATCCAGGAAACACAGAGAGTCCCAATCAAAAGGAACCCAAACAGGCCCACTTCAAGACACATCATAATTAAAATGGCAAAACTCCAAGACAAAGAGAGAATCTTAAAGGCAGCAAGGGAGAAAAAGGAAGTAACATACAAGGGGGTCCCAATCAGGTTAGCATCTGACTTCTCAATGGAAACGCTCCAAGCCAGAAGAGAATGGCAAGAAATATTCCAAGCAATGAGAACCAAAGGCCTGCAACCCAGACTACTTTACCCAGCAAGGCTTTCAATCAAGATAGAAGGCCAAATAAGGAGCTTCCCAAACAAAAGAAATCTAAAAGAATACACCTCTACCAAACCAATGCTGCAAGAGATACTAAAGGGACTGCTTTAAGGGAAGAAAGGAAAAGACAGAGAGAGAAAGAGACAGAGGAACACAGGTACGAAAATGGCAATGAATAAATACCTATCAATAATAACTTTAAATGTAAATGGATTAAATGCCCCAATCAAAAGACATAGAATAGCTGAATGGATAAGAAAGCATGACCCACACATATGCTGCCTACAAGAAACCCACCTCAGGACAAAAGACATACACAGGCTCAAAGTGAAGGGCTGGAAACAAATTTTCCAAGCAAATGGTCAGGAAAAAAAAGCTGGGGTAGCAATACTCATATCAGACAAAATAGACTTCAAAAGAAGGGCCATAAAGAGAGACCCAGAAGGCCACTTCATAATACTCAAGGGAAGAATCCACCAAGAAGACATAAATATTGTAAATATATATGCACCCAACGGAGGAGCACCTAAATACATCAAGAAAATTTTAGAGGACTTCAAGAAAGATATAGACAGCAACACAATTATAGTAGGTGATTTTAACACCCCACTGTCAAAAATGGACAGATCTTCCAAACAAAATATCAACAAAGATATTGTGGCACTGAACAACACTCTAGAGGAAATGGACTTAACTGATATATATAGAGCCCTTCATCCCAAAGAAGCTAAATACACTTTCTTTTCAAATGCACATGGAACATTTTCAAAGATAGACCACATGATAGGACACAAATCAAGCCTCAACAAATTCAAGAAAATTGAAATCATACCAAGCATTTTCTCTGACCACAAGGGACTGAAACTAGAAACCAACCCCAAGGAGAAAAACCCAAAACCCTCAAAATCATGGAGATTGAATAGCATGCTATTAAACAATGAATGGGTCAAGAATGAAATTAGGGAGGAAATCAAAAAGTTTCTGGAAACAAACGATAATGAACTCACATAGACCCAAAACTTATGGGACACAGCAAAGGCAGTCCTCAGAGGGAAGTTTATAGCGATACAGGCCTATCGAAAAAAGACAGAAACATCTCCAACAAACAACCTAACCCTTCGCCTACAAGAACTCGAGGAACAACAACAAAGACAGCCCAGAGCAAGTAGAAGGAAAGAAATAACCAAGATAAGAGCAGAATTAAATGATATAGAGACTAAAAGCACAATCCTAAAGATCAATGAATCCAGGAGTTGGTTCTTTGAAAAGATCAACAAAATCGACAAGCCTTTAAGCAGGCTCATCAAGAAAAAAAGAGAGAGGACTCAAATAAACACAATAAGAAATGAAAGAGGAGATATTACAACCGACACTGCAGAAATACAAAGGATTGTAAGAAATTACTATGAAGAACTGTATGCCAAGAAATTTGAAAACCTAGGTGAAATGGACAGGTTTCTGGAAAAATATAACCTTCCAAAACTCAATGAAAAAGAAACAGAAAGTCTGAACAGACCAATAACGGCTGGTGAAATTGAATCAGTAATCAAAACACTCCTGACGCACAAAAGCCCTGGACCAGATGGCTTCACAGGAGAGTTCTACAAAACATTTAAGGAAGAGCTAACCCCTATTCTCCACAGACTATTCCAAAAAATCCAAAATGATGGAAGACTCCCAAACTCTTTTTATGAAGCCAGCATCATCCTAATCCCAAAACCAGATAAAGACACAACAAAGAAGGAGAACTTCAGGCCAATATCGCTGATGAACATAGATGCTAAAATCCTCAACAAAATATTGGCAAACCGCATCCAGCAACACATTAAAAAGATCATACACCACGACCAAGTGGGATTCATCCCAGGGATGCAAGGATGGTTCAACATTCGCAAATCAGTAAATGTAATTCATCACATAAACAAAAGCAAAGACAAAAATCACATGATCATATCAATAGATGCGGAAAAAGCATTCGATAAGGTACAGCACCCATTTATGATAAAAACACTCAGCAAAGTGGGAATAGAGGGAGCATTCCTCAACATAATAAAGGCTATATATGAGAAACCTACAGCCAGCATCATACTCAACGGGCAAAGACTAAATTCTTTTCCACTAAAATCAGTAACAAGACAAGGCTGCCCACTCTCTCCACTTCTATTCAACATAGTATTGGAAGTATTAGCCACAGTGATTAGACAAGAAAACGAAATAAAAGGCATCCAACTTGGAAAGGAGGAAACAAAACTATCATTGTTTGCAGATGACATGTTAGTATACATAGAAAATCCTATAGTCTCGGCCAAAAAACTGCTCAACCTAATAAATGAATTTAGCCAAACAGCCGGATATAAAGTCAATATCCAGAAATCAAAGGCATTTTTGTATACCAACAATGAAACAACAGAAGTAGAAATCAAGGAAAAAAATACCATTTGATATAGCAAAAAGAAAAATAAAGTACCTAGGAATTAACCTAACCAAGGAGGTAAAAGACCTGTATGCAGAAAACTACACAACACTGAAGAAAGAAATCAAGGAAGACACAAATAAATGGAAACACATACCGTGTTCATGGATCGGAAGAATTAACATCATCAAAATGTCCATACTTCCCAAAGCAATCTACAGATTCAATGCAATACCTATTAAAGTACCAATGGCATATTTCACAGATATAGAACAAACTCTTCAAAAATTTATATGGAACAATAAACGACCCAGAATAGCGGCAGCAATCTTGAGAAAGAAGAGCAAAGCAGGAGGGATCACAATACCTGATATCAAAATGTATTACAAGGCCACTGTAATCAAAACAGCCTGGTACTGGCATAAAAACAGGCACGTCGACCAGTGGAATAGAATAGAGAGCCCAGAAATAAACCCTAGTGTCTATAGTCAATTAATATTCGACAAAGGGGGCAGCAACATAAAATGGAGTAAAAATAGCCTCTTCAACAAGTGGTGTTGGGAGAACTGGACAGCTTTGTGCAAGAAAATGAAACTCGAGCACCAACTTACACCATACACAAAAATAAATTCAAGGTGGATAAAAGACTTAAGCATAAGCCGTAACACCATTAAAGTCCTAGAAGAGAACATAGGCAGGAAAATCTCAGATATTACACGCAGCAACATTTTTACTGATATGTCCCCTAAAGCAAGGGACATAAAGGAAAGAATAAACAAATGGGATCTCATCAAAATAAAAAGCTTCTGCATGGCCAAGGAAAACAGTATTAAAATAAAAAGAGAACCGACTGTGTGGGAAAACATATTTGCCAATGATATCTCAGATAAGGGTTTAATCTCCAAAATATACAAAGAACTTACACGACTCCACTCTAAGAAGACAAGCAACCCAATTAAAAAATGGGCAAAGGACTTGGGCAGACACCTCTCCAAGGAGGACATACAGAGGATCCAGAGACACATGAAAAAATGCTCGATATCGCTAGCTATCAGAGAGATGCAAATTAAAACAACAATGAGATACCACTTGACACCAGTCAGAACGGCCCTCATAAACAAAGCAACAAACAGCAAGTGTTGGAGAGGTTGTGGAGAAAAGGGGACACTACTGCACTGCTGGTGGGAGTGCAGACTGGTACAACCACTATGGAAAACAGTATGGGTTTTTCTTAAAAAACTAAAAATGGATATACCTTTTGACCCAGCAATTCCATTGCTAGGACTATATCCTAAGAAGCCTGAAACACCAATCCAAAAGAAACTATGCATCCCTATGTTTATAGCAGCACAATTTACAATAGCCAAGTGTTGGAAGCAACCTAGATGCCCATCAGTAAATGAATGGATCAAAAAACTGTGGTACATTTATACAATGGAATTCTATGCAGCAGAAAGAAAGAAGGAGCTCATACCCTATGCAACGGCATGGATGGAACTTGAGAGCATCATGCTAAGCGAAGTAAGCCAGGCAGTGAAAGACAAATACCATATGATCTCACCTTTAACAGGAACCTAATCAACAAAACAAAGAAACAAGCATAATATAACCAAAGACATAGAAATTGGGAACAGGCTGAAAGTCACCAGAGGGGAGAGGGGAGGGAATTTCAGGGGAAAAGGGGAAGGATTTACAGAAACAAGTAAAAAGGACACATGGATAAAAACTATGGGGGGGTGGAAATGGGAGGGAAGGGCTGGGGTGGTGGGTTGGGGTGAGAATAAAAGACAGAAAACTGTACAAGATCAACAATTAAAATAAAAATTTAAAAAAAAAATAAAAAATAAAATAAAAAAAAAAAATTCAAGTAACCCCCAACCTTTTGTAACCTCAGGGAATTATTCAGCACACATCTACCGCATGGTTGTTTTTCCTCTGATAGTTGTTCTTTGTACTGAATATAATAAACCTGCTTTCTTTATAAATCTAAGTCTGTACCAGTCTCGCCTTGGCTTGAAGATGATCAAAAATGGAAAGGATAGGAGTATCATCCTGACTATGCTGCATAATTTTATGCATAATCTATGCCATAGTGGCTATACTAATTGTAGGACATTTATATAAAACTTAAAATAACTCCACACTGGGTCTGGCCAGGTTATAAGTTCTGATTTGGTAAGTCTTATAAATCAGGCTTATCACATTCTTACTCTCCATGACCCTCAAGGAGAAGGTTTCAAGGAACCTAGAAGAGATTCAGTTTGTTTTTAAATCCCTAAATACTCTGTAGAGGTTAAATACACACAGTTAAAGAAGATTTTTTTCTTTTTCCTATAGAATTGGCAAATAGGCTTCCTGGGAGCCAAAACTCACCTAATTCGAAGGAGACAGAATGATGTGAGGCTGCCCAGTGGTTCACATCTAGTGCTTACATATAGTCCTTTTATCTCCCTGAAACTTCAAGACCTTAAAAGAACCCAAAGGACATTGGAGACCCTACTGGTTAAACATCCATTTAGAAATATGTGCTACATTTTTACTGGTGTCTCAGCTGTAGCATAGCAATTATAATACTCTTTCCCAGGATAGAGGCATGGCCTGAGACAGAAGAAAGACAGAAAAGAATTACAAAGAAGTTAGTGATGGTTTTGGCTAATATGAAAAAGCAAAGAGGTTTATCAACTTTCTTCTTTGTTTGGAAATCTAATTTAGCTACAGAAAAGGCTTGACCATGCATTGCCCTGGAGGTAAAACACCACTGACTTTTTTACCTCCTGTGTGCTAAACACCACAGATTTTTAAGGAATCTATCACTGGCCTACAAATTTCTGCTTTCTTAGTTTTTTTCTAACTTCCTTAAAAGAAATCTGGCCAACAGGGAGCAGAAGAAACCAGAGATGAGCTCTGTGACCAGCTGAGGACCCACTGCCACCTGGAACTGACACCTACAGAAGTCAATTCCCATTATGGCAGGTCAGGGTATCATCAAAAGATGGTAAGCATAAATCTTCATCAGTCCTAGTGGAATTAGAAACATGCTCTATAGTTTACGACAGAAGGAAAGATCCAAGGGAAGATACCAGCGGATCTTTCATCCCAGAACTTTATTCCCCCATTTACTTTCTACAGAAGATCTTAACTTTGGTGAGACCTGGATGCCTTTGGGAATCTCATGAAAACTTTGCATCCCATTCACAAAAATGCATATTCACATATATAAAATATGTTTATATTCCTTGGTTTCACTTCCCTCCCCCGACTGTCTCTCTTTCTCTCTCTGTCTTACAATCGGGATCTCTATGTAACAAATGGCTCTAAAACTTTTGCTAGTTAAAAACCATCACTACCATAAGAACTGAGAGACAGAGTATGACATTGATTCCCCCTCAACATTCTGGTCCAAGAGAGAACAAGTAATTCTCTTAACAGTGGAGTCATAGCTAGAAAACCATGACTTGAAGAAGGCTAGGGGATATGAAAACAAAAATAAACACACAAAGTAAGTTAAAGCTACTTTACCAGGCATGGTTGCCTTTCAGGGAGACTGGCTCCATCACCTCAACCCTGCAAAAACCAAACTAAAGAAAGGAGGCCCAGAAAAAAGGTAATCGGAAATGTAAGCTCTTCTAAAGGACAGAAAGGAAGTCCATTTTGTTACTTTCTAGAGCTTTAGAAATATGGTTACTAACAGGCTTTCTCTAACTGCATGACCAAACGTAAAGTGGTCATTAACATATGTGAAAAAATTCCATTTTTTCTACAACAGTTGGAAAGCCAGGCCATAAACTCAGAGTAGAGATAAATATAGGCTAGAAGATAAGAATTTCAACGAGTAACTAAAACATGGATTTGCCTTAACCTCGAGATGACTTAGAAGGCAAAACCTGCCATGAGATTTCTGGCACTTAAAAGATTTTGGGAGGCAGTTTATGAGGGATCTATGGCCAAATTGGGGAAAACTATCTTTTTATGCATTCAATAGATACCTATCTTCTCTTGGTTCCTTTAAAGTAATAGAGGAGCGAAGGATAGCAGAGAACATAGGAAAAGTGGTTTCCCTTGGAGATGGGGAAATAGCTGTGGTCTGAATTAGTACAAAAATTAATGGGTTTTGACAACTAATATGCCAAAAAGTGAAGGCAGAGTATTTGAAAAAGGGATTTAGGAATCTCCTGCTTTATCTCATCTTTCCACATCTACTTTCAATTGTAACAGAGCCCAAGATGCCATAAGAGAGTGGGGTATGCACAGCAGAAGTAACTGTGCTAAAGGACTTAGGCTCAAGTGCGTCTCTGTGACAACACCAGCTCTAAGAGGAAAGACATGCAGCTGTCTCCTGCAGAGAGATAAGTTTATTAGTCTCCTGATAACTAGGAATGGAGGATGAAAAACCTGGAAGGCTAAGGGAACTATGAACCTATAAACAAGAGAATATAAGATGAGATGGCAAAGAATAAAGATATTGTATATAGGAATTAACATCCTCTCATGTCAATATTCTTCAGACATAGGCAAGAAAGAGTGCTAAAAAATTAACTGAGTCGGTCACTTAGCAGGTATGCATAAGTTGAAGCAACTTTAATGAGGCCACTTGATGGGTCAGTGGGTGTATAGGCAAACATATGGTCCCCAGCCACTGAGCTAACTTAGTTCATTTAATGAGAACCATCATGTTTAAAAAGAATGATTACAAATGCAGGAGGTGTTCAAACGGTTGAGAGATGAGTGCTGCAGCCCACAGGCACTCTGTGAAGAAAAGCCCATGGCTGACAAAAGCACGAGAGAGCCTTCTCAAACGGGAGCACATCAAGGTGACAGAGTCAGAATTTCACACTGTGAGCTCCTTTAGAGAGACAGGCATGCATAAAATCATGTGTTCTTTTTGCTCAGTGCTAATATGATCTATCAATCCTTCATCTTTTCAGCTGGAAAGAAAACTTAGATAGGGAATCACAGACCTGGAAGAGCCCTTAGAAATGATCTAGTCAAACTTTCATTTTACAACTAAAGAAACTGAATGGGACCAGAGGAGGTGAAGTGATTTGCCCAAGGTCACATACATGGCTGGTTCATGAGAGATCTGGAATTTAAGCCCATAGGTCACCTCTTCTAGTCTAATATTTTTTGCAAGGCACTCTCACTTTGATCTGTAGCACAAATTCATCTAACAACTGTAAAGGTAAAAACTTGATAAATGGAGACAATATGCTCCCATAGATGTGTATCTATCTGACCTAAGAACAAATAAAATCAGTGAGTGATAATGTATGTGACTGAACAGACCATAACTGTCATATGTAAATTAGCTAGTTCACTTGGGACTTGTGCTGAAAATGCACAGGTTTAAACTTGTCCCAATAAAAGACTCAACTACAGTAAAGATTACCAGCATATGTAGAATCTTAAAGATTGTTAACATGTTGACTTACAATTATAAGAAAATTTCTAACAGGGTATTTTACAATGTAATTGCCTCTTTGGGATTTATCTTTAATAAGGAGAAGAAAAATATGATAAAATATTAAATTTCTCCTTATATGAGGAGAAATTTTGGCTTCTAATCATTCTCAAAAACAGATCCCAAATACTTCATCAAACATTATAAACAGAACACAATACAGACTTTTTAAACTTTATTGATAACAAGTACTGTTACTATTACACTATAAGTAGGTAGCTTTTTTTTTAAATCTTCATTTGTGGATATATTCATTTTCCATTAAAATTACTATAAATATTGAAAATGCATTTAATAGTTTTTATTCTCACTTAGTACATAAAAAATACTGCTTTTTGCATAATAGCTAACATGAAGTTCCATTAAACTTCTTATTTGAGACATTTTAAATTTTTAAAATAACTTTTTAAATTTGCTCACATATATGCATTTTAATAATTATTAAATAGAAGAAATAAAAAGGCTTAAATGGCCACATAAACTCTGAGTGAGATGCTAAGTCTTTATGGCCTCTGGGACTGGTAACTAAATATGCTAGAAAATAAATACCAGAAGGGTAATTAGAATATTGAATTGTCAAACTTAAACCCCCATATGTTGTGCTATCCCCTAAAAGGTTGGTCACAAAAAACTTACCGAATTATCTCAAATTGTATTATATAGTACCGTGTTGGCTGCTCACTTGACTGAAGATATGAGGAGGGACCAAATAACTGGAATTACCTTCTAGAGATCAGGCCCCTTGAAGTACAGGCTTCCCTCTAGGTGAGTGTTCTAGGAACCCATCTGTATCAGTGTACCAGCTGGCATTGTTGTGAGAAGCTGTGTTCAGCTTCAGTAAATTTTTTTGGAAGACCATTTCAGTGTGTTTACCCATTTCATGATGGGTGATTTACGAGTGTACCTGCCCACACGACACTGAGGGTTCAGCAATTTTTGACCCAAAATTGTATGACCTCCATGCCTCACCCCCACTATTCACCCAATCTCTCTCCAATCGACTTTTTTGTTTGTTTGTTTCTCCAGATGAAAAAATCTTCAAAGGGAAATGTTTTGCCAATATATAAAAGGTGAAACAAAAAAAAAGCAGAAGCATAAAAGGCATAAAAATCTAGAGTCCAAAAACTATTTTGAGAAGTGAAATAAAACATCTCAATAGGTGTAATGCATCAAATGCAGAGTATTTTGAAGGTGACAGAAGTTTAAACATGGAAGAGTAAATACATAATTTTTTATAAATTCCACTTTGGGGGGTCCCCTCTTGTACAAGTAGGGAAAAAAAATAAAGGCAAAGGTCTCGTACTGGATATTCTTGTCTTTAACAACACACATAAGTGGACATTTATTCCTGTGTAATGACTCTAAGGAAAATTCATCTTATATTATCACAATATTGACAGTATTTACCAAACAAAGAGAAGAATTCACCTAAAGGTACAAAATAGCATTTGTAAATGTGGCACTCCAAGGACACCAAGCCTGGTGAAAGTTTCCCATAAAATGGGTACAGATTGCATCACCTCTGGTCTCCTAGGAGACAGCCACACTGTCTCATTTAAGGAGGACTTTCTGGAGATTAGTCCACCCTGCTGCTTCTCCAAACAGCTGCCATTGGGCCAAAACTGACACCTGCACCTCACGCTACACATAGTCTGCTGGTAGCGTGAGGCAAGCTAGTCTACAGCCTGGCTCTGTCCCCACTCTGCTTTCTCCATTCCTTCTATTCCTTCACCTGCTCTCTTCTGCTCCCTTGTTCAGGGCTTTTCAAGGAAAAAAACATCAAATAGAAAAGTGACCACAACACTGAAGGAAGAAACTAAGGAAGACACAAATAAATGGAAGCATGTACCATGCTCATGGATTGGAAGAATTAACATCATCAAAATGTCCATATTACCCAAGGCAATCTGTAGATTCAAAACAATCCCTATTAAAATACCAATAACATATTTCATAGATAAAGAACAAACATTTCAAAAATTTATATAGAACCATAAACAACACCAAATAGCTGCAATAAATCTGATAAAGAAGAACAAAGTAAGAGAGATCACAATACCTGATATCAAACTATATTACAAGGGCACAGTAATCAAAACAGTGTGATACTGGCATAAGAACTGACGCATAGATCAATGGAACAGCATAGAGAGCCCAGAGATAAGCCCAAGTCTCTTTGGTCAATTAATATTAGACAATGGGAGCAGAAGCATAAAATCGAGTAAAAATAGCTTCTTCAACCACTGGTATTGGGAGATCTTGACAGCTACATGCAAAAAATGAAACGAGACCACCAACTAACACCATACACAGAAATAAACTCAAGAAGAATAAAAGCCTCAAATATAGGTTGCAACAACATTAAAGTCCTAGAGGAGAACATAGGCAGGAAAATCTCAAATATACTATGAAGCAATATTTTTGCTGATATGTACCCTAGAGCAAGGGATATAAAGGAGAGAACAAATAAATGGGACTTCATCAAAATAAAAAGCTTCCACACAGCTAAAGGAAACATCAGCCAAATGAAAAGGAAACCAACTGTATGGGAAAATATATTTGCCAATGATACCTTGGACAAAGGTTTAATCTCCAAAATACATAAAGAACTCACACAACTCCACTCCAGAAAGACAAACAATCCAATTAAAAAATGGCAAAGGACCCGAACAGACACTTCTCCAAGGAGGACCTACAGAAGGCCTAGAGACATATGAAATGATACTTAGCATCACTAGCCATCAAAGAGATGCAAATTAAAACCACAATGAAATAAAACTTCACACAGGTGAGAATGACCATTATAAACAAATCAACAAACAACAAGTGTTGGAGAGGATGTGGAGAAAAGGGAACCCTAGTGCACTGTTGGTGGGAATGCAGACTGGTGCAGCCACTGTGGAAAATAGTATGGAATTTCCTCAGAAAACTAAAAATGGAACTGCCTTTTGACCCAACAATTCCATTGCTGGGATTATACCCTAAGAATACTATGAGACCAGTTCAAAAGAACCTATGCACCCCATGTTCACAGCAGCACAATTTACAATAGCCAAGTGCTGGAAACAACCTAGGTGCCCATCAGTAAATGAGTGTATCAAAAACTATTGGTACATTTACGCAGTGGAATACTATGCAGCAGAAAGAAAAAAGGAACTCCTACCCTTTGCGACAGCATGGATGGATCTGGAGAGCATTATGCTAAGTGCAATAAAGAAGGTGGTGAAAGAGAAATATATGATCTCAACTATAAGTTGAACCTAATCAACAATACAAAAAAGAAAGTAAAATATAACCAGAGACATTGAAATTAAGAACAAACTGACAATAACCAGAGGGGAGGTGGGAGGGGATTTGGGGGGCATTAGGGAAGAGGGCTGTCAAGGACCATGTATAAAGGACACATGGACAAAGCCAAGGGGGTAGGATCAAGAATGGGAGGTGGGGATGGCTAGGGGTGGGGAGTGATAGGGGGAATAGGAAGACAACTGTATTTGAACAACAATTTTTAAAAAGCTAAAAAAAAAAAAAGTAACAATGATATTAGAAAAATTCCAGGCTGTGAAAAATCTGACATCAAAAAATTCAGCAAAGGTGAAAGATTACACCTGACTGAAAAGTTTGATTTTATGTTAACTGCTGATGTTTTATGATAAGAGAAAAGTGTAGTAACTTTTTTCTTTAAATACCACTTTGCTTAAAGGATATTAATAGAAAGTAATGTGTACTTCCTTGTACCATGAATTGTGATTGGAAAGAAAATGTGATTGTCATTCTGTCTCAAAAAAAAATCTACATTAGAGAAACAGTCATATGAAATTATAGCTGATTCTAGACCAGGAGTGCTTGTTCAAATACATATAAAATTTAAAAAAATGTTACATAAAAAAATATCAGCTCTGTATTATTCCAGGCACATTTCATCACCTAAGTCCCTTTTATCTAAATTTAATACTATATTTTATAGTGATTGACTCACAGGAGAAAGACCTGTGACTTCCATCTTGCTGCATGACCTTGGGGAAATTGGCTTAAAAGTATGAAAGGATATTTCGAACATTGACTCAGACTAAATAAATGTGCTAAATTTGAGAAGAAGAAAGAAGAAGAAAGAAGGAAGAAGGGAGAAGGGAGAAGGAGAAGGAGAAGGAGAAGGAGAAGGAGAAGGAGAAGAAGAAGAAGAAGAAGAAGAAGAAGAAGAAGAAGAAGAAGAAGAAGAAGAAGAGGAAGAAGAAGAAGAAGAAGAAGGGGAGGAGGAGAAAAGGAAGGAAGGAAGGAAGGAAGGAAGGAAGGAAGGAAGGAAGGAAGGAAGGAAGGAAGGAAAAAGAAAAGCGAATTAGAAGACTGGAATCAGAGTCCTGATTTTGTCCGTGATTAGCCGAGTAACCTTATTCAATTCACTCTACCTTTATTTCACTGTCCTCATATGTAATAGTTGGAATTATACTTCCTGTGATTTTTTGTTAGAATCCAATAAGACGGGGTCCAGTAAAGCATTTTGAAAACAGCAGTTACTTAAGCACAAATACCCAAATCTTTTTCCCATTATCGTTTAACCTTCAAACACTAGTACTGTTATTGTTCTGAACTTTAACAAAAATATATACAAACTGAAACACTAAGAGTGGCATTCTTAGCATAGTGCTAGGGGAAAAGAATTATTACAACTACAATGTCCTCATTCTGTGTCTTAGCATTTTCCTAAGACAATGAAGGACCTCAATTCCTCTGCCATTAATCTTTTGATAGAGAAAAGAGGTTTGAGGTTGGAAGTCATTGCAATTTGTGACAAACTGGAGAAGATATAATTCGAAGGGCGTAGGAATATATTCTGGTCATCAATTGCCCAAACTGATGAAAGCAGATTCTTGAAGTTTTTATGGAGGCACAAAATTAGGCTTTAGGGTGTGAGGATATGAACTATAAAAGAAAAAGAATGGATGCTAAAAATTATTATATTTTAAAGAGCTGCCTCAGATTGAATGAACCATTGATCCTTTGAGAAAATAATAAAATATCCTATAAAATGTCACAATGTGATCCTTTTTTAAATTTATTTTTTATTTTTTTAATCCTCACTTGAGGACATTTCCTTTTATTGTTTTTATTTTTTTTTTATTTTTATTTTTATTTTTTTTTTATAAATTTTTTTTTCTTTTAGATTTTATTTATTTATCTTCAGAGGGGAAGGGAAGGAGAGAGGGAGAGAAACATCAATGTGCGGTTGCCTCTTGTATGTCCCCTGCCGGGAACTGGCCTGGCAACCCAGGCATGTGCCCTGACTGGGAATCGAACCGCGATCCTTCGGTTCGCAAGCCCGCGCTCAATCCACTGAGCCACACCAGCCAGGGCTCCTTTTATTGTTTTTAGAGAGAGAGAGAAACATCGATCTGTTGCCCTCCTGTGGATCAAGGATCATATGTACTGGATCATGGGTCAAATCCGCAACCAAGGCATGCGCCCTTACCAGGAATCAAACATGCAACTTTTTGCTTATGGGATGACACTCCAACTGACTGAGCCGCATGAGCCAGGCAGGCCCTTTTCTAACACCATCACTTTGTACCTCATCTCCTATACCCTCTGCTGCTGGCCCCTTGACATCCCAAGGATCCCAGAGCCAGCCTGCTTTCTTTTGTTTTTCATGCTTTGCATGGCTTGAAATATCTGTCTGGAATTCCTTTGTTGGATTATTGGCCTGACTGCTGGAAAAATTATAAAGCCTTTGGTCAAAGGAAGAACTCCATATTTGGACAAAAGGAGTTGCCCCTAAACTTGCCTCCTTTGAAACTGCAGCTAAAGATAATGGGTCACAGGTACCCCCATTCTCTAACAATAGGAGTCAGATGCCCTAGAGGACCTGCCCATAAGAGAAAGTGAAAACAGTCATGGGACCTCTGTCCCTTCTGTCACTTATCCCCACTGGCTAGAGAACCAGTGGGGAAACTAGTCAGGACAGATTTATTTGAAGTGATTTAGTTATTGACCTAGGAGGGTGAGTCTAAGGCATTTTCCATCACCTGTTCTCCTTTGCCTGGAGGTTAGTAAAAGGAGCGGAAGAAGCAATATTGTGTGTGGGGTGTGGGGTAGAAATAGCAGAGTCCTTGCCCAAGGGCACACTGCTCTCTTACCTCGGAAGCCAGATGTTTGAGGAGTGGAGCACACTCATTGGCCTAGCTTCAGAGCTGAGTGAGAACAAATTCTTTGAAGCAGTCACCCTTCCTGAGTGTGCCAAGATAAGCATGTAAATATTTCTTAGGGCCCAAGTGACATGAAAAGTAACCAAGTGTGAGTCATCTCGAAAGTGTATTGCTCAAGAAGATGGCCGCCTGAAAAGATAAGCCCATCAGAAAGGGGGATGCTTTGTTTCATGGGGCCTGAAGTATTTGGGGGACTTTTTTACATATACAAAATTAGCCACAAAGGTAAACACTTAGAATGAGAATAAAATACAAATGTTAAGTGGTGACAAATGACACAAACACCACAAGTCTAGAAATAATACAATATCAATATTTTATTAATTATCTGGCATCACTAGCCTCTGCATAAGTCAGCTTCCATTTGTCGGTCATGCAATTGGAATAGGAACTGAAGAGGAGTGAAAGACATCAGCTAGAGAATGCATAACACATATCAGGAAAATTGCTCATTTCTAAGACCCAGAGACCTCCAAAGAATCCACTAAGGCATGCCTGAAAGGGCATCTGAATGTCTGCTTTGACAAAGGGCATTAACTGTCAGAAAAACAAACTGCCACAGCTGGGTGGAATGGCATGTGTGCCACTCCCTCTCTTTTCCCAACCTTGGAGCAGCACAGAACAGCACAGTGAACTAGAGAGGAGGGATGGGCTAGAAATGGGAGAAAAATTAAAACAGCAGGTTGGACTGGGACTAGGATGAAGCAAGTGAGGCACTGAGGGAGCAAAATTTAAGGAGACCCTCATGAAATTTCAGCTCAGAGACCACGCCATATCCCCACCCGCTTCTAGGTCAGGTTTTAGCTCTAGTGAAGGGAAGATGTCCTTCATTGAATGAGAAATTGGAATTTTGACTCATAGCACATTGGAATTTTTTTTTAATTACTTTACTATTGTTCAGTTACAGTTGCATTTACTCAGTCTGCATTTACTCCCCACCACTCTCCCTGCCTACCCCAGCTATCCCCACCTCCCTCCCCTGCTTCCACCCCTCCTTGGTTTTGTCCATGTGTCCTTTATAGTTGTTCCTGAAAACCCTTCCCCCCATTAACCCCTCCCACCTCTCCTCTGGTTACTGTCAGACTGTTCTTGATTTCAATGTCTCTGGTTATATTTTGTTTGCTTGTTTTGTTGATTAGGTTACAGTTAAAGGTGAGGTCATATGGTATTTGTCCCTCACCGCCTGGCTTATTTCACTTAGCATAATGCTCTCCAGTTCCATCCATGCTGTTGCAAAGGGAATTAGGTTCTGATTAGTTATAACAGCAAAAGACAAAAAGCTATGAAATCTTCCCAATTTAAGTAGAGAAACAGCAGATTGAGAAGACAATGGTGGAATTAAGCTCCTTCCTGATTGTACCCTAATTAGTACTTCCTGTTTCATCAACTGGCTAGATTTAAAGAACAAAGCAGTTGCTCTTGTTGTATACAGAACTAAAAAACTCCTTGGCTTGGCATATAAGAGCTTCCATCTTATCTTTTACCATCCTCTCTGGTCCATCTGCCACTGTCACCACCCTAATGCAACTCATCAGGCCCTTTCAGCACCCTGCCTGAGTCCCTGGTATGCCCTTTGCCTGAATCTTGTCTCCTTTTCCTCCTTTAGGGTGAAACCTCACCTCCTCAGGGAAACTTTGCTTTACAACCTCAGACAGGTGAGTAGCTCCATCCTCTGATTTCCACCCACACTCTTTTTGGCCCCTTGTTGGTATTTTTTATTATTTCCAGTTCTGACTTATCCCCTAGGCCAGGGGCGTCAAACTCATTTTCACCAAGGGACACATCAGCCTTGCAATTGCCCTCAAAGGGCCAAACGTAATTTCAACTCCTTAACAGTTAAGGAGTAGTTATATTTATACAGTCCTAAAATTATTTCAGCCCTTTGAAGGCAACCACAAGGCTGATGTGGCCCCCAGTGAAAATGAGTTTGACATCCCTGGCCTAGGCTGTATTATCATCTAGGTGGGGAGTGTGACTTGTGCCATCTTGTTCTACAGTGTTTTGAAGACAGATCCTGGCACATGTAGTTTGTTTCAATAAGTCTTAAATACACGAGTGAATGCCTTTTTATCCCCTATGTAAAAACTGAAGAATAAGACTGCTAACTGTGTACATAAAAGATCCTTTTGCTTCCTGAATGCATTCACCAATTTATTGCTAGTGCTTAAGGATGCTTAAACCATCCATCCCCAAAGATGTCATAATCAAAGGTGAAACTCAAAATAAATTCTTCCATTTGTGATTATTACATTAAGTAACTCATTCCAATTTAGAAACTTTCCCAATTAAGCATAGGTAATAAGCAATCCTCCTGGGCAATACTTTAAACTTAACTTTATCATAGGGCTCTGGTGATTTCATGACAGGGGAAAAAATGCTCTTAGAATCAAAGATTTTGGATTCCTAAATCCAAATAATAACTAGTTATTGACTAAACACAATTTTCACCAGGTAAGTCTCTCTGTGTTCTTCTTCTCCTTCTTTCTGAAACACAGCCAACTCCTCTGAGATGCTAGGTATTCATTTTAACTCACAATCTAATTTGCCTTTAACCAAAGTATTGCAATCAGGCAAATTGAGAAAGCATATTTTAAGATTTTCTTAAAGAGGAGATGTGGGTTTTAGAGATACTCTGATTAATGTACTATTCCATTGATTTCAATCCCTTGATATCTTCTATCTTCCTTTAATCCTAAAAATTTAAGCTCATCTGAGTGTTAGAAAATCTCTGCTTTAATCGAATTTCTAAAAGAAAAGGCAGATAGACTTGTTATTCCTCATATGAATTTGTCTTAAGAACAGGGCAATATTTGTAAGAAACATGTTCTAACAGCATGCCAGACCCCCCCCAAAAAAAAAAAAAAGCATTAGAGAATCTCCCTTTTAGAGTCTGAGAGTCATAACTGGAAGATCATAACAACATTCTAGAACTTTGATTTCTACATGTGTCAGTAGTCAACATTATAAAACACAAGCTACAGGGCAATGAAATATGGTTAAACTTCAACTAGCATCTTTAATGAGCATAATGAAAAAAGTTTTGCTGGAGTATGCTTGTATATATATTTTATGCATCCCTTAGCAAAATCAGATTTGAGTGAGAAACTTTTCATAAATCTGTACTTTCCCACTGTACATGGGACTCGGGAGAGACCAGCTTCTCTCTCTGTCTTAAAGCACAGGAGAAAAACTGGGTGAGAAGGAGGGGGAGTCAGAGGGAATAAGGCTTTAAGTGCTGGTTACTTGAGAATCTCCCAATACTCCTAGCTCCTATTAGACTGAGGTAACTGGTGGGGAGAGTTGGTTGAGGGTGAGGTACACCAGTAGGTGCTGAATGTGATTTGTTTGTGGCACATAAGGTGACTCCTCTCCCTTTATTGTTTACCTAAGGTTGTTTTTTTAATTCCACATTATTTGACAGCTGAAATTAAACAAATCTTTTTTTTGCTTTATTTTTAATTATTTTATTGTTGTTCAGTTACAGTTGTCTGCATTTACCCCCCTACCACTCCCCACCCCAGCCCAGCCATCCCCACAACCCATTCTAATATTAATTGCAGATTTTCATTTTATTGAAAGAGAACTGCTAAAAAGGAGAGCACTCCCACATATGCACATTCTAACTGACTGCAATTGTAATGCCATTATTTCTTTCTCTCCCTGGAACCAGCACCATTTCTCACCATAACCCCCACCTCACTGGCAGTTGTATGCCAAGATACAGTCATCCTCAGAGGTAGTCCCTAATTTAAAAAAAAAAAACTGAGCTAAACGTCCCTTCTCTTCTCCAGGAGCATTCTGTGAATACTTTTATCAGGACACATCCACCACACAATAATAAACCTCATTATTTCTTTCTGCCTGTCACTCTTGACTGTGAGCTACTTAAGATCAACAATCATATCTATTTAATTCTGTATCCCCAAAACCCAGCATAGTGCCTGACACAGTACTTGCTCAATAAATATTTATTGAAGTCATGAGTAAAAGAATAAAGAAATGTGATAGGTATCAAAATAAATACAGGTATATTTAAAATGTTTTAAAGAGTTCTTAGTTTATTAACCCTTTCATTAAAAACTCTGCACAAGCAAGATTCCAGTCAAGATGGTGACATAGAACCAGGAGGTGACTCCACCTTAAGAAATAGGACAGACTTCCGGCTAAGATGGAGGCGTAGGTAGATACACTGTGCCTCCTCGCACAACCAAAATTAAGGGCAGTAAGGATTTAGAAACAAGAAAACAACCAGAACTGAGGGAAAATTGAACTGTACCAAGGTCCCACAACCATTCATCCATTCATTCAGACTGGTAAGAAGGGCAGAGTGGCAGCAGGAAGAAGCAGAGGTTGGCAGACCTGGGGCACAGGCAGCTGCTGGTGGACCTGGGCCTGCAGGCGGCGACTAGTGGACCCCAGACGCAAGGCGGCTGGCTGACCAGGCGGTCCCACATTCCCACGCAGATAATCCAGGCAAAAATGGGGAACAAGCGAGAACTCACAACCCAGGGCCCCAGTGCCAGGAAATATAACCTAAAAACACTGATACCCCGCCCCCACATACAGAGTCACAACCCAGTGACTGGGATGTCCCACCTGGGGAACACCTAAGGCTCCACCCCTCACACATAATAGCCTTGACCAGACCACCCCCCCTGCCAAAAAAAAGGCTCAAATAGGAGAACAGATCAAAGCCCCAGAACCAATTCATCTAAGCAACCAAGAGATAGCCAGCCTATCAGAGGCACAATTCAAAGCACTAGTGATCAGGATGTTCACAGAATTGGTTGATTTTGGTCGCAAATTAGATGAACAAATGAAGGCTACAATAAGTGAAATGAAGGAAAATGCACAGGGAACCAATAGTGATGGTGATGGGAGGAAAGCTGGGACTCAAATCAATGGAGTGGACCAGAAGGAAGAAACAAACATCCAATCAGAAAAGAATGAAGAAACAAGAATTCAAAAAAATGAGGAGAGGCTTAGGAACCTCCAGGACGTCTTTAAACGTCCCTACATCTGAATTATAGGGGTAGCAGAAGGGGAAGAGGAAGAGCAACAAGTGGAAAACTTATTTGAACAAATAATAAAGGAGAACTTCCCCAACCTGGCAAAGGAAATAGACTACCAGGAAGTCCAGGAAATTCAGAGAGTCCCAAAGAAGTTAGACCCAAGGAGGAACACACCAAGGCACATCGTAATTACATTAGCCAAGATTAAAAAGGAGGAGTGAATTCTAGAAGCAGCAAGGGATAAAGAGACAGTCACCTACAAAGGAGTTCCCATCAGACTGTCAGCTCATTTCTCAAAAGAGACCTTCCAGGCAAGAAGGGGCTGGAAAGAAGTATTCCAAGTCATGAAAGGCAAGGACCTACATCCAAGATTTCTCTATCCAGCAAAGCTGTCATTTAGAATGGAAGGGAACATAAAGTGCTTCTCAGATAAGGTCAAGTTCACAGAGTTCATCATCATCAAGCCCTTATTATATGAAATGTTAAAGGGACTTATCTAAGAAAAAGAAGATAAAAAGTATGACAGTAAAAAGACAGCAAACTCACAGATATTAACAGCCACACCTAAAACAAAAGCAAACTAAGCAAACAGCTAGAACAGGAACAGAAACACAGAAATGAAGATCATATGGAGGGTTAGCAACAGGGGAGTGGGAGGAAGAGAGAAGGGGCAAAGGTACAGAGAATAAGTAGCATAGATGGTGGGTAGAAAATAGACAGGAGGAGGGCAAGAATAGTGTGGGAAAAGTAGAAGCTTAAGAACTTATGACACATGGACATGAACTAAAGAGGGGAAATGTGGGTGGGAGGGGGTGTGCAGGGTGGAGGGGAATGATGGGGGAGAAATGGGACAACTGTAATAGCGTAATCAATAAAATCTATTTAAAAAAGATAAAGTGAGCAGCTCACACTAAAATATAAGCATATATTCAAAATATTCATTAAAATAAAGTTAAGAGACATCAGAAAGTATGAGAAACAAAGGTTTCATCTGAATTTTTCTAAAAACAAACAATAAAGTAATTTTAAAATGTAGAAAGTAGAAATTCAGGAACAGGGCAAAGACGAGTATCATTATGTCAACAGAAAGATTTCACTCTTTAGTTTCTTGTTAGGAGACCTGAAAAACATGGTCTGTTGGAGTTAAATTATTCTATCAGAAAATACAATTTTCCTTAGAAATCATAGAAAACTATGCCCATGATTGGCTGTTATGAAAGTTATATCTGAAAGAAATTTGAAACACTCCTCCTTTTCCTCATTTCATCCCCTAAGTACAAACCTGTCCTCTCCCCTAATCTTTTACGCCTCTTAGTTTGGGGCATAGTATTGTATAACACAGGAAAGATACGTTTTTCCAGAATTCTCAGACAAGGAAAATTAGAGGCCAGTTACACTAAATCTGTCTCATAGTCGCTGTGTCAGGAGTTGGGTATTTATTAGGAGCACCGAAATGAATCATTAGGGATTCAGTGTCTTGAGAGGCAGGAAATGAGAGGGCACAGGAAACACGAAATGTGTGCCTTTGAGCTGATAACATTAGCAAATCTCTGACCACCTAAAGGTTCAGCTGCTGGCAAAATAGAGAGAGCAATGGGGGAAGGACAACAGCCCAGACTGATTGACAAGTTTCCAGGGCAGAGCAGTAGAATTATTTAAAAGCACCTCAAGTGGGATTTGATTGCACATCCTCATGGAGTGCCCACAGAAATGATTCACATTTCCTGGCAGCCAGAATGGTTGCACAACTGACCAGCAATCTCTTGTCTCAGAGGTTTTAACATTTCTGAATTCAAATCAGCACCACCTGGTGAGTCTGAAGATCTACATCTGATGAATCCTGTAATTAAAGGCCCATACCACCTTTGAGCAGCCACTTCAGTGCACATTTACTTTTTCACTTGAGCTGAAAAATCCAATTATACGAACAATAAATAGTGTTATTTTTTCCCTCTTGGCAAAAGGCCTGTGTTAAGAGTCACCAATTATTTAGCTAAGCACAACTCTATGTGTGGCATAGCTAATTCCTTAACAGCGTCATCTATTCTGGGTCAGGAAGTTCACTCTCCCTCAGTTGCTAATGAATTTCTTTTCTTGGATTCATCAGGTATAACCTCAGCAACATGTCAAGGAGCTACTTTAGCCTTAAAATTGTCTCCTGAATAGACTACATTCTGTACTAGGTAGAAGCAAGAACCTTCAAGTTAGAACTGATCAAGTTCAAATCCTGTAGACTTATTTAAATATTAAAAATCTTCCCATTTGAGAGTTGCTATTCAAGAGGCATAAAGTTTCAGTTACTCAAAATTATTAAATTACAAAGATCTGCCCTATGACACGGTGCCTATAATTAACAATGCTGTGCTGCATACTTAAAATTTTATCAGGGTAGATCTCATATTAAGTGTTCTCACCACAATAAAAGCAAAATGTAGCAAATGCTGTATTTGTTGAGAGCCTCCTAGGTACCAGTGCCATCACTTCACTCTTATGTAACATGAGAAAACAATCTCGAAAGCCTTATTTTCTCTAAATGCAAAACAGATATAACAGTACTTCAGGCATATGGTTATTTTGTTAAGAGCAAAGAAGACAGTATGTGACGATCGTAACTGCTACATTGTATTTAATGTATTTAGCGCTGGCTTTGTGCTAAACCCTATGCTAATATTCTACCCATATTAGCATGATATTAGTTTATAGTAACTATTCAAGTATGTTCATTTATTTCCTACTCTTCCTAAAAGCTCTGTGAAAAAAATCATTCAAATGATATTGGCATTGTTTCTATTGGCATTGTCCCTATTTTTTCAGAAAAGCTTACACTGCTCTGCTTCTTTGAGACAAAAAATCCAATTCACTGTTAGCATGGGAGGTGAAAAGCCCATCAGGAAGATATAAATATGTTATAGTGCATGTACACCCAAGGAGTTGGATGATTTCAAAATAACTTATTAACTCCTTCTTTTGCTGTCTATTTGAAATAAGGAGGCAATGGCAGTTTCCATTATGAAGCTTGAAATCCATCAAATAAAAAAAGGAATAAAGGAGAAATGAGAAAAATATCTAACACATCTTGTAGTTCATTTCCTTGCCACTTCTCACTAGGTTTTTACAGAGGATGTCCGCAGGCTTCGCATCTCCCAGATGGCAACCCCTCTAGTTACATAATCAGCTTATTTTGGATATTTTCCCCTTAACTTCCTCTAGTTTCCCTATGTTTTTCTACATGTGACACCCTGTCGAAAAATGCCTCGGAAATTCTCAGTTGAAGCACAGCTCGACAGACCACAGCCTGTGGGTCAAATTCAGCTTTGGCCTGCTTTCTATGGTCCATGAGCTAAGAATGTTTTTTTACATTTTCTATTCTTTAATATATTTTTATTGATTACGCTATTACAGTTCTCCCATTTTCCCCCTTTTATTCCCCTCTGCCCTGCACACACCCTCCCACCCTCATTACCCCCCTGCCTTAGTGCATGTGCATGAGTCGTACATATAAGTTCTTTGGCTTCTACACTTCTTATACTATTCTTACCCTCCCCCTGTCTATTTTTTACATTTTTAATGGTTAAAAATAAATCAAAAGAGTAATATTTCATAAAGTAGAACACTATATGAAAACCAAATTTCCATATTCATAAATAATACAGGCGATGCCCCAAAGATGGCAACATAGTTTGTTCCTGACTTCACTTCCCCGGGCAAGAAGAACAAGTAACAACTATCCATAGACAAGACACCACTGAGAAAATGCTAGAGCAGGATGAGGCTGAAGCGCACTCCCTTTCTTGGTCTATAGAGACCAAGAAAGATTGCATTAGAAGGGTAAGAGGAGTGGTTCCATGCTGACCACATCACCCCTCCCCCAAGCCAGCACAACACCGTATTTAGAGGTGTCCCTTGAGATTGTGGTTTCTCTAGGGGAAAAAGAGAACATGGGGGTGGGGCCCATCCAGATCCCCCAGCACTGTGGGTCATTTCTTGGGACCTCCCATTTTGTATTGCCCCATGGAGAGCTCACAGGAATCTATACAGCTTGACCACTGGGAATCTGATTGTAATGGAGAAGGGGAAAAGGGGCTTGCAAAAACCAGAACTTGGATCTTGGCAGACCAGTTTTCTACCTGCAGTGTCCAAACAATAGTCCCAGCTGGCAGCTTTGCTCCTCCGCAGCACCAAGATGATGGTGCAGTCTAACCAGGGAACTTACTAGGGTGCAGGTCTGATTCAGGTCCTCAAACAAAAAACTTTCTGGCCCTGGGGCCTGATCTGCCCCTACGCAGCCAGGGAGCCGAGTCATAGACCATCTCATTGCTGAGTGTATCTCCTGACTCCATATGACCAGAAAGGCTGGCCAGAACACTTAGAAGCTACTTAAGTCAGTAACACTGGAGAAGAGAATACAGCAGGGAGAGCAAGGCCAGTCCCACCTTTGGCCAGGAACTTTGGGAACAGGCTGTGCACAATCAAAGATCCTTTTCAGTCTGGTAAGGTTCTCCTGCTCCACCCAGGCAACAAGAAAGCCTGAACAGGAACATCTGGGAGGATGCCTGGAGTGGCCTCTCTATTTAGCTCAGGTAGGGTAGCTAATTTATAACCTGCAAGAGACTTACTTCAACCTTAGATACACACGTAGACAGAGAGAAGGGAAAGAAAAACATATTTTAAACAAAGAGTAAACACCTCAACCCGCCACCAAAAAAGCAGGGTGGCAATACTTACATCAGACAAAGTAGACTTTAAACTGAAAATGCTAAAAAGAGACGAAGGTCATTATATAATAATAATGTGGTCAATCCACCAGAAGATAGAACAATTTTAAGTATTTACGCATCTAACATCATAGCATATACATGTATAAAGCAAAAACTATCAGAGCTAAGAGGAGAAATAAACAGCAATGCAATAATATTTGGGGACGATAATGCTCCACCCTTAACAATGGATGAATCATACAGACAGAGAATCCATAGGAAACAGCAGATTTGGACACTATTAACTTAATTGACCTGTCATAATATAGAGCATTCTATTCAACAGCAGAATACACTTCCTTCTCAAGCACATGATACATTTTCCAAGACAGATCATTTGATAGACCACAAAACAAGTCTTAGAAAATCCAATATTGAAATCATACCAAGTATTTTCTCTAACAACATTGGTATGAAACTAGAAATGAATAACAAGAGCAAAACTGAAAAATTCACAAATACTTGAAAATTAAGCAATACTCTTCACAACGAATGGATTAAAGAAGAAATTAGATGGAAAATAACAGTGTCTTAAGACAAGTGAAAATGGAAACATACATGCCAAAACTTATGCAGCAGAAGCAGTTCTAAGAAAGTTCATAGCAATAAATGTCTACAGTAAGAAATAGGAACAATCTTGAATGAACAGTCTAACACTCTGCCTTAACAAACTAGAAAAAGAACAACAAACTGAGCCCAAAGTTAGCAGAAGGAAGGAAATAATAAAGATTAGAACAGAAATAAATGACATAGAGAACAAGAAAACAACAGAAATGATTAACAAACTAAGCATTGTTTCTTTGAAAAGAAACTAAATTGATAAATCTTTAGCTAGACTAACAAAGAAGAAAAGAGGACCCCAATTAAAAAGATACATTACAACAGATACCACAGAAATACAAAAATAAATAGGTAGATAGATAGATAGATCGATAAATATCTACCTACTATGAACAGTTATACACCAGCAAAATAGACAACTTAGAAGAAATGGAAAAATTCTTAGAAAGATACAACCTACCAGGACTGAATCAAGAAGAAATAGAAATATGAACAGACTAATTGTTAGTAAGGATATTGAATCAGTAATCAAAAAATCTCCCAAAGTAGAAAAGCCCTGAACCAAATGGCTTAACTGGTGAAAATTAACAAATGGTTAAAGAAGAATCAATGCCCATCCTTCTCAAACTCTTTTAACAAATCAAATAAGAGGAAACAATAGCCAAGTGTTGGAAGCAACCTAAGTACCCATCAGTAAACGAATGGATGAAAAAACTATGGGGCATTTACACAATGGAATTCTATGCAGCAGGAAGAAAGAAGGAGCTCCTACCCATCGCAACAGCATGGATGGAACTGGAGAGCATTATGCTAAGTGAAATAAACCAGGCAATGAAGGACAGATACCATATGATCTCACCTTTAACAGGAACCTAATCAACAAAACAAACAAGCAAAATATAACCAAAGACATTGAAATTGAGAACAGGCTGACAGACACCAGAGGGGAGAGGGGAGGGAACTTCAGGGGGAAAAGGGGAAGGATTTAGAGCAACAAGTATAAAAGACACATGGACAAAAACTAGGGAGGGTGGAAATGGGAGGGAGGTGGGGAGGGCTGGGGCAGTGGGCTGGGATGGGAGTAAAAGACAGAAAACTGTACAAGAACAACAATTAAAATAAAGGGGAAAAAAGAGGAAACAGTCCCAAACACATTTTTGGAGGCCAGCATTACCCTGATACCAAAGCCAGAAAAGGAAACTACAAGAAAACTACAGGCCAATCCTTAATAAATATGGATGCAAAATGTCTCAGTAAAATACTAGCATACTGAATTCAGATGCACATTAAAAAGATCATTCCAAATGAACTAAGTGTAATTATACCTGGAATGCAACAATGGTTTAACATACACAAATCAATAAATGTGATACACCACATTAACAGAATGAAAGAAAAATTATATGATCATCTCAATAGACAAAGAAAAAGCATTTGACAACATCTAACATTTATTCATAATAAAAACTCTTAACAAATTAGGTATATTATGAACAATCCTAAACATAATAAATGCCATATATGACAAGCCTACAGCTAACATCATTCTCAATGGTGAAAGATTGAAAGCCTTTCCTCTAAGATAAGGAACAAAATAAGGATGCCTATTCTTATTACTCCTATCCAACATAGTACTCGAAGTCCTAACCAAAGCAATCAGGCAAGAAAAAGAAATAAAACCTCCAGAATTGGAAAAGAAGAAGTAAAATTGTCTCTATTTGCACATGACATAATTTTATATAGAGAAAATCCTAAAGATTCCATTGAAAAATTATTAGATGTGATGTTGCGGGATATAAAACTAACATACAAAAATCAGTAATACTTCTATATACTAGCAACTAATTATCTGAAATAGAAATAAAGAAAATGATCCTATTTAAAATAGCATCAAAAACAATAAAATACTTAGAGGTAGATTAACCAAGAAGGTTAAAAATCTCTACATTGAAAATTATGACACTTACGAAAGAAATTAAAGATATAAACAAACAGAAAGGTATCCCATGTTCATGAGTTGAAAGAATTCATACTGTTAAAATGGACATACTGAATTATATACATATATATCAAATCTATACATTTATAGATTCAATGCAATTTCTCTCAGACCAAAAATGCCAAGATTCCAATGGCATTTTTAGAGTGGTATAAAAAATTATCCTAAAATTCATATGGAACCAAAAAACAATCCTGAGAAAAACAAAATGGGAGGCATCACATTTTATGATATTTAATCTATGGGAAAACTGGATATTCACATGTAAAAGAATGAAAGCAGGTACCTCTCTTACACTAGTCACAAAATTAACTCAAAATGTATTTAAAAATTAAGTGTAAGAATGGATACCACAAAACTCCAAAAAGAAAACAGAGGAAAAAAGATCCTTGACATAGATTTTGGCAATGACTTTTGGATTGATACCTAAAGCTCAAGCAACAAAATAAATAAGTGGGGTTACATCAGACTAAAGAATTTCTGCAAGGCAAAACAATCAACTTACAAATGGGGAAAAATATTTGCAAACCATATATCTGTAAGGGGTTAATATCCAAAACATATAAAAGATCATATGATTCAATAGCAAAAAAATCCAATTAAAAAATGAGTAGAGGACCCAAATAGACATTTTTCCAAATATGATACGCAAATGGCCAAAAAGTATATAAAAAGGTTCTCAACATCACTAATCCTAAAGAAAATGCAAGTCAAAACCATGATGAGAGATCACCTCACACTTATTTGAATGGCTATCATCAAAAGCCAAGGGATGACAAATACTGGTGAAGACGTGGAGGAAAAGGAACCCTTGTGCACTGTTAGTGGGAGTGTAAATTAACATAGCTACTACAGAAAACAGTATAGAGGATCCTCAAAAATTAAAGATAGAACTGCTATATGATTCAGCAATTTCGCTTCTGGGAATATCCAACAGAAATTAAAATACTAACTCAAAAATATCTGCACCCTCATGTTCACTGAAGCATTATACAATAGCCAAGACATGGAAACAACCTAGGTTTCTGTTGACAGATGAATGAATAAAGAATGGAATGGTATTCAGCCATTAAAAAAAGAAGAAAATCCTGCCATTTGCAGCAACATGGATGCACATTGAGGGCATTATACTAAGTAAAATAAGTCAGACAGAGAAAGACAAATACTATATGATTTCATTTATACGTGGAATCTAAAAAAAACAAAAAAAACAAAAAAAACAAACAAACAAACAAAAAAAAACAACTTACAGAAAAAGAAATCAGATTTGTGATTACCAGAGCTGGGAGTTGGGGGAATTTGATGAAGGTAGTCAAGATGTACAAGATGAATAAGTATAAAAACTAGTCATAAGATAACTAGTTATAAAATAAGTTATAAGTTAAATCAGTAGTAGAGATGTCACACACAGCATGATGATTATAGTTAATACTGTTGTATGGTATGTTTGACAGTTAAGAGAATAGATCCTAAGAGCTTTTATTGCAAGGAAAAAAACTTTTTTTTTTCTTTTTTGTACCTATATGAGATAATAGATGTTAAATAAATATATTGGGGGGGGGTGCTCCATATCACAGAGCTCCCCCAGCCACCACAGATGAGAATACAGTAAGTCTACTAAGACATGATCTGCCTGGGGAGGAAAGGCTGACCAGTCTCTCAGAGGAGAAGGGCCTTGAGCCTCTTTCTCAATGGGCTTTTATTGGGTTTAGTTTGCATAGGAATACAGGGTGTATATGTAAAGCTCATCCATCATTGTCAACCAGTAATGATCAAGGAATATATAACATTCAAAGAACTATGAGGGCTTATTCTGAGTCAGGGTCAGATAGAGTGATGCCAAAGGGCCATAAAACTTTGGGAAACAAACTCATTTTATGCTTGGACCTTAACATTTAAATTGAGGGCATTCTGGACAATTCTTTCTTAGGTCTGATCACTCCTGGGAACTTCCCATTCCAGCACAGGGCCACACCCACCTCTGACATTGTTTTAGGCTTAAGTCAGGTGGGGGAAGTAAAGCAACCAAAAGATTAGACTTCTTACAGACAGAATGAGTTCTCAGGCTATAACAAAGCCGAGAGGGGAAGGTCCATCACCCCTTTTCTAAAGTCCTGTAAGTCCTTCCCTAACGGTCCCTTTGTGACCATGCCTATCTTAGGTTGTCCCTCCCTTGAGGAATCTTACCCATCATTGGCTAACCAGTCATCCACCAGGGGCCAAGCAGGGTGAAGTGAAGGGGGAAGAGGCTGTGCCTCTGCCAGAAGGATAAGTTTTGTCCCCTTAGTGGCTTATGGTCCCAATGTCTTTTTACTCATCCTTAGCCATGGGGGGTTATAGCTTCTAAAACCAGGCAGGGTGGTTTCCAACAATATGTGGCAACAATTTCACAATATAAGTGTATGTAACTCAAATCACTATGCTATAGCTTAAATTAATCAGTTATTTGTTGATCATATCTCAAAACTGGAAAGAAAAAAAGAGCAAAAAATTTTAAAAATGTATGTCACTATTATTCAAGGTATAATATATCCATGAGTCCATATTGATCTAAAAATATCCATAAATAAAATTTTATTAGAAAACATCTATGCTTATTCATTTTCATATAATTTATGGCTGCTTTTGCCAAAAACAATAGAGTTGAGTGGTTGCAGCAGAAATCATATGACCTGTAAAGCTTAAAATATTTACTCTCTGGCCCTAGATAACAAGTTTTTCCACACCTGAGTTAGCATATAGCTAAAATTAACTCATGTATGAGGGAGACCAAGCATGTATAAATCATCTCACTGAACAAAGGCAAAGCTTTAAAAACTAACACAGCAGAAGGTGTATGGAGCACAGGCCTTTGACATAGCTAATTGACCAAGTCTACCAAGGAGGACAGTTTGTCTTTGAACAGTAGATGGAGTTGTCAATGGAGGCAATTTTGATTGTTTGAGGGGTATGTAAGAAATACTGCTATTTCAGGAGCGTGATACATTTGCCTCTGAGTTATGTCTGCTGGTGACCTGCCCTTGGCAGTGTAGTTGAGTATGGGCTACACCCTTTCTCATGATTTCTCAGCCCCCTTTCAGTCTACCTCAGATCTCAGATGAGCTTAGCTGACCATGGGGACTACTCCCCTTTTGATTCTGTATCATCAACTGAATATCTGCTTTGGATATTGGCTGCACAGTAACATAAAAGCAACTATGTATCAGAAAGAGGAGGAAGTCAAAAGTACAAAGGCAATCAAAAACCTGCTAGAAAACCTGAAATCCATGGGAAGAAGTCCCATGTATAATGGCAGTTAACTTGAAACAATCAAGTGGCCTTTTCTCTAAGTTAATGACCATTTCATTTCTTCCTAAAGTATTCACCCAGGCACAGCAAAGCATTTTAGTCATTGTTCACACTCTGCTGTTATTGGCCAATAAACAGTCCATAGAAAAGCTGTTAATTATGCCTATTTTTGCTGGCAGTTGGGCCTCTAAAGCTTGAGCTACTTTATTTGCTATCTGAGCCTTTGTCAGCCTTAAACTGTGGATGAGACATTATAGTTTGGCAACTTTGTAACAGGTTAGAAATCTGCACACAAGCTGGTTACATCTGGTATCTCGGATGCATCCAGATAAATTATTGTCAGACTCTTAATAAAACAGTACCAATTGGGAGGGAGGGTTATCCATGGAAAGGCAAGATGCCATATTAAAAGGACAGGTCATATTCTGATGTGGTAAACACAGAAGAGCCATCTGAACACACACACATACACTTGAGAGTTGAATTTCTGAAGGTATACAAATGTGCTGTTTATGATAAATAGTTGGCATTTATTACCATTTAACCTTAAAGGGTTTAATTATTGTAAAGGACAAACAAAATGGTGAAATTAAACAGATCTTATAATGATTTCTGCATAGTTTCATGAGAAATAATTGGACTATAGCTTACATCATTAATTTCATAACTATTTCTACTCCTTCTGAATTTCTTTGAGGCTCTGTAATAGCAGTTAATTGTTGTGCTTAGTTACATCCCTACATTAACTATAAAAGAAAATGTGCTGTGCATATGGCTATAAGAACCGTATTAAAGAAATCTGGGACCAGATGTCAAACCCAAGAGTTGAAATAGTGTCGTCAACCACTGAAATTGTTTGAAAATGATACAGTTAGACAGTTTGAAATTTTAAGTGAAAGAACTTGGTGGAAAAGGGGACAGCAAAGTATGATAAATGTTTTTAAATCTTACATGGACAAGCACACTCATATTTTACTCTGAAATAAAATCAAGAAGACAATTTTTCAATTATGTTGTAATGCTAAAACTCTTAGTGTTTTGTTTTATTACACGCTGGATATCACTTACCTGTAACCTAACAACATCCATTAATTTAACCAGCAGCTAAGTTTTTTTCTCTCCCTCACTTATAGCTTCAATAAGAATCTGAAGCTTTCTTTAAAAGCCAGGGCCTTTACAGCACAGGAGTTAAATTCCCTTATCTAGAAATTCTTGAGTTTTTCTACCCTCGGTGTATAAAAGTATTCAATATACTCTATAAGTCAATACAAATTGGAACTCCTTTAAATTTAAGAGTCTTTAAACGTCCCCAAAATAGTTAATTGTATTTCAACCTATTTGCTCAGAAAATCATGTGTACGCACACAGTGAAATAAGCTGATCAATATCTTGGTTAAGGTAGAGAAATCTGGAGATATGTATTCTATGTAGTGTAGAGCCATTATCTTTGGTGCTGATTCTTAGGTAGTATTCTAAGCCTAAGGACAGAATTTCCTAACTCCAATGTTAGGACTTTATGGTTAGATGTTTCTTCCTTTTTCAGAGAAGCTATTTCTCTAACATTTGTCCAATTGGATTGTGGGTTAAGATCGGCACTTAATTCTCAGGTTCATTTATACTCTGTTCTAGCCACTCAAAGGTTTTCCTCACACCTTGATTTAGTTCATTTGTGCATTTCTATAAAATTGTTTTATTACTTTCAAGAGAGATAAGGAAAAAAATACATGGAGAATACTTCAGATTTTTTAAGTCTTAATGTGGGGACATGTAACTTAGGACAAGCCAGAAGTAATAATGCCCATCCAATCTTTGTTTTATAAACATATTCATAAAAATTATTAATATGTTTTTATGAATATGTTTATAAACAAGTCAAAATCGTTTAGAATTCAGATATGTCTGCTCTCTAAACCAAACAAAAACTAGCTTGATTCTTTACTCCTTTTGATCTTTATATACACTTCTCTTTAAATGGTAGCCTTTTCTAAATAAGATATCCCTGAAATGCACACAAACAACAGGTTATTTTGACTAATTTTCTAAAGGCCTGGGAGAGAAAGAGAGAGACAGAGAGGAAGGGAAGGAGAGAGAGGAAGAGATAGGGAGTAAGAGGGAAAGGGAAGGAGACAGAAGTCGTAAATACGAAGAGGCTGTTCTGAGGATTTTTAAAAAGTTTCTTTTCTTAATTTATAGACATTTAGACACAGAGACAGAGAAAACTGATAGCTTTAGCTTCACATTTGTATCAAAAGCAAACAGAGGCACCATATGTTCATTATTTTATTTTGCCTTTTGAAAATTTCATAAACTTTCATATATAGTGTCTACATTTCCAGAGTTCATACAAACATGCCAGACAAAAAATTATATAAATTATAGAAAAGCAAATGGCCACTGGTGTAGGAAGTGACACAAGTGACTTCTCAACCCTATGACTGAGAACCCTAGCCTATGACCTGAGTAAATGCAGTCAGTTTAGTGGCAAAGAGATAGATGTCTCAGATGTCAAGAGATGACACAATCAAGACAGACAAATGCAATAAACCTAGCATTGAGAGGCAGGCAAGTTTTCTGACTTTTGATATTTGACAGATATTAACTGTTTTTGGACCACTTAATTACAGAAATCAGATGATCAGAACAAAACAACAATACTATGCCATATTACTAGTATCCCATATACACTAGTATAGGGAAAGGACTATACAAAAATCATAACCAGGACAAACCTAGACTTGGCCAGGAACCAGATTCATGCACACTGAAAGTTATCTTCTGAATAAAAGGAATTCTTCAAGATAAGGGACAATTAAAAGTAGAAGTGTCACACAATTTTAAAATAGGCAAAGGATCTGAACAGACATTTTTCCAAAGAGGATATACAGAATACCAACAGGTACCTGAAAAGGTGCTCAATATCACTAGTCATTAGGGGAATGCAAATTAAAACCACAATAAGACTTCAGCTCATGTCTCTTAGACTGGACATCATCAAAAAGATAAGAGAGAAATGCTGGCACGGATATGGAAAAAGGAAACCTCGTATACCTCTGGTGAGAACATAAATTGGTACAGCCACTATGGAAAACAGTATCCTCAAAAAATTAAAAATGGAACTACCATACAATCTAGAAATTTCACTTCTGCAAATATATTCAAAGAAAATGAGAATGCTAATTCAAAAAGCCACATGCACCCTTGTATTCATACCATTACCTACGATAGCTAAGACATGGAAAAAACCTATGTGTCCTAAGTGGCTGTGGATGGATGAATACACACACATACAATGGAATATTATTCAGCTATAAAAAACTAGAAAACCTACCATAGTAACATAGTTGGTCCTTGAAGGCATTATGCTTCGTTAAATAAGAAAGAGAAAGACAAATACTATATAATTTCACATGTAAAATGTAAAAAAAAAAATAAGAAAAACAACTAGAAGAAAAAGAAATTACACTTGTGGTTACCAAAAGTAGGGGGTGGAGTGAGGAGAAATTGGAGAAAAACTTCCAATTATAAAATAAAAAAGTACTAGGGATATAATGTCCAAGATGATGACTATAGTTAACACTGCATAGCAAAGTTGCTTTTTGAAGTATATATTTTAAAGTATATTTTATTGTTTATGCTATTACAGTTCTCCCAATTTTTGTCCCCTTTATCCCCCTCCTCCCTGCACTCCCCCTTCCATCAGCATTCCCACACCTTAGTTCATGTCCATGGGTCATACATATAAGTTCTTTGGCTTCTTCATTTCCTATATTATTATTAATCTCCCCTTAACAATTTTGTACCTACCATTTATGCTACTTATTCCCTGTACCTTTTCCCCCATTTTCTCCCCTCTTCCTCCTCATTGATAACCCTCCATGTGATCTCCATTTCTGTCAATCTGTTCCTGTTCTGTTTGCTTAGGTTTTGCTGTTTTTATTTTTTTAATATATTTTATTGATTATGCTATTACAGTTGTCCCATTTCTCCCCCATCATTCCCCTCCACCCTGCACACCCCCTCCCACCCACATTCCCCCCCTTTAGTTCATGTCCATGTGTCATAAGTTCTTTAGCTTCTACTTTTCCCACACTATTCTTGCCCTCCCCCTGTCTATTTTCTACCCACCGTCTATGCTACTTATTCTCTGTACCTTTGCCCCTTCTCTCTTCCTCCCACTCCCCTGTTGCTAACCCTCCATATGATCTCCATTTCTGTGTTTCTGTTCCTGTTCTAGCTGTTTGCTTAGTTTGCTTTTGTTTTAGGTGTTTGCTTGTTAATATCTGTGAGTTTGCTGTCTTTTTACTGTCATACTTTTTATCTTCTTTTTCTTAGATAAGTCCCTTTAACATTTCATATAATAAGGGCTTGGTGATGATGAAGTCCTTGAACTTGACCTTATCTGAGAATCCCTTTATGTTCCCTTCCATTCTAAATGACAGCTTTGCTGGATAAAGCAATCTTGGATGTAGGTCCTTGCCTTTCATGACCCGGAATACTTCTTTCCAGCTCCTTCTTGCCTGGAAGGTCTCTTTTGAGAAATGAGCTGACAGTCTGATGGGAACTCCTTTGTAGGTGACTGTCCCCTTATCCCTTGCTGCTTCTAGAATTCTCTCCTTCATTTGAATCTTGGCTAATGTAATTACAATGTGCCTTGGTGTGTTCCTCCTTGGGTCCAACTTCTTTGGGACTCTCTGAGCTTCCTGGACTTCCTGGTAGTCTATTTCCTTTGCCAGGTTGGGGAAGTTCTCCTTTATTATTTGTTCAAATAAGTTTTCCACTTGTTGCTCTTCCTCTTCCCCTTCTGGTACCCCTATAATTTGGATGTTGGGACGTTTAAAGATGTCCTGGAGGTTCCTAAGCCTCTCCTCATTTTTTTGAATTCTTGTTTCTTCCTTCTTTTCTGTTTGGTTGTTCTTTCTTCCTTCTGGTCCACTTCATTGATTTGAGTCCCAGTTTTCCTCCCATCTCTATTGGTTCCCCATGCGTTTTCCTTCATTTCATGTATTGTAGCCTGCATTTTTTTCATCTAATTTGTGAGCAAAATCAACCAATTCTGTGAGCATCCTGATCACCAGGGCTTTGAATTGTGCATCTGATAGGTTGGCTATCTCTTCATTGCTTAGGGGAATTGGCTCTGGGGCTTTGATTTGTTCTCTGGTTTGAGCCGTTTTTGGTGTGGGTTTTTTTTTTTTTTTTTTCTTTTTTGGTCTGGTTGTGGCTGTTGCATAGTGAGGCAGCCCAGTTGCTGGGTAGTGACACTGTATGTGAGGGTGGAGTCTGAGAGGGAACAATGGTGCTTGCTCTGCTCTCTCTTGGATTCCAGTCCCTTCTGCTGCTTTCCCTTCACCTGGATTATCTGCACGCAAATATGTGATCACCTGGTCAGTCAACCACCTTGTGTGGACTCACTGGGTCTGCACAGTTGCCACCCCATGCGCAGAGTCCGCTAGTCACCGCCTGTGCACCTGGGGTCTGCTAGCTGCCACCTGCATGCCTGGGATCTGCCAGCTGCTGCTGCCTGCATGCCCATGTCTCCAACCTCCACCCCTTACTGCCGTGACTCCACCCCTTTTACCAGTCTGGATGAATGGTTGTTGGACTTCCGTACAGTTTAATTTTTCTATCAGTTCTGGTGTTTTCTTGTTTCTAAATCTTTGTTGTCCTTAATTTTGGTTGTGAGAGGAGGCACAGTGTGTCCACCTGCACCTCCATCTTGGCCACAAGTCTAGTTTTTCTTTTTTACTTTCAGTTGTTGATAGTTGTGAATTTGTTGTCATTTTACTGTTCATAGTTTTAATCTTCTATTTCTTAGATAAGTCCCTTTAACATTTCATATAATAAGGGCTTGGTGATCCTTTAACTTGACCTTTTCTGGGAAGCATTTTATTTGCCCTTCATTCTAAATGATAGCTTTGCTGGATAGAGTAATCTTGGATGTAGTCCCTGTCTTTCACGACTTGAAATACTTCTCTCCAGCCCCTTTTTGCCTGCAAGGCTTCTTTTGAGAAATCAGCTGATAGTCTTATAGGAACTCCTTTGTAGGTAACTGTCTCCTTTCCTCTTTCTGCTTTTAAGACTCTCTCTTTATCTTTAATCTTGGGTAACTTAATTATGATGTGCTTTGTTGTGTTTCTCCTTGGGTCCAGTTCCTTTGGGACTCTCTGAGCTTCCTGGACTTTCTGGACGTCTATTTCCTTCTCCACATTGAGGAAGTTTTCCTCCGTTATTTGTTCAAATAAGTTTTCAATTTCTTGCTCCTCCTCTTCTCCTTCTGGCAGCCCTATGATTCAGATGTTGGAACATTTAAAGTTGTTAAGAGAGTAGATTCTGAGTTCTCATCACATGGAAATTTTTTTGCTATTTTCTCTTTTTTTCTTTTTATGACATGGATGTTAGCTAAACCTACTGTGGTAATCATTTCACAATGTATGTATATCAAAACATCATGTTCTACACTTTAAACTTATACAGTGATTTATATATAAATTATTCTCAATAAAACTGGAAAAAATAGCAGAATCAGTGGTAAGCCATGAACCTAAACACTACATAGAGTTAAATCCAATGGATAATGATAGACTGTTTAGAAATATAATTATACTGTAATTGGGAAATATAGTTATTTCATTCAATTTTATCTTGGATGTTCTAGAAAATCCTGTAAAACTAGAAAATAAACTGGTTAAATATTTTAAAGATGTTTTTTCTCATTATTTTACTGTATACCAAGAAAACTCATAAACTCCAGTAAAAAAAAAATTGCTAGATGTGTAAGAGAATTTAGTATGTTAGATAAAATGTAAATTTAATAAAATGTAAATATAAAATAAATATTAAATAGCTTCTCTAATATTAACAGGAAGCCAGTTGAAAAATATTTATTAACAATTGTTGCGGACCGTTTAGCCTGGTTTCAGGAGTTGTAACCCTCACCCCATGGTGGGCTGTGTAAGAGCCTAGGGACCCACTTCATCTGGGTCTGTTCTGTCAAGAGGACATAACCTACTAAGGAGACAAAGCTTATTTCCCTGGCAGGAGCACTGCTTCTGCCTCATCCATCTCTGGCCCCAGTGCTTAGTCAGTTAGTCAATGATGGATAAAACTCCTCACAGGAAGGTCAACCTAAACCAGACAAAACCACTTGGGAGGCCCTCATGGAAGGACTCAATGGGCTGCAGCAAAGAGAATGTGATGGACCCTCGCCCCCCGGCTATTCTGACAGCCCGAGTCCTCATTTCCATCTGGGAGATGTCTCCTGCTTCCAATAGGCTTACAGCCTGAAACTGTGGGGGTGAGCAGTGCAGCCCTGTCGTGGCCAGGACGGCTCCCTGGGCAATTGGGCATAAGAAAGAATTCCTAAAGTCCTGTGAAACCTGCTTTGTTTGCTAAGAGTGCTCTCATTTAAATAATAAGGGTCCCAGGAGGAAATGGGTATGCCTCCCAAAGTTTTGCATCCCCCTTTCCGGACAGACACTGACTCAGATTAAGCCCTCAGATTTCTTTGACATGTTAAACATGTATTCCTGTGTATTTGAACCCAATAAAAGCCTAGTAAGGAAGGGGCTCTGGGTCATTCTCCTCTGAGAGTTTGTCCACCTCTCCTCCTCAAGCAGATCATGTCTTGGTAGTTTTGTTTTCATCTGTAACAAATGGGGGGTTCTGCGGGCGGTGCCCCCCGCAAACAATAGTGTTGAGATTTTTAAAAATTAAAGGAATATACATGTACACACACTCCTGACTATTTACCACAAACATAAAAATTCCAATTATGTCAAATATGTTAGTCTTGAGGTGGTGCCTAATGGGTTATGTTTAACTTCTTCCTTAGACATGTATGATCGATGTCTGTCCAGAAAGTATCCAGCCATGTGCTATGAAAAATGAAGACATTTATTGAAGAAGATACAAGATATAAGAAACATTATACATAGGACAATGACACCTCAGTCCCCTTCAAATAAGGTACCTTGGGACCTCACAGTTTGCTGCCCTGTTATATATTCCTGAATGTCATGGATGGTCTGAAATCTCATCTCTTCAAAGGTGATTTTAGTTTAGGGAAAACCTAGAAGTCTCAGAGTGCCAAATCTGGGCTGTAGGGGGGCTGAGTCACCTGGGTTATCTGATATTTCAGCAAAAAACTCTGCATCGGATGTAAGGCACAAGTGGAGTGTTGTTGTGATGAGGCTGCCCATCACTAGTTGCCCATAGCTGCAGCTTTCTGAATCATCCAAATAGTTTCCACGGAGGAGAGTTCAAGCTTAACATAAAATCTGGTGCAGATTCATAGCTCTACTCACTTAGTCATTTTGAATGTGACAGCCACACAAGTACACATGCTCACTCAACAGCATCTACCAACCCCACTGACTAGTCCAGTGAAGTTGTCATTGTTCGTGCATGCACATTTCAGTCCACTCTCCTTGGCTGTCAAGTTACAGTGATGTCACACAAACTGTTGTTATTATATTAACTAACAGCTGGACTTTTTCCAAATAGACCTTGTATGTATTGTTACATTTTCCTGCAATCAGAATGTCTATTAAACGGTGCTCTCCAAAATGAGCTGCAGACACAACAGCAGGGAGGACAACAACAGGGAGGCAGTGAGGAGCATGGGGGTAGAAGATAGAACAAGTTGATACATCAAGGGAAGAACAGAAAATATCAGAAGTTCTATTTATGACTTTGTCCTTGTGTTAGAGAAATACATACAACCTATAGCAAGCCAACTGTCCCGGAAGGTCCACCAGAGAGAGGGGTGAGAGCAAGTGGCATCCTCATTCACTGGTCCACTTTTGGCATCTGGGTTGTGTTTCACTTCATGTCTGCCTCAGTTAATGGATTTGCAGATTATATTATCTCAAACATAGAAACAGTGCAATGCTTTGTAATGAGGTAGTAAGTAAGCATAATTTTTTGTACCACACAGATATTCACTGTTAAATTACCTGGCAAAGTTTTTTTTATTGATAGCCTTCAAAGATGAATTATACATTTTTCATTTTCCAAATATAAAATAAAACCAAATATTTTATTATAGGCTGATCTTTTCTGTAATGAAGTCATGGTCAGAGATTTATTACCTAGCAGCTATTAAACAAAACAAAACCTTTATTTTCAAATTAAATGTGACATTTTAACATTGAATGAGAAAATAACTGTTCTTAGAATTAAATATGTAAAATAAGTAAAATCTTCTGATTTGTTTATAGAAAGAGCACTGATGGCATCAGAGATGGTGGGAATTTAGGAGCAAATTTCAACAAAAGCCGTTGCATAATTGGTAAATGGAGGAAAATATCCTAGAATCTAGTAAAGTACTTCCTAGTATCTGCCTGACACAAAGAAGCTTTTTAATAAATATCTGTTAAATAAATGAACAGAGTCCCACAGAGCCTCATTTTTTTCCTGTATATCCTGTAATGTCTCAGTCCTGACATTTTATCCTTTTCAGGTGCTCAGTAAATTGTTACAGTCAGACCATTGAAGATTGTCAGAGTTGAATGGATTATTGGATTTTTTTTTCGGGGAAATTAAATGACTTTCCAAAGAACATAACTCTCTCATCTGAGTCTCACAGAAAATCTGAGGAATTGAAGTATTAATTTCAAAATATTTTTCTATTCTCTGACAGACAATCTGATGTTCTGAAAGTGCACAGAAATTGATGTCAAATTCCTGTCCTCCCTATCGGTTGGTTCTCTCTGCCACCGCTGGGCAAAGCGCGTCCCTTCTGAGCCTCAGTTCCCCAACTAAAGAACAGTAAAACTACTACTGATCTTCCACATATGTGTATAATATGTACATGGCTGATCCCAAAACCAGTTTTGGTTTGGTTTGTTGTTATTCCTCGGTTGCTCACTTCCTTCAGATATTCCCCAGACTATGCTCTGAAAAACTGGCTCACCAGTTAAGAAAGTACTAATTGGGTTCCCTGTAGGGAGGCTTAGACTTGCCTGCAGCACTTTAGCTTCTTTTTCTTTGTTCCATTTATCTTTCAGCTGTGAGTGGATTTTCTTCTCTTAATGTTAGTTTGGCTATTTTACGTGGACAAATGCCCCTGGCTATGTCTGTATGTATAACCCAGTCTCTCTCCAAGGAGAGACAGTTCTCTTCCCCAACGAGAGAAAAAATGCTTTGAGAGGAGCCCTAAACTATCAGTGTTATCACCTCCTGTCTTGTTTGTTCTATGGCAAATTCCAAGGTGTCTCATTTTTATTTTTGTTCAATCCTTCATCTCCCACCCGGAAAGAGCTTGCCAACACCTCCGCTTCATAAAAATTGCTTTTTGATTCTGAAAAAGCATTTACTCTCTGATACATTCCTCAGATTTTCACATGTTTCTGAACAGAGAATTTTCTCTCTCTTACTTTTCAAGTTTGAAGAAAAACTTCAATTAATCTCAGCAAGCTGTAAATCCTGGCACTGGTAAAAGCTTCTGTTTCAGGTAAATGTAGAAGACATTTATTGAGCACCTATGACATCTTGAGCACTATACTTGGAGTTTAGAGGTGAACAGAGCACAGTACCTAACCCTCAAGGAGTTTACAGATTGATGTGAAAAAAAATCACATGCCACAACAGTGAGATAGGCTGAATGTTTATCCAAATGCTTTTTTATTCAGTTATTCCTATCCTGCCCGTTTCAGGAGATATTTGTACTTCCTCATGTTGCTGTAACTGGTGCATACCTTCTCAGAATCTTATGTCTTTCTTAGCTCACGTACTGCATTTTGGCTTATCCCTTGGATCACTTGAGCACAGGCTCCACCTGTGCCTTGTGTGATCACTGAGTCAGAGCTAGACAAAGTAAAGATAAAGTGAAGTCATTGGGGAAGTGGGAACAATTTAGAAGAAAGCCCCCATGGCTAATGAGAGAACCTGCTAAGGTGGTAACCAGATTGAAACTGTTTACACTGAAAACAATAGTATAAGGTCACATGATAGCTGGTCTATTATTTTTCTATTGTTTAACAAATTACCATAATTTAGCAGCTTAAAACAACAGCCGTTTATTATCACACAATTCTGTAAGTCAACAGTGTTTCTCCCTAAGCTGAGATCTTGACTCAGAATCTTGATCTCAAGATGTGGGGCCAGTTGGGTTCTCTTTTGGAGACTCTGAGGAAAAATCCACTTCCAAGCCCATTCAGGTTGTTGAAAGAATTCATCTCCTTGATTTGATGCTACATGCATGAGGCCCTCTCTTCCCGCTACCTGTTGGCTGGAGGTTGCTTTCAGGTTTTTCTAGACTGGCTTCCTCATATTCAAATACAGCAACAGACAATCTCCCTCCCATGAAATCCATCTCTTACTTCAAACACTGGACTTCAGGAAGAGCCCAGTCACTTCAAAGGATTCACCTGACTGGGACATGTCCACTAAGGATAACCTTCCTGTCTTAAAGTCAATGATGCCAAGTGACATACCCTAATCAGGAAGTACTGTCCCAGCATATTCGCTGTCATGCACACCCTCAAAGGGAAAGGACCGTACAGGACATATACCAGGGGAAAACATGGGGTCCTTCTTAGCATGTCCTCAACCGGAGCTGGGTTCCATTTTTGGTGTGGAGAGAGCCATGAGTAGTAGGACTTTAGAAGAGGAAAGCAAGTGATCATGGACAGAGGCCAGGAGGGTTATATGCTCGGACAGACAACAGATAGACCAGAGAAAAAGAGCATAGGAAACTCTTATGTACCCCTCAGTGTCCCCTCAGAACGGAGAGTATGATCTTATTAAAAAGACTATGTTATAGTAGGCATTTTCAAGTATATCAGAGCTCTCTTTGCAAGAGAAAAGGAAGAAAGACTTTGGAATCCCCATTCTAACAATCTATCGAGTGTCCTAAAAAGATGTTATGTTGTATTCAATTTGGAGTTGGAAATAAATCTATATCCTGTCCTGGTACATAATCAGAACTGCACACATTTTACTTAGGTGAAACATTTTAGAAAAAAGTAAAAGCTATTTTAGGGTACAACCTTTCTTAACCTCCTGGGCTGAAAATGGAGGATAAGCCAATTTTAAGCTCCAGCTGGGTGACCCTGGTAGGGTCTCAGCAGAGGGCCTCACACATCATTAATACCTAGTAGGTATTATTACAATAAACCCTAACTGAAGATAATCATAGCTACTAGAATCCAAGGTCTTAGGATGTGCAAGGACCTTTGGTGAGCCTTTCGGGACATCATTCTGTTTAATTTCTAAAGCAGCTTAACGACACAAACAATGTATCTTAGGGGAGGACATGCATACAGACCAGCACACATACCCCTTGCTCAAAATTAGAGATAGCCAGCAAGAGATCCTACCAGGGCTTCCATGCAGGGCCTGGATTTCTAAGGGACAAAGAGAGAAGCCTTAAAAGTGCTCGAAAGGCTGTTATAGAGATGAGGAAGCAGACTCATGCTGTTCAGCTGCAGAGGTAGTGGTGTGCCTGCAAAGACTTAACAACCTGTTCTCCAAGGATTTCCTGATTTGTAGCCTTTGCAGAGTCCCTTGATGAAAACATTCTCACTGTGGGCAATTTCAAGCTCCTGCCTAAGGTTACTGAATGCAGACTTACGAAGAGAGGGGACTTCAAGGAAAAATATACAGAGAATCAGATTTTTACTTATGTACTAAAGAATTTTGCAACAAGCAAAGCAGTGCAATGGACGTGACTCTCTGAAAAAATAGTTCCCAGTACTTCTGGTAATTAAAGCAGATTTTTGATGTTTTCAGGGGTAGCTATGAGATGAAACCCTGCACTGGAAGGTTAAAAAGACAGGGTGTAAAAATGGAAGGGTTAAAGACATCTGGTAATTTCCTGTTCCTTCCATAATATCTGTGGCAAGATCTCTCCAATTTGCAAGTAAGACATTTTCCCATCAGCGATTGAAGGATAGAGTCTGCAGGACTCCCTGAGTTAGTGATCCCAAGAGCAATGCCAAGGTGACACCTCAGCTCTTTCCACATCCGAAATCTCTAGTCACTCTCACCTTTTTCTGTTTTAACATTTTCGGCTGGGAATTTTCAGACTATACTTCATAAAAATCACATTCTTGGCAATTTTCTTCACCACTGTCTCACAAAGATTAGAACTATAAATAATAGAAGACATTCATTACAAATTTCTTTTTTAACTCAGTGTTTAGAGATGTAGTGTTTAAATCTCCATAAAATTATACCTTTGAAATTACTTAATTGAGCTTTTTCTGCCAATTTAAGTTGCTCATAAAGGGAAAAAATTTTAAATATATAGAATTAGAAACTAATCATCACAGTAGTGTCGCTTGTGCAAATACTGCAAACATCAGCAAATTGAGGTTAGGCCCACACTGGTGTGGGAGGAAGAGGGAGGAGACACTTCAATCTCCTGGTTTGGTTTAATTTATGTCTAATGGATTAAAAAAAAAACACCCACTTAAAAGTTTGGTTCTTACTCAAAACCTTGCAGTTAAGCCGTATAATAATAGTTGTAAAAGGCTTTGTTAAATATCCTTACAAAGATGTTCTCCAGGGCAGAGGAACCTGGCTTTCTTTTTAATTGCAATTATTACTGTTAGGCTCATTCCTTTGCTTAATAAAAATAATCATTTGCATTTATACAAATTTCTTTCTTCCTAGGAGCTACCCTCATGAACCGTAGTTCACTCACAAAAAAAAATCCCGCCACCTGGACAGATTTGTGAGCCAGCAGTCCAGTAGATGTTTACGAAAACTCTTAACCTCTGTGCCCAACTGTCCAGTCTGCAAATAGGGCAGCTTCAGAGATCCATCAAGCGCTCTGGTATAAAGGCCACCTTCCCAGGTTCTGTGGGCTACCATTACTAGTCAAGCAGTTGTACCACACGTAGCTTTACATACTTCTAGAGCAAGAAAACAAAGGAAGAAGTAAGAAGTGCCAGATGCTTTAAGAGTAAGAATTTGTAAGTGCATAGATGCTAAAAAGCATTAAATATTAGCCTTCTGCTCCCCTGTGCAGGATGTAAAATAGCAATTGGTTTCTTGCTAGATTTTAGTATATTACAAATATGAAGAATGCATATGCTGGTGATTCTCAGACCTGGCTGCATTTTAGAATGAGCTTAGAAAAACACCTAGTGAGCTTGTCATAAACCACAATTACCTAGGCACACAACCAGCTATTCTGAATCAATTGATCCTGACTTTTTAAAGTGCATTAGCATTATTTCAAGCTCCCAGGTGACTAATGCACAATTCGATGCTGGGTATCATTTGTCTGGTGAAAACAACACTGGATTGTTTTCAGTCAGCCATTAACTAGCTATGTGATCCTGAGAAAAGCATGAATCTCTCTGGGCCACAGAATATTAGCCTGAAAAAATAGATATTTGAATTAGAAAGAATTTCCTTTCATCTGTAAACTCCGATGGTTCAAAACAATAAAAATTAACTGTTCTAACCATGTATTGTAATTCTCAACACACTTATGCTCAGCATTTACAACAGGGAAATACTGCAGGGGAAAATATATTGTTGGCATTTTAATCTCAAAAACATAAAGTGTATAAACTATATGGGAGACCAAAGAGTGTGCACTTTTTAAAAAGTCACAATTTAAAGTAGGGTGCCCTAGGTATGCAAGAAGGATCATTGTAATTCTGACCATTTCTTTAGAACCAGGTTTACTAGTGTGGAAGAAAAACCGCAGTCACCACGTAAGTAGGCAAGGAAGACTTCATGGAAGACAGCTGAAAGAGTGGAGAGACTAGGGAGGGACTCAGCTCCCACCGAAAAAAAGAGGCAGAGGGATTTTAAGAACTAGGTTAAATAGTGGAAGAGTACTGAAGGATTTTGGCAGAGAGAGTTGGTCAGTGTAATTACTCATCTGTGTTGGCTAATTGGCAGCCTCCCACAAAAACTGGGAGAAGAAAGTGCTACTTCTTCAATAATTACATTTGAAACTTCAATGAAGTTTCTGAGTTGTAGAAGATTTACATTTCAAAGAGGCAGAGAAAGAATTTATAATTGCTAGTTTTCTAAAGTACTGCCCTAAGAAAAGGAAGGTCAGGAGCCTACTGTCATGCAGCAACCTGAAGTTTGGTCCGTCTGAGGGGAACTTTGAGGCCTCTTTGTTCACTAGCTTCCTGCTTCAATTGTCTCTTGTCATTGGACCTGAAAGTCCTATAGATGGAAATTTTCTCATTTCTTGGCTCTTCAGGCTGATGAACTATCATAGGTAATCAATACTAAATCGCTCATTTTCTTTCACATTTTAACTTTTCCAAATTTGGAATGTGTTTTATAATCTATGGTGTCTTACAAATACTGTTGGTCAATAGGAGGGGTAGCATATCAAATGGCATAACTTGTCAGTCTTCAAAAAGACTCTAGTCACTAGGCATCAGAGAGATGCAAATGAAAACCACAATGAGATACCACTGCACACCAGTCAGAATGACCATCACAAACTAATAATGAACAATGAGTGCTGGCGAGTTTGTGAGGAAAAGGGAACCTTAGTGCACTGTTGGTGGGATTGCAGATTGGTGAAGCCACTATGGAAAACAGTATGGAATTTCTGCAGAAAACTAAAAATGTAACTGCCTTTTGATCCACTGCTGGGATTATACCCTGAGAATCCTGCAAGACCAATCCAAAAGAACCTTTGTACCCCAATGTTCATAGCACAATTTACAACAGCCAAGTGCTGGAAGCAACTGAGGTGTCCATCAGAAAATGAGTGGATCAAAAACTATGGTACATTTACATAATGGAATACTATGCAGCGGAAAGAATGAAGACATTCCTACCCTTCCCAAAAGCATGGATGGAACTGGAGAGCATTATGCTAAGTGAAATAAGCCAGGTGGTGAAAGACAAATACCATATGATCTCACCTATAAGTGGAACCTAATTGACAAAACAAACAGGCAAGCAAAATATGACTGGAGACATTGAACTAAAGAACAAACTGACAGTAACCAGAGGGGAGAGGCGAGGGAGGTAACGGGAAAGAAGGGAAAGGGTCATATAAGAACATGTATAAAGGACCCACGGGCAAAGCCAAAGTGGGGAAGGATGGAGGGTGGGAGGTGGAGGTGGATGTGGCAGGGGAAAGTGGTGGTGGGAAAATGGAGACAACTGTATTCATACAACAATTTAAAAAAATATAAAGAAATAAAAAAGATAAAAAAGACTCTACTATTATTTGTTCATTGTTAGAACAGAGACGCTGCATGTAAATTTGATATTATTAGTGGAGTACATACTAAAGTCAAAGTAATTATTGAAACTCCCTATGTTTATGCAAGGCAACAAACAAGTTCTTTAGATAAAGCTACAGCAAGATGTAGGTAAAGCTGTGTTATTTTTGTTATTGGTACATGTGACTCTCAAGTGCCAGGGAGTAAAATAAAGACAGGAGAAATCATCGTTACCATCAGAAAAGACCAGATACATGTCAAAGCCACAAGAGGCTGATGTGACCAGCTGCTGGCATCTGCTCTTTCTTAGTGATGCGTTAACATCAAATAGTGCATCTGAGAATCAGTGGAGTCTGAGATGTAAGAAAATAGGGTAGGTAGCTTTGCCTAGCCGCAGCTGCTGAGCCTAAGCCACATGTGCAGTCTGTTATGTTTGCCCCTCAAAAAGCAAGATTGTTGGATCTTTATACACTTTGAACAGAAGATATCTCAAGCAGTTGAAGGGAAGGTACAACGGAGAGGGATATACAGAGAAAAACAAACGATTTCTGTGATTTTGCAATGTTACTAATCCCTTCTTAATCTAGCTCCTCTTTTTGTTGTTTGACTTTCAACAGAATCTATACCTCGGTCTCTCATGTGTCAGACATGGAAAAGCCTGGCCACTGCCCGTACACACCACCTAATGCCAGCTCTAATTATCAGCGTGGGAGAGCCTTTGGTGTAGTCTTCAAAACTCAAGGCTCAGAAATGCCTATGCCATGTTTCCATAAAAAAGAAATACTTCATATGGGTTTATAGTATATTAAAAAAAACTCATTGATTCAGCAAAGCCACAAGCAGATAATGGCTCTAGTTTTTTCAACTTAATCCCAAAGGAGGATGGTGTAAAGCAAGCTGAATTTTCTTTTTAAAATGCCCTAATTCAAGTTCAAGTAAAAATGCTCCTTAAAGTGCCTGAAGTTAGGGACCCTAAGGGAATCACTAGCAACTTGTCAGGGGCTATGTTAAATGGGAAATTTTGAAGGTTGTCCTTTTCTTCTTTTTTTTCTCTTTTCTATTTTTATTGAATTTATTCAGGTGACCTTGGTTAATAAAATTATATATGTTTCAGGTCCACAGTTCTATAATACAATATCTGTGTATTGATTACCAGAGGGAAGGAGGGGTAGGGAAGGTAAAAGAGGGTATAGTAAAGATAAATGGTGATGAAAGGAAAAGGTTGTATTTTTCCAACAGGGCTGAAAATCCCCTAAGGCCTTAAGAGGCCCCCTGCCTCAATGGTCTCTGGGGAATTCTCAGGTGTGGAGGGCGTAACAGGGAAGAGTGGCTAAGTCTAACTCTGTTCTCCCAACAGCTGTCTCCCAGGGAGACAGAGGGGCAGTTTGGTCACAGCATTGGCTGCTGCACTCCTGTCTCTCCTGCTCAGCAGCGACCTCCCCTTGCCTGGCCTTTGAAGTTGTAATACTTCCTTGGAAGTGAATCTACATTGAGGGGCTCTTCAGTGACACACTGGTGAAAGATAATCATCTACGTCCTACTTATGTTGTCCTAGTAAGTATGCTCTACAATTCCATAATGCTTGCTCTTGACTTCACATAAAAGCTTAGAAAACAAAACAAAATCAGCCCTGGCTTGTGTGGTTCAGCGGATTGAGCACTGGCCTGCGAACCAGAGGATTGCTGGTTTGATTCCCAATCAGGACACATACCTGGGTTGTGGGCCAGGTCCCAAGCAGGGAGTGCACGAGAGGCAACCACACATTGGTGTTTCTCTCCTTCTCTTTCTCCCTCTCTTCCCCTCTGTCTATAAATAAATAAATCTTTCTTTTAAAAAAATACAAAATCAAAGTGTAGTAGCAAGAGCACTTTATTTGGACCAAACATTTGGATTCACCAACAAACTATCTGAAATTGGACACCATGTTAAATATCTCTGGGTCTCAGTTTCGCTAAGCAAAAATTTGAAAAGGCTGTTATGAAAATGAACTGTGATAAAATGTGTAAAATTTTTTCAAACTGTAAAGTAATCTACCCATGCAAAATGCTGTAGAATTTTGACAATAAATGCCAACATCCCTACCCTTGGGTGATCCACAATACTAAGGATAAGAGAGTTAAATGTGTGCGGTAGAAAGGATGCTCTTTGCAACAGAAATGATATCATTTACTTTACAGTGAGTATAACAGTCCACACCATCTTACATTGGATTTCCTTAGCAGATCTTTTAAGAATCCTTAGAAGATGCTAAGTGACTTGGTCAAAGACTTATAGCTATAAAGGAATAAATGGACAACCATGAAAAAGCTACTTCATAGAATGAAGGTGTGCAGGTGATTGTTGACAATATTGTACTCTGGCTGAGATTATTTTAGAGTAACACTTAAGTTGTTTGCTCACCTACCATACATAATTGAACAGTTTGAGGATACGATTCCTGATGGGCACTTAAACCATAAATGTCACATTGTCAAAATCCTTAAAGTAACCTAGTCCTTTACATGTGTGCATCTTTTCTTCTTGAAATACAGCCGGCATTTTAAGTACTGACAAACTTACAGTCTAGATTGAAGGATTCCTGAATATTCTTTGAGACCCTGAGGCTCAGCTATACCCTCATTCTCTCTGGAATACTCCTGGCCCTAATAGAGTTAAACTGGGGTCCACAACATTAACTTATTTTTCTCCAAACACATAGAATCCCAGAACCATTAGCAGAGCTACTGCGCCCTGAGAACAGAGCACTGTTGGAGAGCTTTGGCAATCAGATGAGATATAATGCCTATGAGAGTGTTTTGTAATCTGCAAAGTGCTCTAATAATAACGGCCAACTTCTGCTGTTGTATGTCGGACACTGTGTTAAGGTCATTTACAGGCATTATTTCATCCCAGCTTCACATGGAATTACCATAAGAATATGATAATAGTATAATACCACAATAGTATTTTTAAACTAATTTAACAGAAAAGAATAGTGAGGAACGTAGTTTTATTTACAGAAACAGAGCTAGTTTTAAAAGAGAGAATTTGACTGAGGTAGTCAGTCTCAGAGGCCAAGGTCTGAAACCCCATGTTCCAAGCATTAGGGCATACCTTTTGTGATAATGATACTAATGGAATTGTCTCCCTCAGCAGACAATTTCTAATCTTCCTTTAAGTGCCAATTTAAATTTGCTTCCCCCAGAAACTTTCCCCAATCCAGCTGACAAAGTCAAATCTCTTTTTTGAACACACTCATGGTGCTCTGTACCTCTCCCTCATAGGAGTGACCACACTTGTATTTAAATGATGCTCTGTATAACTCAGCTTCATTTCTATTCTGCCCACAGCTCACTCCCAGATGGCAAGGTGGGTGATCCATCAGAATTAAGACAAAGAACAGAGGCATTCAAAAGACTCTTGATGCTTCAAACTCTCATGATGAACCATGAAAACTGGAGAAACTTAAAATGACCAGGACACAGCCATTGTCCTCTTGCAGAGAGAACAGGACTTCTTCCTGGTGGCCAGGGAGGCTCATTTCACCTGTCTGAACTTGATTTTCTTTCTTTCTGAATCATAAGAAGAGCCTAATCATATAATCTCCTGCCAGATATAACCGCCTGTCTGTACATCCATAGGCCTGAAAACCTCTTTAATATATGAAGGTAAAAATGTGAAAATTTCTCTTAACTTTGGCAAAAGCATCTCCAATTAATTAAAATTTGTGGGAAAACTCACAGATCTGAAGAAGATATCCATTGCTGAAAATCTTCTCTTCCATGGACAGGAACCCAAGCCACCACCATTGAGACAGTCAGTTGAAATCAAAATCAAAATCTGAAACATGAAAATGAATGATGTAGTTCATGCTGTAGTGAAATGTTATCTCTTTATCTAAATTTTAAAATTAAATACTTTCCAAGAAATGTCCCAGTTTAACAATGGAGAGCTAGAGAAAGAACTAGAATCACAGTAAAACTGAAACTGTTTAACTAACATGAATCCAGAAAAAATAGACACTTTTAAACTCAGCATTTTGATCAAACCTGTAGCCACATTCATGTAAATTACTTCCATCCTTAGTGAACACAACTAAAACATTATTAAATTGTAAATGACTGAAAACTAGCTACAAAAAGCTTTAAAATATCATTTTATCTAACGCTTATAACAAGTTTCTTATTCTGAATGTAAAAATGGAATACAGTTTTTACTAATAGAAAATTAGATGATCCCCTTTACTACAAAAAGCACGTGGAACCCCTTAAAAAACACTGCTGTAAGGAGATGCCAAATCATTAGACTGCTCGTGACACTCTCACATCAATCCTGCATGCAAATATCTGAACGTATACCCACAAGTGCATTTACAGTGTTTTTTTTAAATTACCTTCTGTTTGTACTATTTTGAGATTTTGAAAGCCAGAACCAACATGATAGCTAAGTGGCTATTCCTTGGAGATTTTTTGGGTTGTCTGACAACAAGTGTGGAGCATTGGAGCTAATCAGGTTATTCCACTGAAGCATAGTTTGGGATCAAATAAGCATCTCAGTGCCCAAGGTTTCAAGGTCCATCTATTTATCATGTAGCCTCATTATTCATTTATTTCTGATGGCTTTAGAAATTCTCTCTCTTGTGGGGGACAAACAGAATCTTTGAATTTCATTTAGAAACAAAACTTTGTACAAATCACCCTCAACCAGAGATGCTTAAACTGCTATGCTAACTGTCACATGCCAGTTCCAGTGCTCAGCTACAGGAATGCTAATGCTTGGGAACCATTTCTGTTGCAACAAAGATGCTTAGAATTTCTGGACATTACAACTATTTTGTTACTCCTTGGTTCATGTACTGAATAAGAAGGGATGATGGATGGATGGATAGAAGGATAGGAAGGAAGGATGGGAGGAAGGAAATACAAAAGGAAGGAAGGAAACAAAAAAAGAGAAGGAAAGGAAGGAATAAAGCAAACAAGGCAGAGAGAGGGAAGAAGGAGACACATGAATAGACAAATAGGTTAAAATCTATCTAGAAAAAAATGTGCTGAGGGAAAATAAAAGAAACAAAGTTTACAGTGTCATCTAACACTTTCTTGAAAAATTACATAGAATTATTGCTTATGAGCTGGACTTATTTTAGTTATTATGGAAAGTTGATATTATAATGTGGACTGATTTGAGTCCTAAAACTTGGGTCAAATTTTCAGAAGACTAACATTAGCCCCTACCTGATTTTTCCACCCCACATGTCAGGACTCACTGTGGAGGGAACCTATTCCTCCTTTCAATCGGGAATGGTATGTCACTCTGGTTAGCGGCATGGTTATGGAGTCAAATAGAACCAAATTGAAATACTGGTCCCCTCTTGATTTACCTTCCTGTGCTGTAGATTCCATTTTGATGGCAAAGGAATAGTCATTGATCTTAAGAGTTTCTTTGTGAGAATTAAATAAGATAATATATTTAAAACCCTTAATATTATGCATGGCACATAATCAAAATTCAATAAATAATAGCCTGCCAAAAATAACTGAGAGGCATATTGTTATTCATTAGTATGTTATTTACTTACATGCAGAGGAAACCAATTAATAAATCAGTAATTATTATTAATTGATTTCATTTAGCAAAAGCCAAAACAGTACTTGTAAGATAGAGGGAGGAAGGAAAAACCATGGACAATGTGAAAACGGTGAATGTTGGATAAAGTGACAATGCGCTAGAAGAGACACTAACTAGTATGTCCTGCCCTCGGGCAAAGGGATGAGAATCAAAGAAAATAATATCAGTCTTTTATAAATTCTCTAGAAGCACTTGATTGCTTAGCTGGGGGCCGGGGCCTGGGACACCTGAATGTATGCTATCTATCGCTACCCTTTGTTAGCACCTTCTTATACGCTGTGACAGGTATGCTCTACTTCCCTGACCAAAATTTCTTTTTTTTATTCTTCAAAATCTGAATGCAGCCCGCTGTTATGCTAGCTTATGTTGCTCTGTACTTTCCTTGGAGGTACTCAACTCATTTTCTAATCACAGTTAACCCCTGAACAACACCAGTTTGAACTGCATGGGTCCACTTATATGCAGATTTCTTTTTCTATAAATACCTGTATTGTATGCTTTGATCCTCATTATTTTATACAGGGGACTTGAGCAGGGATTCCTGGAACTACGGAGCAACTTAAGGTGGCAACTTAAGGTTTAGGAGTCAAAAGTTACATGTGAGTTTTTTATTGTGCATACCTAACTTCCATGTTGTTGAAGGGTCAACTTGTATAAATTTACTTGGTTGACTAATGGCCCTCTTTTCCCCAATCAGACTGTCGCATCCACAAGAGCATGGATCTTTCATTCTTTAGTCTTTAGTGCCTGCTCAGCAAATAGCACAGCACATGACACATAGTAGGTTTGATAGTGAGGAAGGAAGAAAGAAGGAAGGACAATAGGCCGGCATACTATGGTACAAGACAGGTCAAATAAAGTGCTGTGATAGTTTAGAAGCATAAACTATTACCCTGGATTTGGAGTGGGAATTAGAGAAAGCTTCAAGAAAGAAGTGCCACTTTATCTGCATCTATAAGCATGGGTCACATTTAAACCTTCCCAGAGGGAAAGCATGGGATATGGAATAAAATGTGTCTCAAGGTCTCTGGGGGGCGATGTAAGAGCTGAGGCTAGAAAGCTGTGCCAGGCATGTCAGACCAAGCCATCTGACAGTGGGGAGCCCTTGGGGAATCTGGGTTGTGGATGAGACAGGATCAGATCTGTGCTTTAGAAATATGAGCATGGTAAGGCTTAAAGTTGAATGTGAGAGGGGAGAAATCTGAAGCAGGGAGGTGATTTAATCTGGCTAAGTTATTCTTTCTGTTATTTCTATAACAATTTTATTTACACTGGCAAATAGCCTACCAATCATTCTGAGTTTACTTGATTTAGACAAATGATGATAATGCTCAATTCTTTGAGGAATTTTTTGTGAAACAAAATCACTGAGATGAATGATTAGAATATCTTGATAGATATTAGAATATCCATCCAAGCCTTTTCTATATATGCATTTATCTATGTCTGGCTAGCATGCAAATTAGAGTATATACACACAAAATTCAGGAATTATGTCATGAAATTCACATAGAATAATAGGTAAGCCCCAAAAGAATCAAGGAGGTCACAAATATATAGACCTCTTATTTCAATTAGAAATGTAGGTGAATCTTATTTTGACAGAGGTCTTTGTGCTTTCCAATTTCATGTGGTTAATAGTAATAACAGCATTCACTGTGTGGCCTTGATGTCCTAGGTATAGTACCAGGGCATTATATACAACAATTAAATGAAATCATGTATAATATAGGGCAATTGGTCAGGGCTCTCCAGAGAAGAAATGAGCCCATCTATATATGCAACAGGTTCATGGAATAACAGAAGCTGAGAAGTCCCACAATCAACCTTCTGCAAGCTGGAGATCCCAGCAAGCTAGTGATGCAGTTCTGAAGCTTGAGAGCTGGAGAACCCAAGGTGTAGTTCCAGTGTGAATCTGAAGTCCTGAGTCCCAGGCCAATGGCAGAAGAGTTATATCTCAGCTCAATCAGCCAGCCAGAGAAGATTAAACCTTCTACTATCTTTTGTCCTCCTTGGGTGCTCAACAGGTGAGATGATGCCAACCCACCTTGGGGACAACCATCTGCTCTACTCAGTTCACCAGTTCAAATGCTAGTCTCTCCCAGAAACACCCTGATAGACACACCCAAAAATAATGGTTAGCCAGATACCTGGGCAACCTGTGGCTCAGTCAAGTTAACATATAAAAATTAACCATTGCTGTAGATAACAATTTTTCATCTTTCAGATGATTTAACTAGATCTTACAGAGATTACATACCCCATAATTTACAGGCCCAGGAATCCAAACTTAATTTCTCTAACATCCTCACTACTAGTCTAAAAGGCACTTTCCTTTGCCTGGTAAGTAGCTCCTTACTGATGCGGACACCGGCTAGCAGTGTCCGCATCGTTATGGATGAAATAAAAACATGCACACGGACTACCGAGTCTGGTGGAGGAAAAAGGACGACAGCATGGCTTTTCTCTCAAGGGGAGCAAAAGCCTCAGCCTCCTCCATAACAGGCCTTTATTCTATTATCTCCCCATATTACAAGATGGTCCTCACTCACTATGCCCCAGTTACAACAAGAGGAGCCAATGCCCCTAATCACATCACAGAAGAAGGGTATTAGCAAATGAAAAGGCAAAAGTGGTTGAGCCAGTTACACTGGTCCCTGCAAGGTTTAACACTTGCCCAGTGAGGGAGTTTTCAGCAAAAAGCAGTTTAGGTATATTGCAAATCTGATTCCCCATGAGAGAACCTATCTATGGGTGTGGGTCCTGTGCATCTCCAAGTGGGAGCTGGGTCCCTTCCACACAAAAGGGTCTGCCACACTTTACTATTAAAAAAGGTTTTTCCAGCCAATCAACTGACCGCAAATGCCATTAAATGTGAAAACACACACGCCTGTCCTCACTTCCCCCTCTCTGAGACGTTCTGATTCCCTACCATCTTCCTCAGCCCAGTTCCTTCTTCTGGAGCACACTCTCTGCCTCCTGGGGGTCACCGGTGTTCTCAGCTCGGTCAGCTCCCTTACCTGGCCCATCCCTCATGTAGTCCTGCCCTAGGTCACCTCTGTCCTATGCCCAGCCCATCATGTCCTCTTTCTCACCTCCACCATGACATGTGTTTTGTTCCTCTATCGTGGCTGGCTGCTTTGCTGTCATCAGGGCAGATATGATAGTAGAGTCTTGTCATCTCAACCTTCCACAGAAAAGGCTACAGTAGTGGGGATCAGGGGAGGGTGGCAGCAATAGATAGTGAAGGCCCTGGAGGTAACACTGGCGGCTGAGCCAGCAGAGGGCTAGGATGCAGCTGCTATCAAACAGGAAGTGACTGAGATGATGGCTGCCAAGGAAAGGGTGGCCAGAGCAGAAGCCCTCTGCTAAGTGCTGAGAAGGCTCCCCTTCTCATGGGGTAACATTCTCGGTACAAGAAACAAGAGATATAAGTAACATATTTGGCAGCATACCTTGAGGCAATTTTCACCCTGCTGTAGTGGTGGGACCTCAACCTGCTGCAAAAAAAAAAAACAAAAACAAAAACAAAAAAAGGGTGCTTGCTGTGGCTACAGTTGAAAATAAGGCAAAACAAAAGCTCTCCAACTTAAAAAAAAAAAAAAAAAAAAGACACTGAGAAAATTCCCTGTCAGAAGACCTGCACTACAAGATAAAATTCTCCAGGCAGCAGGAATATGATAGATACCAGATCCAAAGTTGGGTCTGTACAAAGAAATCAGGAGAGTTATATGGATTTTAAGGTAAAAATTCAATTGGGTATAAAATTCTGGATTGCAAGTTGTTATTTTTTTTTCTTTCACTACTTCAGAGATATTACTCCATTGCCTTCCATTTGCATCTTCATTGTTTTTCTCTCTTATCCACAAATACACATACACACACACTTACATATATAAATAAATATCACTGGTCACTATCCAGGTAGGAGTCTCCTTAGAATTTTGTTTGTTTTATAGCTGGTGGTGTAACTTGTAACATTTTAACAAAGAGGCAAACATATTTTAATTTGACTTAAGTACAGTTATTAACAAAGAGTGCTCATGAACAGAATAACCAATATTTATACCGGGTGCATTTTAAGTGTCTGCAATCTGTATGCATTATTCCACTTACTCATTCCACGTACTCTGTACACAAGGATCTATTATTAGCTCTGCTCTCCTAGTCTTGGTGCAGTTTTCACTGGATCAACCCTTGATCTGCTGAGGGCTAAGTTAGAGCTAAAGCCTAAATCCCTCTGGCTTCAGGTGATAACAATCACTTAAATGCTGACGTGATATTTAGCATTTCCCAGCCCTGGGGTTTTGTCTGTTGGTTCAAATGAAGATTTCCAGGATATTTAAAGGGCTAGCAGCTGTACTATGTTGGACAAACCACAGGAGGGAGGAATGAAAATAAAGTCACCGGAGTGTATTGTTTCTGTGACTACACTAAATGTGGGCCATTTTAAGAAAATTTGATTACATAAAACTCCTTATGGAGAAAAAAATGCCTTCTACCAAACAGTTCTCAAAAATTGGTGTGGCTAGTATCCGTAGATATCACTCATTTTACTTAATAAAGTCAACTCTTGAAAAATGTAGTCTTAAACAATTTCAGTGTAACTTGAAAGTTATTTCTGACTAATTTACATGAACCAAAGATTTTCAGTCACTATTTCTCTGTGTAATTTGATTTTTATATGTAATAAAAGAAAAATACAATGTCACATGTCTAGAGACCCCCAATATGTTCATAGGTTTACATGGAAAATGAGAAAGTGAGCCATGACTTACTTAGGATATGTTAACTGCTATAAAAATGTATAAATAAAAATATACAGTTAACTAAACACAACAAAAGTAAACTTCTTGCTCAAGTTAGTTTTTCTGGGCAGTCAAGCATACTGGCATGGCAGTCCTACTGTGTACAGAGATTTAGAGATGTCAGGGAGGCACCCAGATGCTCACTTTTCTATACATTCCTTCTTGGGTCTACTTGGGAATCGCCACCATTCCCGGCAGCCAAAAGGAGATCAGAGCATACAGTATCATGGGGTCCTCGGTGACCACTCTTAAAGCAGGACACATGAATTTCATTTCTTTGGCTAAAACTCAGTCACATGGCCACACCTAATGGCAATAAGGTTTTGAAAATGTCAGCAATGATGGGCAGCACCTCCTAATGAGAAGTATGTGCTACAGAAGGACACAGCTATCTAGCAGTCAACCAGCTATCCCTGTCACAGCCCATCTCAGGCCTGAGCTTCAAGTCACTTGGAAACCCTCACAAGTAATGTCCTCCATAAAGCGCTAGAGTAAGTCAGAACAGGATCTTACGGACCTTTAGAAACCTCACAATGAACACTAGGGAATAGCCTGGTGGCATCTGAAGCCCAGATCTTATATAATTATATGCTAATATAGTTAAGGTCTTTTAAAAAATATTGAATGGATCACAGACTTAACTATACGGTATAAAACTATGAAACTTAAAAACAGCAGGGGAAGTCTTTGGGATCTAAGGCTGTGCAAAGAATCCCTAGACTTGACACTAAAATTATAATCTACTAAAAGAAAAACTGATCAACTGAACCACACCAAAATTTAAACTTTGTGTTCTTTGCAAGTCCATATGAAGAACATAAAATGACAAATTACAGACTGGAAGAAATATTTGCAAGTTGTATATAGATCAAAGGACGTGTATCTAAAATACATAAAGAACTCTCAAAACTCAAAAGCACAATAACAATCCAAATAGGAAATGTATAAAAGACCTGAAGCGATATCTCACTGAAGGAGATATGCAGATGGCAAATAAGCCCATGAAAAGATATTCAGCATTATTGCTCATTATTTAAATGCAAGCTAAAAACACATTGAAGTAACACTACATAGCTCTCAGAATGGCTATACCAAAAAATAGCACCACTACCAAATGCAAGCAAGAATACTGTAGAAATGTAAAACGGTATGGTCATTTCTTAAAAACTGAACATACGATTACTATAGGACCAAAAGAAGGCACTCATGATCATTTGCCCAGAGTAATGAAAGCTTTTCTTCATCCAAAGAAAAAACAAACTGCACATGAATGTTCATAGCAACTTTACTTGTAATAGCCCAAAACAAGAATCAGCCACAGATGTCCATCAAGGGATGAATGGTTAAATAAACTGCAGTTCACACATACCATGGAAACTACTCAGCAACCGAAGAATGAACTAATGACATACACAAAGACTTTGACAAATCTCCAGGGAATGTGACAGCAAAAGAAGCCAATCCAAAAGGTTACCAATTGTATGATTCCATTTGTATGACATTTTTAAAGTAGCAACTTTAGAAATGAAAGACAGATTAGTAGCTGCCAAAAGTTTGGGAAGGGAATGGAGGGAGGAAGGAAATAAGGACAGGAGGAAGTCAGTGAGGCTATAAAAGGCAACTCGAGAAATAATTACAGTGTTGCAATTGTTCAGTATGGCAGTTGTTCTCAACTGTGGCAGTCAATATACAAACCTACACAGGTGATAAAATTGTATAGAATTTAATACACAAAGAGACACGGAGACGCAAATGACAACAGGAAAACTGGGAAAATCTCTAAAGACTGGTAAATTGCATCAATGTCAATATCTTGGTTGTGATATTATACTATAGTTTTTAAAATGTTACCATTGGCCAATGCTGAGAAAAGTGTATGAGAGATCTGTCTGTGTTATTTTTACAGTTGCATGTAAATGTACAATTATCTAAACAAAAACTTTGAAAAAAATGTCTTTTGTAATCCACTCCCAATTTAGCTTCTCTCCCTTCTCTCATTACCCTGTAACTTAAAGTACATATCAAGAACTCAGAGGAAGAATATTTTACGTTTCTAATGAGACTCCTATCTTACATTCACATCTTCTCTTGGGTTCTTTATCATGTGATGTACAGCATCTGCCAATTAGCAATTTAATTGCTTACAGATGGACCAAGTCCTTCAGCAATCTCAGCATCAAGGCTACCACTTAAAGTCAAAGGTGTCCTCATTGTCCTGCACGCAGGCCTCCCACTTGCCAAACGAGTGATTATTTACAATCCAGTCACAAAGGGGCCTATAAAAGCTTTGAAGCCAAAATAAATAAATGAATAACCAAATACAGAAAGACAGCAGATGGCCTTATCCTAAACAAAAGAATTAAAGATGTAAACAGAACAGGTAAACAACAGAACATAAAGTCTCACAAAAGGAAAGCTGATCTACCCTTTAGCTGGGTAAGGGCATTGTTCACCTCAATTCCATTTGAGCCTAACAAACACATCAGTCATAAGATGGGCTAGAACTTGGCACAACACCATAAAGGATCCCCCCAGGCTCTCAGAGGGGAATTACATACAGGTATATCTCGAAGATACTGTGGGTGCTGTTCCAAACCACCACAATAGAGCAAGTTGTAATGTTTCCTCTGGTGAAGTGTCTTGCATTCGATTTGTAGAAAACACAACATCTGTGAAGCACAGTGAAATGAGGTATGCTGTATCCCCAACAAATAGTAGACAATGACTAATTGTAGTGTTCACAGGACCCAAACTCTGAGTTTACACATAGAACTGAATGTAAACAAATGCTGGTGATTTTGCTAGAACCCTACTTGAACTTTCTTGGTGGCAAGCTCTTTAGCAGTAGGGGAGTGAGAGAGTGGAAGTTTTATCTTGAAGTGTTTGCAAACGAAACCTCAAAAGCTCAACCTTCGCCCCACTAGCTGAGCCATGACTGCCACCAGTTGTAGAGTGACCTGTATTCCCACAGTGTCTTCATGGCCTCAGACACTGTCCCTGGGTTGGCAATTAACAAAAAACTAAGCACCTTGAGTTCTCAAATTTTCTAAACCCCCTCCTCCCTAGGTTAAGGGGCCCAGCCCAGCTAGTAGGGTTTCACATAGGTCAGGACTGACACCACCATTATTCATCTGAAATTATAAGAAGTGTAGAAGTCAGAGTACGAGTGGCAAAGAGCTTATAGATACAGGGCTGTTCATAAACCAGAGAAGAGGTCAAATGGTCCAAAATAAGGAATATCAAGTAACAAAGTCAAAGTTCAAAATATCAGGGAGATAAGCAAAAAGCAGTAGGCATGGTATAAACTGACAGAGGCTTACCAGAAACAGACCTTTCCGTAATGAGCCAGCTTTGTACCTGCAGATGCATTGTGGGTGGGAAGGCCAGCTGCTCAGATAGGACCAGGCAGAACAAGGCAAGCGGAGAAAACAGATATGAGGAAAGCCTGTGCAAAACACCTGTGTGTTCAGTATACTGAGTACACCTGTGTACTCTGCTCAGCTAGTCACGAGGGAATACCAGACTCGAGAATTTATAATACAATCAATTAAAACTCCAACCGCAGTCATCTCCTAAAGTCCACTGGGAGCTCCTAGAAACAGCTAAGACAAAAGAACAAAAAGGATTCTTGTTGAATTAAGAAGGGTTCAACAGTTACTCTCCAAATAAAGTGGCCTCTCATAAAGTAACAGCTGCTCTCAGGTTTGAAGGGGAGACCAAATTCCTAGGAAGTCCCATAAAAGGTGAGTACACTGTGACCCTACTCTGTTGCAAATGCAGAAAGGAATGAGACTTGACTGCAGAAGCTTTGGGAGTTAGAATCAGAAGGCTGGCAGTGAGTGGGTTGTAGGTGAAATGTTTGGCAATCATCAAAACACCCAGGCTGGCAGAAGAAGCAGGCTGTAGCACATGTCAGGAAGCATTTCTCTAAGGTAGATACGGGAAACTGAGGAAGTGGAAGAAGGCAGCATTAAAAAATTCCCACATTTCTCTCACTGGCTCTTGAAATAGGTAAATCTCTTCAAAGCCATGGTGGATGGTAAAATAATTTTATTCCCTCCAGATCTAGATTTAATCAGCTACAGAATAGATATTCCCCAGACACAAAGTCTCATCAGAGAAAAATTCTGAACAATGGTATAATTCCACTGGGCACCTATAAAAATATACCAGTAACCTTATTGCTCCTTTTGTGCAGGTTTGATTCTCCAAGGATATCACCGCCTTCAATGAGAAAATTCATGACTATTGCCACAGGAGTCAAGGCTGAGGACCAGGGAGCACAGTTGCAATGAATCAAGCACAGGGGCACCACATAAGGAAAGGTGAAGAAGTCAATGCTAATGCAAGAATGCAATAGCAGCAAGAGGTTTACAGAAACCATTAGGTGTTGCTGCTTAGATTTAAAGCCATGGCATTAAGTAAAAGAAAGAAATGCATTATAAATGAGCTGTTTCAATGATGGTGCTATTTCTTTCTAAGCAATAATATAATTCCATTGGGCCAAAGATGGCAACTATATGATCAAAACAAGGTTATATGGAGAGAGGAGAAAAAAATAGGAATTCAAATATGGGTGGTTTTACATTTGTGGCTCTGGAGTTTGTATAAAAAATGATATCCTCTGATTCCATAAACAGTGAACTACCTGGGCTTCTAAATATGCAGCTTTATTTGCTGAGTAATGAAAATAACACAAGCTAGGAATCATGAGGACTAGATTTTCAGTTAGCTTACTGGTCTGCTAGCACCAGTTCACACTAGCCAGCTGTGCGCACCTTTTCTCAATTCCCTCATTCCTCCACCCCGGCCCCCACCCCAGAGCTGCTTATTAAACATTTACCAGCACACCACTGGTCATTACCTAGGTTTCTGACATTTGGTTTATCTGGTCTTATCTGTAGAGTTAAGTAAATTATATGAAGTTTTCATCCTTTTAGAGTATTAGAACCTAATTAGAAACTAAGCCAAGGCATCGGATTATACATGATAAAGTTTGTATTCTCAATAGTACTTGTTTGTTGAGGAGGAAAAGACAAGTAGCTATTATAAACTGGGTAACTTTTAAACACACATTTTATAAGTCACAATATTCTATAGATGTGATAAATATCAAATATGAGGAAGATAAGTGATATTTATTTGCTAAAAAGGCAGCTTTTAGAATAACTAAAATAATTACATATCCTGCCTACCCCTGGGAGTCATGGCCCACAATTTGGGAACCAGTGGGTGCCCTGTGGAATTTCCAAAACTGGCCAAGCAACAGGATCACTGCAGATAGTGTTAAAATTCAGCTTCCCAGGTTTTATCTCAGAGCCACCTAATCAGAATTTCTGAGAAGAGGCCTAGAAATTTAGATGCATAGCAAACTTCCCTAGTGGTTCTTGTATAACTGTTCAACAGTAGTTCGCCATACTTGTATTCTTATTGGAATAAGTTTGATGAACTTTTATTTTCTTCTAATGCGAACATTATATAATTCTAAAAGTCTCTTCAATCTACCCTAAGTAGACAACATTTGAAATATTCTTTTTATTTCTGGAAACTCCAGAAAAAAATGAAACCCATCAAGAGCAAAGTATCAATAGGATGATAAATTGCAAATTATGCCTCAGGAGAAATGGTTAAAGAATCAGGAAACAACTCCCTAAATCGGTCTTCTTCATTTATTTCATTTCTTCCTACAACTTTGGGAACTAGTCCTTTGCAATCTTATATATACTTACTAGAAAAATATTCTTTATAACTAAGGTGACCTTAAAATTTATCATCCAAACTGGTACCTTAGACAATAAAAAGAGGTGCTGTTAGTGATTACCCTGTGACATCAGGCATAAATGCATAAACTTGGATTGCCTCAAGCAAACGGCAGTATATGGTCAGTCACCTACTTACAGCAAACTAAAACCTGTCTCCCAGGAACTTTTAAGCATTTATCCACTTTCTTCCTTTGAAGCCATAAACGTCAGTCTAATTTAATTTGATATCTTTCAAAAATTAAAAGACAGCTGTTCGGACTTTGCTTCTGATTTACTAACATTTCTTACCCAGGATCTTAACATATAAAACAAAATCAAATGTGGCTAGAAGGGGTGATGAGTCCAGACTCCAACTGCTGACTTCCCTTTGTCCCTGGGGTGGTGCTTCAGGCACCTCCAACAGAATCCTGGGAATTGCTAGTTTGAAAACTAAACTGACTACATTGCCATTACAAAATGGCCTTTCCAATATTAAGTTTTAGAAACCTTGGGTGACTACACATTTTGAATATAGGAATAATATAAGAGGAAAAGAATAATATTCAAGAGGCTTTCAATTTCCAGTTTTTCCACTTTAAAATAATTGTATGTCAAGTACATAAAAATTGTTATATTGCAGAGTATAAAAAATAACAATACAGCCAATATTCAGGTAACTATTACCAAGTTAAAGAACGAATGTTAGAGACTTCTGTCCAAGGCGGAGGCATAGGTAGATACACTTTGCCTCCTTGCACAAACAAAAGAAGGACAACAACAAATTTAAAACAAAAAATAACCAGACCTATCAGAAAATCAAACTGTATGGAAGTCCGACAACCAAGGAGTTAAAGAAGAAACATTCATCCAGACCGGTAGGAGGGGCAGAGACAGGCAGATGGGGTGAAGAGGACTCACGGCAAGGCAGTGGAAGATCGCAGCAGACAAGGTGGCGGCTGGCAGAGCAGGTGGTTCCACATTTGTGTGCAGATGAATTGAGAGGAACAACTGGGGAGTGACACAGACCACACGACCCAGGGTTCCAGTGTGAGGAAATAAAACCTCAAGACCTCTGATTGAAAAAATCTGTGGGGGTTGAGGCAGCAGGAGAAACTCCCAGCCTCACAGGAGAGTTCATTGGAGAGTCCCACAGAGTCCTAGAAAGCACACAAAACCATACACCTGGGAATTAGCACCAGAAGGGCCCAATTTGCTTGTGGGTTGTGGAGGAGGTGACTGAAAGCTGGCGGAGAGCTCAGCAAGCAGCATTGTTCCCTTTTGGACCTCTCCCCACATACAATGCTACAACACAGTGACATGAGTTGCTCTGCCCTGGTGAATACCTAAGACTCCGCCCCTGACTTCATAGCAGGTACACCAAGACAAAAAAAAGTATGGCCCTAATGAAAGAGCACATCAAAGTTCCAGAAAAAAATTTAAAAACTAAGTGATGAAGAGACAGCCAGTCTATCAGATGAAGAGTTCAAAACACTGGTAATCAGGATGCGCACAGAAATGGTTGAGTATGGTCACAAAATAGAGGAAAAAGTGAAGGCTATAAAAACTAAAATAAAGAAAAATGTACAGGGAACGAACAGTGATGGGAAGGAAACCAGGACTCAAATCAATAGTTTTGAGCAGAAGGAAGAAATTAACATTCAACCAAAAGAGAATGTAGAAACAAGAATTCAAAACAATGAGGAGAGGCTTAGGAACCTTCAGACAACATTAAACATTCCACATCTGAATCATAGCGATGTCAGAAGAAGAGGAAGAGCAAGAAATTGAAAACTTATTTGAAAAAAAAATGAAGGACAACTTCCCCAATCTGGCAAAGGAAATAGACTACCAGGAAGTCCAGGAAGCTCAGAGAGTCTCAAAACAGTTGGACCCAAGGAAGCACATGCAAAGGCACATCGTAATTACATTACCCAAGATTGAAGAGGAGAGGATCTTAAAAGCAGCAAGAGAAAAGGAGACAGTTATTCACAAAAGAGTTGCCATAAGACTATCAGGTGATTTCTCAAAAGAAACCTTATAGGCAAGAAGGGGCTGGAAAGAAGTATTTGAAGTCACAAAAGGCAAAGATCTACATCCAAGATATCCAACAAAGCTTTCATTTAGAGTGGAAGGGCAGGTAAAGTGCTTCTCAGATAAGGTCAAGCTAAAGGAGTTCATCATCACCAAGCCCTTATCATATGAAAAGTTAAAGGGACTTTTCTAAGAAAAAGATCAAAATACAAACAGATTTTACTTTTGTGTTAGACAACAAACTCACAGCTATCAACAACCAAACCTATAAAAACAAAAACAAACTAAGCAAACAACTAAAACAGGAACAGATTCACAGAAATAGAGATCGCATTAAGGGTTATCAGTGGGGAGAGGGTGGAGAAGAATGAAGGGAAAGGTATAGAGAGTAAGAAGCATAAATGATAGGTACAAAATAGACAGGGGGATGTTTAGAATATTATGGGAAATGGAGAGGCCAAAGAACTTATATGTATGACCCATGGACATGAACTAAGGTGGGAGAATGCTGGTGGGAGGTGGGAGGTGGGAGGTGGGGTACAAGGTGGAGAAGAAATGGGACAACTGTAATAGCATAATCAATAAAATATTTCAAAAAAAGAACAAATGTTAGCATTGTATTTGAAAGTCCCTCTGTTACTCTTCCCCTATTTCCCTTCTCTCTCCCAACCCAACTCCAAACAGTAACCACTATCAGGAATTCCTGTATATAATTCCCTTCACAAATTAATGGACTATGTTTAGCCCTGGGCCAGGAAACTCTGGATGAAGCAGAGATGACCCCCCTCACCAACCTGGAACAGTGATAAACAATTCAGTCCTGCGTAGTTGGCAAGTTGTTTAGGCTATTTTCCTAGAATCGTTTGAATTCACGGATAAAGACGCTGGACTTGGCTATTTCCCAAGCTTCTTTGATGTTGCTAATAGAGAAATGGCAACTCCATACAGCTGTGCAGAATGTGTAGGGTTTTGACTGAGGAAACGGATGACTCTGGCAAGGAAAACCTTCACAATCCAGTGATCACCACATGGTTTGATGCTCAGAAATGGACCGTCAGCCTTTTTAAAGAAAAATGGACTCATTTAAATCACAAAGCTAACTGCAAGGTGATTATGTGGGGGGTGGGCTATAAGGAGCATAAATGGTAATGGGAAAATGTGCAATAATGAAAAAAAGTTTAACAAAAAAGAGAGTTAGTGTTAACAGAAAATTGTAAAGAGAGAGAAAGTCATGTCATGGCATGGTCTGTTCCCTGTAGTCTTTAAGTCAGAAAGGGGTTTTTGTTTTTTTTTTGAACTGTTGTGTTTTGCTTTACACAGTCCTTGCCCACATGTTGCTTCAACCTAATTTAAGGAGAAGATAAATTCAGGGAAGAATTATATTATAAAAAAGGTGGCATGCTATTGAATGTTTTTATCCCCAAGTGCTAAATTGTGTGCCACACATCACTAGAGAATAGCACAGTGCCGTGTAACAAGGGAGTAATTGTAAGGCAAAGCAAATAAATACAGAAAACATTTGAAAAAGAAAAAATTAGTTTGGCTGGCATCAGAGAAATCTTCAGAGGCAGCAGCATCTGAGCTGGGCCTTGATGATACAGTAAGGTATGAGGAAATGGACAGTGAAAGCATTTTTATACTAATAATGAAAACAACTGGCATTCATTTGCTGTGGTAAGCATTTTACATACATTAGTTCACATAATTCTCCCAACAACCCTCTGAAATGTAATTATGTCCATTTTATAGATGAAGAAAATAAAACTAAGAGAGATTAACACATCCAAATTCATATAACTAGATGTAGTGATGAGGATTCATATTTGGGATCTTTGATCAAATAGCCAGCATGATGCTTCACTGCCCTCACAGAGGAACAGCACCAGAGGAAGCCCAGACACAGGAGGGAACATGCTAATTGTCAAGGACTCAGCTGGCATTGGTCCTGTTTCAGTGGCAACAGGGTGTGGGTTTTGGTCAAGTCATTCCTCTGCTGAAAATCACTAAATATGCACCCATCCCTTATGCCTTATACACAAAGATGCTCAAGAATGCTTGTTAAATTTAATTGGCAATATAAGTCCCCAGCATAAGAAGCAATGATATAATTGAGATTCTTTGCCTATTACAGGTTTTCAGTTTGACTAATATTTTGAAGGTTAACAGGGCATAAACAGTTTTGTATGGGAAAAATATCTTAAATATATCAATACAAGTTGGGAAAATAAGGGATCATACAAGAATGAATGTGTCAGTTCAAGATTTTCAAGTGGTGTGAAGTCATCTTTTGTTCATCTAATCGTTCAACATTTCCTGATTGGTCAATTGTATTAGTCCCTGTGCTGAGGCACCGGGGATGTGGGCCCCTCTGAAGGCACAAAAGGAAATAGGTTTTATAACAAATCAGAATTCAGTTCAACATCTGCATTATGCATTGAACAATGGACATTTATCAAGCCCCTACTGTGTGCTGGGTGTTGTAAGAGATAATAAATATATGTTCTTGTCCTCAAGGGCATCTAAAGGGAGATAAACAGAAGAACAAATAATTGTAGCACAATGCAGTAAGTGCCACTTAAAGGTGATTTATAAATGAAAACAAATACTTGCACCAAGGGAGGATATAATGTACTGCTCTTTTCTATATCTATTGCGTTCACTCAGAATAAGTTTAGTAGTTTCTGTCTTGGTTGACTCAGAAGTTCCTCTTCATGGACAACTAGGACCAGAATAGTTGACCTTTTGAAAAGCCTCTCAGCTGTAGGATTCTGGTTCTGCACTCCCATAGCAGCTGAGAAATCAGGGCTCATAGGCAAGAAGAGGAAAATAATATGAGTAACAAACTCAAGAATAGTACCCAGATTTGCTAAGCAAGCTAGATAATGCTCACTGAAGGGTAATATCTTTTTTTACATGCCATTAAAATAGAAAATATTTATGCATAAGCAGGTTAAAGTCCAGATTTTACAACATTAAGTAAATCACCTTTGCCTTATTGCTAAATTCTAGTACAGCAGTAGTGGTCAGATTTCATTAACCAAAAGATGTAAATGCAAGTAGTTATGTCCCGTCAGTTTGTTAGAAAACAACAAATTAAAAAATTCAGAAATTCAATTTCATACATTTAGAAGAACAATTTCAAACCAGACCTCACAGGGATCAAGTGGAGGAAGGATTAGAACAGTGAAGTCAACTATTTTATTAAAATTGTTAGAATAATCTGACCTCAGGATTTAACTTAACTAGTTTGCATGGTGTTATGCCAATCACTTACTCTTTCTGGGCCTTAGTTTTCTCATCTGTAAAATAAGGGATCTGAACAAAAAGTTCCACCTGCATTCTGTGAGATTATGAACACCTAGCATTTTAGAATCGTAGTCAAGGGATGGCAAATATTTTAACCTCAAGTGACACCTACAGTAGAGCTGCCTGGGGAAGGATTCTGAAGCCCAGTCCAAGCTCAGGGAGAAATAATCAGGAACTTTAACACTGTCTGGATGAGGTAAGGAGGATGAGGGGCACACAAGAGCCATTTTTACTGTAATTCAATCCTCACATTTTATTTATTTATTTATCTATTTATTAAATTTATTGGGGTAACTGGCTAATAAAATTATACAGCTTTCAAGTGTACAATTCTATAATACATCATCTATATATCGCATTGTGTTTTTTACCACCCAAAGTCAAGTCTCCTTTTGTCACCATATATTTGGCCCCCTTTACCCTTTACTACCTCCCCACTCCCTATCCCTCTAGTAACCACCAGAGTTGTCTGTATCTATGAGTTTTTGTTTGTTTGTTTGTTTGTTTTTCCTCTCAGTTTCACACCTACATGAGTGAAATCATATGGTTCTTCACTTTTTCTGTCAGACTTATTTCACTTAGCATTATATTCTCCAGATCTATCACATTTTAAAACCATAAACCCTAGACCCAGCGTGGTTCACTGGCATGTGATCACCACAAAACAAATTAATGGAAAAGATGAACTCAAAGTCAAATTTTTTTTAGCTATCACCTGGTCTTTTGTTGAAATTGATGATTATTGTACCATCTTCCACCTTGGTTTCAAATGAAGTTAAAGTGACTTACAAAAGTCCATGTAATGTGATGAGATCAATAAATACAAAAATAAGACAAAAAATCTATTTATTCATCACATTGTACTTGGTGCTGTCAAATTTTTTGCCCAGATCATAGTTCATTTCATGTTGCTAGTTTTCTCAGTGATTCTCCAATGTCCTTCATAATCTTTCAACTGTCCTTCCAAAGCTGTATTCCAATAGCCCTGCTCTACAGTTCCCCATTCACAGAGCAAAAAAAATGCCAGGTAGGGAATATCCGACCAGCACGCAAGTCATCTCCCCTTATTTAGGAAGTTCCAGATCTTCCCCTAGAAGATATGTTTATTTGTGACTTCACTTTTCCACAATAGTTCATAAAACTAACATAATCTAGGGCAAACAGATTCTTTTGTGGCCCCTCAGTTAAAGAGTTGGGAGTAGTCATAGTCCACCGTGTGAATGGAGAAGCAAAGAAAATAAGTCTGCAGAAATACTGAAGCAGGAGTGGAGGGAGAATTCCCTGGGTTCCTTCCTGACTGCTTCCCAACCCTAATTCCAATTCCCTCTTGAGGCTGCACATCTGCCTTTGAGTTCCTCAAAACAACCCTGAATCCTTATAGTAATTTCAGCTTACTGCAGTTAATGCCTCTGCATCCCTCTCTGTGCCTTTGCCTTATCCTACATCCTGTCTTCAAGTCCCTGCTCAAGGTAACTTTCTCCAGAAAACTTTTTCTGAGTTTCTCCAACTAAAATTAATGCCTTCATCTTATGAGTTGTTACAGTACTGCATCTACATATTTCTTATGACATATCTGCCTTACATCATACTGTCATGATTACACATCCTGGTTTTATCTAAGTTTCTTGTAGGAAGGATCCATGCCTTATTCATTACTGTTATCTCCACATACCAAGCATAGTGGAAGTCAGTGGTTGTTACCCTTTATTTGCTAAAAGAACTGATGACCAAAGGAGCACCTTGTATTCATTTCCTACTGTCGTGAAAACTCCTAAACCTCTCTCCTTCAGGTTGGTATTACGGAAGTGAAGATTCGATCAGCCAATTTACCCAGTTAATATCAGCAATGTAGACAGACAAGTAGGATAACCATGGCCCAGAAATCTACTCCAGGGCCAAAACAATGCTGTTTGGTTGTCAATATTGATCACATTTAATTATAAAATTGCCAGATCTCTGCTGTTCTTAGTGTGGTGTGAGCACTACCTAAAAGCAAAGGGATGACAAGCTGTTTCGAGCATCTGCAGCCTTCATGTAATAAACATGTTTTCATTTGAAAAATTCTGTGCCTGTTTTTGAGCAGGATCAGATCCTTTTAGAATTGCATATCTTTTCCCCCCAAAAAACTCTCTTCATTGGTTATGATGAAGGAACTATTAATGTATGACTCCTAGAGTTATTGAAATAATGTTAATTTATTTCAACTCACACTACATGAATGAGTACTTGCAGAGTGGATTTAGAGTAGGGTTAAAAACAAAGATTAAGGTTTAAGAAATAATCACTCCAGGAAAAGAATGGAGTCAGATGACCTGCATTGATTTTGTGAAGTGGGTTATTAACCTGTCAGGTACCGATGTCCTTTCCAAAGACCTCTTTGGTCTTTCATGACCCTATGAGAGCCCTTTTCAGGTAAAAAAAAAAAAAAAGCAATAATCACTATGTTTTATGCCATATGCTTCACTTTACAAATAGCTGGTTAGTCTCACAATGTAGCTTACCATTTGATTCAGTCTCTATCTATGTTGCTCCACCATCAGAACAGAGGAGGAAAAAAAACTGTCACTCTGAAATAATAGATAACAGTAGGTTAGAGTCACAAAAAGAGCAAGTGTTCATTTGCCAGTATCCATAATTTGAAATGGCTATTCAGCAGTAACCAATTTGCTCATCTCAGTGTTCAGGCTTCAGCATGTTGTATATGCATGCAGTTACTGATAAATAAATCTCAAGTGTGAATCAGTCAATTGTTATTATCAAGAATAAACCAAGGATCAAGACTATATGTATGGCATTTCCTTATCCATGCTTATTGACTAAGAGTATGCTTAAATTACAAATCGCAAGAATTCATCTATGCTTTGAAAAGGCATATTGGAAAAGTATTATTCACTATCTCTAACACAAACAATTGATTGTCGTTTCTTTTATAATTTGAAAGTCTCCTTTTACCTGAAAGGAATGAATTTCAAAAGACTGGTGATGGAGATTTTAAAAGAGAATCCTTCCTTAACCTAACAAAATTCTTTTAGCTAGCTAGAATAGAAAGTGAAAGATGTACCGGCCAAGATGGAGGCGTAGGTGGACACACTGTGCCTCCTCTCACAACCAAAATTAAGGACAACAAAGATTTAGAAACAAGAAAACAATCGGAACTGATAGAAAATTGATCTGTACAGAAGTCCACCAACCATTCATCCAGACCGGTAAGAGGGCCGGAGTCGCAGTGGGAAAACGTGGAGGTGTGGACCAGGCATCCAGGCGACAGAAGCTAGCAGACCCCAGGTGCACAGGTGGTGGCTAACGAACCCTGGGCATGGGGTGGCAACTGTGCAGACCCAGTGAGGCTGCGCCAGGTGGCTGGCTGATCAGGTGGTCCCACATTCGTGCACAGATAATCCAGGCAAAGGAGAAGCAGCAGAAGGGACTGGAAGCTGAGAGAGAGTGGAGCAAGCACCATTGTTCTCTCTCGGACCCCGCCCCAACATACAGCGTTGCTACCCAGCAACTGGGCTGCCCTGCCCTGGGGAACACCTAAGGCTCCATCCCCACTATGCAACAGCCTCAACCAGACCCCCCCCCTCGAAAAAAAACACCAAAAATGGCTCAAACGGGAGAACAAATCAAAGCCCCAGAGCCAATTCATCTAAGTGACCAAGAGATAGCCAACCTATCAGATGTACAGTTCAAAGCTCTGGTGATCAGGATGCTCACAGAATTGGTTGATTTTGCTCACAAATTAGATTAAAAGAGAAGGCTACAATAACTGAAATGAAAAAAAATGCACAGGGAACCAATAGAGATGGGAGGAAAACTGGCACTCAAATCAATGGAGTGGACCAGAAAGAAGAAAGAAACAACCAAACAGAAAAGAAGGGAGAGACGAGAATTCAGAAAAATGAGGAGAGGCTTAGGAACCTCCAGGACATCTTTAAACACCCCAATATCCAAATTATAGGAGTATTATAAGGGGAAGAGGAAGAGCAACAAGTGGAAAACTTATTTGAACAAATAATAAAGGAGAACTTCCCCAGTCTGACAAAAGAAATAAACTTCCAGGAAGTCCAGGAAGCTCAGAGAGTCCCAAAGAAGTTGGACCCAAGGAGGAACACGCCAAGGCACATCATAATTACATTAGCCAAGATTCAAATGAAGGAGAGAATTCTAGAAGCAGCAAGGGATAAAGGTATAGTCACCTACAAAGGAGTTCCCATCAGACTGTCAGCTCATTTCTCAAAAGAGACCTTACAGGCAAGAAGGGGCTGGAAAGAAATATTTGAAATCTTGAAAGGCAAGGATCTACATCCAAGATTGCTCTATCCAGCAAAGTTGTCATTTAGAATGGAAGGACAGATAAAGTGCTTCTCAGATAAGGTCAAGTTCAAGGAGTTCATCATCACCAAGCCCTTATTATATGAAATGTTAAAGGGACTTACCTAAGAAAAAGAAGATAAAAATATGACAGTAAAAAGAAAGCAAACTCACAGATATTAACAACCACACCTGAAACAAAAGCAAACTAAGCAAACAACTAGAACAGGAACAGAGCCACAGAAATGGAGATCACATGGAGGATTAACAACAGGGGAGTGGGAGAAGGAGAGAGGGACAAAAGGTACAGAGAATAAGTAGCATAGACAGTGGGTAGAAAATAGGGGGAGGGCAAGAATAGTGTGGGAAAAGTAGAAGCTAAAGAACTTATGACACATGGACATGAACTAAAGGTGGGGAATGTGGGTGGGAGGGGGTGCGCAGGGTGGAGGGGAATGATGGGGGAGAAATGGGACAACTATAATAGCATAATCAATAAAATATGTTAAAAAATTGAAACAAAAAGAAAGTGAAAGATGTAGACAACCACACACACACACACACACACACACACACACACACACACTAAATCACCTACTGTCCTTAAAGAACCACAGTTAAAATATTGCTTTGTATTTTCCAGTTATTCTACTGTACTTAGACATACATGTGAATATGATTGAAATTTATATTTAAAATTAAATGGTACCATACCCTTTAGACTGTTTTGTAATATGCTTTTCCCATTTAACAATATAGTTTGAATGTTTATCTGATACATAGGTGGGCAAATTTTCCATAATAGGCCAGATAATAAATATTTTAAGCTTTTTGAGACATACAATCTTTGTCACAACTATTCAACTCTGCTGTTATAGCAAGAAAGCAATCATAAATAATATGTAAATAATAAATTGGCATGACTATGTTCCAATGAAACTTTGTTTACAAAAATGGGTAGCAGACATATTATGTTCATGGATTGAAAGACACAGCACAGTAATGATAATGTCAATCCATAATATAACTCCTGTTAAATTCCTCCCCAGCAAACATTTCCTTGCAATTGACACTAGATCACTCTAAAATTTAAATGAAAAAGCAAAGGAACTAGAAAAACTAAAACAATTTTCACCCCCCTCAAAAGTCAGATAGAGGAAACACTCTGATTTTAGGATGTATTTTGTAGCTATAGAACTCAAGACTGTGTGATAGTGAAAACCATATACCAGGCAAAGGACTCACATGGTTAGATATTACTACAGACCTATCAGAACAGCTAAAATAAATACCAAATATACCAAATGTTGGTAAGGATGCAGATAAACTGGCTCTTCTATATATTGTTTGGGGAATTTTACAATGGTACAGCCTGTCAGAAGTTACTTACAAAGCTAAATGTACTCTAACCATCTAACCAATAATTACATTTCTAGGCATTTATCTGAGAAATGAACACATAAGTTCATGCAAAAACCTGCACATAAATGGTCATAGCAGTTTTATTTGTAATAGCGAAAAATGGGAATCAAGCACAATGTCCTTCAATAGAAGAATGATTAAACAAAATATGATATATTCATACCTTGAAATACTAAGTACTGAAAAGGAATGAATTATTGATACATGTATAATTTAGATGCATCTCAAGGATATGATGAAGTATGAAGAAAAACAATTTCAAAAGGTTACATACTATATGATTTCCTGTATATAACGTTCCCAAAATAACATTATAGAACTGGAGAAGAGATTAGTAGTTGCCAAGGTTTACAAGTGCGAAGGGAGAAAGTGTGGGCATGCTATCAAAAAGGTAACGCAAAGGAGACCTTTGTGATAATGGAATGGTTCTAGATGTCGATTATGATTGTGATTATAGAAATCTACACACACATCATACTGTTAATTCCCTGGTCTGTGACGTTACACTGTAACTACTACGTAAGATGTAACCAAGCAAGGAAATTCGGTGAAAGATATAAGATCTTTCTGGCTTTTTATTTCCTGTGAATTCATATTTATTTCAAAATAAAGACTTAAAAAAATCAAGTGTGATACCATCGCTAATTTGGCTGTAGTTTGCCAACCCATAACATAGACGATTAGATGATTTGACAATAATATTCTTATTACAAAACGAAGACATACAGTATTCTGTCTTTTTACATATCTATAATTATTTCATTAGAATAAATTTGTAAAATTACAGTGTCAAATGTACACATATCTTTATTTTTTTATTTTAATTGTTGTTCAAGTACAGTTTCCTGTCTTTTACTCCCACCCCACCCCATGCCCCCCAGCTCTCCCCACCTCCCTCCCATTTCCACGCCCCACCCCATAGTTTTTGTCCATGTGTCCTTTATACTTGTTGCTCTAACCCTTCTCCGTTTCCCCTGAAATTCCTTACCCTCTCCCCTCTGGTCACTGTCAGCCTGTTCTCTATTTCAGTGTCTTTGGTTATATTTTTGCTTGTTTGTTTGTTTTGTTGATTAAGTTCCTGTTAAAGGTGAGATCATATGGTATTTGTCTTTCACAGCCTGGCTTATTTCACTTACCATAATGCTTTCCAGTTCCATGGATGCTGTCATGAAGGGTAGGAGCTCCTTCTTTCTTTCTGCTGCACAGAATTCCATTGTGTGAATGTACCATAGTTTCTTGATCCATTCATTTACTGATGGGCACCTAGGTTGCTTCCAGCACTTGGCTATTGTAAATTGTGCTGCTATGAACATTCGGGTGCATAGGTTCTTTTGGATTGGTGCTTCAGGGTTCTTAGGATATAATTCTAGCAGTGGAATTGCTAGCTCAAAAGGTAGATCCATTTTTACCTTTCTGAGAAAATTCCATACTGTTTTCCATAGTGGTTATACCAGTCCGCAATCCCAACAACAGTGTACTAGGATTCCCTTTTCTCCACAACCTCTTCAACACTTGTTTGTTGCTTTGTTTGTGATGGCCATTCTGACCGGTGTGAAGTGGTATCTCATTGTGGTTTTAATTTGCATCTCTCTGATAGCTAGGAATACTAACCATCTTTTCATGTGTCTGTGGATCCTCTGTATGTCCTCCTTGGAGAAGAGTCTGTTCAGGTCCTCTGCCCATTTTTTAATTAGGTCCTTGTCTTCTTAGAGTGCAGTCGTGTAAATTCTTTATATATTTTGGAGATTAAACCCTTGTCTGAAGTATCATTGGCAAATATGTTTCCCCATACAGTCGGTTCTCTTTTTATTTTAATGCAGTTTTCTTTAGCTGTGCAGAAGCTTTTTATTTTGATGAGATCCCACTTGTTTATTCTTTCCTTTATGTCCCTTGCTCTAGGAGACATATCAGTAAAAATGTTGCTGCATGAAATATCTGAGATTTTCCTGCCTATGTTCTCCTCTAGGATTTAATGGTATCACAGCTTATATTTAAATCTTTTATCTACCTTGAATTTCTTTTTGTGTATGGTGTAAGTTGGTGGTTGAGTTTCATATTTTTGCACGTAGCTGTCCAGTTCTGCCAACACCATTGGTTAAAGAGGCTATTTTTACTTCATTTTATGCTGTTGCCCCCTTTGTCAAATATTAATTGATCATAGATACTTTGTTTTGTTTCTGGGCTCTCTGTTGAGTTCCACTGGTCCATATGACTGTTTTTATGCCAGTACCAGGCTGTTTTCATTACAGTGGCCTTGTAATACAGTTTGGTATCAGGTATTGTGATCCCTCCTACTTTGCCCTTTTTTCTCAAAATTGCAGCAGCTATTTGGGTTCATTTATGGTTCCGTACAAATTTTTTAGGTGTTTGTTCTATGTCTGTGAAATATGCCATTGATACTTTAATAGGTATTGCATTGAACCTGTAAATTGCTTTGGGTAGTATGGACATTTTGTTGATGTTAATTCCTCAAATTCATGAACACGGTATATGTTTCCATTTGTTTGTGTCTTCCTTGATTACTTTCTTCAGTGTTATGTAGTTTTCTAACTACAGGTCTTTTACCTACTTAGTTAGGTTTATTCCTAAGTATTTTATTTTTCTTGTTGCTATATCAAATGGGATTTTGTTTCTTGATTTCTGCTTCTGCTGTTTCACTGTTGGTATACAAAAATGCCTCTGATTTTTGAATATTGACTTTGTATCCTGCTGTTTTGCCAAATTAATTTATTAGGTGGAGCAGGTTTTTGGCTGAGTACAGGATTTTATATGTACCCTATCATGTCATTTGCAAACAATGACAGTTTTGTTTCCTCTTTACTGATTTGGATGGCTTTTGTTTTATTTTCTTGTCTGATTGTTGTGGCTAAAACTTCCAATACTATGTTGAATAGAAGTGGTGAAAATGGACAACCTTGTCTAGTTCCTGATCTTAGTGGAAAAGATTTTAGTTTTTGCCCATTGAGTATGATGTTGGCTGTAGGTCTCTCATATGTGGCCTTTATTGTATTGAGGAATGCTCCCTCTATTGCCACTTTGCAGAGTGTTTTTATCATAAATGGCTGCTGTACCCTATCAAATGCTTTTTCACATCCATTGATGTGATCATGTGATTTTTGTCTTTGCTTTTGTTTATGTGATGTATTACATTTACTGATTTGCAAACATTGTACCATCATTGCATCCCTGGGATGAATCCCACTTGAACATGGTGTATGATCTTTTTAATGTATTGCTGGATGCAGTTTGCCAATATTTTGTTGAGGATTTTAGCATCTATGTTCATCAGCGATATGGGCCTGAAGTTTTCTTTCCTTGTTGTGTCTTTATCTGATTTTGGGATTCGGATGATGTTGGCTTTGTAAAAAGAGTTTGGGAGTCTTCCATAATTCTGGATTTTTTTGAATAGTCTGTGAAGGATAGGGGTTAGCTCTTCCTTAAATGCTTTGTAGAATTCTCCTGTGAAACCATCTGGTCCAGGGCTTTTGTGTGTCAGATTTTTGATTACTGCTTCAATTTCATCTGCTGTTATTGGTCTGTTCAGGCTTTCTGCTTCTTCTTCATTGAGTTTTGGATGATTATATTTCTCTAGAAATTTGTCTATTTCACCTAGGTTTTCAAATTTCTTGGCATACAGTTCTTCATAGTAATTTCTTACAGTCCTTTGTATTTCTGTGGTGTCAGTTGTAATCTCTCCTCTTTCATTTCTGATTGTGTTTATTTGGGTTCTCTCTCTTTTTTTCTTGATGAGCCTGCTTAAAGGCTTGTCAGTTTTGTTTATCTTTTCAAAGAACCAGCTCTTGGATTCATTGATCCTTAGAATTGTGCTTTTCATCTCTATGTCATTTAATTCTGCTCTGATCTTGGGTATTTCCTTCCTTCTACTTGCTCTGGGCTGTCTTTGTTGTTGTTCCTTGAGTTCTTGTAGGTGTAATGTTAGGTTGTTTATTTGAAAAGTTTCTATCTTTTTTGGGTAGGCCTGTATCACTATGAACTTCCCTCTCAGGACTGCCTTCGCTGTGTCCCAAAAAAGTTTTGGATTGTTGTGAGGTCATTTTCATTTGTTTCCAGAAACTTTTTTATTTCTTCCCTAATTTCATTCTTGACCCATTCATTCATGGTATTCAATCTCCATGATTTTGAGTATTTTGGGTTTTTTCCCTTGGGTTGCTTTCTAGTTTCAGTCCCTTGTGGTTGGAGAAAATGCTGGGTATGATTTCAATTTTCTTGAATTTGTTGAGGCTTGTTACGTGTCCTATTACATGGTCTAACTTTGAAAATGTTCCATGTGCATTTGAAAAGAATGTGTATTTAGCTTCTTCGGGATGAAGGGCTCTCTCTCTATATATATCAGTTAAGTCCATTTCATCTAGGGCATTATTCAATGCCACAATATCTTTGTTGCTATTTTGTTGGGAAGATTTGTCCATTTTTGACAGTGGAGTGTTAAAGTCCCCTACTGTAATTGTGTTGCTGTCAATATCTTTCTTGAAGTCCTCCAAGATTTTCTTTATGTATTTGGGTGCATGCATATTTACAATGTTTATGTCTTCTTGGTGGATTCTTCCCTTGAGTATTATGAAATGAACTTCTGGGTCTCTCTTTATGGCCCTTCTTTTGAAGTCTATTTTGTCTGATATGAGTATTACTACATCAGCTTTTCTCTCCTGTCCATTTGCTTGGAAAGTTTGTTTCTAGCCCTTCACTTTCAGACTTTGTAGGTCTTTTGTTCTAAGGTGGGCCTCTTGTAGGCAGCATATGTGTGGATCATGCTTTCTTATCCATTCAGCTATTCTATGTCTTTTGATTGGAGCATTTAATCTATTTACACTTGTTTATTATTGATAGGTACTTATTCATTGACATTTTCATACCTGTGTTTCTCTTTCTCTCTTTTTCTTCCTTTTCTTAAAGCAGTCCCTTTAGCATCTCTTGCAGAGCTGGTTTGGTGGAGGTGTATTCTTTTGGACTTTTTTTGTCTAGGAAGCTCCTTATTTCCATCTTAATTGAGAGCCTTGCTGGGTAAAGTAGCCTTTGTTATTAACAAGTAATCCCTTGTTGCAGGCCTCTGGTCCTCATTGCTTGGAACATTTCTTGCCATACTCTTCTGGCTTGGAGTGTTTCCATTGAGAAGTCAGCTGCTAACCTTATCGGGGCTCCCTTGTATGTTACTTCCTGTTTCTCCCTTGATGCCTTTATGATTCTGTCTTTGTCTTCGAGTTTTGCCATTTTCATTATGATGTGTCTTAAAGTGGGCCTCTTTGAGTTCCTCTTGATTGGGACTCTCTGTGTTTCCTGGATTTGTGTGATCTTTTGTCTCGTCAAATTAGGAAAGTGTTCCATCATTACTTTTCAAATAGGTTTTCCATCCCTTGCTCTTCTTCTTCTCCTTCAGGTATCCCTATTATATGGATATTATTACATTTCATATTGTCTTGCATTTCTTTTAATCCCTCTTCATTCTTTCTGAGCCTCTTTTCCTTTTCTTGCTCTCTCTGGGTATTTTTTCCTACTTTTTCCTCCAACTCACTCATCCGATCTTCTGCTTCATTGATCCTGCTTTTTTATTCCTTCTACTGTGTTCTTCAGTTCAGAAATTGTATTCTTCATTTCCTCTTAGCCCTTGTTGATAGTTTCTATTTCCTTTTTCATGTTGATATAGTTTGCAGTGAGTTCATTGTAGTTTCCCTGTAGATTCTGGTAATTCACTTTGAGCTCATTGAGCTTCCTGATAACCATTGCTTTGAACTTGATATCTGATAGTTGAGTTACCTCTATTTCATTTAGCATTCTTTCTGAGGCTTCCTCCTTTACTTTCATTTCAGGATTGTTTCTCTGTTTTCCCATTGTTTTTGAGACTCTTCTTGTTAGCCTCAGCTTCTTAAATTGATCTGTTCTGGCTCACTGGGTTTATGGTGTGAACTTCTGTGGTAGAATACCTGTGAGTGTCAGTGGTGCAGTCTCCTTGATCTCCCGAGCCCACTGGTCTTGGGCTGTCCTTTAAGTTGGCTCTGTGTTTATCTTTGGGTTTTGCTTGTTGTTGGGTCTTTCTTTGGTGGGTCCTTCCCACCAGTTGGTTAACTGAGGGTCACTCTGTCCATCACTTCTTGTATTTTATTGTGCTGGTGAGAGCAGGTTGTGTTGAAGCTGGTTCTTCCCTGTGTACAAGGTTTTGAGGATTCCTTCTTGCTCTTGTTCAGTTGTTTGTTCTGGGTAATTTCTCCTCTATTTAGTTGTGTTTCCAGATAGGTCCTGGATTGAGGTTAGTGTGGCTTCCACTCCCTCCTTCACCTTCTTCTGTTGTTATCTGTTGGTGGGTCCTTTGTTGTTGGGTTTCCTCTTCCAGTGGGTGTCCTAGTGTTCATGGCTTCCACCTCCTTTTTTTTTTTTTTTTTTTGTGATCAGTTGGAGGGGAAAGGCAAAATAGTTTAAGATAGCAAGAGAGTATTCTATGATATTTACAGTAGCAGCCAGTAGAGAAGAGATAAGAGATCCTTTGGCTATGTGTAGTGTTAACCATTATATTCCACCAAACTAGCCACTTTTTAGAAAGGATGGAGATAAGATAAGACTCTTGTTGGGGAGGGAAGGGTTGTGAGTTGGATCTAGAAGGCAGTGAGATTGTGGGAGGTCAGATTCTGAGGTAAGGTGAGAGTAAAGGATAGTAAATAGGTGTAGTGTGTGAGAGAACAGAGTTAACCACTACAGTAATAGAGTTCAGGAAACTGTGAAGTGGGCTAAGATCTGGGAGGGGTGTTGTGTAGTACTTACAATTGTGTGGAACAGCTATTATTTACAATAATATTAGAGAAACAATCATATGACAGAATCTATGTGATCTGGATAACAAGAATGAGGAGTATAAACCCTTGAGTAGTGTGCTAATGGAACACCAGTGAAGTGAAGGACAGTAAATTAGCAATACACTATGGATGAGAGAACAGGGGAAACCTGTCAAATGATACAGTATAATCAGCCAAGCAAAGAAGTCTAAACAAAAAGAAGAGAAATACAAAAATACTATTAAAATAAAAGATGTAAGAATAATGAAAAAAATAATAATATAAATATGCAATAACTTGTAGGTTCTCTGTAATAGCAAAATGAAATTTGTCTCACTGTCTCAGCTGTTGGGATGCCCCTTCTTTGGTTCCAATTCTGGTCTTTTCACAGTTCCAGGTTTTTGGGTTTTTTTTGTCTCACTTGTGGGTATTTAAAAGAGAGAGAGAGAGATAGAGAAGCAGAAGAAGAAAGGAAGAAGAGATATAATTGGAAAGAAAGAAAGAAGTAATAAAATAAGAAAGAAGGAGAGAAAAAGGAATTAAGGGATAAAATATAATAAAAATTAAAAAATAAAAAAGTAAAAAAAATTTTTAAAAAGCCTCTTGCTTGTTTCAAACTGGCCACACTGGTTTTTCTGGTCTTGCTGGCTGCAGCAGGCTGAGGGGGCTTTTCTCCCTTCCTGATCTGCACTCAGTCAGCCTTGTGCATACTCTCCCCAGGGCTAGCCTGCCTCCTCTCCCCAGAGCAAGCCTGGCGCCTCTCCTTGGGGCCTTGGGTCTGGGATCCAGGCCTTCCTCAGAGCACACTCTCCCTGGGATATCACTGTGGGCTGGGGCCTTCCTTAGAGCTCACTTTCCCCGGGTTGCAGGCACACGCTCAGCCAGGCTGCCTCTGGCCCCAAGGGTTGTGTTTGGGCTGGCACCCTTCCCAGTGCAATGGGGGCATGCAGGGCTTCCCATGCCACCTTGGTAGTGCTACCTGGCTGGGTGCAGGGGAGGCCGGAGCAATTGCTTCAGGAGAATTCCCCAAACAGTGCCTCTTTTTTCACTTTTTCTTTTTGAAAATTCCTCCTTACTCAAGCCTGCCACTCCTACAGCGGCCTGGCTTCTTGCACAGCCCAATTCTCCAGCCAGACTAGTGATTATCTGTTCAGGGCCCATCATGGCTCGACTCTCAACTCTCCCCAACCAGTGTCCACAGACTCTATGGGTGCTCACAGCGCCTGTGTGTTTGCCACTTAGTCCTTATTCCCCTCTCTGCGACCTCAAGCAGCCAGGTCTCTCCTGGTACTGCTCAAACTTTGTTTGGCCAGGGAGGGAGCCATTGACCAAGCTCTCTCCCAAGGACCCTGTGGCAGACCCAGTGAGCCGAGGGCCTGGGGCTGTAGCTGCCCTGGTCCCCGCGCTGGTCCATGGGACCTTATTGTCCTGAAGCACTCTCTTTACCTCTAGTTTTTCAATGTCTGTTACAATTTTTGTCTCCTATTTTCATATATGCTGGGGTACTGTTGGCTGTTTGCTCTGTTCCTCTGTAGATTGGCTAGGTTTTTCTCCCATGTGTAGGGGGGAGTGGAATCTGCTCCCTCCTACCTCGCTGCCATCTTCCTCCTCCAAACGTACACATATCTTTAAACTTTTACATAATGTTGGCAAATTAACTTGTAAAAATTCATACCAATTTACACTCCTATGTGTCCACTTTCTCACCAACAATGTATATTATCTTTTTTTAATTGCATATTTGTCAAGAAAAAATATCACACTGTGATTTTCTTTGTTTTAAATGTATTTCCCTTTATTTCTAGTTCTTTGTTCATGCTGGCCCTTCCTGAAACCTATTGTGTCCCTTAACTAGCTAATTGATACTCAACCTTCAAGTCACAAGTAAGATACCACTTCCAACAAGAAGACTTCCCCAATCTTTGGTCCTATTCACTCTGCAGCACCCTGTACTTCCTGGGGTCACAGCTTGTTTAATTGTGTGTCTTCAATTTCAGTGAAAATCTCAACCTTAATGTCTGTAGGGCAGGAGCTGTGTCTGTTTTGCTTCCTCTTTTATGCCCAAATTAGCAAGGTGCCTGACAAATTCTAGGTATTCACCAATATTTATTGAATCAATGAATAAAAAATAATATATCAAGTACAAAAGAGATTGTCTGCTTGTTGAGTATTTACAACTATAATATTGATATTGTGTTCCCAGCACCATCCAGAAAAAAAGGGTCCCTTACTCATGAACATAAATATCAGGTGAGAATGAAGCCTACTCCTACAGGAGGAAGATGGATTCATCAGATTATCATAGCTTGATGATACTAGCAATGAAAATTATCCAAATAACTTTTGTTGTGTTGACTATACACTCTCTAAGTAACTTTTAATTTTTATTTGGATTTTAGGCACAGACTATAGACTGCTCACATTAAAAATATGCATGTGACATACAAGCTTAAATTTTCTTGTCCTTGTGACAATTATATTTTTCACTCAAATTTAATAAAGAAATATCTGATGTATGTATTAGTTGCTTATAAATTTTACTATTATGAGTAGACTATCCAGAACTCCATAACCTCCCCCAGAAGGTAGCAATCCTTTAACATACCACCAGCCTCCCGTCCCTCCAATCTTACTGTTTGCTTCCTCAAACCATAGCACATGTGATTTTTAAATCTCTGTGGTTTTTATACTGATATTTCATTTCATTTGACTTTTTTTAAATTTTAAATATTTTCAAAAGCTCTTTACGACATCATAAACAAGCTCTGTGATTTTCTTGCCTTAGTCAGATATATTCCTTGATTGTAACTGAATTAGACCTAAACTTGGGGAAGTATTTTAATGTTCCTACTCTTGCTTAGACCACCGTGGCCCCTCTTTACTAAAGGTTTTGAAATGTGATTCTACTCCTTATAAAAACTTCCCTTTCTACCTGTATGGATTGTCTCCTCATGTCTAAGAGGTTGTTGCATTGAACACATCACTAATTTATCTGATACAGGATATTATAGGAAAGGCAGCTTTTTTAAAATATCAGAAAATATGTTTAGTTGCAGAGTTTTAAATATCTATAAAACAGAATTTCTTATTTGAGAATTGCATTCTAGATCACGAACAATATAACTAGATATTAAGGGAGACTATGGAATCACATGCAGTACGACCTGGAAATAAGGAGAGAGTTGAGAGGCAATATATTACAGAGGAAATATACAAGACTGTAATCCTGATACTAACTTACTGAGAGACTCCATGATAGGCACTTAACCCCTCTGATTCTCAGGGTCCTCATCTATAAACCAAAGGAAGGGTACCAGAAGAAGGATGAATTCCCTCCCAGCTCAGAAGTTGTGATTCTGTGATATATTTGGTATTCAATCCTGAGTAGTAACATTTATTTTGGAAATCTATAATTTACAATCTAATCATTATTCCCTTCCTAGAACATCAATCTGTCCATCAAATGTTCCATTTTTAGCCCAGACAGGTTTCACTGCCCTTCATCCCTAGTAATAGAAAGAGACCTTCACCAGACTTAACTTCACTTGATCCCCATTAGCTCTCCCTCCCTCTTGCCAAGCTTCTCTTACCTAATATGACCACCTCCCATTCTTATCTTCTCAAGGCCAGCTGTCTACTAACCCTATCAAAGCCAATCTTCACATGTAGAAGAAAAGCCAAGACAATGTTCAGAATCTCATTCCCAAATATCATCCTCACATTTTAACAAAAGCTCTTCCTCTTTATTCTAGTCTGAAGGAGAGATGTTAATTGAAGAAGGGTAAAAGAAAACTATCATCTGTTAAATCCTACTGTGTGCCACACTTATACATATCATAATCATTCCTTAAAACTCTCTCTTGAAATATATACTATTTTCTCCTATTTTTTGAAGATGAGAAAACTGATGTTCAAGGAAATTAAATAAATTGCTGAGATCAAGAGGTAGTTTCAGTAGAGCTGGAATTCAAACTCCCAGTCCATACGACTTGAGAATTGTTCTCTTTCTACCAGACCAAACAATCTCCTTGTTTCACAAAGCCCCAGGGTTTTGGGGTATTATCACAGCACCTTCTAAAAAGAGACAACAGAAATTAGGCTCCAGCACTGTCCTTATTCTGCTGCTGTCAAGGACATCTCCAATAGTATTTATTTTGTAATTATTACCAATATTTCATTTGAGGAAAAAATATTTCACTGATTTAGAAATGTTCATTTATATAGCACTTGTTAAAAAAAGGATACCCTAATCTAGAATACCACCTTATTCTACTCACAGACACTTATCTTCATAGACATTTCAGGTAACAGTCTCAGATGGATTATTCTCACCAACCATGAGTCCACAGGTATAGTCTAAGAGTGATGGAACCATAGTAGATGCTCAACAAACATTATCCTGTGCCATTCCTTATAGGTTTGTCTAACCTCAGGTCCATCAAACATAACTGCAGGGGAGCATATTGAAATCCCATGACAATAGTGGTTGGTAAAAATTCTACAGTTTGTATAGATGTACCATTTATATTTCACAGTAAATATGCTCAGGACTGCATCAAATCATGTAACCATCTTTTTCTATTTTTTTAAAATTTTCCTGTACCTGCATTTACTCCCTTATTTTCTTCCTGCCGGTGGATCATAATATGTGAAAATAAAAGTCTACATTGAGAAAGAATGAATGTGCAGCCTGTGTGAGCAAATGGTAGGTAACCAGATGCATTCCTGGAGAATTTTTTTTTGAAATGGAACATTTTGCAACTTTGTAGTCAGAGGAAAGATAATGATATCTAAAGTCAGCTACAGGGTTTAGCAGTGTCTACCATCAGAAAGGTCAATGTGTGATCAACAGGTAAGGCAGACGCCAGAAGAAACAGCAGTAGGAGAAATAGATAAGGAGCAAAAAGCATCAAACAATCAGCCTCAGACATGGGAGATGGCCTCTGGATGTTTTTTGGGCTGGAACTCTGCAGCACTGAGTGAGTATTTCTGACCCTTTCATAATTGTGTCATTCATCAAAGAAGCCACACAGGAAATGGAGAGAGTTAGATTCCTGCTGACTGCAAGGTACTTACAATTTATCTAGGGATGGCTAAAGGATGGTTATGAAGGCCTCCAATTTCCCACATGGGGCTGCTTCACAAAGGTGGAAGATAGTCAACTGTCTCAGTTCTGATCCACCAACCTTTGCATAGGCAATGGACCACTGAAGAGACATCCCAGGATGCTTAACTGAGGCTTCTCTCATCCCAAAGGTATTTACTGCCAAGACCAGTGTCTCTACAGAGGCATAACATGATATGTCAGATGTGAAACTACCACAGATCAAATAAAATCATGTATATAGACATTATCATCATAGCATTGATGTATAATGGGTATTTTCCAAAGGTTGATACTCTCTATGAGTCGAATTCAGTTTTGTTTTGGGGGTTTTGTTGTTGTTGTTGTTGTTGTTGTTGTTGTTGTTGTTGTTTGGTTTGGTTTTATTTTAGGATACAATAATTTTGAGGTTTCTAAGGGACAGTTATATAAAGATATCGGCACTCAGTGGAACACTACTGAGTTAAAAATAAAAGAGAGAGAGAGAGGTTTGTGAAAGTGTGAAGGAGTAGAAAGAGAAATGAGCTACTGGAACTGCACGTGTAGGAGCCAGAATATCCTTTTCTGAGGGCTATCACCTTGCATGCCCTTAACCTTATCAATTCTAATTTGATCACTGATTTGTCAGTGGCCAGACTTATAGACCATGACAGAATAAGTAGCTAAAAACTTAAGTCACTGGGCCCAGTATTAGGAAAAAAAAATTTCTTAAATGGGTATTTTCCCTGTAAGTGGCTATGTGCCCTCACACCCATCCCAGGCCTGAAATCTAAGCTCTAGTAATTGCTTCAATATCTACTATTCTCCATCAGCAAAAGTGCTGGTGTTTGGGGTCATGGCCTCATCTCTTCTCTTTTGTTTGCAAAGAAGAAAAAATAATACACATTGTAGATTTCAATTATGAGTTCTCCTGCTTGACCTTGCTGGCTTTGAAAACATAAAATGATCTCTCCCTGTGTTTCATATTTCTCCTTGTAGAGAGAGCAATTGGCAGGAGCAGTTAATGAAATAAACTGGAGTTAAAACTGAAAACCCCTTAAACACCAGATGCCAAAAGAACAAACCTTGTTAATGGTCTAACTTTGAAATATATTGTGTGCTTTCTGGCAAAGAAAATAGCAGCAGGAAAAATGAGCAACCTAAATGCATCATAGTGTCCACCCACTTAAAAACATTGCATTCTGGCAGGATTGGTGTAGGAGGGGTAAGAGAAAGAAAAATGCAAGTAACATTATTTGAATTCCTACTATGTGCTAGATATAGGAATACCTGATATGTATTTTAGATATTATTTCATTTCCTTTAGCCTTCTCAGGATGAAATTTAAGTCTGTTCAGTTTGAGCATTGGGAGTTCTCAGTTGCCCACAACAAAAGCCTTTTTATCATTGCTTTGATATATGAAGACAGAAATTCTGTTAAGGATGGTGTGCCAGGAGTCCCTAAAACTAGCCCTTGTTTGGAGGTTCACTAGGAAGATTCACAAGACTCAGATATAGTTGCCCTCATGACTGAGATTCATTACAGCAGAGGAGTGGGATAATCAGCTGGATGAAAACAGGGAAATGGCAGGCAGGAGCTGGAGGAATCCATGTAGAGGTTTTTTTGTTCTCTCCCTTCCTTGAGGGGTGGTACAGAAGGCACTCTTCCCCCAGATACAAAAATGCAGTGTGTAAGTCATTTCTGCCTACGGAAGTTCATTAGACTCAACCTCCAGGTTTTTATTGGGGACTGGTCAGATAGGGATCCTGTGACTAGTACAATATCCAGGAAGGAACACAAGCAATTTTTGTAAATCCTATTTGCATGGTCTAGGCAAAGTGATTCTGAAACCGAGCAGATCTAGTTAAATGTTGACTACTGAAATGCTTTGACAGCCAAGCTCCCAGTCATCAGCTAAAGGCCATATGCAAGCAGGACTGTAAAGATTACAGTCTCAGGCATGTTATGTTAAGTCTTTGGTGCACAAATGACATAGTAAGTTAATGCATTCATGTCTCTCTCTGTCCACTACCACCATGCCCTTCCAAGCACATAGCAACAATAGATAAAACATGAATAGGTGAAGCACCAAAGGAACAGCTCGGCTCGAAAAATAATCTCTGTGAACTAGAAACAAAAGCACAAGATAGAGCTCTTTGTGGTACTGAAGCACAGCGTGCAACTAGAATGAGCCCTGCAGAATGCAACAATATGTGGCTAGACTAGAACATAAAATCGTAAATTTATTTATGAAACATCAGATCCATACTGGAAATCTTTCCATTTGCAGGTAGCCTTGCAAATGGAAAACTTGGTAGAATTCAACTTGAAAATACTGGTTAGAATAGTTCACATACATTAGGGCTACTTCTTCAGATTGACCCTAAGCAGAATTAAACTAAAACTTATAAATGAAGCCAAGTGAGTCAGATAAGCCTGGTTTCAGAATCATTTCAGCTTAGTCTTCAAAGGGTGTTCAATATTGCACAAGTAGCTTTAAATGCAGTCCTGGCAGACAGAACCTTCTATGATTATAGAAACATTCTTGCTGTCCAAATAGTGGCTATTGGCCACATGTAGATAGTGCAACTGAGGAACTTAACTTTTCATTTTATTTCATTTGAATTTCAATTTAAATATTTATATGCTATTAGTGACTTCTGTACTGGTCATATATTTTCCAATGTGTTCGTTGCCTTGTTTTTACTCTTATCACAGGCACTCATCAATAGATGGACAGATAAAAAAGCTGTGGTGCATATATACTACGGAATGCTTCTCAGCCATAAAAAGAATGTGGCTGAATGTGTTGTCAGCAGTTGTGACAACATGGATGGACCTAGAGAGTAGTATCTTAAGTGAAATAAGTCAGACAAAGACAGATACATTTTGATTTTACTTATATGTGGAATCTAAAGAACCAGATAAGCAGCCCTGGCTGGTGTGGCTCAGTGGATTGAGCAGCAGCCTACAAACCAAAGGGTTGCCAGTTTGATTCCCAGTCAGGGCACATGTCTGGGCTGCAAGCCAGGTCCCCAGTCGGGGGCAGGAGAGACACAACTGATTGATTTTCTCTCACACATTGATGTTTCTCTTCCTTTCTTTTTCCTTCTCTCTAAAAATAAATAAAGTTTCTAAAAATATAAAGAACTATATAAGCAAACAAACAAAACTGAAACAGACTCAAAGATACAGAGAACAGACTGACGGTTGCCAGAGGGCAGGGGGCATTAAGAAATTGGGTGTGAGTCACAGGGATGTAAAGTACAGCATAGGAAATATAGTCAATATTGTAATAACTATGTATGGTGTCAGGTGGGTACTTGAAATAACAGGGGAAACACTTTGTAAAGTATACGATTGTCTAGTTGCTATGCTGTATGTCTGGAACTAATACAAAATAATATTGAAGGTAAACTATAATTGAAAAGAAATGAAAAAAAATTTTAAAATGTGTCAACGGATCACCCCGTTTTGAGAGGCTATATGTGTCTGTGTCTCTGGGCAGTGTTAGCAACGTCATTCGAAAATATACATACTTGTTTATCAGAAAGAGACGTTCAGGAACTACTGTCCATCACCCTAACTTAGTTCACGCATCATCCCATCACACTTATAGCTCAGCTCATTGAAAATCTACAAGCAAACCTCATCCAGGTAAAGTGGAGAGACCAAAGGGGGAGGGGATCGAGAAGTGCAAACTCTCAGTTATGAAACCAGTCACAGGGACGTGAAGTACAGCATAGAGAATACAGTCAATTATAGTGTAAGAACTATGTATGGTGTCCTGTGAGTACTAGACTTATTAAGGTGATCACTTCATAAGCTACCTAAATGTTTAATCACTGGGTTCTACACCTGAAACTAATATACTGTTGCATATCAACTGTAATTGAAAAATAAAAAAATATTTTAAAGTGGAAAGACCAAGTAAAGCTTCTTGAATATCCAACTTCTTAAAATCTCACTGAGTAAATTATTTTTCTTCAAAAAAGTAAAAAGAAAAGGAGGTAGTAGTAGTGAATGACATTGGCTATCAGAATCGATATTATGTATGAACAATGATAAAATTATAGTTTTACTTATTAGCTGTGTTTTTAAAAAACAGGATGCACTATTTTCCATTTTTCTGTAAGAATTTATAGTGTTATAAAACTAAAAGTTCATCAGGAATCATCTGAATTCTAACAATAAAGCGGCACTGATCTGTTGAAATGTAAGGCAAGGTTATGATGAGTAAGCTTCAGGTAGTGACCCTCGTTTGTTCATTAACGTTATAACATGTTCTGCATGTCTCTGGTGTACAGGCACTGTGCTAAGTCAAACGGATGGTATCGAGATAATTCCCTGATCTCCAGTAATTCTGATCATGATCTGGCACCCCGAGTGAATACACTTTAAAAAGAAGTGTCAACACAGCGTATTTCTGACTGAATTTTCCAATCAGTTCATTTTTACACACAATTTTGCTTATGACTTTATCTGGAGAAATTATTATCAGAAAACTTTCAGAGACAGAAAGCCATAATATCAATCCTTCCATGGTAAAAATACATACAAACTAAATGACAATATGGTATTCCGGATTGGATCCTGGAAGAGAAACAAGACAAAGTGAAAAACTGACAAAAATTGGAATAAAGTCTAAAGTTCAGTTAGTAGTAATTAATTTCTTAGTTTTTGATAGGTATACCATGGTAATAATATTTGGGAAAACTGAATAAGGGATGCATAGGAATTATCTATACTAGTGTGTCTCAAGCATTTTTAAAACATTCAATACCTGACTAATTAGTCAGAGGCACTGACCTATTTTCTCTTAGATTGTCAAATTAAAAAAAAATGACAACAGCTTATATAAAAATAGCCATTGGGTATGAATGAATCAAAATTATACCTTTTTTTTGTCAGATTGGCAAAAAATATATTTTTTGGTGTGCCATGGAATTTTAGCAATTAGTTTATGTGTGCCTTTAGTTAAAAAAATGTTTGAAATTTTCTGTCCTATATTATTATTGCCTTAGTCTGTTCAGGATGCTATAACGAAAATATCATGGACAAGGGTGGCTTGAAAAAACAGACTATTTCTCACAGTTCTGGAGACTGAGAAGTCCAAGATCAAGATACCAGCAGATTTGGTGTCTGGTAAGAGCCCACTTTCTGGTGCATAGATGGCTGACTTTTTGCTGTGTCCTCACCTGGTAGAAGGGGATGGGGAGCTCTCTAAAGTCTCTTTTATAAGGATGCTAATCCCATTCACCTAATTACCTCACAAAGACACCACTTCCAAATACTGTCACATTGAGGATTAGGTTTCACATAGGAATTTTGGGTATTGCAAACATTCAGTCCATAGCAACTATCTTTGTAATGTATAAATCTAGAATTATCCAAGTATTAGAAGTATGTTAAAAATAGATATGGAAAGATAAGCAGTAATATCTAAAGCCCCTCAAGAGCTCTCCTTAGGTTGCCTGGCAATCACCTAGCTGGGATGGTGGGCTGCCTTTCTCCTAGAAAGAGAGGCTGGACCTGAACTCAATGTCCCAGAAGGTCTCCAATAAATCCCATAAACAACTGGCACTAAAGCCCAGACTATGAGGCAGTCTATCTCAATTGATGTCTCCAGCGGCAAGGCAACTCACACTTGCTCTATAAAAATGCACAGCAAAGGGAATGGGGTCTGCCCTTACACCTTGTCCGCAGGATGTGCCCAGCTGTGCCCAGACATACTATACTGTTTTCAGGGGATAGGAGACCCATGCACGGTCTAACCTTTCTTTCTGTGGATTCTATTCTGTACCATGTTGGCCCAAGCCCATTTCAGGAATGATACGGAAATGCCACTATGCTTATTTTTGAATTTTCAACTTTGAACATTTCAATTATTTCACCAAAAGAAAAAAGAAAGATTTGAGTAGCTTACCTTTGCAAAGTTGAGAATGAAAACAAGTTGGGACAAAGGAACCAAATAAAACATAGACTTGAATATGGCAACCCTAAATTTCAAAGTACAGATCAGTTAATGTTTCAATTCCAAAACCAGTCTTTAAAATACCATTCTAATTTTGATATATGCAGGATTTGTGCAAGCATTTTGAGTCTAAATATTTAGATTTTTTTATTCAAAAAGCATTAACATATAAATCAAAAATTTCAACTAGTTTCTCATGAATTTTAAATGCTTAGGTATATTTTTGTAAGCAAATATTATAATTATGAATAGAAAAGCTCCATTAATTTGCATGTATAAGCTTAAAGGTTAGGGCAAAGTCACTTTAAATACAGAAAAATTCAAATTTTGGAAAATGTCTGTAGAAAGTTTCCACTTTTCTCAGACACTAGCCTATACATTTAATGAGGAACATAGCTTGTCCTCGCAATTTCAAAGGTAGCTGGAGGTTTTTACACATTGGTATAGACAAGCCTATGCAAGACCTTCTCACATTGTGAACAGGTTTTTCAATAATGTGTGAAAATCCCAAGGTTGTAATCTACTTAGTGCTCTTACATGACACACTAAGAGAAGAAAAATTAATTCCCACCCGAAGAAGGAAAGTGTGGTCCTGCTGGGGCAATATGCCAAGTGAATGAACAATTTCAAATTTGGGCAACAGACTTTTTGGAAGAATAGATTGATATCTGATGTGAAAATACAGGGCTCAGAGTTTCTTTCAATGGTTTTTGCCTCTGAAACAAACGTCCTTATCAGTAAATCCCTTAAAGCAGAGGGAAAAAAAGGGAAAAACAGTTAAAGACAAAGGCCTGCCTGAATCGTTAATACTCCCTTGCCTCTAGGGCTTTCCACGGTCCAAGTAACAAATATTTTTTTGCTCAAACATCCTCAAATTCAAAAGTTTTCTCCATTTCCTTGACAATCCCATGACAATAAAGTATTTTCAGCCTGCCTCAGATATTTCTCAAAAGGTAGTAGAGGTTCTCTCCTAGCTTAGTAGGAAAATTCCACTATGGCCGTCTATTATCCTGTGATTACAAGTAACGCTACCTAACACAGTACAGAAAGCAGCTACTGGAGGCCCCTGAAAAGTGGACAGAAGATGGTAGGTTGTGGAGAAAAGTCAGAGGTTAGAAAAGGAAACCACATAGTGATTGAGCCGTACTTCAGGAGGCCAAACTTCAGTAGAAACACCATATATCTGGTCAGCTGAATAGGGTAAAGGACTTAGCAGGTTGGAGAAAGTGGGGGGATTTAAGAGATGAAATAGCTAAAATCAGAGCAATTCTTACTTTGAAGATGAACACATATAATTCTCAGGTTCACCCCTCTGCCTGCATGTGTGGGAGAGACCTAAGCAGTCTAGCAAAGGCTTTAAGAATGGAGCTCAGATTCCAAACATACCCAAACCATAGATCACCTGAGGGGTGCACAGGCAGGACAGGCCCAAGCAGCAGAGCAAAGAACTGAGACTGGAAGTTTGTCTCAGAGAAGGTGAAAGAAAACTTATGATTTGAAAATAAACAGGTTGATAACCTGCTATAACATCAACTGCAAAAGCAATCAACACTCTCTAGAACAAGAAATATTACCAGAGATAAAGAGATATGTTATGAATATAAGAGTCAATTCTCCAAGATGTAACAATTCCAGATGTTTATGCATCTATCACTAAGGCTTCAAAATACACAAAGCAAAACCTGATGGAAGAGAAACAGAAAAAGTACACAGTTTTATTTGAAGACTTCGGCAGTCCTTTCTCAGAAATCAATAGAACAAGTTGATGGGAAATCAGTGCGGACAGAGGAAACCTGAAAAATATGATCGACTAATTTGATGTAACTGACATTTATAGAATACTCCCAACAAAAGCAGAATACACATTATTTTCAAGTCCACATGAAACATTCACCAAAATAGATTATATTCTGGTCCATAAAGCAAACTTCAACATAGTTAAAAGAATTGAAATCCACCCTGGCTGGTGTAGCTCAGTGGATTGAGTGCTGGTTTGAGGACAAAAAGGTTTCTGGTTGGATTCCCAGTCAGGGCACATGCCTGGATTGCAGGCCAGGTCCCCAATAGGGGGCATGTGAGAAGCAACCACACACTGATGCTTCTCTCCCTCTCTTAAAAAGAAAAGAAAGAAAAAAGAATTGAAATCTTAACAAATATGTTCTCTGATAATAATGGAATTAAACTAGAAATCAATAACAGAAAGATATCAAAAGGGTCCCCAAATATTTGAAAATCAAACAACTCACTTCAAAATAACCCATAGGTCAAAAACTAAGTTACAAGAGAAATTAGAAAATATTTTTAATTGAATGAGAAGTAAAATACAATATCAAAAATTTATGCAGTTAAAGCACTGCTTCAAGGAAATTTTATAATATTACCTACTTCTATTAACAAAGAAGGATCAAAGAAAGATTTCTCCTGAAGAAATAGAAAATGACAAGTTAAACCCAGAGTAAGAAGACAGAAGGAAATGATAATAGGGTAGTAATCAATAAAATTTGAAAGGGAGAAATACAGTAAATAAAACCAAAAGCTGGCTTCTGGGGGGAAAAAAACCCATCAATTAAGTTGATAAATCTCTCGCCAAAAGAAAAGACACAAATTAGTGATGTTAGAAATAGAAGAAGCTCTGGCTGGCTTAGTGGATTGAGCACTGGACTGTGAAGCAAAGGGTTGCCAGTTTGATTCCCAGTCAGGGCACATGCCTGGGTTGCAGGCCAGGTCCCAGTAGGAGGTGAGCAAGAGGCAACCACACACTGATGTTTCTCTCCCTCTTTTTCTCTCTCCTGTCTCCTCTCTCTAAAGACAAATAAAATCTTTTTAAAAAAATAGAAGAGGAGACATCACACACACAAACACACAAAAACCCTTACAAATGTTAAAAGGAAAAGAAAATATTACAAATAGCTTTATGTGCATAATTTAACAATTCAGATAAAATAGGCAATTTCCTTGAAAGATATAGAACTACTAAAACTCACTAAATATTAGATAATTTGTAGTCATGTATGTATTTAAAACACTGAATTCATACTTAAAAATTTTGAAACATAAAAAACTCCAAGTCAAATGGCTTCAATAAAAAGTATTTAAAGAAGTATTTAAAGAAGACATAATACCAATTATTATATAGTATTATTTCATAAACTTTTCCAGAAAATAAAAGAGAACATTTTCCAATTAGTTTGAGACAGCATTACACCAATAGCATAGTGCCAATAAAACTACAGACCAATATCTCTCATGAAAATAGATGAAAAATATTCAATAAAATGTTAGCAAGTAAATCAACCAATATATAAAAGAAACAACATATTGTGATCAAGCGGGATATGTACAACTTTGGTTTAAGATTTAAAAATCAATTAATATAATTCACTATATCAATAGAATAAAGAAAAATGGAATCAATCATAACCAAGGTAGCGTTGAAAAAACAATTATAGTACTAATTTATTGTAGAGATCTCCACTGCCTGATTAATAGGAAGTACCAAATACATTGTCAAACAAACATTGAATTGCTTATTTAAAATTTCATTAACTTTTGGGCATAAATAATCAAAGAATGCATCTCATTAACTTTGGGACATAAATAATCAAAGAATGCATCATATACACATTCTGTTGTTACTTAATAATTTTATATCATTTCTGGGATCTCTCCCTCCCCATATTGCACATTTTCTTTCCCTGTACAGAAAATGAAAATAGAAGGTGATGGGGCATCTGCACTATTGTGATCACTTCCCAAATTGGACTGCTCAGCATTTTCAGAAGCAGCATTCTGCATGCCTGTTTGGCCTTCAGCTTAACAATACTAACATCTCCCCAACCTCTAAGTGAAGGCACTTTACATGCAAAGATTTCACTATGTTTTTTGTAGCATTATTTACAATAGCAAAGATAGGGAAGCAACCTAGGTGTCCACTGATAAATGAATGGATAAAGAAAATGTGGTGCACATACACAATGGACTATTACTCAGTCACAAAGAAAAAAAGAATGGACTCTTACCATTTGCAACCACATGGATGGACACAGATGTCATCATGCTAAGTGAAACAAGTCTGACAGAGACACATACCATATGATTTCACTTATATGTGGAATCTAAAACACAAAATAAACAAACAAAACAGAAACAAACCCACAGACACATAGAACAAATTGAGAGTCCCCAGATGGGAGGAAGTTTGAAGGAGATGTGTTAAATGGTAAAAGGGATTAAGAACAAATTGCCAGTTATAAAAATAGTCACAGGGAAATAAAATAGAACATAGGAAATACAGTAAGTAATAATATTGTAATAACTATGTATGGTGTCAGATGGGTGCTAGAGTTATCAGGTGTATAATGTCAAATCACTATGTTGTATACCTAAAGTTAATATGATATTGTATGTCAGCTGTAATTAGAAAAATAAATTTAAAAATTAAAAAAAATGTACTGTTCAAATTTTTCCTTGGAGGAAAAAGTTTTAAAATGCTTGTGATTGTCTAGTTTTGTGAGTTGTATTGTCATGCATTTGTGCTAGGAACTCTGGCTGTACTGAGCCTTACTGTGGCTTGTGGACAGATCTGGGCAAGTGGCGCAGTCTGGCCTCCATGCCACTACCCTCACACTGAGCAGCCCCATAGTGCTTGGTCAGGTGCCACAACCATGCAACCTGGGCCCAAGAATATAGGATATGAAGCACCACGCTTTATCCGTAAGTGTACTTTTCTCATTTTCTTTTTCCTCACAGACTACAACATTCTGTGTTTAAAATAAGAAGATAGATGATAATTTTAAATGTAGGCTGTCCTAAACCAGACTTCTAAATACACTTTTGGTTTAGAGCATCACATTCTTATGATTTTTGATCAATAAATATTCCAAAATTCTTTGAAAAAAGAATATGTTTATCTGAATGCAATTTATATCTGTATTACATATAAAACCATTCCACCTTTAAATAGTCAAGAAGCTTTCTATTGAAGCACAACATATATACACTAGTCCCTTGAATTTATAGAAAACAATTGTTTCCTTTGGGAATTTTACTGTATGAAGCTCTGAGATTACATGAGATAGCCTTGTGGAATTTCATCATCTCTCCCAAAATACATATTCCTCTTCCCTGTCCCTATTTGCATGGAAACTTTCATTCATACTCTTATTAATGGAACCCTATTCCAACATCACCCCTTCTTACACTGGGTCTTTCTATATATTACTGGAGAATGTTCATTATATGTATTTGCATTTTACACTAAGTTCCATAAAGACGGCAAACATGTCTGTCTGGCTTATTCTTATTTTTATTAGGTTGGCCAAAAAGTCAGTTTAGTTTTTTCCGTAAAGTAAAAGACATTTCATTTTCACCAATAACTTTATTGATTTGGATATTTTGAGTATGTCGGCTATCTCCCATTATTGGCTTCTAGTGGGTAGAGGCCAGGGGTGCTGCTAAACATCTTCCAATGCATAAGACAGCCCCACAGCAAAGGATTATTTGGCCAAAATAGCAATAGTACCAAGAAACTTTGCAAACCACTTTTGACCCATTTGATCAGTCACAGCACCTTCTCCATATACTGCCCAATTTTTTTGCATTTCATTTACATTTTTACCTTTCTTTAAATAAAAAGCATAATACACCGAAATGTTGCATATTTTCTTCCATCTTCAATGTTAAAAAAGCTGCACATAAATTCATCAATTTTAGTAAGTTTTTTTTTCTTTCTTTTTTTTTCTTTTAAATATATTTTATTGATTATGCTATTACAGTTGTCCCATTTCTCCCCCATCATTCCCCTCTACCCCACCCACCCTCTCCCACCCACATTCCCCCCTTTAGTTCATGTCCATGGGTGATAAGTTTTCTAGCTTCTACATTTCCCATACTATTCTTGCCCTCCCCCTGTCTATTTTTTTCCCATTATCTATGCTACTCATTCTCTGTACCTTTTCCCCCTCTCTCCTCCTCCCACGCCCCTGTTGCTAACCCTCCATATGATCTCCATTTCTGTGGTTCTGTTCCTGTTCTAGCTGTTTGCTTTTGTTTTAGGTGTGGTTCTTGATAGCTATGAGTTTGTTGTCTTTTCATTGTCATAGTTTTATCTTCTTTTTCTTAGATAAGTCCCTTTAACATTTCATATAATAGGGGCTTGGTGATGATGAACTCCTTGAACTTGACCTTATCTGAGAAGCACTTTATCTTCCCTTCCATTCTAAATGACAGCTTTGCTGGATAGAGCAATTTTGGATGTAGGTCCCTGCTTTTCAAGATTTCAAATATTTCTTTCCAGCCCCTTCTTGCCTGGAAGGTCTCTTTTGAGAAATCAGCTGACAGTCTGATGGGAACTCCCTTGTAGGTGACTGTCGCCTTATCCCTTGCTGCTTCTAGAATTCTCTGCTTCATTTTAATCTTGGCTAATGTAATTACGATGTGCCTTGGTGTGTTCCTCCTTGGGTTCAACTTCTTTGGGACTCTCTGAGCTTCCTGGACGTCCTGGTAGTCTATTTCCTTTGCCAGATTGGGGAAGTTCTCCTTTATTATTTGTTCAGATAAGTTTTCCACTCGTTGCTGTTCTTCTTCCCCTTCTGGGACCCCTATAATTCGGATGTTGGGACGTTTAAAGATGTCCCAGAGGTTCCTAAGCCTCTCCTCATTTTTTTGAATTCTTGTTTCTTCTTCATTTTCTGTTTGGTTGTTAGTTTCTTCCTTCTGGTCCACTCCATTGATTTGAGTCCCAGTTTTCCTTCCATCTCTATCAGTTCCCCATGCATCTTCCTTCATTTCACGGATTGTAGCCTGCATTTTTTCATCTAGTTTGTGAGCAAAATCAACCAATTCTGTGAGCATTTTGATGACCAGTGCTTTGAACTGTGCATCTGACAGGTTGGCTATCTCTTCACTGCTTAGAGGAATTGGCTCTGGGGCTTTTATTTGTTTTCCGGTTTGAGCCATTTTTGGTGGGTTTTTTTTGTTGTTGTTTTGGTTTTAGTCTGGTCGCGGCTATTACGTATGAGGGGAAGGAGCCTTAGGTGTTCCTCAGGGCGGGGCAGCCCAGTCGCTGGGTTGTGACGCTTTAGGTGGGGGCGGGGTCTGAGAAGGAGCAATGGCGCCTGCTCCGCTCTCTCCTGGACTCCGGCCCTTTCCGCTGCTTCCCCTTCACCTGGATTATCTGCGCACGCGCGCGCTGTTACGTAGTGAGGGGTGGAGCCTCTGGCGCTCCCCAGTGCGGGGCAGCCCAGTCGCTGGGTTGTGACGCTGTATGTGGGGGTGGGGCCTGAGAGGGAGCAATGGCGCCTGCTCCGCTCTCTCCTGGATTCAGTCCCCTCCGCCACTTCCCCTCCGCCTGGACCGTCTGCGCGCTCGAATGTGAGACCACCTGGTCAGTCAGCCAGCCGCCTTGTGCAGCCTCACTGGGTCTGCACAGTTGCCCCCCTGTGCCCGAGGTCCGCCAGCTGCTGCCTGTGGGCCCGGGGACCACCAGCCGCCGCCTGTGCACCTGGGAACTGCCAGCCGCTGCTGCTTGCGTTCCTGGGTCCGCACCTCCACTTTCTCCTGCCGCGACTCCGCCCCTCTTACCGGTCTGGATGAATGGTTGTTGGACTTCCGTACAGTTCAGTTTTCTATAAGTTCTGGTTGTTTTCTTGTTTCTAAATATTTGTTGTCCTTAATTTTGGTTGTGAGAGGAGGCACAGTGTGTCCGCCTACGCCTCCATCTTGGCCGGAAGTAATTTTAGTAAGTTTTTTAAAATGCACACTGACATGACAGCTGTCATGATACAATCTAACAAAATTGTTTCAAATGAAGTTAACAAAAACTAAGCACTACTAAAGCCATCATACAGAAAAAAAAAAATTTTGGCCAACCCAACACTATCTAATACAGTGTCTGGTACTAAGAAGGGAATCAATAGATATAATTGGATTAATATAAAACTACATGTGCAATTGCCACCAAGAAAATATTATACCCAAATTATATTTATGAGGAAGTAAAAACATCCAGTAAGGTGGAGATATTGTTGAACTTCCTTGAGGAAACAGCAAAAGAAGAATATTTATTCTGAAAAATAATTTCAACCCAAACTGTTAAAAATTAATTATAGAACATTATGTATTCACCAATAAAAATGAAGTAATTAAGTGACTAGACATTCATGCTTCATTTTTAACTCAACATGCATAAATTACACAATGTATATAATTTGATTCTATTTTTATTAGAAAAAATATAAATGATCATATACACAAAATGGTGTTTTAGAGTTTTTATCTCCTACATTATACATTTTAAACAATTTTAGTTCTGTTAAATGCTAGTATGGCAAGAATTTGAGTATCAGAGATAATATATACATCAATAGAATAAAATATCAAATTTAGCTGTGGTAAAATATGTATTTTACCTTTTTACATTTCTTCTCTAAGGGTAATATATATGTATTACAGTTATAATACAAGTAAATAATACAATAATTAATAAATAATACACAAATAAACGTGTGTACTCACAACTTCAAACCTACTTTTGCCCACACCTGTATGTACATATATACATATATATGTGCATATATGGATGCATATACAAATCATAACTCTTCAGCTTAATAAACTAGGAGAGAGAAATTATGCTGTGATTTTCCTTCCTTGGCATGTTAACTCTTTAAACATTCCCACCGCATTATTTCTATCTTCTCCTTATGGGATCTCTAGTTCATGTATGTTAAATTTTTCACTATATCAACATGCCTCTTATGCTTTTTTCTAAATTTTTCATTTTTTCTTCCTAAGCCTCAGTTTGGTTTCTATGATTTACCTTCATTAATCCTGTCTTCTTATGTCCAGCCTTTTGTTTAAACTATTACTGACTTTGGGCCAACATGGAGGCATAGGTAGATACACTTTGCCTCCTCATACAACCAAAAGGACAAAAACAAATTTAAAAACAAAATATACCAGACTTCCAGGCAATCGAACTGTATGGAAGTCTGACAACCAAGGAGTCAAAGAAGAAACATTCACCCACACCGGTAGGAGGGGTAGAGACAGGCAGCCAGAGAAAAGAGGACTCAAGGCAAGGCAACACCAGGTGGATTGGGTGGACCCGCATTTGCATGCAGATAGACCTGGAGGAACAACTGGGGAGCAAGACAGACTGTGCAACCCAGGTTTCCAACACAGGGAAATAAAGCCTCAGACCCTCTAACTGAAAATTATATGGGGGTTGAGGCATCAATAGAAACTCTCAGCCTCACAGGACAGTTTGTTGGAGAGACCCACAGGGTCCTAGATGTACACACACCCACAAGAAGGGTCCAATTTGCTTGTGGGTAGCAGTGGAAGTGACTGAAAGCTGGCTGAGAGCTGAGCAAGTGGAATTGTTCCCTCTTGGATCCCTCCCTCATATATAGCACCACAACGCAGCAAAGCACATTGCCCCACCAAGGTAAATACCTAAGGATACACCTCTGACTACATAACAAGTGCACGAAGGCAAAAAAATATGGCCCATGTGAAAAAACAGATCAAAGCTCCAGAAAAAATACAACTAAGCAATGAAGAGATAGCCAATCTGTCAGATGCACAATACAAAACACTGGTAATCAGGATGTTCACAGAAATGGTTGCGTGTGGTTGCAAAATAAAGGAAAAAGTGAAGGTTATGCAAAGTGAAATAAAGGAAAATGTACAGGGAACCAACTGTGGTAGGAAGGAAACCAGGACTCAGATCAACAGTTTGGAGCAGAATGAAGAAATTAACATTCAACCAGAAAAGAATGAAAAAACAAGAATTCAAAACAATGAGGAGAGGCTTAGAAACCTCCAGGAGAATTTTAAACATTCGGACATCCAAATCAAAGGAGTGCCAGAAGGAGAAGAGGAGAACTTCCCCAATCTGGCAAAGAAAATAGACTTCCAGGAAGTTTGGAAAACTCAGAGTCCCAAAAAAGTTGGACCCAAGGAAGCACACACCAAGGCATATCATAATTACATTACCCAAGATGAAAGATAAGGAAAGAATCTTAAAAGCAGCAAGAGAAAAGGAAATAGTTACCTATAAAGGAGTTCCCATAAGACTATAAGCTGATTTCTCAAAAGAAACCTTGCAGGCAAGAAGGGGTTGGAAAGAAGTATTCCAAGTCATGAAAGGTAAGGACCAACATCCAAGACTACTCTATCCAGCAAAGCTATCATTTTGAATGGAAGGGTAGATAAAAATAGCCTCTTCAACAAATGATGTTGGGAGATGTGGACACCTACATGCAAAAAAATGGAACTTGATCACCAACATAAACTGTACACAAAAATAAACTCAAGAGGGATAAAAGACTTAAATGCAAGTCATGACACCATAAAAGTCCTAGAGGAGAACGTAGGCAGAAAAATCTCAGATATTCCATGCAGCAATATTTTCACTGATATGTCCCCTAGAGCAAGGAACATAAAGGAAAGAATAAAGAAATGGGATCTCATCAAAATAAAATGCTTCTGCACAGCTAAAGAAAACAGCATTAAAATGAAAATAGAACCAACCATAGATACGGGAAAACACATTTACCAATGATACCTTGGACAAGTGTTTGATCTCCAAAATACATAAAAAACTCACACAACTCTGCTCTAGGAAGACAAACTACCCAATTAAAAATTGGGCAAAGGACCTGTACAGACACTTCTCCAAGGAGGACATACAGAGGGCCCAAAGACATATGAACATATTCTCAGCAGCACTAGCCATCAGAGAGATGCAAATTAATGTCACAATGAGATATCACTTCACACCAGTCAGAATGGCCATCATAAACAAATCAACAAACAACAAGTGTTGGAGAGGATGTGGAGAAAAGGGAACCCTAGTACACTGTTGGTGGGAATGCAGACTGGTGCAGCCACTGTGGAAAACAGTATGGAATTTCTTCAGAAAACTAAAAATGAAACTGCATTTTGACCCGGCAATGACACTGCTGGGACTGTACCCTAAGAATCCTGAAACACCAATCCAAATGAACTTGTGCACCCCAATGTTCATAGCAGCAAAATTTACAATAGCCAAGTGCTGGAAGCAACCTAAGTACCCATCAGTAAATGAATGGATCAAAAAGCTATGGTACATTTACACAATGGAATTCTATGCAGCAGAAAGGAGCTCCCACCCTTCCCCAAAGCATGGATGGAACTGGAGAGCATTCTGCTAAGTGAAATAAACCAGGCAATGAAAGACAAATGCCATATGATCTCACGTGTATGTGAAACCTAATCAACAAAACAAGCAAGCAAGCAAAATATAACCAGAGACATTGACATTAAGAACAAACTGACAGTAACCAGAGGGAAGGTGGGAAGGGATAATGGGGGGAAAGAGGGAAGGGTTTTCAGGAACATCCATAAAGGTCACATGCACAAATCCAAAGGTGGGTAGGATCAAGGGTAAGAGGTGGGGATGGCTGGGGTGGGGGTGAGTGGTGGGGGGGGGGAATAGAGACAACTGTAATTGAACAACAATAAAAAAATTAAAAAATAAATAAACTATTACTGCCTTTTTATTTCCGTTATTTTTTATTCTAAAATTTGTATTTGATTCTTTTTTCATATATTTTAAACTTTGGTGAGATCTGCAATGACTTCTACTTTGCCCATATTTCCCTCTATTTATGGGGCATATCATTTAAAGTCCTTGTTCTACTAATGCCTATATCTGAATCACCCGTGAAATTATTTTTTAAAATATTTTAGGCTATGGCCCTGTAACTTGGCTTGGCAAATATAGTAATATTTTATTAATGTCAGGTATTCTCTGGGAAAAAAAAAGTCTCCAAATATATCTTCCTTCAGAAAACTTTCACCCTTTCCTCTCAGACTGAAATGAATCAGACAAAAGAGACTGGGCAACAATTCTGTTCAGTTTTTATTTACCTGTATTTCCCTTCTTCTTCTAGGATATAATCCTCCAGGGATTCATTCTTGAGATTGCTGCATCCACCAGAGGCCTTCTATCTGATGGGTCCTGAATTTTTCTGCATCACTACCTTGAGGCTGCTGAAATATATTTCTTTGTTTTTCAGAGGCCTTGGCTTTGGAGCCTCCTGTTCCTTGAAGCTTCAGATTTCAACAAGTATCTCAAAAAGTGAAAGAGCTCTATTTTCCCCACTCTCCTTCTCACTGGGATCTTAGCCCCAAAGTCTCCAGTTATGACTCTCCAGTCCCATAAGATCTGCCAAAATTCTGTTGGTTACTTTGTCCTTCAACACAGCCCCTCTGCCCAGGAAAACCATGGATTCTCAGCCTCTTACCCTGTACCCACAATCAGAAAATGTCCCCAGGAAAACCATCACTGCAGAAGTTCAGCTCACCACTCTGCAGTTCCCCTTTCCCCACAATCTTGGCCCCAATAGACATGGGTACTTTAATAGCTCTCGTACCTTTTTAAACAGATTTTTTTTTAATTCAGCTTTATTCATTCATTGTCCTCAGGGATAGCAGTGATCCAAAACAAGCTATTCCACTGAAACTATAAACAGAAATCTCTTGTAGGTTTTTTCCACCATATCTTTAATTTGTTACAAAGACAAAACATATGACTCTTTTCAAAAATGTATATTTGTTATTTTTAATATATTTTATTGATTATGCTATTTCAGTTGTTCCATTTTTGTCCCCTCTATTCCCATCTGCCCTGTACCTCCCTCCCACCATCTTTCCCCCACCTTAGTTTATGTCCATGGGTCACACGTATAAGTTCTTTGGCGTCTACATTTCCTATACTATTCTTAACCTCTCCTTGTCTATTTTGTATGTACCATTTATGCTTCTTATTCCCTGTACCTTTTCCTCCATCCCCCCACTTCCCCACTGATAACCCTCCATGTGGTCTCTATTTCTGTGAATCTGTTCCTGTTCCAGTTGTTTGCTTAGTTTCTTTTTGTTTTGTTTTGTTTTAGGTTCAGTTGTTGATAGTGGTGAGTTCATTGTCATTTAACTATTCACATTTTTTATCTTCTTCTTTTTCTAGATAAGTCCCTTTAACATTTCATATAATAAGGGCTTGGTGATGATGAACTCCTTTAACTTGACCTTACCTGGGAAGTGCTTTATCTGCCCTTCCATTCTAAATGAGAGCTTTGCTGGATAGAGTAATGTTGGATGTAGGTCCTTGCCTTTCATTATTCGGAATATTTCTTTCCAGCCCCTTCTGGCCTGCAAGATTTCTTTTGAGAAATCAGCTGGTAGTCTTATGGGAGCTCCTTTGTAGGTAACTGTCTCCTTTTCTCTTGCTGCTTTTAAGATTCTCTCCTTATCTTTCATCTTGGGTAATGTAAATACGATATGCCTTGGTGTGTGCTTCCTTGGGTCCAACTTTTTTGGGATTCTGTGAGATTCCTAGACTTCCTGGAAGTCTATTTTCTTTGACAGATTGGGGAAGTTTTCCTTCATTATGTTTTCAAATAAGTTTTCAATTTCTTGCTCTTCTTCTTCACCTTCTGACACCCCTATGATTTGGATGTTGGAATGTTTAAAGTTGTCCCAGAGGTTCCTAAGCTTCTCTTCATTTTTCTGAATTCTTGTTTTTTCATTCTGTTCTGGTTGAATGTTTATTTCTTTGTTCTGCTCCAAACTGTTGATTTGAATCCCGGTTTCCTTCCCATCACTGTTGGTTCCCTGTTCAATTTCCTTTATTTCATTTTTCATAGCCTTCACTTTTTCCTCTATTTTGCAAGCATAATCAGCTATTTCTATGAGTGTCCTGATTCCTAGTGTTTTTAACTGTGCATCTGATACATTGGCTATCTCTTCGTTGCTTAGTTGTATTTTTTCTGGAACTTTGATGTGTTTTTTCATTTGGGCCATCTTTTTTTGCCTTGGTGCACCTGTTATGTAGTCAGGGGTGGATCCTTAGTTATTCACCATGGTGGGGCAACCCACTTTGCTGCGTTGTGGTGCCATATGTGGGGGAGTGGTCTGAGAGGGAACGACGCCACTTGCTTAGCTCTCAGCTGGCTTTCAGTCACTTCCTCCTCTTCTCACAAGCAAATTGGGCCCCTCTGGTGCTGATTCCTGGGTGAATGGGTTGTGTATGTTGTAGAATCCGGTGGGTCTCTCTCCTGTGAAGCTGGGAGTTTCTCCTGCCATCTCAACACTGGCAGGTATTTTCAGTCCGAGGCTTTGAACTTTTATTTCACTGGGCTGGACCCTTGGGTTGCACAGTCTGTCTCGCTCCCCAATTGTTCCTCCTGGTTTACCCACATGCAAATGTGGGACCACCTGCTCCACCAGCAGCTGCCTTGCCCATCCAGGTCCTCCAGCCACCATCTTGCTGTGAGTCCTCTCCACCCTGGCTGCCCATCTCTGCCCTTCCTACCAGTCTGGGTGAATGTTTCTTCTTTAACTTCTTGGTTGTGAGATTTCCATACAGTTTGATTTTTCTGGAATTTCTGGTTATTTTTTTTACCATTTATTTTTGTCCTTTTTTTGTTTGTGTGAATGGGAAAAGTGTATGTACCTATGCCTCCATATTGGCTGAAGACTATTTTTATTTTACCTTTTTATTTTAGGATTTTTTTATTGTAGTTCATGTACAGTTGTCTCCATTTTCCCCTCACTGACCCACACCCTCAATCCTACCCCACTTTGGCCTTGTCCATGGGCCCTTTATACAAGGTCTTTGAGATCCTTCCCCTTCTTTCCCTCTAATACCCCTCTCCCTCCCCACTGGTTACTGAAAAATTAAAACACTAGCCCTCGCTGGTGTGAATCAGTGGATTGATTGAGTGCCAGCCTGTGAACCAAAGGGTCACCGGTTCGATTCCCAGTCACACCATATGCCTGAGTTGCAGGTCAGGTCCCCAGTAGGGGGTGCACAAGAGGCAACCACACGTTGATGTTTCTCTCCCTCTCTTTCTCCCTCCCTTCCCCTCTCTGTAAAAATAAATAAAAAATATAAAAAAATAAAAGATAAAAAACACTAATAATGTCTAAGCTAATGAAAAATAAGATATAAAAGATTTCTATCAGTTTCCTATATTGTTCATATGCATTTTTGATTACTAAATTTTTACCAAGTGTTTTTAGCATACTTATTGAAACTATCTGTAATGAAATACTTCCTCAGAACCACAGGGCTTCATGTGGCTCCTTTTCCTTCCCATTGCATTGTTCTTTGCTTATGAAAAGTGTGGATTTTCTCAATTTTTAAGCTTTTGGAATCATTCCAGGAGAGTCTTTTATATTTGCTTTGTCTTGGCTCCCTTAACTCTCTCTAATTTTGTTTTTGTTTTTTTTTAAATATATTTTATTGATTATGCTATTACAGTTGTCTCATTTCTCCCCCATCATTCACCTCCACCCTGCACACCCTCTCCCACCCACATTCCCCCCTTTAGTTCATGTCCATGTGTCATAAGTTCTTTAGCTTCTACATTTCCCATACTATTCTTGCCCTCCCCCTGTCTATTTTCTACCCACTATCTATGCTACTCATCCTCTGTACCTTTTCCCCTCTCTCCTCCTCCCACGCCCCTGTTGCTAACCCTCCATATGATCTCCATTTCTGTGGTTCTGTTTCTGTTCTAGCTGTTTGCTTAGTTTGCTTTTGTTTTAGGTGTGGTTGTTAATAGCTGTGAGTTTGCTGACTTTTCACTGTCATATTTTTGATCTTCTTTTCCTTAGGTAAGTCCCTTTAACATTTCATATAATAAGAGCTTGGTGATGATGAACTCCTTGAACTTGACCTTATCTGAGAAGCGCTTTATCTGTCCTCCCATTCTAAATGACAGCTTTGCTGGATAGAGGAATCTTGGATGTAGGCCCTTGACTTTCATGATGTGGAATACTTCTTTCCATCCCCTTCTTGCCTGGAAGGTCTCTTTTGAGAAATCAGCTGACAGTCTGATGGGAACTCCTTTGTAGGTGACTGTCCCCTTATTCCTTGCTGCTTCTAGAATTCTCTGCTTCATTTTAATCTTGGCTAATGTAATTACAATGTGCCTTGGTGTGTTCCTCCTTGGGTCCAACTTCTTTGGGACTCTCTGAGCTTCCTGGACGTCCTGGTAGTCTATTTCCTTTGCCAGATTGGGGAAGTTCTCTTTTATTATTTGTTGAAATAAGTTTTCCACTTGTTGCTCTTCTTCTTCCCCTTCTGGTACCCCTATAATTCGGATGTTGGGACGTTTAACGATGTCCCGGAGGTTCCTAAGCCTCTCCTCATTTTTTTGAATTCTTGTTTCTTCCTCGTTTTCTGTTTGGTTGTTTGTTTCTTCCTTCTGGTCCACTCCACTGATTTGAGTCCCAGTTTTCCTTCCATCTCTATCGGTTCCCCATGCATCTTCCTTCATTTCACGTATTGTAGCCTGCATTTTTTCATCTAATTTGTGAGCAAAATCAACCAGTTCTGTGAGCATTTTGATGACCAGTGCTTTGAACTGTGCATCTGATAGGTTGGCTATCTCTCCGACGCTTAGAGGAATTGGCTCTGGGGCTTTGATTTGTTCTCTGGTTTGAGCCATTTTTGGTGGTTTTTTTTTTTTTTTTTTTTTTGGTTTTAGTCCGGTCGCAGCTATTACATAGTGAGGGGTGGAGCCTTAGGTATTCCTCAGGGCGGGGCAGCCCAGTCGCTGGGTTGTGACACTGTATGTGGGGGCGGGGTCTGAGAGGGAACAATGGCACCTGCTCCGCTCTCTCCTGGATTCAGTCCCCTCCGCCACTTCCCCTCTGCCTGGACTGTCTGCTCGAGCGAACGTGGGACCACCTGGTCAGCCAGCCGCCCTGTGCGGCCTCACTGGGTCTGCACAGTTGCCCCACTGTGCCCGGGGTCCGCCAGCTGCTGCCTGGGGGACCGAGGACCACCATCGGCTGCCTGTGCACCTGGGAACTGCCCGCCGCTGCTCCTTGGGTTCCCAGGTCCACACCTCCACTTTCTCCTACCTCGACTCCGCCCCTCTTACTGGTCTGGATGAATGGTTGTTGGACTTCCGTACAGTTCAATTTTCTGTAAGTTCTGGTTGTTTTCTTGTTTCTAAATATTTGTTGTCCTTAATTTTGGTTGTGAGAGGAGGCACAGTGTGTCCGCCTACGCCTCCATCTTGGCCGGAAGTCCCAACTCTCTCTAATTTTGTAATAGTTTGTTAACTGATTAAGTTATATCAATGGTTTAGTTAGAATTTTGAATGATCTCCCTTGAAATTGCATCAATGTCCTTTTCTTGTTTTCATTTTAAGAGTAACAGAATAATTGATTACTTAAGGAATAAAATAATGAAATACCACATGTATCATTATGAGTTCATAAAAATAATGAGGTATTTTCTAGGTATTTATTCCATTAATAGGTACTTATTTTGAAGCACATGCTATTATTATGTTTACATGGTTTATGCTGTGAAATAAACTTAAATTCAGTCTATTTAAATTCTTCAGTTGTCAATTTAATGTGGAAATTCAGCTGAATAGAAATTTATAAATAATAATGATACTTGCTCTTCAGTATTGCCTTGCAGAGGAGAAAATTAATATTTTTGCTTATAATCATTTGCAAACTAATAATAGTTTAAGATAAAGAGTTGAGTTAAAAATAACTGGTGGTTAATAATTAACCCCAAATTCATGTGAAATTTCTCAAAATGTAATTGGATTGATATGCTGAAAAGACTGTGAGTTCTCTATTCGCATAGAAACTAATTATTTTTTATTGCACATTAAATATGCCCACACTTAAAGAGATATAGCTGGAAAACTTTTTCAAGGAAATAACAAAAAAACTCTTAACCTCTTATGAATACACATTTAGAGAAACAGAAAGATCAGTATAAACTGCATTTTACCAATTCCATGCCATAAATAACTAAAAGGAAACCCCTAAAACTATCTCTACCCCACTAACATGCACAATTTTTTTGGCCCAGTAGCAACTCAAACTTTATATGCAGCTGACTAAAAGATGACAGACAAACCATTGTAAGAAAGCAGGGGAAAGTAGTGCCTTTCCAAGTAATATTTCTGCCTAATTTTATATTTACCTAGGTCTTTATGAAGATAGAAAAATCTTCCCAGAAAGTTTATGGGACTTAGAATTTAAAAGCATCTGATTCTTATATTCAAGTAATTAATTGGGGGATCACCTTCTTCATCACTTACTCAACCAAAGAGTACTATCTATGGTTAGAAGAGCCCTTAAAAGTCATCCAGTCCAATCACCCACGTGATGAAATGCTCTCCTTTGCTTGTCAACTGCTTATCTTGTTGTCAGTGAGTAGAAATTCACGTATGTCAAATCATTTTAGGACACCCTTACACCATGAAATGAAATCTCCTGGAGTTTTCACTCATTGGCCTTATTAAAATCTTTCTAATAATAAGAAAGAAGTCTAAGCTTTCTCTACCTGCATGTGGGATATTTGAAGACCTCCATGCTATTGAATTTGAGCATTCTCTCTTATATATTCCACATTTGATGTAGCTCTGAGTTTTTCCCAACATAAATATTTATTAAGTGTCACAGGAATGGAAAGTACTATGCAGCAGAGGTTTATTATTTCTCTTTACATTTCCTGGTTATTGTTTTTTTGGGGGTTTTTTTTTGCATTTTTAATTATTGTTCAAGTACAGTTGTCTCCATTTTCCCACCACCACTTCTCCCGCCCCAACCACCCCCACCTTAATGACCCTTTCCCTTCTTTCCCCCATTATTGCCCTCCCTTGTCCCCTCCAGTTACTGTCAGTTTGTTCCTTGTATCAGTGTCCTTGCTTATATTTTGTTTCATTGTTTGTTTTGTTGGTTAGGTTCCACTTATCAGTGAAATTGTATGGTATTTGTCTTTCACCACCTGGCTTATTTCACTTAGCATAATGCTCTTCAGTTCCATCCATGCTGTCCAGAAGAGTAGTAACTCCTTCTTTCTTTCTGCTGCATAGAATTCCATTGTGTAAATGTACCATAGATTTTTTGTTTGTTTGTTTTTTGTTTTTTTCCTCATTTCACACAATGAAGTGTCTTTCTTTATTTTTTCTTTTTTTATTTTCTTATATATTTTTTATTTTTTTATTTATTTTTAATCAGTATTTTTTTAATTGTTGATATTGTACAGTTTTCTGTCTTTTATCCCACCTCCAGCCCACCACCCCAGCCCTCCCCACCTTCCTCCCATTTCCACCCCCCATAGTTTTTGTCCATGTATTTTTTTGATCCATTCATTTACTGATGGGTAATTAGGTTGCTTCCAGCACTTGGCTATTGTAAATTGTGCTGCTATGAACATCGGGGTACATAGGTCCCTTTGGATTGGTGTTTCAGGGCTCTTAGGGTATAATCCTGGCAGTGGAACTGCTGGGTCAAAGGCAGTTTCATTTTTAGTTTTCTGAAGAAATTCCATACTGTTTTCCACAGTGGCTGCATCAGTCTGCATTCCTACCAACAGTGCACTAGAGTTCGCTTTTCTCCACATCCTCTCCAGCACTTGTTTATTGATTTGTTTATGGTGGCCATGCTGACTGGTGTGAAGTGGTATCTCACTGTGGCTTTAATTTGCATCTCTCTGATGGCTAGTGCTGCTAAGAATCTTTTCATATGTCTCTTGGCCCTCTGTATGCCCTCCTTGGAGAAGGGTCTGTTCAGGACCCTTGCTCATTTTTTAATTGGGTAGTTTGTCTTCCTGGAGTGGAGAGTGGAGTTGTGTGAGTTTTTTATGTATTTTGGAGATCAAACACTTGTCCAAGGTATCATTGGTAAATGTATTTTCCCATACAGTGGGTTGCCTTTTCATTTTGCTAATGTTTTCTTCAGACATGCAGAAGCTTTTTTTTTATGAAGTTCCATTCATTTCTTCTTTCCATTATGTATCTTGCTGTAGGTGACATATCAGTACCAATATTGCTCCATGGAATATCTGAGATTTTCATCTCTATTCTCCTCTAGGACTTCTATGATGTCATGACTTGTATTTAAGGCCTTTATCTCTCTTGAGTTCATTTTTGTATATGGTGTTAGTTGGTGGTCTAGTTTCATTTTTTGCATGTAGCTGTTCAGATCTCCCAACATCATTTGTCGAAGACGTTATTTTTATTCTATGGTATGCTTTTTCCCCCTTTGCCAAATATTAATTAACCACAGAGATAGGGGTTTATCTGGGCTCCCTATTCTGTTCTATTGATCTATATGTCTGTTCTTATGCCAGTACCAGACTGTTTTGATTACAGTGGCCTTGTAATATAGTTTGATATCAGGTATTGTGATCTGTCTTACTTTGTTTTTCTTTCTCAGAATTGCTGTGGCTATGGAGGATAGTTTATGGTTCCAAATAAATTTTTGAAATGTTTGTTCCATGTCTGTGAAATATGTCATTGGTATTTTAATAGGCATTGAATTTAATCTATAAATTCCTTTGGGTAATATAAACATTTTGATGATGTACATCCTTCTAATCCATGAACAGGGTATATGCTTCCATTTACTTGTGTCTTCCTTAATTTCTTTCTTTAGTGTTCTGTAATTTTTTGAGTGTAGGTCTTTCACCTCCTTTGTAAGGTTTATTCCTTGGTACTTTATTTTTCTTGTTGCTATAGCAAATGGGATTCTTTTCCTGATTTTTTCTTTTTTAAATTTTTTTAAAGATTACATTTATTTATTTTTAGAGAGGGGACGGGAAGGAGAAAGAGGAGAGAAACATGAATGTGTGGTTGCCTCTTGCACCCCCTACTGGGGACCTGGCCCACAAGCCAGGCATATGCCCTGACTGAGAATCCAACTGGTGACACTTTGGTTCTCAGGCTGCCACTCAATCCACTTAACCACACCAGCTAGGGCTGATTTCCATTTCCGATGTTTCATTGTTGGTGTACAAAAATGTCTTTGATTTCTGAATATTGATTTTGTATGCCACTGCTTTGCCAAATTCACTTATTAGGTTGAGCAGTTTTTTGGTGGAGCATATAGGGTTTTCTACATACATTATTTTGTCATCTGGAAACAATGACAGTTTTGCCTCCATCTTTCCAATTGGGTTGCCTTTTATTTCTTTTTCTTGTCTGGTCACTATGACTAGGACTTCCAACACTATGTTGAATAAAAGTGGTGAAAGTGGATATCTTTGTCTTGTTCCTTATCTCAGTGGGAAAGCTTTTAGTTTTTGCCTGTTGAATATGATGTTGGCTGTAGGTTTCTCATATATGGCCTTTATTATGATGAGGTGTACTCCCTCTACTCCCACTTTGATCAGTGTTTTTATCATAAATGGGTGCTGTACCCTATCAAATGCTTTTTCACATCCATTGATATGATCATGTGATTTTTGTCTTTCTTTTTTTGTGTGTGATACATTATGTTTATTGATTTGTGAATATTGTACCATCCTTGCATCCCTGGGATGAATTCCACTTGATCATGTTGTACAATCTTTTTAGTGTATTGCTGGATGTTGTTTGCCAATATTTTCTTGAGGATTTTAGCATCTATATTCATCGATGATATTGGCCTTTAGTTTTCTTTCTCTGTTACGTCTTTATCTGGTTTTGATATTAGGATGATCCTAGCATCATAAAAAAAGTTTGGGAGTCTTCCCTCTTCTTGGATTTTTTTGGAATAAACTGAGATGGAAATGAGTTAGCTCTTCCTTAAATGTTTTGTAAAAATCTCCACTGAAACTGTCTGGTCCAGGGCTTTTGTGTGCTGGGAGGTTTTTTTATTATGGCTTCAATTTCACCAGCTGTTATTGGTCTGTTCAAGCTTTCTGCTTCTTCTTGATTCAATATTGGAAGTTTATATTTTCCTAGAAATGTATCCATTTCACCCACATTTTCAAATTTCTTGGTATATAGTTGTTCATAGTAATTTCTTACAATCCTTTGTATTTCTGTGGTATTAGTTGTAATCTCTCCTCTTTCATTTCTGATTGTGTTTATTTGGGTCCTCTCTCTCTTTTTCTTGATGAGTCTGCTTAAAGACATCAATTTTGTTGATCTTTTCAAAGAAACATCTTCTGGATTTTTTGATCCTTTAAATTGTTCTTTTAGTCTCTAGGTCATTTAATTCTGCTCTGATCTTCATTATTTCCTTCCATCTACTTCCTCTGGGTTTTGTTTGTTGTTCCTACAGTTTTTGTAGATGTAGTGTTAGGTTGCTCATTTGAAATGTTTCTATCTTTTTTAGGTAGACCTGTATTGCTATGAACTTCCCTCTCAGGACTGCCTTTGCTGTGTCCCACAGGTTTTGAATTGTTGTGTTCATTTTCATTTGTTTTCAGAATCTTTTTTATTTCTTCCTTGATCTCATTATTAACCCATTCATTGTTTAATACCATGCTATTCAGTCTCCATGAGTTTGAATGTTTTTGAGGTTTTTCCTTAAGGTTGGTTTCTAGTTTCAAGCTTTTGTGGTACAAGAAAGTACTTGATATGATTTCAATTTTCGTGAATTCGTTGATGCTTCTTCTGTGTCCTACCATGTGGTCTATCTTTGAAAATATCCTATGTGCATTTGAAAAGAATGTGTATTTTGCTTCTTTGCTGTGGCAGACCCTTCTGCATGACGTGGGCCCAGCTCCCACTCAGAGATGCACAGGACCCACACCCACAGATGGGTTCTCTTGTGAGTAATCAGAATTGCAACATATTTAAGCTGTTTTGAACCTTGCTTCTTGCTGAAAACTCCCTTACCCTACAAATGCTTATTGTAACTTCCTAAAATCCATGCTAAACCTTGCAGGGACCAGTGTAACTGGCTCAACCACTTTTGCCTTTTCATTTGCTAATATCCTTCTTCTGTGATGATTAGGGGGCATTGGCTCCTTTGTTGTAACTGGGGGATAGTGAGTGAGGACCATCTTGTAATGTGAGGAGATATAGAATAAAGGCCTGTCATGGTGGAGGCTGCGGCTTTTGCCCCCCTTGAGAGAAAAGCCACCATACTCAGTAGTCTGTGTGTATGTTTTATTTCATCCATAACGACTCGGACACTGCTAGCCAGTGTCTGCATCACTTTGCGATGAAAGGTTCTGTATATATCAGTTAAGTCCATTAGATCTAATGCATCATTCCATTCCACAATATCCTTGTTGATATTTTGTTTGGAAGATCTATCCGTTGCTGACAGTGGGGTGTTAAAATCCCTACTATAAATGTATTACTATCTATATCTTTCTTGAAGTCCTCCAGGATTTTCCTTATACATATGGGTGCTCCTACGTTGGGTGCATATATGCTTACAATATTTATGCTCCTTGATGGATTCTTCCCTTCTATGGTCTTTGTTTTGAAGTCTATTTTGTCTAAGTTTGCTACCAGAGCTTTTCTTTTCCCCTGTCCATTTGTTTGTAATATTCTTTTCCAATCCTTCACTTTCAGTCTGTGTAGGTCATTTGTTCTGAGATGTGTTTCTTGTAGGCAGCATATGTGCGGGTAAGGTTTCCTTATCCATTCAGCTACCTTACATCTTTTGATTGGAGCAGTTAATCCATTTACATTTAGGGTTATTATTGATGGGTACTTATTCATTGCCATTTTACCCTCTTTGTACCTATTTTCCTCTCTCTCTCTCTCACTCTTTTTCTTCATCTTCTTAAAGCAGTCCCTTTAACATACCTTGCAATGCTGGTTTGGTGGAAGTATATTCTTTTAGCAGAAGCAGAGTTTTATTAAAATAATTTTCCCAGTATACCTCCTCAAGAAAAAAACTGAGAAAACCTTTGTATAAAAAAATAAGCTTTGGTGAGTGATTAGTAATTGCTCATTTACTCACATATTCAATAAGACAGGAGAGCACCCATTATGTTCAAGACTCTATGCAAGGTGTTAGGAATTCAGAAATAAGATTTTTAAAACCATTTGTTGTATGAATAAGTGAATGAATCAGTGGATGGGTGAGATAGAGCACATACCCTTAAACAGCTCGGTGTAGTGAATGTCAGTTCAATCTATTTAGACTTAAAATTTCCTAAAATATTCTTAATTATCACATAAAGGTCTACAAGATTTTGCATCTAAATCATTAGGTATATTTATGCCTTGTAAATATTTCCATTGCACATTTGATGAAAAGAAATGCTCATGTTGATTTAATCATCTAGTAACTAGTACAGAGTTATACGCACCATTAATATACCTTCAGAAAAAACAAAAATGCTACTTATTATACCATATTTGGAACATGGTACTCAGTATTTTCTAGAAGTTCCACTGCCTATAAAAAGGACCTGTATATTTGTGTTCTGTGCTTGCCACCAAATAGTTCCAGAAAAGGATTTTCCACAAATAAACCAGTATATGTTTTTATTTCTTTAACTGTAAAGTATTCTATATAAACTCAGATAATAATGATATAGATAAAAGTATTTTAAAAGACATATTTCATCTCCCTACATGCAATTCTAATGTCCAGATAGCTTTATTGTTGACAGTTTAGAATCTTCCATTTTTCTTGACCTCATTTAAATACTTATACAAACACATAAAGTGCATCACACAAATATTCTCATAAAATAAATAATGCTTAAGAAGTTAAAAAGAAAACTTCTTGCCACTCCCTTCCTGCCTGCAATGTTTCTTTTGAGAATCAGTTGGTAGTCTTATGGGAACTCCTTCGTAGGTAACACTCTTCTTTCCTCTTGCTGCTTTTAAGATTCTCTTTATAGTTAACCTTGGGTATTTTAATTATGGTGTGTCTTGGTGTGATCCCTCTTGAGTCAACTTGTTTGGAATTCTCTGAGCTTCCTGGACTTGTATGTCTATTTCCTTCACCAAATTGAGGAAGTTTTCTTTATTATTATTTCAAATAAGTTTTTAATTTCTTGCTCTTCCTCTTCCCTGTCTGACACCCCTATCATTCAGATGTTGAAATGTTTAAAGTTGTCTGAGAGGTTCCTAAGCCTCTTCTCATTTTTTTTGAATCTTTGTTTCTTCTCTCTGTTATAGTCAACTATTTATTTCTTCCTTCTAAATTGTTGATTTGAATCTGGGCTTACTTCCCTTCTCCATTGGTTCCCTGTATACTTTTATTTATTTCACTTTGTATAGCCTTCACTCCTTCCTTTATTTTGTGGCTATCCTCAATCATTTCTCTGAGCATCCTTATCACCACTGTTTTGAACTCTACATCTGATATGTTGGCTATCTCTGTGTCTCTTAGTTATTTTTCTAGAGTTTTCAATGAGATGAAAAGCAAGGACCTACATCCCAGATTATTCTATCCAGCAAAGCTAACATTTAGAATGGAAGGGCAGATAAAGTGCTTCCTAGACAAGGTAAAGCTAAAGGAGTTCATTATCACCAAGACCTTGTTTTATGAAATGTTGAAGGGACTTATCTAAGAAAAAGAATAATATCAAAACTATGAACAGTAAACTGACAACACACTCACAACTATCAACAATGGAATCTTAAAAAAAAAAAAACAAAACTGGGCAATGAGCTAGAATAGGAGCAGAGTCAAGACATGAAGATCACCTGGAGGGTTGTCAGCAGGTAGGCTGAGGGAGAAGAATAGGGGAAATGGTATAGGGAATAAGAAGCATAGTTGATGGGTACAGAATAGACAGGGGGTGTTGGGAATAGTAAGGGAAGTAGAGAAGCCAAAGAACTCATAAGTATGACCCATGGACACGAACTAAGGAGGGGATTACTGGAGAGTATGGGGGTACTGAGCATAGAGGGCAATGGGGGAAATAATGGGATAACTGTAATAGCATAATCAATAAAATATACTTTAAAAATAAAAAATTGTTTTTATTTTTTAATTTAAATTATTTTATTGTTGTTCAATTACAGTTGTCCGTATTTTCTCCCCAACCCTCCCCACCCCCTCCAAACCCACCTACCACCCTTGCTTCCACCCTCCCCCTTGGTTTTGTCCAAGTGTCCCTTATAGTAGTTCCTGAAAACCCTTCTTCCCACTGTTTAAAAAAAACAAATTAAAAATAAAAACAGCGATGCCAAGAAAAACAAGATACTTGAGGCTTTATCTATCATTCAACAGATTCATGCTCCAGCATTCTCTTTTCTGCTAGTACCCTAGTAAGACTTGAAATTAGCATGGATTATTTGGTTTTGTGAAAAATATGCAAGTCATTGGTACTTTATCTTAGGGTTATTTAGAGTTTTTAAAGTGAAATTTTGACAACTATCATGTTGGGCTAATAATTCCATGAGAAGCAGTGTGCCGAGCAGTTAATATAGAGAATTTAATTTGTTTTTTTCTTCTGAGTTTTGCCATTGAGCTTTCTCTGGGAAAGCTCTCCCTAAAAACACACTTTATTGGCTCTAATTAAGAATGCATCCAGTAGTGTTCTCTCAGGCTTTGGATGCCTGCTGGCTTAATTTTTAAGCTTCTCCATTCTTGATAAAAGTGCTGAATTGAATTTAGAAGTCTATTCCTACAGAATTACCCCTTGGTGGGCACACCACTCACACTTCTGCAGAAAAGATTAAAATACTGTATACCACACATTGCAGGCATTGTTTTTGAGAATGAGTTTATAGTTCAATGATAATTTTGAAATTAAAGGTCTTTTCAAACATATTTTGGTGTTTTTATTTTTACTCCAAACCAAGACAGAAGTTATTAATGAAGCCACAGAATATTTTTAAAAACCTGCTGAACATCAGCAAATTCATATTCTTTACTTTCAAAGGCTGGAAAAGTTATAGTTATATCTTTCTAACTAAAGTCTATATTAAAGACCTTGGGATTTTCTTACTAGATAGACCTGGTTACACTGCCTTTGATTATACACTGTGGGTACTTCTTTCTTAGCCTTTCTTCTAAATGACTCTTAATGAAGAGACAGAAACCTTTGGTGTTCTTAGTGACTGGCTCTAAATAGGCTCTTTTTGCTCTTATGTTTAAAAGATCATTCAATATCATGTTGATTATTTTCTTCTTACCATAATGTGGGAAAATTTGTATACCACACTATTTATTTAATTATTCTTCAAGCACATGTTTGTCCTACTCTGTGTCAGGCAGCATGTTAAACTATGGGGACACAAGTAGGTAAAAATCTAGTGAAAGAAAATTGATGCATAGAAAGAATTTACTCAACAGTGTGGCAGATGCCATGAAGAGGTAAAAACCATGCACAGTGAGGCACAAACTCTGCCTGGGAGAATCTTTTTTAGAATTGGAGAAGGAGGCATTCCCTGACAGGTAAAGGAAGGGTCAGACAGGAAGGCTGAGTGGGTTCGGCAGAGGAAAGATCTATCTAGGCATCAGGACAGTATGTGCATAGGTGCAGACATATGAACAGAAAGGACAGTGGAAAGAACAATGTAAGTTTTTATCAAATTTAATGCTTTTCTCTTTCAACTAGATTTAAATGCTTATTTGGAGTGATTAGAGTGAACCCCATGTGGCGTGAATTAATCTGATTTCTACAAAACCACTGTCTGTGATGTGGAGAATAAGCAATATTAAGGATAAAAGTGCAAAAGGGAAGATCATTGAGGAGATTATTGCAATAGCCTAGGAGAGAAGTGATAGTGTCCACTGATGAGATGCTAGCAGTGGTGACAGCTAGAAGATGTCAGGTCCAATATATAATTTAAAGCTAGACTGACAGGACTCGCTGGCAAAGCATAAGGATATGGTTTGTAAAGGAAAGACAGGAATTAAGAATATCACCTGGTTTTTGACCTAGGCAGCTGAAGAAATATGGTGGCATTTCCCAAATAAAGAAAGAATGCAAGAGAAGTGCGTATGTGGGTGTGTGTGTGCCGCATGCGTACACATTAAGGTGGAAGAAAACCAAAAATGGTGTGTGGCTACAGCACATTTCAGTAGCACTTGGCAGAGGTGTCATTAGACTATTGCATGCAAGAGTGGTGATCAGTGGAGAGTCAAACGAGATCATCTAGGAAATTAGCATAAACAGGGAAATACGCAGGCCAAGAGCTGAACCACTGGCATGCTAACATTTAAAGGTAAAAAATGAGGATTTTATACACACACACACACACACACACACACACACACACAGGAATGTTATTCAGCCATAAAAGAGAAAGAGAAGGAAATTCTGCCATTTGTGGTATGAGAAAAACTTGAGGGTATTATGCTAAGTAAAGTAAATGAGACAGAGAAAGACAAATACTGTATGATATCCTTAACACGTGGAATATAGAAAAAGTCAAGCTCATAGAGACAGAGCACAGAGTGCCGGCACCAGGGGATCAGGGTTGGGGAAGCGAGAAAAGGATGGTCAAAGGATACAAACTGTCACTTACAAGATAAGTTCCAAGTATCTAACGTACAGCACTGTGACTATAGCTAACCATATTGTATCGTGTACTTGAAATTTACTAAGAAGATTAGATCTTAAATATTTTAATCATACACACACCAAAAAATGACTATTATATGAGGTTTTGGATGTACTCACTTATCTTACTATGTAATCATTTCAAAATATATACATATATCTAGTCATCACATTGTACACCTTAAAGTTACACAATGTTATTTGTCAATTATATCTCATTAAAGCTGGAGTGGCAGATGAAGGAAGAGTCAGCCAAGGTGAGTAAGCAGGAAGAGACAGTGAATGTGATGATTCTGACCCTAAGTGAAAGAAGTATTGTAAAGGTAAGGTGAAAGAAAATTAAAATATTTCTAAGAAGCTCAGCAAGACAAGCAGAGAGTAGTTAACACAGTCTACAGCATGGAGGTCCTTGGTAAACTTGGAAAAATCAGTATTAGTGATTAGTGAAGTAGAGGGGATGAAAGCCTGATGGGACAAGGAAGTGAGGATAAACATGAGGCATTTTATTTTGAAGGGGAACAGAGAAATGGGGTGATAGGAGTGTAAGTCAAGACAGGGACTTGAGGAACTTCCAGCCAAGACAGAGGTGTAGATAGATACGCTGTGCCTCCTCACACAAACAAAAGAACGACAACAACAGATTTGAAAACAAAGAACATCTAGAACTGCCAGAAAATTGAACTGTATGGAAGTCCGATAACTGAGGAGTTAAAGAAGAAACATTCATCCAGACCGGTGGGAGGGGCAGAGATGGGCAGCGGGGCAGAGAAGATGTGTGGCAAGGGGGCAGCTAGAGGACTGAGTGGGCGAGGCAGAGGCTGGCAGAGCAGGTGGTCCCACATTTGTGTGCAGATAAACCAGGAGGAACAACTGGGGGGTGAGACAGACCACAAAATCCAGGGTTCCAGCAGCATAAAATAAAGCCTCAAAACCTCTGTCTGTAGAAACCTGTGGGAATTGCAGCAGTGGGAGAAACTCCCAGCCTCATAGGAGAGTTTGTTGGAGAGACCACAGGGTCCTAAAATGTACACAAAACCACCCACTTGGGAATCAGCACCAGAAGGGCCCAATTTCTTTGCTGGTAGCAGTGGAAGTAACAAAGCTGGCCAAGAGCTAGCAAGCAGTACTGTTCCCTTTTGGACCCTTCCCCACATACAGAACCACAATGCAGTGAAGAGGGTTGCCCTGCCCTGGCGAATACCTCTGCTTCTTACTAGGTAACAGGCATTCTGAGACCATATATATATATATATATATATATATATATATATATATATATATATTATATATATATCTCTCACTCTGAAATGAAAGAAGAGATAAAAGCTCCAAAAATTGAATTAAGCAATGAAGAGATAGCCAACCTATCAGATGCATAGCTAAAAACACTGGTAATCAGGATGCTTACAGAAATGGTTGAGTATGGTCACAAAATAGAGGAAGAAGAGAAGGTTAGGTAAAGCGAAATAAAGAAAAATATACAGGGAACCAACAGTGAAGGGAAGAAAACTAGGACTCAAATAGGTGATTTGGAGCCGAAGAAAGAAGTAAATATTCAACCAGAACAGAATGAAGAAACAAGAATTCAAAAAAAAATAAGGAGAGGCTTAGGAACCTCTAGTGATGCAGATACCAGCTAGCAGTGTCTGAGTCATTATGGATGAAATAAAACATACACACGTACTACCGAGTCTGGTGGAGTAAAAAGGATGACAGCGAGACTTTTCTCTCAAGGGGAGCAAAAGCTGCGGCCTCCACCATGACAGGCCTTTATTCTATCTCTCCTCACATTACAAGATGATCCTCACTCACTATGCACCAGTTACAACAAAAGGAGCCAATGCCCCTAATCACATCACAGAAGAAGGTCATTAGCAAATGAAAAGGCAAAAGTGGTTGAGCCAGTTACACTGGTCCCTGCAAGGTTTAGCACTTGCAGGGTGAGGGAGTTTTAGCAAAGAACAAGCCTCAGGGCAGCCTAGGTATATTGCAAATCTGATTCCCCACAAGAGAACCTATCTGTGGGCGTGGGTCCTGTGCATCTCTGAGTGGGAGCTGGGCCCATGCCACACAGAAGGGTCTGCCATACTCTGTGACAACTTTAAACATTCCAACATCCAAATCATAAGGGTGTCAGATGGAGAAGAAGAAGAGCAAGAAATTGAAAACTTATTTGAACAAATAATGAAGGAGAACTTCCCCACTCTGACAAAGGAATAGACTTCCAGGAAATCCAGGAAGCTTAGAGAGTCCCAAAGAAGTTGGACCCAAAGAGGAACACACCAAGGCACATCATAATGACATTACCTGAGATTAAAGAGAAGGAAGAGAATCTTAATAGCAGCAAGAGAAAAGACGACAGTTACCTACAAAGGAGTTCCCATAAGACCATCAGCTGACTTCTGAAAAGAAATCTTGCAAGCAAGAAGGGGCTGGCAAGAAGTATTCCAAAACATGAAAGGCAAGGACCTACATCCAAGACTACTCTATCCAGCAAAGCTACCATTTAGAATGGAAGGGAAGATAAAGTCCTTCCCAGATAAGGTCAAGTTAAAGGCGTTCATCATCACCAGTCCCTTATTATATGGAATGTTAAAGGGACTTATCTAAGAAAAAGAAGATGATCAAAACTATGAACAATAAATACGACAAACTCTCAACTATCAACAACTGAACCTAAAAACAAAAATAAAAAGAAACTAAGCAAACAACTAGAACAGAAACAGAATCTCAGCAATGGAGATCACATGGAGGATTATCAGTGGGGAAGGGGATGGGGAGAATGGAGGAAAAGGTACAGGGATTAAGAAGCATAAATGGTAGGTACAAAATAGACAGGGGGAGGTGAAGAATGGTATGAGAAATGGAGAAGCCACAGAACTTATATTTATGACCCATGGACGTGAACTAAGGTGGGAAAATTGTGGTGGGAGTGGGGGTGCAGAGCAGAGGGGAATAAAGCGGAAAAAATCTGGGACAACTATAATAGCATAATCGATAATATTTTAAAAAAGAAACTGCTAGCCTCTTTCGCTTACATATTTAGTGTAGCTGAAAGAACTGATAGAAAATAAACTAGCATTGACATCGATAACAGTGCCAACAATAAAAATAAAATTAAAAAAAATCTCTTTCTTAACTTAAAGTTTCATATCATTTTAACCAAATCTATGTGTTAAAGGGGATGGGTAATAGTAAAGATTGGAAGATATACTGGTTTGTTAAAGATTTCATCCCAGTAGGCAGGTAAATTGATTATTTAATTTTGGTATATTTATGGAACATTTAGGTTGAGGTTTAAATAAGGCTGCTGAAAACAGGAAGGTAAACTGTAGCAAAGTAGCAAGAAATAGAACTTCTAAACTAAGAGTGATGGGGCAGCGGCATACAAAAAAAAAGACAGGGACTTTATTTTAAGATGAAAGCATTTATTTTACTATTACTGCTTATGTAATTAGTATGAAAAACACAACAGCTGATAGGAATGATCTAGTAGGAAGTGGGCACATTTTGAAGACAGAAAAGAGGACATAATTGTAGGAGTCATTTGCATGAGTACATGGGGGAAGGATTCAGTGCTGAGTGGAGAGGTTGGTCTCAGCGAGCAGCGGGACAAATTCATCCAACTGAGCAGCCAGGGTATTGAGTAGATCTGCTACATGGATGCTGAAGTTCCCCAAAATAGTAACAGATGTAGTAGTAGTGAAAAGGAAGATAGTGCTAACTCTTCAATGAAAGAGGACAGTGACCACAAAGTTGAAAGATGATGATAACAAGAAAAATGAGTAGGGGGTATAGTCTGATGAGTTTTTTAATGGAGATGTTTTTGAGAAGGGAAGTAAATATGTCTTAAAAAAAGAAATAAGGTGGGGTGGGTTGGAGTGAGAATAAAAGACAGAAAACTGTACATGATCAACAATTAAAATAAAAATTGGAAAAAAAAGAAATAAGGAATAAGCAATAGGTCCACTCCACTCTCCTCCCTACTCAGCATATATTAATATGAGGCAAAAAAAAATAACCATTTGAAAAGGAAGCAGGGTCCTTGGAGTAAGCCAGGTTCTGTTCTAAATAAGAGAACATTCTTAAGAATATTCAGGATATGAGCAATTTTGCTCATGACATTCTAAGAGTTCAAAGAGAGCAAGTGGAAGGGATTGGGTGGAAAGGAAGTGGTATATGATAGCATCTCATTAGAACATTTAGAATGCTGAATGGATATTACATTTTGGACAATAATCAACAGCATAAGAGTCGTAAACTTTTCATAGTGCATGAGCCAAATGGGAATATAAGGCATAATAGCATTAGGTTTGTCTGATGGTCTCTACAAAGAAAGGGGAAGTTGGCTTTAGGGAGAGTGTCCATTTTAGGATTAGTGCCTCACATTTGGTAGTGATGCGAGGTAGGCTGTGTCATGGTATGGCAGCATGAGGGTGCACCGCTCAGATCTCCCTGCAAAAGAGAACTTTACGGTTAGCTGACAGCCTCCAGCTGCCTCTCCTTAGTGATCCATGCCCTGTTCACACCAATGCCACAGTCTTTCTGAGCTATTCCCAGCACCCTGAGGGTAGGGGGAGTACTAGAAATGGGCCATTGCTGCCAAAAGCAGGACTCCTCTTGCTCTGGGCCTCCCAATTGGCCTAGTCAAGACTTCCTAAAGGTTACCCTATAGTCTGAGGCTCTCCTACTCAATCTTCCCTCCTACCTCCTCTTTTCTCACAGACGTCAAACCTGTTTTGGGGTGTAAGGCCTTCATCACCTATGTCTGCCCTCTTTCCTTTCTCTTTTCAGGAGAATGGGAAATAACACACTTGGGTAGAGGGGTAGGCTGTGGAGCTGAGGTAGAATGTGTGGGCTTTTAGTGGGAGCGCAGACCCCTGAGGGCCTCTCTGAATCTCATGAACATGCATGATCAGGGGTGAACTGGTTTACCAGGAATAATGGACATAATAGAACTATGACCATTATTATCCTCTTTGTATGCCAAATTAGGAATGCTAGGAAATAGCTAACAAGAAAGTCAGGAAAATGTACTGAGGGCTTCCTCTGTATAAGCTTTGGGCTGCAGGCCTTCTCATTTGTTCAGAATACTTTTATTGAATACCAGGTTTTGTGGAGCACCATCTTGAGGCAAAATTTGAGCCAACACTTGTTTTTTAAAAAATCATTTACATCCTGCCTTGCTTATAGCAGCACTGTGTCTGTCTTAAAGCAAATATGTTCACAAGCTGCCATGTAATATAAATTCTCCTTGCTATCTTGCTGACTGGTTGCTTCCTGCTTCTCCCAGCTGCATCTCAATTTTCCTCCTTGAATGAAGCTAACAAAGGGTCTCTTTCTTGCCATTTCATGTTGTGAATGTTTGAAAAATTACAACATACCTCCAGGATACTGGAAGACATGAAAATCAGTGACTTCATAAGAGGAGTTTCTTGCATTGTCCACTTCAGAGGTTCCTGCCTAACATTTCTGCTGCTTTCCCAAGTAGACAGCCCATCCTGAGTGAAGGCAAGAAAATGATGCTACCCCCAACTCTTGAGAGACAAAGCTGTGGGTTTCAGGCTGCTTTAAACTCTTCTATCACTTATTTGACTAGTGTCTGCCTTTTTCTGGGATGGTGGCCATTTAAAACCTTAAACCTCTGTACCCTTTTATTCTTCCCCTTAACGAAAGGCTTAATTAGGAGCAAAATGTGTCTTTGCATCATAAACGCATTTTAGAAGTTGACAGGAATCCCTGGCCCCTGCTAAACACAAACAAAATATGTTAAAATCAGCAGTTTGATGTTGCCCTTGGAGACAGCTGGGGAATGGGGAAAGGGGGTTGAGGAAGAGTCTCACAGCTGGAGAACCCAGCGGGAGAGTACAATAATGGAGATGTGTGATTAACAAACAACAAAACAGGAAAACAGAGTTGAGGGCAGGCCAGGGAGGGGAGGAAGGGAGAAAGGAAGAAGGGGAAAGAGGTTGGGAGGAGTGGGGAGAGACAATATGAAAATGAGAATGAATGTATGGGAAACCAACCCAGCCAGGTAACAGAACTGGTAAGAGGATAGAGTTCTAAGTGGATAAAATTAAAAATGATTAGCCGAGAATTGTCAAATTCCATTTACTAAAATTACATGTAAAATCTACTAAGTGCTTACTATTCTAATTTCTGTGCAATTACCCTTAATTCAAAAGTTTAATAAACTCGCTTGTAAATGCTTAGGAGTCATTTACTAGGGCTTTAGCTCTAAAGTTTCGAAAGCTGGAAAATTGTTAATGCCCTTTCACCTTGATGTGCCCCTCCTGGGAATAGAGCCCAAGAAAATAGCATATGAATGAGGCAGGTATTTCTATCAGTATTACCTCATAACACAAGATTGTCAAGCAATGGAAATTGTTTTAGAAATTATTTAGTACCAACAAAAGAAATTCCAAAGAATATTTGCATGTAGGGATTAAAGACATTAAATGAGTTTTTTCAACAGATAGTAACACTAAAGAATGCTAGTGTCATCCATGCTAAGAATAACAGCAAACTAATCCAAAAATTATTAACCTCCATTACCTACTAGTAGCCTTAATAAGGAAAAACTAGGAATTCCAAAGGCGATAGAAGAGAATTGGTAGGAGATTTTTTTCTTGAGGTGAAAGGTTCAATGGCTTCTTTTTTTCCTCCATTCTTTGGAGAGGGGAGAAATGCTACTACCCCCTGCCACAAATTGACTGAAAGAGGGTCAAAAGTGTCCATAGAGTAGTATCCCTGTGTGAATGGTGGCTAGCATCACTCACCTTGCCTAGGTGTTTGCTGAGCTGCAGACATCAGTAGGCTTAAACCAGTGCAGCTGCCAGAGTGAAGATGGATAAGGGACTTCTGAGAAGAATTTGATTTGTGCCCACAGATACTTCACATACACAATCATAAAAAGTGGATCTGCCTCAAGGTAAGAGTCTGACTGGGGGAAGGCAAAAACAGACTACCCAGCAAGGATGCATGCATTTCTTGAGAGCCAAGTGGATGTCCGGAAGATAAATGGCCTTGGGCCATCTTGAAGATACCCTGGCCAGCATTACAAGACCCAGGGTTTACCAGCAGCAGCAAAAGTAGGAGCAGAAACAGTGCACTGCTCTTGACAGTGCACTGCTCTTACTGGGTACAGTATTCTGGTCTGGTATAGACTCCAAAGAACCATCAATGCACCAGACAAAAAGCCAGCATTTACATACCCATTATGAAAAACATTAATAGTCACAAAAATATGCAAGCAGACTTAGTTTCTTTTTCTTTCCTCCAAACCTACAAAACTTAAGAGGATGCACAAAATAAATAGAAGGACAAAGGATAGTAAGGGAGAATGTCACTCCGTGAGCCCCATTACATGTCCTTATGCCACCACTGAAGCCTACTGGAGAGGAGGGAGAGGGCTGACTTGGAGGTGAGATTGAACTTGTGGTTTAAACTGGCCTGAATTAAGCATAAAAATACGTGTGTGTGTGTGTGTGTGTGTGTGTAGTCTTAATTACCCTAAATGATACTATTTTCTAACTAAAAGTTCCTGTAAAGCTATGGGTTATAAGCAAGACATATTTAGAGGTGAGCAAATCAGCACTATCCTTGCCTTTTTAAGTCATGATTAGAAAAGTAAAAGATTTTTCATGTGTGTATTCCCAATGAGTTCATCTCATTGATTACCTGAGTAACATATAGCACTGTGTACTTTAATAATTTTTAAGACAGCAGGCAACCTAGGCTATGTTTTTGTATTTTTATAAGCTTATGCTCTTTTTAGCTGTTGTAGGGCATTGTTTGATCCCAAAGCAAGGAATTTAATTTTAAAATATCAAGAATATAAAATTCCAAGGAGCATTTGAAACATGACAAGTAAAATGTCCTAGAACAGTCCTTTCCAAAATATGTTGCACAGAAAACTATCAGATGCTCCATTGTTAAAAAGAGGGGTATGCAATCACATACATTTGAGAGATTCATATTTATCTTCTTTCTTTGAAATTCATATTAACATATTTAAAAGTTTGCAAAATGGCTCAATTTTTTAAAATTGCTAATATTTTTACCCAGAACATTTGATACACATCCTAATAATCAATCCTAACTCCATGACAAGATTCAATGAGCATCTGTGGACTAAACCTTTGGTAGAAGTGTCTTTGTTTGTGAGTGTTCTCTGGGCACAGAGGGCAATGAGAAAAATACCCTGTTGCGGACCGTTCAGCCTGGTTTCAGGAGTTGTAACCCTCACCCCATGGTGGGCTGTGTAAGAGCCCAAGGAACCCACTTCATCTGGGTCTGTTCTGTCACAAGGATGTGACCTATTAAGGAGACAAAGCTTATCTCCCTGGCAGGAGTGCTGCTTCTGCCTCTTTGGCCCTATAGCTTGGTTGGCAGTCAATGACGGGTAAGACTCCTCATGGGAGGGGCAACCCAAGCCAGACGCGACCACTTGGAAGGCCTCATGGAAGGACTCGAGGGGTTGCAGCAAAGAGGATGTGATGGACCCTCGCCCCCCCGGCTATTCTGACATAGCCCGAGTCCTCATTTCCATCTGGGAGATGTCTCCTGCTTCCTAATTGCCTTAAAGCCTGAAACTGTGGGGGTGAGCGGTGCAGCCCTGTCCTGGCCAGAACGGCTCCTTGGGTGATTGGCATAAGAAAGAATTCCTAAAGTCCTGTGAAACCTGCTTTGCTAAGAGTGCTTTTCCTGAGGTGACAAGTGTCCCAGGAGGAAATGAGCATGTCTCCCAAAGTCTGGCAACCCCCCTTCCTGACAAACACTGGCTCCTATTAAGCCCTCAGATTTCTTTGACATGTTAAATTTGTATTCCGGTGTATTGGAACCCAATAAAAGCCTAGTGAGGAAGGGGCTCTGGGTCATTCTCCTCTGAGAGTTTGGCCCCTTTCCTCCCCAAGCACAAGATGTCTTGGTAGTTTTTACTTTCATCCGTGACGGAGGGATGGGGCTCTGCGGACGGAGCCCCCCCACATCTGGCGCCCAGGCCAGGGTCCCCAGCAATACCCTTTCTTGATTCTTCCCCTGTGGATAGTGACTTAAGTTTATAGGAAAGTGAGAAGGGAAAGAAAGAGGCTAATGCAAAGAATAGAACAGAAATTGGAAAGAATGAAAGATGGGGAGATACTGCAAGAGAGGTGGAAGGTGAGTGGTGCTGTTGCCTGAAGGCTGAGATAGCCCCTCAAAATGTCAACGTGCAAGAGAAACCATGACCTCAAAGGACAGACTTTGTCCACCAAAGGGTCCACCAAAGGGTTTGGCTAAAAAGAAAGTTGGCCCAGTGACTGGAACATGGAAGATAAGTGGAAGGCAAAGATGCATACATACCTGATGAAAAATGGGGATATTCTTTAGGTCTGGATACAGGGTGTGAAGGAAGAAAGGTATTAGACCTTTCCAGAAGAAAAATATTCTTACTTTTCTTTGTGGGAAAGGCAATCACTGGCCTCATTGCAGGTAGTATGCAAAGTAAGAGTCTAAAATAGATCCAAGGAAACACAAAATGCTTCAGGGTGGGTGGAAAAACTACCTTGCCAAGCTCCACAGAGCATCAGTATATCAAAGGAGCTTTCAAGGTCCAGGTCTGTCGATTCCACTCCCTTCAGAAGGAAAGGGTTCTTTGAAAGCATCCATGCTACATTTAAATGAGAGAAACTTCTCAGCCTTTCTTCAGAGTTCACAGATGGAAAGCGGCTAAGGGTTTTCTTTAGTGAAAGTGACAAACAGCAAGGTTTGTCACTTGAAATATGCAATTATATAAATCTGACTGAAGGGAAAGTGATTTGCATCAATTAATGGACTGCACATAAAGTATATTCTAATTTTCCCCAAACCACAAGAACCTCTAGCCATTACAAATGGGCTTCGGGCCAGAGGAAAGAGAACTTCCCGTGGAGTCCTCAGAGTGACCATGTCCCCTTCTCTTCTCCTCCCATAGTGACTGGGATGACAAGGGGTGTGGTTATTAATCTGCTTGCAGGGAGGATCTTAAAAATATAGTTGGCTTTAGGAGCACTTAAAATGTGACAAGGACCACCTTTGGAATTCAGTACTCATTGATTCATTTCATCCTCAGAGCAACTCTTTGTAAAGTTGGGCACATTCATTATCCTTAATTTATAGAAGGTTAAACTAAGCAAAGAGATGGAATAAAAAGGTGAGAAGAGAAGAAAAACTGAGAGAGGGAAACCAAATTCTGCATCAAACTGTAGACATAAATCTAAAAAGTGCCATGAAAATTATTTAGGCCAGTGGTTCTCAGCCAGGGGTGATTTCGCCACCCCGCCCCTCACCCAGGGCAAGGCCTGAAGACATATTTCTTTGTCACAACTGGGCAAGCGGAACTGCTGTTGTGATCGGTAGGTACAAGCTGAGAATACTGCAAACACCCTTCCAAAATACAGAACAAACTGCACAACAAATTATGTGGCCCAAAACATCAATACTGCTGATCTTGAGAAATTCCAATTTAAGTGAATAATTTTATTTTATTGGAAAACCCCAACTTAAGTGAATTCTGGAGGTGGGGAAGTGCAAGGTCAAGGTGACTGCACACTCGGCGCATGGTGAGAGCCCCCGTCCCAGTTCACACAGCGATCTTTTCACAGTGCCTCACGTAGTGGAAAGGGCGAGGGAGCTTCCTCCCGTGCTTAAAGGCACTAATGCCACTCCTGAGGGCTCTGACCTGAAGGCCCCTCCTCCCAAAACCCTCACATTGGGGGTTAGGTCTCAATATAAGAATTTTGTGGTAGACACAACCTCTCGTTTACAGCAAGCTCTGAAATCAGGCTTTCTGGGTTCATATCTGTATGCTTTTAGCTGGACACTCAGCTTTTCCAGGTCTCCTTTTCCCTTTCTGTAAAGTGAGGATAATAATAGGAAGCACTCTACTGGGTTAAGTTAATTAAAATGCTGCACATAAACCTGGTGGCACCAAGACTGGCACACTGTCAAACCTCAGCCAATAAGTGACTTGCCCATGGATTAGTCCTGACTTCCAGCCCAGATCCGCAAACAAAGGCTACTCCAAGACACCTACGAACTCTTCTGATTTAATCCTACCTTATTTTCCTCCAGCAAGAAACAGAACAAAAAAATACAATACTACCCATAGAGCCGAATGGCTTGCAAGCAAAATACGAGATTCAAGCAAGTCCAGTAGAGATCATGAGTAATGTTGAGAGAGGAGAGAGGTTTCAAACGATGACTGAAAGGAAGTGAAGAAACGGGAAGGGCAAGGGCAACATGCATGAGGAATTAGAGCACAATACAGGAAACACCGCCAGCTGAGTCAGGTTGAGGTGCATCTGTCCAGGGCCCTGTGTGGAGGCACAAATCACCAGGTAAGTCACCTGCTTTTCTTGGGCTTGGAGGGAGACTCCATTCCGTTGGTTAGTGAGACAAGACTGGAGACATCCTGTAAATATGCACTTTCCCCATGGATCAAAGTGCTACTTACCATCCTTCCTGGAAAGAAAAAAAAAAAAATACCACTGAGGCCCCCTGGTGGGCATTCTAAAGCAAATATCTGAGCAACTAACTATCCAAAAGTATGCACTTTTGCTTTGCTCTCAGGATGAGGCTAGAAAATGCATTTTTCCGGTTACACTGCATCTTATCCACTTCCTCGTTCATGCCAAACCACATTTCTTCTCTATTAAAATACAGGCCATTTTAAAATTCTAACCAGATTTTCTAAAAGCCTTTTTTCTTTTCCCATCCAATGCTTGGTTGAGTATAATGCTTTCTGATACAAACTCTGAAAGTAAAGTCAGAACTTCTAGAGCTCATAACCCTGTGCTTTCCCCCAAAGCAATGCTGAGGACAGCAATTTGAGGCAGTAGAGAGAACTTCTTCCCAATAGTGTTAGGGATGTGGTAAGTTATCCAAAGGAGTCTACCCAGAGAATGAAAATAAAAATCTCTAAACCAAACCTTGGCAGATATTCAATGCAGCCCTTGTGGTTATGTTCATTTTCCTGAGGCAGTTATGGACACAAAGAGAAACTGACAGGTATGCATGCCTTTCTTCTGCATTAGCAAGAGTTATTGAGAATGCCACTTTCTGCAGAGGGCATGATAGGTGCTGTGGTGAAAGAGCATTTATAGTACAATTGATTTTTTTAGAGGAAAGCTAAGCTATAAAGCAAATGAACAACACAAACAACCCCTAGTTGAAATTTCTGTCCCTACATGAATAAGTGATGAAAGAAGATCAGTAAGTAATTCTATAAAGATGTCACCCCTGAAGCATGCAAACTTCAGGAGTTTTGATTCTCAGGTTGGGATATGAATAAGAAGAATCAAGCAAAGAACTCTGACTTTATTTACAAGTAGCACCAGCTAACACTTACATGGTATTTACAATGAGTTGTACACTCTGTTACACATTTTATATATGCCATCACATTTAAGGCTCACAACAGGGGCATATTGTACCACCGTTATTTGAAAGGAAAGGAAACCGAGGCATAAAGAAATTAAGTAAGCAATGTGCCTCAAGTCACACTGCTAGCAAGAAGTTATGAAAGTCTTAGACTGTTCATAAATGTTTCAGTTCTCCTCAGGGCCCATGGTCAAATGCTTAAGAGCTAGTGTTCACCCAACCTGTTCTCTCGGCCCTGGCCTGATTACCAGCGTGGTAGCTATCTGAGTGACTGTGACGACTATAGGCCTCCTGCCATCCTGAGTGCGGCATTCAGCATAAGCAAAAATACACACTTTTGCTTTGTTCGGACCATAAATTAGTGACTGGTCTATCAGTGGATCGTACTCCAGTCTACTCTGGCTGATACAGTGGTCACACTGGGACTTGAACCCAGGCAGCCGGCGTCCAGAGTCCATGCTCTAAAACAACATTTTATGCTGCCTCCCAAGTATGAGCTATTGCCTTACCCTTAAAGAGCTTACAATCTGGTAGGGAAATTGGCACACACTGAGGAAGCAATCAAATACAAATGCAAAGTTTTCTAAAACCTGATGGATTTAGAAATAAATTAGCCCAGAGTAAGTGAACAGAAAGTTCAGAGAATGGAAAAGATCAGTGTAGCCATATGTTTTGGTCCAAGCCCATTGGGTTGGAAGGATCAGAAACGCATTCTAATTAGCTTGGGTCAGAACAGAAACTGGGTGTTAGGTTATAAAACTCTGAGAATCAAAAGCAGGGAAATAATAACCGAGACTTCTGTGAGCTGTAAGTGACCTGAAAAATCAGCAATTTCCATTGCTTTTTCAGAGGTTGCATGTACTATCTTATTTCTGCTTCTCTTAGCTTGCCTTCTTTTACTTCTCAGCTGTACTTCTCTGCATGGCCTAACATGTCTGTCCATCTCACATACCAGATTCATCTCAACCACCATTAGAAAGGCTCTGTGTCGCTTAGTTCAGGTTATAGACAGAGAAAATATGCTTGGCTCAACTGGTTTCCCCTTGGCCATGTATCAACTTCAGTTCAATTAACTGTCTGGGAGAGGGCCCCCAGGTTCACAGGGATGTCTCATCCAGTCCTTTCAGCAGAAATGGAATGAGAAAACAAATCCAAAGAAAAGGTGTGTGGTTAGTGCAGAAGTTCAGAATGGCTTAATGCAGGAGGTGAGGATTTTGATTACAACAAGGAAAGAGAATTGTGACCAGGGCACTGCAGCTCATGTGCCTGTGCCCAACCCCCTGCTGTTGTGTGGGTGAGGAGGTAGCCTACAATGGCTACAGGAAGAAGGTTCCTGTTGCTCAGGGTGGGAGACTGGAAAAGTGAAATAAGTCATCAACAGGTGTTCATCAATGACCTTCCCCTTTACCTGAAGTTTATTTTATAAGTCTGCCCTTCTCAGTTCAGCAGCTGCTCTTCTGATTGTTTTCAAAGTCTGTGCTGTGATCTCCAAGTCATAGAGTATATGTCCCTTCTTAATCTTTATCAATTAATTCTCTTTTGTTTTATAGGAATTAAAAAACACTTCTTATACCCTATGCAATACTAAAAGTCACTTTGAGGAAAGGGACTGGATTTTATACCTATTCCTAGCATCTAGTTCAATTCCCTTCCCATAAAGCTTCATAAATGTTTGTTGAATAGAGTAATTAAAAATAAATAAACCTAGCTTTAGGAGGAGCAAAGAGCAACACTGACTTATGTGTCAACATCAAAGAGACTCAGAGTTCTTTGAAAAGTAAACAGCCCATAACATCTCACAAAAAGAAAAGTCCTGAGTCACTGTCATGATGTCCCAGGGTCCTCCCTTTGCTCACTGACTATTCTAGAGGTGGTGATGGGGCTTCCTCCCTGCTCCCCATAACTCACAAGCCACTTTTTAAAGTAACATATTAAAAAGTTTTAAATATCTGAATTAATGTTATACTACATTAATATGACATATCATTAGATTTTTAGGTCACATATCAATATATTGGCTGGAAGTGTCCTGATTTCCTAGAACCAAGACTTTCAAGCCACCACCTCAGTCTCCCAGCTCGACCACACATGTAAAGTTCTTAGTCCAGTGGCACATAATATGTGCTAAGAAATATTAGTTGTCTTCTTATTCTCTTTCCTTTGATGAGCATTGTCTGTGCTAAGCCAAAGGATGTCCCATAACTGTGTGCCACATTGCTCTTCGGACAGATGGGCCATCTGCAATTTAGACTGCTAAATAAAACCCCCGCACCAAACTGAGCAGCCACTGGGGCCTCAATGCTTTGATCTCTCCAGAGTGCTTCATCTTCTCTGGTCAGCAAGGGTGCCTCCTCATCACTCAGGAATAAAGGAAGGTTGGAGCAGGGCCCCCAAATATTGATAGTGACAGACTACCCGAGGCATTGCAATTTGGCTCATTTCCTGTTATGACAATGATGATAACAAGAACTGAAAATGGCACAACATAAATCCATTCTTGAGACCAAAATTGTAATAAAAATGGGAAATTTTCAGGAGCTGCTATCCCCAGAATAGGCTTCTCATCGTAATTGTCTGGATTTTTATTTTTCTTCATTTCTTTTTTTAAATATAATCTGTATTCAGATCTTGATATCAGCAGTCCCTGAAAATTGTATGGGCAGTCAGAAAAACAATGATGTTCATTTAGTAGCAAGGTTGTAAAATTTGAGTAGACCAAGGCAACAAATGCTAAAGATAGTTTGCTTTGCATAAGCAACTCTCATAAATTATACTTTTGACACATTAAGGAATAAAAACACACAAACCAAATTCTAGTGAGTAAAATTTGCATCCCAGAGATAGACATTCCGTTAAAGCAATAGTTCTCAAATAGGGGCAATTTTGCACGCAGCCCACCCCCAACAGACACTTGGCAATTTCTGGAGATACCTTTCACTGTCACGATTGGGAGGCAAGTGCCATGGCATCTGCTGGGTAATGGCCAGGAATACTGATAAACATCCTGCAGTGTACAGGCCATGTCCCACCCCGAAATGTCAATAGTGACGAGGCTGAGAAACTTGTATTGAAAGAACTCAAACCTCTTGCTTTACTTGAATCTAATATCTTACCATTTAATTATTAAATATTTTTGCATCTCATTTCCTTGGGAATGATTAAAGAAAAATAAGGAAAATAAAAACTTGTGAAATAGAAACTAAAAATTAAATCTCAAACTTTTCAGAAGTCAACATGAGCCTTGTACATAAACATTATATTAATCACCTTTTCATTGGCATAGTCATAATTCCTAACACTTATGCTTCACTTTATTTTTTTATATTTTACTTTAAATAGAACATTCCATTTAAATCATCTATTTGATCTTTTCAAAAGCTCTGTGGAGTAGATATAATTATATACAACTTAAAGAGACAGTACAAGACTCATGGAGGTTAAGTACTTATCCAATGAAACGGGTAAAAAGAACAGTCTGGGACAAAGAAAAGGAAATGTTTGGGATCAGGAATACTGAGCTTCCTGAAGTCTACCATTTGCCAGCCATGCGTTATTGTTTTAGCTGCTTAGCTTCCCCAGCTATATAATGAGAGGGGTGATAGCTGAGAGAGTCACTGTAGGACTAAATGAGGCCACAGATTTCAAACAAAATACCTCACATAGTGTGAAAAAAACACAGAGGCAGCAGGGCCTGAGCCTGATATTCTGATTTCAAATCCATTGCACTTCCCTCCATCCCAAGAGGGCGCACCATGTATTTATAATATCACAAGCATTTGAAGTCACTGATTTTAGGAGCAAATGTGTATAGCATGCCTTAGGACAAAGAAAAAGAAAAAGAAAAAGAAAAAGAAAGGAACACCTTAAAATCACTCAGAATTATTTTACTTTCAGCTATGCTGTTCAAAGTCACCAGGAGATTTCTTTGTTGGCCAGGACAAGAGAAGCAGAATCTTTCCATTTTCCATGATTGAAGAGTGTGTCTTTCTGCGTGTGTGTTCGGGTGTGGAGGTGGCGGGGGGATAGAATGAAAGCATCTCAGAACAGTCTAAAGCAAAAAGGGACTTAATCATCCTCAGTGAAATAAAGAGAACATGCTTTTTTATTTGTTCACAGGAATCTCAGACCAAGTGAGTGTATTTTTCTCAGGCATCCAGCAAATCTTTCAGGGGCCCAAATCAAAAGGAAATGAATATTAAAAAGAAACATTGACTTAGTAATTCCACTTCCAGAAATTCATCTGAAGAGAAAAAAATGTACATGTATACATATATAATTTTAATATCTAATACACAAATTGCGTTATCACCAATGCAGTTCTATAAATTAATGAATCTCTTATAAATATAAAAAACTAAAACCAAATGAAATGTCCAACAGAAAGAGAATGGTTAAGCAGTCATAAAAAAAATTAAGGTTATTAAGTGTAGTTGTAACATTATGATTAATGTCTGCTATAATAGAGGTTAGGAAAAAAGCAGAGCCAAAATTACAGACACAAAATAAACTCAATTTTGGTTTTTTGCAAGTCTAAATAAATTTGTAGGAAACAGTCTAAAATGTTACAGTGGTGAGATTATTAATAATTTTTAATCTTTCTTATTTTCAATTTTTACTAGCTTTATAAAATGACCGTATGAGTATATTCATTCTATAATAAAAATACAAATAAGGGGAGGGCTGGGGTGGTAGGCTGGGGTGGGAATAAAAGACAGAAAACTGTACAAGATCAACAATTAAAATAAAAATTTTTTAAAATACAAATAAATATAATGATAAAATTAAGAGCACTTAAGAAAGGAATTATGTTAGAAGCATACAGAGAAATTTGTGTGGCGAATTTGCTACCACAAATAAAACAGTTTAGTAAGGCACAGAAAAAATAACTTGATTGTTTCACCATTACAAAGCCCTTAAGACCAAATTCCTCTCAGTGCATTGATTTCATTTTGACAGGGAACACGCCCCTCAGTTCTACAACAAAAGAAACTATGAAATATCAATGGTGACTTCTAGAGGATACATATACACGTCGACTGAAGATTAATTTCTCAGCAGGGTGGTCCATCGTGGATATTAGGCCTTTTTTGTGACACAGGTCAGGTGGTCTGAATGATTATGAAAGGAACCTGAATCTGGTTTGCACTGGCTCTGTGTTTCTAGAGAACATGAGTTTTTCTGTAGCAGAGGCATAGAAGATGCTCTGGTTTGACCATATATTGTACAACAGGATATCACAGTCCAAGCAAGAAATTATCTGATTGATGGTCTGAAATGTCATTGAGAGCTACCATGTGTATGGAGCTTGGTGATACCTGATTCTAAATATAGAAAAACCTTTCCAGATGGCAGTGTACTACCCATTGGCTTAAACTGTGTGCCGTGAAATATCTATGTTTTCCTCTTTTTCCTTATTCTTTGCACACAATTGTTCATCAACACTTTCAATAGCACACAACCTTTGTGGGAAATAACTTAAAGAGATTATTTAAGCAAATGACTCTCGGGGTTCTACCTAGAGTAGGCATGTGAACAGCCCTGAGCCAGACGTTCAGTTCAAAAAGAGTATAGATTTGTAGCAATAGAAATGTAAGGGCCACCATGACCAGAACAGATTTAAAATCCACCTTTAAAAAAAAAAATACAGACTTAATGTAATCAATTAGCTGGTCCAGAATACCTCACCTCTGCCACGACTTTATAAAAGACTGCTTTGGGCAGTCGCAATGACCTCACTTTTTGATAACTACTTCCCCACCCAGAAAAGTTATTTCTATATAATATGTGAACTTACCCTCCCCCAGTTCTGCACAACTTTTTAAACCAAAGATGAACATCTGACTAATGTTAAATCAATCAGACACTCTATTGTATGGATTTGGAATTGGGTTTAAAAGGTAACCAGTCAGTGGCTTTAAATCTAAAGGATGTGAATATAGTCACTCATGCTATGTGCATGAAAAATCAGGAAAGGGTGAAATGAAGTAAATGTTGAAAGAAGAAAGATATGTTTGAGTTTGAGAAGTCTGCAATACAAAAATCCCTCTTCCCTGCCCAAGTTCTGAACCAAGTGTGAGACACAGGAAACATATTGAGATAAAAATAGCCCTTTTATTTGAGATACAGTTTGGAGATCACTGCTCTGGGTGTAGAAAAATTGGCTCTCAGTTCTAACCCCAGCATAGGCAGACCTACCTTTCAAGTTCCAGTTAGGGCTGGGTCCCTACAACTTTTCCCTGCTGTCATCTTCCAGGAATCTTAAAATATGTAGGAGTGATGAAGGCACAGAGCAGAACATGATCTCTGCAAGCAGACAGATCCCACAAGGAAGGAAGGGGATAAGCCAAACATACCCAGTTTAATTTCCAAATTCTTCAGTTACGTAGAAAATTCTTCAGGTAGGCAAGTCCCCCCTTCTCAAGGAAGAGTGAGAGAGGGAGGAAATTGGCCCAGTGTTCTACACAATCAGAGGACTTTCTACATGAGAATGTGTTGAGGGGGTAAAAGTGGTTCCACCTAACATGATGGTAGTTGAAATGAGAGTATGGATTGGATTTCAGCTGGGTTGTCCTTGGATTCCATGAGATACCCTAGTATCTTTCTCATAAATTTCCCCTTGGCGTAGATTAACTCAGTTTGGTTTCTATTACCTACAACCAAAGTCATACAAAGACAGCTGTTTGTGATTAGCATTCCACCATGGACTACCGAACAACAATGCCAATGTTAGCCTAGCAGTTAATTTAGTCCTTGTAGGGTAAGTGGAGGCAGTCTGGCTTCCTCACCCTGGGCAGCCAGTCTGGGCAACTAAGGGAAGCAGTGTCCCCATAGCCCTGAGACTGGGTCTGATAAACTGTTCCCATAACATGAACTGGGCTCACATGTGCAGAATTATATTATGTTATATAATTTCTGGCATCTTGCCAAGTTTGCTCCCCCTAGTATTTAAACAGGTAGGGACTCCATGTGGGGGCAATGATGATGAGAAACATGCAAGGGGACAGGTACCACAATGGGTGTCACACTGGGAGCAGGGGCCATGACATGAGACATGCAGATAGACATGCAGCTTGCAGCGTGCATGACTCGCCCACCCGTGAATAAAGGCATGCCAGACATCCCAACGGCTCCATGAATATTTTCCATCTGCACGATACCATGAACCTGCCTGGCCTTGAAGGGTTGCAACACAATCCTGTTCTCTCTACCTTTTGTTTTCATGTTACAGGTGAGAAAAATAAGACCTGCAGAAATATAGACACGCATACATACACATGTATATCACTCCAATACCACTTGCTTTGGGCTTTAATTAACACCATGATTTTAAAGTTAGAAATAATGTTGAGTCTCAAAAAAACTCTCACTTACAGTCTTTAGTTGTATTAAGCTGGACAGGAACAGCAGCAGCAAATTGTTGATGAGGCAGAACCCCAGAGCACAAAATCCTTGGCTATCAAGCAGGCTGCAGTGTGACAGCACATCAAAACCCCGACGTGGTGTGCCACCCCATTGCCTCGTAGGGATGGAGGCATTTAGTCCTTAGCTGTTGATAGTGTTGGCAACTGACAACTCACAATGGAGTCCCTTCCCCAGGATTTCTCCTTATTAAAAGAAACCTGGTTCCCCAAGTCAAGCCTCCTCTGAAGGAGGAGAGCGGTGGAGCCAATGTCTGATGACGGCTGGAGGAGGGGTGCAGAGGCCTTGCCCTGTTGCCTCAATTCCAGACATCTCTGAAGAGCCCTCCCAGGTTCAGAGCTCCACGGGTGTTGCTTCACAGTTCAGCCTCTCCCTTCCCCTAATCCCACTTCCCTCACTCCCTTCCAGATGTGTGTCCAAGACCACTCTCCAATCAATTCCTGAATATAAATCTCTGCCTCAGAGTCTGTGTCCTGGGAGCCTTGACCGATGCCAGTCCTGATGTCAGAAATGGACAATATCTAAGGTAGCAAAGACCTATAGAAATTTCTGCAATGGTGGCATTGTTTTATAGCTATGCTGTGCAATGAAGTGTGTCTAGAACTACTGAGCAAATAGGTTTTAATTTAATTTAATTAATTTAAACACCCACACCTGGTTAATGGCTACCATACTGGACAGCATAGATCCTGGCCGTCAGGATAAAAACTGGAACTTCAGTGGCACACCATGATCATGCGAACGCCGGTGGGAAAGAAGTCACACATGGTGGGAGAAGCTCGCTGTGTGGTGGGTAAAGATCTAGGTTATGAGAACAGATAATAATATTGTCTGTGCTGGGTAATATTATTCCCATTTTTCAGGTGAGGGTAATGTGGCTCAGAACTTATGCAAGATGATACATGTAGTAAGTAGGAAAAACAGAATCTGAAAATGATACTAAAATTTATGCTTTTTTTAAAGTTCTCAAAACATGGGATATGTGAGAGCAAAAGCAGCAAACCCAGACCACAAGTGAGCAGCAAATATGGACACATATCCTTAGTCTTGAGCTTTCCTATTACTGTGCATAATTATGTAAGAGGAATGATGCACGAATTACTGTAGCATCCAGTGAGTCCCAGCCACCATCTGTTGCATATCTATCGTGTGCTGGGTGCCTGAAGCTGCTGATACTGAGATGAATAAGAAATTAAGACATGATTGTAAGTAACCATACAATGTGGCCTTGAGTGTGTCCTTCCTGCTTACTGTCCCTGCTACTGAGCCCTATAAGGCATAGTAACTGCTCAGAGATACCATAGGCTGGTTCAGACTTAGCTAAGGCTGTGCTTCTAAATCCCATAGTCTCTCATACCCGAGAGAACTGGCTTCCGCTTGGTACAGCAGAGACCAGAAAGGAGGGAGGAAGCTGGTGTGCGCAGAAGCAGCTCCAGGGCACAGCTTCACATTATATTCTATGTGAATGACTCCCCCTGGCACTGCAGTTGGGTGGCCCTGCATGAAGCTCTCTTCATGCATGATATTCCTAGGACCCACTCTGGTTCCTACTCAACTTCATAAAGAGAAAGGTGGGACTTCCGGCCAAGATGGAGGTGTAGGTGGACACTCTGTGCCTCCTTGCACAACCAAAATTAAGGACAACAAAAATTTAGAAGCTAAAAAACCAAAACCAAAACAAAAACAAAAAACAGTCAAACAGACAGAAAATTGAATTGTACGGAAGTCTGACAACGATTCACCCAGACTGGTAAGAGGGGTGGAGTCAGTGGCCGGCAGAGAGGGATCTTGGCAGGAAAAAGCAGTGGCTAGTGGTCCTGGATGTGCAGGCAGGCAGTTGGCACACCCCAGGCACACAGGTGGAGGTTACCGGGTGCAGGGAGGCAACAAGCAGACCAAGCAAGGCACACAAGGCGAATGACCGCGGCCACACATTTGAGCACAGATAAACCAGGCAAAAACGGGCAGCGAGACAGACTGTGCAACCCAGGGCACCAATGCTGGGAAATAAAGCCTAAATGCACCGATTGAAAACACTAGTGGGGGTTGAAGTGCTGAGACACCCAGCCTCACAGGAGAGTTTGTTGGAGAGACCCATAAGGTCCTAGAACGTACACAAGCCCACCTACCCAGGAATCAGCACCAGAAGGGCTCAATTTGCTTGGAGAAAGCGGTGGAAGGGACTGGAATCTGAGAGAAGAGCGTGAAGCAAGTCCCATTGTTCCCTCTCGGACCCCGCCCCTACATACAGCGTCACAACCCTGCGACTAGGCTGCCCTGCCCTGAGGAACACCTAAGGCTCCACTCCTCACTATGTAACAGCCTTGACCAGACCAAAAAAAAAAAAAAAAAAAGGCTCAAATGGGGAACAGATCAAAGCCTCAGAGTCAATTCATCTAAGCGACTGAGAGGTAGCCAACCTATCAGATGCACAGTTCAAAGCACTGGTGATCAGGATGCTCACAGAATTGGTTGATTTTGCTCACAAATTAGATGAACAAACGAAGGCTACACTAAGTAAAATGAAGGAAAACGTATAGGGAACTAATAGTGATAGGAGGAAAACTGGAACTCAAATCAATGGAGTGGACCAGAAGAAAGAAACAACCAAACAGAAAAGAATGAAGAAACAAGGATTTAAAAAAATGAGGAGAGGCTTAGGAACCTCCAGGACATCTTTAAACGTCCTAGCATCCAAATTATAGGGGTACCAGAAGGGGAAGAGGAAGAGCAACAAGTGGAAAACTTATTTGAACAAATAAAAAAGGAGAACTTCCTCAATCTGGCAAAGAAAATAGATTTCCAGGAAGTCCAGGAAGCTCAGAGAGTCCCAAAGAAGTTGGACCCAAGGAGGAACACACCAAGGCACATTGTAATTACATTAGCCAAGATTCAAATGAAGGAGAGAATTCTAGAAGCAGCAAGGGATAAGGGGACAGTCACCTACAAAGGAGTTCCCATCAGACTGTCAGCTGATTTCTCAAAAGAGACCTTCCATGCAAGAAGGGGCTGGAAAGAAGTATTCCAAGTCATGAAAGGCAAGGACCTACATTCAAGATTGCTCTATCCAGCAAAGCTTTCATTTAGAATGGAAGAGAAGATAAAGTGCTTCTCAGATAAGGTCAAGTTAAAGGAGTTCGTCATCACCAAGCCCTTATTATATGAAATGTTAAAGGGACTTATCTAAGAACAAGAAGATAAAAAATATGACAGTAAAAAGACAGCAAACTCATAGATATTAACAGCCACACCTGTAACAAAAGCAAAGTAAGCAAACAACTATAACAGGAGCAGAATCACAGAAATGGACATCACATGGAGGGTTAGCAACAGGGGAGTGGGCAGAGGAGAGAGGGGGAAAAGGTACAGAGAATAAGTAGCATAGACGGTGGGTAGAAAACAGACAGTGGGAGGGCAAGAATAGTGTGGGAAAAGTAGAAGCTAAAGAACTTATGACACATGGACATGAACTAAAGGGGGGGAATGTGGGTAGGAGGGGGTGTGCAGGATGGAGAGGAATGATGGGGGAGAAATGGAACAACTGTAATAGCATAATCAATAAAATATATTTAAAAAAAGAAAGAGAGAAAGGTGGGAAGGATTCCTAGGCCTATCTCAGTAAAGCAGTGGCACAGATGTGGTCAAAATAGAGGTGTCATTTAAGCTTGGAGTGACCCAAAAGAGAAAGTGGAAGTCAGATTTTTTAACTGATTTTCTTCTCCCAAAGAAAGCTTCAGCCCTTAACATCATGGCTCTGCACGCCCCCTGTGGGTGGTTCTGGGCCACCTATATACACAGCAGCCTGCATCCTCAAGGAGCTCATAGCCAGGAGACACAGCAATCAATTATTGCTCTGCAATAGCTTCTGTGGGAGAGGGATGTACAGATGCTAGGGAAGCAGAAGGAAGAACTAGACAGAGCTTCCCAAGTGCCTTCTGTTATAGCTTTGTTTCAGTAAGGTGGCAGAGTTTGATAGAACAGCTACTGAACAATGGCTTAATCTATATGCATGACCCATGGTATGTTTGTGAGATGCTCCCAGCACTCTACCCCATGCAAGGAATCAGCACTGCTTTAAGGGGGACCACCCTGATTGGTGAGGTTTTGCTCTGACCCAAGCTAAGGGAAGGGAAAACATGAGGTTTCAGGGCCCCATGCCATATCCAGTCCTTACTAAAGGCCTATACTGTCCTTTCTTACAGGAGAATAAAAATCTGTTCAGAAAAAAAAAGGGGGGATAACTACAAAGCCTCTGTAAACCTCCTTACAGGCATTCTTCACAAACTTGGATGATTCCAAAGCTGCCCTTAGAGAATCTGAGCTCAGCACTAAATTTTCCAGATCATCTCCTGCATCCATGATCCATGAGGAAAGACTTGAGTGTGGAATCCTAAAGGCAGAGACACTTCCATTGATCACTATTCTCAGGGCCCAGCATTCCAGGCACCCAGTGGGGAGCTCATTATGTATCAGTCCTCCTTCTCCATACAGTAAGTTAAACAAACATTTATAGAGTATCTATGTGTCCAACATCATTTTAAAGACTGAGGGGAAAAAAGATAAATAAGACACACTGGTCCTTTGCTCTCCAGTAGCTTACAGAGAGAGGGCACTTAATAAATTGTTCTTCAGACTGACTTGCTGACTGAGTGGTTCAACAGAATCAGTCTCAGAACATGCCCCTCTCCCCCAAATAGTCTCTAAACAGAAGCCTCCAATCAAGTGAATCCAAAAACTGATTGGAAATGTATCCATAGGATACCGATTAGGCATATGGCTTGCATTTCTTGAGCACCCTTGTGTGCACTGTCTTAATATACCTCTTCCTTACTAAACCCACCCTTACCCTGGTCTCTATCTGGGCAATACAGTATAGGATGCAGCCTGTCTCTAGCCACAGAATAAATGGAAATACACAGATCTACATAGGGCTTGAACTGGCATCCTTCACCAGCAGGGCCCACCCACTGCACATGTGTCAAAATGGACTCACTCTCATGTGGACACACTTTTATCCTATGTTCTTCAGTGTAACTTAGAATTATCCTTCCAAGTTGCTAGGCCAACAGCACTGAAATGAACAACTTCTGCATCTCCTTACTTTATGAGTGTATCTCTAGATTAACATTATTGAGGTTATAGAGTTCCCCTCCCTTGACACTTTGGTCTATAAATCATGCTATACTTATTCTTCTGCCCATGAGCATGCAAAGGAACCTGTCCTTGTCACTGGAAAATAAGAGTGAGTGGTCATACAATGGCAGAATGCAAGTAATCACAGATAGTCAGGGAAACAAACCCTAGCAGCAAGATGAATGTGCTGGAAGCAAGTATAGCAAGAAGAAGTGGCAGCGAGCACGGGCCATTGCTTCAGCCACACAGCCAGTGCCTCCGTGCATAAATTCTCAGCAGGCTTCAGAGGAGGAACTGGAAATAAGTTTATACCCAAGGCAGCATAGAATGTCAAGTCAACTTGAGACCTGCAGAAGAACAGGCAAAAAGAGGGTGGAAGTGATTGGCGGGGGCTATTTGGCATTTGCTGAATCACATCCCAGCCTGTCTAGTCTCAAAGAACACAGCTCTCCTGACCATGAGCCAGTGAGGAAGGCCTTTCTGGCTTGCCTCTCTCCTGTGCCTCTGTTTTCCTAGACTAAACGAAGGGGTCGTATATGAAAGAGATGTGCTAAGACTTGGGGTTCAGGGACACACAACTGTGGTAATTCTACAAGAGAGGTGAATAGAGTTCCCTATATTGCTCCCCAAATTGTAGCTGCCAAAATGTACCTTGTTTTGAAGCTGGAGCAACTTTAATGTTTTCTTAACACAGGCAGGAGCTTTATTAAATCTCCATGGAGTTTGCCAGCTATGTTCTCCCTGGGGTGAGCTGGATGAGATCCAAGCCAGGATACCAGACACACACAGGCAAAATTATACAGGAAGGGAAGTAAACCTCATTATCTTCCCAAGACACGATTTTACCTGCTTTAGTTAATTGTGTTTGTGAAGGGAGGGGAGGCACTTCATCAAAGACATGTTTTTTGAGAGACATGTGGTGGTGTGCAATCTGTGGGCTACTGTCCACATCAGAAGCTTCCTCCAGAGTCCAAGCAGAGGCTCAGGTGTGACAGCTAGCCAGGACCAGCACTTCCTCCAATGCAAGTGAAGCCAGTGGAGCGAATTCCAGGTAAATGCAGGGGAAAAATTGTTCTGTCCAAATAGGTCACACAAAACTGATTTCTTTGGGAATATAATTTTTTGTACTGGAGTTGGGATTATTTGACCCTAAGCTTGTATAAAACATAGGGACAATAGTCAGGAGAGAGTGGGAGAAATGCATTGACATCATTGGCCTGCTCCCAGGACTTTAAGTAGTATAATACTTATACAAAGAGTTGAGCCCCTTTAAAAACATATGATTTCTGCAAAAATCTTCAGTTCATTTGTTCACTTACTTATTCATCAATTCTTTCAAGCAAGCATTTTTCTGTGTGCCAAACATGGTCCTAGGTCCTAGGGATACGGTAATAAACAAGACAAGTAGGTTCCTCTCCTTTTATACTCTAACCAGTTAAGCACATAATGATGGGTGATTTTAATTTTAGTGAAAGAGTATGTACAGGGAGCAGTGCACGCATGGATGAGAAACCTAACTTAGCTAGTAGAAGGTGGTAGCCTTCCCAAAGAAGGGTAGCATCAGGACACACTGGGTTACACTGTGGTCACTAATAACTCATAATCTCAGGGACTTAAATCAATCACAGTTTATTTCTTGTTAACCACAGATGTCCATTGCAATTTACCAGGGTCCTCTGCTAGTCATGGTTACTCAGCAACCCAAGCTGATAGAACAGCCTTCAACTCCAATGGCACTAAATGCTAAGCCAGAGGGACAAAGAGAGATCTGAGGGTCTGGCACTAGCATTTGAGTATTACACCTGTAAGTGACACACATCACTCTGAGAATTTCTCATTGGCCAGGACTAATCATGTGTCCCCACCCACTAAGAAGTACAATTCACCCAGGTGTTCAGTAATGATTTGTACACCAAGTAATGACTCCACTGGGCCATGAAAACAGGGTACTAGTTAGTCCCATTAAATAAGAGGGGAGCTCAGGGGTCTGAGAAAAAGATTTCCAGACATATTTCAAGGCAATAACATATGTGAAGTCCACCTAATTTTTACCTGGAGTACACTTCTCTTCTGTAGACATCATTAATTGCATGTCTGCCTGCAGACTAGACTCTAAGTTCCCAAATCCACACTTCCTACCATATAGCCTGTCACAAAGTAGGTATTCAATACATGTCCATAAATAAGGAAAATAATATTGCCCTCTTGATTGATTATAATGGATCAGATCAGCAATATGTAAAATTCCTTGTCCCTTACCAGAATCCATAATCACTTCAAGGCCAAAATAGGACTTGCTTAAAGAATTTCCTGATCTGCCTCCATCCCAATCCCTCTTTTACTGATCCTTCTTCCTGCTTTTCCTAACTATAAATTGTACAGGCAAGTTCACAGGATCTGCAACACATTTTTGCTTGTATATGTTTATCTCTCTTATTCTCCTAGACATTGGGACCAGTGCCTGGCACATAGTAGATGTTCAGAAAATATTCTACTGATTAATTGAATAAATCTCAATTTAAAAAAGGTATCAATTGAAGGATACTTGAGTAGCAATGGAAGTGTGGGAAAATTAGGTAAAGTAGACACTGTCTAAGGGAGGTCACTAAGCTGAAACAAGCACCCAGTTTCAGAGATAAGTATATCTCTCCCAAGGAGAGATGGATTCTGCAAGTCATTGTAGCATGGATTGAACTGGATTTACATTATACTAGTAATGTCCTCTACTTTTATGCCATGCTTACATTTGAGACAGAACATACAATCAGCTCCCATGTACATTCTGGTCTCTTCCTCTTTGCTTAGACCCTGCTTTTCTGCCAGAGGGCAATCCACCAATAATCACAATAGCACTTCGCATGTATAATATCTGAACTCCATAAAATTACTGCACATCCCTTGTTGCGTCATCCAGAAAGGCAACTTCTGTGGCATCCGCCCATAAGTAATGATCTCTTGTCATTGTCAATCAGAGGAAGAGAAGCAATGGTGTGCTGGCTTTCACCTCTCTTTCAGGTTTGATTTTTCAGTGCAGCTGAGATGCTGTTCAGTCCTCCCTCTCTCCTGGCTCTACCCACCCCAGTCACTGCCTGAAACAGCATGGCTTCAGGCAAATATTCAGGCTTGTGACCACAGAAATCTGAGCAGAATGTTGATTTTCATGCACTTCAGGTGAACCAGGCTACTAATTCCCAGGAATTTTATGTTCTGCCAAATACCTGCCCCCATAGCAGCAAAGCAGCCTTTACTGTCATCACAGCTGCTCAAAAGAGGGCTTGTGAGCTGCAATTTTTCACACCATTAATGCATCCTGTGCACCAAGGAGCACAGCTGGAAATGCTGGGATTGCATTAGAGGCTCTGGTGAGAACCCTGGAGACCTCACTATCAGGAGGAAATGAAAGGTGATCACTGGGACTCCACCAACTAACTCTGCAGGGAACTGCCACTATTTATGTGTTTACCAGGGCTGTGCTGATGATTGCAATGCCTCCCCCCGCCCCATCCCCCACAGGAACTGAAGGATTTTTGCATTGCTGCACTTTAGTGGGACTAATAGGGTGTCAGCATCAGTTTCCAATGCCTTTCCTGATGACCCATGCAGAACAGCTTCCTGTGCATGGGCCTTAAGTATCCATGACTCACTTCAGCTGAAACTTGCAAGTTTCCAGAAATGTTATTTGTTGGAGAACCCAATACACCCTAAATTTCTATTATGAGACTTAACAATACTGTTCATGGTTAAGAGCATTTACTTTTCAGTTATACTGCCTGTATTCAGATCTTGGTTCTTCAACTGTCTAATCGTAAGACTTCAGACAAGTTACCCTCTCAAAGCCTCAGATTCATTATCTTTGAAATGAGAATAATATTGGCAACTACTTACAGTGACTACTAGATGAATGCACAGTGCTAGGCACAGTAAATTTTAAATTTTAACTACTTTTTATCTTTTTTATATAACCCACATTAGGGTTTTACAAGATAGCAGAAAGATTAATCAATAGAAATTAAAAGAAAAGAGATCTCAGTAAAATGTCTCATACACATGCCAACCACTGTCCTGGAAGAAAAGGCATGCCTTTGATAAGTACTTACTGAGGACCTCCTATATATGAGCCACAAGGCTGCAGGTAGACAGGTTGTCTTTCACTGGACATGTTTAAGTGTGGGGCAGACAACCACCTGGTGGGAACCAGAACTGGCAGAGTGCAAACCCCACACCCAGAAAAGCCAATGTAACCCTGTGGGCTATTCTTGTGTAGGGAGAGATTGATTAATCAGATTAATCTAGGTCAAGAAATCAATTTACACACACTTGAATCAACCCAAAGTTGTGTGTGTGGGCCACTTCATTCTGATGGATGTCTGTATTAATAAGGAATAAAAGAGAAGGGGAAAGGGAGAGTACCAGGAAAGTTACATAATTGCCTATTCCAAATGGCTTGAAAGTCTTACCTAAAGAAACATACATCATAATTAAGGCCTCTGGATTCCATTTAAGAAAACCCTAGAACGGTTCAATTGCTTTCCTCCCCAGCACTCTTACAATGTTTTTCCTTGTTATTGCCATAATTATTTTACTGAAAAGTGTTAATCATTAGTGTAGGCTCTTCTGTATAACAGTATGAAGGGGGATATAGGCTCTGTACCTGAGCCTCCTTTTTCATTTATACTGACACTTGAAAGGAAAGCTGGGTACAGAAAAGGGGTGGGCATTGTGTAAATATACAAGTCTCAGTCCAACACTGAGCAGTGAGTTCTTCAAGAAAGCCCAGCCCATCCCATCTGTCAATTCCCCACACTCTCTCCCTTGAGGACAAAGAGAACCTGAGGAATGAGCAACTGCGAGGCTGAGGAGGAGGCAAGGCAAGCTGACAGCGAGGCAGAGCATGCGGTTAGTGGGTGAGAACAACCAGGAGAAGGAAGTTGGCAAAGGAAGGAAATTGGCAAAGGAAGGAGAGACTGAAAAAGGCATACAAGTTACACACTGAGAAGGCAGCCTACCCCAGTAAGCATGATACAATGTGCTCCCAGATGTCTCCTTTGTGTTATTCATGGGCAGTGGTGGTTCCAAACCTGAATATGCATGTGAGTCACCTGGAAATCTTATTAAAATACAGATCCTGATCCAGTAGGATTGGAATACAGCCATGCCCATTTGTTCACCTATTGTCTAGAGCTGCTTTTGCACTGAAGCAGCAGTTAAATAGTTGCTATGAAGACGTGTGTTCCCTAAAGCCTAAAAATTATTTACTATCTGGCCCTGTACAGGAAAATGTGCTGACCCTTGTCCTAGAGAATACTTAGAATTGAGACTAAGAAAAAAAGATAAAATGGTGTTGTGACCAGCTGAGGGAATTTATATTATGAATCTCAATGAATCAGAGCAAAGTTCTTGTTTGACAACGAAAATGGTCATTTTTATGGAGACTTAGAAGAGACCATAGTCTATTAAGTGAACTGAAGGAGAAAAAAAATTCCAGAATTCCATGGTTCTGGAGGAGAGACCTCATCACTTATATTCTATAAGGTTGAAAAGAACTAGTAAAATTGTGTGTGTTGCCCAAAGTTGATCACAAATTAGGTCCAAAACAAAAGTTTACAGAGCCATGTTCGATCAGTTGAAAGTAACCTGCTTCTGCTCCTCACGTCTTCATCATGGTTTCTTTAGCTGCGAAGACAGTTCTTTTTCTTCAATGGTGAATGAGCAGCAACAACAATTCAAACTTAAATTTTTGCATATCACAGCATCTTTTCAAAATTATTTTCCACATGCAATATAACATTTGATCTTCACATTAATCTTCCAATATGTACAAACTAACTCAGTTGGATGCAAAGAAGCAGTAATATAAAGTCTTCTCTCAATGAGCTGAGAGTCATAAAAATCAGCATAGGTGTAAGAGATGCTAACAGCGGGTATAAGGGACACAGGTATAACTCAGAGAAGGGCATGGGATGTGGGGGGCTGCCATCACAGAACTTACCTTATAGTCTTTAAATTGAGGGAGGGGTTGTAAGGAATGAGAAGATTGTAACTACACTGATGGTAGCAGCACCAAAACCTGAAAAGAAAAATGAAAGTCAATGATAGCATTTTACAGAGGGTGTTCTTATGAGTTATATAGTCTCTTCATATTGAAAATAAAACATTTGAGGTTTAGAATTAATATAGATTAATTACTTAAAGTAGAATTCATACTGAAGTCTTCTAACTCCAAACATTGGTTCTTTCTACTACTGTATTAGCTCTTCAAGGATAATTGTTTAAAGGTGATAATGTAATGTGAAATTATAATGACAGTTATGATGATAGACTAACATTTACAGACTGTGTTCTACATGTGCCAAACCCTGTTTTTCAAAGAACTAGCACCCATAGGTAGATTAGATATTAGAAGAGTCCAGCTCAATATAATGCTTTTTTTTTCAAATCTTGGAGCTGTCCAGGAGAAGAATAGGCTATATAATTAAAAAAAAAAAAAAAAAATGAGAGGGGACTTCCAGTCAAGATGGAGGCATAGATAAACATGGCTTACCTCTTTGCATAAACACAACAAAATTACAACTAAACTACAGAACAGTTATTTGAGCTGTATGGAAGTAGGACAACTAAGGAGTTAAAGAAACCACATTCATCCAGATGGCTAGGAGGGGGGAAGGATGCAGACTTGGAAAATTGGTGACACAGAACAGGCCAGTCCCACACCCATGTGTAGTGGGTAAAAATTAGGAGGCATATCCCAGGTTCGAGGGATTCCAGACCCACACCCAGCCCAGGGTTCCAGTGCCAGGAAGATAAGGCCCCATAATTTCTGGTTGTAAAAAACACTAGGGGTTGGGTCAGCAGAAAAAACTGTAGGATTCTCAGGCCTCAGCTCTTAAAGGGCCTCACACCACACGTGGACTTACTCAGGCTCACTCCTTCTGGACTCTAGCGCTAGAGCAGCAGCTTGAAGGGCACCAGTGGCATACAGGGAGGAAATGAAGTGTCTGGCATCTGAGCAAGAGCTGGAGTACAGCTTCCTCCAAGACAGAACTGAAGACAGTGACCATCATTCCTTTTTTGAGATACAGTATAGTAATACCATATCTGAGACTCAACCAACCTGGTTCACACACACTGCCCTGCTGATTACCTAAGGCTCTGCCCATTCAACTTACAGGCCCACCCAAACTGTTCATAGCTTTTCCTTATGAATGGCATGGCTGGGCACAGGATTCAGACCTTCCTAAATTAGCTCAAACTAGCATGAGCTGAGCCCAATCCCATACCCCCTCACTAAGTAACCCCAGATCTATCACTAGAAACAGCCATCTTCAGGTCACTTTATAGTTACTCCAAGTGGCCCCAGACAGAACAAAGGTTGTGACTGGCCTTACCCTGCACCATCTAGGGACACCAGAGCCTGGGCACCCAGTAGACAGCTACAGATTACATCAGAGCACCACCATCGAAAGACCTCCACAAGCCACAGAGGAAGGTGGTTGGTGGCCAGTGGTCACAGCCAATCTTATCAGCTGACTGGCTAGGTAAATTCCTCCCATTGACCTGCCAACAGCAATCGAGACTCAACTACAAGAGGAGGGTATACTCAGCCCACATGGAGAGTGCACCTTGAGCACTCAGCTTTGTTAATAGGGGAGGCTGATCCACTGAACCCTATAGGATACCTACTATATTAGGCCATCCTACCTAGACAGAGTCATAGCAGCTCTACCTAATACATAGAAACAAACACAAGGAAGCTGTGAAAATGAGGAGAAAAAAAAATATGGCCCAAATGAAACAACTGAACAAAACTCCAGAAAAAGAAGTAAATGAAGATAAGCAATCTATCCAATGTAGACTTCAAATCAGGTTATAAGGATTATAAGGTTATAATAATATAACCTTGGTTATAAGGATGCTCCGTGAACTCAATGGGTACTTCAACAGCATTAGAGCAGTCCAATCAGAAATTAAGGGTACACTAATTTTGATAAAGAATAATTTACAGGGAATCAACAGTGGAGTGGATGAAGCCAAGGATCAAATCAATGATTTTGAACATAAGAAAGCAAAGACATGCAATCAGAACAGCAAGAAGAGGACTTCTGGCCAAGATGAAGACATAGGTAGACCCACTGTGCCTCCTTGCACAACCAAAATAAGGACAACCAAAATTTGGAAACAAAAAAACATCTAGAACTGACAGAAAATTGAACTGTATAGAAGTCCAACAACCAAGGAGTTAAAATAGACACATTCATCCAGACCAGTAGGAGGGGTAGAGTCAGGAGGTCCAGCGGAGAGGGGTCACAGCAAAAAAAAAAAAAAAAAAGCAGTGGCTTGCAGACCCTGGGTGCACAAGGCAGCAGCTGATAGACCCTGGGCACACAAGACAGCAGTGCACGAACCCCGGGCGCACAGGTGGCAGCTGGCAGACCCTGGGTGCAGGGTGGCAGCAGGCAGCCCCAGTGAGGCATGAAAGGTGGCTGGCTGACCAGGCGATCACACATTCACGTGCAGATAAACCAGGCAAAACTGGGGAGCAGGACCATGCAACCCAGGGGCCCAGAGAGGGGAAATAAGGCCTCAAAACACCAATTGAAAACACCTGTGGGGGTTGAGGTGCCAGGAAAGACATCCAGCCTCACAGAAGAGTTCATCAGAGAGACCCACATGGTCCTAGAATGTACACAAGCCCAACCGACAGGGATATCAGCACCAAAAGGGCCCAGTTTGCTTGGGGGAAGTGGCAAAAGGAACTGAAATCCAGCAGAGAGCAGAGCAAGCACCATTCTTTCCTCTCTGACCTCTCCCCCACATACAGTATCACAATCCAGAGACTGGGTTGACCCCCACTGGTGAATACCGAAGGCTCTGCCCATCACTACATAACAGATGGGACAAGACCAAAAAAAAAAAAAAAAAAAAAATAGCCAACCTATCAGATGCACAGTTCAAAGCACTGGTGATCAGGACTGGTTGGATTTGGGTGCAAATTAGATGAAAAAAATGAAAGCTACACTAAGTGAAATGAAGGAACATGTACGGGGAACCAACAGTAATGGGAAGGAAACTGTGACTCAAATCAATAGAGTGGACCAGAAGGAAAAAACAAACAACCAAACAGAAAAGAATGAACAAACAAGAATTCAGAAAAATGAGGAAAAGCTTAGGAACCTCCAGAACATCTTTAAATGTTCCAACATCCAAATTATAGGGGTACCAGAAGTGGAAGAGAAAGAGCAACAAGTGGAAAATTTATTTGAACAAATAAAAAAGGAGAACTTCTCCAATCTGGCAAAGGAAATAGACTTCCAGGAAGTCCAGGAAGCTCAGAGAGTCCCAAAGAAGTTGGACCCAAAGAAGTTGGACCCAAGGAGGAACACACCAAAGCACATCATAATTACATTAGCCAAGATTCAAATGAAGCAGAGAATTCTAGAAGCAGCCAGAGATAAGGGGACAGTCACCTACAAAAGAGTTCCCATCAGACTGTCAGCTGATTTCTCAGAAGAAACCTTACAGGCAAAAGGGGGCTGAAAAGAAGTATTCCAAGTCATGAAAGTGAAGGACCTACATCCAAGATTGCTCTATCCAGCAAAGCTATCATTTAGAATGAAGAGCTTCTCAGATAAGGTCAGGTTAAAACAGTTCATCATCACCAAGGCCTTACCATAGGAAATGTTAAAGGGACTTATCTATGAAAAAGAAGATGATCAAAACTATGAACAGTAAAATGACACACACACACACACACAAACCTTACAGCTATCAAAAACTGAACCTAAATAAAAACAAAAGCAAACCAAGCACACAACTAGATCAGGAACAGAATCACAGAAATGGAGATCACATGGTGTATTATCAGCAGGGAGGGAAAAGAGGAGAATGGGTAAAAAGGTACAGAGAACAAGAAGCATAAATCGTAGGTACAAAATAGACAGAGGAGGTTAAGAATAGTATAGGAAATGGAGAAGCCAAAGAACTTACATGTATGACCCATTGACATGAAGTAAGGAGGGGAAATGCTGGTGGGAGGGGGCATGCAGGGCAGAGGGGAATAAAGGGGAGAAAAATAATGGGACAGCTGTAATAGTATAAGTAATAAAATATACTTTATAAAACAATTGAATCTTAAAAACAATCTAAGCAAAAAAGCAGAACAGAAACAGAATCGTAGATATGGGGAATGTTTGGATGGTTGCCAGGCAGGAGATGGGTTTGGGGGAATGGGGAAAAGATGAAGGGATAAAGAAGTACCAATTGCTAATTACAGAATAGTCAGGGTGATGTTAAGAATAGTATAGGAAATGGAAAAGCTGAAGAATTTATATGCCTGACCCATGGACATAAACTAAGGAGGCAGGGGATTTCCTGAGGGAGCAGAGGGCACTGAGTGGAGGGAGTCAAAGGAGGAAAAGTTGGGACAACTGTAACAGCATAATCAATAAAATATAATAAAAAAGAAAGAAGGAAAGAAGGAAAAATTTAAAAATGAGCTCTCACTTTCTTAAAGAAAGTGCCTAAATTGAAGCTGAATCCACAAGAGGTTTTGCATCAGAGACGGCTTTCTGCTGACTAGGAAGTCAAAATGGATGATTTAGATTCTTACCAACTCTCTATCGCCTCCAAAAAGGCCATGTATTTCCCAAGACCACATAGGTATTCAGCGGCTCAGCTAAAGTTAGAACCTACATCTCCAGCTCTCTTTCCTCTGCTCCAGTGAGACTATTAACAATAGATGTAACTGATGGATGATTGATGAAGAATCTAACATTGTATTCCAGAAATATGTCAAGACTCACAGTTCTCAGTGGAATCCTGTGAGGAATTTACTGAACCTAACTTAAGCAATTGATTTTCTCATTCTCTTAGTTGTATCTTATACCACTCTCCAATTACCTTTTTTATGCCAGGGAGAGTTGTTCTTATGTCTTATTTGAGGTTCCACCCAAATGGAATACATTAGACTTAGGTCATATTTGGTTGGCACTTCTTTTTCTAATTCAAATACCATTAAATATCACTTCTTATAGCACAGTAACTTAGCTAGAGAATACACATGAGGAAACTGAATGAGTGTGAAACAAGATGCAGTGAAACCCCAGGGTTCGATGTGGTCTTTAGTTTGTAGCATATTGTAATATTTTATGATACCATGGATTCAGTTACATGTTTTCTTTATGGAATGACTTATCAACACGATACTCTTTCCAATGTAATTCAAAAAGCGCTTACTGCAGATTTCAGCTTTGAGCCTGGTTCCCAGCAGGCAGGTAAGTAAAAGAAAAGTAATCTATAATGAGCTTGGTACTGTAATCTTGAGGGGTTTTACATTCATGGAGATGTGCAAACATGCAAGCAACTTCTAAAGAAAGAATGTAGCACCTTCTAAAGGGTCAAAAGGAGAAGCACTAGAAAGTAAGTACCAGAAGGGAGTTCAATATTGAATGGAAATTTTAAAAAGAATGTTTATGTTTCAGCCCCATTATAAGTTGACTAAAATACTCTGATGATTGTTTCATTTATTCTCTCTTCACAGCAATCCATATGTGCATCAGCTGTCATGCCCTGTAATCGACATACAAGAACCTGTCCCGTTTGAGTGCGAATTACTGTGGCTATGTTATGACCTCGGTCCTTGTTCCCAGTGATGCTTCTATAATACAAAACCTAATGATTTCTTTCTTTAACCTACCTAGTCTCCAGAGGTTGTGCATCTGAAACAGTCTCTAAAGTAAGGCAAACAGTGTGGTTTGGAGGTCACCAGAGCAGGTTAGAAAGCAATAGAAATGGCTTCGCAGTCCAACAAAATGCTTCAAATTCTTCCGAAAATGACTTTAGATTTCAGTGCTAGAAATAAAAAAATGAAATCAAAGGTACCTGTGCTCCTCACCCTTATGCTAAATATAGATTTTTATAAATTAGTCAAACAGAGCTATAACCACTGGTTTATCTTATAGTTAATCTCAGACGAGAAACTAACGTTTAATTAACTTTAGTCAAGAGATGGCAGATATACTCCCTTTCTTTTTGTTTAATTGTAATCTAATTACAAATAGGTCACTCATTTGTTCATTCATTCAGCAAATATTTGTTTAACTATCTGAGGCTTTTTTTAAACTAAAACAACTCACCAGAAAGTTCTATGTTGCATTTATTTTCTTAATTTTAGATACTTGCCAAACTCCCCAGAGATACTACCCTTGTCTTGAGTATTTAAGGAAATTTACATTAAAATATTTGCTAACTATGAACACTTTCTAACTAGGAAAAATGCCAACTTTGTGCCTTTGCAATTCTAAATGAGTTTGATACAAAGAAGAAACATTATGGATTAGTTTAATTAATCTTTAGGCTAGAAAACTTTCACCCACTCACAAATGGGCTTTGTCCCTAAATTGGTCATATAACCCTCATCATGCCATACTGTTAGTTTTTTGTTCCTCAAGATCAGTGGTTCTCAGCCTTTCTTGTACATTGGAATCACCTGAAGAATTTAAAAGCTACTGACACATGGTAGTCACTCCAAAGTTTTGTTTAAGCATCCTGGGTGTTGCAAATGCACAGCCAGGATTGAGAACCACCACTCTAAATAATGAGAACATGACCTTGCTTTGCTTCATGACCTTGCTTTGCTTCTAACAACCTTCTGGTAATTCAACAACCCTCATAACTGCTGGGTAAACTCCAGAATCTCTAATGTGACTGTCTCGCCCCCTCTTCCCAGACCCTCAGCAGTGTGCTTTCCAAGCTTCAGATCTTTGAACCTGCCACTCAATTCTGATACTGGCCCTTGGACAAGCTGTCCCCTTTCCTGGAACACTTCCCACCCCCCACTCTTCATGTGGCCAATTTCTACTGATCTTTAGTTTGGGTTGAAATGTTGCTTGGTTAAGCAGAACATTTTTGACCCTGCCTTATGACTCCCATCCTAAAACAGGTTTCCCTGCCATACCTAACGTCTTGCTTTTCATTACACAAGAACTATAAGGGCACTGAAGACGAGAGCCTTGTCTACCTTCCTTATTGCTGTGTCTCCAGGGTCGAGCACAAAGCCCCGTACAGAACAGGAGCTCAGTAACTCTTTGTTATTGAATCAGCCAGAGTCCAGTCAAGAACAAAAAACCACATCAGGAATTTGAACACGAAAGATTATACAGAAAAAAAAAAGGTAAACGTTAGTGAAAAGCGATTAACTGCTAAATGGGCTGAAGAAGACTTAATGGCAAATGTTGGGAGCAGTTATACCCCCAGGTGAAAGAGAGCACCCAAGGAAGGAAATAAAAATTTGGAAAAGCACCAGCTCACCCCCAAGGCTCAGATTGGACCTCACTGGAGAGAATACAACTGCAACCTGCTGAGAAGCAGAAATGTCACCAGGTGCTGTGGGCCAGAGCTGATCTGTAGGAGGTCACATTTTGGGGGTGCTGATGAAGTTCACTGGGGTGCAATGGAGTGAAGCTGACTCATAGGAACCTGCCCACTGGGTTGCCAAGAAGATTTCTATTGAAATGCTAGAGAATCTCAGTCGAGATTGAAGGCCATTTGACTGCCCACTCACCACTGGCAGCTGAGCAGCTAAAGATGCGAAAAGCACACAGAAAATCCTCTTTGTTTTGCCAGAAGTGCCTCTCTAGCCCCCTCTATTGACAAAACCTAACCTTGAACCAGCTCTCAAATCACAAAGCAAAGAGCAGTGGATTTGGAGCTGAGAAGAAACCATTTGATAAGTAGCACTGAGAAAGATGATTGAAGATAGATGATAGATAGATAGATAGATAGATAGATAGATAGATAGATAGATAGAACAGATATATATATATATATACACACACATATATATAAATACCCCCAGTAAAAACAAAGAAAATATGAATCCCTTCACAAATGTAAGAACCAAGACCATGTTCAAAAGAAAAGATGAAAGCTTGATATTCACTTTATCCTATTACATTTCTTATTTCTTTTTCATTTTTCTGTTCGCAGTTCAAAGCCTGTACCATATTGGTGATTGTCGTTTCATCTATCCCTATTACAGTTGTACCTCTTTCACCATGGACCTGAAAAGCCACGTAACTTGGACAAAGGCAAATCCTCAATTAGAAGTGTGGTGCTTTTGTTTATCTGCAAGATGGACGTTAAGTCCCTTTAATTCCATGCCTCAAGAAATTCTGGTAGCTATGTCGCAAGCAATGAGAAAGTATAAATCATAGAAAATAAATTAATGAGGCTATTGCTGGTCATACTTTCATATCCTAAGAAGATCTGAGTGCTCAGTGAAAGCTTTGATGAAAAAATTAGAGCCCACAATTGCAAGATTCTTTTGATCCTTGATCAGTGCTTATAACTTCTGTGAAATGGTAACTGTGGCAAAGAATCATTAGTCTTCTGCTATATTTAAACTTCTGTTTTATTTAATAAGCAAATAGTGAAAATAAAATGCTCAGGAAGATGGTCTTTAGCTGCTGTCAGGGACTGAATAGGAAACCCTCCATTCTCGTCTTTCTTTTCATACAATCAAGTACTTGAATCAGAGTGAAGTAAATTTCTAAAAGAAATTAAATTTCCCTAAGAACACTTGTTCATTTCTGGAGGTACAATTAATGGCACACCCTTTTTGGAAACTTTCTGAAGCGCAATTAGACAATATGCATGATAAAGAAATAATCCAACATATAGAAAAAGCTTTATTCTAAAGACAATGGCCATGAAATATTTATAAGCTATCACATTAATACAATGACAAATAGGAGAATTGTGGTGCCATCTCATAGCAGCCATTCACGTAGAAGACTTGATTAACAACACAAGGAATCAAAAATGATAATCTTGTGTTAAATGAAAAAAGCAATACAAAATCATGTCCCTTGTATAATCACAACAAAAAAGTGCATAGGAGAAAGCCTGATATGCTTTTTAAGAAATATTTTCTATAGAATAATTTTGTAGAAATAGAGATGCTAGATAAAGAGGAAGTAAATTTAAAATTTTGGTAGAATGCCAAATTGTGCTCCAAAGAGGTGTTACACCACACTTTTCCACTGACTGCATTGTCCATATTTTCTACATATTCTTTAATGTACACAGATAATGTTTATACTGGGGAAAAAAACAGCTTTTAGGTTTTGATTTAAAACTTTCACAATTCAGTACAATATCAATCTTTGATAAATTGAATAAAGACATTAAAATTGTCTGCTTCTTTCACAGGTCCCATATATCCTAAGAGTAAAAGGTCATGTCCTGGTGTCAAGCTGTGTTTAAGTCATCCAATCACCATATTTAGTGGAACAAATATACGTGCAAATTGCTAATAGAGAAGCTGGGAAGGGGGCACAAAAATAAACCACAACTGAATTCTACCCTTAAATAACTCACAGTCTCACATCACGTACAGGCAGGGGGCAGTGGTGACTCTGGATGGAACCATAGAAAACCTCTTGCTACAAATGCAAAGGATATCACAGCAGAGCCTGAAGGATGTGGTTCTACTTCTCATCTTTGTTTGTGAAAATGATAATCCAACTCCAGTGACACTAAAATTCAGGAGTAATTTTTATTGCCCACCTCTCAACTCTAGGATTAAAGTTACTGAACAACTATCAGGTTCCAGACATGACATTTGATTCTAGCAATATACGTATTAGATAAAAAAGATAAAATAAGATTTAAAAAGTAGTATTCCTATTCTTACAGGGCTTACACTTTCACTCTAATGAAAGAAACATTCAAATAATCATAAATCAGAATGCAGTTTGAGTAGACACCTAAGAGTGGAATAGCCGAATCAAATGTTAGCTGTATGTTTAACTTTTTAAGAAACTACCACCTTGTTTTCTAATAGCCATATAAACACTTTCTCACTTTGATTTTAGTATCCCCTCATAATCAATGACGTTCAGCATATTTTCATGTGTCATCCCTATATTTTATTTTGTAAAGCACCTGTTCAAATCTTTCCATTTGTTTATTGTGCTGTTTGTTTCCTATTATCATATTTCAAAGGTTCTTTCAACAGGGTCCGGCAGAAGTAACACCTGCTTGAGTGTGGTTCATAGGCTAATAATATGGGTGTAATAAATTATAGTTTTAATTTGAATATTTCATCTAAAATGGCATGTGGTGTGCTTGAGTGTGATATTATTATGTTACAGAATTATGTGCTTATGATTTTGTAATAGAAGATTTTGTAATAAAAAGGAGGCATTATTTGTGCCAGACCCTGTATATCCTGGATAGGAGTCCCTTTTCAGATATATGCTTTGCAATTATATTCTCCTCATCTATGGCTTATCTTTTCATCCACCTAAGCTGTACATGAATATTCATAGCAGTTTGATTTGTAATAGCCAAAGACTTGAAACAATATAAGTTTGTTTCTATTAACAGTGAATGGATACACAAATTAAGATATAACCATACAATAGAATACTATTCAGAAATAAAAATAACTAAACTATTGGTATACATAACATTCATGAATCTCAAAATAATTATGCAAAGTGTAAAAAGCCAAGTTAAAAAAATACATCATTCTACACACAAATAATACATAGTGAATAACTCTATTTATATAAAACTTTTGAAAATTCAAACTAATCTATGGTGACAGTTAGCATACCTATGGTTGCTTGGGGAGGCCAGCAGCGGGTGAGGGGCAGGGAGGAACTGGCAGGAAGGGTTGCAAAAGAACATAAAGAAGCTTTTGCAGGAGACATATATGTTCATTATCATGACTGTGGTGATGGTTTTACAGCTTATTTCATTTGTCAAAATTTATCAGACTGTACAATTTCAATATGTAGGTCAGTTACAGCTCAATAACTATTAAAAATGCAATTTGAGGAAAATGGCAATATAAATAATTACAGTTGTTACAGAAGCCCTGGGAAAGGCCTTCTAGTCTTGATTCATGAGTGGCACAAGCTAAGCCCTGAAGAAAGGCACAGGGTGGGAAGGGCCACATGCCACCTCATTTGCATCTGGAGCATCAACAGACCTTATCATCATTGTAGTATCTCTCCCCTTGAGCCTGCCTACATTTTGCCTCAGTCATTTTCTTAAGTATATTTTATTGATTATGCTATTACAATTATCCCATTTTTTTTCTCTCCTTTATTTCCCTCCACCCTGCACCTGCCCTCCCACTGGCATCCCCCCACCCCTTAGTTCATGCCCATGGGTCGTTAACATAAGTTCATTGGCTTCTCCATTTCCTATACAATTGTTAGCCTCCCCCTGTCTACTTTGTATCTACCATTTATGCTTCTTAATCCCTGTATCTTTTCTCCCACTCTACTCTCTCCCTCTCCCCAATGATAATCCTATATGTGATCTCCATATCTATGATTCCGTTCCTGTTCTAGTTGTTTGCTTAGTTTGTTTTCCTTTTTGTTTTTTAGGTTCATTTGTTGATAGTTGTGAGTTTGTTGTTATTATACTGCTCATAGTTTTGATCTTCTTCTTTTTCTTAGATAAGTTCCTTTAACATTTCATATAATAAGGGCTTGGTGATGATGAACTCCTTTAACTTTACCTTATCTGGGAAGCATTTTATCTGCCCTTTATTCTAAATGAAAGCTTTCCTGGATAGAGCAATCTTGGATGTAGGTCCTTGCCTTTCATGACTTGGAATACTTCTTTCCAGCCCCTTCTTCTTGCCTGCAAGGTTTCTTTTGAGAAATCAGCTGTCAGTTTTATGGGAACTCCTTTGTAGGTCACTCTTTCCTTTTGTCTTGCTCCTTTTAAGATTCTCTCCTTGTCTTTAATCTTGGGTAATGTAATTATGCTGTGCCTTGGTGTGTGCTTCCTTGGCCCCAAATTTTTTAGGACTCTCTGAGCTCCCTGGACTTCCTGGAAGTCTATTTCCTTTACCAAGTTGGGAACGTTCTCCTTCATTATGTTTTCAAATAAGTTTTCAATTTCTTGCTCTTCCTCTTCTCCTTCTATCACCCCTATGATGCAGATGTTGGAACATTTAAAGTTGTCCCTGAGATTCCTAAGCCTCTCACCATTTTTTTTTTTTTTTGAATCCTTGTTTTTTCATTCTGTCCTTGTTGAATGTTTATTTCTTCCTTCCGGTCCAAATGGTTGATTTAAGTCTCAGTTTCCTTCCCTTACTGTTGTTTCCCTTTATGTTTCTCTTCTTTCACTTTGCATAGCCTTCATTTCTTCCTCTATTTTGCAACCACACTCAACCATTTCTGTGTGTGTCCTGGTTACCAGTGTTTTCAACTCTGAATCTGATAGTTTGGCTATCTCTTTATCACTTAGTTCTGTTTTTGGAGTTTTCATCTGTTCTTTCATTTGGGTCATATTTCTTTGTCTCAGCACACCTGTTACATAGTAAGGAGCCTAAGGTATTCACTAGGGTGGGGCAACCCACTTTGCTACATTGTTGCTCCATATGTGGGGTAAGGGTCTGAGAGGAAACAATGTTGCTTGCTTAGCTCTTAGCCAGCTTTCAGTTATTTTCCCCACACCCACAAGCAAATTGGGTCCTTCTGGTGCTGATTCCCAGGTGGGTGGGTTGTGTGCATTCTTAGATACTGTGGTTCTCTCCAATGAACTCTCCTGTGGGGCTCAGAGTTTCTCCTGCCACTACAACCCCCGCAGATTTTTACAGCCAGAGGTTTTGAAGCTTTCTTTTTCCCAGCTGGAACCCTCAGTTGTGCAGTCTGTCTTGCACAGAAACGTGGGCCCACCAGGTCCACCAACAGCCACCTTTCCATGCATCCCCTTTGCCTTCTTCACCCCTCCTACCAGTCTGAAGGAATATTTCTTCTTTAACTCCTTGGTTGTCAGACTTCCATGCAGTTCGATTTTCTGGCAGTTATGGGTTTTTTTGTTTTTAAATTTATTGTTGTCTTTCCTTTGAGGAGCAAAGTCTATCTACTTACTTGTCCATCTTGCCTGGAAGTCCCCACCTCAGTCATTTTCAACAGAACATTTCAAGTACAGGATGCTAATTTGATAGTATTGGGGTGAGAGATAAAATTGATTTGCCATCCCTGGAATGGGAATTATTCTGATAAAGAAGGGATTCAGGAATTAAGAATATTCTAGTTCCCCTTTGTCCCTTCACAAAACCTGTGCTGGTTGAAGACAGGACCACAGCTCTTCTTAAGGGCTCCTCTTCAGTCACAGTCAGCAGCTTATATGGTGGGATTTCCCAAAGGAGCCTAAGGGGTATTCCCGTGTGAACCGTTGATGGCAGGGGTTTTCCATCAGGAGAGAGCATGCTGAGAGCAGGGTAGGGCAGGAAAGCAGTTGAGCACAGACAAGGCCTCTGCTGGAGCCCTGTTTTAGTCTCACCCCACAGGAACTCTGGGACAAAAATTGAACAGCCAAGTTCCTCTCACCTTTGTGTCCTAGGTTAATCAGGCATTAGCTGAGGCCTGTGGCTTTGCAGTGTGTCTGGTGGGAGGGGCATAGGTCTAGAAGGGCAGAGATTTTCTCACCACAGTGGAAGAGGTGATAAGGGGATCTCTGAGAGGTTAGCAGCCCACACTCAGGGCAGCTGGGGGTGGGGACCGGCCTTGAAAGGATGATCTGGGCTGGACACAAAGCTTTTACCATAGTGACTCACCCTTTCCCCCTTCTCCTGTTCTGATCATTCCATTTTAGAATAGGGCCCTAAATTTAAATGCATACAGGAAGATACATGCAAATGAATGAGATGGCTGTAGGTACAGAAGAATATTTCTCTACTTTGAGAAAAAAAAACCCACAAATGCAATAACAAATAAGACTCAGATGACCCTGGCATGTGTTTTCATGCAGGAACACGAACTCAGCTTTGGCAGACATTCCAAATGATTAAGAAAAGCCACCAATCTTAATTTTAATGTAAGAGTCTCCCCAATTTCTGACTGTTGACCCATTTAAAAATTATAGTAGTCATTTTTAAAAACATGGTTCCCAGGTCAGTATTGGCCCATGGGTAATCAACATGCAATCTTAATTTTAGAAAAATAATAAAAACATAGTAACTCTTCACAAAATCTTTCCCACATTTTTCATCCAAATCTACTAAGTAAGCAACAACAGGCATCCTTACCCGACTGTATAATAGAGACCTAAAACTCTAATATAGTATGGAATACACAATAGAGACAAAATATTAGGAAAAGACCCAAAGCATTCCAGAAACAATCTGCTCACCCAAGGAAAATTCTTTGAGCCATGCAACCAAACCTTTTGGTGGGATATGAGACCTTTTTGCGAATCTGATTAAAGTCATAGACCCTTTTTGGGAACATGTGCAATTTACAGGCAATTCCTGAGGGTTCGTGGACCCTTAGAAGCCCATGGGTGGACAACAGTTAAGAGCTCCTGACATGAGGCCCAGAGGAAGCATACAAAAAAGACAAAGGTCAGGATATATCACCCAGAGAGAGGAACTACAGTTTCTTCATCTTTGCTTCACCAAGAAAGGTATGAACAGCTAACTTCAGGAAGTTCCCAGGATACCTCAAAAAATTAAAAATGAATTTGCCTTTTGACCCAGCTATCCCACTTCTGGGACTGTATCTGAAGAAACCCAAAACACTAATTTGAAAGAACATAAGCACCCCTATGTTCACTGCAGTGTTATTTATAATCACCAAGATATAGAAGCTGCCCAAGTGTCCATCAATGGATGAGTGGACAAAAAGTCTATGGGACATTTACACAATGGAATACTACTTGGACGTAAAAAAAGAAGAAGAAGAAGAAAACTTTACTCTTCGTGTCAGTATAGATGGATCTGGAGAATGTTACACTAAGTGAAATAAGCCAGTCAGAGAAAGACAAATACCATATGATCTCACTCATATGTGGAATCTAATGAACAAAATAAACTAACAAGGAAAACAGACAGACTCATGGAGATCAGGCTAACAGCTAGTGGGGAGAGGAGGGTAGAGAGTGGAGGGATGGAGCAAAAAAGAAAAAAAAAAATCCCATAGACATAGATAAGAATGTGGTGATTGCTGGGGGGAGTTAAGGGGACTAAATGGTAGTGGAAAAAAACCACAATAAACATTAAATTTGAAAACAAAAGCCTCCAGGAATGGAAGCCCCCACTGAGGATGCCACAAATGGGGAAGATGAAGAGGAATGAGGATGTTAAAGTTCTGGGGACCCAACACTCAGGTGAGCTCTGGGAGGATGGGAGGATGGCTTCAAAGGCTGCTTGCCAAGGCACGATTGAAGACAGGGTATCCTAGGCAGGCATGTTCGTAGTCTGGGGGGTTCTACTTCCTTTTGAAGCTGCTGATTTGTTGTTTATTCTATTCCCAAAAGCTAAATAAGTCAATATAAATAAACTCTTTTTATTAGGAGATACTGTTAGGGGTGAAGAGAAAGGAGTCCAGGCTGGCCCCAGCCACACCTGTGTCACACCCGGAAAGCACAGAGCAAAGGCTGCTACTGAGCTCCCTTCCCTCGCGCCTGTGTGCACCCCTCCGTGCAGGTGTAGCAGAGGAGCTGCATACAGACACTGCCGCTCACTGGCCGTGACTGGATTTTTCTGTGCTTGATTCTTTACTCCGTGAAACAGAGCTACAATAACCATCAAACAATTTATTAATTGCAAGAAATAGAGCACCAGAAAAAGTAGGGTTGTCCTCCCTCCATGCCAAGGAATGTGCCCAGGCTTGATGGGCCTGCGGTGACCACCAGGGTGCGCCCAGGTCACCGCACAGACCGCTGCTGTGGCTCGGGCTAGGCCCCTCCGCTCTCTTCCCTTCATTGAAACTGTGGGAAGGAAAGCCCCGCTTTTCTTATTTTTAGAAAAATATGGAATGTTCTTCACTATTTGGTGTGTCCTCACGGAGACCCAAACATATAGGTTTCCTTAGGCTCTTTAATTGAGGAAGCAATTTGAAACTCTTCCAACGTTGGCCTTATTAACCCAGATGGTGTTCATCTGCACAGTTCTCTATTTAGCTTTGGTGTTTTCCTCTGCAATAAACAGGAGTTGATTCCTTATTCCAAAACCGTCCCCTCCAATGACACACTTTTTACCAACCTGTGTGGTATGTAGATGAATTGGTGGAGATGAATTGAAATCCCTCAGGAGGTGGAATAATGCAGCTTAAAGAAGCAGGCCTCCCACACAGGTGCCTGCATGCAGCGGGCCAGCACCACGAAAGAACAGGCAATTCACACTGCGCTTCGGTATTGCTGTGCTTCTACGTGGTGCCCCAGCAAATACAGCTCCTGAAAGACACTTATAAATGTCCAGCAGCTTCAACTGTTTTTATTTGCCATGAAACTGAGAGCTCGATTCTCAGCAACCTCCCCAGGTCTCTTAAAGGCTATTTCAAAAAATTAAAGTTTTTCTCCTATAAAAACTTTTTCCTCCCAAAGTACAAGGATTTGAATCAAGTCCAGGTTGGTAACTGACTAGGAGGCATTTGTCTACATGAGTTCTGGCTGCTTAATGAGGGAGTGAAGATAAACTAACATTTCTTCAACACTTATTATGTGCAACTCTTTGTTTAAGGGCTTTATATTGACACAAATGTGATCTTATGTATTTTTATTCTCATAACCAACCTCAGTGCAGAATGATGCTGATCAACATTCTGTGGCACGAAGAGAACTCAGAGAGGTTACCTGTCCTTGAGCTAGTTAGAAAGAAAACGAGTTGAAGGGTAGGCTTAAACCTTTGCTATGTGACCTAAAGCTGACAGTTGGTTTCCTCAAGCCTAACATGGGAAAATGGGATAAGCCTGGAAGTAGGATTAGCACAGCTAATGAATGCAGAAGTGCACTGTCAGGCAGGTAAAGATAGATCCTTTCTCAGAGATTTCTTTCTAAGGCTCATAGGCTGTGTGTATGCATAGTGCATGTGGGTTTGAAACCATTGTGCAGGAAATTCTCATGCATGACTGGCTGAAAACATAAGACATGGGGAGGTTCTGCTTTGGGCCATTTTTCATTCTCTACCTCCAATTTCGGGCTCGTGTGCCTCTCCTTGCTCTTCCTCTATATTCTTACCTTGCCCTTCTCCCACTTCCCTGTTCTACTTCCACACTTTTCCTAACAAATGCATCCTCCTTCCAGATTGTCAACCTAATGCCCCAGGTTGGGGATTCTTTGTCCCAAAAGCATCTTAGTGACCTCCACAGTACAGAGCCTGAAGGACCTCCCCCATGAGCATCATGAACCCATGAGAGGCATTTGAGTCCTGTGGAAGGCTGAGCCCAGTAACATAATTGTGTTACAGAACAGCCTGGAGTGGGGGGGGGGGGGGGTGAACAATATACTATTACTGAAAGGACCCCCCCTTTTTTCTCCAGAGGTTACCCCCCCATACTAAGTTCACTTTGCCTGCCACCAGGGGAAAGATATTTCTCAATGCCAGAGATTGGTGAAAAGGAAAGGAATTATTTATTTAAAAGCTATACAGACTTAAAAGTAATGACTTAATGTCTTCATTAAAATACTAAAGTCCTTTAGAATACCCACAGACACACACAGTCCTTCCTTCTCCCTCTACCCAGTCTGGGATACCGTATCTCAGGAAAGAAGTCTGTGATTCAAGCTCCCAGCACCATCAGCTGTGTTGCCACCACAATCTCCAGTTAATCCAAAACCATGTGGCACCTTCTCATGGCCCACCAGCAAGAGTCCTTTCACCCCTTTTCTTCCAGGCAAAGTCTCTTCCTGCTTCCTAAGCCACATGGCAAAAGGGAGCACCCCAAAGCCACATGCTCCTGACTCTCACCAAAGCCATGTGGTTCTCCCCCTTGCATGGCTGCCACACCTAGGTTTAAATTCCAGCACCAATCTTCCTCTGCAGCCCCATTTCCGACTCCTCCTACAATCAGTTACACCTGCCAGCATGCCCATATTCTTCTAGCTTTACTAGACTGCCATGGTAAGTCCAGGCAGGCATGGCCCCATGGCATGGAGCCAATCATCTCTAAGCTCTTATGCAGGCACTATAACCAGGGGGAGTTGCCTACCAGTTACATCCTGGATGGAAGTAACTTCCATCCCCGCCTCCCTCCTCCCCCCCCCCTCAAAGCATGGCCACAGCTATTTAACATATCTATGCAAACAGTTAAAGGTTATAGATATGTTAAATGACCACACCAAAGGTTACCTGCAAAGCTGTTGCTGTACAAAACAGCTCTGCATGTTCCTGCTCCACGTGTCCCACCCCCAGCTCAGACTTGTGGGGGTAAGGACATCATATATATATTTCTAATATTTCCTGGACACCTTGAGTTCTGGACCCCATTACAAATCCCTATTTTGGGAGCCCCTCTTGGCTGCACCCTGTTACAGCTGGACTTATTGTCGAAACCCTGGGTAGCTTTTGTTTCTCTGAAACCACTTCATTGTGTGTGTATAACAGGCCCTTTATAAAACAGACCCTACTGAAATGAAGGTTTCATGTCTACACAATCCCTCCTCATCCATTCAAAGACCATGCAGACAAGAGCAGTACTGACACCCTGAGGGCAGCAGATAATCACACATGTGACTTCTTCTTGTTCCACTCAATTACTGCAATCACCTTGTTTCTCTGAGTATCGACAAGCAATTTTCCATGCCTGCTTTCCTTTCTTGGTCTTTGTCTACTTATTGGCTGGAAAATCGATGTATGCACCCTATTCTTACACCTTATGAATCTGAGAAAATTGAGGAAACTAAGACTTCTGTGGCACAATTCCCGCAAGTGCTGAGAGGTCCGACTGCAACCAAAGCGCACTGTTTACCATGGCCTTCCCGTCTCATCTCAAATGTGACAGCTGTGATGGTGGGGACAATGTGCAGGTGCTTTCTGCATGGCGGGCACTGTGCTAAGTCATTTTTCACAACAACCCCCAGCGGTTGGTAATACTGTCCTTATTCTATAGATGAGGAAACTGAGATTAATCAGCCATGTCAAACCAGGTAGAAATTGAAAGGGAATAAAGTATCTTCTAAAGCACAGATAAGGTATTATTGTGGAAAGATTATAGGCCTCAGACCAGATAATCATTCCAGGCACTGACCAACTGACACCCAAGGAAAATTGCTTCAACTCATGAATCCTCAGTTTTCTCACCCCTAAAATGGGAATGATAAATCCTATAAAGGGATCATTGGAAGAGTCATTGTAAGAGTAGGTAAGTTATATATATAGAATTTGTCTGGACTGCAATAAACCTCTGTGAGTGTTTATTACCTTCCCTCCCTTATGATTGCTATGAGCACACATAAAGAATATGAGATTATATATATTTACATGTATACACACACATATATATAATATATGCATATATACACGTAAAATCTTCAGACATTTTGGCTATGTTTGCACATAACACAGCCAGCTGGCCTTCCAGAGTAATGCTCATGGCTGGGTGCTAACCAATATTTAAAATGCATGTTTATTGCCTAGACACTCTTCAGGGCCGTTATAGTCTTATGGAGCTCTATCTATCTCAGTTCATGGACCATTGGCCCAAGCAATCATTAAAAGCTAATAAGGTGTGTTTTGTCAGTTCTGTTGTCATGCATGAGCACTAAGTCTTTGCACTACTAATCTTGCAACATTTTTTCTAACTCATTACATATTTCTTCAGTAGATTTTTTTCTACTTCTATTGTGCTTTCTGTTTAAGAGTGAGTGAGTCAGCTCCAATAACCCACCTCCCCTGCAGTGATTTAGGTCCTCTATATGAGCCTACCCTTGCCACACATGTCCTACATTGAGGTGATACCCAGACTGAATCTGTATTTGCAGTCAAACTCACACTTTTGAAAATAATGGCTTAAAATAGGAATGCTGACACCACCTTAACTCAAACAGCACAAATGCAGGGCTATAATTTTCTATGCTACTTAATCTCCTGATACAAAAACTGCTGTTGCTCAAGGGAATTTTTCATCCAGTCCAGAGGAAAAAAAAATTCTCTCAAGGATGTAATCAGTTAACAAACCAAATTAGCATGTAGTAGGGTTTTGTGGCTTTTATCATCCACATTAACCTCAGGGCTCCCCAAGGCTAATATCTTCAGTTGTGCTGTTTTTTGCTTGCTGTCTCCAGTCCACTAACCTTATTTCTCTATAGGGGAATTGAAAGCTCCGCTCTTTGCAAATCTCCCTCCGATTTCCGTTCTTTTTGGTGGAGCGAAGCCTTCAGTTTCCAAGGTCAAATGAGCTAAGCCCCTTCGAAAGGAGCTTACTTCTGACTGACACAATAAGGGTCTACTCCTTTCAGCAGACCCTTGCAGGGGCATCATTAAAACACTTCTCTACACACAGTTATGGGTTTCAGAAGAGACACATGGAGCGGCATCGCCACCTGCTGGTTCCATCTGCATAATTTTTGCTGCACTGTTGTCTTTGGGTCCCTGCTTTTGCTGTAATGAATGAAAACCCCTAATTCTGGGACTCTGTCACCCACTTGCAGGTGGAAAGCTGGGGTATCTTTAATACCCTTTATTTTTTATCCCCCTGCCTAATGAGATGCTTTATCCTTATCTCTGAGGTGGAAAATGCCAAAATTAGAATTAGAAAAAAATGCTTCTTATTGATTCCTGATGGCATCTTGTCCAGGCCCTCTGTGGGTGTTTCTGTTAGACCCAATGTGTCATGTTGGCTTATCAGGGGCCTATTTGCATAGCTGACACCATGCCATATGGTCAGCTTCTGCCTCTGCATCAAAGTGAGAAAACAATGGCCCAATAAGTGATTTTTACATGATAGAGGAAAGTCTGTTTTCCCTTAAGTTGCAGGAAAGCTGCTGAATAAATATAACACCGTGACAAAAGTGACAAAAATGCCTCAGAGTAGGAGCTGCATGTGACATTATGGATGGCTGATCAGTTGGACTAGTGCTGTCAAGGAGACCACGGTGAAGAATCTGACACCAAGGGCAAGTTTAGAAAAGCTCCAATTCATGTGGAGTGTGCTACCAACGAATCAATGAGGTAGGCATCATTACCTTCATTTACAGATAAGGAAACCGAGGTTCCAGAGATTAAGCATTTACTAAGGCAGCACATATCAGATCCATATCTGTCTAAATTGAAATCCTATGTTCTCAACACCACGAATGTGCCCTGTGCCCAGCTCGCTGTCTTGAAAACAGGTCCCCTAGTCACGAGAGGCGCCATGTGAGGAGTACGAGGCATGCTTCAAAAGCCTTGCCTTGTTGTGCAGAAACAACTCCATGGGTCTGCTCCCAGGTGATAAGTTGTATCACCTTCATCAGTGACAGAAAAAAAATCAATAGCTACAGCAAAGGAAGTTACAATGTGCCTTTCCCAGAGGAAAAATTATAGTGCATTCCAAAACCCGGAATGAAGCCATTTTACCCTACCCACCTCACCCTATCTGGGCCACATTATATGATTTTTATATCCAGAGAAACAAAAAGATGTTCCACATCCTCAAGGTTTTAAAAGGACTCATTCCTCTAGAAGACTAGATAGGCATAACTTGGAGATACCATGGGTTTAGTTCTAGACCACCACAAGTAAGTATCTTGATGAAGTGAACCATGATCTTTTTGCTGGTGGAGGGTCTTGCCTTGAATTTGAAACAACAAACAAAAAGCAACATCTGTAAAGTAAAATGAAGCAAAACCCAATAAAACAGTATTTCCTGTAGTCCATGTGTATGTATGTACATGTACCCACTTGGAAGTCAAAACTTTCCCTGCTTCTGTGTTGAAACAGCTCTTTCAAAGTTACCAGAAACCTCCTCCTGTCAAATCCAAGGGTCAGTTAGTTCTCTGTCCCCAACAGCTCAGACAGGAGAAATGAAGGTCACAGTGAACTAGGCCGGATGAGGCCTCCGCTCCACTGCATAAGGGCAGCGTGCTCCCTGGGACAGCGTGCTCCCTGGGACAGCAGGTGGCCATTTACACGCCTCATTACAACCCCTCTGTTACATTTTAGATACATGTGAAAGCTGTTGGTCTTTCAACATAATACATGTATAAGTGCAGAAACTGCATGCAGTAAAGGATGATTGTCAAAACTGTTAAAATTTGATTTCTTATGTATGTGACAGAGAGAGACAAAGACAGAGAGACAGACAGAGGGAGAATAGAGAATATGAGAATATTGTATATTTTTCTACTAGGGATTTCCCTCATATATGTATTCTGAATACATGCATATATACACACACACACACATGCACACATATTCACATGATATATATTATGAGACTTGGTCACTGAAGGATTCTGACAGCTAAACAACCTTTAACAGAGGTTGTAAGTATATCCTCCAAAACATGGATATACTTACTGTTATAGATAGTGAATAAGTGAGTCATATGTGAAGAACTGGAAATCTAGGATTTTTTGAACCTATCAAAATCTCAAGAGAGATTCTTTTCCCAAGAGCTATATAATATCCAGTTCTCTTCCCATCTGTCATTTGTGGGTCTGCGCTTCTGTGTCAGACAAGTTATTAATGTGTCGACTTTGACGTTAAGTGTGTAAGGGTATCTTGTAATATTGCAGATGTGAGATAGCAAGTGCTTGAGTCAGGATGTGCAACAGGAAAAAAGAGGTATGTGTAAAAGGTGTTATGGAGGAAAATATAACTTTGTGAGTGACCATCTGTACCATTATGGAAGAATGAGGAATAAAATATGACTTCATATTTCCCAGCCTGGGAGCTGAGAATGAGTAACAGGAGTAGAGAAGATGGGATGACTGGTGTGGACAAGAGGGCATTAAGTTTGTTTTATTATGGTGAAGTTGCCAGCTAAGGCCAGGCCAGTGGAAATGGCCTGTAGTCAGAGAGAAGTGTGGGGCTGAAGGCGAGAAGCCAGGGCCAGGGCTACAGGCTGGGAAACGCCCGTGCAGGTCGATTGGAGTCAATAGGGTAGGTTAGACCTCTGAGGGAGAGAGTGAAGCAGACACACTTCATACACATTTCACTTACTTGAAGAATTTATTCCTTTTCTCCTTTTCAAAAAGAGTTGTTAGCAAAAGGCATGGAAGGGTTTAAGAGATTTCATTTCTCTTTATATGACAGCCATCCAACTTCAGTTCTAGGATTTCTGGAGTGCTTAACTAAGGGGACACAGACACTCTCATCAGAATTGCAGGAGGACAAAGAAGAAATCTTTAAAGTCAGAGCCCTGGGGCATGCTTTGGATCTTCTTCCCACCCTCTTCCCAAAATGTGCCCTTTAGCAGAAGATAAAAATGTCACTTGATACCCTTGCTTCTGACCCTAAATGAAAAAAACAATTTAGAGTGCTAGAAAAAAGTGCCTTGTTCTTTAAGCAAATGGACCTTTCTAGAACCCCAGTCATCTCTCTTTGATTGACAAAAAAAAAAAAAAAAAAAAAAAGGAATGCAAGTGAAAGGTACAGCAGAGATGGAAATTAAGAAGGTCAAACATTGAGCTTACTGCCATGAAGACCTCTGAGAATATAAATTTGGAGTTGTGTGGGGAAAATAATACATCTCTAAAAACTATACACACACACACACACACACACACCGTATATATACACACATACACATATACTTACAAGTATCCTCAGTATACTTTATTTTTTCTTAAAAATGGTCTGCATCCCTAAATTATGTTACCAGTCACATTGCTCTAAATGTGGACCTCCTGAGTCAGAATCCCTGGGATGCTTATTTAAAACATGTATTCTTATAGACCAGAGATCTGTTCATTCTGTTTTCAACAAGCAATTCACAGAATCCTTTCACACATTCAAATTTCAGAAATACTGTACTAAATATACTTGCTCTCCAGAGACTCTGAACCCCAGATATTTAAAGAGAAATCCAGTTTCCCCTAGTCCTTTATGTCAAACTGGCATAATAAACACTAGATACTGTACAAAGTTATGGGAACAAAGTAATTCAATAGGCTGTTTCTTAGTCTGAGTGGATGTAATCTTAAATCTAGAAAAATTTTGTAATCCTTCAGTTTGATTGGCTGACCCTATTGTGAGAGGAGTCCTGAAAGTGAAATGCTAGAAATAAGTGATTATGTCTATTAAATACACACATACACGCCCAGGAACACACCTTTGGGTTTTATTTCCAAATTTATAAAGCTGGAGGCCCTTTAAAAAAAACTGTTACTTAAACCAAGACTTTTTCCAAATAAGGTAGCTTTTCACAAAACCATTTTCCCTCCTACATCTGTGTTCCCAGTGTTAGCAAGCCATAGAGACTGCTCTTTCCTGAGCTGTCATTGTATGCTGTAACAAAGCACCCTTTGCTTTAGCCTAGATGAACACTAGAAATGCTTTCAAACTAAAGCTTTCAAAGGATCTAGGCATTTTGTACTTTAGCTATGGGATCTGACTTAAGCAATTTCCTCCTCCTTGGCTGAAGCTCATTTTAAGATTAAAGAACAGTAACTGTAATTCCAATTCTCCTTCGAGGACTCTGGAAATGATGCAAACAGTATCACTTGGTTCTTGTTGTAATAATCCATGATGTCACAGGACGTCAGTAGGTACAGAGGCATCTGGGAGCCAAGGAAATGCAGTGAACACGCAGCAAATAATCAACTGGGCCAACAGTACAAACCTGGGGTCTTCTGTCAGAACTTGTTGAGAGGATTGTATCCAGGGTGCTTCAGATACTATAGGCAGACATAACCAGATTTGGAAATTTGAGTCTCTTAATCCATTGACAAATACATGGACCAAACTGTCATAGAGGCTGTGTAGATTTTGTTTTGCTTCCTCCTAAATGTGACCCTGTAGCAGTTCTTAGAACACAAATGCTTTATCAAATCTCTAAGGGTTGCTCATGCTGATTTTTTTGTATGTTACACACTCTTAATACCTAATGCCACACCAGACACTGTGATAAGTATGAGGAATTTACATAAAAGAAACATGATACTGTATCCTCAAGTAACTTACAGGTTTGTGGGGAAATCAGAAATCCTCATGTCATCCTCCAGTGCTCAGCTCAGGTATCTCTTCTCCTGAGCTGTCTTCTTTGATCCATACCCTTGTGACAGGATAATTCTAGGATGGCCTTCAGTATACTTGCCCCCTGGTATATATACCTTGCCTAAGTCCCTCCCCTTGAAACTGGTCAGGACACACTCCTGGACCATGAATATCAGGCCATGGCACTCTTGTATTTAGATTAGATTAGATTAGATTAGATTATTTGACAAAAGTGAAGAACTGCAGATTTAATTAAGATCCCCAATCAGCTGATAATGAATCATTATGGGTGGGCCTGACTTAATCAGGTGCAGGCCCTTATAAAGAGGGACTGGGTCCTTTCTGAAGGGAGAGATTCTTCTGCTGGTCTTGATGAAGAAGTGAGCTACCATGTTGTGAGAGGACTGTGTTGCAAGAAACTGAGCATCCTCTAGAAAATGAGAGCAGCTCCCAGCTGACAACCAGCATGAAAACAAACCTTAATTCAACAACCACAAGAAACTAAACTGCCAACATGAACCTGAAAAAGGACCCTGAGCTCCAGAAAGGAACACAACCCATCCAACATCTTGGCTGCAGCCTTGGGAGACCCTGAGCAGAAGCTCTAGCTAAATGGTGGTGTGACTTTTGACCCACAAAAGCTATGAAATGATAAATGTGTGTTGTTTTAAGCCGCTAAATTTCTGGTAACTAGTTTCACAAAAATGGAAAACCAGTATAATTCCAGTCTAAAAGTATACTTTGAACAAGAATGAGAAAGTAAGATATGGCCCAGGGACAGAAGAAAGTGGTACATATGTTGGAGAACATGCTCATTAGCTATTAGGAGACCTCCCTTCTGGTCTTGGCTCCCCACTAATTCAAAGTATGATATTGGACAAATCACTTACCTCTCTGGGACCCACCCAAGTTACTCACACATAAATGAAGTAATTGAGCCTTGGCTGGTATGGCTCAGTGGATTAAGTGCCAGCCTGCAAACCAAAGGGTGGCTGGTTCAATTCCCAGTTGGGGCGCGTGCCTGGGTTGCAGGCCAGGTCCCCAGTAGGGGGCATGCAAGAGGCAACCACACATTGATGTTTCTCTCCCTGTCTTTCTCCCTCCCTTCCCCTCTCTCTAAAAATAAGTAAAAAGTTTTTTAAAATAAAGTAGTTGAACTAAACAAACTTTGAGACTCCTTCAAACTCTAACATTCTTCAAGCCTATGGAACTATGCCCTCCATTGTACAGGCTGCTCACCTTCCAACCAATTCATAGTAAATGGTAGCTCTCTTAAGAAATAGGTACTCATGAAGTATGAACTTTTGGGAGAATAGAGGAAACCCCTCTGTTTTTTCTCCTCTTCTAAATGTCTTTACAGTGGCATTAAGAGCAATACAGAGATACCTTCAAATGTACATAGTCTATAAAGACTCCAATCATAAAACTGAACTAGACACCAAGAGCTCAAAAGGGTCTCTGTAATATTTAACAAAGAAGGCAAAAACATACAATGGGCTAAAGTTAGTCTAGTTGATAAATGCTGTTGGGAAAATTGGACAGATATGTGCAAAAAAATTAGATTAGACCACCTTCTTACACCACACACAAGAATAAACTCAAAATGGATTGAAGCATTAAATGTAAGATGCAAAACCATAAAAATCCTAGAAGAAGACATAAGCAGTAAAATCTCAGACATTTCTTGTACTAGTATTTTTTTCTAATATATCTCCTTAGCCAGGTAAACAAACAAATAAACAAAATAAACAAATGGGACGACATCAAACTAAAAAAAAAATTTGCACAGCAAATGAAACCATTTACAAAAAGGAAAAGAGAGCTCATTGAATGGGGGAACATATTTGCCAACACATCAGATACAGGGTTAATATCCAAAATGTATAAGGAACTCATAAAACTCAACACTAAAATGCAAACAAACAAATGATACAATTTAAAAAATGGGCAAAGACCTGAATACACACTTCTCCACAGATGACATCAGGTGGCCAATAGACACATGAAAAGATGCTTAATACCACTAGCCATCAGAGAAATGCAAATTAAAACTACAATGAAACATCACCTCATACCTTTCAGAATGGCTATCATAAATAAATCAACAAACAAGTGATGGCAAATGTATGGAGAAAGAGGAACCCTCATGCACTGTTGGTGGGAATGCAGATTGGTGCAGCCACTGTGGAAAGCAGTATAGAAATACCTCAAAAAATTAAAAATGGATCTGCCTTACAACCTAGCAATTCCACTTCTGGGAATTTACCCAAAGAAACCCAAAATACTAACTGGCAAGAATATATTCACCCCTATGTTCATTACAGAGTTATTTACAATACCAAGATTTGGAAGCAGCCCGAGTGTCCATCAGTAGATGAGTGGATAATACAAGTATGGTACATTTACACAATGGAATACTACTCAGTTGTAAAAAGGAAGAAAAGTTTACCCATTCTGACTGCATGGATGGACCTGGAGAATGTTGTGCTAAGTGAAATAAGCCAGTCAGAGAAAGACAAATGCCATATGATTTCACTCTAATGAACAAGCTGCACTAACAAGCAAAATTGAGACAGATTCATAGATGGAGAGCAGGATGTGAGAGGAAACTGGAAGAGGTGGAAGGATCAAGCAAAAAAGGGGGGAAAAAGAGAAAGAACATGGACATGGACAACAGTGTGGTAATCGAGTAGGGGGAGGAGGGCAGGTGGAGGTGGAAGAGAGTATGGGGGATAAATGGTGATAAAAAGTATTTAAAATTTTTTAAATAAAAAATAAGTATTTTTTTAAAAGGGGTCTCTGGTCTCATAGACATTTAGATCTCTGTCTAGCTCTTTTAGAATCAGGAATAACTGATTACAACTTTCTTGAAATTATCACTTTTATGTTTCAAATCATGTAATAGCTACCATTTATTAGCATCTAATATTGAAGCACTATCTCATGTGTTATATATACATCCCCTGGCAGAGAGGATCGATAACTTATTAAGGGTCACACAGTAACTGGGGGTGAGAATTCTATCCCAGGTCCATCTCAGGCTAAGCTTGTGCTCCTCCCTCTGCAAATTTGTGCTGGTGTCATAGCACCTACTCACATGCCTTGGTCCATGCAATAAACATCTCATGAAATGCTCATTAATATGTCACATCATGGAGTAACCACTCATCTTGGTTTGCCCAGGACTGAGAGGTTTCCCAGAATGCTAGACATTCATTGCTAAATGTGAAAAATCCCAGACAAACTGGGATGAAGCAGTCACTGGAGCACCTGTACTCAGGGCAGGTGATGCAGAACCAGAGGTGAAGGGACACATGTAGATATAAAAGGAAATCCTAAGCGCAGAGCTTTCCCTGAGAGTCAAACACTTTATTTCACTTCTTCAGCATGATCCCCAAGTACAGCCTGCCCATGAAATCTCTCTAAAGAGCCATGCTTGATACTCTAAATTACAGACTTCCCAGTCTCGTGGGAAGGCTCCAAAAACCTGGACGCCAGGTTTTCTCCGCCATCCGCAGGCCTGCAGTCATTCAATCTAGTGCTCTGCCTGAGATACAGGAGGGTTTGCAGCCTCACTGATCTCTCTTTAGCCATTGCTGCTCTTTGATACACCTAATATCTACATTCCCGAGAACAGTTCAGGACTTCCCAGGCAGTTGTTGTTATTCTGTTATCAGACTCTAATCGCAAGCCCATCAAATCTCTTATTGACCTAACTGCAGTGTCTTAACTCTGATGCAGGGCCCTTGGGCTTCTCTTGGAACTTCATCATTCTATATGCTGGGGACAATAAAATAGGCAGATAAGCCTATTGACCGAGGGAATATTTAATCTAAAACTTACATTCTTAATCATGTGAAACCCGATTCTGTCCTCCCTGCTTCTAATGTGGAATTGAACATAGGGGTCTATTGCTGAGATGGGCTGGATGCTGGGGCCTTTGACCATGGTCAACTATAAGGCTCCCAGGAGCCTAATAAGGTTTCAGAGCAGCCTTTCCAAGCAGCTGAACCTCTGACCACTTTTTATCAGAAGGAAGAGATAAATGTTCACAGTGCCAAAACCAAGATGCCCTTTTTGGCATAGATATTTGAACATCTAAAAAAATGATACCCAAGAGTTCTCTTTACCAGATGACCTCACCTTGGCACTGAGGGTCCACTTTGGAGTGGTCATATCTTGAGGTTTATTTAGCCTATTCAAAACGAAGTGAGACCCAGCAGGTACAAAGGAGCACCACCATTCATTTTGGGTAGTAGATGTCTCCTCCCTCAGCCCACCTATGCCAAGGCCATCACTTGCTGGTTTTAAGGTCTCTAATAAATAACATCTGTTTTCATCATTCAAACATGGACTAAATTAAAAAGTAAAACAAAGGAATGGTAGATTGAATCTCAAAATAATACTTTTATTATTAATAAAAGTTAAATTGGAGGATATAACTTTGTGAAAGAGCCACATATGGTGGAAAGTGAAACAGAATCAAGCAGATTTGCACACCCTTCTCCTCAAAATTGAAGATTTATCCCTGGAGGAACAGTAGAGAATATTCTAGGCAGCCAGGCTTGGGTGGAGGGGATGGAGGTATAGGAGGGGGTTCATGGGAGTGGGGAAATCTAGGTTGCTTGCAACCTGTTTGTTCTTGCGGAATTTACCAATCAGATAAATCACACCCTTCCACATCTTCATGAATAAAGGGGCTGAAGGGTGGGGAGGAGTTAGACGAACTGGTTTTCCTCCACATGAAGAAAACATCGTGTACAGTAACTAAGTACAGCTCCAAGTAGAAAGAGCCCTTGCTCCACTGAAGCAAGAAACTACTCAGATAATCAATGTGTACCAGAAAGAAAAAAATGAACAAGTCAATCTAAATCGGGCTGTAAAAACTGTAACTGCTCTAAGATGAAAAACGAGCAAATGGCAAGAACTTGGGGCAGGCTTCTCAGATGGGGAGGGACCACAGGTAGGATGAGATGGAGGAGAATAATTTGGATAGTGAAAAAGAGGAAGGGGTGATACTTTTGATTTAAAAAAAAAAAAAGGCAATCAGAATGGAGAAGTGCAATGTGAAGAAGAGTTGCAACTCAGGCAGGTGAGTTAGAAGGGTCAGTAAGGCTTCAGCCAACCCCAGCAGCTAAGGGGTTAACTCTGGAAACAAAGGGAAGACTTAGCTGGTGTGAATACATTTGGATTTAAACTGGTGTGAATACATTTGGAAACCAAAATTCTAACTATCGCTTAAAATATTTGCTTAAATACATAATCATACATTTTATCATGCAGAGAGTTTTCACATCTACAGAAATCAAAATGGTGATTCCGTTGCAGGAGAAACTTGGTTCTTCTTGCCAATGCAGTAAAGAATTACAGATCAGCATGTGTATTAGTGTGCAAGCAGGGATTATTAGGGATGAACATTTCATGGAAGAGAGCTGGCCTTGCCGAGGTCAGGGAGAGAGACCAGAGCAAGGGTGGCAAGAGCCACCAGGTCCTCTGTCTGAGAGCTTACATAGTTGGCAGGGTCTGGGTGAAGAAGTTACATATTGATCAGTGCCTAAAGCTGGGGCCAGCTTTCAGGGGGAGAGTGACTGCCCAAATGTAGGTATGAGTGGGAGTCTATTAGTCTGAATCCTTATCTTGCTCCAGACTCCATTTGTTCATCTTGTTGTAAAACAGATACATGACAGGAGGCAGTTAATTAAAGTTGAGGCAGTTACCCAGAGTTATTTATGGGCTCTTTCTGTAAGCATTAGGGACTCCTTCATAAAGGAGATAGTGACCAGAGGTAGGCAATTAAACAAAGTTTTCATGGGCTTCTTTGCGCACCTCGGACCCCTCCTCTTTCAGGCCTTGAGATGAATACACAGTTTTAAAATCTTTCTTTCCCTGATATTGAAAATGATACATACAATTTCAAGGGCTTCCTTCCTCCCGTGCTAACATAGTGTTTCTTGTGATGTTGGAACATCTGGCAATATTATCAGACCAGGCTCAGGACTGCTGAGTTAGTAGGTAAGACATGCCTCCCTCCTGTCTGCCTTGGTTTACTATCTATCCTAACAATTTTACTATTCATAAAAAGAAAAAAAAAATCAGGGAAAACATTTGTTGCAAGACCTTTCTATTTTCCAAGGAAGTTAAAATTTCTGATGAGGCAAAGCTTTTAGACATTTTTTTTTGGGGGGGGGATGCAGTAAATAGAAAGCCACTATTGGTGTCTGGCATGTGCTCCTTGAAGAAGGTCCCTCTGGCAGATGTTCATAGTGGCTCTGATAAGGAGAGGCAGGAGCAGAGTGAGCTGTCTGCTGACACAATCAAAGAAGCTCTCTGTGTGCAGGGCTCTCCAGAATCCCTCGGGAGATCCTTGACAGTTGGCTAAATCTCCCAGGCACATCTTACAGGGCTAAAATTTCAGAGAAAATCCTGAGGCATAAAGCAATTCAAAAATTCTACCTTCTTTAGTCAGTTCTATTGGCTCTCTTTCAAATTGGAGTATTTCCACCTCCTCCCTCTAGCTGAGAAAATACTGTGTGAAAGAGAAATTTGTGCTCAGAAAGCTCATTGCTCTTGTCATCCTGCAGCCTATTCCTGCCTCCAATGCCTCTCCCTTTGGGGGTGCAGAGTATCCCCACATTTACCCTATTTCTCCCCTTTATAACCTGCCTCAGAGAGGTTCGACTTCATTTTAGCTTACACGATGATCAAGATTTATTTGCATCTGACGCTTTGAGCTCTCCATGTATGATGAAGACTTTTTCCCTATGAAAGAATTTGAGCCCCTGGGAAACCAGGTAGAAGAAGTTTTCTGTAAAGAGCCTTCCAGAACCTCAGACCTCATCCCAAGGACAGTAAGTTCCAGACCGCAGCCTCCATCACTCCCTGTCAGGCACACAGCTTTGCAGAAACATGTTCATTCCAGACCAGTTGGCTGTGCTACCCAAAAGCTGTGTTTCTCTCTTCTGCCCCAGGGCAGGAATGCCTGCCTCCGATATAGAAATTGCATCCTACCAGGCTGCAAAACAGTCCTGGCCCTTTAGCTTTGATCTTCTCCTCACAGGCTATGCGAGTGCCCAAGGATACCTCTGCCCTTCAGGCCTCAAGGGCAGTGCTGAGCAACCGTCTCAGCCTGTCTGTTAGAAAGGACACATGAGCAAAACCAAGAGTGGGTAGAATCAGGGGTGAGAGGAGGGGATGGCTGGGGCAGCGGGGAGTGGGAAGGGAATGGAGACAACTGTACTTGAACAATTTAAAAAAATGAGAGCTCAGACTGGGGAGAGAATGAGGAAAATATACTTTACATACCTACTGCCTGTTACTGTCACCCCCAGGGGCCAGCCAGTCATTCATTTATTCGGTCAGCAGTACTGGCAAAGCACTTAGCTAGGTGGGTTGTAAAATAGGATATCTACCTTCAAGACCTGTTGTTTTTAAAATTTTAGCATTAAGAGGAAAATAGGAGAACATCCACCCAAATTCTTATCTATAACAGAAAAACCAACTTTCAACATGCCTGACAGGTGTTAGAATAAAGGCAGACCATTTCCCTCATGGACAGCTCCAGTTCTGAGACTATTTTTCTACAGTGAACCCAAATCTGCCTGTGTGTCAGTCTGTTTGTAATATGTGGAAACAAATACCTGTTCTCCATGGAAAGTCCTTCAAATATTTACATGATTCCTTCCTGACGGTTCCCACAGGCGGCACAAGCACCTGCTGGTGGATTCACTCATTCATCATTAAAAACTATTTCTGGGCTCTTTTCTATCCTGGCTGCAATACTGGAGACACGCTCTGGTAGCTTAGGGTCCCTGACGAATGTGGTGACCAGGGATAGATGATGCTCACAAACTGTAGTGCACAATCATCCCAGTGCACAGAGGAGCTTCTGTTAACCCAGCTGCTACTGTGCTTCTCCCCTTGAGGCCTTTGTGTCTTCTGGAAATAGAAACCGCTGGTCCAGGCAGGGCTGTACACTGGATCACACAGCAGGAACTCTGCATTCAGGATGACAAGCATTCTAATAATGATTCCATCAGTTACTAGCTGTGTGACCTTGAATAAGTTATAGAACCTCTCAAGTCTCAATTCATCATGTGTAAAATTGAGATGTTGAGACTCAAATCAATGATTTGGACCAGAAGGAAGAAATAAACATTCAACCAGAACACAATGAAGAAACAAGAATTCACAAAAATGAAGAGAGGCTTAGGAACCTCCAGGACAACTTTAAATGTTCCAATGTCTGAATCATAGGGGTACCAGAAGAACAGGGAGAGCAAGAAATTGAAAACTTATTTGAAAACATAGTGAAGGAGAACTTCCCCAATCTGTCAAAGGAAATAGACTTCTAGGAAGTCCAGGAAGCTCAGAAAATCCCAAAGAAGTTGGACCCAAGGAGGAACACACCAAGGCACATCATAATTACATTACCCAAGATGAAAGATAAGGAGAGAATCTTAAAAGCATCAAGAGAAAAGGGGGCAGTTACCTACAAAGGAGTTCCCATAAGACTATCAGCAAATTTCTCAAAAGAAGCCTTACAGGCAAGAAAGGGCTGGAAAGAAGTATTCAAAGTCATGAAAGGCAAGGACCTACATCCAAGATTACTCTATCAAGCAAAGCTATCATTTAGAATGGAAGGGCAGATAAAGGGCTTCCTAGATAAGGTCAAGTTAAAAGAGTTCATCCTCACCAAGGCCTTACTATAGGAAATGTTAAAGGGACTTATCTAAGAAAAAGAAGATGATCAAAAATATTAACAGTAAAATGAAAACAAGCTCACAACTATCAACAAATGAACCTAAAAACAAAAACAAACTAAGTAAACAACTAGAACAGGAAGAGAATCACAGAAATGGAGATCATATGGAGGGTTATCAGTAGGGAAGGGGAGGAGGGAGAATGGGGGAAAATGTTCAGAAAATAAGAAGCATAAATGGTAGGTACAAAATAGACAGGGGGAGGTTAAGAATAGTCTGAAAAATGAAGAAGCTAAAGAATTTATATGCATGCCCCATGGACATGAACTAAAGTTGGGGAATGCTAGTGGGAGGAGAGTAAAGGGAAGAAAAAAAATGGGACAACTGTAATAGCAAAATCAATAAACTATATTTTAAAAAATTAAAAAATAAAATTGAGATGTTAATGCTTTCCTTATCAGGTTGTTATGAAAATTATGGGATACGACATGTAAAAAGCACTGCACAAATTAAGAGAACAATTATTGGGAGCTATTTTCTTTGTAAGTACTACACAAGTGTCCAAAGGCCAGATTGTACTGGGGAAAAAAGAAAAAAGAAAAGATGGTCCGTATTGCTTTTTATGGTTTCCTATTGGTCTCTTCTTTCCAGCAGAGTCCTAGCCATCTGGATTTAAAGCTGTTCTCTCTCTTTCCCCTGCTGATGAGAAGGGAAAATAAACACAATTCCCTTGGTGTGTTAGATTTATATCCTTGGGAGAGCTCAGTCCCTGCCAGGAATGCTGCTGCTTCTCAGCAAGCTAGAGACTTGCTCTGCCTATGCCAGGATCCAGGCTGCATTCTCATGGAGTACTGGGTTCAGACATGATGAATACAGATGCAGAATCAGCCCTCAACAACGCACGTCCTGCTGCTTTATATCCATATCCCTGTGGTCCCCACATGATCTATTCACAGATGAGGTCATGTCACAGCCTATCCCATCAGTACCAGTGGAATTCCCACTCCTCCCCTTTAGCCACAGTCTCTGCTACAAACTCAAATATCAGAAATGAGTCTAGAAAGTGTTTCCTTAAAGTGGTAGCAGTCACTGAGACATTGGGAAACATCACAGTTAGGTGTCTGCCTTGTCCCAAAGTGATGCATTTCCTGAGTCTTTGAGCTCCTCTGAATTTAGGGAAACATTCAAAACGCCTATAACGATAAAGAATGGCTGCAAGTCCTATCTATCTATCTATCATCTATCATCTATCTATCTATCTATCTATCTATCTATCATCTATCCTCATCTATCTATCTGCCTGCCTAGTATCTATCTATCTATCTATCTACCTACCTGCCTGCCTAGTCCCACCAGGATGAGATTGCTATTCCGCATGGCTGTCCCTGGGGGAGAGGTAGGAACTAGGAGAAACGTCATCCATGTCTCAGAGGGACTTACAACTTTTTTCCTCTGGGTCTCCCCCTCTCAGATCTGGACACTATGAAGTTGAGGTGCTTATTTCTATGCCCCCGGCAGTATCTTGCAGACTGGACGCTCTGATTCCATATTCCGTAGGGTTATTCCCCTTCGCTTCCCCTTTGCCTTTACTAAACCCCACCCAGTTTATTAAGGAAAGGGGCATTTGTGCCACATCACTAGCCTGAGACCACATTGGAGGCGGTCATAGTCCCAGAAGAGCTTTGTCACCAGCAGCGCATGTTTTGTTGAAAAGTGACAGCCCTTCCTCCTGGTTGCTCCTGCTTTCCTTCATCATCTGTTCTCTAACTTATTTAAAACTTTAGTTTGGGAGAGAAGGATGCTATTTATTTATTCCATATTTTTAGGTTTCTTGTGAGTAAATTATTTTGGAGGAAATGTTCATACCTGGGGGAGAGTGATGCCCAAGTTTCCCTTCCTTTACCCTGGAACGAACAAACCCCAAGCCTCCCTTCCCCTTCACCACCTACCTCTCCATTCTCTCTTTCTCTGCCTCAAGTCAGGCCTTTGTATTCCCCACGTGGTTGTCTGCCAGCCTCCTAGCAGCATTCTCTGCCTCTAGTTTTCCTTTGCTTCTGTCCCAAGTGCACGGATCCGCTGCCCTTCCCATTCAGCGGGCTGACACCAGAGTGGTCCACTTCCACTCCCAAGTAGTCTGGGTGTTTTCTCAAGGCATATGACGTCCTTTGTGCAAAGCAGCAGGGACTGTTCCATTTCCCGAGAGTGTGCTACTTTCTCTTTCCTGCTATCAAAATATGCTTCCCAGAGCCTGCCACTCCACTGTGCCAACAGCCACCTCAGTCCTACCCTAAATAAAAACACCTCGCCCTTGGCTTCCTTTCTTGCCTGCAGCTCATCTTTTCATGAGGTGTTTCAATGACCTAAAGCTCAGCCTACGGAAATCCAGCCATACATGGCCCACATTTCCTGGACCCACATTTCCCCAGAAGGTCTACTCCTCTCCCCTGCATTCACTTTGGCCTCCTTGGTCCCATCTGTGATTGTCTCCATCAAAAGAACAAACAGGGGCAAGGCTAAAAATAAAAATAAGGGAGAAGAAAGAAAAAGACATTTTTTAAAGGCTACCAGGTCCTATTTCTGAAACATTTCCTGCTTTGAAGACCAGTACACATCACCCAGGGTCCCAAAGGAACCCCAGGCCCCAGGAGCTCAGATGAAGGAAGAGGGTCTGCAGAATTGTAAACCAGACCTCCAGAGCCACAGTCTCGGGCACCAAGTGACAGGGATGCTTGCTGGTTATTTCTAAGTCCACTCTCCCTGCACCTGAGTGATTAGGGTTTTGGGCTCCCAGTAGGTAACTCCATGGCACCCTTAGCCCCAGCCTCCACACTCCCAGTCCCTCTCCCACCCCCTCTCCCCCGGTCACTTGCTGCCTCTCTTACCTCTTTGTGCTTCGTCCTGAAAGAACGTGGGTCTCCACAATCTCATGCTGTCCAAAACCCTGGTCGAATCATAGCCCAGGGCATCAGACCTCTGCCAGTCTCTCCAGACCACGCTGTTCATCAAAAAGCTAATGAGAAGCTAGCCCCTGTCGGCAGCTGTCAGGTGGGCACCAGAGCCAGGCAGAGGTGAGCAGCCCCTGGGCTGGTCTTGCCTCAGACACAAGACAGAAAGAGAAAGGGGTTTTTTTTCTTCTTTTTTTCTTTCTTAGGAAACATCAGTTCTTTAAAAAAGTGAAGGTGTTAAACTACATGATTTTTAATTACCCCTCCTCTTTGTTCCCCTAATAAGCACACACTATAAAACACATTAAGGGGAAGGAATCCATCGAAATGAATGTGTGTTTATATTTGCGCAGGCTGCTTTGACACAGGGAGCCCTGAAGGACCAGCCCTCAGAAGCCAGGCCCTGCATTCTTCATAGGTTCTGTGCTGCCTCACACATTTCGTGCCCTCAGAAAATACAGTAAGAGCCCACCACCATGCTCACCCTCACCCCCACGGCCACCTTTACCCCAATACTTCCCTTCACCACACACTCATGGGCCACAGTTCTTACCAAATCCCTCTTTCTGAACAAGGGTCAGCTCAGTCCATCCCCACTTACCCCTATTTGAGTGAAGGTGACAGTGCTGACCTCCAGGGAAGCTTCTCTCACCCCATTTCCTTCCAGTTGCTTACACTTTCAGCAACACTTTCTGGTTGGACTGGGGACCAGTCTTTCTTAAACAGGTCCCTTAAGTCTTGTCCCTGAGCTGGAGTATTCTTTTAGCTCAGTGACATATCTGACCATGACCCTCCATGAACTGGGATAACAAGATTTGCACAATCCCCAGAGAATCTCCACTTCTATCAGCCAGTGATAGCATTCCATCTGAGTGCATTCTCAAGAACATTCTAAGTCAAAACCTCCGGCCTCATCCAGGATACCGTCCCCAGATAAAGTGGACAGCCGGTGGGTCTGGTATTCCCATCAACGTCTCCAAGGACAATAGCAATTTTCCCACTGGAAAACTGATCTTTGAGCCACATTCAGTACCTTTTTGCTACAATTACATTTAAACACAAACATTTTTTTTGGGCTTTCTAAGAAATTTTGTTTTTTACTCTCTGGAATTCTGCCAGTAACTGACCCAAGCCTCCTGCAAAATAAAAGAGCAAAAAGTTACTGAACAGAGTAAACAAAATCTCAACTGGGTTGTCCTGATCAGGAAATAAAAATCACTAAAGTCTATTCACATATTCAATCCTCACTTTCTCCCAGGCATTGTCAAAAATTCTCTAGTTGCACAGACATTAAAGAGCATTAAAAAGATTTTTTTTTAAAGAAAATCACCTACATTCCCATCACTTTCACAAAGTTGGTTCTCATTTTTCTAATCCTTGTCTATACTTTAAAATAAATGATACACAGTTGGATGTAACATTGATACAATGTTTGTAGGTTTTTCTTTCATTTTATGTTACAAATATCTTTTTCCACAATTGCTACAAACTCTTCAATTGTAACTCCTAATGCTTATAGAACAGCCCATTGATTCAATGAACTTCAAGTACGTCATACTTTGCTAACATCGGACTTAGGCAATTTTCAGATTTTCTCCAAAACAGACAATGCTGCCTGCATAAAGCTCTGTCCCTTTATAGGATTATTTCTTTAAGAGCAATTCCCGGTAGGGAAATCCCTGTATCAAAGCGTAAACTTTTTATGGCTCTTAAAATATTTTGTCCTACCCTTCCAGTCAGGCAGTATTCTTGTCTCCCATCATTGCAATTTATAAGCAGAGAGCTAGAGGAATGTCTGCGTTGTGTGAACTCTTAAAACAGATTTAGGAGGGGGGAAAAAAAACTTTCTCCAAAATATAAGCAAAGACCCAGACTCAAACTCTATACCAAGGCAGTTTCAACCAACTTCCTTCAGTTCCCTTCTGTCCTTACTGATGCCAGACAATGCTCTTCTAACATGACACTTCAGGGGTCATTTCGTACTCCCCCTCCTCATGACCCAACATCAGGAGGGCAGCACCCAGTTGCCCCTGACATGGCATGGATAACTCAGACCAGCCCTCCGAGGGCAGACTTTCTGGGCCAGATCTTTGTTGTCCTGACTTTCCTTTCTGCCAGTGCTTACTTTCCACCAGCATTAGTAGACTCATCTTCTTCTCAGTCCAGGCCAACATTCTCTTTTCAGTTGCCTCATCAACTCTGTACCTCCCAGGACCCTGACGTCCTAAATGGAACCTCCCTCTTCTTAGATTCTCTAGCTTCTTTAAGCCCAAATGCCTTTTCTACTATAGTTTCAACACATAGAGGGGAAATGAGCTTTGTATGAAGGAAATGGATGAGGAGACTAAAAGTATTATTCAAACTATCACTGAAAGCATAAAGCAGGAAAGGTCTGAGAAAAACAATAACAATAATAAAGTTGATATCCTCCCAAGCCCCCAGCCAAGAAAAAGAAATGAGCTGCCTTCCTTTAGCAAAGCGGAGAAGTTTGAAGATTAGTTTAATAAATGTAGGTTTACATGCAGCTGAGGCTAGTGATGTGCATCAGCAACCAGAAGTTCCAGAAACTGGAGAACCCTGGAGAATTAGTTGAAAGCATCAAAGCTGCCTGAATTGAGATTCTCCATAAATATTCTATCATAACATCCTAGTTGAAGGACTGTCACAAAATCAAAGGACTGGTGGTGTGGGGGACAAGGTTTGGCAGCCCAACCACAAGTCAGTGCTTAGGGCAACACTCAAGATAAGGCCAAAGCCACTTCCAGATGATTCCACATCATGAACAACACAGCATCTAACCTTTAATCCTCGAGACCAGCGACTTTCAACCATTGTGCTGCAATAATTTTTAAGACATGTAATACCTCAATATTTACTCAGGGGCACTGACCTCTTTTTCCTTAGATTGTTGAGCAAAAAAAAAAAAAGAGAGAGAGAGCGAGAGAGAGAATTACAACAGCCAACACAAAAATAGCCATCCAGTATGAATGAATCAAAATTATACCTATTTTTTTGTCAGATTGACCACAGAATTTCTTGGTGTGCCACCGAATTTTAGTGATTAGTTTATAGGTATCATGAGATGAAAAAGGGTAGAAATTGCTGCTGTAGAATGCAACTACCCAGGACAATTTAAAAAAGAAATAAAAAGTAAAGAAATCATGATATATACCTGTTTAGTTTTCTTTTCAACCATGCATATTAAAAATAATCTGTCTTCTTCAGTCGTACTTGACTAGAATGTAGATAAAACACACAAAAATACATGTGCTAAGACTTGGGAGCAGAGTAAGCTGCAAATGCAGACATACTGATGCAGATGTCATAAAGACAACAATCTCATTTGGCATTTACTACTCTCCTCTAGCATTTGATTCTCAATCACCATTCATTGGACAAAGATATTAATATAAGGTTAAGGTCAAATCTCTGCCCTCTCTGTGTATAAGGTACAGTTAGTTTCCTGGATGTTGTAAACATGGATCCCTTTATTCAAAAATCTATGGAATCTCGTCTCAAAATCTAGAAACTTGCAGCACTAGGTCAGGAATTTTCAAAATTTGGAAGTCAGTTTGGTGGAGAAAAGACAGAGAGAAAGTAAAGAAGGAAGGAATGGGGTGGGGGGAGCAGTATTACTCCTTATCAAGCATTTCACCAACGGAAGGTGTTATTTTCATTAGCAGCAAATAAGGAAACCAAAACATCAGAGGATAAGTGAGCTGTTAAAATCATTCAAGAATAAGGGGCAGAGCCACATCTGCACTTGGATTGGTGTCCCTCCCCATCCTACACAGCTGCACTCATACTCCACAAGTCAACTCATGAGGTGCCTGCAGAAATTCTAGAAGATAGACTCCACAGAGGAATGTGTGCATCATGAGAGTACGAGCCATGCATACATGCTCAATAAATATTAGCTATTACTATTAGCGTAATATATTGACTTAGTGAATAAATAAATTCTAATTCCCAGTGAACTTCATCCCATTGTAATAATGGCTACTATTTATGTTGTGTTTGTGTCAGGCACCATGGTAAGGGCTTTGCATGATTTTAATCTCATTTAATTTCCACAACATTTCTCTGAAGTAAAATTTATTATCCCCATTTTACAAATGAGGGAGCTGAGGCCCAGGGAGAGAAAATCTTGGCCAAGTTTAGAAAGCCAGCATGGGACAGAACCAGGCTTCCAATCCGGAACTTGTCCCGTTTTCCTAACTCTCTTTATAATCCACGAACCAGAACAGGTGAATAGTTCAAAAGAGAGGGGGGTTGGTATACTTCTTCATATAAAGTAGTTCTCATAATGAAGTTTCTCAGTAGAGGATCTTAGAGATGGAAAGAGAACAGCGATAGACTTTCAAGGCAAGCCAACTGCCTAGCACAGCTTGGGGCTCAGCTGTGTTATTATTGATTACAGCATGAACCTGAGCTTCTCTGAGATGCTCTAGTACACTTCAAAGGCAACATGAGCTTGAGAGACTTGCAGCTCAGGAAATCAGAGGTGGACAGGAATTTGTCAAATCCAAAGGCAGAAAGCAGGATTATTTCAAAAGCATGATGCCCTCAAGGAAGTTTAAGATCCAAATAAAAAGTGAAGTCTTAGTCTCAAGGAAATGAAGTCTAAGTCCTATTGGCCAGAACAGATGTCCTTAAAAAACATGAGAATACCAAGTTCCCAGAAAGGCAGCCTGGAAGTGAGAAATACTTCCATCCAGGGAAGAAGGTGGGAGGGATGGACTGGTTAAAAGGCAAACTACATTCTCAGTGACAGAGGGACCGTCTGTACCTGCCCTGTCCCATAGGATGGACATCAAACACAAACACCTGCCTCCCGAACCAAAGCCTGGGCCAACAGAACATTTCCAAAGTGACAGGATGCCGATTAAACAAGCAGTGCTACTAGAGCACCACTAAAGGGTTCTCTGGAATCGTTGCAATGCCAGCAGCCCACAGCCAGGGCAGGGAAGTGGGGCTGGGGGAGACACATGGGGGCGGTGCCACCATCCTCTGGCAAGAACAGGGAACTGGAAAAGCAGTATTAGAGACAGGACAGAGAGCAATGGCACAAGAAGTGCCTCTGATAGGCAGTGTCCTTGGGGAAGAAGGTCAGGTCGAAGCACAAAGGAGAAAAATGTCATGGCCTAATGCCACTTGCTCTCCAGCTCCAGAGTCACTTCATCACGCCAAAGAAGGATACAGATGCATGAAGTTGGCTACAGTTGTTCCTGTCCTTCAAAAGTGATCTGAGGCATTTGACTAAAATATATAGATATGTATTCTAAAAATTTAACATGCCATGACATTTAAATTTATTAGCTGGCAAACATCGTGTTGTGCCATCTGCTACTCTGTACTAAAACTTCCTGTAACTTAAAGATGCATAAACCCTAGAGAATAAGCATTAGGTAAAATAGATTCATTTTATATAATTGAACATAATTGTGCATGTAATGTTTTAACGTAATATTACTCAACAGCTGTGCAAATAATGGAAGGGTCATTCACCACAGACCATATGTTAGCAATGAGATATGAAGGCAGCACACTAACCGACCAGTGAACCCACAGCCTCAATGGAATGATACAATGGCTATCTTTAGAAAAAAAATGTTCAGGTGAAAACCAGAAATGGAAGCAGAGTGCCACAGAACTCAAAAGCAAAGGCATGACAGGACCCTGCCCTGACCCCGCTGCAGAGAAGGGCTGTGTCCAAGGACAGAACAGACCCAGATGAAACGGGTCCCCTGGGCTCTTACTCAGCCTAGCCATGGGGTGGGGGTACAGCTCCTGAGACCAGGTGGAACGGTTCCCAACAACCCTGTGCCCTTCCCAAGGGCAGCCTTTTCTGCATGGCCTCTCTTCCTTCTCCACAACTTTTCTGATGGTTTCTATCTTCCTCTTTTACAGCCACATATTGACTAAACACAAATGGACACATCTTCTCTTGTTTTATATTCTTTTAAAATCCTATGGCAAGTGAGCTCTAGAACCAGAATTCTAAATCCCTAAATGACCTTTGTTGCCATCTCATTAAGCTTTTTCAAGTACCTTCACATGAATCATGTATTTTTCTCATTATCTGAATAGAATTTATTATGGCAATTTTAGGCATAAGAAAACTGAGGCTTGGTGTTTCAGTCACTCAATAGTGTCTACTGAGTACCTGATACGAGCCAAGTTCATATAAGCCATTTGCCTGCAGTGCTACAAATACATAATGGCAAAATTAAGGGTAAGAAAATAAGTTTGTTATTTGCATTAGTTACTTTAGTGGCTCACTGCTAAACAACTTTGGACAAGCTATTGAATACGTCTGTGCCTCATGTTCCACATTTACGAAGGAAGACAAAAACATCAACTAATCGGAATGTATCTACATATACTCCTTTAATTATTTATAAAACATTTTAATATCTGATGAAAAATAAGTCCATAAATATCAAGTCAAATGTATTCCATTTCAGCCCTTAATTCTATTCCACCCTGCCCTTTAAAATGTATAACCATTTTTTCTTTAAACCTACTTGGCTATAGTGGCTATTTCAACTTTGTTGAATAAGACAAGAAAGAGATTTGTTTTTTGGTGCATTATGCTAAAATATGTCTTACCTGCAGGCTAACTGTTATAAATTGCTTCAACATCCACTGTATTATACATTTCACATTGTTCTGCCTATAATATTAAAGCTTGGTCTCTGGAAAATATTCTAATGGAATTTAACTATACATAAATATTAATAGGTACAATAAAATAAGAACAGCATAAAAGTATTTCAGTACTATAAGTTAAATGTGTTGGAGCCTAAGGAGAATCTTTTACTCTTTCCCTTTCTGTAAATGACTTTAAACTCACATAAGATGATGAAATTATAAAAGTGAAAATAATAAAATACCCCCAAAAGTGTTATAATATCTTAAGGAGAGAAGTTAGTGGCTTAGAAAGCCCCAAGATGACAAAGAAAAGTATAATAGTCTAGAATTTAAACAAGTCATCACAATTGCTCAAATACCTTTCTTTACCATAAACAGTATAGTGACTTTTTTATGAACACTCAGACAGATCTCAAGCTATTTTAAGGTTGAGAGAAGGTTATATGAAAGAGTTACTAAAGGCAATACATATCAAACTTGGAGCTGACATTTGGTCTCAGACTCATGGTGTTTGCAAGAATGGCAACACAGGTGGTAACTATGATCACTGTATGCTCAAACTAGAGCATCTGCAGAAACAGAACCAAATGATTTTCAACTTAAATGCATGTTCTTTTTGGTAGGGAAAGTAGTTATTTTAAGATCAAGTGAGAACAATTTAGCTTAATCCTAATTCACTTGAAAAACTGAAGATTAACTCAATCTGCCAAGTGAAATTCTGATTACTGAGTTTCATTTCTAAATACTTCCAAAAGGATCTATACAATTTGGATGAGGGATTATGGTTAAAATTATAACTACATTTAAAAGACAGAGCTCATAATCATTTGATCACTCTGATCTTCAGTTTTTATAAATTCAGGATGTAAAAGTTGAGTTATATCCCTATAACAAGTCTATAATTATCTGAAAATCATGAAAGTTCAGATAGAATGTAACCCTTCCAAGTCAGTTTTCACATCTACTTGTAAATGAAGAAATTGGTTTAAAAAGGAAAACCTCAACCCCCTTGCCTGATCAGTTTCAGGAGAGTTTCTGCTACAGGAGCAAGTGGCAAAGCCTGTTAAAAAATTTTTCAGAAATAAGCAAAATCTGACCATCTCCACAACTACTGAAGGGACCCAAAACATAGAAATGAGCCTAAGGAATAGTGTCCTAATAGACCTCCTTGTTTCTATTATCACTTTCTGCAATTCATTCATTTTTATGTCTTTTTTTAAAGTATATTTTATTGATTATGCTATTACAGTTTTCCCAATTTTCTCCCCTTTATCCCCCCTCCACCCTGCACCGCCCCCCCCCACCCTGTAGCATTCCCCCACCTTAGTTCTTGTCCATGGGTTGTACATATAAGTTGAGTTCTCTGTTTCCTATACCATTTTTGACCTCTCCCTGTCTGTTTTATGCCTACCAATTATGCTTCTTCTTCCCTGTACCTTTTTCCCCTATTCCTCCCCTACCCCTCCCCACTGAAAACCCTCCATGTGATGTCCATTTCTCTGATTCTGTTCCTGATCTAGTTGTTGGCTTAGTTTTTGCTTTTGTTTTTTCTTTTTTTAGGTTCATTTGTTGACAGTTGTGAGTTTATTGTCATTTTACTGTTCATAGTTTTTGATCTTCTTCAATTTCTTAGTCCTTTTAACATTTCATATAATAAGGGCTTGGTGATGATGAACTCCTTTAACTTGATCTTATCTGGGAAACTCTTTATCTGCCCTTCCATTCTAAATGATAGCTTTGCTGGATAGAGTAGTCTTGGATGTAGGTCCTTATCTTTCATGACTTGGAATACTTCTTTCCAGCCCTTTCTTGCCTGTAAGGTTTCTTTTGAGAAATCAGCTGATAGTCTTATGGGAACCTCTTTGTAGGCAACTCTCTCCTCTCCTCTTGCTGCTTTTGAGATTCTCTCTTTATCTTTAATCCTGGGTAGCTTAGTGATGATGTTCCTTGGTGTATTCCTCTTTGGGTCCAACTTCTTTGGGGCTCTCCGGGCTTACTGGACTTCCTGGAAGTCTATTTCCTTCACCAGATTGGGGAAGTTTTCCTTCATTATTTGCTCAAATAAGTTTTCTGTTTCTTGCTCTTGTTCTTCTCCTTCTGGCACCCCTATAATTCAGATATTGGAATGTTTAAAGTTGTACCAGAGTTTCCTAAGCTTATCTTCATTTTTTTTTTGAATTCTTGTTTCTTCATTCTGTTCCAGTTCGCTGTTTATTTCTCCCTTTTGTTCCAAATTGTTGATTTGAGTCCTGCTTTCCTTCCTGTCACTGTTGGTTCCCTGAATATTTTGCTTTATTTCACTTTGGGTAGCTTTCATTGTTCTTTCATTTTTCGACCAAGCTCAATCAGGTCTGTAAGCATTTTGATTACCAGGGCTTTAAACTCTCGATCAGATAGGTTGGCTATCTCATCACTTAGCTCTCTTTCTGAAGTTTTGCTCTGTTCTTTCATTTGGGCCCTATGTCTTTGTCTCAGTGGAGCTGATAAGTTGTAGGGGGGCAGGACCTTAGGTATTCACCAGGGCAGGGCAACTCTCCTTGCTGCGCTACAGCACTGCCTGTGGGCAAGGGGCCAGACAGGGAACAAAGTAGCATCCTGCTCAGCTCTAGCCCCACTTTCCAACACACTGTCATGTGAGACTGGGAGTTTCTCCCACCGCAGCAACCCCCACTCCCTGTAGTCCACAGTCAACTCTGAGTCTCAGCTCTTGAGTCGTTGTTCTCTGTCTCTGTCCCTTGCTGTCTCTGTGTCTTTCTCACTCCCTCTTTTTCTAGTTTTCTCTCTATCCTTCATTCTCTCTGTATGGACGTTTGTCTCTACTTCTCCCTGACCATTTGTTGCACATCCTCCTTCTAAAGGTCGACTTTTTCCCAAACGTAATGCATAGCTACCAAATGCACTGATGTTATGTCAAGATCCCCAGAGAATGACTTTGGGTTGCAAATCTTAATTCTAGATTCCAGGAGTACATAATCTTATTGACCCAACTTAGATCATGTATCTAATCAACTGTGACTAGGGAGGAATACAATGAAGGCAAGGAGTGTCATGGATGGATAGCCACCTCCAAAAAAAAGGAGACAGTTACCTACACTGGAGTTCCCATAAGACTATCAGCTGATTTCTCAAAAGAAACCTTGCAGGCAAGAAGGGGCTGGAAAGAAGTATTCCAAGTCATTAACGGCAAGGACCTACATCCAAGATTGCTCTATCCAGCAAAGCTTTCATTTAGAATGCAAGGGCAGATAAAGTGCTTCCCAGGTAAGGTCAAGCAAGTTAAAAGAGTTCATCATCACCAAGCCCTGATATGAAATGTTAAAGGAACTTACCTAAGAAAAAGAAGATCAAAAATATGAACAGTATAATGACAACAAACTCACAACTATCAACAACCGAACCTAAAAAAAACAAAAACAAAAACAAAAACAAACTAAGCAAAAAATGAGAACAGGAACAGATTCACAAAAATGGAGATCACAAGGAGGATTATCAGTGGGGCGGGGTGGGGGGGAATGAGGAGAAAGATACAGGAAATAAGAGCCATAAATGATAGGTACAAAATAGAGAGGGGTAGGTTAAGAATAGTATGGGAATGGAGAAGCCAAAGAACTTTTATGTATTACCCATGAACATGAACTAAGGTGGGGGAATGCTGGTGGGAGGGTGGGTACAGGGTGGAGAGGAATAAAGGGAAGAACGAAATAGCATAATCAATAAAATATATTTTAAAAATTTTAAGTAAAAAAAAAAATAAAAAAATAAAGTCCCACTCCATGAAATTAATACATTATTTTATGTTAACTATACTTTAACTAGAAGAAGAAGAAGACCTTTTAGGAGTCAGGACTTCCGGTCAAGATGGAGGCGTAGGTAGACACACTGTGCCTCCTCTCACAACCAAATTTAAGGACAACAAATATTTAGAAACAAGAAAACAATCAGAAGTGATAGAAAATTGAACTGTATGGAAGGCCACCAACCATTCATCCAGACCGGTAAGAGGGGTGGAGTCGCGGCAGGAAAAAGTGGAGGTACGGACCCAGCCACGCAGGCAGCACTGGCTGGCAGTTCCCAGGCATACAGATGGCAGCTAGCAGACCCCAGGCGCACAGGCAGCGGCTAGCAGAACTCGGGCACAGGGTGGCAACTGTGCAGACCCAGTAAGGCCGCGCAAGGCAACTGGCTGACCAGATGGTCTCACATTCGCGCACAGATAATCCAGGTGAAGGGGAAGCGGCAGAAGGGACTGGAATCCAAGAGGGAGTGGAGCAAGCGCCATTGTTCCCTCTCAGACCCCGCCCCTACATACAGCGTCACAACTCAGCAACTGGCCTGCCCCACCCTGGGGGACACCTAAGGCTCCACCCCTTGCTACAGAATAGCCGAGCAAAAAAACACCAAAAATGGCTCAAACCAGAGAACAAATGAAAGCCCCAGAGCCAATTCCTCTAAGCTGTGAAGAGATAGCCAACCTATCAGATGCACAGTTCAAAGCACTGGTCATGAAGATGCTCACAGAATTGGTTGATTTTGCTGACAAATTAGATGAAAAATTGCAGGCTACAATATGTGAAATGAAGGAAAACACATGGGGAACCGATAGAGATGGGAGGAAAACTGGGACTCAAATCAATGGAGTGGACCAGAAGGAAGAAACAAACAACCAAACAGAAAACAAGGAAGAAACAAGAATTCAAAAACAATGAGGAAAGGCTTAGGAACCTCCAGGACATCTTTAAACATCCCAACATCCTAATTATAGGGGTACCAGAGGGGGAAGAGGAAGAGCAACAAGTGGAAAACTTATTTGAACAAGTAATAAAGGAGAACTTCCCCAATCTGGCAAAGGAAATAGACTACCAGGAAGTCCAGGAAGCTCAGAGAGTCCCAAAGAAGTTGGACCCAAGAAGGAACACACCAAGGCACATCATAATTACATTAGCCAAGATTCAAATGAAGGAGAGAATTCTAGAAGCAGCAAGGGATAAGGGCACAGTCACCTACAAAGGAGTTCCCATCAGACTGTCAGCTCATTTCCCAAAAGAGACCTTCCAGGCAAGAAGGGGATGGAAAGAAGTATTTGAAGTCTTGAAAGGTAAGGACCTACATTCAAGATTGCTCTATCTAGGAAAGCTGTCATTTGGAATGGAAGGGAAGATAAAGTGCTTCTCAGATAAGGTCAAGTTCAAGGAGTTTGTCATCACCAAGCTCTTATTACATGAAATGTTAAAGGGACTTATCTAAGAAAAAGAAGATAAAAAATATGACAGTAAAAAGACAGCAAACTCACAGCTATTAACAACCACACCTAAAACAAAAGCAAACAACTAGAACAGGAACAGAGCCACAGAAATGGAGATCACATGGAGGGTTAGCAACAGGGGAGTGGGAGGAGGAGAGGGGGGAAAAGGTACAGAGAATAAGTAGCATAGACGGTGAGCAGAAAATAAACAGGGGGAGGGCAAGAATAGTGTGGGAAATGTAGAAGCTAAAGAACTTATGACCCATGGACATGAACTAAAGGGGGAAATGTGGGTGGGAGAGGGTGTGCAGGGTGGAGGGGAATGATGGGGAGAAATGGGACAACTGTAATAGCATAATCAATAAAATATAATTTTAAAAAAAGAAGAAGAAAAAGAAGAGAAAAGTAAAGAAAGAAAGTCCTGCTCCAACCATACCATTCTCAAAAGCACTGTTTCTCAAATGTAAAAGTGCTTCCTGGCTTCCTGTGGACATGCACAGCACACCAACTAGAGGTAATCATGTAGTCCTAGAGTAGTAGGAATAATAATGGCAGATAACATTTAATCCCCATAAAAATCCCTGTTTGGTAGATGTAATCACTATCTCTATTTACAAATGAGAAAGCCGACAGAGACCCAGGAAAAAGTGGTGGGCCTGTCATCACCCAATTAGTGGTGGAGTCAGGATTAGGACCTGACAGGTTAACTCCATAACTTGCACTCTTAACTGCTACTCTCTCCAGCCTCCCAACTTTAATGAAACCAACACCCCTAAAAATACAAGTTACTCATAAAAAGATGACCAATGTTTCTATAATACCACAAAGATTTTTCTTTCACTTGAAATTAATGCTTTATATATACTCATTGTAGTTATTTTGATTGGATAATATGAAATCTTACCATATTACTGTGTCTGGCAGGATTTTTCCCTTTCTCTTTCAAATTTGTAACTATTCTACTTCCTCAATTCCAGGAAGAGAAAGAGTGTGAGTTTTTCAAAGACTAAGCCTGTGGGGAGTTGCCAGATAAAACATTGGATGCCCAGTTAAATCTGAATTTCAGATAAATGACAAATCCTTCTTTAGTGTGAGTACAACCCATGCAAAATCTGAAACATTTATAGTAAAAAATACCGGGCATCCTCAATTTTTTATTTGCTAAACCCTATCCTTAGGAAAATTTGGATTGTGTATGGAGGAAGTAAAAAGAAAGGAAACACAACAGGCAGAGAACCTTAGAAAAAGTCGGAGGGAGGGTATCTAGGCAGATGAAACCATAAGGAAACTGGCAAACGTCTCTTGTGTCCAAGGTTAGCACGAAAGGAGAGAGGCTGCCAGCCCTGAAGATGGTGGGGACAGATGAGCCCTGGCAGGCCTTTTCCCACGTATCTGTTGGTATTGGAGCCATGCTAGATGCCCAAGTTATACAACTAAGAAGCACAATTTAGAAGGCTGGACCAAAATAAAGGCACTGTGGATACAGAGGAATGTAATTACATAGAAAAAAATGCACACTCTCTAGAGGATTTTAGCAAAGAAAATAAATACTAACCTTTAACTCATAAAGACTGGGATAGCTTAAAAATCCTCCTCTTCATACATGACCATCTCAGAATCTAAAGCAGAATTACATCTGCAAATAAAGACTATTATCACACCAAATCCTGAGCGATAAATTTGAAATACTGATTGAGTGCCCTGTGCCCAGACTTATGCAGCAAACCAGGGAAACTGAGATGAAAAACACATAAGCCTTGCTTTCAGGTACTTACAGTCTGGCAGATGAAAGCAACAGGTAAATATGTAATTTCAACAGTGCAGTTTTCCATGCACAATGAATGTCTTCAAACAAGGGCAGGATTAACTGTCTGGGAAATGACAGGGAAAACTTCACAAAGGAAATCGCTCCAGAGAGAGATCTTTAAAGACCAAGCTGGTATTTGTTAAGAGGACAGGGTTGAAAAGGATGATCCCTCCGAGGTATGCTTGATATTTCTGGAACACACAATGACCAGGAGAAAGAAAGGAAGAAAAGTAGATGGAAGGCAGGTCATAAAAGACCTGTGACACTCAAGTACTTCCTAAACTGTATTGTGCACACCAATAATCTAGGGATCTTGTTAAATGCACGTTCTGGTTCAATAGGTGTGAAGCAGAGCCTCTGAGAATCTGTATTTCTAACGAGCTGCCAGATGAGGCTAGTCTGAGAATTATACTTGGAGTAGTAAGGCTGCATTCCATGCTTTAGATCTTAAACCTTTTCCAGCAGACAGTGGGGAATCCTCGTGTGGCTTCTCTAGGCTGGGAGTGACTAGAATTCAAAAAGGCTAGAAGCAGGTACAAGACTTTTTTTTTAATTGTTGTTCAAGTACAGTTGTCTCCATTTACCCGCCACCACTTTCCCCTGCCCCACCCCCACCTCCCACCTTCAATCCTTCCCCTCTGTGTGGCCTTGTCCATAGATCCTTTATACATATTCCTTAAGGACCCTTCTTCTTTCTCTCATTATCCCCTTCCCACCTCCCCACTGGTTGCTGTCACTGAAATAAGTAAGCCAGGTGGTGAAAGACAAATACCATATAATCTCATCTATAAGTGGAACCTAATCAACAAAACAAACAGGCAAGCAAAATATAACCAGAGACACTGAAATAAATAACAAGGCTATTTCTTTAGTCCAGGAAAGAAATGTCTAAACTAAAGATACTAACGATAAAGAGAAGAGGATAAATTTAGTAATATTGAAAAGATAAAATTAACATGAGTTAGTATTCAATGGAGGCACAAATAAGGGAAACAGGAGTTGATGGTTAAGCTATTTTTTTTAAATCAGTATTTTTTAATTGTTGATATTGTACAGTTTTCTGTCTTTTACCCTGCCCCAGCCCACCGCCCCAGCCCACCCCCCCAGCCCTCCCCACCTTCCTCCCATTTCCACCCCCCATAGTTAAGCTATTTTTTTCACAGTTATATGATATCATCTGAGGTATGTAACTCTCATTTAGAATTTAGAGTGTCCTACCATGATTAACTGTATCACCCTTTTATCCACAAGGCATGACATTAAGGAGTTAATTTTAAATGTATTTTATGGAGTCAGCCATGTGGCTTTAAAGGTCACCCCTGATATATGTTGGGTCTTTCCAGATAAAGTATAAATCCCTCTCAGGCAGGAATTGTCTTCACTGTGCCCCTCAGCACTGAGCATGCGTCTCGTACTTGTGGCTTCCTCTCTAAATGCAGTTCCACTGATATGCAGACATCCCATTCGTTCCTAATCAAACACTTTGCTTCACAAATATGAAAACATGGGATACTTCCAAAGCATCAGTCCCCACACAGTTTCCTCATTTATTTTCTCTCTTCTCAATTTAAAAATCAGAAATAATAAGAGATTTCAATTCCAGTACTACAATAAAACTGAGAGCTTATTCATTTTTCAAGTTCCGGAAATAATATCCTGAAGTACAGGTCCCAGTGGTCTTTCTTAATGACTGATTAGAGTTCATTTCTTTACCTCCTACTGATGATTACTTGTTTTGATATCACAGATTGCTTAGCACAACTTAGTACCTGTGTTAATTGCTTCCTCTTGTAGAATCTGATTTTCAATGTGTTAAAATGTTAGCTTAAGCCAGTGGTTCTTAGCCTGGATATTAGCATAGATGGATAGATAATAAAAGAAGGGAGCAAAGGGAATTAAACATTATTAAGTATAATCAACTAGGGAGCATGAGTCTGCTTCCCTCACCAGTAAACTACATCTTCACATACTTCCCAGGGAAGTACCAGTCTTTTTTCTGCAGATCACTGGGGGAAGGGATAGAATGATAAAGGGGGAGGTAAGAGCATGCTCACGGTAAGTCAAAATGGGGAAGGGGAAGGTGTTTCTGTGAGGCGTGCACAATAAGAGCCAAGATACCAACCATAGAGGCCTGTCAGTCTAGCCTGGGGAAAGATTTGATTGGCTAGAAGGCAGGCCCAGTGTAAGCCCATGAAAGGTTGGAAAGTTGATTGGTTATTTTGAAAAAGTATCTCCTTCCCACTGGAATGAATCCCTTCTCTCTTGCCCACCCTGTTTGTTCTCATGTTCTCTCCATGGCAGTCATGCAGGTTTAGCTGCCACCTGGGGCTTGCGGCAGACTGGCAGGCTGTATAGGCTCCAAAGGACTAAGCACTAATTTCAAACAGAAACTCTGGACACTGGCCTTTGTTTTTGCCTTGAAGAAGACAAAAGTGGACTTTTTTCATGGCAGGACAGATGAAGAAGGGACCTTGGAAACCCAGGAATAGCCTTTTATTTCCACCCAAATAATTTTACCACACCACATTCTCCCGTGCATGGATCTGTGGAATACTTTCCACAATCCCATGAAAGAACACAATTTCCACCTAGGATCACCTAGGATCATTTTTAAATGCTCAGGCTCAATCCCCATGAATTTCAATTTAACTGGACTGAAATGGGTCCCAGGTATCCGTAAGGTTTATAAGCTTCCCAGGTGATTGTAATGTATGCCAGAGGCTGAAAGCCACTGTTAGAAGCAAATACAAACAGGGATTTTGTTTCCCTAATTCAGCACCCAAAGCTCCCTCCTGACACCGTAGTCTAGCCAAGAAAAAAGTAAATGAAAACTTTCATAATATTCACCTGAGTCTATCTAAAGCAATCTCACTATCAGGAGCACCAAGAAGAACAGGAAGGAGTCCAAACCACCAAGCAAGGTGGTATAAAGTCTACACAGAAAGGTGCTAAAGTAAAAGACCCCAGATTTAATGGTTAAAAACAAAATAAAGAACTGTTCTATAATTTCACTGGTTATATAATATTAAAAAAATTATTCTCTGCATCTCAGTTTTCTCACCTATTGGTGTGCATAAATTTTCCTCATGAAATTATTAGGTAGATTTAATAAAGGCGCTCTGTTAATATGCTTACAAAACAGTTTGTTCATGATTCAAAAATCTCCTTTTGAGATTTTACATTACTCCAGGCATGTTATTTTCCTTTTTTGCCACATTCTTGGATATTTTTTAAAAGATTCTACATGTTTATTTTTAAAGAGAGGGAAAGAGGGAGGAGAAAGAGAGGGAGAGAAACATTGATGTGCGAGAGAGACATCAACTGACTGCCTCCCACATGCCCTCAATCAGGGACACAGCCCATAACCCAGGCATGTGCCCCAAACAGGAACCGAACCAGTAACCTTTCAGTTCATGGGCCAGCACTCAATCCACTGAGCCACACCTACCAGGGCTGTACGATTATTTTACCCAATTAATCTAAGAGCATTTGCAACTTAATTTATATTTCTCATGAATACTTATCAAATGAGAAGCATGACATGAATGGTGCTCTGTACCTTTGTTGGTATCTTAATCTCATGTATATATTTTAAATACTTTTTGGGGGTGAGGTCTCTACATCAATAAGAAAACACTAACCAACAAAAGAATTTGTTTGACACATCCAATATAGTGTCCAATGTTATGGGCTGAATACCAAGAGTAATTGGGCAGCTTAATCATTTGGCACTGTGGCCTCATCCCACCATTTTTTCTGGAGGCAACCAGCACCTCGCCAGAGACCCATGAAACACAAGAACCCACAGGGCTAAGTGTCTGATACACAGAGGAAGCTGGATAGGCACAGCCCAACATTCAATAGTAATGGTCAAGTCCAGGATCTTGAGAGGCCCAGAAGGGTTCTAACTGGGTGAGGCATGTAATAGTTCCTCACCACAAACAAACACAATCAATTTCTGAAATAGTGTGGCTTTGTATTTCTCTATAAACTCATTAAATCCCATTTGTTTCAAATTCTGCTTAGTTCAGTCCTTTCACAAAAATACAAGGTATGTATGATTTTAATAGCCACAAGCTCAGATCTGCAAATAGAGAGCTTTCTTTTTCTGAAGTAATTTCTATCCCAAGACCTCATGTTTCCTGAGAGAAAATTGAAACTAGTAACTTATAAGTTCTAAGTCGACCACTTCAGTATTTTCTAAATCATTTCAGTATTATATCCAATCAAATTATGGACTTTCCCCTTTCTCTCCTCTCTATGGTTGAATCTAAATGAAGTGTTTATACACAGTAATGTAATATCTATGAGGAAGTGTTTCCGTGGCTGTCCAGGGTTGACACCCACTGATATAAGCAACAATAATATTTAGTTCTTAGGGTTGTCACCCTCCAAATGAGTGTCCACTCATCTGATCTCAGACTGAATATCCCATGCCACCACTTACAGTAGCATCCCCTGTCATGACCTTGAAAAGCCTTTAGATAACCAGATTTCTCTCTGTGAAAACATATGCATCCTTATTTGGGACATGGGGAAAGTTTAGTTGTTATCCCACATCTCTCTGGGGCAATAGGGCAATTAGGATCCGTCATCAAGCTCTCTCTACCTCTGACATGCTGGGTAGCCTTCTCTACTCCACTGCCCTCATGCTGAATGGCATGAGAACCTTTGTGATTTTCCTCCCTTCCAGCCATCCATATAGAAAAGAGAGCACTTACCCTAATAAATCCAAAAGATTAACAAAATTTCATTCCTTACTCAAATAAAATTCAAGACAATACTCTCCACATCTGTCTTTCATGTGTTGGCTCATTCTTCTAGATGAGCAAGATAAGCAGGCTGGAAAGTTAAGCACCGGTAATTAGATGTTTGAACATGGAAATGACCCACATCATTTCCATTAACAATTTATTGGCCAAGTCACAAGATCATTTCTATCATCAAGGAAGAGGGGGAATAACAATGGCCATATGCCCAGTAGAGCAGAGCCCAAATATAAGTACACTGTAGCAATGTCTTCTATAGCATTGGTTTCCCCTACTGTTAAATTTATTCCAGGGCTCTTACGGTCTCTTTGCACATCGCTTGGCTCATCACTTAGAAGTTGGCCCAAAATAGGGACTCTGCCCTAAAACCAGTGACTCGTTTCTTGTTTTTTAGTTACCAACTTCCATCCCTCTCTTCAGTTGGGAGCATCTTTATCTAGTGAGGAAGGGGAGAGAAAGAGGAGAGATAAAGGAAAAATATCAAAAGATGATTTGAGGCTTTAAATTTTATTTATTTATTTATTTTTTACACTGTTACTTATGCAGCTCCAACACCAAAGACGTCGTATTCAAGGGCAGGAAAGGGCTGCAAAGTGTTTAGTTTACGCCTTTCTTGACACCACATTCACTAGTTTCCAAAAGTGAACAGGCAACGAGGCTTTTAATTTTAAAAGCCAGGAATTTGATATCTGTTTCTCTGTCTTCTTGACAGCCTCTACTGTCCTATGTACCCCTGCCTCACCATGTAGAATGCCAGCCTCATGTATCTTCTAACATAATGAAATGGGGCAGTGTCATGGGATTAGAAGTCGATGGGGGTAGGTAAGTACCAGTTAATACTTCATGTGTTGTCTTTCCACTAAAACCATGCATTACTTTCTTCTTTCATAGACAATATGAGTGGATCTATGAAGGCTAGAAAGAGAAATGAAATACATTTAACTTATTAATACACAGATCAGAGAACAGGTCTGGGAAAATGTGCCCTTGAGTGCTGTGATAATTTGTGAAGAGGCCAGCAATTACACAAGAATTTTGCGGGCACTTGCTGAAAATGAAAGGAGAGAAATAGGAGTAAAAATACATTCAATGTTAGACTAAGTAGCTCCACACAAAACTTTTAAAACTGATGCATTCTGAATAGCCCAGCACTTGTATGATATTTTTCCTCAGCAAATCACAGTGCCATTCATTTCTTCCTAACTATTAAAGGTGACTGAAGAGATGGGGTACTCTCCACAGGAGGCTTTTCATGTTGAAGATTCTGTTCACTTAGCCCTGGCTGGCGTAGCTCAGTGGATTGAGTGCGGGCTGCGAACCAAAGGGTCGCAGGTTCGATTCCCAGTCAGGGCACATGCCTGGGTTGCAGGCCAGGCCCCTAGTGGGGGCCACGTGAGAGGCAACCACACATGGATGTTTCTCTCCCTCTCTTTCTCCCTCTCTTCCCCTCTCTAAAAATAAATAAATAAAATCTTTAAAAAAAAAAAGATTCTGTTCACTTAAAATGTATTTAGATTTGTGGCTTCTGGTCAAGATGGCAGTGTAGGTAGATAGGGCTCACCTCCTTGCACAACCACATCAAAATTACAACTAAAATATAGAACCATCACTCAGAACCATCAGAAATTGAGTCAGTGGAAATTTGACAACTACAGAATTAAGGAAACCACATCCATCCAGACTGGTAGCAAGGGCAGAGATGTGGTTCAGGCTGGTCCCACACTCACATGTGGTGGATACATTTTTCGGAGGGATATCTTGGGAGTGAGGAGTCCTAGCCCCACACCAGGCCCCCAAGCCCAGGGTTCTAGTTCCAGAAAGGTAAGTCCCCACAACTTCTGGCTGCAAAAACCAGTGGGGATTGAGTTGAGTCGAGAGCCCCAAGAAGTTCCTCTTAAAGAACCCACATGCAGACTTACTCAGACTCGCTCCTTAGAGCTCCAGCACCAGGGTAGCAGCTTGAAAGGCACTGATGGCATATGGGGAGTGCCTGAAGTGTCTAGCATCGAGGTGAGCAGAGGCCATTGCCCCTTTTCTGAAGCAGCCCCCATAAAGCCACAGAGTCACAGAGCCACAGAGCCTGGTGCCATATCTGAGACTCCATCAAACTAACTAACACTGTTTACCCTACCTATGGAGATCCCCAGAGACTCTACCCCACCCAAATTATAAGCCCACCCAAGCTGCTTTTCCATATGAATAGCTGGTCTTGGCTCATGCTTCAAAACTTCCTAAATCCTCTCAAACAAGCAACAGCAAGCCTCAGCAAGCCCCAGGCTCCCATATCTCTTGCTAAATGGCCTCAAGCATGGCACAAACAGCAGCCATCCTAGATTCACAGCATGACTTTACCTGGGAATCTCCAAGCCCAGCAGAAGTAGCAGCCATCTCTGATCACTCTATAGCTCAGGCATGGTGGCCCTAGGCAAAACACAGATGGGGAATGAACTTAGTCTGCACCACCTGGGTAACCCCAGAGCATGTGCATCCAGTGGACATTTACAGACCACATCAGAGCACCACCACCCTGCCCCCCCACACAACTGATCCTCCACGGAGGTTAGAGGTCGGTGGTCAGTGGTCACAGAGAGTCCTTGAAGTTGACTTGCCTGGGTAAGTCCCTCCCATTGACCTGCCAATAGCAACCAAGGCTCAACTACAAGAGGAGGATGTACTTGGCCCACATGAAGGATATACCTCAAGTACCCAGCTTGAGGGATAGAGGAAGCAGAGCCACTGGAACTTACATATAGAACACCTTCTACATTAGACCACACTACAAAGATGGGCAGTCATAGAAGCTCAACCTAATACATAGAAAGAAACACAGGAAGGCTGCCAAAATGAAAAACAACAACAACAACAAAGAAATATGGCCCAAAGGAAAGAACAGACCAAAAATCCAGAAAAAAAACTAAACAAAATGGAGATAAGCAATCTATCCAATGCAGGTTTCAAAACACTGGTTAGAAGATTGCTCAAGGAACATAGTGAGTACTTCAACAGTATAAAAAAGATTCAGTCAAAAAATGAAGGATACACTAATTGAAATAAAGAACAATTTATATGGAAACAACATTAGAGTGGATGAAGCTGAGAATCAAATCAATGATGTAGAACACAAGGAAGCAAAAAACAACCAATCAGAAAAACAAGAGTTAAAAAGAATCCAAAAAAAAAACGAGAATAGTATATGCAGCCTATGGGACAACTCTAGCATTCCAACATTCTGATCATAGGAGTGCCAAAAGCAGAAGAGAAAGAGCAAGAAATTAGTAATCTATTTGAAAAAATAATGAAGGAAAGTTCCATAATTTGGTGAAGGAAATAGACATGCAAGTCCAAGAAGCACAGAGAATCCCAAACAAGATGGATGCAAAGAGGCCCACTCCAAGACACATCCTAATTAAAATGCCAAAGGTTAAAATTAAGAGAGAATCCTAAAAGCAGCAAGAGAAAAGCAGTTAGTCACCTACAGGGGAATTCCCATAACACTGTCAGCTGATTTCTCAAAAGAAACCTTGCACACTAGAAGGCATTGGCAAGAAATATTCAAAGTCATGAAAAGCAGGGACCTACAGTCAATATTGCTCTATCCAGTGAAGCTACCATTTAGAATCAAGGGGCAGACAAAGAGCCTCCCAGACCATAAAAAGCTAAAGGAGTGCATCATCACCAAACCATTCTTACATGAAATGTTAAAAGGACTTATTTAAGAAAAAGATCAAAACTATAAACAATAAAATGACAATAAATATGCATCTATCAACAACTGAATCTAAAAAAACATACAAAGCAAACAAGAAAAACAGACAGAATCATGGACACAGAGAGCAATTTGATGGTTGCCAGATGGGAGTTGGGTGGGAGGAATGGGTGAAGATGCGAGGGGATTAAGAAGTACAAATATGCACTGGCTGGTGTGGCTAAGTGGATTAAGCACTGATCTGGACACCAAAGGGTCACCAGTTCGATTCCCAATCAGGGCACATACCTGGGTTGCAGGCCAGGTCCCCTGTGAGGGGCACATGGGAGGCAACCACACATGGATGTTTCTCTCCCTGTGTTTCTCCCTCCCTCCCCCGCTCTCTAAAAAAAAAGTGCAAGTAGGTAGATAAAGAATAGCCATGGGGATGTAAAATACAGCATAAGAAATGGAGTAACCGCCCTAGCTGGTGTAGCTCAGTGGATTGAGCGCGGGCCTGCGAACCGAAGGATCGCAGTTCAATTCCCAGTCAGGGCACATGCCTGGGTTGCCAGGCCAGTTCCCGGCAGGGGACATACGAGAGGCAACCGCACATTGATGTTTCTCTCCCTCTCTCCTTCCCTTCCTCTCTAAAGATAAATAAATAAAAAAAATAAAATAAAATAAAATAAAGTACTTAAAAAAAAATCTTAAAAAAAAAAAAAGAAATGGAGTAACCAAAGGTCCTATATGCACGACCCATGGACATGAACAATGGTGGGAGGATTGCCTCAAAGAATGGGAGGTGCTTGTTGGAGGGGGGCTAAGGGGCAAAAATCAGGACAACTGTAATAGCATAATTGATAAAATATAATTTTTAAAATTGTAATAAAAATGAAATATTTAATAGCACTTTAGTTATTACTTCCCTAGACCTTTACTAATTATGGAACTTCAGTTTTTCCTATCATGATACATTTACAGGATCATAAGCTCTGATACTACTATCCTTGAAGCCAGAGACTCAAATGGTTATGGCACCTACTGTATTTATTTTTTATTGCTACAATTAAAGTGTGTAACAAACAACCACAAAACTTGAGAATCACAGAGCAATAAATGTTTGTATTCACACGCTTGGGATGTCAGTTAGGTGGATGTACTGATCTTGGGAGGGAATGCTGACCTGTTTAGGGTCAGCTGGTTGTTGGCTGATATAGGCTGGCTTCGATGGGAGCAACTGAACATTCCAGTATAGTCCATGTGTCCCTCTTCCTTCTCCTGAGACCAGCAGCCTAACCTGGGCATGCTCACATGGTATTTTTTTAAACATTTTATTAGTTATGCTATTAGTTTTCTCATTTTTTCCCCTTTACTCCCCTCTACCCTGCACCCCCTCCCATCAGGATTCCTCCTGTTTGGTTCATGTTCATGGGTCATACATATAAGTTCTTTGCCTTCTCCATTTCCTATACTATTTTTAACCTCCCCCTGTCTACTTTGTACTTACCACCTATGTTTCTAATTCCCTGTACATTTTCCTGCATCCTCCCCCAGCCCCCACTGATAACCCTCCATGTGATCTCCATTTCTATGAATCTGTTCCTGTTCTAGTTGTTTACTTATTTATTTTTGCATTTATTTTTGTTTTGGGGGTTCAGATGTTGATAGTTGTGAGTTTTTTGTCATTTTATTGTTCATAGTTTTGATCTTCTTTTTCTTAGATAAGTCTCTTCAACATTTCATATAGTAGGGGCTTGGTGATGATGAATTCCTTTACCTTGACCTTATCTGCGAAGCACATTATCTGCCCTTCCATTCTAAATGATAGCTTTGCTGGATAGAGTAATCTTGGATGTAGGTCCTTGCCTTTCATCATTTTGAATACTACTTTCCAGTCCTTTCTTGCCTGCAAGGTTTCTTTTGAGAAATCAGCTGATAGCCTTATGGGAACTCCTTTGTAGGTAACTTTCTCCTTTTCTCTTGCTGCTTTTAAGATCCTCTCCTTATCTTTAATCTTGGGTAATGTAATTACGATGCGTCTTGGTGTGTGTGTCCTTGGGTCCAACTTCTTTGGGACTCTCTGAGCTTCCTGGACTTCCTAGAAATCTATTTCCTTTGCCAGATTGGGAAAGTTCTCCTTCATTATGTTTTCAAATAAGTTTCCAGTTGCTTGCTCTTCCTGTTCTCCTTCTGGCACCCCTATGATTCAGATGTTAGAATGTTTAAAGTACCTTTTGGTCCGACATCTTCTCAGGTAGCAGTGAGGTCTGGCCCTCCTCGAGTTTCACAATGCCGCCCAAGGACGACAAGAAGAAGAAAGATGCTAGGAAGTCTGCCAAGAAAGACAAAGACCCAGTGAACAAATCTGGGGGCAAGGCCAAAAAGAAGAAGTGGTCCAAAGGCAAAGTTCGGGACAAGCTCAATAACCTAGTCTTGTTTGACAAAGCAACATATGATAAACTCTGTAAGGAAGTACCCAACTACAAGCTTATAACCCCAGCTGTTGTCTCTGAGAGACTGAAGATCCGTGGTTCCTTGGCTAGGGCAGCCCTTCAGGAGCTCCTTAGTAAAGGACTTATTAAACTAGTTTCAAAGTACAGAGCTCAAGTAATTTATACCAGAAACACCAAAGGCGGGGATGCCCCAGCTGTTGGTGAAGATGCATGAACAACAGATACCACCAGCTATACATTTTGAAAAATAAAACTTTATTAAACCAGTAAAAAAAAAAAAAAAAAAAAAAATGTTTAAAGTAGTCCCAGAGGTTCCTAAGCCTCTCTTCATTTTTTTTTTTTTTTTTTTTTTTTTTTTTTTTTGAATTCTTGTTTCTTCATTCTGTTCTGGTTGAATGCTCATTTCTTCCTTCTGGTCCAAATTGTTGATTTGAGTTCTGGTTTCCTTCCCTTCTCTGTTGGTTCCCTATACATTTTCCTTTATTTCACTTCATAGCCTTCACTTTTTCGTCTATTTTGTGACCATACTGAACCATTTCTGTGAGCATCTTGATTACCAGTGTTTTGAACTCTGTATCTGATAGATAAGCTATCTCTTCATCACTTAATTTTATTTTGTGGGGGCTTTGATCTATTCTTTCATTTTAGGCTATGGGGTTTTTTTGGTGTTTTTGTTTTGTTTTGTTTTGTTTTGTTTTGTTGTTGTTTTGGTCTCCACATGCCTGTTACATAGTAAGGGGCAGAGCCTTAGATATTCACTAGGGCAAGGCAACCCACTTTGCTGCACTGTGGCACTGTATTGGGGGAGGTGTCCGAGAGGGAACAAGGACACTTGCTCAGCTCTCTGCCAGCTTTCAGTCATGTCCCCCACTACCCACAAGCAAATTGGGCCTTTCTAGAGCTGACTTCTGGGTGAGTGGGTTTATGTACGTTCGTTGGACTCCTAGACTCCAACAAACTCTCCTGTGAGGCTAGGAGTTTCCACTACTGCTGTAATCCCCGCATGTTTTTACAGTCACAGGTTTTGAGGCTTTATTTCCCTGTGCTGAAACCCTGGGTTGTACAGTCTGTCTCTCTTCCCAGTTGTTCCTCCCAGTTTATCTGCACACAAATTTGGGACTGTCCAGTTCACCATCTGCCACCTCACCTGTCCACTTCTCCAGCTGCCACCTTGCTGCACATCCTCTTTGCTCAGGCTGCCCATCTCTGCCCCTCCTACCGGTGTGAATGAACATTTCTTCTTTAACTCCTTGGTTGTCAGATTTCCATACAGTTCCATTTTCTGGAAGTTCTGGTTATTTTTTGTTTCAAATTTGTTATTGTCCTTGTTTTGGTTGTGTGAGTAGGCAAAGTGTATCTACCTACTCCTCCATCTTGGCTGGAAGTCCTCCCACATGGTATTAACAAATGCATAAGTGAGCAAGTCCAGTCACAAACAGAGTTTTCAAGGCTCTGCTTCCATCACAATTGCTAATATCCCATGGACCAAAGCAAATCCCAAGAATAAACCTGGACTCAAGGCAAATAATGAATGAGGTGAAAAATACAGGCCAAGTGATGCTATTTACCACATGTAAGATGCTGTCCACCAAGAATGCCTGGGTAGGGCTAGAGCACTGATTATCCTGGGAGTAGCTAAAAGTTGACTGAAAACTAAGTAGGGACCAACTCCTGAGTGAGTACTCAGGGGAGAGACTGAGTAAAAAAAATGGGACATGGCACTGAGGCTTATGAGCATAAACAGGAATTCAAAAACCTCTAGTTACAGAAATTAAAGCATTGATATTGAGCATGACCAGAGTATATAATTCTTGGCTCTACTTTGCCTGAGTTTATACTACCTTCTATTTTATAAAGTACTTCACACAGTTCATCTCAATCATTCCTAAAAATAGTCCCTCATCAGTAGCAAAGTGGGCATTGCCACCCAGTGTTAAAAGTGGGGGTATGAAGGACTATAGAGGTAAAATGAGGTACCTAAGGTAATAAAACTAGTAAGTGATCCAGCTGATACTCAAACCCAAGACTGGGTCTTTTTTCCAACTATATAATGAAAATTTTGAAAAACAGTGTTAATAACAGTGACATTTAAAACATGTTTCCTATAATTCTCCAGTATAAAGGCCAAAGTGCCAAGTGTCCTCTAACTTAGAAAAGAATAAGCAAATTGGTGGTTGCTATGGAGCCACTTTTGCATTTCCTTGCTATTGAAGTTGGGGTTGACATTGAAGGCTATTAAAAGTTATCATGAGCCAATGTTTACATATTCTCTAAATAATGACAAAAACATGACATGATTCACCTAAAGCCTGAGGGAAAATTGTTCACAATGCTAATGGAGAAAGTTGGAGGAGGTGATTCAACATGGGAATCAATCAGCAGATGGAAAAAGATCACTTTAAAACATGGGGTATAAAATGCTCTGGCAGGCTGGCTCAGTTTTTTGGAGAACCACCCCACACATCAAAAGTTGTGGGCTCAGTCTCCAGTAAGGCACATGTTTAGGCTGCGACTTTGATCCTAGACAGGGTGTGTGAGGGAGGCAACTAATCAATGCTGCTCTCTCATGTCGATGTTTTTTTCTTTCTCTTTGTCTCTCTCTCGCCTTTCTCTCTTTCTAAAACCAATAAAAACATATCCTATGGTGAGGATTTTAAAAATGAAGTAAAATAAAAGCTATATATCATGAATATGAAATCAGTACTTATTGTTAGCAAAGAGGAAAATCAGAGATCACAAAAGGTAGATAGGAGACCCAAAATATTAAAAATTGTGCAAAAACATAGATTATTGGCAATCACACAGAAGATAAGAAGTCATTCTAAAGCTTACAGAAAAATCTAAGGCCATTGATAATTTTTTCTTTTGAAACTGAAATTTTATTCTGGAAAGGCATTCATTAATGTGCCTAGATGCAGCCCATGTTACAAGTCTGTTGGAAAATAAACAGAAAAACTACAATCTGTTGCACATTTAACATCAGAGTTGTATTTTTATTTAAAATGGCCTGAAGACTAAGGAATAAAGAAACTGGGGTTGTTCTCATTTCTGTGACTTGATACCAGGTGTGAGCTGGGTTTCTCAGAAACCATTTAGGGGTTAGGAGGGAAATAAGATGCACTTCAAAGGGGTTGCAAGAAGAAAACAACTCCCAATTAACTAGAAGACCTTTAATAGAAGGGCCTGTGGAGTAACAAACAGTCCAAGAGAAAAAGTGCCCTACTGTGAGACATAGCTTTATGAAAAAAGCATGAAGAGTGGACATTCAGAAATCAGGAATCAGAGGTGCAGCCAGGCTACTGCTGGTTGAGAATAGCAGATTATCTAGACATTAATACTGTTTCATCCTGAGAGAAACCTGAGCAACCTGGGAGAAAAAGAAATGCAAAGGAGACACAGATTTTGCAAACCACTTTCATAGCTATTACTGTCCCCCAGGTCAGCCCTCATTTTCAGCACTGATTTAGATAAAGATCAAGAGAGAATGCAGATTATATTATTTAAGTGAATAGCAAATATGTTAGTAGAGGTGTGGTGATGAAAAGAAATGGCCTTGAAATAGGTGGAACTACTAAGACAAATTCAGCAGGTATAAGTGTTCTGCGCTTAAGGTGGGTCCAGGAAACCAGTTACACATATGAAGGAAGATATTTAAGAGCAGTATACAGAAAAATGAATTTGGTGTATGAATTAACTACAAGCTCAATGTCAAGTCTACCTTTAACACAATTATTCTTAACCTCTATGGGGTCAAGGATTCCTTTGAGAGAATAATAAAAATCAAGTACCTTTATCTCAGAAGCAAGTACAATTTGCACTTTGTTTCAAGAAGTTTACAGAGGACCCAGGGGCCATCGATGTGTAGCCAATGGTTTAGAACATGATGCTTGCTCAAAACAACTCTACCATCAGTCCAAGATCCAATCATGTCTCCACCACGCACTTTTTATTAAAGTTTGAATTTTTTTTTAGGTTTTTAAAAACAGCTTCATTGAGATATATTAATAATTCAGATACCATACGATTTAGTGGGTTTTTATATTCCCACAGTGCATGCTATCATCACCACTATTAATTTTAGCACATTTTCATTATCCCCCAAAGAAAACCTATACCCTTTGGCAGTCACTCTCACTTTCTTCCCAAGCTCCCCAGCCCTAAACTATTTCCTACCACTAATCTTCTTTCTTTTTGTTGCTGTTGTTGTTTGTTGTCAAATTTATTGAAAGTTTATTCCATTATCATTTCAGTTGTGTTGATAAATGGGGCCAAAGGTGCTATGCCACATTTTTATTAAGCCTTTTCAAAAGTAACATAACCACTCTGAGTTTCCTCATCTGTTCTTACCCCCTTCCAGTGTTAATTGTAAGAGATTCATAAGCTAAAGCACTAAGAACTTTTCGTTATTTTTGTTATACTTACACTTGATTAAATTTAAAATATAGTAATATATTTTGTTGTATGTACGGTTAGTATACATATATTTTATTAAATGTGTATCACCAAAGTCAGTTTTTACCTTATGCAACTTTAAAGAAACATTTACATTTAGTATACAGGGCAGAAGAGGGGATTGTTCCTCTGGGGCTGCTTGCCACTTGGAATAATTACTAGAATCTTGAGTTCTGACATGTGCATCTCATTTTCAGAGAGAGAGGTGTCAACCAGAACACAAGCAAGGAAGGCTAGCCAGGAAGGTGAGGAGATGTGCGAGCTAGGCAAAGGAAGACACATAAAAAAACTAAGCCTATTTAGCCTAGATGGGAAAACAAAAGATATTTAGCTTAAAGAATGGAAGATTTAACCAAATTCAAACACTTACAAGGTTGTATTGTGGTGGAAGAAAAGGAACTGTTCTGAATAAACTCCAGGGTCAAAATTTGAACAAAGAAGAAAATTTCAGCTGAATATAAAGAAGAATGTCTTAACAATTAGATATTGTTTGTTTGTTTCTTATGACTAAGGGCTCAACATACTCATTTATTCAGCAAATATTTATTGAGTACCTACTGTGTGCCAGAGAACATGCAAGGTACTGGAAATAAAAAAATAATTAAGACACAAAACTTGTTTCTTTAACAGGCTGCCTTTTTGGTGGGAGCATAGACAAAATAGACAATTGCAATATAAAGGGACACAATGGTATTTATCACCAGGAGAACAAAGCAGTGCACCATCTAGCTCGAGGGAAATGGCCTGATGACTGTGGCACTAGAACTGAGACATAAAAACTGAAGAACTATCAAGGTGTCCAGGCATGCTAGGCAGAGGACACAGACTCAAAGGTGAGAAACAGCATGGTGAGTCCAAGGAGAACTGGGCACAAAGGACAAAACCAAAAGGAGAGGGAAAGAACTTAGATGTGAGTCTATAAACTGGATGGAGGAGTCATTAAAGGATTTCAAGCAGAAGAGTGACCTGGTCAGATCTACGCTTTAGACAGAGAGATATCATTATTAAAATGTTGAGGTGAGACCTGGTAGCACAGACCCCATGCTCATGATAGTTCTGTATTTCCCTATGAGAGGTCATTAACTGAGTAAGCATTTTTTCAGTGGGTTATTTAGTCTTGTATAATACAAGAATGTTTCAAATAGGATACTTGTTTGGGGTATTAGGGGAACACTGGAAATTAAAGATACTATATGGCTGAGTTAAGAATTCAAGAAATGTGGGGGCCTGGATTAGGTCTGTAAAACTGTGGAGAGACTAAGAGATAAAAACAATTCTCTCAAGGGCCTTTCAAAGCTCAGACCCTATTCAGTTTGGCCTTAAAACCATCACTGAATTGTATGGCAATAGGGACATTGAGACCATCTCATCCAGCTCTTCCACTGTAGAAACTAAATTCCAGGAAGAAAAAGTGGTTTTCTCACTTCCTGATAGAGAAAGCTGATGAAAGAGTGAAGAACAAGACACAAAACCCTGAAAAGCACTACCTTTCAACTGGATCCAGTGAATCATGTTTTGTTCTACCATATCACTCGTTTTTATTATCTTTTCTGTAGCAAATATACTGTCATTATTAAGTCTACAAAGATAGGATTCTAGGACATATGCTTTTTATCAAAAGGAAATCAGCATAGAATTTAAATGGTACCATGGATAACAGATATCTTATGGAATAAGGGTCTCCTACATAAACCCTCCAGAATGGTGGAAAGAACACAACTTAATTCAAAGCTGAGTTTAACTTTGAATTTTGAGTTTTCTCAAATGTAAGATGAAAAAATAGCCCTGGTTGGTGTCACTCAGTGGATTGAGTGTTGGCCTGCAAACCAAAGGGTCACTGGTTCAATTCTCAGTCAGGACACATGCCTGGGTTGTGGGCCAGGTCTCCAGTAGGGGGTGCACAAGAGGCAGCCACATATTGATCTCTCTCTCCTATTCTTTCTCCCTCCCTTCCCATCTCCAAAAATAAATAAATAAAATCTTTTAAGAAATAATTCTTATCTTAAAGAGTTTTAGATATATAAAGTACCTTCACAGTACTTGGAGCCCAACAAATATTAAGTAGGTCTTTTCTCCTTCTGTTCCCTTTCCTGTCCCCTCCCCATCAAGACATGTAAGGAGATGTTATCTGCCATGTTTTCCAACCTACTAGAGACAATAAGGACACTGAAGTAGTTAGAGTTTGGCCAGTGGAGTAACGCCGACTAAGTGATGACTCTGAGACACAATCTATAATCTCCCTGAACCTATTTATAAATCCATGATAATTTCAAAATAATTATTCCTACCTCGTAGAGTTATTGTGAGGATTAAATGTGCTAAGTATATAAAAGGTGTTTAGAACTGTGCCTGACATACAGGCAACACCCAAACTAATAGCTATGATTATGTTGATTTTATATCCAAAAAAAAAAACAGGTTACATTGTAATTTCCCTTGTCTCCCATCCTCAAAGTTAATGATCTGCTCTTTCATGAGAAACTTTATCTTTTCAAGAAAACAGTTGCATGCATTTCTCTTCAGACGTACAAGAAACTGAAAAGTTTCTCCTCAAAAGTAGTTGATTGAGGTAAGTGGGATTAATAAATCCAATTGACTGCCAGAAGTGGAGTGGTGGAATCTTAATATCATCAATTCAAGGTGTTGGACACACACCTATTAATTTGTCCCCCTTCTTTGATTAAAAGTCAATAGTTCCACATCCCTCATTCCACAGTCTAGAGAGACAGTGAGGCACTTTCTATGGTTGAGTGCTTTGATATGCTCCTGTGAAGAAAGTAAGATGAGGGTTAGAACTGGCCTATGTTTGTACCATCCTCAATGCCAAACACAATATAGATAACTTAAAACAACCACTGAACAAGCCAACCAGTGAAATTCCCTTCACTAAATGCCTTGGAATACATAATTAACTCTAGGGGCACCTAACATTGTATTTGACAGCACAGGACTAGGGCAAATGGCAAAATGTAGTTAATAAGAAATTGGGCTCTGGAGTAAGACTGTTTGAACCCTAAATCCATTACCTTTGTGGCTTTGTCTATGTCACTTAAACTCTCAATTTCTGGACTTCTGACCAAGATGGAGGCATAGGTAGATACACTTTGTCTGCTTGCACAACCAAAAGAAGGACAACAACAAATTTAAAAATAAAAATAACCGGAACTTCCATAAAATCAAGCTGTACGGAACTCTGACAACCAGGGAGTTAAAGAAGAAACATGCAACCAGATCAGTAGGAGGGGCAGAGATGGGCAGCTGGGGTGGAGTGGACTCATGGCAAGGAGATGGCTGGAGGAACAGGATGGGTGAGGCAGGGGCTGGTGGAGCCGGTGGTACCACATTTGCATTCGGATAAACCAGGAAGAACAACTGGGGAGTGAGATAGACCATGCAACCCAGGGTTCTAGTGCAGGGAAATAAAGCCTCAAAACTTCTGAGTTAAAAAACCTGTGGGGATTGCAGAGGCAGGAGAAATTCCAGCCCCACAGGAGACTTTGTTAGAGGGACCTGCAGGATCCTAGAACATACACAAAATCATCCATCTGGTAATCAGCACCAGAAGGGCCCAATTTGTTTGCGGGTCATGGGAGATGTGACTGAAAGCAGGTGGAGAGCTGAGCAAGCAGCATAGTTCCCTCTTGGACCGCTCCCACATATACAGCATTACAATGCAGTGAAGAAGGTTGCCTCACTATGGTGAATACCTAAGGCTCTGTCCCTTACTATGTAACAGGCATGTGGAGACAAACAACCACGGCCCAAATGAAAGAACAGATCAAAGTCCCCCACAAAATAAAATTAAGTGATGAAGAGATAGCCAATCTATCAGACGCAGAGTTCAAAACACTGGTAATCAAGATGCTCACAGAAATGGTTTAGTATGGTCACAAAATAGACAAAAAAGTGAAGGCTATGAAGTGAAATAAAGGAAAATGTATACGGAACCAACTGAGAAGGGAAGGAAACCAGGACTCAAATCAACAATTTGGACCAGAAGGAAGAAATGAGCATTCAACCAGAACAGAATGAAGAAACAAGAATTCAAAAAAAAAAAAAAAAAAAATGAAGAGAGGCTTAGGAACTTCTGGGACTACTTTAAACATTCTAACATCTGAATCATAGGGGTGCCAGAAGGAGAACTGGAAGAGCAAGAAATTGAAAATTTACTTGAAAACATAATGAAGGAGAACTTTCCCAATCTGGCAAAGGAAATAGATTTCTAGGAAGTCCAGGAAGCTCAGAGAGTCCCAAAGAAGTTGGACCCAAGGACACACACACCAAGACGCATCGTAATTACATTACCCAAGATTAAAGATAAGGAGAGGATCTTAAAAGCAGCAAGAGAAAAGGAGAAAGTTACCTACAAAGGAGTTCCCATAAGGCTATCAGCTGATTTCTCAAAAGAAACCTTGCAGGCAAGAAAGGACTGGAAAGTAGTATTCAAAATGATGAAAGGCAAGGACCTACATCCAAGATTACTCTATCCAGCAAAGCTAACATTTAGAATGGAAGGGCAGATAAAGTGCTTCCCAGATAAAGTTACAGGAGTTCATCATCACTGAGCACTTACTATATGAAATGTTAAAGGGACTTATCTAAAGAGACTTATCTAAAAAGAAGATCAAAACTATGAACAATAAAATGACAAAACACTCACAACTATCAACAACTGAACCTAAAAAAAAAAAACAAACAAAAAACTAAGTAAACAACCAGAACAGGAACAGATTCATAGCAATAGAGATCACATGGTGGCTTATCAGTGGCGGGGTCAGGGAGAACACAGGAAAATGTACAGGGAATTAGAAGCATAGATGGTCGGTACTAAATAGACAGCGTTAGGTTAAGAATTGTATAAGAAATGGAGAAGGCAAAGAACTTATATGTATGACCCATGCACATGAACTAAGGTGGGGGAATGATGGTGGGAGAAGGATACTGAGCAGAGGGAAATGAAGGGGAGAACAAAATGGGATAACTGTAATAGTATAATCAATAAAATAAATTTAAAACACTTTTGCCCACTGGGCTTGATCCTCCATTACCAGATGGAAAGACCACTTTCAATGCCAGAGATTTGTGAAAAGGAAAGGAAATGTTTATTTAATGCTATACAGACTTAAAGTATCGAGCCAGCCAAGATGGAGGCGTAGGTGGACACACTGTGCCTCCTCTCACAACCAAAATTAAGGACAACAAATATTTAGAAACAAGAAAACAACCAGAACTTATAGAAAATTGAACTGTATGGAAGTCCAACAACCATTCATCCAGACCGGTAAGAGGGGCGGAGTCGCCGCAGGAAAAAGTGGAGGTGCGGACCCGGAACGCAAGCAGCAGCGGCTTGCAGTTCCCAGGTGCACAAGCAGCGGCTGGTGGACCCCGGGCACAGGGGGGCAACTGTGCAGACCCAGTGAGGCCGCACAAGGCGGCTGGCTAACCAGGTGGTCCCACATTTGAGTGCACAGACGGTCCAGGCAGAGGGGAAGTGGCGGAAGGGACTGAATCTAGGAGAGACCGGAGCAGGTGCCGTTGTTCCCTCTCAGACCCCGCCCCCACATACAGAGTCACAACCCAGCGACTGGGCTGCCCCGCCCTGAGGAACACCTAAGGCTCCACCCCTCAGTACGTAATAGCCAAGACCAGACTAAAACCAAAACAAAACAAAAAATAAAACCCACCAAAAATGGCTCAAACTGGAGAACAAATGAAAGCCCAGAGCCAATTCCTCTAAGCCGTGAAGAGATAGCCAATCTATCAGATGCACAGTTCAAAGCACTGGTCATGAAGATGCTCACAGAATTCGTTGATTTTGCTCACAAATTAGATGAAAAAATGCAGGCTACAATACATGAAATGAAGGAAGACACATGGGGAACCAATAAAGATGGGAGGAAAACTGGGACTCAAATCAATGGAGTGGACCAGAAGGAAGAAACTAACCACCAAACAGAAAATGAGGGAGAAACAAGAATTCAAAAAAATGAGGAGAGGCTTAGGAACCTCCAGGACATCGTTAAATGTCCCAACATCCAAATTATAGGGGTACCAGAGGGGGAAGAGGAAGAGCAACAAGTGGAAAACTTATTTGAACAAGTAATAAAGGAGAACTTCCCCAATCTGGCAAAGGAAATAGACTACCAGGAAGTCCAGGAAGCTCAGAGAGTCCCAAAGAACTTGGACCAAAGGAGGAACACGCCAAGGCACATCATAATTACATTAGCCAAGATTCAAATGAAGGAGAGAATTCTAGAAGCAGCAAGGGATAAGGGGACAGTCACCCACAAGGGAGTTCCCATCAGACTGTCAGCTGATTTCTCAAAAGAGACCTTCCAGGCAAGAAGGGGATGGAAAGAAATATTTGAAATCTTGAAAAGCAGGGACCTACATCTAAAATTGCTCTATCCAGCAAAGGTTTCATTTAGAATGGAAGGGAAGATAAAGTGGTTCCCAGATAAGGTCAAGTTCAAGGAGTTCATCATCACCAAGCTCTTATTACATGAAATGTTAAAGGGACTTATCTAAGAAAAAGAAGATCAAAAATAGGACAGTAAAAAGACAGCAAACTCACAGCTATTAACAACCACACCTAAAACAAAAGCAAACAAAACAAACAGCTAGAACAGGAACAGAACCACAGAAATGGAGATCACGTGGAGGATTAGCAACAGGGGAGTGGGAGGAGGAGAGAGGGGGAAAAAGTACAAAGAATAAGTAGCATAGACGGTGGGTAGAAAATAGGGGGAGGGCAAGAATAGTGTGGGAAATGTAGAAGCTAAAGAACTTATGACACATGGACATGAACTAAAGGGGGGAATGTGGGTGGAGGGGGTGTGCAGAGTGGAGGGGGTGATGGGGGAGAAATGGGACAACTGTAATAGCATAATCAATAAAATATAATTAAAAAAGAAAAGAATTCACTAAAGGGGGGTCAGTGTGGAACTAGGCATGATATGCACCTTCACTCCCAGCAGATGTTTCTGAGGCTCAGGTAGGAAGATAGGTTGTGAGCCTGACCTTAGAGAAAGGATAGGTTTAGATTTGCAAAGGACACTTCTCATGGACAAAGAGGCTGAAGGATGTGACCCCTGAATATGCAGAAAGCACAAGAGTGAGTAAATCAACAACCAAAATTTTGGTTAAGTGCCAAAGGTGATAGAAAAGGGGACATTTTAAAGTTGAGTGTGGAAGTGACAGGCGACTTCAAAAAAGACAAGCTACTCGGTGATAATAACTGACTGATCAAAAAGCACAGTGTGGAAGGTAAACACAGCCTTTAGTGGCAGACAGACCCAACTCTGACTCTTGAGACAAATACCTAAAATTTATAAGCCTCACTAGTTTCATATTTGCTATCGGGTTACTTTCACCTATTTACAGAATTCTGAGGAGGACTAAATGATCTATTGAAGGTAAAAGAGTCACCTCAGGGTCTGTCTCAAAGTCAGCTAGTATGATCATCTAGTGATACTCTAAGAAAAACACTAAAAGGAATAATATAAATTCACCTGGACAAACACCTAACTGCAGGACAATCAGGGAAAGCTTGTCTTCCTTTAATGTCCTAAACTTCCTTACTGGTTTTTGTAGATATATCAAAACCTACAGTAAATGCCAGATATCATCATTATTATTGGTTAGAGCTTTAATTATTTCATTTAATCCTCACACAATACTTGACAAAGATAATTTTATTTGCCCCAGATTAAAAATACAAAGGTTTAGGTTTAGAGAGATTAATCCCTTGTCTAAACTCAGAGACAGAATCAGGATTTGAACAAGTTTGGCTCCAAAGACTATATGCTTTGTGTATCTTTACAGACAGCTGGCAACCACTTTGGAACCTTGATACATGTTCCTCCTGACCTGGACCTGCTGTGACAGCACAGGCCCACTATCTGGATTCAAAAAAAAAAAAAAAAAAAAATACAGCCCTGCAGGAAAAATGCACATGATTAGGTATGTGGCTAGATGGAGGGCTCCTGCAAATTTCATTTAAATCTTTGTAGTTTAATTCTCATTCTCATTCACAGCAAACAAACCCTTGCACTTAAGGGTGCTGCACATTTGGCCCCTGCTGCCAGAAGTGCTTGTTGGAGATGTTGTCCTATAATGGCAAAGACAGAATACCTCCGTAGAACAGAACCCTTAAGAAATAGGTCTGATTTTGTCAAGTGACATTAATTGTACAACCCAGACTAGCACTATCAATTGCAATCTAGTCTATGAGAAGAGCTTGCCCTCACAGGTACTACTTGGAAACTATTTGCTCCTTCTGGCCTAAATAATTAAAAATTAAATTGAAGAATGTTACAGAAAATCTGAAGAGGATTCAGTGAAGAGCAGAAAAAAGATTAAAATATAAAATTATTGGTTCTCAATTTTGTTTTCTTCTCAACTGTCTCCATAGTTCTCTTCTCTTCACAGTTCATATAACCAGTGTAACCTCCCTGACCCTAATTTCTCAAATGGAAGAGGGGAGAGGAAGGTAATGGAAAAAGGATAAAATAAGAGGAAGGAGAATGGAAAGGGCACAGAGGAGAAAAGGGAAGAAAGAATCAGGGAAGTAGGTGTCTAAATGTTTGAGCTCTTTGTGAGGTCAAGAACCAGATAGCTAGGACAAAACGAGAGAGGAAGAAATATGGAAAGGTCTTGGGATTTTGGCCGAGGAGCATCCTTGTGTACTGACAGGGCCCAAGAGAATGAGTAGTTTTCAAGTGTGTTGAAATAAAAATACAGAGGTTTCTTGCCTTACAGTGGGGTTACATCCCTATAAGTTGAAAATATCATAAGTCAAAAATGCATTTAATGCACCTAATTTCCCAAACATCACAGCTTAGCCTAGCCTCTTTCTACTGAACGTGAATGGCTTTCTCATGATCATAAAGTCAAAAGGTCATAAATCAAACCATCGTAAGTAAGGGCCCGTCTGTATTAAAAACCAAGAAATGAAAGAAATGGGGAGAGGTATACCATGCATCACTCATGCTTTAGTAGCTAAACATTTACCAAGAAACCTTGTGACACCTCCCCAAGACACAGTGCATCTTGTCCTCTGGGCTCCCATGGGGTTAGTAATGTTGTCAAGTAAGAGGAAGGCAGACCCCCAGCATAGGACTGATCACAGTACAGTATGTATTTATTTAGAGCTGTACTGAGAGTCTTTGGGGCAGATACTATATTTTATTTGTGTATGCACATAGTTGGTGTCTAATAAATGTTGCTGGAAAGATGGGAAGAAAAGTAGGAGGAAGGGCAGGGAAGGAAGAAAGAATGGAGTCATAGAAACATTCAGGAAACAACCCCTCCTAATCTCAATCAGCATAAATCAACTCATCCTTTCAAATCTAGCATATACTCACCCTGATTCATTATCAGGAAAGAGGGAGAAAAGGCAAGTGATTCATATTATATCTTTTCACTAAAAGTTTGAAAATTAGCAACTGCCAATACTGTGAATAACTAAAACTCCAGGGCAGATATTATTATAGCCAAAAGCAGGTCCAGCTGCCTGCTTCTAGGAAAGCCAATACTCAAAAGGAAAGTTTTGGGGTACCAGCCACCTGGAAGATGGGGGGTTCATGTCAAAAAGCCCATCTCGGCAGACTTCCGGCCAAGATGGAGGTGTAGGCGGACACTGTGCCTCCTCTCACAACCAAAATTAAGGACAACAAATATTTAGAAACAAGAAAACAACCAGAACTTACAGAAAATTGAACTGTACGGAAGTCCAACAACCATTCATCCAGACCGGTAAGAGGGGCGGAGTCGAGGCAGGAGAAAGTGGAGGTGCAGACCCAGGAACTCAAGCAGCAGCGGCTTGCAGTTCCCAGGTGCACAGGCGGCGGCTGGCGGATCCCGGGCACAGGGGGGCAACTGTGCAGACCCAGTGAGGCCGCACAAGGCGGCTGGCAGACCAGGTGGTCCCACATTCATGCACGCAGACGGTCCAGGCAGAGGGGAAGTGGCAGAAGGGACTGAATCCAGGAGAGAGCGGAGCAGGCGCCATTCTTCCCTCTCAGACCCCGCCCCCACATACAGCGTCACAACCCAGCGACTGAGCTGCCCCACACTGGGGAGCGCCAGAGGCTCCACTCCTCACTACGTAACAGCACGCACACATGCCCAGATAATCCAGGCGAAGGGGAAGCGGCGGAAAGGGCCGGAGTCCAGGAGAGAGCGGAGCAGGCGCCATTGTTCCCTCTCAGACCCCACCCCCACCTATAGCGTCACAACCCAGCGACTGGGCTGCCCCGCCCTGAGGAACACCTAAGGCTCCACCCCTCACTACGTAATAACCGCGACCAGACTAAAACCAAACCAAACCAAAACAAAACAAAAAACCCACCAAAAATGGCTCAAACCGGAAAACAAATAAAAGCCCCAGGGCCAATTCCTCTAAGCAGTGAAGAGATAGCCAACCTATCAGATGCACAGTTCAAAGCACTGGTCATCAGAATGCTCACAGAATTGGTTGATTTTGCTCACAAACTAGATGAAAAAATGCAGGCTACAATACGTGAAATGAAGGAAGATGCATGGGGAACTGATAGAGATGGAAGGAAAACTGGGACTCCAATCAATGGAGTGGACCAGAAGGAAGAAACTAACAACCAAACAGAAAACGAGGAAGAAACAAGAATTCAAAGAAATGAGGAGAGGCTTAGGAACCTCCAGGATATCTTTCAACATCCCAACATCCGAATTATAGGGATACCAGAAGGGGAAGAGGAAGAGCAACAAGTGGAAAACTTATTTGAACAAATAATAAAGGAGAACTTCCCCAATCTGGCAAAGGAAATAGACTACCAGGAAGTCCAGGAAGCTCAGAGAGTCCCAAAGAAGTTGGACCCAAGGAGGAACACACCAAGGCACATCAGAATTACATTAGCCAAGATTCAAATGAAGGAGAGAATTCTAGAAGCAGCAAGGGATAAGGGGACAGTCACCTACAAGGGAGTTCCCATCAGACTGTCAGCTGATTTCTCAAAAGAGACTTTGCAGGCAAGAAGGGGCTGGAAAGAAATATTTGAAATCTTGAAAAGCAGGGACCTACATCCAAAATTGCTCTATCCAGCAAAGCTGTCATTTAGAATGGATGGACAGACAAAGTGCTTCTCAGATAAGGTCAAGTTCAAGGAGTTCCTCATCACCAAGCCCTTATTATATGAAATGTTAAAGGGACTTATCTAAGAAAAAGAAGATAAAAATATGACAGTGAAAAGACAGCAAACTCACAGCTATTAAGAACCACACCTAAAACAAAAGCAAACTAAGCAAACAGCTAGAACAGGAACAGAACCACAGAAATGGAGATCATATGGAGGGTTAGCAACAGGGGCGTGGGAGGAGGAGAGAGGGGGAAAAGGTACAGAGAATGAGTAGCATAGATAGTGGGTAGAAAATAGACGGGGGAGGGCAAGAATAGTATGGGAAATGTAGAAGCTAAAGAACTTATGACACATGGACATGAACTAAAGGGGGGGGGTGTGGGTGGGAGAGGGTGTGCAAGGTGGAGGGGAATGATGGGGGAAAATGGGACAACTGTAATAGCATAATCGATAAAATATATTAAAAAAAAAAAAAAAGCCCATCTCCTGGGAAGATGAGGGACTCTCAAAGCCCATCGCTACCTCACAGAGGCAGACGTTTTTATAAGGAAGAAGAGGGGAACAGAACGAAGAAATCAAGGAAAGAAGTTGAAAAGTTCTCTACATGCAGATCAGCACAGTCCATTCTGTGAAGGCAAGTGGTGGTCCAGTGTGGATCATCCTGGTTTAGTCATCCTGGATTCACATCATCCTGGCTCCATGGATGAAGGTCAGCAAATCTCCTGGAGCTGGGATGCATGAAGGTCGAAGTCTTTATCTTTTGAAATTAATTCCTAGGATTCTTACACAAACATGCTGTTCATCTACAAGCTACCTATTAGTCAAGAGTCAGCACTTATGGAAACAAAGTCAAAAGAATAGTGGGATGGGTTACAATTTCCCACCATTACAATTTTCCACTGTTGCATTATGAACCTAATAAACTATTACCTCTAAAATAATTGTTCTAAGTAAGTCTTAAAAATGGTTTTATGCCTTTTATAGCCCCATCTGTCCCATGCTAAAATACACTCAACTCAATATTCACCTTTGAAATCTTAAGACATTTCAATTAATTACAAAAAAAAACAAAACAAAACCAGAAAATGCAGTGTAACAATACCTTATTTTTAGCCATGTTCATTTTATCTTGGTTTCTTTTCATCATCACACAAGGTCTGAGGTTGGTAGAGCAAGCACTATTATCTCCAGACCACAGATGTGGAAACTAAGGAAGGGGAAACGCCAGCACACAATATATTCATGTCTGAGCAAAAATGAAAATGTAGGACTCTTAAGTCTGAGCTAAGCTCTCATCCTGCAGCAATGCTTAGAGTAGGGCCATTCTAGAATGTTCTTTGGGTATTTCCTTAGAAGCAGAGAAAGGAGCAAATATTTCTCAATTTTTTATATATCAGACATGTTCTTACATGCACTAACATCTTTATATTATAAGGTAGATTTTTATTGTTCTTGTGCAGCTGTCGTTTTCAAACGTCTTTTAGTAACGGAACCTTTTTCATCAAAATTTCATGCCAAAGCCATCTATGCAAACCAGAGAAAAGTGGAGTTGCATCTCTTTCCAGTTCAGAGACTTGGAAAAGTTTTAGAGATAGAGGCCTCTGGCTTTAACCTCAATATTAAACACATGAAAAACACCAGGACATCAGAGGATGTCTGACTTTTGATAGAGTGAAAGGAGCAAGGACTTCAAGTCCAAGTGATTGCAATTTCAGGTCTACCACTTGCTCACTGTGTACACTGTGTACAAAGTGACCCTCAGTTTGCCCACCTGGAAAAGAGTCATTGTAACACCTGCAAGGCAAGTCGGCTGTGAGGATTAACTCAGGCACCCTAAGTGAATCACAGCTCATAGTACTCAGCACACAGTAGGTACTCAAGCAGTTTCTTTCAGGAAGGCCTTTGCTGAACCAACATAGTTTCCTCATAACACAGAGGGCATAAATTCCATTTGTTTCTTAAATCCAACTCATGCTTTTAGCACTTGAGGGCTTGTACTATTCCCTCCAACATTTAGCATGTTCTATTCAGTTAGCACAGCATCAAGATTTTAAAAGCAACTTGAAAATAAACTTGATTCCAAATATGATTTATAATGTCCCAAGCAACAGCTCATTTACCCAAGAAAGCTCCATCAATTATTGACAGACGTATCCTCAGAGGAGAAATAGAATTAAGACTAAGAAACAAAGAAAAAAGCATGCTTCAAGCCCTTAAGCCAATTATCCAAGGTGATTTTGAGCATTAAATCCTTAGATATGCTTAATTTATTGTACTTGCCTGTGAGCACAGAGAGAAATGAGAGGAGGGGAAAATGCTAAGCCATTTAGGACTGCTTTTAAAAAACAAAAAGAAACAATAGCACAGGGGGAAAAATAGAGAGGAGGCAGTATGTGGGTGTTGGACACGTGTGGGTTTATAGATTGAGCATCCCCAGCCCTCACACACTTTGCCCTCTCACTGCAGAGGCTTTTACTCCCCACCTGCCTTTGTTCAGCATAAAAATAATTGTGCTTACCTGCCTCTGACCTAATAATTACAGCAGTGCCTGATTTTATTCTCAGCATGTTTATTGTGGTCAAATTTCCTCAATTCTCAGCGCAAAAGCCTTACTGAGGATGTTAGTATTATTTGCTTTAACATCAAACTAGTGACAAGTCTATGTAAGATTCAGTAAAAAGCCAAGAGGCCAGTGTGAATCCAGCCCATGGGGGCTTGTAATCTGCATTTGACATGCCAAATTAGGTAACCTTGGCAAGATTACAAAGTTTACATGTGAGGGAAGAAAGGGAAAGCATGAGGCCAATAAATTAGAGGATGCTAATACATTTCTCCACTGTTTTCTCAACAGGAAAAATAGAGAGACTTTTTTCCCCTAAAATCCAAGTTATAAGGCAAAAGGTGACAGATTATGCCTACTTAGCTTTAATTTTCATGTGCTGATTAGTGTGCTTGTGTGTAAATATACACGCATATGTGCACTGCATGTATCCTACGGATGAGCACTGGTAGATGGAAATACAGAAACTCAAAGCATGTAGAAGCAATCTAACCTATGTAGAAATTTTGCATTGCAAATGGAACATTTCTACATCAAAAAAATAAATCCTACCATGGGAGACCTGAAAATTACTACCCTGACTTAATGCAATCTATGTTTTAAAGCACGGTTATAGAACATTCTAAAATTACCTGCTAGCACCTCATGATCTAGGAAAATAATTATAGGCTGGATTCTTTCATCTTTTTATGTGTTTTTCATTAACAATTAAGAGATTCACTGTGTTGGGTTATTAAAAGCCTGACCTCTTATAGCACATATTTTGTATCCCATCATTAAACTGTATATATAAAATATAGTAAGCCTTGACTTTTTAAAGCTTCAACCTCTAAATTTCAAATTCAAAATCAGCATTTAAGTGCCAGTGGATTGCCGGGTATTGTACATGTGCTTTCAAAGGCAATGTCTCATATGGTCAGTACCCAGATCCCAAACCAGGTCTTCTGATTCCAACCTTATATGCATCCCACCAAATCATAGACTTCTATCATTGCCCGCCATCAAGTCTCTGAGAGACTTTAGACAAGGGAGGGAAGTAGAGGAGCAGCGGCAGACTCATGGGTAACATAGAATGGTAGTCACTGGCTTGCTCTTAGATCTATATGCCTTTATTATTTTGGGACTCTCATTTCCCTAAATGCAACACTGCAAGAAGAATACAAGATCCTTGATCAATTCACAACAATGTCAAGGATCTGAAGTACTTCACACTCTTCTCCTTGAGATTTTCTCCATATTCCAGGTGTGACTCTAAACAACAAGGAATGTGTACCCTTGGTAAGAGATGAATTTTCAATGACTAGTTATTTAAACAATGCTGCAGTTGCTTCAAATCCTTTATTAGAGGAGAGGAGCAGTCTGGGGCAGCGGCTGTTTTCTTTAGCACTACCATCTTCTTTGGAACACATCCTCAAAATTTCACTCTTTAAGGAATGAAAATTTTTAACATTTAGAAGCATATTTGAAAAAGCTGAAAGTTATTCTGAGCTAAGGATAATAAATGAGGGATCAAACTGGATAATACCATTTAGTATCAATATAAAGATGTGACTATAAAGTATCTTATTATCTTGAGTACCTGGTAAGTTGTTTTTGAACACAATTGCCAAAGAGAATTCCGATATATTTTAGGTTAGTGCACACAAACATTCATAAGATTTCCTCCTAAAAATGCTTAGATATTTAAAACAGAGAGCAAATTTCAAGAATATGTTTCTTCTATTAAATAGATGAGAAAACTGATTTTAAAAAAATGATTCGTGGCCTGAACTACATGTACTCACATGTACCTGTACATGCACATGTGTGTGCACATGCATGTGTGTGTGCTACCCACAGAGGGGAATTGCCCTGGTTTACACATCATTCTCTAGGAGCTGTTATTTACCTAGGCTGTTCACCTGGGCATTGAATCTTCAGTATGGCTGTCATGCCTCCCTAGAGCAGGTTTATAGCTTCACATTCTTGGAAGAAAACTATTGTTCTTGACTTTAACAACTCTGAAGGAATTATGCGACAACTTCTACTTTTTACTTAGAACAATATACCTTCCAAAACAGTAAACTATGAAAACATACAATAAACTATGCTTTAAATACAATGTTTCTGATATGAACTTCCAAATAACACTTACTAGATAAAAAAGATATTTTTGAAATTTTTAGTAAATGGAATGAAGAAGATGAAGCACCCTCTTCTCTCTGTAAGGGAATACTTTTTTGCAAAGGTTTTTTTCCATTGAGAAGAGGGAGCCAAAAATCATAATGATAATAATTAACATTCAGATATTGAGTGTGATTTAGCACAAAACGTGTTATTAACTTTTAAAATCATGACCTAATACTATAGTCCGTAAATCTGTTTCTCACATAGATATGGGCTAGCAATTCTGAAACTACTTTATCTTTTACTAGGGTTGAACAAAATAAGTAAGTATATTTTAGATAACAAGGACCAAGTCTCTCATGCTCAGGAAAAAAGTCACAACAGGAAAGAAGGGAAACGAACAACACCCTAGTGGCAGTCAGTACACCTAGTGCCCAGATCTTAGTTTCTAAAAACCATTCTCCAATAAAAGGAAGCAGAGGGTTTCTTTGAAGAAGTGGCTGATTCTAAGGCTGAGGAAGGGGAAATACAAGATGAGTCTGGAGAATCTTATAACTCTAAAAATTAAAGAAGTGTTCCAGAAAGGATTTGGGCGGAGGTGGGGGGAGGGTGTTGGAAAGGTCACAGGAGCCAACTCGAAAGAGTGCTCAATGGCTAAAAACAAAACAATGCAAGCAACAAAATAATCAATGCATTACAGCCCATAGAATAAAGTAAGTTAATTTACTTACTTTATATACTGAGGTTATACTGATATATGATACATTTACATGATGGGATACTATGCAGCAGAAAGAAAGAAGGAGCTCCTACTGTTTGCAACAGCATGGATGGATCTGGGGAGCATTACGCTAAGTGAAATAAGCCAGGTGGTGAAAGACAAATACCATATGATCTCACCTGAACATGGAATCTAATCAACAAAACAAACAAGCAAGCAAATATAACCAGAGACATTGAAATTAAGAACAAACTGACAGTAACAAGAGGGGAAGTGGGAGGGGATAATGAAGCGGGGAGGGGGATGTTTGTCAGGAACATGTATAAAGGACACATGGATAAAACCAAAGGAGGGTAGGATTGAGGGTGGGAGATGGTGATGGGTGGGGCAGGGGGATGTGGTGGGGGGAAATGGAGACAACTGTACTTGAATAAAAATAAAAAAAGAAATTAGTAAATAAATAAATGGAGGAGATAAAAGAGCTCTTTCTTCAGATTAATTCTAATTAACAAATGGAGGAGGGATGAGAAAATAGAGAGTTGTTCTTAAAACACACAAATGGTTTCAGGCAGGATCCACAAATGAATACTAAAACTATTAGATGTCAGTTTAAGGAGAAACAAGTCATTTTCATACACTCAAAGTATTTCTCTCCAAGATACTGATTGATTACAAAGGGGAAAATAATAATGGCAGAGACACCTGGCAGCCACTACCTTAATCAAGTAATCAAGGTTCACATCACCAATAATAACATATTGACATCATGTACCTTCTGTTATTTTGCAGTGAAGAGGGCTCACCACTCTGTTCTTCTCCTTAATAATGCATAATTTCAATTTCATCATAGGAAAACATCAGATAAAACCAAATGAGGGAAAGCCTTCAAAATAACAACTGACCAGTTCTTTTCAAAATTATCAAGGTCACAATAAAGCAAGGAAAGACAGAAAAACTGCTGCAGATTGGAGGAGACCTACAGAGATATGACAAATAAATGCAATGTGGGACACTGGATAGGATCCTGGAACAGATAAAGGACATTAGTGGAAAAACTGGTAAAATCAAAATAAAGTTTGGACTTTAGTTAATAGTATTGTGCCAATGTTGATTTATTGGTTTTGATCATTTTACTGTGATTATGTAAGATCCTAACCTTAGGGTAACTGGGTGAAGAGTATACAAGAAATATCTGTACTACCTTTGCAACTTTTCTGAAGTCTAAAGTTAAAAATTAAAAAGTAATTATAAATGTATCGACACAATCTAGTCAGAAAAATATTATGATTTATCAAACTTTACTTCCATTTCATACAAAATAGTGAGCTAATTATCATTAGAGGTCTCTGGGTCTTAGGAAAAATAATACAAAGATATATCATCTTCCTACTTCTGACTCAACAGCCATGCCAGAGAACTGGAGAATGATGGTTTTGATCGGACAGGCATAGCACCCTGAAAAGTCTGAGTCCTGGTCCTAGCACACATCCTAATGTGTTTGGAATTTAGGTAACATCCTGAGAATCTACCTTATTCCTCCTTTTCCTGCTATGGGAAAAACTGGGACCTGTGAATCTGACCCAACTTCATAAGAAATGAGGGGCTGGTGATGACAAAATTATCACTTATTAAGAGCTTACTACAGGCTAGATAGTGTTCCAAACTCTTTACATCTATTGACTCATTTTCACAAAATCCTATTAAGTAAATATTATTTACTTAATTTATTATTATGCCCATTCTATAGATAAGAAAACTGAGGTGCATAGAGGGGAAATAAGGCACTGAAAAGTTATGTTGCTGAGAAAATTGTGTCAAAAATTGCCTGTCTCTCCCCTCTAACCATCTATTTACCAGTCCTGCATAGGTGTGTTTTAGCTGCCTAACCCAAATATATTCTATTTTAATTAATTGGACTGTCTTCACACTGAAAATAGAGCAAGTAGAGGAAAGAGCCATATACAGGAAGATATTTCTTCTGGCTGGCCCCTGGGTCCCAGAGCCCAAACTACCTGCCTCCTACATCAAAAGAACTGGTAACACCTTCCCTATCAACAGTATTTTAGTCAAACTATGGCAGAAAATCTATTAAGCTCTGGAGGAGTCTTCTCTGGCTGGACAGGTCAGCTGTTGAGACTCCACTCCCAGAAAATACGTAATTACTTGTCAAGCTGTGTATTCACTTCCTGAGAGAACAGAAGTTGCCACATATTTTCTTAGGTTCCTCTATGCCTGTGAAGATAATAATTATCATAATTATCTTCACATTTGTATAGTGCTTTTGGTTCAAAAATTTCCCTCACATACAATACCTGGTCTTCAAACTACACTTGAGATTTGTTCATATATCAGTCAACAAAACGTGTTAAAAGACTGCTCTGTGTCAGGCCCTAGGAATGAAACAGTGAACAAGACCAATGTTGAGGATTTTAGCATCTATGTTCATCAGCGATACTGGCCTCAAGTTTTCTTTCTTTGTTGTGTCTTTATCTGGTTTTGGGGTTAGGATGATGCTGGCTTCATAAAGAGTTTGGGAGTCTTCCATCATTTTGGATTTTTTCAAATAGTCTGTGAAGGATAGGGGTTAGCTCTTCCTTAAATGCTCTGTAGAATTCTCCTAGTGAAAGACAAATACCATATGATCTCACCTTTAACAGGAACCTAATCGACAAAACAAACAAATAAGTATAATATAACCAAAGACACTGAAATTGAGAACAGGCTGACAGTCACCAGAGGGGAGAGGGGAGAAGGGAGAGGGGAGGGAATTTCAGGGGAAAGGGGGAAGGGTTTAGAGCAACAAGTATAAAAGACACATGGACAAAAACTAGGGGAGGTGGAAATGGGAGGGAGGTGGGGAGGGCTCGGGTGGTGGGCTGGGATGGGAGTAAAAAAACAGAAAACTGTATAAGAACAACAATTAAAATAAAATTTAAAAAGAAAAGAATTTACAAGAAGCAAAAAGGTGTCCTTAAAAATTTAAAGTACTGGCAGTAGCTGGGTGGTGGGTACACAGGTGTTAATTCTCATTTGATTATAATTTATACATATGTTGTACTACTTTCTCTACCAATTCAATATTTAATAAAAATAAAAACAAAAAAGACCAATGTGATCTTTCCCACACACCTAGAGTTGGTATTACAATAGGGAATAAAAGCCCCCCAAAAGGGAAACATATAAAAATAAAATAAGTACAAAGTATGAAGTTATAAAAAATAAGAAGACTATAAAGCAAAAAATATATAACCAAGAATGACATGTAGAAACCTGCTTTAGAGAGGGGATTAGTCAAAGTCTCTCTGAGGAAGTGTCATTTGATGAGAAGCAGGCAACGAAGTTTTGGATAACACCTCTCATTCAGAGGAATCAGCAAATATAAGTGTGGTTTGTGCGTCGGGGCTGGGGCAGGTGTTGTAGAAAGAGCTTAGCACATTCTGGAAACTATAAGAAGGCAAATTCCTTTGGAAAATTAAGAGAGGTAAGGGCCTGAAATGAGCTCTCAGAGAAAAGCAAAGAGCAGATGGCACCTGGGGCTGGTGCTAAAAAGCTATGCATGAACAGTTTTATTCTAAATGCAATGCAAAGAAAGAACTGATAATGTAATTGTCATTTTACAGGTGAGTAAAATTAAGCACAGAGAGGTTACATGTCTTGTCAGAGTTCTCATACCTGGTAAGCATATACCTCCATCCTGTGGCAGACCCTTCTGCGTGGCGTGGGCCCAACTCCCACTCAGAGATGCACAGGACCCATGCCCACAGATAGGTTCTCTCCAGGGTAATCAGATTTGCAATATGCCTAGGCTGTTTTGAGTCTTGCTCTTTGCTGAAAACTCCCTCACCCTGCAAGTGCTAAAACTTGCAGGGACCAGTGTAACTGGCTCAACCACTTTTGCCTTTTCATTTGCTAATATCCTTCTTCTGTGATGAGATTAGGGGCATTGGCTCCTTTGTTGTAACCGAGGCAGAGTGAGTGAGGACCATCTTGTACTGTGAGGAGATACAGAATAAAGGCCTGTTATGGTGGAGTTCATGGCTTTTTGCTCCCCTTGAGAGAAAAGCCACACTGTCATCCTTTTTCCTCCACCAGACACGGTAGTTCATGTGTATGTTTTTATTTCATCCATAATGATGCGGACACTGCTAGCCGATGTCCATATCACCATCCCAAATCTTTCCTTTCCCCTTTCCACAAATACATGTGCATGCTAGTTGCCAAGCACATTATTGCTTGCTAGATAAAATAATCTTAATCTCAATTAGATTAAGCCTGGAAGTAAGAAATAGCTGTGTTAATAAATGCTATAAAATACAATAGGCACTGTGCCCAGAAGTCTCTACAGAATTCAGAGGGGACTTGAAGGGGAAGAAGTCAGTTGTGTGTGGGTGTGGCAGGGCAAGACAGAGCATTAGTATTGAAAATACTAATGGTATTTATTAGTATTGAAAATACTAATGGGTGTGGCAGGGCAAGACAGAGCATCGGTTTAGAAAATAAATGCTTGTAAAAAAAATAGGGGTGGGGAGGATAATCAAAGCAGATTGAGCAAAGATACAGAGAATTAAACAGCCTGGTATAGATACTAGAAATGGCAAACTATTTCTGTCATGGGGTGAGGGTGCGGGTGAGGATGAGGGGCTAGAAGCTAGGGTTGAAAAAATAGAAATGGCCAAAGACCAGAGAATAAGCCCAAAGCCTGAACTTCATTCTCTGAGCAACAGAAGCCAGTTTTTCAAGTAAGGGTGTAACCTAAACTAATTTATTTCAGATAGAAATAAATCTGTAGTTTTGAACTATAGAGGTGATTTGAGGGTAGGGGGTAAGGAGGAACAATTTTGGCCACAGGGAGACCAGTTAGATTTGCAAGGTCTAGTAAAGAGGAAATGGAAGCATGAAACAAGACTATGGGTGTGGGTTGGAGAGCTGAGAAAAGATTGAACAGACAGTAAGGAGGAAGAAGGTGCAGAAATTATGAAACTGAGCGTTTTGGTAAAGGAGACAGGGGATTGGGTGAATTCTGGGTTTTTATAACTTTTGACTCTAAGTTCAATACTTTTGAGATAAAAAGCTTTTCCACCTTATACAAAGGAATGCCTTTTATTTGTTGCAAACAGTTTAACATGTCTTCTCTGCCAGCTAAGAAAACCTCAACTGGGATTATTCTTATTTTAAGTTGTTTTTAAAGAAAAAATATGCATCTTTTCTGACAAACTATTGTTTAGAAGATGATGAAAATGTTTTAAACCTAAAATGATCATCATAATGATCTCTACTGAGATAAAGAACAAATTCCCACACTGTTGCATGCAGGATAGATACGTACTGAGGAGGAGGAGGAGGAGGTAGGTTTTAATGAATGGAATCTTTTTGCAATTTAAGTTTCTATCTAAAGAAAAATATTAGTACTCTCTTTAAGGAGATAGTTGTGTCTCTGGGATGCTTAGAAATGTGAAATATCAACCCCCTGTATGTGCAGACCTGTCCTGACATGGCCCACTACCATCATAAACACGGCACACAGAAGTTCAATTTTAGATTCAAATCTGAGATTTGACTTGAAAGATATATTAATGTGCCATAGATGGTTCCTGCAGAATAAAATATTTTAAAATTATATTTAAAGACTTTTCAAACACATTTGCCTCCAAGGAACAAATGGTGGTGACATTTATACACTAATTATTCTAAGAGATTATGTAAAACAGCTTGCATATACATCCTGCTCTCATTGAAGTTTTCCTCCCCATGTCCCTCCTCTCTTGCCCATTTCATTTTGTTATTCTTCTTCTGTTTGAGAAGTATAAAAACTTTGACCATGCTTAGCAGGAGAAATGGTGTGACATTCCTGTTACCTTAATATTTTTACATAGAATGTGCTATGTGCATAGAGAACTATCAAAGAAAATCAGTTAAGACCTTGAACTATCTTGGTAAAACACCACCACTGATGGTCATTTAGGAGAACCATTCCACATACTTTAAAAAGTCAAGGTAGGTAGATGCCATTGTCATATCACTGTGGTAAAGATGAGAAGACTAAAGTAAGAGAGGCAAAGTAAACTCACTAAACATCACGCAGCCAGTAAGTGATGCAATTGTGATTCCCACCCAGCTCTGTGACTTCAGAGCTGAGGAAATGTGTAGCCATCACTAATTCCAGTAAACTGCACAACACTAAGCTTTCGCGGGTGGTGGCGGGGGGGGGGGGGCGGGGGGGAGGATTTTACTAATGCTCGCTAGATCATTTTTCCCCCACAAGCACAAATGTGGAAAATAATTTTAATTTATATGCATGTATCCTTAATTGGATGTCCTGCTTATTTATTTCAGAATGCAAAGGCAAATTCATTTATTAAACCTCTGGGTGCTTTCACGAATTGGCAAAGGAAACAGAAATTATGGACATAACCACATTTCTTGCAAAAGCCAGCAATTAATGGAAAGGGCTCTCATCACTGTAGCTAACTCAGTTGTAAACTCATATTCTCCCCATCTAACTGCAGAAGCAGATTTCTGAGTAAACAAATGAGTTAATTTGCTCTGAGCTAAAGTGGACCAAGGAGAGGCAATTCTCTATTGAGTAAGTAGTGTCAGAGTTTGTTAATGACAGCCTTGAAGTAGCCTAACATTATGGTTTCATATGACAAATCTCAGTTTTCTAAATCTAAATTGCAGACTACTAAAACTCAATTGCTTACAGGGAAAGAGGTTGTCAGCAGAAAGTATGAAGGTGTGAAGGAGACAGCATATTTTAAAATAGATTTTGATATAACTCAGTCACTTGCCAGAGATACAGTTTACTTGGATCAGATGAGTGATTTCTTTAACCATGCTTCCTACCTCTCTGCAGATTCATTTTATGTCTATGATGGAAGTGACAGGCTATTATAAGATGTTATAAGAATCTGTGTGTATTGTAGAAGTTATAGGATGCTAATGGATGCTATAATGAGTTACAGGATGGTACAGCAACTCAAAGCGTGGGCTAGGAGTTAGAAGAATTAAATTTAAATGATGAGGAATACAAGATTTGGGAAGTAGATAAAATATAACCAGTAGAAATACCAGAGCTATATCTGGGGATCTCTCAGGAATGGACACTGTATTATACTTTTATTGATGCTTTACAATAGTGTCACAAATTCAGTGTCTTAAAAATGCAAATGTGCCCTGGCTGGTGTAGCTCAGTGGATTGAGCGCGGGCCTGCGAACTGAAGGATCGTGGTTCGATTCCCAGTCAGGGCACATGCCTGGGTTGCCAGGCCAGTTCCCGGCAGGGGACATACAAGAGGCAACCGCACATTGATGTTTCTCTCCCTCTCTCCTTCCCTTCCCCTCTAAAGATAAATAAATAAAATCTAAAAGGAAAAAAAAAAATTTAAAAAAAAAACAAGAAAAAGAGCCTAAAAAAAAAAAAATGCAAATGTATTATCTCACAGTTTCTAAAGGTCAAAAGTCTAGGTTGACTGAGCTGGATCCTCTTAGTGTCGCACAATACCCAAATGAAAGCGTTGGTAGGACGGCATTCCTCACTCAAGCAGCTAGGGAAGAATCTGCTCCCAAGCTCATTCAGTTTGTTGGTAGTTGTAGGACAGAGATGCCCATGTCTTTGTTGCTATAGCCTAGGAGGTGGCTTCTCACAGCTGCCGGCATTCTTCCTCATGCTTTCCATGTGGTCCCTCCAGCAATGGCACTAGAATCCCTGTCATGCTTTAAATTTGTCTGACTTCTTTTATCTGACTCCAGAAAGTTCTCTACTTTTCATGGCTTGTGTAATAAGTCTGCCTGGGTAATCAAGGATAACCTCCCTACCTTAAGGTCCTAACCTTTACTACATTTGTAAATTTCCTTTTGCCATGTAATAACATACCCATGGTATGCCACCAGAGGGTAAAGTTCTGCCTACCAACAGTGCCAATGTTTTCTGGAGAACCTGACTCCCAAATACTCTGTCAAAAAGGATGCTGCCCAAAACATCAGGCTATCTTCAAATTTTGTGAGTCTGGGAACCCTGTGCAGCAGTGTCTTTTTCTTTAGACAGTAACCAAATCAACTTAGTTTGTACCAAACTGTTTTGGACTCTGAAAGACAGAGTACTTAAAAGTGGACAAGTTAACAGAAAACGCACCCATCTTTTTTTCAGGCAATGTCATCAGAAAACATCCATGCCATCAAGATGGTAGGTTTAGTAATAATAATAGCTATTATTTTCTTACTTTGTGCCAGGTATTACATATCCTTTAAAACAGACAATTGTGAACTTTCTTTATCAGTTCTTTGATAGAATGGGATAGAACTGTTCCTTGGGGACAATGGAGAAAAATATTTAAGTGTCATCAGTACCGTATTGAAACATGTAGTACCAGCACAAGAGTCCCAGACAGTATTTCCTGTGTCCATGAAAGATTTCCATATATGACTTTGCAAACTGAACTTACATTTGCAAAACATGGATGAGATTGTGCATGGCATGGTTCATTGATGCCACAGAATTGTTGAGCACTACAATCACCAACTGCTGTCACAAATCTCAAATCTGCTTTGACATCACAGTCTGCAAATTATAGTCCATCAGCAGAGAGTTTACTAGTCTCTACTCATTCATTCTCCCATGCAGTAAAGTCACTTCCCAGCAAGAATACTACTACACAAGAGTCACTTTATAGTGAGACCCATCCAAAACAGTAGTTAAGCTCTAGGGGTTTATACAAATACAAATAAAGTCAGAATTTAAAAAACTTTTTTGAGTTGATATTTAAAGAACCAGGACATTTAATATCTCCAGACAATGAAACAATAACCTGGTAAGTATAGAAGTTCTTTATTCCTGAGGATATTTAACATTAACCTTAATGACAATGGTTTATATTTTAGATCTAGATCAATCCTGATTTAAATCATTAACACGTGTTTATTCCCCTAGGAAAATTAGTTCAGAGCATACTGAATTAACACCAGTTGTGAGTGAAAGAACTCAGATAGTATGGCCTAGGTTTATTTTGAAGTTACTGCTTAATTTTGGTACACAATCACCCTCGGCATAATTCTCTGCCTTCCTTTTAACTAAGCTATTAGAGAATAGAAAATGGTAGCCAAACTAACCCATTCTGCATCTTTCCATGCTTTCTGTTCTATTCCTTCTGATTGACAACTGGTTTTGGAGACTAATACTTACTGAACTTTAGAACGAATTTTGAATGCCTGTCATTTTTATTAATATCCTTTACAACATTTCCCTGTGCTACACTGCTCCTTAAAAAGAAATAATTGATTAGAAGATTTAAGAGATGATATATTAATGCAGCTCTCACTCTGACTAAAATTTTAAAAAAGTTAGGTTTTTTTTATTTTTATTTTTAGCATGGCACATTACAGATATAAATAGAAGACAACATATACACTTAATAAACCAAGATTTAAATAGTGAATAAATTATGTTATTTTTCTCTCAAAAACAAGAGTATAAATCACTTTGAATTTAAGTCCCTTTACTATCCAAGTAAAAAATGAATTCACTAAAAACTACGACCAACCTCTATATAAAATCTGCCAAATAGAAGCTGTCTAATGGAAAACTCTGCTACCTCTAACATAGTTTAAAAACCCACAATAAAATCTTATTTACAGTCTCTATTCTACATGTTACTTTATGCATTATCAGCCCAGAAAATTTTGTATGACAATAATTTCATTGAAAGTGTATTAATATAAACTATATTCAAATTCATTGAATGCCATGTATCATTTCTACAGCCTCTTTCTTGACATTATTTTCAAAATATTGCTTGCAACCAATCATTCATTTCTGCACTCACTCAAATTCATACTACAGTTGTTATAGAAGTAGCTAATTTACATATAGATTAAAAATTACCTTGAAGTCCATTTACACCCTGATGAGTTAAAGACAGAGGAAGTCAAAGCTGATAACTGGCTTTTATTAAACCTGAGTATTATGACACATTAGACTAGTCAAAATAAAGGTTTCAGATTCATGGGTGGGATCCTAAAATATCAGAAAGTTGATGGCAGCTGAGCGGACATAGCCAAATTTAGATATTTCCTACAATACTATTGTAGATCATGAGAAATTACCCCTTAATTTGACTCATCTCTTTGCTTCTTCTATATGTTTTACCAAACACACGTTAGTAGTAGTTGTTTCAAGTCAAATCAGTTAGCAGGCAATTGGCCGATTTTATTTTATTTTTAAAGTATATTTTATTGAATATGCTACTACAGTTGTCCCATTGTTTTCTCCCCTTTATTCCCCTCCACCCTGCATCCCTACTCCCACCAACATCCCCCACCCACACACTACTTATTTCACGTCCATGAGTCATACATACAGGTTCCTTGGCTTCTCCATTTCCTATACTATTCTTAACCTCCCCTTGTCTATTTTGTGTATACCAATTACTCTTCTTACGCCCTGTACCTTTTCCCCCATTATTCTCCCTCACCCCCTCCACTGATAACCCTCCATGTGATCTCCATTTCTCTGATTCTGTTCCTATTCTAGCTGTTGGCTCAGTTTGTTTTTGTTTTTAGGTTCAATTGCTAATAGTTGTGAGTCCATTGTCATTTTATGTTCATAATTTTTATCTTCTTTTTCTTAGATAAGTTTCTTTAACATTTCATACAATAAGGGTTTCATGGTGATGAACTCTTTTAAGTTTACCTTACCTGGGAAGCACTTTATCTGCCCTTCCATTCTAAATGGTAGCTTTGCTGGATAGAGTAATGTTGGATGTAGGTCCTTGCCTTTCATGACTTGCAATACTTCTTTCCAGCCCCTTCCAGCCTGTAAGGTTTCTTCTGAGAAATCAGCTGACAGTCTTAGGGGAACTCCTTTGTAGGTAATTGTTCCCTTTTCTCTTGCTGCTTTTAAGATTCTCTCCTTATCTTTCATCTTGGGTAATGCAATTATGATGTGCCTTGCTGTGTGCATCCTTGGGTCCAACTTCTTTGGGACTCTCTGAACATTCTGAACTTCCTGGAAGTCTATTTCCTTTGCCAGACTGGGGAAGTTCTCCTTCATTAGTTGTTCAAATATGTTTTCAATTTCTTGCTCTTCCTCTTCTCCTTCTGGCACCCCCATGATTCAGATGTTGGAACATTTAAAGTAGTCCCAGAGATTCTTAAGCCTCTCCTCATTTTTCTGAATTCTTATGTCTTCATTCAGTTCTAGTTGAATGCTTATTTCTTACTTTTGTTTCAAATCGTTGATTTGAGTCCCAGTTTCCTTCCCTTCACTGTTGTTTCCCTGTATATTTTTCTTTATTTCACTTTGCCTAGCCTTCACTTCTTCCTCTATTTTGCATCCATACTCAGTCATTTCTGTGAGCATCCTGATCACCAGTGTCTGAACTCCGCATCTGATAGGTTGGCTATCTCCTAGTTGCTTAGTTCTTTTTCTAGAGTTTGATCTGTTCTTTCATTTGGTCCATATTTCTTTGTCTCAGCATACCTGTTATATTGTGAGAGGTAGAACCTTAAGTATTCTCCAGGATGGGGCAACCCACTTCATTGCGTTGTGGCACTGTATATGTGGGAGGGATCCAAGAGGGAATATTGCCACTTACTCAGCTCTTGGCTGACTTTCAGTCCCTTCTCCCACTACCCACAAGCAAATTGGGACCTTCTAGCTTGATTCCCAGATGGGTGGGTTTGTGTAAATTCTAAGACCCTGTGGGTCTCTCCAATGAACTCCCCTATGAGGCTGGCAGTTTCTCCCACTGCCACAACCCACACAGGTGTTATAGCCAGAGGTTTTGAGGCTTTCTTTTCCCATGCTGAAACCCTGGGTTGTGCAGTCTTTCTCACTCCCCAGTTATTCTTCCCAGTTTATCCACATGCAAATGTGAGGCTGCCAGCAGGTGTATCACCCACCCAGCTCCCCCAGATGCCTCCTTATCACATGTCCTCTCTGCCTCAGGTACCCATCTCCGCCCTTCCTACATCTGGATGAGTATTTCTTCTTTAACTCCTTGCTTGTCAGATTTCCATACGGTTTGAGTTTCTGGCAGTTCTGTTTGTTGTTTTTAAATCTATTATCATCCTTCTTTTGGTTGTGCTAGGAGGCAAAGTGTTTCTACCTATTCCTCCATCTTGTCCAGAAGTCCCCAATTTTAATTAGACTAAGGAAAGAATGCCCTTTCAAAATGACTGAAAAATTTGAAGTTTGACCAACTGCCTAGTTTGATAGCCCTGGTCTACTGGCCTGCCTCTTGTCCATCTACTGGATTTCACAGAAGCATTAGATAATCGCTGCTTAATAGGACAGGTTTTCTACCACTTGCAGTAAGCAGAAGTCCATTCATAGTGGACATATTCAATTTGCCTGCCATGCCCAACTTCCCCTTAAGTTCCCTGACTCATCATCCCTACTTAAAAAGGAAGGGATAGATGGCCAGATTAGAACTCTATGACTCTGCCCCCATCCTGGCTGTAAGTACTAGACAAAGATGGACAGCTTTCCCTATGTTCTCAGGCATACTATTGGCCTATCTGTTACCAACTGAATATTCTCTCTCAAAAATTTAAACTTCTATCCACATAGATTTTGTCAGGAAAAGCAGAAAGACCATGTAGAGTTGAAACCAGAGCTGGTGTCAAGAAAAGCCATGTTAATAAGGAGCAGAGGCTATGGATAAGCAAGTTAAACCATCCAATAGATAAGAGAATGAAGGAGACTTGCGGGGAATGATAGGGTTGAAAGAACATGTTGTACCATAGAGACACAATGAAGGAGAAATAAGGACAGAATAAAATTCAGAGAATGGCAGAGCCAGAAACAGAGAACTCCTGAGTTCCCACTGGCATCTCCTGGCTCAGTTCCCACGAAGCTTGACCATATTTACTACCCTCGATTAGTGACATAATCTTATATCTTCTCCATGTACCCATTTTTACTTGAAATTCTCTGAGTACTTGTCTGTTCCTTTTAAGCAAACTCTGATTACAACACCATGTTAAAAGATATATCATGGAAATATATATTTCAAGATACATCAGTAGGTCAACTAACATATTTGTATTTAAGAGAAGCAAAGGAAAAATATACATGTGTTTTGTAAAAAAAAAAAAAAAAGGGGGGGGGAGCGAACAGTTTCTGGGCATCCTGATATGAAAGAATTCTCTAATCTAACACCTAGCATAATGTGCTATTAAAAAACAAATACCCCATATCTGCTTTCTTCTTTTTTTTTTTAATTTTCTTTTATGCTGCTGGTTTTGTTTTTTAATTTTTTTTTATTTATTTATCTTTAGAGGGGAAGGGTAGGAGAGAGGGAGAGGGAGAGAAATATCAATGTACAGTTGCCTCTTGTGTGTCCCATGCTGGGAACTGACCTGCAACCCAGGCATGTGCCCTGACTGGGAATCGAACCGCGATCCTTTGGTTCGTAGGCCCGCGCTCCATCCACTGAGCTACACCAGCCAGGGCCCCATGTCTGCTTTCTTTTCACAAGAAAGGACTAGGTACCTAAAAGTTCTCACTTCCGAGAGTTTTTAAAGAACCCAGCGTAAAATGACATGCTTGTATTTTAAAAGATGGAAAGATCTTAAAGATGGATGACTCTGAAATTTGTTCTGGGCTCAACATTTACACTCAGGTATTTATTCTCAAGAGTTAAGCCTCCTTTCTCTGTGGTCATCTTATTTCTTTTGCCTAACCTTGCCTTTCCTCCCAGTTCCTCTGCTGATGATTCTGACCCTTAGCTGTCCTTCTGTCTCCAGTTTTTGTCTTTCTAAAGTTTACCAGAGGCTATTTTTTTCTTAAAAAGTAAGATAAACTTCGCCCTGGCTGGTGTAGCTCAGTGGATTGAGCGCGGGCCTGCGAACCGAAGGGTCGCGGTTCGATTCCCAGTCAGGGCACATGCCTGGGTTGCCAGGCCAGTTCCCGGCAGGGGACATACAAGAGGCAACCGCACATTGATGTTTCTCTCCCTCTCTCCTTCCCTTCCTCTCTAAATATAAATAAATAAAAAAAAATCTAAAAAAAAGAAAAGATAAACTTCCAGTTTCCAGAAATATAAGCAACACCACAAAAGAAATTGCAATAGATCTGGATTACTGCCAGAGTCTAACAAGTTAAACATCAACTAAGACAAAAAAGAAAATTAGACTATGGCTCCTTTCTACCGGAACTTAAATCAAATGGCTGTACTACAAACGAGAAAGTATTTATTTAAGACTAAAATATCTCATCGGATCTGAGGTTAAAAAAAAAAAAAAAGACTAAAATAGACCAAACCACAAAATAAAAGAAAGAAATTTTAAAGAAAAACTTTCATCCAGCAATTACACTTCTGTGGATTTACTAAAAAATGAAATAAAATAAAAGAATAAAATAAAAATGTGTGGCCACACAAAGACTTGTACAAGAATGCTCATGGAAGCTTTATTCCTAATAGCTCTAATCTGCCCTTCTCATGATCTTATATAGCACAAGAACTTTTTTCTATATTTTATGAGTATATTATTTGTCATTACCCCCAGCTAATTCATTCTCTAAATTGATCTGTGAGTTAACAAATTGCTTAAAGAACACAACATAATTATTGGATTTTGGTGGCTGATGTAAAGAACTCCTGTATGTCACCTGCAGCTAGGATACTGCTGGCTTTTGATTGCCTGAATTCATCTGTCAGCCAGGATTTGGAATGCCGGTCACTGATGCATCTCCTTAAGAGGCCAGATGCAGTAAAGGCTCTTGATGCAAAATAACATTGTCCACATTTTTCACAATACCTGGCAGTTTTAATTGTCCTAAGCAAACATGCAACCATGTCCAGCTCAATGAATGATGCTCCTCCAGTACAAAAACTTTCCTTAAATTAAATAAAAACACAGGACTTTGTGAGTAAAGTATGAGGCTCAAATATTTCCTGTCTTAATAGACCTAGCTAGTATAATTAGAAGAACTTAGCCTTTTCCTCAAGTCCCATTATTATTTCTGGGAGTCTCCAAAAAACTCCTTCAAATATACTCCAAATAAGAAACAGAGTCCAGACTCTTCTTCTCCTGATCCAGCCTCATTGCCCAAATCACTTTTCCATAGTCAGCTGGGTAGACCGGTCCACCCTCATCAGGCATCTCAGGCACAACGCTATTCATAGAGATGATGATGTCTCTGAACACTCCCAGTTTCCAACCTAAAGCAGCCAGAATGCAAAGAAGGAGGCCTGTCTGTGGCACAATTTGTCACTGAGCTCTATAGAGCTTACTGTACTGAGAATTTCACAAAGTAAGCTCTTGACATGACCTCTTTCTTTCATGGCATTTCAAAACGAGTTCAAAAAACCTGGTCCCGGAAAGGTGCTATCCATCTACATGATCCTTCTAATCCCTCCACCCACTGCCACCTGGGGTGATGTCTGGATGGTGGTAAGGATGAGGGTAATCTGCACTAGCAACAAGACCCGTTATGCCAGCAACACTTCTGTCAGTGGGCACCGAATCAAGGGATACCCAGTCTGTGTGCCCCACTGAAGATCTGCAAAGAATGCTTCGGTTCTAAATTGATGATATCCTTCTTGTGGAGTCCACTCCTCAACCAGTAAACCAATAATCTGGAGAGGTGAACAGATTCTGAATTTGTTTAATCAGGTCATGAGATGATTTTTACACAGATCTAGACCTGAGAATCATTGCTATAGAATATAATGCTACCAAATCAGTATTATCGACATTTAGTTGAAATGGGGGTCATTCAAAGGCTACAGACCCTAAAACAATGGAACCCAGTAGGGACATTCTCTAGATATCCATGGCCCTCACATGAGTATTTTCCATGAAGGAAGGGAAAGGACTGGAAAATTTTTAAATGGTGATGAGGACACAGATTATTTAATTTTTGCATTTTAGGGAAAAATACAGAAATATCAGGAGAAAATGAGATGTTCATAATCCTAATTTTTATTCACTATTGCTATAAAGAGAGGTTGGCTTACTTAGGATGATGAAGAATATATTATGTATAATTTGCTTTATTCTTACAATTACCATATTTGATATCTTAAATTTAAGAGCATAATTTAAATAAAAATAATTATCAGTTTACTCATTAAAATGTACGTTTGGGTGATTTAGAGATACCAGCATTTTATCTCCATTTCTCTCAGTTAATGAATTGGAGACAAATATCTGAGAGACAAGAAACAGGGAACTAATATTTACTGAGTAGTTACTACATACCAGCCCTTGTCTAAAGCAGCATATAGTCTATGTCTGAGAAGAGAAGAAACTGTGAAGATATTTTTTTAATTAAGCATTCAAGAAAAAGTTATGTTTCCAAACTTAGTAGTCCAATGATGTTGAGAACTACAGAAGCCATTCATGATTTGAAGAACAAATGAGGAGGGAATAAAATAGAGAAAGAGAACTCACTGAATCCAACATTTGCCAACAGCATCTTAAACTAACTCATTGGTTCTTAAATCTGGTATAACTTGATAAAATACAACTACTAGCCCCAACCTCTGGAGTCCCTGATTCTGTAGGCCTGAGGTAAGACTAGAGAATTTGCATTTCTAAGTTCCCAAGTGATGCTGACACACACTGAGAACTGTGGGTCTAACTAGTTTCATTTCCTCAGTGTGGCTGAACCTCTAACTTTGTCTTGATGTTTCAAAGTTATAGCATGAGCATAATACCAGATATATCCTGAACTACTACACAAATGTCTTTCTACTTCTGAAATTGCTTTTGTGTGTTTGTTTTTAATAAGAGGAAAGAAAATTGTAATTTCAAAAGTATATTTTGTGCAAATTAGAAATATTGAGGAAAAGCAGAAAAGTGATCTTATAAGCCCTGAGAATACCTTTCCAAAACAAAGTCTTAGTCTATATTGAGCTTCATAATTCAATCAATTGCAGAGCTTGCTCCATTTATATTTCTGTCTTTGAAATGGGTTACAAAAAGATTAGCAGAATCAGAGAGTTATGGCCAAGATGGAAAAATAGGTAGATACACTTTGCCTCCTCATACAACCAAAAGAATAAAACAACCAATTTAAAAACAAAAAACAACTAGAACTTCCCGAAAAACAAACTGTATAGAAGTCCAACAACCAAGGAGTTAATGAAGAAATATTCATCCAGACTGTGCCACAAAGCAGCGAAGTGGGTTGCCCCATCCTGGAGAATACTTAAGGTTCTACCTCTCACAATATAACAGGTATGCTGAGACAAAGAAATATGGACCAAATGAAAGAACAGATCAAACTCTAGAAAAAGAACTAAGCAACTAGGAGATAGCCAACCTATCAGATGCGGAGTTCAGACACTGGTGATCAGGATGCTCACAGAAATGACTGAGTATGGATGCAAAATAGAGGAAGAAGTGAAGGCTAGGCAAAGTGAAATAAAGAAAAATACACAGGGAAACAACAGTGAAGGGAAGGAAACTGGGACTCAAATCAACGATTTGAAACAAAAGTAAGAAATAAGCATTCAACTAGAACTGAATGAAGACATAAGAATTCAGAAAAATGAGGAGAGGCTTAGGAATCTCTGGGACTACTTTAAATGTTCCAACATCTGAATCATGGGGGTGCCAGAAGGAGAAGAGGAAGAGCAAGAAATTGAAAACATATTTGAACAACTAATGAAGGAGAACTTCCCCAGTCTGGCAAAGGAAATAGACTTCCAGGAAGTTCAGAATGTTCAGAGAGTCCCAAAGAAGTTGGACCCAAGGATGCACACAGCAAGGCACATCATAATTGCATTACCCAAGATGAAAGATAAGGAGAGAATCTTAAAAGCAGCAAGAGAAAAGGGAACAATTACCTACAAAGGAGTTCCCCTAAGACTGTCAGCTGATTTCTCAGAAGAAACCTTACAGGCTGGAAGGGGCTGGAAAGAAGTATTGCAAGTCATGAAAGGCAAGGACCTACATCCAACATTACTCTATCCAGCAAAGCTACCATTTAGAATGGAAGGGCAGATAAAGTGCTTCCCAGGTAAGGTAAACTTAAAAGAGTTCATCACCATGAAACCCTTATTGTATGAAATGTTAAAGAAACTTATCTAAGAAAAAGAAGATAAAAATTATGAACATAAAATGACAATAGACTCACAACTATTAGCAATTGAACCTAAAAACAAAAACAAACTGAGCCAACAGCTAGAATAGGAACAGAATCAGAGAAATGGAGATCACATGGAGGGTTATCAGTGAGGAGGGGAAGGGGAGAGTGGAAGAAAAAGGTACAGGGAATAAGAAGCATAAATGGTAGGCATAAAATAGACAGGGAGAGGTTAATGGGAAACGGAGAAGCCAAAGAACTTATATGTATGACCAATGGACATGAACCAAGTGGGTGGAATGCTGGAGGGAGGGGGGCGCAGTGTGGACAAGTATAAAGGGGAAAAAATGGGACAACTGTAATAGTATAATCAACAAAATATACTTTAAAAAAGTTAGCAGAATCATGAAATGGCTGATGAAAATTTGCCTTGTTTCTTCATGTTTTTCACTTTCTTTTTCACTTTTTAGCAAAAGATACACCTTGAATCTAAAGCATATTATCCCCTTGGGCTATTTATTTAAAAATTATCTTACTCAGCTACCATGTCTCTTGAAGAAATTGGCTTTCACACCCATAGGGAGTTCTGCAGGATTCATCACCATCAAGTATCACAGTCCTTGCACTTCTGGATACTTCACAAACCCCAGTTAATAATTTTCTTAAAGGCTTTTATTATTTTCTAATAAAAAGCACATTACCATTTCACAAACATAAAATTTCAACCCAAACTACACATTGTTGGGAACCGCACTGCCTGGTTTCAGTAGCTGTAACCCCCCATTGCTAAGGCTGAGTGAGTGACCTTCGTTTGGTCTGTAAGCCACTAAGGAGACAAAGCTTATCTCCCTGGCAGGAGCGCCGCTTCTGCCTCATCCACATCTGGCACCAATGCTTGGTCAGTTAGCCAATGACAGGTAAGATTCCCTCAATTAAGGAGGCACCTAAGACAGGCACGATCACGTGGAAGGCCCTCAAGGAAGGACTCGGGGGGGGGTGGGCCACAGCAAAAGGGGTTGATAGACCCTCGCCCCCCAGCTATCCTGACATAGCCTGAATCCTCAATCCATCTGGGAGAAGTTTCCTTATCTCTTGGATTCCTGGCTCTATTCCACTTAAGCCTGAAACGTTGACAGAGGTTGGTGCAGGTCTGTGCTGGACAGCCCAGGCTCCCCGGGTGATCAGGCGTAAGAAAAAATTTGTAAAGTCCTGTGAAACCTGCTTTGCTAAGAATGCTCTCATTTAAATGATAAGGGTCCGAGCAAGAAATGAATTTGTCTCCCTAAATTTTGTAACCCCTTAGCTGACAGACCCTGACTCAGATTAAGCCCTCACAGTTCGTTGAAATGTTATCTATTGTTTGATCCTTGCCACCTGACAATGATTGATGAGCTTTACCTGTATTCCTGTGTAAAACAAACCTAATAAAAGCCATTGAGGAAGGGGCTCTTGGCCCTTCTCCTTTGAGAGATCAGCCACCTCTCCTCCCCAAGCAGATCATGTCTTGGTAGACTTATTCTCATCCGTGGCAGCCGGGTGGGGCCCTGAGGGTGGAGCCCCCCCCCCCATCACATCAGTGTATTGTCTCTTGCATCTTTTCCTTCTGGAAGGCAGTTGCTATACTCAAAGGACTTCAATGTTTTGTCATTTTCATTCTTATCTCCAGATATTTTGAAGGCCGATTAGCATGATATCAAGAAGCAAATCTAAGCCATGAAATGCACTAATTATTAGAATCATGGGATAGATGTCTATTATGATTTCTCTTGTTGCATTTATTTTATTTACACAATTAATCGATAAATATATCATATCCTTAATATTCCAGGGGTGTTATAATAAAAGTGGTATCTGTTTCAGAAAGAAAAAATCTGGCATTTTGTCAGTGTTAGGGAATTGTAACAATTAGTAGAAATAAAAGCTTGGTTACAAAACAAACACACAGCTGATTTCAAGTGTCAAAGTGCAAGAAATGCAAGGAAGATTGGAAGAGAAGTATGGCTAGAATAGGATTGTTGATGAATGGGGAAGTTGACAAGGGTGCCCATGGCTGGGAGGAGGAGGGATGTGTTGAGGGGTAATGGCAGCTAGGGATGTCCGAGCCTATGTGGGGTGAAGAGGGTATCCTTGTGAGGAACGCAGCAGCAATGTGAGATTGGTCAAATACAGGACAATGGATCAAATAATACAGAAGGCTAATGGAAGCCAGATTTCTCACTGTTGGAAAAGGTAGTTACAAATATGCAAAGAGAAAAAACTAGAATAAACTTCATGGTACTGAGTTTGGAGGTATATGTGTGACCTCATAATATTTGATATAGATAGATATGGAAATATAGATGTAAATATGAGGATAGATAGACAAATATTCCCTAGTTCTATCCACTGAGAGACCCTCAGAGCAGCAATACCCCAATAGCAATGAGAACAACTCACGTCCAGGTCTTGCCTTCTAAATACCTTTCTCCACTGATCCAGAACATCTTGGAGTAAGAGGTGATATCAGCACCAGGCAAAGGAAGTACATGAGCCTGGAGGATCTTATTGTTCATAAAGTAAGGAACTGCTCAAGGAATAATAGAAATATGTCAAAAGAACACAATTTGAATGAGTTTCCAATGGATAAATCTGGGATGATTTGGGCATCAAAATAAATAATTATAGTAATGGATTACAACCCATTGAATGAAATAGGAAACCATAACTCCACACTGAACAAGATATATAAAAATTGATCAAAAGTGGATGAGGAATGAGATATTTCTATAGTTTTCAAGTACTTCTCCACAAAATATCTATTAATTACAAAAGGGAAAAGAGTAACTTTACACTGGAGAAGCCCTAGCAGATATCATTTAATTCAAATGATCAAAGTGAACATATATAGTGGGCCAAATTGATACAGTGATCCACTAGATATGATGCAATGAAAATAATTTAATATCTGTAATATTCTGGAAAAAGTTCCTTACCTTGACTATGATCATTAGGAAATGATCAGGCAAGCCCAAATTGAGGAAGATTCTAAAAAGTAATCCTCAAAACATCAAGGTCATTGTAGCAGACAGACCCTAAAGGGAACAACAATAATCCCTACCCCTTGGTATTTATGCCTTTGTATAGTCCTACCCCTTTGAGTTCAGGCAGGACCAAAAAGATATGGCAAAGATGATGGTATGTCACTCCCAAGTTACATTATGATATTTATCTTTATGATATTTATAGACTGCATCTTGCTATCAGAGTTACTAGGCTCAGCCTCACTGTGCTTGAAGAAGTAAGGTGTCATAAAGTAGGAGGTCATGTTGGAGAAACCTGCATGGCAAGAAACTGCAGGAACTAAGGGTGGACTCCAGCAATAAACTGAAGCCGTGATCCTGCAGTAGCAAAGAAATAAATGCTGCCACAGTCTGAGGGAGCTAAGAAGCAGATTTTTGCCCAGTGAAGCCTCTGATGAGACCAGAGCAGTGTCTGACACGTGGATCCTGGTGAGATCCTGAAGCAGATAATCCAGATAAGCCATGACTGGACTCCTGACCTCCAGAAACTGAGATAATAAATGTGTGTTGTTTCAAACTCCTAAATGTGTGGTAATATTTTATGTAGCATAGGAAAGAAATATAGTCATTAAAGTCCGTGAAAGCTGAGAAACTCTTCCAGACTAAAGGAGACAAAAGAAATATGACAAGCAAATGTAGTGCATCATTCTGTACTGGATCATTTCAGACATTATTAAGAGAACTGGTAAAACTTGAACACGGTCTGAGAATTAAATGGTAGAACTATATCAATGTTATTTTTCTAATTTTGATTAATGATTTTTTACAGTTATATAGGAGATATCCTTGTTAGTAGGAGATACAAAATAAATAGTAAGTAAATACTTTGAACATAAATACTTTGAGTAGTAAATAAATACTTTGAATACTTTGAATTAGTAAATAATTTGGGTACTAAAGTATTCAGGTTGGTAACTTACAAATGGTTCAGAAAAAAAGTCACTTGTTTTATATTCACAATTACCTTTGTAAATTTGAGACTGTTACAAAAATAATTTTAAAAAAAACAAACAAACGAAAAAAAAAAACTGGCTTCTGGCCAAGGTGGAGGCATAGGTGGATATACTCTACCTCCTCTCACAACCAAAATTAAGGACAACAAAGATTTAGAAACAAGAAAACATCCAGAACTGATAGAAAATTGAACTGTAAGGAAGTCCAACAACCATTCATCCAAACAGGTAAGAGGGGTGGAGTCGGCAGGAAAAGGTGGAGGTGCGGACGCAGGCATGCAGGCAGCAGCATCTGGCAGCTCCCAGGCATGCAGGTGGCGGCTAGCAGACCCCAGGTGCACAGGCAGCAGCTAGCGGACCCCAGACATGGAGCGGCAACTGTGCAGACCCAGTAAGGCCACGCAAGGCAGCTGGCTGACCAGGTGGTCCCACATTCGGGTGCACACAGATAACCCAGGTGAAGGGGAAGAGGTGGAAGGGACTGGAATCCAAGAGATAGTGGAGCAAGCCCCATTGTTCCCTCTCAGACCCGCCCCCACATATAGCATCACAACTCCACGACTGGGCTGCCCTGCACTGGGCAACACCTAAGGCTCCACCCCCTCACTACGTAACAGCTGCGACCAGACCAAAAACAAACAAACAAACAAAACACACACACACACACACACACCAAAAATGGAGAACAAATCAAAGCCCCAGAGCCAATTCCTCTAAGCGATAAAGAGACAGACAACCTATCAGATGCACAGTTCAAAGCCCTGGTGATCAAGATGCTCACAGAATTGGTTGATTTTGCTCACAAATTAGATGTAGCCTGCATTTGCAGGCTACAATATGTGAAATGAAGGAAAATGCATGGGGAACCAATAGTGATGGGAGGAAAACTGGGACTCAAATCAATGGAGTGGACCAGAAGGAAGAAACAAACAACCAAACAGAAAACAAGGAAGAAACAAGAGTTAAAAAAAATGGGGAGAGGCTTAGGAACCTCCGGGACACCTTTAAATGTCCCAACATCCAAATTATAGGGGTAGCAGAAGGGGAAGAGGAAGAGCAACAAGTGGAAAACTTATTTGAACAAATAATAAAGGAGAACTTCCCCAATCTGGCAAAGGAAATAGACTACCAGGACGTCCAGGAAGCTCAGAGAGTCCCAAAGAACTTGGACCAAAGGAGGAACACACCAAGGCACATCGTAATTACATTAGCCAAGATTAAAATGAAGCAGAGAATTCTAGGAGCAGCAAGGGATAAGGGGACAGTCATCTACAAAGGAGTTCCCATCAGACTGTCAGCTGATTTCTCAAAAGAGACCTTCCAGGCAAGAAGGGGCTGGAAAGAAGTATTCCAAGCCATGAAAGGACCTACATCTAAAATTGCTCTATCCAGCAAAGCTTTCATTTAGAATGGAAGGGAAGATAAAGTGCTTCCCAGATAAGGTCAAGTTCAAGGAGTTCATCATCACCAAGCCATTATTATATGAAATGTTAAAGGGATTTATCTAAGAAAAAGAAGATAAAAAATAGGACAGTAAAAAGACAGCAAACTCAGAGATATTAACAACCACACCTAAAACAAAAAGTAAACTAAGCAAACAGCTAGAACAGGAACAGAACCACAGAAATGGAGATCACATGGAGGGTTAGCAACAGGGGAATGGGAGGAGGAGAGCGGGGGGGAAAAGGTACAGAGAATAAGTAGCATAGATGGTGGGTAGAAAATAGACAGGGGAAGGGCAAGAATAGTGTGGGAAAAGTAGAAGCTAAAGAACTTATGTCACATGGACATGAACTAAAGGGTGGGGGATGTGGGTGGGAGGGGGTGTTCAGGGGGAGGGGAATGATGGGGGAGAAATGGGACAACTGTAATAGCATAATCAATAAAATATATTTTTTAAAAAAACAAGAAAAACTATTTCTACCCTATTCTTAAATGACATCCTTATTTTCCCAGTTGCTTAGGTTAAAAACCTAGACATCATCCTTAATCTCTCTATTTTCTGACATTATTCAAAGAATCACTATATGGTAGGCATTGATCACCACCTCCACTATTATCACCTTAAGTGAAGTCAACATCTTGTTTCCTGCTCTATTTCAATACACACGTAATTGGTCTCCCTGTTCACTCTTGCTCTGCAATTGTCCCTCCACCTTTACCCACCCCCCAGTCAGTTCTCTACACAGTAGCCAGAGTAATTTTTTTTAAATTTCAATTCACATCCTGTCATGCTCTTATTCAAAATCTTCAGTGGCTGCCCTTGGCACTCCTTTCTGTGGTCCACTTGCTCCTTCATGATCTGACCCCTGCTCACCTCTCAGACTGACTTCCTACAGCTCTCCTTAATCACTCCCAGTCAGACCTTACAGCCTTCTTGCTGCTTCTTGAGATCAAGCTTTTGCATTTTTTGTTCCCTCTGTGTAGATTTTCCCCAGAGAGCAACAGGACTTCCCATCAATCTGAGCTTTACCAAATGTCATCTCCTCAAAGAACTCTTACCTAAGCATCATACTGAAAATGCACCTTCCTTCCTATTATAATGCTCATTTATCTCTCTTCCCACTTTATTTTTCTTCATAGTACTCATCATCACCTGAGATTATTTATTTGCTTGTTTATTATCTATCTCCTCCATGGGGGCAAGGTCTATTAATTTCTGAATCTCTAGGAATAGAATGCTACCTGATAAATAAATAAACACAGCAATGTCAATATTCAGATGCTGAGTAGTTAGCCAGATTTACTCACTAGTTACAGGCTTCAGCCCACAAGCCTCACAGAACTTTTGGCTGAAATGCCTGTCTCAGAAAAATAAATTACTGCCTGTGCAGGAGCTCTTGGGTCACACAAAATTGGCAGAACCCTAACCTTTAAATAACAAGAGCCTATCAAACCTCACCTTTGTTTATCCTAGAAAATGCCACCTGTTTGACACTGATTCATTTTGCAGCAGGCCTAAGTCTTCTGTTCTATGTATCCATCAACAATTACTTGCTGCATATAAAGTACTGAACAAGAAGAAAATCTATGGAATAGGAAGAGGAAAATGCATTAAGTTAATAAAATAAGATGTAGAACTTGGGAATGAGTCAAACATAATGGAAAGAAAAAAAAACAAGGAGAGAAAATAAGATTAGAATTATTTGCATTCTTTTCAGTAAGAGTAGCTGAAAACACAAGGATACTGGGTAAGCAGAGATAAAAATATTTATCAAACAGATGTGGGCAGGATTAAGCAGGTGGAGGGGATCAAATATATGGTGGCCAAAGGAGACTAGGCTTCAGGTGGTGAGCACATAGAGTATATGGATGTTGTATACCTGAAATTCATAATGTTACTAACCGATGTTACCCCAATTAATTTAATAAAAAATAAATAAATGGGGAAAAAATCTTTGTCAAAACTCTATGGAACATATTCCAATCCTGGTTACCCTGGCAATGGTTCCCCGCCTTATGGAAATGACCTTGTGATGGAGAAAAATAATCATGCAAATGAAGTAAACAATACTCAGAAGAGGGCCATTTTCAGTATGTTCACAAAAGAGGGCTGTCTGGATAGAAATTTGGAGAGGTTTGAGCTGTGAAAAATGCTGTCATTAATAGAAAGGATGTTAGGGTCGTAAAAGGATTACTTTGAGCATGAGGATTTGAGAGAACCTACAGGTACTACTTACCCATGGCTTCTTTCACTCAGTCTGTGTAAGTCAGGTAGATAATAAATCATGTAGATGTAGTTTTATGCTATCCTATCTAGTCTATTCCTTATCATCTCTGCTTAGAAGGAAACTCCAGATTAGAGCTGCCATATAAAAGATAGGATGCCCGATTAAATTCAGATTTCAGATAAACAACAACATTTTTTCAGTATAGATATGTCCCATGCAATATTTGGAACATATACTAAAATATACTTGTTACTTATCTGAAATTCAAATCTAACCAGTGTCCTGAACTTAATTTGCTAAATCTGGCAATTTGAATCTACACCAGGGGCCCAGGAGTGACGAAGGGTGGACTCTGACTTTTTTGATACCCTGATTAGGGATTCAGAACAAGTAGAAGTCCCACTGCTTGGATGTCTCTCCCTGAAGTCTTCACCATACTAGAGGGCTGTGTCTTCCCAGGGAAAGTCAAAATTTTGTGTGTGTTTCTGTATTCATGTTTACCTATCTGTCTCTGAACCTGCAAGGAGCTGCTATTCATTCATTGTTTCTTTTCACTGAGTCTTCTCTTATTCTGATGTATTCTGATTCTAAAAGAAATCTATCCAGAAAGGATCTCCAGGGGCAATGAAATGCTTGTCTTACTTATAAATTTCCTGCTAGCATGCATTTTCATTACTGACAACTGTGTTGCAGAAGAATTTTTCTTGCAAACGCTGGTAAATTCTTTCTTGATTCCTAGATGACCCCCTTATTTATAAATAAAGACACTGAGGGATGGAGTATTTTGCTGTTAATTGCTAATGTAACCACAAAAAGAAAAAACAAAACCCTATAGTTAAAACTCCAGTAGTAAGAACTCTGTAAAGAGGAAAACAGCAATGCAAAGTCTGAGAGGTGGTAACACTTCTGTCCCAGTGGATAGGCAGAGCACAGTAATGGGCAATTTTGAGCAATAATTCTTCAGCTTTCCAGTAGGCAAGAAGGCAGTCAGCCTTCTGGAGAACTTTCATTCTAATAAACATTAAGGTTTGGGGAAAGGGAGTTGTAGGAACCAAGCCTTGTGATATAGGCAAGAATCCAGATCACATCTGCAGTGTGCTAAAAGAATCTCAATTAGCTTTAGTTCAAGAGTAACTTGTCACATAGCCTTGGTGTCAGTCTAGATAAGAGTTTCTGAACCTTGGCATTTTGGACATTTCAGGCCAGAAAACTCTTTGTTGTGGAGCAGTGTCCTATGCAGTGTAGGATGTTTAACAGCAGTCGAGTTTTCTTCTCACTACCTACCAGTAGTGCCCTCCCAATTATGACAACCAAACACGTCTCCAGAAAATACCAAATGTCCTCTGGAGGGCAAAAATTACCCCTACTTCAGAGCCACTGGCATGGAATATTAGAGTGGTATTTAACCCTGGTGGAATATTGAAAGAGCCTGGGCATCTTTTAAAAATACTGATTCCCTTGACCCACTCCCAAAGCTTCAGATTTAATTGGTCTGTGGTGAAGTCCAGGCACTGATTTTGTAAAAGCTCCTTTCCTGTATTTCATGTTCAGTTACGGCAAAGAACTATTGTGCTAGACTTTGTTAAGAATAAGAATGAGAAGGAAAAAGAGAGGGAGAAGGAGAGGAAGAAGAAAGAGGAGAAGAAGGAGGAGGAAGAGGAAGAAGAAGAATCATCCTGTCTTCAAAAGGATCACTGCTCTTGGAAACTAGGAGCAGGACCCAATGCTGTATCCACAGATGTGGATCAAATGCCCTCAGTTGTTGAAAAGCCTAGGAGACTAGGCCGGCACATAGCATCCACCAAGCCCAGTTTAATGTGTCTTAACCACATTTAAAAAAAAAAACAATCTTAGAATTTTAGGCTATAGTTATATTAATACAGTTGCAAGACAGGAAAAGGAACAGAAAAAAATTCAGAAGTTGCAGAACTCTGATTTTTTTAAAAAATTTTGTGTGTGCGTCTTTTAAAAAAGAAGAAGTTTCCCACTTGTTCCTTTTTCACTTTTTAGAAGGCTTCTATTATGCTTACCCCATGAGACTGCCAGTTACTGAATGGGACCATGAGTAGTTACTAGGAGCACGTTGTGGTGCTCTTCAAATATCTGAAGATAGTACCATGCCTGACCTTCCTAAATTCCACACAGAATATGCAGTAAAGAATTCAAGGCCTACCTGCTGCCCAGCTCTGGGGTTCAAGGGCAGGCAAGCTTTTGCTTCTGCAGTGCTCTTTTGAGGGAGTAAACCTAGAGGCAATCTAAAGGAAAATTTTTTCTTTTTCACTGAGAATAATCTTCCTAGAAATGTTCTGCAAGGCACAAAACATCCCTCTTACTGTGCAAAGGGGACATGTGACCAGAATATGCAAATTTAGTACAGAAACAGATGACCCCATGAGGGCTTTTAAAATAAGTGATACTTACTAATGGTTGAACTGCAGCCACATTGCTGTGATATTTGAACAGGCCTCATATTTAGTTTTACAATATCACCAAGTCCTGCTGAAATAAATGCTAGACAATAAAATATTACTTCATTATGAGTGATTGGTAATATGCTCACTGGTCTTCAAGGAACAGAGTTAGTGACTATGCCTTGCTTGATCATTTACACGAAAACTCTCAGGTAGTCTCTTACATATGGATGGTACTTTCTTTTCTCGTCCACTACAGAAACCCTTAATGTCCACTTCAATCCCACTACTGTGAGAGGACTCTGGAATAAGAACTTAGATCTCAAAGATCTCCTTGGAATTCCCTTGCTTCTCAATTCAATGAAAGTAAGTGCAACAGAATAAGAAAGCGAATCCAGGGAGGCGTGGGCAGCCTTGGGCACAGGGAGAAGTCTTGGGGGAAACCAGGGCAACAGAGATGCAGAGGAGCACTGCAAATGCCCATTGTGAAGCTGTAGGAGAGGGAAATTATAGGAAAAATGAGTGTATTATGAAAGTCAGGAAGGAAAGAAAATTCAATTTTAAGGATTTGGAGCCAACAGGACAAAGTCCAAGTAATGCAATACTGGAGACTATCGGTAGAGTCATACTCACTGGTATAAGGAAATGGATTTTCTTAAATGCTTCCTCTTACTCTTTCTGGAGCCTGGAGGCTCTGGTAATGAAGTGATTAAATGGGGACCACTTGTATAACTCAACTCTGAAGAAAACACTCTCTTAGCACAATAGCTGGAGACAACTCTTCATGGTCTAAAAGATCTGATGATGTGTTAGATATTTAGAGAGTGTCCTGAGGTCTAGGCAAGAAGGGCCACTTTCTGTGCCCTGTGCCTTAGAGGGCCTGGCATATCCCAGACTTGAACAAATACACTTATCAAAGAATACACAGAGGTCTCTGTCACCTGGGATCCAACGCTCAGTGCCAACACAGCACACACATGACCATAATGTCTGCTTCCAGGACCCATGCCATTCAGGCCACTGAGAAAGCTTCTCCACGTATTTGACCCCGTGACCTCAAAACACAAGGCAAATGCACCTGAACTCTGTGAAAGTCTGTGGGTTGTACCACTGTTGAAATCAGGGACAAACATTGATTAGGTGGGGAGTGCCTGAGTGGCAGAAACACTTAGGTAAGATAAAAGACAAATTAACTTGTCAAATCCTTCCTCTCAGATAATATGAATGTAATAGATTCTTACATAATCAAATATAGTGTCCCAGGTATGCCATGCATCTATATTCTTGATTTTCTTCATGTTTCAAATCATAGTTCTGGAGGTGCCTGTGAATTAAGTCAGAAATATTAAACTTAGTTTTTTAAATCATTTATTATTATTATTCTACAACATTTCCCCAAAACAAACACAAACTAAGCAAACAACCAGAACAGGAACAGAATCACAGAAATGCAGATCACATGGAGGGTTATCAGTGGGGAGGAGGAGATGGGAGAATGCGGGAAAAAGTACAGAGAATAAGAAACATAAATGGTAGGTACAAAATGGACAGAGGGAGGTTAAGAATAGTATAGGAAATGTAGAAGCCAAAGAACTTACACATAGAACGCATGGACATGAACTAAGGTGGGGCAACGATGGTGGGAGGGGTGGTACAGGGTAGAGGAGAGTAAAGGGGTGGGGGGAAATGGGATAACTGTAATAGCATAATCAATAAAATAAATTTTTTAAAAAGGTGTCATTTCCTCAACAAATATTTAGTTTTTTAAGAAACTGCTAAGTGGTTTTATAGAATGGCTGTACCATTCATATTCCCACCAGCCATGTAAAAATGAAAAGAAAGAAAGAAAGAGAGAGAGAGAAAGGAACAAAGAAAGAAAGAAAGAAAAGAAAGAAGAGAAGAGAAGAGAGGAGAAGAGAGGAGAAGAGAGGAGAAGAGAGGAGAAGAGAGGAGAAGAGAGGAGAAGAGAGGAGAAGAGAGGAGAAGAGAGGAGAAGAGAGGAGAAGAGAGGAGAAGAGAGGAGAAGAGAGGAGAAGAGAGGAGAAGAGAGGAGAAGAGAAGAGAAGAGAAGAGAAGAGAAGAGAAGAGAAGAGAAGAGAAGAGAAGAGAAGAGAAGAGAAGAGAAGAGAAGAAGGAACTGACAGTAACCAGAGGGGAGGGAAGCGGTGAGGGGATAACGGGAAAAACAGGAAGGGTCATCAAGGAACATGTATAAAGGGCATGTGGGCAAAGCCAAAGGGGGTAGGATGGAGGGTGGGAGGTGAGGATAGGTGGGGCAGGGTGGGAGTGGTGGGGGGAAAATGGAGACAACTGTACTTGAACAAGGGGGAAAAAAAGAAAAATATGTGAAGCCCATGGCCCCAAGGAACTCATAGATCATGCTAACTGGAACGAGGTAGAGGCTTCAAAACTTAGAAGCTGTGACACTCCTTGGAGGTTCCTTGTGACCTAAAGAAGCAAGAGTTTTCAGCTTACAAAGCTTGTTTGAATCGAAGCAACTCCACTTTCATGAGGCTAATGCCCAACATTGGGATATGAGAATAGACTCCAGGGCTGATGCAAAGTTTGAGAATCAGAGTTAAATTTCTGCATATTTTCTTTGGACTTGACTTATTCACACATACATGTGGTATGAATAAAGATGTATGTGTATGAATATAGATAATACAGAGTTAACTGTTTAAGTTTATAGAGAGGATACTCTCAAATTACTTTATGAAGTAAACTTGTGCTGCAAATTACTTGGATCAAAAACTAATACACAAATGCCAAGAGCAGTGCAATGGGGATAATATATATACACAAAAGGGAAGCATCTTGAGAGGGAAGAGCCTCAGGTATTCTGAGAGTTTAAGCATTCAAATGTAATGCTCTTGGCTATGATCACCATTTTCAAATACAATTTAAAAATAAATCTGCATCCAGGATTATGAAGTTTCTATAGAAAGAACAAGATGCTATAAAGATCAGGAGTGTCCAAGGATGCAGCCCAGGATGGGCTATGAATGTGGCCCAATACAAAATGGTAAATTTACTTAAAACCTTTTTTCCTGCTCATTAGTTTTCATTAGTGTTTGTATATTTAATGTGTAGCCCAAGACAACTCTTCCTCTTCCAGTGTGGCTCAGAGATGCCAAAAGGTTGGACACCCCTGCTATAGATAATGGGTCTAACTGAGACACTATAGGTAATGACACAGACTTTCACATCTCAATGTTCATGGGAAGAAGTCAATAAAGTATGGCATAATATACTAGAGCAATTACTAAATGTTTTCCAGACTTATTTATATAATCAGCCACAATATCAAAGGAAGATCTAGTAGTAAAATGACCAAAGCACAGTAATTGCAAAGGTGAACCTTGAAAGGTTTCCCCGCCTATTTTTTCTCCAGTTGAACAGCCTAAACGGTAACTTTTGGCAGAAAGTTAGTGGTTATGAGCTTTTCTTAAGGTATCACTTTCCAATTAAAATTTATTTCACAAAGACCTACATCCTTGCCATGCTGCAGCGAGGACAGTTGATTCAGCCCTTGCTCCAATAGCAACACTAAATGAAATTCTCACTCTCAGAATCAGCTGAGCACTTGTGAAATAGTTTTGTCTTGACATTACTTGCTGATTATTGCTTTCATGTTTATCTCCCCATCAGACTGTAAATTTTAAGAGAACTGGATCAGATCTGTCTTCATCACTGTATACTCATCACTAACAGTGCCTGGCAGGTGGTCATTGCATAAATATTCAAAAACTGTTGAGAGACTAGATGTACTTATCAGGAGAAGATTTGACCTTCAGGCCAAGCACAAAGTCCTAACAGCTTCAGCTGCAGGCGTTCCTCTCCTTTCAGTCCTCTATTACACATTTGCTTGACCTGTGTCATTTGCATCTCCTCCTCAGTATCAAATTTTTGGGGGGACAGGACCCTTTTTTTATTGCATGTATAAGCTTTAAAATACCTAAGATAATATTTTATACATAACAAAGCCTCAGTAAATATTAATAAACAAATGAGTGATATTATTAGGTTTTCTAAGATGTTATAGCTATTCTTAAGATATTTAACACCTTGTTTGATAACAAAACTATAGTTAATTATGGAATCCTGTATAGAAGTGGTTATACTTTTGTTATTTTTATTAATAGTAAGCACATATGTTTTCAGTGTGTACAATTTGCAGTATGAGTCTGTTTTGCTTCCCTACACGTAGACCACAAAAATTCTAAGAAACAAACTGTCACCCAAAAGCTAGTGCCTAACACAGGCATTTTTAATCTTTGAAGTTTTTCAATAGCTAAGCAATGTTTTTTTTTTTCAAATGCAATAACACTCTTAGGAAGACATATTTATTGTCCATTCAGAAAACCACTGCTCAATGTGATTATGATATGCCTCCCTAGATGTCATTAAAAACCCAGGTCCTATTTTACTAGGATGGGTTAGCTAAGTTATGCATGAAAGCAGGTAATGGAAAATATGATTTCTCAAGTCCTCTTTTGCTTTTTGGTTCTGTGACACAACATTACTAGACCACTTCCAAAGTCACCCTATGCTTCTTGCAAAACCAAAAAATCTTTTGGGTAACTTGTTTTGTTCTTAACACATGTTCCCAGGAGTTTAATAAATATTATTTTTACAACTTGTTTAGTGGCAAAATAATGAGTCCTTGGTGCATTCTTATCCTCTGCTCTGTCTTAGAGAAGATAGATTCAGACTATTTTAGTCAAAACTCAATTCAAAGGCAGAAAGCAGTCCTAAAAAGTGTTAAAATTCAAATATCTGATAAATGTAAGTATAACATGTGCATTCTAGAAAGGGTTACTATTTTAAAAGATAAATTGCACCTTGTCGAGAATTCAGATATCATCTGAATATAGTAATAGCTGAAATGCTCCCAAGTTTATCAAGAACTCTTAATGAAATCACAACCTTGTAAAGACAAGCACCCATGAAGGAGCAGTTTTGAAACCATGTCTTCTTTTATTTCTTCATATGACAATGCTAGAGCATTGAAGCTGGTGAATGGATCACACTACAACTTTTTCAGCCTCTACTGCATTTCATTTGCACATATATCAAGCTTCACAAAAATAAGAGATTATATGCTTTACCTTATTGTCCTCTGATTGCTTCCCTTGTGATGCAGACACAGGCCCACAGTGTCTGCAGAGCTATGGATGAGATACAAGACAAATTCACAGGGACTACTGAGTCCTGTGGAGGAAAAGGGACAGCACAGCTACTCTCTCAAGGGGAAAGCACCTCAGAGTGGCCTGGCCACTCTGTCAAGAGGAGAGTGCCCCGTGCCCTTACCCTGATAGGCTTTTATTGGGTTTAATTTGCATAGGAATACAGGTAAAGCTCATTAATCATTGTCAGGCAGTAAGGGTCAAACAATAGATAGCATACAAAGAACTACTAAGGCTTATTCTGAGTCAGGGTTTGTTAGCTAAAGAGCCATAAAACTTTGAGGAACAAACTCACTTCTTGCTTGGACCATTATCATTTAATTGAGAGCATCCGAAACAAGGCAGGTTTCACAGGATTTTACATATTCTTTCTTAGGCCTTATCGCCCTAGGGAACCCGCCCTTTCCAGCACAGGGCAGTACCCACCACCAGCATTGTTTCATACTTAAGGTTTTGTCTCAGGCTTAAATCAGGCAGGGGAAGTAAGGCACCCAAGAGATGATGAGGCTTCTTGCAGACAGAATGAGGACTCAGGCTATGTCAAAGCCAAGGGGCAAGGATCCATCACCCTCTTTTGCTATAGCCCCCCAAGTCCTTCCCTGGAGCCTCCCCATGATCGTGCCTGTCTTAGGTCATTCCCACTTGGGAAATCTTACCCATCATTGGCTAACCAATCAAGCATTGGGGGCCAGTTTTGGATGAAGTAAAAGGAGCAGAAGCGGTGCCCCTGCCAGGGAGATAAGTCTTGTCTCCTTAGTGGCTTACCGGTCTCAGCCATGGGTGGGGGAGGGGGAGGGGAGAGTTACAGCTTCTGAAACCAGGCAGGGCAGTTCCCAATACCCTTGGTTCCTCTTTTGCCTAGTAAATTTTTGTTTTACTGGTGGAAAAGGCTACATCTTTATATCCTGGTATTTAATTTCACATATATCATAGGCTTTATTTCAAGTTGTTATAAAGCTATTAATTTTCATTTTTAACAATTACATTAAAATCTGTCATTTTGGTATGTCATCAATTACTTAACCATTTATCTCTTATTGGATATTAGATCATTTAAAATTGTTGCTATTTTGAATAATGGTTCAATGAAAAATTTTGTACGTATAACCTTTTTTGTTGAGTTATTTCTTTGGTATACACCCCAGAAGTGTAATTACTTTAAAAGGTAATTACTCAAATGAGTAATAACTCAACACACAATCCTAATAAAAGAAAAAAAAAATTAAGTGGCCAATCTTCTTAACCCAGTAAAGAGGTTGCATTTACATTTGGATTTAGAGACCATTTGGTGGTTATATCTTCACCAAGTTTTTATAGATCCTATTGTTAACTAGCTAAGTGATTGTTTAAATCGAATTTCACTGAGTTTTAGATTATTTGTATTGGAGAAGACTGGATTGTGTGTTTCAGCTCTTCACACTTGGAAACCAACAACCACACTAGGAAAGTGAACTGACATGAGGCCTATTATTATTACAACCAGAATGTAAACCCCCCTTCAAGTGTCTTCATATATGCAGAGACTAACCTTGATTAATTGATTGAAGCATAACACACATTGGAAGTACCATTGAAATATCAGGATCATGGGGCTCTAGACAAGGGTATTAATGGGAAAAAAAGTTCATTGATAGAGCATAGTGAAATACCCAATTACCTGGTGTCTTCTCAAATAATCAGTTAGCAGTCAAGATTTGTAAAAGAGATGATGGCCTTAGGAGGGGCCAACCTACTGGACTTAATGACTAGAAGCAAATAGGTTCAAGAAAGAACCTTTCAGAAGAATTCAAGAGAATTCAGATTTTTGGTCCAAAAAATAAGTAACTCACTAGAGTAATGAAAGATAAAAATGAAGGCATATCAATGAGAATATACGTCTGAGGAACATTAATATTTAAAAAGCCTTATAGAAATTTAATATTATACTCAATTGAAGGACATCATAATACAAGGCAGAACACTCTGGTCCTGGCCTCTCCCTTCTTCATATCTTTTGGTTCTTGGGACCTCAGTTTCAATGTTAATCTTAAAATAGGAGGCACCTGGAAAAGCAGAATAGTTAAAGATATTCAAATCCTAATAAATATACTGATAGCACTATATATCATGAAATATAACATAGAGACAAAAATCCTCCCCTCCTCCCCTAGGCAAGCGTTCTTGAAGACCTTACAGGAGATGCAATGTAATGTTAACGAGAAAGGACAGAACTTTGAGAATATGGAGGAAGATAGTATGGGAAATCATCTGGAAAATCTTCATAAGTTACTTTGGTTCAGGTTTAGGATAAAACCTAGCTTGTTACTGCATTGCCACCAGGCATCATAAAGCCCATGACCTCAGTGTTCTCCATGCTATCCTGGGATCCTACACCTTTCCACCTTTCGTACTAGTATTTTCCCATACACAGCACTATATTTTTAATATTTCAAGTGTGATGACTCATCTCCCAAAGGATATTGCAAAATTAATGAGTTCATGTTTGAGGATTAATTTACATGTTTTAGTCAGATTTTAGAGTGTTAAACTCCCTGATTTCTTTAACAGCACTATTTGTCCTTTTGTATAAAAGTATCTTTCTCTGTCAAAGATAGTATGAGGTAGGTCAGAAGAGAACTTGATTTCAAAATTTCAGGACCATCAAACAACCACAGCAGATTTTAGAGTCCCCATAGGAGGTGGCTAATATGTACCTATTATTTAGGTACTTATGATAGAATTTTTAATACAAAATAGAACGGCCTCTATCACTATTCACTCTTTAGAATGGCAAATTAAGAGTAGATCACCCATTATAGATCTCTCAAAGAATCTACTGAAATAAGCTTGTACTTGCTTAAGCTGTGTCTCTTCACTGGTTTTATTTCCTACCACCTCGGAGGAAATAAAACTGCTTAAAAGATTAACGTAGACTACATTTTACAATCCTTTGGCAGAGACAATACTATGTATTCACCAAACCACATCCTTTCTTCCCAGAAAATAAGGATTATTCATATCCCTTTCAGCACCAAGGGCAATGCCTAGAACAGAAAATACATTTTACATTCCAGAAAGGCTTGTGGAATGGTAAATTCTTAATGCTTGCAGGGGCCAGCTTCAGGCAAACTAATGAGGGCAACCTTGTTTTTCATGGAAATGATTATTGCCCTGCTGTATTCCCCCTGGTACCCAGGGCTCTGTGTGTCCTGTTTCTTATTCCCTATGAAAATCTCTGGGAGGAGAGGATGGATGAAGAATCTCTTCCCTACTTATATAGATATACTAAGCAATAAAATTAGTGTCTCTCAAATGACCTATGAACAAGGACTAATTGAAGACTACTACTTTTGCAAAATACAACAAAAACAAATTACTAGAAAATTAAATTTCAAAATCACAGATATAAAAATACAAGTCTTAATTTTTTTATTATTGGCTTTAAAACACTTAAAATTACATTTCAAGAAATAAAATCAAAGGAAATGTAACATAGGAAGAAATAAGCATCACAAACTGGCCCATTCTGCAGACTATACTTTGCCAAACACTAGCATAAATTACTAAGAAGCAAAATCTTGCCCCTGTGGACATCTTCATTTCCATTAGCAAACTATGTAGGCAAAAGAGGGATGTCTTTGTTTCAGAATTCCAGTTATCAGCTAACTAGTGGCAAGTGCATGTTGAGGCAGGGGGACCTCCCAGTCCCCTCAGAAGTCAGCACGCGCAGGTCCAGGCCTGTGCTCAGGATTAGAGAGTTGGCCAGGGCATAAGCAGCACCCTCAGGTCCAGAGAGAAATATGTAAGAAGCAAAAGTTGGACAGAATTTTCATACTTCAGTCACAGTAAATTCCTGAGCCCTTCATTTGAAGCAACGTGGGTTTGCTTTCATTGAACTAGCTGTGATATTAAGACCCTATTATCCCAGTTTACATTCCTGCATCCCAGTGAAATAAGTCAGATGGAAAATTCACACATCCCAGTGAAATAAGTCAGATGGAAAAGGACAAGAACCATATGATTTACTCATATGTGGGATATAAAACAGAAAGCAATGAATCAACAAACAAAGAAACTCATAGACACAGACAAAGGAAGGGTGGTTACCAGAGGGAAAAAGGGGTGGGAGGAAGATGAATAGGTAGAGGGGGTCAAATATATGGTTACAAAGGGAGACTAGACTTTGGTGAGCACACAAAGCAATATATAGATGATAAAGAATTGCACACTTGAAATTTATATAATGTTATTGACCAATGTCACCCCAATACATTTAATAATAAAAAAGTGACCCTGTTGTCAAAATGCTGTTAGCATGTGAAGGTACCAAATGCGGAAATTTTTAAATGTAAATTTAAGCCAAGTTAGGCAGTTCTATTCAGTAACAGATACACTTGCTATCATATGAAGAGAAAGTTAACAGAGAACTAAGATTAACATTATCAATAAGAAACAAAAACAAGACTTTAAAATTAAATAAATGGGCCAATTAGAGACCGATTGAGAAGTTCCTAATAAAGACTGTAAGATATGTTAAACATTAGACTGTATGGAGATAACATTTGTAACTTTAATGTGACAATTTTATGTGATGAGAAAAATCATGTACTTTGATTTGTTGTTTATGGCACAGTTCTACAACTATAATTCCAGCATTCTGACTTGAGACCTTTGTCTTGAATTAAATTGATGAGAGGGCTAGAAATAGTACATGTCAGTACATCATTGATAAAACTGTGGAATAGGCAAACTTCGTATTCTCCTCCTGCTTCCTCCCCTTTAGGCACCTGTGACAGAATCTGAAACCCTCCTCATAATGTCCTTGTACTGCAGGCCCTCCATCTGACCTTGGACTCTCTAGGATTTCCATCCCTGTCCAACAACCTTCCCTCCCTGCAATTTCACAAGCTATTTCTAACCTGGTGATTTGGTTTCAGCTTGTAAAACTTGTCTTTGTCATTATGGAATCAAGTTGAAGAGCCTCTACTTCAGAGTTGGGTCTCATGCCCAGAAGACTATCTTTGGTCAGTCTCTGGTAAGAAAGTCAAAAAGAGCAATAAAGACAATTATTCCATTGATTTCAGCTGTAAATCCTATCTTGCCTGAGTTGTCTGAATGATGAGTATTCTGTGAAAATGCTGCTCTCTAGTGCAATAGAACTGCAAATAATGCACATCTTTTTCTTATAATCCCACCAACGTACCCCCAAAGGTTCAAATATAACAAAACACATGTAATACAACAATTGAATCATAATGTAAGTATAGAGAAGAGGAGGGAAATTTCAAGCATGAGAATGCTATGGTGGGACTAAGTATGCTTAAGTAATATCATGCTAACTTAAACAGAGGTCACCTATAAGAAAAGTATTACCAATTCATCAACAGGCAATTACTAATAGCTGACTACACAGTCATGAATAAAGTGTGAAGACAGAGGAAGCTGTTTGTAATTTGGTACAGGTGAAAAAAGATATGAAATAAGAAAATACATATTTGAGAGAGCAAGAATGTGATACACACTATAAACCTATACTCAACACAGTGTTCGCTAGCCACATTGAGCACTTGAAATGTGGCTATTCCAAACTGGGATGTGCTGAAATTATAAAATGTAAACCAGGTTTCTAAGACTTTTCTAAAAATGAAAATATTTCAGTAATAATTTTAAACTGTATGTAAAATAAAAATGTTTTGGAAATATTAGAATAAAGTACATTATTAAAATTTATTTTTGCATGTTTTTAGAAAATGTAAAAATACACACATGGCTTGTGTTTTATTTCCATTAGATAATATGGTTCTAACAACTGTAATTTAGTGGAATGGGAGCTCAGTAGAGAATGGAGTAATCTGGATTCCCTAGAAGAAAGCAACCTTTAATACGTCCTACTAGACTTGAAGAGGCAGAGAGAGTAAAAAGAAAGTCAAGTCTGAGAAATGCATTGATGGAATGAAGGTGGAGAGGGAAGGTAAGAAAAGGGACAGAGGGAGCAGAGATGCAGTTTGGGGAGACTACAAAGAACAAGGATGCGGGAAGGAGACAGGAGAGATGCAAAAAAATTAAGTCTTTGAAGCCAGGCAGGGGTTTGCGGGTTCCTTGGAAGTAAGGCAGCCCTTGAAAGTTTTGAGTTAGGAAGGTTTGGGATGAAAGTTGAAGTTAAGGAAGAAAAGTCTAGTACTTAAGAGTACTCTAGTACTATTTATCATATTAGAAAGTTCTTATATAAACATTAAATTCAGATTTCCAAATAACACTACAAAACTGTACAGCTCAGCCACCCAACTCAGTAAGAAATAACAGCACATTCTGACACATCCCATTAACCTTAGCCTTTAGTCAAAGGTGTTTGTTTGCGTTGGTCATTTCCAAGTCCTACTGTATAGATGTGCAGGAAATTCTAAAAGGGAGGGGAGTAAGAAAATGGAAAGTAAAGTACAAAGGAGGATTGGAAAAGCTCTCATATGATGTTGAGTTAACTTGAAAGCCCTTTGAAATGATGAAGTGCTCATTGGTGAACATCTATTCCTTTTAAATCATAATGTTTTCCAGTTGGTCTTCCTCTGTCCCACCATTTATGTTAGTCCAGAATGTGACAGTCACAAATATCTGGGTAAACAAGATTGCAAAATATGGTCATAAAATAAGCGATTATTTTTAAACTCATCTTTGTCACATTGTAATGCTCCACAAAGCACCTTTCTCCGGGCTGTTTCATTTGAATTGATCCCATCAGTACCATATCTTCATTTGAACTGATCCCATCAGTACCGTATCTATATCCTGAGTCACTTCACAATACCCTCTATTTCAAGAGAAATCAATCAGGTAATGGGTTTTTTAGTAATAAAAATTACCAAGAAGCAGTTTGTGGATGATAAGAACAATACAAATTTTAAAGAGAAATAATAAGAGAAATAATGAGCATCTTCCTCACTTCTTGAAAGTGAGCAGTTCCCAGCTCCCTCAAGCAACACTTAACCTATCATATTAAATGATAATGGACAAATATTAAAAATGTCAACATCAGCTTTTAGACTCCGTTGGCACTAAAAAGTCATTTAAAAGTTAAATTTTTCCAAGTATTCTTTGCCAAGTTTCTTTCTATAGTATTTTTTTTCCTGCTTAGGACAGAGTTAATCATAGAATAATTACTGTTCTTGTTTTAATGATTTGTTTACTGGTTCATTCTAGAGTGAGAGCTGGAAAAGGGGGGAAGTGTCATAAACAAACTTTTGTGTCCCATGATTTTCCACTATGTCACTATTGGTAGCACTTCCCATTGCCAAAACTATTTGCAGAGCCTAGTAAATTATAATTCCTCGAGCTGCTATGAAGATTTCAGCACTAACAAAGCACAAGCCTCACACATTGTTCCTTCACCTCAGCCTCCTTGAGCGTGTATCTGCTAAACCTTTGTGACATATTACAGAGCAAGGAAAGTGATCGGTGAGTAGCCCTAATTACACAAGGAACTCTTTCTCCCTCTCTCTGTCTCTCTCTCCCCCCTCCCTCCCTCTCTAAATAAGAAGAATTAGTTGGACTGAAAGGTGAGTTCTTTGGGGTGGGTGAGAAAGAAGTGATAGAATCAGAAAAGCCTGAGAGGGTTTCCTTTTCAGAGACTGTTCTAGGATGGGAAATAGACTTCATGAGTATGATTTACTTGAACTGATTGTAAAGGGCTCTTTTAAGAAGTAAGTTCACGAGGTACCCTGCAAAACATAGATTCTGGCAAGCTAAGAGGGACTGATTGCTGAAGGGGAGGCAGGAGCTACTACGTGTTGTCAAATATGCAGTACCAGCCTTTTTCCCTCCCACACTTGGGGCAGACAAAATGAAACATCATTATTACATGCCTTCTTGATGAAGAGATCCAGGCACCACTACTGATAAATGGGCATTGACACTTGAACTGAACTACATGTCATACTTGCTTAACTTCAGACTTGAAAGTAAAAGGAATCGCCCATTTCCTTTTTTGGCTTCATTCATCCAACGTCACTTGGAGAAAAGAAGGCAAAGCTTCAAAGGAAAGCAAAGATGAACAACAAGCTGATATACGTAGGACATAATTATAAAAACAGTTATCAAGTCCTGGCTGGTGTGGCTCAGTGGATTGAGTGCCAGCCTGCAAACCAAAGGGTCGCTGGTTGATTCCCAGTCAGGGCACATGCCTGGGTTGTGGGCCAGGTCCCCAGTGAGGGGTGCACGAGAGGCAACTACACACTGATGTTTCTCTCCTCTTTCTCCTCTTTCCCCTCTCTCAAAACTTAAATAAAATATTTTATAAAATAATAAATAAATAAATAAATAAAAATAGTTATCAAATTCTAAGTGAGTTCCTACATTTAAAATGTGCCAGGTATTGCAAGTGTCATTTTTTTTTTATTTTTTTAAATCCTCACTCAAGGATATTTCATTATTTATTTGAGAGAAGGAGAAAAAGGGAGAAAAAGAGACAGAGAAAGAGAGAGAGAAAAAAAAATCAGTGAGGAAGAAATATCAATTGGTTGCCTCCTGTACTTGACCCAACAGGATCGAATCCACCACAGCCCAGGTGTGTGGCCTGACTGGAAATAGAACCCACAACCTTTCGGTGTACAGGATGATGCTCCAACTGAACCACCAGGCCAGAGCTCTACACGTCATTTCTAATCCCTATAATAACCCTTTGTAGGGGACATTATTATCACTTCCCTTTTTATTGTTACTGTTCAAAAACAAAAAACAAAACCTGGGATTCAGAGAAATTAAGTAATTTTTTTCCAAACCAGAAAACTTAAAGTAGCAGAGCTAAGATGAAAACTCTGACCCTTTGATTCCGAACCCCAATTCTCTCTTCTAAGGCATTTTCCAAAGTGGGAGATGGTTTTAAAAGTATGTACTTATTTAATATTTATCTTTTATTTATGGAAAGTGATAGTGGTTTTCTTTTCATAGAAGTGATATAAAATCTACCTTTGAAATTACATTTCAAAAATTAACATTGATTTTTAAGAAAGTAGTAGATCAGATATTTACATGGCAGATGACACTGTGTAAAACATATCCATGAATTAGAAAGTCAAAGTGAAGCAGCTTGAAATAAGTGATTTTTACTGACCATTCCTTAAAGCTCAAACAAAAGAGGTAGTACTCAGACTTAGACATACAAGGTGAAGACATAGCTTCCTAAGCCAGCCACTGCGCTTCCTCTTCTCCACTCTTGGGAAATTTCCTTTGTGTTAATCAAGCACTCACAGGCCCTGGAGGGAGTTTTCTGTTCTCTGTACACTAAGATTGCAGTTGAGAAATTAAGAGGTATCTGTCCTGCACTTCATTCCCACCAAGTCAGGATCTGTGCTTTTAATAGTGACAATCAGCCAACACATACAATTAGGCCAGGCAAATGAACTAAGTGAAAGCTAGAGGGGAAACCCTGGAGGCAGTTTCCTCTCCCAAACAATTCAGAGGAACAGTACTCAAAGCCCGACTTAATGGTGGGGATGTTAAGGTGGTAAGAAGGAAGGGGAAAAAGGGACAAATGTTTAAGGGCAAGTGGAGTTTTTAATGAACTTCTGAGATGACGTGATGCACAAATGTCCCTGTACCCCCTAACAGTAGCTTGTTCTTATCTCCAGCAACCATGGATGGACAGCAGTGTAAATTTCCAGAGTGACTTTTAATATTTTTTTTTACTTTTTTTATTTTTAGAGGAAATTCTATCAATATCAGGCAAGCTCTAGTCAATATCATCATCTGCTAATATCATCCTCAAATGGCACTAATATGATATCTGAATACTAACATGAATGTTTTCCCCCACATTTCAAGATTTCTGCAACTAGACTGTAACATTAAATGTGGTCTTTTTTTTTCCTTTTTAATTGCATCTCACCCTTCATTTCCCCTTAGAATTGAGTAAATAGAATGCTCACATGTGTTCATGGGAATTAGGGTCAGTCATAATTTTAGAAGTATGTCACCAAATTTAAGCCTGTCTACATATTATCAGCTTTGAAGTCATTTCTTTTTATAACTATTAAATACTAGGACAGTTAGTTAGAAAAAAATGTGTTTGAATAAGAAACCAAGCTGGTAGAAAAAAAATAAAAATAAAAATAATCAAAAAGAATGCTACCACGTCCCAAAGGTTAGAGTCTCCTTAATATCAAGAAAGACTAGAGCAAGGAGAAGCAGATAATTCATAAATTGAATATTCCAATGTTCATTTATCTTTATTTTTAATAACTCCATTTGTGTTCATACGGTTAGGTCATAAGTTCATGAGCTTACTCCTCATGCTGACTTCTCATGTAAATTACAAATAAATTTTTATGATAATGATTTATGAGGTTAGCTATTTCTCTTCCCGACAGAGAGTTACCTACAAAGAAACAATTATTCTGCTTTTGAGATGGGATGTCATGAAAGAATGGTTTCCAGATACTTTGATTAAAAATGGATTACAGAATAATGGAACATAAAATTCCAAAACAGGCAAAACTAATCCCGGTAGCAGTCAGGTCTGTGACTACTTTTGCTGAGACAGGAGTGGGGAATGATAGAGAAGGGACTCCAAGGTTCCTCCTGGGGAGGGGGAGTCTGACAATGTTCTTTTTCTTGACTTAGATGGTGATTACACAGGTGTGTTTATTTTGTAATACTTCACTGTGCTGTGTACTATGAATTGTGCATTCTTCTGTATTTGTGCTATAGTCTTCAATTTAAAAAGAATTTTACAAAATAAATGCAACAGATATAGGACTTCTTATAAAATATTATTTGTTGACAAAACAGGAGGATTTATTCTGCCTTCAGGTAAACTGTACTACTGGCTTTAATATTACATTGACTAGGGGGTAAATGTTGACCCTAAGAACATTAATCTTGATGTTCTCCCAAGGCATTGCTTATTTCCTGGCATTATCAGAATAGAACATATTTCTATATAAATGACAATTTTTGGTCATTCTCAACGAACAACACGGAGTGTGAAAATCAGAAACATTGATCTCATGTTGTATAATGATGTTTCTATTGATGTGAAATAGTTTCTGTAAAATTGTAGACTTGCTGTTCTAATATACATAACTGGTCCTGGAACTGCACTTTTTGGAAGACATTCACAACTGAAAATTACTTCCTTCAGGAAGCAGGTTCCAACAGGATAGTTTAGGGACATGATGCTGGATTCCTCTGTCTCAGGTTACCCAGGTTACTGAGGGCCAGAAGAGATTCAATAAGTATTAATACTACCCTCTTCCTTCCCTGACACATAAGAGGGAGGATTCAGTGAATGAGGCTTTGAGTGGGGGTGATAAAAGGGAAATAGAGTAGGTGAGAACTTATGTCCCTGGGAACCAGTCAAAATGGGAGCACTAAAAACATCTGTTTGAAATTCTGGTACCCACCAACATGTGGGGAGACATCAAATTATCTTGGGTGCCAAATTTGCTTGCTTCACCACTGAATTTGGGTGGTGTCTGTTAAAGATGGGCACAAGGACATAAGAGCCTCCATATCTCTTCCCCTCCCAGAGGAAGTAGACTCATGTCAGTGGATAAGGTCTGGTAATCCCCAAGAAGGGTCTGTACTCCTGTTGAATAATGCTCACGACCATCACCTCAAACCCCCGCAAAGATACATCCATGTCACTGGAAACTATGAACGTTACTTTTTTTAAGAGTTTTTGCAGATGTAATTAATTTAAGGATGTTGAAATGAGATTATCCTGGATTATGCAGATGGAGCCTAAATTCAATGACAAATTTCCTTATAAGAGATGAAATGTGAGAGTTGAGTGGCAGAGGTTAGAGTGATGTGATCATGGCTAAGGAAGCCAAGAAATGCCTCACCACCAGAAATACCTCTGGAAGAGGCAAGAAAGGACTGTTCCTTAGAGCCCCCAGGGCAAGTACAGCCCTGCCAAAACCCTGGTGTTGTACTTCTGGCCTCCTGTATGGTGAGAAAATTGACTTCTGTTATTTTTAGCCATCCAGTTTGTAACAATGTGTTAGAGCAGCCCTAGAAAATGAATACAACTCCTAAATATACCTTAAAGACACTATTAGCTCATCAAGAAGCCCACAGTTCCTCCCTGCTTGAGAAATATTCTTTTTTTTTTTTTGGTCAATTCTAGGCATTTGTTTTGTCTCTAGGTGGCAAGTGATAGTGTATCTCCCCAGAGAACACAAGGAGACAGAATGTGCCAGGGACAAATAATTGCCTCAGCTGCCCCCTGCACACAGCTCTCTAACAGCGAGGGTGTATGTACTCCCTTGAACAATTTTATCTCCAAATTATTTCATTAAATTAATCATCACACAAATCTGATGGCTCCAAACACTTTAAAGTAGATGATAACTGGTTTCTGACTTGTGAAAGGAACCTAACTGATATTGGCAATTAGAAAATTGCAGTAGTAAGGTGTTTGAACTCAATTTTACTGAAAATGGAACTTATGCTGAAATGATGGTGCCTCCTTTGCCTTTCCTGCATCTGCACTATTCTCTCTTACTTATCTCAGGCAAAACTGCTAGTTTCTGCTCCCTTTCTTTGCTCACTCAGTTCACTCTAGTCCTCTTCACTCACAGCAACCTCTGCAGCTGCTGGGTATGTGGAAGGGTTCAGCCTTTCTGCCTCCTTTGTACCTGCATACCTGGGCCCATGTCTCTTCCACCCTTCTTCAACACTGGCTGGGTCCTGCTCATCACCCTTACTCTAGTCCACAACACAGAACCTTTTGGAAATGCAAATCAAAACCACAACAATGAAATATCACCTCAACCCAGCAAGATGGCTACTATCCCAAAAACAAACAAACAAAAAACAGAAAATAGCAAGTGTTGGCAAAGGAGGTAGAGAAACTGGAAACCGTGTGCACTATTGGTAGGAATGTACAACGATGCAGCTCCAGTGGAAAACAGTATGACAGTTCCTCAAAAACATTGAAAATAGAATTATCATATGATCCAGCAATCCCATTCCTGGGTATATACCCAAGAGACCTGAAAGTAAGGTCTATAAGAGATAGTTGTATACCAATGTTCACTGCAGCATTATTCACAATAACCAAAACACAGAAACAACCCCAAGTGTCCACTGATGTATAAATGGATAAATAAAATGTGGTTTACTCATACAAAGGAAAATTATTCAGCCTTAGAAAAAGAAAGAAATTATGATACATGTTACAACATGCATGAACCCAGAGGACATAATGCTAAGTACAATAAGCCAATCACATCCCAGCTGGTGTAGCTAAGTCGATTGAGTGCAGGCTACAAACCAAAGGGTCGTGGGTTTGATTCCCAGTCAGGGCACATGCCTGGATTGCAAGCCAAGTCCCCAGAGCAGGCCACACAAGAGGCAACCACGCACTGATGTTTCTCTTCCTCTTTTCCTCCCCCACCCCTAAAAATAAATAAATAAAAGAGAAAATAAAAAAGAAAATATTTATTTAAAAAATAAACCAGCCATAAAAATACAAATAGTGTATGATTTCACTTATATGAGTTATGTTGGATAATCAAATTCAAAGAACAGAAAGTAGAACAGAGGTTGCCAGGGGCAGGGAAGAAGGGGAAATGGGGACTTATTTAAAGGTTTTAGAGCTTCGATTTTGCAGGATACAAAATTCTGGAGACTGGTTGTACAACAATGTCATTATACTTAACACTACTGAACTGAAACCTTGAAAATGGTTAAAATGGGCCCTGACTGGTGTGGCTCAGTGGATTGAGTGTGGCCTGCGAACCAAAACATTACCAGTTCAATTGCCAGTCAGGGCACATGCCTGGGTTGCAGGCCAAGGTCCCCAGTTGGGGACATGGTGAGAGGCAACAGATCCATGTATATCACACATCAATGTTTCTCTCCCTCTCTTTGTCCCTCCCTTCCCCTCTCTAAAGTTAAATAAAATCTTTAAGAAAATGGTTAAGATGGTATATTTTATTATGTGTGTTTTACCACAATTAAAAATAAAAATTACAAGAGACATAAAATATAGAAAAGTAGAGAGAATAATACAACCACCCATCCAAATTTAAAGCTACACTGTAACCTCTGCATCCCATTCCCCTCCTTCTCCCACGGTTGGTGTGTATCTGTGTCATACATAATTTTCTACTTGTAATTCTCCTTCTATCTACCTCAAGCAATATGTAGTATTATCTTAATATATCTCAAAAACATAATGTTAGTATGGAAAAAGCAACTTGCAAGTGATGCTATTAATGTAAATTTTAAAGGCATTTTAAGGTAAATTTTAAGCAGACAGAATGACTGTCTCCACACCTACAGACAAAAATCACAAAAGCATGCTGTTCTTAGATTTAAGTTCCTAAAACATTTGAAATAACCCTCCTGTTTCTTAAGGGGAAGTGTCTATATTTCACTCAAGGTCCTACTTTTGTTCCCTTGGCTACTTGGTCAGGTTGCTCACTGGCTGACCCTCCCATTAAGCCTGGCTAAGACCTCAACTCTCCTCCCAAGTGTGGGGTCACCTCCTGTCTGTGTGTTCACTGCCACAGGTGCCTTCATTCCTGGTCTACTATAGTCTAAGTGGGGTGGGGAGCTGAGCTCCAGAGACTTTGAGGATTAACATAATTTTGGAAATATGCAGTTTTATTTAAGGCTTATGCTAAAACATGGCTTTATGCATTATGAAAATACATGAACAATTCAACCATCAAAGAAAGAAACAAAACACAGAAACAAAAATGCAAAGCTGAGAATTTGAGTCCTTTTTTATGTCAAGAAATTCTATAAGAAAATTCCAATAAATACCATTCTTTGAATTTAAACTCTGAAAACTACACTATATGTAATGAGAATTTTACATGTAATTTATTTTGCACTCCTTTCCACTTCAAGCATAACACAGCAAGTTCCCTGGTCAGTATTAACATTATTTTCCATTTTATATTCACCCTCAAGTCAGTCAATATGTAACATGGATCGCCCATTCCTGATGATGAAAAATTTGTTTCACTTTTATATAGATTAGACCTTCGATTTTATTGAAGGCATCAGCATCAAGTAGTCTGACATAACATAATATTGAGCAGAAAGCCCAAAAGATATGTGACAAGCTTAAATGTTTTGCTTTTCTGCATAAGTAAATTAAGGTTTGAAAGCAACTATACTGCCCTCTGTCTAAGGCCATTTTTTATCTTACCATGTAAATGGTAACTCTACAGTTAGATTCTAAAAATGCAGTAGCATTGGTAAGCAAAGCAAGGCTGTTGTGGTTTTGCCTGTACTAACTATACATATTATACATGTATCATTTTTTTTATTAGGCATATTTATTTACCTCGCATATACCTCAGACAATGTAGCTCACTGTTTTCTTTACATACCTGGATTCATAACTCTGCTCCGACACTTTCTAATAATGAGTTCAAAGCAAATTACATCACTCCTCTGAGGCTCAGCTTCTCATAGTTAAAATGAGGTTAATAAAATCTAATTGACATGGAACTGGGTGGATTAGAAGTAACACATGTGAAGCACCTAGCACTGTGCCTGGCAACTCAATAGTTATTATTGAGGTTTAACAGAACTCTTTTTAAACCATTTTACACAGATCAAATAGAGATTAACAATAAACACAAAGAATCTGTTGATTTGGTTGTGTTGGTTTGTTTCTCATTTTGCTTATTTGATGAGTTGTTTCTCTGAATTAGCCAAATCAACCACTGGTTTGGAAATTAATATGGTCACAACTATCTACAATCAATCCATATTTATGGATTTCTACTAGGTGACTTTCCCACCTAGTAGATTCCCCACTTTCACACTATACACCAGGATAGCTCTAAATGGATCAAAGGCTTAAAATAACATATAAAATATCTGTAAGAAATAGGGAAATTTTTTATAACCTTGGAGTAGGAAAGACATTTTCAACTATGATTCATACTTCAGACGTCAAAAAACAAGAAAAGATCAGGACTTCCGGCCAAGATGGAAGCGTAGGTGGACACACAGTGCCTCCTCACACAACCAAAATTAGAGACAATAAGGATTTAGAAATAAGAAAACAATCAGAGGTGAGAGAAAACTGAACTGTATGGAGATCCGACACCCATTCATCTAGACCAGTAAGAGGAGCGGAGCCGCGGCAGGAGGAAGTGGAGGTTGGTAACCTGGGCACACAGGTAGCTGATGGAGGACCTGCATGGCAGGCAGCAGCTAGCAGGCCCCAGGCGCACAGGTGGTGGCTGGCAGACCCCAGGCGCAAGGCAGCTGGCTAACCAGGTCGTCCCACATTTGTGCACAGATAATCTAGGCAAAAATGGGGAACAAGACAGAACTCTCAACCCAGCGCTGAGAAATAAAACCTGAAAACACCAAGACCCCGCCCCTACGTACAGTGTCACAACTCAGTGACTGGACTGCCCTGCCTGGGGGAACACCTAAGTCTCCACCCCTCACTACATAACAGCCGAGACCAGACCAAAATAAAAAAAAAAAGAAAAAGAAAAAAAGAAAAAAAAATGGCTCAAATGGGGGAACAGATCAAAGCCTCAGAGCCAATTCATCTAAGCGCTCAAGAGATAGCCAACCTATCAGATGCACAGTTTAAAGCACTGGTGATCAGGATGCTCAGAGAATTGGTTGATTTCGGTCGCAAATTAGATGAACAAATGAAGGCTACAATAAGTGGAATGAAGGAAAACACATAGGGAACCAATAGTGATGGGAGGAAAACTGGGACTCAAATCAATGGAGTGGACCAGAAGGAAGAAACAAACATCCAATCAGAAAAGAATGAAGAAACAGGAATTCAAAACAATGAGGAGAGGCTTAGGAACCTCCAGGACATCTTTAAACATCCCAACATCCGAATTATAGGGGTAGCAGAAGGGGAAGAGGAAGAGCAACAAGTGGAAAACTTATTTGAACAAATAATAAAGGAGAACTTTCCCAATCTGGCAAAGGAAACAGACTTCCAGGAAGTCCAGGAAGCTCAGAGAGTCCCAAAGAAGTTGGACCCAAGGAGAAACACACCAAGGCACATCATAATTACATTAGCCAAGATTCAAATGAAGGGGAGAATTCTAGGAGCAGCAAGAGATAAGGGGACAGTCACCTACAAAGGAGTTCCCATCAGACTGTCAGCTGATTTCTCAAAAGAGACCTTCCAGGCAAGAAGGGGCTGGAAAGAAGTATTCCAAGTCATGAAAGGCAAGGACCTACATCCAAGATTGCTGTATCCAGCGAAGCTGTCATTTAGAACAGAATGGAAGATAAAATGTTTCTCAGATAAGGTCAAGTTCAAGGAGTTCATCATCACCAAGCCCTTATTATATGAAATGTTAAGGGGATTTATCTAAGAAAAAGAAGATAAAAAATATGACAGTAAAAAGACAGCAAACTCACAGATATTAACAACCACACCTAAAACAAAAAGCAAACTAAGCAAACAGCTAGAATGCCGCAGCCCGCTGCAGCAAGGGTGGTCATGAGGCTGGGCGAGGGACTGAATAAAGGAGAGGACCAAATGCTCTGCTGGCATAAGGCAAGTTTATTACTCGGTCTTCAGGCTTAAATACAATCTTGAGTGCATAGAGAACAAAGGAGAAGCCTTCTGGCCCGTAGCTCATTTCCTTGACCTATAAAGTTTATCTACTCCCTTAAGGTCGGGATGTTCTCAGGCTAACATACCTACCGGGTACATGACGCACAGGCCAAAGATATGAGTTGATAGATAAAGAAAGGCGGCTGGTTTCTCAAGGGGTCAGAGAACAGTCACAACCCAAGACAGCCCCGAGGCAGGAAACCAGGCCCAGTCACCACGCCTGCGGTGCAGGACCCTATCCTCGACCCCTCACAGGCCTCCTGGGCTCCAACACTAGAACAGGAACAGAACCACAGAAATGGAGATCACATGGAGAGTTAGCAACAGGGGAATGGGAGGAGGAGAGAGGGGGAAAGGTACAGAGAGTAAGTAGCATAGATGGTGGGTAGAAAATAGGGGGAGGGCAAGGATAGTGTGGGAAAAGTAGAAGCTAAAGAACTTACGACACATGGACATAAACTAAAGGGGGGGAGATGTGGGTGGGAGGGGGTGTGCAGGGGGGAGGGGGAATGATGGGGAGAAATGAGACAACTGTAATAGCATAATCAATAAAATATAATAAAAAATTTTTAAAGAAATCTAAAAAAAAAGGAAAAATCAACCAATTCAACTGCATAAAAATAATACAAAAAAAAAGAGCTTTGACAAAATCGAAAGCCAAAATACTGGGAAATTATTTGCTTATTCTACAGACAAAGGGCTGGTCTCCATAATATGTAATACATTGTTGAAAATTTTAAAAAAGACCAATAATCCAACAGAAAAATAATGGGAAAAATATAAGATGAGAAAAATACAAATGATCATTAAACATATGAAAAGATTTCAATTGTAGTCATGATAAAAGCAATGCAAAAAGAATACCAAACTAAATCAGTATTTCTCACCTATCAAATTTACAAACATCCAAAAGTTTGATTAAACACTTGGCTGACAAATTTGTGGGGAAATCTGGACTCTTCATGCACTACCAGGGTAGTGAAAATGATACAACACTTATGGAGGAAAATTTGGAAATATCTTTTAAAATTATCAATGAATTTATCCTGGCAATCCTACTTCTGGGAATTTATTTTAAGGGTATACTTTGCACATTTACAGAATTGTTTGCAATAGCAATAACCTGGAAGCAACTCACATGTCCATCTAAAGACTAGTTTTATCACTGTGGTTCAGCCACCGAATGGAATACTCTGCAGCCCTTAAAAAGAATAAAGAAGCCCTCTATGTACTGACATAAAAGGAAGACAGATAGTTGAGTTATATATATATATGTGTGTGTGTGTATATATATATATATATATAACTCAACTGCAGAGTATTAGACTTTTTGTCTAAGAAAGGAAGGTGATTTGAGCACATATTTATATGTGTTGCATTTATATAAAGAGGTACTAGAGAGACACAAAAATTAAATAGAAGAAAGCAGTTTACTACAAAGGGTAAGAGGTAAAGAGTGGATGAGAACTGGCGTGGGAGCTAGACTTCCCACTATATCCAGTTTAATATAATTTTGATTTTTTTTAACATGTGAATGTCTTACTGATTCATAAAGTTAAACTCAAGATATATTTATCAATTACCTGCTATTTAGAAAGCCCTGTGATCAGTACTATAATAGTAACACTTTTAAATAAGCTACAGTGAATATTTTGGGCATCTATTTGCTAGACATGGTATTTTGCTTTGGCTCATGGGGGTGAGGTAGGAAGGGATCTCACGGTTTATAAGTTATATTAAAGTTCCCACCGAAATGTAGAAGCTAAAGAACTTATGACACATGGACATGAACTAAAGGAAGGGGAATGTGGGTGGGAGGGGGTGTGCAGGGTGGAGGGGAATGATGAGGGAGAAATGGGACAATTATAATAGCATAATCAATAAAATATATTTTTAAAAAAGTTCCCACCTTTGATTTTACACCTCCCTTCCTCATGGTCCACTATGAATATGATGTTTTTCTGACAGAACACATGTGGATACAAAGAAAAATTTCAATAGTGCAGAATAGTACTAAATAAATACCAAGGAAAAATGCTCTAGATCAGAGAGGGAAAATTTCCATTGAACTAATCTAGAAAAGCTTCATAGGAAGTAAAACATAAAATGAGTCTTAGGTATCATATACAATAAATTTTTTCCACAGAAAGTTCTTCTACAGAATATTTTCTGTAGAAAAAGAATTTTTTTTTTTTTTTTTACAATTGCTCTCATTATATTGATTTTCTAAAGGGGTGGGTGGGATACAGGAAGGACGTGCTTCATTATTTCTATATTCTTTCTATTTATTTCCATTCAATTATCAAAAAGTGGGTAACGTTGCAAAATTTGTTTTTCCTTTCATCTTAATCCTTCCTTAAAATGAAAATAGCACATGGAAATAAGAGTTGGACTGAAACTCACAATTTAAAAAAAGCCTCTCTTGTTTACTTTGTTCCTTTATAGTTTAAAATTTTAACCATCTCAGGACGCATATCTCTTTGACAGATTTCATAGACAATTTCTCCACAGTTTCTGTTCCTGTCCTACATTACAAAGAAGTTTCATGTTGTAAATACTCTTAGGACCCCAGTGATGAAGAGGGAGCACATCCCTGAGAAATCATTTGCCACAGCTCTCAGGATTGGAACTGCCCCTTTAGTATCGGAATGGCCTCTTTGGCACTGCTAGCCCATCCTGACCACTTACCCATAGGAACTCACTGCCACTGTCATCTTAATGCAGCTGTAACTGCTGCCAAAAGTTCTTATGCTGAGAGAGAAAGTCTCCTATCTTCAACCCACTGGTTCTACTGCTAGCCTCGGAGCCCTGCAGACGAGATAAAGTCATCTCATAAGAGTTAAACTAGTCCCTCCAGAAGAATCATTCTGCCTTACATTAGTTTGGAGTTAGGTTGGGGAGGAGGGGAAGGGGAGTGAATAATGTTTTCTCATTGTTGTTGTTTGTTTGGTTCTAAGCAAACCTTTATAACTTTTACATTTAAAATAATTAGGTAACAATAGTTAGATTAATTGCAAAATACAATTTTACAACATATAGGGTCCAGCACAAATAAAGCCCCCTTTTATTACAAAATCATAAGCATATTATTCTGTAACATAACAATATCACACTCAAGCACACCACATGACATTTTAGGTGCAATGTTCAAATTAAAACTATAAATTATTACACCCATATTATTACCCTACCAACCCCACTCACGCAAGCCTTACTTCTGCCAGACCCTGTATATGAGATGTACTATTTAATCATCTAGTTGACCAAATTCACTTGAAAAATAACATTTTCAACAGCATGTTAGACGTGCAAAATGATGAGTAGAGTAAGTATCTTCTAAGCAACATTGAAATCTTTCAGTTGCCCCCATTATTGTAGAACCAAGGTGTTCAAAGAAACAACATTGACTACTGTACTGGTAAGATCAAGCCTAACTCTTCTTCCACCAGTGTTACGTATGGCAAAAGATGTATAAAGTACTGTCACCTAAGTTTGTAATAGCCCCAGCAAGTTTGGCTGTGTAAGGAAAGAATTAGCCTACTCCTTTGGGAATTTAGTGGTTTTTGGAAAGCAGAAAGTGACAATGAAGCTGGAAATGGAGTGGCTTAGGGGCTTGTTCTGCTTTATAAATAATAATGAACCTTTTCTAACATGAAGTAATGTGAAATGAAAAAAAAAATCTGTCCCTAGAGTATAAAATTACCTCATAACCTAATTTGCATTTCTCCACTCCAAGCATATTTTCTTTGAGTTCTACTTAGAAAGCAAAAGGTGCTGTGTGATAATTAATTTTAACAAGTACCTGGCAGCCTGAGCTGGACAGCATACAAGCTGCCCTGGACCAAGTAAGAATTTCAACTGCATTTTTTACGGTGTTTTTCGCCCCCACAATGACATTATTTAGGCATTTAATAGCATCTAGACTGCAACTTTACTTGTTTTTTTTCCTTAATTTGGATTTTTTTCCTTTTATTTCTACTTGAATACACAAGCAGTTTGTAAAAACTGTTAAGAAATGTGGGAGATAATTGGATCTTGGTGTAGCAAAACTAGAAAGGTATTAGGTATTTGCTATTCATCAAAGGGACCACATTTTTCTTGTCTTTTTCCCCAGTGTTCAGAAAAGAAATGTGCACATCTCCTGACTTGTAATGTGGAGTTCATTAGTAAAAAAAGGTGCTGTAGGATTAGATCCTTATGTCATTTCCCATGCAGTGTTCTCATTCTTTTCTTAAAGCACTATTTGGTAAAAGTGATGGTCTTAATTCATGATCAGCCCTCTTCAAGCACTATTTCTCTTTTATATTCCTACACATAGAACATAAGAAGGCAAATAATGAACCATTTCTGAGCAGAAAGATAAATTTTGAAAGAATTCATATTATGATTTGATAGTAATAACTAAATTATTTATGTATATTTTTGTTCATAATTTATATGAAAAATTGCAAAAGCTTAGTTATGGCATAAAAGACATTCTGCAATTTCCCAAGCAAGCTACTAAAAAGATGAATAGCTTTCTGAATATTTTCAGATCAAAAGCAATGACATGACAATTTACCCCTTTTTACATTTTTGAAAACAGACTTAACTGCTTGTGACTCAGTTGCTTGCTCTCCCAAAGAGTCCCAATTAACTTTCATGATAAAAACTTCTCAAGTTCCATTACTTCTACAAAGGCAATACTATCTTATGTTTCATAATCAAGTTTTAAACTGATGATTAATGCCATGAAAACAATAACAGGTTACAAATGATACATCTAAATTTAGAGTCCTTTTCTCTTGGTAGTATATAAAATGTTTACTTTTACCTGCCTGGCAATCTTGATGCCTAAGTGGTCTGTTGTTTGTGTCACCTAAAAATACAGTAATATTCAAATTAAACTTTTCCTCATTAACGTCACTTGAGATGATGTGCCATACTTAGAGCTTAGTAAAATTCTGCAGTCAAATCTATGCACTGACTAAACAAATTTACTTAATTCTTGTTTCTGATGGGAACTTAAGTTAAATCGCATTCAACATTTATTAAGATCTAACATAAGCAAGGCGTTATGCTTAGAAGTGAAGGACAGACAAGAGTGAATGAGACTAGGTCCTTGTCCTCAGGAAGCAGTTGAGTGAGGAGATTAAGACTTACATGCACCTTATGTGGATAAAAGCAGAAAAAGCTCTCACCTGGTTGCTAGCACACAAAGTTGTTAGTTACAGATCTGCCCCAAGCTAAAGATATGAGCTTGAGCAAGTCTCTTTTCTTTGCCCTCTTAATATCTTCATCTATAAACTAGGAATAGACTTATTCAACAAACTTAAAATGATCACCTACCATCTGACAATAGTAGCCAACTTTAACGAGCAATTACCATGTGGCAAGTATCAGGGTAAACATTTTACCTTGATCATACCCTTTAATCCTCAAAGCAATCACATCTTCAAAAGGACAAAATTGAGATTCAAAGATATTAAGTAACTTCCGCAAGGTTACAAAGTGGTTGAGCTGGATTCAAATCTAAGTTGACTGAAGTCTAAAAGTGATGCTTTTAAATCTTGCAACCATCTCTAATAGCTTCTATATTATATGAGCATTATTTTTTGCAAAAATGTAGATTATAAATAAAAGAGTTTGGTTTTGATGTTACTAATGGAGATTAAGGGTACACAATAGAATGATATGTTGCTTCCACCAGGGGAAATCTAGGAAGACTTCTTGGATGAGGCAACATGTAACTGAAGACTTCTTCACATAGAGGGACAGTAAGAGCACTCCAGGCTGAGAAAGCTACGTGAGTGGTTACAGAACAGTAAACACTCCTGGATCTGCAGGGAACAAGGGGGAGGGCAGTGAGAATGAAGCCTTGAAAAGTCAGCTGCAGTCAGGTCGTGGAGAGCCTTCAGAATCATGCTGAGGACCCTGGACACTACAGAAAATTTGCAGCTTCTGAAAGCTGAAGAATGTGACAGTGAAATGATTAGTACTCTTTAGTTTGGGTATTACATCTTTGTTTCATTAGGAGTGTTTTTGTTGTTGTTACTTCTGTCGTTTTCATTATTTGCAAGCAATAAGAACAGTTACCAAGACTGCCAAATACAAGATGCAAATGCAAAACTGGTGTGACTCAAATTGCAACAAATTATTTAAAATGTCATTTTTAGATGACACAATTTTCAATAGCAACACATTTTAAATATAACTTGGGAAAATATTACAAAAGGTGTGAATTTTTTTTTCTGAGAAAATTATAAAAATTAACAAAAGTAAAAGAATTTGTATGTAGAAAGACATTAAATAGATCTATAAATTCAATGCAACTCCAATGAAAATCTCACAAGGTTATTTGTGGGATTTTACAGGCCAATCAGTCCTTACATTCACAGGGAGGGAAATGGGCCAAGTCTGTCAAGATAATTTTGAAGAAGAAAAAGAGTTGATGTCAAAAGCCCTCAGATATCGAAACATTTTAAAACTAAGTGACCTGAGAATGGCCCAGAAACATTAGTTGTGGTTTTATATTTCTTTGATGAATTAAAGAAAGAGTGCGGAGAAGGGAGATGGGATAGATTATACACATGACAAAAGAGAGATGAGTTCCACAGTGCCTCACCCACTTTGAATCAGAGTGACCCTGATCCTTAAAAAAAGTGACCCAAACTCTTAAATACAGACAAAGGCTATTTTCAAAAGAAGCACTTGGATCACAGGAGCCTGACCTTAAGGATTATAATTCTTAGTAGTTGGAGTAAGTTTCAAAAAGCCACCTGGCATTTGCCAATCATCTACTATGTGCTAAAAACAAAGGACTCGGAAGGTGAAATTGTAAGCAAACTGTCCTGGATCTCAAATAGCCTTGACAGAGTTGAGAGGGCAGAAGTTACACAGTAGTTCTTTAGTTGACTAAAGACCTGAAGAACTACTAATACTAAACTAAAGAACTGCTTACAAAGCAGCATACTAGTAAGTAGAATAAAGTATAAGTATAAATGGAAAAAAAAAATACTGAGAGTTGCAAGGAGAGCAGTAACCACATACCACAGGCAGATAAGCTCAAGGAGATATTTTGAGGTGGGTCTGGGAAGTATATGGCTCTGAGAGGGAGTCATTGACACTGAGAGCATGGCCACTCATTTGCCAAGACTCAGCATGACTCAGGCACCAAAACCATCAATGTGCACGGTTGACTGCACGTAAGTTTTGTCATGTTATGACCAACTCGTTAAGATACCACCTCAAAATCTGCCTTCCTCTTTAAAAAATTAACTAATGATCCTAAGATTTTTAAAAATGGCTGATTTGTCTTCCTACTTCTTGCTCTCTTTTTTGCTGTGCATGATGCTGCAGAGAGCTAGGAATTTCCTCCCCCTGGGGACTCTTTATTTTGGTACTTAAATCACTCACAACTATTGCTTTTTGAGGTGCAGAGCACCAACTTGGAAGGAACACAGGTTGATACCTGATGAGGAGGGTGTGATTCCTCTCTTTGAGAAATTTATTGGCTCACTGTTATACAATCATGAGTCTACAGTGATGTTCTCTTTCAGGGCTATTGCCTACCTTGTGTGCATCATGAGAACTACAGACTATTAGCTCCAGATATAGACCCACTAGAGCTTTCTAAACCATTTCTATAAAACTAGCTCACAGAACTAACTTTATATATCCAGGAACCAAGATTCCAATTCAATGTACTATAATCCAATCAAAAGGTAATGCACCATAAAGTTTATATTGATAAGTTTGCCATGATGAAGGCAACCACATAAAATCTCATCACTCAAAAGAAATTAAACTCACTGTAGTTTATACAGCAATATTTATCATCCATATCTAACATCAGATCATTCACGAGCCAATCCAGTTAAATATAATTTGTTGTAATCTTGGTAAATGGGAGGTAATCAACAAGTCCTCAGCTCCAGCTCTGAAGCAGCACATAATACATTTCTGAAATACATTAATAAACAGAGGGTGGGGAAAAGGCTTCATCATAATAACTGACACTTGTGATGTGGCAAAAAGGTTCCCTAAGTTCTGATATTATATTTATTGGAATTATAAATAGGCACATAGTTTAAGAGGTTTGTAAGTCATTTGTTATTGCTCCTGTTATTCCTGCATAGTTACTAAAAATTGAGATTAGAGCCACCATTTCTTGATGTGTTGTTCTAAATTCTTAACTTGCTTGATTTCAGGTGATCCTCACAGCAACCCTGTGAAAAATTACTCTGCTTGCATTTTGTAGCTAAGGAAACTGAGGCATGGAGAAGTACTGTCCCATAGGCAGAGAAAATACTTACACCAGCTCTGATTCCAGAGCCCAGGCTTTTAACCATCTGCTTCACTGCTCACTAGTTGTAGAGCATTTGTGTATGATTACTAATTAATCATAAGTGGAAAGGTAGATAGCTCAAAAATTTCTAAGTAGAGACTTAAGGGTATCACTCTGCTTGGAAATGGGGCATTAGGGCTCTTGCCTGAAGATATATTTCAACAGCAAAACCTATTTTAACTTAGATAATACAGTCATTTGGGGTGGTTTATTTGGGCTGATTAACAGAGTTTGGAGGGAAGAAGTGTTAAACCTCTCAAGTCATCCTTTAGTGCTGCTAATATGGATCACATCACTGCATACTTATATCATTTTCTCTTTGGTTTCCTGAAAAGGGGATGAGTGCTAGGATTTATCCACCCCTTTACACATTTGAACTTACATGTACTATGGACCATAATATTAAGTCATAATTACTTTTTCCCTCACAACTTTTTTTATCTGATCCATCGAAAGACATACAAGCTACTGCTACACAATACCTAAATAATTGTTTGATTAGATGTGGGGAAAATATTCATGTTCACTAGCTACAAAGCATCATGCATACAGAGCCACTTTCTTTATACAGTGGTACCTCGGTACTCATGGTTAATTTTTTCCAGAACTCTTGATGAGGGCCAAACAATGAAGCATTTTTTCATGTGGGCAGCATAGTAACTCATACAAGTTCTAGCATGTGCGATGAGTCTCGAGCAAGGTCTGAGTGTTGAAAGATTTTTTTTCACATCAAAATGCAAAAGTACAGGGTTTGACGAGTTCTGAAGCTGACAAGTACTGAGGTATGACTGTGTCTTTTATTTCTTATGGTCATGGAGAATTTAGGCCTAGGTGTTTCGTTATTTTTCTCTTAGGAGACATAGTTGTTCTGGATTGATATTGCACAAAACCAGAAACCTGTTGGAGAACAAATGAAAATTGTTTTGCCTCTAGGCAAAATTTTGAAGTAGCAAAACTCTCCTTGGTGCACCAGTCTGCTCCAAGGCACTTCATCCCGTCCCAGTCTTACCCTGAAGTGGGGGTGTTTATATATCCCCCACTATGTGTCATCTGAGAAAGACCGTAAGCAACTCAGAACAGACTGGTGTCCCCAGGACTCTGTGGGCTCTGATGCTGCACTAAACTGGCCTGAATTAGCCAGCTAGGCGACTTTAGGTAAATAATTTAGTCTCTCTGAATACCAGTTATAGCCTCTGTAAAACAGGAATGACACTATCTATATCCTAAATACGTTGGGGATAAGGCATAATTCTTCATGTAAACTGAGGAGCACAGCACCAAACACACAGTAGGAACCAGATAATTGGCAACTATTTGATGTTATAAGCATACATCAGTGGGCAAGGGATCTATTTCTATGTCTGAGGGAGTCATTTCTATTTTTATTCCTCCCCGTTCTTCCTTGGTGAATGATAAAGATGTGCTGGGTGATTTTTAAATATAAAAAAAAAGTTAGGTGTTACTCATCTGTAGTGAATAACCCGAATACACACAGTTGCAGAACAAAGGCTGATTTAATTCGAGGTTTAAAAAAATATTACAGCACATCAGACAAAATGGTAAAGTACCTTTTCAAAGGTTAAAAAAATTCACTTCGTGCAACTAGCAAAGATAATTTTTAAAGGTGTGAAGATAATGCTTGAGAGAACGTTTACATGTAAAGCAGACAAAATTGTGATGACTGTCTTGTGCGAAAAGGAAATTACCTAACTGGATTTGGGGTGAAATCACCGTACACTTAATTGTGCCATTAAGGAAAAAAATACATTCATTTATCAAATATTTGTTGAACGCCAATACGTGCCAAGCACAAACAACAAAATTCACAACCAACAGCTCTGCTTCGTTTTCTCAGGTCCCAGTAGCCTTTCCCCAGAAGGAATAGCACTACTTCAGCTAATGCCTTAGGCCAACATTTTTACTGAGCGCGTCTGTGAGCAAAAGGACAGAGCGTGTCAGCCCCACCCCCCTTATTCAGTCCTCATTCGTCCACGTCACAGCCAGTCGAAATTGCCAAGACGTTACTACGGCGTCCCACGAGAAAAATGAAGGTGCTCCATGCAACTACTTGTTCCGCCCACGTAAAAGATGGCGCTTGACGCCTCAGGCATCCCTGCTGCCCTGTTCCTTCCCCTCGGAGGCGGGGTTTGGAGATGGCCAGAGGTACGTGTTTGGACAGTGTTTTGTGATTTTTCCGCCTTTTCCCTCCTCCCCTTACCTTCACAGTATTTGCCGAAGGTGAAAAAGGAAATATTAGATCAAATTTAACAAGAAAAACACAAAGCTGGACCCAGTAAAGCGTCTTCGGGGCTGACTCCCGCGTAGGGTCGGCTTGGGGGCGGGGCCGGAGGCGGGGCGAGAGCGGGCTGCGGTTGCGGTCTCTGCGCCTGCGGCGGCGGAGGCGCGGGCGGTGGCGAGTGGGTGAGTGAGAAGCCGGCAGTCTGGCAGCGGCTTTTTGAGGTCGGGGTCTCCAGACCGCACGGGGGCGGCGGGGGGGCTTTCCCGATTTCGCCTCGTCCTCTCTTTCCCCTTGTCATCATAACCGAAATCGGGCATAGGGCTTCCCTGTCTGGCGACTAGTGGAGTTGCGTGCATCCGGGTCCCGGTCTTCCCGGAGCGGTAGCGCAAAGATCGGGGATCGGGATCGGGATCGAGCCCTTTTGCCACTTTCCCTACGCATTTCCCGAGCTGGCTGTTTCCGGAACCCGGTGTGAGACCCGGAGGGAACCATCGGAAGCGGGTTTTGCGCGCAGGCTCTACGGGAAGGAGCCTTGGGCACGGAGAGGCCTGGCGCCGGGCGAGGCGAGAGGGCGAGCGGCGCGCAGCTGCTGCGGATCAAGTTGGCAGAGAGGAGATAGTGTGGTTTGGGAGGGCGGTGTGGACATGACACGCCCACAGAACTGAAGATTTGGGCAGCAGTTCTAGGCTGGGTTGTGCTCTATTCTGTGGGACTTGACTAATTGTTTCACAGTTCCGTGGTTACACATACTTACTTAAAGGAAGTGACCACTGTGACTTAGACATCGCTTGACTGATGGTATCAGTGTCAGTTTCAGAAAGAAGTGCACTGATTATAGGTCTGCTATGTCCAGCCGCACGGGGTCTGCGTGGCTATGGTGAACTTTTCCAGGCTTCTGTACTTAGGAGACAGAGAAGGAGAGGAGGCACTTGCCCAAGAGAGATGGCCGTATCAGAAACAATGAAGATTGTTAGGCTCTAGCAAAGTAATAGTCTGATTTTGGCCAGTGGACAAGTTCCAGTTCTAATAGTTACCATTCCTGACCTGAGATGCACAGCAAGGGGACACAATACTTCTGGCGTTGCTTTTGATTTGTACAAAAGGAACTGGAAAGTACTTTTAGATAAGATCTTTCTCAGACTTAGAAGTTAACATACTGGGAACATCACAGAAGCAAGGATGTAATATAACAGATTAATCATATGGAGTCCAAATACTTGAAATATGAAAGTGTTATGTGACATAGATACTGTTGCCAGCACCTCAGCCAAACCCTGCTACTCTTGAGGAAAGAAAATCAGTTGGATTTGCCTTATGATGACTGTGCTCTTTATACATATGAAAAAATGAGAAAAATTATAGACCGTATTGCAGATTGTGTAGTAAGCTGGCACTAACGTGTTCTAGAAAACAATTACATAGGGGCTAAAGATGTTTTTTTTCCATAATACTCTAAATCGGATAAAATAGTCTCTTTATTTGACTCTGTTATCAGTCCAGAAGTTTCCTTTCAGAGAAAGTAGAAAACCCATAAATCTCCTATCTTTCAAGCCTGCCCTCGGGCTCATTATCTGAGAAATTTGAAACTGTGAGAGAGATGTCCTGATAGGACATCTCTGAGTCTTGGGTAATGAAAATTTAGAAAGTGTCGCAAACTTTTTGGTGTTACAAGCAGTTCACTGTGGATAAAGTTTGTCTGACAGGTCCCTGTTTCCTAAAGTGGGCTGATTTAGGACTGCCTTAAGGCTGGGAGACAATACACAGAAAGGATGATTACAAAAAGTGTGAGTCTTACTATGGTTGAATATTGATCTACAACTGCAGTGGATCAGCCCACTTTCTAAATACCAGTCAGAAGGGGTGGCTGATTTTTAGTAAAGGTTTAAGAAAAAGCAAAGCTTCGTATCTGCTGCTCTGCCAGTTTTAGTAAATGATAATTAATATAATCTGCATATGTTGGACTATTTTCAGAAAGTGTGTTGGGTACATTTCATCAGTGCTGTACTTTGTCTACAGGATCACCCAGTTTGGATCCTGGTTTCCCTCAAAAGACACTTAAGGCTAATGTTTGATAACCCTCGGGGGAACCCAACACTGTATATAAATAGATGCATAGATTTAAAAAAAGACTACTGGTTTTGAACTGATTTTCTTTTCAGCCACATTTGTATATATGGATTTTCTTCACAAATATGATGATTTTAAAAAGTATTAGATCATTTTTACAATTCCTAATTATATACTTCTCTGTGACATTTCATTTCTCAGGTTTTTTGTTTTTTTTTTTTTGGCAGGATTTAAAGCTAAGCAGTCAACGTGATCCTTGTCCTTTGTTTTCTTTCTAATGATACTAGCAGTGAGACTGAATGTAATTAGTAATCTATCATAGTTTGATTTCACTATCATTTAAAAAGTTTTCCTATAACCCAACCAGATTTTGCCTTAGGGCTCAATTCAATTTTAGGAAATGTTTTTATTTTCAGTGCAATGATGAGATGCTTCAGTTGCTACCTTGCCTTTATGATTATCCACCTTTTTTATTTTAAAAAAAGAACAAAAGAAAAATATATTACTATACTGTTTTATGTCTGTATGTTTACTTAATTAATTTCTACGGCCTCCAGTTTGCTGCTGTTAATGATGACAATAGCATCATTACAGTTTCTATTGAAATTACATTCTTGTATTCTGTCATTGTAACTGACTGCCTAAATTGTGTCCAAACCAGTGAATACTTTAAAGAAGCTATAAAGCTTATATCCACTTACAATGTAATATAACACATTAAAAAATAAACATTCCCTAAATGAGTTTCTAAAATAAAAGGTACACACATAAGAACTGTCTTTGTATTTTTGCATCTATTTAAAGAGTTTACCAAACTGTATATACTTATTCTTGACATCATGATAAAAGTGTGCTCCTGATACTCTAAAAATAGAAGTTGCTTCTTTTCATCAGTCTCTGAACTCTCTTGACAAGATGTAGATAAAATCCTTTAAGTAAAATGGTTACTTTGACATGAATTTAGTTATAGGTCAAATGTGTTCTCCCGAAGCAATCATATAGGCAAAGATAGGTATATCACATTTCAGCTAATAACTGCTGTCTTTTACAATTTTGATGAATAGATTTTACAGTTTAGACTTGCTTAAATGAAATTGTTATTTTTTAAAATTTTCTGTCTTTGAATACAAATACTCAATTTTAATGTTAAAAATGATTCATTTTACACTAACATCAAATTGAATATGCACCCTCAGAGTGATATATTTGAGTAGCTTAATATATACAAGAGATCTGGGTTCTAGCCTGGCTCTGACCTTGGGCAGTTCATTCTTCTTTCTGTGTCTGTTTTCTCAGGAGATTGAAAGGCTTGAAGAGGGCCCATCCAGTTGTATTCTCTACATGTTCTGCATAACTGAAACTCTTTTATTTCAACCATTTAGAACTCACTTTGTAGTAATAAAATGCTATACAGCTGTCTTGAATAGCATATTAAATGTTTTATCTTTGTGTTGCAGTGTCATTTTAAACACCTGTAATGAATTTTAGTACCCGGATACCTAGAGAATTCATTGAGAATAACAGGGTGTTTGATCATTTTTTCTTACTGGTCCACACTGCTGAGTTTTGGCAATTTTTTTCCCCCTTTTAGTAGCTTTTATGGTATTCCTACTATCAGGTGTTTTGCTAGTTTTCTAGGACTGCCATAACAAAGTACACAAAAATTTATTCTCTCGCAGTTCTGGAAACTAGGAGTCTGAAATAAGGTGTCAACAGAGACCTGCTCCTCTGAAGGCACCAGGGAAGACTCCTTCCTTGCCTCCTCTTCGATTCTTTTGGCTACCAGCAGTCCTTGGTACTCCTTGCTTTGTATCTGCCTCACTTTAATTTCTGTCTCCAACTTTTCATGGCCCTGTACCCTTTATGTCTGTATCTACAAATCTTTCTCTCTTTATAAGGACACCAGACATTGGATTAGTACTCTCCCTAATCCATATGATCCCATTTTAACTTGATTATGCCTATTTTCAAATAAAGCCACATTTGCAGATACTGAGGATTAGGAATTGAACAGATTTTGGTGGGGACACACAGTTCAACTCCCAATAAGCATCAGTGTCTCTAACTGAGCCCTCCCCTTCCTTATTTAATTAATATGGTTTAGGAACCAAATATTCTATTATATTAAAATTGCATATAAATTGGATGTTTGGGAACAATGAGGATCTATTCTATGAGCTTTAGTTTATAATTATTTCCTCTGAATGTTAATAGGCTCCTTTTAGTTCATTGTTACTTTGGATTTCTAAGTATATTTCCGGATATACTTAGATAAATAGTGACAAGTTACTATGTATCATAAAATTTTATCAGTAAACACTGTGTACCCATCAATGCTAGTTGAATGCCTCTATCCTGGTTGGAGACATTCTTCCAAATCTTCATTGACTGAAGAGGAGAAAACTGCAGGTGCCAAAATTATTTGGGTTTTTGTTGGATGGGTTTAAAATTGTTGAACCTAATCATTGATTTTATATGTCCTTGTTTAGATATCCCTGGAGCATTTGGATAATATGACAGTTGAGATATAGTGATGTCGACTCTTTGTCCTCCACCTTCTCCAGCTGTTGCGAAGACAGAAATTACTTTAAGTGGTGAATCACCTTTATTAGCAGCTACCTTTGCTTACTGGGACAATATTCTTGGTCCTAGAGTAAGACACATTTGGGCTCCGAAGACAGAACAGGTACTTCTCAGCGATGGAGAAATAACTTTTCTTGCCAACCACACCCTAAATGGAGAAATCCTTCGAAATGCAGAGAGTGGGGCTATAGATGTCAAGTTTTTTGTCTTGTCTGAAAAGGGAGTAATTATTGTTTCATTAATCTTTGATGGAAACTGGAATGGGGATAGGAGCACATATGGACTATCAATTATACTTCCACAGACAGAACTTAGCTTCTACCTCCCACTTCACAGAGTGTGTGTTGATAGATTAACACACATTATCCGGAAAGGAAGGATATGGATGCATAAGGTGAGTGGTTTTGAGCTTATTAATCAGGTTAACTTAGCCATTGAAAGTTTATCTTCTGACATATGTATATCTAATTTTTTAGAAATAATACAGTTAACTTCAGACAGTATCTCTTGTTTGTATCCACCCTATTAGATACAAATAAATCTAGTCTGATGTCTGTAATATTCATAATGATCCTAGAAGGTAGGAGATGATAGCTCCACATTACAAATAAAACAATAAAGCTTAGAGTAAATAGGGAATGGAAGTTTTAATGTCCATATTTGTCTTGGGATCCTTTGACTCTAAAAGCTTTTGAGGGGCAGGGTAGGGACCATTGCACAACTGTTTTGCTCACTACTGTGTATGGGTGCAAGCATTTCAAAAGAGTTGTTTCATAAGCAGTCAGTCATGAAGTTTTTGATCCCTTTAACTTTGCCAAGTTCCCACATTGGTAAAATGAGGAGATTGGACCAAATGGTTTTTAGGAAGTACTCCTTTCATTTCATTTTCATATCATAAATATTCCTATTAATATCATTCCTTTTGCAGAAGAAATTATTGTTATTCCCTAAATCCTATAGTTTAAAATATATTGATGCTTATATTTCCATATACTTCTGGCAGAACTGAAGAACAAATTTATTTCTCATTTCTGCTTTGCAGTTTGATACTAACATAGAAATCCATTAAACAATTGTTAATTTTATGAGGCTTTGATTAGATAGTAAGGAAAAAATAGTTTCTTTTAAAGGAGTAGTTTCTCACCATGTTTGCAGGTAGCCTCCTTAATTTTCACATGCATATGATAATCATTTAAAATCAGGAAGCTCCATATTCTCCAGGTTCAACATCATCTTAGTGAATTTGAAAAATGGAAATCATTATTTTTGTGAAATATATATATACTTCATTGACTATCTTCTGCTAAATTAAGTTTTTAAGTGCAAAAAAGAGGGGTGGTGGTTTTATTTTATATTGTCTAGGAGAGTGTGAATTTGTTCGGTTAAATTTCTCATTCCCTTTTTTTCTGCCCTAAAGTGGAAAGTATTTTTCCCATGAACTAAATTACACATGAACATGTCTGCTATTTAATTTTATTGTAAAAAATAAATAAGTAAGCATCAAGTATTAATTATTTTAATGAATTTTCCCTTGCTCAGGAAAGGCAAGAGAATGTTCAGAAGATAGTATTAGAAGGCACAGAGAGAATGGAAGATCAGGTAAGGTGGCTATTGCATACTGTCAGACATTACCAGCACACAGCATATGGCTGTATGAGGCTCAGGGCCATTTTTGTTAAGGCCTTGAAGCCATATTACTTGACAGAGTGAGCCTGAAAGTCAGCAGAGCTTTTATTGAGAACTACAGAATAAACTGGATAAAAACTTGCATGTCTTATCTTAGACCTGAGTAGTTAAATGTAAAATCTAATCGTAACTGCATTTACAGATTAATATTTTGCTACCTTTTTTCTGTATGCACAGAGTAAGTTTTGAGTAATGTTTATAGTCGGAATTAAAAATTTTCTGTGAGATTTTCTTTAATGCAGTTTCTTAAACATTTGCACAAAAGCAATTGTAACAAGAGGAAAGTGAGTACTCCAAAGGTATCTATAGTTGTAGGCACAGCTCTAAGCATAGTATATCTTTGAAATTTTATCTTTAAAATGCATGCAGTTTACATTTTATTCTATGATATATCTGTTTGTTTTAATTATAATTTGCCAGTGATACTCCTCACCTTAGTACTGATCAGGCTTCTTGTAATATCAGGTTTCTAGGAAACTGTGCTGTGTTTATCTCATGACTTTGAATACCCTTAGGGAGCAGACACCAGAGTTTGAAAAGCATGATTGCAAAGATTAGGCTTCTCCTGTGGAAATGAAGTACAAACCATTTCAGCATAGGGCAGAGAAGTTCTTCTGAAGGTGTCTCTCCAATGGAGGAAGTGTTATTTGCTTTTACTCCTCTTGCCCCCAGCCCGCACCACCACCTTTTTTGTTCCTGTTGAAACTGCAGTATAAACATCAAAGTTAGATTGCCCTTTTTCTCTGGTTGTCTTCACCATGCCCGAGATAGAATGCTACTTTAAACAAAAACTTTTCCAAAAGTTTGTGAAATACAGGGATATTAATGAAGGAAAATACAAACCCTGTAAAATGACTTCCTTCATAATATTTTTATGTCTCTACTTTTGTAAATAACTTTCTAGGACAGAGAAAGTAATTTGGGGGAAAGGTCTGAGACTTACAAGAAAATATTTTCCTTAACCCGGGGAAGCCCAGCCTTTGCTTGTTGGTCATTAAGCAGGGTCTCAAAGAATAGGTTGACTTTTGCCAGTCTCTGCTTATGAACTAATTAGAGTTATTGCAAGATAAGGAAATTTAGGACCCAACAAAATTCTGCTTTTACGGGGGTGTGTTTTTCAAAACAAAAGCCTGTCCTTACAAAGTTACCACTGTTAATGAATTCTGTCTTTCTTTTAAGGGCTCTGGAAGATGTCCTACCCCTTCTATGTCATGAGGAAAGTATACTTGGGACAAGCTAGGTCCTTAGAGGGGAAACATTCTCCTCAGAAGTACAAGTTTGAAGAGAAAGGGAAACTTAAGGGGTTTTTTTTTTACAGCCTTTCTGTGTTCAGCCTTGTAGGATTTTTTTCTTGTTAATTTTCAATAAGGATATTCATTTGTTCTTGATGATAAATATCAGATATGTGTATGAACTACTATATATGCCTAAACCTAAGGGAAGATATTTTCTCACAATTTTCCTTTCTGAAAAGGAGTTGCCTGATAATTGAGTCCTTGCAAATCTCACATGATGTGCTTTCAGTGACTTTATTTTGGACAGTGAATACTATTTGGGGATGATAGAACTTACGTCAGAGCTCACTCTGGATGCTTATAGATGTCAGCTGATAAAACTGCTATATAAGGAAGCAAATGCAATAGCTTCAGTCATCATTCTTGTTCATTCTCAATATTATTGCTTATAATTGTAAACAAGCATTTAAAAATTATTTTAAAGCCTTGGCTGGTGTGGCTCGGTTGGAGCATGATCCTGTTCCAAAATGGTGCGGGTTCAATTCCCAGTCAAGGCATTTACCTAGGTTGCACCTTCTATCCTCAGTAGGGCATGTTTGGAGGCAACCAATCAATGTTTCTCTCTCCCATCGATGTTTCTCTTTTTCATCATTGTTTCTTTCTCTCTTTCTCTTTTACTTTCTCTTTTCCTCTCCCTCTTTCCATCCCCACTTCCCCCCTCCTCTAAAATGAATGAACGTGTCCTTGGGTGAGGAATTATAGAAAAATAAAATTATTATCTTAACTCTAGGGGAAACTTGTGTTTTATTGATTATTAAAATATACATAAGTGGTGATTTTGATTTGCATTTGGGTAAATTAAAGCTTATTATGAATGTGGAGGTTCAATATTGATTCACACTTTACTACTGTGTTAATTGTTGAGGATTTCAGACTTTTATCCTTCGCTTTCCTCGTTTTTAAATATAAAGCACATTGATGACCTTTACTTTAATAAGATATATCTTATAAGATATTTAAGACATTTCAAAAGGAGATCCTTTCTAAATTTGGCATGATGAATTAATTATTACATTGAACAGTAAATGGTAAACCAATGTTTCTGACTAAAGAAAGTTATTTCCAGAAGAATAAAAATGAGTTTTCAACAGCATGTAAATCCTTTAGAAATATTTCAGAGTGGTAGACTTGTTTGGTTAGTTGGAAAATTATCAATATTCCTATCAAAGGGCATTATTCTTTGCTTTCATTATTTAATTTTTTATTGTCCAACTTATATTATTTTCTTCACCTCACTTTACTTTTTTGTGCAGGGTCAAAGTATTATTCCAATGCTTACTGGAGAAGTAATTCCTGTAATGGAGCTGCTTTCATCTATGAAATCACACAGTGTTCCTGAAGAAATAGATGTAAGTTTTTATTTCATTAAATAGGGGCAGTGGTATGCTTTATCAATTTTGTGAGTTAAATTACTCTTACGTATATTACTAGTATTCCCATTTTAGTAGTATGCATTTTTTGTCATATATACTATTTGTACGAAGTATAAGGCACTTTAACAAAAACACTTACAATTATAGAGGCTTTTTGGTCAGTGATAATTATACCATTAAAATTTAGTTGGCCTCTTTTGTATTTCTTAAAATTGGGAGAATTTCAGACCTTATAGAAGTAATCAGTCTTTTAATTCAGTACTTTTGGTAACAAAACAGTATACAAATGGAAGTTTTTTCATATTCCCTAACATAGTTTCCCTAATCATTTGTTGAGGACATTTTGAGTCACACACTATGCATTCATGGAGAAGTCTTTAGGAAACTGCTCTTGTTGTTTTCTGACATTTTTGTCATTAAGATTTGCCTCCTGATTCTGACAGCTCAGAAGAGGAAGTCGTTCTTGTAAAAATTGTTGCTTAACCTGCCAGATGAGCTTTTGCATTTGTTCTTCTGAAAGTTTATGCTAGTGCACAGAGATTGTTTTATGGGGATTCTTGATGCTTAGAAATGAGGGCAATGTGTTATATTGAACTTAGATTTCAGAAAACTTGTGTATTAAAAATGTTTTTTCGATATTATGCTATGCCAGAATAATTTTTTTGGTACATTTTAGATTGCTGATACAGTTCTCAATGATGATGATATCGGTGATAGTTGTCATGAAGGCTTTCTCCTCAAGTAAGAATTTTGTTTCTTTTCATAAAAGCTGAAAGAAGCAGATACAAATCTTACGCTCACCTGTGACAGACTATGAAAGGAAGTCAATAACAGAATGGCTACTCCACATTATTGTAGGGACAGCATTGCACATTTGAACCATTACTTGGCTTTGTATTACTTTTTCATTTATTACATATCTTTGATATATTTGAGGTTACTCTTCTTTTTTTTTTTCTTAATATTTAAAGAAGCTGAGTTTCCACAGCACCCAGACAAGAGATCTTAGTCTCTTGTTTGGTTCTGGTTTCTTGTTTTACTTCTCATTAAAGCTGAAACTAAGAATCCTTTCAAAATAAGTTGCATTGTGGATGCACTTGAGTTATTTGGGGCTAGAAAAGAAAATTATTTCTGTTTGTCCGGATCCTCTCCATCATACAGTAGATTTTAGTGCTTAAAGGTGTGGGCCCTAAAACCAGATGTGCTGGGTTACTGCTGTGTAACCCTGGGCAAGCTGCCTGAGCTTTGTGTGTCTCCATTTCCTCATCTGTAAAATGAGAACAAAAATATTACCTCTTTTATGGGATTGTTGTAAGTGTTGAATGAGATAAATCAAATTAAGCATTTAAAACAGTGCCTGGCACGTGTAAGCACATAACAATAGCTAACATTTGCTATTTGTGTTTCTTTTAAGGAAAATAATAGCAGCCAGTATTTATTGAGTGCCTACATGTTAGTCTCCAGTCTAAGTGCTGTCTCTACATTTAGAGTCTCATACTCTGCTTTAGTGTTTCTTTACAATTGCAGGTTACCATGAAATTTTATTTTTTAAAACAAGAACTGAGAGAATAAGGCATGTGCTATTATGCCCCACAGTCACTTCCCTTTAGGTATGTGATGGAACTGCAGAGGCAAGGGTGTGGCTAGCCTAGAAGCCTTAAGTAGTTTGAATCAGAAGTTTATTAGTCCTGATTCTGTTTAGCATCAGCCACTCTTACATTATTTTTAATCCTCTTTGTCTTTACATAAATCACTTAAGCTCTCTCAACACTGCAGTTTCTTCCTCTATAAAATGGTGATGTTTTTACTAAATGAGTGGTTTTAAGTTTCATATGAGAGAATATCTGTGAAAGGCATGTACAAATAAAGGTGAATTTACTCTTTTGTATCTTTGATGTTCTTCATGTAAAGTTATTCTAAATTATCAGAAGCTCACTTGCCCTTTTTAAGTTTGTGAAATTGTTTTAATTTTTTTTCTTCAATTCACAGTGCCATTAGCTCACACCTGCAAACCTGTGGCTGTTCTGTTGTAGTAGGTAGCAGTGCAGAGAAAGTAAATAAGGTAATTTATTTTGTAACCCAGCAAATAATCTGATTTTTGAATACTGCTAACATGTCATGGATTGTAATTTAAAAGTCAGGTTGCAGTCACAGTGACCTAATAGTGTAAAGAGGCAATAGAATCTGACCAAATTACTATGACACCCTAAGCAAAAAGGAATTCAGAATAAACTGAATAGGAAGTCATTTATTGGTTAAATTTTGATAATTCATAAATACTGGTCTCAGTATTTTATAAATGTTTTTGAGAACATTTTAAAACTAGATATTTTTTTAAATTGTCTTTTATTTATAGATGTTACCTTTAATAAATATGAAGATGGCTATGAACTTTTCGTACAAATTCTAATAAAATTTTATCTGATCACCTCGATTTCATTTTCTGGTTTTTTCCCCCCTAAATCTGTCCCTGTTTGGGACCTATTTACGTAAGTGGTCAGTGGAGATTATATTTTATTCAGTGACATTTGTGACCACTTCCTTCATGCTACATGAGTTAGTAAAGAATTAATGAGCAGTTAAACTTTTAAAGCAGTGGGCAACAAACCTAAGGGATTTTGCACTTTTCCTCACTGATCATTAATTAGAAAGATAAGTATACATATCCAGTAATTTAAGCAAACTTTTTTTTTTAAGTTTTACATAGGAGATATGTTAGAAATGATTATTTGCTTGACAAATATTTTCCTTACTTTTTTTCTGTAATTAGCTACCCTATATATTTACATGAGCCTTAATTAACACAACCATTTGTGTATGATAAGCTTACTTCTATTATTATGCTGCATCTAATGATTAGTGATGTCATTTCTGTTACTCCAAGAAAGCAGCTTTCCAGCTGCATCCCCCAAAATCTTCCAGTTTCACAGAGAGACTTTTCAGTTATTTCTTGAGGGAGAGAGACTCTGTGGAAGGGACCTTGTGTTTTTAAAACATGTTTCTCATCCCACATTGTCTTCTGGTGTAATAGCTTCCCTTTCGAAACCAGAAAAGACACCGGTGTTCAGGCTGCCTGTCACTACCAAACCCAATAAGTAATGACAGCGACTGAATCTTTATGGGCGCTTTATTCAGGTGGCCTGTGATCTGAGAAGATGGTGGGTTCATACCCTAACAGACCATCTTGCCTTCTCTTTCTAGGCCAGACTTTTTATAACGGAATAAACAAGGTGCAGTGAAGGGTTTTGAAATTCAGGGAGGATTAGGTGGAAGAAACTGCAACATTCCTGTCCTAGGCAGTTAGCTGTTCCCAGGGATGGATGGTCGTCTGTCCCTCCCTGAAACACAGTGGCCGGATGCCTCCACTTATCTCCAGGCGGTAATCTTTAGCGGTGCCCCAGGAGGTCGGCTCTTTTCCTAGGAGCCAGGATGGGCCTTATCTATCTGTAGTTTCTTAAACAAAAGCTTTAACATATATATCTTGCTACGCTTATAATTTTTTACCTTAAAGTAAAATTTTCCAACTCTTGAGTCCCCTATGACTTTGACCTTATTAATTTAAGAAAAAGGTGGTCACTGTTCTAGATTGTAAACCACTACTTTAATATAAAACCTCTAAATATAGTCTGAATTCCAACGCAGTTACATGGTGTAGAGGAGAAAAATTAATGTTCCCTCTCCTTGTAGGATTTTGGCTGAGACCTCCTTGTAATTAGGCAGATTCATTAACAGGAGAAAAACAAGTTTAATAACATGTATACCTGCAGTATACGTGGGAGTTATGCAAGAAAACCAAGCACCTCCAAAAAATAGCCCAAGCTTGTACCTAAAAGACCATCTTCAGCTAATGACCAAAGGAGATTTTGATAGGGAATTACAGGATAAGGGAACGGTTAGGCAGGCCTTGACTCTCCATTGATACACTTTCTAGAGATTATGTTGTCCTTCTCTTGATGGAGATTTTCCTTTTAAATGTAAATGTGTCTTAAAAAAGGGTAAGTTGCAGGGTTTCTCCCATATCTGCTGTTTCTTAAAAATAATCAGCCTAAAATTATCCTATGTCAATAGGCATATTTGGGGGTGGCAGATTCTACTCCCTTTCAATGGCTTTTTTGTTTTCTTAATAGATCTATAGATCAAATTCTATTAGAATCATAGGTTTCTAAGCCCCAAACAGTGGCTCACTTATTTTAAATAGGATATGATGGAATTAATTCATGTTCTCTTGAAGGATTTGGACAATTCTTGATATTCATTGTCATGGGAGTTCACATATAGAACTATTAAAAGCCATAATTCTGTCTAATTTTACTGCATTTAATTTTCTTGTCCCAAATTGTTTGAGAAGTACTTGCTGCTAGGTGAAGCTACAAGTCAGTAACTCTACTAGGTCATTACTTCCTGCTGAAATAAGGACCCCTTGGTCAAGTGACTTTAGATCAGTCACCCAGAGAGTCACAACGTGTATTCGAATGTTAAAAGTTTTGAGATACACTACACTGTAAGCTTACCAACATTTCCTAAACTTATTTGACTATGGAGTTCCCCTCTTACCCACAACGGTTACAGCCCATGGACTATTCTGGCTGACTAAGGAATACTTATTTCTCAGGATGTATTTTATTGGCAAAAACAATTAAAATTTCTATTATAGTTTCTTTCATAAAACAAACCAATAATATTTTTTACATTATATTTTAATGCTAAAATCTTTTCTTTTACAGATAGTAAAAACATTATGCCTTTTTCTGACTCCAGCAGAGAGAAAATGCTCGAGATTATGTGAAGCAGAATCATCATTTAAATATGAGTCAGGGCTCTTTGTCCAAGGCCTGCTAAAGGTATAGTGTACATTTGTCACAGGTGAAACCAATTTTTGAGACTTTTTTAAGTGTATGTTGAACATTAGTATTAAATTTTTCTCACGCTTATGTGCCAAGGGACCAGCTTCCTTTACACAGATCTGAGCACAGAGTATATGCCTTATGGATATATAGTGAGTATCAGTGAAATATCACAGAATATCTTTCTTCATGTTTCTCTTTGGTTTCCTATAGCTGCGTATCTGGCCTCATGATTTTCTTTTAATATGTGCTTGAATTTGTGCGCATACCTAAAAGAGGAACATTTCTATTTTACTGAACAGATACGAATTTGTGCATTATGATTTTATGTTTATGTGCTATACGCATTTATTGAAAAAATTTTAAGCTGCTTTCTAGCTAGAAAAAGTATATGAGATTTGATCAATCCTCTGTGTATGTATTAGAAAAATTATTTTACATTTTTGTTCTGTTTGCTTAAGTTTACTTTTGAAGGAAGAAAACAGATAAATGTAAATTAGCCATTATTTTTAATAATTATGGGGAAGACAGTTATTCACTTTATTGCATCTGTTATTGTTTTGATTATAATCAATCACATGAAGATGTAGATTTCCTACTACTTATGTGATTCTGTCATAGTGGATGCTTTCTTGAGGATGTAGGCATAACAAAATGAAAGAAAAATATTTAAAAATGTTGCAAATAAAATTACATTCAGCTTTTGCATTTTTTCTTTTTTATTTTTTTAAAAGATTTTATTTATTTATTTTTATACGGAGGGGAAGAGAGGGAGCAAGAGAAAGAGAGATACATCGCTGTGTGGTTGCCTCTCAAGCTCCCCCACCTGGGGTCCTGGCCTGCAACCCAGGCATGTGCTCTGACTGGGAATCGAACCAGCAACCCTTTGGTTCACAGGCCCATGCTCAATCCACTGAGCTATACCAGCCAGGGCAGCTTTTGCATTTTCAATAATGCTCATTCTGTGAACTCAAAATACTAATATTTATATACCAAAACTCTTTAAGGGAAATCATTTCTTTTTTAAGAATATTTTATTTATTCATTTTTAGAGGAAGAAGGAGGGAGAAAGACAGGGAAAGAAACATCGATGTACAAGAACAATATTGATCAGTTCTCTCTCACATGCCCCCAGCTGGGGACCTGGCCCACAACCCAGGCATGTGCCCTGCCTGGAAATTGAACCAGCAACTTTTCAGTCTGTAGGATGGTGCTCAATCTACTGAGGCACACCAGCCAGTGCTGGAAATCATTTCTAATTTGAATTATACAAATCTGAAAATTAGAACTTCTTCCTAGCAAAGGCATAAGGTACTTAGTACTTTTATTTCCTCAGCAACCTCTCATTTAATTATATGATTTTATCCTTGAAAGGTCTTATACTAGATGCATAGAGGAAAATTTCGAACTATGATTCAATGATAATATGTTAAGAATTTCCCATGCAATTATAAATTCTGTAGCCTTTCAGAAATGCTTTGATATTATATATCAAGAGCCTTACTAATGTTTAAAGATTTAAATTGCTGTTTCTGCCTCTGGAAATTCATCCTAAGGAAGCAATTATATATGCAGAATATTTACTTATAAAGATGATCATCACAGCATTGTAAGAGTGAAAAAATTAAAACAGCCTTTGTCTTCTGTTCTCTTCAGTCATGTAGCAGTGCTTTGTACACAGTGTATCCTTGTTCCATGGCAACCAACTGGCTACACCTAAAAGAAGTGCATTTTTTACTTATTATAAAAATACGTATATTGAAATTTAAAAGAACATATGAATAGTCAAGAGGAAGAAAAAGTTACTCGTAATCTCACAATCCATTGAATAACCACTGTTAATATTTGTCATGTATCCTTTTGGTCTTTTTTTTCTTCTCTGTGTTTTTTTTTCCCTACATCTCTCCCCACCGAAAAACATTTTCTTTATTATATTCTGCATGTTCTAAACTGCTTTGTTCACAATATATTGTGAATATCTTTCAAAATTAACACATAAACTTGAGCAGCTTAATTTTAATCCCTTTTCGGATGCTTAGGTTGTTTCTGTCAAAATTTTGCACACAATCATGATTAATATCCAAGGATAAAGTCCTAGAGATGGAGTTGCAAAATCAAAGGCAGTTTTTCTTTTTTAATTTAAAAAATAATTCCTGCCCTGGTCAGCATGGTTCAGTTGGTTGGAGGGTCGTCCCACAACCGAAAGGTTACAGGTTCAAAACCCAATCAGGGCACATACCTAAGTTCAGTCCTTGGTCCAGGTGCACGTGGGAGGCAACCAACTGATATTTCTCTCCCACATCAATGTTTCTCTCTCTCCCATCCTTTCTCTATAAAAGCAATGAAAAAATGCCCTCAGGTGAGGATAAAAAAAGAAGTCTTTATATCTTTTGGCATGTAAGACAGTTTTCCTTTCATTATCACAGGATTCTACTGGAAGCTTTGTGCTACCTTTCCGGCAAGTTATGTATGCCCCCTATCCCAGCACACACATAGATGTGGATGTGAACACCGTCAAGCAGATGCCACCCTGTCATGAACATATTTATAATCAGCGTAGATACATGAGGTCAGAGCTGACAGCCTTCTGGAGAGCCACTTCAGAAGAAGACATGGCTCAGGATTCTTTCATCTACACAGATGAAAACTTCACTCCTGATTTGTAAGTAATGCCCTGCCTTTTGATGTTGTCATTAAGCAATATTATGAAATTGTGTCTTTTATGAGTAAGAACAAAACAAAACGGGTCTGTGTCTAAAAAGAAACATTCTAGGAGAATTATGTTTGAAGAAATAATTTGGTTAATCAAGCATTTTTTTCTTAAATGTCTATTTTCTTACTATAATTGTGTTTCCCATAAGATAGATTAGTTCTTAAATATAAATATTTAAATATTTATTTACCAAATATATATTGAGTTCCTAGGCACAGTACTAGGTACTAAGGTCAATAGTGGCCAGATAGCCCAGCTCTGACATTGCTTGTAGTTTAATGTGTATGAGTCACTGAAAAGCGTATTCAGGCCCTGGCCTGGAAGCTGAATTGATTAGAGCATCGTCATGATACACCAAGATTTCAGGTTCGATCTCCAGTCAGGGAACATAAAAGAATCAGCCAAATGAATGCATAAATAAGTGAAACAACAAATTGACGTTTTTCTCTCTCAGACTCAATAAATAAAAATTTAAAAAAAAAAACTATTGAGTAAACCAAAGAGTAATTATGAGTCTTTTCTTTCTTGATATATGACTATAAAAATACAACAAAACTGTCAAAAATATTAATACAGCATTCTTTTACTTTGTATTTTATACTGTGGTATTCATTCCTTACCATAAAGTCTGATTAGTAAACTAGAAAAATAAAAGTAATGATGGTAAAATATTCAGTGTGTACCCAGTTAGGGGGAAAAAATGATAAATCTGAATTATAAAACCCTAAGAAAGCAGTAAAATGATGTTCTGAAATCAGGAAAACATTTGTAGTATGCTACGATGACTTTCTCTAAATAATTTAAAGTGCCTGGCACATAGAATGTGCTCAATAAATGTTAACTAGAATAAACAGGTTTGCGTATACAAGCAAGCAGCACAGTTGGAGCAAGCAGCCCTGTCCTGTGTTTCTGAGAAAAGTTGTGAGCTGAGGCAGCAGACTTGCAGAGCCCCAGTAGTCACGCAGAGGGTGTTGACCAAAAACACAGAAAAGGAACGCCAACCGTCCAGGGTGTCCCTAGCCTCCTGTTCAGGTGCAGAAGGATGACTTCATTAGGATTCTTCTTTCCCCATCTCTCCAGCGTTCTTGTTGATGCCGTAGAAAGCTTTAGGGAAATTGGTTTAGAATGTGAATTGGCTGAAATTAGAATGCCAGGCCACAAAGTTTTCACATACAGTATTGTTAATTTTGGTACATATGTAGAAATTCTCAGAATTAATCTGTTCCTTCAAGTATTTTCTTCTTTCCTAAAGTATTTATTATTTGTTTTATTTTTTATTAGTTGCTGTAGAGCTATTTGGGGGGAATTTGTTGAACTTTAGAATGGGTTTATAATCATCTAGTATTTTTTTGGAAAATATATACTTTAACATTTCTTACTCATTTTAACCCATTATGTTTGCTTCACTGATTTAACAAACTGTGATTAGCCAGCTGTTCTTGTTTTGCTAATCATAACAAAATAATGTTACGATAAAATGTTTTTCTAGCTCTAAGTAAATTTTTTTATCATAAAACTGTCCAAATATATTTTTAGACACTAGATTGTATATTGTTAAATTTTACATATTTTAGAGATATTTTACCTTTTAGTTTATTTTAAACAATATTTATTTTTAAGATTTTTTTAATTTAAAAAAATAATTTCAGTTACTACCAATAACAAATGAAAAATCAGTCACTGGAAATATTTTTAAACACTTTGCTTCATCTGATTCACTGTGCTCAAGATATTCATTGAGAGAAACAGGTATGTTCAGAACAGTGGACTTAAATAAACAGTCTTATTCTCTCTCCAAAGCCAGAGAAGGGTGCTGTCAGTGTCCATATTAATCAGATACCTGGTAATCATGAAATGCTGATTTCCGCCCCCCACCCCCACCCTTTGGGTTTCCTTCTGTCATTTGACATACCCTTCTTGTAGAACTAGGAAATTTAGGTACTTTCCTATTTACCTCTGCACATACAGCTCTTTCCTGCCACTCCTCTTAGCCACTACTTTCAGTTAAAAATTGCTTATCTTATTAAATGCTACATTACCCCTTTTACTTGAGTATAACCTAGCATCTCAGGAAATTCTTTAGGGAAGTAGAAGGCAAGGAGAGGAGAGGAAGAAGAGAAAAGCTCAAAGGGACTTGGGACCTGGGAAAAGAGCGTTCTTTTTTATAAGCATCTTCTGTATCCTAGGTGGTGTGTTAGATCCATGTTCTGTCAGGTGTGCATTACATCTTAAGTTCTTTCTCTCATCACAGTAGGTAATACTTTCCTAGAATACTAGCTGGTTCATGTTACTTGCCAGATGATGGGCTTGTTGATGCAGAACCCAGTGGTTGCAATATCCAGATAGCCATCTAGCTGTGTTCCTTATTCCCACTCAAGTGATTCTTAGCATTTGTCCTTTTATCTTTTTTTATCTTAAAATGTTCTCTAGAAGTTATTGTACATAAATTTATCCTTTTATTTTGTTTTGGCTTTTGGTGATAGTGGTATGTGTCTATTTTTATTGCTGTTTTATTTTTTGAGATGTCAGGAATTGTCTCTCAACATTTTTTTGTAAGCTGAGGGTACTAAAATAGATTGATAGATATTACATATCAATCTTGGGACTGCTTATATCTTTAAGAGAAAAATGATTACATAGTGGCCTGATAAACTACAGTAATAAACAAAGGTCTTGAGTTAAAGTAAATATATATTTTATATCTTCAAATACATACATCTAATTTTTATAAAAAATGATTATATGCCCTGGATGGTGTAGCTCAGTGGATTGAGCACGGGCCTGTGAACCAAAGGATCGTGGTTCGATTCCCAGTCAGGGCACATGCCTGGGTTGCAGGCCAGTTCCCAGCATGGGACACACAAGAGGCAACCATACAGTGATATTTGTCTCCCTCTCCCTCTCTCTCTCTCTCCCCCCTACCCTTCCCCTCTAAAGATAAATAAATAAATTAATAAATAAATGATTATATCTAATATCCTATTTCAAAAAACTTAATTTATTGACTAGAGTATAGGATTATGGAAAGTAGCATTATGCAGTCATTTCAACATTTGGACTATTTTCTTCATAGGAATATTTTTCAAGATGTCTTACACAGAGACACGCTAGTAAAAGCCTTCCTGGATCAGGTAAATGTTAAACCTGAGATTGTTGGAGTGAATGATATGATTGATGTGTGTGTGTGTGTGTTTTTTAAATATATCCTACAATGGCTGTACTCTATATAACATCATAGAATGAGTAATCATCTTTTTGTAGTGTCTCTGATCTTTCTTAAAGTGTCTAAATGATTTTTCTTTTGAATTGTTAATGAGTAATCATCTAAATATTAACAATTAAAGATGTATCATTCCCCAGTTCAAATAATAAATGTTTTAATTCTGAGCACTAACCTGTAACTTACATTGTTTTCTTTTAGGGGGATGAAGGGAGCGTGTGCATAAATGTTTTTTATTGCCTTACTTCAGTCAAAAATAACTTTAAATCTACCTCTGTGATAGCATCTTAATTGCCTCCTTTTGAAAAAAATCTACTTAATTTGAAGAAAATTACAGATTATATGGGACTTCTTTCTTAATATAATAGAGCTCTGTCATAGTATTCTGAGGCTGAGGTCGGGAAACATTGTCATAGATGTGGCCCTGAGTACTGAGTTCCTTAGGTTAACTAGAATGTTTTTTACGGGGGGCTTCTTGATAATATTTATAGTGAGTAAGGACATTAAAATACGTGAACACAGCCTGTGGTATGTGTTTTGGTGGACAAGGGACTCTAGCCTGGATTTGGGCTCTGTCCAGCTCAGCAACTTTTAGGTGTCCAAAATTTTTCACAAACAGGAATTTGCCCCTTTCAAAAATCTTGTATGTACAACATGATAAGTGAATAAAGTATTGATACAGTGGTTAGCACATAGTCAACATCCAGGGCTGTGTGGTCTGTGGTATGTCAAAGTTCAAGGATAATAGGTAGTCATGTAATTCTGTGCTTCTCAGTCTGAAATAAAACCCTTCTACGACTAAGCCTGCACCCTCTCCCACATCACCCCCCTGCCTTCCAGAACAAGAGCACTAGAGGGAGGGATATGGATATCTCAAAATCATTATCTAAGCATGGCTCAGCTTCTGGGAACTTCATTTGAAGATGTGGGCAAAAAAAGTTGAGTAACACAACTGGAAATAACTTGTCATTGTGATTTTTAATTAAATAGATATGCATATATTCTTAGGAAGAATGCAAAATGCTTTTAAATATAAAATAGAACTGTCAGGCTCTTACCAGGCTTAGTACTTCTGTCATACTCCAGCCTGTTAGGAGACACCAATAGAAATGATCAAGGGGAACTCTTCTAATGTGTGTTACCTGCCAGGTGCTGTTAATGCTATGATTAAAACATGCAGTATAAGTAGAATGAGAGCAAAATATTTTTTTAAATATTTCATTTTCCTGTAGGTCTTTCATTTGAAACCTGGTTTATCTCTCAGGAGTACTTTCCTGGCACAGTTTCTACTTGTCCTTCACAGAAAAGCCTTGACGCTAGTAAAATATATAGAAGATGATACGTAAGTAAAACTATATGGAAGACAAACTTTTGTGCATTATTTTGTTTTGTTTTCTTCCCTTTGGCCATTTTCTATATTACATGTTTGTATTTTTTTATTTGTAGGCAGAAGGGGAAAAAGCCATTTAAATCGCTTCGGAACCTGAAGATAGACCTTGATTTAACAGCAGAGGGCGATCTTAACATAATAATGGCTCTAGCTGAGAAAATTAAACCAGGCCTACACTCCTTTATCTTTGGAAGACCTTTCTATACCAGTGTACAAGAACGAGATGTTCTAATGACTTTTTAAATGTGTAACTTACTAAACATATTTCGTCACAATCGTGATTGCTGCTAAAGTAGCTCAGTGGGATGGCACGCATCAATCCCTGGGATTGTACCCCAGAGTTCTACTCAGCAGTGGCAGTTACACTTAGTTACACTACAGTTGTCACAAGCAATCTGCAAGGGGTGTCAGGCGCATTGTTAACAATGAATGGATCTCTTCCTACTTGTGCTCACTTGGGATACAGACTTATGTTTACAATTATAATAAATATTGCTATCTTTAAAAAGATGTAATAATAGGATAGGATCTTGACCACAACTACTGTTTTTTTGAAACTTAGGCTTCATGGTTTACACATATCAACGTGAAATTTTTGTTAGCTTCCACAGACTAGTTGACTTTCCATTTTTGGTGTTTCTCGGAATATGAAATAATTGTAATTGGTTGCAATCAGCTGGAAACTAGAGCATCTAACTCATTTCAGTTCCATATATAGGAAGTTAACTTGAACTTAGGGTAAGTTTTAGAAAGAAAATACTGTTCAAGCAGATGTTTAGTTATAATTAGTAATTAGAGCCTACTCTGTAGACTTAGTCATTCAGATTCAGTCTGTGCAGAAATGTCAGTGTGTTTAGTCCCGATTATGATGAACCTCGGTCGGATGGCTTTTGTTTTTTTGTTAAGCTCTGTCAAAAAAAATATATAGGAAATTGAATTTGTTTTAGTAGTTCTTGACAACTATATAACTTAATTTTCATTATTTTAGAGACAAGTGGAAAAGTGTACCTCTTGTGTCTTGTTCTCTTGGAAAAGTATAATTACTTGGACAAAGTTTGGATTTTACTAGTCAGCCATTGTCATCTTGTTTTCTTCTCGTAGAGTCTTACCTTCACTTGGCAATCATTGTAACTCCAAGATTATTAAATAGAGAATATACTAATTATCTTTTTTCAGGAATAGAGAATAATATCCTTTTATATTTCTGCACATATTTTTGTAGTTGTTGCTGTGTGTCTTTGCCTGCAACATATGAAGAATAGCAGGAGAAACTTTACTGACATGTTATTTACTAGGTGTTACTTTGGCAGAACTGCCGAAGTTTTCTTAATATGCTTGGACCATTTTGCTGGCTATAAAATAACTGATTAACATAATTGTGTGCTAGAACAGTGTTGACGTAGTAGTATATGTGAACATAATGTTTGTTTGTTTTTTAAATCTAAGACTGTGGAAGTAACATAAAAGGGAAAAATATTCATAAGGGATAAAAGTGATAGAGCCCCTCTGCCCTGACCCAAAGTTACCCAAGAATATGTTCTGTTCTGAAAAGTCCTAATAGCCTTTCACATCTCTAATAAGAAAGATGTAGACATCTTGATTTTCACCTACATGGAACCATGTGACTGATGCTCTATAGCTCAGGCATGAAAAGATAAACACATATCACCTCTTTGTACCCTGTACTCAGTGTTTTTTGTTTTTGTTTTTTAATGATAGATTATTTAAGTATGGATTTTTTTTTCTTTTTTGTTGGTTTATTGTATTGTTATACAGAATGGAAGTTGTACAGTGAAATAAGTTATTAAAGCATGTGTAAACATCGCTACATATATTTTCTCCTAGAAGGAGAATTTTGAATAAAATATCTTTGAAATTTTGTCTCTTATGTTTACTTGTTTAGAAAAACAGTGCTATGATATTGAAAGACTGGTTTCATGTTCATGACAGTCATATGGAGTCTAACCTTTTTTTTTTTTTTTTTTTTTTTTTTTTTTAAGAAAATACGTGTAAGATTTTATTTAATGCTGGTAATGGGTAACAGAGTTTGCCACCCCAAAACAGGCCTTTTGGGATCTTGATTATTTTAAGCTGAATATTTTTGAGAAACAAAAGACTCATAAAGAACCTTTGACCATCCTCCTAACTGCCCCCTAAAATTAAGAGAACCTGCACCAGCGAGGGAGATATCATTATAATGAAGTTCAGCTTTCTATGAACTAAGTGTGGTAAGCCAGGAGGAACCTAGCAAGGCCCTTTTGATTCAGGTCTGTGTCCCATAGTTAAAGATGGCCCAGCAGACATTTATAAACATTTGCTTTCCCATCTTCATGTGAATTTTCCTGCTCTTTGAAGTCCCAAGCCACCACCCTACCCACTGTCTCCTTAGCTCAAAATAGTATATAAGCCTCAACTGCCTATGTTCTGGGATCTCGTTTTTTATGGAACCCCCATATGTCCATGCCTAATAAATTTGGTCACTTTCTCATGTTAGTCAGTCTCATGTTAATTTGGTTATTAGTCCAGCCAGAAGAACTTAGAAAGTAGAAGGAAAATTATTTTTACACCCCCACACTGGAATCTTATGTTGTTTTTTGGGCTTTGGTTTTTTGGTTTTTTTACAAAAAGTCTTTCTGCTTAATTTCCAGGATTGCACTCTGAGTTTTTAAATCTATATATTATTTCAAGTACAAGATGATTGTTGGATAAATATTTTTTTAAATTCCTATAATGATATTAATATAACCTAAACTGAAGTTATTCCTTCCAGATATCTGGAAAACAAATAAGATTTGACATTTTTACACCAGGAAAAAAAAATCATAAATATAACAGTTGAGTTGAAAGGTTTCTTTAAAAGAAGATGTGATTTATTGCATAGCTAAGATTCTCAAAGAAGAAACCAAAACTTTTGTTTCCATTTTATCTCTTGCTGGCTCATTAGCTGTAACTCTTTGTTATTTTAGTGATTGCTTTAGGGTTATAGCAAGTGATAAACCACTTGTCCTATACTAGAAACATACAGTGTAAGAACCTTATAATGTATTTAAGGTGACATTTCTCCCTTCTCATCTCTACACCTTTGTGACTTCACATTTTCCTTCTATGTATGTTATAAGCTCCATCTTTTATTTACATTTTTGCTTAAACAGTTATATTTTAAAGGTGTTTAAATATAAGTATTCTAAACATCCCAATGAAAATGCAGAATTTATCAGATTGGATTACAAATATATCCAGTTATATTCTGTGAACAAGAAATTCATCATAAAAGTACAGAACAAACATTAAAAGGATGGGAAAAGGTATACCATTCTAACACTAACCAAAAGAAAGCCAAGGTGGCTGTCTTGTTAATATCAAAGATTTCAGAGCAAAGACTATTACCATGGATAAAGATAATTTTATAGTGCCAACCATCTTGCTGATGTTCAGCAAGAAGCCATAACAGTCCTAAGTGCTTGTTCACCTAACGTCATCTTCAAAAATACATGCAGCAAAAACTGATAGAACTGTAAGGAGAAATAGACAAAACTACAATTAATTTTTAGAGATTTGAATATTGCTCCATCAATGTAGAACAAGAAAACATAAAATAGGGATATAGAGTACTAGAACAAGACTGTCAACCAACTTGATATGACAGTTGTAGAACAGAGCAGTACCTAACTATAATAGTTAACACATTCTTTTCAAGAGCACAAGGAACATGGTCTAAGACAGACCATATTCTGAGCCATAAAACAAGTCTCAATAAACCTAAAAGGATGCAAGTTATGTGAAGTACAGTCTCTGTACTTTGGAACACAGTCTCTGATCACATGGAATTAAATTAGAAATGAATAACATATCTAAGGAAACCTGAAATAGTTGGAAACTAGTGCTTTTGAAAGATTAGCTAATTTCTAAATTGTGCGTTGGGCGATAGATAAGAGGAATGGCTTGGAGATCAAAAAAGAAGGAATCAGTACTATAGAATGATTTTTTAAAGTATATTTTATTGATTAAGCTATTACAGTTTTCCCAATTTTTCTCCCTTTATCCCCCCTCTGCCCTGCACCCCCAACCCTCCAGATCTCCCCCCCACCCTGCTTAACTCATGTTCATGGGTTGTACATATAAGTTCTTTGACTTCTCTGTTTCCTACACCATACTTAACCTCTCACCATCTATTTTATGCCTACCAATTATGCTACTTATTCCCTGTACCTTTTCATCCTTATTTTTCCCCTCCCCATCCCTACTGAAAACCCTCCATGTGATGTCCATTTCTGTGATTCTGTTCCTGTTCTAGTTGTTGGCTTAGTATTTGTTTTCATTGTTTTGGGATTTTTTAGGTTCATTTATTGATAGTTGTGAGTTTGTTGTCATTTTACTGTTCATAGTTTTTGATCTTCAATTTCTTAGATAAGTCCCTTTAACATTTCATATAATAAGGGCTTGGTGATAATGAACTCCTTTAACTTGACCTTATCTGGGAAGCACTTTATCTTCCCTTCCATTCTAAATGACAGCTTTGCTGGATAGAGCAATCTTGGATGTAGGTCCTTGTCTTTCATGACTTGGAATACTACTTTCCAGCCCTTTCTTGCCTGTAAGGTTATTTTTGAGAAATAAGCTGATAGCCTTGTGGGTACTTCTTTGTAAGTAACTGTCTCTTTTCCTCTTGCTGCTTTTGAGATTCTCTCTTTATCTTTAATCTTGGGTAGCTTAATGATGATGTGCCTTAGTGTGTGCTCTTTGGGTCCAACTTCTTTGGGACTCTGGGCTTCTTGGATTTCCTGGAAGTCTATTTCCTTCACCAGATTGGGGAAGTATCCATTCATTATTTGTTCAAATAAGTTTTCTGTTTCTTGCTCTCGTTCTTCTCCTTCTGGCACCCCTATAATTCAGATACTGGAATGTTTAAAGTTGTCCCAGAGGTTCCTAAGCTTCTCTTCATTTTTTTGAATTCTTGTTTCTTCATTCTGTTCTGGTTGGATGTTTATTTCTTCCTTTTGTTCCAAATTGTTGCTTTGAGTCCTGGTTTCCTTCCTGTCACTGTTGGTCCTCTGAATATTTTGCTTTATTTCACTTTGGGTATCTTTCATTTGTTCTTTCATTTTTCGACCGAGCTCAATCAGTTCTGTGAGCATTTTGATTACCAGGGCTTTAAACTCCATCAGATAGGTTGGCTTTCTCCTCATCACTTAGCTCTCTTTCTGGAGTTTTGCTCTGTTCTTTCATTTGGGCCATATTTCTTTGTCTTGGTGCAGCTGATAAGTTGTAAACGGGGAGGGCCTTAGGTACTCAGCAGGACAGGGCAATGCTCTTGCTGCACTTCGGCACTGCTTGGGAGGGAGGGGCCAGAGAGGGAACAACGCAGCGTGCCTGTCGGCTCTATCCCCACTTTCCAAAAGACTCTCATGTGAGACGGAATCTCCCAACATTGCAACCCCCACCCCCATAGTCCACAGTCAGCTCTGAGTCTCAGTTTCTTGTTTGGTCAGAGCCACCCTCATGGATCACTGCCTTGTGGACAGTTCTCTTGGCTAGACCCCGCCTCACCTTGGGTCCTTGCAGCCGGTCCCGCCCTCACAGTCCACTGCCTTGCCCTGTTCTCTCAGCCAGCCCCCACCTCACTGGGCGGTCTAGTCTGCTGCCTTGGTGTGGGTTCTCTCCATCCTCTCCCTCCTACCAGTCTGGTTGATCTGGTTGCCTATTTCTTTAATTCCTTGGTTGTTGGAGTTCCATGCAGTTTGATTTTCTGACAGTTCTGGTTGTTTATTGTTTTTAGATTGGTTGTTATACTCCTTTTGGTTGTGCGAGGAAGCAAAGGGTTTCTACTTACGCCTCTATCTTTGCCAGAACCTCCTATGGGATGATTTTTAAGAGTGGACCTCATCCTGCCTTTGCTGTCTGCCCCTTACAGCCCATTCTTCACAGGGATAGCAGCATGATCCTTATAAAATTAAATGTAATGATCACTTCTGTTTCATGGCACTGTATCATTTACAAAATTAAATCTGAAATCCTTGCAACAGTTTCTGTTCAACCCTGTAACCTCACTTTTCACTTTCTCACTCTCAGTTCCTAGTACATTCTTTTGTTGCATATATTACACTGTGCCTTTACTTCTCTGCCTCCATCTCCACCACTAGGCTTGAGAACAACATCCACGTCCTTTTCATTTTTGTGTCTCAGTGCCTAGCATGGTGCCAGGCACAAGGCAAAAGTTGAATACATATAATGAGTATACTAGCATTATTTTCTTTATTCTTTCCAAAAAGAGTCAGTTCCTGAGAATTAAGGGAAATTGCTTTCTTTATGTAATCAGGAACTTCTTTCTCCTAGGAAGTCCTTTATTAAAATTGAGTTTATGTACAACCTAGCTCTAAGATTTCAAAGACTTTAAGGCAGTGATTTTCAGTCTTTTCTAAGTAATGATACGCTACCATTTTCTGCATTTGTGCCGCACTGTCTCATCTCTTGCTGAAATAGTCTTTTTAAATTAATAGCTTGATAAATTGCTAAGCAGTTTTCATCAGACCAATTAGAACAGTGGCAGGATTCCATCTTTGGAGTGTGGACATTGAGGAAATTTGATCCTGTATTTAGAAAATCATTCCTGAGCTCTGAGTTGGCTCAAAGGGGCACCTTCTGGCATTTGCTTGTGGGTGGGGAATGTGGAATGCTTTGAAAGCTGAATGAATTTGTCAAGTTTCAAAATACCCTTATGGCTAAAGGAAAACCACATTCATTGTTTAAAAACAACATTGTTTGTTTTTTCTGCTTTTCTATTCTTTGGAGCCAGAATCTGCAAAAACATTCACACCCAGCATTTTGCTTCAGGTACCTCTTCTAATACATTTCTGGAAACATGAGAGGCATAGAAGCTTTATTCTGTGATTGTTCAGAATGTTCAGAACCAATTGAAAAAGTCCATTTTAATGCTTATAGTGAACTTTATGGAGAAGGTATTATAAATAGGCAGAAGAGTTGATGTGAGCATGGGTCCTGGAGACAGATTTACAACGCTCAGATTCCTGATCTTCTCAGCTGTGTCACCTTGGACAAGGTATTCACTCTCTCTTTGCTGCCTCAATATCCTTATTTATTAAATAGGAATAAGAACTTAAACCATCAGGTTGTGTGAAGAATAAGTGTGTTAACACATACAGAATGCTTGGGTAACTGGCACTGAGTAAGTGGGCAATAAAATTTAATTGTGGCCCTGGCTGGTGTAGCTCAGTGGATTGAGCGCGGGCCTGCGAACCAGAGGATTGCGGTTCGATTCCCAGTCAGGGCACATGCCTGGGTTGCAGGCCAGTTCCTGGCAGGGGACACACGAGAGGCAACCGTACATTGATGTTTCTCTCCCTCTCCCTCTCCCTCTCTCCTACCCTTTCCCTCTAAAGATAAATAAATAAATTCTAAAAAAAAAAAAAAAAATTTAATTGTGGCTGTTATCATTTTGTCATTGTCATCATTAAGCAACTGAATGTAGAGTTCCCAACATCTGATTATTAAATCACAATAATTCTACAGTCATGATTCTAGGTGATGCCATATCACTGGCAGGATTATTTTATGAGTTTGAACCCATCCCTACCTCATAGCAGAGAGTATTGTCTCAGAAGAAAGTCATTCTAGGGCATGAGAGAAAGTGCTTATGATGAACTATCCAGAGGATGCATCCTGTTTTTCAAATCTGTTCACTCCATTTCCACTGCTACTACTAAAACCTCATAATTTCTTACCCAGATTAACACAACAGCTTTCTCCCTTTTGGCCTCCATAATTTCACCCACCAACAGCCCTCATTCCTCCTGCCCATTCTATTTTCTCCACGGAAGGCAGAGTGTTCTTTCTAAAGTAATCTCCTCTTTGATACCCTCACTCACATACTTTAAAAAAATCCTAGGACTTTCTGCCAAGATGGAGGTGTAGGTGGACACATTGTGCCTCCTCTCACAACCAAAATTAAGGACAACAAAAATTTAGAACCAAAAGAAAAACAACCATAACAAATAGAAAATTGAATTGTACGGAAGTCTGACGACGATTCTCCCAGATCGGTAAGAGGGGCGGAATCTGTGGCCAGCAGAGTGGGATCGCAGCAGGAAAAAGCAGTGGCTAGGGGTCCCAGATGTGCAGGCGGGGGTTGGCACACCCTAGGGCACAGGCGGAGGTTACCGGGCGCGGGGAGGCAACGAGCAGACCCAGCAAGGCACACAAGACTGCTGACCACAGTCACACATTCACACGCAGATAAACCAGGTGAAAACAGGCAGCAAGACAGATTGTGCAACCCAGGGCCCCAGTGCCTGGAAATAAAGCCTAAAAGCACCGACTGAAAACACCTATGGGAGTTGAGGTACTGGGAGAGACTACCGGCCTCACAGGAGAGTTTGTTGGAGAGACCCACAGGGTCCTAGAATGTACACAAACCCACCCACATGGAATCAGCACCAGAAGGGCCCAGTTTGCTTGGGGGAGGCGGCGGAAGGGACTGAAATCCCGCAGAGAGCGGAGCAAACGCCATTGTTTCCTCTCGGACCCCTCCCCCACATATAACGTCGCAACCCAGAGACTGGGTTGACCCACCCTGGTGAACACCTAAGGCTCCGCCCCTCACTGTGTAACATGTGTGTCAAGACACACACACACACACACACACACACACACACACAAAGCGCCCAAATGAAAGAACGGGTCAAAGCTTCAGAGCAAATACAACTAAGCGACAAAGAGATAGCCAACCTATCAGAGGCACAATTCCAAGCACTGGTAATCAGGATGTTCACGGAATTGGTTGAATTTGGTCACAAAAATACATGAACAAATGAAGGCTACACTAAGTGAAATAAAGGAAAACGTGCAGGGAACCAATAGTGATGGGAGGAAAACTGGGACTCAAATCACTGGAGTGGACCAGAAGGAAAAAACAAACATCCAATCAGAAAAGAATGAAAAAATAGGAATTCAAAAAAATGGAGACAGGCTTAGGAACCTCCAGGACATCTTTAAACATCCCAACATCCGAATTATAGGGGTACCAGAAGGGGAAGAAGAAGAGCAACAAGTGGAAAACTTATTTGAACAAATAATAAAGGAGAACCTCCCCAATCTGGCAAAGGAAACAGACTACTAGGAAGTCCTGGAAGCTTAGAGAGTCCCGAAGAAGTTGGACCCAAGGAGGAACACACCAAGGCACATCGTAATTACATTAGCCAAGATAAAAATGAAGGAGAGAATTCTAGAAGCAGCAAGGGATAAGGGGACAGTCACCTACAAAGGAGATCCCATCAGACTGTCAGCTTATTTCTCAAAAGAGACCTTCCAGGCAAGAAGGGGCTGGAAAGAAGTATTCCAAGTCATGAAAGGCAAGGACCTACATCCAAGATTGCTCTATCCAGAAAAGCTTTCATTGAGAATAGAAGGGCAGATACAGTGCTTCTCAGATAAGGTCAAGTTCAAGGAGTTCATCATCACCAAGCCCTTATTATATGAAATGTTAAAAGGACTTATCTAAGAAAAAGAAGATAAAAAATAGGACAGTAAAAAGACAGCAAACTCACAGATATAAACAACCACACCTAAAACAAAAGAAAACAACTAGAACAAGAGCAGAAACACAGAAATGAAGATCACATGGAGAGTTAGCAACAGGGAGTGGGAGGAGGAGAGAGGGACAAAAGGTACAGAGAACAAGTAGCATAGACGGTGGGTAGAAAATAGACGGGGGAGGGCAAGAATAGTGTGGAAAAGTAGAAGCTAAAGAACTTATGACACATGGACATGAACTAAAGGGGGGGAATGTGGGTGGGAGGGAATGTGCAGGGTAGAGGGGAATGATGGGGGAGAAATGGGACAACTGTAATAGTATAATCAATAAAATATATTTAAAAAAACTCCTCAGTGACAACCTTTGACACAATATAAAACCTGCACTCCATGATGAAGCACAAGGCTTTAGGGACTGACCCCAGTGAACCTCCCTGCTCTTTCATCTTGCCATTTAACCTGTCTGGGGAACCCTGATGAACTACCTGCAATTTCCCAGTTCACCTTGCTCTCATCACTGGCCCACATTCATGTGACTCACTGCTTGAAATAATCCCTTCACCTGGATAAATTTGCACTTATAAGTCAGGATTCACCTTAGGTAGGTATCATGTTTTTATAGGCACCTCCCTCAACTTCAGATTTAAAGCATTACAGACTTCAAGCTCCATAAGGCAAGAACCATGTTTGTGCACTAGTTTATACCTAATTTTCTGGCACACCATGTTTATTAAATACATGTTTAATTCATTACCTTCCATTCAGGTCTCTTGTAGGTTTATGTGCTTATAGTCCTAGCATCCCTCTTAACTTACTATGCATCATTATTATGGGTTGTTTGTCTCTCGTTACATTCTGAGCTCCACAAGGCTGATTCTTGTGTCATTCATATATATATATATATAATGTAGCCCCAGCTTTCACCACCGTGCCTGCCATGAGACAGGAGCTCAGGAAGTTCTGAAAGGATGAATAATAATTTACAGACCATTAGTCTCTAGCTTAAAATTTCCCCAAACTCTGAAGCAAGATGTTTTAGGGACCATCTTGGCAATTCATGATGTTATCCCAAAGATACCACTGACATTTTAAGCAAAAGTTTGCATGTATGTACATTTTTCTGGGCAGTGGGTCCATAGCCACCTTCAGATTCTCAGAGGAGTTTCTGATTCCCCCAAAAGGTAAGAATCTATGTCCTAAAGAATTATTTAAAACAAAAAAATCCAAGGCAGATGAGTAAGAAGAAGCTACACTAACCTCCCAGGACCAATCTGGAATTACAACTAAGTTGTAGAGAAATCATCCTGAATAACCAACTGAACACTAGCTGAAGAGACGCCTTATACAAAGGACAGACAGAGGAAACCACATCACCACAATGTGGCTAGCAGGGAGTGCAGAGGATATGCAGGAAGGCTGGCTGGGCTCCCATGGGTGGCAGCTGAAGTGCTGGAGGGATACTTCAGGGGCCATGGGGTTACCCCTAAGAAGTGTGTGCTCTAAATCTTAAGTTGGGTTCCCCAGCCTACAGCACTAGAGCCAGAAAGGAACCCAGATAACAGCCAGCTGTGAAAAGCAGCAGGGGTTCTGTTGGCAAGGGAGAGACGGCTGGAGATGCAGGGAGCCACTTAAGGGCTGAAGCACAAAATATCATTTGTAGCCACTTACCCTGGGTGCTGGCAAAGGAAGGACAGAGTGGACTAGAGATGCCTGAGGAGAGTCTGGGGTTGGTGGCTCTGGGCAGAGAACTGAGGGAACAGCTGCCAGGACCCATGTGCTGAGTCATTCCTCATACTGCAGGAGCCATTCTCCCAGGCAGAGCACTGAGGGGAAGCAATAACCTTGCTCACAAGAATTACTCTGCCCCATGTGGTAGTGCTTAAGCCTGATTGCCAATTACAGATCAATCAGATTAACAACCACTTAGTTTAGCAGCTGATTAGTTTAACATCTAAGGCAGAAAATACAAAGAAGGAGCCAAAATGGGAAGACAAAGAAATAGCCCAAAAGAAAGAACAAGAGAATTTTCCAGATGAACTAGATGAAAAGGAAGTAAGCAGTTGTATCAGATAGTTTACAGTAATGATTATAAGGATACTTAACAACATGAAAAAAGACATAAAAACCCTAAAAAGGGATCAGTCAGAAATAAAGAATGCAATATCTGAGATAAGTAATACACTGGAAGGAGTAAACAGTAGGTTAGAAGGAGCAGAGGATCAAATCAGTGTTTTGGAAGACAAGGTAGGAAAAAAAAAAAACAATCGGGCAGAAAAGCAAAAAGAAAATAGAATTTTAAAAAATTAGGAGAGCTTAAGAAACATCTTGGACAACATGAAGCATAACAATATCTGCATCATGGGAATACCAGAAGGAGAAAAGAATGAGCAAGGGTTCGAGAACATTTAAAGAAATAATGATCAAAAACTTCCCTAATCTGGTGAATGAAAAATGTCACACAAGCCCAGGAGGCTCAGAGAGTCCTAAACAGATTGGACCCAAAGAGGCCTATACTTTGAGACACATCATAATTAAAATGACAAGGTTTAAAGATAAGGAGAGGCTCCTAAAATCCCCAAGAAGCAAAGAGGTAGTACAAGAGGGCACCAATTAGACTGTCATCTGATTACTCATCAGAAACATTTCAGGCAGAAGGGAGTGGCATGAAATATTCAAGATGATGAAAAGCAAGAACCTATAACCAAGGCTACTCTACCCAGCAAGTCTATCATTTAAAATCAAAGAAAACATAAGGAGCTTCACAGACAAGAAAAAGCTAAACAAGTTTGTTAACACCAAACCAGTACTGCAACAGCTCTTAAAGGGTTTGCCAGGAGGAGAAAGAAGGAGGAGGAGGAGGAGAAGGAAGAAGGAGAAGGAAGAGGAAAACAGTCTTAGCAATAAAATGGCACTACATACATATCTATCAATAATCACCTTATCACTGTCGTATTAAGAACCATACCTAAAACAAAAGCAAACTAAGCAAACAGCTAGAACAGGAACAGAACCACAGAAATGGAGATCATATGGAGGGTTAGCAACAGGAGAGTGGGAGGAGGAGAGAGGGGGAAAAGGTACAGAGAATAAATAGCATAGACGGTGAGTAGAAAATAGACAGGGGGAGGGCAAGAATAGTATGGGAAATGTAGAAGCTAAAGAACTTATGACACATGGACATGAACTAAAGGGGGGAATGTGGGTGGGAGAGGGTGTGTAGGGTGGAGGGGAGTGATGGGGGAGAAATGGGACAACTGTAATAGCATAATCAATAAAATATATTAAAAAAAATAATCACCTTAAATGTAAATGGCTTAAATGCTCCAACCAAAAGGTACAGGGTAGTGGAATGGATAAGAAAACAAGACCCATACATATATGCTGCCTCCAAGAGACCCATCTCAGATCGAAAGATACACACAGACCAAAAATAAAGGGTTGGAAAATGGTATTTTGTGCAAATAGGAGAGAAAAGCTCAGGTTTCAGTACTTATATCCAACAAAATAGACTTTAAATCCAAGACTATAGTAAGAGACAAAGGACACTACATAATGGTAAAGGGAACAATCCAACAAGAGAATATAACCCTAGTAAACATTTACACGCCCAACATAGGAGCTCATAAATATGGAAAGCAAATCTTGATGGACATAAAAGGAGAGGTCCACAGAAATACAGTCACAGTGGGAAATTTTAACACCCCTTTGACTTCAATGAATACATCTCCCAGGCAGAAAATCAACAAGGGGAGAGCAGCTTTAAACAACGTGCTAGATCAAATGGGTTTAACTGATTTCTTCAGAGCATTTCACCCAAAGCAGCAGAATATACATACTTTTCAAGTGCACATGGAATGTTTTCTAGGATAAATCACATGCTAGGTCACAAAACAGGTCTCAGTAAATTTAAGAAGATGGAAATCATATCGAGCATCTTCTCTGAACCCAATGCTATGAAACTAGAAATCAATCACAAGAAGAACACTGAAAAACATGCAAAGACTTGGAACCTAAATAACATGTTATTAAACAATGAATGGCTCAACAATGAGATCAAGGAACAAATCAAAAGATACCTTGAAAGAAATGAAAATGAGGACACAACAATCCAAAATCTGTGGGACACTGGGAAAGCAATCCTAAGACAGAAAATCATAGCGTTACAGGCCTATCTAAAAAAAAAAAAAAAAAAAAAAAAAAAAAAAAAAAAACCACAAGAAAAAGCTCAAATAAAAAATCTAACTTCACACTCAAAAGAACTTGAAAAAGAACAACAAAGCCCAAAATGAGTAGAAGGAAGGAAATAATTAAGATCAGAGCAGAAATAAGCAAAATAGAATCTAAAAAAATGATATAAAAGATCAATGAATCCAAGAGCTGGTTCTTTTGAAAAGATAAACGAGATTGACAAACCTTTAACCTGACTTGTCAAGAAAAAGACAAAGGACCCAAATGAATAAAATCAGAAATGAAAGAGGAGCGATAACAATTGACAACAAGAAATACAAAAGATTGTAACAAAATATCATGAACAATTATACACCAACAAACTGGACAACCGGAACAAAAGAGATAAATCCCAAGAAATAGACAACCTTCCAAAAAGAATCAGAGAATCCGCATGGACAGATTGCAAATAGTGAAATTGAAGCAGTAATAATAATAAAAATAATAAAACTCCCAACAAACAGAGCCCTGGACCAGGTGGCTTCACAGGAGAATTTTACCAAATATTCTCAGAGCTAACAGCTTTCCTTCTTGAACTGTTTCATAAAATTCAGAGGAGAAAAGGCTCCCAAACTCATTTTATGAAGCCAGCATTATCCTAATTCCAAAACGAGATAAAGACACTACAAAGAAAGGAAATTATAGGCCAATATCACTGATGAACATTGATACTAAAATCTTCAACAAAATATTAGCAAACCAAATACAGAAATGCATCAAAAAGATTATACACCATTATCAAGGGGGACTTATTCCAGGAATGCAAGGTCGGTACAACATTCATAAATCAATATATGTGATTCACCACGTAAACAAAATGAAGGATGAAAACCACATGATTATATCGATAGATGCAGAAAAAGCTTTTGATAAAATCCAGCACCCACTGATGATAAAAACTCTATGCAAAGTGGGAGTAGAGGTAACATACCTAAACATAATAAAGGACATATATGATAATCCCACTGCCAGCATCATACTCAATGGACAAAAACTACAAGTGTTCCCCTTAAGATTGGGGAAAAGACAGGGATCTTAAGGGGGATGCTTTCATCTCCTTTCATCTCTGGGATGTTCACTTTCATCTCTGTCCTTTCATCTCTGGGATGTTCACTTTCGTCTCTGTTATTCAACATTGTACTGGAAGTCCTAGCCATAGCAATCAGACAAGAAAAAGAAATAAAAGGCATACAAATAGAAAAGAAAGTAGTACAACTGTCTTCATTTGGAGATAACACGATACAGCAGATAGAGAACCTCAAAGATTCCACCAAGAAACTACTAGAACTGATAAATGAAATCCCCAAAGTAGCAGGATACAAAATTAATATTCAGAAATCAGTTGCATTTTTATATGCCAATAATGAACTAACAGAAAGGGAAAATAAGAGAACAATCCTATTCACAATTGCTCCAAAAATAATAAAATACCTAGGAATAAACCTAAGCAAGGATGTAAAAAGACCTATACTTGGAAAATTATAAGACACTGAAGAAAGAAATTGAAGAAGATACAAACAAGTGGAAGCATGTACCATGTTAATGGATTGGAAGTATTAACATCATCAAAATGTCCATACTACCCAAAGCGATATGTAAATTCAACACAATTCCTATGAAGATTCCAGTAACATATTTCACAGAACTAGACCAAATATTTCAAAAATTTGTATGGAACCACAAAAGACCCCACATAGCAACAGCAATCCTGAGGAAGAAGAACAAAGTTGGAGGAATCACACTACCTAATGTCAAACCATGCTATAAAGCCATAGTAACCAAAACATCATGGTACTATCATAAAAACAGACATATAGATCAATGGAACAGAATAGAGAGCCCAGAAACAAACCCACACCTTTATAGTCATTTAATATTTGACAGAGGAAGCAAGTACAAGTATATACAATGGGCTAAAGACAGTTTATTCAATAAATGGTGTTGGGGATATTGGACAGATACATGCAGAAAAATGAAGCTAGACCATCTTCTTATACCACACACAAGAATAAATTAAAAATGGGTCAAAGACCTAAATGTAAGACCTGAAGCCATAAAAATTCTAGAAGAAAACACAGGCAATAAAATCTTGGACATTGTTCATATCAATATATTATCAGATATATCTCCCCAGGCAAGGGAAACAACAGAAAAAATAAACAAATGAGACTTTATCAAACTAAAAAGTGTTTGCACAACAAAGGAAATCATCAGCAAAATAAAAGGACAACCCACAGAATGGGAGAACATATTCACTGATACATCTGATAAGGGGTTAATATCCAAAATGTATAAAGTACTTAAAAACTCAGTACCAAAAAACCAACGATCCAATTAAACAATGGGTGAAGGACCTGAAGAGACACTTCTCCAAAGAGGACTTGCAGACGACCAATAGACGTATGAAAAGATGCTCAATGTCACTAGTCATCAGAAAAATCAAATAAAAACCACTATGAGATAACCATCTCATACCTGTCAGAATGGCTACCACCAATAAATCAACAAACAAGTGCTGGCAAGGATGTGGAGAAAGGGGAACACTTTCTCACTGTTGGTGGAAATGCAGACTGGTACAGCCACTGTGGAAAGCCGTATGCAGACAACTAAAAAAATTAAAAATGGATCTGCCTTTTGACCCAGCAATTCCACTTCTGGGAATATGTCTGAAGGAACCCAAAACACTAATTTGAAAGAATATAATTCCTATGTTCACTGCAGCATTATTTACAATCACCAAGATATGGAAGCAGCACAAGTGTCCATCAATAGATGAATGGATAAAACAACTACGGGACATTTACACAATAGAATACTACTCGGACACAAAAAAGAAGAAAAAGTTTACCCTTTGCAACAGTATCGATGGACCTGGAGAATATTATGGCTAAGTGAAATAAGCCAGTCAGAGAAAGATAAATACCAAAAGATTTCTTTCATATGTGGAATCTAATGGACAAACTGAATTAACAAACAGAACAGAAACAGACTCATAAATGGAGAGCAGATGACTGCCAGTGCTGGTGGGGTGGGGCGGTTAGAGGGTAGATGGACTGAGCAAAAAGGAGAAAGGACTCATGGATATGGACAACAGTGTGATGATTGCTGGAGGGAGTAAGTATAAGGGGACTAAATGGTAATGGAAAAAATACACAGTAAAGATTAAATTTAAAAAAAGGAATAAAAAACGGCTGTGAAATAAAAGGTTTACAAGGTACTTTGTTTGATCAAGCAACCCATTTTATTCAGAAAAGGTAGCAGGTTTGTCTCTGCAATTCCACTACCCCCAGCAGTCTTTTTGCAGCTGGACTGGCAATTCCAATTGGCTGCAGTGGGTGTTTCTCCTGGATGAACATCAATTTGTGGTGCTCCCTCTCACACACAGATGAAGGAGCAGTTTGAGACTCACTTACATGGCCTTCTTCACCTAGAAGCTTCAAGGATTTCAGCCCCTGGAACCAGCACCACAGTGTTTTAACCCAGCTTTCAGGGAGTTGAGGCTTTTCTGTTCAAACTGGAAAACTTCTTTGATCCTCTCTGGCTAGACATTTTCTCTGGCTTTCATCAAAACACATGGCATTTTTTTTTTTTTTTTTTTTTGGCCTAGACCCACACAAACATGGAGACTAGAGCTTCTCTAAGAAGCTAAGAAAAACACATTTTTAAAATAACTTGAGCAAATTAATTCATTCTAGTGAAAGCAACCCAGCTACATAAAATAAACTTCTTTGGAGTTTTGCAATAGCGGTTCCTGAAAACGTAAACAACCCCAAGGTCCACATCAGCTGAGCCACTTGGCTGAACAGAAAGAGTCCCTGGCTCAAATTCTGCTGAAATACAGAGCACCTTATAAGATTAGGAGTCAGTGATCATCATGTGAGAATAAGACAGAACAGGGCAGAAGCGGTCAGGACGACACAACCCAAGGGCAATGAGAAAGTCCTAGACTAAATACTCAAAATCCTAGCTTTCTAAACCAAAGCCAGGATGCTGAGGGATAGGAGATACCCTATGCCTCAAGCCCTTGCTCAGACCCTACAAGCCCCTTGCCTTCCCTAGGAAAAGCCAGTCTACTCACTTGAGCCGGAGGAAGCCTTTGCAGGCTTTCCATGTGTTCTATTGACAAGATAATGGTCTCACTGAGACTGTAATAACATACTTGGCCAAAGGAGTCCACAGTATTATAATAACTTTATACTTAGCCCTAGTTTTTTAGCATAATAAAATAACAACAACAACAACAACAATAATAATAATAACAAAATTTCTCTAATGAAGCCCATGCTGTTCTAATAAACTTAGGCTATGTTTATCTGTGTATTAGAATAATACTTGCTATGAATGGTAACACAGTGATGATCACTTTATCTTGTATAGGTCCACTTCAAAACAAAGTATTCAGAGAAAATACTTTGTAGAAATCAGGTCCTTTCTATGTGGGGAGCACTGTGTTAGAAGACATATCTTAGAATGCCTTCCATAACTGTCCAACTCAAGGACAAAAGAACAAAGCATTTTCTCAGTATCTTTCATTCCCTAGGGTTATCCCTACAGTACGGACACTGTGCTTGCACCTGGGCTGAGCATGTTCCTGCAGCTATGGAAACAACCTTAAGATAGACAATGAAATGATGCCTTGCATAAGCTTGAGATCTGGGAAACCAGCCACCATAAATGAACTGGACAAGACATGTGACAAGGGACATTGAGGATGTCTACCCAACCCTAACTCTAAACTCTAGTCTCAATTTTTACAGGGCTGATGGATGCAAGGTGATACAAAGGTGGGACTAAGAGCACCAAAGAAGACCTGTGTGAACCCAGGACAAGTTTCCTAGTATCTGTGAGAGTTAGATGAGCTAATACCCAGCACAGCTCCTAGCACATAATAACACTTAATAAATGTGAGTTCCCTGCCCCCCATCTTCTGTATACATTCTTGATCTGTGCTAAATACGGAGGCAAATGGTCTCCAGGGACCTTCCAACTCTTACCTGTGCTTTCCTTTTGGCTTCTGGTGCTGACTATTCCCAATTTAAGCAGCCATGAGGAGCAACTTCAAATGAAAACCTGGTTTAGCATCTACTGAGATAAACAGAAAAGAACACAGGAAAGCAGAAAGACAAGAAAAAGAAGTGAAAGAGTAATTCCATTTTATTTAAAAAGGAGAACTGTTTTACTGGGATATTGTGTAGAAATCTTGATGACTTACTTAGCTGTCATAAATCCTCTTTGGGATAAAGTAAGAAAGGGAGGAAAGAAAAGAAAAGAGGAAGGGAAGAGGGAGGGAGGGATGAAGGGAGAAAGGAAAGAATAAATAAAAAGGAAGGAAATTATCCATTCACCTCTTCAGTGATTCTGTTGAGCATTAAGCAATAACATTTGAAGGAAGATTTAACTGAAACTTTTCTAAAAACCTTCAGGGAGAGATTTTTCCTCAGAAAAGCATTATCAGGGTTGTTCAATACCCAAGACAAGTCTCTTTCTTATTACTGGATGTGAAACACTATCACCTTTGAGACTAACCAGAAGCCATTTAGAAATTCAATAATTATTCCACTCAAGGGTCTTTCCAAATGGTGCAGTAACTTCTTAGGAGGAAATTAATATTGAGCAAGGTATCAAATCTAATTGGAATCTTGAGAAAATAAGGTCCTGAGAAGGTAAAACAGCTGGAGGCTAAAGGAGGTCAGGATGAGTGATACCCTCACTTTTGTGTTTTGTATTAATTATGATGTGAAAATAAAAATCCTGTTGATTTTTTCTTTTATTCTATATCATCCTTTATCTCTACCCATCTATTTTATGCCTACCAATTGTGCTTCTTATTCCCTGTAACTTTTTCCTCCCTGTTCTTTTTCTCCCCCTCCCCACTGATAACCCTCCATGTACTCTCCATTTCTCTGGTTCTGTTCCTGTTCTAGTTGTTGGCTTAGTTTTTATTTTTGTTTTTTTTAGGTACAGTTATTGATAGTTATGAGTTTGTTGTCATTTTACTCTTCATGGTTTTCAATCTTCTATTTCTTAGATAAGCCCCTTTAACATTTCATATAATAAGGGCTTGGTGATGATGAACTCCTTTAACTTTACCTTAGCTGGGAAGCACTTTCTCTTCCCTTCCATTCTAAATGAAAGCTTTGCTGGATAGAGTTGTCTTGGATGCAGGTTCTTGCCTTTCATGACTTCAAAATACCTCTTTCCAGTCCCTTCTTGCCTTCAAGGTTTCTTTTGAAAAATCAGCTGATAGTCTTATGGGCACTCCTTTGTAGGTAACTGTCTCCTTTTCTCTTGCTGCTTTTTATCTTTAGTCTTGGGTAACTTAATGATGATGTGCCTTGGTGTGTGCTTTCTTGGGTCCAATTTCTTTGGGACTCTCTGGGCTTCCTGGGCTTCCTGGAAGTCTATTTCCTTTGCCAGATTGGGGAAGTTTTCCTTCATTATTTTTTAAAATAAGTTTTCAATTTCTTGCTCTTGTTCTTCTCCTTCTGGCGCCATTATGATTTGGGTGTTGGAACGTTTAGAGCTGTCCCACAGGTTCCTATGCCACTCCTCATTTTTTTTTTTTTTTGAATTCTTGTTTCTTCATTCTGTTCCAGTTGGATGCTTATTTCTTCTTTCTGCTCCAAATGGTTGATTTGAGACCCAGTTTCCTTCCCTTTACTGTTGGTTCCCTGTATATTTTGCTTTATTTCTTTGGGTAGTCTTCATTTCTTCCTTCATTTTGTGACCAAGCTCAGTCAGTTTTGTGAGCATCTTGGTTATCAATGTTTTGAACTTTGCATCAGATAGGTTGGCTATCTCCTCGTTGCTTAGCTCTTTTTCTGGAGTTTCGATCTTTCATTTGGGCCATATTTCTTTGTCTCAGTGCACCTGTTATGTTGTAAGGGGGCAGAGCCTTAGGTATTCCCTAGGGCAAGGCAACCTTCTTTGCTGGGCTGTGGGCTGCCTGTGGGGGAGGGGTCAGAGAGGGAACAATGCCAGTCACTTGCTCCACTCTAGCCCCACTTTTCAATGACCTGTCCTGTGAGACTGGGATTTTCTCCCACAGTTGCAGTCCCTGCAATATTTTAGAGCTAGTTTTGAGCCTTTAGTTTCCCATTCAACCAACCCTGCCTCCAAAAATCTTGTTTATTTTTATGCCAAGAAGGCAAGGGATTGTTTGGACAGACTCCCCATTCATCAACAGCCACCTTCAGTGTAACAATAGAAAAATTTATTTCTTTTATTTCTTTTTGCAGACCTTTAAGAATTGCTGAGGAGGCACAAAAGACTTTTCTTGGTTTGCCGTATAAGGCATTTGGGACTTATTGGCCTCGATAGTGGGTATTGAAGACATAGGTAGTCAGGCTATGTTTTTCCCCTCTTCAAGAGACAGTCCATTTGGGATCCTCATTATTTTCCTGTTTGGAAGAGGGAGGGAGCTGGGATCCAGTTGGGAGCATCTGTGACACACCACTTGTATCCATCCTCCTATGGTCTGAATTTCCCATTCCTGGAGGGTGATGAAGTCTCACTCTTAAATTGATTTTTGGGACCCAGGCTCTGATGTCTTTAAGTCAGACTACCTTAGATTGTCTTTCTCCAGGCAACTAACCCTTCTTGGGATACATCTAAGCTGCCATGTTTTATGGTGAGACAATTCCTTCCCATTATTGAGAATACTGAGGCTGAGCACAAGTGTATCACACCTGGTGTGTGCCAGGCTAGAGCAAATCATCAAACTCATCTCCTAATAAGAGTCACTTATTAAAGAATCAAATGATTAAAAAAAAAGTCTGGTAGGGAGATCTGAAGAGGCCTTGGGTCACTATGAAATATACAAAGGGATCTTGAGAGCCGGAGGAAAGATTACAGCCTCATTTCAATAAAATTAATTTTAAAATAACTTGTAAAAGAAAGTTCTATTCTTATAGAACTGAAGCAAAAAAAAAGGCCATTATGATTTCAGAGGGCACCATGTTGTTCAGCTGCACTGGTACAACTTTGAACAGTTGTACCATAGATTCTGTAAAGTCCCCAAACTCTGTCACCTTCTCATGCCTCATTTCCTCTCCTCAAAATTGGATTGACCTGATGTGGATTTTAGAGAAAATGTGTCTAGTGTCATTATAAATGGTAAGAATTATGCTAGCGGAAAACATGCACTAATACAATATATGGATTCTGTAATGGTTTGAAATGTCTTAAAGATATTTATATACATGTTTTATACAACTAGTATATATTTTATGTATCTGTATATTGATTTTATATATCTGTATATTGATTTTATATATCTAATATATATCAATATATATTTACATATCTAGTATATATATATAAAATATATATATCTTTTTTTGAATTGCCATTATTTTTCAGTGCTTAGAGGGAGCCAGGCACATTCATTTCCAGCACCCAGAGGTTCCCTTTTTTTAAAATATATTTTATTGATTATACTATTACAGTTGTGCCATTTTCCCCCTTCACTCCCCTCCACCCTACACACCCCCTCACTCCCACATCCCCCCCGCCCCAGGTTCATGTCCAAGTGCCATACTTATAAGTTCTTTAGCTTCTACATTTCCCATACTATTCTTACCCTCTCCCTATCTATTTTCTACCTACCATCTATGCTACTTATTCTCTATACCTTTCCCCCCTCTCTCCTCCTCTGATTGCCCTGTTGCTAACCCTCCATATGATCTCCATTTCTGTAGTTCTGCTCCTGTTTTAGTTGTTGGCTTAGTTTTTATTTTTGTTTTTTAGGTACAGTTATTGATAGTTATGAGTTTGTTGTCATTTTACTCTTCATGGTTTTCGATCTTCTATTTCTTAGATAAGCTCCTTTAACATTTCATATAATAAGGGCTTGGTGATGATGAACTCCTTTAACTTTACCTTAGCTGGGAAGTACTTTATATGCCCTTCCATTCTAAATGAAAGCTTTGCTGGATAGAGTTATCTTGGATGTAGGTCCTTGCCTTTCATGACTTGGAATACTTCTTTCCAGCCCCTTCTTGCCTGCAAGGTTTCTTTTGAGAAATCAGCTGTCAATTTTATGGGAACTCCTTTGTAGGTCACTCTTTCCTTTTGTCTTGCTCCTTTTAAGATTCTCTCCTTGTCTTTAATCTTGGGTAATGTAATTATGCTGTGCCTTTGTGTGTTCCTCCTTGGGTCCAACTTCTTTGGGACTGTCTGAGCTTCCTGGACTTCCTGGAAGTCTATTTCCTTTGCCAGAATGGGGAAGTTCTCCTTTATTATTTTTTAAAATAAGTTTTCAATTTCTTGCTCTTCCTCTTCTCCTTCTGGCACCCCTATGGTTTGGATGTTGGAATGTTTAAAGATGTCCTGGAGGTTCCTAACCCTCTCCTCATTTCTTTGAACTTTTGTTTCTTCATTCTTTTCTGATTGGATGTTTCTTTCTTCCTTCTGGTCCACTCCATTGATCTGAGTTCCAGTTTCCTTCCCATCTCTATTGGTTCTCTGTGCATTTTCCATTATTTCACTTAGCGTAGTCTTCATTTTTTTCATCTAATTTGCGACCAAATTCAACCAATTCTGTGAGCATCCTGAAAACCAGTGTATTGAACTGTGCATCTGATATGTTGGCTATGTCTTTGTCTCTTAGTTGTATTTGCTCTGAAGCCTTGACCTGTTCTTTCATTTGGGCCATTTTTTTTTTTTTTTTTTTTTGTCTTGACACACATGTTACACAGTGAGGGGCGGAGCCTTAGGTGTTCACCAGAGTGGGTCAATCCAGTCTCTGGGTTGTGATGGTATATATGGGGGAGGGGTCCGAGAGGAAACAATGGTGCTTGCTCCGCTTTCTGCAGGATTTCAGTCCCTTCCTCCTCTTCCCCCAAGCAAACTGGGCCCTTCTGGTGCTGATTCCCATGTGGGTGGGTTTGTGTACATTCTAGGACCCTGTGGGTCTCTCCAACGAACTCTCCTGTCAGGCTGGGAGTTTCTCCTGGCACCTCAACTCCCACAGGTGTTTTCAATCAGTGTTTTGAGGCTTTATTTCCCTGCACTGGCACCCTGGGTTGTGTAGCCTGTCTCGCTCCCCAGTGTCTCCTGGCTTATCTGCGCGCAAATGTGAGACCACCCAGTCCGCCAGCCACCTTGTGCGCCATGCCCTTTCACAATCCGCCACCTCACTGGGTCCACAAGCTGCTGCCTTGTGTGCCCAGGTTCTGCCAGCCACCACTTTGCTGCAAGCCCTCTCCGCCCAGCTGCCGGACTCCACCCTTCCTAAGGTCTGGATGAATGTGTCTACTTTAACTCCTTGGTTGTCGGACTTCCATACAGTTCAATTTTCTGTTGGTACTGGTTGTTTTTGTTTCTAAATTGTTGTCCTTGTTTTGGTTGTGTGAGGAGGCACAGTGTGTCTACCTACGCCTCCATCTTGGCCGGAAGCCCAGAGGTTTCTCACAAAGCATTGAGACAATGTCTTCAGCTTTCTGACTAGTCAGGGTTTTGAAAACAAATTCAAAGAAGGAGGAAGTGTACCTTACTTTAGAACATTTTTTAGGTAGACACTTAGATTTGTGAATTCTCAGTGCTTGGGATGAAAGGAAGCATTCTGAGAAAGAATGTCTGCTGTTTGTTACTAATCTGCCCTGTAACAATTGCAGTTAGTGCACGATGTCATTGGATAATCAGACTCAATCAAAATAAATAGGAATGTCTATTTTCTACCCACTATCTATGCTACTCATTCTCTGTACCTTCCCCCCCCTCCTCCCACACCCCTGTTGCTAACCCTCCATATGATCTCCATTTCTGTGGTTCTGTTCCTGTTCTAGCTGTTTGCTTAGTTTGCTTTTGTTTTAGGTGTGGTTCTTAATAGCTGTGAGTTTGCTGTCTTTTCACTGTCATATTTTTGATCTTCTTTTTCTTAGATAAGTCCCTTTAACATTTCATATAATAAGAGCTTGGTGATGAGGGGCAGGGTAAGAATAGTATGGGAAATGTAGAAGCTAAAGAACTTATGACACAAGGACATGAACTAAAGGGGGGAATGTAGGTGGGAGAGGGTGTGCAGGGTGGGGGGAATGATGGGGGAGAAACAGGACAACTGTAATAGCATAATCAATAAAATATATTTAAGAAAATAAAAGAAAAAATATATCAATAAAAAATAAAAAGTACTGTTGTATTTTAAAAAATAAATAAATAAATAGGAATGTCCTCTCACTAAATCTAATTTGAATAGCCCTTGAACTCTAAGCACTACTCTCTGGAGCAATATAATTGTGAGTCTGTTTGTTAGTGACAATAAACATGCTTTTCCACTTTTACTATATTGTAATTTGTTTTGATGTTGCCATGGTGACACCCTTCTGGTACCCCTTTGCTCTTTGGTACCCTCTCAGAAGAAGGAGGTGATTTGGCAGCAAAATCTGGGATTTTTCATATACACCATTGAAGACCAGCATGGCTTTCCTTTTACAGGGAAATGCGTAGACCATGAATTGAAATTGATGAAAAGTAATTTGCACTGACTTGAACAAAGAATGTGAACGTTATTCATTGTATATCAAACTACCCAGAAATATTCTTTCTGTTCTCAATTCCAAACATCCTAAGCAACACTGAGGCTTCTGAATTTATGTGAAATGTAAAGGAGTTTTAGTTCTAGAACCATGCTTGGTTCTAGTTTTTTGTTTTTATTTTTCTACCTTTGTGAGTATGGTGTGGTGTGCTGCAAAGAAAAGGAGGAGTTGGTGTTTCTGGAGCATTTACCATGTGACAGGCTCTGTGCTAAGCACCTTACATACCTACCTTCAATGAGTCCATACAGCCCTGGCTGGGTAAGCTCAGTTGGTTAGCACATCCTCCCAATATGCTAGGATTGTGGGTTTGATCCCTAGTCAGGGCACAAACAAGAGTCAACCAATGGGTGCATGGATGAGTGGAACAACAAATTGATTTTTCTCTGTTTCTCTCCTCTCTGTCTTTCTGTAAAATCAGTAAAGAGTCCATATGACTACCTATATTATTATTCCTACTTTATAAGATGAGGTAGCTGAGACCCAGAGACATTAGCCACAGCTACTATGAATCTTGTAGACTCTGAAGCCCATTCTCTTAATCACTATGCACCTTGTTTTCCTGTAATACATCTATCAGATGATCCTGATTCCTTTATTGTCCCTAGAAGAGCTTGGAAGGGATATTCATGAGTGCTCCCCTCCATAGTCCTCAGAATTATTTTATCAGAATCTGGAGAGGATTATCTGAAGCAGCCTAAAGGCTGAAAACTTTGCCTTGGATAATGCACCATTGTGGCCTTTTCCTCTTATATATCAGGATACACAGAACACTAATGGTCATGAGACTCAGAATCAATGTCCCAATCTTACTAGTTGCGTAATCTAGGGCAAGTCACTTAATCCTTCCTGCCTTAGTTACTTCATCTCTGAAGGGAAGTGGTGAAAACCATTTCTGTCCAAAGGTCAGAAGTAGTCCAGTTGTCCCATTATCTATTTTAATATTGTTTAGAACTTTTTGAGTCTAAGAAATATCAGACTGTACCCTGGACCCTAAATTATGGGTCTACTGGTGCCCCTTTTAAATATGATAAACAGAGCAGTATCTGAAAACATCTTACCCAGCAAGAAGTTCATGTTTCTATTCTATTTGTTGCCTTTTGAGTTACAGCTTCAGATATTACTTTGACAGCACCCTCAGATAGTTTTTCTCTGTTAATATCTATAAATAAAAAGTATTAAATTTTCTTTGGAATCCTAGCCCTTATCATCTAACTGCACATCTAGTCCTCATACCTGCTTTATTAATCTTGATTTCCAGAATACATCTATCACTTTTCTAGTTTCTTGTATCTTTACTCCTGTGGTTCTCTCTATCTGAACAAACCTAACTCTGACAATGTATATCATCTTTAAGTCCAGCTCAAATGTCACATCCTCCCTGAAACTCCCTACAATCAACCTAACCTGGAATTAGCCTTTCCCTTTTTTACCATCTACTGAAATGTCTTGGCCTCTTCTGTATTACCCACCATAGTCTTCTTCATATTATTGCTATTTGTGTGTCTCTTATCATCTTTATTATGCTGTAAGCATCTTGGGAGCAAGATCCCGAGGTGCCCATTGACACATTAGATAGTGGTAGGGGAGGATCAGGGTTACAGCCGTGGGCTTTAGTCACATTGCCAAATCTAAAACCTGTTTACACAATGGACTGGCTGCGTGACCTTAAGCAATTACGTTACCTTTCTAGTCTATGATTTTCTCACCTGTACCTACCCATAGGGATCTTGTGAGAATTCAATGAGCTATTCATGTAAAGTGCTTAACAAGTACCTAGCAAATCGTAGGTCCATAATGGATGTTCACTATTTACAGTGCTTGTGATGAGGTCTTCTCATTACTTATTCAATAAAGGTTTATTGAGTACTGTATTAGTCTACGGGTTGTTATTAAAAATATACCATAGACTGGATGGCTTAAACAGTAAACATTTGCTTTTTACAGTTCTGGAGGCTGGGAAGTCTAAGATCATGGTGGCTGCCAATTTGGCTTCTGGGGAGGATTCTCTTCTTGCCTTGTAGATGGCCCCTTTCTTGCTGTGTCCTCACATGGAAGAAAGAGGAAGATCTCTCTCCTTTCTTTTGTCTTCTTGTAAACCCACTAGTGCCATCAGCTCATCTAACCCTAATTACCTACTGAAGCCGCCATCTCCAAATACCATCACATTGAGGATTAGGGCTTCAATATATGCATTTTGGGGAAGGTGGGCACATTTCAGTCCATGGTGAGTACCTATACATTTATTGAGCGAGTCTAAGAATAGAGCAATAAGCCAAACAGACAAAAATCCCTGTGTTGTGAAATATATATTCTAATGGAAAGAGAAAGGCTATGTGGTAAACAAAACAATGGACCCCAAAGATGTCCACATTCTTATCTCCCAGACCTGTGAATATGTTACATTATGTGGCAATGGGGAATTAGGTTACGGGTGGAATTAAGGTTGCTAATCTTAAATGATCTTAACATATGAAGATACTCCTGGATTATTTGGATGGCTTTGAGGTAACCACAAGAGGAAGAAGAAGAAGAAGAAGAAGAAGAAGAAGAAGAAGAAGAAGAAGAAGAAGAAGAAGAAGAAGAAGAAGAAGAAGAAGAAGAAGAAGAAGGAGAAGAAGAAGGAGAAGAAGAAAATAGAATAGCCAGATTGATGTGTAACGGAAAGGACTCTACCTGCTGTTGATGGTTTTGAACAGAGAAAGGGGACCATGAGTCCAGAAATGCAAGAGGCCTCTGGAAGCTGATAAAAACAAGGAAACCGATTCTCCCCTATAGATATCAAAAGGAATACAGCCCTGCCGATGCTTCGATTTTAGCCCTATGAGAACTGAGATTTTTAACCTTCTGAACTATAAGATAATAAATCTGAATTGTTTTACGCCACTAAATTTGTGGTAACTTGTTACAGCAGCCATAGAAACACAGGCAGTATATGTATCAGATATCAGATGCAATAAATTCTATGGAGAAAATTGGAGCAGGGAATGTGGATAGGGAGTGTTAGAAGAGGCTGATTATAATTTTAAATAGAGTTGAAAAGGGAAGACTCCGGTGACTTTTGAGCAAAGAGCTTGAGGAGGTAAGTTAGTAAATAATGAAGTCCCTGAGGAAAGTGTTTCTGGTAGAAGGCACAGCAAGGATAAAGGCCCTGCAGCAGAAGCTTACCTGGCACTCTGTGAATCACAGAGAGAAGAGTGGGTACAGTGGAATTTGTGACAAGGAAGGTGTTAGGAGACAAGGTCAGTGAGAAAGGAGTGCCTGTTGGTGTTGGTTTTACTCTGAGTAAGATAGGAAGTGCAAGGCAGATTTTGAGTAGCGGAGTGACATAATGTGGCATACTGAATTGCCCTGGCTGCTGTAGTGGGAACAGAACATACAGGGCAGGAAAGAAGCAGGGGGACTAGTTAGAAGGCTATTGGTTTTGGTGGCTTGGACCAGGGTGGTACCTGTGGAGGAGGTAAAAGAGCAGAGCTCTATTTAGGTCTTCTGCTCTTGGATATCTTTTGAAGGTAAAACCAACAAGATGTGCTGATAGATAAGAGGTGGATAACAAAAGGAGAAAAGTTAAAGATGATTCTGTAATTTGGGCCTTAAGTAACTGAAAGGTTGGAGTGGCCATTCACTGAGAGGGGGAAGACAGCCCCTGGAACAAGTTTGAAGTGGAGGATCTGTTCAGTTTGGGTGAGCTTTGGCTAAATCTCCCCTTCCCCTATTCTTTCCCTTCAGATTGCTTTTTCTACAGAAGCAAACAAGCATTCTCATAAGGATTAATAGCTAGTGAGAAATGTATCTTATTCAGTGCACAATGAAGCCAATTTGCTATATAACACCCATGCAAGGTGCTGATTAAAGCTGGATTTAAGATTGAGATGTAGCCCAGGATGCTGTAGATTGTTTGTGTTCTCCAAAAACTTGTATGTTAATTCCTAACCCCAAGGTAGTGGCTTTTGGAGGCAAGGCCTTTGGAAGGGCATGAGGTCAGAGCTCTTATAACTGGGATTAGTGCCTGCATAAATAAGACCCAAGAAAGCTTCCCTGCCCCCTTCTGGGTGAGGTTATAGCAAAAAGGTACCTATGAGGCAGCAGGCCTTCATCAAACACTGAATCTGCTGATACCTTGATCTTGAACTTCTCAGCTTCCAGAAGTGTAAGGAATAAACTTCCCTTGTCTATAAAGTCACCCAGTCCATGGTATGTGGTTATAGTAGCCTGAACAAACTAAGACACAGGATAACTTAGGAAGGCTTGAATTTTCAATGCTGGCTCACTCTGTTCCAGCCACCAGGTACAGGCTGAGCAGCTGGACAGAGAGTAGGTGAGAGCTTGGGCACCATTCATCACACTGACCCCTCACCCTGGTGAAAATTACCCAGGAAATACCTAAGTTCCTCCCAGATTAACCTTTCCTCCCCAGGGAAGGAGCTGCTAAGGCCTAAGGGTGTGAACATGGGAAAGAAGTTTTCTTATCCCTACAAATAAGGCTTGAATGCTCTCTTTGCCCTGAAAACCCTGAAAGCCCTGAAAGTTGGATCTCAGTGTTCAGCCTTAGTTTCTGAGACAAGAAACTTTATTTTTCCTCTTTTCTGGACAGGACAGAAAAGATCATGTAATGACAATTCTCAGGCAGGCAACAGCCTCTTCTCAATTAGAGACTACCAAGTGACAGAGAAGGACTATTAAAGGTAAACCAGAGTAGTTAAGAGACTCTTCCTTTCTAATAGCTCGGTATGATGAAGAGTTCACTGATTGCCATGAGGCTAAAAGATCAAAAGGAGCTTTAAAAGCACTGACTAGGATTTGAGGGAGTTTGGAAATAAGATTGCATTACTAAATGATGAATAGAGACATTGCTTAGTGGCTGGATTCTTGTACCTGTCTTTTTTTTTTTTCTTCCTCATGTTTGAGTTTTATATTCACAGCTTCCAATATCTGCATTCCCCAAGTGACGCAGAATTAAATGGAATCATTTAATCTGGGGGTTGATATCATTAGACAATGACTATTTATTAAATGTTTCTTGCAATACCAGAAATAACTTGATATTGCAAAGGATGTATATGCTTTTAGAGTTTCTCATGTACTAGCAGTGGGAGCCACTTTTGGGGGAGGGATGTTTTCTCTACATATCCTAATTTCTATTTTATATATATATTTCTATATAGAGAGAAATATATGTATTTCTATATATTTTCATAATTCTTTAAATTGTGCAGTAAGAATTGCAAAATGCAATACTTAGATATTTGGTACTCCTTAATTGATATGCATTAACATGCAATCGTACAGGAAATAAAAGAGATGTGGAAGACATGTTTTTCTTTAGGAAGTTTACTTAGTATTTAATAACTCCCACTGTGAACTACAAATACTTTCTACGGTTAGTTTACCCCTTACAACCACCTTGCAAGGTATGACCTTATAGGTCATAGACCAAGATCACACAAAAGTAGAAAGTGGGAGGCTGTGGGTTGGGTTTCAAAGTCCTCGTTCATTTCATGACTCCCACCTTGTTCTAATAAATCCGGTAGAATCTCAAAGTATTTTTCAGTGATTAGTGTTCCTCTTGTTAGTCAGAACATGGGATTTCTCAAGTCAGAACATCTTGGAGAAGATAAGCGATTTCCCTTCTCTAGGTCCCTTGGTGCCTTGGATGCGGCCTTGTGGACCCAGAACGTAGCTTTTTTGATCTGATATCTTCCTCACCGCCCTGGTCAGAGGGTCAATGCCTTCTCCTTAAGGCTGTGAGACCTGTAGACTGTCCATGCCCCACCTCTTTTTCTGAGGGTAGATGACCCAAAGGCGCCCTGACTTCTTTCCCCTACCGAGCTGCCATTCCCCCAGTGGCCGCCAGGAGGTCCCCTCTCGGCGCCCCGGGGCTACCGCCGCCTTGAGTGCAAGTGGGGGCTACTTTGGAGCAGAGGCGGCCGCAGCTGGAGCCCAGCGCTCTCTTGCCCGCGCGCTCGCTGGCCCGGGAGCCCCTGGCGTGGATCCATAGTAGTCGCTCCTCCTGCTCCGAGCTCACCCGCTTCCTTTCGTGCGGGCTGCAGTTTACCCGGCTCAGGAAGCCGACAGGGCCCGGGGCTGAAGGTGAAACCCCACGGTGAGTGAGAACCCGCTCCAAGCGAGGGCGGTGGCGCCGCCCGCCCGGCTGCTGCTCGCTCCGGGTCGTGCCCAGGCGGGCGGAGGTGCTGGGCACACCTGGGGGCGGGTGCAGCGGAGGAGCGAGAGGCGGTGGACCCTACTTCCACGCCCGCCCTCCTTGCGTTTCCGGACTTGGAAAGTGCTTCAGACCCTTGCCCATGGCTTGGCTTCTGGCCGGCCCCTCCCGCGCCTTTCCTGGGTTCCGGGGCCTTGATTTTAAAGGATATATCAATAAAACCCGTCTGCCTTCGGGGTACAAATCGGTCCCCGAACACACCCCGAATGTTAGGTGACCGCAGGGTGCGTGTTGGGCTGTGGGTGGCGGGAAGACAAACTTTTACAAAAGTGCTTCTGGGCCGGGGGACAACGTTCAGGGCTTCTGGATCTTGAAGCAGGAGGCTCGGCTTGGGGCTGCGAAGGGGAACTCCGCTCCCTCGGCCAGGTCACCCAGTGAACTGTTGGTGCTTCTGGGGGGGTGGCGGGGGAGGAGGTATGTAAAGGACGAACAAATCCTGCTGAACCCCAGAGCCGACAACTGTCAAAACATCTGGAATGCCAGCCCCTGTCTTTCCCTCTACTGAGGAAAAAGGTGAAAACCCTTTAACTTTCCTTTGATTGTGCCTGCCTGCCTTCGGGCCCCTCTCGGAAGGGTAAAAGGGCTGCCAAGTAAGTACCAGAGACCTCGAACTCCTCAGGACCCTCCACCCACCTTCCTGACCACGCTGCTCCCCAACCCGCCCAGACGTCCTTTCTGCGGGGACCATGCCACAGAGACGATTAAGGTCGTGGCGAATGGCCTTTTGTTTCTCCGCCTTCCCCTATTGTGTGCCTTTCCAACATTTGGCGGGGTTGGGGGCGAGAAGGAAACCCCTAGGGTCCTAAACTCCTGCTCCCCACGCCAGTCTCCTGGCCAGCTCCAGCCCAGGGTCCCGACCCCAGCGTGGCCGCCCCACCCCTGCCTTGCGGCTTCGGGGCGAAGGGAAAGTTTTTCCTGCCCCGCCTCTTCAGCTGCCTGTGGCCCAGGGCACATTTCTCAGATCTTATCCCTCGCGTACCGCAAAGGGCGCAGATTTGAAAGGGGTGCCGTTTGGAGAGGGTGGAAGCGAGGTTCTGCTGCATTCCAGGATGCCCTTGGGTGGGTTCCAGAGGATTTCAATCTCCGCCTAAAGGCGCCGGACAGGATCAGGGCATTTCTGGCAGGCAGAAAACCGAGATTCTGGGATCTGCGAGTTTCCAAAGGCTGGTGAATCGGCGAGTCGCCTTAAAAAGATTGATGAGCGAAAAAACCTAGGAAGCCTCAAGTCTTTGCCTACAAATAATGGAAAGGTGGTCCCCCTCCAGAATGAATGTGGGATTCTGACTTCACGTAGGGCCCCAAGTTTAAATCCCAGGTCCCCTCTCTGCATTTAGAAAAGGAGGACCCTGAGGACACAGCGCAGACTCCGCCAAGGCAGTGTTCACGCTTCCAAGCCCTGCGAACTGGTGGCTTGGAACTGGCCCCGAGTTTCCTGGCCCCGAGTTTCCCTTGTAGGTGTGCGCCTGTTAGATTACAGGTGGCCTGTTGCTCTGCCTTCCCTCACAAATTAGATTGCTTACACGTAGTACCTGTTCTTAGTGAGTGTGGATTATTTATTAAGGAACCAGGCCAAAAATGAAGTGGCCACTTTGAGAAAGCAGGGCCCTCCTCGGATAGTGCCCAGAAAGTCGCTCTGCCTGTGAGGGGAGGTGAGTCTGTGCACCTGTGGCTATTCCTTCTGGTAGCGTACATATACCGGAGTCACCAGCTTTTTCTGTGGGATCCCCCCCCCCCCAATCAGCCGCTCTTCCAAGGAGACTCGGTTACACTCTTTATCCTTCCTCAAGCCGGTGGAGGACGTTTCCACCCGAACACTTGCCACCTATGTACCCGCTCAGGCATTTTAAGTGCACTTGGCTCTGCAGTTCTAAGGGTACACCCTTTACCTGAGTTAACAGAACTTTGGAGCTTACACTTAATGAAGAACAGGGGAGACTGCTAATCAGGAAGGTAGACACGTAGTGCACTTTCTCCAGCAATTTCTGGAAAATAGGTGTGGGACCAACCAAAGAAAAAGTAAAGTCTTTGAAGCACCTGAAGTCACTTTACAAACACTTCGTTTTGAAAATAACCTCCAAGGAAGTATTCCTTTGAAAAATAGCAGCAGTAGCAGGGGAGAAGTGGCAAGAAGGACCTGGGTTGCTCAAAAAGTGCCCACAGGCACCTTCAACAAAGTGAAACGGTAGTGCTGGTCCCAGCTGCTACCCCAGTAAAGAAAACAGGGTAATTGTAGTAGACAATAAGTTTCTTTAATTTTAGAGTTAAAAAATACCCACCCCCCAATTATTGTAGGAAATAGAAAATACAGAGAGGTGACAATGAAAACAAAGGGAAGAGGATTATTATAAACAAGGCTCCAGTAAACAGTCTTAACCAATTACTTCCTTGTAATAAATTTCTGAAGATAAGATAGCTGGGTCAAAGGAGTTGCTGACTTTTTAGGGTATTTAAGGTTGCCTTGCCCTGGCCAGCATGACTCAGCTGGCTGGAGCACCGTCTCGTCCGTCCATTGCACCTTGCACTGAAGGTTCACTGGCTGGTTTCCTGGTCAGGGCACATTTGTAGGTTGCCGATTCAGGGTTTGGGTTCCCTGTCAGGGTGTGTACAGGAAGCAACCAGTCAATGTTTCTCACATCCATGTTTCTCTCTCTCTCTTTCTCTCTCCCTTTCTCTTTCGCTAAAATCAGTTTTTAAAAAAAGATTCCCTTATTGTCCTGGAGGAAACATGTGCCAGTTTACCCTCTCCCCAACAACAGACAGGATTTTTTCCTATACACAATACCCTACTCACACTCTATAGTATCATTCTTTTTCATCTTTCCAGATGAATGAGAGGGGAGTATCTTCGTGTCTTCTTTTGCACTATTTGTATTTCTTCCTTAGGGATGATGCCAGTTTGTCTCCTTTCCTATTTTTCAGTGGCCGTGTTCTCCTTTTTCTGGCTGGAAGTGTTCTTAGTAAAAGCATACTGTTCTGACTTCTGCCCCTGCTCCTACAATCAGGCAATCTTCATTGACTTGAAGTGCCAATTCTCTTCCCTCTTGTATAGCAAACATTTGGCAAGACTACAAACATAAATTACTAAGGTAACTGACATGATCCTGATAGAGTTATTAGGGAGGCCACACAAAGATGTTATTAGAGAGAATCATGGGAAATATCAAGTGCATACTTTCTGCTTAGTCGCTTGCACGCCCCAACTCTTTTACAGTTTCTAATGCCGTTGCTTGTTTGTTTGTTTGTTTTCCATGTAGAACAACTCTGTTGATGAGCAGTTTTTACTAAATAGGTGATACTCATTTTATGGTCTGATCTTTCTACTGGTAACCAGCAGACCAAGATCCATAACTTGTCTTCATCCTTTAATCATTTCTTCTAACTTTTTGACTGATGGTTGCCTCCATTTTATCATAAGACTTTCTCTGTTTGGCTACGACTTTTGAGTCCTGCACTTGGATGAATCTTGAATCTAAACAATAGAATAGCACACTGTTAAAACAAATAGCAGGAGGTGTCTCCCAGGGGCTGAACCAGGTACATTTCACCCTCTTTTGTGAATTTGTGTAGCCTTAGTTTTCATGTTAGTTCTTGCTTGAAGGTAAATAGATGTGAAATGGGTTGGAGGAGAATGAAGAAGAGGTTCATTTCAGCTAGATGATGAATTAATACAGATGAGGAACCACATGAGAAAATTTAAGTAAATAATCTAGGTAATCTGGGTACAAAATAACTTTTTAAAAGGTAATCTGTATTAAAGTGTCATGTATTATTAAAATAACTATTTTCCTTAGACAGAAAGTGATCTTCTAATTGGGAAAATCCAATGTGAAATTCTTCTATAAGATGACTGTAGGCATTTCATGTCAGACACACAAAATGATGAAGGCAGATACTGCACTTTTCTGCACCATTTTCCATGCTCTTCATTATAGAAATCAAATAATATGAATTGGGAATGAACGAATGCTCTCTGCATTAGAATCATAGACTCTCAAATGTTAACGTAAGCTTAATGGTCATCTAATTCAACCAACCAGTGTGAAAGAGTGGATCTTCATTCTCTTAAAATAATAAAATATCATCCTACAAACTTTCTATCATTTTAAACAAACAAAGCTGAGAAACAAATGGACCAGAAATGTCAACTTTTTTTTTTCTTTGTAAGCAGGGAGAGAAAGGAAGGGTTTCAACCCTGTGGAAGTTTGTATAATTTCTTGAAACAGGCTGAATTTAAGACTAAAACACCTTAGCAGCAAAAGGTTAAGTCATTGAGGTGTTGTTACATTTGGAAACATTCTCTGATCCATATTCTCTAGACATTGAATTGGTAAAGTTGAAAGGTGAGGTTCAAAGCAAGTGCAAAATAGCAAAAGGAAAGGAACAGAAAGTAGAGGATGGAGAGGGAATCTTTACTCCTTTAAAACTGTCTTTGGGACTTTGTAACAAAATTCTTGGTCACCCAGCAGATGTTGGCATTACCTCTCTTAGAGAGGTGAATGTGTCTGGTGTTGCTAGGCCAAACTGTAGAGACAGTAAACATTACATAAACAACCACCAATTCAGCTGAGAGCAGGCTTAACAGACAGCACAGTAATTCTTAAAAAAAAAAGATAAAGGGGAAGGAGATATGGAGAGAAATGGAATTTTAGTCTTAAAAATCTACCTTATTTCCTCCTGAGTAATGCTGTGAATTTCTGAAAGTAGTAGAAACATCTTCTGAGTTCTACTCGGACAATCTCCCAGGCACAGTGACTGTATTTCCTGTCTTTCAGAAAACTGCCTATCCTGTGGAAATATCTCCTCAGTTCTAGGTGGTTCAGCTGGAGGACCATAGCTACTGGGTGTTTCTTCTCATCCTCTTCCACACCTTTCTTGACTTCGTTTTCCTTCTCTTCTTCCAAGCATTGTTCCAGATATTGCAATTGCTGATCAAGTCCGATTTGGATTTGTTTCAGGTGTTTCTCTTCCCAAGCTGGTTGGAAGGTGGATGGAGTGAAGATGTTGAAGGCCAACATGGACATTTCATAAAAGGCTTCTTTGATGCCTCTTTTCAGAGGCTGGGTGTTTGACAGGATATCTCGGGGCAACTCAAAAGCTTTGTTTTCTCTTAGACACTCCACAGGAAATGAATTGCTCACAGTGTTCAGAAGTCTCAGATTTTTCCAGATGACTCTACGCAGGCGAACATGCAGTGAGTTACAGTCCATAGAGAGGGTGCCAGTGATGAATAGACCCACAAGGCACAAACACTTTCGAATCACGTCAGGCTTGGTGTTCATTTTTCTCTGGAGCCAAAAGATTAACAAGACTCAAGGTTAACAACGATGTTCTAGGGCTTAAGTATGTCTTTGTGTGCCTTTTATACACCTGAATATCTTCAGTGGGGAGGAGTTTTCTCATTTGTCATTTTACGGTTCTCAGGGTTTTGGCCCCTTTACCGCTGAGTTTTTTTTTTTTTTTTTTTTTTTTTTTTTTTTTTTTAATCTTTGGGTGACTATGCTGACTTTGGAAATTCCATCCCAGTACTATAGACTCATCATAACAAGATTGTTGCAGAGTATCACTCAACTCGATTACATAACAGAAAGCAATCCTCCAAGAAAATTCGTTTTTGTACCTGGCCCTATAGCGAAACATGTTGTCTCATTGAGTTAATTGTAGACATTGACTAAATGACTGATTATTTGATGGTAAGGCTAATCTTGTTAAATTAAGCTTCTATAATTGGATATTTTCTCTTTTATTTGATTTTTCTGGGTCTCGAAAAGATAAAAAATGGAGTTGGTCAATTGATCGTGGCACTTATCAAATAGAAGACTAAGCTAGCCTGGTTTTCTGTTGCTTTTAGAAAATGTTGATACTCCCCAACTATCCTCGCTTTTACTTAAGACCGAGCCAGCACTTCCACACTTGCCTAGCATTTCATATGCTCTGATATCTGTCATAGAAGTCCTCTAGGCAGTTATATATTGAGTAATATTTTTCTGCTCTATTAACTTCTCTTTTATAGTATCATAGATTTCCTTTACTTTTATACATGGCTGAGACAGTATTTTAAAACTTCTACTTGGCTATCTTTCCTTTTTCTTTGGAGGTTCTTGACACTGTAAAGATTCGTGTTTGTTCCAGTTTGTTCTTCATGAGGAGGTGTGTGAGTAGGTGATTACTCATTTAGCCAAGCTACTTACACCTGGACCAATATCTCTGTGGTAATGATGGCTAGCCACCATTTATGGTTTTCCCTTTGTTTGATCAAATAACCTTCCGATTATGGTCTAGGCAAATGGATTCTTTTCTCCAGGAATGTGAAATGGAATATCATTAAATAAGACTAGTTTAATTATCATCTTAAAAAAAAGAAATACATTAATTTTTAATAAAGTCATTTTAAAATTGTAAGCAACCATAGTTCCACAAGTATGGCAGACTTTCCTAAAATTTTGGCTTAAAATGTTATTGTTTAAAGGAGTTGGCTGTACCAAAGGCTAATTGTGGACAAGTGAGATTTCTTAAAATCATTTTTTGGACTGGTTTCCAATCAACAGAAAACTTACTACATGTTTTTACTCTATATTCTCTCTCTCTATAAATTCTGATTTCAGAGATTTTGTGGAGTGACTAACTTGGAAAAATAATTGGGAAAAAGGGATCTTCTGTATAAGTTGACACAATCTTTGTAGAGAGCAAAATGGTGATATGAGTCAAAAGCTTTAAATATGTACATGATCTTTGACTCAATATTTCTCTCACTAGGAATTAATGCTCAAGAGAAAATGATGAATGGCTTTAAAGACTCAGCTGTCAGGAAGTTTTTCACAGCAAAAAATGAAAAGCAATTCAAATGTTTAGCAATATGTTCTTGGTTAAGTAATTCATCAGTTAAAATTCCTGTACAAACATTAAAATTACATTGTAGGAACATATTTGTTCACTTGAATAGATTTACTTTGTAGATTAAAAACAAGCTTATATGGTAGTATATATAGTCCAATACCATATTTGTTATATATTTACATACGTTATATATTTTAAAAATATGGATATTAGTGCAGAAAGCACCTAGAAATATATATGCTACAAATATTTTGTCATTATTTCTGACTGGAAAAATAATGGGTGATTTTTCTTTTTGTATTCTTACCTACCCAGGTTTTTAAAGTTTGGTGTAGTTAGCAAGCATTTCTTTATTTAATAAGACAAACTATTTTAAAAATAAGATACATTAAAAGAGAAAAATTATTCCACATCTTCATGGGACCCGTACTACTTTAGTTAAATATTTCTATTCTAGGGTACATACTTCAAAAGGCAATGTGCATTTTCTCTAAGACTGAGTTCCAGTACAGTTGATATGTATACCATAGACTACATGGGAGTTCAGTGTACTATTCTTGCAACTTTTCATTTAAAAATACATGTGTTAATATAACTATGCACATATATTTCTAGTTACACACATGTACAGCCTCAATAAAGTGTAAAATTGAGGGCCAGACATCCTTATATACCTCACAAAACATCTCCTAACTAGTGGTTGTTGTTAACCACCATTAAGTTCCTATATTTTCTGCCATGTACAGTTTTGTCAAGTTATTTCCCTCACCCCAAATTTCTTCCTTTTATAGTCATTCCACATCATATCCTCATTTGTTCACAATTGTATTTCTAGCACCTAGCACGTGCCAGTCATGGGCTAGGTCTTGAAGAAGGAGGAATAGGGTGAATTCTAGAATCTCAAGGAATCAAGATTGAAGAAGCAGGCATGTTCTGAGTGTTTCCGGTACCAGGAGTGATGGATAGCCTTCCATAAGCATGGACCTCATTCACTATGGCCTGTAAATGTTAATTGATGCTGATGTTGACGATATTCATGACAAAGGATGAAAGATGATTGACATGCATATCTTCGCCTCTTAGGATTGCCTGATTTAGCAAATAAAAATACCAAACACCCATGCAATATTTGGGATGTACCTACAAAATCATTTATTCTTTATTCAAAATGCAAATTTAACTGGGTTTCCCCTATTTTACCTGGCAATCCTATCCACCATGCAAGCTCCCATTGACCTCTTAGAACAGAACTCAGATATGAAGTTCTCTACAGGAAGCTTTTCCTCTGTTAGCTGTCCGCCTGTGCAGAGGCACGTTCCATTGTATTTCTCTGCATTGGCTTTACTTGTGCACATACCCCTAACAACCGTGCACACTCCAAAGAGGGACCCTGTCATATTGTAGCAAAACAGTGCACATACATACATGTATGCTCACACACAATGGCTATGATCAAAAACATTACTGGATGATCAGTCGTTAGTCATACCTCTGTTCTGTAAAAGCCACACTGCCTGAATATATCTCAAACTACAATTAGAAAATTGAAAAGAATGACAGTGTAAGGAAACATTTTTGCCCCCAATTGGTCACAACAGACCAGTCTGCCATTAGTAAGCTATGTGAGGACATCGCTAATGTTTGCGTGATATCTGTTCTTATTTCTCTAGCATGTATTGAGATTATTTACATGGCTAAGATTTCCTCAGAGGGAAATCTGATTAGCAGGGGCTGCCCTGTTGTCAGTGGAGCAGTGGGAAGTCCATGTGGATTACACAGTTTACAGTAATGGGCAGGGCACAACTTGTTTGACAAAATAGATATGAGAAATTTCAGTCTAGACGTAGCAACTGTGATTCAGCTCAGGAGTACTTGGCATCTTCTGGTAAGATTATTTTGCTGTTCATGGAAAGACAAGTTTCGAACCAACATTTGAGAGTAACATGTTGATCATCCATGTTACTCAGTACATGAGAATAAGTCATTCCATTTGGGATCAGAAGGTGATTAAGCCCAGTAGAGAGATCAGAGATGGGAAGTCTTGTGTCCATGCCTGGCAGTACTTCCCACAGGACATGGAGACAACAGTCACCGTGAAGTTGTGTGCAGCTATGTTAGCTCCAGACTAACCTGAAGCTCTAACAACTTGGCATTTCTCTCATTCTCCTTGGTCCACATTGGGATCAGTCTGTCCCATGGTCCCCTTCTTGGCTCTTCTTCTCTCAATGATGTACCTGGTATAGAAGTGCATAATGACTACACAAGTAATACATGGATATGTCCATACTGTAAAAATTCAAACACTGCAGATGAAGTGAAAGCTTGGCTTACCAGCTCAGTCTCACCTCATGCCACTGTCCTCCCATGCAGGAACTACAGGTATCGGTTTGGTGTGTGTTCTTATTTGATATCTGTGAGTGCAAGTACAACAACTGGCTTGTTTGCTGCTCCCTCTTGAGTGCCCAGCAGACCCCAAAGAGATCAAGAGAGACCAAGATCACTCCCATGGGTAATATGCAGCTTGGGATTTGAGGGACTTGTGTATATATTTTAAATTGACAAAACAGGATTATAAAAATTGTAATATGCTTTGAAGTTTAATTCTGTAAGTATATCTCTGTGATTGTATATATGATATAATTTGGAAAGAATATAAAAATGTAAACTAGAAACCCTTCATGAATATGAGGCTCAGGACAAATGTGTTGTCAGACCTAGAATTGAAGGCACCTGGCACATAGTAGGTACTCAATAATTATTTGTTGGATGACTAAAAGAAGATAAAGAAGCCATATGTCTATAATAGTGAAGTTATTTTGTGGTTTAATCATTTTGGCATAGGGACACAGAGAGAACACAGTCAGGTGTTGGGGATAGTTGAGTTCACAGAATGGTGGATGGCATGTCAAGCATCCCTTCAGTGTTCTCTTACTCCCATTGTTTTTCTTTGGGATTCCCTGAGGCTGGGTAGGTCATGAGAACTTTTACTCTAGTGGTAACACATAGTTTTATATTGTCTGGTTGACTCATATATCTTTCCCTCCAAATGAGAAATGTGTCTTGCCCTGGCGGGCAGGTTGGTTGGTTAGAACATCATCCCATACACCAAAAAGGTTGTGGGTTCGATTCCTGGTCAGGGCATATACCGTAGTTGTGGCATCAATCCCTAGTCAGGGCACATTTGGGAGGCAACTGATTGATGTTTCTCTCTCTCTCTCTCCCTTACTCTCTCTCTAAAGTCAATAAAACATATTCTCAGGTGAGGATTAAAAAAAAGAAAGAAAGAAATGTGTCTTACTGAGTTTTGTTCCCATGGCATCTCGTACCTAAGACACTAACTGCTCATTGAATAAAAGACTGCATGTGATTTCTTATGGTTCTCAAATGTGGTTATTAATCTGTGATGAAAAACTGCTGAGAGGTTGTAAGACGATCCTTTCCCCCACGCCCCAACATTGCCACTTCTTTGTTTTAGGTGTTCCCAGTAGCTCTCATTTTATCACATTATCCTTAGGGAGACACTTTGGACAAACTTATCCTTGGTTCTATTTTATAGCCCAGCTTTAGGATATACACATAGTAACTTCCTACACAGGATAAATTTGAGCTTTTAGAAAATGATCCCTGATAAAAAGAGATTTAACATGGTGGAATAAGTATTTAAATAAATAAATACAAACTATCAGTAAAACCTACCCTGAGTTTTGGGATTCCTGGAAGAGCTTCCATTTATGTGCTTGCCCCACTGTAGTTGTCTTGGTTCATTCAGACACTAACAGGGCTTTCATTTCTGAGAGGATAGTGTTTTAGATTGTGGCACTGAAGGATATCACCTACCAGAATAATCCTCTTTACCTAGTGAGTAGATGTGGATTCCTTCCTGGACAATATCCACAAGCACCTTAAATCTAGAAAGAAGTAACAAGAGTGGAGTGATGTCCACTTGTCTAGCATAAATATTTTCTTTTCTTTAATATTTAGTTTTCTAGATAATTTCAACATTGTAGAAACAAAGAGAATTAGGGGAAATAAAAAAGTACATTACATTGTCATTCTTGAACTGGTGAAACTATCACAGAAAGTTAGTTGCCTACCTCATTATTCAAATTCATTTTTTAAAATATGTTTTATTGATTATGCTATTACAGTTGTCCCATTTTTTTCCTGCCCTTTATTCTCTTCCATCCTGCATTGCCCCTCCCACCAGCATTCCCCCACCTTAATTCATGTCTTTGGGTCACACATGTAAGTTCTTTGGCTTCTCCATTTCTCACACTATTCTTAACCTCCCCTTGTCTATTTTGTACCTACCATTTATGCTTCTTATTCCCTGTATCTTTCCCCGTCCCCACTGATAACCCTCCATGTGATTTCCATTTCTCTGATTCTGTTCCTGCTTTAGTTTGCTTCATTTCATTTTATTTTTAGGTTCAGTTGTTGATAGCTGTGAGTTTATTGTCATTTTACTGTTCATAGTTTTGATCTTCTTCTGTTTCTTGGATAAATCCCTTTACCATTTCATATAATAAGGGCTTGGTGATGATGAACTCCTTTACTTTGACCTTATCTGGGAAGCACTTTATCTGCCCTTACATTCTAAATGAGAGCTTAGCTGGATAGAGTAATCTTGGATGTAGGTCCTTGCCTTTCATGATATTGAATACTTCTTTCCAGTCATTTCTTGCCTGTAAGGTTTCTTTTGAGAAATCAGCTGATAGTCTTATGGGAACTCCTTTGTTGGTAACTATCTCCTTTTGTCTTGATGCTTTTAAGATTCTCTCCTTCTCTTTAATCTTGGCTAATGTAATTATGCTGTGCTTTAGTGTATTCCTCCTTGGGTCCAACTTCTTTGGGAATCTCTGAGCTCCCTGGAAGTCTATTTCCTTTGCCAGATTGGGGAAGTTCTCCTTCATTATTTGTTCAAATAAGTTTTCAATTTCTTACTCTTCTTTTTCTCCTTCTGGCACCCCTATGATTCAAATGTTGGAATATTTAAAGTTTTCACGGAGGTTTCTAACCCTCTCCTCATTTTTTTTGAATTCTTCTTTCTTTATTGTGTTCTAGATGAATGTTTATTTCTTCCTTCTGGTCCAAATCATTTATTTGAGCCCTGGTTTCCTTCCCATCACTGTTGGTTCCCTGTACGTTTTCTTTTATTTCACTTTTCATAGCCTTCACTTTTTCCTCTATTTTGCAACCATATGCAACCATTTCTGTGAGTATCCTGATTACCAGTGTTCGTTGTTGCACCATATGTGGGGGAGGCATCTGAGAGGGAATAATGCCACTTGCTCAGCTCTTGGCTGGCTTTTGGTCATTTCCCCACTACCCACAAGTAAAGTGGGCCCTTCTGGTGCTGATTCCCTGGTAGGTGGTTTTGTGTACATTCTAGGACCCCGTGGGTCTCTCCAAAGAACTCTCCTGTAAGGCTGGGAGTTTCTTCTGTTGCCGCACCTCCCACAGGTTTTACAGTTGGAGATTTTGAGGCTTTATTTCCTTACACTGGAACCTTGGGTTATGTGGTTTGTCTCACTCCCCAGTTATTCTTCCTAGTTCATCAGCACACAAATGTGGGACAGCCAGGTCTGCCAGCTACTTCCTCAGCTGGTCCAGCCACCTTGCCTGCCCTGGTCCTTCATCCACTGCCTTGCCATGATTCCTCTCCTCCCCTCCCCTCGTACGGGTCTGGGTAAATGTTTCCTCTTTAACTCCTTGGTTGTCAGACTTTCATACTGTTCAGTTTTCTGGAAGTTCTAGTTATATTTTGTTTTTAAATTTGTTGTACTTTCTTTGGTTGTACAAGGAGGCAAAGTGTACCCACCTATGCCTCCATCTTGGGCAGAAGTCTTAGGATAAATAATTTTTAATTTTTTAATATTTTATTGATTATGCTATTACAGTTGTTCCGTTTCTACCCCATCATTCCCCTCACCCTGCACACCCCCTCCCACCCACATTCCCCCCCTTTACTTCATGTCCATGTTTCATAAGTTCTTTAAGTTCCACATTTCCCACACTATTCTTGCCCTCCCCCTATCTATTTTCTACCTACCGTCTATACTACTTACTCTTTTTACCATTTCTCCTCTCTCCTCCTCCTACTCCCCTGTTGCTAACCCTCCATGTGATCTCCATTTCTGTGTTTCTGTTCCTATTCTAGCTGTTTGCTTAGTTTGCTTTTGTTTTAGGTGTGGCTGTTAATATCTGTGAGTTTGCTGTCTTTTTACTGTCCTATTTTTTATCTTCTTTTTCTTAGATAAGTCCCTTTACCATTTCATATAATAAGCGCTTGGTGATGATGAACTCCTTGAACTTGACCTTATCTGAGAAGCACTTTATCTTCCCCTTCCATTCTAAATGAAAGCTTCGCTGGATAGAGCAAAATTGAATGTAGGTCCTTGACTTTCAGGACTTGGAATACTTCTTTCCAGCCCCTTCTTGCCTGAAAGGTCTCTTTTGAGAAATAAGCTGACAGTCTGATGGGAACTCCTTTGTAGGTGACTGTCCCCTTATCCCTTGCTGCTTCTAGAATTCTCTCCTTCATTTTAATCTTGGCTTATGTAATTATGCTGTACCTTGATGTGTCCCTCCTTGGGTCCAACTTCTTTGGGACTCTCTGAGCTTCCTGGACTTCCTGGTAGTCTGTTTCCTTTGCCAGATTGGGGAAGTTCTCCTTTATTATTTGTTCAAATAAGTTTTCCACTTGTTGCTCTTCCTCTTCCCCTTCTGGTACCCCTATAATTCGGATGTTGGGATGTTTAAAGATGTCCTAGAGGTTCTTAAGCCTCTCCTCATTTTTTTTGAATTCTTGTTTCTTCATTCTTTTCTGTTGGTTGTTTGTTTCTTCCTTCTGGTCCACTCCATTGATTTGAGTCCCAGTTTTCCTCCAATCTCTATTGGTTCCCTGTGCATTTTCCTTCATTTCACTTATTATAGCCTTCATTTGTTCATCTACTTTGTGAGCAAAATCAACCAATTCTGTGAGCATCCTGATCACCAGGGCTTTGGACTGTGCATCTGATAGGTTGGTTATATCTTTGTTGCTTAGAGGAATTGGCTCCGGAGCTTTGATTTGTTCTCCTGTTTGAGACATTTTTGGCTTTTTTTTTTTTTTTTTAGATCTGGTCTCAGCTGTTATGTATTAGGCTTGGAGCCTTAGGTGTTCCCCAGGGCGGGGCAGCCCAGTCACTGGGTAGTGATGCTGTATGTGAGGGTGGGGTCTGAGAGGGAACAATGCTGCTTGCTCCGCTCTCTCTCTCAGATTCCAGTCCCTTCCACCACTTCCCCTTCTCCTAGATTATCTGCAGGCAAATGTGGAACCACCTGGTCAGCCAGCCTCCTTGTGTGGCCTCACTGGGTCTGCACTGTTGTCACCCTGTGCCTGGGGTCTGCTAGCTGCCACGTGTGTGCCTGGGATCTGCCAGCTGCTGCTCCCTGCATGCCTGGTTCACCAACCTTCACTTTTTCCTGCGGGGACTCTGCTCCTCTTACCGGTCTGAATAAATGGTTGTTGGACTTCCATACAGTTTAATTTTCTATGAGTTTGGAATGTTTTCTTGTTTCTAAATCTTTGTTGTCCTTAATTTTGGTTGTGCGAGGAGGCACAGTGTGTCCACCTACGCTTCCATCTTGGTCAGAAGTTCTAGGATAAATAATTTCAAAAGGAGTTGCCACCATTACATGGATGAAGACAGTGTCTTCTTTCAACTACTATCAGCTTGTATGTGGTCATAAGGTTTCTTGACATTTATGAACAACAAAAAAAGGCATTATTATAAAAAATTTAAGTGAGCTTTTTTTTAGACTGACAGAAGATTCACATGCTCCAAATTTTATGATTTTTTTTTAGTGTTTGAGCAATGTCTAAGTTAGGGGCTGGTATCCTGGAAAAGGAATTGCAGGATGTATTAGTTTCCTAGGACTGCTGTAAAAAAAATTCCACAAATTGAGTGGTTTAAAACAATAGAAATCTGTTCTCTCACAAGATTGTAATCAAAGTCGTTAGGACCATGTTTCTTCCAAACCTTCTAAGAGAGAATCTTCTCTCACCTCTTCTGGCTTCTTGTGATGGCTGATCCTTGGCGTTCCTTGGCCTGTAGATACTGCACGCTCATCTCTGTCTTCATAGTCACATGACATTTTCCATGTGTCTGTGACCCTGTGTCTTCCAGATATTGTCTTTAGGTATTCTTTGGTAAAAATATGCATGATTATTATTATTAATAATAATAAAGGGTAGTATTTATTTAGTATTTACAAAGTACCAACTTATATAAATTATCTTTACTTTTCAAAGCCACTATATAATGTAAATGTCATTTTCCTCAATTTAAAAAGGAGGAAATGAAAGCTTGGAAATATTAAATGACTTGCCTAAGATCACATAGCTGGACAGGCACAGAATCAGGATTCAAACTTAAGTTTATCCGAGGCACATTGTATTGTTATAGGATCTAGGGTTGTAAAAGTTTTCATGTAAAATCCACTGTGTACGTCTATGCAGTAATAACCTATTTTACTCCCCAAAAGACTTCAAGCAGCTTATAAAATATACACAAGATAATAAAAAGTAGTTAAATCAGAGTTGGGGGTAACAAGTACAAGAAAACAAAATGAAGTCAGGGGTACAGTTAGAGCATAAGAATGCATGTCATAATGTTCACTGTCATCATTGCAGAAGGTCACAAATCTATCTAGAAGTAAAGAGGAAACATAGTCTGTTAAATTAATCACAATATCCAAAAGATAAAACAAACCAGTAACAAAGCTAAATCCTCAGGAGAAGCAACACTTTTCTTGGTACTGAGTCCTCGGAAGAATTTTTTCTGTGAGCCTTCAAGAAGAGAACCCTGTGGGATTTCTGGGGCAAAGACCCCAGCAACTTCCTTATTCATGTAACGCCATTACTTCCGCTACGGGGGTGGCAGGGCTGCATCTTGTAGCCTTTCTCCTTATAGGTGGATGTCACATTGCCAATGTGCAGTTCCTTGGCAAGGATTCTGTAGGGACTTGTTGAATTTTCTCATGTTGAGTGACAGAATAGAGTTCATAAGTTCAGCTGGATTGGGATAGCATTTCTTCATCATGGCTCAAAGTGGGGAAAAGTGTGGTCACACATGCTGGCATTCTCAGAGGCGTTCAGTGTGGACAGCCTGCTTTGACATTTCCAGCGTCCCTGCCCAGATCCAGTCCTGTATTTCCTATGATTTGTACAGAAGGACTTTTGGGAAAACTATTTGTGAGCATGACTCTCCTCCATTTAGTCAGAATAGGAAAAACTAGCTATTCTGTCATATTGACCCAGTGCCACAAGCAAAATTGAAATGTGTACTGGACTTCCACGTAGTCCTGGAGTTCATTTGCTGTTCCCCTGCATGGGCTATAGCCCTAGATATAGAAACCCAAGGAAGTGGCCTGTGGTTTTGCTCTACATTGAGATGCCATTTTTTTTTGTTCGTTTGTTTTCCTGAAGGGCTTCTTCATAAGTTGGATAGTAAATTCAAAGCCAGTATAGCATTATGTGCCCAAATATTATAGATAATGAAATATTAAGATGTATCCTTTTGGGATTATCAATTTTGCAGTCTTGGTATTTTTCCTTTAAGAGTAAAACTGTGTGAAAATGGTCATATGGGTGTCCCCAGAGCTAAATCTTCTGTGTGTTCCCAAGAGAGATGAATGAAGAGAATAGAAATTGGGATTGCCCCCTTTCAGGGATGGTGTTACAGGCATTCAAAGTGGTCCAGCATTTGACCTACCATTGGAAACTGTCCTGCAGTATAGCCTGTAACATAACATAACTAGGCTGTTCTGAACCCCTGGTAATAAAATTGTTTACCTTTTTTACTCCTCACTGAGGACATGTTTTTATTGCTTTTAGAGAGAGAGAGAAAGGTAGAGAAGAAGGGAGAGAGAAACATCAACTGGTTGCATCCATATGCACCTGGACTGGGGATCGAACCTGCAATCTTTTGGTTATGGAACAATGCTCTAAGCAACCAAGCAGAATTGTTTACCTTTATACCAAGAAGATGGAGAAAGAACCAACATCTGCATCTGGCACATGCCCAGGCTGACTTTGCAGAGTTCGTGCTGTGAGACCTAAAGTTCTAATGAGGTTGTCTAGAATAGCAAAATAAAAACAAGAACAAAACATGTCAGGAGGGTCTATGGTGGATCTATATGTGCTATGTGCCTATGACAGGATCAAGTGTGCTTTTCTTAGTGAGGAGCAGAAAATCATTTTGAAAGTATTGAAGGCACAAGCACAGAGTCGGAAAGCTAAATAAAAACATAGATAAATACAGCTTTTTTGAGTAATAGAAGGAATTAAAAGACAAAAAAGAAATTGGGATTGCCCTATAACCATCCCCACAAGGACAGGGAATAGGACAGTAACCTTATTGCCAAATGTGATAATATAGTTTTTTATAGATGGTACATGGGACATTCCACCCATCCATTCATCCATCCATCAATCCATCTATCCATGTATCCACTAGTCTCTGAGGATATGATGCCTAAAACAAGGTAGTAAAAAAAAAAAAAAAAAAGAGCCTGGCTGGTGTGGCTCAGTGGATTGAGCACCAGCCTGCAAACCAAAGGGTTGCCAGGGTTTGATTCCCAGTCAGAGCACATGCCTGGGTTTCGGGCCAGGTCCCTAGTTGGGGGCATGTGAGAGGCAACCACACATTGATGATTCTCTCCCTCTCTTTCTCCCTCCCTTCCCCCGCTCTAAAATAAGTAAATAAAATCTTAAAAAAAAAAAAAAAAAGGTTCATGTTTTCAAAGAGTGTCCAGATTTTCAGATAATAAAGACTGAAACTATAGGGTGCTGTAAGTGCTGTGAAGGAAATAAACAGGGCAAGAGGGCATCTGGGTAACTGATGGCTGAATTGAGAGTTGAAGGATAAGGAAAAGTCAACAATGAAAAGAGCTGGAGGGAAAGCATTTCAGGCAGAGAGAACTGAAGTCTAAATGCCCTGATGGAAAAGAGCTTGGGATATTCAAGGAATATAAAGGAGATCCTCTGGGTTTGGGTGAGGGGAATGGGGAGGTTGGCACTAGGACAGGTTGGGACTGACTAGGGCATGGCAGGCCATGATGGAGTTCCAGTTTTACTGTAAGACCAATGGAGACACATGAAAGAATGTAAAGCAAGAGAGTGATGCAGTAGGGGATGTGCTTTAAAGAAGTTACTCTGGGGACCCTGAGGAGAACAGTTTGAAGACAGGGCAAGAATGGAAACATGCAGCCTGGGTTGAAAGCAGATATTTCAGTAGGCCAGGCAAGAGGGGTGATCTAAATAAATACAGGAACAGTAGAAATGGAGAGAATAGACTGATTTGAGAGGTGTTTCTAGTAAGTTACTTACGATGCATTTGGGTCCAGGCTCACTTCTGTGATGATCGAAGGCAGTTTTCCAGAAGTGCCAGTGGTAATCCATTTGATGTAAGGTCTTTACTATATTAACATGATCGTTTTTGATAACCAGTAAGTAATCTTGTTTGGCATTACGTCTTTAACTGTATGGCCTTAAACTAGATTAGGTCTCTTACACTTTGGACAGCAAAATAAATAATTTACTTAATTGGGCTCAGGTTGGGGTTGAGGCTTGAATTTCCCAGAGTTAACCTGAGGATTAAATTTCTGGAAATGTCCCCTGATGTATTTCCTGTGGGTACACTGGACAAATGCATATCCCTGTACATTTTAGCAATTAAATAAAACAATGTATTTTATGATCCATTTAAAACATGGATTACTATCTATAGTCATCTCACTATGGAATATAATCATGGAATTCTGAAGTTATGAAAGAGATTTCACTCTGTTATTTACTAAATATAAATGACAGCCTATAGCTAATAACTCCAGTTCTCTTGAATTGATTTTTTTTAAATCTCAGAAATGTCTTAATTGTCAGAAATGTCTGTCTGTACTAATGACCTGACACAAACTATACTCCCATGAAACCCTGGTGTTTGATAGTCTGAATCAAGATGTTCTTGTCACTAAAGTCAAGCAATACTAGATTCTTCTGTGTCAGAGAAAAATTAAATAAATGAAATGAAGATTCTATATTTCAAGGTTTTCAGCAACATTTTTCTTAAACTTTTGGCACCTCTGATGGTTTAACTAGTGTAGAAGCTAATCTTCTTAGTTCTAGAATATTTGTTTTTTTATTATTGTTATTTTTCTATGAGCTAGTATCTGATTTGGCACACAATGATTAGATTGATAATTTTACAAATACTGTAATTTATCAGTACTTCATAGTTTTGCAAAAGCCCCAGGACTCCCAGGTGCCTCAGGTACCAGCTACTGTAACAAACACATGCAAAACAGTAAAGTGGCCCATACATGACAGAAGCATGTGACATTCTGAACAGAGGTACTTGGCTTTCTTTCAAGCACTGATCAGAGACACAGATGCCTTCCCTCTTGTGGCTCTGCTCTCTTCCACGTGGCAGGTATTAGGGTTTATCTTCAACAAGTGGGCGCAAAATGTCAACAATTGAAGGGGTGTCCATATGAGCATTATCTAGGCTAGGATTGGAGGGGCACATATCACTTCCAGTTACACCCCACTGGTGGGAACTTAGTCACATAGTCACAGCTAAGTGCAAGGGGTTCCAGAAAATGTAGGCCAGTCATGTGCCCGGAAAGAAGAGGGAGTAGACTGATGAACAGCTAGCTCATCTGCCCTGATGCGTTTGGAAAAAAGAGTCCAGCAATCACAATATGTTGGCATGGGTATGAGTTGGCTTGGGCTGGCATGTTAATGATACAGTGTAGAGACCCAACAAAGGTTTTTAAAAATTCATTTGAAGAGAATTGGAATTCTTAGTCATAGGCAGTTTTCTAGTGGGGTTATTTTCTTTCTTTCTTTCTTTCTTTCTTTCTTTCTTTCTTTCTTTCTTTCTTTCTTCTCTCTCTCTCTCTCTCTCTCTCTCTCTCTCTCTCTCTCTCTCTCTCTCTCTCTCTCTCTCTGTCTCTGTCTCTCTCTCTCTTCCTTCCTTCCTTTCTTTCTTTCTCCTGAAGAGGAGAAGAAGAGGTACTCTTGAAATAAAAGAATTTAAATTTCTTTTTCAAGGCTATGCAAATAAGAACAGAAAGGATTAATTCGGTGTCTTTTTAAAAAGCATACTTTTCTTATAAGAAATCTATTGCGGTAGAAAGATACTGTTGTTTGCTTTCTTTCAAAAAACAGAATGTATGGAATCTATTCCATCATGTAGAAGGACCTTCAGTATCATCCAGAGCTAATACTACACTATCATTAACCACAAATCAAGCACAGTGTTATTAAGTTTTCAGATATTATTTTGTTTTATCACCAAAAGAATCCTGCAAGATCCCATTATACAGTTTTGAGGAACCAAGGCTGCAGAAAGTTATATAACTTGGAAAGGTCCACGCAAAACTATGGCCTGCCTGATTTAACTGTTTTTGAAGTGTAAAATAAATGTCTATGTCATTTTTTTTAATAGAGAAGAAAATTTGCTACCTAATAATATCACAACAGCAACCTCACAAAAACAGCTTTTTCAAGAAAGATTTTAAAGACTTCTCTGGCTTCTGACAAAATAAATTAAACACACTTGGGTCCCTTTTCCTGCCCATGGAGAGCAAGGTCCTTTTCCCTGCTATGAAATCAGTTTAGTTGCTGCAAGCTGTTTATGAGTCCCAGCAGCTTGACCAGACATAGTGGACCAGGCAAATGTGATTCCAGGGCATGGCTGGAATTCACTCCTGGCTTCTGTGGCAGAGGGAGGAAAAAGCACAGCCTCCTCTGTGTGAAGGGCTTAGAGCTGGGCCTGCTAAAGTCTGCACAGCAGTGGACTGAGCATCCCAGGGGCCACACAAGTGGGCATGGCTCCTTGGTGGTCCTGCGCAGATATAGCCTGTGGGTAGGACCAGAGCATCATGCAATAAGAAGGGGTAGAGCAGTCTCGACACAGCATCTGCAGGTATGGAAGTACTCAAATGAGTTTCTCCAAAGTCCATTCCAATGAAATACTAAACTTCTTGCTCTCAGGAAATGAGTCACTTGAAATTATAACATTTATTCTTTTCAGGAGATGTCTTAAAATTCCACTGAAGGGAAACTAAAGGTATGAGTAAAGTGCATATTATCCCTTAAAGGTGTTACATAAACTTACCAAGCTGATAATTTTATTTGCTGTTTCTTTAAATTTGGGAAACTTGAAGTATATCATCTCTCCCTCTTTTTCTCTATCATTCCACCCCTCCCTCCCTCCTGCCTACCTTCCTTTCTTCCTATAGCAAATACTAAGACTTGACATTATAACTAGAAAACTCAGTATCTCTTAATGTGTGTATATATGTGTCATTTTAATTTGACGAATAATACATTCATCTGTTATGTGAATAATGAATATTACCAAAATTTACACATTTGTATTAGTCACCTGGCCGTCTTGATTGTGTAGACTTTGACAGTGCGATGTACTGGAGAGATGCAGACAAGCAGTACCTGTACCACGACTCTTATCATAATGTTATGCCAGATGTCTCTGACTGATCACAGTGCTCATTCACATAACAGACTGTCAGCCACTGCAGAGCCACAGGGACGGGAGTCATTTGCCTTCCCTGGAGTAGTGGAAGGATTGGAAGATTAGGAGATGTTGGTTCTGTTCTAATGAGTTATTTGACCTCAGGAAATGGCCTCCCTGGGTTCCATTTTCATTTTCTTTATATGTTTAGACCAAGTAATTTACTATCTTATTTTAAGCATCAGCACTAATGTTGTTCCTCTGTCTACAAAGCACTGTTTTGGTAGAAAATTTAATTAAACACAACACATCAACATTTCGTATTGAGAGTTCAAGAGATTAAGTAAAAAGACAGCATGCTTTAGCTCAGTGATTTTTAAATTTTTTTCATCTCATGGCACACATAAACTAATTACTAAAATTCTGCAGCACACTACAATTTTGATTCATTCACATCACATGGCTGTTGTTATGTTGGCTATTGTCTTTTTTTAAAATTTAATAATCTAAGGGAAAAGAGGTCAGTGCCCCAGACTAAATAGTCAGGTATTGTATGTTTTAAAAATTCTTGCAACATATCAGTATGTTGCAGCACCCTGGTTGAAAATCACTGCTGTAGCTGAAAGGTATTTATTATGATATAGGTAAAATAGTTTCTTCACAAATTGTTCACAGTATTTGGATGTCCTAGGTGCATATTACCAAGATAGTCATATTTCTCAAATGTATGCCTTTGTTTTCCCAAAATGGTGTGGGGCTCTTGGTTAAAGCCAGTTCACAGTTCTCTATTGGTACTCTCTTCTTAACCTTCTAACAAGTAACTTTAAATTCTTTAATAAAAAGCCCTGGCCAGGTGGCTCAGCTGGCTGGAGCATCATCCCATACACCAAAAGACTGTGGTTTTGATCCTGGGTTGGGGCACGTACAGGAGGCAACCAGTCAATGTCTCTCTCTCTCTTTCTCTCTCTCTCTCTTTCTCTCTCTCTCCCCAACCCCTTTCTAAAATCAATTAAACATATCCTCAGGGGAGGATTAAAAAAAGCAAAGTCATCAGCTTGCCAAATTCATCTCAAAAGAAAAAATAATTTATCATCATTTATCATTATCCACTATGAGTACTTGAAGAACTTAAAGCTTCTCCTAGATGAATTATTTCTAAGAGTTACTTTAGAGGTAAAAGAGGTTGTAGTTTCTAAATGCTGAATCTGTAGGATATATCTTTGTAACTGGTCATTTAAAAAAAGATATTGGTTGAGCACTTTGCTAAATGTTAGAGGTTCAACTCTGACTCAGAGATTCTTTCAACCTTGGCCTCGCCAGTAGATCTGAGGGGGTTCAGTGTAACAGCCACTCACTCCCGTGGTAGCCAGGGCACTCATTAATGACAAATCACTTAGTTTAATGCCCTGTGCTAAATGCCATTGTGCAGCTGTTTCCCAAAACAACCAAGAAAGTAACTGAGACCTGGAAACCCTTTATGAGACACAGGTTTTCTTGCCAATCCTGATAGCCATAAAATTTATTGTAGAACAGTTTATGTTTAGAGAGTGTGTGTGATGAGCAGCACACTAAAGGGTGCACAGTAGTGAAGAGATGCCCAGTGAGGAGAAATTAAGCACTGTGCAGAGTATGACAAGTAACAAGAGTAGGATGACGAATCAATGCTCTACAAACTCAGAGATATACAGAGGACCCTTCTGGCTGGAAAGACAACAGGGAGAAGAAGGTGTGAAGGATGAGCAGAAGATACTTGTGGGTGTGGATCCCAACCCTGCCTGGTACTAGCCTTGTGACTGTGAGTAAATTTCTTACCATGTGGAAGACTCAGTTTCTTCATTTGTGAGAAGCAACCATAACCTCTACTCATAGACGTGATAGTAAAAATATAAAGTGCTTAGGTTAGCACTTTAGTGTCTGAGATGGGGAAAACACTCAGTAAATCATATCAGTAAATACAGTAAAACACTCAGTAAACAGTTTTGTGTGTTTGTCTGTAAAGTAGCAGTATTACATCATTATAGGGCAGTGGTCAAATGAAATAAAGTGACATAATTAAAAGGCCTGGCACAGTGTCTACCATTAGGCATGTGATAGTATTTGCTGTTTTTATTAATGAAAAATGTGGTGAGAGAAGCCATCTCAGACATGGGAAAAAGGGACATAGCCTGGCCTAGGCTTGGCAAGTTACCCAGGCTCTTGGACGCAGGATTTTTTCAGTTGAATAGTAATTGAAAGATAGCTGATGGTTGTAAAATGTGTGAAACATACATTAAGTGCCTTTTAGAGATATTGATGGAAGATTCCAGGATTCGGAAGAAAATCAAATGACCAATCTCTCAGTTTTTCTGATGCTGAGATTCTGTGGTTCCTCCAAAACGCTTAGTGATTCCTGAGAAAGACTCCAGTGGATGAAACCTCTCCTTCGGTAGAGCTTCTAGGTCTGCCTGGAATACACCAGTGATGACAATGAGTGCACTCTTCTTGATTTTGACAATAGCAGCCCTTTCGCTGGAAGAAGAAAATGTTTTAGTTTTCATGTGGCAATCTGCCCAAGTATTTTATTTGACAGGTGAGATAGGAAAGCGAAGCCCATGAATATATTCGGTGACTTGTTATTTCCTGGTCATTTTCTTTCCTGTTTAGTTTGAGATCTAGAGTCAAGGAAAGGAAAAAGAGACAGGGGGGAAAAGAACCCCAGCTCTTCAGGAAATGAGTCTTAGGGCAGGCAGAACTCAGACACATGAAGAACATGTCACTTTACCTACGTTGTGCATGTGAGTCAGTAGGCAGGTTCTGGGTTTGCCAAAGTGCACCTGAGGGCTGGTGCGGGAGAACCACTCCTTCTCGGCAGGGGCACTTCCTGCAGTCTGCTCTTAAGAGGAGCCTGGGAGGTGTGCGACTTCCTGCAGAACTGTGCAGCATTCCCATAATGTCCCATGAAATGTTATGTGAAAAATAAATTTCAGCCCTGGCCAGGTGGCTCAGTTAATCAAGCACCACTCCATACACCAAAGTGTTGCAGGTTTGTTTCTCAGTCAGGGTCTGTATCTAGGTTACGGGTTTGATCTTTGGTTGAGGCGCCTATGGAAGGCAACGGATTGATGTCTTCTCTCTCTGTCTCTCTTCCTTCTTCTCTTTCTAAAATCAACAAACATATCCTCAGGTAAGGACTTAAAAATAAATAAATACATACATACATACATGCATACATTGCAAAATTCAGAGTTGAACACATTAAAGAGGTTTCTTACTGTGGGAACTATCAAGATCTCTGATATACCAGTAAGAACTGAGAGTATCCAAGGTGGGGAGACTGAATGCAACACTTCTCAGACTTACTGGAAAGTGTCCTTTTTGATGTGGAAGTATCTAGGGACTAGAGGCTTGAGCAGCCACTTGGACAAAGCTAACTTAGGGTTGAGAACACCAGTGGAAATCATTTCTTTATTATTGCCCCCTCCCACGGAGTCCAGATACAGACACAGATGTTTGCAGACATCTTTCCCTTTGTGGTAGCCAAATGGGGGTCACTCTCTAGGAGAGCGATGCCATTTGGAAAATCCCAATGAGATTGGTGGGCAGAATTATGGGCCTCCAGGCATGTCCACATTGTAATCCCAAGAACCTGTGAATGTGTTACCTGACGTGGCCACAGAGATTTAGCACATGTAATTCAGTTGAAGATATAGAGATGGGCGATTACCGTGGATTATCAGGGTGGGACCAGTGTGATCACAGAGGGCTTTAAAAGGAGGAAGCAGGTGGGTGGGAGTCTGCGGAGGTGCAAGGACAGAAGCAGTAGTCAGAGTGAGGAGGGGCCATGAGTCAGGGAATGTGGACAGCCTCTAGAAGCTGGAAAAGGAGAGGAAATGGATTCTCCTCTAGAGCCTCCAGAAGGAGTACAACCCCGCCACCCATTTTAGATTTCTGACCTATAAACTGAAAGATGATAAATTTGTGGTCTTTTGAGCCAATAAGTTTGTGATAACTTGTTATAACCACTACAGGAAACTAACACATGGGTCTGATACTGGTCCCATTTTTCCTGTATTTGAAGGTGGATGGATTAACATACCTAGTACCCTTTTAAGACCCTGTGCTTTTCAAGACACTGACCCTTGAGGGGAAGGCGTGCCAGTAACCACCATCTAGCCAAGTGGGTCCTGCTCTCTGGCTGTCCTTCCTTTACCTATCCAATCCCTGGGCCCAAACATCACACCAGCTCTTGCTTGTACTGCTCCCGTGTGCAGTGACTGATCACCGACAGGCTGGGAAAGAAGCAATGTGACTGGCCACTGGTCGTGATGCATACCTGCTGTTCACATAGTGATTTGTGGACTGAAGGGCTACATGCCCACTTTGTACTTCATGCAATTACTAATACACTGTGGTAACTGAAATCTGAATTGGCTGTTGTGGGACTGGTGTTATTTAACTAAACTATGGTCGATGAAATACATGTATATCAAGAACTGTGCAAAAGTGAAGGAGGACTGCATGCATTAACATTGTGGCACAAATCCTGTAGTCTAGTTATAACTGGACTGGTGGGCAAGGTCTCCATGTATCTGCTCAATACCAAAGTCTGAATGTGGCTGATGCAAGGGTCAGGGATTCAACAAACAATGTATGAATTTAGAGTGCAGCAAAGGATAATGAAGGACTATTTATACCTTGTTTCTGATGATTGAAGCTTAGTTCTCTAGGAAGCAGATACTGAGATACTGAGATTTGCATATAGGAGGTTTATTAGGGACCGCTGATGACAACGATGCCTCACAGAGAAATGAGAGCAGCAGAACTGGGCAGAGGAAGAAGTTGAGTGGAGAAGTTAAAGCAAGGGGACCAGGCCTTTATGCATGTTCCTCCATCAGTCAGCCTTTAGAGGAGAGCTGTCTAAACCCCAGTGAATAATGCCCTTCAGCCAGGCACCTTCCTGTAACTAAGTCCTGGAGAGGCATTCAGCCAAGAGCTGGCAGCCTCCAGTACTCCCAGCAATGGGTGGAGGTGGGGAGGACAATGTCCTAAAGGGATCTGGGCAGCACATTACAGTGTCCACTACCTCAATGATTCTATGATTCTGGTGCCACTGGGCAGCCAAATTTCATTTTATTTAAATATTTTATTTATTTATTTTTAGAGAGAGGGGAAGGGAAGGGGAAAGAGAGGGAGAGAAACATTGATGTGAGAAACATCGATCAGTTGCCTCTCGCTTGTGCCCTGTCTGGTGAACCCACAACACAGGCATGTGCCCCTACCGGGAGATCAAACTGGCAACCTTTTGCTTTGTGAGACGATGCCCAACCAGCTGAGCCATACCGGTCAGGACATGGGCAGTCAAATTTTAGAGGGGTGCAGTCACCATGTCAAGCAAGGTTAAGTCAGAATCTGGGGCAAAATAAACAGGGAGGAGAGACAGAGGTGCAGGGGAGCTGACAGGCCACTGGGCCCGGGTCAGGACTGCTGGACGGAGAGGGCAGGGCCACCTGCCAGGCCAGCTCTCCTTTCGCAGAGTGAGGAGCAGCCCATCTGCTGGGCCTGGATCGCCTCCACTTTCATTTTCAGTTACGATAACTTGTTAATTTGAGAGAAGTTGAAGATCTTGTCACTTGGTCTTGTCTTGGCCTTGTAGGGGCACTTTGGCTCTGAGTTGGAAAGGATGGAGAGAATGATAAAAATGAGATTAAAAATTGCTAAGTTTGATATTTGTGGTTGATTTTTTTCTTCAAATAAAATGTAGGTATTTTGTAAAGAAAAGATTAGATTTACTTTTTTTTTAAACCCTTCTCTTTCTAACCCCCTTTTTCCCATTGGTTTTTAGGCTCCACATATAGATCAGGTTCACTGTCCAATGTAGTCATCCCAGGCTATTCATTTCTGAAGAATTAGGTGGCTGGAGTCTGGCTTCCACTGCCCTGAATTGGGAAACAATGGGGTCAACACCTCTGATTCTCTGAAGAGACTGATCAGTTCGCACTTATGGCTTTGAGACCGGCCCCACCACCCACCCACCCACCCACCCACCAAACACACAAACAAAAACAGGTTAGCAGATCTCTGAGGGAGGTTGCCAAGAAATAAGCAGGGAGATGAACAAGATAATGGAAGCCTTTGTCACAAAACTTAGATTAAATACTAAGTAAAAAGATTTTATTTTTATTTGGTGCCTATTACTCTGTGATATTCTCTTTCAAAACGCTGAAGATGCCCCTGTCTGTGAGAGTTTAGTTTTGGCATCCTGTTGGACTGAGGGTTTGGAGGCCACCTAACAAAGTCTTTGATCCATCCGGAGTGCGTGCCTGGAGAGGCTGAGTTAAGAAAGATTCTGAAGGCAGTAAGAGCCTCTGTCTGATTGGCTGTGGCTGCCCTGCCTGTGCACCTGGCGAGGAGTGGGACGCCTGCTGTGTATTTGGTCCTTTCTGGACTAGAGTTTTCATCAACAGTCCTTGGCTGGCTAAAGGATGTTTTGTTTTTTAAAATGACATCTAATGCTTACCTTTAATCCAGTGTGGGATATATTCTAGTGGTGTTACTCATAGGTAAAATGCTGCAGGTAGGGTATAAGTTAAAGAGATAACTCTCTACTCCCTGGACTTTAGGGAAAAAGTGAAGGGTAATTCAGTCTGCAAGTGAGCATCCAAGTAGGAAAAGAGATAGTGGAATTTGAATATATAAGTATTATTTGTTTTTTATATTATGTAGGAGACTATCATTAGTGACGCCACCAACATAGTTCTAGGTCTTGTGTGGCTGAACCCGCTCGTTTGGGGTTTGAAATGAAGAATTCTCTTATTATCCCATTTGATCTGATAGCAGGCAATGAAATATGAGAGCAGAGCTTGCAGCACCATGCTTAGCAAAACATGATTGGAAACTGGAGATCTACCCAGTTGGTAGGAAGAGGGATGGTATGTGTTTGGAAGAAATAAGGTAGCTGAGCTGGTGGCACAAGAGTGAAGGACAAACAGGGTTTTATTCCAGTGTTTGTCCTTTTTATTGAGGGTACTCTCCCTGAAAGAGCAATAAGATTTTTCAGTTTCCTTTTCCCGGACAACTTCTCTTTTGCTTAAGCAAAAAAACAAAGGCTGCCCTATCAATCCTCTGACATGTTCCCATGCTGGAAGAATATTACTTTGCTCAAAAGACTGCTTCATCTCAAAAAGAGCACATTTTTAAAGGTCCTATTGCTGTAACTGGAGCTTTAAACAAGGATTTCTTCCATCTGCCAAGGAAGGACACCTGTTCGTGCTTTTGCAGTTTGGGTTGCATACTAAGGCAGCTTTGCAAAGGAACTGTGCATCTCACAAGATACCTTATAGGTAAGTCACAGTTTTGTTCCAGTTGAGGGAATTTGAGACAAAGATAAAAAGAAACTAAAGAAGGTGAACCAAATTCAAAGGAAATGTAGTCCCTCTGTTCTGGATTTCTGGTTTCTGGCGTACTCACTTTAGTGGTGATTTTTCAACCATTATTTGGAAGTTCTCAATAGTTCCCCAGCCTGGTCAAGTATGCCCCAGCACTTAAGAACAAGATGCAGTTAAGTTAGGTGTGAAAAACAGAAATTTAACTCAAGGCTGCTTTTGTGTAAGGCTGATTGACAGGCTGATTTTTAAATGAAAAATTCATAAACATTGAGTGATATCTATGTATTATAAATCATTTCAACATAAAACTTAATGGCAAAATTATAATTCAATCCAGTATAAGACAGTTCTGAAACTTACAAACAATATCTAGAAAAGTGATGCCCCAACGCTGAGATCCTTCAGTATTAGAATATACTGTTTTCCTGTACCTACACACACACTCACAAAAGCATTCATTTCCTGCTTTACCTTGTCCCTCAGAAGGTGAATGAGTAGATGGTATGACTCATTTCCCTCACATACCAGATGTTCTTAGTCTAACCTGAAATGGCATGTATGGAAAGCAAATTAATAAATGGCATGTATGGAAATGTACATTGGATTAGATGTGATTAATGTTCCAGTTATTAAAGACAGATGTCTTCGCCTGACATATTTTTTTTCTGTGTGTTCAAAATGAGGACCTGAGTTCCTCTTGCTGGGACTATGAGAAGAGTAATTTGTTTACATGATGACTTGCTTCATTAGCCTACATGGTTAGTAGGCTTGCATTCCTGGTCATCCTTTAGAGAAGGGTCTTATTTGATCAAGAAGACAGGACTCTTGGCTTCCAGCCTCATCCTCTGACTTCTACATGATTTTTCTCTGTTCCAGTTTTTTCATACATAAAATAAATGTCATTAGCAGAGTCTCTGAAGTATAAAAATAAGTGCACTTGCTCTTTTAAGTCCTTGGGTAAAATATATAGATTATAAAACTGTAGTATATGATTCCTATTTTAATAAAAGGAGGAAAACAGAGGAAGCTGATTAGGGTAATTGGTCAGGCAGTTGAGAATTTAAACATAGATTCTTTTCTAGTTCATGTATTAGATGATAATTTATGCATATGCAGGTAAATTTAGTAGCTTGTACTTTGTAAATCCTGTGTTAAATAAAGTCTTGTTCTTTTGAATCAGAGGTTGCAAACTGGCATTCCATGAGCCTTTTTTGGCCCTCAGAAATGTTTTATTTGCTCACAGAAAGCATTGATTTTCCTTTTTAGTTGTCAACCTGTGAAAACACAATTTTACATAAAAATCTGGATTACCAGTTATTCTAGAAAAATCAAAAGATCCAGCAGTTCTGGCCCTTTCTCTCTACATTAGCAACTGCTGCTGGTGCTGAGTATCTGCCCCTTCAATGGTGCATGTGCTCCGGCACAGCTCTGCTTGTCTTCTTCATCTCCAGCTAAAAGCATGTGATTAGAGACCCTGATACTACAAGTCAGGGTTTTCTCTGCTGGTCTAGATGAGAAAATTCTGGCATTAAGAGTAAATAATTTAAGCACTGTTAAGTGGTATTTGTATTAAAAGAGATTAGGTACTTGAACAAAAAGTTAGGGTACAGGTGTCTTAAACTTTTTCAGTAAGGAGTTCTCCTAACTTTCTTCTACTTTCTCTTGAGTTTGTCCAAAGGGACATTTGCAAATGGTTTTCCAAGACCATGGCATATCCAGCTTTCCCCTCCCCAACGTACATATCACAGACTTAATTCCAACATCCTCTCTAATTAATGGTCGAGCACAGCTCATAAAATTCCCGAAGCCAATTAAACAAAGTTCACCCGTGTACCTCCCAAGAGATTGGGGAGTAGCTTGACAAATGCTGTGATTAATATGAAAAGTAGCAACACGTATTCTTAAGCACTTGGAGCCCTGTCGTTATTCTATGGCACAAGCTTTCAACACAGTGGCCTTTTATCCTCTGTGCTTCTGGAGTGTGACACCACAGCGTCCCTGCGGGGTGGGAATCAAGGCCCTGAAAGGGGGCAGGCAGAGGGGATGACCGCGTGAAGAGAGAGCTGGCAGCTGTCATTTGAATAGCATTCCCCTCTCCCTTTATCCTGTCTTCCAAAAGCTCCATCCATTCATATTCATGGTTTCCACCTCCCTGTGTACAGCCAACGCCAGCTTCCTTTGCACATTTTATTTCCTTGTCTTCCTTGAATTTTCATTTGGATTTACTAGGAATCTTTGAACTGCTTCAGAAAAAGGATCAGCTAGTAGAAATTGGAGCTAGTTGGTAGAGAATCTACCCAGAGGAGGAATTTATTTAAATATAAGAAGTTCATGACAAATCTATATAGTAGATTCTCTGTATGTTTTCTCATCTTTTTATTTCCTGCTAATCTAGTAATTAATTTGTTCTACATATATGAAGATTATATTCATGCTGATAAGAGGAAAGAATGAGGAAAACACTTTATATTCTAATTACAAAAGCAGGTCATATTTAATGTGGAAAATATAAAGCTATGAAAATTCAGAAAGTACAAAAGAAAAAATTTAAACTCACCCTAATCTATCATCTGGAGATAATCATTCACTTTTGAGTTTTTTTTTTTTTTTTTTTTTGTCAAGTATGATTTTTAGAAAATTGAGATAATTCTAGACATGCTATTTCATTATGTACTTCTTTGTGGAATGCTAAATTGTAAATATTTTTATATCTTTAAATATTGTATTAAAGCTTTTCAAAGGTCTCTATAGAATTACATTATATGGATACTCCATGGTTGATTTGTTTTTGGAAAGAGATTTCCCCAAATTTGAATAATAAACATTGTTGCAATACAGAAATTCATAAGCTTTCACATCCAAGTTTTGTGCACATCTATAATTTTCCACTTGCAAAAATTCCCAAAAGTGACTTGTGAGTCAAAGATTTTAGTTAAGCTTTATGGTGGCCTTCAGAAGGTTTGTAGGAATGGACCCTCCCAATGGTATGCTAAGGAGAGCCCTAATAGGGAGCTTTTCTAAAAATGTCTTTCTGGGAAACTACTCTGAATATTCTTTGACTGCTTTTACCTAGATATTTTTACCCACTGAGGAAGACCAACCATTTAAGTTTCTTGGGTTATAGGAAGAGGAACATGGAGAGCTGCCAACTATGAAAATATTTGGAAATAGTCTGGGCTATCTTAACCATCATTCTAATGAACATTAGTTTTGTATCATAAATGGGCAACCAACTCTTCTGTAAGAAAACATAAATGTCTGCTAGGGGACATGTATTTTCATTGACACCCTTTGGAACTAAGAAAATAAAATGCATAATGAGGCCACAGGGATGCTGAAAGCATTAATTAATGAATGATCTTAAAGTTTGTCAGAAGCCTAGGGAGAGTGTTTGCCTCCAGAAGGGTTCCATCCAGGAAAGGTGGATGCCTTTACTGACAAAAGTTAACATGTCTGACTACCTGGGGTGACCTGATTAAATCAAAGCTAGACTTTTATTTTTTAAACACACCTAAATAAAGTTGTCTCTATTATAAATTTAATGCACTGCTTCTCTGAGTCCTCTTATTCTATCGAGAAGATGAACGATAGCCAAAGACACTCATGTTTTTGAACATTTAGGCTGCAGAACTAACATTTTTAACATGTGTGGAGAGCTTGAGAAACATGCTATGCTGTCCATATGCCGTGTCCCAGTTTGTAACAAAAGGGCCATACAAGACAGGCCCTGAACTGACCAGTTACATTAGAACTTGAGGTTCTGATGAAAAGAATTATGTTATGTAAATAGATTAAATTTTAAGTGTTTCTTGTTGTTATCTAGTGAAACTTAAATTTCAGCTGCCTTCCTAGCAATAACACTAGATTTTGCCATATCAGTGTACTTAGCAAGTGTAATCTCCAGTTGTCCACACAGTAAGATGAACTGTGGAAAGAATATATGACTTGATGCTGATATGAAGCCCCAGTTGGAAAACTTGCTATACTTTGTCATAAAAACAATGAATGGTTTTGTTGTTTTTTAGTGACCCTTAATTACTTAGAAGACCTACGCACTGGAGTAGCAAGGGATAAATCTGTTAGATGCCCTAGAAGAGAATCTAGGCTAATTACAGTAAGAGCTGCCAGTATGACTGTTTCGTTGCCCCTTTGAGGTATTGGGAACTGTGGTGACTGTTCCCTGAGGACAGGTGACTTCACTTGAGAGAAGAAGGGAGCTCTGGATCTTTCTTTTTTGTGTTATAGTAAGGAGAAAACTTAAAACTTTATATTTCTAGAGTGAATGTCCAAGATTAATCTTTTCTGATGGTTCTTTTGTCTGAATATCAAACTTAATGAAGAACTTAATTCCAACAACACTAATACTATATGAAGTTAGCCTAGTAATTAAAAAATAAGAAATTCAAACCCATTAGGCTTATAACATGAATCAACAGCAATTTCTCTGAATGTCATTCATTTGCCACATTCGAAGATCAATTCATTCATTGGCTCATTGACTCCTACCTGAACTGAGTGTCTGAACTGAGTGCAGCAGCCACTCAGGGCCGAAAGGCTGGGCTCCTAGCCTTGCAGAGCTGATAGCCCAGTGGAGCAGACAGGAGATCCCCGGTGGTGTGAGAAGTGCTGCAGTGGAAGTGCACATGAGGTGTGCAGGCACCAGGATGGAGTGCTGACCCTGTCTCAAAGTCCATTCATAAGAGCTTTACCCCAGAGCTTTGCTCCTCCAGTTGAGGCACACAGGCCAGCAGCATCTGCATCACCAAGTTTGTTTGAAATGCAGCATCTCTCCAGACCTATTGAATCATAATTTGCATTTTAACAAGGTCCCCAGGATTCAAATTTTGTCCCATGATTAAAACTTCTCATTTGTACGTGGGGGAGGGGCACTGTTACAAATGTATGTTCCTGAAGAGTGAGCAGAGAGGGCCCACTCTTTATCAGTGGGTGTTGGAATGACTTAGTAATTATAGCTCCCTATCTTGTTGCTTGCCAGGGTGGCTCGAATATATGATCTTACTTACTTCCCTCTACAACTTGCAGAAAAGGAATACTTACCCCTATTTGTGCATTAGAAAATGTCCAAGGCCATGCAGCAAGTAGTAGATGAGCTGGAATGTAATGGCAGGGCTGCTTGGTTCCAACTTTTCCCTGCAGAACTCACACAGACTCCCAGGGCTGGGACACATCTCTGAAAGGCTGCTCTATACTTCATCCCCTTTATTTGTCAGTTTTATGTTAGAAATTTAGTGCCCTAAACCCAAGCAGTCTAAAACTGGACTGAATTTTCTTTTCCAGATACAGTTAAAAATTGCTAGCATAATGCCTGGTGGCTGCCAGTTACAAATGCAGTTGTGGTCAGTGGTTGAATCCCATTGGCCTGCTTATTTATGGTACTAGGTATTATTAGATGAATTACTTTTCTGAAAATCTTCAAGTGTCTCTACCTTGGGTATCATATGGGCTGGCAGATTATGTCAGATACCTGGGCCTTAAAAGACTATTTTTCTGCTAGGGATATATCTTTCTCAGGGAATGATTATTCAATCAGTTTTTAAAAGGTTTATTGTTTTACTTGTGGGATCTATTTTTCTTGTCAAGTTTTTTGTATTAATTTTTTTCTATTCAATTAGATGAAAAGTGTGACATTTTGTGGTTGCTGTAACAAGTGTGAACGTTATGAGAATATATGAAGAAAAGTGAACAATGTCTCCCCTCTTTTTACTTCCCACTTCCTCCCTCCCACTTCCTCCACAGACTGGCTTCTATTGTTCCATACCTTTCTCTTTTTTCGTGCAAACATACAGTAACAGGGGTTTGTGTTGTATAAAAAATACTCTGCAATTTGCTTTTACTGTGTCATGGACAGCCCTCCCTCTGCTCTCAAACCTCATTTGCAAATTTTGTTTTTCACTGCAAGGGCTCCCAGTTGAGTGGGGGGAAAGGAGAAGACTGCTTCCAATGTAGATATCTCAGAATGGAATTTCAGGAGATATGCCTATAGAGGTGGTGATGTCAAATAGATGGTGCTCGTAAAACAGGAAAATGCCTAGAATATAGAAAAAGAGTGGTTGATCCTGTATATGTCTTTACTTCCACTCTTAAAACTAAGCAGTTTGATTGACAGTGACTATTTTTGGAATTAAAGAAAATAACCCTTATTCTGGAAAAAGTATTGTAGGGCCTAAAATGTCCAAAAGCTGTGCTGTGCTCATTTCTCCATGCCTGTGGCTGTGCTCTCTGACATAACTCCAAAGCCCCTGTCACTTCCTTCCTGTTTACTAAGGAAGCGAAACATTTCCTTCCTTAGTAAACAGCCTGGGCACACCTCCGCTTTCTCTTTCTCTAACCTTCTGGCTTATGTGGAATTGGGGCCAAATCCCTCAGCATGAAGGCATCTGTTTATGTTTTGACACCAGTGATAGCCTCAAATGAACAGTTATAAATAATAGATCTTATTCTGTTAAGCTATGGACTGCATACTAATTTTGTCCATACTATAGAATTATCTTATTCTTGTGATGAAATAATATACATAAAAGAGGATTTTATGAAGTACAAGGAGCATTTGCTGCAATCATTATCACTATTGTTATCACCTTCCTCTGCCCTGGTATACTTTATTTTCTTAATTAAGAAAAATAGCTATATGATGTGTTTTATTTGGCACTTTGACCAATAGTAAATTTGTTCAGGTTGTGTCATCGTTATAATCCATCTTCTCATTCCCTCTTCTGTGCTTCCACCTGGCATCTCCTTGAGCTTCCCACTGTGACACAGCATCTGACGGCATTTACCAAAAATGATTCTAGTTTCCCATGGCTACATTTCATTGGCAATAAAGGCATCAGGGTCCAGTGAAAATAGCACTGAAAGGAGAGTCAAAAAACCTGGTTAGGTAGACCTTGGAGCTATGTTACCTTGGAACCTTAGGGCAAGTCAGGTGACCTCTGTATACCCACTCTCCCAACCCTCTCTCCCATGCCTGAGCCACAGCAACATCTTCCCCAACAGGTCCAGCACTTGCACACCATCTGCCTTTGCACGCACTGTTTCTTTTGCCCCAGATGCTCTTTCCTGTCTCCCATCAGACAAACTCCTACTCATATTTAAATGACCAAGTTCAAATCTCATGTCTCATAGGAAGCTTCTCTTGAGTCCCTGTCTTAAACACTATTACTTGCTTCTTCCTCTTTAAGCAAACTCATACTTCTGCAACACTCAAGATAATATTTCTAATATGTCATTGGTTGTGTGTGTGTGTGTTTCTAAACCTCTCTCCTAAGTCATGAGCACTTTTGAGACAGGGACTGTGTGTCATTTACCTTTGTCTCCCTATGGCAAAGTAGGTCTATTATATACATTTGCCCTTTGCTCACTGAAAGCGTGGACTCAGTTTCCAAAAGAAAATAGATTCTTTTTTTTTTTTTTTTTTTTATCTTCTGTGACAATTCCTTTCCCGGGGTCCTATTCCCAGCCAGGGAAATGTGTGCTTTTTTTGAAGCTCTGGCACCTTGCAAGCTACCCTCCCACCCTCATCTCCCACCACTGCACTCCCCCCACCCCAGCTTGTGTTCATCTGATTAGTGAAATCCATGCCTCACCACCTCCACGTTAAGCCACACTCTCTATACCAGCAACATAATTGTTCTCTATTTTATTTTATTTTATTTTTTCCTTTATTTTAATTGTTGTTCTTTTGTTTTCTCTTCTTATGGTGAGAAAAATCAGCTTAGTGTTTTTGGAAAATGTTAAGGCAAGAGTGACTTGAGTTCAAGAGGAGAGAGTTAATTCCCACCACTCTTGTTTTTTGACTTAAGTCCATTTTGCTGCTTTTAAGAGCGAAAGGCCAGGATTAGCAGCTGCTGGGTGTAGGTCTAAGGTTCAGCTGAAGCCTTTGCAGAGGCACCTGCTGTTTTCAGCACTGCCTGGGAGGGAGGGAGGGACTCCCCCACACAAAACACTTCTGTTGGATTTCTGTGCATAGCTGAGAAAGCTTCAATGACATGGGAAGGAAACCACAAGTGAAAGAAGAGGATGGACTAGGAGAAGTAAAAGGGAAATACTGTTGACAAAAGGCCATGCTAAGGCAAAGAGATATGTGTTAAGTATGACATAGAGAAAAGCTGAAAAACAAGCCCAAAATGGCTGGATAGAAACCTGGTAGCAACATCTAAATTTTCCAAAACAGGGGTGGGAACCATAAGTATCTAAAATCCACACCCTACATCATTATTTGAAACATGACAGCTCCCGTTTTTAGTCTGTGCAAGTCACTGGTCCTTCTAGAAGAGGAACAATTCTGAGTCCTCTGCCTTGGGATGGTGGTAACCTTATACCAGTTCTTCTCTTAGCCCTGGCTCAACTGTCAAGTTAAGTGGGCACAGGCAGCCTTGGCAGGTGCATTATGTAAGTAAGCCTCACTTCCTCCCTGGGCTGGTCACGACATCATGGTATTCCACAGGGCAAGCTGAGGAGTCTCCTGTGTGATTAGGTCAGTACTACTCAATGGTTTTATCATGAACCCTGTACAGATGTGATGCCAATCTTGAACCTCTGTGTAAAAACTGTGTTTGCCATTCACCATGATATCTGCTTGGTTCAGTGCTGAGCTGGGTTATGTGGTTTTGGTAACAGTTGAAAATCACCCATCTTGCTGCTACCCTGGAATTGCTAAATGCAGGAAGATTTTGTGTTTATTCTGATGCTCTCCTTCCTGTGCCTCCAACAAGTACAACTTAATGGGAAACCTGTTGACAAGAGAGAAAATCACTTGTAGACTTCCAGCTCCAGGGGCAACACAAAGCAGAGTCTCGGAGGGCATGTATGAGGCTGCGAGACTGCGGATACCCTGTGGATAAATACGGCATACTTCTTAGGACCTGTAACAAAGGATCTGAAGGAGCTAGAGTGATGGTGAAGGCAAGACCTAGAAAGTGCTGCCTGCAGTGCTGTAAAGGGGTCACCGAAGTATTCAGTGTGCCCGGCTCAGGCCCTCTCAACTGGACAGTCCTAGTGCCCTGGAAGCTCCCCCAACTCTGACAAGCTGTCCTGGATCCCCGTGGTCCTCTTCAAAATGCATTCCCAGGCCACCATCTAAACTGGCGCTTGTCCCACTGTCCTCCCTGGTAGCAATGCTCTTCTTATTCTTAGCACGCAGCACAGTTGGTTACTGTATATCATGTGTGTGTTTAATGGCTTCTCTCCCAGTAAGCTCTAAGCTCCATTAAGATAAGAATCATGTCTTTTTGGTTCACCACAGCAAGCCCTGCCTGCCATAGCAGGTACTCAAGAAATACTGACTGAACAAGTTAAATGTAGGTTTTGACCCTTTTATTGTAAAGGGGCTTGAATATCAGCTCAGCAAGTTTGTACCTATATAGCTAGCAATAGCTAATAGTAACAAGTGACATGTAGAAGTATGTGCTATGATTCTTATTGTTATTAAGATTTTATCAGTATGTGGACTGGATGCTAATGAAACATCTGCAGAAACTGTCCAACTGGCAATGGAAAAGGTTGGCCTGGAGTTGAATGAGTGGTCTGCTTAAAAACAGTGGCAAGGCCAGTTTTCCAAGGTGGTTCATGTGCCACCAGAGTTAAAGACTAAGACTCAAGTTTCTATTAACTGAGGTGTAATAGTCACTGTTACTGTATGTCTCAGAGTCCTAGGCTAGTCCCTCCAAGGTGGTACCTGGACCTGGCTATGTGAATATAGATTAATGCCTGGTATGCTCATCAGCCTTATGCCTGGATGAGTGCCTGCAGAAAGAGCCCCAGATGCATAGGACCCTGAGGAGAAAGAGGGAGAACAGCAGGATTGATCAATGCAGGCACTGGGACCACGGAGCAGGTGTGTGGCTCAGGAGGTAGGCAGACCTGAAATGCAGCAGTAACAACATCTGGAGCAATCAGAAGGGAATCATCCTGGAGCCTTTACAGGGGCTCTTTAACGAGGGTGCGTTAAAGTGACTGCAAAGTTGAGGCTAACGGCAAATATTTTTTCAAGTTCTTTATGCTTTTTATTTAAAGTAGAAACAAGCCCAAAATAATGGACTTAGTCTGCTCTCTGCTTACCACTTCCCATCTCTGAGCAAAGCTCAGAGAGAAATGTTCACTTTCTACGGTTTCCTGCTCCACCTGAGTTTTTGTTTCATTTCATTTTATTTTTATATTGGTTCACTATAACTGCAATCACAGATACTGCCTTCTCAGCCCCACCTGTAGACAGCAAGCTGCTGTGATAGTACTGTGGGAACTGGTGGGGTCGAGGTCTTCTGTGCAGCATTTGACTAGCCCTTCTCCCTTCTCTTCTAATGAATGAGAATCTCTGAAGGGAAGCCCTTAGGAAGGACCCCTGGTCGCTTCTCTTTTTAACCCATCTTTAGCCCCAGACAACTGTGACAGGTTGTGTTTCAGAAGAGCATACACTAGGAAATGCATTTAACATTTCTCACTTGGGGGCATCCTTGCCTCTCAAAGAATTCGGTAAAACTTGGTCTGAACCCTAATTCCTGGCACTGTGATTCAACATGGCCCCTTACCCTTTCTATGACCTCCCTTTTTGATCTCTGCCCCTCTCATCCCTGCTGGCCCCTCTTCCTTCTCACTATTCCCATCACCCCTGCTCTGGCCCCTCTTTTGCTCTCTGCACCTCCACACCTGCTCTGGCTCCCATTTTGCTCTCTTGTTCCCTCACCCCTGCTGGCCCTCCTGTTGCTCTCTGAACCCCCACCCCTGCTTTAGCTCCCTTTGGCTCTCCACCCGCCTCACCTTTTTGCTTTTCTGTCCCTTCTGAATTGTGCAGTCTACTCACTTCCACTCAGAATCCAATCTGGACTCCAAGCCTTACCCTTCTACCATTTCTGCAAGAAATCCAGTGGAAATCAGCATTTTCCTGGTTCTGTAGTTTCATGAACGATTTCATGAGAATTAGGGAGCAGAAGAGCGACCACCTCAGCCATGAGCAGCCCTCTGCCATGTCCCCCTGCATCGGTTTTGCTTCTATCAGCTCTCCCTGGCCCTCTCACTGCACGGGACCTGGTCTTCATGACTTTCTGAGGCCCTGGGTCCTCTTCTGCCCACACGCATACCGAACATGTCAATAGGCACCCACATCCCACGTTAAATGTAAGTTTTGGCTGCAAGAAATGAAAAGCATTTTTATAGTTTGGCTTTTGAAATTAACTATAAGTAACTCATTCAGCTTTGATTGGCTCTGATTTCTCAGGAGTTCTATAGCTGTGTGTTCTTAAAAAGTGAGAAAATTTAACCAATTGTTTTCATATAGAATAAAATATCTTTGCATAATGGATTTAACAATTAAGAAGTAAACATCATGTATTTGTAGACATTTACTTAAACATTTGTGGTTTTTTAATGTTTTTCTCTTTGTACTCTGGAGACAATAATCTCTCTTAAGCCTTCAAATATTTACCTGAACCCATGAAGAAATTAGACCACAGGCCTGTAGCTGTGTGACAGTGGATGAGACAGCTTTGACCAGAGGCCTGTCCTCAGGCAAGACACCCTGTGAAAAGAGTCCAGTCCCCATCATGGCTGAATTCATTGCCAGGAGCCGGCGCCATCCGGCCAGCCCATTTACCCCTCGTGCCTTCTGGAATTGTGATAAACACAATTTTCTTTGTCTCATTACGCATATTTTTGCGGAGTCCAGCTAAGTTTTAAAATAGCCATCTGGTGCATTCCTTATACAGGGATTTCATCAGGAACCTTAAGCAACCTGTAGAGAATGCTTCACTGCGGGGAGGATTTGGTATGAAGTAGAGGGGGAAACAAAGGCAGGGGCACGAACCTGGGCGAAGGTGTGTCTGGCATCCTGGTCAGGGCTGGGCTGGGCCGGGTCTGAAAGACCCTGGAAGCCACGCTGAACATGTGGAACCTCACCTCCTAGGCCACGGGGAAGAACTGACATCCAGGACTGGCTCAGAAAACAGACTCAGTAACAGAAGGTGAATATTGTTGATTTTTCTCCCCTCACTGCTTCCTCCTCTCTATCCTTCCAGACATTTTTAACATCACTATTTTTATTAACAGCTAGATTAACCCTAGTGTCCAGTAAGCCCCAGGGGAGACTTGGTGTAAGCAGAACCGATGGAACAAACATTATTTGGAATTCTAAGTGACCACTGGTGCTCCATGTACTTTATGTTTGGAATATTCAATATTTTCTCCATCCTTTAATGTTAGGTCTCTTCAGCCAAATGATAAGGTTGAACAGGATGGAAATCACAGGGTGTGGATCTCAGTGGTGTTTTAGTATAAGCCGTCACTTCCATTCATGTTACAAGGGTTTGCAAGGGTAGTCCCTTTTTTTTAAATTGTTGTTCAAGTACAGTTGTCTCCATTTTCCACCCCCCACTCCCCTCAACCCCAGCCATCCCCAGCTCCCTCCCTGATCCGATCTCCCCTTGGTTTTGTCCACGTGTCCTTTATGGTTGTTCCTTAAAAACGATAGGGTAGTCCTTTTGTCTTTCATTTTATGTTTTTGTTTTTGAATTTTATTTACTATGCTTTTTGCATCTCCTGTTTCATTTCCCCCCGTCCTATCTACTGGATTGACAGCATTTTTTTTTTTTTGAAGAAAACTATAAAACTTTATTGAGGGAGACACAACAATCTGTACATTTGGAAAGACTAAATTATTTTAATACAAAAAGGTAATTTATTTGTAATTCATATAAAATTTTAGAAAGTTCTGTTAGTATTCTAACAAGGAGTGTTTGTCTTGGAAATTAAAGAAAATAGTCTTACAGTTTATATGGAAGAATACATTTCTGTAAAAGAAAAATGAAAGGGAGGAGAGACCGCCCTTAGCAGATATCACCACCACTTTTTTTAACTTAAACTTTATTTGTACATTTTTAAATATATTTTATTGATTATGCTATTAGAGTTGTCCCATTCCCCCCCCGCTTTATTCCTCTCCACCCTGCACACCCCCTCCCACCCTCATTTCCCCACTTTAGTTCATGTCCGTGGGTCGTACATATAAGTTCCTTGGCTTCTACATCTCCTATACTATACTTAGCCTCCTCCTGTCTATTTTGTACCTACCATCTATGCCACTTACTCTCTGTACCTTTTCCCCCTCTCTCCCCTTTTAACTCCTGCACTGATAACCCTGCATGTGATCTCCATTTCTGTGATTCTGTTCCTGTTCCAGTTGTTTGCTTAGTTTGCTTTTTTTTTTTTTTTTTTTTAGGTTTGGTTGTTAATAGGTGTAAGTTTGTTGTCATTTTAGTGTTCATATTTTTATCTTCTTTTTCTTAGATAAGTCCCTTTAACATTTCATATAATAATGGCTTGGTGATGATGAACTCCTTTACCTTGACCTTATCTGGGAAGCACTTTATCTGCCCTTACATTCTGAATGAGAGCTTGCTGGATAGAGCAATCTTGGATGTAGGCCCTTGCCTTTCATGACTTGGAATACTTCTTTCCAGCCCCTTCTTGCCTGTAAGGTTTCTTTTGAGAAGTCAGCTGATAGCCTTACGGGCACTCCTTTGTAGGTGACTGTCCCCTTATTCCTTGCTGCTTCTAGAATTTTCTCCTTCATTTTAATCTTGGGTCATGTCATTATGATGTGCCTTGGTGTGTTCCTCTTTGGGTCCAACTTCTTTGGCACTCTCTCAGTTTCCTGGACTTCCTGCATGTCTAGTTCCTTTGCCAGATTGGGAAAGTTCTCCTTCATTATTTGTTCAAATAAGTTTTCAATTTCTTGTTCTTCCACTGGCACTCCGATTCTCCTTCTGGCATCCTGATGCTAATGTTGGAACATTTAAAGATATCCCGGAGGTTTCTAAGCCTCTCCTCATTTTTTTGAATTCTTGTTTCTTCGTTCTGTTCTGGCTGAATGTTTCTTCTTCCTTCTGCATCAAACTGTTAATTTGAGTCCTAGTTTCCTTCCGGTCCCTGTTGGTTCCCTATACATTTTTCTTTTTTTTTTTTAAGATTTTATTTATTAATTTTTTTTAGAGAGAGGAGGGGAGGGAGAAAGAGAGAGAGGGAAACATCAATGTGTGGATACCTCTCGCAACCCCCCTACTGGGGGCCTGGCCTGCAACCCAGGCATGTGCCCTAGACTGGGAATCAAACCTGTGACCCTTTGACTCACAGGCTTGCACTCAATCACTGAGCCACACCAGCCAGGGCAGATTTTTCTTTATTTTGCATAATGCAACCTTCATTGCTGCCTGGGTCTTTTTTATGCTGTTCAAGTACCCAGTGAGTTCCTGGAGCATCCTGATAACCAGTGTTTTGAACCGTGCATCTTACAGTTTGGCTATCTCTTTGTTGCTTAGTTGTATTTTTCCTGAGCTTTGATCTGTTCTTTCATTTGGGCCATTTTTTTTTTTTTTTTTTGTCTCGGTACACCCGTTACATAGTAAGCAGCAGAGCCTTAGGTGTTCACCAGGGCAGGCCAACCCACATTGCAGGAGACCGTTCTGCGTGGTGTGGGCCCAGCTCCCACTCAGAGATGCACAGGACCCACACCCACAGATAGGTTCTCCCATGGGGAATCAGGCCTGCAATGTGCCAAGGCCGCTTTGAGTCTTGCCTTTGCTAAAAACTCCCTCACCCTGAATTGAGACAGCAAGTGCTTATTGTAACTTCCTAAAATCCATGCTAAACCTTCCTAGGATGAGTATAACTGGTTCAACTACTTTTCCCTTTTCCATTTGCAAAAGTCCTTCTTCTGTGATGTTATTAGTGGCATTGGCTCCTTTGTTGTCTGTAAAAGGTAACCACCTAAAGTGAGCCTGTGCATAGTAAATGAGGACCATAATGTAATGTGGGGAGAACCCAATAAAGGTGGGTCACAGCAAGGGCCAAGGCTTTTGCTCCCCTTGAGAGAAAAGCAATTATGTCCCTTTTCCTCCACCGGACTCGGTAATCTGTGTGAATGTCTCATTTCATCCATAATGACATGGACACCGCGGGCCAGTGTCTGCATCACCACGTCCCTGCGCTGTTTGTGCAGAAGGGGTCCAATAGGGAACAGTGCCACTTGCTCTGCTCTCTGCCAGTTTTCAGTTACTTCCCTCACTACTCACAAGGAAATCGGGCCCTTCTGGTGCTGATTCCTGGGTGGGTGGTTTTGTGTACATTCTGGGACCCTGTGGGTCTCTCCAACGAACTCTCCTGTGAGGCTGGGAGTTTCTGCCAGCCCCTCAACCCCTACAGGTGTTTTCAGTCAGTGGTTTGAGGGTTTATTTCCCTGCCCTGGAACCCTGGGTTACATCTTCTGTCTTGCTCCCTAGGTGTTCCTCACAGTTTATCTGCACATGAATGTGGGACCACCCAGTCTGCAATCTGCCACCTGGTGGGGTCCACTAGCCACCACCTTTCCCACCCCGCCCTCCAGCAGCTGCCTTGCTGCGAGTGAATCCTCTCCACCTGGCTGACCATCTTCACCCCTCCTACCTGTCTGGATGATTGTTTCTTCTTTAACTCCTTGGTTACTGGACTTCCATACAGTTTGATTTTCTGGATGTTCTGGTTGTTTTTTGTTTTTAAATTTGTTGTTGTCCTTCTTTTGGTTGTGTGAGAAGGCACAGCGTGTCTACCTGCGCCTCCATCTTGCCTGGAAGTGTGACAGCATTTTCTTTCTCTTTTTTTAGTGTTCTTTTTCTTTTAAAAAATCAGTAGGCTATGTTTAAAAATCAGACTTCCCACAAAGCACTGAATTTCCAGCTTTGTTGACATACCAAATACTGGGTTTGCATTCATACATGGCAGCAAAAATCTGTAAGAGCTACCTTCTTCAGATGGATATACTCAGCAGTTTACCCCAGTCCTCACTATACTCTACTGTCTCCTGGACCCTGAAGGAACATCAGCTGCCATTACATATGAGCTGTTGCTTTCCTAGACCTGCTGTTTACTTATTTATGTGACCTAGCCTGCCCAGGAGGCATTTGAATCTGTTACCATCTTGTACCTGGAGCATTTGGTGACTCTACATGTTATCATTACTGATGTATTTTAATTCATGTCTGCCATTGTGCTTTCTATTTGTCCCACAGTTTCTATCTGTCCTCTCTCTTTTCTTGTCTTCTTTTGGATTGATTGAAGTTTTAGTCTTACTCTACTTTTTCTTCCATACCACTCCAAAAATTATACTGTCTGTTCTTATTCTTTAGTGGTTAACCTAGTAATTACAGAATGTATCTGTAACTCATCCAATTCTAAAGTGGCCGATATCTTTACCTTCCTCTGAACAACACCCTTCCCACTTATGTCGCTCCGGTCCCTATGCTAGTCCTTTTGTGCACTTTAAAGCTATGTATTTTTCCTTTTTAAAATACCACATGACATTGTTTCTTTTATTCTTTTATAGCATCAATATTTGTATTAATTTGCCTATACATTTACCACTTTATGTCCTCTTAATTCTTTCTTATATTTCACAATCTCATGTCTTCCAATAGCCTTGAAATTCCTTCTTTTATCTCCTCTTATATGTCATACATCTGTGATCAATTTCCTTTTGCTTCAAGTGCATTTTTGTATATATTTCCTTTCAGGAGGAGCTGCTGGTGGCCCATTCTTTCTGTGTTTATTTGTCTGCACATATCTCATTTGAGTGTTCTTTTTTCCCTTTTTCTCCTCTGCTCCTACTTTGGAAGTTATACATTCCATTTCTTCCTCATTTACCCTAAAATTACAATATGCATGGTTAGCTTTAAATTTTAAAAATATTCAAAATTGGTATTCTACTAAACAACGCAAGAACCTTAGAATATTGTAATGTAATTGCCCTTAGATATTATTGCTATCAAATATTTTACCTCTAAGTTGTTTACAACTTCTCTCCCAAATAATCTTAAAATTTTTTAAGCAGTAGGGGTGTTTATAAATTGGCTGTCACTTTTATTATCTTCTTTGCTCATCATTATTTATTGTAATTTATCTTAATTTAATTTACTTCATAGTAAACACTATTGTGTAATTTGAGGGGAGTGTTTATGAATTGGATATTGTCTTTGTTTTGTATGAAAATGTTTTTATTTCACATTCATTATGGAGTAGTAATTTATTTATTTATTTAAGATATTTTCACATGGGGAGAATACTTCCTTTCTTTTTTAAAAATATTTTATTTATTTTTAGAGAGAGGGGAAGGGAAGGAGAAAGAGAGGGAGAGAAACATCAATGTGCGGTTGCCTCTTGGGCACCCTCTACTGGGGACCTGGCCTGCAACCCAGGCATGTGCCCTGACTGGGAATCGAACCAGCAACCCTTTGGTTCACAGCCCACACTCAATCTACTGAGCTATACTAGCCAGGGCTATAGAGTAGTAATTTAGTTAGGTGTAGAATAGTTGTTTCAGTTATTTCCTTTTATCACTTTGAATATACTATTCTGTTATTTCTAGACTTTATGTCATTGATGAAAAGTCTGCTGGTAATCTGATTGCCCTCATGAGGCTGGTAACCTATCTTTTTCTCTCTGGTTGCTTCCACGCCTCTCTCTTTGCTTCTGATGTTCTTCAGTTTACCACAGTGTGTCCTGTGTGTGTGTGTGTGTGTGTGTGTGTGTGTGTGTGTGTGTGTCTTTTGACTCCTGCTTGAGGCTTGTGATGTTTCAAATGAAGAACACAAGTATTACTTTAATTCTGCTAAATTCTCAGCCATTATCATTTTAATATTGCCTCTTTCACAATCTTCTACTCCTTCTTCCTGGAACTTCATTCAAATATATATTTTATTTTCTCAATCTATTCTCTATGTCTTATAATTTCTCACATTTTCTATCACTTTTTTTCTTTCTCTGCTACAGTATGAGTAATTCCTTCAGACCCATCATTCATGATACTCATTCTCTTGTTAGCTGTATCTGAATAATATGCAACTTAACATTGTGTTTTAATTGTGTTAATTTTTATTATTCTATTTACTTTTTTTCAAATATGACCTTTCTTTTTCCATAGAAGTTGACTATTTCATTTTAAAATACTGTTAAACATAATTAGTTTTTAGACTCATCATATTATTCTATAACCATTAGTTTTGGGATGCTAATTCTGCCTGTTGTGTATATGGCCTCTCCCCATGATTGGTTTGTTCAACAGGAATTATTTATTCTGAAGGAGTCTTGTGAGTCCCGAGTTATGAAAGCATTTCTGCAGAGCAATTGGAGTTTGCTTCTGCAGAGGTTATTGCCATCCTAGGAACATTTTTATGGTGATTTATTAACTTGGGATTGTTGCATAATCTTAAAACAATGTAAATTTGGGCAAGACACTTGTGAATGACACAAGCTTGGTTTTTTTTTCACTAGATGCATTTTCTTTCACCCTGAGGCTGGGGCAGAATACAGACTTCCTTGCTTCTTCCCTGAGCTATGAGGGAGCAGTGGTAGTTTTTCTAGTCCCATATTCATGTAGGTTTCAGGGAGCTTTTCAAGAATTCTAACTGTATGAAGTTATCTCAGTTCCAGTTTCCTACTTTGCATGGGCTCAGGGCAACATCACCTGTCCTAACCTGGTCACTAAAACGCCAGGCCTAGGCCTTGAAGCAGCTATATCCGGATTCAGCCCCTCTGGTGAGGCAGCATTTGCTCTCATGCCTACTGCTTGAGCTTTGGCTTTGGATTCTCTATTCATTTCTGGCCCGTGTTTTTAAAAAGCTGTATTTTATAGATCTGTGAAGTACATTCTTAAGATGGTCATGCTGGGTTATATTTTATATGTTTGGAATTGAAGGAAGATCTGGGTGAACTTAGTATAACATTTATTTTTTTAATAAATTAATTTAGTCACAAACTATTGGCTACCTTTCACGTACCTGGCTCTGTTATCAGTGCTGGGGTTCAACAATAAACAAAGCAAAGTTTTTGGCTCAGTATGTTAATAGTTTACCTCTTCAAGGGGAAGATAAGACAAACAAAAAATAAAACATACAGTGAAATCAGATGGAGCTATGAAGAACATTAAAGCAGAGTCATGGGAGACAGAGAGACGGGTTAGGTGGGGTGTGCTTTACTGAGGATGGCAAAGGAAGCTTCTCGGAGGAGGTGACCAGAGTCATGTTGATATCTGGGGTGTCACTCTGAGTCCCCCAAGAAGCAGACACCAAGACCAGATTAGCGATACAAGAGATGTAGTAAGGCAACCCCTCAAGGCCAGTGTCGATGACAAAAGCAGAATGCGGGTCCCTTTGTTCAAAAATAATATTTCAAAATTACTCCGGCAGAGTTCCACGAAGTGCAGGGCCCCTTAGAGTGCTCTTCTCTGGGAGCCAGGGAAATGGGGGCAAAGGGAAACCGGAGGGAGCCTGGAAGAGCCGTCAGATTGTAATGTCAGTCTGAGGGAGGGAGGAAGGGTGGATGGCAGCAGCTTGGAGTGCTGTGACGTTCTAAGAGAGTTTGACAAGGCTGTTGGAGAGTCCCTGAGCCAAAGACACCTGTCAGGCTCTTGTTATCAGTTGAAGTATATCTCCCATCCCCCAATTCATATATGAAGTCCTAAGCTCCAGTTCCTCAGAATTTGACCTAGTTGGGAATATAGTTATTGCAGTTATAATTAGTTAAGATGAGGTCATATTGGGGTAGGGTGGACCCCTAATCCATGCAAACTGTTGTCCTCATAAAAAGGAGAAGTTTGGAGACAGACATGCACCTGGCGAGAGCACCATTGTTGGGGGTGATGTGTTTGAAAGCCAAGCAACACTGAAGGTTGCTAGAAAACCACCAGAAGCAGAGAGAGGGGCATGGGACAGAGCCTTTCCTAGAGGCTTCCAAAAAAGTTAACTGCCCTGCCAACACCTTGATTTCAGACTTCTAACCTCCCAAACTGTGAGACAATAAATTTCTGTTATTTAAGTCACACAGCTTTTGGTACTTTGTTGTGGAAGCCCTAGCAAACCAATAGACCCCTCTAATGATAGTGAACTTGGAGCGTTATGGAACCATCAAGAAAGTCCATGTGGATAGATAAGTAAGAGGGAGAATTGTACAAGAAGTATTCAGGGGCCAGATCTGTTGGTTATGGCTTTGTGAATCAGTAAAGCAACTTTGCTTTTTATTCTGACTGTGATGGAGAGTCTTTACAGGGTTTAAAGAGGGGACTGGCCTGGTTTCACTTACATTTTTGTAAGTACCACTCTGGCTATTGTCTGGAAACAGATCACAGAGGAGCCGATGTGGAAGCAGGGCAGCGAGTCACGGCCTTTGCAGCTGCAAAGACAGGATGGTAGCTCGGATGCAAGGAGTAACCGTGGAGGTGGCAGCAAGGGTGGGATATGGTGGTATTTCAGAGGTAAACTGTGTAATTTACTGATCGATTAGATGAACAGTTTGAGGGAAAGAAGAGAGTCAAGAATGATCTCTTTCTTTTTCTTCTCTATTTTTTCTCTATTTTGTTCTTTTTCTATTTTGTTTTTGTCCATACCAACTAGATAACTACAGTTGCTATTTTTTGAGACAGGAAAAGTGCTTAAGCAGCTTGTCTGGAGTTTACAGGCATGGAAGTCTAGGTATCTGCCATGTTTTAGAAGCATCACACATTTTGCAATTTTTTCATCTTTATAGACTTCTTTCAGCGTCAGTACAGTGTCATTGACCTCACTGCATGTGAGGCTGCCCCATATTTCTGGTATGGATGTGCCACTCTTGATTGAACTAGCTCCCTCTGAATGGACTTTTGGGGTTTTCCTTTTTTGGGGTGTGATTATAAACCAGTGATACTTAAAAGCTGTATTATTTATGTCTTGCTACATAACATAATACCCCAAAACTTGGTGGCTTAAAAGTAACAACATGTATTATCTCAGTTTCTCTGGGTCAGGAATCAGAGCACAGCTTGGCTGGGCTCTCCCGGTCAGGGGCCCGCACAAGGCTGTAACCACGGTCTTTGCTGGGTCTGCAGTCATCTGGAGGATCAGTTGGGGAAGGAAATGAGCTTATTCAGTGGTTGTTGGCAGGACTCAGTTCCTAGTGTCCTGTTGGCCTGAGGGCCCTTTTTCCTCACTGGCTGTTGAGTTGGAAGCCACCTTCCGTTCCTCGCCATGTGGGCCTCTCTGTGGGAGAGCTCACTCATGGCTGCTGGCTACATCAAAGTGAACAAGTACAGCAAAAGAGTATGTAATCAAGACAGAAGTCTTGATCTTTTATATCTTTTATGTCTTGATCTTTTAGGTATTTTGTAACCCAATCCCTTTTGCTGTCTTCTCCTCACCAGGAGTCACTAGGTCTAGTCCTCACCCAGGTGGAGCAGATTATTCAAGGGCCATCAATACCAGGAGGCAGACATCATTGGGGCCATCTTAGAAGTCAGCCAGACTAAAGTCAGCCGGACATAATAGTCCACTCTTGTTGTCCTTTTTTAGATTGTTAAAGGTGGGTTTGCTGAGGGAAAAGATACGCATATTTTTAAATTTCAAATCTAACACTAGAATTCTTTTTAAAAACTTTGCTCTAGAGCCCTGGCTGATGTGGTCCAGTTGGTTGGTGCATCATCCCATAGACCAAAAAGTTGCAGGTTCAATTCCCAGTCATGGTACACACCCAGGTGGCAGGTTTGTTCCCCGGTCGGGGCCTCTATGAGAAGGTTTCTCATGTCAATGTCTCTTTCTCTCTCATTCTCTCTCCCCATTTTCTCTCTCTGAAAGCAATGAAAAAAATGTCCTTGGGTGAGGACAAAAAATACCTTCATTCTAGATTTCAAAGTTCATTTTGAAGGGATTATTTGCTACATAGCCTGAGAGAAGAATTATACATTCTCAAAAAGCCTTTGCGAGCTTTTGTCATGAATATCTCTTTCCTCCTTGTCTTCCTTTCCCTCGCCCCTCCAAAATTTCCAGGAGCAGGAAGTAGCTGTGTGTCTCCTAAAAGAAATGGTAGGAAGGTTCTAATCAGCAGGCACATGCCATCCCTGTCATCATGGCAACTATCTTAGGGTACAATGATGTGGGTTGTGTCATTAAAAAAGTCCTTGCCCTCACTTGTTTGCTGGCTGAGGTTTATTCAGCCAGCCGTCATGAGAAGGATAAAAAGATAACAGACAGTGAGGAAAGGTTGGTTGGGCTGAAAAGGAGTAGGGAAACTCTACTTGAATCATTTCTCTAAATCCTCGGTCCTCAGGAGATTTTGGTAGGCCATGGAATGATGTGTACATTTATTCATCATTAGTCAGAGAGCACCTGTACTTAAAAGGTCCCTCTTATGTTTACTAGGATATGGTTGGAGGAAATGCAAATTATTATCAGAATTACATGATCTCCTTCCCACACAATTTGAGGTGGCTTTATAAAATTAGATACATCCTAAACCTAGACCAAAAGTGTCAAACTCATTTTTACTGGGGGCCGCATCAGCCTCTTGGTTGCCTTCAAAGGTCTGAACGTAATTTTAGGACTGTATAAATGTGACTACTCCTTAACTAGGGGCAAGAAGCTCGGTGCTGCCACTGGGTAGAAACAAGGTGCCAGGCTGGATAAAACAAGGTGGAGGGCTGGATTCAGCCTGCAGGCCTTGTGTTTGCCACCTGTGACCTAGATTATTTTAAAAATGAAACAACTGATGCTTCAAGTGTCTATGGTTGCTCTCAGGTGAGGTGCCCCAGGTGAAAGCTTAGACTATCTGGGAAACCTCCCAAATGAATGCCTAGGTACTTTCTTTCCCCTTACACCTAAGAGTAGAGTAGGTGGAGTGAGGAGCTGGGAAGAGTGCATGACCTTTAATGATGTTGAGGGAACATCTTCATGGGGTACATCTTCGACTTTCCCTGTTTGTGGCTAGGCCCCTGGGTCAAGAAATGGCTGGAATTCCCCTGCTTCTGCCCCCACTTTCCACCTTCAGGTCCTGGCATTGGTCCCAGAAGCCACAAGGCCCTCCTTGCTTTGGATAAGTTTAGGGGCCTAGCTCTTCTGGCAGCTGATTCATTTCTGCTTGTGATGCCAGCTTGGAAAGCTTCTCTTACTGGACATCTTGAAGGCCAAAGCCTTGCCTTCTTCCTGTCTGGGCCCTTCTGCAAGCCTGGTGCAGCACTCAGTGTGAAGTGACTCTGTGTCTCAGCACGACCCACCCTCCCGCTCTGCTCTCCCAGAGTTGCCAGTGCAGGTTGTGCCTACAGTTCACAAGATCTCTCTGCTAGATGAGAAAAACATGTATTTGATTCAGGAGGGCAAGGCCAGTTTTGTGGATTGCATTCCAGGCAGAAACAAAAATCCTGGTGCAGTAGCCTTTTAAAGCTGAAATAAATCAGAGCCCCTTGGCCATGCTGCGTGGTCTGTCAGATTTTGTCTTTTTGTAGAAGCCACGCTGGGTTCTGGCAAATTAGGGGGAGACCAAATGACGACCAGTCCACTGTGCAATCACTTTCAATTTCTATGGTCTAGGAACAGCAGTCTTATGATTTAAAATATAAGTATTTTCAAATGATGTCTCTTGATCAGTTTTGTAAAGGTCTGCATCTGAGATGTGCTAAAGTGGCTCAGATGAGTTTTCTTTTTTTTTATATGGCAGTCTTACTTGTCTTTGTGGAACTCTGTATTTTTCCATCTTCAACTATATTAAGCCCTTGAACTTTTTTTAATTGACAACAGTTGATGGGAGAAATGTTCATGGTTATATGCTTATCAACGTTTTTTATAGATTCCCACACCTCCTTCTTCTAAAAGGAATTTGAGTCATCTGGCACTTATATAAAATCAAACACTAAACTTGGGGAGCTGCTTTCTTTTTGTGTGTGGATGGAATAAAGTGCAATTTAAAGAGAGAATAGGAGAAAGCACACACCTGTTTTAGTCTCTTGCTGGGCGGGCACTCTTTTCCTAGGAATGATGTCTGTGTTTCTGTTTTTCCTGTTCTTTCTCAGCACGAATGGATGGAATCTCTAATGGAGACTTTCTCAACAAGGCTTATTGATGAATGTATAATCTGAAATGAAAAAGAAGTCAGTGGATGTGGCTTCCTGGAGTCAGTGCTTGGACCAAAAATAAAGCAAGTCCTCACCGCAGGGGCTGGCTCAGCCCAGTGCCAGCGGAGGCGGTTGTTTGCCACGCTCTGCTTGAGCAGTTTACTTCTCTGGGCAGAATTCCCCAGGCCTTTGGAGGCTTGTAAGGGCTTTTTTTTTTCCCCCTGTAGCTTTTATTGTTTTTAAGAAGAGTGGTGTCACCACCCTCACTTGTCATTAAAGAATAGTTTGGGAAGAATAAACAAAATATCTAAAGAAAACAATAGAAAAAACAAATAACACTCCCCTAAATGAATGAAAAAATTGACACCTACATGCTTTTGTGAGCTAACTGTTTCCATGCAAGTTGATCTAGAAACTATGAGATTTTCTCTTTGATTTTTTTATTGTCTTCTATTTTTAACACTTTTGGCATGTCTACACATTGTGGTTATATAAGAAAATCAGAATTAAGATATTTGGTGTTAAAAATGGACTCCTTTACTCAGGATGAGCTTTTCTGGCACTGCCCCGAGAGAGCTCAAATTCCCGTCATGAAATAATAGGTATAAATGCCCAGTCAACACATGCTTTCTGGCTGGCTGCGCCATGTGGTTCCTGGAGAAGCCTTCTAAACCAGGCTCCTGTTTTCCTGAAGGGCTCCACTGCCCAGTGGCTGAAGGGAGGTTGCAGCGCAATAGACCCGCTGAGGGAAACCTGCAGTTCCTGGTGCCCAGGGTGTGGTCAAGGTGGGTCAGCCTCCTTGATTATCACTATGACTGAGAGCCTGTAGTGTGCCAGACCTGCTCCTGACCTCTTTTCACCGACTGTCTTTTTTGATTAATTTATTTTCCAGTTACAGTTGACACACAATATTATGTTTCAGGTGCATAACAGCAATTAGATATTTATATACCTTATGAAGTAATTGATCACCCTGATAAATCTAGTACCCATCTGATACCATATATAGTTATTACAGTATTACTGCTATATTCCCTATGCTGTGCTTGACACCATGGTGACTATTTTTATAGCTGTCATTTTGTACTTCTTTAATCCCTTTGACCTTTTTCACCCATTCCCCCAATCCTCCTTCCATCTGGCGATCATCAGTTTGTTCCTTGTTATCTATGAGTTTGTTTCTGTTTTGTTTGCTTACTGTCTTTTTCATCATCACCACAGTCCTGCGAGGCATGATTTACTGAGTGTTTTTATAAGGGAGAGAAAGTAGAAAAAGCCTGTGGAGTTTCCTGTCCAGAAAGGGGGACACACATATGAATGAGTTAAGTTCAAGAAAGCAGTATGTGAATAATAAGAATTAAAAGCTACTACTTATTATAGATTTTCCTTGTGCCTGGTGCTATGTCAAATGCTCTATTTGGATAATGTCATTTAATTCTCACAGCAACACTACAAGATAGATAATTTTATTTTCTCCATTTTATAAAAGAGGAAACTGAAGTTTAACGATGTTACATATTAAGCCCAAGAGATTGCCACTCTGAAAACCATAGACGTGGGCGTCAAACCCAGGCAGCCTGATCTCAGAGTCACTTAACTACCAGTTGGAACAGTGCAGGGGCCAACAGACGCAGATGGCAACAGGCGGCTGTGAAGCAGGCTCTCCATCGATGGCGTAGCTGGTAGACCAGTCAGGGAAGAGCCACTCTCCAATCTCCGGTGTGATTCAGCTTTGTCTTCCTTTTCTCTAAGGACTTTTCCATCCTTTTTTTCTGCTAGAAATTCAGTTCTTCCGAGGACCACATTTCTATCTGTCCATTCTCCTCAGTAAATGACTGTTGGCGCATGGACCTCGGATATGCCAGGCCTGGAATGTGAAGCTCCCCATTTCAGGGAGTCCTTAAACATTAGAATGCATCACAATCGCTTACCTCTGACAGTGCGGGTGGAACCCGAAGGGTCAGCATTTTAAGCAAGTACCCAGTCAGTCTTGGTTTTCCAGTCATTTTTGAGGCAGGTCCAGAGGCAGTTCCAGTGGACAGATGGGTCAGGGTGAGGAGGGGTCATAGCTGTTTTCTTCAGCAGCCATCCAATTCTAGCAGAGATGCCAGGAGCTCAAGAGGAGAAGATTGAAAGAGAAAAAGAACAAATGGGAGACAGAGCTGGGGGACGAGTACAGGACTCAAGAAGAGCAAGTCACACCCTATTCATGGGTTTGCTTAAGAAGCAGAAGTTCAAAATGAGTACAATAAGAATGAGCAGAAACAAAGCCAGATTAGGGAAGGGTCAGGCAAGGTTAGGGGGCACGCCGAACCTTCAGTCTACTGGCAGTTGTGTTTGAAGCCTGCTTTGATGGACCTGCGGGGGCTGCCGGTTAGGTGGGTGGGTGGGCCCTCATTATAAATGGGCCAGAAGGTGAGGGTGAGGCATGAAAATAAGAAATAATTCAGACTGTTTGGGTACAGAGGAAGGTTTAAATATTCAGGGCTTTGGAACAAAGGAAAGACAAGAGTCACTTCCTAGCAGCATGGGCAGGAGAGGCTGCTTGGAGGTGGTGGCAACTCTCCAGGCCTTGAAGGCCAAAGGATGATGGCAGGTGGATGGGTGAGGAGAGGGCCAGGGCAGAGATTCAGTCGCTGGCAAGTGCAGTGGGCATTGGGAATCTATGAGTTGCCTGATTGAGAGTCAAACCTGAAGGTCCTCGGAGGGGCCTCTGTGGCCGTTGGGAGTAGGTAGACTAAGAGTGAGGGTCCTTCTCATATATAAAACTTCATTTTTGGGGGAAAAAGGTTATGTTGCTTTAAAAAAAAAAAGCTTAAAATCCACCCAGGGGATGAATAAAACTACATGTACATGGTTTGTATTGAAAGAGAGAAGTTAGATGCCGTTTGAAGGGCAGTTAGGCATCAGGTTTGCTTAAGCATTTAAGAAATTCATGGGTTCGTGGAAGGAACACTGGCCCGGAGGCTGAGGCTTTGCTGACAGCTGCAGTCTGTGCTGTGGGCCTCACCTCACTTATCTGGGCATTAGGTGTGGTTGCTTCGGTTTTTGTATTTATACATTGAAAGTTGAATTAAATTAAGTGATTTTTCCAGGATTCTTCCTGCTATAAAATGCTATCAGCAATGATCTCACACTAGGCCTCCCCCACATTCACATGAGGGAGGGTGGCAGGATCATGGCTGGAAGAAGATGAATTCTGTGGTGTTGCTCAGGATGACTGAGGGCCAAGGAGGCCTGCTGACACGTCCAGCAGGGAGGGGCACAGAGGGGATGGGAGTGGATGCAGCAGAGGCAAAAGCCTGGGGATGGGCAACAAACTCACAGAAGTAGAGTTTGCAGTAAAGGAGGTGATGTGATACATTTTCTTCTCATGTTAGAGATAAAGAATTCTCCAGGCTGAATGACCTCCTTTCTAACCCATTATTTTTCCTTTGAGGCAGGTTTTAAAAACGTATTCTTTTAATAAAGTACACAGGTAGAGGTCTTCACAGCACCATGCAAAGATGTTCCAAAGATCTATCATGAATTTTTAAACATTCTTCTAAAGCTGGGCTTGTTTCTAAAGGAGCTGACTTTTCAGTGAATGCTGGAAAATGCAAAAGTGCGAGCTGTTTGGGTTGGCCTGTGGAAGCACGTGTCAGTTGCTGCTGTTGATCTTTGCATGAAGCGTCTGTTTTCTGAGAAGGTTTCCTTTGTCAATTATGTCTCATCATGATTCCAGGGCCATGGCCCTCTCAGCTGGAAAAGGAACTGTTTGTGCAGTATTTGATTAGAAATAATTTAGACACATAGTTCTGCCATGGAACATGAGGTCCTATTTGTGCTGGGCCCTACATTAGGTGTTACTGCTGTAGTGAAGGGTGTGATCAGCCCTCATGGACTGATGGAGTAGAGACAGGTGAGCCCAGAGATGCAGCAAAGGGTGAGGTCCTGGCATGAGAGTGGGAGAGGAGTGCACACCAGATGCAGGTTTCACTGGCCAGGAACCATCAGCCATCCCTTCCACCTTCCTCCCTTCTTTCTCCACCTCTTTTCCATTACTTAACCAGAGTTTTGAAGTTAAACCAGAGAGGAGTTTGAAAAATGAGGCTGGGTAGGGGAGAGGTTTCATCTGGGTGGAAGTGTTTAGATCCTCCATGAAGAGCACTGGCCCTGGACAGTAGCCACCTCCAGGGCATGGGAGCATCAAACCGAATGCTCACTGATTCTTGTGGAATGTTTCGAAACACCTCACAGATGAGGGGGTCCTCTGTTCTGAGCATTCTCCCTCTTTGTGCCTGTGGCTGGGTGGTAACTGGACGTGGTCTCTCTTGCCTGAAAAACTCTTGAGAAGATTGTGTGTGCTTGGTAGAGAGATGCAGAACTTTTGCAGGTACGTAAGTTATGTTTGACCTGAGGTCATAATGGAACTCTTCTAAAAACTGGTGAACTTTGCATAGGATTGGGGTCTCTAAGAGGGCCTCCAATAAACAAACATTGTAATACATGGCTTTGGAAGAAGTTGATTGAAACAACAAAGACAGATCATCTTTATTGCTTAGAGAAGCCAGGCTGGAGGACTTAGCTTTAGGTCTGTTAGTCAAGTGAGTGTGCTACATCTAAATGCTAGATTTACCCACCTCTTCCCATGTAATAGTGGATGGGGCTGGCTTTCTCCCTTCAGAAAGCTGTGGAAGAGCAAACAGCACGCTCCTGGAGGGCAGGCACCTCCTAGGAGGTAATGCTTGTAGCTGAGTATGCCCAGTTGGTTCTTCTTAAATTTACTGAGTAAATGAATTAGTTCCTCCACTTCTCCAGAGGCAACATTAGTAAAAGGATGGAGAAAGGCCAGTCATGTGCTTAGGGAAAATTCTTCCTCATAAAAACCAAGAGTGAGGAAATGGAGTTGTTCTCTAAAATTTTCCAAGATTTTATACATTTTGAGGGTGAGGTGCTCAGATATTGTGGGAAAGAAGTCAAAGAATAGATCAGGTATGGTTGGGATCCCTGTTGACCATGAAGCTGGTCAATAATATGAGAAATAACCCGATAATATGAGAAATCTGGATTAATAAACATAGTGCTGACATTGCCCCTCTTTACTTACATTCTCCCACTTACCCCCAAACACGCTGTGTTACTTGTATCAGTATTCTCATCTAACCAAGGAAGAAATTGAAACACAAGATAATGTTTAGCCCAGGAGGGTAACTAGTAAATGGCAGAGCCTGGACTCAAGCCCACATCTTTCTTACCCAAGAGGTAGGGCCATCTCCAGTCCTCCAGGTGGCCACATGGTTTACAGTTACTCCTTGGAGTCTAGTTTATTTCCAACCTCTTTTGTAGTTGTGGACAGGGTCAGGAATGTAGAGAGGATAGCATCATTAATTATTTGTCTCCGAGTTATCCTCTCTGTCCATCTCTTTTCACCTCTGCAAATTAAAAAGCTCCTAGGTAGATGGTTGTCTTTTCTCTCTTGAGAGTTTCTGGAGATGCAGCCGTAATCCTCTTTCTGATTAGATAGCTAATCAGAAAATTATTCTCGCTATCAGAACACAGAGCTGGATCATAGCCAAGTTATAACCTAAGGTATTGTATTAAATATAAAGAATTTTAAAATTTAAAACGAGAACTTTTATACATTATTCTAAAAAGTGTTTGCCCCTGTATAATGAAAATTCATGAAATAATATTGTAATAGATTTTCTTACATGAAAAAATATTGAAATTTTCTCACAATATTAAGCTAAATGGATTATCAATGTTGAGGAATATTGACTCATTATCAAGTTACTCAGATTAATATTATTTCCTTTTTTGTGAGAATTGGAAGTCCATCCAAATGAAGCAAGAAGTAAGTGTTGATTTTATTCTTTTCTTCTATCCAGGGGTCCATTGTCACCCCTTGCCCCTGCCCTGTCTCTTGCTTATAAACACATGTTTGCATTGAAATGAGTTATTTTTCATTACTCATATCATTTCTTGGTGTCATGTCAAAAGTGTAGTTCCCTTTGTTACCTATCACCATGTTAATAGCTATTTAATGGTTTTCTATTTATGAAGTACTCACATAGGCAATGTCTCTTTAAATTTTCACAATAACCTTGAGAAGTAAGTACCATTATCTTTAAAGAAGTCAAAACTGAGGTTCATGAAGGGTTTCTTGTCCAAAGACATGGCCAGTTAGGGTCATTGCCAGGACCTGACTCCAGGTCATCTGACTAGATCACAAAGGTTCAGGAAACGTATGTCTCTGGGAGTGGCATGTGACTGTGCATTAGGGTAAGGTCCACGTTTCTTCCATGAATAGTCATCTTAATTGAGGTTAAGAGTTCTGGAGTAACTACCCAGGACAAAGTTTCAATCTAGTTGTGTCTCAAGTTTCCCTAAGTGTAAAATGGGGAAAATAATAATGCCTAACTCACTGGATTGTTGTGAAAATCAAAATAAATATGAGTTATTGTTACTGTTACATAAGTAACTTGAATAGAATTTTAAGCATTCTGAGATTCTGGATAGTCTCTCAATGATCTATTAAAACTTGTATCATAATATGATTTTAATTATGATGAGAATAATGCAACAACCATATTGGTCAGTGCCCACTACATTCCAAACATTTTACAGATGCACTATTAAATTTTCACAGCAACCCTGCAATGCGGTGCTCTTAGCTACTTGGCTATATTGCCTCTAAATCCTGTTTGCAATTGGTGTTAATTATACCCACCCCACCCCAAGCTTAAAACAGTACTCTTTTGAAAATTAGAACTGTATTTTCTAATTTTCAGTCTTCTAGCCCATTTTGTGCTCTCTGCCCCCCTTCAACAGCCTCTTGCAATGGTTCCAGATGTCAGACAAAAGTTCCCATAGTGCCAGGGATAAAAATTTTCCAGACCCTCAGACTCAAATTCACTTAGAGTGGCTAAGGCTAAATAAGTCTGTTGACAGTTACAGGAACCAACTTCCTTGAATTTGAACATTTTTCCTTTAAGGCAAGACTTTTCCAAGAAAGAATTGGCATACCCTGTCTCAAAGAGAAAGAAGGAAATGGTAATTGACAGTGACCTTTATCCGAGCATCAGATGGAGTCTCTGAGTGACACCACATTAGCTGGTACACACCTGTGCTTGACAAAAGTAAAAAAAAATATTTTGTGCAGTAATTTTTAAAAGTTTTTTTGCCTTATTTTTTTAGTTTCTCCTATTATATTAGCTCAATCTTTAGTTCCCTCCCATTCTTCATTCTTCTACCACCACCTGCCTAAGGTATTGTGTTCTCAAATCATAAGTCTTTTTTTCCCTAAACCACAAAAATATTTTCTAGCTAGTCCAAAGATCTGCAAATAATAGACTAAGTGATAACTAACTTGGAATTTTAAAAAAATTATTTAAAAAATTAGTATGTCTTTCATAAATTATAAGTGGGTCAACTGAGTATTTATCTTATAATATTTTTATCTCCACTACTGTGAAGATAATTGCAAATTAAAACTTTTAAAACTGGTAAGATTAGATCAACCTTATCCAAGGGTGAACCAAATATTTACCATTTTCCTCATTATTGGGAATCCAGGCTAGTCTCTACTGGCCTCAGGAAGGCCTTTATTTAAGAGAACTTTATTCTAAGAAAATATTTCTTTAAAAGTATATTTTCTTCAGAAAAACATGAATATGTAGCGAATTTTACCACACCAAATGAATCCCATCCCTTTCTGTCCTTCCACTTTTTCTCCCCACTGAGTGCCCTCTTCTGAATGGCAAGTTTTGAGTCTGTGAAATGGAGACTCATTATGGGTCTCTGCTGTAAACACCTGCGCACTGGGCAATCATTCCTGTTGCTGCTGCTGCAGTGTGCAAAGTTACATGCAATGCTTTTATTTTTTTTACTCCTATGTTTAATGCTAAAATGTCCTATTAATAAATATACAAATGAAAGAGACTGCAACTGGAACGAACACTGGAAAACTAGAAAATGATGGGGCAGTGAAAATCATGTGACAAACTTCAGTAGAGCTATGCTTCTTGGTCCTGACTTCATCTGTGTTCAGAAGTAATATGGACTTTTTAAAGCTCTGCCTATCTTTGAAGATTAAAATGAGATCACAATATTTCTGTTAATGAATCTAAAATGCAACAATATGGTGGCTCCAGGTTGAGGAGGTAGATTAGTTGGACAAAAAATATATACATAGCAACGCTGCTTCTCAGGCAGGAATGTCCAATTCAGGGGATTGACTTGTGAGCAAAGATAGCACCTAATGAGTAGGCTGGGGTAAAACAATGCATACATGTTGATAGAATCACATGTGTAGGTACATCCTTTATTGGAGCCTGGGAAAGTCAAATGATGTTCACTTTATTCACATACACATACTTCTTTAAAATAGAAATCTATTTTTATTCAATATTTGGGGTGTGAGAAGAGGATTCTATGGACTATTTCAGCCATAAAGAGAAAAATATAGTGGGAAAATGGGAAATCAGAGTAGTCACTCTTCAGTTCTGAAGAGCTGGAATTTTTTGGTAACAGTGGAAAGGAATAGCCCATTTGGAAGATGTTGGACAGATGTCTAGATCTTTCAGGAAGGGCTGCTTCAGAGCAGCCCAGCAGCTGGTGGTAGCCAACTTCAGTGAGTTGGCAGTGAGCTTATAGGTTGAGGTAGAACCCTCAAAGAATTTCACTTTTGTGGTTTTAGTTTTATACAATGGGTTCTTCATTCACTATCATTTACTCATTCATTCAGCGAGCACTCAGAGGAGTGGCTCTGTGCCAGGCACCATCCTAGTTCATGGGGCCCCAGCAATGATGATGATGTGGTATGTCCCTCATATGGGGTACTTCTGGAGCATTTCTCTTACTTCTAGTGTGAGTTGCCCTCTGGCTGGTCCTGCCAGGAGGAATCCTTCATCCCACATATGAAAAATTGAACATCTTTCCCCCCAACTAATATCAGTGTTAGTCTTGCTCCTCTCTGTCCTGCCTACCGTTCTATGCCACAAAGGTCTCCTTAGAAGTGGTCACAGCTAGAAAAGATGGACTTCTCAGGACTAAATGGGAGATTTGTTTTATTTCTTCCTTATACTTGGCAAAGACTTTTATTTTTGAACTAATAAGGCAGAAGATATCCATAGGAAAAGAAAAATAAGAATTTTCCTTGCCAGAGTTGCTTAGTTACCTTGTCAACATTCCCTTCCAGCCTGGCTGAATTCTCTCTGAATATTTTTATAGTGCACATCATGTTTTATTGCTATAATTGATCTATTAAGCAGAAAATATGGAGAACACATGGAGCTCCTGTCAATTTTATGCTGTTTATTTGGATTTCCATTTTTCTCTTTCCACAAGACCTCATTCCTTTTTTCATTCCTAACCTACATAATACTGTAAAGGAATCACATCACTGTTAATATTGGTGCATTGAACTTTGTACCTTAAAAAGCAAAAGCCAATAAACTAACCACATAACTAGATATAAAACTGGATTTTTCAAAGTTAGGGTCCAAGTTTTCAGTAGCTCTGTATCCTTTGCACCTTAGCCTGGTGTCTGGCACATTAAAGGCCTTTAGTAAGTGTTTATTGGGTAAAAGAGCTTTTGGCTTCAAGTATTTGTTGAGAACCTGCATTGTGGTGGGTGCTATTTGTAACAGAATTTGCTTATAGTTTCTATGCAGGAGGCAAAACTTATGACTTGTTTTCTTCTTGGAGATGGCAAGGATGGAGAATATAACTGTGTTGTTGCTAGCAGTACATTTAATCTAGCCAAAGAAGCTTTTCTGCATGTGGCTGCAGCGGAAGTATCAGCAGCCACATTCCATCTGTTATTTATGGAACGTATCCACTGGGAACCTCCTAGCTTCTGGGTGCTGTGCTGTCCAAATCAATCGAGATCAAAAGACCCAGTCTTTGTCACCATCTGTCAAGGCCATTGTATTCAAAACTGTGAATCCCTCCTCATTCTCTTTCTCAAACACACATATGCACTCATAGCTGAAGACTATGTTTATGATGCCAGCTGTTGACAAAACAACAAATAGGAATTTATTTAATCATCCCTTTACCTAGCCTGTCAAACAGCCATCCAACCCAGTGTTCCTCAAAGCATATACTTCTAACATTTTATTAGATTGCACACCTAGATCTGCTAATCTCCCCCCTAGATTTGGGAGGAGTCCTGAGAGTCTATATTTCTATTAAGATCTCTTTGTTAGATCAGGTCTTGATAGTGAAAGCATCACCCATGGACCAGTAGATTTGACACCACCTGGGAGCTTGTTAGGAACGCAGACTTTTTGGTGCCCTCTCAGACCTATTGGATCAGAACCTGGGTTTTAACAAGATCCCACATTAAATTTGAGAAGCATTGCTCTAACCATTTAATATGTCTACAATATAAATCATAGGCAGGGGTCCCAATGAGGCTCTGGGTTGGATAATAAGACCAGCTAGATTTTCTGGGTCCCCTTTCCATTTCAAAACTCTTGGGTACCCTCCTCAGTATAGCATCTACCACTCAGACAAAGACACAGCCAGATGAGTCTTTGTTTAGTCATTCAGTGGCACGATGAATTTGTTATTATTCATCCTGTATTTCCATTGGCCCACCATCCAACTTTATCCCCTCTTCAGAGCACTTCATTCTAGACAAAAATCTGACCAAAAGAGACATCCTCATGTCTGAGCGTGTCAGAAAGATAACGCATTTGGAACAAGCATTAGGAGATCAAAGTTTCCTCATCTGAGAAATGGAGATAATAGTGAGTACCAGCCTAGGGAGGTCTTTGGAACCAGGAGGACTTGTTATGATTGTTCTGTCTCATTCACACGCTCTCATCAGAGGTGCCAGAGGGCCTGGCAGTGGTGTGGAAGAAGGTTCCACGTCGGTGCCCATGCCAGCAGACACTCCGGGGCATGTTTAGTGATACTGAGTGTCATGTAAGGAGAGGAGAGTGCTCTGAAGACCCTGGAATTAATGATACACTCATTATCAGAGTAACAGACCAAGTCTTACTCGCTGCAGACATGAGGGCATGGCTGTTGGGTTGTTGCTGCTTTACTGTCAGCATTTAAGCATTTGTGATACAGAAGGATTATTGCCCCCATTAAAAGTGGGGGGGAATCAAACAAACAAAATAAAGCTCACCATCCTTCCTCTAGCCTTCCAATCTCTAACTTGTATTTTTATTTTGGAAATGCCCCTTTAAAGCCCTAAGTTTTCTTAAGCCTCTTTTCAGGTAATACGAACCTTTGGGAAGGTGTAGTTTTGAAGACGACTTTGTTCAAAAAGACTTTGAATAAAGTCAGAAAGACTTTGTTTTTCTAGAATTTCAGAGTTTGTGTGGGGATAGCCTTCCTGGGGAAACCCCAAACTGCTCCAGAGTGGGACCTTACTGTCCCAGGCAGTGAATGTCACATGACCTGCCTTTCCACGTGGGTTTTTTGTGGGGTGTGTCTATGCTCAATGCCATGTGAGGAGGGGGGAAACCACCTCATCATATGGAATTTCAGTGAAAACCTAATAGGAAGAGGGTGGCAATAAGAGGGAGGAAGTGAACACAGAGACTGTATGGAGTGGCCAGGGGAGGCATTTAGCTGCATGGTCAGCACTTCTGAGCAAAGAGCAGAGTATGTGAGAGGGAATCCGAATGTCTCCACTGTTTTTTTGTTTTATTTTTGTTTTGTTTTGTTTGTGAAGTTGTTTTGGTTTGCCTGAATAACTAAGGTTGAATATATCACCAACACATGTTTGAGCGTAGAATGACAGAAGCCCTTCTAGGTAGGAAAAGAGCACTTCTGTCCACTTTAACTTGTTTAACTCCAAGTCCAGATTCCATGATGGGACCTCTGAATCTTGCCGCAGCCCTTGGCCCATTTTGCTAGGACTTGACCCATGAATGGGTCAGTTTATCTCCTCTCTGTTACTATGCCACAGGACACAGTCTTTACCTCCAGCCAGTCTATACTTGTGATCTTTGGGGGTATGGGGATGGAAGCTCTGGGTAAAGGAGCTTCATGAACCAGCAGGAAAGACAGTTTGAAGGGCATCACTTTTTGGATTATAAGGCCATGTCGACAGAGCATTTGCTAGGAGTCAAGAAACTGTTTTTCAGTCCTAACTATTCCCCCTACTAGCTATGGGACCCTCTTAGTCAAATAGTTTTATCTCTTGAAGACCCACAGGTAATGATACCCACTGCAAATCTACTGTACCTACTATAAATCTTCTATAAAACTCACTAGATTTTTGCAGGTGTCAAATGAGATAACGGAGAAGAAAGCATTGAAGATTCCAAGGCTATACTGTCCAATATGGTAGCCACAAGCATATATAGTTATTTGAATTTAATTAAAATGAGATAAAAGGAAAAATTCAGTTCCTCAGTCACATTAGTCACATTTCGAGTGCCTAATGGCCATATTTGGCTTGTGTGTACCATATTGGATAGCAAAGATACAGAACATTTGCATTATCACAGATTGTTTTATCAGAAAGCTCTGCCTTGAAGTGCTGTCTGAGTGTGTACTAAGGACATAAAGGATGGCAGATTTTCGGGGTAATAAATTCTGTCATAATTAAGGATTCTTGGAAGGAAACAAGACCCACTCAAGTTAGCTAAAGTAAAACAAGGGATTTACAATATTTGATTAATTCAGGAAAAACTTATGGATCCCAAGGGCTGGAATCATATCTAGGCTTTAAATGGAATTGAAACCAGTTCATAGAAGATTATCAGGAACTAAGAAAGTCACTCTCTCCTTCTCACTGTCTTTTTTTCCTCTCTGTGGCCACCTATGTTCTTGTCTCTGTTTCTTTGTATGTTAGTGGCTTCTCCCATCTCCTCTTCCTCCTTTTTGCTCCTCCTCCTTCCCTCATCCCTCCCCACTCTATAGACCAACTTTCCCAACTTCACTATATACATGGTCCAAGTAGGGCTCAACTAGACCCAGTCTCATCATTTCTCAGGGGTAATGTGTAGCAAAGGTTGGGTCCTGATTTCCAATTCCCAAGGAGAAATAGTCTTATTAGCCAGCATGGTGTGATAGCCACTAATCAGATGTGTTCAAGAGGAGGAGGGTAGTGGTCCCCATGCTAACTGAATAGGGATAGAAGGGATGGGATGGGGTAGATGCTCTCAGAAGAAGCCTGTATGGGATGGGGATGTGTCATTGACTACCACACCCATCCTGAACACCTTAGAGAGGTCCACTGAGCCTATGATCACACGGGGAAGAGTAACGAGAGATATGATCAAGCTCATGAAGAAAAGGAGTGTGATGCCTTTACTTATTTTGTTATTTTCATGGTTTGAATCATCAGTACAGATTCCCAGGGGGTTGGCTTAACCTCCTCATCCACATACCTGGATGGAAGTGGGCACAGCCAAATGCAAGCTGGAAATTTGATCTAGGCCTTTGTCATTTCTTAAATGTAAACTGGGCACTTACAAGAACTTTTTCTTTCTTGCCATTAGGAAGAAACATGAGTTTCCCCTGGGAATCGCTCAACAGGAAGATGGAAGGGGCCATTTAAAATAGATTAGAAGCTGCAGGCCGCAACGCTGGGGCCAGAGGGCTGGCAGTGGAAAACTCTGTTGGGTTGTGATCTCTCACGGAAGAGTTCCAGGTGCCTTTTTGCTTCCTGCAAAACCAAGGAAGAAAAGGAGAAGACCATGTCTATAGCATTGAAGCAGGTGTTCAACAAGGACAAGACCTTCCGGCCCAAGAGGAAATTTGAACCTGGCACACAGAGGTTTGAGCTCCACAAGAGGGCTCAGGCATCCCTCAACTCGGGCGTGGACCTGAAGGCAGCCGTGCAGCTGCCCAGTGGGGAGGACCAGAACGACTGGGTAGCCGTGCACGTGGTGGACTTCTTCAATCGAATCAACCTTATCTATGGCACCATCTGCGAGTTCTGCACTGAGCAAACCTGCCCTGTGATGTCAGGGGGCCCCAAATATGAGTATCGGTGGCAGGATGACCTCAAGTATAAGAAACCAACTGCACTGCCAGCTCCCCAGTACATGAACCTTCTCATGGATTGGATCGAGGTTCAGATCAACAATGAAGACATATTTCCAACATGTGTGGGTAAGTCTATCAACGCCTTCTTGGTTATTTTGTCACATCCCACCCAAGCTCAGAGAGTTTGCAGAGGCTTCTTCCAGGACTGCTTTGAATGTAGATGCCACACATTCTCAATGTTTCCCCAAATTCCATTTCCACATACCTTCAGTTTCTTTTTCCATGTTTAGGAACCTCATTGAAATTTTGAAAAATATCATTTGTGGACCACTTACAATAATTTCATGGACTTCAGTCATGATGTTACATATGTCATATGTGAGGGAACATTGATGTGGTGAAATGTTAGACTTGATCTTGCTGGCTTCCTTAGGAATAAACTCCAAATCCACGAAGTCATTCTGGTAAAGTTCTTATTATTTGACTAATAAACTAGTTAAAGTTACATTATCTCTGGTGTAATTATTGGTATTCATCTCTCAGGTAAACAAATCTTAGTGTGAGAATCTGTGGACTGGAGATCAATTGAGCAAAAGGTAGGCACTCTGGAAAAATAAAGATCCTGCCATTCTGTTCTTCCTTCCCCCAATCATAATGCACTGTTGACACTGGGCCCTTGTGTATGGTCTAGCAAGACCCACCAGGAGGCTCAAAATGTGAATACTTTTGTTTCCCTTGTGCTACGAATCACAAAACTCTTCAAGGGAAGGGCCAAACCTTTCCCATCCCTTGTATTTCTTTATGATGCTGATGATTGGATTTTCCAGGCACTGATGGGCTGAATTTAAAATTTCACTTTTTAGGCCCTAGATTCAACAAGAAAGAGCACTCTCCCTACTTCCATGGTCATATCTCCAGTGTCTTGCTAGCACAGTGCCTTGAAACCCTGGTAGGCACTCAGGAAATATTTGTGGAATGACTGAAAAAATACTTGTACTGTTAGAAAGTATTATTAAAAAGCTCTGAGATGGTTGGGGTATGAAAGAAGTATTTGAAACACATTGTTGGAATCACCTCTAGTTGGATTGTGTGTCCCCATGTGGCACATGGAAAGATGAGGTGGGGCGTATGGAAGTAATTAAGTTAATACCAGGGAAAAAAAGTGTATAAATTGATTAAGGCAGTGTGTACATCTTGAAATATTCAGCACACAAACCAATTTGCTCAGAATCATGGTGTTGCCTTGACTTGTCCAGTTCCCTCATGCTCTTGCTTTCTGCTATCCCTTGTTAAGGGAGGAGGTGGGGGTAGTACAGACCCCAGTCCTACCAGGACGGGGGGGGGGGGGGTGGGGGACGTGGGGGGGAGGCAGGTTTCTACCTTCCCATCCCTGACCTAAAATAGGCACCTGCAAGGGGCAGGAATCTCTTAGGTCCTTGTCTTTTTGCACTTTCTTTGACTGTCAGAGGCTTCTTTAGTTGCCAGGAGGAATTTTTCTTTTCCAAAAGCATTATAAGCCGCTGCTAATGTTCTGTGCAGAACATATGATAGCAATAAAGATAAATAAATGTGGGCAAGGAGACCTTCTCTTTGTCCTTCCCCTTCTCTTCCTGCTCCTTGATGCTTTGAACTCCAGCGCATCTGCTGTCTCTGGCAGCTGTGGTTACCATGTAGAGTTTGTGACCAGAAATATCACCACAAGCCATGGTATGTCACTTGAGAGTGAGGAAGCTTCTGGAGGTGGTTTTAGATTTTGCTTGGAGGAAAGAGGTGGATGCCACCATGTCCCCCAGAGTAACTGTCTTTGCTATCTTTTTCTAGACATTTCTTTAGCCATTCAATGGGATTAGAGACCATACTCACCTGATCAGAATCCTTCTCAATGTATGCTCCATAGTACACTTGTGTTCTGAGAGCTCTTACTAGGTGTACTGTGATTTTTTTTTTTTTTTTTTTTTACCCCATGAAAAAATAAGTTTGGAAATGCCAGGTGAAACTGATTTCTTTACTGCAGGACTTCTAATATGCTAATATGCATTATAAATCTCTAAGAAAGGAATAACACTTTAGTATGTGGCATTTCCTAATTTGAACCTGCTGACTTTTTTCTTTTTTATTAAATGTAACACCCTTAGCATCTTCTGGAAAATATGGATCTATATAAATTTGAGTTGTCAAATTTTGTTTCTATAAGAATTCTTTTAAAAAAGTAAATTCCTTGGTTCTTTCTCTTAACAACTAAATTAGAATCTCTGAGGTAAGAACTAAGAATTTGTACCTTTAATAAGAATTCCCCACTGTCTCTAGTGTTTATTGGAACTCCCCAGAATGCTTTTCATTCCCCAGAAACAGTCTGTTTCTTACCTCTCAGGTTTTATTGAGATTGTTTTCTCCTGGAATCACTGTCTTTTCTATCTAGTGAATTCTCATGCATCCTTTATATCATGTCTTCTTTCCCCCATTGAGTGGAAGCCTCTAAAGTTATGGGATATGTCTTATTCATTATTCATTTGACTATTCCAGCACTAAGACTAGTTTCGGTGCTTTCTAAGCTATTTAATGAGTGGGTGGATGGATAGATGGATGGAGGAAGGATGGAAAAATAATCTTTATAAAGTCCCAACATGTCTAGGGTGCTCGTAATCCAAGTGAAATTAAACAAATGTCTCTATCCCTCTATTACCATCCTGGGTATATCATGTGTCTTGCCTCCACATAGTTTAATTTTCTCTGTTTAACTTTTCCAAGGTGAATTGTTAGGGGTCAGTAAAAACCACCACCATCCACAGTACACTGAGGGTCTTCATCAGCATCCTGCTAAACTCTATTATTTGCCCTCAGACCATATTTTTGCTATCTTTTGAAATAACTTATCTTCAGGAGCCACTTTCTTTGTTAGAATTCACTTCCTCCTCTTCTTCTTCTGCCTTATTCCAGCCTACCTTTTTCTTTTTGATCTTTGTGCTGCCTTGAGTCATCATTATCGTGGGAATGATCAAGACATCTGTCTGGCTAAAGTAAAAGAAGAATTCTTAGCAAACAGCAGGCCCTGGGTGGATGAGAAATGGAGACTTCTGCTTAGCATTACTGCTTTGAGTCCTAGGCATATTTCTGTGTTCTTGCTTGGGAATTGGGAGGGGTTCAAACTTCACGTCCTCCCCACTGTGATCCACGGAAATAGAACAGGAAAATACTGACAGATGTGAAAGCTTCACCCTTAGTTAGGTATTAAAGGATATAAACAGCTGTTGATCAGTACCATTGAAACATGGAGGAAAGAAAAGCTTTCATCTGTTCCTAGATTCCAGTTTAACTAGGATGCCCGTGCTGTTTCAGAAGTTGAGCTTTCTCAGTTGGGAGAATACCAAACAGATGTGGTTCCCTTGTGAACCATAGTCTCCTGCACTTTCCCTTGATCCCCTCCAGCTTCCTTTGTTAAAAAGCCAACAGATGTCCCTGTTAAAGCTCCTAAGACAGCAGTAACTTCAGAAGCAAGGGCCATCTCCTCTTCGATGGTATCTCTATCCACTTTTAGAGATAATACCAGAAAAACAGGAAGCCTAGAAAGCCACAGCCTTTTTCTTCTATTGTCTAATTATAATAATTTTTATGTTCTAGCCCCTCAGCTTGCCTGTTTTTCTGTTATATAATAGGATTTAATATCTTAGATCTGGCACTCAGAAAAAAATAAGTAGAAAACTTAGAGCTCCTCTAACTCATGTTTTAAAGAAGTCTTTGAATAGGAAGAATAAGAACATTTAAAAAAAATTACATGATCTCACCTATCTTTATGGTTTTAGAATAAATGGGTGTCGGGAAAGGAAAGATCAAGGAAAGGAAAGGAGGGAAGTGAGGGAGGGAACTCAGATTCATTGAGCCTGCTAAGTGCCAGTGGCTATTAATATTCTCATTTTTTACAATAACTCAATGAATTAAATATCTCATTTTACCAGTGAGGAAGCTGACATTTAAACAAGTTAAGGGGCTTTCTGGTTATACAGCTAATAAGTCATTTAGAAGTCAGCATTTTATCTCAAGAGTGTCTGGCCAAAAATCTGTGCCTTTGTCACCCACTACCATTCACAGCATGTATCATTATTTTATAAATTTTCCTTCATATAACTAAAGACTTTGGTGGTTTTAGGAGGTTGTCTAGGGTGGAGAAAAATTTGGAAAACCTGGTTTTTGCTATAATTTTTAAAGAAATGATTTTTTGTATTAAAGGAAGGAGCTCCTTTTAAAGGAACTACTTCTATAATGCATTCTATAATAGTAATACTACTCTTACTGTTCTCATGTTGCATTCTAAGATTGGACAAAGGATGATTTAGCCTCAAGAAAAATGCTTTGTGAGCTTAGAACTACCTGTTACTGACATTCATTCATTCATTCATTCAATAAATACTTGTCTAGAACCTGCTTGGAAGCAGGCCCTGTTTTAGGCACTGAGAGAGCAAAGCACATTGAGTTCATGTCCTTGAGCACTTTCCCTAATGTCCAGAATGTCTAGTTGCTCCAAATTATTCTATACATTTTTCTAAAATGAGTAGTTTATTCAGTGGTCAAGTGCATTGTGGAAAGCGTTGCATCCCTTCGGCAACTTTTCTCATGACACTACAGCTGAGTTCCTTCCTCTCTCAAAACGCTGTAGCAGAGAACACGAGACTGCAGCAGTGTCCGTAGGGACGAGCTGTTCAGTCATGGGATGTCAGAGAACTGGATTTATAATTAACCTTTACATTTTAACTTTTTATTTTCTATTGTATGTTTCCCTCACTGTTTTATTTGGATATAAGTTTACACAATGCTGATAAGACAGAATGCACATCCACAAACTATATTCACGGTGTGGTGGAATCGGCGCTGGGCAGTGCGCAGAGACTTGGATGTGGCCGGTCTGCCGCCGCCGCCGCCGCCGCCGCCGCCGCCGCCGCCGCCGCCGCCGCTGCCACAGGTGCTGTGTGCCGTCGGCAAGCACATAGCCCCGGGCCAACATTTCTCTCAGTAAATAAAGATTATAATTCTGATCTCCAAAGGATGTTGTAAAGATTAAATGAGGCAGTTGTGAGTAAAAACACCTGGCCCAGAGCCATAAGCACTGAGAAAAAGTGAAGAGGTGGTGAAAACCAAATGTGTTAGTCACGTCTCTCTCTGCATACAGTTCTCCAGTACTATCAACCAACACTCGCGTGAACCACTGTACAATTTCCGAACCGTAGCTCCAGAAAAATAAAATGTGTTGTAAAAGACTCAACAAGATTTTTTTTTTTAATTAGCCATTTTCGTTGCTGAGTCACTCTGTGACAGGGGTTAGAGATACTTCAGGTTTTGATTACTCAAAGACTTTGGGAAATTTTAATGTTACTTTAGGAGCTAGACCAACTCCTGGTTTCAGGGATGAGCACCTAACCTTTTAGAGAGAAAGCCAGGAGGACTCTTCTTGCTTGGTTTTCAGAAGACCAAGTAATTAAACCTGCCCATGTCCAGTGTCAAACCAGCAGGTTAGCTGGAGCAGTGAGGAGAGAGCCTACTAGTCACCTCCAGGACAAGGCACTCATTCAAATCAGTGCTGGGGAAGGTTGCCTGGATTTGGTCTCTCAGGAGGATGGAAAGGGTGTCTCAGACAACTCAGTGCCAGGAATGGAGCCCCCAGGAGAGCCCTGTGAACAGGTGAGTTTCTCCAACACTCTGGAAACATGATTTGCCTTTGGGATCTGATAAGCTAGCTCCCTAAGAACTTACTAGCTAGGAGGGCATGATAATAAAGCTGCCATTTTTGGAACATGTATTCCGGAGCTAAACACTTTAGCTGCATTGTGTCATTTAATCTGCAAAACAATACCATAAAGGCAGGTAGTATGAGTTCCATTTCACAGATGTGAAAGAGTAAGTAACTTGCCCAGGGTCACATAGGCAGACACGAGGATTCAGACCCAAGGCTGCCCAACTCCACAGCTTCTTGCCCCAGAATTGACAGAATTCCTACCCTTGATTTACCCCTGCCTGTTGCCTCCAATGTTAAATGCTCTCTAACCAATGTTCTCAGACAAACCCAGCAGTCACAGTGAGGGATGTGAAAATGGACAGGTCCTGCATCTGAGGCAAATTTTATGGGATCCCTACTGATAGGAACCCCAAGGCTCTGTTCTTTTTATATTTTTCCTCCTCTAGATTCTGCAGCTATTCGAGTTTGTTCAATTGCCTATTCATAGAAAACATGCAAAGACAGCTGAATCCACTCTTCCTTGCCTCCACCAGCCACTGGGGAGTTGATGGCCTGTTGGAATGGTCACAGTTCCCCACCCCCACCTTGTTAACCCAATACTGCAGTGACGGGTGGCTGAGTTAATGAGGGCAGTGTTAAATAACCACCCCCACCCAACAAATCCCAAGAGACACCTCTGAGAAATGGTGAGGGTGTCCACATGCTAAGAAGCAGGGAGGAGGGGGAGTGGAGACAGGGAGCGTAGAGGGACTAGAGGCAATCCTGTAAGTTAAGGCTAATTACCTGCTGTCCTGACCTGCACTGAGTTCTCCGTTACCTATGCTATGTAATTTTAATGGGCCATATCTCAGGTGACAAGTTGTTAACATCTCAGCATCAGCCGGGAAGGGAAATGGGATATGTGATATTCAGTGGAAAGCAGAGATGGAAAACCAAGGCTGTAAGGGGGTGGGGGTGAGGGCATCTACTGCTTTACTCAGTTGGTGGTTGTAGATGTGGGGCCATTCTGCAGCCAAAGGAGGAGGCTGCACTGTGAGGGGGCTCAGTGCTGCGTGGTGAGGCAGGCCTGCTCAGCGTCAAACTTAAGGGTTGTGGAAGTGTACCTAGAAGTCTAGAAGTGCAGCAGGATGAAGAGAAAGGACTTAACCAAACTCTTTCCCAGACCAGAATATAGATTTGGAAGGAATATTGTATAAGCCACTTGAAGTAGGGATGACATGCCAAGGGCACACTGGAATTATCACTGAGCTCATGACAGAGTTCTAAAGAGAGAGCAGGTTTTTGTTTTCTGTGCAGGGCGTACCCGCAGGGCCCAGACACCAGAGCCTTCTCTCTCGGCCTCCCTTTAGACATAGTGTGTCAATACTTAAATAATGTCATTCTGAAGGGAGGCCAAATGATTACCCTGCCCTAGATCTCCATGTGTGGAGAGTGATTCAGAAGTTTTCCCTTAAATTTTCATTGTAGGTTCAGGACATGGATTTTTTGTAAGGCCTCTGCAGATGAGAACTTTCTGGTGTTGTATCTTTAAGAAATTATGTTAAATTTGTATTCTAAATGAATGATAACTCTATCCATGTTTTCCTTCATATAATTATGTTTTCCCTTAAAATCCATTGTCTTTTTTTAGTACAATGGATGGTCTGGGAACATAAGCCAGTTTAGGCAGGAAGGATGAGTAGAAAGGAACAAAAGCACTAGTTTAAGACCTGAGTTTGAATCCTAATTACCAACTCTTACTAGGAAATTTTCAGTCTCTCTTAACCAGTTCCTTGTCTAGGAAATGATTTTTGATAGTACAAAATAACATGCTACATTTAAAACACTTGGCACAAGTTGGGTATGCTCTCAACATTAGTTCCCTCAGTGTCATGCAGTATCAGTGTGATGAAATACACTGGTCAGGTGACCTGAGGTGAGAAAGGAAAGAACCTAGGGTGAAAACCTTAATTACATGAAACATTTGGCTGTGGAGTTGATGATCTATGTTCCCTTCATCTTTGTTGGATGTTGTGAAACCAGCAGAAGAAAAGGTAAACACTCATGGGATGCGATTAACTTTGCATGGCCTTGACAGCCAGAACCAGGGACGGGCCCACAGTTGAACTTGGGAAGAGTTTCACATGCATAGTTTATGTGGCCCACATGAAGCCAGTCCCACCTTCTTGTTTCTGCTGTGGGACAAAGCACCCAGCATAACTCTCTGCACTAAGAGGACATGTGAACAAGTTTGTACCATGCACCTGTGATTGGTTGACTGATGCCATATCGTTCATATGGAAGAACAGATGTGTTCCTGAAAATTGTGAGGCAGCAGAGTTTTTCTTGGAAATGAAAAATTCATATTGGCTAATATTTTCATTTCTCAGAGTAAATTCAATATTTAAAGAAAGATTGGCAAAGAACCCCTTCATATATGAACACCTCTTTAGTGAGGTGTCTGATTGATCCCTAGTGCCTGCCTTTGGATCAATAGTGTTTGTCTTCATGGAGTACAAACTGAAGTTGTTAGCTCTCTCAGGAAAAGGAGAAATCTTTCTTCAAAGGAAGCAATAGGTTTCTGGTGTTTCTCTATCATTCAGCCCAGGATCCCAGGACTGGAAGGCAGGGATGATATAAGGAAGAAACTCCAGCCAATAGTTGTGTGTTTCTTTTGTTGTCAACTCATGTCATACTCTCTGGAACCTGCCAGCAATGGCAGGCTCCTTCCCACCTGGCTTCCGGTACAGCTGGTGTGAGGGAGCCCCATTGCCCTGTGTGGCGGCACAGGGAACTTCAGCATCTGGGGACCACCAGCACCACCTTGATTGCCTGCGCCAGCCAGGGAATCCTCCCACAGCCAGCAGGGGCAGAGGGAAGAAAGTTGTTGATAAATCGTTTATATTTGGCCGTCCCAAAATGGGGTAGAAAAAGCCTGCCTCTGAGGGCATCTGTCTTTCTATGCCATTGAAGAGAAATATGAGCAAGTATATTAATTATAGGTACTAAGTCCCCTGGGACACAACCTGTAAGCAGTAACTATTGGAAGGTTTAATTTCTGTTTTCCAGAAATAGGTTACAGGTAAGGGCTCATCTTCAGTCCAGGTTCAAATCTGTTTCTCCCATTATGGGCTACGTGATGTTGGCAAACCTGGAACCTCTCTAAGCCTGTATCCTCATCTGGGGAGGGGTAATAATAATAATAATAATAGCCACTTTGTAAGGTTATGAGAATTCAGTGTCATAATGCATATAAAGCTTGTGCTGAGTACCAGGTAGAGAATTAAGTGCTGAATACACTTCAGCTTTATTTCCTTTTCACAGTGGTGTGAAAAGGGAAGACCTCTGACTGATTGCAGTTTCTAACGCTTGATTACATAGGAGAATTTCTCCTGCTGTATTCTCTGCACATTCTTTTTCAACTGAAGTAAAAATTGAGAATAGCTATCGATCGTGTCATAATTACAGTAGCTATCTTGGAAAAAATAATTACCATGTCCATTAAAATCTCAGTGAATAATCAAAACTTAAACACCAGCTGAAAGCAATAGATTTAATTTTTATGTAAGGAAGGCAGTAATTACAAAGTTTAAAATATACTACTAATAATTTTAACCAGCATTCCTTACCTGTTCTGGGCCAAGCAGTTTGCTAGGTTCTATGTATTTTTTTCCCTAATACTCACAGCAGCTCTGGCTGACCAGTATTATTATCCCTATTTTCAAATGAGGGAGCTGAGATAAGTTTGTTCCCTAAAGTGTAGGGACAGCTGAAAAGTCAAATTGTTATGGTGAAGCAATCAGGTAGTAATAACCAGAGCTGCAGACCACCATACCCTGGGATTAGACAAAGGAGGAGCGGGGATTGATGGAGCCTGGGAGCCAGAGCTGCTCAGCGGGAGTTAGGCACACAGAGGGAAGGAAGGCCTATCAGCTGGAACTGGGACCAAGGAGAAGCTGGAATCCAAAGGAGAGGGAGGTGGAGAAACACCCAGGCTCAGCTCTCCTACTTGAGGCTCCTGCCAGTGCCTACTTCTTGTTTTTGGCAAGGGATCCTGGGAAAGGTATATTGTTGCAGAGGAAGGGTAGTGAATGGATCTGGAAGTGAATTGACAAACGACTGGTATATGAAGAAAATGGATAAATAAAAATATATAATTTTAGGTAGTTATAAGCTCTATGAAGGCAATTAAAATTACAGTGGTTTTCCCTCTCCCTCTCTCTCTTTTTGGTCTCCAAACTCCTTCATACTTAAAATATCGAAAATCTCAAAGCTCTCTTTTTTAAAAATGTGGGTTATATCTATGAAACAGTTACCATATTAGAAGTTAAAAACTAGGAATGCTTTTTAAATATTTACTAATTAATTCATTGAAAAAATACTAATAAACCCATCACAAAGTAACATAAATATAATTTTTTTTATGAAAAGTAACTGTACCCCCAACCCCCAAGGGAAAAAAACTGAGCAAGAAGAGTGGCATTGTTTTAGCTTCTGTACATCTTTTTGATGTCTGATTTACTAGAAAATCCCTGGATCCTTTTATGTTCTGCATTTCAGTGTATTGTGATATGTGTCTTAAGTTTGAGTCCAAGTTCGTACAGGTACAGAGTTGGAAAGGGGAGAGCTTTGGGTACCCCTGAGAGGGCCCCCAGGGATCCCTACAGAATTTTGAAAGCCACTGCGGTAGATAAAGAATGGGGACGCCAGTCCTAGGCACCTAGCAGGCACGTGACAATTTTGATTGAATGAACACAAATAAAGATTGAATTGAGAGTTTCACAGTGTCCCTTGTGATAAATGGTGACGTTGGTGACACCGACGTCTAGCAGTAGTAGAAACCAGTTAGACGACTCTGTTCTCAGGGTCCCATTAATCAGTTGGACGCATGCTTTGGGGTATTTACCCAGCAGTACTGATGACTTTTAACCTTAGTGTTTATAGTCATGCAGTTTTCCTATCACAGACTTTTGTAGGACCACCAAAAAAAGATGCTGATTAGTCTCTGAAAAAATGCACCCTCTTGTTTCCTTGGTACTATGTTCACACTTAACCTAATGAGCTAATTCAGACTAGACATTTAACTGATGGGACTTGATGTGCACATAGAAGTATTTTAAAATTTGAATGAAATTGCTGTAATATAATTGTCATACGACTATAATACGAGTACAATAAGTAGTGGTAGAATATCACCAGTCATTCAACTTGCAAAAAAATATGCAACAGTATTCAAGTTTAGGATAGCTTTGTATCTAGGTCAGAAAGGTTATGAGTTTCTTCTCACCATTAATTGATATATATTCATACAGGACACCATAGCCAAGACCTAAGTCACATTTAAGGCAGCTATTGTTAATAAGAAATTGAATGAATAATCTGGAAGGTATCTACCCTTTTGAATTATCTGTGACCCTGCACTTTATATCAGCATAGATATTTGAATTCAGCACTTACTGAGTCCCATGCATGCCAAGGTGTTGGAGACGACCATCAGTCAGCTTTAGGTGGGCATGGCCACATTACTTCAACCATTACTCCAATGGACAGACATGAATTACCATCTGTGGGCACACTGGTTTTTGAATGGGGTTTATCAAACATCTTCTGCCAGATGAAATGTGCCTTTACTGTACATGTCAGGGGCAAACCTCACACCTATTTTTCTAAGTGGATTATGTCATATCTAGCTTTGATTTTATGCAATTGATGTAAAAACAATGCCTGCAGTTTACTGAGTGTCTACAATAGCTTAGGTGCTTTACAAAGCTCAGTTACTTTTCACAATTTTTTTAAAAAAGGTTTTCTTTTTTTACCTCTTTTCCAAATGGGGAAACTGAGTCTCAGAAAGACACAGGTTACTCAGCTTGTAAAGGCCTGTAGCTTTCTGACACTGGTTTTTTCACTCTGCCATGGACATCTATAATACCCACATTCTTGGCACGTGAACGCAAACCTTTGCATAAACTCATAGACTAACAGATTTAAAGACAGAGAGGAACAATCAAAAGGATAATTTGAAGAAGCACAAGGTTTGGCTTCTCTCCGAGCATGAGGCCTTTTCAGAAGAAACCCTGCCTGGATGAAATAAGATATTTCAAGTCATGGTTTTGTTATGTTCTGATTGTGCCTTTAATACAGTACTTAGATTTTGATTTGTGGTCTACTGAAACTAGGCAGACGGGTGCCTGTGGGACAAACCTTCCGTGAATAAGGTGAGACACATGGCTCGATATAACTTTCATGTGTCTGGCGAGGGCTGATTGTGTATTTGTGTCTTTTAAAGATAAAAATCTCACTGGTTAGGAAGAAAAGGAGGAAAAAATAAACCGAAGAATGTGAAGGTATGGGAACCGGCCACCTCTAACACTTGTAGTTTCACGTTGAGCAACTACGCAGACCAATGTAATTTAGTCTTCACTTGTAACTTTTGGTCCCTGTGACTCTGTCGCCTTCCCTTCTTACACCCTGGTCTGATAACCCTGTTTCTTCTGCTGTAACACCAGGAGGCATGAGTCATAAGGTTGCTGCGAAGTCATAACAAGATAATATGCTAGGCTTGATACATATAAAATGTTCAGTATATATAAGCTAGCATGATTACTAATAATATTACTGATACTGTTTTTCTGCAAAGTAGTTGCTAGGTTTTCTCCACATGAAAAGCTGTACATACCAATAAATCATGGGGGCTCCCAGAATAAAGACCCTGGAGGCCTCAGGCCCCTTGACAAGCAGGGTCAGAGGCAGGTTTCTGGACTTCCTGCAGTGACGTACTTTTCAGCCACGGTTTCTCGGTCACCCCTCAGACAATTGACACTTGGGGCCCGTGAAATTTTCTTAGTTTTAAAACATGTTGACTCTTATAATAGCCATGGACTGTGGCTGCCCTTATCAGTCCTCGATGACTCACCATGAGCCGATTGGATGCTGTGTTATTTCAGGTGCCACAGGTATACATTTCACCTCTGGTAGCCCTGGCCTCCCGCAGTGCAACCCAGCAGCTGCCCTTTGAGGAAGGTCCATGGGGCATTCTGTCAGCTGGCGAGAAAAACAAGCCATAGTGGGGCTCAAGGTTTTCAAATAAAATAGTGTAGCCTTTTCCAGAACAATTTGAAAGAGGAATGTTATTGAAGTAGACCTTTTACATTACCCAATAAATAGATCCATAGGGGTAGGTTTCTTAAGAAAGCTAGGTTTCAGAACTAAGGGTGATTAATTCAACAACTATTTGTGAAGCACCGACCTATTCCAAGTACTGTATTAGGCACTGGGATACAAAGACTGGTCTGCCTGGTCCTTGTGCCTGCCCCGTGGGGGCTCCTCCACACCCTGAGAGCGCTCTGGAACGCTGTCCATAGGCTTAGACCCCCCAGAGGCTCTGAATTTCTTTGCAGGTTTTAGTAGCAGGATGGACTCTCCTAGTATTATTAATTTTTGGCCAGCCTTACCCTGCCCTGTTCTAGGATCAGGAAGTGGAATCTTATTGGTACCCTATCACTTAAGTTTGGCATCCCACCTTGTCTGCCCATTGTGCCATATTGGAGTCACACTTCTGGTGTCCAGACCAATGACAGGGTCCCATATTTGATGCCAGCCTTTTCCATGCTGACCACTGACCAGACCCGGTGTCTTCTGCCAGTCAGCCCCCCATACTCCTGCCCAGCATGCTGCCATCTTTCAGGGCTCCCTCAGTTATCTCCTGCTGAGTTTGCTTCTACACCTACCTCTTCCTCGTGGGCCTGTTAGGAGTCCAGAACCTCCTGTCACTGATGAGGGCCTCCTTCCAACAACCCAGCAGCAGAAGCTCTGAAGCCAGTCACAACCTCAGGCTGGACACAACGCTTTGAGCAGGGAGCAAGTGAGGGCTCCCAGAGTTAGGCAGGAATGCAGCTCTGACTCAAGTTCCCTTTTCGCTGCTAATGCCCCGAAGTTACTGCTCAGTCTTTTCCTAAGGCTAATGCTCTGCTCCTTTGTCCAAGCTGAAGGGGTTGTAACAGGCTGACTGACTGAGTATGGTGCAGTCCCTTCCTGGAAAGAATTCTCAGGGCTCTTGGCTTTTAAAAGGTAAACTGGCTTGTATCCCAATATCTTAATGACATGGCAACTAAATAAGAAACAAAAAAGAGCACCCGGCGTGTTCCAGGAGGGCCTGTGAGACAGGCCCCTGTTCATCCAGTGCAGCAGGCCGTCTCCTTCATTTAAGAAATAGCAGTGTAGCTTCCATTCTTCCAGAGCCTCTGGATGTGTTTTTGTTTTCAGCAGGATTTAGGGAAGTCATTGTCCCCTGCTTTCAGAGGAAGCCTCCAGAGTAAAAACAGTGCAATACACTTATTAAAATGACACAATAAAAAACTTGGAGATAATCAGTTTCAGGTATAAGATGGGCAGAGGTGTCTGTGAGGATGGCTCTCGCTTCTCTTGGGTAGCTCACTGCTCATAAATAATGAGTTTGACTCATGTAAGATGCATCAGTGAGTCTCAACAGGAAAGGCTTTGGTGACGATGTTTTGAGCCTTTTGGTGTTTGAAGGTGTTGAAGGAAGGTGTTTATCAGAAATGACTCTTGTTTTAATGTCCCTCAAATGGATGATATTCATTAATGATCAGTGAATAAATAGATCTCAAATAAATAAACAAATTTGATAACACAGTCATGTCCCCTTACCTGACTACTCTTCAGTAAAGTGGGATATTTTTATTTTACTGCTGTCAGTCAGGACTTGAAACTCATCAGAAAGGACTAAAGCCATCAAACTCCTTTGTAATCACATGATAGCCCCAAATGGAGTCAGACTTTTGATACCAAGGCAATTTCATTTTCTACCTAGAGTAGTCTTTGATATTCTAAGAGGTTCTTAATGCCAGGAAGAGTACAGATCTTAGCCCATTCTTCACAGAGCAGACAGTCATTTGCTTAAAAATTATAAAGCAGAGCTGATCATTCTCTGCTTAAAAAAACCTAAGATCTTCTCACTACAACCAGAAAAATGTCCTAAATTCTTCCCTTGGCCCGCTGCCCCCTTTGTGGGCACGCCCCAGGCTGCTTCTCTGACCTCCACTGCCGGTTTCCCCTGCCCGGGGAGTGCAGCCGCCCTTCATGCTCCTCAAACACCCCCACCCCCAGCACACACACATCCCCACCTCCGGGCCTTTGTACTTCCTGTGCCTTCTCTCTGGAAGCCTCCACCCTGGGTTTTTGCAGAGCTGGCTCCTCCTTGTCATCCAGGTCTCAGCTCACATTTCCCCTCCTTGGAGAGGATCTTTCTAACCATTTGCTATTATGTGACATAGAATACTTTGGTTTAACTCGGATCATCCTGTCGATTTCCTTAGAATTATTTTTATTCTGAAATTATTTGTCTTGTTCCTTTATTCATTTATAATAATTAACATGGATAAGAGAACCAATAACTCCTAACTAATAATCAAATAATAAAATGAAAGTTATCATCATAAATGTGAAATAATACCTTTTTCTATAGACATGATTGCCTAAAAGAAGTTGCCTGATTCAATATATATTTACTTAGCATGTGCCTAGTATAGTAGTAACTTCAGGAGGCTAATCAGACAGTCAGCAAATATTTACTGAATGTTTTACACGTGCCAGACAGTGCCCATGCACTGAACAAAACATGTGTGCTTTCTCCTCACAAACTTAAAAATGAAACAGTCAGTGAGACGTTAGAAAGGGCAGAAGCCCCTTGAGTGCAGGAATCGCTCCTATTCTACGCTGCAGCCCCAGTGCCCAGAGCAGTGCCCGGCACATGCCAGCACTCCGTGCAAGTCGGTGAATGCACAAGGGAAATAAATCAATACCAGTGTGAAACGTTTGGCAGAAGGCAGTGCAGTGCACCAAACACACAAAATATAAATGCACACACAAATACTCCCAAACAACATCTCTAACTGGGGGAGCTTAGGAGTGATCTTTAAGGTGAGACCAAAGGGTGAGTGGGATTCAGTAAGGAAAAGGGTTGGGTAGGGAGGTGGTCTGGGCAGAAAAGAGAGCAACCTGTATGAAGGCTCTGAGGGCAGAAAAGTGAGCAACCTGTATGAAGGCTCTGAGGGCAGAAAAGTGAAGCATCTCTAAACGACTAAAGAAAGGCCAGTGCGAGGGTTGCGGTGAGTGAGGCAGGAGTGACGTACGAGCTCACAGAGGTGGCAGGGTCTCGGAGATGGTGCCATGGACATCTACGATAGGAAGCCTCTGAAGGCAGATGAGTGGCGTGGTAGGCCTGGAATGCATCGGGGATCATGGTGGCCTCAGCTTGGCGAGGGGCAAGGATGGGTACATAGAGTTCGGCAGGAGCCCATTGCTATGGTCCAGATAAGAGGAGGTGAAAGCTTAAACTAGTGTGGAGAGAATTAGGCGGATTAGACAGGGAGAATCAGTGATGGGCTATATGGGGGTAGAGCAGGGAACAGAAAAAGTAACTCCTAGGTTTCCAACTTCAGCAACTAAGAGCCATTTACCAAGGTTGAAAATCTTTGAGGAGGATTTGGGGGTGGAGAGCTGGAAGTTTGGATAAATTGATTTTAAGGTGCCTCTGAAATCTCCAAGTAGAATTGTGGACTTGGTAAGTAGATATACAGGTCTGGGACTCAATAAATAGGTGGACCATATGAAGGGTATTGAAGCCATCTGTGTGGCTGAGATCACTTAAAGTATAAAAGGAAAGGCCTAGGACAGAGCCCAAGGGACACCACATTTAATGGAGGGCCAGAGTAGGGGTATGCTGGTACAGGAGTTTGAGGAGAGGTCAGTTTGGAGGAAAGCCCGGGGTTCCAGGAGCAGAGAGAGGAGAGTGCTGCAAAGGGGAGGGTATTGAAAGATTAAGGAAGATGAGCCCCTCGAGACAAGCACACCATAGGTCAACATAGCGAGAGGGGCGAGGAGAAGTCCAGCAGGGGCAAAAGCACTTAAAAGCAGATTTGTCCTCTCAAAGATTTTCTGTTCTACCTACATTAGGGCCTATCGGAGCCCACCCAACTCCTCTGATTCCTCGTTCCAAAGCACAGGATGTCAGTGTACATACAGGGTGAGGAACGAGAAGATATGATGCACCTTCAGAGAACGGGTGCTATGGGTCAGCTTTTCAGTTCCATTCCCATTCCCTCATGATGCTGGAGGGCATTTCCTGCTCTTGTTTTCTTCCACCAAATTGCCCATGTTAGCTGATGCTCACTCAAGTGGTTTTCTCTTTTGTTCAACCAAAAACTCCTTGGGTAAGCCAAGAACTCTTTGCCTGGCAGAGAAAAGGTTGCTTGACCTCTGCAGGCTGTGTTAGAGGTTACCCTTGGCAGTGATTCAGTAGCTTAGCGGGTTTACTGCTTTAGCCTGAAACTCCTAAACCATAAATTAAGAATCCCATGCACCTTCCACATGCATGGAAAGGCTTCTTTCTCATCTATAAATCACAGGAATTCTAAAGGCCTTGACAATGCACGGGGCAGCCTCCCTTAGTTGTTCCACTTCCAGGAATTTTTTCAGACTTGATTAACTGGAAGGGTGGAGATAGGGCTTTGCAGGCAAAAAGTGAAAGAAATACTTCTTTTTTTAAGGCAGAAGTTATGAGATTGGTTAATCTCAGAGACTTTTTGCATCTCTGATTTCTGTGACAGTAGATGAGGTTTGCGCCCTCACTTTCACTGAACATCTGACGGTGATTTCACCTGTGTGGTTGAAGTCATGGCTGCCTCGGTTTAGAATCATCTGGGGCCCCAGGCGGGTGAAGGTAGCAGCAGTAACATGGGACAAACACAGTTGGAGCCAGAAAAAGGGGGGCATCGGGACTGGAGCAATTTCCGATGTCAAATTTGGGAGATGCCTGGTTGGAAATCAGCAAATCTGCTTTAGAACGAGATTTCCTAAAAAGGAAGTGTTAACTTTTATTAAAGTCTGAGAGAAGAGAAAAGGGGGTTTCTAACTTGATTCTCTGGCATCATTCTGTATCTCCCAGATGAGCCGAGAATTCAGTATAACTGGGAAATGTTTTTGTGTTCCAGCAAAGGTTGGGAAACAGCTTTCTCTCTCCCCTTCCTACTTCACCTCTTCCTGATGCCTTACTTTGATTCCATCCCCCCTTTTCCTGCACTAGAGGGGATGGAACTGAGAGAGCAGAGGAGGGATGTCCTCCAGGGACACTGGTTAATGCAGAATTTAGAATCGAAGCCCCACCCTTGGTAAGTTGGAAACTCTGCATTTCCAATACTGTTTTTGGATGGAAATTAGAAGACTTCAGGGTCCTCTCAGTAGCTAACATTCTATTAATGAAAAGGATTATCAGTGACAGTGCTGTTGGCCCTCTGTACCTGTGGCTTCCAATTCAAGCAACCCTGCATTGAAAATATTTGAAAATAATGTTGCAGTGTTGCTGGTATGCACTATGTAGTTAGGTCTATGAAGGTGGTGTCTGTACTGAACGTGTACAAACTTTTTTCTTGTCATTATTTTGTAAATAGTACAGTACAACTATTTATATTGCATTTACATTGTATTAGGTATTATAAGTAATCTAGAGATTATTTAAAGTATACAGGAGGATGCGCATAGGTTATATGCAAATAATATGCCATTTTATATAAGGGATTGGAGCATCCTTGTATTTTAGGATCTGCGTGGGGACTTGGAACCAATCCTCTGTGGGTACTGAGGGTCCACTGTACCTGCTCTAAGAGTGTGCCAGGGTCAAGGGTACAAGGCCTTGGCTGGGATTCAGTTCAGTTTAAAAGAGACTTATTTTTGACTACCATGTGCTGGGCATGGGGTAGGACATTGCAGGGCAGAGGAAGAACAGCAAAAAGTGCTCCCTGTTCTTGAGCTTACAATCCCACCATGAAAAGAGACCAGTAAAAATAAAAGCTTTACCAAGGTAACAGAACTAAATACAGCTTTTTTAGTATACAGATTATTCTAACATGCTATGGCAATAATTGTGTGATAGAGTTATGCAGGAAAGGAAATTCAGTTCACAGAAAGAAAGACATCTTACAGAATTGCCAAGGGAGAGTCCTATCTGGCTGAGTGATCCAAATAAATAAATTTCTAGAAAGGACTTTTAGTAAAACCCTGGATCCACTGCTCTTTCCTGTGGCCATTTTAATAACAGGCTGCCTTCCTCTCTCTAATTAATTTCTCTCTTCGTTGTGCAAGTCCCTGTATTCTTTTTCTGAAAATGGCAGCTTACCGCCTGATGTCTTTTGCTTTTGTGCAGCACAACACCCAGTGAGTGTTGGACTGTTTTTGATGTTACCTTCTTTTTCCAGGCTGGTGCTCATGTATTCCAGCCCTAAAAAGTTTACTGAGCTCAGTCTAAACCACCCTGCACCGTGATGCCTGAAATCTCAGCTCCTCAGTTCTGTGTGTGACACATCGGCCTGGTACCCGAGAGAGTTCAAGGGAATTTCTGGCCTGTTTTGGGTCTCTTGATACATGGAGTTGTGTTTATCCCTCAAGCTCATCTGTTGTGTACAGTTTAAATGGGAAAAGCATGACTTTACTGACCCTTGCTGAACAAATAAATTTACTTAAGTCTGCTTGGTGTCTTTTGGAAAAGAATGTTCTTTCTCTTCTTCCTCTGGGGCTGTCTCAAGAGTTTTCCATTTCAAAATTTTTACATTCCCAGCCTCACACCTCCCCAAGTCACAGGAGTCTGCTATTTTTAAAGCAGGCAAGAAAGGGAGAAAGAAGGTGAGGGTGCGGAGGAGAGACGCAGAGCTTGTGGGGATGATAGTCTTCTGGGCGTTAGTTACTTCAGTTTGCGAGGAAGATTTCCATCACTAGTTCTCATGCTCCCTCCACGGTGGTCAGCTCCTGTTGCCACTCACGGTCAAGCTCCACTTCCCAAGGGAAGTCTTGTCTTTCTAGAAAGTAAGTGAGGCTCTCCTGTTTATGGGGTTGGGCTCCCTCTGAATTCTGTGGAGATATCTGGGGGGAAGAAACATCCAAGAATATTAATCTGCCCCCTTTCCTGTCTCCACTTTCATCCTTAGATATCCTTTCAAATGTGGTTATTAAATCGCTTAATCTCAAGGAGCTCAGGAGTTAGCTTTAACAGCTAAAATAAAACCACACATGTCTAGTTATGTGAAAAAAATGATATTGTTTGCTTAACTTTTGATTCTTTGGATGTGATTCATGGAATTTGTTTGTTTATTTTTTTAATTGTACGGTGACCTAGCATTTCCTCGGGGAATATAGAGAATGTCCTTTCCATGGTGGAAAAAACATATTGAAAAGTGAAAATTTCTTCCTTTAAAAACAAATGTGGGTTTTCCCTCTTGTCACGGAAATCAGTTTTTCTAGCTATGCACAAAATCCCAGTCATTTACAAGTGGAGAAACCTGTTTAAGGAATGGCTAAATTAGCAGGGGCCAAATTCCCGGGGTTTAAGAGCCGCAGGTGAAATCTGATCCTTGATGGGGAAGTTTTTTTCCCAGTAAGCAGGACCGCAGCTCAGCCCTCTGTGGAACAGTCCCCGTGGTTAGTGTCTGAACAGGAGGGTTCAGAAGGTTAACACTGTGGTAGGAACTGGGAGTTGTGCTAACTTTTATAGAAAATACTTTAAAAAAAAAAGTGACTAGCACAAAAGCCCTCACTTAATAGGCAAAATTATTGGCCCAGTGAGCTGCTGTGTCTCATGGTGACCTCTTAGGAATTCCCATCCCCTTTGAGCTCCACCTGGACACAGTGTGCTTCCCTCTTGGCTTCAGCCCTTCCTTGTTTCACCTGTGAAATTCATGTTACAATGTTATTGATGCAGGCATATCATTTTCTTGACTTTAACCTGTTTATATATTTCAAACAAATAAAGACATAAAAGCTCAAATAAAATGAGTAAAATTGGATCTGTGTTGGCTGCAGTGGTGGGCAGAAGGCTCTGAGTCCTGCCCCCACTCCTCCAGGGGGCCATACTTCCTCACTCATAAAGTCGGACCCTAACGCTTTGAGGAACACAGTTTGAAAACCGTTGCTTCCTAAGCATTTGTCACTTATAATTTCCCTGGGACCCTGCTTTGCTTGTTGTTGTTGGGGGTCAGGAAAGAGTCACAGACCAAGAGAAGCTGCGTAAAATTGGAAGGAAGAGGCTGGGGGCTCAGATGCCTGCCTGTCATGTCTCAGCAATTCCTCCAAGCTTCCCCATCCAACCTGAGAAGGTGGGCCTGGTAAAAGCAGACAGTCAGGGAGAAGCAATGACTCCTTAAATCCAGAAAAGTTGATTAGGTAGGGGTTTAAAGAACTGCTCTGGGGCCCTGGCTGGCTGGCTCAGTTGGTCGAAGTGTCATCCCATACACCAAAAGGTTGCAAGTTCAAGTTCCAGTCAGGGCACATACCTAGGATGTGGTTTGATCCCCAGTCAGGGCCCTTACATAAGGGAGGCAACTGATCCATGTTTTTCTCTCACATTGATGTTTCTCTCTCTCTTTGTTTCTTGCTCCCCCCACCTCTCTAAAATACGCATCCTCTAATGAGGATTATAAAAGAAATAATAAAATAAATTTAACAAAATAAAGAACCACTCCGGAAATTTCCTGCTAGGCAATTAACACCCTCAGGGCCCATTGAGGAAATCTGTTTGAGCCAAAGGACTCCATAGAACTTCCTTACATTCACTCCTGAGCTGCAAGCTCTGATCTTGCTGCCCCAGACACCTTCTTAGATCTAATCCGCAACACAGCCTTCTCCTCCCTGACACCTGGTTTCACAATAACCATGAAAGAGGTCATTTGTGCTTTTACCTGGTGATGGAGTTTATGCCTTGAAAAGTAACCTGAAACTCATGGTTATGAAACTTTAGACTTACGACCTTGAATGGTAAACTTGAAACTGGGAACCCTCCACCACTGGGGGGCTGACTCAAGCTTCCCACCCATGCCTCAGCTGTAGCATCCATATGCATTCTCCTCTTTCCAGGTTCCTAGCTCTCCAGTCCTCAGCCCAGCTTCTTCCTCCTGCTACAACAAATTCGAGAATGAATCATATTTTAGCTCTCAAGGGTATTTCCCCTGCTTATTTTAATGATTTGGAGATATATTTTTCCTTTAACTGTTTCCCATTCTCTGAAAAATTGCTCTGAGAGGGATTAAAATATTTTTAGGAGAGCTTCCCCACCCACACCCAATTCCCGCCTTATTCTCTTGTCCAGTGGCTTCAGAGATCAGAGTTCTTCAGCTGATGTCTACTGCGAGACACTGTTGTTTACTCTGCATGTACCATCTCCGCTGACAGGGGCACTTCCAAACATCACACATTTCACTGTGGGGCAATGTGGTTCGTTGGTGTGTTGGCTGCTGTGATTAACTGTGCTTTCCAAGTTGTTCATTTTACAACATTATTCTGGAGCCGTAAACTCAACTGAAACATACTAGTTGAGGTGAGTGTGACAAAAGTGATCCTCGGGCAGTGAAAACGTTCAAAATGTTAACTCTTGGCCTTTCCCTTTGTGCTCTGGCACTCACATTGTGGACCTAGAGCCAGAGTGTCTCCTCATGGCATGTACAGATTAAGCCATTCCTTAAGCTGCTGAAGTGTGTGTGAGTCTAGAACACAAACTTGAGTGTGAATGTCATGTTTATTTTCCTTAATTTTTTACCTTATATCTGAATACAGTCCCTTTTCCACCAGGTAGTGGGAAACCCAGCCTCAGACACTGCCGAGGCTTTCTACCCTTCTTCAGAGTTTGACAAAGCTTCCAGGATTTGACTCGGTGCCGAAGCCAGCCTGGCCAGTTCTTTCTCTAAACTAGTTACCACTGAGATGCCCATTGTCCCATTCCACGTGGTCCTCCTGAGTGTGCTGTGTTTGTGCCAATCTTGGGACACAGGAATCTTTGGCAGAGCTCTGAGCCCTGGGACCTGCCATCCAGCCATTTTAGATACAACCTGAAGCCGTTACCTTTGATGGGTTGCCATCTCCCCTGGCAAAAAGTGCTCAATAAACAAAGCACTTCCTTTTGTTCAGGCTTTGGGACTTCGGTGAATAGAAGTTCAACATCTTTACTTTCCTTTTTGCCTCTGCCACCCCTCATTTCTCCATACAGACCTACCAATCTATTTCTGGCCAACTCTTAATCATGCTCTGGGTCTCATCTGCAATATTGCTGACCAAGTTAGAAGAACCTATGTTGGCACCCCCTGTACCTGCTCATTAACTTTTTGACTACCTCAAATTATACTCAAGGTATAATTTGCATCACGGTCACATGAGAAGCCGTTTAAATGCAGAATCTCAGGACCCAACTGAGATCAGATTAATGGAACAGAATTTTTTAATAATATTCCCTGGTGGCCCATATACATGTCAGAGTATATGAGAAGCCCAGGCCTACTAGATCACGAGCTACTTGATCACCAGTACATTTCTACCACATCCCCTTTCATGGTACCTACTCCATAATAAAGAAATAGCTGCTAAATGCACGGATAGCGTGTAATAAAGATATGATCTAACATTCAGTTTGCAGTGACTGTTACTAGAGGAGGAATTCTGTGACTTTGCAACAATTAAGCTAGACCAAGCTGGGGGTGGCGGTAGGTTGAGACATAATTTGGTGGAGACAGAAATAGTGGGCAGGGCTCAGGTTAGGTAGCCAGGCCCACAGGTGTAATAACCAATGTAATAGGCACGCTGGGGCCAAGTGGATTTGGTTGGAGAATCTGCTGGAGAGCCTGACCCAGGAAGGAGGGCAGCAAAGACTGAACCAAAGAAATGAAAGAATGGGTAAAGCAACCTCTGTAAGAGTTGGTGAAGGGCATAGCAGGAAATAAGTTTGGACAGATAGGCTGAAATTCCAATAGCATTCATTTCCCACCCAATATTGAAACACAGACTCTAACTAGATCAAAGACAAGACAGAAATATGAACAGAATCTTTATTGTTCTGTGCATTCCTTTTATGCATTTGAACTTGAGTGTTGGGAGAAAGGAGCCAAAAATTGGATGAAATCCATCTTTCAAATTAGCTAGGGAATCTGAGATTTTAGTAGTGGCTTCACACACTTACTTATCACAAAGACATGACCACCTGGACTGACATTAAGGCACCATTAACATAGTGGGGCAGACAGGCAGCAGGCTATAAAAGACTTTGGCTGTCTGTGCAGACACTCCTCTTCAAACTGGTCATTCTGAGGGGATGTTTGATGTCAGCCACATGGGAACTGTCTGGCCGGTGATGTGGTTCGCTCTCACTGGCATTCACTTTTTCCTATGAGATAACCAGATGTACTTTTGGGATGCTTGTACATTGGCACCATATCAGTTACTGAAATTTCTCCTTTTGCAGAACATAAACTGTGAATTGTACCAAAGAGGCTGGGCACTGGCCCTAGGCTGAGGTAAAAATGGAAGCAGCACTATCTTTGGGCTGTGCCCAGAAGCCCCAAACTCCACTGCAGATGGTGTGAAGGCAAGCCTTGGTGGCTTCCTGCACTCCCTGCCTGGGAGTGCTGGGATCTGCTTTTAGGGGGGTGTTAGCACTCCCTCTGCCTTTGCTTGTGGCAAACTTGGATGCCCTCTGCTGAAGTTGGCACCTGGGATAATCCTGTGTGTGCTTGCAAATCCCAACTTGCCTATACAAGCATGGGGTTCTGCCAGAAAAATCAAGTGTCTTTGCCATTCCATTCCCTTCCACCTCTGTACTAGTAATGAATTCTGGGTTTGCTTCCAAGGCATTCATGGGGGAGGGGAGTCTATTCTACTTGAAGCCAGGCCTCCCTGTCTAGGCAGCTGCAGAAAAAGGTATTCAAGCAAGCTGGGAAAATGAGGGCTGGGGACCTGGAGCAGTTTATTTTCCCCTTAACTTTTGAGTTGGGAGGGAGGAAGTGTCATGTATAATTCTGAGGTCAGAATTAAGCTGAGCAGGAATTATTTTTGAAGAAGCAGCAGCCGCTGCCTAGACATGAACTAGAGCTCTGTGACAGGCATGGCACTGACATCCTCAGATCAGCCCCCCAGATCCCCACAGGAATATATGCCCAAATGAGAGATTCGCTTCACAGCACCTGGTCACCTGCCTGGACCTCTAGGTGCACTGATAGGGGCTGGCAAAACTGTATTTCTCCTTTCTCCCCAAGACTCCTCCCACCTCTCTACACACACACCTCCTGGCCTGTCTGTGCCAAGCAAAACAAAAAATGTCAGCAACAACAAGGATGCTTGTAACTGAGACAGCTGGGTTTGAGTATCTCAGTGTAGATGATTTTATTTACAACAAGTTAAACAGATTAAATGTGGGCTCTATTATAAACACAATCTAGTTTAGAATTCCAGTCTTGCCAATTACTGGCAAGTTACTTAACCTTATTGAGTCTCCATGTCTTCAGATAAAATGGGAATAATAATAGCACCTACCCCCTAAAATTTACTGAGAGAATGAAATAAGACCTTATATTTAAAGGCTTAACCCAGTCCTTTGAGGTGGACTATTTTGTTTTCTTTTCACAGAGGAGCAGATCCTCCCCCTCCTACTGCTCAATGAATCAGCGCTATGTTGTCTAATGGACAGGCCAGTTTCCAGTCAGTCTTCCTGGCTCATTCTGTGCCTTTTCTGGCCCCACATTTTGAGTTCTCTGCGGTTTGATTGATGAACAGATGGCAAAATGCATGCTTGATATACATTAAGTTTGAAAATACCCTGGGATCAGGGGTGCTGGGAAAAGAGAAATGAAGTCTTAGTGTCTTTAAGAAGTCACAGAAACCTCTCTAAATGTCCTTTTTCTTTCTCTTAGCAAACAGTGTCACACATAGGCATAGGGATGTCAAGAGACTAAATCAATTTGGGTGACAGCCAGCTGTCAGGAAGCTGGAGCTTCGAAACACACACAGAGGAGCACAGACGTACACCCTGCATTAGTGTGGTGGGGAAAGGGTAAGAGCTCTGGAGCCAGCCTTCCTGATTTGCATCTTAGTTCTTCCACTTCACCTCAGAAAGTCACTTAACCTCTCTTTGAGGTTCACTTGTTATTTATGCATTTCTTCACCTGGAAAGAGGGTCTACTGGTGCATACTTCATCTAGTTGTGAGGTTTTGTTTTTTTAGAGAGGAAGAGAGAGGTGGGCGGGTGTGGAGAGAGAAACATCGATGTGAAGGAGAAACATCAATCAGTTGCCTCCTACGCATGCCTGGACGTGGGACCGAACCCGAAACCCAGGCATGTGCTCTGACCAGGAATCAAACCCATGACTCTTCAGTCCACAGAATGACAGTCCAACCAACTGAGCCACACTAGCCAAGGCTCCCTGTGAAGTTTAAATGAGTTAATACATGTGAAAACACTTAGAAAGTACCTGGCATGTAAGTTTTAGATAAATATTTGCCACTTTCCTATTATAAGTGTAGAGGCTTATACTCATTCATTGAACAAATGCTTGTGTCTGCTATGTGAAGGCACTGTGAACAGGTGAACAGTTCGTGTATCTTCTAGTCTTGTGATGAAGACAGATTTTAAACAAGTTATTACACATGTGATGAGTGCTATGACAAGCATTATGCTTTCTAAAGAGATTAACAGAAATCAAATCATAATAAATCCAACTTTATTGTCTTTTCTCTTTAAATGCTCTGTGCATTCTCCAAGGATTGGGGTGTAAGTGGAGATGAGGCTGTCTTAGAACAACAGTAGTTTCAATGGTTACTTGCTCGGGATAAATAGTAATTTAAATATTGTATAAGCTTTTTTTTTTTTAAAGTTATTGCCGTACCTTATTGTGGGGACCAAAGATATCTACAGAACAGATGAAATTATTGTATTTACTTGTAATAATAATTACCAGAAGATTTGTAATGATTAGTAGTTTATTCTTTACCCTTGATTGTCCCTACTATGATGTAAAATCATCAGGGAAGGATTTATGCCCAGTTTACAGACAAGGAAACTAAAGCCCAAAGCAGTAAAAGGAGTGGCCGCAAGTCACAGGGTGAGTGCCTGACTCGGATCAGCACCAGGAACGTTTGCTGGAGTGAAGAGCACGCAGGCCCCCTGACCCTCCGTGGAGTGTTCTTTCCGAGTCTCATGCAGAGCACAACCAAACCCTCCACTCTGTAGTGCTTTTAGAGTTCATGCTTTTTAATTTTATCAGATGGAAAAAAAATTTTATCACATGGTTGATACCACTTCTTTGCAGATAACAGTTGAATAACACTTTTTTCCTGACCTTATCAAGAAACGTCAGTTATATATCCTTATCTTTTTTCTGTCCAGAGATTTGGGACATAAAAAACTAACTTTCAAAACACATCCTTTAAAATTTTATAAGTACCTTTAATAATTTAAAAAATCGCAATACACTGTTTCCTGACAAATCGCTTCTGTGACTGCAGTTTACAAGCCGAGAAGAACAGTGGCGTACGTGCTTTGACCTGCCCCAGGATCAGCTCTCCCAGATGCAGGCTTCTCACAGCCATTGACATTCATCAGAGGCTGAGCTCACTAGGACTATCACACAAAAAGTTCACGAAGTGCCTCACTCCCCCGAATTTTTGGCGAGATATAAATCTATATATTGCAAGGGCATGAAAACAGAAAGATAAAATCTGTCTGCAGCTGTCTTCATTAAAAATGATGGCTCGGTTACATTCCACCAGTGCCTTTAACTTCTACAGTGTGCCTAATTTTAACCTAGGTCAGACTGCATCAGCAGAATTAGAGAAATAACAACAAGATAGGTGTTCAGCACATTTTACATTCACCAAACGCCTCTGTTGCAAGTCTCCTCTGAAAGTAAGGAGTCAGGTTGGATTGAACTTAATCCACGCATGAAATGGTGGTGGCTTAATTTATTCTAATGCAGAGAAGATAAAATACTGAACCCAGGAAACACTGGGAAATGAATGCTCAAGTGTAAATTGCTCAGCCAGACGTCTGTTTGGAAAGCAGGATCAGCCATAGATTTGTAAGCTGAACTGAATATTTAGTCCTCACCATATTCCATTTGTAACTTATTGCCCTGAGAGGAGGTAGCATTCATTCACCTACTCATGCATTTATTCACTCACTCACTCAGCACAGGTCCAGGCACCATTTTGACGTTTACACGGATAAGTCCCCACTGTCATTGAGCTTATATCTGAGTGGGGTAGGGAGTCAGACTATAATCAGATATACAGCATGCGCAAAAGTAGGTTTACAGTTACTCATATGGAAAAAAACACAGTAGTTAACAAGTAATAATACAAGAATTAAACTCTGTGTTTTGTATACACCCAACTGTAAACCCACTTTTGCCCCATCCTGTGTAATATGCCAGGTGATGATAAGTGTTATGAAGGAAAGTAACTACAGAGTGATGGAATGCTGTTTTATATGGTGAGAGCAGAAAAGCCACTCTGAGAAAATGATACTGGAGCAACATCTGAGCGGTGTGAGGGAGAGAGTCTTTGGACACGTCGGGAGGGCACCCTGCCGGCAGGGGAAGAGCACACGCCCAGGCTCAGAGGCAGGACCACGTTTGGAATGTTCCAGGAACAGCAAGGCGGCCAATGTGCTACAGTGGGAAATGGGGAGAGTTGAAGGAGGTCAAATTATGTAAGGACACATTAAGGTTTTGAGATTTTATTCTGAGGGAGATGGGGAGCCAGTGAAAGATTTTGAGCAGAAACCTGAAGTGATCTCCCTTGAATTTTAAAACAAACACTCTGGCTGCTGGGTAGAGAACAGTGAGGTTTTAGTGGAGCCCTGGGTATGAGCAAAAAAGTTTGCGCTGATTTCTGCCACTCTCAACTAGTTCTTCGACTGAAAGCCTCTACTCCTCATCTGTAAAATGAAAGTGGGAATACCTGTGTCTCCTCACAGAAGTTGGGTTGTGTCATCCCTCATGTAAGGTGAAGGTCTTGCAGTGCCAATAAGCTTGTTATCACTGTCAAGCTCTGGATCCGTGGTGCATGCTGCCCATCTTCCTGTTTTTTCAGCCCAGAGCATTGTAAGGATCACATGAGGTCATATATGTAAAGTGCTCCTTTGCCATGTTTTTACTGTTGGAGTCCAAAGCACCACCTTCTTTTTTTCTCCCCAGGCACATTGAGCAGGAATTTAGAGGTAAAGAGTATTTTCTAAAATCCCAAGGAAGGGAAATAATGAGTCCTTGAGCTGGGTTGGGGGGACAGGGAAGCAGAGGGGGAGAGGACTCTAAGCAGAGGAGCTTGAACCTAACTTTATCATTTCATTTAAAGAAGGGGATATCTGTCTGTCTGTCTGTCTGTCTGTCTATCTATCCATCCATCCATCTCTCACCTGCCTATCCCTCCCTCCCTCCCTCCATCTCTCCCTTTTTCATTTTTGTCAGGCATTTGTGTTTCGAAAGTAATACATCCTAGTGCTAATTAAGCAAGACCAAGAGTCTCAGGCCTCAAACATATTGTTTCTTTTACACCTCAACCTACCCCAATTCCAAACTCTAGATATAAAACTAAAGATAAAACTTAGTGTGCCCTGGCTGGTGTGGGTCAGTGGTTGAGTGCTGGCCTGTGAATCAAAGGGTCGTTGGTTTGATTCCCAGTCAGGGCAAATGCCTGGGTTGTGGGCCAGGTACCCAGTGGGGGACGTGTGAGAGGCAACCACACATTGATGTGTCTCTCTTTCTCTCTCCCTTCCCTTCTTTCTAAAAATAAATAAATGAATAAAATCTTTTTTAAAAGAAAGTTAAAAAAAAGATAAAATTTAGTGTGTCTCTTTCTTTAGTTTTCCTTTGCTTATTCTAACAATCATTAACACATTTACAGATTTATGGTGGCGCCTGTCTTCTGTTTTATTTTACAAAAATAAAACAAAAAAGACTGCATGGGTTCTGCACAACTCTTCCAGGTATAGCCCAAGTGTGTAAGAATGCATTCCGTAGGTAGAATATCTATAGCTTTATCAGATTATCTGATAACCCCAAATTCAGTACCAATCATTTTAAACTTCCTGAAATCCCAGAACATAGAGATTTGACCAGATGTTCTTTCAGGTCCCTCTATTATTGCCATTTCACCATTTTTGCTCATATGCAAATCTAAGAAAAGCTTTTTTCTCTGATGTGCCACTTACTAGATTTCTCTCGTTAACTGATCCTTAGGCATACCTGTAATAAAGTCTTGAGGTCTTTTGAGGTTATGAAGGGGAATCTTAATGCTTAATGGAAATACTTGATTTTCCCCCCATAAGTGTAGTTTATTATTAAAGTCTAATTATTTATAATTCAATAATACTTGTACATTGAAAACTGTTATGTATAATACTTTTAGCAGTCAGAATAATGTATTAGCCTAAAGTACACTTTTGTCATATAATAAGAGGACAAAAAGATATTGCAAGAGTTTAAAAACTATAGATAACTCAAAGGTAACAGCATATAAAAAACAAATCTCATCCTATGTCTGCAAGAGTTAGCAAAGTAAGTGCGTAAAATCACAAATTAAAACTTATATGAGTACCATGGCCAGGTAGGTCAGTTGGTTACAGCATCATCCCAATACACCAAGATTATAGGTTTGATCCCTGGTCAGGGCACATGCAAGAAGCAACCAATGAATGCGTAAATAAGTGGAACAGCAAATCAATATTTCTCTCTCTCTGTCTTTCTCCCTTCCTTTGTGTCTGTAAAATCAATAAATAAAAATAGTTTTAAAAGCTATATGATTAATAGAATGCGTTCACCCTGCAGTTTAGATCCAAATGTGATGGAACTGTGCTTACCGCAGCAAGGCAACACTTCAGAAAAGCAGGCACATGTCTGTTTGTCGTGCCCTGATAAGGCAGTGGTTTTCACCCCTAAGGCCAAACCCTGTTGAATCATCCAGGACTTTTTCCATGTGAAAATGAAAATGAGGATCTTTCTCATACAGCTGATGCTGCTCTGTTAGCATGTAGGATCAATTCCTACAAAGTTTACACTGATATAAAATATAAGTGCCCACCTCATTTATTTTGTAATGATCCCACCCAACATGGATCAGATACTTTTTTTTAATCAGTGGGAAAGAGCACTTTTGGAGAGATAAATCATGGATAAGAAAAGGCAGAAACCAATGAGGAAAGTCCTAATTTTTAAAATTTTATTTTATAATTTGACATAATTTTAGACTTGCAGATAAGTTACAGAAATAGTGCATAGAGTTTCCACATACCATTCAGCAGACTTCTGATGCTAGCATACTGCATAGCCTTAGGGCAATTTTCAAGCCCAGGAAGTTGACATTGATTAACTCATAATTTTAAATAATTTCTCTGAAAGCAAATAGTAAAATTTCACTTTTAGCTTATGTTTGAGAAAAAAATTGGTATTTATCCTTGCAGATTCTGTACACGCATAAAGCTGTTTCATACAATTTCTTCATTCTAATGAACTTTAGAAATCATGGAGTATAGTTCCACCCAGCTTTCTTACAGGATTTCTTCTTCATTCTGGTTACAAATTTTGAAGATCTGAATAGCAATTCCTACAAACAGCTGCTTGGAAGGACAACATAAATTTGACTTATTGGGGAGGAAAAAACCTTGTGACCAAGTCATCTCATGTTTATGTTGCTGATTTAAGTAGTGAGGCAGCACTTTGAAAATTACACCATGTGTAACCGGTTCTTTATCACCAAATCCAGGGCCAGAGGGAGTATAACCTCAGTAGCAGCGGCCAAGAAAAACTGCCTTTCGTTCAAGACTCTGACATTTTAAACCTAATCCCTGTAGTAGCTTTGCTGAGGCAAGAGGTGGGTCTTGCCTCATGTGGGGAATCCTCAGGGTCACCCACTGCCCAGCCCTGGTTGAACAGAGGCCATGAGTTTTGGAACGTGCTCTCAGCAGCTGCAAATATCTGTAACAATCTGGTGTCAAGATGAATGAGCCCCACGGGTTTGCCGCTGCCTGCATCCACCCAGCCCTTGTGGCTTTAGACAGATGTTTCTGCTCTGCACACTAGGAAATGAATGTGCAGTTTCACTGCCTGTTGTCAGGGTTGATGGTTATTCACAGTCCTACTCTGAGGTCCTCTGAAGCCATTAAATAGTATCTTTATAGGTTGGCATCTGTTGACAAGAGTAGGCAAACATTTGGTGCTTTGAACAGCAAGACCTTCTCTTGGGGAAGAAGCAGCACATTTGTGCACGGGAGGGAGGGAGGGAGGGAGGGAGGGAGGGAGGGAGAGTGAGAATGCATTTCTGCATCAGAACACAATCCAGCCCTGGCCAGGTAGCTCAGTTGGTTGGAGCATCATCTCAATGTGCTGGGGTTTCAGGTTTGATCTCCAGTCAGAATACATACAGGAGTCAACCAATGAATGCATGAGTGGGTGGAGTAACAAGTCAATGTTTCTCTCTCTCTAATCAATTAAATAAAATTGTTTTTTTAAAGAACCCAATCCAAATTTATGGACCTGAGCATGGTGGGGAGACGTCACAGTATATTTTGTTGCTTCCAAGTTAACTGAAAATTTGACGCCAGCCAACAAATATGTCCGTTTTTAAAATACATCTCAGAATACAGCATTTGCCTCCTCTTTGTTGACATACCTCAAAGAATCCAAAACTCTTTTGAAGGCTGTTTTAAAGTAGCCTCAGCGACTTGCTAACACTTGAATTTATTAGGAATACCCTCCTCCTCTCTGTTTCAAACCTGCTTCTTCTGCTGGGTTCTCCAACTCACAGTTCTGCCAAGATTTTCTACTCATTTGCTCAGGCCAGAAACCTGAAAAAGTCTTTCATACCTCCCTCTCTCTCGCTCCCACTTTCAATCTATCCTCAAATCCTGTACTTCTAAAGCGTGTTTCTTCATTGCCATTTCTGTAATTATCTCTCCAAAGGAATGCGGCAGCACCCTCCAGTTTTGTTTCCCACTGTTACTTATGACCCCCTCCAATTTATTCTCTTCAAAATAGCCAAGAGTAAGCCTCTAAACAAACCTAGCTGTGAACATAACTACTCCGTTAGTGGGTATAAGTAGTGTTGTAGCCAAACTGTAACTCTAGTCTTTGTCTCCTGTTGTTGTTGGGTTTTTTTAATGTATTCAGGGTGGTGATCCTCCCCTTGTTCTCAGACCAAATTCTTACAGGCCCTGGCTTTTCTCAGTCACTTTCAAGTAATAACAATCTTACGTCACTTTAAATCACACACATGAAAAGTCGGAATTCAGTAGTGTGAGTGAATCCAATCCAAGATAACATTTCATGACTAAGACTTGCCCCCCCTTCCACCTCCCACCTCTCTGCTGTGCTAAGATGTGCAGTCAGACTGCTCGCCTCAGGGGAGTGGAGCGATGGGAACACAGCAGGAGTCCTCTCCTGTTCCTCATCTTCCTTCTTCTCCCACTGGGGACTGCTGTTCCGGACTCTGCCAGAGTCTGGTGGTTTTGTATTCCTGTTACTTGGTTAGGTGGCTGTGTGCTTTCTGGTCCAACGCATGTCTAAAAGGAAGCTTTCAAAGGATAATCCATCTGAATGGACCATACAGCTTGGTCCACTCGTGGTCCAATCAGCTACAGCTGTGGAAGGGTGATGTCTCAATAGGTAGGACTGCCATTACGTTTATACACTAAAGGTATGCATGTGGGTTATCAATGTAACTGAGAAATAGGCAGCTATAGCCTAGTGACTTACTGACTAACTGTAATAAGCTAAGCTAACCCGTCAGAGCCGCTGCTTCTGTTTAAAGCAGGATGGCCATGGCAGCCCTCCCCTTCACCCTGAGATGGTGCTGTGAAACCTTCAGTATTGATTATTGTCAGTCTCTCCCTAAGTCGGAAATGAAAATGTTGGCTTCTTCTTTGATTTGTGGCTGTAAATCCAGAAGGCCTGCGTTGTGAAAGTAGAACTCAGTACTTTAATCAAGAACAAAGGAAGGAAAGGGAAGAAACTCTAAAAACTGCAGAAACAAAAAGAAAATTGACACTTGGTGCTGAATGTTTCCTCATGGCACTGAAGTACAGAAAAAGAATAAATGTCAAGAATGGCTTGTTGTGACAATAAAGCCTTTGAATCTGGAAAGACGGGGGCTTTATGGTGGAACTCCACTCCCTCCCCTGTTAGAAGTCCACTAGGGGTTTTCAGGGTATTACACTGGCAAAGAATCCCAGGTGAGGAGATGAACCTTGCCAAGCAGCCTGCTTTCGTACCCCGGAACTCTGAGTAACCCCTATAGCGGCTGCACTGAACAAGGGTAGGTGTGCTGCTCCTTCATTTTATGTTATTTTAATTTTTTTAATCATAAGGGCATGTTTCAAGATGAAGCTATTTTGTATACCCTTTGCCCCACATGATCCTGCTATGCACTACCTGAATTGTTTCATTTCACTTTGTTTGACTGCATAAAACACACCAATAATAAATGATTTGGGACTAACAAGCACCCTCTATTTTTATAATTCATAGACTGTTTCTTTAAAGCAGTTTGAGGTGTACAGAAAATCAAGCAGCCAGTACAGAGTTCCATTAGGACTCTTCCTCCCTCACAATCTCTCCTCCTGTTTCCATCCCACATTAGTGTGGCACATTTGTTACAATGGAAGAACCAAGTCCACAGTTTACATTGGGGTTCACTCTGCGTTGCACAGCCTGTTCATTTGACAAAGGCTTAAAGTCATGTATCTGCCATTACGGTACCGTACAGAATAGTTTCACTGCCCCCAAACACCCCTGAACTCTGCCTTTTCTTCCCTGTTTGTTTCTGTTTGTCGTGCCTCTAGTGTGAACCAGACGCCTTCTGTTGGTTCCTTTAGTACAGCTGTCACTGCTTCAAATTTTCTGTCAAATGACTCTGCCAAATCCTGAGGGCAATCAACAAGGAAATACACAGACAATTTAAGAGTCTAAAATTAGGCATAGGGTGTGCTCCGATGATGGCTGTCTGGCTCCTACAGGCTCCCTTGCCCATTCAAGACTTCACGCTGGCTTCGGATCTTCACACTGTAATCCAAAGAAGTTGCTGCAAAATCTGCAAGTGTTTTGCTGGAAAGATTAGAGGGTACTGATTCACCCCCTAGATGCCCCTTCCTAGAAATTTTGAAATTTCTGTGGGATCAGGAGAGGGCTGGATTCCTCCACTGTAATAGTACCCTCCCTCAACCCAAATACTTCTCAGGGTGTCTGTTCTCTAGACACAGATTCCACACTGAAAGAATAATGTGCCTTTTCCCTTGAAGAGACACATCATCCAGGAGGGAAGTCACTAGTAGTTAGAAAAGACCCCACCTACTAGATCCAAGGCCCTGCTCCTAATACATGCCCTAAACAATAACCGAATCAAACCCTGTTATAAATGTAGCATCCACATAATAAGAATTCCACGCATACAGGAACAACAGGATCATGCCCACAGACTCACAACAAAACCAAGTTTCTACCAGGCCTTTGCATTCTCATTCATAATATTGAATCACATATTCATATAATATAATTTTAGACAGACATTAAAAATTATGTTTTCAAAAACATTTATGCAGTATAATGTTAAAGAAAATGGGGTAAAAGCCTGTATATTATAATTCATGTATATGTAGTCTAATTCACATATATATGAGAGGGTAAAATAGAAAATTAGATAACCAAGTTGATTGAGCTGTGATTATCTCTTGCTAATGTGGTTATGAGCAATATTCTATTTTTCTTTTTATGTTTCTGCATCTTCCAAATTTTCTGCAGTGATCATCATTAATTTACAAATAGGAAAAAAGCATAATGGTTTTAAATAAATCAACACTGGTCTGTGTGCTATTTCTAGTACATATGCCCAGCCTGAAGACCAACCAGGCAGCCTTATTGTCATTAGCAAGTCTCATTGGAAGCAGTAGGGAAGCAAAGCCCAGGTCAGAGTGTTCACCCTTGAATGGTCAGCTTGCTTGCGCTTAACATTGATTCATCACAAGAGCAACAGTACTCTTGTACAGAAAGAATTTCCAGAAACTCAAGGCAAAAAATCTTTTTTTTCTAAGCAATTTCCTAGGCAGGTGCATCTAAAAACTCTTGAACTGGGTGACTGAAGTTTGCCAATTTTCAATATCCCCTTCCCACCATCTTCATCAAACTGTATTCATTTTGTGTGGATGATACTGACTGTACATTTAAGGATAAATGACCCCACGGGATGAAGGATGAGCAGAGTGAGGCCTTGTGGAAAGCTGGCATCTTTTCTTCCCTAAGTGTCTGGGGGCAGAAATGTTTGTTCACTTTGAAATCGAACAACAGAATAAATAGGCCCATGTTTCCCATCCTGAGGTCCTAATAATCAGCTGCTGAGTTCTTGTTCTTAGGCTGATTTCCTTTATGATCAACTTTTCAAAACAAATCTATTTTATTGTGGTAAAATATTCATAATATAAAACAATTTTTTCCTATTAAAATGGTTTTATTTTTAATTCTTTTTTTAATTTTTTATTGCTGACACTATAACAGATGTCTCTCATTGCCTCCTCCTTTGCCCACCTCCACCCAGCCCCGCCTCCGCTTCCCCTGACCTTCGCTACACTGTCGTCTGTGTCCATGGGTTAGGCACGTATGCTATTTAGCTAATCCCTTCACCTTCACTTTTCCCATTTCTAAGTGTAGAATTTAGTGCATCGTCCTGTTGTGCATTCACAATTTGTTCAGCTATCACCACTATCCATTTCTAGAACTTTTTCATCACCCCAAACGTGACCTCTATACCCAGTAAATACTACCTCCCTGTGACCCCCTTTCTCCCAGCCCCTGGTAACTTCTACTTTCTGTCTCTTCAAATTTGCCTATCTTAGATATATCATATAAGTGGAATCATATAATATTCTTTTGTGTCTAGCTTATTTCACTGAGCAATGTTTTCAAGGTTCATCCATGTTGGAATTTGTATAAGAATTTCCTATCTTTTTTTTAGACTAAATATTATTCTACTGTATTTTGTACCACACTTTATCTATCCATTCATCTGTTGACTGACATTTGGATTATTGTCACCTTTGGCTATAGAATGTAATACTACTATGAGCATTTGTGTACAAGTATCTGTTCAAGTCCCTATATTCAATTCTTCTGAGTACACAGTATATCTAGAAGTAACATGTGAGTATATGATAATTCTATGTTTCACTCCGAGGAACTGCCAGACTGTCGTCTCCAGCAACTGTACCATTTTACATGTCCACCAGCAATGGACAAGGGTTCCAATTTCTCCATCCTCACTAACACTTGTCATTTTTCCTTTTTAAAATAATCGCCATCCAATAGGTGTGAAGTGGTATCTCACTGTGGTTGGATCAAACACCTAAAGCAGACTTCCTCTGTGGCCATGGCCTTCTCTGATCTATGTAGTGACAACTAATTTAACCATTATTTGACTTCAACTCTGGGGTCAAACAACTTTGAGTTTAAACTCCAGAAGGAAATCAGCTACGTGATAGAAGGAATTTTAGGCTCTCTTGTTTTCTAATGTATCCCCAATCCCTAAAACAGAGACTGGCATATAGTAAGAACTCAATAATATCTGTTAAATGGTTGAATTCTAGCTCCATCACTTACTAGTAACTTAAATCTTACTAGATCTGATTTAAGTTAATAACCTAAGTCTCTGTTCCCTTAACCAGAATTTAGGAAGAAAGATAGTGGCATTTGCCATGGTTGTGTGAGGATGAAATGCCACGGTGCCCATAAAGTGCTTGCACGCTTCCTGACACACAGTGATCACCCTGTAAATAGTAGTGGCAGGGAGTCTCTTACACAGGCCAGTGCTGAGCCCTGGTCTATAGCGTGGTGATGATTTTCCAGAAGCAGGCAGGATGCCATGGGTTCAGGGATCTGGGCGGCTTTCATGCTAAGCCAGAGCTTTATAGCAGGAAGGAAGGGGAAGTGCTGCAAAATCCATTAAGCCCAGAGCTCCCCAGAGCAAACGCTCTCCCCAGCAACGATGCTGGGGGGCCGGAGGCAAAGGGAGGAGAACCAGGAGGTGTGCTCTCACTGGGCTCGGCCAGCAGGATCTTAAGTCAGAATTGGCACAGTGAGGTTGCAGCAGGAGGAGCACTCAGTGGAGATTAATAATAAGTGATTGATAGTGGGTCTTATAGGGACAGCTACCATATTCTTTCAAGATGCATAATGCACTGGGAAACGTTATTTCTTGGAACTGAATGTTAATGGAATGCTAGGTCCAGGAGGAAGTAGACTGGAGGATGGGAAAGCTGGGGATATTCTCCTTTGCTCAAGTGTTGATAGAAAAATTCATCTCCCTTCTGGGTGCAGAAATATGGATTCTTGGAAATTCAGTCAGGCTGAAGACTAAGTCCTGGTCTGGATAGTGTCAGGCAGATTTCTCTTAGGAGGATGATCATTTTTACTTTCACGCCCAGTAGGTTTGTCTGTGTTATCAACCTGCAGAGCCTGCTGGAATATTTCAGAAGTGGTACATGCATTATTTCAGCAACGGACTCACCTATATGTTAATCTTTTCAGCTCTCGTAGGGTAGAAAGTCAACAGATTTACTTGATGCTTACCACATTCTTTCATAGGCTCAGATTCAAGGCTGTGGTGTGCACCCTGGCCAGAAAGCAGCAGGACACTGAGGCACTGGCTGAGCTTCTGGTAATGGAGAGGTTTGTGAGGACTCAGAGAGGGTAGCAATGAGGACAGGAAGGACCAAGGCTTGGGTCTCTGGAGCTAGTGGTGTAATGGGTTGTCAAAGACTATGGAGCCCAAGATTCAGTATCAGGGCCAAAAATGGGAGAAAAGCCAAGAAAAGAAGTTATGGGCCAGCAATATTGGAAGTAAATAGGTCTTCCAAGGATCTCTGTCCTGCCAGAAATAGTCCCTGAGGCCTTGACCAGTTTCCCTGGTAGAGAAAGAAGTCCCCATAGGTGGGATAGTTGGCTAGGTGGGAGCACAGGACTTCCTTGACTCCTTCGCCTCCAGTGCTTCTTCGAAGAAGAAGAGGGAAAGGCAGAGCAGAATCCTGGCATCCTGCCCACCATGAGATCGGAGCTCTCCGTGCCTCAAGGGTGCATGCACTGGCCTGAACCCACACAGACCACTGGAATCTCAGCGAGAAGCAAGTGTCAGAGATTCACTCCACACCTCTGAGTGACTTGCTTCCTCCTCCTTTAACGGAGGATTCAGACTCTCTTTATAACTAAACAAAACCCATAATTATAATCCTGTGGCAATGCTTCTGTAAACAGTAGCTTGAGTTGAAAAGACCAGCTCTGCATCTTGAGAAATGGCAGCAGTCACCAGCCTCCTCTGGGAATGGTTCCCTGGCTTCTGCACTAAGCTTTTTTCTAAACTCAGATGGTGAAATGCAGGGCACTTCTGCCCTTCCCAAACCAGACAGATAACACAAGGAGGGAGCAGCAGTAAGCAGTGGTGGAGATTTTTTGGAGATAGCATCAGCATGTGAGTTTCTATGGATGGACCTCGTTTCTTCCTTCTTCCCATTTACCCATTTATGTGTGTAGTTTCCTGAAGGTTAAATAATTGAAAGTCACTGATTTTCTTCTAAATGTAACTACATTTTACCCTCATACTTTCTCCCTTCTGTATTTGTTGCCAAAACTAGAAAGAACATTTCCCTCCTCTAAAAGTGACCTCATGCTAAAATCTAGACACATGAACTGGCCTTTTACCTGAAAATTTAAAGACACGTGTATAGCTGGGTGAAGTCTTCCCTTTACACAGTGGCTTTTTATCCCTGTCTTCTTGATCACTCCAGACGCTGTCCTGCTCTCCTGGTGGTCACCAGAGCCAGATAACAGATACCCCACCTCCTTTCGTACTCCCCACCCTTTTTTTCCAGGACTATTTTTCTCTTCTGACTTGTTTTTCTCTAGGGAAGATTGCATGTTTGATGAGAGATGCAGGGAATCAATTAAGCAGGCACTTTGGACAAAAACTACATTAAGTAGCAGGAGCCACTCACACTGCCTTGAGACGGTCTTTCCCTCTCCGAAGGCTTACCATGTGATGCAAGCTGCTGGCTGTGTCTGGGCAACAGCAGGATTCTGGAAGCTACATAGAACAATCTTAAACTTTCCTGGCTTGTCAGGCTAGACTTCAGCACTTTGCCTCCTCATATGCCCAGGAAGTCACAGGGCCAAGTGAATCCTAATAGTGTCCCCACAGTACCAAAAAGCCAGCTGGAAATGCAAAACTGAAGGCAATCCACTCGGTGTTTCGTGATGACAGTGACCAACACCCAGACTCAAAGCAGTTTTTATTGACTCAACAGTTTCTTTACTTCTTTTTTTTTTTTTTTTTTTTGGTTTTCTAACTTCTTATCTCACAGATTTTTTAATTAAAAAAATTTTTCAATTACAGTTGATATTCAATATTATTAGTTTCAGGTGTATAGTATGGTGGTTAGACAGCCTGACACCATACATAGTTGTTTCTTTTTCCACACACTATTTTTTTTTAATTTTCACTATATTTTATTGATTATGCTATTACAGTTGTCCCATTTCCCCCCCTTCACTCCCCTCCACTCTGCACACCCTCTCCCACCCACATCCCCCCTTTAGTTCATGTCCATGTGTCATAAATTCTTTAGCTTCTACATTTCCCATACTATTCTTGCCCTCCCCCTGTCTATTTTCTACCCACCATCTATGCTACTTATTCTCTGTACCTTTTCCCCCTCTCTCCTCCTCCCACTCCCCTGTTGCTAACCCTCCATATGATCTCCATTTCTGTGGTTCTGTTCCTGTTCTGGTTGTTTGCTTAGTTTGTTTTTGTTTTTGTTTTTGTTTTAGGTGTGGTTGTTAATTATTGTGAGTTTGCTGTCATTTTACTGTACATGTTTTTTATCTTCTTTTTCCTAGATAAGTCCCTTTAACATTTCATATCATAAGGGCTTGGTGATGATGAACTCCTTGAACTTGGCCTTATCTGAGAAGTACTTTATCTTCCCTTCCATTCTAAATGACAGCTTTGCTGGATAGAGCAATCTTGGATGTAGGTCCTTGCCTTTCATGACTTGGAATACTTCTTTCCAGCCCCTTCTTGCCTGTAAAGTCTCATTTGAGAAATCAGCTGATAGTCTTTGGGGCACTCCTTTGTAGGTAACTGTCTCCTTTTGTCTGGCTGCTTTTAAGATTCTCTCCTTATCTTTAATCTTGAGTAATGAAATTATGATGTGCCTTGGTGTGTTCCTCCTTGGGTCCAACTTCTTTGGGACTCTCTGAGCTTCCTGGACTTCCTGGAAGTCTATTTCCTTCTCTAGAATGGGGAAGTTCTCCTTTATTATTTGTTCAAATAACTTTTCCACTTGTTGTTCTTCCTCTTCCCCTTCTGGTAGCCCTATGATTCGGATGTTGGAATATTTACATTTGTCCTGGAGGTTCCTAGCCCTCTCCTCATTTTTTTGAATTCTTGTTTCTTCATTCTTTTCTGATTGGATGTTTCTTTCTTCCTTCTGGTCCACTCCATTGATTTGAGTCCCAGTTTTCCTCCCATCACTATTGGTTCCCTATACGTTTTCCTTCATTTCACTTACGTAGCCTTCATTTGTTCATCTAATTTGTGGCCAAATTCAACCAATTCTGTGAGCATCCTGATTACCAGTGTTTTGAACCGTGCATCTGATAGGTTGGCTATTTCTTCATCACTTAGTTGTATTTTTTCTGGAGCTTTGATCTGTTCTTTCGTTTCGGCCATTTTTTTTTTTTTTTTGTCTTGATGTGCCTGTTACATAGTGAGGGGTGGAGCCTTAGGTGTTCACCAGGGTGGGTCAACCCACGTCACTGGGTTTTGATGGTGTATCTGAGGGAGGGGTCCAAGAGGGAACAATGGCACTTGTTCCACTCTCTGCTGGATTTCAGTTACTTCCCCTGCTTCCCACAAGCAAATTGGGCCCTTCTGGTGCTGGTTCCCATCTGGGTGGGTTTGTGTACCTCCTGGGTCCCTGTGGGTCTCTCCAATGAACTTTCCTGTGAGGCTGGAAATTTCTCCCGGCACCTCAACTCCCACAGGTGTTTTCAATTGGTGTTTTGAGGCTTTATTTCCCTGCGCTGGCACCCTGGCTTGCGTGGTCTGTCTAGTTCCCCAGTTTCACCTGGTTTGTCTGTGTGAGAATGTGGGGCCACCCAGTCCACTAGCCACCTTCCACGCTGGGCCCCTCCACAGTCTGCCGCCTTGCACACCCAGGGTCCACCAGCCACTCTGCTGCAATCCCTCTTCGCCTGGCCTCCCGACTCTGCCCCTCCTACCAGTCTGGATGACTGTGTCTTCTTTAACTCCTTGGTTGTCGGACTTCCATCAGTACTGGCTGGTTTTTTTTTTGTTTGTTTGTGTGTTTGTTTTTAAATTGTTGTTGTCCATTTGGTTGTGCGGTGAGAGGCACAGTGTGTCTACCTATGCCTCCATCTTGGCCGGTCCACCCACACATAGTTATTGACTATATTCCCTATGCTGCATTTTGCATCCCTGTGACAATTTTGTAACTGCCAATTTATCTTCCTAATCCCTTTACCTTTTTCACCCAGCCTCCTAGACCCCCTCCCATTTGGTAACCATCCATTTATTCTCTGTATCTATGAGCTAGTTTATGTTCGTTTTTTCTTTTTTTTTTGTTATTTTTAGATTCCTCATATAAGTGAAATCATATGGTATCTGTCTGACTTTTTTCACTTAGCATCTATGTTGTGGCAAATAGTAAGATTTTGTTCTTTTTTATAGCTGAGTAATATTCCATTGTATATTTATATATGTACCACTTCTTTTTTATCTAGTAGTCTGTTGAGGGACACTTAGGTTGCTTCCATATCTTGGCTATTGTAAGTAATGCTGCAGTGAACATAGGAGTACATACATCTTTTCAAATTAGTGTTTTGAATTATTTCAGATAAATACCCAGAAGTGACTACACCAATTTGTAATCCTACCAACAGTGTACTAGGGTTCTTTTTCCTCTACATCCTCACCAATACTTGTTGTTTATTGATTTATTGATGATAGCCATTCTGACAGGTGTGAGGTGATATCTCATTGTGGTTTTAAATTGCATCTCTCTGATGATTGGTCATTTTGAGCATCATTTCATATGTTTACTGGACTTCTGTTGTCCTTTTTAGAGAAATGACTATTGTAACTTATTTACTTGAGCCCTGGATGGTGTGGCTCAGTGGATCGAGTGGCACCCCGTGAAACAAAGTGTCTCCAGTTCTGTTCCCAGTGTAGGGCAGATGCCTGGGTTACAGGCCAGGTCCCCAGTAGGGAGCACCCAAGAGGCAACCGCACATTGGTGTTTCTCTCCTTCTCTCCCTCCTTCTCTAAAAATAAATAAATAAAATCTTTAAAAAAAGGAAATTCATTTACTTGTTCACTCATTCATTTTTAATAGACACTTATTGTGGAATAAGGGACTATATTGTCTATAATTGTCCCCAGATATAAGCAGTCCAAAAGAGGCATCTCCGTTATCATCACCATGACCACTATTAACAACATTACTTTATTTGAAAAATATGCATGAAACACCTACTGTCTGCCAAGTCCTAGGCCAGACCTTGTGTGGGAAGTAAGATATGCAGAGTCCACACACTCTTGAAGCTCATAATTTAATGGAAAAAAATACAAATACACACAGCAATAAAAAGTGTTAACTCCTCTGATACAGGAAGCATTTGACATTAATTTGACCTATCAAAATGTCAAGTTCACAATAGTGATGGTAAGGAAACTGTGACTCAAATCAATGGAGTGGACCAGAAGGAAGAAAGAAACATCCAATCAGAAAAGAATGAAGAAACAAGAATTCAAAAAAATGAGGAGAGGGTTAGGAACCTCCAGGACAAATGTAAATATTCCAACATCCGAATCATAGGGGTACCAGAAGGGGAAGAGGAAGAACAACAAGTGGAAAAGTTATTTGAACAAATAATAAAGGAGAACTTCCCCATTCTAGAGAAGGAAATAGACTTCCAGGAAGTCCAGGAAGCTCAGAGAGTCCCAAAGAAGTTGGACCCAAGGAGGAACACACCAAGGCACATCATAATTTCATTACTCAAGATTAAAGATAAGGAGAGAAGAATCTTAAAAGCAGCCAGACAAAAGGAGACAGTTACCTACAAAGGAGTGCCCCAAAGACTATCAGCTGATTTCTCAAATGAGACTTTACAGGCAAGAAGGGGCTGGAAAGAAGTATTCCAAGTCATGAAAGGCAAGGACCTACATCCAAGATTGCTCTATCCAGCACAGCTTTCATTTAGAATGGAAGGGCAAATAAAGTGCTTCTCGGATAATAAGGTCAAGTTCAAGGAGTTCATCATCACCAAGCCCTTATGATATGAAATGTTAAAGGGACTTATCTAGGAAAAAGAAGATAAAAACATGTACAGTAAAATGACAGCAAACTCACAATAATTAACAACCACACCTAAAACAAAAACAAAAACAAACTAAGCAAACAACCAGAATAGGAACAGAACCACAGAAATGGAGATCATATGGAGGGTTAGCAACAGGGGAGTGGGAGGAGGAGAGAGGGGGAAAAGGTACAGAGAATAAGTAGCATAGACAGTAGGTAGAAAATAGACAGAGGGAGGGCAAGAATAGTATGGGAAGTGTAGAAGCTAAAGAACTTGTAAGTATGACACATGGATATGAACTAAAGGGGGGAATGTGGGTTGGAGGGGGTGTGCAGGGTGGATGGGAGTGAAGGGGGGGAAATGGGACAACTGTAATAGCATAATCAATAAAATATAGTTAAAAAATAAATTAAAAAATGTCAAGTTCATATGATTCAGTTTAAAACTGTTCATTGACTGTTATCTATATGGCAGACATTCCTATGTACTTTATACATATCATGATTAATATTCACAAGAACCCTGCAGAGTAGATTTTATTATTTCCACTTTATAAATGAAGAAACTGACGTAAAGAGGAAAGATGAACTTCTGTTGGTCACAAGTGCTGAGTAGCAAGACTCTATCTGATTTTGGCATCTGTGCTGACTTCTCTGTGGTACAGAGATATTGTCGCATTGTACACCAGCCCTGGTTGGAGGGGAGCAAGGAATCAGTAGGACACAATGGCTGCCTGGAATATCGGATGAAATGAAGTTTTGCACAATTCTTGTGGTGCTGTTTTTCAAATATCTGCTATCAGATAGGAGATAGATTGCTAAATTCACCATCCATATGTTTCTAACTTCTGGCTCACCTGCATGTCTTTCTTTTGCTTTCCTTGCTTTGATGTTTCTTTAGTCATTTTAATTCTCTACTGTATGAAGAGGATTTAACTTTTGGCATGTAGATGTGTTCTGTCTGGCACTCTTGGTGCTATGAGAGCAGCAGGCTGACAAATCTGCCAATAATGAGGCAGAAAGGTGTGGGGCAAGTTTTTTGGAGGGAACCGGGGGAATATATAGCTTTGGAGGCAGCTATACTGCTTATGACCCTTCTCAGATTATCCATCCTTGCTCATAGCCCCACATGAAATCCCGTGTGATCCCACTCCACTTTGACGTGGGTGACTGCACCAGGGTGGAAACCTGACCTGAGCCAGGCCACCAATAGACTGCCCTATGCCATGTACCTTGTGTGCCACGCAAAAGGAAAGCTGTGCCAACTCAAACTGCTCTCTCATGCCCTTGTACTGTTAAAAGATATACTGAGGTATATAAGAGTTTATCTGAACAAACATCGATTCCAACCTGGCAGTACCAAACTGGCAGTGGTGAGAAGCACTGCACCAACAGGAGCCAGGAGAAAGACCTACAGAGAAGAGGGAAAAGCAAGGAAAGGAAATGATTTGATTGACTATAGCTTGAGTGGTCACCTTATTTGGGTTAGCCTAGTTGGCTATGATTGGTTGTCGTTAGGTTCTGATTTCTTAATTTTGAGGCATTTTAGGCTTAGGTTTTGGTTTGTTGACATAGGCTACTAAGGCATGAAAGCCACCTCAGTCTAATGGCCTCCTTTTAAAATTAATTTGAAAGTACCTAGGCCCAGAGAGAAGTTGTTAGAACCCTTGAGCTGAAAAGTCTTAGGAGCCAAGCTGATGCGGCTATTTGGGGCATGTCAAATGAAGAGAGAGTGAAGTCTCATAGGAGACTTATAAGAAAAGAAAGGCCTCAGGGACTAGCGTGAGGCAGAGAAGTGAAGCCACATATCCCATGAGAGAAAAAGAGCACCCAGCTCCCCGCCCCCCGCCATTCCATTCCTTGGTCCAATTCTGTCTCTGTGCCTTACAGGCTACTCTTGGGTGCCATCTTATAAAACAATAAATCCCTCAGTTTGCTTAAAGAGGTTGAATAGGTTTCTGTTCCTTGTAACAGAAATTAAAACACAAGTTCTCAAAGCAGGCAAAGCAATTTGTACCATAACTAAATGGACCAGAGGAACCTGATGAGGTCCTACTTCTAGGTCTCAGATGTTTCTGCCCTCTTCACAGAAGGCTAAGCTAAATATCTCATGTTATTATCTCTTCAGGTAACACTAGAAGAGGGAATAGAAAGCACATAAGAAAAACTGCCCCCTTTAAGTAATTATCTTTATGCATTTAACGTAACACTAGAAGAACCATCATTATACTCAGGCCACTGGCCATTCCTCTCACTCATCCACCCAGAGACCTTCTCTAACTCAGGCTCCATGGCAGAGATGGGGAGGATGCACGTGAGCACTCTAGCACCTGTCCTTGAGGTGTTCACTGTGTAACATGCAGAGGACAGCAAACGTATAAATCACCATAAAATGTGGGGGCTGCTATAGAAGAGGGACAAAAATATTCTTTTGAAAAGGGAGATGACTAATTTCACCTGAGGGTTTTGGAGAAGGTTTCAATACCTACGAGCTAATTTTTGAGCTGAGTCTTGAAAGCTGAGTAACTGCCTGGCAGTTCAGCAAGGAAGGAAGGAAGGAGGTAGATACACCAGGCAAAGGGAACAGAATGTGCAGAGGCAGGAAGCTGTAAAATGGCCTGTTGAGTTTGTAAACCAGGAGGAAGTCCGTGCAGTTGGAAAAGTGTCTGTTTTGGGTGAGTTGCATGAATAGGGTCAGGTTGGGGCCAGATTTTGAAGAGCTACATACACAATTAACAATGCAATTAATAATTATAATAAGTATTATTTACTATTCTCTACCAGAGACAAAGTAAGTCATTTATATGTATTATTCTCATTTAGCTACATGTCATGGGAACATATTGTGAACAATGTCCAAACAATGTCAAGGTTTTAAAGCCACTTTTGAGGGGTGAAGACCCTGGGAGCAATTGTGAGGAGAAACCAGTGTGAGAAAAGATGAGTAGGCAACTGCAATTGTCCAGGTGAGAAACCAGTACCTGATCCAAGGTAGAGAGGCTGCAGGATTGAGAGGAACAGCTGAGCCTGAGATGCGCTTGAGGAAGAATTACTTCAGTGTGTGGAGAGCATGAAACAGAACCTCAGGCAACCTTTGAAGCCGGGAGTCTAACCTTTTGGCATCTCCGGGCCACACTGGAAGAAGAAGAGTTGTCTTGGGCCACACATTAAATACATTGCAACATGTAGTCACCCAAAAATCTCATAATGTTTTAAGTAAATTTATGATTTGGTGTTGGGCTGCATTCATAGCCATCTGAAGCTGCATATGGGGGCCACAGGTTGGACACCCCTGCTTTGATGGATTACCTTTTTAGGGTGGAGTCCATAGTTGCAGCACTGAGACAGGTGCTATAGGAACAGGGGTGGGCAGGGGATTTGATTTCATTTAGGGACATTTTCAGTTTGAAATCCCAGTAAAAGAGCAAGGCAGAGATCTGTGGCTGTCAGATAAGGGAGCCAGAGGTTTGGGAAAGGAGTTAGATTGAATATACAGATTTGGGAGTTTTTATCACTCTGTCCTTCTGACTAGCGGAAGGATTCAGAGAGGTAGAAAGACAGTTTTCAAAATTTTTATTAATGCAAGGGTGTCCTGGCCACATCAGTCAAAGGATAGTTGGTATATGAAATAGTCCAAAACAGCCATCCAGTGACTTGCCTGTCTCAGCCAAGCCTCTGGAACTCTCATTTCTACTCTTTCTGCTCACTTGCAGGGCAACTAGGTGGAAGTGAGCTTGGGGTAGGGAGGATGCTCACTAACCAAATCCATAATGGCCTGAGCTGCATTTCTGTCTGCTATTTTGTGTAGTGTGGCCTCTGCCCTTGTGTAGCCCCAGTGTGGCCCTGGCATGGCCTACATATGCCATCTCTTATTTATGAGCCTATTAGCAGTTTAAAATGAGTTATGCCTTTTCCCTGTGATTAATTCAGAGCCCTGCTGGGATGGGACTTAGGGTCAAGCATCTGCCTCTTTCACTGGAGGATCTTTTGGGAGCTCTGTAAATTAGCATCTTGGGTTTATGAAAGAATGATGGGAGTGAATAGATTTTCACCAATAATAATAGTATATCTTATGTGGGCTTGGTGTCCTCAGAATCTTCCACACATAACTAAGAATGATTTATTTGACCTTTACTTGAGAATCTCACATTTGAGATATTCAAAAGTCTGTTTTCCCTCGAAAACATAGATTGACCCCAAAGAAGGTGCCATTTTGCAGATAAAAATAGTTGAATATCACCAATTTCATGTGGTTCCACCTACTAGCAGCAAAAGATTGGGATGGTGAAGTGAAAGCAAGAAATATTTCATGCACCTCTGAGTAATTTATCACAACAGGCATAGATATCTCCTTTTGTAAATTAAGATCATACATGACTTTAAAAGGCACTTTTTATATGAATTGTATGTAATTATTTATTTGAAGAAAGACATGGCAGAATTGCAGAGATACTTCTGCTGCCAAAGTGTTTCCTGCCCCTCCCTCCGACTTATTGAGCTTCCCTGCTCATCCAAATCTGTGGGGCATACACGCGACTTGCTTTTCCACACAGCTCTGCTAGTCTTCATTGTGACTTCCTAATTAGACCATGTGGTGGACCCAGATTAGATTCCCTATGAAGAAGGAATGACAGGCCTAATATTTGTCACTCACAGCTGCTATGTGCTAGACTGTGCTAAATGCTTTATATACACTATTTTCTTCAATTCTGATCAGTGACCAGTTTGGTAGGAATTATCTTTGTCTTTATGAATTGGAAAACTGAGGCTCTAAGAGATAAGAGGACTTGGCCAAAATTACCTAGAAGATGGCTACTCTTGGCTAGTTCTCTCTCTTTTCTCCGTAAGTCTCCAGTGCAGTTTATCTCCCCAAGGGGAGAAGGCAATAAATGAGGTGATGATTTCTCTGCCCTGACTCGGAGTTGGGGCATGGCAAAGAGGAGACGAGACACATTTCAGGAGATGCATTGTATGCCTGTCTCACTATGTGACACTGGATTCTATTTCTCAACAATGAATTGATAACACATGAGCTCTTCCAAGAGATACTGTGTGATTAAAGGTAAAATTGCTTTAACTTCTACTGAGATGACCCAGAAGGGTGATCTTTTGAAAAGGGAGGAGGTTTGCCATAAAATGTGTCTTGGATTCATCTACCAGAAAAAGGGAGAGGTTAGTGTGGAATAGAGGATTGGCCTGAGCAGGGGTTCTCAGCTAAGAATGATTCTGCCCCTCGAGACATTTGGCAATGTCTAGAGACATTTTTTCCTGGTCACACTTGGGAGGTCACTCCTGGCATCTAGTGGGTAGATACTACTAATGGCCCTCCACTGCTCAGGACAGCCCCTTACTGCAGTTATCCAGCCTCAAAGACGAATGGTGCTGAAGCTGAGAAGCTCTGGTCTGAAGTGCATTCGCTGGGAAAACAGTTTGCCTGCTCTAGAAGAGCAAGTTAATTTAATGAGCTATCAAGTGTTTTGGAAGCACTTTTTCACATGTAAAGAATTACTGTAATTAGGAACTACAAAATATCTAGTCATAAAAGCAATTCTCAGGACAGAGTTTCCATTATTATCATTATTATCATTATTATTACTATCATTAATATTGGATTCTTCTGAGGGTTCTATGAACTTTTTTAAAAGTATATTTTAATAAGAAAAAAGATGTAGTCAAACTTCAGAAACTTATATTCATCAGAGCAAGGAGAGAAGGTAATCACTCAGAATTAGTGAAAGCTTCAAAATATTGAGATATTACTGATTTATTCCCTTGTAATGCATAGCTCTACATAATAATTAATGGAGACCCTATTGATTTGCATTTATTTGGCTATTGCTTTTAATGTATGTTATAATCCTAATTATGTTGTAATTCAATGGAGGAAAAACCTTGAATTAAGTGAGAATGTTAATATTATCCATCTTGACCCTTTTCAGGGGGCACTTCTGTAAAACCCTGAGTCACGGTCCCTAATCCTAGGCCTGCTGTATGGGTTTTATTTCCACTCTAGAGATGACATACAACTGAAGAGATCAGGGCTCAGGTCATGAGCAGAGGAAAAGAAATACAATTTTGAGCTGAGATAGATGAAAAAATACTCCTACCCCACCCCATACTTGATGATGTTTTCACTCCAATTATAGAGGTGTAGAGTGAAATGTTATGGCAAGAGCCAGGTTAGATGACCGAAGTGTGTGGGGATCCTTGGGACCCAGCTATACATTCTTGAGAACCAGGAGAACTTGATAGCTCAGGCATTCTATACATTTTTAGAACAATTTGTAACTGATATCTGTGGTTCTTCATTAGGAATTTAGTAAGTTTATAATTAATGAACTTACTAAATAACAGAACTATGGAAATTCCAGCTATTGGATAAGCAAGCATGAGTACCAGGATAGTTTGATAGGGAAATGGTAAGTGGGATGTGTCTGTGTTTACCTGTGGGTTATGGCAATTTGTTGTTCTGTGTTGAGAAGACTCTGAGACTGATTGGTATAAGTGGAAAAGACTGCTGTTGTCAGCTGGTGATACCTGCTTTGGAAGTGTGGCAGGGAACCTGGTGACATGTAAGCCATGTATTTGACAATATATTGACAATCTGTTTGACAACTGTTTGTGTGTTTAACAGTTCAACACTATCCAAAGCCCTACTTAAACGTTCTTTGAGTTAGATCCAGTAAAAAAAATCAGAAAGTTGTATGTGGCTATTTGCAACTGCCTTATACAAACATTTAATTTTGTGGTTAAAGTCAAGTGTGAAGATTGAGTTTAATTGATTTTTAAGACTAATGTAACATGCTAGTTGCTATGTCAACCAACAACACTTGTGTCTAGAAAATATCTGCAGAAAAGCAGGCTTTTAGATCTGAGAAATTTGAAGATAAGTATCATTGCCACATGCCTTTAGTGTTACTACTTGAGGATCACAACATTTCAGTAGGTATCTAACAAAAAATTGGGGAGACCATGTATATATTACACGGTGCATTTCTGAAGCCCCTGTGTCTCCCTTCCATTTCCTTCATTCAGTCACTCAGGGAGTTTTAAGAGACTATGATTTCTTGTTCTTTGGGAATAAAAGAAAATTAAGTATTTTATATGTGAATTTAAAATAAAAGACTTTTATTGGTCCATTGCTTTGGGTTCCTTATCCAGTGTCCTTTTGGGAGGAGGGAGACCCTCAAACTTAAACCAGCTCACTGCACATAAGAGTTCACTATGTGCTGGCTGTACCTCCCTGTAGGTGAAAACCAATCAGGCGTTTTTCCTTCCCACACATCTCTCTCCCTTCCTTGATTCCTTTCTTCCCCAACTCCCCTGTAATTTGAACAATTCTTAGATGTCTTTATTATGAGACTGCATTGTAGATGTTACTGTTCTGTGACAAAGGCTTTTTTTCCTACTTCACAAAGAAAATGTGCTTGGATTTAGTCCAAAATATCTTTCCTCATGAGTGGCTCAGTAGGACGATGATAGCACCTCACCAAGTATCAAGAGACTGCATTCTAATCTGCCCTCTATCTGGTGGTCTGGCTTTGCACAAGTCATTAAAAGTCTCTCCTCCTTTTTCCACGCTGTAAAAGGAATAGAGTTAAAGCAGAAGGTAGCCACTTGTTTTCATGCACTACCATTTTAAATTGTGATAGTTAAGTTTTAGGGTACTTAAGATGCTAACATTAACATTTTGCTCAGCAAAAAAATCAGGTTGACTTGAAGGTAACTTAATTTCATGGAGCCACTGTGTTTGTTAAGAGGAAAACTGAATTCATTAGAAAAGAAATGATATCAATCTTATTCAAAGGGTGGAATAAATTCTGACATGTTTAGTGAGGAAGGAGGTTGAATTTGTTGGTAGATGGTCAAGGAGACATATGCGAAACCATCCATGAAGTTGAAAAGAAGCATGACTAGAGAGGGAAAAAAACAAGACAGGTATTAATTAGGGCCCTGTGCTTACAAGCAACAGAAACGGACTCTGACTAACCTGAGCAGGCAAAAGGATTTATGAGAAAGTAGGTAACCTCAGAATCAAATAAGTGATGATTCTGGGTATGTCTGTCCAGAAAAAAACGGAGCCATTATTAATATAATAAGAACGGTTTGAGTGATATCAATGCAACCTGGCAGCCAAGGAGAGTGAACTGGAATGTGCATGCATGAACAATGACAGCTTCACTGTACTAGTCATTGGGGGGTGGAAGGCACCTTTGAGTGAGCATGTGTACTGTGTGGATGTTGTATTCAAAGTGACTGAGCAAGTAGAGCAACAAATCTGCATCAAATTTTGTCTCAAGCTTGAACATTCCTCCACCGAAACTGTTCGGATGATTCAGAAGGCTTTCAGGGACAATGCAATAAGTGCAGCGCGAATAAAAGTGTGGCACAAATGCTTCAAAGATGGTTGAGAATATATTGAAAGTGATCCACCTGCAGTAAGCAGAACACCTAAGAATGTTGAACAGGTATGGACTGTAATCAGCAAAGATAATGACTGACAGTATGAGATCTAAAAGCTGATCTGGGGATTCCAAAAACTACTGTGTCCAAGAATTTGACACAGGATCTTGGCAGGAAATGTGTTGTGGCAAAATTCATTCCACAGCTTCTGCTACCAGAGCAGGAGGAACATCATGCTGCAATTGCTAATGACTTGATTCAAACCACTACCAATGAGACAGATTTTCTCCAGAAGAGCATAACCGAAGATGACTTGTGGGTCTACAGCTATGACCCAGAAACAAAGGCCCAGTCATCCCAATGGAAGTCTCCTGGTTCTCCATGCTCAGAAAAGGCATGGCAAAGTTGCAGCAAGATCAAGACCATGTTAGCTATGTTTTTTGATTGGGAAGGTGTTGCCCATCATGAGTACACACCTCCGGGCCAAACAATTAATAAGGAGTACTACCTCAATGTTCTTCGTTGGTTGAGAGATGCAATACAATGAAAACGACCACAGCTATGGGCAACTGGTGATTGGAAGCTTCATCACAACAATGCACCTGCTCCTGCATCACATCACATGTAGTTTTTTGGTGAAATATCAAATCACCCAGGTGACTCAGCCCCTCTACAGCCCAGATTTGGTGACCTGTGACTTGTGGCTTTTCCCAAAACTAAAATCACCTTTTAAAGGCAAGAGATTTCACCGACAATGAGATTCAGAAAAATATGACAGCTGATAGTGAGTCCAGCAAAGGATTTTGTAATGTTTTGAACAGTGGAAGAGATGCTGGGAGAACTGTGTGAGGTCCCAAGGTGCCTACTTTGAAGGGGACTGAGGCTTCATTGTCCTATGTATCTTCTTCAAGAAATATCTCTATTTTTCATAGTACATGGCTGGATACTTTCTAGACAGACCTCATTGTATATGAATTCGGGTGGGTAGGGATAGGGTGACAGGAATAACAGATTGATAAAATAACAGAGAAAAGGAGTTCTCCCAGGGCAGAAAACTATGAAAAAGGAAGGAGGAAGTGAATGCTGAATATCAAAAATAATACAGGAAAGATACCTATGTCTAGAATAAGTAAACAAAAATATATAGGAAAAGAATTGGACAGACCCATCCTGCTGTCGGTGATACATCTGTTTAAAGCAAGAGAAAATATGGTTTAATATATTGAAGATAAAAAACATAAGGGAAATGTACCAGGAAAGGAAAGTGGAATAAATCAAACCAAATTAATTTATTCCTGAGCATGCTTAAAGCTGCCCCTCTCCCTTGGGTGCTGGGGCACCTTGTGCTGGGACTCTGAAAAAGGGAAGATATGACCTTTGCCCTCAGAGCTTCCAGTCCAGAGACAGTGTTTTCCTTCTTTTATTGAATACCCACTGGGTGCCAAGCTTGCTGAGAGCTTTAAAAGCATATCTCATTTAATGCCCCAAGTGTTTTGGGGGAATAGTCCTATCGTTATCTCTGTTAAGCAGATACCTGCAGAGAGGAGCCAGAAAAGCAGCCTCTAGTTAGGAAGCAGGCACAGCACAGCAGGGGCCCAGCCCACTCAGTTTGGCTCCTAGGTCCAGGCTCTGGTTGCTGCTCTTTGTCGCCTGTCTCAGGAAATAGAGGAGAAATAGAACAGTAAGAAAAAGGAAACGAGCAGCTAAATCCGATGGTATCTCCGGTTTTTGAAATTCACTGAACGTTGTGATGCTTGGGGAATTGAATCACGTTCACTCCCTTTATGAGACTGCAGTAAATTATTAAGGACAGCCCTGTACGATCTGTGCACTGCAGCAGGCCGGCAGCCGCTGCAAAGCAGGACGGAACTTGCCTCTGTCCGGGGCAGACCAATTTGTCCATGGTCTTTTCATGTTCACTGGCAGGCCCTCCCCCGCCCCCCACCCCGAAGTTCAGATTGCAAGTCTAAAATTTTTATCCTATACCAGGATAAAAATGTATTGTCTCTTCTGGGCCTGGACCTATCAGCAGTGAATGGAAATCTTGATGATTGTTAATATTTCCAATCTAGTAGATTCACTGGCTCCCAGTCACTTGTCTTGAGACATTCCAAATGTCAAAGTGTAACTCTCAAAGCATAACACTGTGCTTCCTGCTTTTAAGGTGATTTTTCTCCCTTTTAAAATATATTTTACTATTACTTATTTAAAAGTATGCTTACTTTTATGATAGAAAAAGTCTGTATCAAGAAACTGCCTGATGTTCTATGGTTAATCTGAAATTAATCACTTCTCTTCTACCTATGCCATTGTTTAGGAAGGGTTCTATTGCAAGTGTGACTGCTAGACGCCCCCACACCAAATCTAAATAACTAAAAAAAGAAAGCATCCTCATATGAGATCAAGCCTGGCACATCCTGCTTTCCTTCCTTGCCGGCATCCCCACTGCCCTTCTCTGGCTTTGGACCTTTTCTTCAAAACACCCTCTGGGCAGAGTTTATTCCATGGCTGGTGCCGTATGGAGTTGTCAGCCTTTACAGCCCATTTGAGGCCACTGCTTTTGGAACTCTGGGCCTCTGCCTATGTTTTCTTTTCCTTTAAAAAGTCATTGAAGTCCGGAGTGTCGGCAGTGACCTTTGGAAATGTTTTTACAGCTTACAGAGACTTCCTGACATGTTTTATTAGCTCTTGGTGGTAGCTAATAAAGTGAGTCTTAGCAAAGCTGCCTAACGTGACAGATTAGAGCTATTTCCAAAGTAACCATTCCCAGCATTGCCTTGAAGGAAGCTTGATGACAGGATACTTGGCCACCACTTTCTGTCCAGTTCAGTGGGGCATGAGTGATTACTTCTGGAAGAAAGGGGGGTCAATTACTTCTGGAAGAAAGGCAGGTCATCCCTTTAGGAAATAAAACGACAAGCTTATTCTGAGAGAGCCTCAAACAGAAGGTCCCCTACCCCAGGAAGACAGAGACATTGCTGCTCTAGGGATTAGTGAGTGAATTTTTTTTTTTTAAAGCTCTTTTTTCTATCTTCACAGAGGTAAACATAAGCCAAAGCTGGCCAACTGCCTTTCAAGAAGAAGGAAAGAAAAGAAAGCAACCCTCCTCTGTTCTCTATATTTTTTCCTACTTAGGGGGTAGTTTACCAAAGTGTCCTGGAGGTTAAGTTCTGAATTTCCTTGGACCTAGACTCACATTCTGCCTCTGCCATGTGATGTTGGGCAAGTGACCACTTAAGACCTGGTCTCCTCATATAGAAAGTGGGGATAATAATCTCAGGGTGGTTTTGAGGGGTAAAATGTGATGATGCGTGTAACATGCTTAGCATAATGCTGACATATAAGCACTCAAAAAAGTGTTAGCTATGAAGTGATTTTATTACCTTCTTTGTAATAAAGAATTTGTTTGTAGAACAATAGTTGTCTGTGAGCCTCCCTCTGCTCAGGTCTATCATTTTACACAACTCCTTGGGGCATGATGAACAGTGGGACAGCGCTCACAGAGAATACAGTGTGAACGGTGCCCTGCAGCTGTGCCACCCAGCAGCCCTCCTCCTCCTCACCCTCCATGATTCTCTCTCTCAGACACACACGCACACACACACACACACACACACAACCCACGCCTGCACCGTTTACAAATAATCACTGGGACTATTCCTACTTTGGGGAAATAATTTTCTTATAAATAGGTATAACAGAAAAATCAAAAATGTATTTTAAACCCATGTGGCAGGGATTTGCTTGTACCCCTTGTGCTTTGTGACAAACCAGACAGAGAACATATGTAAGATAGTTGGTAACAGCTTGTCTAACGTGAAACTCCACCTGGACCTAAAGCAAGAAAAGCATTAAAAAAAAATCTGGGAACAGTTAGTTAAGTGGTCCTTTCCCCCTCCTTTTAATCTCAAGTCTTTATCTCACATCCAACAAGATTCTGAGTAGATTGCAAAGCCATAAGAGGAGAAAACCAGGGAAGGAAGACATCTTTTGAGTCCCTTCTATGTGATAACCCCTTCTAATCATGTTAGATCATTCATGGTCACAGTGACAATTATCCTTATTTTATAGGTAAGCAAACTAGGATGAATCCGTCATGTTAGTGGTGCCCAAATCACACAGCCCACAAGGGGCAGAGCTTGGAACTGACTTTTGTCTCTGTGAGTGCTGGTCTCTCCACTGCCTGAGCGCTCCCCAGACATCAGTGCTGGAGCCAGTGCCCCCCACCACAGAGTGAGGAAAATGAGGACATTGAAACAAGTGCCTCATGCTTATCTCTAAACTTATTCCATGTAAAGGGCTGTCCTTTATTCTGAGATTATTTTTCCTGCTTATTTATTTTTTGGTGTTTAAAATACCCTTTCTTTTATTAAATGATAATGAGACCAACCAATGAGGCATTTTTAATTTAATTTTTAATGGGCAAAATAAAGGAGACAACTTATGTTTATTTATTTGCCCAATTTTTTAAATTTTGCTGGATTTTAAAACTCAGAAGTCCAGCACTACACTATTTTGCTCCCCTGAGAACACATGCAAATGTCTTCAGTGCCCCTGTTTGCACTTTGTGACACTCCTCAGAGCCTATGGGCTGAGTATGTGATTGCAGCCTATACTTCTCGTAAGATGTAATGATGTTCAAGAATTACCTGCTCCCAGATGTTTAAGAAAGGAATGTTTCTTATAGTTTGTTCAGGTTCTACCAAAAATGGTTCCAATTAAGAATTCTCTGGGAAACCTTAAAATTTCACATTCTGGAATCCTGCCCTTAGAGATTGATTCGGTAATTCTGAACGGGACCCAAATTTGAGTTTTCAGGACCCCTTTGAGAGGATGCTGATGCTGCTCATCTGAGAATAATACTTTCAGGAACTTTCATACAAAGGCACTGGATCTCATATGAAATGATCTCTGCTCCTCATGGAGAGTTCTTTGTTCTTACCATAGAGTCATGGCATCATGTCAAGCTCAATTTGTGAATTATATGAGATTTCTCCATCTATTTCTGGTTAAAATATTGGAAAGAACTATCTGATTTGCTTTTATCACTTCCTTCCAAAATCAACTTAAATAAAATTAATCTTTTAAAAATTCCCAAATTTGAAATCACTTTTGTTTATCTAAACATATGATACCTCCAAGCTGAGTCATGGGCCCATTGGGAAAGTCTCGGTCCTTGTGTGACATCATCAGTTGCCATGGAGGGAAAGGCTGTGCTATAAACTTGACCTCCATGCAGATTTCCCGCTAGTGCAAATCAGCTGACAGTTCTGTCTTTGTTTTGGATTATATTCAGAGAGTATATTTAGTGTAAACACTTACTTTTATTAAAATGCTTTAATAATTTATGGTTCCCAAACATTTTCTGCCATCACATTTTTCACATGAACAGCATGCTTCCAACAATAACATAGTTCGTTGCCTGAAAGGATTATTGGCTCAGGAGAGATGAATCAGATTAGCTGGGACATAAGTACAACTTGAAAAGCCCTTCCTCCTTTCCAGGAGACCTTTTAAGAACTGCCCAAACCCCTGCATTCATTTTACAAGTAACCTTTGCAGAGATCAGATAGGCTGCCATACGCAGAAAGAAAGACTGTCACTGAAGACTTTCCTGAGGTGAAAAGTAGGCAGCAGCATCACCTCTGAATAGAATGTGCTCAGCCAAACAGCCTGTGAGTTGAGCACATTTTACCAAAGTTCTCCTCTTCCCAACTAAGACCTCTTTTAATAAAGGAGTAAGTGTGAGTAAAGGGTTTACGCCTCTGCATCCCCACTTTTTGTTCTCCGTGCCTTTGATTCACTCATGCCTCAGAACTGCATCAGGATTGCCTCTGACCCTTCAGCTGCGGGAGGCACTCCCCTGCCCGCCTCTCACTGATGACCTGGGTCATGTACCATTCTGACTCTAGTGGAAGGAGTCAGCAATGAGTCCAGGTGCTGCAGTCAGGCTGTCCTGACTTTAGATCCTCTCTTTGCTGCTTACTGTGGGAACTTGGGCAGATGACATTATTTTACAGTTCAGTTTTTTAATCTCTAAGTGGAACAATAATTATATCTTCCATATAGGGATCATATGACTGTTAAATAAGATAATGCTTCTGAAATGTTAGCATATCGTTGCCACATAAATAATACTAGCAATTAAATTATTATTAAAATATTATTAAGAAAATTGATGTACTTGCCTCTTCACTTCCATTGCAAATAACAACTTTGTGTGAGTGCTTAGAGTGAATTATCATGAAAAATTCCAAATGTATATCTAGGCATAAGGGGGAAATACTAGAGATGAGTTATGTCTGCCTCATTCAAATGGTGAAGTGTGTGCAGCATGCCACATATTTTCTCTTCATGTACTCCATTAGAAGCACCTCAAGGGTGTTAACACATTCATGCACTTAATGTATTGATTATCTACGTACCATGCACTGTAGTATTGTACATCCGTTAACAAACAAAACAGACATGGCCCTGGCCTTGTGCATATTACAGACCAGTGGAGGAGCCAGATAATAACAAGCAATCCTGAAAATAAAGACAGAAAACAACTAGTGATGTGGAGTGCTATGAATTCAACTGTCAGATTGTAGCTGCAGGGAATTAAGGACAGAGAGAAATTTACCTTAGAGTGGCCGGAAAAGGTATGTCAAGCTAAGACCAGGGTATGGGAACAGAGATGGGAAAAATGCCGCCTGCTGTTCCAGGTGGCAACAGCCGTCTATGCAAGGACCTGAAGTAGAAAAGACCTCTGCATGTGCAAGGAATTGGAAAGAAGCCCCTTTGGCTGGACTGTCATCTGAAAGGAGGAAAGCAGAGCAAGATGAGGAGGGTGAGGTAGGCAGGAGCCAGCTCACATAAACAAATGGTTCTCAAACTTCAGCATCCATCACAACAGGAGAGCTCCTTAAAACTGAGGCTTCTGGGCCCCGCTCCAGGAGTTTCTGATCCAGTAGGTGTGGGGTGGATGGGGTCTGGGAATTTGCATTTCTATACAAGCCAGGTAATGCTGATTCTGCTGGTCTGAGGACCACTCTTTGATAACCCATAACATAAGGCTTTTTAAGGCCACAGGGAGGGGTTTGAATTTAATTTGAAACATTAGTGGGAAACCATTAAAGGACGTCAAGTGTCATAGCCTTTAATTATTATTTTTGTAATGATGACTCAGAGCATTGTGTGGAGAATTAATTAGAAATTGTGAAGAATAAAAAGGCCATTATGGAAGTTATTCATGATGTCCAGGCAAGAGTAGTGGCAGTAATGAGAAGATGCATTCGGGATGTATTTAAGGAGCTGGAAGCAATAGGATATGCCTGAGCCTCACATGTGATTGGTGAGAGAAAGAGAAGTGGAGGATGTTGCCTGGGATTCTGGCTTGAGAAACAGGGGAGCTGGTCAAGGCATTTACTAAGATGGGGAAGACTGGGGCAGGAGCATGCTTGAGAAAAAGAGAACAGTAATTAATTAAATGTGTTTCAGACACATTACATTTAAAGATTTTATTTACTTACTTTTAAAGAGAAGGGAAGGGAGGGAGAAAGAATGGGAGAGAAACATCGATGTGAGTAAGAAATATCGATCAGTTGCCTCTTGCCAATCCTGCGGGGGGTAGACCGAACCTGCAACCCAGGCATGTGCCTGAACTGGCTATCTTCAGTGTGCTGGACGACACCCAACCCACTGAGCCACAGTGGTCAGAGCTAGACACATTAAACTTAAAGAACCAATTTGGAAGGCTCAGAACCTCATATGTACAGATGCTTCAATGCATGAACTAAAAATATTTAAAGCAATAACTTCCTGGTCAGAGCTGAAATGGAAACTCTAAGGGTGCTCAGAGACTAAGCCACCATCTCGATCTTCGCTCTCTGAGAACCAGGAATGCTTGTTAATAAATCACTACTGCACCATAGGAGTAGGATTTAGTATAAATGAGGTTAAGTAGGCCGGGCACTTTTGGAAACTAGCTTAGCTCCTGGGTAGCTGGAGGTTAACACTAAATCCAGTCTAAAGTGGAAGCTCCTATGGGGCCAGGGTACTTAGCCCAAGGTCTATCCTCACACAGAGTTTCTAAACTTTGGCACTATCAACATTTGGATTGGATTATTCTTTGCTGGGGGCAGGTGGAGAAGGGGCCTGTCCTTAGCCTTATAAATGTTCAGCGGTATCTCTGGCATCTACCTACCCAATGCCAGTAGCACCTCCTCCCCCCATTTATGACAACCAAAAATGTCTCCAGACATCACCAAATGTTCCCCAGGGAGCAAAATGACCTCCAGCTGAGAAGCACTACCCTACACGTTAAATCCCTTGTGGTACCCCTTGCCGTAAACAAACTGTATTCCCCATTTAATGTACCTGATTTTAATCCCAGCCTTTCAGAACTTCCTGTCTTTCAAGGTAACTTTCAAGCAGTCTGAAATGTTAATACCAGGACAGTGGTTGAGATGTTATAATGATCTTCTGGAGAGGACATCTGAGCCTGTAAAATGTTTTCATTATTACCAGACTAAAGAGGTTCATTTGCCTGCTGCATCAAAGCCCAGTAAGACAAGAACAGGACATTGAGCAAAGAAAGTAAGGGTTTATTTTTAGAACGTGGCCCATCCCAGAGTCACAGGTGAGCCCATGCTCAAAGACCTGTTCCCCTGATGATTTCTAGGAGATAGGTTATATTGGGGACTGAATGAGTTAGGGTCATGGTCAGGGTCGTGGTCTCTACTGATTGGTCGGCACTAGGGTAGGGGGTGGTTGATCATTGTATCTGGTCCTGAGGCAGCCATGGCATCACTTTGTCTGGTTTTGCCACTTTTCTAGGTCTGGAGCTGAAACACAACTGAGGCCTAGATGTTATCTTCAGTTTGTTTGAAACTCAGTCTCTGTGATCAACAGGCTGGTGACTTGATTTCTAAGATTTTTTTTTTTAATTTTAATTGTTGCTCAAGTACAGTTTTCTGCCTTTTACTCCTGTCCCAGCCCACACCCCCATGTCCTCCCCACCTCCCTCCCATTTCCACCTCCCTCAGTTTTTGTCCATGTGTCCTTTATACTTGTTCCTGTAAACCCTTCCCCTTTCCCCCTGAAATTCTAACATTGTTTAGTGCTGACCAGGGCCTCGATGTCCTGAGGGCTTAGTGATAAGGGTGTGAATGTGTAAGGGAGAAGGAGGCAGTTGAGTCAGGGCACAGGGTGAGAGGCCAGTGTGAGTCAAAAGACAAGAAAGGAGACAAAGTTGTATTGAAGAAATGGAGTTCCTTCATGGTTACACTGTTAATATTTTATTGCAGGGAACTCTGGGGCAGTTCCTTCTGCAGGAGGAACAATGGGAGAATCTGATGACAATCAGGATTAACAACAACAACAACAACAACAACAACAGCAGCTGCTAACATATATATAGAAATGTGCCATACACAGATCTAAGTATTTCAAAACTATTACAGTCACACTATGGCATTGGTAGTATTAGTATCAACGCCAATTTACAGATGAGAAACTGAGCTGTAGAGATTCACCCAAGCTCAACAGATAGTTAAGTAACAGCTGGGTTCGGCCCCAGGCAATCTGCCTCCCCCCACAGCCACCACAGCTCATTCTCATAACTTTACTGTATTTCCAGAGGAGGAAGGCGGAGTGACTGGGAGCAGGAGGGTGTGAAATGATCTGCCTGCTAAAATGCCTAACTTTTAATCCTTAATCACACTCATAAATTTACAAAATCTCTTCAGTAGAAAATTCCCACACTCCAAAGTATTTTAGAAATCGTGATTCCAACAGATGATAAATATTTTATGCAAGTATTCATTTATTCATCCGCTTCTCCCCTTTCCTTCTGTTTAGGAGAGGCATCTAACTTTTTGTTGTTGTTAACACATCATTGAGGTCACAGGTTTTGTTAAGTCATAGGGATCCACTTTTATAGTCATGTAACTTTATTTTGGGTGCCCAGAAGCAACTCTGCCACATTTTGCTGCCTCTTCCAGATGGCATGGAGAAGCCCACAGAAACATTTTCATGACTGTGGCAACTGCAGGCGGCTGTGATATCACAGGTGTGCTGAGTTCACGTGATTTACTAGGATGAACGCTCACACTCTTTCTCAGAACCCCTCCAGGAGCAAGTGGATCACAGAGGGAAATGTGTTTGGATGACAGGTAGAACCTGAGTCATGAGCTGATTCTTTGATTGCTGCCTTGGAACCAGGAAAGATAAGCTCATGACATTTTTCTTCAAAACTTGTTTTGAAATGAAATTCCTGTAGCTAATAAAATGTGAGTGAAACTCTGTCCATCTGAGCCTTCAGGGCCATCAGGAATATGATGGCAACTCATAGAGGGCTACACCTGACCCTGTTCTATATTTGTAGATTTTGAAATTTATTTTAAAAGAGCTTCCATCTGATTTGTCTAAGGAGAGAAGTTTTTTTTTTGCATTTATGGATTCTAGTATCTATAATAAATTCTTTTTCATGATGTTCTTGAGAAGATAGAAAATTGTCATCAACACAGCAGTTCCTTCAGTCTGCTTTCTATTTTCATTCTAATGAGCCTTCCTTCCAGATCCAGAACATCAAAGGGTTGTTGCTCTGTGGGACATTTCTGTGGGCTTTATCCAGTCGTTCCTCTCAGATGTGTCCATGGTAATGATAATGCTAAAAATGGCTACGAGATATCAGGTACTTACCTAATAGGCTCATCAGCAGCATTCATAATTTAACCCCTTCACCCCCATGGGGTAGGCACAATCACTGCCCTCTGATTTATAGATGAGAAAATACAGGCTTAAAGAGAGGGGTCGCTGCTGTTCCTGGTCACAAGTGTGGCAGCAGTGGGGCCAGGACTTGAACTTCTCACTCATTCTTGGGCACCCAGTGTCTTCTATGTGCCACCTCCCACCCGTGAACACCACATGCCAAAAGAAAGGCAGCGGCAGTTTGGGCCGCGCAGGTCTGTACGGCTTTACAGGTATCCAGAGCTTGCGAGGTTAAAACCACCCTGGAATGTCTCTGGGAAAAGCATCTGAGAACCTTCTTCATTCCTGTGCGCAAGGCCCAGAGGCACCAGTCACTGTAAAGGCTGGCACCAGAAGTCTCCCAACCTCAAGGTGCCGCTCCAGGGCCTGTCCCAGCAGCTGCCACAGCAAGCCGTCAAAGGGAGCACGTAGGTGCCTGGGGCTGTGCCAGGATGGGCCGGCGCTCCGGCGCTCTCAAAAGCTGTCAGCAAACAATTAACTGTAAGTTAAGTGTGTATTCTCTGCCAGAACCCATCAGGGCAGTCAATATTGGCATGTGTCTTTGCACGCTTAACAAGAGTCATGTTCCTTGACCAGTCCTTCAGAAAGTACCTTCAAATATTCCCAAGGGATTTCTAAACATCAAGACATTGAGCCTCCCAACAGTTCTCACTGCAAGGAAACAGAGAAGAGCTCAAAGCAGACCTTCTTACGCTGGTGAGGAGAGGGTTAGAGAGTGGGTAGGAGAGCACCCCACGCTCAGCCTCTCATACCCACGTGCCCCACCATGCGCAGCCCCTTAGGCACATATGTTACGCCTGCAGAATATAGTTTCTAAACCATTCCTGAGTCCCGCCCTCTTTATCAGGTTGACACTGTCTCACAGTGCCTAGCACAGGACCTGACACTGTGGAAGTGCTGAATATATTTTTAATTGAGTTGACCTGAATTGGGGAAAAATAGTCTGTTCTTTTTTTTTTTAATATATTTTATTGATTATGCTATTACAGTTGTCCCTTTTCTCCCCCATCATTTCCCCCACCCTGCACACCCTCTTCCACCCACATTCCCCCCCTTTAGTTCATGTCCATGCGTCATAAGTTCTTTAGCCTCTACATTTCCCACACTATTCTTGCCCTCCCCCTGTCTATTTTCGACCCACCGTCTATGCTACTTAGTCTCTGTACCTTTTCCCCCTCTCCTCCTCCTTCCACGCCCCTGTTGCTAACACTCCATATGATCTCCATTTCTGTGGTTCTGTTCCTGTTCTAGCTGTTTGCTTAGTTTGCTTTTGTTTTAGGTGTGGTTCTTAATAGTTGTGAGTTTGCTGTCTTTTCGCTGTCATATTTTTTATCTTCTTTTTCTTAGATAAGTACCCTTAACATTTCACATAATAAGGGCTTGGTGATGATGAACTCCTTGAACTTGACCTTATCTGAGAAGCGCTGTATCTGTCCTTCCATTCTAAATGACAGCTTTGCTGGATAGAGCAATTTTGGATGTAGGTCCCTGAATTATAGGGGTCCCAGAAGGGGAAGAAGAAGAGTAACAAGTGGAAAAGTTATTTGAACAAATAATAAAGGAGAACTTCCCCAATCTGGCGAAGGAAATAGACTACCGAGACATCCAGGAAGCTCAGAGAGTCCCAAAGAAGTTGGACCCAAGGAGGAACACACCAAGGCACATCGTAACTACATTAGCCAAGATTCAAATGAAGGAGAGAATTCTAGAAGCAGCAAGGGATAAGGGGACAGTCACCTACAAAGGAGATCTCATCAGACTGTCAGCTGATTTCTCAAAAGAGACCTTCCAGGCAAGAAGGTGCTGGAAAGAAATATTTGAAATCCTGAAAACAGTCTGTTCTTTTGCATGCCCTGTTTGGCCTTAAAACATGTTTTATGAACTCGGGTGAATACTCTGCTAGAAAACACCTTCAGGGAAACTTATTCTGCACTTTTCTTTTTCTTCTTTTCTTCCTCTTGCTCTCCTGCTTCCTGTCCTGGGGGAGGACTGTGCACGGTAAACAAACAGTTTGTGCTTGATGCGAATTTCTAGGGCAAGACACCTATCTCTTCCTATTGGTAGTGTCCAGACACTCGTCCCGCCTCCCCCAACAGGGACAGCCTGGCTGACCTATGGATCTTGTGAGACGTGATCTGAGTTCCTGGCAGGGTTAGCTGGAGGCTGGGGGGCTGCTGGCCAAAGACCAGGCTCACATTCCCTCTCTCACCCAAGCTCTCCTTCCCAGGTACAGGCTGGTGCAATGTGGCCAGAAAGACTGGTCTATTTAGTCTTCAGAACAGCCAGGGTGGGTTGTGGGAGGCTGCTGGGGCACTTGGCCAGCCTCGGGGATGCTTCTGTCCAACGCTCATTGTGCCAGGGAAACGCTGGAGGGAGGTGTTGATGGAGAGAGCGTTGCTGTGCGTGTGTTCCCATCCTAACGCACGTCCACCTCCACTATTGTTTCCTGTGGAAGAATATGAGCCACCACTGAACAATTGTGTTAATGAAACTGAGTCTACTTGCCAAATGACCAGATTTATTTTCATTAGCCCAGTGAACTATGGGCCAGATAGTTGTCATGATGATTGGAACCAACCCTCAGTGTCATCTGAGGCCAGCTGTCTGGCCCATTTCTTAGCTCAGGCAGGTGTGCACTCAAATCATTCATGATGAAGGATAGTAGCTTGTTTCTGTGTTTATAGATTCTTAGTTAGTAAACTTACACCCACTCCCTGTTCCACGCGTACCAGCTAGCTCTGTGATTTTGGTCAAGTTACTTAATTCTTCTGATACTTAATTTTACCTCTAAGTTTTAAAAATGAAAAGCAAAAGACAGTTCCTAGAATACTGTTTTTGTTCCCCTGGGATAGTGGCTTTTCTAACACAGTGTTTTGGAAATGTGAGTATAGTAGTTGTTAATTCAGGACTTGTTAATTCATTCCGATGAGTGGCAAGCAAGTGAGGACTGATGAAGCATTTTCTCTTGTGAGGCAGCAGCTTGACTCATTCAAGTTCTAGCACATGTGACAAGTAGCAAACAAGCACCAAGTGCTGAAACATTTTTCTCATCAAAATGTGATGATTACCAGGTTTGGCGAGTTCTGAAGCGGACAAGTACTGAGGTACCACTGTATTCTTATTGTGGAGGCCGAGAGTGGGCATGTAGAGATGGCTTCTCCCCCTAATGGATGACTTTCTATTTTCTCATCTGGAAAGTGGAAGTAATAATCCCTTGCTTTCAGGAAAGTTGGATTTATTCAGGGAATTTCAATATTCCCCAAAGTGTCTACTTATATAGAAAAGGATTCTGTGACCAAATAGATTTAGGAAACATTGCATTAAAAGTAAACAGACTTATTTTCTGTAGAATTTTTCACAGCCTTTTTTATTATTCTTACACACTAGGAAATTTCTTGGAAAGGACTAGAATAAACAGCATTTTATTTAACCCAGATACCCTTAAATTTTTTTAAGTAACATCTAGCCATGTGGGAGCAAACTTTGGGGAATGCTAGACAATACGTGAAAAGTGAGCCTCACTCACACCAACATAGGGTAGTAAGTGAGGGTAACCACAGCCATGATGAGATGCGTGCTGTGCCTTGGGTGGACTACAGTCTAACTAACAAGTGAAGAAAGCAGGCATCTAGCTCCGGAGCAGGAACTGTGTAGATTCATAAAGTTACCAGCCAGTAAGTTTTATAGAGTTGCTCTGTCCTCATCTGGAAGAAAAACACTCTGCTTCCTTAGATAAGTCCCCTTCCACAGCCACATCCACATCCTTCTAGACTTGCCTCTGGAGCCACCCACAGCCCCTTGGTTCGACCCCTTTGACAGGCTGTCTGGTCCTCTCTCAGGTAACCTTCCCAAATCCATGTTATTTGTTTTGGAATCAGTTGAGCCTGAGTTTGAATTCCCAAGCCTCCACTTACTACCCATGCAACCCTAGACATATTATTGTGTCCTGATTTCTCCAACTATAAAACTTGGATCTTACCCACCTCATAAAGATAAAAATGATGTGGCGAGATTAAATGAGAAACTCTATGAGTAATAGCAAGTTCTGTAGCATTTCCTATGTGCCAGGCTCTATTGTGAGAGCGCCAACATGTATAAATTTGGTTCATCCTCCTCAAGTCCTGTAGGTGGGGTTCTGTTGTTACCTCGATGGAGGCACAAAGAGGTTACAAAACTTGTCAAGTGGCCATGTGCCAGGATGTAAACTGGGGCAGGCTGCATCTCAGATCCCTGCTCTTCCTACTTCACCTTCCCACCTTTCCTGTAAAGTTCCTGAGTAGTGCCTGGCACATAGTAGGCATATATCGATGAACATTTTCTTCTCGTCCACATCTGTTTCGTCTGTTCAGCTGCTATCTCTTATTATCTTATCATCAGTGTATTCTCTCTTAGTACCTTCTTGCTTAATAAGGTTTTAACTGTTTGTATGTTTAACACACAAAGACTGCATAGCACCAAGCCCTGCAAGTTCATGATGTTGTTGTAGGACTTTGAATAGGATTGCAGTGGCGGGGAGGTGCTGATTTCACAGCTCTGGGGAAACTACCAGAAGCACCTCATGACTGCCAGCTCTGCTCTGTAGTGAATAACATGGGGACTGACCCCTGACTCTCGTGCCATCTCTCATGGCACACTGGAGAACCAGCTCTCAACACTACAGGTTCACATTTGTCAGGTTTTTATTGTGTCCTCAGAGGGCATCGTCCAGGGAATACTTGGTCTTGTCTTTCTTCAGGCCAGGTGGGAGCTGAGGAGGCATTTGCATGCGTTAGCGTGAAGGAACGCATAATGTGCTTTGATTTATTAGGTATTTTTTCTGCCCTAAGGCATGAGAGAAAGGGTTGCCTTGATCTTCTGAACAATGCACATACTTTCTGGCTTCTGGGTGTGAAGAGTGAGTCAGGATATGGGAATGACTGTGAACATTTAAATCTGCACAGTGTGTTTTGGGGAGTCTGGGACTTAAGGCAGAGAAACCCTTGCAGAGAGAGAATTGATTTGATATCTGAGGCAGTGGGTATCCATGTGGCTGGCTCACTTTTAGGCCCTTAACTTTTTGGCTCCTTTTATTACTCATTATTTTAAGGCAGCACAGGTGTTGACCTGCTATGAAGTATAGCAACAGTTACAAATAATAACAGTGCCAGACACTGTGCCAAGCTATCTATGCACAGTGTTACCTCATCGCCCATGTCACCTATGAAAAAGCAGGGGCTCAGACGATGAAATGATGTGCTCGAGGACACGTGACTCGATTGCGAGGGAGCCAGAGTTATGAACCCAGGGCTTTCTGATCTTAAGGCGTCACACTAGAAAACACCCACAGCTCTTGGGTTATGCCCACCCCTCCTCAATTTTGTGTTACCTTCACACATACTTGGGGCAGTACCTGAAAGGAAAACATCATTGGTCCCATCGCAACTTAGGCAGTACCGTGAGGGGCCTGGCCTGGGGTGTGATGCTGGAAGTAGCCATCCCACTCAGACCCCTGCTGTCTGCAGCTTGCTTGGTTTGCACAGACACAGGGCAGGATGCCAGGGCCACTGAGGGTCCAGTCTGATCTCATCGTGCAGAAAATGGAGGCTGCTTCTCAGTCATTCCACAGAGACAGACTTGTGGCCCTGGGGGCTTCAAAGAAGAGTGGTTAACCCTCTAGCAGTCCTCAGAAGGGCACAGGCTGGGAGGCAACACCAGGAGATGACAGCTGTCTGTCTCTGCGAGAAATAGTTTCAAAACTATAGAATGTTAGGTCTGGAAGAAATCTTAGAAATCACCCAGGCCAGGAGTTTTCAAACTTTAATTTTGTGAAGTGAAATCCTACTTAGAGCTCAAATATCAACATGGAGTGGTAGGTGGAAGAAGAGATCTCTTTTCCTCCCACTAGCTCAGCAGCACCTCAGCACCTGCGTGAGGAGTTTGGGACACACCTGTCCCAGCCAAGCCTCTTGTTTGTCAGCTGAGGAGCCTGAAACCTACCGAGGGTAATCCCACTGAGTCCACCCTCATAACCTCTGAAGTTCACAGTTTGTTTGCCTGGTGAGAAGTTGTGCACTGGTATTTTTCAGGTGATTTCTGGGTCTCCAGGGTGACATTGGTTCTGCTTCTTCCCTCTCCCAGGTTCATTTGAGCTTCCTTAGACAGCATGAAAACCCCAGTCGTCTCTCACTTGTTCATCCCATTGTGGCTGTTGCAACTCTCTTCTGTTTTAACCAATTTCACAAGGAGTTAGCAAATTTGAGAGAGGACAATTAAATAGCCAGAAGAGCTTAAAAGCCCTGGGCTGGAAGCAAGAATAAGGGTGGTCAGCAGTGCTGCGGGCAGGGGCATAGCTGTCAGAGAACAGACCACCTCTGCTCCTCCACCTGTTTGCCCCCAAGTTGACTTTAATGCAAGGGTTAGCTTAGCATGGGGAGCCGCCAGTGGCTTCATCCTTCATGGTGTAGAGATCCCATCTCCTTTCCTGTGCTGGGTCCTCTGAAGACTTTGAGCTCTGCGCAGAGAGAGGAAAAGTAAGAACATGTTTGATTGAGAAAGGCTCTGTGCTCAAGTTGCACTCCTGGTGGCTGCCTCTACACCATGTGGTGAGTAAAGATTAGGATACACCTTGCAAGGTGGAGGGGGTGACCTAGCTTTTCCCAGAAAGGCAAGGGTGGGTTCTGTTGAATTAGCATATCAGGAGTTTCACTGCAGTTAATGTTTTAACCATTAGGTCAATATACTCAATGCCATTTTGTTTGAACACTTCATTTTTTTAAATATATTTTATTGATTATGCTATTACAGTTGTCCCATTTCTCCCCCATCATTCCCCCCACCCTGCACACCCTCTCCCACCCATATTCCCCCCTTTAGTTCATGTTCATGTGTCATAAGTTCTTTAGCTTCTACATTTCCCATACTATTCTTGCCCTCCCCCTGTCTATTTTCTACCTACTATCTATGCTACTTAGTCTCTGTACCTTTTCCCCCCTCTCCTCCTCCCACGCCCCTGTTGCTAACCCTCCATATGATCTCCATTTCTGTGGTTCTGTTCCTGTTCTAGCTGTTTGCTTAGTTTGCTTTTGTTTTAGGTGTGGTTCTTAATAGCTGTGAGTTTGCTGTCTTTTCACTGTCACATTTTTGATCTTCTTCTTCTTAGGTAAGTCCCTTTAACATTTCATATAATAAGAGCTTGGTGATGATGAACTCCTTGAACTTGACCTTATCTGAGAAGCGCTTTATCTGTCCTTCCATTCTAAATGACAGCTTTGCTGGATAGAGCAATTTTGGATGTAGGTCCCTGCTTTTCAAGATTTCAAATATTTCTTTCCAGCCCCTTCTTGCCTGGAAGGTCTCTTTTGAGAAATCAGCTGACAATCTGATGGGAACTCCTTTGTAGGTGACTGTCCCCTTATCCTTTGCTGCTTCTAGAATTCTCTGTTTCATTTTAAACTTGGCTAATATAATTACGATGTGCCTTGGTGTGTTCCTCCTTGGGTCCAACTTCTTTGGGACTCTGAGCTTCCTGGGCTTCCTGGAAGTCTATTTCCTTTGCCAGATTGGGGAAGTTCTCCTTTATTATTTGTTCAAATAAGTTTTCTACTTGTTGCTCTTCTTCTTCCCCTTCTGGGACCCCTATAATTCGGATGTTGGGACGTTTAATGATGTCCCGGAGGTTCCTAAGCCTCTCCTCATTTTTTTGAATCCTTGTTTCTTCCTCGTTTTCTGTTTGGTTGTTAATTTCTTCCTTCTGGTCCACTCCATTGATTCGAGTCCCAGTTTTCCTTCCATCTCTATCGGTTCCCCATGCGTCTTCCTTCATTTCACGTATTGTAGCGTGCATTTTTTCATCTAATTTGTGAGCAAAATCAACCAATTCTGTGAGCATTTTGATGACCTGTGCTTTGAACTGTGCATCTGATAGGTTGGCTATCTCTTCACGGCTTAGAGGAATTGACTCTGGGGTTTTCATTTTTTCTCCAGTTTGAGCCATTTTTGGTGTTTTTTTTTTTATTTGTTTTGGTTTTAGTCTGGTCGTGGCTATTACGTAGTGAGGCGTGGATCCTTAGGTGTTCCTCAGGGCGGGGCAGCCCAGTTGCTGGGTTGTGACGCTGTATGTGGGGGCGGGGTCTGAGAGGGAAGAATGGCGCCTGTTCCACTCTCTCCTGGATTCAGTCCCTTCCGCTGCTTCCCCTCTGCCTGGACCATCTGCGAGCGCAAACGTAGGACCACCTGGTCAGCCAACCGCCCTGTGCGGCCTCACTGGGTCTGCACAGTTGCCCCCCTGTGCCCGGGGTCCGCCAGCTGCTGCCTGTGGGCCCGGGGACTGCCAGCCGCCGCCCTTGCACCTGGGAACTGCCAGCCGCTGCTGCTTGCGTTCCTGGGTCCGCACCTCCACTTTTTCCTACTGCGACTCCGCTGCTCTTACCGGTCTGAATGAATGGTTGTTGGACTTCCGTACAGTTCAATTTTCTATAAGTTCTGGTTGTTTTCTTGTTTCTAAATACTTGTTGTCCTTAATTTTGGTTGTGAGAGGAGGCACAGTGTGTCCGCCTACGCCTCCATCTTGGCCGGAAGTCCTGAACACTCCATTTTTAAGGAGCAAGTTTTGTTTTGTTTTTAAAGGAGGAAATGGCAGTAGTGAGACTTGGGTTCACTTTGCACCATACTGAAAAGTTTAAATTTTAAAAACTGAGTATATTACATTTGGACCAAAGAGATGTCTAGACTTTACAACTTTTCAGTTCTTATAATCATTTCAAGGTCTGCCTGTCACACTTAATTGATGCTTCTTTTCCTGTACTGAGCAGTTTTTGTTATTTGGGGGATTAACTGCTGCTGGGTTTTAGTTTATTTTCTTAATATATTTTATCAATTATGCTATTACATTTTGTATTACATGTTGTCCCATTTTCCCCCCTTTATTCTCCTCTGCCCTGCACCCCACCTCCCACCCACATTCCCCACCTTCAGTTCATGTCCATGGGTCATACATATAAGTTCTTCGGCTTCTCCATTTCCTATACAATTCCTAACCTCCCCCTGTCTGTTTTGTACCTACCATCTGCGCTTATTATTCCCTGTAACTTTCCCCCCATTCTCCCCCTTCCCTCTTCCCTCTGATAATCCACCATGTGATCTCCATTTCTGTGATTATGTTCCTGTTCTAGTTGTTTGCTCAGTTTGTTTTTGTTTTTTGGATTCAGTTGTTGATAGTTTTGAGTTCGTTGTCCTTTTACTGTTCATATATTTTTTTAAAGATTTTATTTATTTATTTTTAGAGAGAGGGGAAAGGAGGGAGAAAGAGAGGGAGAGAAACATCAATGTGTAGGAAATACATCCATCAGTTGCCTCTCACACGCCCCCAACTGGGGACCTGGCCTGCAACCCAGGCGTGTACCCTGACTGGGAATCGAATCAGCCACCCTTTGGTTCCCAGGCCTGCACTCAATCCACTGAGCTACACCAGCCAGGGCTACTGTTCATATTTTTGATCATCTTCTTTTTCGTATATAAGATTTACCATTTCATATAATAAGACCTTGGTGATAATGAACTCCTTTAACTTTACGTTATCTGGGAAGCAGTTTATCTGCCCTTCCATTCTAAATGAGAGCTTTGCTGGATAGAGTAATCTTGGATGTAGGTCCTTGCCTTTCATGCCCTGGAATACTTCTTTCCAGCCCCTTCTTGCCTGGAAGGTCTCATTTGAGAAATCAGCTGACACTCTTATGGGCACTCCTTTGTAGGTAACTGTCTCCTTTACTCTTGCTGCTTTTAAGATTCTCTCCTTCTCTTTAACCTTGGGTAATGTAATTATGATGTACCTTAGTGTGTTCCTCCTTGGGTCCAACTTCTTTGGGACTCTCTGAACTTCCTGGAAGTCTGTTTCCTTTGCCAGATTGGGGAAGGTCTCTTTCATTATTTTTTCAAATAAGCTTTTAATTTCTTGCTCTTCCTCTTCTCCTTCTGGCACCCCTATGATTCTAATGTTGGAATGTTTAAAGTTGTCCTAGAGGTTCCTAAGCCTCTCCTCATTTTTCTGAATTCCTGTTTCTTCATTTTGTTCTGGTTGAATGTTTATTTCTCTCTTCTGGTCCAAATCATTGATTTGAGTCCTAGTTTCCTTCCCGTCACTGTTGGTTCCCTGTACATTTTCCTTTATTTCGCTTTAGATAGCTTTTACTTTTTCCTCCATTTTGCAACCATACTCAACTGTTTCTGTGAGCATCTTGATTACGAGTGTTTTGAACTCTGCATCTGATAGGCTGGCTGTCTCTTCATTGCACAGTCCTATTTTGGGGGCTTTGACCTGTTCTTTCATTTGGGCTATATTTTTTTTGTTTTGGCACACCTGTTACATTGTGAGGGGCGGGGCCTTAGGTATTCACCAGGGCAGGGCAACCCAGGTCACTGAGTTGTGACACTACATGTGTGGGAGAGGTCAGAGAGGGAACAATGCTGTTTGCTTGGCTCTCAGCCAGCTTTCAGTCACTTTCTCCGCTACCCACAAGCAAATTGGGCCCTGCTGGTGCTGATTCTCAGGTGGGTGGGCTTGTGTATGTTCCAGAACCTCATGGGTCTCTCTGGTGAACACTCCTTTGAGGCTGGGAGTCTCCCCTGCTGCTGGCAACCCCAACAGATTTTTTTCAGTCAGAGGGTTTGAGGCTTTATTTTCCCATACTGGAACCCTAGCTTACGTGGTCTGTCCCACTCCCCAGTTGTTCTTCCCAGTTATCTGGTTATCTGCATGCAAATGTAGGACTGCTGGGTCCACCAGCCTCTGCCTCACTTACCCAGCCCTTGCTGGTGGGTTTTACTCAGAATCTGCCTTGGGTCAGGTCTCATTTGGTGCCTTCACCTCCTATGTGGCTGGAAGTGAAGATTGAGAGCCAGCCTGCTTGGGCTTATAGCTTGGCTCTTCTAACTCCTTGTGGTATGACCTGGGGCAGGGAACTTAATCTTCTTCTGCCTGATTCCTCATCTGTGAAATGGGAATGACAGTGAGACTGCCTCATGAGGTTGTTGTGAGGACTTAGTGAGGTAATGCACCAGTCTAGCCCAGAGTAACCACTCGACAGTTAGCTAGTATTGTTGTCACTGTTACACTTGCAGTGACACCGAATGGCTGGCCCTCTGTTACACCAGAGTCTCTCTAGTCATAAAACCTCAGAGTTGAAGAGACCCCAGTGCTTCTTAAAGGCTGCTTTAGAATCCCTGAAGTTTCTTTTAAAATTTACTGTTCCAAGCTTTACCTGTGACCCAGGAATCAGAGAGGGGCCTGGAAATCTGTCCTGTAACAAACAACGTAGCTGATTGTAATGTGCAGCCAGTGATGGAAACCACCACCTTCTCTTTCTCGGATCCCCTCTCCCACAACACTAGCATGGGGCCTCTATTTGGGCACCTCCTTGTGTGAGGAGCTCTCTTCAACCTGAGTCAATACATCCCACTCTTGGACACTTCTAGCAATACAAAATTTGACCTAAAGAAGTAAGGTCTGCCTCTGGCTATAAGGAGGTAGAATAGAGTAGAGGAAAGAGAACAAACTTATGTCAGGAAGAAATCGGCTTGAATTCCGTTGCAGTGCTTGTTAGCTTTTGGCCCTGGGCAGTGGCTTGCTATTTTCTTCTCCCTTTCATCCTCCAAATGACAGCCTTTCAGTATTTGAACCCTATCTTTCCAGTCTTCTCCTAGCCTCCCTGCATGATAAGACCTTATTTTCCCTTGAGACATTAGTTACATACCCAGGCTCTGTCCCTGCCAAGACATATAATAAAATACAAAGATGTGTGTGGTCCCTCACCCCTGGTGGGGCTCTGGGTCAGGGAATGCATCAGGGCTGGCCAGGGCTGGGAAAGTGAACCAGAAAGCTAAATAGTAAGCCAGCAGGTGAGAGGGAAACAGACTCTGGCACACCAAATCCCCAGCCCTCAACCCGTGGTCATTCAGCTAAGATGACCTCTGATGCTTTTGGGACTAATCCCTGGCTGTGTCCTTTTGGACCTGGGACTGGGGGTAGATGTCATCATCCTAGCCACATCCTTGAGGGTAGTGAGCAAAGAACTGGATGGAGTCAGGGCCAACTGTCCCTCTTGCTCAGTTTGTCTAGGTACTAAGACCAGAACTTGCTGGAGGACAGGTGAGAAATATGGGCTTTGCCCCTCTTACCCATGCCCAGATGCTGAGTCCACCCCCATTACCTCAGCCCACCCCAGCTCAGACTCAGGGTTGGAATCAGACCATGCACATGGTATTTTTGGTCTTGAACCAAGGACTCTTCTTCCTACTATATGGGTCAGAAAGAGAAATGAAAAGCTTTCACAATCTGAAGATCCTTATTACCATGTGTCTCCAGAAAAATTAATCTCTCTGAGCTTCAGTTCCTTCATCTGTAAAACAGATACAAACACAGTAAGTCCCCACTTAATGTCATTGACAGGTTCTTAGAAACTGCAACTTTAACCAATTTTACCATAGACTGGTTGATATAAACAAGAGTTCAGTTTTTACAGCATATTTCTGTATATCAATTAGCCTATGGTAAAATTGGTTTCCTTATATATTGTTTCACTTAAAGTTGCAGTTTCCAAGAGCTTATCAATAACATGAAGTGAGGACTTTATTGTAATACCTACCTCATAGGACTGCAGGAGAGATGAGATGGCATAGTGCATACAAATAGTTGTATACCAAGTGATTGATATGTGTCAGCTTCTAGGAAAGAGGAGGTGCCACTGGGAATGACTGACTTCTCACCTGTGAGGGCAGATGGAGAGCCGCAGCTGCCCCTTGCACCGCCTCTCCAATCCCCTGCACAGGACCTGGGGTTCAAATGAAAACATGGCCATCAGCACATCTGAGAAAGTGGCCAGTCCTGTTCTAAGGCAAATGTGGAATTTGAACTTTACAGAAGAAATATGAAATTCTTGGAGGACATTACTTCCTTTCTTAAACTTTTATAGGTTGCAGTGCAGTGTTTCATGAAGTTTCAATATAGCATAGAAAGTGTGGTCTGATCAACCAGCTGCATGAGCATAACCTGGGAACTTACTAGAAATGCAAAACCTCGGAATCCCCCTCACCTCCAAACATGCTGACACTGGGGTGCAGCCCAGCAATCTGTGGTTTAACAAGTATCCGGGAGCTTCTTCTGGCCCCTGTTTGGGGATATTGGTCTAGTTGTCAGCAGAGCCTCTCTCCCAGCCCCCTCCTCTTACCCCTGGCAGTTTTCAGACCCAGAGGACCAAGCCTCTGTCTCCAGTTGTGTTTTCTCAGCACTTCCACAGTTTGAAGACAGCTCCTGGGAGAATGATTTATTTTCTCGTCCCAGGAGACTCATCTGTTCATGCCAACAGGAGGCAGAATCTAGACCCAAGTCTGTACTAGAGAAAAGTCAGGAAAAAAACATGTTTTGGATGTTCAAGCCACCAGCTCAATTGGCTTTTTCCTCTTTCATGTCCTGACCAATAATTATGGTATCTCTGATGGGTAATGATAATAGCAAATATTTATCAAGCTCTGCTTATGCTGGTAAATACTTTTTGGGTTTTTTTCCATTTGATCCTCATAATAATCTAATGAGGTTAGGTACTGTTAATGTCACTCACATGCCCTGCTGGTGAAACTGAGCCTCAGAGAGGCTAATTCAGTTGCCCAGGATCACCTGGCTAGTAAGTGGCAGACAAGAGACTTGAACTTGAATCTATCTGACAACAGATTCTGTGAATCTTCAACAAGCCTCCCTGCTTGGTTAAGCAGGCTAACCCTTGAGCCAGGATTATGCACAAAGGAATATTCTAGACCAGGTGATCTTTAACCTTTAGCACAGATCAAGATTATTTGAGGGCATCTTGAAACACAGATTGCTGGGTCCTAGTCACAAAGAGTCAGATTCAGCTCCTCTGGGCTGAGGGGTGGAATTTGCATTTCTAACAAATTCCCAGGTATTGCTGGCACTGCTGATCCTGGACCATACTCTAAGAATCCCTGCTGTAGCCCACTGTTTCGCATTAGGGCTGCACGTTAGAATCATCTGGAGAATTTCAGATTCAGTTGCTCTAGTGTGAGACATTGCAAATGCTTTTACATATGTCATATATGCTCCCCAGATAATTCTAATGTGTGGCCAGGGTTGGGAACCACTAAACTCAAAGGAAGTCTACTAATTGCTGTTTACAGTGTTAGTCCTTGAGTACAATGTCAGTGCTCCTCCAGCTGGGGCGTTCACACCGATGGGGAGCTCTGGGTGTGCTGGGGAGCACCAACGCTGCAGGATAGAGAGAGCCCATGCATTTTGTTCAAGGCTTAGGGAAATGTTCATATCCTCCATAAAACGAGCAAATCTACTGTGGAGTAAAGTGCAAAATGAGCATAACTATTTATGTAAACTATGACATTCAACACACTCCTAAGAATCTAACCAAGAAAAATTGTCAGAGACTAACTGCCAAAGACATGCTCAAGGAGAGTTAGCCAAATGTTATTTTGTCTTGATAATTTTTAAACTGTGTAATGGGTCCATAATAATTTATTGTTCAAAAAATATTCAACACTCATGATATTATGTTAAATGCAAAAAGGAGTATAAAAACCTGAATATATATATATATATATATATATATATATATATATATATTTAAAATCCTTACCTGAGGATATATTTATTGATTTTAGAGAAAGAGGAAGGTCGGGGAGAAGAGAGAGAGAGAAACATGGATGGGTTGCCTCCTGTACATGCCCTAACTGGGGATTGAACCTGCAGCCTCGGTATGCTCTGACTGGGAATCGAACCTGCAACCTTTTGGTGTATGGGACAATGTTCTAACCAACTGATCCACCCTACCAGGGCTGATTCTAATCTTACTTTTAAAACACTGTATACAACATATATGTGCAAAGTAAAAAGACTAGAAGGCAGCCTCCCAAAATATTATCAGTGGTTATTTCTTGGTGGGATTGTGAATGATAATGATATTTATACTTAGCAGCATTTTGTAATTTTTTAAACATTTCTTTTATGATTAGACCAAAAGAATTTAGGCAGTCATTTACTTTCGTAAATATATATTCCCAAATACCTGTATGAAATATAAACCATAGGTTTACAAGTCAGAAGTTTTTTTCAGAGGACTAGAAAACATTTAAAAATTGCTAATTACTGTCCCAGAGTGTGTTAATTCCTTCGGACCTAGGAAGTGTGAGAACCTTTGTAGGAACCCAGCAGAGGTGGTGCTGGGTGGGGCACACGTACTCTAGAGGTTGGTCCCTGGAGCTCCTGGAGGCCTCTATCAGGATACATGTGTCAGGAAGGGGTGGGGCTTTTGTTCTCTTCTCCAGTGAGTACAGCTGGTTCACTGTGCTTCTGTGTGACATCACCGAGACATCAGTGTAGTTAGTTAATGTAGAATAGAGTAACTGTGCCATACTAAAGGGGCCTTAGCAATGTCCATGTATACTGTGCAAATATGCAGGTGATAGAAAGTAAAGCTGATGTAACTCGAAGACCCCCTATGCATGTTAACCAAAAAAAAAAAGAAAAAAGAAAAAAAAAGAAAGAAAAAAGACATAGGGAGAAAACTCCTGTGTTGCAAAACACGAGTCCATTTCTCTTCATCACCCCCTAGGGTCTGCCTGTCAATGCTTACCCTGGGGTTGCCTTCAGAAAACAAGCAACTGTGTAGCCTTCTGCTCATTTTGTCAAATGGAGCACTAGAAGGAGGACTGTCCCACTACAGTGCTCAGAGGACCTTGGAAGGAAGAAAGAATCTGAGAGTATCACATATTTAGGGACAGTGTTACTAGGGTGATGATTTCCCATAGGTATTTTCTATGCAATCAAGCCTTACCTGGTTTTATAAAACAAAACCACCTGCTTCCACAGCAGCTGGGACTGATGGCCTGGTCTAGAGGAGCAGGTAGCAGGTCAGTGGGCACCATTCTAGAGTGGCCTGTTCTCCTTGAGGGGCAGAAGCCCTATCCCAAGGAAGGGCACCTAACCAGAGTGCCTACCATTTACTGTAATCAAATTTACAACCACACCCAACATGTTCTTTAAAGGATCCAGGCTGGCAAAATAAATGAATGAAATGAATGGGGCTGCTCAGGTGAATACAGCATCTCCGATTTGCAGGGAGCAGACATCACTTAGCTGTTGCCAGGAGCAAATTTCAGTCTAGTTGTGCCAGGTCTCCCTAGTTTTTCCAGAAGAAGTCAGAATTCTTGATCTTTGAATTATAGTTCCCAATGTCTAAATGTTGCCAGCATTTCAGAAATACTATGTAGTCTGAAGAAAACATGGCTGCTGGTAGACGTCGGCCTGCAGTCCTTGCCTCTGCTTTAGAATATGAAGTCCTAGAGAGGTAATTGCTTGAGTCACCTGTGCCTTCTCATGCCTCTTCCCACCCACCTCCACCAAACTCCAAAAGAAAATTTCCCAAACTCTCAGATGCTTCTCAAAAGTCACATTTTATCAGGTACCTTAAAATTGGCTAATGGTCTCACAGTAATTTATTTCAGTTGAGGATTTTTAAAACTAATTACAGGCACATCTCTCTATATCATGTTTCACTTTATTGCACTTCATAGGTGTTGTGTTTTTTTTACAAACCAATGGCAAGCCCCTCCACCAGCAAAAAGATTACAACTCCCTTCATTGCAATACTCACTTTATTAGGGTGGGCTGGAACTAAACCCACAATATCTCTGAGGTATGTCTGCACTGAGAGGTACTTTCTTGAAGGTGAGGTTAATTTTAAAAATGACTTTCAAGGAACTGTCTTGGTGTTTGAGAGGCAGAGGGTAGAAATGTGTTTGCCTTAGAGGGGGATGGATCTGGGCTAAAATTTCAGCTCACCATCTATTGCCTAGACCACTGGGAGAGTGACTCCACCTCAGTTAGCTTCCCATTCTCATCTGCAGAGCCAGAGGGCTTGGGAGTGTAATGGGACCACAGGAACACACACTCACACAGATACACACGGAAGATAACTCCTGGGTTTGTTTAGGATAATGAATGATATTTTAATATCTGGTGCCTTTAGGTGCTCAGGAAATGTGAAGTTTCTCTTAGGAGCCAATGTAATTGAAACTTGCTTGCAAATGTTATAAAATGAGTCCCATAAAGCTTTTATACATTTAATATTAGAATTTTAAAAATCCACTTTCTTCAGAAATCTCATTGGGTTAGGCAGTGTGACAGTTGAGATGGGAGGAAAAGGGAAAAATAGAGAGAACAAGGGAATGAACCTCAGGGATGTCTGTACCTGGAAGAGGTCCAAGGGACAACTTTCAGTGCCCAAGTTTACTTATGTATAAGGTGATCTTATGATTTATCAGTCCAATTTAACTCCTTTGTTTATTGCTGAATCTCTCGAGTCTAGCACATTCCAAAATAAATAACGTTTGCTAGTTATTTAAATCGGCTAAGGAACAAATGAAGAGTGTATGGTGGGAGTTTTATCTAGCAGGGGCAACTCCTAGCTGGAGAAGTAGAATGCCAGCTTCCCAGGTGTGGAACATGTAGGGTCCCACAGACCTGCCCTCAGAGGAGCCCTGTGCTTGGTTTAATACTCTGTTGTCACCATCTTGAAATTCTTAATTTTTGAACAAGGGGCTGTGCAAATTATATAGCTAGTCTTGATCAGAGAGTTTCATCAGTAAGCATAGAAATGTCAGTGCATAAACTGAAGGGTACAAACTCATGGCCCTGGACCTGATCAAATATTTTTGGCCCACTGAATGGTTATTTTTAATATAAATAAACTTTTTATTTAGAATACTTTTAGATTCACCCAAAAGTTGAAAAGGTAATACGTGGAGTTCCCATGTATCCCTCACCCATGCTGGATTCCCATGTTGGTAATATCTTACATTACATTTATATTTACATTTATAATACATTCATCATAACTAAGGAATTAACATCAGTACATTACTATTAACTAAATTCCACACAGTATTCAGATTTTTACCAGATTTTCCCTGATGCCCTTTGCTGTCCCTGGATTCCATCCAGGACCCCATATTACCTTTAGTCTTCCTATCTCCTTAGGCTTTTCTGGGCTGTGATGTTATCTCATACTCTCTTTGTTTTTGATGACTTTGACAATTTTGAGGAGTACTTGTCAGATATGTTGTAGGGTGTCCCTCAATTTGGGACACCATTAAACTGATGAAACTCTCATTAAATAAACTTTTAATGTTTTTCTAGTGGTTTGATTTGGGTTGTGGATTTGGGTTGTGGAAGAAGACCGCAGAGGTGAAGTAACATTTTCAACACATCATATCAAATGCATAGCCATGAACATGGCTTATCATTGAGGTTGTTGACCTCAATCGCTGGCCAAGGTAGCGCTTACTGGTTTTCTCCACTGTATTCTTCTTGCCTCCCTTTCCGTCCTGTACTCTTTGGAAGCAAGTCCCCTAGCATGCCCCACGGCCAGGGACGGGGAAGGAGGCCTCATCTCCTTCCTTTCTGGCCTTCCCGGGTGCTCCAGGCCATGTGTGTATTTCCTGCCGCAGCCCTAGCAGCGGCCACTCTCCAAGGGGCCGTGATTCCCTTTACTGAAGAAGGTATAGAAACTAAGATCTGGATGTTGCTTGTGCTCATTGCTGCCAGGATGTTTTTCAATTGTTTTCTTTTTAAAAAATTTAATTTTTTAATTAAAATTCAGCCATCATTTTGTGGAGAGTCAGCTTTTCCTGGCTGAGTTAACTATGCATAAAAATAAATAATGTTAAGAGATAAAATGTTTAAAAATTTTTCCTTAATATTTTTGAAGTACCAACATTTAAGCAGAAAGAGATCTGACATTAGAATCTAGGCTTCTGGATGGTCTTGAAAGACCAGAAGGTCCAGCAATCTTGGATCCTCGTTCCTGCTCATCAGCAGGCAGCAGAGGCTGGGAGGCTCTGTTCCTTTCCTGCACAAAGCATTCTCCAGATTCGAAGTCTGCACTGTGTTACACCCAGCTTACTTTACGGCGTTTGGATATGTGAGTCCTGGCTTAGGTCGTATTCAAGTGTGAATTACACACACAGTAGTCTCCCTTACCCTTTATTGGCAGTTTCCCTTTCCACCATTTCAGTTACCTGCGGTCAACTTGGGTATGAAAATATTAAATGGAAAATCCCAGAAGTAAACATTCTGTGCGTTTTAAATCATGCATCATTCTGAGTAGCGTGATGAAATCTCATGTTGCCCAGTCTGCCCTGACTGGGACGCAAACCACCTCTTCACCCAGCAAATCCATGGTCTACATGCTCCTTGCCTGCTAGTCACCTGGTAGCCATCTCAGTTATTAGATCAGTTGTCCCAGAGAGAGATCACATTTACATAACTTTTATTATAGTATATTTTTGTCATTGTTCTATTTTATTAGTAGCTATCGTTGTTAATCTCTTACTGTGCCTTATAAATTAAACTTTATTATAGGTACGTATGTATAGGCAAAAAAAAACATAGTATATACAGGGTTTGGTACTACTCAAGGTTTTAAGCATCCACTGAGGGATCTTGGAGCGTATTGGTAAGTAAGGGGCACTACTGTACCCACGTAGTCAGTGAGTTTAGCTCTCATTTGACCCAGAAGTGAGCCAGCGAGAGGATCTTAGCTCTGGAGGACTGGAGTATTATATGCAAGTTGGGAGGACTCAGGGGCGATGAAGGAGACACATATGTGTATGAAACCATAAAGGGTCTTCCCTGTCTGGTTAAATCTCTCTGATTTTATCTTGAAACAGTAAGAAGCTACTTTAGAATTCTACGCAGAAAGACAAATGTCCTGGTTAGATGTGCACGTAGGAAGATCCTCAATCTGCCAGGTGGAGGTTGGAGAAATCCAAGAACAGAGGAAGGGAGCTCAGTTAAGGGGGCGGCACAGCAAACCAGGAAGGAGGTGATGGCAGCTTGAGCTAGGGAAGGGGCTTCGGGGCTGGAGGAAAGTTTATATAGATTAGAAACTGTTCAGATAAGACTTTTAGAAACTATTTAGACATGATTCGGTATTAATTCCATTCAGATAATGGAAGAAATAGTCTGCTGGTAAATAAAGAAAAGTTGTGTGGGTTAAGATATTTATAATACATCATCCATGACAAGGAGGCTGAGTCATTTTCAAATTCCGATCAAAGTACCGGTCCTACTGCCTAACTTTCCAGTACCAATAAGCTTATTAACATCATGTTCTCAGCAAGCTCTCTCTCAATGGGCTCCTATTATCAGTCCATAATGAATGGAGACCTTTCTCAGGTTTTCGTGGATCTTGATCTACCTCCACCTCCATGCGAGGACAGCAGAGGGTGAGGGCAGCCATCCTGGAGGTGGGGGTGCAGATAAGGAGCAGGCTCCATCACCCAGAAGCAGCCCTGGGGAAGGAAAGGGAAGTGTGGCAACAGGCACCCTGTATCTACAGTCGGTGGCTGAAACAGTGCTCCTCTGCCGGCAAATGGCATGTCTGAAAGAATTAACAATCTGTTTGGAACACATCATCACATGCTAGTCTATTTTTCTTTCTTTTGCTCTAGCCACTGACAATAGGTCGGAGAGTAACACAGCGGGCGCTGGGGCAGGGCAGAGGGAATTGGAGAACAGAGTGGTAGTCAGTTTATTTCTAACCATTTGCAGCTGTTGGCTTGTTTGGGGACTTTTTTTTTTTTTCCCTAGGCAGAGGAGCAAAGTCTTGCTACATGGGGTTATTTTCCTTGGCATGATGAACAGACACTTTCTTGAGGAGCGCCCTGAGATAACACAAAACATCTGTTTGGAGGAATCAGCAAGAGCAGGAGGCTCCCTTAAATAAACACGTACACATTTTACAGAAGGCAGGAGAATGTGCAGGGAGCAGGCAGCCCAGTAAACTACGAGGGGAAGGACGTGTATTTTTAAGAAACGGATCTGTGTTACTAGCTATTGTTTTTTTTCTTCCCTTGTGATTCAATTGCATTTTGTTTTGCAAGTATTTTGGAAATGTTATGTTCTCAGCCACACTGCCAGAGGAGGACTGTTTTCTTTTCCCACGTGGGTGGGATGTTGTTTTTATTCATGAGCTCTTGAGAATGAGTGACTTGTATGACTTGTGGAGGGATTTTCACTTGTACACTTCTGCTGCTGGGCTCCAAAGACAAAAGGGACAGTACGAATGATATCCGACATGAATAACATTTTTAAGGAGAAATGTGGGCATTTTTGGTTGTTGTAAACTGACATGCCATCAGGGGTTCCCAACACGTTGACCAGGACCTTAGGTTTCAGCTTGTGTCATGTGCAAACTGCTTGGACAGCTCAAGGGATATTTCTGTATAGCACATCGGCTCCAAACCTACTTCCTGGAAAAGAGCTTGCCCTGTGGGGAAAGGTAGCCCCAACACTCTGGGCTTTGATGAGGAAGCTCGATCTTTAAAATAATAGTAACATAACTGCCTGTTACTGAAGGCCTTCCGAGTGCCTGCTGGCACTGTGCTCCTGTTTAATCCCTACAATCTCCCCATAGCTGGGGAGTGCGATCCTCGTTCCTCAGATAGGTAACCGAGCCTTTTAGAAGTGCACGAACATCCTCAAGGGCCAGTGGCACGGACGTTCCACAGCTGGAATGAGAACCCAAGTGTAATTGGCTCCAGAACCAGATGCTTAACCACTGTCCTCGACCCCAATGACACATACATTTGGGGAAGTAACCAAACCTCCCTTTTCCACCTTCATCTTTTCACAAGTTCTGCTTCCTCGATTCTGCCAGTGGGAATGAGTGACGTGAAAGGAGCTGGGAGAGCCCTGTCTGGTTTCCTGGCCGAATGAATGGAAGCTACAGAGGCCTTGGAATCCGACAGACTCGAATTTAGATCCCTTTGCAACCCAAACTGACTCGGTAAATCCGGAGCTGGTAACCCGTTGGCCTTTCTGAGCTTTCACTCCAGGGTAAACAAATGGCATAAGAGCTCATCTCTGAACCCAGCAGTCCGTAAGTATTTATTACATACACATCCCTGCTCCAGGCCCCATGCTGGGCACGAAGGATCCACCTGAGCAGAGCCCGGACTCTTCCCTACCCTCCGGTGGTGTACAGTGCAGAGGGCAGACCTCAATTCCACAGAGAGTGTGAATTACCATCTGGGATCTGTGCTCAGGGAAGTTTCAGGAGCAGATAGGAGACACCAGGGGACCCGAGTCTGGGAATGGGGGCAGCCTCTGAGCTGAGCTCTTCAGGAAAAGGAGGCATTAACTGGGTGGACAACAAGGTTCAGTATCTCCCAGCTGCTGTGGACCTGGGCTGTTTGGGGGAAACACTCTTGTGTCCCCGCAGACAACCTTTTAGCCTTTACTCTGCACACCTCTACAGCCCAGGTTCAGCCCAGCATGACCACAGACAGACCAGTCTTATCCCCCAGCATCGGGTTTTCTCTTCAGAAGAAAAGAGAGAAAAGGAGGAAAATGGAATGAGCTGCAGCAGACTTTGGGACCTTTGTCTCCAGTCTGTGGCACTCTCATCCAAAACATTGCGTTCTCAGAGGGGCTTTTCCCTTTGTGCCTTCTGCACAGGATAACAGAAAACACAAGCCATTAGACACCTTTCTTTCAGGGATGCTCAGAATGGGGCATCTGAGGGCTTTGGGGGAAGAAAGGGAGTGAGAAAGAAAGAAAGAAAATGAATTGAAGCTCAGAAATTACTGGAATTTTTATGAAATTTTTGTTTGGAAGAAAGTAGATTTACTAAGTCAGAGATGAAAGGCAAATCGGCATGGGGCCCCCAAAATTATTATATTCCACGCTCGATTTAGCTCTCACACTGATTGTGGCTTGGAGATCAGAAACCTGTGGTTAGACACATTCATAAACTCCTCAGGGCTCAGTCAGATGCTGGTTCCTGGCTGAGCACCAAGTCTTCATGAGGAGCAGCAGGACAGTGATGGGGCTGCCTTGTCCGGCCTTCGAGAGAGACTCAAGGCCCCACAGACTCACCTCCTTGATTGGCTTCACCTCAGCTCTCTAGCCTGCCTCCTCCTTGGCCCAATCACCCCACAGACAATAGTCCTGCTTGGGGTCTCATTGTTGAGCAAGTTCCTGCTGAAACCTCATACAAGTGATTGATTTTGTATACTGACCTCTAAGTGACCCAGGCCTCTTGCCTTGGGTCACCGTGGAATCTGAGCTCAACCTGGCCCTATTTTAGGTTTCACTTATTCATTTTAGTACTGACCCATTTGCAAAAACCAAGCCTCATTCCATGACCCAAGGCCATCCAGGTTCAAGGTCATCCTTGTTGTCTATCACCTAGCTGTCATCACCCCTTTGTGCGACACTTACCTGGACATATTTTCTCATCTTGAGCCAACTTCTTGGAGTCTGATATTTCCCTGCTTGAATCTGAGAATCATAGGATGTGTCTTGGGGTGGGATGGAGAAAGGGGATGCTCAGAGATCGGTTCATGCTTACAAAGAGGCCTTCTAATCAAAGGTTGTTTTCCATGTCATCAATACATATCTGTCTGGCATTAGTATCGGATGGTTTGTCCAGGTTATTACGAGACCAGTCAAAGTTTAACTCTACATTCTTCAAACATGCAGCCTATTAAGACCGCTGGTTAATATCGTCTGGCATTAACTTTCTAATTGAGTACAAGACAAAATTAACTATTGCATTTGAAAAACTACATTGAAAGGCGAAGAAGGGAAGATTTAATGATTAAAAAGAGAAGAGTTTCAGATTTCTTTCTTCCCACATTCTAAGCTAGATCAAAATGTTCTTACCACAGAGCTCTCCTCCCTTCACGCCAAAAGCGGTGTGCAGCCTTCTGTGCCAGGACCGTACCCAGGCCCTGGCAGAAAGCTATCGTTTCTGCTGCAGTCTTTTTTCCTGCCCTAAATGGGAGATGATGGATTCACATCTTAACTAAATAAGATCACTACTCTTTTGGATTCAATTTTGATTGATGCGTATTCCCTACCTAGCCCTGTGCCAGGTGCTTTTAAAGGTAGAAAAGAAGTATAAACTGTTCCTTTGTTCAGAGAACTTGAAGTAATACAAGACGTAAGTGTGAGAAATTCACAGGAAGTAATTCAAGGCATAATATAATCCCATGCTTAATTGAGAACCCACCACACTAAGTTCTTTTTGAGTTCAGAATTGATGCATTAATACCGAGACTATGGTCCTGAAAATAAATATGCCAGAGGAACTTCATTCCAATGTATGTTACAAAGAACATTTGGTCTCCGTGATATACTAAAACTAAAAGTTTACAAAAGAGTGCTTACTATCTGCAACACATTAGCAAAGCCTTTTATATGCATATATTTAATCTTCACATCAGCCTCCTGAGCTACAGATAACATGAACATCTCCGTTTCTTTGGAGATGAGGAAACAGACTTAGAGGCACTACGCCATTCAAGTTGGCTGTATTGTTAATAGGTGGTAAAGCCAGAAATGAAACCTGAGATGTCTGATTACAGATTCTGTTTTAAATCAATAGTTATTATGGGGGGGAAGGAGGTTCCAGAGTTAAAGAGGCCTTTTTCCTACAAGAATTCTGGGACCCTTTACTATGTTTAGGAATCCTGTAAACCTCTATGAAAGCAGCATTTTTGCAAATATACTTGACCTCATAACCTTCTTATTTTAGCCATGGTTCTTGTAGGATTAGTGATTTTTAAAACATCGCTAATGTGGAAGGCCCACAGTATCTTATGTACTTGACAGAAGGAGGGGGCTGGAGGTGGCCCTGGCTAGGTCCGTGGTGCCATGGGGGCCACATCGATGGCCTCGGCCCTCGGCCCAGACCTGGACACCACACAGCCCCCTCAGGCTCCGGTTCCCATTTGTAACTAGCCCAGTGTCCGTTTGAAATGAGCTACTAGCCTTTTATTCTTCCTACTCCTGGACTATATTCAATTAAAACAAACAAACAGACATTATTTAAGCTTCCTCTACAAGCCAGGCACTGAACTAAATACAGGTCAAAAATGGCCATCTGGGCAGTGAGTTCGCAGCCACGTGGAGCCTGTCTTATCAGGACATGGAAGGAAGAGCCTGCATTTTAGAGCTTCCTTTTAGCTGTGAGGCCAGGAGCAAATTTTTTAACTGAGCTGAGACTCAGTTACATCAAAAAACTAATAATAATGCCACTGCTCAGGGTAACTCAAGGACTAAATGACATCGAACACACACATATCAGGCCTTACTCAGCGTTCACTTTTCTATGGCTATATAATGGAGATTGGGTACTTCTTAGTGACACCATAAGACAGAAACCTCTCATGACATTCAATTTTTGTGATCTGCCCCCTCTGGAACCTGTCAGAGCAGGGAGTGGATCAGCACGGCTGAGTCACCTTGTCTTGCTATGATGAGGCCAGTTGTATAGGGTGAGAGTTTCAGAGTCCACCAGAGGGGTGACCATCAAGTTCTCCACATCCAGGGGTGAACTCTTCCACCTCCCACCTTCTGGAGAAGATGTATTGAAAACACACACACATGCATATACGCATGTATACACACAAATCTGAATGCCTGGAAGGCAGCAGAGAAGGGGAGAAAAGGGTTAAGAAGGGTTAACAAACTATATAATTGGTCCCTGAACCATGGATAATATTGGATGAATTTCCCAAATGTCGTGTAACTTTCCTATTCTTAACCTTATGTTCTGTGAGCTGAGATTTTATCTCTGGCTTAGCAGTGAACCTAGGCTCGCTAAGACTCCCTGCCTAGGACTTCTCAGCTTCCAGAGCTGGCCTGGGGTAACTATGGTGCATGCTGAGCATATCCTCACTTGAGTCGTTTGCAATGTTCCCTTTTGAAGAATGAATTACAAGTAAGGGAGACAATGATAGAAGACTCAGGCTCAACTTAGCAGCCAGAGCAAAGAGGTTCTGAGCCTGAGGTCCTACCTACCCAAGGTGTTCAGGTGGGAAATAACAAAAGTAGAACTTAGTTCCAAAGTTCCCACTAAGTGCCAGGCATTGTACAGATAAGAACATTGCTGAGTAAATGTTTTTCCATAATGAAGTAGAGTGCTGAAATGATTTGCCTAGACAACTAGTAAGTTGTTGAGCTAGGATTTTAAAGAAGGTCTTCAGACTTCAAAACCAACTCCTCTCAACTCCTCTAAAGATGATTCCCAGCCATAACCTAAAGGGGAGAGTCAAGAGCAAACCAAGGTCAAGGCCAAAGGCAAGGCCAGATACCAGATGTGGAGTAGAGGGCAGAGCCAAGAGCTCAGAGCTTATCAGAGGTAGAGATGCTAGTCTATTTTCTCATCTGTGAGATGAGAACAGTAATAATATTTATCTTCAAGGGCAATTTAAGGATTCAATCAGGTAATCCATGTAAAGCACTTGCCATAGTCCCTGGAGCATAGTAAGTACTCAGTAAATGTTGGCTTTTACTCTTCATCTCAGATCTATGGTTTTAAGGCATTGACAGAGGAAACACATTTCTCCTTAAGGACTGCAGATTGTATTAACTGATCTCCACCTCCTCGCTTCTGTGGCTCTCTAGGGTGTGGACATTTTTCACCCTTCTCTCCCTTTTCTTTTCTTAAGTTGTGTTTTCATGCCACCGAATAGTAACCTTTTGATGCCTCATTTGTGCTTAGCAGTTGAGCTATGCCTCTATCCCTGGCAGCGAGAACCACACAACCTGATCTTTTGGATTTTAGAGGCAAGCTGACTTGGTCCAAATCCCAGCCCTGCCGCTCACTAAGTGGCCTGGAGCAAGTGAGCCCATGGTTCAGAGCCTCAGTGCTGTCCATCTGTGACGTGGGAGTAGGGAAGCCTACTTCACAGGCAGGCTGCGAAGGCAGCATACCTCAGCCTGCTGGCACCGTTACTATGTGGTTAAAGGATTCCCCTTCTGACGGGAACATGTTTGTCTTAGAGGGGATTCTATCACCTTTGGGACTCGAGCTTCTTAGAAGACGCCAGACCCTCGTCCAGCCTGCAGCAGGGGTTTTCACTGTCCCCTCTTCAGCAAAGGAAACAGCCCATAAACTCTCTGAGGGGCTGTACTATGCTTCCTCCCCAGCTTTACCTCCCCCTCCCTCCAAATCCCAGCATCTGTTGCTCAGCTAGTCAGCTGCCAAGCTGTGGCCAAGTCTCTCCCTGGGTTCATTTGATATGTTACCACTTTGTTTTTGAAGAAAAGCTGGTGTCAGTGCCAGGCCCTGGGGAGGCAGATTCTGCCTCTACCAACTGCCAGCCATGTACGGTCTCTCTTATCTTGCCCTGGGAGTCCCAGGTGATCCCATTACAGAGCGTCTCTTACCAGACAGCTGCCACCAGGACCCTGTGGAGGCACAGACAGCAAATTCCAGGCTTTGTGGGACCAGGGCCACACCCTGAGCACAGCTCTGCAATTCTGTTGCAAGGCCAGTGGTCACGTCTACCTTTCTTGGTAAGGTTAATTATTTTCCTTATAACAACAGCTAGATGCTGTGAACTTCCCTAGTAGAGAAAAGGGGGGCCATTCCCATTTAGTGAATGCTTACTCTGTTTTAGGGACTGGAGGAGGATTTTACTTGTGTTAACACCTTCCTAGCCATGCAAGGGAGGCCTTATCGTGATCCCCTTTTTACAGATGGTAAACCAAAGCTGTACAGGTTCCACTTCTAATCCTCGCAACCACTGGAATTTTTATCTGCATCCTGCATATAGAGAACCTGAAGGTCAGAGAGGTCAAATACAGCTGGAAAAGGAGCAGAGTAGGGATTCAAAGTGTGTCTCACTTAGGATTCCCTAACAACATATCATCACTTAAGGACAATGTAAACAACAAGAGCTTAAGCAGGGTTTGAGAGGGAGAAAGGAAGTAGGCTTGCGAATCTGCTATTTGCCGCCTGCCCAAGCTGGGAACAGCAGTGGTCAGATGGGGAACCTGGGTGTCTGCATCACGAAAAACATAGCCCGAAGCTCTTACCGACCTCAAGGCGATGGAGTGGTAGTGAATGTAATGTGAGGTGTTTACAAAGTTTGTTGCCTTTGCCTGCTTCAGGAACAGTGTATCTCAGGGTCTCAGGAAAAGTTCGAGTTAGAATTTGCATACTGGCAACCTGAAGGCAAATCTAACCTAAAAAGATGTTTTGTTTTGACCCGTGGTATCTTTGAAATTTCAGATTAATTGCTATTTTTTTAATGCAGCAAGTCACATAGAGCTCCAAATTTCTTAATTATCTCAAAAATCAGAATCTGTAATGGCTCTGGGCCTCCATCCACACATGGCCCCATGTGGGCTGGAGCTGTGTCTGCTGCCACAGTCTCCACCGCTCCCTAGTACTCCATGACAGGGGGTGCCAGTCTCCCCGTAGCATCACTCTGCTCCCACCCATTTTCTTACCTTAGAGGTAAGAGGGGGATGAACTTTCTTGGGGTTTATAAAATGGGGAAAAAATTAAAAGGCAATAAGGGAAAGTGCACATTTCTATGTAAAAATAGGTATTTCTACACATTTATTCATACCAAAATAAGATATAACCAAAATTACAAACCAGGCCCCCTTCCCTTTTTTGGTAGTTGTTAGCATTTGATTTTAGCAGCATTCTAGCCACTTTTTTTAGGCAGGACCAGACGCAGCTGAGTGTCTGCAGGCCGGCCTGGGAGCCCAGGTCCAGGACTGCTCCTCAGCCTCGCACATGGTCCTGAGGGCGCTGCCGAAGCTTTCCCATCATGGTTTTGCTCTCTTTTTTTCACATTCTCTAGGTGTTCCCTTCCCAAAGAACTTTCTTCAGATCTGCAAGAAGATCCTGTGCCGCCTTTTCCGGGTCTTTGTCCACGTCTACATCCACCACTTCGACCGGGTCATTGTGATGGGCGCGGAGGCCCACGTCAACACCTGCTACAAACACTTCTATTACTTCGTCACAGAGATGAACCTCATAGACCGCAAGGAGCTGGAGCCCTTGGTGAGTGTTACCAGGCAGTGATGGCACCCAGGCCACCACAGGACCCATGCAAAATACACACTAATGGGTAGTTGTTGGCTGGGGCTGCAGAATCCAATAGGCTTCAGAGGTCAGTTAAAGGTCAGAAGATGCCAAGATGTCCACAGCCACCAAATAAGTGTTTTAAATTTCTCTCGGAGGGGTGGCAAAATATAATGGGATGATGGTGGTTTCAGCGAAAGGGAGTAGCTTTAATTCTCAGCTTCAGAACTAGTCACCTAATTACTTAATCTCTCCTGTGGACATCTCTGATCTCTCCTTTCATCTCTTACACTGTTATCAAAAGAGATGATCAGAAGCATATAGTCAGTAAATACATTTTGAACACCTATTGTGTGGCAACTACTGGGCAGACACAGCCAGGTAAAACTGCCTTTGAGCAGCTCTGATTCCAGCGATAGAGACAGAGGAAGCCCAGACAAGAGTGCAGCATCACAGGAACTTTGCTTTCATCCCGAATCCCCGGGACACAATTTTAATAGAATAATTAGGACCCAGAACATTTGATACAAAACTTTACTATTATCGTTTAGGGGAATGGGGACTACATTTATTTTCTTCATATATTAGCTTTACAGTTGGACTCAATCTGAGCTTTTGAAGTCAAGGACCCTGAAAAACCGCATCATATTTGTAACGTGTGGTATCTTCCTGGGATGCCCCATCACAGCTCCTTCTAGTCGGCTCTGCTGAGTACTTTTGTAGCCAGTATAATATACTGCTTTACAGTAAATCATGCTTTTTTCCTGAAACAGTAAAAGTGGCACTTTTACTAAATGTAGCTGATAGAGCAACTGCGTTTCGTCCAAGTCCATCTGAGTGATGGCCAGAACGTGGGGGCAGGCTGTCATCTTTTCTTCCACCATCTTCCTTTGCTTTTATGTACATGTTTCTAAAATACAGATTTTGTTATTATTTGTGTATGGCAAGGCCAACAAATCAAACTATCCAAAGATTATTTGTTAGATCTGCTCACAGATCCCAAGAGAGAAGCACATTACATCATGGGGGCCACACAGATCAGCAGCCAGGTTGGTCAGAGACTGAGGGAGAAGGGGAGACATGGGCAAGAGCCTTTGTTATAGTTTTCCTGGGAAGGAATGAGTAAGGCAGGCAAGCCACTTGAAGATTGACTAGTTGGAATAATTTCAGTGGGCTCCGAGCCTAGGGGCTGCCCTGGTTGTCTGGGACCTGGCCCTGGGGTGGTGAGGGCAGGAGAATCGTAGCCCTAAGTGTGAGAGGAGGTAGAGGAGGTGGTTGGGGTGTGCATTCTGTTGGTTCATATTGATTAGTGAGTAAGCCGCTTGAGGGTGAGTTATTTACTGTCTCGAGGAATTGCTAGCCTTGGGACCTCCATGGTCAGCAAGACCCCAGATGGTAAAGATTCCAAACACAAAAAATAAAAGACGTGTTTAACATAGTGCAGTAACTGTATCTGGCAAAGAAGATGTTGGTGAATGTCACGTATCACCTTTAGAACCTCTGGACTTGAAATCTGTTATAATACTATGACAATACATGGTAAAATATGTATATTTTTGTATCACTCAAGAATTCTGGAAGAGAGTAAGACTTTCTGGGTACACTTGAAGTATGTCATTGGCTAAAGAAGTGGCAGTTTTCTTCATTTTTATTTACAACTGCTTTCTAGAAAGCTCTTGGAGGCAAGAACTAAGTTGTCTCTGAGTTGGTTGGATAACTAGTGATGAAAGAAGCTGAAATACATTTTGAGTGAGTATTACTAGTTTGTCCTCTACAATGGCTGCTGTGGGTAGACAACCACTTGAAGAAGAAAAGGTTGTGCGAACAGCTCAAGGGAGTTAAAATGCTGGAGTGATAAAGCTAATTTTAGAAAATGTCAAGGGCAGAGGAAAGAGTTAATAGGGGCTGTGGAAATGAAGGGAGTGGAGAAACCACTCTGATCTCCCAGAGAGGGTTCTGTTTTTGGTGAGTTTAGTTTTGTGCTCTTCAATTGACTTGTTTAGATGGAGGGGAAACGCCTTCCCCAAAGTCCACCAGGAGCAAGAGGCTCCCCCAAGAGTGCATGGTTCTGGTTGCGCTGAGCTCAGAAACATCAGACAGATAGATCTGAACGTCGGTTTCTACTTATACAGAAACATAAAGGCCATTGTAGTGCAAAGCTGAGTGTAAGTCAGCAAGTAGAGAAAGTTTTTCTCTTTGCTATAAGACAACTTTGTTATTTTCTAAAGAACAGGCCATAGGGGTTCTAACACCTGGCTATGGCAGGAGCTGACCAAAGTCTCAGAGTCACAGAAAGGCCCCTCAAAACCCAGTATTCTAGATAAGAGCCTCTTTGGGGGAAAAAACTATAATTGGATTAACCAAGAATTATTAACAATGAAAGTGAGCAAAAAGGGTATCAGTTTTTGTCCCCTCCCAGAAGCGTATATTTCTTTGTCTTGTTTCAAATAGTGTCCTTTCTACCTTTACGTTTTGTTAATTATTACTACAGGGAGACTAATTTCAATGCTTTTATATATTAATGGCAAGTGTTTTTAATGCTTAATTGTCTGACATTATATATTCATTTTACACAAACCAAAACATATAAAGTAAACAAAAAAGATATTGGTTGTACTTAACAGTGTCCAGTACCCACTAAGAATACTGTACTTGTGGATTGTTATTACTGAAATGAGCACTTTCAATAGTGCTGGAACACCTAACTTATAAATCCACTGTTGCATTGCACATGTTAAAATCAGTCACAGTATGTCAAATCAACACACTTTTATTTTTATTTGATTTGCATATATCAAGTACCCTATATATGCAAAGCAAGTTGTTCAGATGTTCTAAGTACAGAAGAAAGATATACTTTTGAGAATTTACAAAAGCACTCAAAAAATGTAAAACGATGACTGTCGCTCATCTTCGACCCTTGAAGGATGACAAAGAAGTCAGGCACTTGGCTTCACATTCTAGTTGTACATTCTTTAGCTTCTAATGCAGCTAGAGGGACAGAGGACAGCATTTGTTCTGCCAGTTTCCCGTAGAACATCAGCATGCCCAGAGTTCCCACACCTCCAGTGGGACATTCCTGGTGCCGTGCCTTGGGATTCTGCAGTTCAGAATCAGACACCCCACCACATGTTTCTCTCTGCCATGGTTATACTATGGGCACTCACACTCTCCTGCTCCCAGAGCCCACCATTTGCTTTTGTCTGATATTGTGTGGAGGATCCAGCCCCGCAATGAGGGTAGAGATTCAGTCTCAGACTGTGCCAGGGACAAAATTCAACTCTCTGGATTCAGACTTCCTTTACTAACTTGCAACGTTGAACAAGATGCTTGACTTTTCAAAGCTTCATCTTCCTCATTCATAGAATGAGTGTAATAATAGAATTGTTGTAAAAATTAAATGGGTTAGTCACATGGTAAGTCCTTAAGAAACGTCAACTATGAAGTGAGAGATAAGGAAGGTAAAGCAGCTGGCATATAGTAAGCAGAGGCACCTCAGTGCTCTCTTCCTCAGATCCCACAGCCTTTTGCCATCTTAGTAATCTCCTAGGTAGCCTTGTAGTAGACAGAGTTCATTGCATCAGTGTCTCCCTCTTTGAGGGCTGGCAGTATACATGACATAAGCTTGCATTGTCTGTGTCGCCTGGTACATAATAAATGCTAACTGTAGTTTTGAATTGAAAAGAGTAGTTTGTGGATGACGTACCTCCATTCAAAGGGACTACACAGGAGATGTTGGTTCCTTGGTGCCTCCCTCATCTCAGAACATGCCTGCAGACCTACTCTGATCCACTGTTGGAAGTAATGCTTAATCCTCTCAGATTAGCCATAGACATTAAAAGCAAAATTAGGTGCAGAGCAATGAAGATACATCTCATCAGCCTTAGGCTTGACACAGAAAGATAGGACCCTAACTCTACTCAGTTCTCTGTTCTAGATTCCAGCCAGATCTCTCAGGGAATATTAAATGTTCTCACACTGCCAGCGTGTCATATTGTGCCAGGCATAAGGGGACTGACCCTCCAAAGTCTTAGCACTAAAAATCTCATGTCCTGGGAAAACTCAGTCCTTGGCAAACTGAGATGAGTGGTCACTCCATCAGGCCTCTGAGTGGGAATACAAATTGGAATTCAGAAGCTGGGAAGAGGTCACCCTGGCCCGCACACTGAGGGCTTGCCTCATGGCTCCCTTTGGGACTTGCTGGTCAGCAGCAGCCTGGGAACCCAGGGAATCACATGCCATTTCATTTGGTCTCCAACAGGGAGGCGGGGCTGGAGAACTGACATAGACACAGCCATGACTAATGATCCATTTCTCATGTAAATGCAAGTTGAACTCAAGCAAGTTCACAGTTGGAGGGAAGGAGTCCAAATGATGCTGGTAATTAGAAAATGGGCCAGGCCCTGATTGAATAAGCAGGCTGCTGTTGGCCCTTGGCAGTCTGGGAGTCAGCTTACAGAATGAAGCTAATCAGAATTATTGTTAGCAAGTACAGGCAGCCAACAGTGTTTTATTGGCCTTTCACTACAAACAAAGGCAGGCTCAGAGAGGGCTGTCAGTAAGGCAGTAGCCATTGAATAAGGAGCTGATTAGGGAGGAGGAGAGATGGTGACAGACAAAGTAGGAAGGGTGGGAGGAGGGGAAAGACTGTAGGGTGCTCATTCACCCTAACGCACCTGCTGACCCCTGGGTGACCTTGGTCTAGGGCCTTCACCTTCTCTCCAGGGCTTCATTTCCTTATTTCTAACAGTAAAGGTGATTATATCATCACCTGCCTTGTAGAATTGCTGCTGTGAAACCCAGCAGGGCTGTTGGCTTTCATTCAACATCACAGGGCTGTTCTGTCACCTTATAGCAGAGTGCTTGGGCCAAGTCAGTGCTTCTCAATAGGGCTCTGCACACCAGCTACATCAGAATTCCCTGGAGATTGTTTTAAAGTGTGCACCCCGGACATCACCACAGATTCACAGAAATCAAAATTATTGGGGCTGGTGCCTGGCACCATGCACCCTCTGTCTGCATCTCAAACTCGAATGCGCCCACCTGGGCATCATGCCAAAATGCAGGCTCCGTTTAAGTGCACCTGGGCCTGGGATGGGACATGAACAGGTACATTTTTCTCCCAGGTGATATTGATGCTGCCGGTTCCCAGACCACATCCTGAAGGGCAAGACTGTAGATGACAAATATACTCATATTTGGGAATGATTACTTTTAGCACACATCATCTCTTCCCCTTTCTAGAAGTGGTGGTTCTTAGCTCATTGAGATGGGGAAATAACGCAAAGAAGAAAAATCTAAGGATCAGTGTTGGCTAAAAGTATTCCTTAAAATGCTGGTCCTGAATAATGCTTGGTGAAAGCAGGCTTTTTTTCCTTGATCAGGTGAATTTATGAAAGGCTACATCATCTCCATCCTGGAATACTCACAATGTGCAATCACAGATCAAAGGCCTGGAGAAACCATTCAATGGAGAAAGTGGTTTGATTTTGTATAGCCCACCTGAAATCTTCTTTCTATTGTTATCGCTCATTAACATCTTATAGAGCACAATCTGTGGACATGATCCACAGTTTAGGCAACACTGTTTATCTTTGTGTGTGTCTCTAGAGTCAGAGCTCTGCCTCCCTGCCCCGACCCTGGCCCCAACCACTCACCTACCACAGCTCCCTGGGGTGAGGAAGAGAGAAGACTAAGAGGAAGATGGGCGGGAAGTGAAACTCATAAGGGAGGGCTTCACAGGAAAAAGAAACCCATCCCTGCTCACTCCTACCCCTCCCACATCACCGTGTGACACCTCATTACTAAGTTCTGTTCTAACCATGTGCAAGGCACACAGGCATTTCCAAGAAATAAACACTAGCTTCATTTCTAGAGTTCCAGATGTTCTATTAAGCTCTTTTCATGTATTATATGATCTTTTCCTCACACTTATTACGTTTACTTCAAACAGATGTTACTTCTCAACGTCCAAACCATGTCCCTCTTCATTCCTCAAGATGCTTCTTACTGCCATTTGGTCACACCAAAGCTTCCCCTCCTCCCCCAGTTTGCAGTCAGTGCCTCTTGGGTCATGACTGAAGTTCATGCTCCAAATGATTTTCAGCTTTAGCACCAAAAGCGCAGCTTTAAAAATGGTGGACCAGCTGGATGAAAAGGTTTGAATATCAAAGATTTGGGAAGCCTTGTCTCATAGAGACCCAGCACAGGCCATCCAGGTCCAAGCATATGCTCACCTCATGTTCCCCCTAAGAGGTGGCCCGGTCATGCCTACACTTTCCTCAGAGACGCTTGGGTGAGTGCGGTAGCCAAGGCTGGCCTATAGTGGTAAGATCAGGTCAGGACTGTGAAAAGAAGCAGAGCTTCTCACATGAGCCGGAGCTGCTCCCCAAAATAGCCAGCAATGAAGAGCCATTGTGGGGCTTTTAAAAGGACTTTTTTCTTCTAAAGCATCATCTGCAAAGGCCTCTGGGCTGCTTCTCATCAGACGGGTTCCTTGACTTCAAGCCAGATGGCTCAGGTAGGAACACGAGCGTCAAAAAGAAAGAGCTTCAGCCTGTGGGCCTGGCAGTTGGCCTTTACAGTAAAGTTTCCATGACTTTGTTACCACATCAGTTGTATGACCCTGAGCAACTCATGTCATGTCTCTGTGCCCCAGTTTCCCCATCTATGAAAGAGATCATATCCAGAGCCTCCTCCCAGCTTGTCTCACTGAGATTATGATCTTTGACATGATGTTTCACTAGCGTTGTCTTCTTTCATTCAAGACCTTCTTTCTTTGCTTATAGAGGCCTTCATGAATTAAAGCTCACCAGCAGAGGGGGTATACCTGTTGCAGAGAGTAACTAGAGATTCCATTCAAGGGACTCTGACCATTTAGATGGGGTGTGGATATGTGTGTGTCCAGCATGGATGGCATCAGCTGGTGGCAGTTGTTTAGGGAAACCCAAATGCCCAGGGGTGAGTGGGAAAGCCTGCCAGAGACTGTTGTAGGAGCCTTGGCAGACATATTGTGAAGTGTCAATGTGAAAAATAGCAAAGAAATTTGGGGCTGTTTTCAATGAATTGCATTGTGCTGGGTTATCAAGAATGTGGCAGCATCAGCCACATGCCTTCGTCAGTCCTTTTACTCATCCTTTGTAAATGTCACATTTGTAAAATGGTAGGTGCTTGTTTTATTTGTTGGTTTTGGTATCTTTTTTGGGGGGTGGTCAGGGTGGGATGTGGTCTGGCTCATCTCATGGCCTAAAATACAATCAATCAGAGTTGAAGACAATGACCATGGGGATACTGTCAACATATAATATTAAGTAATAAAAGCAGAATTTAAAACTATATTGGAAAATCACTCTACTCATATGTCTATTTTTTAGCGTTGTCTGTTAGTACCATTATAGATCAGAAATTAGATACGGCAAGTGTCAAGAGTGGTTCTTTTTTAGTGAAATTATGGGTAATGCTATTTTTTACAAATGCCTATATGGGCTTTTCAAGTTTTCTATTACAAACATATATCACTTTCATAATCATCATAAGAATCAAACTGTGTGCTTTAAAAGACCTTAACAACAAAGACCAACAATGCACATGACAAGCAGCCTGTGTGCCCGGGACCAAGTGGCTGAGTGGCTCGCCCCTATCTCTGACCATGGCGCTGCTCCCCCTGTACAGAGCTGTGGTGACAGAGGCTCCAAGGAGCAAGCCAGGCATCGTGCAGAGCCCTCAGTGGCTATGGGAGGTGGATGTGCACAATCCCCTTGGACAAAACAATTCCCCGGATGTGGGGTCCTTCCCCCTAGAAAGTGGAATTTGAAGCCCTGTTTTAAGTGGGCAGATCTCAGTGATCCTATAGCACGTGAAGAAGCCTGCAGGTCACTCATCTGTGACATGCCCAGTCCTGCAGGGACAGATTTGTTCAGGCATCTCACTGCAAAGGCACCGTGACCCTGACTGAGGGTGTTGCTGGGGGTTTTCCCATCCAGATTTCTCTATTTAACTAGATTTGAAGAGATTTTTGGTTTTTCAAAAATTCAAGTTTTAAAAGAAAACAAAAGGAATTTGTTGAAAAGAGATTAATTCATACCATAGGATGGTCTATATACAATTTATTACACTTAAGCATAGTGTATGTACAATAACTACAAATCACTTTTAGCAGAAACTACAGTGTGGGTCTAGAGTTAGTTCTAACTCCTTATTACACAGATACAAGAATTAGCAAAACTCAAGACCAGAAGTGACTAAGGAATATGTCTCTGGCCTGATCTTAGTCATATTCTTGTTGTATTATTTTTCTTCTCAAAGAGGACCATTCTCTTCTCCTATCCCCAGGAACCCCTGTGCCATCCTGATTTATACCACCTGTATCTCTCTGGTCTTGTGATTCCTTTGCATGGGGATTGATATTCTAATCACAATGAATTCTCAGTGTCTAGCTGCTTGGTTTAAATTTTAAAATACAGAGCCTTAAAAATTATTAATATATTCCCACAGCTCTTGTTATTTCTGTTCCACTTTGCTATTGCACATCTCCATCTCACTCTTACATGTCAGATTATGCATTAGTTCTGCAGGAATGCACACTAAGGATGGCAGGCTTACAAGTCGCACACTGCCTCTCTCTGTACCTTTCCTGCGTGGGAATGTTTTATAGGCTGCCTGTGGTTTTGACTGGCAGAGCCGTTTCTAGATCATTCAGTAACACACATTTCTTGCTGACCAGGTGCTGAAAATTTGGGTCTTACTTTCAAGGAATACACTGGAAGTTTTCCTCCTATATCTGTCTTTACTGCAGCATCTCCCAAAGTTTTTTTCCCCAGAATCTACTAGTTCTAAGGGATATGGAAGGATTATGTGAAAACAGCTTCCATGGCAAATAGCTATGGAAAATAATGAGTTGATAACTGTATTCCAGTTTCTTTAATACCCCGTAGGTACCCTAACCCTCCATGCAATGCTTGTAGATGTTTTTGCTCAGAAAATCCTTGCTCTCCAGAGCATTTTCTACACCTAAGGTTTTGAAACACTCTTTGGGAACTACTGCCCACACAATCTTATACAATCTACCTTCCGTATTAGAAAGTCAGTCCTCTTGTGGCTGCTGAAGTTCTTCTAAACATTTATTGAAAACCTACTCTATGTCAGATATTGTGCTGAGTGCCAGAGTGACAGTCAAATAAGATCTATCTCCATTTTTTTTAAGAAGCTCAGTTTTAAAAGAATCATATCCTTTGACCCATCACTTAGAGCTGCACTGTCTAATACAGTAGCCACTAGCCACTTTTGACTACTTAAACTCAAATTAATTAAAATTAAATAAAAATTAGTTTCTTAATTTCCCTAGCTGCATTTCAAGTATCAAAAAGCCACATGTCTAGTGGCTATTGTAGTGGATAGACAGTGAACATTTTCATTATCATGGAACAATCTCTCAGACAGCACTGAATTAAAGGTTCTATCTGCAAGATTTACTTCCTAAAATACACTACTAACACCTTCTTCCACCATGCATGGCTGCCAGATGTGTTCAAAATTGTCTCCATGTTGTCTCAATGAGGCATTGCCATTTAGTTCTTTAAGCTCGTAGGATGATCTATTTCTCTTTGCTAGGCCACTTCTCTCCCAGTTTACAGATGAAGAACAGACTCAAAACCATCTATCTGTTCAATGTTTCTCCCTACTTCTCCTGTCAGAATCCCCATTTCAGGGAGGAGCTCAATGCCTCATGCATGCTATTGGCCTGTGGGGCACCAAGTACTAAGCACGCTTTACTATGTCTGCAGTATTGGGAATTGCTGCAGAATGTCAATCACAGCAGGAATTAATTCATCTTCATAAACATTTACATGAAAATATGAATAGTCAGTATGGCTTGGTGCCCATATATAAATAAGCCTGCCAAATCTTGGCTGCTATGTGTGGTCTCAATTAGTTCAAATTTCCCAGCCAGATAAAAGTAGATTCTTTGGCTCCAAAAGATGTCAAATGAATATTAACGTGGGTATTGGATGTGGGAAGGTTTCACTTCTCTCCACACCCACCTATCCACTGTGATAAAAGCATGAGGATAAGGTTATAGTCCCTAATCTAGGGACTTGTGTGATCACTTATGTGGTCTTAAGAATATATCCCCATGGAATAATTTTATACATAAAGATCACTTATATAAGCCACCAACAAAGCCAGTTCAGCCATTGTACTAGAACTTTGTATTAATCAATACTAGTTTTAAGATGTTAGTGCTAATAGATTCTTATTACATCATGTCTGAGTATAACTGGACCAATAAACAAAAATACATGCCTACACGTAGGCCTGGATGAAAAAAGAGAAATTTAGATTACTCTGAAGGGAACTTCACAGAGTTCCTTGAATGGGCCATGTTGTCTCACCTCCAGGCCATGGAATGTGGCAGTCCCTCTACCCTCATGTCCTCTCCAAGTCCTGCTTGTCCTGGAAGTCTCAGCTTAATCATCCCTTCTGCAGAGAGGACCTTATTCCACACGATGTCAGCTTTCTGCTGATGGCTCCCGGAGTCCCCTGATCCCAAAGAAGACAACTAAGATGGAAGCCGCAGTGTCTTTAAGGAAGGATGTCAGAAATGGTGAACCACCATTTCTTCCATTTTCTGTTCATCAGACTTGAGTCACTAAATCCATCCCACTCTTAAGGAGAGTGACATTAAGCTCTACCTCTTGAAGAGAATTTCAAAGAATTTTTGGACATGTTTTTTAAACCACCATACAGACCAAAAACATATAAAAATATTTAACTGGTAATGTTTTGTTAGCAGCAAAACAGCAGCACCAGGTGTTAGTCCTCGGTCCAGCAACCACAGTTCTTGAGCTCTGGTAAGAGAAGAATTCGGAGCCAAGACTCAAATTATAAGGGAAAGTTTATTCAGAAAGTCACAAAGATAGAAGTAAGCCACAGAAGAAATTAGCTCAGGAAACAAGTTACAGAAAGCCTTGGAGTGGGGGGAGGTGGTAGAGGGATTGAGCAAAAAAGGAAAAAAAGAAAAAATTCATGGACAGAGACAACAGTGTGGTGATTGCTGGTGGGAGTTGGGGGTAAGTGGAGGAGGTTATACGGGGGATAAATGGTGATGGACGGGCACTTGACTTGGGGTGGTGAACACACAATACGGTGTACAGATGATGTGTTGTGGAAAAATGCACCTGAAACATCTATTATTTTGTTAACCATTGTCACCCCAATAAATTCAATAAAATGGATAAAAAAAAAGGAAGGCCCTTTCAAGCTTAGGGGAGAGAGGGTAGGAGGAGAGAGAGAGAGACATGCTTCATGAGAGACAAAAGAGGAAGGAAAGGTTCAGGTGTGTACCCTATGCTGGTTCCTCCATCCTGAGGGCTTTTATCTGATAGTCTTGGGAAGGATCCCAACAGAATATTCATTAGCTTTCCAGGTGTGTCTCCTGAGGATCATGGTCTCCACTGATTGGCTGATGTCAGGGCAGGGGGTCATTAGTCAATGCCGCTGGTCCTATGGCAGCCATGGTATCTTTCGGTCTGGCTTTGCTGCTTCTCTGAACCTGAAGCTGAACACAACTGAGGCCTAGATGTCATCTCCAGGGGTTAATGCTTCAGGGAGTGGTTGTGCAAGGGCTTGTAGTTTTCCCATTGGTAGGCACTCGGGGCTCTCTGCCCTGGTGACCTTTGCACCCGGCCCACCATTCCTGTTCTGCTCATGCCTGTCTACAAAGGTTTGTTTTTGATTTCCGGCATTTCCCTTTCTTCTCATTTCCCACATCCTACAGCTCAGGTCAGCCCTCTCCAAAATGCTCATTGTTCCAGAAATCACCTGCCTCAATGAAAACTCTCACTACTGCAGCATGGTCACTTCCTCTTCCCCTCCCTAGCCAAGCTCACAACAAAGGCAACCTAGCTAACTGTTGCCACTTTCTTACTTCCCTTCCACTTCACGGGAACTTGGCCTTGGTCACTCTGGAAACCTGCTCTTTCTCCCGAAGAGTCCTATCCTGCAGCTCTGTGTACTTACTTTCGATACAGAGAAATATAATTCACTAATAATTCTGGTTATGTATGAATAAATTTTAAAAACATTGTGCTGGACCAAAGAAACCAGACACAAAGAGTACATACTATTTGATCCCATTTCTATCAAATTCTAGAATAGTCTAAATGAATTCACAGTCTCAGAAAGCATATCAGTGTTTCCTGGGACCGAGGGTGGGGGTAGGGGATTGGCTGCAAAGGAGCAGGAGGGAATTTTCAGGGATGACAGAAATGTTTCCTATCCTACTTGTAGTGGTTTCATGGGAACATTTATCTGTCAAAATTCATTGAACTGTACATTTGAAGGGAAAATATATCTCGATAAACTTTCTTTTTAAAGTGTTCCTGGTAAATGCATCCAACTTACTTTACAAACAACCTCAGTATTCACAAGAGTAACGTTTTGACATGTTTTTGTGGAAAACTCTTGTCTTCCTGCTGCCTGGGTGGTTAAGGAGACAAACTGAAAAGGAAAGTAGCAATGCATCTCTAAGGTCCAATCAGAATATCTTCATTCCAGTAGGTTATAATAACAAAAGTAACTCACGCCACAGGGACAGGTGGCTCTCCTTCCCCTCCGGCAATCAGTTATGAATGGTTGTAAATCATTCCGCTGCACATCACCTGGGGAGGTTTCAGAAACTACCTCAGTTCTCAGGCCTCTTCCCAGAACTGCGAAAGCAGAATCTCCGAGGGTGGGTCCCAAGCACAGCAAAGCTCTTGGGTGACACCACAGGAGAGCCCAGTGAGACTGAGTGTGGTGCCTCCGAAACTTTTCCCTGCACGAGAGCACCTGGGGAGCTTGTGATGGATGTAAACGCATGGGTTCTATTACCGGAAATTCTGATCCCGCAGGTCTAGAATGAGGCTCATGAATCTGCATTGTTAATAAGGGACCAGGTACTTCTGATGCAGATGGTTCAGACATCACACTTTGAAACTAATATCAGCTATTCTCAAATTTTTAAGAAGAATTGGAGTTTAACAAAAACTTTTTGCCCCCAGCACCCCAGGCCTCACCTGTGTTACAGCCCCCAACACACCACCTAGGGGCCCAGTGCTCCAGGCACTTGGCTAGGTGCAGGGGATGCAGTAACTGGCCTGTCTTGACCTTGGCATGAGCCTGCCTATCAACAGAGATATGAGTGGTCTTAATTCTGGTAAAATGAGAGGCCAGAGCCTAGAGTAGTGGTCCTTAGCAACAGCTTCTGTGAACGTTCGGGGTGAAGCCCAAGCCCAGTTTTGGGACTGCACCTCCTCTTCCACCAAAGCTATCCCATCTCTCACAGCAATGGCTTTCATGTAGGATTACATCAAAGAAACGGTTTTTGCCCCTAAAGTCAGGTGTAAATCCTCTGGGTTAGGGCAGTTTAGATTTCTGTTCGGTTCTGGCACATTGTAGATCCACAATGACAAAGATGTCCTACCTTTCTTTTTCTTTACGTGTTTCTATTGTGCACTTACTTTAGAACAGAGGTTTATGGTAGAAAATTATGTCTTATTAAAGTATTTCAGCATAGAAGAACTTCAAGTGGTCAGTAATAACTATATACTTTTTAAATTTGATATGTTCATCTTCTGAGGATATAACAGGGAAGGTTTTGAGCGGAGCAATGGGCTGTTGGCCAGACCATGGACTAAAGATGCTGTAGGAAATTTGTTTATGTATTACCTCATTCAATCTGCACTCAGTTCTATGGGATAAATACTGTTCTTATCTTTACTTTAGAGAGGAAGAAAATCAGACAAGGAGTTAAAGTAACTTGTCCAATGTCACACAGCTCTGTGAAGGCAGGAGTTGACTACATGCAGTTTGACTCCAAAACCCAGTTTAGTCTGCCTTGGCATGTGCTGAAGAAATTCATGTGAGGTGGATTTTTGCTCAGGGACATGCTAACTCACAGGAGTTCTGATGCTCTACAGCAGCTGAGTGATCCCCAAGGTTGTCCTTCTCTCAGCAGCATCTGGCTGGGGGGCCACGTCAAGTCACATCCACCCTCTGAGCCCATGGAGTGCGCATGGTTGAATAACTTGAATGAGTAGGAGCTCACGCTAAGCACTTCAGCAACTGAAAAGACATGCCCCTTGCCTTCAAAAGGTTACTATCTGTAGATCAGAAGACCCAAATCCAAAGCCTGCAGAGGCCAAGAGGATAGCAAATTGAGTTAGTGAGTAGGCAGTAAGAGAAAACTGAGGGAGCAGCTACCATGCACCTGCAGCTAATGGCTTCAGTGGGGGAGTGGAGACCCAGGGTTTCCAGATCAAAGAAATTGGAGCTCTAACATCTCAGGTGAACTCTCCAGAATTATAAAAAACGGCAACTGATTAGACCAGTTGTTGTATTTTATTTTTAAACCCACAGGCCTAACAAACTCTTTCTAGGGGCACAATTGCTTAAAGGCCATCATTTTGCCCTTCTGCCTTACATAGAGCCTATGGTGGGCAGCAGAGGGTCTGGGCCATTACAACCTGGCAACACACCCACAGTTTCTGAGCCTAAAGTGTTATTAGTAGAGTTTGTCCTCATTACGAAAGCCCAGAACATCGAAGCACAGGAAGTGAAGCGTCCAGGTATGTGTGTGCACGCGTGCGCGTGTGCTTGCGTGTGCTGGGGTTCTGCAGGGTTTGTGTGCATCAAAAAGACAGTAGTTTCGTGATTGACTGGATGACAGCCTCTCATCATGCTGCTCTGCGCTCCATCACCGTTGCTGGTCTGCAGTGACTGCGTTGCTGCAGGCACCAAGAGACACAGAGCACATCTGTTCTTTTGTCACTGGTTTCACTTGACACGACCAGTGTCATCGCCAGCTGGCATTTAGATTGCTGGCCCTGTTGCTGCCAGGCCTGGACCGTAAGTGGCTGCTGCCATTGTATATGCTCGCTGCAAACAGTAGAGCCTTCAGAAGCCCGCCACACACCACCTCTGCCCGGGGAACTGGCACCAAGCACCAGAGTACTCCCAGTGCACCCTCAGGGGTCGTATCATATTAATCTTTGAAAAACATTGGCAAATGGACAGGAGTCAAATAAGATGTTTGCCCACATCCAGCACAGGCTGGCTTTAGTTTTATGACCTAATGATTGAAGAGGAAAACTTTCATTCAGGTTGGCAGTCCCTCTCATCTCTAAATTTCATTTATAATATAAGGTTTCTTTTGTGGTTTCCTCTTTCTTCGGAACTTGCTCTTACCCTGGTGGTGACAGCAGCCTTTGAACGTGTACTACAGAGGAATCTTAATAGGCACTCACAGGATGTGGGTTTTGTCTCTGGTGTCACTGGTGTAGATGTTAGAGTTCTGCGAGGTTCTCAGGCGCAGTTACTTTTCATTTTGGTTTCCGTTGCTCGCTGGTGCAAGGGTGGATGATGTTTTGCATTCACAGAGAGAGATTATTCTAAATGGAAGAATTCTTGTAAAGATTTTATTTCCAATATTGATAGCAATAACAGAGGGGATGTAATTAATCAGACATGAATATTTTCTGAAAAGCACATGCGTTAACACACATGCACGGGCATAAGCACAAGCACATTAATGCGCATTTCTTCCTGGTTACGCTTCACAGGTTTCCAAACCCCTTCTCTGGGCGGCGGCTGCTTCTTCTTCTTCTTCTTCTTCTTCTTCTTCTTCTTCTTCTTCTTCTTCTTCTTTCATTTCGCTGATGGAATTGTACGCAAAAACCTTCCTTGAATTTTTTGAAAATTTTTTTCCAAAATCAATGCCTATGGGCCTTTTTTGTTACTTTCTTAAGTTTTACTTTAAATTGCGATAAACTATCCTTAACATAAAACTCACCATCTTAACTACCTTTCAGTGTACGGTTCAGTGGCACGGAGCATACTCACCATTCACCTCCAGAACTCTTCATCTTAATAAGGACGACTTTTATTTTTTCGTTGTTTTTCCTGTGTGACTCAGTTCTTTGGGATGAGCAGTTGAGGAAGGGGAAAGGAAGTGTGTAAAGGGAAAGGATATCTGCTCTTATTTCTCTGCAACCGAAGCAGCGCTGCTGCCTGCTGTCAACACAGTGGACAAATTCCCTCTTAGCCTGAGAGCAAACACGGTGTGGCAACAGCCCGAACGACCTGCGCTAGTGCTGAAAGGTCTGCAACTGCAGCTTCAAAATAAAATATCAAAAACAAGGGAGGAAGGAGCCCAAACGGGTAAAAGTTGCTTTAGTTCTTTGAAGCATATGCCCTTTATGTAAAATTTGTATTGTTTTTATGGTTCTTTCATTGGGAACCCGAGGATAAGAAAACAGGGTTTGCCTCCTCTGTGCTCCGAAAGCCATTACAGTTTAGTTTTAAGGGATGCAGGCGGAGTTGGCCCCTTTCTTGTTTTACATGTGTTTTCTTACTCATGTAGCACCACTGCTCCCCAAAGAAAAGAGAAATATTGGACTGTTAATGGTCAGGCCAGTTTTGAAAAGGACACATGGATAACCACAGGGGCTGTAAGCCTACAGCGTCTCACTGCACAGGGTATCTGCAGGGTGTGGAGCGGGGCTAACAAGCTTTTTCTGTCGAGATTCAGATACTAAATGCCTTGGTTCAGGGGCCGTAAGTGGCCTCTGCCACAGCTCCGAGGCCCCACCCCTGGGTGGGGATACAGCGTGCACCACATGTAAGCACAGGGATGCGGCTGTGACCCGGGGCACAGCTTCATTCATGGGGCTTGACATGTGAATGCCATATAGTGTTCACGGGTAATGAAGTACTACTCTTTTGATTTTTTCAACTATTTAAAATGTAAAAATCATTCTTAGCTTATTGCCCATACAAAGCAGGTATGGACTGGACATAGGTCCTCAGGCTGTGGTTTCGAGGTCCCTGATAGAGAGGAGAAACAGGACTCCAAGGCCCATGGACAGGATCTGAATGACAGATCTTAATTCAAATTCTCTCTGCTAAGTATTAACCATGTAACCTTTGGTAAGTCATTAACCTCTCCAAGTTTCAGGTTTCTAGGAGAAGCATAATGACCAAACCATGGAGATGATAATCAGTGACAAAGTGGGACACAAAATGGGAATCAGTCCCTAAAGCTCTGAGGAGGTTAAATTTCTCTCTAGGGGAGCCTGAGAACACATTTCAATTGGTGGTAGTCAAACTCCTAGCAATAGATCTTATTTTATTAAAATGAAAGTTCAGTTTGTTTCATGTCAATTTACTCCATCAACATAATCCTTTGTTCCCATCAAAGGAATGAGACTGCTAAGAAACTACAAACTTTCTAAATTACAGGCTCACTGAGGAAGAAAATTCTCCATATATTTTCATCAGATACACAATAGAGTCCTTATTAAGTGATGGCAAGCTCTGTCCTGTGGTGAATCCAGCTAGGCTGACTGGTTTCTGTGGAATTCTTTGTTTTCCCTGGGGAGGCAAATTCTTCATCCAGGGACCCGTGCCCTGAAAGTTCGAGGCACAACCAAAATAACAAATCGTGTTTCTTCAGGATTGCTTGGATGTCATTAAGAGTTGGATCCATTAAGCTTCTTTTAGAATAAATAAAATCTGTGCCTACAGCCTAACCTAGTGGAACTCTGCTTCACCAGCCAGTGCCCCACAGAAAGGCCAAGTGACGGAAGCAAACAGGGATCCCCTTACTCTGCCCCCCCGCTTCAAATCTTCAAAGAGCTAGGCAGGTGGGTTCTGGGCCACACAGGCTCTGGGCCACACCGACACCTGTTACATCCCACTAAGGGAGTAGGTGCATTCAGTCACCCTTTGCTCATCCCCAAACACAGGGCATAGGAGCATCTTCCAGACCCCAGTCCAGCTGCACTGACAGGTGCAGAGTTTGGGAAGGAGGGAGTCACACCCCTTAGAGCTGTGGGGACCTCAAGCCAGACTGTGAAGGAAGGAGATGGGCAGGCAAAATGAGGGAAGAGGAGGAAGGGTGGCTGACAGCCAGAGAGGGCCAAGACTGCGCCTCACTGGGTTACAGGTCCATCACGTTGAGCAGAAGTCAGGTTGGATCCACACACTGGCACGGTCCAGTGCTAACAGTGCACCAGTGAGAAGAATGAGAGGTGTGGGACATGGTAGGTAGATCTGCAAAATGAGTCAGATGTTAAAATTAAAAAGCACGGAACAGGGCACTGTGGGGCTTTGGCAAGGAGATCCTGAGAAATGCGGCAATGAAACATTTTGATCCAGGCTCTTGCTTTCATGATGCATGGGGAGGCAGCCTGCCTCATGTGCATAACCCGTCTTCTGTGGTTAAGTGAGAAAGCTTCAAAAATGTGCAAGTCTGCCTTTATAAGATCTGTGTAAATCAGGAGACTGAACATGTTTACACAAGGTGGCTTATTTTTAATGTTTTCAGGATTTGGGAAACGAAAAGCAGTGTGATTCCTGTGTCATCTGAATAAATATTCTCTGTGGGTGGCAGGTCTGTGTGTTTATCTATCCATACAGATGTATGCATGTACTCAGGGCATGCAAATGTGTGCACACGTTCACACACACATACCCCTCAGTTGCAGAACGCCTTCTGTGTCAGTAATGTGAGCTGCTGTTTAGGGACAGAATTAATCAAATTAATATTGTCTTTTCATGTGGAGGGAGGTCTGGCCTGCCATGTTTCTATTTTTGTTCCTTTTGACTTATTTGCTACCACATTCCTAAAAGAAAGCAGAAAAGACATTTTTGATTCCTACGTGCTGGTTGGCTACCATGTATACTTTAATTTGGGAGGATTTTTTAAAAAAATGTTTGTAGTTTGGCTGCCCTGCCTGCCTTACAAGAATTCAGACTTTGGGTTGCTGGCAAGGAAACACCAAAAATGGTTCCACCAGCCAAGTCCTTAGTAAGGTGGCCGCTGACTCAAAGAGACTCCCATGCAGGTATGAATGAAGATCCAGTAGGCATGGGCCTGATGCCTGGGGACATAGTGGAGTTGTTAGGAAGGCAGGTTTTCAAGTTTCCGCCTTGACTATCCTAGTTCCTAGCTATGCCCCTTTGACCAAGTTACTTAACCTCAGTTCTTTCATCTGTGAAATGAGGCTAATGCCACTCACTACATAAGACTGCTGGAAGGACTAAGGGAAATAATGAATGTGAAGTGTGGAGCACAGTGCCTGGCACATGGAAAAAGTGCAGAGAGTGATAGATGAGAACACAGTACACTTGTGTTGATTATTTAAGGCTCTTACACCAGTTCCCCATCTTGTTCACTCCATTTTTTGTGACCTGACACTCATTCATTTATTCACCAACTTATTTATATGTATAAAGCTTTGTTCCAAAATGCACTTAAAGTGGCTGGTGTCAGTGTCCTATGAGGATTCCTCCTTCCAATTCCTATTAAACAGATGCAACTACATTAAGAAAAACAGTTGTAAAAACATGTGTAGACCCTGTGCTTGATTCCTGCTCAGGGTACCTGCTCTGGGCTGCAGCCATATCCTCCTAACTTCAAAGGCCCTGAGGACAGGAACAAAGTGCTCTGAGCCCTCGGGGACGGCAAGACACAAAAATATCTCCAAGGTGAGCTTACAGAGCTCCTGACCTTCCAGGTTCCAGGAACCAGCTGGGGAGTCCAGTTCATTGGAGGAGATTGAGCTGGGTCCACGCTCCTGGAGAAGGTACTGAGTGGCCCCGCTACAGGCAAACCAGAATCATCCTTTCCTCTGGGCCCTTCCCCCCAGGTGCACTGAGGGCTCCTGAGACTACCTTCCTAACCAGGGAAGCTGGGATTGGGCAGCCATCCTGTAGAATTGTCGAGGCATTCAAGAAGAGACTGATGTTCCTTCCTCTGATATATGCAGCTGTTTGGATTCTAGAAAGTGAGAGGCGAGACTCCTTATTGAGGGGAATACTGGCCCCATGTGGACAGCTGGGGGCCTGAGGGCAGGCAGGAACTGCCCCCTCCCCCATTATTCCTGCCTTCAAGGGCTCCAGCTGGGGATTGGTTGGGGATGTTTTTTATTTGCTTGTTTTGTCTTTTCTTTTTTTCTCTCTCTTTTTTCAGCAATTTCCCTGTAGCAAGTAGCCTGTTTTTCCTGGGCTGCCTCTGAAAGGCAGCCTTCACCTCTGTCTGAGGGGACAACTAGCTTCCAGGCGGGGAGGTCTCAGTGACAATTTCTGGGGCCTAAGGTCATTTCCCTTTCTCTGAATCACTGTCTCCCATCTCCGCAACTTGTAACCCTCACAGACATGCAAACAGGGCATGAAAGGATGAAAAAGAGTGTTCTGGGCAGGCAAAGGAATGGAATTCTCCATACAGAAGAAACAGACACAGACCTTGGCTGCAGAGAGAGGGAGGCAGACCCAGCAATCCTTGCAGTCACTTGAATGTGTTGGGACTTTATCTGGTGAGAGACAGATGAGTGGGAACAAGTTTTATGCCTCTCTGGATTTTTAGCAGCTCCATTTTGCAGCCTGCTCTATTGATACCAAGCAAAGATTAGAGAGGGCAGACTTTTGACCTTAGAATCACAAGGCCTCCTGGTATCACAGGACACTCTGAGTCCTTCAAACTGAAGGATTTGGAGACAACAGTAGACTTTGATTCTTATCAAATGCCTCAACACACTATTACTTCCTCTTTGGAATCACAGCTCCTAAACCACACCTGCCCGTTCCTGGAATTCCTTTAACACCAGTATGGCCATGCTCCTCACAGTGCCCTGATGCTAGAAGAAACTTCACTGAATCCCTGCCCCTGTCCACAATCAGAAATTACCACAAACTGACCCACAGAGTTTAACTGACTATAACACCATTCCTTGCTCATGCCAACTTGCATTTCTTTTGGTTCTTATGGTGAGGGAGGAGGAAACTTTGCTCTCAAGGTTCTTTTGGCTGGTATAATAATCAAATAGGCATGAGACAGATTAGCAAGAGAAAAAGACCAAATTTGATTACATACATATGTATGGGAATCCACAGACATGAAAGAGTCAGGGATCCCACATGCATGAGAGGTTTAGAGACTGAAAGGGAATGGGGGTATGTAGATATCCTGAGCTAAGGATGAGGTAAGGTGCCTTGGGGCTTCAAAGGGTCCTTGCAGGATGATATAAAGAGCAGGTATTTAGTAAATAGTAGTTTTCTTGCCCTATAGATAGGTCAGAAAAAGGTTATCTCTGATAATCTCTTATTATGGACAAGGCCCATAATTCAACTTCCTCTAGGAAGTTAAGGGAGGAGCGGAAGTTTCTCTTGAGCCTGAGGCTGAAGTTGCCTTTAGCTCAAAACAATCCACATACCACAGAGGCACATCTTGGGATGACTAGTTCTGACAGTTCCAAAGGGACTTGCTTTTGCTACCATGTAAGGAAATAGCAAAATATCTGCTTGACCTCTGTGTGCAAACATGTCCTCAGGGGTTTGCATGTAGCGGGGCTGAGGATCTTGGAGGGTGAGGGGTTGGGGTGGTTCTGATAAAACTTGGACAGAGGCATCACCAGCATGGTTGTTGGGAAAGGAGGAGGAAACGAGGAAGTTCTGAGGAGACAAATGGAATTTCACAATAGTCAACATTTTCAATCCACACAATTTTAGGGAAGGAGAAAAATCAGCCAATAACAAAAGAAACAAATGGAAAATACAGATACAAATTGGCGGGTCTCAGGTCTTTTAAGAAATGGAATTTATAGGATGAAAGGTACCACAGAAAGCCTCTCTCTGAGCTGGCTACCACCCCAGAGGGCCTGACTTGGCTGTTGGAAAGGAAACTCTTCCCAATTGCAGGGCTTTGGTGTTACCCACACCCCTCCCCCAGCCCAACCGGAAATGTCCCTGTACTTCATGCAGCATTTCAAAGGGACACTCCCAAGTCTGTCTCTATTTGAGAGGACACTAGTCAGGGCCACGCTCCAGCTGGCAGGCCAGCAGGGAAGGGATGCTCCAGTAACTGAGGGGCTGAAGCTGTGCTGCTCACAGTGAGCAAGGAAGCACTTTATAAAAAGAGCACCATTTCTGGCTACCTTTTCTGTGGACTCACCACTTTTCTTTTGTGTCTTCTCAGCAACCGTTAGCTTTTTTTAAAAGTATATTTTATTGATTATGCTATTACAGTTGTCCCATTTTTTTTTCTCCCCTTTATTCCCCTCTTCCCTGCACTACCCCTCCCATCAGAATCCTCCCACCCTTAATTCATGTCTGTGGGTCATATATATAAGTTCTTTAGCTTCTCCATTTCCTGTACTATTCTTAACCTACATATGTCTATCTTTTACCTACCATTTATGCTTCTTATTCCCTGTACCTTTTCTACTATTCTCCCCCTCCCACTCCATGTTGATAACGTGATCTTCATTTCTCTGATTTTGTTTCTATTCCGGTTGTTTGCTTAGTTTGCTTTTGTTTGTTTGTTGTTGTTGTTGTTGTTTTAGATTCAGTTGTTGATAGTTGTGAGCTTGTTGTCATTTTACTGCTCATAGTTTTAATCTTCTTTTTCTTGGCTAAGTCCCTTTAACATTTCCTATAAAAAGAGCTTGGTGATGATGAAGTCCCTTAACTTGACCTTATCTGGGAAGCACTTTATCTGCCCTTCCATTCTAAATGACAGCTTTGCTGGATAGAGTAATCTTGGATGTAGCTCCTTGCCTTTCATGAATTGGAATACTTCTTTCCAGCCCCTTCTTGCCTGCAAGGTTTCTTTTGAGAAATCAGCTAACAGTCTTATGGGAACTCCTTTGTAGGTAACTGTCTCCTTTTCTCTTGCTGCTTTTAAGATTCTCTCCTTCTCTTTAATCTTGAGTAATGTAATTATGATGTGCCTTGGTGTGTTCCTCCTTGGGTCCAATTTCTTTAGGACTCTCTTAGCTTCCTAGATTTCCTGGAAGTCTATTTCCTTCTCCATATTGGGGAAGTTCTCCTTCATTATTTGTTCAGATATGTTTTCAGTTTCTTGCTCTTCTTTGTCTCCTTCTGGCACCCCTATGATTCAGATATTGGGATGTTTAAAGTTGCCCCAGAGGCTCCTAAGCCTTTCTTCATTTTTTTTGAGTTCTTGTTTCTTCATTCTGTTCTGATTGCATGTTTATTTCTTCCTTCTGGTCCAAATCTTTGATTTGAGTCCTAGTTTCCTTCCCTTCACTATTGGTTCCCTGTATATTTATCTTTATGTCACTTTTCATAGCCTTCACGTTTTCCTCTATTTTGCAACCATACTCAATCATTTCTGTGAGCATCCTGATCACCATTGTTTTGAACTCTGCATCTGATAGGTTAGCTATCTCCTCATCACTTAGTTCTTTTTCTGGTGTTGCAATATGTTCTTTCATTTGGGCCATGTTTCTTTGTCTGGGAACACCTGTTATGTTGTAAAGGGCAGAGCCTTAGGTATTCAGCAGGGCAGGGCAACCCTCTTCTCTGCTTTGTGGTGCTGTATGTGGGGAAAAGGTCAGAGAGGAACAATGTTCCTTGCTCGGCTCTTGCTCTGCTTTCAGTCACTTCCTCCACTGTCTACAAGCAAATTGTGCCCTTCTGGTGCTGATTCCAAGGTAGGTGGGTGGGAGCAACTGTTACCTTAAGATATTGCCATTAAAACATGTTTGTGAAGCACCCTTATTGGAACAAGTGCGTGTGTGGTGCACACGTGTGTGTTACTTTAGCTGAGAGGAAATTTACTACCCTCTTAAGGCCAAATCTAACATTAAGTTGTGTACTTCGAACCACCAGGATTTAAGCCATTGGGTTTTTAATGGTGGCTAACAGGGGGAGGATCTCATCGACATAAAAGTCATGTTCAGAAAGCTCAGTGATGTCATTCTCCCAATGACACTGCTGCACCTTCCAAACCCACCTCCCATCATGTCTTTATCCAATATTTCTTTCTAGCCTTCTCCCCTTCTTATTTCATAGAATTAGCAGAAAGTTGATGAATGGAAAAAAAAAAAAAGAAATGAGGTATAAAATGCTGTTGTAGCACCATTCATCCAAATATGTGTTAAAACACTGGAAAAGCAGAGTTTCCCTCCCTCTTCTTTTTACTGGTCCCTGCAGCAGAGTAATGGAAACCTTAGGGTTTTTTGTTTACTTGTTTTTGATCTTGAGTCATCCAAATATGGGTGTGAATCCTTATTCTTTCCCTTGCCAGCTGTGTGAAGTTGGGCAAGTTACTTTGGTTCTCTGGGCCTCCATGTCCCTCCCCATCTGTAAATTAGAAAAAGCAATGTGTAGTTCACAGAGTTTTGAGAAAGAAATGCACAAAATAAATATAAGTGCCTCCATCATAGTACGTATTCATTGCCTATTTCTTTCCACTTCTCATTTTGCTGGGTCTCTAGACCTAATAATTGTTCTCTGTTGGATTTCAGTCTAATTATCACATATTTTTTAAGCACCTGGTATGTGCCAGATCTTTGCACCAGGGTTCAAACAGAAACAAGATATGGTTCATCTCTTCAAGAGCAACCTCTTGCTTGAACCAGGAAGTAATAAACTATCATGGGGAGACCAGGACAGGAATGCCTAATACTTCTTGGGGATGAGGTAGGAGGGGTTGTCCCTGAGGAGGCAACACTGATCAGGAGCCTTGAAAGACATTGGAGTTGGGAGAGAGGTGTTCTGGGAAGAGAGGAGCAAATGCAAGCATATGTATGGGAACTGCTGAGTTTAGCAGGAGAGAGGAGAGTTAGAGAGTGTTGGGATGGGAGGCTGCATCGCGGAGAAGAGTCCAGATCGAGAAAAGCACTGCATGCTAAGCTTGGGACTCGGTCTGAAAACTGTGGAGAGCCATTAGAGGAGTTTAGGTTAAGAAGAGCTGTTAACGCAAGAAGGATTTTCCCTGAAGCACCCTGAGCCAACTCTAAGAAATACCAGTACTTGTTTACACAAAGTGCTTCTTTCACATCAACGTGAAGTGCAGAGTTCATAGGCCAGGAGTCTTATCTCCGCCATCGGTTAATGGTGCCACCTTAGTCAAGTCACTTACCTTCTTATGGTCTAAGTTTTCACATCTCTGAAATGAAGATGTTGGACTAGATAATATCCAAGTGTCCTCCCTCCCATCTTTAACATAGTCTATGCTTTCATAATTTTGTCATTTTTTCTTTGGAATTTATTTTATAATTTCTATGTTAGAATGATTACTGGGACCTAATAAATGTCAATTATTTTTCTATATTTTATGTAAAAATTAGGTTGCTAAAATGTGCGATGGTATAGTGTAATAAATTAGGAGTCAGGTGTTTACTTTGTAGTCTGGCTGGGTCAGAATTTATTTTCTGGACCACTGATCCCCTGTCCTCCAGTACCAGGTCTAAAAATGGGTAAAATGAGAGAGAAGGATAAGATTTGACTCTTAAGTTCATGCAACTTTGTTCTACTTCTTAGGATGACTAGAAAAATACCTCTTTTTCAATTTAAAAGTGTCTACATCAGAACTGAAGAGACTGAGTATCTTTTGCAAAAGATATGTTGATTTCATCTACCAACACTACGCCCCACGAAAACTAAGCAAAACTCATTTTAACTTCATTTTTAAAGCTAAATATGATTTCAGTTTAGAGATTTGATCTCTCTTTTTATACTTTAAATTACTGGGAAAAAAATTACATGTGTATTAAAGAAATCTAAAAATCCAAAGACTATGCAAAGGGCAAAAAATCAGAAATAGAAAACATGTAATTTCATTCACCCAAAGATAAACTCATTTCACTTGTACTTTTTCCCAAAATAATTAATCAAACCATGTATACTGTTACGTGATTGACCAAGAGATCCCTCACCATACACTAAAATGCAACAAAGTTTTAAGGGTCTTCTCAGCTTCAGACGAAAATGAAATGCTGAGGTGTAATGCTGGTAGAAAGTGATGTGATGTGAGTGTGTAAGAAGTGATGGGACACCAAGGAAGGGAGCTAAAGGAACCCTTTCTGGGAGGGAGTTCACAGCTGAATCTGAAGGGCATCAAATCTGCCAGGCATAGGGGAGGAGAAAGCATGGCCCAGAAGAAACAGCCTATGAGAAACCGAAAAACCTTGATAGTCTGTGGCCTGTTGGAGGCCAGGGAGGACTTTAGTTTCCCTAGTGGGTGGGATGAGTGGGTGGGAGTTCATTCAACAGGAGGTGATGGGTGGGGGGCGGCCCAGGTTTTGAACAGCTCTGTTTGCCGGGTTGTGGAGTATGGAATTGCTTCTGACGACAGTGGGGAACCAGGGACTTTACAGAATCGGTTGGTTACTGCCTTCCATTAAAGCAAATGTTGTTGAATGAGGACAACTAAAATCCGGCTTTACTCTTTTAAGGATGGATTTTTTTTTTTAAACTCTGGTGCTTAAAAGAAGTCTTCATATACAAGTCAAATACAGTCCTTACGAACGTTTCTCAGAAAGTTCTCATAATTGCTGCAGAAGCCTTTTAAGAGTTCTTTAGTGGTGTGCCTTAATGCCTACTGCATTCTGATGGCATCCTTAAAGAGTGGCCTGGGCAGGAGTTGTTTAGGCCACTCTGCTCCATAGGAAGAAATGTGTTTGGCTCTGTTAGGGCTCATGGGAGGGCTTTGGTGAGGAGGAAAGGTATGGAAACCCTATACTAGTGAGTTTGGAGTTTGGGGGATTTTCCTGAAGAATGTTTTTCTAAACTAGCTCATTTGCACCACCCAGTGGGAGCATGCTAGAATACAGTCTTGAAGGCTTTTGAAGGGTGGATCCAGCTGAGCCTTCCTTACTCAAGTCTCTGATCTGCCATTTCAACTGTTCTTTCCCTGTAAGAATGTTAGGAGACATCCCAGTAAACAGTTTTTCTCCTGCATTTTGAGGCTGTATGTTGTGATGAGGAAAGTACTGGTTCTGACTTTTCACAGAGTAACTCAATAACTTTGGCTAAGTCCCACATTCTCCCTCAAACTCTTCCCTCTTCTGCTTCTTTAAATAAAGTATCTATAGTCTTTTAGTGACATAACTGTTTTAGTATTTACCACTGCACCTGTAATTCAAAGTGGCATTAGTCTGGGTAATTAAAAAATATCTCTTTAACATTGTGAAAATTTAGGGATGACTACGACCATCCATGATTAATATATGTAGAATACATAAGCCAATATCATCTGAAGGGATATTCATAAGAATGTCTCGGATGCCTTAACCACGGTTACATGGTGGAGTGCAAAAAGCCAGCCTCTGCACCCGTACCTCAGTTTAAACCCCAGCCCCACCACCGCCTGTGTGACAATGTTATGTTACCCTCCATCTTTGAGCCTATTTCCTCCTCAGTCCAATGGGGACTGCAAATCTTACTTCACGGGATTAGGATGAGGGTGACATGATGTAATTGTGTAGAGCAGTGCCAGGCACAGACTGAGGGATAGCAGACCTCTGTTTGGTGGAAGCAACTCTTATTGTTTAGTCTCTCCAGAGAAAACCACTTCTGCTCTGAGGTCCAGATTTCTCTTCTTTCAAACAGGGTCTTAGTTCCTTCTCCAGAGTTTTACAGATGCAATGAGAGAACACACTTTCCACCCCCCCTTCCCAAGCACCTGGCACCTCCTAGGGGCTTGACAAATGGTAGCTCCTTTCTTTCCAAAAGTATTGACCCATTGCAAATAACTACAGAATTAGTTATAAAGCCAAAATTGTGTTTATCCCGTGATCTCTCCCTCACTCCCTCAGACACACACCCTCTGCATCCCCACCTTATTTTTCCTGCCTCTATCATCAGTTACTAAAAAGCACAAGAATCTTTGGCAGCTTAAAAAAGGAAGAGCAAATCCACTTCAAAATCATCAGCACTTATTTTTCTTCCTCACACCAGGCACATGGGTCCTCATCTGAACAGCTGTGCATTTACCTGTCTCCCCACCCCTGCTGTCCCCATCCTGCCCAGGTCCCTCTGCTCAGCCACGGCAACTGCACATCGCTGGTGGCCCCACCTCAGCCACTGTCCCCCCCACTGTGGCCCCTAGTCTCCAGTTCCTCTCCTCCCCCCTCTGACTCTCCTTCTCTGCATTTTGGAGTTCTCGGTGAGTATGCAGTCAGAGAGGTGCTCTCAAGCACCTAATCCCCAGGACAAATGATTGCCACCAGGTGTGTGCTTCTGAAGAGATCAGGAAGGGGGATTCCTGTGTATTGAGTCCATATACTTGTTAACACTTTTACTCTTTCCAATCACCTCCTCAGGGAGCTATTGCCATTCTGTTTCAGGTGAGGAGACTGAGAGCCCATTGCTTCCTTGGTTAAACCACTTTTTATCAAGCACCAATGGCCAGGAACTGAGAATATGACAGCAAATAGCAGCCACAGCGCCGTCCTTCGTGGTGCTTACAAGATCTGATGTGGGATGAATTCAGGAGTCAGGAATGAAACAAATAGCGGACTGTGTGAAGAGGGGTAGAGGAGGGGGGCATGCATTGTCTCAAAGGTTGGGGAAGGCACCCTAAAAAGGGGGCATTCCAGCCAAGACCTGAGGGCACAGAGAGGTCACCTGAGGGTAGTGAAGGCAGATATGGGAGCTAAATGTGGGTGAATTCAGTTCTACTGTGCCTCATGGCTTCCTTTCCTCTGTATATTTATATGTATGTTATTTTATTGATAGCTTGTGATCTACAGCTCTTTCTCCAGGATAAATTGCAGCTCCTTGTGAACAAGAAACTCATCTCCCAGAAACCTGCTACATAGTACAAATAATAAGCTTAAGTAGATGCTAATTGTGTGTGTGTGTGTACACACACACTTGCCTGTATTTAATAATATTCTAGGGGCATGAAAGTGCCTAAATTCTCCCATGTATATTCTGTTACTTCTTTAACCAGTGTATTTTCTAAGAGTCTCTGAGCACCTGGGCACTCCCCTGCTCAGGCTCCTTTTACTCAGGTGTTTCCTATTTTATAGGCAGGGGTGGGTGACCCAGAGTCAGTGTGCAGGAGAGCTAGCAGCTGGCATCAGTTCTGCAGTAGGTGGACTTGGACACAGCTCATTCGTCTAATAGAAATGGAATTAAATGTGTCCTCCCAAATGCTGCATAGTACAGGGCTCATTCCAGCCTGCTTCCCAGACCATGCTTCATGAAGAAAGAGGAGCTGCTACCCTATGCCAGGCACCATGCAGATGGTGAGGGTACACGGTGAAAGTATGTGTAGTGGTTGAATGAGTGTTTCCTTTTCCTGACACTCAACAGCTCACAGTGGAGTAGGACTAGCAGACATGCCCACGGTCTGTGCACACACACAAAGGACATTCCAGCTCATTGCCTGCAAAGACTCCAGGTGGGCACAAGTGGATCGAGTTGCTAATTTTGTGGTGGGTTGGGCAGAAGTGTTGGCAGATCTGCCAGCCAGTTGAAAGTCCTCTTGCCTGATTGGGAAAATGAATGGCATTTAGCCAAGGCAAGAGGGCAGGATGTGGTAAGAGCAGGCCCCAGGCAAAGGTCTCGGCCTGTGCAGAGAGACCCTGAGAAAGAGAATGGGTGGTGAATTTAGGACCCATAAAAGCCCACAAGAGCCAGGCAGGTGTTAGGGGTGTGAAAGGCAAGGTGCTTGACTGCATGTCAGAACCATTGGTATAGTGTTCATCTCCATTAAGGAAGGTCTTCCCTCCCGCTCTTCTTGACTTACACCATCTTTAGTGGAAACAGGTAAAGGGAAGTCATTCTCTAAGAAACATGGCATTCCAAATCCAATGATCCTGCCATACTGTATCTGGGGTGTCAAACTCATTTTCACCGGGGGCCACATCAGCTCACGGTTGCCTTCAAAGGGCTGAATGTAATTTTAAGACTGTAGAAATGTAACTACTCCTTAACAGTTAAGCGAGAGTTCAGTGCTGCCTCCGGGTAGAAGCAAGGTGCTGGGCCATATTAAACAAGGTGGAGGGCCAGATTCGGCCCATGGGCCTTGTGTTTGCCACCTGTGCTCTAAGTGATACTTGGCTCCTGTTGGAAAGACAGCTGGGAGTGGTGGGGCCTGGGGAAAACTAGAGAGCACAATCTCCCTCTGAAGAGGAGAGCAAGTTAACTCCAGCTGCCCAGAGGCTTCAGATCTTGCAATAGTTCAGAAAAAGCAAGCATCCTGGATTTTTGGCAAGTCAGCTGTGTTTTTAAACATTGATTTGATTTAAAAACAAAACAAAACAAACAGAAGATATCTGCAAGCTAAGCCTTTTTCATGGGCTATGATTGAAAGCTCTTGTTTAAAGACTCCAGAGGTCATAAGGGTATTGTCAGAACCCTTCAACAAGTCATCTGCTGTGAGTTTTCCCTAACCATCCTTCTCCCCCTGCTTTCCAGAAAGAGATGACGAGCAGGATGTGTCACTAATGCCCCGTCTTACCCTTCGAAGAAAGAGGAAAGCTGTTTGCTCCTGGAGTTCCAGGTGGGCAGGAGGGAGACCTCGCAGGATGAAATGGCGCACAGACTTCCAGGAGCAGGCAAGCTGTAGACAAGGAGTGATTCCTGAGAGACGTCCCCCATCCCTTCCTCTGCTCTTAACCCTGAGTGCTGCTAGCCACGACCTGTGGACCAGCCGACCACAGCGTGGGAGAAAGACTGCCCCTCCGCTCCTGGCTGTGGAGGAAGCCTCCTGATTGTGTGGCAGTTCTGCCTGGGACCTGCACCCAAGCTGTGCTGGAATTCGGGTTGTGAGACCAAGATACTGTTTGTACTTTTGCACCTATCCGTCTTGTCCACTGGCCAACTCTTCTGTACGTGTTTTCTAAATACCAAGTGCATTTGGATCTCTGGTTGCAAAGCAGATTTTTCTACAATGAGCCTTCCTTTCCGGTCCCTGAGTACTCCCACCCCGGTCCTGTGGCCCAGCTGTGCGCAGGGCTGCGGACACCAGAGAGACCTGAGGCCCTACTGCAACACTGGCACTGTCTTCCTAACTGGCAGTTTTATTAGGGACACTCTGAGGGGTGGCTGGTCTCTGCCCCCAACAGGGTCTACACCCTTTAACTACAGGGAAGAGACTGGTTTCTAACAAATGCTACCATGTTACCGGTTCACCCTGAGTGTTTTTTATAACCACTCCATTCCTTGTTTCTTCCATTCAAGATATTTTTCCTGTTTCCCAGAAGAGGAACAAAAGGAAGTTATAAATGACTAAGGATGATCAGCTGAAGCCCTGAGCCAGATTAGTGCAGTGTTTGTTCTTTATTAGGGGGTAGGGAGTCATGGCTGTCTCTGCATAATACTAAAATTTCAGTGAAAAAAAAAAAAGTACAATTGCTTATTGGTGCATGTAACTCAGACTCTCCTAGCATTGACTTGGAACCTTCCTAGCTGGCCCTCTGAGCTTTTAAATGCAGCCCATGTTTTCTTCCTCTTCCTGCACACTCTCCCCTCTTCTGCTGTGTTATATTATGGCATAAAATTACTTTCTGCCCCAATGAATGTGCCACAGTTGCCAAGGTAACCGTGGAGCTGGAGCTCACTTCCTTCTTCCATCCTTCCCAAGTCCTGTGCTCCAGTAGACAGAATAACACATTCTGTTCTACTCCCTGCCTGTTGGAACCTCCGTGAGTTGTGCTTCAAGAATGTTGCCTTCTCTGATTCACCCGTGAAACTGTGGTTGCCCTGAAAGCCTGACTAGGCAGTGATAATACTTCAGGCGATCATTTGCATATGACAAAATCGCAATTGGTGGAGGGAAGTAGATAAGAATGTATTAGTGTATTTTAATGTAATACTGATTAAAGAATAACTAAACAACTCTGATTTCGTTTCATTTCACATGATGTATTGAAGCCATTGGTGGCTGCCAGAGCCTAAAAAGGATGAAATCTTCTTGGTCCAAACTAAGAAAGAGCTGACTGTGGGGCGTGGGGACATTCTGTGTTAACCTAACCTGGCAAGCCAACCCTTGCTTTGCATCTCGTCCAAGGTGTCTCATGGAATCCAAATCCTGCTACCTCTCTCCAAATTGCTGTGCTCTCAACAGGCACTGCCCCACCCCCATTTTTGAGACAAGGTAGGCAAAGATCTTCTAGCATCATTTTTGGCTGAAAGAATATTTGACTGTCCTAAGAAAAGAATACAGAGAAAAAGAAATTAAGAGCCCCTGCAGTGCTCAGTAAGTACAGTACACGGAACACCGGACGGAGAGCTCAGAAGCACTGTGCCACAGAAAGCCGCAGGAGTCCTGCATCAAAAACTGAGTCTTTTCCCGCATTTCAATCAAATAAGATGCTGACCTTGGAAGATACTTGTCACTAATTCTTTCTAATGTTATTTCTGTTAACTCTTTGGGCCTGTGAAATTTTCATTCATCTTAAAAATCCAAGCATTTTTTCAACTTCTTGGAACAGTTCCTTCCTGATTGTATTGCTAATTGCTCTAATCAACTCCTCTAGGATAAGTTCTGGTACACTACTTTCATTTTTTAATTACAGAGTATTTTTATTCCCACAGACCTTGTTTGGCAAATCCTAAAGAAAATCATTACAGGCAGGGTTTTTGCTTTAATGGCCTTGGCCCAATTCCATCATTAGTGCATCTCATTGTAAGTGGAAGGTCTGAGCTCCAGGCAGCCTGCAGGCACCAGTGGCTCTCGGGGTCTGAGACTGACACCTTGCTTCTTCCTCTGAACCTGGCTGGCTCCCCTTCATTTTCCATTATTGTTTCAGTTGAATTATACATGTAGCTACTATTATTCCTTTCTGAGAAATTTCAAAAAGGAGAGATTACAATGGACATTGATATACCCATCACTTACCTGCATTGATTGTTAACATTCACTTAATTGCTAGCATTTCCATATTTTCTCTGTGTGTCTGTAAATATACATTCTTATTGATGAACCCTTTCAAAATATGTTGCAGACATCATAAAACTTTAAAATACTTTATCAATTATCCCAAAAATATTTATATATTTTGTTTTAAATCCAAAATCCAATTAAGAATCACACATTGCCATTTAGTTGTTATTCTCTTGAGTTAATGGATTGGAGAGAGAGAGAGAGAGAGAGAGAGAGAGAGAGAGAGAGAGAGAGAGAGAGAGTGTGTGTGTGTGTGTGTGTGTGTGTCCTTCACCACGCTGCCTTAAAAAGTCAGGTCTGCTTTGTTTGCAGACTGTACCACAATCTGGGATTCTTTTTCTGTTTCATCCCTCATTATTAGATTCAGGATGAACATTTTTTTTTAGCAAGGATGTTGTATATGTGATGTTGTCTCTTTTCTATTGCATTAAATCTTTTCTATTGCATTCTATGTCTAAGCATATAATGTCTAGTTGTCTCACAATGTTAAGCTTGATCAGTGGGTTCAGGTGTTGTGTGTCAGACCCACTTGTTACAATGTTCTATAATTCATTATGAAACTCTGAAACTCAGCGCACATACATTTTATAAATGTACACAGCCTTTCTTACTATTCTCAAGGAGGACCAGGATCTCCAAAGGATTGCAACCATTGTAGTTAGAAGATACAGTAGTGACAAAGAATTCATCTCTTTCCATTTAACAGAGGTAAAAGGAAACCAAAACGTTCCCTGTGTAGGCAGTACATGAGCATGCTGGCTAATGAGAAGTTATATGGTCCCCGCATCCAGAGTGGAAATGTATGTAATGTCTTTTTTTCCCATCCCCAATGACCCCTCATTCAGACCATGTTTATTTTAGAGAGCATGCACTTTCATTGAAAAGCATAGGGCACAAAATCAGGGTGGTGTAGATATTACAAAGGGACAAAGTTTGTACACAGATATGAAGTATATATGTGGTATGATCATTTCATGGGGGTAGAGGATGATTTTGAATTAAATGTCTAAAAATGCTTCTTAGGAGGGTAACGATGAAAAGGAAGTTGGTTGGGAATACTCATGTAGAGTGAGTTTCTGCTCCCAAAGTGGTTAATTTTCTCTTCCTGGAGTGTTTTCTCATTTCTGAGGGGCAGACTGAATGAAAGCAACTTTTAGAGATTTCTTAATCCATTTCTTCTACCCTCCCAAATTATATGAGTAACATTCCAGGTGAAAAAATCAATTCTACTCTCAAAGACTGTCAGGCATAGAAATTCTACAGTGTCCTTGAGTATAATGCACTGAACACTTTACACCATCTGAAACTTCCATTCAGCTTGAGCTTTTTCCATCCAAACTGTTAACTTTGAGTTTCAGCTCACCTTTTTAGAATCCCACATTTTAAAAAGATCCAAAGACTAAATAGAATAAGTAAAAATATAATGAATGAGAGCTTTATTTGCATGCCTATTAAGTAACACCAGTTGCCCCTCAGCCTTTTTTCCTTTAACACCCCGCAATGGACAAAGTCCCCCGGAAGCCTTGTTGCCCTCATACTAACATTTCCATCGCCCCACCTGAAACCTTGCCAAAGCTCTCCCTGTCACTGTGCACTAGGATGTAACCAGCAGTGAACGTGGAGAAAATCATTGCACGTTTTCTATGAATTATATTGTGCCTTTGCTAAATCCTGACTTGACTTTTATACATTTGTAAATTTTTTGTTGTATTTTCCCACACTAAATTCCTATCTATATTATATTCAACTATTTCAATTCATCTTCTTGACTTTCCTTCCCTTCTACATTTAATATTTCTCATCAGATCACTCTGTGTTGTCTGCTTTAAACACCTCTTTAGTTGGCAGAGTATTAAGGGACTTGGAGAGAGTTCTTCTCAGCTTGTGGTGGTGATTTATGCTGATTCATCATCCTGGTTGGTCATGGATGGAAGCACAGCACTTCCTCTGGTCTCTAACCTTCCACCACAGCCACACCCCTTAGGTATCTCACAGGAGAAAAGAAATATCACAAGAAAAGCCTAGGCACATTGTGGAGAAATGTGTGCAAAGGCCAAGTCCTAAAAGGAGTCAGGTGTGTCGGTTGGATAACCCTGTTGTCATTGGTTCTTGGATAATTTTGGTCCTTGATGATGTAGGTGATTCTCTCTTAGAATTAGCCAAACAAACTGTGTTTTGGAAATAATAGATTTTTGCTGCTTTAGAAAGTACATCAATTAAAAAAACCCTTTTTATAACAGACTGTTTCCCTCCAGGTAGTTATTAATTCTGGGTAAGAAGAGTTCATTGAGCAAGTAAGAATCTTTGTAACTAGAACTGGAAGAATTCAGTTCTAGTCTGACAATTAATCTGTTCTATTAGCTTTTAGTGTTCTAATTCCAAAGTTTTTCAATATCTTTTCTAATTGCATCAGAAAAACATGATCACCATATTTTTAGCTCCATTTGTGATTAAATTAAGGGTTTGACTAGAAGAACATACTAACACAATTAAATCAGTTAGAAAAGCAAAATAAAACTAAAGGACATTTTTGAAATCAATTCTATATGAACTTAAGAATCAAGATGTCACAAATAAAGGACACATAACCATCATCTCTTTTTCTGTGTGTGTGCTCAGTTTATTTCTTCATCTTGCAGTGGTCCTGGAACAGCAAAATTGATACTACCATAACAAACTTACTTCCCACTCTGGCCAGGTGGCTCAGGTGTTTGGAGCGCGGTCCCTTAAACCAAGAGGTTGCAGGTTTTGTGGGTTGTGGGTTCAGTCCCTGGTTGGGGTGCATACAGAAGGCAACCAACTGATGTTTCTCTTTCACAACAATGTCTCTCTCTCTCAAATCAATTAAGAAAAACAATGGAACTTACTTCCCATAGAAGTTAAGCTGATTATTACATCTATCCACTCTTTCAATTATCCTCAACTCTCAGCTCTGCATCCAAACTTCATTGCCACATTGACCAAAATTACAAAGCAGTGTCATTGAGAAGTGATGGTAGTGTCATCTACTATAACGATAATATATTTTATCTGACTTTTTTCTTCCTTTTGAAATAGATTTTAGGATATATTATTTTAACTGAAACTTATTATTTTAATGTAATATTCATCATCTGAGTTTCTATGATGACAAAAAACAAGCAAAAATTTCCAGTACTTAATAAGTTAATAACTACCTGAGGAAATTCCATTCAATCTAGCTAAACTTTCATTGAGTTTTTAACTGTATTACTGCATATTCGATTAAGTCGAACATCTGCTCCAGAGGAAATCATATCATACAGTTGAGACATGACCTCATATGTTATCAAATCAGCAAAGAGTCTAAATGTTTTCAAGAAATACATAGAACATAGAGGGAAAAGGTAGCAAAGAATGCTATGTTTATTAACTCAGAAACAATATTATGGATAACTGTTCTCCATGACCGTGCATTCATACGTCTGTCCAACGATGTGTTTTGGATTGCTACAATGATATGCTGACCGACTGCCACAAGAGGCAGCAATGCTTAGAACATTTATAAATTGTGACTTGTTTATTTGTCTACAGCCTAATTATTTCACTAAGGTTGTCTTAATCAAAAGTAAAATCACGTAGAGGTACAATAGGGAACTTTGGCCCACACAAGTCTGTGGTTATGGCAGAACCTTAGGGAAGATGCTGAGGCTTTTGAACATTGGCTGGAAATAAGGAACTGTGCTGCGTTCCTAGATGAGAAGATAGCCCTTCTCTGCTCAAAATCCTGCAATGCTACTCTTTACACTCAGATTAAAAGCCTAAGCTCTCCCTTTATCCCTCCATCCCACCCCCTGAACCCCCACCCAATCCCCACACTGGCCTCATACACACTAGGGACACTGATGTTTATGGCCTTCGCATTGGCTGTTCCCCTGACTGGATGCTCTTCTCCCAGAGAACCTCATGGCTAACTCCTTCTTCTCCTTGAAGTCTTTGCTCAAATGGCACCTTCTCAATAATGTCTCTGCTGATTGCAACCTGCCCGCAAAGACTCACAGTCCCCTTTTTGCTGCTCAAATTTTCTTTTTTCCTAGCTTTACATTATATAATTTGTTTATTTATTAGGCTATTGTTTATTGTCTCTTTCCACTAGAAATATAAACTCCATGACATTGAGGATCTTTGTCTATTTTGGTTATTAACATATCCCAAACATTTGGAGACAGTGTCCCACAGTATATTCTCAATAAACCTTTGATGAGTGAGTGAATGATTGAGTAAGTGACAGGTACCTAATTAAGGTTTGGTATCAGAGAGAAATTAATTAAAGGTAATATATGATAATAATAATATCAATTTCATGATACACAAAAAGCATGTGTTTATTGAGTGCATACTATAGATTAAGTACCCTATAAATATTTCATATGGATAATCTCATCTAATGCTCGTGACAACCCCTTGAAGTTGGTTATCTATGTTATCCACATTTTATGATCAATGTTACTTAAGTAATTTGCCCAATGTCTTAGGCAAGAAAGTGATGGAGCTGGATTTAAAGCCACAGGTGGACTCAAGAACCCACACTTTAGCTGTGGAAATCACCTTCACCTGGTAGGCATTGGGCTTTCTTTTTAATCTTTTCAGTCTCTTTTCAGTCGTTTCCCTTTCTATGGACACCAGCTCATGCAGTGCAGCAGTCAGCTCTTAGTTTCTTCTCTGGATATTTGTTAATGTGCTTGCATTAGTGCTTCTATGATCATAAAGTATTTCTACTCCAAGATGTACATTCACAAATACAGAGTGGACCCTGGGCCAGAAATTAAGTGGGACAGCGGATCTAACAGGGGAAACCAAGAAGGTCAGCATAACTATTGTCAAGTGCTGTTGAGCCTGTGAGGGTGATGCCAGAGGCCAAGGTGGGGTTCCTGGGTGGGAAGGAGACAGGAAGACAATCTCAGAGTCCAGGAGGACTCACCCAGGGTGGGAGCAGTGTGTCCTTATGAGCAACTGAAAGGGTACATAAGAAATGTTTAGGTTTTGTTTTTTGCTGTGAAGTGAGGAGAAAAAAGCATGTATTTTATTCATCCTTATGGGAAAACAAGCAGACTTTTAAGAATGAATAAACTGAGCACCCAAAGCAGAAGACGTTGGCTTTGATAATAAGAGGTTTGCAGAACTATCACCATTAATTGTTTTGCTAATTTTACTTCTCAGCTAAAGAAATTAACTGGCATTAATTCTTCAGCCGTAATATAAAATATGTAGGTTCATGAACAATTAGGAATATGCAACTGAGAAGCTAGAGCCATGTGCAGCTGTAAACTTTATTAATGCATACATTCTGTAAACTAAATTTAGAAATGAACAAGAATCACATTGCATTTTAAAGCAGCATCTGTTCACCCACCTGATTTGTGCAGCTTCCTTTCAGGTCACCAGGAGTTATGTGGACCATAAGTACCCTCCAGTTCCTGGTTCCATCGAGAGACCTCTCATATGTCAGGAGGTAATGCTAGCCTATGTTTTAAGGTGGAAGAAATAAATATGCTGCGAGGAAGTGAGTGACTTTTACCTTCCCATTCTTAATCATCTATGCAGTTGATTGAACTACGGAAGGTAGAAGGAAGGCAGTATTTGTTAAAAAAAAAAAAAAAAAAAGGAGTAGGTAGGAGTGTTGTTGTTTTTAATAGTAAACCATTAGATACAGCAACTATTGAACCAGAGAAGTTAAAGAAAATGTATTCAAAACATAAGTCCCATTTCACATTCCCAGGAACAATTTTTAGCACCCTTAGCACAACGTTATGCCAATAACATAAGGTAGAGCTTTGAACTATTAAGTACTAGCAGAGCATTATCTGGAATTGAATTCAGCAAAACTCTGTGAGCTTATGGGTTTGAAATAAAAGAAATTAAAAAGTGCAAATCTAGAAAGTTCCTAAGAGCCACAAACTGCTTATTGGCATGTTGTCTGTCTGTCTTCAGAAGAAAGATGGTGCTGCCCTTGGGCTCATGACATTTAATTGGAATTTGCATTATCTCTACTAAGCGACTTCAAAATTGCTGGGTGACTCAGATAGAGAAATGGGAAAGAAAGGTTATCAAGGTCCTCATCCATTGCCAAGAGGAACGGAAGATAAATGAGGTAATTTTTAAATATCTACCCTTTGCTGCTCCCAGATTCCTGAGCTATTGTATTGGAAAGGACTGAAAGCAGAGCAAGATGGGCATGCCAAGTGCTTGAAGGGGAGATATGATGGCTTTTAAGGGGAAAGATAGCTGGGACTTTATTTACTGGGAATTTACTTTGTACCAAGCACTGTGTTTGGTATTGAGTTGGTCAAAAATTTGGGTTTTTTTCCATTAGATGGCCCTAGTAGTGCTTAGTTGTCTTTAACTTCATTAGAAACAATTTTGTTAGATTGTATTCTGACAGCTGTCATATAAGCATGCATTTAAAAAAGATAACAAAATTTATAAATTTTTATGTAGCCATTTTAATATAGCAGATGGAAGAAAATATGCAAATTTTCTAGCGTATTATGCTTTATTATTTCAAGAAAGGTAAAAACACAACTGAAACTCAAAAAAATATTTGTGTAAATAGGGAGAAGGTGCTGTGACTGATCAAATGTGTCAAAACTGATTTGTGAAGTTTGTGCTGGAGATTTCCCATTGCACCATGGTCCACGGTTGGGTAGACCAGTTGAAGTTGATAGTGATCAAATTGAGACATTAATTGAGAACAACCAACATTATACTACATAGGAGATAGCTGACATACTGCAAATATCCAAATCAATAAAGTTGTTAGTAAAAATAAAAAATTTGCCTTTTATTTTACAGAAAAAACATCCAGACTTTTTGGCCAACCCAGTACTTGACCCTTGTTCTCCCATGCCATTCTCACAACTGCTCATTGAGGTGGGCGTTGGTGACAGCGACTGTCACTGTCATCTGCTGCAAATGCAGAGGCTGAGTCCCAGCTTATAAACTGGGGGCAGTGGTTGATGTGGACCCCGGCTCGTGGGGTCTGCCACATTGTAGATGAGGCACAAGAAATTCACACAGACTACCGAGTCCTGTGGAGGAAAAGGGACAGCATGGCTTTTCTCTCAAGGGGAGAAAAAAACCATGGCCCTTGCCGTGACCAGCCTTTATTTCTTTTCTGGGCACATTTCATGGTGCTCATGGTACTCATTTACTATGCACAGGTTCGCTTTAGGTGGATACCTTTTACAGACAACAAAGGGGATGATGCCCCAAGCACATCACAGAAGAAGGATATTTGCAAATGCAGAGGGAAAAGTGGTTGAACCAGTTACACTCCATACTGGGGAGCTTTAGCATGGATTTTAGGAAGTTATAGTAAGCATTAGCTGTCTCAATTCCAGGTGAGGGAGTTTTAGCAAAAGCAAGTCTCATAGAAGTCCAGGCACAGTTCCCCACGGAGAACCTATCCACGGGCGTGGGTCCTGTGCATCTCTGAGTGGGAGCTGGGTGCACGCCATGCAGAATAGTCTCCCATAAGTGGTGAGCTCATTCTCTGAGTCCCTGCTCTCATTTAGTGCTAGGCACTGTGCCAAGTGCTTTACTTGTTTTATCTGAATTAATCTTGACCACAATTCTATGAGGCAAATATCATTGTTTTTATTTCCATTTCACAGATGAGGAAATTGTGGTTTAGACACAAAAGTCTCATTTGAGGTCATGCAGATGGCTTGTGGTGGAGTTGGGATTTAAACCCAGGCATTCTGCCTCCAGAGCCTCTACTCTTAATGACTATGTTATGTCCCTTTGACACACACACTTTGTTTGTGTGTGTGTAGGAGAGGAAAAATATTATTCCTCTTCTAGACTATTCACTTGCTACCCTCATAACAAAACTTCTTTCATCATGAGGATCATAAAATTAGTTTCCCCTGGAAAGTCCAAAGGAACCTTGGGAAGTAATGATGAGGAAGTTACAGAAGGTGAAATGAATATTTCCTTCACAGCATAGAGGGTGAGTCTGATGAAAATGCCACTGCAAGCTAAGATCATCAAATCGGTGGACCAGAGGGGAGGAAACATGGGGCTTGCTGCCCCTGTGTGGGTGCCGCTGACCAGGCGACTGCCTGGGGAGGGCAGACTGGCCCAGTCTCTGCCCGTGTGGGAAGAGCAGTCACAGGTTCAGGAATGCTTGTGCTTTTTGATTCAGGGGGAGTCACACCTTCCAGTTACCCCCCAAAAACCAATTTTGATAATAACCAGACTTAGTCTTCTAGGAAAGACTAGTGCAGTGGTCTCCTACTATCTATGGGGGATATGTTCCAAGATACCCAGTGGTTGCCTGAAACCACAAATAGTACCAAACTCTATAGTGTACACTATGATTTTTCCTACATATAATACCTATAATAAAGGTTAATTTGTGAATTAAGCACAGTAAAAGATTAATAACAACTAATAATAAAATAGAACAATTATCACAATACACCATAGTAAAGGTTATGTGAATGGCTTTGGGGCCATCATCAAGTAAAACAAGGGTTACTTGAACACAAGCACCGCAATATGGTGGCGGTCAATCAGACAACTGAGAGAGTGCTCAGTGACTAATGGGCAGGTGGTATATGCAGTGTGCATACACTGGATAAAGAGATGATTCACATCCTACGCAGACAGTGTAAGATTTCATTATGTTACTCAGAACAGAGTACAACTTGAAGCTTATGAATTGTTTATTCTGAAATTCTCCATTTAATATTTTTGGACCACAGTAGACCACAAGTAACTGAAACTGCAGAAAGCAAAACTGTAGTGGACAAGGGAAACTACTGTATCTCCTGGTGTTGACCTTTTTCATTATACCGGTGAGGGGATATAGCAGCTTGCAAGTAGCTAGATGCTCATCTGAGTTGCTGGAATGGAATCAGGACAAGGTAAGTGTTAGCTAGGCTTTCCTGAGTGTAGCTGGCACAACCGTTCTGCAGTGTTAATCTTGAGGGGCATTTTTTATGTTGGAGGAAGGGAATGCATAGAATTGAGTTATAGGCATTTATAAAGTGAATGACTACTTGTTATTAGGTCACAGAGCAAAAGAACAGAAAACTGCAAAAAACTGACCTACTTGCAACTACATAAGTGAGGAGATCCAAGAGCCAAGCAGGAGTCTGTAGTCCCTGGAGCCTCAACTGAGCAAGCACTCCCTTTGGTTGCCCTGACAATAGGAAACCTTCTCACTTTTCAAAGTATATTATCATATGGAAAAGTGCATACATGCAAAGTGAACAGTAAGTCAGTGCAGAGCAAAACTGTCAGGGAGGTATTTGGGAGGGGTTTGTGGAACAGATAAAGGATCAGACCATAAGAGAAAGAACTACTTTTATATTAAAGAGGCGATGTTCTCAGGACTTCTTGGGTTCTGCGGACCTGTTGTGTAGGGTGATAGGAGTGTGAAGAATACACTATACATCTGTGGTTTTATGTTGCCTGATCTCTCTCTTCTGATGCTTTCACCGTGTGAAAGGAAAGCCCTGAGAAGCAGAACAGACAGGTCTAGAATAGCCATGTCAGGTGTCCATTTCCAGACTCTCTCCGCCCCATGGTGGAAGAGGGACAGGATGGCATAATCTGACCAGATCCACAGCACGTTCCCCCAGGAGTCTGTGTTAGGATGGCCTTTTGCCAACAACATCCCAAACTTGGCGCCTAAATTACTTGGGCCTTCAGCTTGTAAGATGGATTGTTATTAGAATCAGTCCTAGATGCTGGGAGCCACCCTGCCTGATTTCAGGGACTGTAGCCTCATTAACCGACAAAAGAGTCCCACGGCTAGGGCTGAGTGAAAAGGCCTTGGGGCCATGAGCCACTAAGGAGACAGAACCTATCCTCCCAGCAGAAGCACAGCCCCTGCCTCCCTCACTTCCCCCTGCTTGGCCCTGGAAGATGGCTGGTTAGTCAGTGATGGGTAAGATCCCTCAAGGGAGGGACAACCTAAGCCAGGTGCAGTTATTAAAAGGGCCATCAGGGAAGGATTTAGGGGACAACAGAGAAGGGGGAGAAAGACCCTCACCCCTCGGTTTTGGCAAAGCCTGAGTCCTCATTCTATCTGTAAGCAGTCTCCTAATCTCTTGGCTGCTTTGCTCCCCCTGCCTGACTCAGCCTGAAAACAATGACAGAGGCAGCTTCGGCCTTGTTCTGGAACGGACAGCTCCCAGGGGCAATCTGGCCAGAGAAAGAATGTACATTGTTTCCTTTGAGGCTTTCTCAATAGCCCTGTTGGTATGAACTAGATGTTTGTGCTGAAAGTGTAGGGAGTGAAACTCCCTCCTTCATGATACACACCTCAACAACCTTCTGGCATCAGTATATCTCACTGACCCTGACCAAAGACAATCCCTGTGTTTCCTCAGTTATTATCTGTAGATGATGTCAGTTTTTCATGACTTTTTGGACATTGATTGATGAGCTTTACGTGCATAATATGTATCCGTGTGAGCTGAACTCAATAAATATGGAGGGAAAGAGGTGCTCGAGGCTCTTCTCCTCTGAGAAACTAGTCACCCTTCTCTCCCCAACCAGATCATGTCTTGGAAGGCTCATTTCATCCAAGACAGCCAGGAGGACTCCGCCAGACAGACTCCCACACTGTTGCGGACCATTCAGCCTGGTTTCAGGAGTTGTAACCCTCACCCCATGGTGGGCTGTGTAAGAGCCAAGGGACCCACTTCATCTGGGTCTGTTCTGTCAAGAGGACGTGACCTACTAAGGAGACAAAGCTTATCTCCCTGGCAGGAGCCCCGCTTCTGCCTCATCCATCTCTGGCCCCAATGCTTGGTTGGTAGTCAATGATGGGTAAGACTCCTCATGGGAGGGGCAACCTAAGCCAGACCCAACCACTTGGGAGGCCCTCATGGAAGGACTCGGGGGCTGCAGCAAACAGGGGGTGATGGACCCTCACCCCCCGACTATTCTGACATAGCCTGAGTCCTCGGTTCCGTCTGGGAGATGTCTTCTGCTTCCTAATCGGCTTAAAGCCTGAAACTATGAGGGCAAGCAGTGCAGCCCTGTGCCAGCCAGGACGGTTCCCTGGGTTATTGGGCATAAGAAAGAATTTGTAAAGTCCTGTGAAACCTGCTTTGATAAGAGTGCTCTCATTTAAATGATAAGGGTCCCAGGAGGAAATGAGTATGTCTCCCAAAGTTTTACAACCCCCTTTCCTGATAGATACTGACTCAGATTAAGCCCTCAGATTTCTTTGAAATGTTAACCATTGTATGATCCTTGCCGCCTGACATACCTGTATTCCTGTGTATTTGAACCCAATAAAAGCCCAGTGAGGAAGGGGCTCTGGGTCATTCTCCTCTGAGAGTTTGACCACCTTTCCTCCCCAAGCATATCATGTCTTGGTAGTTTTTATTTTCATCCGTGACGGAGGGATGGGGCTCTGCGGGCGAAGCCCCCCCACACCACACATAGAAAATCCAGTAATGAGCTCATCACAAATTTTTTAACATTTATTTTAGCACCTACTATGTGCTAGGGTCTGGGCATACAGCAATAAACAAGATATACAAAGTCTTATAGAGTTTATATTCTAGCAAGCATAGACTGCCAGGAAGCAAAAAAAAAAAAAACAGGCAAAAAATTCCTTATGATTGTGATGAGTCTTCTAAGCATAAGCTCAAGGTGCTATAAGAACAAAAGACCTTGACCTAGCCTTGGGTCTGAAAAAGGCCTCCCTGGGGGAGTGGATACCTAGGCTTATACCTTCAGTTTTATCTAGGCTTAGCCAGACACATAGAAGGAAAAGAGCACTTCAAGCCAAGGAGCAATGAGGTGAAAGACCCTCAGGGAGGAGCAGGTGTGGCATGTGTAAGGGGCTGAAAGAGTTTGGCTAGGACCCCAGCAGGAGAGGCAGCAGGCAACACAGATGCAGCTAAAGAGTTAAGCAAGGGTCATCTCACACAGAAAAACGAGCCTATCTGCTTCCAATGCCAGGAATAGGTGTTCATCCTTCAAGAAAGAGTTCCTTATTTTTCTTAACACCATGGGTCATGTAACTGACAAGATTCTCCTTTTTGCTTGCTAGGAAGGATAGACCTAATTCTATGCCAACCTTGAACATGATCATGGGAATTTGCAATTGCATCTTTAAGCTTATTCCTGCTTAACTGGGAAACTGCACTTACTTTTCTAACCTACCCCGCTTCGTATTTTATTTATGCTATCCAGTTATTTCCTATACTTCTTATAAACTCTTAAAAATCCTCTCTGGGATAAAATGGGCTGAAGATCAAGTGAAATAAGTATAAATATTATGATAACTTATTCATTCAGTCAGCCTTGGTCACTGCCCAAGCTCCCAGTTACATTTGAAAGTGACCTTCACATTCCCACTTTTCTGGGGGGGCAAATCACTTAATTTCAGTGAGTATTTTGAAGCCTCTAAGTTTCATTAAAAGACTAGAGTCATTGACGTTTTAGAAAATGTGGACATTGATCATCACTCCAAAATGATGAGAATATATAAGGCAGGGGAGAAAGGAATTAGAACAGGATGTGTGGCAAGGGTGGTCACTGAGAAGAAAGAGAACGGAGTGTTCAGAAGTTCTGAAAGTCTTTGAGTCCACTGAATCTCGAAGTAACTACATTGTTACTTCCACCTTCACCTTCCTGAAAATTTCCATCCCAAAGCCTTTGGTAAGGTCAAACCCAGGAGTCATCTGTGCCAGGGTGGGGTAAAGGGAGCCCTGGTGGCCCAGAGTAGGGTGTCAGAACTGAAGCAGGGTGAGAAGGGTGTCTGAGTAGGAGTAGGGATGCTTGTGGATTATTGGAACCAAATCAAGGTCAGGAGGAAATATGTATATATATCAAAAAGCATGGGTTCAGCCCATGTGGGCTCAATTCCCAGTCAGAGCACATACCTAGGCTATGGGTTCAGTCCCCAGTCTGGGCATGTACAGGAGGCAACAATAGATATTTCTGTCTTATATCTCTCCTTCTCTCTTTCCCTTCCTCTCCGAAATCAATAAACATATCCTGGAACTGTGAAGAATAATAGTGATGTCCAAGTGCATGGCTTTAGATGGCTAAATTATATTGGAAGGAAAGAGCATTGGCATCAGGATGTCAAATTGAGAGACGAAGAAGTTGGATGCATTGTCTATGTGGCCAATGAAGTTCTCTAGGAGGTATAAGACCTGGAAATGAGAAGAACAGTGGGAAACCAGTACAAGAGTCTTCAGTGAATTAGGACAGGTATAGAGAATGACAAAAGGTGATAGTGGTGGGTGGGGTGGTAAAGAGTGGTACGGCTAAATGGCATAAATCTTGCAGGACAGAGAGTATTTGAGAGCAGGGAAGTCAAGGTCTTGAAGCAGCAAAAATGCCAACCCCAACTCAAGGCACCAATACGCACTGGGGTACATGAAACATTGAAGTTCTAGAAGACAGCAGTGAAGAGCCAGCTAAAAGCTGTACTTATCCTGGATCTAGATGTTGCATATATAATTTAACATAATAATAGAAGTATTAAACTCATAAACTTCACTTTAACATCTATTCAACATCTAATTTAGTGAATATTCATAACATTTTTGGTCAATTATCCTATTATTTGTTATTTAGGTTTTTTCAATATTTTCCTTATTATAAACAATGAAGTAATGAGCACATTTTGGACTAAAACTTTACTTTTTAAAATATATTTTATTGATTATGCTATTATAGTTGACCCATTTTTCTTCTCCCCTTTATTTTCCTCTCCTTGTACCCCCCTCACACCATCATTTCCCTACTTTGGTTCATGTCCATGGGTCATACATATAAGTTCTTTGGCTTCTCCATTTCCCATGCTATTATTAACCTTCCCCAGTCTATTTTGTACCTACCATTTATGCTTCTTATTCCCTGTACCTTTTCCCCTATTCTCCCCCCACCCCCTTCCCACTGATAACCCTCCAAGTTATCTCTATTTCTGTGATTCTGTTCCTGTTCTAGTTGTTTTCATAGTTCACTTTTGTCTTAGTTTTTGTTTTTTTAGGTTCAGCTGTTGATAGTTGTGAGTTTATTGTCATTTTACTGTTTGTATTTTTGATCTTTTTCTTAGATAAGTCCCTTTAACATTTCATATAATAAAGACTTGGTGATGATAAACTCCTTTACCTTGATCTTATCTGGGAAGATTATCTGCCCTCCATTCTAAATGATAGCTTTGCTGGATAGAGTATTCTTGGATGTAGCTCCTTACCTTTCATGAATTGGAATGCTTCTTTCCAGCCCCTTCTTGCCTGCAAGGTTTCTTTTGAGAAATCAGCTGACAGTCTTATGGGCACTCCTTTGTAGGTAACTGTCTCCTTTACTCTTGCTTTTTTAAAGATTCTCTCCTCTTTAATCTTGGGTAACTTAATTATGATGTCTCTTGTATTCCTCCTTGGGTCCAACTTCTTTGGGACTCTCTGAGCTTCCTGGATTTCCTTGAAGTCTATTTCCTTTGCCAGACTGGGGAAGTTCTCCTTCATTATTTGTTCAAATATGTTTTCAATTTCTTGCTCTTCCTCTTCTTCTGGCACCTCTATGATTCAAACATTGGAACATTTAAAGTTGTCCCAAAGGTTTCTAAGCCTCTCCTCTTTTTTTTTTTTTTTTTTTAGTGGAGGGGGTAATTCTTATTTCTTGGATGTTTATTTCTTCCTTCTGCTCCAAACCAATGATCTGAGTCCTGGTTTCCTTCCTGCCACTGTTGGTTCCCTATACATTTTCCTTTATTTCACTTTGCATAGTTTTCACTTCTTCCTCTATTTTGCAGCCATACTGAACCATTTCTGCGAGCCTTCTGATTACTAGTGTTTTGAACTCTGCATCTGATAAATTGGCTATCTCTTCATTGCTTAGTTCTACTTTTGGAGGTTTGATCTGTTCTCTAATTTGGGCCATATTTTTTTTCTCAGTGTGCCTATTATGTAGTAAGGGACAGAGCCTTAGGAATTCACCAAGGCTGTGAAACCCATCACTCATTGTGGTTCTGCATGTAGGGGAGGGGTCCAAGAGGAAATAATGCTGTTTGCTTGGCTCTCGACTGGCTTTCAGTCACTTCCCCCACTACCGATGAGCAAATCAGACTCTTGTAGTGCTAATTCCTGAGTGGGTGAGTTTGTGTACATTCCATGACCCTGTGTGTCTCTCCAACAAACTCCCCTGTGAGGCTGGAAGTTTCTCCTGCCACCACACACCCGCAGGTTTTGGTTTTGAGGCTTTATTTCCCTGCGATGGAACCCTGGGTTGTGTGCTCTGTCTTGCTCCTCAGTTGTTCCTCCTGGTTTATCCACATGCAAATGTGGGACCACCCAGTCCACCAGCCGCTACTCACCTGGCCTGCCAACCACCAACTCACCCATCCCAGTCCTCCAGCTGCCACCTTGCCGTAAGTCCTCTTCAACCTGGCTGCCCATCTCTACCCTTCCTGCCAGTCTGGGTGAATGTTTCTTCCTTAACTCCTTGGTTGTCGGACTTCCATATAGTTCAATTTTCTGGAAGTTCTGGTAATTTTTTTGTTTTTAAAGTTGTTGTCATCCTTCTTTTGGTTGCGTGAAGAGGCAAAGAGTATCTACCTATGCATTTATCTTGGCTATGGACTAAAACTTTTTTAGCATTCATGATTATTTCATTTAGAGAATTTCCTAGAAGTGGAATTTCCAAATTAAAGCATGGAAACATTTTTTTAGGTTCTTGATACTCATTCTTCTATATTCAGCTTCAATTCTCCCTGCCCCAACCCTGGAACCAACCATTCACCAAGAATTCCTAGTTCCTTTTAGTGGAGAACAATATTCATATGGCAACATCTGGGAACTAGATATGTTCATTGAATTAGAATATCACCATCATCATGTCCTCCCCTTGGACAGAGAAGGAATTATTGTATGCATGAGTGTGTATGTAATATGTGCATTTATATGCATATACACATTTACATCTGGTTACCTTTAATGTTAGGCCAACATTTGTTTACATATTTATAACTCTCTCCTTTGACAGTGAGAAACCAAGCTTCCATTATATTTAAGTATTCAAGTCCTCTCTGCTTCCGCTTACCCCCTTATGCTATTAGACTTCTTTCAAGTTCATTCTCTAATTCATCAGATATATAGAGACCACAGTTGGATGTAATTTATTACATACCAACAGTGAGCCTTACTGCACTGAAAAAACTTTCACATCTTTTTAAGTTTATGCTTTTTATTAAACCAATGCTTGTGTCATTTTAATTATAAATGTTCTCTAATACTGAGAGGCCATTCATCAATAATAATTTAAATTAAGAAACTTAGTTGATCCTTTAATATCATAGAGAGCAATATTAGTGATGGTGTCCATTTGATTTCTTGCCTTTATTGATTATTGTAGGTGTTTTTATGAGAAGTATATGGATAACATCATCTATATGAAAGTCCTCTTTTGACTAAATAGTAGATAACTTTCTCAATCTCTATGTGAGGTAAAAGATGGGTTTCATTGAAAAAAATTTAAGTAAAACAAATATTTTATGTTTTATAAAGATAACCCCCCAAAAAGGTGAGTTTCAAAAAAACTTTTCCTAAAGAATTACAGTTAAGATAGCCCATGAACCAGAACTTGCATGGCATTTGGATTGCTCTCGGTGTCTCTGATTAGTTTTTTAAATTAACTTTTTAAAAATTTTTTATTTTAATTGTTGTTCTTGTATAGTTTTCTTTTACTCCCAGCCCACCCACCCAGCCCTCCTCACCTCCCTCCCATTTCCACCCCCCCCCCAGTTTTTGTCCATGTGTCCTTTATACTTGTTCCTGTAAACCCTTTCCCTTTTCCCCTGAAATTCCCTCCCCTCTCCTCTCTGGTGACTGTCAGCCTGTTCTCAATTTCAGTGTCTTTGATTATATTTTGCTTGTTTGTTTTGTTGTTTAGGTTCCTGTTAAAGGTGAGATCATATGGTATTTGTCTTTCACCTCCTGGTACTTCAGACAAGGGTTTAATCTCCAAGATATATAAAGAACTTACACGACTCCACTCTAAGAAGACAAGCAACCCTATTAAAAAATGGGCAAAGGACTTGAACAGACACTTCTCCAAAGGACATACAGAGGATTCAGAGAAACATGAAAAGATGCTCAGTATTGCTAGCTATCAGAGAGGTGCAAATTAAAACCACAATGATTAGTTTTTAACAAAAAGTTTCATTTCAGTTATCCAAAAAAGTATATAATATCTCAATGCTCTAAAAACCAAAAAAGTTCATTCTCATTCTACTATCAAAAATATTAATGTTTTTTTTAATTTTTTGGAACTTCTGGTTGTTTATTGTTTTTAAATTGGTTATTATCCTTCTTTTGGTTGTGCAAAAAAGTAAAGTGTTTCTACCTATGCCTCCATCTTGGCCAGAAGTGCCATAAAATCAAACTGCATGCAACTTCAACAACCAAGGAGTTAAAGAAACATTCACGCAGACTTATGTGCTGAGACAAAGAAATATGGCTGAAATGAAAACATATCAAAACTCAAAAAAATAGAGCTAAGCGACAAGGAGCTAGACAACCTTTCTGATGCAGAGTTCAAAACATTGGTAGTCAGGATGCTCACAGAAATGTTTGAGCTCAGTCACAAAATGAAGGAAGAAATAAAGACTACTTGAAGTGAAATAAAGCAAAATATACAGGGAACCAATAGTGAAGGGAAGGAAACCAGGTCTCAAATAAAAGATTTGAAACAAAAGGAAGAAATAAACATCCAAGAAATAAGAATTCAAAAAAAAATAAGGGGAGGCTTAGGACCTTCTGGGACAACTTTAAACATTCCAACATCCAAATAACAGGGCTGCCAGAAGAAGAAGAGGAAGACCAAGACATTAAAAACTTATTAAAAAAATAATGAAGGAGAACTTCCCCAATCTGATGAAGGAAATAGACTTCCAGGAAGTCCAGAAAGTTCACAGAGTCCCAAAGAAGTTGGACCCAAGGATGCACACACCAAGGCACATCATAATTGCATTACCCAAGATTAAAGAGGAGGAGAGAATCTTAAATGCAACAAGAGAAAAGGAGACAGTTACCTACAAAGGAGTTCCCATAAGACTGTTAGCTGATTTCTCAAAAGAAACCTTGCAGGCAAGAAGGGGCTGGAAAGAAGTATTCCAATTCATGAAAGGCAAGGAGCTACATCCAAGAATACTCTATCCAGCAAAGCTATCATTTAGAATGGAGGGCAGATAATCTTCCCAGATAAGATCAAGGTAAAGGAGTTTATCATCACCAAGTCTTTATTATATGAAATGTTAAAGGGACTTATCTAAGAAAAAGATCAAAAATACAAACAGTAAAATGACAATAAACTCACAACTATCAACTGAACCCAAAAAAACAAAAACAAAAATTAAGGAAACAACTAGAACAGGACCAGAATCACAGAAACGAAGATCACATGGAGGGTTATCAGTAGGGAGGTAGAAGGGGGAGAATGTGGGGAGAAAAATGTACAGGGAATAAGAAGCATAAATAGCACAAGGTAGACAGGGGGAGGTTAAGAAAAGTATAGGAAACAGAGAAACCAAAGAACATATATGTACGACCCATGGGCATGAACTAAGGGGGAGGACTGCTGGAGGGTAGGGATGTGATGCAGCATGGATAGGAGATAAGGGGGAAAATAAATGGGGACAATTGTAAGAGCATAGTCAATAAAATATACTTTTAAAAAAAGGGAAAAAATGGTAGGTACAAAACAGGCAGGGGGAGGTTAAGAATAGCATAGGAGATGTACAACACATGGACATGAACTAAGGGGAGGATGCTGGTGGGATTTGCAGGGTGGAGGGCAATAAAGGGGAGAAAAATGGGACAACTTTAATAGCATAATCAATAAAATATATTAAAATTAATTTTTAAATCTAGGGGACCTCAGGGTATCATTTCATAAGTTATATAAATGTCTAACTCTCAATCTGTGCATCTGAGAGTATTATAATGTTGAATTACATATTGAAAAATAATTGAAAAATATTTTTTTAATTAAATCAAATCCAGAAACCATGAAAACTTTGTTTAACATCGTTTAACTTTCAAAAAAAAAATTATAATGGTTTATTTTTTAAACTAAAGGCCATGATAACACCAACAATAAGGCAGACATCTGCCTGAGTCACAAGCCTTTGGAAACTGCTCCCAGCATTCTTTCATGCTGGCAGTGATGTCACAATGGCCCAGCCATTCCAGCACCTGCTGGACAACAGAAAGGCAACGCTGAAGAGACACAGTTCACTAGTGAATAAATCCCATTATCCCAATGAATTTTAGGAAATTTTGGGATAATGGGATTATCCCAATGAATTTTATGTTATTTACTTTTTTATCTGGGGTTTTTTCCTCAGAGATTAGTGGTGTGACTTCCAATAGCAAAGGTGAGTAAGCATTTAAAGCTTTCACAGACATAACATAAGAAGGGTGACCTGTTATCCTAGAAAATTGATATATAGCAATCTTCTGTGGGATAACAAAAGAAATATGTAGAAATATGGTATCATTTAGAATTTAAATCTCTGCCTCAAATCCTTTGTGAAAAGAATGTGGTTAGAAAATAAAGTAGTAAAAGAAGTGAACATGTGCCGAATCTACGTTGTATCATACTTTCTTTTTCAGAGTCCGACATGGTGCCTATAATTGATGAAGAAAATAATGAGGAAGAAATTAAGAATAATGTTCCTGATAATGAAAAAAGTAACCATCATTTTAAAGATACAAAACAATGTAAGTCTTTAAAGTTAATAGCAATACATATATAAAAGCTGATTATACTGGTTTGATTTAATCTTTTTAAAAACTATAATCATATTACTTTTCTATTTCTTAAATAGCAATTTACCTTATAGACATTTCAGTGTGTAAAATGAAATTTTTATTTTCTGCAACTTTTTCATGACATGTTATGAAGTTTTACAAGTTTCTCTTGGTAATTGTCCATATCACCATAGGTTTCATTGTAGCATTTTGGTTATTTATTCACACACGTAACAATTGACTTAATTCTGTGGCACGTTAACCAAAATTTCTTTGGAGTTGTGTATGAACTTCCTAGGGCTGATAAATGGAGTAACACGAACTGGTGGTTCAAAGCTGCAGAAATTTATTCTCACAAATCCAGAGGCCAGAAATTCAGAATCAAAGTTTTTATTCCATGCTCTCCCCAAAGCCTTTAGGGAGAGCCTTTCCTTGCCTCTTCCAGCTTCTGGTAGCCACAGGCTTTCCTTGGCTTGCAGCAGCAGAACTCCAATCTCCAACTCATTTCCTGCAGCGTTCCTCCTGTGTCTCTGTGTCCAAATTTCCCTCTGCTCCTAAAAATACTATTTATCTCAGATTAGGAGCCCACCCTAATCCAGTGTGACTTCACCTTAACTAATTATATCTTACGTGACCCTATTCCCAAATTAGGTCATATTCAAGGCTTGGGGGGTTAAGACTTCAGCATATGTTGTGGAGGATGGGGGGACAAATTTCAACCCATAACAAGATGACTTTGAGGCGTGTGGAAGGACCATTAAAGTTCATTCACCCTCCTCATATAGGCTTTCTTTCCATGTTCTTATAAGGTCTACCATTCTAAAAAGTGAAAATTGAATAAGAAGCTCTCATTAAAAATGATTTTAAATTAAGATTAAATCTAGTTATTCTGGGTTCTTTATTAACATTAATCAAAGAAAAATTAGAAATACATATACACTCAAGTCCTTTGAAAACTATAACCCATTTATATTTTTTGAGTGAATTGTTATCCCTTTTTCATATGTGGAAATAAACAACTCTGAGGCTAGAGAAATCAATGCCCAGGTTTCATAAATACCAAGGAGCGGACAGGAGTGGTGTTGAATCAGGCTGTCTCTCCTGTGTGCCAAACAGTGCAATCATTTCCTTTTCAGGTTGCAACTCTATATGAAGTAACTAGAGGGTAAATAATTCAATAGATTGGTGGTTACTTTGATTAAAGAAAAAAATATTTCTTACACACACACACATGTTTATATAAAAATATAAATGGGCCCTGGCTGGTGTGGTTCAGTGGATTGAGCACCAGTGCAAACCAAAAGGTCACAGTTTCAATTCCCAGTCAGGGCACACGCCTGAGTTGCCAGCTGGGTCCCAAGTAGGGGGTGCATGAGAGGCAACCATACATTGATGTTTCTCTCCCTTTTTCTCCTGCCTTTCCCCCCTCTAAAAATAAATAAATAAAAATTTAAAAAATATATAAAAAAATTAAAACCAACATTTAAAAAAACATAAAGGGAATCATAGTAAAGAATTGTGTTACGACGGACTCTTCTCATTTAACAACTTTGGAACTCTTTTCACATCTACCTCATTATTTTTAATGGATATATAATATTGCATAAAGTGCTGTTCCATAATTTACCCACTGTCTTATAAAGAATTAAATTATGGGAAGCTTCTTCCTTGAATGCTCTTCTCATATACTCTTGGGTACATCTCTCTTTGAATATACCAAATTTTGGGATTGCTGAACAAAGAATAAATTCTTTAAAATATTGATAGATATCACCAAATTATATCTACCAATTTTTATCACCCAAGAATGCTCCATAATCTCACCTACAATAAATAGTGTTAATGATATTTTGTGAAGAAGTAAAAAATTTCATTAGTGATTTTAATTTGGACCCCAATTATTTGCGAAGTTGAATATTTTTCTCTGTACTTATTGGGCATTTAATTTCTACTTCTGTGATTTGTCTGTTTTTATCTTTGGCCCATTTTTCTATTAGATTGTATTTTCATTTATTTGTAGGGGCTCTTTTTATACTTGGTATATTAATCTTTATGGTAAAATAACAAGTATTTTTTTCCCAGGCTATTGCTTATTTTTAAACCTGTTTAGGTATCTTAGTCACACAGAAAATTTTAAACTTTATAAAATCAATTTTTTATTAATTCCTCTGTAACTTTTATATTTTGTATCATGCTTATAAAAGCCTCATTCAACTACATATTAAATTATTTTCCTACTTTTTCATTTCATATTTTAACTCTTAAATCCAGTTATTTTTGTATATGGCATAAAATGTTATATTTTTCAAGGAGAATCACCAAGTGTCGAACATCAATTACTTACTGATGCAAAATTCACATTTAATATAATCTAAATTCTCATTTGAAATTCAATCAATTGCTACCTTTATGTTTCTTTAATCTGTCTTTCCCTGCAAAAATACCACATGAATAGTGGGCTGAAATTTTCTTTTTTTCTCCATAGATCTAGCTCAAAAACTTCTAAAAAATTATTACACATTAACAACACAGTTGTGTGTGTGTGTGTGTGTGTGTGTGTGTGTGTGTGTGTTCTGAGAGTAATAGATATATACATATGTATTGAATACATATACATTCATGTGTGGTATAAAATTTTCTGTCATTTTATGAGATTTTGGGAAAAGGAGATATATATATATATATATATATATATATATATATATAGTCAGCCATCTTTATCTGATTTATTTGACTCTGGTTAGGTGAATATGCCCATTAATTTTGAATTATAATCAACCTCACTGACAACTCTATGTACATTTATATATGTACATAAAGGATCCTTTATGTACACATATAAATGTGAATGTACACATATACATGTGAATGTACATAGGAGACCTTGGTTGTTATTGAAATATATGCTTTTTAATCTGAACTGTTCCATAGTTTAACAGAAGATTCAAAGGCAAATGAATGTTTCTTACTTGGCTTTTTGATAATGTCAATACATTATCAAATATAGATGTGAAAATATTACACACCTACAAATATACTTCGGAACTTATTTTGAACTTCAATATGTTTTTCCATAAATTCCTCAATAATTTCTTCTCAGAAAGTCATTAGCAAAAAGATACTAATTTAGCTCTTTTCTTCATGAATTGTATTTTTAACCTTTGTCCTACTTCCTTATTTTATAGATGAAGGATGTCTCAAATATCTTATTATTCTTTTTCTGCAATTAGTCATTGCATATGTTTTGTTTTAAATTAGATGAAGAAAAATGTAAAGGAACAAAAAGTGTAAACTTAGCTAACGGCTGCAAACTTTTATCTTATGATTTTAGATGTGTTCACAACACAAAGTCAAAATGGCACCCAGTCTGAAATATCTGTGAGAGCAACAACTGATCTGAAGTTTGCTCTAAGAAACTGTAAGTACTGAAATGCTCCACTGCAAATATGAAAAGCCCTTAAAGCAAGATTTCAAAACAGCAGTACAGAATGTTGCATAGAAAAAAGATTTTAAGAGGAGCTAATGTCAGAAGTCTTAGTTCCTAAATAAGGAGACTCCATGTCTATTGTAATGATAAATTTAGAAGGCAAGGAGGTTCTTATATTTCTTAGGATCATATTTTTGGTTTGCATGAAAATAAAAATAAACTAAATTTAGGACAGAAAAATTGTATGTCTTTCTTAGACACATATTTTTACTGCTCTCTGCTTTGTACCCTCAGCTCCAAATGTTATTTCCTTTTTTTACCTTTCCACCAAGCATAACTACTTGATAGATGAGTTTGGAAGCCAGTAAAAGTCTCCAAAATACATATAACACATCTTTTACCTTGGCGTGTTTCTGGCAATGGAGATTTTAATTGGTAAAAGACATATTCAGTAAGCCTAATTATTAGTACAGCTACTTGATAATAATGGAATATCTTGAGCAGTTTCAAACATTGGGACATTCAAGGGCATACATTAATTAGACAGGTAACTCATGGGAATTTTGCTTGTACAAGCAAATATCTTGAGTTGCTTGGGACAAGATACAAAGAGTCTTTTCAAGAAACAGACCACAAATTCCCTTAGGAGAGGGATTTTTGAGGACCCATGGAAATGACTCCAAAACCCTAACTTCTGTTCCCACGGTTCATGTCCCCAAAGGATTGTCAGAGAGAGTTGGACTGGGATCCGTTGCTGCGTGTTAAACGGGGCTCTGACAGTGGGAGACATGTTGATGTGAATGGGTGTTCTAGAGGAGCTAGCCCTCAGGAGAGTGGAATCTCCAGAATAATTCTGAATAACAATTTTTTTCAGTCCCTGAAATTCTGAGGGAAAGTAGCTGAAGCAATCCAGAGAGTCTTCCCCAATATAGCATAAGAGGATTGCGTGCAGAGTCTAAGGATTTCTAACCAATTGTTCTAGTCCTGCCTGAGTCGATGTCAACTCTGGTAACATTCTCTTTTCCACCCTTTTGTGCCGTTGGGTAGACTCGGTCTGAATTCACTCTGCCTCTCTATAGAACTCCACCTCTGGTGGGGTTGCCTGCACGGCATACCGGACTTACTTGCACCCTGTAATAGGCAAAGTTATCTGAAATTTCAGGCCAATTTCATGGGGGGAAATATGGTCCTCCAGGCACAGCTGTCCCCAGATACTCTTTCACTGACGTACCTCTAGATGGACACATTACAGACTGAGATACGTACTAAATCAGGCCTGAAGATCTTCGACTTGTGGTCCCAAATCTTTATACCCAAAACTCTGTTCTGGGTAGTAAACACGAATATGTTTCCAATTTACACGGACTCTGATGTTGCCTCCTTTTTTTTGTCTTTACACTGACAGCAACCAAACTGTCCTGGGCCAACAGTATCATTTGAAGGTCTGTGCAGGAACCATCCAAGACAAAGTATCTAACCCAACGGGTCTTCCTTACCTCCAAGAGAAGCTTGTCCCCCCAATCCTGGCTTTTCCTCTCTCTTGCATATTATAGGCATATGAATCGCACCTCAGGCAGAAACTTTATTTTTTCTTTCCTCTCCTTTATCTCAAAAAATTGTCAACATCTTTCTCTGTTTTTTTTCTCCTTTTCTTTGTTCCATGTTTTAGCTTAAATATATGCCAAATAACAAATGTTGAGTCCATGTTTCTACCTGCTGATAATCCCTTATCCCTTTTCCTAGATAAACTCGTCAATGAAACAACTACACCGCCTTCTGGAAAATCCAATGAAGATCAGTCTAAAAACAGATTTCAAAGTATTAAAGTTTCTACACTGTAGTCATACCTGGAGCATATCATAATATGAGTAAAAATTTAAGTTGTTTCACTACTCTGAGTAGTTCATAAAGTAATCGCATGCTTAAAGAACTTGTATTGCTACAATTTAAAATCACTCTAAAGTCTTTTAAGCTGAAAATCTAAGGGTCAGTTTTCAGATTATATGACAAGGCATAGAAAGTGAGCTCTTTTTATGATACGATCTTATTTTAATAAAATGTATTTTATTTATATTTCTACCTATAGTTAACATAAATATAGGTATAATTTTATTTTATATAAATATGAAATACATTGTAATATAACTTTTAATAATTACATAAAAATTTCTACCTGCTTGAGGAATAAACTTTTCTCTGCATGAGTCAATTATTAGTGTTTCGGAAGATTATTTGGGGTGGGGGGGTGGGAGTAAGAAGTTGCAAAATCACCATTTGACTTTCTTGCCAAGAATATTGTTCCTTATAAAGTATTTGTGAAACCATAACAGCCCAGGATGGCTTGAATGAGTGGTCTAATTGAGGACAATGGACATGTTGATACATGAAACTATTTTCTCCAGTTCATGCAATACAAGTATGTTTTCAATATGATTACTGTAAATTCATTTGCATCTTTAACACTACTAAAAATAAAAATAAAAACCTATTCAGTGTCTTTGATATATTTAAAAATAGAAATCTGATCATCCTGGTATTTCCCTTCTTTAATATCTAGTAATTTACACTCAAGTTTTAATTTACTAAAAGTAAATGAAGAAGAAAAGAATAAGGAACCCTCTGGGAAAAAATATTCAAAAATTTAAAGTTACAACACTGTAGTCATGCCTGGAGCATATCATTCATTATATGAGTAAAAATGTAAGTCTCACTACTTAAAAATGGGGTTACACTCTGACTTCTAACTAGGCATTCAAATCTGAAATGACCTGCATTAAAGAACTTTTCACTCTCATCTCTGGTCACATGCCCCATCCACATTCTTCTAGACTACCAGAAGTTTAAGAGCTTACCCATCCTGCTCATGATTTTGAGTTTGCGCACAGTGGAACGACCACTGTCTCCCCTTGTTGCCTGGCAAACACTTTCTAGTCCTCTGCGCCTGTATTGAAGCATCATCTCCCTTCTGAGGGGTATCCAACTTTTGCAAGTTCATTTTGGTCCCTCCATGTGTACTGCCTGTGAGTTCCCTTCGAAGCCCTCCTTATCCTGCAACGTAATTTACAGTGATTCTTACTGCTTTCAAAGTCAAGAGTGTTCCTTGAGCATTGAGAATGTCTTGTTTATTTCTGTGACTTCAGTACCAACCACAGGGTCTGGCACATGGTAAGAGCTCATGGTTTAACTAGTAAATGCCTAAACTAACAAACGAGTGAATGAATGTTCTATCACAAATTTACTAAAGCCAAAGTACCTTATTTTGTCATCCTGTTCTATTTTGTTTTTTTAAACAGAATCAACCCAGGGTCCAAATGAGCCTGCATTTTGGACAATGTTAGCTAAAGGTAAACTCATAGTAGTTAGGTAGCTGGGGGGAAATGTTTTGTTGTACTAAAGTCTTATATAAAAAAGCCAAGATCTGTGTCAGTAGTTCTAATGCTAACAATTAATGTCAACATTTTGCTGCCAACATAACATGTAACAGCAAATGCAAAATAAACCCAGAATGTCAATCAAGTGCTTTGCTTCTAATTCTCCCCAGACAAGTTTTTATGTTTCTACAACTTATCAATTTCTAATCAATTTATTTATGATTAAAAATTTTAAATAAGGATCTTGCCCAGTATAGTCCCTCTTTGTGTTTGGAGCAGCGTGCACATAAGCACATGGAGATGCAGGAATAAATGCAAAGCACATATCAAAATACATGCATGCATAAAATCAATGTATGTATCATAAATATGCAAGCATACATTATAAATGCAATGTGCATAATCATATGTACACATCTGTGTAAATGCATACATGTATACATGTAACACCACACATGCATGTATTACAAACGTAAAATATATATATTCAGTTGATCTTCATTATTTGCATATTCTGTATTTGAGAATTTACCAACACCTAAGGTTTATTTGTATCCCCCCAAATTAATACCTGAAGCACTTCCACAGTTACATGCAGACATGCTGAGAGCAGCCAAACATTTTAATTGCCTGTTGCTAACCTTCACAGCTGAGATAGAAAAAGGCAACATTCTGCCTTCTTTTTTTTCAGCTCACATAATGTAAATAAGTATCATTTTTGTGATCTGTTTAGTGCTACATGTATTTTTTGTTGGTGGTTTTGCTCTTTAAAATGTCCCCTAAGTGTAGCATTAGATACTAGTTAGTGTTCCTAAGCATGAGATGGCTGTGATGTATGCGCCTCATGGAGAAAGTGTGTGTTAGGTGAGCTTTATTTAGGTGGGAGCTAGAGTGCTTGTTGGCTGTGAGTGCAATTTAACAGGTCAGCAATATATACTGAAATGAAATATCTTTAAACATAAGCACACATAAAACAAGGTTTTGTATTGATTGATGAAAACGTTGTGACCTCACAGGAACCTAACTGACCCTGTATTTCCCCCGGGATTATAAAAACAACTACAATGAATAATGAGAATAAACTGTATATATTACACACACACACACAATTTTAGTAAGTGAATTTCATTTGCCATAACACCAATTTATTGTTTTAACAGCTTTAAATGAAACAAAGGGGAACGAAGAAGCAAAAGATCAATTATTTCAACCAATTCCAAGTAAGAACAAAATACTTCAATGAAATGAAAACATAAATACTTGCACACAGGGCAGTGTCTGCATGGTGACACTGTGTCTCTGGTAAGGTGTCTGTGAGTGGGCAGGGCGGTGGCTAACTGCAGCAGACGACGTTTACGGTTTCAGGAAAGCTATGGTTGTTAAGCCTGTTCTCCAGTTACCATATTGCAGACGACTGTTTCTATCTTCCTGTTTTATAACTTATCTTCCTGAAACAGATGGACCAAATAGAGGAGTAGGCAAGTAAATAAAATATAGAATGCAGTTTGTTTTTTTAATTGATAGACTTTGTATTTAGAGTAGTTTTAGGTTACAGGAAAATTGAGCAGAAATTAAAGAGAATTCTCATATATTCCCTGTGCTCAGTTTTCCCTTATTACCACCTTGCATTGGTGTGGTACAGTTTTTATAGTTTGTGAGCCAATATTAACACTGTATTATTAACTAAAGTCCACAGTTTACATTAGGGTCCACTTTTTGTTATATAAATCTGGGTTTTTATTGTTGCTCAATTATGGTTTTTTTTTTTTTAATTTTGTTATTGTTGTTCAATTACAGTCAAACCTATGGGTTTTGATGAATGGAAATGTCATGTGTCCACCACTGTGATATCACAAAGAACAGCGTTTCTGCCCTAAAAACCCTCTGAGCTCCCTTTATCCTTCTCTTCCTCAGCCCTGCTTCTGGCAACTACTGAAATTTTCATGTCTCCATAGTTTCACCTTTTCCAGAATGTCATATATTTGGAAATACATATACATTATGTAGCCTTTTTAGACTGGCTTCTTTTGCTTAGTGATATGCACATAAGATCCCTCCATAGATTTCCATGGCTTGCCAGTTCATTTCTTTTCACCACTGAATAATATTCCACTGTACGGAGGTGCCAGTTTGTTTATCCAGTCACCTGCTAAAGGTCATTTGATTCCTTCCAAGTTTCGGCAAAATAAATAAATCTATAAACATTCAGATGTAGGTTTCATAAGGACACAAATTTTCAACTCATTTGAGATAACCAAGGATTGTGTTGGCTGGATTGTGTAGTATGACTCCGTTTAGCTTTGTAAGAAACAACCGAACTATCTTCCAAAGTGAATGAATGAGAGAATTCCTGCTGCTGAAGGCAGTCATTTTCATTAATGGATTAATCATATTTATATGCATGAGAGAACTCCTGATTTGAATGGAAAATTTCATGACAAGGTAATATATTACTGTTCCTCAAACCTCTGTCTTGCAAATAAACCGCCGAGAAAGCAACGGCCTCTGGGGCTACACGGAAGTCCTGTCCCACCAGTTCGCACTGGGTTACTACGCGTGGGCTGCCGCTTGCCTTGCAGCGCTTCAGGAAAGTGGAGCGAGGCGTCTTTGTCTTAGGAGAGCTAGACACAGAGTGACAGATCCTGGGACACTGGAGACACATCTTGCCTTTTTAAGTAATTAAATCGAGTGCGATTGTTTTTAATCACACAGCCAGTGCTTTACATACGTTACTATGTTAATCCTCCCAGCAGCTCCATGAAGTTGGTATTATCTCCATTTTACAGGTGAGAAAACCAAGGCTTACGGAGAAACCCTGTTCAAACTTGCCATTAGAGTTTTCGTAATTTCCAGTGGGTAGGAATCCCGAATCCTTCTCTAGTTTTGCCCATCACCTCGACAAACATGAGTTCTTTCCAAAACCTTTTTAAAAAGTAGCAAAGCAATTCAAGAGAATGGCCCATTTTAACATAATTTGCTTATTCTCAAAATAATCTGTCTCAAAGTCAAGATGATATTCTTTGGCAATTGTACACATTTGACTCCACTTTAACAATTACTATTTTTAAAAATCAGAGCATACAGACATGGGAGCTTGTCATTGCCTATTACCAAAAACATCATTACCTAGAAGAAGAGGAACATCAAGGATATTAGGGGAGAGGGAATAAATATTAACATGATCATTTAAAGTATTTAAACCTATCATTAAATAAATGTCTATTAAGTCTGACATATATTTTTAAAATATAAAATTTGATGGTAAAGATATATTTTCGTTAATAGATTTAGTAAAAAAGACTTTTGACATCTCTGGATCCGGACACAATTTTTATTCTATAACTTCTTTTAGGAAGTTAAATAAGTTTTAGTTTCTTCCTTTAACATCAAGTACATGAGGTTTGATCTCAGTAATAAAATGGCAAGTTCAGTTCTTCAGCCTCACGGAGAAAGCATCTGATGCACCATCATATCAGCTTAAAAGAAAAACCAATGCGTATCCCAGGAGTCAAATTGTATCTTTCTCTTTTGAACAGTGTGTGTAAATTCACATTTTTAATAGTGATCTCTTTAGAGTTTTGAACTGGTTTTTATTAGGGAGGAAGTCTGCTACATACACATATTGGTAAGCTGTGTTTGAAACCAAATTTTGCCACCTAATAGCTCTGTGTCACAGGCAAATTCATAACCTTCTGTGAACCTGTAAACTGGAGCTGAGGACAGTTTTTCCAAGGTTCCTGTGAAAGTTAAACCAAATAAGGTACTTGGCCGCAGCGGGTAACCTAGATCCTTCTCCTTTGCATTGCCTGCGGGTAGGGGAGTGAGCAGTGAGCACTCAGGAGGGTGAAGGCCTTTCTTCAGTGGCTTTGCAACCCTTACTCCTGCAGAAAAACATGCTGGACCAACACAATTACTCTTTTCCATTGCATTGTCTTTCTTTCCTCTTAGGCTCTGATTTGAATGCTACAAATGAAGATGAAGGGGTAGGGCAGCAGGATAACAAGTTAAAATTAATGTTGGGCATTTCATTGATGACCCTCTGCCTTTTCGTCATTCTCTTGGCAGTATCTAGTTCCCTGCTCTACAAACTGAAAACCAGGTAACTCTACAGACCTCCGGAGTCTCTACAACATACATGATGTGCAGCTCTTACCCATGTCTCTGGCTGTCAGGAAAACGTAACTTTCAAATTTATCTAGAAGGCATTCAGTTGGCTTCATTTCCCCTATTCAGAAAGAAAAATGCATCGTCTCTTAGGGAATAGCCCTCTTGAACATTTCCCAATATTTTAAATAATCATCTAGACACAGGAGTGTCCAATCTTTTGGTGTCTCTGGGCCACACAGTAAATACATTGCGACATGTAATCACAAAAAAAACTCAGTGTTGTAAGTAAATTTACAATTTTGTGTTGGGTTGCATTCACAGCCATCCTGGGGTGCACGCAGCCCTTGGGCTGCCTGCTGCACACCCCTGATTCTAGAACAAGAAATCTCCCTAATCAGCTGGAAAGAATGTAGAGAATCTAGATATGCATCCTTCTTTGATAGCCTTGAACAAAAGGGCTGTGAACTCTGTCTCAGTAGCATGTCTGCTTAGGGCCTAATAGTTTTCATTCATTTACATAATATTATACCAAGTAACCGATATATTGAACAGAATTCATACACTGTTTTAATTTTTGTGATGCTTTTTGGGGTTGTGCTGCAAACATACACAATTTGAAACGATTCTGGACGTATGCTTTCATCTTTCAGTTTTATAAAGAAACATGAACGCGAGTATGCCGTCAACCCGCAGCTGGCAGCGATGTCCTATTTTCAACCAGCGGAAGGCGTATCAGACACATCTTTTTCTAGGAGTGCTGGCAGCAGCACAGTTTTGGGCACAAAATCTAAAACAATGGACGCGATTTCCACAGCCTCCGATGAAGATTGAGCCTTCAGAGTGAGGAAGTCGCCACTGATGAATAGGCAACTTTAATTTTTTGTCATTAAAAAAAATCTTTCTTTGTGAATCACATTGATGTCATGATTTGGAAATCCACAATGACTGGGCAGAGTTCTGAGGGCAGAACTCTGTCTCTGAAGTCAATGAGCATATCCTTGCATGAGGATTTTAAACATCATTGGGGCTATTCTCACTGAACAAACAATAAGGAAGAAAAAGATTTGTTTTCCATTTCTAAAGTACCCGTAAGCATTTGAAATAATATGGTGTTTCAAAAGAAAAGAAAGGAAGATGGGGCCCCAGCATGTAATTTCTTAGAGGGGGATTCATGGACCTCCTCAAGTGTTCCAGAGCTGAAGGGCCTGTCACCCCCTCCCCTCCCCGCAAGCGCCCAGCTTCATTGTGCTCTATTGGAAGAAAAGCAAAGCATCTCAAAGACTAATTCGAGTTTTAAGGGACTTAGGAGGCCAGTCACCCCAAGACTATTTCAATTCACAAAGGAGACCAATGGAATGGGGATATTTTTCCTTCTTATGAATTAGTTTCAACTGGAAGGATTTTAGGGACAAGTGTCAGGTGGATACGTGTGGATATTCGTGGATGGGGAAGAGGGGTAGCGCTTGGGACAGGCTTCATCGTCTTCCTAAATTCTCACCTACTTTTTGCCAGGCACTTTGGTATAATACCTGATGTCACATTGGATTCTACCACCCTATAAAAGACAAGTTGCTTTAATAACTCAAGAAACAAAAACTCAGGTAAGTCAGATACCTTGCCCAGGATCACATGTTAGAGAAAGATAAAGCAAAGACGTGCTTCCAAACTGAGGTTCTCTCCACGATCTATGAAGGTTAACAGACAAACTTTTAACAAAAATCAAAGGTTATTTAGGAGCAAGGTAGGCCCCGTCTCCACAAGGCAGGAGATTCCTTAATTCGGAGGTTCTTTCAGCTCCTGGGGACTTCTTTTCCTTACCTCTAGCTAGGCCTCTATGACCTTCCTTCCCCACCGAGAGGTCAAACACACACACTTCACACTCAGGTGCCACTTTGCCTACCCTCCACTCTCAGCTCCCTTCCCATTTTCTCCCCTGACTGCACCCCCAAGCCTCACTACTGCTCGGGAAGTCTAAGACGCCCCACCTTTGAGTAGCCATGGCCTATATAAGATGCTACCCTGAGGCACAGGCAGTATCAGGGCAGGTGCTTGCTTTTGCCTGATCTTGCCAGTAACACCCAATAGTTTCCGAGCCAGTGGGGTGGCCTTGACCACGATACCTTTCGAGTTACTTTTGTCATTTTCCTTGCCCTGTGAAAGCCCCAGGGGTTAGTGATAGCGTTTGCACTGACAGTTCAGACCGGAGAAATGCAGTGGGAACGGAGTGAGGCAAGTGGTTGCTGCTGGAGGTGCTCCAGGTGCAGAGGAGTCAGGCTGAGGCTGTACGTGAGAAGGGGCTTGTGGGAAGACCGTCAGCAGGGCTTGGGGAGGGGCTGACTACGAGCCATTCCCGTTCTTGGAAGGGGCCAAGAATTTTCTTCACGGGAAATAGGTGTAAGTGTCGCTGTTGAATTATATAACTTGTTTCAAGTACTTAAGTAGTGTAGCATAAGAAAGTTAGTCATAGCATTACCGTGGCTGAAATGGCTAAAATAAATTATGTTAACTGTATTTTTAAAAATTAGCTTGTCATCCTCAGTTGGCACAGCTTGCAGGGACCATTGTAAAGTGTAGTCGAGGTGGTGGTGTGGGAGGGACGTGAAGACAGTCCTCACCGGTGACCCGTTTCTTCTCCGGGTTCTCTGGTCTGCAGGTGAAAAGAGGGTCCCACAGCGCAGCCTGGGGTGTGTCGGGGCGCGGGGAGGGCAGTCTTCTCATTTGTTCCCCGCTGATTCCCATGCTACTGCTAAACCTGCGTTTTCGGAACAGGTTCTCCGGGCCACTGCTCTGTTTTATGTCCTTTTAAAGCTATCTGTCTCTCCCCCATTCGGAAACACCCCCGTATTTCCTTTCTCTGATGCCCACGACCTGCCTCTCCCCCAGCCCTCAGAGAGGGGTGGTAGTGTTCTCCTCTGCCTTAACTATTTAAGGGCAATTCCTGTAGAGCGGCTGCTACGGGCAAGAGAGCAAGCACTTGCCTTACAACTAGCAGCCGAGTCGTTCCAGGGTGCCCTGGAGGGCCGCAGGTCCTTCCAGCCGCGCACACCCCGGTGCTGGTCCTTATTCCCCCTTTCCCTGTCCTTCCCGCGCAAAGTGCGTTCGAAGATGTCCCGAGAAGTGAGGGTGCTAAGTGGCTCCTGTTTAGGGGCATTGTTTGCAGACCTTATAGGAGATCTTTCAGGAATTGGGAAACCCGGGGAGGGTGGCGTCCCAGCGATATTCAGAAGATGGTTGCCCTGCACTGCCTGCCCCAGCACATCTCTTTCTTGTGTTTGGGAGGGTGCTTCCCCGCAGGAGCAACTGCCAGCTCTGCGCGCCCGGCCCTCGCCCTACGGGAGAGGCCTGCGGGGCTCGGGTGGGAGGGCGCGGCCCTGCAGGGAGCGCGCTGCGGGCCTTAAAGTCTCCTCTAAGGACCAGCGTTTGCCAAACACTGGGCGCTCGGAATCCTAGGACGCGTGCACAGGTTTGCCGGTTGTACGATGCATGTGCGTGGGTCGTGGTGTTTTCTCCTTTCTCCCTGTAACACATTATCGTCAGGGATTAACTGTGCTCTGGTGAAAAGCATTGGCGTGGGACCCGGGTTGGGCAAGGAATAATTACAAATCAAAAAGAGGTGTTTCCAATCACCTCTAGCCTGAGCGAAGATTCCACGTGTGCCTTCCAACTTCAGAATTAGCTCTCCAAATCTAGCTTTTGATGGAGCAAAGGAAATATTACCTTTTGAAGTGGAGGGAAAGTATAATCACTTTCTTTTTTCAAAATACCCCCAGAGCACGAACAGCTCTCTCTGAATCACAGCAACCAAATAAAACCCAGCTTTGGCCCCAAAGCAGTTCTTACTGGTTATCCAGAGTTTACTCCCCTTTCCAAGTTTATTTAAAGAGAAATCAGACCCAGTATGTCTGAGTCCCAGGATAATTATCCCTGTGCCTGCTCTTTCCCTTCTCTCCTCCATCAAAACGCCGTGCACCTTTATCACACACTTCATTCTAGGTTTTAACGGAGACCGATTCTTAGTAGACAATGAATGATAAATTCAAAGGCAGTGGAGCCAGGAGAAAACTCACTGTATAAAGAGGAAGCAAGTGTATGTCATCCAAACACATAAGCCATCTAAAATAAAGTCAGAGTTCTAAGAAGCAGAATTTGGACCACATCTCATATCTGAAGTCCCTTGTTTGGAAGAAGGAGAAAGTGTGTAAATTATGCCATAACTGACACAGGAAAGTGTGTCTTGGAAGGAGGGAAGAGGTGCGATTTCCTCAGTGGAAGGAAAGGAGCTGCCGGGAGGTGGGAGCAGCCAGCACCGCCAGCCTTATCTCTCGTCGCCAGCCTGGTTTTCCTTCCGAGTGTGGATCCAGCTGCTCTGGAGTTTAGTTTTATTTATTGATTCTTTATGGTTGTTGGTGGGACCATGCCTTTTATTTTGTGTTTGAGACATTCTGTAGAACATCAGGGACCTTAGAATGTTAGGGCCAACTAAATTAAGTAAAGTCTTCTCCTTTGAATAATAGTTCAGTGCAAGAGGCATTCAGCAATTTGAATTGTTTCCAAATTGTCACTGTTTGGTAAATAATAAGGTGAAGAGTGTGTATCCAAATTATGTCACATTTGACACAGTTTAATAATTATGTATAGACATGCGCTGTGCCACTGATGTATACTCACCCTAGTAATAAGGCACAAGTGTACTTTAATCTGTCATGGGAAAAGCTAAACATTTGAAAGACTTAAACAGTGAGTCATTGACTTCTCATTTTCTTTCCAAGAACTGATCAATTAGTACAACTCCCTGTGTTTAAAGCTGGGTTTAGAAGAACTAATGATAGGAAACTACTTGTCCAGGATATCCTGGAGTTTGCATTTCACGTTATGTGATTTTTTAAAGATAAAACAAAACTCACCTGCCATTGACAACACTAGACACACCTGTGGCAGAATTGGAACGCATCAACAAAGAATTCAAGTCAATCAGGACTGAGGTTGAAGAAAAGCAGAGGAGGCTTTCTGAGGAGCTATTGTGAAGCTCTATAATCTCATTGAGTGACTCAAATGGGAGACACGATTTTCTTGAAAATAGCCTGATTCCAAAGGAAAAGTGGACTGAACCATCAAAGAACAAAGAGAGCCTGGAAAGTATGGGATGGACCACAAATGTCCAGCGACTGACACTGAATACAATCCTTTGCTCAGTTAGTCTACGGGCCTGCTAGGGGCATGTAAAGCCAAACAGGATGAACCTGAAACTCAGCACTTCCGCCACCTGAAAATTCTGGAACTGAAAATTGCCACCTGTCCTGGAGAAGCAAAGACCTTGTGTTTCAGCAATAAGAATTAAATACTCAAGATTCTGATGAAGATGACCGTGTGATACAAGAGGTACATAGATGCCTACTTCCAAGAAAGCTAAACCATTTGGAGACTTCAAACATCAGAATATGGAGGAAAGGGTCCATATAACATCCTCAGAGGAGAGAAATCTTCAACTGAGAGGCACAGAAGAGGAAAAAATAGATAAAACCAACTAACCATACAAATAGATGATGACTGTAACAAATTAGAACCACTAAAATCACTGATGAAAACCTCACTGCACATGAAAAATAACGTAAACTTGTATGCTGTTAAAAAACCTATTTCTAGGTTGGGAAGCTTTGGTGGTGATAAAAAGTTCATATGTGTTTCAGAAGAAAATGTATCTTGTGTATTTCTCAGTGACAAGGACAGACAGAATGAAAAGCATAATGAAAGTTATCCAATGAGCAAAACACATGTGAAAATAGTTTATGATACTCAGAAAGAAGAAACTGACTGTCAGTGGTCACGAACCCAACCCCAAATCTCTGCATCAGAATTTGATTTCAATAAGGAACTCACTGATGATGGCACTTCTGATTCTGATGGCACTGTGAAGGAATGTCTTTGAATTTTCAGTGAGTTCACAGACAGTGAAGATTGTAAGGGAGGGAATGCTGACCAGGTGGGTGTGCTTTGCTTTTAATCCTTTTTCTAAATCTAAGGGAGTTTCCCTTAAATACATATTCTCTAGATATTCTAAATTTGATAGACTATATATATGTAACTTACATATAGTATATTTATTCTAATACTTGTGGTCAATAATATACAGGTTGGGGGAAAGTAGGTTTACAGTTGTGATTACATGGAACGGTTTATTCTTGTATTGTTATTTAATGAGTATTGTATTATTTTCTTTTTTTAATATATTTTATTGATTATGCTATTACAGTTGTCCCATTTCTCCCCCATCATTCCCCTCCACCCTGTACACCCCCTCCCACCCACATTCCCACCTTTAGTTCATGTCCATGTGTCATATGTTTTTTAGCTTCTACATTTCCCATACTATTCTTGCCCTCCCCCTGTCTATTTTCTTCCCACTATCTATCTATGCTACTTATTCTCTGTACCTTTTCCCCCTCTCTCCTCCTCCCACACCCCTGTTGCTAACCCTCCATATGATCTCCATTTCTGTGGTTCTGTTCCTGTTCTAGCTGTTTGCTTAGTTTGCTTTTGTTTTAGGTGTGGTTCTTAATAGCTGTGAGTTTGCTGTCTTTTCACTGTCATATTTTTATCTTCTTTTTCTTAGATAAGTCCCTTTAACATTTCATATAATAAAGGCTTGGTGATGATGAACTCCTTGAACTTGACCTTATCTGAGAAGCACTTTATCTTCCCTTTCATTCTAAATGACAGCTTTGCTGGATAGAGCAATCTTGGATGTAGGTCCTTGCCTTTCAATGACTTGGAATACTTCTTTCCAGCCCCTTCTTGCCTGGAAGGTCTCTTTTGAGAAATCAGCTGACAGTCTTATGGGAACTCCCTTGTAGGTGACTGTCCCCTTATCCCTTGCTGCTTCTAGAATTTTCTGCTTCATTTTAATCTTGGCTAATGTAATTACGATGTGCCTTGGTGTGTTCCTCCTTGGGTCCAACTTCTTTGGGACTCTCTGAGCTTCCTGGACATCCTGGTAGTCTATTTCCTTTGCCAGATTGGGGAAGTTCTCCTTTATTATTTGTTCAAATAAGTTTTCCACTTGTTGCTCTTCTTCTTCCCCTTCTGGGACCCCTATAATTCGGATGTTGGGATGTTTAATGATGTCCCGGAGGTTCCTAAGCCTCTCCTCATTTTTTTTGAATTCTTGTTTCTTCTTCATTTTCTGTTTGGTTGTTAGTTTCTTCCTTCTGGTCCACTCCATTGATTTGAGTCCCAGTTTTCCTTCCATCTCTATCAGTTCCCCATGCATCTTCCTTCATTTCACGTATTGTAGCCTGCATTTTTTCATCTAGTTTGTGAGCAAAATCAACCAATTCTGTGAGCATTTTGATGACCAGTGCTTTGAACTGTGCATCTGATAGGTTGGCTATCTCATCACTGCTTAGAGGAATTGGCTCTGGGGCTTTTATTTGTTTTCCGGTTTGAGCCATTTTTTGGTGGGATTTTTGTTGTTGTTGTTGTTTTGGTTTTAGTCTGGTCGTGGCTATTACGTAGTTAGGGGTGGAGCCTTAGGTGTTCCTCAGGGTGGGGCAGCCTAGTCCCCGGGTTGTGACGCTATAGGTGGGGGCGGAGTCTGAGAGGAAACAATGGTGCCTGTTCCGCTCTCTCCTGGACTCCGGCCCTTTCCGCCGCTTCCCCTTCACCTGGATTACCTGTGCACTCGAGAGTGCTGTTATGTAGTGAAGAGTGGAGCCTCTGGCGCTCCCCAGTGTGGGGCAGCCCAGTCGCTGGTTTGTGACGCTGTATGTGGGGGCGGGGTCTGAGAGGGAACAATGGCGCCTGCTCCGCTCTCTCCTGGATTCAGTCCCTTCCGCCACTTCCCCTCTGCCTGGACCATCCGCGTGCGCGAATGTGAGACCACCTGGTCAGCCAGCCACCCTGTGCGGCCCCACTGGGTCTGCACAGTTGCCCTCCTGTTCCCGGGGTCCGCCAGCTGCTGCCTGTGGGCCCGGGGACCGCCAGGCGCCATCTGTGCACCTGGGAACTGCCTGCAGATGCTGCTTGCGTTCCCAGGTCCGCACCTCCAGTTTCTCCTGCCGCGACTCCGCCCCCTTACCGATCCGGATGAATGGTTGTTGGACTTCCGTACAGTTCAATTTTCTATAAGTTCTGGTTGTTTTCTTGTTTCTAAATATTTGTTGTCCTTAATTTTGGTTGTTAGAGGAGGCACAGTGTGTCCGCCTATGCCTCCATCCCGGCCGGAAGTCCTAATGAGTATTGTATTATTTTCCATATGAACAAAACTGTAAAGCTACTTTTGCCCCACCTAGTATTGGAATGATGAGGCAAAAGCCTTGATAATTGGTCAGCCAGTGTCTTGCAGACTTGACAGTTTCCAGAGGCCATGGTGTTACTTTACATACAGTAACTTTTCATTTCCCAAATTAGAGGAATCTTTTATAGGGACATATGCATGCCAAATTATCCAAATTAAATTACATTGTGTGAGTTATTTCTTAATATGTTGCCCAGTATTTTTGACTTTGGATTGCTGGGGCTCTCCACAAAACATGCTAAATATGCCTGTACTATGCTGAAATTGGATAATTTGTAGCTTTTTCCTACTAGGCTTCAGGAAGACAAATGGAATTGGTATCTTGCATTACTAAAAATACCTGGCGAAAAAAAGAATTACACACACTGCCAAGTTTGATGTAAGCCATTTAGTTTCAGTCTCTCTGTCTCTCTGTCTCTCTGTCTCTCTGTCTCTCTCTCTCTCTGTCTCTCTTCATATATTATGTATGCATGAAGTGTAGTCTACTACTTATGTACTGTTATCCACCAGGGGGCGCATGTGGGCAGTCAGTAAATTCATTCCCACAGGTAAGCATTTTCTGCATCCTTTGTTTTTCCCAATATCTATTTCCATTAAAAATAGATATATTGTTACTTCATAGCCTTTTACCCATTAATTAATAGATTGTTCTCATTATTTGCAGATTCTGTATTTTCAAAGTCACCTATTCACTAAAAGTAGTTTGTCCCTCAAAATCAAGACTTGTGTTTTAGTGGTCCTTTGTACACAAGCATAGTGGTAAAAAACTTGAATTGCTGACATGCACATTCCAAGCCAAGGCTGCACAAGGCAACACTCACTGCCTTCTTGTGTCAGCTCTCGTGCTGTTAACAAGTGTCCTTTTCTCAGTTTGTATACTGCTGCATTTTTTGCATAATTGTATTTTTTGTTGATTTTGTTGTTTGAAATGGCCCCGAAGTATAGCACTGTCTAGTGTTCTAAGAATAAGAATGCTGTAAATGTGCCCTGACATAGAAAATATGTGTGTTAGGTAAGCTTTGTCCAGGCATCGAGTTATTGTGCTGTTGAACACAAGTTCGGTGTTAATGAATCCGCAGTATATACTAAAGTGTCTTTAACTGGAAACACATAAAACAAGCTTATGCTGTTGACTGATTGACAAGAATGCTGTAACCAGAGACTCACCCAAATTAACTCCCTATTTGCCCTGGATTAATGCTTCAGTATTCACAAAGTCATTGTCTGTGGGACTCTACAGAACATAACTATAGTGAATGAGGAAAATCGACTGTAGTTTTTCAAAGTATTATAATTTGAACCTCTTGCCATTTATATTATAAATGCTGACGGTCTTTTATGACATATAAAGAAATTGAAGAAGCACTCCAGTGAGTAGAATTCCTTCAACATTTTTGTTTTAAAAAGTGTTATTTAACACAAACTTTCTCTGCTCTAGTCTCTGTATTATTTGTACTTGGTACATACGGACAACAGAATCCTCTTCAAGACATGAAAAGAGATTATGCTTTCAAGACACAACTAAAGAACCTGAATTCCAGTTTTCTACAGAATAGTTGAATGTCCTGGACAAGTTATTTAATTTCTCTGAGCTTCATTTTCTTTATCTGTGAATGGAGATACTGAATTGAGATATAATTCATATACCCTATAATTTACCAAGTTAACATGAACAGTTCAGTGACTTTTAGTATATTTATAGATGTGTACAACCACTATAATCAATTTTTTTTAAAGATTTTTTATTTATTTATCTTTAGAGAGGAAGGGTAGGAGAGAGGGAGAGGGAGAGAAATATCAATGTGTGGTTGCCTCTCGTGTGTCCCTTGCTGGGAACTGGCCTGCAACCCAGGCATGTGCCCTGACTGGGAATCGAACCGCGATTGTTTGGTTCACAGGCCCGCACTCAATCCACTGAGCTACACCAGCCAGGGCTACTATAATCAATTTTTAAACATGTCTATCACTCCCAAAGGGCACCCTGTGTCCCTACTCTGTCACTCCCCCAACCCTCTATATCTCCTGGCTCTAGGCAACCAGTAATTTACTTTCTGTTCTAGATTTGTCTGTTCATTTCATTAAAAAGGAATCATATGTGATTCTTTTGTGCCCAGCTTAGTGTTTTCACTAGTGTAACATTTTCACAGGTTATCCATGTTAGAGCATGTATCATTAATTTCCTGTTATTGCCAAATAATGTGCTCTGCTTTGTGGTTATTCATTCATCAGTTGATGGGCATTTGGGTTATTTCCCTTTACTGGCTGTTATTAATAATGGACATTTGTTCATTTGCGTACTAGTTTTTGTGTGGACAAATGGTTATTACATTTCCCTTGAGCATACATCTAGAAGTGAAATTGTTGTGTCATGTGCTTACTTTTTTATGTCTAGCTTTTTGAGAAACTACCAATCTTTTTTACAAAGTGGCTGCACTGTTTCACTTTCCACCCAGCAGTGTATAAGGGCCCCAACTTCTCCACGTCTTCACCAATACTTGTTATTGTCTCTTTTCATACAATAACATTTTAGTGGGGAAAGTGGTGTCTCATGGTTTTGATTTGCAGTTCCCTAATGATTTAATGGTGTTGAACATATTTTTATGTGCTTATTGGCCATTTGTGTATTTTCTTGGAGAAATATCTGTTCAAATCCTTGGCCCCTATTTTCAGTTATTTGTCTTTTTATTTTAAGAGTTTTTTATATATTCTGTATACAAGTTTCAGCAGATAAACAATAGCAAATATTTTTTCCTATGGATTTTCTTCTCACTTTCTTGGTAGTATAGTTTGCAGCACAAAAGGCTTTTCATTTTGATTTTTTTCAATTTATTTTTCTTTTGCTGCTTGTGCTTATGGTGTCACATCTAAGAAACCAAGGTCACGAAGATTTATTTCTTTTTTTTCTCAGAATTTCACAGTTTTAGTTCTTACAATTAGGTATATGATCCATTTTGTATTGATATTTGTATAAGGCATATGGTAAGGTCCAAATAAATTCTTTTAAATGTGGCTATCCAGTGGTCATAGCACCATTTGCTATGTTGAAAATACTCATTTTCTCCATTTAATTTTCTGGCCACCTTCGTCAAAAATCAGTTGCTAATTGTTGGGAACCACCCTGCCTGGTTTCAGAAGTTGTAACCCCCCATGGCTAAGGCTGAGTGAGTGACCTTGGGACCATAAGCCACTAAGGAGACAAAGCTTATCTCCCCGGCAGGGGTGCTACCTCTGCCCCTTTTATTTCACCCTGCCTGGCTCCCAGTGCATGATCTATTAGCCAATGACAGGTAAGATTCCTCAAGGGAGGAACAACCTAAGACAGGCACAATCATGGCAGCCCTCAGCGAAGGACTTGGGGGGCTATAGCAAAAGGGGATGATGGACCCTCGTCCCTTGACTATCCTGACATAACCTGAGTCCTCATTCTGTCTGCGAGAAGTCTCCTGATCTCTTGGCTGCCTTACTTCCCCTGCCTGACTTAAGCCTGAAACAATGACAGAGGGCAGTGCAATGCTGTGCTGGAAACAGCAGGTTTCCGAGGGCAATCAGGCCTAAGAAAGAATACATAAAATCCTGTGAAACCTGCTTTGCTAAGAATGCTCTCAATTTCTGATAAGGGTCCAAGCAGGAAATGAGTTTATTTCCCAAAGTTTTGTAGCTCTTTAGCTAACAGACCCTGACTCAGAATAAGCCCTCAGATTTCTTTTTATGTTATCTATTGTTTGATCCTTACTGCCTAACGATGATTAATGAGCTTTACCTGTATTCCTGTGTAAAATGAACCTAATAAAAGCCATAGAGGAAAAGGGTCTTGGCCCTTCTGCTTTGAGAGATTGGCCACCTCTCCTCCCCAAGCAGATCATGTCTTGGTAGACTTATTCTCATCCTTGGCGGCAGGGTGGGGCCCTGTGGGTGGAGCCCCCCCCCCCCCCCCGCCCACACAAGAGGAAGCAAGCATATACAATGGGCTAAAGATAGTTAATTCAATAAATGGTCCTGGGAAAATTGGACAGATATATGCAGAAAAATGAAACTAGACCACCTTATACCACTGACAAGACTAAAATCAAAATGGATTAGAGACTTAAATGCTAGGCCCCAAACCATAAAAATCTTAGAAGAACATGTAAGCAGCAAAATCTCAGACATCACTTGTATCAATATTTTATCAGCTATATCTCTCCAGGCAAGGGAAACAAAAGAAAATAAATAAATGGGACTACATCAAGTTAAAAAGTTTTTGCACAGCAAAGGAAAACATCAACAAAATAAAGAAACAACCCACAGAATGGGAGAACATATTTGCCAATGCATCTGATAAGGGGTTAATAACCAATAGTTATAAAGAAATTATAAACTCAACACCAAAAAAACCAAACAACTCAATTAAAAAATGGGCAAAGGATCTTAAATAGACAATTCTCCAAACAGGACATACAGATGGCCAATAGACATGTGAAAAGATGCTCAATGTCACTAATCATCAGAGAAAAATGCAAATTCAAACCACCATTTGCTACCATGTCATACCTGTCAGAATGACTATCACCAATAAATTAACAACAAGTGCTGGTGAGGATGTGGAGAAAGGGGGACCCTTTTGTGCTGTTGGTTGGAATGCAGACTGGTGCAGCCACTGTGGAAACTAGTATGGAGATATATCAAAAAATTAAAAATGGGACTGCCTTTTGACCCAGCAATCCCCTTCAGGGAATATGTCTGAAGGAACCCCCAAAATGAATTTGAAAGAACATAAGCACCTTGAGGCTCACTGCAGTGTTATTTACAATTGCCAAGATATGGAAGCAGCCCAAGTGTCCATCAGTAGATGAGTAGATAAAACAAATGTGGGACATCTACACAACAGAATACTACGAGACTGTAAAAAAGTTTTACCCTTTGTGACAGCATGAATGGACCTGGAGAACATTATGCTAGGTGTAATAAACCAGGCAGAGAAAGACAAATACCATATGATTTCACTCATATGTGGAATCTTATAAACAAACTGAGCTAACAAGCAAAATAGAGACAGACTCACAGATAGCAGGATTACAGCTAAGGGGAGCAAGGGTAGGGGTGGAGGGATTGAAATAAAAGGAAAAGAACTCATGGGCATGGTCAACAGTGTGGTGATTGTGGAGGCAGAGAGGATATAAGGGGACTAAATAATAATAAAAATAAAATAAAAGATTATTTTAAAAAAGAAAAAATAAATGCCCGTATTATTTGTCTATTTTAAAAATTATTTTCTTAATGTTTTTCCTGAGGATTACAATTATCATCTTACTTTATGATGATCTAGTTCAGATTAAAACTACTTTAATTTTAATAGTATATAAAATTTTTGCTCCAATATATCTACACTTTGTACTCCTCCTTTATAATATCACAGCCATAGAAATTACATTATTTTATTATTCCACCAGTATAATTTTATAATTATTGCCTTATGCTATTGTCTTTTAAAATAGAAGAAAAAGATTGCAAACAAAGACACATTTATTCTTTTATGTTTTTCTATGGAATTATATTTACCAGTGTTCTTTATTTCTTCATGTGGATTCAAATTGCCATCTTGTGTTCTTTGCAGATGAAGGACTCCCTTTAGTATTTCTTGTAGGATAGATCTGGTAACAATGAACTCCCTCAGATTTTGTTCATTCGGTAATGCCTTAACTTCACCTTCATTTTTTTCAAGACTTTGAAATGCCATTCCACTGTTTTCCATGGTTGCTCATGAGAAATCAACTTTTAATCTTATTGAGGATCTTTTATACAGGATAAGTTATTTTTCTCTTACTACTTTCAAGATTTTCTCATGTTTTTCACTTACATCAGTTTGACTATAAAGTGTCTAAGTATGGCTGTCCATGCATAAATTCTATGTGGATGGAATTCTTTGAGTTCCTTGGATGTATAGATTAAAATTTTGCGTAACATTTGGAAAGTTTTCCGCCATTGGTCCTACACATATTTTTCTTGGGATTTTTTCTGGGACTCCCAAAAGACTTGTTGGTGTCCCACAGGTACCTGAGCCTCTGTTCATTTTTCTTTGTTCTTTTTCTGTTTCTGCTCCTCAAACAGAATAATTTCTACTCATCAATATTTAGATTCACGGATTCTTTTTTTCTGATAGCTCATATCTGTTGTTGAGCTTCCACAGTAAATTATTCATGTCAATTTCTGTACCTATTAACTCCAGAACTTCTAAAATTTTTCTAATTTTATAATTTCTCTTTATTGATGCTCTATTTGATGAGACATCATATTCTTACTTTCCCTTAATTGTTTAAACATGGTTTTCTTAATTTTTAACATATATTTATAAATAGCAGATTTTAAGTCTGTGTTCACTAAGTCCCAAATCTGGGCTGCCTCAGGGGTATTTTCTCTCGGCTGGTCTTGTTTTCCTCCTGTATGTGGTATACTTTCGTGCTTGGTTACAGGTCTCATGATTTTTTTTGTTGAAAACTTGACAGTGAAATAATGTATTGTAATAACTCTTTGTGTCAGGTGCATTTTTTTAGAACTTTTTTTTAATGCCTTATCTATATATCTTTCACCCTTTGCCATGGGAATCTGGGAAGATGTGCTTTCAAACTTGCTGCAGTTTACAAGACTTTTACTTCCTGCTTGTGCAGGACTTCAAGGTCAGCCAGTAGGGAGTGGATGTGTTGTTCTTTTTTCTTGGGTCTTCCCTGATCCACCTTTTAAACCCCAGCAATGTGTCAGGGGTTTTCAGAGTTAGTTACAGTCATCTAGTTCTCTAAGATTTCCTTTCAAATTCCTGGCCAGGTTCTCATTTGCCTAAATGAAGTCATGTCCTTAGGTAGCTGCTATATTGCCACCCAACTGCTATTGTTTTGATAGTGCTCCAGGATAGGGTTTCCCCTGCCTCCACAAGCTGACCTCTGAGTCAAGTCGAATGCCCACAACACCCTGGAAATAGAGATTTTTCCAGGGAGCTGCTTGTTCTGACAAAATATTGACACTGCTTTGGGGATGATGATTTTAATGTAGCTCTAAACACAGTGTGTTTTCTTTGCTGGCTACCAGGCTGCTAATGCCTTACAGCTATGGTGTCACTAATATGAGGAGTGAGGAATGGTGGGAATAGCCTCAAGCTAAACTGGTACAGACCCCATTGTATTACAGAGTTTCAGTAGTTTCTCTTAGATAATTTTCCATTTATCCTGTGGCTCTGGTTAATTTTCAGGGTTTTGAAATTATTTTCATTGCTTTGCCAGTATTTTTATTGTTTTTACAGGACAGCGAGTTCATGAAGTTTCTCTCCCTGCCATTCTGGTGGTCTGTCTTCTCTGGGAGTCTCTAAAGATTAAAGAATAATGGCAAAGCAAAGGCAAACACCAAGCAGCCTCTTGTAGAGAAATGTTACCCTTTCTCTGCTGACTTTGTCTTTTTCAGCATCTCTATCTTTCTGTGATAGTTCAGTGTAGTGAGTCTTGGTGTTGGCAGTTGGGCACACCTAGATTTAATTACTAGCTCTGCAACAGTGAGCAAAATATTTACTCTTCTTGAGCTTCAGGTTCCTCATGTGAATTGGTGGTGATGACACACATTTTCATAGAATCGCAATGGAGACTAAATGAGAAAACATTTAATGAGCTTACATCAAACCTGTATATTCTAGGTACACATTAAATTTTCCATATAATATACTATTTATTAGTGTTACATTCCCTTTACTTGCTTCTCTCATATTTCCTTCCTTTTTTCTTTTACTATGGTGTCATAATGAGTCCTGATATAAAAATAGTAATTACTTAATGGTTTTAGAAAAATAACTGTAGAAGAAAAACAATGAAAAGAAGATCCTGACTTCCCCCTAAATGGGTGATCTTAAGCAAATTATTTAGGCATCTTGGGCCTTAGTTGGTTCACTATTATATGCGAATCATAGTGTGTGCCTCTGATGTCTTAGGGACTTGCTCTGAGAATCAAACGAGTTCATGTACCCTGCAGGCTTTGTATAGACTTTTACTCCCCATTCCATACAAATACACAGTGGTCTTTAGTTTGTGAAGATAAATATCTGGTTCTTAGGTTGGATTCATGAGATTAAGATTTTTTTCCTTCTAAAAAAAAGCCCCAGATAACACAGTGTAAAATAAGTTGATTTTTTATGTATGGCACTATTTTTCCCTAACCCTTGATTTGACTAAATATTTTGCCATATTTATCCATTATATGAGGGGGGAACAGAAAAAAAATGAAATTTATTTATAAAAAATTATGTATATCCTCAGAAAACTAAAAATGGAACTGCCTTTTGACACAGTGATTCCACTTCTGGGAATGTACCCTAAGAATCCTGAATCACCAGTTCAAAGGAACCTATGCACGCTGATGTTCATAGCAGCACTATATACAATAGCCAAGTGCTGGAAACAGCCTGAGTGCCCATCAGTAAATGAGTGGATCAAAAAACTGTGATAAACTTACACAATGGAATTCTATGCAGCAGAAAGAACTCCTACCTTTTGTGACAGCATGGATGGAATGGAGAGTATTATGCTAAGAGAAATAAACCAGGCAGTGAAAGACAAATACCATATGATCTCACCTATAAGAGTAATCTAATGACCAAAATAAACTAATGAACAAAATAGAACCACAGGCATGGAAACGTGGAACACACTGAATGTGATCAGAGGGAAAGAGAAAGGGAGAAAGGGATGGTAGAAAGAAGGGGAAGGGACTAGACAAGAACATGTGTGAATGATCCACAGACATGGAAAACAGTGTGGGGACTGACTGTGGGAGTGGAGGGGGTGGGGAGGATGGGATGGGCAGAAAAGGACAAAGGGGGGAAAATTGGGACAACTATAATAGAATAACAATAAAAAATTATTTAAAAAAACCTTCAAATAAAGACAAAAGTGAAAAATTAGAAAAAACGTGTATTTATTCTTTATTCCTTTTTTATTGTTGTTCAAGTACAGCTGTTTCCATTTTCCCCCCACCCATCCGTCTCTGCCTCCCATCCCTGAACCCACACCTCCCCTAGTTTTTGTCCATGTGTCCTTTATACTTGTTCCTGTAAACCCTTCCCCTTTCCCCCTGAAATTCCCTCCCCTCTCCCCTCCGGTCACTGTCAGCCTGTTCTCAACTTCAGTGTCTTTGGTTATATTTTGCTTGTTTATTTGTTTTGTTGATTAGGTTCCTGTTAAAGGTGAGATCATATGGTATTTGTCTTTCACTGCCTGGCCTATTTTGCTTAGCATAATGCTTTCCAAATCCATCCATGCTGTTACAAAGGGTAGGAGCTCCTTCTTTCTTTCTGCTGCATAGAATTCCATTGTGTAAATGTACCACAGTTTTTTGATCCATTCATTTACTGATGGGCACCTAGGTCGCTTCCAACACTTGGCTATTGTAAATTGTGCTGCTATGAACATTGAGGTGCACAGGTTCTTTTGGATTGGTGTTTCAGGGTTCGTAGGATATAATCCTAGCAGTGTAATTGCTGGGTCAAAAGGCAGATCCATTCTGAGTTTTCTTAGAAAATTCCATACTGTTTTCCATAGTGGTTGTACCAGGCTGCAATTCCCTCCTTCTTTTCGTATCAGCTATTGCACATAGATACAGGACACAGAGGTGTAAGTACATATTTTAAATATTTCCATTGAAAATAGGTTTGAAAGCTGTCGCAGATGTGGTAAATTATGATACGAAACTCACAGACTCAAATTTAGACATGCTCTATCCAATATTCAAAATATATTAGCTTTGACAAATATGAAGTCCTTTTTAGTAGTTCAGTAGATTTAACTTTTTTCCAACTTAGAAATGATTATGAAGAGTCTTGTTCTCACCTGTTGGGTCCTTTTTTAAGATAAAAACAAATGTTCTACTAGGCTATACCTTTATTGTGTTCTGTATGTTTTTATGAAGCACACAGTTCTTATTTTCTCAGGATAAACATTCTCTCAGGAGAAAAGTTCTTGTATGTGTTGCGGACCGTTCAGCCTAGTCTCAAGAGCTGTAACCTGCACCCCATGGTGGGCTGAGTAAGAGCCTAGGGACCCGTTTCATCTGGGTTTGTTCTGTCAAGAGGACATGAGCTACTGAAGCAGGAGACAGCATAGGAAGAACTCTGAGACTGCAATGCTGTTACTGTCCAGCATTTAGCACCCTGGTTGCCAGGAAACATCTTTTTACCAATTGAGTAGAATAAATAGTAAACCAAGGCAGGGAGGAGGAGGAAGACATGTCTCACACGCTAACTCAGCAGTCCTGAGCCTGGTCTGATAGTATTGCCAGGTGTTCCAACATCACAAAACACACTATATTAACAAGGAAGAAGGGAAGTCCTTGAAATTCTATATAACATTTCTATTATCTGGGAAAGAAAACCTTGAAACTGTGCTTTTCATCCCAAGGCCTAGAATATGGGAGAGAGTCCCTGGTGCCCAAAGAAGAAGCCCATAAAACAACTTTGGTTAATTGCCTACCTCTGGTCACTATCTGTTTTACGAGGTAGTCCCTGATGCTTACAGAAAGAACCCGTAAATAACTTTGGAAAGTGCCTCAATTTTAATTAACTGCCTCCTGTCACGTATTTGTTTTACAACAACATGAACAAATGGGGTCTGGAGCAAGATAAAGATTCAGGCTAGCAGACCCCCACACATACCTAAGTTTAGGGTAATCACATTCCCCCAGAAAAGCTGGCACCACATGTACCCATTAATCAATATGTAACTTTTTCCCTCCTATCCCACCAACTATATAAGTCCTGAGAACAAAGCTCTCTCTCTCTCTCTCTCTCTCTCTCTCTCTCTCTCTCTCTCTCTCGGGCTCAGGGTGCTCTTGGCTCTCGGGCCACAGGGCCTCTGGCCACCCGGCCTCAGGCTGCCCAGGGACTTGCCACCCTGGTCTTCAGCCACTCTTAACTTTTCTCACCCCGCTTTGCCCTGAAACTTTGCCTTTCACCCCCTACTCTATTCAGTCCTGTTCTCATTCATGGGAACGGATCACTAATAAACTGATTTCATACTACAAGATTTGCTGATATGTAATTCTTTACATGCGTCAGCAAGAAGAACCAGGTCTCTCCCGTCAACACTACTAAGGAGACAAAGCTTATCTCCCTGGCAGGAGCACTGCTTCTGTCTCATCCATCTCTGGCCCCAATGCTTGGTTGGTTAGTCAATGACGGGTAAGACTCCTCATGGGAGGGGTAACCTAAGCCAAACACAACCACTTGGGAGGCCTTCATGGAAGGACTCCAAGGGCTGCAACAAAGAGGGGGTGATTGATGGACCCTTGCACCCCATGCCCCGCCCTCCCTGCTATTCTGACATAGCCCAAGTCCCCATTTCCATCTGGGAGATGTCTTCTGCTTCCTGGGCCTAATCGGCTTAAAGCCTGAAACTATGAGGGCGAGCGGTACAGCCCTGTGCCAGCCAGAACAGTTCCCTGGGTGATCGGGCATAAGAAAGAATTGGTAAAGTCCTGTGAAACCTGCTTTGTTTGCTAAGAGTGCTCTCATTTAAATGATAAGGGTCGGAGGGGGAAATGGGTGTGTCTCCCAAAGTTTTGCAACCCCCTTTCCTGATCACACTGACTCAGATTAAGCCCTCAGATTTCTTTGAAATGTTAAACCTGTATTCCTGTGTATTTGAAGCGAATAAAAGCCCAATGAGAAAGGGGCTCTGGGTCATTTTCCTTTGAGAGTTTGACCACCTCTCCTCCCCAAGCAGATCATGTCTTGGTAGTTTTATTTTCATCCGTGACGGAGGGATGGGACTTTGCGGGTGAAGCCCCCCCCCGACATGTATGTTTCAGATGTGTCTGGAAGTGACAACGAGACAACTGAATTAAAGAGAATGTAGACTGACTATAATAATGACAGGCCGCGCAACTGATACTCCTTAAAGGGGAAGTACATTTGGTGTAACAACTATTAAGCTATTGTTTTTGAAGCAGTAACTGCATACTATGCATATTTGATATCCTTTTTAAAAATTAGTATAAGTAGAGGAAAAATGGACTTTTATTTAAGCACTATTTTGGATTGAATTCTCAAATGTTTTAGTTGTTTGTTTGGATAACATATCCAGTCATCAAGAACAAGCGCTTCTCAAATTTACACGCATGGACTTACCTGAGAATCTTCTTAAAATGCAGATTCTGACTCAGGAGATCTGGGAACAAACTCGAAGTCTGAACTTATAACAAGTTCCCATGAGCAAGAAGCTAGAGCAAAGGAACAATTTGCATTGAGTTGTATTTTTAGTAATACCTGATGGTAGTGCTTCTTCTCTAAGAAAGCCTTATATTTAAAAATGAAATCCAGTATATTCTTTTAGAATCTCCCAATACTTCTCATACAGAAGAATTTTCCCTTTTACAACAGGACTTGCCAAAGAGAGTCCAGCAAATTCTGCTAAAGTTTATAATAATAACTTAGAGAAACTTTCTTAGGAATCAATTAGAGTAAGGGGATCTGGGCCTGGGTTAAGGGTGTCTGAAAGAAATCCTTGGACTTGAGCCCTTCTGCCCTCGTGAGAGCCATCCTGCCTCTTGTTCCTGCGTGTGAGCTTTTGCACTGCACTTCACCCAAGGGAGTGAGTGTTCAGAGTCAGTGAGCGTAACCTGAGACCAGAAGCCCTGGGTGTGTGTGTCAGCCGTGCTCTACGACTTTAGTTAGGGGTCCTCACTTTTCTGAGCCACATCCTCCTCACCAGTAAAAATGAAGTCAGTACATTTGCCTCTCTGGGTTAAGATAAAGTTTAAATCAAAGTCCTTAGAATAGTTTTTTGTCATGCTTAATATGTGCTGCTATTACTGATATAATTCAGGGAACAATAGGGATTTTTTGTTGTTGTTGAAGGTTATGAATACTTGGATTCTTCTAGCCTACTACCTTACTTAATGTTAATCAGAATTCTAACATTTCAAATCTGAAAGAGTAATAGACTCTAACCTTATCACTACTCAAAAAAAAATGCTGTTTAAATTTTATTGAATAGTTTGTCTTCCCCCTCCCCCTTTACAGGAATTATTCTCTACAGACAGCTTTAACACTACCTTTCAACTGAAAAAGAGTTACATGAAAATAACTACCCCCAACCCAACCCTGACAAACCAGAAAATATTCCTTTAAACCTGGGCATGACAAAAACTCTTATGAATGATGGTAAGTATATGGGCTGAAAATTAATGCTTTTTACATGCTATGATTGGAATCCCAAAAGGATTATTTTCTTTTATATTTCATTTCTATTATCTAAATACTTGGTTATATAATCTATTTTATTAAATCTCAGCAACCATTTTGGGTAGTGAATAAATAACATAGTGAAGTAAATCAGGTAAGTTTAACTTGAGTGTTTTAAGCACAGAGATTTTTAATTTCAGAGGGTGTGAGACTGGGAATTCCAAAAGAGAAGGAAGACACTCAAAAATATTAAGTATAGCAGGCAGACCAGGTGGGCTAACCAGACTATACAGCCTAATGAACAGAATGGGCACTTTGGAGCCAGCAGACCTGACATTTTAGGCTATTTGCCACCTACTTTCTGTGGGACCTTGGGCAGGTCACGTAGGCTGTCCGAGCTTTTGTTAGCACATTCATAGGATGAACTTTGGGTGGCAATTCAGTGAGTCAGTGTGTCAGAGTCCTAGTGTATAATGAATGCTCTGTTAATACTGATTCTGTGCCTCCCTTTTCTCACCCTGGGAGAAGGTAAGATAAAGTTCTGGGATGCCCCGATTGGGTGCATAATACAAGGTTGATTAAGCAAGAGCCGTCAGTACCAGCCTGAGAAATTTGCATTTGATCAGTAATGCACAAGTGAACCATCTGAGGAAAGTGATACAATGAAAATGAACTTTAGGAAAGTAAGTCTAATGACATTTTGTAGGAAAACTGAAACAGAAACCACTGGCGGCGGAGGGATTCATTAGGGAGAAGTTGGGAGAACACTGCCTAGGGCAGGAGGGAAGAAGGGCTCAGGGTGGACAAGGGCACAGATGAGATGGGAAATGGGGTTGGGGTAGGAAAAGCTACGAAGGTTTGGGATTGTTGCTATGAAAATGTGCAAAGTGCCTGGTCAAGGATGTGAAAGAAGCGAGGGAGGGGGTGTCAGGGTTTTGGAGGTCCAGCCAAGGCTGGAGACTACATCTGCGTTGTGGTCTCAGTCCGTATGACTGGATGATGTGTCTTGGGCTAGCTTAACAACTGAGATACAGGAAGGGAGAAGGTGGTAGGTCGAGCCCATCATCCAGAGGGCTGTAGTGGGAAGAAAACACAGTGGTCAGGAAGTAGGAGAAGATGTTGGGAGATAGTTGAGGTGGAGTCAGCACAGAGTAAAGAAGTGATGCTGGAGGGGGTTGAGGGAGCAGGGCAACTGATGGGAGAAAGGGGAAGAAGAGGTTAACAGTGTTCAGGACACCAGCAATTGTAATTCACCATCAAAGAAGAATCCCTAAGAACTGTGCTTCCGGGAGTCAGTTTTTCCTGTTCGTTATGTAATAACTGAAAAAGTGAATGTGGAGAGTGGGGACGTCAGATCGCCTGCATGGTAAAGTCCTTAGAAGTCTTTGAGGGTAAGAGAAGACACGTGCCCTTGGGGTTAGCCACTCTGCCTTGTGAAGCTTGCTTATTTTTGATTTTTATTTTTTGGTTGGTTTGCAGTCCTCACTGGCTTAGAGGCATGGTACAGCTGTTGTGAAGGTGTCCATGTATCCCTGGTGCCAGGTCACCAAGGTAGAATTTGTCACCCAGAATGTTGCTTGCTTCAGAACAGGAGCAGCTACCTCCAGCAAAGACCTTAGGGATAAATAAGCATTTGATAGAACTAATGAGCTAATTTTCAGTTGATGAAATTTTTATGGGCTTAATTGCTCTTGCTAAAAACATCCATTAATTTATTTGGCAATGCTTATTTCAGTTTTATGTTCATGGCCAAAAAGAATACCTCGAGGGCTTTGTGAATACTTTTGTCAAATTCCCACCCCCTGATGGTTAGTCATGGTGTTTTTGCTATGAATTGTGAAGTGGTATGTCACTTTTATATTTTACCTTATTGTATAATTACAACCGAATGTTTGTGGAACACTCTGCATTAGAGAAAGCACTTTCCTAGCTTTATCTCTTGATTCCACGTAGCTCTGCGTTGTGGTCCACACATTGGCAGATAAAGCAACTGAAGCTGAAAATGGTTAGGTGACTTGGCAGAGTTCCTGCACTTAGTAAATTGTAGGGGACCGGTTCATTTTGGTCTGGCAAACGTGACTCAGCCCTGTATGGAAAACCTACAGAAGTGAGGTGGTGGGAAGGAACCAGAACTTCAAACTGAGTTTTCCCGTGGGAATCAGGCCTAGAAAATGCATACAGACTGTCATGGCTTGCTCTTGCTAAAACTCCATCACCCTGGTCTAAAACAACAAATGTGTATTGTCTATCTTCAAGGTAATTTCCAAAGCCTGTGTGGAATTTCCCCAAGGACAGAGCTAATTGGCTCGCCACCTTTCCCTTCTGCATTTGTTATTTTCATTTCCTTAACTGTACCTAAAATGTAGACAATAATATTCTATATAATAGATAATAAATCCTTCTTTGATGTAAGAACCGAGAAAAACAATAAAAGCCTATCTAGGCAAGGGTTGGGGCGCTCTCCCCTCCTGAGAGAGTGGCTGTGCCCTCATCCCCTTTTTCTACACAGGATTGCTGTGTCCTGCGCATTTATTCTCGTCTTCAGTCACAACAGGCAGACTCTGCTGGCCGGAGGCTGCCACAGTAAATAATGGAGCCAGGAAGTGGTCCATGATCCTCTTTTTATTTATCATTTTTTTCTTTATATATTACCAGTGGTGGTTCCACTCATCAAAATGTTGATATTATGTGTATGGAAAATGTAATGAATACTACCATTATCAGCACAAAAGTTTTAATAAGTACTTCGAAAAACACTTATTTATAGTAAAATGTTTACAGGGATTTATCTTTCATATGAGAATCGATACTAGAAAGACAGGAAAAACTAGAACTTGGAATCATGAGAGCAGGGAAGATCCACCCCTAACCAGCTTTGGCCACAGAGCAAGTCTCCTCGAAGCTCTGAGGCTCTAAGCTGTAAATCTGGGGTTAAAAACGTCACAGTGACTGTGAGAATCATATCAGCTAACATATGGGGAAGTGCTTTGTGCATGTAAATAGACGGGAACAGTCATCTTCAACAGAACATATAAATTAAATTTTATCCCCCGTAGTACATTAGGAAAGCAGGTGTATAATGTTTAATTGTAATAGCTGTAGAAGGGCATGTCTGTTCCAGGCTCAGATCTGGGCCTGGATATAGTGCATACTGCCTCTGGTTTGGCAGTCAACACCATTGCTGTGTCATCCTTTCTGACACCATGTCTCTGTAACTGAGGCAAGGGCTCTTATTTGTCAGTCAGCAAGGTCTATAACTGCAGTTTCTGATATGGTGACTACTTGCCACATGTGATTATTTAAACTTACATAAATTAATGTTAAATAAAGTTAAAAATTCAGTCCCTCAGTCTACACCAGCTATGTGTCTAATTCTCAATAGCCAGACATGGCGAGTGGCTAACATATTGGACCACACAGAAATAGAACAATTCCTCACCACAGGGGGTTCTACTGGATGGGGTTGACCTCTAATGAAAATAACTGTAAAGGCAGAGCCAACAAAATAAAATTATGTTGTTACCATAAATATTACTAACATTAAGGTAAAAAATAAAGCTTAGAACATCTTTCACAGGAATGTCAGATCCACTGGCTTTTGTTGACAAAGCTGAATGGTATGAGTGAATCATATTCCAGCTAGAAATATTCCTTTAATATATCTTAGATGTTAAAAGAAAATATTTTTTCTTAATATGGCATTAATATTTCCCCCTTTCTGGTGCTATATAACCAAAGGCTTGGAGCTTAGCCCCGTGACCGTGGTTGACCCCAGCCTCCAGATTGTCTGTGATAAATTTGTGAAACCAGATGAGGAAGTCATTGACTACAACACAAGGTATGCATTATATAAAGCTATTGCTTTTCAGACTGTAGAATATTCAATGTATAGTTTCTGTGAAGTTTTAGCTTAGGTACTCTTATTGGAGTCAACTTTAGAGTAAGAGTAACACTATTCTCCTTTAACTTATTCATTCAAAAACATATTTTATGAAGTACTTGCTAAAATTTTATGTACACTGTGCTAGGCCCTGAGTTACAACCTTAAGTAAGAGACAAGGCCTCAGACCTCATGGTGTTCACATGTTGGAGTGGTAGGTAGGAACCTAGAGAAACCGGCAAAAAAATCGCACAAAGTATCACTGATTCATTTCTTCAATCACTCATCAGTTCCTTCTCAAAACACCATGGTATCATTCCCATTAAGTAAACATTCCTATAATCTTGTAGATGTGACCTTGAGTATACATTGCTTTGATACAGCACTCAGAGTAATAGTTCCATGCAGGTTCTCTTTTATTAATCATTAAAGTATGACATAGTTCTGATCCAAAGTCAATGCTAACTTGAGATGGTACTATATAGATATGCCTTTAATTTTTAAAAAACCTCGTATGAAACACCAATGATATCATTAATCAATTTAAATTGGGTATCCTAAGGCATATGAGCCATGACATAATTATACATTTATTTACATATAAAATAGAAGGCACCAATCTTTTCTAGAGTGAAAATTTAGAAGTATTTATTATTGGTGCAGTTGTATTCATTGTTCGATTTTCTTTAAACAGCAAACTTCCCAATGACACTTAAAATAAGACTTTTTTTAAAATATAAGACTTTTATATATAATCAAATGTGTATACACATATAATATGCATTATATGATATATAGCATATATAATTATTAATTTGTAGTATGACGAGGACAGTCTGTGACGTTAATATAACCTGGCAGCCAAGGAGAGTGGACTGGAATGCACATGTGTGAACAATGACAACTTTACTGGACTAGTCAGTGGGGGTGGTAGATGCCATTTAGTGAGCATATGTACTGTGTAGCTGTTGCATTCAAAATGACTGAACAAGTAGAGCAATAAATCTGCATCAAATTTTGCATTAAGCTTCAACATTCTTCTGTGGAAACTATTTGGGTGATTCAGAAGGCTTTCAGGGACAATGTAATGAGTGCTGCACCAATAAAAGTGTGGCACAAATCCTTCAAAGATGGTCGAGAATCTGTTGAAAGTGATCCATGTTCTGGGAGACCTGTGATAAGCAGAACACCTGAGAATGTTGAATGTGTACATGCTGCAATCAACAAAGATCAGCAACAGACAGTGCAAGAACTAGAAGCTGATCTGAGGATTCCAAAAACTACTGTGTCCAAGAATTTGACACAGGATCTTGGCAGGAAATGTGATCTAGGCAAAATTCATTCCGCAGCTTCTGCTACCAGAGCAGAAGGAATATCATGCTGCAGTTGCTAATGGCTTGATTCCAACTGCTACCAATGAACGTTCCTCAAGAAGCTCATAACTGGATATACATTGTGGGTCTACAGCTATGATCCAGAAATGAAGGTCCCAATGGAAGTCTCCTGGTTTTCCATGCCCAAAGAAAGCACAGCAAAGTCACAGCAAGATCAAGACCATGTTAACTGTATTTTCTTGATTGGGAAGGTGTTGTCCATCACAAATATGCTCCTCCAGGGCAGACAGTTAATAAGGATTACTACCTTGGTTCTTCATTGGTTGAGAGATGCAATACAATAAAAATGGCTGCAGCTATGGGCAACTAATTTGCAGCTTCACCACAACAATGCACCCACTCACACATCATGTCTTGTGCAGAGTTTTTTTGTAAAATATCAAATCACCCAGGTGACTCAGGTCCCCTACAGCCCAGATTTGGCACCCTGCAACTTCTGTCTTTTCCCAAAACAAAATCACCTTTCAAAGGGAAGAGGTTTCAGACCGTCAATGAGATTCGGAAAATACGACTGGGCAGGTGACGGTGACTGGGAGAACTGTGTGAAGTGCCTAGTTTGAAGAGGACTGAGGCATCATCATCCTATGTACAATGTTTCTTGTGTCTTGTATCTTCTTCAATAAATGTGTCGATTTTTCATAGTACATGGCTGGATACTTTCTGGACAGCACATGTACTGTGTTATGTGTGTATGTCTGATAATTTTGGAACACTACAAAGTAAGGTGGTCATGTAAATTAAAAATTGTTTTGATGATAAATATTGATTAATTATAGAGTGATGTGGACACCAGCTAGCAGTGTCCGCGTCATTATGGATGAAATAAAACTTACATATGGACTACCGAATCTGGTGGAGAAAAAAGGACAACAGCATGGCTTTTCTCTCAAGGGGAGCAAAAGCCTCAGCCTCCTCCATGACAAGCCTTTATTCTATTTCTCCTCACATTGTATTACAAGATGGTCCTCACTCACTATCCCTGGTTACAACAAAGGGAGCCAATGCCCCTAATCACATCACAGAAGAAGGATATTAGCAAATGAATAGGCAAAAATGGTTGAGCGGGTTACACTGGTCCCTGCAAGGCTTAGCATGGATTTTAGGAAGTTACAACAAGCATTTGCAGGGTGAGGGAGTTTTCAGCAAGAAGCAGCTTAGGTATATTGCAAATCTGATTACCCACGAGAGAACCTATCTGTGGGCATGGGTCCTGTGCATCTCCAAGTGGGAGCTGGGCCCACACCATGCAGAAGGGTCTGCCACAATAGAGAATGCTGTTAACTAGAATTTTTTAACCTAAATTCTCTCACAGTTCAGAAAAAGTGTTGGATGCATAAAACTCAATAAGGTTGCTATTATCAGAAAATGTATTTTATGTACTAATCTCTTTCTGACTTCATTTGATTTTTTCTCTTCTACTCATTTTACCCCAGCAGTCCCATCTATTGTACTTCTCCCCCAGCTTTACTGAGATATAATTAATAGATAATATTGTAATATATTTAAAGTTATTATACTGTTGTTGGTTCTTGTTCTTCCATACATCTCATCAGATCTTCCCTAACTTCTTGGAGCAAGTCAGGACATACTTTGATAATTATTGGTAATTCATAGTGGCAAATGATAAATGAAGGATTTGTATTATAAATAAAAGAAACATTTAATTTTAACAAAAAATGTCAAATGCATTCAGTGCATTGCATTAAAAAATTTTTTATAAAATGAACCCAAGTGCTCTGTCCATGAAAATTTCCTCTTAATTCAAATGTTTGATCATGTATTGTATTCCCTAACTAAGCTGGATGAAGGAACTCTATGAATTTGTAATATGTCTTTCCCCCTCTCTCAAATTATAAATTTTACTAGGTTACCAATATAACCTAGTCAAGGGGTAGTTGACAGTCATACAAGTAAGATCTCTGTTTTGTTCAGTGAATGTTATCACATTGGGTCAGTGATGTGTTCTAACTAACTGATGAAATCCACTGAGTTACATTCTTGACTTGGGTGCGTTATGTGTCTCACCAGGGTAGGTTTTCTGGTGTGGTGAAGGACGACCTGGAGAACACTGAAACGTCGGTCCGTGATGTGCAGGCCATCTTCTGAACCTGTTCACGCTGGCACTGTGCTAACTGATGTAACTTCCAACACAGTCTATTTGCTATTAAGGTAAAGAATTATGGGCTCATATTTTTTCAGAACTGTATGTGTTAATCTGGTAGTCATTAACATGGTGTTTCCATTGATGCTTGACTTGTCCGTTAACCAAGATGAGAAGAACCACTGTTAGTATAAGATAGCTAACATCATTTGGCTAATCAAGATTAGAAAGTCTGTCATTGATTATGATTTTAAAAATTACTGTTTGATTTGACATTGTCTTTAATCATCGAATGAGTAAGACTAAGTTTCTCAGGTTATTTTTTTTCACACACTTGGAGACACATTTTTATATTAAGTCTGGTAGGCTCACAATCAAATGTCATGTTTATCTCTCTTGGCATAATAGACTTGAAAATCTCACCTTTACACTTCTGTTAGGAGTCTGTTCTTTGCTCTGTGTTCTAGAACAAGAGTGCCAGCGCACTACGGGCCGAGCTGGCCTCTGTTTTTAAAAATACTTTACTGCAACAGAGCTGCCACACCCATTCAATTACATTTTGTCTGTAGCTGCTTCACACTAGAGGCACTGCTGAGTATTTCAACAGGGCCCAGGAGGCCAGCAAGCCTAAACTATTTACAATTTGACACTTTGTTTGGCTACCCCTGTTCCAGAACAGTGCCATCTGGTCCAGATATGTAGAACATTCTGTTCTATGTTTTCACTACCCAATACTTCACTAGCCACACATGGCTACTGAGCGCTTGAAATGCACTTGATGTAACTCAGAAAATGTTTTCCTCTTGTTTAACTAATCTAAAAGTAAATAGCCACATCTGCTGGCTGCCACATTGCACAGCACAGCTCTAGACCTTTGGGGACATTGACTGAGCATTTGAGTCGGCCTCCCCTAGGACTTACCTTCATGCAGAGTAGGGCTGGTTCTTCAGTGAAAGAATACAAGTAAGGCCCTTTAATTTTCATAGGTGTGTGCTAGCCTTTTCCTCTGTAAAGCTGGCATCCAAAGCACAGCACAGATATTTATTTCCCACAGCAATGCTCCCTTTGCATGTGACAGATAAAGCTGGAATGTGCTTCCATCTAGACCCTACCAAACTGTGGGGAAAGAGAGTTGGGGACATACGTTTTCTATAATAAAGCTCTTCACAGGGATGTGCTTTGTCACCTCAGAGACATCACCTCTCAAACTGGACTTTCACCATGACTTTCCTGTCTCTCATTTTCCAGGAATCATCCTAATTCCATTTGTCATCCAGACCAGAAAATTTCAAACTACCATGTATCCTTCACTCCTTGCAATCAGTCTCTTTCTTCTATTCAGATAACTCATGGACTTTTCCATTTTCCTCTATTCCCCACACCACATTCTTCTGTTACTCAGTACCTTGTAGCCCGCAACCCATTCCTAGGTGGTGTTTGACACTCTGAATGACAATTTAAGGTGCTTATGGATATGGCATAGTGGGTGCCAAACACTACATTTCAGGCTCTTCACTTCTCGGTCCATCTTTAAGTTACTCTTGTCCTGAGACTAATGCCATTCAGTGCTTTTCAAATCACAGCTCTCCGAACTACAAATCCAAACTGACCCCAGACTGTCTAGGCTCCGTTTTCTGACCCTCTCCACCATATCTGTCCTATTCTACTTTAGGCTTTGCCAAATCATAGTAAAATTTATTCAGCTTAATTCGTGAGACCAGGGGATTTGGACCTAGATGAGACTCAGTGCTTGAACTTGATCCCTCCACAGACAGACTAGTGAACCCTGAAACAGGACTTGCACTGAGTTGAGGTGCCCCCCCCACACACCCGCCCATGCACACCCGCTCAGCCGTGTCAGGAGGTGGGTGGAGCCTGGCTCTCCCAGCACCCTGTCATTGCTGGAACCTCTCTGTACTTATGCCACCCCCTGGTGCTCTCATGGTAGGAAAGTGGACTCCGAAGTCAGATTGCTTAGATTTGATTTTCTTCTAACTCAGTTTAGGTAATTTTTTAACCTCTCAAAACCTCAGTTTGCTTGGCTATAAAAAGGGAGGATGAAATATCTCATTATGTTGCTTGGCAAGTCATAGTGAGATAATCCACGTGAAGTGCTTAGTGACTCACACCTTAACTGCTCTGTGTTACTTGCTGTTGTATCAGTTATTTCTGCTACAGTTACTGTTGCTGCTATCAGTGTCCTTATTCTCTGGGAAGAGCTTCTGATAGGTGTTTGTTTCATTTGACAGTTAATTCATACTTTAGTTGTGGACACAACGGTTAGTTTCCTCATTGGCTAGGCTTGCCTCACAAATGATCCCTGAAGAGTCTGGTGGCTGACTATACACAGAGAATCATTCAGAATAATGGTAGGAACCTGTTTGCTTATGATTACTATCAGAATCCTGTCTGACTTGACTGAACAAACCATGGAATCTTGGTAAAAGTCTGCTGTCTGAAGTGCTTATGGCGGATTATTCTCTGTGGGTTATCCAAACCCATGGAGGCTAAAGCATCTGCTTGTGTAAAAGGCATTAAATGCCCACTGCCTTGTATAGTCTTGGGTGTTTCATGGGCATTGAAACAGCAGTTACTCTGAGAATGGTGGCTAGATAATGACTCAGCAAGTGGGAGCCTAACATTTGCTTTCAGGCATAAAACTTTAGTTGGTATGGAGCTCTAACTCCATTCTAAAGTCTGCTGAGTCCTTCTTTTCATACGTGCTTTTCTTTAAAACAAATGAGATTCTAAAATTGACTGGGTCCAGGTTATCTGACCCAGAGTTAATTATGGGTGCATGCTGTTAAAAATATAGCTCTAAATCAGTAGGCTCATTATACATGTGCTTGCTTTACACCAGATTGGTATATCTTGCTCTCAGAACTATTTTTCTCCTTTTGGTTTTTCTAATGAAGTATGTCCAATGTTAAACAAGTTAATGAAATGCAACAAGTACTTGCACCAACTACCCTGTTAGTGGCATGGTATAGGCACAGTTGCCCAATGCCTGGCTGGGGATGGACGTTAGTTACTCTATATATTCGTGCATATCCATGTAGACCCTCCCATATACAAGATAGGAATATTAATTTTAAATAAGTTAAAATTATGTTACTATGCTATGTTTCTAATATACTTAATATATGGGTATTCCTCTTAATATATAGGTGATTCTGTTATTAATTATATTACAATACAGATTTTATCCTATGGTCTTAATTCTTTTATTCTATATGTCTATTAGACACCAATGCCATCTTGCTGAGGGTCTTTAATTTACATTATCCACTTTGTTAATTGACTCTTTATGTTAGCAGTAAGGCTTCAGGTTGACAGTAGGCTATTTGTTTGGGGGGATCAAAAATTATACATGGATTTTCAACTACTCAGGGAGCAGCACCCCTGATCACACCCCCCACCGTGATGTTCACGGGCCAACTGTATTTGGACCTATTTTCCACAGTTCATCATTCAAGTTTCCACTTACTTGATTAATTGGCATACAGCAGCCTTGCTTTTTGCTCTGTCTCCACTTGAATGTGCTATAGTAAATGAAGAGCCTCTGCGACGAATTCAGGTTCCTGGTCATCATTTCTGAACACAGACGGTTGGTTAGATGGCAGGAATACGGAACTTGATGTGGCATGTTGACTGTTTAACTTCGTAACACAATTAACAGGGATTCCAGTACTAAGCCCTCAGTTCACACGGGAACACTACCTGCTTTGGTGCAAGAAACTGGACGAGCGGGCGGAACACTTCTCGAAGACGTTTCAGCTGTGATCCTGACACACCATGCCTGGTGGAGGATCCTCAGCACCTGCTCTGCCTGCATATCGCTGACAAGTGAGAGAATGATCGTGTAAGGTGCTTTCCTTTAAAGAGCAGTGAAGACCTTTGGAAACACCTATGAAACATGTTCTTGGACAAACAAGTAGGTAGGCAAGACATTTATTCACTTACTGTATAAAATGATAAATGTGCAACCAGTCAAAACTAAAAGTTTTTACAATGTGCAATACATTAGGGATGTTAATTTGACATGATAAAAGTCGCATGTCTGCCCAGTATAACTCCGGGCCTCCTATTTTAATTTCCTCAAACACACAAATCAATGTTACCAGAGAAATGAAAACCAAATCCCATTAATTTATCTTTTAAACTTATTTATATATACCTGCAAGGCCTTAGGCATGTGAGGAATGGGATTTAAGTCTGTTTTCAGGGTTAACAGCCTGGACTGACTGGGCACTGGAGACACGTGACCAAAGCTGTCCGGTGCGCCCGCGAGAGCAGGTGGCTTTGGCCGCTGAGGGAGGGAACGGGAGACAGGGCAGCCCGGTTCACGTCCCGTGGGGTTTCAGTCTCTTTAACGTTAACCCATGTCCTGTTGAGAGTCCTACAACTCCTCCACTCTCAGGGTCAGTGTTAGGTGTGTTAACAATATTTTACTTCTATACAGCAAAACATTTTATAGCATTCAGTACAAAGGTAAATATCAAAAATATCTAGGACAATAATGAGTTGTGCATTACAGTCATTGTACTTTCCCACCTTCCTTTAAAATCCACATATTTAGAAAAATATATTATTGCATATGAAACCACAAACAGGCATTCCGATTTCAGTACATTCTTACTCAAAACAGTATATACAGTTCTTTTTTAGAGTCAGAGTGTACTACACACAGGGGTCTTCATGGTGAAAGCCCCAGGCACACAGCAATATATGTACACTTCAGTTTTCTAGGTCACCTCTTCTGGCAGAGGCTAGTTTGCTTCCTTGGCATCAAGGTATCGAGAGTCTCTCCCGCTGGTGAAGGGGGAACAGCATACAGAGGCGACAGCAACGGTCTGTCCTAGGCAGCTTCTTCAGCAGAGCAGTCGATCCCCGCGTAGGTAAACTTCTCATAAAGCGTGGTATTCACGTAGGTCTAGCGGAACAAGAGTGGTTCAGAGAGATAGGCCGCCCCAGCGCCGCCTTCCCGGGGCAGTTACACTAATGCTCTGGTGTCCTCAGCTTGTTTCAATTCCAATACTAGGTACTTAGGGGACATTTTTCTGTCCTTGGTTCCTTCTGTGTTTGACAACTGTCTTTCTGGAAGGTAGCCCTTGACTTCTGCCAGTAAGATTCATCCTTTCACTTTCCCCAGTTTCTGAACTTCCCTTTCTCATTGTCTCTCATCAGTCCCTCCTGAAACGCCCAGCTCTCTAAGCTCCTTCCTCGGTCCACTTCTCAGCTTCACAGCTCCCACATCTCTGTTTAATCACCACCTGGGTTCTGATGACTTTCCAAATGTATTTCCCAAACCTCGATTAGTCTCTGAAACTCCAGATACACACAGCTGGCTACCTCCTAGAAATTTTTGTGGAATTCTTGACCCTCCCCATAGGAACCTGCGGACCATGCTCCACTGCTCCCTGCTGCATGCCTGTGCCCTTGGGTGAGCCACTTTTACCTCTGAGTCTGTTGCCTCATCTACACAATTAAAGGGCCAGGCTACACAACTGATAAGATTTAAGATTCCAACTCAAATAGCTAAATATAAATGTTGTTCTGTGTGTGACTATATCTCATGTAAAGATCTGTTTTTCCTCCCAAATTGTAACTTCCTCAAAGTTGGGGGTCACATCTTTTATGTCCCTATAATACCTAAGGCTATGCCCAGAAGAACTTGTCGAACTTATCAACTATTTTTAATAAGCACACACGAGAAATTCCAATTAATGAGCCCCTGCTTGGTCTCCATACTCACCTTTCGTTCTTCTAACATCCTGTTTAAGGACACCAATATCTGGGCAAATGAGGGCCTCTCATACGGCTTCTCCCTCCAGCACTGTCTCATTAGATCATACCTTTGAAAGCAAAGAGTTACAGGGTTAATTCTGCGGCTGTGCTGCAGTCCTGGGCATGGCCAAGGGTAGGATATGGAAACAAGAAAGAGAATGTACCCATTCATCATGTGGTCGTTAAGCTTAACCAGCAGAAGACAGATGAATGGCACCAAGGAAGTTTCTATTAGGCCTCCCACCTCCCTATCCAAGTCCCCTTTCTTACCCCAGTAGATCGGGTGCACCCCGCCCGCCCACCCCCGCCCCCCCCCCAATATCATTCCTGCAGCATCTTGGTCTCAGCTATTCTGATCTTCTGGAAAGAACTGGGTTATGTTTCCAGGGCAGCATTTTCCTTGAGATACTATATCTCTCACAATATTCATGTTTAATTTTTTTAAAAATTGCTTCAAGCTCAAATTACTGGGCAAAATGCCACTTCTCACATCTCCATCTCAGGGATTAGCATAGTAAATCTTGAGAAGCCCTGCCATAGAAAACAAACAAACAAAAAACCTGTTTAACCAGGTTTATCATGACACTTCCCAAACATAATTGACACAGAACTCCTTGCCCCCTGTATTATTTATTCACATCTTGCATGTTCTATAAACATAGCTGCAGAAGCACTGGTCTAAGGAAGTACTTTCTCAAATGTGGCCAGAACCGCCTGCATTATCAGAATGCAGATTCCTGGGACCCACACTAGACCTACTGAGTCAGAACATGTGGGAGTGGGTTCAGGATTTCACACGCTGAGTGAATGCCTCAGGGGAACCTGTGCACACAGAATACTAACACCCATCGGCCTCGGGTGTCACAGATTTCAGAACAGTTTGCACTTTAACAGAAGTTTCATAACAAGTGAAAAATCTCACTCCTCATGGAATGAATCTCAAAATGTGGACTTCTGGAGATTGGTCCAGTGATGGTTCAGGTACATCCAGGGTTGCCCAGGATGGGGTAGGTTTGTGTCTCTTGTACCAGTAACAAAATTAGTAGCACTCTCTTTCACTCTTGAAGGTGCTTAGTCCAATGATGATGACACATTATTTACTCAACCTAGAGCCTCCCACTCTTCAAAGTATGCCAATTAGGCAGATTCTCCCTCAGCTAAGTTGTGGGAATTCTGGTATCACTAAAGTTAGTCATTCTCTCCCTCAGAATAATTCTTACTCTGGAAAGTAATCTCTATAGAAGCAAAATTCCATGAAGAAAAATCCATCTTCCTTAATGTAACAGCCCTGAAATTGCTACCCATTTATTTACTTATTCTTGAATAATTTCATCAATTTATTTCAGATCTTTTTTGCATTTGTTCACCTTCCTCATATCACCCTTCGCAAAAACCAGCCCCTGGATGTCCCTGCCCACTGCCTAACAGTCCTAGTTTAAAGAGCCCCTTCATGTCTGGCTTCCTTGTGATCTCCACGGCGTGTGCCTGAATGTGCATGGAGGTGCACGTGTGTGTGCATGAATCAGGTAATTTCTTCATGAGAGTCAGTCTGTTCACAAAACATGCAGCAGGAAGATTAAGACCAAGTGGCCCTAGGAAGAGGCCTAACTTACACCTCATCATCACAGTTCAGGGGCTTCTCCAGCCTGTAGCCCTGTGGCAGCTTCTCGTAGAGCTCGGCACACGTCATCCCGCAGTAGGGGGTGCCGCCTGGAAGACAGGAAATGGTGTTGCCCTCAGGCCCCTCTGGTGCAGAATGCAAAGTCTTCTGCCCAGGGGCTCAGAAGCCAAAAGATTGGGAGAACGAAGGGGTGTGTGGGGTGTGCATCCAGCGTGATCTTCCTCTTTGAGCAAACCCACTGCACTCACTCTGCAGACCACACTAAGGTGTGGCCATTCCTTCTGCGGGAGATCCAGGCCCTGAGCCTGACTTACAGAGCTGGTTCTCTTCCCCAGTCTGTCTACACACAGCACATCCACTGCACCAGTGATGTACGTAGTTTTTTAATTCCTGTTCTAGCTACAAGAGTTACTGTCCAATTTTAATTATACAATAAAAGTAATCCATAGTTACTGTAGAAAACTTGGAAAATATAAAAAAATATGAAGAAAAAATATAATAGCTTTTCTACCCTTCTGTGTAGCCCTTCCAGTTTTTTAGAGTGTTCATATTTTAAACTGGGATTATAATGAATGTGCACCTTATTTTTGCCGGGGGTGGGGGATGCACATTTTCACAGATTAATCAATAGCTTTGAAAATATGATTTTTTTCTTGGCTGCATAATGTATTGCCTTAAAGTTGTGAAAATAAACTTGGAATAGCTCTATGACATCTTTGCATAAGCAGAGGCAATGAACTTATAACAAAGTTCATGGCCACCAGATTTGCTATTACATATGACATTAGATATAGAGAAACATAGGGCAAAAAAACACACTGATCGACAAAGACCCGTAGGCTCTATTTCCAGGTCTCATTTGGTGGTACCATGTACAAATGGTCCCTCTGAGATTTTACAGTGAGGGAGCACAGGGAGGGCCCAGCCCCTTTACCAAGAGCCTTACCTGGGAGAGAGACATGGATACTCACCTAAGCTAACGATCTCCCAGAGTAACACTCCATAGGACCATCTGTGGATGGGAAATAGGGACCCCAATAATCAGCAAGCATTAAAAAGGTGAAACAATCATTGTCTGCCTCCAAAGCGAGGATGACTGATCTTTTCCCAGAAAAGAAAATGTTAAAGGTCTGCTCGCTGGGATAGGACCATCACACAGCATGTATTTCTCTCCTCTAGGCCCAGGGGAGGATTATAACAGGGAAACTGATAGTTTTCTAAAGCCCCCACTTACTTTAGGTGGAGAATGCAAGGTGGTACTATGGAAAGCAGGTGACATTCTAGGCCAAACAGATTGCTCCTGTCTCTGCCACCTGGTGCTCATGTGACCTGGGACAAGTTACTGAACCCCTGAGGCCTCTTAGTATATTGTTCTAAAAATGGGAACAATTTCCACCTCAAAGCCTTGCAGAGACATGAGATAGCAGATCAAAGGCGCTGTGCACACTGTGAGGAGACAGCCAGCGCCAGCCTCCTCCTCACCCCCTGGTGTAAAAGAAACCCCTGGAACTTCTGGGCCTCAGTTTTTCCTCCTGGAAACAGGGCATGTGGGCAAGACGGCCTAAGTGTCAATCCCAACCCTTCCTTCCACTGTCAGCCTGAGCCTTGCCACTGTCAGCAGGAAGCAGAGATGGTCTCCCTGTCTGACCTTCCTGTCACCTCTGACCTTCAGCAGCTGTCTGGGCCACCTCCTCTGACCTCTGACCTCAGTCCCAAGCACCGGGTGCAGTCTGGGGAGTAGAGCCAGGAAGGCCAGCACACCCCTTGCTCCTCGGGAGACCATATCAGCCATCGCCACTGATGTTGCTCCTTGACAAGCAGAAGGAAACCCCAAACCTGCCGCCCCTGACTCACACCCTGAAAACTGTCCACACTGTGGCTTCATTCTATGAATTTATTTCCTGGGCTTATTGAGTAGCTTTATTCTCAGAAGGATGTAATCATCTGTCAGATGTATATTTTTCTGGGGAAAAAAGGAAAAACCCTCAGTTATGAGGCTTACTCACACATCACTGTTGGTTGTATATACGCTGTAATTTAGGGACTCAATCGCCATCCAGCGCACTGGGAGCCTTCCCTGGAGAAAACAAAGTGAGATGCCACTTAGGCGGGGCAGGACCCCTTCACAAGGCTGGCAGCTTACCCAAGGCTGTGGCTCACTCAAGTCCACAGGGCACCCTATTTGGAGTTCCCCAGACATAAGGAATGACAGACTCAGGAGCTGATGTTTTTTGTAAGTTCCAACTACAAGTGTGTTTGCAAATTCAGACATGCAAATAATGTAAGTCCTACTTACCTCAAGGGGTCCTACTGCAGTTTACATAGAGAAAAGTGTATGTGTGTGAGTGTGAATGTATGTGTGTACTTGGTAGTCATTCATTTATTCTTTGATGCACTTTGTGGCTCTCGGAGAAACTGAGAGGTTTGAAAGGGGAGACACAGGCATAGAAACCAAGAATCAAACTGTGACATGGGAAAGGCTCAGGTGGTGGGAGGTGGGGCAAGAATTTCCGTGGGAGGGAACATTTGACCTGGGTTCTCTGATATGTGTAGGTGTGAGCAGGTGGGGCGGGGAGGAGAGAGCATGGCAGGCCAAAGGGAACAGCGTGCGTACAGACCACCAGGACAGGAAAGCTTCTAGCCAGTGAGTTTACACTGGGTTTGGAGATGGGATGAGAGACACATCCTTTGGGTGCCTGTCCCTGACTCCCTCTAGGATGTCCCCATGTTTTGGCTAATTGAATCCAGTGTGGGAAGACTGAGATGTGGACTGGACATAGGGAAGTATGACTTCTGAGTTTATTCCTAATTTCCTCACATTCACTATGATTTTGGGCTCCCTTCCTATCAACGTACCCCAGGGATCCTAAGAACCTTATTGAGAGACAGAGACCTCCTTGTCAGGGATTTGTCCAGATGCTAACAGTGGCATTTCAGCCACATTCACCAGTGGATGGGGCGAGATCAGGCGCATTTAGGGAATCTTTCTCAGCCCCCTGAAACTGGAGTAGGTGTTCTCCCAGACCACCCATCCATGAGAGCAGCCCTGCCCCACCCCTGGGAGTATGCCTGAATGCTCAATTCTTTCCCAGTTCTTTGTGAAACAGCGGGGATGTGAAGCTGACCATAAATCCCAAATGGTAATTCCATACTTTAAGGCTCACTTATGAAAGTGTCCTTTCTCACATCTACCGCTTCAATATTCTCAACATTCCCACCTTGTTTCACGGTTCATCCACCCCACCCACACCCCCCACCAGCAGTTCTCACTTCCCCTTCCCAGCTAAAGAATGGAAAGAGTGGTCTACATTCTCTGCTTTGTCTTTGCTTCCCCTTACCTGCTGGCTCCTGACCTCATTCCTCCTAATTACTAATTTCCAGGTGTACCTTTTGATTTTTTTTCTTATTTTGGGTGTCTCCACTTTTATCTGTTCCTCCTGCTATCGCCTACTGCTCTCTGGCCACCGTCATGTCTTACCTGATGACCACCACCTCTTAACTGATCTCCCTGCCTCAGTTTCCTTCCCTAAGGATCTGTTCCCCACACCACAGTCAGAATGATCACTCTAAATGGCAAGTCCAACCACAGGGTTCCTTTTCTTAAAGTTCTTTAATGTTCCTATTGTCCCAAGATCCCAAATCCTTAGTTTAGTCCAAAATCCCTAGCTGGAATTTAAGGTCCTTAAAGAAGAACTTATCCCGCCTTCCTCCTCCAACTTTGAATTTTTAACAATCCCTTTTTTCACATGACACTCCAGCCATATTGAATGTCCTAATTACCGAGTAGTAATGTACTTGCCCTTGCATCTAGGCTTTTATATATACTGCACCCTTCAGATATCATCCAATCCATTCTCACATCTCCACTATTTAACACCTACTGTAAAACTCAGGAGTTAGCCTACTCCAGGGAGCCTTCCATGTTTTCCCACGTGCTCAGTTTGGTGTGCTTTCTCTGTGTTGCTGGGGCATCTGTGCTTTCCTGGTCCTCAGCACTTGTTACCTGTTACAACTGTTTATTACACGTTTATCTGTGAGCTCCTTGAAGGTGGAGACTGAGTCAGGCTCATCTCCAAACTTTATAGTAATCATGTAATAAAATAAATTGGTTATGAGAGGATTGCATATATTAATCAGTGAAAATAAAACCCCAAATCACTTAGTACATTAGTTTGCAACAGTTCCCATATTAGAATCACCTGGAATGAAAATAAAAAAAATCTATACAGGAGCCCCACCAGAACAACTGAAGCAGAATAACTAGGCAGTAGGGTTTGGCATCTGTGTTTTTAAGTTCCCTAGACGATTCTGAACTGCAGCAATGAGTTTTGAAAATCTGACTTAAACAATAGGACAGAGAAGGTGGCCACTCTGCCCTCTGGTGGTGCCTTTGTACACTGCACCCTTCTTGAAGGGAGCTTGCTCCTCTCCAATCCCTGTACCTTTCCTCCTCAGATCCCACACCACCAGGGAACACTACCCTGCCATTAGGAAATACAGTGAAGCTCTGAACCCGATGCTTTGTTCCTCTAGAATTCCTCTTAACCTCCCCAAGATTATGTAAATCCCTGCCTTTTGAAACTCCAAGCAAACTAGCATTTGCCTTGGGCATTTGAAAACCTCCAAACAAGACGGGTAGGTTGTACAGCAGAAAGAAAGAAGGAGCTCCTACCCTTTGCAACAGCCTGGATGGAACTGGAGAGTATTATGCTAAGCGAAATAAGCCAGGCGGTGAGGAGCAAATATTCTCTGATCTCATCTTTAACAGGAAGCTAATCAACAAAACAAACAAGCAAAATATAACCAAAGACACTGAAATTGAGAACAGGCTGACAGTCATCAGAGGGGAGAGGGGAGAGCATTTCAGGGGAAAAGGGGAAGGGTTTAGAGCAATAAGTATAAAGGACACATGGACAAAATCGGGGGGGGGGGGGGAAATGGGAGGGAGATGGGGAGGGCTGGGGTAGTGGGCCAGGATGGGAGTAAAAGAGAAAATTGTACAAGAACAACAATTTAAAAAAATTAAAAAAAAAAAAAGGTAGGTTGTGGGCATAAATTGTGTTCCTTCCTCCAGCCCCTCATCGAGAGCATCACATCGCCCAAATGCAGGAGTGAGTCAAGGAAAGGGGTTCTGTAAAGGAGATGGGAGGCTTCCAGGTGGCACAGGAGGAAGGGGACAGCCGGAGTGGGGCGAGGGGTGGGGCGGTGAGCGGTGGGTCCTGCTTCTTTAAGACCAGCCCAGCAGAGAAACATCTGCTTTGAGTGGGGCAAATTCTGAAAATCTTAGGGAACAAGTATTGTCTGGGAACTAGCCCTCAGGGAGGTGCCTATGGCTTCAGAAAGTGTCCCTGTTGATAAGTACCCAGGGCCAGGCTGTGAGGTGTCTTTAAGAGCCAAAGGGATCCCACTTCCAACCCTTATCAGGAAAGGGAGTGGAAAGGGTCCAAAATGGTTAAGTTCACTGTGACGATAACTGTAAAAATGCGTATGCTTGCGGAAAGCACTAAGTAAAAAAATGAAAAAAATGTGTCAAGGTAGTGAACTATGGGTCATTTCCTTTTCAAAACATTCTTGAATATTGTTTCTGTGTTATCTTGTCAGCCAGTAAAATAAGTATATTGAAAAGAAAGGAAACCTGAATTTGAGGATAAATACAGAAACCTGAGCCTTTTGGAGGCAATTTCGTAACCATAAAGTAAAAGGAGCCTCTATATCGTGAAAACTGGCATAGTCCTGAAAACTGAGCCCAGGTAATGTTTATCAGACCTAGAAAAGAGCGAGCTAGCCCCTGGAGTGGGCCCGTGAACACAAGGAAAGGCTACAGGAATCGTCACCCTGAGGCCCCACATCTGCCTGTGGCTCAGGGAAATCAGACGTGGTGACATGTTGTTGGTGAGACAAGCTGAGAATGTTCTTCATTCATCTTTCTGAGCCTCTCCTAGATAAGACTGAAGTTTCTCTTCAGCACTCCCCAAACCAATGTGCCTGCCCCTGTGCCAGTCAATGCCAGCCCACAAGGGAGCCTGGAGAATGACAAAATAGACGCTGTGCCTGTATGAAGAGCCCAGCCCTACCTAAGCCGACCGGCAGCAGTTTGGGGAGCCATACTCTTCATCAGCGTGTGCTCCCTTTCTCTGTTCCCTCCACTTTGTTTTTAGTAACCCCCCCTTTTGAATCTGTTTCCTCTCCCTTCTTGATTCCTATCCTGAGTGGGGGCCAGAACCCCTTTGCTGGTGACACTGCCACGGTACGAATATCCAAGGTGCGGCATTTCCAGGGCTTTGATTCCAGGGTGGGAAACAAAGGCAGGATGAGTTCAGTTTCTCTCTTCTGCTAACACTGGTTAGGTTTTTCCGGCATCTTAGACTTGAGATACAATTTTTGGAGACTAGGTATCATTAGGTAAAAGTGAATTTGATAGCTTTGTGCTTAAAGGGAGAGTGGGGGAAATTCTGGCAAAGAGGGAATCTTACGCAGGCCTTTAGAAGTTCTGAGTTTCTCCCTAGGGCCTCCTTGTGATTTAGGAGCCTCATTAATTTACTTCCCTTATATTTGGAAAGTATGTTAAATGTCTTTTTTTTTTTTTTTTGCCCCTCCTATATTTGCTGTGTGTAGAAAGAGATAGTGGGAACTCCTCAGAAGTTTATTTCTGTTTAAAAAAAATTTAGTACTCACAATATCCATTCCTCAGATTTTTCCCTCTAGTCTTTTTTTTTTAAGTCTAACTTTTAAAAATTCATTTTTTGTTGTAAATTTCCATTGCCATCTAACCCCCTTATACTCCCCTCCCCTCCTGCAGTCACCATACTGGTACCCACGTCCATGAGTCTTTTTTCTTTTTTCCTTAATTCCTCCACCCCTCACCCCAACCCTCAGAGATTTCAGCCTGCTCTCCATCTATGAGTCTGTCTCTATTTTGCTTGTTAGTTTATTTTGTTCATTAGATTCCACATGTGAGTGAAATCATATGGTACTTGTCTTTCTCTGACGGGCTTATTTCACTTAGCGTACTGTATTGCAGCATTATTTACAATGGCTTCTCAGAGGTTTCTGAGTGAGACATGTTAGGGTCTGGCCTCGATCCAGACCTGAGCCCCTGCTCCACGAGGCTTGCACAGGCAAGTGCTTGACCAGATGTCATAGTGGCTTCTCTGCTGGTAATATGGACCCTCCAGTCATTTTAGTAATCAAAACCCAGAAAGGATGCTTGCTGGGCCAGGACAGTATCTACTGGGATCACAGTCAGATGCCTCAGTCCCCACAGAACAGCGGTCGCAGAGAGCCACACCAGGCCAGGGGAGTGCCTTGGAAAGGATGCTGTTGGTATCTGGTTGAAACTTACCATTGTCTTTTTCACATAAACTTCTTGACCTCGGGACAATCCAAAATCTGCTATTTTGGCTACATAGTTCTCACCAACTAAAATGTTCCTGGCAGCCAGATCCCTGTGAATAAACTGAAATTTTAAAAAACATCATGTATTTTCAGCTTATTTACATTTTTTACTTCATTCTGTTAGCACAATACCCTAGGGGCAAACATTTCGGGAAACAGAGATGAGAGGATAGTATGAAAATGGGTTTTTAAAAGTCACCAGAATCCAAATCCCTTAAAGTTGCTTCTGACAAATCTTGGGTGAAGCATTTAAAAAAACAAACGAACAAACAAAAAAGTTAAATTTTCCGGCTGCCATGTAAATCATCTGTTATGGAGTACTACTTGGACTAAGATGGGTTAAGGCACCTCATCAAACACATATGATGAGATTTACTGTATAGACACACTGTCAGTGTTGACCATTATCGTGTATATAAATAGATGGAATATTAACAAAGAGATTAAAATGAGGGAGATTGTAAGAGGAATTAAAGAAGAGAAGTTGACTGAAAAAAAAAATGTGCAAATTTAAAGTGATTTTAGAGAGAATTTCAAAGGAAAGATGTCCAAAGCAGCGGCCTCATCACGAACCTGCTTTTGACTCAAGTAGTCCATACCCCGGGCCACATCCGCGGCGAAGTGAAGCAGCTGCTGGGAAGAGAGCGTGGAGGCCGTGCTGTTGGCGATGGCGAAGGCGGGGTCGGTCTCCAGCACCCTGCTCTTGCGCAGGAAGTCTAGGAGGTTCCCGTGGGGGGCATACTCGATGGCCAGGTACAGGTAGCCTGTCGGGAGAGGGAGAGACACCACCTAACCAGTAGATCCAAAACGCTTTGAGATTGCTAATGTCCTATGGTCCTTGGGAATTGCTTAGAAAACTCTATTTCATCTAAAAGTAACTTATCTATTTGCGCCAGCCTCGAGAATGCTGGGGACAGCAGGGAGCTAAGTCACCCCCTCCTGTAGTACTAGAAGGGCGCCCTCCTTGGACTCAAGGTTCCCCTCTTTCCCACTTCCCTCCCCTTTCCCACCAAATGTGGACTAACACAAAAAGCTTCCTGAATGCATTCACCTGATCCTAACGACAGACGCAGAAAATCAAAGCATTTGCTTTCAGGGGGTCTAATAAGACAGCTAGTCCACAGCATCTTACCTTGTTTTTTATTTAATACTGATTGAGAGCCCAATATGAGTCAGCCATGCTCTCTCTACTTTTCTCGAGGTTATTTAAAAAATTAAAAAATGAATAAAAACAACAAAACAAACAATGACTACATAGCCATAGCTGAACAACCCACGTAGATGACTTCTCTCTCCTGCCTTACAGCCCACACTCAGTCACCCTGCCCTGCGTAGGTCACCAGACAGTGGAGTCCAGGGTCAGCGATGCTTACAGAAATCGGAATACTCAAACTCGCAGGAACAAATAAGACAATAGTTTGTTAAACACCTTTTGATCCATTATCTTATTTTTATTGCAAATTGATTTTTTTCTTTTAATAAAAAGTAATCTTTTTAAAAAATAAAACATTGATCTTTAGAGCCAGTGAGAAGTAGAATGGATTGACTATCTTTTAAAGGTAAATTATTTTATATACCATTTTGTAAATTTAAAATGTTGAATGATTTTGAACTTAAAAGATACCCTAAGAAACTGAAATTCTGGCCTAAACAACAACAAAAATCTTCTAGCACTGATTCCCACTGTTCTATAAGCATGTGCTTTCTCATTTATTTACTGAAATAGAAATTTTAAGAACCAACCAATTATATCTTAATGTGGTGATTGAGCAAAATTTTAAAAGATATATATTTCTCTGTTGTTGGTTATTATTTTCTTAACTTTCATTTATTGCTGCCCCGTGCTGATTCCTGTTTTCAGGAAAGGGCTCCAGAATAAATGGCATTACTTCAGTATTTAACGTAAGGGACATGATCTGACTTTCAGAATTACACCCTTATTAGATCACAGCATGATAGATTGTTTGCCTTACCAGTATTTTTAGTTTAATAAATTGAGGAAAAGGAAATAGTCTCTTTTCTATTGTTGGTTTTGTGCTGTAAAGTCAACAAGAGGTTGTCAAGTTTGTAAATAATTACTTTGTGGAGCTTTTTTGTAGGAGAAAACTTTTCCATGAGAAATTGAGTTTAAGCGTAGACTCCAAAATACAAACCCAGGTCACATGCAGAGGTAAATTGCTCAATAAATACTTCAATTAATAACATATTAAATACTCGATAGATGTACTCATTAATATTTCAATTAATACTATAAGTTGAGCTTTAAGAATATGTACAACATATGGATAGTTGTAAAGCCTAATGTAATAGCATGGGACATTGAGAAAGTTGGAAATAATAAACCTTTATCAGATATAAGCAGATTATTATTATTTTCCCTAAGTATTATGGTAAATGCTTTCATATTACAGTATATTGTTGACATTCATGGATTTAACATTCAGAATATCAACTGCTAGACTCCGGTAGGAAAATGAAAGGAGAGACAATTAAAAAGAACCAGTGCTCTTCCTGTCTACCTAGTAGCGGTGGCTGAGCAAAGCTCTGGATCAGCAAGCATGGGGCAAGTAGGAGCCAGGGCGACTCTGGGCCGTGACGGCTGAACCACATCAGAGGGCAAATGATCCAGCCATAAGTCCTACCTCCAAAACGATGCTGAGCCTCAGCACGATCTACAAATGAGACTAGTCATTCAGATTGAAACTGTAACTTTAAAAAGTAGGTAATATTCTTAAGGTTATTATCTTTCCTAATTCCAATACAGAATGTGCCTGTTTCAAATAAAAACAAGCTGTCAGGAAAGATAGGAAAAGAGCATCTTACCACGATGTTCACATGCTCCCAAGAGATTGATGATGTTTGGGTGGTGTCCAAGTTTGCAGAGAACCTCCAGTTCTCCTGCAAAGTCCCTGTGGTCATCTTTGGAGGCATATTCTGGGAAGGAAGTCAAGAGTTATGATCCCTGTCTATCATTCTTGAGAAACAACCAACTCTTCCTCCTCCCTGGGATTGTCAAGCACACTCAGCCACCATTAGGTCTGGAAAACTGCATAGAAATCAGGTTTCTACACTAAGAAAGCATATTGTCCCTATTGACACTTCACGCTAGTACTTCTGTGTTTTGGGGGGCTGTCTTGGGCATAGTAGAATGTTTAGCAGCATGTCTAACCTCTACTCACTAGACACCAACAGCCCAACCAAAAAATGTACCCATACAAATGCCCCTCACCAGGGGGAAAAACACCCCTGCTTAAGAACCATTGCTCTGAAATTCTCTTGTTGAAGCTCTCAAATGCCCAGGGAAATCATTGGTAGTGATGGAGCTGCCTCCACTCTTTGACTCTAGCTCTGCCAGCTCAATCTACCATCCCAAGACAAATACGCTGAGGACTAGGACCAAATCGTATGTAAGCCTCACCAATCACACACATACACACCTCACTTCACTTGATGATTTGAACTTGCTTGCTTTTTCACAAACCCATCTTGTTAAAAAACTCCCACTTCTATAAAAATGTCAACTCCCAGTGACATTTTTATAGAAGTTGCTTGGTAGTCGGGAAACTGACTTGCATTTGTTTCTTTGCGTCCCGTCTCTCCACTGGCACTTTGATGGGACGGAGAATCATCAGGCACCAACTAGGCTGGAGGGAAGGCTCTTTGACTGATGCACAAGCTGACCAGCTTTGAGTTGGTAACAGTGTGCTATTGTTTTTCAGAAAATAACAGAGGGGTGCCAGTGTCTGTGTGCATAAAAATTATGGGCCTGGTTCACACTGGCTAAGACTAACTAGCAGGCAATCCTCTTCCTACAACAGCGGCCTGAGGTCAATGCCTGCGAGCATTTCAAAAGTGACATTCTTTATAATGAGGCTGCCCCTTACTTGAGGAACTGCCCTCATTTGGATGTATTACTCACTCCTCCTGCAGAAATTTTATGTTAAGCGGTTTTACCTCCTCACATGGGCATGAAGCAGTCAGTCAGGCTCAGGTCAGACCCCAGTACAAACTGATTTTACCAGGTTCTATACCCTCTCTCCTTTCACTATCCTTACCGCTCCCTCAAACTCCATGTGACTGAGGTAGCAAAAACAAAAAAGGGATTTCTGCCTGCTAAGCAAGGGGTGTGCGTGCATGCTAAAACATTACTATCTCTAAGCATATCTAATATTTTGCTTATTTTTTGTTTGTTCTCTAACACGGTATTTTCTAACAATGCAGGGAGCAGCAGTGACTGAATAAGATTTAGGGTTAATTCTCATCTGAGGTTCAGTACTGCCATCAAAAAGAAGGAAAACCAGTGAGTGACCTTAGAGAGCCTCATTATGGGGCAGCCCAATAGTCTCGTTCCTGGCTCTGAATGAAACCCCTGCCCCTGCCTGATGCCATGAGAGTGCAGCTTCACAACCAAGTCTATAAACTGTCATTTCACACAGGAGACTGTAGTATTGCCAGGGAACTAGTCAGTTTGCTTTCTTAGAAGAAGTTGGTTATCCAATCTTGTTAAATGGATAAGCACCAAGCAGTCTTAAGAGGAATACAATTGAAAAAGATTTAGTTCTTGTGATCTCAGATCAGTGATTTTCAGGCCTAAGGGTACAGAAGAGTCACTGAGAAAACTTAAGAACACAGATGCTCATGGATCACCCCAGAATTCACAGGCAGTAGGACTGGGCATGGGAGAAGCCCAAGGAGATGCATTTCTCACACTGTGTCTAGCGATGTTGATTCAGAAATCCATGAAGACAGTGGTTTGAAAAGTGTGGTCTCCATACCCTCAGCATCAGTAGCACTTGGGAACTAATTCAAAATGCAGATTCTCTGGCCTTGCATCAGACCCACTGAATCAGAAACTATGGGGTGGGGCCCAAGAGTCTGTTTTTAAACAAGTCTTCCAGGTGATTCTGGTGCCTGCTGAATTTTGAGAACCACTGCAGTAAGTTAGCAGTATATGGCTGACAATTGTATTCTCACGTCCCAAGGAATCAAGACACTGGGGCTGAAATAGCTCATGCCTTCATGTTTACATCCCGATCCTATCACAGGCTGACCTCAAAGGAAATATCGCCTTCAGTTGCACGTAAGGTCAGTATCTGACCTTGTGCCAATGTTTTGCTTAAAGAATGCAAGACCACAGAGGAAAGATTCAGCAGGAAGCCAAGTTTTCTCCCCACCCTGCTGAAGTGCTGACTCGATCTGGCCACAGACTGACCTTTCATCCTTTTGATGGCAGCGTCCATCCGTAGCCCGTCCTTCTTGATACGCGCCTTGAGAACCTGGCCAAAATTACCCTCCCCAATCACATCTTGAAACTTGATGTCATTCCAGTCCAGCACTGGATAGATTGTAGGATCTGGGTTGTTTTTGGCCTTCCTGTTCAGGGCCAGAGTTCCTGAGTTGAACTGCACAGCTGGTTCTTCCCTCTACAAAAAGATGTTTTCCGTGTCAGGACTTTTAATCATTCTAAGGAACTTAGTACCTCCAGGTTGTATACATACCAGGTAGAAAGAGAAATGTGTCTAATTCTAGAATGGAGGGGGTAAATAAATGTCATCCAACACACCCATTCTGATGAGCTGGCTGTCCACAGAGATGTGCAGGGACAGCTCCAGGCCCCAGTGGGGAGTACACCACACCTTATTAACAATGTCTACAGAGTGCGAGGGGATCGGGGATGATGTACCCCTGAGAGAGTCATGCCCGAGTTTCTACTCCGCTGTGGGACAAGCAAGTGGGCAGTCCCAATTTGAAAAGAACTCAAAGATTCTCTCTGGGCAATCACAGGATGGGCCTCAGGGAGAGCTTTCCCTTGGTCCTTTCTTGGCTCTCACTTACCCCCTCCCACTTGTCTTAAAGCTCAGAATCTCTCAGGCCCACTCGGGGACAGTCTCTAGCCCCCACAAGGCTGATGCTTAGAGCAAAGCCCAGCACAGTGTCTCCTTTGCTGCGAGTTTCAGTAGCTGCTGACTGCATTGTGATGAGCGCCAGCACTGCCGACCCTCTTGCTGGCCCTTCCCCTTCCCTCACAGCCTGCGTTGAGTCAGCTCTGGCACAAAGTCAGATAACAAAGCTCCCCTGCCTGCCACTAAGCAGAATCTTAGGGATGCATGTACATCAAGATATACCTCATTTGGGACATGTAATTGTACTCAATAGTTTATACACAGAACTGACAAACTTGGGTACAAATTAATTTCACAGAGTCTCAAACCATAGACTAGAGTCATGTTCCAGCCATAGAATACCAAAGAACTCCAATGGGATGCCTTTTGGCAAAGTATGATTTGTAGACCTTTGTTACTGGTCAAAATTCCTAGATGAAAGAAAGAGGCCATGCCAAGTGCTATGAACTGTGACTGCACACCAAGGGGTATGCAGGAATGGGAAATGCACCCATGTATACATAGCTCATACACATATGAGGATTGGTAAAATTGAGGAAGATAGAAGAAATGGGAATGGGAAATAGAAAATGTGGGGGAAACTTGTCTAGTGCAACACACCGTTACCTATCACACTGAGGTCTGATTACCCTCAGGTCGTTCCTTACCAAAAATGTTGAGTTCTTCATATTGGAAGATTACTCTCTTGGTGACTTACCACCAGGATGATCCTACATCTCATTTTGGCAGTGCAACAGTCATATTCTAGGTGTGGTATCCTGCATAATTATTAAGAGCAACCTTTTCACTCTGAAAAGGTTCCATTTTGGACAGGAAATCGCAGTCATGTTATTATCTCCCATTTAATAGTGGAAGCCAAAGAGAAGATGAGACCTTCCTAAGGGAAATATTTACATTACAAGTGAATTGTCTGGCGCACATCTTTAAAGTGAAGGTCTGCATGTGCGTGGACTTGCACTTATTAGCTAGGAGGAGGAGGAGACCCTACCACGTTTTGGAAGGCTTGGGCCATCCTCCTTTGAACATTCGCCCTCTTCAACTGCAGCATGATCAGAAAGGCAAACAGCACCGTCAGGCAGGTCATTCCCGCTGAGCCGAGGATGGCTATGAGCAGCATCTTCCCGCCTCCGAGCTCTGCTGATGCTGTGCAGGGGAACACAGGGGAAGCAGCAGGGTTAGTGTAGACAGAGAGAGAAGCCAGAACCACCTGTGGGAGAGGTCACAGTGGAATGAGAATGTGATGGCAGCCTTTGCCCTGCCACTTAACTGCTGTGTGACCTAGGACTACTCATTTATTTTCTGAAACTCAGTAAAGATGAGACTGACTCATGGGGTTAAGATCCTGAAAAAAAAAAAAAAAGGGCAAAAGTGCTTCTTTCAAATGGCAATATGCTAATCATTAGTTGTCATTTTTCAACTTTTACTTCCAAGTCAAAGCCCAAGCAGATGCACATTATCAAGTAACGGTGGGAATGGCTAACTAGATGCATAACCTTGGGGACGTGACTAAACCTCCCTGCACACTTTCCCCACTTAGAAAATCTTCATGATTGATGCTAAGAGCTTAGAGTCTATAAAAAGATGTTTTGTTATGTTTTTTTCCCTTGTTTTAAAGAGTTGATGGAGAAACTCTGAGGATAACAATGGGAAGCAAAGGATAGAAGGAAGAAGGAGGAAAGGAGGGAGGGAGGGAAGAGAAAGACTTAGGGTTCAAGTCAAAATAAACTACTAAAGATTAAGGTCTAATCCTTCCACTTCTGTCCCTTATTTAAATTTGAATAAAATTCAACTCAGTGTATTTTTATGAAAAACAGCATGGAGAGCATGACCCCATCTCCTTACAAGGATCGTTTTGTGATCATATATCTTTCCTTCTATCTCTATGCACGTTTGCATAAAGAAATATCTGGAATGGAATGGTGAGGGGCTGTTTTGTTATGCCTTGTTTAACTTTTCTGTTTGTATTTTAGGTATAGCTTGTATGCATTTTACCACAACACAAACAACTATAAAAATGATGTATTTGTTAAGGTTGTAATCTCAAAAACTATGATTTTCTAAAGTTTGTAGACTCATCATTCCTTGGAACTTTCAAAAATGTTCCAAAGAATCAGCACTGAAAACACAGCTTGTTTGATTTTATTCCTTAAGCCCTAGGTAGCCCTGAAGAGAAGCAAGAAGTGGTATAAGATTATTAGTGCTACAAGATTTTCTGTAAAATAAACTCTAGTCCAAATAATAAATTTTCAGAAATCATCATTCCTTCTATCTCGATTCTCTCACATATGTCACAAATGCAGAGGACTGGGAGGTGCCATTTCAGATAAATTTAAATGGAAAGGTGTTCCGCACGCTGCAGCATCTGCCCTACGTCCAGCTACCCACCTTTGTCCATTCAGTTACATTCAACAGGCTTTATCAGTCACAACCCCTGGACAGAGTATGCTTGGCACAATGAGGGATCTCTATCTAAAAGAGCTTACTCTCTCTGGGATAGGGGTTACTGGCAGATGTACAGACATAATAACCTGGATCCAACAAAGCAGGAGAAAACTCAGAACAGCATAGTGTCACCCAAGCTAAAAGAGGAGGTCACTTTGAGAAAGAATGGAGTATGGTTCTTGTAGCTTCCTACTGAGTCACCGCACAGGTGTGTCTCCACTAAGCAGGTTCCACCTTCTTCTTTCTCCCCAGGATCAAATTCATATTCCTCAGAGCTTCAACCACTGGATGGGGGATGCTGACAGGCTAATTCAGCCTAAGGTTTAACAATGGACAAAGGAGCAACAGGGTATCCTTCCCAGGGGCATTTTCATTTTCAGGACCTATCTGAGATAGTGAAGCCTATTAGGACAAATGAATTGTGTCCCAGGACACAAATATGAGGTAAATAGCTTAACATGGTGTGGTCTTCTTGGAAGTCTACAGAAATAATTCCAGATCCTGTCCGCTCTACCAACCTTGGGACTTGGAGAGAGTGGTCAGTTCATGAGAAAAGGTTGGGTTGCTTGACCCTATGTTGTTCTCTGCAAAAATGTCCACCTGGTAAGCTGTTTGGGGCTCTAGGCCCTTGAGCTGATACCGGGTGATAGTGACATTTTTGATCTTCACATCAATGTGCTGGTCTTCATCCTTGCCCTGAACCTTGTAACGAATAATAATAGAAGAAATAGAATAGCCGTCCAAGATGGTCCAAGAAATCACGGCTGAAGAGTCTGTGATGTTGGAAATCTTGATGTTTTCAGGTTGAGGAGGGAGAACTAGAAATTAAAAAAAAAAAAAAAAGCATAACAGTATTTCACTTAAGATATACTACCATCTCTTGGATTATTATGCTTTTGAGAGATAGTTAATGTCAACTCACAAACTGAGAATGACTAAGAGGTGTTTTCTCAGATGGCAATTCCAAACAATTGGTAGTGGACTGCATGCAGACTTGATGGTATAACATGAGATGGGAAAATAACAACACATGTAAAACATGCCTATCATCCTTACACTAAATTAAGGCCTCAAAATTTCTGTTATTCCAGAAACCTATATTATACTATTCTTGATTCAAGGGAGAATAGAAAGATTAAAAGAGCTGGAATTTATATAGGCGCTTCCACATAGTAACTCATTTTATCTTCATAAGATTCTTATCATAAGTATTGAGGCCCAGAGAGGTTATGTGACTTGGCCAAGGTCACACAGCTTTCAGGTAGAAGGAATAGGATTCAATTCCTGGCAATTTGATGCCCAAGTCTATAATGTAGCCACTGTCCCATATGACCTATCCTTGCCCGTAATGCATTTATGGAGCGGTAGAAAGTCAGTGTTAAGCATTTTGTAAACAAACTGCTATAAGGATTTGGGAAAAGGAGAGAGAATATGTCATTAGGGTCATAGGTAGGATGAGGAAGAGATAGCTCGAGGTTTTCCAGATAGGAAGCTGACATGCACAGAATCATTCCTGCACCCCCACTCTAACTCTTTCAAACAAACCGCACAGGCCAGAGAAAACTTTGGACCTCTATAAAGCCTACAACTCTTTGACTCAAGGAAAGAATGACTCCAAGGTCTTGCCCTTGATATTAACTGTACTTTCCATTTGTGATGCTGCTTACAAGGTGGTTCCGTATGCAGGCTCTCCCTTGAGGCTCATAATCACATAGGCAGGTAGGTAACCAATGCTGAGGTTTTAATTATCCCAATTTTAGGGGTGAGAAAACTGAGACTTCACAATATAAGGGACCTGTACTGGTCCTAGTAAGCAAGTAATAGACTCAGGCCATTTTACTTCATCTAAAAGTTACAGCTTATAAGCAAATTAGAACGTTCAAGAAATGTCTTGATGCATATTCTTTGTATTTTGTATCCTCAGAGATTTTTCTTCATTCTAAATTTCCTCTTTCCATATCAAACTCCTTATGGTAACCGTGGCAATCTGTGAGAATCAGGTAGTAGATTTTTGAGCTACCAAATCTGATTGTTACTTTTCGTGTCTAACACATGGTAAAATCCAAAATCACAATAAATTAATTAGCAATATGTCTTAAGTTCCTTTGCATCCAGCACCAAGATTTTTGTATACTTTGCAAAAACATAAAATAACCTTTCTTCCCACAAGGGATTATAGAGTATTAGGAATATTAACATTTCATATCAAAAAAACTCAATTTCATAAATCAGTGGTATACTAAGGCTGTTGTCAAAAGAAGCAGTGCCTGACACACACTGGCCAGAAGAATAATGAATATAATTTTGGTGCCAATTAAAAATCATAAATTTCCCCTGGCTGCTACAGCTCAGTGGATTGAGTGCCAGCCTGAGAACCAAAGAGTCTCTGGTTCGATTCCCAGTCAGGGCACATGCCTGGGTTGTTGGCCAGGTCCCCAGTAGGGGGCTCACAAGAGGCAACCACACATTGATGTTTCTTTCCCTTTCTCCTTCCCTTCACCTCTCTAAAAATAATAAATAAAATCTTTTAAAAAAATCATAAATTTGCATGTACCAGTTTACCCATTTGATGCCTGATAGTAGTCTTGGTCTCGCTTAATGGACTCATTTAGATTTAGTGAGTCTGAGCCTAATAATCTACATTTCATCAGATTCCCCAGATGACTCTAAAGTAGATTCTAAAATACTTTAGGACAAATACCATTCGATTTCACTTATATGTGAAATCTAAAGAACAAAATAAATGAACAAACAAAACAGAAACAGAATCGTAGACACAGAGAATAAATTGATGGTTGCCAGATGCGGGGGGAGTTTGAAGAGCTGGGTGAAAAAAGCGAAGGGACTAAGAAATACAAATCAGTAGCTACATAATAGTCACAAGGGTGCAAAGTACAACATTGGAAATATAGTCAATAATATGTATATAACTATGTAGTGTCAGGTGGGTACTAGACTTATGGGAATCACTTCATAAATTATATAAATGTCTAACTGCTATTCAATACACCTGAACCTAATATGAAATAATATTTAATGCCAACTGTAACTGAAAAATAGGAATAATATAAAATAAAACACTTCAGGAAATGATATTCAGATTGTAAACAATTCAGAACATTTGTGGAAAAAAATTCTCCAATAACCAAAGTTGCTTTGAAGCAGTTGGTTGCCCACCTGAAGAGACAAATGAGTAGCATCATTCAGCAAAAGTAAATAAAACAGAGAACTGAAATGTTAGTCAGAATCCTAACCCCATGAGTTACTAGCTATATAACTTTGGTCAAGTTACTTACCCTCCTCTGAGTCTCAGGTTCCCTATCTGTTAAATGTGACGATTTCTATTCTAATTTCCTCATAAAGTCACTGTAAGTGTCAAATGAGCCATATGCAGATGCAGGAACACATTACACACCTTTATTACTTTACACAGGTTTGCTGCCATGTGCCAAGTCTAATTCATTTCACTCCTTACACTTGGTGCACATAGAACTGCTGGGCTGGGCACCAAGGTAAACTTTAAACTAGAAGAATTACTTTGACTTCTGAACAACATAGCATATTAACAAATATGTCAGTTCAGACTGGAATGTTCTCATCCACATTCGCCTTGCCCTAATTTCCTAACCCTGTAGGGACTGGATCATACCTCACCAATCTCAGCATTTCTACCACCACCACCACCAGTATAATCCCCACCCCCCATCAAATTTCACGCAAGGCAAGTCCTTGTGATTACGAGCTAGTTTTTATTTAATTCTATAACTGTGATAATTATGGTGTGATTTGATTGTATATAATTCTTGTGAGAGCAAAATTTATAAAGAATAGTAAATGTACATCTAAGACAACTTTGAAAAGGAAAATAATAATTCACACTACGGTAACCAAATATTTAATAAATCTAAAGTAATTTAAACAGGTTGGAAATTGTACAGTGACACACAGGTCAGTGGAGGAAAACAGAGTGCTTAGAAATTAATGCAAAAGCAATATGAGAACGTGGCATAAGATACAGAAAGTATCACAAGTCTCTAGAGAGACTATTCGATATACGACATTTGGGGTCATTGGCTTGCCCTATGTGAATAAATAAGACTGACATTTAAAAGGATTAAAATGCTTACACTATACACTGAAGTAACATGCCTATATCTTAAATACCTATACATGCAAAAGCCAAAAGACTACCACAACTATAAAAATATAGAGAATATATTTATGTTCTTGGGGTAGGGAATAATTTCAAAACACTAAAAGCACAAACTGCAAAGGCAGATATGACAGGTCTGATTACATATAAACTGTGCATAAGGTTAAAAAAGAAAACACCACAAACCAGGTGAAAATCAAGAGATGAGGAAAATATATTTGCAATATGCATAACAAGGTTACTACCCAAATTATATAAAGAATTTTAACAAATCAATAAAAGAAGACAAGCAAGCCAAAGGGCGAAGTATATCAGCAAATACAGGGTCCAAGAGAAGTAATGCCTGCTTGAGTGTGGTTGGTAGAGTAATAATATGGGTGTAATAATTTATAGTTTTAATTTGAACATTTCACCTAAAATGTCATATGGTGTGCTTGAGTGTGACATTGTTGTGTTACAGAATTACATGCTTATGATTTTGTAATAAAAAGGGATGCTATTTGTGCCAGACCCTATATATCCAACAAGAGGAAATCTAAATAACCCCAAAAAAGCCCCCAAAATACTGAAGAAGAGATGCTTACCCTTTTTAATTATTAAAGAAGTGAACATTGAAATTAACGGTAAGGCAAAGTTATTTTACTTTTGAGGTTGACAAAAGTAAAAAGGTCTGATGATATCAAGCAATATCAAGATAGTTAAAGAATAGAGATGGATACAGTGAAAAGGGTGTGCTCACACACTCCTGGAACGCAGCACACGCTGAATAGACACTTCAGAGGGATATAGCCAATCGGTTCCTCTTCCGGACATGCTCCCTAGAAAAGCTCTCATGCCTCTACACAAAGGGGCATGTGTATAAGGATTGTCACTGAATTTTTGTTTGTGAAAGTAAAAAAAAAAGAAAATCTAAATGTCTAGCTAAAAAGGGATAAAAAAATGATATAAACTATTGTGCAAAAGTTAAAGAAGTGTATGCCAGATCTAAGCAAATTAACATAGATAAAAATAATGTTTATTCAAACAAGCAAGATAAAGAATAATATGTATGCATATTTACACATATATGAGTACAGTGTATTAAAATGATACAACGTTGAATGGAAAAATACTTAACAAACTCATAATTTTGGTTGTCTCTGGGGAGAGAATAGAATTACAGTAGGAATGGTGGTCAAAGGGGATTTTGGTATATCCATTTTGTGTTATTATTTCCACAAATCAACAAAAAAGCTGAAAGAAAATATAACAAAATATTAGCAGTTGTTAATTCTGAGTTGTAGGAATGTATCTGTTGTATTATTCTCTGCACTGCTCTGTAACTTTTAAATTTCACAGTGTTTTTTAAAAAATGATGAAGAATCCCTATGCACTGACAAAACATCACCGATGCACGGAGACAGTGGCTGGAGAAACACTGAGCCGGGTGCCAAACCCGTTCCTGCAGAAGTGGAGACCCAGCTGCAGAAGAGAGCCACAGACTTGGGGGAGGGCAAGGTACCACACATGTCCTGATTGATGTAAGTGGTTGCTTACATCAAGTGTGGCCAGGACATGGCTAACCTTTTCAAGGTCTCGTCGTGCATGGGCACAGCGCTAAAGCTGTGAATTAAAATAGAACTCTCTGCTTAATGACAACCCCCCCCCCCGCCATTAATTACTACAAAGAAACCCAAGAAGTTCCAAGTATTGAATAATTTTAAATGACCAATCTGAAATTAAGAAAAGCCTAATTTGCAGAATATTTTAAAAGAAAAGTCATGATATTGCTCTCAAATATATACTGTAGCTTCAAAAATTGTCTAAGATTATTTTTCAAGCAATGTTATTTGGCTTTTGAGATTAAGAGAATAAAAGACAGAAAACTGTACAAGACCAACAATTAAAATAAAAATTAAAAAAAATTTTTTTTAAAAAGATTAAGAAAGACCCATCTATAATTAATCAACATCTGTGTACATATAGATACATGATAATCCTGAAAACTGTCATATAATGGATCAAATGAGCCTTACATAACCTTATTCTTGTTATTAATTTATTGAATAAATCACTCCACACCAAAGAAAGGTAAATTTAGCACAGTCCTGCCGGAATTATTGTGAACCCATTTACACAGAGCTTTCTTATATGTTGCTGGCACTGATTAGCCTCCATTCACAAGTAAACACCTTTCACGATTTCTAAGAAACAGCCTGGAAGTGATGGTAGCTAAGTCCAAACAACAGTAGTCAAAAGTCATTCAGGAGAGACTGGGACAGCAGGAGTCACTTACTGTCGCTAAGCGTCCAAGCTGTGAGGTCTTCACTCCATTCCCCCTGGGCCTTGGTATTGACTCTGGCTCGAACTACGTACTGCTCCCTGGGGTGTAAATTGTTAAGTAGCACGGATGTCAAGTTGCCTGGCACTTTAACATTCTGCTGATCACTTTTCATTTGCACAGATCTCCTCTCAACTTCAACATAAAAGTCATCTTCTGAGCTTGGGAATATTGGTTGCCAGGTCAAATTTAGAGTGGTCTGACTTTTTGGTAGAAGACTGAGACCTCTCGGAGGAGGGAGACCTGGGGGAAACCAGGAAGATTATTACTGGTATAGAGGGTGAATGAAGGTAACAAGCAGCCCCAAGTGCAGCTCCACAGAATAACCTTGGCTCCTAGGGTGATATACAATTTTACAAACTATTGAAGCTAGCAGCCACTCAATACTTGCTACCAAAATAGTAAATCTTGAAAATGATTCTAGTATGTAGTTTGGATAATTGTAATACAGGAATACAACCCCTTTGGAGGATAATTTGGGAATAGTTTTCAAGAGCTCCAGAAATTATACATAATTGGCCCTATAATCTGACTACTAATGATTTACCCTAAAGAAATAATCCAAAGGAAGAGAAAACCTATGTGCATGAAGGTGTTCGTTACAACGTTATTTATAACGGCAAAATATTGGAAGAAACCTAACTGCTCAAAATAGGAAAATGCTTTAATAAATTATGAAATAGCTGCCCAATGGATTAAAATAGATAATTGGGAAAAGTATGAAAACCCAATAAAAATATTTGTAATACATGAGAAAAAAAACTCTCATTGCAACTTGGTAAAAGTAATGTCTACAATTGGTGAAAGATAGGAAGGAAACTGATAAAAAGGAAAACAGTGGATTTGCCAAGTTTATGGGTTTGTAGGTGAGTGTGTCACCATTTTGACCAACACATTTTTAAAGTAATTCTGAGACCACTTCCCCTAAACAGGGAGAGTTTCAGACATGACAGCAGCGGTGGCAGCAGGGCCAGTCCCAGCCCTGCTCTGATCACAGGAGGGTATGGGCTACCAGCGCGGTAACAGAATGGAAACAATGTGGGCTTTGAAGTCAGAGAACATGCCACTTCAGCCCTGTGACCTTGGGAAAATTCACAACTTCTCCAAGTTCACGTGTAACACAAAATGAAAATACCCATCTTCCAGACTCAGGAGAAATAAATGAAGTAATGGATGTGAAAATATATTTAGAATGTGTTAGATGTTCTATTATCATGACCTCCCTCTCTCTCTCTCTCTCTTCCTCCCTTCCTTCCTAAAATATCTTGAGTCAGTGGACAGAAGAGGAATTTGTGTGTTTTCAGTTAATTATAGTAAATTGATTTTTAAATTCCAGATATAAAGCATTTTCAAAACATAGGCTAGAGCTCTGGCTGGGTGACTCAGTTGGGTGGAGCTTCATCCCATACACCAAAAGACTGTGATTCAATGACCAGTCAGGGCACCTACCTAGGTTGCGGGTTCGATCCCCAGTTGGGGGGCATATAGAAGGCAACTGATAGATGTTTCTCTCTCACATCTCTCTCTCTCTCTCTAATCAATAAGTATATCCTCAGGTGAGTATTAACAAAAACAAAGGAAAAAAAAAACATAGAATAGAAATTCTCTAACCCGCGCGTTCTCAGTAGGGACATTTTTGCCCATAAGGTAGCAAAAATTGGTTCTTAGGGTGTGAGAAATTTTTAGATATTACAGTGGTTTATGAAGGACCACAATATACTATAAGCAGATTTGCAGTATTACAATTCATCGCAGGATAGACATTGGGAGAACATAGCCATTTCTCCTAAGGACAAAAGTATCTAAAATTTCCTGGCGGGGGGATACTTTAAAAATAAAAACAAAAAGATTGAGAAACACTGCTCCAACTGTTGATTGGAACTGAGAGGAAGGGTCTGTTTCCATCCAGCAGGAGACTGACACTCCAGCTCCGGCTGCTCTTAGGCTAGGGAGAACCTGCAAGCAGGTTCTGCCGTAAATGGACTAAAAACTAGGAACATTTGTCAAGTATAGGATTTCTTTATCGGGCATAAAGAAGTGGTGCCTTTGGACTCCCAGGTAAAAACAATAATTGGAGAAACAAAAAATATTAAATCTGAATATCTAGTGTGGTGATGCATCAGATACATCACTGTGAGCAAGTTATTAATCACTCTGAGACTCTATAGATTTTCTATTCTATAGATTTTTAATCTATAAAATTTAAGGGCTCTTCAGTGAACATGACAGAAGACCACTAGATAGTGACTAACATTTGTTAACCAAGAAATATTGCTACATGAATTACTTAGATTGTGTGGACCCAGGACCACCATCATTTGCAAACTTTTCAGAAATGCATATTCTTGAGCTCCACCCCCTATCCCAAGCCTATGGAACCAAAGCTGTGGGGTGGGGCTCAGAAATGTTTGAACAACCTCTCCAGGTGATTCTGATGAACACAGATGTTTGAGAACCAGCTATTTAGAAACATGGAGGTATATACAATAAGAAATAGCTTAAGGAGATAAAAGTGGCTCCCTATAGGAAGCAGGACTAGGAGGTGGAAGGGAGGAGCAGGGGGCTGCTGTCACTTAGATAAAAGCCTTTCATTTTATTTGATGTTTTAACTATGCATAAATTTCTTTGAAAAATTAAAAATTATTTTTAAAAACAAATAAACTGGGGTTTCTGAAGCATGTATGTGGCAAGAACCTGGCCTGGGCCCTTAAGATGGAAACAGGAAACTGTTGGTAAAACTTAGCAGCCAAGGCTCAGCACAGTCACTACTAAGTAAATCCCAACTCCTAAGGGAGGTCCCTGCCTTCCTGAAGGCTCATCTGCTTCCTTCTCTGTCCTCCTGGACTGCCCCAGACCCCCTCCCCCAGGGAGACAGACCAGAGTGCAGCCCAAATAAAGGATCAGTTTGGCTCCAAGTTGCTACCCTTCCTGTCACTTTCCCACCCATTCAAAAGCAAACTCCTTCCACCTCCATCCCCACCCACCCACTCACCCACCACCACCCTTCCTGGTCTTCCTTCCTCTTTCCCCTTCCTCCCCCTCCCACCCAGCTCGTGAATAAATGCTGTTTGCTTCAACTGACCGATAGAAGCTGTTGTGAACCGTCTCACGGGTCCAGGATGCCCTTCTCCACCCTCTCCACGCCGGACCAGCTGCACGCAGAGCTCGTATTCTGTTCGGGGTTCCAAATAGTTGAGTGTAACAATCTCATTTGTCACTGCAAAGAGGGAAAGTCCAGGAAACTTAGGTTGGCGATCTTTTACAAATTCTCTAAACTGGAATGTCGTTGTTGTGATGTGCACTAATGTTAGGTTTTTAACAATACAATGTCTTAGTGAAACAGAGAGGCAGTTCCATTGTCAGGGACTCACCATTCCTAATTTAAGGAAAATAAGGCTGCTTAAAGGAAATTAAAGGACAGGTTACGCTGTGTACACTGACTATTCCTGTGCTGATTACTTAATCATGTCTTCTCTAGTCTTTTCATTTGTAGAATAAATCACACAAACATTCAACTCTTATAGAATACCAATCTGATGGGGGGGGGGAATCTCCATTTAGAACAACGTAAAATAATTTAATTTCTACTGTTTTCAAGTACATACAGTGATTGCAAGCAAGCTATCGAGAGGAGAAAGCTCTGAGGGTTTGCTTACAACGAAAGAATCACAGATTTGTACTGGTTCTATCACTGCAAGGGAAGGGATCTGCCGTGCTTGAAAGTAGAGCCCGTTAACAGTACATGCTACTTTTCTCCTTAGCTATGGGCTTCAGCCAGCCTCTTTCTCCATGGATCCTGCAAAGGTAGATTTCTGCTGCACCGCACGGCAAATTCCTGGTGACTAAGAAAAAAGTGGGCTGTTTCAGAGTCCCTAAAAGACCGTTTTGTGGATGTCTACTTGTAAAAAGAGGCTATGAATTATTACCAACATATTTATTTAAAAGCTGCTTTTTAATAAGACTTAGGCATCGATGTTGGAAGCAACAAGCCCACGGCCTTATGTTGCTGGGATTTTTAATTTCAGCGGAGTCTACAACAGTGTGTGAAGAGCTCAGTAATAATACTGTGACTTTATTCAGCATACCTAGATCAGCAAGTGTTATTAAGCCCCAAACCCTCCTTTTCTTTTCCTTTTCTGTAACTCCCTTAAGTATCTATATACAGTGGGCAGAGGGCCTTTTCCAGAAACTCACAGGCATAGTGACAGCAAAGCACTGGCGGAGGGATGTGAGCTGCCTACAAACGTGACATCGCAGGTCTTGCTACCGATGGCACAATTCAAGCAGCACCGTTGAGATAATGCTCAGTTTTCTTTTTTAAAATCGTGATTTTACATCATTATGCAACAAACAGAACTCTAATTTGGGTTTCAAAATAAATTTGACCGATGTATTAAACTGTTTTCATGAAACTTTGACATTTTATCACGTTTCGTGGAACTACTTTTTTCTTTCAGGAAGTGGGGGCAGGAGCATGCACTCTGCACACCCCCCCCCCCCACTCCAGTCCAGTCTGCTACAACCTAAACTTTTTAGGCCCATATTCCTCTCAAAATCTCGTGGGTCAGGAGCCTGCAGGACAGGGCGAGTGCAATGTGCAAAAGAACAAGCAACTCAATACAGCAGCAACAATTACCCCTGGAATTTGAGCAGATTGGGTCTCTTCATCTTTCCAGTAGCCCCTGGAATTTCCTGTTATCATATTTATGGCACAAACACATATCTTTAACTATGACCAACCAAGGTATGGTAACTGAAAATGGGACCAGAGAGCCAGAGAATCCTGAAAAAGAACTACTGGTATACAGGGTCGGGCCTTCATTGGTATGCAAGTAATGCCTTCTTGGGTGTGGTTGGTAGGGTAATAATATGGGTGTAATAATAATCTACAATTTTAATTTGAACATTTTACCTAAAATTTCATATGATGTGTTTAAGTGTGATATTGTTATGTTATGTTATGTTATAGAATTACATGCTTATGATTTCGTAATAAAAATAGAGGCATTATTTGTGCCAGACCCTTGTAGATAATAACTCCTGAGGCAGTCTGTTCTGTATTCCATAGCACACCCTCACCTTCAGAAACTGGCCTCAGAACTCAGAGGGTCCTATCACACCCTATCTTTACTACTCTAAAATGAAATCCTCTGCTACAGCACAAGGTAGAGGATTGAGGCAAAGAGAAGGATTTCTGTATTAGGGGGTTGGGCGGGGGGGGGTGGATTGGGGGGGATTCTTTTCCTGCTGCCACATCCCCAGCTACAGCCTTTTCTGTCCAAACCTTACCTTGAATGTGCCGCCATGCCTCGTAATGATTGACAGGTTTGTAGAGAAGCTTCTTTGATTTGATTGGTCCATCCCCAAAGTAAGGCTCAGAGCTGATGTTGATGACAGCAAAGTTATGTCCCGTTTGAATCACATTTGGGGCATTCAGGGGCTTTGGGAGAACTAAACAAAATTTCAGCAATCAGATTAGTTCTTAGATTTAGGGTTTTCCATTGTTGTTAGGTGTCTTTATATTTCGAACAACACCCTCTTTGCGCTCTTCACTCAGATTCAATGTAATCACCTGCTCAGTGATCTACCTACTTAGCTCTTGCCTCTCCAACCCATTGGCCACAGTCAAAGCACTTTCTTAAAATATGAGCGCTCCTCTGCTCAGGGTCTTTCCATGGATTTCCATTACATTTAGAATAAAATACAAAATTTGTACCCTGACCTGCCAAGCCTTTCACAAGTGAGTCCCTGCCTTCCCTCCAGCCTCCTCTTCCTCACTCAATACCCTCCCATCCCAATGAACAACCTTCAATTCATCCAACTAACAATGCACCAGGCTCCTGTTTGCCTCATATTTTTGTAGATGTTGTTCCACAGGAAAGAGATGCTCCGCCTCCCACTATTCTCTAGTTAACTCTTACCTATCATTCAACTCTCACCGCCAATGTGACATCTTCACAAGGGCTATCCTAGAACCTCCATTAGGCTTTTATAGAACTTATACTTCTGCTTCCTTGTAATTATCAGAATTTATTATTCTTTGTGATTTAGTATGATTATTTGATATTGGTATTCCCACTAGACTATGTATTTATTCTCTCTTTTGGAGGGGGGGTGAGGGGGCTGAAAACAACACAAAATTATCTTACAGTTCTGAAAGTCAGAAGTCAGACATGAGTCTCCCTGAGATAACATCAAGGGGTTAAAGGGGCTGTTTCTTTCTGGAGGCTCTATGGGAAAATCTGTTTCTGTGTTCTTTTTGGCTTCTACGAACTACCTGCATTCCTTCACTCATGGCCCCTTTCTTCACATTCAAAGACAACAAGTAGTATTCCTCTGACCCTTCTTCCATTGTAACATATCTTTCTGACTAGAGCCCAAGGAAGGTGCTTTGCTTTTAAGAATTCATGTGATTGGAGTGGATCCCACTGGATAACCCAGGGTAATCTCCCCATCTCAAAGACCATATGTTCTCAGTGGAGAAAACATCATTCTGTCAAGGAGGTGAAAATTGGTTTCTCAGGGAATAAAAAAAATCATTATCTATTATAATGGTTTGTGGCCCCCCAAAGAGCCACAGTACATAAACAGATATACAGTGTATCTGTGATGTTAACATTTTATGGTGACAGAAATAGAGTTTTGGAGTAAAATTTCTAAGAGGGGTCCTAAATGCATAATGATGAAGAGTTTGTAAATACACTGCAGTAGACTCTAAACTCCATTAGGGCAAAGACCATGTAGGTTTGTTCACCAAGTACTGAATAATTGTTTGCCAACTGAATTTCCAGTGAGCTGAAGCTCTATTAGCCTGACCTTCTGAGAAATGCATAATTGCTGTTTTCTTTCTTCCACAAAAATGTGTAGTATAGACCATTTCAGACTTCAGGGCACATTACAGTGTTCAATAACTTTACTTTACTTCTCTGTCTTAATGTTTTAACTCACCATCCATAAAAATGACTGTCAACTCTTTATTCAATAGCATCTTCTCAGGGAAGTTTGACTACCTCATTTAGAACTGGTCACCCCACCAGCCCTGCCCAGCATTCTCTACCCTCATTTCTGCTTTCTTCTTCTCCATGGCCCTTAGCATCTTAGAAAACCAGTCATTTTACTTATTTATCTGTTCACTGTTTATATCTCTCCATGGGACTGAAGCTCCATGATGGAAGAGCTTTTATCCCCCTTGTATTGTGCATTGCTATATTCCCAACCCTAGAACATAATAGTCCTTTAGTAAAGTCTTTTGACTGACTCAATAAAGACTGAGGAGTAAGCTGCCTAAGGTCAGGATAATAAATCCAGTAAGAAGCCGAATCGAGCAGGGTACCCTGACTGGAGGCCGACTCTGCCAGTGTTAAGTCAGGTATGTCTGGATACACATTTTCTTAGATCAGTATCTGAAGAGAGCACTCTGAAAAAAGGGAATAAATTCATTCATTAAGCCATGCTCTCCTTGTAGGGTCACATAGGACCAACTGTTTAAGTCATCGAATATTTTGTTATAGTCCTTGATGCCAGTCTCTTATAAAAGAGATAATTTGATAAAGGTAAAAAGATTGCCCCAAAATTTCCTCTTAGTAATTTATCATTTGGTTTTTTTCTTTTAATCATTCTTATAGATATATACATATTGTAAAGCACAAAAATCTAGGTGTATTTAGCTCAAGAGATCTTGCCTATATACACTCCGATGAAACCACTAACCAGAATGAGATAGAGAACATTTCCAGCCCCACCCACTCCAAAAACACCAAACTGTACATCCCTTCCCTGGCAATAGAGAACTGCTCTCCTGACTTCTGCTGCTATAGATTAGTTTTGCCTGTTCTTTAACTTTATATAAATGGAGTCATAAAGCATGTACTTCCTTTTCTTCATTATTATGTAGCAGGAATTGATTCTTTTTAAATTTCTGTTTAGTTTTCCACTGTATGATGCTATGGCTGAATTGCATTCTCCTCCAAATTCAAATGTGGAGGTCCTAGCCCCAGTACCTTAGATGTAGCTGGATTTAGAGATAAGGGTTTTAGGGAAGTGACTAAGTTAAAATGAGGTCATTAGAGCAGTTCCTAATCCAATAGGACTCTTGTCCTCATAAGAAGATTAAATTAGGATATACACTTGTACAAAGGGAAGGCCATGTGAAGATAGAAGGAGAAGACTCACAACAAGCCTAAGAGAGAGGTCTTAGAAGAAACCAACTTTGCCAACAGCTTCATCTAGGACTTCCCGGCTCCAGAACCATGAGAAATCAATTTCTGTTGTTTAAGGCCCCAGTCTGCCGTATTTTGTTACAGCAGCCCTAACAAGTAATACATATGAATGTACCATATAAATGTATTTATCCCTTCTGTTGTTGATGGATATTGGGGTTAATTCCGGTTTGGGGCTATTATGAATAAAACTGTTCTGAATATTTTTGAAGATGTCCATTTTGAACATATGAACACATTTTTTTTTTTTTTTTTTTTTTTTTTTTTTTTTGTGAGCATCTACCTTGGAGTAAAATTGCTAGGTGATAGGGTATGGGTATGATTAGCTTTAGTATATATTGCCAATTTCCCAAAGTCATTGTATGAATTTGTACCCTGGTAATAAAGCCTTGTATCTATTTTTTAATACTATGGTTAAAGACACTGATTAATTTATCTAATGGTTATTTCCATTTCATGAATGTCAATCAGTATGACAATGAAGAGGCATCAGTGATATAGAGCTGGAGATGTATCCATGACTGACAGACATCATTTGCTGTGTCTTTCATTAAAAATATAAAAAGTAAGGTTCTCCTGAATCTTAGCAACATGGTTTGTTTTTTTTTAATCATCATTATTTATTTTCCATGGATAACAAACATTCCCAAAACTTCAAAAATAATATAATTTGCCTTGTCTGTATGTTGTTTCCTATAAATTATTTTGATATTATGAATATTCTGAATAAAACAGTTCTGGGATTTTCCCAGTAATCCAAAGAATATTGAGGATTCTGAAGTGATTCACATGGATTCCGAGGGCAGAGAATTCAAACCTACAAAGCTCTATTTATGTTACTATTGTGATTGAACTTAAAAATAAAAAGGTTAAATTCTAGGTATTTACATTAATTTCATTTATAGAAGTGACCTCTTGGTTCTCCCAAAGATTCCTAACCAAGTAATAAAGTGGGTCAAATAGAAATCAACCTTGGTCATCTTGCTTCCTCATTTATAATACAAGAGACTCAGAAAGCAAAATGATGCAGGATTTGGAGTCAGGAGACCCAGATTCACAATTAAGATTTGTTGCTTACCAGATATACTACCTTAAACAATTTAACTAAACCTTCTGAACCTGTTTCCTGACTGGTAAAGTGGGGACAACAATATCTACTGCATAAGTTTCTTATAAAAATTAAATAAGATGATGTTCGTGAGGTAGTTAGCTCACTGCCTTTCCAAGAATATATATCAAGAGCTTTTAGGCACCTTTGTCTAAGTGGATTCATAAGTAACTTCCAAATTTAAAATTCCTTGCTGTATCTATATATACCAGCCAAGCTAACTTGGATTCATCTTCACTTTATTTCTTCTCTTTAAGCTGCAAATTTATATACACACACATAGATTAATTTGAATCTTGAAAAATAAATTTGTAGCAGGATAAATACAATACTGAATATATGGAAAAAAACACTTATGTTAATTATATAGGATAGCCTGGACATCCTAAGTGAGTAATCCTCAAAAATTTTCCAAGTTATTCTCTACAATAATGAATAGGATGTCACAACAACAATGAAACATTTTATGAAATATAAATATGACCAGACATTTTGTATGAGACAAATCGTAAAAAGTATTTTATATACCTAATAAATGTTCACAATAACCCTGAGAGGTAGATAACTAAGCTTTATTTACAAATAAAGAAAGGCTGAGACAGGTTAAATTCATGTGCCTAGGACCACACAAGTTACTAGCTATTAGGGACAAAAATCAAACCCAGGGCTATGTGATTCCAGAGGTCATATACTTAATCCTTCCTTTACATTTTCATGCACATAAAAATTTTTAAAGGCTTAGTATCTTGGAAAATACCCAAAAGACATTTAGTGGTCAGATAACATTTTTATCTAGAAGCAGCACCCAGCGATGCATAAACTAAGCTCATGAAGGATACAAGCTCTTCCTCTGGAAAAATGGAGCTTACCTTTAACTGAAATGTTGAAAGGCTTTTCCACCATCCCAGCCACGGTGTTCACACTGCAGACCCAAACTCCTGAGTCAGGGGGCAGTATCCGGTGGATGGTGAAGGTGGCCACTGAGAGATGACCCGTATGGTTAAAGTCTTTTGGCTGGAAAGGTCAAAAACAAAAAAATAAAAGCTTCTAGGGAGGTGTAAACACAAAAGTTCATAACACTGACCCCATCTAATTGTTTAATAAGAAGTTTTCTAGGAGAGATTAAGAAGTTCAATGCAATGTTTGTATAATCATTGGCTTATTTCCAAAGCTATTGTAGTAGCCCTGAAAGTTTATATTGGGCTGACGCCCTCACAGATCCTGTGTTGTATTTGTGTGTTTGGGATTATGGGGTAAATAGTTACAAGCAAGAAGTCTAATTCCTTTTAAACTGCTTCTGGCAACATTTGCTCCTTTCTGGTCTAACACAGAGATGGCTGGGTGAGAGGATAAAATGGTGTCCTAGAGTGTCTGAGGGGCTGCCAGGCATGGGCTTAAGGAAAAAGCCAGGGCTCTACAGACACACAGACCTGAGTTCACACACCAGTTCTACAACTTGTGACCAATTTCTTAGTTACTTAACTTCACCAGGCAGCTTGTACTTCCACAAAAAGGGGACAGATAATGTTAAGTAAGAAGATGGATACAGAATGAGTGGCCCTGACCAGATGGTAGCTGTTGCTCCCATTAACTTTTGGAAAGACCAACAAGATTTTGGAAGCTATCAATTGGCTTCTACTACCTAATGGGTTGTTTGTGTGGAATCAGAAACATCTGGTACAGAGACATTGGTAAAGGCATGTTCTACATATATACATATCCTGCCCCCAACAGGTCACTTGTATCTGCCTTCCTGCCAAGGTGATTTTCAATAATCTTTAAGAGACATATAACTGTTTCAAAATCTTTAGATAAAAAAATAACACTAACTTCCTGAAAATCATTTGTGAAACAGAGAAATCTGGGCTAGTGGGAAAGAGAAAAGGGAAATGCATTGGAAACTAGCTTAGTCATTTCCAGCAAAGAACTGCTGTCATAGTGCCTTAACCAGTGGTGAGCACCAGCAATGAGGGCAAAATGAAAGGGTAGGGAGACCCAAGGAATGCATGCATTCAGACCTATGGGATTTGGTGGATAATGGTTTCTGAACTGCAGATGTGGGAACAGGTCTATCTAGAGTCAAGCTAGCAACATTCTAGTCAAGGAGGATGCAAGCTCTGAGTGGAATCTGGCCTTAGGCACGGTAATTACTGCACTGAGAGTTTCTAGTGGTATCAGGAGGGCAGATTAAGAATAAGTCTTACATAAAGCACTGTCCCATCTGGCTTCACCAGGGTCATTTCTTCATTAGCAGGTAGTGGCCAGCCAGACGCTTTGCAGATGGGGTTAAATTTACCACTGTTTACTTCTATGTCATCTGGCAAATCCTCTATCTTTGGGGTTATCCGTGGCATGCCTGAATGAAGAAAACAGCACTGTGAAATCTAATCTTTAACACAGAAGCAACAGTAATAATAAAACTAGCTACCATTTAGCAGATCATGCCTGGGGAAAAGCTTTCCAAATACGATCTTTCTTTATCATCACATACGAAACTTGTGAGATAGGTCCCACTGTGATCTCCATTTTATAGATGACGAGAGGCTGGCTCAGAGCCCAGATTCAAGCTCAGATCTTCATGAATCCAGAGTCCACACTGTTTACCATAACCCTGTGCTACATGATCATCAAGGCCACATCTCTCCTGCCCTTACTTATCAGCCTCTTTCTTGTTTTTTAAAAGAATTTTCACAAGAACAAAAGCAAAAACAAAACCAGTTCTTCCATTCAGTGAACAACACTGTGATATTGCTGATCAACAACATGATCATTGGTTTTGATATATGATAGATGCCTCATTGATTGGGAAGTCGGCAAAGGATTAATAATAGATTTATAGCCAAGAAGTAAAGTGGCATATAACTCTCCCAAATTAATTTATAGTCAACAGCCAAATAAAAACGTTGCTTCTAATATTGAAAGAAGAAAAAATACCTGTTTGCAACAAAGATATCAGAATATATAACTATTTTATTCTGAACTATAGCATCTTAGAGAACCTTGGACCACTGTAACGAAATGTGAGACATGGTTGAAAACAGCCCAACACATTCTTTGCTAGGAGATGGAGGTGCCCCAAGAACATGCTGCTCCATATCAGTGGTTAGGACAAGGTGGGGTCATGGGAAACACATCATTGGTGATGGTTTATATTGATATCCTATTTCTCAGGCCTAGAATGAAACAGCTAAAGTGTGTGGAGCAGGAGAGAAAAGGGTCTATGACTACAAAAGTATGTCCTTGATATATCTTCATACTTGAAGAGATTGTGATTAGAAAATTGATCAGTCTTGGCCAGTGTGGCTCACTTGGATGGAGCGTTGACCCGTTAAACTAAAAGGTCAGGTGTTTGATTTCTGGTCAGGGTACATGCCTGGGTTGTGGGCTTCTCCCCCACCTTGGGTCACATACAAAAGGCAACCGATCAACATTTCTCTTTCGCATCCATGTTTCTCTCTCTCTATCTCTCTCTGCCTCTCTCTAAAATCAATGGGCATGTCCTTGGGTGAGGATAAAAAAATTATCAAATTTTTCAGCTTAAGTAGTTTTTCATGTAGAAATTTAAAAAAGTGCTTTGGTACTTTTAAGCAATTTCTTTCCTTCACTGTCTCCTTGCATTTTCTGCAGCTGGATGAAGGTGCAGGTGATGTGCAGGTGGAGCATGGAGTGGTATTAGTTAGGGAAAGTGGACACTCTCTGGAAGCTCAGGTTCTGCATCTAGGTCTAAGATTTCTCACATCTTTTGCAACATCAGCCTTAAAACAGAAAGGAAGGAGTAAAATATAAAATGCAAATCCTAAAGCTTGTTAGTTGTCCATTTTCAATCCAGTCCCCCTGGTAGCCCCAAAGCATTTCCTTCCCTTCCTACACCCTCCCAGATTCCTGCCCTGTAACAAAATGCAAATGCTGGGAAAAGAAGAGAAAGTATAAAACTAACAAGCTAAACCCTTTGGAAAAACAAGTATTGGTATTTCCCTTTATAAATGTTCTAATTTTTAAGACTTACAGAGTAAAGGCTACATATGTCTTAGATTTCATATGTCTTAGTGTTTCTTTCTATAACATTTCTATTCACTTGATTGAAAAAGTGATATGTGTATATTATTTTTAAATTTTGAAAATATACTTCTTTTAATTTAAAAAGTGTATATTCTGGGGCAGGGAATAGCAAACTTTTTTCTATAAAGGGCTAGATAGTATTTTTAACTTTGCATGCTATAAGTTCTCTGTGGTAACTATTCAACTTGTGTAAAAGCAGCCACACATGACATAGTGTAAACAAAAGGGTGTGGCTGTGTTCCAATAAAATTTTCTTTACGACAACAGATGGTGAGGAAATAAAAAGGAATGAAGTACTGATATATGCTACAACATAGATAAACCTCAAAAACAGCATGATAAGTGAAAGAAGCCAACCATGAAAGACCACATATTGTGTGATCTCATTTACAGTATGTGAACTGTCAATAATAAGAAATTTGTACAGACAGAAAGTAAGTTTATAGTCACCAAGGGCTGGAAGGGGGAAGAATTAGGGTTACTGCTAACAGGTACAAAATCTCTTTTGGTATGATGGAAATATTCTAAAATTAGGTTATGGCAATGGATTCACAACTCCATAAATATACTAAAACTCACTGAACTGCACAGTTTAAAGAAATAAACTTCAAGGTATAAAAAGTATATCTCAATAAGGATGTTAAAAAATAATGGACCAGCTATGGTCTGTGGGTCAGTATTTGCTGACCTCTGTTCTGCAGTAATTTATGAACTAGAATTATTTAACATTTCATTTTGAGAGTAATCTTTTCTATTTTTTTATATCTTTCTTTTAAAAAATGTCATTTGTCTAAATCCATCCCAAGTAGTTTTTTCCTGTTGTACATATCTAGGAAAAAGGCTGGTCCTAGAGAAGAGAGCCAAAGAGGTCTCAGCTGACCAGTTGCCACTTAATGTGCTACAAAGAGCATATATTTTATCTCTAGTGGAAGAGGAAATGAAATTCAGTATAAGGGTCCACAGAAAAGAATCAGAAAGCTGTCCTTTAGGACTTGGGATGTAGTCTTCGCAGCTTCTGGATGGAAACAGAAGAGGTTTGAGAATCTTGGGTTACTGGGGGAAGAATGATACCAACAAAGCTTGGTTCAGACATGCTGAACATGGCCCTGACTACAGTGTTACCTTGCTTTACCTTCTTTCTCACACTGGAGCCCTTGACGTCCTGGAGAACAGAGGCATCCTTGGAACGGATCACAGATTTCCCCATTGGTGCACCTGCATTTGAGCTTACAGTCTGGCCCATAATACCCAGGCTGGCATGCTGTAAACAAAAATATCAAAAACCAGTGCTGAAGTAGGAGAAGGGAGAAAACTCAGGCTATAGGTGGCTAGTTTCATTTTTCTCTCCAATTAACCTCTCTGCTTCATTTCAAGTAGTATGTGATTTATTATCATAATTATCTGAATCACCAGGTATTTAAAGGGTTGAGAAATTCTCCTTCTAAGAGAGTTGAATAAGCTCTTACCAGGTCAACCTTCTTATAAATAACGATTATATTAAAAAAAAAAAAAAAAAAAAAAAACAACTACCTAAAAGCACTGAAGAGTAGGGGTGGGAACCAGGCAGATTCTAAAGGGGAACTGAAATTTGAAAGCTGGGAATACTGTGCTTCTCATTTTTCAGTTTTTAGTCTAATAGTTTGGCAAAATCGATATCAAGTAGGGAAACTAAACTCCAAAGAAAACCTGTAGTTTACTGACCTAAAGAACAAAAAGATGGAGCCCTGGTAACCATAGCCATTGGAGAGTGAGAGGGAAAATCTAGAAAGGGAAAGCCAGAGAGAGGAACTCCCAAATCTTGTTCTGGTCCCTGAACCACACATGCTAAATGCAGATTCAAAGCAGCTCAGCTAAGGATAAAAGAACTGAACTGAGTTTGAGCTGATGCCTAAGAGTCAGAGTATTCAGTTTGAGTCCTACCAAGTTAATTGCTTGCTAAAACAACAAAACAAAATCAACATTCATATCATACTTTATAGTCTCTGCAATGTAATACTCACAATGTCCAAGATATGATTCCAAATTACTCAACATAAAAAGAAAAGAAAATAAACAAAGAGCAACCAACCTTGATGATCCAGATGTTAGAAAAGGTAGACAAAAATTTTAAAGCTATCATAATAACTATGCTCAGTGACATAAAAGAAAATATGCTCACACCAAATGAACAATGAGAAATAGAGAAATAGAAGCTATGAAAAATAACCAAAAGAGGATCCGAGACAGCAGTGGACTAGGTGGAAGCAACACTAACCTCCTCTTAGGAGCAAATTGGAGTTACAACTAAAATATAGAATAACTAACCTGAACAACCAACTGAAGACTAGCTGAATAGACGTTTTATAACCAAGGATTTACAGAAGACATTGAGACTGGGAGGAAGGGTGGAGACAAAAAAAGGGTGTCCCTGCTCCCATGGGTGGTGGCTGATATTCCAGAGATGTATTTCAGCTGCAATGGTTCCCTCTGAGGGATGTGAGGTTTCAACCCCATGCCAGAATCTCCAGCCCAGAGCACAGTACTGCAAAGAGGTGCTCACATAACATCTGGCTGTGAAAATCAGTGGGGATTCTGTCTGCCAAGGAGAGACAAGAGACTGCCAAAGACACATGCACACCCCAAAAGGGCCAGTGCACAAAATTTCATTTGCAGTCCCTCACCCTGGGCTCCAGCAGAGCAGACTGGAGTCATGTGAGGACAAACAGGTTTGTGGCTCTGAAGAGAAAGCTAAGGGTACAGACACCGGGACCTTTGTGCCAAGTGACTCTCCCACACTATAGATGTCATCTTTCTTAGGTGGAGCACTCACCTCCTTATGGCATCAACCTAGAGGAATTCAAAGGCCTCACACTATGGATCTCATCCCCTGTGAAGGACACAGCTGCCAGGTTGAGGGTGTAGAGGTCTGAGCAGACTCAGTGGGTGTGAGTGACTGAGAGATGTGGCTTTGGTGGACGGCCATTACCATCATTTTCCTGTGAACTTGACTGGCACCTCCCCTTCATGAGAGATCCTGTAGCCCCACCCTCTGGGCTCCAGGTGGCACCACCCTCTCAACTCCAGGTAGCCCCTGCCCTGCTGGGGGCTGGGCAGAATCCAGGACAGACTGAGTTGCGTGGTTCAGGGGTGCAAGCAACTTCTCCCATCTTCCTGCAAGCCTGATTGGCACCACACCCTCACAAAAGATCCACTAGCCCCATCTTCCTGACTTCCAGCAATCCCGCCCTATTGAACTCGGGCTCCTGGCAAAATCTTGAGCAGCCTGAGTTGTGTGGCTATAAGACAAAGGCCATTTTTCCCTTGCATGTGGTGCAGAGCCTCCCCTTCATGCAGCCAAATCTTGGTCTGTCTACGCCTGATAAACTCTGCTGACATCACCTAGATGACTCCCTGAGACCTTGCTGGACCACAAAGGTCTGTGGGCACCCAATGGGTGGCAGCTAGACTTGGCATGCCCTGGGATATTTGCTAGGTAGCCTCAGACTCAGGACTGGCACTGAGCTTGAACTTATATCAATCAGGTGATCACTACTGGCTCCTACCTGGTGACTCACTGAGAACCAATGGCATACAACTTGACTACTGCCAGAATCATTTTCAGTGACTGAATCTATCAGGCAGCCAGCAGGCAGAGGCAAGTGGAGGTGAATCTCAGGGTGCCTTGGGACTTTTGCTGACCTGCCTCTAGACACAGTGCTAGAAAAAGCCAGCACTGATGCACAACTGGGTCCTTCCTAAGAACACCCAGGCCCAGCCGAGGCAGATCAGCAAACTGTAGATCACTTTGTAGTTCCAAACAGGTTACCCAAAGCCAATAACAGGCAACATCAGACATTGGTCTGCACCAGCATCCCTGCCAAGAGGCCCCAGAACCAGTACACCCAGTGGCCAGCTTCAGACAACATCAGAACAAGATCCACTTTGCCTCACAAGCAGCATATCCAAAAGGAGATCTTGGTAGGCACCAGATCCTGCTGAGGCAAATTCTGCTTCATGTGGTCAGTCTCCACACAGCAGTTCATACACAGTGGTCAGGGTTGATCCTCACAGTCAGCCAGCTCGAGGATCAACTTTACAGAGAAATGGGCCAAGAGCAAACAAGACTCAATTACAACAGGAGAGCCGACATAACCCACACAAGGGACATTCCTGGAGATCTAGAACAGGTGAATAAGGAGACTGCACCACTGGGTCCCACAGGACACTTAATACATAAGACCACCTACAAAGACTAGGGGTGATAGCAGATCTAACTAATACATAGAAAGAAACACAAAGATGCAGCCAAAATAAAAAGACAAAGAAAAATGCCCTAAATGAAAAAAGAGGAGAAATCTCCAGAAAAAAGAGCTAAATGAAATGGAGGCAAGCAATTTATAAGATAAAGATTTTTTAAATGGTTATAAGGATGCTCAAATAACTTAGTGAAACCTTCAACAAAGAAATATCAAGCATAAAAAGAACATAGAAACCATCAAAAAACATTAAGAAATGAAGAATACAATATCTGAAATGAAGAATATGCTAAAAGGAATAAACAATAGGATAGATGAAGCATAAAATCAAATCAGTGATTTGGAAAACAAGGTAGCAGAAAATACCCAACCAGTGCAGCAAAAAGAAAAATGGTTAAGGAACCTTTACAACAACATGAAGTGTAACAAATTTTGCATTATAGGGGTACCAGAAAGAAAAGAGAGAGCAAAGGATCGAGAACATATTTGAAGAAATAATAACTGAAAGGTTTCCTACCTGGTGAAGGAAAAAGACACACAAGATCGGGAAACACACAGAGTCCCAAACAGGATGAACCCAAAAAGGCCCATGCCAAGACACAACATAATTAAAATAGCAAAGTTTAAGGACAAAGAGAGAATCTTAACAGCAGCAAGAGAAAGACAGTTACCTACAAGGGAGCTCCAATAAGACTGTCAGCTGATTTCTCAGCAGAAACACTTCATGCCAGATGACATTGGCATGAAATATTCAAAGTGATGAAAAGCAAGGACCCACAAACAAGACTACTTACCCAGGAAGGCTATCATTTAAAATTAAAAGAGAAATAAAGAGCTTCCCGGAGAAGACAAAGCTAAAGGAGTTCATTACCACCAAACCAGTATTTCAAGAAATATTAAAAGGTCTTCTTTTAGAGGAAGAAGAAAAAGAGAAAAAGAAACACCAGAGGAACATAGTTATAAGGATTAAAATTGCAGTAAATACACATCTATCAAAAGACAGGTTAGAAGCATGGATAAGAAAATAAGACACATATATATGCTGTGTACAAATGACCCATCTCAGACTGAAAGATACACACAGATTAAAAGTAAAGGGATAGAAAAAGATATTTTATGCGAATAGAAATGAAAAAAGTAGGGCAGAAATTATATCTGACAAAATAGACTTCAAAACAAGGGCTATTATAAGAGACAAAGAAGGACACTACATAACGATAAAGGGGTCTATACAAGAGGATATAATCCTTGAAAGGATGTATGCCCTCAAGAGGAGCACCTAAGTATATAAAGCAAACTTTGATGGACAAAAAGGGAGAGAGCAACTGAAACATAATTGAAGGGGGGGATTTTAATAACCCATTGATATCAATGGATAAATCTTCCAGAAATTAAAACAACAAGTAAAAATTACACTGAATCAAATAGATTTAATTGATATCTTCAGAGCATTTCATGTCAAAGCAGCAGATACACATTCTTTTCAAGCACACATGAGACATTTTCCAGGAGAGATAATGTTAGGACACAAACCAAGTCTCAATAAATTTAAAGAGACAAAAATCATATCAAGCATCTTCTCTGAACACAATGGTATGAAACTAGGAATCAATTGGAAGAAAAAAATACTGAAAACATACAAACACATGGAGTCTAAATAACATGTTACTAAACAATGAATGGGTAAACCATGAAATTAAGGAAGAAATCAAAAGATACCTTGAAACAAATAAAAATGAGAACACAACAACCCAAAATGTATGGGACACAATGAAAACAGTCCTAAGAGGGACATTCATAGCATTACAGGCCTCTCTCAAAACAACAAAAATATCAAATAATCTGACTTTACACCGTTTGAAAAGAATTTCAAACAGAACAACAAACAAACCCCAAAGTAGTAGAAAGAAGGAAATAATAAAGATCAGAGAAAAAATGAATGCACTAGAGTGTAAAACACAATACAAAAGATCAATGAATCTAAGGACTGGTTCTTTGAAAAGATAAACTAGATTGACAAACCTTTAACCAGACTCATCACAAAAAATGTGAGAGGTCCCAAATAAATAAAATCAAAAATGAAAAAGGAGAAATAACAACTGACTCCACAGAAATACAAGAAACCGTAAGAAAATATTTTTAAAAACTCTATGCCAACAAATTGCACAACCTGGCACAACTGGATAAATTCCTAGAAACATGCAATCCTCCAAAACTTAATCAGAAAGCATCAGAAAATTTTAATAGGCCAATTACATCTAATGAAATTGAAGCAGTAATCAAAAAACTCCCAACTAACAAAAGTCTTGCACTTCATGGCTTCACAGGTGAATTCTACCACACATTCAAAGGAGTGCTAAAACTTACTCTCCTCAAACTATTCTAAAAAAATTTGCGAGAAGGGAAGAATCCTAAGCTCATTTTACACAGGCAACATTATCCTAATCCCAAGACCAGGTAAACACATTGTAAAGAAGGAAAATTAAAGGCCAATATCCCTGATGAATACAGGTGCTAAAGTCCTTAACAAAATATTAGCAAACCAGATCCAGTAATACATTAAAAAGATCATACATCTTGATCAGGTGGGATTTATTCCAGAGATTCAAGGTTTGTACAATATCTGCAAATCAATAAACATGATACACCAATAAACAAAATGAAGGATAAAAATCACATAATCATCTAAACAGATGCAAAAAAGTGAGAAAATCCAGCACTCATTTATGGTAAAAACTCTCACAAAGTGGAAATAGAGGAAAATACTTCAACATCATAAAGGCCATATATAGCAAAGTCACAGCAAACATCATAGTCAATGGGAAAAAACTAAAAGCATTTCCCTTAAGATCAGGAGCAAGATAGGGATGTCCACTTGCACCACTCTTATTCAACATAGTACAGGAAGTCCTACCCATAGCAATCAGCAAGAAGAAATAAAAGGCACCCAAGTTGGAAAGGAAGAAGTTAAATTGTAATTATTTGAAGATGACATAATAATGTATATAGAAAACCCTAAAGATTTCACCAAAAACCTACTAGAAATGATAAATGAATTCAGTAAAGTAGCAGGAGACACAATAAATATCCACAAATCTGTTTACACCAATAATGAACTATCAGAAAAGGAAATTAAGAAAGCAACTCCATTCACAACTGCTTCAAAAAAATAAAATATCCAGGAATAAATTTAACCAAGGGTATAAAAGACCTGTACTCAGAAAATTACAAGATACTGAAGAAAGAAATTGAAGAATATACAAATAAGTGGAAGGATTACATCATGTTCATGGATAGGAAGAATTAACATCATTAACACATCCATACTACACAAAACAATGTCTAGATTTCACATAATTGCTATCAATATACCAATGATGTATTTCATAGAACTAGAACAAACATTCCAAAAATTTATATTGACCCTAAATAACCACAACAATCTTGAGAAAGAAGAACAAAGCTGGATGAATCTTGTTACCTGGTATCAAAATATACTACAAGTCCATAGTAATCAAAACAGCAAGGTACAGGCATAAAAACAGATATATAGAGCAATGGGAAAGAAATTCCAGAAATGAACTCATGCCTTTATGGTCAATTAATATTTGACGAAGGAGGCCAAAACATACAATGAGGTAAGGACAGCTTATTCAATAAACGCTGTTGGGAAAATTGGACAGATCCATGCAAAAAAAAAGAAAAAAAGAAAAAAAGAAAAAAGTAGGCCACATTTTTACACCCTTAACAAGAATAAACTCAAAATAGATTAAAGATGTAACGTAAATGTTAGATTCAACCATAAAAATCCTAATAGAAAACATAAGTAGTAAAATCTTATGGAAATAGTTTTTCTGATATGTCTCCCTGGGCAAGGGAAACAAAAAAAAATAAGCAAATAGGATTATATCACACTAAAAGTTTTTTGCACAGAAAAGGAAACCAGCAATAAAACAAAAAGACTACTGGATGGGAGAACATATTTGTCAATGATACATCTGATAAGGGCTTAATATCCAAAATACATAAAGAGCTTATACAACTCAACACCAAAAAAACAAAGAATCTAATTTAAAAATGGGCAAAGGATCAGAATAGACACTTCTTCAAAGATGTCATACCAGATGGCCAATATACATTTAAAAAGATGCTCAATATGACTAATCCTCAGAGAAAAACAAATTAAAACCACAATGAGATATCACCTCACACTTGTCAGAATGGCTATCAACAGTAAAGCAACAAACAACAAGTGTTGGCCAGGATGTGGAGAAAAAGGAATCCTAGTACACTGTTGTTGGGAATTCTAATTGGTACAGCCATTGTGGTAAACACTATGGAGTTTCCTCAAAGATAAAAATGGAACTGCCTTATGACTCAGCAATTCCACTTCTGAGAATATATCCAAAGAAACCCAAAACACTATTTTGAAAGAAAAACAGCATTTTGAAACAGTTTGAAACACTGTTTTGAAAGAATAAATTGAACGCTAAGTTCAATTTGCAGTGTTATTTACAATAGCCAAGATTTGGAAGGAGCCCAAGTGCTCATCAGTAGATGAGTGGATGAAAAAGCTGTGGTACATTTACACAATGGAGTACTACTTGGGCATAAAAGTACTACTTACCTTTTGTGACAGCATGAGTGGACCTGGAGAGAATGATGTTAAGTGAAATAAGCTAGTCAGAGAAAGACAAGTGCCCTGTGATTTCATTTATATGTGGAATCTAATGAACTAAGTAAACAAACAAGATGGAAACTGACTCATAGATACAAAAAAACAGACTGACAGCTGTCAGAGGGGAAGGGGGTTGAATTGCTGGGTGAAAAGGGTAAAGGTATTAAGCAAAAACAAAACAAAACAAAACCCTTATAGATACAGACAACGGTATGGCGATTACCAGAAGGAAAAGGGGGTGGAGGGAGGTAGAAGAAGGTAAAGGGGGAACAGATGGTGATGGAATGAGACTTAACTTTGGGTGGCGAATACACAATACAATACATGGATGACATATTATAGAATTGTACACCTAAAACCTATATAATTTTATTAACCAATATCACCCCAATAAATTCAATATTTTTTTTTAGAAATAACCAAAAAAATACTCTGCAACTAGACAACTGAAATTAAAAATATTACTATATATACTTAGAAACAGAGTGGAGATAACAGAAGAAACTGACAATGAATTTTAAGCTGCATCAATAGGCATCCAGTCTGAAGAACATGGATAAGGAAAAATTAGAAGTAAATGATTAGTTTGAGGACCTAAGGGACAATACAAAGGTCCAGCACATTAGTATTTGGAGGTCTTAGGAAGGAGTCTGGGAAAACAATAGAATATTCCCATTCATAAAATCTTAGTGATTTCTTGAGTTAGGCATGGGCTGGGATGAGTTAATAAATGTACTCTTACAAACCTGGATCTGGCAACACATTCACTATGAAGCTGATAAAGCTTATATTCTAGATGGCTTATTGGATGCACCGCCCCCCGGCCTTTACAGGGTTTACAATGTGCACATGTTTTTTTTTTTTTTAAATGCACATGATTTTATTTTTATTTTTTTGAAAGGGGACTGGACTGCCCCCACCTGGGAGCACTTTTTACCATAAAGTGCACATTTCTGAGACCAGGTATGATTCCTGCACCGCTGTGTCTCCCTCAATGTTCTGTGGCAGCAGACACAACATTTAGAGGGGGCTGAGTGAGGTTTTGTAGGTAGCTGCAGCTTACTTTTGTGTTACTCTTCTCATTGCCCTCTTGTTCCAAGCCTCTAAAGCTGTGCTATCCGGTATGGTAGCCACTTAACTGTGGAGCACCTAAAATACAGCTAGTCCAAATCGACATTTCAAGGACTTAGTGTGAAAAAAGGAATGTAAAATATCTCATTAGTATTTTTTAATGGTTACTTATTGAAATATATTTTGATACAGTAGGTTAAATGAAGTGTTAAAATTATTTCACCTATTTCTTTTTTTTTTTTTCACCTATTTCTTTTACTTTTTAAAAGTGGCTACTAGAAAAATTTTAGGTACAGATGTGTCTTGCTTTTATTTCTATTGAACTGCCTTGCCCTAGGGCATTGTTATCAGGTTGTTGGGACCCCATCATAGCTCCTAATAGTGCCAGATGTGGAAAAAGCTGACTTATGAGGTAAATACTGAAAATCCTTTGAGCTCTGGCTAATTCACTCCATTAATATTCATTAGATAATATCTTGCATATTTGGCTACAGGTTCAGGTTCATGTTAAGCTACTGTGTTACAGTAGATGTGAAACACATACTGCAAAATGGATGGGAAACACATGCCTTTGTGCCTCATCAAATGGAAAAGTATATTTTAGAAAGGGCAAAGGGAATCTTTGGGTAGGGGAAGTTAGTACTGCATGAATAAGGCCCGCAGAAGATAAGAGCTTAACTTTCCCAATTTTCAAATTCCAAATCCTGTCTGGATCTGACCTGAAAGTGCTGATGTTTATGATACATTGAGAAAACAAATCTATGGCCTTCCAACTTAAAGTGTGGACTGAAAACGAACAGCATCAGCACCATGTGGGAGCTCGTTAGAAATGCAGAACTGCAGGCCCCAGTCCAGACTCATGAAATTAGAATCTGTGTTTTAGTAAGATCCCCAGGTGGTGCGTATAAGAAGCACTCTTCTATGAGGTCCAGAGTCTTCATGTGAAACCATACTTAACTTGAAATCATCTGTGATGCAAAACCCTGTAGCTCAGCAGTGGACAGAGAGCTGACTGAGAAGTCCAAGTATATCCTACACTATGATTTCCAATAAGCTAGACCTCCTTGATAGACCTGCTAGGACTTCTGCTGTCCAGCAGTGTGATTTGTGCATACCTTCATTGCACTGCAGACTCTTCCAGCCTGTGGCACAGGAACACCCATAGGGGTCTGGGAGACAGAACACATAGGACTTGCATCCCTCTGGTCCACTACACCTTTCTTTACAAGTTCTGCCAAATGTGTGCAGTTCGCAAGCTTTAGGGGGAGAAAGAGATGATTAAGAGTCAAATATGCAACCCTCTGAAATGCATAATTCTTCTTTTAAAGGGTCTCTCCTAGACCACTGAACATGGAAAATAATGTAATCTCAGCTGCGGCAAGGGCAGGGTGAACACACACTTATGGTCCCTTTTACAGACAACGAAACTGCCCCAGAACCCAGTTATGCAGGTTTTGCACAGCACAAACCTAGCGGGTGACACATCACAGACCTTGTAGACTTATGTATGTAATGCAACTTTTCAATAGTTGACAATAAAAAGCCTTTAGGGAAGGGCACTTTTTTTTTTTTTAATTCACACGAGGTACCACAGGCCTTATGGAGGCCATGTAACTTCTCTTCCCACCTCTATCCAAATATAAAACTCTAGATCCAATGATGTCTTTTTAAATCCACAACTCACTCATCAAGTACTCTTGACTCACCCTTCTCACACGTTCTCCCCATAAACCCAGGAGGGCAGATGCATTCTCCAGTATCTTCATGGCAGACACCATTGTTCATACATGCCGTACAGACACGGTTACAGTCCGGTCCCCATTTCTGAGCTTCGCATCCTTTTGTTAAGGAAAACAAAGCTGTGGTAAGTAAAGCTCACTGACAACTCTGCTGCGTGTCAGTCATTTTAGTGGACACTAGTGAATAAATATAAATAAAATATAGTCTTTTCTTTTCTCTTTAAAAGCTAATAGTTGAATGTGGAAAAAAAGATATGTTTACAGGAAATAATGATAGAAACAAAGACAAAAAGTACCAAACTCTGTCTTGGAAATGGAAAAGGGCAGCAAGGAAGGCTTCCCAGAGGAGGTGGTACATGAGCTGAATCTGCAGGAACACCTAAGTAGCAAAGAAGATAGGACTGCAAAGTGTGTTCAGGTGAAGGTGAGGTCAAAAGTAGGGCTTAGCATGCTTCAGGTGTGGTTACAGACTGTCTAGAGCAGTGGTTTTCAAAGTGTGATCCTTAATCCAAAGTGTATCTCCACTACCTGGGAATCTATTAGACAGGCAAATTTCAGACTCCCTTCCCATGACCCACTGATGAGAAACTCTGGTGGTGGTCTAGCAATCAAAACCTAACAAGTCTTCTAGATGATTCTGAAACAAGCCAGAGTTTGAGAACCTCTGGTCTAGAGTATGTGGAGAAGAGATATGGCTCAAAAGGGAAGATAGTAACATCCACCCATTTTTTCCGGCAGAAATCATGAAAAGTGAAACAAAATACACAAACCTAAAATACATGGATGATAAAATGCTCCTAGCTTCGTATTTCCTGGTTAGTTCTCTCTAGCACTTGATGATTTTAGATTAATTATGTCCAAGGATAATTATGTTCTGATATAAGGAAAAACCAGGCAGTTTGGGGTGACCTTTTGTGCTCAGGAATTTTGTTTAATTTTTCTTCCGAGCATCTTTGTCCCTGAGTGTTAGTTTCATGACGGTTAAGCTTGGACCTGTGCCTACAGCTGACGTAACCCTGTAATTTCTTTGGCAAGAACTACTGGTTATCAGTATTTTCTCTAAAATAATCAGGAGGACTGTCAACACAGACCTTTTCTTACAGGCTTCCACTTACTAGATAAAGCTACAAAATGCTTAAAAGCTAATATTTACATACCTTAATATATAAAAGGAAAAATTATTCTGTACAACTCGTGATTTCTTAAGAGCCTGACACCAGGTTATTTGCCCATGGTGAAGACTAATGATAGTAAAAGCTGGAGATGAAAACAGGCTTCCTGTCACATTAAACTACGTCTCTAGCCCTGTAATTAACTGTCCATAGACCCGTCCCAGCTTCACAGTAGATCCTGGGAAGGAGGAGCAAATGAAGCTCCAGGGAATAACTGGGTGATGTCTTAGGGATGGAGAAGTCAAGAAAAGAGTTTGTTGATAAGTAACAAGTATGCAATTGTCATTTACTTAAAAAGCCTCATTGTTTTGTACTTCAGGAAACCACATATTCATGGCATACAGAGAGAAATCCTATAAATTTGGTGCTTGTGAAGAATCTTTTGTCAGGAAGAAAACTTATATTAAAAAGAAATCCTATAAACACAACCAGTATGATTTTTACTACACATTCTTTAAACACTGACTATTCCTAGGCTTTAATTCATCCTGGAGAGAGACGCCTACAGTTATGAGAAATAGATAATTGCCTTCAAATTCTGAGACATCAGAGATGTCATACTGGGGAAAAATGCTTTTAAATGGGAAACTGCACTGAACTGAAACTTCTTAGAATGATTTTAGATATTAGCAGTGATTCTAAAGCAGTTTCACTGAAATACTGCTGAGAGCAAAAGTGAATAAACATGTGCTCCTAGCAATCTGAGAAAGAGACAATTTGAAGATCAAAATGTACTTAGTTTCTTGCTTTATTTTAAAAGTTCAACTTCCGGCCAAGATGGAGGCGTAGGCAGACACACTGTGCCTCCTCTCACAACCAAAATTAAGGACAACAAGTATTTAGAAACAAGAAAACAACCAGAACTTCTAGAAAACTGAACTGTACGGAAGTCCAACAACCATTCATCCAGACCGGTAAGAGGGGCGGAGTCGTGGTAGGAAAAAGTGGAGGTGCGGACCCAGGAACGCAAGTAGCAGCGGCTCGCAGTTCCCAGGTGCATGGGCGGTGGCTGGCGGTCCTCGGGCGCACAGGCGGCAGCTGGCAGACCCCGGGCACAGGGGGGCAACTGTGCAGACCCAGTGAGGACGCACAGGGCGGCTGGCTGACCAGGGGGGTCCCACATTCGCGCACCCAGACGGTCCAGGCAGAGGGGAAGTGGCAGAGGGGACTGAATCCAGGAGAGAGCGGAGCAGGCGCCATTGTTCCCTCTCAGACCCCGCCCCCACATACAGCGTCACAACCCAGCAACTGGGCTGCCCGCACTGGGGAGCACCTGAGGCTCCACCCCTCACTACGTAACAGCCCGCACGTGTGTGCTGATAATCCAGGTGAAGGGGAAGCCGCGGAAGGGACCAGAGTCCAGAAGAGAGCGGAACAGGCACCATTCTTCCCTCTCGGACCCCGCACCCACCTACAGCGTCACAACCCAGCGACTGGGCTGCCCCGCCCTGAGGAACACCTGAGGCTCCACCCCTCATACGTAATAGCTGCGGCCAGACTAAAACCAAAACAAAACAAAACAAAAAACCCCACCAAAAATGGCTCAAACCGGAGAAAAAATGAAAACCCCAGAGTCAATTCCTCTAAGCAACGAAGAGATAGCCAACCTATCAGATGCACAGTTCAAAGCACTGGTCATCAAAATGCTCACAGAATTGGTTGATTTTGCTCATAAATTAGATGAGAAAATGCAGGCTACAATACGTGAAATGAAGGAAGACGCATGGGGAACCGATAGAGATGGAAGGAAAACTGGGACTCAAATCAATGGAGTGGACCAGAAGGAAGAAATTAACAACCAAACAGAAAACGAGGAAGAAACGAGAATTCAAAAAAATGAGGAGAGGCTTAGGAACCTCCGGGACATCGTTAAACGTCCCAACATCCGAATTATAGGGGTCCCAGAAGGGGAAGAAGAGCAACAAGTAGAAAACTTATTTGAACAAATAATAAAGGAGAACTTCCCCAATCTGGCAAAGGAAATAGACTACCAGGATGTCCAGGAAGCTCAGGGAGTCCCAAAGAAGTTGGGCCCAAGGAAGAACACATCAAGGCACATCGTAATTACATTAGCCAAGATTAAAATGAAGCAGAGAATTCTAGAAGCAGCAAGGGATAAGGGGACAGTCACCTACAAGGGAGTTCCCATCAGACTGTCAGCTGATCTCTCAAAAGAGACCTTACAGGCAAGAAGGGGCTGGAAAGAAATATTTGAAATCTTGAAAAGCAGGGACCTACATCCAAAATTGCTCTATCCAGCAAAGCTGTCATTTAGAATGGATGGACAGATAAAGCGCTTCTCAGATAAGGTCAAGTTCAAGAAGTTCATCATCACCAAGCTCTTATTATATGAAATGTTAAAGGGACTTATCTAAGAAAAAGAAGATCAAAAATAGGACAGTGAAAAGACAGCAAACTCACAGCTATTAAGAACCACACCTAAAACAAAAGCAAACTAAGCAAACAGCTAGAACAGGAACAGAACCACAGAAATGGAGATCATATGGAGGGTTAGCAACAGGGGCGTGGGAGGAGGGGTGGGGGAGGTACAGAGAATGAGTAGCATAGATAGTGGGTAGAAAATAGACAGGGGCAGGTTAAGAATAGTATGGAAAATGTAGAAGCTAAAGAACTTATGACACAAGGACATGAACTAAAGGGGGGGAATGTGGGTGGGAGAGGGTGTGCAGGGTGGGGGGAATGATGGGGGAGAAACGGGACAACTGTAATAGCATAATCAATAAAATATATTTAAAAAAAAGAAAAAAAATAAAATTTCAGGAGAATTCTAAATTCCAGTCTATGCTAAGTCAGTTTTTAAAACTTAAAAATTTTTAACATATATCAACATCTGATATTTCTGGAAAACCTGCCCATCTACCCTCCAACTCTGAGCACCATGGTACATGCACTATATCAGACTGGAGAGAAACCATCTAAGAAATGAATATGAATTGTGCCCTTGTTGTGCAGACTTTCCGAGTGTGGTGGAGTGAAAGGGGATATCACCTGCCCAAACTAGATGAACCACACTTTTCATACTTCCATACTCATATTGCAATACCTGTTTGTGTATGTGTACGCACTCCTGTGTGCTCTAATTGGGAATTATGCAAGGGACAGTGGCTCATTTGGTTATCCTTGTATTCTCAACACCAACACAATGTCTGACACAGAATCAACATGTATTTGCTGAGTGAATGAACAAATGAATGAATAAGTGAATATAATGCAAAGCAAAATAAATACTCTTTATGAGTTAGCGATCCCAATCATTAGGGAATGACAAAGCATCCCAAGTACTTAGGCCTGAAGCCTGAATATTTAATATCATGGATATCTCACATGGCGAGAGAAAACTCGGGGCAATTTTTTTGTTTTCTTCACATCAATTTCTTGTAAAAACTACTGGTGATGATTACTTCCCAGTTTGATAGCTATAATGGGGTAGGGGTAGTTTCCACTAGTTCTAACTCTTGCAATTTTCAAACCTGAAAATAGAAACCACACTGAGAGTTAAATGATCTGGACAGTGTAGGATTTATAAGAGATGTATTGTTTAATAAGATATTAGACCAACCCAGAAAGCCCACCTCATCCCCCTGTAGGACACTTATCAGGGAGACTGCCCAGCTCCATGTGATTTCCCCTTTGTGTGGGAATGGTGCTGTTATTCAAGTATGAGGTCCTAGTGCCTACACCATAGTATGTAGCTCCACCCTTGTCTGGAGCTTGTTGGTTGGGTGAATAGACATCTGACGTACATTAGTTAGACCAGTTTTCTTCTGTCATGGGAAGTCAAAATGTGGAAGTAAAAGACACATTACTGAAGCTAAGTCAGGGAAATGATAGGTTGCATCCTAGAGAGGAAGCCCACTCTTCCCCACCAGTGCTGAGCCCCGCATCATCCTTGGAGCCTATCTTTTCTGAAAAGTTACTTGTCAGCTTTTCCACCAATTTTCTAAGAGTCCTTTGCATACTTCCAACAAGTTCCTGGCTTTTGCTTAATTAGCCAGAGTCAGTTTGTTACTTGCAACTAAAAATCCTAACAACTACGCTATCACAGATGGTGGCCTCTCAGTCACTTACTCCGGACGATCAGCCTGGTGAAGGCCGAGGTGAAGAGATTTCCTCCTATGTACCTGGCCGAGTACACTCCAGCATCCTGGGGCTGAGCATGAGGCAGATGCACTTCTAAAATATCAGGTACTTCATGCCGGGGCACTGAATGGATGAAGGAACCTGGTGAAGGAGAAGAGTAGGGAATAATGGATAACATTCAAACACTCCTTTTTCCTTGCCTGCCTCCTCTACTTGAACAGCTTTCTATGACCCAACAGAAAATATGCTCTAGCATTCTGAATGTAGGAGAAGAATGAAAAGGCTGAGCTGCTCATCGCTCTCCAACAGTCAAGAAAAGTGTGGTGATAGAGCAGATAGGCTGTTAGTCTGTGGGATCTACTGCCAAACAAATGAAGATGGAGGTAGATTAAAGTTTTTATCGTCTGCAGGGAGAGGTAAACAGACAAATCCAGGTGGGAAATAGCCCTGCCAACTAATCAATTAACCAGAAGATACCTAGAATTACTACTCCAATCTGGAAGTCCTATCTACCCACAGAACTCAGAATAGTCCCCAGCAATATTTTAGCAGAATCAGGTAACTTCCATCAAGTAGTGCCAAACCGTAGTTGGATGCAGACAGATTTTGATTGCACAGTTAAGATCCCGAGAATGATTGGCAGTAGGCTTTCCAGGCTCACTGTGGTCATTTTCTTAACTTTGCAATCAAACAAGCAAACATTTCATATGACAGAATTTGGAATCCCATTTATCACATCACAGTAGGGTTTACTGTACATTTATAATTCATATTGTAAATTTATATGTGTATATGGATCTCTAATTTATGTAAGTCACAAAATACATTGCCAAAGAGAGCTTCTATCACATAATATGATTAGTTTGTACCATAGTGGCTTTACTTCGAACATCTGCTCCTAAGACTGCAATAACATAATGACCTAAAATGTTTTGTGTTATCTGATATCTGACACCAAACACATACTCACCATTTTTGTAAATCACTGCATCTTCTTCTTTAATCAACACCTTTTTGAAAGATATATTCACATTATCTCCCCTGTCCACAGTCATAGTTAAAGTAGCTGGTAAGAAGGAAGCTTTTAAGAGAGAGAGAGAGAACAAATGAGAAAATGAGGTCATATTTTCTCCAGAAGCAATTGAACCTTGAACTTTAGACAGTGAGGGCTGGCCCTGAACAGGAGTCACCTGGTATTGATGATATTAAAAACAGTGGCAGCTAATGGGTTTTAACCTTTTTTAAGGTTATTTTTTTAAAGACTCTGATGAAAGGAAGGGTTATTTCCTCTATAAAAATGTAAATATATACACATAACATGTGTATGTACATTTTTTCTGTGCAACTAGGAGGGAGGTGAAGACTCTGTTGATTAATACCTATTACCAAACTAGTACCTGATATTAACTATAAAGTTATTCACTATGAATCTGCCATCCTTCTCCAATGCCTAGAGAGTTTCCTCAAAGCTGAATAGAATATAACTGGCCAGATATTTGCCAAATGGCTTTTCCCTTGGTCCTTTGGGGTTATTGCTGCTCTACATAATTCCCATTGCTTTAGGATGCCCCAAGCATTGCTCAAATAGAATCATTACAATGTTGCACTTATTATTAATGGTGTAAATATTGAAGGATTGAAAAATAAAGCAAAGATTGGGTCTAGTATCTTGCCTTTTATCCTTTAGCTGTCTATATATGAGCTGACATAGTCATGAGACTGAAGTACTGAGATGAAACTGAAAGGGTATTGTATATTTGACTTATAAAATCATTTTGGAAACTTCTATCACTGCTTTAAGCTTGGAACAAAACATTTCCTGAGTTCCTTGTTTTTTGGGGACAAAATGTGTGAACAAAATCATCTAACATTCTCCCAGGTACAATAAGTCCCTAAATTCCTTTAACTTATACCATATTTGGCAGAGAGCCACAACTACAAGAATAAGGGGAATTAACTCTAGGCTTTAAATTAAGCCAATTTTTAAGATGCCATCTTTATTGAGGTATAATTGACATTGAAGTTAAGCCAAGATAAAATATGTAAGGATAATCACTAAAAGAAGAGAAACAGAATATATAACTTTCCTAAATATAAAGGGAGGAAAGAATGGAAGAAACTAGAAGACATAAAAGGAGGAAAAAACACAAAGAAAAATCTGTCATAAAAAAAGACAGAATAAGATGGCAGAAGTCATGACAAATATATGTTAAAAGCCAGAGATTCTCAGAATAAATTAAATATATAAATACGTAAATATATGTTCTTTTCATAAGCTATACATTAAGTATAATGACATATATGAGGTCTGTCCAGAAAGTATCCATCCATTTACTATGAAAAATAGAGACATTTATTTAAGAAGATGGCAAGATACAAAAACAAAACATTGTACATAGGACAATGATGCCTCAGACCCCTTCAAAGTAGGACCTCACACAGTTCCCCCAATCACCATTAGCTGCCTTGTCATATTTTCCTGAATCTCATCAACAGTCTGAAACCTATTCCCTTTCAAAGGTGATTTTAGTTTTGGGAGAGTCCAGAGGCCATGGGGGCTGAACCTGGGCTATACAGGAACTGAGTCACCTGAGTGTTTTGATTTTTCATAAAAAAAAAAAACTCTGCACAACACATCGTGCATGAGCAGTCATGTTGTTGTGATGACGCTACCAATCACCAGTTGCCCACAGCTGTGGCCTTCTAAATTATCCAAATAATTTCTGTGGAGGAATGTTCAAGCTTAATGCAAAATCTGATGCAGATTCATTGCTCTACTTACTGTCATTTTCAATGTGATGGCCACCTAGTACACATGCTTACTCAATGGCGTCTACCACCACCACTGAAGAGTACAGTGAGGTTGTCATTGTTCATGCATGTGCAACCCAGTCCACTGTCCCTGGCTGCCAAGTTCCACTGATGTTACGCAAATTGTTCTCATTATATTATCAATGGTTGGACTTTTTCTGGACAGACCTCATAAGATTGAGAATAAAGAGATAGAAAAATATATACTGAACAATTAACTAGAAGAAGCCGATATTGCAATATTTATATCAGATGAAAAATCTTTTCTAAAGTCAAAACAAAATTTTAGGGATAAAGGTGGTCTTCAGATGATGAGAAAAAGAAACAATCCACCAGGTAGATTAAATTATCCTGAACTTGTATAGCACCTAACAACAGAGCTTCAAAACCCGTGAAACAAAAACTGACAAAATTAAACAGAGAGTGACAAATCTACAAGTGTTACAGAAATGTTTATGAACTAATTAGTCAAACAGTCCAAAATTAGTAAGGACAAAGATAGATTTGAATAACATGATTAAAGATCTGTTGGATATTCATGGACCCCGGTCCATAGCTACCTGAATACATGTTATTTTGAAGTATATCGCCTTGCTATTAAGCCACAAAGCACAGCTCTATAAATAGTGAAGAATAAATATACCACAGAACAAATTCTCTGACTAGAATGCACCTAAAGTGTCTCAAACTTCCTATCTACCTCCCTACTCCCATATGAAATCAGCAGTACGGTTTGAATAAACTGCTTTGGACTGTTTTGGATGATGCCATTGATAAAAACAGGTTGGCTGTTTGGAGCATGAGAGCCAATTTAAGCCGTGTTTTGGCACATCTCAAATGGATTTTCCACTTCCTCTCCAGATGCACGAGTCAGCAGCAAGCAGGACTATATTGATGTTTATGCTATCCTGCCGTGCCCCTGGTCAGGCGCTTCTTGGTTCCCATGATATTTTACCAGGGACTTAGCAGTGTCACGAAGGCAGCGTTTTTGAGGTTTCCTGATTCACTATAAAGGACATCACTCTCCTCACACCATATTTCAGCCATTGCATGGTCAGCAAAAGAAACAGAACCAGTTCAACAGCCTGAGATGTTATTATTAAAATACAGGAAAGTACTACCTATTTTTCTATTTTGTGTAATCCTTCACAATTATGTTAATAGATGATATTAAAATTTTCCACAATTGAGTAGAAAAGTTAATAGTATCACTAAATTATTGCTTATTCTAAGACCTCATAAAATGATAATTATTGAACATTTACTGTGAGCCAGATAATGTTTGTGATCTGATTTAATTCTTGAATGCATGTGATTCAGTCTCTACCCTTATACATTTTTTCAAATGAGGAAACTATGATTTTAATTCAGTAATTTGCCCTGAGTCATATCATTCAGTTGCAGAACTGGGCTCAAACCACATATGGCTGACTTCTACTCACATACCTCTACACTGTGTCCTGGGTTGCTTTGTAGGGTTTCAGTTGGAGCTGTACTTTATAAAACAAGTGCTCACAATAAGAGAGGGAGGTTGACACTGCAAGTGATATACAAAGGGCAGTGCAGTGGTGAGAAACACTGGCTCTGAAATCAGATTGCTTGGCATCAAATCCCATTCCCACCATTTACAAACTGCTATTGTTATTACTATGTAACATATTCTGCAGTGTCTCACTTTACACAAGCTTTTTAGGAACATATCAATTGTGTAATCATATTTTATTTTATTTATTTATTTTTAATAAAGTGTTTTAAATGATTCTTTTAAGGATTTTATTTATTTAATTTTATGGAGAGGGGAAGAGAGGGAGAGAAACATCAATGTGTGGTTGCCTCTCACATTGTGTGGTTGCATCCACTACTGGAAACCTGGCCTGCAACCCAGGCATGTGCCCTGACTGGGAATCGAACCAGTGACCCTTTCGTTTGCAGGCTAGCACTCAATCCACTGAGCTGCACCAGCCAGTGCCATATCTTCCTTTAGATGCACTCATGGAAACTGGCTTCTTGCATATACCACCTTATTTAAAACTTAAGACAGTTTTGGAGGTATCATTATATTCATTTCACAGATAATGAAAAATGAGACCTACAGAGGTTAAATACCTTGCCTAAGCCCACACAACTAGTAAGTAGTGGAGAAATAATTCAAACTCAGGTGAAGATGAATCTAAAAGCCATCTTCTCTCACCTGTTTTTCACTATCCAAGCCTGCTATTGCCTCACATAACTGAATTTACTCTATCCTTTATCTGTGCTGACCTGAACTCTCAGTTTGAAGGAATCATTATAATTGGTTTTTGACTCACATTGTTCTAGTTTAATATGCTCTACAGTTCTTATTTATACATTGTCAAGGACAATCCCAGGACATCCCAGAAAGGGCACGGTGGCACTTCACATTTCATTCCTGTGAAACCATTGGGGCACAGATCTCAGATTATCTCCATTCAGAATGTGGAAATATCAGCAGAAGGACATAACTCTTTATACAAATGACACATGTAAAACATAATAGAGGTGACTTTTCAGCCATGATAGCTTTGGCACACCTCACATCCCTTTGTTCAACCTCTCTTCCCTCACCAGAGAACTACATTCCTGGGAATGTCTGTTGTGCACTTTTCCCACTCGCCCTGGTGTCATTTAAAGGGGAACATTACAGTTTTGCTAAGAAATCTTTTCCTTCATTTGTAATGAATAGTGATTTTATCACTTTTGACCTTAAAATGAGCTTTCTGCCTTCAAATCTTTTAATTTCCACTATATTTAGCAAATTCAAAGCAATTTCAGGTGGACCCCAGTTAGGGTCCTACTAAACCCTTGCTATTCAAAGGGTGGTCTCTCCCTGAAGCACCTTATCACCTGGGCTCTTGTTAGAAATGCACAAGTCTACCTGCCTATCCAGGCCTGGGGCTTTAGGGTAGAACAGAATCATTAAAGAATATTTGCAGCACCATCTGTTCCAAACTGTCATTAGTTTGGTGGACTGTCCTAAAGATTTAGCTTAGGACCTACTTGTATTTAAAGAATGAAGCTCCATCATATCATTGCCTCGTGAGAGAGTAGCAAGGAGTAATACTCTCCCTTGCAGAAGGCCCTCAACATCCTCCTTCAAGGTTCTGGTGTTCTGTGAGCTAGTCCTGGGTACTTGACTTCTAAAATTAAATCCTGATCTCTTTCCAAGTATGGCAGCCTGCAGAAAAGGCCACAGTTCGCAGTTCTTCATCCCTCTTTGGGATGAAGAGTATCTCATCCATAACTCTTTGCCATTTAACTGAGTAGTAGCTTCCCATTCTGATTTAGGCTCAGCTAGTTGACTTGCTTTGGGCAATAGAATGAGGCAGAAATGAGAGGGTATAATACTGAGACTAGTTTTCAAGAAGCCTCATGTGTTTCCACTTGTTCTTGTGCACTTTTGCCATCTCCATGAGACAATACCTAGGTTAGCCTGCTAAAGGCTGAAATGCACACAGAACACAGTCAGTGTGTTCCCAGCCAAGGCCAGTCTAATGAGGTGACAGCCAGCCAACATCCATACATATGAAAAAATCCAGTCAATATTGGCAGAGCCACTTAATCAACTCAGCTACATGGGCTCACTAGTAATAAATGCTTATTTTTGCATGCTTCTGTGGTCTGTGGTCGTGTGCCACACAGCATTCTTGTGACAGAAGGTAACTGACATGTCAATAACCAATTATTAGGCTGAATAATTGATAGATATTTCTCTTTTTAATTTTGTATTTCTACTACATTTTTCCACTGAAGACTTTTTCCACTGAAAAAGTGGAAAGACTGAAGACTTTCCACTGAAGATTTTTCCACTGATTAGCTTCTGTTAAGAATACTCAGGGAAAGTTAAAAAAGTAAAGAATCAAATTTTAAAAATCAATGAGAAAGCTCAAAATAACCTACAGTTTGGCAATGCACAGTTGTCTTAATGACTGTGACCTTTATATTATATACACATAACATGTTCTTATTTCCATAAGGACTATGGATCCCTTAGTAGAACATGTATTTCATTTCATCTTATGGACTAGGCACTGTGTCTAGTTAATGAGCTTGAATGTGAGGGAGTTGGATTGGATGGTCTCTTTCATCACTAACGCTCAGTGTACTGGAGACATCTTTGCTTACGAAAGAGGCAGATGAAGTCTTTAAGCTACTCAGGCAGCTCATGCCCAGTGTCCATGAGCAGCTGTCAAAACAAAAGGGGTGTGTGTGTGTGTGTGTGTGTGTGTGTGTGTGTGTACCTCAGTGGACCTCACTTGCCCATCACTCAGGGGCACATTACCTTGCTGGCGCATCTTCATGGTACGTATCTTTACCGTCTCTCCTCGAACTCGCCCTTCACAGAAGTAAGCACCATTGATTTTACTAGCCTTTTCTCTCTTCCAAACAACTTTTTTAGCCCATTCTCTGGTCACATCTTGAGTAACTTCCAGTGGATCCTGGTGCTGGTTCATTAAGGCTTCAAAGTCTCTTCCTATGGTGAGGGGCTCCTGGGGGCGCCATCCAGTTGCAATGCAGGTGAGGGATGTTTCAGCATCAGACACAAGAGGCAGGGAATTGATCAAGATTAGGTCCATGGCACCATCCACTGTTCCTAAAAAGAAAGAAGGATCATAATCTTTGAGGAGGGTTATTACCATGGTGTCCCACAGGATAAACTGGTGCTTACAAAGCCTTGTCTAAAAATAGCTATGTGAGCAGTCTTTTTAACATGCTTCTCTGATCAGGTGCCTATTTTCCATAGAACAGGATCAACAACTCTTTACCATGGCATCACCTCAACCCCACTAACCACTCCTGCACCGCTGCACGCCCTGGCTGCAGTGGACTATCAGTTTTTCCCATTCTCCCAAACAAGCTGTGCACTACCTATTATAATGCCTAAGACATTAGTGAGGTATTCAGTCAATGCTTGTTGAGAAAAATTCATGATACTGTCAATATTGCCATTATTAATTTCAGTTAATTATTAATCAATTAATGATAGTGTGGTACTGCCAAATAATAAAGTATTCTAAAGAAATATATCAACAGTACACAAGTAGGTTATTCACAGTTGTGAACATGTGAAACACAGAGTTTATTCTTGTATTATTTTTCATAAAAACAACTGTAAACCTACTTTTGCACACTGCCACTGTGTGAAGACTCTCATCGTTATCAAAGAATTGCCCAATTCCATATTAAATTCCACAAGAAAAGACAGTGACTGAGTGAAACCTACATTTCCCTCTGAGCTTCATTTATGTCATTTTTAAAACAAGGCTAAAAAGACCTACCTTGCAGGATCCTTGGGAAGATTTAAATGAGATAAAATACATAACTTGCCAAGCACTGTGCCCGTTATATATGGGGTACGCAATGACCATTATTTCTGTTCCCTTTATTCCATTTCCTGAACACTTAGGACCAAACCTCAACCCTTCCCAAATGTAAAAATAAAATCCTACCTGACCTTCAAAATTTATTCCACAAATGATGAAGCACATTTTAAAAAAGAAAATCCTTTCATTTCTCTGCCTCTGCCTCTCTCTCTCTCTCTCTCTCCCCCCTCCCCATTTTGATTTCTAAAGTTTCTAAGATGAACAAACAGAATCTGTGCCCATTCTCTCCTCTTGCTGAGTGTGGAAATAACAGAAACGGTTGGTATCCAAGTCTACATAAAATGATTAGGAGGTCAAGCACACTGGGTGGTGAGGGCCAACTGGAGTCTCAGAGACCTTTTTGTAGTTGTAAAGTGATTCAAGTAAGCTATGTGTTATCTCACTAAATAGCCATTGTATTTTCTCAACAACCCTGTGAGGTATGCACCATTATCTTATTTTTAAATACAAAAAAGTGAAGGCTCAAAAGACTGAGTAGCTTATTCTATCTTCCCCAGCTGTTGAAGTCAGAGCTGAAATCCAAATTTTCATGTATCTTTCAGTTCCTTGGATGCACCAGGCTTTTTCTCACCTCAAAGTCTTTGCACATGGGGACCCCTGTCCCTGGAATGCATTCTGCACTTGGCTGACTTCTGCTCATCCTTTGGGTCTCAGCTTAAATGCCTTTCTTACACATGGCTTCTCTATCTTATCTATAACATATCCACATTCTCATCCCATTAACTTCTAATTCAGCTTCATTTATTTCATAAAGATTGCCATAACCTGTTATTATTTTGTTTACTTTATCTTCCCCTAAATGGTAAGTTTCATGAGGACGAGCATTGAAGCTGTTTTGTTCATATCGATTTACATAGGAATATCCTGCTTAGTCTCCACATATAAAGAACTTAATATTAAGTATTTTTTGGATGGATGGACACATTTTATTATAGATCTGTCTGATTCAAGTCCATCTATTCACTTAGCTCTCACTTCTAGAATAATGAAGTTAAAAATGAAAGTACTCTCCTGAATCTAAATTGACTTTCTTGCCCATATTTAAAAGACTGTTTTGACAATAAGTTTATAGGGAAAAAAAGCAAATGTTATAGCTTTTACAAAATGTGATAGAAAGATGATCAATGGTTGCTGAGCATTTGGGGCTGACTGGTATTCATTTTCCCGACCTTTTTGGAGTGCTTACCTAGGCCAAAACATTGTACCTGCCAGGAAATCCTCCTACAACTTGTTATTCATGGCAATTGTCAATGTTTGATGTATGCAGTGAGGTGTGAGGATGATCCTACTAGGAGTTACATTTTTATCTGACTAATTAGGAAGAATTTCTAAAAGTTAAATCTCAATGTAAGTGGGAGTTAGAGTTTCAGTTTTTTGTAATAACTCAACACATGGGATTGAGGGAGAAAAATCTTGACTAGAATGGGTTTCCAAGGCTGATATGAAGCACCTGTCTTTTCAGCTTCAGTGGTAACTTTAGGATCCTGAGAGAGGAGAGAGAGGTTACAATAAGAAAAATGTTGTAAGAGAATGAGCTAGCCCTGGCTGGTGTAGCTCAGTGGATTGAGCGCGGGCCTGCGAACCAGAGGAGAATGAGCTAGGACACAGAAGCACAGCATCCCAAAATAACACAAGAGCTCCCTTTCCACATGCACATCCAGCCCTGCCTCCGAGTGAACACCACCTCATCTCCTACACTCGCTCATTCCAGGCATGCTCCCAGACAGAGTCATCAAAAGGAAGGAAACACTAATTCTTTCATCTCTGGGTCCATCCAGCCCCATTTCTAGGGCCAGTTGAATGACTTGCCAAAACCAAGGGATCTGGTCTGAACTCACTGAACTGCACTGGCACTGGCCATGTTTTATGTAATGACTTTAGGAAATAATCCAAAAAGCAGCTGATTTAAAAAGACAACCACACTTCATCTGTAAATTGTTTCTAGGTATTGATTTGGTTTCTTTTTCCTTTTGCTTCTCTCAGCTCTCTCGTTTTACTTTCAGAGGTAGAAAGGGAAATCGCGTATCGAAGAGTCTGGGTTTGACGACATTTTATTATGCTTATTCAGCATGCCAGTTATAGGAAGCCCTCTTCCACCAAGTCTTCTGTCCTTTATAATGCCATTTACAATAAAATACCGGAAGGATTTTGTATGTGAGCTTTGGATATGAGAAGAAATCCTTACCAGATTCCTGGGGCAGATCTTAAAAATCCTCAGCTGTTTTCCTAAAACAAGAATCCATATTTACACTTGATTGCAAATGCCTAAAAAATTTCTGGAAGATGATACATGAAACTAGGAACAAGGTGACCCATTAGGGGAGAGTTGGGTAGTTGGAGAATAGTGATGGGAGCAAGACTCTTCAGGTATATATATATGTGGCTGGCTTTTGAACCGTTTGAATATTACCTACACACAAAAATTAAATTTAAAAAATGGAAATGTTATTGTGCGTCCCTTAAAAAGGTACATTTGGAAGGGAATCAACAGCCATGGAAATATATGTGTCTCTCATCATTTATCCCTACATCCTCTCCAAAGCTCCTTGGGTTGCATCCAAATAATGCATTTTCTCTTTCTCTCTACATTGGACTAATAATAGGAAATGTGTTGTCATTCCACAATGTCGGGAAAAAAATTTAAACATGGGTTAAAATCAAATTTAAGAAAAGGGAAATGAGGGTGGCCAAATTTAGCTATTTAAAGAAAATAGAGGAGTAGAGGCCTGTTGCAATGGGTATATCTGTAATCTGTGGATTCTTTAAAAAGTTCTATGCAATTGCAGGGCTGGAATCTTCTATTAGAGACATTTTCCTAACAACAGTTGCGAAAAGTTAGATCCTGTTTGGGTTCACACAAATATCAGCCCCTGTCACCTTTCCCTACATGACAGCATTATCCTTTCCAATCATGTTGAGTTGTTTCATCACAGCCACAGTCTGAAGGGCTCTGATTGAATTCAATAATTCATTCAATTTACACTTCTATCATCAAGGCTGAGTTTGCTATAAGTAAAAGTAAGATGCATGTTGAATTTCATACATCTTATATGTTTTGGAGTTTGACAGTATTTTTCCCAAACAAAGACCTTGCAAACATTTTTCAATATTTGCATAAAATGTGTTTTGTTCACAAGGAAATACTTGCCATATTAACATGGTATCTGCCAAGTTAACAAATGATTGTTCATCACAATTGGAGCATACCAGTACCGTAAAATGATGTTATGTTAATTGTACTTTTTGTGATCAGCAATCTAATCTTTACAGTAACATTTTCTCACTAAATTGCATTATGGCACATTCAAAATGTTTTTTAAATATTGTATTTGCATTTAGATTTTCTTGTATTCAATATTGCTTCGAATAATGACCTATTAACTAAGACATGGAAATAGTTTTCTTTAAAAATAGTAATATAAATAATTGTGGACCTAAATCACCACCTATATAATAGAACTATATTGAATTAGAAATTAAAGACGGAGTTGTGTTTTCCAAACTCTGTTTCAAGGAGTTATTTCTCATTTTCTAAAAAGTTTTTGAGAATGGTGGAGGTGAAATCAAGAGTAGATTTCAGACACACCCACACACATATACACTCTCACTGGGCTGCTTAACTTTCATCTGTTTTTTTTGTTTGTTTGTTTGTTTGTTTGTTTTTTACATCAAGATTGACATTGTATTCATTTGGGAAAAATAATTTTGCTTAAATAACATATAAAACCTCAAAGGTCATCATTTTAACTATTTTTTACAGATAAAAAACATGAAAGGTTAAATATAAGTATCGATGAAAATACATTTCACTGTAGCACAACATGCTTATTCCAATCAACCTCCTGTCCTTCTCTTTCCACATTCAAGTTCAGCACTGCTGCAGATAGTCAAGTTCTGATGAACCCAGCTTCCTGCTCTTCAAAGTGCTGGCAGGCTAAGAGGAAAAAGCAAGTTAAATTATTGCAGAGTGAGGCTATTTCATTGTGCTTCTTATCACCCAAGAATCGTAGTGCCGTGTGGAGTTTCACTGCTATGTATTTAGAATAAGGTCCCAGGGGTTCAGAACTATCCGTATGGTTTCTTAGAAGTCTGGTATTGACTATGTTGAAAAATTTTCCAAGGATGTTCTTGGTCATCTCACTTTTATAATAGCAGTAGATACCTTTAAGTTTTAAGTATTTAAAATGGCACTACCCAATGAGCACTACCTTGGCCAAAAGCAATTTGAAATTGTTTAGCAATAAACTGAAAAGGTCTTAGCCAAAAGTATTTCTGGAATTAAAGCCCTAAGTAATGAGCCAAAGAAGCACAAACAACCCCAAAACTTTCCAGAAGATTTGTGGAATTATTTGGATTTTTTTTTGTAAAGAAAAACCATCTTTAGTAAAAGCCTTTCATTAAGTCTTTTATATGTCCAGTCATCCATTTACTAAACTACTGTATTGAGTTCCTCCAAGTGCCAAGCACTACACTTGGCCCCGGAGACACAGCAACGAGTAAAGCAGATATGATGTCAACCCTCATGTAGTTTACAGGCAAATGTGAAAAACATACATAAAACTAAGAACATAAATAAATATAGCACTGGAACCATAATAGGTACTATGAGAGAGAGTTTCAAGGTACTATGGAATAGCACAATGATGAACTCAATCAGACTTGGTTGAAGTGGGCAAAGGGTTTGTGGATCAAGGAAGTCTCCCTGAGGAAGTGGCATCTGGCCAGAAGGAGAGTTGGAGTTACCCAGGCAAAGAGAAAGGGATATGAGAAGATGGTCAGAAAAGTCTTCCCCAAGAAGTACTACTGAGCAGGGTTTTGAAAATGCATGTTTAATAGAACTCATATCTAGGATTTTCTTTCTTAATTCTATCTTAAACTTGATATTAATTTCTTTTCATTGGATCCTAAGAACTACTGGAGCCATTTCTAAATGTCAACCCTATGTTAAAAATATTTTAGTATCTTCTATCTTCTCTGCCTTCTTGTCTCTCCTGAAGAAATCCATCGAGTTGCCAGGCATGCTTCCAACACTATAATGTTTTTATTGTTGTTGTACTCCATGATCCTTTTCTATATGTAGTAAGTCTTTGTGCAATAACTTCAGCCTCCAGTTTCCTTCCAGGAAGATATTAGGTAATTAACAAGAAGATACCAAAATTCCCAAGACTGGAAATAACTGAAGGGAATTGCTAACTTTTGAATGTGTAGTTGGAAATGTGGAGTTAGACAAGGACATCCGTGATGTGACTAGACTGTGTCTCACTAAGAACAGACTGTTTTAACCCAGGAGTTGTGCCAAGCAAGCCATTGCCCAAAGAACATGCCCATTTCCCATCACTGCCTTCCAGCCAAATATGATTGTCTGCTGAAGGAAATGGCATCCTCTACCCACCTTCGAACACCAGAAATTTCCCATCCAGGATAAATAACACATGTTCTATTTAGAATTGGTTTCAGTCATTGGCAGGAACCTTTTTATTTCAAGGGAATAGACAGAAAGTCCACACAGTGGGACTTCACTAAATATAAAATAGACATGTACGCTTAATTGCATACCCTATTCTGTGAAATGGGACTGGAGGGAGCATTGTAGCATCGAACCAAGGATTGTTTAAACTGGAAGGGTTTTGAGAGATTGCCTAGTACAAGCCTCACCCTTTATAAAAGGCAAATGAGGCCACAGAAAAGAGACTGGCCAACGGTCACACAAAGACTAGTGGCTAGCTAGCTTTCAAGTAGTGGCAAAGCTAGCTTTCTCTCCAGGGCCCTTCCCATCACTCCACAGTAGCAGTATAAATGGACTAACATTAAATGTGTTGAAAATTTGGAACATTTACAAATCTGGCAAGGTGGTTCCTGAAGATTCCTGGAGCTTGATAGCAACTGGGATAAGGGAGAAAAGACATTGAGGAGAGACAAGCAAAAAGCTGAAAGAGGAATAGGACAGAAAGATTGGGAGACCTGGAACTGAACTTTTCCCAGCTCACAAATTCCCTGAAACCTTACAATGCTGCCTCCTAATTGTTCTTGCCCATTTCACCTGAAAGAGGGGTACTTTCTAACTGGACCATGTTCATCCAGGGCCAGAAAATGTACCAGATGTGAAAGGAATCTGATTTAGAGCCAGACCACCCTCTCTTTCTGGGCTCTTCTCCTGATTCAGCCAGTTGCCAAGTTCCCTTCTACCTTTGTTCTGCCCAAAGATGTATACACCGACTCCCACAACCAAATACCTATATCCTCCAAGACAAAATTAAACAAATTCTTTCACTCCAGTGCCCTGATCTTCAGCTCCCAATAGAAAAGGCAATTTAATAGATTTGCTTGCAGGAAAAAAAATAGCTTAAAGTGACAACCCACAGAGAACCATTAGAAGACATGAATCTGTAATGGAAGACGTTCAGGAACGTGAGTTGCTAAGAGGAGAGTGACAAGGGAAGAGGGCCAGCCTTCCTAGCAGGTCTCAGATTATACCACATAAGGAAAAAAGCTAACATTGTATGCTACATACTGAAAATAGATACTATGCTAGGGGCTTTACAAACATTTTCCATTTGGATACACACAATGATATTAAAGGAAGGTATTTATATTCCATATTATGGGTTAAAAACCCCCCTGAAACTCAGGGATGTTCAGTAATATGCTCAAGGTCACGCAATAGAAAAATCAAATTTGAACCTATGTTTCACTGATTAAGTTCCATTATTATCCTCTATGCTTCATTCTAAGCACCACAAGAGAAGTCAGATTTACCTTTTGCCCATCATTGTATCTAACAATTAGGCCAGTGCCTGAATTATCGTAGATTTTTCAATAAGTACAGGTGAACAAATAAACATAAATAAATGAATGAGTAATTAAGATTGGCCTTCAGTTAATTAATTCATTCAATAATTATTTCCTTAGTAAATACCATGAACTGGGCTATATGTTGCATTCTTTGGTGAAAATATAATGAAATATGATTTCTGCCTTGAAGAAGCTTATAGTTCAGTCACCCAAAGGCATGAATATACTAAATGCCATAAAGGAAAACACTAACAGATTTCATTATAAAAGGTGCACAGAGGAAAACTTCCAGCCAAGTTGGAGGCATAGGTAGACATGCTTCACCTCCTCACACTGCCATAAGAAGGATCACAACTAATCCCAAAACAAAAAACAACCAGAACTTCTAGAAAATCTAACTGTATGGAAGTTCAACAACTAAAGATGTAAAGAAGAAACATTTACCCAGATGGGTAGGAGGGGCAGGGACAGGACCCCAGGGTAGAGAGGACACAGTATGGTGTCAGTGAGGTGGCAGCAGTGGCAGCTGGTAGAACAGGTGGTCCCACATTCACATGTGCAGGATAAAAACTGGGAGGGACACCTGGGGAGTGAGTGATACCAGTGCCAGGCCAGATCGCACAGCCCAGGGTTCCAGTGCAAGGAAAATAAAGCCTCATAACCTCTAGCTGTAAAAACCATTGGGAGCTAGGACATCAGAACAAACTGCCAGTCTCTCGGGAGAGTCCATATAAAGGGCCCCTACAGTCCTAGAACACACGCAAACTCACCCACTCTGAGAACCACCACCAGGGCAACAGCTAGAAGGGGTACAATTTACATACAGAAAGTGGGTGAAGTGACTGGAAACAGGGCAAGAGCTGAGCAAGCGGTATTGTTCCCTCTTTGGCACCTCCTCCATATACAGTACCACAAAGCAGTGAAGCAAGTTGCCCAGCCCTGGTGAATACCTAAGGCTCTGTTCCTTCCAATGTAACAGGTGAGCCGAGGCAGGGAGTCAAAATGGCTCTACCTAATACACAGAAACAAACACAGGAAGCCTGTCAAATTGAAGAGACAAAGAAATATGGTCCAAATGAAAAACCAGATCAAAACTCCAGAAAAAGAACTAAGTGAAAGGGACATAGCCAACCTATCAGGTGCAGAGTTCAAAACACTGGTGACAAGGAAACTCAGAGAACTCATTGAGTACAGCAAATACATAAGGGAAGAAATGAAGAGTACACTAAAGAAAAATCAGTTCTGGCTATGATGGAGGCATAGGTAGATACACTTTGCCTCTTTGAACAACCAAAAGAAGAATAACATCAAATTTAAAAACAAAAAATAACCAGAACTTCCAGAAAAATAGAACTATATGAAAGTCTGATGACCAAGGGGTTAAAGAAAAAACATTAATCCAGATCGGTAGGAGGGGTGGAGATGCAGAGCCATGGTGGAGAAGACTCACTGCAAGGAGGTGGCTGCAAGACCCGGGTGGGAAAGGCAGGGGCTGGAGGAGCAGGCAGTACCACATTTGCATGCAGATAAACCAGGAGGAACACTAGGATACGAGGCAGGCTAAACCAGAGTTCCAGCACAGGGCAATAAAGCCTTAAAACCTCTGACTGAAAAACCTGCGGGATTGAGGCAGCAGGAAAACTTCCCAGGCTCACAAGAGGGTTTGTTGGAGAGACCCACAGGGTTCTAGAAAGTACACAAAAACACCCACTCAGGAATCAGCACCACAAAGGCCCAATTTACTTCTGTGTAGCAGAGGAAGTTACTAAAAGCCTGGCCAAGAGCAAGTGTTATTGTTCCCTCTCAGACCCCTGCCTCCCAACATACAGTGCCACAACCCAGCAATATTGGTTCCCTCACCTTGGCAAACACCTAGGGCTTTGCCCCTTACTACAGAACAGGCACATCAAGACCAAAAAATATGGCCCAAGTGAAAGAACAAATCAAAGCTCCAGAAAAAATACAACTAAGCGATGAAGAGATAGACAACCTATCAGATGCAGAATTCTACACAATGGTAATTAGGATACTCACAGAAATGGTTGAGTATGGTCACAAAATAGAGGAAAGAGCAAGGCTATGAAAGTGAAATAAAGAAAAATGTACAGGGAACCAACAGTGATGGGAAGGAAATCAAGACTCAAATCAATGGTTTGCAACAGAAGGAAAAAATAAACATTCAACCAGAACAGAATTAAGAAACTTGAATTCAGAAAAATGAGGAGACAGTTTAGGAACCTCTGGGACAACTTTAAACATTTCAACATCAGAATCATAGGGGGGCCAGAAGGAGAAAAGGAAGAGCAAGAAATTGAACACTTAGTTGAAAAAATAATGAAAGGGAACTTCCCCAATTTGGCAAAGGAAATAGACTTCCAGGAAGTCCAGGAAGCTCAGAGAGTCCCAAAGAAGTGGGACCCAAGGAAGCACAAAGCAAGGCACATCATAATTACATTACCCAACATTAAAGATGAGGAGAAAATCTTAAAAGCAGCAAGAGAAAAGCAGAGAGTTACCTACAAAGGAGTCACCATAAGACTGTCAGCTGATTTCTCAAAAGAAACCTTGCAGGCAAGAAGAGGCTAGAAGGAAGTATTCAAAGTCATAAAAGGCAAGGACCTACATCCAAGATTACTCTATCCAGCAAAGCTCTCATTTAGAATGGAAGGGCAGATAAAGTGCTTCCCAGATAAAGTAAAGTTAAAGGAGTTCATCATCACCAAGCCATTATTATATGAAATGTTAAAGGGACTTATCTAAGAAAAAGAAGATAAAAAGTAAAATGACAACAAACTTACAACTATCAACAACCAAACTCCCCCCCCCAAAAGAAAAATAAACTAGGCAAACAACCAGAACAGGAATGGATTTACAGAAATAGAGATCACATGGAGGGTTATCCGTAGGGTGGAGGAGGGGGGAGATTCGGGGAAAGGTACAAGGAATAAGAAGCATAAATCGTAGGTACAAAATAGACAGAGGGAGGTTAAGAATAGTATGAGAAATGGAGAGGCTAAAGAACTTATATGTATGACCCATGGACATGAACTAAAGGTGGATGCTCGTGGGAGGGGTGGTACAGGGTAGAGGGAAATAAAGGGGAGAAAAAAATGGGACAACTGTAATAGCATAATCAATAAAATATATTTTTTAAAAAAACAAAGGAAAAATCAATAGAGAACCAACAGTGAAGGGAAGAAAGCTGGGATTTAAATCAATGATTTGGAACATAAGGAAGAAATTAACAGTCAACCTGTACAGAATGAAGAAACAAGAATTTTTAAAAAATGAGGAGAAAATAAGAAGACTCTGGGACATCTCCTAAAGTGCCAACATGTGAATTAAAGGATGCCAGAAAGAGAAGATAAAAAGGATGTGAAAGCTCATTTGAAAAAATAATGAAAGGAAACTGCCTTAATTGGATGAAGGAAATAGACATACAAATCCAGAAAGCACAGAGAGTCATTAACAAGTTGAACCCAAAGAGGACCACACCAAGTCACATCATAATTAAAATGCCAGAGGTTAAATGTAAAGAATCTTGAAAGCAGCAAGAGAAAAGAAGAGCGTTACCTACAAAGGAGTTATCACAAGATTGTCAGCTGGTTTCTCAAAAGAAACTTTGCTAGCTAGAAGGGACTGGCAAGAAGTATTCAAAGTAATGAAAAGTAAGGACCTATCTCCAAAATTACTCTGTCCGGCAAAGCTATCATTTAGAATGGGAGGGTAGAAAAAGTGCTTCCTAGATAAGGTCAACTTAAAGGATTTTATCATCACCAAGCCCTATGAACAGTAGAATGACAACAAACTCACAACTATTGACAACTGAATCTAAAAAACAAAAGCAAAAACAAACTAACCAAACAACTAGAACAGGATAAGAATCAGAGATATGGAGATCATATGGAGAGTTACCAACTAGGAGGGGGAAGAGGGAGAACGGGGGAAAAGGTACAGGGATTAAGAAGCATAAATGGCAGGTACAAAATAGACAGGTGGGTGTTAAGAATAGTATAGGAAATGGAGAAGCCAAAGAATTTATATGCATGACTCATGGACATGAACTAAGTGGGGATTGCTGGAGGGAAGGGGGATACTGTGCAGAAGGGGACAAAAGGGAAAAATGGGACAACTATATGGCATAATCAATGAAATATACTTAAAAAATGACCAAAGTGTCTACATAGCAAAAGATTTTATTAATAAAGTTAAATGGTCAACTGTGAAAATATTGTTATATGCAAAACTTAGAGTTAATATGTATAATATAGAAATAAACTCTATCCATCAATTATAACATATAAATAAATTCCATAAATCAATAAATCAGTGGCAATTCACAGAGGAAGAAACAAAAATAACCAACTGGAAGTAGACTGGGAAAAAATGTTACAATAATTTGCATTTTCTTTCATTGAGTGCATTGATTTTACTTCTCTACCCTTTGAGGCTAAGGTTAGCCATTGTACTATCCTTTATTAGTAAAACACTAGCAAATGTGACACAAATAGGGGCTTTAAAAGTGCTTTCCCCCTGGGCTTGCCCTTCCCTGCTGTTCTTTGAAACCCTGAAAGCACCAGGAGAAAAACCTGGAAAAACCTACTGGAAGATGAGAGACCACGTGGAGTAGACATAAGCCATTTCAGCTGAGGCCCAGTAGACCAACCGTTAGGTATGCGAATAAACCATAGCACACCATCCAGCTCCAGCCCAGACATAAACTGGCCACAGAGGTCAGCCAAACTAGGCTAGAGCACAGAACTTTTGGCTAAGCTGCAAAAACCATAAGATATAATAAATGTTTATTTTACCATTATACACCAATAAGCATATGAAAAGATAATTAACCTAACTACAAATCCCAAAATATAAATTAAAAAGGATATATTATTTGTCTATCAAATTGGCAAAAACGAGAGGGTCATAATATCTAGTACCGGTAAATAAAAGAGGAGCATCTACTTTAGTGATAGGTAATGAAATTGGTAAAATAGCCAAATAGAAAAAAAAAAACAAACAAACATTGCTATATGTAAAACTTAAAGAGTTCATACATATAAGATATAAACAAATTCTATAAATCAATTACCAGTGGCGGTTCACAGAGGAAAAAATACAAGTAGCCAACTGTAGTGGATTGAAAACAAATGGTCACAATATTGTATTTCCATGGAAATGCATTGATAGGACATGTTTGCAATATCCACAGTAACCCTAATCCATCACTTATCATACATTAGGCACTGCTCTGAGTGTGTAACACATAATAACTCACTTAATCATCATAACAATCTTATGGAATAGGTACTGCGATTATCTTCCTTTTATGGAAAAGGAGACTAAGGCAAAGAGAGGTTAAGTACTTGGTCATTGTCACTCAGGTAATCCGTACTAGAACTGAGATTCAAATGTGGGCAGACTTGCTTTTAACAATTAAACTGTTACTGTTAGACCGGTTCATATCAAAACATATCTTCCAACAATTCACTGGGAAAAGGTTAGCCTTTTCTGCAAATAGTATTGGAACAGTTGGACATTCATATGCAAAAACTAAATAAATCTGGCATGAAAACCTCCTACTTTATAGAAAAGTTAACTGAAAACAGATGATGTAAAACATAAAAATATAAAACTTTTGGGATATGGGAGAAAAGTTTTCACAATGTTGGGGTTATTACCTATGACACCAAAGCATAATTCATAAGGAAAAAATATTAATAAATTATATTTTACCAAAGTTTAAAACTTACCTATGAAAGACACTGTTAAAATAAAAATTCAAACTACAGACTAGGAGAAAATATTTTCAAATTGCACATGTGATAAACAACTTGTATCCAGCATATATAAAAGCTCTGAAAACTCAACAATAAGAAAACAACTCAAGTACTTTAAATGTACAAAATATTGGAGACATTTCACAAAAAAAGATACACAGTTGGATGGCAAATAAACACACAGAAAAGTGTTCAACATCATTAGCCATTAGGAAAAAGTTAATTAAAACCACGAGATACCACTACATGCCCTTTGCCAAATAACAAAACAATAAGTGCTAGCTAGAATTTTGTAAAGCTTATTCATTGTTAGTGGTAATATAAAATAAATGGTCCAGGGATGGTTTAACAGTTTTTTATAAAGTTAAACATATATGTACCATGTCACCCACCAAATAATCCCTAGGTATTTACTCTACAGAAATGAAAATTTATTTTCATACAATGATTACTTACGGCAGTTCAATACATTCATAATCATCCAAAACTGGAAATACCCAAATGTTTTTCAGTTGATGAATGCATATAAACATCCACACACTGGGATACACTCAACAAGAAAAAGGAATAAACTGTTGGTACTTGCAAGCACATGGCATTATGCTGAGTAAAAGAAGACAATATCAGAAGGCTACATGGTGAATGACTGCATTCATATGCCATTCTGGAAAAGGCAAAGTCCTTAGGGATAAAGAGCAGATGATCGGTTGCCAATGAATAGTAATGGGAGAGATTTGACTATAAAGAAGTTACACAAAGAAGATTTTGGGGATTGATGGAATTGTACTGTTTTCTCATGTCGTGGTGCTTGCATGAATCTACATAGGCATTAAAACTCATAAAACTGTACATATATCCAAGTTAATTATACTGTGTATTGATTTTTAAAGTATAATAAAAGTATATCTTCCATATTTACTAGTAAAAATATACAAAGGTATAGCACAGGTATTCATTGCAGACTATAGCCACAAATTAGAAATAGCAGAGTTCATAGATAGAAGCACAACTAAATAAAAGAAGGTTCACACATATAAATGAATAATAAAGTTTGCATGGAATTATGTTCTTGGTATAATAAGTGAAGGAAGCAACATGCGGAACCAAAATGCAGGGAAAAGTCTAGGAGTCATATACCAACCTGGTATCAGTGGTATCTCCACCAATGAAATTGCCAGGTTTAGGGATCAGCGGTGGGAGAGGAAGAAGGTGATGTTTACTTATTGCCCTGCATACTTAGTATTATATTTCTTTTGTAATTTTAAAATACAGATTTTAATTTTTAGATCGGCATACACAGCGAATCCATGCCATGGTGGTGTTCTGACGCATTATTGCCATGGCTGCCTCCCTCCTTAGACAGCGAGCTCCCTGAAGGAAAGGACTCTCTGACTCGTCTTCAACTCCTAAGAACCAAGCACTGTGTTTAACAGACTGTGTGTATTTTTAATTGTTTAAGTGAAACAGGAAGAATTCAACAGTAATTAAAAGTAATATATCTTAAACCCAGGTCACTATTTTGTGAATTAATCATTGCCTGATATCATCAATGCAACAGTGGACTTGTTCAGAGATTTGAAGTTCTGTTTCCTTTTCCTTATCTGTGAAATGGAGGAACAACATCTAAATCATGGTCTCTTGTATGGGGGACTATTTGAATTTCCAAGGCATGAAGCCAGTCTGATGGTGTGACTCTGTACAGCACTAGGTCTGCATCAGCCCCAGAGGAAGGGTCTTTCTTTCTGTTTGTTTTTTAAGTCATCTCAGAGCAAAGGCACCCACAGAGGGAAGAACTGCTTGAGGCTTTGTGTCCTGCTGTGTGCCTACCCTCCTGCACACGTCAGCCCCCTGTGGGCAGGAAACAGGCCCATCTTGAAGTAAAGAAGAGTCCCTGCATTTCCTTCAAAAGTCCTTTGATTCTTGCCCCTTCTCTTACAGGATTGACCTTAACAGGAAACCAACCTCTACACATGCAAGTGATTCTGGAAAAACAGGTTCACAAGCAGCTTGGTGGTGTGACAGCAGCTTTGGGGGAATAAAGAGGCTGCTTGGAGATGAACATAAGCCAGCGCTTCATAGGCCTTTGCCGACTGACCCTCAAGGAGACCAGTTACCTAACCCCAAGCTTACCCCCCATCCCGTCCCACCACACCCCTCCAACAGGTGTCACTGAGCCAGAGAGCCCTTTCCCACACTTTCTTCACTGTCTATAAAAGTGAGTCTGCACACAGTCTATTAAAACATAATTCTTGTAGTTTGTCTTTCTATGCTCTGAAATAGAATAGTAGCTATTCAGAAGCATCAACACCTCTGGCTCACCAATGGGATTACAATCTTAACTCAGCAGTGGAAGAGGGCTCAGGGGCCCTTCAGACTTTACTACAGTCCTGGAACCCACGGTGCTCCAGACCATACATAAATTATGTCTGTGATTGGAAACCACCTATTTGGGAAGCAGTTTTTGTGGTCATAGCCCCTCTGCTGTGTTAAAAAAAAAATTCTGTATGCTTCCAAATTGCAGATACATTTGCCAGGTGGAATTCCAACTAAACTCTATGTCAGCTTTTCCATGATAAAACTGCAGACCTGAATGTCTCTAGAGGTGCTAATCTGCGTCTTCATTAAGAAAGAGTTCTTGAGAAACCCTGAGTGTCATGGTTAGTGTAATCCCCTCGGGTCCCTGCCGGGCCCCACATTCACTCCAGTGGCAATGACATCATTCCAAACACGTTGGGAGCCTTTCTTGAAATCTTCGCATGAGCTATTCCCTTCCCCGCAATGTCCTCCTCCAATGGTTCTCCTATCTCCATGTTCGACTGGATAACTCTTGCTTGGTCACCAAGGTTTGGCCTCCAAGGCTTGACTAGTGCTCTCATGTACCCTGAGAAGCCTCCCAGATGCCACAGTCCAGGGGCTGTGTCTTACAGACTGCAGAGACATGGCACCTAATTGGTATGGCAGTGTGACAGGCCTTGATCCTATAGAAAGCAGCTGCTGGGCAGTTTATCACTCCAATGGCTTACAAGAGCAACTCCTCTTTTATCATCCCAAGTAGACAGTGTAAGATTTACTTAGACTCTTCCGCAGCAAGGAGACAGAGCCTGTCTGCCTGTCTGTGCAGTCACTTGAGGGAAAACAGTCCAAAAACATAAAAGCCAGAGAGGCAATTTCCTTAAATGTTTGAGATGCTCTGAGCATAGGCTAGGTCCATATTTAAGTCAAATTTAGTACACAAATTTAAAAGTCATGGTCTCACATTCTAAGGCCAGGATATTCTTTGGTTTTTCTTCTACATGTGAGGGTGTACCCCTCTCTAGCTGCTCTCCAAACTCTTCCACGCAGCTCTGGGTTCCATGGAGGCTATGTCCACTTGGGTTCAGCTAATAGGAAGCCCCAGAAGGAGAAAAGAGGGTGGAAGGAGGGTGTGGTCAGTGTTTTTACTCTCCTAGGTCCCTCCCCGCTGAGCCATGTACAGAAGCCACAGGTGGGTGGTAGTCTTCTCTCGCCACTGCCCTATTTAAGTTCAATAATTGCTCCTTCCCCTGTGCCTTCAGGTCTATGTTTGTTTCAAGCAATGGTCACTTTTCAGTTGATTCCTTTACGTACACAAAATTTTGTTCTCATGTCTGATAACTAAAATAGATAAAACTGTGCTTTGTGTGGCTTCTCAGGGAGAGAGGAGCTCAGCTTTGAACCTGCTCCCCCAGCCTTGAAGCGGTCCCTCGGGCACCTCTCCAGAGTTGCTGTTTCTTTAAAGAAACGCAGTGTGCAAATCACTAATATCAAGTATTTGCTAGTTAGGGTTTTTCAATATCAGTGTGTCAATTACATATGAATAAAATTATCAGTAGTAATATAATGGCTACAACTTATTAACACCTACTACCATTCAGATACTCTGCATGCATTTTTTTTTTTACTTAATTGTCACAACAACCATATGAATTAGTCATTTATATCTCCATATCACAGGTGAGGGAACTGACAGAAAAAATAAGCAACAGCGATGACTAAATGAAATCTTAAATGTGGAATATCCAGAACAATGTTAAAATTCATAACTCCTGCTTTTTTCCCTGACAGAGAGTTTGACACAGTAGGTTCTCTATGTGCACTGTTTCACTGAGCATCCATGCACCTTAGAACTTTGATCATCCCACTAGAAATACATAAGTACTCTATGTGTAACACCATGAATCTAAAATAGCAACTTTCTCTTGGATCTAACTTCCCATTCACCCTCCTTGCCAAAACTCAGCAAGTAGCCATGGCTCTAGTAGACTTTATCTCCATTTTCACAGTGATTTCACCAACTCCCGAGACTTCAGTTATCACTTGTTCCAAATCTAGGTCTCTAGCTCTAACCTCTTTCCAGGTATAAATGCATGTTGTAAAATGTCTACTGGACACTTAAATAGGCATCTCAAATGCAAAATGTCTAGAATGAATTCAGTACCTTATCTTCTCTTAACCCTCCCTTTCTCATCTCTTAAGTCTTTACCTTTTCAATAACAAAAGCTCTGAGTTATTGTCAACACCTCCCTCCCCCTCACTATTTGTGTCTAACCCCCATATTCTGCCCTTTCTAGCTCTGTACTGTCATATTCAACTCCTTTTCACACCATCATTCCCTCTTACTTGAACTACTGCAAAATTTTAGTTTCTTTCCCCCAACACTCTCTGCAGGCTTTCCTTTCCTGGCCACTGCCGACACTGTCCCTCTGCTGAGGAGACCTCTTCCTATATGTATTTTTCTGTTCAAGTCTAATCTCTTCCAAGATTCAGCTCAAATCTCAATGGCAACAGGAATTTGTGTTTAATTATTTTGCACAATTCAAAAAATAAAGTTCAAATTTGCAGACTGCCATAACTAAAAATTCAAATCCACTACACTTGTTTTTGGATTAAAGGAAACAAAAGATTTTAAGATTTGCCAAATGTGAGGTTATACTTAAGTAACAACATCATGAAATGGAAATATTTCCTTTTTATACTGAAGTCTGAATCTCAGACTTAAATTGTCATCTGATTAGCATCTTTAGGATAGCCTCTTTCAACTTTCCACTAAAAATAAGAAAAAAAATGAGGAATTGCAACCTCAGTGTAAATCAACATACCGTCAGCATCTAATAACCACAAAGAATTAGGCAGGAAAATGAAATTTCATTATTAAAATATTTTAATGTCAAAAATTTATCTCAATTGAAAATATGTACTGTAAAAAATATCTTGGATCTCAACTTCCATATTAATGTAAAAAAGACTTAGAAAGCTAAAGGAAAGATGGGAGAAAGTTAATGTGCGCTGAGTTCCTCACTGATACACAGATGTTCAAAATATGTTTTCACTATTTCTTACTATAATTGGAGAAGCATAGATTAAAGAGTGTTTTTAAAAAAATATAAGGGGCCCTGGCTGGTGTAGCTCAGTGGATTGAGTGATGGCTTGTGAACCAAAGGGTTGCCAGTTTGATTCCCAGTCAGGGTACATGCCTGGGTTGTGTGCCAGGCCCCTAGTAGGGGGTGAACAAGAGGCAACCACACATTGATGTTTCTCTCCCTCTCTTTCTCCCTCCCTTTCCCTGCTCTCTAAAAATAAATAAAAAAATATTTATAAAAAACATAAGGGAACTTTATTTTAGTAAAACAAAAACCAAGATGTATACATAAAAATGACTAGAGAAGATAAATGTAAAAATATAAGTTAAGTAAGAAAAGAAACTAAAAGGAAACAACAGGAAATTTTTTAAAAATCAAAGCACAAAACAGTATGTCAGAAGTTAAGTTTAAACATATTATTATATGATTTAAAAATAAATGTTTAAAATCACCTATAGAATGACAAACACTCTCAGAAAAAAAATTAAACCTCCCAGGTTGATGCTTGTGGGATACTCACTTAAAACAAAGTCACAAAATCTTAAAAACAAAAAGATGGGCAAAAAATTTATCAAGAAGTGAAAGGAAAAAAGAATGAAGAAAAAGAAAACAAAGGTGATAATACATATTAGTTTCAGACAAGGTGGAATTCAAGATAGAAGGTAGGAAGTGGAACAAAGCCTTTCAAATATGTTACAGAAAATAAAGTCCACCATGAAAGAATAGTGGTTGTGCATCACTGGGGTCCAAGTCATATAAAATTAAATATATTTTTAAAAATTGGTAAAGGTAAAAATACTTTGAGGAAAGCACAATAGTCGTTGGAAATATTGTCACATCTCTCTCAAATTTTGACTGGTAAAGTAGGCTAAAAATCAAACATGCAATTTAATAATAGTGTATATTATATATGATCTATATATAATATATAATACATGTATTATATGTTATCTCTGTTATATATGTGCATATTGTATTATATGTGTATAATAATAATATTACATATTATTATACATAAATTTATGTATCTTGCAGGTATATATAACTCTATCTTAAAATGGAATTTTCCCCATTCACACAGCACTTACTAAAATTGATTATGCCAAATGGAGCAATGCATTTAATTGGAGGCAGGTTTCTCAAAATCAATGGGTAAGGTAAAACTTGTATATAGACAAAACTACTCTTGACATTCCTTTAAAGCACACAGAAAGGATCACGTGCAATTATAACATTTATCCACAAATGTGACGTCTAGGTTCTACTCCAGCCCTGGAATAGATCACTGTTGCTTTGGGTGAGAACCAGATAAAGTACAGTAGCCCCCTCCCCTGCCCCATCTATGGTTTTGCTTTCCATGGTTTCAGTTACCCACGGTTAAACATGGTCTGAAAATTTTGAATGGAAAATTCCAGAAACGGACTTCCAGCCAAGATGGAGGCATAGGCGGACACACTGTGCCTCCTCTCACAACCAAAATTAAGGACAACAAATATTTAGAAACAAGAAAACAACCAGAACTTATAGAAAATTGAACTGTACGGAAGTCCAACAACCATTCATCCAGACCGGTAAGAGGGGTGGAGTCGCGGCAGGAAAAAGTGGAGGTGAGGAACGCAAGCAGCAGCGGCTGGCAGTTCCCAGCTGCACAGGCGGCGGCTGGCGGACCCCAGGCACAGGGGGGCAACTGTGCAGACCCAGTGAGGCCTCACAAGGCGGCTGGCTGACCAGGTGGTCCCACATTCCCGTGCACAGACGGTCTGGGCAGAGGGGAAGTGGCGGAGGGGACTGAATCCAGGAGAGAGCGGAGCAGGCGCCATTGTTCCCTCTCAGACCCCGCCCCCACATACAGCGTCACAACCCAGCCACTGGGCTGCCCTGCCCTGGGGAGCGCCTGAGGTTCCACTCCTCACTACGTTAACAGCACGCGCGCATGCACAGATAATCCAGGTGAAGGGGAAGCGGCAGAAGGGACCAGAGTCCAGGAGAGAGAGGAACAGGGGCCATTCTTCCCTCTCGGACCCCGCCCCCACCTATAGCGTCACAACCCAGCGACTGGGCCGCCCCGCCCTGAGGAACACCTAAGGCTCCACCCCTCACTACACAATAGCCGTGACCAGACTAAAACCAAACCAAACCAAAACAAAAAAACCCCACCAAAAATGGCTCAAACTGGAGAAAAAATGAAAACCCCAGAGTCAATTCCTCTAAGCCGTGAAGAGATAGCCAACCTATCAGATACACAGTTCAAAGCACTGGTCATCAAGATGCTCACAAAATTGGTTGATTTCACTCACAAATTATATGAAAAAAATGCAGGCTACAATACGTGGAATGAAGGAAGATGCATGGGGAACCAATAAAGATGGGAGGAAAAATGGGACTCAAATCGATGGAGTGGACCAGAAGGAAGAAACTAACAACCAAACAGAAAACGAGGAAGAAACGAGAATTCAAAAAAATGAGGAGAGGCTTAGAAACCTCTGGGACATCGTTAAACATCCCAACATCTGAATTATAGGGGTCCCAGAAGGGAAAGAAGAAGAGCAACAAGTAGAAAACTTGTTTGAACAAATAATAAAGGAGAACTTCCCCAATCTGGCAAAGGAAATAGACTACCAGGACGTCCAGGAAGCTCAGAGAGTCCCAAAGAAGTTGGACCCAAGGAGGAACACACCAAGGCACATCATAATTACATTAGCCAAGATGAAAATGAAGGAGAGAATTCTAGAAGCAGCAAGGGATAAGGGGACAGTCACCTACAAAGGAGTTCCCATCAGACTGTCAGCTGATTTCTCAAAAGAGACCTTCCAGGCAAGAAGGGGCTGGAAAGAAGTATTTCAAGTCTTGAAAGGCAGGGACCTACAACCAAGATTGCTCTACCCAGCAAAGATGTCATTTAGAATGGAAGGGAAGATAAAGTGCTTCTCAGATAAGGTCAAGTTCAAGGAGTTCATCATCACCAAGCCCTTATTATATGAAATGTTAAAGGGACTTATCTAAGAAAAAGAAGATAAAAAATATGACAGTGAAAAGACAGCAAACTCACAGCTATTAAGAACCACACCTAAAACAAAAGCAAACTAAGCAAACAGCTAGAACAGGAACAGAACCACAGAAATGGAGATCATATGAAGGGTTAGCAACAGGGGCATGGGAGGAGGAGAGAGGAGAATAAGGTACAGAGAATGAGTAGCATAGATAGTGGGTAGAAAATAGACAAGGGGAGGGCAAGAATAGTGAGAGAAATGTAGAAGCTAAAGAACTTATGACACATGGACATGAACTAAAGGGGGGATGTGGGTGGGAGAGGGTGTGCAGGGTAGGGGGAATGATGGGGGAAAAATAGGACAACTGTAATAGCATAATCAATAAAATATATTTAAAAAAATTCCAGAAACGAACAATTCATAAGTATTGGATTGTACACCATTCTGAGTAATGTGATGAAATGTCACACTGTCCCACTCCATCCCAGCCAGACGTGAACCATCTCATTGTCCAGCATACCCACACTGTATATACTACACACCCCTTAGCCACTCAGAAGCCATCTCAGTTGTCTGATTATCTGTCCCAGTATTGCAGCACTTAAGTAAGAAAAGTAACCCTTATTTTATTTAATAATTGACCCAAGATACAAGAGTAGTGATGCTGGCAATTTGGACACGCCAAAAAGAAGCCATAAAGTACTTCCTTTAAATGAAAATGTATGTATGCTTAGGAACAAAACAGTATACAGTCTACCCTCCATATCTGTGGATTCAGCAAATCACAGAGGAAAAAAAAAATTCCAGAAAGTTGGTCTGTAAAGAATACATTATTACAACTATTTACAAAGTACTTATATTTTATTGGCATTAGAAGTAATCCAGAGATGATTCAAAGTACACAGGAGGATTGCATAACTATATATGCAAATACCATTCCATTTATATAAAGGACTTGCATATCAGCAAGTGTCCTGGAAACAATTCCAATCCCCATGGATTCCAGGGGATGAAGGTATATATGATTCTGTAATACACACACACACACACACACACACACACACACACACACACACGTAATTTCAAGCATACACTGTGGGGCTTGGAACATATCCACCACAGATTAGGTGAGACTAATGTAGTTGGCTGGTGTTCAGGAACCAGGTGGCACAGACACAGTTGTCACAAATGGAATATGAGAAGCCACAGGACAGGGACCAGGCTCGGTTTAGGGCTCATGAAATTAAAAGGCAAGTGAAATCATCTACACTATTTACATTTGTATGTCTTTTAGACCAAGCTCATGTAGTTGTAATTTGACTAAATTAAGTAAGTTTGGTGTGGTTTAGAGGTAATACTCAAAATATTTAACAATCTGGACCAACAAAATTGAAATGGACACTCATCTGAGCACCAGAAAATGTTCTAAAAGACCCCAATAGGCCAGACATTAATGCTTTAGTTACTGAATTATTGGGACCTAGGCAGCCAAGGTGGCAAGAGAAGGGGAACTTGGGAGACCCAAGTAGCAGGTATTTACCAAATGGCACAGATTATTTAACTCTTTTAACAATCAGAGTCAATACAAAGCAGTGGAATATCAGCCTTTCAATAACTCATTCTCTCTCTCTCTCTCACACACACACACACACACACACACACACACACACACTCAGTGAAGTCTCACAAAGGGAAATTGTTCATGCAATAATTCCAAATCACAACAAAGCAATCCCATACCATACACAATAATTCAAGTTTAACAATATATCATTGAACAGGAAAAAGAAAACCAACACCTTAAAAATAATAAAGCAGTCTCCCAAATAATTATTAATTCTAAAAAAAGACCATAACTAAAAAGGCAAGATTTGTAGAAAATGGAAGAGAAAAACCCTACTTTCAAACTGTCACAATGTAGTCAAAACAACTTTCTCAGACAAATTTATAGCTTTAAATACTTTGCTTATTAATGAATATAAACCCAAAGCCCTACTTAGAAAACTTATTTAAGAAAAAGTAAAAATTCCATATAAAATATTAGCAAATAAGGATGCTCTGGGTTTATCCCCAGAAGGCAAGAACGATTTCGTATATAACAATTGTATAAATACATTGCTTAGTACTGAAGAGCCCAACATGAAATGTGGGGACCTATATGAAAAAAAAAATCTATGAAATTTTACCAAAATATACAACAGATATAAAGACATGGAGTAAGATGTTCTGTGTCCTTAAGTGAAAAGATAACTCTTAAATTAATTCATAAATTTAACACACTCCTGATGGGTGGGCGACACAAAAGGTAAGAGAAGAAAGGAGAAAGGCCACGTGACATGATAGGAGCTAATGGACTTGAACAAACATGTGTGCGACACTCGACGTGAAGTTGTTTGCATTGCCACAGTATAAACCCCATCTTTGTCTCAACTCGTCTGTTCAGGGTGTTATACTCACAAAAAATCTGTGTCTCCCTGTTTATGACTGTGTCTATGTGTCTCTCTGTATCTGTGGGTCTGTCTTTGTGCAGAGATGTTGTTGTCATTCTTATTTTTAATTGACATAAACGGCTGAGCTGAATGTCTGGGTTGACACCAAGTTGAACAGAGACCACACAGGCAGGTGTGAGCAAGGGAGTGTCTGAATTAAATAAAATCGCAACTTCAGTCAGCAGTCAGTGTGGGACGTACCCGTGAGAATGTGAGTGCCCTGGCAATTCACAGGGGAAAGCTGGAGGAGGACATCTGAATTCCACAGGGAGGATATAAAATTCAATCTTATCTGGAAAATGTTAACAGTGCCTATCTCTGGTTGGTGGTATTGTACACACAGAATAAAAAGATAAACATTTAAAAAATTGAATTCTTGGGAAGGAAAGTAAGCAGCTAGTCCTGTGTACACTAAGCCTTGGATTTATAGTAGGGCCTTTCATCATGGTGACGTGTCCAAACATCAAGGCCTCCAGGTGCCCTGCACAGGGCTGAGCCTATCTCAGAACAGATCACCCGAGGACGGCCAGGAAGCTTAGTACTGCTGAGCAGCAGAGCAATGCAGTATGTGGCCAGAGGTTAGGGAATGAAGTCATCCTGGTCTGCACCCCGGGTCTGCCACACATTATTAATGTAACACAGGACCATGCACAGGTTACTTAGCCTCCTCTGTCCCAGACTGGCCATCTGTAAAGTGGAGCTGACGATACTAACCTCTAAACATTTCACCGAGATGGATTAATGTACAGATCTACATTTGTATGAAAAAATGCTTTGTAAATTTTATGAATGATGTGTTAAGAGTGTGAGGCAAATAGTGGAACGGTCAATAAACAGTGATGATGAAGATGATTTATAATTCCCTAAAGGTGCGACTCATGAAGAGAAAATGGAGTTTGCTCCCTGCAAAATCATCACAACTAGCCCCTCCTGAGGTGTGATCCTGTGTGCAGAGCCTATCACAGGGAAAAGCTAACATTTTTAGTAGAATCTTTAACTTACTGACACATTCATAGAAAATGAGGTCCAGAGTGTGAGCTAATAATGAATACTACCCTGCACAATAATGATGCAGTAGGATGAGGATCCTTTTCAACTCTTATTTTACAGCCTTTTGTCCCTTTTCCCATGTTTTAAGAGCCCAGAGAAGCAACACAAACATGGGTAAGAAATAACCTCAATCAGCATATATGTTTCTGAAAACTCAGAAATGCACTCCTTCTAAGGCCTGGCACTCTGGGCCGCATTGCTAAAGCTTCCATTCTCTTAGCCTGTTAGATCTTCAAATGGACGAAGAGTAGGGGCCATGAAGTTTTAATTTTATCTAATTAGTTTTAAGTTTATCTAAAGAAAAAATATGACTCCATCTAAGGATGACACACATTTACAGTCTAAGGTCATAACTAGAGAACAGGTTTATCATGTGCTCTACGAACTGAAGTCCAAAATCCCTGGACTCAGCATGTTAAAATGTAACTAAGCAGCCAGAGGCCTAGGTTTCAAATAGAATTTTTCATACTCCTAATTTGGCTTCTAAAGGAGTTAAAACTGGGTTAAATTGACTTTAGTTCTCAGATTGCATAATACACTCAAAGAAAGCCAAAACTGTGCTCTTCCTATTCTGTGTGCTTGAAAGTAAAACCTGATTGCTGACGTCTGTGTAGCTGATTTCAAAATTGTGATGTTTGAAAGGGAGCAATAATCAAACGTCAGCAGAGAAGAAAACAACTGCATGCATTTAATGGTGCTTGATTCCCCAAGCACCTACAGAACTTCAGGTTTGTAGGCAGTAAATCTCAGAGTAAATTTTATGTGTGTGTGTGTATGGGGGGGGTTGTATACATATATGGTATATATATGTATATATATGGTATACACACACACACACACACACATATCATTTGAAGCATGTCTAGTTAAATCTGGTGGCTGAATTTTTAAAAATGTTTTTTCCATGTATTCAAATTTTTCTGCATGAACATAAATTATTTTTGTAATCAGAGAAATACACATTTTCAGGAAGGTAAAGTATACAAATGCCATAATTTGTATACAGAGTTCCAATTTGCAGAGTAGTTTTTGTTCCCTAACTTTAAAAATCAAGTGAACACTGTGAAAGTAGCATTTCTCACTGTCTCCCTGGGTCTTATTTCAATAGGCCACCTGAATGTTCCAATACAAATGTCCAAGGAAGACATTGTCTCTGGAATCTCTTTATCTTTTTTGTAATAATACTGCATTAATTACTATCTTGACAGTCAAAAAACATTTTTTTTGCATTTTTAAAAAAAATTTTTTTAATCAGTATTTTTTAATTGTTGATATTGTACAGTTTTCTGTCTTTTACCCTGCCCCAGCCCACCACCCCAGCCCTCCCCACCTTCCTCCCATCTCCACCCCCCATAGTTTTTGTCCATGAGTCCTTTATACTTGTTGCTCAAAAAACATTTTATCTATGCAAAATATACAGTGGTCCTGATAAATGTGGGCTCTTTTATATTTATTTTTATCTTGTTAGGTGATAACAATTTAAGAATAATCATCAGAAAGTATCTCTAAAACCACAAAATAATATTATATTTAATGGTCTTTTTAGGATATTCAGAATATAAAGTATTTTAAAATGTACCTTCTTATTATGAAACCCTTCCTTGAACCCCAGCCCAGGCCTATCCAAACACAGTGAGAAGTGAGAAATGGTTTGAATGAAACATTTTCACCCTTGTTAGCACTTGATATATGGCCTTTATTTTTTTCCCAGACTAGGTATAGAAAGAAACTATAGAAATCAACATAGTACTTAGATTTTTTCCTAAGCTAAAACCAAATGCAATTTCATATTCTGAATTTATTTCATCTTATAACATTTAAAATATTATCCTTGTACTTTACATTGCCAAATTCCTATCTAAAAAGCCACAGTATATGAGTGAACATTTCATCAACTCCAGCCATGTATTATTGAGTATTCTCATGTGTTTTTCAATCATTGCTAGTTTGATACAGAAAAATAGTACCTTATTTTGATTTAATTTTAAAGTAGAGGGTGAACTTTTCCATACACTATTACTCATGTGTATTTCTCCTTTTGTAAATTTCTTGTTCCTTTCTTTTTCTATTGATGTTTTGATTTTTTCTATCAATTTCAATGAGCTTCTTTTACAAAAATACTTAAATGTCTTACATGCCATATTTGTTGCAAGTGTTTTTTTCTCATTTGTTCTTTGGCTTTTAATTTTGCTTATTGTTAGATTAACAGTTTAAATACTTATGTAGCTAAGTATATTGATTTTTATTTTTGTGGTTTCTCCTATTGTTTTTAAACTTAAAAAGTCCTTCTCCATATGAAAAGCCAATAAATATTCACTTTCATCTTTTTTTGACAGCTTAAATTTTTACTAAATCTCTTTAAGCCATGTGTAATTTATCTTGGTGTGTGGTAACAGATGGGCTTCTCAAACAATTCTTTTTTTCCAAACAGAAAACTATTTTTTCATAGAACTATTATTTCCTTCCCCATGGATTTGTATCCTTTCTAGGACATTAAATTTTTATGTCAACTCAGGTCTGGTGCTGGTCTTTTTAGTGTGTTGATTGTGTGTCCATGATCTTGGGCTGTACCCCACCGAATTACATTATTACCCGCTGTCTTAAGATCTAGTAGAGCTGTTCCCAAGACATTACTCTTTTATTCTCAGAATTTTCTTAGGTTCCATTAAGTTTCATTATTCATTAAGTTTCAAAAACAGTATCTTTGGGGATTTTGCTAAGAATGATTAGGAACAAATGTTTAGAACTTAATATAATGAAAATTATAAAACCTGGTTGTGAAATGTGTAAGAAAACTACAATGATTAAAACTATGTATCAGCTTTGTGGAGGAAAATATTAGAGATGTCTCTTTTCCCCAAATCATCAGTTTAGCCCAAATCTATTCATTTACTGAATATCTAGTGTGACGAGGACTTGGACTTACTTGGCTCTGTAAAAACCTCAAAAAGCATGGGTTGTGCATCCCAGAGAGAAAATACTTACTCTGTCAGCAATAACTAGCAGGCCAGCGATAGTTAGTGGTAACTTATCTGGGACCTTGTATGATTGCTTATGGGTAAAGTATTTCACTGGGTGAATATTTGGATAAGCCCCTTGGAGTAGGGAATAGAGGATAGAGTGAAAAACTCCTAAAAGGCATGCTTGAGTAATGATCCAAGGCTCCTGCTGAGATTCCAGGGGAGAGAGGTTAGATAAGGAGCTGACCTTTGTTTTGTAGAATGGTTTATGCAAGTGAGGGTGAAAGTGGACTAGTAGACGCAGTAAAAGGAAGGAAAGGAGAAATGAGGAGACTGGGGGCTAGAGAGAAACTTAAGTAGAGGAACACAGATGTCTACTGGTGAGTTTATTAAGTTTTGTGCACTGTACAACACAAATTGTCTTCTCCTTTGACCCACTAAAATCTCTTTGTTACTCACTAACTCTATGGAGTAGAATCCTTAGTGTGGTATCTCAGAGTGTTGGGTCTTGCTTTTGAGAGGATGTGGGTGAGAAGAGGCCTCCTATCAAACCTGGGCTACACAGCACAGTGCTGGAGGCTCAAAACCCTCTGCCCACTAGCCCCAATCTGGCTAATCTGGCTGGATGTAGGATTTTCACTCCTTCATGCTTCCACCTCTATCTGATCTGTCAGAAATGCCCTCCTGCACCTGAAAGTCTGATTTCAGTCTGTGAAAGAAATTGTCCCAGACTGAATTCATTTCTCTCTCTCCTGTGCTTGCCCTGACTTCTGTGGAAACTTTATTGCAGTCTGAGTTGTTTAATCATTTGTATAAACAATCTATCCTCATTATTTGTTGATTCCATGTCTGAGAATTTGCCTATGATTTGTTTATACCTCAAAATTGATACTCATGGTGACTTTCCAGTCATTCAAACTCATGAAGAGTAGGGAAAACCCTGAGTCCTCACATGCATGAGTTACCACCTGAGGTGGAACAAGGTATCACTCCACTCAGCTCTCATACTGTAAACCAGCATTGTTTTGTGAGGTACCTTTAGTGCTACTTTGTCACCTCTCTGTCCTTTTTGTTGGCAATTTTACCATTTCAGATGGCTCACAAGCAGAGTGTAAAAATGTCATCTAATGTTCCCAAGCATAAGAATGCTGTGACGTGCCTTACCAGAAAATACATGTGTTAGATAAGCTTTGTTCAGCCAGGAACTACAGGGCTGTTAGCCACGAGCTTGGGTTAATGAATCAGCCATAGACATTTAATGATTTCTCTTTGAACAGAAACACAAAACTGATTTTTGTATTGATCAGTTGATAAAAATGCTTCAACTTGCAGGAAACTAACTCTGTGTTCATAGGTGATAGAACAAAACCACGATGGGAAACAAGAATCTACCCTATGTCTCTCTGCAACTCCCAGCCCATCAGCAACTACTTAGCAGCAATGACTTGATATTATTCATCTTCTCTCTACTGACCCAGTGTTAGGCATAGAGTAGGGCTCAAAAACTATTTATAGAATAGAATAGATTGGGAAGGAATGAGGTATGTTGAAATGGGATGCACTGGAAAAGACTAACATTTATACAGATTCTCAGAGACAGGGTTCTCTTAGGAGCAATAGAGAGACATAAGAAATAATAATGATAGCTAATATTTATCGAGCATCTCTTATGATCCTGGACTTTGCTAGGCATTTGATCAACTTATATTGATACCTTGCAACCACGACAATTCTTTACTGTGGGTAACATTTTCGTTATCTAAAGGGAGGTGTAACGACCTGTCAAAGGTCACATAGCTACCACATTGTTGAGCGGGGCTGTAGCCTAGATTCATCTGTCCTCAGAGCCTGTGATCATAATCACCTGATTAAAATGAAAAGGTGGGTTTGATAAGGGTTATAAACCGTGCATTCCATCAGAAAGCAATCTCTAGAAGAGGCAAAGAGGGCCTCCAACAGAAGTTCGCCTGAGTCACTGGCTCTTCCCAGCTTTTGTGGGAAGACAGTGATGCAATTGGTGGTGATTTTTATGCCTGGCTGGCAACAGCACTGTTTTTTGTTTGATTCCAGGAGCAGCTGGCAGAATTCATGTATTACTCATGTTGGAATCACACTTTGCTGATGGCTTACGTACTCTAAAGTCACTCAGTGGTCCGACGGGCTTGGGCCGTGCTTAGCTAGGCCTGTTGGGAGATTACTACAGGCCTCTGAAAGTGGCTGAGCTCCTGCAGCTGTTGTGCGTTTCTGGCTCCGGTTCCACACCTCTTGGCAGAGGGTTGTGTGAAAAGCACTGCTGACTCTGGGTGTGAGACTCACAGGGAAAAGGGGCTGGGAGCGCCAGACAGCACAAAGCAGAGGCCATGCTGCCAGAGGCCTTACATCTGCAGCCATCATGCACTTATAAGAGAAAGAAAGGAGCTCATGCATGAGGAACCTGGGGATTCTTCAGAAGGTTACTTCTAACCCTAACACTTCCATAGCCACTCTGGCCACAAAGACCCCCAAATACTGTGCAACATGCATTGGTAGTGATGGTCAGATGGATGACCTTAGTAAAAATACTAACATTTACCTAGTGTTTTCTAAGTTCAAGCATTGTTCCAAATGATTCATGAACACATTTAAGCCCCTCCACAACAACTTGCACCACAGCACACAGCTAACATTAGATTGAATCATTGGCCCCAATTCTTCAACCCTCCTTGCATCCACACACTTGCTTGGGCCTCATCATGGGCAGTGTACTTCCCAGCCCTTGACCTTGGGCATAGCACATGACTTTGGGAGTGATAGTATGCTAGCACTGAGCCTAGGCCTTAAGAAGCTTCTCTTGTTTATTTGTTTCTACTTAGCCCTCTTGCATTTCTAACATCACCATGAGAGCAATGCACTGTAGGCAATCTGCTGATCCAAGAAGGATGAGGTACATGTGAGCAGAGTCACCCAGACAACCCACACACCTATGGCAAGAAGCAGAGCTGCCCTAGCTGCTGCAACCTGAAGCAGCACCACTGAGCTGTGCTAAGCATAGATCAGCCAAAGCTCGGATGACCCAAAGGCATGTGAGTGATGGTAAACACTGGTTTAGCCACTGAGTTCAGGACGTAGTTGTCATACAGCAATTGCTAAGCAATACAATGATAAAGCTGGAATGCCATCTCACGCTGTCTGACTATACAGTACAAGAGCTGATCTCTAATTTACATTGCCTTCTACTCTCTATATTAAAGTGAAGAACCATGGCCTCTGATGAGCTGAATGAGCATGAGCTAAGTGCTGAACTCTCTGAGCCTCAGTGGCAATATCTATAAAATGAGCAGGTTGAATCACATCAGCATTTCTCGAAGTATGATACATTAGTTCCACATGATGTTAGGAAAAAAGATTCTATGCCTCTCCTGGAATTAGCGTATTCTGTGAAGGCACTTCAGAGACACCACGCTAGATATCTTTGAAGTCTTTGACAGTTCTAACATTCTGTTATTCTAGGTAATAGTATGTGGCCCCTCCACAAAAACTTCTACCTCCATCACCATGGATTTGTGAAACTATAACAATTTCATAATTCAGGTAATTTGGGGACACATCCAGGGGAAGGGAGAATGTCTGTTATGGAAGAGGTCTTTCCCAACTTCCTTTAAACTTTTGCATATCCTCCTAGTGCCTGAGTCAGCAACAGCAGGGAGGACCTCCGCCCTTCCCCTACCAGCTCACCTAGAATCAAGCTTACCGAAAAGCATACGCATATAGGAATCTGACAGGATCCTGGACATCTCTCAGAAAGGAATCCCTGCTTACCTACTCCATGCCCTCACCTCCCACTCACTCCTCAACCCCAGCCCTGCCCACCCACTAAAAATGCTTTGCAACAGCACCTAATTGCCAAATTCTCTAGTCCCTCTCCTTATTCTTCTTTTGCCTCTGCAAGTTTTGATATAATGGAAACTCCCTTCTCCTTAGGTTTGTCTCATTGAATGCCTCCAATTTCCTCTTCTACCCCCTGATAGTTGTTCCCAGAACTACCCGCTGGGCAATTTCATTCCCTAACACAGCTAAACACTACATCCTAACATCTCCCAGAAGTATCTCCAACCCTGCCCACTCAGCCCACCTCAAACCAAATTACCTTTTTCCCAACCCAGGCTCCCAGCTTTGTCTCCTGCCACCTCCTTCAGTGTGCCCTGGAGTATTAAACTTTGAAGTCCTCATTTTCCATGCCTCTCCCTCTACCTAGAACGCCTTACTCCTCATATCCACTCCAGATATTCCACAGAGCATAATCTTACTCACCCTTCTCAAATGTCACCCTCCTGATGAGAACCCATTCTTTTCCCAGATTACTCACTAACCAGCTTCCATGTTCTGTTGTCAACTCTAGTAGATCAGAACATCTCATCCACCAGACTGCAAGCCACTTGAAGTCAGGTCCCTCTCTTTATCATCTCTGTAACTACAATGCTTAGCAGATTCCCAGTGCATAGAAAGGGCTCAGTAAACGTTAGCTTCAATGAATGACTGTAACTGACCCACCCATTTCTCCACTGGTAGGCATTGCTCATTGGTTTGCTGGCTCACTGCTAGACCTTGAGGGATGCCCAATATGCCAAAGGATAAACTAGGTCTTGTCTGTAATTTATTAAGAAATTTCCACTTTGCAGATTTTTCAGAGAGAAGCAAAATTAGAGCCCAAGACAGTCATCTGAGGCAGGTTGATCACCCTGAGACTGTCACTTTGTCTATGTCACTAGGATTGTCTTAATTGCATGCCCACTTCCTTTTCTTTTTATTTGACATGCACGCAAAGAGTCTTCAAAGAATTGACTAACTCATTTAGTTTCAGTTGTATCTCCCAAACTAAATTAACTTATATACCCCTTTCATGATTCTTGCTGAGTCTACATGCTACTTGTACAATTATTCTATTAACCATTTTCTTTAACCCATCTTTTTTCTCGTAGCTTCATATTAAGCCAGAATAGTTATAAAATTATATGACTGACATGATACATATACACATATATTTATGTCTACATACTAATAAATATCACAATTAAAAATATACCTCCAAGCACTACATAAACTCATCTCTCAGGCCAGCAGCACTATAGGTGCACACTTAGGGAAGCACTAGGTTAGAACATTTAATCCAGTGCAAAGCTATTTACTAAAGCATTTCTCTACCAGCTGGTATACTGTTTGGTGCTGAGAATAGTGAAATGCCAAACACAGCTGATAGCCTTAGTGGGTAAAACCAACAAGTAAACCATAAATTCTAATTTAATTTTCTAAGTACTATGACAGAGGTGAGCACAAGGGTGCCTATATCCAACATCTCTTGAGCACCAATGCAGATCCTCCCCATCCCAGCTGTGGTGCCAGCTGCTTCATCAGGGGCCACTTCTGTACAGGCCTCCACCAGCTATGAGCAGATGTAATCTCAAAGTAGCTCACTCAGAAACCCTGTGAGTAGACCTCACTCCCTCCCCCAGAACTTTATCTGGCACAACAGCATAGGAAACCAGCAGTAACTCACTAGCTTCTTACAGCTACTTAACTCATGAATGAAGGGAGAGCATAGAAATGGATGAACGCCTTTCTTCCTTTGCAGGTGAACATTTCTGAGCCTCATTTCTGAGAATGCCTTTCTCCCTTTGCAAGTGAACACTTCTGAGGCTCCTCAGAAGGTCTGGAGCACCAGGCATCTATAACAGTGGCCAACGTGATAACGTACTCAGGTACAGCTGTATTCACCTAGTCACCTACTCTTGCTCCCTGGGATCACTTTCCAAACAATCTACCTGCATATGAGACAATGTTTTTGGTGGAGCCCAGCCTACAGCAGGGCCTTCACACATGTAAGGAGGTTAAGAAAGACTTCTTGGAGGAAATACTACCTGAAATAAACCTGAAAGCATGAACAAGTCAGATAGGTGAATAAGAGAATGTGAAGAGGGCATTCCTGGAAGAAGAAACAGCATACACAAAGGCAATGAGGCTTCAAAGTGTATGCTTGGAAACTGCAAAGAACCTGGTATGACTGAAGTACACATCCAATTTACCACAAGGGACTGAGAATTATAAGACCCTGGTGAGGTAGGCAAAGACAGTTGCTGTCTTTGACAGTTGCTCCTGAAAAGTTGCTGACCACAACCAACTAATGCCTCCACTCTGTTCTTTGACCTGGAGTGGTAGCAATGAATAGTAAACAGGTGGATTTTTAAATCAGTCCCAGAAGGTTAGAAAGTGCTTTATAGATTCAAGAGGTGCTAGACACAAGGGGAAGTGAGAGTAAGAGAAGAAGGGATTAGAGGAAAGGTGATAGTGAAATGGGGGCAGAACTATTGTCTCTCACACACACACACACACACACACACACACACACATTCACTCACTCACTCCAAGATAGACCTAAAAATCCAATAATGAGCTTAGTCAGAAGTGAGGCACATTCCACTTGGAAATGACAATTCTATAATAAATTGTCAAGAACTAAAACTTAGGTTTTGGATAAACAAGGTAGGGTCCTACAGAAGACACATCACCCTAGAGCTTCAGGTCAGTCAGGGCCAGAGACAAGGGGAAATGGGGGTCTGGCAGGAGAAAAGTAGGGAGCACTATGTCGTGAGCTGCAGAGCCACAGGAAGGAATTCCCTCACCTGACACTCCAGATTTTTAGCAAAGTCCCAAGAACACACAGCTCTAAGCTTTTCCCTCCTTGTCCCTGAGACAAGTCCAAGCTTGAGGTATCAATGTTGAGTTTCACCAAGGGAAGCTGGGGAGTTCCATCTGGCACAGAATATAGAGACACCTGCCCTCATGGATGGATCTGTGCTTTGAAAGGACTGGCATGGGGCAATATAAAAGTCTCCAGCTCTGTTTATAAGCATATAATTAAGAGTATCTGATTTTTATTGAGTGCTCATCGTGTACCTGTACTAAGTACTTTTAAGTAGTATCTCTTTTAAAATCTTCCCCCGAATTACATAAATAGATATTGTTATCAGCCTCATTTTCCAGCTTAAGGAGACCAAGTAGTGCTTGTTAGAAGACAGCAAGTGAAGTTTTGGAAAGAGCTCAAAATCTGGGTTCAGGTCATTCTCAACTAAACTCTGGTCTCCATTATTTCCTGCTGAGACCATGGGGTCACTCACTACTATTTACTTTAAAGACACAAAACTATGCCCTGGCTGGCGTAGCTCAGTGGATTGAGCGCGGGCTGCGAATCAAAGGGTCGCAGGTTCGATTCCCAGTCAGGGCACATGCCTGGGTTGCAGGCCAGGCCCCTAGTGGGGGCCACGTGAGAGGCAACCACACACTGATGTTTCTCTCCCTCTCTTTCTCCCTCTCTTCCCCTCTCTAAAAATAAATAAATAAAAATCTTTAAAAAAAAAATAAAGACACAAAACTAACTCAAAGTGGTATAAGCAAATAAGAGTGACTGGCTTCCATAATTGGAAGGTACAGGGACAGGTCTCCGATCTAAAATCACCAGACCCAGTGCTCAAATGATGTCAGAGTACCTGCCCTTGGTTCTGTTCTGTTACTGTCCTCATTCTTTCTCACCAAAGACCAGCTTCCTTCAAGTACCCAAGGCAGCTGGTAGCTCCAGGTATACAGTGTCCTCACTGAAGGAGAGCATATTGCTCATAAATTCCCAGAGAAAGAGTCTAACTGACCATGTGGGGCATGCACCCCCCATCTGAACCAACTGCTGTCCTCAGGTGGACGGAACACTCTGTGATCAATGATCGGCAGTCCCATCAGAATCACATGGAGGAAAATCATGGGACCTCTTGAAAAACAGATGTTAGGCAATACAAAACAATGGGTGTCTACTATAGTTTAAAACCACAGGCAAGTCACTTAACCTTTAAGAACCTGAGTTTCAATGTAGTTTTCTTAAAATTAATAATACCTATTGCGAAAGTTTGTTGGAAGATATTAGAATCATATTAAACACTTGGTGGATAGAGATATTCATCTATGGTGGTCATTTCTGTTATTACTGGTACTATTATTGTTTTACGGTTGTTTTTGACACAGGGATCGGAATTTGAAGCCCATCCCAGATTCCCAGATGTCTAAAGCACTGCTGTCCCCAGGGCGGAGTCCCCTTGGCTCTGCAGCCAGACGCCTTGCACAACGCAGGCCCTGTATGCCAAGGTTAAGCTGGTTCACCATCTGACGGCCGCAAAGCAGTGAGTGCCTCCCCAGCCCCAGCAATGTCAATACTGCCTTCCTGACTCCGCCTATTGTATCTGGAGGAAAGTGGCCTAGCATTGTCTTCCAGCGCTCCCCCCAGGAAACATGATATCACCCTCTAACAAAAGCGGGAAAGCTGACAGATCTACCGAGATGGGTGTGACCACCACACACACCTCACTGGTCAAGCCCTGGATGAGGGTCTGTGACAAGCTGAGAGCAAACAGAAGCCACACACTGTGTCCTTCAACAGGCAGCCTGATGCGTTCCTTTGATTCATCTTTCAATTTTCTCCCTCTTTTTGTTAAATCCATACCATGTTAGATACGGAGTTACCAGGCAGTGGGAATGCACTCCCTCTAACCAAAAGAAGTGTTGAAAAGTCAGAACTCTGTCCATCTGGCAGAGCCACCTCCCCACACCTATCTCTGCAGCCTTTGGGAAGGAACATAGGGATAGTCAGATTCCTCCTGAAGGGACAGAAGGAGGCAGTGGGGGTGGGGAGTACAAAAAAGCAGTCAAAGCTCAATCTAAAAAACATTCTGCACATGTGATGTGAGTTAAGACGCAGTTTGGCCAGACTGGTGGGAATTGGGTTATCAGTTTTAAATTCCAGAAATAAGGGAGGCAACTTTAGATATTCCCTTTCCTGAAGGCTGGGAGTGATGCCAGTGGATCTTCTGACATCCCTTCCAGTTTGGGTTCTTAATACTACCAGTGCACCTGGCTCTTCATAGAATAACACACCTGCAGTCTGGTTCCCCCATGCCAAGCCCTGAGGCTGTCACTCTGCTGCCCCCATCTTACTGTCCCCTTCTTAAAACTCTCTCCTCCTTTAGCTATCACAACACCAATCCTCTAAAATCCCAGGAAAGGAATCTGATTGGATTTGCTTCTCCTTCCAACTCCCTGACTACTTCTTCATAGAACACTTAGCTATCTCCTCTTTCTCTTCCTTTCACTTAAAGCTTAAGATATATTCATGCCCATAACTTCATTACTGTAAACCAAAGATTTCTATGTCTGAATTCCCTCGCCCAATCCCTTTTTCTGAGCGTCAGACCCAGAAAGCCAAATTTTGCTAAATATTCCTATTTACATGAAACCTTAAAGTCAACATGTACAAAATAATTACCTGCTCCATTTCAGTCCATCTCCAACCAGTTCCTTCTGCCATGTTTCAAGACACTGAACAGCACCACCATCACCCAAACCAGAATCCTGAAGCAATGCTTATTCTCTCCCCTTTCTCTCAACCTCCTGTAAGCATCACTGACCCCTACAGTTTTACTTCCTAAACACTTTCAAGGCCCCTCTTCATCCCGGCCTTCCTGCCTGAAGTATCGGGAAGCCAAATTGGCCCAGGCCTACCATCTCTGCCATGTCAATCCATCCTCCGCACTATCATCAGAGTTAACTTTCTAAGACATAGTCAGATATAATAGAACAAACACAATGCTAAATTTCAACATGTATCCCATGAAAATATAAGCTACTTAAAATGGCCTAGAAAACCCTTTCCAATATGACCCCAACCTTAATTCTCCACTTCCACCCTACATTCCAGCCCTTACTCAACTTCCTGGAGCTTGCCCTATTTCACACCCTGCTCCCTTTAATGGAAAGTTCTTCCTATTTCTTTTTTATTCAAGTTTTAAAATCATTTGTCTAGTCCCGACCAGTGTGGCTCAGTGGGTCGGGTGTCATCCCATAAACCAGAAGGTTGCCAGTTTGATTCCCAGCCAGGACACAAACCTAAGTTGCAAGCCAGGTCCCCAGTTAGAGGCATAGGAGGGGCATCCAATCGATGTTTCTCTCCCTCTCTTTCTCCTTTCTCTAAAACTAACTAAATAAAATCTTTTGTTAAATAAAACTAACTAAATAAAATAAAACAAAATCACTTGTCTATGAGTAATTTGTTACTACAATTGGACCTAATTTTTTGGCAATATTCACTACTATTAGGATTTCTTGCAAAGTGAGAAAAATTAATGGTATTCATACTAAATTTAGCAATTAATGAATTTGACACTGTGCTTTTAAACATTTAATTCAACATATGACTAATTTAGATTTTTAAAGTTTTACTCTTTATTGGAGCCAATAACATTTTTTATAGCTCTTGAAAAAGCTAGATTTTATATAACCCCTATTATATCATGTAACACAATGTCATGTTATTCATCTACCTATATTCATCTTTTCTACTAAAATGTGAACTCAGCAAGGGGGAAAAAGACTCATCCTTTTTTGTATTCCTGGTATCCAGTACAGTACTTGGCACAAAGTAAGTCCTCAATATGTTTTCATTAACTAAAATAATAGGTGAGTAAATGAATGAATAATAGGCAGGCAATAACTCAATAAATGTCTGTTGAATAAAAAGTATTTATATCTTTTGGGTAGTATTAAACAATTGCATAATACTTAATATTGATATGATTTGTACAATTTTTAATATGAAATCAATTTATTGCAGATGTTGTTGCTATTTTAGTGTAGCTAAAAACCCTTTCTACATTTTCTTTCTTTCCGGTCTGCTGAGGCATACCAAGTTCTCACTGTGGCATATTAAACACCATTTAATAAAGATTACTGAACATCAAATACATACCTTCTAAAAAATAAAACAAATAATAATAGCTGTCATCAAACATGTTAGAGGCTAATCCGACTAAATATATGTACCCAAAGCTTAAATATATAGCCTGTGAGGTAAGGAAACTCCGAATTAGGAAAAGAACATCATGAGGAAGAGTTGGCTGGGCAAGTTGAGTTGAATTGTTTTTGCAGTATGGACATGGAGAATGTCATTTCCAAATGGATGGAGCAGCATGAACAAGAACCAAGGGGAAAGAATCCATATATTGTGAAGATGGGCCTGTTTGAAGTAGAAGGGTCATGACAAGGGATAAATAGGTAGGTGAGGAATAGCATTGGATAGTAGGCCAAGTATTCTGGCTTGTCAACTAGGGAATGACCAACATGAAATTTAAGGAATTGGAGTTTGTTGAGGTCCTTTAGAAGGAAACTGCTTCTATGAGTAGTAAGTGATTCCCCTACACCTTGGAAAAGATTAACTCAGTCTTGAACTAGCATTAGCTTCACAGCAACATTTCCCTTTTGATTACTCTAGCTTTCTTTGTGGAGTTCTTATTGGCTAAACACTCTACACTCATTATCACACTTGATGCCTAAAACAAGTCTGGGAAACAGTCTCATCCATAAAAGGTGAGAAAACTATGGTTTGGATAAGTTAAATAACTTTCCCATGGTCATCCAATTGGGGCTTAACCCCAGGTCTGTGACTTTAAGATCCATTCTCTTAACTCCTTCTCTTGTATTCTTCATTAGCTCTACTTTAGTTCCATAGAGCAGTGGCTTCAAAAGAGTCATTATAGCACGTGTTCATGTGTTTTTTTTTCTCAAAAGGCATATTGAGTTAAAATTCAGTGTAAAGTGACTATATTTGGGTCAACAGTCAGGACACACACCCAGCTGTGTCTAATTAGGCAAAGATCTTGGTGGCTTTTCTGAAACCTTAGCACCTGCTAAGTGATCAGTGAGGAGCTACAGACTGACAATAAAATGAAAAGTATGTCTCCACTCTCTATTCATGTTCCTAATAGAAGATCACCCAACCTGTGCCTGAACATTATCCAGTGCAATAGTTCACTCCTCAGGGGGGCGTTTAAGTAGAGTTTTTAGAAGGTTTTCATTAGAAAAGCCAAGCTCTCTTTGTACAACTCACTCCACCCGTGGATCCTAGATCTGGCAAAACACAAAGTCAATCTATCATGTCTTCTATGTGGAAATCCTTAATAACACTGCTGTTCATCTATTTTTTTTTCTGACTAAAAATTCCCATGGAATGTGGTTTCTAAAGCACTTACCTTCTTGTTTGCCTACTAGGTTTGCTGTCAAATTTCTCCATGCCTTCAGTATTTATTAGATATGCTCTGAGCAGTAGGGTGAAGTGATGACTATTTCTAAATTGAACCATATACTTTTATTAGTGCAAACTGTTACCGCTTATATATTACATTTTTAGTAAGCAGAGAATGTGTTGGTTCCTATGAATTTTGCGTGTCACCAAAACTTAGTACTTGGTGACACTAGAACTTTTAACAAATCTCTCTCACATTGAACATACGTAATTTATTTATTAAATCCAAAAGCACAACTTGTCATTATCTATTTTGAAATACTATCCTTTTGGTTTGTATCACCCATCTAGCCTAGAGAAATCTATTTGAAGCCCGATTCTGTGCTTTAACCAGTAAGCCATCTACAGGGAATAAGCAGGAGACACAATCACAAACACCTCTTTTTAGGGGTAGGGCCCCAGGAGACAAACTGATGTCAGAAAACTTTGGAGCCCACCCATTTGAATGCCCTAGAGGACAGAGCATTGTCTTCTGAGGTGGACTTGGAAGCGTCTTTTCCTTCTGGAAAGATGTCTTAGAAGAACTAGACTCTAGCAGGAAGCTGTCCCAGGGTAGGGCTGAAAAGGAAATGCCAAGACCTCCCAACAAGACAATGATTAGGAGGGAGCATTTGTGAAGGAAGCAAAACTCCTCTCTCTAAAAACAATTCCCAGGTGTGTCTCTGATCCAAGCTTCTAGACCACCACCCTTGATTACTCACACTTGGTAGTAGCCTTACAAGACCAGCCCCATTGAGGAGTTCCATCTGGAACCACTTCCCTGACCTCGTGCAGGCATACCTCATTTTGTTGCACTTTGCTTTATTGTGCTTCACAGATGTTGCATTTTTACAAATCGAGGGCAAAACCCTCCACCAGCAAAAAGATTATGATTCATTTTATTGTGATACTTGTATCATTGTGATAGTCTGGAACCGAGCCCACAATATCTCCAAGATGTGCCTGTAACTGAATTTCCCCTGCCATTCCAGAAAAGATGTCCACTATCTCTGAATCCAGGTTATTTAAAGTGTTAAATGAGACAGAAAAGGGGTATGAAGGCTCTCTACTAGAGACTCCCTGTTGGATCAGTGTTGATCACATAGGACACACTATGATAAAGCTGAAAGAGTGATTTATTTTGTTTTTCTGTATATACAACTCTTTAGAGAGAGAGCAGCCTGGTTTGGTGAGGCTAGGGGAGTAGGAAAAAGTTGGTACGTTTATTAGAACTTGTTTGTAAGCTGAAATTGGCTATGGTTCTTAACTGGGAGAACGATGTGTCAGAATCTAGGTGGGTTTCGGGCAAGTCTTTTGAAAATCACACACCTCCTCCAACCCTCTTATGGGTGAGCATTTTCCACCCAGAGCTACTTTCACTGAGGCAAATATGACATCATGTTTTAGTCGTTTGTTAAGAAAAAATAAAGGAATGAGAAACAACCCACTGGACTAGAGAGATAAACAAAAGTCCCTTGCTCCATTACTACAGTCTACCCATGGTGTTTGGTTTGAAGAATGGGTTTCTATGCCTATAGATATGATCATGCTGGATTCTTATTACCAATCCTTGGTATTCACGTTCATTGAGGCTGAGACTGGGAATGCAAGTTAGGATTCATCAAAACATACCTACACCAGAAACCAGGCTTGCTAGTGTTACCCTCTCTTTTCAATAAGAGCATGAAACCGTTCTCTTTGCACCCCTACCTGCTGAAGTCTATGCTATTTTTAGGGAACTAAGGTCTAGACATGGAGCAACTCTTTTGGCCACAAAACATTCTTGTTTGATTTTACGACAGCCTTTCTAATCCTATATTGTCATATGTTCACATTAGGGGGAAAAAAAGTAAATTAAAACAATTATACGTGTGTGTGATTTAAGCTAAAAAGTACCTCAGAGCAACTGTAGACCCTTAGGCTTTGATTACCATAATCCCTGGTGTAGGATCAGTTCTAGATTCACGTCACTGATAAATATGTTACAGAGAAAAAGTAAGCCGAAATGGAATTATGATAATTATTTGGTCTAAAGGTACATATTATTAGAAGAAAATTAACATTATTTTTATATTAATATAAAAACATTCTGCACAAGTGCTGAAACCATCTCAGATAATCTTCCATTTTTAGCAATTTGTATTACACATTTTTAGTCTTAAAAATATGATTAAATTCTCAATGTAATTGGTTGTTGAAAGCAAACTGAAAAGCTATAAACAAATTATTTTATATTCAATTATATTATTTTATTGGGCTATTTTTTTTAATAGTTAAGATTTCAAACATAAAGAAAACTATAAAATAACAGTTGCTTATGTCTATTTGGATCAAATTCTATTAATATAATATAGCCCACACAATTAAGTTCAGTAAATTCCCTCAAATTCATTTCCAATATTAATTCTATTTTCATCACAATAATTAGATGCTTTCAAACTGAAGGGGAGAGATTGATGGCAAATATAGCTGTGACTTATTTGCACTTCAGGTTTTGATACCACTTTTAGCCAGTATCCCATAAGATGAGTGAACTACAGAGGTGTGCCACTATGCAGAGAATCCAAACAACAGAGCTAAATCGAAAAGCATCCAGACCAGTCATTCCTGAACTCCACAACAGGTTTGATACTCTCCTGTGCCCAGTGAGCTGGGTGACTGCCTTTTATTTCATTGGGCCAAAAAATATTTTATGGCAAATATTTTAAATGAAACAAAAATTATATAGCCCTTATCTTCCTGATCCCAACTATAAGAAAAAACGGTAAGCTTATTTAGACTAATTTGACTGCTTTGAATACAGCTATTTGAATAAAATTGCATGCAGATAGGAAATCTGGATAAAAGCATTTTTTGTTCTCAGTTAAAAACGACAATCTGTACACTGCTAATTCTCAGCCTGAATTTCATGGTTTTAAAAAATTACTGAAGATTTTTGTTGAAGTAGGTAAAATCAGGATTTTTTTTTTAATTAAGGAAACAATCCCTAATGAGGAACAGTAAAATAATGCACCAAGTAAGTAAATCTCTTGAAATAAAGTGACCTTATCAGTCCTCATAGAGTCTGTAGCAACACAGGGGGCGATTATGCAAAAGAGAAATTCTGGAAAAGTCAGTTCATACAAGCATTTTGAATTTCAATCCGTACATATATTAAATGGAGTGTTATATATTAAATAAACAGTGCTTATGCCACAGCTGCTTCTTGTTAACTGCACTAAGAAATAGTGAGAGAGCCCAGAATCACTGTTTGAAAAAAAATACTAAATCAAAACAATAAAGCCAAATCTTACCAGAAAGGAGCAAGCTGACTGCATAGAGAACTAAGCCGACGAAAGAGTTCATGCTTCCCCAAATCTCTCCATCCAGTTTCCGCAGATGTGCGTGAGGTCCTGAGGATCTTTTCAAACACCCAGAGGTCTGTGGCTTTCCATTCTCATGTTCTACCGGGTCTTGTTTACAAGTCAGAGGCAAGAAGGAACAGCACAGAAGCAGGCTGTAACAGTCTCATTTCTGTCTCTGAGCACAGGGAGTTTTAAGTTCCTTTTTCCTGTTTCCTTTGTAGATTAGGATGGGAAAGGCTGTATCTTAAAGGCATTTGGTATCAGGAGGGCTGGGGGCACTGCAAACCCTCTCCATCTTGCAATTCATCAAAAACACTTATCTATTGCTCTTGCTTCTGCTGCTTTTGCTGCTGTTGTAGGGGTAGAGGAATTTTTGTTGGAAGTGTGGGTCCTGGTCAGCATTTTCAGAAACAATAGGGGTATCCTCTCATGGGCGGAAAACAGAACAACAAGCCCTCCACCTATGTGTGGTATGCGATGATGACCAGCCCTCCTCTGCCTTCTAACAGCTCTCCCGGGTCCACTTGGGATCCCTGACAAAAGGGGCTTCTGGGTGTGGGGAGCAGTTCTTGCTTTTGTGTTCCCGTATAACCCACGTGGTTTGAAGTGGGAAAAGAAGTTTTCGTGATGAGAGGACACAACCTGAAAGGCAATTAATTTGGCTAATTACCGGTGAGGTCAATGCTCAGTGTGATCACAGAGACCAGAGTCCAAAATTGTTAGCCTGTTTTCTCTCACACGGATGATTTGCTTGTTGGGCAAGAGCCCAGAGATATCCATGCTACTAGCTATTGCTTTAATTTTTATTATTAATTCACCTGAAGGTGATCTAATTTATTAAAGAACTTAGCATAAAAGAATTTTAGCAACAAGAGGGACTTAGTTGTAATTGGCCAATGACATGTCAGAAGAAAATTATATACAAAATTAAAAAATAACCTATGAGCCCTGGCCAGGTGGTTCAATTGGTTGGAGCGTCATCCTGTGCACCAAAAGGCTGTGAGTTTGATTCCCTCCCAGGCAGGGTACACATTTAGGTTTCAGGTTTGATCCCCAGTTTGGGTACAAACAGGAGGCAACCAACGGATGTTTCCATCTCACATGGATGTCTGTCTGTCTCTCTCTCTTTCATTCTCTCCCTCTCTCCCTCCCTCTTTCCCTAAAATCAATAAACATGTCCTCAAGTGAGGCTTTAAATAAATAAATGAATGAATAAATAAATACACACATATATATACATACATACATACATAACCTGTGTAACAACCAAACATGAGTGGGATATAAATATTATTCATAAGAGCAGAGAGTAGATAGGCCAAAAGGAAAATAGCCATTGGCATAACCATACCTAAAATGAGATCAGAGGCCCTTAATTTATCTAGATTATAACTTCTCCATAACATGAATTATGACTTTAGAGAGTTAGTATTTTGTTCATCACCCTGCTCTCAATCCTGAGGATAGAATTGTCTGTTCCTCCTTTTCCTACTCACCACAGGAAAAGGAGATGCTGCTAGTCTTGCCTAATTTCTGTCCCAGGTTTTATCACATTAGCAGTGGTCTTGGGACCAACTGATGTTGCCCAGCTGCTGGGGCAGAAAAGCTTCGGGTCTGTTTTCAAGTGGAGCTGGATTCACATACTGTCCCAGTCACATGTGTGGCCTGAGACAAGACTTTTAATGTCTTGGAGTCTCAGTTAATGGGTGTAAAATGGCTATAATGTCTTATTCGTGGGGTTTTGAGAGGATTAAATGAGAATTAAAAATACATAAGATAGCTGGCACTGTGCCTAATTCACAGAATTTATTTTCTTTATCTTTCCAGTCTGTTTCTGATTTCAGTACTAGGAGATTTTGCCAGAAAGCCATTCTCTAGTCCCATAAAATGGCTTTAAATTTGACACTGTAAACAACCAATCTAGGAATCAGAGATTATGGGTACTAGTTCCAGCTCTGCCATAATCTGCCTGGGAGGCCTTTCTTTGGCCAAGTTATTTCCCACCTCTATGCCTCAGTTACTCAACTATAAAATGAAGGAGTTAGACTGGATGTGACTAATTTCCCTTCTGATGTAACACCTCACAAGACTAAATGACTAAATTGTCCCACTCTCAGCATCCCCAAATTGATTCCAAGGTCCTCTCATCTGGGCAGTTCAAAGAAGGTGCTAGCTTTGTATCTCCGTCACGGTGAAAGTTGGAGAGGGTCAAAAATGTGCTACATTTTTAAGAACATGGTGGCTGAGACTTTGTGAAGTCTACTGGGCCCAGGTCATATGGAGGAGCAACGAGAGGCCTTGGAAATAAACTCCAGGGTACCTGCCCCTGGGCACAGCTTCCTCTCTTTGTGCTTCATGTCCACACAAGGAAGTCATCATTGCTCACACTCCCTACTGTTGGCTAGTTCTATGGGCTGAAGATGCTACTATCTTGCTTCCTTTTCTGGGCTGCCTTCCTCTGTTATCCAGAAAAGCAGCTCAGTTTCATCCTTCCTCCATCATCCAGAAAGATCTACCCTTACCCAGAATGGTTAGTCAAGTTCTTTTTCCCTCACTTATCCAGAATGAGTGACTCCTTTTTTTTCTTCTCTCTGTGGTTCAGAAATGTTGCTCAATTTATATCTCTATTATTCAAAAGGGCTATGTATTTTAATCTCATCTTCCATTTAATCCTTTCCACTATTATTCACAATATTGACTCCATTTAAAAAACACAGCTGTAGCCCTGGCTGGTGTAGCTCAGTGGATTGAGCACGGGCCTGCAAACCAAAGGATCGCGGTTCGATTCCCAGTCAGGGCACATGCCTGGGTTGCCAGGCCAGTTCCCGGCAGGGGACATACAAGAGGCAACCGCACATTGATGTTTCTCTCCCTCTCTCCTTCCCTTCCCCTCTAAAGATAAATAAATAAATAATAAAAATAAATAAATAAAATATTAAAAAAAAAAAAAAACACAGCTGTATTTCCTGAGCCTATGATTACATAACTAGTCAAAAGACTGAGCAACTTTTCTCTGGGACATCTGCATCTTTAGCATGTAATTTCTAGGTGTAAAGTGAAGATAACTTGTGGATAAAAATGACCAAACTTGCTCTGTTCCAGCTTCCTGCTGTATGGATGGTAGAACATGGAAAATCAGTCAAGAAACAATAAATGCGCTTCATGTACTGTGGGGCCAAACAGGGCAGCAGAGCTGACTGGCAACATGTTGGGAAGTTGCAAAACTGAACAGCATGCTAGGATTTCTAAGGGAAGGGAGAGGCTACATCCACATGTTAGGACTTTTCCCCAATACATAACATGTTAAGGAAATACCACATACTTGGACATGACCACAACACTTCTCTAGGAAGCTGGCTGTGGCCGTCATCAGGGCATCTCCATTCATTCCCTAAAGAGCCTCGTTGGAGTCCGGCTGGATCAGCTCTCTACCCTCTGCTGTTCTATCCACCTTGAAAGGTTGAAATGGTCTCTCCTTCCTTGCCTGGTTAATTCCCAGTTATCTTCCAGTTCTCAATCTAAGAAATGTCTTCCCTGATTCAAATTAGGTCTCCCCTGTTATTCTCTCACAAGACCCTGTTCTTTTATTCCATTGTACCAATCACAAGTGGTAATCATATATTTCTAACTTTCTCTTTTTATGTCTCTTTACCCTGCTTGACTTCCATCTTCAAGAGGCAGGAACCATATCTAATTTATTTACCACTGAATGCACAGACCTGAGCTCTGGCAAATAGGTCTTAAATAAACACATAATGAATTAATAAATAAAAATACTCCCATTTTTGAGTATTTGAGTAAACTCATATACTCACATCTAGAATAGGATTTGGAGTTAGGTAAACCTAAATTTCATATTATAGTGATAATTTACTCCATGTGTGACCTGTGTGATTTAATCCAGATTATGAACATCAAACTCTTCATCTTCAAATGCAGAAAAAATAACTTAGTGAGATTATATATAATGTATTTAATATCATATTAAAATATATGCTAATATTATATTATATTAAAATTTAAAATATATTATATTATGTTTTAATATTATAATATATTACATATTACAATATATCACATATATTACATGTCATGATATAATATATATTATATTATATATCTGTGCCAGATATCATGTGTGTATATATAATATATGACATATATTAAAAATATATTGAAATTAAAATTAAAAGTATATATTATATATAATATATATTATATATTACATTATAATATGTTAGTATATGGTATATTATATAATATTTAATGTATTTTATATTATGTGTAATTTAATATTTTTAATATACATTATGTATTATATATACACACAATATTTGGTACTAGTAAATATTGAATAAAGGCTCTCCAGGTGTGCCTCCCTTTTCACAACCACCACTGTCACCACTCTTGAGCTGTTATATAGAGCCATTTGCAATGAGGATACAAGATCCCACATAGGCTGAAAACCTTGCCCAGCTGTGGGTAGCAGAGGCAGTATTAGAATCCTGGTCTTTTTGTCTCCAATTGCTGCAGACTGTTCTGCCTGGTTTCAGGACCTGTAACCCCCACCCCATGGCTAGGCTGTGTAAGACCCCAAGAGACTCATTTCATCTGGATCTGTTCTGTCATGAGGACCTGAGCCACTAAGGAGACAAAGCTTATCTCCCTGGCAGGAGCACCACTTCTGCTTCATCCATCTCTGGCCTCCAATGCTTAGTCAATTAGTCAATGACGGGTAAGACTCCTCACAGGAGGGGCAACCTAAGCCAGGCATGACCACTTGGAAGGCCCTCATGGAAGGACTCAGGGGGGCTGCAGCAAAGAGGGGGTGATGGACTCTTGCTCCCCCCGCCCCCCCCAGCTATTCTGACATAGCCTGAGTCCACATTTCCATCTGGGAGAAGTCTTCCTTATCTCTTGCTTCCTGGCTCTAATTGGCTTAAGCCTGAAACTATGGCGGTGGGCTGTGCAGCCCTGTGTTGGCCAGAGCGGCTCCCCAGGTGATTAGGCATAAGAAAGAATTTATAAAGTCCTGTGAAACCTGCTTTGCTAAGAGTGCTCTCATTTAAGTGATAAGTGTACAAGGAGGAAATGAGTTTGGTTCCCAAAGTTTTGTAATCCCCTTACCTGACAGACACTGACTCAGATTAAGCCCTCAGATTTCTTTGAAATGTTATCCATCACTCGATCCTTGCCACCTGACAATGATTGATGAGCTTTACCTGTATTCCTGTGTATTATGAACCTAATAAAAGCCATTGAGGAAGGGGCTCTTGGCCCTTCTCCTTTGAGAGATTGGCCACCTCTCCTCCCCAAGAGGATCATGTCTTGGTAGTTTTATTCTCATCTGTGACTGATGGATGGGGCTCTGTTGGGGAAGCCCCTCCACATCCCAATTTTTGTAAGTGTATTTTATGGCTCTTTTTTCATAGTTCACCTTTGGACCACACTGTATAGAAAAGTATAGGAAACAAAAAGAAATATAGGAAACATCACAAACACGATCAGGGTATACCCAGACCTCAGGAAAGTATTTGAAATGAAACTTTGATAGGTAATGGAAAAGTCTGATGACACTGAAACATGCAATCAGTTCTCATTATGTTTTCAAAATAGTAAGAACTCTTATCAGGATTGGTGGTCTTTCCACAGTCTTGCTCCAGGGAAGTAAAAGTGGGCTTCCTCATGAGTCAAGCTTACTGAGTTTAATTTTATGTGTTGAGTCATACTTAGACCAAAACAAGAAAAGAGAACCAAACCACACCAACAAATAAACAAAACAAATAAGGCATTTGTCTGGTATTTCAAGTTTTCTCTGCTTTCTGCATTTTACATGTGAAAAAATCAATAGAAAACATTAAATATTTTTGAGACAGATTGACAAAATTATCAATGAATAAGAAAATAATGCTTTTGAAGAAATGTGGAAATTAACTTGTACAATGTTATTATAATCAGTATCATGTCTAGAGGTCCGTATCACAAATATATAGCATAATCGGGGGTGTCCAACCAGCCACCAAGGATGGCTGTGAATATGGCCCAACACAAAAGCAAACATTTACTTAAAACATTATGAGACTTTTTGTGTGTGATTATGTGTCACAATTTAATGTGTGGCCCAAGATGATTCTTCTTCTTCCAGTGTGATCCAGAGATGCCAAAAGGTTGGACACCTCTGTTAGCTGTATATCATTTGGCCCAGAAAATCCACTTTTAAGTTATATCCCAATCCAAAGTCAAAGATGTGCCCCCGAATGTATAGAAGCATTGTTGATAATATTCAAAACCTGGAAATAATCTAAATAGCCAACAAAGTGAATTATTTCTATAAATCGTGGCACAAAATGAAATACCAGAGAAATGTCAAAATGTTATGATAGAAGCATTTTGACATGGAAAGATGTAAAAGATGTTTATGTTTATGTTATATTGTTGCTGGAAAAAATATAGTCTGAATGGCATAAAATTTATACACATACATGCAAACACAAGGTAAATATATACCAAACTGTTGAAAGTTACTATTTCTGGATTTTTTTTAAACTAAATTTTATTTTCTTCTTTATAATGTTCTATAATTTCAACATTTGAAAAATTATGATTGCCCTGCGTAGGGGGCTCAGTTGGTTAGTGCATCATCCTATACACCAAAAGATAGATTGTGGGTTCAATCCCCTATTGGGGTTTATACAGCAGGCAACCAATCTATGTTCTCTCTCTCTCTCTCTCTGTCTCTCTGTCTCTGTCTCTGTCTCTCTCTCTCTCTCTCTCTCTCTTCATTTCTCTCTAAAACTCAATAAGCACATCTTCAGGTGAGAATAGGAGGAAGAGGAGGAGGAGAAGAAGATTGGGGGAAAATTTTTGAGACAGTTGACCCAGGGCAGTAGGATATACCTTAAAACACCATTGGCAAATAAGAAACAGAGTCCAAGAGAACCTCAGCCTTCAGGAGGTGAGGCAAACAGATTGGGGTTTGACGTCCCACAGTGTAGCCTTAGCATTCTGCCTTTTACAGAGCCATGGGCACTGAATCACCAGAGCCATCATATCTGGCTTCTCAAGGACTATAATGAACTTTTTTGTGACCCTGCTGTACTTAACAGTGGCTAGCAGAAAAGGAAGGCTCATCAACAATTAAGTCTTGGCCTTCACGCAATAATCAAAACAGTCTGCTACTGGCATAAGAACAGACATATAGATAAATGGAACAGAGTAGAGAGCTGAGAAATAAACCCAAGTCTCTATGGTCAATTAATATTCAACAAAGGGGGAAGAAGCATGAAATGGAGTAAAAATAGCCTCTTTAACAAATGGTACTGGGACATTTGGACAGCTACATGTTAAAAAATGAAACTTGACTACTAACTTACACCATACAAAAAAAATAAACTCAAATGGATAAAAGACTTAAATGTAAATCGTGATACCATAAATTCCTAGAGGAGAACATAGGCAGGAAAATCTCAGATATTCCATGCAGCAATATTTTCACCGATATGTCCCGTAGAGCAAGGGACATAAAGGAAAGAATAAACAAATGGGACTTCATCAAAATAAAAAGCTTCTGCATGGCTAAAGAAAACATTAGCAAAATGAAAAGGGAACCAACTTTATGGAAAAATATATTTACCAATAATATCTCAGGCAAGGGTTTGATCTCCAAAATATATCAAGAACTCACATGACTTCACACCCAGGAAGACAAACAATCCAATTAAAAAATGGACAAAGGACCTGACCAGACACTTCTCCAAGGATGACATACAGAGGACCTAGAGACATATGAAAAGATTCTCAGCATCACTAGCCATCAGAGAGATGCCAATTAAAACCATAATGAGATAACACCTCAACCAAGTCAGAATGGAAAACATAACCAAATCAACAAACAACAAGTGCTGGGAAAGTCATGGATAAAAGGGAACCCTAGTGCACTGCTGGTGGGAATGCAGACTAGTGCAGCCACTGTGGAAAACAGTGTGGAATATCCTCAAAAAAACTAAAAATGGAACTGTCTTTTGACCCTGTAATTCCACTGCTGGGATTATACCCTAAGAATCCTGAAACACTAATTCAAAAGAACCTATGTACCCCAATGTTTATAGTAGCACAATTTGCAATAGCTAAATGCTAGAAGCAGCCTAGGTGTCCATCAGTAAATGAATGAATCAAAAAACTGTGGTACATTTACACAATGGAATACTATGCAGCAGAAAGAAGGAAGGAGATCCTACCCTTCACGACAGCATGGATGAAACTGGAGAGCATTATGCTAAGTGAAATAAGCCAGGTGGTGAAAAACAAATACCATATAATCTCAACTATAAGTGGAGTCTAATGAACAAAACAAATAAGCAAGCAAAATATAACCAGAGACATTGAAATTAAGAATAAACTGACAGTAACCAGAGGGGAGGGGAGAGGGAAATAACTGGGGCAAGAAGGGAAATGGTTGTCAGTGAGCATGTATAAAGGACCCAAGGACAAAGCCAAAGCGGGGTAAGATTGAAGGTGGGAGGTGAGGGTGGGTGGAGTGGGGGAAAGTGGTGGCAGAAAAATGGAGACAACTGTATTTGAACATTAATTTTTAAAAGAAGTCTTGGCCTTCAGGAAGGACACCACAGTTAAAATGGCAACTCCCATTCAGCTCTGGAGTGGAGCTGATGGCTATGGAAAATATCTGACCCCCTCTGAACCCCATTTAAGCTAAACGGCCTGCACTATGCTAGTAGCTGTGGGAAGTGATACAGATATAGAAGATGTTGTCTCTGCTTTTGAAACTCACAATAAGACAATCCCAGCATGGCAACAGTGCATCAAAACAGGAAAGGTTGAATAACAAAATCCGGCATTGGGTGGTTAAACATCAAAGGGTGGTGCTGGCAGTACAAGTTTTAGTAGTCTTTGCTTTGATATCCTTTAGGCCATGAGACACCAATTCTCATGCTTTTCTTCCTTCTCAGCACATGTGGCACCTTTCCAGACAGACCGTAAGTTCCTTAAGGCAGGGCGTATGTACTTTATTTCAGATGATCCTATACTATTCTTTCAATGGCTTAAGGGAAAGAGTAACTAGGTTGCCTCAAAATCAGTAAGACCAATTTGCAGACAGAATATACTGAGGTTAGTTCCACTCCATCCCCCAAAGAAACCTTCAAAAAAAGATAAAAGTAAAAATAAAAGAAACTCTTATTTATCCTTCAAGATACAATTCGAATGCCACCTATCTATGAAAACTTCTCTCAATGCTAGCTATCAATACCAACAAACCAAACTATAGCTTAGAAGCTTAAAGATAACATACATTTACATGGCTGATGATTCTGTGGATCAACAGTTCAGGCTTACCTGGAGAGGTCTGATCTCATCTGGTATTCCTCATGTGTCTATAGTCACATGTCAATCATCACATAGTTCAACCTCAGGAATTGGCTGTCTGTGAGGCAACAAGGTTGAAGGAGCCACACATTTCTTATCGCCTGCAAAGTTCTTCTGGCTCCTTAATATGGCAGGTTTGGAAATCCAATAGAGTAAGTGGAAATATGCAAGTTCCCTTGAGGCTGTTAAATTAATTAAACAAGCAGGCCATTAGACTTATTTGGCTCTTGTGCCTTGGCAGCCTACATAACCAAACGAAATCTAAGCCTGTAAATGCTATAAGGTTAGGAAATCAAAACACTAAGATCAACCAGTCACAAACAGCCAAGTAGGCTTTAAAGCTTTGGCCAAACAATTTTCTTACTTTACTTTCACTTTTTCACTATAAATGTCTTTCCCCAGCTCTCATGGGTGGAGTACTCAGAATCACTTTCAGTTTGATGCTGTCTCATTTGAATTGATTTTTACTCAGATAAAGTCTTAACATTTTAATATCTTTTTATCAGGGTCTAGGCTTAGAATTAGTACTTCATTACTTTATCTTTTTATCAGGGCCTAGGCTTAGAATTGGCACATCATTACTTCTGACGTGTTCTGGTCACTAAATCAAGTCACATGGCTAAGATGAGATCCATAAGGTAGAAATATAGGCTTCGATTTTTTTTTAATTTTAAAAGACATCATATGATGGTGAAGAAAAAGTATAAAAATTAAAGTCAATTTAATTGGGAAAAACTAAATCAAAAATAAGAATTCTACAACCTTTCAGCTTCCATTTTTTAACTGAAAAAAGCTATTAATAATGCCAATTTTATAGCAGCAATAACCTACTGAGTGCAAGAGCTTTAGGATGAAAATAGCATGTAATTAAATTAGTTTCCTTGGTATTAGATTTAAACTGATAGAACAGCCCTAACGAGTGTAGCTCAGTTGGTTGGTCATCATCTTGCAAAGCAAAAAGTCACTGGTCAGAACACATACCTGGGTTTGGTCCCTGCAGGGACGCAAGAACATATACCACAGGCAACCACTTGAACATGGATGTTGCCCTCTCTTTCTTTCTCTCTCCCTTCCCCTTTCTAAAAATAAATAAAGAGATCACTTCCAGGCAAGATGGAGGCATAGGTAGATACACTGTGCCTCCTTGCATAACCAAAAGAAGGACAACAAATTTAAAAACAAAAACAACCAGAACTTCCAGAAAATCAAACTGTATGGAAGTTCTACAACCAAGGAGTTAAAGAAGAAACATTCATCTGGACAATAGGAGAGGCAGACACAGGCAGCCTGGCAGAGAGGACTCTCAGCAAGGTAGGAGTTGGAGGACTGGCGCAGGCAAGGCAGCGGCTGGTAGACTCTGGAAGGTGGCAACTGGTGGAGTAGGCAGTCTTATATTTGTATGTGGATAAACCAAGGAACAACTGGGGAGTGAGACAGACCACACAATCCAGGATTCCAGTGTGGGGAAATAAAGCCTCAAAACCTCTGACTGAAAAAACTTCTGGGGGTTGAGGTGGCAGGAGAAACTCCCAGGCTCACAAGAGAGTTCATTGGAGAGTTCCACAGGGTCCTAGATTGTGCACAAAACTACCCACCAGGGAATCAGCACCAGAAGGGCCCAATTTACTTGTGGGTAACAGATGAAGTGACTGAAAGCCAGCCAAGAGCTGATCCAGAGGAATTGTTTCCTCTTGGACCCCTCCCTCATATTCATGTTGGTTGCCCCACCCGGGAGAATACCTAAGGCTCTGCCCCTTAGCATGTAACAGGCCTACTAAGGCAATATATATATGGCACAAATGAAAGAACAGATGAAAACTCCAGAAAAAATACAACTAAGCAATGAAGAGATAGCCAAACTATCAGATGCACAGTTCAAAAACCACTGATAATCAGGATGTTCACATAATTGGTTGAGTATGGTCACAAAATAGAGGAAAAAGTGAAGGCTATAAAAAGTGAAATGAAAGAAAATCTACAATGAACCAACAGTGAAGGGAAGGAAACAGACTCAAATCAACAGATTGGAGCAGAAGGAAGAAATAATCATTCAACCAGAACAGAATGAAGAAATAAGAAATTGAAAACATGAGGAGAGGCTTAGGAACCTCTGGGACAACTTTAAACATTCCAACATCTGAATCATAGGCGTGCCAGAAGGAGAAGAGGAAGAGTAAGAAACTGAAAATGTATTTGAAAAAATAATGAAGGCGATCTTCCCTAATCTGGCAAAGGAAATAGACTTTCAGGAAGTACAGGAAGCTCAGAGAGTCCCAAAGAAGTTGGGCCCAAGGAAGAACACACCAAGGCACATTATAATTACATTAGCCAAGATTAAAATGAAGGGGAGAATTCTAGAAGCAGCAAGGGATAAGGGGACAGTCACCTACAAGGGGGTTCCCATCAGACTGTCAGCTAATTTCTCAAAAGAGACCTTACAGGCAAGAAGGGGCTGGAAAGAAGTATTCCAAGTCATTGAAAGGCAAGGACCTACATCCAAGATTGCTCTATGCAGCAAAGCTCTCATTTAGAATGGAAGGGCAGATAAAGTGCTTCTCAGATAAGGTCAAGTTCAAGGAGTTCATCATCACCAAGCCTTTATTGTATGAAATGTTAAAGGGACTTATCTAAAAAAAAGAAGACCAAAATATGAACAGTAAAAGACAACAGACTCACAACTATCAACAACCAAACCTAAAAAATCAAAAAGAAAAACAAACTAAGCAAACAACTAGAACAGATTCACAGAAATGGAGATCATATGGAACGCTATCAGTGGGGAGGGGAAGAATGAGGAAAAATGTGCAGGGAATAAGAAGCATAAATGGTAGGTACAAAATACACAGGGGGAGGTTAATAATAGTATGAGAAATGGAGAAGCCAAGGAACTTATATGTATGACCCACGGGCATGAACTGAGGTGGGGGAATGATGATGGGAGGCAGGGCACAGGGTGGAAGGGAATAAAGGGAAGAAAAAATGGGATAACTATAATAGCATAATCAATAAAGTATATTTAAAAATAATAAATAAAATCTTTACACTGATATAACATAGTTGACCATAGAAGCTTTTTAAATTTAGACTTTATGTTTTGATATAAAGAGTTACAAAATCATAATGTAAAATCAAGAATTTTGAAAATAAAGGTTTTTGGTAATTTTTTAAGTCACATTTATTGAGATATTATTTATATGCTGTAAAATTAACACCCCCTGCCACTTAAAAAATTAATGTATAAAACACATAACACAAAATTTACCAGCTTAACTATTTACAAATTTTATTTATTTGTTTGTTTGTTTGTTTGTTTGTAGAGAGGTGAAAGGAGGGAAAGAAACTGATCATTTGCTCCTTCATAAGTGCCCTGACCAGGGACTGAACCTGCAACTTAGGCATGTGCCCTGACCAGGAATTGACTCACGGCACTTTCCTTTTGTGGGACAGTGCCCAACCAACTGAGCCATACCAGTCAGAGCCACCTTAATCATTCTTCAGAGTAAATTTCAGTAGTGTTAACTATATTCACATTGCATGCAACACATCCCCAGATTTTTTCATCTTGCAAACATAAAATTCTATACTGATTTAATAACAGTTCATTTACCTTTCCTCTAAGCTCCTGGCAACCATAATTCTGCTTTACGTTTCTATGAGTTTGAATCTTTTAAATATCTCATGTAAGTGGAATCATACAGTATTTGTGTTTTTGTGACTGGCTGATTTTACTTAGCATAATGTACCTAAGTTCATCTATGTCATAGCTTGTAACAGAATTTCTTTGTTTTTGAAGGCCACATAATATTCCACTGTGTGCATAGCCACATTTTTTTGTACATTCATCAGTTGATGGGCATTTGGGTTGCTTCCACCTCTTGGCTACTTAAAACAAAGTTGCAATGAATGTGGGTATGCAAATATCTCTGAGATTCTGCTTTCAATTTTTTGGAGATGTGTGTGTGTGTGTGTGTGTGTGTGTGTGTGTGTGTGTAATCTCCAGAAGTGAGACTGCTGGATGATAATTATATTTTTAATTTTTTGAGGAACCTCCATACTGTTTTTCATAGCAGCTACATTATTTTACATTCCCACCAATAATGGACAAGTGTTTAAATTTCTCCACATCCACACCAAATTTATTTTCCTTGAAAGTAGCCACCCCAGTGGTGGGTCAAGTGAAAATGCATCTTTTTTAATGTACAGTCCTATGAGTTTTGAGAAATGCATACCTTTGTATAAACACTACTCCAAACATTATAATTTCCATTGCCTCAGAATTCCCTTGGGCTCCATTGCAGTAAATGCCCTCCCCTAACCAACAGCCCAAGGCAACCACTGATATGTTTATATCCCCATTGTTTTGACTTTTTCAAAAAATCATATAAGCAATCATATAATCTACAGTGTTTTGAATATGGGGGCATTTGGCATAATACACTTGAAACATTCATGTATTTGCATATATGAGTAGTTTTTTCTTCTTTATTCCTGAATAGTATGTCCTTGTATTAACATACTGCCATTTGTTTACCTATTCACCAGTTTATTCACTATTTGGGATGTTTCTAGTATGGGGTCATTATTAATAAAGTGTGTATAGCTTTATACATCTGTACAGCTTAAGCTGTATATCATTTGTAAACCTATATTATGTGTAAACATATGCTTTTTATATCTCTTGGGTAAATACCAGAAACTGGGACTGGTGAATTATATAGTAACAGTATATTTAACTTTATAAGGAACTGCTGAACTGTCTTCTGTCATGGCTATACCATTTTGTACTTCCACTACCAACATATAAGAATTCTTGTTGCCCTACATCCTAGCACTTGGTATTGTTAGGTTTTTAAAGATTTATTTTTCCCAGCAATTCTAACAGGTGTGAAGAGACATCTTGTGTTAATTTAAATTTGCATTTTCCTAATGACTGACAGTGTTGAGCATCTTTTCATACGTTCATTTGCTATTTATTTATCTACTTTGGTAAAGGGTTCAAATTATGTGCTCATTTTTTAATTTAGTTGTTTCTTTTTTTATTGTTGAGTCTTGAGAGCCATTTATATACTCTTGTCAAGTATGTGATTTATAAATAATTTCTCTCAATCTGTGACTTGTCTATTTTCCTAACACTTGTCTTTGGCAGAATGAACTCTTAATTTGGTAGAAGTACAATTTATCAAATTTTTCTTTTATAAATATTTTTTCTGTATTGCAACTAAGGTATCTTTGTCTAACACAAGGTCACAAAGATTATTTTTGTTTTTTTCTAAAAGTTTTATAAATATTTATTTAGCTTACTTACCCATTTTGAGTTAATTTTTATATTAGGTGTCAGTGACAAATTGAGATTTTTTTTTAATTTTAATACTGTTTTCTTTGGCCATGCAGAAGCTTTTTATTTTGATGAGATCCCATTTGTTTATTATTTCCTTTATGTCCCTTACTTTAGAGAACTGACTGTATGGGAAAACATATTTACCAATGATACCTTAGACAAGGGTTTAATCTCCAAAATATATAAAGAACTTACACGACTCTACTCTAAGAAGACAAGCAACCCAATTAAAAAATGGGTAAAGGACTTGAACAGACACTTCTCCAAGGAGGACATACAGAGGATCCAGAGACATATGAAAAGATGTTCAGTATCACTAGCTATCAGAGAGATGCAAATTAAAACCACAATGAGATACCACTTAACACCAGTCAGAATGGCCATCATAAACAAAGCAACAAACAGCAAGTGTTGGAGAGGTCGTGGAGAAAAGGGGACCCTAGTCCACTGTTGGTGGGATTGCAGACTGGTACAATCACTATGGAAAGCAGTATGGAATTTTCTCAGAAAATTAAAAATGGATCTGCCCTTTGACCCAGCAATTCCACTGCTAGGATTATACTCTAAGAACCCTGAAACATCAATCCAAAAGAACCTATTCACCCCAATGTTCATAGCAGCACAATTTACAATAGCCAAGTGTTGGAAGCAACCTAGGTGCCCATCAGTAAATGAATGGATCAAGAAACTGTGGTACATTTACACAATGGAATTCTATGCAGCAGAAAGAAAGAAGGAGCTCCTACCCTTTGCAACAGCATGGATGGAACTGGAGAGCATTATGTAAGTGAAATAAACCAGCTGGTGAAAGACAAATACCATATGATCTCACCTCTAAGTGGAACCTAATCAACAAAACAAACAAGCATGCAAAATATAACCAAAGACACTGAAATTGAGAACAGGCTGACAGTCACCAGAAGGGAGAGGGGAGGGAATTTCAGGGGAAAAGGGGAAGGGTTTAGAGCAACAAATATAAAAGACTCATGGACAAAAACTATGGGGGCTGAAAATGGAGGAGGGTGGGGAGGGCTGGGGTGGTGGGCCGAGATGGGAGTAAAATACAGAAAACTGTATAAGAACAACAATTAAAATTTTTTTAAAAATTGAGATATTTTTTAGCCCTGGCTGGTGTAGCTCAGTGGATTGAGCGCGGGCCTGCGAACCAAAGGATCGCGGTTCAATTCCCAGTCAGGGCACATGCCTGGGTTGCCAGGCCAGTTCCCGTCAGGGGACATACAAGAGGCAACCGCACATTGATGTTTCTCTCCCTCTCTCCTTCCCTTCCCCTCTAAAGATAAATAAATGAAATCTAAAAGGGAAAAAAAAAATTCTTAAAAAAAAAAAACACTGTTTAAAAAAAATTGAGATATTTTTAAAATGTGTATGCCTAGTAATTCTAGCACCATTTATTGAAAAGACTATCCTTTTTCCATTTAATTTTCTTTGCATCTTTACAAAAAATCAGCTGGCCACAAACATGCGAGTGTATTTCTAGGCTCTCCATTTTATACCATTCATCTTCATGTCTACTCTTTGTGAACACTACACTGTCTTGGTTACTAGAGCTTTACAATGAATCTTGATATTGGGTAGTGTAAGTCCAACTTTTTTCTTCTACTTCAAAATTGTTTTAGTTGTTCTAGTTTCTAGTTGTTCCAGTTTACTTTGGACTTAATTTGTTCCTTTCTATATTCTAGTTTTATAAACATATCATTAATTTGAGTCTTTTGTCTTTTAATATAATCATGTGATAATATAAAGTTCCCTCTAAGCACTGCTTTAGTTGCACTCTGCACATTTTGATATTTCATTGACTTTTCATTTTCAATTAGTGCAAAATATTTTCTAGTTTCCTTTTAACTCATGAGTTATTTAGAAGTGTGTGGTTGATTTTGTAAATATTTGGGTGATTTTCTAGTTGTATTTCTGTAAATGATTTCTAATTTAGATCGGTTATGATCAGTGAACATGCTTTATGTGATTTCAGATCTTTTTAATTTGGTTAGGTTTGATTTACAGCCCATAATACGGTCTCTCTTAGTGAATGTTCCATGTGCACTTGAACATAATACGTATTTTGCTGTTGGTGGCTGGAGTGTTCCAAAAATTAGTTAGGCCCAGTTGGTTCATAGTTTTGTTTATGTCTTCCATATATATTCTCATTGATTTCCTTTCTACCTATTATATCAATTTTTAAAATGTGAAAGGTTCCAACTGTAATTATGGATTTGTATTTACCTTTTTAATTCTATCAATTTTTCTTTATTTGAAGGTTACTTGTTAGGTTTATTCATATACACACAATCTGTGCTATGGAATGAATTAACAAACCTGGAGTGTCTCTAAGTTGAGCAAGCAGGGGTCTCGCCCAGTATAGTATAGCATGTTATTAAGAGACTAGGTCTCAGAATCAGAAAAGCAAACATAAAGGCTGAAGCCCACCCTTTCTTAACATGTTACACTAGATATTTAAGCCTCAGCTTTCTTACCTATAATAGCAGTTTGAAAGTATTTACTTCAAGTGGTACCATATTTTTCAGACTATAAGATGCACCCTCCCCCCCAAATTTGAGAGGAATGATGTTTGTTAATGCTGCTGTTGACTTCCATTTACATTTACATTGGTGAAATATTATGTTGTTTATGTTATTAAATATTTTACCACATTTTTTGCTTCAAAATTTTTTTCCTATTTTTCTCCTCTAAAACCTAGGTGTGTCTTATGGTCCAAAAAATATGGTAGGTAACAAAGATTATATGAGATAATGTATGTACAATGCTTAGCACAGTACCTGAGATAGAGTATGTACAAAATAAATATTACTATTAATATTGTTAAAGCTTTAAAAAGGAAGTTAATAGCCACCATTTAAAACTTGAAATCATGTATCTCAGTGATTAAATTATTTTTCAAATACATTTTCTTGCTTATGCTATTACAGTTGTCCTAGTTTTCCCCCTTTATCCCCCACTGCTCAGTACTCCCATTTCCTCCAGCAACCCCCCACTTTAGTTCATGTACATGGGTTGTCCATATACTGAATTTTTTGGACTATAAGACACACCTAGGTTTTAGAGAAGGAAAATCGGGGAAAAAATTTTGAAGCAAAAAATGTGGTAAAATATTTAATAACATAAAAAACATAGGCCTACCTGCCCAGCAAGCCAGGTAAGCACATTTGGACTATAAGATGCACCGCCCCCCCCGCTTTCCTCCCAAATTTGGAGTGGGGGAAGTGTGTCTTATAGTCTGAAAAATGCGGTAAGTTCTTTGGCTTCTCCATTTCCTATACTATTCTTAACCTCCCCCTATGTATTTTGTATCTACTAATTTATGCTTCTTAATCTCTATACCTTTTCCCCTATACACCCCATGCCCCCTCCAAACTGATAACTCTCCAAATGATCTCCATATCTATGATTCTGCTCTTGTTCTGGTTGTTTGCTTAGTTTGTTTTTTAGATTCAATTGTTGATAGTTATGAATTTGTTGCCATTTTAATGTTCATAGTTTTGATCTTTTTCTTAGAGAAGTCTCTTTAACATTTCATATAATAATGATTTGGTGATGATGAACTTCTTTAGCTTTACCTTGTCTGGGAAGCAGTTTATCTGCCCTTCTATTCTAAATGATAGTTTTCCTGGATAGAATAATCTAGGTTGTAGATTCTTACTTTTCATCACTTTGAATACATCTTGCCAGTCCCTTCTAGCGAGCAAAGTTTCTTTTGAGAAATCAGCTGACAGTCTTATGGGAACTCCTTTATGGAAAACTTTCTGTTTTTCTCTTCCTGCTTTAAGATTATCTCTTTAACTTTAACCTTTGGCATTTTTATTTTATTTTATTTTATTTTATTTTATTTTATTTTATTTTATTTTATTTTATTTTATTTTCTCCCCCCTTTATCCACCTCCCCGCTGTGTACCCCCTCCTACCAAGTTCCCCCACCTTAGTTCATGTCCATGAATTGTACATATAAGTTCCTTGGCTTCTACATTTCCTACACTATTCTTAACCTCCCTCTGTCTATTTTCTACCTACCATTTATGCTTCTTATTCCCTGTACTTTTCTCCTATTCCTCCCTTTCCTTCCCTGCTGATAACCCTCCATGTGATTTCCATTTCTGTGATTCTGTTCCTGTTCTATTGTTTACTTAGTTTTTCTTTTTGTTTTTAGGTTTGGTTAATAACTGTGAGTTTATTGTCATTTTACTGTTCATATTTTTGATCTTCTTTTTCTTAAATATGTCCTTTTAACACTTTATATAATAAGGGCTTGGTGATGATGAATTCCTTTAATTTGACCTTATCTGGGAAACACTTTATCTGCCCTTCCATTCTAAATGAGAGCTTTGCTAGATAATGTAATCTTGGATGTAGGTCCTTGCCTTTCATGATTTTGAATACTTCTTTCCAGCCCCTTCTTGACTGCCAGATTTCTTTTGAGAAATCAGCTGATAGTCTGATGGGAACTCCTTTGTAGGTAACTCTCTCCTTTTCTCTGGCTACTTTTAAGATTCTCTCCTTACCTTTAATCTCGGGTAATGTAATTATGATATGTCTTGGTGTGTGCTTCCTTGGGTCCCACTTCTTTGGGACTCTCTGAGCTTCTTGGACTTCCTGGAAGTCTATTTCCTTTGCCAGATTGGGGAAGTTCTCCTTCATTATTTTTCAAATAAATTTTCAGTTTCTTGCTCTTCTACTTCTCCTTCTGGCAGCCCTATGATTCAGATGTTGGAGTGTTCAAAGATATCCTGGAGTTTCCTGAGCCTCGACTCATTTTTCCGAATTCTGGTTTCTTCATTCTGTTCTGTTCGAATGTTTATTTTTTCTTTCTGCTCCAAACTGTTGGTTTGAGTCCCAGTTTCCTTCCCTTCACTGTTGGTTCCTGTATATTTTGCTTTATTTCACTTTGGGTAGCCTTCATTTGTTCCTTGATTTTGCAACTGAGCTCAATCAGTTCTGTGAGCATCCTGATTACCAGTGTTTTTTAAACTGTGTGTCTGATAGGTTGGCTATCTCTTCATCGCTTAGTTGTATTTTTTCTGGAGTTTTGATCTGTTCTTTCATTTGGGCCTTTTTTTTCTCTCTCTCTCTCTCTAACCCTTGGCAATTTAATTATGATGTGTCTTTGTGTGGTCTTCTTTGGGTCAACTCTTTGGGATCCTCTGTGCTTCCTGAATTTGTCTCTTTCCTTCACCAAATTGGGGACATTTTCTTTATTTTTTCAAATAAATTTTCAATTTCTTTCTCTTCCTCTTCTCCTTCTGGCATCTCTATTGTTCACATGTTTGTATGTTTGGAGATGTCCCAGAGGATCCTTTGAATGTTCTCATTTTTTTAAATTTTTTTCTTCTTCTTGTTCTGATTGAATAATTTTTTCTTTCTTTTGTTCCAAATTGTTGATTTGAATCTCAGCTTCATCCCCTCCACTGTTGGTTTCCTGTAATTTTTTTCTTATTTCACTTTATGTGAGCTTCATTTCTTCCTGGGTCTTTTTTATGCTGTTGTCATACTCATTGTGTTCGTTGAGCACCCTGATAACCAGTGTTTTGAACTCTGCATCTGATAGGTTGCTTATCTCTGTTTTGCTCAGTTCTTTTTCTGGAGTTTTGTTCTATTCTTTCATTTGGGCCATATTTCTTTGTCTTTTCAATTTGGAAGCATCCCCATGTTTGTTTCTGTGTATTAGGTAGAGCTGCTTTGACTATCTTAGTAGCATGGCATATTGTAGAAAAGGTGCTGTAAATTGTGTGGGGCAGAGCTAAGTAATTACCAGGGCAGTGTAACTGGTTCTACTTCATGGCTCTGTGTAGAGTGATAACTCGGAGAGGGGACAATGCCATTGCCTGGCTTCTGGAGGTTTGCCCAGAGGGAGCTGTCTCCTGGCACTTGCCCTGTTTCCAGTCACTACACTTTCTGCCTGTATTCCACTTGTGCCCTTCCAGCTGTTGCCCTGGTGCTGAATCCCAGAGGTGGTGGATCTGTGTAAGTCCCAAGTTTGCAGGCCCTTTAGGAGGAGTCTCCTGAAAATCTGGATGTTTCTTCCACCATGCCAATCCCTGCTAGTTTTTACAGCTAGAAGTTATGGGGATTTATCTTCCTGGTGCTAAAATCCTGGGCTGTATGGTCTGGCCTGTGCCTAGGACCCCATGCTCCCAATATATCCTTCCCAATTTTTATCCACCACACGTGAATGTGGAACTGCCTGTTCCAATGCCTTTCCGAGCTATACTGTGTCTCCATGCCTCTCCCCTGAAGCTCTGCATCTCTGACACTCCTGCCATCTGAATGAATGTGACTTCTTTAAATCCTTGGTTGTCAGACTTCCATACAGCTTGATTTTCTGATGGTTCTGGGTGATATTTGTTTTGTGGTGTAGTTGTAATTTCTTCTATAGTTATGTGAGGATGCAAAACATGTTTACCTACACCTCCATCTTCTCAGTGATAATTTAAAAGATAAAAACAATTAATGTTTGTATAATTTTTAAGTGATCATATGAGAATAGAGCCATCATAAATAACTCGACTGCTTCCATTTTCATTTATTTTCCCAAATAATATTTTACTAAAATGTGGCTAATGCCTTCATCAACTCTTTTAGAAACAGGAAACTTTTGTTAAACCTCACTCTCCTTAAAACAAGCAAACAAACAAAAAACTTTAACATATAGATAGAATTAAAAATGAACTTCCAGTTTAGAGAAGGTGAATTAATCATATGTATTAGCTAATCCTCCCTCTTAACATCCATTAAAATAAAGTGAATTGTTTAAGGACATAAAGCTAACCAAAGAAAATAGGAGAGAAGACAGAACCTACAAAATTTTAGAACCTGGAAAACCAGTGGACCAGAGTTACCTGATCTAACAGGCACAGAAATGCTACTGCTAAGCAACTGGTGGAGGGAAAAGCAATATACACTAGAGAACCTCTAAATGATGATAAATTAGTGGCTACTTGTACTTCTGGAAGTGGGATTAGAGTTGAATTAAAGGAACTGGATGAAATTATGTTTAAAAACCAGTTAGACACGATGACATATTGCTTCACACATGCTACAGTGGCTGTAATGAGAGAGTCAGTTGATAACAAGTGTCTAGGCTGTGGAGAACTGGAGCACTCCCTCATTGCTGGTGATAATGTGAATGGTACAGCTGCTTTGGAAAGCATACCAACAGTTCCTCCAAAGGTTAAACACAGAGTTATCATATGACCCAGCAATTTACTCCTAACCCAAGAGAAATGAAAATGTGCCCATACAAAAACTTGTACACAATTGTTCACAGCAGCATTATTTATAACATCCAATAAGAAGCCACTACATGGATGGACCTTGAAAACATTATATTAAGAATCTAGCCCCCCAAGCTCCCACATATTGTTTAAATCCCTTTATATAAAATGTTCAGACTAAGAAAACCTAGAGAAATAAAGTATATCATTAGTGAGTTGCCTAGGTCTAAGGTGTGGGCAGTGGAGGATAAGTGGAAGAGTGAGGCAAGTGACTGCTAAGGACTTGAGCTTCTTTTTGAGGTGATGAAAATGTTCTAAAATTGATGTGGTAATGGTTGCACGCACAACTTTGTGAATATTCTAAAAACCACTGAATCATGTACTTCCAATGGGTAAATTGCATGGTATATGGATTATATCTCAATAAAGATGTTCTAAACACCCCCCCCGCCCACCAAACAATGGTTAGACCCTTGAGGCAGTTCTTGTACTCCACACTGTAGAGCAACCATCCCCTTTCCACTCTGTAGAAGACTGGGGGTGGCGGGTATAAAAGAGATATTCTCTGGATTACATAGTTACAGCCGGTAGAATCAGACTTAACTCCTGAACTGAATTTAAACCTTAGGCCTTCTTTCTCCTTTTGGCTCACAGAAATCAGGCAGAAGTTTCTTCTCTGCATAGGAGTTTAGCAGATCTCAGGAATATAATAGTCCTAGCACAAAAGTCTAAAAATATTGATATTTCTCCAACAGATATGTCAGTATCGTGCCTTCAACAAAACCATTCTGCTAGCTTTGCTATAGTGAGGCTCAGAGTCAACAAACTGAACTCACACTTAGAACTTCCAGTCAGTTTTTTGAGTCCCCATTCCTAAACAGCCAAAACAACCAGATAGTAAAGGAAAACCTTTCACGCAAAAAACAGAGGCCTACAAAGACAGTCAGAAAAAAAAAGCAACTTGGAGAAAACAGACTACTAAGAAAGAAAATATCAAAATAAAAAGGAATAATACTAATATCAGAAATACATGAGAAAACATTGCAAACATGAAATAAGGACAGGATGGTACTTTTAAAATATTTCAGATGCATCTGTACCATGGAACAGTAATAAAGAGCATGAGCAAACAAGCTACACATAGATATCCATGAATCTTAAGTGCATATTAATATATGCAAAAAGCCAGTCTGAAAAGGCTACATACTATAATTCTAGTTATATGATATTCTGAAAAGGACCAAACTATACAGACAGTGAAAAGATCAGTGTGGAGGGAGTGTTGAACAGGTGGACCACAGGAGATTTTTAGGACAGTGAAATTATTCAGTATAATACTGTAATGGTAGGTATATGACATTATACATTTATTTGTCAAGCCCATAGAACTTTATCGCACAAAGAGTGAACCTTAGTGCATGTAAATTTTTATGTCCTTAGAACTCCAGGCACATCTCAGGGTGTGATACAGAATGTAAGAAAAGATTCTAACTGTATCACAAATGTATGAAACAAGCTCATTGATGGGGGGAAAATAAAGAAACTACTTACTGTTTTTATCCCTGTATTCCAAACATTTGATCATGAAATTCTATTAATGTTAGTAAGGTTAGAAACTTTTTCAAGTGACATCTTCAAGTAGATCCTACAATACTCTAATAAAGATGGTAGGGCTAGTTACAATGTATTTCTTGTGACAAAGAAAGAAATCTACCTCTTAATATGGTACCTTTAATATGTTGAGTGTGAGTTAAGAAGTCTTTCATTTTTTAAGAAAAACACTGTTGCCCTGCCTGGTATAGCTCAGTGGATTGAATGTGGGCTGGGAACCAAAGGGTCACCAGTTTGATTCCCAGTCAGGGCACATGCCTGGTTTGCAGGCCAGGCCCCCAGTGGGGGCCATATGAGAGGCAACCACACATTGATGTTTCTCTCCCTCTCTTTCTCCCTCTCTTCCCCTCTCTCTCTAAATAAAAATAAATAAATAAATAAATACGAACGCTGTTTATAAAAGAGAAAGAAAAGCAAACATTTTAAGTGAAAACACAGCCAGACACTTTATGTAATCTTATTCAATCTCCCACAACTCTGAAAGAGGAATTTCCATTCCCATTTTCCAAACAAACATTCCATAAATAAAGTCCTAGATGACAGAGTATGTGGTAGATTTTCAGTGAGTATATACATGAAATAAATAAAACAATGAATGATATAAGCACAAATAATGCATGTAAAACAAATAGTATATTATACAGTACATTTCTAAGGATGGAAATATATAACACATTTAAGTACAGTTTACTAAGAAAGCTCAATGACCACCAAAATTTTCAGAAAAGGCTTCAAAGAGAGGATAAGAGTTAAGGTGGGGACCAGCTCAAGATGACAGAGAAGTGACTGGAAGTCACACTAACCTTCTCCCAGGACCAATCTGGAATTACAAATAAATTGTGGAGAAATCATCCAGAACAAACAATTAAACAATAGTGAGAGAGAAGCATTATAACCTCAGACAGACAGAAGATTCCGCTTCAGCACAACCTGACTGGTAAGGAGTGCAATGGAGACTTGAGAAGGTGCCCACAGGTGGCAGCACCAGAGGGATAATTAAGCAGCAGGTTGGATCCCCTGAAAAGTATGGGGCCTAAACCCTAAGCTAGGATCCCCAGCCTAGAACACCAGAGTCCAAAAAGTACACATATAACAACCAGTGGCAAAAAAACAGCAGGGTTGTTCTCTGCCAGAGACAGACAGCTAGAGACATAAGAGCTGTTTAAAGGGCCAACACAAAAAAATTTTCATTTGCAGCCAATTACCCTGGGCTCCAGCAAAGGTGGGGGCAGAGTGGGCTAGAGACCCCTGAGAAGAGACTAGGGATGGAGGCTTTAGAGAGAGAGCTGACAGAGTAACCTCCAGGATCTCAGTGCTGAGTCATCCCCTATACAGAAGCAGCTATCTTACTCAGGCAGACCACACACCTCTGAGCAGCAGCAGCCTGAGGGGAAACAATGGCCCCAACACCAAGAGGGGTTCTGTCCCACCCCATGATGCTTAAGACTGACTTCTGAGTGCAGAGTGACTAGATTAACAACTGAAGGAGATAGCCACAGTCAGTAGATCCATGGAAATCTCAAATGGCTGCCCAAGGTCAGATGCAGTCATCGTCTGATTTCACCAGAGATGGATCCAGAAAGAAAAAAACAGTGCACCTCACAACATACAGGATGTGGTGGGTAGAGTGACCCATAGTCAGCCATCTGGAGGGAAGAGCCCACCAAAGAATGAGCCAACAACAATCAAAACAAAATTACATCCAGAGGGGCAACATAAATAGCATATAGGTCGTCCCAAGAGCATCGAATTCAGGAGATCAATGAGACTGCACCACTGAATCTCACAGGTCTCCTACCATAGAAGTTTGCACCAGAAAGTCAGGAAGTCAAAACAAATCGATTTAAGAATCAGAATCAAACAAGAAGAGTCTCACAAATAATGGGAAGAAAAAGAAACAACCCCAATCAAAAGGAAAGGAGTAATCCTCAGAAAGAGTGTTAAATGAAATAGAGGAAGTCAACTATCAGATATTTAGTTCAAAATAATAGCTATAAGGAAGCTCAATGAACTCACTGAGAATTACCAAAAACTACAGGGAAGCTACAGGAACTTACTGCAAACTATATAAGCATGAGAAAAGAACATAGAAACTACCAACAAGAGCCAAGTGGAAATGAAGAACACAATTTCTGAACTTAAGAACACAGTAGAAGGAATCAAAAGTAGGCTAAATGAAGCAGAGGATTGAATCAGCGAGCTGGAGGACAGGGTAGGAAAAAACTCCCAGAAGGAGCAAGAAAAGGAAAAAAGACTCAAAAAAGAATGCAGAGAGGTTAAGGGAACCGCAGGACAACATGAAACATAATAATATCCATATAATAAGGATACCAGAAGAAGAAGAGGAGCAAGGAATTGAAAACCTGTTTGAAAAAGTAATGATGGAAAACTACCTTAATTTGATGAGAGAAAAAGCCACACAAATCCAGAAAGCACAGAAGGGCCCAATGAAGAGGGACCCAAAGAGGCCCACTCCAAGACACATCATAATTAAAATGGCAAAATTCAAAGACAAAAAGAGAATCTTAAAGGCAGCAAGGGAGAAACAGGAAGTAAAATACAAGGGAGCCCTGATAAGGCTATCAGCTGACTTCTCACCAGAAACATTACAAGCCAGAAGGGAATGGCAAGAAATATTCCAAATATTGAAAAACAAAGGTCTTCAACCAAGATTACTCTATCCAGCAAGGCTCTCAATTAAAATGGAAGGAGAAATAAGGAGCTTCCCAAGCAAAAGAAGCCTAAAAGAATACACCTCCACCAAACCAGCACTGCAAGATATGCTAAAAGAAGTACTTTAAGAAGAGGAGCAAAACAGTGAGGGCGGGGGCGGGGGGGGGGGGGGACAAAGGTAAAGGAGTAAGATGGCAATGAAGAAGTACCTATCAATAATAACCTTAAATGTAAATGGATTAAATCCTCTAATTGAAAGACATAGGGTAGCTGAATGGATAAGAAAACATGACCCTCACATATGCTGCATACAAGAGACCCACCTCACAACAAAAGACCTACATAGACTGAAAGCGAAGGGTTGGAAAAAAATATTCCAAGCAAACAGACAGGAAAAAAAAAGCTGGGGTAGCAATACTTGTATACAACAAAAGAGACTTCAAAACAAAGGCCATAAAGAGAGACCCAGAAGGACACTTTATAATACTCAAGGGAAGACTCCATCAATCAGACATAAATATTGTAAACATATATGCACCCAAAATAAGAGTACTCAAATATATAAGAAAAATCTTGGAGGACTTCAAGAAAGATATAGACAGCAACACAATTATAGTAGGGGATTTTAACACCCTACTGTGAACAATGGATAGATCTTACAAACAAAATATCAACAAGGATATTATGGAATGGAATGATGCATTATATTAAATGAATTTAACTAATACATATTGAACTTTTCACCCCAAAGAAGCAAAATACACATTATTCTCTAATGTACATGGAACATTCTCAAAGATAGATCACATGATAGAACACAAAACAAGACTCAATAAATTCAAGAAAATTGAAATCATACCAGAATTTTCTTGGACCACAGGGCCTGAAACTAGCAACCAACCTCAAGGGAAAAATTAAAAAACATTCAAACTCATGGAGATTGACTAGCATGCTATTAAACAATGAATGGGTTAAGAATGAGATCAAGGAAGAAATCAAAAAGTTTCTGGAGAAAAATGAAAATGAATTGATGCAGACTGCAGCCCACCAGGTCCATGTGTCATGGCCTCAATGAACAAATTCACATGGACTACAGAAATCCTGTAGAGAAAAAGGGATGGCATGGCCACTCTCTAAGTGAGAGAGAGGGCCCAGACCACTACCTGGACAGGCTTTTATTGCTTTTCTGGGCACATTACATCAAGGATGGTCCTCATGTACTATGCACAGGTTCGCTTTAGGTGGTTACCTTTTATAGATAACCAAGGAGAGGAAGTTGCTAATTACTACAAAGAAAAAGGATATTTGCAAATGCAAAAAAAAAAAAAAAAAAAGTGGTTGAACTGGTTACACTCATCCTTGGGAGGTTTAGCATAGATTTTAGGAAGTTACTTTAAAGATAGGCAGTAAACATTTGCTGCCTCAATTCAGGGTGACAGTTTTAGCAAAAGTAAGTCTCAAAGCAGCCTAGGTACAATGTAGACCTGATTCCCCATGGGGAAACCTAGCCATGGGCTTGGGTCTTGTGTGCCAACTCACTTCCCACTGGATTTTCTGAGTCAGAAGCTGGGATACATATCCCACTGCCACATGAAATGGTCCCCTATAATGAACACACTACAGTCCAAAACCTATGGGACACAAAGAGGGCAGTCCTGAGAGTGAAGTTCATAGTAATACAGGCCTACTTAAAAAAGATAGAAACATTTAAAAACAAATGATCTAACCTTAAATCTAGAAAAACTGGAGGAACAACAACAAACAAAGCCCAGAGCAAGCAGAAGGAAGGAAATAATAAAGATCACAGCAGATTTAAATGACATAGAGACTAAAAGAACAATTCAAAGAATTAATAAATCCAGGAGGTGGTTCTTTAAAAAGATAAACAAAATTGACAAGCTTGTAACCAGACTCATCAAGAAAAAAAGGGAGAGGACCCAAATAAATAAAATGAAAAATGGAAGAGGAGAAATTACAACTGATATCACAGAAATACAAAGGATTGTAAGAAATTACTATGAACAACTACATACCAAGAAATTTGAAGACCTGGGTGAGATGGACACATTTTTGGAAACATATTTCTGCTTTGTCATTCCAAAATTGAATGACAAAGCAGCAGGAAGTCTGAACAGACCGATGAGAGTTAGTGAAATTGAAGCAGTAATCAAAAACTACCCCCCCCCCCCCCCGCAACAAAAGCCCAGCGCCAGATGTCTTCACAGTAGAATTTTACAAAACATTTAAGGAAGAGATAACCCTATCCTTCTCAGACTACTCCAGAAAATTCAAGAAGGGGGAAGACTCCCAAAATATTTTTATGAGGACAGCATGATCCTATTTCCATACCAGATAAAGATACAACAAAGAAAGAAAGGTACAGGCCAACATTGTGTACAAACATAGACACTAAAATCCTTAACAAAATGTTGGCAAACTGCATCCAGCAATACATTAAAAACATCATACACCATGATCAAATGGGATTCATACCAGGGATGCAAGGATGATACAATATTCTCAAATCAATAAACGTAATACACCATATAAACAAAAGGAATGATAAAAATCACATGAGCATGTCCATAGATGTAGAAAAGCATTTTATAAGGTACAGCACCCATTTTTGATAAAAACACTCAACAAAGTGGTAGTAGAGGGAGCATACCTCAACATAATAAAGGCCATACATGAAAAACCTACATACTCAATGGGCAAAAACTAAAAGCTTTCCCACTAAGATCAGGAACAAGACAAGGATGCCCACTTTCACCACTTCTTTTCAATGTAGTATTGAAAGTCCTAGCCACAGTGATCAGACAAGAAGAAGGAATAAAAGGTATCCAAATTGGAAAAGAGGAAGTAAAACTGTCATTGTTTGCAGATGACATGAAAACCCTATAGACTCCACCGAAAAACTATTCGACCTAATAAGTGAATTTGGCAAAGCAGCAGGTTACAAAGTCAGTGTTCAGAAGTCAAAGACATTTTTTATACACCAACAACAAAATATCAAAAACAGAAATTAGGAAAAAAATCCCATTTGATATAGCGACAAGAAAAAAAATACCTAGGAATAAACCTAACCAAGGAGGTAAAAGACCTATACTAAAGAACTACAGAACACTGAAGAAAGAAACTGAGGAAGATGCAAACAAATGGAAGCATGTACCAGGTTCATGGATTGGAAGCATTAATATCATTGAAATGGCCATGTTATCCAAAGCAATTTATAGATTCAGTGCAATCCCTATTAAAATACCAATGATCTATTTCACAGATACAGAATAAACATTTCAAAAATTTACATGGAACCATGAATGACCCCAAATAGACACCAAAATTTTGAGAAAGAAGAACAAAGTAGGAAAGAGCATGATACCTGACATCAAACTATATTATAATGCCACTGTAATCAAAACAGCCTGGTGCTGGCATAAGAATAGACACATAGACCAATGGAACAGAACAGAGAGCCCAGAAATAAACCCGTCTCTATGATCAATTTATATCTGACAAAGGGGCTGAAATATAAAATGGAATAAAAATAGCCTCTTCAACAAATGGTGTTGGGAGATCTGGACAGCTACATGCAGAAAAATAAAACTTGACCACCAACATACACCGTGCCCAATAATAAGCTCAAAATGGATAAAAGACTTAAATATAAATCATGACACCATAAAAGTCCTAGAGAAGAACATAGGCAGGAAAATCTCAGATATTCCATGCAACAATAGTTTTACCAATATGTCCCCTAGAGCAAGGGACATAAAGGAAAGAATTAACAAATGGAACTTCATAAAAATAAAAAGCTTTCTCATGACTGAAAAAATATCAGCAAATTAATAAGGGAACCAACTGTATGGGACAACATATTTGCCAATGATACCTCGGACAAGGGTTTGATCTCCAAAATATATCAAGAACTCACATGACTCCACTCCAGGAAGACAAACAATCCAATTTTAAAAAGGGCAAAGGACCTGAACAGACACTTCTCCAAGGAGGACATATAGCCCAGAGACATATGAAAGTTTGTTCAGCCTCACTAGCAATCAGAGAGATGCAAATTAAAACCACAATGGGATATCACTTCACACCAGTCAGAATGGAAAACATAACCAAATCAAGTGCTGGTGAGGTTGTGGAGAAAAGGGAACCCTAGCACACTATTGGTGGGAATGCAGAGTGGTGCAGCCACTGTGGAAAACAGTATGGAATATCATGAACAAAACTAAAAATGGAACTGTCTTTTGACCCTGCAATCCCACTGCTAGGATTATACTCTAAGAATCCTGAAACACTAATTCAAAAGAACCTAGGCACCCCAATGTTCATAGCAGCACAATTTGCAATAGCCAAGTGCTGGAAGCAACCTAGGTGACCATCAGTAAATGAACAAATCAAAAAAACTATGGTACATTTACACAATGGAATTCTTTGCAGCAGAAAGAAAGAAGGAGCTTCTATCCTTCATAACAGCATGGATGGAACTGGAGAGCATTATGTAAGTGAAATAAACCAGCTGGTGAAAGACAAATACCATATGATCTCACCTCTAAGTGGAACCTAATCAACAAAACAAATAAGGAAGCAAAATATAACCAGAGACATTGAAATAAAGAACAAACTGACAGTAATGAGAAGGGAGGTGGGATGGTGATAACAGGGGAAAGAAGGGGAAGGGTCGTCAAGGAACATGTATAAAGGACCCATGGACAAGCCAAAGAGGGGAAGGATTGAGGGTGGGTGGTGAGAGTGGGTGGGTTGGGGGGAAGTTGTCAGGGGAAAATGGAGACAATACATGAACAATAATAAAAAAATGCAAAGAAAAAAAGACTTGAGGTACACTTTTAAGCGTGCATACAATATAGATAAACAGATAGTAGGATGAGGACATTTCAGGTGAAGGAGGCTAGAATCAGTAATTAAGGCAGGCAAAAGCATGGTTGTGTAAAAAGTCAAGTGGATTGAAGCACTTTCCTAATAGCCTTTCAACTCTAATTTTTTTAAACCACAATATGCAAGTATACTGGCTCTACAATCTATGTCTATTAATTTTGTGGCTGTCTTAAAGCTAATATTAAATTTTCTTCAAAAATAACAAATATAGAAAGATTGTTAGATAAATCATTAAGTTAAAGAATGTTAGACATAGGAGATTTTCATGCAGATAAGTTTTTAAAATTTTCTAGGACAACACACATGGTAAATGGTAGAATTGGGTTATAAACAGAGAGTTCTATGGTCTTCCTACATACATGACTTGGTTCCTCAAATGAGGAACTGAAGTCTGCGTTGTGTACATTACGTAGTATTTATTAAACAGTAATTCAGTGGGAATATTCCCATTCTTATTTCTCTATAAATACAGAAGGAATAGCAGAATACAAAATATAAATAAAATACAACTAATGCACTCTGTCATACAGAAAGATTCAAAAGCAGAGGAGCAGGTTAGGGTAATATGACTTTGCTTAGTTTGTGTTGCATTTTAGTTGATGCTAGATAAGCTTTGGATATCCAGAGTTCCCTTCTCAAAAGAGTCTACAATTATGGGAAGAATGATTTGGAGTGTTGGCAGCTCTTGTAAAACTGCTATACATGTTTTTGTTCATTCACATCCCAAAGATTCTTTTTCTCCTCCAGTTACACAACCATGTTGTGAATTGCCCCTTGGACAGTTAGGTATTAGGTGTGTGCATTTCCTTGGCTTGGTATTTTAAATTACCCTCTAATCATTACCCTTTTGAAGATTTAGACTTAAAAGAAGAGATACAGTACTTCTTAGTTACTCCCACGCTGGGAGATATGCCTGGTCTGTATCTTCACCCCTTCTCTTAAGTTCAGAGGAAAGCTGATAAAGAATAGGCCCAGTGGTTCTACAAACCTACAACTAAATTAAGAAAGACAATCCCAGTGTTACTACAAAAAATGTTAAATCCTACCCCTGACTTCTTCCAGGAATTGAGGAAGAATCCCTCACTCTTTTCATGAACACATTACCCACTTAATTTTAATTAATGTTGTATTTTGTAAAAACAGTGAAGTCAAATTGAAGGAGAACTAAAGAGCTTTCCAGACAATTAAAAACTAAAGGAGTTTATTACCACCAAAATAGTATTACAAAAAAATATTAAAGGGTCTTATTTAAGAAAAAGAGGAAAAAAGGCCAGAATAAAACAGCAATAAATATGTACCTGTGAATAATCTCTTTAAATGTAAATGGCTGAAAAGCATCATTCAAAAGACATAAGGTAGGTGAATGAATAAGAAAACAAGACACATATATATGCTATCTACAAGACACCCAAATCAGAATGAAAGACATAGTCCAAAACTAAAAAGGTGGAAAAAGATATTTTATGCAAATTAAAAGGTAAAAAAAGCTGGAATAGGAATACTTATATCTGACAATATAAACTTTAAAACAAAGGCTATAGTAAGAGATAAAGAAGGACAGTATATAATGGTAAAGAAAGCAATCCAATAAGAGGATATAACCCTGGTAAATATTTATGCACCCTACATAGGAGCACCTAAATATGTAAAGCAAACCTGGATGGACATAAAAGAAGAGATAGGCAGAAATACAATCATAGTTAGTGATTTTAACACCCCATTGACATCAATTTGTAGATCTTCCAGACAGAAAATCAACAAGGAAACAGTGGCTTTAAGTGACACACTAGATTAGGTGGATTTAATTGAAAACTTCAAAGCATTTTACCCCAGAGCAGCAAATACACATTCTTTTTAAGTGCACGTGAAATATTTTCTAAGACAGATCACATGCTAGGACACAAGACAAGTCTCAATAAATATAAGAAGATTGAAATCATATCAAGTATCTTCTTTGACCATAATAGTATGAAACTAGAAATCAATTACAAGAAAAAACCTGAAAAACACACAAAAATATGGTGGTTAAGTAACATGTTACTAAACAATAAATGGGTTAACAATAAGATCTAAGAAGAAATCAAAACTTACCTTAAAACAAATGACACAACTTAAAAACACAACTACCAAAATCTACAAGACAAAAGCAGTCCTATAAGGGAAATTCATAGCATTACAGGCCTATCTCAAGAAACAAGAAAAATCTCAAATAAACAATCTAACTTTATACTTAAAGGAACTGGAAAAGAACAACAATAACAACAACAATAACAACAAAAAAAAGCCCAAAGTAAGTAGAAGGAAGCAAATAATAAAGATCAGAATAGAAATAAATGAAATAGCTCTGACTAGTGTGGCTCAATGGATTGGACATCGTCTCACAAAACATAAAGTTGCCAGTTTGATTCCTGGTCAGGACACATGCCTGGTTTGTGGACCAGGTCCCCACTTGGGGGTGTGTGAAAGACAACCAATCTATGTTTCTCTCATACATTAATGTTTTTCTCCTCTTTCTCCCTCCCTTTCTCTCTTTCTCTAAAAATAAATAAATTAAATCTTTAAAAAAGAAACAAAATAGAGTGTGAAAAACAATATAAAAGCTCAATAAAATCAAGAGCTGGTTCTTTGAAAAGATAAACAAGACTGACAGACCTTTAACCAAATTCATCAAGAAAAAGGAGAAAGAACTCAGATAAATAAAATCAGAAATAAAAGGGAAAAAGTAACAACTGACACCAAAAATATACAAAGGATTGCAGGAAAGTATTATGAACAACTATATGCAACAAATTGGACAATCTGGATGAAATGGACAAATTCCTAGAAACATACAATTTTCCAAAACTAAATCAGGAAGAATCAAATCTGAATAGCCAAATTACACCTAATGAAATTGAAGCAGTAATCAAAAAACTCCAAACAAACAAAAGCCCTGCACCAGATGGCTTCACAGGTGAATTTTACAAAACATTCAAGGAAGAACTAACACCTATCCTTTTCAAACTACTTCAAAACATTCAAGAAGTGGAAAAACATCTAAGTTAATTTTATGAGGACAACATTATCCTAAGTCCAAAACCAGATAAAGACACTACAAAGAAAGAAAATTAGAGGCCAATATCCCTCATGAATATAGATGCTAAAAATCTCAACAAAATACTAGAAAACCAGATCCAGCAATACATTAAAATGATTATTAGATTTCCAGCCAAGATGGAGGCGTAGGTAGACACACTGTGCCTCCTCACACAACCAAAATTAAGGACAACAAAGATTTAGAAACAAAAAAACAATCCGAGCTGACAGAAAATTGAACTGTAAGGAAGTTCGACAACTATTCATCCAGACTGGTAAGAGGGTAGAGTCAGTGGCCCTCGGAGAGGGGTTGTGGCAGGAAAAAGTGGTGATTGGTGGTCCTGGGCATGCAGGCGGCAGCTGGCAGACTATGGGCACATGGGCTGTGGCTGGCAGACCCCAGGCCTGTAGGCAGCTTGCTGATTTCTAACACATTAGCACACAGATAAACCAGACAAAAATGGAGAGACAAACTGGGCAACTCAGGGCCCCAGCACCAGGAAATAAAGCCTAAAAGCACCAATTGAAAACACTTGTGGGGGTTGAGGTTCCAGAAGAGACTCCCAGCTTCACAGGAGAGTTCGCTGGAGAGACCCACAGGGTCCTGGAATGTGCACAGGCCCACCCACCCAGGAAGCAGCACCAGAAGTGCCCACTTTGTTTGTGGAAAGTAGCAGAGGGGTCTGGGATACAACAGAGAGCAGAGCAAACACCATTATTCCCTCTCTGACCCTGCTCCCACATACAGCGTCACAACCCAACCACTGGGTTTCCCCACCAGTGAACACCCAAGGCTCCACCCCTCATTACATAACAGGTGCGACCAGACCTCCCCCCCTCAAAAAAAATATATATGGCTCAAGTGGAAGAACACATCAAACCTCAGAACCAATACATCTAAGCAACCAAGAGACAGCCAACCTATCAGATGCACAACTCAAAGAACTGGTGATCAGGATGCTCACAGAATTGGCTGATTTTACTTACAAATTAGATGAATAAATTAAGGCTACAATAAGTGAAACGAAGGAAAACACAAAGGGAACCAATAGTGATAGGAAGAAAACTGGAACTCAAATCAATGGAGTGGACCAGAAGGAAGAAAGAAATAAACGAACAGAAAAGAATGAAGAAACAAGGATTCAAAAAAATGAGGAGAGGCTTAGGGTCCTCCAGGACATCTTTAAACGTCCCAATATCCAAATTATAGGGGTACCAGAAGTGGTAGAGGAAGAGCAACGGGTGGAAAACTTATTTGAACAAATAATAAAGGAGAACTTCCCCAATCTGGCAAAGGAAATAGACTTCCAGGAAGTCCAGGAAGCTCAGAGAGTACCAAAAAAGTTGGGCCCAAGGAAGCACACACCAAGGCACATCATAATTACACTAGCCAAGATTCAAATGAAGGAGAGAATTCTAGAAGCAGCAAGGGACAGTCACCTACAAAGGAGTTTCCATCAGACTCTCAGCTGATTTCTCAAAAGAGACCTTCCAGGCAAGAAGGGGCTGGAAAGAAGTATTCCAAGTCTTGAAAGGCAAGGACCTACATCCAAGATTGCTCTATGAAGCAAAGCTGTCATTTAGAATGGAAGGGCAGATAAAATGCTTCTCAGATAAGGTCAAGTTAAAGGAGTTCATCATCACCAAGCCCTTATTATATGAAATGTTAAAGGTACTTATCTAAGAAAAAGAAGATAAAAAATATGACAGTAAAAAGACAGCAAACTCACAACTATTAAGAACCACACCTAAAACAAAAGCAAACTAAGCAAACAGCTAGAACAGGAACAGAACCACAGAAATGGAGATCATATGGATTGTTAGCAACAGGGGAATAGGAGGAGGAGAGAGGGGGAAAAGGTACAGAGAATAAGTAGCATAGACAGTAGGTTGAAAATAGACAGGGGGAGTGCAAGAATAGTATGGGAAGTGTAGAAGCTAAGGAACTTATGACACATGGACATGAACTAAAGGGGGGCATGTGGGTGGTGGGGGTGAAAGGTGGAGGGGAATGAAGGAGGGAAATGGGACAACTGTAATAGCATAATCAATAAAAAAATGTAATGTATACACACACACAGAAATGATTATACACCATGATCAAGTGGGATTTATTCTGGAGATTCAAGGTTGTTACAATACATGCAAACCAATAAACATGATGCAAAATGAAGGAAAAAGCATGATCATATCAACAGCTACAAAAAGAGCATTTGATAAAATCCAACATTAACTTATGATAAAAACTATCAGCAAAATGGGAATAGAGGGAACATACCTCAATGTAATAAAGGTCACACAGGACAAACTTGCAGCCAACATCATACTCAATGGACAAAAACTATAAGCATTTCCATTAAGATCAGGAACAAGACAGGGATGGCCATTTTCATCACTCTTACCCAAAAAAGTACTGGAAGTTCTAGTCAGAGCAATCAGATAAGAAGAGAAAATAGGAAATATCCAAATTAAAAAGGAGGAAGTAAAAATGTCATTTTGCAGATGACATGATAATGTACATAGAAAACCCTAAAGATTCCATCAAAAAACTACTAGAACTGATAAATGATTTTCACTAAAGTAGCATGATACTTTATCCAGAAATAAATTTCCAGAAATGAGTTGCATTTTTATACACTAATAATAAACTATTAGAAAAGAAAACAATCCCATTTACAATTGCATCAAAAAATAAAATACCTAGAAACAAAAATAGATGTAAAAGACCCATACATGAAAAATTATAAGACAGTGATGAAAGAAATTAAAGAAGATAAGTGAAAGCATATGCCACATTAACAGATAGGAAGAATTAACATCAATAAAATGTCCACAGTACCCACGGCAATCTATAGATTTAACACAATTCTATCAAGATACCAACAGCATATTTCACAGAACTAGATCAAATATTTCAAAAATTTATACGGAATGACAAGAGACCCTGAATAGCCATGACAATCTTGAGACAGAAGAACAAAGTTGGAGGTATCACATTATCTAATATCAAACTATTAAGGCCATAATAATCAAAATGGCATGGTTCTGACATAAAAACAGACATGAAAAAAATAGAGAGCCCAGAAACAAACCGATGCCTCTAGAGTCAATTAATATTTGAAAAAGGAGGCAAAAATATACAATAGGGTAAAGATAGTCTTTCCCAGCCCAATAAATGGTGTTGGGAAAACTGAACAGACATGTGCAAAAAAAAAAAAAAAAAATGAAAGTAGACCACCTTACACCATGTACAAGAATAAACTCAGCCATGGCTGGTGTGGTTCAGTGGATTGAGTGCCCACCTGAGAACCAAAGGGTAACTGGTTAGATTCCCACTCAGGGCACATGAGGCTGCGGGCCAGGTCAAGTCCCCAGTAGAGAGGTCACGAGAGGCAAGTACACATTGATGTTTCTCTCCCTCTCTTTCTTCTTCCCTTCCCCTCTGAAATAAATAATTTTTTAAAAAGAATAAACTCAAATAGATTAAAGATTAAATGTAATATAAGAAAACTTAAAAATCCTAGAAGATAACATATGCAGTAAAATCTTAGACATTTTTTATAGCAATTTTTTTCTAACATACTACCTAAGGCAAGGGAAACAAAAGGAAAAAATAAACAATTGGCATTACATCACACTAAAAAGTTTTGCATAGCAAAGGAAACAATCAACAAAATGAAAGGACAACCTACTGAATAGGAGGACATGTTCAGCAATGACACATCTAATAAGTAGTTAAAATGCCAATTTATAAATAACTTAAGAAGCTCAACACCAAAAAAAAACCATTCTAATTAAAAAAATGGGCACTTCTCCATAGAGGATATACAGATGGCCAATAGACATTTGTAAAGCTGGTCAACATCACTAATTATCAGAGAAATGCAATTAAAACCACAATGAGCTATCACCTCATACCTGTCAGAATGGTATGAGGTGATAGCTCATCATCAATAAATCAACAAACAACATATGTTGGGGAAGATGTGGATAAAAGTGAATCCTTGTGCAATATTAGTGGGAAGTAAGATTGGTGCAGCCACTGTGGAAAACATTATGCAGTTTCCTCAAAAAGTTAAAAGTGGGGTCATAAGGCAGTTCAAAATACTAAATAGGTTTGACTTCATTGTTTATAAGGCAGTGCCTTATGACCCCATGATTCCATTTCTGGGAATTTACCTGAAGAAAACTGAAACACTGATTGGAAAGAATATATGCACCCTTAAGCTCATTGTAGCATTATTTATAATAACTAAGATTTGGAAGCAGCCCACATGTTCGTTGGTAGATGAGTGGATAAAAAAAGCTCTATTCCATTTATACAATGGTATATTACTTGGCTGTAAAAAAGAAGGGAATCTTTCCTTTTCTGACAGCATAAATAGACCTGGAGAGCTTTATGCTAAGTAAAGTAAGCCAGTTAGACAAAGTACCATATGATTTCACTCACATGTAAAATTTAACAAAGTAAACTAACAAACAAAATATAAACAGATTCATGGATAGAGAAGAGACTGACAGCTGTCAGAGGGGAGGTAGGTTGCAGGGCTAGGGGGAAAATGTGAATGGATTATGCAAAAAAGAAAAAATTCAGACTTCTGGCCAAGATGGAGGTGTAGGTGGACACACAGTGCCTCCTCTCACAACCAAAATTAAGGACAGAAAAAAATTTAGAACCAGAACAGATAGAAAATTGAATTGTACGGAAGTCCCACAACGATTCACCCAGACTGGTAAGAAGGGTGGAGTTGGCGGCTGGTGGAGAGGGATCTTGGCAGGAAAAAGCAGTGGCTAGGGGGTCTCAAACACGCAGGTGGTGGTTGGCACACCTCAGGTGCACAGGCAGTGGTTACCAGGTGCAGGGAGGCAACGAGCAGACCAAGCAAGGCACACAAGACAGCTGACCACGGTCACACATTTGCATGCAGATAATCCAGGCGAAAACGGGAAACGAGACAGACTGCGCAATTTAGGGCCCCAACACCGGGAAATAAAGCCTAAAATCACTGATTGAAAACATTTGTGGGGTTGAAGGGCGGGGAGAGAATCCCAGCCTCACAGGACAGTTCATTGGAGAGACCCACAGGGTTCTAGAACATATACAAGCCCAGAGACATGGAAATCAGCACCAGAAGGGTCCAATTTGCTTGGGGAAAGCGGCGAAAGAGACTGTAATGCAAGAAAGAGCAGAGCAGGCACCATTGTTCCCTCTTGGACCCTGCCCCCACATACAGCGTCACTACCCAGCAAGTGGACTGCCCCACCCTGGGGAACACCTAAGGCTCTGCGCCTCACTAAACAGCCTCGACCAGACCAAAAACCAAAAACAAACAAAAAAAAAACAAAAAACAAAAAAAAAACAAAAAATGGCTCAAACGGGAGAACAGATCAAAGCCCCAGAGCCAATTCATCTAAGTGACCAAGAGATAGCCAACCTATCAGATGCACAGTTCAAAGCACTGGTGATCAGGATGCTCACATAATTGATTGATTTTGGTCACAAATTAGATGAACAAATGAAGGCTACACTAAGTGAAATGAAGGAAAATGCACAGGGAACCAATAGTGATGGGAGGAAAACTGGGACTCAAATCACTGGAATGGACCAGAAGGAAGAAAGAAACAACCAAACAGAAAAGAATGAAGAAACAAGGATTCAAAAAAATGAGGAGAGGCTTAGGGTCCTCCAGGACATCTTTAAACATTCCAACATCCGAATTATAGGGGTACCAGAAGGGGAAGAAGAAGAACAAGAAGTGGAAAACTTATTTGAACAAGTAATAAAGGAGAACTTCCCCAATCTGACAAAGGAAATAGACTTCCAGGAAGTCTAGGAAGCTCAGAGAGTCCCAAAGAAGTTGGACCCAAGGAGGAACACACGAAGGCACATCATAATTACATTAGCCAAGATTAAAATGGAGGAGAGAATTCTAGAAGCAGCAAGGGATAAGGGGACAGTCACCTACAAAGGAGTTTCCATCAGACTCTCAGCTGATTTCTCAAAAGAGACCTTCCAGGCAAGAAGGGGCTGGAAAGAAGTATTCCAAGTCTTGAAAGGCAAGGACCTACATCCAAGATTGCTCTATGAAGCAAAGCTGTCATTTAGAATGGAAGGGCAGATAAAATGCTTCTCAGATAAGGTCAAGTTAAAGGAGTTCATCATCACCAAGCCCTTATTATATGAAATGTTAAAGGGACTTATCTAAGAAAAAGAAGATAAAAAATATGACAGTAAAAAGACAGCCAACTCAGTTATTAACAACTACACCTAAAACAAAAACAAACTAAGCAAGCAACTAGAACAGGAACAGAAACACAGAAACACAGAAATGGAGATCATATGGAGGGTTAGCAACAGGGGAGTGGGAGGAGGAGAGAGGGGGAAAAGGTACAGAGAACAAGTAGCATAGATAGTGGGTAGAAAATAGACAGCGGGAGGGCAAGAATAGTGTGGGAAATGTAGAAGCTAAAGAACTTATGACACATGGACATGAACTAAAGGGGGAGAATGTGGGTGGGAGCAGGTGTGCAGGGCGGAGAGGAATGATGGGGGAGAAATGGGACAAGTGTAATAGCATAATCAATAAAATATATTTAAAAAAATGAAAAATTCATAGACACAGACAACACTATGCTGATTGCCAGAGGGTAAGGGAGTGGGGGTGGTAAACAAGGGTACGGTGGGTATAAATAGTGATAGAAGGAGACTTGACTTGGAGTGGTGAACCTACAATACAATATACAGATGATATATTATAGAATTGCACACCTGAAAGCTATATAATTTTATTAACCAATGTCAGCCCAATAAATTCAATAAAGAATTTTTTAAATAAAACATTAAAACAATGAATTCAAACCTATTTAGTATTTTGAAAAGACAACAAATTTATTAGTAATGCGTATATATATATATCTTCAGGATGCCTCATCTTAAGCAGAGTAATTATGATGCAAGGAGAAAATAAAATTGATAAGAAATCATGGTACTAGTCTCATTACCTCAGTTTCTCAATGTGTTGAAAAAGCAAGCTAATAAGAATACCTAAGCGAACTTACGTTCAAAACAATATTTTTCTATGTTTAATTAAACATGTTTGTAGTAGAGTTTGACTTATTCTTAAAATAATTTAATAGTTTATATTTACTTTAATCAAATTTTCATCTTCATGCATGTCCCTTTTAAACGTTCATTTGACTCTTGTCCTGTTAATCTGTGGGAAAGAGGTATTATAGTTTTAAGTTTTTACCATTTTGAACAGTTTCCTTTTAGCCAATTTTTATCTTTGTATCATATTTTTAAGCAAATGTGCAGATTAAGTGCATCAATCTTTCTTATATACCTACTCTGTACAGAACTCATATTTCCTTATGGATATTACTAATGGAGAAATTTTTAAAACGTTAACTGGCCTCTACTAGTTTTATTCCTATTAACATAAATGGTCTGATAAATTTATTTTATGATTTTTTTAATTCTCATGTGTAAATTTTTGTATTTTATTTTCCTTCCTATAAAAATATACTGTAAACTTGGTGAATTGAGCAATTATGTCAAGAGTTCACTTGCACTTGTTTAAGGACTTGAGAGCATCATCTATACTTTCAAGTATAGCTTTTTACTTACCTTGGGATTCTGTTTCCTCCACTCTTTACTACAGAAAATTAATGAAAAATGTTTAGGTAGTATATATATATATCAGCATGCTGCACACCACAAAACATTTAGCCAAACCAGGAAGAAGCCAATGAAGTTGCAAGAAGAAGTGTGTAACAGCCACACACAGTGGTGTATTACCTGGATGCTCAGACATTCTGTTTTAGGAAAGCACGCTTATGGAATGAAGGTAACCGACTGATGAAAGTAAACTTGGGGACTTTCAGCCAAGATGGAAGTGTAGGTAGATACACTTTGCCTCCTTGCACAACCAAAAGAAGGACAATAATAAATTTAAAGCCAAAAAGTAAAACAGAACTGCCAGAAAATAAACTGTATAGAAGTCCAACAACCAAGGAGTTAAAGAAGAAACATTCATCCAGACTGGCAGGAGTGGCAGAGAGGGGCAGCCAGTGCAGAGAGGATGCAGCAAGGTGGTGGCTCACAGACAGGGCAGTCCCACATTTATGGGCTGATAAACCAGGAGGAACAATTGGGGAGCAAGACAGACTGTGCCACACAGGGTTGCAGTGTGGGAAGATAAAGCCTCAAAACCTCTGACTGTAAAAACCTTTGGGGATTGTGGGTGCAGGAGAAACTCCCAGCCTCACAAGAGAGTTCCTTGGAGAGATCCACAGGGTCCTGGAGAGTACACAAGCCCACCCACCCGAGAATCAGCACCTGATGGGCCCAATTTGCTTGTGGGTAGCAGGGGAAGTGACAGAACGCCTGCTGAGAGCCAAGCAAGTGGCATTGTTCCCTGCAGGACCCCTCTTCCACAGACAGCACCACGACACAGCCATATTGGTTTCCCTGCCCTGGCGAATACCTAAGGCTCTGCCACTTACAACATAACTGGTGTGTGGAGATAAAAAAATATATGACCCTAATGAAAGAACAGATAGAAGCTCCAAAAATAGAACTCAGTGATGAAGAGATAGCAAACCTATAAGATGGACAGTCCAAAAAACACCGGTAATAGGGCTGCTCACAGAAACGGTTGAGTATGGTCCCAAAATAGAGGGAAAAGTGAAGCTATGAAAAGTGAAATAAAGAAAAATATACAGAGAACCAACAGTGAAAGGAAGGAAATCAGGACTCAAATCAATGATTTGGAACAGAAGGAAGAAATATACATTCAACCAGAAAAGAATGAAAAAACAAGAATTCAGAATAATGAGTTGAGGCTTAGGAACCTCCAGGATAACTTTAAATGTTCCAATATCCAAATCATAGGGCTACCAGAAGGAGAAGAGGAAGAGGAAGAAATTAAAAACTTATTTGAACAAATAATGAAGGAGAACTTCCCCAGTCTGGCAAAGGAAATAGACTTCCAGGAAGTCCAGGAAGCTCAGAGAGTCCCAAAGAAGTTGGACCCAAGGAAGCACACACCAAAGCACATCGTAATTACATTAGCCAAAATTAAAGAGGAGAGAATCTTAAAAGCAGCAAGAGAAAAGGAGACAGTTACCTACAAAGGAGTTCCCATAAGACTGTCAGCTGATTTCTCAAAAGAAACCTTCCAGGCAAGAAGGGGCTAGAAAGAAGTATTCGAAATCATGAAAGGAAAGAAGCTACATCCAAGATTATTCTATCCAGCAAAGCTGTCATTTAGAATGAAGGGCAGATAAAGTGCTTTGCAGATAAGTTCAAGTTAAAAGAGTTTACCATCACCAAGCTCTTATTATATGAAATATTAAAGCGACTTACCTAAGAAAAGGAAGATCAAAAGTATGAACAGTAAAATGACAACAAACTCACAACTACCAACAACTGAACCTGAAAAAAAAGAAAGATAGAAAAGAAAAACAAACTAAGCAAACAACTAGAACTAGAACAGAATCACAGAAATGAGGATCATTTGGAGGGTAATGGCAGGGAGGGAGAGGGGGGAGAATGGGGGAAAAGGTACAGGGAATAAGAAGGATAATTGATAGGTAAAAGATAGACAGGGGGAGGTTAATAGTATAGGAAATGGAGAAGCCAAAGAACTTATATGTACCAACCATGGACATGAACTAAGGAGGGGAAATGCTGGTGGAAAGGGGTTGCAGGATAGAGAGAGATAATGGGGAGAAGAAAAATTAGGACACCTGTAATAGCATAGTCAATAAAATATATTTGTTTTTTAAAAGAAAGTAAACAAAATAAAAATCTTGGCTCCAGATTTTTATTTCAGTAGTCTTTCTTCTTGCCATCTCCTGATCCCTTCCCCATCCATTATTCACGTGCCTTGCCAATTACATTGATACATGTAATTATATTAAATCTCTTTTTAAAAGAGGACATATCTCAATACAGTGTTTTGCTTGACATTGCTACATAAGTGTAATGTACAAATGTCATTTTCTATCTGCAAATGTGACATAAAGTGTTTTTACATTTCTTGCTGGTGGTGGAAAGGATTCATGGTGGCCTGCCAGCCCGCGGGCCAGCATGCGCCTCCCAGGCTGCATCAGTTCGTGGAGCTTGGAACAGCAGCCAGGCCGAGCTCCTTGACAATGCAGCAGGTCTGGTATATGCTCGTCCGTGCAAGGCTGGCAGGCGACTGGCATGCATCTCTGGCAGCAGCTCTGGCGTACCTGCCGCCTGGCTTTCATGGTCTGCAGCCACCAGCTTCTGCAAGGGCCTGACCTGAACTCTGTTCTCCTCATCTTTCTCACCCCCAGCCTGGAGGCTATATACCAATTTCGTCTGCCCCTGCCTTGTTGCTTTTATGATGCTCAACCTCTGCCTTCACACTGGTATGGAGATCCACTGAAGACTTCCTCTGACTAACACAGGCATGTCCTGGGGCTCACTGCACAGAGAACATGGGATAAAGGATGGCAGAGGGACTCTCTCTCCTTGCCTCTCAAAAGTGCAGGTATAGGATAGGAACAAGCTACTATGTAGCCTTTGAACACAAGAGAGCCCTCGCCCATCAGGTGCACCTTCCTGGGTGAATAAGCCTGTGGTTAACTACATGGAAATTCACAAAATGAAATATTATCTTTGGAAAAGTGATCTGAGCAAGGCTAACCTCTTGCTTCACAATGGCACCGAAGTGCTTCTGTATTTGAAAGAATCAGAAGAAATTCCTCTTCCGCAGTGGCTAGGAGCAAGACTGTGGACATGTTTCTTGCTACCACAGAACTTTTTGCTGGGGAATCCTGTGGTATCCAAGAGGGTCTGGCGAGGGTCTGGCTGGGAGGAGGGCCCAGGGCCGCTGACAGCCAGAGGAGGGTGCAGCAGAGGAGAACCTTGGGGGTTGAAAGAGGTCAGAAATGGGGAATTCTGAAGATGAACCAAGTGCTTTTCTTGACAAGAGAAGCTCCCGCTCGCCTGCATTCTGTCCTGTCTGCACGCTAGCGCACATTCCAAAGTGTTCCCGAATGATGAGACAAAACAGTGTTTCCCCTGGTGGTTCAAAGTCCTTGCTTTCAGAGCAAACAGCAGAACAGAGGAGAATGCTTCTGATTGTAAAAAAGTACCTCAAATGATCTTCAGATAACACTGGGATTTCTGGCTGTGCAAGCTTTTGAAGAAGCAAAGCCCTAATGCCATAGTAAGGTACAAACTGAGCAATAAAAATAGTAAGATTGATTTTAAAAGTTGTCTTAGAATGGTTTCTTTCCATAAGTTCCTGCTCTGGTTTGTGATGCGGACACCAGCTAGCAGTGTCCGCGTCATTATAGATGAAATGAAAACATACACACGGACTACCGAGTCCAGTGGAGGAAAAAGGACAACAGCATGGCTTTTCTCTCATGGGGAGCAAAAGCCATGGCCTCTGCCAGACAGGCCTTTATTCTGTATCTCCTCACATTGCAAGATGGTCCTCACTCACTATGCCCAGTTACAACAAAAGGAGCTAATGCCCCTAATCACATAATAGAAGAAGGATATTAGCAAATGAAAAGGCAAAAGTGGTTGAGGTGGTTACACTGGTCCCTGCAAGGTTTAGCATTTGCAGGGTGAGAGAGTTTTCAGCAAAAAGCAAGTTTAGGTACATTGTAAATCTAATTACCCTCAAGAGAACCTATGTGTGGGCGTGGGTCCTGTGCATTTCCAAGTGGGAGCTGGGCCCAGGCCACACAGAAGGGTCTGCTACATCTTCTCCCTTTTGTTTTAATAGAACCACTATGATACCACAAAGCTTGCTGTTTGCTGGTCTCCCACACGACCCTGGGAAAATAATTTGCAAATATATCAAAATACATAGAACATTATTATAATCAGTAAGCAACCAGCGGTTCCAAGGACCCACATTCTCAGATTAAGTCCAATCAATCATTGTCAGACAGTAATGGTCAAATAGATAACATTCAAAGAACTCTGAGGGCCTATTTTGAGTCAGGGTCAAATAGCTAAAGGGCCATAAAATTCTGGGGAAACAAACTTGTTTCAGGCTTGGACACTTATCATTTAAATTGAGGGTATCAGCAAAGTAGGTTTCATAGGATTTTATGCTTTCTTTCTTAGGCCTGATTTCCCCTGGGGAATTTGTCCTTTCCAGCACAGGGCCACACCCACCTTGGGCATTGTTTCAGGTTTAGGTGGAGACTTGTTCTTGCAGAGGGAATGAGGACCCAGGCTATGTCTGGATAGCTGGGGGGCAAGGATCCATCACCCTCTTTTTGCTGTGCCCCGCCCCCCAGTCCTTCCTTGAGGGCCATCCACATGGTCATGCTTGTCTTAGGCGACCCCTCGCTTAAGGGAATCTTACCCATCATTGACTAACCGACTAAGTGTTGGGGACAGAGATGGATGAAGCAGAAGCAGCTCTCCTGCCAGGGAGATAAGCTTTGTCTCCTCAGTGGCTCAGGTCCTCTTGACAGAACAGACCCAGAAGAAGCGGTTCCCTTGGGCTCTCACTCAGCCCACCATGGGGTGAGGGTTACAACTCCTGAAACCAGGCTGAACTGTCTGCAACAGGTTTGTACATTCAAACAGACTTCAAGCGGAATTTAAACTCATGGGAAGCTGGTTGATATGGAAGGAAATTTTTGATCATGTTTTAAATTGTGCTTGAAACACATTCAGGATTGGGAGACCATTTCCAGGAGAATATGAATATATCCTATATAAATATCAGATTAGACCATAAAGATTTAACATAAAGTCCTTTATATACATTCACACCCATCCTGAAGAGCTACTGTCCTTGATGCTATCACTCCAGGTTGCCAGATCATCTAAAGAAGTATTATACACATCAACCCCTCTGTATTTGCTCTGCCTTGCTCAGTTGATGAACTGTTTACCATTTCTGCTTTTGTAGAATAGTTTTCATCTACAGCAAAATCTGATTTCTTTTCTCACCTACCATTCCTTCCATTACAGTGAAAGTTGCAATATTAAACTTACCTTTAGAATAAATCTTTCTCAAACTGGGAACCTTAGCCGTGTTACCTGAAACACAAGTGAGCATGAGACTCAGTCATGGAGAAGCACCTCAAGCATTCCCTATACAAAGCTTCCAGATTCTAGGAGCTGAGGTATCTCTCACTCTAAGGTTGTTCTGAGTTAACTCCTTTTTGTTGTTGTATGTTGATAACTTTAATAAAGGTCACTAAGAGTGTAAGTTTTTAAGGAGTCCCAAAGTCAGATGACCATTTTCAGGACTATGGGGGCATATATCAGTGTATACTGTACACTAGATTACTATGCCATGCACTATGTTAATGTTTTGGGAATACTAAAAATAAAATCTGTTCTTTAGCATAATAAATGTTTTTAAAAAGAAAAGATTTGTCAATATCTATGAAAATTAAAATGCATGTGCCCTCCAACCCAGTAGTCTTACTCCTGGGAATGTCTCCGAAAGAAATAAACATATCAGTAGATAAAGACATATGAGGATGTTTATTTTAGCATTATTTGTAGTGCCAAAGAAGTGGAAACAAAATAAATGCTCAACAGGGATTTCTGAGTAGACAATGTTACATCTAAATCATGGAATATTGTGCTGTCATTAAAATATGAATTCATGTTATGCTCAAATCGGAGAAACTTCCTTTGAGTATTGTTATATGAGAAAAGTAATATATCCTCAAAGCTTAAGAATATGGTCCCATTTCTAAATTTAAGGATTATAAAACTTCTGTATTTACATATGTATATAAGTATATGGTGAATAGGTATGCATAGAATTATATAAATCAAGAGAAAAATATGGATGGATACATATAAAGCTGTTAACATGGATTATCATGGGAATGAGAGGTAAGAAACCTGAAGCAGGAAGAAGAGATTTTAAAAACTTTTGATTATAAAGGCATGTATATGATCATATTTATGCATTATTCAAAATTATACATAAATGTACTTAAAATAAACATTTTTTTAAAATAAAAGGCTTGGGAAATAATACCTGAAATTTTATACAAATCTGTAATAATTCATCAGCGGAAACTAGAAGTCAAGATAAGAAGTAAATCATCTGAGGCAATTTGTTCTTATGGTGAAAAAGTATTCCTTAGTACATTGTAACTATATTATAGTCTTAAAATGCCATTAACATTTTAAATCTTTATATTGCTATTACATAATATCTGGGAATATACAATAACTTCCATGTAATAATGTTAACTGCTAACAGGTATTGAACGGTTTGGTGTCAGGCACTGTGCATATTATACGATTCATTACATTGGTTCATTTCACCTCCATGCCAAGAGGGGGACATTGTTTCTCTTAATGAGCAGCAGCTAAAACTGATAATTGGAGAAGGTAGGTCCAGGGTTTCCCCACCAATAAGGAGCAAACCCAGGATTAAACCCTTATTTGTCTGATTCCAGAACCCAGGCTCTTGACCACTATTCTACACATGTTCCCGATTATCAGGAAACCAGAGTTCCTCTGTATTGTAACCCTTTGTTCTTTTGGAATGGTGGTTGTGGTGACAGCCCAATCTTTTCACTGTTGCTGAGACCAGTCTCGGGGCTTCTATGATATGTGGTATAACCAGAAAGAAGGAAACACCATTAAGATAAATTCTATGATGAGTACTATTCATCTAGTCTTGTTCACTATCCAACACTTTTTTTTTTGACTATCCAACACAGAGCATAAGTTTCTTAATTCAGATTTTATGACAATGACAAAAATAATAATTCATTTATCAAAAATATCTGTTGCATGCCCACTATGTACAAAGCATTATTCTAGGTGGTACTGAGAATGAATGGGTCTACATTCTGTTATATACTGATATGTACTACAAACTATGCAGGATTTATAGTAAGACCCTTGTTTCATCTTAACAAAAACTTAAGTGCTTACTGGCATTGTTCAAGGTGCTGTTGGGTACCAAAGTAAAAAAGTCTCTTCTGTTATGGAGCTTAAATTCCAGTTTGGTTGGAAGGTGGGGACAGACATTAATTAAACACTTAAGAACATACCAAAAAGATAAAAATATATGAGTGCTATGAAGAGAATAAAACAGGATGATATAAATAGAGTGTTGAGAGTGGGCTTAGATTGGGTGGTCAGAAAAGGCGTCCTCAAGATCATGAAGAACAGACTTGTGGGTCAGAGCAAAATGTTCAGCAGTGGGAAGCCAATGGAGGTTTTAAACAGGGGAGAACTGTGAATTAATTTGAGTTTTTAAAATATAACTTTGATTTAAACTTTTGAATAAACATGTCATATACAAAGTGAAAAGATAAGGCATAGATTGAGAGAAGATACATATCAAATATAAATGTTTGTGATCCAAAAACTAGTAGACAACAGCTATGAACAGGTAATTCATAGAAGAAAAGTTAATGTCCAATAGTCATATGAAAAGACACCTGACCTTACTAGTCATCATGGAAATCTCATTAAAACAACAATTTAAAAAATTTATAGGTAATTCATAGAAGAAAAGTTAATGTCCAATAGTCATATGAAAAGATACCTGACCTTGCTAGTCATCATGGAAATCTCATTAAAACAACAATTTAAAAAATTTATAGGTAATTCATAGAAGAAAAGTTAATGTCCAATAGTCATATGAAAAGACACCTGACCTTGCTAGTCATCATGGAAATCTCATTAAAACAACAATTTAAAAAATTTATAGGTAATTCATAGAAGAAAAGTTAATGTCCAATAGTCATATGAAAAGACACCTGACCTTGCTAGTCATCATGGAAATCTCATTAAAACAACAACTTAAAAAATTTAAAGTTTGAAAGCACCAAGCCCAGGAGTTGACTGGTGGGAGCGTGAATCAGCACAATCACTTTGGGAAGAACTAATTGAAAATGTGTATACCCTATGAGGGCCTATGATCTAGCAATTATACACTCCACACCCAGGTAAAGAAAGGAGTACACATGCACACAGAGTCACCTACCAGGAAGTTTACTGGGGCATCCTAATGGAGAAAAATATAAAGCAACCCGAATATCAATCAATAGGAAAATTGTAAAAAAGTCAATTGTGGTTTAGTCATACAGTGAAATATAATACAGCAATTAAAATGAACAAAAAATATCTGTAAGAATCAACATGGATAAGTTTCAACAAAGTAATGTTCAGTGGGGAAAAAAGTACCGAATGATACTTTTATGTAAAATTTTAAAGCATACAGAACAATCCTATATATTGTTGATAAATGTATATATGGAGTAAAAGTGTAAAAAGAGCCTGAAAAGGTAAACACCAATTTAATGTGATTAGATGTGGGCTATGGGAATAAGGAAAGGAACAAAGAAGATATCACCAAACTTCTAAATCTATTTATATCACATATGTAACACTATTCATATCTGTAATGACAAAATATTAATAATTTACTAATTCTAGGTGGTGAGTACACTTGTGTTGTAAAATGTTTGTATTTACTTAATTTTTTTCTTTTAAAAAATTTTATTTATTGACTTTTAGAGAGAGAGAGAGAGAGAAACATTGACTTGTTGCTCCACCCACCTATGCATGTGCCCTGGCTGACTCCTGCATGCACTCTGATAGGGATTGATCCCGCAACCCTGGTGTGTCAGGGCGATGCTCAACCAACTGAGCTACCCAACCAGGGCAATATTTTTCAATAAAATATAAGTATTACTATGGATGCTCTTAAAGAATAAATTAAAGAGAAGCAAGAGATCAGGTAAGGTCTAAGCAAAACACAATGGTGGCTTGAATTAGGATTATAATAGAAATGGAGATAAAAAAGACTAATAAGGTGATATTTTAGAAGTAAAGTATCAGATGTCGCTGTTGTATTGAACATAAGGATCAAAGGAAAGGAAGGAATAAAGAGTGTCAATTTTAATTCTGTTTTGCATGCTGATTTACTTTCTGCTTAGAGTTTCATCTTGTTGGGCAATTTGGATTAGACTTTCTCCCAAGCTGTCCATGGCAGTGACTAGATCTTCAACTCTCTAGTTACCTGTCTTAAAGTGGCAGTACCAAAGAGTGGTTTAGGGGCAGCTTGTGAATTGTACCCCCCAATCTATATCACTATTCCCCAAATAAATATTGTGCTTGCTATTTAAACAGAGCTTTAAGATAAAGTCTTCTAGCCACATTTTCAATGAGATTACCATTCCCTAAAACCCTTCATGCAAAGATTGTGAAGCCAACATGACCATAACATGGCATTTAGGCCAGAGGCAGATCCCAGGAACAGAGGCTATAATATTCATTTATTGTTTCTTCTTTAGAAATAAAATTTAAGAAAGTTGATATGAAATAGATGAGATGTCAGCTCTTGAGGAACCTCTGGAGGTTTTACTTGAATGTCTCAGGAAAAAAACATGTCTTATACAGTAGCAAAGGCTTCATGAACTTGTCAGTCGGGCTTACAAAGACACACCTGGTTCAATTTTTCAGAATCAGTATTTGCATTTACCAAGAAGAGTTATCATCCTATGAAACTATATTATTTGTTTATTGTCTATCTTCTACATTAGAATGAAAGCTCCATGTAGGAAGGCATTTTGTTGATTTTGGTCACTTCTACTTTCAGTAAATGTTAGTTGAATATATTTCATAAATGGAAATAGGCAGCCTTACTTGCTGGTGTGGTTGCCTTTATATATACAGATATGCTTTGCTTTCCCCATGTGATGGGCTTCATACCATTAACAGTTCCCATTATTGGCAATGAAATTTTGATAAGTATGAAGATGGAAACTAAAGTTGGTGAAAAAATAATTGCAGAGGGTTGAGGCATATGTTGGATATGTCATTACTGTAATAAATTACTGCAAGCAACACAAGTGTATCATCTTATAGTTCTGGAAGTCAGAATTCTGAGAGGTCTTAGACTGAATACTTCAAGAGGTTCTAGGAAAGATTCTGTTTCCTTTCCTTTCCCAGAGTCCAGAGGCCACCAGCATTTCTTGCCTCATTCCACCAGCATTCCTTTCTCTACCTTCAAAGTGCATCATTCCAACATTTGCTTCTACATCTTCACATTTTATCTGGTTTTGACCTTCTTGCCTCCCCTTTACAGGGATGTTTGTGATTACATTGGGCCCACCCAGGTAATCCAGAATAATCCTTCCCATCTCAAGATCCTCAATCACATTTGCAATGTCTCTTCTGCCATGTAAGGTAACAAATATATTCGCAGGTTCTGGGAATTGAGATGTGGACATTTTTTGAGGATAGTACTCTGTGTACTATGGCTGTTTAGAAATCTTACTTTTCACTCTTTGTCGCTATGTTGTTGCTTCAATGAAAAAAATTGAAAAATTAGAAAAATTTAGAAGTGCACAGCAGAGTTTCACCCTGAATCAACAAAATTGGAAATTCATTTCTATCTCAACCAAGAAGTCCTGATTAATTTTGGTAATAAATGGGATCAGGAGGAATACTATTTCTTTTATCAAGGATTTCAAAAGATTGTAATATGAATTATAAATAATGGTTTTCAAATGGTAAAACTAATCCTCATCTCACCCTAATTCCTTACCTTCCAAATATAATGAAATCTGCTTTTCAGTTGCATTCAAATTTGTGTTGAGCTTCAAAGCAGCAAACCTGGTATGCAGGGCTTTTATAGCCCAAGGATGTTGCCTTTACTGTAAACGTTTTTATAGCTTCTTTTTTGGAATTGTCTTTAGAGACAGTTCACCAGACACACAGGAAAACACAGCTCGTTATTTTAAGGTCACAAGGTACTTTGCCTACTCTGTCTTCTTCCCCTCCCCATTGTTTTAATCCACTCGCCTCCATCCCCACTCCTTCCTCTGCTGAAATTAGTGCCAGAGATCTGTGAGGTTAAGAGGAAGGCCTGGGAAGCCAAGAGTGTGGCTGGGAAGTGGGCAGGGAAAGCTTCATGCAGAGTTCAAGAGGCATCAGGCTGCAATGTTAAGTTTATTTGATTCAGCCTATATTAAACACTGTTAACTAACAATATTTGATAATTCGCTGTCAAAAAATTACATTGTTAAATCTCTATTAAGAACTGTCTGAACTTCATCTATCTTATATTAGTTCTCAATGTAAATATTATTTTAAATAAAAAGGTGCCCTTAGTCAAATAGATTTTTCAATGTAGTATTTGCTCACAGGGGAAGTAGGCGCACTGAAGGAGAGGTTAGGGAAAACAAACAAACAAACAAACAACAACACTCCTATTTACAGATTTTTTTCCAAAGGAGGTCTCGGTTTAGACACTTTCTTAGAGTAGCTCCATAATTCAAAGTTTTAAACTCCAGCAATTAAAGTTTCTATATAGGTACATGGATAAATGAAGAAAATATTATTATAATGGCATCATATAAAATATTTATACCATATAGTAATATAGGTTGTAAAATATTTTTGAATAGTGAAGTTATTAAATGTCTCAGAACAATTTACAAACCCTTTGATACTTTCAATTACTAAAGTTACAGAGGATTTGGCCAGATTCTTTCACAAGTCCTATTTAGAAGAAATTATCTAAAATATTCCTAATTATTTTTTCTTTATTAGACCAATTAAGATTACTCTTCAGTGAAATATGAGTGGATTTAATACTAATCAAAGGAAATGCAAAAAGTCCTATTTTAGATTATAACCTTACATAATAAAGGGTTTTTGTCCTTATGAGACAGTATCCCTCATTTTAATAAGACAGCCATTTATTTGGCTTCCTCTGGTGGTTATAATCAGAATAAACATTTTTAAATTGTAAATCTACATTGTCCATTTTGTATCTACTATCCAAATGTTGTTGCTGAGCACTTGAAATGTGGCTAGTGTGAATTGAGACCTGCTTTAAGTAAAAAATACTCATTGATCTCAAAGGGTTAGAATGAAAAAAAGAATATAAAATATCTTAATAATTTTATGTTAATTACATGAAATAATATTTTGGATACACCGAGTTAAATATAATATATTATTAAAACTAATTTCACCTGGACAAATCGAAATTACAACTAAATTATTGAACAACCACACTTGAGAACCAACTGAAAACAAGCTGAACAGAACTCCTATAACTGAAGATTAAAAAAGCCATGTGGAGACTGGTAGGAGGGGCAAAGTTGCAGAATGGGCTGGTCCCACACCCACATGTATGGGTTAACAATTGGAAAGAATATCTTGGCTACAGAGGTCACCCTGAGGAGCAAGGAGTCCCAACTCTACACCAGGGCCCTCAGGCCAGCGTTGAGAAGTCCTCATAATTTCAGGCTGTGAAAACCAGCAGAGAGATTATGGCTAAGTGAGACAGAAGACTTCCGGAGTCCCAGGCGTTTTTGTTAAAGGGCCCTCATGGGACTCACAGACACACTGGCTCTGGGCTACAGCGCTGGGCAGAAGTTTGAATAGCACCAGGTTACGTATGGGGAGGAACTGAATGATCTGACTTCAGGGTGAGGGCTGGAGGGTGCAGCTCTCTGACATTTTCTTCCTTTGCTGAGCCCTCCACCAAGCCAGCTGACAGGCACAGGTGGTGCCAATGTGAGCCACCACCAAACTAATCCCATCCTGGTGATTCCCTGGGAAACTGACCCGCCCAGTTCAAGCACAGATCGGAACTTTGTTCAGCAGGTATTAATCATAAGAAGCTGGCCTTTACTTATGCTATAGATTTCTGTGAAATCTCTGAAAGGTCAACAAACCCCAAACCAGCAGTGGCTGGGTTTAGTGTACTCTGTACCTCTAGGATAAGAGGCCCCCACCCAGGCACTAGTGGTAGCTGGCCTTTATTTGCAGTAGAGCCTCTCCCAGGTGTCTCTAAGCACACAGCACAAGCAACAACCATCTGAAGATCACTTTGTAGCTCCTACCAGGTGGCCCCAGAACCAATACACCCAGTGACGGCCTTCAGAGCACCACTCACTTAGCTCCATAGTTGACACACTCAAAAAGCAGACTCAGTAGGCACCAGAGACCCCTAAAGTGAATCTTGCTCAGCCAGTCCCACCCATGATGTGCCAGTAGCAATCAAGTCTCACCTACAATGAGAAGACACACACATCCACATAAGGGACACCCATGGAGCACCTAGTTCAAGTGAACAGGGAGACTGTACCACTGGGCCCCATAGGACACCTACTACGTAAGGTCACCCTGCCAAGACTGGAAGATGTAGCAAATCTACTTAATATATAGAAACAAACACAGGGAGGCAGCCAAAATGAGGATACAAAGACACATGTCCCAAATGAAAAACAGGACTAAACTCTAGAAAAAGAACTAAACAAAATGGAAACAAGTAATCTACCATGTACAGAGTTCAAAACACTGATTATAAGGATGCTCAGTGAACTTAGGGGATGAACAGATGAACTCAGTGAGAACTTCAGCAAAGAGATAGTACACATAAAAAGGACAAAAAGAAAAAAAAATCAAAAAGAGCCAGTCAGAAATGAAGAATACAATAACAGAAATAAAGAATACACTAGAAGGAATCAACTATAGATTAGATTAAGCAGAGGATTGCAATAATCAGTGATTTGAAAGACAAGATAGTTGGAAAACACAATCAGAAGAGCAAAAAGAAAAAAATTAAAAATGATTATAGTTTAACCATTATATACTTCAGGCCAAGAGGGAGGTGTAGGGAGACTTTGTCTCCTTGCACAACCAAAAGAAGGACAACAACAAGTTTAAAAACAAACAAACAAAAAAACCAAGCAGAACTTCCAGAAAATTGAAATGTATGGAAGTCCAACAACTAAGGAATTAAAGAAGAAACATTCATCCAGACCAGTAGAAGAAGTGGAGACAGGTGGCCAGGGTGGAAAAGATGCACAACAAGGCAGCAGCTGGAGGACTGGGGTGGGTGAAGCAGTGGCTGGTGGTCCCACATTCACATGCTGATAAACAAGGAGGTAAAACCAGGGAGCAAGTCAGACTATGCAACACAGGGATCCGTACAAGGAAATAAAGCCTCAAAATCTCTGGTTATAAAAACCTGTGGGAATTGCACTGGCAGGTGAAACTCCTAACCCTAGAGGAGAGTTCATTGGACAGACCCACAGGATCCTAGAATGTACTCAAACCCACTCACCTGGAAATCAGCACCAGAGGGCCCAATTTGCTTGTGGGAAGCAGAGGAAATGACTGAAAGCCAGCAGACAGCCCAGCAAGCAGCACTGTTTCCTTTAGGACCCTTAACCCACATACAGCACCACAACCCAGCAAGTGGGTAGCCCCGCACTGGAAAATACCTAAGGCTCTGCTTTTTACAATGTAACAGGTGTGCCAAGACAAAATACACACACACACACACACACACACAATATTGTGTGTATATATAGTGTGTGTGTATGTGCACAAACACACATACACACATATATATATAGAATAGACTTCCAGGGAGTCCAGGAAGCTCAGAGAGTCCCAAAGAAGTGGGACCCAAGGAGGCACACACAAAGGCACATCAAAATTAAGTTACCCAAGATTAAAAGAGGAGAGAATCTTAAAAGCAGCAAGAGAAAAGAGGAGAGTTACCTACAAATGAGTTCCCATAAGACCATCAGCTGATTTCACAAAAGCAACCTTACAGGCAAGAAAGGGCTGGAAAGAAGTGTTTGAAGTCTTGAAAGACAAGGACCTACATCCAAGATTGCTCTATCCAGCAAAGCTGTCATTTAGAATGGAAGGGCAGATAAAGTGCTTCTCAGATAAGGTCAAGTTCAAGTAGTTCATCATCACCAAGCCCTTATTATATGAAATGTTAAAGGGACTTATCTTAGAAAAAAAAGATAAAAAATATGACAGTAAAAAGATAGCAAACTCACAGCTATTAACAACCACGCCTAAAACAAAAGCAAACTAAGCAAACAACTAAAACAGAAACACAGAAATGGAGATCATATGGAGGGTTATCAACAGGGGAGTGGGAGGAGGAGAGCGGGGAAAAGGTACAGAGCACAAGTAGCATAGACGGTGGGTAGAAAATAGGGGAAGGGCAAGAATAGTGTGGGAAATGTAGAAGCTAAAGAATTTATGACACATGGACATGAACTAAAGGGGGGGAATGTGGGTGGGAGGGGGTATGCAGGGTGGAGGGGAATGATGGGGGAGAAATAGGACAACTGTAATAGCATAATCAATAAAATATATTTTTAAAAAAGAAAATATATTTAAAAATGATTATAGTTTAAGCAATCTCTGGGACAACATCAAACATAGCAATATCCACATCATAGGGGATACCAGAAGGATAAGAGAGAGCAAGAAATTAAGAACCAATTTGAAGACCAAAAACTTCCCTATCCTGGAAAAGGAAATACACATACAAGTTCAGGAAGTGCAGAGAGGCCTAAACAAGATGAAGACAAAGAGGCTCACACCAAGACACATAATTAAAATGCCAAAAGTTAAAGACAAAGAGAGAATCTTAAAAGCAGCAAGAGAATAGCAATTAGTTACCTACAAGGGAGCTCCCATAAGACTGTCAATTGGTTTCTCAACAGAAACTTTGCAGGCCAGAAGAAACTGGCACAGAATATTCACGGTAATGAAAAGCATGGCCCTACAACCAAGACTATTTTACTCAGCAAGGCTACCACTTAGAATTATCAGAGAGATAAAGACCTTCCCATACAAGAAAAAGCTAATGGAGTTAATCACTACCTAACCAGTATCAAAATAAATGCTAAAGGGAGGAAGAGAAGAAAAAAGATAAAAAATATGAATAATAAAATGGCAAAAGTAAATAACTCAATGATTAACTGTAAGTACATAACTCTCAATAATTACTTTAAATGTAAATGGATTAAATGCTCCAATAAAAAGACACAGAGTGCCTCAATGATAAGAAACCAAGACCTAAGTGTTCATTGATAGACAATCAGATAAAGAAGTCGTGGTACATGTTTATCATGGAATATTACTTGGCCAAAACAAAGAATGAAATAGTACCATTTTGTGACAGTATGTACAGACTTAGAGGCTATTATACCTAAGGGAAATAAGTCAGACAGAAAAGGATGAATGCCATATAGTTTCATGTATATGTAGAATCTATAAAACAAAATAAACAACAAAACAGAAACACACTCATAGATACATGAGAACAAACTGAGGGTTGCCAGATAGGAGGCAGGGTTGGAGGGGCTGGGTGAAAAGAGTGAGGGGATTAAGAAGTACAAACTAGCAGTTACAAAACAGTCATGGCAATGTAAAGCAGAGCACAGGGTATATAGTCAATAGTATGATAACCATGTGTGGTGTCAGGGAGTACTAGACTTATCAGGGGAATTACTTCACAAGTTACATAAATGTCTAACCAGTATGATTTATACCTGAAATTAACATAATATTGAATGTCAACTGTAACTGAAAAAAACTAATTACACTTCTTTCTTTTTTAATGTTGGTACTAGAAATTTTTTAATTTACATATTTCTCCTACACAGCACAATTCTAATTTATCCTTCAGGATGAGAGAGCTCACTCCTTAAGACATTTTTGAATGAATTATGGTATATTTATGCATTAAAATATCTTTAATTCAAAAATTTTTAAAGCATTATCTATTTAATCACTAGTTTCCCTGAAAGATAGGTATGTCCTCTGCTTTCCAAATGCAGCTGTAGAGACTATTAAATGAGTGACAATTTTGCAAGCCGTACAGGTGACCTAAGTCTGTACCCAGATTATGTTATGCCCTCACTTTTACTTTTCTTTGTATACTATTTTATTTAAAAAATCCTGCCTAGAATTAACAAAAACATTGACCCTAAAAAAAGATGTTCCTTCACTCACAGTAAAAGACAAGACTAAATCAATTGCACAGTTGTCAAAAATATTATAATAAAGAAGTTATAAAAATTCTCAATTCCAATACTCCACATAAATAATTGTTTCTGCCTTATATTTACAGAAGTTTTGTACTTAGTTTTTCCCCAAGTACATATAATAATCTCTCTGTATATCAACCTAGCTATCATCTATCTATCATCTGTCTATCTATCTATCAGTCTATCTACCTATACATCCCTAGAGGTGATAGAAACCTGGGCTATCTTTCAATAAGCTTCAAAAATGTCCCTTTGTTTTATAATAGTGGTGAGAGACAAGGAAATTGGTTTTAGACATTCCTGTCTTTCAGCAGAATCAGACAATGTTCAAAAGGCTCTTGAGTAACTATATCCCTCAACTCCAATTTCTATACCTTTACTTTTTGTTTACTTTATTTATTTGAATATAGTTTACTGATTATGCTGTTACAGTGGTCCCAATTTTTCCCCTTTCCCTCCCTCCACCCAGTACCCCCTTTCCCTCCAGCACTCCCCTCCACTTTAGTTCATGTCCATGGGTCATACATATGAGTTCTTTGGCTTTTCCATTTCCTACACTTAACATCCCCCCTGTGTTAATCTTAACGTCCCCCTATTTTGTACCTACAAATTATGCTTTTTAATACCTTTATCTTTTCCCTCATCATCCCCCTTCCCCCTGCTGATAATTTTTCATCTGATCTCTGTATCTACAATTCTTTTCCTGTTCTACTTGTTTGCTTAATTTGTTTTTGTTTTTGTTTGTTTTTTAGACTCAGTTGTTGATAGTGGTGAGTTTGTTGTCATTTTACTGTTCATACTTTTGATCTTCTCCTTTTTCTTAGAGAAGTCTCTTTAACATTTCAAATAATAAGGGTTTGGTGATGATGAACTCCTTTAGCTTTACCTTATTGGGAAGCACTTTATCTGCCTTTCCATTCTAAATGATAGCTTTGCTGGATAGAGTAATCTTGGATGTAGGTCATTGCTTTTCATCACTTTTATACTTCTTGCCAGTCCCTTCTTGCTTGCAAAGTTTCTGTTGAGAAATCAGCTAACAGTTTCATGAGAAGTTCTTTGTGGGTTACTCCTTTTCTCTTGCTGCTTTTAATATTCTCTATCTTTAACCTTTGGCATTTTAATTATGGTATGTCTTGGTATGGTCCTCTTTGGGTCCAACTTGTTTGGGACTCTCTGTGCTTCCTGGACTTGTAGGTCTATTTCCTTTGCCAAATTAGGGAAATTTTCTTTCATTATTTGTTCAGATAAATTTTCAATTTATTTCTCTTCCTCTTCTCCTTCTGGCACCCCTATGATTTGGATATTGGCACATTTGGAGATGTCCCAGAGTCTTCTTATTCTCTCATTTTTTTTGAATTCTTGTTTCTTCATTCTGTATTGCTTGACTGTTTATTTCTTCCTTGTGTTCCATATTGTTGATTTGAATCCTGACTTCCTTCCCTTCACTGTTCGTTCCCTATTGATTTTTCTTTATTTAATTTAGTGTAGCCTTCATTTCTTCCCTTATGTGTTTGCTGTATTGAATGAGTTCTCTGAGCATCCTTGTCACCAGTGTTTTGAACTCTGCATCTGATAGGTTTAGCTCCATTTTGCTTAGTTCTTTTTCTGGAGTTTTTATCTGTTCTTTTATTTGGGCCATATATTTTTTGTCTCCTCAATTTGACAGCCTCCCTGTATTCAGTTCTGTGTATTAGGTTGAGATGCTTAGACTCCTTGTCTTAGAGCACCTGTTACTTTGTAAGGGGTAGAGCCTTAGGTTTTTGCTAGGGTGGGGTTACCCACTTTGCTACTTCATGGTGTTGCATGTGAGTGAGGGGTTGAGAGGGAACCATTCTGCTTGCTCAGATCTCACCTCATTTCCAGTTACTTCCCCCACTCCCTGTATGCAACTAGTATCCCTCTAGCTGCTGCCTTGCTGCTGAATCCGAGGGGCATGATTGTGTCCATTCTAGGACTTTGAGGGTCCTTTAAATGGACTCTCCTGAGAGACCGACCTTTTCTTCTGCCGCCCTAACCCCTACTGGTTTTTAAAGCCAGAAGTTACGCTGCTTTATTTTTCTGGTGCTGGAATGCTGGGCTGAGCAGTCTGTCCTGGGGCTGGGATCACTTGCTCTCCAGGTGTCCCTCTCAGTTTTTATCAACTACACATGAATGTGGGACCACTAGTTCTGCCACGTGTTGCTGTCACTGCCTCACCACCACCCCTTTCCTGCTGCCATACTGTGTCTGCTTTGTCATGGCTCCCCATCTCTGCTCTTCCTACCCGTCTGGATGAATAGTTCTTCTTTAAATCCTTGGTTGTCTGACTTCCATACAGTTCAATTTTCTGGAAGTTCTGATTGTTTTTAGTTTTCACATTAGTTGTGATCCTTCTTATGGTTGCGTGAGAAGGCAATGCGTGTCTTCCTATGCCTCTATCTTGGCTGGAAGTCTTCAAATATTTTATCATCCCTAAATAAACACTCTACCTTTAGTTATCACCTTCTCAACTCTCCCTTCTCATTCCTAGGCAACCACTGATCAACTTTCTGCCTCTATGGATTTGCCCATTCTGTATACTCCAACAAATATAATAATGTAATATGTAGACTTTTGTGACTGGTTTCTGTTATTCAGTTCAGTACGTTTTCAAGGTTCGTCCATGTTGTAGTATATGTTAGTACGTCAGTCCTTTTTATGGCTGAATAATATTCCATTGTATACATAAGGCTGGGAAAAAGTAGGTTTACATTTGTGAGGATGCAAAACAGTTTATTCTTGTACAGTGGAATGTTGGCACTTGAATTTAATTCATTCCAGAAGGCTGTTTGAGAGTGATTTGTTCAAGAACAGAATCATTTTTCCCATTAGAAATAATGTAAATTGAATAAATCCATTTCAGAACCCCAAATAATACTATTTTAGCCTTTCTTATATATAGTAGATGTCTGACATACTGTTTAATGCATAAACACTTTAAAAACGAAAAGGACATAAAATATAAATAAAAATTTAACAAGGAAATGAAATGTACATTATACAATGAAAATTTAGGTACACACTTGAGAGCTATTAATGAATAGCTCAGCAACAGATGGATGGAGGAATGTTATTGTTTGGAAGGGGAGTCCCCTTCCATAAAAATGTCAGGTAGTTGTTCTTCTGGGGTTCTTTCTCTCTTTTGTCTCTTTGCTTCACTAGAACTTACTTCAGGCTCACTGAGCATTTGTCTCAATAAAAACCTATCCAGTGATGTTTGTTCTTACCTGCATTTTAACACTTGCCTGAAGTGAAACACTGCATTGTCATTTAACAAATTTATTGCACAGATTCCCATTTCTTTGTCAGGGTGATATTTTTCAATAAAATTTTGCATTACTCCCCATTTATCAAGCATTTACTTGATTAGTACAGTAGGAATACCACTCCTTTTCCTCCTCTTCTGAAGATACCTCCTCAGCTTCCATCTCTTCCTGCTCCCTCTGAAGGTCTTGGAGTTCCTTGGTCAGCTCAGTGTCATGTGCCTCCACCACCTCCTCCACATCATCATCATCCACCTCCAAGTTCATGGACTCACATTCCGACACAATAACATCAGCATGTCCTTCATTAGCTTGTGTCCTGGCAACAACTTCTCCTGTATAATGTAAGTTCTCTTTGGCCTTTTCTTCCAGAAGAGGCCTGTCTCATCACAACTGAACACTTGTTGGGGAGCAAATCCCTCAACCTCTACATATTCCGGAAATCTGTCATGCAATTATCAGAAGCTATTTTGTTAGAACTGGCAGCCTCCCCATGCCTCACTACAGTATGAATACCACTTCTTTTCCTAAATTTATCGAACTACCCCCACTAGCCTTACATGAATCACTTTCAGCACTAATTCCAGAAGTCTTTCATGAGGTCAGCATGCAGCATCTTTGCTTTTTCACATATCATCACCTCTGAAATGTTATCATCAGCTAACTGCTTTTTGTTTTTCCAAACCAAGAACAATTTTTCTACCTCTTCAGTTGCCTGAGGTGGTTGTTTCATAACTTTCACACCCTTAGTAACATCAGCACTCATTAATGGCAACTTTGTATTTTAAAATTGTGCTCATTATGGATTTCACCATGTCATACTAGGTAGCCAATCAGACATGGGAACAACTTTATCATACTTTGCAACCATTTCTTTTTTAAGCTGTATCATTGTTCTCACAACTTTCCTTTTCACTTTGCTGCTATCACTAAACTTGTTTGGATCCATGGTGACTTACTGTAGTATTTAACAATAATAAGCAGCAATGAAAGCAAAAAAAAACTACAAAAATATTCACAGCACAACTTCCTGAGATGTTAACAATGCAAAGTTTAGCAGTAAACTGACTCATACTTGTGCATTCTCTCCTTTCTTTGTTATCTGAAAGACGCATGACTGATCATACAGGCATCAGCATGAAAGAAGTGAAGTTTTGTGCCACAACTGAGACATTTTTTTCATGAACAACTTGGTTGAGAACTGAACTTAAGATGGGAGATATTTGATAAATGACTTTTAACCATATTATTTATTAATTATTGTATTATTTTCCATTTGAACAAGTGTAAACCTACGTTTGCCTATCCCTGTATATATAACCTGTTATTGATCCATTAATCAGTTGATTGACATGTGGGTTGTTTCCACTTTTTGACTATTATGAATAATGTGGCAGTGAACATTTGTGTGCAAGTTTTTGCATGAATATGTTTTCAACTCCATCAGGTACTTACCTACAAATGGAATTGTTAGGGCATATGGTAATTCTATGTTTAACTTTTTAAGAAACTTTCACACTTTGCAAAGAGAATCCCATGCTTTCTCAATTTAGTTTAGAGTATTCCACTCAAACTAATTCAATTCAATGAGTGTTCCCTATGACCTTACGTGCTAACTGATCTGCTTGACAGAGAGGACACAGATCACTAAAATATCATCCCTGTTTGCCAAGTAGCCACAGCCTGGTGAAAAACCTCATAGTATAGTAGAAAGAAATGAGTGATAAGTTCTTCTTACCACCTGGTACTTGCCTTAAGAGGAAGGAAGAAAATAGTGTGGCCAAATAGTACTGGATAAGGATAAAATGCTTAAATGACCCTGATGCTTTACAATTACACAACTAGCATTCAGGACACATTTTGTAATGGGGTTCTGTTGTTTTTATTGCTGTTACTGTGGCTTTTCATACCTTTAGATGAGGCATGTACTAAATTCATGTTATTAGCAGTTATTGAAAATTATCTACAACTAGTGACACTTCAGAAGCCTAGGGCAATAAGTTTTCTGGATCCAATTTTCATTATGCTGAATATGTAGTTAACCCAGCCAAATCACTATCACAGTATGAAACAGCCACATAGAGATCGTTAAGATGATTCCAATAGCCAACTAAAAGAGTTTATTTAATTCGTCAGTGAAAATTCCCTATGCCTCTTGTAAAAACAGAAAAGAAGAAATGCCTAGGGAAAAGAATAAACAGTGGCCAAAAGGTAGAAAGATTAAGTGAAGTGATGTCATAAAATGTAGAGGAAAAACTTTCAAGAAGGAAGTGGTTACATAACGTTAAACCTCTTAAGGTTTCTTATAGATGCATCTTATGATCTAACTGGCTACCTATGTGCCATAGGAGGAGGAAACAAGGCTACTGAACTCTTACAGTTTCACCAGACCCTCTTCTCTGACTCTGGTATTTCTGGCAGGAAAAGGAACTGAGCTTCAAGGGTAGAGGCCCTGAGAAGGGCAGGGCCAACTGGCAATGTCCATTTGGCCTTCTGGTAACCACCATGAGCAAGGGACAAGGGTCTACGTTACATTATAAAGGCAAGAGCTTCAGTACACTGCAAGAATGCAGGCCTCATCCATCCATCTACTACTTGGCACTTTTGTTATTTCCTCCCAAGGGATGCTTGCTTTTCTCTGTAGGCTACACAGGAAGTTAGAGAGCTGGAAAAGCAATTTTCTTTTCCTCTCCTTCTTAACTATTTCCCCTAATCCTGAGACAAGGTCCCTGCTTTGTCCTTGGCAGGGGGGATGGGGTGGGGCTAGTCAACCTCTAAGGCGGCCTTCCCCTCGTTCAGTAAACTAAGGGAAAGTTCATTTTATCAAGAAGCTAATTAAAGATTGAGACAGGCCTTTAAAAATGAACTAGAGTTTCCTTTGATAAAATTCAAGTGGAGCTTATGGACTGTATTAAATATTTTCACCTTCATGTCAGTCTGGACTTCCTCTATTAGGGTGAATTTATCTGTTGAAAATGATAACACAGAAAATGAGATAGTATTTCAGTTTGGCTAATAGTAGTTCTTTCTTGACTCTATGCCAAATATAATTTTAACTAATTAAGTCTGCCTTTCTTCCATGGTATTACTTTGTTATCATTCCAAGAATACTGTTTTACATAAAGGTTTTGCAATAAAAAAAGTAATTTTGAAAATGCCATTTTAGTTTTTACATTTTTCTTATAAAAGGCTTATCTACTTTTTCTAAACCTCTCTTAGAATTCTTCCTAGTCATGTGAATTCTTCTGACTCATTCTTCCTCCAAACTCTTTTATATACCGGACTTCCAATGGGTGTAAGTATCCCTCCTGTGACAGTTTTTCTTGTGTGTAATCACTCTGACTTATAGGAGGATAGAGAAAATGTTCAAGCAGAACAGCCTTGGTTATCGATCAAGCAGGTTGGGTTACTCCTATTCCCTTTAAGGTTAAACAGTCAGGTTTACAGAGCAGCAGTTCATACAGATTATTACAAGAAGATATTAAAACAACAAATATAATAGGATATCTTCTAAAAATAAGCAGCAAACATTAAGCTTTTGTCATTATAAAATTATAATGAATATTTTAAAAGTAGAATTTTAAAAAATTGGACATTTCAGTAAGAAAACACATTCTCCATATTCTTAATTAAAACAAAACAAAATATAGCAATGGAGGCAGTTTGGCTTATTTTATTTTTAAATATTTTATTTATTTTTAGATAAGGGAAGAGAGGGAAAGAGGGAAAGAAACATCAGTCTGTGGTTGCCTCTCAAGCGCCCCCTACTGGAGGTCTGGCCCTCAACCCAGGAATGTGCCCTGATTGAGAACTGAACTGATGACCCTCTGGTTCCGCAGGCTGGCACTCAATCCACTGAGTTTATTTTATTTTATTTTAAAAAACTAAACTAGCCCTGGCTGGTGTGGCTCTGTGGATTGAGTGTTGGCCTGTGAAACAAAAGGTTGCTGGTGTAATTCCTTATCAGGGCACAAGCCTATGTTGCAGGCCAGATCCCCAGGTGGGGTTGTGTGAGAGGCAACTAATCTATGTTTCTCTTTCTCCTTCCCTTCCCTCTGCCTAGAAAGAAAGAAAATCTTCAAAAAATAAAATAAATAAATAAATAAATAAATAAACTAAATGAAGTAGTGCGCCCTGGATAACACCAGTGTTGGTGAGTGTGCAGGGAAACAAGCATTCCTGCACTTGCAAATCATGCCACCTTCCTGAGAGCCATTTCTGTCAAAAGCTTTGGATTCTCTGCACTCTTTGACCCAATTCTATGAGTTAAGACTATTATTTCACTATACAGATAAAGAAACAAAAATTCAGAGAGACTAAGTAACTTCTCAAGATCATACAAGTTAATAGGAGCTGAAATTCAAATTCAGTTACCTTACCCAAACCTTTCACCTAACCCCTGTACCATCAACCTCATTCAATAATATGAAATTGTGCCCTGACTGGTGTGGCTCAGTGGGTCAGGTGTCCTTTCACAGAGTGAAAGACTGCCGGTTCAATTTCCAGTCAGGGCACATGCTTGAGTTGTGGTTTTAGTTCCTGGTCAGGCTGTATCCAAGAGAGAACCGATCGATGATCGATGTTGCTCTCTCATTGATGCATCTCTTCCTCTCTTTCTCCCTCCCTTCCTCTCTCTCTAAAAATGAATAAATTATTTAAAAAATAATACAGGTTTCTTCAGAAAGTATGCCTGTAATAGAATAATATGCAACAATTTAACATGTTGCACAAGAATATATAAACAATGTGGACCAATGTTTGAGAAATTACAAATAGCCAAAGTAAGTTTAAGAATGTGATCTTAATTTTATCAAAAATATGGAAGTATATATACCAAACAGATATATGTGACAAATCTGTAGATGCACATTTAAAGAGACTGGTGAGATCAGAAGTCAGTTATTTTCTTCATTATGTTTATCTGCCTTTCTTAAATTTCCAACTTTGTATTAAATATTATCATTTCAAAGATGTTCAATCTCACATCCCATCCTATGAATCTGTAACTTTTTAAAAATATATTTTATTGATTATGCTATTACAGTTGTCCCATTTCTCCCCCATCATTCCCTTCTACCTTGCACACCCTCTCCCACCCACATTCCCCCCCTTTAGTCCAGGTCCATGTATTATGAGTTCTTTAGCTTCTACATTTCCCAGACTATTCTTGCCCTCCCCCTGTCTATTTTCTACCCACCGTCTATGCTACTTATTCTCTGTACCTTTTCCCCCTCTTTCCTCCTCCCACTCCCCTGTTGCTAACCCTCCATGTGATCTTCATTTCTGTGGTTCTGTTCCTGTTCTAGTTATTTGCTTAGTTTGCTTTTGTTTTAGATGTGGTTCTTAATAGCTGTGAGTTTGCTGTCTTTTCATTGTTATATTTTTGATCTTTTTCTTAGATAAGTCCCTTTAACATTTCATAGAATAAGGGCTTGGTGATGATGAACTCCTTAAACTTGACCTTATCTGAGAAGCACTTTATCTGCCCTTCCATTCTAAATGACAGCTTTGCTGGATAAATCTTGTATGTAGGTCCTTTTATGGCTTGGAATACTACTTTCCAGCCCTTTCTTGCCTGTAAGGTCTCTTTGAGAAATCAGCTGACAGTCTGATGTGAACTCCTTTGTAGGTGACTGTCCCCTTACCCCTTGCTGCTTCTAGAATTCTCCCCTTCATTTTAGTGTTGGCCAATGTAATTACGATGCGCCTTGGTATGTTCCTCCTTGGGTCCAACTTCTTTGGGACTCTCTGAGCTTCCTGGACTTCCTGTTAGTCTATTTCCTTTGCCAGATTGGGGAAGTTCTCCTTTATTTGTTCAAATAACTTTTCCACTTGTTGCTCTTCTTCTTCCCCTTCTGGGACCCCTATAATTTGGATGTTGGGATGTTTAACTATGTCCCAGAGGTTCCTAAGTCTCTCCTCATTTTTTTGAATTCTTGTTTCTTCCTTCTTTTCTGTTTGGTTGTTAGTTTCTTCCTTCTGGTCCACTCCATTGATTTGAGTCCCAGTTTTCCTCCCATCTTTATTGGTTCCCCATGCGTCTTCCTTCATTTCATGTATTGTAGCCTGCATTTTTTTCATCTAATTTGTGAGCAAAATCAACCAGTTCTGTGAGCATCCTGATGACCAGTGCTTTGAACTGTGCATCTGATAGGTTGGCTGTCTGTTCATGGCTTAGAGGAATTGGCTCTGAGGCTTTCATTTGTTCTCCGGTTTGAGCCATTTTTGGTGTTTTTTTTGTTTTGTTTTGTTTTTTGTTTTTTGTTTTTTTGTTTTGGTTTTAGTCTGGTCATGGCTATTACATATGAGGGGTGGAGCCTTAAGTGTTCTTCAGGGCGGGGCAGCCCAGTCGCCTGGTTGTGACGCTACAGGTGGGGGCGGGGTCTGAGAGGGAACAATGGCACCTGCTCCGCTCTCTCCTGGATTCAGTCCCTTCCGCCACTTCCCCTTTGCCTGGACCGTCTGCGCACTCGAATGTGGGACCACCTGGTCAGCCAGCCGCCTTGTGCGGCCTCACTGGGTCTGCACAGTTGCCCCCCTGTGCCCGGGGTCCACCAGCTGCCGCCTGTGCACCTGGGAACTGCCAGCTGCTGCTGCTTGTGTTCCTGGGTTTGCACCTCCACTTTTTCCTGCTGCGACTCTGCCCCTCTTACCGGTCTGGATGAATAGTTGTTGGACTTCCGTACAGTTCAATTTTCTGTAAGTTCTGGTTGTTTTCTTGTTTCTAAATATTTGTTGTTCTTATTTTTGGTTGTGAGAGGAGGCACAGTGTGTCTGCCTACGCCTCCATCTTGGCCGGAAGTCTGAATCTGTAACTTAAAGACACAGCCTACACAACCTACTTTTATTTTAAAAGAACATAAAATGGATGATGACAATTAATTTTAAAATTGATTACTACAGGCTTCTGGTAACAATGGCAAGGTAGGTAAATGCAGTACTCACATCCTCCCCCAAACACATCAAAATTACAACTAAAGCACAGAACCACCATCATTCAGAACTGCCTGAGACCTGGATGAACAGAAGTCCTGCAACTAAGGATATCAAGATGCTGCCACTTCTAGACTGGTTGGAGGGGTGGAGATACAGAACCGGCTTCTCTCACACCCACGTAGAATGGTCAAAAGTCAGGAGAGAGATCTTGACTAAAAAAAGTCCCTCATGAGGAGCAAGGGGTTCCAGTCCCACACCAGGTTCCTCCAACTCAGGGTTCCAGTGCTGGGAAGAGAAGTCCCCATAACTTATGGCTGTGAAACCAGTGGGATTGTGGCTGAGACGAGTGCTTCTGGAGTCTCAGGTGGTCCTCTTAAAGGGCCCAAACACAGACTTATTTGGACTCACCCCCTCTGAGTTCTAGTGCTGTGGTAGCAGCTTGAAAGGTGCCAGGGAAATATGGGGAGTAACTGGATTGTCTGGCATCAGGGCAAGGGTTGGAGGAGTAGCTTTCTCCCAGACAGAAATGCTGGCAGAGGCCATGGTTCCTTTGTTCAGCCCTCTCCCCACAGAGTTGACAGGCAGGTACCATACCTGAGTCTCTATTAACCTGGCTAACACCGTTCACCCTGGTAATTCTATGAGAGCCTGCCCCGCGCAACTTTTGGAACCGCCCAAGCCATTCATTTTCTGTGACTTTTCCGTATAATCTGCCTTGGTTTATGCTGTGAACTTTTCTAAAAGTTCTTAAACATGCAGCATCTGGTGTCTGAATGTCTGTTCCTCTTTCTAAGTGGCCCCAAACCCAGCACAAGCAGCAGTCATTTTCAGATCACTTTGTAGCTCATGCCTGGTGGCCCTGGGCAGGACACAGGTGATGGATGACCTTGGCCTGCACCTCTTAGGAGGATCCAGTCAGTGCACCAGTAGACAGCACCAGAACATAGTGACACACTACTCAAGCACTTCCATGAACAACACTCAAGGCATGGACTTGGCAGACATGAGAGCCTTACTGAAGCAACTCCTGCTTTGTGGGTTTGGGCTCTGCACAGCAGATCTTCCATAGTGGTCATGCCAGTCCTTGAAGCTGATCAGCCTTGGGGTAAATCTCTCCCACTGAAGTGTAAACAGCAATCAAGGCTCAACTACAACAGGAGAGTGCACACAGACTGCACAAGGGGAAGAATGGGGAGGCTGTGAACTGGGCCCTACAGGACACCTACTACATAAGGCTGTACTATCAAGACTGGGAGACATACAAGCTCTATGTAATACATAGACACAAACACAGGAAAGCAGTCAAAATGAGGAGACAAAGAAGTATGTCCCAAATGAAAGAGCAGAACAAAACTCCAGAAGAGTAAATAAGCAATCTACCAGATGCTGAGTTTAAACTATTAGTATAAGAATGTTCAATAAACTTAGTGAAAGAGTAAATGAACTTAGTGAGAACTTCAACAAAGAGGTAGAAAATATAAAAATAGAGACAGAAAACATAAAGAGCCAATCAGAAATGAAGAATACATTATAAGAAATCAACAGTAGAGTAGCTGAAGCCAAGGATCAAATCAGCAATTTGGAAGATAAGGAAGCAGAAAACACCCAACCAGAACTGCAAAAAGAAAATATCCAAAAAAATGGGGCTAGTTTAAGGAGCCTCTGGGACAACTTCAAGCATACCAACATTTGCATTGTGGGGGTGTCAGAAGGATAAGGGAGTCAAGGACTTAAAACCTATTTGAAAAAATATGACAGGAAACTTCCTTAACCTAATAAAATAAATGCATAATCAAGTCCAGAAAGCACAGACTCCCAAACAAGATGAACCCAAAAAGGCCCACACCAAGACATATCATAATTAAAATGCCAAGTTTAAAGATAAAGAGAAAATCTTAAGAACCATAAGAGAAAGAATTATCTACAAGGAAGCTCCCACAAAATTGTGAGCTGATTTCTCAACAGAAACACTTCAGGCCAGAAGGGATCAACATGAAATATTTAAAGTAAAGTAAAGAAAAGCAAGAACACACAACCAAGATTACTCTTTCCAGTAAAGCTGTTGACTAAAATCAAAGGACAGCTAAGAGCTTCCCAGACAAGAAAATCTAAAGGAGCCTGTCACTACCCAACCAGTATTACAAGAAATGTTAAAGGGTCTTCTTTAAGAAAAAAAAGAAAAAATTAAAAAATGAGTAATAAAATGTCAATAAACATAGCTATCAATAATTACTTTAAATGCAAATGGATTAAATGCTCCAATCAAAAGGCATATGGTGGCTGAATGGATAATTAAACAAGATCCTTACATATGCTATCTCCAAAAGACCCACTTTAGTTTGGAAGATACAGAGACTGAAAATGAAGAAGTAGAAAAAGATTTCATGAAAATGGAAATGAAAACAAAACAAAGTTGTGGTAACAATATGTATACCAGAAAAAATGGACTTAAAAAAATATAAGCTATATAGCAAGAGACAAAGAAGGACCCAGCAATTCTACTTCTAGGTATGTATCTGAAGAAACCCAAAACATTAAATAAAGAATACATATACATCAGATGTTCACTGCAACATTTTTTACAATAGCAAAGATATGGAAGCAACCTAAATGTCCATCATTAGATGAATGAATAAAGATGTGGTGCATAAATGGAATATGACTTAGCCGTTAGAGTGAAATGCTGGCATGTGCAACATGCATGGACCTAAAGGCTATAGTTCTGAGTGAAATATGTCAGAAAGAGAAGGAGAAATGCCTGATGATTTCACTTATATGTTGAATGTAAAAACAAAATAAATGAACAGAAACAGACTCATAGATAACACATTTTTTTTTAATTTCTTTTTTTAGATTTTTATTTATTTATCTTTAGAGGGGAAGGGTAGGAGAGAGGGAGAGGGAGAGAAATATCAGTGTGTGGTTGCCTCTTGTGTGTCCCATGCTGGGAACTGGCCTGCAACCCAGGCATGTGCCCTGACTGGGAATTGAACCACGACCCTTTGGTTCACAGGCCCGCGCTCAATCCACTGAGCTACACCAGCCAGGGCAGATAACACATTTTGATGCTTGCTAGGTGGGAGGGGGGTTGGGAGATGGGTGAGAAAAGTTAAGAGATTAAGAGGTACAAATTGGTAGTTACAGAATAGTCATGAGGATGTAAAGTAGAGCATAGGATTACAGTCAATAATATGGTGATGACTATGTATGGTGTTGATGGGTACTAGATTTATTGGGGTGATCAGTTTGTAATTTATATAAATGTCTAATCACTAGGTTGTACACTTGAAACTAACAATATTGTATGTCAACTGTAATTGAAAAATAAAAAATATTGAAAAAATAAAATGAAATAGATTATAATTCTTTAGTAATCCATCTTGAATTCTTCTCACATTAAGTCTAATCAGTCTTTATTTACAAAGGTTGTTTAGGTTGCAAACCTACAGCAAAAAGAAAGGGCTACAGGGAAATTGGACAGGGGGACAGCCCCTTCCTCTGGAGCACCTACTAACTGGTGTTGCTTTTCTAGTGTTAATGACATTACTCCCCGCTCTAATCCTGTAAACCTACACTGAAATTTACACTTTAACGTGAGATCAGAATACAATTCAAATGAGAGATTCCCTGGTTAGTGAAAAAAAGTATCAAGATCTCATGCTTATTTATTGATAAAGGATAAGGATGGGAAAAACAAGACTTGTAACTTTCCCATGTTGATCTTTAAAAAAAATACTCAGAATGTTTGTTCAGTGTGCAGTTTCTTTTCATACGGCTTACAAGGTGTTGTTTTAACAGGAATGGAACTCACTGAGCAATGTGACTGACTGAGGAAGAACCGGTACAGGCAGATAGTAGCCTCCAGTTCTATCCTAGAAGAGAGAATGTTCTTGTATTTGTTGAAAAGCTCCGAGAGGAAGGAAGAGCCATTAGTGAGAATTTCCCTCAGATAACACATGTTTTAGTTTAAAGAAATCCTGCTCAATTATGTTCCCCAAATATCATATATGAGTAATTTAGAACGGAAGTTGGAAACCTTGTTTTTTTCAATAAATTTTCATTTTTTTCTCTGCCAAACTTCCCATTGTTATAATGCAAACACAAACTGTTTGTTTAATGGATAGATGATGTTTCTGCTTTTTTTCTTGGGGAAGACTGGTTCAATTGTAGCTCAAAGATTATACAGTTGTCTTATTATTATATCTTTGTCTACAAGTTAAAGTACTAACTTATTTGAATTTTTATTGCAATTCTAAGTATTATATGTACATCTTAGATAATTTTGAGAGTATCAAAAGTCTAAGGAAAATTACCTACAACTTGGGAAAAAAATCCTTATTATTAATAGTATAATGTTAGTAGTGTATACCCTTGTTTAACTTATTGCATATTTGCATATTAAGGGCTCTGAGCAGCCAAGAATTTACTGTTGTTTTAATTAGCAATAATCGCGCCTCGGATAAACCTCACTGGCTACGATACTGCCACTGCGCAAAGCTAAATTTACTGCTGCTTTAAACAATGTTTCCCAAACTTCTCTGACCATGAATTCTTTGGTGGTATAATGACTATTAATAATCTGAGTAACAAAGGACCTGAGGAACACATTTTAGGAATGCTACCTTAATGAATATATCACTCACTGTCCAGGATCTTCAGCTATACTAGGAATCCAAAGTTAACCAAACTCAACAATGTCCACCATTCTACCTAAACTCACACAGACTAAAGCTGAATATTTTACAGTGCTAACTTTATTTCAAGAAAGCAACATGCATAATTTTATATTATGTAAATTATATGTCATATGGTGTCTTCTTTCAAAGACACCAATATGCTTGTGTTTTAGGAATACCAACAAGCAGAGAAATCTGATGAACATGAGAAACAGAAGACCAGAACAAAAAAAAGAGGAAAATTTGAAGGGTTATTTTATGAGGACCAAGGTGATTCATCCCCGCCCACAAGAGAGGATATATCTTTAGTTATAATGATGTCTTCCAGATTCATACTCCATTAATTATATCTCTTCTAGCTTTTCATTTCAAATGTTCTGGCAAATGTTTGCAAATTAATCTACTTAAGTCTCCCTACAGTACAAAAGAGTAAATGCACATTCCAGGGTGGAAATAAACACTAGCAGCCATATTCCAAAACAGCCCACCATAAGTATGCCATTTGTTTTAAACTTCATGTCTTTCCTAACATATACATGTGAGGAAATGTCTTTAAAATGCAAAGGTTGTAAGTTTTTTATTTCAAATTATTAGGTGTAACTGAAAGATAATAAATGTTACATATTTACCTGTGACTTTATATGCCTTAAAACACATCAAATATACTCTACTTGACAAGTACAGTTCAAAGCTAAATACCTTCTAATCTTACCATGAAGCAAATACTGACAAGATTGATATGAGCTAAATCAGAATCACACTCTATGCATTCCTCCTATAGCTGACACATGAAAAGATCTTATTTGCTGCCACAGATCAGCGATTTTCATTCCTCGTGCTGCAAGAGGTTTTAAAACATGCAACACCTCGCTATTTAGTCTGGGGCACTAACCTCTTTTCTCTTGGATTGTCAAACAAAAAAATGACAACAGCCAACACAACAATAGATGTCCAGTGTGAATGCCCTGTCTTGAACCATAAATATATAGGTCATATAACAGAGTTGCATCTTATTGGTCACATCACATAAAAAGGTTGCATCTGATTAGTGAATTCTTGGTATCAGAAATCTTTATATACAAATATAGGTATCTCATTTCTTAAAAAGTCACTTTGGGGAAAAAAGGGCAGGTAATCAGTATTTTTTTGTCAATCAATCAAAATTATACCTATTTTTTGTCAGATCGGCCAAAAACATATTTTTTGGTGTGTTACAGAATTTTAGCAATTAGTTTACGTGTGCCGTAAGATGAAAGAGGTTGAAAATCGCTGCCATAGATTATACAACGAAATGTCTCACAATGAACATTTTTCGCTTGATCATCTCTTGGTTTAAGACACTTTTATCACCCACAAAAAACAAAAATATAAAATATGATACTTTTCCTATGCAAACTATTTATTGAACTATTAATAAATATTATATTTAAAACATCACTCTTGAAAACAGGCCACAAAAATTAGAGCATTCAAAAATCTTAGGTAAGACTTTTTTTTCATTCAGCTTGCATAAAGTTTAACAGAAACAGGATACTTCTTTGAAGACTTGCAGTTGGTTCAGACTCAGTTTCTGTTCATGCTATGTAGAGCATCCATGATGGTTTTATTGTACTCTGCAATCTGCTTGGTCACATTCTTCATAATTGACTGGTAATCACTCTCTTGACTCTTGGTTGCTATGACTAATTACACAAGTTAAGGGGGAACGCTACTGGTAAAAATATTAATGTAACTGCATCAGAAAGGAAATAAATCATAAATAAGTCGTAGTATTTTTCTTATTGAAAATTGAAGATGTACAAAAAAAGGACAATAAGAATATTTTTTAAAAAACAATATATTACGCCCAACCTGGTGTGGCTCAGTGAATTGAGTGCCGGCCTGTGAATCAAAGGGCCGCCAGTTCCATTCCCTGTCTAGGGCACATGGCTGGGTTGTGGGACAAGTCCCCAGTAGGGGAAGCACAAGAAGCAACCACGTATTGGTGTTTCCCTCCCTTTCTTCTTCCTTTTCCCTCTCTAAAAATAAATAAATAAAACCTTAAAAAACCCCTATATATCACTTTAACAAATCGAACATCAATTGAAACTTAAAAGGCCAAGCAAAACTGGTTTCAAAAAAGTTCACTTATAATATAAAGCTTTTTTTAGCCCTGGCTGCTGTGACTCAGTGGATTCAGTGATCGACTGCTATCCAAAGGGTCACTGGTTCAATTCCCAGTATAGGGCACATGCCTGGGTTGCAGGCCAGGTCCCCATCAGGGGGCGTGCAAGAGACAACCACACATTGATGTTTGTCTCCCTCTCTCCCTCCCTTCCCATCTCTAAAAATAAATAAATAAAATATTAAAATAATTTTTAAAAGCCTTTTTTATAGTTAACATCTTATGCATCTCAATCTAATTCTGGTCTCAGAACAATCAAATATTCAAAAGAATCATGTTCTCTAGAGTATCACAAAGAATTTCAGGCAAGTGTCTAAACTTCACAGTTTCAAAATCACCTAGTTGAAGGTGCACAAAACTACAGTGCTATACATTAGCATATTGTTACTGGGAGTTTTTTGCTTTTAAACTAAATTGCATGACCACTGGGAATAGAACTCCTAATGCATCTCATTAGGAGGTAAGCTGTAGTCCCTGCCAGCCCTGAGCTGAAGTTCAGCAGTGTCCTAGAGCAGAACCTATGCTGCAGTGGGTCAAGATCTAATTCACCAAGCAGATGTGTCCTTGAATGGGGTCAAGGAAGGGAATAGAAAACTACTTTGGGGAAATATTTCTTATAACACCATGTAATATATGTCCTCAGCTGCTGCTTCCTCCTATGATTATACAAAAAGATAAGCAAGAGGATGGGATGTAGGTAGAAATAAGATGAAGGTGAATTAGTTGAAACACAGATGAGCTTGAAGGTCAATCTCTCATAAAATTACTTAGTTTATCTTCTTTTGCCGTACGGATATTCATGTACAGCAATAAACAACCATACACACATATATATGGATATCTATAATTCTTCCAACAGCTCTATAAAAGGAATTATTAACTGTATTTGAGATGATAAAACTGAAGGTTAAACAAATTAATTGTCCAAAGTCCATGGCCTGTAAGAAGTAAACAAGTAAAATTAGATCTACTGACTTCATATCCTGTGCACTCATTCACTATGCCACACCATGACTTTATTTTATTTTTTATGCTCATTCAGGGACATTTTTTCATTGCTTTTAGAGAGAAAAGAAGGGAGAGTGACACCAATGTGAGCGAGAGGCATGGATCGGTTGCTTCCCAGAGGCACCCGGACTGGGGACTGTTCACGCCTGGACCGGAGACTGAACACATTCAGACCAGGAATCAACCTGCAACCCAGTCATGTGCCCTGACTGGCAATCAAACTCACAACCTTTCCATTATAGTTTCTATTATTGTAACCAAAACTCCGCTACAGGATGATGGTCCAATCAACTGAGTCATGCCATCCAAGGCCACACTATGACTTTATGTACTCTGCTTTCTATTAGTTACCTTGCTACACACACACACACACACACCCTAACTACTGTTGAGTGGAAACTAAGTCTTATTCCTTTATTCCCCATGTAATTTAGCTCAGCTTTTTGTACATATTATGCATTTGATATCTGATGAATGTGTTGAATTACTTCATTTCAATCTGTAAAGAAATTCCTAGAAAAAAACATCACTTGGTCAAGTTTATTTGCAGCTTTTTAAAGGATACATTCTTTCATCACAAAATTATTTTGTTCATGGTGTTGCCACTTCCTCTCCAAATTTGTAAGCTAAAAACACAAAAGAAAAATGTTAACCATTGCCCATATTCACAAAAATTATTATACAACCTTTTAAGAAAATAAGGAAAGAAACCACTCAATTTTAAATCTTATCAACTCCTTGCATGAGATAAAGTTATGGTAAACAAAAAAGAAATTCAGGAAATATTAAATAATAGTAAATTCATTAATACAAGGCTGACTTTGACCACAGGTTTACTCTTATGTTCAGTTTAGTAGAAAAATATTTAAAATATTTATTATACCAATGAACATACCAACTGAAGGATGATTTATCTTTTTTCCCTTTCGTAAAAGAATTTAAAAAAGAACAGGACATGATGGGGATCTCTCCTTGAAATCTGAAAGTCTAATACCACAAATGTAATATATATTCTAACACTGTCAAACGTTCAGCTCTATAGAAGAAACTTCCTTATTTCCAGGGCTAAATTTCCTGTCTAATTCCACAAGCTGTGATAAGAGCAGAGCTGCAGTGTGAAGATTATAAGAGGGCTGGTGAAAAGCTGGCATAGTTACAGTAATTTCTGCATCAACAGGAAGCTAATGTGAATATTATATTGATGGTTGCTTCCTCAGAAGACAATTTTACTGTTATAGAATTAAATTGTTTTTCTGATTTAATTAACCTTGTAACTCTGGGCTAAGTCTTTCTTTTTTAAGACGCACATAGCTTTTTTCCTAAGCAAAGTATCATCTGAAAAATGAAACATAAAATGTTCTGCCTGGACATTTTCAATAAGTAATGATCATTTAAAAAAATCTGATCATTGAAGCAGTTTTAGTTAATATTTCTTCATACTCTCATGCTAAAATTATTTTTCAGGCATAACTTTGGATTGAATATAGCATCTATCCTACTGTTTCCTCCAAAGAGATAAATCTAGAGATTAGGATGAATCACAACAATACATTATGTGAACTTCAAGTGCTGTGAGTTAACACTAAATCAGATCTAGCTCTCCCAGATAGGACCTTGAAGTGAAGGTGGACTTAAGGAAGCAGTCAGCACTTTCTGACAATAAATCTCTAATAACCTTTTAAAAAGTCAAGTACCAAACTTTTCCCTCTTTGTTACACACACAGAGGTGGCCTTCTTATAAAGCAGCAGATAAGTCTTAAGTGCTACGTGAATAATATTATAAAAGCAACACTATGCCAGATGGTCAAATTCCTTCTATATTATACATTTATATTACAGACTTGCTTTTAAACCCCTGAGGCTATCATAAGCCACAAATCTGTTCAATTCCTACAACTTATTGAAAAAATGTTATGTTATTTATATATTTTGTATCTTAACCCCTTATAAGCTATATGATTTGTAAATATTCCTTCCCATTCCCTAAATTGCTTTTGCATTTTGTTGATTGTGAAAAGGACCAGATCTTTCTAGTTTGACTAGGTCCACTTATTCTGCCTTTGTTGCTTGTGCTTTTGTTGACATACCAAAAAATTGTTGCCACAGAAAACTGTACTTGAACAACAATTAAAATAAAATTAAAAAAAAAATTGTTGCCAAGACTAATGTTTCTATGTGTTTGTCCATGAGTTTTACAGTTGTTCCAGTATAAATATATTTAAATGATTTCAAATAACTAATAGCTATTCATTCAGAAAAATAGTCTGTGATGTAAAATTATTTATACATGTCAAAAACTAGTTTTCCATAAAATAGTTGTAAAATATAGGGAAATTAGAATTGGATTTGATTATTTGGTATTCATAAAAGTCAGCAAATAAAACAGAGAAGGACTGTACATTGTGGCTTATGTTATGAATTTCTATTATCAGTATATGAGGTTAAGAATATGATTAGTACTTAATGAGGAAATAAGGTAGCTACTGACGGGCTCCAAGAAATTGTGTTTGTCAAATGTTTTCCTCCTAATATCATCTATTCAGTGAGAGAGAAGGGCCAATATTCCATAAGAAATATCAATATTTTTCCCTTAGAACCATTTAAGATGATGACCCTATAAACAATTTTTAGGTTTCTTCTCCAGCACCCATCCCCACGCTAAATATCTTAGGATAATTTTACCACTTATAGTTCTACATTGAGATCTGCATATTATAGAGACAGAATAACTGATTAATTTGAATTATGTAAATTTGTGATTTCTAAGATTTTAGTAGTGGTAGCAAACTCTGGTGAGCCCTCTACCCCATTCAAGAAGAGTATAGGTATTTTCTTTTAATGGTACATCCATACAGTGAAATAGCTGATGTCATAAAATGTCATCACAACAGAGTTTGAAAATATTTAAATAAGAAAATAAATGCTTAATAACTTTATGCATAAAATGATTTCTTTTTTTTTGGAAAAACAATGCAATATGGGTATATAATTGCAAAGTAAACTTTATAAAATGCTATAGCAAAATGTTAACAATAAATGTCTATCATGACTATATTACTATATAAGAAAAATTGTTAATGCATTTAGCATCAATAAATCATAGTTGCAAATTGCTAATATACACTAATTAGATATGAGAAGCACTGATCTTTATAAGACCTTAATTATTCATTTTGTACCTGACACACATACTTCACTTAATGCTTCAACAAATACTAATTAAAATCCTATAATGTGCCAACCACTAGTACAGTTCTAGGGAGAAAATGAATGGAATGAACATCATCTCTGCCATCTCAGACAGAAGGTCTCAGGCATTGCTCAGGTAATTATTAGTAGAATAAGTGATATGAAAAGGGGGCTTATCTGTGCATCCTGTGTAAATAATCACAGATGTAAATCAAGAAGTTCAAGAATAGGACTACTTTTTACAGCATTGAGTAGCTTTGAAAATTGGAAATAACCTAAACATCCATTGATACAGAACTGGTTTAGTAAATTATGCTATATCCATGTAGTCTTGTACTATATTATAAAGAATTATATTTAAAAAATATCTATAGATAAGGATGAGTACTTTTTATATATAGTTAATAATGAAAAACAAGTGTGAGGTGATATCTCTTTGTAGTTTTGTATTTGCATTTCCCTAAAAGTTACTGAGGTTGAGCATCTTTTCATATATCTGTGGGCAATTTGTATGTCTTCTTGGGAGAAGCATCTATTCAGGTCCTCTGCCCATTTTTTAATTGGATTTTTTTTTTTGGTGTTGAGTTGTGTAAGTTCTTTACATATTTTGGATATTAAACCCTTGTTGGAGCTGTTGTTGGCAAATATCTTTTCTCATTTGGTTGGTTGCCTTTTTGTTCTGCTGGTTGTTTCTTTTGCTGTGCATAAACTTTTGGTTTGAGATACCACCTCACACTTGTCAGAAGGCTGTTATTAATAAGACAGGTAATAACGAGTGCTAGAGAGGTTAGAGAGAAAAAGGAACCCTTATTCACTGCTGGTGGGAATATAAACTGGTACAGCCACTGTGGAAAACAGTATGGATGTTCCTCAAAAAATTAAGGATAGAGTTACCAAATGACCCAGCAACCCCTCTTATGTGCCTACCCCAAACATTTGAAGACATTTATTTGCACAGATATATGCACCCTTATGTTCACTGCAGCATTATTCACAGTGGCCAAGACATGGAAGCAACTGAAGTATCCTCTGATAAATGATTGGATAAAGATGAGGTGGTATATACAATGGAATACTACTCAGCCATAAGAAAAGGTGAAATACTCCTACTGGTGACAACATCGATAGATCTTGAGAAAATTATGCAAAGTGAAATAAGTCAGATAAAAAAAGTTAAGAACCATATTAGTTCACTCATACATGGGATATAAAACTGAAAGCAACTCATAGACACAGACAACAAACAGCATGGTGGTTACTGAAGGGAAGGGGGGGGTGGTAGTAAAGGGTAGAAGGGACCAAATATGTGATGATAGAAGACATGACTTTGGGTGGTGGGCACATAATGCAATATACAGGTCATGTATCAGAATGTACACCTGAAACCTATGTAATTTTATTAACCAATGTCACTCCAATAAATTTAATTTAAAAAATAAAAAAAGTTTCTAAATAACATGTATAAAATGAGAACATTTCTATAAATATATAAAAATAAATGTGTACTTATATATATGTATAAAGTGTTACACACATAACATTCATATAGACTAGAAGAACCCACACAAAATCTGGGTGACAGAGTATTTAGTCATTAGGATTTATTTTATTTATTTATAGATTTTATGGATTTAGCAAAGTTTCTACATTAAAAATGCCTTACTTTTTAAAAATTTCAAAGCTAATGGCTGTGCCCAGAACAGTGCCTAACATAAAGAAGGCTTTCAATATAGGTTTCTAGAAGGCAGGTAAGCAGGAGTAAATTCATTCTGAGTGGAGATTACCTGGCTATCTACAAAACAACAAAAAAAAAATCTGGAAGGTAAAAAAAAAAACAACCCCCCCCCCCAAAAAAAACAGGTGGAAATAAAAGGAAAGGATAGTTTTAGGGTGCAAATATCAAGAGAACATGACAGATAACCTAGAGATAAAAGTAAATTTCAGAGTTTTTTTTCTTTTTACCTGAGAATGTGTCTCATTTTCTTGCAGTTGTGTTTTTAGTGTCTCATGTTCTGTGTTTAGCCTCTCCATTATTTTCTTAAAGGCATTTCTGCGGGTTGACAATACTGTTCTTTCCTGATGTAATTTCTAGGCAGATCCAAATAGAAGTAAATAACAGGCTTTAGAAATATCCAGTAGGCCAATATAAATTAAATTTGACAAATACTTTCAATGTTATTGTGATAAAATTCTACCAAGGCTATAATTACTCTGAAACTCTTTTGTAAAAATATCCTGTGAACTGTAATAAGCTAAATTAATATTGAATATGTTAATAACTCTCTTAAGAGTACCATATCTATTCCTACCATACCACATTTACATTAATGTAAATGGTAATGAAAAGGCACTGACAAGTCTTAAATAGGAACTTAAAAAATTCATATTTGTTGAAATGTTCTATCCCTTGCTTTTCAATTATTGTGTCTGGGTTAAAACTTAAATCATATTAAATTCCTACTATATATGTAAACAAACACCTCTATTTTTCCCTATAAACAACATATACATTAAATTTAATGAAGAAAAAATTGGAACTATAATATTGTAACAATCTTATAACATTTACCTTTTTCTTTTCTTCACCTGATGATTTTAAAGCTGGCAAATCATTAAATGTCTCTATATCAATTATCATTTGCTTAATTTTGTTTTTAAGAGAATGCTGTTCTTCAGTCATCTTACTTTCTAGGAGCTCCATTTTCTGTAGATCCAATTGTAGACGTTGACTGTCTGAAACATAGGAAAATTCAAATCCATAATTAGTCAAAACTTTATCCCTTTCAAAAAAGTAAATACAATGCAACCATTAAAAATCATATTTTATGAGATTATTGGTAATAGAAACATATTCACTGCAACCAGTGAGACAATACAAAGATATATTAAGAAAAAAATACTCATCCCTCAGGTAATCAACATAACTAAATGTATAATGCATATCAGCTATACTTGTCTCCATATTCATATGAACATATATATGAAGGGGGGTGCAGAAAAACCAGAATTATCTTCTGGAGGATGGACCCCTTGTAGTACTTTGCCCGCTAGGTGAGTGTTTTAGTACCCATCTGTATCAGTCAGTGGACCAGCTGGCTTTGTTGTGAGGCTGCTTTCAGCTTCAGTGAACTTTTTTTAAAGACTCTTTTGATGAGACTGCCCATTTCATGATGGCTGATTGATGAGCGCACCTGCCCACATTGCACTGAGTATTCAACAATTTTTGACTAAAAATGACATGACCTCCATGCCCCACCCACCCTTCCTATTCACTTGATCTCACCCCAAGTGACTTTTATTTTGTTTCTCCAATGAAAAATGTCCTCAAAGGGAAACATTTTGCCAATGTGGAAGAGGTGAAACGAAAAATGCCAGAAGCACTAAAAGTCATCAGAATTGAAGAGTTCAAAAACTGTTTTGAGCAGTGGAAAAAATGTCTTGATAGGTGTATTGCATCAAATGGGGAGTACTTTGAAGGTGAATGAAGTTTAAACATGTAAGAATAAATACAAATTTTTTAAATAAATAAATTCCATTTTTGGGTCCCCCTTTGTCTAAGAAGACACAGTTCTCTTGTTAATAATATAACTTACATTATGAGATAACAAGCCACTATTTTAAGTAGGAGGATGACCCATATATGGGGAAAGCAAGTTAGGAAATGTTATATATAGTTGATCTTAATATTATAATTATATATACAGTCAATTTTCATCATCTGTGGTAATCATAGTCTATAAAGTCACCATGAACACTGAGTTTGCAAACATTAAACTACTGCTCCTAGGTGAAATAAATACAGGGTTAGGTTCCTATGAGTCTCTGGTCACAATGTTTTCAACTGATTAATATACAATCTTGCTTTATGTGTTTAAACATACTGCACTTAATATATTTGTTAGTCTGTTACCATTGAACTCACTGCCAGCTTATACTTGAAAAAAGCTTATCTCCATAAAGCACATCACATCACAGCCTTCTTGTGCTCAGGAACACTAGCCAACACTTATACAGTATGATTGGAGGTCATTTTAAATAGCAAAATCACCACAGAAAGCATAAAACTGTGGAAAAAAGTTGCACTAAATATGCCACAGAAGGATTCGTTTATAGTACAAGAACTAAAAGAGGTTTTTGCCTTATTTCATCTCCACTTGAAATGCACACATCAGACAATTAAAATTCTTCACCAGCCTACACATGTGCACAAATGACCATGAAAGTGCTGCAAGTACTGATTTTGGCATTACAAATTAATTTTAGTGAGTAGGTAAATTCATAAATACAGAATTCATGAATGAGGACTGACTGCATACATTCATGTTGTGTGTCTCAATTCTCTGTTTCAAAGTATTAAGCATCTACTATGTGCCAGCTGTTGAGGATATAGAGGAAACCAACAGAGACATTACTGTGCTCAAGGAGCTATATTCTAGAAGTAGAACCAGGCAGTTAAACAGCATTTATGATAAACTGGATAACTACAATAGTCCTCCCTTATTCGAGCGGAATATACTCCAAAACCCTCAGTGGATGCCTGAAACCGCAGATAATACTGAATCCCATATATGGTATGTTTTTCCCCCAACATATACATACATACCTATGATAAAAGTTTAATTTTTAAATTAATTTAGAATTTAATCTATAAACAATAACTAACAATGAAATAGAATGATTATAAAAGTCAAATAAGGGTTACTTGAACATGAGCACTGAAATATCAAGACAGTTGATCTGATAACAGAAATGTCTCATGAATGACTAAGAGGCAGATAGCATACCCAGTGTGGATATGCTGGATGAAGGGATGATTCACATCCTAGGCTGGATAAAGAAGAATGGTGCCATATCTCATCACACTACTCAGAAACATGTGCACTTTAAAACTTATGAATTTTTTATTTCTGGAATTTTGCATTTAATATTTTGGACCACAGTTGGCCATGGTTAATTAGAACCACAGAAAGCAAAACTACAAATAAGGAAGGACTACTGTAAAGAGTAATATATATAGCCCTGGTCAGGTGGCTTAGTTGGTTGCAGCACTGCCCTGTACACCAAGAGGTTGCGGGTTCGAGCCCTGGTCAGGGGACATACCTAGATTACGGGTTCAAGCCCCAGTCTAGGTGCATGCAGGAGGCAAATGATCAGTGTTTCACTCTCTCCCTTCCTCTCTAAAATAAATAAACATATTCTTGGGTGAGAATTAAAAAAAAAAAGAATATACAGGGTGCCATAAAAGCATGGTCAAAAGGGCTCTTGAAAATCATGCTTTTTTAACTGAGGCTTTAAGCATTGGGAGTCAATGAAACAAAAGAGAAAGTAAAAGTGTTCCAGAGGAAAAAATCAACACGTGAAAAGTCTAGAGGTAAGAAAACATGGTACCTTTTAGCAAATAAGAGAAGTCCGGGATGACTAGAACTCAGAGTTCAAAGTGGATAGTGGTAGGAGATAAAACTGAAAAATTAGATGGATTTCAGTTCAAGAAGGGCGTTTAAAGTTAAGATAGGACACTGGGACTTCATCCTAAGAGCTAGGGAAAGTCATCAATGAGTTTTATATCAGAATATGGCAAAATTAAATTTTAGAAAGTTCACACTGTTTACAATGTAGATGATTAATTGGAATAGCATAACTATGTGCAAGATAGGCAGTTAAAAGCTTATTCAATGATCAAGGCAAGAAATCTTATACTGGTGTAGTCAATTTAGGAATTTTTAATAAATAGTATTTATTAAATGCTTTCTATGTGCCAAACTTCTAGGCCTAGGGAATACAGCAATGAATAAGGTATAGGGATATATTTATAAAATATACAGTTATATCAGATGGAAATAAATGAGAAAGTAATGCAGGAGAGATCTTGAGGGATTCAAAGCAAATTAGGGATTTGGGATTAATGAAAATGATTGATTGGACACAGCGCTTGATCAAGGAATCAATACAGAATTCTATTCCAACTTGAGTAAACGTGTGGATGATGAGGTAGGCAGAAAGAGGTACAAATTTTTGTTTGGGAAAGGGAGTGATATGATGGGTTGAAGTCAATTAAGATATGTTGAGTTTGGAATACCTCAGAAACATCCAAATAGAGATAAGATGTCCATGTATGGGCCTGTGAAGTCTGAAGATACAGATTTTGAAATAATCAGCATAGACATGACCTGAATCTACATAAATGGCTGAAATCATTGAGAAAAGGATTCATTACCACAAATTATATGAATAAATTGACATGAAGGATCCTATAAGAAAAGAATATAAAATGACCAAAGAAATAAGAGGAAAATCAGAAACCTTGGGGAAAGACATTTCAATAATAAAGAAGTGGTTTGTAGTGCAGAATATTTCTTTAAAAAAGACTGCAAAGTATGTGTTGGATTTACCAACCAGGAGGACCATGATGTATCTGTTGAGAACTGATTTCTTACAAAAAAAAATGGACCAAAAGTGAGAGGAAGCTTTTAAAAAAACTGGCTGTGACTTCCGGCCAAGATGGAGGCGTAGGCAGACACGCTGTGCCTCCTCTCACAACCAAAATTAAGGACAACAAATATTTAGAAACAAGAAAACAACCAGAACTTATAGAAAATTGAACTGTACGGAAGTCCAACAACCATTCATCCAGACCGGTAAGAGGGGCGGAGTCTCGGTAGGAAAAAGTGGAGGTGCGGACCCAGGAACGCAAGTAGCGGCGGCTCGCAGTTCCCAGGTGCACGGGCGGTGGCTGGCGGACCCCGGGCGCAGGGGGGCAGCTGTGCAGACCCAGTGAGGACGCACAGGGCGGCTGGCTGGCCAAGGGATCCCGCATTTGCGCAGTCAGACGGTGCAGGCAGAGGGGAAGTGGCGGAAGGGACTGAATTCAGGAGAGAGCGGAGCAGGCGCCATTGTTCCCTCTCAGACCCCGCCCCCACATAAGCGTCACAACCCAGCAACTGGGCTGCCCCATACTGGGGAGTGCCTGAGGCTCCACCCCTCACTACGTAACAGCACGTGCGCGTGCGCAGATAATCCAGGCGAAGGGGAAGCAGCGGAAGGGACTGGAGTCCAGAAAAGAGCGGAACAGGCGCCATTCTTCCCTCTCAGACCCCGCCCCCACATACAGCGTCACAACCCAGCGACTGGGCTGCCCTGCCCTGAGGAAAACCTAAGGCTCCACCACTCTACGTAATAGCTGCGACCAGACTAAAACCAAAACAAAACAAAAAAACCCACCAAAAATGGCTCAAACCGGGAAAAAAATGAAAACCCCAGAGTCAATTCCTCTAAGCAACGAAGAGATAGCCAACCTATCAGATGCACAGTTCAAAGCACTGGTCATCAAAATGCTCACAGAATTGGTTGATTTTGCTCATAAATTAGATGAGAAAATGCAGGCTACAATACGTGAAATGAAGGAAGACGCATGGGGAACCGATAGAGATGGAAGGAAAACTGGGACTCAAATCAATGGAGTGGACCAGAAGGAAGAAACTAACAACCAAACAGAAAATGAGGAAGAAACAAGAATTCAAAAAAATGAGGAGAGGCTTAGGAACTTCCAGGACATCGTTAAATGTCCCAACATCCAAATTATAGGGGTCCCAGAAGGGGAAGAAGAGCAACAAGTAGAAAACTTATTTGAACAAATAATAAAAAAGAACTTCCCCAATCTGGCAAAGGAAATAGACTACTAGGACGTCCAGGAAGCTCAGAGAGTCCCAAAGAAGTTGGGCCCAAGGAGGAACACATCAAAGCACATTGTAATTACATTAGCCAAGATTCAAATGAAGGAGAGAATTCTAGAAGCAGCAAGGGATAAGGGGACAGTCACCTACAAAGGAGTTCCCATCAGACTGTCAGCTGATTTCTCAAAAGAGACCTTCCAGGCAAGAAGGGGCTGGAAAGAAATATTTGAAATCTTGAAAAGCAGGGACCTATATCCAAAATTGCTCTTTCCAGCAAAGCTGTCATTTAGAATGGAAGGACAGATAAAGCGCTTCTCAGATAAGGTCAAGTTCAAGGAGTTCATCATCACCAAGCTCTTATTATATGAAATGTTAAAGGGACTTATCTAAGAAAAAGAAGATCAAAAATATGACAATGAAAAGACAGCAAACTCACAGCTATTAAAAACCACACCTAAAACAAAAGCAAACTAAGCAAACAGCTAGAACAGAAACAGAACCACAGAAATGGAGATCATATGGAGGGTTAGCAACAGGGGCGTGGGAGGAGGAGGCGGGTGAAGGTACAGAGAATGAGTAGCATAGATAGTGGGTAGAAAATAGACAGGGGCAGGGGAAGAATAGTATGGGAAATGTAGAAGCTAAAGAACTTATGACACAAGGACATGAACTAAAGGGGGGAATGTGGGTGGGAGAGGGTGTGCAGGGTGGGGGGAATGATGGGGGAGAAACGGGACAACTGTAATAACAATCAATAAAATATATTAAAAAAAAACTGGCTGTGAAATCTTTGAAAGAGATAGGCAGAGAATATTAAGGAAAGGCTTTTTCTTTTTTTTTTCAAAAATGGGCTAAAATATAGAAAACAGACTGGAAAGATAAATACTAAAATTCTAATAGTAATAAATATTTGATAATGGGATTACATTTTTAATTTTTCTTATTTATGCTTTTCTGTATCTCCCAAATCCTCCATAATAAATATGAACTACATTTATAGTGGGAAAACAATATTTTAAAAAATATTGCATTCTAATAGAATTATATGATACACACCTTCTATATTTCAAAATCTTAACTTTGTGATTCTGACTTTTTAAATATTTAAAAAATTTATTTTTAGAGAGAGGGGGAGGGAGAAAGAAAGGAAAACATCAATGTGTGGTTGCCTCTCATATGTCCCCTGCTGGAGACCTGGCAAGAAACCCAGGCATGTGCCCTGACTGGGAATCAAACTAGAGACCCTTTGGTTTGCAGGCCGGCACTCAATCCACTGAGCCACAGCAGCCAGGGTTGATCCTGACTTTTTAAAGTCCCTTATTACAGGGAGATAAAGGTAAAAGAGAACCAGTATTACTAAGTACCTAAAATGTGCCTGGCTTTATATGCTGTCTCACTTTTTTATAATAGCCCTAGGGGGTAAATGTCATCATATGAGAAAACTAAAGCTTAGAAAGGTAATTTGACTAAGGTCACACAACCAGTCAGGCCTTGGTGCTCAGTGATATTATCATCTTATTAAGTGACCATTTTTAAGATAGCAAATATTACTTTATGATAAAAAAAGATGCTACTATGAGCAACAGTGAGCGATGGGAAGAGAAAAATGTTAACACTTGGTTGATTTTGCTACTTCAGGCTTCTTTCCTCAAGGCATGATTCCTTCCTTATTATGGCTACCAAAGTAAAACCTTATTAGAGCTAACTCACAAAAGGAAGCTAATATGGAACTGAAATACTTATCCCGTATATCCAATAAAGAAATCTCAGTTCACCTGCCTTGGCCAATTTCCTCTCTGGTGTTCTAAATTAGATGTGCTAATAATCCTATACATCCAGCAGTTACTTACTGTACACAAAGGCATATAGTAATACATTTTCACGTTAAAATATTTTGCCTTCACCATTCCTCTATTTTAAAATAGAGCCCTGGCCAGTGTGGTTCTCGGTTGGAGCATCGTCCTGTAACTGAAAGGTTGCAGGTTCAATTCCCAGTCAAGGCAGGTACCTAGGTTGTGGGTTGGATCCCTAGCCCAGATACAAACAGGAGACAACCAATTGATGTTTCTCCCCTCACATCAGTGTTTCTCTCTGTCCCTTCCTCTCTCTCTAAAAGCAATGAAAAAATGTCCTCAGGTGAAAAAGAAATATATATGGAGGCATATGAATGCATTTAGAAAAATTTGGTATTTTAGAATGTCAGAGCCAACAAATATCTTGCTTTTATTAGGTGCAGATTAAGCAGTTAAAGATTTTTATATTAAAATAGCATATTTTAGAGTAAAATACAAAATTAAAATTAATTTTTAATGAAAAAATTTAACCTTATAGAGAAATGTTTGTTCCTCATATATATATTTCTCTGATTCCTCTGTTTTCTCTTTATTGTTGCATTTCAGCAGTTTGACTATGATGTGCTTAGGTGAGGGATTTTATTTTTTTATCTGGATGAAAATACTGTATTTTTAAAAATAAATTTCATTGATTACGCTAATTACAGTTTTTCCATTTCCCCCTCTTTATTCCCCTCCACCCTGTACACCCCCTCCCACCCTCATTACTCCCCTCCCTTACTTCATGTCCATGGGTTGTACATATAAGTTCTTTGGCTTGTCCATTTCCTATACTATTCTTAACACCACCCTGTCTATTTTGTACCTACCATCTGTGCTTCTTATTCCCTGTACCTTTTACCCCATTCTCCTCCTCCCCCACCCTGCTGATAACCCTTCATATGATCTCCATTTCTGTGATTCTGTTCCTATTCTAGTTGTTTGCTTGTTTTCCTTTTTGTTATTTTTTTTAGGTTGTTGTTAACAGTTGTGAGTTTGTTGTCATTTCACTGTTAATATTTTTGATCTTCTTATGTTTCTTAGATAAGTCCCTGTAACATTTCCTACAATAAGGCTTTGGTGATGATGAACTCCTTTAACTTCACCTTATCTGGGAAGCACTTATCTGCCCTTCCATTCTAAATGATAGCTTAGATAGAGAGTAATCTTGAAGGTAGGTCCTTGCCTTTCATGATTTCAAATACTTCTTTCCAGCCCCTTCTTGCCTGTAAGGGTTCTTTTGAGAAATCAGCTGATAGTCTTATGGGAACTCCTTTGTAGCTAACTCTTTCCTTTTCTCTTGCTGCTTTTAAGATTTTCTCCTTCTCTTTAATCTTGGGTAATGTAATTATGATGTGCCTTGGTGTGTTCCTCCTTGGGTTGAACTTCTTTGGGACTCTCTAAGTTTCCTGGAAGTCTATTTCCTTTGCCAGATGAGGGAAGTTCTCCATTATTTTTTCAAATAAGTTTTCAATTTCTTGCTCTTCCTCTTCTCCTTCTGGCAGTCTTAAGATTCAGATATTGGAACATTTAAAGATGTCCTGGAGGTTCCTAAGCCTCTCCTCATCTTTCTGAATTCCTGTTTCTTCATTGTATTTTGGCTGAACGGTTATTTCTTCCTTCCGCTCCAAAGTGTTTATTTGAGTCCTAGTTTCCTTCCTGTCACTGTTGGTTCTCTGTACACTTTCCTTTATTTCACTTTTCATAGGCTTCACTTTTTCCTCTATGTTGCGACCATACTCAGCCAATTTTGTGAGCATCCTGATCACCAGTGTTTTGAACTGTGCATCTGATAGGCTGGCTATCTCTTCGTTGCTTAGTTGTATTTTTTTCCAGAACTTTTATCTGTTCTTTCATTTGGGCCTTTTTTTTTTGGTCTCAGCATGCTTGTTATGGAGGGGTGGAGCCTTAGGTATACACCCGGGTGGGGCAACCCATGTGGCTGTGTTGGGACACTGTGTGTGGCGGTGGGGTCCAAGATGGAACAATGCCGCTTGTTCAGATCTCTGCATGTTTCCAGTCACTTCTGCCACTACCCAAAAGCAAATTGGACCCTTCTGGTGCTGATTCCTGGGTGGGTGGGTCTATGTACATTCTAGGATCCTGTGGGTCACTCCAAGAACTCTCCTGTGAGACTTGAGAATTTCTCCTGCTACCTCAACCCCCACAGGTTTTTTCAGTCGGAGGTTTTGAGGATTTATTTTCCTCCATTGGAACCCTGGGTTGTGGAGTCTGTCTTGATCCCCAGTTGTTTTTCCTGGTTTATCATCATACAAATATGGGACTGCCTTCTCTGCCAGCTGACACTTGCCTAGTCCGTCAATTGCTGCCTTGCCTGCCCCAGTCCGCCAGCTGCCACCTTGCCACTAGTCTACTCCACCCAGCTGCCTGTCTCTGTCCCTCCCACTGGTCTGTATGAAAGTTTCTTTTTTCACGCCTTGGTTGTCGAACTTCCACAGTTAAATTTTCTGTTAGTTCTGGTTGTTTTTTTTTTTTTTTTTGTTTTTAAACTTGTTTTCCTTCTTTTGGTTGGGCAAGGAGGCACAGTGCATATACCTATGCCTCCATCTTGGCCAGAAATCATAGATGAGGAATTTTTATATTAACCCTATTTGGGGTTTAATGAACTTTTTAGATCTATAAAGTTAAGTTTTTCATCAAATTTGGGAACTTTTTAGCCACTCTTTATTCAACTATCTTTTCTCACCTATTCTCTGTCTTTCCTTTCTGCCTGGGACTCCTATTACACATAGGTCAGATTCCTTGAAATCTTGTCCTACAGGTCATTTAGGCTCTGTTCATTTTTATTTTGTCCTCAGACTAGATAATTTCTATTGATTTATCTTCAAGTTCACCAATTCTTTTTTTCTGTTGTCTTTCAGCTTCAATTAAGGCCAGTGATTTGTTTTTTCCATTTTACTTAAATCTTCAATTTCAGAATTTTCACTTGGTTCTTTTTAAATTTTCATTACTATGTTCATTTATTATTTTCCTTTAAGTCCTTAAATATAGTTATAAACTTTTAAAATACTTGTCTTTTAATTTCAACATCAGGATTATCTCAGGTTCAATGTATGGTGACTGCTTTTTCCTTGACTCATATTTTCTATTTCTTCACATGTCTAGTAAGATTTTATAGTGTAATGGCCATTTTCTTTTTTTTTTCATTTTTTGCTATTCTATTATAGTTGGCCCAATTTTTCCCCCTTTGCCCTCTTCTGCCTAACCCACCCCTGCTCCACAGTCAATCCCCACACTGTTGTCCATGGGTCATTCATATATTTTCTTTGACTAGTTCCTTCACCTCTTTTCCACCATTAAACCCCTCCTTCCTCCCCTCTGGTCACTGTCAGTCTGTTTCATATTTTTATGCTTCTAGTTCTATTTTGCTCGTTTGCTTATTTTGTACATTAGATTCCTCTTATAGGTGAGATCATATGGTATTTGTCTTTTCACCAACTGGCTTATTTCACTTAGCCAAGGAACACGACATTAAGTAGCAAATAAAAAGCAGGGAGAGTGAAATATTCTCCAGTTTCATCCATGCTGTTGTGAAGGGTAGGAGTTCTCTCTTTCTTTCTGCTGTGCAGAATTCTATTGTATAAACCTGTCACAGTTTTTTGATCCAGTCATTTACTGATGGGCACCTAGGCTGCTTCCAGCACTTGGCTATTGTAAATAGTGCTGCTATGAACATTCAGGTGCATAGGTTCTTTTGGATTGATGATTTGGGATTCTTAGGGTATAATCCCAGCAGTGGAATTGCTGGGTTGAAAGGCAGTTCCATTTTTAGGTTTTTGAGGAAATTCCATACTGTTTTCCACAGTGGCTGCACCAGTCTGCATTCCCACCAACAGTGCACTAGGATTCCCTTGTCTCTACATCCTTGCCAGCACTTGTTTGTTGATTTATTAACGATGGTCATTCTGACAGATGTGAAGTGATACCTCATTGTGGTTTTAATTTGCATTTTGTTAGCAACAAAATTTGTTTTATGTTGGTATAACTAAACTTGAACATTTTTTGTCCCTTTGAGAGTCTCAAGACTCAACCATATTCACATGTTATTAAAAACACATGTTTATGGAATTAAATGTTGTTGAGGGGGTTTTGTTCAGTTGGTTTCCTATCTCTAAGGCTGAAAATAGTTGGGGTGACACTGCTTAATAGGAGCATATAGGTTTCAAGTGTATGCTCCTATGATACAAAATCTGTATCAATGAATTTAATACATTAAAAAAAAATTTTTTTTAAAGAGTCCTGGCTGGTGAGGTTCAGTGGATTGCGCACCAACCTGCTAACTGAAAGGTTGCTGGTTTGATTTCTGGTCAGGGCACATGCCTGGGTTGTGGGCCAGGTACCCGGTTGGGAGTGCGCAAGAGGCAAATGATCAATGTTTCTCTCATATTTCAATGTTTCTCTTCTTCTCTTTCTCCCTCCCTTTCTCTCTCTCTAAGAATAAATAAAATCTTTAAAAATTTTTAAAAAGAAAATAGTTAAGATGAGAATTAAAGTGCTAAGCCAGTCAACTTTGGCTTATGGTTTCAATGCTCTAAGTAAGAAATATACTTAGCTTATATAATTTGACTGGTGAAAACAGTTATATAAATCTAACTATGAGTTAAATTTTAAGATAAAGGAAATACATTTAGGAGCTACAGAAACTGCTTCTATTACCAAAAGGGAGAAAATGGTTGGTTGGTATAGGGTAAAGTTTATCTTCCTTTCACAGCAGGTCCTGATGAAAAGCTAAAATCTTCTCTCAGGGAAGAGACAGGAAGAGGATGCAGACCAGTTCCTTCTGATAGGCTCTAAAGCTGCAAAGTTTGCTGAGCAGTGTGTACACAGTAGCAAAATCTCAGAAGGAACCACTTTGACCTGGGGAAATGTTTCTCAAATATTCTGCCATCAGCGCATTTGTTTATTCCCTGGAGTTTCCTTTCCAGAAATATAAATAAAAACTATTGCTGACAGGTTCCTTGCTTTTTTACTCATGCAATGCACCAGTGTTTCTCAAACTTTTAAAAAAGCTTTTATTGAACTTATTGGAGTGACATTAGTTAATAAAACTATATATTTCAAGTGTCCAGTTCTATACTACATCACTGTGTGTTCACTATCCAAAGTATAGTCTCTTTCTGTCACCATTTATCCCTGCTACGCTCTCTTCTATCTCCTCCCCCTCCCTTTCCTTCTGGTAATGACCATACTGTTGTCTGTGTCTCTGAGTTGTCTTTATTTTCTTTTGCTTAATCCCTTCACCTTTTTCACCCAGCCCTCCAACTATCAAACCCTCTGACAGCTGTCAGTCTGTTTTCTGTATCTATGAGTCTGTTTCTATTTTATTTTGCTCATTAGATTCCACATATAAGTGTAATCGTACAGTATTTTTTTTTTCTGACTGGCTGATTTCACTTAGCATAATACTCTCCAGGTCCATACATGCTGTCACAAAAAGTAAAGATTTCCTTCTTTGTTATGGCTGAGTAGTATTCCATTGTGTAACTATTCCACAGCATTTCATCTATTCATCTACTGGTGGGCACTTGGGTTGCTTCCAGATCTTGGCTACTGATCAATAACATTGTAAATTGAACACACAGGTGCATATATTCTTTCCAATCAGAGTTTCAGGTTTTTTCAGACATATTCTCAGAAGTGGAAATGCTGGGTCATCAAGTAGTTTCATTTTTAACTTTCTGAGAAAAATCCAGAGTTCTCCACAGTGGCTGCACCAATCTAAATTTGCACCAACAGAGCATGAGGGCTCACTTTTCTCTGCATCCTCACCAACACATGTTGTTTGTTGATTTATTGATGACAATCATTATAATGAATGTGAGGTAACATAGCTCACTGTGGTTTTAATTTGCATTTCTCTGATAATTAGTGATGTTGACTAATTTTTCAAATGTCTATTGACCATAGGTATGTCCTCTTTGGAGAAGTGTGTATTCAGTTCCTTTCCCCATTTTTCATTGGATTGTTTGTGTGTTTGTGTGTGTGTGTTAAATTTTATAAATTCTTTATTAATTTTGAATATTAACCCCTTATCAGATATATCATTGGCAGACATGTTCTTCCATTCAGTGGGCTGCCTTTTCACTTTGTTGATAGTTTCCTTTGCTATGCAAAACATAATCCCATTTGTTTATTTTATTTTGTTTCCCTTGCCTGAGGTGATATATTAGAAAAATACTACTATAAAAAATGTCCAAGATTTTACTGCCTAAGTTATCCTCTAGGAATTTTATGATTTTTAATCTTACATTTAAGTCTTTAATCCATTTTGAGTTTATTCTTGTCCATGGTTTAAGAAGGTGGCCCCTCAAATAAATCAAATCGGAAATGAAAGACGAGAAGTAACAGCTGACACCACAGAAATACAAAGGATTGTAAGAAACTGTTATGAGCAACTAGATGCCAACAAAATGCACAACCTGGAAGAAACGGATAAATTCCTAGAAACAAACAATATTCCAAAACTGAATGAGGAAGAATCAGAAAATCTGAATAGATCAATCACAAATAATGAAATCCAAGCACTAATCAAAACCCTTCCAGCAAATAAAAGGAAGCCCTGAATGTATGTTTCAACACTGTCACTGATGGATCCAGACTCAGCCCTGATGCCTGAAGCTCTTTTCACAGTGGCACCCAGAGGCATTGGGAGGTCCAGGTGCTTTTTTGGAGGCCAGGCTACCACCCTGATCCCACCCAGACAGCCCTGTGTCCTGTCCCAATCTGTGTGTGGAAGGGGGTTTCATGTGGCGAGGGCCTGCCCTGAGCAGGAACAGGCAAAGGAGGGCCAGAAGCCTGGTGGGCAAGTCTTGTTCATACCTCAGGTCAAGGCTGGCTGGGTGGACATGGAGTGTGGGCTGCACCCTCTGCTTGAGGTTTATCCCCAGCTCTGGAGGTAAATTTCATTTCCTCTAGATGGAGATCTGTGCAGACACAGGCCTGGGCTGCACTGGTAGAAAGTCCAGTGGCAAAAGCAGCAGCAACTAGGGCGGGACGGGCCTTGAGGCCTCCCAATGGGCTGCCAGTCACTGTCATTGCAGAACTCAAACCTATTCTAGATGGCTTCTAAAAATGGAATCTTACTACAATAGGTATCTTTTTTTGTGTCTGATCACATATTTTTACTTGTTTTTATCTGAAACCACATTTTTGTTATTGGAAAGGGAAATCCCAGATGGATTAGAGGCCAGATGTAAAACAAAAAGCCCTTTTAGTAAGGGTATGTATCATTGCAGGGTAGAGACCACTGTGCTAAGTGTGATCCCAGAGCCAGAAGCCAGTCACACTGGCTATTCCTGGGCCCATAACAAAAACAAGAAAAATGCAGAAATCTGAAAAGACAAACCACAAGCTGGAAAGCACTGCTCACAACCCAAGACCAGAGAAGGTTTAACATCCCCGTGGTGCAGAAAACTCTCAAAAGGTGGTGTTTTCTAAAGTGACAAAGGGCAAACATGTGCACTTCCAGTGAGAGGCAGTGCACACATCTCCACATGTCAGAGATGCCTGACCTCCCCAGTGAGGACCCAACACTGTAAACACTGGGGACAGAGCACTGTCACCATAATACTGCAGCATTCTGGTCTGATAGTGACCAGCCTGGGACAAAGTGAGGAAATAGAGGTCCTAGCAGATCCCCTGGAGAGAAAAGGAAAAGGCCTCTCCTCTGGGAGAGGAGTGTGCAGGACCCATCAGAGTTCCATAGGTGCACACCTTCACCTGGCAGTGCTCATCCTAGATTACTCCACAGAAATTCTTGCACAATTTTTCAAAGATGTATTTTTGAGACTATTTTTTGTATTTTTGTATATCAGAGCACTGATGAAATAGCCAGGAATTAGAAAAAAACACTAATGTACATGGAGAGGGGATGGGAACCACCAATCCTAGTCCACACGGACAAGGGAAGCTGAGCAGCTGCTAACATGGGTGCAGGGGTTTCTACGTGCTGACAGACAAAGACCTCAAGGGTCCTCTTATCTGAGACATGTGGACCAACAATGTGCATCCAGGGTTCTACATGTTAGACTACATATGTGTGATTTCAACAAGTATATACACATATATGAGAATGAGTCTGTGTGTGACAGAGACAGAAAAACAGAATGAGACAAATAGAGCCTGAAAGATACCCACCAAGCCATTCACAATGGTCGCCTCTGGGGCAGAATTGGCAAATTTCACCTTCTCCTTGAGGTGATATCTAAATTTTTTATAATGCATGCATGACTTTGATAGTTCTAAAAATATTAAAGTCATATATTTAATGTTATTCATTTATCACAAATATGGAGGAAAATACATTATTTAGTTTTTACTTTTAAAGGACTTACAACAAAATAATAAAGGTTTATTATAGTACAATAATGCATTCAAAAGCAATTCAGAATCAAGAACAGGGGGTGCTCATCATTCCAGTCCTTTCCCAGTGTACATGTAGTGTTGGCACGTGCATGTACGTGTCCCTGTGTTCCCACACTCATGCATGCATGTGTGGGTGCTTGTGCGTGTTCATGTGTGTGTATGTACACTTGTGAGTGTTGGGTGCAGAGGATTCCTGGGTATATGCCCTTCCAGAACCTCATTTCCCTAGAGGAATGGCCCTGCTAGTCAGATCTCTTCCTCTTCAGCATGTTCTATGTCCCCACGTCAGAATTTCCAAAGACCCTGCTGTGAAACACAGGGCATTTCTGATTTTTCACTCCCATCATCATACTAAAGGGAACATCTGCATCCATAAATGTTTATTTATTTAGGACAGGTCTCTAGAAGTGGAGATTCTCCGACTAATATAAACATGATTTTAAAGTTGTTGGGGGCAGTTCCCTATATCCAAGGTCACCTTGTTCACTTTGAGTCTTGTTTGAGAATGCATGGGTGCAGGGTACCGAGACCTGGGGTAGGGAGAGAGGAGGAGGGGCTGATGGTGGAGGAGATGAAGGTATCTGAGAGTGACATGCTTAGCTGGAAAGTCCCATCCATCCTGCCTCTGCCCTGCCCCATGTCCCCCCACCCCCAACCTCTAACCCCCAAAGCCCTACCTGCCCTGTAACTCAACTGAGCTGAGCAGCCTGGCCCTGCCATTCAGGAAACAAGAGCATGTGAGCCTGCACATTTGGGCCTGCTTCCTGTCCCTCCAAGAGCAGAGGCTCTTCTTCTCAGTGAGCAAGCAGGTCTAGGGAGGCTCAGCCAGTCACAGGGACCACCTGGTGAATGTGCTCTATCCAGGTGAAATTCTCAGTTGCAAGAGCAGGACCTACTTGAGTTTGTTCACCTTACAAGGGGCCTAACAGAGGGTGCCAGAAGGTCAGAGCACCAGGATCAAGGCTTTAGGACAGGCCATGGCACCCAAACCACAAAGGTCCTCCAGCAGAGATTCCTGCCCTGGCCCTGTGCCAGTCCCCAGCCCCCATTCCCAACACATTCAGCTTCTGTGAGTGGGCTCTGCTCAGTGGGCATGAGGGAGAGAGCCTTAGTCTCCTTCAAAGTCAGGTTAGGTGAGTCCATTTGGTCTGAGGGTGCCAGGTGAGACCACTGTCAGTGACATAACACCTTGTCTGCCCAGAAATGGGACCCTCCGAGCAGAGAACATGGGGACACACCAGGCTCTCCCTGGAGGAAGAGAGTGAAGCCTTGATGATAAGAGTAACAGGAGAGAGGGAAGAGGAGGACATTTTTGTGGAAGTCAGTGTCCTAATCAATTTTAACATACCCACAGACTTGAAGAAAGTTTTCAAAACACAGATCTGTTAAAGAACTAATATAAAACCTCTTAATCCTTAACAATAAGAAGACACACAAGTTAAAAAATGGGCAGAAGCCCTGGATAGACTCCTCACCACAGAGGATACACAGATGGTGGGGATCCAAGATGGTGGCAGAGTAAGTGGAAGTGACATTCATTTCCTCCCAGGACCAAATGTGAATGACAACTAAATTACAGAACTATGAACCGAAGTGAAAGGGTAAAACCAGAGCCATTTGCTATTGTGGCACCATTTGCTGAGTAGGCCTGTGACCTTCTTAAACATGACTCCCATTTTACTCTTCTGAGCTTATCCCCAAGACTGGAGATTACTGGAAAGCAAGAACAGAACTAACTGCTCCCTACAGTCACAGGCAGAAGATAACACTGGGACAAACTGCCACCTCATATTATAATGCAGCAATAGCCTGGGGGCCACACAACAGCAACCCTGCCACCCCTTTTAGTCCAATTACAATCCAATAAAAGCTCAAAGCCCCCACCCCTCAATGCTGGTGTATCTCTCCACACCATGTCCCTCTCCTTTCTTGGAGAGTGAATAAAAAACTTTATTCTCTACATTTTTTTCTCTTTGTGAATTCTGTCACCGCCGATGTCACCAACCACCCTAACACCAAGTACCCAACTAACGACTGCTGAATGAAAGTTTTATAACCAAGGACTTATAGAAGAAGCCATATTGAGACTGGTAGGAAGGGTGGTGATGTGAAAAGGGCTGGCTCTGCTCCCACGGGCAGAGGCTGAGATTGGTATCTCAGGTAAAAAGATCCCCGCTGAGGAGTGTGGGGTCTCAACCTCATACCAGGCTCTGTAGCCCAGAGACCAGGGCTGGGAAGAGGCATACATGTAACATCGGGCTGTGAAAGTCAGTGGGGATTCTGTTCACCAGGGAGACACAAGTCTACTAGAGACACAGGTGCCTTCTTAAAGGGCCAACACACAAAATCTTATTCACAGTCACTCACCCTGGGCTGCAGTGGAGGGAGGGTGAAGACGACTAGAGTCCTGAGGAGAGACTGGAGTTTCTGTTTCTGGAGAGACAGCTGAAGGGAGAGCTGCCAGATCCCTGAGCTGAGTTCTTCTCCCAAACTGCAGACATCATCTTTCTTGGGTGGAGTACTCCTCTCCTTATGGCATCAGCCTGGGGGAATGCAACAGACCCACCCTCTGGACTTCCTGTTGCCCCCACTCTGCACAGCTCACACTATGCTGAGAAGTCAGCTGTCTGGGCTAGGGTGTAGAAGTCCAGGGGTACAGACTCAGGGGCGGTCAATGACTGAGTTGTATTGCTCTGGGGCTGAGATCCACTCCTCCCTCTTTTCTCTAAGCCTGACCGCCACTCTCCCTCACAGAAGATACACTAGCCCCATCCTCCTGACTCCCAGTGGTCCCGGCTCTGCTGAGCTCAGGCTCCCAGCAGAATCTGGGACAGACTGAGTTGTGTGGCTCTAGGACAGGGGCCCTTTTTCCTTTGCATGCCTGAAGAATGGGGCAGAGCTCTCCCTCCACACAGCCAAATCATGGTCTCTTTAAGCCAGATAAACTCTACTGGCTTCACCCTGAAGATTTCCTGAAACCCTACCCCACTACAAAGGTCTGCAGACACCTGGTGGGTAGCAGCTAGACTTGGTATACCCTGGGACTTTTACACAGTGACCTCAGACACAGCAGTAGCACCAAAAATGAACCCGTATCAATCAGGTGAACAACACTCTCCCCTACCTGGTAACTCACTGAGACCCTTCATCATGCAACATCATTATCACCAGAGGCTCTTTCAGTGACTGAGTGTAACAGTCAGCCAGCAGGTGGAGGCAGGCAAAGGCAAATCTCAGGGTGCCTTGGGCCTTTGCTGACCTGCCCCAGAACTTGGTGCTGGTGGAAGCCAGTCTTGGTGCACTGCTTGGTGTTTCCCACACATACTCGGGCATAGCAAAGATAGCCACAAATTATGAACAGCTTTGTAGCTCCAAACAGGTTGCCCAGGGCCAATCACAGGCAGTGTCTGATATTGACTTACACCAAAGTCCCTCCTAAGAGGCCCCAGAACCAGTACACTCAGTGAGCAGCTTCAGGCAACATCAGATCAGGATCTAATTAACTTCACAAGCAGTATATCCAATGGGAGGTCTTGGCAGGCACCAGACCCTGCGGAGGTGAATTCTGCTTTTGTGGTCTGCCATAAATGACAGCTCAAATACTGTGCTCAAGGTCTATCCTCACAGTCAGCCTGAGGGTTGAACCCACACACAAATCAGCTAATAGCAGTCAACACTCAGTGTAACGCAAGGGCTCACATAACCCCTATAAGGGACACTGCTGGAGCACCCAGATCGGGTGATCAAGGAGATTGCACCACTGGATACCAAAGGACATCTATTACATAAGGCCATCATACCAAGACTAGGAGACATAGTATATCTACCTAATATACAAAAATCACAAAGAGGCAGCCAAATGGAGAGACAAAGAAGTCCTAAATAAAAGAACAGGAGAAATCTCCACAAATAGAACTAAATAAAATGGAGGCAAGCAATTAACCAGATATAGAATTAAAAAAAAATTGTTATAAAGATTCTCAAGGAACTTAGTGAGAACTACAAAGAACTTGGTGAAAACCGTAACAGCATGAGAAAGTACAGACAAACCATAAAAAAGAACCATTCAGAAAAGAACAGTATGTATGAAATGAAGACTATCTAGAAAAAAATTAACAGTAGGTTGGAAGAAGCAGAGGAATGTATCAGTGATTTGGAAGACAAAGTAGCAGAAAACATCTAGTCAGAGCAGCAAAAAGAAAAAATATATAAAAATGAGGATAGTTTAAGGGACTGTTGGCATACAATGAAGCATAACAACATCCACAGTATAGGAGTACCAGAAAGAGAAGAGAGAGAGCAAGGGATTGAGAACTTATTTGAAGAAATAATGACTAAAAGGTCCCCTAACCTTATGTGTGAAGGAAAAAGACACACAAGTCCAGATAGCTCAGAGAGTTCCAAAGAAGATGAACCAAAAGAGGCCCAGGCCAAGACTCATTATAATTAAAATGGCAATGGTTAAAGACAAAGGGAGAATCTTAAAAGCAGCATAAGAAAGAGTTAGTCAGCTACAAGGGAGCTCCCGTAAGACTGTCGGGTGATTTCTCAGCAGAAACAGGCTAGAAGGGACTGACACAAAATATTCAAAGTGACGAAAAGCAAGGACCTACAAACAAAATGAAATAAGAAATAAAGAGCTTCCCATACAGTTAAAGTTAAAGGAATTCATTATCACTCAACCAGTACTCAAGAAATATTAAAAGTACTTTTTTTTTTAAAGATTTTTTTTAAGTACTTTTTTTTTCCTTTTAGATTTTATTTATTTATCTTTAGAGAGGAAGGGAAGGAGAGAGGGAGAGAAACATCAATGTGCGGTTGCCTCCTGTATGTCCCCTGCCGGGAACTGGCCTGGCAACCCAGGCATGTGCCCTGACTGGGAATCGAACCGCGATCCTTCGGTTCGCAGGCCCGCGCTCAATCCACTGAGCTACACCAGCCAGGTAAAAGTACTTTTTTAAAAACAAAAAAAGAAAAAAGACAAACATAGTTATAAAGAATAAAATGGCAATAAATACATACCTATGAATAATCACATTAAATGTAAATGGTTAAATGCTTCAATCAAAAAACACAGGGTAGCAGAGTAGATGAAAAAAAAAACAAGACCCATATATATGCTGTCTTGCTGTCTACAAAAGACCCACCTCCAATCAAAAGAGACGCACAGACTAAAAGTAAAAGGATGGAAAAAGATATTTCATGTAAATGAAAGTGAAAAAAAAAAAAAAGCTAGGAGCAAAATACCTACATCTGACAAAAACTGACTTTAAAACAAAGGCTATAATAAGAGACAAAGAGGGACACTACAAAGTAAGTCCAACAAGAAGACATAACCTTTGTAAATACTTATGCATCTAACAAAGGAGCACCTAAATCTGCACAGAAAATCTTGATGAACATAAAGAAAGGAATCAACAGTAATACAGTAGTATTATGAAATTTTAAAACCACACTGACATCCATGGAAAGATCTTTCAGACACAAAACAACAAGGAAACAGTGGCCTTAAATGACATACTAGATAAAATGGATCTAATTGATAACTTTGTAGCATTTTACCCCAGAGCAGTGGAATATATATCCTTTTCAGTGAGCATCGAATATTTTCTAGGACACCACATGTCAGGACACAAAACAAGTCTCAACAAATTTAAGATTAAAATCATGTCATGCATCAGTTCTGACCATAATGGTTCAAAACTAAAAATCAATCACAAGAAAAAAAATTGGAAAACACACAAAGACATGGAGGCTAAATAACATGTTAGTGAACGATGAATGGGTTAACAATGAGATCAAGGAAGAAACTGGAAGACATCTTGAAACAAATGAGAACATAACCACCCAAAATGTGTGGGACATGGCAAAAGCAGTCCTAAGAGGGAGATCCATCGCATTAGCGGACTACCTCAAGAAACAAGCAGACTTTCAAATAAACAAATTAACTTTACACTTAAAAGAACTGAAAAAAGAACAAAGAAAGTCCAAAGTGAGTTGAGAGAAGGAAATAATAAAGATCAAAGCAGAATTAAATGAAATAAAGTCTAAGAAAATACAAAAGACCAATGAAACCAAGAGCTGGTTCTTTGAAAAAATAAATAAGATTTAACCAGACTCATTGAGAAAAAAGAGGACCTGAATAAATGAAATCAGAAACAAAGGAGGAGAAATAACAACTGGCACCAAAGAAATACAAAGGATTGTAAGAAAATATTACAAACAACTATATGCCAAAAAATTGAACAATCTAAAAGAATGGATAAATTCATAGAAACACATTCTTCAAAACTGAATCAGGAAGAATCAGAGAATCTGAACAGACAGATTACAACTAGTGAAACTGAAGCAATAATCAAAAAACTCCCCAGAAACAAAGGTCCTGGATTGGATGGCTTTACAGATGAATTTTACCAAATATTCAAGGAACTAACACCTATCCTTCTCATAGTATTCCAAAAATATTCAAGAGGAGGGTAGACTTCCAGGCTTATTTTATGAGACCAGAATTATCCTAATTCCAAAATCAGGTAATTCCAAAATCAGACCAAGAAAGAAAATTATAAATTGAACTTTTTTTCATGATTGTTCACCTAAGGAGACTTTTTAAAGAATATTTTTTTACCCAACTGCCTCCATCTCATAAAATTTTTGGATTAGAGATGTAATTTTTATCTGTTTATGTAAGTGACCCTTTGAAGGGCCACAAAGCATAATAATGTCCAATATATTTTTACTCCACCCCAAGGAGCAGTTTGACCTCTTGGTGGTGATATTACGCCATTAAGAAACATAGAGTACACTAGGAAAATCAGGTGAGTTCTGATCACAACCTCAAGGACCAAAAAGGAAGGCAAATTTACAAAAGGGAAATGTAAAATTCATTATCTCCCAAAAGTGAAAAAATATTATAAACCTCTGACTGTGATTTCCAGATACAAGGAATTTCTTATGGGGGATGATGTTAAAGAAAGAGGAAAAAATGATTTATATGTTTGGTTAAATAAACACAAAACAGAACTGAGTAAATGAAATTAATTGTAGGGGTTAAGAAAATTCCAACCTTAATAAGGGAAATTTTCAGTAAAATCTTTATCATAGTAACGAACTAAATACTTATCTTCATTGAAACCTGTTCTGATTCTTTTTCAACTCTGCATCTCCAGAGAAAATATAATGTCTAGTTTTTTAAAAGAAAATATAACACAAAGTATAAAATTATAAAGGGAATACAAAATCCTGATATTTAAATTCATTCCCTGGTATTGATATTCACCATTTTAAAAATGTATGTTTCTCAACAGCCATTTACACAAAGACAGCTTCAAGGAGGCAAAAACTTGAATTAATATTGACCTTAGATAAATGAAGAAGTTAAAAATTATGGTCAAAAACTCAAAAAAAGAGGTTTCCTAAATAGAGTAATAAAACATAAAATTCTTTAGCTTATAGAAAAAAAGAAATAAAGAGGTAAAAATATTCAGTCATACATATCCAAAAGAATTGAAAATAGAATCTCAAAGAGATATTTGTGCATCCATGATCAATGCAGCATTATTCACAATAGCTGAGAGGTGGAACAACCTAAAGGTTCACTACCAAATAAATGAATAAATAAAATGTAATATGTAAATACAATGGAATATTAGCTTTGAAAAAAAAAGGGAATCCTATCACATGTTACAATATACATGATCCTGAAGGACATGATGACAAGTAAATGAACCATTCCCAGATAGACAAATACTGCATGATTACTTTTATATGAGACATCTAAAGTTGCCAAACTCACAGAAACAGAAAATAAGATGTGGTTGGGGCATTGTTGTTTATTGGTGTAAATTTCAGGTTTTTAAGATGAAAAAGTTCTAGAGATCTATTGCACAAAATGTGCATAGGAGTTAACACTGCTATGATGTACACTTAAAATGGTTAAGATGGTGCATTTTGTTGTTTTAATCATAATTAAAAAATACTTGTCATCAAACCAATAGTAGGTAATAATCAAAATTAGAATTACCTCCTCTAGTTTTTTTGCATATAATTCAGATATACAAATAAAACCATGGTGAACAAGCTCTAAACATGTTTGGGCAGATAAAATATACTTAAATGTGTAGAATAATAACAAATGTCCACTTATATCATCAATTTAAATTCAATTGTATATTCATAGCATTCAGTGTGTATTTATAGGTCCATATTCCTTAAATAAATCTCCTAGGGAATTTGTATTTTAGAATGCAGAATTCTTCTGATTTTAGAAAAGTAATATAGTGCATGTATGTACTGATTATTATATAACTCCCACAGTAGGGTCTGAGTACCCTACTTTTCATCAAGTACATGAATAGTGCAGCAAAAACTATGAACAGTCATACTAGGTAAGATAATTAAAGACTACAAATACCTTCATGTCAGTTCCGGTCAGATTAGGTTCTGCTGCCAAGAGCTTTTTAGATTTTGGGATTCCAGAAAAATGGATATTATGGATCCATTATTATAGTTCAAGAATCTGTCACCATTTTTAAGTATGTAAATATTGATTACGTTTCATTCCCCATGATTTCACTAATTGTCAAAGTAATTCCAAGTAGACAAGTAAAAACATAACTAATTCAATGTCACCACATGCATTAGCATAAAGAACACTGATAGTCAGAATTCACTAGTTCAAAAAATGAAATATTCCATACAAGTTTTTACATGAATTTATCCTAGGCTCTTTAAGGTCAATTTTGTGTATTGTTTCTAATCTCTCTGCCTGTACTATCCAAATGACAGCCACTAGCCACAAACAGCTTTTGAGCATTTGAATGTGTCTAGTCCAAAGTTAGATGGGCTATCATTTAAAAATCTCATTGATCATTTTCATATTGATTATGTTAAAATCATCAAGTTTTGAATATAGTGGGTTAAATAAAACATTATTAAATTCCATCTCTCTCTTTTTAGTTTTTTAACATGGCTACTAGGAAGTTTAACATTATATATGTGGCTGGCATTACATATCTGTTAGACAGTGTTACGCTGTTCTCATGTTAGTCGTTATGGGTGAAACTAATTATATTAAAGCATTACCTCCTCTCCTAACTACCCAGATGGGGGAGAATATGAACCCTATGTATGTACTTCCATGGCTCCTATGCTTCCATCATAGCACTATTTCATTGTATTTTAATTGTTTACTTGTCATTCCACCAGGTTGAAAGTTCCTTGAAAAAAGAGACTGGAGTTTTTCTTTTTTAACCTAGAAATACTGAAGTTATAGCATAGAGGCATAGAGGAAGACTACCCAATGAAATACTATTAAGTTGATGTGAAAAGTTAGACAAAATTCTGGGACAATAGGCACTCATAAATTATACCCTCAGTCTTTCAAAAAAAAATTCAGAGAGAATAACATTAGTAAATTTTAAAAGTTCCATTTTGTTACAGGAAAAAAAAAGAGATTTTTAAAAGCTAGGTTGTTTTCTCACCTGAAGTCAAATTCCTAGCTGTACTTTGTGATTTCTGCATTTCAGTAGATTTAAAATTGAGATCATCCTGCATTATCTTCAGCTCTTGATTGGTGATAGAGGACACCTGTTTCATACGATTTATATTCTGTATTTGCAGAGAAATAAAAATGAAAAAATTCCACAATTTAATTCTCTAATGAACCTCTTAGAAAACACTGCTAAAGGACTGAATGTTTTGATTGGGTAGTTTTTAAAATACATCATTTATTATATACATTTTATAGAAGAATACAGTGATATTCAAATCAGGTTTTCTTGGTAAGGACAGGCTAAGTTAAAATTCAAAATTTTTTTATACTTGCTTTATTTAAGTGCACAAAAATGCAACAACACTATTTTAAGAACTGATCTGAGTCTTACAACACTAAGAATATTGAAAAGAAACCAAGCATTTTTCCCCCCATGGTACCACACACTAGAGACTGCTCAATGAACCTGTTTTGCTGAGTCAAGATACTCACTACATATCTTGTTCTCCTGTAGATTCTTACAAGAACAAATTTCCTTCTATTTACAATACAAATTACAGGGTAAAAAATACATTAACATATATTAACATTTTCCAACATAATGTATCTGGATTTTGCAGTTTATCTGTGCAAATGCTACTTCTAAAAGTTCCAATAGATTAATAATGGAAGAGAATCTTAATAATTACTCTGAATTAGTCCTTCACTCACTGCTAATTATTGGTATCATATACATAGGTATAATATTGAAATATGCCATCTTTTCCCTATCATCCAACTAGTTGCTAAATTTTGCTAGAAAGACAAAAATTACTAGCTTAAGGAAATAAAATAATAATCAAGAGAATTTAAAGAAAAGAAATCATTTATGTATTTATTTACTTAGTATTTAAAGATTTTATTTATTTATTTATTTATTTATCTATTTATTTATTTAGAGAGGTAAAGGGAGATAGAAAGACGGAGAGAAACATCAAGGTGAGAGAGAAACCTGCAACTTGGGCATGTGTCCTGACTGCAGATCAAACCGCCAACCTTTGACTTTGAGAGACTCTGCCCAACCAAGTAAACCACAACTGGTCAGGGCTAATGGAAAGAGTTTAAATGTAATAGTAAACCACTGCATTTGTTTTGTTGGAAAAGATACTCACTGTAAAAATAATGACACCAGGACGGGTACATGGCACTTACCCGACTACTGTGCTCCAAAAGTGCAACAATGCTGGCTTCTATCTGTGCCTTCCGTTCCAGTTCCTGACTTTTAGTTTCCTCAAAAGTCTCAATAAAAGCTGCCAATTGAGAAATAATGATGAGAGACTACTACTGGCTTACTTAACACCATATAAACTCTGATTTGTAGGTCTTAAGAGGACATTTTAGAAAAGCAAATTTTAAACTATTAGTGTGTAGTATTTTATAAAACCAAAGTAATTATACTCAATAAGAACATTTCTGCATACTTTCAAACTTTTATTTTTATTTTCTGTTTTTTAAGGATTTTATTTATTTCCTAGAGAGAGGGGAAAGGAGGGAGAAAGAGAGGGATAGAAACATTGATGTGTGAGAGAAACATTGATCAGTTGCCTCTGGCACGCTCCCCAACTGGGGTCTTGGCCACCAACCCAGGCATGTGCCTTGACCAGGAATCAAACTGGTGACCTTTCGGTTTGCAGGCCTGCACTCAATCCACTGAGCCATGCCAGCCAGGGCTGTGTACTTTCAAACTCTTAACGGCTTAATTTTTATGACCTGATATGATACAAGTAAACTAAACATTTATATAGGCCCAGAAGTAAAGATAAAAAGGACATAAAAAAAAATTTGTGTTTCCATAGAATCTATTTGATACATCTACAATTATTAACATCTATTATAAGTCACTAATTTTACTTTTGAAAATAGCATTAATTACCTATATTATCTGAAAATGTATATTTTACTTATAATGCTGCATTAATCTCATCTAAATAATTTAATAACTTTTTTAGATTATAAATATTCTATGGAATCATTCTTGTTCTTATCTAATATAGAACCAATACACAACTTGCTCTCATTTACATTCTTAAAATATTTCTATGGAGCTTCCCAAAAATAAAAACTTATAGTTAAAATTAACTTTGCGGTTAGCATAAAACAATGAATTTTGATATAATTTTTGGTACTTGCTGAGATTTTAAAGGAAAATTGGAATATTGTTAAACCAGAGTTGGCAATTATTGTTTTATAGCATGATTCTTTGTTTTTTTTTTTTTTTTGTTTGTTTGTTTTTAAAGATCTTTATTTATCTTTAGAGGGGAAGGGTAGGAGAGAGGGAGAGGGAGAGAAATATCAATGTATGGTTGCCTCTCATGTGTCCCCTGCTGGGAACTGGCCTGCAACCCAGGCATGTGCCCTGACTGGGAATTGAACCGTGATCCTTTGGTTCACAGGCCCAAGCTCAATCCACTGAGCTACATCAGCCAGGGCTATAGCATGATTCTTTGAAGGTAACTATTGACATCAGACTTAGAGAAGCTACAACCAAAGACTACTAAATTTCAGTTAGTGACAGAATCAAGTAACAACAAATAATTAAGTAAATATTTTAAAAGCTACAAAAAAGGTGAAAGATATTAAAGGTGAACATAGTGAAACAGGTAAAAGAGAATATTTAACATTTAATCAGTAGGTGGTCTACGTAGATTCTCTATGCGGACTATAAGTACTAGATTTAGAATCTATTCCTAACATATACTCATAAACACACGTACCTTTTCAGAATTCTTTACCTATCCCCTAACTATGCTAGGTCTTTAGTAATCCTTCAAGGCGAACGCTTTGAATGTCCACACTTCTGCATTTATTAGCCATTTTATCCTCCCCAAATGAGATCTCTGATTTGGTATAAGTGAACAGCTGCCTGAAAATACAGTATTTTCATATCTACAAGACTAACACTTACTGTCCATATTTTCCTCCCTTTTTTTTAGTTCCTTGTACTTCTGATTCATTTCACCTATAAGAGATAAAAAATAAAACATTAATTTCAAAAACTCCAGATATGGTGCTCTAAATTAGAAATAAATCTTAGGTGTTCCATATGTCATTAATCACTGAATATTCAATATTTTCAGTTAGGTGTAATTCTTGTACACTGAATGATAGAATCTTTTAAAGCAGCTATATTTGTATGTTTGACTATTTGGAAAAAAGGAATCTTCTGACTGGAAAGGACTTAAAAGGCTTTCCAGTGGTTCTCTGTATCAGTCCCAACTTGGAACTATTCGACCTACATAAGAACACTGCTTGTGATGGGAAACAGAAACTCCCAAGAAAGTTCATTTCGAATAGCTCGCATGGACAAGCAAGATAGCAGGTCGACTTCCCCTACAAAGCTTAAAGTTTAGATATTTAACGAGTAATTAAAATTAAAATGTACTAAGTGCTATCATGAAAAATAAAAGTTACTATATATAGAAGTACACAGCAAGGAAAATTAATTTAGTTGAGGGGTTCAGGGAAATTTTCTCTAAAGTACTATTTAGGATGCATTATAAAGAATAAATGAATAAGCGTTACTTTGTTGAAATACAGAAGATTAATTTCAAAGTCAAAGCATTTGAAGGTGAGGAAGAATATGCTAGAACAAAAACTGAAAGAGTGGCATGGCTGAGGCAGAGAATGTAAGTGAAAAAATGGCACAAAGATAAGCTAGGTTATATAAAAGTCTGGACTTCCTTCTATGGACAATGGTAAAATTACTGAAGAATTTTCAGCAGGAAAAAAAATGGTCAGTTTGCATTTCTGAAAAATATTTCTGGTCTGAAGAATCAAAGAGTAGTAAGATGGAGGTAATAAGACTAGTTAGGAGACTGTCACAGTAATCTGGGTAAAAGATGAATGTTGCCTGGAGTAGAGCGGTAGCAAATTAGGATGTAAGGTTGTGAATATTTGTTTGAGACATTTAAGAACAAGAGTGAATGGATTTTGGTGAGGTTAGACAGGGAGACGTCAAATATGACTCTCAGGTTTCTACTTGAGTAACTGAGGACATGGTGGTGTTTTTAACTAAAAAGAGAAGCAAGCTAAAGAAAAAGCTGCTTACAGCCATTTTGGACATTTTTCATTTAAATATATATGTATAAAAGACATGTTTAAAAGGGCAAAAATCTGAGGGCCAGACAGATGGATGAAATCTGACACTTTAGCTGTATAAAGGGACCATCAGCAGAGGTAGATCACAATTACTTTAGGACAACAGGATTTTCGTTGTAACCAAAATTGAGTTTTGGAGGCGCATGGTATTTTCTTGGACTAGTGAGACAGCTGCAGCCCTGTTCCCTTGGGCCCCAGTTAGACTAAGCTGAATAAATTTGTGTTTGTTCTATTCCAGAGAGACTAAGGAAGCTTATTAGGATAATGCCCAGCAAGGATGGAGGGAATAATAAGCCAGAGATTCCTAAGGAGGTTTTTAATGAGGGACCAGCATATAAAAGGACTTTAGGAAGAAGACTTCAAAGAAGATGGGGGAAGCCAGCGGTTAAGAGTCTGGAGGCTAAAACCCAATGGCTAGCCTGTGTTCCATACATCCTCCTATAAGGCATATCGTTTTTCCAAGTACTGGCTATAGTAGCAATAAAGTTAGGGTACAGAGGAAGATAATCAGGTAGAGCTCCTAATTACATGGAGGCATTTCCACTTGTATACAGACTTTCATGGTAGGAAGTGAGTTAGGACTACATAAAGGTGAAAGCAAAGTCAGAGGCCTACATCAGCAAACAGTCTTTTTTCTTTCTGATCTGAAAATATTTTCCCCAAGCTCATTGAGGACAGGCCTGATACACAGAAAATCTTCCCAAGGCCCTCCAAACAGTACCAGTAGTAACAAGCAGAAAATAAAAGCAACCATCTAAGGATACTACAATAAATACCCAGTGATCATGAATTCCTAGCTATGAAACATCCAGAAACAACAGGGAACACCCAGAACCAACAGAAAACTTTGGGTTCACTCAGGCTAAGGCTGAGAATGCATTAACAACTTTACTGGACTACTATTCAGTTCAAAGGAACAGCAATAGTCTCAGAGCATACTGATGCAGCATGATTATTTGTGAGGGGGAGGAAAGAGAAAATTCATAAGTGATAAAGTTTGTAAATGATTAAGTTTTCAAAAATACATTATAGAGAAATTAAGATTGGTCCTATAATAATGTCAACATTCATTTACCAATGGCAATGTATTTTGAGTCAAAAAAAGAGAAAGAATTAGCATTTGTAGTACACGTGATCTGGAATGCCCTAAGAGGAGGGTGATGTGCATGTAAATATTGTATAACCTATAAGAAGTAGCACGAAATTTAATATCTGCTGAACCTGCCATAGCCTAGGTTTCTTAGAAAATCTGAGGTTCTTGCTGTGGCTGCCTGAGAAGTTGCACCCCTGAGAGACTGGTCAGGCATTAAGGGATTAGGAAGAGGCCTCCAACACGGGTTTTACAGAAATTTAAGTCATCTCATCTTTTTTCTCCTTTAAAAATCTTTAAAAAAATATCCTTATTGATTTTGGAGAGGGAATGGGGAGAGAGAGGGGCAGGGATTGGGGAGAGAGAGGAGGGAGAGGGAGGGGGAGGAGAAAGGGAGGGAGGGGGAGAGAGAAACATCTCTCAGTTATCTTCCACACCACCCCCACAGTCTACGTCAAACCCACAACCTATGTACATGTCCTGACCTGGAATGGAACCCCCCAACCTTTAGGTGTAGGCTCTAACCAACTGAGCCACACCAGCCAGGGGTCATTCTCTTTTAAACTTAAGAGAATCTCCTACACACGTTGTTTCTAGTTCCTCATCTTGTTATTAGACCAGCGGTCCCCAAACTTTTTGGCACCAGGGACAGCTTTCACGGAAGACAATTTTTCCACGGGGGTGGGTGGGGGATAGTTTCAGGATAATTCAAGTGCTGTGGGGCCTGGTTCCTAACAGGTCTGGACTGGTACTAGTACCAACTGCAGCCTGGAGGCTGGGGACACCTATATTAGACCTCAAGACAGCATGAGGCTTTGCCTTCTGCCATTCCAATAAAATTGTTCTAAGATTATATGACTCCTTACTCAATTATCAAATCCAAGGGGCAGTTTCCAATTCTTATCTTACTCTGCATTATCTGACACTATTGATACATCCTACCTTCTTTTAGTTTTTCTCCTTATGTTTTTTTGTTGGAGGCAGCTTTTCTGGGTTTTCTTACTCAGATAATTCCTTCTCTTCATTCTCTTCATGGCTTTCTTTTTTTTTTCTTCCTTCATTTAAATTCTTGGTTCTGCTGTTAGTTGACTTCTAATGCTACATTATATCCACGGAAATCTCACTTATTCTTGTGGTTTAAGAACTCCTAAATTTGACCTTTTCACTAATTTTCAGATTGTTTTATGCAGTTTCTTACTAGAATAATGAACATTCATCTGGATACATTTCAGGACATCCTAATACTAGTATATCTTTAACTTATCAGTCTTCCTCCTCAGTCTGCACCCCTCTGTACTCCCTACTACATTTAGAGGTCTCTCACCAATACACTTATCATCCAACTCAGAAACCTGGCACACTCCTCCCTTCTGCTACCCTCAAAACCATGCTCCTAGTTGCCATCAAATTGAGCTGAAGACATACCTGGTCTATGTGTCTAGCTATAGAGCTGCTAGTTGGATTAGACAGGACAGAGCTTCCATACACCTTAACAGATTCCCAAACTTCATAAAACCTCTTCCCATACACTATTGTTAAGTAGAAAAGAGGTTGGGGCACCAGGGAACTGCTCCATTTTGTGATTTTTCATTTGGACAATTACTATGTAAGGGGATTGTGAAAGGTGGTATTCAGATGTGGGATATCCTAAGGTAGGGAGTTAGCAAATCTATCCTTAGATTTGCAGTCACAGGAGAGGACAGGATTATAGGTACAGGGAAGATGATCAGTATATACTACTGAAGGTGCAAAGCAGGCAAGCAAAGAATCTAACAGTAAAACCAAGAATAAGGAGACTAAAAAAGAGGAAAAGGATACAGGGGGATTTCAGAACTGCCTTCAGATTCTCAGCACTTAATGTGATCATGGTTTTACATAATGTATTCCAAATTACTGAGTACCTACTATGTGCCAGATACTGTAACAGGTGCTATGATATCAAAAAGAACAAGATAGCTACCATTCTTTCCTAGAAGGGTTTACGATCTTTCAGGTGTTCAAAAATAAAAAGTTACAATGCAACACAAATACTGTAACTGGGGTAGGTGTGAAATACTATGGTAACTAGATGGGTGAAAGGGTTCAGGAGGTTTTTACAAAGAAAGTATGTATTAGTAGGGTACTTTAACAGGTAATGTAGAAATTACAGAGATGCATAATATTTTTCCTTCAAAAATGTATGCTCTACTAAGTGTCTCAAAATTTACACTATAAATTCAGGTCTTCCTTTCCCTTACAGGGAGAAAAGAAAACATGGGAATGGACTGTTACAAAAGAATTGGAATATTGCTGAAAACACACTATTGCTTTTTGATACTCTCTGCCAGCCTGCCATTGGAATAAGGGAGATCTAATCTTTTTGTTTTACCAAGTATCACCACAACCACCTTTGTCCTCACTGTCAACATGTTCATCTGACTCTTACTTTTCTGCCATCAAATGATGTTCTTGTAATTCAGGGCTTACGGAACTATCTATTTTTTTATTATATTTTTCCATTTCCTTTATCCTCCTTTGCTCCCCCTCTGCTCCCCCTCTCCCCCACAATCACCACACTGTTGTCCATGTCCAAGAGTCCTTTTTCCTTTGTTCTCCATCCCTCCATCCCCTACCTCTGGCCCCCAGAACTGTCAGTCTGTTATCTATAAGTCTGTTTCTATTTTGCTTATTAGATTGCTTTTTTCATTAGATTCTACATATGAGTGAAATCATATGGTTTTTGTCTTTCTCTAACAAGTTTATTTCTCTTAACATAATGTTTTCCAGGTCCATTCATACTGTTGCAAAGGGTAAGATTTTCTTCTTTGTTACGGCCGAGTATAGTATTTCACCGTGCAAATGCCCCACAGCTCTTTTATCCATTCATCTACTGATGGATATTTGGGCAGCTTCCATATTTGGGCAGCTTCCATATTTTGGCAATTGTAAATAATGCTGAAGTGAACATAGTGGTGTTTAACGTTCTTCTGAATTAGTGTTTCAGGTTTCTTAGGATACATTCCCAGAAGTGGAACTGCTGGGTCATAAGGCAGTTTCATATTTAATATTTGAGATATCTACATACTGCTTTCCACAGTGGTTGCACCATCTGCATTCCCACCAACAGTGCAAAAGGGTTCCTCTTTTTCCACATCCTCGCCAGCACTTGTTTGTTGATTTATTGATGATAGCCAGTGTGACAGGTGTGAGATGATATCTCATTGTGGTTTTAATTTACATTTCTTTGATGATTAGTGATAGTGAGCACCTTTTCATATGTCTACTGGTTGTCTGTATGTCCTCTTTGGATAAGTGTTTATTCTTAAATTAGAATTTTTTTTTTGGTGTTGGGTTTTGTAAGCTCTTTATAAATTTTGGATATTAACCCCTATCAGAAGTATTGGTGAATGTGTTCTTCTATTCAGTGGGTTGTCTTTTTATAGTATTTTGTCAATGGTTTCCTTTGCTGTGGAAAACCTTTCTGGTTTGATGTAGTCCCATTTGTTTATTTTTTTTGTTTACCTTGCCTGAGGACATGTATCAGAAAAAAATATCACTAAAAGAAATGTCCAAGATTTTACGGCCTATGTTTACTTCTAGAAAGTTTATGGTTTTGGTTCTAACATTTAATTCTTTGTTTTTATCTTTTTAAATTTGTTTTTATTTTAATTGTTGTTCAAGTACAGTTTTCTGTCTTTCACTCCCATTCCAGCCCTGCCTTTTGACCCACCAATTCCACTGCTCGGATTATATCCTAAGAACCCTGAAACACGAATCCGAAAGAACCTATGCACCCCAATGTTCATAGCAGCACAATTTACAATAGCTAACATTTCATTCTTTAGTCCACTTTGAATATATTCTTGTGTATGGTGTAAGAAGGTGGTCTAGTTTCATTTTTTGTATGTATCTGTCCAATTTTACCAACATCATTTATTAAATCAACTATTTTTTAGTCCACTGTATGTACTTGCTATAAAGATATAAAGCACAGTTTAACCAACCTGCAAATTGGACAATAAGCAATGACCCATTCTTCATTGAATGTATGTTGAGAAACTAGAATAACAATGAATATATGCCATTTGAAACTCAGATACCAGGAGATAAACCAAACTAAAATTAAGTAGGTTATTTTTATGTTCTGGGGAAAATATTAGTGGGAAAATACTTTCCAAAATATGTTTTAGGAAAATCACCAGGAAAGTTATTCTGAGTCATACACACATCATTCATCTAATTCTCATAGCAGCCCTAAGAGATATGTGGCTACCGTTATTGTCTCCACTGTAAAGATGAGGAAACTAAGGTACATAAAGGTCAAGTAGCAATTCCAGGATCAGACAGTAAAATAGCACAGCCCAGATTTAAATCCAGACATTCTAGTTGCAGAATCTGTGCTCTAAAATAAAACTATTCTGTCTTTATAAATTCCTTTTCATTTGAAATAAGCAAAGAATAAAAGCTTCTAACCTAGGCCTTGGAACTCTGAGTATAAAGAAGTATCCCACAGACAACAAAAAAAGTGTTATGTTTCATATTTTTACTGCTCTTCAAAGGAACAATAAATTATAGAATAAATTGCAATGAGATCATTCAGAGTTTACAACAGTAACTGAATGGTCCTACAGCATTTTATGTATACTTCTAGTATGATACATATTTGTTGTACCATAACCGTTATTTACTGCATTTTTGGACTATAAGACGAACCCCCCTCATTTGGGAGGAATAATGGTAGTTAATGCTGCTGTTGAGTTCTATTTATATTTACATTGGTGAAATATTATTATTTATGTTATTAAATATTTTACCACATTTTTTGCTTCAAAATTTTTTTCCTATTTTCCTCCTCTAAAACCTAGGTGCATCTTATGGTCCAAAAAATACAGGTAGGTATCTGTATATGTTAATAATCACATGATAGTCAGTTTTACAATTTAATCAATCTTTGGGAAGACACTATCCTCTAAAAATGAGAGTAATTTATGGTGAGTAATAATACCCAAAATACTTCTTGGGGAGGTATGTGATTATATTTTTATTAACTATTAGTCAAACCCTGTCTGTGTAGTATGTAGACATCCAGAAAACTAGCCCCACCTTGTGGATCATGGTAGTACCACAAATTCAGTTCTTTGAGAATAGTGAATTGTCAGAAAAGTGTATAATATTTTGACTAACAAAAATTAAGAAATTTATAACTAGCATTGGTAAGGAAGTACTTTCACATACTATTGTGGTTGTATAAAATGGTACATTTCTGAAAATAAATTTGCAAAAGCAATTAATCTTGTGAACATAAGTCTACTCAAAATTTCACTTCTAAAAAATAAATTTTTAAATTTTCAATTGCAGTTGACATACAATATTATATCAGTTTCGGATGTTCTATATAGTGATCAAACATTTATATAATTTAATAAGTGAACACTGATAAGTCTAGTACCCATCAGAAACCATACATAGCTATTACAATACAATACAATAGGGAAGCTATTATATTCCCTATGCCGTACTTGATATCCCTGTGACTGTATAGCTAGAAATCTGTACATCTTATTTACCTATTAGTAATATGAAAGTTAAAAAACATGCATGTAACAAAGTTATTTACTGCAGCATTGCTCTTGGTAGTGAGAAATTAGAAGAAACCTAATGTCAATGTAGACACGACAAATACTCTTTAAAAACAATAAACAATAACAACAACAGATGACAGCTAATAGTTGTTGCAAGTGCTTAATATGTACCAGGCACCATTCTTAGTCTGGCTTTAAAGTCACTATGCTATACTTTTTAGAATGAAGTACACATCCTCATATGGAAGAATGGACATTACATGTAATTAAACAAAAAGATTCATGCTCAGAAGAACTATATAGTGTTAGATATATTTTTAAAATATATGCTTGGCCCTGGCTGGCATGGCTCAGTGGATTGAGCACTGCACTGTGAAGCAAAGGGTTATGGGTTTGATTCCCAGTTAGGGCACAAGCCCCCAGTAGGGTGCGCAGGAGAGGCAATCACACATTGATGTTTCCCTCCCTTCCCCTCTCTCTAAAAATAAACAATATCTTTAAAAAATAAAATATATGCTTGCAGATGTAAAAAAAAGTCTAATAGGTTAAACATCAAATTATAAACAATGATTACCTCTGAAGACTGGATTGTGAGGAGAAAAGAGATGACTTTTATTGTACTTTATAAAATTTTGTGCTGTTTAAATTGTTCATATTAAGTACAAACCAAAATCATATATAAAAGCACATAACTGTAAAAAGTAAATTAATCAGAATCTTTAAAAATTAGTTAAAGTTTTTAAAAAGCAGGAAGGGGTAATCTCTTACATGCTGAGACTAATTGCTCAGTTAAGGAAAGCACATGAAAAACTCATTTGAAGCAAAACACACACACACACACACACACACACACACACACAATGAAGTACATTCAAAGTGATTCAAAGAAATTCTGGATAAGTGAAGTTCATAACCAGTAATTTCCTGATAAAGATGGCAGATTGAACATGCACATCTAATTCAAATCCCACTCCCCTCTGTCAAACTCTGCTACAATTATAGAATAAATACTTTTTAAAGATAAAACTCAAAGCAACAAGGAAAATAAAAAAGAAAACAACAGTAATAAATTTTTGGAAGCCAGAAGCACATGGACAAGTGATAGAAAGCCTGTCTAACCTTAAGCCAGCATTGGGTAAAGTGGAGAAGCAACCCAGTTTCAAAAGGATCAGGAATTCTGCACAGAAGACTGATCACTTATTTTGTGTTCCTATTGCAGGAAAGATTCTGTCATATCTTAAAATAACAACATTATTCTTTATAGAATTTAATGTAAAATAGTGAAGAGTAAAGTAAGGGCCTGATTTAAGAGGACCAAGAAACATTTTCTTTGAGGAACCTTAACTTTCTTAGTAAACAATCACCTTGTCAGAAACAAAAATTACTCAGCTATAGGTTACAAGTAAACCATGAGATAAAAGGATTTTTATTAAAAATGATATGTATTGAGTAAGAATATAAGCTACTATTATCTAGTTTTGGTTATCTTTTATTACGCAGAGCAACAATGCTTTTTCCATTACTTTACCTTTCTCATACAGATACAACATTTTAAAAAGCAACAATTAAGCAAATATTTAATGACTGGCACTTCCTCTGAGAGAGGAAAAATCAAGAAGGGTTTGGGCTCTCCTGAAAAGTAGCATAGCACCTGCCAATAATGCTGTGCTTTAATAATGATGCAATTTGTACCTAAGCCATGTAACAATTTTCAATAGAGTCCATTTTTCATTGCTTCTAGCAAAAAGAGTAACAATAATTCCTTCCCCACTAACATACAGAGCAGTATACACGTTTAAACATAAATATATTTAAAACCATGTAACACAATTACCTGATCCATCAATAAAGTAAAGCTACTATATGGGTGAAGTCTAGTAAATATATAACGTGATAGAATTAATTCTTCCAGCAATTTTTAAAAGTAATGATCTATTATAATGAATATTTTGTTACAAGATTTTATTTTTTTTAAATCACTTAGATTAAATAAAGATTTGAGAGGAAAGAAGCCCATCTAGAATTGGTTTAAAGTCTAAGTGTATTATGAGGATTTTTTTTTTTTGTTTTCTTTCAGATTGTCACAGGACTGAAAACTCAGCAACATGATACAATCAGGATTTCCATAAAGTAGTAAAAAAACCCTGTTAACTAACTTTAAGATGTAATTACTCAAATAACTTTTGTAAATCATAACTTTAAAAACTTACTAAAATGAATACATAATGTACTTGAGGATGTTGTTGGATTATAACGCCACCATAATTACCTACCAGAGAACATAATTGTACCTTACCCAGCATCTACAGATGCCTTTGAATTTGGAATGAATTATACAAACCTTTTAAAAGTTTATTTCATAACTAAAAGGTTGATGGAACTGCTAACAAAGTGAGACATGTATAAACATCATTTACGGTTTCATGCTATTTTAACCGGAACCCCTACAAGGTAAAGGCAGCCCAGTTGGATTAAAAACAATTACCATAAATGGAAGAAGCAAAGTGGCATCTAAGAAATTAATAAAGAGGGCCAGAGGGAATAAAGCCAGAGACAGAAATAAGTATGGGCCAGAAGCTCAAAATAATTTGATTATCCTCTACATTTCAAGAAGTGGATTATCCAGAATTTTGAGTCAAGGACTACTGATACAACAGATGTAGATAAGAACCCACTAATTTACTGGAAATCATCAATTCAGGGTAGAAATCCTCTAGAAAGTCATAAAGTCTTTGCTAATTAATCAAACTCTCTGGATAAGTCTACATAGGTATATCTGAAGAACTAGAGGGCCCAAAGAAGTGACTAGAGCCTAATTTTAACTTTAGTTCATTCTAGAATTCTTTCCCTCCTAAAATATAGGACTGTTTAGTTCATTCCACAAACACTGAGTATTTATTTTCCCAGTAAGACATGGTTCTTATCCTTTAGAACTTTGAGCCTAAAGGGAAAGACAAGCACCTAGGGTAGACGGTGCTAATATAATGTGGTCAATGCAGTGATACATTTATGCACATATGCTCTGATAACAGAGGCCACTCACTTAGCCCACAGTTAGCACAGTCCAGAAGTAGGTTAGGGAGAGAAGTTAGGGTTATTACACTGAATGAAAGAATACTTGAGCTAGATCTTAAAAATAAGAAAATAGTAAGGTAAATAACAGGGAAAGGACATTTAAGACAAGGGAACAAATAGAAGGAGCAAGGGACTGAGCAGGAAACAGTCTGGTGTATGGTAAAAGCAGTGAGGTGTGGGTCACCACAAGTAGGTTATATTAAAATGTAAGGATAAAGATGATGAAGGGTGGGAAAGGAGGCTGACAAAGTATAGACTGGATTACAAAGGGACTAGAATGCCATGAAAAAATTTTTAAACTTTATCTCAGAAGTTATAGGGACCCACTGTTAAGCAGAATGACACGTAATCACATTTTACATCAGTTACCCTGTCAGTAAAGGGGTGGCTGAATCTAAGCGGGGCAAGATTGGAGGTATGGGGACCAGTAAGGAGGCTACCACAGGCAAGAAATAATGAGGACCTGAAGTAACAAGTAACTTCTAACAAAATCCCCTTTGATCACAGTGTAGCAAAAGAATAAAAAACTAATGCAACAACATATATATGAACACATGCATAATTTTTATGTATCATATATTTTTATATATTCTTATATATAAATACTTTTTGCTATTATATTACAGATTGTCTTTTTCTATATTAATCAAAAGGGACATAGGAAGTTACAAAAGAAAAAGAAAAACAGAAGCTAAAATTCAAAGCAGGACTTCTAGTCAAGAGGCAGCATAGGCAAACATGGCTCACCTCCTTGCACAACCACATCAAAACTGCAACTAAAATGCAGAACCACCATCACTCAGAACCATCAGAAATCAAGTTGAATGGATGTCTGACAACTATGGAATTACAAAAACCACACCCATCCACACTGGTAGGAGGGGTGGAGACATGGAGTGGGCTGGACCTACATCCATGTGTGATATATAAAAATTTGGGAGGGATATCTCAGGAGTGAGGAGTCCCGGCCCCACACCAGGCCCCCCAGCCAAGGGTTCCAGTGCCAGGAAGATAAGTCCCCACAACTTTCAGCTGCAAAAACCAGCAGGGATTGAGTCGGTGGAAGAAACTTCTGGAGTCCCAAGCAGTTCCCCTTCGAGGACTATGCATGGACTTACTCAGACTTACTTCCCCTGAGCTCCAGCATCAGGAGAGCAGTTTGAAAGGCACCAGTGGCATATGGGAAGGAACTGAAGTATCTGGATCAAGGCAGGAGCTGGAGGACTGTTTTCTCTTAGAAAGAAAGGTGGGCAGAGACAACTATCCCTTTTCTGAGCCCTCACAGCACAGAGACACAAAGTTGACAGGCTAGGGCCATATCTGAGACTCCATCAACCTGACTAACACTGTTTGTCCCACCATGGAGATCCTGTACTACCCAGCCTATGGGCCCAACCAAACTGTTAACTGTGTGACTTTTCGATATGAATGGTTGGTCTTGGTTCATGCCTCACAACTTCTTAAATCCTATCAAACAAACAAGAGCTGGCCCCAGTGAGGCCCCAGGCCCCTATTACCTCTTGTTGAGTGGCCGCAGCCTGAGTACTAGCAGGAGCCAGCCTAGATTCACTGTTTGGCTTTGCCTGGCACTCTCTAAGCCCAGCACAACCAGCAGCCACCTCAGTTGCTTTACAGCTCATGCAGGGTGGCCCCGGACAGAACACAGGAGGGGGCACCTTGGCCTGCACCACCCCAGAAATCCCAGAGCCTGCACACTCAGTGGACAACTGTAACTACTGACCACATCAGAGCACCACCATCCTGTCCCTGCACAGCTGACTCTCTACAAAGGCTGGAGGTTGGTGGTCAGTGGTCACAGCCAGTCTTTGCAGCTGATTGGCCTGGGTAAATGCCTCCCATTGACCTGCCAGTAGCAATCAAGGTTCAACTATAAGAGGAGGGTGTGCTCAGCCCGCAGGAGGGGGTACCTCGAATACCCAGCTTGGGTGACAGGGGAGGCTGTGCCACTGGACCTTACAGGATACCAACTATATTAGGCCACACTATAGGGAGAGTCATAGCAGCTCTACCTAATGCATAGAACAAATGTAGAAAGGCTACCAAAATAAGGAGACAAAGAAACACAGCTCAAATGGAAGGACAGATCAAAACTCCAGAAAAAGAACTAAACAAAATGGAGATAAACAATCTATCAGATGCAGAGTTCAAAAGACTGGTTATAAAGATGCTCGAGGAACTTAGTGAGGACCTCAATAGCATAAGAAAGATCCACTCAGAAAACGAAGGATGCAGTAAGTGAAATAAAGAATAATTTATATGGAAAAAGAATGGATAAAGCTGAGAATCAAATCAATTATTTGGAACATAAAGAAGCAAAGACCAACCAATCAGAACAACAAGAAGAAAAAAGAGTCCAAAAAATGAGGATAGTGTAAGCAGCCTCTGGGACAACTTCAAGAGGTCCAACATTTGTATCATCGGGTGCCAGAAGGAGAAGAGAGTAAGAAATTGGAAATCTATCTGAAACAATAATGAAAGAAAACTTCCCTAATTTGGTGAAGGAAATAAGCATGCAAGTCCAGGAAGCACAGAGAGTCCCAAACAAGATGGAAGAAAAGAAGCCCACATCAGGACACATCATAATTAAAATGCCAAAGGTTAAAGATAACGAGAAAATCTTAAAAACAGCAAGAGAAAAGCAGTTAGTTACCTACAGGGGCATCCTCGTAAGACTGTCAGCTTATTTCTTAAAAGAAACTTTGCAGGCTAGAAGGGATTGGAAAGAAATACTTAAAGTCATCAAAAGCAGGAACCTACAGCCAAAATTGCTCTACTCAGCAAAGCTATCATTTAGAATTGAAGGGCAGATAAAGAGCTTCCCAGATAAGAAGAAACTAAAGGAGTTCATCATTCCCAAACCATTGTTGTATGAAATGTTAAAGGGACTGATTTAAGAAAAAGATCAAAACTATGAACAATAAAATGGCACTAAATACATATCTATCAACAACTGAATCTAAAAAACAAACAAAGCAAAGGAGAGTAACAGAGACAGAACCATGGATACAGAGAGCATTTTGATGTTTGCCAGACTGAAGGGGGTGTCAGGGAAATGGGTGAAGAGGTGAAGGGATTAAGAAATACTAATAGGTAGTTATCGAATAGCTATGGCAATGTAAAGTACAGTATAGGAAATGGAATAGCCAAAGAACTTATACACATGACCCACGGACATGGACAATTGTGTGGGGATGGCCTGAGAGAGTGGGGGTGCTGGTTGGAGAGGGGGCAAAGAGGGAAAAATTGGGACAACTGTAATAGCAACATCAATAAAAATAATTTAAATAAATAAATAGAAATAAAATTCAAAGCATTCTATTAATCTCAGAACTAGCAATTAATAATTGTTACCCCCAAATGAGTTATTACTAAAAAAAAAAAAAGAAATATTACTAGAAATTTAAATTTGTAAAGAGGAAAATTATTTAAAATATATGAAGTATCTAAAATAAAAAACTATCAAATTTCACAGAAAAATTTAAGATAGTAGTGAAGAAAATCTAGAATATTAAACCTACAGAAATTAAAAGCAATAAGGAAAGAAAATAACATGATGTTAGTCTAACATTGTGAGCTTACCTAGCCATGTATACCATTTAATATGCATAAACCTTAGACAGGATGATTATATTCATTTTGCAGATGAGAAAATGAAATCTCAGGTAAGTTTACTTACCTAATAACTGGGCTGTAAAGTACATGTGTTTTAAAGGCATTAGTAGGCATTGTAAATAAAACTATGATAGCATTTCATAAGAATATACTTGTTTCACAAATGCAGAACTTCATATCAGAAAGCCAAGATTTACATTTGGGTAACTGAATGAACACTTTGGGTCAAAATGAATTTGGTTTATATTAGACTTTACCCCTTGCGAGCTGTGGCAATTTGAATAACTTCTCCAGGCTTTAACAAGTATGAATGAGATTATAAGGCTTCAAAGGGTTTTGCAAATATCAGGTAAGTAATCAATTAGTAGTAGTTAGTTCTATTGTTCATAAATAAAGAAAAAAAATAATACACTGCATTTAAAATTGAAGTAAAATTTTTTTGAAATGGAATACTCTTTTTCCCTGCTAGGAATGTTTCTTTAGGCGTAATAGATATATGTATACATGCACACTGTTTATGACACAACACCTAACTCATAAAAATATACAGTCAATTCTTGATAATCCAAGAGCATACTAACTGGTTTGCAATTAATCTATGATTAAAGTGCCATGAGAAACCCAACTTTCTCTCCTTTACTAGAGAGAAGCTGGTTAAGAAACTATAATACCCAACTTCTTCCCCTGACTATACTTACACTGTAGATCCCAAATCCCCACCACAGAATTTCCACTCGTTTAAATCCCAAGCTTCCCCAAGTGTTCTGGTTCCTGCCTTGGTTCTTCAAATCCCACTGCTAGAAAAAGTTGGAAGATTTTCAGGAAAATCAGTACTTGCCACTTCATTACTGGTTTCCCTAGAAAATTATTTCTTTCTGGATTATTTGTAACTTGATCCTCACTCCCCCCCAACTCTACCAGTTAACCAGGTTAATTAATAATTGACTATATTGAGAAAGTATAACTTAGAAATCTCTAACAACTTGAAACCATTTTCATTTTTTTAACAGAAAATACATGTCACATCATTATATAATCATTTAAAATTATTGCAAGTTTTTATAATTGGTTTAAATATTTTAGTACTAATTATAATATTTAATATTATAATTTAGTATTTTAGTAGTTAATGTTAGTGATGTCATAAAGAATTAAATAATAAATCCAGGTATATAGTCACTTAGGCTCAAATTAACACTGTATCAATACTGCTATGTAACTTAATATTCTTTATAAAAATACCAGAAAAATTACCTTGGTGTTCTTCTAAGTCCATATCAAGTTGTCTAATTTCTTCATTAAGTTGATTTATTTTTTCTTTTAAATCTGTTAACCTGTTGAAAATGTTATTAATATATTTATGACAGATAATAGATATTCAGTGAAAATATTTAATGATTATATTAGAAAATCTTCTATATTTTCTAAGCTGCGTAAATCATATCTAGAAATAATATGCCCTATTCTGTTAATACTACAAATTTAGAGAGAATTTTTTTTCTAGATCTTTTTTCATGATTCACATTTGAACTGCAAGTTATATTCTGAGAATCTTAGGTTGTCTTCAAGAGCAGACTCTTCCCCCCAATTTTTTTTTAGCTTGCCTTAAAACATTAAGGAAGTAAAACATATTTAATAACTTTCTTTTTGTAGGTTTGTTTAAACAACTAAGTTGGCAAATTAGTCTCGAAAATTGGAAAATAAGAGAAAATTTACCACTACCAGAAGATTATATTGATTAAAATTCTAGCAAAAAGCAGTTGTACTTATTATGAAACTATAGTACTCATAACAGTGTGGTATTAGAATAAGGACAGATGTATGTGCATATATATATATGTATATGTGCATATATATATGCACATACACATATATGTATAAATGAAATAGAATTGTGAGTCCAAAAATAAGACCTTATATCTACATGCACACACACACATATATGTATAAATGAAATAGAATTGTGAGTCCAGAAATAAGACCTTATATCTACATATAATTGACAGATGTATGTGCATATATATAGGCGCATATATATATGCACATACAAACATGTATGTATAAATGAAATAGAATTGTGAGTCCAGAAATAAGACCTTATATCTACATATAATTGAATTTTCTCTAATCCTCACCAAAGGATTTTTTTTTTAATTGATTTTAGAGAGTGAGGAAGGGAGAGAGAGAGAAAAACATGGATATGAGAGGGAAACACCCATCGGTTTGCTCCCACATGTGGACCGACTGAGGATCAAACCTATAATCTACTTATCTTCCCTGACTGGGAATGGAATCTGCAACCTTTTGGTGTATGGGATGACACTCCAACCAACTGACCCACCTGGCCAGGGCTATGTTTGATTTTTGACAAAGGCGCAAGACAATTACAAGGGGAAGGGATAATAATATTTGTTAAAAGACTATTTCAACAAATGGTGCCTGGATAACTGGATATGCACAACAAAATAATAAAACTGGACTCCTACCTTACACCGTATACAAAAGTTAACTCAAAATGAATCATACATTTAAATGTAAGAACTAAATTATAAAACTCAGAACAAAACATAAGCATAAATCTCTGTAACTTTGGATTAGGCACTGGTTTCTCAGATATGACACCAAAAGCATAAGCAACAAAGAAAAATAAATAAATAAAAGAGACATCATCAGTCTGGCTGGTGTGGCTCACTGGATTAAGTGCAGGTCTGCAAACCAAAGGGTCGCTGGTTGGATTCCCAGTCAGGGCACATGCCTGGGCTGCACTGGGCTGCACTGGGCTGCAGGCCAGGTCCCCAGTAGGGGGTGTGTGGGAGGCAACCATACATTGATGTTTCTCTCCCTCTCTTTCTCCCTCCCTTCCCCCCATCTCAAAAATAAATAAATAAAATCTTTAAAAGCAATAGATATCATCAAAATTTAAAACTTTTATGCTTCTTAAAGTACACATCAAGAAAGTAAAAACAAAAATCTATAAGTAGGGACAGAAAGCTTGCAAATCATTTATCTGTTAAAAGTTTTGTGTCTGGAATAAGTGAAGAACCATTAAAATTCAGTAATAAAGATAAATAACCCAATTAAAAAATGGGCAAAGGATCTGAACAGACATTTCTCTAAACAAGATATACATATGGCCAATAAGTGTAGGAAAAGAAGCTCAACATTATTAGTCATCAGGGAAATGCAAATCAAAAGCATAATGAGGTACTACTTCATACCCACTAGGATGACTATAATCAAAAGGGAGATAAACAAGTGTTGGTGAGGACATGGAGAAATTGGAACCCTCACACACTGCTGGCAGAAATGTAAAATGGTGCAGCTGTAATGGAAAACAGCCTGACAGTTTCTCAAAAAATTAAATATTGAGTTACTATATGAGACATCAATTCCATACCTACGTATATACCCAAGAGAAGTGAAAACATGTCTTGTACATGAAAACAAAAACTTGTACATGAATTTCATCAGCATGCTAATAGCCAAAAGTGGGAAAAGAATCTGAATGTCCATCAATGAATGAACAGAAAAATAAATATGGTATATCCACATAATGGAATATTTGGCAATAAAAAGAAATGAAGTAGTGATACATGGTACAACACAGATGAACCTTGAAAACATTATGCTAAGTGAAAGAATCCAGCTACAGGACCACATATGATATGATTCCATTTATATAACATGTCCAGAATAGGCCAGTCTACAGAAACATAAAATAAGAGTGGTTCTCTAAGGCTGGGATGGAGGGATGAGAGGGGTGATGACTAAGGGGTGTGGTATAAAATTGGGGTGACTGAACTGTTCTAAGATTGAAATGATGCTTACATAATTCTGTGAATATACTAAAAACCTCTGAATTGTAAGCTTTAAATATATGAATAGTATGAAATATAGTTAAAGCTGAAAATAAGATTGAAAGTTGCATCAATATTATCCATATGAACCACAAAAAGTTACTGTAACAATATACACCTCTTGTACATTTAGAATATAATTTAAAAAATGAGAAAGGGATGCAAATGTCCTAGTATAAATGTACTTACTGTCTCTCCATGCTAGCTATTTCCTGATTATCTTCTTTTACCTAAAAAGGCATAAAAAGAAAACACCCATAGTTTTTAAAGAATTACTCACTGTTAGGCTATCTTAAAGAGAATTTCCTGCTAAGGTATGTTGCACTAAAATGTTAAATCTTGTCTCTTTCTTGAAACTTCTTAAAACTCAACCTTTGAATTTAAAAGGAATATCATTAAGGAACTATTCATGAAGTTTTATTTCTTCCTCAAAAGAAGGGTGGTGACATACTTTTGTACTAATCCACATGGTACTATGAAGTTAACACATCTTCAGGACTGTATCAATTTGCATAAACATCTAGGATATAAACTCCAGCACACAGGTAGGCCTGACAGATTTAGCAATCCCACTACATCTGAATTTCAGATAAACAATAAGTTTTACTGTGTGTGTGTGTGTGTGTGTGTGTGTATCATGTAATATTAAATACATTTATTTCTTTTCAGTTATTCTTTACTTATCTGAAATTCAAATCTATTGTATTTTATCTGGCAATCCTATCCCAAGATCACTCCTCTCCTGCCTCCAATGTTCTTTTTCCGAGGAACTTCAGAGATTCTAGGTTTTAAATACCTTTCTAGAATGATTCTAACACTTAAATAGCTCCTGGGTTGATCCCTAAGGTCTTCCAAACCCACTGGGTTTGATCTAAGGTCACAAAGGCGTTCCATTTGTAGGCTTCTAACTGGAGCTATTCCCAAATACATATGCAGTTCTCCTATAGTTAGGGTATCTCAGGATTAAAGCCAGTCTTGGTGTAGTAAGAAAGCTACTCAATACACGTGACATAACCTAATGACATTGTGATTTAATAGAATATTTTAATTCCATTCACTTCCTGGAGGCACTGATAATAATAAACACAAAAAGTCATTAGCCGTGTGAGGCGCTTCATTTTCTAAATAGGAAGCCCCCCAAAAATAATGGAACAGATCTTCAGTAAGATTATCTAATTATTTACAAACTAATAAAGAAGAGTTTTAAGTTTTCCTTATAAAAATCCAAAACATGAAAAAAATGGCCAAAAAATGCATGAATAACATATAAAATTAGAATGTAAGCCAAAAAAACAGTTTATGTGAGGAATGTCTATTACTAGACTTTCTTGGTCAAGTCGTTTATATTAATTTAGTGAAGCTCACTTTTTTCACTGCTTTTTTAAAGACAATAAACTTATTGGCTTTCTGTTCAACCTATATGACTTAAATAAAATAAATCAACACATTTATCAGTCTCAGATATTAAAATAAGTATGTTTGTTTTTTCTACCTGCTTAAGTAATCTCTCTCTCTCTTCCATTGGAGATCCCATGCTTTTGTCTTCAGCAATCATTTGATCTCGATGGGACTCTAACTCATCAAGTTTTTCATGCAGCAATACAGCCTCCTGTTTTACCTGGGAGTGTGCTATTTCCTGAAGGGAACAAAGAAAGAACAATTATTATTTTATTAAAAACTATCTCAAATAGGTTTCATTTTACAAGAATAAGGACAAATTTAAACCATGGCCATCTTTAAGTAGAGACATCAGGTACCTAGAGTACTCAATAATGCTACAAAACACATTTCTAAACTGGGAGAAAAAAAAAAATCCCTGTATATATTCAGTCTGAGATTCACAAGAAGATGGTAGACTTATTTTATTTTCTAAACATAGGACCTGAACAGAGATAAAGACATCTCTACCAATGGGAAGATGATAAAGAAAATGTCACAATGTATGTGCCACTTTAACCACAATATCCAATTCAAAGAATAGAGAACTGATCTCTAGAGAAGCAATTTTCAACTTTTTAATCTCATGGCAGACATAAACTAATTATTAAAATTCTGTAGCACATCAAAATTCTGTAGCACATATATTTTTTGCCAACTTGACAAAATATGTATAATTTTGGTTTTTAAAAATTTAATCTTCATGATGGTATAATTTTGATTCATTCACAACAGATGGCTGTTGTTGTGTTGGCTGTTGCCATTTTTTAATTTAACAACACAAGGGAAAAGAGGTCAGTGTCCCTTACTAAATAGTCAGGTATTGCACGTTTTAAAAATCCCTGCAGCACACTGGTTGAAAATAACTGCTCTAAAGGAAAGATATTTTCCCCTGAATAGGTCATATATAAACTTCCCCACAATATTATGAGTGAATTGTATCCCCCCAAAAGATACATTGAAATCCTAATCTCCAGTAACTGTAAATGTGACCTAATTTGGAAATGGGGTTTTTGAAGAGTTAGTCAAAATAAGCTGAGTTATTAAAATGGATCTTAATCCAGAATGAGATTTATGTGTCTTTACTAGAGATAAAGACAGAGACACACGAGGAGAATGCTATGTGATGACACAGGCACAGACTGAAATGAAGCAGCTATGAATCAGAGAGAATGCCATGGTCTGATGGCCACCACAAGATAGCAGGGAGGGATTCTATCCAGAGTATCAGAGAGAGTATGGCTCTGCTGCTGACACCTTGATATTATATTAGGTTGGTCAAAAAGTTCATTTGTTTTTTCTGTAAGATGGTTCTAGTAGCGCTTAGTTTCTTTAACTTCATTCGAAACAATTTTGTTAGAATATATTGTGACAGCTGTCATATCAGCGTGTATTTAGAAAAAACTTATGTAAGTTGGTGAATTTTTGTAGCCATTTTAATATTGATGGTGGAAGAAAATAAGCAACACTTTTGGTATATTATTCTTTATTATTTCAAAAAAGGCAAAATGCAACTGAAACACAAAAAAGATTTGTGCAGTGTATGGAGAAGGTACTGTGACTGATCCAATGTGTCAAAAGTGGTTTGAGAAGTTTCTTGCTGGAGATTTCTTGGTGAATGATCTCCCACAGGAAGGCAGGCAAGATGAAGTTGATAGCGATCAAATCGAGGCATTAATTGAGAACAATCAACATTATTATATCACATAGGAGATAGCCAACATACTCAAAATATCCAAATCAGTTAAGTTATTGGTGAAAATGAAAAATGTCTTTTATTTTATGGAAAAATATTAAATGGACTTTTTGGCCAACCCAATACTTCCAGCCTCCAGAACTATTGAGATAACTTGTTTAAAGCCACCCAGCAGCACTGGGAAACTAATACACAAAAGCAGAATAGTTACGGTATATTTAGCACTGTTCTACTGAACAAAGAGAAAAGGGATATGGTTTATTAGATGACCAAAATAGCTAGGGATATTGTTGTTGGTGGTGGTAGTGGTGGTGATGGTGGCGGTGATGGTGGCAGTGATGGTAATGATAATGATAATGAAAAAAGTGACATTTAAAGCTGTTATTTATTGAGCACTGTTCTGTGGTAGGAACTGTACTCCATATATTTTATACACTATCTCTAGTACTCAAACAACTCTATAAGATAGTACTATCATCTGTTTCACAGATGAGGAAACTGGAGGATCTATAGTATAAATAATTTTTTTAAGTTAACCAAAATAAAAGTTAATGATGGTATCTGAACCCAGGTCTCACATCATGAACAAGATCAAATTTTTAAGAGGGAGGACCTCCTTTTTGAAAGCAACAGAAAAGGCATTTTAAAAAAAGGATAGAGAACAGCTTGACAGTGACCAGAGGGGAGAGGGGAGGGAATTTCAGGGGAAAAGGGGAAGGGTTTGGAGGAACAAGTACAAAGGACACATGAATAAAAACAAGGTGGGATGGAAACAGGAGGAAGGAAGGTGAGGAGGGCTTGTGGGGTGGGCTGGGATGGGAGTAAAAGGCAGAAAACTGTACTTGAACAAATAAAAATAAATAAACAAATAAATAAATAAATAAATAAATAAAATGGAAAAAGTTAATGTTTAAAAGTTCATAGGAAAGGGTTATATATATATATATCAGTAATGGGTTAACTTCAGGTGAAAAGGCATGACAATAAAATACAGATAAAAGAAATGCAAATATTTTGAGGTATCTGTTTTCATAGCATCTTCCCCTTCATTTTGCTTAACCATCTTACAGATTTGTTCAAGTTGCATCTCCATAAAATTGTTCTTGAAGACTCAAGCTCACATTGTTCCTTCATCTGATTTTTCACACCCCTCTAAACTGAATTAGTAATACTTAGTACAGTATTAGTGAGCTGCAGTAGATATTCAAATACTAGTTGATTATATTTAGTATAATGTGTTCTTGAAGAACATGTTAAAAAATATAAGCAATCCGGCAAAAGTTAACTAGAATTAGTGACTTAACATTTGGATTTGAGAATACTGTAAAAATTCATGTTATTTTGGGCATATATGTACTGACACCAAAAAAAGAGTGGCATCAATACAAACACTAAATCTAAGGTTATAGCTTATACCTTTTCCTGTGGTAACTAAATTTGCCAGGAGAAATAAGATTTGACTCTCCTACATTTCCTAAAAAATAGTAACACATTCTGCAAGCTAGCTGTGTTAATACTAAATGCTGTCCTTATTCCTTGAAGCATATTTCTATCACTATAGAGATCCAAGAAAATAAAATTTGCGTGTACCCACATAGGGCAATCTGATACAAAAAAAAATCTTAATACTTTTAAGCAAACTATTTTTAATAGCAAATTTACAAAATAATGACTACAAAATACTCATATTCATTTCTTTTGCAAGCTAGGTGACAACAATCATGTCAATCTACAATTGTTACTAATCTTATCATCACTGTATCCACCAGATTCCATAAGAAATCAGGAAAAGGCAGGCAAAGTTTGAGGTGCAGAGTATAGTGAAGTACAAAGGACATGAAAACGTAGTTCACAGAGAAAGAAATACATTGAACAACAAATGTATAAAGAGATAACTCAACTTTATGCATAAATAAATGAAAATTAACACATGATAGTAATTTTTTTCCTAATAAACCAGCAAAAATGGAAAAGGTGGGTAATGCCTGCCGTCAGTGAGAGCAGGTGAAAATAGGCACTCTCATGGATATAGAAAATGCAACAACCTTTTGGAAGGCAATTTGGCAATCTCACAACATTTTAGAAGTACGTAATTTCGACCCATTACAAAAAATTTATCTTAAGATATACTCATATAACTTTGTATAAAATGTATGTTTTCACTGAAGCATTATTTTTAATCCCCCCAGCTATAAACAACCTATTCATTACAAGGCTATATTATAGTCATTCAATGTAATATAATGAAATAATTTAAAAATAATGCAGGAACTTTATAAGAGCTACGTAAATGGACATTCAAGAACTTTATAAGAGCTATGTAAATAGACAAATAGGCGGAATAAAAATGCTGCAGATGGCTCTGGCTGAGTAGCTCAGCTGGTAGGGCGTCATCCTGATATACCATGGTTGAGGGTTTGATCTCAGATCAACAAGATGAAACCAATGAATGCATAAATAAATGGAACAACAAATTGATGTCTTTCTCTCTCAAATAATTTTTTAAAAAAGCTGCAAATGAAGTATTAAGCATGAATCCCAATCAATGTTTTCCACAACAGTAAAACCAAATTAGGATTATATGATTGTTATGAAAAATCAACGACAATGCTGATGATATATGTCAAGAAACCAAAAAAGTACACAGGACACAATAAATATAAGAGTAGCTCTGTCTGGAAAGAAGGCAAAAAAAAATCAGGCATTTTATTTTCATCTTATTTAAATTTTTAAATTTATAAACACAGTTTGTGAACTAAAATTGCTTAAATAAACGGGTAAGAAAATGAATGCAAGCTTTTACATCTATAGAGATGAACTGATCTGTTGCTCTGCAATTTTCAGTCCCTTGTTCATGTCTTTAAATGACTACTAGATTTTATGTGCTGCAGCAGACCGAATGACTAGTTTTGTACAAAGTAGCTACTCAGTAATTGAATCTAATTTCTTACTAAATTAGGATAGTTATGGTCCTGAATAGGAAAAATTTATTATATTAGTATAAACTGCTAAATAAATATGCATTTGATGTGTTCCATTAATTTGTTTAGCTGAATTATCTTTTATAGCTGAGTAAAATAAGAACCCTTATTTGATTTTATACTTACAGCTTCTAGACTCTCTTTTTTCATGTTCAGTGAATCTAGTTGTTGCTGAAGTATATCTAATTCCTAAAAAGAGGGGAAAGAAAGCAAATATATGTACAAATTACATTAAGAATAAATTTACTTCTGTTTCTTAACATTTCAAATATGTATGTGACAAAGTAAATTCTGTAAATATCTTCAACATGTATCCTGCAATTTGACTAAAATTTATTAACATTCATTTGTATTTTTGCCAACTTCTTTCACTATTTCTAAAAATTGTGCCACGATTCACCTTTAAAAAATAGTTCATACATTTGACAGAGGTAGCCAGACCTTTTCACACTGAATCATTATACACTGTTATCATCGGTTTCAGAAGCCTTCCCATTTGTTGTCATTGTTTAAAGTTATGATATTTAATTTCGATTTTTAAGCATGTTTTCATATCTTTTGCCTAATTCCTTTTGAAAATTAATCAATTTATATTTTAAAATTTTATTTTAGTGTAGTAAGAAGACTTAATATGTCCCTAATTTCTTTTAGGGCCAAGACCTACAGCAATTTATGAGACTCACTCCTTTAAGGGATAAAATACTTAAAGTAATTATTTACTCATATGAAAACCCCTGTGCATCATTAACTATATTTTGGCATTTCTGTAATACCCTTTTTTCATTGTTTCATTGTATGTTATAAATCCCGTCTAAAATAAAGTTACATTAAACTGTCAATGAAGGAATGTCTGAGAAACTAGAACTACTTTCATTGTTGGCATTTGGGGGGACTAATTCTGTGTCAACTGGTTACAGGATACCTGGGCGTGAACGAATACTGTCTTCCAAGTCTGAGTTGCTGGCAAGATTGAATGTTAGGAAGATTCTCAATAAAGAATTAGAATCTTTATTCTTTCATTATTTGGGTCCCTCGGCAGGCACCCAAATTGGTTATTTAAACAGCATGATTGGGGGAAACTGCTGTTCAAATCAAGGACATAGCAGTTAAAAGATTTGCTACTTATTGGACAGGAAGAAAAGGAAAGAAAGTAAAATATTCATTTGACTCAGCTATATGAGGCCTTTTAATGTTGCCATTAAAAGTTCATTAAAAAAACAAGTGTTTTCATATGTCTTTATGACATTCAAAAATGAAGGATGCATAGAACTAAACAAATTATATAGTAAAACTAGGTCATCATGCAGCATTAGAAAATTAAGTTTTCTAGATCAGTGTTTCTCCATTTAAATGTCCATATGAATCATCTGGAGACCTTGTTAAAATGACTGATTGGTAAGTCTAGTCGAGCTCCCAGGGGATGCAGATGCAGCCCACAGCAGCAAGATTGCTATACACCTCGCTCAAAGTACTAATTAGTAATACCTGTAATAATTTCTCATTTGTAGTTTTCATTTCTATGTACTTGACTTGTTTTTCAGGAGACATATTTTTGATAATGCCATCTGCTGCTTGTTTTTCCTGTTCAATCTCCTCTTCTACACTTCGAATTTGTTTCTCCTTCCTGAAATCAAAAGTATGCAATATTCTTTACTATAATGAGGGGGGGAACCCATCAATTAATTTTACTTATGTGCTGGCCTCAATTAAATAGGGTAATTAAATTCATTCAATCCTAATGCATGATCTGAAAGTCCTTACAGATATACAAAATAATTCTATGTGACCTGTACATAATGTGGCCCCCATCAGCACAGACTTATTGTACATTATTCTCTTCTCAACTCCCAAATGCTTCTATTTCTTTACTCTCCATTTCACTTACATTCTTGTAAGAAAACAAAAATTTTCAAAGAAAGTCATTAAAGCTTTCTACATACGAGGATTTTTTTGTACATTTTTTGCTACCATACTCTCAATACAAATAAGGTAGTTAAATATTAGAATAGTTGTTTTCAAACACTTTTAGCCACAGAATTATTTGATCAAGTGAAATCTTGTATGGAAGTTTACCATGTAAATCATATAAAGTAGCACAGCTCTGACTGAACTGGGAGTAGGGAGACCTATATTGCAATTCGATTTTTTAAAAAATCATAGTTTTAGATTAACATGTTTTGCTTAAATTCCCCATTATCTGCTTTAACTAAAATGGTATTTCACATATTATCAACTGTATTTTAGCAAAATAATAATTTTCCAAAAAAAAATCTTTATTATATAACCACAAGAAATACCAGTGATGTGCCTCTTATTACCCTATGCAAGGTGAATTATCAATAGGACAAAAGTTCTCAAAAAACAGAAAAGGTAAGATGCTAGTTATCATGTAAATACTTCAAGATCAACATATAAAAAGCTTTCCTGAAGGTGAATTTAGTCCCAATGACACAAATTTCTATTTTAAGTTTCAAAATATGATTATTCTACTATTTAATCTCTACTATTCTATTTAAATTTACTATTTAATTTCTCTCACATGTAGATTCTAACTTCCATGGTTTTCACAATCACTAGTTAAGCCATATAGATCCACACATATTGCCCCCTCAATCTTTACACACTCATAAGGTAAGTAAAATAAGGTAAACTCAGAAATCTTCCTATAAACATGTAATAATTGAATAATGAACACAATGAAACAGAGTACCTGGAATTTTTATTTATTTTTGTCTCACTGTAGGACAAGGAGTGATGTCTTTACTTTGAACCTCAATTACTACAGTGTTTGAGGTTACAAGTATGTTTGCTGCTGCTACAATATATGGGTATATGGGCTCATAGAACTTACAAGCAGAAAAAAATTACTATTTCAATTTTTTTGTTTCAAAGATTAAGGATACTGAGGCCTAGAGGAGCTAATCTTTTAAAACTAACTCATTCTGAATTCCATGATTACTCACCTCCAATAACGACTCATAACCATGTTTTTGCCTGATGTATCTCAATGTAGTTAGATGGGAACTGAGGTACAGTATTCCATTTTACGGAGGAGAAGTTAACAGCACAAGGAAGGTAAATGACTTTCCGAAGGCCACATAATGGCCAACTGTCAAATGTTTTAATGTTCTGAGCACTTTGCTCCTGTTATAACTTGGCAGTAAAGCACCAATGATGGTGTCATAAAAATGAATAAATAACAAAGTAGAAACTCAGAGGATTACTAAACTTGGTGGTATCTTTTCAACTTGTTTCTTTCTAAACACAAAATAACTTTAGGACTAACACTTAAATAACTTTAGCTGTATGTCTTTCAAAGTACGCATTTTCAAAATTATATGCTTTAACTCACAAAGTAAATTTGTTAATATTTAAATTTGTTAAGAGTCATTAAATACAAAGGTTATGCAAACCACCTTACTTATTACTTTAAGGAAGTCAAAGATGACTTTAGGAAATTATTCCTCTAGTCAATCTTTTGCTAAGGAAGACTAGTTTTTGTCTTTTTTTTAAATCCCCTGTTTACTGGGTACAAAGGTTAAAACAAAGTGAAATGCAATCATATGACATACTTTTCTTTTCAATGGTGCAGAAGAAACAGTTTAGATTCCTTAGCACACCAGTCTCAGAGAGAAAAAAGAAAAGTAAAGGTAAGTCTTATATTTACAGGTTTGGTGGCTGTTGAATTTTTTAAAAAATCATATCTGTTTGTTAAATCTGTACAAAACCTTTGCCTTTACTAAGTGATGAAAGAGCTGAAAATATGATTATATTTTCACACACTCTAGAACACAGGTGGCAAACACAAAGCCCACAGGCCGAATCTGGCCCTCCACCTTGTTTTATCTGGCCTGGCACCTTGTCTCTACCCAGCGGTAGCACTGAGCTCCTTGCCCTTAGTTAAGGAGTAGTTACATTTATACAGTCCTAAAACTACATTTAGTCCTTTGAAGGCAACTATGAGGCTGATGTGGCCCTGGTGAAAATGAGTTTGACACCCCTGCTCCAGAAACATTAAACTGAGATTGGCCGAAAAATTTTTCCTAAATAAAGCTATAATGTAATAAAAAGTGATTAGTTTTGTTTTTCAATAAAGGTTTCACCTATCCAATGAAATTTATTAAATCATTTTATTTTGAAATATGTTAATCACAATTAAATTAAAAAACAAATTTCTATAACAAAAACATACTGGCCACCGGTATGTAATTGTTGAAATTGGGTGATGACTATTCTCTTTACTCAGAGGTTTTTCCTCAAAATTTTCCATTATAAAAGTTTTTAAACTGCAAAAAAAGGTATAAAATGTGTAATCACCGGAGTGGTTAATAATGAATTATTAACATTTAACTCCAAAATACATTGATTTTCAGCATAATTATCTAAAATATTTAATGGCTGGCAAAACTATATATATATATAGGTATATATATATTTAACAAAACCAAAATAGTTATCGCACACTTTTACTTCATAGTATGTAAATCATATAAAGCAAATAACCAAAAACTCCTAAGAAATTTGAACATTAAAACTGTACTAAGAACAGCACTGTCTCTTTTTCAATATTTACCACTTCCTCTTGGGTAAATAAAGCTTTTTTTCTCTATGTAGGTTGTAGGCTATGTAAAAGGGCACTTTGTTTGTGAAATAATTAAAAGAAATTGAAATTCTATATTCTCTATTTTTTAATCACTAAATTTAAACCCAAATTTCAAAATAAATTTCAAATTGAGAGAAAAATCCTATGGGGGAAAAAGTAGTAACAACTCTCATCTATTTAAATCAATTTTTTATTAAATGGGGTAAACTGACTTAACAATTTCTTCATAATCAACTGACTAGCTATTATGTCAATCTGACTTCTTCAAGATAGTCAATAACACTACCAAATGTTTTTTCTGTCTGAAAATTTATTCATTCAGTGTCATGGTCAATATCCACCCCCTCTCAATCGTTCCTCTCTCAAAAGGTTCACAAATATACAAAATGCCCCACTAAACAGGGGTCTCAATCAATGCATTTCATGGCTTTAGACTGTTGAATGCTTCTTGCAGAGTCAACTTAACCGCTGGCCAAAATCAAGTGGAAAAGTATGACATGAAGACACACATTTACTATATAAGTAAAAATAAGACAAAAGATACAACAAGACAATAAAATAATTTACACCATGGACAGTATTAAAGAAAATTTTTGGAGGGAAAAAAGAGCTCTTAGAATTAAAATAATTGCAAAAAGAAAATTTTGAATTTAAAGACAAAATTGAAGATATCTCCCAGAAAGCAGAGTAAAAATATACAGAAATGAAATACAGGAGTTAAGATAAAAATTAGACAATCATGCCAGGAGATCCAATACCTAATTAAAGGAGTTCCAGAAAGAGAAATGATACTTTAAAAAAATGAGGAAGAAAATTATCAATATCATCAGTGAAATAATTCAGAAAATTTCTAAGAACCAAAGGGCATAGCTTCCAGATTGAAAGCACCTACTAAATGCCCAGTTTCATTCATAAAAACAGACTCTCACAAATGATCGTGAAATTTCAGAATATTGATTTTAAAAGCTTTGAGGGTTAAGAAGCAAGTTACATAAAGGGAAAAAAAATTAGAAAGACACAGCATCACAGTTCTTAACAGTAATACTAGAGATCCAAAGATAATGGGCAATGCTATCAATAATCTGAGGAAAAATTATTTCCTACTTACAACTTTATTTCTAGCCAAATTATCTTTCAAGGTCTAAAAAATTTCCTGCCTATAGTCCTTCTCAGGAAGCTATTACAGAAAACGCCATCAAAAAAAAAAAAAAAAAAAAAAAAAAAAAAAAAAAAAAAAAAAAAAAAAGGACAACAATCCAAGCCAGGGCATTCTAGAAAACAGGAATCCAATAATAAAGACAAAAGGGAATCTCTACGATGAGGGCAGAGAGAGAGTGGAAGTCAACAGCTATGTAGAGGGCGCAGTCATCAGCTCATTTAGGTTACAGTATGGCAGAGGGCTCTGGGAGACGTTACTATAAGCATATGACACGGATTAAATATCTAAAATGCATAAGCTATTGAGTAATTTGTTAGGGAAGAGTTTGAGTATCAATTCATTAAAAAAAAACTAAGCACATTAAAAGAACAGTACAATTAATTCAGTGAAAAAATATGAGCAGGAACAGAAATGTAATCCTGTTACATGGTTCAGTCCTTGATAGTGTTTACATTTGTGATACTCTGAATTCTAATCTAACCCAAATTACAATTACATTTGAAGAATGAAGAGACAGGAGGTTTATATTTGTTGTGTTAGACACGAAGGTAGGGAGTGTTTGAAAAAGCTAGACTCCCATCTCCCACACTTGTAGGTAAATGGATAATAGCAATAAAGAACACCTAAACTACAAAGATCAAGAAGTAGCAATATAAGAATATACTTAAACACATACACATAAACATATATTCCTCTGGATTTTATTTTGTATACATATATTAAAATTTTAAACTGTACAACTACTTCAATTGTTTTAAAGTTCCTTTCAGTAGATGGAGGAACTAATGAGACACTAACAATTACTGGCTTTCGTTCCCCATAGGAGCTTTTTATCTTGTTAAGATTAGAGTACAGGGATGGTGAAGGGATGTGCAGTTGTTGCACATTTTCTATATTAAAAAAAAAAAACAGTATTAAAAGAAAAAAGGAAGTCAAAAAATCTTCAGTAATCTCTAATGTTCTAGTCTCCTATTGAGATTAACATACTGTCTTTTGTATCAGGCCTGCAATATGAAAACCACATGCATCCTGATCTTATTTTGGCCCTTCTCCATGCTATTACTATCAGATGAAAGCAACACTTCTAAAACAGTAAGTTTTTATAATTAAGATAGCAAAAATATTTTTAGAGGTACATTTTGAAAATCCAAAAGCAGTAGAAGAAAGTATAATAATAATAATCTCTTTAGTTAGCTGTGTATAAAATCCATTATCTCCAAACCAGATTCTAATTTGACAGTCTTCATTTTTTTAAACTGACACTATCGAAAGTTGATTAAAGAAGAAATCTGTAAAATTTCACTATAGAATCAGAGATTAGTTTTAAGACATAAAAACTAGTTGTCATGTAAAAAATTTTACAGCATGTTTATGAGAAAAAATAATTTTTGTTGCATTATTATTATTGGGAGGACATTTCAATGGCAAAAACAGTCAAAATAATTATTTCTTTGAATCTATATCCACATAAAGAAAGCATTTCTTCAGTTGTCTAGCAGTTTAAATTCAATACACAGCTCAATTTCTGCTACATTTTCTTTTAAAACACAAAATTTTAAACTACTAAGCCTCTACAGTTATATATTAAATATTTTTCTTAATTAATAGCCTTGTATAGTATTGGTAGCTCTGCTGATTTTTAAAAAGTACATAATTTAAACAATGTATGGTGTCAGATGGATACCAGATAGGATGATAACTTTAATTTACATAAGTTTCTAATTGCTATGTTTTATGCCCAAAACTAATATAATTTTTATATCACCTGTAATAAAAATATTAAAAATAGTAATCAGTAATTTCCAAAAATTACATATTTTAAAATTCCTCATTATATATGTCAACCCTGCACACTGAAATACTAAAATAGTTAACTGAATTATTATTGACCATATATTTCCACATATACAAATAGGAATATACCAAGTCTTCCTTTCTGTAATGTTTATATAATACTTAGAAGATAACTGTATGACGAACTAGAATCTCCTTGCTCAAATTTTTCAACATTTCCTTAATCTTTAGCATTTCATCCCAATAAAGAAAAGCATTTGCTTTTCCCTTTTCAAGCTATCATACTGAGAAATTAGACAGATTTTTTTCTAAATGATTTTCTCCCAATATCTAAGAGCCAGAATACAAAAATCTGAAAATTTTATTAATATTTTGATTAATGCATTTCTATTTTTTTCTTTTTTAGGAAGTCAAATGTAATTTCACTGAAAAGAATTATTCTTTTATTCCAGTGGATATCAATAAAAATGTTACTATACTTGATCTCAGTTATAACCAAATTACTCTGAATACTATGGACGCAAGTGTTCTACAGATCTATTGTTTACTCACTGAGCTCTATTTGATTGAGAACAATGTCATCATCTTACGTAATAATAGTTTTGGTAATCTCTCCAACCTAAAAATTTTAAATATCTGTAGAAATTCCATCCATATAATTCAACAGGGTGCATTTATAGGTTTAAATAAACTAAAACAGTTATATCTCTGCCAAAACAAAATAGTACAATTGAATCCTAATATATTTGTACCCCTTGAAAACCTGAAACTTCTGAGCCTGCAAGACAATTCAATGAGCTATTTAGATGGACCACCGTTGTTTCATCTGGAATTAATCATTTTAGATGGAAATCCATGGAACTGCTCTTGTACTCTATTGAATTTGCAGAACTGGTTAAACACATCAAACGTGACACTAGGTAAGCAATCATAATTTAAATTAAAACCAAATGTGATTCATTTTTGGTTGTTCCATCCCAGAAAAGCCTATTCCATTATTTTCCTTGCAATATTTGCTTAAATTATATTGTTTATGACATAACAGTGGTCCCAAATTTCCCCTTTAGCCCCCCTCTACCCAGCACCCCCACTCCCTCAGGCAATCCCTACACTACTGTAATGTTCATCAGTCCAGCATATGTTCTTTGGCTACTCTATTTCCTATGCTATACTTTACATCCCTATGACTATTCTGTAACTACAAATTTGTATTTTTTAAGTATATTTTATTGATTATTCTATTACAGTTGTTCCATTTTCTCCCCTTTAACCCCTTCTGCCCTGCAGCCCCACACTAGCATTCCTCTCCCTTCAGATACTTCTTTCCAGCCCCTTCTTGCCCGCAAGGTTTCCTTTGAGAAATCAGCTGATAGTCTTATGGAAACTCCTTTGTAGGTAACTGTCTCCTTTTCTCTTGCTGCTTTTAAGAGTCTCTCCTGATCTTTAATCTTGGGTAATGTAATTATGATGTGCTTTGGTGTGTTCCTCCTTGGGTCCAATTACTTTGGGGCCTCCTGGATTTGCATGTCTATTTTCTTAAACAAATTAGGGAAGTTTTCTTTCATTATTTTTTTCAAATAGATTTCTAATTTCTTTCCCTTTTTTTTCTCCTTCCAGTATCCCTATTATGTGAATGTTGGTATACTTGAAGTTGTTCCTGAGGCTTCTTACACTATTCTCATTTTTTTGGATTCTTTCTTGTTGTTGCTGTTCTGATTGGTTGTTTTTTGCTTCCTTACATTCCAAGTTGCTGGTATGATTCTTGGCTTCATCCACTCTCCTTTGATTCCCTGTACATTGTTCTTTATTACAATTAGTGTATCTTCTGTTTCTGACTGGATCTATTTTATGCTTTTGAGTCGTCACTAAGTTCCTTGAGCATCCTTGTAACCAGTGTCTTTAACTCTGCTTTTCTCCATTTTGTTTAACTTTTTTCTGGAGTTTTGATCTGTACTTTCATTTGGGCCATGTTTGTGTCCTCATTTTGGCAACCTCCCTATGTTTGTTCCTTTGTATTAGGTAGAGCTATTTTGTCTCCCAGGCTTGATAAAGTGGCTTAATGTGGTAGGTGTCCTGTAGGGTCCAGTGACACAGCTTCCCATATTACCTAAGCTGAGCACTCAAGGTGTGCCCACTGTGTGAGTTCTGTACATCCTTCTGTTTGAGTTGAGCCTTGATTGCTGTTAGCACATCTGAAGTCAGCTACCACCTGTGTTCTGTCCTGGGTCACAGCATTAGCCATAAAGCGATTAGCAGATGGCTGCTACTTGTGCTGGACTTGTAAGGTGCTCAGGCGAGGTCATGTCATGGACCAACACCAGCTGCTGCTAATGCCAGGACTGGGGCAACTTAGCGAGAGGTATAGGGCTTGCTAAAGCCAGATGCTGCTTGATTGAGAGAATGTAGGAAAATCTGAAGCATGGGCCAAGACAAGCTATTCATGTTAAAAAGCCACCACAGGAAACAGCTTCAGTGGACCTAAAAGCTGGGTGGGACAGGGCCTCAGAGAATCATCAGCATGGGCAACAGTGTAAGCCAGGTTGATGGAGTCTCAGATATAGTGCCTGCCTGCTGGCTAAGTGGGGGGAGGGCTCAGAAAAAGAAAAATGGCTTCTGCCAGCACTTCTGTCTGAAAGAAAGCTTCTTCCCAGCTCTTGCTTTGATTCCAGATAATTTACCTCCTCCCTATATGTCTCTGATGTCTTTCACCCTGCTGACCCAGCACTGGAGCTCAGAGGGAGTGATTTCAATTAAGTCTTTGCATGGGCTCTTTAAGAGGAACTGTCTGGGATTTTATCAGTTTCTGTCTTCCACAGTCTCAATCCCTGCTGGTTTTTACAGCCAGAAGTTATGCAGACTTACCTTCCTGGCACTGGAAACCTGGGCTGGGGGGCCTTGCGTGGAGCTGGGACCCCTCACTCCTGAGATATCCATTCTTTTTATCAGCCACCATGGGTGGGTACACCAGGCTGTTCCAAGTTTCTTCCCCTCCTACAAGTCTCTATGTGGCTTCTTTTTTAATTCTGTAGTTGTAGGACTTATATTCAGCCCAATTTCTGATGGTTCTGAATATGGTTGTTCTATAGTTTAGTTATAATGTTGATGTGGTTGTGCAAGGAGGTGAGCTGTGTTTACCCACACCACCATCTTGACCAGAAGGGTCATTTCATTTTTAGAGAAAAGGAAACTACTGCTGCTTAAGGGAAACAGGAAGAAACACTGAAAAGTAATTACTGAATAGATACTCTCCCTTTGCCTCTCCAGGAAAAAAAAAAAAGAAAAGAAGAAATTTGTGCCCTACATATGTGAAATGATACTGTCCTTCACATATTAAATTTACATTTTTGATACTTGAGAATAATTTTTTCAAGTACTTGCTTTTCTTAGGATATCCTGCCAGAGAGTAGGTGAAAACAGGTACCCTTTGTTAACTGCAAATGATGCTCTGCCTGAGATCCAGACTTTTCCAGCACAATCTTATTCATAATATATTTACTAACATAAACTAAATAATAAACAGATACTGCACTTCAACTACATTTATAAAATAGCTTTATAAACGGGCATTTGCATCTTTTCTTTGTGTTGCTAGGCAACATAAGAGTTACTTTCTTACAGTATCTAATAATCACATATGTCAAAAAGTCTGTAAAAATAATTATAAAATGTTACCCTTTCCATAATAAATCTAAATTTATTCCTTTTGATTTATTAGAAAATGAGAACATCACCACGTGCAGCTACCCAGATATCCTGAAGTGCTACAGTATCAAAACAGTACCTTATAATACCGAATGCTACTCAAAATTTCCTTTATCTATAATGGAAGACCTTTATATTAATTTCCAGTCTATCAGCAATTCAACATTTAATAGCTCTTTGAAGAACTTAAGAAATTCAGGTAATGTATTGGTTTTGAATATTAATGTAGCTAAAGATAGCATACTAAATAAACTAAGGTAGTACTCATTATTTTTCTACATATTAAGTTAATAAAAATAATGTAAAAGTACAATTCCTCATCTCAACAAAAGATTTACAAAATACTCGGTTTTCAAACTAGGCTCTGGTAGTTACCAGTGAAATGCTACTAGGCAAATTATTTAACTTCTCAGCCTCAATTTTAACTAGTCAAGTCACAGTTCTTAAGAGGTATAAAGCAACAATGTTCCTACATGAATGGATAAACAATACCTGTAAAGACAGGATTTATTTAGAAAAAAGGTATTCTTTCATCACTGTATGAAATATATTTATATTGTAGTTTTAGTAACTTTCACTTAAGGAAAATTATAAGGTACACTCATTTCTAATACCAATATTAGGGAGTTATTAGGATATGTAATTTTTTTTTGTCAATTTAACAAAATGTTTCCCCTCTCTCATTCTCCCTCTCTCTCCCATTTAAGAACATGGACCTCCTGGAAAAACCTGGGCTTTTCTTGTTGGTGTTGTAGCAACTGGACTGATGACATCACTCCTAATTTTTATTGCTATCAAATGCCCAATATGGTATAATTTTCTGCTTAGTTACACTCATCATCACCTGGAAGAGCATGAAGTAGAAACCTATGAAGATGATTTTATTGGAAATCCAAGTTCTCTTTCACAGATACCAGATCCAAGCTCTGAAGATATTACAGTAACATCTGAACAACTAAATTCATTTGATGATGATGGGTTTATTGAAGACAAATATATAGATACTCATGAATTATGTGAAGAAAATTAACTTCAATGTTTGATTCTTCAAAAAATGTTATCAATTCACTCACAGTTTAAACATGGAGATTTTCACATATAACATACCAAACTATAGCTAGTGGACCTTCATATTAATTGCAACACTTATAAATATTATAAAATTATGTTTTTCTAGTTGTTATTGAAAAAGTCCAAATATAGTGACTGATACTTCTGCGTAGCTAACAGTTATAACACTAATATTACTATTGTCAGCAGTACTCAGGAGACCATAAATACTAGTGAAAATAATGACTAAAATAAATTTTCACTATTTAAAAATGTTTCTCATATTACAAGATATTTGATATAATTGAATCAGAGTAAGGAACAGAGATAGCTTAACCTGACAATATGCTTGGATTGACTTTTTTATGTTCAGAGAATGAATTCATAGAATGGAAAAACATTTTTTTAAATGCTTCCTGAATTAGCACAATAAATTTCCTGGAAATTTAGTAGCAATTTAAAGCACCGCACAATGTCCAGGCACAATCCCTAATAACTTACTACCGATATGGGTTATAAAGGAACATTGTCACTATAATGCAGAATTGTCACAATTAAACAGTATGGTGGCTTCCTAAGTGGGTATCATAATTATCTATAAATCTCATTTTTTAATAATATGTATTTCTGCCTCTCTTTAGGGAGATTTTATTCAAATGAGTCTGTTCCATGACTAAGAAATCTTCCGATGGTCCATGAACAGTTATTTGGGATCCTGAAGATGAAGGAATTTTTCCCAAGTTGTTTTCTAGAACATTAATTTCCAGAGAGATATTCAGAAGTATTTATAGGGGGAAAAAGATACCTGGTCAAATTACTATAGAATTACTATAGGAGATACTGGGTTTAAACAAACTGAAACAAGATTCTTTACTATAAGACTTACCTGAAACTTTACTAAACCTAACTACTCTCTACTCTTCAAAAGCAAAGTATCAAGAATTTTCCAACCTTACCTGACAACCAAATTCTTTCTTCAAGGGATGCCTACTAAGAGCTCATAGCACAATAAGGGTCCAAAGAATATAGTTTGGAAAACACTGGCCTTAAGACTATACTATAGAAGAGTCTAAAAGTGAATTATTTGCCTTATAATCAATTGTCTGTAATCATAATTTTATTAAATTAATGCAAACAGTGACATTACAAACTGTCACAAAATTTACCATCTGTGGCAAGGTTAAATGTATTTATTTATATCCTTTATAGGAAAATTTCTCTAAAACACTAAAACATATTTATGGGTGAAATATTTTAGATTTTCATCATAAAACAGAAAAGGGAATAATGACTAGAGTTGTGGATGGAACAGGGTTGGATATGAACTGATGGAGCTAGAATATGGGTACGTAGGATTATAGTATGCTATTTTATTTTTGAGTGTGTTCAAATTTCTCTATAATACAGTTTTTAAAATGTATATCTACTTGGTACTTTCTTAGGGAAAAAAGAAACTAAAAATAATGTAGATATATGTCACATTCTGAAGAACAGTAATTTTAAGGGTCATATCAATACTAAATTCAGTTCAAATGTGTATTGAGGAAAATAAATACTGTTTAGGATGATACACCTGTGAAACAGAAAAACTCATTTATCACGCATATTTGCTTGTGTTTATTGAAACTTGTTTTCAATAAAGAATATAAGTACTTTACATGTAATATTTCCTAACAGATATTAACAATTACAGTTCATTGTTTTCTATCTCAATTATGAGATAATTGAAACATGAGACATCTTTTCCTGAATAATCTATCATTTTACCAAAATATTTCATAATTTAAGAGGCAAATATTAATATTTGAGAAAGAGTAAAATGAAATATAATTATAAATCAGCAAAGACTAAGTTAATCTCTTATATTCAAGAGCCTCTTATAAATGAGTATTGGGTATTTGATAAATATCTAACTAAACAAAATTAATAAATGGTTTTAAAATTTAATTACATATGTTTTTAATAGATAACTGATTTTGACTAATACCAAACTAGAAAAGTACAGACATCATAACTGGAAGAGAATCTTTAGTTTATGCAGCTTTGAGAAAATGAATTAAAGCCAAGTGTCTAAGTATTTTAGTAATATATCGAGGCTATATATTATAACAAAGTTATTATCAATAGGTATTCTATAATAAACCAGATGGTCATACCACACTAAATGGTGGCACTCAAACAGAGGAGAATGAAAAAAGTTTTTTACACCTGCCTTTGCTAGTATGGTATTTCCTGCTCCCTTTGAAGAGGAGTGTCAAGGTAGATGCCTGTGTTACTGAGATTTTGCTTATCTGATTAACACATAAAATAAATCCATGCTCCTGATGAATATAAAAGTAAACATCATAAAAATAACTTTTGTTGTTAATTTAAATTTCTTCTTAAAAGGGTCAGGAGAACACATTTCACTCAGCCTCAGACATTAAGTTTGAAACCGCTGACATTTTCAGGACAAACTATCATATTTTAACAACTTTTTCTTTAACCAAATGAACCAAATAGACGTAAAAACCTATGACATTCTCAAACTTATAATCTGTGATTTATTATATTGGATGAAATATCTATGAAACATGTGCATATAATATTTACAAATCTGACCTGGGTATTATAACTCTGTAGTAAATGATGAAATAAATAAGGACCTAAATGTTATAAATGCTATAAGGCCTTCAATGGGGTATAGCTTATTATTTCTTATTCTTTAGGTACCTAGGAGAGTATATAAAATAAATGACAAGCATTTACACTAAATTGTTTAAAACCAGAAAGACAACAACAACAAAAAGGAAAGTTTTCAAGTAAAGAGCTTGTTCACCAAGAATGTGGAATTTTCTCTGTAAAAGGGAAGAAATCTTCCCTCCATTCATTTTATAAACTCTTTTCCTATCTGATACTATTTTTAATCTCTCTCCACCTTATTAACCTTTGCTCAATTGTCATTGATATTGAGGATGTGGAAGGGGGCTTTTCAGCTGGTATGAGTTTGGTTTTCTGGTAGTATTGCTTTGTTAACCAACACCTGTACAATAGCATATAAGATGCAGTGTGAGTGGTGACTACCAGTAAGTCAGCTGAGGGGAGAACACCAACGAATGAGCCAACAAGCAAAGCCCAATACAATAAGAGAGCCCACACAAACTGAGTAAAGGGTAACTCCAGAGCATCCAAATAAGGAGATCAAAGAGACACTACCACTTAGTCCCACAGAACTCCTACAATATAAGGCCACCCCACAAAGACAGGCAGGCAAAGCAGAGCATCCTGAGATGCAGACACAAAGAAGAAGAGTCACCTAAAATGGGGAGACAAAGAAAGAGCCCCAAATGAAAGGAATGGAGGAATCCCGAGAAAAAGAGCTGTACAAAATTGAGGCAAGCAATCTATCAGACATACTTTTTTAACCAATTTAAAAAAATGGTTATAAGGATGCTCAAGAAACTCAGCGTTAACTTTAAGGAACTGAGTGGGAGCTACAAGAAACTTAGTGGGAACTACGAGGAACTTAGTGGGAATTGTAGCAGCACGAAAAAGGATTTAGGAACTAAAAACAAGAACCAGGAAGAAATGATGAATGCAATATCTGAAGTAAAAAATACACTAGAAGGAATTACAAGTAGGCTAGATGAAGCAGAGGGCCAAATTAGCAAGCTGGAGGACAAGGTAGAAAGAAATACCCAGGAAGAGCAGCAAAATGAAGAAAGACTCAAAAAGTATGAGGAGAGTTTAAGGGAACTTCAGGACAACATCAAATGTCACAACATTTACATCACAGGAATACCAGAAAGAGAAGAAAAGGAGCAATGGATAGAAAACCTGTTTGAAAAAATAATGACAGAAAACTTCCCTAACTTTGAGAGGGAAAGTCACAAAGTTCAGGAAACATGGAGGGTCCCAAATAGGATGAATGCAAAGAGGCCTACTCCAAGATGCATCATAATAAAAATGTCAAATGTTAAAGACGAAGGGAGAATCTTAAAGGCAGCAAGGGAGAAACTGATAGTAACATACAAGGGAGCTCCCATGAGGCTAGCAGCTGACTTCTCAACAGCAACATTACAAGCCAGAAGAGAATGGCAAGAAATATTCCCAGTAATGAAGACCAAAGGCCTGCAACCAAGACTACTCGATCCAACAAGGCTCTCAATTAAAACTGAAGGCCAAATAAGGAGCTTCACAGACAAAAGAAGGCTGAAAGAGTACGCCTCCCCAAACCAGCAATGCAAGACATGCTAAAGGGACTCAACTGAGAAAATGAAGGAAAAGAAAGAGAGAGGAACACAGCTACAAATGGAAAAAATGGCAACGAATAAGCACCTTGTCAATAATAACCTTAAATGTAAATGGATTAAATGCTCCAATCGAAAGACAGGGTAGCTGAAAGGGTAATAATATGTGACCCACACATATGCTGCCTACAAGAGACCCATCTCAGAAGAAAAGACCTACACAGACAGAAAATGAAGAGATTGAAAAAGGAATATTCTAGGCAAAAGGACAGGAAAAGAAAGCTGGGTTAGTAATACCTCGATCGGAAAAAATAGATTTCGAAATAAAGGCCATAAAAAGAGACAGAGGTCACTTCATAATACTTAAAGGAAGAATCCATCAAAAAGACATAAACAGGCCTGACTGGTGTAGCTCAGTTGATTGAGCATGGGCCTGTGAACCAAAGCGTCACTAATTCAATTCCCAAGCGGCAAGTGCTTGGGTTGTGGGTCAGGTCCCCAGTAGTGGGGTGTGAGAGGCAACCACACATTGATGTTTCATTCTCCTCTTTCTCCTTCCCTTCCCCTCTCTCTAAAAATAAATACATAAAATCTTAAAAAAAAAAAAGAAGACATAAACATTGTAAACATATGAACCCAACACTGGCGCACCCAAATATACAAGGTAAATCTTGGAGGACTTCAATAAAGATAGTGACAGCAACACACTTATAGTAGGGAATTTTACATCCCGTTGTCAACAATGAATAGATCTTCCAAACAAAAATCAACAAAGACATTGGGGCACTGAACAACATTATAGAGCAAATGGACTTAACTGATATATCCAGAACTTTTCACTCCAAGGAAGCAAAATATACATTCTTTTCAAATGCTCATGGAACATTTTCAAAGGTAGACCATACGACAGGACACAAAACAAGCCTCGACAAATTCAAGAAAACTGAAATTATATCAAGCATTTTCTTGGATCACAATGGCTTGAAACTAGAAACTAGCCTCAAGGGAAAAACTAAAAAACAATCAAATCCATGGAGACTGAACAACATGTTATTAAACAATGAATGGGTAAACAATGAGATCAAGGAAGAAATAAAATAGTTTCTGGACTTCTGGACAAAATGGAGGCATAGGTGGATACACTGTGCTGCCTCTCACAACCAAAATTAAGAACAACAAAGATTTAGAAACAAGAAAACAACCAGAATTTATAGAAAAATGAACTGTACAGAAGTCCAACAACCATTCATCGAGACCAGAGGGGCGGAGTCCCAGCAGGAAGAAGTGGAGGTTGGTGACCCGGGTGTGCAGGCAGCAGCAACTGGCAGATCCCAGGAGCACAGGCGGTGGCTAGTGGAGCCTGGGCACAGGGTGACAACTGTGCAGACCCAGTGAGGCCGCACAAGGGGGCTGGCTGACCAGGTGGTCCCACATTTACGTGCAGATAATCCAGGTGAAGGGGAAGCGGTGGAAGGGACTGGAATTGGAGAGAGAGGGGAGCAAGCGCCATTGTTCCCTCTCAGATCCCGCCCCCACATACAGCATCACTACCCAGCAACTGGGCTGCCCAGCCCTGGGGAATACCTAAGGCTCCACCCCTCACTATGTAACAGCTGCAACCAGACCAAACAAACCAACCAAGAATGGCTCAAATGGGAGAACAGATCAAAGCCCCAGAGCCAATTCATTTAAGCAACCAAGAGATAGCCAACCTATCAGATGCACAGTTCAAAGCCCTGGTAATCAGGGTGTTCACAGAATTGGTTGATTTTGCTCACAAATTAGATGAACAAATAAAGGCTACAATAAGTGAAATGAAGGAAAATGCACAGGGAGCCAATAGAAATGGGAGAAAAACTGGGACTCAAATCACTGGAGTGGACCAGAAGGAAGAAACAAACAACCAAACAGAAAAGAAGGAAGAAACAAGAATTCAAAAAAATGAGGAGAGGCTTAGGAACCTCCAGGACATCTTTAAACATCCCAACATCAGAATTATAGGGGTCCCAGAAGGGGAAGAAGAGCAACAAGTGGAAAAGTTATTTGAACAAATAATAAAGGAGAACTTCCCCAATCTGGCAAAGGAAATAGACTTCCAGGAAGTCCAGGAAGCTCAGAGAAGCCCAAAGAAGTTGGACCCAAGGAGGAACACACCAAGGCACATCATAATTATGTTAGCCAAGATTCAAATGAAGGAGAGAATTCTAGAAGCAGCAAGGGATAAGGGGAGAGTCACCTACAAAGGAGTTCCCATCAGACTGTCAGCTGATTTCTCAAAAGAGACCTTCCAGGCAAGAAGGGGCTGGAAAGAAGTATCCCAAGTCTTGAAAGGCAAGGACCTACATCCAAGATTGCTCTATCCAGCAAAGCTGTCATTTAGAATGGAAGGGAAGATAAAGCGCTTCCCAGATAAGGTCAAGTTAAAGGAATTCATCATCACCAAGCCTTTATCATATGAAATGTTGAGGGGACTTATCTAAGAAAAAGAAGATAAAAAATATGAACAGTAAAAAGACAGCTAACTCACAGATATTAACAACCACACCTAAAACAAAAGCAAACTAAGCAAAGAACTAGAACAGGAACAGAAACACAGAAATGGAGATCACATGGAGGGTTAGCAACAGGGGAGTGGGAGGAGGAGAGAGGGGGAAAAGGTACAGAGAATAAGTATCATAAACAGTATGTAGAAAATAGAGAGGGGGAGGGCAAGAATAGTGTGGGAAATGTATAAGCTAAAGAACTTATGACACATGGACATGAACTAAAGGGAGGGATTGTGGGTAGGAGGGGGTATGCAGGGTGGAGGGGAATGATGGGGGAAGAAATGGGACAACTGTAATAGCATAATCAATAAAATATATTAAGCCCTGGCTGGTGTAGCTCAGTGGATTGAGTGCGGGCCTGCGAACCAAAGGATCGCGGTTCGATTCCCAGTCAGGGCACATGCCTGGGTTGCAGGCCAGTTCCTAGCATGGGACACACAAGAGGCAACCGTACATTGATATTTCTCTCCCTCTCCCTCTCTCCTACCCTTCCCCTCTAAAGATAAATAAATAAAAATTAAAAAAAAAAAAAAAAATATATTAAAAAAAAGAAGAAAATAGTTTCTGGAAACAAATGAAAATTAACACACAATAGTCCAAAAGCTATTGGATTCAGCAAAGGCAATCCTGAGAGGGAAGTTCATAGTGACACAAGCATACTTAAAAAAGACAGAATCATTTCAAATAAACACCCTAACCCTACATCTAGAAGAATCAGGGGAACAATGACAAACAAAGCCCAGAGCAAGTAGAAGAAGGAAGGAAATAATCAAGATCAGAGTACAATTAAATGACATAAAGACTAAAAGAACAATTCAAAGGATCAATAAATCCAGAAGATGGTTTTCTGAAAAGATAAACAGAAATCAACAAACCTTTAACCGGATTCATCAAGAAAAAAAGAGAGAGGACCCAAATAAATAAAATCAAAAACAAAAGAGAAGAAATTACAACCAACAGCACAGAAATAAAAAGGACCGTAAGGAATTACTACAAACAACTACATGCCAAGAAATTTGAAAACCTGGGCAAAATGGACAAATTTCTAGAAACAAATATCCTCTAAAACTGAGTCAAGAAGCAGCAGAAAGCCTGAATAGACCGATAACACACAGTGAAATTGAAGCAGTAATCAAAAAACTCCTGGCACACAAAAGCCTGAACTGGACAGCTTCACAGGAGAATTTTACCAAACATTTAGGGAAGAGCTAACCCTGATCCTTCCAAACTATTCCAAGAAATCTAAGAAGACGGAAGACTCCCAAACTCTTTTTATGAGGCCATAATTATCCTATTTCTAAAACCATATAAAGACACAACAAAGAAAGAAAACTACAGGCCAATGTTGCTGATGAACTTAGATGCTAAAATGAGGCAACAGAATATTGGCAAATCAGATCCAGCACTACATTACAATGATCATACATCATGATCAAGTAGGATTCACTCCAGGGATGCAAGGATGATACATATAGACAAATCAATAAATGTAATACATCACATGAACACAATGAAAGACAAAAATCACATGATCATATCAATAGATGCTGAAAATGTGTTTGATAAAGTACAGCAACCATTTATGATAAAATCACTCAGCAAATTGGGAGTAGACGGAGCATACCTCAACATAATAAAGGCCATACATGACAAACCTACAGGCAACATCATACTCAATGGGCAAAAAGTGAAAATCTTTCCCCCTAAAATCAGGAACAAGACAAGAGTGTCCACTTTCACTACTTCTATTCAACATATTATTGGAAGTTCTAGTCAGTGATCAGACAAGTAAAATAAAAGGCATCCAAATTAGGAAGGAGGAAGTAAAAATGTCATTGTTTGCAGATGGCATGATAGTGTATGTAGAAAACCCTATAGACTCCACCAAAAAACTACCCAACCTAGTAAGTGAATTTGATAAAACAGCAAGATACAAAGTCAATATTCAGAAATCAAAGGCATTTTTGTATAGCAATAATGAAATATCAGAAACAAAATTAGAAAAAAAATCTCATTTAGTATAGCGGTAAGAAAAATAAAGTACCTAGGAATAAACTTAACCAAGGAAGTAAACACCTATACTCAGAAAACTACATAACACTGAAGAAAGAAGTTAAGGAAAACAGAAATAAATGGAAGCATATACCATGTTCATGGATTAGAAGAATTAACATCAAAATGTCCATACTACCCAAAGCAATCTATAGATTCAACACAATCCCTATAAAAATACCAATGACTTATTTCACAGATATAGAACAAATATTTCAAAAATGTATATGGACACACCCATAAATGCCTCCAAACAGCCTCAGAAATTTTGAGAAGAAGAAAGTAGGAGGGAGCACAATACCTGATACCAACCTATACTAAAAAGTCACTCTAATCCAAACAGCTTGGTACTAGTATAAGAACAGATCCATAGACAAATGGAATAGAATAGAGAGACCAGAAAAAAACCCATGTCTCTATGGTCAATTAATATTTGACAAAGGGGGCAGTAGCATAAAATGGAGTAAAAATAGCCTGTTTAATAAATGGTGTTCAGGAGACCTAGACAAGTACATGCAACAACAACAACAACAACAACAACAAAATGACACTAGACCACCAACTTATACCATACACAAAAATAAACTCAAGATGGATAAAAGACTTAAATATTAAGTCACAACACCGTAAAAGTCCTACTGGAGAAGATAGGCAGGAAATCTCAGATATTCCATGCACCACTATTTCACCCATACCTCCCCCAGGACAAAGGACATAAAGGAAAGAATAAAGAAATGGGATTACATCAAATTAAAAAGCTTCTGCACAGCTAAAGAAAATATGAACAAAATGGAAAGGGAACCAGCCATATGGGAAAATATAATTGCCAATGATACCTTGGACAAGAGTTTGAGCGCCAAAATACACAAAGAACTCACATGACTCCACACCAGGAAGACAAAGAATCCAATTAAAAAGTGGGCAAAGGACCTGAACAGACACTTTTCCAAAGAGGACATAGAGAGGACCCATAGACACATGAAAAAATGCTCAACATCATAGCCATCAGAGAGATACAAATTAAAATCACAATGAGATATCACTTCTCACTGGTCAGAATGGCCATCATTAACAAATGAACAAACGAGTACTAGTGAGGATGTGGAGAAAAGAGAACCCTCGTGTTCTATTGGTGGGGATGCAGACTGGTGCAGCCACTGTGGAAAAAAGTATGGAATTTCATCAAAAAACTAAAAATGGAACAGCCTTTTGATCCAGTGATCCCAGGAATCCTGAAACATCCATTAAAAAGAATCTATGCACCCCTATGTTCATAGCAGTGTTATTTACAATAGCCAAGTGCTGGAAAAAGCCTAAGCACCCATCGGTAAATGAATGGATCAAAAAATTGTGATACTTTTACAAAATGGAATACTACGCAGCAGAAAGAAAGAACCCCTATCCTTCACGACAGCATGGATGAAATTGGAGAGTATAATGCTAAGTGATATAAACCACACAGTGCCCTGACTGGTTTGGCTCAGTGGTTAGAGTGTTGGACTGTGAACCAAAGGGTCACTGGTTCAATTTCCAGTCAGAGCACATGCCTGGGTTGTGGGCCAGGTCCCCAGCAGAGACCATACTAGAGGCAATCACACATTGATGTTTCCCTCACTTACCCTCTTTCTAAGAATATTTGAAGAAAAAAAAGCCAGGCAGTGAAGGATAATTATGTCTCACCTATAAGTGGAACCTAATCAACAAAACAGATGATCAAAATTGTACTAGAGACATGATAGTAAAGAACAAACTGTGAACAGTGACCAGAGGGGAGAGGGACTAATTCTACTTATTTATTTTTTTTAAAGATGTTATGTATTTATTTTTAGGGAAGGAGAAAGAGGGAAATATCAATGTGTGGTTGCCTCTCTCGCACCGCCTACTAGGGACCTGGCCCACAGCCCAGGCATGTGCCCTGACTGGGAATTGAGCTGGCTACCCTTTGGTTTGCAGCCCGCGCTCAATCCACTGAGGTATACTAGCCAGGACAAACAACTGTAATTTAAAAAAAGAATTTTTCAACACGCATACATACAAAAATTCCCAGTCTATAATATTTTGTTACAGCAGTCTGAATGGACATCTACTTATTATTTTGAAAGCATTAATGTCACCTTGGTATTTGATCTTTAACCAGGTTATATATAAACATGCACATATAATCTATACCTATGATTTGGATTACTGGTATAATAATTATTAATTAATAATTGGATAATGTCTAAAATAATGAAATACTATAAATAATTTGCCTTTCATTAGATCGGGGCTTAAATCTCATAATATATGTGACTTAAAAAGCCCAGGTTAAAATTACAAACGTTGGATATGACGACATCTTTATCCATCTTAGAATTTTAAACTCCCAGAAGTAGAAATTTTATTTTATTTTATTTTTTTATTATTTATTTATCTTTCAGAGGGGAAGGGTAGGAGAGAAGGAGAGGGAGAGAAATATCAATGTACGGTTGCCTCTCGTGTGTCCCCTGCCGGGAACTGGCCCGCAACCCAGGCATGTGCCCTGACTGGGAATCGAACCGCGATCCTCTGGTTCGCAGGCCCGCGCTCAATCCACTGAGCTACACCAGCCAGGGCTGAAATTTTATTTTTTTAATCAATATAGTACTTTTAGCTCTGGCTGGTGTGGCTCAGTGGATTGAGCACCAGCCTGCAAATGAAAGGGTCACCAGTTGGATTCCTAGTCAGGACACATGCTTGGGTTGCAGGCCAGCTCCCCAGTAGGGTATGTGCAGGAGGCAACCGCACATTGATGTTTCTCTCCCTCTCTTTCTCCCTCCCTTCCCCTCTCTCTAAAAATAAAATGAATAAAATCTTTAAAAAATATATAGTACTTTTATTTGGGTACTTAATAGTAAATAAAGATAATAATAAAATTTGTATTGCAAATATTTCAACTTTTTTAAAGAAAATAATGCGACAGGGAAAAACAAGAAAATGTGTAAGGAAATAAATGACTCAGAAGTTTAAACTACCTCACATAGCTCACTTAAAATCTGTTTTATTTCTGACTGGATTGTACTTACGCTTGTCTTTCAGTGAATATGATATCCATACTTTGTGTTTCTCGATCATTTTGAGCTTTAAGCTAAATAAAGAGTTAACACAGAAGTGAGGGATAAAACATTGCCATGAAACCAAACTATTTCTTTAAAAATTATTCTGGTCATGAATTATGAGAGATTATTATAATAATCCTAATACTACACGCAAAGTTTTTAAAAAGCGTTTGTCTCAATTAACAAATCACCATACCAAATAAAGTCTTTTTCACAGGCATGGTAATCTCACATCAACAATATTCATTCTGTCAAGTAATCCAATATAAACTTAATTTATACAACACCAATTTCAAGAATTTATTGGTTGTTCAATAGTTGATTAACAATGTGTTAAATTTAGACCCAACATAAATTTTATTCTGAAGTAATTCAAGATTTCATCTGAGCACTCCTAGTTGACTCTACCTATCCATACTCAGGCTAGGATATGGACCAATCCCAAGTAAGTGACAAAACATATAAAGAAGTTTTTACTTTTTCTATGTGGTATTAAAAGTTTTCAAACTGGGAATTCTGTGTTCTAAAAGCCAAGAATAATTTCACTAAATTAATATGCTTTTAGAATCCCAACTTAGAAAAGAGTCACTTTATAAATTCTTTGCTTTCATAGCACTTATTTGATTATGTAAATAAATTATAAGCTACGTAAATTATAAGTTGTATGTTATTTTTATCCAAGTCTTTATAATCAAAATAAACTAGCCACTAACATCTCATTTACCAATCAAAAGTAGTTCTCATTTGATAATTACTTGCTTTTCTCTTTGTTAGAAAACTCTGTACAAGTGCTATAGTATGTCTATTGAATATTCAGCTCCATTTGTGCATATATTAAACCAGATTGCAAACTAATTTATACATAAGGAAATATATAAATATAGATGAGACTCCCTAACTAATGCCAAGTGTAGGACCACTTCAAACATAGCCTTTAGAAAGACAATAAAGTATCCACTTGAGAGAGCCAATGAACGGGAAAAAGTTTTAAAAGAATAATTAAGGGATTTCAATTATAATAGTGGTATTTAGGATCAGAGTAGTATCTATCTTTAAGGTCCATAAAGTTTTATCAAATTATTTCTAGTTATAAATGCTTTGTTTTGGAGGATATTATCTATGTGCTCTATTGTTTATACATTTTCTTACCATGTTGTAATCATTCATTACTTCTTCCATATCAGTATTGGTATTAAGTTTATCTACCAACTAAAAACAAAAATACAAAAAAAAAAAATCACACATTCTATTAGTCTGTAAATTTTCTATAATCCATAATACAGGTATTCAATCTTAAAATAATGAAATCATTTAAGTATTAATATTTACAAATATTTGATCTTCTAATATAAAAAGAAATACTGAGCTACTTAAGTAAGCATATACTGTGCATACACTACTGTTTGGGGAATGTAAAAAAGTGAGCAGTAATGAACTCCTACTGCTCCTGCAGATTGTACCTCGAAGAGGTTTGCCTGCTCTGAGGAGATGTCTGAGCTTATAAAGAAGGGTCCAGAGAAGACAGACGTTTGGGGAAGATCATTCTCTAACTTTTTCTCCCTCCCCACTCCCTCACCCACAGGAAAGATGGATGTTAACAGATTTACAAATTTACACCAGTAAAAATGTAAAATAGTTTTTGTGGTCATCTGAAAAGTAAATAAAATCAATAGATTAAAGCACAAACGGAACACTGGTAAGTCTACTTCAAAATGTTGGGTATGACGCCCTGGCTGGGGAGCTCAGTTGGCTAGAGCATGGTCCTAACACATGAAGGTTGTGAATTTGATCCCCGGTCACGGCACATAAAACAATCAACCAATGAATGCATAAATAAATGGCAAAACAAATCAATGTTTCTCTCTCTTTCTCCCTAAAATCAATCAATTAACTTTTTTTAAAAAAGGTTGGTCAACGATAGCAATAGCTAACATATTTTGTGCCGAACACTGTTCTAAGCCTGTTATATGTATTAATTCACTTAATTTTCACAATTACTCTATGAAGTAGATATTATTTTCCACATTTTGCAGATAAAGAAATTAGCAAGGCCCTGGCTATTGTGGCTCAGTGGATTGAGTGTCGGCCTGTGAACCAAAGGATCGCAGGTTCAATCCCCAGTCAAGGCACATGCCTGGGTTGTGGGCCGGGTCCCCAGTAGGCAGGGGATGCAGAAGAAACAATCACACATTGATGTTTCTCTCCCTCTATTTCTCCCTCCCTTCTCCTCTGTCTAGAAAGGAAGAAAGAAAGAGAAAGAAAGAAAGAAAGAAAGAAAGAAAGAAAGAAAGAAAGAAAGAAAGAAAGAAAGAAAGAAAGAAAAAAAGAGGAAAGGAAAGGAAAAGAAAAAAGAAGAAATTTAGCAAATTGTGGAGACAGAATTTGAACAAGAGGGCTACTAAAAGCAAACTACTTTGGTGTAATTGATTCGAAAAGACTAATAATCTTTAGTAGTGTAATATATGTATATTAATATATATCACATTTTCACTCGTGATAGAAATAATAAAACTTAACACTTATTGCATGCTTACTGTGCACTGGAAATCCGGCTAAGTGCTTTCCCTGTATCAGATGTTAACTCATTAAATCTATATATAGCATATTTTACATGTTAATATTTTTATACTAAATAATTTGCCTAATGTATTTAGCACAAATAAAAATACCATTCATCTAATAAAAAACGAATTTTCTCATATTTAGAACTGAACATCATTTACTTAAAAAAAAAAGAAAGACTGCACTGAATGTTAAGCCACGCAAAATGTTTTTTATGAATTATGTAGCCCAACAAATGTGAGACTTATAGTATTCAGCAAAATTTTGTTTGTAAGTACAATATAACAATACCCAGTAAGTATATCATAATTTACCTATTGAAAAAAAATGTTTCTTATTTTATATAAAACCATTTTTTAATAGAAGTGAGATAAACATTTTTCTCTTTCATGAAGCCCAGATACCACTGCTGCCAAAATCATCTACGAAAGAAAATTCTGACACTAGAAATTTTCATGGGGCCAAGATCTCCCCATTGACTGGGGGAGTTATCAACACTGCCAAAAAGATATTTCTTTTCAAATTTCCCATGAAGAAGCATTCTTGGTGGAAGTATGGTTATGTTACACACTCTGTTTTTGACAGAGGCAAACGCTGTATCTTAAATGAAACATAAGAATGAAGGTACCACATCCTGAATAATTAAATTTTTAATATTTCATGATGACAACACTCCATAGAAAGATAAAATGTTCTTAGCTAACATTTTAGTACCCAATAAATTTGAGCTACTTTAAAAATTATCACTTTAACACAGACTATTAGAGTGAAATAACGTGTGTGAATCGGTAGTTGTAAATAACCATACTTTTTTTTTTAAAGACTGGATGAATACTTATTAATCTGTTAAGCCAAATTATTTCTGGACAGGGAAATAAGAGAGGAAGCAAAGGGACAGTTTAATCTCTACACATTCTATAAATTTCAATCTTTCACAATATGCATGTATATCATGTATAATTTGGCATTTAAAATAATACATTTTTAAAGTAGTAAAAAGCAATGAAAATATTCAAAGAAAATTCTTTATGAAAAATCAAATACCATATTGTAGTCTGCTAGTTGTCCTTGAAAGTCTTTGATTTCAACAGCTAAAGTCTCAGCTCTGCAAGCATAAAATAAATACACTCATAAATTGATAAATAAGCAAATCAACATTATGAACATTATCAATAACTACAAATTCAGTATTAAACACCTGAAATATATAACATTAAATGTTACTGATAAAAAGACATTATATATTTTACCTGCAAAATTACTCACCGCTTTTCATAGGACAAATATACTGAATTCTCTTGATTGTACATTTCTATTTCTTTCTGAAGTTTATTAATTTCTGTCGTAAGTTCATTTATTTTACTTCTAAATGAAAACAAATAAGTCAGCAATACTTCTAATCAAGAAAAGATATTCTAGTCAGACAAAACAATAATATAAATGGTTTTGTGAAATCTGACTTAAAAATAATTTAAGTGGCTTATTTGATCATGAATGAGTGGACCAGAAGGAAGAAAGAAACATTCAACCAGAAAAGAATGAAGAAACAAGAACTCTAAAAAATGGAGAGAGGCTTAGGAACCTCCAGAACATCTTTAAATGTTCCAATATCCGAATTATAGGGGTACCAGAAGGAGAAGAGGAAGAGCAACAAGTGGAAAAGTTATTTGAACAAATAATAAAGGATAACTTCCCCAATCTGGCAAAGGAAATAGACTTCCAGGGAGTCCAGGAAGCTCAAGAGAGTCCCAAGAAGTTGGACCCAAGGAGGAACACACCAAGGCACATTGTAATTATATTAGCCAAGATTAAAATGAAGGAGAGAATTTTAGAAGGAGCACGGGATAAGGGGACAGTCACCTACAAAGGAGTTCCCATCAGACTGTCAGCTGATTTCTCAAAAGAGACCTTCCAGGCAAGAAGGGGCTGGAAAGAAGTACTCCAAGTCATGAAAGACAAGGACCTACATTCAAGATTGCTTTATCCAGCAAAGCTTTCATTTAGAATGGAAAGGTAGATAAAGTGCTTCTCAGATAAGGTCAAGTTAAGGGAGCTCATCATCACCAAGCCCTTATTATATGAAATGTTAAGGGAACTTATCTAAGAAAAAGAAGATAGAAAACATGTAGAGTAAACTGACAACAAACTCACAATTATTAACAACCATACCTAAAACAAAAAGAAAAACAAACCAAGCAAAGAACTAGAACAGGAACAGAACCACAGAAATGGAGATCATATGGAGGGTTAGCAACAGGGGAGTGGGAGGAGGAGAGAAGGGGAAAAGGTACAGAGAATAAATAGCATAGATGGTAGGTAGAAAATAGACAGGGGAAGGGTAAGAATAGTATGGGAAATGTAGAAGCCAAAGAACTTATAAGTATGACACATGGACATGAACTAAAAGGGGGGATTGTGGGTGGGAAGGGGTGTGCAGGGTGGAGGGGAGTGAAGGCAGGAAAATGGGACAACTGCAATAGCATCATCAATAAAATACATTTTTAAAAAAAGAATGAAGTATATCCCAACTGATAAGAAGCTGATATAGATTCTCGAATTATTAAGAAAAATGACATAAGGAAGTAGATGCCTAATCGTCACACTCACAGTTCCTGCTATACTCTAGGACGTGGTGACTCAAGAGTGATATTACTGACATTTTGAGTCTCTGAATAATACTTGCGTGGGGTTTATAGGGGGACTATCCTGTGCACTATAGAATGTTTAACAGCATGCCTAAACTGGAAGCTAATAGCATATCTTCTGAATCCCACTCATGATAATTAAAAATGTCTAAAAATTGCCAAATGTTCTCTGAGGAGCAAAATTACCACCAGTTGAGCATTGCTGTAGAGTTCAACAATTACACAAATAGCTAGAATTACTCTTTGATGCAGAATCAGAAATCCTGAAGAAGAGAGGCAATGTAATGGATGACGAATGGCTCCATTTTATTTTCTTCTTTTGATTAAAAAGTGGCTGGATATCAAGAGATGCTATACAGCAATTGTCTTACTATCTTTCTTATTGATGTTAAGGATAGATGGGGAAAACCTACATTTCCCTTCATTTACTTCTACAGGTTTGAGAATCAAAAAATATCAGGTAACTGAGACAAAAGAATCAAGAAGGACTAAGAAAGAAAAATGAACTTTTAAGATACAATAGAAGAAAGGGTTAAATGAAGTAGAGTAAAAGAGAAAGAAGATACAGATGAGGAGCCAAGAAGAAAATAATGTAAAATGGGAAAATGAAGATAAAATAGTAGGACATCAGCAGAGAAAAAGGTAGGGAGAAAAAAAGAAGAAAGTTCTTCATTTAGAACTGCATAGAGATATATAACATAGCTTCTGAACTGATTAAAATTAGGCCATATTTGTAGCTACTGACCAAATATATACTTATGTAAAATTCCGAATGAAGTTCATAAATAAATATATACATATTCTCTTTCTTATTAAATATCTAACTAGTGATATTTCAATAGTATAAATAATATATTTCAGAACAATCAGTGAAAAAAGCATAAGAGGTTACACTTATTAAACTTTTAAAAAGTGAACTTGAAATATATAGCTAACATATATGCAAATATGTAAAATTTAAAATCTCAGCCTAATTTCATTACATGTCTATATTGTAGTACAGCCAAATTAACCCAAAATTATGTTAGAATATAAAGTAAATCTTAGAAATTAAAACATATCTAACTATCTTAGTAAGTAGCATAGTTAAAATTTCATAATCATGCATAGAAAAAACATGTTTATTTAACATACCGAAGAAGCCCAAGATAATAAGATTTGTCTAAAATTTGCCTCTGGGGACCTAAAAAAATTTTTTTAAGCATTAGTGTTCAGTTTAGAAATGCCATCAAAATAGCAAATCAAAAAGCACAGAATTACACTGTATAATTCTGACAGTCCTCATGAATGCCCCAATAAATCTGATAATCAAGAAGAATCATTGCAATGGAAAAGAGAATATCTTAGCATCATAATATAATAGAAGCTTGAATTAAAACCACAAAGATTGGACTAGAGGTGTGGGTGTTAAGACAGACTCCTCAGGTCAGCTTGACTAAACGGAAACTGGGTAAAGGAGTCTAGAATAGGGTCATCCAAGAGAACTTTCTGCAACAGTGAAAATATTCTATATCGGCACTGTCCAATAAATCAGCTACATGGGATTACTGACCACTTGAAATGTGCCTGGTGCTATTGGGAAACTGAAGTTTTATTTTCCTTAATTTTAATTAGTTTAAACTTAAATAGCTATTGGCTATGATAATGGAAAATGCAGATCTAGACTATGAATTTCTCAGTGCAAGCAAGAGATTATGATTTTTCATAATCTGTCTCAGAGACTTTTTTATAAACATGATCTTATATTTCAGTAGGACTAAGAAAGTACTCCTAGGTTAAATGTCCCAAATCTTGAAAGAGATAAGTGCCCTGCAAGGTGTGAGAAGTAAGGCTAGGGAGGTCTAAGCAGAGAAAAGGGAGAGAATGTATTATTAAAATGGGAAATGGGGTACTAGAACAGGTAAGAACAAAAGACACAACAGATAGTGGTGCATAGTGGTAACAATCAAAACTCTTTTATGTAAAGCTTTGAAGTATATTGGTAGAAACTCACCAAAGGATATTTTGTTTTAAAGGAGACAGTAATACAGTATTAATATTTAGTAAATTCTTTATAGAATTTCAGTATGTTTCTACCCTTAATGTTTAATAATATTAAACACATAAACATTTCCATGAATAGTATTTTAAAAACTAAACAACTATATAATTTTGACTCATTTTTTTCACAATATTGATAATTATTAACCAAGCTTTTCTAAACAATCTGTTGTTTTTTAATATTTAGTGAGCTAAGTGCATTATAATATATAAGAAAATTTAAGTCTCCTGAAAGGCATGACATGCTATATTAAAAAGCTAGCATAATATCTTATAATTGATTTTGTACCAGTAAAATATTTTCATTCCTGATAGTCATCTGTCACAAACACAGAAAATAAAGCACTCATAAAATAGTTCACCATGCTTTGATTTACATATATACACAGACCAACTGTTTGAATCATAACATATAGTATATTGTTAAACCTTTCTAAACACACACAAAGAAGCATAGTAAGAGATGTGGTATAAATCTGTGTTAGCCTTATTTCCTTATGTAAGTATTATTAACACAGTATTATTAGAAAAAGTAACACTTTTTGACTTCTCGTAAATATACAAATATCTTAATAGTGTAATTTTGATATAGAAACAATAAAAAAGTATTTCAGAATAGTTCCATATGGTACTAGAAATTTAATTTTCATTCTTTAGCTTTTCTTCAAATTATTTCAAATTTCTTGAAGTTGTAGCAAGTCTCTATGTTCAAAAAAATGAAGATTGAAATATATGTATACACCTCTCTAGTACACAATGTATTTCACATTTATTCTCTTATTTAACTCTCAAAACAATTTTGTTAATCAAGGAACAAGAATTGAGTAAAACAGCCTCTTTCACACTGTAATTCTGATTTAGTAACATGGTACTGTAATACTTTATACTCATCTTCTTAAAACAGATACCTTTAATTCCAGTTTTCATTCCACTCAAACCCTGTTGTGTTACAGGACGATCTGCAACTTTAATCTGAGAAGACAGAACTCCACCGGTCCCCATGGGGCCACCACGAGAGCCTGGTCTTGCTGTTCCAGGTGGCATCTAAACAAGAAATGACACTTCAGTTTTAATAAACTAGAAAAACACTGTACCTCTACTGTTGTTAGAAATACAAAGGGAATATTTTGAAAATTTAATTCAACATAATTTGTAAAATATCCCTTCATTTTTTAATGTTTGAAATATGAAACATTATTAAATAAATTCTTTAAAATGTAAAGTTCTATATGTAGATATTATTTGTAATACTCCAAAACTGGAAAGGAGTTAAATGTCCACATATTTTTCCTCATATAACCAAAGAAAATGATTAAATAAGTTGTATTATACAACAAAATAGTTTACAACACAGTATAATTTCATTTTGTAAAAACGAAACATCTGGAGGATTATATTAAAAATATTACCAATGGTTATCTCTACATGATATTATAGTTCATTCTTATTTTGCCACTTAAGTAATTTGGTGTTTTCAGCATTATTTATAGGAAGTATAAATACAGTCTTTAAAAATCAGGAAAAAAATCATTTTGAAAAAGAATTACATATAATTCCATCAGAAGATAGCCATGTAAATATTAAAGGACTTACATTATTCAGCAAGCACTCATATTATTACTTCAGGTCTACAAAATCCAATATAATATTATACACCCTGAGGAAAGGACACGACTCACCTTCTTTCAGTTCATATACAATAGTATATACAGGCATGGGAAGGTATAAAAGATAACCTGAAAATATTCCAAATGATCCTTCTCTTATCTTCCTTTTCCTCTTTTCTTTTTTCCCTGACTTTCAAAGAGTAAAGTAGCACATTAAATTAAATATGTAGTAGAAATTTTATACAGGAGTTGTATACAACCATTGTCATTCATTTTTATTGTTTTGAATTGTTAGCTGGTAGCCTCTAATCCTATCAGCTAACATAGTTCTTAAGTGATTCTGAGAACTGGCAATTATTTTGAGTACTAGGGAGCCAGCAACAGTGACACATTCCAGAGAAAATATGTTGGACACAGAAGCATTGCCAACTCCAAATTCAAGTGAAATGAGTTCAGGGTTATTCTGAATGATCCTTGTGAAAAAATGCTAAATCTCTCACTGGGTAAGCCTTCTAAATAATTCCTTCAGCTCTATGCAATCATAATCATGACAGCTACTCAAATACCTATGCTACTTCATAAAAAAATTATCTAGATGAAAGTACAGAGAAGAAAGTATAAATTAAAAATGCACATATTAAAAAGATATATGTACTCGCATGAAAATATATTTATGATATATTACTGACATACTTATGATATATTACTGAAAGTAAAGGATAAGAATGTACATACTATTATCTTTATTTTGGAAAATGCTAAAATCATACAATTATATATGCATGTGTATCAATGTTTGAAAAGAGATGGGGAAAAAACTCTGAAAGGATACATGTCACCCTGTTGACAATGACTATACCTGACTATACCTGGGGTAGAAGGAGGGAACTCTGACATTTCTTTGTTTGTATGGTTTATAATGAGCATTACTATTTTAAAAACAGCAAACATTAAATAGGTATAAAGCACCTGGCAAATAGTAGGTGACCAATGTCCATTTTTTTTTTATAAAGACTTACTTAACAAGCATAAATTCTTCCTAGAATAATAGAAAAAGATTCCCCAGCTCAGCACTATCTATAAATTTAGAAAAATTATTTCAGTATAAGTTGATAATAATGTTGATAATATTACCTGAAACTCCAGAAAAATCTCAAAAATTTAAAGAAAACTGACTTTAACAAAATTATTCTGTCCTCAAAATGCTGCTCTTGTTATGAATTAAACATAGGACCCAACATTATCTTTACTGTCTGAGCCTGAATGCTTAACATGCACCTTATGTGGTAGTTAAAACCATGTGCTGCAAGCAACGGAAAAATGATTGCGAATGCTTTGGTTTATTCATTTCTTTCTATGCACATATGAATCTACATTTTATATTGTCACCACACTGCTTTTTTCTCACACTGCTTTTGTCACTTAATTCTGTATTATATATATTATTTCTTCAAATATTCTTTAAAAGAATTTTTAATGGCTACCTAATAGTCTAGGATAAAGATAGACATATAATTTATTTATGATTTATCTGTTGTAAGGCTGTTTAGGTTATATTCAAATTTCACTGTTATAATTATAATGAAAATGTAATAATTACCTTTATAGGATATTATTCTGCTTAGAATTATGAGTTTGTAAAGTTTAAGCATTTTGTTCTAATACCATACTTTTCTCTTACTGATTCACTGATTTATGACACTCTATCTTACATGCAAGTTGTTAATATTTATCAGTTTGCTTCTGCACTACTATTGCAACCAGAACATCATTTTACTTATGATTTATAATATATTTCATACTATTGTACTTTATTGAGGACCACTTTGTGTGGTTTCAAAGACTGTAGCCCCACATGAGTAAGGCCCTGCCTGTAAGTCTCCACCGGAAAGCAGGGAATGCTGGTGGCAGGTACAACCCACCAACATTGAGGGTTCCTGTGGGAAATCAGGCCTAAAGAATACATTGTATCCTTTGAAGCTTGCTTTGCTTTGCTACAGCCCTGTTGGTGTAAACCAGATGTTTAAGTTCAAAGCATACAGAGGAAACTCCTTATCTTAGGAAATAGACCTTAAACAACCATCTGGCATCAGCATGTCTAACAGGCCCTGACCTGAAACAGGTCTCTGTATTTTTTCAATTGTCATCTATAGATAATACCAGTTTTTCATAACTATAGCCTTTGGACATTGATTGATGAGCTATGCATGCATGTATGCTGTATATTATATCCCTGCACATACTGATCCCAATAAAAGTCATTTTGGAGAAGGGCTCAGGGAATCCTCCACCAGAGGGAATTGCCACCCCTTTCCCACCAGAAGAACAGATTGTGTCCCAGATGACTTATTCTCATCTGTGGAGGCCGGGAGGGCTCCTCGGGAGGGCACATCCCACGGTACATTCTTATTTTTGCTTTTGGTTTTGGTTTATAAACCAATCTAAGCCTTAATATAGAACCAATCTAGCCTTAATACAGAAAAAGCCCATATGGATTCTGAACTCTACGTATGACATATATATCACAAATAATTTTTTTAACCAGTTTGTTACTTTTCTTTTACCGTCTTTACAGTATTTTCAATTTTGTAAATTAAAATATAAAAATACCCTGTTTTTCAGTATTTGGTGTTTCCATTATCTTACAAAAGCCTAGGCCACATCAAATTTATATAAAATACTTGCCTATATTTTCTTCTAGAACATATATGGTTTTCTTTTTCAAATATAAAGCTTCTTAATTATCTCAAATTCTATGTGAATGAGGGATTTTTTAAAAACAAATGGTTTTCAGTAATTTGAGTGCATTACTGAATACTCCATACTTTTTCAAATAATTTGAAATGACGTCTTAATCATTAATTAAATTCTTACCTATTTCTGATTCTGATTTTGGTCTATCCATTTCATTTGATATTGACACAAATACACTCAACCACTTTAATAATTGTAATTTTAAAATACACTTGAATATCAGCATGAACATGCCTCTTCTCTCTCTAGTGTCTTTCAGACATTCTCATACATTTATACTCCTTGATATTTAAAAAAACCAAACATATAATATGATCACAGAATAAATAACAAAGAATTTCTCATTATAAACAGGCTTTCCAACTTCTACCAAGATATATGCACAAGATTTCAGTAGATTTGTTTTAAACTTACTCCAGTTGCCACTCGAATATTTCCTGATGGGGGTCTTATTCCAGAAGGAGGCCTTCCTGTCAACCCAATTCCACCTCGTGAAACAGGGCGAGCTGCTGAAGGTTTGTGATTACTAGCCATTGCTTGTTCACTTTAATCACTGTTTGGAAACAAGAAATAGTTCAATTCTCATTTGATATCTTCTATAGCTAAATACTAGTGCCCCACGTAAACCTTCCTTTAAACGTTTAATCCACAATGATTTTTCTTGCAAAGTGCCACTCTAGGTACCACTACAAGGCTGAGCCTGATTTAACTTGGTTCAAATTTGACATTAATGTCCCATTTAGAACCATGAAATCATTTATTAAAACATGCCTTCCTCATTTCTCTACAATCTCATCAAAATACCCGGCTCTCTAGATATGTCTCCTGTGCTCTCATCCCATACTCTAGTAAACTAGTTTATTCAGCATCTTTGTCTTCGAATCTTTCTCTGTGATTTCTGGTCCATGATTAACTCCCTTATATTCTCGACCCTGTTATTAAATGCAGTGGCACCTTGATATTTATCATTAATTCATCCTAGAATCCATGATAAGTGCAAAACCAATGAGTATCAAATGCAAGGAGTGATGAAGCATTTTCTCTTGCGGGGTGGTGTCATCACTCGTACAAGCTCTAGCAAGCGCGAGGGGTCCCAAGTAAGCACCCAGTGCTGAAACATTTTTTTTTCCATCAAAATACTATGGGTACAGGGTTTGACAAATTCTAAATTCGACGAGTACTGAAGTATGACTACGCTTCCCTTTACTCTTCCCTTTAACACAATATTGGCTTTCCCCAAAAAACACTTTCAATAACAAAGGTTGTTTTAGCTTCCAGTGCCCCAATTTCAAAGCAAAGAAGTGCATGGCACTACCTTTGCCCAGAATGTCACTTTCAAAACATTATGCCTCCAAGTCTTTAATTTATTTAAGGACTAGGTAATACAACCATGTTACCTGAGATCTTTCCTGGTTGCTTTTTATTTATTTTATTTTTTTAATATATTTTGATTATTACAGTTGTCCCATTTTCCCCCCTTCATTCCCCTTCACCCTGCACACCCCCTGCCACCCACATTCCCCACCTTTAGTTCATGTCCATGTGTCTTAAGTTCTTTAGCTTCTACATTTCCCACACTATTCTTGCCTTCCCCCTATTTTCTCTCTACCGTCTATGCTACTTATTCTCTGTACCCTTTCCCCTTCTCTCCTCCTCCCACTCCCCTGTTGCTAACCCTCCATATGACCTCCATTTCTGTGTTTCTGTTCCTGTTCTAGCTGTTGGCTTAGTTTGCTTCTGTTTTAGGTGTGGTTGTTAATATCTGTGAGTTTGCTATCTTCTTACTGCTCATATATTTATCTTCTTTTTCTCAGATAAATCCCTTTAACATTTCATATAAGGGCTTGGTGATGATGAACTCCTTTAACTTGATCTTAACTGGGAAGCACTTTATCTTCCCTTCCATTTTAAATGAAAGCTTTGCTGGATAGAGCAATCTTGGATGGAGGTCCTTGCCTTTCAAGACTTGGGATACTTCTTTCCAGCCCCTTCTTGCCTGGAAGGTCTCTTTTGAGAAATCAGCTGACAGTCTGATGGGAACTCCTTTGTAAGTGACTGACCCCTTATCTCTAGCTGCTTCTAAAATTCTCCCCTTCATTTTAATCTTGGCTAATGTAATTCTGATGTGCCTTGGTGTGTTCCTCCTTGGGTTCAACTTCTTTGGGACTCTCTGAGCTTCCTGGACTTCCTGGAAGTCTATTTCCTTTGCCAGATTGGGGAAGTTATCCTTTATTATTTGTTCAAATAAGTTTTCCACTTGTTGCTCTTCCTCTTCCCCTTCTGGTAGCCCTATAATTTGGATGTTGGAACGTTTAAAGATGTCCTGGAGGTTTCTAAGCCTCTCCTCATTTTTTTTGAATTCTTGTTTCTTCATTCTCTTCTGTTTGGTTGTTTGTTTCTTCCTTCTGGTCCACTCCATTGATCTGAGTCCCAGTTTCCTTCCCATCACTGCTGGTTCCTTGTGCATTTTCCTTCATTTCACTTAGCATTGCCTTCATTTGTTCATCTAATTTGTGAGCAAAATCAACCAATTCTGTGAGCATCCTGATCACCAGTGCTTTGAACTGTGCATCTGATAGGTTGGCTACCTCTTGGTCCCTTAAAAGTACTGGCTCTGGTGGTTTGATTTGTTTTCATTTGAGCCATTTTTTGGGGAGGGGGTTCTGGTCGCGGCTGTTACATATGAGGGGTGGAGCCTTAGGTGTTGACCAGGGTGGGGCAACCCAGTAGCAATGTTATGATGCTGTATGTGGGGGCGGGGTCAGAGAGGGAACAATGGTGCTTGCTCTGGTCTCTCTCGGATTTTATTCCCCTCTGTGAGGCTGGGAGTCTCTCCTGGAACCTCAACACCCACAAGTGTTTACAATCGGTGCTTTTAGGCTTTATTTCCCAGCACTGGGGCCCTGGGTTGTGCAGTCTGTCTCACTGCCCGTTTTCTCCTGGTTTATCTATGTGCAAATGTGTGACTGAGGTCAGCCACCTTGCGCGCCTCACAGGGTCTGCTTGTGGCCTCCCCAAGTGTGGGGTCTGCTAACCGCCGCCTACGAGTCCAGGACCACTAGCCACTGCTTTTTCCTGCCGCAACCCCTCTCCACCCACTGCCAACTCTGCCATTCTTACCAGTCTGGGTGAACTGTTGTGGGACTTTCGTACAATTCAATTTTCTATCTGTTCTGGTTGTTTTTTGTTTCTAAAGTTTTGTTGTCCTTAATTTTGGTTGTGAGAGGAGGCACAGTGTGTCCACCTATGCCTCCATCTTAGCCGGAAGTAGAATCAATAACTTTCTGATAAATACCAGCAACATATTTCAGAGGGATCTTTCTCTCATACACAACTTTGAAAGGCAGCTCCACTGCATCATCCAATGCCAGTGAATCTCGGGTAATCACGACAGTGATGGGCACCCAGAGCTGGAGCTAGGTCTGAATCTGCAGCTCCTGCAGCGGCCATGCTTGATTCCGACTCCTGGTTGCTTTTTATAGGGACTACTTAATGTCTTCCTTATCCTTACTAAGGTCTTTGTACCTCTAGTTTAGTCTCTATTCCAGTTCCACCAACATCCTGAATGACTTTCATGTGGATACTGAATTTAATACCTAAATTTTAGCTTCGGTTCCCTAACCTAAATTTCAGTAACCATCTCAATCTCATTTCAGATAGCCATGGCCAGACCTTGAGTTTGTCATCATCTGGAATTGCTTCATCTCAAACATTTTAAATGAAGTACTTTATTCTCTGACTTTAATCTCCTCCCCTTCTTCTAATCTTTATTCTCATTAGCCTCTTTTTACACCATTTCCTTAATTCATGCATTCTCTCTTTATTGGCCTCTTCCTTTACCGATCAGAATATTATTTAAAGTTTTCACTGATAATTTAGGATAACATTTTTCTAATTATGAGTCATGACCTTCTAGTGGGGTTGTAAGAACAATTTGGTAAGTTATGTATGACCCATATGCTTTAAACATAAAATAAAACAGTATAAAAGAGTGCAATAAAAAAGAGTTCATTGTATAGAAATGGTATTATTTCATTACATTTTTTGTGTCAGTTATATTTATATAAATTTATACATGTTTGTACTGATCTTTAAAGTAAACTATATATCCTGTTATAGGTCATGTTCAAAACACTTTTAAAGATTCTGATCTAGAGAGAGAATAAGGAAAAAAAGAGTGCTCAAGACTATTGCCAGAGGGATGTCTTTGCATTCAGATAAAACAGTATGAGACTAAAAATGAGGGCCAAGAAAAAAAAATAGAAAAACCAGGAATGTGTGTCAGAGATGCCAAGAAAACAGCAGGAATGGTCAGCTATGCCATTTATTACTGGAAATTCAAATAAGATGAACACTGAAATGTCCACTGACATCCCCATTGAAGAGGCCATTAATGACCTTTGGTGAGAACAGTTTCAAGGACTTTTTTTCCTTCTCTACACTATACTGTCTAATGAGTACCACCAACTCATTCATATCCTTGAACTTTACTCAACCTATCTGGCAAAATCAGATACTTTCCTCCATATCCAACCAGGTTTACTGAACATTGCTAGTAGAAATAGTAACAACTGTATAGTCTGGAGTACAGCAAAGTCATAGTCACAAAACTTAGCTGGACTCCCATCACAGAAAATTTTATTTATCCTTTATAAATGACTTCTCTCCTTAATGATTCCAATCCTTAACCAGTTTTCAATCTACACTCTGTTCCCACTACTCTCAGATTTCCTACTAATCTGACAATTTCCTACTAATTTGACAAAATTAGGTTTGAAATCCATCAAGTCTGGAGCACACAAACCTACCTATACCCACCCTGTGCTCTGATCTCAACAGCTACCCATTCTTTTGTTTAAGCTAAATCCTTGTTCTGATTTACCCTCTTAATCCCATTTTCATTGGGACAATAGAGTCCTCCTCCTTGTCCCTTTCCTTTCCACCCCAATTTCCTTTGGAACTATCCCACTCCTGCCCATATCTTTAAACTTCTCCATTCTTTTAGTCTGTTATGTTCAATTCTTTTCTAACCTTAAAAATTAATTTCTTGATCTTGAAAACACTTTTCAACACTATCCCATATATCCTTTTCCTATGCAGCAAAACTCTAAAAAATAGCTTATATATACTATTCTCTACCTTTTCAATTTCCAGTATCTCCTCGTTTTCTATGATTCCATTCAAATGGCCCCTGCCAACACAGCTAGGGATGTAAATATCATCTGTTACTAACGCCCCCTCCTACATGAAACCATTTTCATAACACTCCCATCTTCTGGTTCCCCTTTTTTAGTCTTTTTGTTTTTTCAGTTCTTCCTCTTGGTAGTACCTCCTAGCCACACAAATCAGAAACTTAAGTCCTTGGTTTCTTCCTCTCCCTCATTTTCCATAGCTAATCACATAGTCCTGCTGATTTTATTTCTAAATGTTTAACAAGCACCTCCCCTTCTATTCCTACAGTGTTATCCAGGGCCTGATGGACTCAAGTAGATTAGTATATTGGCCTCCTTGTTGGTCTGCTTATTTAACACACATCTTCTTGCCTGTTATTTTCCCTAGGAATCTTTCCACAAAAACCAGTCCATAACCACCCCTTCTTTAAATTGAATTTATAGGCCTGTCCTATATGCTACTATGCATCCTGGACGTATCTGTATCGTAGTAACCATCATACTGATTGAAATGATCTGCTTCAGTACTTCTCTCCCTTGAGGACAGGCCTGGATCTCAACCATCTTTATATCCCGTTATCTCAGTGGCAGGCAAAAAATTTGTTCTCTTTTGTACTTTCTGAATTTCCTCCCACATGAAGGCCTTGTCAATTACAAAAATTTACTAAACTATTAAAAGTGAAATCGCCCTGGCTGGTGTAGCTCAGTGGATTGAGCGCGGGCCTGCGAACCAGAGGATCGCGGTTCGATTCCCAGTCAGGGCACATGCCTGGGTTGCGGGCCAGTTCCCGGCAGGGGACACACGAGAGGCAACCGTACATTGATATTTCTCTCCCTCTCCTTCTCTCCTACCTTTCCCCTCTAAAAAGATAAATAAATAATAAACTAAAAAAAAAAAAGTGAAATGAATCATTTCTTCTACTAAAATAGCTTCTTGGCTTCTACACTCCCTTCCCAATGCTTGGATTACTTTTATTCTCTCTATAATCTTTCATCCTTTTTCTTATACCTCCAACTATGCTGATGACTCGTAAATCAATGTCTGCAGTCTATCCTTTAAACTGGGTATTGATTCTAAATTTTCAATTGTTTATTGAAAATTTCTATTCAGATATGCCATTTAAAATTTTCTCATTCCAACTAGCTCCGTTATTCCATTTCCTTGCCCTTTTGAACTCTGTGGACAAAGTAAGAAATTATTACTATTATCGCAAATGGAAAAGAAAGTTTCACGAAATAATTTTTTGAAAGGCTGACAAGGTCATGGTTTTTCCCAAAGACAGCTAACAAAATAAACTTTTGATTCCAGCAGAAGTAGTCAATGTGATCCTAGCTTTCCTGATAACTTTAAGAAATGTACAATATATCAAATTTCCACCTCATTTGCTTTGCTACTGCTTTACTATCATAGTAAAAACAAAGTATTAGATCAGCCCTAGGAGGTAATACAAAAGGGTGTGGCACTAGTAACCAAAATGCCTCTAACTCTGGGCTTATTCACACATATTCAGAGAAGCAGCCTGGCCTTAGGTTCGAGAAAGATTAGGGATACAAACTTGAGCTCTGACAGTTACCAGCCTTATAATCCCTTCTGGAGGTGCTTCCTCACCCATAAAACAGAAGTGTGGCGATAGCCTCTATCTTGCAGAGCTGTTGTGAAGATTACAGATAGTATATATAAAACACCTGGCTCCTAATTATTACTATCATCTTCTCTAAACCAGCCATTTTAACATATATGAAGAAGTGAAAAATTGCCAAGTCCCTTATGCTATGAACGACAGACAGAAACCAATTATTATTTTGGGTAAAATATCTCAGTTCCCAGGGAGTTTTTTCTCTGAAGTTTTTAATTCTTCCTTTTGGTCTCGCCTTGGCAGGTCTCCTCCGGGGACGGTTAGATATCTCAGCGCACGTTTTGTAGGGCTACAGTTTTGACTTCCCCGGCCTAACGATGGCCTGAGGAGAGCAGTTAAGAACAGAGTTTGATTTGTTTTCTTTGGAGCGCATCAGCATCTCCAAGGTGAGATAATAAGCTACAGAGGAAGGGAAGGAAGGAGAAATGGGACCCGGGATTTCTCACCTCCGGCAGCGCCGAATGAGGGAGGTCGCAACACTTCGGGTCGCTCCACAGCGGAGCTCACCAGTCATCTCCAGGTACGTGTTGGCTGACTCGCGACTACTCACTCACACCAGCAGACTTCTTGAGCCCTCAGGCCCAACTAGCAGAGTCCAAGCGCCTCCGAGTATCCCGGCAACGGTTCGGTCGGAAGAGGCCCCGCCTCCTGATTGGCCAATCCCGGGCCTCAGTTCCAAGTACCTACTAGCAAAGCGAGAGTAAAATGTTCTCGCGATATTTGAGTATTTCGGGGATTTTTTTTTTTTTCCAGAAAGGAATGGCAAACAGCGAGCTGACTAGAAAAGAGCATTTTATATGAAAACCTTTGTTTTCTTTATAATCAGAACAACGCCTCTGATTGTGCCTGACCTGTACTCACTCCAGCGAGTTAAATTATATCCCTATGAAATCTTCCACATGCTGCAGTGTAGTACGTTAAGTTTTTGTTAAGAATTGTTTCAAGTCACTCCTGGTAGGCAGCATTGTACATTTTACTTCTAATTAGTAGTAGTTTACTTACTGTTATGACTGCACATGTATACAATACAGCATTACGTATGGATGCGATTCTAGTGCCCTCTGTTCCTCATTCACTGGAAGGGTCATATCTTTAAGCTTCCTTTCAGCGTTTTGATTCAAGTTTGTGAGAAAGGTTGAATTAAGTGGTAAGTGGTTTTACAAGAATTGTTTTAAAATTAGTGTTTAAAAACAATATAAGAACTACTGCATCTCAAATCCCACTTCTCTAATAAAGTGACTTTCAGTTTTTTTTTTCAGTTTTCCTACATATAGACAGAGCATAAATGTTATTGCAGTTACAATCATAACATACATACACATTGGACTTTGAATATTTTCACATTTCCAACTTGCATGCATTATGTATATCCAGATTTAATCTCTTATGTGCTGGCCTGCAAGTAGTTTAAAATCAACGCAAAGAAAATAATGTTACGTGGCTGAATTCTCACTTAAAGTTTGTAATATATTTTCATGAAATTATACTGTTTGATCGCAACTTATTTGTAGTGCTCACTTTCCCTTGTCATTGCAGTGACGGGCAACAGAATATGCAACCCCAACGCATGCCACTTTGGTGTAAGGATTATTTTAAGATGAAGGCAATTGAAGCAGATAAAAGAAAAGCTCTTTACGATTCCTCTATTTGTTTAAAAGAGTACATAGATCTTTAAATATTTTCCTCATCTACCAGGAAGGGCAAAAGCGATCATCCAAGACAATTTTAGACCCATCATTAGCCTGGAAGACTGCACAGGAGCCTACAATTGGTCTTTATCTACCATTAGTTTCTCATATATTTGTCTTCCCATAATTTGATGCCTCTAAAGATTTAAGGTTTTTTGTCACTTCCGTAGAAACATATTGTTCCTTTGTTTAGACACTTTATAACCCAAGCTCTAGTCACCTTTTTGAGTTACTACTTATCATCCTTTTCTCTCTTGTATGTATGATATACGTATTAACAAACTTCTGTAAATTTTTCTCGTTAATCTTTTGTTACAGAGAGCCAGCAGAAAACCCAGAAGGGTAGAAAAAATAAGATATTTCCTCTTACAATCTTTAACTTTCCAAGTATGCCATGTATTTTCTCTAAGAAGTTAAAGATATGCAGATTCCCCCCCTCAGTGCTTTTTAGACGTATGGGAGGGGGAACCAGGTTTTGTCATTTGTATACAGAGGTGAGAGTTGAGAGACACCATTTTAAATCTTTCAAATGCTTAATACAAAACATGTATTTTTTAAATTACCAAGAACCCAGTTTAGTGTTCACCGAATTTAAAGTATGCAATTGTTTCCACTATGGTCCCAAACTCCCTCGTTTGAAAAATAATAACTTGTAAAAATATCAGGAGACTATGCAGAGGTTTGAGGAAATCCGAGTAAAGCTGCCCTTACAGACCACTGTGAACAATCTTGATAAACCACAGCGGCGTGCAGCCCTGTAGTACAAGATTTAAAATATCCAGAGTCCGCGCGCCTGGGGCTCACGTCCCACTGGCGCGTAGCATTGTGGGATTTGCAGTCCCATCCCGCATTCCGTATTATAGTAAACAGTTCAGCCAGGGAACGGGCTTGGCGAGGACCGGGATTACGGTGCCTAGGCAGAAAGGACAGTGTCCTACGTCCTCCTCCACCCGCGAGCCATAGCGCAGGAAGGAAGCAAGCCTCAGCTCCACGTCGGCCTCAGCAGCCGGGACGCACACGCTCTGCGTCATGGCGGGCTGAGGCCGATGATGAATTCCGGTGTGCATGTCCTGGTTGCTGTGTCACTCGGCCCGCTCGGCGCGCCCCTTCCCTGCAGCTCTTACGCACGGGCTGTCCGGCTCTTCCGGTGTCCCGCCGCCTCTCACCTGCAGGCGCCTCTCCCACCGCCTTTCGTCGCACACCTGGCATCCCCTGCGGACTGATCTCGCTTGGTGCCCGGGCCCCGGGTGCCGGACCTACAAGGGCCATGGCGAGCCGAGCCGCCAGATATCGGCTGAGCTGCTCGCTCACGGGCCACGAGCTGGACGTGCGAGGCCTGGTGTGCTGTTTCTATCCTCCGGGGGCCTTTGTATCCGTGTCCCGGGACCGCACCACGCGCCTTTGGGTCCCGGACAGGTGAGCGCTGCGAGCCTAGCAGCCCCCTGGAGCTGTTGCAAGCTTCCTTCCCGGTGTGGGAAGATAGTAACCCTTTCCGGCTCTGTACTGCTCTCTCCCTTTCTTCTCGGCCTTCACTCAGGTCTGCGTTGCCTCCCCATTCTAAGAGCCCCTGGCTGGACGCGCGGTGTCCGACACCAGTAGGATTTGGGCGAAAGAGCACGGGATTGGGGTAACGAACAGACCTACATTCATGTTCTAACGACCACTAGAGAGTGGGTGACCTTGACCGAACTTGTTATCTTTTGGGGCTTAAGTTTTTGGACTGTGATTTGCCATGTTTTAGATTGAAAATTTGTTGATGCCAGGCGCAACTTCTTTATGAGGCAATGAGAAGTCATCTGCCATGTAATTGAACTAAGAACTTCGCTCTTACTGCCTAGAATTTGCTCTGTAGTCTTTCTTAAAGTTTGAGAAGCTTGGTTCTCAAAAGTTGCATTCCAGAAAGTTGCTTTACCTCCCCTACGTTGTCCAATTCAGAGTTTCTTAGTCTGGAGTCTGTGGTGGGCTTTAGATGGAGAGGATGAAACCTCTATATGTTTTATGAATGTGTGGGGACGTGATGTTTTTCCTTGAGGACGGAAAGTCCATTGCCTTCTAACCAAAAAAAAAAAAAAAGAAACGAAACAGAAAATTAAATTGCAGTCCAAATCAAATTCAATAGTTCATCCCTGGGTTTGGCTGATTGCAACAGGAAACTTAACAACCTGGAGGACAGATTTCAGTTCAGAAAGAGAAAAATTGAAATGAGTTACCATGTTAGCCTTCTATCAGTAGAGGTTTCACTCAGAATTTGGGTTACCATCCATAAATTCAGATAACTACTGATTGAGTGCCTCCTATGTATTTGGGATCCTGAAGAAGAATAAGAGGACAGACAAGTTCTTTATAGAACTAGCTTACAGTTTGGGAGGGAAGATGGATCAAAAAACAAAACATACACACTTGGCACGAGTACTATGAATAAAACAAATATCGGTATAGAGTTGAATGGAGAGAGATGTTCGAGGAGGGAGCGTCTCTGAGGAGGGTTTTTTTCTCTTTAAGTCTGATACTGAGATGGAGCTTGTCATGGGGGCAAGGAATGAGAAAGGTTGAATTGGGAGAGTCCTATAGGCTATAAGAGGAACACACACATAGCGCCCCCCGCCCCCCAACCCCGGGTTGAGGAAGAAAAAGCCCTTAAATGCAGAAGGGAATGAACTGTGAGATGAGCCAGTTCAAAAGGTTTCCAGCAAGGAGCAGCATGATTTGATTTACCTGTTGAGAATTGTCTGCTAGAGACTGGTGGAGAATGGATTGCCAAAGGGGTAAATGTGGAACTAGGTCTGTTGGCAGCTTTTGAGGAGCACAGCCAAGACATGATACACTAGAGTAGGGGTATTGTATGTACAGCAAACTCCCATTTTCAATAGGATGAGATGACTTTTAAAGGTCTCTTCTAATACTCTGTGATATTTCAAACCACTTAGTAACAGTAATACATAACTTTTTGTATATTATATACCCAGTAGGCAATAAACATTGCAGTAAGGAGTAGCTAAAGGGGATGCCAGTTGTCATAGTTTAATCCTGTCATTACACTTCCACATGTTGTGTATGAGTGTGCTAGGTTGACAAAAACTTTAATCACTGGAGTGGTTGCATTTACTAGGAACTTGACGAACTTTGGGCTGCAATGATCCTTTACTTGAAAACTAGTTGTTTTCATTTAACTCTTGTTGTCTTTGGGTTTTCTTTTTCAAAATTCATTTATGTATTCACTTAACTGATTGAAAGCCTGCATTGTCCTAGGCACAGGGCTAGATGGTGGGTGATTGGAGAGAGAAGATAGTTTCACCTCTCCTTTCCAATTGCTTAGGGTAGAACATTTCATAGTCACTGGGTGATGAACCTCAACCATACTTTTAATATAAGTGTGTCCTCAAGACTGATATCCTTTGTATATTAATACAGTTAATGAAGTGCCATAAAATGTTTGGAGCTAAGTAGTAAATGAAAATTGCTTTCTGGGGGTTCTGGATCAGGGTAGTTGGTGCAGAGAAGGCCTGGAAATGATGGGGGAATTTAATTTTAGGGAGGCAAAATTGTTCCAGGGTAGACTAAACTGGGTACCTCATCTTTCACAAAAGTCCATTGAGAACCCAAAAAGTCTCTGGACCTCTTGAAGTTCCTTCAGAAGGACGTGTTCTTCTTCTTCTTCTTCTTCTTTTTTTTTTTTTTTTTTTGGTTGTACATTAAACTGAACCAGTGAACTTGCCATTCTTTGAGACAGCTTCAGGCCTCTATAAGACCACTTCAAATTAAATTGGATTTCTCAAGTCTATTACCAGTTATTGCTTTGCCTTTTGAAAATACATATTTGAAAGATGCAACCCCAGATTTTATATAATGTGTTCAATCTTCTCTGACCATGCCAAAGTCTCATAAACACTCAGCACTTTGGGCACTTAGTCAAGTAGTTCTATGGGGTTTGTTAAGAAATCAGAGCCGGTCCCTTCCCACTCCCCATTTCACTTTGTTGGAGGCAAAATTTTCATCTCTTAACTGCTTATTTTTTTATTTGACTTCCCTATCTCTCTCTATAAAATGCTATACAGTCATGTACTGCTTAACTAGGTGGGTACATTCTGAGAAATGTGTCCATAGGTGTTTTTGTTGTGTGAACCTCAGAGTTCACTTACACTAACCTAAATGATATAGCCCACTACACATGTAAGCTATATGATATAGCCTATTGCTCCTAAGATACAAATGTGTACAACATATTAATGTACAAAACACCACCAGAGTAAACCAAGCACAAGGGAAAATGATACACTTCAGAGGCGCAGTCAACAGGAGATGTAGGAAGCTCCTGCGGTGTAACACAGCACACTGTTTTACAGCAGACTTAGGTTTCTAAGCAGAAAGAGTACACTCTAAAATAACCATAAAAGCATAGTATCATAAATACATCAATGAGTTACATGCTCTTTTATTATGATTATTGGGTACATAATTATATGTGCCGTATTTTCTTTTTTAAATTTTTTAAAAAGATTTTATTTCTTTGTTTTTAGAGAGAGGGGAAGGGAGGGAGGAAGATAGAGAGAGAAACATCAGTGTGTGGTCGCCTTTCACATGGCCCCCACTGGGGCCCTAGCTGGCAATCCAGGCACATGCCATGGCTGGGAATTGAACCAGCAACCCTTTGGTTTGCAGTCTGCGCTCAATCCACTGAGCTACACCAGCGAGGGCAATATATGTGCTTTATTTTTATACAACTGGCAGCATAGTAGGTTTGTTTACACCAGTATCACCACAAATATGTAATGCATTGCGCTGAGAGCTTACCATGGCTATGAGATCACCAGCTGACAGGAATTTGTCGGCTCTGTTGTAATCTTATGGGATCACCATCATATATGTGGTCTATTGTTGACTGAAACACTATGCAGCTCATGACTGTATTGCTGTTTCTTTTTTTTTTTAACGTATATTTTATTTTAGGCATTTTATTTAGTTTTTATTGTGAAGTATGAGAATTTAGCTCTCCAGCCTCCATCACATACATACTCTTTCTATGCCTTTAATTTTGTGGTGCTCCTGAGTCTGTCTGCACATAAAATGTGAAATAAACTATGGTAACTTTTCCTCAACAACTTTATGATCTCCTGTAGCTACTAATTTCCTTGTTCTTGGTTTTCATTTGCTTAATTTTCTTTTTTATATTTGCTTAACTTCTATATATTTATCACTAATTCAACTTTAAATTCATTGCTAGTTGTCTTAGACGTATTGGATATTTTACAGTTTCATCTTTCTTTTAGTGAAAACTTTCTGACCTGGTCTGTCTGCCTCTGGTACACAACTAATCTGGGAGATTTCCCTTTATTGTCATTTTGTCAGTTCCCTTTTGGACCTCTTGTGTCGGATTTCTGTTATTAATTTCCTTTTACTTTCTCTTTCTTGTTTTTATTCCCTTGATGCCATATTGGAGCACAGCCTCCAGCAGCTTCCTGAAGTACAGTGCATTGATAGTAATGTATCAAGACCTTGCAAGTCTGAAAAGGATTTTATACTGCCTTGCTGCTTGAATAATTTAAATGTTTGTATGTTTGTAGCATTCCAATTTCCAAATAATATTCCTCCAGAATTTTGAAGCCATTGATTGCCCCATTGTATTCTAGCCTCCAGTGTTACAGTTGAGAATACTGAAGCCATTCTTATTCTTGACCAATTTTTTTGTTCTGTATAAAAAGCAGTCAATATTCATCCATTGTTCAGGACCATTAGTGGACTCTTTTAATATGAAAACACTCACACCCATAAGTTTTGGGGCATTTTCTCGTATTAATTCTTTTGTCTCATCCTCTTCATTTTCTCTGTCCTCTTTTCCGGAACTTTTTATTCAGATATTGAACTTTTTCTGAATGTCTTTTTTATTTGTCTCTCTCTCTCTCTCTCATTTTTTTTTCCTATATTGTCTCAGAAATTGCCTTGACTTTTTGTGAAACTATGTTCTTATTTCATGGCTGAAATACGATTTTCTATTTTTAAGTTATTTTCTCCCTTAGTGGTGTGTTTCCTCCAAATTGGTTTCTTTTCCCCCTCCCTTTGTTTTGGTCACTGTATTTCTTGCTGGAGGGGGCTTTCCTCAGATATCTGATAATCCTTATTCAGTGCTCAGTGTTGAGGGCAGAGAACTAAAAGCCTCCTAGGAAAGACTCATTGCTAATGAGTGGGACTTGCTGTCTGTGAGCTTCACTGTAGGATTATCTGCGTTACCTGGCTAGACCATTTCTTTGGGCTGGTCTGCCTAGAGGATGACTGCCTGGTCTCCAGGGTTTTGTCTTTGGTGGTGTTGGCCTCCAGTATAAATGTACATGTTTCTCATACCCAAGGGCTCACCTATGCTTTGGTCCCCACAAAGACTTTAGTGATAAAAAAGTTCTAAACTTTTGCTGGGTACAAAAGAGGCAGGAGTCTGGCTGCTTTTTTCCCCCTTAATACTTTAAGTACTTTTGATTGACTCAAGGAATACTTAATCCTTCCCAGGAAGAATGTTGTGCTGGGATCTTGAGAAGATAAAAAGATGAAGCAGGTCTGGATTCTGCCATTAAGAACTTCACAGATCAATATGAAAGAAGCACACAAACATCTATATTGGGAGATGCTAAGGGACACACATAGGTAGATTTAGTGGTTTACATAATATGGATTTTTAATCATGTGCTACCTTTTAAATTTCTTCAGGCTTATTGGTAAAATGGTTTCTAAAAACACATTTTAAAAAACCTACCAAAACAAAGTGGACAAAATACCTGGTGGTTAAATGGTTAAAATTCAGTGGTTAAAAAAATAGCTACTTCCAAATACCTTCCTTTGAAGATTTTTTTCATATGATTTAACTTCTGACTGATTCCAAAGACTTTCATCTAGTTTTCCTTATTGATTTTACTTCCTACCTTTTTTTGGTCCCCATTTTTAGAGGTACATATGCAGTGCCACTAATTCTTAAGCTTTGGGGATTCATTGGTAGATTGGTTCTCTATTTCCCCTGCTGCGTACATAGATATATACATACACACACATATCTATATGTGTATATATATTTTTTTCTAAGAAAGGCATAAACCCACAGGCCAGGAAGAATGAGAAAAAAGAACAAGGTTATAACTTTCAGTGTTGAAACTCATAGAAAAGCAGTGAAGGTCTTTGGATATATGAGGAAAATGAGTTCTAAGCAGGTAGTAGTGAATTTACCGGTGAATCAATTTACCAGTGAACCAACAGCAGAGAACCAATTTACCAGTGAATCTCCAAAAGTCTCAAGAGTTAGCAGCACTACTTGCCTCCACCAGCGTGTGTGTGTACACATGTACACATACACACATACCAGGTCTGTTTGGAAAAAGTCCAGCCCTTGTTAATATCATGAGGATGATCTTTGCTGTATCTATATAACTTAGCAGCCAAGGAGAGTGGACTGGAATGTGCATGTGTGAACAATGACCACTTCAGTATACTAGTCAGTGGGGGCAGTATATGCTGCTGAGTGAGCATGTGTACTGTGTGGCCGTCACATTCAAAATGACTGAGTGAGCAGAGTGACAAATCTGCATCAGATTTTGCATTAAGTTTGAACATTCCTCAGCAGAAACTACTCTGATGATTCAAAAGGCTGCAGCTATGGTTAACTGGTGATTGGCAGCTTCATCACAAGAACACATCTGTTCACGCATCACGTCTTACACAGTTTTTTGGAAAAACATCAAATCACCCAGGTGACTCAGCATCGCTACAGCCCAGGTTTGGTGCCCTGTGACTTTTGGCTTTTCCCTAAACTAAAATCACTTTTGAAAGGGAAGAGAATTCAGACCATTCATGAGATTCAGGAAAATATGTCAGGGCAGCTGATGGCGACTGGGAGAACTGTGTGAGGTCCCAAGGTGCCTACTTTGAAGGGGACTGAGTCATCATTGTCCTGTGTACAGTGTGTCTTATATCTTCTAAAGTAAATTTTTCTGTTTTTCGTATTATATGGCTGGATACCTTCTGGACAGACCTTGTATATTGTTTTAGTGGTGTTTGGGGAGTGAAAATAGATAAGTGTGTTCAGCCTTTATCCAGGAGTCTTAATGTCTTTATGTGTACTTGTGTCATCTCTTTCAACTAGACTGCAAACTCTTATTTGCTTGAGTCAGGTATATAATTATTTATATCCCTCTCAGCAAATAACTGCCTTCCATATAGTCAGTCATAATCTGTTGTTTGACTTGTTATGTAAAGTAGTTATACTAAGTGACTGATGTGTATAACAAATTGGTAATCATTCTAATCTGTAGGGAGTTGATGTGCTGTGTCCCTGGAGCAGTCATTTATTCCTTGCTGTATTAGTTCTTTAGTTTCCATATTGAGAATGATATTTTGTGTAGATACACTATACTAATGGGTACGAGGTTAATGTTTCATAGTGTGAAAATGTCCTCACTGTCTATGTTTAAGGATTATGGATAGTGGATTCCATTATCCTAATTGCATGAATGTTTCACTTCACCCGGGATTTCTTAGGGTAACAGTTACTGAGAAATAGAAATGAAGATGGAGGATGAAGAAAAGCACTTAAGATATTTGTTTGCCTCCCTTTTCTTCCTGTTCTTGTTAATTAACATACTATTATCAGTGAAAACTTGATTAAACTTTTCCTAATCTGATGTAAACCTTTGTAGTATCTGATATAAATTAGGTATTTAATATTTTAATAGATACTTGACATAGTGTGTACTCTCTACAATGAAGTTAAATGAAATGCACTAAATGAAAATGAGTACTTTGACACTCTATCCCAGGCTAAGTTAGGGAACCAATTATGTCTTATTTATTATATCTTTCCAGTCCTAACAGGGGCTTCACAGAAATGCACTGTATGAGTGGCCACTCCAATTTTGTATCTTGTGTGTGCGTCATACCTTCAAGTGATATATACCCCCATGGACTAATTGCCACTGGAGGAAATGACCATAATATTTGTATTTTCTCACTGGAGAGCCCAGCACCACTTTATATACTAAAAGGTCACAAAAATACTGGTGAGTATAGCGTTTTAGTGTTTTTCTGTTTGAAGGAAACTCATCCTTTTGAAAGTAAAATTTACATATACATTTTTCCTGGTTTATATTATGTTTGTTTACCTATAGTTAATTGGCTTGATAGTAAATATCTTTTTGGGTCAGCATTCTCCTATAACCTCTGTTACGGATTTACTCTTATGCTTGGTAAAGTTTTCATGCTTATACAGGTGTGGGCAAAAGTAGGTTTACAGTTGTAATCCAAATAGTACAATAATTAATAATAATATCTGAATAAACTCTGTTCCAACACTCACAAATGTAAACCTAATTTTGCCCACCCCTGTCTATTTAAAAAGTAAAGCAATCAGTTATAAAAGGAAGAGTCCGTATAATTTTGATACACTTTGTGATTTTGGTTTTTCAACTATTTTGTGAAAAGAATTTACTCGGGAAAACTAAGAGCATCTCTTTATGTTTTGACAGCTATGTCTGTATTTATACAGGAAATTGAAAAATTCTTTTTCTCTGATTTGTGTAAACTATTTCTGATTCTCCTGATATTCCTGGATTTAAATGTGTATGGCTTAGCAGCTCTTTGTTATAAAATGTTAAGCATATTCAGTATAAATCAGTGCAGTATGTGTCCTTATTTTTTAATTTATCTGGAATACTTTAGGACATATGTAAGCAAATAGTATGGCCCATAAACACTTCAAACTGAATTTCCTCAAGTTTGGAAAATGCTTTGTATATATGTGAAATCTTTGATACAGAATGATACAGATTTTTTTAAACTTTATTATAGAAATCTTCAATACATACAGAAGTAGAGACAGTAATTTATATTGAGTTATATATACCCATATCTAGTAGGGAATAATGATCTGTTCCACCCATGTGTTTTACATTGCTTCAAGGATTATCCACATAAGCTCTATCTTGTTTCATCTTTCCCCTCTTCCACAACATTATTTTAAAGGAAATTTTCAGTATACTGTTGGCATTTGTAAATACTTCAGTATGCAGCTATAAAATAAGATTTGGCAAACTTTTTCTGAAAAAAAGGCAGATAGTAAACATTTTAGGCTTTGCAGGCCATATGGTTGCTTTCACAGCTCCTCAACTCTGCCATTGTGTTCAAAAGGAGCCATTGACAAATAAACGAAAGGACCTGTTTGTGTTTCAGTAAATCTTTATTTATGGACACTGAAATTTGGAAGTTACATAATTTTCACATCAAGAAGTATATTTTGTTTATTTTTTCCTAGCCACTTACAAATGTAAAACCCATTCTTAGTTTGTATGCTATACAGTACAAGTGGCCCATGGGCCTTCGTTTGCTGACCACTCTAAAAGATACGGATTCCCTCCTTCCTTCCTTCCTTCCATCCCCTCCCTTCCTTCCTTCCTTCCTTCCTTCCGTCCTTCCTTCCTTCCTTCCTTCCTTCCTTCCTTCCTTCCTTCTTTTTCTTTCTTTCTTAATATCATTATCCCACCTGAAACAAAACCAAACCTCATTTCTTATTATCACATATTCAGCAAATGTTCCCATTTACCTGGTTATCTCATAAATGTTTTTTTCTAGTTAATGACCCAAACAAGGTCCACATATCTTTCAATATGTCAGTTTCTTACCCCCCTCCATTTAAAACCAGCTTATTTTACTTGTAGAATTTCCCACGATCTGAACTTTGCTGATTAGAGCGTTTTTGTTCCCTTTAACATGTTCCTCAGTACCCTGTGTCTTGTAAGCTGTTCATTAGATCTAGAAGTTTGCCCAGATTCAGATTCAAGTTTTTAACATGAATACTTTATAGGTAGTATTGTGTACTTTTGTGTAGCACATTAAGAGGCATGTGATACCTCCTTTTTGTGAAGTTCAGATTGATCAGTGGGTTCAAGTGTTGTACACCCATTTGTTATAACATAGCCATCAGTCTTATGTAATGATTTTTAGCATCTATTGATGATCATTGCATAGATTCAGTATTTCATTAATATTTTCAAAATGATTATACTCTGATTCTACCATTACTTCTGCATTTTATAGCTAGCATTTTTCTATATAAAACTTTCCCACATCAACTCTTTGGTTACCATGGAAGTGTTTCCTTGCCCCCTTTCCCATGTCTTTTACTGAGTTTAAAAATAAGTTGATTTCCTAACATCTTTTTTTTTCTTTTTGATTCTCAAATTGTCTCATATCACGCCATTGGGATGCTTTTAAATTGGCTCCTGTGACCAGATAATAAATTTCCATCTTCTACAGTGAGTGAGGATGCACTTTCCTGACACTGTAGGCTGAGAAGAGAAATCTATTGTTTGACCATGTTGTATACAGACTGTGAATCACTCTTATTTTTTCAAGGCCTCTGCTTAGCCACATCCTTCATGAAACCAAGAGGCTGCATACTGAGTCTCACAGTTGTGGGTCCAGTCACTGTGCTTTTGAATTTCTCTTTGCAGGTATTTAAATTATAACCTTCCTGCATTTTGCTAAGTCGGTTATTTTATATTCAGTTGCCTTTGTCCTTGTAGTTCAATACCATTTATAGCATTACTCTAAACAGTCTGCCATTTTTAATGAGAATTCTGGGGGCGGGTTGCATTTCCATATTTTTAGATAATTTTTAATTTGTAATTTTTAGCCTGTATAATTTTACATTAATGAAACATTTAACTGTTCCATTATTGTTGAACATTTAGCTTGGCTCTGTTTTTTGTTTTTTGTTTTTGTCATTTCAACTAAAGTGACAAATATCTTTATTAATAGCATTTCAAAATCATTTAGCACTGGCCAGGTAGCTGAGTCATTTAGAGCATTGTCTCACTATGCCAAGATTGCAGGTTATGTCCCCTGTCAGGGCACATATAAGAAGCAACCAATTAATGCATAAATAAGTGGAACAATAAATTGACTTCAGTTTGTCCATATATCCCCCCCCAATCAATTTTTAAAATGGTATTAAAATCATTTACATTGTCTTACCATGTAGTTTCTTAGAACTGGAAGGGATTGCGCAAGCCATGTCATCCTGTTCCCTCATTCTGCAAATGAGGACTCTCAGGTTAAGTAATATCCTTGCCGTCAGGCTGCCCGTAAGTGGCATCTCTAGTACTGGTGTCCAGGCAGTCTGACAACAGAGTCATAACCACTGTACATACTTCTTCATCTCCACTGAGTTAAGTGTTTTTAAAATTGCAATGCTTTAATAACTAACAAGATCGAACATTTTTCTATATGAAAATATGTTCACTGATGCCTTTTTTTCCTTTAGTATGTAGTCTTTCATCTGGAAAATTTGGGACATTACTTAGTGGCTCATGGGACACTACTGCTAAAGTGTGGCTGAATGACAAATGCATGATGACTTTACAGGTACAGTAGTTTTGTGTGAATATTCTAGATAATTAAATATGATGACTTGTGGCAACTTAAATTAATACCCATTTTACTCACAGGGTCATACAGCTGCAGTGTGGGCAGTAAAGATCTTACCTGAACAGGGCTTAATGTTAACTGGATCTGCAGACAAGACTATTAAACTGTGGAAAGCTGGAAGATGTGAGAGGACTTTTTCAGGTAATATCAGAGTCTACACCTCTTATCATCTTATTGCTTCATATTTATTCAAATGGTCTTTTTCTCAAAAGTTTAGAAGCTTGAAAGTGGTATTTGAAAAATGTTACCCATGTATCTTTTTAAAGGATATTTTGAAACCTCATTAAAATCCAGGTTGCACTAAGAAATAGGTACCTCATAGCCTATAATTTCTGAATGTGCTTCTATGAACTATGTATGTGTAACTCATGGTATGCAGTTACATTTTTGCTTGTCCTTTGAACATCTTCAGTCTGAACCTTGATGGCTCAGTGTGTTACCTTCACATTTGAGGAAAACATAAGTGCTTTCATTAATATTGAAGTATATTGTTTAATAGTACATTTCAGGCTCTATTTATTTGGTAGTTTAGGTGGATAGTCTTTTTAGTAAAAGGTGAAAGATTTATACAATCTAAAGAGAAACCAGAGTATAGATGGGTACTCTTTTTAAACCTCAGCTATCAAATAACTCCTACACTGGTATGAATTTTTTGTCTTTTTTTTCTTTCATTTACGTTTTTAAAATTCATTACCACCATGGAGGATAACACTGTGAGAAGTCCCTATGTGAAGATAAAACTATCTATAGATGGAAAATGGACAATGAGTTCTAATGAACATCTGTTTTTGCTTCCATGTGTACATATATGTATCAAGCTGTTATTAATCCATGATAGGCAATCAACAGCAAATATTGAGAGTGGGAAAGGTTTTGACTTCTGATTTTTGTTATTAGATTAGAAGCTTCAAAGAATGTTTTGTTCTTAAAAAAATCATAGTGACATTTTCTGCAAGGCTTCAAGTGATATTGAAATAAATTGAATTTTGTCAACTGTATCTCCAAGTTACATAATTAAGAACATTATGTAAGAAGTTTACTGCATAAATTCTTGCTATTTTAAAAACTTGGTAATCATTGGTTTTTAGTTTATCTTTTTAATGCTTGCATTTGTATAAGTTATGAAATGTTCCCAAAAGTAAACCAGCAATGTTTGGCTTTATATTTGCATTTTGGTTGAATCAAGAGGTAGAATAATTAGTTAGTAAAGTTGAATTCTTGTTTTAGCATTGCCACTGATTAGTTGGTTGTAGAAAAATTTCTCTCAGCCTAGTCTTGCATATTTTAATAAAGTTTACTTTTCTGTGATGCATTTACTACTTCAAACTTAAATTATTGTAATCTTTTATAGTCTTAGTTTTTCTTAATTTTTCTGGTGTTTTATAAGTATTAATTTTAGTATTGTGTGGTAAAAAACTTAACGGATATTTATTCCTTGTTATATATTTCAGTTATATTTGAATATTGTATATGTTATGAATTATTTTTACTATTGGGTAAGAAATATTGTCAGGTAAAAAAGGAGAATAGTGGGGATCAAAGTTATGTTTCTGGAGAGTTTTCAGAAAAAATTGCAGGCTTTCTGGCCAAGATGGAGGCATAGATAGACACACTTTGCCTCCTCACACAAGCAAAAGAAGGACAACAAATTTAAAAACAAAAATAACCAGAACTTCCAGAAAAATCAAACTGTATGAAAGTCTGACAACCAAGGAGTTAAAGAAGAAACATTCATCCAGACTGGGAAGAGGGGCAGAGATAGGCAACAGGGGTGGAGAGAACTCGCAGCAAGGCAGCGCTGGAGGACCAGGGCGGACAGTGGCTGGCAGGGCAGTGACTGGCAGAACGGGTGGTCCCACATTTTTGTATGGATAAACCAGAAAGAACGCCTGGGGAGCGAGATAGGCTATACAATCCATTGTCCCAGCACAGGGGAAAAAAGCCTCAAAACCTGACTGAAAAAAACCTGTGGGGGTTGAGGCAGCAGAAGAAACTCCCAGCATCACAGGAGAGTTTGTTGGAGAGACCCATGGCATCCTAGAATGTACACAAACCCACCCACCAGGGAATCAGCACCAGAAGGGCCCAGTTTGCTTGTGGGTAGCAGAGGAAGTGACTGAAAGTCGCCAAAAGCTGAGCAAGTGACATTGTTCCCTTTCAGAACCTTCCCCCACATAAAGTGCCATAACGCAGCCACATGGGTTGCCCCGCTCTGGTGAATAACTAAGGCTCTTCCACTTACAATATAACGTGTGCAGAGACCAAAAAAAAATCGCCCAAATGAAAGAACAGATCAAAGCTGCAGAAAAAATATAACTAAGCAGTGAAGAGATAGCCAGCCTATCAGATGCACAGTTCAAAACACTGGTTATCGGGGTGCTCACAGAAATGGTTCATTATGGTTGCAAAATAGAGGAAAAAGTGAAATAAAGGAAAATATACGGGGATCCAATAGTGAAGAGAAGGAAACTGGGACTCAAATAAACAATTTGAAACAAAAGTAAGAAATAAACATTCAACCAGAACAGAATGAAGAAACAAGAATTCAAGAAAATGAGGAGAGGCTTGGGAACCTCTAGGACAAATCTAAATATTCCAACATCCAAATCGTAGGACTTCCAGAGGGAGAAGAGGAAGAGCAAGAAATTGAAAACAGTGAAGGACACCATCTCTCATCTGGCCAAGGAAATAGAATTCCAGGAAGTCTAGGAAGCTCAGAGTCCCCAAAGAAGTTGGACCCAAGGGAGCACATACCAAGGCACATCTTAATTACCTTAGCCGAGATTAAAGAAAAGGAGAGAAGCCTAAAAGCAGCAAGAGGAAAGGAGAAAATTACCTGCAAAGGAGTTCCCATAAGACTCTTAGCTGATTTCTCAAAAGAAACCTTGGAGGCAAGAAGGGGCTGGAAAGAAGTATTCCAAGTCATGAAAGGCAAGGACCTACATCCAAGATTGCTCTATTCAGCAAAGCTTTCATTTAGAATGAAGGGCAATAAAGTGCTTCCTAAATAAGGTCCAGTTAAAGGAGTTCATCATCACCAACCTCTTACAGGAAATGTTAAAGGGACTTATCTAAGAAAAAGATGATGATCAAAACCATGAACAGTAAAATGATAACAAATTCACAACTATCAACAACTGAACCTAAAAGAACAAAAACAAACTAAGCAAACAGCTAGAACAGGAACAGATTCACAGAAATAGAGATCATATGGAGGGTTATCAGCAGAGAAGGGGTGGGAGGAGAATAGGGGAAAAGGTGCAGGGAATAAGAAGCATAAATGGTAGGTACAAAATACACAGGGAGAGGTTAAGAACAGTATGGGAAATGGAGAGCCCAAAGAACTTATATGTACAACCCATGGACTTGATCTAAGGTGGGGAATGCTGGTGGAATGGGGGTACAGATTGGAGGGGAATAAAGGGGAGAAAATAAATGGGGCAACTGTAATAGTATAATAAATAAAATATATTAAAAACATAAAATGCTCAAAAAAGTTGGAGAAGATTAAATAAATATAAAATTCTATATTTTGCCATGTATAATGCACACCCATGTTTTTAGCCCAAACTTTCAGGAAAAAAACCCTTTTGTTTTAATTTTTTAATTCAATTTTGTATTTATTTATACTTAGAAATAAAACTGATTATTGTATTACAGGGTATTATTTTCCATATGGATATCCTTATTGTTTTCTAGAGTAATACTTTTAACACATAAACATAAAGAATTTACTTATATAGATACGGAATTAGTACTACCTATATATATGCGCATCCTTATTCCCCCCAAAAAAAATTAGGCAGAAAAGTGCACATTATACGTAGTAAAATATGCTAATCTTTTAAGACTGGTGATGAAAAAGAGATTGCCGAACCAAATTTTGGTTACCCGGCTTTTCTACAGAAAAAATGAGTTTCTCAAACTTGAAAATCAGGTTTTACTATTCACTGATGTGTTTTACCATATGTTGATGAACTGCATAGAGCCATCGACCAAATGTTGTATTTTACTGATTTATAGTATTTTTTTTAATACAGGGCATGAAGACTGTGTAAGAGGTTTGGCAATTTTGAGTGAAACAGAATTTCTTTCATGTGCAAATGATGCCAGCATTAGAAGGTGGCAGATCACTGGAGAGTGTCTTGAAGTATATTATGGACATACAAATTATATTTATAGCATATCTGTCTTCCCAAATTCTAAAGGTAAGATTATTTTATACCATGCATTTTTAAAATTTTGTATTAACCGTTGTTTCTTCACATTCTTAAGGTGAGGGAATGAGGGCTGATGACTTAAATCAATTTACTAACTATAACTTGAATAATTTAGTAACTTTATTTCATAAGTATTTTTTTCTAAAGGAGAAAATTATATGATCATCTGTATATTAATTCACATTTGATGGTTTTGTTGTAAAAAGTTCTTAGGTATCAGGAAAGTATATCTAGGTATAGTATATAAGATGTGAAATGTATAAAACCATGATTTTTAGTCCTGCCTGGTTTGGCTCAGTGGATTGAGTGCAGGCCTGTGAACTGAAAGGTCACCAGTTTGATTCACAGGGCATGTGCCTGGGTTGCGGGCCAGGTCCCCAGTTGGGGGCATGGGAGAGGCAGCTGATGTATCTCTCATAGATGTTTCTCTCCCTCTCTTTCTCCCTCCCTTCCCCTCTCTTTAAATAAATAAATAAATAAATAAATGATTTTAAAAGTTGTATGAAAGTGACATACACATAAAATTTAAAACTATAATTTTAAAATACTTTCTGGATTAAAAAAGATCAGCCTGTCTAGCAAGGTGGTTTGTATTAATGTACTTAGTTTTATTCATTCAAACTAATATTTCCTGAATTCATTAATTTTAGATTTTGTGACAACAGCAGAAGACAGATCTTTGAGGATCTGGAAACATGGAGAATGTGCTCAAACAATCCGACTTCCAGCTCAGTCTATATGGTGCTGCTGTGTACTAGACAATGGTGACATTGTTGTTGGTGCAAGGTATTTATATTCTAGTCAATTAATAAATATATGTGTCTAGGACTTGGGTAGGCATTAGAGTGCACAGAGATAAGCCATAAGGAATTCCATGTGAATTGGAGAGACTATATGCACAATTCTGTTATTGAATAAAATAGTAATAGGTATAATAGCTGTTATTACACTAATGATGTAGGGTATATTATTCGAGTATTGTTCTGCAAATTGTACAGTTGAGACACTGAATGCAAAAGAATTTGGAGAAGGTAGAGATTGGTATAAGGAGCCATTCTGGAGAAGAAGTTTGGATGGGATTTTGAAAGATAATGAGTAAGAAGGGAAATGAGAATTTTTATCAAAAGAAAAGAGTAGAAGTGAAGATGTGGCATGGAAATGGAAGTGATGTTTTAGGAAAAGATGGAAAATTGTAGAGGACTAATGCTGGGAAAAAGTGGATAATAGGTAAGATGGGCTTTATTATTGAGAACCTTCAGTGCCAGACATTATTTAGATTCAGTGCTTAGGGTTAAAGGGTTGTAGCTCTTGAACAAGAAGTGATATGATTAAAGCAGAACCTGTGTATTATTAAATATGTGGGTTTTATTTAGTTGGTAGTGACCATGGGAAGGAAAGCCAGTCAGAAAGCAGTCTCAGTGGTAAGGGTGTGAAGTTATGAAATATTGGCTCCACAGTGCTACTGGATAAGAGACTAAAAATGAGACTGCTGAGGAAAATGATCAGGAATGGGAGGAAAGAAAAGGAAAAAGCGTCAAACTTTAGGTGACTGGAAGTCTTCATTAATGAAAACGGGTTCATAGGAGAATTAGTTTGGTGCAGAAGGTAATGACTTCGATTTTAGATTTTCTGAATCCAAGTCATCAGCCACGCTCATGCCAGCGCATCATGGGCAGTTTGACTGGAACCTAACAGTTGAGACTGAAGATAAAGATTTTCATAAAACTGCCAAAGTTAAGTGGTGGACCACCTTTCTCTGAGGAAAGAAGCATAGTGGGGGAGGAACAGAAGACTGAAGACTGAATTTTGTGACATACTGTGGGTAGAGAAAAAGAAGCCTGTAGCTTAAGCGGAAAAAGAAATCCAGATGTGGGAAAAGAGAGATTTTGTCAGAAGATTGTGATCATTGTCAATAAGTACATGAGGAATTAAGGATGGAAAGTTGGAAAAACTTTTGGATTTGGTTTAAAAGATGTTATTAGTGAGTTGTACATCAGATTTTGGTAGAAGATGATAGAAGAAGGTAAGTAAGAGGCAACAATGGATGAAGGATTATAGACTACTCTGGCATTGAAGGCAAGAAGAAAAAGCAGTAAGGGATAGATCAGCCCTCAGTCTTTTCGGCACCAGGGACCGGTTTTGTGGAAGACCATTTTTCCACAATGCAGGGTAGGGGTGCTTTATATCTTGCCACCAAGATGCAGCTTAATTGTCACTTGCCACTCACTGATAGGGTTTTGATATGAGTCTGCAAGGAATTGATTTATTATGGTCTCTGTGCAGTCACACCTCTCTGCTCATGATAATTATTTGCAGCCCCAGTGCTGGCATCACCTCCTCAGCTCCACCTCAGATCACTAGGCATTAGAGTCTCATAAGGAGCACACTGCCTAGGTCCTTCACATGAACAGTTCGCACTAGGGTTCATGTTCTTACGAGAACCTAATGCCTCCTGCCCTGATCTAACAGGAGGGGGAGCTCAGGTGGTAATTCGATCAGTGGGGAGAGACTGTAAGTACAGATGAAGCTTCACTTATGTGTAGCCCTATTCCTAACAGGCCATTGACTTGGATCTTGGTTTGGGGTTGGGAACCCCTGGGATAGAGATCTAATAAAGTGGAGCTGTTTTGCTTTGTGGCTGGGTGATTTATTGGCTTGTTTCCTCCCTTGCCACACACATTCCCACCCTTAGCATATTTACAGTTGAAGAAATACAAATAAATTGAAAGGGTGAAATTGCTGTTAGTGGAAGGTTATGTAAGAAACATAGTTTTCTGTAGAATTGGGTAGGGTTAGTAGAGTTAAAAGTTGCTAACTTGCCTCCCCACCCAAAATTTAGAATTGAGAAATCATGGTAATGAAGTCATTTTTCTGAGAATAGAGGTTGGGATTGCTACCTAGTCCAAAGGTGAGGCTGGTTTTTTCTTATTTGGGGTTACATTACTAGTTATTGACATACTAAAGGCAGATTCCATGGTCCCCTAAGAAACAGATACTGAGCATCGGCTCTTTTTTGAGTCTTATGTTGGGTATTTGAGCCCTTAATAAATTAAACCAGACCACTATCCTTCTTTATATCGTAACACTTATGTAATACTGACTTTTAAAATTTATACTTTATCACAAGATTTTTATGGTAAGTATTTAACTTGGAATTGAAAATTGTGTTAAATATATATTTCTCTGTCCTTTGCCAGTAACTTTTCCCTAGTTTTTTTCCACCCTATACATCGCTTTAGAAAATAATAGAGGGCAGTGTGTGCTTAAGTACACATAGTGCTATGCTCAACAATTAAGTACATAGTAATGTTTCTCATATTCACAAATAAAGATTATTTTTGCTTTGGATCATTCAGGTATGATAATGTTAATACAATGACTTCACATCAGTTTGTTTTTCCTTATAGTGATGGTATTATTAGAGTGTTTACAGAATCAGCGGATCGGACGGCCAGTGCAGAGGAAATCAAGGCTTTTGAGAAGGAACTTTCTCAGACAACCATTGATTCTAAAACTGGTGATTTAGGGGACATTAATGCAGAGCAACTTCCTGGGAGGGAACATCTGAATGAACCTGGTAAATACTTCAGTGTATCCAGTAGTAAAAATTGTTACCAATTATTCCAAAATTTTGGAATTAAAGCGGTAAGAAAAAAAGGTTGATTTGCTAATTATATAGTGTACAAATCAAATAACACTGTATTAATGATTGCACTTGTGGTGAAAAAGCAATGGTGGGTAAAACTGCTGGCTCTCTCGTGCACACATCAAAGCAGTGGCATCACACTGCCCAGTAGTCACGTGTTCTTTACCCACACACAGTCGTAGTTAGAAAAAGATGCCATATGCCCTCAAAAATGCCCTTGATGGAGCATGAAAATTTTATTTTACTACACTTACATCCCTTTCGTACATTTTAAGAAATAGACTGTGGATGACAGAATGCACGTTACACATACAGTATACCAAAGCACTCTGGTGTCTGAAAGACATGTGCAGTCATTTAATTTGCAGGCCAAACTAGTCCTTTTTTTATGGACTAAAGAAAGTTCTTGGGGCCTCTGAATAACTCATGCATGACTACAAAGAGATTTTGAAAACAAAACTTTGAAAACTTCTGCATTTATATGTTTTAATATTTTAATAATTTTTTACAAAGTATATAGTCTTTTTGTCACTATATATACACATAAATAAATATTTACTAAGGGCCTTACATGTGCCAGGCATTGTTCTAAGCTCTAGGGATACAGCAGATAACAAAACAGAGAAAAATCTCTGTTCTCACACATTTACGTTCTACATGAGGAGACAGATAATTAAAAAAGTAAATAATATTTAACTATGTCAGATAATGATAAGTACTGAGGGAAAAACGAAGCCAGGGTTGTGGCTGTGTCACTGTACATGCAATGGCTAGGGATGTATAATAGGATAGCAGTAGCTGCTATAATGCGTAAACACAGATTAATCCTAAAATCTCAGTGGCTCCACACAAAGATTACTTATTGCACATTTAAAGTTCAGTTGATGGCAGGGTATGTTGGAGCGTGTTTGTGGAGTAATTTTGCTCCTCAGGGTCATTCAGGGAGCCAGGCTGATGGAAACCTCTGTTTTCAACATGCAATGTAAAAGATTCCTTGGGTGTAGACTTTCATCCACCAAACAGGGTAATAGGGGATTGTAGAGGATGATAGAGTAGGCCTTGAAATAGCCTATATCACACCCACCCAGATGCCAGCGGGTGTATACTCAGTATGTAACATCTAGGGACTGCTGCATTATTTAGACCCCCTAAGGTGCAAGGGGGCTAAATAATGTTATCTCTGACTAGACAGCCAGAGCTCTACTGTATGGACTAGAAGGGATCATGACTCTGGAGGGCAGATGGTGTCTTTGCCATTGAAGGCTTTGCTGAGAATCTGACATTCAAGTAAAGCCCTTAAGGTGGCAAGGGAGCAAACCTTGCCAGCACCTGTATGAAGACTGTCAAAGGCAGAATAAATAGCTAGCTAGTCCAAAGACTCCATGGCTGGACTAGGAAGCGGGGCTGAGGGAAGGAGTAGAGGAAGATCAGGTAAGAGAAGATAGTAGGGGCAGATTATATTTGGCCTTGTACACTACTCCATTGACATAAGCTTTAATCGATGGTGAGTTGGGAAATCATTGAAGCGTCTCAGCTGAGATGTGTGAGGAGCTCCTTAAACTTTTGAAATAATTTCTGGTATTGCTGTGTTGAATATAGACTGCGGGGCCCAAGGTAGGAGTAGGAGGCCATCGATCATTCCAACTGAGAAATGATGGCTTGTACCAATGGGTAGTGAAGGAGATGGTGAAAAGAGGTCCTTTTAGATATACTTTAAATACAGAGCTGATAGAATTTTCTAAAGGATTGGCTGTGGGGTTGCAAAAAAGAGGAATGAGACTCCTCCATACATTTTGGCCTAAGCAGCTAGAAGAATGGAGAATCATTTACTGAAATGAAAGTGTTGTTAGAAGATACTCAGTAATAAAACTTGGTTTAATTTTCATGGGCTTGCTACTTTCTAGAATCATTTTTTAACCTTCCTTTATTTAATAAAGTTTCAGTTTAATCATTATTTTTTACACCACTTTCCAGGAAATTATATTTTAAAGTCTTTTGTTTAATAAAATTTTCTACTAAACCTAAATACAGATTCTCTTTTATATATAAATTTTAATGTTAACAATTTCCTATCTAAATGTTTTTGAGTTTAACCCTGCTGTTCAATCTTTGATTCTCAAAATTTTTATTTTAAGGTACTAGAGAAGGACAGACTCGTCTAATCAGAGATGGGGAGAATGTCGAAGCCTACCAATGGAGTATTAGCGAAGGGAGGTGGATAAAAATCGGTGATGTTGTTGGCTCATCTGGTGCTAATCAGCAAACATCTGGAAAAGTTTTATATGAAGGGAAAGTATGTTAACGTCTGCTTTCTAATTACCTTTATCTTAAAGCATCTGATAAATGTTTTCCCTTTTCTGCATGCTAATAAAATTTTCTTTGGTGTTTGTCATTTAAAATTACATTTCTATGGGGGAAATTCTCTCTTTTTCCCTCTCTTGAATTAGATTTTTCAGGAATCTCTTTACATGTAGGGAAAGCTGCATTTCTTTTCTTTTTCTTTTTCTTTTTTTTTTTAAGATTTTATTTATTTATTTTTAGAGGAGGGAAGGGAGGGAAAGAGGAAGAGAAACATCAATATGTGGTTGCCTCTCCTGTGCCCCTTACTGAGGACTCGGCCAGCAACCCAGGCATTACCATGACTGGGAATCAAACCAGTAACCCATTGGTTTGCAGGCTGGCATTCAATCCACTGAGCCACACCAGCCAGGGCAGAAAAGCTGCATTTCATAGACAGATTAGGCATTATTTGTCTTCTAGTAGTTAGCATAATTTGTTTACAACCATTATGGATTAGGGGCTTCTGTACCATCTTTCGTCTAATGCTTCCTGCCTATATTTAATTTGACAAGACATGAAGGACCCTACGGGGAATGCTTATGATGCCAGAATGTTGATGATAGGGCATGGTAACAGCTAATATTTTAGCCTTCAGATCAACCAATTGGAAATTCTCCTTTGGCCTTAGAATTAAAGCGTAGTTGCAATTCATTCCCCACCTCCACTCCCCAGTGAAATACTAATCTTGTAGCACATGCAAGGGGTTGCTATTAATTATATGCCAAGCAGAAGATTTTAACATTGAACTTTGGAGAAAGTTTAAGTACTATAATTATTAAAATAAAGTACATGTAACATCTGACTATATATGTCATTAATACACATGAACAGAAAACTTAGTAATTATCTCCTTTTTATATTCCTATTAAAGGAATTTGATTATGTTTTCTCAATTGATGTCAATGAAGGTGGACCATCATATAAATTGCCATATAACATCAGTGATGATCCTTGGTTAACTGCATACAACTTCTTACAGAAGAATGATTTGAATCCCATGTTTTTGGATCAAGTGGCAAAATTTATTATTGATAACACAAAAGGTCAAATGTTGGGACTTGGAAACACCAGTTTTTCTGATCCGTTCACAGGTGAGTTAGGGTTGGTATTAAGATTTAATGTGATTCCATCGATTTTGGTTGATTTTCATTGTTTGATATGTTTAAATGCCTATTACGATTAGCTGTTTAAACAAAAACCAAGATCTACAATAGGTTTTTCCTTCACGTTCAAATTTGTAAGCCCTGAATTATATAGTAATTCTGTGTTTATAAAAATGATTATAAATAGTTCTGTTACAAAAATGTCACACTGTAAACTAAATAAAATTAAGAAATTCTCATGCAGTAGTTTGAAATAAAAACTTCTGTGTTCCTTTATATAGTACTTGTTTTTAAAAATATATTTTTTTATGAAATTCTGTTTTCACGTGAGGCTAAATTGATTAGTTGTGCATCACATCTAGGGCTGAACTGTGGGTAGTTTTATTTTATATGTTATTTATATTCTACATGTTTATTTTGAGTCAGCTGTTTGTAACATACAGTGTCTCAATTTTTATAAATGGGATTTGGTTCTCATGCGAGTCCATAAATTTTAATCCTAGTAGTATTAGTTTGAGCCCTGGCTCCTAGGAAATAGATTATAAGTCTAGCCTGAGTATAAAACCATGGTACAGGATGAACTAAAATGCTTCCTCTTTTCTTAGGTACAGGGCAAGCTCTAACTAAATTTTTGGAATTGGTACTGTATTATTAACGTTTTGCTGTTGTCAGTTTTGACTCCATTTTTAATTTGCTACTGTTCATTCTTGTTTTATAAGGAAGGATCCCATATCCTTTTTTTTTTCTTCCTTGACAGATACTTCATGCTCCCAAATTATCTCCTCTTTCCATATTTCCATTGCCAATTCACATAATAAAACTGGTCTCATCTGCATGTTGACTTAAAAAGAATTATTAGAGCAACAAGTATAAAGGACTCATGGACAAAAACTATGGGGGGGTGGAAATGGGAGGAAGGTGGGGAGGGCTGGGGTGGTGGGCTGGGGCGGGGTAAAAGACAGAAAACTGTACAATATCAACAATTAAAAAATACTGATTAAAAAAAAAAAGAAATACACATAAAAAAAAAATTATTAGACTGACTCACTACTGAGCTATAAATGATGCAACCTTCCCATCAGTTGCACTTTTTTAAAAAAGGAGGGCCAGGAACATTTTTATTATCTGGATATTTCTGTTGGTGGATTTTCAGTCTGCAATGAATGGAAAAGTGGACACATGATAGCGATATTGTGTAAGCTATTTTATGGGACTGAGGACAGATAGTAAAACAGCTGGTCCAATCTGGAAATATAGCAGCTATTTGGCTTTTTTGCTTTTCTGAAGCTTTAACTTTATGAACATCCTTACATATATCTTTTTGTAGATGTCCATGATTATTTCCCTAGAGGTACTAATGAAACATACATGCATATGCACGACACATTTGTGAAGGTATAAACAGAAGACTGTCTCCTTTGTAGCACTCATCCCCTTTGTAATTCTCTTCTTCCGTAGGTTGTAAGCTTCAGTGGATACAAGCAATCATGTTCACTGCTGGATCCCTAGCACTAAATGCATTGTTTGACACATGAATTAATGAACTCAGTGGTTCTCTAAAAGATTAGCATTTGATGCCTGTGGTTTCAATAGCAAAAGCAACAGCAGGAACTCTAGTGAATTTGTATAGGAATGGAAATTGATTGTATGTATATATTATTTAGGCCAGAGACCACCCACAATTTCTCTTTTTATATTTGAATTCCTAGTTATTTTAATATTTAAAGCAAGGCCTAAGACATAATAAAGTATTGAAGTTAAGAAAACAAAGGTTGGAGAAGCATTGAAATTTTAGTTTCTTACCAGTCTTTTTAACTGTAACATTTTTTACTGTAAGTTCTGTTGTTCCCCCATGTAACAGCCTTGCCCTTCTCTTTTCCTCCAAGCTTAGAATCTTCTAATGTAAGCATTGTGTTACTTATGAAATTCAAAATTGTGGCATACATACTTCAGTCTTTCCTTTGTTTGCATGCACAGGCGGTGGTCGGTATGTTCCAGGCTCTTCATCAGGATCTTCTAACCTACCGCCCGCAGCAGATCCTTTTACAGGTAGGATGCAGTTTTGATTAATGTATCTACACTGAATGTATATTACATTATATGACTTATCATTTTGGAGATATCACTCAATAACTGATACTTCCCTTATTTATTTGTCCAATTTTGGTGGATCTCCTTTTCTTTAACTTCTAATTTTTGCTTTTTCTTAGAATATTTTTGTGACTTTCCTCATGACTTTTAAATAGCATATTATTAGAGCTCACTATTTTCTCCAGTGGTCGTTTCTGCCAGAGAGTCATTAAGAGCATAGGTTTTAGAGCCAGACAGACCTTGGTTCAAAATTTGGCTATTCCACATACTTGCTATGACGAGTTGGCAAGTTACTGAACCTGTCTGAGCCTATTTTTTTTATCTGTGAAATTAGATAATAGGGGAGCCCACCAACCAAGAAACAGCATGAGTGCTATCACTGGCGAGATGCTACCAATCATGAGCAGAGAAGGAGCCATGTGAGTTCCTGATATTGGATGGAGCAGTGCAGTCAAGAAGTCTGCCCAGGCATATTTGCCTTAGTGTGGAAGGAGACAGTTCACCAGCTACCCAGGATTAGTCTTCCTAATCTAAGTTATTAATTGCCTTCATGAAGCCCTGAAAGTGTTGGTGTGTCTCTTCAGAGTGACTATTAACCAAGGTATGCATGCCTCAGCATCAACAATACTGGAAAAAATGGCCAGACTTGGACTTCAATGTAGCTGAAGAAGTCTGTTTTCAGAATAGTTTTTGATATATTTTATGATGCTGTTGTTGGATCTTCAGCCAGAGTTCCTGCACAACATATCAGTTTTGGGAAGAGATTTATAATGTTTATGGTATTCATTGGTTTTTACCAACATACAGTCCTCTCTAAATCATAGATTGGACCAACAAACAGTCTTGGGTCCGTGTCATGAAGTTGTGAATTGCTCTCATGAACTCTTTCTCCTGTGAATGAATTGGTGGACCAGATGCAAATAGCTGTACCCTATGCATTGATACCTAGCATACGACAATAACTAACTATAAAGCTAAATCTTATGATGACAAATGCAATTTGAAAAGATAGTGAGAATCTGAAGAGTAGGTAAGATGATGACTTTCTCTATCAATAGATTCAGGCACAGTAATGCACTGAAACTTAGAACACCAGAGTTCCTGAATCTCATTGGCAGATCTTTTTTGGAACAGAAGGAACATAACAAGCTTCAATAACAACAAAATCAAGAGAATTCCATCATAACCAGAGCATGTCTCACTGTTGCACAATGTCAGTAACTCAGAAGATGCAGTGATCATGGAGATATGCAAGATAGCATACTAAATGTCCAAGAGAATTATAGCATTATAAGGACAGCTGAAGCAACTATGATAAAAAATAGATAATACCACCTACCAAACTAAAATATTATGAAAATTGAATTAAATAATACATGTAAAGTATTCTAGGAGGACTGTATTTAAGCCCTCAATAATATGTTAGCTATATTATTATTGTTGATGTTGTTTCCCCAGTTTTACCAATATCACTGGGCCAAAAGGTTTACCTGTCTGGCTTACAACTTAAGGTTCATCTTAAGTTTTTTTTTGTTTTCCTGTTTTATGTGGTTGTCAAACTTTCATTGTTCACTAGAATCATCTGGGATGCTTGTTTAATTACTTATTACATGGTCCTTCCTGCAGATTTGGTCATATTAGGTTTGTGAGGTGGTTAAAAAATACCATTGCCCTGATCCCTCACCCATGGATTCTGATTAAATTAAATGGTCTTGGGTGTGGTTTGCTGTTAGGTTTGTGTAAAAGCTCACTATGGGATTGTAAAGTAAAGCCACTTTGGATAACCACTAGGCTAGTATGGGTAGGCCCTGGGAATCTGCATATTGAACAGGTAACTTTCTCTAAATGTCAGAGAACCATATTTAGAAAAGTGTGAGACTGTACTCTGCCTCCTAATACTTTGGGCAAGTTGTTCAGCCTTCCTGTAATAACTGTTGTGAGTAATAGTGGTATCTGATCAATATTTAAATGAGTGCATGCTTATAAGATGCCTAGCATGCTAGCTGTCAATAGTAAAAACTCAGATCCTATTATTTTGTGTTCTTTATTATTTTAATTTTATTGTTATTTACATCTGTGTAATTTTTTTGTATTTTAGTTTTGCTTGCTTTTTCTTCATATATTACCCTGGTTATACCAACTCCTAGATGTTAAATTCTGGGGCTAAAACAATAGCTCATCTTTCTTCTTCCTACAAAGGCTAGTCTAAGACTCCAAACTTCAGATTCTGCTGATTCTGTCTATACTTGTTGTTCACATTCCTTTCTTTCAATTTTCAATGAGACAGCCACAAGTATAATTTAAAATGTGAGACTGAGCTATTGTCACAGCATCCATAACTCTCACCTGGTCTCTTTTCTCCTTGTAGTTAGATAGTCCTATTTCTCTATTTCAGTAGAATAGTTTACACATTTCATTATGGAAACCTTTTAATTTCTTTCTCCAATCCACTAATGCTTTCATAATTTATTTAACTTTTACAACTATAATGTGTAAGGCATCTAATATTTATTTTATAACTTGAGGATTACTTTCCTAGTTAACACTTACTGGGTACTAACTGCATGCCAGGCACTGCTGTAAGCATTTTTCTGTATTAAATTTACAGTCCATTTATTACATACAAAGATACCATTTCAAAGTATGACTAATAATGAAAATACATTATGGTATGTAGAGAGGGGCAGTTTGAACTTTACAATTTGTAGTTACCTTTGCTCACACAGTATTGCATTTTAGGTGGAGGTCGTTATGTGCCAGGGTCTGTAGGTGTGGGAACTTCCGTGGCTGGAGCTGATCCATTTACAGGTATACACTTTTCATTTCTTTCTTTCTTTCTTTTCTTTTTTTAGTTTTTTTTTAAGGTTTATTGCAACGTTTATTCTTAAAAAGATTAAGAAAATTGGTGTAATTTTAATTGTTGGAGAATTTTTTATATAGTAAATCAAGACCAAATTTCTTGACTTGGCTTTTAGAGTGTGTTCAGCATTGTCATTGCTGCACATAAGAATCACCTGAGGAATTTTAACAAGGTACTTCACCCTTATCCCGAGATATGCTCACTTCGTCTAATACTGCTCTGGGTTGGTGTCCTGGCAGGGGCAGTTTCATAATTTTCCAAAGTGTACTCTAATGTACAGTCTGGATTGAAAACTGCTGTTATACTTCTGTTCTGCTATGCCTTACTTTCTCAGTACCCTTACCAAATCAGTTTATTTCAGTCTCTCCATTCGTTCTTAATGTATTGAAAATGTTATTTATTACATTGTTATCTTCAGGGACTCTGAAAGGAATTTGCTTTTATAATTTAGGCCTAGAATATTTGGCCTTTTGAGCAAATAATTTTTTTTTAATCCTTCGTACCCAGCTTAGAGTCTGCCACATCTTACTTCATCACTGTTGAATGTATGCCGGCTTGCTTTCTACTATATTGGATGCCAGTAAAATGCAAAACTAAGTTTGCAGTTCACCTCTTGCAAGTTTAACAGATACCTTGGCATATATTTTCCCCTACTCATTATTTTATATATAAGAGAATATATATGACATGTTACTAAGCATAATAAAATAAATACCCATAAATTCTACTTAAGAACTAACTTGGTGTGTGATTGGTGAGCTGTTTTTTTTTTTTTTCATCATGAAAGTACCATTGCCTGGCAGTATTGAACATAGTAATTAAGATTAAGAACTCTGGGGTGAGGAATGCTTAGATTCAAATCTCAGTTCCATTACTTTTTATTCTGTTTGACTTTGAGAAAGTCACTCTGTTTCTACATCTCTGCTTTTCTCATTTATAAACTTGAGATAATATCTCTTAGAGTTGTTTAGAGCTTAAAATTACAAAATATATGTAAATCACTTTATACAGAGTAAGTGCTTAGTAATCGTTAGCTGAATGTGTTGTATTTACAAGAGTCTGAAGTTAACATTGCTTCCTCCCATTTACAGAAGTCTTTGATAGTCTTTAACATTAACAGTTTGGTGTTTATACTGGAACTATATTTACCTTAGTCTAACCTATTGTTATCTTTCACCTATACCAATGAAATAATGATCTCCAAATTGAACTCTTCATGGTTCATACTGCAGTTAACAGTCTTACAAAGTCTACCTTGTTTATGCCTTTCCCTGATTTAAAACCCTCTAAAGGCTTCCCTTTGAGTATTTCCTCCTGCCATGTGTTCCATTCTTCTCTGCCTTTTCTCTGCCTGGTCATACTGGCCTGTGTCAGTTCTGTGAGCATGCCATGCTCTTTTCTACCTCAGGAGTTTTGGAATACTAGGATTCTTTGTTTCTTAGACCACAGATTATTTTTTGTTTTTTTCTCCTTTTTCTTTTTTATTCAGTTTTACAATATAGTATTTATTAAATGAACTCAGGGCAACTTTTCTGGACATTCACATAGATCACCTACTCTCTCTCAAGCTTTCATTGCACCCTATACTTTTCTTCAGAGAATTTTGTGTCATACTTATTTGGGTGGTAATTTAATTTGTGTTCTCCTTACCACAGTTAGAGTCTGGTAACTAGAAGTACTGGTAATGTTTGTATAACTCACTTTTGACTATGTCAGTAAATATTTTATGCTATATAAGCAATTAGAATAATTTTGTATATTTAACTCATTACTTGTTTTAACTACCTTTCCTCCTTGTATTTGTAATATACTCAAAAGATTAAAATGTTTTATTCATCTTTATTAAAATGCCTTAATTTTTCATTGGAATAAAAATTTACAAAATAAGATTTGAAATGCAAGTAGGATATAAATTAGGAAAAAATTATGCTTTAGTTGAAGTAGGTTTTTGGTTTTTTTTTTTTTTTAAGATTACATTTATTTTTAGAGAGAGGGGAAAGGAAGGAGAAAGAGAGGGAGAGAAGCATCAATGTGTGGTTGCCTCTTGTGCATCCCCGACAGGGGACCTGGCCTGTGACCCAGGCATGTGCCTTAACTGGGAATCAAACCGGCTACCCTTTGGTTTGCAGGCTGGTGCTCAATCCACTGAGCGATGCCAGCCAGGGCTAGGTGAAGTAGTTTTATTCACTGTGAATGAATTTTCATCCTCATTTTTTTATCATCAGATACTGAGTTTCAGTTATTATAATATGGACTTAAGAAGTAAAATAATATAAAAGACTAAAACTCTTGACTTTCAAGAACTTAAAACTCGAGGTGATTTATAAAAATGCAGAAAATGATAATGTCTACTACATCATTTGGAGTAAGCAGTAAAAGACAAGAGAAGAAAGAAATTAAGAGTAGATGTGAAAATTTCATAATCATTTTGTATTCTTTGATCTTAAAAATTTATAAAAGATAGAAGAGAAGTAGAAAATATGAAACAGAAAAGCTTTGTTTTACATTTAAGTTCCCATTCTAAAAAACTAAAATTTCTTCAAAATATATTTTATAGATTATGTTATTACAGATGTCCCATTTCTCCCCCATCATTCCCCTCCACCCCGCAAACCCTCTCCCACCCACACCCCCCCCTTTAGTTCATGTCCCTGTGTCATAAGTTCTTTAGCTTCTACATTTCCCACACTATTCTTGCCCTCTCCCTATTTTCTACCCACCATCTATGCTACTTATTCTGTACGTTCCCCCCCCCTCCTCCCACTTCCCTGTTGCTAACTCTCCATGTGATCTTTATTTCTGTGGTTCTGTTCCTGTTCTAGCTGTTGGCTTAGTTTGCTTTTGTTTTAGGTGTGGTTGTTAATAGCTGTGAGTTTGCTGTCTTTTCACTGTCATATTTTTATCTTCTTTTTCTTAGATAAGTCCCTTTAACATTTCATATAAAAAGGGCTTGGTGATGATGAGCTCCTTGAACTTGGCCTTATCTGAGAAGTACTTTATCTTCCCTTCCATTCTAAATGACAGCTTTGCTGGATAGAGCAATTTTGGATGTAGGTCCCTGCCTTTGAAGACTTGGAATACTTCTTTCCAGCTCCTTCTTGCCTGTAAGGTCTCTTTTGAGAAATGAGCTGACAGTCTGATGGGAACTCCTTTGTAGGTGACTGTCCCCTTATCCCTTGCTGCTTCTAGAATTCTCTCCATTTTAATCTTGGGTATAATGTAATTATGATGTGCCTTTGTGTGTTACTCCTTGGGTCCAACTTCTTTGGGACTCTCTGAGCTTCCTGGACTTCCTGGTAGTCTATTTCCTTTGCCAGATTGGGGAAGTTCTCCTTTATTATTTGTTCAAATATGTTTTCCACTTGTTGCTCTTCTTCTTCCCCTTCTGGGACCCCTATAATTCGGATGTTGGGATGCTTAACGATGTCCTGGAGGTTCCTAAGCCTCTCCTCATTTCTTTGAATTCTTGTTTCTTCCTTGTTTTCTGTTTGGTTATTTCTTTCTTCCTTCTGGTCCACTCCGTTGATTTGAGTCCCAGTTTTCCTCCCATCTCTATTGGTTCCCCATGCATCTTCCTTCATTTCATGTATTGTAGCCTGCATTTTTCATCTAACTTGTGAGCAAAATCAACCAATTCTGTGAGCATCCTGATCACCAGGGCTTTGAACTGTGCATCTGATAGGTTGGCTATCTCTTCACGGCTTAGAGGAATGGACTCTGGGGTTTTCATTTTTTCTGCGGTTTGAGCCATTTTTGATGTTTTGTTTTGTTTTGTTTTGTTTTGGTTTTGGTCTGGTCGGTGCTGTTACGTAGTGAGGGGTGGAGCCTTAGGTGTTCCCCAGGGCAGGGCAGCCAAGTCACTGAGTTGTGCCCTGTTTGTGGGGACGGGGTCTGAGAGGGAACAATGGCACTTGCTCTGCTCTCTCCTGAATTCAAGTCCCTTCCACCGCTTCCCCTCCACCTGGATTGTCTGCGCTCTCGGGAACGTGGGACCACCCGGCCAGCCAACCGCCTTGCGCGGCCTCACGGGGTCTGCACAGTTGCCACCCCGTGCCTGGGGTCTGCCAGCTGCCGCCTGTGCACCTGGAAACTGCCAGCAGCTGCTGCCTGCGTTCCGGGGGTCCGCACGTCCACTTTTTCCTGCTGGGACCCCACCCCTCTTACCGGTTTGTTTGGATGAATGGTTGTTGGACTTCCATACAGTTCAATTTTCTATAAGTTCTGGTTGTTTTCTTGTTTCTAAATATTTGTTGTCCTTAATTTTGGTTGTGAGAGGAGGCACAGTGTGTCCGCCTACGCCTCCATCTTGGCCAGCAGTCTAAAAGACTAAAATTTATTATATCAAATATAAAGATCAAAATCTTACATATGATTTTTCTTCTTCAGTTTTGAGGTTGCTTGTTATTGCATGCACTGAGTAGTTACATATCTTAATTGTGAAAATAAAGTCATACAATTAGAAAAGTCTTATTTTTGACCACTCCTTATGATCTTCAACATCTTCTGCTTTGTAAATAGGGAATAGTGCCTACCAATCAGCTGCATTTAAAACAGTGAATATTTATTTTCCTAAAAAAGAGGCTGTCACTTTTGACCAAGCAAACCCTACACAAATAATAGGTAAGTATATTTTAAATACTTTTGTCATATATCCAGACTCTGTACTATGCACTCAATACCATTTCTCCTCCTAACACAAGCTACGAACTGGGTGCTTCCATGATAAAGACTTCTATTGTGGTATTACACAAAAGTGTGGACTATGAATGCACAGTCTTATAATGGACCCTTAATACTTTGTAAGAATCCTTATGCAAATATGAGGTAAATGCTTTATGAAGACTTTAATGAGAAGAATACTGAAGGGGGATAAATGTAATTCCCATCCCCTAAGCTCTTAATGTTTGTTTGTTTGTTTGTTTTTAAGAGTGAGTATAGCATTTAAGAAATAAAAATCTTAGCTTTAAAAAATTAATAGCCCTTAAAATAATAAGATGCTGTTTAAATTTCCCATTAGAAATGAAACTTCTCAGTTGAATTTGAGTGTTTTTTTTGCTAACTTGTTTTTCTCAAAACAAAATGATCGGTTTTGGGGGGGGATATTTTTGGACCAAGAGTACTACAAGCTCTGTTGGCCAAAGAGTATGAGAAAATTATTTGAGATAACATACATAACTGAAGGTAAGACTGGGATTTTTTTTTTTTTTTTTTTTTGTGAAAATTATCCTTCATACTATCCTTATAAAAACCATTCAAAGTATTTTCTTAATTGTTTTATTTTGAATAGTAAAGAAGTATATGTACACTTACGGACAACTACACATTTTTCAACTCATGTACAATACATACAAGAGGTCTCTTTTTGCATTTCTTAAATAAACTTGTTTTTTATATTCTGGTAGTGTTAAAGTTTTCAATGCCAGAAATACTGAAACAGGTCAAACTGTCCAGTTATGATGGATAAAATTTGTAAATTTGGATAATTTATGTTCCTAATACTTTTGTAGTAGAGATTCGGGCTTTTTTTGTTTTGTTTTGTTTTGAGGTAGAAATTTTTGAGGAAACAGTGATAGATGACTCGAAGTAGCATTAGTGATGATGAGGATGCTTATATTGAAGATGCATGTGAAGCGTTTAAAAGAAATTGTTTCATGAAATATGAATATGATGGGAAAAAGCAATTATTTCCATTAAATATATTTAAAATAATGTGATGTCAAAGGTACATATGGAACTAAGCCAATAAATTATTATAAATAAGCATTTAAGTTTTCAAATGTTTTATTGACCATGATAGAAATCAATATACTGGGTAAGTTGGCTAAGAGTTATAAATTTTCTCCTTGAGAAAATAGGGGATTGACTTATATGTGGCTATATATGGCATGATACTGCTTTGAAAACCATTCAGAATGATTACAAATATTATATACTTTAAAAGTATTCAAAGCAGAAAGCTTCAGAAGATGCTAGAAAATAAAAATCATCATAATAACCTTTCAGCTTAAAAATACTCACAGACCTTATCCTTAAATTATGGTCTTCAGTAATTGCACTGAGAAGTCTTAACTTCCCCATGGTGTATGCTAGAGTAGTTATTGAAAGATGTGGCATTTATGTATTTTATCTGGCTGATGACAGAGAATTTTGAAGACTTGGTTTTGGGTTTCAGGTAAACTGAAGGAACTTAATGGAACTGCCTCTGAAGAGAAGAAGTTAACTGAAAATGACCTGATACTTCTTGAGAAGATACTATCTCTAATATGCAATAGTTCTTCAGAAAAACCCACAGCCCAGCAACTTCAGATTTTGTGGAAAGCTATTAGATGGCCTGAAGGTACAGAAACATTCTTTAACATATAACTAGAAAGCAAGAAATACGTCTTTTCATGTCTGTCAATATTACTGGTGTTTCTAGATTAAATAAAAGCTAACCTGAGTAGTTTTAATTCACATTATAAAAAATTTCATAAAAAGGATGCACTGTACCACTATAATTCGTAGTCTTATTTTGCTCCCATGTGTTGTGAGAAGCTGAAGGTGATGTGAAGACCCCAATACATATACCAGTTTGTATTCCCTTTCAGAGCATTTGTAGATCCCCTGCAAGTCACCCAAGAAACTCTTTGTGACCTGTTAACCCTAGACTACAAATATTTGCTATAAGGATTTTTACTTTAATTTTTCTCTTCCTCTTTTTTAAGTAAATACATTTAATTTTTATTTTTAAAATTTAAAATTTTATTTCTTATTGAGGTAACATCAGTTGTTATAACATTATATAAGGTTCAGGTGTACAACGTCACAATTTGATATGTGTATAGGCTGTAGTGTGCTTACCACCAAATGTCTAGTTTCCATTCATTACTACACATTTAATTTTTAATTCTAAAAATGTCCTCTCCCCTGTTATTTTTCTGTGCTGTTGAGATATTGGAGAAAAAAATCATTAGTCCTACAAAATGTCCCATATTGTGGATTTTGCTGATCACTTAATTTAATTGAATGTGTTGTTCTATTTCTGTAGTCCTTGCTATACATTATTAGATTCCGGGTCAATATTTTTTTTTAGAGATGAAGATCCTTTATAAATGATACTGCAAAAGACCTTTATATCACAAGGCACATAGTTTCCAGTTTCCTTACTTTTAGTGATGCTTAAGATTTTTTAGGGAGTGCATCTCTTCAGATGGTGTCTAATCAGTCTCTTGAATCTAGCTGCCTGCCAATCTATAAGCATCCTATTAGCATTTGTCAACTGGAATTCTTCTATAAAGAATGTTTTCTCTTCAGCTCTTTGGTATTGTTGTGCAATTTTTAAAAACAAGGTTGCAATCCCATTCATTCCATGAGGATTAATTGAAAATTCACTGTGTTTCATCTGATTGATAACCCAAGAGAGTTACATTACTATTAAAGCATATAGGATCTTGTAGCAGCAAGTCCAGCCTTTATAAATATGAAAAATCCAGTTTTAGAAATATATGCACTTTAAAGCAGGCACATGATTTTTAACATTTTCTGAAATGAGCATGTGTTAATTTTGTAAAAGGAAGTAAAATCCTTAAAAATTGAAAGACAGTCAGGAATTTTCTGGATTTCCATAATCATTAATGGATTTTTCTTCTTAATAGATATCGTCTTTCCTGCGCTTGACATTCTTCGATTGTCAATTAAGCATCCCAGTGTGAATGAGAACTTCTGCAATGAAAAGGAAGGGGCTCAGTTCAGCAGTCATCTTATCAGTCTTCTGAACCCTAAAGGAAAGCCAGCAAACCAGCTGCTTGCTCTGAGGACTTTTTGCAATTGTTTTGTTGGCCAGGCAGGACAGAAGCTCATGATGTCCCAAAGGGAATCACTAATGTCCCATGCAATAGAACTGAAATCAGGGAGCAATAAGAACATCCACATTGCTCTGGCTACCTTGACCCTGAACTATTCTGTTTGTTTTCATAAAGACCATAACATTGAAGGGAAAGCTCAATGCTTGTCAGTAATTAGCACAGTCTTCGAAGTTGTACAAGACCTAGAAGCCATTTTTAGACTTCTTGTGGCTCTTGGAACACTGATCAGTGATGATTCAAATGCTCTACAATTAGCCAAGTCTTTAGGCGTTGATTCTCAAATTAAAAAGTATGCCTCAGTATCAGAACCAGCTAAAGTAAGTGAATGCTGTAGACTTATCCTAAATATGCTGTAACAGTGGGGCAGGGGCTGAGATTTTAAATTGATTAGTGTTTTTTTTTTTTTTCTCCTCACATTTTACATGACTGATAACAGATCATTTTTAAAAAATGATGTGGATTAAGTAAAATTTCAGATCTTGTAATGTGGGGTGGGGGGGGAACAAAGAAGAAATAAAGTTTTTACACTGATGAACTGTGAGATTTTCCTGTATAATATGGATAGGTTTCCAAGATTTAGAAACAAATTAAGAATGAGCTATAATCAATAACACAGCTGCAGTGGCATAATTTCTCTACTTTAGCCACACAAGAGAAGACAAGTGCTTTTATTTATGTAATGTTTTTACTACTGATATACCCCTAGTTATTAATTGTTGATAATTGTCTTTTATTGAATTTCTGCTCTACTCATTTTCATTGCTGGGTTCTTTCAACAACACTGATACGAGGTCTCGTTTAGAATGTTTTAAAAATTAAGTTTATTGTGAATGATTCCATATTGAAAAGATATAAAATAGCTTATTCATTTAAGTTATTTGTAAATAGAAAGTGAGTTTGTTTGATGGCTCATTTTTAGATAAAGTAAAAGTAAATTACTAAACTGCTAGGTTCGTTATCAGTTCAGACAGATGGAATGCCAAGTTAACTCGAGGCTTATAACACAGTTTCTTTTGTCCTTCACTGTTTGAGGTAATATCATTATTCATTCCACTTTTAAAGTTTCATTGTTTATTTTTGGTCATTTCCATGATCTTAAAGGGAATTTGGGATGCACTGAATTTTAGGCAATTGTGCAAGCAAAAGTACATCAAACTATGTTATTTGCCAATCCAGAGCCTGTCCTGTGAAAAGTATTTTTTGAGCCCCTAACATGGTCCAGGTGTTGTGTTAACCATGATGTTTAATTCCCAAACCCTTTAAATGAATTGTGATGCTATCTCTTTATTTTTCAGAAGTAAAGATGATGGGGTGAATCACGATAGGAGAGAAAAAGAAAAGTTCATACATGCTGTACTTCCTAGAGAAGGGGGGTCACAAATTTGTGAACATCTTAGGAACACAAAAAAGGAACCCTATTAATTACATAATATATTGTGTCTGAGAGGACTTGTTAAATGTAACTTCCTATTTTAAAAAGTGGGAAAGATCTTTTCGTAAAGAGGACTTTGCATAAAACAGTGAGCAATATTCTCATTTTTGTTATATAAAACCATGAATTTCCTGGCTTTAATGCCAAATTGTAGTCAAAGAAGAACAATTCCCCAATAGGGGAGGAAAAGATTCTTATTGTCTGTATTAATCCAGGGAAAACTTGGAATGTCATACAAGAATGGGTAAAATATAAACAGAGGACATGTTTTTTGCTAAGTACTAAATTGCAGCTTTCTGGTGTATATCCAGACTTGATTCTATTTGCTGGTTCCATTATGAACCTACCTATGCTTTACTATTGTTGATTTGAAATTTAGGGGTTTAAGTCAAATTTAAATTGCAAAGTTAAGAGTTTAGTCCAGGTCAGCCTGGTTCTACTACATTATAATGCTTGCTTTCTTTCTTTCCTTCTTTCTTTTTTCTTTTTTTTTAAGATTTTATTTATTTTTAGACAAGAGGGGAAGGGGAGGGAGAAAGAGAGGGAGAGAAACATCAATATGTGGTTGTTTCTCACATGTCCCCTACTGGGGACCTGGCCCACAACCCAGGCATGTGCCCTGACTGGGAATTGAACTGGTGACCCTTTGGTTCACAGGCTGGCACTTAATCCACTGAGCCACACCAGCCAGGGCACAGTGCTTTCTTGTTAGCATGTTACAAACAATTTATCTACAATACTTTGAAATACTAGTTACCTTTGCACATAAGTCTTGGTTAAGAACATGCATTCACTTTTCAAAATATAAAAGGTGACATAAACACTGTTTCCCATTGGTATATAAATCTTTATAAAAACTTTTTATTCTACCAGTATTTCATGTTTATTGAAAAGATATAGTTTAGCAAAAAAAATCCCACTTGAAAGATGAGTGTTAAATGGTGGTTTAGTGATACTTTATTTTTTCTTTTTCAATTAAAGGGTTTTTCGTGATTTCCCTAACTTTTTTTCTGAATATAGAAGTACATATTTGTTGAATAAGTACACACACCAATAAAAACTGCCAGTAATCACACTACCCAGAGAGAACCATTCTTAATGCCATATCAATAGGTATGTAAACATGAGGTTTTTTTTTAAAGGAATGATACACATTGTTAAATAACCTGATTTTTAAACTTGACATATATTAGTATACTTTCTTCTACTTTAATAAATGTACAAGTGTACCCATTATTTTCTATTATCTGATACTGTTTACAGTGTTTTTGCCAAAGTGATTATCAAGTTTTGTTTAATGTTTAAAATTAGGGTGATTTTCTTTCTGGGGGTACTAAGAAAGGTAGGATCTTTACTTGTTGCCTTCTCGAAGGTAACAAGTAAACCATTTTGGTGCCTCCTGTGGAGGAAAATAGTTTTCAGAATACAGTGAGTAATGGAAACTTTAAAGAGAAGAAAAGCTGACAAATACCTTTCCACAGAATACATGGGCTAGTATTAGTCCTAGGCCAAAGTTGAGGTTTTGGGACTTAAAACTTGACCTTGGGGTTCCTGAACACGTTGTAATAAATCAGAAAAGTAAAATGTCTAACGGTAATGATATTTTTATCAAATTTAAAGTTATGATATAGCAATGTTCAAACAATGTTTTGGAACTGGATTTATTTATTTTTATTTTTTAAAGATTTTATTTAGTTTTAGAGAGGGGAAGGGAGAAAGAAAGAAATATGAATGTGTGGTTGTATCTCACATGGCCCTCACTGGGGGCCTGACCTGCAACCCAGGCACATACGCTGACTGGGAACTGAACCAGTGACTCTTTGGTTTGCAGCCTGAGCTCAATCCACTGAGCTACACCAGCCAGGGATGGATTGTATTTAAAGAAAACCAGTTAAGTATCATGGTAAAGAACAGAAAATTTACATAAATAGGTCACATGTATTACACAATTACTTTATACTCATCTTAAGTTTATCCTCATTATCCCTATGCTATAAATACTGTTAATAAATCTTACTATTACAGGTGAGGAAACTGAAATAGGTCAGCTAAATCTTTAAATAAGAAGCAGTGGTAAGAAAATAATGGAGAAGAGAATGATATTTGATAAATGATGTTGCTAAAATTGGGTGTTAATATGGAGAAAAATAACAACTTGTGGTAGCCACTTTACTGGTAGAGCCATCTAAGCTGTATACATAGAGCAGAAGGTGGCTTGAAGTAATCCTCTAAAGTACATTTTTTTCATAATTCAAGAAATGTTCATTTATTTTCACATCATTAAAATTTTTCAATAGTGAAAGCTGCCAGAGATGCAATGTAAGATAGTGAAAGAGTACTGGCTTTGATGTTAAAAGGCATACATTTCAGTGACATTTCCACCACTTGCTAATGATTTAAGGCAAGTAAGTTCCTTAACCTCAGCCCCATTTTAATCACAGGTACAATTAGAACTTCAAAAAATAGAACAAAATAAGATATTTATATAATGGCCTAGCAAAATGCCACATAAAGTGTTCCTTTCAAACAACACGTCTACCGTCTTCATTAACAAAGTGCTGTGTGCAAAAAACGTTCAAAAGGTAAAAAGGATAGGAACGCTAATAGGCCAACAATATTTTATCCCTATTCCCATCCTATCTCACCAGCATAATTACTGTATATTTATAAAGTCAACATACTGATTTCAGTAAATTGTCAAAAACTACACCTTTACCTGTGCATTTGTATACTGACAAAAATTACAATCACAAATATCAGTAAGGCAAAGAGCTGTTGCAAAGGCCATATTCAGGCCTTTGTACGGATAAAAAGCCGAATTACTAAAAACTGACTTAAGCACCTAGCCAACCCTGATGCAAATAGCCACACCTCCGCGACTCGCGGAGGTGTTGCCGTTAGTCCCGGCCCCGCCTGCAGAAACGACTCACGACGTCTGCGCCAATCTCGGAAGTGACGTAAAACTGCGACGCAATCCCTTGCTGTGGCCACTCAGCGACCGGAGGGAGGTTTAGATCGTTTCGAAGAGGGCGGGCTTTCCCCTGATGGTTACAGTAAAAGGATCATGACGGGAAAGAAGTCTTCCCGGGAGAAGCGGCGTAAAAGAAGCGGTCAGGAGGCGGCCGCGATGCTCGCAGCGCCGGACCTGGGAGCCACGCTCGCCAGCAGTGGCAGCGGGAGCGTCAGTGGCTGCGGGAGCATCGGCGGTTGCGGGAGCTTCACCTGCTGTGGCAACACTGGAAGCGTCGCCGGCGTTGGGAGCGGCATGGACCGCGGCGAGCGCCGGAAGCGGAGGAGCACTGACTCATCTTCCAGTGTCTCAGGCTCCATGCAACAGGTGTGTGGGCGCCCTCCTCGCTGATCTCCCAGCTGCTGCATTTTCGGAGGAATGTGGGTGACGATTGGCAAGGGCGCCGGCTATAGTTCACTGTTAGCGTTGCCAAACCAAGATTACACCCGTGCTTGAGGTTCACGTTCCCAGTCCCGGTGAACCTCACACCACATGTGTTGAACTTCAAGTACCTGCATTTGCTGGTAACTAACTGATTTTGCTCTTGGCCCCCTCCACTCCTGAGGTCTCTTCAGTCTCCCTAAAAAAGTATGAGTTAGGGGCCCAGACTTTAATGCACTTGCAAGCCACGCGTTATTGCTGCTCTTCAACTTTAACAGGTTATGGTTAACTCATTACAAGATGAGAAAACAGACTCAAAGAGGTTATGGAAGTTTACTCACCGTCACAATTTGTTACAACGCCTAGATTTGTATCCAGTTATCTGGCTGTACAAAAGACATGTTCTTTATGTCCCATCGACCTGCAGGATACAGTGATTTAAAAAAAGTTTTCTTACAGTATATTATAGAACGTGCATAAATACACACTTAAAGTTTTACAGCACAGAAATAAAGGGAAATGCGTCGAAGTCTCTCTCTAAGCCTCCCTCCCCATTAATAGTTCGATGTGCAGCCCCTTCATTAATTCTTTTCAGATATGTGTATTTAAGTTTCTACACATAAGCTTTATTGTGACAGTGCCCCCATTGAATTGGATGATGCGGCTGCATTATTGGGATAAGAGGTCTTTATGCATGCAATACCTTATTTTTCAATGACTGCATGATATTTCATTGTATCTTTATTGATGGATATTTAGGAGTCCAGTTTTGTTGCTGTTGTAGACATGATACAAAAGCGAACATCCTGTACATATGTCTTGTGTAAGAATTACTTTAGATTGGAGTCTCAAGTGAAACTGCTGGGCCAATGTTTATGCATTTTTAAAAAATTACCAAATGCTTCCCAAAAAAGTTTTACTGATTTATAAACCAGAAAATTTGTAAGAATACCCATCCCTGCAAATTTTCACTACATCCATTTTTCAAAATTTTGTTACCTTAATGGGTGAAATCAGTGTTTCATTTGTTTTAATTTATATTTTTCTGATTAATCATTGAGATTAATATTTTGATGTTTTTATGTGTTGTCTGATTTTTTATGTAAATCAGATATACCTAGTCTCTGAGGTTTTTTTTTGTTGTTGTTTTGTTGTTTTCAACTTTTTACTGACAGGTTATGAATTTCTCTACATAAGGTCTTGGTGCAAATGTTTTGTGTAAGGTGTGTAAATGTTTCTATAACTTAGGCCATGATGTACTGAATATTTTTATTTTGTTGTGGTCAAGACTCATTAATTTCTTATGATTTTTTCAAAAGGTCTTTTCTAATAGAAAATTATAAAACTATTCTGTGTTTTTTAACACTATATTTTTAAATTGGGAGTTGTGGAAGCATAGAAGGCCATTTATTTTTATTTTCTTGTATCTAGCCACACCGTTAGTTTAAAGTTGACTCACAGAAGAAATTCTGCTAACAGTGAGAGTTTTGTCTCTTTTTCAGCACTATACGGAGGTGGCAAAAGTAGGTTTACAGTTATAATACAAGTAAGTAATATAATAATTAAGAAATAATACAAGAATAAACTATGTTTCATATACTCACAACTTTAAAACTACTTTTGCCCACCTGTATGTTTCACTTTTCTTTTTTTTTTTTTTTTTTTTAGTATTATGTAGTGTTCAACAGAAGCAGTGATAGCAGACATTCTTTACCCATTCCTTTTTTTAGTTGGAACATTTGTAATGTTCTACTAGAGTATATTTCCCATAGGTTTTGAAAGATAACATTGATCAGGTTAAGGAAATTTTCTTCAATTCCCAGTTCAATGACAGCTGTAGAGTTTTAGCAGATGCTTTTACAGCACTCTGTTGAGATGATTGTATAGTTTTCCTCCAGTAATCAGGTAATGTAATTTTATTGATAAATGAACTAATAATGAACTGTCCTTGTAGTGTTGAGATAGACCTTGTTTGATATTATTGGTTTGGCTGTACTTGGCCAGAATGCAGTATTTTTACTTTTAATCCAATCTATGTTCCTAAGTTAAAGCAGCCTTTGGGTTTTATTTTTGTAGTGAACTTCTCTGGTTTTGGTATCAGGGTTCTGGTAGCCTCATGCATTGTGTTAGAAACCTTTGCTTTTATGTATGTGTGTGTGTGTGTGTGTGTGTGTGTGTGTTCCACAAAAGTTCGTATCTTTTCCCCCAAGATTTGTCCGAACTTGACCATTGAAGCATACAGCATGTCTGGGTCTGGTGGTTTGTTTCTTTTTTCCTCTTAACTCTTTTTTTCCAAATACTTTGATAGTTATAGATCTACTCAGTTTTCCCACCCCTTCAGGATTCAATTTTGGATATCACCATTCTTGTCTTAAATGGTCTCCATATCTTTAGTACTCAGTATTATGATGCTCCGACCAGTAGTGCTAAGTTGTAAACATTTGGGTACAGAACTACACCCTATTTTTTTATCCTCACCATTAGACATGCTTATTAATTTTAGAAAAGGGGAAGGGAGGTAGAGGCAGAGAAAGAGAAACTTAACCTAGGCATGTGCCTGACCAGGCATCAAACCCACGACCTTTCAGTTTACAGGATGATGCTCCAACCAGCTGAGCCACACTGGCCAGGGCCTAAAACCTATTTTTAATGAAAAGTAAGTGTATTTGTGAAGGGGGAAAAAAGAAGTTACATGTTAGGTTTATAGATAACTTTAATCTCAGAATTCCAAGAGTGCCATTATATTTGTTGTATATTGAGTTCCTATTTATTTATAACAGCTTTACAGAAGTATTGCATCCCATACTTCACCCATTCCAAGTTCATTTGTTTTGAGTATATTCACTGCGTTGTGCAACCACCACATTATATAGTCAATTTGAAAATATTTTAATAGTTCCTCCCTGCAAAAATCCCCTGTGTGTACTTCTCAGTTATCACTCCTAAGACGCACCCTCACCTTGTTCCCTCTCTAGGCAACCACTAATCTACTTACTATCTCTAGAGATTTATTTATTCCCCTGTTCTAGATATTTTATATGAGAGGATCATATGGTATGCAGTCTTTTGTGACTGCCTTCTTGCACTTAGCAGGTTTGTTCAAAGTTCATCTGTGTTATAACACATATCACTACTTCTTTTTATGGCTGAATAATACCACATTTGGTTTTCCCATATGTCACTTGGTGGGACATTTGGATTGCTTCCACCTTTTGCCTTCTATGAATAGTGGTGTTATGAACATTTGTGTACTCGTTTTTGTGTAGGTGTATGGTTACATTTATATTGGATATATATCTAGGAATGGATTGCTAGGTCATGCAGTAATTTCTCAAGAAACTGCCAAACTATTTTCCAGAGTGGCTATACCATTTTATATTCCTGCTAGCAGTGTATGAAGGTCCTAGTTTCTCTATATTGTTACTAACATTTGAATTACTTTGCAAGCCATTAGAGCAAGAGTTGACCTCCTTTACTTATTCAGTCTAATGATAGTTTCCTTTAACATTGGCTTTTTAAAAAGCTGCTTTTTAAAAAACTTCATTAGAAAATATAACACGGGTATCTACCTAAATGATATAGTTAGATTTTTCAGAGAAAATGACTTTGAATGGATATCTGAATTTGTTAATCTTGGAAGAATAGTGTGTGTGTTATGGGAAATAGGTGGGGCGGCCTGTTCTAGGCAGAAGAGCAAACGGTATGTACAAAAGTCACGCCTAAATGAGGTGAAGGGAGAACAGGTTATATGAAATATTTGAGTAATTCACAGAGGGTCATTGTATTTGAAATACGGAGAATGAGCATGAAGGGCCAGATAGACCATATTTCCCTAAAAGGAAGTCATTCAAAAGTTATAAATAGGAAAGATGAATATTACATACATTTTATAAAATCCATTCTGGTAACAGTATACAGAACAGATTGGAGAAACCTCATTAGATGCAGCAAGTACAGTTAAGCAGCTGTTGAAGTAATATAGGCAAAAGATAATGGTACCTTGGACCAGGATTATGGCAGTAGATTTGGAGAGACTGGATAGATTTGGGAGATAGGTGGTAAAATTGACATAAATGTTTTAAATTACTTGGCTACTTCGGCTATGATAAAATAATATAACAATTTTAAAAGTGATAATAACTCCAGGTAAGAAGTGATACATTAGTCTGTAGTATTTGTGATTTGTAATATTTTCGCTACTATCCCATTTTTTTATATAAACTTAAGAATAATGGCAATATATATATAAAACTTTTGGGTGAGTGGAAAACTAGAGGAATATTCTAATTCTTCAGAAGACTAAAATTGTAGGACATCATTCAATAACAAGTGTATTTTCATTTGTGTCCTCAGATATTCTCTCTTCACTTTATATAAATTTAATGAACGAATTGTGGTATGGAGAGTAAGTTCAAAGAATACTGAATAATTAAATATTCTTTCCTATGGTTTTAGATAATGTGTGTAAACCAAGAATTTGAAAATAATGAAGAACTTTTTCAATGAAAGTATGACATTTTATACATATTCTATACACTTTAAGTAGTAGTATTTAATGGTTCTTTCTCTCCTTTAATTTTAGGAAACCAAGTATCTTCTGCCAACTTTGGAGAAAGAATTATTCTTGGCAGAGAACAGTGACCTTGAAGAAGGTGGTATGGACCTGACTGTGTCATTAAAACCAGTTAGTTTCTATATATCAGACAAAAAAGAAATGCTTCAGCAGTGTTTCTGTATCATAGGAGAGAAGAAGTTACAGAAAATGCTTCCTGATGTGTTAAAGGTACTTCATTATATACATTATCAGATTATACACATATATAGAAATATACAAAAACTTTTTTTATAGCACATTTGCTTAATGCAAATTATAATTGGATGTTTTTAACTAAAACAAGCTAAGGGGTTTTGAAAAACTGTGAATGACTTTGTATATGTAGAAAATTACCAAGAAAAAAAATGGGGAAATATACTGACTGTGCTTAGGTATGGAATTTACTGACCTTCTAGAAATAATTCTGTTAAATGCAGGCAGTGTTAATAATTAAACTAGAGGTATAATGATTGATTCTGGTGTTTTAAGAAATGATATACTGCTCTGTAAAAATATACAACAATGTTTGGTAGTGGATTATACTTCATTAAATTTACAAATGTTGTTTTCATGTATTTATTTTTGAAAATTACTCAGAGAAATACATGGTATTCTAATATTGGACAAGTTAGGCTCAAAATGATACATCTAAGATATATAGAGCTAGGACTTGAATATTTAAACCTTTAAAGGAATTACCTAACATGAATAGGATGCTGCTAAGAATATATGGGATCCTTGTATACTCTTTAGTTTGTTTCATGATAAACGTGACTATAGATTCTCATCAAGTCTTATGTTTGCATGCTAGCTGGTAGTTTATCAGATTTCATCCCATGGAAGGATTTATGTGGCTTTTTAATTTGTTTTATTATAAGATTTTGCTAACTGGACTTTTTCTGTGATTTCTGTTTTCTAGTTTACATTGGCATTGTATTTCATAAATGCACTTTTTAAAATGTCATTTTCTTTAGAACTGTTCAATAGAAGAAATTAAAAAACTATGCCAAGAACAGTTAGAGCTCCTGTCTGAAAAAAAAATCTTGAAGATTCTTGAGGGTAAGAATACATAGTTCTATATTCTGAAAACTTTTTAGTTAACTTCATATTCAGAATAAATCCTGAGGAATTTTTTTCTATTTGACTATTACTTTAACTTCATTATTGAGTAATCATTGAAAGTATTTTTACCTCTATTTGTACAGAGAAGTACAGTTTAGATATCAGAATAGCATTTTAATAATAGACTCTTTGATGTATGTATGATTTTTCCATCTAAAGGGTATATGTAAGAGCATATTTGTATACAATAATAAAATGAAATAAAAAATGTTTAACCAGAATACTATAAAGTTAATTTTTGAAAAGCAAAGATTTCTTGTAAATAATTTTTTATTTGCTGCTTTATATTCATTGTTTTTAGTTACCTGTAAACTATAAAGTTCTTTAATCTGCATCATGTTTAAAGACAATGCATTTTGTGTAATGATTAAAATTAAATTGCTCTGACATTTTATAAGCGTGCTTTCAGTAGTTTATTTCATTTATAAGGTGACAGTGCCATGGACTCAGATATGGAAGAGGAGGCAGATGATGGCTCTAAGGTGGCATCTGATCTAGTCAGTCAGTAAGTTAAAACTTTTTCATTATCATTTCATAAAGTTTTTGTTATTCCTTTGCCTATTTGTTACCTCAAGAATGTGATTGTTTTTCTGAATATATATGTAAAATAATTCAATAGTGTAGAAAAATTGGTTTAGTTACTTGTAATGATTAGTTTTTTTTTTTTTGGTATATGTAAAGATTAAGTTTATTGTTCTCAGGATTAAGTGATTTTCTTAAACTGCTACCCATATGTAGGACAAGAGCAGTGTCAACTTGAAACAGAATCACATTTTTTATTTGGAATTTGAATATATTTTGAATATAAGGACAGTCTCCTACATAGCCACAATGCTAGCATCACTCATAAGAAAATAAACAGTAATTCAGATAATGTAATCTAATATATTGCCATATAAAATTATTTTTTAAAATTATAGTATATTTATTTATTTTAATTAACTGGTTGATTCTGATCCAGGATCCACTTAGAGTTCATGTGTCCCGTTTGACTGGTAATGTCACAAAGCTGAGATTAAAGGAAAGATTTAGATATGAGAGGTAAAAACATTGTGACTAGTCCAGGAACTTAGTACACATCTTAAAGGAATTTAAAAATAACAAAGTAAGAGAAATTTGGGAAAATGAAAAACAAAGGTGGACATTAAAACTAATGACATAGAAAACAAAAACAGAAAGGTTAAATAAATCCATAAACTTGGTCTTTGTAAAGACCAGGACATAGATGAAATCCTCTTGGATCTAGTTAAGGCAGTGATTTTCAGCCAGTGTGCTGTGCAGGCAGGCACACTGGTGTGCTGTAAGAATTTTAAAAACATACATGATTGTTCAGTCAGGGCACAGACCTCTTTTTCCTTACATTGTCAAAAAAAAAAGAAAAAAAGGTAACAGCCAGCACAACAGTAGTTATCCTGTGTGAATGCATCAAAATTGCATCTATTTTTTTGTCAGATTGGCAAAAAATAAAATACATTTTTTTGGTGTACTGCAGAATTTTAGTAATTAGTTTGTGTGTGCCATGAGATGAAAAGGTTAAAAATTGCTGAGTTAAGGAAATACGTGTAGGGCAATTTAATTGAGATCAGGAAGGAAGAATGAGATATGTGAGTTTAAAAGCATAATGAGAATCCATGTGTGCTATTGTATAAACAAGCTTGAAACCAGTAAATGAATGATTTTCTATCAAAATACAAAATTTAGCCCCTCCCTAAAATGGACAATTTGAAGAGATTAACAAAAAATTAATGAGAAAGTTAGGTAAAGATCTACTGTTGAAAAAGCACCATGACAAGATAGATTCACAACTGAATTACTACGTACATGAGTCAATATATGCGATGTGTTTACTGATAATAAAACATTCAATAAATGCTACCTCTTATTGTTTTCAAACACTATAGCTGTGTTATTTAAATCGTCAACTTAAGAAACATTCAGACCTGTAGAGAATTTTTGGTGAGTTTATTTGAGCCAAACTGACAATGATGCCGTGAAGCAATATGTCAAGGAATTGAAAAATGTTCCACAAAATGGTGATTTAGCACCTTACTTTATACATTAGAATGGAAAGAAGAGCCATAAAGGATTAACATGAAGTCCACTGGTGATAGATTAGGGAGGGAGGAGAAAGCAAAGTGGGAGAAACCTCTGGGATTGGGTAAAAGGTCATTTTACCTTTATCATAGACACTTCTTTTACTTAGGTGGGTAAAGGATAGTTAACAGTAAAGGATAATTAACAGGATAACAATAGCAATGAGGGGATTTGTGGTCTCTGCCTGTACCCAAGGGGTTTGGGAAAAGGGGGAAGCTACCTTGACTTCCAAAGATATGTTTTCATAGATGCAAAATGACAACACACAAGTAGAGATTGACCTTTGTTAGGAAAAAATACATGACTACCCACCATGAAAACTGTTTTAGTTAATACGTTTTAATTTCAGACCATCCTTTGTGGTTACTTCAGGTCTCTGCGTTTGTAAGCCTGCCTCATAGGCCTCCCCTGAGCTTGTCAGGTTAATGTATGGCCCCTTTTCTTCCACAAAATTAGTCCAGGCCCTTGGAAAAGATGAAAAGCTCTTCAATTTACTTTACACTTTCTGCATAGTTTTAATACCCAGAAATCTCATAAATAGTGCCAAAAAGCTGTATGGGGGATTATAAGCCACCTTACCTATGAATATAGATGTAAAAATTGAGGATAGTGCTTTCATAAAAGGGATCCCAAAAATCTCAGCCCCTTCCACCATGTGAGGATACAAGAAGTGTACAACCTGGAGGAGAGCCCTCTCCTGACCATACTGGCACTCTGCTTTCAGACTTCCAGCCTCCAGACCTAAGAAACGTTGTGCAAGCCACCCAATCCTATTTCCCAGTGGACTAAGACAATATGTTCTCTACAAATAGGAGAAGTTTTATTCTTTCCCTTAAAAAGAAAATCACAGCCCCAATTTGGTATCACTGTGGTAAAGCCCACGATATCAAACCTATATTTAATACCTGACCTAATTGCAGTTCTAGATTTTCACCAGAAACATAATCTCCATCAATCGGTCTGCAGTTTTCTGGTCGAGTGCTGGTAAGGTAATCTGTCCTGTGGGCCTGGTCCATTATCCTCACTACACCCCCACCACTGTAACTGAGCAAACAGAGTTTGTTCATGTAGCACTTTGGTGCATGACCCAACAATTAGTGTACAGGGAAACAGGATTTTTGTTTTTTAAGATTTTATTTATTCATTTTTAGAGAGAGAGAAAGGGAGGGAAAAGGAGAGGAAGAGAAACATTGATCAGTTGCCTGTTGCGCACCCCCAACTAGGGACCTGGTCTGCAAGCCAGGCATGTGTCCTGACTGGAATCAGACTGGCATCATTTTGGTTTGCAGGCTGGCAGTCGAGTCATTGAGCCACAACAGCCAGGATGGGAGACAGGTTTTTATTTAGAGGACTCCCACCATGGTTGGGGCTGAGAGCATTCCTGTTTGGAGTCCTCTTCTCCCATGAGACCCAGCACTGCCTTTGCTCCCCGCCAGGCTGTAAGCCAAAAACAAGCCCAGTAGTTCCCCATCTCCTTGTCTGTTCTTAAGCTGGATGCACAAACAGTTCTCCATCCTCTCTGGAAGGTACACTGGGGTTTAGAGTCACCATCCTCTCGCAGCAGCTCTTTCCTTCGGGATCTGGGGTTCATTGCCCTCAGCCTCTCTCGTACAGGAAAATATGTGCTGTGTTAAACTGGATCATGGTAGAGTCCAGGAAGGCACATGTCCCAAGAGAGTAGCCTCTCCATATGTCCTTCAGAGAAGCAGAAGTCAGCATTCCCCAGTCACAGTTCAGCATTCCAGGCATCTCTTGTGAATCCATGCTTGGTTCCGCAGGTTCCCCCACACAGCTCTGTCACCTTTTCCAAATCCCTGCACAGCTCTAACAGCTCTCTTCAACAACCTTTCCTCAGCCGTATGGCTGCCTTCATTATTACCCCAGGCCGCATGACTGAATCTTCTTACTTCATGACTCCTTCCTCATGGCTGTCTTCTCAGAGAAGGTGTAGCTCCTCCCTCATTACAGGCAACTTGGCTGAATCTCTTTGTGCTCTTTCTCCACCCACGTTTATTTTAAATGCTGACCGGAACTTCCTGTGATCTCATACAATGAGATCCTACAGTGACCTACTTTTGCCAGTTCCCCACTATCTTTTACCTTCTTTTGGCTGCTGTCTTTAGTTAGGGCAAGAGTACCTTGTGACACAGGAGCCTCCCCCTCCCTGCCTCTGGAGCAGGTACAGTGTTAATCTCATAAGTGCCCCCTCCACCCCCATGTAATGAGTCACTATAAGGTCTGAAAATCACTTAGACCTTTTATCTGTGGTAGCAGCACAACTATCAACTAGCTGTCAACTTGCCATTGTTACGAAAAGTATCTTAGCCTCCACATAATCCTCTTCCCCCATTCTCCAACCATGGTCTGTGGGGAATATTTTTGGGGACCCCCACTCTGCACCCCATTTCACCACCACCACCAAAGGAAGAGACAAACTGCATGATAAAACCCTTGCCATTTTCTCCCATCCCAAAGGTATCCTGGCCTAAAAATAATCCTTTCTTTTGCTAATAGCATTTTTGCTTCACTTTCCTATAAAAACCTTCCCTTTTAAATAACCCTTCAAGCCCTCTTCTACTTACCAGATTCATGAATCACTTAATAAAGCCAATTAGATCTTCAAATTTTTTTTGGTTTTTGACACTTTCTAATCTGTATGCCTTTATTTTATTTTATTTTATTTATTTTTTTATTGACCTGTTAGGACTTTGGTGCATTGTGGTATAGGAGTGGTGAGAGTGAATATCCTTGCTTATTCCTGTCTTAGAAAGAAAGGTTTCAGCCTTTCATAATAAGTATGCCATTATCTATATGCTTTTGTTTTTTAAAGCTTAGTCTTTTTTTAACTTCTTGAATTGGGTAATTATTTTAATTGTGGATTAGTAATACATATTTAATAGTAAAGTTTTCCTCTGAGTACTACTTTAGCTTTTCCCATAAAACTGGTTATTGTTAGTTTTTAGTTTGTAATTCCTTTTTTCCCTATAAGCTGTTGCATTTAAAATATGTAGGTAGTGAGGTTGTCCAGCCTCTTTTTAGGCATTGTTAACTAATGGCCATTGATGCCAATTAAATGCCAGCAGGAGTCCCTAGTTTGGGGTGTGTTGAAACAGGAAACTATTCAGTGCAAAACAGCCCAACTGTGTCCCAGCACAGCTGCGAAAACAGCACAGTGGTGAGGCCCCGATGCGTGCAGGCAGATCTGGCAGCAGATGGTCCTGGGATAAGGTCCCTCTCCAGCCAGACAGCTCTGCTCTGCTCCTTGCCGCTCTGCTCCATTCCGCTCTGGCCTGCTCACTCCTATACCAGTCTGCTCGGGCTTACCCTGGTGTGCTCCATTATTTTCTGGTGAGACATTTGTGGTGTTTCAACTTAGCCAGAGAAACACAATCTTTAGTTTTTGGCGGAAAGGAAAAGTATATTCCTCCATTTGTTCATTTTAGTTTACTGCTCCAAAATCAAAATGATCCCTGAACTTTTTCATTGGGGATTTAATTGATGTTTTTTGACCAGACTTACCATTTTAGGTGAATATTCCACGGAAGTTATGATCTGTGTTTTCAGAGTATGGTCTATATCAAGGAAGTCATTTAGGTCTTCAGTATCTTTTGAAATCATGTTCCTACTATTCATGCCCTAGTCCCATTCAGAACTCCAGCCTCATGACCTGTTTACCTCCAAAAGGCCCATTTGGTAATGCCATAACCTCTGAGGGGTAGGATTAAAATATATGAACTTTGTGGAAAGGCACAAAACATTCAGACCATGCCACGTAATCATCTGTGTAAAAAGATTTCAAGAATCTACAAAAAGAATCGTTTTAGATCACATATATGGTAGACAGAGATGTCCATGTCTGAATCTCTAGAACCTAAGAATTTGTTGACTTCTGATGTGGACTCTAACCAGCAGGGTCCGTGTGTTGTGGCCACAATGAGCAAATTCACATGGACTATGGAAGTCCTGTGGAGAAAAGGGATGGCACGGCTGCTCTCTAAGCGAGAGAGGGCCCCAACCCCTGCCTGGATGTTCTTTTATTACTTTTCTGGGCACGTTAGATTGAGGATGGCCCTCATTTATTGTGCATAGGTTCGCTTTATGTGATTACCTTTTGCAGATAACAAAGGAAAGGATATTGCTAATGCAGGGAGAAAAGTGGTCCAACTGATTACACCCCACCCTTGGGAGGTTTAGCACAGACCTTAGGAAATTACTTTAAAGATATGCAGTAAACATGTGCTGCCTCAATCCAAGCTGAGGGAGTTTTAGCAAAAAGCAAGCCTCAAAGCAGCCTAGGTACAATGCAGGCCTAGTTCCCCACGGGAAAACCGATCTGTGGGCCCGTTCCTATGTGCTGACTTGCTCCCGCCAGTTTTCCAAATCAAAGGCTGGGCTACATTTGCCACTGCCACACGGATCGGTTCCTCATAAATTCGCCCTGACCCGCATGGCTCGGTTGGTTGCCGTCCTGCAAATTGAAAAGTTGCTGCTGGGTTTGATATCCAGTCAGGGTACTTGCCTGGGTGGTGGGTTCAGTCCCCAGTTGGGGCACATACAAGAAGCAACTGATTAATGTTTCTCACAACAATGTTTTTCTACCTCTCTTTCTTCCTTCCTTCCCCCTCTCTAAAAATAAATAAATAAAATCTTTTAAGAAAGAAAAATCAAGTGGATAAAGGGACTTTACCGATGTGATTAAATCAAGGATCTTGAAATCAGGAGATTATCCTGGATTATCCAAGTGATACCAGTATAATCACAAGAATCCTTGTAAGAAGGAGGTAAGAAGGACAGGCAGAAAGAAAGAGATGGCTTGCTAGAAGCAGAAGTTGTAGTGATGTGCTTTGAAGATGGAGAAAGAATCATAAGCTAAGAAATGCAGTTGGCCTCTTTAGCAGCTGGAAAAGATAAGGATATGTATCCTCCCCAAGAGCCTCCAGAAGGAATGCAACACTACCTACTTCTTGATTCTTGTGTCCTGAGACTTATTTTGGACTTCTGCCCTCCAGAGCTGTAAGAGAATAAATTATGTTCTTTTAAGTCACTAAATGTGGAGTAATTTGTTTCACTGGCAATTGAAAACTAATGCAAGGTGCTTGATTAAAACCTAGAAATAAGCCAACGTTACAGATGGGTTGCCTAGAGCCATCAGGATGTTTCGTTTGATCTAAACATCTAAAAAAATTTCAGATGGTTTCCAACATTTAGTAACCAAGGGATTGCATACCAAAATCTGGATTTCTGAGTTGATTGAAAAATCAGATCAAGAAACTTTCGTTAGGAGAGCAAAAAGCTAGTTGGAAGTAATTGTAGCTATTCTCTTTTTGTATAGCATGTATTTTTCAGTGGTTACATAGTACTTCATTTGCCTGACTGGTTGATGTAAAAGAGGTCTGTCTATACAGTGAGACACTGAAGGGAAAATACATAAAGGCCAGAGCTTGGCGTTGGAACCAATTAAATCAGTTTGTCAGTGTTTTATTTATCAAAACATACACTTTTACCTCTTTATCCCAACTTTGATGAACAAAGTAGTTTCCAGTAGGCCTAGGTACTAGGTAAAGCAATTGATGCTATTAAAAATACATGGACATTTTGGTATATTCTTTTAATCACCAACCTATGCTCTTTTATTACAATTTTTATCAGAAAAGATATAACATTAATAGAATTATCTAAGATACTATAAAGTAACAACTTTTAGTATGAGGTATATGTATGTATGTGTGTGCATGTATGGTATTTAATAGGGTTATCCAAGCTTATTTTCTCATAAACCATTAAAAGTTTTAAGTTACAAACGTACACAAAAATGTTTACGCCTAAGTAAAAAATATTTTTAATTATTTTTACCATTTTACATTACCTTTCACATTGCCAGATTTCTATTTTTGTTTACAATATTTATCCTGTCAGCTTTCAAATTTATATTATTTCTTCCAAGACTCTTTTGATCTCTGCTGCTGTTTCAAAGATTATTTGCTTAACAGTTATTTTACTTTGTTATAGTTGTTGCTTACTATTTAAAATAATAAGAAAGTGGTAGTCATGAGAAATTTTTGACTGTATGCTGCTTTGAAACTTGAAATTAATGAGTATTAACAGTTTTTATAGGAATGAGTTTAGGAACTATGAAGATATAACATCCATAGTTTCTAAGTACTTTCATTTTAAAAAGGGTGAGGGATGGGACTGTCACTTTAGTTTACCTTAAGTAAGCAAATGAGCATGTTTGTAAAAACAGTCTATAGATACTTGAAAATCTTTAGCGTCTATAATTTTGTAGTGTTTTAAAACAGGTATTGTGACAAGATTGGAAAATGGTATGAATTATGACCGTTGCTTAACAAAAATAACAATTTTAAGTAAATAAGGTCATATGGCAGCCTGGGATTAGGGTGTTATCTCATTTGTAGATGTGTTGGAAAAGAAGCTTTATTATAGCTAAAATAGCACTAAAAATGAGAACAGGTGTTAGCTTGACTTATAATGTGAGGTGATTATGCTCTAAGGAATATGTTTATAATGAAATTTAAGTCTTGAATAGTGTGATAAAAGAAATCAGGATTGAGGTTTTATGTATAAAGGGTAAAAATATAAACACTGTAGGGAAATCTTGGCAATATTTTAGAATTGCTCTAATAACTTTTTATGAATTTTAAATTAATATACTTTTAGTAAGTGATATCGAAGGAGATGTCAGTGGAAATGAAGCTGTATTTCCCAACAGATAATAAGCACTGTTGAGATAATATCACAGTTCTAGAACATAAAGAAATTTAAAAATCTAGGCTCTTACAATAAGTTACACTGCAAAGCAGGTCCTTTGTAAATATCCTGGAGATATTTTTTCTAGCCACTCCTTCCTTCCTTCCTTCCTTCCTTCCTTCCTTCCTTCCTTCCTTCCTTCCTTCCTTCCTTCTCCTACTTTCTTAGCAGAGGATGGTCATGTTCTAAAATGGTATTATTCAGTTCCAATTTTGAAAGATTAACTTTTGAAAAAATAAGATATTTCTAAATGGGTCTTAGAGATTTCAAGTAACACATATAAATTGAACTATTTTATGTTTACTAGGATATTTAAAAAACAAGTACAGTTCACAAGGAATTGTTTTGTAAAGTGAATATTTTTTGGTAGGGATTTTTTAAAATCTCCATTTAATTACCTGTTTTATAAATCTGAAATGTTCTTAAAATATAAGTGGTTGAAAAGAGCAAATTGGTGTCATTTAGAACATGTTACTTCTTACAATGTACTTATTAGTTAGAGTATACTAGATTCTAATATATTGTAATAGTTGTATTTTTTTAAATGGCCTATAGTTATTCCACCCTTTAAAATGAGTAGCTTCCTGTTTTCTGTTTATAGTCAGCTTAGGTACTTTAGAGATGATGGAATAAAAGAAGAGCATACATAGTGTGTAAATATAGAGGGATAAATGACTGTTTTGCACTACAATGTTTATTCTTGAAAATAATGAGCTATTCCTCTGGCTTGATCAGTTGTGTCATTGAGAGGAACAATAGGAATTTTTTAAATTATGTTTTATTGATTACACTATTACAGTTGTCCTGATTTTTCCCCTTTGCTCCCCTCCTCCAGCACACCCCAATCTCAGACAATCCCCACCCCCTTCGTGTCCTTAGGTCATGCGTGTAACTTCTTTGGTTACTCCCTTTCCTCTACTATATTTTACATCTACATGACTATTCTGTAACTACCTATTTGTACTTCTTTCTTTAAAGTATACTTTATTGATTATGCTATTACACTTGTCCCATTTTTTCCCCCTTTGTTCCCCTCTGCCCTGCACCCCCATCACACCAGCATTCCCCACCACTTAGTTCATGTTCATGGGTCGTACATATAAGTTCTTTGGCTTCTCCATTTCCTATACTATTCTTAACCTCACCCTGTCTATTTTGTACCTACCACTTATGCTTCTTATTCCCTGTACCTTTTTTCCCATTCTCCCCCTGCCATTGATAACCCTCCATGTGATGTCCATCTCTGTGATTCTGTTCCTATTCTGGCTGTTTGCTTAGTTCATTTTTGTTTTTGTTTTTTAGGCTCCGTTGTTTATAGTAGTGAGTTGTCATTTTACTGTTCATAGTTTTTTTTAATATATTTTATTGATTATGCTATTACACTTGTCCCATTTCTCCCCCATCATTCCCCTCCATCCTGCACACCCTCACCCACCCACATTCCCCACCTTTAGTTCATGTCCATGTGTCATAAGTTCTTTAGCTTCTACATTTCCCACACTATTCTTGCGCTCCCCCTGTCTATTTTCTACCCACCATCTATGCTACTTATTCTCTGTACCTTTTCCCCCTCTCTCCCCCTCCCACTTCCCTTTTGCTAACCCTCCACGTGATCTCCATTTCTGTGGTTCTCTTCCTGTTCTAGTTGTTTGCTTTTGTTTTAGGTGTGGTTGTTAATAGCTGTGAGTTTGCTGTCTTTTTACTGTACATGTTTTTTATCTTCTTTTTCTTAGATAAGTCCCTTTAACATTTCATATAATAAGGGCTTGGTGATGATGAACTCCTTGAACTTGACCTTATCTGAGAAGCACTTTATCTGTCCTTCCATTCTAAATGACAGCTTTGCTGGATAGAGAGTAATCTTGGATGTAGGTCCCTGCCTTTCAAGACTTCAAATATTGCTTTCCAGACCCTTCTTGCCTGTAAGGTCTCTTTTGAGAAATCAGGGGACAGTCTGATAAGAACTCCTTTGTAGGTGACTGTCCCCTTATCCCTTGCTGCTTCTAGAATTCTCTTCTTCATTTGAATCTTGGCTAATGTAATTATGATGTGCCTTGGCGTGTTTCTCCTTGGGTCTCACGTTGGGATTCCGTGAGCTTCCTGAACTTCCTGGAAGTCTATTTCCTTTACCAGAATGAGGAAGTTCTCCTTCATTATTTTTTTCAAATAAGTTTTCAGTTTCTTGCTCTTCCTCTGCTCCTTCTGGCACCCCTATGATATAGATGTTGGAACTTTTAAAGTTGTCCCAGAGGTTCCTAAGCCTCTCCTCATTTTTTTTGAATCTTGTTTCTTTCTTGTTTTCTGTTTGGTTGTTTATTTCTTCCTTCTGGTCCAAATCATTGATTTGGGTCCCAGTTTCCCTCCTGTCACTGTTGGTTCCCCGTACATTTTCCTTTACTTTACTTTTCATAGCTTTCACTTTTTCCTCTATTTTGTACCCATACTGAACCATTTCTGTGAGCATCCTGATTACCAGTGTTTTGAACTCTGCATCTGATAGGTTGGGTATCTCCTGGCTGCTTAGTTGTTTTTCTGGAGTTTTGATCTGTTCTTTCATTTGGGCCTTATTTTTTTTGTCCCAGCGGGTCTGTTACATTGTAAGGGGAGGAGCCTTAGGTATTTACCGGGGGTGGGGCAGGACCCACTTTGCTGCATTGTGGTGCTGTATGTGGCAGGGGTTCAAGAGGGAACAGTGCTGCCTGCTCGGCTCTCATCCTGCTTTCTGTCACTTCCTGCTCAACTCACAAGCCAGTTGTGCCCTTCTGGTGCTGATGTACAGGTAGGTGGATTTATGTACGATCTAGGATCCTGAGGGTATCTCCAATGAACTGTCCTGTGAGGCTGGGAGTTTCTCCCACTGCCACAACCCCCACAGGTTTTTACAGACAGAGGTTTTGAGGCTTTATTTCCCCATGCTAGAACCCTGCGTTGTGTGGTCTGCCTCACTCCCCAGTTGTTCTTCCCAGTTTATCCTCATGCAAATGTGGGACTACCCAGTCTTCTAGCCATTGCTTTCATGTGCGTCCTCTCCGCCCCTCCTGCTGGTCTGGATTACTATTTCTTCTTTAACTCCTTGGTTGTCAGACTTCTTCCATACAGTTCGATTTTCTGGCAGTCTTGGTCGTGGTGGTGGTGGTGGTGGTGGTGGTTTAATTGGTGGTTGTCTTTCTTTTGGTTGTGGGGAGAGGCAACATTTATGTACCTACACCTACATCTCGGTGGGAAGTCCAACAATTAGAATCGTGTGTATGACCACTGTTGCTGAACCCTGTTAGTGGTGGGTGGTAGAGCTCCATTGCTGTTTGTTAATTTTTTAAAAAGCCAGTGATTAACAGCTGCATTAGTTTTTCTATTGAGCTGTCATGACACAGATGCTTACTACCTTTTGTTTTTGATAAGGATAAAACATCCATGTCCTTTTGGGTGGATTAGAGCTCTCTTGTGGGTTCAGTTCATTTGTCATTAAGAATTTGATCTGTTTCAATAAATAACACATACTTGAATGTGTAAGTATAGGTAACTTTCAAATGGGTGATGGCATTCAGCCAGATGCTAAACTCTCAGTAAGTGTTAACAGAAGTGAGTTTTGGAGTAGAAGAGTCCTCCCCAAACCTCTATTATTAAAGTTCAGTGGTGATGCGGACCGTGGCCAGCAGGGTCCATGTGTTGTGTCTGCAATGAACAAATTCACACGGACTACAGAAATCCTGCGGAGAAGAGGGACGGCATGGCCGCTTTCTAAGTGAGAGAGAAGGCCTCTACCCCTGCCTGGATAGGCTTTTATTGCATTTTTTAGTATATTACATCAAGGATGGTCCTCATTTACTGTGCACAGGTTAGCTGTAGGTGATTACCGTTTACAGATAACAAAGGAAAGAAGGTTGATAATTACTTCAAAGAGAAGGATGTTACAGATCAAGGGGAAAAGTTGTAGAACTGACTACACTCTATACTTGGAAGGTTTAACACAGATTTTAGGAAGTTACTTTAGAGATATGCAGTAAACATTTGCTGCCTCAATCCAAGGTGAGGGAGTTTTAGCAAAAGCAAGTCTCATAGCAGCCTAGGAACAATGCAAACCTGATTCCCCATGGGAGAACCTATCTGTGGGCGTGGGTCCTGTGCGCGGGACCTCTCTCCCCACTGGCCTTTCCGAGTGGGGACTGGGCTACATTTCCTATGCCACATGGAACGGTCCCCTATACAGTGGAATAAAATATTTGAATAAAATTTATAGTGCTCTGGAAAGTTGGATTAATGGGTAACATAATTTCTACAGTGCATAATTAAATAAGCATTTTTATCAATAGATACAAAAATAGGCCTCAGGTAGACCTAAACCCTGGGCATGGTGGGAATGATACACTTCGGAATTTGATCTGTGATTTACCCAACTCACATAATCCGCTCTGAAATTTATGTTGTTTTGTACCAGTTACTTACTTGTTTGTTTAACTCTATTATGGAAATTTTCAATGTACGTTGCATACCTTTCACCCACTTTGTCCCTTCCAACTTCTTCCAGTTGGATATCTTTTAAGCCAATCTTGACCTAATTACTGTAAATGTTAAGCAGATAGGCACCTCTCCAGAATCTCAAGAACATTCCTTAGAATGCAGCAGAGTGAGCTTCTCAGGTTTTAGATGGGATCTTCGTTTGAACTATAGCTGTGTTTCCCATGGGGAACTTTGAGGGAATTAGGAAGCATTGTTTTGTAACCGTCCCTGTACATATACACACAGTTTTTGTTCTTTCTATTACAGAAACCTACCTGTGATTTTGAAACTATCTATTGTCATTTTTCTGTCAGTTTATTGCTTCACCCTGCTGCTTAAGCACTGGGTTAGATGTTAGCTGGTAGTTTTCCTTTTTTTTTTTTTTTTGGGTTATTCCCTCATCACCGTTTTTAAAAATGTAAGTTTTTTTTTAACCACTTACATAATTCATTGTGTTAATTGCCCTTTCTGTTTCATTTGAAAGGTAAATTCACTAATGTTCACAGCGTGCTAAACCTCTTAATGACTATTCTCTATTCCTGTGTATTTCCCCCACCATTTAAATTGCCTGCTTACCAAGAGTCATTCATGTTTGTTTCCAATTTAGTTAAATGCAGGAACAGATAAAGTATCAATATGAAAAGGGCAGTTGATTCAAATGGAATGCTTTGGAAAAAACTCAAAGAGGAGTTGCCAAAAAGTTGTCAATTAGCTATGTGGTAACAACAATAAAATTTTGGGAGACATTGTATAAATAGTGTTTTATTTTTTTTTAACTCATTTTTTTGCTATTTAAATAAGCCAAAAGTAGAAATGGTTTATGTGAGTACATTAAGACTATTTTCCATGGATTCATATTAAAGGTAAGGCTGTGGCCTTAGAAGATTGAAAAATGAAGGTACATTTCTGTTCTATGTTAATCTGGAATGCTTTATACACAAAACTTTTAAAAGTGTTTCTCTGCATTAATAAAAATTTTTCAGGTAAATGGCATTACCTATCTGAGATAAAAGGGATTTCACTGTATTTTTTTCCTTTTTATTAAGAGACATGTTAAGCATATAGAAAAGTAGAATAGTGTAATGAAATCCCTGTATATACCTATTGCCTGGATCTAACATTTATTATAATTTTTCATATCTTTTTCTATTTTCTTAAAGTATTGTGAATTATAGGTATCTTTTATTTTAGATTTTATTTACTTATTTTTAGAGAGAGGGGAAGGAAAGGAGAAAGAGGGAGAGAAATATCAATGTGTGGTTGTTTCTCACATGCCCCCTACTGGGGACCTGGCCTTCAACCCAGATATGTGCCCTGACTAGGAATCGAACCAACCACCCTTTGATTCACAGGCCCCCACTCAATCCACTGAGCTACACCAGCCAGGGCGAATTATAGATATCTTGATTCTAAATATTTATTTTAGAATTTCCAGAAAATAACATTTTTCCAGGTAGGCATTTATCTAGTGTCTGTTATTAACAGCTAATTTATTGGAATGATAAATGCATACACATAGTACAAAATTTTTAAAAGTATATGGTAAAAATAAGTCTCTCTCTTTTTGCTGTTCCTCATTCTCCCTTATAAGCAGTCATAGTAAACCAGTATCTTGAATATCCTTCCAGAAATATTCCATACATTTACAAATATATGTGTGTGTGTAGTTTTTCTTTTCCACAGATGGTAGTGTACTGTGCACACTGCTCTGTAGCTTTTTTCACTTAATTTATTTTCCATATAATTCTATGTCTTTTTCTTGGATTTTGTTCTACCTAGTACATACGAGGCTTCCTATACATAACTGTATGCTAACTATTCCATTGTTGGATATAGCAAAACGTAAACAGTCTATCAGCAGGCATTTAAGTTGTTTGCTCTTTTGTTACTACAAATCCTATAAATATCTCTTTATGTAAGTAATCTTGTTCTTCTGTGATTATATGTAGTATAAATACCTAGAAGTTAATTGTTGGTTCAGATGTGTGGGCCTTTGAAATTTTAATAGGTATTGCCATAGTCACTCACACAGAATTTAAACCAATTTATACTCCTCCCCTTCAAATGTAGAATACATGCTTTCATATCCTTTAGCCAATATAATGTTACCTCAGATGTTCATTTTTGTTCACGTGATAGGTTAAAAAATAATATCTCATTGGAATTTTAGTTCGTATTCTATTAGTAATTTTTATTTTTTATTAAATACTTTTGAAATTTTATCGTTTCAAGTACAGTTTTCTGTCTTTTCCCTCCACCCCTCCCCACTACCCCATCCATCCTTACCTCTCTCCCCTGTTTCCATCCCCACTGTATTCTCCTATTGTGAGTGAACTTGACCATCTTTCCATTTATCGCAGAGCTATTAAAGTTTCTGTGAACTCTTGGTCATTTATTTACTCTGTGTATGTACATGAAGAACCTTGGTCTTAATTTGTTTGTGATATGAGTTACATTTATTTTTTTGCTTGTTGCTTTTTCTTACTTTGTTTATGCTTTTATTGTTTTTTGTTTGTTAGTTTTTACCTGCATAAATATTTCATGTTAACATAGTTTAATTTTATCAGCCTATTATGGTTTCTGGGTTTTGTATCTGGAAAAGGCCTTTTCTAGTCTGAAATTATAAAAAAGTATTTTTCATACTTTCTTAATACTAACTTTATGGGTTTTTTTAATGTTTAAATCTTTGATTCATCTGGAATTATTTTTGCTATAACTTTTACAGTAGGGACTCTAAGTTCCTACTTTAATTTTTATTTTGCCATATTTCCCTTTTCAGCTATCAAGGATCACACAATATTTTTATAAGTCCAATTAGACTTCAAGTATTCATTAAATTTGTTCTGTACATTTATCTTCTGTCAGCTGCTTTTACCTTTTCTTTCATCTTTTTTTCATACACACTATTAACTGTTTTTAATAAGTAGGCAAATACTTGGGCATGGTTAAAAAATTGAAATAGTACAAAATTATATTAAAAAAAGTACACAGTTAGAAATGTTGCTTTTCAGCCTTTTCACTCCCAACTTCTCAGGCCATTTCTTGAAGATTATTCCTCTTTTGTAGTTCATTTCTGTATTTTTATTGAAATTTTCAACTTTTAAAATAACAATTCTGTGTTGATGATTTTAATAGCATATCTTAGTTTCCCCAATAAAAAAGAAGTATTTTCCTCTGGGGCGTTGAGGTCAGATTCTGAGTGAAATCTCACTTTACACTTTGAGATTTATATGGCCATATGTATCTAGGCTATGTATATGGCTACGTATAGTTTTTAGATATTACTACTTGGAGAACTGTTTCTGTAAGTAATAGAAAGTCTACGTAAATGTAAAGAGTGAAGGTTCTAGAGTAAAACTGCCTCCATTTTTAACAGGAGAACTTCACAGCTTACTGTCTCTGTGAACTTGAAAATTACCTACCCTTCCTGGGCCTTAATTTACTTTTCTGGAGAACAGGGATAATGTCAGTGTCTATCCCGTAGGATTGTAATGATGTGAGAAGAAGATTTAAGGTGCTTAGAATAGTACCTGTCATATGGTAAACATTGAAAAATGTTGTATTTGCTTTGGAATTTTTATTCTGAATCTGTTAACAATAATTATTCCTAAGATTCCACTTTACACAGATGAGCATTGGGGATTTTCTCCTCATTCCTTTTATGAAAGCCTAAAGAAAGTGAAGTAATCCACTGTGACTTTTAATTGTTACTTACTGTGACTGCTCTTTAAAAACAATTTGTTGCCTATAAGTGTCTAATTTTTCATTTATTGTAAAATGTTTAAATCAAGAGAATTAAGTACATAAAGTTTAAAGCATCAAAGGATTTTTCTCACAAATGTGATTTATTATATTGACATTACTCTATAAGCTAAATTGTCTTAAACATAGATGTATTATAGAGAGCTTTTAGTCTGGTAAAGGCTTAAAAATTGTTATCTGCTCCACTTATGTTTTCATGTCCTTTATATGTTGCTATTAGGCTATAATACTTAGGTAGAGTATTCTACACAGTAGGTTAAGTTTATCAGAACTAACAGGATAATTTTTTAGAAACCCTTTATAAAAAATATTCCAAGTAATTGACAACATCGTGAACTAATGCTTATATAGGTCTCCACATTCAAAGTAGTAGGATGTTTACACCTTCAAATGTGTTTACAGTATAAATTCATGCTAATTTTTGAATTGTAAAAAGATTGAAAACATAGGAATATAAGCATAGAATAAAGAGGACTCCTCTGATTTCCTTCAGTTATTCTTATATAGAATAGAGCCCCCTGTTTAGGGAATTGCCTGTTCACAAAAAACCTGGAGTCGTAGGGGAACAGATCATAGAGTGAATCCTTAAGACAGTCGTAGATCAGAGAAAGGTAGAATGGTAACTCATTCTTTGAATTATATTATTTGGGGACAAGAAACAGAAAAAAGGGTTAAATTTCGCTGTCATTTGCTTACAAAGGTTTCCAAGGGACGCAATAGAGATGTGGATTTATTTGCTTTTTGGAAAGGCCATTTGAGAAAAATTAAGATTATTTTGTCTCATTCCATAGTGTTTGAAATTTATAGTTTACCACTGTATGATTTTATTTTACTGAACTGTGCTAAGCCTTTTGTTGTGCTCCAATTTAAAAAATAATGTCTAATTTAGATATAGTAAAATTCACCTTTCTTACCATACAGTTCTGCAAATCTGGACAAATGGATTTATCTACCATCACAATCACAATATCAAAGAGTTCCATCACACCAGAAACTTCCCCCATGGCTTCGTATCCCCAACCCCTGACAACCACTGATCTGATTTCCGTCCTTATACTTCCTTTTTTCCAGAATGTCACGTAGATGAAATAGTATAGTACACAGGCAGCACAGTACAATACTGTTGAGTGTAGCTGCTTTCAGTTAGCATGAAGGCATTTGCCATTCATTCACTTCGTTGTGTATGTCAGTAGTTCCTGTGTACTTATTGCTGAGCACATAGTGTTTCGTTATGTGGGTAAACCCTAGTTTGTTTATCTGTTCCCCACTTGAGGTAATCTGGTAGCCGAATAATGCCTCCTGCAAAGATGCTTACCCTTTGATCTTTAGAAACTAAGAATCTGTTGCTTTATGTATCAAAAGGAGTTTTGAAGGTTTGGTTAAGGTTAAGGACTTTGAGATGGTAGGATTATCCTGGGTAATCCAGATTATCCCAGGCTAATCACATGATTCTTAAATTTGGGAGAGGAGGACAGAAGGGTAGGTCAGAGACATGTGATACGAAAAGGCCTTGACTAGAAGCTGGGAATGATTCTTGGTTTACATTCAGCAAAAACAAAACAAAACAGGAACATTGATCCTACAACGTCAAGGAACTTAATTCTGCCATCCTACTGAGTGACCAGGAAGTGTATTCTCCTCCAAGCCTCCAGAAAGAACTTCAGCCTACAGACACTTTGATTTTAAGATTTTTATTTATTTATCTTTAGAGGGGAAGGGTAGGAGAGAGGGAGAGAAATATCACTGTATGGTTGCCTCTTGTGTGTCCCATGCTGGGAACTGGCCTGCAACCCAGGCATGTGCCCTGACTGGGAATCGAACCGCGATCCTCTGGTTCGCAGGCCCGCGCTCAATCCACTGAGCTACACCAGCCAGGGCAGACACTTTGATTTTAGTCTGTTGAGACCCATGCCAGGTTTAGGACCTACAGAACTGTAATATAATACATTTATGTTGTTGTTTTAAATTACCAAGTTTGTAGTAATTTGTTTTGGCAGCAATAGAAAACTAATGAAGGGACATTTGAGTTGTTTACAGTTTAGGATGATTTCAAATAAAGCCACTATAAGTATTCAAATAGAAGTTTTCGTATGAACATGTTTCCATTTTCCTTGGCCAAGTACCTATGGGATTGGTGGGTCATGTCTGTGTCCTCCCTGATACTATGTATGAGAGGTCTATTTGCCAGTTGTTTTGATTTAAGTAGTCTAATAGTTATGTAGTTCTGGTTTTAATTTGCTTTTCCTTATAACTAATGATGTTGAGCATCTATTGATTTTTTTTTTTCCTCCAGAGGGGGAAGGTGGGGAGAAAGAAAAGGAGAGAAACTCCAATGAAAAACATTGACTAATTGCCTCTGGCACACCCCCAACCAGGGACCTGGCCAGCAACCCAGACATGTGCCCTGATTGGGAGTCAAACTGGGGACCTTTCAGTTTGCAGAATGATATCCAACCCACTGAGCCATACCAGTAATGTGTTTATTTGTCATCTGTATGTCTCCTTTGGTTAAGTGACTATTAATTTTTTTAACAAATTTTGAAAGTTGAGTTTTTTGTTTTATTAATGTGATTTGGGAGTTCTTTATATATTCTGGATACAAATCCTTTATCAGATATGTGACTTGCACATCCTTTATTTCCCAGTCTGTGATTTATCTTTTATTCTTTCAACATCTCTTTGGAACAGCAGATGTTTTTAATTTGGGTGAAATATAACTTATCCATTATTTTTTTATTACAGATACTGCTTTTGGTGGAATCTTTGTTTAACTCAAGGTCACAAAGGTTTTTTTTCCTCCCAGAAGTTTTCTGTGTTTACATTTTTGGGGGGTCTGTGGGGTTTTTTTTTTAGTTTTTTATTTTATTTTTATTTTATTTACTCTTCACCCAAGGATATCCATTTATTTTTAGAGAGAGGAAGGGGAGAGAGAAAGAAAGGGAGAGAGAGAGAAACATCAATTAGTTGCCTTCCCTATGCACCCTGACTGGGGGATCAAAAGTGCAAATTAGATATGTGCCCTGACTGGGAATCGAACCCATGTAACCTTTTGCTGTACTGGATGACACTCCAACCAACTGAGCCACACCAACCAAGCTGTGAATATTTTGAATTAATATTTGTATGCAGTGAAAAATGTGAATTGAAAATTATATCTATATAGATACCCAATTACACCAGCATCATTTATTCAGTTCCACTAAATTGCCTCTGCAACTTTGTTCAAAAACTATTTCCTATATATGTATGTGTCTATTTCTGGACCTTTTCTGTTCCATTAATTTATGCTTATTCTTTGTCCAGTATTACAGTAATTTTATTAGTCTTGAAATCTATTAATGTGCATCCTTCAATTTTGTTGTTCTTTTTCTGAATTGCATTGCCTACTCTAGTTTCTTTGCCTGTCTCTTAATTTTTAATAGTAGAAAACTCATAGGATGGTAGGTGGCTTCATTCAGCCTCTATTTTTACTCCCAGTAGAGTGATGATAATCAGTTTATATCTTTTGTTATGCCAGTTAGCCTGTTCTCTCAGCTGACTAGCTATTGTAAAATGGGAAGAATCTGGCTGGTTTGGTCCTCTTTATCCTTTTGTTGAGGTATCCTCCCAGTATTTTTCAATTAGACAAGAAATTGACTTTCTTTTTCTGTTTATAAATATATTTTAAGCCTTTAGTAATTCATATGGTTGTTCTTAAGATCTACAGGTCTCCCCAGTGTATTACTCTTATTTAAAAAGAAAACAACAAATTCATTGAATCGTAGAAAGGATCAAGAGTGGAAATGTATTTGGAGTAAAAGAATGAAATTTGGACTGATACTGGTATGAGCACTTAAATCCCAGAGATAAATATTGGACTCACTTAAAATTCAAGACCAAGATTGTAAATTAAGCTGCTTTTAAAAGGAGCATTTCAGATAGGAAAAGGCAGTTAGAAAAATTAAAAATGAGCTTTTTGTTCTTAATGGAAAGAAGTACAATAAAAATCGTTGTGAGAGTCTTAACCCAAACCATATTTAGCAGTGTTCTCTCTTCCTTCCCCCTTTCTCTCTCTTCCCAGTTGTTATAAAATTCTTAGGGATTAAGCTGTTTAATAGAAATATTTAAATATCATTTAAATATATATTTTTTTAGTTTTCCTAACACTGACACCTAGTTTGTTTTATTATCTGGGGCTATTTTTTTTTTCATAAAACTAGAAATAAAGAGACTTCATATGTACATGTCATCTTCTTGTAGTTTAAGACATTTCCTTTCATATAATGAGAACAGTTTGTGCTACATCAGTGTAACCAGGCAGCCAAGGAAAGTGGTCTGGAATGTGCATGTGTGAACAATGGTGACTTCACTGTACTAGTTAGTGGGGGAGTAGATGACATTGAGTGAGCATGTGTACTGTGTGGCTGTTACATTCAGAATAACTGAGTAGAACAATGAATTTGTGTCAAAAATTTGCGTTAAGCTTGAACATTCTTCCATGGAAACTATTTGGATGATTCAGAAGGCTGCAGCTATGGGCAGCTGGTGATTGGCAGCTTCATCACCACAGTGCACCCGCTCACACATCATGTCTCTTACAGAGTTTTTTGGCAAAACATCAAATCACCCAGGTGACTCAGCCCCGCTACAGCCCAGATTTGGTGCCCTCTGACTTCACGCTTTTCCAAAAACCTAAGGGTGATTGGGAGAACTATGTGAGGTCCCAAGGTGCCTACTTTGAAGGGGACTGAGGTGTCATTGTCCTGTGTATAATGTTACTTATATTTTCTTCAAGAAATGTCTCCATTTTTCCTATTAAATGGCTAGATATCTTCTGGATGTCTGTGTGTGTGTGTGTGTGTGTGTGTGTGTGTGTGTGTCTTGCCTTTTTCATGTTCTTGGGTGAAGATCTTTAAATTGTATTAGAGAACTCTGAATGTAGTATATGATGATTTTAGTTTAAAAGTCTACGTCTTGGAAAAAATAGATTTTAAAATTTCAAATGAAATTTTTTTCAACTTCAGATAGTACTGATGTAAAATCATTTACTTTTTCACTTTTCAGACACAAGGTGGTGTACTCTGCTTACAGTCTGAAGTTCTATTGGTGACTTTCTTCAACAGTCTGATAAAACCCAATTTACAATAAAACAGAACATTATAAAAGTTTACTTTGGCTGGTGTAGCTCAGTGGATTGAGTGTGGGCTGCAAATCAAAGGGTTGCTGGTTCAATTTCCAGTCAGGGCACATGCCTGGGTTGCAGGCCTGGTCCCCAGTCGGGTCCACGTGAGAGGCAGCTGCACATTGATGTTTCTCTCCCTCTCTTTCTCCCTCCTTCCCCCTTTCTCTAAAAATAAATAAATAAAATATTTTTTAAAAAGTTTACTTTGGTCACTAATATAAATTTTTTATGAAAGCAGGTAGTTTTTTTAGAGGAATCCAGTTTTATTTGAAGGGACTCCAAGGGACTTTGACAAAGAAAATAAAATAATGCATTTTACTGCATTATTATTAAAGATTTTTGTTTGAAATAATCTGTCTTAGTAAAATATCACAAGAATAAGAGCAGTACAAGAAACTTTCATATACCCTTTACCTAGATTTACCTATCATTAGTATTTTATTCCATTTGCACACCTGTGTGTGTGTGTGTGTGTGTGTGTGTTTCAAACATCTGAGGCTAAGTTACATACATCAAAACACTTTACCACTCAATATTACATTGTGCTTTTCCTCAGCATGGCGATGTTCTATTTTATATAACCACAATACAGTGTAACTTCAGTAATTTAACATTGATACAATACTTTCACCTAATCTCCTATTGGTATTTTGACTTAGTAAAGTCCTTTACACTGTTTTCCCTTCTGTAGTTCAGTACTCTCAAGTCAAATCGAACATTTAATTGTCATGCCTCCTTTAACCTGGAATATTTCCGCAGCCTCTCTTTGTCTTTTATAACATTGGCATTTAACTCCTCTCTCCCCTTTTAATAGAACATTACTCATTTCCATTTGGGTTTTTTCTGATGATATAACCTTATGATATAGGTTATACAGTCTCACTAGAATATCGTATGGGTGATGTTGTGTCTTTCTTAGGGTATTTCCTATGCTCATGGTCCTTTTTTAACGGTGATGTTACATTACATTTTTGCTCAAATTATTTTTTGTAAATTTAGTTGTGTATGTTTAAAATAAGAATTCAGTGTCCATTGAGGATGTATAAGAGCAAACATTTTCTGTTAAAGGAAGATACTTAGTGCTACCAAGTAGGTTAAAATCTAATTTGACTATAAGGCTTGAGGTAGCATGTTTTAACTTTATTCTTTGGAAAGCTCTTAATGTAGTATATTGGCATTCACTCTGCCCTGGATTGCCAAGAAGTATTGTTGATAACCTTTTCGGGATCTTCCAGTCATTCCAGTGAAGGAAAAATATCTAGTAGGTGGCACTAGACAGGAAGAAATACACAATACAGAGCTATCTCAATTATAAGTCTCTTAGATATTATAATTAATACCAAATTTAGATTATTTTGTAACATCTATTTGAGTTCATGCATTAGTAGGCATGTATTAGTAGAGTTTTAATATAGAACAAACATGTAAGTTCCAAATATGTCAACTGGAAATAATATTATAAACTTCTCAATGAAATGATTATGTTTTTATCTTTTGGTTGTTAAGAAATTGTTATTAAGTGGATAGAAATAATTTTGTCAGCCCTGAGCAGCATGGCTCAGTAGGTTGAGTGTCATCCCACAAAGTGAAAGGTCACAGGTTCAATTCCTGCTCAGTGCATATGTATGGGCCCAGTTCTTGGTTGGTTAGGGTGCATGAAAGAGGCAACCAGTCGATGTTTCTCTTGCACATTTATGTTTCTCACTCTCTCTCCCTCCCTCCCTTCCCCTTTCTAAAAATAAATACATTAAATTTTTTAAAAAAGAAATAGTTTTGCAAGTAGGGAAATTTCCTAAATAATTTTAGCATGTTAATTTTAGGATATGTATGTATAAAAATTCTCAGAAGGTAATGGATATTTATTTGAAAGAAAATAATCATTTTGAATATTTGAAATTAAGTTGACTATTGCTGAAAACTATTTATAGTATCAATATTAAGGTGGTATAATACCCTCTAAGAAAGAACGTTATTTCAATTTGCAGCTGTGTTGCAGAACATGGTAAGTCAAAACTTTTTTAGCACATGCTCTTGAACTTAATCTATTTACTTTGATTCTATATGTATATGACATATAAAATGAATTTTCCCATGTGCTGTGGACATCAAAGCATTTGAGATACAAAATTAGATGAATGTAAAATAGTTTGCAAAGTACGCATTAAATTTTAACAGTTGAACTTGAAAAATTATTGGATTTATCTGTGATTTCTCCCATTGGCTACTATGATGAATATTGGAAGGGAGAAAAAATTACCTCCATATTTCCTTCAGGTTTGCCCCTTGATTTTACAAAGTATACTTCTTAAGTTGGTAGTAGTTTATAGCTGCTGTTTCTGACACTTGTATACATGTTTCTGAGTTTACAGGCTGCACTAAATGGTACCCTGGGGTCTTAGAAGAATTCAGTGTGTCTTCCCAAGTGTCTAACTTAATTCTTGGACATGGAGCTGTAAATATTATCTGATTAAATATCGTTTTAAAAATTATTTTTATGTTTATTCCTCAGACAAGATATCTGTGTAGATTCTACTTCATCCCTGAGAGAGAACAAGCAACCTGAAGGTTTGGAAGTAAAACAAGGTATGCATCAAGAACTTAATCTTTTCATAATATTTACCTGAAGATTATAAGCATTTATGAATAATAAATTTTCATAATGTTTCAGTTACCCTCATTTTACAGATAGGAGAAAGAAAAATTTATCTTATCCAAGATCTAAAGAGTAAAGGTTACAACCTGCATTTGATGAGTCCTTTGGCCACTGGAGTAGTTCTGCCTCAGTGATGTATGCTTGCAGGTGCCATCAGAAAGTTGTCATCTTAAATAGTTTTAATTTGGAATCTTTATTATGTATCTTTAGCTGTAAGATATTAGAGATATGTTAACTGGGTAGCTTTGGGTTGTATGTAAAAAAAAAATAAGTCTTATGGGATAACTTTCTTTTTTTTCTGTTGCAGAGACGTTTTGTCCTTGTTCACTTCCTTATTTATTGTTTTCTAAAAATCAGTAGTTTTTAGCATTACCAGTTATCAGAAGTGGCAGTTTGTGATTTATTCAAGCCAAGTAAATCAATAGGACTAATTTTTTAGATGTATTTTTTGTTTGTTTCTTTGCATCCTAGTTGAGGAAATTGAAAGTAAAATAAGTTTTTATTAGTTATCAAGAAACACATTTTTCCTTTTTCCTGCTAAAATTACTACGGAGCAGTGATAACCTGTTGCAGCCAAGAGATTTGTTATTTATTATATATGTAACTAATCTTTGGTAGCTTATAATAGTTTCTCTAAGACTTCAGTTACAGAAACTTACTTGGTAGAGAGGAGCAGGTTATCAGTTTATTTAGGCAGAATTTTTTTTTTAACTGTGGCCTATGTCACTAATGCTTAATTAACAAAGTGAAAAACAGTTAAATAATTTTGTGCTTTATCCAGCTTATATATAGAGAGAACAAAGTCTAGATATTCTGTAATTCTAACTTATATACTATTGGGTTTATAAATATTTCTGATGGTCTTGAGAATTCCATTGATTTCAGAAATTCTGTTTTGTTAGCCTCCTACCCAGATAAAGTTACATTTTTGTATTTGTACTACTTCACAGCACCCTCCACAGACAGAAACCCTGATTTGTAGTTTTCATTTACATTGATTTATCATATATAAACACTACTGAGCACATCCATTTTTATAAAATGTAGTCCTAGTCTTATAGCTCTTGTATCATGTGTATGTGTATAACTGGACCACGTTGCTGTTGTTTCTGCCTTTGTTTTCATTCTTTGCATGAAATGAGCAAGCTGTGTAGATCATACCACTAGAACATCTGTGGAGAGAAGAATGTTAGGTAAAGGACAGGAAAAAAAGCTAGAATGGACAGGCTGATCCTAGTTCCTAGGGAAAAAAGAATGGAGACCTCATTGTACAAAGTAGCTAGTGCTGTCCTATAAAGGAAGATCTTTTCTGCTCCCATGTTCAGGCACCTGGAGCTCTTTAGAACTCCCTTCCCAGTGTCAACAGCCTGTTTTGCTTTGATTTTTCTTATGGTAACTTAGGTAATTTGAAAACCAACCACAGAGGCAAAGACAGAAAAAGGACTCAAGAGTAGCCAGATACCACAAAGCTTTTGTACGTAGGAGGTTTTATAGACCACTTTTAGGTTCTCACCTAGGCATCAGAACTGTCAAAAACACACTGTCATCAGTAAGTGACAGCAGAGGTGAGAAAACATAAGACCAAAGCACAGCAGTACCATTGTGCAGTACAGTTCTTGTTGTGACTAACTTTGTAGAAAATAGTTAAATTGAATTTCAACTCTTTCTTTTTTACAGAAAACAGAGGAAATAAGTAAAGTCTTTTAAAAAATGTCTGTGAAAATGGTTAAAATATAAAATGTTTTATTGCATAACAGGATAAACATAAATTATCTAGATGATTCAATTATGTAGAACATGTTCCAGATAAATATTTGTATAGCTGAAATATGAACCAGCTAGCAAGTAACTTGCTTGGAAATAGGAATTTTGGTAGGCTCAATAAAAATTATTGCCTTTTGCCCTGGCTGGTGTGGTTTAGTGGATTGAATGTCAGCCTGCGAACCTAAAGGTCACCAGGTTGATTCCCAGTCAGGACACATGCCCGGCTTGCAGACCACGTGCTAGAGGCAGCTAGCTTATCAGTGTTTCTCTGCCTCTCTTTCTCCCTCCCTTCCTCTCTCTAAAAATAAATAAATAAAATCTTAAAAAAAAGACTATTGCCCTTTTTCTAAGTGAATTAAAATGGCCTATTCTTAATATGCAAAACTTTCAAAATTGATTTAATATTTTCTTTTTTTTTTGCATAGCAAGCTATTCGTGCTCATAGTGAGCTCAATAAAAACAATATAATGCTCCTTGTGAATGCATTGTCATTTTATTTAATGGCTTGGTCGTTTAAGGAAATTCACTGAAGCTTACTTAGTAAAGTAACCCTTTGCTTAGTAGACCAAAACATAAAGCAGCATTAAATTTTCTCTGCTATTTCAGAATAAAGTAAATCTTACCGTATGACCTATTAATGGTGTATGATGCTGACAGGTTATTTAAATTACATTTTCAGTTTTTATTTTCTAAAACACTCAAATACTGATAAATATTAACTATGAGTTAAGTTGAAATTGGCATTTCTTTGTTTAGTACTGGTTTCATTCATCTTGTTAATAGTAAATAACATTTATGAAACTGGTTGTGCAGACGATGAGTATCAGATTCTATACTAACTTCTGTCACACTTTAGTGGATTAATACCTGAAGATTTACCTTGTTGTGCAAACATTATTTACAAACAAATTTTTTTTTATTTTAATTGTTGTTCTTGTACAGTTTTCTGTCTTTTACTCCCATCCCGGCCCACTGCCCCAGCCCTCCCCACCTCCCTCCCATTTCCACCCCCACCTAGTTTTTATACACGTGTCTTTTATACTTGTTGCTCTGCAAACATTATTTAAATGTAAATATAATCTACTGGTTGGTTGATTGATTGGTCCTGTAGTAAAACAGAAATTCTTCTGTTGGGATTATTTTCCTGCGTTGTTCAGTTTTAGCAAGAGAGCAGTCGTAGAAGAAGCACCAGGTACAGCTTTGCTCTTCATCTGAGCACAGCTGTGTTTGTGCGTACATGCACACATGCACATGTGCAAGCCTGAGGTCTTGTGTTAGTTTCTAGATGATTCGAAGGCTTGTATTATTGAAAAGGTTTAGCTCAACTTTTATTTATTTCTTTTTTAATTCTGTTTTTCCATTACCATTTATTCCCCTTATACCTCCCTTGCCCCCAAATAGTCCATGTCCATGAGTCCTTTTTCCTTTTTTTTTGATCCCTCCATTCACCAACTGCCCTCCCCAACCAGAGCTGTCAGTCAGCCTGCTATGAGTCTGTCTCTGTTTTCCTTGTTAGTGCAGTTTTTTCACTAGATTCCACATGTGAGTGAAATCATATGGTATTTGTCTTTCTCTGACTGGCTTATTTCACTTAGCATAATGTTCTCCAGGTCTATGCTGTCGCCAAGGGTAAAATTTCCTTCTTTTTTTTACAGCCAAGTAGTATTCCATTTTGTAAACGTCCCATAGTTCCTTCCTTCATCCACTCATCTACTGGTGGACACTTGGGCAGCTTCCATATCTTGGCTACTGTAAATAATGCTGCAATGGAGATAAGAGTGCTTATGTACTTTTGAACTAGCATTTTGGGTTTCTTTGGATATATTCCTAGAAGTGGAATTGCTGGGACAAAAGACAGATTCATTTTTAATTTTTTGAGGTATCTCCATACTGCTTTCCACAGTGGCTGTACTAATCTGCATTCCAACCAACAGCACAAAAGGGTTCCCCTTACTCCACATCCTCACCAGCACATGTTGTTTGTTGATTTATTGGTGATAGCCATTCATTTAAAATAATAATGACTTTTACAATTTTTTAAAATTTAGTTATTTGTGCTGTAGTTTACCAGATGAAAACTACTATTTGTCAAAGGTATTGTTTGTAGAAAATACTTTTAAAATATCAAACCTCCGCTAATGCTTATGAGTTTTTCTATACATTTATCTGTAAACAAATTAGCTTCATTCAGTAATATTAAAATATATTTGTATTTAAATTGTTGCTTTATAGTTTACAACTGGGGGATATGTGTAACTTTGAAAATTATTCTCCTATGTAACTTCAAGAATTAAGCTCTTATGTTTGTATTCTTTGGAAATTTTTAGGAGAATTTTTTTAAACTATAAATAAGAAATAACCTAAGTTAAATGTGGGTATTTAGGTTGAAAAGTTGAGGTCTCTTGAAAATATTTGAAGAGCTGTCAAATGGAAGAATCATTAGGCTTGCTTTGTATTGCCTTTGAGAATAAAAATAGGGCCAGCAGATAAAGGTATCATTTGACTATTTCAAAGAATCACAAGTAACAAAATGCAGTGGGGCTGCCTTCTGAAATATGTTCCTATTGCTAAAGGTGATTGAACGCATGGTTACATAGATGGCCACTTGGTGGCACTGTTGTAGAGCTTATTCAAGCAATGTTTGGGTTTGGCCTTGATCTTGAAGTTCCTTTCTAGCTGTCTGATTTTGCAAATACCACTGCCTGGTGCAGTTTCTTCACTTGAGAAGAGTACTTAATAACTGTTTTCTTAGATTGTTTAATGGAATCAGAATCAAATATACAACTTTTTTATCACTACATATTTTTTTAAATTCTATTAGTACAGAAGAAGACTTGATTTAGTCTTTAAGTTGTATGATGGTTCCTTGAAAAGCATACATTTGAATATAATCATAAAAACAAGTACATAACCCTATGGTATACAAAATGCTCAAAATCAATAAGACGTTTACTACATTTTACTCTGCATGTTCTACATTAGCTTTCTCAGGCAGAGTTTTGCTGTGGTTAGTTAGGCTCAAATTTTGCCACTTTTTCTATTGAGATAACATTGGTTATACCAGTGATTTTCAGACTTTTTCGTCCTATGACACACATGAACTAATTACTAAAATTCTGTGGCACACCAGATGTGACAAAAAATTAGATATAATTTTGATTTATTCACACTGGATGGCTATTGTGTTAACTGTTGTCATTTTTTTAATTTGACATTCTAATGGCAGAGAGGTCAGTGCCTCTGACTAAATAGTCCAATATTACATGTTTTAAAAATTCTTGCGACACACTGGTTTATAGCATTATATAAGTTTCAGATGTACAGCGTCATACATAATTTGACATGTTTTTTAAAAAATGTAGTCACCTCATGAGATTATAGTTTGGTCTTCTAGTTCATGAGTGAGTGAATTATCTTTGAGAATTATCTTTTTAACAATAACCTTAAAAAATTTAAAAGTAGAGTTTAATAGGAGAAAGATGTTTTCAATGGCTAAACTGTGTGATGAAAGTTTGGAATAGATATTCCAAACTAATAGAATATTCCAAGATATTCTTGGGCTTCTTTTAGCCTTTCAGGGCACTAGTCACCAAAGTATGATTATATACACTCCCAGAGAATGAAGAAAGAAAACACCAGAGCTTGTATAATATGTGTGTGTGTGTGTGTGTGTGTGTGTGTGTGTGTGTGTAGCTATGTATTTAAATCTTTTTCTTTTAAAATTTCTGATTATATATACATATGCTTGTAATAGTGCGAATTATTTTATTAGTAAATAAAAAATACAGTGTGGCAGGTACTTTAAAATTGTTTTCACTGGTAGGTTTATTTAGATAGTGAAGTCGAGACCACTCTCTTAGGCTATCATGAAGAATTGGTAATGTTCATAGCTTACATTTATTAATTCTAAAAACTTAAATGTGATATGAGTTTTTGCCATCATTTAGCAAAGGTATTAAATGTAAACCTATATGAAACTATTTGAATCCTCAAGGTGAAGGATGAATGCAAAAACCCAGTTAAATCCAGTGCTTGTTGCTGTTGTTACTGTTTTAAGGTAGTGCTGCACTAGGGGAGGCAACACTGGGTAAGTGAAGGGACTAGAATAAAAAGAAATTAACTTGCAGTTAAAAAGATGTTGAGTTTTGCTGAAAAGAACTTCACAACCATACCTGAAGGAATAAATACAGTTATAAAACATTAAAAAGATAATGAGAAAATACCATCAGAGACTTTTGTTGCTTTGCAAAGATCGAATAAAGATTACCAGTTAATTAAGCAGCATTTGTAGGCCAAGAGTTTTCCATACCTACCGTGTATATATTGCTGGAGAAATCCCTGGATTGGCAGATGAACTCGGTGCTGCTTTCTCCTCTGTCTATCTAAATGTAGGCATGAGTGGTAGAAAGCTGTGAGGGACTGAAAAGGTGTTTACAAGGCTGTCTGGAGTTGGAAGCAGAGAAGCATATGTACCACTGATAAACTATGAGTCTAATTCCTTTCTTCCTAACCTTGTTTACCTTCTTGACTGGCTGTAACAAGTAAGCACTCACAGAATGCAGCTTCTCAAAATGAATTAACTTCTTTAAAGGATTTTTTAAAAACTCGTTCTGGGGAAATGCTGTCCAATTCAGCAGTTGGTAAAGGGAAAAGTGATATAACCATCAGTGCTCCTTAAGAATTTACATTTCTTTTCTCATTGCTTTGAGCTTTTCACAAGTTATTACAATCAATGACACCAAATGGGATCCTCCCTGCTTTTTAATTTGTCTCTTTCTGTGAGTAGTAGTTAAATGAAAGGGTGAAAATTACATTTTGTATGGCAGATTAGCCCATACTGTTTCTGCACCTTTTGAAGGCCCCTCTGTTGTATTGAAATGTGAGACTTCTCTAGGGTTTTTTTTTTTTTTTTGGTGAGTAAACTGTTGAGGCTTTTGAATGCATAATGACCTGCATGTTTTTATCAAGAATGAAATTACAAAGAATTTGATTCAGTATTTTGAGAAAAATATTTATTTTCATTTAAAAATAATTATACACATTTTAGCCCCAGTTGGTGTGGCTGAGTGGATTGACGTCCAGCCTGTGAACAAAAAGGTCACAATTTTTTTTTTTTTTTAAATTTATTATTTATTTATCTTTTAGAGGGGAAGGGTAGGAGAGAAGGAGAGGGAGAGAAATATCAATGTACGGTTGCCTCTCGTGTGTCCCCTGCCGGGAACTGGCCTGCAACCCAGGTATGTGCCCTGACTGGGAATCGAACCTCGATCCTCTGGTTCACAGGCCCGCGCTCAATCCACTGAGCTACACCAGCCAGGGCAAAAGGTCACAATTTGATTCCCTGTCTAGGGCACGTATCTGGGTTGTAGGCCAGGACCCTAGTAGGGGGTGCGCAAGGAGCAACCACAGGTTGATCTTTCTTTTCCTCTCTCCCTCCTTTCCCCTCTCTAAAAATAAATAAATAAAATCTTTTCAACAATTACATGCATTTTAAACATTTTATCTTGTGATGTATTTCACAGGCTACTAGACATACTCTTAGGGCAACTACCTTGGAAGCTCCAAACCTTCATCAGGTGTTTGGATCCTCTTTGGATCCTCTGTGCGTTCCAGTCATTATGCTTTTGTCTAGTTCATTGAGAAAAGTACTTGTATAGAAGTGCAACTACCAAAGGAATAGTAAACATCAGGCTTGAAATTAGATGATGTTCTCAGTTCGTGACCTTTTTACACATCCCATATTATAGTCTTTGATTTAATTAGCAGTTTGGGTTATCACATCATATAGTTGACACGAGTTGAGATTACAGATAGCAGACTTTAATTCTTTAAAAAAATAATATTCCTTAATTTTTTGAAATAGCTTTAGGTCTGCAAAAAAAAAAAAAAAAAAAAGAGTGAAAAGAAAGTACAGAGTTCCTGTGTACTGACTTACCTCTTCTTCTCCCTGTTTCCCTTATTACTTATCTTGCTTTATTGTGGAAAATTTGGTATGATTGATGAGTCAGTATTAACACATTGTTATTGACTAAAGTCCATGGTTTACATTAGGGATCATTCCTTGTGTTTTATTTGGGGTGGGGGTTGATAACTATATAATAATATGTATCCACCATTACAGTATTATGTAGTATATTTTCACCCACTCATCTCTCCCACTTACCCTCCTCTAGACTCCTGGCAAACACCAATCCTTTTACTGCCTATTTTTGTCTTTTCTGGATGTCATACAGCTAGAATCATGTAGTATGCAGTCTGTTTAGGTTGTTCAATGTGCATTTGAGGTTCATCCATGTCTTTTTGTTGCTTGATAGCTTATTTCTTTTGTTGCTGAATAATCCTCAATTGTCTGAATGTACTACAGTTTGCTTATCTACTCACCTATTGAAGGACATCTTATTTGCTTCTGAGTTTTGACAATCGTAAATAAAGCTGCTGTAATCATTTGTATGCAGGTTTTTGTGTAAATGTAAATTCAACTCTGGGTAAATACAAAGTTTAGTTTAGTAAGAGACTGCAAAACTGTCATCTTTCACAGTGCTACACCATGTTACATTCCTACCAACAATGAATGAGAGTTCCTGTTCCAAATTCTTGCTAGCATGTGGTGCTCTCATTGTTTTGGATTTTGGTCCTTCTAATAGGTGCCTAATGGTATCTAGTTTTATTTTGCAATACCCTAGTAACATATGATGTTGATTGTCTTTTCATGTTTCTTGCCATCTATATATCTTACTTGGTGACTTGTCTTTTCAGATCTTTTGCCCATTTTTAAATTGTGTTGTTTGTTTTCTAATTGTTGAGGTTTTTTAAATTATATTTTATTGATTATGCTATTAACAGTTGTCCAAATTTTTTTGCCTCTGCCCCCCCCCCCAACCCAGAATCCACTACTCCCTCAGGCCATTCCACACCATTGTTCATGTCCATGGGTCAGGTGTTTAAGTACTTTGGCTACTCCATTTCCTATACTGTACTTTACATCCCCATGGCTATTCTGTAACTGCCTATTTGTACTTAATTCCCTCACCTCTTCACCCATTCTCCTCCAAACCCTCCCATCTGGCAACCATCAGAGCAGTCTCCCTGTCCAGGATTCCGTCTCTGTTCTTGTTTCCTTAGTTTGTTTTTAGATTAAATTGTAGATAGATATGTATTAATTGCCATTTTACTGTTTATAATTTTGATCTTCTTTTTCTTAGTTAAATCCCTTAAACATTTCATATAATAATGGTTTGGTGATGATGAACTCCTTTAGTTTTTTGTTTTTTATTTTGTCTGGGAAGCTCTTTATCTGCTCTTCTATTCTAAATGATAGTTTTACTGGGTAGAGTAATCTTAGCTGCAGGTCTCTGCTTTTCATGACTTTAAATATTTCTCTCTAATCCCTTCTAGCCTGCAAAGTTTCTTTTGAGAAATCAGCTGACAGTCCTATGGGAACTCCCCTGTAGGTAACTCCTTTTCTCTTGCTGCTTTTAAGATTCTCTCTTTTTTTATCTTTAGCCTTTGCCATTTTAAATATGATGTATCCTGGAGAGGGCCTCTTTGTATCCATCTTGTTTGGGACTTTCTGTGCTTCCTGGAATTCTATGTCTATTTCCTGCACCAAATTAGGGAATTTTTCTTTCATTATTGTTTCAAATAGATTACAATTTCTTGCTCTTTCTCTTCTTCTTCTGGCACCCCTATGATGGGAATTTTGGAGTGCTGGAAGTTGTTCCAGGGGCTGCTTACACGATCCTCATTTTTTTGGATTCTTTTTTCTTATTATTGTTTTGATAGGTTGTGTTTTGCTTCCTTATGTTCCAAATCATTGATTTGATTATTGGCTATCTCCACGCAACTGTTGTTTCCCTGTAAATTGTTCTTTATTATAATTAGTATATCCTTCATTTCTGACTGGATTTTTTTTGCTGTTGAGGGCCTCACTAATTCCCTCGGCCATCCTTATAACCAGTGTTTTGAACTCTGTATCTGATAAATTGCTTGACTTCATTTTGTGTAGTTCTTTTTCTGGAGTTTTGATCTGTTCTTTCAGTTGGGCTGTGTTTCTTTGACTCCTCATTTTGGCAGCCTCTCTGTGTTTGTGTCTATATTAGGTAGAGTTGCTTTGACTCTGTCTTGGTAGCATAGCCTAATGTAGTAGGTAACCAGTAGCACAGCTTCCCATATCACCCAACCTGGTGTTCCCTTGGTGTGGGCTGAGTATACCCCCCTCTTGTAGTTGAGCCCTGATTGCTATTGGCAGGTCAATGGGAGGGATTTACCCAGGCCAGTTAGCTGCAAGGAGGCTGGTTATGACCACTGACCACCGACCTCTGCCCTCCATGTAGGATCAGCTGTGCTGGGACAGGGTGTTGCTCTGAAAAGGTTTATAGCTGTCCACTGGGCACATAGGCTCTGAGATTTCCCTGGTGGTTCAGCCAAGGTCAGCCCCTACTGTGTCTGTCCAGCGCCACCTTGCATGAGCTATAAGGCAGTCTGAGATGGCTGCTGGGCTTAGAGATTCCCAGGTAAAGCCAAACTGAATCTAGGCTGGCTGCTGCTAGTGCTAAGCCTGGGGCCATTTAGCAAGAGGTAGAGGGTAGGAAGTGGTGCTCACTGAGGCCAGTTCTTGCTTGTTTGAAAGGATATAATAAGTTATGAAGCATGAGCCAAGATCTGCCATTCATATGGAAAAATCACTGTTAATAGTTTGAGTGAGCCAGTAAGTTGGATGGGAGGGAGTCTCAGGGAATCTCCAGGGTCAGGCAAATAGTGTTAGGTTATGGACTCTCAGATATGGCACCTGCCTGCAACCTCTGTGGCTCTGTGTAGGGATGTTTTAGAAAAGGGACAATGGCCTCTGCTCACCTTTCAGTTTGAGAGAAAGGAAACAAGTCTTCCAGCTCCTGCCTTGATACCAGCCACTTCAATTCCTCCCCGTATGCCACTAGTGCCTTTCAATCTGCTACACCACCAGTGGTGGAGCTCAGAAAGAGTTAGTCTGAGTCAGGCTGTGTGTGGTTCTTTAAGAGGAACTGCTTGGGGCTCCAGGAGTTTCTACCACCAGTCTGCTGGTTTTTGCAGCCAGAAGTTAAGTGGACTTACTTTCCTGGCACTGGAACTCTAGGCTTGGGGGCCTGGTGTGGGGCTGGGACTCCTTGCTACCGAGATATCCCTCCTGAATTTTTACCCATCATTTGTGGATGTGGGACCGGCATCTCTGCCCCTCCTACCCCACTGGATGGATGTGATTTCTTTAATTCTATAGTTGTCAGACTTCCATCCAACTCAATTTCTAATGGTTCTGAGTGATTGGTTGTTATACATTTTAGCTGTAATTTGATTGATGTGGTTGTGTGAGAAGGTGAACCATGTTTACCCCTATACCATCATGTTGACCCATACTGCCCTAATTGTTGAGTTTTAACAGTTCTTATTTAGTTTGGATATAAGTCCATTATTAGATGTGTTTTGTAGATGTTATCTCAGTGGCTTGTGTTTTCATTCTCTTATTTATTCATGTTTAACACATACTTTTTAGGTCTGTGTCTCCTACATACTGTATTTATTCAAGTGGATTTAAGGGACCTTTGAGAAGATGATATATTCAGCCTGAATCAACATTCTGATCCATGAAGCTTATGGTCATTCTGATCTGTTAAGATCTGGGAGGCTGAACAGAATGTTTAAATGCATAGATTTTCAAAATGTACTCATTTGATTTTTGGTTCTGCCATTTTAGTTTTGTGGATGAGGACAAGTTACTTAAACTCTCTGTCCCTCAGTTTCCTCATTTATAAAACGGGGACTATAAATATGAGTGTCTATCATTATGTTGGCATAAAGATTAAAAGTTAATACATGTAAAGTTCTTTAGACAAGATCTTAGTAATAAGTGCTCAATAAATATCAGCTCTTGTTATAATTATTTCTACTGTCATTATTGCTGTAATTAACTTTTTCTGCCTCATCCCCTCGAGGTCATCCTGGCTGTCTCTAATTGGAAAAATTGGTTCTGTATTGAAATGTAGTCCGTCTTTATGTAACTTCTACTCATTGTTCCCCTTGTGTCCTTTGGAATATAGAAAATGAATTTAATACCTCTTCTAAATGATGTCTCTTTGGATTTTGAAGCTCATCCCTTGTGATAGCATACTAATTTTTGTTTTGTGCGAGGCACCAGGGATGGAAAGATAAATAAAATGTGGCCTGATTTGGAAAAGAACTTGTCTAATAAAATAAAACAGATATGGAATTAATCTTTTATATACACCTGCATCTGAATGTACATTTCTTTCTTCTTCCTATTAGAAAGGATGAATTCTTTGAAGCTGACACTGGCCCCACTATTTGTATAGTTATGATATTTCTCTTTGGTATTTGGATGTTTCTTCTCTTTCCCTAATTAATGCTCCGCTCGAAAGTGAACTATTGCCAGCATCCATTTCTTGGCCGTGGCTGAGTCCTATTCTTAACCTGCTAGCCACGTTTGACACCATTGATTAACTACCCCCTTCTGGACATTGCATTTCTTCCTAACTCTTTTGCATTATGTTCTCCTGTACTCATCTTTTAGAGGGTGAGTGCCCCAGGGTTTACTCTTTGGACTTTTTCACTTTTCTGCATTTTCAGGTGGTGATTTTATGTAGTTCCGGGTCTGGAAACTACAATTTTAGATGTTGAATAAGCATCTTAAAAGTTAATACATCCCAACTTGGAGACTTCTGGCCAAGATGGAGGCATAGGTAGACACACTGTGCCTCCACGCACAACCAAAAGGACAACAACAAATTTAAAAACAGAAACCAACCACAACTGACATAAAATTGAATTGTATGGAAGTCCGACAACCAAGGAGTTAAAGAAGAAACAGTCATCCAGACCATTAGGAGGTGCAGAGATGGGCAGTAAGGTGGAGAGGACTCACAGCAAGGCAGTGGCTGGAGGACTGGGGTGGTCAAGGTGGCAGCTAGAGGACTGGGTGGTCCCACATTCACAGGCAGATAAACTGAGAGGAATAACTGGGGAGCGAGACAAGCCACGTGACCCAGGATTCCAGCATGGGAAAATAAAGCCTCAAAACCTCTCACAGAAAACTCCTCTGGGGGTTGAGGAGGTGGGAGAAACTCCCATCCTCACAGGAGAGTTCATTGGAGAGACCCACAGGGTCTTAGAACTTACACAAGCCATCCCACCCAGGAATCAGCACCGGAAGGGCCCAATTTGATTGTGGGTAGCGAGGGAAGTGACTGAAAACCTGCAGAGAGCAGAGCAAACAGCATTGTTTCTTGTTGGACCCCTCCCCCACATACAGTGCATCCCAAAGCAGCGACTTGGGTTGCACTGCCCTGGCAATACCTAAGGCTCTGCCACTTACCATGTAACAGGTGCACCAAGACAAAAAAAAAGGCCCAAATGGAAAAACAGATCAAAACTCCAGAAAAAATACAACTAAGTGACAAAGAGATAGTCATCCTGTCAAATGCACAGTTCAAAACACTGGTAATCAGGATGCTCACAGAATTGGTTGAATATTTCACTTAGTTCTGCTCTGCTAAGTGAAATAAAGGAAAATGTACAGAGAACCAGCAGTGATGGAAAGGAAACTGGGACTCAGATCAATGGTGTGGACCAGAAAGAAGAAAGAAACATTCAACCAGAACAGAATGAAGAAACAAGAATTCAAAAAACTGAGGAGAGGCTTAGGAACCTCCAGGACAAATGTAAATATTCCAACATCTGAATCATAGGGGTTCCAGAGGGAGAAGAGGAAGAGCAAGAAATTGAAAACATAATGAAGGAGAACTTCCCTAATCTGGCAAAGGAAATAGACTTCCAGGAAGTACAGGAAGCTCAGAGTCTCCAAAAAGTTGGACCCAAGGAGGAACACACCAAGGCACATCTTAATTACATTAGCCAAGATTAAAGATAAGGAGAGAATCTTAAAAGCAAAAGGAGAAAGGAGACAGTTACCTACAAAAAGTTCCCATAAGGCTATTACCTCGTTTCTCAAAAGAAACCTTATAGGCAAGAAGGGGCTGGAAAGAAGTATTTGAAATCATGAAAGGCAAGGAACTATATCAAAGATTGCTCTATCCAGCAAAGCTCTCATTTAGAATGGAAGGGCAGATAAAGTGCTTCCCAGATAAGGTCAAGTTAAAGGAATTCATCATCACCAAGCCCTTATCATATGAAATGTTAAAGGGACTTATCTAAGAAAAAGATTAAAAAATATGAACAGTAAAATGACAACAGTCTCACAGTTATTAACAACAGAACCTAAAACAAAAATAAACTAAGGAAACAACTAGAACAGGAACAGAAACACAGAAATGGAGATCATATGGAGGGTTATCAGCAAGGGAGTGGGAGAGGGGGAGAGAGGGGAAAGGTACAGAGAATAAGTAGCATAAATGGTAGGTAGAAAATAGGGAGAGGTTATAAATAGTATAGGAAATGTAGAGGCCAAAGAACTTTTATAGACTGAAAGAACCCATGGACTGAACTGAAGTGGGGGAATGTGAGTGGGAGGGGGTGTGCAGGGTGGAGGGGAGTAAAGGGGGGGGGAACGGGACAACTGTGATAGCATAATTAATAAAATATGTTTTAAAAATACATCCCAACTTGGGGTGGTGAACACAAAACAATATGGAAATGATGTATTATAGAATTGTACACCTGAAACCTATATAATTTTATTAAACAAGATCACCCTAATAAATTCAATAAAAAAGTAAAATTAATATGGCCTAGAATAAATTCCAGATCCTCTCCTGATGCCCCCAAAGCAATAAATAGCAATTACATTTTTCTCGGTATCCAGGCCAAGAGCCTTGGAATTATTCTTGAGTCCTTTCTTCTCTGTCAACAAATCTTACCAGCTCTACTTTCAGAATATTCTAGTTCAGCCACTTCCCACATCTCAGCCATATTATTCTGGTGTTGATTTTTATAGCATCCTAATCCCTCCATTTCTGTCAGTGCTCCCCTGTAGTGTTTTTTCCCACACAGCAGTCTGAATGACTATTTTAAACTATAAGAATGGACATGTCACTATTCTTATCAAAGTCTTCCAGCAGCTTCTCATCTTAATACAAAATCTGAAGTCCTTGTATCCTATATGCAGTAATATGGCCTGTTACTGTCCCCCTTGCTCACTGTGTTTCTTCCTCCTCACTTTCCTGTAGCACTTCAAGCACTCTGTGTCAAGGTCTTGACTTTTGTTCTTCTGCCTAGATGTTCCTCCCCAAGATAACCATATGACTCTTCCACATCATTTATATCCCTGATCAGATGTTACCTGATCTGTGTAAACTAATTAGCATTGCTTTTTTTTTTTTTTCAGAGCTTTTAAAGCTCTTAACAAACCTTGAGTTTTACTGGGAATTGATATCAGGTCTACTGTACTATGTAGTCTTACAGAAGTCACCTTCTTGTGAAAACCAGAACTGTGTTTATCAGTGTGTCTAGTTGACAGCATATCTCAGAATACAAATGGAAATCTATGAGTTGTACAAGTTCTAATATCTGTCACTGCAGTTTATTTAAATCTGAGATTCATACTCATTCATGCAAGTGGTATACTCTTATTTAGGTCAAGCTGCTTGTCCTTTAGGATCAAACATCTCGCAAGCTGGTGAGGCATTCTACTTCTGCTAACCTCACCTCTTCTCTCAGTGCTATCTATAAAAATTGGTATGACCTAGTTCATAATACTATTGCCTGTTTACTTCTATTATATCACAATTAATTGTGTTCAACTCAGGAAACACTTATGACTACCTAAATACTACTTTGACATGGTCTGTCAAAGCCACTTCATTCTGTGGTATTTCTCTTGGTTTACATGTGACCATCATCTTTAAATGGAGAACTTCTGTATGGCAAAGGATCATGTATGTCTTAGGATCCTTTGAGTCTTCAGTACTTGTCTATAGTGGGCACTTAAATTCCTTTGAATGAATAAGTGGATGAATAGATAACTAAAAGAATCCCTTTGTTCTTTTCTACCATATCCAGTCTGTACATTATTCTTAATAGAGGGGATGGAAGCAAAATAGAGTATTAGTTACTTTCACTCATTATTATTGTAACACCTACCCCAAAGAGTGTATTGCTTTAGAGCTTGTTTTTCTTTCTGGTCTTAACAGAATGGAGTCTTTTTGTTTGTTTTTCTTACTTATATAGATTCTTACCGATCTTTTATATTAATTATTGATTATGTGCCCTTTGTAAAATATGTGGTCATCATAGATTCCTCAGTAGCTTATAACTCTTGGATATTTCCTCATTTGAGTAATGTTTGTATAGTTTTATTTTTGAGGATCTTTCTACACTCTTGAACTGTCCTTCTCCATGAGATTACACCTTTTCTCTGACCATTTTGAAAATATACAGGACACTTTTTACTGCATTTTCCGCCTTAACAATCATACTGTAAGGTGACATAGTTATTTTTTCCAAAGTCTCTCAGTACTTCCATTTCATATATTTTATATTATGGGAAGAATTAGGGGTTAAACTGACAGTTTTTATTAGGTTCCCTACTTATTTAATAAAAGTGTTTTTAATTTTAGGCTAGGATTTCTATGTTTTATAAATACTACTATCACCTTTTTTAGTAATGACTGGCTGCTCACTGCATACATATATGAGATACTTTGGCATTATCTAAAATTAGAATCAAGTCCGTAGTATCTCTTTCTGAGCCTTTAGAAGCAGATGCCCCAGGAAACAGGACAGTGTGTGAAGTAGACAGTGAGTTTGAGCAAGCCTTCCTTGGAAGGGCAGATTGTGCAGCACTGAGATGTTACTAGCAGAAGATATTTGAGCGCCATGCTCTTTTAAATGAATAAGTTCCAACAAGTTGGGGGTGGATGGAGTTGCCTCATTCTAAATGCTAGTGCTTATAAATATGGGTATTGAGATAGTTATTTCATCTTCATGTTTTCCACTTTGCACACTTTCATATTTATTCCTAGATTTTTTTTTTAACTAGATCACTAGTTTATTATAAAAGGATATGATGAATGGTACTGATGACCATTCAGACAGAAAAGGGGTACATAGGGTAAGGTATGTGGGTGGGAGCTTGGAGCTGCCATGTGTTCTTTGAATGCAGCCCTCTCCCCAAATCTGTATATATTCACCAAAGCTCTCCAATGAAGCCTCCTAAAAATTACATTACAGGAGGCTTCATTACATAGGTATGACTGACTAATTATTGGACATTGATGATGATTGATTGATCCTCTAGCCACATGCCCTCCCCAGAGGCTGGGGAGATGGACTGAAAGTTCCAATCTTTTGTTCACTTGGTTAGCTTCACTGGCACAGCCCCCATCCTTAGGTACTTTCCCTAACATCAGACTTTTATTCTAAGAGAAGCCTTTTTAATCAGATGGTAGGAAAGTGAATGACATTTTTAAAGGTTTTCTTCCTGTTTACTTTTAAGTTAATAGAGGAAAGATTATAGTCAGGAATCTCTCATGTCAGCCTGTTACTGTGCTCCAGTGTGACCCAGAGTAATCACCTAACTGATCCATTGTAAAAGGCTGACAGGAGGTCCTTACTGTGTGTTGTGTCCTAGAACAGTGGTCTTCATAGACAGTAATTTTGGATGCTATTTTTTTATTATACTTCTGTGTGCACTTTATTCTTGGTAGGAGCACATAAATCTGTACTAAGCTTAGATCTAACACTTTGCCTCTGGCCATTTGTCCCTCACACTTGGCCATATACCTATTAGATTCTAAGTCCTACTTCATATCACATATCTATGATGATCTTCCCTTTTCCCTATTGCCTTACACATTCTGAAATTCTCTTAAACGTTATATTGTACAGTTTAGCACTTTAAAGTATGATTTTCATATTACAAGCAGACGTAAGCACCATGAAGGCAAAAACTATGTCTTAATCATGTCACAAATGTGTAGTCTACCCCACCTGTGGCATTTTGTGAAGCCTACCTCTTCAGCAGCCCTAATAGCTTCATTGTGGTATATGGTACTGAATGAATATTTGTTGATTCTTGGAGTAATTTCTTGATGTATGATTCTTAAAAGTTAGGGTTACAGGCCCGTGGACACTCATGTTATTTGGAAGTCCAATGAGGGTTTTGGTAGAATATTAGACAGGTGTTCTATCTTAAATTGTTTGCATTTTCTTCTTTATTAGAAGCAATCATTTAGCCGTGATTAAATTTTGAATACAGGGTCTGGCACAAATAATGCCCCTTTTTAATTACAAAAACAATCATGTAATTCTCTAACATAACTATCACACTCATACACACCATATAACATTTTAGGTGAGTTATTCAAATTAAAACTACGAATTATTACACCCATATTACAGCTTTACCAACCACACTCAAGCAGGCCTTACTTCTGTTGTACCCTGTATGATGGTTAACATGATGTATTTAAATGTAAATCTGTAGTTTAAAATACTACATGAGAAGAATAGTCAAGTTTTATTAGTTTTGCTGAGAGGAATATCGAAGGTCTCTATGGAAAGGATTCTCAGACTTGACAAGAATAACTGTTTTCAGAGAATAAGTTCTAGTTTCTTGAAAAGATGGGAACTCAATAAAACTGTTAGGGTTATCAAGCCGACTTTCTACATTTAGAATACATTAGAAATGTGTTCTTTATGACTTAAAATTTAGTAAAACCAAAATTATCTGTTGTCTAAGAAAAGAAATGCATGGAGGCCTAGCATTGCTGCCCAGTGTAGAGTGTGTCATAGACTTTGTTACCAGTAAGATTCAAGCAGATCTATAACACTGGAGGCCTTGGAGAGCTAACGTCCAGGACCTAGAGAGAAGGACAGTGAACTCTGTTCTAAGTCTCATAACCACTGAATGTGAATAACTTAAAATCAGGTATGAAAATCTACTTAATTGAGAATATAAATAATTTAACCCTTTTTATAACCACCTCCATAACTGTCTGATGGAAATACCGAGTTTCAATTTTTTCATGTTCTCCAGGATATACACATACTTGTTTTGAACACTTTCGATAATGTTTAGGTCTCTAAGTGGAAATTAACTTTTTAAAAAACTTTATCAGAGATTTTCAAACAAAAATAGAAAAGAAAGCAGAAATATTAACTCCCTTACTCAGCTTCACCTTTAACAATTACTCGCCTATGGCAATCTTTTTTTTCATTTGTATCTCCAACTGCTTAATACCCCCAGGCTATTTTATAGCAAATCTTAAATATCTTTTCAGTTCATCTGTAAATGTTTTAATAGGTGTGTATCTCTTAAATATGAGATCTCATTTTAAACATAATCATATCTCCTTTAAAAAGTAACATTTAATATCACATATTCAGAAAAATTCAAATTTAACCTAGTTTTATTCATTAGTGGTATTATGATATGAGGAATGATTGATTGACACTGGCCAGTGCGGTTCAGTTGGTTGGAAGCATATGGGGGGCAACCAATAGATGTTTCCCTCCCACATCTTTGTTTCTCCATCTCTGTCTTCCTTACATCAATAAATTTTGTGCTCTAAAATCAATTAACATATGTTTTAAAGAAAGAATGATTGATTGGTTCAGATGTTGTCAATCTTACACCTAAGGGTTTTAGAGGCTGTTTATTATGGTCTAGATCCATTATTACCTTGGGATTTGCAGAGTAATGATTGATATTGATATACACACACACAAAATATATTTTATTGATTATGCTATTGCAGTTGTCCCATTTTTTCTCCCCTTTATTCCCCTCCCCCCCCTTCCCACCCACAGTCCCCCACCTTAGTTCATATTCATGGGTCATACATATAAGTTCTTTGGCTTCTCCATTTCCCATATTATCCTTAGCCTCCCCCTGTCTATTTTGTACCTACTATTTATGCTTCTTTTTCCCTGTGCCTTTTCCCCCATTCTCCTCCTCCCCCTCCCCGCTGATAACCCTCTATGTGATCTTCATTTCTGTGATTCTGGTTTTTTGATTATTTGTTTTTGTTTGTTTTTAAGTTCAGTTGTTGATAGCTGTGAATTTGCTGTCATTTTACTGTTCATAGTTTTGACTTTTTCTTAGATAAGTCCCTTTTAACATTTCATATAATTAGGGCTTGCTGATGATGAGCTCCTTGAACTTGACCTTATCTGAGAAGCACTTTATCTGCCCTTCCATTCTAAATGATAGCTTTGCTGGATAGAGCAATCTTGGATGTAGGTCCTTGCCTTTCATGAATTGGAATACTTCTTTCCAGCCCCTTCTGGCCTGTAAGGTTTCCTTTGAGAAGTCAGCTGCTAGTCTTATGGCAACTCCTTTGTAGGTGACTGTCTCCTTTTCTCTTGTTGCTTTTAAGATTCTCTCCTTATCTTTAATCTTGGCTAATGAAATTATGATGTGCCTTGGTATGTGTTTCCTTGGGTCCAACTTTTTGGGGACTCTGAGCTTCCTGTACTTCCTGGAAGTCTATTTCCTTTGCTAGATTGGCAAAGTTTTCTTTCATTATTTTTTTCAACTAAGTGTTCAATTTCTTGCTCTTTCTCTTCTCCTTCTGGCACCCATATGATTCACATGTTGGAATGTTTAAAGTTGTCTAGAGGTTCCTAAGCCTCTCCTCAATTTTTAATTCTTGTTTCTTCATTCTGTTCTGTTTGAATGTTTATTTCTTGCTTCTGCTCCAAAGCATTGATTTGAGTCTGTTTCCTTCTTTTCATGTTGGTTCTCTTTATTTCACTTTTCATAGCCTTCACTTTTTCTTCTGTTTTGCAGCCATACTCAACCATTTTTGTGAGCATTCTGATTACCAGTGATTTGAACTCTGCTTCTGATATGTTGGCTATCTCTTAGTCACTTAGTTGTATATTTTCTGGAGCTTTGATCTGTTCTTTCATTTGGGCCATATTTCTTCGTCTTGGCACACCAGTTATGTAGTAGAGGGTGGAGCCTTAGGTATTTGCCAGGGCAGGGCAACCCACTTCCCTGTGTTGTTGGGGAGGGGTCCAAGAGGGAAAAATGCCTCTTGGTCAGCTCTCGACTGGCTCCTCCCTGCTTTTCATAAGCAAGTTGGGTCCTTTTGGTGCTGATTCCCAGGTGGGTGGGTTTGTGTACATTCTAGGAGCCCACAGGTCTCTCCAACAAACTCTCCGATGAGGCTGGGACTTCCTTCTGCTGCCTCAACCCCCACAGGATTTTATAGTCAGAGGTTTTGAGGCTTTATTTCCCTGTGCTGGAATCCTGGGTTGTGTGATCTGTCTCACTTCCCAGCTGTTCCTCCTGGCTTATCTGCCTGCGAGTGTGGGACTGCCCTGTCCACCAGCTGCCATCTTGCCGCTTGTTCTCTCTGCCCCAGCTGCCCGTCTCCACCCCTCCTACTGGTCTGTATGAATGTTTCTTCTTTAACTCTTTGGTTGTCAGACTTACGTACAGGTCAATTTTCTGGCAGATCTGCTTGTTTTTGTTTTTAAATTTGTTGTTGTCCTTCTTTTAGTTGTGCAAGGAGGCAAAGTATATATACCTATGTCTCCGTCTTGGCCAGAAGTTCTAATGATACACATTTTTAATCCTCAGATATCCAGTATTGAGATTTCTGATCGTCCTATACTTTAAACTATATGCGATGAATCAGGGTCTAGATAAGGTCCCCACTGCAGTTGGTTGACAGTAAATATCTTTATGCTTCTCTTTCTCCTTCCTCTTTCCCATCCTCCTCTCTTCCTCTCTTTGCTGTTTATTTGTTGAAGAAACTGGGTGTATGCTAGTTGCTTAAGCTGAATATAGGTGATTGCATTTCCTTTTTTTAAAGTATATAATCTTTATTATATTTTTTCATTACCATTTAGTCCTCTTAAACCCCTCCTCCCTGCAGCAATCACCATCTTGTTGTCCATGGGTGACTGCATTCAATGTTTCATTTAACATTCCTTTATTTTCTGTAAATTGGTAGTTAGGTATAGTGACTTGATTATATTCATGCTTAATTTTTGGACAATATTTAGAAGCAGTATTGTATTCTTCCGTAAGGAGGCATTTATTACTTCTCTTCTGGTGTTGGCATGTTAATAGCCACTGGGATATATTGTCCACAGTGGCTGATAATAATACTTGTGATTCCTTGTAACTAGCTTTAGTTGGTAATCTAGGTTTTTTCTTCTCTGGGCACTATTGAGAATTAAAAAGAAAAAAAGATTCAATATCAAGTTGTGGTATTTTCCTGGATGCGACGTAGGTTTGATGTTGTGCACTTTTGCAAGCCCTTTTTCTGTATGAAGACCTTCTTCACCTTAGATCAATTTTCTTCTAGATTAGTTTTATTTTCTTATTTCTTTATTTTCCCTCTCCACTGTCTCTTTATTGCTTTCTGACTTGTTCTGTCACTTTATTCAAGTCTTTGCTCAAATGTTACCTTATCAGATCACAGTAATCACTCTGTGAAGGCATTCTACTGCCATCTTCTTTTTTTGCTTCATTTTTCTTCATAGCATCTGATATTTATTTATTTATATTGTCTCCCCTCTGACTTAGATGTAAGGCAGGGATTTTTTTTTTTTGTTTAATTCACCGCTGTTTCCTTGATGTTTAAAATTTCTTTCATATAGTTGGCTCTCAGTAATATTTGTTGAATAAATGTATTACGTTGGATTCAGCATTTATTCTCATTTTTTGACTTGTGTTGCATACTTTAAATATATATATATATATTTTTCTACATATTGAAAGTTCTTTTTAACATTATCTTCCAGGAACCGTTGAACATTTGCTTTTGATAACTGTTTATAAATTCTAACATTTCTTGTTCTCATTTTTTCATTGCACTGTGTACTTGTTTCATGGCTGCTGTGTCCACTTGTCTCTCTGAGGCTGCCAAGTAAACTCTCCCACCTCGCCTTCTCCCCCTCACCTGAGAGGTTATCTTTGGATCCCTAAATTTTCTTCATTTCTTCCTTTGTTCATCTTGATTGCCCATTTCTTTTTTTTTTTTTTTTTTTTTTTTAAAGATTTTATTTATTTATCTTTAGAGGGGAAGGGAAGGAGAGAGGGAGAGAAACATCAATGTGGGGTTGCCTCTTGTATGTCCCCTGCTGGGAACTGGCCTGGCAACCCAGGCATGTGCCCTGACTGGGAATCGAACCGTGATCCTGTGGTTCGCAGGCCCACACTCAATCCACTGAGCTACACCAGCCAGGGCTTGATTGCCCATTTCTTGAAGCAGAGTTTCTCTGGTCCTGGTTTGGGCTTCTTCAGTAGTTGTTTGGATCCATTCCTCTAATAGATCTCTTTCTTTAATGTAATAAAAATTGCACTCCCATTAGAGTGTTTGGGCATGTGGCAGGAAAAGGGCATGTGGCAGGAAGGTAAGAAAGGAGGCTTCAGATGGCTCAGGAACTCTGAAATTAGTTTTAATTGCATCGATTGTTTGTTCTACAGCTTACTCTTCCTTGCTTCCAAGACCTTCTTATCTGTGGAGTCTTTGGCTGTGGTTTGCTTTGCTCCTATTTTTCTGTCAGTTTCATTCTGTCTACCTGTATTTTTTAAATACCCTGAAAGCTTTCTTTTTAGATGACAGTCTTTCTTGTTATCCAATACCATGATTTTATTTTTTCTTTTTAAACTTTTTACAAGGTTATTTTACTGGAAATGATTGAAGAAATACATGATGATGTTCATAAAGTGAAACATCTCTACTTCTACTCCCCTCCACAGAAGTAACCACTATTAATAATTTGTTATTTTTAACGTATATATGATTATCACTCTTTATCTTACTTTTTTGATTTGACAATATATCTTGAACATTTTTCCATCATACCAACTTACTAATTATTTTCCAGATTGATAAAATTCCTGCTTTTTACTGAATAAAATATAATATCTTATTGTTTTAATTTGCATTTCCTTGCTTAGAAAGTTTTATTGTTGAGCATTTTCTCATTAATTTTAAGATGGAACAGACAATTTTAAAATTTTAAAAAGGACAACTATAAGAATATATACAATGTCTAGATATATTTAAGAAATAACTAAAGACATGGACAAAGGGTAGAAACAGGTCAGCATTTCACATACATAGTATAAATCCTCAGTTTCTTACAATTTTTATACTGTTATTTTAAAATACATCTCTTCTGTCACTTCAGTGGGTTCTTGGTAAGGAGACGAATTAGATATGTGTGCTGAACTTGCCCTACGTAGCAGGAATTTAGACAGATTTTAATTATTCCATATCCTAGGGTTTGACTTGCTGAATTTAAGAAGCTATATCAAGAAGTCATAAGCATGCAGTCACTTACAACATTACATATGTTTTCATTTTATGCGTCAGAACTATGAGGGGGAACCACCCCCCCCCCCCCCCCCCCCCGCCGCAAAACAAAACAAAAACAATCTTCTGGAGGGCAGGCTCCTTGTAGTACAGGCTTTTCCCACTAGGTGAGTGTTCTAGGAACCCATCTGTATCAGTGTACCAGCTGGTGTTGTTGTGAGAGGCTATGTTTGGCTTCTGTGTATTATTTTTGAAGACTCTTTCAACACATTTTCCCGTTTCTTGATGGGTGATTTATGAGCGCATCTGCCTACACCATGCTCAGTGTTTGGCAGTTTTTGACCCAAAAAGGCATGAATTTTTGTGCCCCACCCTCCCAATTCACCTGATATTGCCCCAGGTGACCATTTCTTTTGGTTTCCCTGGATTAAAAAGGTCCACAAAGGGAAACATTTTGCCAAGGTGGAAGTGGTGAAACATAAACCAGCAGAAGCACTAAAAGACATCGAAATTGACAGGTTCAAAAACTGTTTGGAGTAGTGGAAAAAATGTCTCAATAGGTGTATTGCATCAAATGGGGAGTACTTTGAAGGTGACTGAAATTTAAATTTATAAGAATAAAAACACAATTTTTTATAAATACATTCTGATTTTTTTGGGTCCCCCTTGTATTTCTGATAGCTTGAATTATTGACAAGTAGAATCTTATAGGCCCTATTAGGTTTAGTTAGACTTCAGAGATACCATAGAACAATTTGCTTTAATGTTTACAAACTATATAAGGTAAGGAATTTGCCCATAATCACATATGTAATAGCAGAGGAAAGTTTAGGACTCAGGTATTCCAACTTTCTGATGTTCCCTCTCTTCCCACCTACCCATTATATTATTTTGCTCTTCATTGTCAAGGTAACTTCTAGACTGAAGAATAATCACATTTTTTCAAAAACATATGTTTTAAATTCTGTAAACAGATTGCAGATTTTTTCTTTTTTTCATTTTTTTTTATTTTATTTTTAATCAGACTGCAGATTTTCATTCAGAATTGGTGACTACAAATACAGAATTTTAGATTAAAGCCTGCTAGGCGTGAAAATTAACTTTTTGAAACTTAGTATTTATTTTTTTTGTTGTTGTTCAGTTATAGTTGTCCCATTTACCCCCATTGCTCTCCCTTGCCCCATTCAATCCCTGCTCCTAAAGACAATACCCACCCCATTGTCCTTGTCTATGGGTCTGTTGTACGTGTTTCCCTTCTTTCCCCATTATCCAAGTGCCCCCTCCCCTCTGGTCTTTGTCAGTTTGTTCTATATTTCCATGTCTCTGGTTCTTTTTTGCTCATTTGTTTGTTTTGTTGACTAGGTTCCATTTGTAGGTGACATCATATGGTATTTGTCTTTCCTGGTCTGGCTTATTTCACTTAACATAATATTCTCCAGTTTATTCCACACTGCTGCAAAGGGTAGGAACACCTTCTTTCTTTCTGCTGTGTGTAGTATTCCATTGCGTAAATGAATCACAGCTTTTTGATCCATTCATTTACTAATGGACACTTAAGTTGCTTCCAGCACTTGGCTGTTATAAATAGCACTGCTATGAACATTGGGGTGCATAGGTTCTTTTGAATCAGTGTTTCAGGGTTCTTAGGGTATAATTCCAGCACTAGAATTGCTGGGTCAAAAGGTAGATCCATTTTTCGTCTTTTGAGGAAACTCCATACTGTTTTCCACAGAGTCTGCACTAGTCTGTATTCCTACCAACAGTGCACTAGGGTTCCCTTTTCTCAATCTTGCCAGCACTTTCTTAAATTTGTTTTTATCTCACATCAGAATAGTTCTATAAAGCATTATTATTATTTTTTTTAACATAGAAGGCTATTTGGAAATAAGTAGCCATTTGGGAATACTTGTTGCTTTGGAAGGATATGTCAAGTATTCTTTGGCACCAAATAATTAAAATTGCAACCTTTTTTTTTTTTAAAAACAAGTTCTGTTTGTGGACACAGGTAATTCTTTTATTCATTTTCCACTTTAACTTTGGAATAGAAAGTATTTTTTTTTTTTAGTTATTAGGATGTAAAAGGATCATTCAACGTCAGTAAATCATTTATTATAAAACCAATGGAGTAGAATTGTTTATATTCTTCCTACACATTCTTTTATCAGAATTTTCGGTCTCAACCTGTTTTGTAAATAAGGTTTTCTATAAAGAAGTTAAGAAAGTTAACATTTTGGGGAAGGAGAAAGAGGGAGAGAAACATCAGTGTGTGGTTGCCTTTCACATGTCCCCTCCTGGGGACCTGGCCCACAACCCAGAAAAGTCCTGACTGGGAATCGAACCAGCAGCCCTTTGGTTCGCAGGCCTGTGCTCAATCCACTGAGCCATACCAGCCAGGGTGGGATCATAACTTTTTTAACATTCTAGAATTTAAAAGATAAATAAATTGTAAGTAAGCACTCAGAGTTGTAAATGCCATCTGGATTTGAGTAATGTCCAAGGCCACAGTGGTTGAGAACTATAATCTGCATTTATGTTTATTTTCTTATCAGTTATAGAAGTTTTATAACAAATGCATTTTTTAAATTTATCATATATTATTTATTAATTAAAATCCTTTTAATGAAAAACTTATTTTGTCTTAGAAAATGGCCTTGGGCATTCTCCTTTAATTTATTGATTTGGTACAAAGTGAAAAAGCATATGAAAAGATTTGGGATAATTGCAATGTATGTGGTATCTAGCTTGCCAATGATATTTTTGCTTTTTTTTAGTGTATTAAGCGAAGTGTTTTAAACTCTTTCTAGAATGGAATTTCACTTCAGTAGTAAACAATACCCTATGAAAAGGGTTTCCAGTGACAGTTTTCAATTTGTAATGCAGAAGCTTCGCTGTGGTGCAAAGTGTTATGACTGACATTTTATTTAGGAAAATACATCACGGAACTCCATATGATGGTATAAATTTCACAGTGCTTTCATGTTCTAAATTGGAATGAAAGATACATTAAAATTTACATTAACTTAGATCTGTTTTCAAAGTTGAGGAGTCAGTGGGAAGGGCAGTAGGATGGAGATTACGGACTGTGTTTGGGACTCCGTGGTGGGCAGTTGGGTCAAAGCAGCCCTTTAATCATAAATGGAAAGGACATTTTTGACCAAGGCAATTAGGTTACGTGACTCTTTTTCCCTTTTTGTTTTTTATTTGTTACAGGCAAAGGGGAAGATAGTGATGTACTCAGTATAAATGCAGATGCTTATGACAGTGACATTGAAGGCCCATGCAATGAAGAAGCAGCTGCTCCAGAGGTTCCAGAAAATACAGTCCAAAGTGAAGCTGGTCAGATAGATGACCTGGAGAAAGACATTGAGAAAAGTGTGAATGAGATTCTGGGACTGGCAGAGTCTAGCCCAACGGAACCCAAAGCAGCCACCTTAACTGTTCCTCCACCAGAAGATGTTCAGCCTTCTGCACAGCAGCTGGAGCTGCTAGAACTTGAGATGAGGGCAAGAGCTATTAAAGCCCTAATGAAAGCTGGTGATATAAAAAAGCCAACCTAGTTATTTAACTTGAACCTGAATTTTTGGTGTGTTTGAACAAAGCCACATGCTATAATTTTGTATCTGTTTATTTTGAGTTTTACATGATATTTCTCGTATAACCCATATTAGATAATACAGTTTTTTCATTGATGTGACTTTTATATTATATATGTGTTATTGTTTTATGAGTTCATGGAAAATACCATTGGATAATTGGATACTTTGTTATATACACTGCAGATTAGTATCTGAAAAGCCATTAGCAGAGTCCTGGTAAATTTTTTTCTTTATTTTTAAATGTTTGGGCACCAAACTTAAAAGGCTAAGAAAAATTGACAAAGCATATTGCTCTTAAGGTACCTATATATTTAGCAGTGAAATATTAAATTATTGCTCCTAGATTTGTTAACAGTGTAAGAAATTTAGTTTTGCTTATATGCACTTTGAAAATATGAATTGTCTTGAAGATACATACCTTATATGGTTGTGGATTTACTAGTAAAAACCGAGTAACATTTTTTACTGTAAGGTTTAGAGGTCTGAAATAGCTGAGAAAAACCTTATAAAATAGCCTTAATGTAAGGTAGTTTTTAACAATGTAGAGTAATTGCCCAACTTGAATTCCAGCAGACAAGCCATTCTCACAGGCATTTGATATTATTGGACACTTTGTTCAAGTGTTTTTCTTCACTAAAAAGGGAACACATTTTCATTTTCATTCCAAGCTATCAGGGGAAGGAGAATATTTTATCATACAGGCTTTCATCTAGTGTTTTTGCTTGAAGATCTGAAGCACTAAAATTCCATGAATTAAAAATAATAAAGACTGTCATTCTGGATTTGAAGACTTTTGGTACATTTCCAAAAGCAAAATTAATTTCAGGAAGCTTTGTTAAGTTGATGTTATAATCTGATTTTGTATAGTTTTTGTAAATAATTAACATCTTGCCACAATTATGGATGCTTTTTGCCCTATCACCAATTGTAGTTGTTTGATAACAAAATAAATTTAGGTAGAGATACTTAAGATAAATTGTTTTTTTTCTCTAAAATATAAATCTAGAACCGTTGTTTTTATATTTGCTCACAATTATAGTATATTTTATTTATAAGCTATTCTTTGCCAATGCTATATGAGGATTTTCCTCAGACACTGAACGTACTGAGATTGTGTTTTAGTAGTTGACTTAATTGTATATAAAAATTGTAGAAGATTTATTATGGAAATAGAGAGTGAACATTTATAAAACATTGGAGTTGTAGTTACAAATTCTTTTTGTTGTTCCTGAACATGCCTTTAAATTACCTTGTCATTTTTCTTTTCTCCCTGAATCTGATGAAGCAGAGGCCTGTGTCATTTGAAAAGCTTCTCTTAGGCTAGTAAACATGAATATGATTTAAGTAGTTAGTTCTTGTAGTTAATTGCCTCAAGATAAAAAAAACATTGATTATGATAAAATAATTTTTCTCTTTCAACCTAAGCTAAAAGTTAAAATAATAAAGTAGTACGGAATAAATTTTAATGCTTAGTAAATATAAAATGCAGTAGATGACATATGAGTGATTAAACATAGAGGAGTAGAAAAAAGGCTCAGTGCTTTGTAACTGATTAAAGTCACACCTTCATGAAGCTTTGTGTGTCTGCTGTATTCAGTATGCAGAATGGTTTAGAGAATATTTCACTAGACGTGGATATGTGAGGTAGAATAAGCTCAACATATTAGAGGCTACTTAGAGTTCTGCTTGGAAAATCAACTTTTCCTTATTTTTTTCCTTTTTTAATGTTGAAAGACAGGAGAGCTTTTTGAAAATGAATGGCTTTAAAGAATAGGGATAAGTTTGTATTGGACATACCTAAGTAATGAGAAAATAACATTGATCTGATGCTGTTATTTAAATCATCAGCTCACAGGTATTTATTGATTACCTTTGCGATGCTTAGTCTTGTTCAGAATCTTAAACTCAGGATGATACAGTATAGATTTTAGTGTGGAATAGACTGACTAAAAAAGATCGGGATGCTGCTTCCTTTCATGTCTAATTCTTCCTCTCTTTTGCCAAAATAAGGACAATTTCTAGACAATATTTAATTAAAATTAAAAGAGAAAAAAATTGGCAGCCTAATTTTCCACTTAAAGCAATCCTGATATTTGGCTAGGAACTTGACCTAAATCTTGAATGGTAGGTGGCAACTGATAATGGATCCCCTTCATGAGACCTTGGCCATTTTTCAATGTTCCTACTAATTTACACACTTAGATAGATATTGAAAATCCTATTATTAGGTTACTTGTGTAACATCCTAATGAAAAAATCACCTAAACTCCTCAAATCCTTTTGCTGAACACTTACAAGTCCTTAAAACTATCAGGCAATATATTCTTTTCAACCTATCTTGTTGCCACAGCCTATTTTCAACAAATCGTTAGATCGTAGGGCATGATTGCTACCTGAGTAGAGGTGTTCAGAGTCTTTTGAACAATAATACAAATTGCAATAAAATACCAGGGTGGGGCAAAAGTAGGTTTACATTTGTTCATTTGTTCATATGGAAAATAATACAATAGTTAAGAAATAATACAAGAATAAACTTTCACATACAGCTGTAAACCTACTTTTGCCCCACCCTTTATGTATTTTTTTATTTTTATTTTTCAAAGATTTTATTTATTTATTTTTAGAGAGAGGGAAAGGAGGCAGAAAGTGAGGGAGAGAGACATTCATGTGCGAGGAAAACATTGATTGGTTGTCTCTCATGCGCCCCCCAAATGGAGACCTGGCCTTTAGCCCAGACGCGTGTCCTGACCAGGAATCGAACTGGCAACCTGAGGGTCCGCAGGCCAGCACTCAATCCACTGAGCCACAGCTGCCAGGGCTCCATATTTTTTAAATGCCATTTTCAAGATAGATGAAACAGCAGTGAACCCATAGCCTGGGCCGAAGAAAGCTGTCAGCCTAAAACTTTTAAAAATTCTCAGTTCTGTTTCATCATAAAAAATAAGAAAAGAGAGTTCAGTTATAGATACTTCTCCTTTATCATATCTGTTAAATTCTTAAAAAAGACGAATATGCTGTAACTTAAAACTGCTAGATATCTCTACATTTTCTTTATCTTCAAGTCAACTCCCTTTTTGAAACAAAAGAGCGAATGAATAAATAGTAGGAACTCAAATACATTTCCTTGGTATTTAATCATTATTTTCAAAGGTGTGATGCAGTGAACAGAGTGAGAGTTAAAAGCAGAAAGTTCTGAGTGTGTCCAAACCAGTTGTGTAACCTTTGACAAATAACTATAAAATGAGGGAAACAAGTTGTTAACCAATATATAATACTTCTTTCTGAGATAGTATTTTTAGACTCAAGTACAGAATACCATAAAAATTTGGAAAATGTAGGGAACTCAAGTTCAAATATTTTTCTTTTTTTTTTTTTTGGACATGAGTGTGTACTTTTTAAAATTTATTTATTTTTTTTAAATATATTTTATTGATTATGCTGTTATAGTTGTCCCATTTCTCCCCCATCACTCCCCTCCACCCTGCACACCCCCTCTCACCCACATTCCCCTCCTTAGTTCATGTCCATGTGTCATAAGTTCTTTAGCTTCTACATTTCCCACACTATTCTTACCCTCCCCCTGTCTATTTTCTACCTACCGTCTATGCTACTTATTCCCTGTACCTTTCCCCCTCTCTCCTCCTCCCACTCCGCTGTTGCTAACCCTCCTTGTGATCTCTATTTCTGTGTTCCTGTTCCTGTTGTAGTTGTTTGCTTAGTTTGCTTTTATTTTAGATGTGGTTGTTAATATCTGAGCTTTTTGTCTTTTTACTGTCACATTTTTTATCTTCTTTTTCTTAGATAAGTCCCCTTAACATTTCATATAATACGGGCCTGGTAATGATGAATTCCTTTAACTTGACCTTATCTGAGAAGCACTTTATCTTCCCTTCCATTCTAAATGACAGCTTTGCTGGATAGAGCAATCTTGGATGTAGGTCCTTGATTTTCATGACTTGGAATACTTCTTTCCAGCCCCTTCTTGCCTGGAAGGTCTCTTTTGAGAAATCAGTTGACAGTCTGATGGGAACTCCTTTGTAGGTGACTGTCCCCTTACCCCTTGCTGCTTCTAGAATTCTCCCCTTCATTTTAGTGTTGGCCAATGTAATTACGATGCGCCTTGGTATGTTCCTCCTTGGGTCCAACTTCTTGGGAACTCTGTGAGCTTCCTGGACTTCCTGTTAGTCTATTTCCTTTGCCAGATTGGGGAAGTTCTCCTTTATTATTTGTTGAAATAAGTTTGCCACTTGTTGCTCTTCTCCTTCTTCCCCTTCTGGTACCCCTATAATTTGGATGTTGTGACATTTAAAGATGTCCCGGAGATTCCTAAGCCTCTGCTCATTTTTTTTGAATTCTTGTTTTTTTTTTTTTTTAAATATATTTTATTGATTATGCTATTACAGTTGTCCCATTTCTCCCCCATCATTCCCCCTACCCTGCACACCCTCTCCCACCCACATTCCCCCCTTTAGTTCATGTCCATGTGTCATAAGTTCTTTAGCTTCTACATTTCCCATACTATTCTTACCCTCCCCCCATTTTCTACCCACTATCTATGCTACTCATTCTCTCTACCTTTTCCCCCTCTCTCCTCCTCCCACGCCCCTGTTGCTAACCCTCCATATGATCTCCATTTCTGTGTTCCTGTTCCTGTTCTAGCTGTTTGCTTAGTTTGCTTTTGTTTTAGGTGTGGTTGTTAATAGCTGTGAGTTCGCTGTCTTTTCACTGTCATATTTTTTATCTTCTTTTTCTTAGATAAGTCCCTTTAACATTTCATATAATAAGGGCTTGGTGGTGATGAACTCCTTGAACTTGACCTTATCTGAGAAGCACTTTATCTGTCCTTCCATTCTAAATGACAGCTTTGCTGGATAGAGCAATTTTGGATGTAGGTCCCTGCTTTTCAAGATTTCAAATATTTCTTTCCAGCCCCTTCTTGCCTGCAAGGTCTCTTTTGAGAAATCAACTGACAGTCTGATGGGAACTCCTTTGTAGGTGACTGTTCCCTTATCCCTTGCTGCTTCTAGAATTCTCTCCTTCATTTTAATCTTGGCCAATGTAATTACGATGTGCCTTGGGGTGTTCCTCCTTGGGTCCAACTTCTTGGGGACTCTCTGAGCTTCCTGGACTTCCTGGTAGTCTATTTCCTTTGCCAGATTGGGGAAGTTCTCTTTTATTATTTGTTCAAGTAAGTTTTCCATTTGTTGCTCTTCTTCTTCCCCTTCTGGGACCCCTATAATTCGGATGTTGGGATGCTTAACGATGTCCCGGAGGTTCCTAAGCCTCTCCTTATTTTTTTGAATTCTTGTTTCTTCCTCATTTTCTGTTTGGTTGTTAGTTTCTTCCTTCTGGTCCACTCCATTGATCTGAGTCCCAGTTTTTCTTCCATCTCTATCTCTTCCCCATGCATCTTCCTTCATTTCACGTATTGTAGCCTGCATTTTTTCATCTAATTTGTGAGCAAAATCAACCAATTCTGTGAGCATTTTGATGACCAGTGCTTTGAACTGTGCATCTGATAGATTGGCTATCTCTTCACCGCTTAGAGGAATTGACTCTGGGGTTTTCATTTTTTCTCCAGTTTGAGCCATTTTTGGTGGGTTTTTTTGTTGTTGTTGTTGTTTGTTTGTTTTGGTTTGGTTTGGTTTTAGTCTGGTCTCAGCTATTACGTAGTGAGGAGTGGAGCCTCAGGCACTCCCCAGCGTGGGGCAGCCCAGTCGCTGGGTTGTGACTCTGTATGTGGGGGCGGGGTCTGAGAGGGAACAATGGTGCCTGCTCTGCTCTCTCCTGGATTCAGTCCCTTCTGCCATTTCCCCTCTGCCTGGACTGTCTGCTCGAGCGAATGTGGGACCACTTGGTCAGCCAGATGCCCTGTGCGGCCTCACTGGGTCTGCACAGTTGCCCCCCTGTGCCCGGGGTCCGCCAGCTGCTGCCTGTGGGCCCAGGGACCGCCAATTGCTGCCTGTGCACCTGGGAACTGCCAGCCGCTGCTTCTTGCGTTCCCAGGTCCGCACCTCCACTTTTTCCTGCCGCGACCCCACCCCTCTTACCGGTTTGGATGTATGGTTGTTGGACTTCCATACAGTTCAATTTTCTATCAGTTCTGGTTGTTTTCTTGTTTCTAAATATTTGTTGTCCTTAATTTTGGTTGTGAGAGGAGGCACAGTGTGTCCGCCTACGCCTTCATCTTGGCCAGAAGTCGAATTCTTGTTTCTTCCTTGTTTTCTGATTGGATGTTTCTTTCTTCCTTCTGGTCCACTCCATTGATTTGAGTCCCAGTTTTCCTCCCATCTCTATTGGTTCCCTGTGCATTTTCCTTTTTTTCACTTATTGTAGCCTTCGTTTGTTCATCTAATTTGTGGGCAAAATCAATTCTGTGAGCATCCTGGTCACCAGGGCTTTGAACTGTGCATCTGATAGGTTGGCTATCTCTTTGTCGCTTAGAGGAATTGGCTCTGGGGCTTTGATTTGTTCTCCCGTTTGAGCCATTTTAGGGGTTTTTTTGTTTGTTTGTTTTTGGTCTGGTCGCGGCTGTTATGTAGTGAGGGGCAGAGCCTTAGGTGTTTCCCAGGGTGGGCTAGCCCAGTTGCTGGGTATTGAGGCTGTATGTGGGGGTGGTGTCCGAGAGGGAACAATGGCACTTGCTCTGCTCTCTGTCGGATTCCAGTCCCTTCCTCTGCTTCCCCTTCTCCTGGATTATATGTGCGCAAATGTGGGACCACCTGGTCAGCCAGCCTCCTTGCATGGCCCCACTGGGTCTGCACCTTTGCCACCCCATGTCCAGGGGTCCGCTAGCTGCCACCTGAGCATCTGGGGTCTGCTAGCTGCCGACTGCATACCTGGGATCTGCCAACTGCTGCTACCTGCGCACCCGGTCCGCCAGCCATTACTTTTTCCTGCCTCGACTCTGCCCCTCTTACCAGTCTGGATGAATGGTTGTTGGACTTCCGTACAGTTCAATTTTCTATCACTTCCGGTTGTTTTCTTGTTTCTAAATCTTTGTTGTCCTTAATTTTGGTTGTGCGAGGAGGCACAGTGTGTCCACCTACACCTCCATCTTGGCCGGAAGTCCAAGTTCAAATATTTCTTACCTTTGCCCTTCTTCCCGCATTTCAAAATGAACTAACCCAGTTCATTTCTTTTTTTTTTTTTTTCTTTAGCAGGATCACTTGGTAAGTACACTGCCTAGAATTACTCACTTTGGCCCATAAATTTAGGTTATCTTTAAGTTATTTTTTTATTTATTTCAAAATAATATGTAAATAATGTCAAGTAAAAAAATGTTTTCCCCAAGACTTAAAATGAAAAATAGTACTTTTTTCCTCTATTTTTGCACCAGCTTTTTTTGAGATGTAATCACTTTCAAGTCTTTTAGCCATTTTTTTCCATATATGTTTGTATTTTTAAGTAACAATCATTATCTATTTCTTGACATTTTAGTTTTAGATTTATCTATTGATCTATTTTGGAATATGACAGTTAAGCTCTGTTTCTTTTACCTGCCTGAACACATACCTTCCTCCCTCATCCTTCCATACGTTGCAGTTACAGTATACTTTTGGTTAAGGTAGCATTTAATATTTATACTTTTCACCTACGTAAAACTATTCTCATCTGGGCTGTGTGGTATCTGTAACTCCTATTTTGGTACAGTTTTTATTTTAAATGTTTTTGGAATTAATAACTACCATATTTCATTTGCTCAGTGTTTTCTGTAGTAGACATGAACTTACACCTTGTTTCCCAGAAGTATAAATCTCTTTACAGTAGGATGAAAAACATCGTATAATCTTTTTTTTTTTTCCTTCTCATAAAGACATTCCTCCTGGAGCTCTCCCTTCCTCACTAATCTGGGTTGGTTGCTCTTCATCTCTCATGTTGCATATTCCATTTCAGATTCCTCTGTCTTCCTCTTTTAGTTAGTACCTCATTTTGGTGGCATACCTGTTTCAACACTGGGTTGAAACATTGCGTGAGTGTTGACATAGAGGCTGGAAATCATTGCACAAGTGTTTTCCAGTTTTCACTGAATCTGTTGAGAAGTCGTTTGTCATTTTGATTCTTTTTACTTACATGTGTCCTGTTTGTTTCTTTTTGGAAACTGTTAGGATCTTATCTTTATTCCCAGTATTCTGAAGTTTATTGATGTTGTGTCAGGGGTTTTTGGTTTTAAGATACTACTCCTGGCCCCCTTTTTTTCTGTCTCATACCCTGATCATGCGAAAACCTGCCAGTCAATGCTGAGAGCCTACACCGGAAATGATCACAAATACCTTTTCTCCAGGCTCCATCCTAGTCCTCAGATCAGAAACTGTTAGATGGGTCTTTTTTCCTTCACTGAGTTGATCATTGGTGGACTGTTTTCAGGGAGAAAATTTATGTCATTCAGTTCTGGGAAGTTTTTAAATACTGCTTCTCAGATAAGTTCCCTTCTACTTTTTTCTAATCTGTTTCTGGAACTCATTTTATTAAAATATATAGGTCTAGTTTTTTTAATTTGATTTTTTTTATTTTATAAGAGTTTATTTGAGCCAAACTGATAACAATTTTCAGGAAACAAAATCTCAAATGCTGCCTATTTCTATTGTCTCTGTTTCCATCTTTCTTCTACCTTGTTGTATATTTTCTTGATACTCTCTTCCAGTTCTTCCAATGATTTTTAAAAAAAACTCGCATCGTGTTTTTAATATCCAAAAGATAATTGTATATTTTTATTCTCCAAATATTCTCTTTTCAAGCTAGCATTATGTCCTTATGTCTGTAGGGCATTGGCTCCGTCCTGATGCCCAGTGCCCTTGCACATACCCCTCGAGGCCACACAGGCAGTCTTTGAAGGACCCATCACAACATTTTTATTTTCTCATCTGCCTTTTTTTTTTTAATCCTTACACGCACGCCCTGACTGGGGATTGAACTGGCAAATTAGGCATGTGCCCTGACTGGGAATCAAACCCTTAATCGTTTAGTTTATAAGACAATGTTCCAACCAACTGAGCCACACCAGCCTTTTTTTTCTTGAGTGAGGCTCCCTATCTTGCCATAGGATATCTTGAAGCAGTTTTCCAATCTGCCTCTGGTTCCTTTGAGATAGGAGACTTTGTGTGTTCTCCAACTTAGGGCACAGCTGCAGGCTCTAAAATTGCTTGGCTGCAGTAGCTCCTTAGCAACAGGGTGCCCCACCAGTTCTCTTCCATCTTTTACTTCATTGTTACTCTGCACAAAGGCCGTGGGATGTGGCACCTTTACTCTTTTTTTCATTGTCTGTACAAGTAATAAGCTGCCTAAATCTAAAAAGAGTTCATTGTTTTTCTTTACTAGCTAAGGCTGTCAGGCCTTGCTTGGCCCTGGCCTTAGCCTTTGCTTGACAGTTTCATGGATGTAGCATTTTACCTCTATGGGATGTTAATGTTAGTGCTTATTTTCAAGTTTTCTTTTATTTTTTGCCTTCTGTTTCCTTCAAGTTAATTTTTTTCTTGTTTTGCTCTCTGATGTTTCTCAAATTTCCTTATCTCTTTAGTGATGCTTGGCTGCTTTCATACACACACACACATTTGTATGTATATATCAATATGTGTATGTATGTATACACACACACACACTCGTACCTCGGTATTCATTGACTTCAGAACTCATCAAACCCTGTACTCCTCTCATTTTGATGAGAAAATAATGTTTCAGCACTGAGCTCTTGCTGAGGTTCATCGCACTTGCTAGAACTTATGTGAGTCATGACATGCCCCACAAGAGAAAGTGCTTCATCATTAGGGTACTCATTAGTTTTGGCACTCATCACAAGTTCCAGTATGAATTAACAATGAGTACCAAGGTACCACTGTGTGTGTGTGTGTGTGTGTGTGTGTGTGTGTGTGTGTGTAAGGTACTAAAAAGCTAAATGGAAGCTCTCTATGGAAGAGGCTCATTAATTGGTAGAATTCACTTTTCTCTTGAGTTGGCAGATATCACAGTTCACTCTGAAGACTTTTTACTAAATCCCCTGGTTTTCATAGACTAACCCTGGCCTTAACTCTACTTGGTATGCCTGAGTTTAGAATCTTATGCTTCAACTTTGCCAAAGTCATCTGTGAAGTTGGTGAATGAAGCCCAGCATTCATGTTTTACCCACTTGTAGTCTATCTGGAAGGAATTCAGGATCTTCATTACTGAGCATTACTTGGGTTTGTGTTTAGAATCAAATTGCTTCTTAATTTCCTGTAGGCCCTTAGGTTGCAGTCTTCATCAGCTAGGTCAATTCCATTCATTTATTTGTGTTTCAGCTTCTAAAATTTATTTTAAAAGATTTTTATTTATTGATTTTAGAACAGAAAGGGGAGAGAGAGAGAGAGAGAGAGAGAGAAACATTGATTTGTCGTTCCACTTATTTATGCATTCATTGGTTGATTCTTGTGTGTGCCCTGACTGAAGACTGAACCAGCAACACTGGCGTATCGGGATGACACTTTAACCAACAGAGCTACCCAGCCAGTACTCCAAAATTTTCTTAACCAATCTGCCTTCTGTTTTCTGTCTATCTAAATGAGTTAGTCCTTTCAATCTCTTTACTTGTCATTTTAGTGGACTTTTATAGGGGAATAGTGGCAAATATGGTATTTAGTATTCTCTTTTTTAAAAGAGAATTTTATTTTTAGAGAGGGGAAGGAAAGGAGAAAGGGAGAGAAACATCAATGTGCGGTTGCCTCTCATGTGCCCCCTTCTGGGGGCCTGGTCCGCATCCGACGCATGTGCCCTGAGCAACCCTTTGGTTTACAGGCCAGCACTCAATCCACTGAGCCACACCAGCCAGGGCAAGTATTTAGTATTCTTTGTTTAAGTGAATGTTATTTTTTTTTAACCTGTTTTTTTTTTTTGTCAATCTTAAAGTAATTTTTTTCTTTCCAACTCCAAGTTTAATGGAGAATCTTGATCACAAGTGGAAATGTGTGAGAGAAAGATACACCAAGATAACAGCAGATTGGAATCAGTGATACCTGAGGCAAGCAATGACCTTGTTGCTTATATAGGTGGCCATGTGATTTTTACTAGAATATGTGTTGGTGTTATTCAGTGTTCATATTCGCAGATAAGCAGTATGCGCTTTCATTATTTCACATTCTTTTCCTTTCAATTTCAAGAACATTAATTGAATTTTACTGTAGTATTTATTACTTTCCCTTGCTTTGGTTTTCTACTGGATTTCTTTTTTCAAATTATATTTTATTGATTCACTACTATAGTTGTCTTGATTTTTCCCCCTTTGCCCCCCTCCACCCAGCATCCCCCACTCCCTCAGACAATCCCCCCACTATTGTTCATGTCCATGGGTCATGCATATAAGTTCTTGGGCTACGTCATGTCCTATACTGTACTTTACATTCTCTTGGCTATCCTGTAACTTCCTATTTGTACTTCTTAATCCCCTCACCTCTTCACCCAGCCTAGAACATCCCCCTCCATCGGGCAAACATCAAAATGTTCTCTGTCTCCATGATTCTGTCTCTGTTCTTGCTTGCTTAGTTTGTTTTTTTTGATTCAATTGTTGACAGATATGTATTAATTGCCATTTTATTGTTCATAGTTTTGATCTTTTTTTAAATGAGCTCCATTAACATTTCATATAGTAATGGTTTGGTGGTGATGAACTCTTTTAGTTTTTTCTTTTCTGGGAAGCTCTTTATTTGCCCTTTGATTCTAAATGATAGCTTTGTTGGGTACAGCAATCTTGGCTGTAGGTCCCTGCTTTTCATGACTTTAAATATTTCTTGCCAGTCCCTTCTAGCCTGCAAAGTTTCTTTTGAGAAATCAGCTGACAGTCTTGTGGGAACTCCCCAGTAGTTAACTAACTGTTTTTTCTTACTGCTTTTAAGATTCTTTATCTTTGACCTTTGCCATTTTAATTATAATGTGCCTAGGTGTGAGCCTCATTGCATCCATCTTGTTTGGAACTTTGTGCTTCCTGGACTTGCATGTCTATTTCCTTCACCAAATTAGGGGAGCTTTCTTTCATTATTTCTTCAAAGAGATTTCCAGTTGCTTGCTCTTTCTCTTTTTCTGGAACCCCTGTGATGTGATTGTTGGACCTCTTGAAGTTGTCCTAAGGCTGCTTATACTATCCTCATTTTTTTTATTGTTTTTTCTGGTGGTTCTGATTTGTTGTTTTTTGCTTCCCTGTGTTCCAAACCTTTGATTTGATTCTTGGTGTCATCCATTCTACCGTTTTTCCCCTGTAAATTGCTCTTTATTTCAATTAGTGTATCCTTTGTTTCTGACTGGATTTTTTTTAGCAGTTGTTGTCCTCTCTTAAGTTCCGTGAACATCCTTATAACCAGTGTTTTGAACTCTGCATCTGAGCGATTGCTTATCTCCATTTCTTTTAGCTCTTTTTCTGGAATTTTGATCTGTTGTTTCATTTGGGCCATGTTTCTTTGATTCCTCATTATGGTGGCCTCCTTGTGTTTGTTTCTATGTATTAGGGAGAGCTGCTTTGACTCCGCGTTTTGGTAGTGTGGTATAATCTAGTAGATGTCCTCTAGGGTCCAGTGGCACAGCCTCCACTATCACCTAAAATGGGTACTTGAGGTGCACCCTCTCTGTGGGCTGCGTATACCCTCTTCTTGTAGTTGAGCCTTGGTTCCTGTTGGTAGATCAATGAGAGGGTTTACCCCGGCCAGTCAGCTGCAAAGATTGTCTGTGATCACTGACCACCAACCTCTGCCCTCTGTTGAGGATCACCTGTGCAGGGGCATGGTGGTGGTACTCCAGCTTGGTCTGTAGCTGTCCACTGGGTACGTTGGCCATGGGGTTTCCTTGGTATTGCCAAGGTCAGCCCCTACCTGTGTTTTGCCTGGGGTCACCCTGCATAAGTCATAAAGCAATCTGAGATGGCTGCTGCTTGTGCTGGGCTTGGAGATTCCCAGGTGAAGCTAAGCTGTAACTCTAGGCTGGCTTGCTCCTAGTGATGGGTCTGGGGCTCACTGAGGCCAGCTATGACTTGTTTGACAGAATTTAAGAAGTTGTGAAGCCTGTGCCAAGACCAGCCATTCGTATGGAAAAGCAGCTTGGGTGGGCCTGTAAGTTGGGTGTGGCAGAGTCTCTGGGTTCTCCCAGGTGGGTCAACAGTGTTAGCCAGATCTTTGGGATCTCAGATATGGCTCCAGCTTACTGGCTCTGTTGGGGGAAGGTTTATGAAAGGGACAAGGGCCTCTGCTTGTCTTGGTGCCAGACACTTCAGTTCCTCCCTTTTATGGCACTGGTGTCTTCTAAACTGTGGCACTGGTGCTAGAGCTCAGAGGTAGTAAGCCTAAGTAAGTCCATGTGTGGGTTCTTTAAGAGGAACAGCTTGGGGCTTCAGCAGTTTCTCCAACTGACACAATCCCCACTGGTTTTTGCAGCCAGAAGTTGTGGAGACTTATCTTCCCAGCAATGGAACCCTGAGCAGGGGGGCCTGGTGTGGGGCTGGGACTCCTCATTCATGATACGCCCATCCCAAATTTTTATCCACCACACGTGAGTGAGGGACCAGCCCATTCCACATCTACGCCCCTCCTACCAGTCTGGATGGATGTTGTTTCTTTAATTCTGTAATTGTCAAACTTCCATTCGACTCGATTTCTGACAGTTCTGAGTGATGGCGGTTCTATATTTCAGTTGTAATCTCGATGTGGTTGTGCAAAGAGGTGAGCCGTATCTGCCTACACTGCCATCTTGACCTGGATTTCTTGTTAACTTGCATTGGGATTGCCTATCTTCAATATACATCACCTTGTGAATCTTTTTTATTCTCATTTTGAATTCAATTTTTCACTTTTCACCTATTTTTCTTAAGGTATTATATGTTGTATATATTCACTCCTGTGTTCCTTCTAGTTTAGTTTCCATTTCTGAAATGATTTTTTCCTTTCTAATTCTCTATCCCATATCTAATTCTCATTCATGTTTTTTTTAAGGATTTGTATTATTTTCTTAATGTCATTAATCTCATTTAAAATGCAAGGTAATAGTTTTATATGTTCCATGGGTCTGTCTTTTCTGGTGTGTCTTTTGACTATTGAGATAGTCTGCTCCTTATTCTTTCTCTCTTTTATTTATAGCAATATTGCATAGAATGTGACCTTGATATTTTTGGTTCTCATTTTTATGTGAGCTCATTTTCCTGAACTTTTAGAAGGAACTGGTTCAGTTTGGTTTTTCTACCTTTATGCTCATTTGTCTTTTTTTTCTTCTCTAATGTTCAAAATATACTGACTTGCCTTTTGAGATATCCTGACTCTTCCCCTCCCCTCACTTTCACCTGGGCTTCCTTTTCCACCCTGTTGGTTTTCTCTGTCCTGCTCATTTTGATTTGAAGACCAGGTGATTGCTCTTTGTGTGGCACTCTGTCCTGGAAGGGAACCCTGGCTGGTCAGTTTCAGGAGTTCTTTGGGGCTAGACTGTTTCAGCTCTTTTCAGACCTTCTTACACCTTGCATTCACCTGCTATTGTTAGAGGCAGAACCCCTCCCAGTTTCAGTTGTCACAAATTGGCTTGTCGACATTTCTACGTATTTTGAGTTTCTTCTATTATCAGGTCTATAAGATGCTCAGTTGGCTTCTATTTGGTTTTCTCCCACAGAAGTGCTGCTATTATGAAGGTCTTATGACTTGGTGGTAGTTTGTTCTAACATGCTTATATTTGGGGGTTGTGGAGATACCTCTCCTTTGTTTTATTTTAAATGTGATGTTGTCCATGAATGTTGGTTTCTATTTCTCTTTTTCTGCTTGATTTATATAGGGATTTGGAGAGATTAAAAAATCTGCTTTGCCCTTGATGGTGTGGATTGAGTGCCAGCCTGTGAACCAAAGGGTCATGGGTTTGATTCCCAGTCAGGGCACATGCCTGGATTGTGGGCCAGGTTTCCAGTAGGCAGAATTCGAGAGGCAACCACACATTGATGTTTGCCTCTCTTTCTCCCTCCCCATCTCTCTAAAAATAAATAAATAAAATATTTTTAAAAACTAAAAAATAAAAACTCTGCTTTTGCTACCACTACCTTCCAGGATATTCACATACTTTTACTTTAAAATACATATTCAGACTTTATTACACAAAAATAATAATGTATTTTATATCAAGGACAAGTAATTTTTATGTAAATATCTTACTGAGTTATTTACAGAGTATTCTTAAAATTATTTTGTTAATTATGACACATCTTTCTTAAGTTTTTAAAACATTTTTTTAATATTTTTTTAAATTTTAAAGCCAAAATCTGTTTATCATACTTGGTAGAAACATTTGTTACCCTGAAGGTGAAACAAGTTAAGTCTGCTCCTTAATAGCAAAGGAACTTATCATTATTAGGTAGATTCTTATGAAAATGTCATTTTAAACATTTTTTATATTTCTGTTAAGGTTAAAACCCATTTATATAAAAAGATATATAATATTATAGACCCAAAGGACCAATATTTTAATGTTGTTTTAAAACTTTTTTGATGTTCAAAAAGATACATTATTTTTTCCTTTGAACAATATATGTTACTCTCCTGTTTTAGTATATATTTTCTGTTTGAAATATATTTTTTTGAAGCCCAAAAGAGGACAACTACAAGTTTTGGTAGGTACCAGATTTTTCATTCTAAGTACATTCGATGTAGGATTTTTAATGAGAATCTATTTTTAGTATGGTATTTAAAATCACCACGTTAATGAACATTTAATGTTCTTTTTATCATGTTTACCAGTCTATTATAACATGGTAACAAAATAAACAGGAAAACACAAATGAAAAACCTTTGCCTGAACCGAGCTTCAGAAAGTATCACTATATACTACCACCTAAAGTTTTTCCCTCATAGCTATAAAAAATTGTTTTGGTATTAAACACCTGTGTAATAACTTATTTGTGAGATTTTTCTATTAGTAAACATGGAAGAGGAGAATATTATATCAAAAACACTATATCAAATTAAAATCTGATTATGCAGTCCTTTGACTTATTCATGCTTATATGAACCTTTGTATTTCTTTCTATGACAAATCTGCAGCACAAAAAAAGTATTTATTATGTTTACCTTATTTATAGCCAAATTTAAATGTTAATATACTGCATTTATTGGGTCAAGTTTTATGTTTTATAGTTCTTGCCATTCACATTAAGAATGTAAATGTAATAATTATACCTTCTGAAGCCTGCACAAAAGGTTTTGCTGTACACTAGCTGATACATTGCAGCTATAGTCACAGGAGAAAAAACCAAAGACTGTAACTGTAAATATGAGGGGGGACCCCAAAAATGCAATTTATTTATAAAAAAAAATTGTGTATTCTTACATGTTTGAACTTCAGTCACCTTCAAAGTACTCTCCATTTGATACAAAACACCTATGGAAATGTTTTTTCCACTGCTCAGAATAGTTTGTGAACTTGTTAATTTTGATGCCTTTTAGTGTTTCTGCCATTTTTTTGTTTCCCCTTTCCCATATTGACAAGATGTTTCCCTTTGAGGACTTTTTTCATCTGGGGAAACAACAACAACAAAAAGTCCCTCAGGGTGAGATCAGGTGAATAGGGAGAGTGGAGCATGGGGATCATGCCGTTTTGGGTCAAAAATTGCTGAACTGAGGTGTGAGCACGTGTGTTCATAAATCACCCATCATGAAATGGGCAAGTGTGTTAAAAAAAAAATTCCTGGAAGCTGAATGCAGCCTCTCAGAGCAACGCCAGCTGGTACACTGATACAGATGGGTTCTCAGAACACACATCTAGTGGGGGAAGCGGGTACTACAAGAGGCCTGCCCTCCAGAAGATAATTCTGGGTGTTTCGTGGGGATCCCTCTTGTATAGCAAGTATATGAAACTGTGGAGGACAAGTAATCATCCCTGTTCGTTCTTTAAGCACATATTCGTACAATTGGCTGTTCTCTTTTAAATACACGTTAAGATATCATCTTTTTTTACCTAATCTGTAGACTCTGTCAGAAGTTAATGTGAATTTTTAACCTGTGGCAAAAATGTCTTAAATAACTTATTGATTCCCATGTTGAGTAAATGAATCAGTCCCTCCTGGTTATAGAATATGGTTACATCAACATATGACAACTGTAAAAACCTGGTTTTCATATTTTCATTTATGTATTAATGTTAATTGATGTTTTATAAAAAAGCATGCCAGCCTTCAGTGAAGGATAGGTATTTGGTTGATAGATAGCTTTTCAACACTAAAATGAACCTTTATTAGATGTATCAATTTGGAATTCAGGAGCCTTTCCTCGAGTATTATAGTTCTTCCTTGAGTATTTAAACATTGTGAGTTGCCAGTCTTTTTTTTTTTAAATTAAATTTATTGGGCTAACATTGGTTAATAACATTAAAAATTTTAGTTGTACAGCTTTATAATACAACATCTGTATTGTATCAACATAGTATGATCACTACCCACAGTCTAGTCTTTCTTCATTGCTATGTATTTGACCCCCTTTCTTCTCTTCATCCTCTGCCCATCCCCCCTTCCCTTTTGGTGACCACTAGTCTGTTGTCTGTATCTGTGAGTTTGTTTTGTATGTTCATTTGTTGCTTTTTGTTTTATATTCCACATATGAGTGAAATCTTACAGTTCTTCTCCTATTCTGTCTGGCTTATTTCACTTACTAAAGATCCATCCATGTTGTCATAAATGGCAACATTTCACCATTTTTTTATGTCTGAATAATGTTCCATTGTGTGCGTGTGTGTGATAACCAGAAGAGGTATTGCTGGGTCATATGATGTCTCTGTTAATTTTTTTGAGGAGCTGCCATGCTGTTTTCCACAGCGGCTGTACCAGTTTACATTTTTATCAACAGTGTGCAAGGCTTCCCTTTTTTCTACCACCTCTCCAACACATTTCTTGTCTTACTGATAATAGGTTATCTAACAAGTGGGAGGCGCTATCTCATTGAGGTTTAGATTTGCATTTTCCTTATAACTAATGATATTGAGCTTCTTTTCATACATTTATTGGCCATCTGTGTTTTGTGTTGTGTGAGTTCTTTATATATTTTAGATGTTAGTTCCTTATTTTCTGAAAGACTTTATTTATTTATTTATTTTTAAAGAGAGAGGAATGGAGGAAGAAAGAGAGAAAGAGAAACATCAATGTGTGGTTGCCTCTCACACACCCCCTGCTGGGGACCTGGCCCTCAATTCAGGCATATACCCCGACTGGGAATTGAACTGGTGACCCTTTGGTTTACAGGCTGGCACTCACTCCCCTGAGCAACACCAGCCAGGGTGGCTGTTAGCTTTGTAATGAAGGTATCTTTTACAAATATCTTCTTCTATTTGGTTGGTTGACTTTTTGTTTTGTTGATGTTGTCTTTTGCTATGCAGAAGATTTAATTTTTTTTATCCACTCCCAAAGACATTTTTTTCATTGCTTGTTAGAGTGGAGAGAGAGAAACATCAATATGAGAGAGAAGCATCAATTGGTTGCCTTCCAGATGCATCTGGACCGAGGGTCACGTGCACCCAGACCAGGGATTGTACATGCCCAGGCAGGGGTCCAAAACCAGGTATGTGCCGTGACCTGGAATCATACCCAAAGCCTTTCAGTTACAGGATGATGCTCCAACCCAGTGAGCCATGCCAGCTAGGGCTGTGCAGAAGCTTTTTAGTTTGATATTCTTTTAATTTTTTCACTTATTTTTGCTTTCATTTCCCTTGCCTTTGTGGTCAAGTTCACATAAACCTCTCTGAGAATAAGGTCCATGAGTTTAATGCCTATGTTTTCTTCTATATATTTTTATTGTTTCAGGTCCTACAATATGTTCAAGTCTTTAATCCATTATGAGTTAGTTTCTGTGTATGGTGTCAGATAACTGTCTAGTTTCATTCTTTTGCATGTGGCTTTCGAGTTTTTCCCACAAGAGGCTTTCCTTTCTCCATTGTGTGTTTTTGGCACCTTTGTTGTAAATTAGGTGTCCATATGTGTGTGGGTTTATTTTTGGGCTCTCAATTCTATTCCATTGTTCTGTGCATCTGTTTTTCTGCCAATACCATACTGTTTTCATAATTGTAGCTTTGTAATACAATTTGAAGTCAGGGAACATGATGCCTGTGGCTTTGTTTTTTGTTTGCTTGTTTGTTTGTTTTCCCCTCAGCATTGCTTTGGCTATTCAGGGTCTTTTGTAGTTCCATAAAAACTTGGGAATTTTTTGGTCCTATTTCTTTGAAAAATGCCATTGGGATTTTGATGGAGATTGCATGAAATCTGTATATTGTGTTTGGCGATATACCCTTTTTAACAATGTTAATTCTTCCAGTCCATGAACGTATAATATCTTTCCATTTCCTTGTATCTTCAGTTTATTTCAACAATGTCTTATAGTTTTCAGTGTATCGATCTTTCACTTCCTTTGTTAAGTTTAATCCTAGGTATTTGATCCTTTTTGTTGTAATTGTAAGTGGGATTGGATTTTTTTTTCTGATATTTCATTGTTAGTATGTAGAAATGCAATGAGTTGTGAACTATAAGCACATTTTATTATGAATTAGTTTGAAATTATTTGCCTTTATTAGCTAGATATTCTAAAAATAGTTTTTTAGATTTGATCTAAGTTTGTTATAGCATTCTTCTTCTTCTTTTTTGTTGTTGTTCAAGTACAATTGTCTCCATTTCCCTCCTACCACTCTCCTATACCCCACCCATCCCACCTCCCTCCCTCAATCCTACTCCCCTTTGGTTTGTCCCTGGGTCCTTTATACATGGTCCTTGATGACCCTTCCCCTTCTTTCCCCCATTATCCCCCTTTGCTCTCCCTTCTGGTTACTGTCAGATTGTTCTTTATTTCAATGTCTCTGCTTATATTTTGTTTGCTTGTTTGTCTTGTTGATTAGGTTCCATGTATAGGTGAGGTCCTATGGCATTTGGCTTTCACCACCTGGCTTATTTCACTTAGCATAGTTTTGATTGGTAGCTAAATGAGGTTTATATTTAGATCTTATGGAACCACCAAATGGGTAGAAAACTGAGGGGTGCAGCTCCCCACATTAGTTAGTTAATGTGTCTACTTTGAACGAGCCCTACCTGTCTAATATTTTTAGTAAATCTTTTTGGTCTTCTTATGTTCCTTTTTCTCTTCCAACTCACTATTAACTCTTTCCTTTGCTCTTCCACCACTTTCTGGTCCTGCACTTTCTTCCTTCACTTATCATTATTTGAGATAAAAGGGTTTTTGTGTTTTGTTTTGTTTTTCTGGTAGGTACGTATTTTTAATCCTCACTCAAGGATATATTTATTGATTTTAGAGAGGAGGAAGGGAAAGAGAGACAGAAACATTGATGTGAGGAAGAAACATTAATTGGTTGCCTCCTGTATACTCCCAGACCAGGGACAGAACTCACAACCTAGGTATGTGCCCTGATTGGGAATCAAACCAACAACTTTTTGGTGTATGGGATGATGCTTAAATCCACTGAGCCTCCCAGCCAGGGCTAAAATTTCTTTTTTTTCTTTGTTGTGTCCTCAACCTATGCACTTAAAAAAGTTTTTTTATATGTCAAAAAACTTGGTTTAAACACCTTTTCATTTTTAGTGTAGATAATTGAGAATTTTATAATCTTCGTGAACCAGAGAAATAGAATCCCTAATTGAGTGAGCTATTAAAAATCTAGTTCAAAATATTAATAAATTGATATTTATTTATTTATTGCATATAACTTTAAAAAATTTTATTATTGAATTAGTGTTTTTTTAATTACAAAAAAGATTAAAGTTTTTTATCATGCCACTTCCTTTTCTTATTCCCCACGATAATTTTATTGCATATATCTCTCAAATATGAATTCTTTTCCTCTTAATCTTTCTCCCATAACTTCAGTTTAAATTATCAAAAGTATATGAACATTAGATGATTTGGAATACAGAGGTTTTTTTTAAAGCTTTATTTCCTAATTCCTAATTTCTTATTTCTCATTTGCGTGATTATAGGCTTATTGCAAATAACTTGGGCAAAAAGGTATAGAAGGGAATTTCACTGTCTAGATGTAACCTATAGCTGTCTTCCCTTTTTCTCTAATGCTTATTATCTGTTGATAAATTGGCAGTACTCACACATGCATGCATGTGGGAACACACACACATTCACATGAGATCCTCAATGTTGGCAAGAGTATAAGGAGTGAAAAGGTAAAAAGCAAATAATCTGGAGGAAAAGAATTTGCACACAAAAAAGCAATTAAAAAAGAATTCGCACAAATGTAAAGCCCATACATTGGTATCTTTACAGTATCAAGCTCTACTACATATGATCAAGAAATAACAAAGTGTCCCTATCTCAGAATTGCATATTAACTATGGTAGCTGACCCTTAAAGCTCAGAGAGTGCTGGTGCGGGGCAGAGAGTGCTGGGAGATGTGTGGAGAAAGCACCTCCACGGGGGAGAAATGACAGCTCACAGTGGAAGACATGAAAAGGCCAAAGTTATCCTTGGAGACTGTTCAGTGCAGAGGTCAATAGTATCATCACATCAGGAGTTTTGTGTGATTTAGTATCACACTTCAATAAAATAATTGATGTTTCTAATGTTGAATTTGAGTATGTAAGTAACAGGATTTGTGTGTAATTATGTGCAAAGAAGTTTTGTAAAATGTGTAAAAAAAGTTGTTTTGGTGTAAGAAGGCTAGGCGGCTTCTTTTCTTGATTTATGGATTAAATGAGGCATCATCTTCAGGCAACTATTTGAAAATGTCTGTTATATACACTTACATTTGATTTGAGTCCCAGTTGCAGTCAAACTCTTTGTTTGCTGAGAATATCTTTTCTGTACACTGAAACAACAGCATAAAGAACACGGGCTGTGTGCTCTGTGGTAGATGGCCACTTAATGTTATGTGGAGCATAAGATATGTTTACCACTGACAGCTGAAGTTAGCTCCAGAACTAGTGGACCGTGTTTGACATTTTAAAGGTAAAACTCAACGAGAAATGTAATTAAGGATAATAGGCTTTTATGCTTGGCAGGGGTAGGTGGTTCATTTACTTAAATTGATACGTATTGCTTACTATTACTCTCTTGACAGATTCTCCAACTATATTTTTCATGGTAACATGGCATTGTGTCTGTACTTTATAGGAAGAAAAAAAATTTTTTTAATGGTTGATTGCAGTTAAATGGTGACAATCTTGTGTTATGGTCAAAGCAAAATATATAATTCATTTGTAACAAATATGAGTATTATAACTTATCTGAAATAGTTCAATTACACTGTAGTCAAGAAATGGAACTTTTTGTTGGTCATGAGTCTGACGTCTCCAGCTCCTCACAGTTCAGCGCAGTGTGTCAATGGTCACTTTTTCCGAGTGCCTTGTTTTAAATTTTTGTGCTTATATTACCTTGGAAGGAGAGCTCCCAAATTATATTTCCATATTTAGTCTCTGTAAAGATTTAAATTTGACTTATCAAAGCAATGAATAATCTTTCCTTTGTGGCAGAATGTTTACTAAACAGCACCTAAGTAACATACTAGAAAAACAATAAACTTAAAATGTTCTTTTAATGTTTTAAATTTGTGTCATTTTTTTATTTAAGATGGGGGTGGGAAAGAAAAGGGAACTTCAGATTTTTATATTTAATTGAACTAACAGCATGTGCTGACAAGTAATAAATAACAGCAGTCCAAAGTGACTAAATAAATTGGTTTCCACAAGCAGTGATTCATCTTCTGTCTTTCATTGCCATCAGGCTAAGAGACAGCTTCTTTTTGTCAGCTTACAAGAAAAAGTTTGATAGTGTAACACTCCTGTTTCTATTCCTGCAAAAGAAGCTCATTATCTTCTACTGTAGTTGCATTTTAAAATATTTAAATATAATAATTAAGTCTCATTTGGTTATTCATTTACCTACAACTTTGTGAAGCTCTGATTGCTCAGTCTCTGAGGTGTCTTGCAACATTCTGGTAGGGTCATTCCCTCCTAATTTGTCTTTGACTCGTGGGCCATTAGGAAGTGTATTAGTTAGTTTTCTAAAATTGGGGCCTTTTCTAAATATTTTTAACTTAATTCTGTTGTGGTCATGGGACATATTTTGTATGAGTTGGATCCTTTGAAATATATTGAGATTCACGTTACCACCTACAATATAGTCTCTTGGTAAGGAGTTCTTGAACACTTAAAAAGAAAACATTCTGCTGTAGTGTGATGTTATATAAATGTCAATTAGGTCAAAATGCATAACAGTGTTGTTCAAATCTTCTATAGTCTTTCTGATTTTTTGTCTATATTTCTTTACTTACTGGGAGAGGATCTATAGTTTTCTATTGCTGTGTAACCAATTACAAAAAGTTGGGCTTAAGGTAGCACACATGTATTATCCCACAGTTTTCATGAATCAGGAATTTGGGGATGACTTAGCTGTGTCCTTTGCTCAGGGTCTCAGACAAATGCAATCAAGGTGTCAGCTGATGGTGTTGTCTCATCTGAGACTTGGCAGCCTCCTCCAAGCTCAGGTGGTTGTTGGCAAAATTCACTTCCTTGCATATGTAGAATTCATGGTAGCCTGTTTTTTCAAAGTCAGTAGTACCAAGAGTCTCTGAGTTCTTTCATCTCTAATCTCCAGGCCTATCCTGATTAGGTCAGACCCACTCAGTATAATTCTCTTAATTAACTCCAAGTCAACTGATCTTACTTGCAGGTGCAAAATCTCTCACTTTTACCATATTACCATCAAGTAATCACAGGAATGAAATATCATACATACAAGTCTCAGACAGGCATTATACAAGGCATGTAAAGCAGGGGGTGAGAATTTGGGGGGTGTTCTTAAAATTCTGCCCACCATACTGGAATATTAAAATCTCCAACAATAACTATGAATTTTTTATTTCTCCTTGTAATCCTGTCATTTTTGCTTCAAGTATTTTGAAACTTGTTATTAGATACATAGGTGTTTAGTTATATCCTCTAAAAACTAACCCCTTTTTTTACAATGAATTAATATTATTTTTCTTGGTAATACTCTTTGCTCTGAAGTCTTTCTTTTTTTCTTTTCTTTTTTTTAAAGATTTTATTTATTTATTTTTAGAGAGCGGGAGAGGGAGGAAAAAAGAAGGGGAGAGAAACGTCGATGTGTGGTTGCCTCTAGCACACCCCCTGCTGGGGACCTGGCCCGCAGCCCAGGCACACGCCCTGACGGGGAATCGCAGCAGCAGTGCTTTGGCTCGCAGGCCCGTGCTTTTTTTCTGTTAGTGATATAACCACCTCTGCTTTTTTTTTTTTTGATTGGTGTTAGTATGATACATGTTTTCCAATCTTTTAATATATTTGACTCTTTATGTTTCTTACAGGCAGCATACAGTCAGGTCTTCCTTTTCCATTCAGTTGTACAATCTCAACCTTTTATTTATTTTTAAATTTTTACAGCATATTTTTATGCATAGTATTCTGTACATAGCATATCATTTGTAACATTCTCTTACCTTTCAGATACCTTCCACAATGTATTTCTATTATTTCTGTTATTTTGACAGTATTGCTGATATGTAATTCACAGATCTTAAAGTTCACTCTTTTAAAGCATACAGTTCAGGGGGTTTATAGAGTTGTACATTTATCAACACTGTCTGATTTCAGAACATTTCATCACCCCAAAAAGAAACTTCATATTCATTACCAGAGGTTCCTCGTGCTCACCTTCTTCCAGCCCTTGGTAGCCACTAATATATTTTCTGTCTATGAATTTGCCTGTTCTGGACATTTCATGTACATGGAAGCATACGTGAAGTAGCTTTTTGTATCTGGCTTCTTTGTTTTTGAGGTTCATCCTTGTTATAGCCTATGTCAGTACTTTATTCCTTTTCATGGCCAAATAATGTTCCATTGTGTGTGTACATCACATTTTGTTTGTCCTTTCATTGGTTGACTATTGGGTTATTTCCATTTCTTGGCTGTCATGAATCATGCTGCCATGAACATTCACACACCAGTTTTTGTGTGGACACACACACTGTGATTTCTTTGGAAGTGAAATGGCTGGGTCATGTGTTTAAGTTTTTGATGGACTTACAGACTTTCCCAAATTACTGCCCCATTTGGCATTTCTACCAGCACTGTATCAGGGTCCCAGTTTCCTTGCCAACACTTGTTACTGTTTATTTTTTTTTCTTTTCTTGTTGTAAACATGTTGCTTCACTGTGTTCTCCTTCGTTTCCAATAATAAATCTTCTTATTCCTCTGTACAGAACATGTCTTTCTCTGACTGCTTTTACACTTTTCTTTATTACTGGTTTTGAGCAATTTGCTTAAAATGTGACTTTGTGTAGTTTATGTTTCTTGTGCTTGGGGGCTTATTGGCATTTTGGATTTGTGTATGATTCTTATCAAATTTGGGGAATTTTCCATAGTCATTTCTTCAAGTATTTATTATTGCCCCCTTTTTCCCTTTAGGGATTCCAGTTGTACACATGTATACATTGCACTTTAAGCTTTTACAAAAGCTCATTGATGCTCTTTTCATTTTTTAACTATTTTCTCAAAAGGAGGTCATTGACGCTGCCGGCAAATATTTTTAAATCTCTTCAAGGACTTCTTCATTTACAATGAAATACTGTATTGTCAACTGTTTTGCTTAGTATTATAGGTAATGGATTTTAAAAAGAGTTGAAGTCATGGTAACTTTAGGCCCTTATTAAAGTGTCAAAGAAGAATTATTGGGGAATAAATGTACAGTTCCATGAATAACTGTTAATAATATTTATTTGTATAATGCTTAATACAAAGACAGATACTCCTATGTGCAGCTATAAAAGTAAAATAAGTTTGTTTTTAAAATTGGTTTTGTAATCTGATAGATATGTGGGCAATTAATCTATTTAATTTTTCCATTGGGAACAAATTTAAAATGGTGTATAAATATTTAAACACAATTTCTCAGTCATGGAACCTAGTTTCTTATTTTGCTTCTCATTGGTACCTCTGTTCTTCTTAGAAATGCTGAAATATTGAAATGCTTCTTTTCTGTAGAGGGTGGCGCTCCCTTTTACCCAGGAATAGATTTTGTGGCAAATTATTGAGTCAGCAGTTATTTTGACTCTAAGTGAAAGAGATGAAGTTCCTAAGAATTTATTATATATGTGTCTTGCCACTGAGTGAGCAAGAAGAATACCTACCTATCAGTGTGGAGTGGTTGGTAATCTCTGAATCATGATGCCACAGTCCTCATAAATAACAGTTACAGAATGTGGGGAATGTGACGGAGATCAATCTCTAGATGGATGAGTTAGTCTATAAGCAGATAGCTAGTCAACTTCTTTTGGCTTTTAAGAATGCTCTATGTGTTTTCAATCCAGATCTCCAGATTCCAGTGAGTCCCTGAAGATCAAGAAATTTTTACAGACTAACAGGTGAGCACCTGTGAACTGATGTATGGAGGCACATTTTAATTTCAGTGGAGACACCCCTATTCCACTCTAGAAACTCTAACTTGCTATCGTGGAAATATGCCTTGACTGTGTAGTGAGTTGAATTTTTGACCCTAATGTCATGGGATGAGAAAGAAGAGCTTTCATCAGTGATCTGGAAAAACTTGCCAATAAAACAAACTTGCCTAGTTTTATTTTGGACAGACTTACAAGGCTGGGTCATGCAGTATCTTTGTTATTTATACTTACATACATATCCATGTATGCATAAATATCAATTGATTTATTTATTTCACATAGTTGACTTGTGTAAAAGCATAACCTTGGCAGCCAAAGCCATTTGCAGCCCTTGCCATGTTTCTCTGGTGCCTGTGCTGCAGGGACTGCAGACTAGTAGCTGATTAACAGGTATGTTGCCTAATAACCCCTGTCTCTCTGATTGGAATCTGCATCATTCCCTAACTCTGCACACGAATGAGATGATCTAAAAACAAGTGAATATGATTTGAACTTTCAAGTGAGCTGTGACCCAAGCAACCCTTTATCCATTTGTGCAGATGAAGAATGAGGTGGCAGGAATGCTTGGAATTGGTCTCCAAGGTGCCATCATCACTCATCTCAAGTTTTTGGCAGATGTGAGCAGGCAAGAATGGTTAGAAGTTTGAAAGCAGACTCTAAAAAATTATGCCACATTTTTAATAGTCTGTATATAGTTGTTGGTCTCATTGCACTGCTCCTTATAGCTTTTTTTACATTTGGACAAACAGGTATTTTTTAAAAGCATTTTTGTTAAGAGTGCATTGACTGAGTTTTGGCAAATATATAGATACCCATAACCTATCAAGATGTGGTACAGAAAGTTCCCTCATTCCCCTCCCCAGTGAATCCTTCCCCCAAACCCCAGAGGCAACCACTGCTCTGAATTTTTTCCACTGTAGATTAGTTTTGCATACTCTAGCATTATGTAAATGAAATCACATAATATGCACTCTTTCATGTAAGGCTACTTTTACTCTGAGTAATATTTGAGAGATTTATCTATGTTCTATCTTGTATCTGCAATTTGTTCTTGGGTATCGCTAGTTGCAACATGATACCCATTTATTTATCTATTCTGTTGATTGGCTCTGGTACTCTTTCTTGGTTTGGGCTATGTGAATAAAGTGGCTATGACTGTCACATGTATTTCGTGAATGTATTTTCATTTATATTGGGTAAATACCTATGTGTGGAACTGTCGGTCACAGGGTCAGTGTGTCTTTCATTTAAAAGAAACTACCAGACCTTTTCCTGCACGGGTTGTGTTGTTTTACTCTGCCATCAACCATGCTGCCCCAGGGCTCTGTCGCCTGTCCTTTGATTGGAGGTGTTAGTCTTTAACTGTAGACATTCTGGTCGGTGTGTAGTAGTGTCTCCTTGTGGTTTTAATTTGCATTTCCTTGATGACAATGACATTGAGCACTTTTTCATGTGCTTATTGGCCATTTGTGAAATATACTGACTCTTCAAATATTTGCCCACTTTATATTGGGTCATTTGTCTTTCTGTTGTTGAATTGTCACAGTTCTTTGTATATCCTGGATAAGAGTCCTTTGTTAGATATATGTTTTGTCAATGCTTTCTCCAGGTCTACGGCTTGACTATTCATTTTATAATGGTGTCCGTAATGAGAAAAAGTTTTGAATTTTGATGAAGCCAATTTTTATTTTTTTATGGTTATTGCTTTCTGGGATCTAACAAATCTTGGCTACCCATAAGTCATGACTAAATTATCCCATACTCTCCTTTGAAAGTCTTATACTTTTATATTTGGGATGTTTATTGTACCTTTTCACTAATTTTAACCATTTTTCAAGAATAGATCTTCTAAACAATGTAAAAAACTCAGTTAAAATATACTTTTACATATAAACAAATAAATGGAGTTTAATCAGGTTGCGAGACCTATTACATCTTTCCTGAGAAAATGTGTGCAAATATAGAATTATTGAAAGGTTCAACCATTTTCCATATTAATGTTTTGTTTTCAAGTGGCCACACTGCTTCTGGGAGGGAGTACAAGGTGGCTCCCACCTGCTCCATGGGCAGAGGAATGAGACACGCTGACAAATGAACAAGCCATCTGGTACTCTAGCCAACAGAAGTCAGTGGCTCATTTACGCTCTCACATAACATTTGCTCTGAAAATGGATTTTCTGAAACTTTCCACTTAAATAACTGTGGATTAACTTTTAGTGGACCAACGTAGTGGAAACTAAGCAGAACATATAACCTCAGACTGTTGGGCACATAGTCACGGTTCTGCTTTAATTCACTGCATCTTACTTCCTTTGAAATTTGCAACCAGAATCTAAACTGTTCACCTTTTAACATCTGGAAATGCTTAAAGCATTTGGTCATTTGTTCACCTTGTTTAAGCAGTATGCCCAGGTAGGATAAGAATATATTTGCCAAAGCTGTGTACTTCTTTAAGAGATTAGACCTGTACTTTCAAAACATTTTTCTAACTTAGACAAGCCATAGAATGTTAGTGGTCGTGTTTCTATGCAATTCTATTAGTGATAACATTTTGTGTTATGATGCCTCCTCCCAAGTTATTTTTTATGGACTTAAAAAAGTTTCTAATACAAAGGTTATATTATCCACAAATGCTAGTTTGAAAGAACCAAATAGGATTTTGAAGATTACCGTTCTTTAACAATGCCTTAAATTTTTATCTCCTTACTCATTCCTCATTGCTTTCTTTCTCAAGACATTATGGTTTATTGTGTCTCCACTAGGCACCTTGCATGTGATTTACACAGTGAATGGCCCTGCTTTCAGAGCAAGTTAATGATATAATATCCCCATTTATATTCAGAGCAGTCAACACTTTCTAGCTCTCAGAATAATAAAAGCACCTGCATTTAATATACATGGAAGAATGGAAAGGCAAATAGCAGATAAGGCACAATCAGGTAAGTGTAATCAGATAAAATATCACAATATTATAGTAGATCAGCATCTGGTAATGACTTGAATTTTGAAAGAGTGACAAACAGCATGGCCTAAAGCAGCCAGGCATACCTCATTCAGAGCAACTCTTCCCAGAGTTGATTGCTCCTCTTCTGTGTTTTCTGGCAGATTAAAGAGGTAGGGTTTCTTATTTTAACTCTTATAGGACTGCATTGTGCCACTGGAAAAACACTGGCAATATTCCGTATGAGCCCAGATTGGAACACAAAGAAATGATGTATCTAAAAGTAAAACCTTGCATCTCCCAGCAGTTATCTCAAATTGATCCAAACCAGTTTTATTTAAAAGAAAAAAAGCTTGCAGGAATAAGCAGAGCTTTCATTTTCATCTCTGTATTTGTCTGCATGGCGTTGACGTTTTATTCTTATTTTTTTAAAGCAGGAGAAACCGGTTTATTAGAAACTAATTCATCTCTCAGAGCATCTTCACTTTGACCATGGGTGGCTGGTACACCTAGTTGTGTATATGTCAGCTTTGCGGGAGCCCTAATGTAACGGGACCTTATGGTGTCAGATAGAAAGCTGCAGATTTGCAAAAGTCAGAACTGAGCAAACCTGGTTTGTATACTGGAATTTAGCAGTTTTCCTTTCCTTTCAAGGTACTGTGATACAGACAGCGGCCCGCAGTGCCCACGTCATTATGGATGAAATGAGACATTCAAACAGACTACCGAGTCTGGTGGAGGAAAAAGGACAGCATGTCTTTTCTCTCAAGGGGAGCAAAAGCCTTGGCCCTTGCTGTGATGGGCCTTTATTGGGTTTCTCCCCACATTACATAATTGTCCTCATTTACTATGCACAGTATCGCTTTAGGTGGTTAACTTTTACAGACAACAAAGGAGATGATGCCACTAATCACATCACAGAAGGATGTTAGCAAATGAAAAAGGAAAAGTGATTGAGCTGGTTACACTCCATACTGGGGAGTTTTAGCATGGATTTTAGGAAGTTACAGTAAGCACTTGCTGTCCAAATTCAGGGTGAGGAAATTTTATCAAAAGCAAGTCCCAAAGCAGCTTAGGTACAAATGCAGACCTGATTCTCCATGGGAGAACCTATCCATGGGTGTGGGTCCTGTGCATCTCCGAGTGGGAGCTGGGCCCACACCACGTAGAACCATCTCCTACAGTACTCTTTGTTGCAGGCCAATGATATCTTCAGTTAACTTGCTTCACTTTACTGGATGAAGACCTGGGGAGTGTGCGTGCAGGTGTGTGGAGGGCCCAGGTACAGAAGGGCCGTCCGCTGACACCTGCCTGCCCAGCCCACAGTCTGCCCCAGCATGGCCTCCACAGTGGCAGGGCCCCAGCTCCTTCCCGCTGGGGTCAGGAGGTGCCTTTGCTCTTGTCTGCTGCAAGTGAAGTAGGACAGACGTAGGACATCATGGATAGCAAATAGAATCGACTGCTCCATCTTCTGAGGAGGCCTGTATTCACTCTTGTTCCTCAGTTCTTATGCTTTTGTTTGCTGTACAAAGAGTGGCAGCCCTGGACACTGGCCAAGCAGTGTCTATTTGAATGAAACTTTCATGAATATGAGTATGAAGCAAATGAAATAACTGACCAATGCATTTAGAACAACTCTATTTTTTATGGAAATGACTCTTCCCAAAATGTCTGTCTTTCCACCTGGTTTAGTCAGCTCAGCCTGTGATGACAAAACACAATAGCCTGGCTGGCTTACACAGCAGAAGTTTATTTCTCATCATTCTGGAGACTGAAAGTTTGAGGTCCAGGTGCCAACATGGTGGGGTTCTAGGAAGAGCTCTCTTCCTGGCACATTGGCAGTGGGCACTTTGACATGGCTCAGGTGACCTCTTTGCAGAGAAAGAGTGAGCTCTCTGGAGTCTCTTCTTACAATAACACTAATCCCGTGAGCCCCCACCAGCATGACTTCATCTAAACCTATTTACTGCACAAAGGCCCTGTCTCCAAACACTATCACTTTGGGGATTAGGGCTTCACAATGTGAATTTGGTAAGATACAATTCAGCTCATAGCATACCCAACTGTCTTACTGTGGCCAAGTTAATGAGTAATTATAATATATTGACTGATACAAAGAAAGCTACTGTCTGGCCAAAAAGGATGACAAGAAGAGTATATTTTTAAAAAATGAATATATAATAGTTCAGCCCACGATGGAGCAAATGTCAACCAACTGAAACCTTCAGAGCCATATCCTTCACCTTTCTTCACACACACTCCCACACGTGCACTTCCCTGTCCCTTCCCACACCCACTTTTGGCTTTTAGAAAACGAGATCACAAGAGAAAGTATTTGTGTCAGGAATGAAATGGAAAATGGAAAGTAACTTTCAAAATGTTTATGGTATCAACATTCTCTTGTACTTTCTCTGACACTTGCTATCCTTGCAGTAACATGGGCTGATCTCTGGTTTCAGAATGATGAATTAACCCCTAAGGGAGCTTTATTCACCCTAAAAGTTTCCAGTTATATGAATACCAAGGATGGAGAGAAAACTAAATTGCAGACGATTTCTAAAGATAGGAGTAGAAAGAAGGAGTTTGTGGAGAATCCTGGGTTAGTTACAGCACTGTTTCTCAAGCCTCCCTTTAAAAGTAAAATTTTTCTTTCATAGAATTTCATTGAATGCTTTTGGTAGATGGGCAGCTTTTGAAAAATGGTGAGCTTTTTCAAGGTCTTGAGAAGAGAGCTGGATTATCCATTTAAAGTTGAACTGTACAATATTGAAAATTGAAAATGCATCCCCCCAAACAGTTTTTTTTCCCCCTTTTTGGATTAGTTGGTTGAGGTTTTAGGTTTTGTTTTGTTTCGTTTACTTTTTTTTTTTTTTTTTCATTTTACTTGTGGTCCAGGTGTAATAAACAAAGCAACTTACCATTATTTTCACTTGTCATTTTGTGAGTCCAGGCTATGTTAAAAAAAAAAAGAGATGCATCACCATCTGATTTGTGATAGACACAGCCTTTTATCTAAGCACAATCGAGGCTATTTCAGCCTCTAAATTGAAAATAGTTTTGCTTCTGCTAGAAGCCACAGTAAGAGGTATTTCATAAACAGTGGTGGTCATAATGCAACCAACCATATTATTCTCTGGTTGCACTTGCATTCATTCCTCTCCCTTTCCTCAGTGCCCTCTTCCTGGGGGGCTAGGCTACTGCAGTCAGTAAGCAGTGATACAATCATCTTCAGTATAGTGTGAATATGGATTCTTCTTGAGTATTTAGAGATAGAGTGTACTATATGTAATTGGATATGAAGCATAAGACTTTCTAAAACACCATGAGTTACACATTTCACCACACCGCCATCCCATTTTGTGCAGATAAAGTACTGATCTCTTAGAAATAGTAGTGGGAATAGAATGAAGAAAATAAAGAGACTGGGGAGACTTGTGTATGATGGCATTCACCTATTAAAAGGGATAGGAATTGTTACCTTAAGAGAGAATTTATATTTTAGGTAACAACAAAAATAAATACTTATTAGTTATTTTTCAATACTTTTTGAATTGTATACTCTAACCAAGAGAAATACCTGAGTGTGCTTTTGTTAAATGCATGTCTCAAAGCTAAACTTAGTATATTTTAAGCTTCTAGAATTAAAAAATTTTAGATTTTCATGCATGTTCGTTCTTTAATTTTTTGTTTCAGCTTTCTCATTTCAAAAGCAAGATCATCATATTCTTATGCCAGTTTTAATATTCTACTCATTTCTTAGCTAAATTTTTTAGATATTTGTCAGAATGTTTTGTCATGATGTGATGAGGCACAATAATTGTTTAATTTGTTACTATAAAGACATTATAACATACATATATAAATAGAGATCTAAAGGATAAGTGTGCAGAAATGCACATGACAAATTGTTAAATATCAAAAATGATTAGTAGAGAAAAACCCTCTGAAAAAATAGTAACTTAGCTGAATAATGAGTACTATGATTAACATATTCTACAAATCTATCGGCACTATGGCTCAGCATGTCCTTATTACTCTCTAAAATTAATAATGACAGATATCAAGACCCTATTAATATTTTAATAGTTTAATAGGCACCGGCAAGCATGCAGCAGAGAAGAATGCAAATCAGTGGTCAGGTAGCTGTGCCATCTTGAAAGAGTCTGCCAGGAGGGAGAGCTAAGTCCTCGTAAAGCTTCCATAACTGCTTCCTGCATTCGTGGTCATGTCAGCACCCACTTTCGGTAAATGTATTGATTTTGAACAGAAGGATGGATGTGCTTGTACAAAGCAAAACACTCTGAGTATTTACCGTTCCTAATGCCCACAATGTATTTTAAGAAAATCTTTAAGATATTCCTGTCAGTGTATATCCTCAAATGCTCTGTCATCTGAAAAATAGTGGAAGTTTTACAAAGAATATATGTCTGGAAGCTTGAAGAAATAGGTTTACTCTGACTCTAGCACTGGCTGTCTCCTTGTTCTAATCATCTCCAAATTTACCCTTAGTAAAAATGATGTAAGTGTACAGAATACTGTAAGATACTTGAAAGAATCAAACTGAATGATAGGAGAAAAGAAAAACACTAAATAACACATGTGAAGTACTTAGGGTGGTGCCCAGCACAAAGAGTGGCTTCCCACTCTGAGAGGGGCCATTTCCACAGGAGCCTTCATGTGACCTTCCTGTCTTGCACACATTGATCTTGCAGCTCTAATAAATTTTCCTCAGAGTTGACTTTGGAAATGAGGATATATTCATAGTTCCTCTTACTATGTATATTTTGATGCTTACAGGCCTTGTTCTTTACAGGAGTGTCTGCTTCTTGAGGGTTGCCAGTCAGCACCTTGTCAGTGGGTGGTTTTGAAGGATCATTTGTTGGAAGCCATATAGGACCAGAGAGGTCACACTACAGAGACCAAGTATTCTTCAGCTGGAATTTCTTTTTTCTTAAAGTATATTTTATTGATTATGCTATTACATTTGTCCCACTTTCTCCCCACTTTGCCTCCCTCTACCCGGTACCTCCCTTCCCTCCAGAAATCTCCTCCCACTTAGTTCATGTTCATGGGTCATTCATATAAGTTCTTTGGCTTCTCCATTTCCTATACTATTCTGAACATTCCCCTATTTTGTACCTACAAATTATGCTTCTTAATCCCTGCACCATTTCCCCCATTCTTCCCTCTCCGCCTCCGCATTGATAACCCTCCAAATGATCTGCCTATCTAGGATTCTGTTCCTGTTCTGGTTGTTTGCTTAATTTGTTTTTGTTTTTTAGATTCAGTTGTTGATAATTGTGTATTTGTTGCCATTTTAATGTTCATAGTTTTGATCTTTTTCTTAAGTAAGTCCCTTTAATATTTCATGTAATGATGGTTTGGAGATGTCATGAATTCCTTTAGCTTTACCTTGTCTGGGAAGCACTTTATTTGGTCTTCCACTTTAAATGATAGCTTTGCTGGATAGAGTAATCTAGGTTGTAGGTCCTTGCCTTTCATGACTTTGAATACTTCTTGCCACTCCTTGCCTGCAAAGTTTCTTTTAAGAAATAAACTGATAGTCTTATGGAAAATCCTTTGTGGGTAACTCTTTGCCTTTCTCTTGCTGCTTTTAAGATTCTCTCTTTATCTTTAACCTTTGTCATTTTAATTATGGCATGTCTTGGTGTAGCCCTCTTTGGGTCCAACTTTTTTGGGACTCTGTGCTTCCTGGACTTGCATGTCAATTTCCTGTCCCAATTAGGGAAGTTTTCTTTCATTAAGTTTTTTCAAATAAGTTTTAAATTGCTTGCTCTTTCTCCTCTTTTTCTGGCATCCTTATGATTTGGATGTTGGCACTTTTGGAGATGTCCCAGAGCCTTCTTATACTCCTCATTTTTTGAATTCTTGTTTCTTCTTTCTGTTTTGGTTGAATGTTTATTTCTTCCTTATGTTCCAAATCTTTGATTTGAATCCTAGCTTTCTTCTCCCCACTGTTGGTTCCCTGTGGATTTTTCTTTATTTCACTTAGTGTAACCATCATTTCTTCCCTTATGTTTTTGCCATACTCAGTGAGTTCTCTGAGCATCCTAATTACCAGTGTTTTGAACTCTGCAACTGATACGTTGGCTATCTTTGTGTTGTTTAGTTCTTTTTTCTGGGGGTTTGTTCTGTTCTTTCATTTGGGCCATATTTATTTGTCTCCTCAATTTGACAGCCTCCCTGTGTTTGTTGCTGCATATTAGGTAGAGCTGCTTTGACTCCCTGTCTTAATGCACCTGTTAAGCTTTATGAGACGGAGCCTTAGGTATTTGCCAGTGTGGGGCAACCCACTTCACCACTTTGTGGCTCTGTGTCTTAGGACAGGTCAGAGAAGCAACATGCCTCTGCCTGACTGATGGAGGTTTGTCTGGCACTTGCCCCGTTTCCAGTCACTTCACTCACTTCCTGTATGCAACTGGCACCCTCCTAGCTATTGCTCTGGTGGTGATTCCCAGAGTGAGAGGATTTGCGGATGTTCTAACTCCATGTGGGCCCTTTAAATAGACTCTCCTGAGATACCTACAGTTTCTCGTGCCACCCCAGCCTCCACTGGTTTTTATAGCCAGAAGTAATGAGGCTTCATCTTCCTGGTGCTGGAATCCTAGATTGTTCATCTGGCCTAGGGCCGGGATTGCTGGCTCCCATGGTATCCCTCCTGATATTTATCCTCCACAGGTGAATGTGGGACTGCCCATTCCTCCACTGCCACCACTTCTTCATGCCACAGTGTGCCCTTTCTGCCTGACTCTGCCCCTCCTACCCACCTGGATGAATATGGCTTCTTTAAATCCTTGGTTGTCAGACTTTCATACAGTTCTTTTTTCTGGCAGTTCTGGGTGATTTTTGTTTTGAGGTTAGTTGTAATGCTTCTTGTTGTGTGAGGAGACGAGGCTTGTTTATCTACACCTCCATCTTGACTGGAATTCTCAGTTGGAATTTCTAATCTGAATACCACAACTGAGCTCTAAAGAAAGGGTGGGGGTGGGGAGGGTGCAGGGAGCCAGAAGAAGAGGCATGATTCTAGAAAAAAAGGGAAAGAAAAGATCTTTTGCCAGGAAGCCAGAATTTGTATGCTCCCTGCAGGACGAACGCCCCAAAATGTAGGTTTGGTAGCCGTTGCCAGTATCTGTATGAGACCAGCATTAGTATTGTTATTGGAGACTTCTTATAATTCAGCTGAAAGTGACTCACTTTTAATCATCTCATTACAGTTAAAGCCCAGAAAGAAGAAACATTCCTTCTCTCTGTCTGTCTGTCTGTCTGTCTCTCAAATAATTTCCTTACAATTTAAAATAGGTTGGTTTTCAATTGGGTCTTAACTCTGCTGCCATGTTGCCTGCCTGACTTTTCTCTCCACAAGCCCCACCCAGCTTCCACTCCCATGTGTGCTTGCTGTAATGGCTGATAATTTTCAGTTTCACCTCTCACAGCCCTTCACTAAGCTGTTGTGCCAGGTACATATTAAAAGTGATCACCTTCTCCTGTTTGCTGTGGCTGGTGTGGCTCAGTGGATTGAGCGTGGGCCTGCGAACCAAAGGGTCACTGGTTCAATTCCCAGTGAGGGCACATTCCTGGGTTGTGGGCCTCAGTAGAGGTGTGGGAGAGGCAACCACACATTTGATGTTTCTCTCTCTCTCTCTCTTTCTCCCTTCCTTCCCCTCTCTGTAAAAGTAAATAAATAAAATCTTTTTTAAAAAGTGACCACCTTTTTATCCCCTGCCTGCTGACCAACTGTTTTCCCTCAGGGTTTATTCCAACATCATCTGTCAGTGCAGTTTTCTTTTCCTCCTCTTCTGTCTCAGGTCTGATGAGCTCTATTATCTTTAATTCCACAGCACAGTGAACATTGTAAAGTGTATTTGCAAGATTATGCTTATTTGTAGGCATGCTTGTCTTCTTTACTGGATCGTTGGCTCCTTGATGACAAGGTTTGTGGCATTCATTGTTTTAATTTTTTAAAAATTTCAATTCCACTTGACATACAATATTATATTGCTTTCAGGTGTACCACATAGTGATTAAACATTTATATACCTTACAAAATGGTTACCCTGATAAGTTGAGTATGCATCTGACACCATATGTAGTTATTACAGTATTATCGATTATATTGCCTATGCTGTACTTTAACATCTCTGTGACTATTTTGTGACGGCCAGTCTGTACTTCTTAATCCCTTCACCCTTTTCACTCATCCCCCAACCCCACCTCCCATCTGGCAACCATCAAAATGTTCTCTGTATCTGTGATTTTGTTTTTGTTTTATTTATTTATTTTGTTTCTTAGATTCTCCATGTAAGTGAAATCATATGGTATTTATCTTTCTCTGTCTGACTTACTTCACTTAGTATAATACATTTTAGGTCCATCCATGCAGCCACAAAAGGTAAGAGTTCATTCTTTATTATGGCTGAGTAGTATTCCATTGTGTAAATGTACCACAGCTTTTTTACCCACACTTATTAAAGGAAGGACTTGTGTTGCTTCTACATCTTGGTTATTGTAAATAATGCTGCAGTGGGACTTCGGGCCAAGATGGAGGCGTAGGTGGACACACTGCGCCTCCTCTCACAACCAAAATTAAGGACAACAAATATTTAGAAACAAGAAAACAACCAGAACTTAAAGAAAATTGAACTGTAAGGAAGTCCAACAACCATTCATCCAGACCGGTAAGAGGGGCGGAGTCGCGGCAGGAAAAAGTGGAGGTGCGGACCCGAGAACGGGAACGCAAGCAGCAACGGCTGGCGGTTCCCAGGTACACAGGCGGTGGCTGGTGGTCCCCGGGCACAGTGTGGCAACTGTGCAGACCCAGTGAGGCCGCACAAGGCGGCTGGCTGACCAGATGGTCCCACATTTGCAAGTGCAGACGGTCCAGGCAAAGGGGAAGTGGCGGAAGGGACTGAATCCAGGAGAGAGCGGAGCAGGCACCATTGCTCCCTCTCAGGCCCCGCCCCCACATACAGCGTCACAACCCAGCCACTGGGCTGCCCCACACTGGGGAGTGCCTGAGGTTCCACTCCTCACTACGTAACAGCACGTGTGCATGCGCAGATAATCCAGGTGAAGGGGAAGCAGCAGAAGGGACCAGCGTCCAGGAGAGAGAGGAACAGGGGCCGTTCTTCCCTCTCGGACCCCGCCCCCACCTATAGCGTCACAACCCAGTGACTGGGCTGCCCCGCCCTGAGGAACACCTAAGGCTCCACCCCTCACTACACAATAGCCACAACCAGACTAAAACCAAACCAAAACAAAAAAAAACCCCACCAAAAATGGCTCAAACTGGAGAAAAAATAAAAGCCCCAGAGCCAATTCTTCTAAGCGACCAAGAGATAGCCAACCTATCAGATGCACAGTTCAAAGCACTGGTCATCAAAATGCTCACAGAATTGGTTGATTTTGCTCACAAATTAGATGAAAAAATGCAGGCTACAATACGTGAAATGAAGGAAGATGCATGGGGAACTGATAGAGATGGAAGGAAAACTGGGACTCAAATCAATGGAGTGGACCAGAAGGAAGAAACTAACAACCAAACAGAAAATGAGGAAGAAACAAGAATTCAAAAAAATGAGGAGAGGCTTAGGAACCTCCAGGACATGGTTAAACATCCCAACATCCGAATTATAGGGGTCCCAGAAGGGGAAGAAGAAGAGCAACAAGTGCAAAAGTTACTTGAACAAATAATAAAGGAGAACTTCCCCAATCTGGCAAAGGAAATAGACTACCAGAATGTCCAGGAAGCTCAGAGAGTCCCAAAGAAGTTGGACCCAAGGAGGAACACACCAAGGCACATCGTAATTACATTAGCCAAGATTAAAATGAAGCAGAGAATTCTAGAAGCAGCAAGGAATAAGGGGACAGTCACCTACAAAGGAGTTCCCATCAGACTGTCAGCTGATTTCTTAAAAGAGACCTTACAGGCAAGAAGGGGCTGGAAAGAAATATTCCAAGTCATGAAAGTCAAGGGCCTACATCCAAGATTGCTCTATCCAGCAAAGCTGTCATCTAGAATGGAAGGACAGATAAAGCGCTTCTCAGATAAGGTCAAGTTCAAGGAGTTCATCATCACCAAGCCTTTATTATATGAAATGTTAAAGGGACTTATCTAAGAAAAAGAAGATAAAAAATAGGACAGTGAAAGGACATCAAACTCACAGCTATTAAGAACTGCACCTAAAATAAAAACAAACTAAGCAAACAGCTACAACAGGAACAGAACCACAGAAATGGAGATCATATGGAGGGTTAGCAATAGGGGTGTGGGAGGAGGAGAGGGGGGAAAAGGTACAGAGAATGAGTAGCATAGATAGTGGGCAGAAAATAGACAGGGGGAGGGCAAGAATAGTATGGGAAATGTAGAAGCTAAAGAACTTATGACACATGGACATGAACTAAAGGGGGGAATGTGGGTGGGAGGGGGTGTTCAAGGTGGAGGGGAATGATGGGTGAAAAATGGGACAACTGTAATAGCATAATCAGTAAAATATATTAAAAAATACAAAAAAAAATAATGCTGCAGTGAACATAAAGGTGCATGTATTTTTTCAAATTAATATTTTGGATTTCTTTAGATTACCCAAAGGTGGGATATGTAGGTCATATGGTAGTTCTACTTTTAATTTTTTGAGGACCTGTATACTGCTTTCCACGGTGGCTGTACAAGTCTGCACTTCCACCAACAGTGCACAAGGGTTTCTTTTTCTCCACATCTTTGCCAGCAATTGTTGTTTGTTGATTTATTGAGAACAGCCATTCTGACAGGTATGAGATGATATCTCATTCTGGTTTCAATTTGCCTCCCTCTGATTAGTGATGTTGAACATCTTTTCATATGTTTGTTGGCCATCTGTATGTCCTCTTTGGAGAAATGTCTTTCCAGGACCTCTGCCCATTTTTAAATCAGATTGGTTATCTTTTTCTTGTTAAGTTGTATGAGTGCCTTATTTACTTTGGATATTAACCCCTTATCTCATGTTTCATTGATGAATATCTTCTCCCATTCAGTGGGTTGTCTTTTCATTTTACTGATGGTTTTCTTTGGAGTGCAAAAACTTTTTAAGTTTGATGTAGTTCCATTTGTTTATTCTTTGTTTTCATTTCCCTGTGCCATTCATTTTTATATGCCTGGCACATAGTATGTGCTGATGGAATATTTGTTCAGCAAATATGTTCTCTTTTGTTATATACAACAAAATAATTTGGAATTAGTAGGAAACTTTGTGAAAAATATTAGTGAAAAGAATAAGTGCTTATGTTCTACTTGCAAGCTACATATATTTGATCAATATGGGGGAAATAATTGACTTGGGGATGGTGATGGGACAACCCATCTTAAAGGACAGCATAATGAGGTGTGACACGGCTTGGGTTTCAGGAGTCACTAGCCAGGCTTCCAGGCACAGCTTTGCCATAGAATTTTGTGATGGTACCTGCAGCCTTCCCCTTTCTAGACTTAATGTTCTCCTCTTCTAGGATGGGGAGAAAGAATGAGATGATCTTACATGAATTCCATGTCATCACGCACTGAAACTGTCATCTGTCCTGACAGTCTCTGTTAGGGATTGTGTGTCACTGCCCAGAAGCCCCGTCTCTCTAGTAGCATATAAAGAAAAGCGCTAAAAAAAAGAAAGAAAGAAAGAAAAGAAAAGAAAAGCACTTGAACATTTCTTGTGCCCTGTTCAGATTTGGGCTCCTCTGTGTTCTTCTTCTTATTTTCTTCCTTCCATACCCTTCACCTTCTCCGTCTAAAACTCTACATTTTGCCTTGAAGCTCTGGGATAGTTGCAATATAGTGAGGGGTTATATGGGTCTCCCATTCCTCTCAGAAGGAGACCTTACTCACCTATACACTGCCCACCTTTGCCTCATTCACTAGCCCCTCAAACAGTCTTCAGCCCCTCTCAACTAGCCCTTACCTCAAGCTGGCCCGGATGAGATTTTAAAGCCTCGTTGCATTTCATTTTGAGACTATAAATTCATTTACATTGATTATCTTCATTTTTAGTGCAAAAACCCTTTTACCATTAAAATCTGTGTCAACTTCATCATCAGCTCACCTCCCTTTTTTCTGTTTTTCAGAACTTTTCCACCTTTTATATGGCAATAGTAATAAGTACGGTTTACTGAATGTTTACTACATTGTCGTATATTATGATAGGCACTGACTTACCTCTCTCATCCCTACAGCACCCCTGAAGGGTAGATGAGGAAACTGATTCTCTGATTGTTTCAATAACTCACCCACCTGGTCCGTCTCCAGAGACTGTTATTTCTACGGCATTATGCTACACTTCAGCGTAGGCAAGTCCATGTCAATTTGTTGCTGTTTTGTTCAGGTCAGCTTTTTATTTATTTCAGAATCAATAGTATACCATCAAAAAGAAGAGATTTTGCCATAATTTGTGATTCAATAACCTTTTGTTTTAAAGAGTCATGACCATAATGTGGACGCAGTCCTCACTGTAAAAATAATAATTCTGTGGGCATTGCCTTCATCATGCTCTTCCATATTGTCATTTTAATGGCTGCATGATTTTCATCAGATCAGTTTATCATAGTTATTTTTAAAATTTCTACTGCAGAACATTTAGATTATTTCCATCCTGTTGTACAATAAATTATAATAATGATATTTATGTATTTTTTAGATTAAAGGTAATGCATTGGCTTTTAAAACCTTTGTTGTCATAGAAATTTTGAAGTTGTCACAGGAGACTGGAGGGCACCTGCATCTAGCTGCCACGCAGCTCCCTCGGGGAGCAGCATATTGCCTGCTTTGTTTCATCTACTCCCCCACTTTTTTCTTGAGAACATTAAAGAAAATTTCAAGTATCTTTTCATTTCACTTGTAAATACTTAAGGATAGACTTGTAACTGGTAAGGACTTTTTGCTAATGTCAGCTAATACTTAGGCTATGTTCAAATTTTCCTAATTATCATGAGTCACATTTGGTTTGTGCAAATTAGGATTCAAATATGATCCCCACATTGCAATTGGTTGTTACATCATTCACACGTGCACACACACACACACACACACATTTTTGAATGCCATCAACTCGTTGGAGAAACCATGTCAGAAGTCCTATAGAATGTTTCACATTCTGAGGTTGGTGTTTCCTCAGGTTTATTTACCTTGTTTTTCTATCTGTTATATTTGTTTTTACCGGTTAGGGGTTGAGAGCTTAACAATATTGTGGCTCAATTCTTTAAAAGAATGTTTTGAAATAGGGTCTTTTTCAATTTGAGTTCAAATTTAACATACTTCCCAGAACATTTTGCCACATCATAAGCTTCTGTTCTTGCTTGTCCTGCTAAAAAGCCTCTTTCACAGGCACTTTATTCAGATAAGAGCCCCTTCATGTCAGATGCATGTAATTGGATCTCTGCCAACCCCAGCCTCCTCTGCCCTCCTGTGTATGAGACACTGTGTTAACATTAACCGATTTCCTTCTAACCCCTTCAACCTTGGTAGAAAACCAGGAATTGCTCAAAATACTTTTGAAAGCTGTTGAAGACCCCAAAAAACCTCGATTTGAAGGAGGCATAATTGAGGATTGAAGAAGGATGCCTCAACCTGAGACACTGAACGCTATGGTTCACAGGTGAAATTCAGGTGGATCAGGCATGACTATCAGATTGATGCCTCTATAGGTCAAAGAAAGGCTGAGACACCTACCCATTTTTTGGCCTCTGTACTCTTTGAGGGTAGTTTAATGAGGTTTCACTTCTTTTGGTTGTTAGTGTGGAAAACCAGCAGAAAGCAATAAGTTCTAATGAGTCTGGTTTCATGATACTATATGTCTGGATATGGTGAAGGAGCCATGGCTAGAGCAGGGGAGTGGGGCACCTTCCTATCTCCCTATAACACGCTCCACCTTGTGTTCTAGGTGGGGTATCTGAGGCTTCTGTTCAGGGTTACATAATACTCAAAGTCCCAGGAATTAGGAGATCAGTGCAATTCTCCTTTTTCCCTGGTCTCAGAAAATTGCAAGGCCTACTTGGCTTTCTCTTTAGATCATAGGTAAAATTAGATCTTCCACCTCCTGGTTTGCCCAGATATTTCAACCCACTGTATCTCCGCAACCCATTACAGCTTTATAGGTAAAGCTCTAGCATTACTGAACAAGAAGGCGTAAGGTCCCACTGCAACCTTCTCTATCATCCCTGCAACTGGAATGCTAGATCAAACTGCTAGCACATTTTTCAAATGAATGCCAGAGGCAGTTATGCTATTGTGTTCATTGGAACATGGGTGGAAAGGGCTCTTGACAATTACTTCAGAGAGAGGAGGGTGGTGCGGTTCTTTATTTAACAGGATGGCTTTTCTTTGGGGACAGAAATTCAAGTCTCTGAATTTCTCTCTTTTATCTTATGGATAGGCTATTAAATAGCAACTTTGAATTTTGACTTTGAGCTATAGGAATACAGAGATTTTCCTCATTCTTTTAGCTGCTGGTTGCTCATTCATTTTATTCATTACCATTGTAGGTACAGGCAACTCACTGGAAGGCCAGTCAGAGAAACTGCAAATCTGAAAATAGAAAAAAAGAAACTCAGCAATGACTGTCTAATGCTATAAATCTCTGTTTCAAATTAGTTTTGGCAACTTGATTTTTGTCCAGTTTAAGCTTAAGTGGTAACCATTTTTCTTCTTCATTTTTCCTAAGAAATGGCTTTGCCATGTGGTAAGTATGCTTCAGAACCCTGTTATTTTTCCCCTGATTGTCCACAGGTAGCCTCTTTGCAGATAGTAAGCAGTTCCTCCTCTTTCCGATTTAACCTTTAAAATATTTAGAGGTTTTAAAGTTACTACTGGTAAACTGTACTGTTTGCAGCATTTGTTTTTGACCGTATGATTCGTATTACTCTTGATAATTTATATAATGTGTGTGCAAGGAGTAGTGAGTGTACAGTGAGTAATGTGTGTGTGGTATAATATTGAACTGCCATTAATGAGAGAACAGTATCCAACAACTTCTGGTTTAGAGCAAGTCATGTAAGGAATAGAAGTGAAATTGAAAGGAGGATGTTGCTTCAGGCTTGAATTTGTATGAATAATTTTAAAGATCCCTTTCAATGCTATTGCTTAGTATTTCTCAGGAGTAGGGAGACCTAGGCTAGAAAATACAGTGTGCTTTTCTTTTAGACTAGCCAGTAATTTGTCAGTTAAGCATACTTAAAAGTTGGAAATTAATATGTAAGAATCCATACTCCATGGAAGGCAACAGTATCATGGCTCTTAGAGTTAATCATAGTACTACATGGTGAAAAGAGAACCTAAGAAATTGTACTGTTTTAATACTCTTACCTTGTATGTGATGGAACTAAAGCTCCAGAGTTTTTCTACATCACCTGGCTACCTAGTTGCTAAGCCCAGTTAAATTTTTCCTCCTAATTCTGTGCTTTATTATGTTTAGTCAGTGCTGAGTGGGAATGACCATATGTACTACAATTTCTGTTTTGTATTTTTTAATGTTTCTATCATGGAGTATTTCCCATTTCACAATGAATGTTACTTTGATGTTCAATATTGCTACTTATTATTATTTGGCAAATACTGAAGATGTCAATATGTTAAGTTCTTCCAAAATGATGTCAGACTATGAATTCTTGTGCTGGACATTCTGAAACTGTGAAAACAGTGTCTAGCTCCATTATGTTGTTTTGCCTGCATTTTTATCAGCATCTAAATTATATATATTCACCAATGCAGGAAGGACAAAAATTTTTCAGGTCGTACATGAAGAATGTTGGTAATTATTTCCAAGGTCAACAAATCTTTTGCCTTTCAGGCTCTTAGATGGAAGATATAAATAAGGAAGCACCTAAAATGGAGAATCAATTTCTAACTGGAGACCTGGTGTGGACATAACTTCATTTCTCTTCTGTGCTTATCTGGGTTTTTTGTCTTTCAGTGTATTCCGTTATTTAATTGTTTTGTTTGTTTTTTAAAACCACTTAATATTGAGGTGTGATTGACATTGACATAAAACTTTTTTGTAATTTTATTTAATATATAAAACTTAATGAGTTTGGAGGTAAGTGTATAATAGTGAAACCAGTACCACAATTTCTATCTTAAACCTATCCATCACCTCCAAAAGTTTCCTCTTGCCACCTTTATTTATTTTTCATTTATTCTTATCTGCTGGCATTCTGTTTTTGAAAGGAACCTGTCTGTAATCCATGGATACCATTTTGTCTTTGTTTTACCATGTTAATTTGCTATATCCTGGTATATCCTAGTCATTCCCTAGGAATATATATAATTTGTAAGCTCAGTAATTGGTATATGCTACCTAGTAATCCATATTCATTTCCTTGTATTGCATATGCAGTTCTGGTTTTTAAGCAAACAAAGGAGTAAATTTCTGTATATATGGATGAAGCTAAAATAAAAAGGCTTGAATATCAGACATGAATCATAAGTGCTTTGCAGACTAATCCATTATTTGAGAATATCTGGGAGTACATGAATTAATCTTGGTCATGTTTATTTTTTTAAAAGTATCAACAGTTAAAAACTGCATATCTTATTATTAAAAATGGTTTGGAGCTGAGATGTAATCTCCTAAAGGAAGGAATAAAAATAAGAGCAGGGTGTTCCAGCTAACCATTTTTCTTCCTGAAAACTTGAAATAAATGGAGATTGGGAATGTTAGACATCTTTAAATAAATCAGAGGTCTAGTGACATTACTAATATTTTATTAAGAAAATGTTGATTTGATTTATCTATTTAAAATAACTATCAAGGTATCCTCTAAGTGCTGAAACACAAATTACAAACACAAAAGCTTGATTTATGTTAATGGTAGATAATACATGGGACATAACAAGTTATCACACATTTTGTAATATTTCCTGAGTTGGGGAATTATAGAAAAATACTGAAAAAAGTGCTGCCTTAAGCTGCATTTGTTGATAAATAGATGGTGACAGTCTTGTAAGAAGCTATGTGAACATTCCCTTCTATTCCAGACACCTCTGGATTTTGGTGAAACCTGCTCGAGACTTCTGAGTGTGTCCGAAGCTCTGATGGATCAGACACATTCAGATCTTTGTGAGGATGGCACCAGAGCAAAGGAAAAAGTTCTTCTTAGGTAAAGTTAGGGTCTCTCTGATCTCTTGCAGAATGTTAACACGTTCATATTCACCACCTCCTAGACCCTCAGTGACACTGACTGCCAATTCCCAGTTCTGTGTCCATGCAAATATGCCTCCTGTGTTCTTTACTTGGGCTGTTGAACGTTACCAGACAAAAGTCACATGATTCTGCAAATTGGTGCCGGTTCATGTTTTTCTTTTCCAGCTTCAAGAACTCTCATTTGCCCCCTGCACCATCTGTCTCCCTGTTCTTTTCATGACTTTTCTCTTCTGAACCTTTCAGTCTCCCCTTCAATGTGAGTACTTCAGAGACTCCTTTCCTGCTCTCCCTGTGTAAGCCGGCTCCCTTCCCCCAGGCCCTGTTCACTTATTTCAGGCCTTTCCCACTCTTTGTAATTCTTTTTTTTTATTATTATTTTTATTTTTTTAAATATATTTTATTGATTATGCTATTACAGTTGTCCCGTTTCTCCCCCATCATTCCCCCCACCCTGCACACCCTCTCCCACCCACATTCCCCCCTTTAGTTCATGTCCTTGTGTCATAAGTTCTTTAGCTTCTACATTTCCCATACTATTCTTACCCTGCCCCTGTCTATTTTCTACCCACTATCTATGCTACTCATTCTCTGTACCTTCCCCCCCCCTCCTCCCACGCCCCTGTTGCTAACCCTCCATATGATCTCCATTTCTGTGGTTCTGTTCCTGTTCTAGATGTTTGCTTAGTTTGCTTTTGTTTTAGGTGTGGTTCTTAATAGCTATGAGTTTGCTGTCTTTTCATTGTCATATTTTTTATCTTCTTTTTCTTAGATAAGTCCCTTTAACATTTCATATAATAAGAGCTTGGTGATGATGAACTCCTTGAACTTGACCTTATCCGAGAAGCACTTTATCTGTCCTTCCATTCTAAATGACAGCTTTGCTGGAAAGAGCAATTTTGGATGTAGGTCCCTGTTTTTCAAGATTTCAAATATTTCTTTCCAGCCCCTTCTTGCCTGGAAGGTCTCTTTTGAGAAATCAGCTGACAGTCTGATGGGAACTCCTTTGTAGATGACTGTCCCCTTATCCCTTGCTGCTTCTAGAATTCTCTGCTTCATTTTAATCGTGGCTAATGGAATTACAATGTGCTTTGATGTGTTCCTCCTTGGGTCCAACTTCTTTGGGACTCTCTGAGCTTCCTGGACATTCTGGTAGTCTATTTCCTTTGCCATATTGGGGAAGTTCTCCTTTATTATTTGTTCAAATAAGTTTTCCACTTGTTGCTCTTCTTCCCCTTCTGGGACCCCTATAATTCGGATGTTGGGACATTTAACGATGTCCCGGAAGTTCCTAAGTCTCTCCTCCTTTTTTTGAATTCTTGTTTCTTCCTCGTTTTCTGTTTGGTTGTTAATTTCTTCCTTCTGGTCCACTCCATTGATTTGAGTCCCAGTTTTCCTTCCATCTCTATCGGTTCCCCATGCATCTTCCTTCATTTCACGTATTGTAGCCTGCATTTTCTCATCTAATTTATGAGCAAAATCAACCAATTCTGTGAGCATTTTGATGACCAGTGCTTTGAACTGTGCATCTGATAGGTTGGCTATCTCTTCGTTGCTTAGAGGAATTGACTCCGGGGTTTTCATTTTTTCTCCGGTTTGAGCCATTTTTGGTGGGGTTTTTTGTTTTGTTTTGTTTTGGTTCTAGTCTGGTCGCAGCTATTACGTATGAGGGGTGGAGCCTGAATTGTTCCTCAGGGCGGGGGCAGCCCAGTCGCTGGGTTGTGATGCTGTTGGTGGGGGCGGGGTCCGAGAAGGAAGAATGGTGCCTGTTCCACTCTCTCCTGGACTCCGGTCCCTTCTGCTGCTTCCCCTTCGCCTGGATTATCTGCGCACGCAGGCGTGAGGGGTGGAGCCTCAGGCATTCCCCAGTGTGGGGCAGCCCAGTTGTTCGGTTGTGACGCTGTATGTAGGGGCGGGGTCTGAGAGGGAACAATGGCGCCTGCTCCGCTCTCTCCTGGATTCAGTCCCTTCTGCCACTTCCCCTCTGCCTGGACCGTCAGTGTTCGAGAATGTGGGACCCCCTGGTCAGCCAGCCGCCTTGTGCGTCCTCACTGGGTCTGCGCAGTTGCCCCCCTGTGCCTGGGGTCCGCCAGCTGCCGCCTGGGCGCCCGAGGACCGCCAGCCACCGCCTGTGCACCTGGGAACTGCGAGCCGCTGCTACTTGTGTTCCTGGGTCCGCACCTCCACTTTTTCCTACTGCGACTCCACCCCTCTTACTGGTCTGGATGAATGGTTGTTGGACTTCCATACAGTTCAGTTTTCTGTAAGTTCTGGTTGTTTTCTTGTTTCTATATATTTGTTGTCCTTAATTTTGGTTGTGAGAGGAGGCACAGTGTGTCCGCCTACGCCTCCATCTTGGCTGGAAGTCTGTAATTCTTTATTTAGTGTTTGCCTGACTTATTGTTTATCCCACAACTAATTTTTTTGTGTATAGGGACAACATCTGTCTTACTAATTACAGTAGTGAGTGCTTCCTGACACACAGTAGGCACTCAGGCAAAATTTGTATATAAATAATAAATTATGAAATTGCATTAGGAAAAAAAGCATGCCCTAATGAAAAGCACTGCTTTAAATGTGGCTATAACCCAAGAGATATCCTTACAGATGTCAAGTTGCATATACCTTTCTTTTTTCTTTTTCTTTTTTTACCCAACCCAGACAGTGTTTCATTTTATTTAATTATAAAATGTGGAAAGCCTTAAAGACCAATTCAAAAGAACCTATGCACCCCTATGTTCATGGCAGCGTTATATACAATAGCCAAGTGCTGCAAACAGCCTAGGTGCCCATCAGTAAGTGAATGTTTCAAAAAACTGTGGTACATTTACACAATGTAATACTACACAGCAGAAAGAAGGAACTCCTACTCTTCACGACAGCATGGATGGAACTGGAGAGTATTATGCAAAGTAAAATAAGCCAGGTGGTGAAAAATACCATATGATCTCACCTATAAATGGAAACTAATCAACAAAACAAACAAGCAAACAAAAGAGAACCTGAGCCATGGAACTAAAAAACAAAGAGACAGTGATCAGAGGGGTGGGGGAGGGGGTAACATGAAAGAAGGGGAAGGGTCAAGTCATGAAATATGTACAAAGGACCCACGGACAAGGATGATGGGGTAGAGATTGTCTTTGAGAGTGGGGGTTAGACAGGACAGGGAAGAGAAACGGGGGAAAATGGGGACAACTGTAACTGAACAACAATAAAAAATGTAGAAAGCCTTGACTGAGAAAAAACAGGGAAGAGACTTAACAGAAACTAAAGAGTCTTTTTAGGAAAACAATGATGGCTTTGTTCCAGCTACGATGAGCATGTCTTCTTGGCAAATTATGGCGAAGCTTCAGGTACAGTATAATCCCAGATCTCCCCCACTCACCCATACTTTGAACTGAGATTTAGGACCATGGTTAGAAGTTGAGAAAATATGAAAAGAACCACAATAAGAACACTGTCCATGAAAGCCAAGCTCAGAGACTGGCTCTCTTTTACTCTGTTGAGTACATCAGGAGCAGGAAGGATCAAAGTTTAAGACATACCTTCTGTTCATTGGCTTTTTTGGTTTGGAGCTCTGGCTTGGAGCTGTGTACCCCATTGCCCTTCCTCCACTCACAGATATCTGTATAGCTGCATGTCCTGCATTTCCAAGCCTCCTCCACATCAACCCCTTTGGGCTCTCTATGGCCCACCCAGTAGGCCATATAATGCTACACTTTGTTCCTCAGCTCCTGCTCTTCAAAGGACACAGTCTCTGAACCCAGAAAAGTGGCAGTCTCTTGATGGTTATACTCAATACCAATGACTGGAAGGTCAGACAGTGTTAGAAACAAGAAGACCAGCTCCATGAGGTCACCCAAGGATGTCACAGAGAAGCCTCCCTGCTGGGCATGCTTCAGCACCGAAGGTCCCAGTGGCTTTTCTGGATGCAATTTTGTGTGGTGGATTAGGCTAGCAGTGGTCACTTTCCCTTATACCATGGCGTCAAAGATACATTTATATAGGCTGACTTGAAAACAGTCTTTTTTTTTCTTTCTGAGCTTCCAGAGAGAGCATAGGACATCTGCATGTCTTGAGTTCAACCAGTTCTATAATGCAGCTCATCAATCACTTCCCTCTACTTCTCCAAACACTGGAAGCACTCTGATGCATCCTCTGACTGCAGTGTAGGAATCATTGATAACATATTCAGAAACTTAACTGCCCAAGCCTCTTCTTTACTGGCGATGGGGATAGTCACAAGATCATGAACATCCCGTTCTCTAGCTAAGTGGATGCTGGCACCAGGGTCCAAAACAGCTGCCTTCTCAAGTGCCAAGAAACAAGAAAGCTCCTTCCCATATACCATTTGCTGTACACACTAGTTCTGAGTAGACAAGTCAGTCACACACAAATTGTCATCCTTATTCCAGCAGTGGGGATACTAGAGCCTGGGATAATTCTGGTCCATAAGAAATACCATATGATCTCACCTTTAACAGGAACCTGATCAACAAAACAAACACACAAGCGAAATATAACCAAAGGCACTGAAATTGAGAACAGACTGACAGTCACCAGAGGGGAGAGGGGAGGGAAACTCAGGGAAAGGGGGGAAGGGTTTGAAGGAACTAGCATAAAGGACACATGGACAATAACAAGGGGGAGTGTGGAAACGGGAGGGAGGTAGGGAGGGCTGCAGGCGTGGGCTGAGATGGGGTAAAAGACAGAAAACTGTACTTGAACAACAATTAAGAGGAAAAAAGTCACAACATAGAAGGAAGAACAAGATGCATCCAGAAAATAAAAGAGCTTATGCATGCTAAATTATGCAACCCTAAGAGCTAAAGCACAATGACTTCCTGCCATTATGGTTTCTAATGTGGCTTGCCATACATGTATTTTTAAAAACTTCTTACCTTGTCCTGGCTGGTATGGTTCAGTGGATTAAGCACTGACCCGTGAATCAAAGGGTCACCAGTTCTATTCCCAGCCATGGCACATGCCTGGGTTGCAGGCCAGGTCCCCAACAGGGAGCACATTGATTTTCTCTCCCTCTCTTTCTCCCTCCCTTCCCCTCTCAAAAATAAATGAATAAAATCTTTTTTTAAAGATTACATTATTAAAAATAAAAATAAAACCTTTTTTTATCTTGAAAAATAATTTTATATTTCTAGAAGACTTTCAGTTTTAGCACAGAGAGTTCCCATAATAAATTCTCAGCTTCCCCTAATGTTAACAAGTTGCAGAACCATGGTACAATGATCGGACTAAGATAATACCATGGTTAATTACTCTTAACTAATCTGTAGACTTTTTTCAAATTTTCCAGATGTTTCCATTACTTTTTCTGTTCAAGGTACAACCTAGAATACCACATTCCATTTAGCCCACATATATTTTAATAATGGATGAGGCATAAAAGTAGAAGGGAAAGCATTATTTCCCCCTCATACTCAGATATCACTGCTGTTACTATTTTGGTATATTCTCTCCCTAACACACTCAAATAAACATGCATCATACACATCGTAGGTTCAAACCGCATACCTACTTTTGTACTCTATTTTCAGCATTGAACAAATCATAAATATTACCTTGTTCTATTAATTAGTCTTTGAAATGTTTAAGTGTACACAATTTTTATCACATGGATATAGTTTAAGTGAAAATTACCAGATTACTGAATGCTTTTTCCATTTTTCTTCTTACAAATGACACTGATGATTTTAAGTGCACATGAGCTCTGGGAAGCTTTCATATTTGTATAGGCTGATCACAAGGAAGAATATACAATGTGAAGATCTATGGGTTTTCCCCCTTTTATTATAATTTCAAATTCAAGAGTAACACACTTAAACTATACTGCATTCTGTAAAGTTGAAAATAAAAATCTCCCCTTGCTCTGGTAGACTTACTCCCTGAGGGCAGAAGGCGGTGTGAGGTCTCTGGCTTTAACCTACAACAGTGTGACTGAAATTACTAAGGATATTTCCAATAACTGTAAAAATGAGCTTCAGTGTGAGCTTTTTGTAAGTGTTCAAAGTTGCGGTGAGCTCTCAGGAAGAATATTCCAGCCCCAATATATTTTTTAAAAAATACTTTTAAATTTATTTTTAGAGACAGGGAGAGGGAGAGAAACATCAATGTGACTGATCCCACAACATATGTGTGTGCCCTGACTGGGATTTGAACTGGCAACCCCTTGTTTTGCGGGACGATGCCCGAACAACTGAACCACACTGGTCAGCATGTCTAGCCCCATTATCCTTTGATTTGGAACAAGGGCGGCTTTGCTTGAGCATTTCCTGTGGTTGTATTGAGTGTTTTTATTTTTAGGATTTTACTGCTCATTTATCACTGAGGAATCAGTTTCATTACTAGGTAACAGACATCAACAACGGGGAAAAAAGATCCCCGATTCTCCCTGCCTTCAAGACTAGATCATTTATCTGCACCCAGGACATTACTTCCCACAAGGCCAAGCCCCTGATCTGCCAACTATTGTTGGCACTCCTGGCTCCCCAAACTGCAGCCCCAGCGACTAGACACTGAGAGAGAGAGCTCACTGTTGATGCTGGGGCTTACTACTACCAGCGAACAGAGCGTGAAAGATGGAAAAAGTGTGGCCTCTGAAATTAGACAGGCCTGGACTCAAATCCTAACTGGTAGTATTCAATACCTATTAGGAACTCTGACTTTAAGCCAGTAACCGAGCCCTCTGAACTTAAGGTTTTCAACTGTGAAAATGAGAATATTATACATGCTGTTGTATGAATTGAACAAGATGTGACAATGTCAGGTACAGTGCCTGACCCATAGTGTGCTGTGGGACAAAACTGGTTAAGTGGAGGATAGATGGACTCACGGAGCAAGTTAAACACACTACTTTTTTTTTAATAGTGGTATGGCCATTGATAATAGAAATCATATGAAATATCAGTGCAATTAGTTAAATGTCCATTTCATTTCCTGCCCAGGGTGGCAGACAACATAAACTAATTCCAGCTAACATAAAAAGAATTTATTGACAGGACACTCAGGTCCTGAAATCTCAGAATTAAAACAGCCATCTTTGGATAGACTGGAGCGGGTGACTTCAGGGACCTCAGAAGCATACAACCATGGAGCTTTTCTCTAGAACACTGAATTTGTTTGTGTTTCTGATCTCGTGACCTGCCATCATGAACCAGCTCTGGCCAGGAAGCCAGGAACATGGGGCACAGGCCTGGCTGCTGGGGCCCCTCCTGTGTATCAGGGGCAATTCCCAGGGCAAGGGAAATGCTGGGAGCCAACAGCTGCATATGTGTAGATTTTACAAATGGACACTTTCATTCCCTCTCTCCAGGAAGCTATCACCATGAGGAAAATATCATCATCTCTGAAAATTTCCTTGTGCCCTTTGTACCCACTCTGCCTGTCTCTCCACAATCACTGATTTGCTTCTGTCACTATAGGTCACTTTGCACTTTCTAGAATTATATATAAATCGGATCATACAATACGTATTCTTTCTTATCTGACTTCTTTCACTTAGCATAATTACTTTGAGATTCATCTAAGTTGTAGCATGTGTCAGTACTTTATTCCTTTTTATGGATGAATAATATTTCATTGTATGGATATAACACAGTTTGTTTATCCATTTACTTTTTCATGGACATTTGGGTTGTTCCTAGTTTGGGGCTATTAAACCACAAAGCTGCTATGAAAATTCATGCACAAGTCTTTGTTTTAAGAAAATACATTTTTATTTCTCTTGGGTAAAAACCTAGGAACAGAATGGTTGAGTCATATTATAGGTGTATATTTAACTTTTTCAGAAACTGCCAAGCAGTTTTCCAGAGTGTTTGTACCGTTTTACATTGTTACCAGGAAAGTATGAGAGTTCCACTTGTTCCATATCCTTGGTTTGTATCCAGAATTTGTGTTTTTAAAAACTCTTAGTCTTTTTAAAAACTAAGAAGACTAACAACCTAATTTTAAAAAATGGGTAAAAGATTTCAACAGATAATTTGCCAAAGAGGATATAGTCACTAGAAAAATGAATACTAAAACCACAATGGCGTGCTTATTCCAATGGCTGACATTAAAAAGGAGCTGATAATTTTATGTTTTTATGATTTCCATTATACAGATGATAAAAATTAGTCTCAGGGAAATAAGTAACCAGCTTTTAAGTGGTAGAATTTCCATTTGAATCCAGGTCTGCTAATCCCTGCCTAACCTCTGTGCTATTCCAGCAGCAGTCCTTAGAAGGAAACAAGGGAACTCACTCATTACCCAGGAATACAGTTTCCATTTCCTCTCTAATGGGACAGCCGACCACCAATCACAGTATATATCATGGAACTTCAAGTTTTGACATCTATTTTGCCTAAAGAATAACATTTATGTTTTTTCAATGTCTAGCTTTGTCTGGATGCCTCTTAAAAAGAGTACTCAAAGTGCAGATGCTGACCAAAGTTCATTGCTCCAACAAATATTTAGGCCTGTTTAACCATGATGACTAAGGAAAAGGTTTTCTTTTTCTTCATTTTCATTTTTGGTTCAGGCAGGTCTGAGTTGGAATCACAGATCTCCTATTTCTTAACTGTGAGAAGTTGCTAAACACTTTGGGCTTTGCTTTCTTTGTCTATAAAGTGGGAACAACGCTGACCTTATAGTGTTTAAAGGGTTAGAGGGACTGATATATATCCAGTATTTACCACAATATCCTGTACTTAGTACACTCTCAAACACTGTTACCATATCACAAACAATAATGTATATCCACAGTAAGAACAGGTGTGCTAAACTTCTCACTCGCTACAAAGCCTAAATAAAATACTAAATCATTACTTGCTAGTATTTTGCATCTCTCTGGGGACTTGCTCCTTCACTGAAGAAATGATAATTCACCGAAAAATGATGGGGCATTTAAGTCTCTAAGAATTATTAAGAAGTCAGTGAAATACTTATCCTTTAATTGTAAACATTAGAAACATTCTTTGGAATGAATATCTATGGTTGCTGTTGAGCCATACCAGCTGAATATCTGCGTGGAGTTTTGGAGTTCAGTTATTAGATATTTATGGCATAAAGCAATCAGAGTAACTGTAATGCAGAGCCCTAGGGAGCACTGTTCCTCATGCCAAGATGACTAAAGCCTGGCCATGGTTTTGTGTGGCTTATAAGCCTTATCAGGCACTCACACTCAGTATACTCCTTGCATCCTTTACCTGCTCTAACTTCACAAGCTCTTTTCCCAGAACCCTGGAAGTGCTACTTTTGCCACCAATGATGCATTTTCCTCTGTCTTACTGAATTTTTTTTCTGAAACACGATCAGTGTTTTCAGTCAGTTCTTACACAGCGAAGCTTCCTCCAAGCACTTGGATATACGATTATGAGGAGAGACAAGCCAGTTTCTCCATGGGATGCCTCCAGCAACTTCCTCTTAGGTAGTCCAGTAATGAGCTGGTCCTGCTGAGAGAGCCAAAGTTCTACTGGTTGGCACAGTGTTGATATGCAAACTTCCCCAAAGATGAGCCCTGAGAATAGAAAGTTTCTCCATACAGGCAAGGCTGTGCCCGTTTTTCAGAGCGACTGGGACCAGGTATCACTGTCACCTCCCATCAATAAATATATGAGTGGCAGGGCACTGGAAGGTCTCTCTCCTGAAGAAGCACAATTTAAATCATCTCCAGCTGTGCCAGTGTAAGCAGGACATATTCAGCTGAAGCTATGGGACGGCCAGAGACTAGGCATCTGCTAGGTATATCCTGTTCCTTGAGTCCAAATGTTGACAATTCATTGTGTGTCATTGTGGCGTTTAACCCTATCTCTTCTGCAAGAGAAAAATAATGTTCGTTCACTCAACTAAAACACAAGCACATAACACTTCAGAGTGGAGATACCTAAAGTCAGCTCCAAGGCCTGCAAGATATACTTCATCTGATCCATTCATTCCTTTTTCAAAAATTGTGGTAAAATACACATGAAATTCACCATTTTTTGCCATTTTTAACGGTGGTGTTAAGTACAGTCATGTTGTGCAACCATTACCACCATCTATCTCTAGAATTCTTTTCATCTGGCAAAACAAAAATTCTGTACCCCTTAAATAATAACTCCCATTCCCACTCTTCACAGCCCCTGGCAAGCACCATTCGACTTTCTGTCTCTACAATTTGACTACTCTAGGTACTTAATGTAAGTGGAATCATGCAATATTTCTCTTTTTGTCCTATTCATTTGCAAGGCACATTGATAGGATCAGAAGTCAGCCAGTCACTTTCCAGGATCCTTGGCAAGGAAATTCCTATAGAGTTGGGTGAATCCTGCTATCTATCTGGATGACATTAAACATTTGTGTGTCTGGATCACTTCTGATTCCATGTTCACAAAGCAACCCTGTGATTATCATATGGCTTCTTACAGCAGATGCAGTTCATTTCCTCCTGAGCATGCATCCCATCCTCTTTGTATTATATAGCATTGTAGTACAGTTTGGGTGGTACTGCTACCCCTTAACTCTGGAGATCGGTGTTAAACCAGTTTTCACAAACCCATAATCTTTGTCACAGTGATTGATTCAGGGGTGGATACTGACCTAGGCCTAAACCAATTTTCTGGCTACTGTGATTAGTTCATGGACAGATACTTATCTAATTTAGCTCAATTAAAGTGAAGTTTGGGAACTTTATGTGATGGTTGGCCAGAAAGAACCCTTTTTACTTTTATTAAAGTTGAGTAAAACAATACATGTCATATTACTGTTACCAACAACCACGAAAAGAAGCAGCCATAGGGGGTGCCAATATGATGAAAAAATAGAGCCAATATATGGAAGGAAATTTAATTCTTGGTGACAACCTTAAACTGCAGGATTTAGCCTTGCCTGGAGTACTTCCTACCACAAACCTTTTGAACTGTATGCGTCAATAAATTCTCTTTATTGTTTAACCAAACATGAGCTGGATTTTCTATTACTTGTTTTTGAGTGCATTCCAATGGACTCTCCATAAACATCCGTGTACAGGGCTAGGAAACAATGGTTACATGGACTTTATGTTCCCCTTGATACTAATTTCTCACTGTGAAAACAGTATTTTGGCATTGTAGTTATATGCATTAGCTTGTTTCTTTAGCTTCTTTAATGTGAAATGTGGATCCATTCTCAGGATCATGACAAACTTTCGTTTCTGATTTTGTCCTACTGGGACCCATGGTCTACTTTCAAGGTAATGAGTAACGTCCCGTGGCGACATCTTGGGAGACCTTAGTGATTATACGTGGTTTGCCTTGAAGGTTTTCTTTGAACTTGAGCTTCTGTTTCATCCCTTTGAATTTCTGTAGCCACTGGAAATTGTTTTGAAGATTAGTGATTGTTCTAAAATAGCAACCAGCACCAGTCACACTGTTAGCCACCTGGTCTCTGACATTTGGACTCACAATCCCGGGAGCCTCCTAACTTAGGTCCTGTTGCATTCACTGGTGAGCAAAAGATAGCCAAGTCTTCTTGTAATTTCTGAGTGCTTTGTATGTGGCCATGATGGAAGCCATATGATCCAGCACGATGCCTAGTATCAACATATAGGGCATTGACTCTGAAGCTAAGGGCCCCCTCTAGCGTTATCGCTGGCAGCTCTGAGAAATTTGGAAGATACTCTGTTCGTGAAGGCTCAAACTTTTCTGACTTATCCAGAGGCCGTGGAACTTTCTTGTGGCATAATTGTGTGTTCTCAGTGATTTTCCCCTTAAAGAAATCTATGGTTCATTCCTCCTTCTGCTGGCCCTGCGTAAAAATATATTACACAGAATAGAAACAACACATTAGCAGTAGGGTTCTTTCTACATGGTGTGCTCATGAAACATCTTTTTTATTCATCATTTTTTACTTTTCAATTACAGTAGACATATTAGTTTTAGTGTATACCCCAGTGATTAGACATTATATAACTTACTGAGTTATCATCTCAATATATCTCATACCGTTCTGACACCATACAGTTATCAGAATATTATTGACTATATTCCCTATGCTGTAAGTTACATTCCCAGGACTATTCCGTAACTGCCAATTTATATTTTTTACTCCCCTCACCTTTTTCACCCATCCTTCTAACTGCCCTCCATCTGGCAACCATCAAAAAGTTCTCCATATCTATGAGTCTGTTTCTGTTCTGCTTGTGTGTTTACTTTTTTTATTTTTTTAGGTCCAATTGTTGATAGATATGTATTTACTGCCATTTTATTGTTCATATTTTTATCTTCTTTTGCTCTTTTTCTTAAAGAAGATCTTTTAACATTTCATGTCATACTGATTTGGTGGTGATGAACTCCTTTACCTTTTTCTCATCTGAGAAGCTCTTTATATGTCCTTTGATTCTAAATGATAGCTTTTCTGGGTAAAGCAATCTTGGTTTTTGGCCCTTGCTTTTCATCACTATGAATATTTCTTCCCAATCTTTTCTGGCCTGAAAAATTTTTTTAATATATTTTATTGATTATGCTATTATAGTTGTCCCATCATTCCCCTCCACCCTGCACACCCACTCCCACCCACATTCCCCCTCCTTTAGATCATATCCATGTGTCTTAAGTTCTTTGGCTTCTACTTTTCCCACACTATTCTTGCCCTCCCCCTGTCTATTTTCTACCTACCATCTATGCTACTTATTCTCTGTACCTTTTCCCCTTCTCTCTTCTTCCTACTCCCCTGTTGCTAACCCTCCATGTGATCTCCATTTCTGTGTTTCTGTTCCTGTTCTAATTGTTTGCTTAGTTTGCTTTTGTTTTAGGTGTGGTTGTTAATATCTGTGAGTTTGCTGTCTTTTACTGTCCTATTTTTTATCTTCTTTTCCTTAGATAAGTCCCTTTAACATTTCATAGAATAAGGGCTTGGTGATGATGAACTCCTTGAACTTGACCTTATCCGAGAAGCACTTTATCTGCTCTTCCATTCCAAATGAAAGCTTTGATGGATAGAGCAATTTTGGATGCAGGTCCCTGCTTTTCAAGATTCCAAATATTTCTTTCCAGCCCCTTCTTGCCTGGAAGGTCTCTTTTGAGAAATCAGCTGACAGTCTGATGGGAACTCCTTTGTAGGTGACTGTCCCCTTATCCCTTGCTGCTTCTAGAATTCTCTCCTTCATTTTAATCTTGGCTAATGTAATTACAATGTGCCTTGGTGTGTTCCTCCTTGGGTCCAACTTCTTTGGGACTCTTTGAGCTTCCTGGACTTACTGGAAGTCCCTTTGCCAGATTGGGGAAGTTCTCCTTCATTATTTGTTCAAATAAGCTTTCCACTTGTTGCTGTTCTTCTTCCCCTTCTGGTACCCCTATAATTTGGATGTTGGGACATTTAAAGATGTCCTGGAGGTTCCTAAGCCTCTGCTCATTTTTTTGAATTCTTGTTTCTTCCTTCTTTTCTGATTGGATGTTTGTTTCTTCCTTCTGGTCCACTCCATTGATTTGAGTCCCAGTTTTCCTCCCATCTCTATTGGTTGCCTGTGCATTTTCCTTCATTTCAGTTATTGTAGCCTTCTTTTGTTCATCTAATTTGTGAGCAAAATCAACCAATTCTGTGAGCATCCTGATCACCAGGGCTTTGAACTGTGCATCTGATAGGTTGGCTATCGCTTTGTCACTTAGAGGAATTGGCTCTGGGGCTTTCATTTGTTCTCCCATTTGAGCCATTTTCGTTTTGGGTCTGGTTGTGGCTGTTACATAGTGAGGGGCAGAGCCTTAGGTGTTCCCCAGGGCAAGGCAGCCCAGTCACTTGGTATTGACACTGTATGTGGGGGCGGTGTCCGAGAGGGAACAGTGGCGCTTGCTCTGCTCTCTCTTGGATTCCAGTCCCTTCCATTGCTTCCCCTTCTCATGGATTATCTGCGTGTGAAAGTGGGACCACCTGGTCAGCCAGCCGCCTTGCGCAGCCTCACTGGGTCTGTACCTTTGCCACCCCATGTCCAGGGGTCTGCTAACCACCGCCCGTGTGCCTGGGATCTTTTAGCCTCCATCTGCACACCTAGGATTTTCTAGCCACTGCTGCCTGTGTGCCCAGGTCTGCCAACCTCCACTTTTTCCTGCCACAACTCCACCCCTCTTACTGGTCTGGATAAATGGTTGTTGGACTTCTGTACAGGTCAATTTTTCTATCAGTTCTGCATGTTTTCTTGTTTCTAAATCTTTGTTTTCCTTAATTTTGGTTGTGTGAGGAGGCACAGTGTGTCCACCTATGCCTCCATCTTGCCTGGAAGTCCTTGGTCTGAAAAATTGTTGTTGAGAAATTAGCTGACAGTCTTATAGGAGCTCCCTTGTAGGTAACTAACTGCTTTTCTCGTGATGCTTTTAAGATTCTCTCTTTATCTTTAACCTTTAGCATTTTAATTATGATGTGTCTTGGTGTGGGCCTCTTTGAGTTCATCTCATTTGGGACTCTCTTCAATTCCTGGACTTGTATGTCTATTTTCTACACTAGGTAAGGGAAGTTTTCTGTCATTTTTTCAAATAGGTTTCCAATTTCTGAAGCATTTCTTTCTTAAGGGACACAAAATGCAAAAAGAAGATGTAACAAAATGTTAAAATTACATAGAAAACCTGAGTATTTATTGTTTTTAATTTTACCCTAGAAGTTTAGGGTCCTCTGAATGCAGGGAGAGTTGTGGATGAAATTATATTTAGCCATCCTTTGGGGAGTGTCCAGAGTCACATATTCTATCACTTGTGGCTACATGTGGATCTATTTTCCTTGTCAGCATCAAGAAAAGATGGACTTGGAATTCACTGTCTATAAACATTTAAATCTAGTCACTCTAAACTTATGTGGTCCTGTCTTCTATTTTCTCATTTCCAGTGATGGGATCATTTTTTAACAGTGTTCTGTGTACACTGGCTAAGTGGAGTACCATGAAGGTCTTCAATAAATTATAGGTGGATTTATGTGTTCTTCTCAAGGCCATGGTAGATTGGCTGAGTTGCAATGAAATGGGACATATTTATCCAGATAGTCCAGTGAGTCCTAGGTATTAGGAAAGGATTCATGAGTGGAAACTTTTTTTTCACCTTATAGGCTTCCTATTATACATGGAAAGTTGTCTCTAGGATTCAGTAGTCCAGCACATTAAAGTGACACATTGTCTAATTGGTTACTTGGGAAAACTTCTTCATAGTAACCCAATTTACCTTCTGCAAAAGCACAGCAGTGAGCAAACTCTCAAAGTCAGCCGCACAGTTAAAACAAAAACATTAAACAATTCAAGATGGATGGGCCTCATTTATATGTTTATCATTTCTAAGAACAGATATTTCATACTCTTTCATGCAACTCGTGTTTCTCAGCATATATTATACCTCCACCTCCTCTGCCCTCACTAGAAGGAGGTGATGACTATAAAGGAAATGTCAGCTTCTGCTGAACGTGGCCACTTCTAGGGATGTCATTGGTTTTGTCAGTCCATTGTGACTTTCCATACTCCTTTACAAATAAACCTCCTGTGAGCTGTGCTCGTGGGAGAAATGGAAGATGAGTGGGAGTTAGGTTCTAAATCAAAAAGTAGTATCTTAAATTGGGGTCAACGTGTTAACAGAAGCAGTGGTGTTTGGAAACTTTTGCTGAAATAAATGGAATTTTTGAAGGAAAGTTCAGAAAACTTGAAGTTTGTATATATTGAATATGCATATTGAAATGTAAAGAGTTGTTCTATCTGCTGCCAAAAGCATTTACATGAACCTAATTTCTAGCTAAAGCGATGACAGCGTGCATTGTGCCTCTTTGTCCCTTGACATGGAGTTTCTCTTCAGCTCTCTCTTTGGTATGGCTCATAACTAACATGGATGTTAGCTATCTGTCTTCATTGAACTTGTGTGTTCAGTTTATGCGGATCAAGCCAGTGATATAACCAGTCACATCATTCCACCGGTGACTGATGTTTCTGAAGTAAAACCAGGACAATTTTATTTTAAAAATTTATTTTCTCTTGTTTTCCTTTTCCACAGTTTGCTAAAATGGCTGGAAGCTCCATATCATATGTGCACTAGAAGAGCTCCCAGTAGATAGTGTGAGGGACAAGGCAGGAGTAAAGAGGGAAAGAAAATAAGCAAACTCCTTATTGTTGACAAAAATAATATTGATGTTTTGCTGTTCCCAAAGGTTTTTATGCCTGTTTTCCCTCACCTAAAAACCTGTGTTCTGGCAAGTTTCTGTGCAGGTCCTACTCTGTGTGAAGTAAAGGCCAACAACACATCAAGTTCCAATGCATGGGATGGAATTGTCTCTTTTTCTCATAGAATCGGGTTATGGAATGAATCTGGACATTTGTTGAAGGTGTCTTAACACTGGAAGCAATTTCATGCAAGGATGCAGCACTCTTTTAAAGGGACTCCTATGAATCACACAGGGAACTGTTTTCTTAGAGAAGTGCTAAAAAAGTCATCTTCAAAGAGGATACACACTGGCCCTCTGCCTGGAATATCCTTCCCTTACTTGGCCACCTGCAAAATTCTAAACATCTGTTAAGCAAAGTGCAAGTGTCTCTGACCTCTCTTCCCTGTATAGAATTGCCTTCCTTTGTTCCCCTAGAATATTTAGTTTTCAGTTTATTTAGTTCTTGCCTCTGTTATAACACCTTTCAGAGTATAATAAGAGTCTATTGATTTACCTTATGTCAGAAACTGGCTAATTGCTTCATAACCATCTAGGATTATCTCTGCTTTACAGATGAGGAAATGAGGTAGTGTGTGAAAAATGGTTAGTATCAAGCACAGAGTAAAAATGCAAGCTAAATTATTAAAAGTCATTAATATTATGTGTTGACATATTGACCTAATGTCCCTTGAGATTAGGGTGAGTCTTATTCTTCTTTGTAGTTCTAGCACCTCACAGAGTGCTTGGGATCTATTTAGGTGCTTAATAAATTAATTAAAAGTGTGAGTGATTGACCAGTTGATCTGAATCTTCTTTAAGTTTAGAGTAGAGCAAAAGTGATCTATGTTAGATAGAAAGCAGAGCTTTTTATCTTTTATACCTTACAAAAGATAAATATATGTTCATTGAAGAAAATTAGGACAATACAGAATGTATACTTTTCATAGTCTCTATCACGCAGAGACAGTAATTTTTTTCTAGTCTTTTCTCTATGCATTTTACTCTGATATCATTACTCTGGTATCATTTATATATATATACATATATATAATTTTATATATCTATATATCTCTCTATATATGTAGATAGATAGATATCTTTGTGTGCTGCTTTTGTGCTATTCCAATATCATAAATATTTCCATGCCATCAAAAACTTTTGGTAAACCTTACATCTAATTGGCATATATAAATGTGTTTGTTATATAAATTTACTTATTCATTCTTTTATGTTTAATATTTAGAATGTTTGTAATTTTTCACTATGATAAATGATACTATAATGAACACCTTTGTACTTATATAAGTCTGTACACATCTTTGGTAATTACTGTTGGTGTAGGACTTTCTAGAAATGGAATTAGTGGTGAAAATGTATCAATATTTTTAGGCTTCTGATACATACTGCCAGTTGGCAGCCAAGAGGGGTTGTAACAGTTTAAAACACACATTAGCTGTGTCTGCGCACAGTCACCAACATTATTATTACCTTTTATGTCTTTATTAATTTGATAGGCTGAAAAGACAGTAAGCCAGACTTAGAAGCCTACTTACTGTACAATTTTGGTTATATTACATTCTGGAAGAGGAAAAACTATGGGGAAAAAAGTTGAGTCAGGATCTGGGCATGAGCAAAGGATTGACAGGAAAGGGATCTGAGGGAACTTTTGGGGGATGATGGAAATATTTTATATCTTGATTTTGATGCTGCTTTCATGACTATATATTTGTTAAAACTCACTGAACTATACACTTGAAAACAGTGAATTTCATTGTATGTAAATTATATTTCAACAAACCTGACTTTTTAAAAAGTGCATTGTGGTTAGCCTTTTATAATCCTTCTTTGGAGAATTGTCTTTTTATCCCTCTGCAAAATTGTCTACTGAGTCTGAGAGTTTTTCTTGTTAATTTGCATGATCTTTGAATATTGTCTGTCATATTTGCCAAAGATATCCTAATTTTTAAAGTTTTTAGTGAATATTTTATGTATTTATTTGATATGGCTAAATTTGTTGATATTTGCTTTAGTGGTTTCTTTAATTTTTTAGCAGAATTCCTGATAAAAACTGTTAAAACACTGAAATGTTTCAATAAATTCTACTTCAAGTTCGATAGTAAACTCACCACGTGTGGTCTGGGTAGACCTTTCTTTTTTCTTTTTTTGTTTCTTTTTGAATTTTATTGATTATGCTATTACAGTTCTCCCATTTCTCCCCCATCATTCCCCTCCACCCTGCACACCCTCTCCCACCCACATTCCCCCTCTTTAGTTCATGTCCATGTGTCATAAGTTTTTTAGCTTCTACTTTTCCCACACTATTCTTGCCCTCCCCCTGTCTATTTTCTACCTACCATCTATGCTCTTATTCTCTGTACCTTTTCCCCCTCTTTCCTCCTCCCACTCCCCTGTTGCTAACCCTCCATGTGATCTCCATTTCTGTGTTTCTGTTCCTGTTCTATTGTTTGCTTAGTTTGCTTTAGTTTTAGGTGTGGTTGTTAATATCTGTGAGTTTGCTGTCTTTTTCTGTCCTATTTTTTTACCTTCTTTTTCTTAGATAAGTCCCTTTAACATTTCATATAGTAAAGGCTTGGTGATGATGAACTCCTTGAACTTGACCTTATCTGAGAAGCACTTTATCTTCCCTTCCATTCTAAATGAAAGCTTTGCTGCATAGAGCAATCTTGGATGTAGGTCCTTGACTTTCATGACTTGGAATACTTCTTTCCAGCCCCTTCTTGCCTGTAAGGTCTCTTTTGAGAAATCAGCTGACAGTCTGATGGGAACTCCTTTGTAGGTGACTGTCCCCTTATCCCTTGCTGCTTCTAGAATTCTCCCCTTCATTTTAATCTTGGCTAATGTAATTCTGATGTGCCTTGGTGTGTTCCTCCTTGGGTCCAACTTCTTTGGGACTCTCTGAGCTTCCTGGACTTCCTGATAGTCTATTTCCTTTGCCAGATTGGGGAAGTTCTCCTTTATTATTTGTTCAAATAACTTTTCCACTTGTTGTTCTTCTTCTTCCCCTTCTGGTACCCCTATAATTCAGATGTTGGGATGTTTAAAGATGTTCTGGAGGTTCCTAAGCCTCTCCTCACTTTTTTGAATTCTTGTTTCTTCTTTTCTGATTGGATGTTTGTTTCTTCTTTCTGGTCCACTCCATTCATTTGAGTCCTAGTTTTCCTCCCATCTCTATTGGTTCCCTATGCATTTTCCTTCATTTCACTTATTGTAGCATTCCTTTGTTCATCTAATTTGTGAGCAAAATCAACCAATTCTGTGAGCATCCTGATCACCTGTGCTTTGAACTGTGCATCTGATAGGTTGGCTATCTCTTGGTCACTTAGAGGAATTGGCTCTGGGGCTTTGATTTGTTCTCCCGTCTGAGCCATTTTTTTTGGGGGGGGGGTTGGTCATGGCTGTTACATATGAGGGGAGGAGCCTTAGGTGTTTACCAGGGCAGGACAGCCCAGTTGCTGGATTGGGCCGCTGTATGTGGGGGCAGGGTCTCAGTGTTTTTAGGTTTTATTTCCCGGTGCTGGGCCCCTGGGTTGTGAGGTCTGTCTTGTTCCCCATTTTCACCTGGATTTTCTATGTGTGAATGTGGGACCGCCTGGTCAGCTAGCTGTCTTGTGCCTGGGGTCCGCTAGCCACTGCCTGAAGGCCCGGGTTGCCAGGAGCTGTCTGCATGCCTGGTCTGCCAACCTCTGCTTCCTTCTGCTGCGACTTCGCTCCTCTTACCCATCTGGATGAATGGTTGTCAGACCTTTGTACAGTTCAATATTCTCTCAATTCTGATTGTTTTCTTGTTTCTAAATTCTTGTTGTCCTTAATTTTGGTTGTGGGGGGAGGCACAGTGTCTCCACCTACCCCTCCCTCTTGACTGGAAGTCTTGACTTTTCTGATTAAAAGAAAACAATCCCTCTACACCTTGGGTGTAGTTTTTGACCTTCCTGAACAAAGTTCTTTGGGCCCCTCCTGCCATCCTGTTGCTACTGGCACCACTGGGCTGAGTGGTTGGAGCTCGCCTGTGCCCAAAAGCCCCATTCTTTCTCCTCAGTGACAGCAGCAACAGTTTAGGCACAGGGCCCTGCAAAGTCATTTATAGCAGTAGAGATTGAGTAAAACTTCAACCAATGGAAAACCTCATTTAACATTTCCCTCCATTCTCCAGTTTTTGGAAGTTTTGTTTTGTCTTGATTTGCTCCATAATGGGATCGAGGAGAAAAAATATTATTACTTCAGTTGTACATTTCATTAAATATTTATTGAATGTTTACTATGTGCCTGGCACTTTGCTAGGTGCTAGACAGGCAATGGTGAATAAGATGGGCTTAGCTCCTATTCTCGTAGAACTTCCAGGCCAGCTGTGCAGACAGACAATGATGTCAAACAAGGATATAAAATAATCAGAATTTATGATAAGCGCTATGAAGCTAAGACACCTCCACTCTGAGTGGAGATGTGAAGAGTGGCAGGGTGCTGTCTTCTCACTCTACTCAAAAGTTTTTTTGGCCTCAGGCTTCCAGTACATTTTCACTGCTTAGAACTCTTCAGCAGAAGAAAAATGTTTGCAAAACCACTGCTTTATGGAATTATAAATAAATATGAGAAGCTGAGTGAGCTTGGGCAAGGCCAAGTTTTCTCATCTATAAATTATAATGTTATCTGTCCTAGGAGTTGCTGTGAGAATTAGCTAAAATAAATGTATAAGAGGCAGAAGAAATAGTGGCTGAAAACCGGAGATAGGCAACCAGGGTTCAAATCCTAACTCCACTTAACAGCTGCTGCTGTCTCAGGTAATTTACTTATTCTTTTTGTGCCTCAGTTTCCTCATGTAGAAAATGGGGATAGCAATAGTGCCTACCCTATTGGGTTGATTTGAGAATTAAATGACAAAACAAAATATATATATATGCAGCTTTTAAAATAGTGTGTGCTGCATGGTAAGTGTTCAGTTGGGGTGAGCTTCTGCCGTTGCCATCATCTTTATCACAGAGTGCAGGTGCCAACATGAGCACAAAGGGGATTGTAACCGTGTGGTCAGATTACCCTGGAACAGCCCAGCCCGGGGACTATGAGAAATAGGCACATGGCATAAAGACAGAATGTGAGGAGCACAGTGTCAATAGACTCTCTGTGTAAAAGGGGTCAGGGGTCTCATGACCCATTTCTAGCCCCATTTCCCTTTCCCTGCTTTACTGGGGAAAATGACCTTGACGGAGGGAGAACTGCACTTGGAGTCGATGGAACAGCCTTGGCTGCAGCCCAGCTCCACCACCCAGCCCAGAGGAGAGCCCTCTGATGTCTCTTGAATGATTTAGCTTTATTGCCTATTGTCTCTCTGTCCAAATTGCCTTCAGGATAAATGTCCCAGCTGGAACCCGTATAGAGGACACTAGCTTCCAAGCATTTCACGGGATGCCCATACTGTCCCCTTATATGAAACATCCTTCAAACTGACCATTAATGGAGGCTGTGTTTTGCACCTGACAAGCACAAAATTACACCGCATTAGAAGTTCTGCACCTTGGCTTAGGCATTGAGTTCAATGAGGGGTCCAGGCTGGGTGATTTCCTGCTGAGTGTAATACCCAATTTATTTTCATTTACATTAACTTCTCTACATCACTGACCATGCGAGGCGTTAAACTGTGAAATGGCAGCAATTTCCAATTGCTTGACACAGATAGAAATGTTTAATGAATAATAATAATAAAGGAGCCTGTGGATGACATCGATATGCAAAATTGTGAGAGCGTGTTAATCAGCACTTCTCATCGGCGAGAGCTCCACAAATTCCTTCCCTCCCTCCCTCCTTCTCTATCCTCCTAAGTTTGTTTTGAAAAGACAAAGCAAATACATTTAATTGGAACAAAAGAGAGTAGTGTAGCATTAGTAACACAGTTAATAAAATGCACAGATGTGAAAGCCTTTCTCTGGAGGATTCCAAGGTGCAAATTCCTTTTAAAACCCTATTTTTCTAAAGCTCATGGATGGAGCAGTTTGGCTGCTAGTATGAAAGGGGTTTTAGTTTATGAATTTCCTCTCAGTATAATTACATTGACCTTAGGTCCTGTGGCCTCACTGGCCTGCTGGAATGGGAGTCAGCTTAGGAAAAAGGAAGATCAGCACCTCACCCCCAAGCTTGTGGGAACACCCCCAAGCCAGGGTCACCTTGGGCAACAGTGGAATCTAAAAGCCTTCTTCAAAAGTGATGGGTCTTCCCCCACGGTTTTACACTCACCTCCTGACATCATGGTGTGCCGTGGGTAAAAGGGGTTTGTTGCTAAGAGAGATCTGGGTGGGAATCCGGGTTCTGCCCCTCATGAGCAGTGTAACCGGGCAAAGTGGTTCTGACTTCTCCGATCCTCCAATTCCTTATCTACAAAACAGGCAATAACGATTTGTCATCCATGCTTATTTGTAACTCTGAGAGCAGACGCTCAAGTCTGTAAAAATATGCGTAGAAAAGAGACTGGGAGGAGAGACAATACAATGCCAACAATAGCTGTTTATTTTTCCTCTTTCCTGAACATTTCAGCTTTCTGTAGGTAAGCATTATCTTTTGATAGGAAAATTATGAGTTATAAAGGCACATATTTTTTGTTCATGTTCACACAGATTATAATTATTGAAATTCCTTTTCCTCTGCCCCATGCGATCCACTTTTCTCTATTCCTCTTTTGAAAGGGAAACATATGGGGTATATTAGTTTCCAATTGCTTCTGAAACAAATTACCCGACAAACTTACTGGCTTAAAACAACACAAAGGTATTCTCCTACAGTTCAGGAAATAGAAATGCGAAATGAATCTTGCCAGGCTGAAATTGAGGTGTGAGCAGGGCTGGCTCTTCCAGAGGCTATGATAGGAGAGTCAGCTTGCTGGCCTTTTTTTGGCTTCCAGTGGCCGCCAGTGTTCCTTGTCTTGTGTGTCCTTCCTTCATCCTCAAGCACATCACTCCGGTCTCTGCTTCTGTCATCCTACCAACTTCTCCCTTTGTCAGGGCCCTCATAATAACATCAGACATACCTGCATAATCCAGTACAATCTCCCCACCTCAAAACCCTCATTCACATTTGCACAGTCCTCTTTGCCGTATTTGATAACACGTGCACATCTTTTACTGGCGAATGGGGGGGGGGGGCGTGGGAGTGGAGGTGCACCTCTCAGTCTAACACAGGGGACTTACGCAATAGGTGAAAGAGTAAATAAACACATCAACAAAGTTCCTGATAATGTGGAATAACAAACTGAGCCCTTTATACAGAGTGCTGTTCTATTCTTACATGCCATAACCACACCAGACCAAGTGCTGCGGCAGGGACTACAAGGCGTTTGGGTCTGGTGTGAACATAGGAGCTGATGTAGCTTATTAAAGAAAAAAAAGAATCACAACACACAACCATGAAAACTGTCAATGCCTTCCTCCCAAAATCTCTACAAGGCCAGAAATTCAGTCTAAAATTATTGTTATTATTATTTATTTGAAATGTCAGTTCTCACAGTTAAAAGGCACCAGAGAGACCTGTGTTAGGACTTCCTGTTTCAAAAGCAGCCTGTTTTCTCCAGGTTGATACTGAGATGTGCCAAGAATGATTTTTTTAAAGCCAAAATATTTAAATTGTTATTTTTTGTTGAAAAATGCCACAGGTTATTAAACTAACATCAGGAATGGATATAATCAGATCTCATCTATTATTAATGAGGTTCTTCCTTAATGTGATCATTATAGGTATGTGCCTTACACCTAGATGCTAGCTATCACCTAACGTAATAACAACCTGAAATAATGAGTTGCCAGCATGATATTTTTCTTCTGTGAAGGGTTATACCTATAGGGTTGTTTTTTTCCTTTTCTTATAACAACACCAATAACAATAAACTGTAACATTTTAGATAGAGACAGGTGTAAGTTTTATTTGTAACATAACACTTACTGTTTAATATCTTTATAGTTAAGATCTTCTACAGAGCCAACCTAAAAATGTTTTGAAAACCATTATTATTACTACCTGTTATGATGGTCCCAGAGCTAGAAAAACTCACATAGCTTTCTATAACAAACATCTACTCTGTGCTTGTGTGTGTGAAGGAGAGAGAGAGAAAGAGACAGAAATAGAGAGAGAGCCAAGACATGATTGTGCTTATAGGTCAATTTACTAACATATTTAAAAATACTTTTTTTTCATATACAAGCCTTTTCATTGCAATCCCTTTCTTTCGCTAAGGGACAGACTCCAAAAAGACATAAATTGAGCCTTTGTGAACAGAGACAGAGACAGACCACATCCTGAAGGGTTTAGCTTCCTTTGTAGCAGGTTGTTGCAGGTAGTCGTGCTGGGGCTTGCTCACAAAATCTTGTTTAATCCTTAATGCAGTTGGATTCTGTGGGTGCAGTTATCTAGAGACCAGATTGGACCAATTTGACTCTCAGAAATAATAGTGAATGAGACCCAAGTGTCTGAGCAACGGACACCTTCATCTCTCACATGGATGTTCTACTATTCCACCATTCCCTCCCTTTGCTACTACACTCCACTTCCTCACAATCTACTCCTAGCTCTGCAGTCTGACTTTTGCTCTTCGGGCTGTTTTCTGGGCAGCCTCCAGGATCTCTCCAAACTGTTTGTCAGACTTGATCTCTCTGGAACATTAGTGCTGCTACCAGTCATGGTGTCTGGAGGCTCTTCTCTGGTTTCTTTAGCTCCCGCTTTCCCGGGTTTCCCTCACTTGTCTTCCCATTGTGTTCGGCTGGCTCTTGTGCCTCCATCCGCTCCTGAAACATCATCATCCTCCAGGCCTTTTTGTGTCCAGCTTCCATGATCAGATCTTTACTGATAACTCCTAAGCCTATATCTCTAGCCCCATTCCTGCTAATGAGATTCAGACTTGAATTTTCACCCACTCGCAAGATGGCTCCATAGGAATGTTCCAGCAGCCTCTCCAATTGACCAAGTCCAGTTTTGCTTATGAGCTTCCATTCTTCATCCTCTATTCACCTACTCTGTTTTTATTGATTGTCTTGTTTAAAGGCCTCACCTTCTTCCAACTCCTTCAGTCTGGAAACATGTCTTCCTCCACTAGAGTCTTTAATTTGTAGGTTTCCCCCTTCCTAAGGAAGGGGACATGCATCTTCCTTACTCCTTTTCTTGCTATATTGCCTGGGTGATTATAGTAACCACTAAATTGATCTCTCTGCCTCAACCCAGCCATTGTGTTGCTGCCAGAGCTAACTTGTTCAAACACCAGTGGACTCATGATAGTGCTGGCAGTGGCGCTTCTTCACAGAGTAGTTGCTCAGCAAATGCTGTTTCATTATGCTTTAGCTTCAGTAACTTTATATGGTCAATTGAAAGGTTTAGGCAAGATACCTCTAAAATCCAGCCTCACTATGATATTTTATATGCCCTTAGGAAATAGAGGATGGGGTTTCCATTTGAATAAAAATCTTATTGCTGGGCCCAAGTCTAAAGAATGATTCCAACATTTGAGGCTCATTTTTACTCTGTAACTTTCTCTTCTCCATGGATTTAGCCAATGTCAGAATATCTCAATCTCTCAGATCAATGATGCTCAAAATATACACTATATTCTGCTGAGAAAGAGGACAGTGGGCCATTTTCTATAAGGTAGATGATCTGAAATAACTTCATCTATAAAATAAGGATGATTAATTAAGGAATGCTAAGTCTATTCTTTCTCCTTCTGAAAATAAAGTGTCTCTTTGGAACCTTATTGATATGCTGAACTTGGAGATTTAAAATTATTCACATCATAGAATGACACACTTTCATATGTATATTTTCTGTGGTTTTCTTTGAGTGATGATCTATGACAAGCAGGGTAATTGTTGAAGCTGCTGGCCTCCAAAATCCACCCCTGCAATTTTATGAGGCGATACTCCCCACAGGAGAGTGGCTAGGCTCTATAGCACACCCATCACTGGAAGACACAGATTCCACCAAAGGGTGATTTTTGACTCAAAAGCTCCTCATCAGCCTTGATAAACTTTTCTTAGAACTTCACTGCATTTCCAAGTGCTTCCACCCAATCTTCCTTCTTTCCCTTTCCCTTTCACTTAGGGTCAGACCTGCATGACAGTCTGACTGCTTACCCAGCTCCTTCCCATTTTCTCACACAGGCATTTTCCCTGATAAAGTTCTTTTATGTCTTAGCTACCGGTTCTTGATTGACCTGGACTCATATACAATCTATATTTGGTATCATAAGAAATTCACCTTTATCCATGAGGAAAATGGAACAATTGGTCTTTTTTCAGCATCATCTGTACAACTGCAACCTGTCCCGCAGATTCTTTTTTCCATAGTAATGGCACTTACTCACCTTTTTCTTTAAAAATTTTATCCTCAAATTAAAAATAAATACATAATATTTGTAAAACATATACATATATAAAAAGAGGATAAAACTATCCACAATCTCTTCATTCTTAAGGAACCACTGCTTTCAGGTCTTTTTTACAGTACACATAAAATTCTCATATAACAATAATAAGTAGAAGTTGATACCTATGATAGTTTCACAGAAGAGTTGGCAGACTTTTTCTGTAAAAGGGCCAGATTAGTGAATATTTTCAACTTTCTTGGCCATACAGACTCTGCTAAAGCTTTTCAACTCTGGCTGACAGGGCGAAAGTAGGCAGAGACAATAACTAAATGAGAGTGTGGCTGTATTCTAATAAAACCTTATTTAAAAATCAGGTGGGGCCTGGATTTGGCCTTGGACCCATAGTTTGCTGAGCCATGATTTAACAAAAAGATCTTGGAAGACCTAGCCTGTGGCTGAATAAGAATTTTCAGATCCTGTTGAAAATGCCCCACTGGAACCTGTAGAAATCAGCCTGGGACTTTTGCAATGTGGTCGCTGGAAGACAGGGCCCTAGCTATCAGTGTCTTGGCAAGAGCACACCACTGCAGATGTGGCTAGCTTACCTCTGTCAGGGCATAAGGGTGGGAAAATTTCTCCTTCTTCTCTTCTAGGTTCTTTGGTTGGTCTGATAATTAGCTTGATATCAGAAAGATTGATAGGAGAAAACACAAATTTAATTTTCTATATACAGGAGCCTCAAAGAGATGAGACCACAGGACAAGTGGGATATTTGAGGCTTACATGCCATACTGAGCTAGGGAATGAGTCTGGGGCCTGGCCTTCAAAGGGAGGAAGGGTAATTCCCAGGACAATGAGAAGAACAGATAGATGATTGGTAACTAGAAGTTTGCCCTGCTTAGAGATAGGTCTTTGCAATAAAAAGTTATCTTTAGTAATAACTCCTTTTCTGGTACAGTTTCTTTATCTAAATTCTTTTAGGTAGTTAAGAGAGATGTAAAAGTTTTTATTGAGTCAGCTGTCTTTATTGTCTTTAACTCAAAATAATGCTGATGTCAAAGTGGTGTATTTTCAGGTGACATGTCCTTCTCCTCCTCCCCAGGCCACAGGGGCAGCCATTGGATGTATGACAGCATCCTGCTTGGATGGAACTTTCCCGGAAGGACTAACCATGACTTAAAATGGAAAGAAGAACAACCAAGCTGATGGGTATGTTTTAGTCTTTTGCTGTTGTCAGGCATGGGTTAAATAGGTTTCAAACCCTTCCTAATATGCTTTTCTCATTTAATTTTGTGGCTGCATAAACTCTCATAGCAAATAATGAGTCAGGGCTGAAGCCCAAATGTTATAGACTCTTTATGGATCTGGAGAGTCGCTGTGCATTCTAATGGCCTGCTTAACTGGGCGCTGGCTGGGCCCAGCAAGCTTGTTTTGGCTTGGAGAGGAATTCTGCAGAATGTGAGGGGAGCCCACCAGAGAACTCCTTGGCCTCACTGCCACTCTCTCCTCTCCACAGAAAGTGTTTTTCCCAAAGTCTTGACAGCTGGTTCTCTTGGGTTAGAGTGAATTTGTCCCTCAGCTAGAATTCTGATTGTGTCTGTTTTGATTTGAGTGTTGAAGGATAAATTCTTACCTAGGAGTCCTGTTTTCAACATCAACACTTGATACTCCTATTTGTTCATGGAAATCAACATTGACTACCTATTCTCCAGCCCATCTGCTGGGATGGCACCGTGCCTGGTTCCTGGCAGGGTGTGTGTGCTTTGCAGTACTGGGGTTTCAGTGCCCTGTGTTTGGACGGATGGCTGTGAGGGGTGGGGAAGGGAGTGGGCTCAGAAAGAGAAGGGCTGCAGGAAGCTGCTCTTTCATGCATTGCCCCCAGTTGCATGTTCCTAGCCCCTTATGTGAGCAGACCCTGCACTTTCAGAGTCAATCTTTGGAGGCGGGGGGGGGGGGCTCCACCTGCAGAGACCCATCCCTCTGTCATGGATGAAAATAAAACTACCAAGACATGATCTGCTTGGGGAGGAGAGGTGGTCAATCTCTCAAAGGAGAAGGACCCAGAGCCTCTTCCTCACTGGGCTTTTATTGGGTTCAAATACACAGGAATATAGGTATGTCAGGTGGCAAGGATCAAACAATGGATAACATTTCAAAGAAATCTGAGGGCTTAATCTGAGTCAGTGTCTGTCAGGAAAGGGGGTTGCAAAACTTTGGGAGACATACACATTTCCTCCTCGGACCCTTATCATTTAAATGAGAGCACTCTTAGCAAAGCAGGTTTCACAGGACTTTATGAATTCTTTCTTATGCCTGATCATCTGGGGAACCACTCTGGCCAGCACAGGGCTGCAGCGCTCTCCATCATAGTTTCAGGCTTAAGCCAATTGGAGCCAGGAAGCAAGGGATCAAGGAGACATCTCCCAGACAGAAGTGGGGACTCAGGCTATGTCAGAATAGCTGGGGGGCGAGGGTCCATCACCCCCTCTTTATTGCAGCCCCCTGAGTCCTTCCATGAGGGCCTTCCAAGTGGTTGTGTCTTGGGTTGCCCCTTCCTCGAGGAGTCTTACCTGTCATTGACTAACCAACCAAGCACTGGGGCCAGAGATGGATGAAGCAGAAGCAGAAGCAGCACTCCTGCCAGGGAGATAAGCTGTGTCTCCTTAGTGGCTCAGGTCCTCTTGACAGAACAGACCCAGATGAAACGGGTCCCCTGGGCTCCCATTCAGCCCAGCCATGGGGTGGGGGTTACAGCTCCTGAAACCAGGATGGACGGTCTGCAACAAATCTTTTTTTTTTTTCTCTCTCTCTTTTTTTAAATTTTATTTTAATTGTTGTTCTTGTACAGTTTTCTGTGTTTTACTCCCATCACAGCCCACCGCCCCAGCACTCCCCACCTCCCTCCCATTTCCAACGCCCCTAGTTTTTGTCCATCTGTCCTCCATACTTGTTGCTCTAAACCCTTCCTTTTATTTTTTTATTTTTAAATATATTTTATTGATTATGCTATTACAGTTCTCCCATTTCTCCCCCATCATTCCCCTCCACCCGGCACACCCTCTCCCACCCACATTCCCCCCTTTAGTTCATGTCCATGTGTCATAAGTTCTTTAGCTTCTACAGTTCCCATACTATTCTTGCCCTCCCCCTGTCTATTTTCTACCCACTGTCTATGCTACTTATTCTCTGTACCTTTTCCCCCTCTTTCCTCCTCCCATACCCCTGTTGCTAACCCTCCATATGATCTCCATTTCTGTGGTTCTGTTCCTGTTCTAGCTGTTTGCTTGGGTTGCTTTTGTTTTAGGTGTGGTTCTTAATAGCTGTGAGTTTGCTGTCTTTTCACTGTCATATTTTTTATATTCTTTTTCTTAGATAAGTCCTTTTAACATTTCATATAATAAGGGCTTGGTGATGATGAACTCCTTGAACTTGACCTTATCTGAGAAGCCACTCTAAATGACAGCTTTGCTGGATAGAGCAATTTTGGATGTAGGTCCCTGCTTTTCAAGATTTCAAATATTTCTTTCCAGCCCCTTCTTGCCTGGAAGGTCTCTTTTGAGAAATCAGCTGACAGTCTGATGGGAACTCGTTTGTAGGTAATTCCTTTTCTCTTGCTGCTTCTAGAATTCTCTCCTTCATTTTAATCTTGGCTAATGTAGTTACAATGTGCCTTGGTGTGTTCCTCCTTGGGTCCAACTTCTTTGGGACTCTCTGAGCTTCCTGGACGTCCTGGTAGTCTATTTTCTTTGCCAGATTGGGGAAGTTCTCTTTTATTATTTGTTCAAATAAGTTTTCCACTTGTTGCTCTTCTTCTTCCCCTTCTGGGACCCCTATAATTCGGATGTTGGGACGTTTAACGATGTCCCGGAGGTTCCTAAGCCTCTCCTCATTTTTTTGAATTCTTGTTTCTTCCTTGTTTTCTGTTTGGTTGTTAATTTCTTCCTTCTGGTTCACTCCATTGATTTGAGTCCCAGTTTTCCTTCCATCTCTACCTGTTCCCCATGCGTCTTCCTTCATTTCACGTATTGTAGCCTGCATTTTTCATCTAATTTGTGAGCAAAATCAACCAATTCTGTGAGCATTTTGATGACTAGTGCTTTGAACTGTGCATCTGATAGGTGGCTATCTCTTCGTCGCTTAGAGGAATCGGCTCTGGGGCTTTCATTTGTTCTCCGGTTTGAGCCATTTTGGGTGGTTTTTTTTTTTGTTTTGTTTTGTTTTGTTTTGTTTTGGTTCTAGTCTGGTCGCGGCTATTACGTAGTGAGGGGTGGAGCCTTAGGTGTTCCTCAGGGCGGGGCAGCCTAGTCACTGGGTTGTGATGCTGTATGTGGGGGCAGTGTCTGAGAGGAAACAACGGCGCCTGCTTCGCTCTCTCCTGGATTCAGTCCCTTCCGCCACTTCCCCTCTGCCTGGACTGTCTGTGCGGGCGAGTGTGGAACCACCTGGTCAGCCAGCTGCCTTGTGCGGCCTCACTGGTCTGCACAGTTGCCCCCCTGTGCCTGGGGTCCGCCAGTCTCGGCCTGTGCACCTGGGAACTGCCAGCCGCTGCTGCTTGCGTTCCCAGGTCTGCACCTCCACTTTTTCCTGCCGAGACTCTGCCCCTCTTACCGGTCTGGATGAATGGTTGTTGGACTTCCATACAGTTCAATTTTCTATAAGTTCTGGTTGTTTTCTTGTTTCTAAATATTTGTTGTTCTTAATTTTGGTTGTAAGAGGAGGCACAGTGTGTCTGCCTACGCCTCCATCTTGGCCGGAAGTCCCCGCAACAAATCTTGATCATCTAAAAGTCAAGCCCTTCAGAAAACCTGGGCATTGGAATTGCTTGTTCTCATGGAGGATAATAAATGTTGGAATCTGGTTTTAGTGCTCTTCCCAGAGCAGTCCTCACTCAAGATAAGACAGAGTAGAGGGAAAAAAGCAGATTACAAAATGCTAATGCGTAGTGTTACCCCATTAATGTAAAAAGTGTGTGTGCGCATTTGTGCACCTGTTAGTATTTCCAGAGGTAGGTGGTGGAATTATAGGTGATTTTCATTTTTCATTTCTTTTTTTGTCTGCTTTTATGTTTTTCTATGATAGATATATGGATGATAAAAAAGCAAAGCAAAACAAAAATAGCTGCAGAATGTTAGGTATAATAAGAAAGGACTTCACTGAAAGACCTAACCTTTGGTTGAGAAAAAATTTCTAAGTCCTCTATAAAATGCCAATCTATTGGTGCTGTTGAAGTTCAAGCTGAGACTTCAGGACATGAGGCAAATGACCTGAAAACAGAGGAGATGATGCAGAGGCTGGCACAGAGAGACATGCAGCACTGATTCTGAAGGTACTGGGGTGGACAGGACTAGGAGCAGAGCCAGACCTTTGTGGGACATTCACTGTCTGTGTCACTTTCCCTGAGATGGCTTCAATTGCTTCCCACCATGCCCATGCCCAGCCTTCCCTAGAAGAATTGATTGTTTCTTTTCTAAGTCTAAAGGAGGCTTTTACAGGCTGCTCTCTTAAAGTGGTGTTTCCATTGTAGGTGGGATTGATTGACACATTCCAGTCCCTCTTTCCAGCAGATGCATGGGTTCTTTGATGGAAGGAACCACCTCCCAGGGCTTAGAGGAGAGCCTGTTTCATGGTGGATGCTGAAATTAAGTCTCTCACCCAAGGACAGAAAACTTTATTCATTTTTATTTTATTGCTTTAGTTTGTTTTTATTATTTCTTTGTGATAATATATATAAAATTTGCCATCTCAACCTCTTTTTAAGTATACAGTTTAGTGTGACTAAGTGCATTCACATTGTTGTTCAGCCATCACCACCACCCGTCTCCAGAACTTCTCATCTTCCCCGACTGAAACTCCATACTCATTAAACAGTAATTCTCCATTCTTGCCTCCACTCAGCCTCTGGTAATTACCATTCTACTTTCTGTTCCTATGACTCTGACTATTCTAGATACTGCATATAAATGGACTCATAAAAGACTTGGCCTTTTGTGACTGGTTATTTCACTCTGCATGATGTCCTCAAGGCTTATGCATGTTGTAGAATATGTTGGCATTTCCTCCCTTTTTAAGGCTGAATAATACTCCATTGTATGAATAAACCATATTTTGTATATCCATTTGACTGTCGATGGACACCTGAGATGCTTCCACATTTTGGCTATTGTGACTACTACTGCTATAAACATGGGTGTACAAATTTCCATTTGAGTGGCTGCTTTTACTTCTTTAGGGTATATCCTTAGAAGTGGAATTGCTCAGAAAACTGTACTTAAAGTGTGGCTGTAGCCTGGCATGAGGTGGAAGCAAGATGTAAAAGAGGTTATAGCTGTAGCAGTCCAAATGTAGTTGGAGAACTACCTATCCCAGATTTACCTACTGAATCAGAATCCTTCTGGGAACTGGGCTAGGAATATGTATTTTTAATAAGATATACAGGTATTTTTGATGACCAGTGAGGTTCGGGGATCATAGAACTCTATGATTTTCAAGGTCTCTCCCCACTCTACTACTGGCTAAATAACTCTTACCCCATCTACCTATGGGGCTTCTATGAAATACTTAGATATTTTCCTTGCAGATGCAAAATAGAATTTGAAGAGTAACTCACTATCTAATGTTCACAAAAGGAGTCAGAATGGTAAGCAGAATTGTACCTATTAATGGGTTATTTTTCTTCATGAGGGGAAACAATAGTCTTTAAACCACAATTTAAGTGCCTTGCTGTCACTGTCTTCACCCTACAATTTTGCTGTTGATTTTATCAGTATTATATACAGATTTACAGTAATACTAGCTACCATTTTTGGTAGCAAAGAATATTCCTGGCACTCTTTTAGAAATACTGCATTTAATTTCCCCTACATCTTGCAAGGCAAGATCACCTGCCATTTTACAAAGGCAGACACTAAGTCATCAAGGCCTAAAGCACTTACCTGAAGTCACATGATAATATGCACCTGTTCATCTATATGCATGGCATACCAGAAATTTACTTCTAAAGGGAATCCAATCCAGGGCCCCATTTTCTAGACTCACGTAGAAACTGGGAGGTAAAATGTCTAGCAGAGGACCCACGGTGGACAGCACTAGAGTCAGAAGCCCTGTACTGCATCTGTAGAGACTGACTCTCTTGAAATTATTTCATTTTTTCCTCCTAGATAGGCCGTGACTTTCTTACATGTGTGACCTCATTGCAGACCTCAGTCCCATTGGGCCTAGGATGGTGCTACACACATAATAGGGGTAGCCGAGTGAATGGGAGGGGTAGTACAGATGAGAGAAAGAAACGTGACATGCAGAATGACTCCCTTTAAACAGCATAATTTGTATTTATGAAGACTTGTTATCAGTTTTCTGGGTAGTGGGAAAAGTACATGAAATTTAGAGCCCAGAAAGACTTGGGTTTTAATCCCATTTTACTGTTTACTACTGAAGTGGATCAGAATTTGCCATCCCCTGAATGAACCACTTTGAAATAAGAATTATTCTGAGTTGAAGACCACTGAGAATGAACAGATGCAGGAAGACTTCTCAGCCCTCTCCTTAACTGCCTAAAAGCAGGGCACAGATTCTCATTTGTAGAAGAACCACCCTGTAACAGGAAGAGAAGAGCCCTATTATTACCACAGATGGAGAGTTGAAGCTGAGACAAGTTTACATAACATACCTTGCTAAATAATCCTTTTCTTCCATTAGTTCTATCATATATTTCCTAATCACTTCCCCATAATTTATTGTCTCGTGAAACCCCAAATCCCCTGTCCTTTGTTAAAATGGTTTATAAGTCCCAGAGTCTGACCTATTCTTTGAGTTTTATTTCTTTTCTGTGGACTCCTGTGAATGTAAATATTAATAAAAATTGTCCACCTTTCTTTTCTGTTAATTTAGGATTTGTTAGTTTAATTTGCAAGTCTCCATATACTCTGCATATACGAGGGTTGATGACATATTATTCCTCCTTGATACTACATAGAGATCTTGCACAAATGGTTAAACTCTCAGCCTCTGTTTCTGAATCTCTAAAACAAATAGATTAACATCTGATTTAAAGGATTATTATAAATAGAAAGCAAAAGCACCCTTCACAGAGCCTGACCTCTAACTCACTCCTAAGAAGCAGCACACCAATCTCAAAGAGAAGTCTGGTTCACCAACTGCAGGGGAATGCATCACAGAAGCAACTGGGCAACTGGAGGTTGAAGTTAGGGTCAAGCTTTTGGCCCAGAAAATGTCTCTGTTTATATGAAATAAATAGAAGGGTACAGTTATACACCCATGTTCATAGTAGCACTGTATACAGTAGCCAAAAGGTGGAACAACTCAGGTTTCCATCAACAGATGAATGGATAAACAAATATGGTGTATACATATAATGGAATATTTATTCAGCCTTAGAAAGGAAGGTAATTCTGACATATGCTACATCATGGATGAACCTTGAAGACATCATGCTAAGTGAAATGAGTCAGTCACAAAAGACAAATACTGTTCAGCCAAGATGGAGGTGTAGGTAGATACACTGTGCTTCCTCGCACAAACAAAAGAAGGATGACAACAAATTTAAAAACAGAAAATAACCAGAACTTCTGGAAAATCAAACTGTATGGAAGTCCGACAACCCAGGAGTTAAAGAAAAAACATTCATCCAGACAGGTAGGAAGGGCACAGATGGGCAGCTGGGGTAAAAGGACTCAAAGCAAGGTGATGGCTGGAGGACCAGATGAGGCGGTGGCTTGAGGACCAGGTGGTCTCACATTTGCATGTGGATAAACTTGGCGGAATAATTGGGGAGCAAGATAGACCGTGCAACCCAGCGTTCCAGCATGGGGAAAGAAAACCTCAAAACCTCTGATTGTAAAAACCTATGGGGGTTGAGGCAGCAGGAGAAACTCCCAATCTCCCAGGAAAATTTGTTGGAGAGACACACAGAGTCCTAGAATGTACACAAACCCACCCACCTGGGAATCAGCATCAGAAGTATCCAATTTGCTTGTGGGTAGAGGAGGACATAACTGAAAGCTGGCCAAGTGCCAAGCAAGTGTCATTGTCCCCTCTCAGATCCCTCCCCTACATACAGCTTCACAACACAGCAATGTGGGTTGCTCTGCCTTGGTGAATACCTATGGCTCCTCCCCTTACAATGTAACAGGCTCAAGGAGACAAAAAAATATGGCCCAAATGAAAGAACAGATCAAAACTCCAGAAAACAACTAAGCAACCAATAGATAGTCAACTTATCAGATGCAGAGTTCAAAATACTGGTAGTCAGGATGCTCACAGAAATGATTGGGTATGGTTGCAAAACAGAGGAAGAAGTGAAGGGTATGAAAAGTAAAATAAAGGAAAATTTACAGTGAACCAACAGTTAAGGGAAGAAAAGCAGGACTCAAATCAACGATTTGGACCAGAAGAAAGAAATGAACATTCAACCAGAATGGAATGAAGAAACAAGAATTCAGAAAAATGAGGAGAGGCTAAGGAACATCTGGGACAACTTTAAACATTCCAACATCCAGATCATAGGGATGCCAGAAGGAGAAGAGGAAGAGCAAGAAATTGAAAACTTATTTGAAAACATAATGAAGGAGAACTTCCCCAATCTGGCAAAGGAAATAGACTTCCAGGAAGTCCAATAAGCTCACAGAGTCCCAAAGAAGTGGGATCCAAGGAAGCACACACCAAAGCACATCATCATTACATTAGCCAAGATTAAAGAGAGGGGGAGAATCTTAAAAGCAGCAAGAGAAAAGGAGACAATTACCTACAAAGGAGTTCCCATGAGACTGTCAGCTTATTTCTCAAAAGAAACCTTCCAGGCAAGAAGGGACTGGAAAGAAGTGTTTAAAGTCATGAAAGACAAGAACCTACATCCAAGATTACTCTATCCAGCGAAACTATCATTTAGAATGGAAGGGCAGATAAGTGCTTCCCAGATAAGGTCAAGTTAAAAGAGTTCATCATCACCAAGCTCTTATTATATGAAATGTTAAAGGGACTTATCTAAGAAAAAGAAGAAGAAGATCATAACCATGAAGAGTAAAATGACAACAAACTCACAACTATCAACTGACCCTAAAAAAGAAAAACAAAAACAAAGTAAGCAAACAACTAAAACAGGAACAGAATCACAAAAATGGAGATCATATGGAGGGTTATCAGGATCACATGTAGGGAGAGGGAGGGGAAGGGGGAGAGTGGGAGAAAAGGTACAGGGACTAAGAAGCATGAATGGTAGGTACAAAATAGACAGGGCTCCCCCTGTCTATAGTATGGGAAATGGAGAAACCAAAGAACTTACATGTACAACCCATAGACATGAACTAATGTGGGGGAAGACTGGTGGGAGGCAGGTGCAGGGTGGAGAGGAATAAGAGAGAGAAAAAAAATGAGACAATTGTAATAGTGTAAGCAATGAAACATATTTTTAAAAAAGACAAATACTCATACATTGATCCCACTTACATGATGTACCTGGAGTAGTCAAATCCATAGAAGTAAGTAGAATGAGATTTACCAGAGGCTTGGGGAGGGGAAATGCAGACATATTGTTTAATGGGTGTAGAGTTTCAGGTTTGCAAGGTGAATATATATCACATTACTAAACGATCACACTTAAAAATGGTTCAGATGGTAAATTTTATGTCCTATGTATTTTACCACAATGAAAATTTTAAAAAGAAAAGAGTCTAGGAGCAATGACTATTATTTTATTCCAGATGCACCTAAACCCATATATTTTCTTTCTGAGTCCAGCTGAAGAGCCTGAAGCCCTTTCTTTGGAGGCGAAACTTCATCTGTGCTGCAACAGGTGAGAAAGAGCTTCATAATTTTTAGATTAGCATCCTTTCTCTGTTAATGTCTCACTAATTATCATGTAGTCTTAGCATTAAACCATAATTATTATCAGTTAATTAGACCTTAAAATGTATCTTTGATAACACCTCTGGCATTTAATTATATAGCTAGTAACTTATGAAAGTTATTCAGGGAATATAGGACTACAGTAAAGTGTAATTAGATCTCATTTTTGTTTCTTGATATCATATTGATTGTGATAATAGTTTTGTAGTTTTTACAGGTTAAATGGAAATGGTCACATTAAATTGATGGTCTATAAAACAAATGAACATTTAGCATATTTTAAAAGCGTATTAAATGAAAGAGGCTATAGGAAGAGAAAAAGTGTTTATCATTCGGGATTCCATTTAACAAAAGTTCCAAATACATAAAATACTTATTTTAAAGGTCATATTTTGCCTAAAAATAAATAACAACCACTGGGCAACCACTTTTCTATTCTGTCTACGAGTTTGACTTTTTATTTAGATTTCACATATAAGTTATACCATGCTTTATCTTTGTCTGGCATATAATGCCCTCAAAGTACATCTATGTTGTTCCTTCTTTCTCATGGCTGAATAGTAGCCCACTGTATGAATACACTATATCTACTTTGTTAATCCATCCATTGATGAACACTTAAGCTTTTTCCATATCTTGGCTGCTGTGCTGCAAAGAACATAGGGGTGTGAACAACCTTTAGCTATTCTGTTTTCATGTCCTTTGGATACATACCCAGAAGTGGAATTGTTAGATCATTTGGTGTGAATACTAATTGCCTTTTGAGTGAGAGAGCTTGGGGAAAATTAAAGAAACTCTGCTTTATGTACTTTCTTTCCAAAAAGTGAACAATAAAACATACCTTAGGAAAATAAGTAAAGATTCTGGAGTTGAAAGGATACTTAGAGCCTGGTGAATGTGTGCATATTTGATCACAGAGGAGACAGTGGGATATACTCGTATAAGGAATAAAGGTACAATATGGATAAGGGAACTCCACCAGTAGGGTCAGGTGTGAAACTGAGCTATAAGAAACACATTCAGAATTGAATTTGTACAATGAAGGCAAGACAAATAGATGGATTGCTTTACATAGTTTTAACCCCATTACCTGATTTGTAATAAAAATGTAATCATCAGCTGAATTTTGGGGTACTATTTGAAATGTAACATAGATGAAAAAGCTCATTGCTCAAAGTCACAAAGAATGAAAGAAATCGTTGAAAATCACACAAATGTGATGTATCAGTCATTAGCTGGAAATGCTTGTAAGCACACTTCTCATTTTTCAATTTGAATTAAATAAAAACATTTTAAAAACATATTTTGATAACTTAGCTTTTCTGTTCAAAAATAGCAACTGCCTGGGTGTCTTCCTGATCATAGACAATCTAAGGGGTAGAGAGAAGAAACACTAATCTTTGTTTTTTTTTTTTAAACAGAGCTTTCTTATCAAATCCAAACAGGTTTCACTGGAAAATTTGTGTAATCTAATTTACATTTTCTTTCCCTGAACTAAGTGATCCTTGAATAGAAGGAAAGGATGTGGAAGTTAACATCCTTGCTCAAAGAGCTGTGTCATAGTCTGTCAGGCCTAGTGGGACAGACTGCCAGCCCAGTCAGGAGCAAGAGAGCACAGCTCTGTGGTCTTGGGCAACTGATGGAAGGTCTCTGAGAATATATTCTTGCTGTAGAATGGGGCAGTAGGTTGTTAGGATAAGAGAAAATATTTGGGAAGCATGCTGCTTAACTGGTGCTTCGTAAGTGGTAGTAAAATTTCCTCTTATAATTGTAAGGAGTGGAGAAGCAAATTGCACTGCAACTGAATAGGGAAACCAATGAATTCGCCAACGAGGAACACCAAAATACAAAAATAAATAAATAAATAAATAAATAAATCCCAGAAAAACAACTGTTTAACTCACACAGTTTGTAGATGTACTTTGGGGAAAGAATGATTGTGTTTGCCCAAAGCAACTTAAGTGTATTTCGTTTGGGGAAGAAGGGAGTGATATATCATCTAAAGGAGACTGGACAGGAGCGGGGCACTGTTTCACCCACCATCCTTCCAAAGTTATTAAGAATCATTGCAATACATTCTCTAACAAACTTACCATATTTATTAAGTAAATAAATCACGTTTCTGAGGAATTTTCCTCTTTACAATGCTTAGTGTCTTGGTACCCTGCACAATAAAGAAATTAAACTGCTTTAGATAGTATTTTAAGGGCTCATCAAGGCAAAAAGTAATGAAATAAAATCATATTACCATCGTTAACCTCTTGCAAAGCTTGGCTGCTGCCCCCTGGTGCTGGTGACATGTACTTACATTTCATGGAAGTTCTGCCCAGTGTTCAAGTCAAATGTTGATAGAACCTACCCAAGCAGTCTCCCAAACCAAACACCCCTGCACGCGAACTGGATAGGAAATGTGAAATTACAATCCAGACCAACTGAGCAAAGCAATGGGGAGCAGGATGACTTCACCTTTTAATAGAAACAAATCCATTTCTGAGAAATCATCGCGGGCAATTTAATACAATTGAACTTTGTTTTTAACCTTTTACTATAATTTATGTGATTAGGCCCCTGGGGGAAGTGGTTTTCAACAGCATGATTAAAGTACTTTGAAGAAATAATTTCTGTCTTTAAGCACCTTGTGTACATTTTTGTTTTCAAGTGTTTGTCCTTTCTCATTAAAAAAAAAAAAAAAAAGAGGCAGGAAATGGAGTAATATTGACTTTTAAACATTGTCTTGGACAGAAAGAAAGACCCAGAACAGCAGAGTCGAAGCCACGATGCTGGCCTTGGCGGACTGGTGCAGCAGCACGGCTCCGTGCCCGGCGAATGCCAGGGCCGGGGGCGCGCACAGTCAGTATTCCCCAAACTGGAAAATTTCCCCCTTCTGCCATTTCCCCCCTACATTTAGGAGACCCACAAACTTAAATTTCACTAAGCAAGAAATTATTATAAAACAAACAGCACATGACTACCATCTACTAAGAATCAATGTTATAAAAGAAAGGACATTTTAATGCCTGAAAAATAAGAAGTGCATAATTTTATAACAATGGACAATTTTTATTCAAGAAAATACAGTTGTTACATTACTCTTTGGTTTTCTCATTTTGCCAGAGGGTGAAACTGGGTGATGGACCAGGTTTAAAATTTCCTCTTCAAATAAACTGCTCAAATCTAGTTCTGACTAATTTTAGGCCAAAAATATTTGACTCTGTGCCTCAAATTATGTTCAGAGGTTCCCAGTCTTAAAAATCAATGAAATTTGTAAGCAATATATATCAGTCCATATTTTGGAGAGTAGGGAGGAGTGCCTATAAGAATTTGACTAAGAATAGTAAGATTTGCAAATCCCAAGATTCTGAGTCATCATCCTGAACTCTGCTTGTCCTTTGCTATTTTCTTTTGAGACACAGGATCTTGTGTCACTGTCCCACAGAACTTTACATCTCAACAAAAAGGAAAAGAGGATGTGTTCTTTCTGGAGAGAGAATAGATGATGGGTGACTTATCTGGGTTCACCAGCTCACTGAACAGTGATTAACATTTAAAATGTATGCAGACTAGACTCCTAATTAAAGTTCAACAATGTAAGATTTTGAACCTATTCATTGCCTTTGGAAATAATCACAGATGCCCGCTGCTTATCATGAAAAAGTTATTATGGTAAATGACCAAGTCCCCCACCTTCTTTCCATCAACTGCAGAAGTGATTCTACGTTGCAGGGATTTGCAAATGGTGCATGTTGCAGAGTCAAATGTCTCCTGGTAGCTGTAATTGTTATGCAAATTATCTTGATATAGGAAGAATAAAATTTGCAGAGCTTCTATCATCTGTGAATTTGCAAACATGTACCAAATTCAGAGAGGGTGGACACTTGTGTTTATCTGAGGGATCATTAAAAACTCTTGATGGCAATTTGACATGAAGGACAAGTGATCCTGCCTCCCCCTCCTTGTTCATCCTCCCTTGCTTTCCTGACCCTAATGGGAGAGTGAATATGAAACTCACACATAGAGGCAATCAGGCAAAAGGGATGAAATCCAAAAGATGTTGGAGGATGGAAATATTCAGGAAGCAGATATTAGTTGCAGATTGAAGAATTAAAGGCAATTCGTTTTCCAAAGGTAGAAAATCTGGGTAAGAACCAAAGACTCAGACTCAGAAGAGAACATAAAGGAAAGGAGAGAATCAGCATTTGTTGTGCACTTGCTGTGTGCCAGAGATTCCAGTAGGTATGTTACCCGTTTTCTCATTTGACCCATGTGATAGCCTGGTGGCCTAGGCTGTATTATTTTACAGATGAGGAATCAGGATCGGAAAGGATGGTGAACATGCTTCTAATGACTCATAGGTAAACTTCAACTCTAAATCTATCTGATTTGTAAATTCACAGTCTTTGCCATGTCCAAGCTGCCGCTCAAAATTACTCAAAAATGCACCTTCAGAAATGAACTTTTGAAACATTAATTCGGAGCCGCATTATAACTCCTTCATTCACTTGGACTTCGGGGACACAGAGACAATGTGGCTACCATAGCTGTTCATCACAGAAGCAGTTGCTGAGCAGACCAGTGCACCACAGTCCTGAAATGGACCATGATGGGACCTGTAGTTTCAAAGGAGCTCCAGGAGGTTCTTCTCTGTGTTCTGTGTCTCGCTTACCATACTCCATAGCAGATGTGTGGGGATTAATTTAATGTTAATATATATTTTTAAATATTTTATTGATCATGCTATTACAGTTTTCCCATTTGCCCCCCTTCATTCCCTTCCACCCTGCACACCTCCTCCCACCCACATTCCCCCCTTTAGTTCATGTCCATGTGTCATAAGTTCTTTAGTTTCTACATTTCCCACACTACTCTTGCCCTCCCCCTGTCTATTTTCTACCTACCGTTTATGCTACTTATTCTCTGTACCTTTCCCCCCCTCTCCTCTGCCCACTCCCCTGTTGCTAACCCTCCACGTGATCTCCATTCTGTGGTTCTGTTCCTGTTCTAGCTGTTTGCTTAGTTTGCTTTTGTTTTAGGTGTGGTTCTTAATATCTGTGAGTTTGCTGTCATTTCACTGTTCATATTTTTATCTTCTTTTTCTTAGATAAGTCCCTTTAACATTTCATATAATAAGGGCTGGGTGATGATGAACTCCTTGAACTTGACCTTATCTGAGAAGTGCTTTATCTGCTCTTCCATTCCAAATGACAGCTTTGCTAGATAGAGCAATCTTGGATGGAGGTCCTTGCCTTTCATGACTTGGAATACTTCTTTCCAGCCCCTTCTTGCCTGGAAGGTCTCTTTTGAGAAATCAGCTGACAGTCTGATGGGAACTCCTTTGTAAGTGACTGTCCCCTTATCCCTTGCTGCTTCTAGAATTCTCTCCTTCATTTTAATCTTGGCTAATGTAATTCTGATGTGCCTTGGTGTGTTCCTCCTTGGGTCCAACTTCTTTGGGACTCTCTGAGCTTTCTGGACTTCCTGGTAGTCTATTTCCTTTGCCAAATTGGGCAAGTTCTCCTTTATTATTTGTTCAAATAAGTTTTCCACTTGTTGCTCTTCCTCTTCGCCTTCTGGGACCCCTATAATTCTGATGTTGGGACGTTTAAAGATGTCCTGGAGGTTCCTAAGCCTCTCCTCATTTTTTGGAGTTCTTGTTTCTTCCTTCTTTTCTGTTTGGTTATTTCTTTCTTCTTTTTGGTCCATTCCATTGATTTGAGTCCCAGTTTTCTTCCCATCACTATTGGTTCCCTGTGCATTTTCCTTCATTTCACTTAGTGTAGCCTTCATTTTTTCATCTAATTTGCGACCAAAGTCAACCAATTCTGTGAGCATCCTGATCCCCAGGGCTTTGAACTGTGCATCTGATAGGCTGGCTATCTCTTTGTCGCTTAAATGTGTTGGCTCTTGGGCTTTGATCTGTTCTTTTGTTTGGGCCATTTTTTCTTTTCTTTTTTTGGTCTGGTCGCAGCTGTTATGTAGTGAGGGGGGAGCCTTAGGTGTTCACCAGGGTTGGGCAACCCAGTCAGTGGGTTGCGACGTTGTATGTGGGGATGGGGTCCAAGAGGGAACAATGGCATTTGCTCTACTCTCTCTCATATTTCAGTCCCTTCTGCCGCTTCCCACAAGGAAATTGGGCCCTTCTGGTGCTGATTACTGGGTGGGTGGGCTTATGTAAATTCTAGGACCCTGTGGGTCTCTTCAATGAACTCTCCTGTGAGGCTAGGAGTCTCTCCCGGCACCTCAACCCCCACAGGTGTTTTCAATGGTTGTTTGAGGCTTTATTTCCTCATGCTGGGGCCCTAGGTTGTGTGGTCTGTCTCACTCCCCAGTTTTGCCTGGTTTATCTGTGTGTGAATGTGTGATTGTGGTCAGCCAGCCACCTTGCATGCCTCACTGGGTCTACCTGCTGCTACCCCATGCCTAGAGTCTGCCAGCCACTGCCTGTGCACCCGGGAGCCACTGCTTTTTCCTCCCGTGACCCCTCTCCACCAGCCACTGGCTCCACCCCTCTTACTGGTCTGAGTGAATGTGTCAGTGATTGTCAGACTTGGTTGTCAGACTTCCGTACAGTTCAATTTTCGGTCAGTTCTGGTTGTTTTTTTTTTTTTTTTTTTTTTGTTTCTAAATTTTTATTGTCCTTATTTTGGTTGTGCAAGGAGGCACAGTGTATCTACCTATGCCTCCACCTTGGCCAGAAGTTAATGTTAATATTGAATAAGCCAATATTAAAATGTAGTCAGCAAATGAAATTATTTTCACCTTTCAGAAATCATTGACTTGATGGAGACATTTAAGGAAAGGAAGTTATGTTTTTGATGATTTATGAACAGAAAAAGTGACAATGAAGTAGGAGAGAATAAATTCCCTCCTCTATTCTTGTCTCTCTCTGTCTTCTGGCAGGAAATATTTATGAAGCTCAGGGCACAAGTACACATACAGGCCTAGATACCATATGTCTAAATATTTAAAGTTGTAAATCAAGCCAGCAAACTATGAAATACATTCTATTGTTCTATTTTTAAAGATGCCTTAATAATGGTGTGGAAGTCCAGGCTCACATTTAGACTTCTTGGACCCCATGGAGCTGCACTCTAGAATGTGTGAGCACAGCAAGAGAAAGCTTAGTTCCTGGATGGTCCATTCCCTTCTCTTCCCAGCCTACTTACTTCTGCATTGTGAGAGGCCTCAGGCGCACCCACAATGCATTGACTACTTTCCAGGCTAAATGTGAAAGCTCTATTCACAAGCTCCACAAATAGTCATTCTTTCTCTATTCACCCCTTGGGCCTAGGGCTGTGCATCCTGGTGGTATAGTCTGTACTCTGCAGGACAGACCTGGAGAAGAAAACCCTACTGATCCTAGAAGTTTGGGGGTAGTTTAGGCTTGGGATTCTAAGCATCTCTGGTATCCAGAGGTAGTCTAGTAAAGGGAAGGTAAGGGTTTGGGTTAGGCAGGTCTTTTTGGCCATACAAACTTCTCACCCCCTAGGAAGAAGAGTGGCTGGAGAAGCACTCTGGCAGGGTGCCTTGTAAGCCTGGGACCCAGGGCAGGCCCCTCTTGCTGAGTCCAAGAGTGGCATTTTTGTCCAAATTATGTGGAAGAGAAAGGCAGCCTGCAATTGGGAGATGGGAGTTGCAATTTGTTACAGGACAAATATTCTTTAATACATTTTTATTGTACCAAGTCTTCACTATTAAAAATGTTTCAGCTTAGCAGTTTCTTACAAAACTAAACTAGCTAGTATTACTCTAACCAAGACAACTACAGAGTTCTTTGCTCTTGCATGAAGTGGAAAGGTCACCAACTGCTTATTTGTAGAAAACCATGTCAGGAAGAAAATTGTTGGTGCATACACCCAACAACTTTAATCTTGACGTTATTGGAAGAGAATGAGCACAGAATCCATAAAGGCTATTTTCAGAGAGTCACTTTTCTGCTTTTAGTTGCATTCTAATTAATATCACAGAGTGTTAGCAAACTAAGTATGGAGCAATTATTAGCTATCAGATTCTGGGTTGGGGAGAGAAATGATGGTATACTGTGCATAATTTTTGCATCATTAAAAATTAAATCCCATAAGCATAATGACTCAAACATCAGACCCTGACAGCATCTGCAGATGATAAACTATGGTATGTAAAAACAATTCGCTAGGTGATGGTACAATATTTTCTGTATTTAGACAGACGTTCTCCTGAAAGGGGCAAATGATATTTTACATAAAATTATTTCTAAGCATAAGTTAGCATAAAAATAAGGATAGTATTTTCTTTTACTTATGAATCCACAGATGTATAGGATGGTCTGTTGTATAGAAAATGGGCACAATTTTTCTATTTTATAGAAGATAACAATGAAAACATCATGAATTTCATTATCAAATAGATCCATGTTTGAATCTAGGTCTATATAAACTCACTAACTGTGTGAACTGGAGCTGGTTTCTGAATCTCACACATCTTCAGTTTTAACACCTGTCAAAATGAGACACTCACCTTATCTTGTAGAGTTTTTGTACAAATTAAATGAGATAATATAGTTAAAGCACTTCATGTTGGGTCCGGTACATAGTAGACACTTAATAAGGGTTAGTTCATTTCTTCCTTCTTTTCCGTGTCATTGAGCTCTTTCTCTGAAGAGAGTACCTTAAAATAAGAATCTGTTGTTATTGCAGAGAGGCAGTCTCCTGAGATGAGTTACAGTATGGATCAAAAACTGCTGACTGAAAGATGCCAGCCCTTGAAGACCCACCTGTGAGATGACTGAGCTCTAAGCTGGTGATGGGTGCAAGTGCAGCCAACCTCTGTGGCGGTTGCTAAGACTTCCGTGGGACGGGAGAATGACTGGCATTTGTGCCTCTTGGTTTGCTTTTCCCTGGGGAAGTGTCACAGTTTCCTCAGTGAAGGCTTTAAGGCTTTAAGGAAATAAAGTGCAGCTGATGTCTGAGGCCCCCTCACGGGCATGTGCCAGTGAGAACAAGACCATGGATTTGGTCTTGTTCAGGCCCCAGAGCCTCAGCCTGCCATCCTAATGCCTGACTGGTCATCTCACAAGTGTGCACTCTGGGTCGAAGTTGGGAGTAGAAGAGAAACTGTCGATGGTGACTATTACCTGGTGATGAGATGACTTCTGTTCCTGAATGAAGCTTGTGACTTCTGTGATCCTCAGGCACTGATGTGTCCTTTGCTTTTTTTAGTTTTCCTCACTGTTAGTTATTTTTGTCTTACTCAAATTCTTTCTTGAAAACCCTTAAGCAGATCAGACTACCTACCTACACAATGCAGTGTCATTAATAATTTTGTACCTGGTTCCGTGCCTGTTGTATGGAGTGCAGCGTGTAGCGAGTGCTTGTCCGTCCACTGTGTGGCGGGACATTTTGGTGTCGTGTAAATTGCTAAGGCTTCAAAACCAGAAACACCCATGTTCCCATTCCTATTCTGTCACTTAGCAGCTATGAGACCTTAGTTTACCTAACTTCTCTGGAATTGAACTTTCTCTTCTGAAAAGTTGGGATAATAATGTCAAATTTATAGAGTTATGTTGAGGATTAAATAAAATAACATAAAATATTATGTTCTTTCTTATTCCTTTTAGCTCTAAGCTTAAAAGTCAAATAATTTAAAGAAGGCATGTGCTGTGGCTTAGCCATGAAGTAGTTAATAAAGTATTATAATGGGAATACAGAATTTCTCTGTAGCTTCCCAGATGCTTTGTATATTTCAGGGATTCCCTACATTTTTCATGGTCTGTTATGAGTTCCCTTTCTTGTTTTCAGGCACCCTTTATACACTCATACTATGTTTATTTTAAAAGCATGTATTCTTTTGGTCCATAAAGGGAAATGTGTTCAGTCCACCATCCTGAACCTGAAAGTCCCGTGCTTGCAAATATTTTTAATATCTTAGTTTTCTTCCTTTCACTTGAGTTGCCTCTCAGTCAAGAAGGCTGCGCACAGTAGCAGTGGTAGGGCAGTGTGGTGCTGAGAAGAAGTCACGGATATAGTCAAGGTTTTATGTATACATCATAAGGTGGAAAGGAAAACAGCAAAGTTATACATCAGGTAGAATGAAAATAGATTAGAAATAATAAAATGCTTCCCTCCAAATAGTCAAGATTTGAAAGAAGCCTCAAGGCTCTCCAAAGAAGTGACATGATGAAAGTGAAGAACAAGGCACTGACCTGACATTGAGGGCATCTAAATTTCTTCCTGGTTCTGCCAGCTCCACTGGAAATCGGCCAACTTGCTCCAGCCCCTTGAGCCTTGGTTCTATCTTTCTTGAAATGGTGGTGTAGGAGGGACATTACACAGATGACTTGCATTGCCTCATTCATATCTTGAAACAATTAAGGTCAACACCTAATTCTTTGAGTGTCATTGCCAGAGGCTTAAAAACAGAGCTCTGTGGGGAAAACACACACACACACACACACACACACACACACACACAGAAAAACAAGTGATAAATCCATGACATGAAGATTCAATTTGAAAAAGAGGGACTGAGGCTGGAACTCTAGGAATCAAAGATGTCATAATATTGTCATAAAAATATTAATATAAAATATTTTATAATAATAAATATTAATATAAAATATTAAAAACTGTGAAACTATGACCTAACCAGAGGAGACGAAGTCAGTCACACTGAGCAATTAAAAAATATTTATATGGGAAGAATGTCCATTTGTAACAGTGTCTGCCTGCCTTACAACCCCGGTGGTAGGTAATAAAGTAGATATAAATACATCGATTTAAAAAAAATTAGTGCAACTCACCAAATATTTTGTGTGCACACGCTAATATACACAGCTACAGAAGCTATAATTAGATATCAATAACCTAATATGGCTTGTCCATGCAGAGATTGTGTGTCAGTGCCTTATCAATCAGTAGATCACACCAAAAAATTAAAAGTAGAGTGTTTTTCTAGTGAAAGAGGATTAGACATAAGCACACTGCCTTAGATCTTTGAACACCTTACATCTTTGTGCCTTTGAAGTTTTGTTTTGTATAATACTAATGGAGAGAGTAGAACAGAAAAGAGAATATAACCCCAGTTTATTCTTCCTTATTCAGAGTAAGGAAATATCATCTTTCAAAAAGTAAAAGCCAAGGCATTTGGGAGGGGTAGCACAGAAAAGATTGATGATGGGAATAAATGGAGATTTCATTAATGTTTTCTCTCAGTGGATATTTATCAGGAACCTATTATAAACCATACTTTAAAAGCTTCACAAAGGAAAAGTGAATGGGCAAAGATGAATTTCATGTTCATAAAAGATGTATGTGATCTGATGTGCAATTATTTTTCAAAATTTTAACTATTTAAGCTATTTTCAGTTATAGTTCACACTCAGTATTATTTTGTATTAGTTTAAGTGTACCACACAGTGTTCAGACAACCACATACTTCGCAATGTGCTCTCTTTATGTTTCCAGTACCCACCTGACACTACACATAGTTATTATAATATTTTTACTATATTCCCTATGCTGTATTTTATACCCCTGTGACTATTGTGCAACTACTAATTTGTGATGTGCAATTATTTTACCAATATGTGATATTTCTAAAAAGCAAGAGCATGACTGTGGGGAGTGAGGGGTGAAGGTGAGGCTGTGTGGGAGGGTGAGACGGTGTGGGGAGGAGGTGGGTAAGGACAACTCCAGAAACCATAAGGAGAGAGAATAGGAGATGCGTGAATATCTCAAAGAAAAATGTCATGAGCATTGGCAAAATGACTCGAAGATAAGACAGGCTTCCAGGAAGCAATGGAAAAGAATATGGTTAACATAAAAATGTATTGACGGGATGGAAGGAGTTACTGTGATGACTGCACCTGGAATTAAGGCATTGTGGAGGAGCTAACGGGGTGATTTTAGAACTACAATTGGCATAATATAGGTTGTCACGAAGGATAAAGAACGAATTTATTCTCAGGAAGGAAAGAGCATAAAACTCTTATCTGCAATAAATGAGAGAACTCAAATCTATAGAAGGTGAAGGGGAAGGAATCAGTTTTGTTAGCCTCTGTTATGTATAAGTCACTTGACATAGAGTATCTCATTAATCCTGACAACTCTAGGATATTGCACTCATTTTATATAAAGACAAAGGAAAGCTCAGAAATGTTAACAAATCTGCCAAGGTCACATACAGCTGGTGAGTGGTAGGGCTGGCATTTCAACCCAGGGCTATCTGATTTGAAAATAAACAAGGTATATCAGTCAGGGTTGTCAGGACGACAAACGATACCAATTAATTTGCTGAATTCAATACAAAAATTGTATGAAAAGTATTAAAAAACTGAAAATGCAAAAGGTGAACATTAAGGTGTTACAGAGGTAGCAACTGAAGGGAGCAGTGACCGCAAAGGAAATAGGATGGATTATCAAATTTAGAGTCTTGGAGGAAGGGTCCCTGGGGTTGGAACACTGATTTTGGGTGGAGGCACACAGTTGACTGGTTCTGGGGTCTGCGAGTGCGAGACGAGGTTGTTTCTGCCAGTGCTGGAAAAACTGTGGACTGGAATCAACTACTGCTGCTGGATGAAGAAGCTTTCTAGTTTGATGCTCACACAAACTGCAAGCTGAAATCTCTTCTTTCTCTTCCAGACTTCCAGTTGTTTTTAGCGCCCCCTGCTCGCAGGGTTTAACAGCAACTGGCAGACGAGAAAGGCGATTCAGAGTTCCAGTCTTAGTATCATCCAGCCCAGAGTGGTTGTGATGCAGAGTGCGTAGTTGATGATTGGAACAAAGGAGAGAAACTTAGAAATGCAGTTTCAATTTCCTCCCCCCACGCAGGACCAGTTCTGCAGAATGTTATGACCCATTTTAATATTGGTTTTGTTGAAAGGGGTATGAACAGCCACGTTACACTAATTTCTACAAATTAATGTAAAATCTAAGCTTCAGAATATATTTGGAAGAAAAATAACTAAAATTTTCAAGTATATACAGAATTACTTTAACTGGGCCTTAAATAAATAAAAATGTATATTAATTGCCCTGTGCAGTGAGGTAAGAAAAGACAATGATTTGTTTAGCTACTGAAGATTCTCTTTTACTATGACACAAGGACAATTACCTTCAAAAAGCATTGCTCAGAACACACATTTTTCCTCCCCAATGTTTCACTTTTCCAGAAGGGAAGAGAAAAAACCAACCTCTTTCCACAAGAACTACACTTGCGAAAAAAGCGATGCTAAACAGGAATTAGGAAAGGGAAAACATCCCCCAAAGCCCATGGGGATGACAATTCCTGGTTAACTATAAAAAATGGAGAACGTAATTGAGACAGATGACCAGATTTAGGAAAAATAAACCTCACCATTAAAATCTAATTAAATATTTGCATTTCAGCAGTAAGTGTCTTCTCAAAAGTTTTGTGAGCAGCAGGGTGACAGTGAAGATTATTGACTATAATTTGCCAAAGTTTTTTAAACTAAATTAGTTTTGTGCAATGTATGGAAGGTTTACTCAGCTGTGCTTATCCAGTGGCTGCTTTATTATTCTTTTAAAGTGAATCATTTATAACTGTTCTCAGAGATCTTTTTTCAGCCACTTATCTCCTTCAACTGGACTTGTGACACCAAGGGATAAAATGAATTGCTGGCTAATATTGTGGGAATTAATCAGACCGCAACAGCAGGAGAGTAATGACTTACTTACACTTAGATATTTACATTTGGCAGTAAAATCACAACAAAAATACAAGGACGTTTAATCTTGGGCTTCGACTTGAGCACTGAGACATCTTGGCAATACAAAAAAATGACATATAAGAACCATGTGTTTGAATTTTGGGTTATTAATTAATCTGAGCAATTTATTCTGGAAAGAAAGCTCTTATTTGATGCAAAGATTTTTTTTTTTAATTTTTCAGTGTCTTTGAATCAAACTGGTCTAGTTTCCTTAGATTATTTTTCCAGTTAGAGGCCCTTGGGCTGAAGACAGGAGTCTTTTATCCCTCAGCTCTCCTTCCTCCAAAGTCTGCTGGTTCTGTTTAGTTCTCTTTGTTGCCTTTCTGTCTTTCCACTTGGACTTCCATTTCCTCTGCTGCACAAGAACTTAGAAGAAAACAGTGGCAAACCCAAGACCAAGGTGGTGGAGAAGAAACATTCCTGCTGGAGTTCTGCTGAAATGATTACATTGCCAGCTCTCTTTCCTAAGAGTCTGGCATCTTCAAATAATAGGATAGGTTCTTGATTGCTATCTAAGCCTTACGGAACATATATAATGAGAAATTTTCTGATTTGAATCTATCAAATCAAGTGCTTTGGAGAGCACTGACTGTAATCAAAAGCCACTTTCTCAAATGTATATGCCTGCAGTCAGTGTGTTAATGGCATCTATTAGTGTTTCGTTCTGATCGTTCAGAGAGAAGCAGGTGTCCTCCTCTCCAGTGCTGTATCATTTTTGGCCTTTGCTGGGTATATACCCATATATATATATGCTATATACATGTACATGTGTGTACCTGTTCATACAAACTCCCATACATATTTTTTCCCTTTTCAGAGGTAGTGTGGGGTAGTGTAAATCACATGGACTCAGAGAGATCTAAGTTTAAATCTCATCTCCACCCCAAGCTATTTTCTGGTTATGTCACTTCGGTTCTCAGAACTTTAATTTCCTCATGAGTAAAATGAAGATAATAATATCTACCTTGCAGAGTTGTCATGAAGATTAAAGATAGCAAATGAAAAGCACTTCACACTTGCTCAACAAATGGAAGCATTAAATATTTCTATAATCAGTAAAGAGCAATGTTGAATTCCCTGCATTTCTTTCTTTCTTTTTTTTTTAAGATTTTATTTTATTTATTTTCAAAGAGAGAGGAAGGGAGGGAGAAAGAGAAGGAGAGAAACATCAGTGTGTGGTTGCTACTTGCACAGCCCCTACTGAGGACCCGCCACACAACCCAGGCATGTGCCCTGACTGGGAATCGAACCAGTGACCCTTTGGTTCACAGGCCATTGCTCAATCCACTAAGCCACACCAGCCAAGGCCCTGCATTTCTTTTAAAAGGGCAAGTGTTTCTTTTACCTGGGTATAATTGGCAAATAGCATATAAGTTTTAGATGTACAACATGATTCAATATTTGTGTGCATTGTAAAATGGTGTTAGGGAACTTATTTCCCTGATTCCCTGTCTTCTTTAAAATGGAAATGTCAGACTTATCACAGATACATTGGAAGTAAGGAAGGAAATTTTGTTATATAGCAATTTGAAGGAGATAATTTTTATTACTATTGTTGAAAATAACTTAATTTTTAAAGTAATAGTCATGCTTCCTATAAAAAATTCCAACAAACAAACAGAAAAAACATGAAGAAGAAATCTACTCAAATCCAACTATCCAGAAATGATGAGGCATAACTTTTTGATGAATATTCTTCTAGGAATCTCTCTTGAGGATAAAACATAAGATACCAACAAGTTCCGTGACCTTCTATCCAACAAGATGTTCACAGATAGTGTTCCATGTCAAAAATTTAAACCTGCATAGTATTTCTTTTTAACTTTTGATTATAGAAAATTTCAAATATATTAAAAATCATTCAAAATGTTGTATAACCCCCATATACTTATTTTCTAATTTTATCTTATCTATACCTCCCTCTGACTCTCCCCTAGTTCCCCTTATCACTGGTCACTTTAAAACAAATTCCAGGCATCATATCTGCATTAGTTTCCTAAGGCTGCCATAACAAATGATCACAAATAAAGTGGCTTAAAATAATAGAAATTTATTTTCTCATTTAGATCAGAAGTCTGAAATCAAAATGTGCACAAGGTTCCTTCTAGAGGGTTGGCAGGAGAATCTGCTCCATACCTCCCTTCTAGCTTCATGGCTGCTGAATCCTTGGAGTTCTTTGGCTTGTAACTGCCTCACTGAAGCCTCCACCCCTGTTGCCATAGGGCCTTCTTCACTGTGTATCTGTTTGTGTCTCAGGGTCCTCTCCTTTTTTAATAAAGACAACAGTCATTGAATTTAGACCCACTCTAAACCCAGGCTGGTTTCATCTTGAGACTTAATGACATCTACCAATACCCTATTTCCAAATAAGGTCACATTCTTAAGTTTCAAGTAGGCATGGGTTTGGCAGGGGCACTGTAGTATCCTTTTATCTGTTAAATATATCAGAACTCATGCTCTATTGTCTGAATATTACAGTTTTAAGTGTGTTCTATACTTATGACAGGACAGGTTATACCTATCTTTTGTACTAAGTATACATCTTGTGACTTTTGTACGAGATGGCTTGGTCGCAGTGATTCACACCACTCATTTTGGTGCATACTACCAAACTATCTCCTGGAAGAAGTATACTGGTTTACACCCAGAACAGTGCCTGAGCGTGCCCTCACCAACCCTGGATTTTGTCTGTTTTGTCAATGTTCTCCAATTTGGTAGGTGGTACATAGTTTTTATTTATATTTTATATATATATGCACACACACTATATATGTATATGTGAGTAGGGGTGTTTTTTTTTTTAAAGAAAGAATGTACAACAATAGTGAAGATAAGAGGGAAGAACAGCTAGGAATGTTTGAATGCTGAGGCTCAAAAGTGATTCTGATCAAATCATTTCTACGAACACCAGTTATATCGAGAAGTTCAGGGGAAAAGCACTAGAGAAATGCTATTAATCTTCTATATGTAGGGTATATACATTACACTGTGGGATGCTTATAGTAGAAAATGAATGCCCTGCAGATCAAGGAAATAACCTCTTTAAGTTTCTGTGGACAATTGTAACAAAATGTTCAATCTAGAGGAATTATTGCCCATTGGAGGTTACTTTAACCAAGGGGCAATACTTTTTCCAATTACTTATTTCACAGCCAGGCTATAAAGTAGGCTTTTGTACCTTTTGAAGAAAAGGGTGGGAAACCCATTCCAGGGATTTTCCTGTTCCATTTACAGTCAGTCAGGTTAGCTAACAGAGTTATAGGGCACAACCAATTCTCTGGCTAAAGGTCAAAGGGAGTTGGGACTCAAATCAGCAGAAAGGATAGGTTATGACCCTAACCAAATCATCCTTTCCTCTGCATTTTACCTTCTTTCCCATTAATAACTTTGATTTAAAAATATAACAATAGTGCTTTTGTAATTATCAAAATAATGCATATTCATTTATAATATATAAATACTAAGGCACTGCGTGTAGTAGAAAGGGAAAGACTCTTCATATCACCACAGATAGAATAATTTTGAATACATTTTCCCAGGTTTTATGTATGGGTATACAAAAATTACTATTACTATTTTTTTTTTTTTTTTTACAAAACTGAGCTCATATTGTCCTGCAGTTTTGTTTTTTTTTTTTCACTTATTCATGCATCTGGTACATTTGTCATGGAAGTGTGCATAGATCAATTTCATTTTAACAGCTGCAGTATACAACACCGGAGGGACGTATCATAATTTATTTAGCCATTTCCCTATTGATTTGGATTGTTGCTGATTTTTCACTCTTGCAAACAGTTTTCCACACTGTTCATGCAGAATTGCACATTTTTGCAGGTATTCTTATAGGATAAATTTTTACATGACCAATTGCTGAATCAAAGAGCAATGCATATTTTACACACTGATGGATACTGTCAATTTGCCCCCTCTCTCCCCCAAGAAATTTTGTTTCAGATTGTACTCCCACTAACAATGTATTAGAGTCCCTAATATCTTCATTTTTTTTTGTAATTTAGAAAATTTATTTGATATGTAAAACCTAGAGGTCACCAGACACTTGAACTTTGTTTGGGAGACATGCTGTGTCTGTGTCATTCTTTCTTGCCCAAGAGTCAATGTGGTCTGGTAGGGTGCCCAAGGCAGAACACCAAGGAGATCTATCTGACCACCTGCAGGATTTGGGGACATTGCTGTTATAGTAACTGACAGTGTTGGATCTGAAGTCAACAGCAGCAGCTTAAAAGCAATCCTGAATTTTATACTCTTACACTCCTGTGATTCACTCATAGCATAATTAACAAGCTGTGTAATATGACAACAAATATTTATTGAATGTCTACTATGTGTTGGCATTATGTATATCTTATCTAATTTTGTCCTCACAGCAAACCTGAAACATCATTATTATCCTAATCATTTTATAGATGGTAAGCCTAAAACTCAGAGACAAAGAGACTTTCTCACAAAACTTTAAAATGAAAAATCCAGAATTTACATCCATTGTCTAAACCCAAAGCCCATGTTCTTTTCATGACCCCATGGCACCTTCATCTCAGGCTTTGATTGATTCATACTGGGCTGCCATGGTTCAGTGCTGTAGGATGTGAATATTTCACCAGCTTTTTGAAGTTGAACTAACTTCCTTCCTTCCTTCTTTCCTTCCTTCCTTCCTTCCTCCCTCCCTCCCTTCCTTCCTTCCTTCCTTCCTTCTTTCCTTCTTTCCTTCCTTCCTTCCTTCCTCCCTTCCTACTTTTCTTCTTTCCTTCCTCCCTCTTCCTTCTTCCTTCCTTCACTCAGCAAACATGTATTAAATATATGCCATATACCAAGTGAGTCCTGTTCTTGAGGATCTCAGAGTTAAGTAGGTGACAGATGTGGAATCCAAATGTTTGCAGCAGTGAGATAACTCAGAATGTCCTGGGAGCTCAGAGAGGGAGCAACTATTTCTGTCTCCTAATTTTGCAAATTAGGTAACAATCTGAATAAAAACAAACCCTTCCTCTCCTACAAAATATCCCTGATACCACTGTCAAGCACTGGGCAGGACTGTATGCAGAGTTTCACTTTTGAAGGGAGAAGAGCAGGGACTTAGTGTTTCAAAATGTATCCTTTTTATCTGGTTCTGTAGTTGTTTAAAAATTTAAGTGACTTGAAGAGACTCAAACCACTAGCACATTTGCTGTGGTCTTTCAACACACACACACATATACATGTCTTATCCTATTTTACTACTCTTCTATAATTTCTTTTTCACCTCAAAATAAATAAAGATTAGATGGACTTCCAGCCAAGATGGAGGCGTAGGTAGACACACTGTGCCTCCTCACACAACTACAATTAAGGATAACAAAAAATTAGAAATAAAAACCCAACCAGATATGGCAGAAAATAGAACTGTAAGGAAGTCCGACAACCATTTATCCAGACTGGTAAAAGGGGCGGAGTCGGCGGCCAGCAGAGAGGGGTTGCAGCAGAAAAAAGCAGTGGTTGATGGTCCCAGGCTAGCAGGTGGTGGCTGGCAGAGCCCGGGTGCACAAGGTGGCTGGCTGATAGTGGTCACACATTCGAGTGCTGATAAATCAGGCGAAAACAGAGAGTGAGACAGACTGCGCAACCCAGGGCACCTGCATTGGGAAGTAAAGCATAAAAGCACTGATTGAAAACACTTGTGGGGGTTCAGGATCTGGGAGAGACTCTCAGACTCATAGGACAGTTCGTTGGAGAGACCCACAGGGTCCTAAAACATACACAAGCCCACATACCCGGGAACCAGCACCAGAAGGGCCCAATTTGCTTGTGGGAAGCGGCAAAAGGGACTGAAATATGAGAGAGAGTAGAGCAAGTGCCATTGTTCCTTCTCTGACTCCTTCCCCACATACAGTGTCACAACCTAGTGACTGGTTTGCCCTGCCCTGGTGAACACCTAAGGCTCTGTCCCTCACTACGTAACAGCTGTGACCAGACCAAAAAAAAAAAAAAAAATGGCCCAAACGAAAGAACAGATCAAAGCCCCAGAGCCAATACATTTAAGCGACAAAGAGATAGCCACCTATCAGATATACAGTTCAAAGCCCTGGTGATCAGGATGCTCACAGAATTGCTTGATTCTGGTTGCAAATTAGATGCAAAAATGACGGCTATACTAAGTGAAATGAAGGAAAATGCACAGGGAACCAATAGTGATGGGAAGAAAACTGGAACTCAAATCAATGGAGTGGACCAGAAGGAAGACAGAAACAAACAATCGGAAAAGAAGGAAGAAACAAAAACTCCAAAAAATGAGGAGAGGCTTAGGAACCTCCAGGACATCTTTAAACATTCCAACATCTGAATTATAGGGGTACCAGAAGGGGAAGAGGAAGAGCAACAAGTGGAAAGCTTATTTGAACAAATAATAAAGGAGAACTTCCTTTGCCCAATCTAGCAAACGAAATAGACTACCAGGAAGTCCAGGAAGCTCAGAGAGTCCCAAAGAAGTTGGACCCAAGGAGGAACACACCAAGGCACATCAGAATTACATTAGCCAAGATTAAAATGAAGGAGAAAATTCTAGAAGCAGCAAGAGATAAGGGGACAGTCATCTACAAAGGAGTTCCCATCAGACTATCAGTTGATTTCTCAAAAGAGACATTCCAGGCAAGAAGGGGCTGGAAAGAAGTATTCCAAGTCATGAAAGGCAAGGACCTACATCCAAGATTGCTCTATCCAGCAAAGCTTTCATTTAGAATGGAAGAGCAGATAAAGTGCTTCTCAGATAAGGTCAAGTTCAAGGAGTTCATCATCACCCAGCCCTTATTATATGAAATGTTAAAGGGACTTATCTAAGAAAAAGAAGATAAAAATATGAACAGTAAAATGGCAGCAAATTCACAGATATTAATGACCCCAACTAAAACAGAAGCAAACTAAGCAAACAGCTAGAACAGGAACAGATCCACAGAAATGGAGATCATGTGGAGGGTTAGCAACAGGTGAGTGGGAGGAGGAGAGAGGGAATAAAGGGAGGAAAATGGGACAACTGTAATAACATAATCAGTAAAATAAAATAAAAAATTTAAAAAATAAACAAAATCTGAAAAAAATAGAGATTATACATACCAGTATGTACCTTACTTTGAATCTCTTGGACAGATATATACTATTTCAGTTTATGCATTTATCAAAATTAATTTTTTCAGTGTCAATGAACATTTTGGTGGTTGCTATTTTTAAAAAATATATCTTATTGATTATGCTATTACAGTTGTCCCAATTTTTCCCCTTTGCCCCCTCTACCCAGTATCCCCATTCCCGCCAGCAATAACCCACTCCCTTAGTTCATGTCCATGGGTCATGCATATAAGTTCTTTGGCTATTTCACTTTCTCTACTGTTCTTAACATCCCCCTGTCTATTTCACACCAACCAATTTGTGTACTAGGTAGAGCTGCTTTGACTCCCTGTCTTAGTAGTGTGGCCTATTGTAGAAAAGTGCATCTGTGAGTTATATGGGGTGCAGTCTGAGGTAATTGCCCAGGCAGGGCAACACGTGTCACAGCTCTGTGGCTCTGGGACAGGGGAGGCTTTGGAGAGGGGATAATGCCTTGGCCTGGCCTCTGGAACTTTGCCCAGGAGGAAGTTATCTCTTGGCACTCTCTCTATTGCTAGTCACTTCAGTTTCTCCCCATATGCCACTGATGCCCTTCCAGGCTTCGCCTTGGTGCTGAATCCCAGAAGAGGTGTGTTTGCATAAGTCTCAAGTCCATTGCAGGCCCTTATAGAGGAGTCTTCTGATAATTTCAGTTTCTTCCACCTCCCCAACCCCCACTGGTTTTTACAGCCAGAAATTATGGGGATTTGTATTCCTGGTGATGGAACACTGGGCTGGGTGATCTGCTCTGTGGCTGGGATCCCTCACTCCCAAGGTATTCCTCCCAATTTTTATCTATCACATGTGGATGTGGGACTGCCTGTTTTCCATCTCTGTGCCTCTCTGTGTGTCTCTGCATCTCCATCCCTCCTACCTGTCTGGATGAATGTGGCTTCTTTAAACCCTTGGTTGTTGGACTTCCGTACAGCTCAATTTTCTGACAATTCTGAGTGATACTTGTTTTGTACTAGTAGTTTTTGCTGTAGTTGTGTGTGGTGGTGAGGTGGGTTTATCCGTGCCTCCATCTTGATGGGAAGTCTGACATTTTTTTATATTGCAAATGACATTGTAGTGATTCTCTATGTGAATATTGCTTTGGAAACTTATTCAACTATTTCTCACTGGTTAAATTTCTAGAATCAAGTAAGGGGATCCATATTGCTAGATTGTCCTGAAAAGGATCATATTAATGACACTGACTCCATTGTAGAGTTCCAGAAAAGACTTTGTAATTAGCAAGAACCAAGTGGAGATCCTGGATCAGCCACTTTCTGTTTCAAATAATTGTACGCAAATCTCAGCTTCCTTATTACTGAAATCCATTAGTAACACTGGTCTCAAAGGGTTATATAAATTGAGATAATCTTGATATACAACGGATTTAGTAGGGTGCTTGGCACAAAACAATCCTTGATATGTGATAGTTACTGGGTTCACAGAAAACCACAAATCTGCGAAAGCAAAACAAACAAACAAACAAACCCTCTCCCCCCCAAAAAAAAACAAACAAAAACCTTTTTCATCTTCATGAGAATGAAGATGTTTCAGGCATCTGGTGTGATAAACTGCTGCTCTTTTCCACAGGAGATCTTAGAAATCACCTTCGCACAAAGGGTGAAGACCTGTTCACTTGTGCCTTTGTATTCTATTATCTTTGCATGGAGGTCCCCTCAGGCACTTCCCTCCTTCCATCTCATTTATCAGATTTCATGTGTCCAAGACATTGCTCTGTGTGCCTTAATGGTCAAGTTTAAGAATGCTTTTCCTTTTATAATGTAAGACTTTGAAAGAGTTTGGTGATCTATAATGTGGAACTGTTTCAGGAAGTCCTAGATCACTGGCAGTGTATAAATTGGACCTGCATAGTAACACATTAAAAACAGGGACATCTGCCCAGCTTCCCCTAGTGCTTTATAACCAGTCTCTTCCTTTTAAATCCACATCTGTTATATAGCTCCCAAGTAAATGGCACACATTTTGCTCAAAGACAGGACAGACTGTAAGGACTAAATTTTATTTTTTCTGACCGTTAGTGCCTGCCATCAAACAGATTGTGGAAACGCACACATTTTTGAGCTGTAAGCAGGCTTTTTGTATGCATCCCCACCAGGGAGACAATTCATTCCCCTTAAAAATGTGTGTGTGTGTGTGTGTGTATACATTTATTTGTTAATATATGTATTCATTTCTTTATTCAGGAAATATTTTAAGATTTGTAGTGGGGAATTCTGAATTTATACATTGCTATATGGTTTAAAAGGGTGTTTTTTAAAAGACCTCCTCTTCAAGAATGGCAGAATCTTGATAATTGTTGAAGCTGGGTGATGGATACATGTGGGATCATTACATTGCTCTCTCTGCCTGTGAATGATGAAATTTTGCTTAATAAAAATTTTATTAGAAATCTATTTTTAGAGCCAAAATATAGCCCATCTCATAGTGCTCTGTTCACTGCAGAACATACAAAATTCCATATTAGACTGCGAAAAGCTTAGTGTAAAGTCAAGTGACAGAACAACCAGTGCTCTGTTGGCCTTTGATTAGAGACAAGTGTTTTTCTGGTATTACTGTTTGTGCTGTGGAGAGTCAGTGCGATTTACTTTGAATTGTAAGTGTCCAACACAAGATTTTTTAAATCCCATTCTTTGCTCTGATGTTTCGATTATTTGAGATTTTAGTCCAAGTTCCACTTACCCTCTTTTTTCCCTTCCCCTTTGAAGGATTATTTAACTTTTTAAGATATGCAAGCCAGACTCAGAACATGAGAATTAGAATCAGATCTGGTTTTGAATCTTGTTCTGTGTAACCCTGAGAAAGACACTTAATTTCTCTGAAAATCCATTTTTTCATGTAGAAATCTGGTATAAAAATAATCCTTATGAGACTGCTGTGAAGATAAAAAATGAGAGTAAATTAAAACATGTTTTATAAACTGTAAAGCTCCTGCAGCTGGCAGATACTGTGATTGTATCCTCAGAGGGCTCTAGCGTCTCGGAGAATTAAGAACTCTTGGGTGCCCAGAGCACAGAATATACACAGGATAGGATAATGTCCTTCCCCTTTCTGAAACAGTACTGAGAGAAGGGGTTTGATAACCCCATTCACACGAAGTAGTGGTTTTCAAATGTTAACATGCCCCTGGGAGCTTGTTAAGATTCAGACTCCCAGACAAATCTCTGGGATACTGATTCAGAAGGTCTGGGGTGGAAGTAAGAATGTACATTTTTCATAAGCATCCCTAGTGATTCTAACATAGATGGCCCACAGATTACAATTTGGAGGACATGGCTTCTAAGGTATAACAAGGTATCCTTTTGAAGGATATTTCTAGTTTAAAAGAAGACTCTGGGAGAAGGAAGTATTTAACCCAAAGGAACAAGTCACTAGGAATGAAACAACCGACAGCAGTGTAGGAAAGTTTTTAGTGGCACCTCCCCAGGGTCCTTCAAACTATACCTCACATAGAGGGTGGTAGTGAATGATGGGGGTGGGGGATTAAGGCTGAAAGTTCTAACTCCTAATCACATGTTTGGAGCCTCTGGCAGCTGGCCCCTATGCTTAGGGGGGCTTTCCCAAAGTCACCTACAACATAAACTTAGTTGTGATTGGAAGTGGCTCTTTCCAAATATCATTACTTTTAAATGATATTACCTTTACTGCTAATATCATTTAGGAAATTGTGCCAAACCGGCTTCCATATACAAGGAGAGACTGAAGAAAGCAAAGTGTGGGCCATCCCAGACTGATAGGTGGCAGGTTTAATAAGCAAGGGAACTACTAACCTTTGAGGCTTGTGCTGGGTGCCGCAGGATAAGTAGATCTTGACTTCTGCCAGCCAGAATCTTAAAGTGCATATCGAGGCCCTAAGGGGGTTCAGTCACATACAATATCCTGACAGTCTCCACAACACATTACTCTCTCAAGGCTTCATCCTTGAAAATGGTTCCCACTGTGGGAACGGTGGTCTGGATGTACATTCCAATGATGTGGAGGCAGTGAGGAGTCTCTGATCGCCCAGATCCAGCTCTGACTCTACACCAAGAATGGAAGGAAGACCAAATGTGTATTTCTCCTATAAATCACAGGCATCACAGGCTGCCTTGTATTGAAGCCTCGTTGGGTGATTTGCTTCCATGTGGACCTATTCTTTAGGGAATGTTGTTCTGGAGACTTCATTTGTTGAATTATTTTGAGTGTGATAATTGTTTTGTCAGAAAACTATTTTACTTTAGATAATTGACCTTAGAAGGGTTTGTTGCATTGTTAAATGTGATTTTTATTTAGACATAGGGCTAAAATATTTTCTGTGAGGAGTACACCTCTCCTTTTGAAATGTAAGTCAATGGAGAAAAGGTTTTGTTTAAAAAATTGCTTTATAGTAATTTTTAAGCAAAAATTGGAACAATTGTATTAGATAAGATAGCTCTGTATACCTATTCTCCAAATGTTATTTACTTTTTACAAATAGCCGTTTTTCAGTGTTTTCTTTCTTTTTTAAAAATATATTTTATTGATTATGCTATTACAGTTGTCCCATTTCTCCCCCTTCATTCCGCTCCACCCTGCACACCCCCTTCCACCCACATTCCCCCCCTTTAGTGCATGTCCATGTGTCATAAGTTCTTTAGCTTCTACTTTTCCCACACTATTCTTGCCCTCCCCCTGTCTATTTTCTACCCGCTGTCTATGCTACTTATTCTCTGTACCTCCCCCCCCCCACTCCCTTGTTGCTAACCCTCCATATGATCTCCATTTCTGTGTTTCTGTTCCTGTTCTATTGTTTGCTTAGTTTGCTTTTGTTGTAGGTGTCGTTATTAATAATTGTGAGTTTGCTATCATTTTACTGTTCATATTTTTATCTTCTTTGTCTTAGATAAGTCCCTTTAACATTTCATATAATAAGGACTTGGTGATGATGAACTCCTTGAACTTGACCTTATCTGAGAAGCACTTTATCTGCCCTTCGATTCTAAATGAAAGCTTTGCTGGATAGAGCAATCTTGGATGGAGGTCCTTGCCTTTCATGACTTGGAATACTTCTTTCCAGCCCCTTCTTGCCTGGAAGGTCTCTTTTGAGGAATCAGCTGACAGTCTGATGGGAACTCCTTTGTAGGTGACTGTCCCCTTATCCCTTGCTGCTTCTAAAATTCTCCCCTTCATTTTATTAATCTTGGCTAATGTAATTATGATGTGCCTTGGTGTGTTCCTCCTTGGGTCCAACTTCTTTGGGACTCTGAGCTTCCTAGACTTCCTGGAAATCTATTTCCTTTGCCAGATTGGGGAAGTTCTCCTTTATTATTTGTTCAAATAAATTTTCCACTTGTTGCTCTTCTTCTTCCCCTTCTGGTACCCCTATAATTCGGATGTTGGGACGTTTAACGATGTCCCGGAGGTTCCTAAGCCTCTCCTCATTTTTTTGAACTCTTGTTTCTTTCTTGTTTTCTGTTTGGTTGTTTGTTTCTTCCTTCTGGTATACTCCATTGATTTGAGTCCCAGTTTTCCTCCCATCTCTATTGATTCCCTATGCATTTTCCTTCATTTCATTTATTGTAGCCTTCATTTGTTCATCTAATTTGTGAGCAAAGTCAACCAATTCTGTGAACATCTTGATCACTAGTGCTTTGAACTGTGCATCTGATAGGTTGGCTATCTCTTTGTTGCTTAGAGGAATTGGCTGTGGAACTTTGATTTGTTCTCCCGTTTGAGCCATTTTTGTTTTTTTGGTCTGGCCTCGGCTATTACATAGTTAGGGGTGGAGCCTTAGGTGTTCCTCTGGGTGGGGCAGACCAGTCGCTGGGCAGGGACACTGTATGTGGGGGCAGGGTCCAAGAGGGAACAATGGTGCTTGCTCCGCTTTTTTTCAGATTCCAGTTCCTTCCGCCACTTCCCCTTTGCCTTGATTATCTGGGTGCGAATGTGGGACCACCTGGTCAGCCAGCCGCCTTGCGAGGTCTCACTGGGTCTGCACAGTTGCTGCCCCGTGCCTGGGGTCCATTAGCCGCTGCCTGCGCTCCTGGGAACAGCCAGCCACTGCTGCCTGCGTGCCCGGTCCGCACGTCCACTTTTTCCTGCCGGGACTCTGCCCCTCTTACTGGTCTGGATGAATGGTTGTTCGACTTCCTTACAGTTCAATTTTCTATCAGTTCTGGTTGTTTTCTTGTTTCTAAATATTTGTTGTCCTTAATTTTAGTTGTGAGAGGAGGCATAGTGTGTCCACTTACGCCTCCATCTTGGCCGAGAGTCCCCAGTGTTTTCTTTATCCTCTTAAGTTTGCCTTCTCCATGCAGACTGGTAGAATTTGATTTCCTAATTATGCAAAATGTAAGTCAAATACTATGAAGGATATAAAAGCATTTTGGAAACTATAGTGCTACAGTGCTAAACTATAAACTATAGTGCTTGATTCTCTTCTGAACTTTCTGTGCCATGCCTAGATTCTCAATAGGTTGGCATGAAGGATATTCTAGTTATACACTCTTCTCAGCTTAGATGGAATATAACCTGAAAACTCTGCCTCCTACTCTGTAGCTTGAACTGAGCAAATTAGAATGTAATGTTAAGTTTCCCTTTTTCTTCTATAAATTCAGGGCAAGGGGGTGGAGCTGAATGTGGAGAGAGAGATACATCTGGGGTAAAGCACCTTGCCCGATGAGACTATTTCCCTTCATGATAGCCTGAAACAGACTTTTGAGCTGTTATTTATACAGGTACAGGCATGCCTTAGAGATATTGCAGGTTCGGTTCTAGACTGGTGCAGTAAAGAGGTGGGTGTCTCACAATAAAGTTAGTCATAATCTTTTTGCTGATGCAGGGTCTTGCTTTCAACTTGGAAAAAAACCCCAAAAAACTATGAAGTGCAATACAGTGAAGTACAATAAAATGAGATGTACCTGCACTAGATTTTAGTGATGACCTCTTCTTGAAGTGTTTGGAAGAGCAGCTTAAGGATGATGTCTCATCTCCATAATGCTGTTTCAATCAGGTTGCTATCGGGAGATAAAATTCATCCCAGATGGCTCAAATTAAGGAAGCCTAATGGCAATGTTACTTTCAGGTGTGCAGGAAGGCTGACAAAAGTGGAAGCAGCCAGACACTGGCACCAGTAAGAAATTGTTGCCACCCAAATGATGAACAAACAAGAATAGGAAATAGTGTATGGTAGTCTAGTAACAATGAGAGCCCTGAGGAAAGTCTGCCTAGCTGAAACTATGGTAGTGAATGCACACAAACAGAGACTAAAGTTGTCAAGAAGCAGGAAGAGAGAACTCGACTTCCATTTCCATTGTCCACCATTGGCTATATCCAACTAGAAGCCATTGGCAAGAAAGCCCAGATGATGCAGTCCACAAGGTTCAGCATCTTGGGATACAGAATAAAAAAAGGTAGAGAATAGACTGGGGATAGGGAAAGATGATGAAGGATATTTAGTATTACTGTTCTTTAGTATCGACCAGATTTTTTCCCCCATTTGCTTAAATTTTTCAAATGCTTCTTACCAGATAATGCTTTTTTTTACAATGCAGCATTGAATTGTTATTGATTATTTAAATTAAAGTATTTTTGTCTGTAATAAAGGACTATGGTGATAGACTTGGGAAATATTAGTTGATGAAACTTTTTCACACGAACAAATTGGAATTAGGAAAATCCTAAATGACATGAAAACATTTTCTATGTCAGTTTGTGCTCTTTGACATCAGAAAAAATAATTTGGCAAGATATTTCACAGGAAAATTTGTTAGTGGTATCATAGTATTTAGCACATTTTATTGTCAATTGGCTACATGTGAATGAAGGTTTTTCAAGGTGAGCATTTCAGTGTAAGCCTTCTGATCCTAAAGATTTCTTCACAATGTGATTTTGATGTGGCTCCTTTGACTGAAGTATGTTTTTTATCACTGAATTTTCTGATTTTATTAAAAATATTACTAAATGTGTAAGCTCCCATGAATGTATTATAAAGAGAGGGAGAGGGATGGGATAAGCAATGGGTGAGTTTCAAAACCTGATGCGGACTCTGGTCAGTGGGGTCTGTGATGTTGTGGATGCGATGAACAAATTCGCATGGACTGCAGAAGTCCTGTGGAGAAAAAGGAACAGCATGGCCACCCTCTGAGTGAGAGAGCAGGCTGGCCCTTGTCTGGACAGGCTTTTATTGCTTTTCTGGGAGTATTACCTTAAGGAAGGTCTTCATTCATTTATCATCTTGTCAGGCAGTAATGATCAAACAAGAGATAACATTCAAAGAACCACCAGGGCTTATTCTGAGTCAGGTCAGTTAGCTAAAGGGCTATAAAACTTTGGGAAACAAACTCATTTCATACTTGGACCCTTATCATTTAAATTGAGAGTATTAGCAAAGCAGGCTTCACAGGATTTTATGCATTTTTTTCTTAGGCCTGATCACCCTGGGGAACCGCCCATTCCTGCCCAGGGCAGCACCACCCTCCATCATTGTTTCAGGCTTAAATCAGGCTGTGGAGGTAAGGCAGCCAAGAGATTAGCAAACTTCTTGCAGACAGAATGAGAACTCAGGCTATGTCAAAGCTGAGGGGTGAGGGTCTATCACCCCCTTTCTCCATAGTCCCCCAAGTCCTTCCCTGAGAGCCTCTTTGTGATCATGCCCATCTTAGGACATCCCTCCCTTGAGGAATCTTACCCAAAATTGGCTAACCAATCATCCACCTGGGGCCAAGCAGGGTGAAGTAAAAGAGGGCAGAGGTGGTGTCCCTGTCAGGGAAATAAGCTTTGTCTTCTTAGTGGCTTATGGTCCCCAGTTCTCTTACTCAGCCTTAGCCATGGGGGGGTTACAGCTTCTGAAACCAGACAGGGCCGTTTCCAACAAAAACCCATTGTCCGCGTAAAAAAATTATAATATTAAAATGGCAGTGATGGAGTGGCTAGAATAAAAAATGGAAATAAAAATATCCTGCTTCTTTGTACATTATTCTCTACCCCAAATTACTAGCAGTTCAGCAGAAATTGAATTTGGGATTACCATATGAAATTACATTGATTAAATGCTAAATGACTAAATTGCAATATTGCCACTTGTCCCAGTTACACAATGGGCCCTGAAGGAAGGGGAAACTTCAAGAATCTGCAAAAAACTCTGATTGTGACTGTGACGATGGTGGTGGTGATGGCAAGAGTGGAGTGATGGAGTGCTAGAGAGCAGGTCATGGTGAGGAGATGTAGGACACAGTGGTGACGTTTGGTGGATAACGTTGATAATGATGAAGAAAATGTGAAAATGAATATGGGGATGATGGCGGTGGTGGTGGAGTTGCCAACATAAATAGTTGAACTGGTATCTTTGGTGGTAGAGCTGATGTATTTGTGGTTGTGGAAGTAGTAACGGAAGTTGTAGAGGTGAAGACATTGAGTTGGGAGCAGAGCTGGTGTTGGAAGTGAGGATGTTAATGGGGATGGGGAAAGTGATAGTAATGATATTGATAATTTCAAAAGTGATTGTAGGGCTTAGAAGTCATGGATCTTTATGAAGTGAAGTCATGCCACATGACCTTTAAATTTCTTTTATGTGTTTTTGGTTGGAAACAAATAACAAAGCACAGTAAATTTACTTGCAGAGAGATTTGTCAAACTAAGCACTCACTTTGCAGATGCTCTCTAAGCTTTTCCTTAATTACAGATATTAGCATCATGCTGTGTCAAAAAGCACCACTCCTGTCAATTTCAAAACACTGTCCATGTTCTTCTAATAAATAATGTTCAGCCCCACTTACTGGAAACTTTTTGAGTAATTTTGGCTTCCCCTATTCAATACAGTGAACTTGAAAGCTGATTTTTATCTTGAAAGTGAAGCTACTTAGTCATGGATTATCTTTTATATCTGTTTGCAAAATAGTTGGAAGTTTAGCTACTCAGATTTGATATTTGTCTTTCTGCACTTGACTGCCAAGCAAAATAATTTCATTTGTAAACAACAGAATGTATCTTCATAAATTAGCATAAACATATTCCATTGGGAGACTGAATCTACAAGCTTGACCTAGTAGATATATGACTTTTTTATAGATAGAATTTTTTTTTGCCTCTCTGAGTATATATTTGAAATTAAACAAAAGTGCTGAGAGGAACATTTTTCTTTTTCATTGCTAAGGTAAGTCTCCTTTCACCTTCTTGGCAACAGGTGACATTCTTCCAGCTATGAGAACACATTTAATTCTCACATGAGCATAAACTCCGCTTAACAAATTTGTGCTGCTCAAACAGTTGAAATATGTTTGCCTATTGCATATAGTTAGTAATATCAAGTAGATAGAATAAAACATTTAATTATCATGGTTTAGATTTATTAACATTTGCTATGCAGCTGGCTTTTTCATGGATTATCTTATGGTATGTTTTAATTCCCTTGCCATCTTACATGTAAGAAGAATGAGACTTAGGGTGTCACAGTGGTGCATGGCTTAGCCAGAATTTGGACTCTGCTGCCTGCTGGAACCTACATTCTTAACCATTATGATATGCTTCCTATCAGACTTCTGACAATGTAGAATTTACCTCCATAGTTAAGTCTCATTCACTCTCCCTTTCTCTGATCTCCACCTTGTGAAGCCATTCTCCATACTTTTGCCATATTACTTTTTCTAAAGTACAACATTAACCATGGCTCTTGTCACCTCTAAAACCTTCTTTATCTAACCATCACCCATAGGGACCTAGACTGGTGCAGCCACTAGGTCCTGCACTGGCCATTAATATTCAGGGTCTTTTTCCATCTGGTTGCAACCTAGCCTTCTAATAATATCTTTCACCATTCCCCTTGAGTAGTCTATATGCTAGTTAAACAGACTTATTCATTGTTCCTTTATTCCTTGCTTTTATGTCTTTGCTTATGCCTTGAATTGCTTGTCAATTATTTAAATATCTATTGTGTATTGCAATGGACTGAATTATGTCCCCTTACCCCCAATTCATGCTGAAGCTCTAACCCCCAATGTGACTGTATTTGGAGATAGCACCATTAAAGAGGTAACTATGGTTAAATGAGACTTAAAGGTGGGGCCCTAATCTAATAGGGCTAGTGCCCGAATTAAAAAGGAAGAGAGCTCTCCTTCCCTCTGTGATGTGAGGACATAGCAAGAACTAGAAGTTAAACTTCAAAGTGACACAATTAGATATTAAGAGTTTTTTTAAATGTGACTAATGCCATGTACTTATTAAAAATGAGTGTTAAAGAAAAAAAGGAAGTGAGGACAGGGCTAGAAGATGGTCTGCAAGACAAGCAAAGAACTCTCACAGGAACCTGACCCTGCTGGACCCCTGATTTTGGGTCTCTGGCCTCCAGAACTGTGAGAAAATCGATTTTTGGCGTTAAAGTTATCCAGTCTGTGGTATTTTGTTACGATAGACTGAGTATACTAAGACAAGCACCTACTATTAGTGATATTGCTTTGAAGAGTGGGAAAATCTCTTCATTTCTGATTCTATGATCTGAATTGCTAGTTGGTGAGTTTTCCCTCCATCTCTGTGTCATCTGATCCTGCCTAACGTCCTTTGTCCAGGGGGTTTCCGGTATGTCTGAGAGCAGAGCTCGTTTATGATCAATGTTTAGAGAACTATGGGAAGTTTCCCTGGAAGTAATGTGTGAAGATGATGCCTTTTCCTTGTTGAAAGTATCAGTTTGATAAAACTAACTGAAAAAGACTTTTTTTTTCCCTTGCTAGCATGGGAAGATTAACATCTAAAGTGATCATTGAAATGATTGGTATAGTCTGTTATTTCAACAAGTATATGAGTGAGGAGAACTGTTCAAAGAGAATAAAAGAAGGAAAAATATATTACTCAATTAATTATTTTGAAAAAATGGGGAAAATGAGATAGCTATAGTTGAAATATAATTTTAAACATTTTTTTATTTTTAAGGAAATTGTGTATTTTTTCACCTCACTCTAGCCTTACACTGCCATTTTATTTAACAGAGCATTGATCCCCCTTCTCTGGAATGATAATAAGAAATTAACCTAAACTTCTAATTGCTCCATGTTAGTGTTAAGATGGGCAAATTGCCTTTGATGTGGTTGCTATTAAGGCGACCACTGTAACTTTATACAACAAAACCTCATTAGTGACATCTTCATCCGGGGGGGATCAGCTGAACTGTGTCCCACATCTCCATGCATACATCCTATCAGGTCACAGAAAATTCTGAGACTGATTTGCACGTCTAGTGTGTTTCCCCCTCTGTTTTCAAGCCCTTTACAAACAAAGGTACAGTAATATGAGAATGCCAACATAGGAGATGCCCAGGGAGGTTTGACGGAAAAAGTAGCACTTGTGCCAAGTTTTAAATGCTGATCTGTCTTTTTCTAAACCTACTATTAGTGTCCCATCAGAGTCTGGGGGAAAAGATCACCCAGAAATTTGATCTGCTGTTATCTGAAACAACATGCATATTTAATAATGACTTTAATAGTAGATTAAGCACTTTAGAATTAATTTTAATAATTACTATTTACAGTAACAGAAACAGCACATTTCTATGTTCTAGGTCCTTTTATAATTCTTATTACAGCTGTGCAGGTAAATATTACAGATGAGGAAAACTGAGGACTGGAGAGAGAGAACTTTTCTCTAAAGACAGAGGTTGCCAAAGGTTCCAGAGCTAGTAGTTGACAGGGACAAAATTTAAATCCAGTCTTTCATTCTACCATTGTTTTCTTCTACTGCATGGCTGCCCTGACTAGAATCTTATTCTTACTAACTGGTTTTTTAAGCACAAGTTAGATCTTCATGTTACTTTACAGCAGGAACTGAAGCAGCCAAACCCTCCAAAGCAGTGATGTTCACTCTTTTTCATCTCATGGTACACATGAAGTAATTACTAAAATTCTGTGGCACACTAAAATATGTATTATATTTTTTGTCAATCTGACAAAAAAAGGTATAATTTTGACTCATTTACACCAGATGGTATTGTGTTGTCAGTCATCATTTTTTATTTGACAATCTAAGGAAAAAGAAGTAGGTGCCCCTGACTAAATAGTCACGTATTGCATGTTTTAAAAATTCTTGTGGCACAGCGGTTGAAAATCGCTGCTCTAAGAACACCTTATGTTTTCAAATTAAGGCAATCTTCTTTACACAAGAGCCACTCATGGGTTTGATCAGCATGGTCCAGTCTCCAGGATACTAATCATCTATCTCTTGGCATATTGACAGTTGAATTTGGTGGCTTAAAAATTAGAAGACCAGACTCAAGAACATGGGAACTGCTCTTACTTACTGCCAGCATGGGCAGAGCTGTCTGTATAGCTAACTTCATGCCTCTTCCTCAGTAATAGTGGATCTCGTGGTTTTACCCTTTCAAAGTGATCAGAACCATATTCAGTAATGGCAAGTTGCTTTGTGATGATTTACTTAGTTGCTTCTAGATACCCTAATCTACATTGACTCCTGGATCCCATCCTGTTCCCAGGAGACGCATTCCAAGGAGCCTTTGCTCAGAATGCTATGGATTTTGAATCAGTACAACATGACTGTTTTCCTTTTGATTTTGAGTAAAAGAGTGTTTACTGCCACAATTGCTCCCATCCTGGTATACATTCCACTTTGCAGTATGGTTCTGCTGCTCCTGTCATTCAGTGTCTGTTTCTCCACACCCTTGAAACTGGCAGGATTTGTTATTTGGTTTGATCAGTAGAATATAGTGGGAGTCATATTGTGTGAGTTCCAGAATTTAGGCCTCCAGAGGCCATGTAGCTTCCACCGTTCATCTTTGTGAACCACTGTCACAAGACCACCATATAAGGCCAACACCACGATATAAGGAAGTCTGCTGGAGGATGAGCCACGGGAAGAGGTCAAGGCACCTCTGCCCACCACCACAACTTATGCAGATCTTCTAGTCCAGCTGACTCTGCACCTGTGTGAGGGATCTGGGCAAAAATCATCAGTTAAACAACCCTGCCAAACCACACAATAATGAAAAATAGTAAGTCATTGTTTTTGAGTCATTTAGTTTTAGGGTGGTTTGTTATAGAGCAAAAGGCTAACTGATACATTGTGTTCTCTAGGTCCAGTAATTCTGGAACTAAGTTTCCTCATATGAAATTGAAAATAGACCCTGGCTGGCATAGCTCAGTTGATTGGTATAGTCCCACAAAGCAAAAGGTTTCTGGTTTGATTCCCAGTCAGGGCACATGCCTGGGTTGCAGGCTTGGTCCCCAGTTGGGGTGCATGTGAGATCAACATTACTGTCACACATAGATGTTTCTCTATCTCACTTTCTCCCTCCCTTCCCTTCACTCTAAAAATAAATAAATAAAATATTTTTTAAAAATATAATGAGTAATTTGGATCACCTGCAAGGATATTTTTACTGATACTAAGGTTAGCATTACAAAGAATAGAGTGAGAAAAGGCGTATCTGGTAGAGGTGAGAACACAGAAGCTGTTTATGGATACAATAAGATATGTTAAGAAAAGTTGTTTGGCTGAAACAGAGCCTTTGGAAATATAATCTAATTCTAGAAAGGTAAGTTAGAACAATATTGAGGAACAGCATTCATGCCAAGGTGGTGAATGTTTATTTTAGCTGTTCATGTATGAAAGGACTGTAATGAGAAGGACAGCAGAAATGAGAAGATGAGCTTTCGTAGACATTGGTAAGAACCTGGCATGGCAGATGAAATCTGAGGGTTGGAGCTGGCATGTCTGTTGGAACACACCATCTTCTTGGCTTTTGTGGTTTAGGATGGAGCTCAAACTGCTGAACACTGGTGAACTCTGGGGTACCTGGCTAAACTTTTGGTGAGGCTAAAAAGTTCTCACCAAATCCCCCAAAGTAAAGTTTTGGCAAAAAATCAGTAAGACCAGCTGTTTCAGCCCATGAGTATACTAACTACTGCACAGACACCATCTGTGTAGAATGATACAGTGTGCTAGTAAGGATTTTAAACTGTACTATTATTCTGCATGTCGTCTGGGCTTGTTACGATTATGCTTTTTCACTTTTTAGTGGGGCCAAGGGAAATAAATGCATATAAGTATAATAAGTGTAAGAGAAGACCCAAGCCATAGGGGAAAGTGTAAATCAGTGATGAACAAAGCTTACATTAAGTTTTAAGAATAGGGCAATATTGACTACATTATAAAAGGAAAGCCTTAGATGGTTAACAGTTAGTTACTGATGCCTTGTCAGAAGGAACTTTCCTTATACTCCTCTCTCAGTTCCCACTCTGCATTATTTTGTCTCTTCCTTTGGAAGAGAAGTTGCCTAATCAGTGTCATATTTCATGTTGTTATATTTCTCTCTACATTAAAAGACCATGCACAAAGGTGTGATTCTCTTCTGTTTTCATCTCCTATCTGGATTCAGGGCAAGATGGCTAAGCCATCTCCTGCTGGCAGAAGCCCAGACCAGCCTATACTCACCTTTTCTCTCCCACCTATGTATACCTGGGAGCATTGAGCGGCATTCTTCCCAAATGGAAGGCCCTTATACTCTAGCCAAAGGATTTCAATTGAGTTTACCAAGGAGTTATATATTGGGGATTGGGGACCAAGTTTAATGAATAAAGGAGTATAACTTTGCACTCCTTTGCCACTAATGTTTGAGCACGTACAACCTCTGAATCTAACGGATAGTTTGGTAGGAGTTGGATATTCTCCATTCCTTGATTAAATGTGATCTAATGGCTCCCAAATCTCTTTCTCACCTCTACTAGACATCAACTGCAACCAAATCTTGCTTCCACAATTACTGAATGAATCCAAACCTGTAAGGGTGAGAAATCTTAGGGAGGAAGCTTTAACTCAAGAATTAAATAGTTCTGACAACACTGATGCATCACCTTTTAAAGAGGTCAGCTGTAATGATAGTTGCTATCGCCTAGGAATAGCTTAGAGTCACAGTTAGCCAGGACTGGAAAGGAGATAAACCATGCATAATAAGTGGTGCACCAAGACTGCTGACTAATTGACTTGTCATTGTGTCATTTGGGAGGCTTCTGTAAGTAATAGAGAATCCCAACTCAGCTGACTTAAACGATGAGCCATTTATTATGTCATTTAAAAAAAAGGAGGTCAGAATTAGGCAAGCTTCAGGGCTGGCTAATTCAGTGGTTCAAAAATATCATCAAAGAGCCAGATTTGTTCCATTTTTCTACTCTGTCACTCTCAATGTGTTGACTTTTGTTGGCAAGCTTGTCTCCTAATTTGTGCTAGTTTCTATGGCAGCTTCAAGCACAGAACAGTATCAAAAGGCCAGAAGAGGAAAGATTCTTTCCTCATGGATCATTTGAAGAGTAAGAAAAGCTTTGCCAGAAGCCTCCTTAAAATGTTCCCTCCTACTGCATTTCAGGACTGTGTTTCATTCATTCCCTCTTCTAACCTACTCAGTGACAAGAGTAGAACTGACACAATCACGTAAGGGTAATCAAGGCATTCACTAAGCCTTGGGAGTGGCCACTTCTCCAGAAGCCCTAGCTGCCTGAGAGCCAACCTGGATTGAGGTTCTGTAAAGCAAGGGAGAAGGGAAGGAGTGGCTGTTCAGTGAGTCACCAAGGTTGTCTGGCACAAATGATGACCGTGATACATGTATCAGTCACTCGGTTAAATTTGCCAGGGTTAACCCTAACACAATGGTTAAGGCTCTGGCAGAGAATCCCTGTCTTTTTCAGCTGCCATCTCTGGTTCTGTCTTCTGTCTCCCTCTCCTACTGAGGACCCTTGTGATTACATTGGGCCCACTGGGATGATCCAGAGTAATTTCCCATTTCAAGATCAACTGATTAGCAACCTTAATTCTGCCCACCACCTTAATTCTCCTTTGCCATGAAACCTAACATATTCACAGGTTCTGAAGATTAGATACATAGACATCTTTAAAAGGCTATAATTCTGTCTACTGCAGATATCATTTTCACCCTAAGATGCTGAGTACTCTTATGGCAATGTTTGTGGGAATGGGCACAGTCTCTGAATTTGAATTTCAGCTTCTCCACTTACATGATATAACTGTGTGTACTTTGACAAGTTACATAACTCTCTAAGATCTAGTTCCTCAATATAAAATGAAATTAATATATATCTCAAATGCTAATTATAAGAACTTAGTAAGGCCTTACATGGAAAATACTTAACACAGTGTCTAGTTGAGAATATATATTTAATAAGATGGCTTCATCACCATTCCTTTTTATCTCTGAAAGTCTATAAATATTTTATAGCCATTACTTCTATCACTAGAGGTGTGTATTCTGATGCTAGATGTCCTAGCCATGTAATCATTGGCTGGTTATTCATTTTTTTCTGAGATTACATTTACTCATCTGTAAAATGGGAATAATAAAATCCTCTTCATAGGAGTGAGGAATTGAAATAAATAAGCATGACTTTATTAGCTAGCATACTTCTTGATGCATAGCAAGTCATCAGTTTAATTTAGTTCACTTCCTTTCCTCCAGCCTGTTCTCATGAAGGCGTTACAAGTCATTTACATCAATGCAGGGATTTTCAAAGCTTTGTGTACCTTAGAATCATCTAGAAAGTTAGTTTAAAACACAACTTCTTGGATCCTACTCTTTGCCTATTCAGTCAAGATTTTGAGATGGGTGGAGGGCTGCATAGTCTCCATGAAGACATAAATAATTCATCAAACTTTATCCTAGTATCTCTCATATAAGGAATACTTGAATTTTAACACTAAGCAAACATCATGTTAAAGGTCTAACTAGGAAATTTCATGTATCACCTAGAAGGTAGAGAAAGTATTTTAAGGGGATACTAGCCCTTGCCAATGCTTCTGAATTAAAACATATTATAAGACCAAAAAGGATTTAGGTAAAGGAGAGAAAGAAAATCAATGGTTAAAATGAGTTATTTAGATTTCCTGTATATTTTTCTATATTAACATTATCCTCATTAATGTGGAAAGTGGGAAGTTGGTGGTGAATATCTAGCATTAAATTATAGAGATGACCTCTTTTGTAATGTGATAAAAGTACACATTAATATTATCTCAGCATGTTCTTCACAGTGACCAAACTATTAATACTTTGATGGTGCTCTGTGTGTCTTCCCATCAGTAATATTCTTGCACAAATGAAGAGAATGAAGGGATGCAGAAATATGCCAAATTCTGTTATCCATTTTGCCCTGCTTGTTGCTTGCAGGTACATAAGCTCCATTTTAATTTAATTTAAGTTTTTTAAGTATATATTTTTTATTATGCTATTACAGTTGTCTCAATTTTATTCCCCTTCGCTTCCCTCCACCTGGTACCTACCTTCCCTCCAGCAACCCTGCCCCTCTTAGTTCATATCCATGGGTCGTGCATATAAATTCTTTGGCTTTTCCATTTCTTATACTATTCTTAACATTCCCCTATTTTGTACCTATTAATTATGCTTCTTAATCCCTGTATTTCTTCTCCATTGTCCCCCTACCCCTTCATGTGATCTCCATTTCTATGATTCTATTCTTGTTCTAGTTGTTTGCTTAATTTTTGTTCTTGTTTTTTAGATTCAGTTGTTAATAGCTGTGAGTTTGTTGTCATTTTACTGTTCATAGTTTTGATCTTCTTGTTTCATAAATAAGTCCCTTTAACATTTCGCATATAAGGGCTTAGTGGTGATGAACTCCTTTAGTTTTACCTTGTCTTGAGGCACTTTATTTGCCCTTTCATTCTAAATGATAGCTTTGCTGGATAAGTAATCTAGGTTGTAGGTCCTGGCTTTTCATTGCTTTGAATAATTCTTGCCAGTCTCTTCTTGCCTGCAAAGTTTCTCTTGAGAAATCAGCTGATAGTCTTATGGGAACTCCTTTGTAGGTAGCTCTCTCCTTTTCTCTTGCTACATTTGAGATTCTCTCTTTATCTTTAACCTTTGGCATTTTAATTATGATGTGTCGTAGTGTGGTCCTCTTTGGGTTCACCTCGTTTGGGACACTCTGTGCTTCCTGAACTTGTATGTCTATTTCCTTCACCAAATCAGGGAAGTTTTCTTTCATTATTTTTCCAAAAAGGTTTTTAACTTCTTGTTCTTCCTCTTCCTATTCTGGCATCCCAATGATTAGTATACTGGCACATTTGGAGATGTTCCGGAGTCTTCTTATTCTCTCCTCAGTTTTTTGAATCTTGTTTCTTTATTCTGTACTGGTTGACTGTTTATTTCTTCCTTATGTTACAAATCATTGATTTGAACCTTGACCTCCTTTTCTTCACTGTCGGTTCCCTGTGGATTTTTCTTTATTGCACTTAGTGTAGCCTTCATTTCTTCCCTTATGCACTGGCATACTCAGTGTAATCTCTAAGTATCCTTATCATTAGTATTTTGAATTCTGCATCTGTTAGGTTGGCTTCTCCATTTTGCTTAGTTCTTTCTCTGGAGTTTTGATCTGTTCTTTCATTTGGGCCATATTTCTTTGTCTTCTCAATTTGGCAGCCTCCCTGTATCTGCTCCTGTGTATTAGGTAGAGCTGCTTTGACTCCATCTTGGCACACGTGGTATGTTGTAAGGGCAGAGCCTTAGGTATTTGTCAGGGTGGGGAACCTGCATTGCTGTTTTGTGCTGCTGTATATGGGGGAAGGGTCTGAAAGGGAACAATGCTGCTTGTTGGGCTCTAGCCTTGTTTCCAGTCACTTCCTCCACTTCTCGTAAATGACCAGTAGCCTTCTAGCTGCAGCCCTGGTGCTGAATCCCAGAGTGGGTGGGTTTGCATACGTTCTAAGGCTGTGTAGCTCCTTTAAACAGACTCTCCTGGGAGACTGGCAGTTTTTTCTGCTCCAACCCCCACTGGTTTTTATAGCCAGAAGTTATGAGGTTTTATTTCCCAGTGCTGGAACCCGGGGCTATGTAGCCTGGCATGGACCCAGGATGGCTTGCTCCCTAGGTGTCCTCTCAGGTTTTTATCCACCAAAGGTGAATGTGGAATGGCCCACTCTACTGGCTACCACTGCCACTGCCTCGCCACTGCAACTGTTGCACTGCATCCTCTCTGCCCCAGCTCCCTGTCTCTGTTCCTCCTACCAGTCTGGATAAACATTTCCTCTTTCAATCCTTAGTTGTTGGACTTCTGACATACAGTTTGATTTTCTGGCAGTTCTTGTTGTATTTTGTTTTGATATTTTTTTGTATCCTTCTGATGGTTGTGTAAAGAGATGAGGTAGAGGAGATGTCTACCTACATTTCCCTCTTGGCTGAAAGTGCCTAAGTTCAATTTTTAGTCCCCACTGATATCCACCCAAATTATATCTTCACTTTCAATATGTAAATATACACTAATAGGACTTTAACTTTTTTTGGTTATCAGAAATATTAGATGCAAAGGAGCAAATTGCAATGTATCAGATAATATCCAATAGACATTTTCTCAGGGAAAAATTTTAAAAAAATACTATTGCTGCCAAAGAGGAACAATTTAATCTACACATGTTATTGGCTTTTCTTTTTTTCCTAGATGGAATGGCAGGCAGAAGTGTGATCAGGGAAAGGGGACACCAAAGCTATACTGACCGAATTCCCCAGTTTGTAAAATCATAAGGGATTCTCACTATTCAGTTATGCCTGGCTGAAGATAGTGCATTTTCTTCTATGATGTATATGTCACTTTTCATTAATTCTGAGAGGCCTGTTCCTTTATAAACCAGGGTAAATAGAGTAGTGTATTGGATTAGATCTCTACCATGAATAAATTTATTTTCTAGCAAGTGTAAAAAATGAGCAAGGCCAAAACCCCCCAGAGCAGAAAATGTCACAGTGATTGTTAATACATTACTGCTCAGAGAAAGGCCTAATAAAACCCCTATTAGGATGTCATACCTGCTTATGACTGAATTCTCCAGAAAGTTTATTTGATATGTCTAAGCCAATTATCAAAGTCTTAGTGATAAGAAGCAGCTCGCTGGGCCTGAATATGTCAGAATAGAATAAGTAAATTGTGGGAATTCATGGGCCTCTGCTTTGAATAATTAACTTGGCTCTTTGTAGAATGCATACACTTTGGAAACTAATTTTCTCTTTGCACAAAGCATTTTGTCCTTGTACTGCCTTTGAAAAGTAAACTGTTTAGCTGTAAGGTTATTCCCTTATTTCATTATATTTGTCTTGAGCTTTCTTCCCCATCTTTGGGCATGCCCTTCTTCTTGCTCTTTGTCTTGGTGGCATCATTCTGACTAGACAGATGTAACTTCAACTGGAAATATGATATGCAGTGATGACACTTCCTCCAAATGGAATTTAAGCATTTGTTCTCCATTGGTATTATAGTGCCTTGTCTGTTTTTTGAATTTGCTATGGCTAAATTCCAAGTTTATTTTCAAAGGATTTGAGTATCTTTTCCCTAGGAGAGAGAAGCAGAGTGTTGCTTGACTAAATAATTCTGTAGATAAAAATTGGAATTGTTCACAATGTATTTGGAATTACAAAAGTCAATGATTTGTACTAGACTGGGTAATAAGTTTGCATAAGGAACCAGGCAAATCAAAAGGTCTTTTCTCCCCCAAGAATTTTTCCTCTTAAATGAGCCAAACAGATTTCTTGTTTTGACAATGGGTAGATGAGCATTTTTCAATCTTTGGGTTGTGATACGCCACTCTGTGGGTTGGTGTGTGGACAAACCTCTTGTATTCAATCTCTAGCTCCTGGGTAGATCACACAGTTGTCTTTTTCAGTATTGTTCACTGACACCATCCCCCTTGAGACCTCACTTTCCCAATAACATTAGTTATGGGTCCTTTGGGGTCCTATCAGTTTACTGCTGAGAGAAAAGAATCACTGGAAAGTATGGGTCGAGACCATCAGGGTAATGTGTGTTTTGCTTGTTTCATGATCCAGAACTTGACATTTCTTCTTCTACCACCTTTGTTAGGTAACAGCAATTAATATCTGGTGGCCACACATCTAGCAAAAAGGCCATGAAGATTACTAAGAAGTTAAAATTCATTGGAGGAAATACAGTGTAGTATGTAGTTTTGAGTTCCATTTTTGGATGACTTATTCCTATGTAATAAAAAATGTCCTTCCCAACTCCAAGAAACCAGTTTAAGGTTACTTGTCTTTCCCAGAGGAACTGAGTTACTCTGCATCATCTTGCATTTCTGTCCATACAGAGCTCCTAATACAATCTTATGAGAAGAACTGAGCCTTGTAAGTCATTATAAATTTTGGAAATTAACCCCTTATCAGATGTACTGGTGAGTTATGTTCTCCCATTCAGTGGGGTGTCTTTTTATTTTGCTGATGGTGTACCTTGCCATGAAAAAAAACTTTCTAGTTTGATGTAGTCCCATTTGTTTATTTTTCTTTTATTTCCCTTGTCTGAGGAGATACATCCAAAAAGATATTGCTATGAGCAATGTCTGAGATTTTACTACCTATGTTTTCTTCTAGGGTTTCTTTTATGGTTTTGAGTTTAACATTTAAGTCTTTGATCTATTTTGAATCTATTTTTGAGTGTAGCATAAGAAGGTGATCTAGTTTCATTTTTCTGCACAAATTTGTCCAATTTTCCCAACACCATTTATTGAATAAACTATCTTTAGGCCATTGTATATTTTTGCTTCCTCTGTTGAATATTAATTGTCTGTAAAGGTGTGGGTTTATTTCTGGGCTCTCTATTCTGTTCCATTGATGTATGTGTCTGTTTTTATGCTAGTACCATGCTATTTTGAATAGTATGGCTTTATAGAATATTTTGATATTAGGTAGTGTGATTCCACCAACTTTCCTTCTCTTCCTTAAGATTGCTATTGCTGTTTGGTGTCCTTTGTGGTTCCATATAAATTTTTGTAATATTTTTCTAGTTCTGTAAAATATGTCATTGGCATCTCTCTATAAAATACAATACCTCCCCTCTGAAAAATGAACAATCCAACTAAAAAATTGGCAAAGGACCTGAATCTACGACTCTCCAAAGAGGACATACAGATGGTCAATAGGCATATAAAAAGATGTGTGACATCACTAATTATCAGAGAAATGCAAATTGAAATCACAATGAGGTACCACCTCATACTTCTCAGAATGGCTATCATCAATAAATCAACAAACAACAAGTGCTGGCAAGGATGTACAGAAAGGGGAACCCTTCTGCACTGTTGGTGGGAATGCAGAGGTGCAGCCAGGAGGAAACTGTATGGAGTTTCCTCAAAAAATTAAAAATGGAATTCTTTTTTGACCTAGTGATTCTACTTCTGGGAATTTATCCAAAGAAACCCAAAACACTAATTTGAATAAATATATGAACCCCTGTGTTCATTGCAGTGTTATTTACAATAGTTAAGATTTGGAAGCAGCCAAAGTGTCCATCACTAGATAAGCAGATAAAATAGGAATGGTAACTTTACATGATGGAATACTATTTGGCCATAACAAAGAAGAAAACTTTACTCTTTGCAACAACATGCATGGACCTACAGAACATTACCTTAAATGAAATAAGCCAGTCAGAGAAAGACAAATACCATAAAAAACAAACTGAACTAATGTGCAAAATAGACACAGACTCATAGACAGCAGGTGGACAGTTCTGGGGTGAGGGTTACGGGGTAGAGGGATCAAGCGAAAAAAAAACTTATTTTGACATGGACAACAGTGTGGTGATTGCTGGGGGGAAGGGAGTGAGTGTAGGTGGAAAAGGGTATAAGGGGGATAAATGGTAATGGAAAAAATACAATAAAGAAATTAAAAAAAAAAAAGAAGAGCTGAAACTTACCTTAAAATAAATAATAAAACCAAAGGTTCTATACATGGCTGCCTCTTCCACATTTATGCAAATAATAAGTTCTATGAAAATGTTTTAGTACAATGGAGTTTGCAATGAGGTGAATCATTGACTTTGTCTTAATAACACATGCCTTAATGGGATGGTGTAGAAGTATATGTATATGTGGTAAATGCATGTCAATAACCTTTCCTTCTTTTTCTAGGTGTATTTTTAAATGTCTTGTCCAAAGCCCTGGCCAAGTGGTTGATTAGGTTGCAGTTTGTTGCGGACCGTTCAGTCTGGTTTCAGGAGTTGTAACCCTCACCCCATGGTGGGCTGTGTAAGAGCCCAAGGGACCCACTTCATCTGGGTCTGTTCTGTCACAAGGATGTGACCTACTAAGGAGACAAAACTTATCTCTCTGGCAGGAGCACTGCTTCTGCCTCATTCATCTCTGGCCCCAATGCTTGGTTGGCAGTCAATGACGGATAAGACTCCTCATGGGAGGGGCAACCTAAGCCAGACACAACCACTTGGGAGGCCTCATGGAAGGACTCGGGGGGAGGGGCTGCAGCAAAGAGGATGTGATGGACCCTCGCCCCCCTGGCTATTCTGACATAGCCCGAGTCCTCATTTCCATCTGGGAGATGTCTCCTGCTTCCTGATTGGCTTAAAGCCTGAAACTGTGGGGGTGAGCGGTGCAGCCCTGTACTGGCCAGGACGGCTCCCTGGGTGATCGGGCATAAGAAAGAATTCCTAAGGTCCTGTGAAACCTGCTTTGCTAAGAGTGCTCTCCCTTAGGTGATAAGTGTCCCAGGAGGAAATGAATATGTCTCCCAAAGTCTGGCAACCCCCTTTCCTGACAAACACTGGCTCAGATTAAGCCCTCAGATTTCTTTGACATGTTAAACCTATATTCCGGTGTATTTGAGCCCAATAAAAGCCTAGTGAGGAAGGGGCTCTGAGTCATTCTCCTCTGAGAGTTGGACCCCTTTCCTCCCCAAGCAGAAATGTCTTGGTAGTTTTTATTTTCATCTGTGACGGAGGGATGGGGCTCTGCGGGTGGAGCCCCCCCCACATCTGGCGCCCAGAACAGGGTCCCCCACAGCAGTTCAATCCCCAGTCAGGACATATACAAGAATCAACCAACAAATGTATAAATAAGTTGAACAACAGATTGGTGTTTCTCGCTCTCTATCTCCCCCTCCCTCTAAAATCAATCAATAAAAATATTAATTAAAAGCATCCTATGCAAACTTTGAAGTTTTCTTGTAGTAGCAGCTCTCACTTCTGCTTTCATCCTTTGTCCACACTCTTGGCTGTGGTCAGTGGTTATTATTAGATATCTACCACAGGAAAGAAAAAAGGCAAATAGCAAAAGCCTCTGGATTCTTAAGCACTGATAATTGCACCAATTGGTATGATCCTCTAGGGTGATTCTCAAGGAAAGTAAAAATAAAAGCAAATCTTGGAGAATAAAATTATTCCCTCTCATTTAAAAATATGCTTTTGGGAGGAGATTGGCAGTGATCATAAAAAGCAAATAAATTATAAGATGTCACAACTCCAAAAATGATTAAGAATCACTGCTCTGAAAACTTACATTCTAAAGAAAGCCTCCTGCATCTGTACAAGTGTCCCTTATACATATGCTAATCAGTTCCACTGATAATTTTAGCTTTTGGTTTGTTTTCTTCCTGTTATAATTTTATGTTCTTATTTGCTAGACTTCAAATGCACATCCGGTGGAAACACAATCGCTTATCATTCAAGTTTGGGGTATTATGTTGAGAATATGTAAGTCCTTTGCACTGAATGTTTCCCTTCATGAAGTAGAATTTGGTGAACATTTATGAATAATAAGAACGGGACTGGATGAATGGAAGAAATCAGAGAGTGCAGTACAGATTTATATCTCCAGTCATATTAAGACATTTAGATATTTCTGGATGTAATGACTGACCAATTCCTTCATCTCTTCTCTAAATAGATTGCATGAAAATGAAATACTTGAAGTGTGGCATTGCAGGGGATTCATGAATCATTTATTCTGCCTCTCTCTTTGCACCTGGAAACAGAGAAAGAGAAACACTTCTCTTCAACTATGGCTTATAACAAGGCTTCTTAAGCCATGTCTCAAGCAGCTCTCAGAGGCTGAGGGAGACCTTGCATGGAAAAAAGAGATATCTCAATGAAACCTTTTTGAGACTATAACCATTAGATGGCGTTCAGCAACATGAATCCACTTGCAGAGCCCTAACCCTTTTGCAACCCCACCAAGCAGTTCTTTCTGCTGCTCAGACCTTGCCTCCCCAGGACAGGTAAGCTCACCTCCTGGGTGTCTCATCTTTTGCTTTATTGTCTCCCTTAGGCTCCCAGCATCATTTAAAATTTCTCTTTTTGATTTGGTATCCCCCACCTTTCTCAGTTCTTTCTATCTTTCTGATTTAGTTCCTTTTCACTTTATTATCTCCTATTCTCCCACCAGCTTCCTATCTCCACTCTCCTTCTGACCTTAATTTCCATCGATCTAACTTAACTGGAAACCAGAAGGCAAGGATGCCCATTGGTGCATACCGTGTGGGTTAGCCTTCTAGGTCACTGAGAAGGCTGGAAAGGGGTGAATAATGGACCCGGAGAGGCAGATGGAAGATATCTAGCATATTGGACAAAATGCTTGCCATGCACAGACTGTTATTCTTTCAACCCTTTGTTCACTCCTTTCATGTGCAAAATTCTAAGCATATTTATTTCCCTTTTAAAAAGTTGCTATTTATCAAAAGACTAGAATATTCAGAGTATGTAATATATGATAATTACTATCTTAAGACATTCAGATAGCTGGACCTTAACTCTACTCTAAAAAGGAAAGTTTTATACTTCCCCATCTTTACCTTCCTGAGGGTCAGAACGCATCTTTCTAAAGTAGCTGTCTCAGTGAAAAATCATCATAGGGCAGGTTGCTTTTGCTGTATAAGATCCTCCTAGGATTTGGTAAAGTGGAGTTTACTTGGAGGAAGAGAGTATTCTCAGTGATCCCGAGAGATGAGGGTTATAGCTTCTGTGATGTGCACCTCCACGGCTGTGAGAAATGCTGACTGGAATTCTGTGATTCTTTTTGTTCCAAGACTTTTCAAATGTATCTTTAGACAAATGGGCTTGGAATATATGACTCCAAACTTTCAGTAAAGTCCAACTCTGTTTTTTTTGTTTCTATTTATTTTAAAATTTAATATAATTAAAAAACTCTGAAAGTGCACATTTTTGTTTTAATTTTAGTCTGAATTTATGAAAGTTTTATATATATATATATTTTATTGATTATGCTATTACAGTTGTCCCATTTCTCCCCCATCATCCCCCTCCACCCTGCACACCCTCTCCCACCCACATTCCCCCCTTTAGTTCATGTCCATGTGTCATAAGTTCTTTAGCTTCTACATTTCCCATACTATTCTTGCCCTCCCCCTATTTTCTACCCACCATCTATGCTATTTATTCTCTGTACCTTTTCCCCCTCTCTTCTCCTCCCACACCCCTGTTGCTAACCCTCCATATGATCTCCATTTCTGTGGTTCTGTTCCTGTTCTATCTGTTTGCTTAGTTTGCTTTTGTTTTAGGTGTGGTTCTTAATAGCTGTGAGTTTGCTGTCTTTTCACTGTTATATTTTTGATCTTCTCTTTCTTAGATAAGTCCCTTTAACATTTCATATAATAAGGGCTTGGTGATGATGAACTCCTTGAACTTGACCTTATCTGAGAAGCACTTTATCTGCCCTTCCATTCTAAATGACAGCTTTGCTGGATAGAGCAATTTTGGATGTAGATCCCTGCCTTTCGAGACTTTAAATACTTCTTTCCAGCCCCTTCTTGCCTAGAAGGTCTCTTTTGAGAAATTAGCTGACAGTCTGATGGGAACTCCTTTGTAGGTGACTGTCTCCTTATCCCTTGCTGCTTCTAGAATTCTCTGCTTCATTTGAATCTTGGCTAATGTAATTCTGATGTGCCTTGGTGTGTTCCTCCTTGGGTCCAACCTCCTTGGGACTCTGTGAGCTTCCTGGACTTCCTGATAGTCTATTTCCTTTGCCAGATTGGGGAAGTTCTCCTTTATTATTTGTTCAAATATGTTTTCCACTTGTTGCTCTTCTTCTTCCCCTTCTGGGACCCCTATAATTTGAATGTTGGGATGCTTAATGATGTCCCAAAGGTTCCTAAGCCTCTCCTCATATTTTTGAATTCTAGTTTCTTCCTCGTTTTCTGTTTGGTTGTTAGTTTCTTCCTTCTGGTCCACTCCATTGATTTGAGTCCCAGTTTTCCTCCCATCTTTATTGGTTCCCCATGCGTCTTCCTTCATTTCACGTATTGTAGCCTGCAATTTTTCATCTAATTTGTGAGCAAAATCAACGAATTCTGTGAGCATCTTCATGACCAGTGCTTTGAACTGTGCATTTGATAGGTTGGCTATCTCTTCACAGCTTAGAGGAATTGGCTCTGGGGCTTTCATTTGTTCTCCGGTTTGAGCCATTTTTCGTGGTTTTTTTGTTTTGTTTTGTTTTGGTTTTAGTCTGGTTGCGGCTATTACGTAGTGAGGGGTGGAGCCTTAGGCGTTCCTCAGGGCGGGGCAGCCCAGTCAATGGGTTGTGATGCTTTAGGTGGGGGCGGGGTCCGAAAGGGAACAATGGCACCTGCTCCGCTCTCTCCTGGACTCAGTCCCCTCTGCCACTTCCCCTCTGCCCGGACGGTCTGTGCACGGGAATGTGGGACCACCTGGTCAGCCAGCCGCCTTGTGCGGCCTCACTGGGTCTGCACAGTTGCCCCCCTGTGCCCGGGGTTCGCCAGCTGCTGCCTGTGGGCCCGGGGACCGCCCGCCACCGCCTGTGCACCTGGGAACTGCAAGCCGCTGCTGCTTGCGTTCCGGGGTCTCCACCTCCACTTTTTCCTGTTGAGACTCTGCTCCTCTTACTGGTCTGGATGAATGGTTGTTGGACTTCCATAAAGTTCAGTTTTCTATAAGTTCTGGTTGTTTTCTTGTTTCTAAATATTTGTTGTCTTTAATTTTGGTTGTGAGAGGAGGCACAGTGTGTCCGCCTACGCCTCCATCTTGGCCGGAAGACTGAAAGTTTTATTAAGTTAGAATTACAGTGTTTTGCTTGATTGAAACTTTTTGGTTTGTTGTAGTTTGTTTCCTCACAAGGCTCTGTATTCTAAACTAACCCAATCTCATTTTATTGACAGATTTTTCAAGGGTAGTAGGTGCTTGGGCTGACTGGTGAACTCTTTGTCCTTTGAAAAAATGATTTTAGGAATTTTTGATCTTATATTTTGAATGAAGTTGTGATACATACAAAGGAAGGAAAGCTTTAGATTTAGGTGACATGGCCACAAATGACTAAGTAATGAAAATCACGTCCTTAGAACAAAATGGAAGGAAAGACTGAGAAAAATTTTCCATATAATATTTTTGCCATTTTGACTTTTATGTATTCAGTTTAATAGCTTGTTTGTACTATTAAAATGATTTGCTTTATTGTTTATTTCTACTTTGGATATATAATCCTGTGTGAAATCCTAATGATGCTTTGTGTTTTAAAAAATTCTGTATACAGGACTTCTGGCCAAGATGGAGGCATAGGTGGATATACTGTGCCTCTTCTCACAACCAAAATTAAGGACAACAAATATTTAGAAACAAGAAAACAACCAGAACTGATAGAAAATTGAACTGTATGGAAGTCCAACAACCATTCATCCAGAATGGTAAGAGGGGCGGAGTTGCGGCAGGAAAAAGTGGAGGTTGGTGGACCTGGGTGCGCAGGCAGCAGCAGCTGGCAGACCCCAGGCACATAGGTGGTGGCTAGTGGACCCCAGGCACAGGATGGCAACATGTTCAGACCCAGTGAGGCCATGCAAGGCGGCTGGCTAACCAGGTGGTCCCACATTTATGCACAGATAATCCAGGCGAAGGGGAACCGGTGGAAGGGACTGGAATCCGAGAGAGAGTGGATCAAGTGCCATTGTTCCCTCTTGGACCCCACCCCCACATACAACATCACAACCCAGTGACTGGGTTACCCAACCCTGGTGAACACCTAAGGCTCCACCCCTCACTACATAACAGCTGTGACCAGACCAAAAAAAAAAGGAAAAAATGGCCCAAATGAAAGAACAGGTCAAAGCCCCGGAGCCAATACATCTAAGCGACGAAGAGATAGCCAGCCTATCAGATGCACAGTTCAAAGCCCTGGTGATCAGGATGCTCACAGAATTGGTTGATTTTGCTCACAAATTAGATGAACAAATGAAGGCTACAATAAGTGAAATGAAGAAAAATGCACAGGGAACCAATAGAGATGGGAGGAAAACTGTGACTCAAATCAATGGAGTGGACCAGAAGGAAGAAACAAACAACCAAACAGAAAAGAAGGAAGAGACGAGAATTCAAAAAAATGAGGAGAGGCTTAGGAACCTCCAGGACATCTTTAAACACCCCAATATCCAAATTATAGGAGTATTATAAGGGGAAGAAGAAGAGCAACAAGTGGAAAACTTATTTGAAAAAAATAATGAAGGAGAACTTCCCTAATCTGGCAAAGGAAATAGACTACCAGGAAGTCCAGGAAGCTCAGAGAGTCCCAAAGAAGTTGGACTCAAAGAGGAACACACCAAGGCACATCATAATTACATTAGCCAAGATTAAAATGAAGCAGAGAATTCTAGAAGCAGCAAGGGATAAGGGGACAGTCACCTACAAAGGAGTTCCTATCAGACTGTCACCTGACTTCTCAAAACAAAACCGTATAGGCAAGAAGGGGCTGGAAAGAAGTATTCCAAGTCATGAAAATCAAGGACCTACATCCAAGATTGCTCTATCCAGCAAAGCTTTCATTTAGAATGGAAGGGCAGATAAAGTGCTTCTCAGATAAGGTCAAGTTCAAGGAGTTCATCATCACCAAGCCCTTATTATATGAAATGTTAAAGGGACTTATCTAAGAAAAAGAAGATAAAAAATATGACAGTAAAAAGACAGCAAACTCACAGATATTAACAACTATGGCTAAAACAGAAGCAAACTAAGCAAACAGCTAGAACAGGAACAGAACCACAGAAATGGAGATCATATGGAGGGTTAGCAACAAGGGAGTGGAGGGGGGAGGTACAGAGAATAAGTAGCATAGACGGCGGGTAGAAAATAGACAGGGGGAGGGCAAGAATAGTGTGGGAAAAGTAGAAGCTAAAGAACTTATGACACATGGACATGAACTAAAGGGGGGGAATGTGGGTGGAAGGGGGTGTGCAGGGTGGAGCAGAATGAAGGGGGAGAAATGGGACAACTGTAATAGCATAATCAATAAAATATATTAAAAAAATTCTGTATACATTGGTCAGGTATTGCTTTACCAAAGATGGCCTGAGGAGCAGATGCTTTTGTGACAATCCTAAATTCATTAGAAAGGAAATGTATTATAAAATAAGGATTAGGAAATTGGGTTGTATTTTTGATAAATGTTAACCACACCACATATAATTTATACAATCTTATTTTGGAAGATTAAGTTGGCTCACAGTTTAGCCAAATACATGTAGCAATGGATAGCGTTGTGGCAAGTTGTTTTAAGATGGCAGAACTGAGTATTGAACTTGAGGTGATAGAGACATTTTAGGTGACATGACAGGGGAATTCTCTGAGCTCTTTAGCAGAATAGATAGGGCTTCAGTGGCCTGAGGAAACTGCCGAGGATCACTCTGGACATGCCTACTTTGTAGGAAGTTCTGTGCAGAAGGATCTACCTTTGGTATGGAAACTTGTATCAGAGCTTTGGGTAATAACCTTAGAGATTCATCTTCTTTACCTTTCCCCCCAGTTTCCACATTTATTTATTAAATTTTATATTCAGTGAGGATCGGTGTAAGTGGTGAGTCTTGCTTAGCAGTGTGATCATGCAAAGCTTCTGGGTTCCATTTTATGCCAGTCCTCAGAAAATCAGACTTAGGGTCTATCCCTTTCATGGGACAGACAAATCATGTGGCATCAGAATAAAGCTTGTAAGTTCCTAGTGTGGATATTATGCTCTGTTTTGACTAAATGCAAATCTTCTGTACTTATTAAAATTGAAGCTCTTTCCCCCTTTTTAATCAAATAGTCTTAGCTACTCTCTCTGCTTGGAGTCTTAAACAGCATCTTAAATTCTAAGCCCATTTGCTTCTTAAAGCATTTTGAGTGTTTTTTAAAAAATAACAAATGCTATATTGTCATTGAGTAATTAAAAATTGGATGATGAAGGATTTAAAAAATCATTTCTCATTAGAGATATGTATATATCCACATATGATTGATCCTTAATAGTAAACATTAGGTCTTTATGACAATTAGGGGATCACTGTAGTGACCTGTATGAAGTCAGGTTTACAATTTAAAGACAGTTTAAAGATAAAATAATGAAGAGAAGACTGTAACAAACAAATAAGAGCTTTTTAGGTACAATTCTATCTGATACAGTACAAGAATCACAAAACAAAACATGAGAAAAATTGCATCCTTTTGAGGGACAGTGCTTTAAACAGGCAAGAGCAGGAGAGGGTCCATCTAGGCAACAGTGGTGGACTAAATCACCACCTCTCTTATTTTTAATAACCTCTCCAGTATCAAGAAGCTTAGGTTAAGCCAGAATGCTCTTTGTTTATTTAAAGAAGCTCATTATGTAAGGATTCTACACATATCCCTTAGCAAATCCGAGACAATCTTGCTTAGAGCCTTAGAGAATTTATTTTTCCTTTTTAAATCTGCAAACAGACCTAGTGGATCAGGTTCTCTGTTTCCTCCTCCTGCACATCCATTGCCAGTCCAGATATCATACCACCTCCCTTTCTTCCTGTTGGTCCCTTAAGCACTGAATCTTAATCAGGCAACATAGCTCAGCTCTCCTGCTAGTGTTTAGGATGGTGAAGCTCTCTGTTGTGCCTGTGCACTGTGGTTAACATGCCCACCTGGTGTGACTCATGTGGGCTCACTTGCTGGAGCAGGTGGGAATGATCAGAAATGCCCTAGTGCTCAGTGCTCAGGTCTGAACTATTGCCACCAAGGATGACCAGATGGTCAATGTTTCTACAACCCATGGTTATGTTACCTTTGTGGCTTCTGACAAGGGGCAGGTGCACAGCCATTCTTGGTTGCATATATATGAATGACAATGAAGTCTTGTTAAGCTGTGACTAATTCTTTATTGCCTTTATTAGTGTCATATTTTTACATCTATTTGTATGATTATTTGATTGATGTCTAGTTTGCAACCCTGGCTACACTTTGGAATCACTTGGGACCCTTGAAAAATATGTGTATGTGGTCCTTACTCCAGGAAATTTTGATGTAATTCGTCTGGAGTTGGCTGTGCACTGGGAATTGTCAAAGCTCCCTGGGTGATACCAATATGTAACCAGCTCCCTGGGTGATACCAATATGTAACCAAGGTTCAGAATTGCTGCTGTAGATTATAAACAACACTAAGTGGAGGGCACATCATATTCTGCTCACCATAATATTCCAGCACCTAGTTCAGTGCCTAGCATCTAGGAGGTGCTCAATAAGTGATTGCTAAATTAATAAACAGGTGAAAACATGGCTTGCTTTCTGTCTTGAGGGCAGTACAATAAAAAGATTAAATAAATAAAGCTTTTTCTGAAGATGGTTCCAGTGTGTTACCTGTCATCAAGCTCCTATGGCCACAGCATGGCCTTGCAGGAGCCCATTCCTCAAACATTCCATGACCATCTCAGGGAGCACTGATCTCTCTCTCTCAATCTCTGGGAGTGTTAGAGGCTGCCACTTACACTGGCCTATTTTATGATGGATGGCCTAGTGGTGGCACAGATAAAACTCTCAGAAAAAAACACTTTTTTGGAATGCAGTCACTCTTTCTTTAAACTTCTAATCAGAAGGAAACTGTTAAAGCTTGGAGCTTTTGTATAAAAAGCTGCTTGACTGTTAATTAGGTGAGTATTAGGAGGAAAAAAAAAAACAGAAGAAAAAAGTGGTATCCTCAGTAAATGAGGGGAAAAAAATGCTTGCACAGTGGTAGATCAGCAGGTAATTGAAAGATAACAAAAAAAAATGAGCAAGGGAAAATTCAGAACTCATAATGTTGACCAAGAAATGCAATTTTTTGTTTTTACCAGAAAGAGGTGAGTGTTTATTTTTTACAGTGGCATTTGGAAATGTTTGAATTTAGGTGAAATATAGTGCATTTGGAAAGATACAGCTTAAGTGGCAAGGTTGAGAGTTAAAATGTGGATTCTGGTCCCCCTGATATTAGTTACCTGTTTTGTTGGATGACCTTGGAGTTCTTTCCTTTCCCTTGGAGGCTGCTGAAATGTTAAGTCAGTGCCATGCTTCAGTCTTGCAGCTGTCTCTGGTGAAGAGAGGGCAACAGTCTGGAGACCTCTGGGAGGAGAGGCCACTGCCAGGGGTTACCTGCTGCCGGGGGTTACTTGCCACACCAGTGTGAAAAGAATTTCAACACAAAACAATAGTTATGGCTCCCTAGCTTATGAGATAGAGGTTGTCACTCAAAGAGGCCAGTCTCCAGCCACCTCTCCCACTTTTCTCATTTCCCTCAGTGATATGAGAGGAAGATTTGAGCAGACAGTGTTTCCACTGTCTTTGACAATAGGATAGTCTCGAAATGAAGGGAAAACGCTTTGGTCATCTCATCCAGTAGTCCATAGCTCCAGCAGCATTGAAAGTGTCCACCTACAAAATAGAGAACAGTGTATGTTTTAAATACCCACATAGAAGTCTTATTCTTTTTTGGTCACGTAGACAATCAAGAATCTTTTTTTTTTTTAATTTAATTTTATTTTTTTAGTGTATGTCATTCTGATCATGTGACACCTTTGCTTGAAACTCTGCAGTGATTCTCCATTATCTATGGATAAGATCCCACAATATTAGCAAGGGTAATATTGAACATTTTTCACAACCATAAGGACCTAAAAAAATGGACACTAGTGTAGAACTGGGAAGGAGATTGGAAGCATTACTCTTTAGTTGCTGAGGAGGTCTGAATGTCCCAGTGCAGGGACAGTTGTCCGGAGTGAGCAATAGCAAACAGGGGATCCATTCCAATGCATTTACAAGTATTTTGATTTTTGTAACAAGACATTGTAACTAGCTTATTAGTTCACATAAAGCCATTTCCATGATCTAATCTCAGCCTGTATCTCTGGCTTATCCCCTGTTTTCCTTTTCCTTTTTTCCAATGTATAATCTTTATTATATTTTTCCATTACCATTTAGACCACCCCCTCACCCCAGCAATCACCATCCAGTTGTCATCCACGTCCATGAGTCCTTTTACTTTTCTGCTAATCCCTCCATTCTGTTTTTCTTCTCTTGTACTCCAGTCTCTGACTTTGGTGTAGTAATTGCAGTTCCCCGAATGTGCTCAATGGTCTCCCACATTCATGCCTTTGCATATCCTATTCTCTCTTCCTGGAATTTTCCTTTCCTCCTTGAATTTCTGGAAAATTTCCTACTCTTCCTTCAAACTCTGCTTTCCTCTAACCACACTGCAATAGGGTTTTTACCATTCCCTGCTTTGTATCCCTGCATTCTTCTCATAAGCCTTTATTAATTGTGCCTATCACACTAAAATGTTAATTATTTACTAGACTGTGAATTCATTTCAGGGCACAAGTTAGACATGTTTTCCACATTTGTATCCCAGGACAAAGTAGGTACTTAATAAATGTTTGCTCAATGAGCCAGTGAATAAATTCTTTTGTGTAAATAGAGAGCAAGTGGTTAGCATTCTCTTGCAGGAGTATTTTATACAGTTGATATTCTCCCCACCTTTATATTTCCTCCTCAGTATTATCTCATGTAGGTTAAATAGCCCTATATCTTTTAATCTTTATCCAGAGATTATTTCCTCTTTCTAGTTAACTTTTGTGTACCTGTTCAGCCTTGACCTATTTTCTTTCCACTATTTAAAATGTGTAATAGCCAGTCCTGGACACAGAACACCTGTAAGGTGTAAGTCAATGAATGGAACATTGGAAGGCTTATTTTGAAGTCCTTGCAGGTCACACAGGGCATTCCATGATTATTTTCCTTCCTTTCTTGGTGACTACTTCACTGCTGACTCACATACAATTTATACACTCTGACTCTTGCCAGGATTATTGTGACTTGGTCCTTGGTTGTCTCTTCCCATCATGTATTCATCCATGTCTGGTTTTGTCCCTAAATGTCCATCTTGACCTGGACTGTTTTCTTAGGAGGAGTGTATCCTGGTTATCCAGGTCACTTTGGACTTGATTCTTATCTTTCAGAGTGTCCTCAATCTTATCTCACTTGACAACATCAATGGATTTAAGGATTTATTAACAGAAGTATTCTATTATTCAATGTATATATATTGAGTAGGATATTTGTTCTAGTAGGAAACGTGTACAGTTAAACAGTTATGTACACAGAGTATGGTGAAACCAGTGAAATGTCATCTTTCTACCATTTTATGGTAAAGCAATGGGGCAAACAAACGTGGCGATGGCAAGGGAGATGGACAGAACAGTTAGAAGAGCACAATGGTCAGCACATGGCCACTAAAGCCAGATTGCCTGGGTTTGAATCAAGGCAGCCACTTCTGTGTGATGCTAGACTCCTCATTTAACTTTTCTGAGCCTAAGCCTGTTTATCTGTTTGATGATGATAATAATAATAATGATGTTAATAATCTACCTCATGGGGATTTTGTAAAAGTCAAATGTGTTAATGATTGCTCATAAAGCACTCAGCACTATTTCTGGCATGTAGCAAATGGTCAATAAAATTTAACTATTATCACTTAATCCCTTTAAAAGATGAATTCACTATTGATCTCCCCACAGGTATTTTCATCTAGATGTGATTTCTTTCTTCTTCCTTCCCCAATTCTATCTTTAGCTGGGAATCTTAAGAGTTAACATCTGCATCTTTCAAATGAAGGCAGTGGCCTAGATCTGTCATTTTCTAAATGATGCTCCATAATAGAGACCTAGGAATTCCCCAGAGACTCCTCCAGAGGGGCTGGGAAGTGGTGCGGGAGGCACAGCTACGGCCCTCCCTCTCACATGAAAGAGAGCAAACTCTCATTTATCTGTTTTACATATTGGAATTTCACCTGAATGTGTGCCTAAAGAAAGAATTTTTGAAGCTAAAGGAAGTTAAAATTTCCCTTCCAGCTTGAAAAGCAGTGATTTTGAATGTAGAACATAATGATAATTTGATTTCTACCATTATTTTATGAACACAGAATTAACAATTGGGGAGGAGGAGATTGCATTACATGTTGCCTCATCCAATGATGTAATAATCAAATAAAATAGATCCTAATTCTATTTAGCCAGCTTCCCTCTGTTGTTCTTAGTCTGCTTTGAGAGGACTGTCAAATTGAATTTGCTGTCCTCTGTGTTTGCCAAAGTTTATTATTTCAATTTACAGCAGCAGAGATGTTATAACCTGGTCCTTTATGTACTCTGTTGTGTTAGCTCTGATATTGTGCCAATCTGCACAAGAGAGTAATTACGGAATGATGAGCCTTCCTTTGCTTTCAGAAAAGCAACAGGCAAGTCTCTCTGGTGTCTAGAGGGGTTGTGTGTTGGAGGCAGAATTGGGACTGGGAGATTTAATCTGCTTTTCTTATTCATAAATACCTTTAAAAAAGCCCAACAAAACACTATTTAAAATTTTCATAGAACCACAAAGAAGCTAATACCAGTAAAGTGTGGGCTGTGTTTGAGAAAAGATGCTTTGAAAAATAAAAGGATAAGATCAAGCTCTAAATGTGTTTAATTCATTAGCCGTAATAAAGGATGTGGAGCTGGGTTTGTAATGGTATCAGAATATTCAGAAAAAGATTCATAATGAGATCTCAAAAATCCCACGTGGCGGATCCTGTTAATGTCTACAATCTGTTCTCTCGTCTCTTCCATCAGATTATCTGCTGTCTCTAAGTAGAGAAGGGGATTGGGCTTTGTCTTTCCCATTTGCAGTCTAACATTGAACCCTAATGGTTGAGTTCAGCAGTGGGTTAACACATTAAATAAATAGGGGACATTCTTTACTAACACTTAAAAATTATAATGGCAACAAATGCTTGTTGTACAAATTCTAACAGTGCAAAAATTCATAGCAAATTGTTCTTCCTTATTCCTTGAATCCCATTCCTCAAAGTAACCACTGATAACAGTTCAAAGTGGGTCCAAGAAGAGTTTTTCTTTGTACAGACAAATACACACAAACACACACTCATATGTACATATAAATATATATATATTCATATATACACACATTTTTAAAAAAATATAGGTATAACTTTCTTTTCCTTCTCTTGTATTTTTGATGACTTTCCACATATATATTTCATTTTTTAAGAATGAGAATTATACTTCAAGGGGACTTCTAAGCTCTTTCTGACTTTCAATAAAAAGCCAGACAACAAGCAGCGGGGGAGAGGTTCCGCCAGCACCTGCAGTTACAGCCCTCTGTCTCTGACCCACCCGACCTTGGAAATGGTCCTGTTTTTAAAGGCAGCCCAAAGGCATGGTTAAGGACCATGCCTACTTTTCACACAGACAGACCCCTGTTGTGAAAGAAAATGACAATTTAATCAAGTTGGTTTTCTGTCTGGAAAATTGCATCAACTTCACATGGGAAATGAGGGAACCCTGTGTGAGTGGGATTCTCATCTGTCAGGGTCTGGTGGGGCACAGGGGACCCTTGTTCCACAGAGGCAGCCTCGTCCAATCCTTCTCCCATTAGCTTGCAGAGCTGGGTTAAGTGAGCCGTCAGTGCAGCAGGCCTGATTCGTTGATGTGCTGGACTAGCTGGGGAAGTTCTTAAATTCACTTAAGATAAGGGAATGGATTCTCGTCAAAAGCAAAGCAAGGCAAGATCCTCCACTTCTCAGTAAGCCTGTGCAAATTGTCTGCCAGCCACTCGAGGATGAAATTGAGTCTAACTCTACAGAATGTATTACTAAGAGTAGACCAGCCAGTAAATATTTAAAGGGTATAGCTAAGCTTCTCCATCATTTACCTGCATTTTGTTTGGATGACAAGAAGTGGCAGAGTGCACTGCAAAGTGAGATTCAGTGCTTGAAATGTGGCTGCAGAGATTAAATGAATATTTCTGGAGGCGACCTTCATTATGGTGAAATGGTAGAGGACAGATTTCCTGAAGGATTTTCCACTTGGATGCATGATTAAGTGTTCAGGGGACTATGTAATTGATAATATACTTTTTTTTTATATTCTTGTGTAAATAATTCCTTTATTTAAACTTCACAATGTATAATGTTTAAACACTTGTCAAACAATAACTCACTGGTGGCAGAAAATTATAAAAGTCTAACAGCAGGATTAAGGGTGTTATGGCTGGGGCTGATTGATCTGTATAGTTTTCTTGAAGAGGAATCTTACCGCAGAGGTATAATTTGTGAAATACAACCACACAGTCTCAGTAATTTGAGCAGTTGTGTGAGAAACTCTGAATCCATCTCAAATTGGTCTGCTTTTATTTTTTTAAACATGGTATAAAGTATGTTTTTAATTCTGTGTGCACACATAAATATACATTTATAGTCAGATTTTTTAATAGGAGTCAAATAAGGGAAATACATGGCTCTACCCTAATCTGTGATATCTGTCATGGGTTTAAGTATACTCCCCATGCGTTGTAAAAGTCGTTTGTGTAAATAATAACAGAAAAGGGTACTATCAATTTATCGTGCATGGCGATATAGTGTGTCAAAGGAATTTACTCAGAAATCAGTATTTGTCCTCACGTTTGTCCTGATTTATAAATCCTTGCCTGATTTACAAGGGTTTAAGACCTTTCACCCACATGTAAAAATGACCTATTAAAGTTAACAAGCCTTCTTTATCTGGACTCATTTTTTTCTTTCCCATGTGATTAAATGCAATGAAAGGGAGACAGGGAGCCTTTAAAGTGCAGTCAAGAGTGCTTTGGTAAGAGGCAAGGACTCAAAGATTTCTGGGACCAGGAAGAACCAAATTCGCAAGTGACAGAAATAAAAACACCAAAGGAAGGTGACATTTTTTACAACAGTATTCTTACTCATAAATTTGATGGAATTTTGGTGGGTAAACATTTCAAAAGTTGAAGATTAGTAACAGGTGCAGAGGTATTTGAATAGAATGGAAAAGACCCTTGTTAGGATATACCACTGCAAAAACAGATACTAGTTTTATAACTGTATTTGTGGTAAACAAGAAAATATGATTATTGACTATGTATTTTTTTAAACCAAAGCCTGAGATCCTGCCTTCTCTCTTACCATCAAATGCTGTCTGTTAGAGACAATCATGGAAAAAACCACACCATCAGAGAGATGAATGACCCAGAAGTAAACCATTGGCCAGCTACAGCAGGGAGCTGTTTGGCTCATGACATTTTGAATTTGGACCATGTAGATGAATGATAATATAGTTTACTTATCTGCATGGAAGAACAGGTACTCAAATCTCTATATTAAATAATTTAAGTGTGAGTCACAAAGAACCCCTGCCCCTGCCAATATAAGCTTGATGAGGGTGGTATGTGTTGTCTTACAGAGTATCTTATCTAGCCCCCCAAATGCCAACAGACACAGCTTTAGAGTCCTCTCACCTTGACTAAACTTTAGACAGGCTTCTGCCTGATTACAGCCCCTTGACCCTTTCTTTTCTTAGAGCATTTACTGTATTCTGCTGTGTATAGTGCACACCCACATTTTTGTGTGCAGTATATATGGGTTTATTATACCCATGGTACGTAATCATTATACCTACGTATAACATGCATCTTCATTTTTCCCTAAAAAATTTGGGCAAAAAAGTGCATATTATGCATGGCAGAATACAGTACTTTAGAAAAGTTGCACTGGTAAATTCTTTCTTTGCCACCTTGAGACCTAAATCTTCTACAACCCAGTAATGTCTTTTTCAAAGATCTGGGAGTCATCCCTTTAAAAAGTAATCATCAAGAAAGATAAAATGATAGTTTTCCTTCTTCCTTTCCAATTGGGATGCTTTTCATTTCTTCTTCTTGTCTGATGGCTGTGGCTAGGACTTCCAGTACTACGTTGAGTAAGGGTGGTGAAAGTGGACATCTCTGTCTTGTTCCTGATCTTAAGGAGAACACTTTTGGGTTTTGTTCATGGAGTATGATGTTGGCTCTGGGTTTTTCATGTATGGCCTTTATTATGTTGAGATGTGTTCCCTCTCAAGGGAACATGTTAAAAGTTTTGTTAAAAGTTTTTTACTATAAATGGGTGCTGAATTTTATTGAATACTTTTCTGAATCAATTGATATCATCATGTTTTTTTATCCTGCATTTTGTTCATGCAATGTATCATTAATTGATTTGAGAATATTGTACCAACCTTGCATCTCAGGAATGAACCCCACTTGATCATGGTATATGATCTTTTTAATGTGTTACTGGATTCAGTTTGATGATACTTTTTGGGGGTTTTAGCATCTAAGTTCATCAAAGAGATTGACCTATAATTTTCTTTCTTTGTAGTGTCTTAATCTGGTTTTGGAATTAGGATAATGCAGGCTTTATAAAATGAGCTTTGGAGTCTTCCCTCCTCTTGAATTTTTTAGAATGGTTTGAGAAGGATGGGTGTTACTTCTTTGAATGTTTGGTAAATTTCATCTGTGAAGTGAGTCGGTTCAGGACTTCTATTTGCTGGGAGTTTTTTGATTAATGCTTTGATTTCATTAGTTGTAATCAGTCTGGTCTATTCAGATATTCTGTTTCTTATTTGATGGAAAACCAGAAACTGGAAACCAGGTTGCATTATGTTCAATCTTGTGTTCTCTTTACTCTTCTCTAGAAATTTCAGGTCTACTCAGGTGTTATATTTTAATTAGAAGGAGAAATTTAACTGACAAGATTTATTCAAAGGCCAATTAACCAAATTGTTTAGGTGGAGAAACAAACTGGAGGAAAGAGAAGACTCTTGCTCATTCATTGCTCTTTTTGGTCAATTGTAGCTACGTAGAGTTTTGCAGTTGACATAGCTCTTTCATATGCATCATCTGATTCAATCACCAAAACAAGCTGGATGAGGCAAGAAACAGCTTGATTAAGTGATTCAGCAAGGTCACCTGGCTGGTAAGTGTGGAGCAGAAACTAGAATGAGATTTTTAGTTCATCTAGTTTTTAAAAATTTACTGTGTCTACTATGGGTAAGCACTGTATTAGATCTTAGAGACAAGTGTGGACAAAGAGTGGAACACACAGCAAACATAAATATGTTTATGACAGTTTTGTTAGGTGCAAATGCAAGTATAAAGTATAGATTGCAATGAGAATTTGTAAGATGATCTTAACCCTGTCTGGGGGTGGGGTTTGGATCAGAAAGTTTGGTCAAAAGAACATTTCCAGATCATTGTCCTAGTTCCTATATTAACTAGGGTTCAATGCCAGTGGGCTCTACATTTTTGGCCAGAAAGCTTGCCCTACCAGTCTATAGAGAAATGAGAAATATAATGAAATGATAGTATGCTTTTTATCAAGTTAACTGTATTTAAAAGTTTGTCTTATTTTCTGAGGTTGTTTTTCCTTATTTATAGTTTTCTTTCTTTCTTTCTTTCTTTCTTTCTTTTTTTAATATATTTTATTGATTATGCTATTACAGTTGTCCCATTTCTCCCCCATCATTCCCCTCTACCCTGCACACCCTCTCCCACCCACATTCCCCCCTTTAGTTCATGTCCATGTGTCATAAGTTCTTTAGCTTCTACATTTCCCATACTATTCTTGCCCTCCCCCTGTCCATTTTCTACCCACTATCTATGCTACTCATTCTCTGTACCTTTTCCCCTCTCTCCTCCTCCCACACCCCTGTTGCTAACCCTCCATATGATCTCCATTTCTGTGGTTCTGTTCCTGTTCTAGCTGTTTGCTTAGTTTGCTTTTGTTTTAGGTGTGGTTCTTAATAGCTGTGAGTTTGCTGTCTTTTTACTGTACATGTTTTTTATCTTCTTTTTCTTAGATAAGTCCCTTTAACATTTCATATAATAAGGGCTTGGTGATGATGAACTCCTTGAACTTGACCTTATCTGAGAAGCACTTTATCTGTCCTTCCATTCTAAATGACAGCTTTGCTAGATAGAGGAATCTTGGATGTAGGTCCTCGACTTTCATGATGTGGAATACTTCTTTCCAGCCCCTTCTTGCCTGGAAGGTCTCTTTTGAGAAATCAGCTGACAGTCTGATGGGAACTCCTTTGTAGGTGACTGTCCCCTTATCCCTTGCTGCTTCTAGAATTCTCTCCTTCATTTTAATCTTGGCTAATGTAGTTACAATGTGCCTTGGTGTGTTCCTCCTTGGGTCCAACTTCTTTGGGACTCTCTGAGCTTCCTGGACGTCCTGGTAGTCTATTTCCTTTGCCAGATTGGAGAAGTTCTCCTGTATTATTTGTTCAAATATGTTTTCCACTTGTTGCTCTTCTTCTTCCCCTTCTGGGACCCATATAATTAGGATGTTGGGATGTTTAATGATGTCCTGGAGGTTCCTAAGCCTCTCCTCATTTTTTTGAAATCTTGTTTCTTCCTTGTTTTCTGTTTGGTTGTTTGTTTCTTCCCTCTGGTCCACTCCATTGATTTGAGTCCCAGTTTTCCTTCCATCTCTATCGGTTCCCCATGCATCTTCCTTCATTTCACGTATTGTAGCCTGCATTTGTTCATCTAATTTGTGAGCAAAATCCACCAATTCTGTGAGCATTTTGATGACCAGTGCTTTGAACTGTGCATCTGATAGGTTGGCTAGCTCTTCAGGGCTTAGAGGAATTGGCTCTGGAGCTTTCATTTGTTCTCCGGTTTGAGCCATTTTTGGTGGTTTTTTTGTTTTGTTTTGTTTTGGTTCTAGTCTGGTCGCGGCTATTACGTAGTGAGGGGTGGAGCCTTAGGTGTTCCTCAGGGCGGGGCAGCCCAGTCGCTGGGTTGTGACGTTGTATGTGGGGGTGTGGTCTGAGAGGGAACAATGGTCCCTGCTCCGCTCTCTCCTGGATTCAGTCCCTTCTGCCACTTCCCCTTTGCCTGGACTGTCTGTGAGTGCGAATGTGGGAACCACCTGGTCAGCCAGCCGCCTTGTGCGGCCTCACTGGGTCTGCACAGTTACCCCCCTGTGCCCGGGGACCGCCAGCCGCCGCCTGTGCACCTGGGAACTGCAAGCCGCTGCTGCTTGCGTTCCCGGGTCTGCACCTCTACTTTTTCCTGTCTCGACTCCGCCCCTCTTACCTGTCTGGATGAATGGTTGTTGGACTTCCGTACAGTTCAATTTTCTATAAGTTCTGGTTTCTAAATATTTGTTGTCCTTAATTTTGGTTGTGAGAGGAGGCACAGTGTGTCCATCTACGCCTCCATCTTGGCCGGAAGTCCTTATTTATAGTTTTAAAACACCCTTTCTTTTATTCAATGATCATTATGGTAAATAAATTTTTTTTAGTGAATTACTTAGGGCTATAACAAATTTCAAATCTTACATCATCTCCTTAATTTTATTTAAAATATTTTTAGACAATGAAATCTCAAAGTCTGGGAACCAGTGATATAGATCCTGCTGCAACCCCCGACCTCACTTTTTTTTTATTTTATTTTATGGCTGGAGGAAAGACCTGTGCTTGGACCAACTTAATAAGTCACAGGAATGAGATGTTACACACCTTTGTACTTACATAGGAAATGTGATTAAAAATAATGAGACAAACTCAGAAGCATAATGTTATTTTAGGAAATGGGAATAAACAGAATTTCAACATATTATTTTCATTTACTTGCTAGGAAGACAATCTTTCTATAGATGAGGTTGAGAGACAGGACCGAGGAAAGGGGGTTGAAATTGAAGGCTGCTCTAACAAAGACAAGGCAAAAGTTCACTGAGGTGAGAAGAGGGAGAGTTTTCTTGATCCCTGTTGCTCTTTTTGTAGAGAATTTATTTCTCTGTCTCTCCTCCTGCCCTCCCTTGTGCCTATCCACAGATTTTGTTCATGTGGTAGCTTTGTGGGAGACTGCTGAGCTGGTGGAGTGCCCTCCCTCATTGTCATGTGTCACAGTGCAGAGGGTAGAATCAATCGATGGCCCTTCCTGGCCCCCACCCTTCTTCCTGCCCTTATAAATACTTTTATTTGCATTCTGTCATTGCGGCTGTGGCTTATCCCTTTGCATTTGCCCTTTCTAGTTGAAAGTCATTAATCTGCAAATGCAACTAATTAGCCCTTCTCTGTTCAGGGAGCAGAAAACACTGCTGGCTCATAGTCCTAGTTTATTGGGTGCCAGAAAATGTACACTTAAGGATCAATGGATCTTGCCAATGGGAGGAGTGCTCTGTATAATTACACAATTGGCCCTGGTAAGCTGTAAAATGTGAATTGCACAGAGAGCCTAAAACCTGCCCCAGAATGGTGCAGTGACTTACACAACCAGCTTGCATTTCTTATTTTATCAAGTTGTGCCCATTTTGTGAGGTGAGCCATCTCAATTCATCTTCTTGAAGAGTGAAGCACAGAAGATTAGCTGAAATTGGGTGCATTTCAGTCCTGACATTTTTCTTTTTTGGAGAAAGGTTGAACTCAAGACCTCAGGGTTGGTTTAAGATTGGAAAGGCCAAATCACTTTATCTTATTTTTTTCAATGGGGAAAAAGAAAAAACCTTTTTGTCTCAAATAAAATAAAAACTAACATGCTTATGCTTAGCCTTTTTTTTTTTTTTTTTTTGATACCTTAAAAAAAAAAAGACACAATAGACTACAGATCTCCAGAGAAAACTCCTGATTCCCTTAAGGGAAAATAATTTTTCTGCAGAGGCAAACGTGTTAAAATAGGTTATAGGCAGGGTACCATTGGGATGCTGATTGGACAAACACTTGAAGCTACAGATGAACATCCTCTCTAGTAACATAGTATCTAGTTCTGCTGTGAGCACATGCATGTGTGGGTATATATGTCTTTATGTGTGACTGATAGTGTATGTGCATGTATACAGAAATCCTTTCCACCAAGAGAAATTGAATGATGAAAAGGACCTGCAAGAAATACGTGGAAAGTATTATATGTACCTGGCAAAAAGTCCAAGGAGAAAAAATGTCTGTGATAACCTATACTTGCAACCTTTGAGGAGAGTGGGTCTGGCAGTTGGGTTAGTTGAATTCCCCTGAGAAGAGAGCAGGTGCTAAAGAGGATTGTTGTCATCACTGGCCACAGCCCACAATCTATGCCATTAGTAGAATCTCGCACAGGTCTATGCGATGAGTTGGAAGCTCTGTCTACCAGCTACTATAAGCCAGGTCCTTTTTGGCCCTGCGCTGAGAGTGCAGGACCAGAGAGCTCTTCATTTTTCCCTTTGCCTAGTGGTTAAACAGTTCTTTGCATAAATGAGAATGGGCATTGAAATGAACAAGTGGCAGTTTTCTTCTCTTTTTCAGAATATTCACAATAGTTTAAGAATAGCTAACAAAGTTGGCTTTCCTTGAATAGCATCTATTTTTCTTTGAAAAAAATTTTTTTTACCTTTTTCATTTCTTTCTTTCTCTGCTCACCCTCACCTGTACTTTTAAATTTAGGAATACAAAGACAGTGGTAACACTTTTTCTATTTCCAGAGAAGCATTATCATAGCAGAATGAAAGAGAATAAGTGTTCTTTTTTTCTCCAATGAATAGTGTAATTCAGTGGTTCTTAACATGTTTTGGGGGCATAAACCCCTTTAAGAATTTGTCACAATAAACCTTCCTCTCCCCAGAAATATGTTCATATCAATACACTCATATTCATCTTACTTTTGGTTTTAGGGAATTCACAAACACGCTAAAGCAATTGCTTTCTGGAGTTGATAGCCCCAGATTTAAAACCTATGGTCAAATGCAATACATTTGAAACAGTGGAGAAATTAAAGCATGCAGTAGGATCTAAGAGCACATTGTTTTCAGAATAAGACACTGCTGGTTTATGGTAATGACTAAGATTCAGTCTCTGGAGTTAGTTCGACCTGAGTCTAAACATGACTTCTAATTCCTAGCTGTGTGAAAAATTATTTAACTTATCTAAGCTCTGGTTTCCTCATTAAAAACAGGGTAATAACATCTACTGCAGTAGGTTGCTGAGATATACACATGGTTTGGGATACAATCAGTCCTAAAAATATACTAATGGTTGTTCCTGTTGTTAATAATGGGGAGTGCTATTCTGAATTAAGGTAGGCATCTTTTCTTCCCCTTCTTGTCAGTTACCTTTGCCATCTCAGGGAAGCAGACTCTGTTGGACACTCCCGGATGTATGCTCCTTCCTTTTTAAAGCTTCTTCTGCTTAGCTGCTAAGACTCATCCTACTTGAGAAAATTTAGTTTTAAACTTTGAAAAGCAGAGAGGTCCATTTTTTTTTAAAAGAATGGTTTATTTCATGCTGATTTGAAGTGACTGTGGACTGTGAAAGTCAAAGAAGGGAATGCTGCGTGACCTGGTGGGCAGTGTTTATCGAGAGCATCCCTCAACAGTGGCCTGATGCTCAGCTCTTCCACTTTGTTCTTACACACCTTTATTTTCACCACCAGTCTTTGATTTTTCTTCTGTCCTTTTCCTTTTCTTAATTCCTTATCATTGGCAATTCTCTGCTCAGGTCTAGTCAAGTCAGCTCAACAAATAAAAATTAAGCCTCTCTACCTTCCAGTCCCTGAGTTAGATACTAGGGACACAGAAGTAAGTAAAATACAGTCTTTATATGTGGAAGTCCCTGAACCCTCATTGTATTGGGTATAGTATCAACATCTTCATCATCATCATCATCATCATCATCATCACTGTTTATGGAGTACATATTCGGTGTCGAACATTGTGCTAACTATGTTGTATACATTATTTAGTTTCATTTAACTTCATTATAAGCTCTTCTTTCTAGAATTATTTGTTCCTTTATTCCATTGGTGCAAGCTCTTATTTTCTCTTCAGCTCTACCCAGTAGTTCTCACTTCTCCCAATGGCAAATATTCTCAGAATCTGCACGGCCTTTTCTTGGTTAACCACTAAGTTTGTGTAGCCCTACAATTCTCCAAAGGCTGGGTGTCATTGTGTTTTCCAAACCTAATATTCTTTGAAACTAAACAAAATGATATAGCCTGTGCTTCAACAAATCAATGATTGGCCAGTTTTCAGTTTTGGATGACCCAAACTTGATCCAGGTCAGAGTTAGGAGATATAAATATGACTTATATAATTAAAAGATACAGAAGTCTTTTGATTCCACCCAAGAGCTAGGGATTGACTCAAAAGCTGGAATTCTAACCAGTATTGTGGTGAATCTTTATAGTTTATGAATCCATTAACTTTTAAAAATATAACATTAGAAAACAATGACTAAGAATTTTGCAACATGAAAAGAATGAATTAAAGAAATCTAATTTTCTTCAATAGAATACAATCAGCTGTATCTAAGCAATTATAGTATCTCTTCACATAATGTCAAGTGGTTGGTCATCTGTTGATAAGCTAGAGCTACACGATTCCCACCATCTTGATGTTTGTAACAAATAACCTGTTTAGCAGAGAGTGAATTGGAGTTCTGAAACTTTCCTTGGGGTGAAGTTACTTTTTGTTTACTAAAGCCTTACAACTGTTGGTCATATTGGAGCAGGTACCAGGCACTGACATTCAGTTTTAGATTCCACTGTGAAGAGGACAAAGGTATACTAGTGAGGAGGGGAAGTAGTGGCTGTTACTTAGTCACTGAGATATGAAGGAGCTTTAGGTATTTTACTGCTATCCTTGTTGATAGTGTCCATCACTGAATCAGAGACCTCTGTAAGCATATCAAAAGCACAAGGGATGTCTAAGATAAAAACTTTTGAAATGACAATAATTGGGACTACATTTTGAGTGCCTACTATAGGTCATGCACATTACTAGAGTCTTTGCATATGTAACCAGCACTCTTTACTAGCATGCTACCAGGTTGACCAGTTATTCGCATTTAACAGATAAGTAGATTGAGGGATGGAGAGTTAAGTAATTTGGTCAAGGTCATCTTGTTTGCAGATGGCTGACCTTGAGTTTTATCATGCACTATTTTTAGTTTTAGGATTCAATCTTTTTGGAAAGGAACATGATTCTTCTTGTCTTCTTAACTATTAAATAAAGATGTTTTGTGTATGCAGAAACAGTTCTCCTTTTCTGGTGCTACTCTCATCATGCACAGGGTGTAGTTGGAAAATGTTTTAGATTAAAGTACAGTCACTGCTGTTTGCAGAAATGGCCCAGATTAAAAATATGTGAATGTCACTGAGTTGCAATAGACAGAATTAAAAAAAGTCATCCCTTGCACCCTGTCTTTAAGTGTAATGATTAATATACCATTGCAAAATGATCTATGTGCTCATAGATTACTGCCTGAATCACTGTGTCTACTTTTTGACTTATTGTTTGCCTGAGATCACCGAACATTTTATCTACAGATAAGTGAAGGATTTAAGCACTTCTCTTTCTTCTTGGCAAGAAAGAAAGGAAGAAAGGAAGGAAGGAGGAAAGGAAGGAAGGAAGGAAGGAAGGAAGGGAGTTTTTTTTAGGTAAAAAAGAACTATTGATGCTTAGTTGAAATTAAGCAAATGGAATCAAATCCATTGTGTGTCAGTGAGGCATATAAAAAGTTTAACAGATGCTTAAGCAAACTCAAGAAATTGTGCTGTGATAGAGAGTTGATATTATCAGATATCAATATTGTTCTTTACACCATAGGACCATGGATATGGGTGTCTTAGCAACTTGTGCAATTTTATAACACTGTCAGAAAACAACTGGGGAAGAATTAAATTCAGATATTCAAATTAGTAGAATTTAAAAATTACATATATTACTGATTCAGCTTCATTTTGCAATATGCTCAGTTCGTGTCTTTTTGCAGTTGTTTTTTTCCACTGTGGCAGAAGATGGGAAAAGCAAGCTGGTCTTTTAAATTTATTGTATTACATTAGTTGCACTATAAGATTCTTTGAAGATGATTGTCTTGTGGATTCTAGTTCCAGATCAGTGGACATTTGGCTGGAAGGATTTATTTTGTGTGCTCAGAGAATTAGGCCTTAAATCAGTGTTACTGTAGGCATCAGAGGGTTTGGTTTTTACAACTACAATAACTAACTCGCTGGGGAAGTGTATGTGTGACCCTTTACTGATATTCCAGGGAAGTGTGTATTAGGCCACCATTGCTTTAAATTCTAAAAACCAATACAACACAAACATTGTATACAACATACAACACAAACTCTCCTATTGCCATGCATTTCTTTCACTTGGTAAAAGACTCTATATAGAGGGGGAAATAGTTGCATTGTTTGTAATTTGTGAGAGAATTGAACTTTTGATTCCATAGAGAACACTTAGATTGAATTATATCAGGTTCAAGGGACATTTTAAGCAAAAGGCTGCCTGAAGTCCCTCTAACATTTTTTTTTCTTTTTCTAAAAGAGGCTTCTTCTAACAGTGATGACAGAAATATGTTCAAGGAAAGACAAAAACTGAATGAATGTTCATTTATTTGGTTTTTTTTTTTATGATTTTTTTTTCCTTTTAGATTTTATTTATTTATCTTTAGAGAGGAAGGGAAGGAGAGAGGGAGAGAAACATCAATGTGCGGTTGCCTCTTGTATGTCCCCTGCCGGGAACTGGCCTGGCAACCCAGGCATGTGCCCTGACAGGTATTTGGTTTTTTAAATCCCATGATTTATTCTTCAAACAATTAAGCAACCACAGAAGGCAGGCTCTGCCTTTTAGACTGCTGCTAGTCTGCTAGTTGAAGGCAGATTGGAATGAGAAACTGCCTTGAAAGAGGGTAGGTACATCCTAAAACGAAGTGAAAAGATGCTAGACCTTGGTTTTCACGAGCTCCTGAAATATAGTCAATGTTAGCAGCTCTGAGTGTTTTGGATGCCTGGCAGTGAAGATGTAGTGTGAACAATATGTGGAAATTCATAGGAATTTGAATCCTAGAGATCATCTAATCCAGTCTCCTCAATGCTAGAATCCCTTCAACAGTGACCTTGACAGTGGCCTTGACTTGCATTATGAGTTTGGTTTTTTGTTGTTGTTATTTATTGGTTCTATTACAGCTCTCTGGTACAAAACAAGGCAAATGTACTCTCTCTACCTTGGCAGCCTTTTAAATGTCCATAGTGAGGTTCTGGTCAACTAAAACCCCTAGGCATTTTTTCTTTTTTATTCATAAAAAGGGTTGCAAGCCTTTCCTGCATCCCATTTGTACAACTGATTATTTTTAATTTAAAAGTAGGACTTTGCATTTATTCTTTTAAAATTATTATTGATTTGTCTCTGTTTTACTCTTACAGTTTAAAGATCATTTAAGCCTGCATTCTGACATCTCTATATTAGCTATTCTGTTCCAGTCTGTGCTATCTATAAACTTGATTAATATGCTGTCTATATCTTTATCCAGCTCCTTGATAAAAATGCTATAGAGGTAGGTGGAAAGATAGAGCCCTAGGGAATTTTACAAATTATATCCTTTGCAGTAGGATTGTTTAACTACATACAAGTCAACTAAACCACCCAACCTCATTGTTTTGTATCCAAAAGGTATTATAGATACAATAACCATCCGAACTGGTTTGCCCAGGAATGCCCTGGTTTACTGGTTAAAAATTTTGGTTTATACCTGTTGTTTCACACTAAGTAGTGCCTTCTTGCACTCTCAAAATTATTGTAGTTTGGCTAAAGACAATTGGTTACCCTAATTGTCAGAGACCACACCCAACCAGTTGGGGAACTCTAGAAACATATTCAGGGGGCTCTCTGTACTGACTCTCCAATCTGCTAGCCCTATCATACAATGAAATGAGATTTATTTGCCAAATTTTTCTTAATTTTTTATTTTTCCTAGTATTCACATATTTTTCTGTTTGCAAATAATCTAAGTTTTATTTCTTTTTCTATTAGGAAGTAAATTTAGATTTACTAGTCTATAATTATAGTTTTTGTTTATTGTATATTTACTATGTCCAAGTGTTTTACAAGTTTTATCTCACTTAATTCTCACCTTAACTCTGAGGTAGGTATTGGCACTGAAATTTGCAGATAAAGAAAGTATGCTACCAAAGGTTAAGCAGTTTTCCCAAGGTCTCAGAGCTCATAAAAGATAGGATAGAATTCGTACTCAGGCAACCAGACTCCAGAGTCTTTACTCTGTTGCACTAATTTCCAGAATTTAGTCTTTTCTCCAGTTAAAATCTGTGACACACACACACACACACACACACACACACACACACACACGAAAAAAGAAAAGAAAGCAATGGAAATGAAAGAAGCTGAGTTCAAAAATAGTCTCCTCCTAGACAATCATTTAAAACTAGGCAATAAAATGAAGGTAATATAAATTTTCTAGGACACTAGCAGGAATTGATAGAATTACACAATTTAAAGGACAAAGCTAAGGGACAGGACACCCTACAAAGCTTCTGACAAATGGGCCATAAAAGTGCTCAAACACCACTATGGCTCAGAGACATTCTTCCAGCCCTTGACCGTCTCTTGCTCCCAGATTGGCTTACAATGTTTGCTATCACTTTTCTGAGGCCTGGGGGGAAAGGGGGTGGGAGAAAAAGACCTCAGTGAGCCTAAAAGCCCATTTTTTGACATTTCTTTTAAAAAAGTAATTAGTTTTAAATTGTGAGCGTGTATGAGTATGCATGCATACAATAGCAGGATGTTTCAAAAGAAATTGTTCCTGATCCATTGCATTATTTTTATATTCTTATTTTTGCAATTCTTGGTACTTAGTAGTGCTCCATAATTGTTCATTCAATGAATGAACGCCTTCTCACAATTCTCTGCAATTTTAGAGTGAGGAAGGAGGAAAAGATATGTATCTTCACAAAGGCCATTTTTTTTTTGTATTTTGGTTCAAAATGCTCAGCTCTGCATTTTCTTATACATGACACTTTTCAAAGATGTCATTTACCAGGCAAGAGACACCCTTTCTCAACTTCTCCAAGCACGTTCTTCATTTCAAGACACATAACTTATTTATTGTGTTATGTTAATGAAGGTACAGCCTGTGGTTTAGAATGTGCTGTGTTCTGTAAAAGGCAGAAAGAAAAGGACCCCATAAATACAGAGAATCTGGAGCAGGGAACGTTTTATTACAAGACTCGCTCCTTCTTAAAGACAGTAAACATGATGAATTTCTCTTTGCAACTGAATTTATGAAGATAAATGATTCTCTCTGTGGTGGTTTTAACTGGGTTTGCCTTGCGGTCTGAAGCAGAGTTGCAACCTACACAAATACATTTATTGCCATCCCTAATGACAGGATATAATGTCTTCTGTATGACTGAGTGGGACTTAGGAGAGTGACATTGTGTTTTACCATAGGGATGGAAAAGGATTCATCCAATTTACATGTTTCAATGGGAAAGGCCTCAGTGTTTCCCATAAGGGGAGTCTGGGACTGCCTTAAATCCTGCTTCTCCTACAACTTTTTATAATACTCTTTTCACACTCAGTCTGAAAAAAATCTTTTGCTGAGAGTTTTTTTCAAATACCAACCCAGGAACTGGTGACAGAGCTTTGTGTTTGATTTTCATACATTCGGTTCACACTTTGGCTTTCTGCTGTGCCGACACAGAAGGGAGAAGTAAAAGGAAGGGGGGAGGACAAGGGAAATGGAAGGTTTCTGAGCTCAGGGTTTAAGTGCTTCACTCAAAATGCCATTGTTCAAGGCCAAACGCACAGGCACGGCTGCACAGGGGAACTGGCTCCACTTTGCTAATGATGGCAGCGCGCATCATTGGCTATGCAGATCACAGAAGAAAGCCATTCTGCTTAGCTCTAATTCCATCAGGATCATTTACCTTTTGAAGGATAGAAAAGAATGAATTGAAGATCAAAATCATCAGCCTTATTTGGCTTCATCCAAGATTTATGGCAGCTGCTTTCAAGGGCAACTGAAAAAAAAAAAACAACTGCGGAATTCACATGTGTACCATTTCTTGTCTTTCAATATTTTATAAATGTTACGAGCAAAGTCAACCTCTGGGGACATTAAAATTAAACAACCTCTCTCCCTTCCCTATATTGGAATTAGAGCATATATCAAAAATCACTGTATTTAACTACTCTCATCTGTAACATACCTTTTTAGGATTAGCTGGCCGGGAAGCCTATGTTTAGTTTCCTATTCATTTGCCAAAGGTTATTATAATGTTGGATCCGTGTCTTTGTGATGTCAAAAGCATTAAACTTTGATTTAAATTGTTAATAATACAGTGCCCATTATTGCTAGCTTTAGACTTGAATTCATTTTTTTAAAAGCAAACATTTAAGGGATATCAACCAACATTTGAAATGAAGATATAGTGTTCTTAATTTAAGTGCCTTGATGTGCAGCCAAAAACCAAAATCTATGTCTATAGATGTATAGATACAGATATAGATATAGGTATATAACCAGGAGGACATTTGTTGTGATCTTTGAGGAAGTAAATAAGGTTGCCTTGGTTTCTTTAGATGCTTTGATTAGTTTTGACAACAAGAAGTATGTCTTGCATCCATATGATAAAAGACTACAATATAAGTGAGGCTGATACAGCGGGTCACGAATTGTCCTGTGGACGAAGCCCAGTAGACAAAAATTGATAAGGCAAATTAGTTTTCTATTTGCAAGATGCTCAAAAGCTTTAAACTTCTTCTTTCATAGTAAAACACTTATTTTTAAAAAATATATTTTATTGATTATGCTATTACAGTTGTCCCATTTCCCCCCTTCACTCCCCTCCACCCTGCACACCTGCTCCCACCCACATTCCCCCCCTTTAGTTCATGTCCATGTGTCATACTTATAAGTTCTTTGGCTTCTACATTTCCCATACTGTTCTTACCCTCCCCCTGTCTATTTTCTACCTACCATCTATGCTACTTATTCTCTGTACGTTCCCCCCTCTATCCCCCTCCCACTCCCCTGCTGATAACCCTCCTTATGATCTCTAGTTCTGTGGTTCTGTTCCTGTTCTACTTGTTTGCTTAGTTTGTTTTTTTTTTTAGGTGTGGTTATTAATAATTGTGAGTTTGCTGTCATTTTACTGTACATGTTTTTTATCTTCTTTTTCTTGGATAAGTCCCTTTACCATTTCATATAATAAGGGCTTGGTGATGATGAACTCCTTTAACTTGACCTTATCTGAGAAGCACTTTATCTGCCCTTTTATTCTAAATGACAGCTTTGCTGGATAGAGCAATCTTGGATGTTGGTCCTTGCCTTTCATGACTTGGAATACTTCTTTCCAGCCCCTTTTCGCCTGTAAGGTCTCTTTTGAGAAATCAGCTGACAGTCTGATGGGAACTCGTTTGTAGGTAATTCCTTTTCTCTTGCTGCTTCTAGAATTCTCTCCTTCATTTGAATCTTGGGTAATGTAATGATGATGTGCCTTGGTGTGTTCCTCCTTGGGTCCAACTTCTTTGGGACTCTCTGAGCTTCTTGGACTTCCTGGTAGTCTATCTCCTTTGCCAGATTGGGGAAATTCTCCTTTATTATTTGTTCAAATAACTTTTCCACTTGTTGCTCTTCCTCTTCTTTTTCTGGTACCCCTATAATTTGGTTTAAAGATGCCCCAGAAGTTCCTAAGTCTCTCCTCATTTTTTTGAATTCTTGTTTCTTCATTCTTTTCTGGTTGGATGTTTCTTCCTTCTGGTCCACACCATTGATTTGAGTCCCAGTTTCCTTCCCACCACTATTGGTTCCCTGTACATTTTCCTTTATTTCACTTAGCATAGCCTTCATTTTTTCATCTAATTTGAGACCAAATTCAACCAGTTCTTTGAGCATCCTGATCACCAGTGTTTTTAATTGTGCATCTGATAGGTTGGCCACCTCTTCGTTGCTTAGTTGTATTTTTTTCTGGAGCTTTGATCTGTTCTTTTGTTTGGGCTTCTTTTTTTTTGTCTTGACATGCTGTTATGTGGTGAGGGGCAGAGCCTTAGGTATTCACTGGGGTGGAGTAACCCACGTGGCTGTGTCGTGATGCTCTACACGGGGCAGGGGTCTGAGAGGGAACAGTGGCACTTGCTCCACTCTCTGCTGGATTTTAGTTACTTCCCATGCTTCCCAGAAGCAAATTGGGCCCTTCTGATGCTGATTCCCATGTGGGTTGTTTTGATTATGTTCTAGGACCTTGTGGGTCTCTCCAACGAACTCTCCTGTGAGGCTGGGAGTTTCTCCTGGCTCCTCAACCCCCACAGGTGTTTTGAATCAGTGTTTTGAGGCTTTATTTCCCTACGCTGGGGCCCTGAGTTGCATGGTCTGTCTCGCTCCCCAATTTTGCCTGGTTTATCTGCACATGAATGTGGGACTGCCTGGTCCGCCAGCTGCCATGTGCGCCGAGCCCGGTTCCACAATCCACCGCCTTGCTGGGTCTGTCAGCCGTAGCTTTGCCTCAAGTCCTCTCTGCCTGGCTGCCCGCCTCCTTCATTACCAGTCTGGATGAATGTGTCTTCTTTAACTCCTTGGTTGTCGGACTTCCATACAGTTTGATTTTCTGTCAGTTCTGTTTGTTTTTTGTTTTTTTAATTGTTGTTGTCCTTCTTTTGGTTGTGCGAGGAGGCACAGTGTGTCTACCTACACCTTCATCTTGGCCAGAAGTCCTAAAACACTTATTTTTTAAAAAGTCTTATGTGGATTAGCTCCTGTAGATCTTCCTTGTGGTTTCTTGCATTATTTACGAGAAAAGAATTTACCATCTCCCTCTGTCAGCTGGGTTTGCCAATGTCTTGGCTGCTAGATGCTATGCTCCTGGTCTCAAGAAAGGTAAAATTTTAAATGCCAAAGAGAAATGGACATGAACTAACTAAATGAACCCTGACCCATGAGAAGTATTTAATATTGAATGAATAGCTGTTTCTGAAATAACTAATAGAGCCAGAGAGCTGTAGGTTCAAATTCAAGATCTGCCTTATCAGCTGGGTCGTCTTGGACAAGTTACTTAACATCTCTGATGTTAAGCTCAATATCTTTTCCTGCAAAAATGGAGATATTTCCCTCATATGGCTGTGTGAGAATGAAATAATTTAATATATCTCTAAAGTTTCTGGAATAGTTCTTGATGTATAGAGGGAGCTGGGTAAATGTTGATTCTTTTCCCTAATGTATTCTCCTTTTGAGAATTTAATATGATGTTCACAAAATGTTTATAAGTATCTATTTATATTTAAGAGTGATTATTTAAGAATCTCAGAAGATAAACGGCATGATAATTACCACTGGGTATGGTCCTATATGATGGGCCTTGCTGTCACATTCACACTTATGTAAAGAGTGGAGGGAGGGGCACTCCACGCTTCCTCTGAGTTACGTGCCTAAAGGCTTGTGATTTACCTGGGGTACATCGTTGTTGGGGTGAAGGCCTTACACCTTCTCCTTAGCCTGCTTTTCCAGCCTTCCTGGACTTTATTCTCCCTCTGGCTTATTCAGTTCCAGGCCACCTAACTGTTCTTAGAACACGTCCTATTCTGTCCTGTCCTTTCTTCTGTCAGGTCTTTGCTCTTACTGATTCTTTGTCTGGGACAAGTTTCCTCTCAGTTTTGGAACAACTGACTTCTCAACTTGAATAGTAACTCCTCAGAGACACATTTCCTGATCGTTAGAGCTAAGGTAGCCTCCTCCCTGTTTTCTATGTCATAGCAACTTTTAATTTTATTTTTCTCCCATATCTAAAGCTATAATTATGGTTTTTGTTTATCTGTTTATCACCTTTTTTCTCCCTTGCTCTAGCTACCATGCATAGCTTAGTATGCAACACAGAGTAGGTACTTAATATAATAATCTAATAATAACAATAATACTAATAATAACAATAGCTCTTCTTGCCAGCTGTTGTTCTTTACAAACATGAGCTGTTTAATCCTCCTCAAAACTCTATGAGGTGGTGCTGTCATTTCCCCACATTATAGACATAGAAACCGAGGGGCAGAATAGCTCAGAGAGTTGCTCGTGGCTAGACAACTAGAAAAGTGAATATACGAATGAACATAGGAACTTCAACCATGACAGCCAACTTGTCTTCTGTCTTGGCTGTCACTGAGATGTTCTTACTCTTGTGCCAATTAAAAAATTTTCTTTCTTTGAATCTGCAAAGGATCATAGTTTCACCTTTACCATCTTGTTCCTTTTCTCTGGCCCCTGAACCTCCCTCCACCCCCCACCTCACTACACTGGAAGTTGGTGTTAGGTACCGTGTTTTCCCGACTGGCAAGGAGAGATGGGCTCAGAGCTGTATCTTATTTAGATCACTTGTATAAGAAAATGTTGAGATGCTCTGAGGTTTGTTTTGGGGAATCACTTATAGGACCTTAGTAGAAAGTGTGCAGGTGTCAGGCAGAGACGGTGTAAACACAAACAATTGGCCCTAACCTATGCTTGCTGAACACATGAGTTCACCAACACCTCAGATATGCAAAGCGGTCATGGGGGTGGCATATATATTTTCCTTTTTAGGGAAGTTTATTTATAGCTGAAATAGTTTTTGCTTTCATTCCAGCAGACGCAGACATTGTTGGGATATCTGACCGCATCCCTTTGTTTCTACACTAAGTGTCTCAGACAGTATTTCCCTTTATTAAAGACTCAGGTCTTTCCTTGAACATCAGCCGCTGCACTTTGTGGGGACAGCATGTCTCCAGGGGATGCAGGTGTGCAGGCCATTGACCCTGACATTAAATGCTTCTGGACTGCTGTGTTGGAGAGCTAGCCTGCACTTTCACTCTGCCTCCTTCTGCCATAGTCAGCTGTCACTTTGCCAGCTGTAAGGTGTCCCAGCTGCTGTCACCCCCTGCCTTATTTTATACCCAATTGTCAAAATAATGGCTCAGGGATGGATCTACCTTTCCACAAGAGTCAAGTGTGTTGACTTTATGACAGTCATTTTCTATACAGAAGAAATATTTTTCTTTTTTACCTCCAAATTCTCGAAGGTTTAGGATGACTAGAAGTGTTGCTTGTGGGTAATAAACAGGGTGCTAACTTTTTTATAATTCTAAATTTTATAAATTATAATTGTATACATTATGATTTTATAAAAGTATAATTTTATATTAATACTAATATATAGATTCATTTAATTGGCGAATATTTATTTCATGCCTACTAAGCACCACACGTGGTGCTAAGGACTGAATTATAATAATGCCAAACAAAACCAGGTTTTACCTTCACAGAGCCACAGACTGGAGGCAGGCAGGCCGCCCAATCGGCTCATGAATGTAAAATTGTGACTCCAATAAAGCACACAAAGGAGAAGGTCGTATGGGGATCCAGTGCAGTTGGGAAGGTTAGGGAGCGCTTCCCTGAGGAAGTGACTTGGAGCTTAGCTCTGAAAGATGAATAAGAAGTAGGGGGGCTAAAATTTATCAGGGGCTCTATCCTTTTTCTAAGAGGTTTTCTACCCATATTTTATTTTCACTGTCCCACCAACCCAATGAGTCCTTTTACCAGAATGACAGATGGTGACTCAGGTATCAAGAGAGCTTCTGTGACTTGCCCCCATGTCACACAACTAACTAGTAAGGAGTGGAACTGGCACAAGACACCAGTTTTTTCACTCTTAAGAAATGGGAGTGACATCTCAAATCGTATTCCTCTAGTTGTTATTTGGCCTTCAGCATTCTCAACTGTAACATGGTGGCTGTTAATACCTGCTTTACAGCACTGTTGAGTGAATGAGAGGAGAGGGCAGATCGCCTTAGCAAATGCCCATAGTGGCCTGTAGTTTCCTTCTATGTTATGGGAGAGTCATCCCTGTATTCTATGTGTATATTAGTTCTGGCAAGGTTGTGTGGCTACATACGTAGAGTCAAATACATCCCTCTTAATACATCAGGACAGGGCATGGCAAATTCATTCTTAGTAACTAAGAACTGAACCTGCCAGATGCAGAAAGTTAGCCTCCCATGTGGTTGTAGGCTGGCTCACCCATGGGACCAAGCCAGTACCGATGGCTTTTACTCTAGTTATTTGTAGAAGCTCACGGTTAAATTCTTGCTCAATACTTGCAACAAATTCATCCTAGCTTATCTATGTACATTTACCCATCTTTTCTTTAAAATGTACTTTTGATCACTAAATTGCATGATTTTTATTTTTGGCAGGCTACTTTTGGGAAGGAGGCAGCCAAGTAAAGAGGAAGCATGGGTGGCAGATTTGAAGAGTTTTGGTTTTGAATCCATCCTGCAATACTTACCAGGTGGGTGGTCTTGATTATTCAAGTGATTTAATTTCTTTGCTTCTTAGTTTTCTTGTCTAAAAATTGTGGTCAGTAACAGCTTCTTTGTAGATGCTGGTTACATAAGAGAAAAAAAAAGAGATAAGCACATAAAAGCATCCTCTTCTATAACATGGAGATAATAATAGTTTTAGTCATAGTGTGGCTGGAGGGGTGAAATGAGATCCTTTTTTTGGGGTGAAATATTAGAACAGGCTCTGGTAGATGATAAATCTTGGCAATTATGATGGACCAATATTGTGTTCAGGGGCTAGAGGTGCTAGAAAGTGAGCAAAGTGTGTGTGTGTGTGTGTGTGTGTGTGCGCGCGCGTGCGTGCGCACGCCCATGAGTTAAGTGTACCCATGGGTGTGTGTGTATGACAGGGGTATATTTGGGGCATCTTGAGAGGACAGTGCAAGAGTCATGGTTCAAGTACAACCCTGAGTTCTTAACCAGTTTGACTGTCTTTTGGGTAAAGAGTGTCAACCTTGAGTGGTGTTTTTCATCTAGGAAGTCACTGAAGCAATGTTGAATCCTCTCTGGAAGGAGTTCCTTACCTCTCTTGATTAGATTTCAGAACTGAGTTTGCAACCATATTTTTTTCTTCTTTCATCTAACCTCAAATGCTCCACATGGTTAGTTTTCTTGTAAAATGAAAATGACTACAAATTATTCCACAGAGCTGGAATGTGTAGCTAGGTTTTTGATGGATAGAGTTGAGTCGTGAGCTTTGATCACTCACGATGCTGCGGATGCAACCTATGAAGTGGGTGGAAACTGTGAGGGGAGAGGGGCCGTTATTGTGTGCCGGTGAAGAGAAGTGACAGCTGTGCAACCACAGGGTGGGGCCATGCCCAGGGAGCGGGAGGGTGCCAGTTACGGGAGGGTAGAGGATCATGTCTATGAGAAGGGGGTTGAAGTAAGAATCCTGTGCTGCAACTGCCAAGGACAATGACTGGATTCTGTGCAGAAGGTGGGCAGTTTTACTGCTTGGGAGATGAAATTAGAAAGCTCACTTGATACAAGTGAAATGTATCAGAGACTTGTGGGGAGAGGGCATCATAGTAACAGTTTTCTCTTCATAAAAATATTCAGATATGTTTTCCTAAGGCATGACATTCATGGGAGACTTCTAGCCAAGTACACAGTCTGCAATTATCTGAAACCTATGGCTTTTCAAAGAGATGACAGGTGAGGAGCAAAAGAATGTAAAGAACTGTAGTTATTTTTGAGTACCTATTTAGTTAAACAAAAATGATTGAATCTTGTATAAGGATTCTGATATATCACATATTGAGACCAAAAACCATCTGTCCATCTATCCAACCATCCATCCAACAAGTATTTATCATGTCAAATGAAGGTATATATATTATATTTTTCTCCAAAAGACAATAATTGGAACATGTATGAAAAATTAGGCAGGCCATTTTCAATTGAGGGATGGAATGAATGGGCTGTTTTGGGAGAAAGGGAATTCCCCTCTCCTTCCATTTCCTTCCTTCCTTCTGTAAGATTTCTGTATTCCATTTGTGTGCCAGATATTTTTCTGGACACTGGAAATTTAGCAGTGAATAAAATGTGCTATTTCTACACCAGTTGGAGTTTATATTCGAGTGGGGCAGAAATTAAACAAGGGAAACTAATTGAGTTATTAATAGTGCTATAAGTGTAAAGTCAGAAAAGGGGTGCAGTGATGGGGGAAGTGGGAGCTATTTTAAAAAGGGTGATCCTGGAGTTCTCTCTAAAGAGGTGGTGGTATTTGAGTCGTGTCCTGAAAGTGGTGTAAGTAGGCTGTGGAGAAAAGCATTCAGGAACAGGACACAGTGGATGTAACACTCTGAGGATAGAAAGAGTCAGCAGGCTTGAAGAACAAGGCCAGCACAGTTGGGAGGTAGAAGGGGAAGGTGAGAAACTTGGAGAGGAGTCCAGGGCAATACCTGGTAAGGCCTTGCGGGTATTAGGAAGGAGTTCAAATTTCACTCTCTGTTTGATGGCAAGAAGCTGTGGGGGACTTTCAAGCAGGGGCACAATAAGATCTAATTTACTGTTTTAAAAAGTCTATCTTCAAAATAAAGCCACATATTATAGGAAGTGTAGCTGAGAGATAAAGACAGGTCTCCAGTGGTACTGTTTAAGGCCCTGGATCTAGCCCTGTCTGAAGCCCACCTAGAATTCAAGTCATGTGATTCAACCCATTTTTTTTTAACCCATTTCTTTTTTGTCCTGTTCTCACGGTATTTGAGTTGCATTTCTATTATTTGCAACCCAAATTCTTACAAGGGTACTCTGTAAACGGCCTTAAATTTTGACTAAAAATTTAGAAATCCAGAAAAAAAGTAAATTAATTGAACCTGGAAAAGAGATTATCTCTTTTCTCCTCATGTCCACTGGTTACTGAAAACAGAGAATGAGACATGTGTTCAATATAAGACATATGTTCAGTTTCTGGTTATGAATGATTACAATATATTAAACTAAGTCTTTGGGAATGGTTGGGGGAAAAAGGCATTGGAAATGAGATTGCTATTTGATATCCAGCCTGCTTTTGTGTGGTGCTGCTCAAAAACAAGTGACAGATGACTTCCTAAATCCCTCACAACCATTATTTCCTCTGAACAGTACTGCTTGTGGCAGCACTTGACTTAAAAGGCCTCCCCACACACCATCTATTGTTGCACACAGCGAAGCTAATCCCGGGCTGGCCCCCGGGGTTTCTTCCTGCTTCATCAGCTTTCTGTGACAGGTGAAAGATGGAGGCAAACAGCTGGGTGGGGGTCACAAAGGGGCTCTGCTCCACAGAGGGGCGCCCTCAGCCTTGAGCAGGTGGAATCTTTCTGTCCCATGATTAAAGAGGCCGGCGTAAAGCCCATCTCTCCACATGCAGCTCTGCTGGGAAGGAAAATGGGGCCGGCAGGGGCGTTTTTCTTATTCTTGAGCCCTGTTTTTGAAAGAAAGTGCTGGAGTTCTGAATAACACGCTGAGGCTCTGAGGCGCGGAGGATAAAGGCGGAGGGAGGAGGAGGGTGTAGCTGGACCTGGAATTGGTTGATCTGTCCACAAGATGGCACCCCTACTTCTTAATCTTTGTTTTTAGTTTCAGTCTTGAGGAGAAACTTGTTCAAATCACCACAGAACAAGTGCAGTCTTGACTTAGCCTTCATAATTTATGTGGCTGACTTCATTTCCTTTCCCAAATCATGTGTTCCCATGGTTCAGACCAAGCTGTGTTTTTTGTGGGATCGTTATTATTAATGTGGGTATGCCCGCTCCTCCCCCTTTTCTCCCAGCTCTGTGTCCTCTGAGGCATCAGGGAGCAGCAGTGATTCTCAAACCAGCTCTGGTGCTGGACCACGTTTGTTAACATCTGCCATCAACAAAAAAACTACAAAAAAAAAAAAAAAGATAACTGGAAAGCTGGAGTCAAAAAGACATACAATATACAAGCCAAATTTATTACTTTAGTTTCAACAGGCATAAAATTACATTTTAATGACTATAATGAAAACGAAATGACATTGGAAAAAGATTTACAAAAACCATATGGTTGTCCTTAAGAGTGTGTGTATAGAAAATTAATAGAAAATATCACTATTATATTTGTAAAATTTTGTTGTCTCACAATCCTAATTAAACAATAGCAATTTTCTCATATTAAGCTACCTAAGCTCATACTTTGAATTAGCCGTGTTTGTAGTATAAAAATGTTTTGATGTGAATATACTAGCTTACTTCTTAATTTATACAATCTAGGTTGGACTGGTACACTACTGCTTGAACCGGATAATGTGTACTTCAACTGTTCCTATATTTTGCTTCCATCACATACCTAATAGAAAAACTGAGGTATCACAAAAGAAAAATATTGTTCTTGAATAATTGTGAGGAAAGCTAACCATTTCTGACTTCATTTTTTCTCTCATCCTCTGCTCCATGAAAAGTCACCCGTCACTGTTTCAGTATGTCCTTTTACTTCCAAGGGCAGTGCTTATGACCTTTATTTTGGTGGACTGCTCTGGAGGTCAGGAAGTGTCTGGGAGGTTATATCTCATTCCCCAGGATGGTCTTGGTCAATGACCAGCAGTGTAGCTGTAGGAAAGCTCCAGCTTCTTTACTTCAAGTGGGGACCACTCCGAGGTGCAATCAAACCTCCAGAGTTGTCCTCAGAATCAGGGCCATGCCAGCCTCCTCCTGAAGAGCCTTCTTGCCTCCTTTCCTTTCTCTGTCTTGCTTCCCTCCCGCTTTCCCAGTGGTTTTCCTGGGCGCACTTCCTTAATAAATCACTTGCACATGAGTCTTTGTCTCAGTGTCTGTTTCCAGAGAACTCAGCCTAAAGCAGTATCAGATTTAGAGTATTTTAGACATAGGATAGCAGACCATAAAAATGTCTTTATGTATTTTAAGTCTGTTGCTTTCAGAGATACTGATGTCCCATTACTGGCAGCATAATCCAAATGACCACTTTGGGAAATAAATCAACCTATTTTAACTTCCTTGGCTTTTTAGAAATCAGACAAACAAGAGACATTTAATGTATGAATTTTCTTACTGTATGTTTCAAAACACTTGTCATAACTTTGTTGTACATAGATCTATGTTCTGTTTTTTGCCTCCTTGATTTCAATTACCCTAAGTCTATTGTTTACCCTTAGAGATATGATGTAAAACCTTTCTCCTTCTAAGGATTTGAAGTGTAACTGAAAAAAGTTTTAGAGTTCCCCTTGGATATTTTCTTTTCTTTTTCTTTTTTTAAAGAGTTGCATTGACATCAATCTCTTTTAGAAGATACCTTCCCTAGAAGCCATTCTTTTTTTTTTTCATGTTTTTTTGATATTTTTAATTTTTATTTATTTTTTTCACCTTTTTTATTGTTCAAGTCCAGTTGTCTCCATTTCTCTCCCAACACTCCCCTCCCCCCGCTAGCAGCCATCCCCACTTCCCACCCTTGATCCTACCCCCCTTTTGGCTTTGTCCATGTGTCCTTTACACATGTTCCTGACAACCTTTCCCCCTTCCCCCCGTGATCCCCTCCCACCTCCCCTCTGGTTACTGTCAGTTTGTTCTTAATTTCAATGTCTCTGCCTAGAAGCTGTTCTGACATGGTCACTTGTCATCCGCTTTACTTGGAATTAAACAATGACAAAACATAACAAATTCATACTAATTTGGAGGCATGTGGTCATGAATTAGTGAAAACATTAGAGAACATTAAAAATGGAGAGCAGTTATATTACCGTAAAGTATACATGTGCGGTCTTGTCAATTATTGTTTACCACAGAAACCCATTATGTACTAGGCATTTGCATTATCTCCTTTAATTCCCACAACATCCCTGAAAATGAGGTATTTTTCTTCCCATGTTTTAAGTAACAGATGAAGCATAGAGAGAATAAACAACTTTTTCAAGGATTGAATTTAGTAAACAGTAGAGCTGATATTTGAATGTAGCTCTCTCTACCAAGCTATACTGCTCTATGGGTCAACACAATCAGTTAACTAAATTTAGTGTACCTCGTCATTGGTAAGGGTGGGTCAACAAGTATGTGTAACTGGCACATTCATTTGGTATGCAAACAGAATTGTTAAAGTTCCTGTAATACTTTAAAGAAAAATACAGGAAATCTCCCTTGCCATCTTGTTAATAACAATAGCTCCCATTTATTGTTTGATGCACCTTACATTCATGCCTCATTTAGTTATCACAAGGGATTTCAGATGAGTATTATTGGTTTTACTCTATAGGTAGGGCAGATGGAGAAGCACAGAAACTTTAGATAACTTGTGCAGTGCCACATGAACAGTAAAATGTGGGATTTGGACCCAGGAATCCATGAGCTCAACTGCTATGCTCTTCACTGCTAAGGTTTAGTTGAAAATTACTCAGGAGAATTGAAGGTCAGCTGAATGACTGGGTGGGAATACATAAGACTGAACTTCTGACTTCCTTAAAGTATTTGTTTCTCACTGATGCCAAGTAGGTCTAGAAAAAGGAAGGAAAGCCAGAGATATGACAGTGGCTTGGATGGATGGCAAGGGATGCTTTTGTTCTTATTCCACCATATCAGTTTTCTCACCAGCTTTGATTCCCTTACTACTGTTTACCTGTGAACAAAACCACTGTTCATCTTTTTTGGGCTTTGTTACTAAGAAATTTAGAGGGTTCATCATAGCCAGGTGTTTCTCTGCACCTGGTGTGTCTGATTTGCACAGCAAAGGGATTCATAGACAAACACACCAGGTCTTATTGTAGACCACACAATTAATCATTCTAGGTTTCTGATTTGTTTCTTGAAACTTGCTATGTTCCTGTAATGGAAAAAAGACAGCTCCATTTATCACACTGCACCTCATGCTGCTCCTCGGCACCCTCCTCCAGGTCCCTCACCATCCCCAAACTTCTGAAACATCTGCTGTGGGTACCATGGCTGGGGTTTCTTCATATTCCCCATTACACTCATCTTCTCAGCATCCTGGTTTTAAGCTCTCCTATTGTGACTGAAGACTAAAAGGCCAATACCCTCTGTGGAGATGAACAATTAGCAAGTTCATTACTTATGGTGGCATTCATAGTTCTTTGCCAAAGATTACATTTGTGTGTATAACATTTTGCCTGATGTTGACAAAAGAGCACTGGACTGGGAAACGGCCTTGCTGTATTTTTTGTCTTGGCTCTATCACTAATGATTTGTCTGGCTTGTATAAGCTGTTTCACCTCTCTCAACTCTTGTTACCTCATTTAATGATAAATCTAGGCTAGATCAGTGCTTCTCAACTTTGCATACACATTAAAACCACACAAAATGCACAAAATCTTGATGCCAAGATCATACTTCAGGTCAACAAAATCAAAATCTCTGGAGGAGCAGGAGCTCTGGTGTTGGTATTCTAATTAAGGCTCCCCAGAAGATTTTAATGTTCACTTAGGTTTGAGAACCACTAACCTAGGTGATCTCTAAGAATTCAATATACTCATATATGTATTGATATATATCAATATCTATCTATATATCTATCCAATCTATCTATAGCTATCTTCTGTTCATCTGTCTATCATCTATCTATCATAGATAAGAGAATTAAGTTCACATTTGTATGAAAAGGGAAGAGACCCAGTAGAGATGGGAGTTTGATGATACAGAAAAATCACTGGATCCTTATCCTTAAGAAGAAAAGATCTAGTGCTCAGGTAGACAGATTCTTTTTAGACAGGTACATGAAGAGTATGTTCCCAGGTGGAAAAACCATGCCATATGGGTGCCAAGTTTGGCTGGTAGATAGGTGCAGTGGTAGACATCCTTAGAAGTTCTCTTCTGGTCACTTCAATATTTTTTAATTACCAAGAAGCAAGGTCATGAGAATAAAAAAGAGGTGTTGGAGAGGTTTTAAAAGAAGTGAGGTATGAAAAGTCATCTGTGAGAGTAGAGAGTGAATGTACTGGGAAGATGTTTAATGACTGCCAGGAATATTAGGTTGGTGGTCATGAATTTCAAGTGAGATGGGTCAGTGTGGCTGCATGCGTTTTGCTGCCTGGGGTCCTGCCAACTGTCCAAGTCTTTCTGATGGCTGCCAAAATCCAAACTGTTTCTGCCTGCATGACAGCTATTGTGCTCTGTCTTATCTTGGGTCAATTGTTGCCTTTGCACTATCTGAAATGGTTAATGGTGCAATACACATGGGAATGTAGATATCTTTTCAATATCCTGTTTTCCCTTTTTTTTTGGTCTATTTTATCAAGCTTTATTAGGATATAATTGGCATATGCCATTGTGTAAATTAAGTTGTAAAACATGTTGATTTGATACATTTATATATATTACAATGCAATTACCAACATCTCCATAATATCACATAATTCCTTGTCTTTTTTGACCTGAGCACATTTGAGATCTATTCTCTTAAAAACTCTCAAGTGTATAATATGGTATTATTAACTATATTCACAATGCTGTGTATGAGACCCTTAAAGCATATTCTTCTTCAACTGGAAGTTTGTACCCTTTGATTAAAATCTCCCAATTTCCTCCAACTCCCTATTCCTGGTAACCACCATTTTACTTTTTGTTTCTATGAGTTCAGATTTCTTAGATTTCACATATAAGTGATAGTAAACAGTATTTACTTTTATTTGTCTGACTTATTTCACTTAGCATAAATGCCTACAAGATCCAGCAATGATTTAGCAAATGGCAGGATTTCCTTCTTTCTAATGGCTGAATGACACTCCATTGTATATCTACACCACATCTTTTTTAATCTATTCATCTGTTGATGGGAGCTTAGGTTGTTTCCATATCTTGGCTATTGTGGATAATGGTGCAATACACATGGGAATGTAGATATCTTTTCAATATCCTGTTTTCCCCCTTTTTTTTTTGTTTTTGGATATACACCCAGAAGTGGGATTACTGGATCATATGGTAGTTGTATTTTCTTTTTTTACAAGTAATGCCATCTACATTCTTATTTTTAAGTTTTGCGTCATACAGTTTTCTATAACTGCTTGCAAAAATTTACATTCTTATGAACAGTGCACAAGTGATCTTTGGTCTCCACATTCTCACCAGCACTTGTTATCTTTTGACTTTTTATAATAGCCATTATAATAGGTGTGAGGTGATGTATCATTGTGGTTTCGATTTGCATTTTTCTTATGAATAGTACGTTGAGCACTTTTAAAATGTACTTGTCTATTCTTACGTCTTCTTTAGAAAAATGTCTATTCAATTCCTCTGACCATTTCTTTAGCTAGGTTTTTTGTTGTTATTGAGTTGTATGAGTTCTTTATATATTTTGGCTATTAACCCTTTATCAGATATGTGGTTTGAAAATATTTTCTACCATTCGGTAGGTTGCTTTTGCCTTTTATTGATTTTGCTTTTGCTATGCTAAAACCTTTTAGTTTGTATAGTCCCATTTATTGATTTTTGCTTGTGCTTTTGGTGTTATATTAAAAAAAATGTGTTAAGACCAATATCAAAGAGCTTTTTTCCGTTTATCCTTTTTCTTTTTTAAATATATAATCTTCATTATATTTTTTTCATTACCATTTAGTCCCCTTACACCTCCCTCCCCTAGCAATTGCCACCCTATTGTCCACGTCCATGCTGTTTTTCTTCTAGAAGTTTTATTTTTTCAAGTCTATGTTTAACTCTTTAATCCATTTTGAGTTAATTTTTGTGAGTGATATAAGATAGGGGTGCTATTTCACTTTTCTGCGTGTGGTTATATAGTTTCCCTAAAACCATTTATCAAAGAGAATGTCCTTTTTTTCCTATTGTGTATTCTTGGATCCCTTGTCAAATATTAATTGACTTGTCACTCCTTTCAAATGAATAATGCTTCATCTGCCTTGAGATGGTTGTTGCAGCTGGCTTGGATCCCTTCACTCCTCTTTGGCCTTAGGGGATGGGCATCGGCCTGGCTTCTGGCTTACCCAAGTTTCTGAGGACTCATTGTACTAACTTCTAGAGAAAGTCAGAGCTGAAGGTGGTGAGCTACTCTGCCACACAAATGAAACAGTGATACATGAATGTTCAGTGAGAAGGAAGCTTGTGCGAGAGAAGCTGCTAAGGAGTTTCTTTGTCTGATTGGAGTAAGATTGTCATGAGACACCATCATGGTTTCCCCTCTTCTCTTATTTAGGTATTCAAAAGCCATGATGCACATGAATATTAAAATCATTCACCAAGATCAGAAATTGTTTTAGTCAGATTAGGGCAAGTGTATTTCGGTCATCAAAAAGTCATCTAAAGTGGTAAGTGGTAAACTAGGTTATCTAAAGTAGTAAACTTTCAGACTGAGCTGAAAGGAGTAGCCAACTTCAAGAAAACTCAGGCTCCATGATGCTATTTTTCTGAGAAAGGGAAGACTGAATAAATGAAAATTTTACCTTATTCATTTTCAGCTCAATTTGAAGGAGTCTGGGAGCTAAGAGCCAGCAGGTGATCAAGTGGGAATATTCAGAGAGAATAAAATGGACTTTGTGCTCTTCTTATTGAATGGGTTCTGCATAATATCTTCAGATTTCAACATTGAAAAGTAGAAGGAAAGAGGCCCTACCATTAGTTTGGCAGATTTATCAAGCTGAGCTATGTCAATTGTATTGTGCTGTTTTCAAGAAGACAGTAGAGCTTGTGAAATTTAACAGTGTCTGTCACCAGTTGACATATTGGCTAAAACAAAAGCAGATTGAGGAAATGACTCACAATAATTGTTTCAATAGTTAGTCTTTCCCATCTGCACAGTGTGTTGAATATGATGACATCTGATGGGAATTTGTAGAAAATTAATGCACCAAGTTGTTTCCATAAATCAAGCCCTCTTTTTTCTTTTTTAGTAGCTGCATGTCAGTATCTAAAATAAATCTTTATCTCCTTTATAGCTTAGGTAAGTGTAGGGTAAGTAGAGGCAGTCTGGCTTCCTCACCCAGGTATCTGGGTAACCATGGGAGGCAGTGTTCCCATAGCCTTGGAGGGCCTTGATAACCAGTGTTCTCATGGCCTTGAGACTGGGTCCCATAAACTGTTCCCATAACATGAAGTGGGCTCGCATGGGCAGAATTATGTTATGTTCTGTAATGTTCTGGCAGTTTTCAAGCTTTGTACTTAAACAGGTAGGGACTGCCTGCTGGGGGAGATGATGATGGGAGACACACAAGGGGACAGGTGCCATGATGGGTGACATGCTGGGGAGCAAGGGTCATGATGTGTGACACTGAGGGAGACATGCAGCTTGCAGTGTTCATGGCTTGCCCACCCATGAATAAAGGCATGTCAGACTCCCAATGGCTCTGTGAATATTTTTCTATCTGCATGAATACCATGAACTTGCCTGGCCTTGAACGTAAGCAACACAGTAAGACTACAGACTGTCTTAACTTGGGACTAGGACAAGAAAAGCCTGGGCATTTGCAAAAAAAATTCAATGAATAATAACTCAAAATCTGTTTCTTTATGTAAAGAATAGGTTAGCTATTTTGGCTTTGATAAACTCAAAAGCAAAGGGAAAAATGTTCAATATTTCACAAAGAACCAAATTTAGAATGACGTATGCAGAAAACATTCATATTTTATTATCACATGAATACACAGCGCATCTGGCTTCAGAGTCTATGATGCCACTCAGTAAAATTTATCATTTTTGATGGGAAAAAATGTTAATTTACCATAGTTGCATTGAATGTTCACCTTTAATAGATTTAGGCCTTCTTACTGCCCTAAATTCCTTTGTAGATTTCACTTAGAAATGTAACTCATGATTGTTAAGTTACTGACTTAATACAGCTAATGAATGATGACTTTATATTCTGGAAGTGTGGATGTCAAGTAAGGACAGGAAGTTTCCTCTGCCAGTGGGGATAAAAAACTCCATGAAAACTGATTAAAAAATATTTCTAGCATTTATTTTGTTAGCTATCTACAGTTGCATCTACATTTCAGCTCCACTGGAAAACAGTATTTATACAGAAGAAAAGATTAGAGCTTGCTGTCCCCTGAACATAGATTCCTTGGTGCTACTCAAGGTACCAATGCCATATTTTTGTAGTTGTGCAGAGTTGTGATGTTCTGTGAATGGACCGAGGTTAAGGAATGAAGGTGTCCTCTTTAACAGAGAACAAAATAAACCTAAGAGGAGACTTCAAGACTTTGAAAAGCTGTGATAGGGAAGAAATACACTTTTCTACAAGTCAATAGAGCAAAACCCAAACTGGTAGCCCAAATCATAAGCAGGCTATGGCACCACAATAACGAAAGACATTTCAATCGAACCTTCTAAAAAATAGCTGCTTAGGGAGAAATTAAGCTCCCCCCTCAACCATCTTTTCTCTGGGAACTTTACTTGGGGTTGACACCTGGGAAAATGTGTCCATAATTTGAGGCAGTCTTTCATAGTCTAGTAATATGTGTTCCAGATTGTGGAAGATTACCATAGAATTAGCAGTGTGTGTGTGTTTATTTTCTTTCTTTTTAAGTTAGAATTGTAAAAGAAGGTGAGTGAAAAACCGGAGGGCAGGGTGTGGTGAGGATACCATCCAGCTTCCCTTTTGAATGTCCTGGGTCACATTTGTATTCACTGAACTGAGAACTCAAAGATCTAAAACAGTGATATACAGCATGCATCAGAAGAATCTGCACACTCCCTGCTTTCTTTGGAGAGATCTCTGAATATATTGATTCCACATCAACTGAAGAGGGTCAATGTTCAGGGACAAATTTGTAAAACCAGCAGTATCCTATCTTTGAAGATACCAGTAATAACTCAGTCATCATCCCTCTGCCAATATGAAGAGAAAATTGCTCGTTCTCTTCTGCTACAAGAGACCTTACACTTTTTGTGATCTCCATCTAAAACTGTCACAAAGTAGAGACCATGATTCTGAAAGTACATTAGTGAAGTAATTTTGCTCATGTAGATAGACGAGAGTAGAACTTTTTTTCTTGCTGTATCTATGAATTCCAGTTCATATTTCTTCATAGAAAGTGGCTTCCCCCCCTCCCTGGATTTATATTAAGCTGAGCAAGCAGTTCTGGTGAAATTAAGCCCATGTATAAACAATAGATTTGGACAGCTCAATTTTGGTCCTGAAATCCATTAGAATTTTCCCCTCCTCTACTTTATTACAATTTCTGATTCTTTGCTTCTTATCACCTCCTTTTGTATTGAATATCACATTGTGCAAGGATATGCCAAATTGGTATTGCTATAAACTGATTGCCTTGCTTGGGAAAAGTGCTGAATTCAAGTTTGAAATGTTTGAGCTTGACCAAACTTTTGGAAAAAAAGAAAAAGAAACCATGATTGTATTTCCTTTCCTTTTTTTTTTTTTTTTTGTTTTTTGTTTTTGTTTTTCTAGTAAGGAGTGAGGAAGATCCTGAGTCTCGACCAGTACTTAGAATAGATTTATAATTTGCATGAAATATATAAATGAGATGACATTACAGGAGACATTACTTTCCAAAGAATTTCCAGAGTTACAGGAAACATGAGTGATTTTACTCCTGAAATTTGTAGGCAGAAGAAATAATGATATTTAATTGAGAACTTATTGAAGGCAAAAGAAGGGTTAGGAAGGGCCACTTATGAGATGCCGGAAAGTGTACTGAAGCCTTGGCAGGTACAATCATGTTGAATCTTCACAGCAGCACTATGACACACTTATTGGGACCCCCATTTTATAGATGAAGGCACTGAGATTCAGAAAGGCTGTTCAATTTGCTTATGCTATAGAACTGTGGTCCAAAATCAGAACCGTCAGGTTCTCAAACCATTTGCACTACTTCATGCTCTGTAAAGAAATGAGCTTGTCTGGGTTCTGTATATGTTTTCTTCACAAGGAACTATGAAGGAAGGTGAAACAAAAGACAATATTAGAAACAAATGAATACAAAAATTGTCAAGTTGATGCTTAGGAAGGAGGCAGGTTGTTGCAAAAGACCTTGAAGCAAGGGAAAATTGTAACTGGGCAAAGAATTGAAAAACTTGGAGATTCTGATTAAAAAAATCAGGGCCCAACAATGGTGTAAACATTTGAAATAGTATATAACACGGTTATTTTCCTCAGGGACAAGCAATAACATCAGACATTGGGATTTTAAATTATCTGGCCAGGAGGCAAACTAGACAGAGGTGTTTAGAAGATGTGAGCTGTAACTTAAAGATGCGAAAGTCAACTGGGCACAGAGGGGCATGGTACCAGGGACTAAGGGGAAGACATGAGTGCTTTTGGAGAAGGTTAGTGTATATGTGTAATTTCTCATGAGCTGTTCATTATGTAACACCTTCAATCCATACATCTCAGTATTTATTCCATCTATGCAGTAATTCTGTTTTAGAGCATAAGTGAAACACAGGGGAAAAGGTGGATTTTTCTAGGTGAAAATATGAATATAATTAGCTTATAGCTTTCAGGCAAGAAACTTTGCAAACTCTTACTCCAAATAACCCCTTTCCCTTTGTCAACACATTTACCCTCACTTCATTTTATTTTTAGAAGTCATAAACTTAATTGTTTCAATATGGCATGATTTCCTCTCAAAATCCCTAGTGGCTTTAGCTGTTTTAAAAGAAAGGCTGTGGGAAAGCAGGCATAGATATGTGGAGGACTGTTGGTGAAACTAGGGACAGTTACAGGAGTGTAGGCTGTGCTGACTTATTCTGTGTTCCAGGGAAGAGCTGGCCCATGAGGAGCAAAGATGCACATTTAAAAATAATGCCTTTAATATATTGCGAACAAGGAACTTTTCCTTAGTGTATCTCTTATTGTTCCATTTCTTTTTCTTGCTCAGTAAATACAAGGCAAAGAAAGCTTGCTTTTAGGTTTTAATTTCCCAGCAGCAATATGTATTGAAAACAATAATTAATAAAAGTTATAGGATAAATATTTTAAAGTTTGCATTAAGTGCCTTAGCCATGTTTTATAAAAGAAACTCACCACCTAAAGATATGTGAGTGTGTGAGTATGTGTGTATTGGGAAGACACATGCACTAGCTATCTTTCTTAAACTTGCCCTTAACCAACCCTTTATGGTGATGTCTAAATGATGGGTCCTATGTAAAGAGATTGTTTCCCTAGTCCAGTAACATGACTTTAAATGTAATATTCACCCTCTAAAATGCCTTAGCTACCAGATCTACAATTAAAAAAAAATAATCCAGACAATATGTTCTACTAATACAACTAAATACTGTCAAGCTGTTTTTTTTAAAAAAAACCTTGAAAACATGATTAAAAGAGCATGATAAACAATACTTTGCAATCTGGTTCATGTGACAATGTTATGTAATAAAATTAGGTTTTCTTCCAATTTTTCCAGTTTATAATTGAGCATAGCTATAAAGAATATTCATTTGGTTCCATTGACCTAGGAAAAGGAAATCCTTACCTTCATTTAGAAGTCAATACATTTTTTTTAAAGTAGAGAATATTCTGCCTAGAAAAGTTAAATGGGAACCATAAAATAAATAAATAATGACTTTTCAAACTTTTCTTGGACTAGTTCAAATTTTGAAGACTTAGATTGAAAGAACTTAGAGATCTCATGATGACTGCCCATAAAGTAATATACAGTGTTATTTTCTGAAAGCTATTAAAATGAATGAAAAGAGTTGTGATACAAGAAATATCAGAAGAGGCAGGTGGGAGAAGAGTGAGTCATAACATATACAATTAAAATTACATAGCTGTGCTTTCTAGTAGATACTCAAATAATTAATTTAAAAATGTACTGATTAATTTAATGCAGCAGAACATTTTAGGGACTGGCTGGCAACAAGGGTGATATTGCAAGATGAATAAGGCAGTATCTGCTCTAAGGGAAATTGTAGGCTGTTTATGTGTGGGTGTGTGCATACAGTAGAATGTGGGCTGAGTACAGGGTGAGTGAGTAGAAAGAGGGAGATTAATACAAATCCACAAATAGTAATGCTACAAGACAGTAAAGTAACTTGTATTAGAGGACACCCTATTTCAGTAAGGAATGTACCAGGGTCAGAGAGGAGAGAAGGAATCAAGGGCTGGGAGAGTAGGGGCAGTGTCAGGAGACGAAATCTAGTGTGTCATGCTCTCTAGGTTATCTAGAGTGCTGGTGAATGAAGTACCATCCTACACAGAGGGCTTTAAAGGATTGAAAGTCTACATGCTGGCTTGTCCTTGGCAGTGCTCTCTACACCATCATCATTCAAAAATGGTATTTATTAGAATGAATTTGAAACGATACACAAAATGCATGTGCATCATTATTGAGAAGCTACGTGGAAGTGGTTAAATGAATATAGATGAGAAAAATATCTTAAAGTTCAGTATCAAGGCAAATTATGGTATTATTAGGATTACTGAAGACTGAACACTGAACCGCAAGTAAAATGAACTACCCCTTCCTAGCAGAAGTATATGGGCAAGTAACTTAGTTTCTGAATTTACTTTCTTAACTTGTCATATAGAGAGTTCTTACAAAGATCACAAGATCCTTTATCTGAAAGTCTTTGGTGAATCTTCACTTGCTATACAAATGTAAGGTATGAAGCAAAGGTAAGTATGCCAAAAGGCGGTGTTTTAGAGAGCAACTTCATTAGCATGGGTAAGTTGTATTGCAAAGAAGAGAGGCACATGGTGGTACCTAGGTCTGTTAAACAAGAAACAATAAGATTTGGTCAATGAATAGTCTTGCTACAAAAAATAGATTCCTACACGAAAACACTTGTTGGAAAGGTACCTCCCTACCCTTACCATCTCCTACAGACAAAAATGACTTACTTACATTAGTCAAAGACTTTGGGGAATTTATTACAAGTGTTGTTAATGAGACATATTTAAGTAGTTGGATTGATTACAGTTTTCTGCATGTGATGTGTTATATGTGTATATCAGTCTGTCCAGAAAAAGTCCAGCCATTGTCAATATAACAAGAATGGTTTTCACGAAATCAATGTAATATGGCCACCAAGGAGAGTGGACTGGAATGTGCATGCAAGAACAATGACGACTTCACTGTACTAGTCAGCGGGGGCAGTAGATGCCTTTGAGTGAGCATGTGTACTGTGTGGCCATCATATTCAAAGTGACTAAGTGAGTAGAGAAATGAATCTGCATCAAATTTTGCATTAAGCTTGACCATTCTTCCACAGAAAAGATTCAAGTGACTTAGAAGGCCACATTTTTGGGTAACTGGTGATTGGCTGCCTCATCACAACTTATGCACAAGAAAATGCAGGCTCATGCATCATGTCTCACAGAGAGTTTTTTGGCAAAACATCAAATCACTCAGGTGACTCAGCACCCCCTACGGCCCAGATTTGGTGTCCTGTGACTTCTGGCTTTTCCCAAAACTAAAATCACCTTGAAAGGGAAGAGATTTCAGACCATCAGTGAGATTCAGGAAAATATGATGGTGATTGGGAGACTGTGCGGGGTCCCAAGATGCCTAATTTGAAGGGGACTGAGGTGTCGTTGTCCTATGTACAAGGTTTCTTGTATCTTGTATCTTCAAGAAATGCCTTTATTTTTCATATTATGTGTCTGGATACCTTGTGTAGAGACTCTCTCTTTAGATATATATCTACAGAGAGATTATATATATTCCTCTTTAGATAATTGTTGAGGCTATGCCAGATTGTGAAAGCAAAGTTAATTTAGGTCAATGGGAAGAGAATTTATTTCCACTCTATTACCATCTAATCTGTAATTAATCCAAAGAAGAAAATACCAACCAATCCAGTCTAATCATTTTTCTTTTATCAAAAGTTAATTCAGTGATCATAAAGGAAATCAGAATGACTGTATCCAAATACCTAGTAGATTTCTGTGGCCATTTATTGCCAAGGCATGGACTAATGTAGGTTTTATTGAGAGAAGCTCTGGGTCTGAAAAAAAAAAAGGCTTGGAAATCCAAGCTTTCGGGTAAGAGATAGAGATACTGATCATCTCAGATTTTCAGAAAAAAATATCCTCTTAAGTGCTGAAGGAATAAATGATCCATGGCTTACATGCCATCCCTACAAGTTGTCCCTCTAAGACATGGCCTATTTCATGGTATGTTTCCCTTTATTTTGAAATTTTTCTTATGATTACAAAATATTTCAAAGATAACTGGAAAATACAGAAAAGTACAAAGAAGAAAATAAAAAAATTATCTGTAATTTTCTATCTAGAGATAATAATAATTATAGCCTATTTTTCATTGGTTATGTGTGCGCGTGTGTGTGTGTATGTTTGATTGTATATATATTACAAAATTGAGAACAAACCTACAGGTAATTCTGTTATTTTTACCTTAAAATGTGTTTCAGATATTTCCCAGTGCTGTTAAAATGCATTGACAACACTTTAGATTTCAGTATAATATTCCATTATGTGGATATATGGCAATTTATTTACTGTAAATACTCTCTTATTGATTTCCATTCAGAATGTCATTGCATTTTTGCTGCTTTTTTTGAAATATTAAAGGGCTTCCTCAATAGATATTTCTGTAGCCATATATTTATGTGTATTTCTGATTACTTCCTTAGTAGATCAAAGCAAATACGTGCTTAATTTTTTTAAATCTATATAAATTAGGGACTTTTTAAGGAATCGCCTTCTTAATCTGTAGTGAGCGTGATCAGTGTTGGGTGGGGGGCAGGGTTGGGGGTTTCAGAAAAGGTAGATCCTGGCTGGACCTGGATGGCAGTTACCGGCTTAGAATGTGGAAACACTACCCTCCAATGGTAATATATCAACCTGCCTTGCTTTTCCTAGGCAGCTTGAGAGGACAGTTAGATATTTTTAATCTAATCTGAGAAATGGTTAAGGGAAACATGGGATAGCCTATGCTAAGGTTACTGTCCAGCAAACCTAGCTGATTGTTCAATTCACCACTGAACTTTCTAGAGATAAATCAGGAGGGACAAGGATAGAGGGAGGAAAAGGACTCAGTGGGGCTGTGAAAGAAGAAGCTGTTGAATTTTAAGATTGGCATTGGTGATTTCTGTGAGACACACTGAGGTATTCTCTGTAGAGCGTGATCTCTCCCACTACCCCAAACAACTCTTTCTTGGTTACCCCATCTCTCTGAGTGCTTGCACCTGTCTTCTTGGCTAGAAATTTGAGCCAGATTCTTCATCCACTTAAGTCTGAAATGAACAAAATCCTATAATTTTATTCCACTTGGAATAACTCTTAAATCCCCATCTCTGTCCCTACTACTGTTACCCTTTTCCAGCCTTTTGCACATATATGCAACTCTGAATTTGCCCCACACTCCACTTTCTCCCCTAGTGTTTTCAGCTTACTATTCTCCAAATGCCATGTAACCATTTTACTTAAAGAGCCTGAAGCTACGGCAAATAACTTATCTACAGCTTGAGGTTTTTCAAGACTGGGGCTTTATCCTACTCATATTTGTAGCTCCATCGTTTAGAAAAGCAGCTGTCACCTAAACCATTTTTAAAAGGTCCATGAAGTTTTTGAATGGGAAATATGGTGGAAACGTAATCTGCCTAAGGCTACATAGCTAGTAAGTGTCAGAGAAGGATTCAGTCCCAACAGGTCTGTTTTTCCGTAAACTACATGGACTCAGCCGCACAGGGGATGTGAGACCTTCTTGCTGAAGCTGTCCTGTGTCCCTGTAGCACTTTTTGTGCATTGAATACTATGTCATGGGATTCCAATTCTGCTGCAAGAGAAATACTTGCATGTTTGAAGGTGGAGGGCAGAGGGGGCAGATTTATAAAGACCAAGAGAATTTGTAGCTGGGTGCGGGGGAGGTAGGCCTTGGTTGAAATAGGATTTGATCAGCAGGACACCAGGGCAGAGGGCATTCCATACCATGGGAGCAAATAGTGAAGGCCCTGAGATAGAAATGAATCAATAGTCTTGTGAGGGATGAAGAAACTGGCCTCTCTGGAAAGATTTCATGTAGTCTTTCTTATTGGACATAACCTTTCGGCGTTAAAGTTTAAAATGGGTTCATTAGGACCCTGGAAATAAACCCCATGATTTTGTGAATGGAGGTGCTGAGGATTGCAGAGAAGTATCCTTCTTTCTGCTTGAGGAGAGCAGAGGAGAAAGGTCAGCGGGGTGCAGCATTCTTTCCCTTTAGATTTTGAATTGAACCTGGATCATGAGAACATTCCTGTGGCAAGTCACCCAGCACAGGAGCCAGATTTGTATCTTAACGTGGCTTTAGTTTTTATGATAACTTTAGCCTTCAGAAAAATTTCACCCCTAAGTTTAGGAAAGCAGAAATGTGAAGTAGATTGTGAGAGGTTTGAATGTACTTATAAAGAGAACAGTTTTTACTGGCTAATAAATTCCTTTGTGGCCAAAAGCATGCTGTTGAAAGGGACCTGGCTGATGGCAAACAATCAAGACACTTAGAAAGAACCATTACCTGAAAATGAGTATCAACTGTGAACCAATGTCATCATATTAAATGGAATCATTCAGAAAAGTATTAGGCAAGTAAAAAAAAAAGTGCAAAGAACAGAAAATTACATTTTAGTAAATAAAAAATTACTAAAATTTTGGTTTAATATTGCCTTTTAATACTTATGGGTAAAAAACACAAGAAAAGACTAGCAAATTTATTAGCTTTTTATACTGCACATATATGTACGCACAGAGAAAACAAGTAGTTTTAATGGACTGGGACAATATTTTGAATTTCTACTTCTGTTGGCATCTGTGGGGATGAGGGAGAATGTCATATGTTCCTCTTCAAATCCCCATCTTGCCCCAAATGCTCCCTTTTATAGCATCAACACCCCGTGATTCTAGCTAGAGGTTACCATTTACTCTAGGTATGCAGCTCTGTTCTCTGAATTTTCAAAAGCCAAGTTGGGAGCATAATATGTGGGAGGTGTGTTTCAACCCTAAACCATTGTCTCCCTCCTGGAGGAAGCCCAGTTGCTCAGCTGCCATGTCACATGAGTCACTAATATGCCCAGATAGTTCTTCCAGCTCAGATATTGACAGTGAAAGCAGGTCTTTGCTGAGAAGGGCTCTTTCCTCAGGGTCCCTACAACAGTTGGTTTAGAATTTTTAGGGCTAAAGAGGTTCCACATGGGGAGAGAGGCCAACTGCCAAGACCTTGGTTGAACCCTCCACATAGCATTGCTTTTCTAAGGAAGCTGGTCTTGCTTTTTGCTTTGAACTCTTCCTGCCTGTCAGCCATCCTCTTTGAAGTCATTCCTCTCAGGATGATGGTCATGAGGCTTACTCTGCCTTCTTGACCCAGTCTTGGTCAGTCAGTCCTTTTTGCCTACTGTATCTTCATGTAGCAACCAGTTACTTGATACCCTACTGACCCTTGACAGTCTGCCCATTTTCCACTTGGCAGACTAGTTAGGCTATGTTTCACCCTGACAGAGCATGGGATTGCCAGAAATAATAATGATGGAGACTAGATGATGGCTGCCTTAGATTCGGGGTTAGTTGTTACTCCCTTATTACTCAAAGATACTATTCAAGAAAAGGAGCTGAGATTAGGGTCTGGCATAGAGATTCCTTTCCTCCTTCCTAAAGCACCATCAGGCCTATTTAAAATGTCCCACCTCTTAATCAATGGTATAGTAATGGGGGCAGGTGTTGTGAACGTCTCATCAGAGACACAACAGAAACAAAAGAGTCACCACTTCTTCTGTTAATACCTTGAGAATAGGATTTGTGACTCGTTCAGGATTGAATATCTACAATCAGTACAGTACATAGTAAACAGCAGGCCTTCAATAAATATTTGTTGCATATAAATAGTATAAGGTGGATGGAGGTGAATGCGAAGTATTATACTTTTTTCATTGGTATTATTTTTTTTAAAGATTTTATTTATTTATTTTTAGAGAGGGGAAGGGAGGGAGAAAGAGAGAGAGAGAAATATCAATGTGTGGTTGCCTCTCATGTGGCCCCCAATGGGGATCTGGCCTACAACCCAGGCATGTGCCCCAACTGGGAATCGAACCTGTGACACTTTGGTTCGCAGCTCGTGCTCAATCCACTGAGCTACACCAGCCAGGCTACTAGTTATTCTTATACTCTGACATTTTTAGTGGACAGTGCTGTTAATTATGCAGTTATTATTTTAGTGCCTCTTTTATTGCCCTTCAGCTTTGGGGATTAAGCCTAGAGTTCACAGTTTAATATCTTAGCTTCAAGTCAGCGACTGTTCATACCTAGGTGGCTCATTGTCTTCCTCCTGTTACCCACCTTTCAGTAATTGTCTCATTCCCTTATCCTTGAGTAACCTTCACATTTCCTATTTCTGCATGACCTGCCAGGATCTTCTCACCCTCTCGGGACATGAGAGTCTTGACTCTGGGCTTCAGTCCCCATAGCTGAGTGTATACCCCATGCCACCAGATGCTTGCATGCCCTGGCTGCCACTCTCTCATGATGCAGCGCTCTGCTCCCTCACTGGCTTCTCTATTTGCACCCGACCACTGGGTCTTTGCTGTGGTTATGCCTTTGTCTATTGCATACCACCGGGGAATTCCTATATTGTGTTCTCCTTCCAGGGCTGGTCTGCCTCAGACAATCTAGTTTTCCTAACAAAGCTACCCAGCTGACTGGGTCTGAGTTCTGAGAGAAAACATATTTCCCATGCCCCTTCACATGCCTTTCAGTATCTCTGCAATATGCACATTCAGCAGCTTTTCTGTTCTTTTTTCAAGTTAGTTTTACTGTTGGCTCTGGATCAGTAAATACATATTGCAGAGGCTGATCATAAATTTGGACAGGAGTTCCAGTTTTGGAGAAGTTTAAGGTCGTATACGGGGCTCTGCGGTCCCTCTTTGTGGAGGTCACAAGTCTTTGGCTCGGAGCTCATATAGTTTGCACTGTGTGTGTATGTGTGGTGTGAGACCGAAAGAGAGAGAAGGGTCTCCCTTTATTGTGCTATCACTAAATAAAACAAGGAGAAAGAATCAGGGTGGATAGGGATAAGATCCACCTTTTTATCCTCTAGTGATGTGATGAAACAATCATATATCATGTTGTTTAGACGGATCACCTTTCCCACATGATATTTTTTTGGCCTTCATTCTTGGCCTTATAGTAAACTCAGGGTCAGAATAAAAGTGATGGCCATCATGAATGTGTAAATCTTCACAACAGTAGACAAACAGGAATTTAAAAGGCTAACATAGTATTGTGGTCAATGAGGAAACGTGCAGAATGATTTCATTTGGGTATTGCATGCTGCATGTCTACAAAAAAAATGGCACAGGATTTTATAAACTTGCTATCCTATAATAGGGATATTCATTGCACTTGATTAACAGGGGGAAAGGAATTGATTTAGTTTAACACAACATTTGGATACTCTCCCTAATTTAAATTTGTGTTAAATAATAGTTATATGAATGTTACCTTGCAGCTGACCTTTTGGAATTGCTTTTCCATAGTGAATATTTTTTCTAGTTTTCTTTATATGAACTTTAAATGGATTTGCAGAAGGGAATGAAATTTAATAGTCCTATTTGTATTTTATCCACTCACTGTTATATCTAGGGCAAAGGGGTGTACTTTTGCATAAATCTCTAGAATCAGTCGATGGGTCAGGGCCCTTTTCCAGAGACTAAGTATCATCCATATGAACGATCTCTTCACCCATACTGTCTGTTCCACTCTTTTTACTGTAGATGCTATTATAATAGATTTATCCTCCTTTTTTCTTCCAACTTTGAGATTTTGGATTTGTGGGTAAAATCCATTTCCTACCAAGGCTGAAAGAATTAGAAACTTCTTTGGAGCTGTTTCCCTAAAAATCATAGGTGAATCTCAGGTATGACATGGCTGGGCCCTTTTAGGTACAACAGTCCTGTGATGAGCAACTTTCAATGGCCTGTCCACTAGACATGCAATTATGAGGAGATTTATGAAAACACTTAAAGAACTCCACTAGGAACTGATGAATAAGACATGGTCCATGCCCCTAATGGTTTAGCAATGCAGATCTTGGGTATAGAAGCCAATGACCTAATGCAGGAATCTTTCCTTGGTGATCCTGATGCTGGTTACCTATCTTGCTTGAGTCCTTTCCCACAACCCTCTCTTCTTTGGCTGTTTAATCTTTTGTAGAACAGCTCCAGCCTGGACAAAATATTGCCTCAAATATTAAACTAAAATCTCCTCCCTTGTAACTTCCTTCCATGGTGGAAATACATTCCTTTCCACCATCAGAGTCTTAAGGCCAAACAAGAATCTGGAGGTCCCAGTATGGACAGGCATCCAAAGGGTATTTAATCACAGAATTAGCTGCTACAGAAGTCTGGGTCTCCAGGTTAGGGCTGGGCAGGATTCCAAGGCAGATGCTGCAGAAATTCCATGTATTAGCTGGTCCCTCTGCACCTGTCCCAGTTATGGTATAGCCCAGGGTTCTTAGAGGGAGTAGGGTCCCTAAAAAGAAAAAAATAGGAGAGTAGAAGAGCTTGGCTATGATATTGCTTAGCGTGTCTATAATTGTAATCTGGCCTGGGGTGGGGTGATGAGGTACAGAAACTCCTCAAAAAGAATACACATTGGCAGTCTTGAGAGCCAACAACGGGAGAAAAGTGTCTAAAATAGGCAAGAGTTCAATCTTATAGACCAAGTTGGGGCCTATATCAGGATTCTAATTATAACCTTGTATTCAATATAGAATCTCTGGTCCTCCCGTGCTCTTTGTGTCACCTCACAGATATTCAGAAAAGATGGGGTTCAATCAATGAAGGATGGCATGAATTTACATACTATTCCATCAAGTTTTTTATTTTTTAGATACCAAAGGTTATTGCACATGAAAAACTATCCCAAGTCAGGTGCCACTTCGACAAAAGACCACGATTTATGTCCTAGTTTGATGCCCAGCCAGGGGTCTGGCTCTTTATTCTTCTCTCTTTGGTTATCTTATTTGTCCGCAGGGGCCAAACTATCATGTGGGACAAAGTTACACAATACTTTCCAGTTTCTCCTTTTGTAGGTGATACAGTTGTCACTCCTGGTCTTGATATGAAGGGGGACAAAGGAACTTGACCCATTCTGCCGACAGTCAAAGATCCCAACTGATGGCCTATCTTACCCCTAACATAGCCGGTACTTTGGAGGAACTTGTGTTTAATGTTGAGTCCAAGTCTATTTTCTGGTCAGTGGCCACAGAGATAGTGGGCTCTGTTAAATAGATGTGTTTTTGGAGACCACACCCAAGAGTATTATCTGAATAGGGGCTGGGACTGAACCAGTATTATTTCTTTCCCCAGTCGCTCCTTACGGCAGGGAGGACTTTGCCTGATTGAACCTGAGCCTCTTGGGATAACCTCATCCTGAGAGCTAGCTGAGAGGGGATCTTCCATGAGAGACTTTATCTTCTTTGAGAATAGTTCTCTCTCCCCTCTGTTCTGCTTAACTCTTGTGTAGCAGTCTACTCCCCTCTTCTTTTATTATGACAGGTCTTGAGTTTTGGAAAGCATCATCATCCATTTACATATTCATTCACTACCATTTTGTCTCCTAGACCAGAGGAAACTCCCTACTATATAAAAAGAAGCCCAGAACCTCACTTCCTTCATCTTGAAGAGGTCCTTTGATCCCTTCTTTTCATTGGGAACTCTGTCATACAATCCTAGAAAGGTCAAGAGGTTTTACTATGGTTTGAGCTGAACTGGCCTGTCTTCTTCCTGTGAGGAGCCATGCAGTAGCTGGAGAACTGTTCTTTTCTTCTGTTTGTTTTCTTACCTTCATTGCTCCTCCCTACCCTCCCTTAAGATGAACACCTATGATTTGAAGAAATCTGGCTATTTTATGTTTCAGCTAGTTGTCTGCAATACATTTACCATAATTGGCACTTCCTCAGAATATCACCAAAGTTTTGGTTCTAGCATCTACCCCTAGAGAGGTGTTTTATAAGAGATCCCTGGGTAGAATCCACCTGGCCAGGCTTTCTCTCTGTTGGACTGCAGCTCCACCAGGGAGTAACATCTGAGTAGAGGAGGGGTGACTCTCCCACCTTCTCAAGAATTGTTTTCATGCTAGGTGGTGAGTCGTAGAGTACGGTGTCAACGATCATTCCCTGTCTTCTCAGTAGCCCCTGTGAACTTCAACATTGCCCCTTGGAGGCTGCCGTAGGGCAGGTGAGACCTTTCCCTAGAAATTCTGAAGTTGACTTCTTGACTGCTTCTCTCCTTTCTTCCCCTTAATATAATTTTATGTTTCTGCTTCTCTACTCTTACTTCCTTTGCTTAGTTTTTTTCTTTCTGCTGCTCTTAATGTGCTTGTATACTCTGTTCTCCATGGTTGGGGATGGGTATCTTCTGTTTCCTGCTTCTGTTAATAGACATGGTATGGATTCCTTAGAAGTTGAATGAGGGACATACCTCTACTGTAACTGGTGACTCATTCTGCAGTCACTGTCTCTGAGACAAATTGACCTTTTTTTTTATTTGTTTCTATCAGATGGATCACTAGGTCTGTACTCTTAGATTTCTTTTGTAATTGAAGGCTGCCAGTCACTAGCCAGAAGTTCAAGGAAGCAACCAACTAGGGAGAGGAAGCTAGTTCCTGCTACCTGGTGCTGTAATAAAGCAGTGAGTTTCCATAGAAAATGACAACCCCAAATCCTTAGCATCCTCCAAGGAAAGTGCACTGGGCAGTTGCTCAGCAAGACTCAGATCTCTTTGAGTTGCTGGTTGTTTAAATTTTTCTTTTTCCTTTTAAGATTAACCTTAATATTATTAGCAATTTAATTTACCTTAAATATAAGGATTTGGCATTGATCCTGTAACAGAGAAAGTATAGGGAATCATTTCACGTGGCATCCAGGCCATTTCTTCTTCTCCACAGGACTTCTGTAGTCCGTGCATATTTGTTCATAGCTGCCACAACACACGGATCCTGCCGGTCAGGATCCGCATTAAGAAAGCCCTTACTGCTGTTATGAGTTCTCCTGACAATTCAAGTGTCAGAAGAATTTCAGCCCCAGTCAGAACACATGGGGACCTATTTCTTGTCATATGTTGGAATGCCTCAATTTATTGTATTACTTCTTTGTCAGTCAGAGGCCAACCTTGTGATCTAGTTCTGATCCCTTTATATAAAATAGAAAGATTATATCTGAGACTGACTTCTAGCTCAGATTACTTCAGAGTCACTGGGCCTCATGCCTCAGACCGAAGGACATCACTCCAAATCCAAATTTCTGGGCTTCTTTCCATATCTGGGCCACATTTTCCCTCCTGCTGATAACCTCATCCTATTTGCTCTCTTGATGGAGGCAAAAAGAATGATCCAGTGCCATTTCTAAAATGTTTCCTTTTTATGCCTGACATGCATGTATAATATAAATCATAAAGGAGGACTCCCAGAATAAATAACCTAGAGAGACAATCCCTTGGAATTAGAACCAGAATGAGTGGCTCTCAACAAGGAGAGGATTCCTGGATCCTTAGGACATGAGGGAAATAGTTGTGCAGTTTCTTGTCATCGAAATCTCTTGCTCTCAAAAATAGCAGCCTTCTCATCTCTCTACACTGGGGATGGAGGTGGTACCTTTGGTCTTGGAAAAGGAGGGCACACTCCAGGATCTGGACTGTAGGTTTTTTCATGTTCTTTTGACTTAGAAATATTGTGCCCTTGGAGGTATTTTAATCTCATTATGTTTGGTGTGACCATTCGATGTGGAGGGGGTTATTGTTCTGTGACAACTGGAGTGGTGCTTAAAAGTGAGGTCTCCACCCTCTGACAGTCACCTCCAGCCTTGAGCTGTCCTGCGAGGTCCAAACAAAGAGGACCAACACTTGCCCTCTTCACTCCACAGGGCTGCCTCTTGCCCTCCTGGTCATGATGAGGTCTTAATCTTGATTGGTCCTTGTTTCAGGTCCATCTGCCTTGTCACTTGATGGAGTGGAATTACAAGAGCAGACAAAGCCCTCACTGACTAGGAACTGAGAGGGCACCAGTAGTTAGTACCTTCATCATGGAAGACCCTTAGTATTATCCATGTATATAGGAGGGGGTCACTGGGATCACTGTCCAGGGTGACTAGCCAGGGTCAGAGCAGTATTTTCACAGGTGCTCTTACCTCAATGTCTTCCTCTTCCTTGTGTATCCCACTGGCTTTAAGGAAGCTTGTCATCGAAATTTCCTCTTTCCAGGGAGCAAAATCTGTGGTAGTCTCCTCATAAAATAACTCGTATGTTCTGGACCATACCACCCTTCATCACCTAGCCTCAACTGATGAATAATGTATCACTGGGCCTTTTTCTCTTGGAATATAACTGGAAAGGATTTGCAGAGGCCATAACCTGAGAAACAAGTCAGAAAGATGAATTCCTCTTCTCTTCTGGATTTGGATTTTGGGTATAGGCTGAACTCCCTAGTCCGCCTAGGAACATAGTCCCTCAAAGTTTCTCAAGAAAGGAATAGCCAGTCTTTGAGCTCTATATGACCTATAAGCTGTTCACGTTTTTTGAGTGCCTACTATGTACCAGGTACTATGTTTGGTTATTTCTATCATGGGCTTCATGTCTGATAATTTTCCTCATGCCTTAGAATTTGAGAGATTATTGGGGAAGTGGAACATTCTCTTCCATTCTCTGTGCTAGGTCTCCCACAATGGTGGTCTCTGTTTTAGGAGCCTGGAATACTCTCTTTGGCAAGCCTGATAATGCTACTGTCCTACCCCCAGTAATACAAAAGTAGGATTCTATAGGAACCTTCAATATACTTTATTTCGGCTAAAGGACAACCTCTTTCTCTCCTACCTCTCCCTTCTCCAACCATAAATTGTAAATTGCTTATTTTAATTTAGATATGTGCAATGCTCTTTGGGAGTGCTTTAGCCCTTCTTACCATTAACACCCCCCCACCCCAACCACTGCCCCTATATTGCTGTGTTCCTCATTATCTATTATCATCTTATTCTTTTCTTGCCAATTCTCACTTCATTACCTGGGATCCTCCTAGGCCTCTAATCACAACCTAGTCTTCAATGAAGTCCTTTCTCTCAAGAGAATATCGAACCCCTGAAATCTTAAGATCAGTGCCTCATATTCATCTTTTCTCTGTAATGGTACTCTATAAAAACCTAAGTTTGGATCAGGAAACCTGAAGCTGCCTGAGCCTCCCAGTGACATCACATGGCGCCTCTTACTACTAGATAAGAGCCACTTCTTGGGTTTCCCACTACCCTATTTCAACCTTCAGGATTTCTTAGCATTGGGTCTTGATTTTAACTTTTGAAAAATGAAGGACTGGACTTAGATTATATTTATTTCTTTGTTTGCTTTCCAGGTGGTCCTTGGCAGTGACTGAATTTAAGGAAGCAGCCTAGCAGCACTGTAGTTTCTACTTAGGTGACAATGTTATACTGACCATGAATGCCAGGCACAAACCCCTGATGTGTTCATTGTTGGAAAAGAGCCCTCAAGAGGCAGGTGCTAGAGGTTTTGTAAATCACACTATGAATGCCAAGATTTTCCCACTTCACCCCTTTCTTAGCGAACTTGGTCTAGCCCTCTGGCCCAAAGGTGTCTTAACTACCTTTTGTTGGGTGTGTGGTTCAGCATCATTTTTCTGAGGCACTTCCTCTTGGTGATGCTTTGTGAGCAGTGGCATGAATGGCTTCTGTGAAGACTTCTCACATAAGGGTCCATCCACTTGTCCCTGTAGCTAGTGTGTTCTTGACTTTTGGACAGTTGGTTGATAAATGATCTACCTCCAGCTGGGATGATTTTTGCTTGCCATGTAAATGTAGTAGTTTCCTCAGGAAGAAAATGAAGGTGGAATTCTCAAATCTCATTCCATTGGGAAGTCCACAGGGCTTATCAAAGATTCTCTCTGCCCTTGATGGAAAATCCTAAGGCTTCTAAGGCTCCATATGAAGAAAACTCATTTTTCATATTCTGGAGGGAAGTTCCCTCTCACTAATGGTATGTCTTCCATGGAGAACATTTTCATGTTCTGAGCCATTGGTGAACATATACATGAATAACTTCTTTGCATTAGGAAAGAAAGACCTTTGACTTCCACTTTCTACCTTCCCTCTAGGCCACTGTGCCACATTCTGTGAGTCACAGTTCAGATGCTCTTCCGTTCACTCTTGTCTCCCAAGAGCTTAGAGTCACAAAACTGTGGGTGCTCCCTGTTCCTACCGTCACACCTTCCTCCAACTGTGGTGTTTTCATTTTTAAAAATTTTTATGGCATTGACATAACAATATAAATATTTTATAAGTGAAAAGCTATACATCCAACCAGCCCAGAAGTGTTTATTTTTTCATGTTCTCTTCCTGCCCCATTCATAAGTGGATGGGATATTTATGTAGTTTTCATACCTGATCAAATGTTTATATTCTGTATAATCTTCTATGACTTGGATCAATTTCAGGGGGGCATTGAGGGTTTGTCATTATTAATGATCAGCCATGTGGCCCTTTTTATAGCCAATTTTGTGAGTGATATTTTTAATAGGGCTGAAAGCAATAGTTGCCTGTAAAACTCTGTCTTTGAACCTCAGTATTGCTGCTGTGATGTTTGACCTCCATAGTTGAGAATCACCATGATGAATTTTGTCTTAGCTTTATTAAATGGCCTCTCTCAGGGAGAATGAATCTCCTAAGGGGTAAGGAGTTTTCTTTCTCTTTTTGTGAGCTCTGAAAACCTAATTATATTCTAAGAGAAAAATATCCCAGAGAGCATATTCGACAGGAGTCCAGATGATGGAGGCTAAGAGGGAATTAGAATCATTTATTTATAAGCATTTATTCAGCCACTACTCTGGCTGAAAGATAGAGTACCAGTGGGTTGGAGTTCAAGTGTAAGTAAGAAATTGTCCCATAACCAATATCTTAGAAGCTATAGTATTAGAGTTTTCAGGCTTCTGGGACACTCCTCTCTTCCAGACTTTCTTGTCATCGGTCCTCATTTCTACTCAGTCCCTCTAGCTGCCTGCAGACCTATTCACAGTTCTCATCTCACTGTGCACACTCTTTCTGGGTTTTCCTAGGTGCACCCAGGATCCTTCTACATATTTTGTGCTCCATATCCTCGGTTATTTTTTTTAGATTTGGGTATGGCACTTTCTTATTTTTAAAATTTAAAGCTATGGTTTTTTAAAAATTATTATTATGAGACTAAAACATTGCCATTATGGAGAGATCAGAACATGTACATAAGCAAAAAACAAAACAAAAAACTAACATGGAGTCAATCACTGTTAACATTTATGTGTATACCTTTCTAAACCCTCATCCTCACTCCTTAGTGGTATTTCTCCAGATTTTTAGTGCACATAAACTTACTGTTTTGTAGAAATGTGGTAACAGCCATTTACCCCACCCTTATCATGTCCATAGAAGGTACCTTGGGCACCTCACTTAAACTGTCTGCATTTATTGTCTTGCTCCAGCTCAGCTCAGCATTACCCATGTCTTATTATCAGTGATGTCACCATCATCTAATCAATTCTTTAAGTCTGAACAATCTGAGTCCAGTCCAAGAATCAGATTGATACCCTCTGCTTCAATGTAGCTAACAGGTTTTGCCAATTCTATATCACAAACATCTCTAGAGTTTACTCATCATTGCCTGTCATTACCTTATTTTAAACCTTCCCTAAATCTTGCCTGGATAACCCTACTCCAAATTGTCAATCTTTCACACCCTGTCAAAGTCATTTTTCTAAAGTGCAAATATGATTCAGATATTCCTCTGCTTAAAAACACTTCATTGGCTCCCCATTGTTTACAGGATAAAAATCCAGACTCCTTAGCAAAGCCTTTAGTTATGTGACTCATGCATAGCTCTCATTTCCTATCTCTTGTTCCATCGCTTCTCTGTCCATGAACTTTGGATCCATAATTACCCCACAATGTCTCCAAATATTCATGCCTTCTGTTCCCTTTCACTGAGATGCTCTTTATCTCAATTTTCCATCCTAGGCTCACTTCCATGTACCCTTCTGCTGTCACTGCCCTTCAGCTACACAGAACTCTTCTTGGTCTACCACATATGACTATCTTCTTGGGTGCCTGGCTTAGAGCACATTCTGCTGGAGGTGGGAAAGAGACTTAGTGATGCATCCCAAGGGAAACATGCTAGATTATTTCAGCCATTGTTAGCAAAAGCAGGAGGCTCTCCTACAGAGCAAACACATGGCCCAGCATCACCAGGACAAAGAAGGTGAATAGCCATCACCCAGGTGCCCTCAGACTGTGAATTGGGCTTCATAACCTTAAAAAAAGAGCCATTGCTTTGTTACAAAAAGGATTTAAAAGTGTTACACAGATGAGATACTATGATAGAATGAGATATGTGAAATTAAAGAATATTTAAAGATCTTGTGCCGAAAGGAAAACAAAGGTCAAAATAGCCCAAAGCCAGGACATACTACAATGTAAAATGAATACCATGACTTCATTGTAGATTTTCTAGAAGAGAAGCCACATACAAAAGTGGGCAAAAGTAGGTTTATAGTTCACATGGAAAAAGACAAGCAGGTTATGATTATTGTAATAGCTTTATTAATGGAAAAGAATGTCACAATGGCACAGCGCACTTAGGTACAATCTCTAAAGTGCTCAAATTGCTGGCCTTCATTATCTACACATTTTTAATTGAAGCCTACTTTCTATACTCAAGCATACTTTGGCACAAAGTTCTTGCCAAACTGTCGAGAACAAAGTATTGTCATCAATTTCTTCTTTTTTATTTTTTTAAGGAAGACGTTCAATGTTCTATTGAACTTTCTTGTTTTCTTGCAAGGCTGCTGCTTCACTGTATAAAAATTGCACTAGCCAACTCAGTGTATTGCAAAATTAAGATAGTATTGTTTGTCATCTGATGCTACAACAACTAACAAAAACTTTTCTCCACTGCCACTTATTTCCAATGGGAAGATCATTAAGTATTTTGACTCAAATCCAGAGGCTGATGTAAGCAAGTTACAATACTATATAAGGCTTAATATAACCATGTTATCCTTGAAACACATAATTTTTATAACTAGATTTTATCACAGATAATTTCAGAAATTCTGATATTGTAACTGTAGCCTAGCCTAAAAACCGTAGAGTGTTGTGAAAAGGTACATACTGTGTTTATCTGCAATCATTAGAAAGTTGAGGTGTTTTCTTCCAATAACATTGTTGTAGTTTCTTTTTCCATTGCAATTACCATAAGTAGCTATTTTAAATCTTCTATCTTCCACTAACTTAAGACAATTATGTTACATTAAGTTGTTTCATGCTACTTTATTTAGAGGGGTTCCATTTTCACTCAGTGAATTTTATGTATTTCTCATATGTTCTTCACTCCTTAGTCTATCTAGTTCTGAAGGTTTACTCAGTGTAACCTTGATCAGACAATCATCTTTGCAACAAGATTTGTTGACAAGTTCTGGATTTTCTCAAGAGTTTCGTTAATTTCAGTTACCTCTCCTGATAGAGGAGAATAGAATTCACTAGTAGGTTTCACACTTTCCACAGCACCAAACTCATCTTGTTTGTTCAATTTTGTCCCAATTTCAGGCAGACTACAGTAAACAACATCTCTCAAAACTTCCTGTGCAAAATTGCTGATTCCCACTGTTCCATTACCATTTTCTGTGAATTTACACAGTGAGAGCAGGTTGGGGCCAGTTTGCAGCATCCAGATGGCATCCACCCACAGACCCCAGGGCCTTGGTGGACAGGGCACAGTGGGTGCCCATACAGAGTGCAGGCTGCCGGCCATGGTCCCCCTGTGCATGTTCTGTGCTGCTTAAAATGCATCCATTCAAGAAATGGATGAGCGCTACTGTCATCCATTTCTTGACATGCTTCTCTTCCGCAGCAAATCTGTTGTGGTAGGCAGTTAGATAGACATGAACAGAGCAGGGACAATGAGCCAGGTACAGAAGGTTACCAGGGCAGAAAGCCCCAGGTGCCTAGCAAGGAGCGAAACTGGGAATAAAAGGACCTTGCGTCCAGGGTGACCTTTCCTCCCCGAATATATCACTGTGGTTTAAATACCCTGATTTTTCAGATGCTGGTGGTATGGTTTGGACCCTCTCCTGACCTTTAATACACCTGCTCAAGCAGTTCAGACTGTTCTCTGACCCTTCCTCCTCCCCTGACATAATGCTAGTCATGGGGTTTTAGGTCCCCTTAGAGGAGGAACCAGGGGCCAGAGAGTAGCCTCAAATGACTCCCACATAAACCCTTGAGTGACCACTCCCTTAACTATTAAGCCCTCAAGACAATGTGGTTCTGACTCGCATCAAATACTATTAGGAACAAAATCTTGAGTCTGTTGACCATGGAGACGGTTGGAAAGCACCACCCTGAAAGGATACAACTGGAAAGCTGATGAATATTCTATTGAGATCCTCCACTGGGACTGCCAGATGGAAAGCCATGAGGGTGGAGGTCCCGCAGGCTCTGTGAAGCACACCCATGCCTTTCTTACTCCTCTGGCATGCATTTTTAATTTTCTCTCCTAAACTCTAAGGATCCCCATGATCCATGAAAGTCGGGGAGCAATGGGTCAGCAATGACCTGTCTCCAAGGCCTTCTTTTCTCTGACTTTTCAGTGAGCTAACAGCAGCCCTGCTGCGGTACATTTCTTCCTACAACATTTCTAGGGACGCAAAGCAGAACACCACCTATGCTCTCCTGTTGCTTCTTCTGTCCTAAGTTCTTCCTTTGTCTCACAGTCCCAGCTTTAATAAACATACTCTCAAAATCACTTGGACTTGTGTTGTGAAATCTTACCTGCATGAAGTCAAGAATTCACACACTACAGGCTGATCCAGGGCAGACCTTCACTGGGCCCAGTCCTTTTCTGGTGACAGCATCATCCACAGTACGTGGTTTTTGTAAAAAGAGTTTATATTTTACCATACTCCAAGGGAAGAAGTTCATTGCAGTGAAAGGTCTGGTGATTGTGGCAGCTATGCCACTGGTCCTCACTAACCTATCCACCTGTTGGGTGCTCACATCTGTAAATCTACTTTTGCCTACCCTTGAATTTAGCTCTAAACATTGTTATCCCACGTAAAAGAGGGAAATGTGATCATTAGCACAGATCCGTGATTAAGGAGGAGCCCAGTCATTCCTGGGAGTGACAGCAAAGAGTCATTTCTGTTGGACCTGTCTTCACAGAATCTTTGGGTTCTTTTTTCTTTTAAGAACTGTCTGAGATATTAATATCAACCCAGTTTTATACATGTCAGTGAGATGGAGCTGCTCCTGGTAGGAAGAAAAGTTGGAGGGCATTTGTTCTGGGTTTTCAAAGCCTTTTGGGTGCTTGGGTGTTTCCTATTGATAGGATGGTTTTCTCAGGTCCTGCAGTCTCCTGTGCCTAGATTTAAACTTATATTCTGTCCTGGTTTCATATCACCAAATTGTATCTTCTGAGTTGGAGTCATTTTTCCTATGATCTGGTTTCTGCTGTCTTTGCAGGGGACATAGAAATTAGAGCCAAACTGGGAGTGGATTTCATTTATTCAACACTCTGTTCTGTGCCAGTGACTGTTGTATATACCAAAAATGGCTTATAGGGTACGTGTGGGAAGAAAATACTTCTGAGCAGGCATTTCACTTGAGTAGCCCTGTATACACATATCTTTCTCTTGGATAACTTTATTCTAATCTTCTCATGGTACAAAGATAGAAACCAAACCCTAAAGGCAGATCTGATCTATTAGTGCAGTGTTTCCTTTTGGGCTTGTAAGTATCTTTTATGATTAACAAACAAATTACAAGTCTCTGGGGCTCCAGTCCCAGTATATGAATCTGCTGGACCTTAAGGCAGGCAGACTTGTTCACATTGGTGGGTGACCCAGATATTGGGGGAAACTCACTGGTACCTCCTGCTGGTATACCTCCCCTGCTTGCTCTGTCCAGGGGCTTGTGGGCCTCTGTGGAGGGTTCCTTCTTGCTCCTGGTGCCTTTGTTTCTTGTGTACAATGTAGGTGGGCCCCTCATCAATGGATTGAAGATGAAGATAGTGACTATGGTTCTTATAAAAGAAGACCTCATTGAGGGTTTGCTTCTCTCCAGGATGATGTGGTATTTTCACCCTTTTTGAGGGCAGTGGGTAGTCTGAATGGAGATGTTTCAATCCTGGCATAATTGTATGGCTGTTGGATATTGGTGGGGGTGTGGTGACTGGAGTGGCTGGGTTGTAAGAGCCACCCTCCATTTCAGAGCACACCCTAACCCTAACTGTAACCCTAAACCTACACAGTTAAGCCTTGCCTTAGCATGTGTTGTGTACTCCAAAAGGGCCATTTTATAGGTTGGTGAGCAGAGACCTACAGGTCCTCCTATGAGGACCACTCTCCCTAGGGATCAGAGAGTTGGAGGTCCTGGTCCTGGATCTCTGTGGCAAAATATTGGGTCACTAAGGGCGTTCCTCTGGTTGTCTCTTATTTAATAACTTTAAGTCTTCATTATTGATGCAGAGATCTTTTGTGGGCATGCTTATGCTGGGAAATCTCTCGGTACTTACCACAGTCTCTTCAACATAAGTCAGTTACCACAGTCTCCTCTATACACCTCTCTTCATTTGCGGATGCATGTATCACAACTGTAGGCTCCATTCTCAAGAGACAGCTTGAAGATGAGCCATAAGACTTATATGAAGTAAAGGAAAGCTTTTTGAAGCCAAGGACATTTTTATCTTGGCTCTGAATTCTAATTAACTCTGAGAGTCTTGGCTGGGTGGTATCCTTTTTCACCCTCGGGATCCCTAAGAAGTAAATTAATAAACAAAACATTTTTGAGTGTTTTTTATATGATAGGTTTTGTGATTTGGGATTTCCCATGCTGATCTCATTTTTGGTAATTTTGCTTCTACAGTTACGTATCCAAAGGTTGACGAATGAGAGATATTACCCGCCTGCTACTTTGATGCTGTCCCCTGATTTCCCAAAAGGGTCCTCTGGATAGATCCCTGCTTCACTTGCTCCACCTTCCATTTCCTTGAGGGAAGGATTTAGGATTGTCACTGGAATTGAAATCTACCTGGAATGTGGAGCCTGTTTGATTCTTTCTTCACTCCCTATCACAGGGTGGCTGTGCCTTAGTTCCATGACCATTGCCTGGCCATTCTCAGCTCTCTTTTGTCCCCTACCTCCTTAGCTCCATTCTCAGCTTTTCTCCCATTTCCTCCTAGCATCATGCACCAGGAGGGTTCTAGGTACTGTGGAGCTACAATGAACAGAGTTTTTGTGAAAGGGCGGAGATCTTCATAATCCCATTTTATTGAGAATTCTGGATAAGGACATTAACCCTTCTGTTTCCTCTCTAAATTTTAAAAAAAAAAGCTACATTAATTCATTAATTAGCTTTACCAGAAACTGCTAGCTTCTGTCACTTGCCCTGAGTTTCCTGCCAGAAGCAGATAACTGTTGGACCATGGTCCTTTATTAAGAAGCGGTTTTCTTTCTCATAGAGCAACTTCCTTTTCTGTGCCTCCATTTCTTCCTTAAACACAAGGAAATATTAATAGATCTATAGTTAACCACCCTTGCTTTTGTTTACATGCACACAGACACAGATTTCAGATGCAGGCCACAGCAGGGAGATGTGCTTGGAAGTTAGAGCAGAGTCATTTGTGAGCTCTGTGCTTCCTCAAACTGATCTCTTCCTGAAGATCAATGACAGCAGATCTCCTGTTGCTCTCTTTTGCTCTCTGACATGTTCTCCAAAGTTTGCAGTTGTGGGTTTACCTCACTGTCTTTTTAAGAAGGGAAATTCAACTTTTAGTCATTTGTGTCTTTCTATGCTTTACCCCCTCCTACTGGACAGCTTCTTTGATCTTTTGATCCAGGTGTTTCTTTAAATGACATCTTGTTTGGGACCAAGTACATGCCAGGATGATCCCTTACGGCCAGGTGCTTTTGTTTTTTGGCTGTTACGTTCTCAGTGTTCAGACACTTGGTTGACATTGAGATGAACTCAACAAGTCATCAGAGTAGGGATGCCCCTCTCACTGACTCGGGCAGCAGCAGACCTCAGAAACACCTATCTGGTCCCAGCAATCCTTGGTTGGCCTTTTTTCAAGAGTAGTGTTATCTTTCTCTGGAACTCCAGAGTAAACTCAGAAGTATAAGGTCTTCATTTCATATTTCCTAAAACACTCCCCCACTGGAATGTGACTGGTACAGCCACGGTGGAAAACGGTGTGGAATTTCCTCAAAAAACTAGAAATGGAACTGCCTTTTGACCCAGTGATTTCACTGCTGGCCTTATACCCTAAGAATCCTGAAACACCCATCCAAAAGAACGTGGGTATCCCAATGTTCACAGCAGCATTATTTACAATAGCCAAGTGCTGGAGACAGCCTAAGTGCCCATCCATAAATGAGTGGATCAAAAAACTGTGGCACATTTCCACAATGGAATACTACCATGGCAGAAAGAAAAAAGGAGTGCCTACCTTTTGTGACAGCATGGATGAAACTGGAGAGCATTATGCTAAGTTGATCCACCAGCTAGCAGTGTCCGCATCATTGCGTATGAAATAAAACATACACACGGACTACCGAGTCCGGTGGAGGAAAAAAGACGACAGCGAGACTTTTCTCTCAAGGGGAGCAAAAGCTGTGGCCTCCACCAAGATAGGCCTTTGTTCTATTTCTCCTCACATTACAAGATGGTCCTCCCTCACTCTGCCCCGGTTACAACAAAGGAGCCAATGCCCCTAATCACATCGCAGAGGAAGGATATTAGCAAATGAAAAGGCAAAAGTGGTTGAGCCAGTTACACTAGTCCCTGCAAGGTTTAGCACTTGCAGGGTGAGGGAGTTTTAGCAAAGAACAAGTCTCAGAGCAGCCTAAGTATATTGCAAATCTGATTACCCACGAGAGAACCTATCTGTGGGCGTGGGTCCTGTGCCTCTCCGAGTGGGAGCTGGGTCCACGCCATGCAGAAGGGTCTGCCACACTAAGTAAAATAAGCCAGGTGGTGAAAGACAAATACCATATGATCTCACCTATAAGAAGAACCTAATGAACAAAACAAACAAATGAACAAAATAGAACCAGGCGCATGGAAACAAGGAACGGACTGACAGTGACAAGAAGGGAGGTGGTAGGGGTACAACGGTAGAAGGAAGTGGAAGGGGCTAGACTAAGAACATGTATGAATGACCCATGGATATGGACAACAAGGTGGGGGCTGACTATGGGAGTGGGGGGTGGGCTGGGCAGAGGAGAAAAGGGTAAAAATTAGGACAACTATAATAAAAAAATAAAATATTTAATAAAAACAAATAAAATAAAATACTCCCCACCCAAATGAGCATTTTCCATTGGCCCATTTTTATGTCTTTCATTATATAACTGCATTTAGGGATAAATAGCCTCCTTTCTTTCGGGAAGAGCAGTCTGTCATTTTTCCACTTTCAGTGTTGTCCCAACTGTTTTTTTTTTTTTTTTGGTCAGAAGAGGTGCAGTAATTGACTTGGGCAGAGATTATCCCCATTTAGCACACTCCTTGGGTAATTAGATATATAAATGAGCATTGATTTTGTATCCTCTCAATACTAATTTTATTTCTGCTGAAACATTATAATAAAAGAACAAAAAGGCAAAAATAACTTATGGAAAGACTTCCAATTTCATTTTCCATAGTCTTTTCAGATTTTTAATCATGTGTAGATACGATCCTTATATAGTTATATTTAGAGTCTGGATACAATTTTATTGTTTTAAAATGTTACATTGAATATTCTCTGTATTGTATTTTAATGAATGTTTCTAATGATCCTACAATTTTACAGATTTTATAAAGCATTACATATTTTGGTTTCCTCTATTGTTCATTTATTTTTTCTTTTGTTATTACAAATATTAAAAATAAACAATTTTGTATATAGTGCTTCTTTCACGTGATTATCTTTCCTAGAGTTGGGTTACTGTGTCAAAGGATATGAATGTTTTTATGGCTTTGAAATGTTTTCCCAAGTTATTTACCAAAGCGGTGAATCTGTAATTTACTTCTATTGCCAGGAGTGCTAAGTGTATATCTGGTCATTTGGAGGAATTGAGTGCCGTATAGACTGTATGGGGTGTCCTGGAGCAAATGGTTGAACAAATAGTTTCTTTCCCAAACAGCTGAAGTCAGGTTCACAAACTATGGAATTAAAGTGAGTGACTGAGTAATTTCCCTTTTATCCCCTATATGCCATCTTCTCCTGTCCCCTCTTTTGTTTCAGATAACACATCCTTTTCATCTAAGCATCCAGGATCCTTGGAAATGCCCTTATTGTCTGTACAACTTAATAGGAAATAATAGTTTCAACAGCTGAGTTTACAGAAGCAAGCTTTTCTGCCTTATGTCCTTGACAGCTTCTCTCCCAAATAACAAATCTAATATTTACATAACTTATTAAAGGTTTTAGAAGTCTTTAAAAGATATAAACACAGACACATCCCTTAGCTCCATGTGGTATATTATAATTTGGCTATGAAGGAGAGAACAGAAATCTGGTTCAACTTAAGATTCTAAATTAGACTTTGAAGATAGGGTGAGAGAGAGTGTGGTAGTTAGGACAAAAACAAGTACAGAGGGCAGTTCACACAGACCCAGGCCTGGCAACTAACCCAGAGTCCAGTGGAATCCTGCATGGAGCCAGAGGAGCCGCAGGCAGCAACCTCGGGAGATGGGGAGAGCCCACAGCAAGTGAGACTTCTCTGGCAGAGTCTGAAAACTATGCTCTGAATTTTCTCTCCTTTACCCTCATGTCCATTTACATAAAACAAGGAAGAGTAATGTGGGAAAAAGGGAAGGAGAAAACAAATCTATCCAAGAAGATATACCTGTAATCCTGCTCTCCGAAAGCTTGAACCATACAGTGGATGAGGATCAGTGGATGAGGATCAGACCTCACATTCACTATTGAGGACACTCCGAATGTCTTTTAAACTAAGACCAAAGGTGACCATCTGATTATCCTTGAAGAGAATAATGGATCTAGGGGATAAGCATAAAGATTAATGAGATACTAAAAACAGGGCCAGAGGATACCAGAGGTTTCTAATCACTCTCTGACAAAACTAATTTTAAAATACCAAAGGTGTCTCTCAGCAGAAGACCAAGAATTGGGCCCTGGAATTTTTCTAAATTGGTTTGCATTATTAATGGCATCAAATCAACCCTCTTTTCTTTAAAGCTTGATGCTAGGAAGATTTTCTCAATGGTCTGTATACTTCTACAAAGGAAGTCTTGGCCCTGTGATTGCTCCTGACTGAACTTCTAGGTTTGAGGTAGTCAACCTTTTTATAGTGACAGTTGCCATTCCAGGACAGACTTTGTTCATCTAAGTGATATGGTACCATTTTCCCATCACCACCATGCAGATCTTTAGATACACATGCAGATTTGTGTACTTATATCTGTATCTAAATATGTCTGTATAAATCTGAAAGAAGACATAATTAGTAGAAGGAGATTGTCTTCATCACAGGGCTAAGGACCAAAATGTGGTGAGGTGTAACAAAGAACAACTGACTCTTTAAACTTCCTTCTCTTGGTTAATGAACTTTTGTTTCTACTCCCTTGGAGGCAAGGATTTGCCTGTTATCAGCACATAATAAACAACCTGGAAACTCCTGTCTGTGCTTATGGAGTTTTTGACTATAAATAGAAGAAGATATTGAATGAGTGCTTACTGAGTGTCATCGTTGTGCCGAAGTCCCTACTACCTGCAAAGTCCTAATCTTCTCAGTAACCTACCATGGCACTTTTATTAACCCCATTTTGCAGATGGGGAGACGGGGTTGGAAAGGTTAAGTAGCTAACTTTCCTAAGTCCCACGGATGATAAGTGATGGATGTAGATTAAACTTAAGCAATTAGCCTTGTTATAAAGTTTGGTATCAGGTATTGTGATCCCTCCTACTTTGCTCTTCTTTCTCAAAATTGTAACAGCTATTCAGGGTGGTTTATAGTTCCATATAAATTTTTGAAGTGCTTGTTCTATGTCTGTGAAATACTCCATTGGTACTTTAATAGGTATTGCATTGAATCTGTAAATTGCTTTGGGTAGTATGGACATGATGTTAATTCTTCTGATCCATGAACATGGCATATGTTTCCATTTGTTTATGTCTTCCTTGATTTCTTTCTACAGTGTTGTGTAGTTTTCTGCATATAGGTCTTTTACCTCCTTGGTTAGGTTTATTCCTAGGTATTTTATTTTTCTTGTTGCTATAACAAATGGGATTTTTTCTTGATTTCTGCTTCTGTTGTTTCATTGTTGGTATACAAAAAAGCCTTTGATTTCTGGATATTGACTTTGTATCCCACTGTTTTGCCAAATTCATTTATTACAAAGCCACTGTGACACAGACACCAGCCCACAGTATCTGCATCATTATGGATTAAATGAGACATTCACACAGACTACTGAGTCTGGTGGAGGAAAAAGGACAGCATGGCTTTTCTCTCAAGGGGAGCAAAAAGCCACACCCTCTGCCATGACAGGCCTTTATTGAGTTTCTGGTCACATCACACTATAGTCCTCATTTACTATGCATAATTTCGATATAGGTGGTTACCTCTTATAGACAACAAAGGAACCAATGCCACTAATCACATCACAAAAGAAGAATATTTGCAAACGAAAAAGGAAAAAGTGGTCGAACCGGTTATACTCATCCTAGGAAGGTTTAGCATGGATTTTAGGAAGTTACAATAAGCACCTGCTGTCCCAATCCAGGGTGAGGGAGCTTTAGCAAAAGCAAGACTCAAAGTGGCTTAGGTACAAATGCAGGCCTGATTCCCCATGGGAGAACCTATCCGTGGGCGTGGGTCCTGTGCATCTCTGAGTGGGAGCTGGGCCCACACCACGTGCAGAATGGTCTCCTACATCTCCCCCCTTGTTTTTAGTTAGGACCGCTATAGATCCCACAAAGCTTGCTACTTGCTGGTCTCTCACATGACCCTGGGTAAATAATTTGCAAATACATCAAAGTACATAGAGCATTATTATAATCAGGAAGCAACCAGTGGTTCCAAAGACCCATATTCTCAGATTAAGCTCATCAATCATTGTTGAGCAGTAATGACCAAATAGATAACATTCAAAGAACTCTGAGGGCCTATTTTGAGTCAGGGTCAAATAGCTAAAGGGCCATAAAATTTTTGGGAAACAAACCCATTTCCAAAGGCTTGGACCCTTATCATTTAAATTGAGGGTATTAGCAAAGTAGGTTTCATAGGGTTTTATGCTTTCTTTCTTAGGCCTGATTGCCCCCAGGGAACCTACCCTTTCCAGCACAGGGCGGCACCCACCTTCGGCATTGTTTCAGGCTTAGGTGGAGCAGGGGAAGTAGCAGCCAAGAGATTAGGAGACTTCTGAAGACAGAATGAGGACTCAGGCTATGTCAAAGTAAAGGGGGTGAGGGTGAGAAGCCATCACCCCCTTTTTCTGTAGGCCCCCAAGTCCTTCCCTGAGGGCCTCCATGTGATCCTACCTATCTCAGGTCAATACTCCCTTGAGGAATCTTACCCGTTATTGGCTAACCTACCAAGCACTGGGGACGAGGCAGGGTGAAGTAAAGTGGGCAGAGGTGGTGCTCCTCCCAGGTACATAAGCTTTGTCTCCTCAGTGGCTCAGGTCCTCATGGTAGAACACACCCAGATGAAGCAGGTCCCTTAGGCTCTTCTTACTCAGCCTTAGTTTTGGGGCGGGGGCGGGCGGGTGGCGGGGGGTTACAGCCTCTGAAACCAGGCAGGGTGGTTTCCAACATCCAATCTCCTCCTTTTTCTATTGTAAATGCAATTGTAGCTGTCAAGCCTGTGAAACCTACTATTTGCTATTCCCGAATGCAATCTCAAGAAAACAACCTTCATATACATCATAAAGCACAAGTAAGGATTAAGACAAAGGGGCATCCAAGGGTTGCCATGACCCAAACTTATAAATTCAGTCCATTGAAACAGTTTTTAGGGTTTAACCATTGAACATTATGGGGTACTGAGGGGTTGTTGCCCTCTGCAGGAGGCGGTTGAGCCTCAGTCCCTGTCATTGGTGCAGACCCCGATCCCCCTCCATTGGCAGACCCAGGCCCGTGAGTGACGGTGTGATTGTCATTTTCCTTCTGGTTGTTCAGGGTCAGCTGGGCCATCTGGTTTATCAGTCGATTGGTTCTCAGCTCCAGGTAGCAGAGCTTGGTGTCTGTCCCACTCATGATAAGGCTTTACTCTTTTGGCTGGCGGCCAGACAGGACCTGTAGGGATGGAAACACACACACACCCTCTTCCCCAAGTTAAAGGATCTACAGGGCCCTGCCAAGAGCCATCTCCCAGCAGATCTCTATATAAAACCTGAGGATAAGATGACTTTGGCTCCTTCTTCTGAAAATGTTTCTCAATTAGAGTACAAAGTGATTCATCACAATTTAGAAAATTATAGGTAAACATCGCTAATATAATCAAATTTTGGGGGGGAAGGACTCATGACTCCCCCTTTTTCTGTTTAAGAAGATTTTTAAAAATATGATGAGCCTCTTCTACAAATTGTCTGACTGGTTGGACTGTAAGGTATTTCTGCTTTATGTTAGATATTCCAACGCTGAAGAGAAACCTGAGTAGAATGGGCAAGGTATCCAGGACCATTGTCAGTTTTAATTGCTGAGGCCGTCCTAAATGATTAAAGGCTTCAAGCCAAATGGGCTTGTATATTTTTAGTAGAGTCTCCTGTAGATGGGGGTGCCTTGCTAAGGGCTTGGCAATCAGGACATTCTTTAATAATTTGCTTAGCTTGGAAAGACAGGCCCCCTGCTGTTTCTGCACGCTGCAATGAGTTTAAGCAAGTAATTGCCCTGTTCTCAGGATCTGGTAGCTCTTAGGTTCACAGTTTTCAGGGAAAATGGGAAAGATTGGGGTGGGGGAGGTGCTCTGAAAAAATATGTTTTAGACAAAAAATGGTTATGTGCCAAGGGCCTTTTGTGACTTGATTGAATAACCGTTCCCTCTGGGAGAACAGCCAGTTCTTCCCCAAGGAAACGATCAGTGTTTACAGGTACTGAGTTAAAAAATGGTACTTTGTCTTCTGTGGAGAAGGGCTAGTTCCCCCTGGGGAGACAGTATACCTATATTTCAGTTTTACAATAAAGGTCACTGCTCTGGCATAAACAAGGAAGATTCTTAATATATTTTTTTTAACACATCACACCCCCATCCTACTTATAGCATGCTTTAGATTGACAGATTTATGAACACATTCACAACTTTCAGAAACAATTTTTTCTCTACTGGCAAATACATTTACTTTTTTAAAATTGGAGTTTTGACCTGCTCCGTTTCCAACCTGGGCCGGTCCACACCTCCTGCCTCAGCCTCCCGAGTAGCTGGGACTACAGGCGTGCGTCACTGCACTCGGCTGGTCGCAACTGCGCTGGTGTGTAGGGGTGCTGGGCCCAGCAGGGACCCGGGAAAAAGGTAGGTGAGGGAAACCAGTCTCCCCTCCCTGCCGCTGCCTGCCCTGGCAGAGTGACCCAGCCCCCACTTGACTCACCGCAAGCGTGCATGCACAGGTGGCCGCAGTCGTGCTGCAAGCCTGTGTGTACACCTACCTGCGCTGCTGCCAAGCTCACGGAGCAGGCCATGAGACTTGCAGCAGCTGCCAAGAACCGTGAGAAGGGCCCAGCTAGTGCGCATTAGTTCCTTCTGTTTCATACTTCCAAAGTGTAAAGATCCCTTATCTGGGAGACATTTAGCAGCCCCAGAAGGCTGCTGAACCTAAAACGTTGCTCTTGTTCTTTAAAGAGGAGAGTTCATTCCCCATGGTTGAGGATTGAGAGAAACCTTCAAAGAAATTTTTTAACAAATGAAAGAACCTTTCTCTGAAATTCCTCCCACCACAAGCAGAGTGATTACAAAACCAGTCTCGATTTTGCTTTTTCTCCACGTGCACCTTTAAATCCTTATGCAGGCGTATGTAGGGAAAAGGCAAAACTGAAGGGGCCACAAGAGCGTGCACCTTTCAATCCTTATGCAGGCGTATGTAGGGAAAAGGCAAAACTGAAGGGGCCACAAGAGGTGGCTTGAAAGAAAGAATTTGCTGAGATGCGTGTAAACTGTCCTGTAACTAGTTGATGTTTTTAAAGCTGATTAAAGGGAAAATCTTTGTTCTTTTTCCCAAGCACAGACCTAGTTTGGGGTTGTGCTGCAGGGATTGGCTTGTGGGTGTTTTTACAGTGTTGCTGTGAGCGCCATTGTCGCTCTTAATTGCCCGACCCACGCCCCCCTGAGGTTGCAGCAAAAGCTTGAGAGAGGGAGCAAGGCTCCTGCTTACTAAAGAGGGTACAGTTGCAAAGCAGTAGAGAGAGACCTAGGAAGAAAATCCTTTTCCTCTGTAATCCAACACACTGCGACCTAACCAAAAAGCACCCGGGGTCCTCAACCCTTACGTGGGCTGATGCGCGCGCATTCCCACCAAGTTGGTGTGTTGTCCATAACGACGATGGCTTGTGGCCTCTGGGTCGCTGTTCATGGGCACCAGCTGATGCAGAGAGCAGCCCGAAGTGTCTGCATCATTATGGATTAAATGAGACATTCACACGGACTATAAGTCCGGTGGAGGAAAAAGGACAGCATGGCTTTTTTCTCAAGGGGAGCAAAAAGCCACACCCTCTGCCATGACAGGCCTTTATTGAGTTTCTGGTCACATCACACTATAGTCCTCATTTACTATGCATAATTTCGATATAGGTGGTTACCTCTTATAGACAACAAAGGAACCAATGCCACTAATCACATCACAAAAGAAGAATATTTGCAAAGGAAAAAGTGGTCATACACTTATCCTAGGAAGGTTTAGCATGGATTTTAGGAAGTTACAATAAGCACCTGCTGTCCCAATCCAGGGTGAGGGAGCTTTAGCAAAAGCAAGACTCAAAGTGGCTTAGGTACAAATGCAGGCCTGATTCCCCATGGGAGAACCTATCTGTGGGCGTGGGTCCTGTGCATTTCTGAGTGGGAGCTGGGCTCACGCCACGCAGAATGGTCTCCTATACCACTGTAATCAAAACAGCCTGGTATTGGCATAAAAATAGACAGATAGACCAATGGAACAGAACAGGAGCCCAGAAATCAACCCAAGTCTTATGGTCAATTAATATTTGACAAAGGGGGCAGCAACATAGAATGGAGCAAAAATAGCCTCTTCAACAAATGGTGTTGGCATAGTTGGGACAGCTACACGCAAGCAAAAAAAAAAAAAAAAAGAAAAAAAAGAAAAAGAAAAAGAAAAAGAAAAAGAGATAAAGAAAGAAACTTGAGCACCAGCTTACACCATACACAAAAATAAGTACAAGGTGGATAAAAGATTTAAATATGTCATGACACCATAAAAGTCCTAGAGGAGAACATAGGCAGGAAATTCTCAGATATTTCACGCAGCAATATTTTCACTGATATATTCCCTAGAGCAAGGGATATAAAGGAAAGAATAAATGAATGGGATCTCATTAAAATAAAAAGCTTCTGCACAGCTAAAGAAAACAGTATTAAAATAAAAAGAACCAACTGTATGGGAAACCATTATTTGCTAATGATACCTCAGATAAGGGTTTAATTCTCCAAAATAGATAAAGAACTCACATGACTCCACTCTAAGAAAACAAGCAACCCAATTAAAAAATGGACAAAGTACTTGAACAGACACTTCTCCAAAGAGGACGTACAGAGGGTCCAGAGACACATGAAAAGATCCTCAGTGTCACTAGCTATCAGAGAGATGCAACTTAAAACCACAATGAGATACCACTTCACACCAATCAGAATGGCCATCATAAACAAAGCAACAAACAAGTTCTGGAGAGGTTGTGGAGAAAAGGGAACCCTAGTGCACTGTTGGTGGGATTGCAGACTGGTACAACTGTTATGGATAACTGTATGGAATTTTCTCAGGAAACTAAAAATGGATATGCCTTTTGACCCAGCAATTCCACTGCTAGGATTATATCCTAAGAACCCTGAAACACCAGTCCAAAAGAACCTATGTATCCCAATGTTCATAGCAGCACAATTTACAATAGCCAAGTGTTGGAAGCAATCTAGGTGCCCATCCGTAAATGAATGGATCAAAAAACTATGGTACATTTACACAATGGAATTCTATGCAGCAGAAAGAAAGAAGGAGCTCCAACCCTTTGCAACAGCATGGATGGAACTGGAAAGCATTATGCTAAGTGAAATAAGCCAGGCTGTTAAAGACAAATACCATATGATCTCACCTTTAATAGGAACCTAATCAACAAAACAAACAAACAAGCAAAATATAACCAAAGACACTGAAGTTGAGAATAGGCTGACAGTGACCAGAGGGGAGAGGGGAGGGAATTTCAGGGGGAAAGGGGAAGAATTTTCAGGAACAAATATAAAGGACACATGGATAATAACAAGGGGGGTGAAAATGGGAGGGAGGTGGGGAGGACAGGGGGGATGGGCTAGGATGGGGGTAAAAGGCAGGAAACTGTACTTGAACAACAATTAAAAAAAGTTAAAAAAAAACTGTAGGCAATTGGATTCCAGAAATCACTTTTCTAATCACTGCAGTGTGAGAACACTCAAGGAATTAAACAAAACAAGGCACGTAGGATGCCAAAGAAGCCATAAAGCAATATGCAGAGTTCAGAACCAGGAATATGTTGGAGGGAAGATTGTCATGGTGAATGGTCCAGGATATGTTAGCTTTGTAGGTGAGTAGCTGAAACTACCTGGGAATTAGTGAGACCCCCTATTTGGGCACAGTGGTTGGGCAGTGGTTCTGAAAGGATCCATGAAAGTGTCAAGCAATTTTACTAATAACAACCACAGCTAACGATGAGCTCTATGTGCTATGCGTGGCATCAAAAACCTTATATGTAGAATTTTAATCTTTCTGTTAGTATATAAGCCTACTGCTGTTACAGGTGGGAAAACAAACTCAGAGGTTGAATAACTTTCCCAATGTCACTTAGCTAACAAGTGGCAGAAGCACTCTAACTCCATTGTTACAAATTAATTGCCTCTGTCTCTCAAAAAAAAAAAAAAAAAAAAAAGGCTGTAGCTCATTTACACTGGCTGCCGGTTAAAAAGGCTGTCAGTGGTAGGTGAGCAGTAATCTCTTTTAGAAAACCAGTGCCTTTGAAAATTTTAGGGATCCTCACTGACAAAAAAAGCTAAGACCTAATATCTTTATTTTTTACAGAATATATTGAATCAAGAAAAATTCAAAACACTTCATTTGATATGGGAGTAGTTTGTCCTCAACCCGATGAAAGTATGTTATCTGCTATTGGAATAGTTAATGTTCAGGCGTTAAATTAAGAAAAATAAAGCTCAAAGCACTGAGAGAAATTGAATGTATATTTTCAGAATAGGTTCCTGCAGTGTATTTATCTTTACTGAACTCAATGTCATTATAACCATATTATCAGAACACACTTGTCTTTCATTTAAATGGAATTTCTTACCTTATTAATACAACAAAAGTTATATGCAAAAAGGGAAATGCATAAATTCTACTTTTGGTGCCTTTCGAAGCCCAGTCATATCACCAAAAGTCACCCTGTTGGCGCCTACTCAGTATGCCTCTGAATTTAAAAAGTATTCATAATCTAGCATACTGTTTTTTGCCCCGGTTAATCTCTCAGGGCAAGTTAAGTCAATAATATCTGAACTAGTACATGTGACCATTGCCTTCCTTAAAGAGTTTTCTAGTAATCTACATAGGAAAAGTACTTATTTCCACTTATCACTCAGTGAAGCCTTCTGTGAGAAATGTAGCTATTTATATAGGGAAGATGCCAAATTCTTGCTTTTTTTGTAAAAAAAAATTCAGGAAACTTTTATTTACTATGTTAAAATCACCACATATTTCTACAGTAATTTAGTGTATAAAGCACTTGGACCAAATTATTAATGTTGAGCCAATAACTGTAGGGAGGCTGAGTGGCATGTTCACAGGCATATAACTAACAAATGTCAAACTTAGGGGTCAAATCCATGATTTTTGGACATCAAGTCTGTAACTAACATCATTCTTATAAAAGGCTTTGGAGGTAATTATGAATTTCAGTACCAATATTAAAGCATTATTGATGGAAATACCAAAGGGTAAAACAAAACAAAAAACCATCTACTTATACATGCAACAGTGTGGGTGGATTGGATATAATGTTGAGTCAGTGAAGCCAGATACACAAGACAATATACAATATGATGTGAAATAAGAGCTTCCACTTCTGGCCAAACCTGAAATATCTAAAATCCAAACAAAATATACGAAACAATGGTTTTTCAAGACAAACTACAGGAAACAGAGATCAGTGGTCTTTGAGAGCTGGTAGAAGGTAGGTGAAGCCCTGCCTCCTCCAGGAGAGTTTTCAGAATTGAGCCCTTGGAGGTAAAATGCAGGGGATGCTCAAAGGTCTCCATAGTGGAGCAGATGGAGCTGAGAATCCAGATGTCAAGGTGGCTGGAGTTGTCAGGCTGATTATGAAGAGGGGAGAACTGGGCAGAGAAAGAAATTCATAGGTGTGCGGAGGGTTCCCTTTGAGTCTTTTAGCTGAGTACTAATCAATGCTTGTGTGTAAGAAAAGAACCACTCAAAAGGATTAGGCGGAATCATTCTTGGAGCTCGCTCAGGAACAGAATATTTCCTGTTTCAACCACCCAGTATATAAAGCCTCATACTTCCTAGGGAATTGGGTGGAGTACTAATTTAGAACTCAGAGACGGGAAAAACTAGCCCTTGACAAAACACTGCTCTGATCCCACTAAAGTTTAACAGCAAGACCCAAAATAATCAGACTGCTTCCAAGTAACTTAACCATGTCCCTGAACAAAGCTCAAGAATATTTATAGGAAAACAAACATATCTAGTATCCAATGAGGTAAAATTCTCAATATGTGGCATCTGATGAAAAATTATCAGGCATGCAAAGAGACAGGAAAATATAACTCATAATGAGGAGAAAAATCAATTAATTGGAACTGACACAGATGATAGAATTAGTAGACAAAGAATTTAAAATAATTATTATAACCATATTCAAGAAGATGAAGGAAAGATGGAACATGTTAAACAGACTTCCATTCAACTTGATTTCTGATGGTTCTGAGTGGTGGTTGTTGTATATTTTAGTTGTGATTTTGATGTGGTTGTGCAAAGAGGTGAGCCATGTTTACCTATGCCACCATCTTCCCCAGAAGTCTAGAATTCCTGATAAACAGTTATTTTCTCTCAGTGCACTGAAGATGTTACTCCCTCATCTTTTGCTATCTATTGTTACTGATTAGAAGTTCACTTTCAGTCAAACTGCCATTAGTTTTTAGGTAAATTTTTTTTTCAATGGTGTTTACATTTTTCTTAAGTTATCCTTAATGTCTTATATTGTCACTGGATGTGTCAGTGCGGATTTATCTGCTCAGCTCTCAGACTTTTAATCATCCAATATTGTTCTCTGGCATTCCCTCTCTTCTCTTCATCTTGAGCTCTTATTCAAAACATGTACATTTATGTTGGACCTCTTTAATCTACCCCAGACTAGAGAGATAAGACACTACCCCAGTGTCTTATCTCCTTATTCATATTTTAAATATCTTTATTTTACACTGCAGCACTTGAGTAGGTTTTTTTTGTGTACTGTATTGCGATTCACTATTATTCTTTAATTGTGTATGGCATTTATTTCATCTGAATTTTTGAATTCTAGAGATCGTATATTTCATATGGCATTTCTGATTGGTTCTTTTCAAAATATATACATTTGTTTTTGTTTCATTATGTCTTGTTCTTAAGGGAATTATTCTTTCTTTTATATCTTTAAAAATGTAAAATCTTATTTTAAAATTATTTTTCCCCAAGAGAATACAAAAAGAAAACTTTATTTTTTTTAAAAGTATTTTCTTAAAGAAGACAAAATTAGAGCATCTAGGGATGCGTACTTGATTGATAAGCAAGAAAGTGATTATCTTAAAAGTCAGGATAGTGGTAACATTTTGGGGGAAGGTAGGGAGATGAAGCACACTGAGGGCTTCTAGGGTCACTGCCAGAGTTCTCCACAAGGGCAGTGGTTACAAGAGTGTTTGCTTTATAAACATTCATCAAGTGAATTGTTATTTTATATGGTCTTTTTGTATGTGTCACATTTTATAATAGAAAAGTGTTTATGCTATTACAGTTGTCCTAATTTTTTCCCCTTTGCCCCCTCTACCCAATACATCCCTTTCCTCTAGCATTTCCCCCCTTTAGTTCATGTCCATGGGTCATGAATGTAAGTTCTTTGGCTTCTCCATTTTCTATACTGTTCTTAACATCTCCCTGTCTATTTTGTACCAATTATGCTTCTTAATCCCTGTACCTTTTTCCCATTCTCTCCCTTCACCCTCCCTGCTGATAACTCTCCATGTGATCTCCATTTCTATGGTTCTGTCCCTGTACTAGTTGTTTGCTTAGGTTTTTTTTTTTTAATTTTATTTTATTGATTAGGCTATTACAGTTTTCTCAATTTCCCCCCTTTAATCCCTGCTCCACCCTGCACCCCTCAACCCTCCAGAATCCCCCCTCCTTAGTTCATGTCCATGGGTTATACATACAAGTTCTTTGAGTTCTATTTCCTATACCATTTTTGACCTCTCCCCATATATTTAATGCCTACCAATTATGCTTCTTCTTCCATGTACTTCTTCTCCTCTCCCTGTTGCCACTGAAAACCTTCCATGTGATGTCCATTTCTCTGATTCTGTTCCTGTTCTATTGTTGGCTTATTTTTGTTTTCATTGTTTTTCTTTTCTTTTCTTTTTTTTTTAGGTTCATTTGTTGATAGTTGTGAGCTGTTGTCATTTTACTGTTCATATTTTTGATCTTCCTTTTCTTCGATAAATCCCTTTAACATTTCATATAATAAGGGCTTGGTGATGATGAACTCCTTTAACTTGACCTTATCTGAGAAGCATTTTATCTGTCCTTCCATTCTAAATGATAGCTTTGCTGGATAGAGTATTCTTGGATGTCGGTCCTTACCTTTCATGATTTCAAATACTTCTTTCCAGATCCTTCTTGCCTGTAGGTTTCTTTTGAGAAATCAGCTGATAGCCTTATGGACACTCCTTTGTAGGTAACTCTTTTCTTTCCTCTTGCTGCTTTTAAGATTCTCTCTTTGTCTTTAATCTTGGGTAACTTAATGATGATGTGCCTTGGTGTGTTCTTCTTTGAGTCCAACTTCTTTGGGACTCTTTGGGCTTCCTGAACTTCCTGAAAGTCTATTTCCTTTGCCAGATTTGGGAAGTTTTCCTTCATTATTTGTTCAAATAAGTTTTCAATTTTTTGCTGTTTTTCTTCTCTTTCTGGTACCCCTATAATTTGGATATTGGAATGTTTCTGTTGTCTCAGAGGTTTGTAAGACTCTCTTCACTTTTTTTGAATTCTTGTTTCTTCATTATGTTCTGGTTGGATGTTTATTTCTCCCTTTTGTTCCAAATCATTGAATTGAGTCCTGGTTTCCTTCCTGTCACCGTTTGTTCCCTGAATATTTTGCTTTATTTCACTTTGGGTATCTTTCATTTGCTCTTTCATTTTTTGACCAATCTCATTCAGTTCTGTGAGCATTTTGATTACCAGGGCTTTAAATTCAGCTCTGCCTGTTGGGGAGGGGCTAGAGAGGGAACAATGCAACTCACCCGCTCATCTCTACTGCACTTTTCTACAAACTCTGGTGTGAGACTGGGAGTTTCTCCCATGGTGGTAACTGCCATAGTCCACAGCCACTTCTGAGTCTCAGTTTCCCCTTAAGTCAGACCCTCCTGCACAGCCCGCTGCCTCCTTACAGCTAGCCCTGCCCCCATGGTCTGCCATGTGGCCATAGTTTCTCTCCATCTACCGCCTTACTGGACTGGTTGTTCTGTTTGACTGTTTCTTTAATATCTTGGTTGTTGGAGTTCCATGCAGTTTGATTTTCTGGCACTTCTGGTCGTTTATTGATTTTAGAATGGTTGATATCCTCCTTTTGGCTGTGCAAGGAAGTGAAGGGTTTCTACCTATGCTTCCATCTTTGTCAGAGCCTACCTGTTTTTGCTTTTTTAGATTCAGCTGTGGATAGTTGTGAGTTTGTTATCATTTTACTGTTCATAGTTTTGATCTATGGCTCTTAATGTGAAGGAGGGGTCTGAGAGGGAACAATGCTGCTTGCTAGTCTCTCGTCTCATTTCCAGTCACTTCCTCTACTTCACATATGTGACTGGCACCCTTCTAGCTGCTTCTCTGGTGCTGAATCCCAGAGTGGGTGTATTTGTGTATGTTCTAGGGATGTGCAGGGCTGTCCATTCTGCTGGTTGCTGCTGCTGCTACGCCACATCCTCTCTACCCTGGCTTTCCATCTCCACCCCTCCTACCCGTCTGGATGAACATTTCCTCTTTAAATCCTTGGTTGTCAGACTTCCATACAGACTGATTTTCTGACAGTTCTGGTTGTATTTTGTTTTGAGGTTAGTTGTGAGCCATCTTATGGCTGAGCGAGGAGGTAAAGTGTGTCTACTCATGCCTCCATCTTGACTGGAAGCCCTAAAATTATTTTTTAATTGCTCCATTACTATCATTTAGTAGGGAAGGGGAGGCAGTTAGTACTCTATTACTGATTTTCTAGGTACTCTGTTTCAGCATTAGTTTCCTGTCTTTGGGAGGTTAGTGTTTTCTCTTTCTCTCTGTGCTAATCTTACCCTGAGTAGGAATTTTTGTTGTTTCCCCCACTGGGTAGCTCTGGGTCTCTTGTTCACCATTAGGCCATATACATGAATGCTCTAGATCGCAAGTCCTATTGAGACATGGAGGATATTACATAACCAGTCTATTTAGGGTTCCTCAATACATACAAATACAGTGATTTGCTAGAGAGTTATACTTAGGGCTAAGGTTTATTGTAGCCAATGGATGCATGACAGGATAGGCAAGGAAGAAAATCATGGGGGGAGTCTGGAGAAATGCTTGCATAGACTTTCTTATACCTTCTCTCTTCTGTGAAGAGACACACCTAGTATATTTTTTTTCCCAGCAGTAAAAAAATGCAGGAAGATGTTTGTAATATTTCTGTCCAGAGAAGCGCATTAGAGGCTCAGTGCCTGTATTTATTTCCTGAGGCTGCTGTAACAACTGATGAAAACAACAGACGTACATTTTCTCACAGTTTTGAAGACCAGAAATCTGAGATCAAGGTGTCAGTAGAGTTGGCTCTTCATGGAGGATTTGAGGGAGAAGCCACTCTGTACCCCTTTTCTAGCCTCTGGTGGCTGCTGGCAAACCTTAGTGTTCCTTGTTTTATAGATATATCACTCCAGTCTCTGCCTCCATCTTCACAGGGCCTACTTTTCTGTGTCTCTTTGTTTCAAATTTCCTCTCTGCCTTTCTCTTATAACACCTGCCTTTGGATCAAAGGCCCACCTAAAACCTAGAATGATGCTTAATTTAATTCCATCTGCAAAGAAACTTTTTATCCAAATAAATCACATTTACAGGTTTTGAGCTTTAGGACACAGACATGAATTGGGGGATGGCACTATTTAAAGCACTACAGTGCTTAAGGTTTTTATTAGGGTGTGATTCACGTAGGCAGCCTCTGCCTTGCTGTATCCAAATTACAGACTCATCAGTGAACAGTGGGTATTCACAATAAATTCCACTGTTTGTATGAAAAATCTAGGCACAGTGAAACTCCTTATGAGTAAGGGTACTATTTGAGGGCCAAGTTCCCACATGCCAGCTCAGGACCAACCTTACAAGCAAGACCCTTAGAAAGATAACAGGCCTGCTATATTAGCTCTTTTCTGTACAGCCAACCCCCTTCACCCTTATCCAAGGCATCTTTACAGCAAAAGTATTATCATCAGGATCCTATGATGCAGGGACCAACCTGCAATATTGACTTCAGTCATGCCCTCTAGGTGTCTTAGACTTAGCTAATTAAAACAAATCCCATTAATCATAAAGATCTGTGTTAGAAAGCTTGGTAGCTTCCTCAAGTGATGTGCCTTCTTCACTCTGTAGCTTTTGGCAGGAACCACAGGTTATGAATGCAATTAGTCTCTGTATCAGCAACGTAGAGCCAGTCAGCTCAATTTCAGATGGTCCCATGAGAAAACAAATCCCTTTCCATGGGCATCTGTATGCAACTCAGACAGGCCAGCCATCATCCACAATGATTTTAGTTTATAGCCCCACTGAGGGCTGTTCCAAATCTGTAATAGTCCCAGAGTCTGAGTTCCATTCATTGAGTGGTGAGATCCCATTTGATTTCAGTTCAGTACACATAGTATAAGGCTAAAACAGCTCACAGCACATAGTAAAAGATTCCAGCTTAGAGTCAGGTCCAGGCAATTAGGATCTTGAATTCAGGATCCCCAAAATGCCAGCAACCAATTTTCTCCTGTAGTAGCAAACTCAGATCACTGCAGGGCCAGACAGCTGTGTTCAAATTCCAGGTAACAAGGTTTTCTTAAGGCCTTTATACCCTGTCTGAGAGTCAAAATTGACCCATTCTAAAATGTGAGCATTAGACAGAAAAAAACATCAGCCCTTAAAGGTCAGGCATTTGCTTTCGACAAGCATTCATTAGCAAAGTAAAAACTGCTTTTTAAAACTAAAAAGTATATTTTTATCTAGAGGTTGCCTCTATTTTCATGTTGTTTCCTTTTTAAAGAGGCTCTAATAAACAAAACTCATAGCAAAAATTATCAGTGATAAAAATTTGCTCTGTTTTCAATACTCAGAATTTAAATTTTGATTTACCCACCTATGGCAAAAAGCAAGAAAGGGAGTTGCAGAGTGCTAACATTTTTTTTCTTTGCAGATTTTTCTGATTGTGATCTTCCCATGCTAGCATTTATAAAATTATAAACTGTGAAACTAAAGGGGGCTACCTGGCAGACCTGATGAGCTCCAGGAGCTACCTGAAAGGCCTGACAAGCCAGTAACTGAAAGTAACCACGTGGGATGCTCTGAGCATAAAACTTCACAACTTAGCGGGTTATAATGGGAAGTTACATCCTAAGGCCTGTATGACAGACTAATATTTACTTTGAACAGGACTGGTCCATTATTTTCATGCATCTAGGACAACATAGTTAAATGTCAGAATGATCATTCCTCCTGGCCTCTAAACATAAAAGCCCTGTAACTGAGATGAGATGACCCCAACATTCCTCACAGTTATCTTTAACCACGTATTTCTATAAACTATGTATATTAAATGTTAACTGTCCGGCACCCACCAATGCAAAAGAAGTACGTATCTCTCTATTTTTCTTTTCTTTTCTTTTCTTTCTTTCTTTCTTTCTTTCTTTCTTTCTTTCTTTCTTTCTTTCTTTCTTTCTTTCTTTCTTTCTTTCTTTTTGTATCTCTCTATTTGCTTTTTTTATCCAGTCCTAGAGAATTCCCTGTTTTACTACGTCCCAACTCCTTAATCTACCACCAATGAATTTCACACAATCTTCCTTAGGTCTTCTTTGACTCTAATGATGATATAGAAACTGCAAAACTGCTTTTCCTCAGAGTGCTTTCTCAATCCTCTGAGATTTTGATTTTGAGTTTGGCTCTCAGTTTTGACTCAAACTCTTTAAACCTTTCTTTAGGTTTGGAATTTCTTTTGTTGACAAAGAATGTGATAATTTAAAAATGAATGCTAATCATACATAGATGAGATAGCCACAAAATACAAAACCATTTAACATTTTTATTTTTTGCAAGTTTCGTTCATGCCCTAGCAGTAAACTCAGCATTTACAGGGTTATGATTGTAGCTACTGGGAGATGCCAGCTGGAGTGCAAGGAGGGCAGGTGCTAGAGCTGAGCTGCCAAACAGGCTTGCGGGGTCCGCCCTTTTTTTTCCTTCTGCCTGAAGGAGAGAGCAACTAAGCAGCTAATTCTTATTATCTTTGCCCCATCCAAAGCCCCCCTTTGGATATATTGAATCCCTTTTCCCTACCACCACGTGGAGCACACAGAAAGCAAAGGCATCCCTTGAGTTTCTCCTTATTCTTCATTTTATTCATCATGGCCAGAAGAAGCCAGGGGATTCAATGAGCCAAGTTTCCTTTTGGATCTGTTTTCATGTTCCATGGGTGACTTTTCCCTCTCACAAAAGATAGAAGTCCAGCTACTTTTTTGTACTCTGGGAAACTCCTTAATCACCCAGGCACAAGGACATCATAATCTCCTGATATTTTTCCCCTCCCAAAATAACAGTGTAGGCATACTTTAGTGAGTTGGAGTTGTTCTAGTGAATCCCATGCCAGTACTGCTCTGTAGCTCTTCAAGGCTGCACTCATTTGGAGAATCTTTGGAAGCACTCATGGAACTCAGCACATAGAAGGATTCATGACTTAAGGTCTCTTACAGTGAAAGGGTCTATGACAGAATCATCAAGGGAAAAATATACAAGTGGATTCTGGGGGAATCTATGTACATGCTTCCTTATACTATTTCTCTCTCATGAGGAGAAAGAACATACTCAATGTGTTTTTTCAGCATTAAATGTACAGAAATATGTATGCAATATTTCTGCCCAGGAGAGCCAATTAGAGAATCGGAGTTCAAGAATTGTACTGGGTGCTGAGCACCCAAGCATCTTCTGCTTAGCATGTACTGAAGATCCAGACTCCAAGAAAGAAAGCAGATGTTTACCCTAAATGACATTATACAAAAAATGTGGGTAAAGTGAACCTTCCTTATCAGTTAGGGAATGATTTGGTTGCCAAATTCCCACATGCCAGCCAAAGGCCAAACTTGCAAGTAGACCCTTCTAGAGTTGGCTGCCTCAGACCTGCTGTGGTAACTCTCTTCTTCACACAGTTGCTGAACCGGGAGGTGGGTTGGCCTAGATCATGCCTGACGGGTTGTACTTACCTCCCCTTCCCCCTCCCTTTCTTGGTTATGCAGCTGTGACACATAGCACGTAGCCCAGTTCTGTACAGTAGCTTAGTTAACTGTTTTAGCTTCTTTTCATGACAGAGAAGCCTCACCATAGCTGTTGATTTCAAGCAGAGAGACTAGCCTGTGTCTCTTGTGGTGTATGGAAAAGAGGAAGTTTTATTCTAACTTCCATCAGCCTCTGACAGACTTCAGACCCACAGTTATCTCCTTTCTATTATGTGATTAGTATTGGCACCACAATTGGTTCTATACCTTCAGCCTCACTTACTGCTTTGTGTTCTAGTTTACTTTTTCCTCAACAAAGATCTGTCTATGTGTTTTAGATTTTTATTTAAAAATGCCATCTATCATTGCTGTTTATATGGAGTAAAGCATGGTGGGTAGGGAAAGGCTTGGACTGTGAATATATACCATCTTAGCCAGAAGGTGGTCCTTTACTTTTTTATACATTATTTCAGCTTTTCCCACTAAGATTCAGGACTGAGACAATGGTGGCTTAGCTGGCTTGGAGGATAACTTCAGTGAAAGATATTGTGCTTCACTTGAAATTGCCTTTCACCTATATTTCTGGCCTATTGTCCTTGTGTCTCTTGACTCTCTCTCTTTTTTTAGGATGAATTATTCTCCATGCGGCTCATTAATGCACCTGCCTACCACTATCTGTTTCTGAGAGGAAACCTAGTTTAGGTTTTTCAAGCCAAGATTTCCCTATCACTCATGGACTTTGGTCAAACATATGACTCAAAATGAAACACCAAGATCAGAGTTTGTGGGGTCTAACCATTTCCAGAAGTCATTGTGTTCATTGTAAGGAAAGACAAGTAGCTAACCTGTAAGTCAACCATGAATTCATTTTCCATGTATTAACCTAAGTAATTCACATTACATTTAGCAACAATATACAGGGGTGGGCAAATGTAGGTTGATAATAATAAACAATACCATAATAAATTAACAGTAATACAAGAATAAACTCTGTATTTCATGTACTCACAAATGTGAACCTATATTTGCCTCAGCATCTGTTCCCCCAATTCCTTTTTGAGAAGTTATCTCCTTTCTATTATGTGATTAGTATTGGCACCACAAGCAATCTAGGTATGTGCACTTTTATTACAGAAGTCAAGGATATTTGGGAGAGTTGTTTTGGCTAGATCCTCCTGTCAGCATTCTGGCCCATCAGAGGGTTTGTGAAGGGATCTCAGCTCTGTCAATGAGTTGCTGTCTCCCAGGATATTTGACTCTTGGATGGGTTGAGGCAAGGACTGAAGAAAATGATGGCTGATTTCTGCGACAGTGCTGGGTCAGCAGCTAAGCCATTCTCCCCACAGTGACCTATATTGGTCTGTATTATTTTTAAAGTCTGGCATTGAGAAGTGAACACGGCACTTCAGGTAAGATGTGACTAGTATATGCTTAGTGATTTTTACTATCGGTGCTTCCATGATCCATACAGTACATTTCTCTACCATAAGATATTTACCTGTGGCCATTTACACTAACAATACTGCTTCACACTATTGTTATGGATCTAAATCTCTTTCTCTTTCTTTGTTAAGAAAGACTGCAAAACACAATGTACTCAAGCAGCTGATTTTTTAATCCCCAACTCAGGTTTAAATTATTTGAAAATTATTATTATATACTTTTACTTTTAAAATCTTATTTTATACTGACAAGATGTTTTTGAACTTTTAGTCTTGTCACCTGTCATCTGAAATTTTGCCAAAGGTTGCAGTCTTAGGTGTCAAAGTGACGTGAAGTTGTTGGCGTGCTGCAAGTGACACGCTGAATGGGTTTCGATCTGGCACTCTTCCAGCATTTTCTTTTAAAATAGAGAAATATCACTGGTGATATCTGGTCTTATATGCTACCTGTTGCTGTTTTCTTAAGCCATGTTTTAAAGGTTTAATTTTTAGAAAGTTGTTTATTTGAGGGTTTTGTGCCTGTTCACACCATAGCCACATTCACCTGCATGACTTTCTGGATGCACGCTAGCATAAAGTTCACAATAGTGTAAAGTTCAAAACTAGGAAGATACATTCTCAATGGCATTGCTTTATGAATGATAGGATCACAAAACACTATTTATGTAAGTTTCAAAGGTGAGTATAATTTATTTCCACTCCAGACTTTTGGTGCATGTTGGCTGCAACAATTAGGATTATCAAAAATGCAAGATGGTAATAGAAATTACTGCTTCTTCCCTTGTTCAGGTGGTCTAATGTGATTTTATACTCTGTAACCCTAACTTAGCTTAACCGTAGATCAATACACTTTACATTTTCTCAAATCAAATCAGGTGAAATGTGATACGGATATGAGTAGTTTCTTATGAGCAGGTTCCCTTGGGGGAGGCAGCTCTTAAGGAGTCCTCGGGGTCATGAGTATTATGCAGGAGAGGGTGAGGTGACTAAACCTGAGACTGGTATACCCCTGGGCACCAGGGAGCCCAGTCTGCACCCAGATCCCATGGAGCTATGTCCGGCCAAAAACAGAAGTATCTGGATGGCCGGAGGGCAATGCGAATTTAAGCTATCACTAGAGATTAGATGCTCCCTTTTCCTTTGGGAAGGGAGGAAATCTCCACACTGACTGAGAATTTGTCTTCAGTGTGATGGGATGTGTGCCTGGGGTCTGAATGAAGTTGCTCTGATGGAAATAAAGTGATTTCTTATACGCCTGAGTTTGTAGACTACAACACACACCCAAAGAACTTCCCATAAACATCTCTTAGAATATTGATTTACTAAAAAGAGGAGAACCTACAAGCAAACTCTACTGCAGAAAACTAGGGGTTAGGGAGAATGAGAATATGTGTTGTGTGCTTACAATGTACTGCATTTCATGCATTTCTTTGCAGAGGGCCTTTGCCCCACATTAAAGCTGAGGAAGCATGTTGTATTAGGGTTCCCCAGAGACATAGAATCTATCTATCTATCTGATATGGGGAGATGTGATCTGATCACTGGGGAAGAGTAGGGGAAGGGCTGTAGCAGGAGGTTGCCTGAAGCAATGGTAAACAGTCTTGGCTGAGAAATGGAATGACTCCAGAGCTCACGGAAATAAAAAGAGGTCTGGCATGCTGGCTCTGGGGCTCCCTCTCCTTCCTGGAGGATGCCTGGATGATCGTGCTATACTGCCTGCATATTCCAACAGATGGCAATTTAGATGGGAAGGATACTCCAGGCACGCTCAGGATCAGGCTGGCCGGGCAGAGGGTGGCAAGGTTGTTCTTCTCTGGGTGTTCTAGAGGGGATAAGCTCTGAGGCAGAAGCCTGCCATTCTCCAAAATTCTGTAGCTTTTGTATCTTATGTTGTTTTCACTTGCAAATTAACCATATAGAAATAAGATAATTAAAAACTAACAGGGGAATGCTAGAGAACTCAGGTGTTAAAGAGTTTAGCCTTAATTGATAGGCTTAAGTGACTAATCCAAGTGAAAAACTGTTGTTCAAAAATTGGAAAGCTTTTGAATAAGTACTCCTTTTCTTTATCACCAAACTTCGCCTCTGGAATTTTGCCTAGAGGGTGGCAGTGGGCAGCAGGGCCCCAATTACTGTTTGGTAACTGTAGGGTAAGTAGGGGCAGTCTGCCTTCCTCACCCAGGTGTCTGGGTAACCAGGGGAAGCAGTGTTCCTATATCCTTGGAAGGGCCTGATAAGTAGTGTTCTTGTAGCCTTGAGACTGGGTCTGATAAACTCTTCCTATAACATGAAGTGGGCTCGCATGTGCAGAATTATGTTATGTAATGTTCTGGCAGTTTTCCAGCTTTGTTCCCCTCTAGTACTTAAACAAGTAGGGACTCCCTGCTGGGGGTGACGATGAGAGACACATGCATGGGGACAGGTGCCATGATAGGAGCCACACTGGGGAGCAAAGTCCACATGTGCCAGGAAGGGACAGACAGATAGACATGCAGCTTGCAGCATGCGTGGCTTGCCCACCCGTGAATAAAGGCATGCCAGACATCCCAACGGCTCCATGAATATTTTCCCCTCTGCATGAATACCATGGACCTGCCTGGTCTTGAAATGTTTCAACACAGTAACATTATCTATCTATCATCTATCTATATCTATCTGTTTATCATCCATCCATCCATCCATCCATCCATCCATCCATCCATCCATCCATCTCTCCATCTCTCTATTTATCATCTACATATCTAGATAGGGAGGCTGAGAAATCCCAACTTCTATAGTTAGCAAGGTAATCTAGAGTCCCAGAAAACTGATGGTGTAGGTCCAATCCACATCCGAAGGCCTGAGAACGAGGAGAGCTGATGGTTTAAGTTTGGGTCTGAAGGCAGGAAAAGAACCACAGCCTCAGCTCCTGCAGTCAGGCAGGAGGAGTTCGTTCTTATAAAGCATTTTTCTTCTATTCAGGTCTTTAATTGATTGGATGGGCCCCACCTACTTTGGGGAGGGCAATCTACTTTACTCAGTCAACTGATCGAAGCATTAGTCTCTTTCCGAAACACACTCACAAACATACCCAGAAAAGTGTTTAACCAAATGTTTGGATACCTAGTAGTCCAGTCAAGTTGACACAGAAAATCAACCATACACAGGGTAAAAATTAATGAAGTGTTATTATTTGGCACATATTTACACATCATTAAGTGGGAGAGTAAGGATAAAACCCTAAGGCTAAAGCATTCCATATCTTCTTTGTAAAATTTGTATATCCCTTAGCTTATACTTGGTGATTTACTTAAACTACTTTGGAGTCAACAGGCAATTCACAAGTATTATTCTTTGATCATCTCTCCTACCTTGTCACTCCAAATTAGAGACCATGGACTCCTTCATGGGGTTGGGAAAACCTGGGTTAGCTTCTTTTAGCCTTCAATTGTGATAACCACCCAGGCAGGTAAACTATTTCAGTTAATACATTTTTAAGTACTCTCCCTATTAATTTCTTGGTGACTCATACTAGGTACTTAGGACCAACTTTGTTTACAGACCTAAAGTTCAGAGTCTCTAAGGTTGGGTGGGCTTGGCCACCAGATTAGATGGTTTTAGCTAAACTGTAGTCCATGTGGAGACTGGAAAATCAAACTTTCCTGTGTTCTACAGCAAGTGACTAGAATAAAAAGTACCTTTTGGAGAAGGAAAGGGGGATGGGATAAAGGAAAGTATAGCAGCAGCCTTTTCCTTTTATTCCAAAGTGAATGAGCTTGTCAGTTCTATGATAGCCACTTAAATTATGCAGCCGAAGTCCTTTTCTTGAAGAGCATGAGTTTCAAGTTCAGGTGACACGACTGGTGATAGGACATCCCCTATTGGCACCCTAGCACCTAAACATGTGTGTTTGAAGCCCAGAGAATGACATGCTGATGCATTAATAATTCAAGCCCTTTGTGTAGCCAGGAGAAGGCATGTCAGACAGTTCTTTTTTTAATGGAATTTATTTTAATTTTTACCTTTTGGATGATTATCAAGAATACATCAACTACACACCTTCTGGCTAGTTGATATTGTTTGTGTTCCTTTCTTAAGAAGAACATTTCTTTTTTCAATTCACATAACTGTAAGTCATTGCTCTATCTCCGATATCGCAAATTTGGAGCCCCCTTTTTCTGATGCCCCACATTCTTGCCTATTTTTTCTTCTAATCCCTATAGTCACTAACCATTCTACGGGGCTTTCCCAGCAGATTGTTTGAAATGTACTATCTGAAGACAGAAATAAAGGAAACGAGGATTTTCAAAGCAGAGTGTATGTAATTAAGTGGGAAACTCTCTTTCTCAGAGCCAGTTTTAAATGTTTTAGCCTGGGTTGGCAAAGTTGCCTTGTTTTGGGACCAATTTCTCTTTGCCCATCCGGGGGTGTCCAACCTGCAGCCCTTGGGCTGCATGTGGCCCAGGTTGGCTGTGAATGTGGCTCAACACGAAATCATAAATTTACTTAAAACATTATGAGAATTTTTGGTGATTACATGTTGCAATGTATTTAATGTGTGGCCCAAGACAACTCTTCTTCTTCCAGTATGGCTCAGAGATGCCAAAAGGTTGGACACCCCTGATAGGGCTTCATCCAAAATTGCCCATTTACACCCAAGGAATTAACTTTTCCTTCCCCATGAAATAGTTTCTTGAATTGCTCTCTTATTGTGACTGAGATTTTCAAAAATCACACTAGATCCTGGCATTATTGCTACTGGCACTAGTTCCTAATCTCTCATTCACAGAGAAGTGTGTTTGCTTGCATTGTGCCCCTGGCTTCTAGGTGGCTCCTCTGGTGAGGAAAGGAAAGAGTGCTTAAGATAAATCAGTAACCAGGAAAGAGCCCTGAGCCTCCCTACATTCTTCACTAAGGCATGAACCCTGGGGGCTAGACAAGTCCACCTTTTGCAGAATTTCAAAACTAAAGGCCACCAGTTGTAGTAAACTGTGCTTGTTTTTTCTACTCCAGATGAAAATACATCTCAAATAGTCTTCAGGACATGTAGTTGTTTCCAGACCTTGTTCCCAGACTCCCCGAAGTTGGAGGACAGAATGACCCAACCTCATGTATGCATTCTTTCCATTTGGTGTAAAACTGTTAATCATTGAAATATATGTATTCTAATTGAAACTTCTGATGTACCAGATGTACTTTTTCCTTACTTTTCTGCCTATGTAAGCATCACTCACTTTTCAATGACAGCATTCTTTTAAGGCTTCTTGAATTCATGTTCCAGGGCTGTCATTCTCTGTAAGGTCCAATTAAACTTTTTCTTAAATTTACAGAGAATCAGTTTTCTTTTCATTGATACTAGAAAGAAAATAAATTTGTATACTCCCTAATCAAATAGAGGAAACAAGAAATCCAAAATTGGAGAGAGACCCTGTTTTTGAGGCAGGATAGTAAGAAGCTAGGGAAATTGCTTGACAAATAAAATGACGAAACTGAGACGACCAATTCAAACTGGCCTCATCCAGCCCCTTGGCTCACCTATCTCCTTCTCCTTTGCATGACCACTCCCTCAAGCATTAAGACCTTGGGACAATGAGCCCTGGCCAGTGGGGCTTGGTTGGTTGGAATATAGTCCCATAATTGAAAGGCTGCAAGTTCAATTCCCAGTCAGGGCACATACCTAGGTTGCAGGTTTGGTCTCTGGTCCAGGTGCCTATGGGAGGTAACCAATCTATGCTCTTTCACATAGACATTCCTCTTTCTTCCTCTCCTCTCTCTAGAAGCAGTGAAGAAATATCTTCAGGTAAAGATATTTTTTAAAAAAGTCCTTGGGACAATGAGGTTATGATCATCATCAAATAATATTGGGAACAAAGCCTCCACAAAGATACTTTTGCTCAAACTAGACTTAACATCTAGGCCTCAGTTGTGTTTCAGCTCTAGCCCTAGAAAAGCAGCAAACTAGGTGAAGCAATGCTATGGCTGACCTCTGGACCAGATGCATCAAGAAATGACCCCCTACCCTAGCATCAACCAATCACTAGAGACCACAACCCTGACCTATATGCTCATTTTGATGCATCCACATATTAAAGTACACACCAGGAAAGCTGATGAATATTCTATTGAGATCCTCCTCTCAGACCTCCTCTAAAATTCCTGCCTTTAGAAAACAGATAAAAACCTTTAAGACAAGAAACCTAGTGCATGTTCTCTCTCTCTGGAGGATGCCTGTGCCTTCCCTCTCACTCTCCTTTCCTCAGGCATATACTTTTGCTTTCTTTCTCCTAAGCTCCAAGGACACTTCTTTGCCTCTGTAACTTGTTTTCCGAGTCCACACAGCCCAGCTGGCTCACTTTTTCTACCTGTGTGACTTTCTAAGTAAACTTCTTGCTCTAAAGTTCTTGGCTTTGAATCCTTTCTTTGCTGAACTCGGAACTAAGATCCATCACCATGGCTGACATTATGACTCAGCTTACCATGGTGTGTGAACATGCTGCAGGTCAATTCATTTTCTGGAGACACAGCTACTACCAGAGATGGCCAGACATCTTACACTAAAATTTTAAAGAGAATCTTTGATTTATTTTTCTTAAAGTCTTTACAAATTATTTCAGCACATATTCAGTGGAGAAAAGTTAGAAAATTCAGATAAGCAGGGAAAAAATCATAAAAAAATCACTCTTTAACCCCTCATACAGGGTAACATTTATACATATCTTGGAGTATATTTTTAAAACTTTTCCCATAAATAAACATACAAATTCACACATTAACACATCACAAAAATTGAATCATTAGGTGCATACTGTTTTAAAAACTGCTGTTTTGGTCAATTATTAAAAAAACTCCTGTCTCACTGTACTTTAAATGTCATCCTTTCAAACAATGACTCCCTATCGCACAATTGCACAAATATGCCATGTATTATTCAAAAAATACCAAATTTGGGGGCATTTAGAGTTTTAAATTATTTTCTTTAATGTAAACAATCTTATAATAAAAACTATGTCAAAATATTTACCTTGGCACTGTCCAAGAGCTTTATCTGGAGAAATTTCTAGAATTCATTGTGTTTAAAGTATACTTGCTATTTCTCACAGTAATAAAGTTTATATCAGTTATCTATTGCTGCATGTAGAACTAACCAAAAATTTGGTGGCTTTAAACAATTATTGTTTATTTTGCTTACAAATCTGTAATTTGGATAGAGTTCACATGACCTCTTCAGACCTATCACTACAGTAATCATGTTAATTGAGTAGGTTCACTTGGGGAATGGAGGATTAACTTTCAATATGGCTCAATCATGTATCTGGCTAGCATTTAGTATTGTCAGCTGGGAGCTCAGATAGTTCTGTGGTCCAGGGTCCTTAGTTCTTCTCCATGTGCCCCACTCCATGGACCATTTGGGATTCTTCATAGCATGGTGGCTGGGTTCCAAGAGTGAATATCCTGAAAGAACAAGAAAGAAACGCATGGCATTTTTTATGGCCTAACCTTCAGAATTAAAAGTGTCTCTTTCATTACATTCTATTGGGTGAGGCTGTCACAAAGGCCCGAGCACAAGAGGAGAGGGCAAAGACTCCACCCCTTAATGGGGGAAGCGGCAAAGAGTTAGAAGAGCATGTGGGATTGGAGATACTGAAGCCAACTCTAAAGTATAATAAAAATACAATGGTTTAGCATTTAGAATTTTGAATAAATCTCAACCACACACCTCTGTACTTTTACTATTGACAGCATGTTCCTTTGTTTTTATTCTTCATAAAGAAAGATAAGTTTAGTGGGTTCACTCAGTGGTCCGTCAAACATTTGGATTCTACAACAGAAACATACATAGCCTAGATTCTCTCTGAGGGTCTAATGAGACAAAGAGACTATGTAGGGCAACACAAGGCAAAAAGTGTGGGAAAGAAGGCAGGCGAGATGACCAATTACAAATGCCATTTCCAATGACTGAGGTGCACCATCAAAATAAAGAATTGTAAAATAAAGAATTCAGATTTTATTAGTTGGTCAAAAGGTGATGTGTGGGTATATATATCAGAAGTCAGATGGACAAGGACATTTAAATTAAAAGGGGAACTGGAAGGTTCCAGGCATCAACATCATAAAACATTGTTACTTGTTCATGTCATTCAAGACACAAAGAGCCTCTCATGTGAGTTCACATAAGTCTCAAAATAGGAATAGTGAAATAACCTTGTGACTCATTTAGACTCAGATGTCCTTCAAAGACTCCTGGACAAGAAGTAGTTCACAGAAACCCTGGAGGGAGTGTGAATGGCTACTCCTCCACAGACTCTGCCTTTCAGGAAACCATAATAACATTTTTTCCCCCCCGAATGTCAGAAGGTAATTGTTGGTATTCTGTCTTCTTGCAGGAATTCCTCTTTACAAGCCATTTTTTATCAAAAACATATGACTGATAGTTGATCACTGCAAATGACTTTGCCATTAGGATAGTAACTTCGGTATTTTTCTTTTTTTCTCTCCCTGTTGAAACTGCTATGGAAAGCAAGGTAGAGAATCTGTATGAATCAATAAGCAATTAAACCCAACTTTACATGGATTCCAAGTGCTTGTAAGAGTACAGGTCCATCTCTTCCTTTGTTAGTTTGAATTATTTTCAACAATGACGGTAATATTTGTCAGAGCCACAAGGGTAGATTATAGTGTGCCCTAAAAAATAAACAGAAATGTTTCCCCCCCAAAAGCACACATATAGTAAAAACAACAACAAAACAAAACAAACAAAAAGGTCATGCGCTTCTTTCTTTCTTGTACCTACATATACTTTCATTTTATGGGGGGGGGGCGGAATTTGAGAACTTTGTTTTTTTCATCTTTAAAATTTTTTTATTTTAATTGTTCAAGTACAGTTTTCTACCTTTTACCCCCATCCCAGCCTACTCCCCAGTCCTTACCACCTCCCTCCCGTTTCCACCCCTGCCTTGTTATTGTCCATGTGTCCTTTATACTTGTTCCTGAAACCCCTTCACCTTTTCCTCTGAAATTCCCTCCCCTCTCCCCTCTGGTCACTGTCAGCCTATTCTCAACTTCAGTGTCTTTGGTTATATTTTGCTTGTTTGTTTGTTTTGTTGATTAGGTTCCTGTTAAAGGTGAGATCATATAGTATTTGTCTTTCACTGCCTGGCTTATTTCGCTTAGCATAATGCTTTCCAGTTCCATCCATGCTATTGCAAAAGGTAGGAGCGCCTTCTTTCTTTCTGCTGCATAGAATTCCATTGTGTAAATGTACCATAGGTTTTTATCCATTCATTTACTGATGGGCACCTAGGTTGCTTCCAGCACTTGACTGTTGTAAATTGTGCTGCTATGAACATTGGGGTGCATAGGGACTTTTGGATTAAGCAACAAACAACAAGTGTTGGAGAGGTTGTGGAGAAAAGGGAACCCTAGTGCACTGTTGGTGGGATTGCAGACTTGTACAACCACTATGGAAAATGGTATGGAATTTTCTCAGAAAACTAAAAATGGATCTGCCTTTTGACCCAGCAATTTCACTGCTAGGATTATATCCTAAGAACCCTGAAATTCAGGAACTTTAGTTCAACACTGACAGTTTAAATAGGACTTCAATTAACTAGCTGCCTGTAAATATATAATGACATTTGCAAAAATCATAGACTTCTTTTGAAATTTGATCTGAAGAGATTAATAAGCCCAAGAATTTAAACTTGAAATGCTCCATGATCATTGTGTGAAGTAGCAATTATCACCATTTTTTTTTCTGGGAAATATTTCATTGAGATTTAGATTTAGTGTTTCTCAATCAGGGATGATGTTGCCACTTGTCCTCCTCCCCACTTCCTCACCAATCCACCAAGATATTTTTGGTTGACACAACTGTGTGTACATGTGTTTGTGTGTGCTCTTGCCCAGAGATGCTACATATTTAGAGCAGCCCTCCCCAACAAAAATTATCCAATCCAAAAAGTCAAAAGTATTGAGGTTGAAAAAGCCTGGTTTTAGTTTAGGTACAAGAAATTTACTAGTAGAACCGTTACGAAAGATCTTATCTTCTTTATTGCTATCGAGGCACCAAAATCAGGCTCATACATAGCTGGTTGGATTCTCTTTCTCTCTTTCTTCCTATCTCTTTCTCTCCAGCTCTCCCTCCCTCTCTCTTTCTCCCTTTCTCTTTCTATCTTTCCCTCTCTCTCTCTCTCTTTTTTTCCTACTCTCTTTTTCCTTTTTTACTCTCATAGCTGAATAGGATCTTTTACCTTGAACTTGGGACCATAGACACAAAGGGACTTATTGAACAAAGCTAGTCTGACACACAGGGTCAACTATAACCAGGTTTTCAAATTGTTTACTTAGGCCTATCTAGGGATGTGACTCTTTTAAACTACTAGTTTGCCTGATCAGAATCTGGTAAAATCTTTGGTTCATGAGTCTACAGTAATATATAAAGGCTCATTAGAGTCTGTGTATATTTATACTTAGTTTTAAATGTAAATTTTCTCTGCTTTTATTGATGTTCTTTTTCTTTTTCATCTCATTGTGATTTTATGTTTCTAAATTGCCTTACATATCAGCATGGACACCCTTCTTAGAGACCTAAACCCTCCAGGTGCCTAGGAAGGGCTTTCTAATCTTTGTGTTCCATTATTTGGCTGCTTCTTGTGTCTTTTTCAATAAGGTCATGCTATTTCATTGACAATTTGCTTAAAACTCTCAGTTGTCTATGGAAGCTGTGCTTGGCTACATGGATATTGGGTTAATGAACTTACTGGTCAATATTGCTGGTGTTTAATTAATTTGCTTATTTTAATCTCTACTGTTCCAGAAGGGATTTGATGCCATTCACCACATAGTTTTTGGGTTTTCTCATGACTTTGGCTACCTGGCCTGGTAGCCACTCTGACCACAGAGCAACTTTGTGGGCAAGCTGTTTTTGATAAGCCCTCTCTCTCAGGATCAGGAATTATTTGTCTAGTCCTTGAGAAATGAGGCAGAAAGGAACTGTCTGACAAAGTGCCCCTAGGAAGCCTATTTCTCTAAAGATACCTTTCTATTATATTTTCTTTTCTCATATTTGGAAAACTTCTCTTTATCCCAGAAACTAGGAGAAGAGATATACTTAATACGTCAAACCTATGGCTCACCCTCAAAATATTGTTATCCCAGAAGGAAAATTATTTTTATCTCTTCTGAATCTTTTTAACTCTTCCAGAATTCACAAGTGAGTTAAATATAAAAGTATAGAATTACTAGTTGAGTGTCTGGGTCATAGAGAACCCAAGATCAGTTTTTACTGTGTAATAATAATTTGAATGGTTAAAGTGGTAGAAAATCACGTACTCTTTTTATTTTTCCTGGACTTTAGTGATGGAACACTTGGCAAGACTCCCAGAACATTCACCCCACCACCCTGAGTAGGACAATGAGTCTGGACTGTGGGTCCTTCATCAAATGTAAAGGCCAGTGTCATATTGTCTTGTTGCAGTTGAGGACCCAGATCTGAAATCATTCCTGCAAGAAATTTCTCATTTTTAAAACCTCCTTTATGTAAAATGGTCCAGTGGCACCAATCCGAAATTTAATTTATTCAGAGAGAAGGCAAAGGAAGATCTTCTTTGATGTGAGGGATCTGAAAAAATTAAGAGCGAGCAAGATAAATATCAGAGAGTCAGCACTACACACATTTCCTAATGGATAAGATCTTCGCTTTTATTTTACTTTTCTCTGCATGGAGTCAGATAGCCTACATGCCTTCAATAATAATGATGCAACATTGCTAGCATTCTAGGCCTCCTCAAGCAGTCCTAAAGTAATTATAAAATTTTATCTGCATCCAAAGGGAAGATAGAGTCATACTCACCTGCTCATCCATTCAACCACATTTAGTGAAAGCCTGTTATATAAGCAGGTGCTGCAGTAGGTTCTGGAAAAAAAAATCAAGACAAGCCATCACTAAGAAAACGTAACAGAGTAAGCAAAATATATAAAATTTAAATGTAATGATAAGAGCGCAGAGACTATGCATAAAAGAAACTGATGGTGAATACTTTTTTGGGTGGTTTGTGAAGCCTTCACAGAAGAGGCCCTTGAGCTGGCTCTTGAGGAATGATTAGGACCTCACCAGGCAGATGAGATGAGAAAAGACATTCAAGGCAGGTCAAGTACATGTGTGATATGTGATAAGAAGCCTAGCGATGGGATATGACAGGGTGCTTCTTGAGAAACACAGGTGATTTAGTATGGCTTTTTTCCAGAAGCTCAGCACTGGGTAAGGATGCAGAAGTAAACAAGGGCCTGTATTTTACTATGTTCAGGAAGGTGGACTTTGTTTTACAGATGACATGTTCCTCCTATGTCACACTGAGAGTTTCAACTTATTTCTTTTCTGTCAAAATGCACTTTTGAGACATCTAATGGTTCTCTGGCAAGCGCAGAGATGGATGAGAGTGTGGAGGGCAATGAATAAAAGAGAAAAATAATTTCTCTTCTTATAGAAACAAGGAAAACAGAAGAGAGATGATGAGGCCATCATTAATGGTTAGTACGAGGAATATACTTGCAGAGCATATCAGTTCCCTTGAACAATTCCTCCTAATGCTGGTAGTGGGGAAGCTAAGGTTTACCCAAAGAAATCAGAAAAGGTAAGCCAATGATTACTTGAGAGGAGGAATATTTTCACTCACATTTCTTAGGCTGTATTGTGCTTGTTTGACTGTGAGACTGAATAGAAATTGAAAAAATCCCAATCAGGCTCCTGATACCTGAAGTCTCCTTGGGTTGTTTCCAGAACAGTTTGAAACTGATTTGAACAAGAATGAGGAATACCTAGGGCAACACATAAAGGAGATTATTTTCTACTATTGAGGCTAAAATAAATAGCAAAGGAGTGTGTGTGTCTATCAGTAAATACACATGTTTATATCTCAATACAGCCACAGTTGTACATCTTATGTAACACCCACTCTCCTAGAGTATATATTGATCCATCCCTCAAGGTAGTAGATTTTCATCACTTTTGCTTAAAAAAAAAAAAAAATGCTGCAGATGAGTTGGTTGACATTTGGCAAGAGAGAAAAGGAAAAGGGGTTAGGGATAGAAAAATCATGCCAAGCATTTCCCTGGACACCAGAGAGAGAGGACCTATGGGTTATTATTCCAGCATCATGGATATTCCTAAAGTCATGATCTTTATGGGAGAGTTAAACAATGGAAATATTACCTCTCACTATACATACGCTGGAATTGGTTAATTTTGAAAATGGATGTCAAGAGAGGAAGAAAAGGGTCCTGGTTGGGTAGCTCAGTTGGTTAGAGCATCGTCCTGATACACCAGGGTTGTGAGTTTGATCCCCAATTGGGGCACATACAAGACCCAACCAATGAATGCATAGATAAATGGAACAACAAATCAAAGTTTCTTTGCTCTCTCTCCCTTCTTCCTTGTCTCTCTAAAATCAATAGATAAAACCTAAGAAAGGAAAAAAGAGGGTAAAATAGGAAGAGGAGGCTTAGTGAAAGGGGTAGTGAAATGGAATTCATGGAGCTTTTGCATTTTTTTCTGCTCCATTCTACATTTGCTTTGTGGCCTGAAGTCAGTTAATCAAGCCTCTGTGCCTGATTTTCCCTACTTGAAATAGGGTAGAAATAACTCTGAGAGAAGTTAAACATATGAGTTATAAAAGTTTTTAAATCACATTCAACCCCCTTGGTTAAAGGTGACAAAAATAGTGTTTGGTCCATTACCATTATTATTTTGAACCAAAAATAATATGCCTCCAGTTTCATTATTCAAACAAGTCCATGTTGTTTATTTGTAGTCTCTTTTCCCTTTTCCAATCTCCCCACTCTTGTTTAAGCTTAAAGACTTCTGAGCTGTTACCTCTAACTGCTCTCATTTTGAATTCCTATCCCTTCCTGAAGCTCAACTCTAGCGATTCTTGCCTCCTCAATCCTGCTTGCATCCTTAATTCCATGGTGGTGGTGGTAGTGGAGCGGGGGACAGGAGGAGTCTTGCACCCATTTGCACCTTTTTGGACCATCTATTCCTTCTTTTGTTCTTGCAAGTATCTCTCTTTTCAATTAAAAAATTTCCCTAGCTTATCTTTGGCTCCTTCCACTTTTCAAACATTTTCATGCATTGTCCTGACTAGCAAAATAAGCACCAGAAGGACCAGCAGGCATGGAATATTCCTCCCAAAGGAGCTGTGTTGGAGAGAAGGGTCTAGGGGAGAGAAAGGCTAGAGAACGCTCAGAAACAGCACCTTACCTTGGGTGGAGGGAGGCGGGTTCTGCTCTAGCACAGCAATGAGGAGATGCATTGTTTCTATACAATTGAAAACCAATAATAAAATGGACTAAAAGTTGGTTTTATCATTATGCATCAGCAATTCACATAACAATATAAACAATGTCAGTGATAAAATACCTCCACCTTTGTACAGCACTGCTCACAAATATGTAACACAAATATGCTCACAAATATTCCTGTCCTACACTGGTGTTTTTCCTCCTTATTATATTAAGTGAGTTCACCTCTTAGATCATGTTTTTTTTTTTTTTTCCTGGCACTTGATTCTGTACCAATTTTGTCTGCCTGGTTCCCACTCTGAAAGAGGAAGCTGTGCAGTAGGAGGGATGCTTTTCAAATAACATGGCATTTCTACCTACAAAGACAATAAAAATAACAGTAAAAGTATTGGTCTGTGATGAGAAAGGAAAAAGAAGTACAGGTAGTCAGCCTCCTTATCATTCACACTGTCTAGGATCAATGACACTTTGCAATTGTATTAACTCGTTAATTCACTTTTACAAATGGCTTCTTTCCATTGGCTGCTGCTGAGTTCAGTGACAACAATTGTTTGCCTTAACTACATTTGTACTCAATTCTCAGAAAATAATGACTCCTTACAAGCTCTTTAGGCCATTTTGCGTTTAGAATGTTCTTTGCAAAAAGGGCCTTCCCAATAGTCAATTTTTATGTACCTGGACACCAATCTAACTTTCATTACTTAAGGGATTGTGTGTATAGAGAAGATAGCCAGAGCATTTAATTCTTGTTTTGTTCAAGTTCCAGACGGATTAACCTGTAAGATAAATATTGACTAAAGCAAGGACTCATTGCCTTGATGTTTTGATTTGTAGAACTGCTGTCTCCTTGAAACCCACCCACTAGCTTCCATGAAGGTTTGTTCTGTACTTCCTCTATTCCTATTTGTAATCTACTTTCCAGTTGATGTTGTAACTGCATTCAATGCATAGCCATAGCTGTACTAAAGAGTTCAGTGTTGGAAAACCTCTAAAGACCATGTGTTCCATCCTTTAGCTAGATGCTTGAACGTGTTTTAACAAAATCTTGATCAAATGTTCCTTTAGTCACTGCTCTAATACTACCAGTGACAGAGACAGTGTCACTTTCAGATATGTTGTATTTCACATTTTATGATGTAAGTATAGCCATTCTTTTTTATTTTGAGTTGGAATCTATTTCTTGCTTGTCTTCTTGGGTGACTAAAAAAAAAAAAAAGAAAATGAACACTTTCAGTTTGTGGAAAGTAGAAAGCTGTTTATGGAAATCTGAGCTGTTTCATTATATTCATTAAATTAGGATACCAGTTGAAGATGACAACAACTCTAGGAAGAGAGGAAAAATTCAAATCTGAGCTTCAGAGCAGTTATAAAATACAGGGTATTCTATGGGAGTAAGATACTTGCAGGAAATTATACTATATTTTCATTCTCCTACCCTCAGATTAAATGTGTAAATACGTAGCAAAATCACAAAAAGGTAGCTGGATGGGACAGGTAGTGGTTATTGTCATCATTGTTTGGGTATATGTTTGTAGGGGGGTTGCAAAAAGGAACAAGGAAACCCCAATCACATTATTTTTGTGATTGGAGAAGAGAAAATTTTGCTGCCACTCCTCCAACCCTACCCACAGTTATATTGAACAGCCTGAGACCTCATTTCTCTTTCTCCTTTTAAAGTATATTTTATTGATTATGCTATTACAGTTTTCCCAGCTTTTTCTCCCCTTTATTCCCCTCTGCTCTGCACCGCCCCTCCCATGAGCATTTCTGCCCCTTTTAGTTTGTGTCCATGGGTTTTACATACAAGTTCTTTGGCTTCCCCATTTCCTATACTATTCTTACTCCCCTCCCCCCGTCTATTTTGTTCCTATAATTTATGCTTCTTATTCCCTGTACCTTTTCTCCCATTCTCCCCTAGCCCCCTCACTGCTGATAAGCCTCCATGTGATCTTCATTTCTGTGATTCTGTTCCTGTTCTAGTTGTTTGCTTCCTTTGTTTTTGTTTTTGATTTTTGGTTCAGTTGTTGATAGTTCTGAGTTTGTTGTCATTTTACTGTTCATATTATTGATCTCCTTTTTTTTTTTTAGATAAGTCCCTTTAACATTTCATATAATAAGGGCTTGGTGATGATGAACTCCTTTAGCTTTACGTTGTCTGGGAAGCAGTTTATCTGCCCTTCCATTGTAAATGAGAGCTTTGCTGGATAGAGTAATCTTGGATGTAGGTCCTTGCATTTCATGACTTGGAATACTTCTTTCTAGCCCCTTCTTGCCTGTTAGGTTTCTTTTGAGAAATCATCTGATAGTCTTATGGGAATGCCATTGTAAATAACTCACTCTTTTTCTCTTGTTGCTTTTAAGATTCTCTCCTTATCTTTAATCTTGTATAATTTAATTATGATGGGCCTTGGTGTGTGCCTCCTTGGGTCCAACTTCTTTGGGAGTCTCTGAGCCTCCTAGACTTCCCGAAAGTCTATTTCCTTTGCCAGATTGGGGATGTTTTCCTTCATTATTTTTTCAAATAAGTTTTCAATTTCTTGCTGTTGTTCTTCTCCTTCTGGCAGCCCTGTGATTCGGATGTTGGAATGTTTAAAGCTGTCCCAGAGGTTTCTCAGCCTCTCCTCATTCTTCTGAACTCTTGTTTCTTCATTCTGTTCTGGTTGCATGTTTATTTCTTCCTTCTGTTCCAAATCATTGATTTGAGTCCCAGTTTCCTTCCCTTCACTGTTAATTCCTGTATATTTTTCTTTATTTCACTTTGCACAGCCTTCACTTCTCCCTCTATTTTGTGAGTGTACTCAACCATTTCTGTGAGCATCCTGATTACCAATGTTTTGAACTCTGCATCTGATTGGTTGGGTATCTCCTTGTCTCTTGGTTCTTTTTCTGGAGTTTTGATCTTTTCTTTCATTTGGGCATATTTCTTTGTCTTAGTGCACCTGTTACATCATAAGGGATGGAGCCTTAGATATTCACCAGGGTGGGGCAACCCATTTGGCTGGCTTATGGTGCTGTATATGGGGGAGGGGTCTGAGAGTGAACGATGCTACTTGTTTGGCTCTTGGTCACTTTCAGTCACTTCCTCTGGTACCCACAAGAAAATTGGGATGTTATAGTGCTGATTCCCGGATGTGTGGGTTTGTTAACATTCTAGGACACTGTGGGTCTCTCCAGTGAACTCTCCTGTAAGATTGCCAGTTTATCCTGCTGCCGTACCCTCCACAGATTTTTACAGCTAGAGGTTTCAGACTTTATTTCCCTGTGCTGGAACCCTGGGTTGTGTGGTTCATATGGCTTCCCAGTTGTTCCCCAACCCCTCCCCCCCATTTATCCACTCCTGGGATTGCCGGCCACCACCTCGCCCACCCAGTCCTCTAGCTGCCATCTTGCTGTGAGTCCACTCTGTCCTGGCTGCCCATCTCTGCCCTTCCTACCAGTCTGAATGAATATTTCTTCTTTAACTCCTTGGTTGTTGAATTTTCATACAGTTCAATTTTCTGGATGGTCTGGTTGTTTTTTGTTTTTCAATTTGTTGTCATTCTTTTGGTTGTACGAGGAGGCAATGTGTGTCTACCTATCTCTCCATCTTGGCCTGTTGTCATCATTTTGTCTTTCACTTCAGATTCCCAGTTGCCTCTACGAGCCAGTGGCTTTGTCAACATCTCAGTCTGTTCTCAGTCTGACAAGGGGTATAAGTCACTAGAAGCAGTGGCTGATTGCTCAGCCTTTGCTGAAATTACACATCCCTACTCCCATGGCTCCTGTCTCCCTCTAAGAAAGGCTTGAAGAAGCCTTTTCAGATTTAAGGAAAAAGAGGCCAAAGTTCACCTTTGTGGGGGATCATGAGCAGTACCTGAATTAAAGCCAGAGGCCAAGAATCAGCCAAGATGTGCCACAGTTCAAGGGTTACTGAATGCCCTGCTGTTCAAAATCCTAAGACTTTTAGGGAAGTAAATCTCAAACGTGTCAAAGAGATCAAGGCCTTGAACAAATGCTTTTCTCTCTCCATGTCTCTGTCTCCTTGACTATAAAATGAATAGGTGGGAATTAGATGGAAATAAAAATTCTTTTCAGCTCTTACAGTCTAAGAATCGAAGCTTGGAAGAATTGAATTAGAGTTCAAAACCAGGTTTGAGCTGAGGGTGGGGTAAGAGAAACTGTGTTGTCATTAAAATCCTTTGTAAAATCCTTTTGAAAATATTCACCCTGAACTTGAAAGTGATTTACTTCCTCAAACACTGGCAATGCTTTCAAACCAAAGGACTTCTTTCCAGTATATAAGGTGGAGGAAACAGTATGTAACAGACTAAAGTGAATACTTTATGTTTAGGTGGGTTTGAACACATCTAAGGTAACTTGTTACTTTGATAGAAAAGTGTTTCAGGGGGAGTTACAAAGATGAAAGCACAATTTTGTATAGTAGAAGTTTATGGAGTGGGTTTCACTAATTTGAATATTGTTTCAGAAGCAATACTACTCAAAGGAACCATGTTCACTTAAATAAAAATCCATGGAAGCTATACAATTGAACTTCAAGGATATTAAAACATTATTAGTGACCAGGAAGGAAAATCAAAGGATCTTTGATCCTCTCTCTTGGTGGATTTAATTTTATTATGAAATCTTTTTTTGTTATCTAATTCCCTGACCCTCAACACATCCTGTAATTTTTCTGTTCACCAACATCATTAAATAATAGGAAGTTTTGGTTACTCAAATATTCTAGTCCATGGGGGCCTACCTACCTTATATGTCACACCAATTGAAAATAATTTCTCAAAAAGAAAATACACTCTGGCACCTTATATTCATTCAGCAAAATTAGGGTGCTGCTAACAAGAAGGAGAGGTAATCGATGTCAGATAGGGAAAAAAAGAAGAAAAGAAAAAGACCCCAAATAAAAGATATCCACTATAAGGAACTTGAAATTGGGTACAGTAGTTGAGGAACTATTGAGGGTTCAAATCAAGGCAAGGGCAGTATAAATGGAGGTGAGAAAACTAATTTGAAAGATATTTAGGAAATAAAATTCACTGAACCTAGCAATGTGGTAGAGAGGGCAGAGAGCGAGAGGTGAACAAGGAATAAGGATGTTTCTTAAGATTTTGGCTTGAAAGACTGAGTGAATGTTAGTACCACTCACAAAGGCAGAAACAACAGAGAAGAGAGCTTGCTTTGGGGAGAAGATGACAAATCTATTTTGACATTTTGCATTTGAGATATATATAAGCAATGTTGAGGTGAAATGGCTGGTAGGCAGATAAACATCTGCTTATTATGGATCTACAGTACATGAGTGACAATGACAGTTACAGGAGTGGACAGGATTTCCAAGGTATATTGGAGAATGGGAAAATAGTCAGGGTAGTATCCCTATAATCACCCCATTAAGGAGATAAAATAGGACTAGTCACAGTATTAAAGGAAAAATCTGGAAAAGGAAGTTCCTTGGAAGTTAAGGAAAAAAGCTTTCTAGAAGAATAAAAGAATAACTATCCCAGAAGGAACAATAGTGAAAATATACCAGGGAGCTCAAGCAAATTAAAAATCTGTAAAGTAACTTTTGCAGGGGAGCACCTGTTTTCCAGTCCTCTAGTCTCCATGGGAGGTGATTTACCCATATACTTTACACCTATTTCCACATATCTTTCTTGGGTCCTAGGTAAATGCTATTGGTCCTGATTGCAGTTTATCTATGAACAAAACTGGTCACTGGGGTAGAATGGGATTTGTACTTTCTTTTTTATTCCACCTAGAATAGTGAGAAAGAAACCTGGATTAAGTGTGCCAGCCCTGAAGACTCAAAATTATCCTTGGATTGATTGGTCCTGAGGGCATAGAAAGTTTATAGGTGCATTTGGCTGTCACATCAACGCCATATTTCTTCAATATTAGCTTCATCCTTTTTTCCTTTTTCTGTTTTGTTGTGGAACTCAAGTAAGGATGAGGAGTGCTATTGCACCTCACCAAACCACACAACAATAAACAGTAAACTTAGCAAATAAGATCTCCTTGCTCTTGGTGTGAGCATTATTGGCCAGATTTCAGAGTGCTGCGGAGTGACAGAGGAGATGTAATACCAGGGGGCAACTTTTTTTTTTTTTTAACATCACAGGCCAAATGTGTGATTACATGTCAGTAAAGGAACCAAGCTGAAGATTTAAGAGAGAAGAGGGAATAGGGATCAACCAAAGTCTGAGACTTTGGGGTTGAAATTTAGAACAGAGCTTAGAAATGGGTCCTGTTTGGAGAGAGGGGTAATTCTTCCTTTGAGATAAAAAGGGCTAAGAAAAGGGTAGGCTTGGCTGAGATTAGTGGTTTATGGTCTTTTGGGGAGTTGATGAAGGCAAGAAAGTGGGTAACTGGAGAGGTGAGGGTGTTCACACATCTTTAGGAGTCTTTATAATAGGTTACAGAATGTGAACTGCAACATTGAAAAAGACTCTGGCAACTGTTGGATTATTGGTTCCAATTCTTCACTTCCCTTGAAAGTACACCTATGCCCTTTGCTGTGTAATATGGCAGTGCCTTTCACTCTGGGTGGAATGTACATCCCATTGATATTGGACTTGGCCATGTGATTTGCTTTTGACAATGGGGTGTCGGTAGATATGATATGAACAGAGGCCTTATGTGTACTTGTGTAGTTTGGCTTGATCTCCATGAGGTAATCATACCCTGGACAGCCACTGTTCCTTCAACCTGGGTCCCACAGTGAACATACACCATGCAGAACTGATCTCAATCCAAAGGTATGGATTCCAGAGAACACCACTTTAAAGAGATGAACCACGGAAGATCAAGTGTTCTGGTCTGCTCTCAGGTACTATTAACAAAAAATCTAATTATTCTTTTGCAAAGGTCTTTCTTATGTTTGAAGACTCATTTCTACAACACATCTCTTTTTCAGGTTAGATATAATCAATTAGTATTTGACTTCTATTCCCACACTCTTCTATAAGTCTTACTCTTCAGGGGCTGAAAAGTTAATGACTACATTTGCCAGATTTCCTTGAAGCTAGGATTTTGGTTGCAAGATAGATTGTTTGAATGAGATGTAATATTTATAAGGCAGAAAGAGATGGACTGTATGTTCATGTGGCAAGCCAAATTCATGAGGGTTAGACACTATTGCATTGAGCAGACTCAGCATTCCTTTGCCTAGTTAGCAGCTCTGTGAATGTTAAGCAGTGGTGGCAATGGCAGTAAAAATTGCCTGATCTCTGGGTTGTGTTATGGTGGAAAGTCTTTGACTTGGCTAAGTGGTTCCTTAATGCGCGCGCACGAGAGAGAGAGAGAGAGAGAGAGAGAGGGAGAGGGAGAGGGAGAGGGAGAGGGAGAGGGAGAGGGAGAGGGAGAGGGAGAGGGAGAGGGAGAGGGAGAGGGAGAGGGAGAGGGAGAGGGAGAGGGAGAGGGAGAGAGAGAGAGAGAGAGAGAGAATGAGAGGGAGAGGGAGAGGGAGAGGGAGAGGGAGAGGGAGAGAAAAGAAGATCTGATGATTTCCCTTAATAATTTTTTAAAAATTGTATATGTGTATTTTTAAATATACTATTTCTGCTTTCTGTTGGTCTTCTCAATTGAAATGGTGCATTTTGACCTCAGATATATATTTTTTAAGTTGACAGCATTGGCTTGGTTGACTCCAGGGAACACCAACTCTAAATGTGTAGTCATAACCACAGGAGCTACCAAAGACAAAATGCACAATGATGCTTTCATAGGTTTGGAATAAAAGGAATGTGTTTTTTCAGAGTTTACTACTTTTTAGCAGAGAACATTATAAAACAGCATAATACAAAGTGTTGCCAAATATTTGAACCAAAAAGAACCTAAAGAAATCATGGGGGAAGATCTACCTTTAATACCTATGTAAAATATACAGTGTGGGTCACCTACCCTTTCAGAGTTCCTTAAAGGTTTCTACCTTCATAATTTGTACCATCTTAAACAACAACATGCTATTTAAGTTGATTTAACTGATATGCTTGTTCATTCAAAAGCATAACCCTGTAGAATTCTCTCTTGACTCTCAGACATGACTCACTAAAGCGGCACCAAGATTTTAGTGGAAATACCATTTTATGTGAGAAAAACTGGGTTTTAAATATAACTTATCCTATATAGGAAGTATATACTCTTAAGCAAGTTATTTCACTTTTAATTGCTTCAGTTTTCTTCACTGTAAAATGATTGGGTTGAAATGCACACCACATTTATTGTAAAAATTAGCTTGAAGTATGGTAGAAAGCAAAGAATAGGGTACCTGCTCTATAGGAGATGCTTAGTAAGTGTTAATGCCCACCCCCCTATATTTCTGGACTCAGAACATCTTAGAGATGAGCTTAGACACTAAAGGGAGAAATCCTATTCCATTAAGATATTTATTGGATATTGAAGACAAAACACCTCAATTGTGCAGAGGCTGAGTGTAACAAAAACTGTGGTTATATTTTAACAATTAATGTTGGTGATAAACATGTTCTTTCCACTTCCTTACTGTATCTCTATGACTATCTGTAATCTCTCATTTGAAAATACCCCTAGAGGTCTCAATGAGGTCTGTCAGGAGTGAGAATCCTGTCCCAAATGACCTCACTTGCTCCATGATAGGCCCTGAATATAAGTACCCTTTGTTAGTTTTCAGAAGTTGCTTTTTTTAAAAAAGCTTTACTGAAGTATAATTTATATTGTAAAATTCACCTATTTTAGGTATACAATCCAGTGATTTTTTTTTTTTTTTTAGTAATTTACGGAGCCATCATCATACTCCAGTGTTGGAACATGTCCATTACTCCCAAACACCCGCTGCACCTGTTTTCAGTCAGTCCCTGCTTTCGCCCCCAGCTCCAGGATAACACTATTACTTCATGTCATTTCAATTTGACTTTTTTAGATGATGGTATTTTTTGAAGGTCTGAATCACTCTAATTCACACAAGGGTTGGGAAATGCATGAGATTGGATTTCTTAGTATATTGACACAGTGGTTGCTACTGGGTCCCCAGGGATGACAACCAGCTTCTTGGTAGTTTCTCTGAGAACTCCCAGTTCTCTTGGAGAGAAACAGGACCAGAAGGCCACTTGCTGGAGAAAGTTATCAGTCAGAGTCCAGTCAGGAGACAGAGCTACTCCTGTTATTAGAGGGTATTAAAGAATATAAAAGTCAATACCACAGAAAGGAGCAACAGCAGGAAAAGGCTACTGGCTTTTGTTTTGGGAAATACAGGAAAATATTGGCCTTATTAAAAACCTACATGTTTGGAGGAGGGTCTCTCTGGGGCTCTAATGCAAGCCTCTGAGAAGGTGGCTGACAGCTGATCCTTGTGTCTCTGAGAGAATTTGATAGGACTGGTCTGTGACTTAAAAAAAAAAAAAAAAACAACGAAAACCAAAACCCTGCGAACTGGATTCAGCTGTATTCCAACTTCTACTCTTGGAACAACTGCTGCTTTTAAGTGTTGCTAAAATGATGCTAACAGTAATAGAAAACCGAATGGAATCAGGACACACAGGTTTCTTCTTTCCCCTCCAGATTGTCAATCTTCCTCTGGTGCCCTAGTTGGCAGGTTTAACAGGGAGCAGAGGGCAAAGCAGAAAGGTGCTTCAGAGTCCTAGCCCCAACCCCAGCATTGCAAAGTTAGGTCAGGAGGGTGGATCCGAAACTGAGATGAACAACCTAATTAGTGACACCAGGCTCTCAAATCCAGATCTGTCCGATTTCAAAGTCTGTGTTCTAAACCACTACTAATTTTATGTTTATATTTTACCTCTTATTTATCAAGTTCCAAACACCTGTATAATTCAGTTGTTGAATGCCTCAGTTTTGTGAATCAGAAAATAAAGTTTTCACCCTTGGGAGATACAGCTTTTGTTTCATAGACTTTTTTCCTTAGATTTTCACCCAAAATTGCCAACTTGGAATCACATTTCTTAACAGGAGTACAAATTCTCCTTAATATTCCAAGTTTCCACAACATTTTTCCTAGAACTATCCTTGACAAAGGAACAGTATACATTTGATACCTCCTCATTTACACCTACCAATTCAAAGGCATTGAATGGGTGAATTTGGATATGTTCTTGTGTATTTGGCAGGAGAGATTTTTGTTCTTAACACAGTATCCTCTGTAATGAATGATAAAAACAGATTATCTATCTCTAGGCTATTTAAGAATTTCATTTTCTTCTAATCTCTGAATAAGGTAAACTAAGTTTTTCTCCTCCATTATTTTTTCCTCACACTCTACATGTTTTCTGTATGCAGATCCCCTTTATAATGCATCTTCCTGTGTGGGTGGAAAGTATGAAGACTCAGAATGTTGCCACAAGGATCTTAGTCATCCTAACGCCTAGCAGAGTGATTAATAAATATTTGTTGAAAAAATATATGCATTAATAAATAATTGTCCTTTCTTTAATTTGAAAAATTTCTTTATCTGTTGAAATAACTTACCTTTATTTTCTTGCTTGGGATATTAGAATTCAAAAATTGAAACCCAAAGTGAGTGTGTATGTGTTTGTGTGTGTGTGTTTTAGTGAAGGTGGCAAGTAGTCTGGGCTTGCTTTATTTTCTGTAGTCCATTTTGCAGTTTGATTATTGGTTTGAAAAACCAATCACAAATGTTTTGGCTTAAAATCTTGGCAAGGTACAACTCAACAAAAAGGCAAACAACCCAATTAAGAAAATTGGAAAGGACTTGAATGGACATTTTTCCAAAGAGATAATAATGACAAATAACCTCATAAAATGCTTAGCATTATTAGTCATTAGAGAAATGAAAATCAAAACCACATTGAAATACCACTTTACAACTACTAGGATAGCTACAATTAAAATAAAACCAATGGAAAATAACAAGTGTTTAAGGATGTTGAAAAATTGAAACCCTTGTGCATTGCTAGGAGGGAAATAAAATGGTATAGCAGCTGTGGGAAACAGTTGAGCAATTCCTCAGAAAATTAAAAATTATCCTATGAGCCCTTGCTGTTGTGGCTCAGTGGATTAAGCACCAGCCTATGAACCAAAGGATCACCAGTTCAGTTCCCAGTCAGGACACATGCCTGGATTGCAGGTGAGGTCCCCAGTGAGGGGCATGCAAGAGGCAAACGCACATTGATGTTTCTCTCCTCCCATTCTCCCTTTCCCTCTGTCTAAAAACAAATAAATAGAAAATCTTAAAAAAATAAAAATTATCCTATGATTCAGCCATTTTATTTCTAGGTATATATGCAAGAGAATTAAAAACAGGTGTTAAACAAAAACTTCTACATGAATTTTCAGATTATCTACAGTATTCAAAAAGTGGTAACAACACAAAAGTCCGGCACCTGATAAATGGATAAACAATGTGGTCTATGCATATAATGGAATATTATTCAGCCAGAAAAGGTAGTGATACATGAAGGTACCTGTCAACATTTGCTAAGTGTAAAAAACCAGATGCAAAAGCCACATCTTATATGATTCCATTTATATGCAATGTCCAGAATAGGCAAAACCATAGGGACAGAAAGCAGATTAGTTGCTAGGGCCTGGGAGAGGGGAGAGAGCAATGGGGAGTAGCTGCTTAATGGGCACAGTTGGTTTTTTTTTTTTTTTTTTTTGATGGGGTAATGAAAATGTTTGAAATTATACAGGAGTGATGGTTGCACTACATTGTGAATGCAGAAAATGTCACTGTAAATGTACACTTCAGAATGGTTAAAATGGTGATTTTTATGTTATGTGAATTTTAACTCAATAAAAAACAAATGATTATCAGGGAGTACATGCAGATAAAACAGATATCTAAGTCAAAAAAGAGGGAGTAACATGAGTAATGAAAGAGCAAGCCAAGGGCCTAATAATAGATCCAGTGGTTATAGAACAGGAAGGGAAACTAAATTTCTTTAGCTGTTGTTCTTTCCAAAAATCTTCAAATAAGACTTATTTTTAAAAAGAAAATACACAAGAAGAAAATGAGGACAACTTACTATATATTAGTAAACATCAATTATAGAAGGCCATTGAAGAGAATTTGTTGTTTCTGACAATAATTGAACAAGCCATTCTATCCTGGTATTATGTTTGGTGTCACCAACAAATCTTGCTTTGGTAAGCATTTTCCTCTCTTAATTTCATGATCTTATTCACACAGATACACAAGTGAGTATTAAAACTGACACTGATTTAAGTATGCAGTGTCAAAGACACTGGTTGAAGATACAGACATATTCCAATCTAATTTACTTCTCCAGAGGAGACCAAGGTGCAATTAGAGAAGGATATGACTAAAGTAAGACTAAAACATTTCAAAGTTTTGAGTTTACTTTCAATTTGTATTGCTGTATATTTCTGTTTAGTCATGGGTGAATATGGGGTACCAAAGGCTAAATGGAAATTCCTGTTCCCCACTTGATGTTTCCAGTGTGAATGTAGTTAAACAGTCTAGAGGTAGGGTTTGTGTCTTCCTGTGGGTCCTCTCCAGGACTGGGTGGCACAAAGTAGCAAGAGCTAAGAGACCCTCTGAAAATGGATGATATTGGAGAGCAAGGGTGTGGGCATAATGGTCATGGGCCTGGCTTCACTAATGCCCCGAAGAGTGGAACTGGGCCTGATTATTCAACTGGTTTGTCCTATGACAGTCATGCGTGTTGTTAAAATGCTGATGGGCATATCTGAGGACCTGATCCTTTTCCTTGTCCTGTGACTTTTCATAATCAAGAAAAACAGAGTTAATACATAGCACTACAGGGATGCTCAAAGTCCCTGAACCAGTGCCCTGGCCATGCTGTTTCTGATGGCCTGCTGCCTGTGCAATGCCATTTTGCTAAGTATATTGAATATCATCCCTGGATGGGACCCTCCAGGATTGAATCTTTAAGACCCATGTCTCCCACCCTGATTCTCTGAGTTTATGTATTCCCAAATTAGGAAGTCATCCATTGCTCCTGTTATTCCACTGAACCACCCTAGTATTTAGGATATCAAGTTTTGACCTTTAATCTGAGCAGGGAGTTTGTAAGTCTTTTACGGTTTTATAGTCTTAACAGCAAGAAAAAAAAAAGAAATTTGATTGGTTATTCTAAGCCATGTAGGATTTCTGTTTTCCCTTGTAACTAGGCTGAGGATGAGGAGAAACAGTTTGAAGAGTATCAATTTCAAATCTGGACTCTCCTATCCCTGTTACCGGGCATCCCCAGGCAGATTCAAAGACAGTGTCTCTTATGGCGCTTAAAAAGTCCTTTTTAGCCCTCTTTGATTCATGGCTTTGTATTTCAAATAGCCTTCATATATTAATAAAAACTTCTAGGCTCATGGTACCACCTCTATTGTTTTTCTTTGCAGTGGTTTTATTTTCTAAGAAACTTTTAGTTTGATAGCATCAGCTAAAATTTTGTGTGGAAAATGAAACAAAATAGTAGTTTGAAACTGTTATCATGATTTTTTTTCTAGTTAGTTTTTTTTTTTTTTTTTTTTTTTACCATAATAATTGGTTTGGTCTTTTACTAGTCAATAGTAAGTGTGGCATTCAAGAACACCCATCTTTTTGTGGGCTGGAATTGTCTCTTTTTCCCATGGAAGCAGTGAAGAAACATTTTGGACTGTAGGCAACAGTGGTCATCAAGCTGAGTAATTGGAGAAGGTGCAGTGATGGGTGAGGACTGGTAGGGGCATGATAGTTTAGTTCCAGCTTCCACCAAATTGGCAGATCCCCGGATCTCTGAGAACAAACACGTGGAGATGACCAACTTCCTAAGGTGAAGTAGTTCTTGCTCAGGATTAAAAAATAAAAATGGAACAAAGGAAAAAAATCTCTTCTTTTTCTTCCATCATTTGTCAGCTGAGAGGTATGTCAATTGGTTAATTAATTTACAGCCCTTAAACATTGAAAAGAATTTGCTTATCCTTGTGTGTGTGTGCGTGCGTGTGCACACGCGTGTATGTTTTTCAGGTCATACTTCTATTTCTTCACAGCTTTACAAGGTAATTATAATATTAAAATCTGAATATTCTATGTGATTTGATATATCTGTACAGAAAGAGTAAGATAAAATTGTTGAATAAAATGAAATAGATCTGGTTTGCAGAAGCTGGTCTGATGTTTGTCGTGTGTGTGCTCTTGTAAAGAATGCATAGGACATGTCTGTAGTGATCAAAACAGTAAAATCTTTCTAACCTTGGATTTCATGTTTCCTCCGATAATTCTAATCCCTGGAAAGACTTTCAAGTTTTGATTTCTAGATGCAATAGGTATTTTGTAACAGACACACATATTTCACCCTGAAACACTTATGTTTTCAAACCATTTGTACACTATGATGAGACTCAGCATGATACTCTCTGAGGGTCTGCAGGAGTCCTCTGAGTCAGTTTCATGCAGAAACCCCCGTGCCCCGTGGCGAACCCAGTGAAAGACAGCCTTGGACTAAGCCTTCATGGGATTTCTTGCAGGCTTGGGATCATAACTGTAGGAAGGTAGCTGCTATAACAAGGATGGCTTCAAGGAAAACACACCGGATGGCACAAAATCTTGCAGTCAGAAATGGGATATCAGTGTTGATAATATTATGAATAAAGAGGCTGCAAACCTGTTTAAAATATTATCTGCATATTTCATAACAGCAGCAGTTGCAAAGCCTCTGAGTGCCTGAAGAGCAACAACTACTCAGCTCAGTTGGTTATACCCTGGAAAAAAACCATTCTTTGATACCAACTCTCCATCATAGACATACACGCCCATCAGTCCAAACATGCTCCCGAAGAAACCCAGCTGAATGTTTCTTATCCACACTGACTGTTTGGTTTCTTTTAAGATTTTCTCAAAGTAAACTCCAGTGAAGCCGCTTGAGAAACACGTTGTGAGAACCGCCATGAGGCCTACAAATTGAGAGTCAGCTGAAAGTTCCTTCGAATCCAGCTCTTGGGAATCTGAGGGCTACTGTACAAAAGCAACTCCTGTCATCAGGATGACCAGGGAGAGCCACTGGTACACACCTAATTTTTTACTAAGCATAGACACAGGAAATAGTGCTGTCATAAGAATTTTCAACTGATAGGTGACCTGATAGGTAGCTGCATCTAGTTTTGACAATGCCACGAAGAGTTATTCTGAAGTCTATATATCCCTGATGGAATAGCAAATTCTATAGGTTTATGAAGAACTTCATCATGTAGTATTCGATTCAGTGCTCTTAGATTACATTCTGTGGGGCAGCTCCGCCTATGTGCTCTGGTGGCTAGGGCTCCACTCTGCCAGGCACCCGGGGTTGCTGTGCCCTTCTTCCCGCCCCACAGCCACCCTGCGTCCCCTGCCACGTGGCACTGTCTGCTCTGGCCGCTGCAGCCAGCCTGGTGCCAAATTTGCTTGTCTCTCTAAAAAACATTGAACAAAAGAGAAAACGCTTAATGCCAAATAATTTCTATTTTCTCGCTGTACTTTCTAAAGGAGATTTTAGTCAATACTCAAATTATGGTGAAAACCACCCAATATCTATGATCCCTTTTTTTCCTTAATGAAAGATTACAGATTTTAAACTGGAGCATTGCTTCCAGCTAGAAGACTAAATTTCCCAGCCTCCCTTTATGTTAAGTATGACTAAGTTTTGACTAATCAGTGTAACGAAGAATATTGTGTGGGCATCAGTAAAAAGGATGTGCCTTTCTTGTCTCCTCCCTTTCTTCTATCCTTCTGCCTCTGCCTGGAAGGAAGATGTAGAGCTTGAACAACCCTTTCAGACCTTGAGGATACAGACCAGATGTAAGGGACAAAAGAGGGGAGTGCTGGATGTTCCCTGACCACTTTGTGGAAATGCCATACTATTTCAAGAATTGACTACCTTCAGTCATTTATTTAAAAAATGTAAATGAAAAATAAATTTCTATCTTGGTTAAGCCACCCATATTATAAATATCTTTGTTACACAGAGCCAAATTAATTCTAACTAATTCAATTATCCAATGTTATTTCTACCTTGAGGACCTAGGTTTTATTATGTCCTTCTATGCCTCTAAAGTATTACATCCTTGTTTATTTATTTAATAAGTGCTCATTGAATAGTTGCTGTACACCAGGCGCTGTTTTAGGCACTTCAGTGATTAGAGAAACAAACACAGTCTCTACCATTTGGAGCTTACTGTCTGGTAAAAAGACAATAAAATATGACAAATATTTTGTTTCCTACTTCTATACCTTTATCCCTCTCCTGACTACATTGAATTATTTTTTCAATTTGTGTCTTAAAATTAGAGGAAGGTGCCATATAACTTCACCATTTCTTGAGATATAAGTACACTGGCTCATATGAATTTCAAAATAAAAACTCTTCTGACTTTAGCTACTTTGTTTCCACATAAGATTTTAGAAAATCCTATGTGAAATGCTAGTCTTAACAGCTAATGGATCTTCTACTTGGGGACTTTCTTCCCTAGTACAGTGTGTGCATGTGTGCACATGCATGATTTCTGGTTTCTTTGCTCCTTTTGTGATTTAACAAATGCTAGGAAATTTTGTTTCGTTTTCATCTTGTTTCTGCTAAAATCCATACTTGTCCTTTAATTGCTTTTTTAAGCGGTCTTCAAACATTTTATGGCTTTCCTAATTAGATATTACCTAACCTATCTGTTGTCAGAATGGTGGCCCAAGACTCCTCTCTCACTCAAGGTATCTGTCAGAACCAGAGCAGAAGCTACGGGCCCTGTCCTCTTTACTGACTCCCTTGGCTGCATAGGTTTCCAGAGCCATGGCAGATCAACACTTGGATTTGCTTTGTTTTCTCCCACTGATGCTATAATTTTGGGTGCATATAGATACCTTTCCCATAACTCCTCAGGCTTTTGGTTTACTCTTTCCTTCACTGACCTGACCTTTGATTTCAGTCTCTCTTCATTTATCCCCTCCTCCACTACATTGCATCTCCTGTTCTGCTGGTGTTGCCTGTGATTGTAATGACTGTCATCTGTCTGAACAGCAGCCACAGCGACAAAGGTATGGTTTCCTTGGACAAAATTCCTGGGCTGTCTAACCCCCCAAGCTCGCCGCCCCAAAAGAGCAGTACTTTAATAGGCACTAGAACTTTGTGTTGCATTTTTCATTTAGACAAAAATACTTTGTGTCATTATATATTATTTTTGGACCCTTGGTTTTTAATAATTCTTTTATCACACTTAGGGTCATTTCAGAGCTTTACTTATTGATCACTGAGTAAAATCCAAAGAACATCCCTTTTAAAATAGCAAGTTGCAAGAGGAGAGAAGCAATATTTTGCCCATAAAAGCAACTTAAGATAGAACAGTTGGAGTTTATTTTTAAGGACAGGAAATGTTTTATTGGCTTCAAAAAGTTTAGTCCCTGCTGAAACAATCTGAAAGAAGCAATGGCACTGGGTCCATTAAATTCAAGACATAATAAATTTTAGTTATCGGCACAAACATTAAGAATCTTGATATGTAGAGCCACAGTCTGATAATATTGCTAAATTTGGTTCATCCTGACAAGATATTGAGAAATTCATGAAATTTATGACATGTTAGGGCAATGTGATATGTCACTTAATTGATGAAAAATCTATCCTACTTAAATTGTGTTATGAAAACTGCTAGCAAAGAAAAAAATCCAAAATTCAGGAAAGATGGCTGAAAGCTTTGTAGGCAAATACTTAATTAGGTGCAGCAATTCTTTCAAATATCAGTCTCTTCCCTAGAGTAGTGCAGGCTGTTAGTTTTTAATGTCCTTGGGTTTGTAGGAGGGGCCTTAGAGGTGCTGATGGCTTAGCCATCCAAAATGGAAACTCTAGGGTTGCCTTTATATTTAAACAATTCTCTATGTACACACATCTCAATTCTTGCCATCCTTATATGAGCATAAATAAACAGAAGAGGAACCAGTGGTTATGAAAACAGGGTTCTGAGTCAGATTTACCTAGTAAATGATAGAGATGTTTTGCAAATATGGATGTTTGTTGTAGTGTACATACCATATTTTGTCTCTAATGACAGTATTAGATGCTCTCTAAATTTCACTTTGTTTCCCCCTCAGATGCTCTCTCTCCCATTGCTCTCTTCTTCTCACGATGGGTCATATATTCTGTTTTATTACATGCCAAAATAACTTTATATTGGATGCCAGGTATTGTGAATTTTATCGTGTTGGGGGTTGGATATTTTTGTGTTTTTATAAATATCATTGAGCTTTGTTATAGTACACAGCGAAGTTACTTTCAAATGGTTTAATCCTTTTGGGTATAGCGCGACCAGGGCAGTCTGTAGACCAGGGCTGTTTTCCACTACTACTGAGGTATCATCTTTCTGAATATTGTACCCCAAACCCATGATTTATGAAGATTCTCTACTCTGACCCATGATATGAGAATGATTTCTTGTCCTTTGTAAATATACCAAATTGTTCTTTCTCATCTATTTAGATGATTTTTCTCAGGCAGTTTCTTCACTCACAAGGACTTGGTGGAAGACTTAAGGAGGACCCTTTGCAGATCTGTGAAGTTCTCCCTTTGTGTCGCTCTGGCTTCTCTGGTATTCTACCCCATAAACACTAACTGCTGTGACCTTTCCAGACAATAAGCTCCCTCCCCTCAAATCTGTTGGAGAAGGTCATCAAAAGGACATGAGTGCCAGGTGACCCTAGACCTGGACTTGGGTAGTAGAGGCTCCTCCCCCACTCCCTATTCTTGAATGTACATTCTATTCACTGTTGCTATAAAAGGAGCCACTTAAGGATGTAGCTTAAAGAGAGCAATGTGTTGCGGAGACCATCTGGATGATATATGTGACTGAACCCTGTGAAGGCCTCTATATACACTCTAAGATTTTCATGGGTGGAAAGGGTATCTATCTATTTGCAGCACCCAAGACAAGCCTCGTGTGTAAGAGCTCTTGCTTATTAAACCTACCACCTCCCTATCTGGACTGATCTGCCTCTTTGTTCTCTTCTTGCCCTCTATGTATCTGGGCCAGTTTCAAATTGCACCTGGGCGACTACAGAGATTGCCCACTAACAAACTCTAGGAGAACACTGGTACCTCCTAGGTCCTCTCTTCCTGTATTGCAGCCTGAAAACAGTCTCCAAACAAAAAGATGAGGGCACTCACAGGGCTCACCTTATTGTTTCCTTCTTCCAAGAATCACTATCCTATGCTGCCTGATGCCCAATGTTTGAAAACCATATTTTGTCCTTTTTTTTTTTTTTTGGTAGTTGTTTCAAGTAAAAGGGAAAATTCAATTCTTGTGCCTCAGGGTCCAGGTGTCTGAGAAGGAGGATCAAAGATGCATAAATTCATTCAGTAGAAATTCAGCTGTTTTATATGCAGATACACTGCCACACTGGTTTTATCTCTTCACTCGGTCATGTTCCCAGATTGCATTCCCGAAAAATTTGTTCCTTGGTTTATTAATTCATCCATTTATCTGTCCATCTGTCCATCCATCCATCTGTCCAATTGTTGGAGAATGGCAGAGAATAAGACAGACTCAGTGACTTCCTTCTGAGACCCTATGTTCTAGTTGAGAAAAATAGTTGATAATGATGCACATTGTTAGCTGTGATAGATGTTGTGAAGGAAAAGCAAAGGAAGCTGGGAGAGCACATGAGTGAGGGTCTAATCTGATCTGGAGAATTACGAGTTTCTCTGTGGAGATGATGTATAATATGAACTGGGACTTGCAAAGAGGTGATTAAACATAAAGCTTTTTTTTTTTTTTTAATCTAAAGGGCCTACACTATTCCTAAAAATATTTTATTGAGCATTTAACAGAAACTGTAGTGTCTGATAATGAAAACACTACAGTTTTATTATCCAAGAAGACTTAGCTCAATTACAGAGAAAAACAGTAAAATGGAAAATGCATGCCAAAACTTTATGAACTCATTAGACAAAGATTAGAAATTAGTGGTTAAAATGGTAATAGTGATGAATTTTGGAATGTGGGGCTCTGGGTGATTTTTCTTTTTCTACATTTCTGTTTTCTCCTGACAGAAACCTGTATTAGTTTTTAATTACAAAAGGGAAAAAAAAAGAAAGTGAGGGGGAGAAAAGGAGGAAGAAGAGAAGGAAAATATGGAGTGTAATATAGGTGATATTCTTGTCTTTTTAAAAGATTTTATTTTCGTTATATTTAGAAAGAGGGGAAGAGAGGAAGAAAGAGAGGGAGAGAAACATCAATCAGTTGCTTCTCGCACGCCCCAACCGGGGACGTGGCTAGCAACCCAGGCTTGTGCCCTGATCGGGAATTGAACTGACAGCCTTTTGGTTTGCAGGATAATGCCCAACCCACTGAACAACCCCAGTCAGAGCCATGCTGTTCTTTAGCAGGTATTTAATGAACTGGTCCTTGAAATACCAAATTGTGACATTATGTGTCATGTGGCAAAACATCAACATTGTTTCCAAATTTATTCTTATGCTGATTAAATGAGCCATTTTACCAAGCATTTAGAAAACAAGCTCAAAAGGAGATTTTGTCTTCAAGTTCTGTAAAGTGTGAAGCTTGTCGTTAATGCTGGTCTTGAAGAGTATGGGAAGATGTGCTTGGCAAGCTGGTAAGTGAGCTTGTTCATGCACACCTATCTCCTCACACGGGTGTTGCTTGTTGGCATGTGGAAATCATGGCAGCTCTGGTCCTAGGAGAATTGTGCAACACTGTCAAAGGAAAGAAGAGTGGGGGAAATTGTTGTGAATGCTACTATTTTTTCACACTCAGAAGCATAACTTTTCTAATTTGGGGGCTTTTAAACTACAAGTACTTTTTTAGAGCTCTGCATGCAGACCTCTTGTATGTCTCAAATGGAGGGATATGGGGCCAATTTGGAGTTTTGAACTATTTATTTATTGTGTTTTTGAAGAGAGTAATGGGTTTTTGGATCATTTTAACTTTGTTTTTAATCTTATGTTAACATTAGTCACATTCGTAAAATATTACAATTGCATTTGTAATTCATGGTGGAGAATGGGCTGGAATTACTAAGCTCAAGAAGGGTCATGCTTTTGATCACATAACAGGCATTATTATTAGAAGACTTGAATATTTTTGGATTTTGGTGACTTCAGTGATATCAAGGGCTATATCTTAAAGCTCAAAGGCTATAGGCATGGATGGAAGATTGTTCATCCCTGCCTAAGATTGTTGCCATTGATTTCCTTAGAATTATAAAGCTTCTATTTGATATCAAGTGACATTTTGGGAAAGATTATTGTATATTTTCTAAAAATGGAATACATAGGATTTTAAAATTTGATGTATAGGTAACAAAATTAACCACTTTTAAATATACAATTCAGCAGCATTTAGTACATTCACAATGTTGTGTGACTATCACCTCTCTCTCATTTTGAAACATTTCCTCATCCTGGAGAAAACCCTGTTTTCAATAAAACAGTCATTTGCCATTCTGTCCTTAACACTAATTCATTCTATGTCTCTATGGATTTAGCTATTTTGGATATTTTGTGTAAGTGGAGTCATATAATATGTGGCCTTGTATACATGCCTACTTTTACTTAGCATGTTTTTGAAGTTCATCTGTGCTGTAGCATGTATCAGTACTTTATTCCTTTGTATGAATGAATAATATTCCATTGTGTGGATATAACCACATTTCATTTGTCCACTTATCAGTTGAATTGTATTTACCTTTGGCAATTGTGGATAATGTTACTATGAACATTCATGTATAAGTTCTGGTTTAAATAGTGTTCTTAGTTCTTTTGGATATACACCTAAGAGTAGAATTGCAGGGTCATGTGGTAATTAATTCTGTGCTTAACTTTTGAGGAAGGGCCAAACAGTTTTCTACAGCGGCTGCTTCATATATATTCCCACCAGCAGAATGCATGACTTTCTATGTTCTTTGTTTAGCCATACGATTGACATATTCTCCATGGAGAAGAGTATTGTTTGATTGAAGCTTTAGTTCCAATAATAGTCATTGAAAACATGCATACACAGGAAGAGAAAAAGAAAAGCACAGCCTTAAGGAAACTCTTGAACCATGTTCAGCTGACTGCATAGTACCTAAGATAGGGACATGTCTTACAGAACATCCATTCATTCTGCATACAGAAAAACAAGGTGGGTAGAGGTAAAATAACCTCAGGGATAAAAAAGAGAAGTCACTCAACCAGTTGCTCATTGGCAGAGTTAAGGCTTACACTGTGGTATTTCAACTTGGAGCCCATTGTTCTCTGTTCTTTTCCCCACACTATGCACTATGCACTCAGTTCATTTTTTTTGTGTGTGCGTGGGACTAAGTCTCAAATTATGGTTTCCTTCTTTTGCTCAGAAATCTTCTTAGGAAAGTGATGGGTATATCATTGAATCAGAGAAAAGCTTTATTTATCCATTTATTTCTTCAGGCATTTATTCTACAGATAACTTAAGGAATGCTAATATGTATCAGAGACTGTGCTAAGAGCTGAGGATACAGTAGTAAACAGTCATGGGACCATCTTCAGAGCTAATAGTCTAGTAGTAAAGATGGCCACTTGACAAACAGTTGCACAAAGAGTGAGTTATAATTGGCCTAAGTGCTGTAAAGGAGAGGTACATTGTGCTCTGAGAATTCATAGCAAAGAGACCTGCACTATTCAGTGGTTGAGTGTGTTGGAAAAAGCACTTAGGTTTGTAAAATCTAATGTGGTTTGATTTCACGGTCACCTGGAAGACTCTCTTAAGACTCAAAATTCTTTCATCTGCTCATTTATGTTAGTATATAAATACTTGATGTCTCAGTTTTACATTTTCTTATGTATACTTAAATTTAAAAATATATTAAAATTAAAAATTGTATTTGTAGACTCCCTATCATGACCTCATTTGCCACCATTGGTCCATCTACCATACTCTGAATACCATCGCTATAGGTGTTCATGGCTTTTCTGTCATTAGATTGCATGAAACAGAGCATTTCAACTCAAAACAGAGGTATGTCATCCACACAGCCGCAGGGAAGAAAAAGGCAATGCTGCAAGCTAGGGAGAGAAATGGGAAAGATGGCAGTGCTTGAGCAAATAGAAGTAATGCAACCTGAGATAAGGGGGAAGACAGGAATAAGGGTGGCCTCAGGTAAAGAGAAATAGCTGATCTTCAGGAAAGCTGGATTCTGATGACATGCAGCTTCACCCTCAGCAGAGACTAAAAGAAATTCTCTCTTTTTTCATTTGTTCCATTTATTTCATTCATGAATAATTTAGATACAAATGCTTTATCATGGAATAAGAGGAGATCCCCTGAATAAAGTCCAACTCTTCCCTGATGGCTGGAATGTGAATGTAGTTGCTATTTTGAAGTTTTGAATTGTTTTTATCTTTGCTAAGAGATGGAGATTCAAAGTCCTTTCTGGGCATTTTATCCCTTTGTTATGTTTTACATGTTTACACATTTGTAAAGGTATTGATTATGAGGTAGATATTTTACACTAAAACAAGTATTTTGTTTTGAAATGTGAGATCTGTTCATAAAGTATCCAGTCATGTAATATGAAAAATAGAGATAGTAACTGAAGAAGATACAAGGTACAAGAAACATTGTACATAAGACAATGATGCTTCAGGCCCCTTCAAAGTAGACACCTTGGGACCTCACACAGTTCTCCCAATCACCATCAGCTGCCCCATCATATTTTCCTGAATCTCACCGATAGTTTGAAATCACTTCTCTTTCAAAGGTGACTTTAGTTTTGAGAAAATCCAGAAGTCCCAGGGCACCAAATCTAGGCATAGGGGGCTGAGTCACTTAAGTGATTTGATATTTTACCATAAAACTCTGCATGAGATGTGTTGCACGAGTGGGCATGTTTTCGTGATGAAGCTGCCAGTCACAAGTTTCCTGTAGCTTCAGCCTTCTGGATCATCTGAATAGTTTCTGCCCAGGAGTGTTCAAGCTTATTGCAAAATTTGATGCAGATTTCTTGCTCTACTTGCTCAGTCATTTTGAATGTGATGGTCATGCCGTACACATTCTCACTCAATGGCATCTACCACTCCCACTGACTAGTACAGTGAAGTCATCATTGTTCATGCATGCTGATTCCAGTCCACTTCCCTTGGCTTCCAGGTTACCTTGATGTCGCACAAAATGTTCTTGTTATATTAACAATGGCTGGACATTTTCCAGACAAACCTCATATATGCGGTTACTTATGGTTGAAGAAGCTTATCTTGAAGACCTTGCTGGCTTTTATTTTCTTGGTGGAGGAAAGGAATGGGGTTTGGAAAATGATTTTTTCTACACATAAATTTCATATTTAGAATGATTCGTGCCCATGAACTTTTTTTTTAAAGAAAATTCCATTTGTTCTATTTGTAGTCATTGGCAAAAAATGTATAAAAACTGAAACTCAGGTGTTTATCTTCTCCCTACAATTGGAAGAAACACTAAAAAGAAACCGGACTTAGATGGACATGATTCAAATTTAATATCTCTATTTGCTAGGGTTGCTGTAACAAGTACCACAGATTGGGTGTCTTAAACAACACAAAAGTATTTTCTCACCTTCATGAAGGCTGTAAGTTTGAGATTGAGGTGTTAGCAGGGTTGGTTGATTCTGAAGTTTTTGAGGAAAGAATCTGTTTCAAGTCTTTCTTTTTGGCTTGCAAGTGGCTGTCTCATCTCCATGTCTTCACACCATCTTCCCTGTTTATGTGTCTGTATCCAAATTTCCTCTTCTTGTAAGGATGCCGATCATACTGGATTAGGACACATGCCAATGATGTCATTTTAACTTAATTACCTCTTTAAAGATCCTGTTTCTAAATAGAGCCATATTCTGAGGTACTAGGCAATTAGAACTTCCACATATGAATATCTTTAAACATATGGATAATGCAATTCAGCCTGCTGTGGACCGTTCAGCCTGGTTTTAGGAGTTGTAACCCTCACCCCATGGTGGGCTGTGTAAGAGCCCAAGGGACCCACTTCATCTGGGTCTGTTCTGTCACAAGGACGTGACCTACTAAGGAGACAAAGATTATTTCCCTGGCAGGAGCACTGCTTTTGCCTCATCCATCTCTGGCCCCATTGCTTGGTTGGCAGTCAATGATGGGTAAGACTCCTCATGGGAGGGGCAACCTAAGCCAGACGCAACCACTTGGGAGGCCTCATGAAAGGACTTGGGGGGTTGCAGCAAAGAGGATGTGATGGACCCTCGCCCCCCCAGCTATTCTGACATAGCCTGAGTCCTCATTTCCATCTGGGAGATGTCTCCTGCTTCCTAATTGCCTTAAAGCCTGAAACTGTGGGGGTGAGCGGTGCAGCCCTGTGCTGGCCAGGACGGCTCCCTGGGTGATCCGGACATAAGAAAGAATTCCTAAAGTCCTGTGAAACCTGCTTTGCTAAGAGTCCTCTTCCTTAGGTGATAAGTGTCCCAGAAGGAAATGAGTATGTCTCCCAAAGTCTGGTAACCCCCTTTCCTGACAAACACTGGCTCAGATTAAGCCCTCAGACTGCTTTGAAATGTTAACCATTGTTTGATCCTTGTCGCCTGACATACCTGTATTCCTGTGTATTTGAGCCCAATAAAAGCCTAGTGAGGATGGGGTTCTAGGTCATTCTCCTCTGAGAGTTTGACCCCTTTCCTCCCCAAGCAGTCATGTCTTGGTAGTTTTTATTTTCATCTGTGACGGAGGGATGGGGCTCAGCGGGCGGAGCCCCCTCCCATCTGGCGCCCAGGACAGGGACCCCCGCATCAGCCCATAATGGTGTACTACACATTATTCAGATATAATAACCTGGAATTTACTGAAATTTCAGGCCATCTTATTTTGCAATTATTCTGTTGGAGCCTTAGGTTAAGACTATGATTAGGGCTTCTTGGGTAGCAAATCCCATTACCCTGGAGGATGCTGTTCCAGGGACAAAAAAGAAAATTGAGAACTCAGGCCAACAACTGGAAGGAGGGAAAGTCTCATTTCTCTCAAAGCTTCAGGGAAGATGGACCCAGACTTTGGGTTGTAGGGGCGAATGGAGCACATAGTGGGGGGCTGGATGAAGTGGAGGCAGCCTTTCAGAGGCAGGCTGGGAGCTAGGCTGGGTAATACCCTCAGAGATACCATTGAGTATAAGTGTGGGGCCCACACGCTCTTAGAATATCACATTTAGTACCAAGAATACATTACTAGATATAATGCTCTTTCCTTCTTTTTTCCTAAACTGTCAATAATTTGCTGATTCAAGCTGAGTCTCAGGGAGGATTCTCTTTCAGGCTTGGACTTGTAGCAACACAACTTTCCAAATCTCCAGGGTGGTCCTGGAGCTACAGCAGATCATGTCTAGGGGCCATAGCCTGGGGGCCTGATGAAAAAACAGAACACAGAGACACAGAGAACACAGTAGTGGTGGGTGCAACTGCATTTTAAGCTGCAGTGTGGTAAATGGAGGTACTAAGCCATTGTAATTTGGTGTTACTATAAATGTGACCTCATTTTATCATCATTAGCAGTCAGGCTTTAGTATAAAGTTCAGAGAACAATATTTCCAAAATCAGATGTGTCATTTAAAAAACCTTTACTGGATGTTCATCTATATGAAAACAACAAAATGTTTGGGGAAAATGTAAGCTTTGTAACTTGATTTTTGCAAATGCTAAAACCAATTGTATTAGAAGTGTCTTAGTTTTGGATCTTTAAATATCAGTAAGGATCAGACTTTATCAAGTACCAGTTGGTATCTCATCCCATTAATTCTTCTTGTTCTTTTCTGGTCCAGGATCTTATACTAAGACATGTTTGCATTTAATTGTCATGTCTCATCAGTTTTCTTCAGTTTGGAACAGTTTCTCAGCCTTTCTTTTCTGCCACATCCTTAAAATGTTTAGAGAACTTAGGTCTTTCATTTTATAGGATGACCCTTAATTCAGGTCTGCCTCTCGTTTCCTTGTGACCAGACTCTAGTGAAGGATGGAATTGAGGAACCACCATCTAGATATTCAATGTGATCATCACAATCAGGGTGGGCCTACATCTAGACCCTCTCAGAGGATAGAGTTAGAAAATGTGGATGTGTTTATATCTATGTAGGTGCACACACACATCTATCAGCAACTATTTCCATATTTATCTGAATATGTATATTAAAAAGCCCACAAGTTCATACTGAAGCTTAACACCACAGTCTAATATTTTAAGATTCTTTCTAGCCTCTCACTTTCCATTCTTATGAAATATCTTCTCAGACAGTGAGAAACGTGCCTCCCTTATCCTCAATATATTTATTTATTTTCCTTATCCATTAACTTATTTGCTCAATTTCTAAGCTCCAGTTATCTCTTCCCGTTGCCCCTTTCATCACCTTGCATTTTCAGATGCTAGCATCTTGTTCCAGCATATGAGGAGGGACCCATAAAACTGGAACTACCTTCTGGAGGGTGGGCCCCTTGTAGTACAGGCTTACCCTATGAAATAAGTGTTCTAGGGACCCATCTGAATCAATGTACTAACTGGTGTTGTTGTGAGAGGCTGAGTTCAGCTTCAGTGAATTTTTTTTGAAGACTCCTTCAATGCATTTGCCTATTTCATGATGCGTGCTTTATGAGTGCACCTGCCCATACTGTGCTGAGTGTTCAGCAGTTTTTGACCAAAAAATGGCATAACTTCCTTGCCCCATGATCCCTATTCACCTGGTCTCTCCTGAGGTTTTTTTTTTTTTTTTTTTTTTTTTTTTTTTTTGGTCGTTGTTGTTTCCCCAGATGAAAAAAGAGCTCAAAGGGAAACATTTTGCTGATGTGGAAGAGGTGAAACAAAAAACAGCAGAAACACTAAAAGGCGGCAAAATAGACAAGTTGAAAAACTGTCTTGAACAATGGAAAAAACACTTCAATAGGTGTATTGCATCAGATGGAATACTTTGAAAGTGACTGAAGTTTAAACATGTAAGAGTAAATACACAGTTTTTTATAAGTAAATTCAATTTTTTTAGGCCCACAATTGGAGGGATGGCTCAGTGAGATGGAAAGGAAGTTGAGAAGGGAAGTAAAGATGAAAAGGGTAGGGAAATTTTTAATTTTCTAAAGTCAGTTTGAGTTGATTTTTCTGTTACTCATAGCTTTATGCATGCTAAATTATGCCACCCATAATACACTATTGCATTTATTTGTTTATAAACATGTCTGTTTCTCTTGATTATGAGTTATGGGAAATACTCATCTGTATATTTCTATATCTTTAATAGTTTCCATAGTGATTGTCACCTTGTAGGTGCTTGGTAATTGCGTATTGTGCAGTGACACAAAAACAATTAAGAAATAATTGTCCTCCATGAGCTGGTGGAGACAATTGAGATGATCTCTGTCACAGATACATGTGGAAAGTGCTATGGGCACATAGAGAGAATGAGTAAATCTAACTAGGACTTTACCAATATAAACAGATATCAGAGTTGTCTTCAGGCAATATAACTTTTAAGTATGTTTGCTTAATTTGTGTAGAAATTAACTGAGAATTAAGAAGCTGGTTGACGAGTTGTATGTTCTGAGTGAGTATATTAGAATTATAAACTGAATGAATGGTTGAATAAAATCCCTGAAAACCATGAGACTGGTCAAATGGCACCATCCCAGTGGTAAAACCAATTTTAATAGCACTAATTTAAAAACCTCAAAAGAATTTAGTATTTTCTAAGCAGGAAGAACCAGGACTAGTGTCATTTCAACAACACCAAAAATAATGGTAATAACTTCTGTCTCCATGGTCCAAGCTTTTCTTGATTTTATTTTTCCAGAAAATGACAGTGAAACTTCTTAGGAAGCACTCTCTGGGCATTCCAGGAAAGAGCAATACACAGAGGGCAAAGTGAGAGAAAAGAGCCCAAGGTCACAGAATGTGTGGGCAGCAGAGCCAAAACCAGATCTCTCAATTGCAGGGTTTCTAGGAGATCACACCAAAAAAGAAGCCCAAAAGGACAATTTTTACATTTTCGTAGCATTTTTGGAGAGTCTGGGACCAATGCTGGTTCACTTAACTCCCATTTATGCTTCTTTAACAACAGCCACACATTATATGGTTAAACTATACTGTCAACAAGTAAATCAGTTCACTTGAGTACTCCTTCTGTCTTTACAACTTAAACAATATGGTAGGTGGCACTGATAAGGATAACAGCAAACATGGGAAGGACCACTCTAAGTAAAATATAAACTAATGCAGATCTGCTGTGTAAGTGACCTGACGTATGGTAAATTGCATTTGCAGTTGGCCAAATGGAAAGTGATATATGTTGGGCACAAGAATAATAAATATAAGGAACAATCAATTGAACTGAACTAAAGTGGTACGAGTTTGAAAGACGACTTAGAATTATATCTTCCAAACACGGCTAAAAAAAGGACTCAATTAAAAAGTAAATTGGAAAACTATAAAGTAGCTGACACAAATACAAGGTTAAGTTTATGGAAGTTATAAATGCTAAACAGTTTCCTTCTACGATTCCAATTTCTGCCTACTGTCTGATTCTTCTTGCGCCTTCCATTTATTTTTATGAGTATTATTACTCAACAGGAGAACAATCAGTTATATCAGAACCATTCATTGTAAGGTTTGTGTCGATAATTTTTATTGAAGTAGGACAAAAACAGAGGAGTTTGTGTCCACAAGCATGCATAAATAGGAAAGAGAAGCAAATTATTATGCTATCAGGGTACCAGGAGGAATCTTTGAACTGAGGAAGAGAACAGAAAAAACTCTCCCTGTGGAGAGAATAGAATGTGCTTCATTTCAATATCTATTATAATTACGAAAGAGCCAGAGCATTCCGTGGCTTTAAACAGCCTTTCTGAGCAGGGCTTTGTGTCAGGGCCATGGTTGTGATCTTCAGGCCCTGAAGCTGGTAGTTCGGTAACTAGAAAAACAGTTGGGCTTTAGGGATGGAGAGTGAAGCAAGAGGTAAGAACCAGGCTGCTGCCGCTGTTACACAGGATATATGAATGAAGTCTCACGCTAACCAACAAAATAACCTTCTTGATTAAATAACATACGAAGAACAATGCTTCTCCCCAAATCAGGGAACAGGATGTATGCCTTGAAACAAAGGCCAGGTTTGTCATTACTTCCATAAATCACTAATAGCCTTTTGAGCATATCACAGGAACTAGCTTCAGGGAAGGAGGCTGACTCCAGCAACTGGACATTCTGGCTCCAGGAGACTTCCTGATTCTGACCCATAAAAACTGGACCTCTACTTGACCAGTTTCAATCTAATCTTCAGAATGGACTGTGCTGATTTATACATAGAGAACTTTCAGCCTTCCTGTTACTGAACCAAAGTGGGATTTGGCTGCCCACCACCAAATACAGGCATAAAGCAAAGATTGGTGAGGAAGGAAAAAGGTCTTTGTTTAAATGTTACACAATTTGGGGAAGTGGGATACTTCCTGGCTCCAGGACAATCTCTTCCCCAGAACACAGAAATTCCCATGTTCCCCAAAAGACTGAAATCCAAATCCATGACCAGAGATCCCCTTCCATCCTTATCTGTTCTTCTGGAACAGAAGGCTACTAGGTGGACTGCTCTCTGGCTTCAGGCTCCCACCCTGGAGTGCTTGCTTGTGGAGCCGATGTCACCATCATCAAGTGGTGGCTGTTTCCCACGCCCAGGGCCTGGAACCACTGCCAACTACTGCAGCTGGTCATGTAGGGGCCTCATCTGTGGGGTCCAGCGCCCAAGGCTGCTTGCACCCTTGGGGCTGGTGAGCATTCCAGACCATGTGTCTGTGCACTGATCTCTGTGGAAGAGAGGGTATAGTCCAGGACCATCCATGCAGTGGGGACCCACAGCGTACTGTGGTCTGAGACTGGCCTTAGGGTGAGCTGGCCTCTGATTGGCAAACAAGGATTAAGCAAAGGGGTGAGACTCAGCCCACCCTCCGTTTAAATCTTTGGCTCCAAAAGTCCATGTGCTCTGGAAATATCCTGATTTCCAGCCAATATCATGGTCGAAACTGGCAGGTCTGCCCTTCCCCATGCTGCCATGTCAACCTCCATGGTACATGTGTTGCTGAGACCTCTCCAGCCTGTGCAAACTCGGTGTAAGCTTCATCCTGCTCTGTCAGGCACTGAGCCCATTTGTTTACCCTTGACCCAGGGAAGCAGCCTCTCCCTTGCCTCCTCAGGGGTTGGAAAATCTGTCATGCTATGCTGCAGCTTCAATCCAGTTGCACCTAGCATTTCCTGATCCTTTACTTCTCTAGGGCCTGCCTTTTCCATGCCATCTCTGCATCCCGCCCCTCTCCCCAGTGATCTCACCAGATGCCCCTATATCACTCCCCCTGATTTCTTTGTTCTATTTTCCTTCTCTCTCCTGATAAAAACACCTGCCTGCACTGAGATGTTAAGATGCATTTTGGGACAAAAGTTTTCGACTTCTCAGGTGTCCATCACTTGAATAGACTGCTTTCCCTCTTACAGTGTCTGTCTCACAAATTTGGTTTTCTTTGTGGCAGGCAGTCAAACCTGCCTTTGGTTACATAGACAGGGTGATCTTAAGAAACCTGTCAGGAGATTATTTTATATATAAAGTTGTATACCCTTTAGGAATCCAAATCTTCTTGGGCACAGTGGAGAGGCTGATACTATATCAACTATATTTCCAGTTTCAGGGGTTGGAAATTATAAGCATATGACTAACACCACGCTTGGTGCCATGGAATGTTCTGACTGGAGGGACATAGAGACTGGGGAAATAGTAAGGTAGAAGATGAAAATATCTCTGTTGACCTGCTTGAATGAATACCCTGCCACTGGAACAGAAGGTCTTCTAGACAAGGGAGCGTCTTTATTTGTTTTGGATCTCCAGGTGTCCAGTGCCTTGTGTGCACTGGCACCTGGTGAGTGGATCCTTTTCTGTTGGTTTGGTCACCTCAAAAAACACAAGCAGGTAAATTAATGGCAATCAAAAATTTGCTAAACTGGTTAGAACCCATTTTAAATACCCAGCAAATGAGTTGGTGTCAAGAGCCAAAAAGATCAATATTGAGTAACTAATTATAATCATGGCTAGAAGGATTTGCCACAAAGGAGTAGTAAGGCACAAGGCATGGACTCCATGTCACTCAGAAGTCCTCAGGTTGTAGTCTGTCATCCCCTGACCCAGCCCTGCCATCAGACAGTCTAGCTGGAAGGGGAAACTCGATTTTGGTGTGGAGGTTGGGAGGCACAGGAGAACAATCAGAAGAGCCCTTGTCGTGAACTGTCATGTTGGCAAGTTGCTATCTTTTGTAAGACTTTTGGTCTTATTTGGGTCATATGTAAATTAGCCAGCCCCAGCTTGTTGATCTCAATAGAGACAATTGTTTACATAAAAATAAATGCCAAGCCCAACAGGCTAACAATTGGAACAAAACATATTGAAAAATTAATTTCTTTTTCTGTCTGTACATCCTTGTTTATTACGAGGCATTTCACTGTCATCATCTTTGTTCCTTTGCTTCCCAAACTTAATGCTTGAGGTCCCATTGCTAACAGTTTTGACATTTTTAAAAAGTCCTAATATCAAAAATCAAATTGATGCTAACTTATTTTTTTAAATATATTTTATTGATTATGCTATTACAATTATCCCATTTTCCCTGCTTCACTCCCCTCTGCCCTGCACACCCCCTCCCACCCATACCCCCCCCCTCCCATTTTAGATCATGTCCATGGGTCATACCTATAAGTTCTTTGGCTTCTACATTTCCCACACTATTCTTACACTCCCCTGTTCTATTTTCTACCATCGATGCTACTTATTTTCTGTACCTTTTGCCCCTTTCTCCCCCTCTCACTCCCCTGTAGATAACCCTCTGTGTGATCTCCATTTCTGTGTTTCTGTTCCTGTTCTAGTTCTTTGCTTAGTTTGCTTTTGTTTTTGTTTTAGGTGTGGTTGTTAATGATTGTAAATTTGCTGTCATTTTACTGTTCATATTTTTTATCTTCTTTTTCTTAGATAAGTCCCTTTAACATTTCATATAATAAGGGCTTGGTGATGATGAACTCCTTGAACTTGACCTTATCTGAGAAGTACTTTATCTTTCCTTCCATTCTAAATGAAAGCTTTGCTGGGAAGAATAATCTTGGATTCAGTTCCTTGCCTTTCATGACTTTGAATACTTCTTTCCAGCCCCTTCTTGCCTATAAGGTTTCTTTTGAGAAGTCAGCTGACAGTCTGATGGGAACTCCTTTGTAGGTAACTGTCTCCTTATCTCTTGCTGCTTTTAGGATTTTCTCTTCGTCTTTAATTTTGGGAAACTTAATGATGATGTGCCTTGGTGTGTTCCTCATTGGGTCCAACTTCTTTGGGACTCTCTGAGCTTCCTGAACATCCTGGAAGTCTATTTCCTTCACCAGATTGGGGAAGCTTGCCTTCATTATTTGTTCAAATAGCTTTTCAATTTCTTGCTCTTCCTCTGCTCCTTCTGGCACCCCTATAATTTGGATATTGGAATGTTTCAGGTTTTCCCAGAGAATCCTCAGCCTCTCTTCATTTTTTTTTTATTCTTATTTCTTCATTCTGCTCCAGTTGGATGTTTATTTCTTCTTTTTGTTCCAAATCATTGCTTTGAAGCCTGGTTTCCCTCTTGTCACTGTTGGTTCCCTGAATTTTTTGCTTATTTCACTTTGGGTATCTTTAATTTGTTCTTTCTTTTTTTGATCAAGCTCAATCAGTTCTGTGAGCATTTTGATTACCAGGGCTTTAAATTCTCCATCAGATAGGTTGGCAACCTCCTCATCACTTAGTTCTCCTTCTGAGGTTTTGCTGTGTTCTTTCATTTGGGCCATATCTCTTTGTCTTGGTGCAGCTGCTAGGTTGTAAGGGGGTGGGGCCTTAGGTATTCACCCAGGCAGGGCAACCCTTTTTGCTGTACCGCTTGTGTGGGAGGGGCCAGAGGGGGAACAATGCAGCTTGCCTGCTTGTCTCTAGAGTACTTTCCAACAGACTCTCCCGTCAGACTGGAAGCATCTCTCACCGCGGCAATTCCAGCCTTAGCCCACAGTCAGCTTTGAGTCTCAGTTTTCCGCTTAAGTCAGCCCCTCCCGTGCAGCTCTGCCAAGCTTGGCAGTCAGCCCCACCCACCAGCTGCCTTGCAGCTGTTTTGGGTTTGCTGGGGTGGTCCACCTTACCTATCTGATTGTTCTGGTTGATTTTTTCTTCAATTCCTTGGTTGTTGGAGTTCCATGCAGTTTGATTTTCTGGTGATTTTGGTTGTTTATTGATTTTAGATTGGTTGTTATCCTCCTTTTGGTTGTGCAAGGAAGTGAAGGGTTTCTACCTACGCCTCCATCTTGGCCAGAACTCTCAAATGTCTGTGTACCACTTTTGTACCACTTTCTTTGCCTAAGATCTCTAATGAAATTGGCCTTTTGTTCTTCCTGTTCTTGGAACACTTCTAGCTCTTTTTGAGCTCAGGATCTTTGCTCATGTTGTCTCTTTTTCCCAAAATACTGTTCTCTTGGCTCTTTGGATGATACTTTAAGTCCCACCGTTAATGTTGCATTTTCTTACTGTCATTTCTTGATTAGGCTGCCTAATATAATCCACCTCCCTGCCCCATCCCCCAGTTATTCTTTAGCACTGCCCTTCATTAATTTGATTTCTGGTGATTGCCATAATTTTAATTATAGATTTATTTATTTTATTACTTGTTTATCGACTATCTTCCCTAGTAGAATGCAAGCTCCATATGAGGTCTCCATCGTAAACCTAGCACTTGTGACACTAACCAGCAGAACAGATTCTGAAAAAATATTTTTCATTGACAAATAAGTTTTCCCATATGATTGGTTTTCTTTTCATTTTAATGCTGTTTTCTTTAGCCATGCAGAAGCTTTTTATTTTGATGAAATCACATTTGTTTATTCTTTCCTTTTTGTCCCTTGGTCTAGGGGACGTATCTGTGAGAATATTGCTGTGTGGAATATCTGAGATTTTCCTGCCTATGTTTTCCTCTAGGACTTTTATGGTGTCATGGCTTATATTTAATTCTTTTATCCATCTTGAATTTCTTTTTATGTGTGGTGTAAGTTGGTGATTGAGTTTCATATTTTTTTGTATGTAGCTGTCCAGCTATGCCAACACCATTTGATGAAGAGGCTATTTTTACTCTATTTTATGCTTCTGCCTGCTTTGTTGAATATGAATTGACCATAGAGACTTGGATTCATTTCTGGGCTCTCTAATATGTTCTGTTGGTCTAAGTGTCTGTTCTTATGCCAATACCTGGCTGTTTTGATTATGGTGGCCTTGTAATACAGCTTGATATCAGGTATTGTGACCCCTCCCACTTTGTTCTTCTTTCTCAAAATTGCTTTGGCAATGATACCTTAGACAAGGGTTTGATCTCCAAAATATATAAAGAACTCACACAACTCCACTTTAAATAACCCAACTGAAAAATGGACAAAGGACTTAAGCAGACACTCTTCCAAGGAAGATATACAGAGGGCCCAGAGATATATGAAAAGATGCTCAACATCACTAGCCATCAGAGACATGTAAGTTAAGACCACAATGAGATACCACTTCACACCAGTGAGAAGGGCTGTCATAAACAAATCAACAAACAACAAGTGTTTAAAAAGATGTGGAGAAAAGGGAACCGTAGTGCATTATTGGTGGGAAAGCAAACCGGTGCAGCCACTGTGGAAAATAGTTTGGAATTTCCTCGGAAAACTAAAAATGAAAATGCCTTTTGTCCTGGCAGTTCCACTACTGGGATTATACCCTAAGAATCCTGAAACACCAATCTAAAAGAACCTATGCACCCCAATGTTCATAGCAGCACAATTTACAATAGCCAAGTGCTGAAAGCAACCTAAGTGCCCATCAGTAAATGAATGGATCAAAAACCTATGGTATACTTACATGATGGAATACTATGGAGCAAAAAGAAAGAAGGAGCTCCTGCCCTTTGCAATAGCATGGATGGAACTGAAGAGCATTATGCTTAGTGAAATAAGTCAGTTGGTAAAAGACAAATACCATACGATCTCACCTATAAGTGGAACCTAATCAACAAAACAAACAAGCAAACAAAATATAACCAGAGACAGTGAAATTAAGAACAAACTGATAGTAATCAGGAGGGAGGTAGGAGAGAATTATGGAGACCATTGTGCATGGTGTGGGCTCAGCTTGGAGATGCACAGGACCCACGCACATGTATAGGGTCTCCTGTGGGGACTCAGGTCTGCATAGTACCTAGGCTGCTTTGAGACTTGCGTTTGCTAAAACTCCCTCGCCTTCAATTGAGGCAGCAAGTGCCTACTGTAACTTCCTAAAATCCATGCTAAACCCAGTATGGAGTGTAACTGGTTCAACCACTTTTCCCTTTGCATTTGCAAATATCCTTCTTCTGTGATGTGATTAGCAGCATTGGCTCCTTTGTTTTCTGTAAAAGGTAACCACCTAAAGCAAATCTGTGCATAGTAAATGAGGACCATGATGCAATGTGCCCAGAAAAGAAATAAAAGCCAGTAGAGGCAAGGGCTGAGGCTTTTTCTCCTCTTGAGAGAAAAGCTATGTTGTCCCTTTCCCTCCACAGTACTCTGTACTCTATGTGAATTTCTTGTGCCTCATCCACAATGTGGCAGACCCCACGAGCCAGGATCCGCATCAGCTGGTGCCCAGGAACAGGGAATGAGGGCTATGAGCCGTCGTTGTAGACAACACACCTACTTGGTAGGAGTACATGCGAATCAGCCCAGGTAAGGGCTGAGGACACCGAGTGCTTTTCGGTTAGCTCGTAGGGTATGTTGGATTACAGAGCAAAAGGGTTTTCTTCCTAGGGCACTTGCTTTCGCAACTGCTTTGCAACTGTACTTTCTTTGGTAAGCAGGAGCCTTGCTATCTCTCCCAAGTATTTGCCACAACCTCTCAGGTTTGGGTCAAGCAGTTAAGAGCCACATGGGCGCTCGCCACAACACTGTAAAAACACCCACAAGCTGATCCCTGCGGTACAACCCTCAACTAGGTCTAGGCTTGGGAGAAAGAGCAAAGACTTTCCCTCTAATCAACTTTAAAAACATCAACTAGTTACAGGACAGTTTACAACCATCTCATTGAATTCTTTCTTTTGAGCCACCTCTTGCAGTCCCTTTGGTTTTGCCTTTTTCCTCCATCTACCTGCATAAGGATTTAAAGGTGCAGGTGGGGAAAAGGCAAAATTGAGACTGGTTTTGTAATCACTGTGCTTGTGGTGGGAGGAATTTCAGGAAAAAAAGTTCTTTTATTTGTTAAAAAATTTCTTTAAAAGTTTCTGTGAATCCTCAACCATGGAGAACGGGCTCTCTGGGGAACAGGAGCAATGTTTGACGCTAGTTCCATAGTTTTAGGGCTGCTGAATATCTCCCTGATAAGGGATCTTTAGACTTATTTAGGAAAAATTTGGGCAGAAATTGAAATAACGCTAGGTGATGTGAGATAAGATTCTAGATCAGTGTCTCACTCCCTCCTTTAGTGAATTTAGTTTGAAAATACTGGTTTTCTTGAGTTTTATTTTTTGTTTTAGTTTTGAAAGGAATGGCTCAGTCTCAGAATATTTTCTAAACCTCTGGTAAATAGAATAAGATCTGTAATGTTGTTACATCATAAGGATTCTACTTAGAAAGAATTTAAATTGATTGTTTAAAGAAGGAAAAAGATCTCCCTTCCCTCTGACAGTAAAAAGCTCAGGAAGAAAAACAATGAGAAAAATGTGTCCTTTAACCACTCTGAATCTTCTTTATGGAGGCCCAGGGACTGCTTTAGTCCTAGGAACAAGCTGTGCAGAGCTTAGCATCCTCCTTCCCTCTTCTCCAGCCTCTCTAAAGTTGTTAAGGGCATGAGATAATGAGACAGCTCATTTCTGAGCACACTCAAGGAATGCAGCAATCAATATGAATTAACAACAACGGCAAAAAGTAAATGTATTTGCCATTAGAGAAAAAACTGTTTCTACAAGTTATGAATGTGTTCATAAATTTGTCAATCCTAAAGCATGCTATAAGTGGGATGGGAGGTGTGACATATTAAAAAATATTAAGAATCCTCCTTGTTTATGCTGGAGCCATGACTCTGACCCTTTATTGCAAAAATGAAATATAGGTGTATTATCTCCTGGGGAGAACTACCCCTTCTCCACAGAAGACTAAGTACCATTTTTTAACTCAATACCTGTAAACACTGATCGTTTCCTTGGGGAAGAACTGGCTATTCTCCCAGAGGGAATGGTTAGTCAATCGAGTCACAAAAGGCCCTTGACACATAACCATTTTTGTCTAAAACATATTTAAGCAGAGCACCCCTCCCCATCCTACCCACTTTCCTTGAAAACTCTGAACCTAGGAGCTACCAGGTCCTGAGAAAAACAGGGTAATTAACTTGCTTCTCAAACTCATTGCAGCTTGTGGAAATAGCCAGGTACTCCAAAAAAATTTAATATTCCTTGTTCCCAAGCTAAGCAAATTATTAAAGAATGTCCTAATTGCCAAGCACTTAGCAAGGCACCCCATTTACAGGACTTAATCCTCAAAGATTAGGTTCTCAAATAATTTGGCAAACAGATGTCACTCATTACGCTCCTTTGGAAAATTCAAATATGTTCATATTTCTATTTCTACTTATATTTCTATACTTACTCTGGTGCCCTACATGCATCTGCTTTAACAGGAGAATCTGCTAAAAATATACAAGCCCATTGGCTTGAGGTCTTTAGTCATTTAGGATGCCCTCAGCAAATTAAAATTGATGACGGCCCTGGATACTTTGCCCATGCTACTCAGGTTTTTCTTCAGCGTTGGAATATCCAACATAAAGTAGGAATAACTTACAATCCAACCAGTCAGGCAATTGTAGAAAGAGTTCATTATACTTTTGAAAATCTTCTTAAAAAAACAAAGAACGGCCCTGGCTGGCATAGCTCAATGGATTGAGCGCAGGCTGCGAACCAAAGGGTTGCAGGTTCGATTCCCAGTCAGGGCACATGCCTGGGTTGCAGGCCAGGCCCCTAGTGGGGGCCATGTGAGAGGCAACCACACATTGATGTTTCTTTCCCTCTCTTCCCCTCTCTAAAAATAAATAAATAAAATCTTTAAAAAAAAAAACAAACAAACAAAGAACGGGGAGCCTTGACTCCTCCCCGCCAAATTTGATTATGTTAGCCATGTTTACCTATAATTTTCTAAATTCTGATGAATCACTCTGTACTCCAATTGAGAAACATTTCAGAAGAAAGAGCCAAAGTCATCTTATCCTCAGGTTTTGTATAGAGATACACTGAGAGATGGCTCTTGGCAGGGCCCTATAGATCTCTTAACTTGGGGAAGAGGGTGTGCGTTTGTTTCCATTCCTACAGGTCCTATTTGGCTACCAGCCAAAAGAGTTAAAGCCTTATCATGAGTGGGACAGACACCAAGCTCTGCTACCTGGAGCCAAGAACCAATTGATTGACAGACCAGATGGCCCAGCTGACCCTGAACAACCAGAAGGAAAACGGACACCCACACCATCACTCATGGGCCTGGGTTCACCAACGGAGGAAGATGGGGCCTGCCCCAATGACAGGGGCCAAGGCTCAAACACCTCTTGCAGAGGACAACACCCCTCAGTGCCCCATAATATTCCCTTTAGGTGTGTCCCCACCACATGGCTGGACATCAAGGCTCTTAATGCTTGAGCAAAGGCCTTACCGAACAAAAATTGTTCCAGACCCTCCACAATAATCTTATAATGGCTGAACCCTAAACACTGGTTCAATGGACTGAATTTATGAGTTTGGGTCAGGGAAGCACTTGGATGCCTCCTTGTCCTAATCCTTATTTGTGCCATATGATATATATGAAGGATATTTTCTTAAGCTTGCATTTGGGAACAGCAAATAGTAGGTTTCACAGGCTTAACAGCTACAATTGTGTTCATGAACAAAAAAGGGGGATATTAGATATTGGGAACCGCCCTGCCTGGTTTTAGAAGCTGTGGCCCTCCATGGCTAAGGCTGAGTGAGAGACATTGGGACCATAAGCCACTGAAGAGAGAAAGCTTATCTCCCTGGCAGGAGCACCGCTTTTGACCGCTTTACTTCACCCTGCCTGATCAGTTAGCCAATGACGGGTAAGATTCCTCAAGGGAGGGATGACCTAAGATAGGCATGATCATGAGGACTCCCTCAGGGAAGGACTTGGGGGGAAAGGACTACAGAAAAAGTCCTTCCCTTGGGGGGAAGGACTATAGAAAAAGAGGATGATTTACCCTCGCCCCACAGCTTTGACATAGCCTGAGTCCTCATTCTGTCTGCAAGAAGTCTCCTAATCTTTTGGCTACCTTACTTCCCTTGCTCAACCTAAGCCTGAACCAATGCCAGAGGTGGGTGCGGCCCTGTGCTGGAAAGAGTAGGTTCCCCAGAGCAATCAGACCTAAGAGAGAAAGTATAAAATCCTATGAAACCTACTTTGCTAATACCCTCAATTTAAGTGATAAGGGTCCAAGCCTGAAATGAGTTTGTTTCCCCAAAATTTTATGGTCCTTTAGCTATCTGACTCTGACTCAAAATAGGCCCTCAGAGTTCTTTGAATGTTATCTATTTGATCACTATTGCCTGACAATGATTGATGGGCTTAATCTGAGAATGTGGGTCTTTGGAACCCCTGGTTGCTTACTGATTGTAATAATGCTTGGTGTACATTGATGCATTTGGGAATTATTTTCTCAGGGTCCTGTGAGAGACCAGCAAGTAGCAAACTTTGTGGGATCTATAGTGGTCCTAACTAAAAACAAGGGGGAAAATATAGGAGACCCTTCTGCGTAGCATGGGCCCAGCTTGGAGATGCACAGGACCCACGCCCATAGATAGTTTCTCTCGTGGTGAATCAGGCCTCCATTGTACCTAGGCCACTTTGAGACTTGCTTTTGCTAAAACTCCCTCACCCTTAATTGAGGCAGCAAGTGATTACCGTAACTTCCTAAAGTCTGTGCTAAACTTCCCCAGTATGAAGTGTAACCGGTTCAACCACTTTTCCCTTTGCATTTGCAAATATCCTTCTTCTGTGATGTGATTAGCGGCATTGGCTCCTTTGTTTTCTGTAAAAGGTAACCACCTAAAGCAAATCTGTGGGTAGTAAATGAGGACCATCATTCAATGTGCCCAGAAAAGCAATAAAGGCTGGTTGAGGCAAGGGCTGAGGCGTTTTCTCCTCTTGAGAGAAAAGCCACGTTGTCCCTTTTCCTCCATAGGACTTGGTAGTCTGTGTGAATTTCTTGTGCCTCATCCACAATGTGGCGGACCCCAGGAGCTGGCGTCCGCATGAGGGGATAATGGGGGGAAAGGGGGTAAGGGTTTTCAGGAACATGTATAAAGGACACATGGACAAAACCAAAGAGGGATAGGATCAAGGGTGGGAAGTGGGGGTGGCTGGGGTGGGGGGAGTAGTGGGGGAATGATGGGGACAACTGTACTTGAACAACAATAAAAAATTTTAAAAAATATTTTTCAGTGAATGAATGTGTAAATGGCATGAATATAGTTATTAAAATATTCTTTTAACATCTCATAGAAAAAATTCTTTGTAATTCAAGTCCTGCAATTTACTTGTGAGAAAGAACAAAAATTTTGTCCTGCGTGTGGCCTTAGAGACCATCTCATCCTTCTTTCTGGTGGTTTTGCTCTGAGCTGTCAGCAGGCCTGTGCTGGCTCAACAGTAGGACAGCAGTATCTCGGGCCGATAAAGAGTGCTGATTTTCAAAATCTGCTAGCTGAGCTCTGGATGCCTCAATTTGCTACCTTTTCTAATAAGACTCTATCCCAGAACACATATGGCTCACCTCATTGTTGATGTTCCCCTCTCCTCTCCTCTTCCATGTAAATAAGTGAGGCGGTACCAGGCCAGGCACTCACTCCTAGAGCCCAGCTCAGCCTAAGTGTAGCTCTCACTGGGATAATGAAAGCTTGAGGGGATCAGATGGATTCTTTTCACTCTGCTCATGTGACTTTGCACTTAGCGCAGCAAATTGTTAGGTATATTACAGGAAATTGTATCTGTCATTTCATTACTAATAGAATCATTTTTCATTATATATGTTAATTCAATGCTACTGCTATATAGGCAAGCTCTTGATTTTTTGCATTTTTAAAATATTAGGCCATCTTCCTAAACTCTTATTAGTTTAAATGTCTTTTTAGTTTATTTGCTTGGGATTTCTGGGTAAAAATATAAATCATATCATCTGCAAATAATGTCTTCTTGTCATCTCCTTTCCTATGGTTATACATCTTATTTTTTATTGTAATATTTCAATCTCTAAAATTTATAGAATGATGTCAGACAATAGTATCAATAGTAGGGATCATTATTGTATTTCTGATTTGAATGGGAATGCTTGTAGTGCTGACTGTTAAATAGAATGTTGACTGATGTTATGTTGTCTTTACTACATCAAACATCTTCCCATTTTCTTACTTTACTTTAAAAAATTGTTTTCCATAGATTATTCTCAGGTGTTACAAATGCTATCCAATTTTAGGCTCAATCTGCTTCTTTGCAAGTTCTTCTTTTTAGTCCCATTTTATAGATAAGTGTGTTTCTTGTTCATGATTCTGATATTTGAAACTTGTAATCCTGCTAAGCTTCCCTCTTCTCAAGATTCTTCAAACCATCTCACACGCACTTGATTTTCAGACCTTTCACCATATGAGTTATTCTCTGGACTTTCTCCAGTTACCAATGTCTCTTTAACTTATGACCGATCAACTCTGAAAGTCTATTATTTTTCTTCCTGGAAAGAATATATGGATTTATTTCTGGGGTCCTAAATTTTTAACTCATAGAAGTACAACAAAGAGTCCCTTAGGAATATAAGGTCAACTTGAGGTAATTATTGACCTGTGTTCTGAGGGTGTCACACTTGTGGATGGGGCAGGGGGAACCTATGCTTTATAGGTACCATGAAATCCAGGAAGAGTTCTGTTTCTCAAAAGAAATTTTATAATTTTAAAGCCATGAAAATAAATGTTATTCCTGATAGAGCATACACACTGGGATATGAAGTTTGTTTGAAAGAAGTTGCTACAAGGGATTTTGAATGTTCATTGCCTCAAATTCATGAAGCAAAATGTCAGCTCCAAAACCCAACATGGAAAAAATATGACCAGCCCATAGGCATCAGTAACAGACCTATTAAGCCACCCTGGGAGAAAGTTCTTACCTATAAACCTTGTGAATTATTCTATGTTTTGACAATCATAATGCAGTAATTTCTGTTATAAGTTTATTGTCATGCCAACAAAATTTCTCTATGGGCGGAATAACTAGGCCACTTTCAGAGCCTCAAAGGTTTATTTCAGGACAACTAGAAATGGTAGGAAAGGAATGTAAGCTTCCTATATATGGTTTCACACCTGTATCCTCATTTCTAGAGACATGTCTTTAGCTGTCTCCTGGATGTTTCCTATTGAATGTTCCTATAGCTACCTTAAGCTCAAATTTTATTTTCCCCAGAGTTAAATTTGCTTCTCCATTCCGATCTCTGGTTGGGTTGTGGCAGAGTGCTTCTCATTTCCCAGGATCTACTGTATCCTTCCAAAACAGTAGTAGAATCTCTAACTATTAACTGGACAAATGGTCGCTCAAAATAATATCTACGTACTTTCTGTTTTTTTCCTTCAAGTAAGGGAGAGGGTCCTGTGGTAGTTTCTGGGAATTCTCTTTAAATGACTGCCCTCGAATCACTTCTTCATCTACTGCCGTGGTCCTTGACACTGTGGGCTCTCTTACCAGTCCTGGGTTGTCTAGCTATGGACTATTACTTGAGAGGGAAATAAATTTCTATGTTGCTAATCCCTCCTGTTTTGGTTTTCTGTTATTTGTAGCTGCCCCCTAAGCCTAAATGGCACATGGTGAGATGCTTCACTGTCATCATTCTTATCGCACTGTACAGGAAACTCATAGCCATCATAATTGCTCACGAAGCCTAGGAGTTCTAATTCAGCGATGTTTCTTGAATCTGGCCATACCCCTCTTTATCACTAATATTATTATTTTGCCCATTGTCTCTTGTCAAGATTATTGCAGCATACTTTTAATAGTTCGCTCTACTTCCAAGCTTTTCTTGTTTTATTCCATTTTCAGCACTTCCCCATAAATTATCATCATCCTAGTACTTTTGTATCCACATTGCCATTATATTCAATATAATGTGGAAGCAGCTGAGAATGTCATTCCAGTCTTTTGCCTTATTCCCCAAACTTACTGCTCCAGTGTCATTTCCTGACCACTCCATCCACTCCACCTCCTGTGAATGTTTTATCCGTTCTCCAGTCTCAATGACTTCCTTTTGTCTCCCTGCCTGTGCACAGTCACTTCCCACAACTATTTTCAACTTTCTCCTTCTGGAAAATATCTTCTTATCACTCAAAATTTAACTTTTGTATTGTAATAATAATAGGTAATTTTTTTGAGTGCTTACCAGATTCTGGGCACTGTGCTATAAACTTGACATGTCTCATTTTGTCCTCATGACAATCCTAAGAGCTGAGCCTGTTATTATCACTTCCATTGTAAAGGTGAAACAAAGAAAGATGAAATACTTTGCATAAGGTCATATAGGGCATGTATACGTACAAGTAGAACCAGTGTATTCAAACCTGAGCAGTCTGACTCCAGAATGCATGCTGTGAACCATGATAGATATTTGCCTCCTTCTTAGCACGTTTAATTCAGTTTTCCATATATAACCTCCTTTCTGAAGCTTTCTCATTGGCTCAGTTAGGATTTAGTAATTCTGGCCTGCCTCTCTGATTCTATAATACTTGTTCTTGCCTAATAGATGGTCTGTTAAAGATCTCTCTGTCTACCTTCTCCTCTAAGAGTCTGTAAACTTTCCAGGGCTGGGGTTATGGCTGCTGTATGTTTGTAACCCCGGAATTGAGTACACTTTCTCATCATGGTAATGATCCCAATAAAGGCTATGGAATTAAAAATGTTTAAGCCTAAATAGCAATCAAATATGAATATAAAAACTCAACTGTTTTAATATATATTGAAACTTTTCTTTTCTCAGTTGCCCACATCTTCAATTGTTAACCTAATTTTTAATAGCTTTCTAATTAATCTTTGCCTGTAGACTGCCCTCTTCAAACCATGCTTCACTTAGCCATCAGTGATCTCTCCACATATCTGATCATGTTACTCCCCTGTGCATAGCCCTCCATGAACCTCACAGCTTTTACGATAAAATTCAAACTCTCAGAATATTAGCATCCCTCAAGATCTTACCTTACCTACCTTTCCAGTCTTACCTTTTCTCCATCTAAAATTTGTACTTTTCTCTCTAGCTGCACTGAACAACGTATGGTGCCCAACTAAAAGCTACGTGTAATCATTCTTTCTTGCCTTTCAGTACTATCTCACTGTCTCCACCAGTGTTTGTTTAGCTTTAAGGTGCTTATGAAAAACCAGGGGGCCAAGTCTGATTCAGTAGGTCTGTGGTGAGCTCTGACATTCTGCATTTCTAACAATGATGCTGCTGATCTGCAGACCACACTTTGAGTATCAGAGATCTAGAGTAAGTCCTTCTAAACCTGCACACCGAATACAGGTTATCACCTCTCCCAGGAATCACTAGATGACTCCACATCCACTGCTACAAGACAGAAATGCTCATCTCCACATTCTCAGGTTTTAGCTCCCTACCTGGAACAGAGGAGGTACTTAACACATTCTCACTAAATGTATCCTGAGTGTTCATTTAGTGGGCAAAGTGTTTATGGAATGGAAGCCGAGGCTAAAGAAATGTGCATAGTGTGGTGGGGACACAGTCCAGCCCACAAACTAACATCTTAGGAGTCTTTTCTACGTGTAAAGACCTGTGATTGATGTTGGAGGTGCAGGTAAAGGAAAGATAAAGTTTGCTCATAGTGTCATATAGAAAAGCTCAGGAGACAGACCAGCATCTAGATCATTATTCATAGCATGGTATGATGCATGGCAAACAAATGACTTATCAATGATGAATACTCTGAAGAGGGAATGGTTTGTTCTTTACAGGTGTTTTAGGATGTGATCATGGCCATATGAACTGAGACTGGAGGAAGAAGTAGACAACCAATAAGAGATTGATAGAAGGTGATGTTTCAAACAAAGGGAACAGGATATGGAAACTTAGCTCTTTTTCCCATTGAAACTGACATGATGCAGTGGTGTTCCCATGCAACGCATATAACTGTGGGTATGTGCTTTAACACTGTGGCTCTTCCTTCCTTTTTTTTTATTAGTCAGATATTAAGTGAGTGAGTGCTGTGTGATTGCAGAGATTATCTTGAATCTTCTCTAATTTATTTAAAAATAATTTGAAAACATAGCAGTCACACTATTGTTAGTAATGAACAGCATATGAGAGTTCTCATAATCAACTGGACTGTATAACAATGACTTCACCCTGCAGCTGAGAACCCACCAGAAAATACAAAGTGGTGTGAGAATGAATACTTTTTGGAGCATTATCATGAAATAAAGTGGCAGTAAAGCAGAGTGGTTATGAGAAACATAGGCCTAAATTCTGACTGTGTGGGAACCAACATCAACTCTGCTGCCCACTATTTACGTGTCATTGAGCACAGTGGGGAGGAAGCTAATGTTTTTATCCACAGAAGTTTGTGATAATTGAATGAATATGTACAAGTTAAATGTTTAAAATGATTCTTGGCTCATGGTACACATGCAGTGATTGTTAGCAGTTGTTATTCCAGCATGCTTGGTGTGTAGATAGGCTGACCATATTATTGTCCTCAGGACCTTTGAGAGTGAAAGGGGAAACTATAATTACAGTGGGACAACAGGCATCAAACAAGACATGTCAGGCAAACAGGATGTGTGGTTATACTAAGTGTAAGGTATGTTGTAGAAGGAAGTTGGGAAGGTGAATTGGGGTCATTTGTTGATTATTCCTATTTTGGAAACATGAAAAATACTAGGCCTAGTTTGTCAATATTTAAGACTTTGACATTTGAATGTGTACCACCTGGTTAGGAAATCATCATCATCATCATGTCATCATTGTCGCCATTTATGCAGAGATCATTTTGTTCCAGGTTCCATCCTTACATTGCCATGGATTTTTGCATTGACCCTGCAAGATGGCTGTTCTCCCTGCACTGATTTCTTGTGGTTGATTTCACAAATTGCCACAAGCTTGGTGGCTTAAAATAAGACATTTACTATCTTATAATAGTTTTGGCCACTTAAAACCAAGTGGTCAACAGGGCCATACTCCCTCTGAAGACTCTAGGGGAGAATCCATTTCTTCTTCCAGCCTTTGCTAAATCCAAGATTTCCTTGACGTCTGGCCAGGTCACTCCAATCTCTGCCTCTATGGCTGCATTGTCTCCTCCTCCATATGTGTCTTCTTCTCTGTGTGTCTGTCCCCCAAACTCCCTCTGTCTCTATCTTATAAGAATGCATGTACTTACAATGCAGTATAACATGTTCCATTCCACTGTAAACAGATACTTGGAAAACAGCCACACCGTGAATTTGGCTCAGCCAAAGTGAAAGAAATACCCCTTTTCCTGCCTCTGGGTCTGTTCAGATCCTACATCTATTCTGTGTTCCCCAAACACACTGTGCCTGGCATAGGTATGTATGTTGGTTGAATTAAATTCTGTGCTGTTTATTCTCAATGTTCAGTCTGGGTCTAATGCAAAGAAGGTACATAATAATAAATGTTTTCTGAAGGGAAAACTGAATCAACCAGAAACACATAGTTAAGAGGCTAACAGTATCTTGGGGAACTCACTTAGGGAAAGAATTGACAATGGATGATGAGAGGAAAAGCTTTAACAGAGTGAGATGGCTGCAGGAACACATACAGTACCAGGTTCAGATTGTGTTCCTTCGGCTACCATTTCCCAGATATACACATAACGGAGGAAAGTAGGCATTTCTCAGGGGAGGGACATCCAAGTGAAGAAAAAGACAACCTGAGCAGCAAGGAGCGAAGGTCTCTATTTTATTGGAAATGTTACGTGAGTGACCTTGCCTGAGAACAGTTCGATCTGCGCCCTCTCTCAAAGGTGCAGCAAAGGTCATCTGCAAAGGCTCATATATGATGGAAATAAATGATAAAGAGCACATATTTTGAACTTCGAGTGTGTCAAAAAGTATGAGTACCAGAATTATGTTTTCTCAGTTCCTTCTTTCCATCCCAGTCTGAACCTAGAGCAGTTCAGAACACAAAGACCCAAACTTGCTACTAATAATTTCACTGTGGCCCAATCCAAGGTTGTAGTCACAAATTCCATGACTCCCTGGGGCTTGGTCAGTGTGATAGATGGGTGAGCACAGGAACGGTCACAGAATCTTCATCTCCTGTCCCTGTGATTCAGGCTGTTAGCTGAACAGCTGCTTCTTTCATCGTCAAGCTGATGTTGTTGGAGGACTACATCAAAGGAATGGCAAGTGATGAGCTGGAGAAGTAGCTCCAAGTCCTCTGATAGGCCATCCATCTGTGTCAGCTTGATAATATTTACAGCATGTGAGCAAATAATACTGAGGCTGCATTTGCAATTGTTACAAGAAGTTTTGCCTTTAAATGATCTCTTACCTGTGCCAAAGATCTCTTGGGAATCTACACTCATTCCTATGAGGCCTCCATGGCTTAAACAAATTTGTGGACTTGAATGGATTACTGTTCACTGCTTGCATTTCATCTCCCACCATCTGGCAATGGGACCCTACTTTTCATTTGGGCTACCACCCATTCCCCATTTCACACTGTCCCTCACAAAGCTCCTCCACCTGGCTGGCCAATCAGAGAATTCCCTTCCCTGAGCCACAAGTCATTCGGTGAAGCAAGGGCTGTATCAACAATTAGAACCACGCAAAGACGAACACCAGAATCTGTGAGGTAGTAAAGTGCTAGCTAATCAGAAATGAACATTAGAACTGGGGTGAGCACAGCTGAATCAATCCATTCAGAAAGTCACCAGAGGGGAGAGGGGAGGGAATTTCAGGGGAAAAGGGGAAGGATTTACAGGAACAAGTATAAAGGACACATGGACAAAAACTATGGGGGGGTGGAAATGGGAGGGAGGTGGGGAGGGCTGGGGTGGTGGGCTAGGATGGGAGTAAAAGACAGAAAACTGTACAGGATCAACAATTAAAATAAAAATTAAAAAAAAAAAAGAAAAAAGAAAAAAAAAGGAAAAAAAAAAGAAAATTATCTAGAGAGGAACTTGTCAATTTAAGACCTAGAATCCTACCTGGCCTGCTTTGCCAATGGAAGAATTTGATCCGAACTATACAGTGCAAATCCCCAGGATACTTGCAGACACCTTTATAACTTATTCTTAATCCTTTAAATCCACAGTTGATACAACATTCTGGTAAAATGGGTACTTGTACTCTGCCCCTTAGGACAAAGTTAATTGTTTCACAGGTTACAAGAAAAGCTGAGGGAATAGGATCCTGCTTATAAAATAGGATTGGAATGAAATGCAGTTTGATTTTTTATTTGCTACAGTTGCTACTATGTTAACAGTTGCTTCTTGGCAGAGAATGAGGGATATAAAGAAAGCCTAAGGTTTGTTTCTCAAGAAGTCATACAAGAAACAAAAGAAAGCTGTTTTCACAGACTATAGTGGGTTTTGCCAGCAATTACATTTTGTAAAAAATAAATAATGCATTCTGTTTCCAAAAGGCCCTGACAAAATATGATAGGGGAAAAAATAAAATCTTTTTCTTTGGTTTTAGGGTGGTGAGTTTCATGACGGAAATAAAGTGAGTCTGTGTTCTCTAAGTAATTTATTAGTGCATCTTGGCACAGCAGCCCTAATAGGCTTGCTGCCAGGTATCCCAAGCTGCAGTTTGTCATGTCTGACTCTTTAGTTCTTTCAAGCAATTGAAGAAATGGCCTTCTGCAGGCTGTCAGTGACAGATTCTAGCTCACTCACATAGATAAAGCTCAATTAGCTCCTGGAAGAAACAGCTTTTAAAAATGCAATGAGCTGCACCATGAAAGATAGGTAGACAACAGCATCCAAAACAAAATAAAATGTTACTGTTGAGGGAAGGACTTGTCTACAATGAGCAAGCGTACAGCTGTTTTATTGAACAGTTCCTTCGTGGAAAACAATGGGATGGTCATTTTTAATTACTTCAAGTGTTACAATAGATCTTTGCTTTAGAAGCATGATAAGGTTGGCAATCCTGACCAGTTAGCACCCCATTCATTCATTCACTCATGATTAAGGCCCATACTCTAAAACCTGCAAGGAATTCTAGTCTAAAATAGAGGTATGAAAAAGCATCTCTCACTTGTTAAGTGTGTCTTGCAAATGTGTTGTTGAATTTATTGAAATGTCGAACTAACATTTAAAAAATGATAGTATTTTGCACACACAAAAATTCAGGTTTTTTGAATCTCTTAAAATATTGAAATACCTGGAAACTGGATATCTATTCCTCTGGGGCAAAAACTGACTTACACTAAGTGCATACTGCACCCTGAAGGAGTCACATGGCTTCCTCTGTTCACCATTCTTTTGTTCATTCATCTCTGATCCTTGCCTTGTCCTGTTCTAGACAGGAACCTAGTTTGAATTTGCAAACCCATGATCTCCTACAGTGATTCTGAAAGCTTCCTGCATCCAAAATACTCAAGATTCTTGTTAAAAATGGAGACTCCTGGTCCCCCGCCCTGAACTACAGAATAAAAGTGTATGATGTATGACATGGTGATTCTTTACAAACTAAAATTGTTGGAATCACTGGTATCAAAGACCAAATAGAATTATAGTCTTCAAAAAACAGATAAAAATGTTAGTACCTTAAATGGACTCTTGTTTGGGTTCTATATAGGAATATGTATTTTTCTCCTAATTATGTTACCTTACTCTTAATGGCTACTTTTCCTCTGAAATCTCCGGCTAAACAAAATTGCCCTCCTGAGAAAAAAGTCAAATGACTTAGTGTCTGTTACTGACTTAGGCCACGTTTTCAATTTGGACATAACATCCACTGTGTTTTATGAACTAATTTGTTCTCCACACAAGTGGTTGAACTTGATAGCTACATTTGTTTCTGGCACTGCTAAATCATAATTACAGGAAATAATCCTAGAGTTAGAATTCAGTTGGCACAAAGCCTAAATGAATTAATACAAACCTGTATTCCCCCTTTGCTGCCCCCCAAACTCTTCTCTGACTTCTGAAGGTCCTGGCTAGGAAGAATCTATTGTAGCAACAACAATAAGAATCTCTTACATTTGTAAGGTATTTTAAAATTTAAAAAGTGCTCTTGGATACATTATCCTGTTTGATTCTCTCAGCCACCCTGTGAGATTGGGACAAAAGAAGAAATGAAGGCTAAGTTCATGCTGCAGATAGTTGAGAGTGAGAAGATTGTTCAGTTTTACAATTCAGAATTGCTTTTGTTTTATTACACTGAATTCAAATTTGTAATACAAAATCTGTCACTTATAAAAATATCTTTATAGGTTTATCCCTGGTTGGTGCCACACCTTGTACAAATAAACTCCTAAGCATCATTGACTGAATTCCCTTAGTTGCCTCAAAGAGCCCAAAGAGAAGCTTTTGCTCACAGACATAATGCTCCAAACACGATCGCCATGTATTTGGGACTTGCACAATTTGCACCGTTGGTTTAAGGTTCTAACCCCTTTCCATGTGGTTTTTCCTTTTTTAAAAAATTTACCCCATCTCCTTATTTTCTGTATTTAGGTAAAAAAACCTATATGGTGAAAAAAAATAATGACTAGAAATCAGACAAATTCTGTGAGTCTCATCATTCCACATACATCCAACATCGTCCCTCCATTCCAAGGATCTTGGCCCTTTTGAAACTATGCCCTAGACACTTGAAATTGTCAGAAGGATTGACTCTTCTCTTGGTTTTCAGGATTGTTCTCACCTTATTATTATTATGTATTAAATCCTCACCTGAGGACTTTTTAAGTTGAATTTAGAGAGAGGGGAAAGGAGAGAGAGGAAAACATCGATGTGGGAAAGAAACATTGAGTGGTTGCCTCCAGTATGTGCTCTAACTAGGGATCGAACCTGCAGACTAGGTAAGTACCCTGACTGTGAATTGAATCCACAGCCATTTGGCGTATGGGATAACTCTCTAAACAAATGAGCCACCTGGCCAGGGTTGTTCTTATCTAAAATGTGTGTTTTGGAAGCTTAATGCTTGAGTCAATGTTTGAGAATGGGAAGGGGATGACCCAACAAAAACTTTAATTATGCTCATGATAAAACTAGTTCAACTTGAAAACAGCCCAAATTGCTGTGTGAACTTATACATAGGCCAAGAAATCACCTCTTCCATCCCCACATGCCAAACACACTGGCCACCATCCAAGCTTTGACTGGCACATAGACAGTTTAAAATAAGATGCCCTGAAATTTGGTTTTTGGAATCAGGCAGGTCTGGGTAACTTCCTGACTGCCAGTTACTAAGTTTGTAACTTTCTGTAAGGTGAGTAACCTTAGTTTCATCAAAGGTAAAGTGGTTTTGTGAGAACTGAGATCACAGAGAATAAGCATTGAGAATATCTCAGCACATTTTTTTAAATATATTTTTTTATTTTAAGTACGAGGACATGTTAGCTATCATTCTTGATATTCCAAGAGGGTTAATATTAAGTTATTCATGTCTGTTAACACTGCAGCAAGAATGAATTTATTCTTTCCTTAAGAAAGGATGTGGGAAGGAGGATGGAATGCCAGGAATGTAAGCCCAGCTAGGTTGTAAGGGAGGCAAGTCAAGTCCAAGTCCCTGCCAGAGGGACACAATTTTCAGTTGGCCCTGAGACTCCAAGGAGGAATGGGCTCCAGGATAGTGGCATTCTCAAAGGCAAAACAGGGGTGCAGTAACTCATGTTGCATGTTGATGGAGTGGAAATAATATGGATTGTATAGTGAAACTGGCCTGAGTTGGCCTTCCACCTCCTAACACCTAATGTCAATATGACTTCCTAGAGAATCCATTTCCTCAGTTATGAAATTTAAATTATTTTGAATTGCAGGATTGTGGAGAAAGTTTGCAATGATATATATGAACACCTGTTACATGGTGAGTTCCCAATAAATGGTAACTTTAAAAACAACAGTGCCTTTTAATTTTGTAACTTTGCTGTGGAGCTGCTTTTGTTTAGAAAACTGAAAATATATGTTAGGATTTCCAGGGTCCTCTGAATTCCTGCCTCTGAAGTTAAGGATAATTGCTGTGGAGGCCATTGCTTTAAATGGAGCCTCACCTGCTCCTGGCCTAGTGGAACGAAAGGACATGTAAAGAATTTGGCCCGGGCTTTGGGAGACACGAAGGTATGCTAATTTATTATAAATTTAATATATGATGATGATAACTAATATTTATTAGGTGCATGGTATGTGCCTAGAAATAAGGTAATTAATTTGTATACATTATTTTCCTTTGAGCCTCTAACAATCCTAGCCCAATTTACAGAGGAAGAAAAAGACATAGAAAGGCTTCCTAAATTGTCCAAGGTCACACAGACTATAAGTGGCAGATGTGGAATTTAAAATCAGACTGCCCAACTCTAGAGCTGTTTTCGAAACTATTTTGGTAAGAAGTCATTTTGGCCAATGAGAACTACCCCTGGCCTTTTTAGAATTCCTGCTGAATTGCTTTAGTCAGCAATTTAAAAAAATTTTTGCCAGGAAAAGCTGCTCTGTGAATGTCAGAAGGTAAATGAGGTTATAGATCTCTTCCTGTCTGGGATTTATATTTATTGTATAGTAGAATGTAATCTAAATTATTCACATTTTATATTTTATGGAAATTTTACCTTCTGTAAGTCTGAGATTTCAGGACTAGAGTTATGTATAATAAAGTTCTTATAAAACCTATTTAAAAGATTAATGATAGATGTATTGGTCGGAAATTAAATCTGGGTATTTTATTTTCTCAGCTCTCCTGGGTCTTCCAACTTCATTTGCAGAGACTGGCTTTGTGACATAATCTTTTCTTTATGTCCTGTGGGCAAAGCAAAGAGCAAAGTGGCTTTATCTGCTGGTCCTGTGAATATATACCTCTCTCTTAGGAAGACAAGGTTAGTCAGTTCTTCTTGGAATAGGTTTCTTTTAAGATTTCTTTATAAGTTCTATTTTGCAGACTGGGAATCAAACATTTCTGGGGGAAAATCTGGTCTCTACCGCTATTAGCTGAGTGAATGGATGGAAGTCACAAAAATATCTTTGAACCTGTTTCTTCAGCTGCAAAATGAAGATAAATGTGTCTTATCTCACAGGTGGTCATTAGCTAAATAAATAGCAATTGAATAGAAATGGAAAAGGTGGGTTTTGAGTTGGAGCTTGAAACACATACACATCAATATATAGAGAAACAAATATGTACCACCAGTTTTTGGTATTCTGGAACCGGTTGACAGGTTTAACACAAGGAGAATTACCAGACAGGATACCTTCCTCCACTTGATTTCATCAGACCATTTATTCAAAGCTAATGGGAATATCCCACTTTTCATTCATTCCATCTCAATTACATTAGCTGGGTTCTTTCTCTGTGTCAGGTGTTGGGGTAAGTTCTGAAGATTCACAAATGAGTAAGGCATGGACTTCTTGAAGGTGCTCAGAGCTGCGTCCCAGCCCTGGTGGGAATTTGGCTGTACAGTGACTTTTTCAGTTAAAGAATTTGTGGTCTCTGGTCATGATAAAAGAAAACCTATCAAAGTTTGAAAGAGAATGTATGTTCCTTCAGTATATGCTTGCTGTAGTGACAAACATCCCTTCATAGTGGGTAATTTATTATTTTAAAAAAGTGTTTTGATTGCTGATCATGTGCAGATGAGCTGAGAGTCAGGAAAAGCAAGGCATGAAAAGGGTGATGGAAAGGGACCCCAGTAGAGAGGCGGTCTGGTGCTGAGGACAGAACACGGACTTTGGACTCAGACAGGCCTAAATTCGACTCCTGGCTCTGTTCTTTACTACGCATGTGCCGTTGGCCAGGTTGTTTTTCTTCCTTGAGATGGTTTCTTCATCTGTTAAATGGGGACAATAGTATCTCACTTGCAACATTATTGTGATGATTAAATGAGATAGTGTTATTTTAGGAAGCACACAGGTTATCATGGTATGTGTTATACATAGATCATCCTCACATTCTTAAGTAGAACTTTGCTATGTCAATCAGCTTTCACCACCTCTGTCTGTTAAAAACCTAATCATCCTCAAACACTCAGTGTAAACCTCATCTCTCTCTTGATTTTCTCTGGGCAGCTATGTCAAAAGAGATCTCTTTTGTATGCACAGGGTACCTATTTTCCATTCTACTTAGTATGGGTTTACTCATATTCTATCTTAATTATAGCCATGTATCTCCTTGTTTCACCGCTTTAGCTAGATTGCAAATTCCTGAGGGCCTGGCCTGCGCTTATGCATCTCTATAGCCTTCACTTAGTATAATGTCTGGCACATAGTAGATCATTGCTGAATGTGGGATAAATGCAGCAGAATTATTTGTAAAGGAGATAATGGCCATCAGACAGGAATTTCCTCATATTATCAGCCCTTCCCTTCTCTAGTCAACTTTCCGCCACCCCTGCCCCCGAGAAAGGCACCATTTGTCTTTTCTTTTGTTGTGGTAGACAAGGCTTTACTCCTCCAGCCAAAGCTGTTCCCTGCTCAGGGACCACGCTCAAATCAATGAACTGCTCTTTATTCTCCCTCCCTCTTCTCTCTTTTACCTTTAACCTCATGATGCCATCACAGTGCAAAGAATAGAGTCTCATACATAGAAGATACTCAATAAATGTTCACACAAGAAATGAACAGTTCTTTGATTCAGGGGCAGATTTGCCAAAAGATTTCTTTAAATTGTTTGTTCCTTTAGTGCAGTGATTTTCAAAAATTTCAGTTGTAAAAGTCTTTGCACAAACACAATCTTACCTGAAGACTGTATTTGAAAATATTCAAGCCCACCTGCTCTAGCTGGGTGGGGACAGGCAGGGTGAGTGGAGCCTGAGCTTTGCAAGCTCACTCCCTGCCTTTGGCTGTTTCCAGTGATGGTGTTCCCATGCAGGACATTTGGCATACCACAGGCATGTTAAAAATGAGCTTTTACTTACAATCATTACTTACCACAACTTCTGAGGCTCACATCACTTGCATTTAGATAGGTTGAACACCAGAATATGTTTGTCATTTTCTAAGAGTTGTTCACATTGTTGACATTTACTGTCATTAGTGGGTAGCTTCAGCAGGCAGTTTAATAATCAAACACAAAGTGGTGCTGAACTCTCCTCGTACTTGAGAAGGGCTGGCAGGGCAACATGCTGGAGATGTTCTCATCAGGCCACAGAATATAAGCAAATAGTGATAAATACATTGTCATACATGAGAAAGAAGAGTTGATTCCATTAATCCCACGCCTTTGATGATGAAGGACACAAAATACTCTGTACACATTATTTCCTCAATCCTTAAAGATGCTTTATTAAACCACAAAGGCTCATCAAACCTAGTTTTCTTTGCTTCCCTGTTAAACCAGCAGTGACTGTGCGGGATGAATTTGGATGCTGTTATTTTGTTATCATTTGCTGGTTGCTAGGTTTTTTCCCCTCCTGTTGCTATCTCTCATTTGTTCACTCACTTTTTGCTCCTGCTGCATTTCCTTTGTTGGAATGCCTGATGAATATTTGTAATCCTTGTGTCACATTTACAAGAACCTGGGCTACTTTATGAGCTCTACAACAATAGAAACCAACAACAATTCATCTAAATCTCCTCCCAGAAAGCTAAGGAAACATGTACATTGGATACTTTGGTAGCTGTCTCCATCTCCCCACATTGAAGGTGGGTTAGCTATGGTGAATAAAAAGATGATTTATTGAAAGTAAAGCAACCGATTCACTGTCCATAGTAGCTGTTCCAAAATTTACCAGTTTTGTTGAGCCTCCAGCCTCACTACCCCCTGCCTCCGAAGAAAACTGTGTTGCTCCTGCTTTGAAAAGGAAGGAACAACAGGCAAGAACACAGGCCTGAAGTGTGCATCTCTCTCACCTCCAAACTTGTTCCTATCTTTATTTTTGGTTCTTTTCAGAGGAGAAAGGCTCTCGGTTCTCCATCATCCTATCTCCCCCTGCTTCCTTTTGGACCTGCATTCACTAGTTACTCTTTTTCACAATTTGATTTGCAATTATTTGGCTTGATCTCTTGTTCTATCAAACCAAAAACTAATAAGTGTGTGTGTGGATGTGTGTGTGTGTGCGCATATTGACTCTGCCACCTATAAATCACTAATCAACCTTTTATTTCCCTTTCTACCTATACTGACTCCACTTCCTCTTCTCCCAGCCGCTCTTCTGGAAGGGCTTCCAACCCCAGTGCAAAAACCGCCTGTGCTTATCAAAATCACCAGGTACCTGTTTGTTCTCATGTACATTCTTTACACAATGTCTTCACTTTTAGCCACTCGTTTTGTACTTTATCAGGATAATTTTCTCCACTACACATGGTATAACTATGTTGGTCAGAGGCCTGCCAGGAAACAGATGCCACGAAGGGTAACTAAGGAGGGTTAATGGGAGACTCTGTACAAAGGTGTGAGCAGGGTGTAGAGAAAACAACGAAGCATGGTGAAGCTCACTGGGGCTGCAATGTCATGGACCCATTGCCTGTCCCTCTGCCACGCTAAGACTGAACTGTCAGGGAGGAACATTTATTAGAAGTTGCCCCGCTGCACGAGAAGGTCTTCTGACATGGGTTGTGGTCTTTGGCAGAGGAACATGGCCAACACCATGGCTACCTGGTGGGGAAAGACCTAGGGGAGTACATACCCAACCCCACTTCCCTCCCTCATTCCCTATCTGCTGCTGTGGCCAAACTCAATTTGACCAAGAAGCTACAGGAAAGGCACCATTTTCTGTAAACATTTTTAATACTTTATTTTTTAACACATTTTTCCATTACCATCTATCCCCCTTACACCCTCTGCCACCTCTATCCACTCCTCCCCACCCCCTGCAGTCACCACACTGAGATATTACCTCACACTTGCCAGAATGGCTATCATCAGTAAATCAAACAAGTGCCAATGAGGTTGTGGAGAAAAGGAAACCCTTGTGCACTGTTGGTGGGAACGCAGACTGGTCCAGCCGCTGTAGAAAGTAGTATGGAGTTTCCTTAAAAAATTAAAAAATGGATCTACCTTTTTACCCAGCAATTCCACTTCTGGGCATATATATCCAAAGAAACCCAAAGCACCACTTCAAAGGAACATAAGCACCCCTCTGTTCACTGCAGCATTATTTACAATCATCAAGATTTGGAAGTGGCTCAAGTGTCCATCAGAGATGAGTGTATAAAACAACTATGGGACATTTACATAATGGAATATTACTCAGCCATAAAAAAGAAGATAATTTTACCATTTGTGACATCATGCATGGACCTGGAGAACATTATACTAAGTGAAATAAACCAGTCAGAGAAAGACAAATATCATATGATTTCACTCCTCTGTGCAACCTAATGCACGAACTGAACTAATAAGCAAAGTAGAAACAGGACTCATAGATAGAGAGCAGGCTGATGGCTTTGGGAGAGGTTTGGGGGTGGAGGAATTGAGCAAAAAGGAAGGCAGCATTTTGATGCAGTCCCTAAGACTAGGCTCCCCTGGGGCACAGAGCACTATAGACAAAGACAGAGTAACTGAAGTGACACCCTGCATATATCCAGCAAAGGAAACGGAAATGCATATTTACAAAAAAGTATATAATATAAAGAATAATAACACAACATATACCTTCCCACCATTCATCTCACCCTCAGGGGCCTTGCCCTTTGGCCCCGGAGAATCTCCTAATAGGTTGCCAGCTGCCTGATACAAGTTATTTATATTTTCCAGCATTCTTTGTTGTTTTCAGTGTCAGGATCCATCAAAGCATCTAGTCTGAGAACATGCTGGAAACAGAAGCTCTTTGTTTCTTTTTGACATGCTTTCTCCTTGGCTCCTTAGTGTGGCAGAATGGGATACTCACTTTGCTAATTGCCATTTTTATTACCCCAGGTAGGAGAGGACTCTTTGGCTTTTTAAAAGCTAATGAGACAGATTTTTGTAAACATATCATATATCAAAATTAACCTAATGTTTTGTGAGTTTCTCAATATGAGCAAGAAAGAGGTTTCTTCGTTCTCGGAACACTGCATGTACCTGAGCTCTGTTCCCGCACTTTCACTCACCCTGATGGACATCACTGTGTAATTAGAGATGTTTCAAACTAAATGCCTCTCCATCTCATCATGCTTCTCTTTCTACCTTCTCTTCTTTGTTTTGGGGTACCGCTACCTGGTCATTAAACTAGGCAACTTACCTTAGTGATACAACTTCTACTGCATGTACTGATCATTTATTTGGGGGGTTTGAGAATAGATTGTATTTTAAAGGTACAGCATGGTGTGTTTCTTTTTTTCCACTTGACATGGCATGGTCATATTGACCATAGCTCATTGTAGAGGCTGGTGGGCTTTTCAGAAGCCATGTTAGGCCTTATGAACTCTAAAGGTCCCTCCCATTCGTTTTTTCACCCTTGTAATTGTGCTTCCTACTACGTCTGTTGATAAATACTGGCACAGCATATTTATTTGGTCCATACTCAATTTCCCAGCATATACAGAGAAGCACGGATACCTAAGAGAATTTTAGTTACATGCATTATTAGCAGGACTGTTACGAGCCTGTCTTCATTTTGGTGTCACGCTTTCTCTAGGAACTCTGTATAACTTATTTTCCATTTCCCTTACAGCGTTATTTTTACCACTCTAGGAATCTCACACTATGAGGTGGCCTGCGGTGTATTTTGTCTGTTTGCACTGATTGATAACCCTAATACTTTAGCATCTTCGGGTTAGAGTTTCCTTAATTTTCTCTTTTCCCTGGCTCCCATCCCACAGCGTCAGTCACCAGGTTCTGTCAATTCTTTCCCTAAATACCTTTCAAATTATACCTTCTTTGCACCTCCATGCCAGCGCTCATGCAGAGGCTCTTATTGTGTTTTCCAAGTTTTTACAACAGCCTCCTAATGGATTTCTCTGTTTCCGGTGGATCGCAGTCTCAAGTGGTGTCTACTGACCACCACTCCAGGAGTGCTCTTTCCAAAATGTAAATCAGCTCACATCAGAGGTCTGTTTAAATCACAGGGGTGGAGCTATTACTGGAGGGTCTCCTCCTGCAACTGGCATCTGATGTTGGCATCTTTTCTGCACAAGAAAGTTCCTGCAAACATTTAGGCCCACCCTGGTGGTCTCTGGAATTTCTGGGTCACCTTGTGGTTTTCAAACACCTGCACATGCATGGCCTGGTATTGGCAGGTCTCTGCCACTACTCAAATCTTTGCCCTGCATGAAGCTGCAAATATTTAAGCCAAGCTGATTGTAACTGCACATTTCTTATCCTCAGGAACAATCGAATCTGTATTGCCTTTTATTTCTGTTTTTCAAAAAGATAGAGTGAATTGAAAAATAGTTCCTAGAAAGCTCTGAGACCGCCTTCCCTTAGCTAACTCTAAGCCTAACTATTCCTATGCTCTATCCAGAGGAAGCTGAATTATCTTTCAAACTCAGTAAAATTTGATTAATCTTTTTAAAAAAAATTCTGAATCTCCTTCAAGTTCCGCTTCTCAGAAATCCTTCATATTTCTAACTCGGTTTCATTCTCAATTCAAAGGCTCCCCGTCAATGTACTCTAACTTCACTAACTTTTTTTCAATCTTAGCTAATTGATGTTTCATTTCATTCCTAGAACAGCCCAAGGTGGTAGGTAAAAGACAGGGACACTGGTGTTAGCTCTGTATAAAGCAACAAAAATGAAAGCACGGAGTGTGTGTCTGCCCAAGTTAAATATTAATAGATATTTGAATGAGTTTCAAAGATTTTGACTGAAAGGGAGTGGAAAAGCTATTCATACAAGTAAAAAGAAGAAAAGTAAAGAAAAAGAACAGCACCAATTTCCAGTAGTTAATAGTTTGAAATTAAAAAAAAAAATACCTTGACCATGCTTTTCTAAAACAACCAATCGAATCTGTGAATTTAGATAAACATACCCAGGTCACCGAATGTCCACATTAGCTTTGTGTGCTTTAGGTCACTTGCTTCCTTTTGTAAACCAAATTGTCAATCTGACCATTTCTTAAAATATGTGATATACTTTAGGTTAAAATAAATAACCCACAAAAATTGTACTTTTGAATTCCTAGCTAGGGTGGAATTTAATCAGAGTTATAAACCCTCCAAGGATGAGTTTATCTGGAATTGCCGACATAACCCCAAGTTCAGCCATGCAAATGACACTGCTATAATAAAAGAAATAAGAAAGCTTTCAATATGTTGTCTAAGAACTTGAGCACATTGAAAGTGATTTATGAGCAAGCCGACTAAACATTTAAATGCCTTTCCTAGCAATGGTATGTTTTTCAATACAACAAGCACTCTCACACACGATTCTGTATTCCACGGCAGCCCTGCTCCTGACAATATAAGCCCTTTCTGATAGGGTAACATTTCCAATCCGAGATTAAAATCTTGGAGACTTGTCAACGGAAAAGGATGATAATATGAGTAAAACTGCAGCTATCAAAGAAAAATGCCTTGCAAGTAATTTCTGTAATGGTCAACTTTTAGTAATTCTCTTTTCCCCCTTCACTCATAAGTAAAGGGGTTGGCCTGAAGGTCATTTTAATATTTTGGATAAGTAGAGTTATAAGCCAGAAATTCATGAACACAGGAAAAATGAGTCATTTAATACCATAAGATCAACTTTCTTACATTGCATTTCTTATTTTCATTTCCAATGCAGATTATAGGGAATATTTTTCTTTTGACGAATAGGGATTTAAGCAATGACTTGACAATAAACCCTTGAACTCCATGAGGCACTAAAAATTAGAAGATCACAGAATCTTAAGTTTTCGTGAGTATATTTCCATGAATTTTTTTATTACTTTATCTAATCTTCCAGTACTCTAAAAGACTACAACTGAATGACCTACTAGGTCTTTCCCATTTTTTTTCTTCTCATAATTCTCTTTTTCTGTTTAGGATGTGGGTGACCTCTCTAATCTTTGGTGTGCCCTTGGCTAGACTGCAGGTAAATTGGGGTGATTCTCAGCTGCACAGGATGGAGTATTAAAAGGCATCAGTGGGCCAAATAGTTCATCTGACAACATTGGAACCGTTTGTACATTTTTACTACTGTGATCTTTCTAAAATATTTTATTCCCATCTTATACTATAGTAACTTAAGTGAATTTCAGATTCTAATTTATTATTTTTTTCTTTGGTTAGACATGCCTTGCCTCTTTAATGTTCTTTTCTTTCCTGAATGCATGGCATTTTCCTTAATGCTGTCTGACTACTTCAAATCACTAATATAGTTATGTATATACCACCCCCCCACACACACATTCTATCTCTTTCTCAAAACTCACATTTTCACTTGTCGAGTATCATTCAACACATAATTATTAACCATCTACTCTTCCCCAGCCCTGTGCGCACCCAGGAGGATGCTATACTAAATGAGAAGTGTGCTTGTTTTACATAACTCAAGGTCGAATGAAGAAGTTAGACGAGTCATCACAGTTCAAGTGATAATCCTAGAAGAGGGAAAACAGAGAGGCGAAGTGAGGCTTATGGAGGACCAAAGTACCCAGCATCAAGGGCCAGTGAGATCTTCCTAGAGCAGCACGTCTCAGAGTGTGGTCTCTGGAGCTTAGCATTGTCATCACCTGGGAACTTGCTAGAAATGCAAATTCTCAGGCCTTGTCCCAGACCTACTGAATCAAAAACTCTAGGGATGGGTTTTCTGTTTGTTTTGTAAGAAGCCCTCTGGAGATTCTGATACATGCAGAAGTTAATAACCACTGTCTCAGTGGAAGTAACAATTTTGTAAAGAAAAAGGCGCTTTATTTACCATCAGGCTCGATTATGTAATTGATACCTCTTGATAATTAAGTCCTCTAAACCTCCCATTGTTCTGTTTGTTTCTATAGCATAGGAGTGCCAAACCAGGGAGCTGCTTAAGTGTTCATGATATTCGAGGAAAAAAACTACTGGGTGGACTAGTCAGTGTGGACATGCCGTTATTACTCACATTACAGAGGAGTGCATTGACCGTGGAGGGTCAGTGTGAGAGGGACCGCACCTCCTCCAGTCTGAGGCTAGTTATAAGGGGTCCCAGACAAAGGGGGCACATGTCCTACCTGTGACTCTAAACTACATGACCTCAGTGTGCAAAAAGTCAAGAAGCAGTCACAGGACAAGAAGCCACTCCCAAAAGGAGATAAGGAAGAAGTTATAATCCATTCCCAAAACAAAATACATTCCCTCTGGCCAGAGGCCCCCTGACCAGCCCTTAGTCATAGGAGGGGGAGGGGCCATGTCCATTGACACTACAAGCTCCAATAAATAAAAAAGGTTTCATTTTTAACAAATGTTACTTACTTAAACTCTGTCCAGCACACATTTAAAATGGTTTAAAGGTAAAAGGCAAATAACTAGAGTTACATAATGCAAAACAACGTCATTAACAACAGCAGCAATGGCCACCTATTTCTTCTGAAAACTAAGTAGACTGGATTGACTAAATTAATCAAATGAGTGTTCCTGGAAATATACTTTGGTTTGTGAATGTGAGAACATCTGTGACCAGTACTCAATATTTTGGAGCACTCTTCTGAGCTATTTCTGGGATCTGATGGAGCAGTCAAATTTCCACATTATCCTTATGGAATAAGAGTAGAATTCATTCTCTTCTTGCCCCATATCCTTTTCTCCATGGAAATGGGAAAAAGTGGGAGAAAAGAAAATAAACTAAATTTAAAAAGCTGGATTAATTAGGCAATGTTTTTAATTGCAATTCTACATTATAATTAAAACAATATAGTTTTTGATAAGATTAAACACTTATTTTTATATATAAGAACCAGCTATACAAAACTACTAGTAAATTGTCTTATAAAGAATTATTCAAAAATTAAATGGGCATCTTAAAAAACAAAACGCCAAAATTATTCATGATAACATGACATTTTTTACAATATTCATAAATACTATTATATGTCTTATTTAATAATGTAATTAATAATCTGGTATACTAATAATAATTCAGATATGCCATGTTACAAATTATTCCCTGAAATGTAATTACAAATTTAGTGGGTCACTAAATTCTTTAAATAGCTCACTGTTATTAAAAATATGCTCTTGTGCACACAACGATATTAAAGATATTCTTAATCTGTTCTCCTCATCCTGATTTATTTTGAGCTCTCATATCCCTTTCTGGGACTGAATACTCGCTAACTTGATCTCCAGTGTTCGGTCTTTACAGCTCCTATCCCTTTTGAGCCACGTCACCAACAGATTTTTCCCTTTAACATGGACACAAATCATATTGGTCTCATAATGAAAATTCCTAAGTTGCCCTCTGTGAGACACAGCTTTTCAGAAGCGTGTCCTTGCTGAGTCTGTAAGTTTGAGGTTGCTGTTTCTCTATCGGGAATGCCCTCCTTTTCCTATAAGACCTGGATAACTCTTCCTCACCATCCAACACTAGGCATCATCCCTCCGTGAGGGTTTCCTAATTCCTCCAGAAAACTGGACTCCTTCATATTTATTTCCTTAGATTACTACAAGTTATTTATGGATATACACACATGACATACAAATAAAACATGTGGACAGGGTATACACACACATACCATCTTTGAGATAATGCTATCTCTAGGTGGGGAAGAATAAAACACAATTGTATTTATAATGATTAATTTCTTAGAAAACAATTTGAAGCCTGTGGCAGACCCTTCTGCGTGGCGTGGGCCCAGCTCCCACTCGGAGATGCACAGGACCCACTCCCACAGATAAGTTCTCTCATGGGTAATCAGATTTGCAATATACCTAGGTTGCTTTGAGCCTTGCTTTTACTGTGACTTCCTAAAATCCATGCTAAACCTTGCAGGGACCAGTGTAACTGGCTCAACCACTTTTGCCTTTTCATTTGCTAATATCCTTTTGGTGTGATGTGATTAGGGGCATTGGCTCCTTTGTTGTAACTGGGGATAGTGATTGAGGACCATCTTGTAATGGGAGGAGATACAGAATAAGGGCCTTTCATGCAGAGGCCATGACTTTTCCTCACCTTGAGAGAAAAGCCACGCTGTCATCCTTTTTCCTCCACCAGACTCAGTAGTCTGTGTGATGTTTCATTTCATCCATAATGACGCAGACATTGTTAGCCGGTGTCTGCATCAGAAGCCCAAATGGCAAAATGTTCGGGTAAAATAAACTTGGCTAGTGGGTATGTGTGTGTTGGTTCTAGTTTTCTCTGTATTATGGGAGGGGGGACTGGATGAAAGAAGGAGAAAGGATCAGCCAAAGAACATATATGCATAACCCATAGACACAGACAATAGTGTAGTGCTGGCCAGAGGGAAGCGGGGGCAGAGGCTGGGTGGAGGTGGGCAAAAGGGGGAAAGAGAGACGTCTGTAATAGTGTCAGTAATAAAAATAAAGTTAAAAAATAGCACATTAATATAAAAATTATGTTCAATATACTTCATGATTTAAAATAAATGATATAGTAGCTTACAGTTAAATTATTTTAGTTATGAAATAGATAATCTAGGGGAGGCTGTAGAATCTTTGCTTTGGGAGATTACAGATCCATGATTACGAATGAAAAATTTTAGGATTACAAGTTATGGGTTCCAGTCAGTCATTCTATGTTTGTTTCCACTCCACACCAAAGCAACTCTATTTGTAAAAACCCTGGTCCCTTTCAAGTAGTCCATCTGGAATTTCTACTCTGTCTCACATCTATTTTTTGGAGAGCTGTGGGTTCTTTCCTTCTTAACCCCCCCCCCTTTTTTTTAACATTTCATTCTGTCTGTGCAATATAATTTTATTCATGTCTTTTCATCATCCTCATTATTCTTTTCAGGGTAAGATCGAGAGTTGCTCTTCATGTGTGGAGCTCAAAGTGAACACAATCTATAGAGGAGAACAGAAGCATGCCTCACTCATTTTATACACTTGACTTGTCTGACATAATCTCTGGTTTATATTGACACTTTTGAAAGTCAAATCACACAAATGGATCATTTGAGGGTTGCTGTTGCTAAATCTGGTTTCCTCTATTCTCTAGTTATATAATAGAAGGACTAGCCCTGGACATAGTAGTTAGTATAAGATGTTAAAAAAATGTTAATTAAATGAAAACATTTTCGTGTATTTACAATGACTTATAAATGACTTATAATTCTTTTTGGTACTAATATTTCATTGACTATAAGCCTATGCAATTGTAATATCAGTTCAGTTGAACTGATTCTAATTGTCCATCTCAAAAGCTTCAGAGGTGGCCTGCGAGCATGTCTTCTCTTGGAGGGAGAGAACAGGGAAGAAATTGAAAGGGGCCAAGTCAAAGACCTCATTAGTGGCAGTTCAATATCAGTTCAATTGAACTGATTACAATTGCATAGGCTTATAGTAATAAGCCTATTGCTTACAGGCTGTTTTCTCCCTGTCTTGCCTACAAGGGTATCATAAGAGCTTGTCAAAAGCTTTCCTGAAATCTAGACATGCTATTTCTACTCTGTTTCTGTGATCTCCCAGTGTAGTTACTCTGTCAGTAAGAAATGAGGTTAGTCTGACAGCACTATTCTTAGTGAGCTCATGCTGAGTTTACCACTTCCTCTTCTAACTGCTCAGAAGCCATTGTTTAACAAAAATTATTCTAGAATCTTGGCCCAGATCAATGTCAAACTCAGTGCTCTGTAGTTCACGAAAACACATTCTTTCTCTTTTATAAATCCAAATGACACTTGCCTGTATCCAATTTTCCAGGAGCTCTTTTTCACTGTGGGGTTCCTCAACCTCACTGACAGTGAGTTAGTCGTATCTACCAGTTCTCTGAATACACAGGGACACACTCCGGGGCTAAGAGACTAGGATTAATTTGGAACAGCCCCTTTTAATCACCTCACCTGCATTTAAGAATACATCTATCATCTGCAGGAGAAGGAAATAGAGAATTATTAGCCCAAACTATAGTCCAGATCCTGTTTGGTTTGATGGCCAGTATCAAAATGAATAAAGTCAAGAGAAAAAAAAATGCTATTAAGGGTTTGAAGCATGTGCTACACTGTCCTAGGTGCTTAGAGAGCACAATAAAATAAAAATAAAGCCCTATGTTGTAATTCCGATAGTCAAGTTGGGGGAGGTAAGACTTGTAATGCCATAGCCCATATAGTTCAAGCTGAGTGCAAAGCTGAGCTCCAAAGAACACAATCCTTGCAATTAAAAGGAATTTAGGAATAACTCAAGTTCTCTATATATGTTCATTGAATACTATCAAGTGCACCCCAGATACTCTAGAAATGCTTCTTAAAATTCCCTTCATTTTACTCCCTTCATATTACAGTTGATCGCACTCTCATGTCCTCAGTGCTCCTGCAAATCTCCAGCCCCCAGAAATGCCTCTCTACCTTTCTCTTGTGTGTCTCCTCACTTCTATTTTTCTGTTTGTTCATCTCAAAAGCTTCAGAGCTGGCCTGCAGGCATGTCTTCTCTCAGAGGGAGAGAACAGGGAGGAGATTGAAAGGGGCCAAGTCAAAGACCTCATTAGTGGCATTCAGTGAATGTGGACTACACTCACAGATTAACAATTTTTATTCCGCCCTAATTACAAGAAATAAAAACAAAATATGGCAGAAGATCATGTAAATGTAAATAAAGACTGGATTGTGTGACAGGAAATGATTTTTAGAGAATGAAATGAAAAATCACCTCAAGCTCAGGAAATCAAGTTGTTTTGCATGGAGGTGAAATTTAATCACAGCTCTGAATTGGCAAAGAGAAGGGAGCAGACACATTAAAAATCTTCCCCTAAGGGCTGCAATGTAGCTAAGGTGTCTGTCTATTGACTGCTGCAATGCCCAGAGGTTGTTAGCAAATTCTAAGCCTTAGTGTATGCTAAGATAAACCTTCCTTTATAGTAAATATCTGTATTTCAGTTTATAATTTGGTATGGCAGTAGGAGAAGGAAGGGGTAATTGTTCCAGGGCCAAGCCAGCCAGTCATTCATGCTACAGGGTTGTTGGGAGGGAAAAGGGTTGGGGTAGAAAGCAGAATCGCAGGCAGTGTAGCTGATAAACAGAGAAACAGTGCCTCGGGGTCTTTCCTCCATGCCATCTCCTGTGTATAGGGATTCCCATTTACTGAACACTTTCCTCATGCCAGGAATGCTACTGGGTACTTTGTATAACTTATCTTCATCATTCCTTCACAATCTTGTAAGATATACTATCTTTATTTCATGGGTGAAGAAACTGAGTTTAGATGTGAAGTCATTTGTTTAAGGGTTGCACCACTGCCAAGTGGCAGAATCAGGATTTAAATTTGGATGCACCTGATTTCAAAGCTATTCCCTTTCTATTGCATGACACTATATAGATTAAAACAAACCAGGACTTGAAGATACTTTTCTTCTTGTCCTTATAAAATGTCTTGTCACTGAAAGACAAGGCTGAATTCCAGGCCATCTTTGAAATAGAATGCCATGTTCTGCTACTTTTGTTCAATATACTTCTTCCTTTTTATGTTATAGAATAAGTTTAGTATAATTGTTTCAGTGAAGGAATGGCATTCTATTACCATGTACAGATGAAATGTATTTTCACAGACATTCTCTCTATTTGGGAGTTAATAATAGTAGGAAAGTGTAATCTGCAAAGATAACTCCTTACTACCTTGTTATTTACTTCATGAGAATGATTTTTGGTGAATGTCTGGCCCTTGGCTGAACTACGTTTTCTAGTTATTAATGCAACAGGTGCTGTAAAATGAGGTCTGTGAACTGAATGAAGGCCAATTTTAGTGCAAAGGATAAAATGTGAACCAATAGATAGCTCATGAAAGGACATGGTATATGGGGATACTGTGTCCCTGCAAGCGACAGATGCATATTGCTGAGCAAAAGCTCTTCCAAAGTGCCTTAGCCATTAATCCAATCCAAACCCAGAGCTCTACATTAAAGCAGGAAAAGACCAGCAGAAAGACAGAGCACCCATAACCCAGAGCAGAAAAGCCCCAACAGAGAGCTCTGCAGGAGTGATATGCTTCTGTTTCAGTTTTTTTCTACCTGCTCCCATTTCTTTACAAGGATTTGGGGTGACTGGGTAAGGACTGGGTTAAAGGTGCAGTCGTGTTAGTGGGGATTAGCTTTTGGAAGGATAAGCAACTGGAGACAACTAGTGATGTTAGGATATTCCCCTGTGGACACAGGTTCTCTCTCTTGCTCTCCCTCTCCCTCTGTTGTTAGGAAAAGGACAGCTTCTTTTCTAACAACCCAGGCCATGTCCCAGCTGGGGGGATTTTTGGTAGAATTAGCAAGTGATCCCAGGATCATCCCTTGAGAGCAAAGTGATGCTACAGTCTTCCTATTGGAGTTTGTCCACTCTTTTGCTTAATTCCTCCCCTGGCCACCATGGATGCCTGTTGACCAATATCCTTGTTGCCTGGGTATGACATGAACCTTCATAGTTTATTTTCAGACAATATATCTGACAGTGATCTATGTGGAGTTTCACATAGCGGGTCCTTTACAAATGTTTTACTCATCCATTCATCTATTCATTCATTCACAAACATGTACTGACTTTCTACTCTGTGTACGTCTTAGTTCTAGAAACTGGAAATAGATATCAAGTAAATACCTGCTCTGAAGACCTCACAAGGTTGTGGAGGACTGAGGCATATGAAAAAGTAAGCAACAGCCTAAGGGTAGTGCCATAACACAGTGCATAAGTATACAGAGTTGGCACAAAGAGGGTATAGTCAACACTGCTTGTGTGAGCCTGCAAATGCTATAGAAGGCTTCATGGTTTAAATTCTGGGTTAAGATGTGAGAATCAGAGTTTGAATCATGGATGTACCACTTTTGAGCTGAATAAACTTGGATCTATTACTTATTTAATCTTAAATGGCCTGCATATAAAGCACGGCTGGCATTTATCTCACAGGCTTTTGTGATTGTTGAATGCCATGATGTGGGTACACTGGTGGCACAATGCCTGGCATTCAGAAATTACTCAGTAAATGTTATTATTATTATTATTACTTTACTGTTATTATTTTTGGAAGAAATAAGACTTCCAAGAGGACATAGTTCAGCTGACACTGGACAGATAAGCCGTGGTCACTAGGCCAACGAGAGTAGTGTCTGGGGTGAGGGTGGAGAGGACTTTTCAGAAAAGGAGAGGGAATCTGAAGGGCTTGGGGGCTTCAATGAGCAGGATGAGTTCTTGCAGACAGTTCAGCCTGGATTCTGGAGCTGTAACTGCACCTCATAGCTAGGCTGAGTAAGAGCCAAAGGACCCGCTTCATCTGGGTCTGTTCTGTCAAGAGGACGTGAGCCACTAAGGAGACAAAGCTTATCTCCCTGGCAGGAGCACCGCTTCTGCCTCTGGCCATCTCTGGCCCCAATGCTTAGTTGGTTAGTCAATAATAGGTGAGACTCCTCATGGGAGGGGCAACCTAAACCAGACAGGACCACCTGGGAGGCCCTCATGGAAGGACTGGGGGGAGGGCTGCAGCAAAGAGGGGGTGATGGACCCTCGCCCCCCAGCTATTCTGACATAGCCCGAGTCCGAATTTCCATCTGGGAGATGCTTCCTGGCTCTAATCCGATTAAGCCTGAAACTATGACTGTGGGCGCTGCAGCCCTGTGGCGGCCAGAGTGGTTCCCCAGGTGATCGGGCATAAGAAAGAATTCTTAAAGTCCTGTGAAACTTGCTTTGTTTGCTAAGAGTGCTCTCATTTAAATGATAACGGTCTGAGGAAGAAATGAGTATGTCTCCCAAAGTTTTGCAAACCCCTTCCCTGACAGACACTGACTCAGATTAAGCCCTCAGATTTCTTTGAAATGTTAAACCTGTATTCCAGTGTATTTGAGCCCAATAAAAGGCCAGTGAGGAAGGGGCTCTAGGTCATTCTCCTTTGAGAGTTTGGCCACCTCTCCTCCCCAAGCAGATCATGTCTTGGTAGTTTTATTTTCATCCGTGAGGGAGGGATGGGGCTCTGCAGGAGCCCCCCCCCCCCCACAATGAGTCAGTCTTCTCTAACTTCTCAGCAAAATTAGTGGAGTGCCAAGCACTTTATTTAGTTTTTCATTCTGTATTATACCACCTTGTAGTTGTTTAGACATGAATCTGTCTTTCTTATTTTCTCACCTGGTGAACCACTCATTTTTCTGATTTACCTGTTCTGATTCAAGCCACCTTTTCTGCATCATCTTTGGGGTCCTGAGGTCGACATACTTGTCTCTCCCTCTGCCCTTGCACTTATCACATCGTGTTGTGATTACTTGGTGGTATGCCTTTCTAACTTACCAGCATTCCAGAATATCTAATTCAGTTTTTTCTACTCATCACCTAGCCTAATGCTGGCACTTAGAACTCTGTGGACCTGTGAAAACTGCTTTTGTTAACTTAGAAAAAACATAATAATGGGAAATTATTCATAATGGAACATTTCATTCTTGCCTGGGAAGATCTGAGTAACTGAAACAGGGAAGCAGTCTGATTTCTAACCCAGGTTCAGAGCTTCAGATAGGGTTTTTCAGACAGAGCTCCCTACGTATATATGAATTTGTCCTAATCAAGGAACGAGAATCCTGAGTCCAGGATTAACTCAGGCCTCGTGTTAATAATCTATACACAGTCCTGCGTGGCCTTGAGCCTACAGAGAAAACAATGGCTCCCTTTTTACTCGCCTTCTATCCTTTACCACCATCCCATGACAGACCTGTGTTTTCCTTTGGCTGGTGAGATGCCCCATGTTTCCTCTTCATGTATGGTCTCCTTGTGAAACAAGTTAATAAGGAATGTCCTTGCTGGTCTTTATCAGATGAGAGTTAACAGTGTAATATCATGGACATAAGAGAAAGAAAACATGGATTCTGGACCTACCTCTATGTGGACCAAGAGCTCTCAAGCAAAAGAGCAGATGCTGAGAGCATGGGCTCTGTGTCGAAGCTTCCCTGCACAGACGCTTCCTAACGGTGGGACCTGGACAAGTCCTTGAGAGCTCTGAGCACTCAGGGAACAGCTTTGTAAAATGTGTCCCATAATAACAATGCCAGCCTCGGTGGATTGAACACCAGACCTCGAAGCAAAGAGTCACTGGTTTGATTCCCAGTCAGGGCACATGCCTGGGCTGCAGGCCAGGTCCCCAGTAGGGAGTGCATGAGAGGCAACCATACATTGATGTTTCTCTCCCTCTCTTTCTCCCTCCCTTCCCCCTCCCTAAAAATAAATAAAATCTTAAAAAAAATAACAATGCCAATTTCATAAGAAAGTTGATAGGACTAAATAAGATAAAGGGAATATGATGGTTAATTTTATGTCTCACTTTGACTAGGTTGTGGTGCCCACTTGTTTGGTCACATACCAGACAACTAGATATTGTTGGGAAGGCACTTTTAATATGCATAGTTTTGAGTAAAGCATATTGTCTTCCATAATGTGAATGGGCCTCATCCAATCAGGTGAAGATATGAAGAACAAAGACTCAGCTTTCCCAAAGAATAACAATTCTTCAAGACTGCAACCAAGTTTCGAGCTTGCATATTTCAGACTCGAGACTGTAACAACCTTTAACTGAATGTCTAGCTTGCCAGCCTGCCCTGTAAATTCTAGTTCCTTAGGAGTCAATTCTTTAAAACCTCCTCCCTTTTCTCTCAATTTCTCTCTAATACTTTCTTTATATATATATACACATATACATATATATGTGTATGTGTGTGTGTGTGTATAAATTCTATACATATACACACACTTTTGGTTATATTTCTCTAAAGAATCTTTACTAACACAGAGAATAAAGCACATGGCCTACTTGCAGGCACATAGTCCTCCATTAAGACAAGCAACTATTATTATTAAACTTTCTGGACCTCAGACCATCACTTATACAATGAGAGGGTTGAGTCAGTAGTATCCGGGGTATTATCCAGCTCAATACTCAAAAAACTTAATGTAGAGTTCTTTATCATAAAAGCTCTACTTATGGGGACAGAAAACAAATTAAAATGCCTAAATCCTTTTCTATTGATTTTTCTGACTGGGTTGTAGTACTATTTATATATTGCTACAGATTTTTGGTTTTAAGGTGTGCCTAAAAGTATGTCCAAAGTGTTCTGGAGAAACTGAATATGACAGAAATTTTCTAATGTCCCCAAAGATTTTTCACACTCAAAGAAAGCTGTGCTCTTAGGTTTGCTAAATCATAGACTGGGGGTTTTTGGTCCAGTGGGAACATTCAGACAAAGGAAAGGTTGGGAGGAAAGTATCATTCTCTGGGAACCTCAGTGCTCTGTGTAGGAAGTGGATTTCACAGGGGAAAGATGTAACGGGGGGAGATAGGGATGATGAACACAAAGGCAGGGTCTCCATTTCTGAGACTGTTTCTTGTTTGGTTTGAGTGTTGTTGCTGTTGCTGCTGCTGTTGTTGTTTTTATTTAAAGCAAAGCAGGACTTTTTTTGGGGGGGTGTAATGTGCATGTTTATTTATTAGAGATCTTATCTATAACAGCACACTTCCTGCCCCACTGAAGATCTATTCTCTTATAATCTTTTTTTGCTTTGTTTTTATTTAGAGAATTTATTGCCTCCTGATACACATTTGCCACTTTGTTTATTGTTTGTCATTCCCAGTAGAAAATAAGGTCCATGAAAGCAGATATTTTGCCTTGCTGTTTTCAGTGCTATATCCTGAAAGCACAGACTGCCCTGAAGATATAGTAGATGTTCCATAAATATTTTTGAATATACAAAAACACCTGGAAACACATTTCCTGTTATCTGCTGCTCTAATAATAATTATTGTCATGCAGTGAGGATAACCTTCTCCAGGTTGCATTTTTTCTTTTTTTTTACCGACAGAGATATTGGTGGAGAAGATGGCACATCTAATTAAAGAAGATATATGGACCTCTGTGTTCTTTGCAGCATTATTTACATTAACCAAGATATAGAAACAACTTTGGTGTCCATCAATAGATAAATGGATAAAGAAGAGGTAGTATGTACATACATTGGAATATTACACAGCAATGAAAAAGAATAAAATGTTGCCATTTATGACAACATGGATGAATTTAGAGGACATTCTGCTAGGTGAAATAAGTCAGGTGGAAGAAGACAAATTCCATGTGGTTTCACTCATACATGTAATCAAAAAACAAAAATAAACAAAACAAAAACAGACTCATAGAAACAGAGACCACAGGGATGTTTATCAGAAGGGAGAAGGTAGGGGGTAGGAGAAAAGGGAATAAATATTGTAGAGTCAACAATGTTATGATAAGTTTACACAGTGACAGATGATTACTAGAATTATTAGGGTGATCACATTGGAAGGTATAAAAATGTTGAGTCACTATATTGTATACATGAAAGTAATATGACCAAAACAAGTTTGTATAAAAACTATACTTAAATAAAAATAAATTTTAAAAAGTGAGCGACAAAGATAAGAGGACTAAAGTTCAAAAAATGTACTAGGTTTTCCTAGGACACATGAGCAGCTCAGAGGGGTTTAGCTGAAGGTTTTGAAGACTCCCAAAGCTGTTGCTCTTTTCACCGCGCCCACACGAACCAGTGGGTGGAGCTCCCTGGCTGGTTTTAAGGCACACCTGAATTAGGCAGAGGGGCCACTCTGGTTGTGGCAGCCCTGCAAGTGTAAGGCTCAGGCTGCACCTCTGGCCTTCCCAAGGAAGAAAAAGGTGTGTGCCCCTCCAGGTGAGGTAGCCACGCACCAGGGCAGCAGTTTGGCCTGCAGAGCATGAGCTGTTTTCAGCCCTGCTTTCCTTCCAGCGGCGGACTGTAAGTGTCGCCCTGAACAGGGAAACAGTTCCCCCAACAACATCAAATAACTCAGCTGCATCTTCCATGGTGAAGTTAAACATCAAATTCAAAAAAGTCACCTTGTGGGAAGTGAATTTATAGCAAGAACTCCAAATTATAACCACCACACTTCAGAGCAGAAGAGCTGGAGTTACACCTCTAATCTTCGGTTTGGTGGAAACCTCGTCTGAAAGCACAGCAGGAAGAAGTGGTGTGCAGGAAGAAGGATGCTGCCATTTCTGGACTCTGTGACCTTTGTGATGTGGCAGCCATTTGTTATTCCTCCCTGGTCATTGGTCTCCAAATCAGCATCAGTTCTCAGACCAATTCTGACTGTAGAGAATTACCCAGGACTAAATAGAAGGTTGGGGAAGCTGTCTCACTGCCAACAACCATGTCCCTGCAGAAGTGCCCTTTCTTAATTTTTAGGAAGTGTGGCCAAAGGAGAGGGCATGCTAGGCAAAAGACAAAATGAAGCTTTGCATTGAATTGTATTAGTTTAGTCCTTTTCTTGACACTGGTCAAATAATGCCAATGCGGGGACTGAAGACTGAAAAACACCTCAACAAGACATCTGGGAAGCTACTTAGTGTCCAAAGTCAAGCAACCCCCATGAAACCTGCTCCTCAGCATGCAGGATGCAGTTGGGTTTTGGCTGCTCGTAGCTGCACACCACGGTTATGGAAGGGCATTTTTCTCCCTTTAACAGTGCCTGGTTGTGGGTTGGAAAGAGGCCACTTGTTGGGAACCGTTCTGCCTGGTTTCAGGAGCTGTAACCCCCCATGACTAAGGCTGAGTGAGCGACCTTCAGACTGTAAGCCACTAAGGAGACAAAGCTTATCTCCTTGGCAGGAGCGCTGCTTCTGCTTCATCCATAACTGGCCCCCAATGCTCGGTCGGTTAGCCAATGATGGGTAAGATTCCCTCAAGGGAGGGGTCACCTAAGAGGGCCTTCCAAGGCACGGCCACTTGGAAGGCCTTCAAGGAAGGACTTGGGGGGCTGCAGCAAAGAGGGGGTGATGGACCCTCACCTCTGGCTATTCTGACATAGCCTGAGTCCTCAATCCATTTGGGAGAAGTTTTCCTTGTCTCTTGGCATCCTGGTCCTAATCCACTTAAGCCTGAAACTATAAGGGAGGGCAGTGCAGTCCTGTGTTGGCTAGAGTGGCTCCCTGGGTGATCAGGCATAATAAAGAATTTGTAAAGTTCTGTGAAAACTGCTTTGCTAAGGGTGCTCTCATTTAAATGATAAGGGTCTGAGGAGGAAATGAGATTGTCTCCCAAAGTTTTGTAATCCCTTAGCTAACAGACCCTGACTCAATTAAACCCTCAGATTTCTTTGAAATGTTATCTACTGTTTGATCCTTGCCGCCTGACATTGATTGATGAGCTTTACTTGTACTCCTGTGTATTAGGAAGCTAATAAAAACAATTGAGAAGGGGCTCTTGGCCCTTCTCCTTTGAGAGGTTGGCCACCTCTCCTCCCCAAGCAGATCATGTCTTGGTAGACTTATTTTCATCCCTGGTGGATGGAGGCAGAGCCCCTCCACAGTCACTGTGTGGAGTGTGTAGATTCTCTAGCCCACTAGACCTTCCGATCTCTGCCTGTGGGGACCTTCATGATGTTGGAGTGCTTGCAGCCACAGGAACCTGTTAGCGATTCCTTAGCTTAGCTTGATACATCATTAAAAAACTAAGAATCCGTGCTATTTGGAACGAACACCTGAGAGAGGGCTAAACCAGTGGTAGGTTATCTACACCTTTACTGTGGCTGATCTGCTAAAATATTCATGAGGAATTTCTCATAACCTATTATCCAGACACATGAAAACCATTCAGCCTATTATAAAGGGTGAAGTTCATTCCCAAGTGTCTAGAGCATCTGCTGCACCAGCTTCTCCGCTAACATGGTTAATACCACTGTGCCTTCACTAAACTCCTCTAACAAAACTAACAATCCTTTCATGTTTTTTACTGGTGTTGCTGATGGTGGATTTAACAAAACTGGGTGATGTGGAAAGTGCTAGTTTTAAGTGACAAGTCATATATTTTTTATAAAGTCATTTTGAAAATAAGTTGATACAGAAGAATATTTTAAAATGCGGTAAAAATAATAATGACATAATGAGCACCTCTATACAAATTACATAGTTTAAGAAAAGGAACATTAACACTGCTTTAGAGGTTTCCCGAATGCCTCTGACCACTTCTTGCTCCCATGCCCTCTTTACTCATGGGTGGCTGTTTTCCAAATTTTATTTCATCTTCATCTTGCTTTTAATAGACAGTTTAGAGATATTTACATGTAATTTTAGAATAGATTGTTTAGTTTTGCATTTTTAAATGTTAAGCAAATTGAATACAGGAGGTATACATTAGTAAATTTGGTTTTGCTCCACAGCAGTTTCCTCCATGTGACAGTTAATTAATTTTTACAGTGGAGACTATGCCCCAATTTGTTTATTCAGGTGAATGGGTGGACATTTAGGTTGTTTCCAGGGCTTTGCTATTTCTAACACTACCACAGCGAACATTCTTGTTCATGGTCCTTGGAGTTCATGTGCAAGAGTCTCTCTGTGGTACACACTCCAGGAAGGGGAGGAACTGTGGTAGCACAGAGAGTGTGCATGCTCCATTCTTCGACACTGAGAGACTATCTCTAGGGTGGTACTTACAGCTGATATCGCAAACGTGGCACAGAAATGCTTCCTTCTTCCCAGACTCTTGTCAACCCACGACTTGCTGGACTGTTTTCCCAATCTTAGGAGTGTGAAATACCACTTTCTATCCATTTTTAATTTATTATTCTTCAGTGATACAAAACAAAAGCATTTAAAATATATTTACTGACATTTTGTTTCCTTTAATGTGATATTTTTAAGGTTTTTGTATAAATTTTAATTTGTTTATTTAATTTTTGTATATTGTAAATACCAAACTTTTGTTAGTTATATGTGTTGCAAACGTCTTCTTCCAGTTGTTGGCTTGTTGTTTTTTTTTGAAGTTCTTAAAATGATGTCCTTTGGAGAAGAGATGTTTTTAATTTAAGATATACAAAACATCAATTTTTCTTTTATGGTTAACACTTTTTAATCCTTGCTTAAGATATTTTTTCCCTAACACCACAGTCTTAAAAATATTCTCCTGTATTTTCTTCTAAAAGTTTAGCTTGATTTTATGTTTAAGTTTATTATTTGGTATTGATTTTTGGACATGTAATAAAGCTGAGGTAAAAAAAAATTCATATGGATATCCAATTGTCTTAGGATCTCTAAAAAGTCCATTACTTCCCTGCTAATCTACATTTCACTTTGCAAAAATCACATTAGTCAATGTGTGTGGGTCTGCTTCTGGACTGTTGCTTTCCATCGAGCAGTTTGTCTAGACACACAAATCCTACTGACTGGATTCTATAGCTTTATATTAGTTTTGATATATGTTAGCTCCTCTTTGGGAATTTTCCCTTTGCTTTTTCATATAAATTTTAGTATTGACTTTTCAAGTTATAACAGAAAGTGGCATTTTGTTACAGTTGCTTTGAATTTATAGATAAATTCTAGGATAATTGATGTGATACTGAGTGCCAATGAAAATGATATACTTCTCTATTTCAGGTTGCCTTTAATGTATTTTAATACAGCTTTATAATGTTCTCCAGGAAGATCTCACATATTTTTTGTTAGAGTTATTCAAAATTTATTTCAAATATTTTATATTATAAAAGTTATCTTTAAAAAAAAACTGTTTTTTAGGACTGCCATGCTGCAGGTGAAGGTAGGTACACTTTGCCTCCTCACACAACCAAAAGGACAACAACAGATTTAAAAAAAACAAAACAAAACAAAACAGAACTTTCAGAAAATTGAACTATATTGAAGTCTGACAACCAAGAAGTTAAAGAACAAATGTTCATCCAGACTGGTAGGACGTGTGGAGACAGGCAGCTGGGCAGAGAGGACTTGCAGCAAGGTGGCGGTGGCTGGAGGACTGGGGCAGGTGAGGTGGTGGTTGGAGGACCTAGTGGTCCCACATTTGCATGCTCCCAGATAAACTGGGAGGAACAAACGGGGAGTGAGACCAACCACACAACCCAGGGTTCCAGCACAGGGAAATAAAGCCTCAAGGCCTCTGGCTGTAAATACCTGTGGGGGTTCTGGTGGTGAGAGAAACTTCCACTCATAGGAGAGTTCATTGGAGAAATCCACAGGGTCCTAGAATATAAACAAACTCACCCACCTGGGAATCAGCACCAGAAGGGTCCAATTTGCTTGTGGGTAGCAGAGGAAATGACTGAAAGCCAGCTGAGAGCCAATCAAGTGGCATTTTTCCCTCTCTGACCCCTCCTCCACATACAATGCCATAACCCAGTGATGTGGGTTGTCCACCCTGGCAGATACCTAAGGCTCTGCTCCTTACATCTAACAGGCACACTGAGACAACAAAATATGGCCCACATGAAAGAACATATCAAAGCTCCAAAAATAGAACTAAGAGATGAAGAGATAGCCAATTTACCAGATGCAGTGTTCAAAACACTGGTAATCAGGATGCTCACAAAAATGGTTGAGTATTGTAGCAAAATAGAGGAAGAAGTGAAGTCTATGAAAAGTGAAATAAAGGAAAATGTACAGGGAACCAACAGGGATGGGAAGGAAACTGGGTTTCAGATCAACGATTTGGAGCAGAAGGAAGAAATAAACATCCAACCAGAAAAGAATGAAGAAACAAGAACTCAAAAAAATGAGGAGAGGCTTAGGAACCTCTGTGACAACTTTAAATGTTCCAACATCTGAATCATAGGGGTGCCAGAAGGAAAAGAGGAAGAACAAGACATTGAAAACTTGTTTGAAAAAATAATGAAGGAACACTTTCCTAATATGGCAAAGGAAATAGACTTCTAGGAAGTTCAGGAAGCTCAGAGAGTCTCAAAGAAATTGGACCCAAGGACGCACAAACCAAGGCACATCATAATTACATTATCTAAGATTAAAGATAAGGAGAGAATCTTAAAAGCAGCAAGAGAAAAGGAGACAGTTACCTACGAAGGAATTCCCATAAGACTATCAGCTGATTTCTCAAAAGAGACCTTAAGGCAAGAAGGGGCTGGAAAGAAATATCCCAAGTCATGAAAGGCAAGGACCTACATCCAAGATTACTCTATCCAGCAAAACTATCATTTAGAATGGAAGGGCAAATAAAATGCTTCCTAGATAAGGTCAAGTTAAAGGAGTTCATCATCACCAAGCCCTTATTATATGAAATGTTAAAGGGACTTATCTAAGCAAAAGGATAAGATCAAATGTATGAACAGTAGAATGGCAACAAACTCATAAATATCAATAACCAAACCTAAAACAAAAACAAAAGCAAAAACAAACTAAGCAAACATCTAGAACAGAAACTAGTGTCACAGAAATGGAGATCATATGGAGGGTTATCAGTGGGGAGGGGGAGGAAGGAGAATGGATGAAAAGGTACAGGGAATAAGAAGCAGAAATGGTAGTTACAAAATAGATAGGGGGAGGTTAAGAATAGTATGGGAAATGGAGAAGCCAAAGAACTTATATGTACAACCCATGGACATGACCTAAGGTGGGGGAATGCTGGTGGGAGGAGGGGTACAGGGCTTAGGGGAATAAAAGGAAGAGAAAAAATGGGACAACTGTAATAACATAATCAATAAAATATATTAAAAATCTATTTTTGAAACTTCTTGTAGATATAATAAATGTGATTGATTTATATACATTGATTCTGAATTCAGCAAAGTTGCTTTACTCATTTACTTCTGTTCTTTCGATGTGAAAAATAGCAATTTATTTCCTCCTTTTTAACTCATATCTTTATTTGCTGTCAATCAATGATGAATAGAAGTGGTCATAGCAGACAATCTTCCTGAGCTCCAAAGCAAAACTTTCAACATTTACTATCCAGGATGATGTTTACTGTACTGTGTAAACCATTTAGTTATGAATAGATGTTGAGTTATATTGAATACATTTTTTCTTTATTGAGATAATAATTTATCACCTTTAAAGTTCTGATATGGTAGATCACATTAATTTATTTTCTAATGTTAAAATAACATCAACATTTCTGAGATAAACCCAACTTGGTTAAAATGTATTATCTTATTTATACACCCATGGATTTTGTTTGTTGATATTTTACTTGGGATTTTTAATGTAAGTTCCTGAACAACTTTATTCATAATTTTATTATCTTTTATGGTTCTTGTCAGATTTTAGTATCAAAGTTATGTTAGCTTCACAAAATGAGTTAGAGAATGTTCTCTCTTTTACCTACTTGAAGTTTTCTTAAATGATTGGAATTCCTTGATTGTTTGTATAATTCATGGGCAAATTGTCAGATGCTAGTGATTTCTCCATGGTAAGATTTTAAAGGACTGTTTCAATTACTTTTAATGGCTATCAGGTTACTTAGATATTTTTTTAAATTTCTTTTCAATCAGTTTAGGTATACTATATTTTCTCAATATTTTTCTATCCCATCAAAGTTTTCATGTTTATTTCATGGCTCCAAGTTGTTCGTATTTTCCTTTTATTATCTTTTTAGTCTTTGTAACATCTGTAGTTTTGTATTTATTTGTTCATAATGTGGCTTCAGTGTTCATTCTCTCTGTTTTCTTGATTAGTCTTGCCAGAGTTGGTTTATATTTTCAGTAAACAGCATTTCAATTTGTTGTTTTATTACATTTATTCTTGCCATTATCTTTATTATTTCGTACTTTCTACTTTCTTTGAATTGTTCCTGTGTTTTCTCCTACTATCTTATGTTGGATGCTTAGGTCATTTATTCTTAGGCTTCTTTTTTTCTAGTATAAGTATGTAAACAAATAATTTTCTTTTTAACTATCACTTTAACTGTATTCCACAGGTTTTTAAAAAACTTATATTTACCTAAATTTTAAAAAGTATTTTATTTTAAAAATAATTCATAAATTTTACTTTAAAATTCTTTGATTTAATCTTTATTGTATTTTTCCATTACCATTTAGTCCCCTTATACTTTCCTCACCCCAGCAATCACCACATTGTTGTCCATGACCATGAGTCCTTTCTCCTTTTTGCTTGATCCCTCCACCCCCTAACCTCCCCTGCCACTAGCTGTTATCCTGCTCTCCATCTGTCAGTCTGTCTCTGTTTCCCTTATTAGTTCAGTTTGTTCTTTATATTCCACATATGAGTGAAATCATATGGTATTTGTCTTTCTCTGACTGGCTTGTATCACTTAGCATAATGTTCTTGAGGTTAATCCATACTGTCACAAAAAGGAAATTTTTTTCCTTTTTTCTGCCAAATGGTATTCCATTGTGTAAATTTCCAATAGTTGTTTTATACACTCATGTACTGATGGGCACTTGGGCTGCTTCTATATCTTAGCAATTGTAAATAATGCTGCAATGAACATAGGGGTGCTTGTGTCTTTTCAAGTTAGTGCTTTGGGTTCCTTCAGATATATTTCCAGAAGTGGGATAGCTGACTCAAAAAGCAGATCTAGTTTTAATTTTTTGAGGTATCTTCATACTGCTTTCCACAGTGGCTGCACCAGTCTGCATTCCCACCAATAGTACAAAAGTTTTCCCCCTTTCTCCACATCTTCAAGAGCACTTGCTTTTTGATTTACTGATGATAGCCATTCTTACAGGTCTGAGATAGTATCTCAGTTTAATTTGCATTTTAATTTGCGCTTCTCTAAAGAATAGTGGCATGGAGCACCTTTTCATAGGTCTATTGGCCATTAGTATGTCCTCCTTTGAGAAGTGTCTATTCAGGTTTTTTGTATATTTTTTAATTGGGTGGTTTGCTTTTTTTGGTGTTGAGTTTTGTACATACTTTATAAATTTTGGGTATTAATCCCTTATCAGATGTTTTGGCAAATATGTTTTCCCATTCTGTGGGTTGTTTTTATATTTTGTTGATGATTTCCTTTGCTGTGCAAAAAACTTGTTAGTTTGATGTAGTTCCATGTGTTTATTTTTTCTTTTGTTTCCCTTGCCTGGGGATACATATCTTATAAAAAATTTCTATGGGCAATATCTGAGATTTTGCTGCCTGTGTTTTCTTCTAGGATTTTTATGGGTTCAGGTCCAACATTTAAGCCTTTGATACAATTTGAATTTATTCTTGTGTCTGGTATAAATAGGTATTCTAGTTTCACTTTTCTGCACATATCTGTCCAATTTTCCAACACCATTTATTGAATAAACTATCTTTAGCCCATTGTATGTGCTTGCTTCCTCTGTTGAATATTAATTGACTATAAAGGTATGGGTTTATTTCTGGGTTCTCTGTTCTATTGATCTATGTGTTTGTTTTTATGTCGGTACCATGCTGTTTTGATTACTATGGCCTGATAGTATAGTTTGATATTAGGTAGCATGATTCCTCCAACTTTGTTCTTCTTTCTCAGGATTGCTGTTGCTATGTAGGGCCTTTTGTGGTTCCATGTAAATTTTTAAGTATTTGTTCTAGTTCTGTGGAATATGTCATTGGAATTTGATAATAATTGCAGTGAGTCTATAGATTCTTTGGATACTGTGGGCATTTTAATGATGTTAACTCTTCCTATCCATGAACACCATATGTGCTTCCAATCATTTGTATCCTCTCCTATTGAATATAATACTGAAAGTCCTAGCCGCAGCAATCAGACAAGAAGAAATAAAAGGCATCCAAATTGGAAAAGGAAAAGTAAAACTGTCACTATTTGTAGATTACATAATACTGTACATAGAGAACCCCAAAGAGTCCACCAAAAAACTCCTAGAACTGATAAATGAATTCAGCAAAGTAGCAGGGTACAAAATTAATATCCAGAAACCAGTTGCATTTTTATATGCCAATAACACACTAACAGCAATGGAAATTAAGAAAACTATCCCATTCACAATTGCTTCAAAAAAATAGCATACCTAGGAGTAAACCTAACTAAGGATGTAAAAGGCCTGTACTTGGATAATTATAAGACCCCACAGGTTTTGAAACAGCATTTTTGTTATCATTTTGTTATGAATATTATTTGATTTCAGTAATAATTTCTTCTTTGACTCAAAATATATTAAGAAAAATATTTCTTAAATCTAAAGATTTCAGATTTCTCTAGTTATATATTTGCTATTAATTTCTAATTTAATTGGTGTCTAGAGAATGAGATCTGTTTGATTTCAACTTTTGAAATTTCTTAAAATTTACTATCTAGGCATGAGGTCAATATTTTGGTAAATTTTCTGTACATGTGTGAAAAGAATATATGTTTTGCAGTTTTTAGGTGCTATGTTCCATAGTGATCAAACTTGCTAATTCCATTTTTCAAAACTGCTATATCTCTACTGGTTTTTGTCTGCTTGACAAAATCACTCATTTAGTTGTATTAAAATTTCTCACTATGATGTTAGATTTGTGTATCTCCTTTTATAATCTTATTAACCTGTGTTTAATATATGTTAAGATAGTTTTCTCAATGTATACCCATTTAGAATTGTTGTATCTTCCTAGTCAATTGAAACTTTTACCTCTGTGGAACTACATTTTTCATTCGTAGCAATACTTTTTGTTTAATGTCTAATTTCTTTCATATTGATATGCGTATACTAACTCTCTTTTGGTTTAGTTTTATATCTTTTTACATTCAAACTTTTGGGGACATGTATTTTGTTTATGTGTATCATCAACAGCAGATAGCTAGATCAAACAATTCATCTAACAATTTTGCTAACTAGAACATTGAATCTGTTTACATGTATTGTAATTACTGATATGTTTGGATATTTTTCCAGGAATTTATTTTGTGACTACTGTTTGACTCACTGTATTTATGTTTCTTTCCATTCCTGTTAACTTCTTTAGGACTGTCATTTTTTTCTCATTCTTTTTTCTTCTTTCCACATTACTGGCATAAAAGTTATTCATTGTATTTCTTTTCATTTAGTTCTAGCTTATAAATATTACTATACATACTTCTTAAAGACTAAAGTAACTTGTTGTGGACCGTTCAGCCTGGTTTCAGGAGTTGTAACCCTCACCCCATGGTGGGCTGTGTAAGAGCCCAAGGGACCCACTTCATCTGGGTCTGTTCTGTCACAAGGACGTGAACTACTAAGGAGACAAAGCTTATCTCCCTGGCAGGACTGCTGCTTCTGCCTCACCCATCTCTGGCCCCAATGCTTGGTTGGCAGTCAGTGATGGGTAAGACTCCTCATGGGAGGGGCAACCTAAGCCAGACACGACCACTTGGGAGGCCCTCATGGAAGGATTCAGGGGACTGCAGCAAAGAGGGGGTGATGAACCCTCACCCCCCAGCTATTCTGACATAGCCCGAGTCCTCATTTCCATCTGGGAGATGTCTCCTGCTTCCAATAGGCTTACAGCCTGAAACTGTGGGGGTGAGCGGTGCAGCCCTGTGGTGGCCAGGACGGCTCCCTGGGCAATTGGGCATAAGAAAGAATTCCTAAAGTCCTGTGAAACCTGCTTTGTTTGCTAAGAGTGCTCTCATTTAAATAATAAGGGTCCCAGGAGGAAATGGGTATGCCTCCCAAAGTTTTGCATCCCCCTTTCTGGACAGACACTGACTCAGATTAAGCCCTCAGATTTCTTTGAAATGTTAAACCTGTATTCCTGTGTATTTGAACCCAATAAAAGTCCAGTGAGGAAGGGGCTCTGGGTCATTTTCCTCTGAGAGTTTGACCACCTTTCCTTCCCAAGCAGTCATGTCTTGGTAGTTTTTATTTTCATCCATGATGGAGGGATGGGGCTCTGCGGGTGGAGCCCCCCACATCTGGCACCCAGGACAGGGGCCTCCGCAGTAACTCATTATTTTTACCCTTCCTCCAAATAATATAAATATCATTCCACACTTTCACTCGCATCATCTGTCTCCTTAATCACCTTTTTGGGATTTCTGTGTTAGTGCCATTCCTTTTTTTTTTTTTTTACCCCTAACCACAAAAGACATTATTTTTGTCTATTATTTCTTCTGTCTATTACTATTTGTCTATTGAATCTTAGAGTTTCCAACAGGATTGCTTCACTTTTGTCTAATGTACTTCTTTGGAATTTTACTTTTGTCTGCTGTCACTATTGTTGGTTTCCATCTCTTCCTCCTTCATCGATGACCTATCTCTATTGTTTGTCCGATTATAAGATAGTTTCATTGTCTTTGGTGTTTTCAATCAAATCATGATGCATTTAGTTATGGTTTTCTTTTTATTTATTCTACTTAGAGTTTGTCAGGATTCCCAGGTCTGCAACTTGATGATTGCGTACATTCTTGAAAATTATCAACTATTTGATTCTGTTAGGTGCCAGGGTACACTTTTAGCCCAGGCCCACTGTAAACTAAATTTCAAGCTTATAGTTTGTTTTTGTTTTTAATATCTACCAGGTAATGTAAATTTAGATGATAAAATTTCACTGAGATTAGCTTATGTTGCCCTGGCTAGTGTAGCTCAGTGGATTGAGTGCGGGCCTGTGAACCAAAGGTTTGCGGTTTGATTCCCAGTCAGGGAACATGCCTGGGTTGCAAGCCAGTTTCCAGCAGGGGACGCACGAGAGGCAACCATACATTGATATTTCTCTCCCTCTCTCCTTCCCTTCCCCTCTAAAGATAAATAAATAAAATCTTTAAAAAATTAATTTAAAAAAAGATTAGCTTATGTTTACACATTATGAGGGAAACTTTCCCTATCTCAATCAGTACCAAGTTTGAGATTAACATTTATCCTTACATTTTCTTGAACTTGGTTTATTTCTAGTTTATCCTTATGCTAAGGTTACATGAATTTGGAATTGCAATATCACAGGGCGGAATCTTATATTAGACTGCCCACCATGGGTGGGGCCAGGACTTCTATTTGTTCTGTGTGCCCTTCAATGGTATTAAAACCGAGGCTCAGGTTCATTTTCAGCAAACGTGCTCAGTGCTCTGCTTTCCTGCTGAGGTTCTAGTTTTTTGCCCTCTGAGTATAGTTTGCTAACTCATCAGTGCAATTTTTAAAACATATCTCAAAAACACATTTTATTCAGCATTTCTAATTATTTTCAGTTGGGCAGCATTGGTCAAGGAATATCTTCCCCATGTAGCTGGAAATGAGTTTTTCTCCTCTTCATCATTTTCAAGTTCCACTGGACTTTATTAAAGTATGTACCCTAGAACTGGAATGTAGTGATAGCCTACATGTTGCCTTTTGACTGTTTTTGGAAGGTTATTCCAGAACAACATGCAAAGAGTATTCTCTAATTTTTCATGTTTTTCAATAGAAATTATGAAGGATGTCTAAATCTATTGGAATTCACTAAGATTTCTACATCAGCACCTGCTAGCCTTGGAGAAGTTTAACTTCTTTATTTTAGTTACATATACTCTGAAGTTAATTTTTTTTTTTTTTTTTTTTTTTAGAATAGACAATGATCCAAATGAGAATCTAAGCTATCATTCTTTCCAAACACAGAAGGATGGGCTAATGATGACAGAGAACCTTTTAAACCTGAGATTTCTAATTTATTCTTAACATTGTACTTTCTCTTTCTTGGTTCCATCTTTCACATTAAATATCCAATTTTGAATTCTGTTGTCTAATTGATTTAATGATTAAGGAAATGCTGTTGATATTCAGCCTAAATTTTTCTTCCTAATTTATTCACATTATTCCTGGTTAAATCCTGAATAACTAGGATTGATGAGGCACTGAGAACTAATTAATTGATTGTAAAGCATCATGGTATTTTCCAACTCTGCAGAAAATTCTCTTAGTTTCAGAAACACTTCTATCAGCAAAGTTTGTTGTAAAGCTTTTTGTTGTTATTTCTTGGTATTTTTTACACAGAAGTTAAGTTTGATTCTTTCCCCAAAGATGTTACATGTAGCCATTAACTAAGAAATTTTTCAATTGTTAGACATTTTCACTTGCTCTTCTGTAGACTGTTTATTATATTTGTGGAAAAGGCTTTGAAACTTATTCTGAATGATACCTTATGGGTTCTCCTGGAACATCAAATGACTCTCACTAAGTGTGATGCCCACTCCTGGGTCCAAAGCTTACTCAGATGTTTCTTTCTCTGAATTATCCTTGCACTCTGCATTGTACCACTGAGTAGAGCCCTGCCTGGTCTCTTTTGGTGAGTTTTACAGCACCAATGTGATTAAAGCTCCTTGAATGAGAATCTCATGGCACCTTCCATTTTCTAAAGACTTTGTTGCAAAGTGCAGTGTTCTAAGTTAAGGGTAAGTGTGCCCTTACTATGCAGAATAGTGACAGTAACTGAGATTCTAAAATTAGGAAAGGCCCCATAAAGGAAGTGGGGTTTGACATGAAACTAGATGTTTGAGTAGGAATCAGGCTAGCAGAGAAGTGAAAACAGGCTCTTTAAACAGTGGGCACAAAGTGTGGCAAGTCACTGAGGCAGGGGATGTTTGCGTAACTGCTGGTGATGGAACCAAGTGTAAGTAGGTGAGGTAGGCAGGGTCAAGTCACAGAGCACATTATGAGCCATATTTAGAGCTTAGATTTTATCTTGAATGAGACAGAGAGTTCATAATAAAAAGTTCCATAAGTATTTGTTGTGGATAATAATGCGATTCTGTATTATTAATGCCACAAGGTATTCTTGTTTCAAGGGAGCAGTTTGATTGGAAGAAAAAACATTGGATCTTTTATTTGCCACATGTATTCGGTTTGCAAGTTGTGTAAGATTCCACATCAAAAATTGCTTGATTTCTTCTTGTTCAGATATTTTTAATGTATGATTTATTAGAGAAGCTCTTGTGGGAACTCCAGCCCAGCCCCTTTTTCCCATTCCCACCAATGAAAATGCAGCATGACTTGGGAAAAATGAAAAACAAATCAATGTGGCCTTGACAGTTCTGGTATGTACAATTCTGAGATAACTGACCTGGAGGGACTGTTAGGCACTGCTTCTCACATATGCTTGAGAGACAGGTGGACATATCACTTGCTATAAGAAAAGGGATAGCACAAAAAGGGTACGCCTTAGTTTGGTAATTTGAATATTATTAATGGTTGGATAAAAATGGGATACATATTTTATTAATTTATAACTTTCTCTTTAATTTTATTTGTTAAACTTTAGAAAAATACCTTCCTTTTTTTCCTCTTTAATAAATATTGTGCAATACTAAAGACTGTCTTTTCAGTAGCCTTTTAGAATTTTAAGTGTTCTATCTTCCTTCTAATGAGATCTGGGAAATGTTGCCTTGTAAGTGCCTTATCTTGGTATGGTATTAAAACATGACTGTGGCATTTCTAAAATTACCTCAGAGCAGTGCCCAGAGGATTCTTCTGGTGTTCCCTGCTCCCTGCTAATGAGCTGTGTGTGGGAAGTGAGCAGGGTCAAGGTTATTCAATATTGTTTTGTGTATAGCTTTTGTTGCCCAATGTAGGATTTACCCTGATACACTCCAAATTTATTGTTTGGTAACTGTATTAATAATGAAAAATAATTTTTTCCTTCTGGGAGCTCCATTGGAATTGCTGTAAGTTCTTTCATGTGTTGTTGATTTAGTTTTGAATTAGATGGTCACTAATGTTCTACACTTTCTCTCCCTTCAGCTCTCCTGACTGCTCGCAGGTATGTGGGGGAGGAAAAAAGAAGGCATTCAAGGACAGCGGAGGTAGGAGATGAAAGATGGGGTTGGTAGAAGAGAGGAGAGAGAGGACAAAAAAGAAGGAAACCTAAAAAAATGGGAGGAGAGGGGAAAGAAAACACAAGAGATTCTTTTTTCCATCTTTCAGCATTTCAATTACCAGACATATATTCGTGGAGCAGTGCCTTGGGATCATAGAGAAATAAAGGCTGACTTAATGGTTACTAAGCAAGAAAATTCAAACTAACTCATGGCCCCTGAAACACTTTGAGACAGTAGCTGTAAAGAAAAGTAATAGGACTAAAATACATTGGGCACATGGTTGTAACTTTCATTTGGATGAAGGTAAAATGTGTTCATGATTTATGTCCCTTTTGATTAACACCCTGAGATGTATATGTGACCATGCATAGGCATTGTGTATTTACAGCTTTGTTTTGGCAGTCATCTGACATCTAAACTACCTTTTGAAATATTGCATAAGACCAAAGAAACAATTCTAAAGTTGGTAATAATAGAAATTAAAAGGCAAAGGAAATGGAAGAAGGCAGTTCACCACAGAGACATCAAAATTTATTTTAATTTTTCAGCCTGAAGTTTAACGCAAAAGATAAATCTTCCCCGACAAGGTAGGCTAAGGAATATATCATATCAACTTGCAAATTATTAACTGAGATTTTTAGACAGATTTTACCTCAGTAACTGTTCCAAATGCATTTACTTTATTTTAGGGGTTGTTCTTTCCATTATTAATGCCACACTGAATCACAGAGCCATTTATGGTGAATATGCTACTCTAAAAATCCTGTAAATGTACCTGCAATGGTTGCTGATATTTCAAATCATCCTAAAATATACCGTAAATTTTTAGAAGATATTTTTTATCTTACTGTTTATTTCTACAGACTATTAGGATCCAATTTATTAACTCTCTGGAATTTGAAAGATATGCATAAATAAAGTGACACCAATACAGGGTGGGGCAAAATTGTGAGCAGGCAAAACACAGTTTATTATTCTTATCACTTATTAACTTTTGTATTATTTTTCATATGAACAACTGTAAACCTACTTTTGCCCCACCCTCTGTTTGTCAGGATTGACTCAAATTATGTGTTTATGAGGTAACAGCATAATGCCAGATTTCAAATATCTTACATCAATAATGGTTCTGTTGGGGGAAGCCAGGTTGTAATGATCTTCAGAAGGGATTTCTTTACTCTTTAAAGACAGAAAATATCTCTCCCTCTAGTATGCGCAGTGCCCCACAAAAATTGGGAAATTTTACTTAAAAATAATGTTTTAATTCATCCCATAAATGATTTTACATCTTAAACAGCTATAAAAACATAAGGAGAAGTAGTGTAGGAAAACCTCAGCCGGAGTCCCAGAGACCTAAGTTCAAGTGCCATTTTTTTCTCTTTCTGGCTGGATAATTTAGCTTAGTCAGTTACATGCTATTGGACTTTAGGTTAGTCAGTTACACACTATTGTACTCATTTGGCTTAATTATGAAACAGGGAAGCTGAATATGCAGGTCTTTACTCAGGATTTTTTTTTTTTTTAATGAAAAGACTAGTCATCTGTTTAAACCATATGGGATTTCCCAAAGCTCCTTAAGAGCAACAAGAAAGTGAATGGGTGGTAACTGAGGGAGTCACCTGCGCCTGTATGATATCAAGGGTACTTCAACAGAACCAAGAAATAGAAGGTGTTCTAGATTCCTGATTTAGATTCCATGGCTATGCAATGTAAGAGAACTTATCTTTTGGCTCTTCTCAAGGTCACCAAGATTAGATTTGGATTCATGCTTCTCACTTTATAGATAAGAAAGCTGAGTCCTACACAGAATGAGGTCCTTGAAAATCGCACACATCAAGTCAGTATCAACAAGGCCTGGAATCTGGACTCCCCTTGACTGAGTATCGTTTGGCCTCCATTTTCCCTTTTCTGCTCCCCTTCCTTTTTTTTCCCCCTACATTGTATAATCATGGCACTGAATAAATTTTCAACATTAAAACAGTTTCTCTTTTCAGTTCCAGGATGGCTGTGTTTCAGAAATGAGGAAAGCTTGAGTTGCCTGGATGAAAGGTATAGTAGAAATGAAGCTTATTACCATTCTAGGCAAAATTCCCAGGATTGCATTTAGCAATTAAAAAAGCAAAGCTAAACAAACCCAGGAGATCAACATTGCCTTTTCTTCCAACCCAAGACGTTCAGTTATTGTGGACAAAGAACTAGAAGTCCCCACTGCTCTTTGTTGACACTCTTTGGAGCCTCTACAGCATTGCAAGCAGGAAGTGAGAGAATTATGTTTTTTCTTTTCCATTAATTAATGGAGAGTCTAAATGAACAGGTACAAATGATTCTTTCAAGAATTTGCCAAAGCAAAATTCACTCCAATAAAGATTTACTAATTTCCCCCTTTCAATTGAAAAATTTCTCTTTATATTAGCAAGCCTTTATCTTCTCTTCAAAGAGTACTCCATCCTGGACTTAGCTCTGCAATGTGCATGGTTGAGTGAAAGATTACCTTCATAGAAAAACAGACTTAGAAAGATATACTTCTGGGAGAGCATGGTTTAATAAAATAGACATTTTCCCTAATTCAAAGAAAAGAAACTCAACATTTTCCAAACCTCATATACTGGTAATTCCTTAGCGATGGATGAAAAGTGCTTTCCTCAGAGATTTACATTCTTCTTTGTTTGGATGCAGAGCTTTGCTATGAGACAATTTTTTTCTCCCAAATGTTGTTACCTTTAAATATTCAGTATTGATTTCTTCTGCCTATTCTCTCTCCCAAGTTCAAGGTTATGTAGTCTTCAACTAGTTTGTAAGGTATCTGTACTTACAAGGAAATGTGAGGTCTCCTTTCCAGGGACTGCTGTAATCTTCTTTAATTCTGTCGATATAATCAGTCTGGGAACTTTAACCTTAAGGCCAAGTAATTTACCATTAGTGGCTTGTATTTGGGGAAAAAAACATCAATAAAGAGATTACAATAATTTTTTGTCATCAAAACAAGTACATTGGTTTTAAGCATATAAACCTAAATTATTCTTGAACATATTTTAAAATATTTTATTTTAAATTTTCTCAGAAGTAAGCAACAATAGAAAAATACACACACACACACACACACACAATACACAATACACACAATACATACATCCTGAATGAAAAAGATCTTTCAAATGAAAATCTTTTGAAGATTTTTAAGATTTTTGTTCTTGCTGTTTATTAGATACCATAAATATGAACTATATTTCAATTCTTCCTCAAGTCTTAAGCTCAGGTGCTTTGTTCTGTGTTTTTCCTGGGGGACAGTAACCACTATGTTATGTGCTAAAGGATGTGTGTAAATGCGATGTGCCCAGAGAAGGCATGTACAAATGCTTAGTTACAACTGTTACTTCAAAATTAATACTTGTTGTTTGTCTGTTGTTCTAAGGCTTAATGGCAATTAGATTGAACAAAGCAAGCATTGGGAGGACGTTGCATCCACTAAAATATTTGAATGATGCAACAGTAGAATCTGAAGTCTAACTAGAACCATTCTCTATGATACTACAGTGATGAATACGTGACACTATGCATTTGTCTAAAGCCCATAACACTGTATAGCATAAAGGATGAGTCTTAATGTATGGCAACTTTAAAAAATTATTTAGGAGGTCAGAGGAGTCTAGATGGAATGCAATACATGACAAGATAATCTAATTGCATCACATGTATGCGACAGGACGTCACTAAAGGGGCTGGAGGAAAAGGAAAAAGGTGCTGACAAAACCCAGGTGAAGTGGTTCACCTAAAAGGACCACATGCACCACACATATACAGTATTTTTTGAGCAAAGACCTATATCCAAGTCATCTGTGTAACTTTTTAATTCTATTTTTGAATGAACATGAAGCTATCCCCATTTTCAGAGATTCTGATTCAGTAGATGTTGTGTGGGTCATTTATTAAAGAGGTCAATAAATGTTAATTTAACAAGAGCCTAATATTAATCACATAGAGGCTTGATATTCATATAAAACTGGAGTGAATTACACAGAAAGATTTTATATGTTTCTTCTTCCTTTTCATCTGAGCTTCAATGAGAAATCTATGTGAATTACACATCCCCCAAGGCCGAATTGACTTGTTTGTGTAATTGCCTCTTTTCTTCCTCAAGCTAAAAGTTTATGATGGAAAATGTCTTTCACCTTATTCTGTATTTCTCCCTTCTATCAAGGCAAATTTTTCACATTAGACTAAAATGGTTATGGAACCAAAAAAGTATCTTTTCATAACAGCTATATAAAATAAGATTTTTGATACATAGGTACTGGTCCTTATAAATAATATTCAAGAAATTAGAATATCCAAACATACCCGGAACTTGGAGTAGTTGTAAGTGTGATATATGTAGGGCTTCATTTAAAAATTTGGCAGTGGTACAAGGTCATAAAAAAGTTCTAACCCCTGACAATGCAAACTTTATAAATCCTCCCCTCCTGATTCTAGTGTTAGTAATTATAGCTGTTTTCAGTGAAATTTAGATTCTTTTACTGATGAGGTTGTGGAGCAATTGGGAAATGACACTTAAAACTCTTGTAACATTGGTCAGCACCTCTTCACAAAAATCTTAACAAAGTTCTTTTTTTAAATGCAAATTAGAAATATATCTTTTTTTCTTCTTATTATCATCAGAAAACATGCCCATTTATTTTAGAGAGCAGGAGAGAGAGAGAGAAAAAGAAACATTGATGTCAGAGAGAAACACTGATTGGCTGCCTCTTGCATGTGCCCCGACCAGTGCCTGACCCTATGACATAGGCATGTGCCCTGACTGGGAATCTACCCTGCGAGATTTGGGTCCACGGGACAAAGCTCCAACCGATGGAGCCACACCGGCTAGGCTTTTATTCCCCTTTTTTACCTGTCTCTATTAGTCTTGAGATGGGACTTAATGGTGTAATTGTGGTAAGGTATCATGAGGTTAATTAAACCTACCAAAATTCTGTGTGTGCAGCCAGTCTATGATCACCTCTGTGCAGTGTGGAGCATCCCTGAGGGGCCAAATTGGAAGAGCTCTGATATTACCCCTGGCTGCACCTCCAGATTGTCCCAGGAGATACTGAAGTAGACAGAAGTTTGAAAGTCTTCATTCATCGACACCTTGGTGTGTGTTGTGCAAAACTGTATTTGTATGATGGTTTTTATCTTTATGAAATTTCTGTAGAGTTATGTTCTGGGGAAATGCACTTCATAAATACATATACGCATACAACATTAGAGTCACAAGTGTTTTTACTACATGTTAATTTACACATATGGGAATGACGTTAGAAATCATCTATTCAGGAAATCTGATTTTACAGTGAGGAAATTGAAATTCCTGGGAGGATCAGAGTTGTACTTCTTATTCCCATTAGAATGTGGGAAGGCAGGAATTGAACGTCCAGCACAGCTCTTTATCTGCCATGAAAAAATGTGTATGCAATTACGTAGATACATGGACACAAAGATATAGATATATACCTGCAACACAAAACTGTTGGAAACAAATAATTTCCAATCAATCTAATATGTAGCAAGCCCCACTAATCCTAGCTTGAATCTAAATTGTTTGGTTTTTATTATTTTTCCATACTGAACACATGTTCTATTTTTTTAAAAGGCAAACACTTAGAAGGCCAGATAATCTTTATTACTTAATGTCATAACTGATAAAAAAGGAGCTTCAACAAATGCCTTAATTTCATACATTTACATTTCATGTAACAAGACTTCGTAACCTTTACAGTATCTATCAGAATTTTGCGTGTGAGTTGTGCTCAGTAAATCTACGTTAATTAACCGAAGGGATAAAACACAGGCATCTCTCAATTCATTGTCAGTGAGTGAGAAATTCCTCTACTCACAGACTTACATGAACTTGCCTTGTGGATGATTGTCTCCTAGGTCTTTAAAGAAAAAAGTAAAGAAAGTACATTTTAATGAATACCTACTAAGTGCCAGTCACTTTGTATCCATTATCTCATTAGTTTTTATCACATCCTTATGCCATAAGAATATAATCTCTATTTATGGGTGAAAAATGAGTCTTAGATAAAACAACAAGGAGAAGTATAGTCAGGGTTAGAACCCAGTGCTGCCTAACCACAAGCCTGTCTCTCTGACCACAGTGAAAGCTGTGCCGTATTACAGCAGCTTCATCATATGTTTTTGCTATAGCTATATTCAAATGTCTAAGTGCTTGGGTGGGTCATAGAAAAAAGGAAAAGAAAGCAGAGGCAAATTCCCTGCAGATAAGATTTTCAATCCAAATGGTATATGCTGTTCTTTGCATGACTTCACAGTGCATCCCCAAATGGTGCAGCCCTGTTCGTCTCAGGGCATATGGAAAGAGTTTTATGTTTTAAACAATTAGACTTGACAGCACTGTTGTTACTTTCTTATTTAATATCCCTCAGCCCTGGAGACCAGCCAGTGTCTGTATTCTCTCTCCAAATTTAATTCTTATACCTCGTACATATCACTTACTTGTCAGGAGACAGCAACTTAATGGCATTTGTTCCTGTGGCTTAGGAGCCATCTGGGTTATGTCACTTTTTAGATGGCCTGCTTAGCTCAGAGGGAATAAAGTTCTTTGTCTAATGATCTTCCAGGGGTCCTTATCATTGGTGATTTTGCTTTCCAGATCCTATATTGTTCTGCAAATGTCATGAGATGATAAGATTTCTAGATGTTAATTTGTGTCTGCTCAAAGGAGGAAGGACCAGGAAACAAGGGTACGACGGAAGATAAACTAATGAAGTCACAGCTGTGTCATGTAACTTGTTGATTCGGCAAGTCTAAAACTCCAGGGGAAGTGGGAACGTGGGTTATGGAATAGGCAAAAAGTGCGTCTCTACATGTTGTATCATTTCAATTCAATGAAACTATTTCAGTTCAAATCACTTGAACTCAATCAGTTCAGTACAGTTCAGTTCAACAAACATTTCTTTGAGCACCTACTGAAGAGCAAGTACTGTCCTAGATGCTGAAAGAACTTAGATTTCTTTAAGGTTTTGTATGGCCAAGCAAAACAGAACTAATAATGTGGATAGCTTTAAGAAAGTCACTTCCCTTCCCTGGGGTCTCAATTTCCTCATCTGTTAAATGCTGATCTCTTCCGGTCATTCACATTTGGTGACATTCCTTATGAGAAGATTGTGTTCTAATTGAAAGAACACAATTGCTTTAGACCTCCGGCCAAGATGGAGGCGTAGGCGGACACACTGTGCCTCCTCTCACAACCAAAATTAAGGACAACAAATATTTAGAAACAAGAAAACAACCAGAACTTACAGAAAGTTGAACTGTACAGAAGTCCAACAACCATTCATCCAGACCAGTAAGAGGGGCGGAATTGCGACAGGAGGAAGTGGAGGTGCGGACCTAGGAACGCAAGCAGCAGCGGCTGGCAGTTCCCAGGTGCACAGGCGGTGGCTGGTGGTCCTCGAACCCACAGGCGGCAGCTGGTGGACCCCGGGCACAGGGGGGCAACTGTGCAGACCCAGTGAGGCCGCACAAGGTGGCTGGCTGACCAGGTGGTCCCACATTCGCGCTCGCAGACAGTCCAGGCAGAGGGGAAGTGGTGGAAGGGACTGAATCCAGGAGAGAGCGGAGCAGGTGCCGTTGTTCCCTCTCGGACCCCGCCCCCCACCTATAGCGTCACAACCCAGCGACTGGGCTGCCCCGCCCTGAGGAACACCTAAGGCTCCACTCCTCGCTACGTAATAGCCGCGACCAGACTAAAACCAAACCAAAACAACAACAAAAAAACCCCACCAAAAATGGCTCAAACCGGACAAAAAATGAAAACCCCAGAGTCAATTCCTCTAAGCCGTGAAGAGATAGCCAACCTATCAGATGCACAGTTCAAAGCACTGGTCATCAAAATGCTCACAGAATTGGTTGATTTTGCTCACAAATTAGATGAAAAAATGCAGGCTACAATACGTGAAATGAAGGAAGACGCATGGGGAACCGATAGAGATGGAAGGAAAACTGGGACTCGAGTCAATGGAGTGGACCAGAGGGAAGAAACTAACAACCAAACAGAAAACAAGGAAGAAACAAGAATTCAAAAAAATGAGGAGAGGCTTAGGAACCTCCAGGACACCGTTAAACGTCCCAACATCCGAATTATAGGGGTCCCAGAAGGGGAAGAAGAAGAGCAACAAGTGGAAAATTTATTTGAACAAATAATGAAGGAAAACTTCCCTAACCTGGCAAAGGAAATAAACTTCCAGGAAGTCCAGGAAGCTCAGAGAGTCCCAAAGAAGTTGGACCCAAGGAGGAACACACCAAGGCACATTGTAATTACATTAGCCAAGATTAAAATGAAGCAGAGAATTCTAGAAGCAGCAAGGGACAAGGGGACAGTCACCTACAAAGGAGTTCCCATCAGACCGTCAGCTGATTTCTCAAAAGAGACCTTCCAGGCAAGAAGGGGCTGGAAAGAAATATTTGAAATCTTGAAAAGCAGGGACCTACATCCAAAATTGCTCTATCCAGCAAAGCTGTCATTTAGAATGGAAGGACAGATAAAGCGTTTCTCAGATAAGGTCAAGTTCAAGGAGTTCATCATCACCAAGCTCCTATTATATGAAATGTTAAAGGGACTTATCTAAGAAAAAGAAGATAAAAAATATGACAATGAAAAGACAGCAAACTCACAGCTATTAAGAACCACACCTATAACAAAAGCAAACTAAGCAAACAGCTAGAACAGGAACAGAACCACAGAAATGGAGATCACATGGAGGGTTAGCAACAGGGGCATGGGAGGAGGAGAGGGGGGATAAGGTACAGAGAATGAGTAGCATAGATAGTGGGTAGAAAATAGACAGGGGGAGGGCAAGAATAGTATGGGAAATGTAGAAGCTAAAGAACTTATGACACATGGACATGAACTAAAGGGGGGAATGTGGGTGGGAGAGGGTGTGCAGGGTGGGGGGGGATGATGGGGGAGAAATGGGACAACTGTAATACCATAATCAATAAAATATATTAAAAAAAGAGTACTTGCTTTAAAATTAGTGATTTATATTTTATTTATTTATTTTTAAATTTTTATAAGAGTTTATTGAGCCAAACTGACAATATTCCAGGGGAGGAACCCCCCAACCCAGAATTTCTTTATAAAAATTGTATATTTATTCTTACGTATTTAAATTTCAGTTACCTTCAAAGTACTCTCTGTTTGATACCCTGGCTGGTGTAACTCAGTTGATTGAGTGCAGGCCTGCAAACCAAAGGGTCACATGTTCAATTCCTAGTTAGGGCACATGCCTGGGTTGCTGGCCAGGTCCCCAGTAGGGGGCGTATGAGAAGCAACCATGCATTGATGTTTCTCTCCCTTTCTTTCTCCTTTCCTTTTCTTCTCTCTAAAAACAAATAAATAAAATATTTTTTAAAAAGTACTCTACATTTAATGCAATACACACATAAAACCATTTTTTCCACTGCTCAAAACAGATTTTGAACTCGTTGATTCTGATGCCTTTTAGTGCTTCTGCTGGTTTTTGTTTCACCCCTTCCACATCAACAAACTATCTCCCTCTGAGGACTTTTTTCATTTGGGAAAACAAAAAAAGGTTACTTGGGGAAAGATCAGGTGATAGGGAGGGTGGGGCACAGGGGTCATGCTGCTTTTGGTCAAAAACTGCTGACCACTCAACGCAGTGTGGACAGGTGTGCTCATAAATCACCCATCATAAAATGAGCAAACATGTTGAGTCTTCAAAAAAATTCATTGAAGCCAAATGCAGCCTCTCACAGCAATACCAGCTGGGTTACCGATACAAATGGGTTCCTAGAACATTCACCTAGCAGGGAAAGCCTGTACTACAAGGGTCCCACCCTCCAGAAGATAATTCTGGGGTTTCTGGGTCCCCCCTTCATATGCTGGGGAGCATGATCTCAAATTCTCCTCCGGTGATTTATAACTTAGTCCTGGCTCTGCTCTTGCTTAGCTGCTTGAACTTGGTAAGTTACTTGGCTTTTGGGGGTCTCATCTGAGAGGTCAGAGTAACTGACTTTGAAGGTTCCCTTTATGCCGTGTGTTCCTATGAGACTGGATAGAACCTCATTTGTTCATAGTAATATTTTGCCTGGAGCAAGCCATGAAATCATGGGGTTTTTGTTGTTGTTGTTGTTGTTAAAGATAATGGTTATTCCTTATTCAAAAGTGGTATGCTGGTACGGTTGTAAACTGTGGCCACATGCACATGCAACTGGAGTCTGTGGCAGAAAACGTGGCTCTGACCAGAAGAGTGATTTTAAAAATAAAAAATTTCCAGGCATGAATATCTGAATACAGATTAGTTTATGCAAAGATTTTAATTTGTTTAATTGGTTGGGGGGGGTTGTTTGTCAACTTGCAGCAAAAAATGTCTTATTTACCTAATATGTGTTGAGATCTGTTGTATCTATTATAGTTCACTGAACATTGTGGTTTCCCTCTTTGTACTGCCCTGTACATGAGGATTCCCCATCTCATTGACATCAGGCTTTATCATGTGACTTGCTTTAGCTAATAAAATGGTGTGTGGGGGGGTGTTCAATGTGCCACTTCAGAATGGAAGCTTTAAGAAAGGCAGTGAAAAATTACTGTGTTCCCTTTCTCCCATGAGACAGCAGTGTTCTGTGGCCTGGGGCATCCACTAGCTTGGGCTTGTCAAGAAATTCTATGGAACTATCCTGTCACTGACTGTAGTGGGATTGAAGTAATCTTCTGTCAATGTAACCTGCTAAGATTTCTTTTTCCGTTGCATTTTAATTCCATACACCCTGACTCCATTGTGCTTGCTACTGAGAAATATGGTGGTGAGCAAGGCAAATCCAATCTTTATGGATATCGCAGCAAGATGTAAAAGTAATGCATGCTGCATATTATAGTATGGGAAGTGTATATAGTGCATACACATATTGGGGGAGTCAAACCTGGCCTTGGTGTCAGCAATGGTCATCTTGATAATATGCATTTAAACTGACAGTTTATAAATTAATAGGAGTGAGACTGGCTAAGGGCCAGGAAGCTGAAGAGAGTGTTGCAAACAGAAAGAAAACCACAGGCCAAGGCATGGAGATGAAAAGGTTATGGGATATAGGAGGAAATCCTTGTCTAGTTTGGCTGCAAGACAGAGTAAAGGGGAAACGAAGGAGGAGCATGGCTGGTGAGATAACATCAATAATAATAACAACATTGTGCATTCATTAGCTTTGCGCCAAGTACTTTACATGCATTTCCCTCACGATTATTATCACCATTTTATAGAAGAGGAAATTGAGCCAGAGAGAGGTTTAATAACTTGCCTGTAGCCACACAGCAGGAATGTGATTTTATCTGAAAGGCAATAGGAAATCACTGAGTGGTGTTACTTGGGGGAGCCTCATTATCGGTTTCACGTTTTGGAAAGCTCGTCTGGTGGCAGTAGGGTCCCCACCCAGAATGCTGCTCCGGTTGGAGGCTGTGTGGGCCTGGGCTCCTGCTGCTCTTTCCAGGCTGACTCCATGGACTGAGGCCATTGGCAGGAGGGAAGGTGATAGCTGGAGCACTGTGGAAAGGTCACTTAAAAAATGCTTTTAAAAAATTAATGAAATTTAGTATTTTTAAAATGAAACATGGTGGAATGCTTCATGAATTTGTGAGTCATCCCTGCCCAAGAGCCATACTAATCTTCTCTGTGCTGTTGCATTTATTATACAGGCTGGCAAAATGCTCATAGAAAAATTCAAGTTCTGAAGGAGTAGGGGTGATATATGCAAGGAAAAATAAATTGTGGGTCTCAAGAGCATTAAAATTTGAGTAGTAGTTTTAATAACAATATAAATATAATAAATTGATTTCCAAATGAGCTTTTGTACCTAATTCAAATAATGGATATGATATTCCATCCATATTTTGAACATTTCAATTTACTTTTGACTGTAAAATAGATATTATAGTGGGTAAATTCAAGGCAAAGCCAATATCTTTAAGTAGATTTAGTTAGTGGTCCATGTATTCTTTCCTCCTTGTTTACTGAGGCTGAATAATAGTGATCATAATTTGTGTTCCTCTTTGTCATAAATAGAGATGTATAGACCAAGAGGGGAAAAATGTCTTTCATAAATGACAGTGACAACTCCGACAGTTGTTTTCTGTGAGTTGTTTGGTATCTGTCAGAAGCCTCTAAAGACCCGGGCTTGACTTAAGAGGTCCCCAAGATTCTGGGGACTGTGATTAGCATGAATGAGGTTCAGATCTTTGTGGAGTACCTTCTGTTTCAACAGAACACAAGGGAGGAATTGCAGGTAATTTTGACATTTATAGTTTGCTTCCTATACCCTCCTCTGTACACTGTCCCCAGAACCACAACTCTCTTTTTCATTTCATTTCATTTTCTCCTTCCCCTTCTTTTCTTTTCCCTTCCCATTCCCACTTGTTCCCTTGACTAGTCTTTTTTTTTTCTCTTTTAAAAGAGTGAGTGTCTGCAGGAAATAAAATGCCAGAAATTAGTTGACTGCCAATATGCATAAGAAGATTTACTGCAACAGAGAAAGGATGTTATGAAACATTGCACGTATTAATCCTTTTTGTTTTTGGCTATAAAGACCTGGATTTGGCTACTTTCATTTACGTGCTTTTAAGGAGGTGCATTTGGATCAGAACAGGAGATTGGGGGGTGATAGGGATTTACAGCTCAAGTGTACAGGAATACAGGTCTGCTCTGCAACTGTGACTTCTCGTTCGAAGCCACAGGCACTGTGTCCTTTGAAGTGCCACTCTGTGGGGCCGACTTGGCAGAAGTTTTAAATGTCCCTCTTTCCAAACAAACTGCCTGGCCAGAGAAGTTGTCAGAACAGATCAGTGCAGGTTCAGGGATGGTTTTTTGAAGTTTTCCTGAAATAACCAATAATGAGTTGCCAGCTTTGATAGCTCTCTTTATAGATCTTGCAGCAGCTGGATCAAAGTCTAATGAAGATGTTTGCATCTGACAATGGCAGGCCTGCACATTTCTCTCCTATTTCTTGAGTGCGCAAATGCATTTCATTTGGGAACATGAAAGGCATATTTAGTGACAACTGATGGTTCTTTGTTTTTTAATTCCCAATAATGTCTTCAGTAAGTGCTTTTGTTAACATTTTTGCATTATACAATAGGTGACACAGGAAGATAATCGGTGTGCTGAAAGCAATTAAAGAGTTTATATCCAACTTGTTCTGCCTATTAAATGGATCCATTCGGCATAAAAACACATTAGCATCTTTACAGTGAAATGATTGTGGAAATAGGTTATTCATGGGGCCTGTGCATCTTCCTCCTGCTGCACTAAGACATATCTTCAAGATTGGAGAAAAGGAATGAGCCATTTTTCTCCCCTTGGAACTGTAAACAGAAGTAAAACTATTAATAGATGTTGTAGCTAATCCCAAGAAGCTGCAACTGAGAGATTAAATAATGTCGTGAAGAGAGAAAGCTGGGATGAAGGGAGGGGGCCGAGTGAGGCAAGTTCCCTGATTGCTGTGCTGTGTTAGACAAGGACAAACTGAAGGACTCTAGCTGATCATAAGCTTGACAATTGGTGTAACAGGGAATTCCTATTTTCAGCAAAGTAAATATCACTTCATCTATTTCCTGAGAACTGTTCTAATGGGAAGATTTATGTTTTCTTTCTTAAGTAGTAGTCAAGATGATTTTAAATGGGGTTTGGATGCTTTGGAGATACAGCTGAGCTTAAAGAGGACACATGGACTTTGTGAACAAAAAGTGTGTTTTATGATTAAAAACACAGAACTGAGAGGCCTTTGGGTAATTCACAATTTCAGACAGAGATCCCATTTTTATTGCCACATTGGACAAGAGAGATTGGAATGTAATTAAATCTTGTACCTGGCATGTTAGAAAAGATTACACGTCCTAAATTTTATTCCTACTTACAGTCTTGGAATTGTGTTCATCATCTTCAATGAATACATGTAGACCGAGGAGCATTATGAGTCAGCAGCTCTGCTAAGGAGTATCATATCTCTTCAAATCTCTACACAGACTCTGAGGTTGGCATTACTGATACAATTTAGAGCTAATTACTCAATGTATGGTTCATGGACGACATCATCATCATTATCATCATCATCATCATCATCATCATCATCATCACCACGACTTGGAAACTTACTAGAAATGCAAACTCTCTGGCCCTACACCAGACTTAATACATCAGAATCTCCAAGTGTGGGCCCTAGAAATGGGTTTTAGAAAACTCTATGGGTGATTTTTATTCCTATTACAGTTTCAGAAGCAATGTTTTATTGTTGAAAAATCTGAAGCTCAGAATGTTTGGGTGATATGGTAAGATAGCACACCATCAGAGATACAGAGTTGAATTTTGAATCAGGTTTTATTATGTCTCAAGTTGGAATCTTTTACAGGATAATTGAAATACTTGGTCATCCCCTCCCAGGATCAGGAGCACACTTGGTCCGTCATTAGGGATTGTGACTGAAGATGCTTAGAATGTACAGCTAATTTAAGCCATTGTAAGTTCTGTTGTCTCTGTCAATGCCCTTAGCTTTTCTTAGATACTGGACTGGCCTCATTTCTGGTGTGTAAAGAGACAAGAAAAACTCAAACAGTGACTGGCAGGTGGGCCAAAGGGTGAGAGTGTGAGGCACACATCTATTTCATCCACTGAAACACCATGGAGAGGACTGAATGTCAGTTATCTCTCAACATTCTTATACCCCTTAAACTCTGGGAGAAAGAATAGATCCTGACATGTTATTAAGTGAATGATTTTTTTTTTTTTTTTTTGTGAGTGCAGATCACTAAAAATCAGCAGTGAATTGACCTAGATCAAGGAATTCATTGTGCACATGAAAATATAGACCAGCACATAGGGGAAAATGTTTATTGATATTTGGCCCTGTTGGCTGTCATCCTCCATCCTTGAATAATTAGCTCAGGCCTTTGGGATTCAGGCTGTATGGAGCACTCAGAAGGAGCTGGATGCTCATTAGGAAATGACTACTTTTACTAGTGTCATTTGCTTCCCCTTTACCCATTTTTTAACCCATTTTCTTAATAGCAGTTGAAAGTCATGGCCCATAGTTGAAATATGTTGCCTGCGAACCGAAGGATCGCGGTTCGATTCCCAGTCAGGGCACATGCCTGGGTTGCCAGGCCAGTTCCCGGCAGGGGACATACAAGAGGCAACCGCACATTGATGTTTCTCTCCCTCTCTCCTTCCCTTCCCCTCTAAAGATAAATAAATAAAATCTAAAAGGAAAAGAAAAAAAAAAGAAATATGTTATTCACTCAAAAAAAAAAAGGCTTTCAAAACAAAATTATTGCTGTTATTTGGCAGCTGACATCGTGGCTAAAGAGTCTTAAGGAGGGAATACATTAGAAGAAAGTACTTCTAGCATCAAATAGGCGGAGGTTCCTGCCCTGGCTCTGTCGCTGGATAGTTTCTATGTTCCTGGGCATGGTACTTTTAACCTCTCTGAGTCATAGTTTCCTTCAGTTGAATAGGGGGTGTTTTATAACTCATGGAGTGATTGCATGACCACATATTCAGTTTGCCTAGGATCATCTAGGTTTATACATGTTTTGATGTAATTATGTACAGCATTTCCTTTCACTCTGAAAGTTTCCTGATTTGAATGATAAGTTATAAAGTCATGCTAATTCAACAAGATATATATATAATGTGTCATGTTCCACCAGCATTCAGCAAATGAGAGCTATTACTTGAATATGACATCTGGGAGCCAGTTGTATCTTCTCAGTAAACCAGACTTAGTTTTCCCTCCTGGAAAATGACTGCTGAAACACTCAGGGCTATGTCTGTCTGTGCTGGAGGGTCTGATGAGCCTGTGCTTCCCTGCATCCCTCCTCTGGCAAGAGCCTAGGGTAAAACTCACTGGCCATTTCTGCTGAAGCAGGTATTGCTGTCACCTGGGGATCATTGGTCCATTGGTATAGTGTTTTGGAGCTTTAAGTACCCATTCAAAACCAGGTATTCTAAATCTCTGAAGTGAAGGCGGGCATCATTAGTCCCATCTTACAAATGAAGAGCCCAGACTCAGAGAAGTTAAGAAACATTTTTAAGGGTATATATCTGATAAGATGAGAAGCTAGAAGTTAAACTCTTATTTTTCTGTCTGCTTGGCTCTTTCCACAACAATGTTCTAATGCCGTTAATGAGGAAGAATTCTAACGCTGCATGAAATGAGGAGTAATACTGGCTGGTTTAATGTCATTTTTGGCTTTCTGTCTTTGACAGGTGGAATAGAAACACTGTCTCAAGGAGGGAGAATATTTCTAAAACCAACCTGCTACTTCTTTGATCTTAATGTTTTCCCCCATATGCCCACCATGGATACAGCTTTTCATAGACCATTGAGCATTCCAAATATTAATTGCTCCTGTCCTTCCGCCTCTGCCAAACATCCCCAAGTTAAGATTATTAGATAGCAGAAGGTTTGGTTTGTCCTTGACGTGGGGGACACAAATAGATGAAATGAGAGGGAGAGGAGAAAGAGGAAGAAAAGCAGGAACTGTCAGATTGGAGCCATCTCTACATAAACAGGTAGACACTTTTTGGAGAAACCCATTTCTTCCCACTTCCCTAACCATTTTAGGTTAATTTTGAACTGCATTAGGTAGATAAAGATAAATGTGAATTTTAAATTATATTTAATCTTTATTAAAGTAATTATCTCTCTTAATGAAAAATTTGCTGGGTTGTGGTTGTGCAATGGAGTATAAAATCCTAAGTGAATAAAATCAATTTCATTTTCAGACTAGCTCTTCTGTCCATTAATAAACAAGGCACAGAAAATATATTTGCTCAGAGTCATGCAGCCTGCCCATAGCTCAGGCAAAGCCAATACCACTTACAAAAGCAGGAACATTGGCTCTATTTCTGACCCTTCATTTTTCAACCTAAAGGAGAACCTTCACCCTAAAGACATTCCACGAGTTTTCCTTTTGGGGCTGTTTACTGGGCTCAGCAGTGAGACAACTGTGGGTGATAACTCACAACCAAACGACCGCTCTAATGGAATAGTGTTTGTGTGGTGTGGTATATTTCATCTAAGTGCTCCGGTTTATTAATCACATAAGTATGAATTAGACTCTGGCATGCTTATGTTTCCTAATGTATGAAAATTGCTTATTTATTTCTGTGATGTTATAATGGAAAGAAACAGACTGGTTCTAAATAGCAGTGTACTGTACTGTGAAGCAATTAAGTGAGCTATGCATGCCCTTCAGAAAGACGAAAATGGGGAATCGGTGCCAGCTCGTTCTCACTGCTGCTGGTAAAATGGAAAAGGACATGTCATGGATGAACAGAAATTTGTCCATATTTCAGTGCAAACATGTGAGCCTATTATTGCAGTTAAATCTTAAAATTTAATAGAATGTATGAACTTGCTGATTGGTTTAGTTGAAACATTTGTAAAAAAATAAAATCGCTGCAAAGAGCATCACCCATGGGAAGTTAAGAATTAATAATGTTGATGACAATCTTTATTTTTATTTCTCTTTCTTTTATGTACCACTCTCCCCCTAAAACCTAACAATAACAGATGCAAAACCGTATTGTCCACATTCTACCCCCTGCTGGTGGGGGAGCTGAGTGCCATGTGAGGAGCACTTCCTATGCACTTCCTCCCATTGAACATGTATTTCCATATATTGAGTTAGTGACTTATTTGTTACTGATTATTCATTAAATTGCATGGTGCTTACTATGTGCCAGGTTCTGTTAAATGTGCTTTTTTATATAATCTTCATAACAACCCTATGAAATTGTTAGCCTTCTTGTTCTCATTTTACATGAGAAAACTGAAGCACAGAGAGATTAAATAAACGGCTAAAGTTTTATAGCTGGTAAGCGGCACAGCCAGGATTCAAACCTGGGCACACTGGCCCTAGAGTCCCTGCTCTTAACTGCCATGCCTCCTTGATCCTATCATTTTTGTGTGACCAGAGTTACACCACTGAATCTGCTGAGAACATTGATCCCTCGTAAAAGGACAGACATTTACGAAGGTTCTACTTAGGTACCATGTTAGGCTCTTTATAGATGTCATTTGACCCTTACTATTACCTGTAATATAGGCCAATTCTCTGCATTTTATATTTGAGAAAACTGGCTCAAAGACATTTTGTAGCTTCAGGGTCACAAGGAGTGTAAGGGATGGAAAAAAGTTTCAGGTTCAGGTTTGCCTATTCTAAAGCTTGTATTCCTTTTACTGCATTATGCTGTGGGGCACTGAGGGGGCCATATGACACAATAGATGTGAAAGCAACTAACACTTCCTGACACATTAAACACCCAGCAAAAGTTGGCATGGCAAGTGTTTGACAAACTGGAATGTTGTTATTATTGTCGGCACCTTGGTTTGATGATAGCAGAGGAAAGTGCTCTTAATGGGAGCGTGTGCCCTCCAAGAGACTGATCTATTAACAGTATGTTTACTGCACTTACTGCTATGAGACTTTAGTTCAGAAAGTTCTGAAACAGAAAAGACTGATCTAATTGCTTAACCACAAAATGTTAGACCATGTTTCTCCTGATTTTCTCCTAAACACATGGCTTCTGAAACAATCAAGGACCTGGATAGGCAAGTTGCTTTTGGAAATCTTTGTTTCAGATTGAGAAAATAACACAGAATTATGTAAAGAACATATCAACAAACACCATATACTCACTACTCAAGATGAATACATTATAGGCAATATTGGTTTCAGATCATTTTTTAAAAAAATAAGTAACTACAGGTAGATTAAATTCCCCTCATCAATCAATTACCTTTCCCTTTTCCTTCATTGCTTCCTTCTATCCAACTGCCGTCATGAGTTTTTTGAATATTCGATCCATATATTTTACTTTTTAATTAATATATGTGACCACTAACAGTGGATGACATTGTTTTAAGTATTTCCATAAAATAGTAATGTACTTCAACTTGCTGTTTTCATAATCAGTACACATCTAGTTTATTCACTAATGGCCATATAGTATTTCATGCTCTGAATATGTCATTTTTATTTTATAAAAATATAAAAAAAAATAAAAAATAAGGATACATTATGAATTATGAACAAAGATGGAAACTATCAATTTCACTAGCCTTGCTCAACATTATGAGTTTCTATTCTATTTCTTGTGCAATGTTCATCTTATTTTTGGGGTCTAAGTATGTTTTTAATTTTAACTTTAAGTATTTTATCTTTAATTTTTATTTAGGGGCTGTACGAAGAGTTCAAAACATGAACTCACAGAATCATATTTATTTGGAGTTTCCTCTCCTTTTCTTTCCCAATATATCAATGACAAATGGTCCTCTTATAACACAGGAAAAGAATTCTAAAAAGAGAAGTCACCAAACAATGGGTAGAACCCTCTTTACTTTGCTCCTAAAGATTATTACTTGTGATGTGAATGTGCTTAGTCCTTTCTTCAACCCCATATAAATTTGCCTTTTGGTGTAAGAATTTGAGAAGCAGAAAATCAATTATAAGTCTGGGATGACCTACTGTGGAGTAGTTAAGGATGATTGGTAGTTTTTTTAATAGTTATATTTTAAATTTAAAATTGAATTGAACTGGAAAAATAAATTACAGAGACAAACCATCTCTCTGTACAAGACACACTGTTCAACAGAGTGAGAAACAAATCCAAGTCATTTCTGGCTATTCTGGTCCTCTCTCTGGAGAGCATTTTATATCTAAAGATCCCCATTGCCAGTCCCTGCTTTTTCTCTACCAATAAGGGCTCTCACAATTATGGGAAATGTTCTTTTTTAACTTAGAAGAAATAATTTACTTCTATTTCCAACATGTATAGTACTTTAATGCATCTCTTTTTTTTTCCCTTAGATAAGCTGGAGGTGGAGGGGAAGAAACACTTCATTTTTGTTATTCTTTTTCAGCAAATGCTCACATCCTCATTAAAGCTCCACAAACATGACAACACCTGCATTGGGCCACCTGCTTCTGTTTGTGTGACACAAATAAATTTCTCTCAGGGTGACATTGGAGTTACTACAAAACATCTGAAGTTTTGAAAGATTCTTGATCTGTTTTTTTGGGAGGAGTGAGTTTGCTTGCCTGTTAGAATTTAGGCCTTGATATTTGAATTTCTAATAATTTGAAAAAAAATAGACTAAAAATGAAAATAAAATCCTCATGAAAACACTGAATGTTTTAGCAATGAGTAAGAACTGATTTTCTAAGATGATCTGGGTATTTTAGCCATTCTCTTGTTGGGAGTTTTCAAGAGCCTGGATTCTGGAGCCAGACTACTTAAATTCAAATGGCCTTGCTAATTAGGAGCTGTGTGGCCTTGGGTAATTTATTGAACCCCTCTGTGCCCTGCTTTCCTCATGTGTAAAATGAGATCTATATTATTTCAACAGGCGTGGCATGCTTTTCATGAATTAATATATGCAGAATAGTTTAACAATGCCTCCAGTTAACATGGTAAATGTTCTTTATTGTTTTTAAAAAATTATCTATGATGTATTAAGTTTTATTCTAGGCAGTAGGGATACATTGGTGAGCCTGATATATAAATGTTTCCTGTTGTCAAAGAGCTCCCATTCTAGTGGGGAAAACATAGTAAATAAGTAAAACAAGTAATTAAGATAAAATAATGTTCATAATTCCTAATACTAAAACTGAAATTCCTAACCGAATGTTTATTTTGAGGTTGAGCAAAATATATAAGCCGTTCCCCTTAGCTGTATCACAAATTCTCCGAATTGTACCATCCTGTCTGGAGCCATGTAAGAAATATCGATAATGGCTCCAGAGCTTGCACCTAATGCTGTTCACGCCACATTCTTAGGTTGGAGAATTGTGTCCTTATCTGTTGTCAATCCTCTGTTACGGCCATAGACCACTCACCCTGTAAGGATTTGCTCTTACACCGCCTACGCTGATCAATCTTAATTTGACAATTCACATGCAAGGAATACCCCTTGCTTCCAAATTCACCATTGCAATAGGCTGCAAAAGTTGAGGGCTGAAATCAATCTTGTTTGTCCTTATGTTCTTCTTTGTATTAGGCTTGATTCCTATAGGCATGTATCATAACTTATTAGTCCAGAAGTCATGGAAATGGAATTGGTTCAAGAATATATTAAACATACAAAAATCTGTAACTAAAACATCATGGGGCAATTTATTTTGCCTATTGTGCAAATGGTAGACTTTTAAGACCCAAATTAATAATACGTCTGAATCTACAGTCTATTGCCAGAAAAGGACACACAATAGCAACAGCATATTGTTTCAGAATAGCAGTGAAGAAGTAGGCTCCTGTTCTCTGCCTGCAGGGCCTCATCAGATGAGCCTGTCCCCTGAGATTAGGAGCAAGTTACCTGTGCACGGAAAACTCACCTCCAAACCAGAGTGCTCAACATGGAATCCCAAGTAGGGCTATATGCTCAGACTCAATGTCAGGGTCCTTAGAAACTGGTGCAAATGATGTATCTTGCTCTAATTAATAAAGAATGCTGATATGCAACACCCCTAAACTTGCTCCATAACAATACTATTAAAAACTACATTCCATGCCTTGACCAGATAGATGTCAGTCAGTACCATGCACATATTTCAGAAAAGGAGCGCAGGCCAGAACCCGGCACACTGGAATTAACCCTCTTAGCGCATCTATTTTAAATGATGTTAAATTAATCCCTTCCAGGTTCCCACTGTTGTTTCTCTATTTAGTGTAAAATAATTACTACATATTTCTGAGGAAAAGTGTTGTATAGCATATAAATGCAGCTCTGTTCTGAGGAATATGGGTGATAAAATTAGAGAGTGGTGAATTTTAACTGATTTCTATCAAAATTCTTAAACAGAGCATTAAGAAGTTTGGGAAGACTTAGATAAAGCACTGATTGCCAGGCATCATTGAGGGGTCATGAGAAAAAGTCACACTATAGAAATGAATTTTATTTTCTGATGTCTAAATAATACATAAATCTTCTGTATTTTTGACTTGCAAAGCATTAACACAGAGTTTTGTGCTATTTGTGTGGGTAAGATAGAGGAATATAGTGTCGAAAAATGGAACTCACATCTGTTGGAAAATTGTACCCAAATTGTTCTTGTTAATAAATTGGAGCTAACTAGGGAGGGATCTATAGAGATGTGTCACGTGAAACTCAAATATGGAAGAGGTAGTTAATATGCTCCAAAGATGCAGAGATGGAAATAAGCTATAAACTGGGCCAAAATGATTAAAACTGAACTTATTTGGTATAAATCTTTTATTTTATAATAGCTACTACAGGCTACATCGAAAGTAGGTTTACAGTTGTTCATATGGAAAAATAATACCACTAATGGATAATAATACAAGAAATAAACTCATGTTTCTCATACTCACAACTGTAAACCTACATTTACCCTACTCTGCATTTATCAAATACTTACTAAATGCCAGACATCTTATTAGGCCTTTGCAAGTATTAAATCACTGTGTCCTCACAACCTGATGTGATAGGTATTCTCATTGCCTCTGGCATCTGGAGGTTCTCACCAAGGCTCAGGTTGCTTACATAACTTGCTTGAGGTTACAGAGTTTGTAAGTGGTGAAGACAGGTTTCTGATTCAGGCAATTTGATTCTAAATCTCATGAGTTTTAGGATTAGGATTAGGGAAACTTGATTGGTAACCTTAAAGTATTTAAAATATACACATGCTCCATATAAGCCCTATGAAATGGCTTCTACGGCTCCTGAAAAACAGGTTGTATTAATTTCTCTCCCCTCTTTTCTCCATTTATTCACATCATTTTAAGAATAGGTAATACAGTGAGGTTCTGATGATGTTGCTCCTTTGCAGGAAAACTTTTCATAGCTGTCCATTGCTTACATAAGTTCTTTTGCTCAACTTTCATTCTAGTCTTATCTCCCATTACTCTTCCCACTCGATATACTAGGCACACAAACTTGTCCTGGATATTCCTGTTCCCTGGCAGATTAAACTATTGAAATCTTCTCTTTCTTTGAAGTCCCAGGTCAAATGCTCTCTCCTCCAGGGTAGTGAGGCCAAGAGAACTATACAACAAGAGTAGAAATTACTGTCATGATTATTAGGCATTAATTATTACTTTGCTGTGTATGATGCACGCTCACATTTTAATATTAATTCCCATGTATAATACACATCCTTATTTTTTCCTCAAAAGTTTGGGCAAAAAAGTGTGCATCATATATGGCAAAATCTGGTATTTATGCGCCAAAGGATACCACACACTGTTATTTTCAGTTCAGTCACCCATGAGTCTCAGTCCTGCTTTCTCTTGAAAGAAATTGGACTTACGTATGCTGATCTTTTATACAAAACTGGGTAAAACATGAGCCCCATCTATCTAAGGCTGTTTCAAGAAAGTCACTCATGAGCAGATGATGTTTGTGCTGTCACATAGCTTCCTCAGAGCACTGTAGTGATATGATGGGTTCCAGCTACATAGGCCTGTGTGATGTCCTCAGGGATTCAGAAGTGGGACAGGCTGGATATCTCAGAAGTCATTAACCTGTTCCTAGAGCTTCCCCACAGCATTTCCCCCCAAGAAGCTTCTTAATCTTGCTGCTCCTGTCCCTGTAAGCTATTTTTGCCCTCTGTTTATATGCTTTACAGCATGTAGTTTTCAATAAAGTAACATGACACCTTTTTTTTTTTTTTTTTTTAACTTAGAGAAAACATTTTATCTCAATTTCAGGGTTAGATGTGATTCTTCTTTTTCTTATTGCAACATCCACCAGGGATTGTCTTAGATTTAACTAGACATTCAGACTCACCACTCTCATAGGATACACTTGATATCAGTCTAATCAGAACTGTAGGATGGATGAAGCCACAGCTGGGGTCCCTGTAGCAGTCTATAGAACAGCCTACACAGCTGCTCATGGTCGATGCATTCGCAAGGAAAAAAAAATCTACTTTGGACAGCTGCCTTGGCTACAAACCTCAGGCCAGGAGCCAGGAACTCTTGTGGCACCTGCAGAGGCATAGCTTCCCGAGTCCCTACAGGGGTCAGACCAGAGTTGACCAGGGAAGCCCAAAGATTGGCATCACATCAGAGATTTATGGTTCTTCCTGGTTATATCAATCTGTCTGTCAGAGGCCAAATTGTCACTAATGATGCCTACACATATGAACTTATGCCTTTTATTAAAAATTTTATGTATTTTTTTTAGAGGGGAATGGAGGGAGGGAGAGAAACATCAATTGGTTGCCTCTCACACACCACCTACTGGGGACCTGGCTGGCAACCCAGGCATGTCCCTTGACTGGCGACTTTTCCGTTCACAGGCCTGTGCTCAACCCACAGAGCCACACCAGCCAGGGCCATCTCTATGCATTTCCAAGGAAACAGCTAAGAAGTGAACCAGAGATCAGAACCTCACCCAGAAGGGGTGAGTTTTTAACCTTTTACCCAAACTTAGGAACATTGTGAATTGTAATTTTTGAGTTGATTGCTTTTATTTCTTTGGGTTGATTGCTAGGGATTTTGAAGCATTGTGAAGAAAATGCAATGTACTAAGTGAGGGATTTATGATTACCTCGAGTTAATGTGCTTAGATGATATTTGAATGACTGTGGTTAACACAATTTTTTTGAGGTAGTGTAAAAAATAGCAGATTTACAATTTAAAGGAATTCTTTGAAAGATAAGTACTACATCATCCCTAATTATAACAGGTTTGTTCAACAATGACTACAAGCCAAATCACTTTAATTATGCTATCTCATAGAATCTTCACAATGATCGAAAGTAATCCTGTTTTATTAATGAGACATTCGAACTAAGAGAGACTAAACCATTTGTCTAATTCCTACAGAAAAACCACATGTTATTAAATCAGATGATGTAAGACATTGCTTCTTGAATTTACCAATAAGTATATGTAGTTTTCAAAAGCTGTATAATTTTGTCTTATTTTTTCCTTTAACATTATATTGTAAATATTCCCAATAATTTCACTTAGCTTTAATGATCATCTTTTACAAATACCTGCATACTGTTCTAACACATTGAAATAAAATAATTTGCTTAAAAATACCCTGTTCTTACACATATATTTTATAGTCAACATTTTATTTCCACAGTTAATGGTGCCAGGACACCTTGTATATAACTTTTTGGGCTCTCCAGCTATTATTATAATTATTATTTTGCAATTTATTCTGTTGTAATGCAGAGAAAATGATCATCTCTCCTGAGATCTGATAAACAGTGGCACATTATATTCTACTAATTTTGGTAGTTTGCGTTCTTATACTATTTAATTTTCTACTCCATATGGAGATTATGTTCCTTTTCACAGAAAGATATGGATCCAATTTGTTCTTTTTCATATTGCTAACCAATAACCTCAGTTCCGTATTTAAAATAATTATTTTCTACTTGCTTTTAAAAGTGCAATTATAATAGAAAATATTCATATATATATATATATATATATATATATATATATATATATATATATATATATATTTGGACCAATTTCTGGTCTCTGTCCTCTAAATCTGAGACAATACATCTGTTTGGGCAGTAGTGACGTGGAGTTTTAATTATTGTTTCGGTGTAACACATTTCATTATTTGCTAAAATATTCCTTCTCTTTCCCTTTATATGTTACTTGATATTTTCACTTGTTCATTTTTCAAAATAAATTGTATAATCATTTAGCTAAGTTCCACACACATTAATAAAAATCTTGATAAGATTTTAATTGGATTTAATGAACTCTATAAATTAAATAGGCCAGGCATGTTTGCAAGTTTAGTCTTTCTTTTTAAAATCTCTCCCTTAATCTCCCTTTATTTTGTCTTTTTCTTAAACTGGGTTTTACATATCTCTTTAACTGTTTCTTTTCTTTTCTTTTTTTTTTTTTTGGTATTCTGAATGAAAAAATTTTTTTCATTTGTCTAATTTCTGACTATACTAAAGATCAAGTATATTTTTTGTGTGTAATTATGTTGCATTCATGCATTTATTTATTGTTATTTAAAATTTTTTATTATTCGTAAAATAATTTTCAGGTATATTTAATGATTTCAAAAATAATTATTTTCTAATATTTTAATACTTACCTTGATAATGTTAGTTTTTATCCTTACTGAGTTTATCATCACTTCCAAGCAACACTATAGAATAATATACTTATTTTATCCTTTTATACTTTAAAAGTGAATAGTGGGATGTATGTCCTTTGTTCAATAAAAATACTTTAAAAAATAATGTAAATGAAATTTTATAATTGAATTGATTTTGTTTTAGGAAATGATGCTCTTCATCAAAAAGATGAATTATTCTGCCTGGGCCAGTGTTGCTTAGTTGGTTGGAACATTGTAAGAGGGTGCAGCCAAGGCGTGGGGGGGCGGGCGCAAATAGGGATTTATAATGGGGTCCAGAACTTGGTGTCCAGGAAATATTAGGAAAAAATATATATAGGATGTCCTCACCCCGACAAGTCTGAGCTGGGGGATGGGAGGCAGGGAGCAGGGTCATTGAGAATTGTTTTGAATAGCAACCATTTTGTAGATAACCTCTAGAATGGTCATTTAACATATCTATAACCTTTAACTGGTTTTACAGATGTTGAACAGCTGTGGCCAGGGGGATAGGAGTGACTTCAATCCGTGATGTAACTGGGAGGCAACTTCCCCTGGTTATAGAGCCTGCGTGAGAACTTGGAGATAATTGGCTCCAGGGCCACACCTGCCCTGACTTACTATGGCAGTTCAATAAAGCTGGAAAAATGCGGAATGCTGGCAGCTGTGGCCAACTGTGGGAGAAGTCGAAAATGGTGCGGCAGAGGAAGATTGGCGCTGGGATTTAAACCCAGGTGCAGTAGCCATGTGGCGCCTTTTTGGGACCACGAGTCTTGAGCAGAGAACCATGGACTTCTATTTCTTTTTCTGAGATACAGCACTCCGGACAGGGCAGAGGGGGAAGGAAAGACTGTGTGTTTGTGGGTTTCTAAAGGACTTTGGGATCTCAATGAAGACATTAAGTTATTACTCTAAAGTTTGTATAACTCTTTAAATAAATAATCCCTTTCCTTTTCACTAATATCTGGCATTGAGAGATATCTTTCCCTGGAGGTGGGCAAGGCGAACCTAGTATGGGGTGGGGACCGCTGGAGCATAAAGGTGGGTCCATTCAGCGATAGTATGTCATTCACCCCTAGCCCCTGGTCTGTTCTGTAACAGGATCATCCTGTAGATCAAAAGGTTTCAGATTCGATTCCTGGTTAGAGCACATACCCAGGTTGCAGGATCAATTCCCAGTAGAGGTGCCAAGAGAAGACAACCAATTGATCTTTCCCTCTCACATTGATGTTTCTCTCTCTCTCTTCCTTCTTCTCTCTTAAAATCAATGAAAAAAAACAAATGTCCTCGGGTGAGGACAAAAAATTTAAAAAATGAGTTATTTTATTCTATTTCCTATATATTTATTAAAAGGGCAAAAATTATAAAATATATTTTGTATTTATTGAATAATATGATTTTAGTCTATATTATATATTGCAGTTATAGATTCCTAATGTTGAGCAATTTTGCCTTGTATTCTGAATTACTATTCCTAATATAATATTACTTGGTTAAATTGTAAGAACACTGTTTTAAGAGGGTTTTTTTTTTTTTAAGCAACTGAGAATACATTTAGAGATGGGTGACCAGAATTGTGAAAAGTGTGGAAATGACATCGCATGAATATTAGAATATTTAGCTTGGAAATGAGAATAGTTAAATTATCTCTCTTAGGAGGAAGAATGGCAGTTGAATTTTAAGTTTAAAAGCCTTGTATTTGAAAAGATTATTTTTGATTCAAAAATTTTCCAGAGGGATGAACTAATAAGTTACAGTAATAAGTATTTAAAAGCATTTTAATGTTAATTACAGAGATTGAAAATTTAAATGTTATGTTTTATAAACACACAAGCCTTGTCATCAGTACAGATGGTAAAGCAAAGACTGGATGACCTTTGATGGGTATATAGCAAAGCTGATGCATTGGTTGGTGGGGAGGGAAGGGTTGGTCTGGGCCATTTTTGTGATACTTTCCAATTGCAAAACTGTAAATCTATGCTTCTGTAGTTGAAGCACACCTTATGCTTAATAATGTGAAGCACACAGTATGTCTAGTTTATAAGTATATTTTTAACTGCTGTGGTAGGCAGAATTCTAAAATGGCTGCCCAGATTCCTTGTTCTTGGTATATTTAAGTAAGGAGGGTAGAAAAACCCAGCTGCCATAGACCTCTCACTAGTAAGGCAGTGTAGAGTTCCTCAAAAGATCAGAGGGAGGGAATAGTCTCAGAAACTTAGCTATCTGGGCAGAGCCAATAATTTAAAATGAGAAAAACTACGACTAGAGTAGTCTTAGAAAAGACTACTAGAGTGGGTAGAAAAATACTTTGGAAAAGGTTATCAAAACTAATAACAAAGCATATTTTAACTAGAAAAGTAAATACTTGAATGGAAGAAGTGATAGAAGTTAAATTCAATTCAGAACTTGGGACTAATACTATAAAATAGTGTAGATTGCTACTGAACAGGGAGGAAGGGGTGGCAAATGGGCAAACAAATTCATGAAGATCTTAATTGTATTTTAGGAAGTATTATTTTGCCTGCTTTAACAGGGTTGTTATAGCTCATAAGCAGCAAGTGAAACCAAGTATATGTATTGTCTTCACATATTTATAATGCATTTTATTTTAGGTACAATGTAAAAATGAAATATGTACACACTTTTAAGAGTACTTATGAAAGTATTGAGTGTTAAAACACTGCTTCCTTCAGTTACTCATGCCTGTTGAATGAATTACCACAGTAATTTAAAATAAGGCACTCAAATCATCTGATAAAAACTTCATCAGAAATTTTGATCTCTTGGAGATAATTGAGAAAATATTTCTATAATTTGCTATGGGATCCTATTGGTTTTCACTTTCTAGAGTTCCGCAAGTGAAATCTGAAATTGACCCCTGTAAAGAAGGGGCAAGGAGCAATGGTAGAGACAGGCAGGCCACCACTCCGGACTTGAAGAGAAGGAGTGTATGTACCAGGCTTGTCCGAGGCACCACAAGATGAGTAAATCTCAGCATCCACTCACCAGAATCCTAAAGTGTATATAGAAGCCTTAAATTGATTCAGTCAGGTATACTGTTAGAATGGTCTCAACAGCACATTGCTCTCTAAAGGTTGCCTTGCTGCAGTGGATCCAGCTGTGGGAAAGGTGGGCTGAAGGTACATGTGAAGGACCGAGGAAAGAGAGGGGCTGTGGAGCTTGAGATGATGGGCTCCAATTGAAGGGTGCACCAGCAGTCTCATCCTCTCCACTGATTACTTCCTCCAACAGACCTTAGGGTATTTTCAGAGACGGAGCCATCATAGTGTCAAACATAGCTAATTATAATGACTACCATTAAACAGATTGTGTGGGTGTGAGTATTCACTCGAGCTGTTCCTTCTTTCCTGTCCTGGACATGAAATGCCTGTGGCTGCTGCAGTTTCCTACCACAGTGACTTTGGGTTGCCCATGCTGCTTGTTAACAACCAATAGAAAGTGGGCAGAAGGGTTAATGTGTGAGGTCTGAGCAAATTTCTTCCAGCCTTCTAGCATGTCTGCCATTGGAAGTGGCAGGAGCATGCCTGAAGGAGGTGTTGTTCTTTCATCCTGAATCCGAGTTAAAGAGTCATTGAGCAGATCTGAACCTGAACTGCTACTGGAACCAAGTGCAGCTTAACTGGCCAGGTAAGCCCAAACCATTCAGCAAAACCACCTACCACATGAAGATTCCTGAAAAAAGAAACAAATGCTTTCATCAAGGAACATGTGTAAAGGACACATGGACAAAGCCAAAGGGGGTAGGTTCGAAGGTGGGAGGTGGGGATAGATCGGGCAGGGGGGCATAGTGGGGTGAAAACGGACACAACTGTACTTGGACAACAATTAAAAAAAAGAAAGAAAACCAAAGATTTTAAGTTAGTTGTATCTTCTTTATTTAAGCAAAACCCAGCTGACAAAAATACCCAGTTTCTAGGTACTATGCTACAAATTTTAAATTACAAGCCTACAAAAATATTATAATAAACTATTATAACAATATTATAATTATTAAAACAAAGTGATATTAACATTTTAATGTTGTAAGTAAAGGGACAGGCTCAGAAAGATTTAAAAATTTAACCTACACTATGCAGGTAATCAGTGGCATAACTGACATTGGAAGCTGAATCAGGTCTGAATCCAACAGCACTGCTCTTTCTACTTCTTCCAGTCCATTAAGGAAGGGGGACCTGATTACTTCTCCTTGTGGCCATTAAAAAGCCATAATCAAATATACTTCATGCTGTGAGAGCCAGAAGTTTTCCCATTTTTGAAAAAGAGGTTTTATCTTTTTGAATCAAATAGCACTTTTTGAGTATGGCTTATACATATGAAGCTGTGTGCAAATGCATAAATTCTGGCTCCTGATGAATTATAAAATAAAAATGTACATTGAAGTTACTTTAAAAATGCAACCCCTGTTAGCGAATAATGTGTGGCAACCATATGCAATAAGTGGAGATGAGATCAGAACATCATTCTGTTACACTTCCATTAACTCTAATCACATTTTGTAGCTGATGCTCTTATGAGGGCTGCCAACTAACATTTTAGGTAAATGAAGAGCTAGGATATATAGCCTTCAGAGACAGGCACCTCTCCTGTCAAATAGGTAATTACAGAGGCTATGACTCCATTGGGAAAATGGTGGCAAATCAATGTAAACCCTAAGAGCTCGGATCCTTTGTAATTGATTGAGAGATTCAGTGACTTCAATGCAATTGAGTTTCAAATGTAAGAAGCCAATATTTGGCCAGATGGCTGCCATGAATTCTGGAGGGAGTTTATGAATTTTAATGAGAGCGATGGCTACACAGTTTGTGTCACAAGTGCTTATACTGAATGAAATATGCAGATCGATATCGAAATTGCAACTTGAGCTATCCAATGTTTCATTTGTTGTATCCTGATACTCATATTTATTTCTGCAGGTATGCAATTGCTTATCATACAAGGTCTGGAGGAAATTGTTAATGCAAATCTCAATTGATATTTGGAATTATAGCCTACTTCTTATTTTTGCTGAGATGACCCATTGCATAGCTTAGGATAATTTAGAGATTCTATTTCAGAAGTGTCCAGTTTGTGCAAACAAGAGACATTTCAGTTTATTTATTCACTCAACAGTTTCTGCCAGGTTAATGAAAGTAAGTTAAAGGAACTGGAGATGATTTATAGATGAATCAGATGTCATTACGAATTGTGACCAGGAGAACTGAAAAATCTAATAAAGGTGGAGAAAGAAATATTTTTAAAAAATGATCATAATACTACGTTGGAAGTGATAAGTATCAAAAGAGAGGCACATGTAATAAAGCTGTAATATTGTTCTGTAACTAGGTTAATATATTGTACATAATTATATAAACACTAATAAGGGTAGAGACTTTTACTTCTGGTAATATCACTCTAGGTAATTTTAACATTTTGAATAAAATAACAAGAACAGCTGGATAACATTAAAAAACAAAACAAAACATGTACTTGAAAGTACATGTTACAGAAGAGCCAAAAATATACTGAAGGATTATGGGGACAAGGGCTGGGAGAAGGTATACCTAGAGATGAAAGCAGCATTCAGGTTGCTTACACTGGCAGATTATTGAAGAGGTGCTCAAAATGCTAAGAAGTATTTTTGACAGCCTGGCAGGGCTAAGAGGACAAAATTTAGAATCCAGGGTCTATCAAAAATAAGGGCCATGGTAAGAAACCCTCACTTTGTGCATTAGGTTTGGACCCTGAGGGGCCATACTCTCTGGAGCAAGGATGACTGGGAATCCAATTAGTCCAGCCTTGAGTCGAGTGAGAAGCCCAGAAAGGTTCAACCCCTATAGGTAGATTGGCATAATTTCTGGTACCTCAAGGTGCCTGGCTCGAGCAACTAAGAATAGTTTCTGAAGGAAGATAGTACCACTGGAGGCTTAAACTTATTTTTAAAAATACAATGTCCATCAGACGATAAAAACTCACCCGGCACAATGAGAGACAAGCTGATATGAATGAGACCAAGCAGAATTTTATTCAAGGAAATAAAAGGAAAGCTTGAAAATTTGTAATGGAGTTGCAAATATAAAAAATATGGAGAAATTCTAAAAACAAGCAAAGAAAAATTCTAAGTTAAAATTCTGAGCAGTGCTATTTACTTCAAAGTAATTTATTTAGCTATGCATTCATATTTAATGTATGCTTTTCCTATACGTACTGTATTTCATAATAAAAAGTATAAAAGATATAAAAGTGCTAACATGTTTTCAACAGATTCCAAAGAATATGTTAAATCTCTGATGCTATGATTTCATTCAAACTTCCACAGCAACCTTGAGATAAATGATATTATTGTTTTACCATACGGATGGGAAAACAAAACAGCTAAAATGCATTTTAGGTCACAAAGCTGGGAAATAGCAGAGAGATTGCAAACCTTGATTTGCCTGACTTCACCTGGAGCTCATAACTTTATGCTAGTGATGGCTTAATCCCTTTTGAGGAGAGATTGTTTCTCTTGGTTATGTTCAAAGTGATATTGCCAATGGCTAAATCTTCTGCTCCAGGTACTGATACTAGTAGTTTTTGAAGAGATGATGATCTTACTCTCTTGGTATTATTCTCAGCTAAGAGATTTCTGTACCAAATTAACTGGGGCTTCTAAATTTACAGTTTCTGAGGTTTAGCCACAAACTCCACTCTACAGCCTACATGTATCTCTGGCGTGAGGTTACAGGGCACTGAGTTCCAACTAGTGAAAACTTCCATTTCTCTTTTCCTTCTTTAACTGTGAGGAGGAACCAACCCACTGGTCATATTACCATATAGATCCACAGTTATTTTATTTCAGGAGCTTGGTAGCTTTTTCCTACCATGAGGTCCTCTGCAATATTGGCTTTTTCCCCCTCAGAAGGTGCCTCCCCGCAGCAGGTCTTTATGCCAATTGTTCCCTCCTCTGCTCCCCACCAGAGCTTGGTGCTCCAGAGGGATGTTGGGAGAAAGAGACTAGGCCAAACTATAGAAAAAAATATTGTTTTATTGTTTTTTACTTTTCTCTGGGTGATGGGCACCTAAATACCTTAGAATTTTTGAACAAATGCCATCTAAGTGAATCTTAAAAAAAGTATTTATTCAGAGGTCATTTGGTGGTTCTATTTCTAGATATGAAAATGGCTGGTATTTTTAGTTCTTACCTCTCTGCTTAAAAAAAGAAAGTTATCCTCACTAGGCACTCTGCCACACATCATAAACAATGAAGCTCTGCTCTAACCCAAATACATTCCAATGACAGCTGTTTGTAGGTCTCCCAATGACTGAGTGTTCAGTGAAATCACACTGCCCCGGCAGTGCTAGTCGGTGTCCTACTGTGCTAACCACACACATCTGACACATCTGGTTCTCTCCAGATGCATACATTATGTTACACAAGCGACATTAAAAATGAAATGGAGCATATTCAGGGACACAGGGGTGAGAATCCACATCAGGAGAAATGATTCAAGGAACTGGGCATGTTCACATTGGCGAGGTGAGGACAAAAGGAGTAGGATGGCTCTCTGGGCCATGGGAAGAGGACCTGCCAGGTGGTATGTGGAGGCAGATTGTAGCTGAAGGTGAGTAGACTTTTGCTAATGTATGAGGGAGATGTCCAGCACAAGAACTGGGCTGTCTTAAGGGCCATGAGCTGTGTCAGTAAAGGTTTAAACACTGGGCCGTTAACTACCTGGTAAGGTCAGATACAGGGTTTCTGCAATATGGGTATTATCCCATGTGGACCGGTCTCAGAAGTCCACAGCTACTACTTCTGTGAGAAATGTGTTCTGAGCTTTAATCAGTTAATGTGCAGCTTGTGAGTGGGAGTTGCTGTTTTAATAATTGTAGGTCGGGCTACCTCAGTGACTCAGGAAAGACACCTAAGGCTGAACTGGTGTTCCATCTCCAGGCATCAGAGAATTTGAGGCTCAGGAAAGAACGTGGAGTCTGAGTTTATTTCTTTATTTCCCTGTCTTTCTTAGACCAGTGTCTGTATTTTCTGTTAATTCTCTAGCTAAACTGCATAGTTGTTATGACATACCATGTGGGGTCTTTAAGAATTCACTTTGCAGTTGAGTCAAGGAATGACATGGCACAGACCATTTTAGCTCAGAGTTTGATGAAGATTTTGTGTTTTGAGTATTGCATAGGAAAGAAAGAAAATATGCTTAAAGTCATCATTTTCTGAAAACTGGTATTGCGTAAACAAGGCTTTCACTTACCAAAGCAAGTCATTTAATAACATGAAAGTGGAAAGAGCTCCAAGCTCTGATTTCTGCTTTTCTGACCTGGTTGATGGAAGTTAGAGAGGCTTGGCTTTTCTAATCAGCTTTATCTCAATAACCTCTGACTTCCGAGACAGCAGTAACGAAACTAGTTCTCCTGAGAGCTATTTCAATTGGTAAACCTTTGGTAAGCAGTTTAGTGCAGAATCTTCAACCCTGGAGGAATCATATCAGGGTGTAATAAACCTAAGCCACAAAAGAGACTTAGATCTGAAAGTTTTTATTTGAAGGCAAAAGTGAAGACGGGGGAGCGGGAAGTAGACCTCTGGTTTCAACTGTAGAACAAAAGCTGTTGACGATTTTATTTTTAAACTTAATCACAACTTAAAAGAGTAATAATTCACCTTAGGGTTCCCCCCTCCCCGACCCGGGCCCCAAGACTTGAGCGCTTTAGGATCTTAATCATAAGCTTCTGAATAGGTGGATTTGCACAATGGAAAAGTAATTCTCTTTTTCCAGGACAGAAAAAAAAGTTAGATATGGAAATGTGAGTTCCTTTGACTATATTATCCAGTTCCTTTGCTTTTCCTGATTGAAAGATCCATATTTTACATTTGTAATATGCAAAACACAAAGGCTTCAGATCAAAGTTTCTGGTGGCTTAAAATATTTGAGTCATATCACTAGGCATTTTTTCCCCTTTGAAATTTCTACCATTTACAGTGTAGCTCTGAATATTACAAGCTTGGGAATGACTACTTTTACACTCAGGTTTTGGATATGTCCTTTTCTACTTGCATATGCATTAAGCAGTACAAGCAATTCAGAATCTTGGCAAATGTTCCCTTTTAAAATTTACTTCTGGTATTTCCCAGAAGTAAGGTAAAAGTGAGAAAGAAGAGGAGGATGGGAGAGAGAGAAAGCAGGATGATGGATAAATCCAAGGGAAAAGATTGAAGTTTTAAAAGGTAAATTGTTATTTAGTTGCATTTTGGGGATTAACTCAGTATTGTTCAACTTGACCGCAGCCATTTTATCCAAGCCTGTGGCCTGTAGTATTGTGTTAATTTTCAGCTATTTTGTCTTCTGGGATCCTACATTTTATAAACAATTTACAGTGGAAACTCTTTCCTTTGGGGTGGTTTTTGCAGGCTCCACAAATGACTAGATTCAAGGCTATTTTTTTTAAGCCTCATTTGTATAGATGAAGCAAGTTAAAGGAGCAGGAATATACAGAGAGCAATGTGAAAAATGACCCTGTTTTAAGCACTGGATGGTGCTTTACAAAAGAAGTTTTTTGTGTTAGTGAATTTATAACTGCTCTCAAGAAGACTAGACAGCCCCTATTTAATCACGTTAATACTTAAAAAAATATCTCCTTTTTGTACTTTGGAATAATTTCTGGAATAAATTTAGTTGTTTGAGTTCTTATGACATGCCAGCTAATCTGCTAAATGCTTTTGCACGAATTATATCATATAATCCTCATAAGAGGATCATCATTTAATCATACGTGGTAGGTTCTATTATTATTTTATTATTATTCTAATATTGTTATTATTATTATTTTATAGAGGAAGTCACCGAAGCATGGAGAGGATCAGTTGCTTTTGATCACAAATGCCCATGCAGCTGATATATTGAGGAGCAAGGACTGAATGCCAGTCTAACCTCCAAACCCATGTACTGATCACTGGGCTCTACTGCCTCTTGATCCACTTGTTCATTCATAATGGTTAATGGGAAGGTTAAGAGATATATATCTTTTTAGATGTACATAGTATATACATGCATAAATAATATTATCAGTTTTTTAATAATTTTTTTTGTCAAAGCTTATGACTTCTTTTGGACCATGTTTTCTCTTCCACACTAATAGGCTATGTGCACTTAATAATGAAACTAGACATTAAACATCTAGATCTCCTTTCTGGCAGGTGTATTTTATTCATTGGGGTCCCCCCTTGTAGGAGTTGTTTTATGTTCCCCTCTTTCCCAGGGGCTACAACAGTTCTATCTCTGGCAGAAATTAGAAGGAAAACAAATAACAACTTTCAATTTTGAGATCGCTTATGTATATGAACTGGGATTAAATTGTGCTTTGGCACATGTGTTTGTGTCATTGTGTGTAGATGTGTGTGTGTGGGTATATCTATTTCTCACACAGCAAATATTTTGTGTATTTTCTTGGTTCTGGGCACATTCAAATAGTATGTAGAATACCTATGCCTTTCTTCAAAATACTCATTGATAAATATCCAACCTCATCATTATCTGGAATTCTGTTGAACAATATAAACTCAAAAAATAATCATTTCTATTTCCAGCCTTATATCTAAATTCTTTCTAGAGGATTTATTTTTCTCCCTCATATGACCCTAGCTTTCCCCATTTCTCCTAATTTGTTTTTAGATTTATTTTTATTGTTTATGCTGTTACAGTTGTTCCCGATTTTTCTCCCTTTCCCCACCTCATCTGGCCCCACACTTTCCCCACTCCACCCTGGATTGTTGTCCACATCCATGAGAGGTACATAAATGCTCTGGTTAATCCTTTATCACCTCCCATTTCATGCCCCTCTCCTCCCTTCTGGCAGCTGTCAGTCTTTTTTATGTTACTAAGCTTCTGTTACTACTTTGTTGGTTTATTGTGTTTATTAGATTCCACATATAAGTGAGATCATGTATTTTTCTTTCAATGACTTCCATGTAAGTATTTGGAGTATTCTAGTTCTGTGAAGTATGCCGTTGGTATTTTAATAGGAATTGTGTTGAGTGTATAAATTACTTTGGGTAGAATAACCATTTTAATTACATTAGTACTTTCCAGTTCATGAAGACGGTATAGGCTTCCACTTATTTGTATCTTCCTTGATTTCTTTCTTCAGTGGCCTATAGTTTTCTGAGTACAGGTCTTTTACCTCTTTGGTTAAATTTATTCTTAGGTACCTTGTTGTTGTTGTTGTAATAGTAAATGGAATTGTTTTCTTAGTTTCTTTTTTTGGTAGCTCATTATTGGTATACAAAAATGCCATCGATTTCTGGGTATTAATTTTGTATCCTGCTACTTTGCCAAATTTGTTTATTAGGTCTAGTAGATTTTGATGTAGTCTTTAGGGTTTTCTATGTACAATATCATGCCATCTGTGAATAATGACAGCTTTACTTCCTCCTTTCCAATTGGATGCCTCTTATTCCTTCTTGTCTCATTGCTGTAGCTAGGACTTCCAGAACTATGTTGAATCAGAGTGATGAAAGTGGACCTCCCTGACTTAAGGGAGTTCCTGATCTTAAGGGGAACATTTTTAGTTTTTGCCCATTGAGCATGACTTTAGCTGCAGGTTTTTCATATATGGCCTTTATTATGTTGAGGTATGATCCTTCTAGTTCCACTCTGCTAAGACTCCATCTGCTGAAATTTTGAATGTTTTGTTTGAATTTCTTAGTCTTTGTTTCTTTTTATTTAACGACTCCCATTTCCTATGCATTTACACTGTTATTTGAGCCTTTTCTTCATGCCCCCTTTTTTCTTGGTGACTTCTATCTATTCTTTAAGCCTCTGCTTGGACAATCTTTTTCAGAGCCTTCTACCACTTTGCTCCTATTAGCTTTGCCCAGACTAGATGGGGTGGCTGCACCTCTCTGGGCCCCACAGTATGCTGGATACAGGGCATAGGCACCTGTAATAGTTATTCCTGTGCCATTTGAGTTACTGTCTGCATGTCTGATTCCCCCTCTAGACTCTTAGTTTCTTGATTACATCACACTGTTTTTCTAATCTCCACAGTCCCAGGGTGCAGAGGAGTGACATGTGGTGGAAGTTGGTGAGTGTTTGTTGTATTAATAAATGTTTAAATATGCAGCTCTCATGTCCCCTCAGTCTCTGCAGAAGTCCTTCCTTTCCTGACCTCCTATGACAAGTACAAACTGTACCATTTACTTGGGAATTAATCATATGCTGATCTGGGAATCTCCCTTATATTACTAATATTTAAATCCTACAGTGTTATTCAATGTTTTCACTATGTTCTCAACTAAATTTTGAACTCCTTGGATGAAGAAGATTTTTATAATTTTGGGTGTCCTTGGGGTACCTCAAGTACTACTTTGTATATATGACCTTCTTAATACGGGTTCATGAAATGTTAAAAAAAAAAAAAAAAAGCCCTTCAAAAAGCAGTGAGTAAGAGTTTCCTCCAAAGCACAGCTATAACTGACATTGCCTTTCAGTCTTCATTTCCTCAAACATTGGATACATGGTGTAATAACAGAAACTTCAGAGAAGCCCTTGCATTTCTCAATGGAATCACAGGAAATTCATAGTGAGAGAGGATTGAAGTTGCTTTTTTGTTATAGAAAGATAAAATATAGTTACTGTGGAAATTTTCATTTTTGAGCTTGTTTTCTTATCTGTAAACTTGTTATAGTAGATAACATATTTCCCTGATAGGGTTGTGGTGAAAAGTGAATGAGATAAAGTATGCAAAGCATGTAATAGTGCTTGGGGCATGGTGAGTCATCATTAAGTGCTATCGTGCCATTGTTATCATGAACATTCACTCTTTGAAGGTGTTGCATATAAAATAGCCACGTGAGCTTATTCAGTTGGTTTATCCATTCTTTTTACAAATAACAATACATATAGTGCTCCCTGTGTTCAGGTACTGTTCTAAGTGCTTTACCTATATCAGCTCATTTAAACCTTTAAACAACCCCAACTGAATACATTCCTTAGTATCTCCATTTCAAAGATAAGCCATTAAAGCACAAGGAATTGCCTAATCACCCAGATAAGTGGCACAGCTGGAACTTGAATCCATGCTCTCTGGGTACAGAGTCCATGCATTCAACCATAGTAAAATAAAGGACCTCTTATAGAAATATCTATTCAGCATCTAAAATGTTTGGGTTACTGAGGTTAGAGAGATGAGTAAGCATAGCCTTACCTTAATGGCTTTCAAAGCCTCAGGTGGGAGACAAACTAATATGCGATTATTGATTAATACAATAGGTCCTATAATTAGGGTGATATGATCTTCCTGTTTGCCTGGGATAGTTCTAGTTGACACCTGTCAGCCAGCATACTTTTCAATAATGTTTTCTTTTACATTCAACAGTAGGTTGGTTGGATGACAATTTATATGGTCTCTATTAGCTCTATTAAGGGAGTGAGTAAGGGGTTCTGGGATCTGAAAATGGGTAGAACTGATTGCCCGGGACAGGGCTTCATCAGACTGAGTCTTACAAGAGGAGAAGTTTGCCGAGTAGGAGAGAAACATTTGAAGTAAAAGGAAAGGGCATGTGAATGTGAGAGTGCAGGGTGTGTTCAGGAAAGAGCGATAGATTGGGGCTGTCACAGTGGAGCTCTGATTCTCAAACCTGGCTGCACTTTAGAGTCACCTGGGGAGCTTTCAAAACTCCCTACACTCAGGCTGCTGAAATTAAATCAGAATCTCTGGAGCTGAATTTTAAAACTCTCCAGGTGATTACAATGTGGTTTGAGAATGTGGAAAGTGAAAAGCCCTTAAAGGTAGGAGGGAGATGATGGTTGGGCGGGAGAGGGGACTTAGGCAAAGACCAGCTCATGCAGAGATATGGTCATAGCCAAAGTTGCTCCTACTTGTCCCTGAATGTTCGGACTTTCTGCAGAGCCTTGTCTGATTGGGGCAGGTGTGGTGAGGCCCTCTCACCCTTAACTCTTTTCTGTTACAGAGGCAACATGAGTCAATAAACTGTGGTAGTAGCTTTTACCTTCTATTTATAACTTTCTAAAAGTGAGCATTTTAGTGTTAACACAGCTTGCAAAAAGCTCTCCATGGCCCAGAAAAACCTTTCGGTAGTGCTAAGGATGGCAAGACATTTTACACATATGAGGTAGACCTTGCTTTTATATAATAAGGGTGGGCATGAAAACGCCTTAGAACAATCCTTTATGTGAAAAAAAAAAAAAAGGATTCTAAAGTGTATTATATTTAAAAACTCTTAGATATCTATGATAAAAATAGAAGGTTAATTAGCTTTTCCTGTCTCTTGACTGAGTATTTACTAGTCTAGCTTATTGTTTAGAAGGTGGAACCTGCTAATTATCAAGACTGATTTAATATGTAAAGTGAAATTAGAAGTGTTAATAATATTGTGCATGCTTTCCGTTGCAGAAGGACCATCTGCCCTGGAGACACTATGGGTAGAATCTTGTGAATATGTTATCTGCCCTTCAGAATGTCAACTGGGACAATAAGAAGACAAACTAACTTGACTGAACAAGTAGGTTTTATAAAGCCAGGGAAAAGGGACCTCTGAGTGGGCTCTGTGTGTTAGGTGGCTGTTCTCTGACTCTGCCTCTCTTGCTGCATGTTGCAATGCGTCCTCAGAGCCACCTGGAGTCCTCATGGCCACTAGAGCCTACCCTCCCCCTCCACTTCTGGACAACTCTTTGGGTACATGTGACCCTGGGTATATTTTAAGCCTGCTTCAGGGCTCACACAGATTTTCCCCCTGGGGGAGACTACCATGCTGTTGGTGGCCATACCAGTGGCCTTGATAGGTGGTTTTAAGATGGCTATTCACGAGGGTGGTGAATGAACTTGGAGCTTGGATGTGAGGATTGGAGTGTCTACATGCATTTATGTACCCTCACAGGTAGGACAGAGCTCCAGGTTGGGGAGTGAGAGTTGGCTACCATGTCCTGGCACAGGGCTCCAAAGGGACTGTGGATTATAAATTTGAATTTAGCCTTCCAGGTCATTATTAAAGTGCTTTTGCCTAGGTTAGGCGATAGAAACTATTTCATTTATGTTTGTTAACTGCTTTACAAGTTTTAAATATTTAGGGATATGTGTTTCTATTTGAATTCTTGCCCTGGACCCTTAAAAAGTTAAGGATGAGTCTGGAGCTGGATCACATAAATAGTACACAGAGGAACAAAGATGGATTACCTGAAAGGGGGTGACAGACTTCATATCTGCTTGTTTCTAACTAGCTGAACCTCATTTGCCCAATAGTCTGAGTAACACCAAATTAAACAACTCATCCAAGCAATGGATATACTGTAATTTTAGAACTGTAAGATGCACTGGACTATAAGATGCACCTAGGTTTTAGAGGAGGAAAATAGGAAAAAAATTTTTGAAGCAAAAAATGTGGTAAAATATTTAATAACCTGTGACTCTGCTCCACCACCATCCCCCCAACAGTGAGCCAGGTAAGCTACATTTAGACTATAAGACGTACCCCCATTTCCCTCCCAAATTTGAGGGGTGTGTCTTATAGTCCAAAAATACGGGTGAGTGGGAAAAGTACCATGTCAAAATTCATGACTGGATCAGACCCTGGCCTTGCAGGATCATACTTATATAGCAGCACTTCCTGTTGTGTCTGCTAAAGGGGGGAATCAATGGAAATTGAGTGCCTTCTAAGTTTCAGGCACTGTATTAATAATTTTGTTTTTGTCTTTTTATTCCTTGCAAAGCAGGTATTATCATTCCCATTTTAAAGATGCAGAAACCTTTGTTTCAGACATGTAACAACTTGCCGAGTATCTTCTAACAAATAATAGGGTTTATTTTTTGATCCTCAGCCAAGATTCAGCTTCTTGAGGTCATGATTTTTTTTTTTCTAATCCTGATTCCTTCCCATAAGAGTGGGAGATAACTTTTAAGTCAAAATTATGCTAAGGTGTTGAGTTTGGCTTTTTCAAAATGACTTTGGTTTCCTTCTCTTATCTCATCCCTTATGCAGCTGTTTCTCTTCCTTCTTCCCCCTGCCCTGCCTTTTGAGAAAATCACCCTAATTATTAACTTTGTAAATGAAGCTCTATATAAGCTATTGAAGTTTATTCCTATTAGATAGGACAACAGATTAGAAATCCAGTGCCACCTGGGGTGGGAACTTGTTAGATTTCCATGCTAATGCCTCATGCATGTTTTATGCCTTAGATTAGTAGCTAATGTGGTCATTGATTATCTTGTGTCATACGAGCTACAAACCTGCTGCTTTGAGCTAATTCTTTTAAAAACTTGTTTCCAAATCAGTATTCAAAGTCCAGACTAAGGTTTCTGGTTTGGAAATGAGGTCATATTCATTTTTGGTAAGGGTCAAAAACATTTTTCTGACTATTTGTGCTCTTTGTAGATAATAAACAGGGTGTAATATATCATTGGCACAAGTTAGGTTTGACAAATTGCCAAAGAAAAAATATTTCCTTAAATGTGGTCTTGAAAGTCCTTATTATATTCTATATAGTCTATTTCTGTGCTATTTACATGTAAAAAATGTGTTAAAAGTGATCATTTGAAAGCCTGTTTGATTTGTATGTGAACTACCTGAACATTTATCCCATTAAGGAGAAAATTGAGAGCATTTTTGCTTCCAGTTATATAGCTCTGTAATTAGTGAGGTCTAGTTTAAATTCTGCTCACTTTGTAACAGTGGGACCTTAAACAAAATGCTTATCATCTCTGAGTCTCAGGTTTTTTATGGGAAACGTGAGGCTCATGGTGGTACTTAGAGTGGTTATGAGGATTGGAAAGCGCTTAGTAACATATCTGGCCCATAGTAAATATTCATACAAACATTTGTGATTATTTAATTCCTCTTCCATGTAGATAGTCAATTTGGCTAAAATGTGGTGAATGAATATTTCACTGATGAAGTAATGTAGTAGTAGCTCACCTCTCCTTTTTTATTGAGCAGTTGTAGAAACTGGCTACAACTCAGTCCTAGCCTTTGGAAAACTGGTGGTAGGTTGACAAAGAAGTACGTTTATGCTTCAAGAATGACCCTTTTGATAGCTCCATAATCTGAGCTGGACCTCCAGCTAAGCCAGAGGTAGAGGAAACAAACTCATGTATACCCTGGTGGAACCATCTCAACAATGAGCAAGGACACTACCACTTCAGCCTAGAAAGAGGGTGAGTTCAACTTATGATTTATACAGTTGGTCACGGAGAGATATGGCTCACCACTCTGCTACCACCATTAGGGGATGTAGTTGAAAGTTGGCTGATACTCAGTACCTTTCTTGCCTTTTGACCTCCCCCTCACTCTATGCATATATCTGCAAATCTTAAAATTAATTCATTCCTAAGGAAAATGGACAGGGATAGCAATTTGTTTGGATTTCTTGGGAATTTATCCAGGAACTTCGTGGGGAACCATGGCTGCTCTGGGCTGGCAGAGTGCAGGCAAGTCTTGCTGGGCTCTGGGTTTGGCTGGAATGTTTCTCTTGCAGCTGCATCACAAAAGCCTAGGAGCATTAGGCAGCAACATGAGGCTCTCAATGGTCTCTAGCTGCCAATAACCTCATGTGCTCAATGCGGAAGAACGGAAGTTTGGTGACTAAGGAATATTGGATACAACAGTAAAGTTCCTTACATATAGTGGAACCATGACTAGTGACAGGGGCGGGTAGTCTAGGTGAGAAATCTTGGCAAAAGTGTTCCCAGGGTAAAATTTCCTATATATGGTCAAGGTATTGGGGTGAAGCTGTGTCACCAAATCTACAAACTATTGCAGAATTCACTTAATTAAATTTGATCTTTCCTGTTGTGAACCTCTGCAATGCACTTTGAATTATAATAGAATGTTTCAGAGACAATTACAGGATAGTTTCCTTACAGGAAACCTGAGGTTTTCTTGATCCATTTTATTTTTCTCTACAAAGAGTAAGTTTAAACATACAAATATGTATATGTTTGTGAGTTAGGCTCTTCTAAGTAGAGACTAGATATATATTTCTTATTTATTGAGAAAAACTTTGTTTAGACATGTTGTCCTCTCCGTTGAATGTATAATTAAGATATTTCTTATCAAATCACAAACACCTTTTCCATTTGGAAATGCTATTCAAGCCCTTAGCAAAATGCTGTGAACGTGGCACCTGTTTAGCACACTGACAAATGAACAAAGTTGTACTCCAATAAAGAAAAATGCAAGGCATTAAGCTGGAGAAAGAAGAAATATTTCAAGACTGAAGAAGATAATGGGCTTACCAGGTCATAGAGTTGAAGAAAATGCTCTAGAAATGTTAGGCTTCAAAAATAAATCAGAATAAAACTATGGTTGCAATTGTTATTGGGGAAAAATATGGAGGCTGGGAATTGCCTCCTGTATTAAAAGACAGAGTGACAGTCTGGAGGAATGTCAGAGGAATGCACAGGCTCTGGAGACAGACCACTGTGTATGGGCCCTGAGATTGCTCTTTCAATCTATGGGATCATGGACAAGTAACATAGTTTTCTCTTCTGTGAAATAGCCATAATGATAGTATCTGTCTCGGAGGGTGGGTGAGGATTAAAAATCACAGCTTATATGAAGGACCTGGACCATCGTAAACACTTTATAAGGGGGGGGGTCATTATTATTATTTCCATTATCTGGAAGCATAATAAACCTTTCACTGAGGACATCTCTTGGCTTACTGACTTTGAAATTTGATTTTTTTACAGATGCAAAAGATAGAGAATATTTAGGCTGAGTGATAGCTCCTGTAGTAGCCTAAGAGAGAATTGAATCTTTTATTGACCTCCAGATCCTGTGCTTGTCCTCTTTCTCATTTCCCTTGCTATGCTGTTCCTTGTCCAAGTGACTTCTTTAGGCCCAGATGCTGCTTTAGTGCCAGTGCCAGGACTATGAGATTGGTCCTGCTGCCTATTTTTGTATCAAGCCTTGAGAATAATAAAGGTAACATGCTTATCAAACTTGAGGATAATGCTGCTGTGAGAGGGAGAACTAATGTCATAGCATCCAAGTAAGGACTCAGAGGTCACAACTAAACTAAAGGATGAAATTAACTAAAGATAAATACATAGTCCATCACTTACATTAAAATGAAAAAAGTAAACTATTAAGCATGAGCTTGGGAAGAGTGACTCAATCTACAGAATTTTTTGATTTCAAGGTCAGAATGAGATAGTTAATATGCCCTGAGGCCAGCTACATTCTGCACTGAGGTTGACTATTGTTATATATGCTGGATTTGGCCTGAACTTCTTAGATCCCCAGGCCTAACATGTCAGTCACCAAAATGGGAAGCTGCAGCAGCTAGCTAGGCTCACTCACTAGGGAAGTGGCTTACTGCAAAACATTGGTCTTGAAGTATGTATAATATGCACTTATGTGCTATAATTTGAGCCAAATATTTTTAAATTAAAAAAATTGTTTATTCCATTACAGTTGTCCCAATTTTTTCCCTTTTGCTCCCTTCCATCCAGTCCACCCCTCTAGCCCATAGTCAATCCCCTCTCCATTATCCATGTCCATGCATCATTCATACACATTCTTTACTAGTCTTTCCCCTTCCTGCCACAATTCCCCCCTCTCTGTTCCCCTCCTATAGCTATCAGTCTGTTCCATGTTTTCATGTAACTGGTGCGTGTTTTCATGTAACATATACATGACTGGTAGATGCAAACAAATGAAACTAGACCACCAACTTACACCATACACCAGAATAAACTCAAAATGGATAAAGGACTTAAATATGTCATAATACCATAAAAGTCCTAGGAGAATAGTAAAATTTCAGACATCCTATGTAGCAATATTTTTGCCAGTATATTTCCTAGGGCAAGAGAATTAAAGGGAAAAAATAAGCCACACATTTAAAAGATAAAATTAGTTCATTTAATTACAGCAACCTATAAAATACATATGCATATCTTCATATTGCTATATACGTCATGGACCTGCTATTTGCTTTTAAAAAGTCAGAAGAAGTAACATTCAATCAAAAAATGCTAAGGTTCTCTGTTCCACTATCCAGGACCAGGGTGGGTAGAGTCCCAGGAGGATCTCCACGGTCAGCTCATATCTAAAATATGATTCTCTAGTTTTGATGCCACAAATTAATTGTTGACAAACAACTGTAGTCAAGGGAGAGCAATTAGAATGTGCTGAAGCTAGGGACTGTCATAAGAAAACAACCTGAAGAAACTGAGGAGTATTTTGTTCAAAAAAGAAAAAAAAATGTTTGAAATAAATATGCTGACCTTTTCATGTACTTAACTATATGTCAAGAACAGAGGTATTTGACTTATTCTGTGCTAGAACCAAGAGGTATAATGCCATTATACATTATATAAGAAAGGACTTTAACTGGAGTTGTTCAAAATACTATAGGTGCCTAGACAGAAAATGATCATCCCCTTTTCAGAAATGCTTAAGTAGGACTTCTGGCCAAGATGGAATCATGGGTAGATACACTTTGCCTCCTCACACAACCAGAAGACAGGAACAAATTTAAAAACAATAAATAACCGGAATTTCCAGAAAATTGAACTGCATGGAAGTCCAACAACGAAGGAGTTGAAGAAACCTTCATCCAGATGGGTAGGAGGGGCAGAAATGGGCAGCCAGGGTGGAGAGGACTCATTGCAAGGCAGTGGCTAGAGGACAGGGTGGTCCCACATTGAATAAACCTGGAGGAACAACTGGGGAGTGAGAGAGACTGTGCAATCCAGAATTCTAGTGCAGGAAAATAAAGCCTCAAAACCTCTGACTGAAAAACTTGTGGGGGATGAGGTGGCAAGAGAACTCCCAGCCACGTAGAAGAGTTCACTGGAGAGACCTATAGGCTCCTAGAATGTACACAAAACCACCCACCTGGGAATCAGCACCAGAAGGGCCCAATTTGCTTGTAGGTAGTGGAGGAAGTAATTGAAAGCCAATCAAGAGCCGAGCAAGCAGCAATGTTCCCTCTCAGGCCCTTGCCCACATATAGCACCACAACCCAGCAATGTGGATTGCCCCACCTTGGCAAATACCTAGGTTCCTCCCCTTACTATGTAACAGGCATGCTGAGACAAATATATATATATATATATATATCTCCCAAATGAAAGAACAGATCACAACTCTAGAATAAATACAACTAAGAGATGAAGAGCTAGCCAACCTATCAGAGGCACAGTTCAAAAGACTGGTAATCAGGATGCTCACAGAAATGGTTGAGTATGGTTACAAGATAGAAGAAAAAGTAAAGGCTATGAAAAGTGAAATAAAGAAAAATGTGCAGGGAACCAACAGGGATGGGAAGGAAACTGGGACTCAAATCAATGGTTTGAGGCAGAAGGAAGCAATAAACATTCAACCAGAAGAGAATGAAGAAACAAGAATTCAAAAAAAAAATGAGAGGCTTAGGAACCTCTGGGACAGCTTTAAACATTCCAACATCTGAATCATAGGGGTGCCAGAAGGAGAAGAGGAAGAACAAGAAATTGAAAACTTATTTGAAAACATAATGAAGGAGAACTTCCCCAATCTAGAAAAGGAAATAGACTTCCAGGAAGTCCAGGAAACTCAGAAAGTCCCAAAGAAGCTGGACCCAAGGAAGCACACACCAAGGCACATTATAATTACATTACCCAAGATGAAAGATAAGGAGAAAATCTTAAAAGCGGCAAGAGAAAATGAGACAGTTACCTACAAAGGAGTTCTCATAAGACTGTCAGCTGATTTCTCAAAAGAAATCTTGCAGGCAAGAAGGGGCTGGAAAGAAGTATTCAAAGTCATAAAAGGCAAGGACCTACATCCAAGATTACTCTATCCAGCAAAGCTATCATTTAGAATAGAAGGGCAGATAAAGTGCTTCCTAGATAAGGTCAAGTCGAAGGAGTTCATCATCACCAAGCCCTTATTATTTGAAATGGTAAAGGGACTTATCTGAGAAAAAGAAAATAAAGAAAATATGAACAGTAAAATGACAACAAATTCACAACTATTGACAACCGAACCTATAAAAACAGAACCAAAAATGAACTAAGCAAACTAGAACAGGAACGGATCCATAGAAATAGAGGTTACATGGAGGGTTATCAGTGGGGAGGTGGAGGGAGGGAGGGAATGGGGGAAAATGTACAGGGAATAAGAAGCATAAATGGTAAGCACAAAATGGACAGAGGGAGGTTAAGAATAGTATTGGAAGTGGTGAAGCCGAAGAACTTATATGTATTGCCCATGGACATGAACTAAGGTGGAGGAATGATGGTGGGAGGGGTGTACAGGGTGAAGGGGAACAAAGGGGAGAAAAAAATGGGACAACTGTAATAATATAATCAATAAAATATATTTAAAAAATAATTGCTTAAGTAAAGACTGACTCACCACAGATACTGTGAAGCTGCCCCCAGAGTATCTTAGTGCTCTACTTAGCTTCTCTCTGCCACTTCTTGGCTGGGAGATCTTGGAGAAGTTACTCTACAATTCTCTGTCTTAGCAGCTAACTCATATATCCTCATGGATGATCATGGGTGTTAAGTAGTACATAGTAATAACCTAGAGGGTGTTAGCATTTCTTCTAGTTATTATTTAAAAATGTTGTAGAGAGATTTCTGTAAAGGGTAAAAGGTTTGCTATTGCTCTTTCTTGCTCTAAGAGAGTTACTGTAGTTATTTGCAATAGTAGTGAAAGTTGTTTTTATTGTCGTTGTATGACAGTTGTCCCAATTTTCCCCCCATGGCTCTCCCCAACCCTGCCCTCCTGCTCCCACAGTCAATCCCCATGGGTCCTTTTAACATGTACATGGGTCCTTTATACATATTTTTTGACTGGACCCTTCCCCTTCTTTCTCCTATTATCCCCTCCCCCTCCCCCCTCTGGTCACTGTCAGTCTTTTCCTTGTTTCCATGCCTCTGGTTCTATTTTGCTCATTTGTTTGTTTTGTTGATTAGGTGCCACTTATAGGTGACATCATATGGTATTTGTCTTTTGCCACCTGGCTTATTTCCCTTAGCATAACGCTCTCCAGTTCCATCCATGCTGTAGTGAAGGGTAGGAGCTCCTTCTTTCTGCAGCTTAGTATTCCGATGTGTAAATGTATCACAGTTTTTTGTTTGTTTATTTGTTTGTTTTTACTTTGTTTTTTAAATATATTTTATTGATTATGCTATTACAGTTGTCCCATTTCTCAAGCACACCTAAAACAGAAGCAAACTAAGCAAACAATGAGAACAAGAACAGAACCACAGAAATGGAGATCACATGGAGGATTAGCAACAGGGGAGTGGGAGGAGGAGAGAGGGGGGGAAAGGTACCACAGTTTTTTGATCCACTCATTTACTGATGGGCACTTTTCCTGTTTCCACCACTTGGCTATTGTAAATAACACTGCTATGAACATTGGGGTGCATAAGTTCTTTTGAATTGGTGTTTCAGGATTCTTAGGGTATAATCCCAGCAGAGGAATTCCTGGGTCAAAAGGCATTTCCATTTTTAGTTTTCTGAGGAAATCCCATACTGTTTTCCAGAGCGGCTCCACCAGTCTGCATTCTCAACAACTGTGCACCAGAGTTCCATTTTCTCCACATCCTCTCCAACACTTGTTTGTTGGTTTGTTTATTCTTACAGGTGTGAGGTGGTATCTCATTGTTGTTTTAATTTGGATCTCTCTGATGGCTAATGATGTTGAGCATTCTTTCAGATGTCTGTGGGCCTGCTGTATGTCCTCCTTGGAGAAGTGTCTGTTCAGGTCCTTTCCCCTTTTTTAAATTAGATTGTTTGCCTTTCTGGTGAAACTCTTAATTTTATGGGTGGCTCATCAAGCCTATAAAACAGCAAATATCCTTAAACAAGGTCAATATGACATGTTTCACTTCACCGCTGTACACAACCCAAGTGGAGACATAGAGATAGAAGAAAAGAGATGGGCATATTTTTTTTCACAGCTGATATATTGATAGCTGTTCTGAAAAGAGTGGTTTAATTGTTAATTTTGTCAATTCCAATTGCCCATTCCATCTATGAGTTATAGAGTGCATAAATAGCATAAGGTGTTTTATGTTAATTTCTGAGAGTAAACCAGGCATATTGTTAACAATATAATTTGGGCTAAATTGAGCTCCTGGTAAATTATGAGTGGTTTACTATTATTCATAGGAATGCATTTACCCTGCTAATGTAAAATAGCAGCTTTTAAAAATTACATGTTAATAGTTTAACAGCTGAAGTTAAATGCTATTAATAAAATGGTATAAATAAAAGATCTCATTTGTAGTATTCGACTTTTCTGAACATTTTATTAATAAAGTTGAAAAATGAAGTGTGACAAAAAGCACACAAAACAAAAGCAATATAGGTGATGGAAAATTTGAATTGTGTGCTCTCAGCTAAAGCAGAGAAAGATGCAACATGGTGCCTGGTGCATTGCCCTACAACAGCTGAATGAATAGTGGTCTATCAAAAATAATTCTATTGACAGCTTCATTCCCTAGAATTAGAATTTTTTTTCAGACTGTGTCTGTACAGTTAAAATGAAGCAAAGCACTGATTTTTTTTTTTAGTAAATAAAATGAAAAGGAAAAAGAGTATGTATAACACACTCCTTTCCATCTTGAGTTTCTTAAATGAAAAATTCTGTAAATATGGAAAATATTATTTTTATAAGGAGTTCAATGAAAAAAAGATAAATAGACCTATACCTAGCAGTCTTTTTCTCTTTTTAACATAGTAAACTATAAAAGTAATAAAATATTATAGGCAGTAATACATTTTAATTGCATTATATGAGGATATAAAAACAGAAATGTCTTTACTAATTAAGATTCTAGGGAGTTATTTTCATGTGGATTCTGCCTCTTTCTACCACATATTCCTCAGAAGGCCACACTATTATTGATATAAGCACCATCTAAAATAGTGGATTTTGTGACCATAAAAGTAAACATTGATTTATGTATGTGCTTTGGTGGAGAAAAAGGGAGGGAAGTAGAGGCTCATGGAACATTCAAATTTTTTTATCAAAATAATCAACATGATATATAGATGTGAATATAGATATGAGAATACAGCTATAATGTGAATGTCATCGCTAAATACTGAACATAAAAAATTAACTGTGCACCAGAAGCTGGTACAAATTTTTACCAAATAAACCAGCAGTATAATTTAATGCTGTGCTTGAGGTTGTTTCTGTGTTTTTCTCCCAAATTGTTTCTATTCATGAATCTGTGTTTATATAAAATGCATTTCAGTCAGCATGGTGCATTTTAATGTCATAAAACCATGTATGTACAATATTTTCTCAGTGAGAATTTGACACAATTCTCTTTATTTCACCTTCAGACCACTGACCTGAGAGATTAGGATTCACTTAAAATTTTTACACTGAATGGAAAACTTTCAATCTTCCTTCACCACGAATTAGAGTTTTTCTGTGTGGCCTCAGCTTTGTTTCTTTGTCCTGAAAAATTTGCTATCGTGATCTACAGAGAGTTTGCATATTTAATTGAAAATATCTAATAAAAAGGGAAAACAATTTTAGCTTTGGATAAATCCAAAGAAAAGTAGATTTTAAGAATGCTCTTATGTGAGGTATATGTAAATATGGATTCAGGAAGTCATTGTTTAGTTTATGATAATATGACAAATAAAACCATGAAAATCTGTAGATTCCTAAATAATATTATTTTATTCAAAAATTTGGTACAGTATGTTTATTACCTTGAGTGAAGCTGACACATAACATTAATTGTAGCTCCCTTTTTTCTCTAACAATTTTGTTAAAGTCTTTTTAAAAAGTATTGGATGATTATATTAAATTAAGGTAACTTAAACAACTACAAATTTTATAATATATATTATAAGTATAATATGTCTATATTTAGAAATGATTTAATTTTTCAACACTCATGCATATTAAAGTATCTTAATTGAGAAAAAAACAAAGACATAAAAAGGCATTTAAAAAAACTGCTTCATACTTTGTAAGATAACTGGTTATAATATAAATAGGAAGTTAATTATATTAGAGATACATTTAATTTAAAAAATATGAAACTGCATGCTTGTCTTCATGCAATACTTGGGCTTGACAATTTGACTTTCATGAGATTTTATTTTTTTGTGATTTTGTGTATTTGTTTTCTCTCATATACAAGCAGAAATATGTTTATTATCTGTCTTTTCAATTAATCTTGCTAAGGATTTATCAATTTTTTTAAACTTTAAAAAATTATCTTTTGATTTGTTGATTATCTCCATTGTACTTACTTTTTTATTCATTGACCTCTGCCATTCATTTTCTTTCCTGTTCTTTTTTAAGGTATGATGTTTCTTGGTCATGTTTCAACCTCTCTTCTTTTCCACAGCATTCAAAGTTATACATTTCCCTTTAAGCATTGCTTTAGCTGCATCCTCTAAATATTGATATGTCTCATCTACATTCAATTCAGACTACTTTCTAATTTCCATTGTTAACTTATTCTTTGACCCTTTATATAGGGGAGTATTGGCTAAATTCCAGAGAATTCAGGTTTTCTGGTCATCTTTCATTAGTCTACCTTAATTCCACTGTGGTCAGAGAATATACTCTGAATAATCTCAGTTTTTTTTTAACATTGTTGAGGCTTTCTTTAAAGCCTCTGATATGGTCAATTTTGGTAAGCATTCCATGTGAACTTGAGAGGGATGTTAATTCTAATGTTGTGTATAGTCTTCCATTAGCTTGTATTTGCCATTTGGCGCCCATATGTTAATTGCATTGTTCAGATCTTCTCTAGATTTACCAGTTCTTTAATGAATTTACTGAGGTATAATTAACATAAAAAGGTAAAGTGTACATGTTTGAAGTGTATAATTTGATAAGCTTTGCTATATCTGTACATTCTTGAAACCATTGCCTAGCTCACCCTCCCACTTATCCCCCCTCCTCCTGTCCCCAGTCACTGATCTGCTTTGTTTTACTACAAATTGTTTGAATTTTATTTTTTAAAGATTTTATTTATTTATTTTTTTAGAGAGAGAGGAAGGGAGGGAGAAAAAAAGGGAGAGGAACATCAATGTGTGATTGCCTCTTGTGTGCCACCCACAGGGGACCTGGCCCACAACCCAGGCCTGTGCCCTGACTGGGAATAGAACTGGCAACTCTTTGGTTTGCAGGCTGACACTCCATCCACTGAGCCACACCAGCCAGGGCTAGAATTTTATATAAATGGAATTGTACTGTGTATACTGACTTTTGTCTATCTTTTTAAAAATTAGTATATAACAATGCTGTTTATTCATATTCTTTCATTTATAAATAGTTAATTTTCATTGGTGGGTGGTACTCCATGGTACGGGTGTACACAATTTGTTTGTCAGTCTATCTGTCTTAAGGATTTTGTGTTTGCTTCTTTTGTCACCTGTTGAGAGAAATGTTTTACAGTCTGATAATATGATTTGGATTTATTTATATATTATTTTTTAGACTCTGATAATTTTTAAAGTGTATTTTGAAACTGTTATTGGGTATATACAGATTTAAGGCTCTGCCATTTTTCTGGTGATTAATTCACTTATCCTTTAAAAAATATTTTTAAATCTCTAGTAGTGCTAGATTTATTTTGGTTAATATTTTTGTAGGGCCCTGGCTGATGTAGCTCAGTGGATTGGGCGCGGGCCTGCGAACCAAAGGATTGAGGTTCAATTCCCTGTCAGGGCACATGCCCGGGTTGTGGGCCAGTTCCCATCATGGGACATGCAGGGGGCAACCATACATTGATGTTTCTCTTCCTCTCCCTCTCTCCTACCCTTCCCCTCTAAAGATAAATAAATAAAAATCCTAAAAAATTTTTTTTGTAGGATACTTTTTACACTTTTAGTTTTCACCTTTCTGTGTCCTAATTTTTAAAGTGTATCTCTCTTAAGGAGAATATTCTAAACATCCAATATGACAATCTTAGTTTTATTTTGAATATGTAATCTAATTGCTAATATAACTAGTTTGAAAGTGGTTACCCTAGAGATAACAGGGATTTATTACATGTTACAGTCTGATGCATATTATTCCATTTCAATGCTCTGGTGATACGAGAACCTTAGCATCTTCTAAATCCATTTATGCTTCTACTTTTTAAATGCATTTTAATTCCATCTACCTTTTAAATTTAACCATTGATACTATTATTTTATATGTTAAATATTAATTTATATACATATTTAGCTTTTCCATTTTCTTAATTTCTTTCCATTTCCATGTTTTGGATTGTTCTTCTTCTACCTCTAAAAGTCTTTCTAGTAATTGTATTTCAGGTCTACTAGTGATGAATTCTCTTAGTTTTTGTTTCTTTGATAATATATTTGTGTCAACATGAATTTTAAAAGAATTTTGTTAGGCATAGAATTCCTGGTTGGCAGTAATTTCCTTTCCACATTGTAGAAATGTTGACTTCACTCTCTTTTGGCCTATAATTTCCTTTGAGAAGTTAGTTGCCAGACATACTGTTGCTCTTTTGAAAGTAACAAAGATTTTTTTCTCTGGCTGTCTTAAATATTTTGTTTTTCAGTTTTAGCATTTTGACTACAATGTGATTAGATGACATGAAAAAAAGAAATGTTGTTTAAGCTCTGCTGAGTTTTATGTATCTGTAAGTTGGAGTCTTTCATCAGGTCTGGAAAATTCTGGGCCATTATTTGTTCATATATCACTGTGTTCCTGTGTTCTATCTTCCCCTTCCTTGTAGAACTCCAATAACACTATCTATATCCCTGATTTTTTTCATTCTCTTCTACTAAGCTTCAGTCACACATTTTCAATTTGTCAATTTGTAGTTGTCTTCTGTTTCTTTTGATATGCCATTAAACACATTCTTTTAAAAATATATTTTATTGATTATGCTGTTACAGTTGCCCATTTCTCCCCCATCATTCTCCTTGACCCTGCACACCCCCTCCCACCCACATTCCTCCCCTATAGTTTATGTCCATGCGTCATAAATTCTTTAGTTTCTACATTTCCCACACTATTCTTGCCCTCCCCCTATTCTCTACCCACCGTCTATACTGCTTAATCTCTGTACTTTTTCCTCCTTTCTCCTCCTGCCACTCCCCTGTTGCTAACCCTCCATGTGATCTCCATTTCTGTGTTTCTGTTCCTGTTCTAGTTGTTTGCTTAGTTTGCTTTTGTTGTAGGTGTAGTTGTTAATATCTGTGAGTTTGCTGTCTTTTCACTGTCATATTTTTTATCTTCTTTTTCTTAGATAAGTCCCTTTAACATTTCATATAATAAGGGCTTGGTGATGATGAACTCCTTTAACTTGACCTTATCTGAGAAGCACTTTATCTTCCCTTCCATTCCAAATGACAGCTTTACTGGATAGAGCAATCTTGGATGTAGGTCCTTGCCTTTTAAGACTTCAAATACTTCTTTCCAGCCCCTTCTTGCCTGGAAGGTCTCTTTTGAGAAATCAGCTGACAGTCTGATGGGAACTCCTTTGTAGGTGACTGTCCCCTTATCCCTTGCTGCTTCTACAATTCTCTCCTTCATTTTAAACTTGGCTAATGTAATTATGATGTGCCTTGGTGTGTTCCTCCTTGGGTCCAACTTCTCTGAGCTTCCTGGACTTCCTGGTAGCCTATTTCCTTTGCCAGATTGGGGAAGTTCTCTTTTATTATTTGTTCAAATAACTTTTCCACTTGTTGCTTTTCTTCTTCCCCTTCTTGTACCCCTGTAATTTGGATGTTGGGATGTTTAAAGATGGAGGTTCCTGGATCCTGGAGGTTCCTAAGCCTCTCCTCATTTTTTTGAATTCTTGTTTCTTCCTTATTTTCTGTTTGGTTGTTTGTTTCTTCCTTCTGGTATACTCCATTGATTTGAGTCCCAGTTTTCCTCCCATCTCTATTGGTTCCCTGTACATTTTCCTTCATTTCACTTATTGTAGCCTTCATTTTTTCATCTAATTTGTGAGCAAAATCAACCAATTCTGTGAGCATCCTGATCACCAGGGCTTTGAACTGTGCACCTGATAGATTGGCTATCTTTTTGTCGCTTGGATGAATGGGCTCTGGGTCTTTGATTTGTTCTCCCATTTGAGCCATTTTTGCTTTTTTTTTTTGTTTGTTTTTTTGTGTTTTTTTGGTCTGGTCATGGCTGTTAGGTAGTGAGGGGTGGAGCCTTAGATGTTCCCTAGGGTGGGGCAGCCCAGTCACTGGGTAGTGGTGCTGTATGTGGGGGCGGGGTCCAAGAGGGAACAATGGCACCTACTCTGCTCTCACACAGATTCCAGTCTGCTGGTTCCCCTTTGCCTGGATTATCTGCATGGGAATGTGGGACTGCCTGGTCAGCCAGCTGCCTTGCACGGTCTCACTGGGTCTGCACCATTGCCACCTCATGCCCGGGGTCCGCTAGCTGCCACCTGCACACCTGGGATCTGGCAGCCGCTGCTGCCTGCGTGCCCAGGTCTGCCAATCTCCACTTTTTCCTGCCTTGACTCTGCCCCTCTTACCAGTCTAGATGAATGATTGTTGGACTTCCTTACAGTTCAACTTTCTGTAAGTTCTGATTGTTTTCTTATTTCTAAATCTTTGTTGTCCTTAATTTTGGTTGTAAGAGGAAGCACAGTGTGTTTACCTACACCTTCATCTTGGCTGGAGGTCAACACATTCTTAAAGTTCTTAATTTCAGGTATTATTTTCAATTCTAGAATATCTATTTGAATATTTTTATAAATTTTAATTCTTTTGAAAGTTTTTATTTTTTTTTATTTCACTTATCTTTTAAATTATTTCTTGAACAAATTAATCTTACCTATTTTTAACCATTTCCTGTTAACATCTCCATTGGGATTATCTGTGGATCAGCTTCTATTTTCTACTTGTTAGTGGTTGGATGATCCTGGCTCTTCCCAAACCCAGTAATTTTGTATTGCAGGTTGGACACTGTAATGTCTGCAGAGGCTCCAGATGATATGATTTCCCATGGAAAATGATTTGTCTTTTCTTTCACTAAACAGGGGCAGAGAGAGGGAGGAAGTCATGGCCTTAATCCAGTCAGGTACTCAGCTATTTTAAACTGGGTTGCAGTTTTGGTAACAGTGTACCTCTGCTTGTACCCAACAGATTCTAGGGTCAAGTTTTCAACGAAAAACCTGGCAGGTCTGTTTCTTCTCAGCACCAATTGCAACAGGGATTTCTGCTCTGCTTTTCAGAGGTTTTCAGCTTAACTCTTTAGTGTCAAATCATATGCAGTTTCATATTTTGACAAATGAGGGTAGTTTGGAAATGTTTGAAACATGTAATAATATCTCCAGTTTGAGCATGCTAGCCCTGTTCAACCCCCATACAGTGGGGGGACTAGTAGGCTTCAAGTTGTGAGTATATGAAACACAGACTTCATTCTCATATTACTATTTTTTAGCTATTGTATTATTTTCCATAAGAACCACTGAAAGCCTATTTTTCCCCACCCTGTATTTCTACTGGTTTCTTTGTTCCTCTGCAGTGGCCACTTGCTAGGACAAAATCTGGGTTACAAACCCCTAAACTGTGCCCAAAAGTGGCAAACACTTCCAAGAAAAAGGTGGCTTCAGATCTTTAGCTCACCTCTGAAGCACTAACTCCTTAGAGTTTACCAGTTTAGAAGTTACAGAAATTGTGAGCTCAGAAATCTTATTTTCCTTATTCTTTGCTATTTTCATATTTTGTGGTTTAATACAATAATTCTTATACATTATTTTCTAGTTGTCCTCATCGGAAGCTTTATCTGTGGCAAATTATTTCATCATACCTAAAAGTAGAAATTTGTATCCTTATTTCAAAGTAAAATATAAGACTGTATTTCCCGCTCTATACCAAATATGTAAGATTATAACATTAAGCCCAGAGTTTGGCTTATGTTAGGCTGAACCTAACATAAGTAGAGTTATAACTGTGGCTGTGTTACTTTTATCATGGTTCTTTTTGCATTTTAAATTCCATACTTGTTTTCTGGATATCCCATAAAATTGTAAATCCAGAACTCTGAAATCTTTTTTTCCTGCAAGAGATTGTTTCTATCGTTTGTCTTTATAGATGTATGAGACTTCTTCTGCCTCACAACTCTTCCCATCAAAACTTGCTTGAACTATGTTTATTCATTCAGGATATTTCCTATGAATTTGCTAATTACTTGGATGGATCAGTTACAATCAAAGAGATGGTGGCTTATAACCTGATATATCAAAATCACATTTTTATTTTTATGCAATTTATTCTTTGTAAAGTATACATAATATGGGGCTTTTCTCACACTGGAGTAAGAATAATGTGTGAGATATAAGGGGAGTGTATTCCTTCTAACCATTCACATAATGTGAACAAACACTAGAAAGTTCACATTCTTTTTATTCATTTGTCTATTAAGCCAACAAACATTTATTAAGCTCTTACTATTTGTAAGTTATTTTGAAAGCCACTGTAGGAAGTACAGAGATGAGTAAGACAGATCCCTTCTCTTGTGAGTATTACAGTCTAAAAAAGGCAAATAGACAACTAAGGATCGTACAAGGCATAATGGAATAAGGAACGTAGAAGCAGAAAGAAAACAAAGTACTATGGACACATTGATAAAGGCACCTTTTGTCAATTAAGCAGTTTGAGATTCCTTCACGAATTAAGGGGTCTTGGGGTTTTCAAATGTGAGTGGGATTTTTGATGTAGATATGAAAGATATATGGAAGTTTGAAAGGGCATTCAACACAAAAGGACCATTACAGTAGTTTCCATGGATAAAGGGACCCTTATCCATAGTTTCACTTTCCATGGTTTCAGTTACCCACGGTGAACTGCAGTCCAACAATATTACATGGAAAATTCCAGAAATAAATAGTCCATAAGTTTTAAATAGCACACCATTCTGAGTAGTGTGATGACATCTCTGCTCTGTCCCACTCAGATCATGAATCATCCCTTTATCCAACATATTTACACTGTATACACTTCCTACTCATTGGTCACTTAGTAGCCCTCTCTGTTATCAGATTGTCTGTCATGGTATCGCAGTGCTTGTGTTCAAATAACCATTATTTTACTAAATAGTGGCTCTAAACATAAAAGTAGAGATGCTGGCAATTTGAATGTGCCAAAGAGAAGCCATAAAGTGTACATAGGAATAGGAAAAGGATAGCATAAATAGGTTTCCATACCGTGAATTTAGTCACCACTGGGGTGGGGTCTTGTAACATACCCCCTTGGATAAGGGGTCTACTGTAGGAACAAATGTAGGGAATGTGAAAAGTACAGGGAGCAGTGCTGTCATGGGTTATTGCTCACTTTAAGGAGAGAAGGGAAGATCAGTGACCTTTAAGTGGCTTCTCTTGGGTTATTGAAGATTGAATCTTTGGTTATCTGTTATGATGAGCTTAACCTGGGCTACCTTTGAATATTAACAGGCACTGTACTATGAACTGAGGATACATTAGTATTTGACATTTCAGAGCTCATTGTGTAGTGGGATTCTATTGCTATTTTATTTTTATTTTATTTACTACAAAGTAAAAAGAGAAAAGTGCTATCACAAGTGTGAATGCAGTGTTATTCACCAAAGAGACCCTCTTGCCCATGGGGTTTTACTCCTATTTCTAGACCATAGAAACCATCATTAAAAGTTTCAGAATTATACAAGTTTTCTAGCATCTGTTTTATCAGTACTCTTAGCCAAAACTAATAATTTAGATGAAGATATTTATTTAGTATATCTCAACTTCTATTGATTTATTATTTATTCATTCATTTCCTCCCATAACACCTCACTTCCTCCAATTCTATCTCCCTTCATTCTACTAATATTTACAGAGTGAACCTATGTGCCAGGTACTGTGATGGAAGCTGAAGATTCAGTCATCTATGAGGCATAGTCCATGGTTTCTGGTGACATCAGCCTAGACAAACCTAGTGGGTGCCTTATACTCAAAGGAGTAGCACATGTGTATGGATCAAAATGTTCATTCTTCCCAAAGAACTGAAGTTTGCTTCCAGGGAATGTGTAGCATGTACATAGTTTATCTGAATATGGAGCCTTTCAGAAGACTTTTCAAAATACATATTAAACCCTCTTTCTGTCTTTAAGTTGCCTTTTCACTATAACTGCCAACAACAAGGAGGTTTAGAAAAAAATTTTCAAACCCTTTTCTGGAGTGTAAGGCTTATTCCAAAGTTCAATCACCTGATATTCCCTCTATTCTGAACTCCATTTCTCCTGATGTACACTTACAACCTGGGTGTATTTAAAACTCAGGCTTCTTCAATGAAGTTTTATTTGTAATATCCCAAATGAAAACAACCCAACTATCCATCACAGGTGAGTAGAAAAATGAATTGTGGTATATTTATTCAGTAGAGTACCACTAAACAATAAAATGAAGTATGGATGCAGATGACAATGTTGATAAAGCTTAACATAATTATGCTGATTGCAAGAAGCTGTGTAAAAAAGAATGCATATGCTATGATTTCATTGATATAAAATTCTAAAAAATGTGAACTTACCTATGTGACACAGATCAGATCAGTGGTTGCCAGGGGAGGAGGCAAGAAGGGGTTGGTCAAAAAGAAAGGATTACCAAGGGGTCCAAGAAAACTTTTGGAGGTGATGGATATATTCATTATCTTAAGTGTGGTGATGTAGTCATTGGTACATACAAACTTATCAAATGGTATACTCTAAACATGTGTAGTCTATTTATTATCAAGTATACCTCAATAAAGTTGCTATTGTATTAAAACAAACACAGACTCCTATTTGTAATTGTTTAACATTTGATTCCCCCAATAGACTAAGTGACATGATGAGAGTGATCAAGAATTTATCATTCCGTGATATCTCCTGTTGTGGCTGGTTCAAGGTGAGCTTTCAATGATTACATATTAAATGAATAAAGAAATGGCTAAGATATACTGTTATTAGACTATGTAATATTTTGTCTTTATTTTGATTCTGTGGGTCAGAATCAAAAACAGGAGTGGAAGGCCATGACTTCCTCTTTCTCTCTTCCCCTGTTATTGAACTATGTAATATTTTTTCCTTATTTTGATTCACACATTAAATAACTGATGAGGTTTTTAAAAAAATTTTAATTTTCATTGTTGTTCAAGTACAATTTTCTGCCCTTTACCCCCAGCCCAGTCCATCCCCCCAGCCCTCCCCACCTCCCTCCCATTTCCACCCCCGCCCTTGTTATTGTCCATGTGTCCTGCAAACCTTTCCCCCTTTCCCCTGAAATCCCCTCCCCTCTCCCCTCTGGTCACTGTCAGCCTGTTCTCACTTTAGTGTCTTTGGTTATATTTTGCTTGTTTGTTTTGTTGATTAGATTCCTGTTAAAGGTGATAGTGTTAGTCATTAACCATATTATTTCTCTTGTTATAAAGCCAACTATAGTATAAATGTCCTTGAAATGTGTTTTTATTTTTAAAAGCAACTCCATCCACAACTGCAAATAAGTTCAAACTCAACTACCAGTTTTAATAGGAATTTATGTTAGAAACGAAAGCTATGAAAGGTTAGCAAATATCAAGAGACAGCTAAAATATCCTGCTTGTGATATTTAAAGATAAGTAAGCTTCTAAAAGAATCCCACAGTGTGTAATCCCATCTGGATAGGTGAATTAATGTCAAAATGAAATGACTAACTTCTGTTTCACCAAATGTATATGACTACAAATGACGTCCATCACAACAGTGGAAGACTTGTCTAACTTGCCTACATCTCTGATTACGGTCTCTGAACAGTGATGTGAAGCAACACTCAGCAGAAAGTCTCTGTGCATCCCTTTCAATTGCTTCCAGGGTCATTGCTTTTAAATCCTGATTTTTTTTTTTTTAGGCTCAGAGATTGTTAGTCAGTCAGATGTCCCCTCCTCAAAAATGTCAACCCTGAGCCATTGGAGAGATTATGAGGGAGTTAAACCTGGAGCCTGTCTTGGAAATGGATCTATCATTCTCTTCCTAGTACCCTCAATGGCAACACCATCAGGCATTAAAATAGTAAAAATGCACATTACAACAATCTCATAAACAGCCTTCTATATAAATGTAAACACAGGGGCTGAATTGCCTCAAAAATTGCAGTTCTTACTCTTTAACGGTGTTTTATATTTTTCATACTTATTCATTTCACCGACTCCCTACTGCAATACTCACTCTGTCTGCCAGCTTCCCTCACTTTAAAATAGTTGCTCGAGCAGCTAGGAATGTTCTCGATGACAATTGCTTTTGTGATTTACTCAAAATCCTGACAATTTTTAGGCCTGAAAGAATAAAAAGCCTAAGATCTCTGGGGATATCACTGCTCAAGATCACATTTAATCTTCCTGTACCATCTTCCTTGAGTACTTTTCTGTTTCAGTACACTGCCAAGAAGTTGTGAAATACACCCTCTACTGTTTCCCCCTTATGACAGGTATTATCTTGAAGCTCTGTTCTTTTATTTCATTTGGTGCCCAATAACATCTCAAAATTTTCTTCGGATGTACTCACTAAGCATAGTAGATACTCCCTTAGCTTGCAGGGTATAATTTGTCTTTTTGTATTCATGTTCTAAGTTAACATTAACATTTCTGTTGAATATTTTGAGGATTTTTATTTTAAATTACTGGTAACTAATACTGACCCATCTTTGGTTGGCATCGGGTAACAGAAAACTTATAAGGAATAGTTGGTTCTGGATCTTGAAAGTCTAAATTTGTTATAAATATGGAGGGACTCCTAAATGACAGAGTTTGTCAGTGTGGTCTTGTAACACCTTGACAAGGAATAATTGTATTATCTAACTTTAAGAACTTGCCATTTTCCCACAGGCATATTACCAAACCAAAGTGGGGTTTGGCTGCCCCTGGCACCAAATGGCCAATTCAGGCAGAGGCTGGTAATAAAAAGAAAAATGTTTTTATTTAATGCAGAATGATCTGGGACATTGGAGGATTCCCCATCTCAAAGCCTATCTCCTCCACAAAACCCAGACAAAACCCAGGTATCCTTAGCAAGACCAAAACAAAAAGCAGTGCCCAGAATTCTCACTTCATTTTAAAGAACCATTCTTTTCAGCCTGAGGCAGCTTGTAAAGTGGTCATCCAGGTAGCTGAGCTTGTTCTGAGCTGCTATCTGTTTTCAGGCTCCCTGCTGGAGGCTGTATGTGGAGCCAGCATGCTGCCACTGGCCATATGGCTTTTAGGACTACAAGGTTCCATGCTCCCAGGCTGCAGAGCACATGAAGGCACTGGCAATTGCTCCACCAGGTAAGCAAGAGAGACTCCCTCCTGGAGAACATGGCCTCCTTACAGTCATGTGGCCCATGGAGAGGACAGGTCAGTACACTGTTGGAGTGCAGAGTGAGCAGCAGCCATGAGCAAGAGAGAGATTTCTCTGTTTCCCTGGGTTTATATTAGTTTTAGGTGAGGAATGAACCAGGTGCTTTCTCAGAATGATCAACTAAATTCTTAAACTTTCGTGCACTTTGGATTCAATTCCTTCTTTCCCCTAGCTAGGCTGACAGTCCTTTTGGGTCCAGAATCTCCCCTGACTTCTATTGCATGAGTACCTGCCTATCCTAGTCGCACCCCCAATCCAGTACCAGAAGGGGGTAAGAGGGCCTTTTCTTTCTTATCCAATTGTATTGCTAGCTTTGCACATCATCAGTGTAAGGACTTCCTCCTGCTGCCCTGTGGCCCAGGGGCAGGGGGGCAAGGGTGCCATCACCTGGGCAATGTGGCCCCACAATCCGGAGTGCCATGAAACTTGATGTCCTTGTCATGGCCCTGGGCGTTTGGGAAAGGGGTTGTCTGATTGCATGCCACACCCTTAGTGTGCTCCCAGCAGTCTGGACATCTGTCTATTGGTATCAATATCAGTGAAAAAAATGTTTATTATGATTTAGTGATAAGTTTACAAATACATGTAGATGTCAGAAATTTGATAGTTTCTTTTCCTTATGAGTAATGAGAGTTTTGCGAATCTTTTAGAGTCTTTGTTTCTCAGTTAACTTCTATAGAAAGATAATTGACAGTGTTATAGTTGCCCTGAAAAAGCTGGAGGAAATAATATCTGCAATTTGTTTAAGTTCATTTCATTTTATTTTATTACAAAAAATATTGTACTTTGATGATTCTTATTTTACAGATGAGAAAATGGGTAAAATAAAGCTTGGAAAATTCATAAAACTTTACCAAGGATTCATGCCCAATAACTAAAAAACTAGGCCGAACTGAGGTCTGCAACAACAAGGCCTATATCCATTCTAGTCATAATGCCTCTTTGATAGACTGAATGCCCCCTTAGGATGATGCCGAAGGAGGAAATACAGGGTTCCCTCTCTATTTTAGATGCTTGCCATGAAATGTTAGAACTGGTTTAATGGTTAGTTTAAGCATGGAATTGGATTGGGAGAAATATGGTGGATTATTGTTGCATTTTCATGTCTAACTATGAACAAGAGTAACTTGGGCATCTCTAGAAAAATCTTAATCAGCTTCATGTTTGAAGAGGACAATTCATGAGGCCTTCAGGCCCAAAGGGTATAGGGCAATTTAAAAATTTTCTCAGTATGATTCTCATATTCATTAAGATTTGGGGCAATTGGGTTTGATGCCTCACATTTGACCATTTAATTTGTGACTTTATTATGTGACTTAAAGAATTCTAGCAGTTGGTCTCATCTCCCTAATTTGGACCCTCACCACTATTTTATAGTCTCAGAAAAGCATTCTTTTGTTTTACAGCTATTTCTTTTAATAAGTCACAGAATTGTTTGGGGCATGATCAATTATGTATGATTTGGAGAGGTGGTATGGTGTCTGAACGGTAACTCTAAGTTAAAAAATAACTCTAAGTGAAAAATCAAAAGCCTTTCCTTTACCACTATAAAATGACCTTTTAAAATTTTTTTATATCCAGTACTTCTCACACAACCTGAAGGACAGTAGGTTTACAATATTGTTTTTTCTGTGAAATTGACATATTTAAAACTTACCATCATCAACATTCATTTACCAAAAAACCTTTTTTTGCAGCTATCATGTAGAGAACACCAGACATTCCATTAGATGTTGAGAGAAACTTGGCGAGCAAATTGGATTCAGCTCTGGCTCTAACCATGTGTATAATACAATGAAGTAAACAGACCAATCAAATAATCTGGGAATATATACTTACAAACAGTGAATTTTTCTATCAGGCGTTGGGCTCGTGTAAGAGATTGTTAGTTGTCCTCTAGTATTTGTATTTCTTCCACAGTAATAGAAATTGTATACTACTCATAATGGAGCAAATATTTACCAACCTTTTTTTCCCAGTGGAAGTGGCTGTGTGTGTTGGACCATTCAAGGCCGGGCAGGTTCATGGTGTTCGTGAAGATGGAAAACTATTCATGGAACTGTTGAGAGGTCTGACATGCCTTTATTCATTCACGGGGCAGTGAGCCATGCACGCTGCAAGTTGTGTGTCTATCTGCATGTCTCTGCATGGCACATGCCATGGCCCTTGTTCCCCAGCATGACACCCGTCATGGTACCTGTCCCCTTGCATGTCTCTCATCATCATCACCCAGCAAGGAGTCCCTATCTGTGTAAGTACTAGAAGGGGACAAAGCCAGAAAACTGTCAGAACATTACAGAACATAACATAATTCTGCCCATGCAAGCCCACTTCATGTTATGGGAGCAGTTTATGGGACCCAGTCTCAAGGCCATGAGAACACTGGTTGTCAGGCCCCTCCAAGGCTATGGGAACACTGCTTTCCTTGGTTACCCAGACACCTGGGTGAGGAAGCCAGACTGCCTCTATTTACCCTACACTGTGTAACTAAGTCCTTTTCATATTTATCAATAGGATAAATATGAAAATATCATGGACCAGTCTCTAGCAATTTTCCTGAGGAACACCTAAAGGGTGTCCTTTGCCCCTCATTTTTCTTTGTTTCTCCTGTCCTGCTGATTGTAATGTGGTTGTTGGTTAGAGCTGCATTTTGGATCAAGAGAATGAGGGAAACTCGTTAGAGATAGTGAAAAAGGCTGGAGGGAGGCTGAGAACCTATGAAGTTTAGGGAACAGAGCCACCATACCAATTTAGGAGTTTTACAGGGTATTCCAAGAATATATTATGGAGAAACAGAGATCTGATCTAGTTTGGGCATCAAGAAAATTTTCCCCAGAAGAAGTAGTATTTCAGCATGTTTGAAGGTTAGATGATTGATGTGTTGAGGATGAAGCGAAGCAGAAGGGATGAAGGGGTCATGGAGGATTCCAATCTAGAGAAACAAGATTATTGTGAGGAAATAATGCATGTGATAATGATTTGCAAAGTAGCATTGCTCCAATCAAAGACATTCTTATTATAAAGCCCAGGCTTCTCAGCACATGCTTCAAGACCTGATGGAATTAATTACCTGCCCATGTCTTTTCACTTTCAATTCTCATTACTCCTTCCCATGAATTTCAGACTAGGCTCATCAATTTGTAGTTCCCTTCCAGCATTCTTCTCTGCAACCCATGCCATTTTAAGAGAACCCTTTCAACTCTGCCTCCCTCGCAGAGAATTTTCTGAATAACCCTGGCCCTTCCAGGGTTCTGATTTCTAGGATTGTTTCATCCATTTCCATTTATACTCATTCTTAAGCTACATGATTTCCCTCTATCTTCTTCCACTTACTCCACTTCCTGTATAGGTTACCCAAGAGCAAGGACTATGCCTTGTATTTTCTTGTATATCCAGGAATGGCTAGTTCAAATCTCTGCTGTAATACAATTTGGCAACTGAATGACTTGAGTCCTGATTGAAAGTCCCTTCCAGCTCTGTCTTACCCATAGATGTGACCTGTTTGGTGATGAGTTTCTTTGAGGACCAGTCAAATATAATAATTTCTCATCTTAAGAGCACCAATGTTAAGAGTGGCCCTGAAAAATTCAAGGGAATAAAATTTTGCTCACCACTTCTGCTGCCCTGAAGGCCTTTGAGTAAATGATGGCAGCTGGATTGTACCTATGATGTCCAAATACAATATTAAATCTACCTTCTGTCTCTCTGTTCTGCCTGGTGGAGTTTGATGCATTGAATTTTACATGTAAGAACCAATTTACTTTTGATAAATTCATGCTCCAGGCTATATGGCACTGACCACTACATTGGGGACATTTTGACAGATGAACAGGTATGCAGGCAGAGCAGGTCACCCACGATGTGGGTTGCTTCTCCAATGGTCCTTGATCCTGGAGAGATTTTGACTCCTGCACTCACCGCTGGCTATCAAAATAAATACAGAAAGTTTGCCACCTTTGGGGGCATTCTTTCTCACCTTCACTGAACTATTGCACTTGAGTCTTCCAAAAAAAAATGTAATGTTAACCCTGAGAACTAAAACCTCAGTTACACAGAGCCAGAGGGTGAAAAAAACCACAGCAGATAGTTGAAATTCCATATTAATAAAGAGTTGACCAAGCTAATAATTTTTTTAATTTAAACATTTTTGAAGAGACTTTCTAAATTTTTTCATTTGCCATATTACCTTTTTACCTAGGAAATATGCAACATGCTTCCATTTTTTCATTCATTTATTCAGCTAACATTTGCTTAGTATCTGTTAAATGCTCAGTACTAAGAAGAAAAGTAAAGAAAAGAAATCGTCTCTGACCTCAAAGGGCTTATAATCTAGAAAATGGCAAACATTTTCTGCAAAGGGGCAGACAGTAAATATTTTTGGTTTTGCAGGCCACAGAATCTCTGTGACAACTATTGTGCCTTTGTAGTACAGAAGCAGCTATAAACCCTAAATTCGATTTTGTTTGCCTGTCAAGCACCTACTCCCCATTAAGACTCTGTTCAAAGAAAACAGTTTATAGGAAAACTTTCCTGACCATGATTAATGGGAAAAAATTATTCCTCTCCTTTTGTGAACTGCCCCATTTTTTAACTCTTTCTCAGAACACCCCTAACATTTGACTGCACTCATTTGTTTACAATTTGTGAAAGGAAGTCCAGACAGAGGGAACAATGTCTGCAAAGGTGAATAGGCAAGGCCTGTCCTGGAATGTTTGCTAAACTGTTTATCTGGATCCGAAGCTGTGAGTGAAGAAAGAAGGTGCTAGTGTAGTGAAGATAAGCACAGGGAGGGGTGGGAGTGGGGGGTTGATCATGAGGGCTAGGGGTTGGCCAGGCCATTTGAGCTTGATGTCGCATAGAATAAGGTCTACTCAAGGGCTTTCCCAAGGGAAATGCATGATAAGATTAATCTTCAGAAAGGTTGTTTCAGGTGCCTTGTGAAGTGGGTTAAGGCTGGAGACAAGACCTGATGGATGGACACAGGTTGTCAGGAAGCTGGAACAGTGTTTTAGGTGCAGTCATCTTTGTTGCCACCACTCTAAGCTTCGATTGCACAAGGCAGTCATGGCTTCATTGGGCCCTGAAGTAGGAATCAGAAGCCCTTCTAGATTTAATCTCAGCATTCTTTGATGCATGACTCTGAAAGAGCCATTGCCCTCTCTTGAGTTTATACCCTCAGCTGTACGACAAGCAATGTAGTTGAAGTTGTTTCCAGGCTGTTTTCCAGCTCTACATGCCTGCACATTGATTGCTTGATCCCTGGTTATCATTTTAGATATGAGAATTACTGTGTCCCCTGCCCCCCTTTTTAAATTTGGACAACCTTAATCAAATTGTAATATTTTAAAGAGCACAGTTTAGGACCTCATTTTATGAAGGCTATGTTAAAGAAACTTTGAAGATACCTTAGAATATTTTTTACTTTTATTTCCTCTACCCTTACCTCCTGCTGATTCTCCCTGTAAAATATTTCATGAATCCACCCCATCCCTTTTGTTTCCCCCAAATTCCACATTCAGATCCTGAATCATTAGTTTATTACTCTAGCTTGTGTGGCCCTTTACTCTGGTACTAACCTATTTTTCCATGATTATTTTCTCTTTTCCACCATACATCAGACAAAAATGCCCTCTGCCTGGAACCCACATCTCTTGGCATAAGTCACACAGTCTTATAACAATTATTTTATTTATCTGTCTCTTCCATGGGGCTGTGACTGTGACCTATTAATCCTTGTATCTCCAGAGACCAGCACAGTGCCTGGTATATACAATAAACCGAATGGATGTGTGAACTCAGGAACAGTTTTATTTAGTGTAGACCAATTCCCCCCTCTTCCTAGAGCGTCTTTCTTGTCTCTCCTTCCCAGTCTGTGTTCAGGCTACTGCTTTGCTGGCTGCACGTACAACCATCTCTCGCATGGTGCTCTTACTGAAGGTCTCAACATAGTGCCAATTCTCCCTTCTCAAAGTTTCTGGCACCATCGTTTCTTTACTCTTCTTTCACATTAATCTCATTCTTGTCTATGTTTTAGTTATTATGCAAGGGCCTGTTTACTCTATAAATAGACAGCAGTATCTGTGATACACAGGAGCTATATCTTACTTTGCTTCTTCTGGAGCATCTATGGCATTACTTGTAATTAATAGGTATTCAATTAAAGCATTCATAGGTAGAATATGAAATCAAACTTCCTGCAATAAAGACACTACAAGCATCAAGTTGTCTGTTTTGTGCCAGACAAACATAGTTTTTACCAAAATGAAAAACCTCAGCTACCCTCTTCCATGGTGGTCTAGTTCTGATGACCTGAGGACAATTGAAAGTAGACTGACTAAAGAAAAAGAAAGACCCCACAATCTCTACATTTTAAATGCTGGAAGGGATTTATCTGTGGAGTCTACAAGCAACAATTTGCATGTTGGTTTATGTGAAGGAAAGAAAGCCCAAGCATCTGAGTGGGGCTGCCAGTGCACTGGGGATGAAGGAACAGCAAAGAAAGAAGGAGCAGGGGCTCAGGGCCAGGAGACAGAAATCAGTAATCCACTTACTATTCAGAACACTGAATGGCTGCAGGCTACTGGCAAGAGGTTCAGCAATTATCTGATTAACTGCTAATGGTACACCAAGAAACCTCTTCAAGACTGCACTTTTTTTTTTTTTTGATAAGTGACACAGAATGGCAAGAAGTTGATATTTTGTGCAAACAGCTGAGAGCTGCAGGTAGGTGGGCCATATGGAGGCCCTGGTGGGCCATCACTCTTTCAAACTTGGAAGCAAATAGCCCTTTTTGCTGCTGTTATAACTCTTCCTGGAAATATCAGCTTCTCTATAGCAACATAACTCAAATTTAATGTGAGGACTGAAGTGGTTTTCCTTTCCATTTTGAGTTCTTGCTTAGAACAGGAGCGCCAGGTATCTATCTTTTCAGTGGGACCTTAGAAAACAGCCTTACATCTTTCTGCTAGTGACACCCAAGCCATACGGGGATGGGTAGGTATCTCTCCTTGCTTTGTAATGTAGGTGCAAAGATCACCAGCCTCCGCTGTCTGCTCTGGTTATTCATGAGAAATTGCCCTCATTTTAAAGCCAGATGCCACCACTGTGGCATATAATTCCTCTATTTACAACCCACCTGCTTCCTGACCTTCTTTCGGACACTGATCTCTTAAAGTAGACTTCAAAAGACTTAGAAGGCCTACGCTGTCTTGAGAGAGAACTTAATTAAGATTATGCACCCCAGTGTTCACAGCAGCATTATTTAAAATAGCCAAATGCTGGAAATAGCCTAAGTGCCCAGCAGTAAATGAATAGATCAAAAAACTGTGGTACATTTACACAGTGGAATACTACACAGCAGAAAGAAAGAGAGAGGGGGGGAGAGAGAGGGGGGGAGAGAGAGAGAGAGAGAGAGAGAGAGAGAGAGAGAGAGAGAGAGAGAGAGAGAGAGAGGAAGGAAGGAAGGAAGGAAGGAAGGAAGGAAGGAAGGAAGAAAGAAAGAAAGAAAGAAAGAAAGAAAGAAAGAAAGAAAGAAAGAAAGAAAGAAACTCCTACCCTTTGTGACAGCATGGATAGAACTGGAGGGCATTATGCTAAGTGAAATAAACCAAGTGGTGAGAGATAAATACCATGTGATATCACCTATAAGTGGAACCTAATCAACAAAACAAATGAGCAAAATAGAACCAAAGACATTGAAATAAAGAACAAACTGATAGTACCAGAGGGGAGGGTGGGTAATAGAGGAAAGAATGGGAAGTATCAAGGAATAAGTATAAAGGACCTGTGGACACGGACAATGGTGGGAGGATTGAATGTGGGAGGTGGGGTTGGGTGGGCCAGGGGAGAGCAATGGGGGAAAAATGGGGGCAACTGTAACTGAGCAACAATAAAAAATTTTAAAAAAGGATTAATCAAGACTAGACTGAGTGGTTTGATAGTAAGTCACCTTTCCCAACATTTTTTTTTAAACCTCACCTCTCAGTTATAGAAAAATTAAATGTGAAAGCATTTATTTCTAACTGGCATTGAAAACCAGAGTCATCATCACAATTGACGCCCCTTCATTTGTTTTCCTGATGATTCAGGAATCTGGAGGCTGTCTCTGTAATAATGTTGAAAAGTAATTTCTTATTTCTACTGATAATATCCTGAGTATTCTCAGTGACTCCTACTCTACCCTTCAATTCCCAGCTTCAATTTTTGCCACTCCCCCTTGATTGTATAAGGGAAAAGTGACTTCTGAAATAGAAACATTTGGTGTAATTTTCAGTGGGATAATCATTAAAGCCTGTATCAGGCAAAAGTTAACTAAGAGAATGTTCACATAAAAACCTTTCACTTTGTCACAGTTCATGAAACAGGGATGCTTTGAAAGCAAAGACATTTATTTTTGAAACTGAAAAGGCCTTTATGTTAGAAAATCAAATCCTGCATGCAAGTATTATAGTAGCTTTATCCCCAAAATTGGTTAATGGAATGTCTTTTATGTGGATATCAATTATACCACGGTAAAAAGTCAATTGCATGGTAATTGTAGGATAAAATAATGGATTCATCTTAGGTAAACTCAAAGTCATGTTTGAAATGTAGTTCTTCATTATTGCATTCTTGATGTATGAAATTAATTTTATCTATATAATGGTGTTCATTAAATGTAAAAGTTTAGTAATAAATGTCTTATACAAATTTTAAAACCACAGTATGAAAACAAAGAGAGAGTCAAATTTTTAACTGATTTTACTTTCTCTCTTTTCAATTACTAACCTCATTTGCTAACCCACTCCTTTCCACCAATCGCCTAAAATAAATATGATTATTAAGTTTTGAACTTATATTTTCTTTTAGCTTTTCTTTATTAAATTTTTATTGATTGATTTTAGAGAGACATATTTATATATCCATCGGTTGATTCTTTTTTTTTTAAAGATTTTTTTTTCCTTTTAGATTTTATTTATTTATCTTTTAGAGGGGAAGGGAAGAAGAGAGGGAGAGAAACATCAATGTGCGGTTGCCTCTTGTATGTCCCCTGCCGGGAACTGGCCTGGCAACCCAGGCATGTGCCCTGACTGGGAATCGAACCGCGATCCTTCGGTTCGCAGGCCCGCGCTCAATCCACTGAGCTACACCAGCCAGGCGGTTGATTCTTATATGTGCCCTGACCAGGGATTGAACCTGTAACCCTGGCGTATCTGGACAATGCTCTGACCAACTGAGCTTCCCAGCCAGGGCTGAATTTGTTTTTTCTTCACGAAGTACATTAAGGGTAAAATATTGATTCCTACTTTGTTGTTACTCAAGCTTTGTTTCAGTCTTATTGGGTCTCTAGTAAGAACAAGAAGAAGAAACAAATTTTTAACTGAGAGCTTGTGTTGTTCTATGCAGATCAATTCTGCAGTCTTGCCCTAACACATCCATCCCTTCCCTGTGTAAGCAAACCATCTTGTTACAGCAGCAACAATGGTCTTGCCTAAGAACATGGACATGAACTAAGGTGGGGGGATGATGAAGGGAGGGGGTATTGGATGGAGGGGAATAAAAGGGAGAAAAAAATGGGACAACTGTATTAGCATAATTAATAAAATATACTAAAAAAAAAAAGAACAAGAGGATCAGTAAGACATATTCTTGCAACAGTTCAGAAGGAAGAGAGCCCCTGATGAATAACAGAGATTTCCAGGAAGTTTGGATGTGGTACCAAGTACTTTTCTCTTGTTTTGCATGGCTTGGACAAACTGAGAGACAATCAAGCACATCTTCTGAGACATAATCAACTTTTGTTTCATCGCCAGTACTTCTTTTTGTTAATCCATGAAACCTAAAACCTGGAACCTATTCATGCTGTCCCTTCATTACCCTTAAATCAACTTCCAGATTTGGAGTTATACCTGTAACATATTTAGTCATTCATTAAACAATGTCCACCTAATGTGTTTCAGATACTATTACCTTTGAGAAAATATTGGAATTCTATTCTTTACATAGGAGACAAAATGTAAATATTTGAAAAAAATTCTATCATAGGTATCTGATATCACTTACCAATATTAAAAAGAGATAAAAATAGAAAAAAACACACCAAACATTTTGGATGTTAACTGGATGATCAGTTTGTGACATGTGAGCTGCAATTCCAGTCACAACACTTATTGCAGCCAGTGACTGATTGCTCTTCTAGTTGTCAGTGCCTTCGTTCCTGTCAGGGTCCTTCTTAATTGCTGTCATCATGAGGAAGTCCTTTGTACATAGTAGGAAGAATATACTGGTTACTGAGTTGAGTGGTAAAGATTTTACAGACCTGCCACCAGGCTTTAATTACCTTCAAGATGTCCTTTTGTGAGCCTATGTGGCAAGTACTTGTCAATGTAACTGTCACAGCAAAAGAGAGATAGCAGGAAAGCTCTGTGTATGGAAGCTGTGAGGTCAGTGCAACAGGACCTATGCCCTGTCAACCTGTGAGTGAAGGAAGACGAGAGAGTGAAGTGCCCTTGATTTGCCCCAAACTGAAATTTTGTGGATCTTGAGAAGTGTTCTTTGATTGCTTTACATCGGGCAATTGCTCTGATGTTGAATTGTTTTACCAGCTATGAAGACAAAACTTTAATTTTAGAGTGAAATTTACAATTTAGATACATGTTAAAAATAAAACTTCAGTTTCCCAAGACAATTTTCATAATGGAAAACTTGCAGACTTGGAGAATATGATTAAAATGCCCTGGAGTGTAGAAAGGGTCTACTGGGCTGTGTTCTCACCCAATTCTGCGATTGACCGGCTTCCCCACGCCTCTGCAGTTCCTCCCTCTGTAAAGTGAATGTCCTGGATTGGAAGCGAGTCAATCTGTTTTAAAAAGAAGTTAGTTCCTCTCATTTGTAGTTTTGATTGATGATTTACTGGGGCAAGTTGAGGCCAATATGGGATACCATTTTCTGTTCTCCAGAACATTCCTCCAAATAATAATTAAAGGCTGATATTCCACTCGGGGGTAGTGGGGCACCTAAACTGAGTATTTGAGGATAGCCAAATGCCAAAAATGTTTCGTATGCCCATGGCAATAACTTGAATCTTTCTCTCTGCTAGCCTGCCCAACAGAATTCATATCAGGTTCAGTATATCTCTGCATGTCTCTGTGTGTACAAGTTTTCATGTTTAAAGAGGGGTGAGGAACTCTTTAATGCTGAATGCTAAGGGGCCAAAATAGCAAATTAACTCCCAGTTGTGTTATGTAGGCCTAAAAAAAACCCATTTGCTTTGTAATCATAGGAACCATATTTGTTAATAGAACATAGTTATCTTCTTTGCCAGGTTTTCTCTCCAATTTTTCAAAATGATATGCATTTGGCTTAAAGAATTGTTGGTAGAAAATCTGGAGTTTGCTGTTTTGAATTTTGTGAGCCAACTTTCAGTAGTTGATGATTCATTTTATAATTGTTTCATTCAGTAAAAATTGGTATATACTTGAAATTTATTTATTTTTTAAAAGATTTTATTTATTTATTTATTTTAGAGGAGAAGAGAAGGAGAAAGAGATGGAGAGAAACATCATTGTGTGGTTTCCTCTCATGCCTCCCACTGGGGACCTGGCCTCACAAAACCTAGGCATGTGCTCTGACTGGGAATTGAACTGGCAACTCTTTGTTTGCAGGCCGGCACTCAATCCACTGAGCCATACTAGCCAGGGCTATACTTGAAATTTAAATGCCCCAAACAATTTATCAAATTGGAATACTGAATTAAAGAAAAAATACTCAAACTCAAAATAATTGCAATAATAAGTGTAATATACTTGAATGATAAGGATGCCCAGCTCCATAGAAAATATGGTTGCACATTTGATTCTTTGTTTATAGACTTGGATACCACAACGTATTTTTAATGTTCATTCATACATTCATTCATTCAGCAAATAATGCCCTAGTGCTCACTTTGTGTCAGGTACTTTTGTAGGTGCTGAATGCAGAGCAGTGAAAAAAAATAAATAAAAACAGTTAAACTCATAGAGCTCATAGAGGGAGGAGAAGGAAAATAAATATAAAAATATACCAAATGGTGATAAATGCTATGGCTCAGAACAGATCAACATAATGGGACAGTTACTATAGGGAGTAATCAGGGAAGGTCTCACCGATGTGGGGACATTAGAGACATGAAGGAACTGAGAGAATGATGCATGCAGATGTTTGGGCAACAAGTTTTAGACAGATGAACAGCAAATACAAAGTTCCTGATTGCTTGTGGTTTCCTAGTGAAATAGGGAGCAGTGTCATCAAGATGTGGGTGGGGAAGAAAGTGTTAGAGATTTGAGTATAGAGGAGTAGAAATGGAATGGTCTTCTAAGATCTTGGGATAAATAATAGAATGTACAATGGTAGCATTTCTTGGCTTCAGGAAGGGCCTTCTTGAACTAAGTGGTCATAAACTTTGAGACCAGTCAGCATGATTATGTGTTTTTTTCAGTTATGATCACCTGTGCAGGTACAGCTGTAAATAGTCAGAAAGGAGGTTTTATCCGGGGTTAGGGTTTTGTCTGGCAAATAGGATTGAGGAGAGAGATACAAGGGAGTTGGAGGTGTAATAAAGCAGTGAAAGGAAGGTTGGAACAAGAGATTTTACATTAAAGTGGCTGGTCATCTAAAACATTACTACTGATTACCATCCCTTTCCTGTCTCATCCACTTGTGAAGTTGCTCAAGTTATAAACCCATGAGTAATTGACTCTGTTTTGAGTTACGTATCTGGAAGCATACCCCAAGACAAGATGCCTTACTAATTAATGATTTATTAAGTAAGGGTCAGAGGGGAAACTGGTAAGGAATTTGGGGAAGCAGGACAGCTAAAAGAAGATGTCCAGCAAGAATGAGATATCAGGCAAAGTCCCACAGAATCTCTTTCAAGGAAACTCAGAACTGGAATTTAAGTCTTAGGGTTGTCCTGATGGTAGGAAAGGAGTTGGAGCTTTCATGCTCCTAAACTCATCAATCATTGGCTGAAGATTTCCCAGAGCCTGCACATCTCCAGGCTCTGAGCTGTCCATGTCTGTGAGCCAAGTAGCACAAGAGCAATACTCCAAAAAAGTCAAAGGTATTGGCTATGGGAAGCAGAAGTACACCAAAGAGGAGGCGGGAGGTGCACAGAATTGTTTAAAAGGATCCAAGGGGATCAGAATGAAGGCCTCTGTTTTAGTTTTCCCTTTCATCCACAGTATCTGATTTATCAGGAAAAAAAATGTTGGTTATCATTGTAAAGATAAATTCATTCTCAACTCAGCAGAAAGATGTTCTCCAAATATAAATTATATTGTGTCATTCCTTGACTTAGAATGCAATCCTGATTTCTCATAAATCTCTTCAAGTTCTGTCCCTATCTCTTCAACTGAAGTTGTCTCACTCACTCCCTCACTACTTTCTCTAGCAGAGTTTTAGTTTAAGTTCTGTGAACATGCCAAGCTACTTGCTACCTCAGCCCTTCTCTGCCTGGAGAACTCTTCCATTTCTTCCTGCACAGAAACACCCCCATGGCCACTGTTCCAATGGAGGCACTGCTTGCATTCAGCACAATCAGTTCCCACCACAATTATTATCACTCTGCCCTCATTATTTCCAGTACATGCTTTGTTTTCCTCGCAGCATTTTCATCTGTGACTATTTCTATTTATTAGTGTTTCTTCTACTGTAGTATAAGCCTCATGAACACAGTGACTGCTGTATCACCGTGCTTAGCGCAATGCTGGGCACACAGTTGACACTCAGTAAATGATTCTTGGACTAGTGAGTTACCACCTGGATGTTGTTTCCTTGCCCTTGGCATAATTAAATAGGAAGATTTCCTTTCTGTAAAATATTCCCAATAGATATTCTTCTTTTTCAGAATTGTCTGAGCCTGAATTTAAATCCTGATGCCTTCTAGTGGTGCCAAACACTAAACCTACCAGCTACTGTGATTTTTTGATACATTTTATTATTGTGTTAAGTATATCATTGTTACTCAATGAATATTATTTGTAGTTGTTACAATAAACAAATCAATTATTTGTGCTTTTAAATTTTAATAATTTTATGTTATATTTATTTGTTGCTATACAAATGATTTAAGCACTGAAAACACAAACCAATGCCCTTATAATTTAAGCTCATAAGTAGATGCTTAGAGAAAAATTTTTGGAGGCCAAGTCACAATACACTCAAAGTCATTTAGTTGGATTTCTATAAATGATGGCCTAGCAACGTAAATAACAAAAGTGTTTTAAAATATACATTCAAATAATTGAAAATGTTATATTTATTTAAAAAAAAAAACAACAACACTGCAAGCCTTAGATGGAACTTCCAAATATCATCTTTAGTGATGAATGAATTGTATCTACTCTCTTACATGGAATACATATTTACCAGTGACTGAAGTATAGATCATTTCTAAAGCATCATTTTATTTTAAATATCTGAAGGGAAGCTTTGATACCACATTTTTCATTTTACACTCATGAAGCTGATTGATTTCTAAATTACTTTGCTATGATGATCCAATTCTAGATTTAAAATCCCAGAAAGATAAGAGTTTTGGGTTATGAGGAAATTTTAATGCTCAGCACCCAAGTCACTTTTTGTTATTAAGCTACATACTTGGGGAGACCATCAGCTGTTTCGTGGGCAGAAAACCATTGGTGCATTACAGCTGCACTCAATCTAACTGTGGGATGACCTCACGTGAAACTTCTAGAATCCTGTCTTTGGATGTGGAAGTAATATGTTTATGATTCTTTGCAAGCTGTAGGCCCAATGGGCCCACTTTCTCTGGTGTTGAACTGTTCACGTCTTCAGCAGCATTAACATCTATGAGAATCTGGTATCAAAGAAAAACAAAAACAAACTCCATTGGACAAGCAGATCTTTTTTAAACTTTATATCTCACTAGGTTTGCCTTCCCTGAACAGTTAATATAATGGAATCATACAATGTCATTGTTTGTGCCTGGCTTCATTCTCTTGGCATAATGTTTGTGGGGTTCATCTGTGTTGCAGCATATTTCAGGGCTTTTGTTGTTGTTGTTGAATGGCATTCCATTGTGTGGATACACTATAGTTTTGGTTGTTCATTCACAACTTGGTGAACATTTGGGTTGTCTCCCATTTCAGATCTTATGAGTAATGTTGCTGTGAATAGTCAGTCACATGCAACTCTTTGTGTGAACATGTCTTCGCTACCCAGGAGTAGAATTGCTGGGTTGTATGGTAGGTCTTATAGTAAGTTGAACTTTATAGAAACTGAAAAACAAATACAAAAAAATTAGTTTCGAGTTCACCGCTTGGTGTGCTGCTACAGTGTTTGCAAAGATAAACACAAAGAAACAATTCTTTCTTCAAGAAGAAAGAAACATCTAGAAAGTGGTAAATAGACTGCAAGCAGCCTAGTGTGGCAGGATATTCTGATGGACTTTCTGGTCTTTTTCAGTTGAGATCCAAAGGCCTGAATCATTACAATGAAGGCCCATTATCCAAAATTCTAAATCAGGTTGCCATGAAATAGGCAAATGTGCTAACAAATGATGAAAGCTATTCTGCCAGCAGCCAGCCATCAAAGAGTAAGATCTTTGGAAGAGAGTAAGACTTGGAAGAGAAATAAAAGTTGGATGAGGGAGCATTCTCTCACCTGCTACTGTCTCTGAGGCTCCCATTTCTCTTGTCCACTCCATCACAGAGGAAAGGGGAAAAAACATTTTTCAGATCCAGGTAAGTCAGAGATACTTCAAGGAGGTCACATCACTGCCTTTGTGAGCATGTCCTGGGATTTCAGCTTGAGGGAGCAGAGCAAAAATAAAGAGGACTACCCTGGTACTGACTGACTTGTGCTGCCTGTGAATGAGTAACATGTGTCAGATTTCCATGGGCTAAGCAGGTAGATGAGTTGGCCAGGGGGTATTTTAAAAAGGGCCCTCTCCAAAAGGGCTGTCTGGTAGAGCAAAAGACTGTGATAGAGAAGGCTTAGATGGGAGGAATTGCCTGAATCCCAGAAGCTGAAGCCTGGTGTCTTAAGGAGCCAGCAAGAGAAGGGGCATTGCTCATGTCATGTGTTCTCCTAAAAAGCTGGTAGAGTCCCTGCAAGAGGAAGAACCAATAGTCGTGCCTCCTCCACTTTCAAAGGGAACCCACCAGAACCACCCACCTAAGACTGCACCGAATTGTCTTCCATGATGCCCTCACCTATGTGGCCCAACCCCAGGGGAGTCAGAGACCATGGCCAGTGAGTGGTGGGAGAAGGTAGAGTTAAAAGAGAGAACAAAGTTGTCCATACTGCTCTTCCCTCACCACAGGTTTCTGATCCTGAGATGCTCATGGCCTGGAGACAGAAGAGAAGCTTTAGTTTGAATGATGGGATTGGATAGACGTTTTGATTACCAATATGGATGACACTTTTTATATTAAAATAAAACTCTTCTTGGGAATGAAGGAAACTAAGGGACCGTTTATTATCCACAAGTGACCAAGTGAGCTATGAGACCTGCGTGGGATTTCACACGAGAACTGTTGGCAGCCTGTTCAATGGCGGAGGAGTGGGGGAAGAAGTGGTGTTCCCGGCTTGTACCCTACCACTTCCAGCACCTTTTGTATAATGATTTAGGACTGACATAGGTGTTAGTGGGAGTGGAACCCACAAAGCTAAGTTGGGACTGAACTTTAAAAGATCTTATAGCCATGGGCAGAGAACAGATACATAACAATAGTTACATGTTATGAAGATTAATTTGGAAGTTGTGTGTAGGGTGCTTTAATAAGATAGAATTCAAAATCCAAAAATGTTCTGAAGGTCATGTACTAGTCAGAAACATATGATGAGATTATGGTGATGGTAACAAAAAGAAAAGTTGACTTCTTTTAAAAGAGGTATTTACAAGAAAACTTTGCCTTTCAAAGTGAGCAGAAGGTTGCACAACCATTTCTTCCCTTCCTTGTATTTAAGACCTTACTTCCCCAGAGAACCTCCTGGTAGCCTGCAAGAGTTAATGTTCCATTCTAAGCACCTCAGCACAAGGGACTTCTTAAAATGGGTGGCAAGTAGGAGTGAATTTAGTCCATTTATTCACCAAGCTCCCACAGGGCTGTAAGGAAACAGAATAGAAAAAGAACCAAGGAGGGCAGAGAGATCGGTATTCGATATATAGCACCTCACTGTCAAAATTTCAAACCAAACAGCATGTTTCCACACATCTCTACTCCCCCAAAGACTGAGAGGAAATGAGAAAGTGCAGACTGTAAATGTCAGTGAACTGCTAGATTATAGAGTTAGTAGAAAAAACATATTTGCAACCCCTAACACAGTTAAGCAGAGCTTCAGGGAGAATATGGAATTTTCTAACAGAACTTTTGATTTGCAATCAGTGTGCAAAGCTATTATTAGAAGAAAAGGCTTGATGTAGTGAGGAGATGGGGGGGTAGTCCAGGTTTCCATTTAAACAAACTTTTCACTTTTTAAGGAACATTGAGGCCTACTCAGTACCCATTCCACTTTTTGGGTGGGATATTTGGATACTTTGAATGAATAGGCTTGCATGATTTTTATGTCTTTGCCTTTAAATTCACAAATCAATATACCTTGAACACAGCTATCTCCCCTCTCAGTTTCTTCATTTGAAAATTTAAGTCCTTCTTGTTCCAACATATGACTGTTAATTGTAGTAGCTACCATTTATTGACCACATGGCAGAACTTGACGTACACACTGTCATTTAATTCTGGTGGAACTTGGAAAGGTACTTTGCAGGTGACGAAACAGATTCTGGGAGAGATTCTGAGACTTGCCTGAAAGCACACAAATTAAACAAATGGTGGATCAGGGATAAAACCAGTTCTGTTTTCCTCCAGAATCTGCCCTGTCTACAGCGAGTCACTGTCAGAAACAAAACCCCAAGGACCTCAGGGACCCAGAGCTGACACCCACGGCTGAACTGAGTCATTGCCACGCATCCAGAGGCGTCAAGTGGTGGAGAATGGACCCACCTGTTTGTATGAGCACATTTTATAGGCATTTTTGTGTAACAATGTGCATGTTGCCTATTTATGTCCTATCTCTGTCTCCAAGAACATATAATAATATAGCCATTTTCTTCCCTTCTCCTTTTACTGAAATGCTTACCTTTAATTCCTAAGGAACTAACTTTAGACTTCCAGGTCCTGGGTTACGTTCTTTGAGCTTTTATTTCAGGGATGTTTGATTCATGCATATTGAGGTTAAAATCCTCCCATTTGTTCTTTTCTCATTTACAATTTTTTCTATCTCTTCTAACTATAAGCCTTGATTTCTGTTTTTTAAATTTTTTATTGGATTTTTTTCATTGCCATTTAGCACCCTTATCCTCCCCCCGCACTCACCACATTCTTGATGGTCTCTTATGCTGTGTTTGTCAAAGTCCTCTTTTTCCCCTTCACCTACTTTAAAGTCACAAGGTACTCAACAGGTTACCTAACATCTTTAACCAAAGTTGTCCCGTGAATGAAATAAGAATATTTACTTCATAGTGTTGTTGAGAAAATAAAACACATAATATATGCAATGTTTCTGGTTAATAGCAAGTTTTCCTTTTTTCTTCTTTCTAGGCTTTCTTTTTCTTACCATTTTTTATAGTCTTATACTAGTATTTTAACTTCTTTCTACAGATCCTATACATTTTTCAAGGGTTACCTGGCCCTGACTGTGGTCTAAAACATACACCTATGTTTTGTATTGTTGTTCTGAGCAGACCTGTCTATGATTTCCTATAGCTTTTTGTATAATTTTAAAAATTAATTGTTGATTTTTAAAAATGTGATAGGAACTGGAGCTATAATAGCAAACAAAATAGGTAAAAATGCTTGCTCTCTTGATGTTACATTCTGTTGGGGTTGAGGGAGAAAAGATGGACCATTTAAAGTGTAAAAATGTAGAATGGTGTTTACGGGCTGGTAAATACAATGAAGGGCTGAAAGGGGTGGTGCACTTGGAAGAGTGAGTGGAGACTCCCTGCCACATACCACTCCGCACCTTCTCCTGTGTACCTCTTCATTTGGTTGGGCCTGAGGTACATCCACATGCAAAAAAAAAAGGAAACAGCTTACATCTTTCCAAAATTATCTCAACATAGATCACAGGCCTAAATGTAAATGTAAAATCATAAAACTCCTGGAACATAGCATTGAAGAAACTTGACATGACCTTAGGCTTGTTGATGACTTTAGGTAGAACACCAAAGGCATCCATAAAAGAAATAATAAGTTGGACTTCAGTATAATTAAAAGCTTCTGCTCTGTGAAAGACCCCATCAAGGGAATGAGAAGACAAGCCACAGACTGGGAGGAAATATTTGAGAAAGTCATTTCCAATAAAGGACTCTTATCCAAAATATACAAAGAACTCTTAAAACGCAGCCATAAGAAAGCAAACAACCTGGTTTAAAAATGGGCAAGAGATATGAACAGACACTTCAACAAAGAAAATACACAGATGATAAATGACCATATGAAAAGCAGCTCAACATCATATGCCTCAGGGAACTGCGAATTAAAACAATAGTGAGATACCACTACACATCAGATACTAGTGAGGACGTGGAGCAACAAAAACTCTTTTTCATTACTGGCGAGAATACAAAATGTACAGCTACTTTGGAAGACATTTTGGCAGTTTTTATAAAACTAAACATATTCTTACCATGTGATTCAGCAATTATACTCCCTGGTCTTTATTCAAATGAGTTGAAAACTATATCTACATACTAACCTGCTCACAGGTGTTTATAGCAACTTTATTCATAATTGCCAGAACTTGAAATCAACAAAGATGTCCCTTAGTGGGTAAATGAACTGAATATACTGTGTTACATTCATTCAATGGAATACAATTCAGTGCTAAAAAGAAATGAGCCATCAAGTCATGATGAGAGATATGGTGGAAACTTAAATGCATGTTGCTTGGTGAAAAAAGGCCAATCAGAAAAGGCTACATATCGTATAATTCCAATTAGAAGACATTCTTGAAAAGGGAAAACTACAGAGACAATAAAAAGATCAGTGGTTGCCAGGATTTATGGCAGGGAGGGATGAATAGGCCAAACACAGATAATTTTTAGGGTGCAGAAATTATTTTGTATGATGTTATAATGGTAGATACATGTCATTATGCATTGCCCATCACAGAGAATGTGTAACATTGAGAATGAACTCTAATGCAAACTATGGACTGTGGATGATGATGATGTGTCAGTGTAGGTTCAGTTCATTGTAATGAATGTACCTCTCTGGTATCTTGGGATCTGGTATCTGGTGGGATCTTGGTAGTAGGGGAGGTTGTGGACCTTGGAGTGAGGGTGAGGGAGTGGACAGGTAATGTTTGCTAACTCTCTGTACTTTCTACTCAGTTTTGCTGTGAGCCTACAACTATTCTAAAAAAAAAAAAAGTCTACTTAAAAATGAAGAATACTATTTTCTGCATGTATTCTGACCATATTCCAATCCCACCTATTTTCTGACCTGTCGACATGAGTGACTATGGAGTGTTCACATTCTACCATTATTTTTGTTGCCAAGAACAGCAGTGGCCAAATGTGTCCTTTTTGGCAATGATTACTCTCTCAACTTACTTTAGTGAATAATTCTATAAAATGTATTTAGGTTTCATAAGAACTTTATAAGGCAGGTAAAATATCTGATATTCTCCCTGATAAAAGAGGAAGCTGGTTTGCACAGCAGTTCGGTAACTTGTTGCATATCATACACATTGTTAGTGGCAGAACCAAATTAGACCTCTGACCCTCTTATCTCAGTCCAGGGCCCTTTCTTTAAAATTATACAGTCATAAAACATATAATAAATGATGCTACTTCCTAAATTTCTGTAACATAGGGTATAATTTATAAATAGTGCTTTTATTACACAACAGAGAGTTGGAACATTTGACAACTACATTTGGGACTAGTTGGCAGTAGTACCAGAAGGTATTACAACCCTTGTGGTTTTTATACAGAAAGTAAATCCTCTTAGGTCAAATGTATACTGCACCTCTTTGAAAAGCTACTAACATTTCCTGTTTCTGAAGGGCAACAGAAATTCTCAGAGTATGGAACACAGAGAAAACACAGCAGACCTATGCATAAGTAAGGAGAGGACATTCCCCATAACCCTCCGCAATAACACAGGTAACAAGTTAAAGGCCACTTTTGAGCATTGTTAAACAAAGGAAGAGTATTTTAGGCATGCAGCAAATGAAGAAATATTAGGAAGTGATGTTTTAATGCACAATTTTCTCAAAACAGTGGCACAACACAATACCAGCTGGGTCAAACAAAAACACTTCCCTTCACAACACCTGCTAAAAATGTCACCATGATTTTGGTCAGTGTGGTGGAATTGGCAGTTGCAGCAGAATACACATGCTTCATTAATAATAGAATAATAGTGTCACCTGATGAAAGACTGTTTTTCCTAACCTCTTGGAAGGTTTATGTGACCATGTGACTAAAGTCTAGTCAATGGGTTGTTATTGGAAGTTTTATGGGCAAGTTTCCTGTAGTGCTTGAAAAAGGAAGGGGCTTGACTCTCCCTTCCCAGAATGGCGACGGGATAACAGGAGCTGGAGTAGCCACGTGAGACAGCCAGGTGCTTGGTGATGGCAGGGCCTACATTTTGTGTGTGAAACAGATAAACTTCTGTCTTCTTTAGTACCATTTTTGGTCTGTCTAGCATAACAGCTGAAAGAGTTTCCAACTAATACAGAGGTTAATGTAAAAACTATATTATATTCAACTTGTAATTTTTTGCGTGTTACTGTTCTAAAACTAACAATGGTGACCATGCCTTTTTTCCTTTCTCCTGAGCATTATTTCATGCATTCTCATTCTCTTTGATGTCCTTATAAATGTTATCGTTAAGATAACCTTCTCTGTGTTGTTATAGATCATTATTTGGATCAAGTGGACCTCTAAATGATCATCAGGGCAAGAATTCATGAGAGAGCATGCTCAAATGATAAAAATCTGGTGCCTCAAATGGGCATCTGAGTTCCCAGGGCTCCATACAGCAAGCATGCTGTGTTACCAAGCTTATTTTATCTAAGGGATTCAAATGCAATACTCCCATGAATTTCCCCATTTAATTAAATCCTTGCTGTGTTTTACACCCAGTTTCAATTTAAATAACATTCCTAAAATTTTATTTCCTTATCTTTAAAATGAGGATACTGTAATATTTTTCAAAGTTCCCTCAAGCACCATATGTGGTGCTCCCATAATGTTAGAGTCTTGTCATGAGCATACAAAAATGCAGCACCCAATGATAATACCTAAAACATTTAAAGGGTAGCAACAGTGCTGGCCAGGGGGCTCAGTTGCTTGGAACATCATCTCATACACCAAAGGGTTGCTGGTTCAATTCCCAGTCAGGGCATGTGCAGCAGGCAACCAATCAATGTTCCTCTCTCCCCCTTCCTCTCTCTCTCTAAAATCAATAAACATATCCTCCGTTGAGAATTTTAAAAAAGAAGGAAAGAAAAGAAGGGCATAGAAACATTATTTTCTGTTAAAGAACAGTCAGTTTCCAGAAGAAAAAAGAAAAAGGCAGAGAGAAGGAAAGCAATGTCAGCTGCTAAGGCACAAATACAATCCCTTGCACACTTTGGTACTAGAACCTTAAGCCAGCCATCCCTGTTGCAATAGGCTTTAATGTAGGCTGCCAGCTCCATGAAAGGAAAGCAGGCACATTGTAGAAAAACTTTTCCATTTAACCTGCATCTGTTTTGGATGTGTTAGTTCAAGCTGAAAGCAGTTAAGTACATAAGCTGAGAATTTATTGATTTAAGCAGTACCATTCTCATATGTTCTTTTTCTTCCTACTGCTTTCTCATTACTCTTGCCTTTTTATTTGCTCTTCAGACCTCTGTTACTTAATGAGTTCACATCTTTGGATTCTCCACCAGGATGCTTATTTCCGATCCAGGAAAGTTCATTAACATGTACAACATAGAGACTTAGGGTAGTGGTTATGCTTCAGTTTTTCAGTATTTTCTGTCCCCTGAACTCTGTACTTTTTTTTTTTTTTTTGTCCTTAGGGAAGTTCAAGAACAAGTCTGGAAAGGAAAAGGCAAGACAGACCTGGAGGATATTGTATGAAGGGATAGGGTCCATTTGAATTTAAGAATAGAATTTAAGTTACAGCTTGAGAATCTTGGCATGTATACCATTTTTTAAATAGTGTACTTCCCACAGTTTGAGATTTCATACATTAGTAAAATTGTAAAAGAAATCTGGAGACTGGCATTTGGTTATCCATGCCTACCCCCTTCTTTTTTCTTTTCCTGAATGACTACAAGAACTGCAATGAACCTGTAGAATAAGCCTTTATCATCTTCAGGCACAGAAATTTCAAGTCACTTATAGCAGAGAGGAGAAAATGTTAGAGTATTACTTACTCTAATATAACCAACCCTCAAAAAGTATAACATAATAAGGGACTTTCCTTTGATTTGAATAAACTTGTCCCTACAAAAAACTCCCTACGTGGGTCTTTTAAAAAACAATTTAACCAGAGACCAGATTATGGACATATACTATGAATTACTGGTGTAAACGACTCCTTGTACTGAGAGTTATTTGTGTCTGCTCTTTTTATTGTGACTTTTTGCCCAATGAGCCAGCCAGATGTTCATTCTCTCTGCAGCCCCACATTTCTTGGTGTGGACTTGATCTTCAACGGTTGGTACACTATGCCACCTTACTTTCCAGCCTCCCTTGTTGTCCCTGGGATGTTAATAACAACATTGAACACCATCACACAGTCACTCAAGTAATCCATCAGTTTAACATCACATCTCCCAAGAACCCTTCCTGAGACGCAGCCCCCTGGGCTCGGGTTTAAAGTCAATTTTTACCAATCACTGTGATCTGCTGTTACTTACTAAGGTAGGGAGACACTGACAGATGTGACAGAATGCTTCTGCAGATAAAAAGCAGTGGGGGAAATGGCTGAGGCTATCCCGTTAAATAGAATCAGTATTTGTCAGCTCTTCACCACCTTGTACCAACAGCACAGTGGTGGCTGGAACTAAAGTACCTAATCATAAATACCTCTCCTAGAACCCCTCTCCACCAGCAAATATCTTAAGATAATGTAAGAAGAGTAGTCCCAATGAATGATGTTAACCAACAATAACATTTTCAAAACTGTTTTTATGTTTATCCTTATTAGCTAACTGAAATTTCTTGTTGAGGAGCTATACTAAGCAAAATATAATGAAATAGTTTTTAGAATTCTGTCGCTAACAAGTTAAAGTCACAGGCTTATAGCTATTACATGATGTCTATACATTTTATTTACAACACATCTTTTTCTAGAGCAACAAATGGCATTGCACTATACTCTTTTCCCTTGCTTTTCCTCTTTTGACATTAACCATGTGGGTACTGTAAAGCTGGACTATTAGAGACTTTGCTACTTTTCATTATGAGAGCTCTAATAATGAAGGCAGAACAACTGTGGACAAATACACACTGTAAGACAAACCTCAGGATGAACCCCCAAAGCTCTCGGGAACATTTATACTGTCACACCTGGAAACTTTATTCAGAGGAAAACTAATTCAGAATTAGTCCTCCTTCTATCTTCCCTCCTTAAAAGGAAAAACTGGTGAAAATCATGATTTGGGAAACCCCAAAGTTTCCCTTTTGTGCCCAATGTCTTCATGCCCTTGCTTGTGTCGCATCTGATGGCAAAGAAGTAGTCCACTACTTTGATTTCAGAAAAAGTACTTAAAATATTGTTCCTTCCTAACTATTCCTTCCATTTAAAACGGAAGTAGCAATGTGAGAAAAGTGTTATTTAGTAGGAGATAAAATATTCCATTTTACTTATTGATCAGGTCACATGCTAGCTATTTTCATGGCTGATGGAGAAACAGACATGTCCAATATACCATTTCTTCCTTCAGTGAACAGTGAACATGGATTCTTCAGAATTAATATTTTGTTTTCTCAGTTAATTGAGAAATATTACTTACACTCTTCAGAATTTTATTGGAGTGACTTGGCTTCTCTTGAAAGTAGGGCGTGAAAAAAGGCTCTTATGCAGGTAGTTTATTTGAGAATCGATCTCAGAGATCAAGAGTGAATGGAATAGGGGAGAAGGGAAGAGTGTGAGAATGGATTCTATACAGGCCACCACCATGGTGTATGATACCAGGGATGTAGAGAAGGAGCACACACAGTATGAATAAAGAAGTGAGGCTGAAAAAATGGGGGTTGCAAGACTTGTTTCATCTTGAATGTTACTCTGTGGCCCTAAGCCAGTTACATCCCCTTCGTCCTTAAACACAAATACTGAACATGTTGTTAAAGGTAGGCTTAAGGGAAACGAATACCATCTGTAAAGTTTGTGCTTCCAGGTGTAACTTCTACGGCCAGATTGCCCAAGTTTGAGTCTCAGCTATGCTTCGTACTGTGTGACGTAGAATGCTTTCCTGGGTTTTACAATGTTATCAAACATGAGTTCAGTGTAAATTAGTTCTCATAGGGAATATGACATGGGGTTTTATAAAACTAATGCTCATAGATGGCATTTATTAATTTCTTACTATGTGCCATTCTTCTAAGTACTTTACCTATATTCTTCTGACCTTTTATTTTTTATTTAAATGTTTTATTTATTTTTATTGAATTCTTTTCATTACCATTTGTCCCCCCATACCCTCTTGCATTTCCACCCACCCTCATCCCCTCTGCAATCACCACATTGTTGTCCACGCCCACGAATTCTTTCTCTTTTTTTCTTTTATGCTCAATTCTTCCTCACACACCCCCAAATCCCTCCTCCCACACAGAGCTCTCAGCCTGCTCTCTGTCTATGAGTCTATGGCATTTTAAAGTTTCCTTAAATTACTGGATGCAGGCAATTATTATGATCTCCACTTCATAAATGAACAAAGGTTATATAACTTGACCAAAGGCATACAGTTAGTAAATGGCACAGCTGTGGTTTAAATACAGACGTCTAGCTATAAAGTATGCTTTTACCACTACGTTGCTGGGATTTTCTTAAACACAGGTATTCTGTCTCTTTATTTCTAGTTTTTGTTTTGTACAAGAATTTTGCTGAGTCTCCTGGCTTGCCCAAGAAACTTTGGTATTTTCATATTTTCAGGTACTGGAGGAAATTCTGCAAAAGAGCTTAATATGTGGAGACTTTGTAGTTTTTCTATCTATGGGAGAGGGAAATGCCCCTGGACTCTTCTAGACTGGTTGCTTTTTACTTGAATTTTTCATGATCTTAAGATTCCATGGAAATAGTAATAGGTATCAATAATCTATCCTCAAAATTTAGTGTCCAATGTATAGCATATGATTACCTTATGATAATATAGCACTGGTCTACAAAAAAACAAAGTGATGTGTTTTTAATGGAATTATACAACCCATGGGTTCCCTATATATCCCATATTATTAATAAAATAATAACAATAATAATAAAAGTTATTGTAGAACATTTGGGAATCTTTGATCTATAGTATCGAGACAGGAGATAGTCAGGAGTCAGAGAACTCTGGAGGTACCCCAGGACTAGGACAAAGGACATTGATACAGGACTGAGACCCTGGTCTAAGACCAATTGTCCATACTTTCTGGAAAAGTGCTGACTCATAATGAATCATGACTGCACCTATGCAGAAGACACTATGTGACCCCTGCTTCATTATAATAGCATTATAATAAATTGGCATAGTGGGACTCCCTGCTCTGGTGGGCAATCACAGAAAATTGTGGGAGATTGCATGTGCAGTAGCTTAAAAGTAATATAACTACTTGTACGTGCACAATAAAAGACCGTCAACCCTAGCCAGGAAATATCCCCTCTATAAGAATAGAATCCCTTCGGCTTCTGGGGGTCAATCTCTGCTTGGAGTTGATCTACTCCCATATTCTGTGGAGTGTATTATCACTTAATAAGTATACCGTTTCTCGAACCACAGAAATGGAGATCACATGGAGGGTTAGCAACAGGGAAGTGGGAGGAGGAGAGAGGGGGAAGAGGTACAGAGAATAAGTAGCATAGACGGTGGGTAGAAAATAGACAGGGGGAGGGCAAGAATAGTATGGGAAATGTAGAAGCTAAAGAACTTATGACCCATGGACTTGAACTAAAGGGGAGAATATGGGTGAGAGGGGGTGTGCAGGGTGGAGGGGAATGATGGGGGAGAAATGGGACAACTGTAATAGCATAATCAATAAAATATATTAGATATAAAAAATAAGTATACTGTTTCTCTCTGCTATAAAGTCTCTGTGTGTTTGGTTCATTCATTGCCTGCGATCACCAAGAACCTGGTTATGTGTGCCCACCTGTGACAGTATTGTCCATCCCAGTCATGACCAGGTCAAATCAATGTACATGTGTAATTTTTTGCTTCATGAAAATCTGAATATGATCTTCAATTTTCCTGCCGCTTAAGGACATTTTTTATTTATCTGAGAAAACCAGCTAAGTTGATAACCTCTCTTAACTGGCATCATTTTTGGATGATGTCACATGTGCCTCCACTTCCACCTCCCTGGAAGAGAGGAGCATGTGGTTCCCTCGCCAGCAGCAGAGCTTGTGCCGGGGAAGAATGTGGCACTGCTGATTTTCCTTTGCTCATATTCTCTGAGGGGCATGTGGGTGGGACAAGAGAACACTAGGGATTTTCTTTTTTAATAAACTTGTCATAAAATCTGTTGTGACAAATTCTAAACAAGTCCCTGTAACTAGGTGAAATGAAATGACACTACTGGGAGGCTGGACAGAAACCCATCAGCCCCATGAATTTTATTTGCGTTGCCTTTGTCTCTCCCACTGAGTTGAAATGTTGCTCCTGTGGAGCCCGTGATGCTCGCCGAGTGAAAGGCCTGTGGCGCTCCAAAGCAAATACCCTCCGACAACCGCCAGTCCCTAAATAAGAGGCAATTACAACCACTCTTTCCTGGGAAGTGTCAGTCATAAAGCAAAGGAGTCTTTGGAGATGGGTTGGAGTGTGTCAGTCATTCAAAGAGTAAACTCTGGCATTGAACAAATGATGTGTTCCTGCATGCAGTGCCAGCAGGCAGCTTCCAGCTACAAACTCTTTTGCAGGGATGAAAGCCTTCCTAGTAGAGTTCTAGCAATTCTAAATATTTCATGCCTGAGCTTAAACAAAAAGTTGCCAGGGGAAGGCTGGCTTGAAGATGTATTATCAGCTTCGTATTTTCCAAGATAAAGTTTCTCATTAGCTTGTCCTCTGCACCATTTTCACCCAAGTCAGAAACTCCAATAGCAAGCATCTTTAGAAATTACAGTTCCTGTCTTAGGTATATTCTCTATTGAGGTCTGTCAACTCTGCCTTATAAATCTTGCTAAAGACATTACACATGCTAACAGGACAGGAAGCAGAAGCTGCTGTATCTTATGGTGTGTTTTGAGGTATTTGTGGAAATCAAGTTGCATTAGCGATCTGTTGTATAACTACTCCAAAACTAAGTAGATTAAATAATAAATATTTATTCTCTCTCACACTTTCTGTGGGCCAACCCTCTAGATAGGGCTCAGCAAGGATATCCTTGTTCTGTAGTGTCTGACTTCAGATGGAGTATTTGAAGACTGGGGGCTGGAATCATCTGAAGAATCATTTACTTGCATGTCTGGCAGTTGATGCTACCGTTTGGCTGAGAAACCAGCAAGGATGAACATATGACATCAGGTTGCTTACAACAAGGTGGCTGGATTTCAAGGGCAGGTGTCTCAAGAGAGATGTGAATTTTTATGACCCATGGAAGTTATGCAAGTTCACCTTAATCATATTACATTGGTTAATACAGTTATAATGGTCTGCCCAAGTTCAAGGTAAACTCCCTCTGAAGGTATGTCAACATCACATTGCGAGAAGAGCATGAGGGATGGGAGGGAGATTATATATATAGTCTTCTTTGGAAAACACAATTTCTTTCTCAAATGCAGTTGAGAAAAGTTTACACCAGCTTTGCTTTATAGTTGTTTGGCCATGTAACTTATAAACGAAAGGTAACTGTTTGCTATCTTCCCTGGGAACTTCCTCCTCCTTTCTCCTGTTTATGCTCACATCTCAGGATTAAGAGAAACTTAGAAACCACCCTCTTTCCTCCTATCTGGAAGTGAGAATTAACTCTGTTTTATGTCTATCACTCTTTTCCTTCCCTACACATCACTGAATCCAGACAAGAAAGGCATTGCTGTCACACCCCCAATGCCCTACTATGATGGCCTGAGGTCTGGGCCTAGGCAGACTGCTCCTGAGATGATGATGGCTAGACTGGCTGGGCTCACCTGGCACCTCTGGGGATGAGGTAAATATTTAAGCTTACATTATCATTGCTGAGCTCGCTAAACCAGATGGCTGTCTGAAAAGGGGCACACTGGGTACTGAAATTTCAATACATATTTAAAAACAATACGTGTCTTACCTGATATATGATAAGGTAGTTTTCTTTTTGTTTTGTCCTTCAATAAATCTATACATTTGTAATATCTTGATTATGGCCATGTCTTACTTTTTCACGCTATATTGAATAGTATTTTTAAATATCGTGATCTCTAATTGGTTGTTCCTAGTATATAAAACTTCCATTATTTTTCTTGTGCAGATCTTTTATAGTATGATCCTGCTGAGCTTTTCTACTTCTTAAGTACTGTGCTTAGCTTATTGACGGTCAGCTTTCCTCCTTTCCTAATGAGTGCATTTCAATGCCCTGCAGTTCCCTTTTATCACTGCTTCAGCCACACCCCAGTGAGGCATTCAGCAGTGATTTTAATTTTGCTGAGTTCTGTACATTACAGTTTCCATTACGAACTCTTTCTGAAAACAATGTACTTTTAGTAGTGTTTCTTTTAACATTTTAATGTTTAACATATAACACACATACAATTATGCTACTGGTTCTCTTTCTCTGAAGAACCTTAACTGATACCTGGCAATAATGTTTATCTTTTTTCTATAATGCCAGATCCACTTTTCTAATATTTTGGTGACAGTATCTATATGTTTATATTCATGAGAGATAGTGATGTGATTTTGTGTTATTTTAATATTTTCCTTAAGTATCAGGGTTGTACTGGTTTCATAGAATGAGTTGGGAAGTGTTCCCTCATTCTGCAGTGCCTGAAAAAGTCTGTGTAAGATTAGTTGTTCTTGAAACATTTGGTAGCGCTGACCAGTAAAGCCACCTGAACCTGGAAATTCTTTTGTGAAAATCTGTAAATTACAAAGTCCTTTTTCTAAGTATAATGACTCCAGATTTTTTATATTTTCTTGCATTAGTTTTGGTAAGTTGAATTTTTCAAGGAAAAGTTTTCATTTTATTTAAATTCTTCCATATGCTGCCACACAATTGTTTATGTTATCCTCTTACTTTTCTCTTGAGGGCTGTATGATCTGTGTTTATAATCTCTAATTCATTCTTCATATTGATAATTTGCATTTTCTTTCCCCGCCTTGGTCAGTTTTTCTTAGGGTTTACTAGTTTTCTTACTCATTTTCAGAGAACCAGCTTGCATGATTCTGTTATCTTTATGATTTCTTTCATTCGATATTCTTTGTCAAAGTTGCCTTTTACTTCTTGAGATATAAACTTGGATAATTAATTTTAAGCTTTTCTTTTTTCCAATATAAACATTGAAAAGAAAATTTTTCCTGCAAGGGCTTTATTTAGCTGCATTCTGAAAATTTTAATACATTTTGTTTTTATTTTGATTCAGGCTGTAATATTTTCTAATTTTCATTGTAATCTCTTATTTAACCTAACAGTATTTAGAAGGGTGTTGACTAATTTATAAATCTTTGAGGATTTTCTAGATATATTATGAATTTTTACTTTAATTAATGTGATTAGTAAATACATTCTGAATTATTTTAATTCTTTGGGAATTGTTTGAAATTTGTTTTATGTCCAAAATATGGTCTTTGTGAACATTTTTGTTTGCTTCAAAAGAACATATATTCTTCAGTTTTTGGGGGTGTAATGTTTTAAACACATTGAATGTGTTTAAATATTTTATATTATTCTGATTTTCGTCTCTTTGTTCCTTTTAATTACTGAAAGAAGATTTTAAAATCTCTATAATTGTGGGTCTCTCTGTTTCTTCCTTTAGTTCTGCCGGTTCTCCTGCTCTCACTTCCAGTGGTGTTCTGCCCTTCATAATATGGGCTGCTCTGTTTCTAGCCTCGGAACTGAATTTCATTCCTATCAGCATCCCATTGCTAAACAAACACCACATAATGTAAGTTTTGTTCTGAAATTATTACATGTCAAGGTACCAATTTCTCTATTTATAAGTGGGCTAAGTGCTCTACTGATCCAAAAATTGCAGTGATTTAAGGTTTATTTCATGCTCACGTTACAGTCCAGTGCGTGTTGCCAGGAAAAGGGGTTTTACTTCCATAATTATTCTGGACACGGATTCCTTTGAGTGGCTCCTCCCTTCCCCCCTGACCTCAGAGACACAACTGGATTCCTCGAATCTAGCTAACAAAAGAGAGAGAAAAATGAGTAGTATTACAAACCTGATGTTTGGGGTGGGCTTAGAAAAAAATGTATCTCCCTTTTGCTTGTATTCCATGGCTGGAACTCAGTGACCCATCCACGCTTACTGAAGGAGAGGGCTGGGAATATAGACTGGTTTCATGACCAGGAGATGGAAATGCATTTTGGTGCAATGTAACTTTGTCTCTAGAACATACTTCAGTTTCACTAAGATCAGCTCAACATTATCTTTTAAGTTACAGGATATAACATTTCTTTTCATCCCATTATAAGCAATGAAGCAAAAATAAAGTTTAGTGCAGTGGGTTGCATAATATATTTCGATTCCTGCTCACATAAAATGTCATGGCTTCCATTACTTTGGTCGAAATTAATTATTCTCGCTTCTGTCATTTTATGCACTTCTAGTTTAACACTTGGTTAAAATATTTACCACAGTCTTTCTTGCATTAAAGAAAGGTGTGGATTTATTTTGTTCTTTCTCTCTAGATGTGAGCCCCCTGAGGTAAGAGAATTATGTGTTATTAATCTTTGTATCCCCACAGATGCCTAGAGCAGTGTTTCAACATTTGGGTCATAGACAATCTATATGTTTGTTGAACTGAATTGAAAGACGACTATAATTTAAGGGGCTATTAAGAAGTCTGCAGATATTATAATTTTTTTATAAGTCAGGGTTCTCCTGAGAAACAGAGCCAATAGGATGAGTGTTTATGTATACACTTGACAATTACAACTTTGAACACTACGTTCTAAAACATTTCTACCCATCAAACAGTGCTAAAAGGGGGGTAACAAATCTAGATTTGCTAGATGAAGAAGTGTTCATGGAAACTTTTAAAACAAATACACGTAGAGAAATTGTGATTGGGGTGCTTCCCGAAATAACAATGCTCACATTTAAAATTCTAGATAAAAATATATTTACCAAGCAATTCCTCTTGATTAGTGCCTCTGTTCTCATGATGAGCTAGGATTCTCTGATAGTGTTAGAAGAATGACACTTAGTCAAAAGTTCACGTGATATGCCACAAATACATGCAGGACAGTCTGGTCTTTTCAATTAAGTATGTGTAACGGCAGGTGGGCCATTACTTTTCTCCACAGAAACAGAATGAAGGCCTTTTCTGATGATAAACCTGATTGTTTTTCTCAACAGCCTATCCAAAACGAAAATTTTACCCTGAAGGCCCCGATGTTTATGGTTTTATTCTTCCATGTATCATGTTTAGAAAATTATTGATAAATAACCCCCTTCCAGTAAGAATATGGGGTTGTTTTGTGTATTGTGGTGAGGCATTACACTTTTGCGCATGAGCAACAAATACCCTTACTCCACCCGGAGGAAATGACCACATTTGTGCGAGGGTTGTTGAGTTTGTGTGTGTGTTTTCTAATTCCAAGTGACTGACTTGGAGAAAACTGACATTACTATTTTAGCATCAGTAAACCTGGCTTTAAAATTCTGTTATTTAAAACCCTGAGGGTATGGCTGGAATGTTCTTCAAAGTCTTGGTAGGCCTCTGGTTCATTGTACTGTGTTATAAACAGGATGACGAGATTTAACATGTAGTTTTGAAGGCTCATCTGATTTCGGTACATCTTTACCTCTGACAGATAATAGAATCTTAAAAGAAGATAGCTTTTATTTTTCTATTGTTTTCCCTTTGCTTGGAGATGTACTTTGGAAAATTTCCTGCTATAAAATATTGCCTCCCAACTTCTTTGGTACTCTCTGAGCTTCCTAAGCAAACAACTAGAACAGGAACAGAACCACAGAAATGGAGATCATATGGAGGGTTAGTAACAGGGGAGTGGGAGGAGGAGAGAGGGGGAAGAGGTACAGAGAATAAGTAGCATAGATGGTGGGTAGAAAATAGACAGGGGGAGGGCAAGAATAGTATGGAAAATGTAGAAGCTAAAGAACTTATGACACATGGACATGAACTAAAGTGGGGGAATGTGGGTGGGAGGGGGTGTGCAGGGTGGAGGGGAATGATGGGGGAGAAATGGGACAACTGTAATAGCATAATTAATAAAATATATTAAAAAATATTGCCTCCCAAGTTCCTAACTTCTGACACCCAAATTCTATCTACTTTGTGAGTTTTCCTAAGACTCAAACACAGTGCTATTTCTGTTATTTCTTCTTCAAAATCTCATTCATGTCAAACAATGTGTATGTAATTAATCATAATGACTTATCACACATTCAAACAAATAACTGTGAACCTGGGCATCAAAATGAAATATTCAACCCAACACTTATTGATTAGCTAATATGAGAGAGGAAACATCTTTGGCCTTTGGAACATCAAGTTGAACGGCACTCAATTTTTTATTTCAAAAAGATTACAGTATATTTTAGGATTACTAATGGTAAAGTAATTTGGTTAAATAACCTTCTCACAGATAACAATTACAAAATCTAGAAATAATGTATGCATATGTATTTTTATATCTATATATGTATATACATGTAAATATATATGTATATATACATAGTTGTCTGTCCAGAAGGTATCCAGCCATGTAATATGAAAATAGAGACATTTATTGAAGAAGATACAAGATACAAGAAACATTGCACATAGGACAATGATGCCTCAGCCCCCTTCAAATGGACACCTTAGGACCTCACACAGTTCTCCCAATCATCATCAGCTGCCCTGTTGTATTTTAGTGAATCTCACTGACAGTCTGCAATCTCTGTCCTTTCAAAAGTGATTTTAGTTTTGGGAAAAGCCAGAAATTGCAGGGCACCAAATTTGGGCTGTAGGGAGGCTGAGTCACTTGGGTGATTTGATGTTTCACAAAAAAACTCTGTACTAGATGTGATGCATGAGCGGACACATTGTCGTGATGAAGCTGCCAATCACCAGTAGCCCATAGCTGTAGCCTTCAGAATCATTGAAATAGTTTCTGCACAGGAATGTTCAAGCTTAACATAAAATTTGATGCAATTCGTTGTTCTACATGCTCAGTCATTTTGAGTATGATGGCCACACAGTACACATGCTCACTCAGTGGCGTCTACTGTCCCTACTGACTAGTACAGTGAAGTCATTATTGTTCATGCATGAGCATTCCAGTCCACTCTCCTTGGCTGCCAGGTTACAGTGATGTTGTGCAAACTGCTCTCATTATATTAACAATGGCTGGAATTTTTCTGGACAGATATTTTAAATATATGTTTAAATATTTTATATCTATCAATATAGGATACATATGTACCCTATATATCATATATATATATATATATATCCACCAAACACCGTGAAGGCAGCAGATAATGACCAGAAGCAGGGAAGCAGGTAAAAATTTCAGAGAATGTTACCTTTGAGAGATGAAATATAACAGGTAAAGTTTGCTATTTTGAAGCTCTTTGCTTCAGCACATTCCCAAACCTATCAAAGGCTCTGAAATCAGAAGGCCTTTGTCTCACTGGCTTGAGGCATCAGAGAACAGTTTGGGACTACAGAAATAGCTGGAAGTTAGGGACAAATCCTGGAAGGATGAGACACAAAGTAGTTCAGCCCCCAAACCTGTATAAAATCCATTAAAATCCTTTGTTGGTTGCTCAACTGGCTAAACTAGTTGGCGCATTTAGGGAAAATTGCATGGGGTCCAGCAAAAAAGAAAAATGAACTATGCAGAAGTATTAGGTGATGGTCTCTGCAGAAGGGTAGAATCTGGAGTTGAATTCAGCCAAATTATCTGTTTCTATGAAAGAAATTACTCATCACAGTAACAGTAATATCTCATTTCCACAATTGATTACCCATGGTATCTAGTGTGTGAAAAAATAAATGCAAAGAAACAAAAGATGTGACCCATACTCAAGAAAAACCAGCTTATATATATTGATCTTGCAGTAACCTGGATGTTGCAATTAGCAGAAAAGGACTTTAAAGCAGCAATTATAAATATTTCAGGATGTAAAGGGAGATACCTGTATAATTAATGACATGGTGTAGAATCTCAGCAGGGAAACAGAAATTAAATAAAAAATATATTCTAGAGTTTGCACATGAAGGGTGCCCCTCAAAATGGAATTTATTTATAAAACTTGTGTATTTATTCTTACATATTTAAATTTCAGTAACCTTCAGAGTACTCTCCATTTGACATAAAATACCCATTGAGCCATCTTTTTTTCACTGCTCGAACCAGTTTTTGAACTCATTGATTTTGATGCCTTTTAGTGCTTCTGCTGCTTTTTTGTTTCATCTCTTCTATATCAGCAAAACGTTTCCCTTTGAAGATTTTTTCATCTGGGGAAACAAAAGAAAATTTACGCAGGGTGAGATCAGGTAAATAGGGAAAGTGGGGTGTGGGAGTTATGCTGTTTTTGGTCAAAAACTTCTGAACACTCAGTGTGGTGTGAGAAGGTGTGCTAGTAAATCATCCATCATGAAATGGGCACACGTTGAAAGAATCTTAAAAAAAAATCAGTGAAGCCAAACACAGTCTCTCACAACACCACCAGCTGATACACTGATACAGATGGGTTCCTAGAGCACCCACCTAGCGGGCGAAGCCAGTACTACAAGGGGTCTGCTGTCCAGAAAACAATTCTGGGTTTTTTGGGTCCCCCCCAGTATACAATAACTGCAATATAAAATCACTGAACATTCAAAGTGACAAGAAACAAGTAAGTACATGTGAAGATGGATTAATAGAAACTATCAAAGTGAAGAATAAAGAGAAAAAATATTGGTATTAAAAGAACAGAGCCTTAAAAATATGTGAGTAAAAATAAGTAGTATGACATATAATAAATTAGAGTCTCAGAAGGAGAGGGAAAAGTGTATATGAAATAAAAAAGTAAAATCTCACTTCTAGTCAAGATGGTGGTATAGGTAAACACAGTACTTACCTCCTCATACAACTGTATCAAAATCGTAACTAAACTACAGAACCATCATCCAGAACCACCGGAAATCTAGCTGAATTGAAATCCTATAACTGCAAAATTAAAGAAGAAACCACACTGAGATTGGTAGGAGGGATCGAGACATGGAATTGGCTGGTCCCACACCCACTCGGGGCAGATAAAAATGGAGAAGGATATGTCTAGAGCGAGGGGTCAGGCCACACCAGGCCCCACAGCCAAGTGTTACAGTGCCAGGAAGAGAATTCTGCATAAATTCTGGCTCAAAATACCAGTGGGGATTGATGCTGAAGAAGATGGAAACCTCTGGAGTCCCAGGCTGTTTCCTCAAAGGGCCCCCACATGGACTGACTTGGACTCTGTGGAGAGCAGTACTGAACTAAGATGGCATCAATCCTGTCAACTAAGAAGCCATGTTTAGAGCATGCACAGTAGAACAATGACTCGGAGAGATAGTGCAACCCCTCAAGCACACACAGCACAATGTGGTGGACAGCATAAGCATATCTGAAGGGTAATGACACCCTCTCAGCAAAATGGAAACAACATAATCAGCATATGGTTATCAAGATGGCACAAGACAACATGTCTTTTTTCCCATTTGCATCTTTTTTTGTTTGTTTATTTTTATTGTTGTTCAAGCACAGTTGTCTCCATTTCCCTGCCACCACTTTCCCCCACCCCAACATCCCACGCTGCCCACCTTCACTCCTTCCCTCCTTTGGCTTTGTCCATGGGTCCTTTATACACGTTCCTTGATGACTCTTCCCCTTCTCTCCCTCATGATCTCACCTATAAGTGGAATGTAATCAACGAAACAAATGAGTAAGCAAGCAAAATATACCCAGAGACATTGAAGTAAAGAACAAACTGACAGTAATCAGAGAGGAGTGGGGAGAGTGATAATGGGGGAACAACAACATAACTTAATCAGAGGCTGATGCAACATTACATCATATAAGAATCTAAAAGCAGATCCAGCAAGATGGAGACATAGGTGGACCCAAGGAGGAACACATCATAATTATATTACCCAAGATTAAAGATAAGGAGAGAATCTTAAAAGCAGCAAGAGGAAAGGAGACAGTTATCTACATAGGAGTTCCTGTAAGATTATCAGCTGATTTCTCAAAAGAGACCTTGCAGGCAAGAAGGGGCTGGAAAGAAGTATTCCAAATCATGAAAGGCAAGGACCTACATCCAAGATTTCTCTACCCAGCAAAGCTATCATTTAGAATGGAAGGGAAGATAAAGTGCTTCTCAGATAAGGTCAAGTTCAAGGACTCCATCATCACCAAGCACTTATTATATGAAATGTTAAAGGGACTTATCTAAGAAAAAGAAGATGATCAAAAATATGAACAGTAAAATGACAACAAACTCAAAAATATCAATAACTGAATCTAAGAATCAAAAATAAAAACAAATAAGCAAATAACTAGAACAGGAAAAGAATCACAGAAATAGAGATCATATGGAGGGTTCTCAGCAGGGAGGAGGAGGGGGAGAATGGGGGGAAAGGTACAGGGAATAAGACACATAATTGGTAGGCACAAAATAGACAGAGGGAGGTTAAAAATAGTATAGGAAATGGAGAAGCCAAAGAACTTATATGTACAACCCATGGGCATGAACTAATACCCGTGGTGGGGGGGATGCTGGAGGGTGGGGAGTGCAGGGAGGAGGGAGATAAAAGGGAGAAAATAATTGGGACAAGTGTAATAGCATAATCAATAAAATATACTTAAAAAAATCTGAAAGCAAAGGCCTTCAAACAGACAGCTGAGACAGCTGAGAGGGAGAGACCTCACTGCTGCTCCAATTGACCCTGTTCTAGCTGACTCTGAAGCCATCGTAGACTCTGCCTTGCAAGACACTGACCATCTGCTTCCTGGTCTGGATTCTGATCTGGACTCTTGGGTCTCAGGTTCATTATCCCCCAATTTTCTTGCACAATGTTATTGCTGAGTGTTGTTAGTGTTATTAGGTTATAGATTTGTGTTTAAGTCTGCATTAATAAAAGCTGAGTGGATAATGTAGTCACTTGTTGACTCGCTGTTATTCCTTGGTGCCTGCATTACCTGTAGGGCTGGTAGCCATATAGATTGCCCACTGCTTTTGGTTCCTAAGGCCCAGGTCAGATGACCTGAATGGGCCTTAGGAACCAATGGGCAGATCAAAGGCTGACTTATAGGAAAGTCTATATTGCAAACATTCCCTAGCAACAGACTCACTTTCTCTGAGTTTGAGTGTGGGGGCAACAGCTTGAAAGGCACCAGAGAAATACAGGAAGAACTGAATTATCTGGCATCAGGGTGAGACCCGAGGGCAGCTTTCTCCCAGACAGAAGTTCTGGCAGAGGCATTGTTCCTTTGATAAGCCCTCCCCGACAGAACTTGCAAGCAGGCACCATTTCTGAATCTCCATCCAACTGGCTCACACTATTCGTCCTGCCCTGGTGATTCCCTGGGATTCCACCCCACCCAGTTTGTGAGCCCATCAAGCTGTTTCCAGTGGCTTTTCCATACAAATGGCTTGTCTTGTCTTTTGCTTCAGATTTTCCTAAATTCTCTCAAACAAGTAGCATCTGGCTTCACTGAGTCTTGGACATCTCATTAAGTGATGCCAGGCCCAGCACTAGTGGCAGCCAGCCTTGGTTCACAGTTTGGCCTGACCTGGGTACCTCCAAGCCCCACACAAGTAACAGCCATCAGCATACTGCTCTGTAGCTTATGCCAGGTAGCTCTGGGCAGAACACAGGCAGTACCTGACCTTTGTCTGTACCTCCTAGAGGCTCCAGAGCTGCCATGTACCCAGTAGGCAGCTCCAGACCACGTAAGAACACCACTACCCAACCACTTCCACAAGTGACACACTCAAACGGCAGACTCAGAGGCACCAGACCCCTGGTAAAGGAAGTCCTGCTCTGTGGAGTGGTTCTCTGCATAACTGATCCTCCATGGTGGCTGGAGGTTGGTGATCAGTGGTGACAACCAGTCCTTGAAGCTGATTGATCTGGGTAAATCCCTCCAACTGATGTGTCAACAGCAATCAAGGCTGAACTACAACAGGTGGGAGTACACAGCCCATGTTACTGTAGGCACACCTCTAGTAACCAGCTAGGGTAATAGGAGAGGCTGTGCCACAGGACTCCTACTACATTAGGCCACTCTACCAAGCCTGGGAGATGTAGCAGCTCAGCCTACTATGTGTTAAAAAACACAGGAAGGCTGTAAAAATGAGAAGATAAAGAAACATGGCCCATGTTAAAGAATAAAACAAAACTCCAGAGAAAGAACTAAACAAAATGGAGACAAGCAATCTATCAGATGCAGAGTTCAAAACACATTTAGAAGGATTCCCAATAAACTTAGTGAGGACCTCAAAAGCAGAAAAAATGTACCAGTCAGAAGTGAAGGATTCACTGATTGAAATGAAAAATTATTTACAAGGAGTCAATAGTACAGTAGATGAAGCTTAGAATTAAATCAGTGTTGAGAAATATAAGGAAACAAAAACACCCAATCAGAACAGCAAAATAATAATAATAATAATAATAATAATAACTTAAAGAATGAGGATAAAGTAAGGAGCCCCTAGGATATCTTCGAGCATACTAACATTTGCCTCTTGGGATTGCTAGAAGGAGAAGAGAGAGCAAGAAATTGAAAACCTATTTGAAAAAAATAGTTACAGAAAACTCCCCTAAACTGGTGAAGGAAATAGAAATACAATTAGAGCAATGAATATAAAAGACACATGTACAAACACTAGGGAAGGTAGAAATGGGAGGGAGGTGGGGAGGGCTGGGGCAGTGGGCCGGGATGGGAGTAAAAGACAGAAAACTGTACAAGAACAACAATTAAAATAAAGAAAAGAAAAAAGAAAAAAAAAGAAATAGAAATACAAGTTCAGGAATTGCAGATGGTCTCAAACAAGATGAATTCAAATAGGCCCACACCAAGACACATCATAATTAAAATATCAAAGGTTAAAAACAAAGAGAAATCTTAAAAACAGTGAGAGAAAGCAGTTTGTTACCTACAAGTATGCCCCCACTATGCTGTCAGCTGATTTCTCAAAAGAAACTTTGCAGGCTAGAAGGGATTGACAAGAAATATTCAAAGTGATGAAAAGCAAGAAACTACAACCAAGATTACTCTACCCAGCAAAGCTAGCCTTTAGAATCTTAAGACAGGTAAAGAGCTTCTCAGACAAGAAAAAGCTAAATAAAATAAAATAAAACTTTAAAAAATCTAAAGGAGTTCATCACCACCAAACCAGCATTATATGTAATGTTAAAGGGTCCTCTTTAAAAAGAAGTAGATCAAAAATATAAACAATAAAATGGCAATAAATACATACCTATCAAAAATTGAATGTAAAAAACAAAATAAACAAATAAACAGAACAGAAACAGAATCATAGATACAGAGAGTATTTTGATAGTTGCCAGATGGTAGGGGGAATTGAAGGATGGACAAAAATGGTGAAGGGATTAAGAAGTAAAAATTGGTCGTTACAGAACAGTCATGGTGATGTAAAGCACAGCACAGGGAACAGAGTCAATAATAGTCTAATAACTATGTATGGTGTCTGATGGGTGCAAGATTTATTGAGATGATCACTTATTAAGTTAGATAATGTCTAATCACTGGGGTGTACACCTGAAACTAACATAATAATGTCTGTCAACTATAATTGAAAATAAAAATGATTTAAACATTTTTTTAAAAATCTATGTTTCACAGTGTAGAACCTGTGAGTCTGTCTTGTTCACAGCTGTGTCCTGGCAATTAGGATACAACTTTTAAATATGATACAAGCATATATTTAATGATTATTAACACTTTGATAAATAAATATATAGCTTCAAAGACTGAGAGAATATGTTGTCTAAGTCCTTGTTTTATAAAAGCATCATGAATAAAGGGGATGTAGGTAGTACTGCTGGTAAATTGGGGTGGTGGGTGGGGTTCAGTAATGTCTGACTCTTTATTAAAAAGGAAATAATGGGTGCTATGCTTTGGAGAATCCTTTGGTTAATTTGACTGTTGCAAATAATTGACTCCTCTGTTTTTTTCCCTGACTTTCCAGTGACTAGCTTTATTTTTCGTTCTGTGTTCTATTTCTGAGGCCTTAGCTGGGTGCTAAAATAGATGTGTACCATTAATTATTGAATAGCATTAGATATCTTGCCTATACAGTGACATTCGAGCTGCACTGTCTTGACACACTTGGGTCAAGGACTTACTAAACAAAATGAGTTAAGTATGAAGTAGGAATACTGTTTAAGGACAGAGATTGATAGGAAAAGAAACCAAAGATGATGTCTCACTGCTGCACAGTAAAGACCTGGGGTCCTTACTTGGAATGATTTTAAGAATTGTTTAAATTCTGGACATTTGAAAGTGCATGTATATGAGCCCTAGAAAGACAGTGTGAATCTGAGAGTCTTGGTTCCTCTAATTCTGAGAAAAATCAAAGCTGAGGATAAAGATAGACCATATGAATACATGGTCTTTTTAATGGTGCTCAATTACAGGATACCTGAATATTCTAAGAAGAGGGCACCACACATTAACAAGAAAGAAAAGCAATACAAATTTTGTAAAGGACAGAGATTTTTTTCTTTTTCTGGTGAGTTCATATATCTGTGGTGTAGTTCTTTTCAGGATTTTAAAGATCCACTCTTGTAACAGGTTAAAATAAACATAAATATTTTATTGCACATTTGTATGTAGGAAAAAAGTGAAGAAGGGAAATTTTTCACACATGGTAGAATGAAAAATAATACTTGACCTAAAGCCAAGTGATCTAGCCACATACCTGCTATTCTGTAATCAGTTGTATGACTTTGGACAATCATTTCTGCTCCCTGAACTTAAATTCCTCATATATAAGATATATATATCTTTAGTCTATTTTGGTATTGTAAAAGAGACAGAAGAAAAAACATATTAAAAGTGTTTGCAATTATTCTCCGTAATGATACTCTTATAATTATTCCAAAGGCTGCTTCTGCTGTTATGTGTCCACCACCACTATTATTAAATGTACACAGAGACATATGTAACTGAAGCATAAATTTCTTTGGGGAATCTTATGGTTATCTGGTAAACTGAATATTTGAAGGACAAAGTATAAACACTTTTAGTAATAGGAAACCTAAGGGGTTTGAGGAAAATCTCTTTTCCCCTTCATCCTTGCTTTGGTATTTCTTTGGAGGCCTAAGTCCTTATTTATTCACTCAACAAATATTCATAGAGCACCTACTACATACCAAGCACTGTTTGATGAGCTGTAAATACAACAGAAATTCCTGCCCTCGTAGCACTTGTTTGAGATTTACTCCCTTTTGTGACCTGTCCTTGTTCACGTCATTGACCCTCACTCTTTTTGAAAGTTAAGTCCAATACTAACACAAGCTGGGGAAAATGTTCAGTACTGAATAAAACACGTTCTGCCTGGGAAACAAGATGGCAGCAGGAAAGATTGCCTGCAAGGAATCTGAGAGGACAGAAATATACAAGCCCTGAATCACATTTTGTGCCTGTAGGTGGAAAGCGCCAACATATTCAAAGCCTGATCCATCCAAAGTCACCCATTTTTATATAAAGCCATCTAGAACAGACACAGCCATCATATGTTACAATTTTCCCTGCCAAAAAATTAATTGGCTCAGGCTGACTTTGAATTCATCCCAGATTTGCACAAAACTTTGCTGAAAGGTTTGTCTACCTCAAGAACACTTTTGATAAATCCTGTTCCAAGTTTCAGATTTTTACAAAAACCTGAAACCAAGCAATATATTCTTGGTTTGCAATTTGGTACAGAGGTTCTGCAAGCTGTAACAATCAGGCCTTGAGGGAACTCAAGGAAAGACAGACAAAAAAGGGAAAATCTTTGAAACAGGTAATTAAAAAGGAGTAACATCAGGAAAACAAATATGAATCAGTAGCTTAGCTGAAATTTTAAGATTACTAATATGGATTCACATTAAATGTTTCTCTAGTATTGTGCCACTTAAAAGGAATGCATTTCTGAATACATTTTATTGTTAAAAGTAGGAATTTTTAAAATGAATGCCAAATGTGTACAGAGAGTGATCCATAAATAGGAAATACAAAACAAAACACTGTCCCTCCTACCCTCAGTCCTATAAAGTTTTGCTTTTTTCCCTCTTATTTGCTGACATTCAAAGACGAGTTAGAATATAATGGAAAAATAATTCAATTGGAAATGGTGATTTAGTCATGTACAAGGCATACCACACAGCTGAGACTTAAATCATCAAAATTATTTAACTTTGGTTGATTTTAGTCTTTCTATTTGAAATAGTGCCAGATAATCCAATTTTGTTATGACATTTCCCCATCCATCTTTAGTTTTAGGTCAAGATATATCAAGAGAGTCAACTCAGATTGCTCTTATTCTTCACCCTGACTTTGTAGGATCTTCTATATTTGCAGACAGTTGAACTGTTTTTATTTTTAAGTTAGGGAAGATTATTTCATGAAAGTGTTGTTTTGATACCCAAAGGATCTTTGGGTTTCTTGTCAAAATAAAAATATCCTGATTATGTTACTTCTTTAATAAAATAGAGTTTGAACACCTACTATATGCTGATTATAGGAAGTATATAAACTCATGGATTTACTCGCTTTGTGAAATATGAGAGCAAGACTAGAGTATAAAATCAAGTGACAAATTAATTTGAATTTATATACATGATTTAAGCAAAAATTAAAGAGGGAAAGAAGGAGTATTATAACTGAGGATGGCTGTAGTTTAGGGCTTAGAAGGGTGTGATTAAGATACCAAGTCTAGAAAATGGGAGGATTAAAGGGAAAAAATTAAGGAGGAAAACAAAGTAACTCATAAGAATATATTTATTAGTTATTCTCTCCTACTTAAGAAGTGTCTGAATTTCCCAATAGACTTCACTTGATCCATTTGGTAAGATAGGAGGTGTCACTCTAGGTTTGACATCAAAGTATAAAAAATCAGAATTTGGTTGACTTGTTTTTGTTTTGTTCATCTTTTTAAAATCATGTATACAATTGAGACAGATGGAGGCAGAAGAGATACATGACAGGCAGTAAAGAACCCTGACTCTGAGCTAGCCCTGTCCTCCTTTAAACTGCGTCTACTAATTAATAGTAATTAATTACTAATTAGTAGCTCTGTGGTCTTTGGAAATTTATAATTTATATGAAAATATGGATGTAATAATAGCAAAAACTTCATAAGGTTTTTGTTTTAATTGAAGAATAAAGTCGTTAATAGATGTAAAGTCCTGCCTCCTGTATATAGAATGTACCTATATCTTAAATATTGTATTTTAATTATATCAATATCTTGATTCAGATCACTTGGTTTTAGTTGTTATAGCTATTTGCTCTTGGGCAAGTCACTTAAGCTCTGAACCTCACTTCTCTCAAAAGTAAGATAGGTTTGGTAGTAATAATACCTACCTCAAGGTAAGATGAAAGAATTAATGGATGTGATGGCACAGTGAAAATTATAAAGTACCATGCTCATATGTATTTTCCACTGCTAGGGACTTACTTCTTTCTGTTGGGCAGTGGGAGAGAGGAAAGTGAATAGATTACATTATTAAGGATAAGACAATAGTTAACAAGTATTGGTGAGGATGTGCCAAAAGGAAACAATTGCCCACTGCCAGTTGGAATGTAAATTGATGTACTCATTATGGAAAACAGTATGAAAGTTTCCTAAAAGGTTAAAAGTAGAACCATCATATGAGTGAGCAATTCCATTTCTAGGTATTTATCCAAAGGAAGTGAAAGCAGGATATCAAAGAAGTATCTGCACTCTCATGATCTTTGCAGCATTATTAATGATGGCCAAGATATAGAAACAACTTAAGTGTCCATCAGTGAATGAATGGATAAAGAAACTGTTGTGTATATAATATACACAGAGAAATATTATTTGGCCATGAGAAGGACATACTGCCATCTGTAACAGAATAGATGAAACTTGAGGGCATTATGCTAAGTGAAATAAGCCATACAGACAAATAAAACTACTGCTTGGTATCACTTATATGTGGAATCTTAAAAAAAAAGTCAAACTCATAGAAACAGAAAGTAGAAAAGTGAGAAAGTGGTTGCCTAAGATCACATCGTAAGCAGTGGAGCTGAGATCAGGACCCAGCTAATCCGATTTCACAGTCTGTTCTCTTTCTCATGAAGGGAATGTGAAATTTCAGACTCCCACATCCAGGCTTAGGAATGGGCATATATTAGTTTACTTATAGGTGCAATAAGAAAGTATATTTGCAATCAGGACTATCCTCCAATTTAGGAATACAAGGTCACTATAACTAGAAGGTATCTTCTTCCTCATAGCCAAGTTCTAATTCCAAGGCTGGTCATGCTATGAATTTTCTAAATCAGCAGAAATAATAGAAGATGAAGAGAGTCATTGCTTAGATGTAGCAAAAATTACTTAATTTTTTTATGATATTAGCTACATAGAAGTTTTAAAGGGTAGAGTATTTACTTCAAATAAAAGATTATCATGAGATTTTTAAGACAGTCAAGAGCACAGGTGCTGTTGCTACATGAGAATCATACATTTTAGATCTTAGATACTCTCAGTTGCGAGCTAAATAACTCAAAGGACTTTTCTTTCTGGTGTTTAATACATATTTTTGTCAACTTACTAAGCAGAGGTAAACAATTCTTTTCACATATGATTTTTTGGGGGTTAAAATTTCAACTAAAATTGAGATATTAAAATTTGGCTTATCCATGCTGACACCTCGAAGTCAAGTTTTTATTATCAAAATGCTTACAAGAAAGCCTCAAGGACTTGAAAAAATGTCTAATATTTATATTTTCTAGTATTCTGTACAGCATTTTTTATTTTTTTCATCTTTTGCTGCAAATAACCTTCTGTCTTCAATATAATTAATGAAAAAGCCTGAGTAATAACCTTCTAATAAGAGTCTGTGGACTGAGGGCATGAGCATTCAAGACAGAGTAAATAACGTAGGAAGAGAGTAGGCTCAATTTAAGTTGAATACAAATGAAAGAATAAGCCCACTGGAAATAAAATTTGTTCTCTAAACTAAATTGGCTTTCTAAGCAGTTGTGGTTTGTTCGGCCTCTTGCATGCTTGTATAAGCTTAGTGCTGTGGGAGAAAGGGTGGGGAGCTTTCCAGGTTGTGCCCCTTTCTACAAAGCTATGTTCTCTGTCTTTTGCTGGCTCACTTCTATTTTGTTTGTTTGTTTATCATTTTTTAAAATTTTATTTTAATTGTTGTTCTTGTACAGTTTTCTGTCTTCACTTCTACTGGTCCTTTAAATATTTGCTTCAGGCATTATCTGCAGTGAGGCTTTCTTTATGCTACTTGATTGTTTTGTTACTTTCCTTCAAGCTCTGAAGCACTTTGACATATATATCATTGTATTCATCTCCCTGACTTGAAACTGTTCACTTATGCATATCTCATATACTTGACCCCTAGCTGTTTAAGGACAAAAGTTATGATTTATTTATCTTTGCAGCACAATGTTTAGTATGATGGACATTCCACAAATGTTTAAATTTGAAAAGCTACATTGACAGTAATGGTCATAACCAAGTTGTACTTCTTTTTAGAGTTCTCTTTAGTCAACAAAGTGTTTATTATTTATTAGACTTTTTAGAACATAATAGCAATTGTTTATTTTGTTCCCTGGTGTGAAGTTCAGAGCTTGTAGCATTTAAGGGCATCTTTGCATTTACAAACTCCTTTGTGTAAGTTTATGAAACAAATGACAAATGGCCTTGCATGATAAAAGTGAAAAAACTCAATTTATCTATCTACTTTTAACTCTATTAGAATAGATTAAATAGAAACTATTAAAAACATTAAATAAACCTTTAAAAAATAAAGATGTATGCAAACATAATACTTGTATTAAACCATGAGTATATAGGCATAGTGTATGAAATAAGTATTTGCAAGATGCATAACCACACAACTTTAAAGTAGTGATATAAAGAAGTTATTACTTTATTGGAGTAATAGTAAGAACCATTTTTCTTTTTCTTTTTAAAGATTTTATTTATTTATTTTTGGAGAGAGGGAAAAGAATGGAGAAAGAAAGGGAGAGAAATACCAGTGTGTGGTTGCCTCTCATGTGGCCCCCACCGGGGACTTGGCCTGCAACCCATGCATGTGCCCTGACTGGGAATCGAACTGGTGACCCTTTGGTTCGAAGCCCATGCTCAATCCACTGAGCTACACCAGCCAGGGCCCATTCTTTTTTTTTTTTGTTTAATTCACAGGATTTACATTTAGACAGACATGGACTTGAACTCTGAGTCTATAACTTAGGAGCCATGTGATTTTGGATATGTGATGTGGGGCCAGTAATGTGTATCCTGCAAAATTCTGATTAAGATTGAATGAGTTATGATACTTAAAGCTCTTAACGTAATTCCTGCCATCTAGCAGATGACCCATAGATGGTGGTCTTGTTGTTTTGATGGTTTTTGTCACAGCATAAGAACAGTAATTTCATTATTTTATTTTCTTCCCTGACTTGGGTTTCCTCATCTGTCCAATGATAATCGTGTTTTTTACTTTACTGGTGATTATAAATGTCAAATGAGATAGTGTCTCTGAAGGTACCTTTTAAAATGTAAAGTGTTGTTTCACAAGTTAAAGTAACTGACAAAACTATTTGTTTTTATTTTAAAAAGTGCAATACAGGCTAGAGATAAAGTAATTATTGAAAACGTTACTGAACTGTAGTTCCATAAGTTACAAAAAACCTCTCTAAATGTCCTGCCTCAACTTCATTTTCATTTTCTAGTATTTGGTCACCAGGCCTCCTTTGATGTCCTTCATTTCTCTGTGTGGGAGACCTAATCAGGATTGAAGCAGGCTTTGCCAGCTAATTGGGGGAAGCACTTGTCTCCTCTTTTGATTTTGTACAAAACCCTTGGTTCTGTTTTATTAGTTTAAACAGGTTTGCTACATGACTGGATCTTCAAAAATGTCAATAAGTACATCCTAAGTTTTTTTGTTTTGAAGTGTAGGCCTAAGTGAAAGTTTATTTCTTCCTGTTAAACATTCTTTGCAAGTCTGCATGTGTCACTTTTTGTTGTATTTCTAAAGTTTCAGTCAAACTTGGTTTGGTCCTTTAAACCTTTCTCAAATGCATTCTTCTTTTTAGTATTTGTGTTTATGCCTGAGCATTATAACTTGACAAAATTCTCACCTTAAAAAATTACAGCCTTAGTAATTTTCAAGAACTGTTTTCCCCCCTTGGAATTTAATAGCACAATTTAGAGTCCTTTAAAGTTTTGTTAAATGCATTGTATAGCAAAAAGCCAACAAATGTTATATTTATACTTGTTTTTGAGCAAGAAAATTCTCCGGAATTGAAAGTAGCTTAAAAATTATTATTTGTTAGTAATGCCCTCCTCAGAAGACTCCAGATACCAATCATAATTTTTATGTTTTCAAATGCCTTCCTTTTCCATATATTTTTTCTTTTTTTTTAATGTTTTATTTATTTATTTTTAGAGAGGGGGGAAAGGAGGGAGAGAGAGGCAGAAACATCAATATGTGGTTGCCTCTCACATGGCCCCCACTGGGGTACTGGCCCGCAACCCAGGCATGTGCCCTGACTGGGAATCGAACTGGCTACCCTTTGGTTCGCTGCCCATGCTCAATCCACTGAGCTACACCAGCCAGGGCTCGTTTTTCCATATATTTTAAAATGGGACATAAAATCAAAAATATTTTGACTTTATATCCCTGAACATTAATGAATACTTCTTTTTGGAATTTCCAGGCTGCATCCTTATGTCCTCACTTGGAACTGGAATTTGTATGATATTGTTTGCCATTAAAACAAAAACAAAAATAAGAATCAACAGTGAAGTTAGGCTCCCCTGTGTTCGTGAGTAGTTCTAAACTAAATCACTCCTTGCATGGCATTTGAATCAGTCAGGGAGGCTTTTCGCTCCACACAGCAGGCTCCCCAATGATCCTCACTTTGACAAACGTTTATTTATTTATTTCACAAAGCAACCCAGAGATAGACATTTGTTGGCCTTGGTTTAGAAGCTAATGATGTCAGAATCACTATCTTCTAAAATACTTGTGTACTTTGTTTCATAGCTGCAAGAATGTTTCTATAACTGAGCTACCATAGACACAAAGATAATTAACAGACTATTATTAAGATGAATCAAGTAATATATAAAAAACATAAAACATCATAACTAAGTGTCATTTTTCCAAGCAAGGTCCTGGTGTCATGTACATGTATAATATTAATGTAATCAACCATATTAAATGTTTTCTAAAACTTTATAAAATCTACGGGATCATCTTAATAGGTGTAGAAAAAGCACTTGGTGAAATTAAACATTCACCACCCAGGAAATAAAAGGAAACTTTGTCAAGGAAATTAATGACATCCACAGAAGTCTATAGCTGAAATCATAGTTAACGGTGAAACATTGAATGTTTTTTCCCTAACACTGAGACTAAGACAAGGATATTCAACTTTAAAATTCCTGCTAAACATTGCAATGGAGGTGGTAGCTAGTGCAATGATAGAAGAGAAACACAGCCATGCAGATTTGAAAAGAAGAAATAAACTGTCTCTCTTCACAGATGACATAATTCTTTATGTAGAAAGTCCTGAGAAATGAATCAAAAAGCTGCTAAAATAAGTGAATTTATAAAGATCACAGGATACAAATTATATAAAAATCAATTGGATTTCTGTATGCTACTAATGAACAATTGAAAAAATAGTACCATCTACAATAGCTTCAAGACATAAAATACTCAGCTCTGGCCAGTGTGGCTCAGTGTGTCGGCATTGGAGCATTATCCAATAAACCAAAAGGCTGTGGCTTTGATTCCTGGTCAGGGTGCATGTCTAGGTTGCAGTTTGTCCCCAGCTGGGATGCATATGACAGGCAACTGATAAATGTTTCTCTCTTGCATTGATATTTCTCTACCCCTCTCTCTCCCTCCTTTCCACTCTCTCTAGAATCAACAAGCATGCCCTAGAGGGAGGGTGAAAAAAACATAAAATACTCAGATTAATTTAACAAAGTATATATCCAAAAAAATAAAATATAGTCATATATCCACAGAAATACTAGCATATTCATCGTAGTCCCAAACTAGAAACAACCAGAAGGTTCAACAGATGATTAGGTAATCAAATTATACATTCAAATAATGTAATGCTATTAGGCAATACAAAGGATGGGCTGCTGATGCACTCAACAATACGAAGGAATCTCATAGACATTATGTTAAGTAGAAGTCATAAACAACAGAGCACATACTGTATGAACACTTATTCACAGAAAGTAGACCAGTCATTGTTTGGGAGGAGGAGTATGGGGAGTATTGGCTGAAGTGGTGCAAGAAAACTTTGGGAGATGATAGAAATGTTGGATATTTTGATTATAGTTATATTTGTCAAAACTCATTGAAGATTTAACTTCATGTTGTTACATTTTTCTGTGTATAAATTATGGATCAATAAGATTGATTTATATATTAAAAAAAGAAAAGTTAACCTTTCTAGTCATAGTTACTCATGGAAAATATTGTAAGTAGAAAGGAGGGAGGTGCATCATTGACTAGAAATGATACAACTGTCCTCAGAATGTGGGGAGTTGAACTAGTACCTATATGCTAATCAGAACTTGTTGAAGCTCTCTCTTAAGGACAGACAATAAATAAATAAACAAATCACCAAGCAGCAAAATTCTAGGGTGAATGAAAATATGTTCATGTCACAGTAAAATAAAAATGCTGTGGGCATAAAGCCAAAGAATATTTTTAGATTGGGCTTTGTTTTACACACTGAAGCTAGAATTCTTTACATAGATTTTTATTTAACATTTTTAAGTGTTTACTTGTTATTTGAAAAAACTTCACTTCCTCCAAACAACAGAAAAAAAGTACAATTTTCTTTGTAATAAAGAATGTGATGATTCATCATAGACTTAATACATAGTGAGCACAAATTGCAAACTGTTCCTCCTCTACATTGGGACAAATTTGAGGCAAGGCTGGTGAAAAGACAGACAATGTAAGCTGAGCTGTACTTGTGGAAACAATGTCGCTAACCTCCACCTTGTGACTACAGGTATATATAGATCAAATTAACAGAATAAAAAAAGAACTTCATGATATACGGTATAACATTATCATTGTTCATGAACAAATATATATGATATGGGAATTTCCTAACAGAGCAGTCTCTACAAGACAACTTATATTTTAATAAGCCTGAAAGTTTTTTAAAAACTATTTTTCTATTTTTCAAAAATAAACATTTTTCCCAAATTAGTGAAATGTAATTTAAAAAACTTGAACTTCCTTATTTACTGTTTCCACACTCATTTCGTTGTGTGCATTGATTCATAGATTATCCATGGCAATGAAAATTCTTTTCACAGTAGTACATGACATAACAATTAAAGCAGAATATTGAACTAGTTTTAACAAAAAATGGGGAAGCAGTTTATTTCTTTTATCAAGAGATGTTGTTCTCTTTAGGGAATTGGAATTATATCCAAGATACTAATTTCCTCATAAAGAGATTTGGAGAGATTATTTTTCCCATAGAACCAATATTCTAATTAGTTCATCCAAAGGAGATTTCTCATGTTCAGCCAAACTCAAAGCACCAGAGTATGATGTCAGGAATTTAAAATAGGAAACCACTCTGCCAGATACTTGAGGCTCCAGTGCACACACTGAGCGATTCACAATTAGGCTGATTTACTACATGTTTTGTCAAGTAGTCTTTCTACTATGTAAACATGAGTATACTTCAATGCTGAAACTTTGTTGTTTTTCTTTTCTTAAAAACATTTTGAGTCATTAAATACAATACTCACTCTTTAATACATGTAGCTGTCTCTTCCCTTCCCTTCCCTTCCCTCCCCTTCCCTCCCCTCCCCTCCCCTTCCCTTCCCTTCCCTTCCCTTCCCTTCCCTTCCCTTCCCTTCCCTTCCCTTCCCTTCCCTTCCCTTCCCTTCTTCTTTTTTTTTAAGTTCCTAAATTATCTTTGCCTGAAAGGTGTGCTGAGAAATATAGGAGAAAATGAAAGCTGGATGATGCAGAGGATTTGCCTGATTCATATGCTTTTAAACACTTGCACTAAATGGATCTGATTTTTGGGTGTGCAGTTTCAATCAATTCTGCTAGACTGATCATTGGTCTAGTTGTGTTGCTGTAGTGTAGAAGTCTCTGTGTGGAGAGCCATGAGACAGAGATATAAGATCATCACGTATCCCAGGGTGAAGTGGAAGAAGGACCTAGGCATCTAAATCTGAGGGAGAGACATTAATAAGAAACGAAGGCAATGGTATTCCCAACTGATATATTGAATACTTTCCCATCTGTTTTCCAAATAGAAGTTAAAATCTGAAGCTAACTCGTTCAAAATTTGGCACAAGGGGACACTAAGTTACATAGTGCTTGTGGGTAAAGACTACTCCACAACTCAAGTAATATTAAGCAGGAAGAAATAAAATAACTTATTTCCCAAACAAGAATGAGCAGTATTTTTAAAAATATTTAATTTATTTATTTTTAGAGATAGGGGAAGGAAAGGAGAAAGAGGGAGAGAAACATCAATGCGTGGTTACTTCTCATGCACCCCCTACTGAGGACCTGGTACGCAACCCAGACATGTGCCCTGACTGGGAATCGAACAAGTAACCCTTTCATCCGCAGGCCCGAGTTCATTCCACTGAGCTACAACAGCCAGGGCAGAATGAGCAGTATTAATAAGAAGTTTACGAGACATGGTTTCAAAAGTCATGTCACAAGACAAAAGCAGAAGCCATGTTTTTTTTGTAAATACTCAGAAATGTTAAGATTTTTCTGTACTAGAATGTTGTGAAGTGAGAAATATATATAGCTGTTGCTGATGATTCCAAAAACATATTTTGTGGAAAAATTGTAAAGCAACAAATTAACAGAACTTCCAGCCTAAAGGGAGGTTTGTGTATTTAGTCTGCCTATATATTATTATGCTTATGGATGGTGTGAATTGACTTGTTTTGAAGTTGCTGATTAATAAACAGTAGGGGTGACAGAATGAATTTTTAAAAAGTGAAATAGTTCTGATCTTGCCTTTAACTAGAACCTAATCAACAAATGAAAAAAGCAAGCAAAATATAAGCAGAGACATTGAAATTAAGAACAATCTGACAGTAACCAGAGGGGAGGTGGGAAGGGATAAGGGGGGCATGAGGGGAAGGGTTTTCAGGAACAATTATAAAGGACACATGGACAAAACCAAGGGTGGGGGGTGGAAGCAAGGGAGAGAAGAGGGTTTGGCTAGGGGTGGGGGGGGGGGGTGGGGAGTAAATGCAGGCAACTGTAATTGAACAACAATAAGATAATTTAAAAAATGCTAAAAAATAAAAGCGAAATAGTTAAACTTTAAGATGATGCCTTGAAGTTTTAAGAAATTGTGTGGGAAAAAGTAACTGTCATTAGGAATTGAGTTTGTGTAGTTATTGGTCTGGGTATGTTATATTGTTGGTCTTATTTAACTAACTAAAAAGACAATATATAGATATTGAATGAGACATGTACTTAGGGTATAAAAATTTATCCTCATTGAGACAAGTTGTAACTGGAAGAAGTCATTTTTGAGCCAACTGCATGTTTTAAAGAGTCATTTTATTTAAATCTGGTGATAATTAAACTTAGAGACAATTGGTTTGGAAAGCAAGTTTAAAGCTATAATGCTAATAACCCTTTTACAAGTTTTGAAATCATTTGGTTTTGGGGGTATTCAATGTGATAAACAAATGGTAGCCCAGATGCTAAGAACATTGGTAAAATTCTAAGAATTTAGCAACCAAAACTGTATATGTAACTAATCAATTGAGTGAGTGAAATAATTAACCAATACATTCCTGGTTTCCTTTATCTGGACAAGGGTGTCGGGGGCTATTCATTAATATCAGACAGAGAATATCTTTGGCTGAATGGCTCCACAAAGTTTGGGAAAAGGGCAATTTTTGTATCAAACTTAACGAAGAAAATTATCTCACCTTAAAAGAGCCACAGTAATATAAAACCTCTCCCACTAAAGTGATATACTTTATACATTATGGAGCATTCAGAACAGAAAAAGAATGGAAAGTTAGAGAAACGCACAAATAGAGAGATACCCTGAGCAATAGATTCTGGAATTTTACAGTCTGGAAGTTTACTGGAAACATAGAGGACTTCCTAAATATTTACAATTAAGACACCCCTATTCCTTCCAGTCATCACCACACTGATGTCTGTGGAGTTTAGGGTGTATGTTCTGTGGCTAATCTCTTCACCTTCTTTCATCCAGTCCCTCTTCCCCCTCTCCTCTGACAGCTGTCAGTCTATTCCATGTTTCCATGCCTCTGCTTCTATTTTGGTCATTTGTTTGTTTTGTTCATTAGGTTCCTGCTATAGATGAGATCATATGATATTTGTCTTTCTCGACCTGGCTTATTTCACTTAGCATAATGCTCTCCAGTTCCATCCATGCTGTGGAGAAAGGTAGGAGTTCCTTCTTTCTTTCTGCTGTGTGGTATTCCATTGGGTAAATGTACCACAACTTTTTTATACACTTACCTACTGACGGGCACTTGGGCTGATTCCATATCTTGGCTACTGTAAATACTACTGCTATTAACATAGGGGTGAATATATTCTTTCTGATTGGTGTTTCAGGATTCTTAGGATATATTCCCAACAGTGAGATTAAAAGGCAGTTTCATTTTTAATTTTTTTGAGAAAACTCAATACTTTTTTCCACAGAGGCTTCACCAGTCTGCATTCCCACCAACAGTGCACTAGGGTTCATTCCCTTTTCTCCACAACCTCACCAGCACTTGTTGTTTGTTGATTTATTGATGATCACCATTTTGTCAGGTGTAGGTGATATCTCATTTTGGTTTTAAAAAAAGAGAAAGAGAGTAGACTTAAGTTACAGAAAGTGCGATTGAGTATTTGTTTCCGGATATTTAAAGGTAAATTAATTTCATCTGGAAAGAATAAGAATTCTCTCAGTATCAATGGACTTTACATGAGAAAGTATGCATGTACATATGCATACATATACAATATTAGACAGCTTAGTTATGCTAACACATAACCTCTAAATTTCAGTGGCTTAAAACTATACGTATATATGTATATATACACACATACATATATATACATATGTTGTTAACAAATCTGCATATTGATTGCAACTCTTTTTGGTTGTGGTCATGTCTACTGTATTTTCTTTTTCTCGAATCCAGTATGGTAGAGTAGTTTCTCTCCAGACTATATTGTTCTTATGGCCTTGGACAGAAATGCAAGAGACCAAAGAACAAAAAACAAAAGAACAACCTCATTTAATGCTTCTGTTTGGATATGGCACACATCATGGCGGCCCACAGTCCCCTTCCCCACCCCCACTCCAAGGAAAGTAGTATGGCCAGTCCTGAAAATGAGATAAGGAAGTACTCTCTACCTACTTTGAAGCATAGCAACTCACATGGCAGACTATATGACTATCTCATCATTTTATAGAGGATTAAGGAGACTCAGAGAAGTTTTACACAATCTCACACAGGTACATTTGCTTGTGCATGTTAACTCTCCAGCAAAGTGCATACTTCTCATTATAACATTTAATTTTAGTTATTTGAAATAATTGATTTGCTTTTTTTATAATTCCCAAGTTAAACTGTCAGATATTTAGCTGCCTGCATTAGGACTTTAGTGAATACAACAGATTCATGTGTTCAGACTAGGTAAGTTGGACTCCTTTGAGAAGATTGCCTTAAACAATTCTGGGCATGCTTAAGAAATTCTGGGTATGACAGACTACATAAAGAGATATTTTTAAAAAGGAATTATGATGTCAGGTTGAAATTTTGTAATACTGCTCAAAATTTAATAAAAACAACGACACTGTTATAGAATTCATCCAACTAAATCCTAGAAATTTTCCACAAATAAATTGCAAAGGCCTGATTTTACTTTACTAACTTTTACTAACCTTTTAACCTTGAGAATAAGCAGGATCTGAGAGCCAAGGTGGAAAATTGGTTGTCAAAGACATCATTAAGGCAACAGGAAGATAAAAGCAAAAACAAATAATAAAAAGTGTTCAATTTTTTTTACCTCATTGTTGAAACCACCACATAGCAACTTCTTTAGGCAAAGTTCTTCAAGAATTTCTATTTTGAGAAAGACAACTTTATGCCTCTGATATGTCTATTTTCCCAGGTCAGTGATGTGCCCTTTGGTGGCAATATTAGTCCTTTCATGACTTGGTAGCATGACTCTCCTTTTTCATCAGGCCTTTCTGGATACTTCCAGAATGTTGGGGAAGAGAACTTAGTAATGGACACTGATGAGGAGGCAGGGGAGGGGCAGGGGAAGCACGTGGGGAGGTCACTTTGTAGAGGATCAAATTGATTTGTGAAACACACTGTGAGTTCTGACAGAGACCATGCAATGCTGTGAGTCACAAATTATATATTGACTGTAAAGTGTGAAGATAAATACAGAATATTTACCTAATAAGCTGTTTCTATGTCTTCCATCTGGCTGCATTTGAAAAACATCGCATCAAAAACATATATACATAAAAATGTGAGCTGATCAAAGCAAAGACATATGAGGTGGCTTTTGTTTCTCGGTGCAGATTAGGGCTTTCATCTGGTATCTTTTCCCTTTAGACTGAATAAATTCTTTTTATCACTTTGTGTACTACCAACGTTCTAGAGATATATTATCTCAGTTTTTGTCTCTCTAAAAATTTATTCATTTGCTTTCACTCTGAAAGATAGTTTTTTTTGTCAGTGTGGCATTGTATTTGGTCAGTTATTTTTTTTCTTTCTGCTCTTTAAAGTCGTTGTTTCACTGACTTTTGGCTTCACTTTCTTCTGATGAGAAGTCAGCCGTCATTCTTATTGTTGCCCCCCCCCACATAGTATTTCTTTTTCCCATTTAGCTTTTTTTCTTTATCTTTGATTTTCAGCATTTTGGTTAACATGTACCTAGGTATGCTTCTATTTTTAGCCCTATTGATTTTTCTTGGGGCTCATGACATTTTTGGTCTGTGGTTTTATTTATTTGTTTATTTCACAATTTTAGAAAAATTTCAGCCATTATCTCTTCAAATATTTCTTCTGCTTTGTTCTGTGTTCTCCTCTTCTTTGTGACTCTATGTATGTTTAGACCATTAGGTATTGATTTCCTACTGTCAGACATGGCATATTTTGCCACACTATTTATAACTTTGTATAATTTATTTTAAAATAAATGAATATTCACTGACTTTTAATTCTAATATTTCCAGTCTTCTTTGAAGTCTGAGTGAATTTTTTATTCCTGTGTCATATTTCTCATTTCTAGCATTTTCACTGGATTTTGTTCTTGGTGATTTTTTATAACTTTCTCAGCTCTTAGTACACTATGATTTAAACTCTAATTTTAATCCAGACATTTTGTGTTGGGGTGCGGTGGGCACATGGTGAGTGTAGATTTTTCCTGGTTACTAATCAAAGGTTGGAAAAGTAAAGAGAGCTTTTGTGGATAAATTGACAGAGAGGACAAGCTCAGAATTTAAATCCCTTACTTTGCCACTTTTGAATACAAATTGCAGGTAAAATCGGTTGGCCAAGAAAAGGAGGAAGTGAAAAAAAACTGAAAATTTAAAGAAAAATTTAGTATCAAATTGGCAAGCTTACTCATGAACACTGTGTGAAATAGATAATTGACCCTTAGACTTTGGAAAGTAGCTTTTAAATAGACAGCTAGCTGTCTGCATTCCAAAGACTGAAAAAAGAAAATCATATATGAGCTTTAAAAATTTTTATTTCTTAACACACAGTATGTATAGACAAGACAGTTGAATGAATTTGTTAATTGTATGTCCCAAACCCAGTAAAAATAATAGAAAGAACCTAAATAGCTATATTTGTTTTTGCTTTTGTTTTACTCCTTGACAGACTTGATTGTGAAGCTCAGTCACATCTGTACAGTTGCTGAGTAGTTTTTGTGGTAAGCATCCTCTAAATGGCCCCAGTGGTCTCCCTCATGGTGTTCACACTCTTGTGTGATATACTCTTGAACGTGGTGTAGACTTAATGATTTGCCTCTAACAAATGGTGTACAGCCAAGGTGATGGGATGTCACTTCTGAAATTAGCTTATAAGAAGATTGTGGCTCTTCTCTTGGATATTCTTTCTTGTTCTCTCTTGGATACCTCACTCTGGGAGAAGCCGAATGCCATATAGTAAGACAGGCCTGAGAAGGCTCCTGTGAATTAACTTGTAAACACATCTTCTGAGGTTTGCAAATAGCTGTGTGAATGAGCACTGAAGTGAGGTTTCTGCCAACCCCTACATGAATGAGCTTGGAAGCAAATGCTCCCTAGTTGAGTTTGATGACTGTAACTCCAGCCAGCACCTTGGTTGCAGCCCCCATAAGAGACCCTGTGCCAGAGCCATCCAGCTAAGGCATGCCCTGAATCCTGACCCTACAAAGTGTGAGATAATACATCTTTATGGTTCCTAAGTGGTAAATTGTAGAATGGAAATAGATAATTAACAGAATTTTTAATAAAAATTATTTTCTGTATTATTTGTCTTTTTCTAGTTTACATATGCCTGGCGTCAAATGATTTGCATAATGTCCCTACATGTTGTTCCACTTGACAGTGAGAGAACTGAACTTTGGAATTTTGTTCAAGATTTCAAACCTAGAATAAACTGAATCAAGATGTGAATTTACACCTTTGGACTCTAAATATAATGCTTTTTCACTATGACCCTTTTCTTCATGTCTCTCCTCCATAAATGCTGGCAAAAAAAAAAAAAAAAAAAAGAGGGATAGCAATGAGTCTGAATAATGACTTTGCTGAATATATTAATGAGTTGTAATTTTCTATCCTCAGCATCCAGTGTTTATTATGCGATAAGATCAAATAGTGGCATGTATATAATATTAAGCAATTTAATTCTGTATGAAGAGGTTATTGTCATAAGTGATAGTGAGATCTAGAATTGAATCCCTAAATTCCTTGGAAAATATGTGAACCCCTTGATTTTGTTAAATTAGCTCGCTCTTCTCCATTTCAACAAGTTATGTTATCCCATTTTAAAAGAGTGCAGTTGCATTATTGGTGTTAAAATAGCCATCTGTTATGAAGGTGACATTATGCACTGTCTCCATGGGTTCCTCTGGGCATTGACTTCATCATCAAATCTCCAGTGCTTTTAATATCCTCATTCTAATGGCTGTACCTTTGGACACTGCCCCTGACTGGGACAGGCGTTTAAAATGACATGCACTGGGTGACTGACACAGCCTATCTGAATATCTGTTCTCTTAAGCCCCCACCATGTCACAGGCTGTCAGAAATAGTCTACTGCTAGGGTCTTTTAAAAGTCATAATTAAAGCAGGAAATCCACCATTCAATTTTAAGTTCATAAATTAGGATTTATATAAAAATCTACTCTCAGGACTCTATGTATAAGAGTTGAATGCTCCATTCCTCTACCTCTGTTTTTGAGTCCGTGGTTTCTGGACAAAATTGTTATTTGAATTCATCATATTTGAAGAGCTATAAAATCTATTAGAGGCCAAATTTTCTGCTTTGTCCCCAGTAAAGATTGTTGATGAATGGACAGGTATTTTACACAGAGAGGAAGAAGCTGAGGTGGCTTATGTGTTTTATTGGGTGTGGAGGTTGAGCGAGGATCAGGTGTGCCTGATAATTTGTCAATACTTTTGAAATAATTCTTAGGATATATCATGATTATTGGATTTACAGCAGTCAGTAGTGAAAGAGGAGGGCATATCTAAATGCAAAGAAATCATACACAAATTAAATTGATTACAAGATGACCTAACTTAAAAGATCTCTAATTAAAGAGAAACTTCTAGAAAGTTTTGTGGTGGATTTTTATTTTCCCCTCCCCGTTATTTCTTACAATCTTTCTCCCTTCTTTCTGTAGACTAGCATTTACTGGTGTGAGTCTCAAATTTTTCTTTGTAGTATTGGTTGTCTCACAACTCCAAGATTGTGAGAATTAAAAGAGTTACATAAGTAACACTCTTGAACAGAACCTTAGGAAAGGTTTAGTAAGTATGAGTTATCATTAGTTACTTTTTAAGAACACCAATTCTATCACGGAACCTCTATTACAGCTGTGGGTCTTGACTTATGCATCCATAAAAAACTGTAGTAGAATTCAATAAGCTACTCAAAAAAATTTAAAAAAAAAACATAACTACCACATGATCCAACAATCCTCTTCTGTGTAATTATCCAAAAGAATTGAAATCAGGACTTTGAAGAGATATTAGTACTACCATGTTCATTGCTTCATTATTCACAATAACCAAGATATGGAAACAAACTTATATCCATCAACAGATGAATGGTTAAAGAAAATGTGCTATATGCAACAAAGCAATATTTAGTTAAAAAAGAAAAAGAAGACCTGCCATATGTGCAACATGGATGAACCTGGAGGACATTCTCCAAAGAAGGAGAAATTGTGAATGTTACCAGCCAATGGGGGTGAGTTTCCAGCCTGATAAAGGGGATCTGGCTTGGACACCACTAACACTGCACTTGTCTTCCTTAACTCACTGTGATGGAGAAATCAATCAGGCAAAGAGACTGAAGAAAGCTGTATTATGTGAGCGCATGTACTCTTCAGATTCAGCTAATAAGCTTTGGGGAAAATGGCCCTTAAAGGTAAGAGTATAGCAATTTATTTACACAGAGTTCAGGTACTGAAGCACTCAGCAACTAGCATTTCAGTTATGGGATGGATTCTGTCATGGAGATCCCCTTTCCCTCAACAAAGCCATGGTGCTGTGGTATGAAATTGCCATGATCAGACTGAAAGTGTACTTTCTGCTTCTTCCTTCAGTAATTTTCTGGCTCTTTCTTTGAGTTACATCATGTAATGGTGAGGAAAATGCTGGTTGAGAGCTGGAAGATGGAATCAGGAAGGATAACTCCCTGTGGATAGCAAATGTTCATGTAAATAAAAATGTTAGTTTTTTCCTCTGGTATGAATCACCAACACCCCTGTTTATGTATTTTATTTGGGATTATATTTATAAAATAACCCTGTTGGGCAGACAAAATCTAATGTAGGGTTGGATTTGATAAGTATTAAATAATACTCATTATCATCTTAATAAACATGTGCTTATTAGGGTGTTTCAATACAGAATAAGAAGTCCAAAGCACTATATGTTGAACTGGTGCAGGGAAGGATTTATAATTGTTTTGCAATCACACAGAAATACTGTTTTCATGGTCATAATCCAAAAGGTATAAGCATCAGCCCAAGTAACTAAGTAATTATTTTCTTCCAAATTTCAAAGCAAGTTGTATTTGATTGAAAATTATTGCCTAGGCTTCTATTGCTATAGTTACTGTACTGGACAATACAAGGCTAAAATCAAAGATTAAAATATGTGAGTGGGGAAAACGGCAGTATTCATATGAGGGAGGCCTTCCAAGTTCAGTTTCATGTGTGTGCTTCTCTATAGGTAAGTTTGCTTCTGTATAGAATCATTAGAAGCAAGAGTTTGCTTTCATAGAATCATTATTAGGTCAGAATTTGAGGGTAAGTTCTACACCATCTCCTATTTTTCCCGAGTTCCCACTGGAAGGCTTGCTGCTCTCAGTTTCTTGAGGGCACACAAGGAGAGGTGATTATATGGCAGATGAAGAGCCTATCAACAAGGGGTCTATAATTTTCTCATATCAGCTCTGATCTTGTTTTATGAGACCTATCTCTTCAAGTGTATTTTGCAGGTGTAGAGTAGGGCAAGATGTGGCATAAGTGTCACTTTGCTGACCTACTCAAGAATCATTTGAAAGTGTAGAACCTATTAGAAATATACTAGAAAGCAGTGTTTTCCAAAATGTGTTGAGTAAGTGATCCATCCCCAATGTCCCTGGTCAAAATATTTGGGTACCACTATTTGATACTTCAAAGACATCACAATGCACAGAAGCATATTCACATTTTTATCTAGTCCAGTGCCATCCTAACATATTTAACAACCAAATCCCTTTTAACTTGAAACTCTCATTCACCCTTGATGGGACACCTGCATTTCCTAGAAAAATGTTTTCAGAAATGTTGGGCAACAGCAAGGAGTCTTTGTAAAAAGGACAAATAGTTGGGATTACCTATCTGATATCATAAGATTTTCCCATATCACTTGTCTATCTCCTATGATCCCTGTTGGCCCTTGCCCTTGTATAGATAGCATCTCCATGTTTTTGAATGAAGAGTATAATATGGGAAAAATATGGCCTTTTCAGACATACATTATGGTACTGTTCTGAGATACAAATAAGAGGACATCTATTTTTCCTTTATCTGAGACTCTGTCTGTATATCTTCCCTTGCTTTTCACAGTGAAAAATCTTAGGTACGAACAGGGCTAGAGGAAGAGAAAGAAAAGTCATATTTAGAATATTTTCTTTCCTACGATACCTAAGCACTTAAACAATATATATGCATATACATATGCTCAAATATACAACCAAACAACCCCAGCAGAATTGAAGTAGTATATTTAAACATTTGAACATCAAAATCTATTAAATGAAAATGGAGAAAATATCCAAAACATTCAATAAAGCTTTTCGAACTGAATGTAGGGTTACCATGACAACGAAACTCAAAAATTCCTCTTCTTCATATAAAGTTGCTGGAAAAAAATGCCCATGGTGGAAGCAGCATGGAGTCCTCAAATTTATAACTACTGAACAGAGATACAAAGAATCTCCAAAAACATTTGATAGAGCTTCAGGGCGAATATTTTAATATTGTCCTTTAAAAAAGATAATGAAAAGTCCCAAGCCATTTCCACACTACTTCATTTTTCTTTCATCTAAACCATTTTGAGAATTTCATGCTATTTCGAATCATTTTCTGCGGAAGGAAACAGTGTCAATTATAATGGTCTAACAAGGAATATTAATAACACTGATCCTAAAATAGGTTTGGTGAATGCCAAGAGTGACATGGAATGGATCCCTGCACAATTCAAGCAGCAGTTGTCTGAGTGATGCTGACTCAGCATAGGCAGTGTGACCTCGTACTTCCTGCATGTTCCTGAGGAACTTTTAGGTATGCAAAGACAAACACTACTAGAATAAATAGACACAAGACCCTAACTTGTCTTATTTTCAACTCTTGATGGGTTTCTTAGAGGGACAATATGTATGCCAACATGTAGGTATATATGTGTATGTTTTCATCTCACATACGTATCAACATATGCGTGTATAAATCTGTGTACCTGTAAGTGCATTGTGACTATGTTCTACTCTACAGGTCAACACAAAGGGATGGTTTCACACAGGAATGGAAGCTTCAAAGCTTCCTCTCAAGGATGGTTGCTGTGCAGGAAATTGAGATAATGGATTAGCCAATATGAAAAAAGGTAAGATTTAGAAAGAAAAAAATCTCATCCTAACATTCTTACTAGGAAAGCTTGGTAGTCAGGTAACTGGTATCTAAATGGTCTGAGTAATACACTTCGACAAGGAATGCGTCAGATCCTGAATATTATTCCTCATTTCCTGGAGGTGATTTATGACTAAACAGTGCGAGAAGTTGTTTTAAGTTAACCTACAGTGCTGTTGGATTGATTTTGTTTGTATGTTAGTTGTTTTGCTAATGTTTTCCCCAGCAGAAGCCTGTTTTCAATGAGTTAGTTCATCAAATTGAGAAAAATGATTCTTCATTTCAGCCTTTTTTTATTGGTGTAGGGGAGCGATCCTATAATCTCTTCTTATAGTTGGTACTGAATTACATACAAGTAATGTCGAACAAGGTTATTTTCCTCTGAGTAGATTGGTCTGCACTGTAGTTCAGACAGACTTTTCTAAAAACACACAGGTAGAAACTCCTTAGTATCCCTTAGGCAATGTGTTTTTGGAGTTAAGTGTTCATTTTTTCCTCACACCATGCTAATTACTCCCCACTGCAAAACATTCTCATTTTGCTTATGTGAACATTCTAAGTAGTACCTTGCAAAGTGTGGACTAGACTACCACCACCATCATCACCTGGAAACTTGTTAGAAGTATAAGTTCTCAGGCCCTAGACCAGACTTACTATACCAGACACTCAGGGGGTGGGGCTCACAATCATTTTAGTAATTTATACTGGTTATCTGGATGTACACTAAAGTTGAAAAACCAGTGTTCTACAGGAGAGTATTTGAGAGGATAACAATGTTGATGACATGGACAGGGACAATGGGCATGAGGAAAAAGGGGAGGAGGAACTAAAGGAGAAAATTTAGAATTTGAGAGTTGCAAAGGAATGTGGGACCATTTGATGACGTCTTTCATTTCCTGTTTGAGCTATGGAGAGGTTAAGTAGCTTGCCCAAAGTCAGAAGTGCAGCCAGAAAGAGAAACAATATTTGCTGACTTCAAGATGAGTAAAAGTTGAATATCAAAAGAGAAATTTCATATGACAGGATTTTTCATATTTGTGATGTGTAATATGTCTTCTTTGACAATGTGGCCCTTTCACAGGGCTGATGTGAGTTCAGCTTCCAGAGAACACCCTGATGATACACTAAGATTTTACTCCAGAAAAGCCATTTGGGAGCTGCGGTTATGAGTAATGGTGTCCTTTTCCTAACTCTGGAGAACTCAAAAGCGATCACTGTGGGAAAAAAGATGCCTATCCAAGGTCCATGCTACAAAGGCTAACATCCTACACCCAGAGTATAAATACTGTGTAAGCATCACCAACAATACAGATGCTACATGTTTAAAAATAGGATTAAACTTTTTGGAACACAAACTTTGGTAGCAGTGGTTCTCAAAATTGCATAAATTTAGTATCACCTGAGGAGATTTAAAAATCCTGGTACCTAGCTCAGACCAATTCAATTGGAACCTCTGGCAGTGGGACTCATACACTGGTGTTTAAAAAATTCTCCGAACGATTTCAATGTGCAGCCACATGGGAGAGCTAGAGTTCTCTGGCCTTGATCTTAAAGTGTGGTCCTTGGTTTGGCAACATTGGCATCATCTGGAGTTTTTTAGAAATGCAGAATCTCAGGTACCACCACAGATGAATAAATGAGATTCTGCATTTTAACAAGATCACGAGTTGATTTATATGCACATTAAACTTTCAGAAGCGCCAGCTTTCCTATATAAAACTTAAAAGAAAATGAACTCTCTGCTTGATACAGATAATTTTTAACATGCTGAAAAGAAGTAGGAAATTGGAATTATTTAGAATCTTACCATGTTTATTTTTTGCATATCTCTATAAATATGCTATTTATATTATATATAATTTATATTTTATATGCATTATTCAGGTCATACTCTTTACATGGCTCACATTTTGCCTTTTAGCAGTTGTTGCATTATTTGAGAAAATTTTTCCATGACTGATTGAAAAACTATTGGTAGAAAGTCCTACAATGTGTTTATTATTCATATACAATAAAAACCAATCAGGATTTGAGATTTATGTTTAACAGTTTGAAATCACCAATATTAAAGTATATATTTTTAAAATCCCACTCATGTCTGATCAAAGTGGTTCATACTATTGATCTAGACCCCTTGCTTAAGTGAACAAAAATCCAGTGAGGAAAATCTTATGATGAATCAAGACAATATAACCTCAACTTGCAAATAACAGTAATGGAGACACAATTTCTATTTGTTCTGTTTTGTTATTTGCAGTTATCTTTACATGTCAAAACATTTTAAAACAAATCTATGCATTAAATTTGTTTTAAAAATCAATCTGCACCTTTGTAGAATGTAGGTGGAGGAGGTTAATACTGAGCAGTGGTGGTAAAAAACAGTTTTATGAAGTCAAGCTTTGCATTTTTGTGGGTGGTTGAATTTTATGGGCTTCTAATATGCATCCAAGGAATTATGAAATGAAAGAAAGTTGTGTGAATAACGCTTTAGATGGGCTCTTACTGCTTCATCATGCTAAACAGAATGTAATTTTTGGGCAGTGTGATATAAGGGTGCTGGTCAACCGAAGAGGGTCAGAGGCGCATAGGATTTGGGGATTTGTAAGAACACTAAATCCTGGTTTGCTCGTGATAATCTAGGTTGTTGCCTATTGTCATGGAGTAATTTTAACAGTTCTCTTTTACTCTTAAAAAATGTCCTAATTTGGAAATAAATTATGTGCTTCTACATACAGAACACCTCACCCAACTCTCATTTTATAGAGGAGGAAATTCTGAAGTGGTTGACTGTATTATTCCTTGGTTAAAAGCAACTACAGCAACAATAAACAAAACTTGTAATGGCTCTTTATTGTCCTCTGGATTAAGGGCAGACTCTAGCATGATACAGAGAACCCTGTATGATCTGGGTCCTACTTACTTCCCAGCCTCTTTTCCTCTCTCTCTCTCTCTCTCTCTCTCTCTCTCTCTCTCTCTCTCTCTCTCTCTCTCTCTCTCTCTCTCTCTCTCTCTCCACCCCCCTGTATTTCTCTCTCACTTTTGCTCTTGTCCACCTCTCATTCTTGTGCCATATATTTAGACATACACACCAAGTAGTTATTAGTGCTCCTTTTTCACATATTTTCAGCTATTCTCCTTTTTAGATCCCTGATCAGATTGGACCTACCAGCTTCCAGGTGATGCCACTTGATCATACTGACTAGCAAGGGTACAGTAGGTACTGTCTTTTTGAACCAGGTGTCAGAAATTTAAAATAATTCCATCTTGGAGGTCATGTATTTTTATGTACTTTGTTTTCTGTAGGTATATCTTATTTCCTTATTCTCATTTTCCTTTAGTTTCTATCATCTTTATAGGTTGTTTTTCAAACCTCAAAGTTTCCTTAACTTTTTATAAGTAAGACATAAATCAATATACAAATGACAGACATGGTGCTGAACACTGAAGATCCAAGAATTAAGGAGATGGGGCCCTGCCCTGAGAAATAACACCATCAGGAGGGAGGGTCATGCCAGTTTTGGCTGTTACAAGGGTACTCTCTTCTCCTACTTGTCCTATTTTCATGAGAATGAGATTTCTCTAAATAGATTCTATTCTTCCTCTTCCTCTTTATTCACTCTGCATCTGGAGAGATGAAATAATCTGAATGGTTGGTAAACTGGGAAGAAGAAATTGGTTATATTTTGGAGGAAAGGGAAACCAGTTCTGCTGTGCCTGGATGGATAAGCCTCTCTGGTTTGGGGATTCAGTAGTAAGAAGGCTGTTAGGCGTGCATGCTATGCTACATTCTCCAACTTGGCTTTTATCAATAGTAAAAATCAAAGCTATTTTGATTTGTGAGTGCTCTGTTAGATTTCTCAGTTTGCTCAGAAAGTGAGCAAGGAAGAGGTGTGCTATTAGGGGGCCTCTTAAAGACTCCAGCACCTGGTGCACTGACTGGAACAGTGAGAACTAAAAATAAGAGACTTGAAATTAGGGGAGCAAAATATACTCCAGAAAGTCTTTTGGTGAGGCAGGCCACTGTGACCTTTGGCAGTTTTCAGAGGTTTCTATTAGGCCAAGGGGAGTTTTATAGTTGTGCTGTTTGCTTTTAACTGCTGTGGCCTGAGGCAAGAGGCTTTAAAACAGTCACATGATCTTCTGACCTTGACTATTGACCGTAAGTGGGTGGCTATTATAAAAGTACTTGGCTCTGGTAAAGGTGTTCAGGGGGCCTGCATGAATACTGTGTGATGGACTGGGAAGAGCCATGGGGAGCCTTGCTGTGGAACAGAGGGCCATAGAGGTCTTAGTGAATAAACACAGAGGAGACAAGCATACAATCAAACTATGCATTTCTGATCTCCATGTGCAGACAAACAAGTAAAGGCATGGGCCTCAGAGCCACAACAAGAAAGGGTTTCAGGCTGACACTACTGTTACAGCTGAGGTAAAAATGTAATTATAGGAAAAGTAAGCCTTCCAGCCTTTAAGCCATGGGTGAACAGAATAGTATTTGCTGCTTTGAAACTGTTTTACCTGGCTCCTGCAGGGACCTCTGAGCACTAAGAAGTTTCAGGATTTAAATCATCTGTGGAAGGTTTAGGGCGAAAGGATCTTGATATGCTTCCCCAAATTAAATTTTGTATGCAGAGCCAAGGATACAAATGGAGGGATTACACTTAGATGTACAGGGTTTCATGTGCTCAAGAGGTACCTCCCACATATGGTCTCAAGTTGGCTCTGGATTGGTTAATTCCTTGGAACCAGAGGAACCCTCCTCAGGTGGTTCATTTCTGAAATTCAGAAAGCTGTGGTAAAACAGACCCCGAAAGTGCCTGTTCACAGGAGTGTGTGGTGTCGGGTCACTGGAAAGAACCCGTGTTTAATTTGGAACAATGGAGGATGGAACTGAAGAGCGTGTGATAAACGCTGAGGGAAAAGAAAACAAGTGATGTGATGAGTAAGGTCGTTATGATTTTAGGTTTTTAAATTTTGTTTGATAAAGCCTTTCTGATAGGTGATGGAATTCATAGATGGACACCCCCTCCAATGTCACAAATGCAATAGTGCCCAAATTAACCTCTAAAAGACAGATTTCTGGTGTTAAATTCACAGGATAAGAATTCTGAAAAACAGGTATCCGATTGACTGACAACCATGTGAGGCTGAAGCCAAGACGTCGTCCATCTGTCCAGTTTCTTTCAGATATCATTGAGTTTCTGCTTTGATCTTTGGTAATAGTACTGGATTCTGGGAACATAATTTTGAAATTATTGAAATTATTCATAAAGTGAATTTCAGATTTTTGCGTATAGATTTTAAAATTCTAGTTGTTTGGTGAGATTTCAGTGGATTTATTTTGTTTGGAATTACTAGGAGGTACTATAACTCAGTGGCTGCAAATGCTTCATACATTAGAGGTTGTTCTCTAACTTGGAAGTCTGGCTTGCTCTTCCTGGAGTCAAAGCGATCGAACAAATCGAGCAGACATCCACATTACCATTACATATATAGTATAATAAAAAGCATGCTGTGAGTTTATTTTAAAATTGGGTCTATGACTGTAGTCAGATTGCTCACTAAGGATATTAACATAGCTGCAAATCTATTCTCTGGAGACATTCTTTTGTATTTCCCTGGAAGATTCCACATCCGCTTCTTTGAATATCTGAATAATATCTCTGTGCATTCTCTTTCATTCTTTTCTTTGGTTACCAAATGCCTGCCTCCACTCTTAACCTGTGCATCAATATTGTCCCTTTTCTAGTTGGTTAAATGTTTTTAAATTTGCTTCTTTGTATTTGAAAAATATGTGTTTCTACTTGCTCCCTGGCATTGATAAGAGCCTGTGGCTGGAACTGAATCTCTGGGTCTATGTAGTTTTGCTTAAAAGTGCTATTAGGAATTAAGTGCTTACTCAAAGACACTAGAGTGGCAGCATTCAACAATATTAGGACAAATATAAAACTTTTTGTTCCTAGTCCTGACTAACTAGTGTGACTCGGTTGGTTGGGTGTCCTTCCCCTGCAAAGTGAAGGTTGCTGGTTCGATTCCTGGTCAGGACACATGCCTACAATGCAGGTTCTGTTCATGGTCGGCAGGTATAAGAGGCAACCTACTGATGTGAGCTTTGTTTCTTTCCCTCTTTTTCTTCCTCCCTTGTCCTAGATCTAAATAAATAAATATTTTTTTTTAAAAAAACCCTCTTATTGTTCCTTGCTTTTACATTTTAATCAGAGGCATTTTAGTCCTTAACCACCAACAGCTGAGCAGGATATGTTCCATGCCTTTGAAAGCAGGAAGTAATCCTTTTCAGTCTTACAGGAAGTGGAGTCAGTGAGCTGCCTCAGCACTTTTGGAAATCACGGTAAGGGTTAAAACTACAAACAAAAAGTATATATTTTTTCATTTTAACAAAATGTGCTTCTTTTGTTTCTTTAAAAATAATCTCCCACAACAATTAAATCTCAGATAGACTTTGTAGCAGTCGACTGTATGTATGACTCTGTTGTTATTCATGTCTTTGTCTTTTGTTCTGACTAGGAGGGATGGACCCCTGTCAGTCGTAGACAGGAAACTTAACCATTTTCCACCAATTTTACTTAATAAAGTGCTGCAGTTCATCTTTATGCCGGTCTTGTCAGCAGAGGGGAAGTGCACCACTTTTCCAACAGAGGGCAGTGTGTATTTGCTAAACAAGATCTCGTCCAAGGTTTGAAAAGCTGTCCTTTGCAAAGAGCAGAAAGGACACTAGGAAACAATTTCTTTTTTCAATTTCCCTTCTGTTGCTTCAACTGCAGGTGCCATTTTGGGGGGCGACAGTTACTTTTTAAAAGATCTTTTTCCTTCCACATATCCCTGACACCCAAGAGAGAAATGAAGAAAATAAAGGCAAAATGCATAGAATGAGCCTTAGGCACCATGACCAAGGGATTATATAGAAGCTTGCCTGTTGCTGTCCCAGCCCCTCTTGGTCTCTTTACATAGACTTGTGACCTTGGCAAAAGGAAAAGACCCATTATTGTCCTTGACTGTATCAATGTTGGGATTCCTTTCACATGTTTTCTGTGTATTTTGGGTAATTTTCTTGACAGAAAAGCAGCGTGGTGTGAAATGTGATATAAAATTTGTTGTTTTTAGGTTTAAGTGTTAGTCCCACATAAGATGCTTAGTTGCCCATCTAAGGTAAGTTCTGTAGCTACTTGCTTAGCCAGGAACCATTATGAAATTATAGCTGGTTAATGTAAGGAAACTAATACTTATTGAAACTTTATTTTGTGTCTGGAATTACATACCTTATATAATTACATTTAATTTTTTGACATCTTTAAGGGGTGGACATTATGAATAGTATTCTACTGAGGAAAAAATAGGGTCAGAGAGGTCAAGTGAGCTTCTCCAGTCAGCAAGTAGAAAAGCATGGACTAGAACACAGGGTTCTCTGATGTCAAAAGCTAGGTTCGTTCTAAATCTCCCAGTTTCTAAAGTCTTCACTGATGCTTTGATAAGGGGTTCATTCTGGAAATTCTTGAGTATTCATTCTATTTTAAGCTAGAACCACAGAAAACCTTGACTCAACACATTGAAAACCTTGACATACATATGAAGAGTGGTCGATCATTCTTTCCTCAACTAACTTTTTAGTAATGTTCTTTTTTTAAAATAACTTTTCTGCTGTGCCTGGATGAAAAACCATATAGGCAAAAAAAGTTTTAACCTGAGGAAATTGAGGCTTAGCAAATGGACATAGAGGTTATCTGTTCGTATAGTTAGTTTGTGGCAGAATTATGATATGTCTGGCTCCAAATCTTAACCTTTTTCTATTAGGTTTCTGTATGGCTAGAGAAGCAATAAAATACTAAAGGAAAGGGAATAGATTTCTTGAAGGACTGCTTCTAAAAATATATTATCTTGGGGACCTGGAAGAATCAGTCAAAGAGGAGGCCAGTAGAACAATTGAACATGCTGGAGAAGGAAAGCTAGCGTGGCAAGTGAGGCACAGACCAGAGGACCTCGGGCTTCAGAAAGAAAGCAGCATGATCTCAGACATCCTCCTCAGACACCAGACCACCAGACAGCGTGGGTACAGATTATATTAGCCTCTCCGTTATTTGAATTTCTTTCCCCTAACCACAGCAGCCTGCCTTTTGCAGGATATTCCTATTGTTGCAGAAAGCCTCTTGTCTTTTCCTTTCCATTTTTTTTCATAATGAGTAAACACAGAGGTCCAGGCAGTCAGAGGTGGAAGCCAAGCACAAGTGTTTTCAAAAAGCTCTGAAATAAACACTGAGGAGCTGTATTTCATAACCCTACACAAAACTGACAGTAGCCAGCTGTTGTCTGAGCTAAACACCATCCTAAAGAGCCAAGAGCCAGGAGGCAAAAAGGGAGAAAGGGAAAATAACTCCTCTCTCAGGAACCACAGATGACAGATCAGCCAAAAAAAGACCCTGGAGGAAGCAAAAGTCAATGAGGCAAAAGTCCTTGCAAATGACCCCATGCCTGCTCTCCTTTACCAGTCCAGAAGTCATCTACCCAAATGGCCTTTTATTGGTGTAACGTTTAAATGAAATCTTTTCCATCACAATTCTATGTATCTGTTCGAATCTTGCAATAATTATATTTCATGTCACCAAATTTCCCAAGATTTAGGGGTTTTTCCTATGTTTTTCTCCTACTCTATTGTCTTTATTTGTATGTTTTTGCTCTCCCCAAATGTGAGAAGTAAGAAAACCTATAAGACCTCCCCCTTTTTTCACTCTTATGTGTTCTGCGGTCAGAAGAAATTTCTCAGGCACTCAGAGGCTTTCTAAACTAACCCTGTGTGCTCCTCCTCTCAGAAAATAGAAAGTTGCTATTATTTAAAATGAGTCCTGGTTGGTGATAAAATTCCTATCTGAATAGGAATTTTATTTGGCCCAAGGTAAAGCAAAACTAATTTTAAAGCTGTTTGATCTTGTAGAAAGTAGAGAGGCATCCTATGCAGCCATTTTGTTTAGCAGCACACCATGAAGTTTACTTTCTGGGGTGGTGTGTATAAAGGTATTCTTGGGAGGTAACATAGAAATTGTTTTAAAAGTTAAATTATAATAAGGCAACATCAGTTTGAATCATTCCTGTGATAGGAGATAGAGGTGTATTAGGCCTTCAAATGTGGATAAGAAAGGATATGTCTTCAAAGAGTGGGTCTACAACATGGTAGTAGACTGTGCTCAGTGCAAACTATGACCCTCAAGCCATAGTCCTTTGGCAACTCTGGCCAAGGAATATTCATGAGGTGTTATGTTGACTTTCAGGTTCGTTACTATTTTATGCTCTAGTCCAGCCACCATATAATGTTTTTAAACCTTCAATACAAGTTTATTATGTGCATCCACCTTGTGGTGGTGATGCTTTGAAGGGTGAAGTGGAAGGACAATAGCCAAGTGTAAATAGCAATGTGTCAGAAAGTGGAGACAGGTGCAAGAGCAAGGACAGTGAGAAAGTACTGAGAAATCTGTGAGTGCAGAAATTTGTCAAGAGAACTTATGAAAACAATGAGCCCAACCCTCACCCCAAATCTGTAGATGTGCTGAGAACAGGCTGACCATACCACAATACATGGAAAGAGGAATCAATTCACTTTTATTATTAAGGATAAAAATGACCTCTGAGGGCTGTGGATATCTAATTATATCTGTTTGCTCTTTACTGTTGAATTTGGTTAAATTTTGTATGACAACTTTTATTATTTTAGCTTGACATGGAGTTGTTTATCAGCTGTGTATATTTCCTCTGCTGAATGTTGATCGAAATTAGGTTGGGGCTTAAACATAAGGTAATTTTTAGTTTCACTATCATTTTCAGGCAGATATTTAGCCCTTGTTTTGCATTTTTACTTAGAAATACTGCATATGTTTTTTGTTTTAGTCAGAAATAGAAACAGAAATTTGCTTTTACATACTTTCTAAATGAAAAATACAGTTTTTGATAGTCATAGATTGATGATTTACAAATTCCCATCATTGTCTTCTCACCCATTTCTTTTCCAGAATGTGCATGCTTCCCATAATGCAAGGTGTTAAAAGATAATCTGAGGCATATTAAATAATTTAAGAGTTTATTTGAGCAAAAATTGATTCAAATCAGGCAGCATTTATCTAATCTAGCAGATAAAAAGGAACTCCAAGAAGCTGTACAAAATGAAACACTTATATAGGAAGAAGAAAGCGGGAACAGGGAAGCTGTACTAGGCAAGAGCTGGTTGGTTGATGGGCGTCTGTCAGGCAGGTTACCTAACTAGTGCTGATCAGGTGATTCCTGATTGACTGGTTTAATATTCCATTCTGGGAAGAGCTGAAACTATACACTGCCTTGGTTTGGTGACATGGGGTTTAGCATAGGTGATTTCATATTGGATCTGTTGTTCTGTTTTTTAAACACAGGTATACATCATTTGCTATCACTGTGAAAATCAATAGAAGGAAGAGCTTTTCATTTCTCAATACCAGTTAGTATAAAGACAAAACTGATATCAAAATGGAAAAAGTAAACTGTTTTGTTGTGCTCTTTAGGTCCTGCTTATGAGGCTCACTCTTTTTTATCCCTGAGAAAAAAATCATTTGGATGTGCTTTCCTTTTTTGCTTATTCTATTGGTCCAAACGCTTCATCATCTTTATACGTTAACACATAGTTTTATTCCTTCCCCAGTTATGATCATAGAATCAGTCATTGATGCCAACCAGTCTTATGATTATTTTCATTTGAACATATTTTACAAGTTGGCAAAGGAGGCTGTTCTGACTTGTCCATATCTGTTAGATTTATTTATTTTTTACTGAAATATTTACTTGCTCTAATTTTATTGGTTTAATATTCCTTTAGTGATTTCTATTTGGGGTTTGGAAATACCTGGTATTTCCTTTTGCCATTTATCTGACTCTAGCTTTAAATTTTTCAGTTTCCAGTTCTGCTTTGGGTTAACAGGGTAATCAGACCATGGTGACTGCTTGTCCCCGCTTTGTATAGCTAGCTATCCAGGTATCTTATTCCTGGCACATCCACCTGAACTGTTACAATTTTTTTTTCACATTCTTTCTTGGGTGGTCATGCCAAGACGAAGACTCCTTTGGTTGTCAGAGGCTGATCTCATTGTTTCCTGTGCAATAGCACTTCTCACTGGTGTATCACTCATATCTCTGGCTGTGGGCACTCTGCCTGTCTGGTAATTGGCTGTGTTGTTGCTGGGCAATTCTGACTCCTGCACCTGTCACTGGTCTCTTGTCTGGAACATTGAGGTCACCAGTGTAGTGCTGGCAGCAACCTCCCATTTGACTGTGGGCAGAGCTGCTTAGGGTAGAAGGGTCTATTTGGCCCTGTTATCTTCACAAGGGGTATTAGGGGTAACTGTTCTTTCAGAGAAAGCAGAGAGGCAGAATCCTTTTGAATTAAATTGCATGTCTTACCCACTGTAGTGACTATTTTTCTGGTTGGATCGTGCTGGATTGGAACTATGTATTGGAAGCAGGGATAAATGAAAAATATTCAAAGATGAATTCTTTTTAACCCTTTATTCTTTGCAGGCTCAGTTTGACCAATAGTTAGAATATGATTTCTGAAGTCTCAATGTGTAGCAATAATCCACTTGCCCTGTAGTTAGGCTGATCATGCATTATAGTTTGCCTAATCTTTCACCTATTTTCTCTTCATTTTGGGCATTTATCCCAGGTTTTCTATTTTTAAATAAGTTAATATTATTGATAATTGCCTAAAATAAGTTATGATATGATTCAAAATTACTAGGTATATGAAGAACGGGGAAAATGCAACTGCATTAAAAGGAATCATAGGCCAAGGCGAGCAGCACATGCATGCGTCAGTACATTTGTGGCTATAATGTAAAAATCAAAACGAAGTGTCTGAGAAAGTTGTTACAAATTTTCTTTTCTGATTGCTTTCAGTCTAGGAAATCAAAGCCCCAGGAGGCACTAAAAAACCTAGCAGGTCCCTGACATACCCTTTCCATATCCTAGACCTTTTTCCAAGAGACAATCAATGTTTCTCTCTTATTTTCTGTAGTTATTTAGAAATTTATGTGATGTTTATCTTCCACTTTCTTGTATTGATATTTTGTTTTTTAATTTTTTAAATTTAAACACTCTCCTGAACTAAGCCATTTATGTCAATTATTATAAAACATAATTAACAATTATCACTAAATGTATGTGAAATGAATGAATGAATAAACACATATAGTTTGTTTAATTCTGTGCCTACCTCTAAGTGATATAATTAGGCAAAAGAGGTGAGATGTGAAAAGTAATCATTAGCCATTATTATGATATTTATGGAGTTGAGTTTTGTATTAAAAGTCAAAATTTACAAATTCATTGGGCAATACCAGGTTCATACTAGTTGCTCAATTAACTAAAACAACCGCAGTCTAATTATTACATATTTTCATGGGTCAGCTTCTTGATAATAGGGGTTACCAGTAAATCATGGTTTTAACTTCATGGGTTTTGAAAACTTAATGGCTTTTCATCCCTCTCTCCTTCACCTGAAATCACTTTAGCTGATTGTTGGTTTGTACAGCATAGAATGCTGAGCCTAAACAACTAGATTCAAGTTTTAGATCTGTTGTTTACTGACTCAATGACTTTAGTAAAATAATTACATTCAACTGTATTTTCTTCAATGCATTAAATAATATAAGGCTATTGTAAAAATTAGATGGGAATTAAATGTGATATTTTTATTAATATACTAATAAATTATACACATATAATACATGTATGTACTAGGAATTGGTAGTATGGTAATAAGAGATAACCCTGTTTTTTTTTTTAAACAAAAACATTGAGAAAGTTCTCACTTTTGAGTTTTAATTGTGGTTGAGAGTTGGAGAATTTCCCTTTGATATAATTTCTAGATGTAGTATTAGAATTGTCATTTCAGAAGTAGTCATAGGCAGCTTAGCAAGCACAAAACATCTCACACCTACTGGAAGAAATAGGTTGAATATATAGAAGGGGCAAAGTTGTAGACACTATATTTCTGAATGAAAATTGTAGATCCCATCCATCATAATCCATAGTCACAGTTAATAGTTTAGGGCAAGATTTACTAAGAAGATTAGTAATAAAATTTAACATGAAAATAGGAGCCTTGTAACCTATTGTTAAGAAAAGTTGTTTTCCAAGCTATTTGATAGCCCTCTGGTCAGACGGAAGCAAGAGTGTATAGTCATATATACCAAAACTTCTATATTTTCAATATTCATTAAATCGTGAGTTTATTAACATAATATTTATTAATTATTAAAATTTGCATTATAAAATAATGCATTATTGAAACAAAATATTCAAATAATATAAAAGCATATAGAATAACATGTATGCTATAAATTTAATATTCACATCTCCCCCAAATTTATATATTGAAACCTAACCTTATTGCAATAGTATTTGGAGTTGGAGTCTTTGGGAGGTGATTAGGTCATGAGAATTTCCATTCTCATGTGTAGGATTAGTGTCCTTAGGAAAGAAGCCTCAGAGAGCTCCTTCCTCCCAAATGCCATGTAAGATTACAGAGAACCAGGAAGTGGGTCCTCACCAGACACTGGATCTGCTGGCACCTTGACCTTGGACTTCACAGTCTCCAGACTGTGATAAATAAATGTCTGTTTATGAACTACTCAGTCTATGGTATTCTGTTAGAGCAGTCTAAATGGACTGAGGCAACACAAAAATCCTCTTCTTAGCCTCCTCTCTCCAATCTCCTTTGCAGAGGTAACTACTATTAATATTTTTAATATTCCAAACTTCATTTCTGTGAATTCATGTGCACACATATGTCATATGATTTATAGACATTGGCACTGTCAAGTAAAAGAAGATTATTATAGATGGTTTCCTTTCCTTCTTTTCTTTCTCTTTCTTCTTCCTTCCTTCCTTCCTTCCTTCCTTCCTTCCTTCCTTCCTTCCTTCCTTTCTTCCTTTCTTTCTTCCTTTCTTCTTTTTTTCCTTTTTGTGAAAAGAGCTCAGATTGTCAAGTCAAAGCATCCTTAAATTCAAAGTGCTGTTTTACTAATTACTAGCTGTGTAAGCTTTAGCATATTTCTTAAATTTTCTAACCTCACAATTGACTCAATTATAAAATCAAAATAAAAATACTATGCAAAGTTACTGTAAAACATAAATTAGGTGAGATTTGCAAGTTGTTGAAAAAGTAAATGAAATATATAGCTACTAGAATAATGGCAGGAACTATGTGTTAGACCCATCATTTCTCCTTGGTTCTCATTAGTTTTCTTTTCTTACTCTGCTGATTACTATTGTGTGAAGAATAGATCACTGTCTCCTTGAGAAAACTGTTGGGTCTGTAGCATTAAAGATTATCAGGGCAGAGTGGAAAAAGAAGACTCTAGTCTCCTAACTCATAGAAAGTTGGAATTGGGCAGATGTAAATAGAAGGTCACCTAGGGCAATATTTGCTCCTTCCTTCCTCCTCTTCTTTTTTGAGGAATGAGCTGTTTAAATGAGATGTAACTGGAGTTGCTGCTGGAGTGGGGGGTGTGCTGTGGACAGTGTAGAGGCTTACTACTCAGTCCCCATTTTTTCTGAAGAATCTGAAGTACCTCTTACAAACCCTACATTAATCCAAAAAATGACCCATCTCATCCAAATCCTCTCATTTGTCTGATTAGGAATGTATTTTAGATTGTTCATTTTCAAGTCAGACAGTTGTCAAAATTTAGGACATTCAGCCTGATTGGAAGTCATTACCTTTCAAATTGAATATACCACATCTTGAAAAATGCATCAGTAGTTTCTAGGTCTGCAGGTGTTCATGATCTCTGGGTCTGCAGTTCAGATTCCAGGACAGGAGGGAGTAGCCAGTGACCCCCTCCAGAGGTTTATCAGAGACACCTTGATTTTACTCTGGCATTTAATCTTTCAGAGAAACCATTTATTGCTTCAGCTTCCTGAGTAACGTGGACACTGTCATTTAATTACCTCACCATTTGACTGCATGTTTAAAACTATCAGGTGGGAAGTAAATTTAGTGCTATCTTATGATTAATAAAATGCTAACATCTTGTTTTGTGAAAGCCATGGAATTGGCACCTGAATAAAAGCTGCCAGGACATAATTATATGAACTGGCAGGGAAAATAACTATTTATTTGTTCTTTTTATATATTTATTTCTAAAGCATGTTAATAGATGTGTTTTGGGCAGTTAGTGTGGTTATTTAAACTTGCAGATGTATAGCATATCTTAATCAATGAAATAAATTATTATGTCCTTTGTCCTTTAATAGGTATATTTTGATAAAGAGAAATTTATTAGAGTTTTAGAATTGATAATTGCATATTTATTCGGTGATTACTCACAGTAGGTACAGATGGGCTCATTTACATATGTTGTTCCAACTACACAATAATCCTGAGAAATAAGTGTTGTTCTTTCCATACAACAGATAAGGAAACAATTACTTATTTGCACAAGGTCACTTATCTTAATATTGACAAAGATGAGTTTGAAATACAGGAGTTTCATGTCTAAATTCAGTATTTCTGTTTATTGCAATGGGAAAATTGCTTTGATTAAATCCTGTGAAATTGTTATGCTTTTATAGAAAATATGTTTGGAAATTTTGGTCACTGTTAATTTTCCCTCCTGCTTCATGCTCTCCCTACAAAGAGATTTGTTGAGGGGAGTCCCAAGACCACTTCTTTGGTGATTTGCTAAAAAGATTTACAGGACTCAGTGTATAGTGACAAACTTGGTTAAGATTTATTACAGTGAGAGAATGGAAAGCAAGCTAAGCAAAGGAGAACAGTGCATGGGCAAAGTCTGGAGGAAACCAGGCACTAACTTCCAAGAGCCTTCTCCTAGTGGAGTCACAATAGATGCCCTTAATTCCTCCAGCAACAAGTTGTGACAGTGTGGGAAGTGTTTTGTTTTGTTTTGTTTTGTTTTTTAACCCGGGGAGCTCATTAAAGACTCAAAACCAACGTTTTGAGGGACTACTCACAAAGGTACTTTGATGAGTTTGTGCCAAAATTTCAGACTTCCAGAGGTACTAGGGAACTGTTTACCAGTCAAGTTCCCAGATGCCATCCTAGGGCCAATTTTGCAAGTCTTTTCAATGAAAAGCAGTTTCAGGGCTACTATGTTAACTCCCTTTTTTGCACAGGATTCAAACAATCTCATTAAATGACTCCAAGACAAAATATTTTGTCATTCTTGAAATTGAATCAGGAAAGGAATGAGGCTCATGCCTATTAGTGCTGAGAGGGACATAATACATGTCAGAATTATGCCCAAACATTATTCACTAGGTGATGTATTCACTCCTTCCTCCATCTATTTACCCTCAAAGTGTTCACTGAGCACTTATTATGTTGTGAAATGGCAGGGTATAGTCATTAAGATCATAGCCTCTGAATTCAAATTGGTTTACATTTTGGTTCTGCCACTCACCATGTTCATAATCTTGGGCAAGTTTTTTAACTTTTCTTTGGTCAGGTTTTCACATCTGTACAATGAAGATTATAATAGTGCCTACTTTATAGGATTAGGGAAGGTAAGAGAAGTTAAATAGGCTGTCTGGTACACACTAAGTGCATAATTAAGGTTAGCTCCTACTGTTACGTTCCACAGATTGTGCTGTTTCTGGGTATGCAATGATGAATAGAACAGATTTGTTTCTTGCTTGTAATAAAACTTCTAGCCTAGTGAATGATAAAGACAAAAAAGCATGAAATTATTTTAGAGAGTGACAACTTCTTCAGTGGGTAAAATTTTGGGTGCTATGAGAGCACATAGGAGAAAACTGATTCCACATTGGAGGAAGCAAAGTGGAGGTCACAGAGAAGGGAGAGGGAGATGTTGGAAGTGGAGAGAAATTATACCAGGCCAAAGGAACATTATGGGCAAAAAATGTTGAAATGAAAATGGGAGGAGAAGAGGGATGGCTGTGTATTTAAATAAATTAAATAATAAATGGTATGGCTGGAGGAGAGGGGAGCTTGTGGAGATAAGAAGGGACCACCATATAATGCAGGGTCTGAGAATGAGGAGTGCTTGGAGGACTGAACATGGGAATAGCACCCTCTGGAAACACAAGTTATCATGATCCTAGTGGAATTTTTTTCCATATGCGTGACTCCCTCCTTTAAGATTTCATTGTCAGTTTCCCTTTGTCAAAAGATAGTGATGACTCATCTCTCTCTGTGATCCCTCTCTCAGTACAGATCAGAAACATTCTGGGACCGGGTTGAGGCAATTTTAGGGGCTGTGAATGACAGATCAGACCTGTTTCAATTTGCCTTATACTGTGAGAATTCTGGACACGAGAGCAATGAAAGGAAAGAGTGGGGACATTTGGTTCAATTCATGTCTAACAAAACTGGTGAAGGAAACCGCCTATAAGTGGTGATGTGTCAGTGTTCACCTATCTGCAACACATTTAATCCTCCTAGATGAGAGCCTAATGAATGGTTAGCACTCAGCTTTAGGGGATGCTTTAATTCTGTGGGGTTTTTTTTTTTGACTTCCTAAAATTTTGATTGATGGTTTATTCCATACACTTTCCGTATGCTTATCTGTTTTCACCTTATTTTATTTGCTCTTAGAATCATGCTCACACACAACACCTACAGGAAATGATTTATATTGAAAGTGCTAGTCATAATCATAATGGATATGCCATTATTTATGGGTTAAAGGGGAGTGAAAAATTAGTATTTACCAGATACATTTTACTTTGGTAATATTGCCACTTGTCTGTAAGATACATTTTTCTATTTTGTCCTAAGTAAAAATGTCTTCTTAATCTAATTTTACAGAACATATAACCATTAAACCAAAATTTCCAGTTACATTTTACATGAGGCCATTGCAGTACTTAGGCAAAAGGGTCTCCACCTGGGTCTCACATTTAGCAGGATCATCTACGTTCTTGTCTGTCTGTCTGTCTCTCTGTCTGTCTCTCTCCCTCTCTTTCACACACACGAACACATACACACTTTTATTCAAGAATGCTCATGCTCTGTCACTTTAAATCCAGCATTCAGTTGACATAGAGAAGCCTATAATCCTTAGCATGAATGTTTCGTTCAAGCCAAACAGGATAAAGCTTCTCCATATCTTTTGCCCTGTTTCTTTGAATAAAAGGTTACTGAGTCTAAATGTAGTGAGTGTTTGTGGGTCAAACTGCTGCTGATACTGCAGATGGTCCCTTCTTCAAAGAGTGATAAGGATTTGAGGAATGGAAGCACTTTTGTAGATAAAAGACAAATCAGTTTGTGTCAAACCTTCCTCTGTTAGCATGAACATGAAAGAGCTTGCATAATAGAAATAACTTTCTCAGAAATATAAATGTCCATTTCCTTGCTTTTTTCTTCTAATGCATTTTTCCAGAAGTTCTCATAAATTAGCGCAACATTGGCAGCTGGGGAACACTGTCATAGGGCTGTACCTCTTGCTGTCTGATATGGTAGCCAATAGTCACAGTAGCTACTAAAATTAATTCAAATTAAATAACATTAAAATTTGGTTCCTTAGTTGCACTAGCCCCATTTCAAGTGCTCATTCACCAAGTGGGGCTAGTGGCCAGGGTACTGGATGACAGAGATATTGAATATTTCCATCACTGCAGTACAATCTTTGGACCATAACCTGTCTAGATGCATTGTGTGATACTTCAGCTCTTTATCCATGCTGTACTCTGGCAGCTATATGGATATTGAATACTGGAATTATAAACAATTATAATTAAATATTTAATTTTAATTTTTATGTTTTAAATATTTAGATAAGTGTTATGTCTGCCTTCATTTGTACTTTTTCTCTGAGCCCTGTGAATAGCAACTGAGATTTATGAGTCCCTTGTCCTTTCTTACAGTATTAGGAATATTAGCTTTTGTGGGCCTTACTCCATTGCACTATTCTGAAATGCTTGGCTATGTATAAACCAGATCTATGAAGATGATGGGTGGAAGCATTTCACATCCACTTGAAACTATATGATGCAGTATTTTATTGTATAGCCCACCCAATGTATACTTTTAATGTTATTGATAAAGTTTTGTGACCTGAATCTTAGTAGTCATCATGCTAAGATATCATGGCATCGGTTAGGAAGGCAGATGTTATGGTAGTGCTTTAGAGGCCTGATAGTCTGACTTCATGCTGTTAACTTTGATTTTAGGGACAGTGAATATCATGAAATTTAGAAATGAATGGAAAGATGCCATTTTATTTACCAATTTGATTCTCTCACTTCCTCTCCAATGCTACACACACACGCACATCAAATTATTCCTCTTCTGTAGTGGAAGAAAATATGTTGCTTTAGCAGTGGCTGGCTGACAGTCACATGATTTTTCTGGCTTTAAATTATACTATATGGATCTTACCCTAACAGAACACCTTGGCATGTGTGACCTTTGTTAGAGGCATTTGTTTAGGGGAAATATTAATACCAACAAATCTGAAACTTTTGCTTTAAGTAATGAATCTTTTTTTGTTGTTGTTGTCATTATTGTTAGAGCCTCAAATATCCCCTCCATGTTATTTAAGGAAACAGGGAGTATGTGATCCTTTTTTAGATTTTTAATATCCTTTGAAAGTCTACTTTTAAACTTTTTTTTTCTTCAAAGTGAAAGAGTAGAATTAAACTCTCTTGTGTTTTGGTAAAAAGATGTCCAGCCACTTCAAGATATCTGTGGAAATAACTGGAAGCTGGCAAAGGTGGTCAGGAATTGCATTACTTGTTTACATTCATAACTCAGACTTTTGGTCTTGTTTACGGCACATTTCCACACAAGGCTCATTGATTCTCAGACTGCTGAATCACAGAGCATCTGCTTCTATTAGACACACAGCTATTTGACTTAATACTGATTACCTCATAAGTACATAATTTCTCAGACATAGTCATCTTTAACGGCAGGAAACTCTGTATAACTTGCTTCTCCATGTGGCAATATTTTGATGTTTCATCTATGCTTATCATTTCTATTAGAAGAACCACTTTTTTAAGAGGGAAGAGGTGCTTAGTGTGTCAATTCAAATCAACACTGGGTCAACATTCTCTTAATATTTAAGATGGGGATAAAGAGCATTAGGAATATCAGAATTTGTTTTGGTGGTGGAATGAAGGTGGGCTAGAAAACTACTAAAAATAAAACATTTAATGATAACCTTAATAAAAATTATAGCATTATTGCATTAACTTGACAGGGCAACACTTTAGTAAAACTGTGATTCATCTCCTTGTTCTGAAGTAATTACAGGGTGATAATGATTTTGTGTTAATTGTCCATTGTGATATAAATTTTGGGTCCATGGCTTCATTAATTATAAGCCTCTGTCTATGTCAGATTGTCTGGCTTTGTTGTACTTCTGTGTATGAATTTTAAAGGACCTTCAAAAACTTTGCTTGCATTTCCTCAAATGTGGCATATAGGTCATTTGAAGACCCAATGGAAAGGCTGAATCCAGGTGTTGCTACAATGGCAGGCAGCCCTCAAGTAGCTGAGGCACTATTTGGAGGAAGCTGGGAGGTCTTTGGATAAGAAGGATAGGGCCTGAATGGTAAGGGATTGGAGAGGTTCAAACTAACCTAGTTTTAGAGGAAATTAAATGTTATAGTGAACATTAGCTTTGAAAATCAGAGTAATCTAGGTTTCAATCTCAGCTCTGCCACCCAAGTGCTTATAGATTGAAGAGCACATAGCATATGGAAGACATCAGTTGACAGCGGTGGTTGTTTTTATTGTTAATGGTAGTATTAGCATTTAACTCCTGGCACCCTCTTTCCTTCCACAATATACTATGTCATCTCGTGACTCAATCTTTTAAACCTTTTTACTTCCTTCTTGGAGGATAATAACACCCACTCAGTAGGGTCAAATGAAATGAGATTGAAATTTGGAACCTAGCAGGTGACAGACAATAACTGGATGGCATGTATTGGATTCAACTGTGTGGTTCTGCTGGTTATCAATTCTTGACATTAGCCTGTACATTTCATTCTTTAAACACCTGGATGTTTACATGAAAATATCCATCTTTTGTTCAGCCACATTGTGTAAATATTGTGAAAAGTGCACTCTTGATGACATAAGAATTCAAAGAATCCATTGAATGATTCTGGAAAAGTTTTATTCTTTTTTGGAATTCCTTTGGGGTTTGGTAAATATAAACTAGAATGAGAAATACAAAAAAAAAAGAGATAAAAACTTTAACTCTTGAAAATCCATAGATGAAAAATATTATACAATGGCAAAATTTCATTGTTATTAATTATTGATTCTCAAAAGCAATGATAATAAATATCCTTGAGGCTACTGTGTAACATGAGCTCAGAGGCTAGGGCAATGGCAAATAAAAATGTAGTAAGTATAACTGATATTCACTGATTCTGTTACTTAATAAAGCCTATGTAACAGCAGAAAAATACTTTTTACAAGGGACTAAAAGTATCTCCTTGGTTTGAAAAAGTATATTTCTCCCCATGGAAATTTGCTGTGAACCAAAATAGCACATACTTAATAGTTATCATTTACTGAGGGTCCAAAATGTAATGATGCCTTTTACTTCTAATCTCTATGGCAAACTTGCAAGGTACATTCATTATCCCTCTGTTCCTGATGAAGACATTGAGCTTGGGAAGGGTCAAATAATGTCCCAAGAAAAATATCATAAAGCTACTAGGAGTAAGAGTTATGTATAGAATGCCTTAGATGTCACTCTTACCAGGCCTATTGTCATCCTGACCATAATGACACATTAATATATCCTCTTATTTAACCAAGTTGTAAAAGTTCTATTCAAGCACTCTGTAGTTACCTTTAAAGGAACAGAAAAAAATGGGTGAGGATTCCTGAGTTACAGGTTAGGATGGGTGGTTCTTGATTTGTGTTTTCAATCAACTTTTGTGTCGGGCACTGTGCCAAATATTGAGAATTTTTTAAAAAAATGAAGCACATTTTATTACCTTCCAGGGCTCACAGTCTAAGGCAAGGATGACAAATAGCTGGCCAAATACCATTCTTCTCTCTCCTGGTTCCAGTAGTAGATATAGCTTGGATGCAGGTCAGTTATGCTTCTCAACAATTATTTCTCAACACTGATTCCAGGTGGTCTCTAGCCATTGATTCAAATTAGCACACAACGGAAATAAACTCATTTGCCACTCCTGTTTTAGAGAACACATATAATTAGTCACTTGCAACGCACTGTGACAGAAATGAATTGTGAACAGTTGTTTCTGTAGTACTATGGATTACTATAGACTCTAAAAAGGAAGACGATTGCCTCTAATGCTGGAGGATGGGAGACCGGAGGCAGAAACAGCTCACACAGATTTTTAATCTGAAGGGATGGGTAGGGATATGAAAAGGGATGAGACAAATAATTTAGGCAGTGGCCAGAGAGTGGAGGAATTTATAGGTCATCCTGAGGAGTTTTGAACCTACCTCATAGGTTAAGGTTTTTAAGGTTCTGGAAGATTTTTAAAAAGCAGTAAATCAATCAAGAAAGCATTTTAGGAGAGGGCAAGAGTTGATGGAGATGTGGCTGAGAGAAGACACTTGAAATACTGCAATCCATCTTGGAAAGAGAAATCTGGATTAAAGCAATAATACTAATATAGACCAGAGGTCTGATTGGAAAAATAGTCTAGAGACAATATAGTTAGAAAACTAATAAACATTAGTAACTGGACATGGTAAAGATGGTGTGAATGAGAAAGTAATATGTAAGATGACTTCCTGATTTTCTGCATGGATTAGTGAGTTAGTGATAGGAAAAAAAAGTGAGTTGTAAGAATGAAACTTAATGATTTCAATGAGGCTAAATTACAAAGGCATCGATTTATATTGCTATATAGGAATATTCAGAAAAAACTTTTGGTTTGCAGGCCAGGGAATAGTTTCTAAACTAAACTTTAGAATGTTCTTATTACATATTAAGAAATTAATTTTGATAGCAATCATAAGTAAATTTTGCATATCACTAATGTGCACTTTTTATATCTTTCTTTATCGTTAAAAGTTAGAATCAGTAGGAGCTTGAAGTTCATTGATCAAATCTTGAATATGGAACCCCCTTAGAGGCAATGATCATTACAGAATTAATTGTATTCCTCCATGTGGATATCAATGATAACTTTTTAAGAAATGTCTGCTCTGGATTAGATCTGCTTTAACTTTCTGCAGTGACCATGATTCTGACTGTTCACCTCCAATAAACATTCCTTCCTGAGGCATTCTACTATGCTGAATCTACCAAGCAGTTTACAAAAGAAGTTTTTCTTTGCTTTTAGTTGAAAAACATTGAACACCCAAGTAAAATCAACAAACTCTAATCTAAAGTAAGAATGTTGTGGAATTGATGATTCCTGACTTAACATATTCTGACCACAAATGATGTTCCAGGTGGCTCCTAAGAAGCTCTGTTATATGAAATATGCTGTATTGAGAGGGGGCCATCAAGTAGAACAGTCGTTGTTTGAGTCACATGGTAGTAATACTACGTATTTTTCCTTATGTCAAAAACAACTTGGTTTTCTCAAACTGTTTCTAAATCTTTTTACCTCTTATGATGGTAAAACTTAGTGTGTACATATTGGAATTATATTTTATTTTTTAGAGAACTGCTTCTATGTATTTATTGAGAGATAGGGTCACCACACTTGCTATTGTGTAGAAAATATTTTTCCTACTATATTCTTGACTTGAAGATAAAAATGTCATTTGATAGTTTGAGTGATATTTTTCTGTGAAGCCCTGTGTTAAAATGTGGAATTTCTTGCTTCACTTGTTAATTCTGTTCATTTAGAATATTTTATACAGTACTTAGATAAGACACTATTTAACTATCAATATAAGACATTAGTTCTTTTATTCAGTCTTTACTAGATTTATTGAGTATCTGCTTTTTGAATAACACTCTCCTACTTGTCTAGGTGGTCTAAATAAATATATCTGATAGCCTAACCTCAAATAATTTTGGATTCAAATGTTGAGACAAGAGACATAGTGTTAAATGTTAAAACAGTATAAGAAATATTATATTTGATCCTTCTCCAATTTACTGACTCTGTAGAAGTAGACAATTTTTTAAATCTTCTTAGTTTTATTATCTTTAAATTGGGGAGTTGGACTAAGTAATACTGGAATAAGTGATCTAAAAGATTTCCCCATTCTTAATAACCACAATTCTTTGGCTTCATTGATTGTCAAACAAGTAAAAGAGACAAAGTGATTTTGGAAACAGAAGAGATTGCTATGTTTGGACCTGCCAAATCATTTATCAGATCTAGATGTTTTGTTTGTTTGCTTGCTTGTTTTTGGCAAGAGAAAACTATAAGAGTTGACAGAAGTCTGTACCAGAGTATGTCTTTTGAGTTCAGAGCTTGGATTTTCCTGCCTACTCTTACTCTTGCGTGGAACTCATGAGTGCAATACCTATTTGATGGAATGCTTTTTTAGATCATGTATGCTTCAGGGCAATCTCAGCTCAAATGTGACCCTTACCCAACTTACTTTATTATGGGAAGGAGAAGTGTCAGGGCCATATTGCATCAAATTGTAAAAGTTCTATAAAACATAGATGAGTAGAATTCTTGTCTTTTGTTTAGAGTATCAAACAAGAATTTCATGCAAATTCTGTTACATCATCAACTGCTGACAACACAATGAAAAGAGAATAAATAAATAGAGGGAGTATGACAGTAAGAATGAACAAATGAATGAATATGAATTTATCTTGCAGTCTATGTCATGCTGACATTTATCAGCTTCGTTTATCTTTTGCCATTATTTTCTAAATACTGCTGAAAAACATCTCCTAAATTAGTTACTTTCACATTTATTGATGACCCATTTTTCTGGAGGATGCTTTTAACTATTGTTTTCTTCTCTGCCTTATTTTGACAGTGGGTGACAGTAAATTCAGACTCTAACTGGGTGACTATTTATGGCAGAAGATTACAAGGACCTGTTCTGAATAGACCACACTTTATTTCCATTAAGTGCGGATCCTCTTTGTTTTCAGAGTTCTATATTTATGGTTAAACTGTCATTATAAATTCAGTGTGCATTTTCCATGGGTAAAAAATAAGCTGCTATATGTAGTAAGTCTGACTAAGATTTTGAGATGAGTTTTATTCATAATGCTTTGCTATTGTTCTCTATCTCAGAAATAACAAAAGTGTGTGTCTTTATTCTCTTAAATTCTATCAGATTGTTGCACTTAGTAGACAAAACAGGGTCCTAGGTCTTAAATGGAATTGAAGTCTACATAGCTATGTAATTTTACACAGCCTATCTACTTATGATGTCAAATTTTTATTTCTGCAAGGGAGACTTCCTACCTGGGTCTCATGGATATTGCACCTGTTTGATTAACTGTAGAATCACTGATAGGTTGCCAAATTGAATTCAGTGAGACATTCCTCATAAATATAATGAATTTTGGTTGAACTAATTGGGGAATTATTAATTATTTACAAAATTTGACCAAGACTTAAGGTAAATTTTGTACTATCCACACTGAAATGTTCTTTGAAGCAGTTAAAAAGGATCACAAAATTGTAGAGCAGCAAATACAATTTTTTTGTTTCCTTCATTTATAACTTCAAACTATTCCTGATTATAAAAGTAAACCACATTAGTTATAAAAATTTAGAATATGGAGAAAGCAATAATAAATAATTATGTATAATCCTACCTAAGAAAGAAAGCCACTCTTAAATGTTTAAGCTCAAACCATTTTATTTAAAACAAGGAAAATAAACACAATATTACTTTCAAATACTATATTGTTACATGAACTATTTTATACATTTTTAAATTCTGTGTAATTATATGTATAATATAATTTACTGAATCAGTTCCTTTTTTAAAGATATTTGACTTGGCAATTCCACTGCCGGGATTATATCCTAAGAACATTGAAACACCAATTCAAAACATCCTATGCATCCCAATGTTCATAGCAGCACAGTTTACAATAGCCAAGTGCTGGAAGCAACCTAAGTGCCCATCAGTAAGTGAATGGATCAAAAAACTATGGTACATTTATATGATAGAATACTGCCCAGCAGAAAGAAAGAAGGAGCTCCTACCCTTTGTGACAGCATGGATGGAACTGGAGCGCATTATGCTAAGTGAAATAAGCCAGGTGGTGAAAGACAAATGCCATATGATCTCACCTATACGTGGAACCTAATCAGCAAAACAAACAAGCAGCAAAATATAACCAGAGACAGTGAAACTACGAATAAACTGACAGTAATCAGAGTGGAGGTGGGAGGGGAAAAAAGGGAAGAAATGGGGAGGGGTTTTCAGGAACATGTATAAAGGACACCTGGACAAAGTCAAAGGGGGATAGAATCAAGGTTGGGAGATTGGGATGGCTGGTGTAGGGGGAGTATGATAGGGGGAAAATGCAGACAACTGTACTTGAACAATAAAAAATATGTTAAAAAAGATATTTTGGTATATATATGCCATGAAATATTATTCAGCCATAAAAAATGAAACCTTATAATTTGCAACAACATAGATGGAATTCAAGGGCATTATGCTAAGTGAAATAAATGATACAGAGAAAAATAAAAAAAGATGGTTGAGCTAGTTTCTTAATGATTTTGAAATGAATGGTTATATTCAAAAATAATTACTGAGCAGTTATTAAAGACCTTAAACAATTCTTTATTCCCATAATTTTATCGTACAATAGTCCCATGAGGTAGATAATATAATTGTATCCATTTTAAAATGGATGAGACAGAGATTTTCTGTAACTTGACTGAGATAGCACAGTTAATAATTGTAAATTTAACCCTCATGCTATCTGACTTCAAAGTCCATGTCTCAACTACACTCTATTGACTATGTACAAAAATGATTTTATTTAAGAATAAATTTTTATAAATGCAAATATTGGTTCAAAAATGTGCAGAAAGATTTTTATTCATTTTGATGGATTACCTTTCAGATGGACAGTATTAATTTGTTGTCCCAGTAAGCAGTTTTAGAAAATATTTTTAATTGTTTATAGTCTCCCTAATAAGGTCAGCATAAGAAATAGTTGAAAGAACTTGGTAACCTGGATAATGTTGCTAATACTAAAAATATTAGTGCCATTATAATAATATGCAACAGTTATAGTTTATATATTGCCTGATGTATGCAAGATGTTCTATAATGACCTTTATCTGTGTTAGCTTCCTTAATCCTTATCACAGTTTTGGGAAGCAGGAATATGTATCTTAGTTTCACAGCTAAAAACTATAGAACTTACACAATTATTTAGGTAATATAGTGAGAAAGCAATGGAGTAGAAATTGGAATATCTGTCAACTCCAGATCACCTATCCATATACATAACCTATCAAAAAAGACACTTGAACTCATGTAGATTTTGTTTATTGCTGTATTCCTGTCAATTATAGTGGTCATCAGAGTACCATGTATAACAGCCACATACCATTCTCTTCCTCTAGTATGAGAACAGGGAACAGATATTTTTATCAATTGGTATTTCTCCTCAGAGTTCTCTTTATGGTTTCATTGATAGTGATTCTACTCATTCTTCCTCTCTAGATGTTCCCAAGTTCTACACTGTGTCTCAAAATATCTTGGATTAAAGGTAGATCACACATAATCTATCATTCAGTTGTAGCACTTTTGAGAGTAAAAAGGGGCTACTATTTATAATTGTGCTGTGCTAATAGGCATAACCTGGGTTTGTCCTGGGCAAATACAAACATATTTTTATGTGTCTCAAAATGTCCCTGTCCAATGCTCCTCTGTGTCTCCCCAAACCTGTATATCTGTAACTCTCACTGTGTCCTAAGACATCTCTATCCAAAGTCTCTAATCCAAGGGCAAAAGGTGTTATGCCCATAATAACAAATTACCACAGAAAAATGAAAAGCAGTTCCCGGATAATGCTAAAAAATATAGCCCTTGAATAAAGAAACCCTTAACTCTAAAGGCAGAGAGGTTTATTAAAGATTCCCCTAAATTACCTACTTGAGCCACTGAACTAGTTTTGCAAAGGATGAACAGTTATGACCTTAACTTACGGTTCTGGCACCTTTCAGAATGGGTCTTCTTCCGTGTTTGGACCTAGTGTCAAAATTGGTGACACCACCCATATAACAACAAAGTATTATGTGAGTTTATTACTCGTATAACGAGGTTTTCTGAGGAAGGCAGGACAGGTTTTCCAAATAAGTCCAAAGATGGCTTGAGATAGCAAGGAATAAATACTGGTCTGCATTTTTATGGTGCTTAGGTGGTAGGAATGGGTTAAATATTATTTGAACTTTCTGATGGTACCAAAGGGGAAATGAAAGAAGTGGGCCTGAAAGCTGCCAATAGTCAAACATCAAAAATGGAGTCAGACTCTGCTATACTTACCAGAACGACTTGGAGCAGTTACTTCGCTGTGAGCTCAAAGCCGTTGGGTATGGTTTTGCTGGCTGTGAGCTGCATACTTTCTTAGGGCACACTGTTCTCATGGACTATAGCACTAGTGGAGGCTCTGAGCATACTTACCCCATTTTTCTTTCTATGTGCAGACTGCAATAAATGTCAAATTCTTCTTTTAAAAATCTGGGTCTGTGTTCTTTATTTCTAAAAAAACTCGAATGTTTATGAGTTAGTTAATTTTTGAATTTGTCCTATAAAATTCTGAAATATTTACATATTATCTTTCCCCCCAAACTACTTTAAGAAAAACTTTGTATTACCTGGGTGTCAGAATCTAGCAATCTTTCTTATAGGGAAAATAGCCTCGATTGCCCAGGGCTTGGTTCCTTATCAACTGTAGTCATTGACTTCTTTGAATTATTTTCTCTCTATAGTAGTTCAGCAAACTCATTGGACTCAATCTGTTTTCTGCTTTAAAAGATTTGAAAAGGCCTATCATTGAAGCAGTGTGATCTTTCTTAATCTTCTCATGTTTAAGGTAGGAATGTTAAATCTTCATAATTGATACTCTTAAAGGTCTTAAAACTTCTAGTTCTTTGGGGCATCTGTTCATGTTCTTCAGCTTTAGCAACATCCTTCCAATCTGTATGTTCAGCTTTAGCATGGAGTGATAGGGTCAGGAGTATTAGGCACAGGGGGTTAGGTACAGATGTACTCTATTGAACATTTGCCTTGAATGTGAAATCTGGAGAAAAACAATTTGAATAATGAAGATTCATAGAGCTTTTTAATAGACAAATGCAGGCTTGATAAGAGGGCATCAAACAGACACGAGAAAGATGAATTCTCTTTAGGAGAAAATAGTTTTATTATTTAACAAATTTTCACTTTTCCATGTGTCTTTCAATCCCAGGAAATAATGATTATGAGAGTTGTTATCCTTAATAACTTTGCGAAGTGAACTCTGTTGAATTTTATAAGCCACAGAGGATGTTGGATCCAGAAGAAACATATGATTTTTATAATGGTAGGTATTATCACAGTTATCTTCCACTGTGGTACATTATCCAAAATTTTACATCAAGTTGTTCTAGAGTTATAGAAGGTAAATTTTTAGCTGCAATCTCTGTTCTTTATGATCTAGGAGAGGCAATGTTGATGTAGAATAAAGAAAAGGCATCCAGACAGAGAGGCAGAAATGTTATTGGGTGGATTATAGACTTTCAAGAGGTGAAAAATTCTGTCCAAATGTGTGTGTGTGCTGTGTGTGATGGAATTAACAGCTATACTTTATGACAATCATTGTGCTAAGCTGTATGTTATTTATTTCTAATAATCTAGGAAGTATATTTTGTCATTCCCATTTTGAGTGAAGAAATATGTTAGCAAGGTTAAATACCTTGACTAAATGTATGCAGACCATTTTTGCCAGAGCATGGATTTCAATTCAAGTTTATCTGACTCCAAAGCCACTGTTTATTATTGCTCTTTATTTTTCTTTTTAAGTATGTTTTATTGATAATGCTATTAGTTTTTCCTATTTTTCTCCCCTTTATCTCCTCTCTGCCCTGCACCCTCTTACCCTCCAGCATTCCCCACCCCCCACCTTAGTTCATGTCCATAGGTTGTACATATAAGTTCTTTGGCTTGTTTCCTATACCCTTTTTAACCTCTCCTTGTCTATTTTATGCCTACCAAATATGTTTCTTACTCCCCTCCCCCTCCCCACTGAAAACCCTCCATGTAATCTCCATTTCTCTGCTTCTGTTCCTGTTCTAATTCCTGGCTTAGTTTTTGTTTTTGTTTTTGGGGTTCAATTGTTGATAGTTGTGGGTTTGCTGTCATTTTACTGTTCATAGTTTTTGATCTTCTTCTATTTCTTAGATAAGTCCCTTTAACATTTCATTTCGTTTAAACTCCTTTAACTTGAACTTTTCTGGGACCTTGACTTTACCCCTTCCATTCTACACAATAGCTTTGCTAGATAGAATATTCCTGGATGTAGATCCTTGCTTTTCATGACTTCAAATACTTCTTTTCAGCTTCTTCTTACCTGCAAGGTTTCTCTTGAGAAATCAGCTGATAGTCTTATGGAAACACCTTAGTAGGTAACTGCCTCCTTTCCTCTTGCTGCTTTTAAGATTCTCTCCTTACCTTTAATTTTGGGTAACTTAATGATGATGTGCCTTGGTATGTTCCTCCTTTGGGTCCAACTTCTTTGGGATTCTCTGGGCTTCCTAGGCTTCCTAGAAGTCTATTTCCTTTGCCAGATTGGGGGTGTTTTCCTTCATTCTTTGTTCAAATCAGTTTTCAATTTCTTGCTATTCCACTTCTCCTTCTGGCACCCCTATAATTTGAATGTTGGAATGTTTAAAGTTGTCTTAGAGGTTCCTAAGCCTCTCCTCATTTTTTTTTTTTTTTTTGTGTGTGTGTGTTCTTGTTTCTTCATTCTGTTTTGGTTGGATGTTTACTTCTTTCTTTTGTTCCAAGTTGTTGATTTGAGTCCCAGTTTCCTTCCCTTCACTCTTGGTTCCCTGTATATTTTGCTTTATTTCACTTTGAGTAGCCTTCATTTATTCCTTCATTTTGTGACCAAGCTTAATCAATTCTGTGACCATCCTAATTACTAATGTTTTGAACACTGCATCAGATAGGTTATCTATCTCCTTGTCGCTTAGCTGTTTTTTTGGAGTCTTGATCCATTCTTTCATTTGGACCATATTTCTTTATCTCAGCACACCTGTTATATTGTAAGGGGCGGAGCCTTACGCATGCACAAGGGCAGGGCTACCCCTTTTGCAGGTAGTGGTGCTGTCTGTGGGGGAGGGGTCACAGAGGGAACAATGTAGCTGGCTTGCTCACTCTAGGCCCATTTTCCAAGGACACTTTCTCTCACCGTGGCAACCTGCAGTATTTTACAGCTAGCTCTGAGTCTTTAGTTTCCCATTAAGCCAGCCCTACCTTGCCTGCATAGTCTGCTGTTTTGCCTTGTGTCCTCTTTGCTTGGCTGTCTTTCTCTGTCTCCCATCTCTGCCCCTCCTACTGGTCTGGGTGAATGTTTCTTTAACCCTTTCATTGTCAGTTTGATTTTCTGGCACTTCTCACTATTTATTGTTTTTAAATTGGTTGTTTTCCTTCTTTTGGTTGTGTGAGGAAGTGAAACATTTGTACCTATGCCTCCATTTTGGCTGGAGCTCCTATTATTGCTCTTTAAATGAAAGTGTTTCTCAAAGTAGGGTCCATGGTTCCCTGGAGGCAGAGTGAGGAGCTGCTGCCAAGATTCTCTAATAGTCTGGATTTAGATTCTAAAAATCAAGTCTCCTCTTTGACTTTTTATAACTTCAAAAGAGTAGTATTTTATGGGCATGATTTTTATATGCTACTAAGGATCCAAACCAGTAGTTATTATAATTTGATATATGTAAAATAAAACAAGTATGTTTCCATAGATTGCTGGAGATTTGATTCTATTAAGAAAGGTGGCTGCTCAGGTGTATATATCTTACATGTGGTGGGGACAGAATTTGAACCAAGGTGCTTGGCTTCTAAGCTTCCCCCATTCACCATCTTGCTATGTGTGCTCAGTGCTCTCTGATGGTCCACTGCATCCTTTCAGAGTTCCCTGACTGGACCTCATTCGGTGAGCCTTTGTTCCATAGAACTGAGAGATTCTTTTCTAGAAATGATGTACTCCCTTACATGCCTTAGGCAGACTGGGGTATGACTGAGGTTTTCCTAAAACACATTCCATAAGAAGGAGAGGCAAAGGAAGCTTTTTGACTAAGTCCACTTATTTGGACACTTGCTAAAGTCTCAAATTTCTAAAAGCAAGTTGAAAAAAAATGCTTCCTTGGTAGTTTTATCATTAAAAAAATAAGGGTAACAATTTTAGAAAAGGAGAGTCTGAGATTATTTCTTACCCTAGGATGAAACTAGTTAGTAATGTGAAAGTGATAGATGAATCTTAGAAAAAAGTAACCAAGTCATCCTAATTGATTTCATTATAATGAGGGAAAAATAAATGAGTGTAGTTAATAAGATTTATTTATATTATTAGCAAACGAGATTTAAAAATCATAAAACAAATGAAAACAGGAACATCGGAGAAAAAGTGTGGTAATTCCAAAAATTGATTTTAATCAAAAGAGGTAGGTAGCTACTTAAAAAATAATTTTGATCACAAATAAACCAAAAGAAGAAAGAAAGTAGAATACCTACATAAATCAACATCATATGTTTTCTTTATAAGACAGTGCAGAGGTCAGAGTTGATAAGAATGTTAGAAGAGTCTTTTATAGTTCAGAATCCAGTAGGTTAACTAGATTCTTATCACTTTATCTGGGAATCAAACTTCTTTTTAAATAAAATTAAACTCAGGATGCCTCTCTTCTTAACCAAAAAGAACAAATTGAAAAAGAAACTTCAATAGTAAAATATGTTTTTAAAAGAGTTTACATTCGACTAAGTATAAACATATATCTTCTGAGCACAAAAGAGGATAAATGATTATATGTATTTCATATATGTGGAATTCCATAAACACTGAGCACTTCTTATGCATCTGACACATTCTAAACTGAAAAGATTTAAAAATGATTAAATCATGATTTCTGTTACTTTGGGTTTGCACTTAGAATATAAAAATAGAGATATTTCAGAATAAAACTAAAATATTTTTAAAAAGCAATTGGCTGGAATGTAGAGGCAAAATCCAGCCTCATTCTGTTACTGTTGGTATTTAGCTATAAAAAGAGGAGCAAAGGGAATGAGACTTTGAGGGGGAGCATAAACCTGTTTGCTTTACCAGGAAGCTGTAGCTTTTCACACCCCAGGGGAGGATAGCATTGCTTTGCCAAGGGGATTAACACTCCTCCCCACCTTCCTCCTTACCAGACTGTTGCTGGGCGTAGGAGGAGGTGGTAGACCATAGAGGCCTGTCTGTCTAAGTAGGGGGTAGGCCTATCAAAGCCCACGAATGTTTGGGAAGTTGATTGGTCATTTTGAGAAAGCACCTGGTCCCTCCCAAATCCAAGCTCCTGGTTACAACTCTGGGGGAACAAAGAGGCTCTCCCTTTCATCAGTGTCCTGCACTCACATGGTACACACACCTGTTCTCTCCAGGGTCATGTGACCTTAGCAGATACATGGCCCATGGCCTCCAGGAAGGAGCCTTGATACCGAAGCCTGAAATGGTCTACAGCTGGAAACACACGCCAAGTTAGCCGGATGCTAGTCTGGGCTGTACTTTACTATGGAGCATAAACTCTGGGCAGTGGCCTTCATCTAGGCCCTACTTAGGATGTGACTGGACTTTTTCCATGGTGAGACAGATGGAGATGGGACATTGAGAATTGAGGAGGGGTCCCCTTAATTGTATGTCATCAGTGAACTTTACCCCAGAGCCACATCCTCCCATGAGAGTCTCAGGAAATTCTTTTCCTTTAGACAGCACAAGAACCACACTTTCACTGATAACAATTCATTTACTTATTCCATAATCATATATTGAAGCCTACGGTATACTGGGTACTTTTTAGAAACTTGGGATAGTGTGGGAAATAAGACAGATAAGGTCCCCAATCTTATGGGATTTACATAGTGTAGGAAAACAAACAGTAAACACATAAATCATGACAGATAACTTTAGCAGCTTTTAAAAACAAACAAAAAAAAAATGTAACATGATAGAGAGGGTCTTGGGCAGCTTCTCTGGATCTCATAGTAACACATGGCTTTGAGAGGAAGTGTCTGTGGACCTGAGCTAGTCAAGTAATTTGGAAACAAAATTTCAGGCTGAGGGGATGGTCAATTATATGGTCTGATTTAAATATTGGCTGCATGTTCCAGGACCACTGCAGCTGAGGTATACTGATCAAAAGGAAAAGAGGGAATACACAAGGTTGGAAACATGTGCAAGAACATTCTTCTTAATGGAATTATTGTCACCAAGGCCAGGAAAGGGAGTTTGAATTTAATTCTAAGTGCTTGTGCAAAACCATTGGAGTAATTGAATCTGGGAAAGGCCATGTTCTAATTTATGCTCTAAAGAGATCAATCTGGCTGCTCTATGGAGAATGGAGTTTAGGGGTGGTGCAGAGTAGAAGCAATTATTATAGACATTAAGTCAGGGAGCAATAAAAAAATCTGTCCAAACAGGATAGACGTAGGCTTCACTATTTTCATTCTCAGTAGTCAGGGTGGGCTCTGCAGAAGAGAGATAAACTCAGATTTTTTTTTTTTTTGTTAAAAATATTTTATGTACCATTGTTATATGGATGATGTTGGGTAAGACATTATAGAAACATGAAAAAACAAATGATGTGTACTTGCCCTCAAGGAATTTATAGGAAAGCAGGAGACAAATATCTTTAGAACAAGTCATTACAGGTAGAGAAATCTGAAGTTGAAAAAATTGCCTCTCAAATGGGCAACTAAAGGAATGGCTTTGCTGTTCCTTAAATTATGAAAGAAAGAGTTTGTAGGAGAAAGAGTAATGAGACAGTACTGCCTGCAGAGTGGAGCATAGATCCTCAGAGGGTCTTGATGTTGAACATCCCAGGGGCTAGAGGAAATGGGAGAGGGGTCAGGATTCACACAGAGCCTCCTGATAAGGGCCTTTGACTTGGAGATTGGGGTCTGACCCTGATTAGTACCTGAGCAACAGGATCAGGCACTGCCATTTTAGAAAGTGCTTTGTGCCATAGGGATGAATAGAAATGGTCTTACCTGTAGTGAGGATCTATGGGGGAAGTTCACCAAAACCAATCAGTTCACTTAACTATTGGTAACCTATTGTTTGTGTGCGAATGCCATATGTTGTCTCATTCTTAAAAATTTTATTAAAGTTTACTTATTAAAATATGTTCAGCAATATTATTGTCTGTAATATGTACTTTTTAGAGAAAAAACATGGATGAATTATTATTAGAAATAGTCATAATTTTTAGGTATTTAGGTGGCATAGACATGTGTAATCCTTTCATATATTTTCAACACTCCCAGCAGTAATGGTAACCCTCAAAATAACCCATGAGGAAGGTAAACTGTCATCCCCATTCTAAAGCTGAGAACAAGTTTCAGAAAGTTTTTCTTCCAACAAATTGGTGATTGACAGAAGAATAGACTTCCAAAATATGTTACAGTTGGTTACAAAGTTATTACACATTGTGGACAATATGTCACATGGTTTGCTTAAATATGGTAAATTACATTTATGATTTTCACTGTTAGGTGCCATTTTGGCAATCCACAAAGAATTTAAGAGTATTTGATAAATTTAATTATACTTCTGTCTCTTCTGTTTTCAACTAAACTAAAATTTATAAATGGTTGCATTTGTCAGTATTTTTTGCTTTATTCTGTAGTTAAAATCAGTTCTCTTATTTTTATTTTATCATTTTTTATAAAAGTCAGGACTGAATAAAGCCCTATGGAGACAACTCATACATAATCACATTTTAAAAGTTAAAGCCTCTAAGATAGCATTATCCTCAGCATTGTTCTCACTAAGAAAATAGAAAGCCTCTAGGATCTGAACCCTTATGTACTTTTCAAGGCAGAAACTCTTGTCTCACAGTCTATACTTCTGAAATGATAAATTGCTTTCAGGCCCACAGCGTAAGTGATATTTCTAACCATTTCTAGCCCTCTACCTGCTAACTCTCTTATAAAACCTAGTAATCTAAACTTCAGTTTGCCTAATATCTTCAAGGCTTCCTGTGTTTGTGTTTGCACCAAAAATTCAAAGACATACTACGTGAGGAGTTGTACCATCAATATTTTCAACCTATTTTTCCTTTATCATAAGAAACCATGGCTCTAGATGACAGTTGAAAGAGACTTTGCTGTTTCCCCTGTGTATGTATTTGAAATGTAGCATATGTCATCACCATTCAGTAGGTTTGGGAGAATGGGAAAGGGATTTCAAGCTCATAAAGCTACCATAGCATATGGGAAATGGGATTAGCATGCACAATGGCACAGATTAGTAAAAGGGCCAGGAGTGTTACATGAAAGAGTGTATTACAACCCCAGTGTTCATTACGGTGCATTCTTCTAGGCAGGGTCCATGACATTTCCATTTTTTCTTGCTTCAAAATTTTAAACAACAATTGTTAAATGATAAGTGCTTTAAAAATCAGTTCAATTTATGAAAGAAGGAATTAATGTGTTTTACGGCGTGTTAAAAGAGAAAAAAAACATGCAAATTTTATTTCATTGTTTGTTGAAGCCCAGAGTTACTACCACCAGAAATATCCCCATGTAGAAAGGCCACATTAATCGATTTTTTTAAATCTGAAAGAGTTTATTCAGAAGATATTTATGACACATTGTCTGTGTGCTAATGTCCATGAAAAATATAGTCCTTGTTCTCATTGAATTTTTTGTCAAAATGGGGCAGATAGACAACTGATAAATGATCATATGTATAAAGAAAATAAAGAGGTTTTAGAGAGTGTAGCCCAAGACAAGTGCTTCAAAGTGCTGGCCTTAATGATGTAAGGAGTTAAGTGTATGAAGAGATAAAGGTAGAAAATTCCAGGCTGGAGTGTGTTGTTTTGGTTACTTAGATCTTATAGTTAATAGATAATATAAAAGAGCTTATTGATATTTTTCTTCCTCGTTTCTTATTTTATTTGCAACTTCTAATATTTTAAAATTCAAAATTAAGGACTAAATCCACTAAATCCTTTCAAAATGTTCTTTTAAGAACAAACAATGCACAGATGCTCTCTAGGATTAGAGAACTATGAATGAAAGATTATACTTCCAAGTCTGAGTCAAACACCTACCTGAAGAACAGGTAGGCTTCAGACTAAGCTGGATTTGGTCTAACCTGGAGGATTGCATTTGCTTCTGGGTTCTTTATAATACAGAGCAGAAGTCTGTGCTTATTAGATGCTATAACAGATTGACAGTAAGGTGCAGTTTTGCTTCCTATACAGTAGTGTGAGAAACTTGCCCCAAACTAATTTCCTATAGGATCAGATTCAGTTTACAATTTTTAAAAAATGCTCCTTATTGAAATTTTTTCTCTTTTCACAGCTGGGTTCCTCCCAAGACATTTAAATTCCCTCTTCTTTTCTTTTCTGGTCCTACTGCTATGCAGCCATCTTCTCCAGTCCTTGTACCTCCAAAGAGCAGTACTCCTGTGGGCCTTACCAGCCCAACATGCTGTTATGTTAGGAATATGCTGGCACATCCCACAAAACCCCTGGAGAGATGTACTCACCCTCTGCATCTATGTGGGCGGATATACAGTGCTGCTCTGTTTTGCCTTCATAATAAAGTTGCTTAAAACAATCACAACCCTACAGAACCCAAATGTCAAGAGGCTCAACTTGAATTTCTATGTGTAGAAATGCAAAAGTGAAAAAAATTAAGTGCTAATAGGGTAGCTTTAAAAACCACAGTCTCAGCGATAATATTTATAGCAGGAATACTTGAAACATACTAGAATCACTGAAGTTTTGTCTCCCTTACTTATTGCTATTTTCTTGCTTCCTTAATTTATTACTTTTTTAAAGCATGTTTTATTGATTATGCTATTGCAGTTGTCCCAATTTTTTTCTCCCCTTTATGTCCCCTCTGCCCTCCACCCCCAACCCCCAACATTCCCTGCCCTCCTTAGTCATGTCCATTGGATTGTGCATACAAGTTCTTTGGCTTCTCCATTCCCTATACTGTTCTTTACATCTACTCCATCTTTTTTAGGCCTGATGATTATGCTTCTTTTTCCCTATACCTCCCCCCCCCAGGTTCTCCCTTATCCTCTTACCACTGATAACTCAAAGAAATTGAACCCAAGGAAGCACATACCAAGGCACATAATAATTAAGTTACCCAAGATTAAAGATAAAGAGAATCTTAAAAGCAGCAAGAGGAAAGGAGACAGTTACCTACAAAGGAGTTCCCATAAGATTATCAGCTGATTTCTCCAAAGAAATCTTACAGGCAAGAAGGGGCTGGAAAGAAGTATTCCAAATCATAAAAGTTAAGGACCTACATCTAAGGGTACTCTATCCACTAAAGCTATCATTTAGAATGGAAGGGTAGATAAAGTGCTTCCCAGATAAGGTCAAGTTAAAGGAGTTTATCATCATCCGGCACTTATTATTTGAAATGTTAAAGGGACTTATCTAAGAAATAGAAGATCAAAACTATGAATAGTAAAATTACAACAAACCCACACGTATCAACAACTGAACCTAAAAAAATAATTTAGTACTTTTAGGACTTCGGCCAAGATGGAGGTGTAGGTGGACACACTGTGCCTCCTCGCACAACCAAAATTAAGGACAACAAAGATTTAGAAACAAGAAAACATCCAGAACTGATAGAAAATTGAACTGTATGGAAGTCCAACAACCATTCATTTAGACCAGTAAGAGGGGCGGAGTTGCTGCAGGAAAAAGTGGAGGTTGGCAGATCTGGGTGTGCAGGCAGGAGACGCTGGGAGATCCCAGGCACATAGGTGGCAGCTGGTGGAACTCAGGCACTGGGTGGCAACTGTGCAGACCCAGTGAGGCCATGCTAGGCAACTGGCTGACCAGGTGGTCCCACATTCGCGTGCAGATAATCCAGGTGAAGGGGAAGCAGCGGAAGGGACTGGAATCTGAGATAGAGCAAAGCAAATGCCATTGTTCCCTCTTGGACCCCGCCCCCACATGCATTGTCACTACCCAGCAACTGGGCTGCCCTGCCCTGGGGAACACCTAAGCCTCTGCCCCTCACTACGTAACAACTGAGACCAGACTGAAAACAAAAAACAAACAAACAAACAAACAAAACCAGCAAAAATGGCTCAAACGGGAGAACAGATCAAAGCCCCAGAGCCAATTCATCTAAGCAACCAAGAGATAGCCAACCTATCAGACACACAGTTCAAAGCCCTGGTGATCAGGATGCTCACAGAATTGGTTGATTTGGCTCACAAATTAGATGAAAAAATGCAGGCTACAATACGTGAAATGAAGGAAAATGCACCGGGAACCAATAGAAATGGGAGGAAAACTGGGACTCAAATCAATGGAGTCGACCAGAAGGAAGAAAGAAACAACCAAACAGAAAAGAAGGAAGAAACCAGAATTCAAAAAAATGAGGAAAGGCATAGGAACATCCAGGATATCTTTAAACGTCCCAACATCCGAATTATAGGGGTACCAGAAGGGGAAGAAGAAAAGCAACAAGTGGAAAACTTCTTTGAGCAAATAATAAAGGAGAACTTCCCCAGTCTGGCAAAGGAAATAGACTACCAGGAAGTCCAGGAAGCTCAGAGAATCCCAAAGAAGTTGGACCCAAGGAGGAACACACCAAAGCACATCAGAATTACATTAGCCAAGATTAAAGTGAAGGAGAGAATTCTAGAAGCAGCAAGGGATAAGGGGACAGTCACCTACAAAGGAGTTCCCATCAGACTGTCAGCTGATTTCTCAAAAGAGACCTTCCAGGCAAGAAAAGTATTCCAAGTCATGGAAGTCAAGGACCTACCTCAAGATTGCTCTATCCTGCAAAGCTTTCATTTAGAATGTAAGGGCAGATAAAGTGCTTCTCAGATAAGGTCAAATTCAAGGAGTTCATCATCACCAAGCCCTTATTATATGAAATGTTAAAGGGACTTATCTACAAAAAAGAAGATAAAAAATATGACAGTAAAAAGACAGCAAACTCACAGATATTAATGACCACACCTAAAACAAAAGCAAACTAAGTGAACAGCTAGAACAGGAACAGAACCACAGAAACGGAGATCATATGGAGGGTTAGCAACAGGGGAGTGGGAGGAGGAGAGAGGAGGAAAAGATACAGAGAGTAAGTAGCATAGATGGTGGGTAGAAAATAGACAGGGGGAGGGCAAAAATAGTGGGGAATATAGAAGCTAAAGAACTTATGACACATGGACATGAACTAAAGGGGGGCAATGTGGGTGGGAGGGGGTGTGCAGGGTCAAGGAGAATGATGGGGGAGAAATGGGACAACTGTAATAGCATAATCAATAAAATATATTAAAAATAAATTCTAAGATGATCATATATTGGACTTTATCATTTTTGTGATATTCCAGTTTTGAGTTAAACATCAAACAAAAATTTAACAAAGCCCTTTACCAGAATAAATTATTCTTTTTTTCCTTCCGCATGATGCAGATAGAGCATAAAGTATTCAAGTCCCTGCAGGTGGCTGCCAGGTTGGCTTGAGAGAAGAAGGCACAAGGCAAGAAGCTCTGAACCACAGAAAAGGCTGCCAAGAACAAGAAGAACAAAACTGGGGGGCCCTAGGGGAGGATGTCCCCACATTGAGCACCATCACAAGTGCTGTTGTGCTGAGAGGGAAGAACCTGAGGCAGCTGAGGAGACAGCCCAGCCACAGCACAGCCCCATTGAGCCTCATAGCACGCAATGTGGACGGCAGCCCCATCTCCTTTACTGTCAGTGTCACTGAGTAGATTCAGGCCAGCGTCAGGAGAGTGATAGTGATAGGCTCTGCATGCACAGGAGCTCGTCATCCATATAGCTCAGCCAGGGCATCTGCTGCAGGTAGAGGTTGGTGCAGTGCACTTGGCGCGGTGCATATTTCTGCTGAGTGCACGTGCACCGCTGCATGCTCCGGCAGCTCCTGTAGGTACAGGAAGCCATCCCATACATAGTGCAGGTCTCTCAGGGGGTCAGCGGCCAGGCCAGCATCCCAAAACCTGTCCCTCATCTTATTTTTGACATTGAAAAGATATCCCAAGCAATATCTAATAGAACCTGGGTGAGAGGGAAAGAGGAGGATGTTTTTAAAGGTGCAGAAGGTAAATTAAATCTGTAAATGACAAACAAAACAGAAAAATGGCATGCTTATAAAAGTTCTTACATGTAATAAACCAAATGCCTAACTGTGAGATTAATTTTGAATTTCAAATTATTTTCCTATAAACAATCTTTGCACTGTGTTTTGGAAAGCTCTCATTTGCAACTAGCCACTTCATTAATAAATGTAATTTAATTTTCCCTTCACAGAGAAAGCAGGCAGTAGACATCTGTAGCATGCAGAGCAATGAACATGTCTCCAAATTTTAATGGGAGCAGTGGCATTTTTCTAGAATCATTAATTCCTTATCGTGTATATGCATGCCTGCTACAGACCCCTTTGTTTACTTCAAATTCATCAGTTTGAGATGCTGCTGTATTCTATTCTCACAGAGGAAAAATGGACTTCTTACTGAAAGGAGAAATACATCTTTTTTTCATTTCAGACCATGCCACATCATTATTGCATAGATTTCGCATTCAGTGCTTCAACTTCTGTAAAGTGAATGATCAATGAAAACATTACTCAGGGATCATTGAGAGGATTATGAATCCATAACGAGCAATAAACTTGTTTGTTTGTTTTTAAAAAATTTGTACATTTTACTGATTATGCTACTACAGTTGTCCCATTTTTCTTCCCTTTATCCTCCTCCTCCCTGGACCCCTCTCCCACCAGCATTCACTGCCCCCCACCCTTAGCTTTGGCTTCTCCATTTCCTATACTATTTTTAACCTCCCCCTGTCTATTTTCTACCTACCATTTATGCTTCTTATTCCCTGTAACTTTTCCCCCATTTTCTTCCCACTCTCTCCACAATGATAGTCCTCCATGTGATCTCCATTTCTGTGATTCTATTCCTGTTCTAGCTGTTTGCCCAGTTTTGTTTTTTTTTTTTTTTAAGGTTCAGTTGTTGATAGTTGTGAGTTTGTTGTCATTTTACTGGTCATATTTTTGATCTTCTTCTTTTTCTTAGATAATTATCTTTAATATTTTACATAATAAGGGCTGGGTGATGATGAACTCCTTTAACTTTACCTTTCTGGGAAGTGCTTTATCTGCCCATCCATTCTAAATGACAGCTTTCCTGGATAGAGCAACCTTGGATGTAGGTCCTTGCCTTTCATGACTTGAAATTCTTCTTTCCAGTGCCTTCTTGTATGCAAGGTTTCTTTTGAGAAGTCAGCTGACAGTCTTATTGGCACACCTTTGTACGTAACTGTCACCTTTTCTCTTGCTGCTTTTAAGATTCTCTCCTCATCTTTAATCTTGGGTAACTTAATTATGATGTGCCTTGGTGTATGCTTCCTTGGATCCAACTTCTTTGTGACTCTCTGAGGTTCCTGGACTTCCTGGAAGTCTATTTCCTTTGCCAGACTGGGGAAGTTCTCTTTCATTATTTGTTCAAATAAGTTTTCAGTTTCTTGCTCTTCCTCTTTTCCTTCTGGCACCCCTATGATTTGGATGTTGGAGCATTTAAAGTTGTCCTGGAGGTTCCTAAACCTCTCCTCATTTTCTGAAATTCTTGTTTCTTCATTCTCTTTTGGCTGAATGTTTATTTATTCCTTCTGGTCCAAATAGTTGATTTGAGTTCTGCTTTCCTTCCCTTCATTGTTGTTTTCCTGTTTATTTTTCTTTACTGCACTTTGCATAGCCTTCACTTCTTCCTCTATTTTGCATCTGTACTCAATAATTTCTGTGAGCATCCTAATTACCAGTGTTTTGAACTGTGATCTGATAGGTTGGCTATCTCCTTTTTACCTAGTTCCTTTTCTGGAGTCTTGATCTATTCTTTCATTTGGGCCATATTTCTTTGTCTTGGCACACCTGTTACATTTTAAGGGACAGAGCCTTATGTATTTGCCAGGGTGTGGCAAACCACCTCTCTGATTTATGGTGCTGTATATGGGGAGGGGTCCAAGAGAGAAAAATTCCACTTGCTCAGTTCTTGGCTGGCTTTCAGTCACTTCCCCCATGACCCATAAGCAAATTGTGTTCTTCTGGTGCTGATTTCTGAGTGGGTGGGCTTATGTACATTCTAGGACCCCATGGATCTCTCTAACGAACTCTCCTATGAGGCTGGGAATTCTCCCACCTCTGCAACCCCCAGAGATTTTTATAGCCAGAGGTTTTGAGGCTTTAGTTTCCAGCGCTGGAAATCTGGGTTGTGTGGTCTGTCTCATTCCCCAGTTGTTCCTACTGGTTTACCCACACATAAACGTGGGACCACTGCCTTGCCTCACCTGCCCAGTCTGATCCCTTGACAAGTGTCCTCTTCACCCCAGCTGTCCATATCCTACCAGTCAGGATGAGTGTTTTTTTCTTAACTCCTTGATTGTTGGACTTCCATACAGTTTGATTTTCTGGCAGTTTTGGCTTTTTCTTTTTTTCTATGTTGATGGTCATCCTTCCTTTGGTTGTACAAGGAAGCAAAGGCTATCTACCTATTCCTCCATCTTGGCCAGAAGTCTCAACTTGTTTGTTTCTTAAACACCAAACTTTCACATTAAAGCCGGACTGTTGTGGGTGGCATATTTTTCACAGCATCCTCAATTCATCTTTCAAATAGATTGGGCCAGAGGGCCCTACTGTACCAGAATGCCTTACCACTTTAGAGAAAGCTATTTAGTAAAATGAATGAAATAAGCATTAGATGTTGTTTACCTTTCCTTGAGATGTTTGTGTAGGTGAGTGAGTGGTGATTTCTCATACTATTTTCTTATATCATGTCTGTTTAGAGCTGAAACAAAGATCTATTCTTCCCCTTTCCGTTTTTAGTTGTCACCCAACTCCTGTCATCTCATTTACAAAGAAGGGAAGGGAGGCTCAGAGATTTGCCCAGGATCACACAACCACATGATATCATAGCCTGGCCTAGGATGAGATTTCCTCGCTCCCAGTTAAAGGCCATCTAATCAAGAATTCTGAAATAACTGGTTTAATATAGTCCCATGGTAGATTTGATAATAATTAATACTCTTTATGTTGAATTACACAAGAATACTTGTGTATTAATCAATAGATACATAAAGATTTGTAATAAACTAACAACTATTTCTAATGATCACTATCACATATAAAGCAGCAGTTCCTCAAAGTATCCATGTGTTTAAAATGAATACTTATGCAAAATATTACCTCTAGACAATTTTAATAACTTACTTTGATTAGGTCTGGATATGCATATCATAGTTCTAATAACTAATAGACACTTAGCCTGGCTATGTAGTGATGCTGTCAGGTTGGGAGTCAAAGACTTCTTTTTCTTGAGCTCTGGTCCCAGTGATGCATCTTAATCATTTTTTAATAGTCCTAAAGTCCACCACTAGACTTAAAGCTTCTTTTGTAGATCTTTTTCTTATTTGTAGAGGTAACATAAGCCTTTTTCATATACAGACCTGCCCATGCATCTTTTGGAGAGTCAACACAAAAGAATATTTACAAAAATAAAGCATTCTCTAGAGTTCTTGGAGAATAATATACTTGATAGACATAATACATCATTTGAGTAGCATCTCATGTGATGGTGCTTTTCAGTTTTTCTTTGTGACATTATATAGCTGTAAGAGTTCTCCACCTTCCCAGCCCCCTGTCATCTCCTCCCTCAATACTTTGCAGGAAGCAATTAAACCACCTGAAGGATGCTCACAATTTTAGTTCTTTTGCTGTCAAGTTTAAGATGATATGTCCATTCTGACAAGGCAAAATTTGAAAAAGGATGGTTGAAGGGTGAGCTGTGATAGTCAAAACTAAAGTATTTCTCAAATAATGATTTTTATGTTTGTGCTAAATTTCCATTTTATTTTCATTTAATATATTTGCTTTCTATGCATAGATTTTTATATTCAGTATTCATGCTATTCAACATCAAGTAGTTTATTATTCATGTTTTAACTGAGATTGAGGGGGTCAAGCCTCCCTTAGTAGTAATTATTCATTACAGAGTATGCAGTTCTTATTCTCCATGAGGCTGAGGCTAACATTATTAACTTTTTTTTTTTAGGTTTCAGGGTTGCTAAGTATGCAACTGGTATTATATCTGTAAAATGAGGTAAATATTACCTACTTTTATGGGTGATGTAAAAATAAAGTGAGATGATGTATATAAAATGTGTATTACAGTGCTCAGCACATAGTTAACATTCAGTGAATCTTAATCAGAGTATGAATAATAATAATAATAATAATGTCTTTGAAATTGGAAGAGGATTGAGGTATTTAATTAAGTTTAATTGTCACTAAGCAAACCTGTGTATGATTAGGAAATAAAATTCAGTTTGTAGATATATATTTAATACTGCTAAGCTATTTATTCTTTATAATTTAAAATGTTATTTCAAATTTATATGTGATAAACCCATACTTCTCTTGATAAGGGAGTTAAGGACAACTATATAAAAACAAAATAGTAGTTTATATACAGTAGGAAATCAGGAACAAAAAATAGAAAATGATGATAAACCCAGCATGGGGTACTTTGTTATTGCTTTGTTGAGCTTCAAATTGGTTTTGAACTTGCTAACCCAAAGAGAAAAGGGCCATTTAGTTCAGGCCTCATGTCTATGAAAAGACTCAAGTTTAGACTTTTTATTTTAACTAATCAGGTACATATGAAATGGAATATGCTTTCAGGCTAACATCTCCATTATAGGTCTTTTTTTGCTGAATTGTACTACCTTAAATGTTCTAATTAGTGAATTTATTTTTATAAATCCTGCAATTATTATAGAATAACATATTTAAATTTTACTGTAGTTGTGTATATGTGCTAAAACAAATCATTAAGTAAAAAAATAAGCATTTTAGATATATTACCATTTTTATAACTCTCTTTTATTCATTCTTTCTTTCTTTCTTCTTTAAAAATATACAAGAGACCACCAAAAGTGGAAATGAACCAGGCTTCTTCTGAACTTTGTGATTGCCTAGCAAGGGATCCAAATGGTATTGTGCTTAACAGGAGACAAAGAAAGAAACCAGAGAAATTGGAGGGTAGCCAAAAAGGCCTATTATCAGTTGCTGCAGAATTGAAGGTGCCAGGGTAGTTAATTCTACTCTGGATGAAGACAGAGTTAGAAAGGCCTCTATAGAACCTAGCAATAAACAATGCATCCTTACCTAAAATTATTGAAGACCCTTTCCCTGGAGTTTAAAGTCATTAAACCAAACATTTAAACTTCTGTTTCATTGTGTCTAGTTAGGATATACTACTAAGACACAAATACATAAGAGAGAAGTATAAAAATATCAAAGTGATGTATTTGTGGTTGAGATCTATGAATAACTGGAGTTATTGCAATTTCCAACATAGACAAACAGGCTGTGAACTGCCTTGAGTATGACCAGATTAGATGCACGAATAGCAGAAAAATTTATGTTAATTTTACAATATGTAAATTCTTTTTATGAAAACATTTCACTCAATGTGAAAGTGTGCTCTACCACTACAGACCTTTAATAAAATAAAAGCAACAGAAAGCCCATCTTTTATAACATTGGACATACAAATACAAGTGAAGTATTAAACAGAGTACGGTAAATAGAAATTTGTTAGATGTTAAAAATGAACATATTGACTCAAATATATTTGTCTTTTAGCACTGATACATTTTGTATATGCATCAAAAAACAGAAAATATTTTTATTATTTTGCTTTGGTTTAATATATTCATATGTAGAGCCTGAACAAATAACTATATTCCTAGAAATTGCATTAAAATTTAAAGTCAGTATATTACTATGAAGTTACAAAAAAAGAGATGGCACATAAAATTTCGATTGCTTTTTATTGCATTCTTGTCCTAATCTCATGTAAATTCATTTTAATAATCTATGACTCTTCTATTTTTATATATATAAACTGGACAGATAGACACATCAATACACATTATATCTGGTCTTAATGTATACAATGTATGTTTATATACATTATATAAAGTATGGACCAGGAGGTATATTTCTATTTAAACAAAGGTGACACATTCTAGTCAAGTATCTTATAAGATATGGAGGCAGAAACATATCCTTTTATAGAAAATGCTGAAATAATATTTTTTGAAATGATGCATCCCTGAAGGGAAGGGTTAGAAGAAAACAGAGGAGGAGTAGCAGTACTCAGCAAGTGTATTGATAAGGTACTGTATGTAAAAGTACTATTTGGGTAAGAAAAACATAGAGAAAATATCCAGTTCATAAGGAACCTGTAGGTTCTGCTTCACTACCACTATAAAAATAACACAAAGGCCAAACATTGTAATAATGCTTAATTTTGACATTCTAAATCCTGGGATTTTGTTGTGCTACAATTAGTGAATTGGATAAAGTCTAGATTTGTCTCCAGGACAGTTTCATCTCTCAAGAAGCACAGAAAACAGTGAAGTGTTAGAAGACACAAGGACTGGATTTGAATTCTGACTCCATTATTTAGAGCTGTGTGATTCTTTTTCCTTTTGAAAATTATATTTTATTGTTTATATTATTAAAATTGTCCCACATTTTCCCCCTCTGTCTCTCTCCACCCAGCCTCCTGCACTACCTAAGGCAATCTTCACACCGCCGTTCATGTCCATGGGTCCTAAGTGCATGTTCTTTGACGACTCTATTCCCCATGCTGTCCTTTACCTCCCCATAACTATTCTATAACTGCCAATCTGTGCTTCTTTTGTTGTTGTTGTTCAAGTACAGTTGTCTCCATTTTCACCCCACCATTCCCCCTTGCCCCACCCATCCCTCCCTCCCACCCTCGAATCTACCCTGTTTGGGTAGATTCCATGTGTCCTTTATACATGTTCCTTGATGGCCCTTTCCCTATTATCCCCTGTTATCCCTCTCCCTCTTCCTCTCTGGTTACTGTCAGTTTGTTCTTTATTTTAATGCCTCTGGTTATATTTTGCTTGCTTATTTGTTTTGTTGATTAAGTTCCACTTAGAGGTGAGATCATATGGTATTTATCTTTCACTCCTTGGCTTATTTCACTTAGCATAATGCTTTCCAGTTCCATCCAAGCTGTCACAAAGTGTAGTAGCTCCTTTCTTTCTGCTGGATAATATTTCATTGTGTAAATGCACCACAGTTTTTCGATCCACTCATTTACTGATGGGCACTTAGGTTGCTTCCAGCACTTGGCTTTTGGAAATTGTGTTACTATGAACATTGAGGTGCATAGGTTCTTTTCGATTGGTGTTTCAGGATCCTTAGGGTATAATTCAAACAGTGGTATTGTGAGTCAAAAGGCACTTCCAGTTTTAGTTTTCTGAGGAAATTCCATACTGTTTTCCACATGGGCCACACCAGTCTGCATTCCCACCCACAGCGTACTAGGGTTCCCTTTTCACCAAAACCTCTCCAATACTTGTTTGTTGATTTGTTTATGATGGCCATTCTCACCAGTGTGAAGTGGTATCTCATTGTGTTTTTAATTTGCACCTCTCTGATATTTAGTGATCTGGAACATCTTTTCATATGTCTCTGGGCCCTTTGTATGTCCTCCTTGTAAAAGTATCTGTTCAAGTCCTTTGTCCATTTTTTTGAAGATTTTATTTATTTATTTTCAGAGAGAGGGGAAGAGAAAGAGAAAGAGAGGGAGAGAAACATCAATGTGTGGTTGCCTCTCGGGTGCCCCCCTGCCCAGGGAACTGGCACTCAACCTAAGCATGTGCCCTGACTGGGAATCAAACCAGCGACACTTTAATTTGCAGGCCTGTGCTCAATCCACTGAGCTACACCAGCAGGGCTGCCCATTTTTTAATTGGGTTGTTTGCCTTCCTGGAGTGGAGTCGTGTCAGTTCTTTATATATTTTGGAGATCAAACCCTTGTCTCAGGTATCATTTGCACATACATTTTCCCATATAGTAGGTTCTCTTTTCCTTTTAATGCTGTTTTCTTTAGCCATGCAGAAGCTTTTTATTTGGATGATATCCCATTTGTTTATTTTTTTCCTTTATGTCCCTTGCTCTAAGGGACATATCAGGGAAAATATTGCTGTGTAGGATTATCTGAGATTTTTCTGCCTATGTTCTCCTCTAGGAATTTTGTGGTGTCCTGACTTATATTTAAGTCTTTTATGCACCATGAATTTATTTTTGTGTCTGGTGTAAGTTAGAGATTGTTTTATTTTTTGTGTGTGTAGCTGTCCAGATCTTCCAACACCATTTGTTGAAGGGGCTGTTTTTATTCCATTGTATACTTCTGCCCCCTTTGTCAAATATTAATTGATCACAGAGATTTGGGTTTATTTCTGGGCTCTCTATTTTCTTCCATTGGTCTATGAGTCTGTTCTTCTGCCAGTACATACTGTTTTGATTACAGTGGCCTTGTAATATAGTTTTAGATCAGGAATTATGATCCCTCCTGCTTTGTTCTTCTTTCTCAAAACTGCCACAGCTATTTGGGGTCATTTATGGTTCCATATAAGTTTTTGAAATGTTTGTTCTATATCTGTGAAATATGTCATGGTTATTTTAATATGGATTACATTGAATCTAGAAATTGCTTTAAGTAGTATGTACCTTTTGATAATGGTAATTCTTCCAATCCATGGACATGGTATATGATGTGGACTTCGGCTCATGGGGTCCACCACATTGTGGGTGAGGCATGAGACATTCACATGGACTACTGAGACTGGTGGAGGAAAAGGGACAGCATAGCTTTTCTCCAAAGGGAAGCAAAAGCCCTGGCCCTTGCCGTCACCAGCCTCCATTGGGTTTCTTGGCACATTACATTATTGTCCTCATTTACTATGTACAGGTTTGCTTTAGGTGGTTACCTTTTACAGACAAGAAAGGAGATACTGCTGCTTATCACATCACAGAAGAAGGATATTTGCAAATGAAAACAGAAAAGTGGTTGGATCAGTTACACTGGTCCTTGCGAGGTTTAGCATGGATTTTAGGAAGTTACAGTAAGCACTTGATGTCTCAATTTAGGGTGAGGGAGTTTTAGCAAAAGCAAGGTTCACAGCAGTCTAGGCATAGTACAGGCCTGATTCCCCACAGGAGAACCTATCTGTGGGTGTGGGTCCTGTGCATCTCCGAGTGGGAGCTGGGCCCATGCCATGCAGAATGGTATCCTACAGGTATATGCTTCCATTTATTTGTGTCTTCCTTAATTTGTTTCTTCAGTGTTGTGTAGATTTTTGAGTAGAGATCTTTCACCTCTTTGGTAAGGTTTACTCCTAGGTACTTTCTTATTGCTATAGCAAATTAGTTTTTTCCCTTGATTTCTGATTCTGACCTTTCATTGTTGATATATAAAAACGCCTTTGATTTCTGAATATTGACTTTGAACCCTGCTGTTTGAACCCTGAAGGAAGAAGGAGCTCCTACCCTTCACGACAACATGAATGGAATTGGGGAGAGTATTATGCTAAGTGAAATAAGCCCGACAGTGAAAGAGAAATGCCATTTGTCTCACCTATAAGTGGAAGCTAATCAACAACAAACAAGTGAGAAAAATAGAATCAGAGACAGAGGACTTCTGGCCAAGATGGAGGCATAGGTAGACACACTGTGCCTCCTTGCATGCAAAAAGAAAGGCAGCAACAAATTTAAAAACTAAAAACAACTAAAACTGACAGAAAATCAAACTGTATGGAAGTTTACAATCAAGGAATTAAAGAAGAAACATTCATCCAGATAGGTAGGAGGGGTGGAGATGGGCAGCTGGGAGAAGACTTGTAGCAAGGCAGCAGCTGGAGGACCTGGGCAGGCAAGGCAGTGCCTGGAGGACTGGGTAAAGTGGTGGCTGGTGGACGGGGAGTTCCCACATTCTTGTGCAGATAAACTGGGCGGAATAACTGGGGAATGAGACAGACCACACAATCCAGGGTTCCAGTGTAGGGATATAAAGCCTCAAAACCTCTGACTGAAAAAATCTGTGAGGTATGAGATGGTGGGAGAAACTCTCAGCCTCTCAGAAGAGTTCGTTGGAGAGAACCACAGGGTTCTAGAACATACACAAACCCACGCATCAGGAATCAGCACCAGAAGGGCACAGTTTGCTTGTGGGTAGCAGGGGAAGTGACTGAAAACTGGCAGAGAGCAGAGCAAGCAGCATTGTTCCCTCTCAGACCCCTCCTCCACATACAGCATCAAAATACAACCACTGGGTTGCCTCACCCTGGTGAACACCTAAGGCTCTACCCCTTACTACATAACCGGTGTGCTGGGACAAAACAAACGAACAAACAAAAAGGCCCAAATGAAAGAACAGATCAAAGCTTCAGAACAAATAAAACTAAGCAACAAAGAGATAGCCAGCCTATCAGATGCACAATTCAAAACACTGGTAATCAGAATGCTCACAGAATTGGTTGAATGTGGACAAAAAATAGAGGAAAAAGTGATGGATATGAAAAGTGAAATAAAGAAAAATGCACAGGGCACTAAGAGTGATGGGAAGGAAACCGGGACTCAAATCAGTAGTTTTGAGCAGAAGGAAGAAAGAAACATTCAAACAGAACAGAATGAAGAAACAAGAACTCAAAAAAATGAGGAGAGGCTTAGGAACCTGTGGGACAACTTTAAATGCTCCAACATCCAAATCATAGGGGTGCCAGAAAGAAAAGAGGAAGAGCAAGAAATTGAAAACTTACTTGAAAAAATAATGAAGGAGAACTTCCCCAATCTGGCAAAAGAAATAGTCTTCCAGGAAGCCCAGGAAGCTCAGAGAGTCCCAAAGAAGTTGAACCTAAGGAAGCACACACCAAAGCACATCATCATTACATTAGCCAAGATTAAAGGTGAGGAGAGAATCTTAAAAGCAGCAAGAGAAAAGGTGACAGATATCTACAAAGGAGTTCCCATTAGACTATCAGCTGATTTCTCAAAAAGAAACCTAGCAGGCAAGAAGGGGCTAGAAAGAAGTAGTCAAAGTTATGAAAGGCAAGGACCTACATCCAAGATCACTCTATCCAGCAAAGCTATCATTTCGAATGGAAGGGAAGATAAAGTGCTTCCCAGATAAGGTCAAATTCAAGGAGTTCATCATCACCCAGCACTTATTATATGAAATATTAAAGGTACTTATCTAAGAAAAAGAAGATCAAAAATATGACCAGTAAAATGACAACAAACTCACAACTATCAACAACTGAACCTTTAAAAAAACTAGGCAAACAGCTAGAACAGGAACTGAATCACAGAAATGTAGATCACATGCAGGGTTATCAGTGGGGGAGTGGGACAGGGAGAAAAGGGGAAAAGGTACAGAGAATAAGTAGCATAAATGATAGGTAGAAAATAGACAGGGTGAGGTTATGAATAGTATAGGAAATGTAGAAGCCAAAAAACTTACATGTACAACCCATGGACTTGAACTAAAGGAGGGGAATGTGGGTGGCAGAGGATGTGCAGGGTGGAGGGGAATAAAGGAGGGGAAATGGGACAATGTAATAGCATAATCTATAAAATTATGCTAGTAATTTTTTACTAGCATAAAATTATGCTAGTAATTTTATAGATTAAAATTATATAGTTTTAATCTATAAAACTATAGATTAAGGTTTTATAATTTAATAATTATAAACAGTGACCAGAGGGGAACAATGAGGGGGATACAGGGAAAAGAAAGGGAAGGGTCAATCAAATCTAGCAACATGTATAAAAGACCCATGGACAAGGACAACGGGGAGGGGGAGGATTGAATGTGGGAGGTGGGGGGTGGGTTGTACAGGGGAGAGTAATGGGGGAAAATGGACACAACTGTAATTGAACAGTAAAAGAATTATAAAGAAAATTTAAAAGTTGCTTCAGAAAAACTTACCAGTTTTGATAAGGTTTTTTAAATGAACACTGATATGACAGCTGTCACAATACAATCCAACAAAATTATTTTGAATGAAATTAAAGATAACTAAACATTACTAGAGCATTGTATGGTAAAAACGTTAACAGACTTTTTGGCCTACTTAGTAGTTTCATGGCAAGTGTCTTTCAAATAATTGCTCCCTTTGATCATCACTGTTTCTTTTTTACCTTGACAGCTAGATCCATTCTATGCTCACCTGTTAGCTTAGCTTAGAGGCAGTTCTACCTCAGTGTAACTGAATCACTGGATTCCTTCATTGCATTGCACTTTTCTGCTTTATTTTCTAAGTGGCTTATCCTTTGACTTTTATGCATCCTAATAACTTGTTCACCATACTCTATTTTAAGACTCTAATTTACTGAACATAAATATACTTGGTCTCTACCAATTTTCAGAAGTTGAGATAGTTATACTTCCCTTTTTTACCTCATATGGATTTCTGGTACTTGACCAACTGACTTGATTCCTCCATTGCAAATAGTTTCTTTACTCTTGTCCTGGGAATAATGAAGCCTTGAGACCCTTGCCAAACATCCTTATTATGATTTTAATTTGCTTGGACTTTACATCTCAGGCTTTGTAATCTTAACATTGTTTCCTGAATCCAGTTATGATAAAAGTTGAGACACCTAAGACTTAGAGCTAACAGCCCAAGTGACAAGGAACCAGTATATCAGATTTGTAGAGAGAGACCTATTTCAGAGTGAATTTTAGATGTCGAACATCTTTACTTTCTTCAGCTGCTTTGCCTGAGTTATGACCTTTTCTCTTGTGACGTCCCCATATTATTATAAAAATTGTATTTCCTTCCTGTTCTTTCCAATACTTTGTTTACTACCACAAAGGTGCTTCCCTTTGCCTTCTTTTCACCTAATAATTTAGAAATATAGAGCAATTTTCTTTTAGGATTAAACTATAATATTAATATCTCATCGAAGACAGTGCCAATATATAATATTACTTTGTAATAATTAGGATTCTTTATTTAATGATAAAAATTTAAGCCCAATTCAAAGTGTAAAACAATAAAGAGGAATTATTAGATCTTCTGATTAGAAATTCCAGAGGTTGGATTGTGTATTACTTTTCTACTGTTCTTTAACAAAATATACCAACTGAGCAGATTAAGACAATGAACATTCATTTATTTTTTCATGGTTCCTGTGATTAGCGATGAGCGGATGACTTTGCTGGGTAGTTCTAGTTAAGTTTGTCATGAGGTTATATTAAGGATGGTGGCTTGGGTTGAAGTTAACTCAACATGTGGCTGGAAAATCTTCCAAGATTGCACGCTCACATTATGGTTGGTAGAGGCCTCAGTTCCTTCCTGATTTTAAGCAGGAGGTCCCAGATCCATGCCATGTGTACCTTTCTATAGGCTGGCCTGAGTGTCCTCTCAGCACAGCAGCTATTTTCCTGGAGAATATGTGAGTCAAAGAGGGAGACAGAAAACAAGGAGGAAGCTGCAATGTGGTCTATGGCTTAGTTTTGGAATTTATACACCATTACTTTTACCACACTGAAGTTGTTAGAAGTGAGTCACTAGGTTCAATGAAAGGGGGAGGAGAATTAAGCTGTACCTATTCAAGGAAGATATATCAAAAATTTTATGGACATATTTTAAATCCTCCACAGTTTATCTTCAGGGTTAATTTGAGCAAGGTTATCAATAGTGTTACCTTAGACCAATTTCTGTGTTTGGGTTTTGCCTTTTGCTGGATGAGCCTCATCTAAGGCTGGTTCCCTATGCAGTATTCAGGTGACTACTATAGTTCTAGTCTTATTATTTGCCTGCACATTACACTTTCCAGAAAGGGAGAACATGCTGGTAGTTTTTTGAGTAGAGCAAGACACCATCTTTTGCAAATGCTAGTAGCACACTACACTTCATTTCTCATTTCCTTCAACTTGTTCATTATGTATATCTCTAGAAAGTATCCGGCCATGTACTATGAAAAATAGAGACATTTATTGAAAAAGATACAAGATGCAAGGAACATTGTACATGGGACAATGACACTTCAGTCCCCTTCAAGTAGGCACTTTGGGACCTCACACGGTTCTCACATTTGCTATCAGCTGCCCCATTGTATTTTTTTTGAATCTCATTGACAGTCTGAAATCTTTTCCCTTTCAAAGGTGATTTTAGTTTTGGGAAAAGCCAGAAGTCACAGGGCACCAAATCTGGACTGTAGCGGGGCTGAGTCACCTGGATAATGTGATGTTTCACCGAAAAACTCTACACTAGACATGATGATGAATAGGCATGTTGTCACGATGAATCTGCCAATCACCAGTTGCCCACAACTGTGGCCTTCTGAATCATCCAAATAGTTTCTGCAGAGGAATGTTCAAGCTAATGCAAAATTTGATGCAGATTCGTTGCTCTACTCATTCAGTAATTTTGAATGTCATGGCTACACAGTATACATGCTCACTCAATGGCATCCATTATCCAGTGAACAGCATTCACTGACTAGTACAGTGAAGCCATCATTGTTCATACACGCACACTCCAGTCCACTCTCCTTGGCTTCCAGGTCACATCGATGTCATGCACTCTTCTCATTACATTAACAATAGCTGGACTTTTCCTACACAGACTCTGTATCTGTATCTATAGCATCTATATCTGTGTCTATGTCTATGTCTATGTCTATGTCTATGTCTATGTCTATGTCTATCTATATCTATATATCTATATCTAAGGTCTGGCAGAAATAATGTCTGCTTGAATGTGGTTGGCAGGAGAATAATATGGGTGTAATAATTTATAGTTTTAATTTGAACATTTCACCTAAAATGTCACATGATATGCTTGAGTGTGATATTATTATGTGACAGAATTAGATGCTCATGATTTTATAATTAAAAATTTTTGTAATAAGAAGGGGTGTTATTAGTGCCGGATGCTGCATACTAGCAATATGGGAACAAAACATTTGAAAGCATTTTGATCATTGCTTTTGGGCTAGGTTAACTTCACCAATCAATATGGCAGAGGGGATGAGGTTATCCGGATTGCATTAGAAATTTTAGACCTGGAACTGGAGTCGGGTAACCCTTGTCTTCTCCTTCCATATTCTCACCCAATCTACATAGTTGCGCTACTCTGGGGAAAGAATTGAGCAGATATTGGTGGGCAGAAAACTTAAAATCTTTTTCCCATGTCATAAAAAAATCACATTCTGGGTTGGTAAGAATAGACTGAATCCTTATAAAATGTGTTAATAAAACTAAAAGAAATATAAAACTAAAAAATAAAATAAAATAGGAAATTTTTTGAGGTAAGCATAAGCATATGTTAAAATAAATGTAGCCAATGGCAACTAACCTATTATCAAGGCCATGTTAGCAAGACCATCCTAGTGGAGAGATGAATATAGAGAGCGCATCTAAAGGATTTTTAATATTCTGATAGGAGAAATTTCTTCTGTCAAGGATTAGCCTGAGGATAATAAAATTCAATTCGTTTAATTCCTATTCTGAAGCTATACTTACCAGATGTTTATTTGGCTCAGAGAATACAGACTAAAAGTTTACTAGTCTGTACTGCATTTATATTTTTCACCATACAGTAACAAATTGGAGTTCTAATTTACATGTCAGGTCTACAAACTGAACCAATTAACATAAGTCTTTAGGATTTTACATTCTCTTGCTGTACTGTCAAAATCTGAGCCTAAAAGGCAAATTCTGGCCTGAGATAAATTTGGCTATAGACTGTCATGCATGCTGATAATATTCTGGCAATGGTGAAACATTAGTCTTTTAAAAAATCTAAATATCTGTATCTACCACACAACTTTACACATACTAGTAAGGATCCAGGACCTCTAGGTAATATTTATTCCCCAAACACTACATCTAGTTGACAGTAAAGAAAAATAAATGTAAATACATCCCATGGTTTTAGTTTTTGACCATTTAGTTTAGCATTTGTTGAAGAAACTATTTTTGCTGTATGTCAAGAAATCCATTAACTTATTTATTTTCTCTTTTTCAAAGTAACTTTATCCATGATTTCTTATGACTTGTGGGGACTACATTATATTCTTTTCCATTGGTTCTTGACAATCAGTAATTTAAGTAAGCAGTTGGATACCCTGAAATATTAAAATGGTTTCATCATATCATAGCCAAAATATTAAATAATTTTACTGCCTAAATAAGAATACACTATCTATCATACACAATAGTGTTAGATGTAGAATTTTGTCCTATTTGGATTATTGATTAATGCCAGAGGATAAATAAGTTGATATTTTGATAAACAAATGGAATCCACTTCTGGTTATTATTTGACAAATGCCATATAATTTTGAGAAGAGGATTTGGATTATAAATTTTGTTACATGAATAACTGATTTATTCTTAATGTGAACCATTCATGATTAGATTTTAAGTCAGACAAAATACTGTTTATGATATTTAGGAAGTAACATGATAACTACTATTATTGCTACATTATCTGTATAAAATTATAGTATCTAAAGTTCTGCCTGGATAGGGTCCAAATATGTTTTAGAAGACTTCTAATAACTACTGAGTAACAGGAATAGAAAGTACCAATAAATTTGTATCTTTATGTATGTGTGGATATGTTTTTTTGTTATATCTATTTATAGTTAGCTTTTTATAAACACCCCTAAACCCTTGATCTCTTCAAGCTATTAACATATTTCAAGATTTCTAGTTTAATATAAGTGGCTTAATTAAAATTTTTTCTTTTGATAAGTTCATGCCTATGGAGATAACATAGGGAGCTGTAGATAATATTTATTGAATTAAGTGAAAATCATTTTTAATAAAAAATTATTGTTCGTTGCTAAACATTATTCTGCCTAAATTCACATTTTATCCATTTCACCCTTGGTCTGTGTAGACAAAGAGTAAAGCAGTCAATGTAAAGGTCATTTTTACTAAAAATAAAAAGGATTAATTTTTTTCCCCCTTTACACAATATTAAGTGGATCAAATGAAAATTAAACTCCATTCTCAACAATAACTGAGGGAACTATTGGAAAGAATTTAGAAAAGATGAATAAAAGTTAATCAAAACATCTAAAATATTTTCTTAAAGAACAAAAATATAACTACATGTGAATGAGGAATACTCTATAAAGAGGGGAAGAATCAAGATTTGACATTTGCTTGGCCATATTGGGATTTTATCTTTTATGCTTCCCTCATACACACAAATAGTGTTGGAAAGAAAGAACCAAATTTAAACTGAATGGCTGTTATTTATTGAATATAGGTACTTACTCTGTGCCAGACAGTGTACTAAGTGTTCTGTATGCCTTATAGTATGAAGTTTTTATGGCAACTCATTGGAATACATACTGCTTTGACTCCCACTTGACTGAACAGCAAACTCATGTTTAGAGAGAGTTGTGAATTTCTATAAAATTAAAAGCTAGAAATTGTTGGATCGGAGGTCTGACTCAGGATGTATGGTTTCAGTGCCAGAGCTCTTAACTGCAAACCATGTTCATTCCATTTGGGTTGAATTTTTTGCTTTATTATTATTTTTTAAATTAAGGCTTTAGTTTGTTTTCTTTAGAGCAATTTTAGGTTCACAGGAAATTGAGTAGAAGGCACAGAGATTTCTCATATACCTCTTGCCTCCCAAAAGGCATAGCCTCCTCCATTATCAACAATCCCTACCGGAGTGGTACATTTGCTACAATTAATGAGTACAATGACACATAATAATCGCTCAAGCTTCACAGTTTGCATTATGGCTCTCTCACGCCTATGGGTTTGGACAAATGTATAATGACATGTATCCATCATTACACTATCAGAGTATTTTAACTGCCCTAAAAACCCTCTGTGCTTGGCCTGTTTATCCTTCAGCCTCTGGCAACCAGTGATCTTTTTGTTGTCTTCATAGTTTTACCTTTTTCCGAATGTCACAGAGTTGGAAAATAATAGTGTGTAGACTTTTCAGATTGACCTTTTATATTTCTAAAACATCATTAAATTAAAACTTTTTGAATATTTTTAAAAAGTATTAAACGTGATTCTAGAGTTTAAAGACCAAGAAAGAAGACCTGTTGTAGGTGGTTACCTGTATCTGGCAAACCCATTGAGCAGGGGCTATAAGCACCAAAGCTGCTGGACAATAATAACAGGATAAGTCCTGTCTCTCCTTTCCCATTTCCTTCTCATTAGATAATTTTCTTTAATCAGTAAAATGAAGTCTTGTGTTACAAATGCCTTGGATGGGGTGGGACGGAGGAGGGCAAAGGGGGAAAAACTGGGACAACTGTAATAGAATAAGCAAGAATAAAATAAAAAAAGATGTACTCAAAAATAATAATGCCTTGAACCCATATGTTTGGCTGGTGGAGAAACATAATTGTTTGGTTCTTAATACTGTATCTGGTTTGGAATTTAGTTCTCCCTCTCCCCTTCCCCCATCCTTTCATGATCTTTTTCTCTTTCTTTCCTCTTCCCCCTCCTCCCCCTCCTCCCCCCTCTCTATTGCTCCTCCTCCTCCTCCTCCTCCTCCTTCTCAAACACTAAGTTTTCACTGTAGCCCAAAAAACTGTGGTTAAGGAGGAAGATGGAGGCTGGGGTCTACCTCAGGCCACAGTGCAGAAACTGCACTAGAAATTGGACTACAGGGTTATGTTCAAAAGGGGTGCCAGAATGTGTGCAGAAGCCCTCACCTGATGGTTCTCAGCATCTCCTGTTCTTTGGGTGTGACACAGGCATTCTAGGTAGCCAGGAGGCTGGCTGGGTACTGCGCTAATCCCCCAGAACTGCTGCCTTCTTCCCACTCTCTTCTTGTACCTGCATCAGTTGCCAAACACCTTCCACACTGACTGGGCCTTCTAGATAGCTCCCGCATTGAAGGTGAGGAGTGAGCAGGGAGGATTTGGGAAGGACCTGACCTCTGATTCAGGATCCCCTGGAACTCCCCAGGGTTGACTGTAGGGTGTGGCCCTGGTAGAGGCTCTGCAGGCCCCCATCTCAAGAGGCCCTGTAGGCAGGCTGTTCTGTAATGTCTCCTGTGTGCTCCACAAAGAAGCCAGGGATGACCTGAGTTTTAGTGACAGCCCACTGTAGCGGCGTATTCGCTGGGAAGGCTGAGGTTGTGCAAGAAGCCAATCTCCATTACTGGGTATACTCCTGGCAGCTGAGCTTTAGCCGGGAACCTTTTCCGGAAGCGGCCATCGATGCTGCTGATGCACCTGGCTCTACCATATGGTGTACGACTAGCTCCCTATGCTGTGTCTCTAGGCCTGGTCTTCTGGCTCTCATGTGAAATCCCCTCAGGTGGCTTGCTTACCTGTACCGGTCACCTGCAGCCGCTGCAGCTCCTGGGACCATTCTGGACTGTGTGTCCAGGATTTTTTTTTAATATATTTTATTGATTATACTATTACAGTTGTCCCATTTCTCCCCCATCATTCTCCTCTACCCTACACACCCTCTCCCACCCACATTCCCCCCTTTAGTTCATGTCCATGTGTCATAAGTTCTTTAGCTTCTACATTTTCCATACTATTCTTGCCCTCCCCCTGTCTATTTTCTACCCACCGTCTATGCTACTTATTCTCTGTACCTTTTCCCCCTCTCTCCTCCTCCCACGCCCCTGTTGCTAACCCTTCATATGATCTCCATTTCTGTGGTTCTGTTCCTGTTCTAGCTGTTTGCTTTTGTTTTAGGTATGGTTCTTAATAGCTGTGAGTTTGCTGTCTTTTCACTGTCATATTTTTATCTTCTTTTTCTTAGATAAGTCCCTTTAACATTTCATATAATAAGGGCTTGGTGATGATGAACTCCTTGAACTTGACCTTATCTGAGAATCGCTTTATCTGTCCATCCATTCTCTCGCCATTCACACACAACGGCACCACCCTGTACTCTCCGGGTCCCAACTCTAATGGGTGAGTGTTTTATGCAAAATTACAGGATGGCTTTGATTATGCATTATTTTGTAACCTAGATATATCCTATAGAGATGAATGAGCTTCCTTAAAAAGTTTTTCACAAGTGGGGGCTTTATAAATATACATACATTTTGAGCAAAAGTACTAAAATAGCACATTATTTAAGGTCATTACCATTGGTTGTTTTGTAATTTATTCTGTAGAACAATGGCAGAGAACCTAGGAATTAATTAGTGTTTCTGACCAGAGCATATGTTTGCTATTCTTAGTACTGAGGTAAACTTAATTTTCTTTTCTAGATAAAAAGTGGAGGGTATTTTTCCCACCTCAAGCATGACTTTTATTTAAAGTTTTTATCAGTTTTTGGACTTTATAACAAATATTGAATGTGTCTGGCTGTCTAGTAGATGATTCATAATTGTTGGTTCAGGATAATCTATATTATTAATTCCACTTAGTCTGAATAAATACTTTTTGTAATCAGTGTTCCTGCTCAGAAATGGATTAAATGAACTCTGGAAAAACTATCTCTTAATTTTTTGTGCTTTTTGCATCATTTAGATAACACTGATGCATTCTCTATACAGGAAAGAAATTATAACAATTTGGGATCATGTCTTACGATTCAGGATTTTTATGATTCTTTACTATAACTTTATTTCCAGCATGATTAAAATAAGAAAATATGATTAGCCAAGAGAAACTGGAGACCAAAATGATCTTTTATTTTTGATGATCAGAAAATCTGAGCAAGGCAGGGACAGAAGTCCTAGATGTTATTTATGAGAAAAGTATTCCTGTTCATTCTATTAGAATTACAAGGAGAAGGATCTCACCAGGAGACAGGCACATTCCCAGTGATCATCACAATACAATGTCACTATACCATGCAAAAATGATTATTTCCTTGTTTTTGGTGATTTTCTAAAACAATATAAAACCAAAAGGTAGCTCCAAAACCTAATTTAGATATCCTCTAGAAGCTTTCTGTATGTCCTTAATATATAGTTTATACTGCAGAAAAAAAATTTACAGATATATATCCTGCTTTAAATAAAACTAGATCACACAAATCCAGAAAGCCATGAAAAATAGTATAAGCAATAAGAAATCAGGATTCCTTTTTTAGTCTTAAGTTTAGACTGGAATTTGTGAATCAGGTATATAGTTTGATCACACTATAACTCAAACTTCAGGAATTTTTTAAAGAGTTATAGGCTCTGTGGTTATTGTTGCTTTTTTGTGCGTTTCTGTAATTACTCTTAGCAAAGTCCCAAGAAAATCGAAGTCAGTATGATACAGCAGAATTAACATTAGAGTTACGTGGCTTTAGCTTTATAGTTTAACTTCAGATTCTACTAATGAGTGGCTGAGATTCTTTGGCAACTTCTCTAAGCATTGAATTTTCGGGCGTGAAATGGCAATCATAAATTCTCCTTTGTTTAGTTGTTGGAGGGTCAAGTGAAATCTTGGGGTAAAAGGCTTACAAAAGCAGTTGGCAATGTATAAATGTTAATCGCCCTCCTTGCCTTCCCTTAATCATATAAAGTCGTTACAATCAACCTGTACAGTTTCTGGTATTAGCATATAATGAATATGTTCATGTAAAGCTAAGAAAAATACCACAAACCATAAGCATTATAATATTTATATATTTTAAAAGGAAACATTTTTACACAGATTTTACTCTAACATTATTTGAGGGAATCTTGATACTAGTAATGGCAAATACCTTTTGTCAAAATGGACTTTCTAGTACATAGACTAAACACCTGGTTTTTGCAAATAGCTTTCCGAGACTCTGTCAGATAAGTTTTATTCCTTGTCATTTTGGGAAATGCCAAAGGGCTACAATTTGTTCATAAATATTCTTAAGGCAAGCATTTTTTTGTTGCTTTCAAAATTTCTACATTTTTTTCTCAGCTATATCTCATAGGTATTTCATTTGTCTCATTTCTTTCCTGTTCTTGTGATTTAGTTCCTGTCTGGCAAAAGTCTAGTTTCTATTTTCTTTTTGCTAAGTTTCTTTTTAACTAACTGAAGCTAGTGTTAGCTCATTATATCCCAGCCAGATTTTTTTATACTCACCAATGGTCCTTACGGATATACTTGAAAGTTTTGCCTTGAAAGTAAAATGAATAATACTTCTGCAGATGGTGCTAACATGAATTGACTCCTGATGAAAAATGGTAAAGTGAGGTGATAGTTTGTCCCTCTAAAGTGGAAAGACATTCTAAGTCCAAAATAGATCACTTCCTTTGGTAATTAACTAGGCTTTTAAAAATAGTGTATGAAATCAGCTTAAGTTCATAGTGTATATTTTAAGCATTTCCCCTACTCTGATGTAATAAAAGCTTGAGTATCTTTGAGACAATCCACCTCTACCTCCAAATTATTGAGTTCTCTCATTATCTCCTAGGAATGCCAACATTTGGTAAGTGCTTTTTGATTAAGATGGCATTTTAAATCTTAGAAGCAAGATACTTCTAGAACTTTGTATTTCTCTGCCAGGGTTCTTACATGATATATAATGAGGAAACTGAAAGTGAGAAAGGAAAATAGAAGTATGATGGCAACCAGGTCTAGTGAACACCCCAAAGCCTAAGAGAAGAGAGAGTTGTAACCTTGATGTAATTTAATTGAACAACACAGCTCCAAGGTGAATGTAGAGCTTAATCTGAATAAACAGTCTGAGATATGTACATTATTGTGGTTTAAAAGAACTGTACGGGTAGAGAGATTTTATATCTTCTACCCATGTACAGAAACCAGAGAACTTAAACATTTAGTATCTAATGATTTATCCCAAATCTTTCTGGATTTAATGTTATTCCATATGTCTTCTCTAGAAGTGGGAAAGAGGTGACTTTGCTTACTTTGTAAACTCTTATATCCCTCAGTTTGAGGCCCATGGAATTTCTGCGTGTTTATACAGCAGATCCCAAAGCATCTTCTAATTAGCCTGGAATTCTTCATATGAGCAAAGAGATGGAAGCTTAGTCATATTCTGCAATTGGTTATATAAAGGAATATATCCTAATGAAGTTAGCTCAGGCTAAAGAAAATATCAAGTCACCTTTTCATTTTAGCTAGAAGGATGTCAGTTCAATCTTGAAATGACACTTAATAATAATCATAATGATTAGAGGATCCAATTGCAGAACACTATTGAAAAAGAGATGGACTATCTTTAATAAATAAAATATGAAAATGAGTTTAGAATTTATTTAATGTGTGTAATTACTGAAGGGTAGACCTGGACCTGGGGCCTGATGAGGGTGGGTAAACAAACATTGTGTGGAACCCAGTAGGGAATAAGCTGGGCTCCTGAGACACAGAAGATTCTGGAGTCACAGAATTTTTTGGATGGACTGAAGTGTGTTTTGAGTTGAAGAGCCTTGAGGTTCATGACAATGAAGCTCCAAGTTATGTGTTAACTCTAAACTCAAATTGAAGAAAACTTTTAAGAAGGTATGGGGTCGAGAAGAAGCTATGGGAAGACTTGATGGAGAAGAAGTAGAGGAAGGGGCTCAGAGCTACTATGATACATGCTGGAGGAATGAATAGGATGGTACCCATCTGTGGGAAAATCTGGGAAGCACTCCTACATCCTAACATTACTTAGAATTCATTCATTTTAAATTATGAAGCAACAAAGCCATTGTGTGCTTTGGGAGCCTAGGAAGAATTGACTCCAAAATAGAGCTGCTATTGAGAAAAATTCAGTTCCTGTGACTAAGTCAGCAAGAACACTGTTGGCACTAGTAACTAATTTAAAGGTTTGCATGGAGTCTACGAAGGTGGGATCAGGAACCCAGGATGCAAATAAGGGCCTTGAGTTTTATGGAATCATTGGTGAAGGTGGGAAAGCAGACTGTATGGATATTTAGTACACATAATCCCACTGGGATCTCTAAGCGAATGTATATATATTGGGAACAGATAGTGGGTACTTTATATGTGTCTCTGTGTTAATGGAATAAATATTTCATAAGAAGAATTTAAAAGACAGCTTCATTTCTCACAGTTGTACACTGTCTTCTCTGTTGCACCTTATACTCCAGCCATGTTTAACTATTAACTATTGAAGTTGTTTCAACTTGGCTTATTCTCTCACCACCCTAGCAATTTGAACTTTCTGTACCCCTTGCTCAAAACACTTTTCCTCTCTTCTTTGCCCCTCTGTCTTAGACCACTATGAGTACTCCCATGAAGTAAGCCTTTCTTGGATCAGCGTGGCCAAACCCCTTCTTTATACTCTCTTGGTATTCTGTGTTTCCATCTATCATAGCATCAAACACCTTGTCTGGTCTTTTTTAAAGGTTTTATTTATTTATTTTTAGACAAAGGGGAAAGGAGGGAGGAAGAAAGGGAGAGAAACATGATGTGTGAGAGAAATATCCATCAGTTACCTTTCACATGCCTCCAACTGGGGACCTGGACCACAACTTGGGCCTGTGCTCTGACTGGGATTTGAACCAGCAACCTTTCAATTTGCAGACCAGCACTCAATCCACTGAGCCACACCAGCCAGGGCCACAATGTCTTGTTTTAGTAAGCTGTGAGCACTTCTAGATCAGAGACTGTCTCTTACCCATTCACATCATGGTGGTTGATTCTGAGTAGGAATGAATGCTCAGTAAATATTTGTTAAATACATGAATGAATGAAAGTAAGCAGAACCAAGCACTTTCTGGCAATATATGTACTCATAATAGAATTCCACAGCCTTTTAGCCATGAAACTAAAATTTTTACACTTAGAAACTTTTTGTGAGTTCAATTGTGCAAGGGCCTTTACTCTTACTGAGCATAGGAAAGTTTTTGCCTCACTTTATGTAAAATATACAGAAATAGAACCAGTTATTTGACAAATGGATCACTGTATCAAATGTTCCAAATGGATGTGTTTGGTGTGTGCTTCCCCTAAGTTAGACAAGTAAGTCTCTAATCTAGTTAGAGGCTAAGGATTTGTGGGTCTTAATATCAGGTTTAGTTTCAAAATTGATAGAACATTAAAATGTGTCTAAATTCTCTATAGTCATATCCACATTAAGAGAATCATATTTCTTTTTTTTTGTAAGCTGCCTCAAAGCCTTTTTAGAAAGGATATAAATAAATTCAATACAACAGCAACATTGAAGTTATTCTCTACAGATAGCTTGGGGAATTGTGTTGCAGCCTTACCATCCAAGTAATAAAATCCCGACTTTGGAGTTTTCTGAAAACAAAACAAAACAACAGCAAAACAAACAAACAAAAAAACCCTGATAGATCATCCATGAATTATCCAGGTTTCACTGGAGAATATTTGCCCCTTTACAGTGAAACCCAATTAGTGTCTCCAGCTGTCAATATTTTCTTGTTGTGTGTGTAACTACTCCTCCACTCTGTTATTTACATGATTATAAGAACAACAGCCCTGGCTGGTGTAGCTCAGTGGATTGAGCGCGGGCCTGCGAACCAGAGGATCGCGGTTCGATTCCCAGTCAGGGCACATGCCTGGGTTGCATGCAGGCCAGTTCCCAGCAGGGGACACATAAGAGACAACCGCACATTGATATTTCTCTCCCTCTCCTTCTCTCCTACCCTTCCCCTCTAAAAATAAATAAATAAATAAATATTTAAAAAAAAAAAGAACAACAGTTTAGCTCTCCAGTATGATCCCTCAAGTGACCAACCAAGAGGGGCTAATGATATGGAATTGAGTCTAAGAGATTTTGTTGTCCAAATACATTCTAGTGTGTGGCTGACTTTGAAATGGAGGGGGTGTGTGCTACTGTTTACAGTAGTGGATTTCTCTGTGTGAACCAGGAAATGGAATAAGAAAGTCTTCACTGAGGAAGAAAAGTGAAACAGGAACAAATGCAGAGAGCAAGACATAGAGAGACAGAGGACTTGCTCAGGTGTCTTTAGCCATGAGGTGTTGGTTCATATTTTCCTGAGGATTTCCACAGATTTGCTTCATTCCTATAATAGTTAAGCACCATTGATGAATTCAAGCTCAAAGACATTTGTTACTTGCAGCCAACAGAATCTAATTCCCAGATCATCTTTGACCTACTTATTACTGAACACAGAGATGAATCCTATGCTCTGTAGGCACAATCAATGGGTGCTGAGACTTGAGTGGTAGTTAGAGCACCATGTTCCAGATGACCACCTTTTCAAAACTTGCTCTTAGGAAAAGAATTGATAATTCATTTATAGTAAGTACATATGACTGGTAATATTTCAGAACCTAGTGTGTCCCTTACCAAGCATTTTCTTTTTTAAGGAATTCTAAATTTGACCTAAAGAAATGGTACTTGGTGATAAAATTTAGGAATTATGGATTTTCCTTCTTTCCCCCTTCCCTTTCTTTTAGCCACCCTTCTTTTCTCCTTTTGTCTTTGAAGAAACTGGTAGAAAGAGAATGGTGAGCCTCTGAACTCATGGTACTGAGTAGCTTCCTATTTTGCCTGAGGGTGGAACAACCTGACAAATCTGTAGTCTCTAATTGACAGAACAGCATCAGTCTCTGTTTCTCCACATCTACTTATAAAAATGCAGTATGATGTAGTGGTTTAGATAGAAACCTGGGGGTCAAATTACTGATCCAACATATGGTGATTTGCAAATGATTCTGATGATTCTCAGTATCCTCAATAAAATGGAAATAATTTTATCTACACTCAGAGCTACCGTGAAATTAAATGTGATAAAGCATGTAATAGAGTAAATAGTTCTAATCAACAGCACTGCTTCAACTCAGCACACTCTCCTACCTCCTCTCCACCCATTGTCCACTTCTATTTTGAGACTACATGACTTCATTTTTACCATAAGCAGTGTAAAAGAGGTGCTTCTTATTGATCTTTCAGAAGCTCTGTATCTATAACTTCTGCCCATACAGATCACAGGTTGAAGTCGAAAGGGCCGTTAGAAGTCTAGCCTGATCACCCTGTGTCTCCGTTTGAGGAATCTGAGAGGAAGCGTGAAAACCTGGCCTAAATTCCTAACAGCTACTAGTACAAGATCTCTTTCAAGCAATAATTTCCTAATGGTGTACCTGTGGAACAGAAAGTTCCAAGATAAATACTGCTCATCTTGCGGGTTTTTTAAAGAATCCTCCAGGCCATATCTTCTCCAACTTTTGTCCCAGGATACCTGTGAAGGCAGAGAAGAGAGAAAACATATCTTAGGGGCATGGTAGATAAAAAATTATCAAAACAACTTTTTTGAAGTCATGCTTTATCTTTAAAAATTATTAAAATAGTACATTTTTCTCCAGAATACAGCCATATCTTAATATGAAACAGAAATTTTAAGTATTATCACTGAATACAATTGTTCCATGTAGTACTAAAATTATCCTGTTGCTTCTAATTCTCCTAGGATACCACTATGTACTTATGTTTCTCCAAGTTGAAAAATAAGGCTTTTGGATGTCATGTTTTAATATGTCGGTTATTTTCTCCACTACCCTCCAGGTATTCAGAGGAAGATTGGATAGACTAACTCCAACAGTGGCTTACCTTACAGGAATAGCAGCAGTAAAACAGTAGCTATAAATAGATTGAAAAGTATAAGCACCACATAACATCAATGCTGGTGCTATAATCTCATATATATATTTTTTTACTCTGGTGCTTGGGAATTATCCTGGGACTAAATGATTTATTTCCTGACCTTAATTTATCCATCTATTTTAAAACCTTTAATATTCAGCTATATTATAAAAAATGATGCAGCACATGTTTAAAAGTAGAAAATAAATTCATAATTTTGATACTAGAGTGAATATGTTGAGTATTGAAAAGTATGGGGGATATTGGTTCTTTAACCAGAGAGAAAAGGAATGAAACTATTTACAGACTCAGTGAATTGCAGAGTTAGTCATTCTGGCTTCTATGCATGGATTCTTCACTATACTGAGAGCTAATGTAGGTAGGTAGCAGAGCTTTTTTTTTTTAATTGTATATCAACCCTAAGGATGAAATTCAGTCATGAATAAGTTTCTGAAGTTCTGGAATTATAAATTTCCTGTAAATTACTAATGTTATAACTTAATCTTCTGGATAGTCTCCAAATAGCAAGCCTGAGTTCCTCCGAAAAATGTACTTATTTTCACCCCATATGCATTTAACTCTCTTTTTTATTGAATTAAAAGGAAAAGATAAAAAAGGGACTTGCTTTATTGCTTCTAAAAAGAAATGTAATCTGAATACTCAAGTATATAATCAGATCATAGCATTTCGGTTGCGTTATTAATACGACCATAAAATAAGCTGTACTCCAAAAAAGCCCATGCAAGCTCATCTCATCACAGTGTCCCATCCATCTTTTCTTGCCATTTCCAGTCTGTCAGCATTTTTTCTCCACTCTTCAGGTTGCACCTAGTGATTTTTCACGCATCCTTCACTGCTGTCTTGTTACCTTCTAGTTTAATATATAAAGATAGGAATAATCCGTTGTACCCCATTTATGCATCTTTAGTTTTTGGACTTTCAATCTGTCACCTGACCACTGTGCCTGCTCCTTTCTAGCTTTGCTCATTAAATCAGGTGCTAATGCATGAAAGTGGATGTTTCTCATATTGATGTTTCTGAACAATTGGTCTTTAAATTCTTTGAACCTTGCAAGGTGAAGTTTGTTTCTGATGATAGTTTCTAATAGAAAAATGAAGTAATAGCAGATTTTTTTACATCTTAAAGTTTGAAATTATAGAAAAAAGACAATAATTTCATCAGAAAATTTTCAAATAAATGAGTCAAGAAATTATTTAATAGGTATTTTAATTTTGGGGGGTTGAGGGTGAGTTTTGGAAGGTTTGTATTTATCTGGAGCAGTTTGTTTAAAAAATAAGTATTATATTCTTACATGTTAGGTCATCAAAATTTTGAACTGTCTTAAACCCAATACCCAGATTTATTACAGAACAATTAATTTGGATCTATAGGTCTTTATGGAGTAAATATGTGAGCAATGTTATATAAAGTTTATTAAAAGATTAAGTTCAAAAGTGGTTACAGCATTCACTGATGGCCATTAGTATTGCTCAAGTGAGAATCTTATTTAATAATCTAGTTTTATATTATTCAGTAAAGAAATAAATATTTCCTAAAAATACATTTGTTCTTTTTATACTGAATTCTGTATGATTTTCTCTTCCACTTTTTCCTGCCTTGTGGGCACTAGAGGGGAGCCATTTGACAGGGTTGAGTTATAGCTCTAGTTATTGACCCCAATAGCAAATGAGGTACAACCTGGAATTCACTGCATCATCATGGGTGTTTTGCCAGCCATAAAGATTTAGGACAAATATCTTTCTTTCCTCTGTTTTAGTTTAAAATTCATCCACTTACAATAATGTCTCTAGTATACCACATCACTGAAATCTTGTTCTTTGAAGCACCCTCTTTGTAATGTTCTTTTGTTCAAAAAGCTTTGTGTTTCTTTCAGAATTGAGTGTGTTCTTTAGTAAAAGCAACCTGTATCTGGTGATAGGTGTGGATATAACTCATGTAGACAAAGTATTCGCTTCACTCCAAAAAAACTATCGAACTGGTCTTCCCTCCCCACATTAGACTGCTCAATAGTTTGCCTGATGAAAGAGTAGTTGTCATGGTATTACATACCCACAGCCACATGGTGAGTACCATTAGGAGATGTGGCTATGTAGTTGGAAGACGCAGGTCTGCCTTAAATCTCAGTTAACTATTCGCAAATAGCTCAGGTGAGCTATCACTTTCTCAAAGTGATAGAAGGCTGAGAGGGCCAACTCAAAGCCATTTCACACGTTTTCTGGTGTTCCAAATAGCATACACATAATAGAACCTTAGTTGGAGAGAGAAGTGTTAACTGCCTCACAGATGCTTACTCTGTGGATTTCCTGGTCCTTAATTCCCCACTCCTGCTCCAGCTCTTCTGCTGAGTAGCCATAATCCTCTTTGCTCAGGATTACATGGTCCTGTAGTGATTATATTATTATAGTGTTTATTTTGTTTAGACCACAGAATCTCTATAAAAGATAGATGCATTGAATATGGGTTTAACTGACCTTTGGCAAAGTAAAAAATAAAAACCAACTAAACAAATACAATGAGCAAAAAGAAGATTTCCTAGATAGGAGAGAAACAAGGGTGGGAATAGATTGTGTCAAATAGTACTGTAAAATCAAAGTCAGTGAATAAAGACTTCACAGCATATGTTGGGAAGGTGAACATGGGAATAATAAGAAGAGAGCTAGAGGGCTAATTATATTCTGGCTCCTTTGGTAATTTAGCTTGGAGCTGGCCTTGATCTAGATGACTAGGCAAATTAATTAATGAAAGGGGGAACTAATAAGAAAATACATTGAAGACTAGTAAGCTTGGTGCTGAATTTTGAAATCTCTTGACATGTTTCTGAGTGGATAGCCCTGTTGGGAACATGTTTTAGTTTTAGTAAAAGCTACAGCTGTCATTTCCTGGGTAACATCTGTACATGTTATATGCCAAAACTGTACAGATGTAGGCATTCTTGATTTTAGGGCTACTGATATTATTTGTTTTAAATAAACTTGAAAGAATTTTTTCTTTTGATTTATTCATATAAATATATAACCAAATCATTTTGGATTTTGGGTCTCTAAATATTATACATTTGATTTGAAAAAGGCATGTTACCAAAATATTAATTTATGAACTTGGAAATTTCAAAGCTTAACATCTCTGAAAGACAAAAACATCTCAAATGGTAAAGGGGTAACTTGGTTGATCTTTAAATCATTATTCTGTGTTTATTAATGCCTAGTTCCCTGCCCTATATGGTAGCTTTAAAGTATTTTTTTTTGCATTGTGTTAACTTATTCATATGCACTACCTTAATGTTCAGAAACATCCTATAAATTAGGTGTTATTTTTCATGTTTAACTAGTGATAAAATGAGCAAAAGATATTAAACAGCATGCCCCAAATTACATATTAAATGAGTTTTAGAGCCAGATTTTGAACCAAGTTTGTCAAACTTAAAAAAAGCCGATATATTTAACCTCTATATTTTATTGCTTTGATTATCCAGAATTGACCTTCTAATCTCAAGACTGTGTATTAAAGATAATTTTGAAAACTTTGTATTTTCAAAAACAACTACAGGGATACCTAAGAAAGAGTAGATCAGCATCTGTTCTAATATCCTGGAATCTAATGGCAGGAATTTTTAATATGTCTACACACAAAAAAATGAATTCATTCATTTATCTTCCCACAGAATCACTGAGTGAGTTTTCACTATTATATGGGCATTGCAACTATTTTTATACGATCTGAAGAGAAACCAGAGTATGCATTGCAACTATTTTTAAAGTCCTCTCTGGTACAGAGGAAACAAATCACACAAACGTGCTATGTATTTTTGCAAGCAAAAATAATCCATGTACTTATTAAAGATGGTTTTGTTCTAAGCACTGATGGGTAGTCTGCAGATGCTTGCAGTAGCTTCACTCTTCATTCGAAGCATCTGTCATTAGCAACCCTATATTTTACACAACTCTATATTTTCCTTGGAATGTGAAATTAATGGTTGATTTTTGGGTGTGCCAGTTTTGATGATTTCACTAAATTGAAGGGTCAGTATAAGGAAAGTAAATGACTAATTTATTTAAGTAACTCAGTGAGTTATTAGTGACAGAATAATTTATATAAAAAAGTTGTACCTGTCTTAAATGTAGATTGTGCTAAAATAATACCATAGTAAAAGCAATTAACAGCATACCCTAAGTTTTTGTATTAAGGTGTTGAAAGTCTTGGAAAAGACTTCAAATTATTTAGAGAGACATTCAGTATATTATCCAATGAAAATTATTTAAATTTCTTTTTATAAAATTTCAAGGAAGCATAAAGTGTTTAAATATCAGGTAAATAATAGAATTCTTGAACTAAAAAAAAGTATGTATTTTTGAGTACTTACTATGTGATATTCCTTTAATTAATCCACTTATCTATGGAAGTTGTAAAAATCTTAAAGGTTTACATATATAGTATTTGAATAAATCATATCATTAAATTCTTATGTGAGTTCAAATACTTGACCGTGTTTATAGGTTCTTTTGTCTTTCAAAAGTAATGTAACATTCATCCACTCAGTCTTGTTTTGAATAAGAATAGAATAGATGAGATTGTTAATTGAATATTAGTTTTCAGGAAGAGATTATATAAAGTATTGGGAGGTGGGAAACCAATAAATATTTATTTTATTGAAATTGCCTTCTTGCCCTGGCTGGTGTGGTTCAGTAGGCTGGGCATCGCCTTGCTGAGAGGTTGTCTGTTCGATTCCTGATCAGGGTACATGCCAGGGTTGCAGGCCAGGCCCCCTGTTGGGGGTGTGTGAGAGGCAACCAATGGATGTTTTTCATGTACATCAACATTTCCCTCTGTTTCTGTCTCTCTTTTCCTCTGTCTAAAAATAAATAAATAAAACCTTTTAAAATACATTTCCTTCTTAAAAGATAGTTTAACAGAGTAATTAATTTGATACCTGTCATCCCCTGGATCCATATCACAGGATGGTACTGATTCCTCTTAAGAAAGGCAGGCATTTGTTGCTTTTACACTGTGGCTGTATGGTTCGATTTAGAAACTGTTCAGACAAAAGGGTTCCTGTTAGATTTTCTCAGAATTGACCCTGAGTCCCTGTGTCTGACATATTTAATACTGATTGGTTTCCAGTTTGGAAATTGTGACTGAGTGTGACTAAGTCTCTGGCCGAATTAGTCTAAACTCTGAATGCCCTGATCCTTGACTGTTTCTATTGGGATGCAAGGAGACCAGTCTTGAGGTCAGTGAGCTTACACAAGATGTCCACCAACCAGGATATAGCATACCAAGACATCTGCTCAGTGTTTCACCTCTGAGTGTGTGTATGCCAATGCAGAATTGGAATTAAAAAGAAAGGGGCAGCTTCTCTTAAAATATTTTGAAACAAAAAGTACCAATACATTGGCATTCATCTCAGGTAATAGCTCTTCTCCAAAACAGGTGCAGTTCCAAATCACAGACTTTGGAGGAGAAGCAGTCTACTTTTTGTTTCCTGAGGTATAACTGTGTCTTTTTTTTTTTTAGACCACAGCTTATCCAATGAAAACTAAAACTTTTCATTATCATTATCATAGATAAGGATTTAAATTAAGTTAGTAGGCTGTTCTATATTTCTTTTGTATGTAGAACAGTATAAATGTAAAGTATAAATTTTAAAGAACAGATTATTAATATTAATATAATATTCATGGTCCTAGTACTTTATTTTTTGCTTAAACCTGATTCAGTGATATTCTCCATAACTCTTGGGGTTTAAATGCCCCACGTGCTGTTAGGAGCACCTGTGTTTCAGAACCCACCTGGTTTCCTCGCTGGTCAGTAATGGCTTTATGCTTTCTCATCGAAACGTCAGAACTTTAGCTGTGGCTAGCCACTGAGGGCTTGTCAACTTTCATGCTCATTTTCAATTCCTGTAATAGCTCAGCAATTACATAGAGGTAGGTAGGTATTTTTCTTTCAGATGGTAGTCTCCTCCAAAGAAAAGATGCCTTTTTTCAGAAGAGCCAAATGCACGAGCTTCAATGTGTAAGGCCTTAAATAAACAACTATTTTCTTCATGTGCTTTTCTTCCCCTCCCATGAATGGAGAATGGTCTGAAGAGAAATAGCTTACGCATACACACACACACACACACACACACACACACACAGACACAGTTTTAGTTTATTTTAACAAAGTGAGCTGTGTAAAGAGAAACTGTATTTGTAGCATAATAGGAAATGGAGAAGGCAAAAGAAAGAACACAGTAAGAATGGGAAAAAAGATTGTCATGAATAAAGGGGAAAAAAAGAAAATGAAAATTTTATTATCTTGTAACCTCTGGAGTATATTAAAAAGTTTTGGCAAAACAAAAATATTTAAGATGGAAATGGTTTTATGTATCATTTAGTTCAACTACATCATATAGAAATTATAGACAAGGAAGAGAGAATAAAGAAGGAGAAAATCAGAAGAAATGGTAAAAAAAGAGAAAGGTAGAAAAAAGAAAAATCTAATAAGCTATTTTCTGGTAAGCTTTTCTGGAACTTTTAATTTTTTAATCTAAAACTCATATATAACATTACAAAGGATGGTAGAGAAAGGAAGTTTGTATTCATTTCGTATAATTGTTAATCTGTTTTTCTTCCCATGCCAGTATATAACATTTTGGTTTCCAGCTGTTTATTATCCAAATCATTTCCTGCACTAGTTAAAGCACTAGCAGCAGGACTCTAAGATGTTTTTATGCTAATAAAGAGAAGAAATCTTGGACACATTGTAAAGCATAGATTTTTGAGTGACATGACAAAATAATAAGAATCTCAATGAAAAGATTCTGGATAACAGCTATTATACTTAATATACTAAAATAAATGATTGACATTTTAATTAGATGAGAAAATATAATTACATTTTTAACTCTGAAAAGACCCTTTGCAAGAAAGATGGACTTTAAATAAAAAATGTGCAAGAACATGTATTATAAAGAATATAAAGATACACTCAATTTTCAGTGTTCACGACATGAGTTATTAATTCCATGGATCATGAAGCAAAACTTTTTAAAAAGTTAACTTGCCTTTACCCTTTGACAACAGTTTGCATTATAGTGATTGAATTTTATTAAGAGAATTGTTTGCTAGAGCTATTTGTCTTTGTTTTGGCAGCTCTGGCATAAATATTTAATTTAATTTATGTTTCAAATTAAAAATGTCTCATAGAAACTGAGTGACTGAGCTGTACCTGCTCACTATTAAAATAAAATGAGGCTTACATAATGCTGCACGTAATACCAAAGTACATCTACTTGGAAAGAGACTTTGTGTGACTTGAAGAGATTAACCATCTCCAAGGACTGTAGAGGAGAAGAGCTGGGGAAAACTAAATATAAGAAGGATATCAATTTAAGCTACTATTCATGACATCTCTAGACTAATCTAGAGATTATTTTACTCTTTTCATTTTAAATTTTTACTCTTGTAAGGTGCTTCTGATTAATACTTAACATGGGTGCTGAAAATAGTTAAGTAGAAAATTTAGATACAGGAAAATGGTAATAATTGTATTTCTTTTTGAAATAATGAACTTGCATGCAATTTTAAACTTCGCTTTGAATTTTCGTTACCTGTTACTTTATTTGCATTTTCCCTTATTCTCTATGCCAGTTATAATTTGGATCCTTGAAGTGGGAATATGGAAAAAGTGCTTATACACATCTTGAAGATTTTAGATTATAGTGCTATGTGTTCATTTCTAGAGTACATGTTGTAAATAGTTTCCACTACATGGGGGAGATATTGCAACCGCACAGTAATTTTGTTCTTTGTAGAACTGAATTCTTCATAAAGGAGGGTCCAGCCCTGGGTGTCGTGGCTCAGTGGATTGAATGCCAGCCTGCAGACCAAAATGTTGCTGGTTTGATTCCCAGTCAGGGCACATGCCTTGATTGTAGGCCAGGTGCCCGATTGGGGGTGTGCAGGAGGTAACCAGTCAATGTGTCTCTCACACATTGATGTTTCTCTCCTTCTCTTTCTCCTTTCCTTCTTTCCTCTCTAAAAATAAATAAATAAATAAATATATAAATAAAGGAAAGAAAGAAAACAAGAAAGGAAGGAAGGAAGGAAGGAAGGAAGGAAGGAAGGAAGGAAGGAAGAAAGAAAGAAAGGAAAAGGAAGGAAGGAAGGAAGGAAGGAAGGAAGGAAGGAAGGAAGGAAGGTCAGTTAGTTATAGAAATACATAAGAGATCTTTGTAAGATGGTATCATAGCCTTACCTTCAAGTGCTGACATCTTTATACACACATGTACTCTTTGTAAATTATAGGAAGGTTCGACAGATTTTATTTTCCGCAGATGGCCACAGTGGTATCTCCCATCTCACATACCCTTGTGCAGTGTGATCTTGCTGCTCTCCCAACCAAGAGTTGGTGTCTTATTCTCCCTCCTTTGAATATAGGTTGGTCTTTGTAACTCACTTGTCATGATTAAAATGCAAAGAATAAACTGATCTCTGGAGCTAGGGGAGAAGAGACTGTAAGGTTTCTCCTTGTTCTTTCCAAATGCTGAATTTTCTTTCAGGACCCAACCTCCAGGCTGTGAAAAGCCCAAGCCACATGGAGAGGCTATATATAGATTTCTGGTCAACAGCCTCAATTTGGCCTGGCCTTTAAGTCATCCCAGTCTAGGTGCTAGATATGATGGTGAAAACATTTGTAGGTTAGGCCTCGGAAAACTACTATCTGAGGACAAATATAGCCTACAGCCTATTTTATAGACTTCCTAGCTAAAATTAATTTTTATATTTTAAAGGACTGTAATATAAAGCAACAAAGGACAATTATACAGTAGGCACTGTATGTCACCCAATAAGTCTAAAATATTTACTGCCCGGCCTTTTAAAGAAAAATTTTACTATGCCCTGTCCAAATGCCTGAACTACACAATCTTGGAGAATAATAAAATACTGTTGTTTTACTTTAGGAAAATTGGAGTAGTTTGTTATGCATTAATTGGTAATCACAAGAAGAATTAAGATACTTTTTAAGAAAAAGGTAAGAACTACAAGCATGGCCCCTATAATAACTAATTATGCATGAAACATGCTGTAATTTACTTGGGTGATATGATCTTGCTATTATGGGTCTGTATTATCCTTAAGGAGTTGAACATGTACTTTAGAAGACCTGTTTAGCATTAACTATTGTACTTAGTGAAAATAACTTTTTTATTCTGTGTTGAGAATCTTAACTGTTTAAATGGACAGTAATATAGAAGCTTTCCTAAAAGATTACATAATTAAAATGGTTGACAGTTACATGATGCAAGAAAATTTACCTCTTGCATATATTATTTATGATACTATACAAACCCAGATATTGTACATGTGCCATGTGGCCATTCTGTTCTGAGTTTTCATTGTGTCCAATATTGTGTAAGTTTGGGCTGTCCAGCACTATTATTCAAGGCCAAAAACTTTTCAATAACATATTGCCTTTATCTAGGCCTTCCATTAAATTAATCCTAGCTCTTTGGGAAGTTGGATGAAATAAACTCTTGGACCTCTCTCAGAACAATAAAGTATTTTAGATTTTCATATTTTTATTAAAAATGTCAACTTTGCTACCCCATAAATAAAATATTTAAACTACATGGATATTATGTAATCAACATTTCTGACTGGCTGCACTACAGGCACTTGTAAGTAAGTTTTTAGTTTTGACAGTCAGTTATCCATTGCTGAAGAGAGAGTATTTTAATGCTTTCCTCTTTATCCTTTCAGAAAAATGTTATGCATGTACAAACATATCTGCATGCTAATACAGCCTTTCTTTTCTTTTACACAGTGGGGACAGAATATGCCTTTGTTCTTCAAATTTACCACCTTTCTAGAATATCTTTCCATGTTGACACGTAAGGATATATTTTGTTCTTTTCATATATAATTTTATAATGTATAATTTTGCTAAAACATATTTAATTAGCCCTGGATTGTTGAACATATGAGATGATTTCCATGAACAATTTTAAGTAACCTTTTCTACACCCTAATGAGATGTTTGATTATGTGCCATAGACTTTTGATCTGAGGTCTAAATGTCATATTTAATCATTCACATAAATTAAACAGATATAGAAGTCTCCACATGGAGTGGGCAAAGTGGATCAAGTTTAAGGAATAGTTATAGAACGTAAAATATTCAGTAGTTTGTTGTCTCTAAAGGTCACAGAGAGGACCCTCAGGTTGATTGACAATTTGACTTGACAAACTAATAGCCCAAATATCAGACACAATCATTGTTTTACCAAAATTTGGCAGCTGTTAGAAAAATGTCTTATGCAGGTGGAGACAAGAGAAGAAGAAAAGTCAGCCTGTTTCCAGCCATAGTGAAGGACTCCAGAGACAGGACCCAGTGTTTCTTACCCCTCTGCCCAGGGACAGTGCCGTTTCTTTGGGGCTTTCACCCCTGTGCAGCACAGTAGAATCTAAGGGCAGTGTAGCGAGTTTTCCATGAGATTAGGTTTAATTGTTAACTGTTCCATTTTTGTTATTATTTATTTATTTATTTATTTGAGAGAAAGAAACATTGCTTTGTTGTTCCACTTATTGCCCTTATCTAGGCCTTCCATTAAATTAATCATTCATTCATTGATGGATTCAATGTATGTGCCCTGACTAGGGGATAGATCCCAGAACCTTGGTGTATTGGGATGATGCTCTAAGCAACTGAGCTACCTGGCCAGAACTTAATTGTTCAATTTAAAGAACTGGTCTTTATTCAGGGATTTTCTTTTCTAATTTTGGTGGTTAAAATGTTCTATCTATCATGAACTTGATAGTAAATAAGAAATTGTAGGGTGTTTTAAATTTCAAATATGTTTGTGAAATCTAATGCTGGATACCAATGTTCTGATCATTTCATGTTCACCCCATTGGTGAAGGAGCATTTTTTACCATAGTATGAGATGCCTGAACATATGACACATGACATTTGACAGATGAGATTGACAGTAGTTTATTAGTCACACTGCAGCCTGGGGGAGGAGGACACCATGTACCAGGTACAGCCACACAGGGAAATCACAAAGGGTTGTTGGAGACAGGCCTTGTAGTGGCAAGAGGGTGGGATGGCCCCTGAGTCCTGCAGAAGGATGATTGGGTTGTTTGAGTAATTCTGTCAACGGACAGAGAAATGCAACTCCTTAGGTTGATGACTTGGTGCAGTGAAGCTGGTCTGGCTGATAGATTAACTAGTTAGGTGGGAAGTTTCTTCTACTGTTTGAGGTATAGGAGCATATTTGTTGAGAGTAGAGGAGCTCATGGTTAGGCATTTGGGGCCCTGTGAAATGCAAAGATATAAAATCAGCACTTAAAATTTTAGGCCTCACCGTGAAACCACTGATTTTAATTATGACCCAATTCAATAAGCAGTGTTAAATTGGTGGTGAAAATATTTGAAGTTTCCAATCAATTGTACACATGTTGAGTTGCTGAGTTCACATTTTTGCCTCAGGCATTACCTGCGGAGGATGAGAAAAGAGACTTAACCAGAGTCCTGTGTGTGAATCAGAATTGTCTTTCCAATAGCAACAGATAACCTGAAATGCCTTGGTGAGAATAAACTGCTGAGTGGTAAAGATCAAAAGGCTAGGGCAAAATCTCCAACGCCATGGGCAATGTTGGTGTTTGCTGAGTTAATAATCAAAGCTCCACAAGCTGCAGAAAATGTTTTCTTGATGTGTACACATAGAAAATGTGCATACCATTCACTGTCATGTTGAGAGGAGGTGAGTGGCAGGAAGTGAAATCAGTAGATAGGAACACAGACACACACTCTATTGGTGACAGTAAAAAGAAGGGGCAGTTTTGCATTTGCAGCAAAAATCTACCATTGCAAGTCTATTGTCTGTATGCTCGTATTGACAAGTCTCATTTGGACAAGAGAGATCATGGGCTTTGGAGTTGAGCAGTGACTGAACTTCTTTTAGTCTTAATTTTCTCATGTGCAGCATAGTGATTGATGCTGCTATCTACCTCATATGGTTGTCATGAGGAATGAATAAAATAGCGTATGCAAAGTGCTCTACAAGATTGGTTCACAGTAGGCACTCAATAAAAAGGAGATTTAGACAATGAGACCCAGTGGCAAAGTGTAACTGATACTTGGATTTTAAAGTTACAGCTAAATTTTCAGGAACATTTCTGTTCTGAATACAGAGGCCACAATTCTAAAGCCTTAGCAAATAACCCCCTAAAAAGAGTTGAATTAATGTCAAGAAGCCAACAAATATATATGTACATATAAAACTCAGATGCTCATTTCAAAGTATAAAATGAACTCAGAGTAATTCAAAATAAATTTTAGGGTGTTTCAGACCATAAATTTTCTCAGCCTAGATCAATGGCTTCACTCCATCACTGTTTGTTTTCAGTTTAAATTGGGTTTTGCTAAAGAGAAATGAAAAACAAAATAAAGCAAATAGACCAAAGCATCCTGACTTATTTTGAAATTACTTCCCACATATTTTACTAAGAATTAAATTGTCAATAGGCATTTTGCTGTCTCATTCATTTTTCTAAAGGTACAGGAGGGCAATGGCTGCCTGGATCTCACTGTGCACTTTGTTACAATTTTAGGGAATCTCTTATAAATTTATTCTAATGTACTCAGAAAGAATATCAAGTTAGGGTTTCAATTCTATGGCATAAATTCAAGTGACATTATGAGTCACATTAATTCCTCAAACTGCTTATCTGTATGTGTCAAAATGAGTTACATGAAAAGGTAGAAAGAGATGGTGTTTTAATAATAAAAAAATGTACTTTGAGAAACAACTACACATTATCATTGTGAAGTCGGTTTCTACCCCTCAAAGGTATTCATTCTTTCACACATGATTGCAAAGGGTCAAGAATGTAAATTCTGAAGAATGCAAAAACTGAACTGTAAAGACTGGATATTTTTGGATCCCCCTGCTGAGCAGAAAGAAAGAGAAACTAACCTGATATTTTATTAAACTGCACTAAGATTTTATAGTCATTAATTTATATTCATCCCTCCCTAGCTCTTTAAAGGTATTTTGTATTACAGTAAGCTAACTGCCACAACAAATAGCCACAATGTACGATATTAGTAACAGCAAAGTACTAAATTTTCTTACAAATATCACAATCTATTATGGGTCAGTGAGGGGTGAGAAAAGAATACCCAGACAAGAGAGTTCTGTTCATTACAATTATTGTACTCAAACTTCTTTCACCTGTGGTTCTCTCACCCTCTATAACATTGCAGTTTTCCACTGGCTGACTGAGAAGCAGGAAAAGGAAGCATGAGTAAGAAGGAAAGATACCACTGGAGGATGTAAGGAACAGGACCAGGTTGATAAATGGCTTACCTTTCAGCAACATTTCATTGACCAATTCAGTCACATGTCTCAAACTAATGACATAGGAGGCAAGAAATGTAGTTAACCAGTCTGGCCAAGATAAAAATGAGTCTGGTTTTGGTGAATACATTTCTGCTCCAGTTTAATTAAGTTAATTTTCTGCACTGAGAAAACTGAACTTTGGAGAGATTAAATCATTTACCCAAGGTAAGTAGCATAGCTAGTATGTGATAGGACTGGTTTGTCTATCTTGTTAGACAATATAATCTCATTACATTACAAGTTCTCTTTAGGGAAATTTGAGGAAAGAAATATTGCAAAGTTAGTAACTTTAATAATACTGTAAAAGGATGTCTTGACAGAAGCAGAAAAAAATCAGAACATTTCAGATATTGTAGACAATTCTAGACAACTCTAATATACTGCTTGAGTTTAAGGACTAAAATATGAATGAAACATACATATCTTATATTTAAAATATCTCTATTTGGCATCCGTTATTTCCCCTAAATCATGTGTGTCTTTTTGGAGACATTATGAATTAGGTTATCAAGGTGTTCAGCCAACTTTCTTACAGTGTTTCCATTTAGGTAGCAATTAGATGGATATATTATCACCATACTTTCTTCCTAATGTCTCATGATAACTCAGGCTAGGTTGTGATTTTTATGCTGGAATGAAATTCAGCTATTATAAATCTGAGCTATTCACTCAGTAACCTTTACGCATAGGCAAAGATGCTGACTGATTGCTTGCATAATGATCTTCTGCATTCGTTCTCCCTGATCCATTTGTTTCATGCCTAAAACCAAAATCTTAAAAAAAAAAAAAATAACAGGAACCATTTGACACTAGCTGATGTGGAATTTCGGTATGCACTTTTACATGACCTAAGATTATATAAAATATAGAATGGGGACATATTAAGAGTAAATCAGACATCTTAATCTGGAAAACCATTTTTCCCTTTGTATTTCAGCAGTGTGAACAATGTGTGCAGACATCTACAGGTCTCTTGTGATTTCCAATGTAGCAGAGTAGAAAGTACTGTGCAGTTGGTTTGATAAGTCTTGAGTTTGGGTCTGGCTTTGTAAACATTGGTTATAGGTTTTGATGGATGGATGGATGGATGGATTCATTTATGCAATGGACTTCATATATTAATTCATTCAGCACATGTCTACTGAATGCATACTTAGACACTGTGGTGTGTTGCCAGTACATAAAGAATTTAGACCCTGGCTGGTGTAGCTCAGTGGATTGAGCGCGGGCTGCGAACCAGAGGATCGCGGTTCGATTCCCAGTCAGGGCACATGCCTGGGTTGCAGGCCTGTTCCCAGCATGGGACACACAAGAGGCAACCATACATTGATATTTCTCTCCCTCTCCCTCTCTCCTACCCTTCCCCTCTAAAGATTAAAAAAAAAAAAAAAAAAAAAAAAAAAAAAATCTGTTGCGGACCGTTCAGCCTGGTTTCAGGAGTTGTAACCCTCACCCCATGGTGGGCTGTGTAAGAGCCCAAGGGACCCACTTCATCTGGGTCTGTTCTGTCACAAGGATGTGACCTATTAAGGAGACAAAGCTTATTTCCCTGGCAGGGGCACTGCTTCTGCCTTACCCATCTCTGGCCCCATAGCTTGGTTGGCAGTCAATGACGGGTAAGACTCCTCATGGGAGGGGCAACCTAAGCCAGACGCGACCACTTGGAAGGCCTCATGGAAGGACTCGGGGGGTTGCAGCAAGGAGGATGTGATGGACCCTCGCCCCCCGGCTATTCTGACATAGCCCGAGTCCTCATTTCCATCTGGGAGATGTCTCCTGCTTCCTAATTGCCTTAAAGCCTGAAACTGTGGGGGTGAGCGGTGCAGCCCTGTCCTGGCCAGAATGGCTCCTTGGGTGATTGGCATAAGAAAGAATTCCTAAAGTCCTGTGAAACCTGCTTTGCTAAGAGTGCTCTTCCTGAGGTGACAAGTGTCCCAGGAGGAAATGAGCATGTCTCCCAAAGTCTGGCAACCCCCCTTCCTGACAAACACTGGCTCGGATTAAGCCCTCAGATTTCTTTGACATGTTAAACTTGTATTCCGTGTATTGGAACCCAATAAAAGCCTAGTGAGGAAGGGGCTCTGGGTCATTCTCCTCTGAGAGTTTGACCCCTTTCCTCCCCAAGCACAAGATGTCTTGGTAGTTTTTACTTTCATCCGTGACGAACAGGGGGTTCTACGGGCGAAGCCTCCCCTGCAAAAATCTTAAAAAAAAAAGAAAAAGAATTTAGAAACAAAGAGTATTCTATTATAATAAACCCCTTAAGACCTACAAATACATAAAGTTCAGAGTAGAGCTACAGAGAGATATGGAAACAAATGAGTCCTCAAGTACATTGATAACAGTAAGAATGAAGCATATAAATAAAAAATAGAAGTATATAAATAAGAAAAATGAAGGATATAAATAAGAAAAAAGTATATAATACAAAGTGTTATATACTTATCCTTATCTTTAGAATGTTGTGTTTGGGCTTGATGAAAGAATTATAGGGACATGATAATCTATTGTACTGAAGGTGGAGGCTATTGAAGCCTATCCTTAAGATGGGAGAATGAGAAGAGGTGAGGACAGGATGGACTATATCCACCTCTATTATAAGGATGTCCAGATGTGTTTGAACTGTCCAAACATGTGTGGAAAGACCTAAGGGGGCAGTGAAGGTGCAAGGGAATAATACGCACCCACTTCTAAAGAGTGTCTCTGGTAATTTAGGCTAGTTTAAAGGGATAATGAGTTGGACTTTAGCTGTATTTGTAATCTTTCACTTAAAAAAGATACCTCAATAAAATATAGCAAATTTTTATCATATCTCTAATATCAGTGGAGAGGAAATATGTGTGGTTTATTCATTTTTTTTTGAAACTTACATGCATAATTTTGAAATTTTTAATGAATTGGAAAATTTTACTAAAGATTTATCATAAAAGCAACTAAAGTGTTTACTTATTTTTTCTGTGTTAGATTTTATAATGGGTCAAAAGCAGTCTTTGCTTTTCAGCCAGCCTAAAACTTACTGAAAATGAGAGCAGAATATGAAGTATGTACAACGTGAATGATGTGTATTGAAATAACATATAAGGATTGATATTTTTTAATTATTTTTTTCAATTACAGCTTACATTCAGTATTATTTTGTATTAGTTTCAAGTGTATGCATAGTGGTGAGACAATCATATACTTTAGACAGTGGTCACCCCAATATTTCCAGTAACCCCCTGGCATCATACATAGTTATTACAGTTTTATCAACTATTTTTCTTATGCTTTACATTCCCATGACTATTTTGTTACTATCAATTTTATTCTTAATCCCTTTAACTTTTTTACCAAGTTCCCCAAATCCCCTCCCTTCTGGCAAGGATCTGTCTATTCTTTGTATCTATGAGTTTGTTTCTTTTTTGTTTATATCATTCTTTAGCTTTCACATATAGTGAAATTATATGGTATTTGTTTTTCTCTGACTCATTTTTACTCTAGTTCCATCCATGCTGTCACAAATGGTAAGATCTCATTTTTTATGACCAAGTATATATATGTATATATGTACATATATACATATATGTATGTATTATATATATATATATCTCACCACTTTTATCCACTCTTTTACTGATGGATACTTGGGTTGCTTCCTTAACTTGGCTATTATAAATAATGCTGCAATGAACATAGGGGTGCATATATTCTTTCAAATTAGTATTTTGGGGTTCTGCAGATATATTCCCAGAAATGAGATCACTGAGTCATAAGGCAGTTCCATTTTTAATTTTTTAAGTAAATTCCATACTGTTCTTCCTTGTGGTTGCGACAATCTCCACTCCCAACAACAATGCACAAGGGTTCCTTTTTCTCCACATCTTCATCAACACTTGTTTGTTGATTTATTAATGATAGCCATTCTGACAGGTATCTCATTGCAGTTTTAATTTGTATTTCTTTGATGATTTATTACATTGAGCAACTTTTCATATATCTATTGTGATGTGGACACAGGCTAGCAGCGTCCGCATCATTATGGATGAAATAAAAACATGCACACAGAGTACTGAGTAGGGTGGAGGAAAAAGGACGACAGCGTGACCTTTCTCTCAAGGGGAGCAAAAGCCAGGGCCTCTGCCATGACGGCCTTTATTCTATATCTCCTCACATTACAAGATGGTCCTCACTCACCATCCGCGGAACCTCTTACAACCAAAGGAGCCAATGCCCCTAATCACATCACAGAAGAAGGATATTAGCAAATGAAAAGGCAAAAGTGGTTGAGCAGGTTACACTGGTCCCTGCAAGGTTTAGCATGGAGTTTAGGAAGTCACAGTAAGCATTTGCAAGGTGAGGGACTTGAGAGCATCATGCTAAGCGAAGTAAGCCAGGCAGTGAAAGATAAATACCATATGATCTCACCTTTAACAGGAACCTAATCAACAAAACAAACAAGCATAATATAACCAAAGACATAGAAATTGGGAACATGCTGAAAGTCACCAGAGGGGAGAGGGGAGGGAATTTCAGGGGAAAAGGGGAAGGATTTACAGGAACAAGTATAAAGGACACATGGACAAAATCTATGGGGGGGGGGTGGAAATGGGAGGGAGGTGGGGAGGGTTGGGGTGGCGGGTTCGGGTGAGAATAAAAGACAGAAAACTGTACAAGATCAACAATGAAAAAAAAAAAAAAGTAGCTTAGGTGTATTGCAAATCTGATTCCCTATCTGTGAGCGTGGGTCCTATGCATCTCCGAGTGGGAGCTGGGCCCACGCCACACAGAAGGGTCTGCCACACTATTGGCCTTCAGTATTTCCTCTTTTAAGAAGTATCTATTCAGGTCCTCTGACTATTTTTTAATTAGATTTTTTTTCATTTTGAGTTGTATGAGTTTCTTATAAATTTTGCATATTTACCTCTTATCAGATAGATCATTGGCAAATATGTTCTCCCATTCAGTGGGTTGTTTTCTATTTTGTTGATTACTTTTGTTTTTTGCTGGACAAAAAAATGGTTTAGTTTGATCTTGTCCCAGTTATTTTTCTTTTCTTTCCTTTGCCTGAGAAGATACATCAGAAAAAAAAATATTGCTATAAGAAAGATTTGAGACTTAACTGCCTATGTTTTCTAATAGGAGTTTATGGTTTCGAGTCTTAAATTTAAGACTTAAGTCCATTTTGAGCTTATTCTTGTATACATCGTAAGGTTGTCTAGATTCTTTCTTTCGCATGTATCTGTCCAGTTTTCTCAACACTATTTACTGAATACATTGTCTTTATCCCATTATATGTTCTTACCTCCTTTGTCAAATATTAATTGACCATATAGATGTAGGTTTATTTCAGTGCTCTCTACTCTGTTCCACTGATCTATATGTCCATTTTTATGCTAGTACCGTACTGTTTTGATTATTGTAGCCTTGTATAGTGGAAAATTTTGATATCAGGTAGTGTGATGCCTTAAGATTGTTGAGTTATTTTTCTCAAGATTGCTGAGGCTTTTTAGGATCTTTTGTGATTCCATATAAGTTTTTGCATTATTTGTTTTAGTTGGTGAAAATATTGCTACATGGAATATCTGAAATTTTCCTGCTTTTGTTATCCTCTAGGACTTTTGTGTTATTGTGACTTATATTTAAGTCTTTTATCCGTCTTGAGTTTGTTTTTCTGTATGGTGTTATTTGGTGGTTGAGTTTCATTTTTTTTGTATGTATCTGTCCAGATCTCCCAATACCATTCATTGAAGAGGCTATTTTTACTCCATTTTATGCTCCTGCCCCCTTGTTGAATATTAACTGACCATAGAGACTTGGGTTTATTCCTGGGCTCTATATTTTTAAAATATATTTTATTGATTATGCTATTATAGTTGTCCCATTTCCCCCTTTATTCCCTCCCTACATACCCCTCCCACCCACATTTCCCCCCTTTAGTTCATGTCCATGGGTCATACATGTAAGTTCTTTGGCTTCTACATTTCCTATACTATTCTTAAGCTCCCCCCTGTCTATTTTCTATCTACCATTTATGCTATTTATTCTCTGTACCTTTTCCCCCTCTCTCCCATCCCACTCCCCTGCTGATAACCCTCCATGTGATCTCCATTTCTATGATTCTGTTACTGTTCTAGTGGTTTGATTAGTTTGTTTTTGTTTTAGGTTTGGTTGTTAATAACTGTGAGTTTGTTCTTACTTTACTGTACATATTTTTATCTTCATCTTATTCTTAGATAAGTCCCTTTAATATTTCACATAATAAGGGCCTGGTGATGATGAGCTCCTTGAACTTGACCTTATCTGAGAAGCACTTTATCTTCCCTTCCATTCTAAATGAAAGCTTTGCTGGATAGAGCAATCTTGGATGTAGGTCCTTGCCTTTTATGACTTGGAATACTACTTTCCAGCCCCTTCTGGCTTGCAAGGTTTCTTTTGAGAAATCAGCTGACAGTCTTATGGGCGCTCCTTTGTAGTTAACTATCTCCTTTTCTCTAGCTGTTTTTAAGATTTTCTCCTTATCTTTAATCTTGGCTAATGTAATGATGTGTTCCTCCTTGGGTTCAACTTCTTTGGGACTCTCTGAGCTTCCTGGACTTCCTGGTAGTCTATTTCCTTTGCCAGATTGGGGATGTTCTCCTTCATTATTTGTCCAAATAAGTTTTCAATGTCTTGCTCTTCATGTTCTCCTTCTGGCACCCATATGATTTGGATCTTGGAATGTTTAAAGTTGTCCCACAGGTTCCTAAGCCTCTCCTCATTTTTTTAAATTCTTATTTCTTCATTCTGTTCTGGTTGAATGTTTCTTTCTTCCTTTTGGTCCAAACTATTGATTTGAGTCCTGGTTTCCTTCCCATCTCTGTTGGTTCCCTGTACATTTTCCTTGATTTCACTTAGCATAGCCTTCATTTTTTTCATCTAATTTGTGATGATATTCAACCAATTCTGTGAGCATCCTGATTACCACTGTATTGAACTGTGCATCTGATAGGTTGGCTATCTCTTCATCATTTAGTTGTATTTTTTCTGGAGCTTTGATTTGTTCTTTTATTTGGGCCTTTTTGTTGTTATTGTCTCTGGGCACCTGTTATGTAGTAAGGGGCAGAGCCTTAAGTGTTGGCCAGGGCAGGGAAACCCACATCGCTGTATTGTGACCCTGTATATGGGGGAGGGATCCAAGAGGGAACAAGACCACTTGCTCAGCTCTCTGACAGCTTTCAGTAACTTCCCCTGCTACACACAAGTAAATTGGGGCCTTCTGGTGTAATTCCTGGGTGGGATGTTTTGTATACTTTCAAGGAGAGTTCACAAACTCTCCTGTGAGGCTAGGAGTTTCTCCTGTTGCCTCCTCAACCCCCACAGGTGTTTTTCATTAGAGGGTTGAGGCTTTATTACCCTGTCCTGGAATCCTGGGTTGCATAGTCTGTCTTGCTCCCCAGTTGTTCTTCCTGGTTTATCCACATGCAAATGTGGGACCATCTGGTCCACCAGTAGAGCTTTACTGGGTCCTCCAGGCACCGTTTTGCTATGAGTCCTCTTTACCTGGCTTCCCGTCTCTGCTCCTCCTACTGATCTGGACAAATATTTCTTCCTTAACTCCTTGGTTGTCGGACTTCCATACAGTTTGATTTTCTGTCAGTTCTGATTGTTTTTTGTTTTTAAATTTGTTGTTGTTCTTTTGGTTGTGTAAAGAGACACAGTGTATCTACCTACACCTCCATCTTTGTGCTCTCCATTCTGTTCCATTGATCTATGTGTCTATTCTTATGCCAGTACCAGACAGTTTTTATTACAGTGAACTTATAATGTAGTTTGACATCAGGTATTGTGTTCCCTACTACTTGTTCTTCTTTCTCAAAATTGCTGAGGCTATTCAGGATCATTATGGTTCCATATAAGGAACATAAAGAAAAGAATAAACAAATGGGTCTTCATCAAATTAAAAAGCTTCTGCATGGCTAAAGAAAACATCAGCACAATGAAAAGGGAACAAACTATATGGGGAAATATATTTGACAATGGCACTTCAGCCAAGGGTTTGATCTCCAAAATATATAAAGAACTCACATGACTCCACCACACCAGGAAGACAAATAATCCAATCAAAAAATGAGTGAAGGACTTGAACAGACACTTCTCCAAGGAGGAAATACAGAAGGCCCAGAGACATATGAAAGGATGCTCAGCAGCAGTATCCATAAGACAGATGCAAATTAAAACCACAATGAGATACCACTTCACACCAGTCAAAATGGCCATCATAAAGAAATCAACCAACAATATATGCTGGTAAGGTTGTAGAGAAAGGGGAACCCTAGTACACTGTTGGTGGGAATGCAAGCCATTGTGGAAAACAGTATGGACTATCCTCAAAAAACTAAAAATGGAACTGCCTTTTGACCTGGCAATTCCACTACTGGGATTATACCCTAAGAATCCTGAAACACCAATTCAAAATAACCTATGCACCCCAATGTTCATAGCAGCACAATTTACAATAGCCAAGTGCTGGAAACATCCTAAGTGCCCATCAGTAAATGACTGTATGAAAAAACTGTGGTACATATTCACAAAGGAATACCATGCAGCAAAAAGAAAGGAGCTCCTCTTCACAACAGCATGAATGGAACTGGAAAGCATTATGTTAAGTGAAATAATCCAGACAGTGAAAGACAAGTATCATATGATCTCACCTATAAGTGGAACCTAACCAACAAAACAAACAAGCAAACAATATAAACAGAGACACTGAAATAAAGAACAAACTGACAGTAACCAGAGGGGAGTTGGGAGGGGGCTAACAGGGGAAAGAAGGGAAAGGGTTGTCAAGGCATATGTATAAAGGAGCCATGGACAAAGACAATGGGGTGAGGAGGATTGAATGTGGGAGGCGGGAGTGGGTAGGCGAGGGGGAGTATTGGGGAGAAACGGGAACAACTGTACTTAAACAACAGTAAGAAAAAGAGGATAGGTCTTGAAGAGTTAAAATATATATACCATTGGTATTTTCATAGGAATCGTGTTGTATAAAAAGATTGCTTTGGGGAGTATTGACACTTTAATGATTTATGTTCATAAGCACAGAATATGCTTCCATTTATTTGTACCTTCAATTTCTTTTTTGTCTCTTAGGTATTTTACCTCTTTGGTATATTTATTCCTAGGTATTTTTTCCCCGAGGCATTGTAAATGAAATTGCTTTTTATGTTTGCCTTTCAGATACTTCATTATTGGTGTATAAAAATTCAACCAATTTCTGAATATTGCCCTAGCTGGTGTGGCTCATTGGGTTGAGTGCCAGCCTGCTAACCAAAGGGTCACTGGTTCAATTCCCAGTCAGGGCACATGCCTCCATTGCAGGCCAGGTCCCCAACAAGGGGTACATGAGAGGTAATCACACACTGATGCTTCTCTCCCTCTCTATCTCCCTCCCTTCCCCTCTCTAAGATAAATAAAATCTTTAAAAATTACATTTAAAAAAATTTAACCAATTTCTGAATATTAATATTGTATCCTGGTACTTTATTGAATTGATTCATCAGTTCTAGTAGTTTTGGGGTAGAATCATTAGGGTTGTCTATATACAGTATTATGTTATCTGCAAATAATGACAGTTTTACTTTTTCCTTCCAATTTGAATGTCTTTTTTTCTTCTTCTTGTCTAATTACTGTGGCCAGTACTTCCAGTACTATGTTGGTTAAGATGAGTGAAAGCAAACATCCCTCTTCTGTTACTGATAATAGGGGAAACACTTAGTTTTTCCCCTTGAGTGTGATGTTAGCTGTGGGTTGTCATATACGGCCTTTATTATGTTGAGATATATTCTCTCTATTTTCAACTTGGCTGAGTTTTTATCATGAATGGGTACTGGATATTGTCAATTGATTTTTTTGCATCTATTGATATGATCACATAATTTTAATTTTATATTTTGTTTATGTGGTATATCACATTAATTGATTTGTGGTTATTGAATGAACCTTGCATCCCCGTATAAATTGATTATTAACCTGATTAATTACTTGATTATTGTGTATGATGTTTTTAATGTATTGCTAGATTTGGTTTGCTAATATTTTGTTTGAGATTTTTGCATCTATGTTTATCAGAGATGTTAGCTTATAATTTTTTTCTTTGTAGTATCTTTATCTGGTTTTGGAATTAGGATAATGCTGGCCTTGTAAACTAAGCTTGGGAGTCTTCCCACCTTTTGAAATTTTTGAAATAGTTTGAGAAGGAGAGGTGTTGGTTCTTCTTTGAATGTTTGGTGAAATTAATCTGTGAATCCATCCAGTCCAGGACTTTTGTTTCCTGGTAGTTTTTTTGATTACTGATTCAATTTTATTAGTTGTATTAGGTCAGTTCAGGTTTTCTGTTTCTTCTTGACTCAGTTTTCTTAGATTGTATTTTCTAGAAAATTTTCCATTTCTTGCAGATTGTCTAATTTGTTGGCATATAGTTCATAATATTTTCTTATAATCCTTTGTATTTCTATGGTGTCAGTTGTTATTTCTCTTTTTTTATTTTTGATTGTATTTATTTGGGTCTTCTCTCTTTGTTTCTTGATGAATCTGGTTAAAGATTTATCAATTTTATCTTTTCAAAGAACTAGCTCTTGGTTTCAATAATCTTTCGAATTTTTTGGACTTTATTTCATTTATTTCTGCTCTGATCTTTATTATTATCCTTTCTTCTACTCACTTTGGGCTTTGTTTGTTGTTCTAGTTCCCTTAAGTGTAAGATTAGATTATTTATTTGAGGGTTTTCTTATTTCTTGAATTAGGCATAGTGATACTATGAATATCTTTCTTAGGACTGCTTTTGCTTTGTCCCATAGATTTTGGGGTTTTGTGTTCTCATTTTTATTTTTCTCAGGATACTTTTTAATTTATTTCTCAGTCTCATTGTTAACTCATTTGGTGTTTAGTAACATGTGACTTTGGCTCTGTGTGTTTATGTGTATTTCAGGTGTTTTTGTAATTGACTTATTTCATACCACTGTTGTTGAAGAACATACTTTGGATATGAGTTCAATCTTCTTGAGTTTATTGAGACTTGTTTTGTGTTCTAATACATGGTCTATCCTAAAAAAAAATATTCCATGTGCACTTGAAAGGAATGTATATTGTGCTGCTTTGGGGTAAAATGTTCTGAAAATATCAATTAAATCCATCTGGCCTAGTGTGTTTTATAAAGCTATTAAACGATCTATCCATTGATGTCAACAGAGTGTTAAAATCCTCTAATATGACTGTATTACTTTCAATGTCTCCCATTTATGTCTATGGAGATTTGCTTTATTTAGGTGCTCCTATGTTGGGTGCATAAATGTCTACAAGGGAGATCCTCTTGTTGGATTGATTCTCTTAACATCATGTAATGTTTGTCTCTTATTAGTCTTTGTTTTAAAATTTATTTTGTCTGATATAAGTAATGCCATCTCAGCTTTTTTTTTAATTTGTGTGAAATAATTTTTCATCCCTCTACTTTCAGTCTGCATGTGTCTTTCATTTTCAGGTGGGTCTCTTGTACGCAGCATATATATGGGTCTTATTTTCTTAACCATTCAGCTATCCATTGTCTTTTGATTAAAACATTTAATCCATTTTCATTTGAAGTGGTTTTTATAGGCTCATAGTTTACCATTTTATTCTTTATATTTTATGATACTTTTTCTTCTTCTTCTTAAAGATGTCAATTTAATAAAGAAGTCCCTTGTAATATTGGTTTTATGATAATGAACTCTTTTAGCTTTTAATTGTCTGGAAAGAATTTTATTTCTCTTATTTTAAACCTTAACCTTGCTTGGTAGAGTAATCCTTGTTGTAGGTTCTTGCATTTTATCACTTTGAATATTTCATGCTAACCCCTTCTGTTCTAAAATACTTATGTTGAGAAATCAGCTGACAGACTTATGGGGGCTTCCTTGTACATAACTAACTGTATTTTTCTTGTTGCTGTTAAGAGTCTCTCTTCATCTTTAATCTCTGGCATTTCAGTTATGATATGTCTTATTGTGGACCTCTTTGGGTTTATCTTCATTGGGCTCTCTGTGCTTCCTGGACTTGTGTGTCTATTTCCTTCTCCAGGTTTGCAAGTATTCAGTCACTGTTTCTTCAGATAGGTTCTCAATTCCTTGTTTTCTCTCTTATGCTTCTGGTTGGTACACCAGTGATGCAGATATTGTTTTGTGTCATGTTGTTCCAGAGGTCCCTTAGACTATCTTCATATTTTTTTATTCTTTTTTCTTTTTGCTGCTCTGATTGGATATTTCTTCTACCTTGTCTTCCACATCACTGATTCAGTCATCTCCTTCATCTGATCTGATGTTGATTCCTTCATCTGATCTGATGTATTCTTCATTTCTGACTGGTCCTTTTTAATGGTTTGCATCCATTTCATTGAGTTCTTTTTCTGGAAATTCTCCTGTTGCTTTATTTGGGACATGTTTCTTTGTCTTTTCATTTAGGCTGCCTCTCTGTATTTGTTTCTGTATATTAGGTAGCTCTTCTATGCCTCCCAATATTGGTATAGAGGCCTTATGCAGGAGGTGTCCTGAGGCCTCAGTGGTGCATTTTCCTGCTCACCTGAGCTAGGTGCTCCAAGAATATCCTTTGAGTGGTTTATCAGAATCCTTTTATTATAGTTGAATCTTAAATGCTGTTAGCCCATCCACAAGTGGGGTTGACCCTCAAGCTGGCTAACTTTGAAGACTGACCCAGTTGGCAGTGTACGAGCTGCTGCATGGGATAAACTCTATAAGGTGGAACTTGACCCAGCAAGGTTATCTGCCAAGATCTCCCATTGGGTGGTGCCCCTTGCAGAGCTAATTGGGTCATGCTCTAATACAGTCTTTTGCTTGCCACCAAGTGTACTTCTTCTGGGTCCTCTTTGGATGGACTCCAGATCAGTGTTAAAGGCTGCTTATGACCAGCCTGGGCAACCTTTTTGAAGCTCCAAAGTGATCCATAGTCTGTGGCTGTCTCTGCTGGGCCTGGTTGCATGTGGGAAGGGCCAAGCCATATACCAAGACCACCTTTCACCAGTACTGAGCCTGGGGACAGGTCAGCAAAATGTCCAAGGCTAATGGACCCTAATATTAGCCTTCGCTTGCTGGCTGCCTGTTCGGCTTATTCATGGAAAATCCTCTGCAGTACGTAAGTTATGTAAGGTAGGTTCTCAGTGAGTTGCCATGTTAGGGAGAGTGGTGTTAACCAGTGGTGTCCACAGATTCAAACCTGGCACCAGTTCTGTGCCTGAGGCCACTCAGCAAAAGTCTCAGGATTCAGTAAGGCCAGCCACCACTTGCCTGGGGCCCGCAGATCTTTGTGGTAGATTGGAATCTCAGGGAGTTTTCAGAGTGAGGCCAGCAGAGTTCATCAGGCTAAAACAAACCAAGATTTGACTGTGTGGAGGGAGAGATTAGCACAGGATTGGTGGTACCAGTCCAGCATGTGAGGGAAAAATTGCCCTTGCCTTAGAGCCACACAACTCAGTCTCTCTCTGTGCTCCTGAATTAGCCTAGGCCTCCTTGAGAGACTTTCAAGAAAGTCTGCTCTACAGGCCAAGGCTGACCACCACCAGCAGACTCCCTCACAAGGTGCAAGTTTGGCAGAGTTTGGGCTACAGGGAGTTAGGATTGTAGGACTACTGCTTCCCTCATGCTGATGGCCTGTAGAGGGAATGTTCAACTCAGGTAAGAATGTTTCTGTAAGCAGTGTGGGAGATGGACTCAGCAAAGGGACCCTGGTAGCTGTCCTTCCAACCCTCTCCCTGGAGCCACACAACTCACTCTGCCATGTGTGACTCCAGTCAGCTCTGAGCTGCTGAGTGGCCACAAATGAGATTTTGCCTGCTGGCCATTAAAGAGGGAGTCACATGGTTTCTAGCAGACTCTCATCTCTCCTTGGCAGACTGAGTCCCTGCTGATTTTCACAGCCAAATGTCATGTTAGCTCCTCTTCCCAGCTATGATGCTCCAGGCAGTGGAGCCCCAGAGTAGGGTTCATACTGCTCATTCCTCAGGAGGGACCTTCACAGCTAAGATATCCCTGCAAGTTCTGGATCTCCACGTGTGTGTGCAGAGCCAGTCCTTTTCACATCTACACTGTTCCTACCAGTCCCAGTGTGGCTTCTTATGTAAATTCATGCGTATAAGTCTTGTGATCAGCTTCTCTTCATTTGGCTATTCAGGGCAATTGTTCTGTAATTTATTTATAATTTAAGTTTTGTCCTGGGAGGAGTTAAGTGTAACTTCTACCTAATTTGCTGCCGTCTTGGACCCCCCTCCACCTGTGTATCTATCCTCTGTGGTGAAGTGTCTGTCCAGAGTTTATGGCCATTTTTTAATTGTGTTAGGTCAGTTTGCTTGTTTTTTTCTTAAAATTGTTGAGGATACACACATACACACACACACATTGAGATATATATATTTGGTACCAGTTTTTTTTTTTCAGATCTATGTTTTAAAAACACTTTTTTTCTGAGTCTGTGGCTTATCTTAAAATCAGAAGACTTACTTCCACACAAATCTTCTCTCCCTTTTCTCCTGCTCCCCCTATCTATCATTAGGTGCTTCTCCCTCTTCCTCCAGAAAGAGCCTGGCGAGTTCCTACCTAGAGGTCCTATGTTCTCTGCTTGATGGAGTCCCATTTCTGGGAAGATAAGAGACACATTGCTGACCATGACCTCACCTGGTAACCTCAGACCAAGTGTATTTCACCTGATCTGACTTTGAATGAGATAAGAGTTCTCTCTCTTGTCCACACTGAGCAGAGTCCTCCCCTCACAAAAGGTCAATATGCTGGGTATGTGGGCAGGGGCTGGCATAGGGCCAGGGCAAGGGTCACTGCAAGAGGACCCTGAAGTGTGGTTTGGGCTCTGTGGCCTGTCCCAAAACCCTGAGTCTGATGCTCTGACCTTCTGGCACCCTCTCTGAGGACCTTTTTAAGGTCCATTCTGCTCATATAAGATCAAGTGCAGCTGAGAACTTCACCTGAATAGGGCACCTTCACCATGGTGGTCCCTGTTACTGGCTGAGCCTCCCCAGATCTGTTTTCCTGACAGAGGAATGGGATCTATGCTTTGAGGGAGGAGAAGCAGGCCAGAAAGTCTAGGCCTGAACCCTCCTGTGTCCTGGATGGCAGGTCCAAGCTGCTCAGTTCAATTGAGTTATGGAGCCAGGGTGAGGCTGGTAAGGGGTAGAGGTATGAGGGCAATGGGTATAGCATGAATCAGGGCAGAGGCAGGATGGATGGGACCTTCCAGCTAGGAATGTCACTTCCAGGTACCTTTATCTCCTCCACTCTCAGCCTTTTCTCCTCCCTTCCTCCCGCAAGTTTCAGTACCCTGCACTCGGGCTTTCTCGAACAAGGCTCAAAGTGGACAAGGTAACTGGCATTTAGGGAATTGTGCCTAACACCTTAAAATCATGTTTATGTTAGACTGAGAATCTCTACTTCTAGAGACCTGTCCTAAATAAAGAAAGATTTATGGATGCAGATGTTCCGTTCAGCACAATCATGGGAGTGAAAAATTGGAAATGGCTCATGTTCCATAGCAGGGGCTTCAGAAATTCCAATGTGGAGACACAGAAAATGCCAAGGAGGAAAAGGACTGACTGGCAGTGTCTACCTTTAGGGAAATGAATTTCCAATAGGTCTCACACCTCAGAATACTCCCTGCCCAAGGGCACATGCATATGCATATATGTGAACAAGCAGAGGCATCCGCACAAACAATCATGAGCATGGGAACACTGGCACACACACGTGCACATGCCAACAAATTAAGCACACACAGAGAAAGGACTGGAACAGTGAGCACCCTGGTGTCAGGGCTTTCCTCCCTAGAATGGCTTTTTTATTTTCTCGATTCTGAATTACTTTAGAATTCAGTATTGTACTATAATAAAATTGTACTGTAATAAACCTTTATTTTTTGCCACAAAGCCTTTAAAAATTAAAAACTAAAGGCCCTGGCTGGTGTGGCTCAGTGGATACAATGATAGTTTGCAATGCAAGGGGTTGCTGGTTCAATTCCCAGTCAGGGCACATGACTGGGTTGAGGGCCAAGTGCCCAGTAGTGGGTGTGTGAGAGGCAACCACACATTGATGTTTCTCTCCCTCTTTTTCTCCTTTCCTTTGCCTCTAAAAATGAATAAACAAAATCTTTAAAAAAAAACACTAAATAATGTACATTACTCCGTAATGAGTGATAAATGGATAGCATTGAATATAGGACTTTAATATTTTTAGAACTATTAGTCATGCAAGCGTTATAAAAAATCCAGACATCCCCTCGAGGAGAAGTTGAGGGATTTGCAAATCCCACCCCAGAGATGACCATCATAGTGCTTGGTGGGTATCTCTCAGGCTCTGCTGCTCTTATTCTGCCTCCTCTGTCTCTGTCACAGGAAGAATAATTTTCACATACATGTGTCTGCCTCTTAAAATCACATGTGTGTGGTCTAACAGGTAGGACCCTGGTCCATGTGCCTCACATAAAAGGACCCTTGAGGTCTTTATCTGTCAGCATGTAGAGGTCCCTGAACCCATGTTAGCAGCTGCTCAGCTTCCCTTGTCCATGTGGACCAGGATGTATGGATGCCATCACCTCTCAATGGACATTAGTGTTTTTTCCTATTCCCTGCTATTTAATCAGAGCTCTAATAGGTAGTCTTGACATACATCTTTGAAAAATTATGCAAGAATTTTTGTGGGGTAACCTCCTAGCCTAAGCACTGCCAGGTGAAGGTGTGCACCTGTGGAACTCTGATGGGTCCTGCACACTGTTCTCCCAGAGTAGGGGCCTTTCCCCCTTATTTCCATAGGGTCTCTACTTCTTCGCTTTGTGTCCAGGGTTGGTAGACTGGAAGCAGACCAGAAGCCTGATGTTGACAGTGCTCACTCCCTAGTGTTTATAGTACATGTGTTCCCATCCGGGAGGTTGGGCATCTTTGTTGTGTAGAGATGTGTGCACTGACTCCTGTTGGAAGTGCATGTGTTTGCCTTCTCTTTAGAAGACATTTGAGAGTTTCCTGTATGTTAAAAATGGGAAACCTATCTCTGGCCCTGGGTTGTAAGGAATGCTTTGCAGATTGTGGTTTGTCTTTCCAGATTCCTGAATTTTTCTCATTTTTGTTTTGGGCACAGGAAAAGCCAGCCATTGCCTTGTGCTCCGCACAGACAGAATATAACCAGAGTTATGTTCTGCATCTCCCTGGAAGTGCTTGTCTTTGCCCTCCATCTGTTTACAAAACACCAACTCTCAAGAGTTTTCTGCACCACAGGGATGTCACACCTCCATCTGGCCTTGGGTTGTGAGAAACATTATCCAGTTTATAGTTTGTCTTCCCAGTTTACTGCTTTTTGTTTGTTTGTCTGTTTATTTGTGTTTTGTTTGTTTTGGGCAAAAGGAGGGCCAGCTGTTGCCTGCCTTAATTCTGGCCCTGGGGTTTCACTTAGCACAATGGTCTCGACCCTGAGATTATGCACAGTTACTAAAAGGTCTTTTTTTATATCTGATCTCTTATTTATCTGGGATTTACCTTTAAAGTAACCAAAAAGTGATTTCATATAAAAATAAACATAAGTATATGAGTAGACACAAAATGGAACCCAGTGTAAGATTCCATTTATAGGAAACGTCCACAATCAGGTAAAGGGAGCAGAGACAGGGAGCAGAGCAGGGGTTGCTAGGGCAGGAGGAGTGGAGACTGAGTACTTTTGGTGCAAGGTTTCCCCCTGGGGTGACGGATCATTCTGTAACTAGACAGTGGTGATGCTTTCAGAGCATCATGAGTGTATGTCATGCTCAGGAATGGCACACTTTAAAACATAAATAATAACTTTCATTTATTACCTAAAATGAATCATGCCATAGGAAAAAATGAAGACCAGAAAAAGAAATAAGGAAAAAAAAACACACACCAAAACCCTCAAATAATAAAAATAAAAAACTGAATCATGCTGTGGAGGAAAGAAAAACAAAACAATTAAAAATAAAAATAAAGAGATCAAAGGTGGTAAAAAATTCTTTTAATGGGAGAGGGAGAGCAGGTTCAACAGGTGGCTCTACAGCTGCACGTGATTGATTTTTCTAGAGGCAGCTCCTCCTTTCTTAAAGGAATGAAGGCAGGTTGGAGGGAGAGTTCTTCAGGCAGGGGTTGTGGGGCCTTGGTCAGGTCCAGAGGTGTTGCACAGGCCAGCTCGGGCTCCAAGATGCAGTTAGAGTGTCTGCTGGAGGTGGCATGACCACTGAACGCCCCTCCAGTTTGGAAGTGGGCTCCAGGTGGGCCCCTGTTTCGGGTTTCTCAGGATGTATGACTGGGTGTTGAAGCAGGAGCCGGCTCTGCCTCCTGGACAAGTGCTTGGAGTTGTGTGAGGAGAAAAGATCACCCACATGCCTACTTTTCTTAGTGTTCCTCAAAGACAAAACAGCCAGAGTTTTCCAGAGAAACCGCAGCACATGACCCATCCTGAGACGGTCTCCCAGTGGACAGTCCAGCAGATGGGTGCTCTGAGGCCATTCTTTGCTCCTGGGCAGCCTTTGTGGGTTATCCCTGCATGTCTGGCACCCACCTTTCCGCATGGGCTCATATGCACCCTTACCCCTATCCTACCTGCACCTTCCCCACCTTCTCACCCTTGGGCTCTGCCTCCTTGGGCTCCAGTCCTCCTGTCTAGTTTGTTTAGCATGGGCACTGTGCTCCAGGTTGGTTGGAAATAAATTGTGTGCTGCTTGTGAAGCCTAGGTGGCTTCAGGGGAGGAGTCTTTCTTCAGCCATCCAGCCATCCATGGACCCTTGTTCCCCAAATCCTCAGCTGGCCATGCTCACTTTGAGTCTACTTTGGCCCTTGATGGTGTGGTGCACCTGCCTCTCACTGGTCTCTGTCAGAGGTCTCTGTTAACCAGGTGTTCCCCTGTGTCCTGGGCTGAGCTCGGCAATGACAGTGACTGGCTGCGGGTGCAGAGACCACAAGAGCTGTCTGGCTAAGTAGTCACTGGTGCTTCTGCCCACTGGGCCTTCTGCTTCCTGATCAGACCTCAGACCACCTGTGTGCTGGCCTGTCTTTGAGTTGGAGGTCCTGGAGTGAGTCCTGGGCTGTGGTTGTGTTCTGTCTTTGGGGGACATATGAAAAGGTAAGCATGTGGGTGGTCTTTTCTCCTTTCACAATTACAGCCCAGGAGGCAAAGCTGCATCCTGCTTTACACTGTGATACATCCTGAGGAGCCTGATGCAGGGGCTGGCTAACCAGGAGTTCACTCGAGATCTGGAGGGATGTCCATCTGTAGGGGTTGTGCCACCTCTGGCAGCCACTCCAGGTGCAGCTCTGGAGCCTGGGCCAACCTGTGCAGCAGCTCCTTCAAGGATCCCTGACATACCTCAGGCCCCATCACCTCTGCCATGGGAACCTGCTCTTCCACTCTCACCAGAATTTGTTTTACACCCCCTCTTTGACCACTTCCTTTCACTGTTTAAAATGTTTGTATTTTACTTTCACATACTCTACAGTGTGATTTATTTGAAGTTATGTTATTGTCTATACATTTTAAATTGTGCCATTCCCAAGCACGAAGTACATTCGTGGTGCTGTGTAAGCATCATCACTGTCTAGTTGCAAAATGTTGCACCATCTCATAAGGTAACCCTGCACCAAAAGTACTTACTCCCCACTCCTTCTGCGCCTGGCAACCCTGATCTGCTTTCTGTCTCTGTTCCTTTTCCTTCCTAGGAGAATGCATTGGGGTAGCAAAGAAATGTTACCCGTATATCTTTCCACATCAGGAGTATTTAGTGCTGTGTTCCATTAAAACTCCATGTGGGGATGTAGTGTCTTAAGGCATCTGTATCACAAGTGCTTCACCATGTAGTATGCAAAGATGGTCTAATTTTGAAGTGACTCTTTTGAATGTTGGAAGATTATGCTCATCATGACCATCTGAAGAAATACTGTACACAGTTTTAGAATTTTAAATCTTTCCTTTTCCCCCACCCATAATCAAGTACATGAATTATTCACTTGCTTGATAGCATGTCTTTTGAAATTTTGACCTTTTTCTTCTCATCTTAGGAAGAGATAGGGACAAAAGGAGAGGAGATGTGCAGAAAAGAATGATCAAAGGAATTGTAAAATGACTTTTTCAAATAGAAAGCTTTTTGACACAGGGAGAGAAGCATGGTGACTGGAATCAGAAAACTTGGCTTCAGACAAGGGTTTAATCTCCAAAATATATAATGAACTCACATGACTCCACTGTAAGGAGACAAGCAACCCAATAAAAAATGGGCAAAGGACTTGAACAGACACTTCTCCAAGGAAGACATACAGAGGATCCAGATACACATGAAAAGATGCTCAGTATTGCTAGCTATTAGAAAAATGCAAATTAAAACCACAATGAGATACCACTTCACACCAGTCAGAATGGTCATCATAAACAAAGCAACAAACAAGTGTTGGAGAGGATGTGGGGAAAAGGGGACCCTAGTGCACTGTTGGTGGGATCGCACACTGGTACAACCACTATGGAAAACAGTATGGAATTTTCTAAGAAAACTAAAAATGGATCTGCCTTTTGATCCAGCAATTCCACTGCTAGGATTATATCCTAAGAACCCTAAAACACCAATTCAAAAGAACCTATGCACCCCAGTGTTCATAGCAGCACAATTTACAATAGCCAAGTGCTGGACGTAACCTAGGTGCCCATCAGTAAATGAATGGATCAAAAAACTGTGGTACATTTACACAATGGAATTCTATGCAGCAGAAAGAAGGAAAGAGCTCCTACCCTTTGCAATAGCATGGATGGAACTGGAGAGCATTATGCTAAGTGAAATAAGCCAGGAGGTGAAAGACAAATACCACATGATCTCACCTTTAACAGGAACCTAATCAACAAACAACAAATAAGCAAAATATAACCAAAGACACTGAAATTGAGAACAGGCTGACAGTGACCAGAGAGGAGAGGGGAGGGAATTTCAGGGGAGAAGGGGAAGGGTTTGCAGGAACAAATATAAAGGACACATGCACAATAACAAGATGGGGTGGAAACAGGAGGGAGGTGGGAGGGCTGGGGGAGTAGGCTGGGATGGGGGTAAAAGGTAGAAAACTGTACTTGAACAACAATTAAAATTAAATTTAATTTAATTTAAAAAAGAAAATTTGGCTTCAGGTCTCTTCTTCAGTCATGTGAATTTGTACAAGTTGCTGGTTGTTTCTTATCTTAGTTTGCTTATATCTTTATGTAGAGATATTTAGTAATCCCCATCTCTTGGGTTGCAGTGAGGATTAAATAAGAAAAATTATATAAAGCTCCTATCATAGGTATTGGGTCATTTTAGTTGTTAAACTATGTTAGTATTTTTCTTCTTTTCTTTTTCAAAGTTCTGAATTTGGCCCAGTGGAGGTTTTTGCCAGTGGAGGTTTACAAAAATTCAAATTCTAGAGACTTACTTTTGGATTGGGTGTTGCATTGCCTTCAAGTGATATTTCTTTTCAACATAAGACCAATGATTGTTTGTGCTTAAACGTTCATTTGACTATGTATTGTAGTAACAAAACAGTAAGAATTTTACATGGAGTTTTGATTTACAACACTCCAAGTAATGAACTATGCATCATGTTATGTTAGATTTGTAAGAAATATTGGACATCATTCATTCAACCACTTCATCTTGAAATTGAAGAAATTGAGTCCTAAAACTTTTAAAGACATACTTAAAGTAACGTAACCAGTTAGAAAAGAGTTGGGGTGTGAACTCAGTTCTCTTGATTTCAGTTACTTTGGCTTTCCACTGCAGCATTGGTACTACCTACTTGAAGTTGGAGTTTAAGCTTCAAATAATTTTGATTCTTCTCCATGAGGGAATGGATCATTGTTGTATTGAGAGTGCCTAATATGGTGAATGGCATGCTGTTGATATTCAATGATTTTAGAATCAATGAATAACTTAATCATATAAAGTTATTTTTTCATACACCTTGACTGGATACAATTTCCAAGTCATACTTCCTTTGATACATATAGATATGGATATAGATTCTAGTACACAATGCAGCTGACATTGTCTTCCTTTCGTGGCCAGTGCTTCCATTTGCACTGGAGGCCATCCTCTCTTCTGCATTTGTGACATCTACATTTCTCCTCTTTCTCATTTTATCAAATTTTCTCTTTTTTTCTTAGACTATTTCCTTTAATACTTAAATGCAGTAAAATCTCCCTTTAAAATATTCTGCTGGCCTCAATTCTGTGTTGTGTGCTTTCTCCCCCATTTCTCAACTCTCTTGTTTAGCAAAACATGCTTTGTTTATATCATTCAGAAAGGCACTGACATTTGCTGCTCTCCACCAAGTGCTCCATGCCATCAATAGCATTGCCTTTGCTAATTTAGTCAAGGCCCAGTCCTCATCTTACTCTTCCTGTCAGTAGCCCTGGGTAGAGCAGGTAGCTCTTTTCTTGAAACAGTTTTTACTAGATCTCTTAATAGTTCTAATAATTTTGCTTCTACTTTCACTTCTTAGTTGATCTCATCTAATCTCATGGCTATAAATTAAATACTTTACCATTATAGTTTCCGGTACAACTATTCCTCTTAAGTTATAGACTCATAAATTTAATTGTCTATTTATATCTCCATTTGGATGTGTAATGGGCAAATTTAAATGTCCGGAAATGGATTCTTGATTCTCATCCACTTCTTAAACTACTCTTCCTATACTCTATCTACCTCTATAAGTACTAACTCTAACATTCAGTTTCTAAGGACAAAATAATTTGAGTCATCTCTCTCATGTCCTCCATCTGATCCTTAACCAAGTTGCAAGTCCTGTTGACTCCAGATTTGAAAGAAGTCTGGAACCTAGCCTTTTCCATTGCTTTTACTACTATTCTAAGGCAAATTCCACACACACACACACACACACACACACACACACATACTTGATCTATAGTAGCCCCCCCCTTATTCACAGTTTCACTTTCCACAGTTTCAGTTACCTGACATCAATCATGATCCAATTTATAAAATGGAAAATTCTAGAAACAATTCATAAATTTCAAATTGCATGCCATTCTATGTAATGTGATGAAATCTCATGCCATTCTGTCCCTCCTTCCCTGGAAATGAATCATCCCTTTGTCCAGCCATCACACCATATATGCTACCATTAATCACTTAGTAGCCGGCTCAGTCATCAGATTGACTGTGATGACTTTGCAGTGCTTGTGTTCCAGTAATCCATATGGTGGCCTAGTGTATCACAATGCTCACATCATTTAACTCACTTCATTTTATCATGTAGGCATTGTATCTTCTCACATCCTCATAAGAAGAAGGATGAGTACAGCATAAGAAGATATATTGACAGGGGCCACATTCATATAACTATTATTACAGTATATTGTTTTAGTTCTATTTATAAGTTATTGTTGACATCTTACTATGCCTAATTTATATATTGGCATAACATCATAGGTATGTATGTATAGGAAAGCACATAGTGTATATAGTTTTCATTACTATCCCTGGTTTCAGGCACCCACTAGGGGCTTGGAACATATCCCTGTGGATAAGGGGAGGACTCCTGTATATATGTATGTATGTATATGTCTGTAGGTCTCTAAGTTACATACACACACAAAATTTCAGTGGCTGCAAGATATACAACTAATTTTAAGAAAATATTTAATTTATTGCAGTGGTTGGAGTCTATACTGGTATAGACTGGTATAAATCAATAACCATAGATCAGCTTGTTATATATACTTAAAGAATAGGTATGATTTTTTTCCCCTAGGAATTATATGTTTCTCTAGTAGGTCACATACAGAACAGTACTAGACCAGGAATCGGAAGAATTATTGGTAGCAATGTTATTAACAAGTCGCATAATCCAGATATATTTGCTGTATCAACTTGCCTCAGTTTTCTCAGCCATCAAATGGGGCCTGAAATATGTTCATCCTTTTCCTGTAGAAAATTTGGATTCTTGTGATAACAGAAAGAAAATATTTGGGATACTAAAAGAAGAAAAAACTCTTAATAAAGCTTAAAATATCATACAACCACTGGGAATCAGAGGAGAGCAGTTCCATTTCTCACAATTTAGCACCACAGTCTAATGCCCAATAAGTGAAATTGCACAGCATCTATTTATCCTGCCACTCAAAAGGAGAGTAAAGTGCAGTCTTACCCAGTGAATGAGACCAAAAATATTGGAGGAGGAAGAGAACTACTTGAAGATTATTAATATCAAATACTTAATTTTGTCATTTTTCAGAGTTCAGTTATTGGATTAAACTTGTGGCCGTTTTATGTAGTTTTGGCAGAAAGTGATGTGTCAGAATTTTTACATCTGAGCTACTTTCTCTTCTAAGCTGACTGGAAGCATCAATCATAGGTAAAATTTTCCTGCTGATATTTCTCTTTTTTCTCCTTATCAAAAAGAGGAATTCATATGTGATTTTTCAACAGAAATAGGAGTAGAAGAAAGGCAGTTCATTTCAAAAACACTTTAAAGCTGCCTGAATTTCTATTTAACTTTGAAAGCAAACTTAAACTGATATTCTGAATTCTATTAGCAATCACAACTGCATATGTCTTTTTTTCTCTTTTTTAAATTGTTGTTCAAGTACAGTTTTCTCCATTTTCCTGCCACCACTGCCACCTGCCCCACCCACCCGATCTCCCACCCTCAGTCCTTCTCCCCTTTGGTTTTATCCATGAGTCCTTTACACATGTTCCTTGATGACCCTTTCCTTTCTTCCCTCCATTTCCCCCTCCCACCTCCCCTCTGGTTACTGTCAGTTTGTTCTTTATTTCATCATTATCATTTCTTACACCTTGACTTAGGTGTAAGTCATAAGTTCTTCCAAAGTATGATGCCACTTATTTGAAGGTTCAATTCTGCAGACTCTGGGAGAAAGGAAATTATCTTTTTTAAGGACTTATGAGGTTCTTAGCACTAGTCTACTTTGGCTGTTTGCATTCAGAGTTTATCTCACATATATTCATTATGGTAGTTATTTGTAATAGGTGTCACATTTCCCATTTAACAAAAAAAGTTATGGAGGCTCAGAGAAATTAAATGATGTGCCCAAGGTTATTCAGCTAATAAATAGATGCAGGAATCAAGCTCAAATCTTTTTCTTTAAAAGTCTAAATTTTTTGGCATAATCTATTTGTACTTAGGATTCCTTTCTGAAAATTATGAAGTAGGTTTAGCTCAGATTTAGATGTACTTGTGTAGTTATTGAATTGAAATATGAAAACGAGGGGGAAAAGGAGAGGAAAAATTTTGACCAAAATTAGTGTGATATGATACAAATAGCTTAAAGTGAGATTCAGAAGCCATTCTTTTTTATCTTAACAGTCTCACTAAGTAGCTCTGTGACCTGGGGCATTGCCTGGGACCTTAGATTTGTCATCTCTAAAATGAGGATATTGAACTTGATGATCTTTACATCCTTTCCAGGATAAAAATATTCTGTGTTTCTGAGTGAGAACTTGTTGAAATGCATTTTCCTCTTTTCAAAGTCATATTGGTAAAGGAACAGAAGGGAAAAAATGAGAAGGTCAACCAAACCACACACCATGCTTTTACGTACACAACCTCCTCCAATCCCTACAACCAACCTGTGTGTCTGGGTTCTTTACCCCATTTTACTGATGGGAAACAACTTAGAGAAATGAAGCAGTTCACTCAAGTTTGCTACTAAGATACACTATTTTAGAAATAAGTGAAAAGTTTAGCTGGAGAAAAAAGTACTTTTTCATTCTGTCAAACAAATTAGGTACTTTGAAAGTCTCTGTTTACTTGAATTCAAACCATCTGATTACAAAAAGTCAGGGAAATTGGGTAATACATATAGCACTTATATATTGTATAGATGTTACATGAATAGAGAATGTGTATGCTTTGATCATGCATAGAGAGAAATAAATTTTAATCCAACCTGTTTGCTAATGTTTATAAATGCCAAAATCTTGGTTTTCAAGCTGGTGAACCAAATTTATTATGTTGAATATTTGTTCAAAATATGTACCTTAAGTAGTTCATTGCAAGGTGATATGAAGGAAAGGAGCTGTTGTATCTTTAATTTAAGCATACATTCTTGTTTAAATTAGTACAGAACACTGGGAGGAGAATAAAGCCAGATGGAGTTTGGAGGGGTAGGTAGGGGAAGTCCTCACAGGGCATCTTGGGGAAGCCAATGACTTTTATTTTTCTCTTAAGCATAACAGCACATACTTAAAGGTTGTGTGATCCAGGTTGCAATCTGAATGATCATTTGAGCTGCACTAAGGAGAATGGATTGTTGCAAAGCCAGAGAGGAACAGATGAACCAGTTATAATGGTATTGCAATAAACCAGCTAAGAGAAAAAGTGACTTACATTAAGGTGGCAGCTGTGGAGATGGAGTGAGATGAATTGACTTGACAAACATATAGGAGGAGAAATGGAAAGAACTTGGATATAGATCATGAAGCAAGAAAGGTACGAGGAATGACTCCTAGGTGTTTCTCATATACAACCAGCTGGTAGATTTCAAAGTGGACCAAGTTGAAAGGTTGATTGTAAGGGAAACGTATGTTGCAATCAATACGTTGTAGAGCATGGTGCTTTGCCACTGAAATTTCTTGTAAAGAATGCTTTCTGATTTGTTCTCTTGTTAATGCTACTATCCTCCTTAGAACACAAAATTCTCCGAAAGAGAATGAGTATAATACACATGATGGGGTACATTTGAGAGAAAAAAGTCTTTTGATAACATTATTGTTCTCTATTTCAGACTAGCACTGAAACTACTTACCCTTAATAGGCTTGTCGCAAATGTGATATCCCATTTATTGAGCACAGCTAAGAGCTGGTGTTTCTGAGGAATGAGAAATACAGGTGCCTTTGACTTTAATAGAAACATTAAACATACATAATTATCAACTTAGGTTTTTGATCAAAGTAGTTACTCAAAAGGAGGAAGTTAGGTATTTGGGGATTATATGTACGTTAAGCATTATTTACCCTTCAGCTTCCAAATGGACAAGAAGATGTGTGTTCTTCAGCTTGTATATCTTAACCAATGATACCTTTTTGGATGGAATATTCATGTAACACTTTTCTGCAGTGGGCCTTAGATGAAATGAGCACTTTAGTGATATCTAAAATGAGAAGAAGCTGGTACATATAATACTGTGTGTATGTGAAATTACTGACTAGAGGGTATTCATTATTTCTGGCATGGTCCTGTGTTATCTCTCAGCAATTTCCATTTGAAATTGGGACTCCAAGGGATTGACCTAAACTTTTTATTTGAAGCACACCCAAACTCATTTTGCATGCTGTAAGTGTGTCATAAGTACAGTGAATATTTACTGAGCTTTACTATGTGCCAGATTATATTCCATGTGCCTTTCAAGTATTATCCCATTTACTTCTCACAAGGGTCTTCTAAGGCAGCTGATATTTTTCTAGACATTTCACACGAGAGGCAAAACACCACTAATTGTGGGTGACTGTGGGTCATTACTTTGTACCTCACTATGGCCAAAGTGTTAGAGAGAAAAAAAGAGATGGAGGAAATAGAGAAAAGGGAAAAAAAGGAATTTCCTCAATTATTTTCAGAGTATGAAAGTGCTTTCTGTTATAGATAAACACCTACCAAGAATCACAGCTCTTGGTACATTGGGTTGTGGTCAGTTGAGATGTTCATTCTGCTCTTCCATAGATATTGGAAGAGCATACTCCATAAGTGACCAAGAAAGGCAAAGAATGGGAAACCTAGATGTCTGTCTGCGTGGAAAGATGGTCCAGTTAAGTGACTTCACGGAGGAATCCATTTAACTAAGAAAATCTACTCAATACATTCATGAAAGTAAATCATTCTTCTGGGGACATAAAAATATGTTTGAAGTATTCTCTAAAAAATAACACTTCTTCCTATTCAAGAGTTCCCTCCAAAGCCATGAGTACCTTTTTTTAAAAAATTATTGTTTCAATTATAATTGGCATACAATATTATATTAGCTTTAGTTATATGACATAGTAATTGGACATTTGTATAACTTACAAAGTGATCCCCTCGATAAGTCTAGTACCCACCTGGCACCATACTTAATTACTATAATATTATTGACTATATTCTCTATGCTGTACTTTACATCCTTGTGATTGTTTTGTAACTACCATTTCCTACTTCTTAATCCCTTCCTCTTTTTTATACAATCAACCCCCCAACCCTACTCCTGTCTGGCCACCATCAAAATGTTCTCTGTATCTATGAGTTTGTTTCTGTTTTGTTCATTTTAATTTTTAGATTCCACATATAAGTGAACTCATATGGTATTTGTCTTTCTCTGTCTAATATTTTCACTTAAAATAATGCCTTCTAGGTCTATCCATGTTGTTGCAGATAGCAAGATTTTCTTATCCTTTTTTATAACTAGGTAATAGTCCCTGTATATATATGCACCACTTCTTTATCCATTTGTTTTTCAATGGACACTTATGCCATGAGAACATTTGATCATATTTTAGGTTCCTTTTGAAGTACCACTTCTCTGGGCTGTTAAGCATAGTCAGGTACCTGAATAATGATGGTGGAATGTCTACTTCATTTCATGTACTGAGCTGAATATGAGGGATACTAAATGAAAAGCCTTTTATTTTGTTCACTGAAAGTTTACATTCAATATTATTTTGTATTAGTTTCAGGTGTACAGCATAACAGTTACACAATCTGAAAGACATTATTTAAACTGCAATTAAATGCTAACATTCAACAGGTAGAAAAGGAGCAAAAGATACACTAGTAGAAAGGGGCGGGGAGAGAGCAGTTGGATCTGGGGAAAACTTTATCCAAGGTTAGATTTGTCTGACATTGCCAGTGCTGTAAACCACCAAGCTAAAAATACTTGTATGTTTCTTGTTCACCCCTTGTTGCACTTAGGGAATTATCTTTCATGCATTTCTCAAAACATCACAAACTTTCTGATTTGGCAGACATGGGACAGGGCCCAGAGATCTGCATTTTAAACAAAATCTCCCAAGTGATTCAGATACACACTAAGTTTGAGACCCAGTTGTCTAAAGTCATGTATGTCTGCTATGCATCTTCCTTAAAGGAAAATACTCTGCCAAGCCTCAGAAATACAAGGGGTTTCATAGAAGAAAACATGCTTGTAGAGAGGAGTGGTCATGGGGGTGTAAGTTTCCAGTGAGCTGTGCTTAGAGCTGACCTCAATCACATTTTAGTTAGGATAAAATGCTTCATGAAAAAATAAATAAATAGAAGGACCAGCCTTTTTGCTGTTCAAGCTGTTAACAATCCAAAGCCTATTCTGCCTCCTGGAAGTTAAAATTTACAAGGAGATCAGAAAATGGGGTGGGGAGTATGATTGGAAATGAAAGAGCATTCATAAAACAACCCAAGATTATAAATGTTAGAAGGCCATTCACTCAGGTACAATGTTTTATTTTTATCTCCTCTTTGGAATATTTAGATCTGACCAGTGTGCCTGCTAGCTTTCTCCCAGTGCCACCGTAGGCTGCCTTAAAAGGAAAATGCTTATGTAAAGAAGACAAGTGTAGGAAGGCAGGCATCAGCTTCACAGACCAAGGAGCTCAGCAGTTCCACCCACTGCTACTTTCCCAGAACACACTCCCAAGAGATGTTCTCCTAGGGAGATGTCTGGTGCTTTACAATGCTTTCCCAGCCCTTTCTGATGTGATGGTTTCCTCCTGGTAGCTTAATTTTATTAGATCATAGGAGCACAGTCTGTAAATGTGAAAACAGTTAAAGGAAGAGAGAAGCTTTGAAAGTAGCTGTTCAACGTAGGGTTTAAAAAAAAAACCCACAAGAATCCAGGGCGGGGGAACCTAAAACCTTACAAAATAAAAGATTATTTAGGCAGGCTAGCTTTCCCTTTCTCTCTATAAGTAAACTATTCATTAATTCTCCTACTATAGCATTGTATGCTAGATGCAATCGAAACACTTAAGCAGAGCAGAAATCTTTGAAAAGTGTACTGTTACTTTACAACGCTTCACAGAAAATCCATGAAATCTGCATTGCAAGGCACTGTCAGTTACTGTAACAACAACGCTTCACAAATTTTCAGGAGAAGGAGCAATGATCTTCACTTTCTGTAATGCTCATAACAAGATTCCTGGAGGAGGTAGCTGACTGCCATAAGGGCTGAGGATTCTGTGTGCCCTGGTGAGAGGAGAAATCGTTAAAAGGGGGTAAATAATCATCCAGGGCCTACTTAGTATCAGTGCTCTGTAATTCAAATGAGGAAACACTTGGTGATCTGGAGAGCAGATGTGCTTTTTTCATGAGGCAGAAGGACAACTCCAAAGACTTGTTACTTCAAAAGACAACTCACCCTGCATACTTGACGACTTACACATCTCTGAACAACTAAGATGCTCTTGTTCATGTGTCCATCCATGTATGTATGCTTTCATTAATCTCTGCATCCGTGGGTGTATCTGTTAATTTAGAGAGTACTTTAGAATGCCCACCACATTCTGTACACCATACACTAGAAACACAAGGGTGAGTAAGATTCCCCCACCCCTCAAAACACCCTCACACTTAAAGACGAGGTCTGTCCAGAAGGTATGTGGCCATGTGCTATGAAAAATTGAGATATTTATTGAAGAAGATACAAGAAACACTGTACATAGGACAATGATGCCTCAGTCCCCTTCACAGTAGGCACCTTGGGACCTCATACAGTGCTACCAGTTGCCATTAGCTGCCCCACTGTGTTTTCCTGAATCTCATTGAAGGTCTGAAATCTCTTCCCTTTCAAGGTCATTTTAGTTTTGGGAAAAGACAGAAGTCTCAGGGCACCAAATCTGGGCTGTAGTGGGCTGAGTCACCTGGGTGATTTGATGTTTCACCAAAAAACTGCACTAGACATGATGCATGAGCAGGCACGTTGTTGTGATGGAGCTGCCAATCACCAGTTGCCCATAGCTCTGGCCTTCTGAATCATCAGAACACTTTCTATGGATGAATGTTCAAGTTCAACGCAGATTTGTTGCTCTACTTACTCAGTCTTTTTGAATGTAACAGCCGTATAGTATGCATATTCACTCAATGGCATCTACTCCCCTCAATGACTAGTACAGTCATTGTTCACACATGCACATTCCAGTCCACTCTCCTTGGCTGCCAGGTTACATTGATGTTGTGTAAACCATTCTCATTACATTAACAATGGCTGGACTTTTCCTGGACAGACCTCATAAAACAGATTAAGATATTTATGGTTATAAATGTACATTGAACACATATTTATCTCAGGTTGACCTCATAAAAAATTGAAGGAGAAGATGAGTGGTAACTATTTTAGAAATGCCCAGAAAGCAGACTCATGAGTAAGGAGGTCTGAGAAACCACATGTTATGTGAAGGGACCCTAGAGAAGCTCACGTGAGGCTTAAATCATAAGGAATGATTGAGAGTGTGTTTAAGAAGCAGTCATAACATAAAAAGTTCCTTCTTCACTTCCCCTAGATGGAGGATGGCCTATCTCCCTCTAGGTAGAATAAACAGGAGGTTTATTCTCTGGTAAGGGATATATACTAGAGGGCCTCTGTACAGGAAAACACAACAACAGGGAAGACAAAGGTTTTCTACTGAAAGCACTGGATATTAGTACTAAATTATTTGCTGATGGTTGAGACAATCCCCCCTAATACTGTTGTTTTCCTCTATCAGCTCTCTAGATACTGATACCACAGTGTATACATTCCAGCCACATCATGGAAAAATGTTTTCTACTGCATTTACCAACTTGCAAGAATTGACATGGGAATTTTCTAGTTTAAAAAAGTAAACAAGCAAAAACTATTTCAGTCACTTCAATGGGCAACAGAGACTGTCATCTACAAGCCCTATCCACATGCACCGATTTCCACTGAGGTATTAATTTTCATAGTCTTGTATATGAAAAAAAAAAAAAAAGAAAGCCAAAGATCAGACTAGAAGGAAATCTCTAATATGAAAAAAACCAAAACACACACAAAAAAATAGAAAAGGCATTTGGAGAAAACAGACTTATGTGGGAGAAAAAGAATTCTAAAGCAAAAATATTCCTTAACAAAACTGAGATAAAAGAGATGTCACAGCCATTAGCAAAGGTTGGTATGGGGGTGCTACAGAGTTTCTCAGGTGGTGCAGAAAGCAGCCAGGAGGGTTACTCTAAATCTGCACTGTGCATTAAAGTAGTCACTAGCCACATGAAGCTATTTAATTTAAATTCAATAAAATTAAAAAAAATTAGTTTCTCTTTCACACTAGTTACCTTTAAAGGGCTCTGTAGTTAAATATGGCTAGTGGATGCCAAACTGGGCAGTGCAGATAGGCCATTTCATCCTTTTAGAAGTTCTTTTGGGCAATACTATTCCAAAAGGAAGCTTCTTGAACCGGAAATAAAGAGTGGGAAAATGTTTCATGTTACAAGTTTGGTGAAGATGATAGTGACAGCAGTAACAAAATGATGGAAGACAAGTGAGGAGAGTGTTAGTGACTTTTGCTCAAGGGGTTAATGAGGAGACGTTTCACTGAGTTGTGTTTTGACAAATCAGAAGTGGGGTAGGAGAAAGTCCTGAATTTGAGACCAGGCAAGGCTTGTGTCCCATCAGGCTTTAGTCCTACCTGTGTCGGTTACCGCAATTCAGAATTTAAAGAGGCTGCAAAAGTGGAGATAAGTGCTCCTGGGAAAAGATGCAGGCCTAGGAAATCTGAGAAGGAAAGGGGACATTTAATGTTAAAAAAAATTCTTAGCAGTAAAAGCTGAAGTGAAACACTGTCAGATGGATATTGGGGAAGAGTATAAAGACCATGGGAGGAGGAGGGTAGTGTGACAAATTTTGAAAAGGTGGAGCAGAATGTATTTAGTTCAGTAACTCTTCACAGAATCATGTTACCCCTATTTCTGTCCATTGTATGTTTAACATTTCGTTAGAACATAAGTTCCACACTAGAAAACATGGTAGAAAGTGTGCTAGAAAACAGTTTTAAAGTACAGAAAATATATAGAAAAATGTTGCTCCCTCTCATTATGTTCAAAATCAATAAAATCTCATGTGTCTTGTAGAGCTACTGTTTTCTGGCTGATCAGCCACAAAAAAGAACACAGGAAGGACTAGAAAGGCAGTTGTCAGGTGGAACTGAAATAATTAACTTTGGGGTAGAGAAGAGATGAGAAGGTGAAACATATGAGTCAGCACCAAGTTTCAAAAATAAAACAGACAAAAACTGGTGTCTTCCTAAATGCTTGTCTACTGTAAGTAGCTGCTATTTCTTATTCAAAACCATTGTGAATGGGAACAAGTTTAGAAAGTGAAAGCAGAAAGGCATTCACAGTCTCATTTCCAGCACAACAGAAAGGTTATTAACAATAGCAATAGTTTAATTTTAAGACTTGTTGTTTATGATACTAATAAATTTAGCACATTTGCAATTCACATTAGCACCATTCAGGATATAAGCTATTTCTTAACTATAAAAAGTGTCATTGCTCTATCTGAGGATGCCTATTGAAGAATTCATTAATTTATTAAGAACACACTTTTTGAGTACTTATCAAGACCTACATTTCTAGGCCATGATGACATATAACACACACCTAAGACAAAGTATTTGTTCATCACTGCATACAAATAGGGAGGTATTTTACCATCGTGTGTGTGTGTGTGTGTGTGTGTGTGTGTGTGAGAGAGAGAGAGAGAGAGAGCGAGAGAGAGAGAGAGACAGAGAGACAGAGAGACAGAGAGAGAATGAGAGAATATGAATCCAACTGTTCCTGGTAGTAGAGATAAACAACATTTACTAAACTATATTTCAATTGCGGGCACTACGTTATGTTATTTAATCATTGAGAAAGAACTATGATTTTTGTTTGAGTAGATGAAGTTGAGGGTATATCTATCTATTCAATGGGTGGTAAAGGGTAGTCTACAAAGTAAAATACAAAGGTACTGAAATATATCGAACTAATAATTTATTTAACGCAATTACCTAGGAACACTATATTTATTCAACATATATTTATGCTAATTTATCAAGTGCCCAGCTCTATTCTATAAACTGCAAAACAAAACAAACTAAATAGCTATTCTTTTTTATTACTATTGTTGTTCAGTTACAGTTGCCCTCAATTTCCCCCAATTACTCTCCTCCACCCTATGCAGCTACACCTCCCACATTCAATCCTCCCCCATCACCACTATAACCATGGGAGAACTAAGATGATAAATAAGCAAATAAATGGATACTGCGGAAGGTGGTCATATCTATGCCAATGAAAAATAAAGCAGGCCAGGGAACTCTGTGGTAGTTAGAAATGTGGAGCGGTGTGAGCCTCAACCCACATTTTCTGCAGTTCGAAGCTGATTAGAGTATCAAATCAAAAGGTGTTGCTGGCTTTCTTCCAACATTCCTGTGCTGTTGGACTACACAGCCTTACTCCCGCCTCACCTTCCTCTAGAGGGCTGTCACAGCAGCGTGGCAGATTCTTCTCTTAGCATGGGTTTTCTTAGGTGTGAAGTTACAGTTACATGCGATGAGTAGTTCCAGAGCTCTGCTGTACAACGCAGAGCCTACTGTTAACAGTAAGGTGTTGTACACTTAAAATATTTTAAGATGGTAGATCTCATGTTAAGTGTTCTTAACACAGACACACACACCAAACAACAGAGACACCAGGAAACTTGGAGGTAGTGGATATACTTGTTACCTCGATCCTGTGAAGGTAACATGAGTGTATACATATGTTTAGACTCACCAAATTTTATACATTAGTTATGTGTACTTTTTTGTACGTATACCAATTATACATCAATAAAGTAGGAAATAAATACATAAATAAACAAATAAGGAATATTCTTGAGCTTCATTGACAGAAGAACTCCTGGGAAGCAGCCAACAGCATCGCACTCTGGTTGCCCCGCCAGTGGTCTCCTGCCGTGCCCTGGCAAAGCTGTGGGACCCCGATTTATCACAGCCAAGCCCATGCAGCCATCTCAGCCCTCTGCGGCTTCCCTGGGTCTGTTGATTCCATCAGTCTCTGGAACTTTATGTTTCTCCCAGAGGCCCCTGTGCACGTTGGGTCATAGGACTCCACCTAGATAACATATTTTCCTGAGGTAAAGATGTAAATTTATGTGTCTGGTGTGTCTGTTCTGTGTTCTTGTTGTTTTTCATGTAGGTTTTAGCAACTTCAAAGGTAAGTATGAGTCCCTCAGGGACAGTATTTTTGTCTTATTTTTTATTATGTTCATTCCTTCTTTTCCCAATTTGTGCTTTGAGTGCAACCTTTTTGGACTCAGAGAGGTCCACTTAATCATTCAACACAACTTTACTGAGTACATACTGCAATAATGCCCATCGTTTAGTGGCTTCAGAGCCACAAGGAGATGGAAACATTGGTTGTCGCCATGAAATGCTCATAATCTATTTGTGGAGATAAAAGCAATACATGCATGGATCGCTATAGGACATCTGAAGGTAGCACATGAACAGGCCAATAATTGTGGTGAGAAGCTGAAAGGTCAATGAGCTTAAGCTCAGGGGAATTGGGGCAGAAATTAATTTGTAATTTAAACTAACGCTTAAGGAAAACAAAGAATTTGAATTGAGGAGACTATTCCCAGTGTGCAGAATGTCATAAAGGCTTAACTTCTAAAAAAAGTTTAACATGTGGAACATAAAATGTGAATCAGCCGCACTAAGTAGAGTGCTCTGAGTGTTCTATGGGTGTTGAGAGACAAGGTCTGAAAGGCTAATTGGGACTAGTTAGTAGAAGGCAGGGAACCCCAAAAGAAAGGTGTAGTTTTATTATAACAAGTAACAGGAGCAGCTATCCATTTTGATCCGGAGACTCATTTAGCAAAATGAGAACAAGAAAATATTTTAGGAGGCATTTACAATAACTCCATTTATGTTTCATTTAAAAATAATGGTAATATACTCTTGCATATGTAACCAAAATACTACTATGGCCAACCTGCAACTTAAGCCCTGGTAAGGATGGCTCAATTGTGTACGCCACACCTGGAATAAGTTAGTCTAACACGCCACACCCTCATGCATGGGCCAATTCTCTCTTCTGTCCTCTCTTTTCCCCTCCTTCCCCTCCCCTTACCCACCTCCTCCTGTGATTTCTGCTCAAACAGGACCTTTATCTGAAGGAGATCTTTCAAGTTTGAGGAGATGAAGAGCTTTAGATAATGGGCATAAAAAATACCATTGAGTGTTTGACATCTATGTTTTGAAAGTTTTTGTTTAGTGATTCTCTTTTATTCCCTCTCCCTCTCCTGCATTATTCTCTCCTTGGAAACAGAAATTCATTAGAAATTAACAATAAGCACAAAACATCACAACCCTTCTATTTTATTGGCAGAAATGATCGCTTTTTCCCAGCCTGTTTCCTATCCCCCTTCAGAACTTGGGTCACCCTGCAAAGAGTGGCACTACTTTGCTGGGCAGGATGAGAAGTGGATTCTTAGGTTCAGTGTGTGGTTCTCTGCAGGCCCTGTAAGCTCTCCAGGTTTTTCTACCAAGTTAGCAGTTTCTAGCAGATATGATGACAGGAGGGCATGTCTGTCCCACCAGTTACTCCCTGGAAAACTCTGCCTGGGGTCAGATTTACAGGAATTAAGAGCATTTCATATTCAGCTCCATAGTAAAGCAGATTTTATATTTTATTTCTTTTGTTGGCAAAATCATTTCTTCATTTATTGGGTTGGTCAAAAAATCCATTTAGTTTTTTCTGTAAAATAAAGGAAACTTTTTTTTTTCATTTTCACCAATAACTTTATTGATTTGGATATTTTGAGTATATGGGCTATCTTCTGGTCTTGGCTTCTAGTGGGTAGAGTCCAGGCATGCTGTTAAACATCTTCCAATGCATAAGACAGCCCCATAGCAAAGAATTACTTGGCCAAATGTCAATGGTACAAAGAAACTTTGCAAACCACTTTTTACTGTTTGATCAGTCACAGCACCCTCTCCATACACTGCACAGATCTTTTTTTTTGCTTTTCAGTTGTGTTTTTACCTTTCTTGAAATAATAAAGCATAATAAACCCAAAATATATATATTTTCATGCATCTTTAGTAATTAAATGGCCACGCAAAAACTCACCAATTTTGATAAGTTCTTTTAATGCGTGCTGATTTGACAGCTGTCACAATACAATCTAACAGAACTGTTTCAAATGAAGTTAAAGATAACTAAGTGCTACTAGACTCATTGTACGGAAAAAACATAAACCAACTTTTTGGCTAACCCAGTATTTTCCCTTAAACAAACTATTATTAATTTATAAGGGCAGCATTTGCTCATGTTTTTATTTCAAATGTCACATTAATAAATTGAAAATCCTCTTGGTATCTTAATGAAGTGGATGATTCAAACAAATTATATTTCAGAATCACAAATTCTGCCCCATTGTTCAGAAAATTTCTAAACTATGATCTCTAGAAAGTCTACAGCGCTTAATTTTGATAACAGAGTATCACTGTAGAGGGCTTTTATGTGCTTTCAGAACCATTCTTGTTGGCTCTTCGATCCATTACACAATTTGTCTGCTCATTTTCTCCCTCTATGATTTGTAGAACTCAGCATTCTCAGAAAGACAGATATAGCCAGAGGGTTTGCATCTAGCCTATAACATGTGGACTGCAGTTGGGCTGACTCCTTCTGTGAGGAGGAAAGGGAGAGGGTCAAGTTCTTTTCTCCCTCTGGCTGGGGGTAGGTCTTCATGTTCCTGGCTGCTGATGCAGAACTCTGTTTAAACGATGCAGGATGTGAGGGGGCAGCAGCAAGTACAAAACAGTGAAATAAATTACCATATATATCATGTTCTGGTGGGGAAGATAGAAGTGATGTGTGTAATGAATCAAAGCTGGAAGCAGTTCTGGCACGAGGTGATAGTGAGCGAGACTGCTCTCTGTGGCTCAGCCTCAGCTTCAGAGGGCTCTGTGTGAGGAATATGTGAGTAAGCAGAAACCACGCACTGCAATGTGACAAGGGAGGACATTTGTGAGGGCACAGGAGACTGTTTGTTATTGTAGTGAGGATCTGTTATTTTGCCCATTCCGCACTCTTGATTTTCCTGTGGGGCACTCCTCCCCTGCTGCATGCAGCCTTGCCTGCACTCATTTACCGAGCCTTCCTCTTCCCTGCCGAGGCATGGGCATGTGACTCAGCCTGGACCACAGTCTCCTCCTTTTCCTGAGTGCAGTGGTCTGATGATGGAAACAGTCTGCAGCCCATTCATCCTGACAGCAGCGCCTTGACGCTGTAGCCCATTTGCTTCGACTCCCCAGAGTTAACCAGGTTGCTCTCTTTCTTTGAGCCCCAGCTCTTCTGATTCCTTTTGTTTATGTAAGCTACCACACATGCCTAGAAAACATTCTGCTTTCTGCTCAAGTTAGACAGGATCAGTTTCTTTTATATGCTGTGAACTATTCCAGTTGTTATTTTCAGAATATGTGGGCCCTCAGATTCTTGGTGGTATATCAAACCAGCATAAAGGTTGTCTGCCTGAATCTCATATGGTCAGACTGGATAATAGGCATGGGAAAATAGAAAGAGTAGACTTGGGATACAGTTAGACTTCGGGCATTGTTCTGAGGACTTCTGTAAAAGGAAGAAAACATGGGCTCATGTGGATGATGTCTCAGGGATCTTTCTAGTTACGGGACCATTTTGGAAACTGAATGTTATTTTCTCATCTGGGGCCATGATAATCATACCTCCTTCTCAACGGAAGTGAGGGTTAAGTCAGACTGCATTGATAATGACTGGCACCAGGCTTGGTACATCGAACATGCTTGATTAATGTTGATACTGTTCTTTCCTCTCTTTGATCACTGTCCCAGTCTCCCTTCAGAGATTCTGATGAGGCTAGTGGACTAAACAATGCATTGAAAGGAAAGGATTGAGCAAAAAGGATAAAGGACTCATGGACATGGACAACAGTGTGGTGATTGGTGGGGGAAGGGGTGTGTATGAGGACTAAATGGTAATGGGAGAAATACAATAAAGATTAAATTAAAAAAGAAATGAGTTATTGTTTGTTTTAAGCTTCTTCAGTAGGGTTGCTTTCCATAGTGGATGATGAAGTGGACTGTCTAGATTGAGGTATGGATGTGTGTTGTTTTGGAAACTTTTCATTAATATGAAATACTTTGTTGGTAATAGTCACAAAGAAAGGCTTAAGAATCTCAATGGCTGAAAGATGACAGCATAACATGTTATATAAATATCATGGCCTGGGCCTGATTGTAGAAGTAGGCACACATTTAATCCCATTAACATGATTATCTTCACCTCATTAAATCCAAAATCTACTTGCATGTGAATTATTAAACCCCTGCTCTTGTGTCCTCCAGGGCCTGCTTCTCTGTTCCACCATGTGGGGACCGCTCTGTTGTGTTTCTGCATTGCAGTCATGATTGGATTCTGTTGCTCTCTTTGGTCTTGTCATCAGGAAGATGTCTGCACCCTTCCCCTACCCAGCACCTGTCCTGTCCTGAACTCATGCTTTACTTGGTCCTAGTGCTCCAAGACAATCCTGATTGTCATCTGAGTCAGGCTCTTCATTTCTGGACTCTTTTCCATCTCTTTGAGACTCAAGACTAGTCTGTTAGGCTGAAATGAGGATGGGAATATGGATGGAGAGAAGCTGTGCCATTGATTACATCATACTCACATCTCATATCCAGGGGTTCCTTGCTTATTTCCTTAATCATATATATATATATGTGTGTGTGTGTGTGTGTATATATACACACATACACACACATATATATACACACACATATATATGATTATATATATGATTATATATGATTAAGTGTATATGATTAAGTGTATATATATACATATACATGAATTGAGGAAGCAGATACTTAAGAGGGCAGTGCCATCTAACTCCACACTCCATATTCTAGACATATTCATTTTCAAACCTGAACCAGTTAGGTTTGAAACTACATTTCTTAGAGAAAGCTAAATCAGAGGTTATTGTTTTAGTGACTGAACTTCTTTTGCTCTTAACCGTGATTTGATTGCAGTTCTATACTATCATCAAACAGGACTATTTTTACTATTAAATATAATCCATTAAAAAGTAAAATAAGCATCACCAGCACGTTTTTCCATCTTTTGCCAAGAGGTGATGTTAATGCTTTATAAACGCATAATCTTCAGTTATTGAGACTAGAATCTTATAGTAGCAAAAGATGTAGTAGTCTTTAAAATAAATTACATAGTTTTTGGAAATTAACCGCTTATCAGATATATCATTGGAAAATATGTTCTCCTAGTCACTAGGTTTCCTTTTTATTTTGTTGATGGTTTCTTTTGCTGTGCAAAAGCTTTTTAGTTCGACATAGTTCCATTTGTTTTTTTTTCTTTGTTTCCCTTACCTTAGGATATATATCAGCAAAAATTTTTCTTCAAGAGATGTCTGAGATTTTATTGCCTGTGTTATCTTCTAGGATTTTTATGGTTTCACAACGTACATTTAAGTCTTTTATCCATTTTGAGTTTATTCATGTGTATGGTGTAAGTTGGTGGTCTAGTTTCTTTTTTTTTTCACATGTACCTGTCCAATTTTCCCAGTTTAATTTATTGAAGAGACTGTCTTTACTCCATTGTATGTTCTTGCCTCTTTTATCAAAGAATTTATACAACTTGACATCAGAAAGAAAAACAATCAAATAAAAAAATGGACCAGAATAGATAGTTCTCTAAAGAGGACATACAGATGGCCAATAGACATATAAAAAATGCTCAATATCACTAATCATTAGAGAGATGCAAATTAAAACCACAATAAGATACTACCTCATACTTGTCAGAATGGCTATCATTAATAAATCAACAAGCAACACATGCTGGTGATGTTGTAGAGAACAGGGAACCCTTGTGAAATGCTGGTGGGAAAATAGACTGGTGCATCCACTGTGGAAAACAGTATGTAATTTCCTCAAAAAAATTAAAAATGAAAATGCCTTTTGATCCAGTAATCCCACTTCTGCAACTATATCTGAAGAAACCCAAAACATTAATTCAAAAGAATATGTGTACTCCTATGTTCATTGAAGTGTTATTTAAAATAGCTAAGATCTGGAAACAGCCCAAGTCCCTGCCCATCAGTAGATGAATGGATAGTAAAGCTATGTGTGGTACATTTACATGACAGAATATTATGCAGCGGTAAAAACAAAGGAAAACTTACCTTTTGCAACAGGATGGATGGACCTGGAGATTATGGTAAATGAAATAAGATAGTCAGAGAAAGACAAATACCATATGATCTCACTTATATTTGGAATCTGATGAAGAAAAGAAACTGATGAACAAAATAGAAACAATGGCATGGATACGTGGAACAGATTGACTGCTGTTGGGGGGAGGGTGCTAAAAAGTAAAGGGATTAGCCAAAGACATATGTTAATGACACCTACACACAGACAACAGTGTGGTGATTGCCAGAGGGAAGAGAGGGTGGGGGCTGAGGGGAGGTAGGCAATGTGGGGGGGAATGGGGACATCAGTGATAATGTCAACAATAAAAATAAAAGTTTAAAAAAGTAAATTATAGTTGTTGTGACTAACTTCTGTGCAACATAATTTATATATTTTGAAATTTAGCTAAAAGTTTCATTAAAAAATCAAAAACCAAGGTTGCTGCTATACTGAGGCAATTTAGAACTTCACTTTTTTCTTTTGTTGATTTATGGCAAACATCTGATGACCATTGTTATATCTCAGAAAAACAAAATGGGTAATATAGGAAAATATTGGCAATTCATTAAACTTTTAGGAAGCAAAATATCGTGGTTGGAAGGATTTTTTTCCTGAGATTAGAAAACCAAGTTTTCACAAATAAAGCTAGTCATCTGGCATTTCAGTATGCCTTCATCTTATTTCCTTTCTCTAGTCACTGAGTGAGGTTCTGAAATGCTCCATGACTTCTGTTTGAAATCTGCTGCCATCTACTTGTTCTTGCATTTCCTTCAGTGACCTTTGTTCTCCTAGTAATTACAAAATCACAATTAACTCACTCAAAGATACTTTTCAAAGCAAGGAGCAGGGACTGGACTGTGGTTACTGCCTCTTACTCTAAGGGAGAAGACAGGGATTTGAAATCCTACAGTGATGAGTTTCAATTCTGCATCTGCCACCACTTGCTCGATGTATGACCCCTTAGCACCTCACTTCCTTTAGATATAAAATGGCAAAAGCCTGCCTACTTCAAAAGGAAAATTTTTGGTTTTGGGAAAATTTAAAATATGGCAATTTGTCCCTCTAATTTAGGAAAATAAAATATTTTATACTATTTTCATCTTGGAGGCACATTCACTTTTCCAGGCCACCAAACTGCCATTTGGAAAGTAATTTCTTATCAGAAGAGCCATTGACAATTCAGATCTGAAGCACTTGGTCTTTTTACAGAAGGAGCAGCTCTCATAGTCAGGAGATGGGGCATATTTTCATGAATGGTTAGCCAATTTATGGATGTTCTTAAGGAACTGAATTCTGAACATGGAATTTAATGGTAAGGATATGAACATAAATTTTTCTAAGCATCTGATCTGTTAAATGCATTCAGCTGGTTACTGAATATATCTGTATATACACTTTAAATTATCACAAGTGCACTAATGATATATGTTTATGGGTGTCTTCATTACATGCATGTATATGTTTTTGAGGGCAATATTAGTATTTCTTCTCTTTGTCCCAGAGAGAACACTGTCATATTTCATGTGGTAAGAAGAAAAGTGCTTGAAAGCTTTATTCAAACAAATGTACATTGAAAATTTATTTAAAATAGGGTTATTTAAAAAAATTAACATCCAATAAGGGAGGATAATTTGGTATATGGGTTTATTTTTTAATGACTGGATGTTATAAGATTTTAAAAATTATATGTATGTTGAAAGGACAAGTACAAGTTAAAAATGTCTTTCATATCTTGCTTCAAGTTGCAAAAAATCTCCTGTCATAAGAATATGAGAAGTTTGTTCTTCCTTTGGATAAAGCCATCAGCTAACACAGATGGTCACCTCAATTACCAGGTAAAGTTAGGATGAACTGTGTGTGACCAATAATAATGTTAAGTCCTCTTACTTGAAAATTTTTTAAATATATCTTAGAGACATATATGTAATGGGTTGTATCTGGGTATAAAGAAGAATAAGATTTCTTTCTGTCTTTGTGATCCTTAGTGAATTGTTTGTAATGGCATCACATTTTGGTTTAGTGCTTATTCAGTAATTAAATGTCTTTTCTCTCTTCTTTGTAGAGAGGATTTGTGGGTTGGGTGAAGATTTGTTCTTAATTATATTTATTTCCTCAACATGTGCAAAGAAGGTCTTAGTGATGTAGAATATATGTATAAAACAGTAAGTAAAAAATCCATGTAAAATTATATATACACATGTTTTTCCATATATAGTACATATATTTTAAATATATAAATCTAGCAAGGCATGCACACATTAACAAAAGGTAGTATTATGGGTGGTTTTTATTTGTATTTCTTTCTAATTGTTTTCATTATTTTTTCTATAATTGTATATAGTACTTCTAAGGCTAGGAAACACAGTTTTAAAAAATGATTTGAGGTCTTTAAATGACATGTTAGAACTTGAGTGCAATCATGAAACTAGTGAGAATAAATCACAACTCTGAAGTTATTCATGAGTTGTGGAGGAGAACTTGTCTTTAGAAGTAGGAAAAGAAATTGTGAGTGGCTTGGGAAGCACCAGTAAACCATAGACTACTGTTCTCATCTATTGGTTTAGCATGGAGAAGAGATATCTTCCATATACTTTGGAAAAGCGAGAAAAGAAGGCAAGAGGTATCAGGAAGTAGGCAGGAAATTCAGCTGTTAGGTGTCATGTTACTTTGACACCGCTGTTCAGCTTCTCTCTAATAGTGACCACATCTAAATTTAAAATAATGGATGATTAAAAAATAAGCCAGGCAGTGAAAGACAAATACCATATGATCTCACCTTTAACAGGAAGCTAATCAACAAAACAAACAAACAAGCATAATATAAACAAAGACACTGAATTTGAGAACAGTCTGACAGTGTCCAGAGTGGGAGGGGAGGGAATTTCAGGGGAAAAGGGGAACGGTTTAGAGCAACAAGTATAAAGGACTCATGGACAAAAACTATGGGGGTTGGAAATGGGAGGAAGGTGGGGAGGGCTAGGGTGGTGGGCTGGGGCGGGGTAAAAGACAGAAAACTGTACAATATCAACAATTAAAAAATACTGATTTTAAAAAATAAAATAAGCCCTGGCTGGTGTAGCTCAGTGGATTGAGCGCGGGCCTGCGAACCAGAGGATCGCGGTTCGATTCCCAGTCAGGGCACATGCCTGGGTTGCAGGCCAGTTCCCAGCAGGGGACGCATGAGAGGCAACCGTACATTGATATTTCTCTCCCTCTCCCTCTCTCCTACCCTTCCCCTCTAAAGATAAATAAATAAATAAATAAATAAATAAATCTTTAAAAAAAAATAAAAATAAAAATAAAAAATAAAATAAAAAATGGGGAAAAAAATAGGGGACTAATATAACTGTGGCAATGACAGCAAGGAGTTAAAAGCAGAAAAGAGATCATGGATTCTGGCACAAGAAAAAATCTAGTAGCAATTCTCCACAGGCAGCAAATAATTTGTTTGAGTGCATAATTAATAGATTTGTCAGAAAGTACTTAGATTGTGAAATATTGCGCGTAGCCCTCTTTCCAGATGGATTAAGATGAATGGGTCCTCCAGCAGCGTATGAAACCTCATTGCTCAGCGGCTAGAGAATTGCTGCATCTAGAGTTGTTTAGGTCTCTGCCTCTTTGCGCTCTTCTTTCTCGTTCCCTGGCTGCAGGGGGAAAAAATGGATAGAATGCTTCTAATTCCAATATTGAATGGTGTCCTTTACCTAAAGGGCATCCAAGCAGACAAAATTAAATCAGATGCTCAATGGGGAAACTTCCCACTAAGCAGGAATTTAAAATAGGGAAATATATTAACATGTTGAAAAATGGTAAAATTAAGCCGATCTGAGGATCAGAGGTGTGACTGCAGCAACAAGCCACGGAGGTATTTCACGTGCAATTGCCTGCACATTGAGAGGCGACACATGCCTCCTTTACCCTTGGAAATATTCGCGTGCTGCATACCTGGGATATAAACTGGCTGGTTTAAACCATAGATAAAAATCCAGATTCTATTTCTCCTTAGAATACAATCAATTGAAAGGAAATACCTACCACATGTTTGCCACCTGACAATTCTTCCTAAAACTGAGGAATTACGGACCTTAGTGAGTGAAGGAAGAGGAGTGTGAGCTGTGGGCAGTGCCCTCTGTTATTTTGGGTGCCTAGAATGGTTAAAATAAGAGTAAATGAGATTATTTCATTCTCTAAAATTTCTTTTATGGTAGAATTATACTGTTTTAAGGAAAATTGAGTGATGTTTTAAAATTTGTCTCTTTGGTTTTTGTTTTTTTGTGTGTGTTTTTTTGTGTGTTTTTTTTTTTTTGTTGTTTGTTTGTTTGTTTTTTACTAAATGGAAATGTGAGGTGGAGACAAAGCTCAGTAACTCGCCAGAGGCCTGGTGCCATCTAGCTCTTTCTCCTGAGCACACATTTAGCAGAGCCAATGAGATCAAAGCTAATACTTCTGGTTTCATGAGGAGAGAATTACGAGACTGTTAGTCATTAGTGGTTATTGTACAGATTATATTCCAGGGCAAACAATTGTGAATAACACGAGTAAGCATTTAGTAAATTATTTCTGCTGTTATTTTATCTTCCAGTTGAAAGCCTGTCCCCAACAACTTTAATTGGCTTATCCCCAATAAAGCCAAAACGGTAGAGTCTATCCAGGGCCAACGTTCATTGAATTTTATTCATTCACTCAACATTTATTTGGGAACTATTTCATTGTTTTTCAAAATTATATTCCAGCCCTGGCCAGGTGGGTCGGTTGGTTGGAACTCCATCCCATACATCAAAAGATTGGCAGTTCAATCCCAGGTCAGGGCACATACCTAGGTTGTGGGATGGATCACTCCTTCGGATACGCATGAGAGGCTACCGACAGCTGTTTCTTTCTCCCTCTCTCGCCACCTTCCTCTCTCTCTAAAATCAATGCAAGACATAGCCTCAGGTGAGGATTTAAAATAAATACAATGATATTCCAATACCATTTTAATCCAAATCACTTGAGGTATGTTCCAAACATATAGATTTCTATTTCTTATCTCTAAATCATTGAATCAGATGCTTTGAGTAGTAGGTTTGAGTATGGCACACACTGAGGAACACTCAAGTGTTTCCGGGAGTACTTTCACAGTTTTAAAGCTAGAATCTTTGGTTGTGTGCTCCATGGAATGTTTTTTTATCTTCAGCCATAACTGAGCTACTTCATTAGAACTTGAACAAGAAAATCTTTGATAAAAGAAAAGCAGGAAAATTTTGAGTTGGTTTTAGGATTTAGAGAGCCCTTTTAAATTACTCAGAGTTGGTGGCTTTAATTTTTGTTCATTTATTCATTTTTATTTTATTTCCACAAATATTTATTAAGAACCTGTTCTGTATCAGATACATGCTAAATTCTGGGAACTGAAGGAAAACTATAGCACAAAGTCTCTTCTACCCTTTGCTCTGGAATCCTTCTAGTTATAAGTTCCATAAGGCTCAGGAAGCACCCTAGGCTCTCAAATATGACCAGATTCCTGTCTCAGGACTCCTGCTTTCTATCTGACTTTACTTAGAAATTTCTCCAAATTCTGCCTTTGGAGTTTCTGAACCTCAGTTCTCCCTTAAGTTTTTACTTGTTTTTTGGTTTCTGCTAGGTTTTCTTCAGTTTGGTTGCTCCATAGTTTCACAGGTTGGAAAACTGGGAATAGACAGGGAGGAAGAGAATGACTTACATGTTATCAGAAAACTCAATAATTGAAACTAAACGTTCATGTACGAAAATTTGTTTTAGATCAGAGTTATCCCAAAAGTCTAGGGTAAGTTTTAATTGTAAATTGGTATTAAAATAAGAAATAGACATCTGTAATATTCTGAGATCTGTTCAGAGTAAAAAATACAAGATTTTACTTCATGGTACATTAGAGTTGTTAAATATAATCATTTCCTATTTTTTCTGTACTTTATTGGTTAGAATCAGATTTATTCAAATAAATATAGCCATGATGCTGAAATTCTAAATCTAGCCAAATAAATTACAGTGACACAAGGCTTCTCATAGATGAAGTGAAAATATTCCGGAAATAGAAGTGTGGGCATTAGATAACCTTTTTAAAGTCACTTAGGGAGAAAAATTAAATGGCAAATGAATTCTAATTCTTATCTCTCTCAATATATCACAGTAAAGTATATGGAAATATATTCCCATGGTAAGTTAGAGGGGATGGCTTAATGATTTAAAACATCAGGTTGCAATGATTAGAAACCATAGAACAGTCTGTTTGAATTTCAAAACACTTAGCTTAGTCTTCCCTTCTTCCAACCATGTTAATAGAATATTTAATTCAGGGTCTCTGTGTATGTGTGTGACTGTGTGGTTTATAACTGATACCTTGAAAGATCAAAACCTAAGGATTTTTAGAAAAGTAAGTTTTCTAGCACTATCTTCTAGAAAGAATTAGTCTTAGTTTTCTTTTATGATTTCTATAACACCCTGACAAAACTGGGGAAATTCTTCATTTATTTCTCCTCAATTTCAGAAACAAAAAGCTTAAATTTCTCTGTATAATGTTATGGTATCCATTTTTAATTAACCCCAAAGAGTGTTGAGAATGTGACCAGTGTAACAAGTTTGCCTGCTGCCTAAGCCCATTACACTTAATAAAAACATTTTTCTCAGTCTAGAGAAAGAGAAGCTGAGGGTGACAATTCCTTTTGAAAATACCAAGGTTTTGAAAGACCTTGAAAAAAAAAATCAATAATCATCCAGTGGTATATAAAATGCCCATGGAGCAAATATAATTTTTGGATATAACTCTTGTGAAAAAAGTTCTAAAAATATAACTAATTTAGATGTAAATTGTGTCAGATAAGCATGACTGGGTGCTAGAGAAGATACAGATGCACAGCTATGCTTTCTACTGATCAGAAATCCATTTTCTCCTTTCGCAGATTGGGGTTGGTGTTTTACTCAGTATAAAATGCTACCATTTTTTAAAGATCAGAATGTATTCATTTAATTACATTAAATTAATTAGTCTGGTATCACAAGGAACACTTATAAAAGCCCTCTCTATGACTCCATGCAAAAAAGTATCAGTTAAAACCAGACAGGTTCCAGACACTGATCTCATTTTAGCAACACAACCTGCCTAAATTATATAGTCCAAGTAATATTTAGAAATATAGAGAAAAATAGTGCACTCAATTTGACCATTTGCATTTGTGGGGGAAAGTTTTATTCCTCAGGAACCTGTGTTTCAGTAAAAAGGAAGATTCATTCTGCCCCACTGATTCTGATGATAATACATACTAGCATAAGATCAGCTATCATGAGTAAAGGCAGCCTTCATAAAGGGATTAAAAGGAATGAAAAATATACTTCAGCTAACTTTTTAAAGAAATGATACCCTCTCCAGCCACATCACCTTCAGTGACAACAGCTTAGTTTTAGAAGTCTTCATAGGAGAGCCTTAGATACCCTTTCCTTTTAAATAAAATGAATTTTTTTTTCTAATAATAAAAGTAAACCATTCTCTTTAAAGAAAAATTAGAAAACATTAGATGTAGAAAGAAATATAAAACAAGTCTGTAATTCATTTCCTTTGAAACAACCACTAACAACATTTTGGTATACTTCCTTTCACCAGAGGTAATCTTTCTTTTATTTTTAATGTAACCTTTTTTATTTTTATTTTTTTAAAACTTTATTGTTGTTCAATTACAGTTGTCTGCATTTTCTCCCCACCCCTGCCCTCCACCCAGGCCAAAGCCCCCTCCCATCCTTGCTTCCACCCTCCAACTTCGTTCCGTCCAAGTGTCTTTTATAGTAGATCTTGAAAGCCCTTCTCCCAACTGCCCCTCCCGCCTCCCCTCTGGCTATTGTTAGATTGTTCCTAATTTCAATGTCTCTGGTTATATTTTATTTGCTTTTTTCTTTTGTTGATTATGTTCCAGTTAAAGGTGAGATCATATGGTATTTGTCCCTCACCATCTGGCTTATTTCACTTAGCATAATGCTCTCCAGTTCCATGCATGCTGTTGTAAAGAATATTAGCTCCTTCTTTCTCTCTCCTGCATAGAATTCCATTGTGTAAATGTACCATAATTTTTTGATCCACTCATTTGCTGATAGGCAATTGGGTTGCTTCCAGCAGTTGGCTATTATAAATTGTGCTGCTATGAACATTGGGGTGCATAGGTTCTTTCTATTGGTGTTTCAGGGCTCTTAGGGTATAATCCCAGCAGCGAAATTGCTGTGTCGAAAGGCAGTTCCATTTCTAGTTTTCTGAGGAAATTCCATACTGTGTTCCACAGTGACTACACCAGTCTGCACTCCCACCAACAGTGCACTAGGGTTCCCTTTTCTCTACAAACTCTCCACTATGTTGTTTGTTGCTTTATTGATGATGGCCATTCTGACCTGTGTGAAGTGGTATCTCATTATGGTTTTAATCTGCATCTCTTTGATGACTAATGATGCTAAGCATCTTTTCATTTATCTCTGAGTCCTCTGTATGTCCTCCTTGGAAAAGTATCTGTTCAAGTCTTTTGCCCATTTTTTAATTGGGTTTTTGTCTTCCTGGAGTGGAGTCGTGTGAGTTCTTTATATATTTTGGAGATCAAACTGTTGTCCGAGGTAGCGTTGGCAAATATGTTTTCCCAAATAGTTGGTTCTCCTTTCATTTTAATGCTGTTGTCTTTAGCCATGCAGAAGCCTTTTAATTTGATGAGGTCCCATTCTTTTATTCTTTCCTTTATGTACCTTGCTTTAGGGGACATATCAGTGAAGATGTCGCTGTGTGGAATGTCTGAGGTTTTCCTGCCGATGTTTTCCTCTAGGACTTTCATGCTGTCACAACTTATATTTAAGTCTTTTGTCCACCTTGAATTTATTTCTGTATATGGTGTAAGTTGGTGATCGAGTCTCAATTTTTTGTATGTAGTTGACCAGATCTCCCAACAACACCATTTGTTGAAGAGGCTATTTTTATTCCATTTGATTCTTCTTCCCCCTTTGTCAAATATTAATTGACTATAGAGACTTGGGTTTATTCCTGAGCTCTCTGTTCTGTTCCATTGGTCATGTGCCTGTTTTTATGCCAGGACCAGGCTATTTTGATTACAGTGCCATTGTAATACAGTTTGATATCAGGTATTGTGATTCAACCTGCTTCATTCTTCTTTCTCAGAATTGCTGCAGCTATTTGGGGTTGTTTATGGTTCCATATAAATTTCTGAAATGTTTGTTCTATGTTTGTGAAATATGTCATAAGTACTTCAATAGGGATTGCATTGAATCTATAAATCATTTTGGGTATATGGACATTTTGATGATGTTAATTCTTCCAATCCATGAGCATGGTAGGTACATGCTTCCATTTGTTTGTGTCTTCCTTAATTTCTTTCTTCAGTGTTGTGTAGTTTTCTGAGTATAGGTCTTTTACCTCCTTGGTTAGGTTTATTAATAGGAACTTTATTTTTATTTTTGCTATAACAAATGGGATTTTTTTCCTGATTTCTGTTTCTGATGTTTCATTGTTGGTGTGCAAAAATGCCTTTGATTTCTGAGTATTGACTTTGTATCTGGCTGTTTTGCCAAATTCATTTATTAGGTCGAGTAGTATTTTAGTGGAGTCCATAGGACTTTCTTTGTACACTATCATGTCATTTGCAAATGATGACAGTTTAGTTTTCTCCTTTCCAATTTTGATGACTCTTATTTCTTTTTCTTGTCTGATTGCTGAGTTGCAGGCTTCTGGCTAGGACTTCCAGTACTATGTTGCATAGGTGTGGTGAAAGAGGGAATCCTTGTCTTGTTCCTGATCTTAGTGGGAAAGCTCTAAGTTTTTGTCCATTGAGTATGATGTTGGCTGTAGGTCTCTCATATATGGCCTTTATTATGTTGAGGAATGCTCCCTCTATTCTCACTTTGCTGAGTGTTTTTATCATAAAAGGGTGCTGTACTTTATCAAATGCTTTTTCTGCATCTATTGATATGATCATGTGATTTTTGTCTTTCATTTTGATTATGTGGTGTATTATGTTTATTGATTTGTGAGTATTGTACCACCCTTACATCACTGGGATGAATCCCACTTGATCATGGTGTATGATCTTTTTAACATATTGCTGGGTGTGGTGTGTCAATATTTTGTTGAGGATTTTAGCATCTATGTTCATCAGCAATATTGGTCTGAAGTTTTCTTTCTTTGTTATGTCTTTATCTGGTTTTGGGATTAGGATGATGCTGGCTTCAAAACAAGAGTTTGGGAATCTTCCATCTTCTTGAATTTTTTGAAAAAATCTGTGGAGGATGAGGGTTAGCTCTCCCTTAAATGCTTTGAAAAATTCTGTGAAACCATCCAGTCCAGGGCTATTGTGTGTCAGAAGTTTTTTGATTACTGCTTCAATTTCATCAGGTGTTGTTGGTCTGTTCAGGTTTTCTGCTTCTTCTTCATTCAGTTTTGGAAGATTATATTTTTCTAGAAATTTGTCCATTTCACTTAGGTTTTCAAATGTCTTGGCATACAATTCTTTACAGTAATTTCTTACAATCCTTTGTATTTATGTGATATCAGTTGTAATCTCTCCTCTTTCATTTCTGATTGTGTTTATTTGGATCATCTCTCTTTCTTTCTTGATAAGCCTGCTTAAAGCCTTGTCAATTTTGTTTATCTTTTCAAAGGGCAAGCTCCTGGATTCATTGATCCTTAGAATTGTGCTTTTAGTCTCTATGTCATTTAATTCTGCTCTGATCTTGGTATTCCCTTCCTTGTACTTGCTCTGGGCTATCTTTGTTGTTGTGCCTCAAGTTCTTGTAGGCATACGGTTAGGTTGTTTGTTTGCAATGTTTCTATCTTTTTTAGGTAGAACTGTATTGCTATGAACTTCCCTCTCAGGACTGCCTTCACTATGTCCCATAAGTTTGGGGTTGTTGTGAATTCATTTTCATCTGTTTCCAGAAACTTTTTGATTTCTTCTCTAATCTCATTCTTGACCCATTCATTATTTAATAGCATGCTATTCAATCTCCAAGAGTTTGAGTGTTTTGGGTTTTTTTTCCTTGAGGTTGGTTTCTAGTTTCAGTCCCTTGTGGTCAGAGAAAATGCTTGATATGACTTCAATTTTCTTGAATTTATTGAGGCTTGTTTTGTGTCCTATCATGTGGTCTATCTTTGAAAATGTTCTATGTGCATTTGAAAAGAATGTGTATTTAGTTTCTTTGGGATGAAAGGTTCTATATATACCAGTTCAGTCCATTTGATCTAGGGCATTGTTCAATGCTACAATATGTTTGTTGATATTTTGTTTGGAAGATCTGTCCATTTTCGATAGTGGGGTGTTAAAATCCTCTACTATAATTGTATTGCTGTCAATATCTTTCTTGAAGTCCTCCAAAATTTTCTTCATGTATTTGGGTTCTCCTATGTTGGGTGCACATATATTTACAATGTTTAGGTCTTTTTGATGGACTATTATGAAGTGACCTTCTCGGTCTCTTTTTATGACTCTTTTTTTGCAGTCTATTTTGTCCAATATGAATATTGTTTCCCTGGCTTTTTTCCCCTGTCCATTTGTTTGGAATATTTGTTTCTAGCCCTTCACTTTCAGTCTTTGTAGGTCTTTTATTCTGAGGTGGGTTCCCTGTAGGCAGCATATGTGTGGGTCATGTTTTCTTATCCATTCTGCTATTCTGTGTCTTTTGATTGGGGCATTTAATCCATTTATGTTTAAAGTTATTATTGATAGATACTTATTCATTAACATTTTTTTTCATACCTGTGTTACTCTCTCTTTTACTGTTTTTCTTCCTGTTCTTAAAGCAAACCCTTTAGCATCTCCTGCAGAGCTGATTTGGAGGAGGTATATTCTTTGAGGCTTCTTTTGTCCGGGAAGCTCCTATTTGACCTTCTATTTTAACTGAGAGCCTTGCTGGCTAAAGTAGTCTTGGTTACAGGCCTCTGGTTTTCATTACTTGGAATAATTCTTGCCATTCCCTTCTGGTTTGGAGCATTTCCATTGAGAAGTCAGCTGCTAGTGTTTTCAGGGCTCCCTTGTACGTTTCTTCCTGTTTTTTTCCTTGCTGCCTTTAATATTCTCTCTTTGTCTTGGAATTTTGCCATTTTAATTATGATGTGTCTTTAAGTGGGCCTCTTTTGGTTCCTCTTGATTGGGACTCTATGTTTCCTGGATTTGTGTGACTTTTTCTTTCATCAAATTAAGGAAGTTTTCCATCATTATGTTTTCAAACAGGTTTTCTATCCCATGCTCTTCTTCTTCTCCTTCTGGTATTCCTATTTTTTGGATATTATTATGTTTAATGTTGTCCTGCATTTCCTTTAACCCCTCTTCATTCTTTCTGAACCTTTTTCCCTTTTCTTTTTCCTTCTGGGTGTTTTTTCCTACTTGTCCTCCAGCTCGCTGATCCAATCCTCTGCTTCATCGAACCTGCTCTTGATTTCTTCTACTGTGTTCTTCGGTTCAGAAATTGTATTCTTCATTTCCTCTTGGCCCTTGTTGATAGTTTTTATTTCCTTTTTCATGTTGATGTAGTTTTCAGTGAGTTCATTGTAGTTTCCCTGTAGTTTTTGGTAATTCTCTGTGAGCTCATTGAGCTTCCTGATAACCATTGCTTTGAATTCAGTATCTGATAGTTGACTTGCCTCTATTTCATTTAACATTCGTTCTGAGAATTCCTCCTTTCCTTTCATTTGGGGATTGTTTCTTTGTCTTCCTATTGTTTGTGAGGCTCTTCTTGTTAGCCTCTGCTTCTTAAATTGATGTTTTGTATCCTTGAGTTTATGGTGTGAACTTCTATGGTAGAAGACCTATGAGATTCAGTCGTGCAGTCTCCTTGATCTCCCATGCTTCCTGGTCTTGGTCTGTCATTCATGTTGGCTCACAGTATGTCTTTGGGTTTTGATTGTTGTTGAGTCTTTCTTTGGTGGGTCCTTCCCACCAGCTGTTTAACTGAGGGTCACTCTGTCTGCCACCTCTTGTATTCTGCTGTGCAGGTGTGGACAGGTTACATTGAAGCTGAGTCTCCTGTGTGTACAAGGTTTTGAGGGTTCTCTCTTGCTCTTGTTCAGTTTTTTGTTGTGAGTAATTTCTCCAACATTTAGTTGTATTTCCAGATAGGTCCTGGGTTGAGTTAGTGTGGCTTCCACGCCTTCCTCACCTTCTTTTGTTGTTATCTGTTGGCAGTTCCTTTGTTGATGGGTTTCCTCTTCCAGCAGGTATCCTGGTGTCCACCACTTCCACCTACTCATCTAATTTTTCAATGTCCTCTACAATTTTTGTTCTCTATCTTCATATATGTGGGGGTACTATTGGCTCTTCGCTCTGTTCCTCAGTAGATCAGCTAGATGTTTCACCCATTTGCAAAGGGAAGTGGACTTCGCTCCCACCTATCTCACTGCCATCTTCCTTGCAGCCCTGTTCTGGATTCTGTCCCAGATGATAGTTACAGGAGGAACAAATCTTCTGAAAATCCTTTGAGAAGTTTTGCACATCATTGGGGAAATGCAGGCAGCTTTAGCATGATCATCCAGGCATCCTCAAGGAAGCTAATGTAACCTTTTAAAATTCTGGATTGTTTCTATGTATCAAAGATCATACATAATAACAGCAAAACCTTATGTATTCACAACTTGGATTTCTCACACATGAACAGTTTGTTCTCACTGCTTCAGACACTTTTTTTCATTTCAGAATTTCAGATTTATCATAGAAACCCTGACTGCATGCCATCACCTGGCCACCTCTCTCCTCTGGGAGGCAGCCACCACCTCGAGGCTTATGTGTCTCATTTTACCACAGACACACGTACCCATGACCCAACATAGGGTTCTGGTTTTTATGTATTCACATGCTATATAAATATATTGCACATATGTTTCTTCATCTTTTTTTCATTCAACACTGCCTTCATATTTATTTAATCTTGTTAATGCAAGTCATTTTAAGCTGTTTTACTGTATTTTACTCTATAAATATTGGACACTTATCCAATCTCCTATTGGTGAATAGAAAAGTCCCTTTACAAAAATATATTTTATTTATTATGTTATTATAGTTATCACGATTCCCCCCTTCATTCCCCTCCACCCTGCACATACCCTCCCACCCACATTCCCCCCTTTAATTCATGTCCATGTGTCATAAGTTCTTTAGCTTCTACTTTTCCCACACTATTCTTGCTCTCCCCCTGTCTATTTTCTACCCACCGTCTATGCTACTTATTCTCTGTACCTTTTCCCCCTCTCTCCTCTTCCCACTCCCCTGTTGCTAACCCTCCATGTGATCTCCATTTCTGTGGTTCTGTTCCTGTTCTAGCTGTTCACTTAGTTTGCTTTTGTTTTAGGTGTGGTTGTTAATAGCTGTGAGTTTGCTATCATTTTAGTGTTCATATTTTTATCTTCTGTTTCTTAGATAAGTCCCTTTAACATTTCATATAATAAGGGCTTGGTGATGATGAATGAACTCCTTTAACTTGACCTTATCTGAGAAGCACTTTATCTTCCCTTCCATTGTAAATGACAGCTTTGCTGGATAGAGCAATCTTGGATGTAGGTTCTTGACTTTCATGACTTGGAATACTTCTTTCCAGCCCCTTCTTGCCTGTAATGTCTCTGTTGAGAAATCAGCTGACAGTCTGATGGAATCTCCTTTGTAGGTGGCTGTCCTCTTATCTCTTGCTGCTTCTAGAATTGTCTCCTTCATTTTAAAGAGTTTTTTTTTTTTAAGATTTTTATTTATTTATCTTCAGAGGGGAATGGTAGGAGAGAGGGAGAGAAATATCAATGTATAGTTGTCTCTCATGTGTCCCCTACTGGGAACTGGCCTGCAACCCAGGCATGTGCCCTGACTGGGAATCGAACCACGATCCTTTGGTTCGCAGGCCCACGCTCAATCCACTGAGCTACACCAGCCAGCGCCTGTCCTTCATTTTAATCTTGGCTAATGTAATTATGATATGCCTTGGTGTGTTCCTCCTTGGGTCCAACTTCTTTGGGACTCTCTGAGCTTCTTGGACTTCCTGGTAGTCTATTTCCTTTGCCAGATTGGGGAAGTTCTCCTTTCTTATTTGTTCAAATAACTTTTCCACTTGTTGCTCTTCCTCTTCCCCTTCTGGTACCCCTATAATGCAGATGTTGGAACATTTAAAGATCTCCTGGAGGTTCCTAACCCTCTCCTCATTTTTTTGGAATTCTTGTTTCTTCATTCTTTTCTGTTTGGATATTTCTTTCTTCCTTCTAGTCCACTCCATTGATCTGAGTCCCAGTTTTCTTCCCATCACTATTGGTTCCCTGTGCATTTTCCTTCATTTCACTTAGTGTAGCCTTCATTTTTTCATCTAATTTGCAACCAAAATCAACCAATTCTGTGAGCATCCTCATCACCAGTGATTTGAACTGTGTATCTGATAGGTTAGCTATGTCTTGGTCACTTAGATGTATTTGCTCTGGGGTTTTGATCTGTTCTTCAGTTTGGGCCATTTTTTTTGTGGGGTGGTGTCTGGTCATGCCTGTTACCTATGAGGGGTGGAGCTTTAGCTGTTCTCCAGTGTGAGGCAGCCCGGTTGCTGGGCTGTGACGCTGTATGTGGGGGAGGGGTCATAGAGGGAACAATGGTCCTTTCTCCACTCTCTCTCAGATTTCAGTCCCTTCTGCCACTTCCCCCTAGCAAACTGGGCCCTTCTGGTGCTGATTCCCAGGTGGGTAGGCTTTTGTACATTCTAAGACCCTGTGGGTCTCTCCAAGGAACTGTGCTGTGAGGCTGGGAGTCTATCCTGGCACCTCAACCCCCACAGGTGTTTTCAATCATTGTTTTGAGGCTTTTATTTCCTAGGGCTGGTTTATCTGCATGCCAGTGTGTGACCACAGTCAGCCAGCCACCTTGTATGCCTCACTGGGTCTGCCCGTTGCCACCCTGTGCCCAGGGTCTGCCAGCCGCCACTTTTTTCTGCCTCGACCCCTCTCCGCTGGCTGCTGACTCTGCCCCTCTTACTGGTCTGGATGAATGTGTCTATTTTATCTCCTTGGTTGTTGGACTTCCATACAGTTCAATTTTCTGTCAGTTCCGGTTGTTTTTTTGTTTCTAAACTTTTATTGTCCTTAATTTTGGTTGTGTGAGGAGGCACAGTATGTCTACCTATGCCTCCATCTTGGCTGGAAGTAGATTCCTTTTCTTTTTGGATAATGTTTTAATGGACATCATTATGCGAACATGCACAACATGGCTGTTTTCAACTTAATAATGACAAATTGTTCTAAATAGCGGTTACACGATATGTACTTCTTCCTGTTGTGGAAGCCATGATGTATTTCTCTATCCTTGTCAGCAAGTGGTATTTTCAGATTTTTATTTATTTATTTGGGCTATGTAAAATAATACGTTATTACCTCATTGTTGTTTTAATTCATATGTCTAGGACTACTAGTGAGTTTAAGTATCTCTTCATAAATGTAATGACATTTTAATTTCCTTTTTTAATGCCTATAGCATTGTTGCAGTTTTCTTATATAATTTTTTAACTTTTATATTGATTTTAGTATATACATAAACAATTAATTTTTGACAGTTTTATACCTTGCAAATATCATCTCCTGGTCTGCTGTTCATGTTTTAAGCTTGACATATGGTATCTTTTATTGGTATATTAAAGATAATATAATCAAATTTATAAAAAATTTGATTTATGGTTTGCACTATTGATGTCTTAAGAAATTCATTTCTATCTCATAGTCATAAATATTTTCCTGTGTTTTCTTGCAAAAGTTCAAAAGTTGTACATTCTTTTTCACTAACCAATTAATATAGTTTGATTTTATTGTTTTATTTGGTGTGAGGTAGAGATTTGTATTTTAACCTTTATGTTGGCATTAGCTTAACACCATTGGGTGGTTAAATTATTTATGTATCACTGAATATTTTTAAGGGAATAATTTTCTCTATAAATACAGACTTAATTACTAGACACAGATAGTTTCCATTATTTTTAACAGATCATTATTTCAATTGTGAATTCTTCTTTAGCACATGAAATATTTGAAAGTGTTCTTTATCTTTTATCTGCCTATTTTTGTTATTTCCAATTTATAACATTATCATCAAAGAACCTGTTTTGTAAGATAGTTGTTCTTTAATATTGTTAAGACTCCCTTTGTTGTATAGTTCATGCTCAATTTTCAGGAACGACTTTTGTATGCTTGAGAAAAATGAAAGTACTTTTAATGACATGTAAGTTTTCTTACATGTACATTAGATCAAACTTAACATTTTATAAAATTTTGACCCTATCAACCAAATCCATACTCTTGCTGAGAATAATTATCTCCTAGCAACTGACAGTAGTAGCAGATAACAAAATAAGCAGGAATATAGAATATTTAAATTTCAGTATAGCAAGCCTGATCTTATGGATGTATCTAAAATTCTCCAGCTGACCTTTAGAACAGGTTAATTTTTGTTAAGATGCAAGTGACATTACAACATGTGTCCACCTATAAGGCCAAAATGATGATATAATATATGTACTGAACAGCAAATTTCATATAATTTTAGAAGTGAAGTAGAAATTCTACAGTTATAGGAGGGAGCAGAATAAAATGGAATATATATGCCTTTGAAATAAGACAGAATGCTTTGCTTCCGTCCATCAACTCAGACTAAACAAGTGGCACTTTGGGAAGAGGTATGCAGTTCGAGTCACTCACAAAATACAAATCTCCCCAAGTTGCACCCAGACCAGGGATAAAGCAGGTTATTGGAGCTGGAAAGTGAAGGCAGAAGATTTCAGCAGCCATGGATCTTCCTGAATATTCTTTATTCAATAGAGAACAGATAGCAGATGCAGGAAAGATCAGCGAAAAGGAGACTTATGTAGGCAAGTCTCCTCTGCAGGGATGCTGTTCAGTATTCTGCGGGTTAGAGGATACACATTTGTTGCCCTTAGTTTGATTTACACTTGTTTCATTTGTCATTGATCTCTCTGAAAACCTAGTTTGTGAATCACGTATTCATTCTGTTCTTTATGTTTTTGATAAAGCTTAGCAAAGAAATTTCACCTTAACCTATAAAAATGATCCTTTTACAAATACATCTTCTTACTTAATACACAAAACATTCTTAATATCTGTGGTTTTACATATGAAAATGGGAGAAAAAAAAACAAGTGGGAGAGCCAGAAGCTCTCCAAAGGGATTCCCTCTAATGTTATTAGTTCTGCAATAATGTTATGTTGACTTTGATCTTATGTCTTTGCGTCCATTTTACTCCAATAGGATTATGATATCTTCATGTGGAATTGTTCCTTTAATCATTATGAAACATTTTTCTTTTCCCCTAATAATGCCTTTTGCTTTAACTTCTTATTCATCATTTTTCATCCATTATTTTAAATCTTTGTTATTAGGCCTAGGGTGGGTATCTCGTTTTTCACATTCAAGGCAAGTTTAGATTTATCTATAGGTTTCTGTTTACACATTACTTTTTTCATCCCACAGCTTCCTTCGTAGTTTAATTCCCTCTTTTCATAGTGTGTTTTGTAGTGATTATCAATAATTAGTAAATTTTTCCCATCATTTTTTATTCTGAAAAGGTTTGTACTTCACACTTATTCTTGAATAGTAAATTAGCTAGGCATAGGCTTTTAGGTTTGCATTTCTTTGCTTTTAGATCTTTGGTGAAACTATGACTCCACTCTCTAATGGTTTCTGGCTTTGATTTGAGATGTCGGTTTTCTCTAATTGTCCTTTCATTGTAAGTAATTTGCCTTTTATCTTTGATAACACTGAAGATGTTTGTCTTTTCCTTCTGTGGTGTTCTGCATACAAAATATGAAATATATGTCAGGAATGATTTTTTTCTATCAATTATTCCAGGGAGTTCAATCTGAAGTTTTACATTTTTATTAATGTTAATAGAATTCTTTTATTATTTCTTAATATATTTTTTCACCCTGACTTTTCTGTTGTTCCTTTTTGGAGCAGACATTTAGATATTTTGAACTTTCTAATTTAATATTTCATGCTTGTTAATATTCATTGCATGCCTTCCATCTTATCTTTCTGGGCAGCATTCTAGATGATTTTCTTGTGTCAGCCCACAGCCCATAAATTATATTTACTGTTTTGTTTAACACTTTTGTTTCATATATCTTTCTAGGATTTTTATTTGTACCTATCTGCCCATTATTATTTTTTTCAGGACATCATTGTGTTTCATTGTCTTTTAGGTTGCTTTAAATTTTTTAGGTACTTTAAAGATACTACTTTTATTGTCTCATATTGTTATATTATTTCTTCTATTTTGAGTGCCACTTCTATTTCTTGAATTCATGAACTCTCCCTTATGGGGGAGTGTGTGTGTGTGTGTGTGTGTGTGTGTGTGTGTGTGTTGTTTGTGGCTTTTTATTTTAGACTTAACTTCAGCAGGGGTTGTGTTTTTCTCTACAATCCTATGTACCATAAGTAATAGATTAATATCTACATGGCTTTTTGTTATTCCCTTCTGCTAGGCCCCAAATGCATCTCTAATCTTAGACCAAAACATCCACACTTTCCAGTTTATATACTCTAGGATTCCAAATTAGAAACATAAGAAAGGTTTGAGGAAAGTACCCTTCACCTACCTGCACCCACCCAGAGCCCAGAGCAGTGAGCAAGTTTTGTTCCTGTTGCTATGGGAGTGTATGGAGCTTTTAAATCATCATCATATGTGAATTTTTAGAGTCCTGGCTTTATGAAGAATCCAGACTTATACCTGCATGGTTTGAATAGACCTCTATGTACGTGTATGCTTCATACTTTTATGGGCATGACACACTTGGTTCCCTGGTCCCAGGGCCTGCCCAAGGGCAGTGTTTTTCTAGGTCTAGCAGCATCAGCTAGAGCTAATTACACTAGCATTGAGTTCCCTCTTTATTTTAGCATCTAGGGACTTTCCTTTTCCTCTTTCATTAAATTTTAATTTTGATTAAATTACTTATCTATGTTTTTCATGTATTTTTATCTAGCCTTTCTGAGTGTTTGTAGCATAGGAGATGGTCTACATTAAAATATTCCTCCTCTTTGCTGGAAATGCTACATCATTTTTCTCTATTCAGTTTTTCCCATGCCAGAAATCATATTTTTAAAACATTTTTAAGAGATTTTATGTATTTATTTTTAAGAGATTTTATGTATTTATTTTTAGAGAGAGGGGAAAGGAGAGAGAAAGAAAGGAAGAGAAACATCAGTATGGTTGCCTTTCATGCACCCCCTACAGGGGACCTGGCCCACAACCCAGGCATGTGCCCTGACTGGGAATTGAACCAGTGACCCTTTGGTTCACAGGCTGGCACTCAATCCACTGAGCCATGCCAGCCAGGGCCAGAAATCATATTTTGTATGCATTTTAAGGCCTTAATTTTCCACTTAATATTATAACAGAAAGATTTTCAATGTTATTACAAACTATGATTACAACTTATTTACCAAATATCACCCTGCATGTGTGTACCATAAATTATTAACCATTTTACTATGTTTTGACATTTAGATTGTTTATAAATTATATACTCTCATAAATAAAACTTCAGTGAACATTGTTATGCTCCCATTTTTTTCCAGATTATTTCCCGAGGATTGAGTTGAGGACTAAAATTTCTGAGAATTTTCTAACAATTTTTAAAAGTAGTATTAATGAGATAATTCAGGCATGTGTTTATATGAAAATATTTATACTGAGATTTTTAAAGTCAATATAAATTTCAAGGAACTTAAAGAGGGTAGTCTGGATAAATATCCACAGAAGATAACCAGAAGATGTCACTTCCCAACAGTGGCTTTTTCCACCTTCAGTACCTCTTGTGACAGTCATTGTGCAGCCTTTCTTGGCAGCCTGTTCCATCACTTAATTTTCTAATATTACTGTTATAAAGATTTTCTTTTTTTTCTGTATCTTTTTTAATCAGTATTTTTTAATTGTTGATATTGTACAGTTTTCTGTCTTTTACCCCGCCCCCAGCCCACCACCCCAGCCCTCCCCACCTTCCTCCCATTTCCACCCCCCATAGTTTTTGTCCATGTGTCCTTTATACTTGTTGCTCTAAACCAAGATTTTGAAAATATTTAATCTAAATTAGCCCAGGCTTTCATTGGAGCTATAAATATGTATCCATGCCCTCACACCCATATGTTTAATAATTAACAGGTAATTGGTATTTATATAAAAATGTGTAGCTCATGGACCCCCCAAAATTGTGTTCAAGTTTCTTCACATAAAGAAATGAAACTTCAAGAAGTGAAACAGAAAATGTAGCCCAGAAGTATATCAGAGAACCTCAAAGAGCAATAAATTATCTAGCTGCCCAGCTACGGGCCAAAGCTGGCCAAAGATCAATAGTAGTTACAAAACATTAAGTCTTCTGCCTTAAGGGAAGCAGCTAAAATCTCTACTAGCAATTAAATAGCCCAAAGCAACAATGCGAACCAATTGATCAAAGTTATAGGGAAGCAGATTTTGGCTTACTGTAAGACAAACTTTCTAAAAGTTGGAGTAGTTGAAGCATGTGATGAGATGGAGAATTTGTAGTATTTAAGGTCCTTCTGAAGAAGTTGGATTGTTTCTTGTCAGCATGTTACAGAGGAGATTATCACATCGGTGGCTGTGAAACATTTTTTTAAATAATTTCTTCGGAAAAAAAATCGTTTGATGAAAACTGACTATATAAAACAGAGCTGCTTTAGTTGAAGCATAAACAGATGTGAGCCACATGGCTCCCTACTTCCTTATACCCCAAGTAGTCTTTTTTTTTTCCACTGTACATAATTCTTTTATTTATTTATTTAATTTAAAATTTTTTTTTCCTTTATTTTAATTGTTGCTCTTGTACAGTTTTCTGTCTTATACTCCTATCCCGGCCTACTGCCCCAGCCCTCCCCACCTCCCTCCCATTTCCACCCTCCCTAGTTTTTGTTCATGTGTCTTTTATACTTGTTGCTCTAAACCCTTCCCCTTTTCCCCTGAAGTTCTCTCCCTGCTCCCCTCTGGTGTCTGTCAGCCTGTTATCAATTTTAATGTCTTTGGTTATATTTTGCTTGTTTATTTGTTTTGTTGATTAGGTTCCTGTTAAAGGTGAAATCACATGGTACTTGTCTTTCACTGCCTGGCTTATTTCACTTAGCATAATGCTCTCCAGTTCTATCCATGCTGTTGCGAAGGGTAGGAGTCTTTATGGCAACATAGAACACAGTTTAAAAATTTTTTGATACACAGAATTAAACCAAATGATCATTAAAATTTCTCATGAGAAATTCAGTAAAATTGTCTCTCTTTTTCTTTAGTGTGTGTGTGCACATATTTGTGTGTTGTGGAGTGAGGGAACTGTTTGATGGAAACTCCATAAAATTTTAGAAGCAATGAAATATACTGTCTGAGCCATAATCTGTATCATCTGGGATTTGTCATTCCAGGCGTTGATTCAAAATGACAAGACCAACTGCATGAGCTTTATTTCTGTACGATAACCATCTTTACCACATTTCACATTCATATTCTTGGTACCCTAGCCCTATAAGAAGCATTTAAAAAATAGTTAATTTAGTGACTACTTACTTTTAGCAAAAACATGCATGCACATAGCACAAAAAAATCAAAATATATAAATGTATATAAAGTAAAAAGTAATTCTATATCCATCCAATATAGTCCCGAACTTTCTAGTTGTCCCCCAAACTCAACCAATCTCATTAGTTTCTTTTACATTGTGTTTACAGTAATACTCTGTACCTTGGGAAGCATGTATACATTTTCTTATTTCCCCATAATACTCTATAGCTATTTTGTCAGAGAATTCCAAACACAATATTCCTTAATGAATTATCACAGAGGATACCATGATCTCAAAGCACCTCTAAAGTTATCACATTACATAGAAACATGAAGTCCTGAAGTGTTCAAGATAGTGACTGTTCAACCACCTTCTGAACAAAACCCCAAACTGATCCAGGATGGTCATGTAGAATGACCAATTAAATCATTATTTTCAGAAGTCACAGAGATTTGAGGGTTATTTATTACTATAGCATAACCTAGAATATCCTGACTATACTGTGTCCCTAAAATACCCCTATATCAGAAGGAAGTTACAGAAAATTAAAATAATAAATTGGTAACTTTTCTTAAAATTTTAGTAAATTTATTTCACTGCAGCTTCCAGTGAGTGAAGAAAAAAAGACAAGAAATCGCTTTTCTTTCTATCAACTGAAAATACAATATACTGGATTCTAAAATTTTAATGTGACCTCTGACTAATAATAAATAGTGGACAAAGTAAATATTTTCTCTTAATAGATTATATCAAAATTTTTACCAAGAATAATATTTTTTCAGCTTAGCTTTGTGTTTAACCATCTCAACTCTCAAATTTTAAAAAAATAAGCTGCTGTCTCTAATAAAACAAAAATAAGTATTTCTACATTTGTAGTGTGATTTGAGAATTTTAGAAAAGCTTTTGCTATTACTAAATTGAGATTCTTTTGAATAGGATATTCAAGATAATGCTTATGAAGAAGATTCTCTCTGCCCTCTTTTCTCATTTCAGCTCTCTCTGCTTTCCTTTCTCAGTGTAGGCTTTCCAATTGTTTTCTTCTGCAAGCCTCAGGCCAGGTATACTTGGGAGTTTATTGGTCTTTCGGAGAAAATGGATAAAAATCAGAGTAAGATAATTCTCTTTCCATTACTAAAGTTATTTATCTCCATTTTCTTTTAGTTAGGAAGTTTTTAAATTAAATCATTTATTGTTATTCTATTACAGTTGTCCCAATTTTTCCCTCTTTGGACTCTTCCACGCATCTCAACCTGACTTCCCACAGTTAATTCCCACACTGTTGTCCATGTCCTTGGGTCATTCATACATTTTCTTTATCTAGTCCTTCCCCTTCTTTCCACCATTATCCCCTCTTCCTTCCACTCCAGTCACTGTCAGTCTGTTCCATGTTTCCATGCCTGTGGTTCTATTTTGTTTGTTAGTTTATTTTGTTCATTAGATTTCTCTTATAGGTGAGAACATGTGGTACTTGTCTTTCACCAACTGGCTTATTTCAATTAGCAGAATATTTTACAGTTCTATCCATGCTGTCATAAAAGGTAGAAAGAAGTTCCTTCTTGCTTTATGCTGTGTGGTATGCCATGTTATTTCTCTTTATCAATGTCTCATTTTTATCCTGCCAAATGTTTCTGTTTCATTATTATCTAATACCATTCTGATGTTCCCATTTGCTTGTACTAAAGATTTCTGAAATATGTACATTTAAATAGTTAAAGCTTCTATATAGTGATTTCTCCCTGCTTTCCCCAAAACCTTGATTGAAAGCGCCACTTTCTTCCTCCCCCAGAGTGTCAGAAGCTATTATGTACTCTGTTTCCCTTTACTAAATCATTTCATTGTAAGATAAATTCCAATGCTAAAGTTGAAACATAACATGACTCAGAGGGTGATATGAAAAAATATGTCGGGCTAAAAAAAAGCTAGCAAGAATGTGATATCCGTATAAGCCAGTTTTAAAAAAGAAAGAATTCTGAAGCCAACTCAGAAAGAAAAACAGGTAAGAGAAGGGGATTGGGGAGAAGAAGAGGGCAGGGGTGGGAAAGAGGAGAACATGCAAACAAGGAAAAAGAGAGTGCAGATATTTCAGCTGTATATTTGGGAAATGGAAAAGACTGAAGATAAGGTCAAGAAATGAACTTCTATCTATTCCAGACATTTGGAACTTAGGGAAAGAGATAAGGGATAAAAGATTCTCTGGGAAGGGCATGAAGGTTGTCCCAAATTAATTTTGTGTGCAGTATATTTCTGTCTGTAGTTAGCTATATGTTTGAGAGTTTAAATACTTAAAATATTTTTATACCACAGGTAATTCTTCACTTACTATGAATTGATAGTTTTAGTACCTTCAGTCACTTGGAAAAAATACAAAAGGAGTAAAGTCTCAACTAAGAGATCTTGATGGAATAATAGTCATCACTAGAGAAGATACCCACAGATAGTGAGTGGTCAAAGGCAGGTGCTTTGGCACCATATGAACACTGCAGCATCTATATCTCTCAGGATGTTGTAATGTAAGGTTTAAACAGAATCACAAATGTGAATACTTACTGCACAGTGCCTGGCACATGCTAGGAACTCATTATCCTTTTCCAAAGAGGACCATCATCATGTTAAGTCAGGAAAGCAGGGCAGGGACAACAGTGACTGCATCAGGATCTGTCACATAGCAAGTCAGTCAGCTCTCTAAGACATTTCTGCATGTGGAACATTGAGGAAAGAGCTGCATTATAGTGCAGTGATGGGTTGAAACTGTTATTTGGTGAAGTCTACCACATGCTATTGTACTTGACATTTTAATCCTCAGGCATTTCCATCTGTTGGACATTACACCCGTTGTATAGTATATAGAGAAATATACTGTATATATAGAAATTATACGGAGCTTCAGAGAGTTTGGGTAACTTGCCCAAGATTTCTTCTGGTAAATTTCCACTTGAACTCGGACTTAAAGCTGGGCTGTGTTCCAGGTTTAAACTGTTTTAGGTCACACTATGCATCTATTTTATGTGGAATTATAATAGCAGTGACAAAATTACCAAAGAAGGCAACATTTTATTCCATCTATTTACTAATTCATTATTGGGGAATTACATTATCCAAAAGTTCATATTAAAAAGTATTTTTATAGCTCCCTAGAAATTTTGGAAAATTTGAATTAAGTATACAATGTGAATGGCTTCTAGTTTTACTTAAACCTACAAATCAATGTTTTTAACTAAGCTAGTTGTTTTAAATGCTCACCCAAGGATATGGTTTTACTGACTTTAGAGAGAGAGGAAGGGAGGGGGGAGGGAGGAGAGGAAAGAGAAACATCAATTGGCTGCCTCCCATATGCACCCCAATCAGGGATCAGACTTCCAACCTAAGTATATGGCCTGACCAGGATGGAACCCACAGCCTTTTTATGTATGGGATGACTTTCCAACCAATTGAGCCACCTGGCCGGGGATGGTTGTTTTTTTGTTTGTTTGTTTTAAATAACAAGTTTGCTATGATCTTCAAACCTTAGTAAGAATTGCTTTTTGAACAGAAACTGTCTACCATAAACATTTTCACACAGTTTTCGGAAAAACATAGACAAGCAGACTTCTTTAGGAACTTCTGCACTGAAATGCTGTTTTAGCGGCCTGAAGCTGTCTCCTCTTCCATCCCCAGCAATGTTAAAGACAGGGCTTCACCTCTACACAGATCTGTGCAGTTTATAATGTGCTTCAAGTTCATAGTTTCAGATATTACTACATCTGAAAGGGACTTTAGAGATGATTTATTCTAGCCAAAACACCCAGAAAGTAGACTCAGAGATGGACCTTCTTGCCGAAAGTTAGGCAGCTAGTTGAAATAGAACAAAACGAACTACACTTGACCCTCAAAAAATTCAGGGTTAGAGGCGCCAACCCCTGAGCAGTCAAAATCCACGTATGACTTTTGACACCTCAAAGATGTGATTACTAATAGCCTGCTATTGAGCAGAAACCTTACCAATAACACCAACCATAGATTAACACATATTTTGTATGGTATTTGCATTATATACTGTATTCTTGCAATAAAGTAAGTTACAGAATAGAAAATGTTACTAAGAAAATCATAAGGAAGAGAAAATACATTTACAGTACTGTATTGTGTCAATACCATGCATTTATATTCTCTGTTTATGAGATGGATGATCTCTCTGTCAAAACCTACATCAGTATTGCCTTATGCAATACAAAATACTATAGATGTTGTATGTATTACTAACACTGGACATCAAAAATGAAAAGATAATGTGAAAAAGAAATTCATATTTATTGACAAGTGTAATGGTTCTTGCATTAATAAAAGAAGCAGCAACATGATTGCTTTATAATAGCCTACTGTAATTGATATGATTGCTTCATGGTAGTAAGGGGATCTCCAAAAAATTTTCCAATATACTTATTGAAAAAAAAGTGTATGTAAGTAGACCTGCACAGTTCAAACACATGTTGTTAAAGGGTCAATTTTATATTGTATTAGCATATAAATTGGTAATTTTTTTCACCAATTTGAAAGAACATGTGCCCCCTTATGTTCATAGTGGTGCAATAGCCAAGTGCTGGAGACAGCCAAAGTGCTCATCAGCAAATGAGTGGATCAAAAAAAAAAAGAAAGAAAGAAAAGAAAAGAAAATGTGGTACATTACTAAACAGCAGAAAGAAAAAAGAAACTCTTATATTTTGTGACAGCATGGATGGAACTGGAAAATATTCTGCTAAGTGAAAGAAGCCAGTTGGTGAAAGAAAAATACCATATGTTCTCACCTATAAGTGGAATCTAATGAACAAAATAAACTAACGAACAAAATAAACTAACAAACAAAATAGAACAATAAGCATGGAAACATGGAACAGACTGAAAGTTACCCAGGAGGGCAGGGGAGGGGAACGGTCATGGAAAGAAGGGGGAGGGACTAGACAAAGAACATGTATGAATGACTCACAGACATGGACAACAGTGTGGGGATTGACTGTTGGAGTGAGGGGACAGGATGGGTGGAGGAGGGACAAGGGAGAAAACTGAGATAACTGTAGTAAAATAACAATAAAAATGATTAAGAAAGAAATACAAAAAGAAAAAGAAGTGAAAAATACAAAAAGAGATGGAGAGAAAGGATTATCTGAATTATAATTCTCATGAAGAAATTCATTTAATTCTGACATGATCAATTACTATTACTGTATTTCCATTTTGAGGGAGAGGCTAAGGATTCAATAACAGAGTGAGCAAAAGTATGCTTTCAAAATGCCAACATGTGTTCACAGGCATTGATGATTCATGCAGGTCTTCTCATGAGGATGTCTGAACCATAGTCTTGGACTGACAAGAATCCATTAGAATGAAATCAAATATTCAAGTCAGAATGTATAAAAATCTGATTTCATAAACACAATGAAGGGGTCCAGTACATATTTTCTTTAGATTAGGTATCTCTCTGATAAATTTAAAGTAATTTTTTTTAAAAGATACCCTTATTTCTAGAAATAGCACTATGTTTCAAGTTCCACTCATTATGTGGGTATATACTGCCTTGAATGTCTGGATTGATTATAGTGGAAGAAACACTAGGCTCCCAATCAGAATCCCTAGGATCCACTTGGGTGTATTCACTTACTAGGCTTGTGAGTAAATCACTTTACTTAAAGAGGACCTCAACTCTCTGTCTTCAAAATCGACAGAGGGGAATCTCTGGGGTTCTCCATATACAGTATCATGTCATCTGCAAACAAAGACAGTTTTATTTCATCCTTTCCAATTCAAAGGCCTTTTATTTCTTTTTCTTGTCTGATTTCTGTGGCTAGGACTTCTACCACTACATTGAATAAGAGAAGAGAAAGCGTATATCCCTGTCTTGTTCCCAATCTTAAGTGGAACGCTTGTAGTTTTTTCCCGTTGAGTATGATGCTGGCAGTAGGATTGTCATATATGGCTTTATTATGTTTAGGAATGTTCCCTCTGTTCTCACTTTGTTGAGAGTGTTTATCATAAATAGGTGCTGGGTTTTATCAAATGCTTTTTCTGTATCTATCGATATGATCCTGTGGCTTTTATCTTTCATTTTGTTTAAGTGGTGAGTCACATTTATGGATTTGACAATGCATTCCCAGAATAAATCCCACTTGATCATGGTGTATGATCTTTTTGATGCACATCTGTACTCGGTTTGCTAATATTTTGTTGAGGATTTTATGTCTACGCTCATTAGGGATATTGGCCTATACTTTTCTTCTTATTTTTTTACTTTTTAAAATATATCTTATTGATTATGCTATTACAGTTGTCTCATTTTCTCACCTTTATTCCCCTCCACTCTGCACACCTTCTCCCACCCTCATTCCCCCTACCCTTACTTCATGTCCATGGGTTGTACATAAAAGTTCTTTGGCTTCTCCATTTCCTATACTATTCTTAATCTCCCTCTGTCTATTTTGTACCTACCATTTATGCTACTTATTCCCTGTACAATTTCCCCCATTCCGTCATCTCCTTCCCCCACTTATAACCTTCCATATGATCTCCACTTATGTGATTCTGTTCCTGTTCTAGTTGTTTGCTTAGTTTGTTTTTGTTTTCATTTATTTTTAGGTTTGGTTTTTGATAGTTGTGAGTTTGTTGTCATTTTATTGTTCATATTTTTAATCTTCTTTTTCTTAGATAAGTCCCTTTTACAATTCATATAATAAGGGCTTGGTGATGATGAACTCCTCTAACTTGACCTTATCTGCCCTTCCATTCTAAATGATAGCTTTGCTGGATAGAGTAATCTTGGATGTAGAGGCCTTGCCGTTCATGACTTGGAATACGTCTTTCCAGACCCTTTTTGCCTGCACAGTTTCTTTTGAGAAATCAGCTGAAAGTCTTACTCGAGCTCCTTTCTAGGTAACTGTCTTCTTTTCTCTTGTTGGTCTTAAGCTTCTCTCATCTTTAACCTTGGCTAATGTAATGATGATGTGCCTTGGTGTGTGCTTCCTTGGGTCCAACTTCTTGGGGACTTTCTGAGCTTCCTGGATTTCCTGGAAGTGTATTTCCTTTGCCAAATTGGGGAAGTTTTCTTTCATTATGTTTTAAAATAAGTTTTCAATGTCTTGCTCTTCCTCTTCTCCTTCTGCCACATCTAAGATTTGGATGTTGGAACATTTAAAGTTGCTAAACTTCTCCTCACTTTTTTGAATTCTTGTTTCTTTATTATGTTCTGTTTGAATGTTTATTCTTCTTTCTGCTTCAAACCATTGATTTGAGTCCCGGTTTCCTTCCCTTCACTGTTGGTCCCCTGTACATTTTCCTTTATTTCAGTTTTCATAGCCTTCACTATTTTCTGTATTTTGTGACTATTTTCAGCCATTTCTGTGAGCACACTGATTACCAGTGTTTTGAGCTGTGCATCTGATAGGTTGGCTATCTTCCTTGCTGGGTTGTATTTTTCTGGAACTTTGATCTGTTCTTTCATATGAACCATTTTTTTTTTTTTGTCTCGGTGTACCTGTTACATATTAAGGCGTTAGGGTGGGGCAAGTCAGGTCACTGTGTTTTGACACTGTATGTGGAGGAGGGGTCTGAGAGGGAACAATGCCACTTGTTCAGCTCTCTGTGGGCTTTCAGTCACTTCCCCTGCTACCTACAAGCAAATTGGGCCCTTCTGGTGCTGATTCCAGAGTGGGTGGGTTTATGTATGTTCTAGGACCTTGTGAATTTCTCCAATGAATTCTCCTGTGAGGCTTGGAGTTTCTCCTGCCACCTCAATCTTCACAGGTGTTTTCACTCAGAGGTTTTTGAGGCTTTATTTCCCCACACTGGAACCCTGGGTTGTGAGGTTTGTCTCACTCCCCAGTTGTTCCTCCCAGTTTATCTGCACACAAATGTGGGACCACCTACTCCGCCAGGCTCCACCTCACCTGGTCTGCCAACTGCCTCCTTGCCATGAGTCCTCTCTACCCAGCTGCCTGTCTCCACCCCTCCTACTAGTATGGATGAATGTTTCTTCTTTAACTCCGTGGTTGTCAGATTTCTATACAGTTCAATTTTCTGTCCATTCCAGTTGGTTTTTGTATTTAAATTTGTTTTCATCCTTCTTTTGGTTGTGTGAGTAAGCACAATGTATCTACCTATACCTCTATCTTGGCCTACTTTTCTTTCTTTCTTTCTTTCTTTTTTTTTTTTTTTTGTAGTGTCTTTATCTGCTTTTGGAATTAGGATAATGCTGACCTCTTCAAGTGAGCTTGGGAGCCTTCTCTTGAGTTTCATGAAACAGTTTGAGAAAAGGAGGTATTAGTTCTCAGAATGTTTAGTAAATTTCACCTATGAAGCCATCTGGTCCAGGACTTTTGTTTGTTGATATTTTTGATTACTAGTTTCACTAGGTGTAATCTGTCTATTCAGATTCTCTAGTTCTTCCTGATTTAGTTTTGGAAAACTGTGTATTTCTAGGAATTTGCCCATTTCATCGAGGTTATATAGTTTGTTGGCACCTAGTTTTGCATATTTTTGTACAATCCTTTGTATTTCTTTGGTGTCAGTTGTTATTCCTCCCATTTTATCTCTGATTTTAGTTATTTGGATCCTCTCTCTCTTTTTTCCTTGATGAGTCTGGTTAAAGGTTTGCCAATCTTGTTTATCTTTTCAAAGAACCGGCTCTTGGCTTCATTCATCTTTTGTAGCATTTTTGCGACTCTATTTCATTTATTTCTGCTCTGATCTTTATTATTCTTTTCTTCTACTCACTTTGGGATTGATTTATTGTTCTTTATCAAGTTCCTTTAAGTGTAAAGTTATATTGTTAATTTGAGGTTTTTCTCTTGTTTCTTGAGATAGGCCTCTAATGCTATAAATTTTCCTGGTAGGATTGCTTTCCCTATGTCCCACTGTTTTTGGATTGTTTCACTCTCATTTTATTTTATTTTTTTTTATTGTTCAGGTACAGTTGTCATTTTAATTTGTTTCAAGGTACCTTTTAATTTTTTTCTCAATCTCATTGTTGACCCATTCATTGTTTAATAACATGTTATTTAGCTTCCATATGTTTGTGTTTTTTTCAGTGTTCTTTTTATTATTGATTTCCAATTTCATAGCATTGTGGTCAGAGAAGTTGCTTGATATGATTTCAATATGCTTAAATTTATTGAGACTTGTTTTGTGTCCTAGCATGTGGTTTATCCTGGAAAACATTCTATGTGTACTTGAAATTTATGTATATTCTGCTGCTTTGGGGTGAAGTGCTCTGAAGATATCAATTAATTTCATTTGATCTAATGTGTCATTTAAGGCTGCTGTTTCCTTTTTTTTTTTTTTTTTTTTGGTCTGGAAGATCAATCCATTGAAGTCAATGGGTGTTAAAATCCCTGACTATAACTATATTTCTGTTGATCTCTCCCTTTATGTCCATCAAGATTTGCTTTACATATCTAGGTGCTCCTATGTTGTGTGTGTAAATGTTTACTAGGGTTATATTCTCTTGTTGGATTGTTACCTTTACTATTATGTAGTGTCCTTCTTTTTCTCTTACTATAGCCTTGAGTGAATTCAGCAAAGTAGCAAAATACAAAATTAATATCCAGAGATCAGTTGCATTTTTATGTGCTAATAATGAACAGAAGGAAATTAAGAAAACAATCCTATTCACAATTGCTTCAAAAAGAATAAAATAAAAATAGAATAAACCTAAACAAGGATGTAAAAGATCTGTACTCAGAAAATTATAAGACACTGAAGAAAATACAAATAAGTGAAAGCATATACTATGTTCATGAATAGGAAGAATTAACATCATTAAACTGTCCATACTACCCAAAGTGATCTATAGATTCAACACAATTCCTATCAAAATTCCAATGATGCTTTTCACAGAACTAGAACAAATATTTCAAAGATTTATATGGAACCACAAGAGGCCCAATAGCAACAATGATCCTGAGAAAGAAGAACAAAATTGGAAGAATCACACTACCTGATATGAAACTATACTACAAGGCCATAGTAATCAAAACAGTGTGGTATTGTCATAAAAACAGACAAATAGATCAATGGAACATAATAGAGAGACCAGAAATAAACCTATATCCTTAGAGTAAACTAATATTTGACAAAGGAAGCAAGCACATATAATAGGCTAAAGATAGTTTATTCGATAAATAGTGTTAGAAAAATTGGACAGACACATGTAGAAAAATGAAACTAGACCACCTTCTTAGACCCCACACAAGAATAAATTCAAAATAGACTGAAGACCTAAATGTTAGACCCAAAACTATAAAATTTGTAGAAGAAAACATAGGCAGCAAAATCTTGGACATTGCTTGTAGCAATATTTTATCAGATATATCTCCCCAGGCAAGGGAAACAAAAGAAAAAATAAATAGTGGGAATACACCAAACTAAAAAGTTTTTGCACAGCAAAGGAAATCATCATCAAAATAAAAAGACAACTCACAGAATGAGAGAACTTATTTGCTGATATATCTGATAATAGGTTAATATCCAAAATTTATAAAGAATTTATAGAACTTAACACCAAAAAAACAAGCAACCCAATTAAAAAATGGGCAAAAGATCTGAATAGACACTTCTGCAAAGAGAACACACAGATTGCCAATAGATACATGAAAAAATGTTCAACATCATTAATCATAAGAGAAATGCAAAATAAAACCACCATGACATATTACCTCACACCTGTCAGAATGGCTATCACCAATAAATGAACAAACAACAAGTGCAGGCAAGGGTGTGGAGAAAGGGGAACACTTATGCACTGTTTGTGGGAATGCTGAATGGAGCATTCAGCCACTGTAGAAAGCAGTATGGAGATATGTCAAAAAGTCAAAAATGGATCTACCTTTTGACCCAGTGATCCCACTTTTGGGAATATATCCAAAGGGAACCCAAACACTAATTCAAAAGAAAATAAGCACCCCTATGTTCATTGCAGCATTATTTACAATCACCAAGATATGGAAGCAGCCAAAGTGTCCATCAGTAGATGAGTGGATAAAACAACTATGGGACTTTTATACCATGGAATACTACTTGGCCTTAAAAAAGAAGAAAGTTTTACCCTTTGCAACAGTATGGATGGACATGGAGAATATTATGCTAAGTGAAATAAGCCAGTCAGAAAAAGACAAATGCTATATATTTCACTCATATGTAGAATCTAATGAACATAGTGAACTAACAAGCAAAACAGAGACAGACTCATAAATAAAGAGCAGGATGACAGCTAAGGAGATCAGAGGGTAGGGGGGTTGAGGAATTAATAAAAAAGGAAAAGGACTCATAGACATAGACAACAGTGTGGTGATTGTTGGGGGAGGGTGGTATATAGGGACTAAATGGAAAAAAATACAATAAATTAAAAAAAATCAGCCCTGGCAGGTGTGGCTCAGTGGATTGAGCGCGGGCTGTGAACCAAAGGGTCACTGGTTCAATTCCTAGTCAGGACACATGCCTGGGTTGCAGGCCAGGTCCCCAGTGGGGGCCATGTGAGGGGCAACCACACATTGATGTTTCTCTCCCTCTCTTTCTCCCTCCCTTCCCCTCTCTCTAAAAATAAAGAAATAAAATATTAAAAAAAAAATCAACAGCGGGTATGAGGCATGATCCTTAAGTTGTAAGGAGAGAAAACAAACATTTAAACTTGGGAATTCATTTATTTGTCATACAACTAAAGCCTCATGGGTAGTGCTGGCTTTAGGCAAAGTAGAACACAGGAGTTCTGTCACCTGGGTTGGGTGCCATTCTCAATAAGGTGTTTTGTGGCACTTTTAGGCTCCATTTAATCCTTTTAGTATTCCAGTGGATGAAGTTGCCTCTAACTTGAGCGTTCTCAAGAGAATGCTGAACAGAGTATTTGGGATTCTGTTTGATATGCTTTGACTCATACACTGTTTCTAATCAGTTACTGTAGCCAGAGAGACTGAATAAAATAAACAAATTGACTGGCTGTTTTTCCTACTCTAGCCAATGGTCAGGTTAATTCCTCCTGAATTATGGACAATGGAGGAATTGTGGTGCTTTTAGGCAGATCTGGGACCCAAAGAAAAAAAAATAGATGCTGGAAAAGCAAAGTAAAGATTTCCATCACAAATGACTAATCATTTTCTTTAAAAGCCCTTCAAATTGTGTGATAAGTGAGCTAATATTAAATAAGATGTTGTTTTAAAATTCCAACATATGAGACCTATAGAGCTGTTCTTTTTAAAGTTGGGAACTTTCCTGCTATACTTGCCTTTGTCACCCATGGTAGTTTCTGAGTGACTCTTCTAGAACTAAAAGGAGAGGAATTTGAAAGCCACTAAACCAGATGATCTCCTAGGACATGTCTAAATAGAACATTTTATCAGTATATCTCTTCTTGGCTAGGTCCTAAGCTCCCTGTGGGAAAGTGTTTAGTTTTTGCACTTCAGCTCCTGCTGGTATTGTCCTGTGGTCTGAGTATGCACTCACCGAAGTACCAGTTGTGTGGATAGGAATATACTCATTTTTCCACCTCAGGTCCTAAATTCTTTCCCCAGTGTAATCTGCCCCTCTTTGACATGCTCCACCCTCACCCCAAACAGGCACATATTGCTCTTTGCTGTGGAGGAAAGTGCTCCTTATCAGGCTCCTTGCTCTACAGAGGTTTTGTTTTCGCAAATGGTTGAATCTCTTTGGCAAGATGCTCTGTTCCATTTTAGCACAATGTGGAATGAAGAATAGGAAGAGTTTTAGTCAAATCTAGCCCTTGAGATAGCAATAAAAGTCAGCTGCCTAAGCATTAAACAGCCTTGTGAAGCTGTCTGCAACTCTCCATCAAACATGTGCGATGATGTCCTCTCCTCATCCCACAGCTCAGATTTAATACTGCATTTGCTGCTAATAATGCCCATTTTCAATGATGCTGATGCTTTTGATTTTTCCAAACCTTTTGGGATATTTTCTGGTTTAACCAACATGAACCACTTGTTCTTAAATGTTCTAATCAAGTGAGGTTCAGTATGAGCTATAGTCTATAAACATTTCACACTGCAGTGTGTGGTGAGAAGGGAAAGACAAGTGCATCCACATCAGACTTTTTTACCAGAACTTCATAAACAAACTTATGTTTTATGTATTTTATGCATTTCAATACAACATAAAAATAATTGTCATTACCTTGAGTCTAAAGATGAGGTAGTCCAACAACTGTGAAAGGAGGTGACTGTTTTCACATGAGATAAGGACCCTGGTGTCAGATGTGCTCTCAGACAACAAAACTATGGCACATCTCTGTGACGCCATGTGCCACCTGTGCCAGCTACACATCGCATTAGGTATTGAGAAGGAAAGCACGATATTTTTCCTCTTTTTAACATTGAGGAGCTCATAGTTCAGTAGAGGAGGAAACAAATAGAGCTGTGTCTTGGCACATTTTCTTGGTTTTGTGTGGATCTATTACTGAGCTGAGCTTTGGAATTATGTTCTTATTCATTGAGAAAAGCTAGAAGAAACTTATTAATAGAAATAAATTTCTGTATAAGGTGCTAACTGCAGAGATGTTGAGATCGTGGTGTCCTTAGTGGTAATTCCCTAAGGAATATTATTTTCGGGCTTCTATGACATGAATGACTTTGTGTCTCCTTTACAACAGACCTATTTTCTTCTCACATTCAATGAAAAGCATGCAACAGATATTTTTCATTTCTGTTTAGCTATGTGGAAGCTCAGAATCAAATTCACCTTAATGGCAATACAGTACATTTGAGTATTTTTTTATAATTTGTTACTTTTAGTCTAGTTGGATTTTCTCTGATTCTGGACTTATAGATATTTTTATTTTGTTATAGAGTGTTGATTCTATCACTTGTGGGCCACTTTAAATATTTTGTTGGATTAGGAGGGTTCTCTGTAGAGAAATGCACAAGTATTAGTTTGTGTCTTCATCATTTAGCACTTACTCAGACACTTGTGTCAGGAGAGCTCTGCTTTACATGAATCCTTTCTGTTTGAAAGGATATAATGGAATAACATTTTAGGTTAAGTTGAGATCGAAGTAGTGCCTAAGGCAAGAAGGGTTATCCCTGAAAATCCTGTGGGGAGATACCACACTAGAAACAAAATAATAGTTCTCAATAAATACAACACAGTTAGAATTTCCTCCAGAAGAGCTATTGTACAGATAGCTATTTCTTTGGTAAAACATCATGTAAAGTAGTTGGTTTGCATTAGTGACCATGTTGTGACTATAGATATAACCTTTAAACACAGAATTAACATGCAACAGGTGATGTGCTCAAGGTTTAAGAGGCAGACCTAGCTCACATTGTATTCTCACTCCAGAATGCTCACAATTTAAACTGATCTTTTCCTATTCCCTCACTACCTTTGCCCCTTTTTATTATTAACTGCTGTGTAGCACTAAGCTGCGGGGGACCCTGTCCTGGGTGCCAGATGTGGGGGGGCTCTGCCCGCAGAGCCCCATCCCTCCATCACGGATGAAAGTAAAAACTACCAAGACATCTTCTGCTTGGGGAGGAAAGGGGTCAAACTCTCAGAGGAGAATGACCCAGAGCCCCTTCCTCACTAGGCTTTTATTGGGTTCCAATACACCGGAATACAAGTTTAACACGTCAAAGAAATCTGAGGGCTTAATCCGAGCCAGTGTTTGTCAGGAAAGGGGGTTGCCAGACTTTTGGAGACATCCTCATTTCCTCCTGGGACACTTGTCACCTCAGGAAGAGCACTCTTAGCAAAGCAGGTTTCACAGGACTTTAGGAATTCTTTCTTATGTCCGGATCACCCACGGAGCCGTCCTGGCCAGGACAGGGCTGCACCGCTCACCCCCACAGTTTCAGGCTTTAAGGCAATTAGGAAGCAGGAGACATCTCCCAGATGGAAATGAGGACTCAGGCTATGTCAGAATAGCCGGGGGGCGAGGGTCCATCACATCCTCTTTGCTGCAACCCCCGAGTCCTTCCATGAGGCCTCCCAAGTGGTTGCGTCTGGCTTAGGTTGCCCCTCCCATGAGGAGTCTTACCCGTCATTGACTGCCAACCAAGCTATGGGGCCAGAGATGGGTAAGGCAGAAGCAGTGCTCCTGCCAGGGAGATAAGCTTTGTCTCCTTAATAGGTCACATCCTTGTGACAGAACAGACCCAGATGAAGTGGGTCCCTTGGGCTCTTACACAGCCCACCATGGGGTGAGGGTTACAACTCCTGAAACCAGGCTGAACGGTCCACAACACTAAGCCAGATTCAAGGGCAGGGAGGTTCAGTTTCAGCCTCAGTTGGAAGAGTGTCAGGGATTTGCCACCATCCTTAATTTATCACACTCCACTTTTCTATTCTCCTTCCTCCTTTCCTCCTTTTCTCTATCTGCAAACATCATGGCTTACAACATCATTTATTTTCACTAATTATTTGAGAGAGGTTTTAGTGGGCCAGTTGGCTATACATTATGTCTAGAAATCTCTCTAGGCAAATCCAAGGGTTCATTAGGCAGACTTTATTTTCTGTGCTATGACAGGCAACTGGATTGCCAGCCTTTGCTGCTGCATAACAATGACTCCCTTTTCTTTGGAATCCAATAGTATTTTTCTCATTGCCCTTGAGCTGTCACCAGCAGACTCCTCAAAATCATTCCACTTTCTACAAGCCAAGACTATGTGTTTTATATTTTTATTATGTAACCAACTTTCAAGTACTGGATCCTGTTCCATTTAATTATGACTATGTAACAATTCACCTGAAAACTTAGTTGCTGAAATAACATTTCAGTTTTTCTCACAATTTTGCGGAGCAGGAATTCTGGGAGGGGTTGGTTAAGCAGACCATGTCAAAACCACAGGGTGTCAGCTTCCAAAGTGACCCCTTCACTCGCAACCTGTTGCTTCAGCTGGAATGTCTGGCAGTTGATTCTGTCTTTGACTGGAAATTCAACTAGGGCTGCTGCTGAGTGTCCTGTGTAGTGTGTCCAGTTGGCTTGTGATTCTCAGAGTGTTGATTCCTAGAGAGAGCATCCCAATACCAGATATATTTGTTTCCTGGGGCTGATGAAACAAATTTCCACAAACTGAGTGGTTTAAAACAACAGAAATTTATACTCTCACAGCTTTGGAGGAGAGATGTCTAAAATGAAAGTGTTAGAGAAGCCACACTCCCTCTGAAGGCTCCAGGGAGGAACTCTTCCTTGCCTCCTCCTAACTTCTGGCGGCTTCTGGCGATCGTGGCATTCTCTGAATCAGTTCAGTTGCTCCCCATCTTCACAAGGCCATCTTCCCTCAGTATGTGTCTTTGTGTCTGTCTCCTGATACCTCTCTCCAGCAATATAATGAGGATACCAGTCTTTGAATTCAGTGCTCAGCTAATAGAGAATAAACCTCATCTTAATTTCAACTGCAAAGACTCTCTTTCCAAATAAGGTCACATTCACAGGAACTGGGGATTAGGACTTCAGCAAATTTTGGTGGGGACACCATTTAGTCCACAATGCTAGGTATTCCAGAAGGCTTGGGCTGAAGTGGTAAGACTTAAAAATATAGGTATCTACCTTTGGAAGTCCTACGATGTTACTTCTGCTGCATTCTATTGCTAATTCAAACTCATGGGTAGACAAATTAGACTTCATGTCTCGGCGGGAGGAGCATCAAGGGTCTGCCACTGTCTTTAATGTATCACGCTCTCCTTTTCTCTTCCCCCACTCTATCCCACTCGTTACCTGCCATGCATACTCTATGTTAAATGTCCTTGTTATGTAACTCCACTAAATGACCGATGGAACATTTGAAAAATATAACTGTTTTATAGTACTTCATATGATTTTAGTCATAATTATCCTGACAAAGTATGGGGTATATTTCTGTATTACTCTGTGTGTGTGTGTGTGTGTGTGTGTGTGTGTGTGTGTGTGTATGGGTGTACGTGAGAGAGATAGAGGGGGGAGAAAAGGGCACGGGGGGAGAGGTGGGATGCAGAAAGAGGTTTGTGTGATGAAAGCATTAAAATGAATAGCTTGTGAGGTATCTTTCCAGAGATCCTCATGTTTTATGGGATGTTTTCTCACCAAATACTAAGCATAAGAACTTTTTCTACTCTTAGAAGTTTATCTTCTCCTTGCTTAGAATAGCCTAGCAGTCAGGCAGATATTGAACAGTTATTAGAGCTCCCATTTAAGAGATCAAGGGACAGAGAAACAGAGTCAAAGGACAGATCAAAGGAAGGAATTATGTTCAGTCTCTCAAAGAAAGACCATCAGGAGAGAATCACAAGGCTGCATCCATTTGTATTCTGATACCTCTGCTATGTTACTGTTTAGAGGTTCTACAATGTTGCACTTGTTCAAATTCCATTTCTAGCATTTGGCTGACATGTCGGGATTACTTTCTCAAATAGATGCCTCTAGGAAACATACAAGATATGAGCATTTTGAATAAAAAGCAAGTTGTGTGTCTAGATGATATTACCTCTTATCACTTTTCAATGTAGTTGTATGATGGTCATATTATTTCTCAAAAATATTTATTGTCTTCCCTTCTAAAATGCCCTTTATCTGGACTCTCTCTACCTAGCCCCTGACCACTGAATTCACATTTGGCCACCTGACTGGCTTTGACCAAATTAACTGAATGGAGGAGATCTGTGTTGCTTCTGAGCAAAAACTTTTAAGCACATCAAATAGTTCTGTTATTACCCTACCAGAAACTGGCATATCCCCCACAGGTCCTCATCCTTGACTCATCCTGAAATAATGGAGCAAAGCTCATGCCACATATCAATGACAGTATAACAAGAATGAGAAAACTTTTGGTCTTTGAGGCCAATAATATTTCTGTATTCATTGTGGCTGCAGCACAGCTCAAAATGATGCATACTTCTTTTGCAAGAGTAACAACTTTCCAGGAAAATGGCATGTGCCCCTTTTAAAGGAGTGTCTCCATTTCAGTATGGCTTGGGAACATAGAACCTGATTTTATTTTGAACTTCATTTTATGTTCATCTGTGTCTTTGAATGAGGTAGTATCATTCAATGATTAAATTATTGGGATCTGCAGTTGATTTGATTGTTACTTTCTCTCTGTGTGACCTTGGTGAATGGTAAACTCCTTAGGCTTCTGTCATCTAGAAAATAGAGACATTAATACATACCTCATGGGATTATTGTGAAAATTCAATTAGCTAAAGCAGTGGTTTTCAGCAGGGGTAATTTTGCCACCCAGGAGAGACCCATGGTGATGTTTGGAGGCATTTCTAATTGCTTCTTCAGGCATCTAGAAGGTAGAGACTAGAGATGCTACTAAACATCCTACAAATGCACAGGACAGTGCCCTGCAACAGATATTTTTCCAGGTCCAAATATCAAAAGTACTACAACTGAGAAATCCTGAGCTAAAAAAAAGTTCTTATTTAACACAATTCTTGGCACACAGTGAAAAAGAAAGAAAATTAATGTTTATCAGTATTAGATTATTAAGTGAGTTTAACTAACAGTCAAAAATATTTTGCAATTCCTTCTTTATAAATCAATTTGTATTGTTTACAAATTAATAACCAATTTTGTAGGTTCACTGTCAAGATCTGTATTCAACTATAAATATATAACTAGGGAAAAATCATTGTTATTTCAGATGGTTTGGCAGTGACATTCTATAAATTTCACAGTGGTTATATCGGTAGTAAAATAAGAAAAGCTAGAAATGCTCTGAAAGTTCTTACAAATTTTTATGACATGCTTCAATTTGTGGTAATTATAGTCAGCATACAGTGTACCTTAGACAAGATTTATAAAACCATATTCATTTAAAATGTTATTTAAATATGTACTGTATAAAAGTAAACTGCCCAAATAATAAATGCATTTACCCAAACAGTAAATAAAAAAGCTCATAAGAAGCTGTTCCAATTATTCAGGTAAGCACTACCTTCTATACTTGACTTTTTAAAATTGTTTTGAGTCATAAGAATAAAACCCACGAGGAATAGGGTCTTGCAATGAAATTGGGAAATGACATCATTTAAATAATCCCCAAAATATAATAGTAAATGCCCCTCTCCTACCTCTCTCCGTTTGTCAGTATTCAGGGGCATTCTAGAATTGCTCTTGGAATCTATTCTTCCTAATAAAAAAGTGTGCTGTAGCTGATAATTATTAGCAAGAATGGAAAGCTATTGGTCTTACTGGAAAGGTTGGCAGACACTTGGTTTCCAGTGTTGGTGATTAACTATCTGGTAACCTCGAGACACCAGTTTTCTAGGCATGAATTTACTGATCTCTAAGATGAGTGTATATGGTTAAATCTTCTCTACATTCCTCTCCAGTTTTTAAATTATATGAATTCATGTCTTCATAGATCCTGTGTTATATATGTAATTTTTCAGGTTCATGGGAGCTTTGCTTTGTTTTGAATGTCATTTAAATGGGTACATACTTGCAAATCGTCTTAAAACCATTGCTGATTCACTGTTTTTTCCCCCTGTGTTTGAGTATCATTTTGCTTTTAGGCTGTAGCTGATTTTTGTGTTTTCTAATTTAAAAAATATAGCAGGAGGCTAGCCTCTAGCATTCAAGAATAAGAAAGCGTAGTGAAATATTTCCTAGATATTTTCATCACAGACAATACTAGTAATAAGAATAGCCATCATTTTGGTATGGTGCTGTGTTTCACACTTTATGGAATATTTTACATGCATGGTCTCAGTTAATTGCAACAGTAACCCTGAGGTGGAGACATTACTAACCATTTTCCATGTGAATAAATTTCGATCTAGCAAACATTCAGAGCCATGTAGCATAAATGATTCTAACAAGGGCTATCAGGCCAGTGCATGACTTTAGCCACCATGCCTTAGAGCTAAATGCCATTATTTGATACCTTTTCCTGAAAATGATAACAATGTGGACTTCTTAGAAGGTGAGGACACATTTATCTTTTTTTCTATGGAATTTACTTTTGCTCCTTGGTGGGAATCTTTCTTGTTCTATCCATGTATCTTCTCATGTGCATCTATCTCTGCACACTCAATGCTCTTATGCAGTCTTGGTTTCCCTTTCTCTTAGGCCAGCCGAGTAGCAGAGAAGGAAAGGCCATGGGCTAGACCATGGGCTAGCGCAGGACAGAAAGTTGATGAAACACATATAGGGAGATAAAATGAACAGTGGTTCCCTTCACCTATTTCTCCTACCTACCACATGGATTCTGTGTGGATTTATGTAATTCAAGTTGGATCAGGAAAATCTGGTTATTCACCTATCATATTGCTCGTCTTTGGAAATCATCATCCTCTAGGTAGAAAAAAGGAAATTGTGTTTTTGTCTTTTTGAGAATAAGACTGGGGTCTCCAGAAGACATCAGTCTTGACACCAGTGCCAAGGCTTTGGGTTTCATTCAGGAAGATGGCCCACAGTATGAGCATGCACATTTATTCTTTTTAGATACAAAGATTGTCTATACCAATATCCTGATCTTCTTGGAAAAATGCAAATAGTATTTCACTTTTATTATTTAACATTAAAAATCTCTAAAGTCCCATGGAGGACAAAAAATATATTCTATGATTTTTCTATTTCCAACTTTATATAAATTACTATGTGTCACTTTCTCATCTATTATGTTGTTTCATCAACATAACTACTCTCCAGGTTAAGTGCTATTGTTATCACCATTTTACAGATGAGAACACTAAGGGTTAGACAGTTCAATAACTTGCCTGTGATCCACAGCTCAGAGATGGTAATTCCAGAACTCAATTCCAGGCCACATGACTATAGTGTCCATGCACTTAAACATTTATCACTTTACTGGACAAAAAGAAATAAGATTCAACCACCACCTAAATTTTTCCACCTTGATTTTTGTTTTGAGAATCTTCCTGAGAGGATATTTATTAGTCAGACTTTTGTATAATTTTTCAGAGTTCAAATCTGAGAAAATTATTTGAACTGACAATTGCAAATCTGTATCTGCTTATAAAAATTAGATTCGTGAAAGTGAAATGAATTTATACAAATTATTATCTCATGTAGGGATTTCTATGACTTCTGTGAGCTCTTTTTGGCTGTAAGTGAAAACAGATTGCAGTTACCTGCATTGGTGGCACTACTGCCCCAGATCTGAAAATCCAGCTGTGATCTGATTTTCATTATTATGAGTTGTAAGAATTCTGCAGTTGGAATAGAACAGGTAGATCGTGCCTATTAGACTCACAAAAGATGAGTCAAGTATTTTTAACTTTATTTACTTATTTATATTTAGAGAGAGGGGAGGGAAAGGAGAAAGAGAGGAAGAGAAACATCAATGTAAGAGAGAAACAGCAATTGGTTGCTTTCCATACTTGCCCTGACCAGAGACTGGGCACGCAACCTAGGTATATAATCCACAACCTAGGCATGTGCCCTGACTGGGAGTCAAACCCGTGACCTTTCTGTTTGTGAGATGATGCCCATATAAATGAGCCACACCAGCCAGGGCAAGATGAGTTCAATTTTTATAGGTTGCATTTAGAGCTAGAGCAGATTGTAATCCTGGCACAACTCAATTTAGATATCACAACTTCTATTGGTGTGTACATTGTTCTTACCTAGTTTCTTAAATTGCATTAAGAATAAATGCTACACAATTCTTAAAAAATAGTAAGAGTTAAAAAGAAACAAACCAACAATTGTGCTGAAATCTCGTGGGGCAAAAGGCAATCTGTTTACTCTGTGGTAGTTAGGCAGATTTAATTTTATAATTTGTATTCCTTTCCATTATTCAATTTATAGCTGAGTTTTTGTTTTTTTCATCTTGTAATGTCTGCACTTATTTCTGTGTGTAACTAATATAATATGTTTTCTATTGGCTTTCGTTATTTAATTTTAGCAAAGTCCTTTGAAATACAGTTTTACCCTTCAAAAGTGAGAACATTTCTGTTGAATCTTAGTAAATTCTGATTTAGTTTTATCTCTATTTTAAAAGAAGGATTTACCAAGTTAACAATTCAATTTGTAAACTTGGAGAACATTTCTTTCTACCTGGCTCCATTTATTTTAACTGTTACCTCAGTTTTGCTACTTTTTTTTTCCCAGCCACTAATCCCTGGAATCTGCATGTTCCTGGAATTTAGAGAAAGAAGAAGATAAAGGAAAATAAAAGGTGAGGAGGGGTTGTTTTTCCGGATTTTTCCCTAAAATCTAATTTAGGAACACTCCCTGAACACAGCTAGAAGGGATACCATTAAAAGGTAGAGGTTGTCTTATTGTGAAGTACAGACACTCTGTGATTAAGACCAGACCTGTGCAAAATTTGTAAGGGGTAGAAACATGTCTTTGAGATTCCCAATCTTTTCTGTCTATGCTTCATACCCACTTCTATTTCTCATTCTCTTTCACTTCATTGTCCCACGCACACCCTAACAGGTTCTCAGAATCTACTCAAAGTCTTATTCATGCTTCATAAGGAACTGGTTTTTAGAAAGTGATGCTTTTTCATATATTTACAACTAACTAGTGAGTAAACAAAGTTTGGAGTCAGGTAATGGAATGTAAATTCTGTGGTACAGAGGAATAAAACTTAGTCCAGAGTTCTAGGATATTAACAAGATCAGTTGAGTAGGAGAAGGAGGCAAATTAGTGTAGTACTTGAATGTGTGTGAGCTCTGAAGTATGCTCATAGCAAAAGCAAACCTTTCCACAATATACATTATATTTATAAAAATATACAAATACATAAATAAACTGTTTTCTCTTTCCCAAGAATATACATATTATATACTCAAGACATTGTTGCTTTTTAAGTTAGTCTTTAACAATTTGATCAGTTCCTGAGAGCTTAATAAAAATCTAAAGTGACTAGCCAAACTAAGCTAAAACCACCCTTAAAGTTTTATGATACCTCACCCAGTAGTGAGACAGATTTACAATGATTAGCAGTCACTGTTGATCAAATAGTGGATTGGGCAAGTTCACAAACAGATTCCTTGTAGCAAATACGGACAAATTACATTAGTTATCTTGTCCTGAAGACATTAAATTTGTAAATCACCCATGCAACTCTCTTGCTGTGATTCCCTATACTCCAAGCAGCTAAAGGATTATAATTTAGCATACAAAGTAGATCTGTTCAAGAGTTACCAAATATTCTGGTCATGCAATTCTGCATGAATGTTAACAATTTTTATTGTTGATTAATGACTTGATAGTTTGTTTCACGTGTCATTCTCTATAAACTTTGTTAAGGTAGACTGTCCTCTTCTCTCCAGATCTGATAAATTAGATTTCTGAGCCTACACATCTGAAGGGCAGACCTTTGATTGGGATGAATTCAGTAAAGGAAGTGTATTCTTATAGCCTCTTGGAAATCAGCCTGCTGCTTATCTGGAGACATAGTCACTTTACTGGGCTCCTTTGTTCTGAGATTCCACATTTATAATTACAAGAGAGAACTCAACACGTAAATGTGTTTTGTTGCAGGGCATTTGTCTCTGTCTTGTTAAATGTGTAGAAATGGATTTTTTCCATCCTTTTTCTTCTAAATTTTACATGAATCTTGACTTTAGAATTAACAGAAGTTAAGGAAATGTTTATGTTCATACATTGAAAACAATGAAAGGGATTTGTAGGGTTCAGTTGATGGTGGGAAGAGCAGAAAGAGAAAAACAGGTTTCAGCATCATATTTTCATATCTTATAAAATAGTTCTTTTCTTTGTAGTTAAAAGATGTGTAATGTGTATTGTTGCTGATCATGCTGATGTTAAAGAGGGCAGAGGCAACTTGAGTACTTGGTTAATAAGTATGTTTGATGCAAAGGACAAGTAAACATAACTTCATGAATATATAATGTTGCTGATGGCAGCTGAAATTATTTCTGGCCATCATTATGGCTTTTCTCCAAGGTCAATGCTGCCTGTTTGCTGGTAAAATTGTTAAATGGTTTTATCTTAGTTGAACTGTATTAAAGCAGCCGCTTGATTTCTGAATCACTTATCTCAGATTCTGTGCTTTGAGTCATTTCACTTCCCAGCATATCAAAGAATTCCAGGACTTGGAAGAACTGACTAGAAAACAGTATTCCTTGTCTTTCTCCTATTTCTGGAGAAGGTCCTCTGTCAAATTCCAAGCTGTGGTGGCCTAAATTCCACAATGAAAAAAAGACTTCATTGTGGTTCCTTAGGGACATTTCTCAGGGCACTGATCAAAGTTTTATGAAGAAATACAGGGAGGCAGGATAACTCATAGAGGCAATAGAATTTAATAGGTACTAATGGCATGTTCACAGTAATTTAAATCACAAGCTCCTTTTCTTTTTTCCTTTTAAATAAATGTTTCCCTCCCTCTAAATGCTAACACATACAACCTAGACAATATTTAGGGAAAAAAAAATTCCAGTGGTTTTTTTTTTTTTTTGTCATAGAAATATTTTCCTGCAAAATTTTTTACATTCATTTTGAATTAGTACTTAAAGGAAACATATGTGTGTACTTTTAAGATAAACATTCCCAATTTCAGATTACTATTTACAGCCCTCTAGCTTTCTGTAGCATTCAATGGTTTATCAAACACTTCACATATTACGAGCAGGGAAAGGTAACATTATTCATTCTAGATTCAAGTGAAGAAAGTATGTTTCATTTGGTGTCTAATGGCCAAGGCCAGAATCACATAGCTTCTGAAAACTCGTGGTCAACGTATGTCTTTGGTTATAAGGAATAACATGGGGAGATGGGGCCCCCAAAGTTTATTCATTTGGCTCATAATGTTTTCATCATAATGCACTCCTTTATACTGATGTAAGAACACAAAAATATAAGCTAAACTGAGAAAAGCATGGAGTCATTATACTCTCCTAAAATGTTAAAATGAGTTAACTCATAACAGGAGGCAACAGAGCATGGTAGAGACATGAACATAGAAAGGGATATCCAAATGTTGTGTCATATTTATTAATTAATTTACTTAACCATTCAACAAATATTTAAGCTCTATTTGCCAGTTATTATTATACTAGGTCCCAATATACCATCATAAAGAAAATAGACATGATCCCACCCGTCATTGGGAGTTTAGTCTAGTAGGGGAGATAGATATTAATTATATAAGAATATAGTTATTAACTATCATGGAAGCAAGGCAAGAAAATCAATGGGAAACAGTGAAAGTAGAGAACAGAGATACTTGATTTAGTCAGAGCTATCAGGGGAGGTTTCCCTGTGGAAATGGCATTGAATATGATATATGCACTATGAACTGGAAATTGTAAGATGAGGGGGTTTAGGCAGTCTTCATGTATTCCTCGGAGAGGGACACACATATGAAATGCCCTGAGTTGGTAGGAAGCCTGCTGCTTTGAATAATCGAAAGGAAACCAGTGCATGGAGTGGAGGGATCAGATAACAGTGCACTGGTTGAAAAGAGAGACTGAGAGTGGGAGCAGGAGACAGATGATCTTTCTGACCTTTTGAATTTTAGCCTAAGAATAGTAGCAAACCACTGAATGAGTTAAATCAGAGGCATTAACTGATTAAGTATGTGTTCTTCAAATGATCACTCTGAAGATCTACTTCTAAGGCACAATGCCTTATATCAAACTAAACCTCCTCCATATAAAAATAATAAATCAGATTAGCCCTTATATCTCTTAAAAATTTAATAAGCAATTAAAACTCTCTCCTCAAGAAAATTCCAGGCTCAGATGGCCTTATTGGTGAATTCTACCAAAAATTTAAACAAAGAAAAATCACTACTCTTAGACAAAGCCTTTCGGGGCGGGGGGGGAAGGACACAGCAATCAGACAACAAAAAGAAATAGAAAGCATGCAAATTGGAAAGGGAGAAGCAAAACCGTTATTGTTTGCAGATGACATGATGGTGTACATAAAAAATCCTATAGACTCTACCAAAAAACTACTTGAACTATTAAGTGAATTGGAAAAACAACAGGATACAAAGTCAATATTCAGAAACTGAAGGCATTTTTGTACATCAACAATGAAATATCAGAAACAGAAATCAGGAAAAAAATTCCATTTGATATAGCAAAAAGAAAAATAAAGTACCTAGGAATAAACCTAACCAAGGAAGTAAAAGTCCCGTACTCAGAAAACTATACAGCACTAAAGAAAGAAATTAAGGAAGACACAAACGAATGGAGGCATGTGCTGTGTTCTTGAATTGGAAGAGTTAACATCATCACAATGTCCATACTACCCAAAGCAATTGATAGATACAGTGCAATTCCTATTAAAATACCAGTAACATATTTCACAGATATAGAACAAACATTTCAAAAATTTGTATGAAACCATAAATGACCTGAATAGCCAAAGTAATTTTGAGAAAGAAGAACAAAGCAGGAGGGATCACAATACCTGATATCAAACTATATTACAAGACACGGTAATCAAAAGAGTGTGGTACTGGCATCAGAACAGACACAGAGACCAATGGAACAGAATGGAGAGCCCAGGAATAAACCCAAGTCTCTGTGGTCAATTAGTATTCAACAAAGGGGACAGAAGCATAAAATAGAGTAAAAACAGCCTTTAAAAATGGTGTTGGGAGAGCTGGACAGCTACATGCAAAAAAATGAAACTTGATCATCACTTTACACCGTATACAAAAATAAATTCAAGTTGAATTTTTTTTTATCTTGAATAAATTCAAGGTAAAAGAATTAAATATAAGTCACAACACCATAAAAGTCCCAGAGGAGAACATAAGGAGGAACATTTCAGATATTACAGCAGCAATATTTTCACCGATATGTCCTCTAGCAAGGGACATAAAGGAAAGAATAAACAAATGGTATGCAGGCAAAATAAAAAGCTTCTGCATGGCTAAAGAAAGCATAAGCACAATGAAAAGGGAACCAATTATACGGGAAAATATATTTGACAATGATACTTCAGACAAGGGTTTGATCTCCAGAATATATAAACGACTCACACAACTCCACTCTGGGAAAACAAACAACCCAGTTAAAAAATGGGCAAAGGACCTGAACAGACACTTCTCCAAGGAGGACATGCAGAGGGTCCAGAGACATATGAAAGGATGCTCAGCATCACTAGCCATCAGAGAGATTCAAATTAAAACCACAATGAGATACCACTTCTCACTGGTCAGAATGGCATCATAACCAAATCAACAAACAACAAATGCTGGAGAGGTTTTGGAGAAAAGGGACACTATTACAGTAGTAACACTAGGTACACTAGTACACTGTTGGTGGGAATGCGGACTGGTGCAGCCACTGTGGAAAACAGTTTGGAATTTCCACAGAAAACTAAAAATGGAACTGCCTTTTGACCCGGCAATTCCACTGTTGGGACTATATCCTAAGAATCCTGAAACACCAATTCAAAAGAATCTATGCACCCCAATGTTCATAGCAGCACAATTTACAATAGCTAAGTGCTGGAAGCAAACTAAATGCCCATCAGTAAACAAATGGATCAAAAAACTGTGGTACTTTTACACAATGGAATACTATGCAGCAGAAAGAAACAACTCCTTGCTTTTGCATCAGCATGGATGGAACTGGAGAGCTAAGTGAAATAAGCCAGGTGGTGAAAGACAAATACCATATGATTTCACCTATAAATGGAACCTAATCAATAAATCAGACAAGCAAGCAAAATATAACCGGAGAGTTGAAATTAAGAACAAACTGACAGTAACCAGAGGGGAGGTGGGAGGGGTTAATTGGGGGGTAAAGGAGGGGATGGTTGTCAGGAACGTGTACAAAGGACATATAGACAAAGCCAAAGGAGGGTAGGATCTAGGGTAGGAGGTGGGGATAGCTGGGGTGGGGAGGAGTGATGGGGGTAAAATGGAGATAACTTTAGTTGAAGAACTAAAAAAAAAAAAGAAAAGAAAAGAAGGAAGAAGAAACAATATCCAATGTATTTTATGAAGCCATCATAATCCCTATATGAATATGCTCATTATAACAAAAGTACTAACCAATATCCCTCACACAGTAAATGTAAAAATCTTTAACAAAGTGTATTAAAATTAAATAGAGGAATATATAAAAAGGATAATGTATCATGGCAAGTAAGGAGTATCCCAGGAATGCAGGTTGATTTTAATATTTTAAGTGGAATCAATCTAATAAATCATACTAACAAGGTAAAGGAGAAAAAGTCATATGATTATGTCAATCAATGCAGGAAAACTAACATTAGGCAAAATTCAACACCCATTCCTAATAGGACCTATCAAAACCTAGTAATTATAGACAACTTCTTCAACCTGATAAAAGCTATTACAAAAATCTATGAATTGTATCTATGTATCCTTAAATTTAGTAATAATATCACAGGAAAGAGCCAGAAAACTCGAATGTTCTTCCCAAGTCTACCACTCACTGGTGTGACCAATTCTATTAATCACTCAACAGATGTCTTACAGACTATTTTGTTCAAATATGAAATGGGACACTACTAACACCTTAAGTAGTTTCTGAAAGTCTAAAATAATTTAAGAAGTACTTTAAATGTTTAGTACTATAAAGTGCTAAAAAAGTTTGATTAGATGTTGATAATGATTATAAACCTAGAGAATTAAAATTCTTTAATTTTCTCTCACCAGCACCCTGAAAGGCCTAGAATGGACTTTCCACTAACTTTAGATTATCTCAAAGGAGTTTCATTATATAGGACCTAGAAAGCAATTAAGATAAAAATTCTTTGCTTGTCCAAGGCCTTTTTTGAGCAATCTGATTTCTCTTTATCTCTTTCATCAGAGTCCTATGTACAGTTTTTGAATGAGAGTCAATCAGATAAGGAGGTCACATCCTTGAACCCCTTGTGGAGGAGCAGTCTAAAAAGGGAAATAATAAGTTAAATTATTATTCATCAATTTACTAATAGATTTTAATTTTTTAGACTTTTCCTAACCCCTTCCATCCAGGACTGTGAATAGTCATGTCATCCCTTTTTTTCTGCAAAATAAGTCACATTCTTCTTATGAACCCAGGAAAGAGGTAGGGAGATGTGGAAGGGAGGTGAGGAGAAGGGGGAAGAGGTCTGCAAGATATAGAAAGTGACCTTAATGTTTTCTATAATATTCCTCACTCCCTGCACCATACTAATTGTAAAGCTCAGAAAGTGTCCTTGGTGCTTAATAAAACTTTATAGCAGAAGAAACTGGAATTACATGATATTTGTGTAGAAATTAGCAAGGTCATTATTTTCTTGGGGGGAGGGGTGCTTACCAATTTTACTTCTAGACTTTTCACGTTTGTCTTGTTTTCTGCTGGAAACAAGCTGGTTACATGTCTGTGCTGGGAAACACCATGGCATGTGACTCAGAACACACACAGACCCAAGTGCCCACCCACTAGAGACCCTCCCAGATTCGCTGGCCTCTGAGCACATGGCATTCGCCCCCCACTGGCACAGACCAGTCTCCAGGACCCAGTTTTAAACTATTTCTAGTATTGATAACATATAAACCTGAATGATATTTCCCCCCTTAGGGCTGAGGTACTTCTAATTAAGATGTCAAAATGTAAGAAATTATAATTCTATAACAATAATGAAACAACGATTCCTTTTTTCACCTGGTGCCAAGAAATTCTAAAAATCTTATGTTAATTCATTGATTGTCATAAGTCCTGCATTGTATTTCAGACATATTTCTCTGGTTCTATTTAATTTGGTTTCAGTCAGGCAAGTAGAATCTAGATCTGGGCCTGTAATAGTGAAATAGATTTATTGATAGGGAACAAGTTAGTGGTTTTGGGGAAAACTGTTGGTAGTTGGAAAAGCACAGTTGACCCTTAAACAATAGAGGTTTGAACTGCATGGGTCAACTGACATGTGGAATTTTTCAGTGAATACCTGCACTGTTTTCCATCCATGGTTGGGAGTCTACAGGTGCAGAGAGCCAGCTGCATGCATTGGCATGCTGTTATATTCAGGGGTCTTGAGCATCCACAGATCATGATACCTGCCAGGGTCTTGAAATACATCCCCCATGGATGCAGAGACAACTTAAGTTTCTGGGGAGTCAAAAGTTGCATGCAGGTATTTGATTGCATATGTGGGTTGGCGCCCCCAACCCCCTTTTTGTTCAAGGGTCAACTTGACTTTAATAGACTTTGGGATTTGCATTTACTTTAGAAATTGCTTCTTCACAACCTCCGATTGAAGACATGAGAAAATAATATTCACCAGGATGTAGGGCTCCTGAGTTCAGTGGCTTGACTTCAGATCTCAGAAGAATTTAGGGGTTATGTTGGGGGCCTAAGATCAGAGAGATTGTCCTATGGGGCAAGACTGGTTAGGCTGGGCTCAGCAGGCCTAAACCATAACCTAGGAACTGGAGGTGACTTTTAAGGCAAGATGTTAGCCTCATCTGACAAGGCCTAGAGTGCAGGGTGTGTGATATCAAAGACTCCCATAGCAAGATTGGCCTCAGCTAAGTCAGAGTGTGATAGGCTGAGAGCTCCTTTTAGTTTTTACTCCTTTCTGATGAAGGGTGGTCCCAGATTCATACCCCACACTGGGAGGTTAGTTTTCTAAAGGGAAAATCTGAAGCCTGGGGGTCAGTGTCTAAGGAGTAGGGATTCTGGAGTGGGCTGCGTAAGAATGGAGGAGACTCTGGCGTTCTTTCCCTACCTGTACATCATCCCAACCCCCTTTGTTCTTACATAGCAGGGAATACCTAATAGTGACTCCTCTGGACCAGTATCACCTTGGTTACAGTGTGATGCATTGAAATAGCAGTATGCTCACACTGTGAACTCATTTGTTAGACCAGAAGAATTGAACAAATCACTACTATGAAAATGATAATCACAGTGGTGACTTCTCCATTCGGGGGTAATCACAAGGACTGAATATTAGCTAGGGCCCTGGGCAGATCAGATTTCCTTTATTGTCACATGCAAAGTACAGTCCAGCAACTAATAGCAAAATGTTCCCAAACTCTCTGAATTATGCATATAATATAACCCATAGCACCAATCCTTAAAGTCCGTGGTTTCTCCTTCCCAATTTTCTCATACTCTAAATTCTCTTCCAGAGGGTCTCATCCTCTGAATAATGAATATCTTACTCTCAACACTGTGGAAACTCCTCTTCAGCTCACTTTCTCGCCTGGAAGAGGCTGCCAGGATTTCAGCTATTTATGACTGTCAATATTGAATCCCTCTAGGATGGCCAAAGGACACAGGAGATTCATTTGCCCTGCCCCCAACCATAATACACAGAACTCGTAACTACAATTCTTTTAATATGTTTTTTTTTTTACAAAATGTTTTGCAAATATTTCTAGATAATTAAAACTCTCTACTTTATTAACAGTAAAATAAAAGAGATTCTGAGGAAGGATCTAAATTTGAAATTAGTGCATGGACACACAATAGAAAATGACATGTAAGTTTAAATTTGAAATATTGAAGGGTTACAACATGAATAATCTTATGTTACTGTCTGAACTCATCAAAACTAGCAGATATTATCAGTGGGTAATCCTGCTCTAAGAACGTTCTCATCTAATACTTGCTAAACTACTAAGTAAATCCATGATCTTCAGCAAGTTACTTAAACTTCTTGGTCCTTATTTTTATAGTTATAAGTGTAGAGAATTAGCCTACGTTGCCCTCTGACTTTCCTAAATGCTATAAAAATGTATGAAAAATAACCAAGGATAGCATAAATTTCTGGGATATCTTCTTTTTAAACATACAAGGGGGAACCCCCCTCAAAACCGCAATTATCTTCTGGAGGGTGGGCCTTTTGTAGTGCAGGCTTCCCCAACAAGGTGAGTGTTCTAGGAACCCTCTGTATCAGTGTACCAGCTGGTGTTGTTGTGAGAGGCTGCATTTGGTTTCAGTTATTTTTTTTTTGAGGACTCTTTCAATGTGTTTGTCATTTCATAAGTGATTTATGAGCACACCTGCCCACACTGTGCTGCGTTCAGCAGTTTTTGACCAAGTTCTCAAAAATTTCCTTTAAATGCTTTTTAAACACAAAATGCTTTTAAAATGTCTTTTTATATAATAATTATCAAGTTTACCAACTATCATCAAATTTCTTTAAAGTAATTAGTTAAAATGAGTGAAATATGAACATCTTTCCTCTTATAAATGATAAGGAAATATGTACTCCTGTTTTTTCTTGATTCTTGGTGCTATTCCTTTTAATTGTAATGAATTATTTTTTAGACATATATCCTTATTTTCTTATTGATTTTTCACAGAATTAGCCTCATCCGACATGTAAGCTTTTAGTGTATTAATGCAATTAAGGTGTTTTGCATAAGAATGGTTCTTTTTGATTTATTGTTTTAAATTAAGGCCTATAATACCAATACAAAAGTAACATCTTCTAACTTTTTCTAGTTAGTAGAACCAGAGGAAAAAGGAGAGTAACAAGCTAGTTTTGAATAGACTTTGCTATTGCCTCCAGAAGAGACGGCTTTGTTTTAAAAGATCAGAAATATACATGCACTAAGGACACAGGGACAAAGATAATGGGGGTGGGGAAGATCGAATGTGGAAGATGGGGGAGGGGAGGACAGGGGGGAAAATGAGGACAACTGTAACTGAACAGCAATTAATAAAAAATTAAAAATTAAATAAATAAATAAAAAATAAAAGCTCAGAAATGTAGACCTTTGGGATTTCATGTTTACAGCTAAGAAAGAGTACAGATATGAAAGTGTTTTATGTTTTATCATTTACTGGGGATTTACTGAGCTTTCTAGGCTCACTTTCTTCAAATGGTAAAATGTGAAAAATATCAGCTATCTCAATGGGTAATTTAAGGATAGTGCTAATACTTATAAAGTATTAGAACCTGGTGAATGCTCAGTGACTAATAATTTTATTTCTTAAAAGGATTTTCCTGTGTGTTGTTAAGAATAAGTAAAGACAGAAGCGTTCTCAGAAACAGAGATGGCAAATGGGGCCCACGTAAGGTGATATGGGAGTCGCTTCTACTGTCATCTGTATTTTAATTACACCTGTGTTTTTTCATAAGCTACAGATCATGAAAACTGAGTTAATATAGGCATAATTCATTCTTCTATAAACTAAGTGGTTTAAAAGATGTTCAATTGGCGTGAATTGCATTACTCTATAAAAACTGATGCATGAAGTAGGTCCAATTATCCAAACTGATGTACATTTACTATTTTATGACCCATTTTAAAAAGCCAATTTGCTGCCTCTATAGAGGAAAGGACATTTGAGTTAGCAAACTTGAGTTCTGCTTCCATCTTTGGCAAACTCTCTCTGCATTTTTTTTGTTCATTCAATGGCCTCCCATGTTCAAGGCACATACATGCTAAAGTACGTTCAGTGAGCTTACCATATAAAATGAAGCCTGACATAGAATACACGCTTATGTCAATGTTTGGTGAATGATGTCATAAAGAAGATAGTAAAAGAAAATCAAAGGTAAATATGGTTCTTACAAAGAACTAAGGCAGTTTATAGGAGTGAGAGAGCAGATCTTGCTGTTGTGCTCAAAAAGGCCCATTAAGGAGGTAATAGTGAGGGACACTGTGGCAGACCCTTCGGTGTGGTGTGGGCCGAGCTTCCACTTGGAGATGCACAAAACCCACGCCCACAGATAGGTTCTCTCGTGAGGAATCAGATTTGCAATATACCTAAGCTGCTTTCTGCTGAAAATTCCTTCACCCTGCAAATGCTTACTGTGACTTCCTAAAATCCATGCTAAACCTTGCTGGGACAGTTGTAACTGGCTCAACCACTTTTGCCTTTTCATTTGCTAATATCCTTCTTCTGTGATGTGATGAGGGGCATTGGCTCCTTTGCTGTAAAGGGGGATAGTGAGTGAGGACCATTTTGTAATGTGAGGAGATATAGAATAAAGGCCTGTTGTGGTGGAGGCCGGGGCTTTTGCTCCGCTTGAGAGAAAAGTCACGCTGTTGTCCTTTTTCTTCTACCAGACTCGGTAGTCCGTGTGTATGTTTTTATTTCATCCAAAATGACGTGGACACTGCTAGCTGGTGTCCAGATCAGGACACAGTCAGGTATGAGTAAGATTCAAGAGGGGGAAATGGAAGATCTGAAATGCTTTGCTTTAAAGGTCATTGTATAGTCAGTGGGCAAAGTTATGCAGACCCCTGCCAGTTGCAAACAGATGAACCTCATTAGTTACTCAGTTCCTCTGTCACTGTACCAGGAACTGTGTTACCCTAGAGGCAGGGTCAATGTCACCAATTCCAGTTGGACCTTCCACTTCAGATCCTCAGACTGTATCTTCACCATAGCCTCTGCCAGAGTTCTATTTTTCCAAATTTCAAACATTATCCATGCTGCTGACATCCTCACTCTAGAGCACTGAAATAACCTCATTACATAACTGGTATGCTTCCCCTTCACTAGCTTATTATCAACCTAGAAACCAGAGTAATTCTGTTGAAATTTAAGTTGTAGCATGTCTCTTTATCGTTCAACCATCCAATAGGTAATATAATTTTTCAGAATCTTACAAGGCCACGTAGGATCTGGCTCCCTATTACCTCTTAGACTGTTTAGACAGTTTCACCAGAGGACCTCATATCCATCAAGACTGACCATATCCATTAAGACTGGCCATTTTTCCTAGGTAAATTTCTTTGATGGTGCCCTTTAAATTTTTAAGTTAGAATCAGTGTACTTCTCAGTGGAACTTTTCAGGGAAAATAGGACTTACCATTGGCATTCAGTTGTGCACTATTAGTCTACACTAGGGCTTATCTGAGTAGAAATAACACTTTCAAGTGGATGATTGGGATGGAGGGAAATGTAGTGTGTAGTTTGCCTTTAAAGATTCATTCATATTGATGTCAGGTTTGGTTGTGATTTAACTACATTGAATGTGCTCACCAATATTTGACAAGGTCAGAAAAATAGGCATTATTAAAGAATTAATAAAAATACAAATACTGTATCCAAAAAGAAAGATCTTGAGATGATAACTTTTTTCCTTCTTCCTATAAAACAGAATTGCTTTTTTGACCCCAAGCATGTCCAAAGGTCATTCTCAGCCACTGAAATTATAATTTATTTAAGTATGAAGAAATATCAGAAATCAGACACCTCATAATCAAATATATTAGGAATTCATGCCTCACTCATTGCCTCTGATTCACATGTCTTAACTAAATATAATATCTGGATTTTACATCTTTCACTCCCAAAGTAGTTGGCTCCCTTTTCCCTCTGACTCCTGGAGACCTTTGCCTCATTGCTGAATTTCAGATGCAGGTTTTTCGATTCATGTTGACATCACTCTTAGTATTCAATCCAATACAACTTGTTTTCTTTTATGTTCACATGTTTCCACTGTGGAAGTAAAATCCAATATCCCAAGTACGGTGAGACACAAATGTGGTAGATTTTTGTCTCCTTTCTAGAACTTTAACTCCATCACTAACAACTTTAACCAAATATTTTATCACAAATGTGCCATCTATTTTACTGTTTTTCTTATTTCCTGCATGTAGTATGTGGTGTCTTGTAGGTGGGGACAAAGAAGAGTGTTCAGACACACCTTGACTGGACTTTGGCTTCTGACACTTAGTATCTGGAATTCTTAGAGCAATTTGTTTACTTACCTTTAAAAAAAGATTTTCTTTATTCTTAGACAGAGGGAAAGAGAGGGAGAGGAAGAGGAAGAGAAACATTAGTTGTAGTTGCCTTTCATGGGCCCTGTACTGGGGACCTGGCCAGCAACCCAGGCATGTGCCCTGACTGGGAATTGAACCAGCAACCCTCTGGTTCACAGGGTGGCTTAATCCACTGAGCTACACCAGCCAGGGCTGTTTAGCTACCTTTACTTCCTCAATAATACAGAAGTAATTGTGTCTTTCTTCAGGGCACAGTGTGGTGAGCATTCAATGAGAATATGGTGTGAAAGGCCTAAGAAACTATTGATTCTTAAAAGGTGCTGGTTTGTTTTCTTTTCCATTCACACCTTCCTTTCCACAGTGAATGATGGCAAAGTGATTGTTCAGCTCTCAGAATTTATTTCAATATATGATTGGTTTTGGGGAAGGAGTGGTTGTAATCTTGTTTAGCTATTATGAAGAATATTGAATATTTACTGAAGGTTCTTTTCTTTAAACAAGATACTTCTTTTTCTCTAGACATTGCCCCGAAGAGCACTGACTTTGCTCTAAAGGCAGGGTGCAGTATCCCAGCCGTAGCAAGCTTTTCCCACTAAAAGCTTGCCCTGTCCACTAAAACCAAGAACGTGAACTGGAAAGTGGATATATCTGTTTTATAAATTTTAGCTGATTCTTCTTTAGTAAACTCCACATTTATATGTGTTATTTCACCTTGGCTCTTCCTCAATCAATACATTTTTTTCTTTTTTACCTAGAAAACTATTCCTAAAACTTAATGTAGAGTTTTCTCTTTTTACCATTTCTGTAGTATCATCTTCCAAATTGCAAAGTCTTCAACCTGGTTCAGTGTTTCTTGTTGCAAAATTGTACAAATTTCAGCAATATTTTCTGACATTTTGCCCAGAATATGTAAAGTTATTATTAAGTATTTATAGAAAACTTAGAACAAGAAAGAGTATGTTAGAAATAGTTCTTTATAAAGAACATGCAGTATCCTAACTAACCCCAAAGAACTTAATTCACAAAACATAATTTTAAATCATAGTGTGAAATTATGTTATTGAAAGGCATCATCATAAGTTAATAATTTTGGTACGGGCACTAACGTGTGCCAATAATGTATTTTGCATGTGTTTAACTTACTGAATAGGACAGGAGTAGGTGAGTTAAGTCTAAAAGTGATGAAGACTCTCCAGACCAGTGTGGATCAGTTGGTTGTGCATCGTCCTGCAAAGCTAAAGGTCACCAGTTCAATTCCAGATCAGGGCACGTGCCTGTTTTGAGGATTTCATCCCTAGTCAGGGCATGAGAGGCAACCGATCGATGTTTCACTCTCGTATCGATGTTTCTTTCCCTCTCTTTCTCCTTCCCATCCCCAATCTCTAAGAACAAATAAATAAAACCTTAGAAATATTTTAAAATGGTAAAACCTTGCAAATTTTTGCCAACAATTGTTTCTTATGACTAAATAATCTGAATTCTTAAAGATAAAACTTACAATTCAATCAGAAGGATTTTCCTTGAAAATGAATCTGGAACTTGGCAGAAATCTTGATGTGAGGATGGAGGTTGTTGATAAAATATGCTGAAGGCTACAATCTGTTGGCATGTTTATTGACTTTGTCAATACTTATTATATGCTCACTATGTATGAAGTACTATACTAGACAGTATAGATTAAAAAACTGACCAAAACATTGTCCCTGTCTTTGGAAGATTTATCCATTTGTGTGTGTGTGTGTGTGTGTGTGTGCATGCACACACACAAATAAAGAGTGCAGTTATTTATGATAGATATCTTTTTTATTGAATTTATTGAGGTGACATTGGTTAATAAAATTTTATAGGTTTCAGGAGTACAATTCTGTAATACATCATCTGGGTGTTATATTGTTTGTTCAACAACCCAAGTCAATTTTCTGAGAAAAACCAAAACACTAATTCAAAAAAATATATGGTAGATTTCTAAATAGAAGTTTTTTCAGACTAGAAACAAATGCACAAAAAAGAAGAGGGGAATCCACCTAGGCTGACCCTCATTACATCCAGGCATGCATGAAAAATAATAACTAATATAAATTAATGCCAGTTATCAAAATCCATGAAAATTCAAGAACATGGATGTATTCTATAACTTGAGATAACCCTTAAACCATAATATGATATTTTAAAAAGTTCAGAAAATTTTAAGAATAATTCCATCTAGATGAAATTTCAGAGCCCCAATATATCTCTGCTTCAAGTGGTTGGTGGGAAGGTGGCCTCAGTTAGACTGCCTGTGGGTCTTCGGAATGGCAGGCAGCACTGTGTGTGTGTGAGTGCCGCTGGTTTTTATGGATAAAGAGTCCATAGCTTGCATCAGAATAGCAAGAGGGTTTATAATCCAGAAAAAGGTTACTTTTTTTTTTTTACTTTTTAAGAGAATTTGATGACCTTTAAGTTTATCATTTGAAATTAATAATTAATGTCAATAATTAATTTTAAACTTTAAGAATGGGTGCTCTGGAGCTCAGAGTACATGGAGTTGTAGTAACAGTTTCTAATAACGGTCAATGCGTCTGTTATTCCTAAACAGCTTTCTCTTAAAGTCCTTAAAGACAGCATAATCAGGCCAGTTTTATTTTTATATTTTGACTTTTATACCTTTAGTTAAAATAATAAAAAAAGTCCAGCCCTGGCTGGTGCGGCTCAGTGGATTGAGCGCTGACCTGTAAACAAGAGTCATGGGTTCAATTCCCAATCTAAGGCACATGTCTGGGTTGCAGGCCAGGTCCCCAGTGTGGAGAGAGCAAGACACAACCACACATTGATGTTTCTCTCCCTCTCTTTCTCCTTTTCTCCTCCCCTCTCTAAAAATAAATAAACGCATAAATAATATATTTTTTAAATGTATAGCTTCATTTACTGACCAGTAGATATGGGGCTAACAACCATTTTCCTTCTATTGGTATATAAAGATAAAAAATAGTCTATTCTATACTGCGTTAAGAAGTCTCACTGTACAGTAATAAATTACCCTAATATTGTATTGATTTTTTGTTGAATGTTACATGTTTACTATTTTATTTCTGCTTCTTTATATAAAAGGAATTTGGTCATTTAATTATTTTTAAATAAACCTTTGAATAAAGTTATGATAGAAGAACTTTTGTGATTGTATTAATGTTCATATTTATAATTAAATTAAACCCCAATCATAGGTCATGAGGCAATCAGAGGATAAAGTTATAAATGTCCTGAGAAACATTACTTAAACTGCAATACACCCAGATTTGTTAAAACAAAGCAGAACAAAATTCAGGTTTTGATAGTGTCCTATTAATTTGGCTCACCATTTAAAATTACCAATAATATTAGTCATGGAAACAATGCAACAGTGCATTGAAATAAATAATAATTTCCCTCAGCTTCTATGACTAAACCTGAGTGCGTGTTATGAAAAAAATTAACAGTTGCAGGTTTTCTTCTGTTTTAAATTATGTCTGGATCCTGTGATAGGGCCTCCTATGTAAGTGGGACCAGCATGGCCAGCAAAACAGTATAGGCTGCTTATTTCAAATTACCAATGTAATGAATGTCTACAGTTTTGAGTTAAATAGTCCTACAATGCTGGTAAAGAAAGTATCAGAATCTTGGTCAAATCCATGGGGTAATCATCTTTGTCTTTTTTTCATTTTTTAATATCGTTTCTTTTAGAGTTCTCTTCCCACTTCCTCCAATATCAGTTTACTGATTATTAGGCACACTCATTTAGTGAATTTGTGAATTCCTTTTACCTCTGAATTCAACAACGATGTTAATCCTTTTTTGGGGGGGCAGGATCTGATGTGTTTTCTTTTTTAGTTTGCTCTCTTGAGTAGATGACTCACTTTCCAAATAGTTTCCTGAAACATAGTGCTATCAGATGAAATGTTAAGTTTGTCCTAATTCACAATTGCTGTTTTGGCTTGGGATAGAGTTCTGGGTTAAAAAACATTTTCATAGCTATTGTAAATTGTGCTGCTATGAACATAGCCAAGGGCTGGAAGCAACCCAGTGCCCATTAGTAAATGAGTTGATCAAAAAACTGTAGTACATTTGCACAACGTAATACTGTGAAGCAGAGAGCAGTAGATCTGCATCAAATTTTGCATTAAGCTTGAACATTCATCCATGGAAACTATTAGGATGATTCCTACCCTTTGAGACAGCATGGATGGAACTGGAGAGCATTATGCTAAGTGAAATAAGCCAGGCGGTAAAGGACAAATACCATATGATCTCATCTATTATAAGTGGAACCTAATCAACAAAACAAAGAAGCAAGCAAAATATAACCAGAGACATTGAAATACAGAACAAACTGACAGTAAACAGAGGGGAGGAGGGAGAATGATATGGGGAAAGGAAGGAAAGGGTCCTGAAGAACATGTCTAAAGGACCCATGAACAAAGCCAAAGAGGGCTAGGATTGAGGGTGGGAGGATGGGGTGGGTGGGGTGGGGGAAAGTGGAGGTGGAAAAATGTAGACAACTGTACTCAATCAACAATAAAAAAAATTAAAAATTAAAAGAAAAAAATTTTCATATAATTTTAATCATATTTCTCCATTGATTTCTAACTTTCAGAGTTGCAGTTGAAAAGACTGATAATATTCTAATAACCATTCCTTGGTATGTAATGGGATTATTTTTCTTTCTGGAAATTTTGATTACCTCTTTATTCATGGTGTTCTGAAATACCAGTATGATATTACTGTGGGTAAATTTTCGTTTTTATTTATTTTATTGTCAGTGGGCCATTTTAATCTGGAAACTAATGTGTTTTAGTTTTAGGAAAGTCTCATGTTATTTCTTTATCTTCATTTTCTGTAATCTTTCTTTCAAGGTTATTAATTGGTCTGATTTTGGCCCTCTTGGAAATACACTCTTATCTATCTACAATTTGTTATGTATTCCTCTCTTCATCTTTTCTTTTTGCCTGTTTCTGCAAGATTTCCCTTACTCTATCTTTTAACCCTTCTATGGATTAAAAAAAGGAAGGAGAAAAATCTGCTATTATTTAATTTCTCATAATGCTTTTTTCTAAAAAAATTTTATAACATTCTGCTCTTGTTTTAGAAACACACAGATGTACTTTCCTGTCTATCTCACTGAGAACATACATGATTTTTTTTCTTTTCCCTGACTTGACTCCACCTTTTCCTCTTCTGGTTGTTTATATTGGTCACTTTTTTTCCATGTAGGAACTATTTATCAAAGGTTTGGGGTTTCTTGGTTGTGTAATCCCACTCCAGATGGGAGCACTGAAAAGCTAATTGGATGTTCTCTGCATGGAGAGAATTAATGGAGTGGTGGTCCTTACAATTGTGTGTTAATATGGATAGCTTCCACTACATTGGGAAGACACCAAAAGTCAGAACCTGAAGTTTCTTTCTCCTGAATGAATTAATTTCATTGGAAAGAAATTGGGTAAAATCTTAACTAAGCATCATAAGCTTGGTTGTCAGCTTCTTGAAAGCCAAGAATAGGAAAGAAATTTTGAAATTCAGTGCTGAGAGTTTCCTTTGCTTCATCACTGCACTCACTTGTGCCAGGTAGGCAGCCAAGTCCAAGTAATCTCTTCTGCTTCAGTGTCTCTAGAGAGTAAGCTTCTAGTATTCTACCTGGGCAAGTTTCCTACATTCATGAGCTTAGGAGGATTAAAATCTATACCCTCACTGTTAGGGTTACCTGTTGCTTTCAGTTCCTGAGCTTTTATGGGTTACATGGTCTGAATCAATGTTTGTAGTTGTCTTTTAACCTTGGTTACCTGGGTTTCACCTTTCTCTTGTCTACTAAGTTTCTACCATTTATTTCCTTTTTTTCATCTTGTAAAATTTTTAGGTGCACCATTATCTATTCTTCCTTGGTTTAAAATTTTTACTACTATTTTGTGGGATTTAAAAAAAAAAGCACAGATAAACAAGAGCGTTGAATATGCCACGTTTAATTCAAACCTTCATTCTATAATTTTTTTTTTTAAATGGGAAGAATTACAATATCTGCATTGCATAAATTTCACTTATCTAAATCTAGACTTTGCTTTTTGAGGGGGAGGGAGTTGGGGATGACTTGCTTTGTGAGAGGTTTCTTTTTCTATTTCTCAATATTAATTATTAGATTTTAAAACTTTTTTGAATTGTGGATTTTTTGGTAATATTTATACAGTTGTAGGACTGAGGTTCCCATTCCATTGCTGGTTATCAACTGACGGCCATATTTTGCTTTTGAAGGCCTCTCTCTTATCCTTGCTCATGGTCCCTACATGTCAGAACCAGTAACATCCCAAGTGCATTGAACTCTCCTCACACTTGGAATCTCTCTGACTTAACTTTCTGGTACTTCTCTTCTGTTTTCTTCTTCTGCCTCCTCTCTGATTGATTTGTATGGCTTTTAAAGGCTCATGTCATTCTTAATTTTTTCTGTATGACTTATTTTTCTTAGCATGATACTCTCAAGGTTCATTAATGTTGTTGAAAATAGCAGTATTTCATCTTTTCTTATAGCTGAGTAGTATTCTATTGCGTATATACACCACATCTTCTTTATCCATTCATCTATTGAAGGACACTTAGGATGTTTCCATGTCTTGGACAATGTGAATAATGCTCCAGTGAACATAGGGGTGCATATGAGGTCTCTCTTGAAAAAAGTCCAGCCATCGTTAATATAATGAGAACAGTTTCCACAACATTGATGTAACCTGGAGCAGCCAAGGAGAGTGGACTGGAATGTGCATGTGTGAACAATGACAATTTCACTGTACTAGTCAGTGGGGGCAGTAGGTGCTGTTGAATGAGCATGTGTACTGTGTGGCTGTCACATTCAAAATGACTGAGCAAGTAGAACAATGGATCTGTATCAAATTTTCCATTAAGCTTGAACATTCATCTATGGAAACTATTTGGATGATTCAGAAGATCCCAGCTATGGGCAAGTGGTGATTGGCAGCTTCATCACAACAACATGCCCACTTATGCATCATGTCTAGTGCAGAGTTTTGTGGCAAAACATCAAATCACCCAGGTGACTCAGCCCCACTTCAGTCCAGATTTGGTGCCCTGTGACTTATGACTTTTCCCAAAACTAAAATCACCTTTGAAACGGAAGAGATTTCAGATCATTGATGAGATTCAGGAAAATATGACAGAGCAGCTGATGGTGATTTGGGAGAACTGTGTGAGGTCTCAAGGTGCCTAATTTGAAGGGGACCGAGGCTTCATTGTCCTATGTACAGTGTTTCTTGTATCTTGTATCTTCTTTAATGAATGTCTCTATTTTTCATATTACATGACTGAATATCTTATGAACAGACCTCATATGTCTTTGTGAATATATATTTTCAAAAGTTTCTGGTAGATACCCAAAGAAGGGTTTCTGAGTCTCATGTTAACTGTATTTTTAATTTTATGAGGAACATCCATACTGTTTTCCACAGTGGCTGTACCGGTTTACATTCCCACCAGCAGTGAATGAGGGCTTCTTTTCCTCCTCAACCTCTTCAACACTTGTTATTACTTGTCTGATAATAGTCATTCTAATGATGTGAGGTGGTATCTTATTGTAGTTTTGATTTTCAGTTTCCTAATAACTAGTGAAGTTGAGCATCTTTTCATATATTTGTTGGCCATTTGTATGTCTTCTTGGGAGAAGTATCTGTTCAGGTCCTCTGCCCATTTTTAAATTAGATTGTTTGTTTATATGATTTCACTCATATGTGGGATATAAAACTGAAAGCAACAAATGAACAAATAAAAAAGTAAAAAAATAAAAACTCAGACACAGACAACAGCAGATCATAGACACAGAATAGTGGTTATCAGAGGGAAGTGGGGTGGAATGGGCAGTAAAGGGTAAAAGAGGTCAATTATATGATAACAGAAGATGATTTGACTTTGGATGGTGGGTACACAACACAGTATGAAGATATGTATGATAGAAATGTATACTTGAAACTATATAATCTTATTAACCAATGTCACTCCAGTGTATTTAACAAAAATATTTCATTTAAAAAAAGGCTCATGTAATTACATTGGGTTACTTAGATAATCCAAGATAATCTCAACTCCATCTGCAAAGTCCCTTCATAATAGCACTTAGCTTAATGTTTTTTTAAATAACCAGATCATGGGAATCTTGGTATGAGGGCAATTTTGGAATTTTTCTCCTCACAGGGTATATAGACACATCTTATCTATATTCATTAGGGAAACTTTCAGACTTCCTAAAATAGGACATCTTTAGACAAGCTGCTCTCAAGCTTTGTTGTGTCTCAGAAGCACCTGGAGAACTAATTTGGAGCTCAAAGGCCCAGACCCTTGAAGGAGGACAGGGCCTAACCTTTTGTATTTTTACCAAGTTTCCTGATGATTCCTGTATACACCAAAGTTTACTTGAAGAGCTTTTTAAAATTTCAAAGCATAGGATGAACCTCAGACCAATTAAATAAGAATCTGTGGGGGTAGTGACCCATGTGTCAATATCTTTTTTCTTATTTTTTATTGAGGTATAATTGACAAACAATATCATATTAGTTTGTGGTGTACAACATAATGATTTGATATTTATATATATTGAAAAAATATTACCACAATAGTCCAGTTAATATCCATCATCATATAGTTACAGAATATTTCCTTCTGATGAGCATTTTTAATATTTACTCTCTTAGCAATTTTAAATATGCAATACAGTATTATTAACTATAGTCGATGATATGCTACATATTATATCCTTATGACTCATTTACTTCGTAACTGGAAATTGTACTTTTTGATTCCCTTGACTATTCCCCCAGAGCTCCCATTTTAGTCTATCAGCAATCTACTCTGTACCTTTGAGTGAACATATTTTGTGTTTCATTTGAGGCTCCATATATAAGTGAGATCATAAGGTATTTATCTTTCTCTGTCTGATTTATTTCACCTACCTTAATGTACCCACTCATATGTTGCAAATGGCAATTTCACTCTTTTTCATGGCTGAATAGTATTCCATTACTCCCCACCACACACACACATTTTCATTATCCATTTATTTGTCAATGGACATTTAGATTGTTCCATGTTTTCACTATTGTAAGTAATGCTGCAGTGAACATGGGTGTGCATATAGCTTTTCAAGTTAGTGCTTTTGTTTTCCATTTTAATTTTTTTAGAAGCCTCCACACCATTTTCCACAGTAGCTGCACAAATTTACATTCCTACCAAAAGTACACAAAGTTTCTCTTTTCTCCACAGCCCCACCAACACTTATTTTTTGTCTTTTTGATAATAACCATTGTAACAGGTGTGAAGTAATATCTTATTGTGATTTTTATTTGCATTTCTACAATGATTGGTGATATTGAGCATCTTTAGTACCTATTAGCCATGTGTATATCATCTTTGGAGAAATATCTATTCAGATTCTCTACCCATTTTTTAATCAGATTGCTTGTGGATAGGAGAAATGGAAGACATGGGAGATTCTGATAAGTGTAGGGATGTAATTAGGGCATAAAATAGCTCTTAATACTGTGAGAATATTATATGAGAAGACATGGATTCCAGGTACCTTTAGATAATAGGTTTGGTGGGACTTGGTGACTGCTTTTAAGTGGTGCTTGGGGAGAGGAAGGCTGGGCCATTTCTTTCTTGGAGAGAGTAAGGCTAGAATTACATATTTGATCATCCAGTAAATATAGATGCTACTTGAAGAAAGAAGACAAGCTTAAACAGAGAGATAATAGAATAGTAGAGATGAAATTCTTGGAGAAATCTAGGCTGTGGAGGTAAGCAGGCAGAGAAATTAAAGAAAGTAACAAAAGGAGGAACACACAGGTAGTAAGTGAACTAGCATATGATAGATGGCTACTGAGAGGATGAGTTGAGAATGAACTAATGATCAAACACTGTAAAATGGCCAGATGGTTGAGGAGGATGCTGGCCAAATAAATGCCAGTGATAAGAGTTGAAGACCCCCATAGTACCAAAATCAAATACAGGAAAGCTTCTATATTGGACAAGAAGACTTCTAATTCAAGTAATTATAATATTTTACAAATGAATGAAACCTTAAGAACAATTTAATGTCACTCTTTATATGTGAGGGATTTTAATCAGGACCCAGTTGTGTTTGCTCTCTGAAGTAAAATAAAAACAACAATCAAAGAAATGGTCTGAAAATATGGTAGTGTGGGTAAAGAGGGAACTGTATGAGAGTTTCATTTTAAATTGTTTCTAAGTTTGAATTTTTGCTGAGTATTTACTGCTCTAGTTAGAAAAGCAAAGAATAAAACCATATGAAAAATGTGAGGAATAAAAGAATAAGTCATTATAATATTTTGGTAAGTGCTGAAATAGATTGTGGAGCAGGTTTTATATTTCTGGAGATAATAAAAAAATGGACAGAAAGGTATCTTTTATATTATATAGTTTATATATTGGCCAAAAGCCACTTGGTACTTGAAACACTCTAACTTTTGTTTTATGCAGTAAATAGCCAATGCTTGATTCAGAGATTAGTCACTTTTAGATACCAAGTTGCATCTGGACTCCTGAATGATAAAGCAACTTATGTCAATTCAGTTGCACTTTTTAAATTGAATATAGTTTAGGCTTCAAAATATGTTAATCTACAAAATTATAATTGAAAGTTATTAAAGATTATTGGAGGGAGTTGACTTATAAGAATCATGGAAATTTATAGCTTTTTAAAAATATATATTTTATTGATTATGCTATTAGTTATCCCATTTCCCCCTTCATTCCCTCCACCCTGCACACCCTCTCCCACCCACATTCCCCTCTTTAGTTCCTGTCCATGTGTCATAAGTTCTTTAGCTTCTACATTTCTCACACTATTCTTGCCCTCTCCCTGTCTATTTTCTACCCACCATCTATGCTACTTATTCTCTGTACCTTTTCCCCCTCTCTCCTCCTCCCACTCCCTTATTGCTAGCCCTCCATATGATCTCCATTGGAAATTTATAGCTTTATATAAATTATTAACAGAGGTCAAGCAAATTGAGGCAGAAACTTAATTATAAGTTTTGGTAGAAATGTTTACCAAAATGTTTTTGTTATTAAATATTGCAATATCAAAACCTTTAAATTTCTGTTGATTTTAGAGAGAGTAATGAAGAGAGAGAGTGAGTGAGAGGGAAACAGCAATTCGTTGTTCCACTTATTCATGCATTCACTAGCTGATTCTCGTATGTGCCCTGACTGTGGATTGAATCCACAACCTTGGCATAATGGAATGACACTCTAACCAACTAAATTATCTGGTTGGGGCCTAATATCAAAGACTTTAGAGCTGAATATAACTGTATCTGAAATACATGTATGAAATAGCCAATAACTTTTAGATTTTGCTTCATTAGACTGTAAACCATTTTATCCTACTATTAATTAAATTAAATGCACAATTTTTACTGAAAACTCATCTTTGAAAGTGGCTCAATAAAAAAACACTACTCAAAACTTATGACAAATTTTGATTTTTGTCTAATACTTCTCTTTTGCACTTTCCAATATTTATTGGATTTTAAAATTCTGTAAACAGCTTTTTCAAGCATATATAATTTACTGAGAGGCTTTTCATGAAAAAAAAAAAAAGTGTTTTACCCCAGAAATAATTTTGTCAGCTTTCACACAGCACTGAGCAGAAATTATTTGTGGTATGATTCTGCTATATAAATTCAACTTAGACGTATAATTGGAACAAAACTTGTTTCCACTGATGGGTTTTAAATGACAGACAAAAAGAGATTCTGTTGTTTCATAACATATTTTAAATTGATCTTTGAATTTCATGGTGAGTTTTGTTCCTGTAGTCTGATGTGACAATGCGAAAAACAAACCCTGATGAAATATCTTTAGTGCACTATTGGAAACAAACAATTTGCTATGTAATTTTAATTAAATTTTTAGACCAAAGTTTATTTTTAGTTTTTCTCAGTCATACAGAGCTTAACCAGGAACTCCTGTAACTTAGAATGGAAGTAATATCATCTGTCTTCTATGTTTAACTCTGAAGCCACTGTAGAAAAATGAAAATCCTACTGGAATATGGTTTTAAAATTCATATTCTACCTGGAATCTTTTCTTCAACAACAAAAAGGTAAAAAAGATTATGCCCTAAAAGTAATTGTGACCTAGGCTAGACCTAAGATTTTATTTAAATATTTACTAGTTATTAATTATGAATGAGGAAAACAGAAATCTGTTGAAATTGAGGTGCAATTCTGAGAAATCTACTCAAAAGACTGCTCCTAATAAGGAAATAATTAATGCCCAAAGCAAAACACTTGTAGTTTTACTATTTGGTACTTCAAATGATGTTACTAGTAATAATAATAATTACTACTAATAAGCCAAATTATAATAGCAGAACAATTCTTGAAGCCAGACTTCCAGTATGTAATCTTGAAATACATAAAAAATGAGGAAATCTTTGTTAATCAATGATTACATTTAATATAATTAGTAATATTCATATTGTTTACTGCACTAGTGACCCAGGAATTATTCACGGTGCAAAATTTCTAAGACCAGCATATCTAACTTTAAGCATCACAACCATTATTCTTCATTGCCATTTCCATATTTGATGTGGACACAGGCTAGCAGTGTCCACATCATTATGGATGAAATAAAAACATACACATGGACTGCCAAGTCTGGTGGAGGAAAAAGGATGACAGCATGGCTTTTCTCTCAAGGGGAGCAAAAGCCATGGCCTCTGCCATGACAGGCCTTTATTCTAATATCTCCTCACATTACAAGATGGTCCTCACTCAGTATCCCCAGTTACAACAAAAGGAGCCAATGCCCCTCGTCACATCACAGAAGGAGGATGTTAGCAAATGAAAAGGCAAAAGTGGTTGAGCTGGTTACACTGGTCCCTGAAAGGTTTAGCATGGATTTTAGGAAGTTACAACAAGCATTCGAAGGGTGGGGGAGTTTTTAGCAAAAAACAGTTTAAGTATATTGCAAATCTGATTCCCCACAAGAGAACCTATCTGTGGGTGTGGGTCCTGTGCATCTCTGAGTGGGAGCTGGGCCCATGCCACACAGAAGGGTCTGCCATATCTCCTCCCTTTTGTTTTAATAGAACCGCTATGATCCCACAAAACTTGCTGTTTGCTGTTCTCCCACATGGCCCTGAGAAAACAATTTGCAAATATATCAAAATACAGAGAACATTATTATAATCAGTAAGCAACCAGTGGTTCCAAAGACGCACATTCTCAGATTAAGCCCAAACAATCACTATCAGGCAATAATGGTCAAATAGATAACATTCAAAAGAACTCTGAGGGCCTATTTTGAGTCAGGGTCAATTAGCTAAAGGACCATAAAATTCTGGGGAAACAAACTTATTTCAGGCTTGGACTCTTATCATTTAAATTAAGGGTATCAGCAAAGTAGATTTTATAGGATTTTATGCTTTCTTTCTTAGGCCAGATTGCCCCAGGGAACCTGCCCTTTCCAGCACAGGGCCACACCTACCTCCAGCATTGTTTCAGGCTTAAGTGGAGTTTTCTTGTTCTTGGAGAAGGAATGAGCACTCAGGCTATGTCTGGATAGCTGGGAGGTGAGGGTCTATCACTGTCTTTTTGCTATGACCCCCTGAGTCCTTCCTTGAGGGCCATCCACGTGGTCATGCCTGTTTTAGGCAACCCCTCCCTTGAGGGAATCTTACTAGTAATTGGCTAACTGACCAAGCATTGGAGGCCAGATATGGATGAAGCAGAAGCGGCATTCCTGCCAGGGAGATAAGCTTTGTCTCCTCAGTGGCTCAGGTCCTCTTGGCAGGACAGACCCAGAAGAACGGGTCCCTTGGGCTCTCACTCAGTCTAGCCATGGGGTGGCTACAGCCTCTGAGACTAGACGGGGCAGTTCCCAACATCTAATCTCCCAGCCTTTTTGTTTGTAAATGCAATTGTAGCTGTTAGACCTGTGAAATCTACTATTTGCTGTTCCCAAATGCAATCTTAAGAGAACAACCTTTATATATATCATAAAGCACAAATAAGGATTAAGACAAAGGGGGGATCCAAGGGCTGCTAAGACCCAAACTTGTAAGTTCAGTCCATTGAAACAGTTTTTAGGGTTCAACCATTGGACTTTACAGGGCATCAAGGGGTTGATGCTTTCTGCAGGAAGTACCTGAGCCTCGGCCCCTGTCACTGGGGCAGGCTCCATCCTCCTCCGTTGGCAGACCCAGGCCCATGAGTGACGGTATGAGTGTCCGTTTTCCTTCTGGTTGTTCAGGGTCAGCTGGGCCATCTGGTCTGTCAGTCAATTGGTTCTCAGCTCCAGGTAGCAGAGCTTGGTGTCTGTCCCTCTCATGATAAAGCTTTACTCTTTTGGTTGGCAGCCAGGCAGGACCTGTAGGGATGGAAACACACACACACCCTCTTCCCCAAGTTAAAGGATCTACAGGGCCTTGCCAAGAGCCATCTCCCAGCGAATCTCTATATAAAACCTGAGGATAAGATGACTTTGGCACCTTCTTCTGAAAATGTTTCTCAATTGGAATACAAAGTGATTCATCACAATTTAGAAAATTATAGGTAAACATGGCTAACATAATCAAATTTGGGGGGGAAAGGACTCATGACTCCCCCTTATTTCTGTTTTTTAATAAGATTTTTTAAAAATATGACAAGCCTGTTCTACAAATTGTCTGACCGATTGGATTGTAAGATATTCCTTTTTGTGGGATATTCCAACGCTGAAGAAAAACCTGAGAAGAATGGACAAGGTATACAGGGCCATTATCAGTTTTAATTTGCTGAGGCCATCCTAAATGACTAAAGGCCTCAAGCCAGAGGGCCTGTATATTTTCAGCTTAGCTTGGAAAGACAGGCCCCCTTCCTGTTTCTGCAAGCTGCAATGCATTCTCAGTTTTCAAGGAAAGTGGGAAAGATGGGGGGGTGCTCTGAAAAAATATGTTTTGTACAAAAAGTGGTTGTGCACCAAGGGCCTTTTGTGACTCAACTGATTAACCGTTTCCTTCGGGAAAATAGCCAGTTCTTACACAAGGAAACAATCAATGTTTTACAGGTACTGAGTTAAAAAATGGTACTTTGTCTTCTGTGGAAAGGGGCTAGTTTTACACGGAGGACACTATACCTATATTTCATTTTTACAATAAAGGTCACAGCTTGGCATAAACAAGGATTTTTAATATTTTTTAACACGTGGCACCCCCTATCCCACGTATAGCATGCTTTAGATGGACAAATTTATGAACACATTCACAACTTTCAGAAACAGTTTTTTTCTCTACTGGCAAATACATTTAGTACTTTTTTTGTTTAAATGGTCGAAAGTGCGTCGCTGTCCTGGCGCAGGGAAGGTCTCCCCCAGCCCACACTGGACCAGGGAGAAAAAGAGGCGAGGGAAACCAATCTCTTCTCTGCGCAGCTGCTCGGCCCAGCAAAGAGACCCACTCAGCGGGGGGTGATGCTGCAGTGTCCCGCGGGTCACGGCTGGGGGGCACGTGTCCCTCGGGCCCAGCAGGGTGTGTGCAACGCGGCCTTGAGGCTAACTGCAGCTGGCTCAAACCGCTAGGGAAGGGCCTAGCTAGTGAGAATCCATCCCTTCCCTTCCATACCTCCAAAATGTAAAGATCCCTTATCTGGGAGAAAACCAGCAGGCCCAAGATGCTGCTGAACCTAAAACATTGCTCTTGTTCTTAGAGAGCCTGTTCCTCATGGTTGAGGAAGCACAAAAACCTTCAAAGAAATTTTCTTAATGAGCCGTAAGATGCAGCTTAAAAGAAAGAATTTGCTGAGATGCCTGTAAACTATCCTATAACTAGTTGATGTTTTAAAGCTGATTAAAGGGAAAATCTTTGCTCTTTCTCCCAAGCCCGGACCTTGGTTGAGGTCACCTCCCGGCAAAAGCCTGGGAGAGGGAGTAAAGCCTCTGCTTACTAAAGAAGGTAGAGTTGCAAAGCGGTTGCAAGAGAGAGCGACCTAGGAAGAAAATCCTATTCCTCTGAATCCAACACACCCTACGGCATTCCCGAAAAGCACTCGGAGTCATTGGCCCTTAACTGGGCTGATGCACGTGTACTCCCACCAAGTTGGTGTATTGTCCATAATGACGATGGCTCGTGGCTTCTGAGCCCCTGTTCCGGGGAGCCAGCTGATGCGGACACCGGCTAGCAGTGTCCGACTCATTATGGATGAAATAAAAACATACACACAGACTACCGAGTCCAGTGGAGAAAAAAGGACGACAGCATGAGTTTTCTCTCAAGGGGAGCAAAAGCCATGGCCTCTGCCATGACAGGCCTCTATTCTATATCTCCTCACATTACAAGATCGTCCTTAATCACTATGCCCCGGTCACAACAAAAGGAGCCAATGCCCCTAATCACATCAAAGAAGGATATTAGCAAATGAAAAGGCAAAAGTGGTTGAGCGGGTTACACTGGTTTCTGCAAGGTTTAGCATGGATTTTAGGAAGTCACAGTAAGCATCTGCAGGGTGAGGGAGTTTTTAGCAAAAAGCAGCTTAGGTATATTGCAAATCTCATTTCCCACGAGAGAACCTGTCTGTGGGTGTGGGTCCTGTGCATCTCCAAGTGGGAGCTGGGCCCATGCCATGCAAAAGGGTCTGCCACACATACTAACTTTGGACATCGCCCATGATAATTGTATGAGCAAAAGTGAAAGGGATATATTTCTGTTTTTAATTTATTATTACAATCTAAATGGATACATGGATATTTCCCTTTTCTATATACATATTGGTAATATTCAATTATATTTCCATAACACTTTAAGAGATAAAGGGTTCCCTAGTTATAATAATCAAATATACTTGTAAGAAATAATATTTTTATATTTAGGGCACAAGCTCTTCCAGGTACTAAAACTGAACATGCAACATGAGGTATCTATATAAATTATATAGGATCCTGCTTGAGTGTGGTTGGTAGGGTAATTATATGGGTATAATAATTTATAGTTTTAATTTGAACATTTCACCTAAAATGTCATATGGTCTGCTTGAGTGTGATATTGTTATATTAAAGAATTACATGCTTATGATATTGTAATAAAAGATACAATTATTCTCTTTTGTACTACAAAATTAGTTCAAAAACCTCGCCCTTCCAATGGAAGGAGATATGAAAAGATGATGAAAAGGTGTTAATCAAGGAAATTTATTTAATAAAAAAACTCTTGAAGTCACCAATCAGTCTTTTAGGGCTTAGATTATTTCTTTGAAGGAGAGAAAAGTTAAACAATATAACAATAATAAAATAAGCCTGATTATTCCTGTTGCATCTTGAAATTTTAGTCTCTGTGTTTGGTTTCAATATAAAATGGTAAAAGAGAAATATAAAAACATTTACAATGAGTCTTTTCATGTTTGCAAGCATGTAATTAAATTTTCTTGTAATATCAAGTAAGAAAGGTAGAAAAGAAATTTCAACACTGTTATAAAATCTTGAAAAATGTGGTTAATAACAAAAGTGCAACACACTCTTATTAAACTATGTAATAAAAGCTTACATGGGAACATAGCTGAGGTAGGAATAGATAGAAAACTTTTTGCTATGTATTTGAAAATGCCAAGTATTTGAAATGTTTTGCTTATACAAGTAATATACTTACTTCAGAGAAGTTACACTTACATTTAGCTAATTAGCTTTATTTTAGGCCTGAGATTTTCAATGCCGTTTTGCTCAGTAGACATTCTGAGGGGATCATTTTCTAAGAATTAAAAGCATGAAGGATGACTACAACAAATTCTTATAGTATGTGTATGTGGAATTATGTCTGAAAGTGTGTTTTTCTTGGTGACATCATGATCTGAAGTTTTTACTGTATAGATGAAATATATGCAACTTACATGAATCTTCATTTCTGAAAGAAAAACACAAGTTTCAATAATGGTCAGAGTAAAATTTCAAACATGTGTTTGATTGTGTTGTAACCAACTTTTTGGCTTCCTAGAAGTAATCATTGGCAACAAAAAAATACTATTTTTTAGAAGAAATTTTAATTTATTCAGTCTATATTTTGAATTCTCTGTTTACTCACAGAAGCTGGTAGAACTGATTTCATTTTAAATTACATCTAGTATTTTTTTTTAATCTTTTAAATTCTATATGTCTAAGGGACGTTTGGCAATATATTTTATGTGGTTGGTTTGGGTTTGCTAAACATGAAGGCCCACATAACCCCCACAAGGGACATTCCTGGAGCACCCAGATCAGGTGGTCGAGGAGACTACACCACTGGGTCTCACAGGACACCTACTACATAAGGCCATTTTACCAAGACTGAGAGTCATAGAAGATCTGCCTAGTACATTGAAACAAACCCAAAGAGGCAGCCAAAATGAGGAGACAAAGAAACAGATCCCAATGAAAAGTAGGAGAAATCTTCAGGAAAAAAAGCTAAATGAAATGGAGGCAAGCAATTTACTAGATATAGAGTTCAAATAAATGATTATAAGGATGCTCAAGGAACTTAGAACTTCAACAAAGAGAAAGCAAGCTTAAAATAGGACATAGAAACCATGAAAAAGAACCAGTCAGAAATTAAGAATACATTGTCTGAAATGAAGAATACACTTGAAGAAATAAATAGCAGGTTAGATGAAGCAGAGGATCAAATCAGTGATTTGGAAGACAAGGAAGCAGAAAACAAGCAGAGTAACAAAATAAAAAAAAAAAAGAAATAAAGTGAGGATAGGTTAAGGACTTTTGGGACAACATCTGCATTACAGGAGTACAAGAAGGAGAAGAGAGAGAAAGAGCAAAGAATCAAGAACCTATTTGAAGAAATAATGACTGAAAAGTTTCCTAACTTGGTGAAGGAAAAAAGAAACCACACAACTCCAGGAAGTGCAGAGAGTCCCAAACAAGATGAACTCAAAGAGATTCACATTAAGACAAATCATAATTGAAATGGCAAAGGTTAAACACAAAAGATAATCTTAACAGCAGCAAGAGAAATCCAGTTACCTACAAAAGAGCTCCCATAAGACTGTCAGCTGATTTCTCAACAGAAATATTTCAACCCAGAAAAGATTGGCATGAAATACTCAAAATGAAGAAAAGCAAGGATCTACAACCAAGTCTACTTTACCTAGCTAGGCTATCATATTTAGTATTGAAGGAGAAGTAAAGAACTTCCTAGATAAGAAAAAGTAAAAGGAACACATTACCACCAAGCCAGTATTACCAGAAATGTTAAAGGATCTTCTTGAAGAAGGAGGAGGAGGAGGGGGAGGAGAAAAACAACAGCACAATATAATTAGAAGAGTAAAATGGCAATAAACACATACCTATCAATACTCACTTTATTTGCAAGTGGCTTAAATGCTCCAATCAACAGATGTAAGGCAGCTGAATGGATAAGAAAACATGACATCTACCCATACTGTCCGTAAGAGAGCCATCTCGGAAAGAAAGGTATACTCAAACTAAAAGTAAAGGGATTGAACAATATATTTCACGCAAATGGAATTTTTTTAAAAAAGCTTAGGTAGCAATACTTGTATCTGACAAAATAAACAATAAAACAAAGGCTATAATAAGAGACAAAGAACGACATTCTAATGAAAAATGGAGCAATCTAGCAAGATGACATAACCTTTGTAAACATTTATATACACACTATAGGAGCATCTAAACATAGAAATAGTGTATATACACACTATAGGTCCATCAAATTTTAATGGACACAGAGGGAAAGGTTGATAGACAGTCACATTAGGGGAATTTTTTAATAGTTTTTTTATATTTTTATTTTTTAAATATATTTTATTGATTATGCTATTACTGTTGTCCCCATTTTCCCCCTTTGCCCCCATCTGCCTGGTGCCCCCATTCCCTCCAGCAATCCCCCCTGCCTTAGTTCATGTCCATGGGTTGTGCATATTAGTTCTTTGGCTTCTCCATTCCTGTTCTGGTTGTTTGCTTAGTTTGTTTTTTCCAGAGTTAGTTGCTGATAGTTGTGAATTTGTGGGCATTTTAATGTTCATAGTTCTTATTTTCTTCTTTTTCTTAAATAAATCCCTTTAACATTTCATAATAATGGTTTGGTGATGATGAGCTCTTTTAGCTTTACCCTATCTGGGAAGCAATTTATCTGCCCTTCCATTGTAAATGATAGCTTTCCTGGACAGAGTACTCTAGGTTGTAGGACCTTGCTATTCATCACTTTGAATACTTCTTGTCAGCCCCTTCTAGTCTGCAAAATTTCTTTTGAGAAATCAGCTGATAATTTATGGGAGCTTCTTTGTAGGTAACTCTCTGCTTTTCTCTTGCTGCTTTTAAGAGTCCATTGGCATCAATGGATAGATGCACCAGACAGAAAATCAACAAGGAAACAGTAGCCTTAATGACACACTAGATCAGATGGATTTAATTGATACCTTCAGAGAATTTCTCATGGCATTTTTTCCCTGATATATGACCTCAGCAAGAGACACAAAAGAAAAATAAGCAAACAGGATGATATCACACTAAGAAGTTTTTGCACAGAAAGGAAACCATCAACAAAATGAAAAGACAACCCACTGAATCAGAAAACATATTAGCCATATTACAAGATATATTACAAGATATATCTTGTAAATGATTAATATTTAAAAGTTATAAAGAATTTATGGAACTCAACACCAAAAAAAACAAACAATTCAATTAAAAAATTGGCAAGGGACATGAATAGACACTTCTCAAAGAGGACATACAGATTACTAACAGACATATGAAAAGATGCTCAACATCACTAATCAGGAGAGAAATGCAAATTAAAACCACAATGACATCACCTCACATCTATCAGAATGACTGTCATCAATAAATCAACAAACAGCCTGGATAGACCTGGAGAGTATTAAGCTAAGTGAAATGAGCCAGTCAGAGAAATCCCATATGATTCCACTTATATGTGGAGTCTAATGAACAAAATAAGCAAGCACACAAAATAGAAACAGACTGACGGCTACTAGAGAGCAGGTCATTGCAGGGCTGCGATAAAAAGGCAAAGGGATTAAGCAAACAAACAAACAAACAAAACCCTCATAGGCACTATATTATGGTAATTACCAGAGGGAAAGGAGGATGGGGGACTTAGAAAAGGATAAAGAGAGGATGAAGAAGGTAAAGAGGGGAGTAAATGTTGCTAAAAAAAAGACTTGATTTTAGGTGACGAACATACAGTACAGTATATAGATAATGTGTGATAAAATTGTACAGCTGAAGCCTATGTAATGTTATTAACTAATGTCACCCCAATAAATTCAATAAAAATTAAAAAATAAAAATGGATCTTATGAGTACACCGTGCTACTGAATCACCCCCATACTACAGAAACCAAAAAGAAGTGCACTAGAAGAGTAATAAGAGTGGCTATACTCTGACTTCATTGTTCCTCCCCTGGACTTGCATAGTACCACACCAAGAGAGCCCCTCTGGGCCTGTATTTTTTTCCCAGTGGGGAAAAAGAGCCTATGTTGGACAACCAGCTCCACCAGTGTTGTAAAACACTTTCTTTTTCTTTTAATTTTTTTAATTTTAATTGTTGTTCTTGTACAGTTTTCTGTCTTTTATCCCATCCCAGCCCTCCTAACCTCCCTCCCATTTCCACCCCCCGTAGGTTTTGTCCATGTGTCCTTTATACTTGTTGCTCTAAACCCTTCCCCTTTTCCCTGAAATTCCCTCCCCTCTCCCCTCTGGTGACTGTCAGCCTGTTCTCAATTTCAATGTCTTTGGTTATATTTTGCTTGTTTGTTTGTTTTGTTGATTAGGTTCCTGTTAAAGGTGAGATCCTATGGCATTTGTCTTTCACTGCCTGACTTATTTCGCTTAGCATAATGCTCTCCAGTTCCATGGAGCCCACTCAATATCACTTCACAGGAAACAGTGGGGGAATGCGCTGGGCTCAAACACTGGGAATCAGACAGAAAGAGAACTGGGCAGGGTTCACAGAAACCAGCACTCACAGCTTGGCAGACTGCATTCCAGTTTGCAGCATCACCAGAGCAGAGATTCCAAGCAGTGGCTCTGCCTATCTGCAGAACTAAGCTGGTGGCTCCAGCTGACCAGGGAGTTCAGTTGGCAGTTCTGCCTGATTTGGGTCTCAACCAATGAACTGTACTGGCTGTGGAGCTCATTTTACACCCCTCCCTGAGAAGGAAAACAAATTCACAGTCCTATCCAACCACTGAGAATAGCTTCTAGTCTATTCCAACCAGAAAGCCTAGCCAAAAAATGTGGGCATCTGTGAAACCCATCTTATAGTCCCACTTGGCCAAGAAGCCAAGTCAGTAGCCCTGGCCAACTGTGAAGTATAAACTCTGCAATATCCTCCCCACCCAAAAAAATCCCAGGGAGCCTTAACAGTGACATTGGGCAGCCTGGGAGCCCAGCCTATAGCCCAGACAAGCAGCAGAGTTCAAACTATGGTCCTGCCTGTTTGCTGGATACAGCCTGCAACCTTGCCCAAGAAGGGACCGCAGCCAATGACCTCACCCAAGCTCAGAGCATAACCTACAGCTCCGCCTGATATGGAAGCTTGCACAGAGACCCTTGTAGACCATGGAGCATAGTCTCTAACCCCATCCAACTGCCAGATATAACTGGACGCCACTCCCATATAGAAAGACCAGCCAGTGACCTCGTACAACAGCAGAGCACAGACAGTGGCCTACCTGATTGTGAAACATAGCCTGTAGCTCTGCCTAACTTTGAGACACACTCTGTGGTCCCACCTGAACACAGACTATAGCCTAAGACCCTCTGTAAAAGTGAAGTTCTGCCGGTGGACCCCTAGCCATGGGTACTATCCAGGTGGGGAGCACAGTCTGAGACCTCACCTGACCAGGAACAATTACAGAGCCCATCCCATAGCCCTGTCCAACCACAGAGTTCAACCAGTGGCACCACCTGGCCAGAACACAACCTGTGATCTCACCTGAACAGAAGTAATCCCAGAGCTGAACTAGCAGCCCCACTTGACCAAGGAACACAGTTGGCAGCCCTGTCGGATCTGGGGGTCACCCAGTGACCCCAATTTAAAGCAGAACTCATCCACCAGGCCCACCCAATCATGGAGCCCAGCTTACTGTACATCCCCTGACTTTAGAGCATGGGCAGTGGTTTTGCTTAACTGGAGACCCCAGTAGCAAGCCCTTATTGTCCACAGATGCTACCAATTGTCCTGTCTAGTATCTAAAACTGAGCTCACTATTGACAGTTTTTCCTGCTGATGTGAACTTATAAAGTCTGGATCAGAAGACTTCTTCCTCGAATACACAGATAACAATGCAAGGAGTCAAAGATCATGGAGAGTCAGGTAAACATGATACCACCAAAAGAAACTAAAAAAGCTCCAATAACTGACACTAAATAAATGGAGATCTATGTATGCACTCTTCTGACAAATAATTCATAATAATCCTCTTCAAGAAGTTTAGTAAAATACAATAACATATAGACAAGTAAATTAGGGAAACAATGCATGAACATAATGAGTTCAACAAAGAAATAGAAACGATCAACAAATAAGAAGAAATTCTAGAGCTGAAGAAAACAATGATTAAACTGAAGAATTAAATAGAGAGCTCCAATACTACGCTCAAAAAAGCAGAAGAAGGAACCAGTGAACTAAAAGACGGCTCATTTGAAATTATCTATTCAGTGGAGCCAATAAGTAAAAGAGAATGAAAAAGAGTGAAGAAAGCCTACAGGACTGTGAGACACCAGCAACATACAAAATTTAGTTGCATTTCTATTCCTTAAACCAAATATCTAAAAGAGAAAAAAAAATCTCCCTTTATAATAACATCAAAAACAATAAAATACTAAGGACCAAATTTAACCAACTAAGTGAAAGGTCTATAAAATGAAACTACAAAACTTCAATAAAAGAAAACAAAGACGATATAAACAAGTCAAAAACATATCTTGTGTTGATGGATTAGAAGAATTAATATTGTTAAATGTCCATACTACGTAAAGCCATCTATAGATTTAATGCAATCCCTATCAAAATTACAATTACATTTTTCATAGAAATAGAAATAGCAATCCTAAAACTTGCATGGAACCACAGAAGACACCCAAGCATCCAAGAAAATCCTGAGAAAGAAGAACAAAGCTGGAAGCATCACACTCCTGATTTCAAACTATATTGCAAAGGTATAGTAATCAATATAACATGGTACTGGCATAAAAACAAACATGTAGATCCATGGAACAGCATTGAGAGTGAAGCAATTGGCCCATTCACATACAGTCAATGAGAGGGAAAAAATGAGGACAAGATCATCTCTTGAAAAGAATGAAACTGGAGCACTCACAAAAATTAATCCAAAATGGATTAGAGACTTAAATATGACACCTAAAGCCATAAAACCCTTAGAATAAATCATGGGGAAAACTCATTGGCATTGGCTTTGGCAATGACTTCTTGGTTATAACATTAAAAGCAAAAGCAACAAAAGCAAAAATCAAGTGGGATTACATCAAACAAGAAAGCTTCCACATAGCCAAAAAAAAATCATCAGGAAAATGCAAAGGCAACCTACAAAATGGAAGAAAGTATTTGTGAACCACATATCTGAAAAAGGATTAATGTGAAGTTCTTTAAAAAGAGTGATTTCTTAAACAGTATCCCTAAGAGGTACTTGTGTTTGCTTACCTCTGGGGAACACACACTAATCTATGAATTTAAAGCAATTGTTTCTCCAAGGATGTTGTAGAAATCGGTAGCATTTTCCTGCTAGGGAAGTAGTTGGGTAAGGCAACAAAACTTTGAAGTGGTAAGTGTCATGTTCTATGATGTACCTCCAACACAAATCACAAGCAATTCAAAGTTTAAAATGTTCACTTCCTAAATGGTAGTCTTTTGTACTGCCCACAAATCTGTGGTACCTGAAGAACATGGGAACAGAAATTTGTAATATTGTCTATTTCTGCAAATAGCTTTTAAAAATGAAAGTCTAAATATCCATGAGCTACTGTATAAACTTAGATAATACATTTTATCTCTTTAAATCAACTTTTCCCTCACAATGAAATTAAAAAATTGGCTATATCCCCTCATGGCCACTTTATATTTAGGCTATTGTTATTATTCTATAACTCTGTAAATATTAATAAAATTATTCTCTTATTTCTTCCTCTGAAAGCTCTATTGATCTAAAGCATATTGTTTAGTGATGCGCTGTCTGTCCCCTTTGAGCTTGATGGGGATTTATTTAAATGTGAGAATGTTACTGTGTTAAAAAAATGGATTTGTAAAGGCATCAAAGAAGGAAAGAAACAATTGAATAAATTTGGATAAAAGGGGATAAAAATAGGAAAATAACAAAGCCAGAAATAATGTTATAGAAATTAATATTATACAGTCATATTATTGTCACAGGTGGGAGCAAATTGTGCTCTATCTAGCAGCCAGAGAAACAGGGAAAAGCAATAATTTGAAAGACTTACTGAATATAAAAGTATGACTTTTCCTGAGGGAAAAAAAAACACTTTTTATCTTTTCTCAAAGGGAGCGATGTTCGTTGTGGTAGATAACATCTTCAATATCTCAGAATTTTATAACAGCTGAGTCTTATAATATTTTCAGTAGCTTGAGGGTGAACGTCAAAGCTCACATTCAGTGTAATGTTATGCCATTGAGCAAGGCAGGATTTCTAAATATTGGCCGTAATGGCATGGATGATTTTTGGGGGCTGGATGATTTTCATGTTGTGAGCAGCTGTCCTATGCATTGTGGGATGCTTGGCAGCATCCCTAACCTCTACCCACTAGATGCCAATATCAGCACTCTCTCTGCTCTAGTGTGACAACCAAATATGTCCCCAGACATTGCCAAATGTTTCTGAGGGAACAAAATCACCCACAATTGAGAATCATGGAACAGCTGTAATTAATAAATTACCAATTATTCAATTACATTTGTAAAAAATGCTACAAGAAAGAAATGGGTTTAGGGATGAAGAAATGGTTTTTGGAGGAAGTAAGACTTAATAGGAGACCTTGAAGGTAGTGAGTGTTAAGCAACACAAAATGTGGAGTAAGGAATATTCCATATAGAAAGATAGTGTGTGTACTCGCCATGAAGTGGTAAAACAGACACAACATGCCATTGAATCAATACCAATGACCAAGATAACAAAATCAATTTCCTGTCATTGTCCAACCAAGAAGTTGACTGAATAGTAGTCTCCTAGCACTCTGGAAAGGTGAGGTCTAATTTTTTTTAATTTTTTTTTTTTTTTACTTAGGAGCTTGCAATCTTGTAAAGAAAGTAGAAATAACAGACAAAACAGAACTGGGTAATAATTAAAGCTAGCTTGAAGAAGTTTGGATAAAAGGAAAAAATAAGAAAACAATAAAGCCAGCAATAAAGTTAGTAAAAGTACTTACTGTGAGTATAGCAGCATAGCAGAATGAAAGAAGCCACATGAGCTAGAGAGATTAGGAAAAGGTGTGATAGGAATTGACATTTGAAGGAGTGGCCTGATTGTGGGAACTAGGTAGTAGAATAAGGGCCGTTAGCGGGAAAGGAATAGCATAAAATGGCTGGATATGGAAAAGAATTCACGAACTGGTCAACATAAATAGTTTCAAGGTTCTTTGTTAGAGAATCAGGAAATGTTGTACTACCAAGCCATTCCTACCTCTCTCAAGCCAAAAGAATCTACCTTCTTTGCTTCGTTTGGGGATCAAGTTACATTTGACACAAAGACTGACAGTGAATGGCAAGAAAAAACCTCTAGATAGTTGCTACAGTAGAAGGCTTGGGCAATGGTGGAATCTCTAAAGAACTGTCTAGGTGGTTTTGATTGGTTATTGTGCTGAATTAATCTAAAAAATCTTTTTACTTTTGAGGGGTATGATCCTAACACTGAGATAATCTCAACAGTTTAGAAGAGTCTGGAGCAGTTACCCAGTTATTTTCTTTTAGAGTCTATTCAGAATGAAAGTAAGACTTCAGAATGAAGTCAGAATGAAAGTAAGTTTACTTTACTTCAGAATAAAGTAAATTAGGTACTGTTCAAAATCAGAATGACTCTCTTTACTTGACTAGGCTTGATTTTAGGTTTTCTTTTTGTTTTATTTTGTATTATTTTTGTTGCTGCTGTTCTTTTAATATAAGCAATGAAGAAAGCTTTTAAATAAAAAAGACCAGGAGATTAAATTCATTTTTACCAATTTTTTAAATCAATGAATTAAAATATACTATGCAGCTTTCAATATTGCCAAGTTGGTTTTAGTTATCTAAAATGTGAGCATTGAAACTCTCCTATTTTAGGGAAACTGCACATGAAGGGGTTTTCTGTTTCAAAGGAAAGAAGCAATGTTGGCCATTTCTTTAACCTTTTCTGTCATAGAAATGTTTGGCAATATTAATGTCCAACCATGGGCATTATCTCATACAAAGAAAGTTCAATGAGAAGGTAACACTTTCCTATCAATAATTACCTTAACTACAAGCTGGTAGAAATTTTTAATATCAATTATGCACAAAAACTTTGCAACTATTATTTAGTCTGTTATCTTTGGTATAAGAAATGTATTGTTAGAAGAAAAATACATATTTTTATGTGACTTGGGAATAGTCGTTAATAGTCAAAGTATTTCCATCTCTTTTCTCCTTCAAAGGAGAAGAAAAGTTGTCAAGTATATTGTGATAATTAAGGGCCTCCAGGCCTATAATGGGGGATTTGATCAAAGATCTCTTTGAATGGATAATTAAGACATACAAATTATCTGAAAAATAGTTGTAATCATATTTATAGAGACAGATGTAATGGTGGTGGTGGTGGTGAGAACACCACCAAGTATTAGAAGGTGGGGTCAAACCAGACCTCAGTTCAGAAACCTCAGTACTTCAGTTCTGGCTTGGAAAGAATTTACAGCTAAGACTCAAACTGTAAGATAAAGTTTATTTCACAAGTCACAGATGTAGAATAAATGGTAGAAGAAATGAGCTCAGGAAATAAGATACATGGCAAAAGAAGAGCATTTGTAGCTTAGGAGGGAGGAAGGTAATGGTAATGGTAACATAACTGGGGGGATGAAAAGGAGGGGAAAAGATGAGGGCGGGTTCCTAGGAGGAGAGAGCAAGCTGGGTCTTCAATATTTAGGGCTTTTAAGGTGGACATTTAGGAGCGGTCTCAGGAGAGGACCCTGATAGAATATTCATCAGCTTTCCAGGGGTGTCCTTTCAGGGTTATGGTCTCCACTGATTGGTCGGAGCCAGTGCAGGGGGTCATTAGTCAATGCAGTCCTGAGATCCTGAGGTCAGCCATGGCATTACTTGTCTGGTTTTGCTGAACCACACCTCAGGCCTTAATGTAACTGATGTGGGTCAGAATCTCATTGTCCTGAGGGCTTAGTGCTTAAGGGATGTTCTCCAGCCTCCTTGATTTTTCCACCTCTGAGAAGGTCTAACCTGCATGATTAACAATATTCCAGAGGAGGAAAAGTCAGGGGAGGATCTGAACCACATGACCAATGCTATAGAAGGTCGGGGGAGTCTAAATCACATGACCAGAAATACTCTAGGAGAAAAAAGTTCAGCCCGAGGGTGGGGTTTTTGTTTTCCCAGTGTTGCCCATTACCAGACACCTGAAGCTATCTATGCTGGTGACCTTCTGAACCTGGTCCGCCATCCTTCCTCTGATTATGTCTGTCCAACTGCTGGCCACATAAGAATTCAAATATTCTCATTGTCATACATGCTCCTTTCTGAAAATCATTTGTCTTTAGTTGTCCTTCATTTTTAATGTAAGCCTCATTGGGGAAGTTTTCCTTTAGTTCTACTTAACAAGATGGAAGAGTCATAAAGTTTAGTTTGTCTAAATGTCCCTGTACCTCACACCTTTGCAACTGACAAGGAAAACTAGTTTAACTGTCTGAAAATTTCAAGGGTTGTTTTACATTAAATATATGCTCTGTAATTGATTGTGGCAAATTATCCTGTTGATAGAGAAACATGTACCCAAGTTCCATGTGGATATTATTTCTTTGAACACCAGAAATAATTCTAAGGTAAATGTGTTCAAAGTAATCATTTGAAATGAGTTAACTATATTTCTAGTTTGTAAATTACACAATATGTACTATTTTCAATCAAACAGTGACCACTAGAAATCAAGGAGTTTGTATATTAGAAGGATGGCTTTCAAAGCTCATTGCTTGAAAAATTACCTAGAGATCAGTTTTATTTTATCTTCTCAGACACAGAGGTTTAAAGATATGTGATGCTATTGAAATTGTTTTATTTTTTGAAATCAGCTTTTCATTTTCTTTACTACATGTAGCAATGTAGATAGACATTGGAAATAGGCTTTATACTAGAGCTTAAAATTCCTCAAAGGAATCCCATGTAAATAAAATCCTTCATTAAAATGATGAGGGAAAGTTATATTTTTGGTTAAGTAAAGATTTTTTAAAAATATTTTTATTTTAATTCTTAGTTTCAAAATGTGCATTGGCATGACCCAACTCTAAAGCTTTGAGGAAGCTTTGAGTAGATTTTGTCTCTTTACTCAGAGGAAAATTTTCCTTGTTTGATTTATATAATTTCTTAAGCACACTCAAATCTTTCCTTGATAAAATTGAATTTTATAATATTCCAGAGACATCATTCAGGAATTCATTGATGGTGTATGAGAAAGTGTCCTTGAGTAGGAGTCTACTATTTGAATTTTGGGAAGATTAACTGACTTCTTTGATCATCTGTTTGTTCATTTGTGAAATAAAAGTATTCATCTATGAAACCATTTCTAAATCTTAAATTTCTTTAGAGCTAAAAATTTATAACTCTATTGTGAATTTAGAGAAGCAAAATATTTGAAAGATTATCAATTTGTCATAGATATTCCATAGAACACTCTTCTCAATGAATACTCAATATTAACTGATTTTTATCTATAAACCTAATGCCACAAACAATGCACATGATGCATTTGAGTAATTGAAAGTTCTGAATTTGTTGGTTTGAATGCTGCTTTTATTGTGAATTGTTTAGTATACATTATATAACTGAGTAACTAATAGAACAAATTCATATCAAAGGGACTAGGCATACACATGATTGTGAAATAAGTGAAATATATCTTTGGTGTTCCTACTGACCTGAGTGCTTTCCACTTCCCATTGTAGTTAAGGACTTTAATTCCCCTTCTCAATGTCACCTCTCAACAAAATACCATCTATAAATGATTGACAACAGTTTAAATCATTTTCTTTCTTGAAATTAAAAAAAGATTAATTTGCAGTAGTTTTTCAGATAATAACGTGTGTCTGTGTGTGTGTGTGTGTGTGTTTATGAATGGCATGTTTTGGGCAGCCTACCTCCTTTCTTTTTATTGAGTAAACACATCACATATCTCTTACAATGTGCATTGCCTTGTATAAAATGCACTGACTGAAACATACAGACTCCCTACAAATCACAGGGCCTCCCAAAGCCTGGACTCTAGTAAGGAAGAATGACAATGAACTAAGTCATCATTACAAAACATAAGTCTGTGATTTCTGTGATGACCTGGTAGATGAACACACAATAGTACTTAATGTTTTGTTTCCGATATTTAATGTTTTGTATAACAAGAGAAGTCGTAAGTGTCTTCCTTAATTTCTCTTTAATTGTTAAAAATAAAACAACAGTAAAGATTTCTGTCAAGGAAAATACCCATTCTCAGTGCTCAGCTTTTCAAGTATATGCATTCTTTTATAGCAGCCACCCATGCTTATATGAATTTTGTGTAGTCATTAACATGGTAAAATTGGAAATTTCGTATGTTACTAATGTTATCTAATATTGTTATCTAATATCTAATATTGTTATTTAATGTCTAATATCACAAATATTATAATAATTATAATTATAAGTATAAATAATAAATATAATAATTATCTATATAATTACTTACTTTAGGGTAGACATAGTATAACTTTGTGATGAGATGCCATCATCTACTCCAGCAATTCTGTTTTGTAAATATTTACTCTTTTCAAAAATATTACCTGGAACAGAACATCATCCACAGAGGGTTTTTTTTGTTGTTGTTGTCGATTGTTTATATAATTAAATTATAGGATCATAGGTATGAACACTTAGTATTTCTTGTTAGGAATTTTTCATTGTTTTTCAAGGATGTTATACCAATTTTTTATGCCATCATAATTATAAATTTTATTTTGAATAAATTATTTATTTTGTTCAAGAAACATGTACTGAATATTAGTGTGGCCAAGGTTTGGAGTTGAACGAGTTGAAGGTATGTAATGCTAATCGTATCTATCGTGTTACCTAAGTGGGTTGAACGAGATAAAGTCCTTTGGAGCCAATAAAGAATCTCAGGGTACATTGGAGGAAGGAATTGTGAGTGATTTTTGAAAAATTTTACCCTTGTTTATTCTATTACAGTAACCCCAATTTCCCCCCTCTGCCTTTCTCCATCACACCCCACCCCCAACTACCACACTCCATCCCCACCTCTTTGTCCCTATCCATAGGTCATTCATACGTGATCTTTAACTACTCCCTTCCCCTTCTTTCCATCGTTCTTCCCCACCCTCTTTTCTCCGGCCGCTGTCAGTCTGTTTCCTGTTTCTATATCTGGTTCAGTTTTGCCCATTAGTTTATTTTGTTCATTAGATTCCTCTTGTAAGTTATTTATATGGTAATTGTCTTTCACCTACTGGTTTATTTCACTTAGCATAACAGTCCCCAGTTCCATCCATGCTGTCCCAAAGGTAAGAATGCCTTCTTTCTTTCAGCTACAGAGTATTCCATTGTGTAGATGAACCACAGTTTTTTAATCTATTCACCTACTGGTGAGCACTTAGGCTGTTTCCAACACTTGGCTATTGTAAATAGTGCTGTTATGACTATTGTGATGCATGGGTTCTTTTGAATTGGTGTTTCAGGATTCTTAGGGTATATTCCCAGCAGTGGAATTGCTGGGTTATAAGGCAGTTCCATTTTTAATTTTTTGTGGAAATTCCATACTGTTTTCCACAGTGACTGCACCAGTCTGCATTCCCACCAGCAGTGTAGTGAGATTCCCTTTTCTCCACAACTCTCCAGCACTTATTTGTTGATAATGGTAGCCTGATGCGGGCACCAGCTAGCAGTGTCCGCATCGTTATGGATGAAATAAAACATACACACGGACTACCGAGTCTGGTGGAAGGACAAGGACGACAGCGAGACTTTTCTCTCAAGGGGAGCAAAAGCCATGGTGTCCACCAAGACAGGCCTTTATTCTATATCTCCTCATATTACAAGATGGTCCTCATTCACTATGCACCAGTTACAACAAAGGAGCCAATGCCCCTCGTCACATCACAGAAGAAGGATATTAGCAAATGAAAAGGCAAAAGTGGTTGAGCCGGTTACACTGGCCCCTGCAAGGTTTAGCACTTGCCGGGTGAGGGAGTTTTAGCAAGAAGCAAGTCTCAAAACAGCTTAGGTATATTGCAAATCTGATTCCCCACAAGAAAACCTATCTGTGGGTGTGGGTCCTGTGCATCTCCGAGTGGCAGCTGGGCCCACGCCACGCAGAAGGTTCTGCCACAGTAGCCATTCTCACATGTGTGAAGTGATATCTCATTGTGGTTTTAATTGGCATCTCTCTGACAGCTAGTGATGTCGAGCATTTTTCATATGTCTATGGGCCATCTGTGTGTCCTCCTTGGGGTAGTGTCTATTCAGAGCCTCTGTGCATTTTTTGATTGGATTGTTTGTCTTCCTGGTGTTGAGTCATGTGAATTCTTTATATATTCTGGAAATTAAACCGTTGTCTGATGTATCATTGACAAAGGTGTTCTACTATACAGTCAGTTCTCTTTTTATTTGGAGGATGGTTTCTTGAGCCATGCAGAAGCTTTTTAATTTGATCCCATTTGTTTATATTTTCCCTTATTTCATTTGCCCTAGAAGATATATCATCAAAAATATTGCTACGTGGGGTATCTGAAATTTTCCTGCCTATGTTTTCATGGTACCATGAGTTAAAAGTCCTGTTTCTATTTTGAGTCTATTCTAGTGTATGGTGTAAGTTGGTGGTCTAGTTTCATTCCTTTTGCATGTACCAGTCCAGTTCTCCTAATGCCATTTATTGAAGAGGCTATTTTTATTCCATTTTATGTTTGTGCTCCCTTTGCCAAATATTAATTGACCAAAAAGACATGGGTTTATTTCTGGGCTTTAAATGTTGGAAGTATTTCTTCTAGATCTGTAAAATATTTTGTTGATATTTTAATAGGTGTTGTGTTGAATCTATAGATTGCTTTGGGTAGTACGGACATTTTAATGATGTCAATTCTTACAATCCATAAACAAGGTATATGCTTCCATCTATTTGTGTCTTCCTCAATTTTTTCCTTCTGTATTCTACAGTTTTCCAAGTATAGGTTTTTTACCTATTTAGTTAAGTTTATTCCTAGGTATTTTATTTTTTGTTGTTGTTACTATAGTAAATGGGATTTTTTCCTTGGTTTCTCTTTCTGATAGTTCATTGTTGGTCAGCAAAAAATATCTTCAATTTCTGAATATTTACTTTGTATCCCACTACTTTGCCAAATTCACTTAATCAGTTGAATAATTTTTTGGTGGGGCCTACAGGTTTTTCCATGTATGCTATCATGTCCTCTGAAAATAATGACAGTTTTACTTTCTTTTTTCCTATTTAGATGCTTTTTATTTCTTCTTCTTGTCTGATTACCATGGCTAGAACTTCCAGTATTATGTTGAATAATAGTGGTAAGAGTGGACAGCCTTGTCTTATTCCTTGTTTTAAGGGAAAAGCTTTCAGTTTTTGCCTATTGAGTATTGGCTGTAGGTTTCTCATATATGGCCTTTATTATGTTGAGGCATGTTCCCTCTATTCCAACTTTGCTGAGTGTTTTTATCATAAATGGGCACTGGATTTTATCAAATACTTTTTCTGCATCTATTAATATAATCATGTGATTTTTGTCTTCCATTTTATTTCTGTGATATATCTATCACATTTACAAATTTGTGAATATTGTACCATTTTTTAATATCTGTAATAAATCCCACTTGATCATGGTGTATGATCTTTTTAATATATTATTGGACCTGGTTTGCTAGTATTTTGTTGAGGATTTTCACATCTAAGTTCATCAGAGATATTGGTCTGTAATTTTCTTTCTTTGTTGTGTCTTTACCTGGTTTTGTATTTAGGGTAATACTGGACTCATGAAAAGAGTTTTGGAGTTTTCCCTCTTCTTGAATTTTTTGGAATAGTTTATGAAGGAGCTGTGCTAGTTCTTCTTTGGAAGTTTGGTAAAATTCACCTGTGAAGCCTTCTGGTCCAGGGCTTTTTTGTTTATTGAACATCGGTTATCATCTATGTCTTAGACAATTACTTTGTTTAACCTTCACAACAACCTTAAGGCATAAATATTATTATCATTACTTTTTTATACTTGAGGAATTTGATACATTAGAGGAACATAGTACCATGACAAGATTCTTCAGTAATTTGGTGGATGAACTGGAGAAAGTAGGAATAAATGATCTCAGTAGGGGTTCAAACCCACAGAATCAAATAATTATTCTGATCACCCTTTAGATTAATATATTAAGGGTTTTAAGCTTTGAATACGTATTTGGGTCCTGAGTATGGTTGAATTGGAGAGCCTGCCCAGCAGCCTTGGACCTCAATTTACAAGCAACAAGAAAACATCTCAGTCAAGATGGTGGTATAGGTAACATAGCTTACCTCCTCACACAACATCAAAATTATAACTAAACTATAGAAAAAACATCATTTAGAACCATCAGAAATTGAGCTGAATGGAAGTTCTACAACTATGAAATTAACAAAGAAACCAACTACAGAATTAAAGAAGAAACCACATTGAGACTGGTAGGAGGGGCAGAGACACAGAATGGGCTGGTCCCACGCCCATGTGTGGTGAGTAAAAATCACGAGGGATATCTTTGGAGCAAGGGGTCCCAGCTTTACATTAGGCTTCCAAGTCCAGTGTTCCGGTGCCAGGAAGATAAGACCCCAAAACTTCTGGAAGCAAAAACTAGTGGGGATCGAGACTATGGAAGATAGAAACTATTGGACTCTCAGGCAGTCCCTCTTAAATGGCACAGACTTACCTGGACTTACTCCCTCTGAGTTCCAATGTGCGGAAAGCAGATTGAAAGGCATCAGAGATATATAGGGAGAAATTGAATTGTTCAGCATCAGGGCAAGAGCTGGGGGGTAGCTTTCTCCCAGACAGAAGTGCTGGCAGAGGCCACTGTTCCTTTTCTGAGCATTCCCCTGACAGAACCACTGAGACTTCATCAACCTCCCTCATACTGCTTGCCCCACCCTGGTGATTCCCTGAAGCTGCTCTGACCAACATTTTAGTTCACCCAAGATGTTTCCAGTGGATTTTCCATGAGTGGCTTGTCTTGGCCCATGCCTCAGATTTTCCTAAATTCTCTCAAACAAGCAGCATTTGGCTTCAGCAAGCCCCACACCTCTCACTAAATTAATCCAGGTCTGGCACTGGCAGAACCAGGCCTCAGTTCATAACGTGGCATCACCTGGGCACCTCCATGCCCAGCACAAGTAACATCCATCTGCAGATCGCTTTGTAGCTTATGCTTTGTGGCCCAGGACAGAACACAACTGGTGGATGACCTTGAATGTGCTAACAGCAATCAAGGCTCAATTACAAGAAGAGATTATACACAGCCCACATGGTGGGTATACCTTGAACAACCAGCTTGGGGAATAGGGGGGGCTGTGCCACTGGGCTCTACAGGACACCTACTACATTAGGCCACTCTACCAAGCCTGGGAACATAGCAGTTCTACCTAATGCATAGAAACAAACATAAGGATGCTGTCAAAATGAGAAGACAAAGAAACATGGACCAAGTGAAAGAACAGAACAAAATTCCAGAAAAAGACCTAAACAAAATGGAGATGAGCAAACTACTAGATAAAGAGTTTAAAACACTGGTTATAAGGATGTTCAAGGAACTTACTGAAGACTTAAACAGCATAAAAAAAGATCCAGTCAGAAACAAAGGATACACTGATTGAAATAAAGAGCAATTTACAAAGAATCAAAGGAGAGTGGACGAAGCTGAGAATTAAATCAGCGATTTGGAATATAAAGAAGTATAAGAAACAAGCAATCAGTACAGCAAGATAAAAGAATCTAAAAAAGGGAGGGTAGTGTAAGGAGCCTCTGGGACAACTTCAAACATCAGAAGGAGAAGAGCAAAAGACACTGGAAAACTATTTGGAAAAAAAATGAAAGAAAACTTTCCTAACTTATTGAAGGAAGTAGGAATACAAGCCCAGGAATTACAGGGGGTCCTAAACAAGGTGAACTCAAAGAGAACCACACCAAGATACATCATCATTAAAATTAAAAGACAAAGAAAAAATCTTAAAAATAGCAAGAGAAAAGCAGTTAGGTACCTACAAGGCAGCCCCCATAAGACTGTCAGCTGATTTCTCAAAAGAAACATGCAGGCTAGAAGAGATTGGCAAGAAATATTCAAAGTGATGAAAAGCAGGGACCTACAACCAAGATTACTTTACTCAGCAAAGCTATCATTTAGAATCAAAGGATAGATAAGGAACTTCCCAGAGGAGAAAAATATAAACCACCAAACCAGTATTATGTGAAATGTTAAAGTGTTTTCTTTAAGAAGAACAAGATAAAAAAATATGAACAACAAAATGGTAATAAATACATATCTATCAACAATTGATTCTAAACAACAGAATAAGCAAACAGATCAGAAACAGAAAAAATCTCTCTGAGATAAATGAGAAAAATAACTTATGACAGTAAACTCAGTTTCACTGATTTACAGCAGGTATATGAAAGTAACCTAGTAATTATATGAGATGAAATTTTATGACTGAACAATGCATGGTATAACACTATTTACCTAGAATGAAAGTTTAAAATTTTATTTCTGTAGTCACCTCTATGTGAGTGACAGTTGTCTAATGATATCTGATTAGGAATGAATAAATACTGCAATGAAAAACAACTACAAATAAATAAAAATTATGTGAGCATTTATAATATATTCCTTATATTCTAAATGGAAAGAGATTCAACGTTTTATTGAAACAACTCGTTTGTCTGCACCTCACAGGTAAATTTTGAATAATTAACTTAAAATGATTATTTTGTAGAATACTGAAATATTTCTTCATCCAATGCTCTTTGACATCTTTACCAGATCTTGCTCTAAGTAACAATTCTACCTTTGACCATACTTCACACACATTCAGTCATGGCCACTGACTGCAACATGGAGTCCAGGTTATATTCTTTTCATTCAAGGGAATTTAGAATTCTTCTGTGTTTGGAAAGACTCAGATGTATGAGGAATTAGACTAACATAATTAATATCTCCTATAAGTAGAATCAGAATTAATCTCTGTAAATATGAAAAGTTAAAAACTTCTAGCAACTCTACTGTCTATTTTATACTGGGGATTGAGATTGGTCCTACTACAAAATTTAATGTCTATAGTACAAGCCCTGACTCAGCCATCACAATGGGTACAGTCAATAGAACGTAATTTCTCTATGTAGGATCTTATATTCTAGAGTGTTTGACAAACAAATAACTGATGGGTCAAAAAGAACTTATAACTGCCATTTGGAATCTCAAGCAATGTGCTGTGTGGGGATAGAACTTCTAGAGACACTTTACATTAGTCTGATAAGGGGAGACAGTAGATTCAGCCTTTAAATTATAATTTAAAGAGCAGGGATTTACCAAGACCCAAGTTGAGGGCAGGGATAGAGGAGTTGGGGAAGGAAAAGAAGGAACCCTTGAGTTGTAATATCTGCATGAGCAATGGAGTAAAGGCCGATAGTAGATAGGATTGGCCAGGAAAAGACTTGTACAATTGGAAGTAAACATAATATTGTCTGAGGGGAAAAAAAAAGACTTGTAAATGAATATAGTTTGGAGTGGAGTCAGTGCTTAGAAGACAGAGGCAAGGCTTAACGATAGTACAGGTGATGGCTTCCCTGATTGTTTTTCACAAAGGTCTATAGAGTGATACCATGCTTGGTATCACTAGGAGTATTTGCCTTCCTATCTTTCTCTATCATTGATAGTTCAGAATCTTATGAACTCTGCTGGAAGGCCAGCCCAAGCCAGGTGAGCACAGAAACAGATATTATGTTCTTGTTTGTTTAACTTATTGATATACTAATATATTTTGAATTATTGATTTTTTATTTAGTATTGCAACTTCAAAGAATTCAAAGGTGGAATAATAAATGCCATCATCTTGTCTTTCAATTCTCCCATCCATCCATCCATCCATCCATTCAGTAAATCTTGAGCACCTGCTGTGTTCTATGTTCTTCATACATGCTGGGGTTATAATGCATTAGAAAAGCTCTGATTTCAAGAAGCTCACAATACTCTAGGTGGGGAAACAAATATGCTATCAAATATGTAAAGTGTAGACAATGTTCTATGGAAGACAGGAAAACAGTGGGCAAACTGCATACCTATGGCTTTGCCAATGATGGTGACTTTAAAATTTTTTTAATTAAATTTATTGGGATGGCATTGGTAATAAAATTATATAGGTTTCAAGTGTGTAATTCTCTAATACATTATCTATATATTGCATTATATGTTTACCACCCAAAGTAAAATTTTCACCATATATTTGACCCACTTTACCCTTTACTGCCTCCCCTCACCCCGTTTCTCTCTGATAACCATTATACAGTTGTCTGAGTCTAAGTTTTTGTTTGATGCAGACACTGGCCAGCAGTGTCCGAGTCATTATGGATGAAATAAAACATACACACAGACTACTGAGTCCGGTGGAGGAAAACGGACAGCATGGCTGTCCTCTCATGGGAAGCAAAAGCCGCAGCCTCCGCCATGACAGGCCTTTATTTTGTTTCTGGTCACATTACAGAATGGTCCTCATTTACTATGCACGGGTTCGCTATAGGTGGTTACCTTTTACAGACAACAAAGGAGCCAATGCCACTAATCACATCACAGAAGAAGGATATTTGCAAATGAAAAAGGAAAAAGTGGTTGAGCCAGTTACACTGCTCCTTGCAAGGTTTAACACGGATTTTAGGAAGTTACAATAAGCACTTGCTATCCCAATCCAGGGTGAGAGAGTTTCAGCAAAAGCAAGACTAAGTGGTTTAGGTATATTGCAAACCTGATTTCCCATGAGAGAACCTATCTCTCATGGGAGTGTGTCCTGTGCATCTCTGAGTGGGAGCTGGGCCCACGCCACGCAGAAGGGTCGCCCACATTTGTTTGTTTGTCATTTTTGTTCATTTATTGTTTTCAGTTTTATATCTCACAGATGAGTGAAATCATATGGTTCTTGACTTTCTCTGTCTCACTTTTTTCACTTAGCATGATATTCCCAAGATCCACCCATGTTTTTGCAATAACAGTATTTTATCTTTTCTTATGGCTGAGTAGTATTCCACTTTACATATGTACTGCATCTTCTATATCAAATTTTCTATCAAAGAACATGTTAGTCATTTCTATGTCTTGGCCACTGTGAATAATGCTGCATAAACATAGCTATACATATATCTTTACAAATAACTGTTTTCAAGCTTTTTGGGTAGATACCCAAAAGAGGGGATTCTGGGTAAAATGGTAACATTCTTAAATTTTTGAGGAACTCTCATATTATTTTCTGTAGTGGCTCTACCAGTTTACATTCCCACCATCAGTGAATGAGGGTTTCCTTTTCTCAAAAAGTGAATTTTAATTTGAGTTATAAAAGATAAATAGATGTTCTCCATGTGGAGAAGGAGAAGAAAGAATAACAGCCATTGACCAAACTCTGCTCTATGACAGGCACCAGGTTGTGTTTTATTTTGCATAAGACAACATTTAGTTAACCTTGGGATTAATCTTATTATCTCCATTTTATAGGTGAAAAACATGGGATTCAGAGAGATGAAGCAACTCTCTGAAGATGACACAGGCAAGTCATCATATAAAAGCTGAAATACAAGCCCAAATATGCAAAAGCAAAAGGCTCATAGTAGTTCCATGATGATATCCTAAAAAATGGAAGATTAGTTTTCAAAACATTAACATTAACAGAAGACAATAGGGACAAGAATTATTCTCGGCAGTGAAGCAGGCAGAGTTTACGTAGCTCATGTCACTGGCTGCCATGGCTCAACGTGATAGCCGTGTTCCAAACTAAAGACATATTCCATCGTCTGGACATTTTCAGTCTTTTCAACAACAGCATTCACTTGTCATATTTTCATATTCTCAAACCATCTTATTCTTTTCCTCTGATAATGAAATGAACAGTTTTAAATGGGCTGATCTATAGATAAATCAGTATAAATTTCCCAGCCTGCTGTCTTAACACATCAAAATAATTTCCTAGCATAATAATTTGCAATAAAAATATAAAGTTTCTAGAACCTTAAAATATGCTGTATATTTTATTCTTAGAGCACATCTCAGTTTTGACTAGCCACATTTCAAGCACTCAGTAGCCGATGTGGCAGGTTCATGGCTAATGTATTTATTTGACACTATAGCCCATAAGAGACATATATTGAATGGTTTTAATAATAGTGTATCAGCTACTACAGCAAGTTAGTTGGAAGGATACTTTTGATCTGGAGTGGCTTTATTGCTTCTCACATCACAAAAAATAAATAGATCAGGTTCTCAACCTCAGGTGAATTTTAGAATCACTTAAGAGTTCAAGTGTCCCACCAAAGTTCTGATTTGGTTCAACTAACATGGGGTTCAAACATCAATGTTTTTTTAAAGCATCCACGATGATTCTACTTTGTAGCCAGGGCTGAGAATCACTAACATAGGTATAGCTAATTCTTAATTCTTGTTGTGTGTACCAGGAAAAGGTCAGGATAAGTGAGAATATCAAGAACTTAACTTCATTGTTCTCTTCCTTCCTGAACAATAGACCAGCAGAGCTTTCTTGGATATTTCTACTGACTAATAGAACTTACACTTGCTTTAGTTTGAAGATAATGGATCCCTGGTAGGAATTATATACTCCAGTGATCCCATCCTTACTAGTCTTTTATCAATTTGGGATTTTTGTAAAAATCAAAATAGAAATAACTCAAAGTTAAAAAATACTGTTATTTTAAGCATTTGATAAGTTATGGAACTAAAAAGCTTTAGTTAGAGGTCTTTAAAATTATGTATATATTATATATTAGGTAATATATAGTGGAAAGGTAGGAGTATGTAGACTTCTATAGAAACTGATTTCTTTAACACTGTGGAAAACTAATGCTTTAGAACACAGGTGGCAAACACAAGGCCCGTGGGCCAAATCCAATCCCCCGCCTTGTTTTATCCAGCCCGGCACCTTGTTTCTACCCAGCAGCAGCACTGAGTTCCTTGCCCCTAGTTAAGGAGTAGTTACATTTATACAGTCCAAAAATTACATTCAGTCTTTTGAAGGCAACCATGAGGCTGATGTGGCCTCCACTGAAAATGAGTTTGCCACCCCTGCTTTAGAGTCTTTGAACTTGATTTCCAACAGATTAGACTTCTGCATTTGCATTTCTCTACATAGTCTTCATGGTCTGGAATTTGTAAGGTGAGGAAGACTGGAGAAAGGCAGGACATAAGTATCTGCTGCCTGTGCCACAGGCCTGATCCTTTGTTAGCCGTAATAGAGCATAAAAATGCATGGATATCCTTGACTCCATCCTTAGCTAATGTCCCATTTGTATCTAATGTTATAGATGCCATTGTAAATTACTCTTAAATTAAGGATTACAATCTCAAAATAATATGGTTAAGATAATAACTCCAGTTTAAAAGGAACACATCAAGCTTTCCTAATGCTGAAGCAAATACCATCCAAATGAGTTGACCAATATAACTAAGTCTACATTAATAGAGCAAAATTATTAGCACCTGGTTACCCAGAGAATATCTAATACTGGCATGCAATTGCTTTTTTATGATTATTACAATAGTGGTTTATTCTCTTTTAACTCCTAACCATTCTCTTTGGAGAACACTTCCTTTTAATATGTATAGAGAAGCCTTAGGCTTATGACAAGAATATTTACTACCTTCAACATTAGGATATTTCTTCATTTCTGAACCCATTTACAACATTCATAAAACATCAGTCAAAATGCTGAAATCAGCTTTGAGAAGGTAAACTCATGGTATTCTGTGAAGTGAGGAGGTCTGAGAAGCTGAGATTTGGAATGCTCTGCCTGTGTGTGTACAACACACATACACCGAAGAAGCAGGGTTAATAAATGCTGTAAAGATCCTGGCTGGTGTAGCTCAGTGGATTGAGTGTGGGCAGTGAACCAAAGGGTCGCCAGTTCGATTCCTAGTCTGGACACATGCCTGGATTGCAGGCCAGGTCCCCAGTAGGGGGTGAGTGAAAGGCAACTACACACTGATGTTTCTCTCCCCTCTTTCTCCTTCCCTTCCCAGTCTCTAAAAATAAATAAATAAAATCTTTTTAAAAAAAAAAGATTAGAGAATTCTGTAATTAAAAAAATGCTATAAAGAGGACTTAAGAGTTTAAAATCTGAACAACATACATCATTGTTTTAATGGTGACGTACTGTGTCATTAGTGATAGCCTCTTTTTCTGTTTCTGCACCCTAAGGACATTTTCTAGTAATGGCTGTATCCTCAGGTTTTGAAATTAGAAATGAAAGCTTTAAGAAAATAGCAACCTTGCCTGAATTCTCAGAAAACCAAATGTAGACTCATACTGTGATAAATAGTCTATAAGTCTGTAATATTATGATGTAGCCAATCAGATTAGGGACAATTTAATATAGCAAGAAACTAGTCAGCTGCATTGAGTCAGTCCCTGAGGGTTCCATTAAAATCGGATGAATCAGAGCAGGATGGCTACTAATCTCGTGCTCATCTAGGTTACATGGGAATAGCCTGAGCCTATGGATTTGAGTTGAGGAAAACCTAAATGCAGTCTCTTTTTAGATATTTAACACACAAACTGGTCAGCACATTTCAAAGTGGGCATCTGTTAGATTCACTAAACAAATCTTGTCAAGAACTTCCCGATTCCTCTCAGACATACATTTAGAGACACTGGCAGCCATTTTTGTTTTTTGTTTTTGATCAACAAACAGGAAAGTGATGTATAGAATTTATAAAGATTCAGTCTGTTTCTTCAGTCTGTTTTCTCTGTAGAGGGGTGCCTGAGTTTGTGAGAGGTGAAATGCAACTCTAGAATGGTTTTATTTGGTTGAATACTTCTTATCCATGTTTTTGGCATAGATTTATCAAGTCTCTTTGAATTAATCATGCAAAATTCCTATAAATCTCCAATTGTCTGAAGTAGTATGTAGAATTAAATTTGACCTAAGTCTGTGGTTGGCATTTTTGACCATTCAGAAATTTGTAATATTGATAAAAGGGAAACAACAAAATTTAGAAATTTTAACTACAGCACTTAGTAATTTCAGAATGGAAAATCTAAAGGTAACTTTGAAGTCAAATTTACAACAAAATATTTTATTTTACCAATATTGCATCAGTTGTTATTTATTTTAAGGGACAGATACTAGATGTGTGTCAGTTTTATGACAGGTGATCATGTTTCCCATTTGAAATAGTCTTCTGTTCCAAGGCTGTAGAAGCAAATTAACATCTTGGTTTCCACATCTAGTTTGGAGTTCATCAACACTGGAATGTGAAAAAAAAAAGTGGACAATGAATCTGGGAGAAAAATAGCATTTTGTTGATTACCTACTTTGATCAAAGACAAGTATTTTCACGTAATTACTATCATTCCAGTTTAGCTGATGAAGGCTCTGATGCCACTGAAATAAGAAACCTCATGTGAATTTCCCCATTGGTGTAGTGTAACAGAGCTAGGCAGGGTTTGTCTAGAACCAGTATTCTGGTTAACAGGCCTTGTGAAGAGTAGTGAAATTGATTTCTAGAGATACACTTTTAGTTTTGGCCTATCCAAGTTAAACTAGTGTTTACTGGGCAGCTACTCTGTGCAAAGTGCTATGTTCTAGTTTACAATGGAGTAGGTGTAACTTGTACCTGTGTATGTAATATACAATGAAACAGCTCTTGCCCTCTCAGTTTGGATTAGGCATACTTTCTTTATGCCCCATACAGCACCCACACAAATCTGGATAGATTGGCTTATGGTGTAGTAAACGAACAAACCCCAGATCTCGGAAGTTTAGCACATTAGATGGGTATTTCTTGCTAATGCTCCATCTTTATCACGGGTCTGCTGAGAGCCCTGTGCTGCATCGCCCTCTTCTCTTCAGAACCCAGGTTTCCAGATCAGGCATCTTTGGGAGTGATCTCAGAGACCATGCACAGGGAAAACAAAAACAGGGAAACTCATGCCCTAGTTTCTAAAGATTTTAGACAGAAGTGATTCAAATCACCTCCACTCCATACCATTGCTTAAAATAACTCATGCAGCCACAATGAACTTTAACAGAGTAGAATGTGTACTTTATCATGTGATTGAGAGGAAAGACAGAAGTAATTTTTGACAATACTGACCATCATAATACTTTGTTTTTCCTCTGGTATGGGACTCATTCATGTTTATTGTTATGTGCTTTAACAGAAATTCCTTTATGGTCGTGTTTTTATTATATCTTCAATACTAATCTAGAGTTGGGCATATACACTACTTGTCAAATTAAAGATACATCCTTTTTACAAATTCACAGTAATTAAAAAGTTAGAGTCAATAGGCCCCTGGGAAATCACAAAATCTTCCAGTTGCTGGATTAAAATCTCAAAAGAAAACTTTTTAAAAGGCTTGGACAATTCACACATATATTGCCATGGGGTATTTTACAAAAGAAAAAATTAGTGTAAGTTTCTGATGTTATACAGAGCTTGAGCTAAACCTTAAAAAATGTCCACTTATCTTTCATCAAATAATTGCTTATTTTTCTGCTGGTCTAGTTGTGGTGCACCAACCACATATAAAAGACTTGTGCAGGAGGCATCTTTATCACTTATGAGTGCTCTAACAACCTTCTATCTCAGGATGCTTCATGGCTTTCTCAGGTGTGATTCCTTTCCCCTTTTCGTCTTGAGATGAAACATAGATTAGTATATACCATAGCAACACTTTTTCTTGGCATAAAACCATTTACTATCTCACCCTTTTCCTGCAAAAGAATCCCATTGTTGTACAAATTTTGGAATTTAGTTTATCATTTTTCAATCTTCAGTCTCTCCAAATGCGGTATTTGAGGTAGATTTTAGAACTATACAGCCTCTTCAATATCTTCAAAAACTTAAAAACTGGCACATTTATCTGAGATAGTTAAACATGCTAATAAAATGGCCAAGTTCCTTTGCTTTGAGCTAGAATCATATTACCAACCTCACAAACCTAGCTATTAAGTCATAAATGAGATTAACTTTTTAAAAATTAAATTCTTGTAACTTTTAGATTGCTTGGGAGACAGAGATTTTTTTTTATTTCATTGTTCAAGTACAATTGTCTGCATTTATCTCCTCACTCCCCGCCACACCAGCCATCCGCACCTCCCTGCCCTGATTCCAACCCTGACTTGGTTTTACTCATGTGTCCTTTATAGTGGTTCCTTAAAATCCTTCTCCCTTTCCCCTCATTATCCTCTCCCACCTCCTCAGATTGTACAAGATTAAGAACAAACTGTCAGATTGTTCTTAATTTCAGTATCTCTGGTATTTTACTTGTTTGTTTTGTTAATTAGGATCCTCTTAAAGGTGAGATCATATGGTATTTGTCTTTCACCGCCCTGCTTATTTCACTTAGCATAGTGCTCTCCAGATCCATCCATGCTGTCCCAAAGGGTAGGAGCTCCTTCTTTCTTTCTGCTGCATAGAATTCCATTGTGTAAATGTACCACAGTTTTTTGATCCATTCATTTACTGATGGGTATCTAGGTTGCTTCCAACACTTGGCTACTGTAAATTGTGCTGCTATGAACATCGGAGTGCATAGGTTCTTTTGGATTGGTGTTTCAGGGTTCTTAGGATATAATCCCAGCAGTGGAATTGCTGGGTCAAAAGGCAGTTCCATTTTTAGTTTTCTGAGGAAATTCCATACTGTTTTCCACAGTGGGTGCACCAGCCTGCATTCCCATCAACAGTGTACTAGGGTTCCCTTTTCTCCACGTCCTCTCCAACACTTGTTTGTTGATTTGTTTATGATGGCCATTCTGACCAGTGTGAAGTGATATCTCATTGTGGTTTTAATTTGCATCTCTCTGATGGCTAGTGATGCTGAGCATCTTTTCATATGTCTCTGGGCCTTCTGTATGTCCTCCTTGGAGAAGTGTCTGTTAAGGTCTTTTGCCCATTTTTTAATTGGGTTGTTTATCTTCCTGGAGAGGAGTCATGTGAGTTCTTTATATATTTTGGAGTCAAACCCTTGTCTGAGGTATCATTGGCAAATATGTTTTCCCACACGGTTTGTTCTCTTTTCATTTTAATACTGATTTCTTTAGCTGTGCAGAAGCTTTTTATTTTGACTAAGTACCATTTGTTTATTCTTTCCTTTATGCCCCTTGCTCTAGGGGATATATCAATGAAAATATTGTTGTGTGGAATATCTGAGATTTTCCTGCCTATGTTTTCCTCTAGGAATTTTATGGTGTCACTGCTTATATTTAAGTCTTTTATCCATCTCAAATTTATTTTTGTGTATGGTGTAAATTGGTGCTCGAGTTTCATTCTTTTTTCCCAAGTAGCTGTTCAGGTCTCCCAACACCATTGTTAAAATGGCTATTTTTGCTCTATATTATGCTTCTGCCTCCTTTGTCAAATATTAATTGACCATACAGACTTGAGTTTATTTCTCAGCTCTCTATTCTGTTCCATTGGTCTGTGTGTCTGTTCTTATGCTAGTACCAAGCTGTTTTGATTACAGTGGCCTTGTAATACAGTTTGATATCAGGTATTGTGATCCCTTCTACTTTGTTCTTCTTTCTCAAAATTGCTTCAGCTATTTGGGGTAATTTATGGTTCCATATAACTTTTTGAAATGTTTATTCTATATCTGTGAAATATGTCATTGACACATATTTTTAAATACCAGACTTGGTAATAGTTGTCTATATGATGGATGAATAATGCTATAGTGAGTTTACTCTTGATGTACTTCCAGGGCTAGTGCTTACCAGACATGGATGACATTCTTTAGACTGCCCTTCTCATTTGAAGTTTCTGCAGACACTCTCCCATATATGTTGAGTGGGAAATGCGCTGTGTAACCCAATGCTCTTGACCATAGATTATTGAAGAGTGAGTGGAAGAAAGAGGAAGACAGAAGGAGACGGAGGATGAGAAGAACAGAGAAGAAAGAGGAGGGGAGGAAAAAGAGGGAGGAGAGCTTTGGGCTTTGGAGCTGTCCAGTTCTTTAACCCCTGGAGATAGGATTCTTTCTTGTTTGTTTATTTATAAGTGTTCTTTCCATAAACTATTTTTTCTGCAGTAATTTGAGCATGATGGTATTATTTCATAAACAAAAATGACACTATTAGAATAGCCTCCTATAAACAATGAGCTGTCCCATAGCATCTAAAATAGAATTGATATGCACTGAACTTTTTAGGAAACACATCTTGTAGACAGTACTTTCTGTACTTTTCTCTCACCTTCTGGCATGCTGCTATGGTGGTAATCTTGTCACTCATGTAACAGTGAGAATTGTTATAAATTACTCCTTCTTTAGATATATTCAGGGACTCTAAAGAGAAAAAAATGAAGTTGAAACATACACAAAAAAAACATTAAAACCTTAAACTTCCCTCCCTTAAGCAACTGACTTTGCTTGACTTAAATATTATATAATATCATGTGTACTACTTGCAATACCTGGATTTTTGCATATTTTAACCTTTTATACACAACTTCAAAAAGATGAACATGTATATAAAATAGCCTTCTTGCTTTCAATTTCCTGTCCATATAAAGCCAGTCTTTCCGCATGTTACAAAGTATGAATCCTGATTTTCAAAATAAGACAAGCTCAGGTAGTGTTAATCAAAATGTGTCTTTTTCTGTATTTAATCCACAGTTCCAGGAACTACAATGTTGGTTCATCAAATTCCCACTTAAGAGCCCAGCATGAATAAATACTTTAGAGTACACTGTACTTGGGGAGAATTTTAAATGGATATACTCACCCTCTTTGCAATAGACTTTCTGGTCAAAGTTCACATCCATTCTGTTTATTTTTAGTTCTTCAATCTGGTTCAAATTTTTATCCTATACTATTGGTGAGCAGTGGCAATTGTTCATAATATGGATGTTATATAAGGATTAGTAATTATTAGGAAAGGTTTCAAATTATTGCTTTCAGCTCTTTTGGAGTGCAACTGATAGTGGAGGTTAATTTTTTCCACCCTTATTGAGGCATAATTTACAAATAAAATTGTATAGGTTTAAGGTATACAACATGACAGTTTGATATACATGTATGTTCTGAAATGATTACTATGTTGGGCTAGTTAACACATCTGTCACCCCACAGTCATCACCCTTTCGTGTGTTGTGTGTGTTGAGAACATTTAACATCCACTCTTGCAGCAGACATGAAATATGCAATGCAGTATTATTAGCAGTAAATAAAAGTTAATTGCTTGAATAAATGGTCTGACTATCCAAAGGAACTGCCAAAAATTCTTCCTTCACATTGAAACTTTAAACACAAAACTAAATCTTCACAACTCATTAAATCTAAGTAACTGGCAGTTTACAAGTCACTGAGAATTAACTTAAATGATCTCTGTAGAACCCAGGATGTATTCTGTATGGATCACTGAGTTATTCAAAGGATGAAGAAATATTTAAGTATTACTTTTTGTCTACTCTTTTTATGTAAGGGATTTCTTGGTCTTCTAAAAAATGTGACTACTGATATATGAAAAATACTCAACATCACCCACTATCAGAGAGATGCTAATTAAAACCACATGAGATATCATCTCACACCTGTCAGACTGGCAGTTATTAATACATTAACAAACAACAAATTTTGGAGAGGATGTGGAGAAAAGGGAGCCATAGTGCACTGTTGGTGGGAATGCAGACTGGTGCAGCCACTGTGGAAAATAGCATAGAATTTCCTCAAAAACTTAAAAATGGAACTACCTTTTGACCTCTGATCCTACTGCTGGAAATATACCCTAAGAATCCCAAAACACTAGTTCAAAAGAATGTATGCACCAGTTCAAAATAATGTATGAACCTCATGTTCATAGCAGCACTACTTATAATAGCTGCAATTTGGAAGCAGCCTAAGTGCCCAACAGTAGATGAGAGGGTAAAAAAAAAAAAAAAAAAGAACACTGTGGCATATTTACATAATGGAATACTAGACAGAGGAAAAAAGGAATTCCTACCTTTTGCAACAACATGGATAGAACTGGAGACTATTATGCTAAGTGAAATAAGCTAGTCAAATATCATATGATCTCATTTATAAGTAGAATCTAATGGGAAAAAAAACCTAAATTAATGAGAAGAAATAGAACCAGAGGCATAGAATTATGGAACAGACTAAAAGCTATAAGAGGGGAGGAGGAAAATGGGGACTGATTAAAGAAGGTGAAAGGATTAATCAAGGAACACATTTGACAGACACATGGACATGGACAACAGTGTGAGGACTGACTATGGAAGTGGGGGATGAGCTGAGTGGAGGGGGATGAAGTGCAAAAATTAGGTCAACTATAATAGCATAAACATTAAAATATTAAAAATAAAAAAGTAAAAGATAAATAAAAAATGATTAGTTGCCTACATCTCATCTAAGACTTGTAGAACAGCAATACAGAACTTAGTCCTTGAATTTTCTTTGTTTGTTCATGGAGTGGGCATTTATTGAGCACCTGCATAGTGATCAAGGGCCTGACCTCTGGAGTGAGAAAGATGAAGAAAGACATCACCACTCTGGGACCTCAAGTCCATGGCTCACATTCTCTAAGCCCCAGCCTTGTAACTTACAAAATGAGTATCATATTAGGATCTACTTAGGGTAGTTTTGAGAATTGAATGAGACAATGCAGCTAAAGCCTTGATAAAGAGATTTGTGAGTTGAGATTTACTCAGTACAACATACTGAATTATGATGTTGGTGTATAGAACTCAGTGAATCCTCAATAGAAATGTAGGAAAGAATTCATTCTTGTCCAGAAGTTTGTGTTAAGGTGTGTGTGTGTGTGTGTGTGTGTGTGTGTTGTGGGGGAAGCATAAAAAGATAGTCCTTGCCTTTAAGAAATTTTTATAGTGTGAATGAGAGATAGAGACAGACAGACAGAATAAAATACTATATGAATTTGTAAAAGCAGAACCATATCTAGGTGAGGCATTAGGGAAATTTTATGAAGGAGATTACTTAGAGTAGGAACATGAAATATTGGTCAGCATTTGTATCTGTGGAGATATCCTGATATTGGAGATAAAGCTCTGAGAGAATAGTAATTTCTCCAGGTTTCTTCCTCAGCAAAAGTATATATAGTAATGACATGATAGTTGCTATACATTTCTCTTTTAAATGAATAGTTGTAGTAATTGCACAGAACCTGGGGAGTTGTAGGACCTCTTTGAACTTGTTAGAAAAACTAAAATTAACCTAGGTTTAAAAATGTTTTAGGAGTTTCTTTTTAAAAATTCTCTATTCAAATAATTTTAGAAAATTGTTGGTTGAAAATTTCATATATGGATAGAAAAATTTCATATATATATGGAGAGAGAGAGAGAAAGAGAGAGAGAGAGAGGGAGGGAGAGAGGAAGGAAGGAAGGAAGGAAGGAAGGAAGGAAGGAAGGAAGGAAGGAAGGAAGGAAGGAAAAGGAAGGAGAGAGTATTCCAACCTTGTTCTCAATCTTGGCTATATTTAAACATCTTTGTCTCCTTTCCACTTTTTTGGGCTTACGGAACAAACAAGCCTTTTCTTGCAGCAGGGATAGGAATTGTAATAAGGACCTTGCACCTGAGATGCAATTAAACAGGAGGTGCAGTTTAATCATATGGTCTATACTATGATTTATCTGCATTAGGCTTAATCATTAGAACCTTTTTAAAAACTAGCACTTTATTTGAGGTCAATCTTCATGCTTGTCACAGGTTGTAAAGTGACCATTAGTGCCTCACTATGTACTTCTATATAGTATTTGGAGTAGAAACAATTTATCAAGCACATTTTCTATGTTAGCTACTGTGCTAACTGCATTATTTCAATGCTATTCTCAGTAATTGTGTGAGGTAAGTAATAATGTATTATCCCTTCCTCACTGATGAAGACCATAATGGTTAGGCTAAGTAATTTGTGCAAGTCTCATACCCAGCAAGTGGTGAGGCAGGATGGAAACTCAGTTCTGATTTGAAAGACTCTTCTTAGCTCTGACTGGGTGGTCAGGAGGTTGGAGCATTGTTCCATACACCAAAAAGTTGTGGGTTTGATTCCCAGTCAGGGCATGTATGGGAGGCAAACAACTGATGTGTCTGTATCTGTCTGTCTGTCTCTCAAATCAATAAATATACCTGCAGGTAAGGATTAAATAAATACATAAACACTGTTCTTAATTACTATGTCTCCCTGTTTGCCCGTGGAGAAATTACTCAAAAAAATTACATGTACATACACACATATACACTTTTACATATGATATGTAAGGCTTCCTTTACATTCTGTTATAATTTAGCTGGCTACTTGTTAAGGGATTAAAAAGAAAAGCAAGATGTTCTCTTCTTAGATTGAGTTTTAAGAATCTAGACCACACTGGTATGTTTTTGCTAATTTTCAACTCAGAAAGCATGGAGATATTTTTGAAAATTAAAGTTCCTCTTCATTTTTGAAGCAGTGCAACTAGATATAACTGATTGTGACTTAGCTAGCAAGTATAACCAACAAAACTGTTGGACTATTGATGCTACTTATCAAAATTTATTCAGTAATTATATATTTCTTTCTCTTTATGCTCTGTTTAATTCCCTGACATCTCTGCCTCCCTTGAGGAACCACATAGTGTGACAGGAAGGGCATGTTGTCCAATAACCATCATTTTTAGGATTGAGCCCCTCATAGTTGTGATAACTTCAGCAAATTATTAAGCCTCTTGATGTGCCAGCTTTCTCATTTCCTAAGATGAGGTAAAAATAAATACCTTCTGGGGTTATTCTAAAATTAAAGCTGATGATGCATATAAACTACTTAGCAAAATATCAAGTACACAATAATATATTCAAAAATTAAAAAGTGTATTGTTTTCTTTTTAACCTTGAATTTTGTTTCATTCTTTGTAACAAGTGAATAATATCTACTTTCCAAGTATGCATGTGTGTGCATGTGTATGTGATGAAATATAAATAATATATGTGGAGAACCTAATACCTAGTAGAATCTTAGTGAACATTGGATCCTCTCTCTTCCCATTAATTCACATTAAAAATACATTTCTGCCACCTTTATTTTCCTTATTGGTGTGTGTATCTCTTTATTGGCCACCACTGTGTTCTTGGCTGGTATGCAATTTGCAGCTTCCAAGTTTTAACTTAAATAGTGAAGGAAGAGAAAAGATCTTGCAAAACACAATCTCAATAGGAAAAGAATAAGCTGCTTTTCAGATAAAGAGATGATGAACTTAAAATGTAGGTTCCTTTTCATATTTCAAGAAAACACTTTACATACTATTCTGGGAATGTAGCCAAAATGAGAAAGCCAAGAGTTATATCCAACAGATATTATGAGAGGGTAAGAGGAGTCACAGATATCTAATTACTTCTATAAAAAAGTACAACATCTCATACCTTTCTATCCACATCTTTCTTTTAGAAGGAAAGACAAGGGGTGGAGGTTATGTAGTAAATCCTTAAAGCACATTTGAAAAACATTTCTCTTTTCCTCTCATTCTCTTTCATTTTTATAGTGTAGGTTTAAGCTAAAATGTATGGAGATACCCTAGACAGAGCATTATTCTGAGGAAATTCTATGGAAGCAGATTTAATAATGTACACCCATCTGTACAATAAGTTTTTTGAACACCTACTATGTACTACGTACTGTGATAGATGCTGAAAACTCAGTCAAGGAATTAGAGGATGTTTTCTACATGTTCATACAGCAAATCTACCAATATTAGTGCATCTGCACACAAACAACTCTTCCCTTTCTCCCATTACAGTGAAGAGCTGCCCTAGATCCCATCCATGGTCCTCACACTTCCCTTAGTCACCGTGTCCCACCCCATTCTCCTGCTCTTGGACTTTGCTCTTTTAATTGGCCACCATTACTTTTCTTACCTCTTGTAAATTTTTTTTACTCCTTTTAACATAATGGGATCTTGCTTCCAAAACATGTCCCTATGACCTCACATCACTCTCCATTTCTCTAATGCTTTTTAGAGCAAAATTCCTTCAAAGAGTCATCTATACTCCACTTCCATTCTTCCAAGCTTCCTTCCAAACTGCTCCATTCAAGCATCCATCCCCATGTTTCTGAAGAATGGCTTAGGTCAAGCTTATCAGGCACCATCATGTGGCCAAACCCAGCACTTCATTCTCAGCTCTCATGTTCGTTAATGGAGCCCTAGCAGCAGACCCTTGGTTTTTAAGATTCATGTTCTGGCTTCCTCCGACCTCAGAGGTGGGTCCCTCTCAGTCTTCTCTGCTCTTTCCTCTGCATCATCCCCAGCAGTCAGTGCTGGAGTGCCATGTAAGCCAGTCCTCAGACCTTTACTTTGTTTTCCTCATCAGTGAATCCATCTACTCCAAAGAATTTAAATGCCATCTGTATTCTAATAACTTCCAAATATATCTCCCCAGCATCAAGACTTCTTTTCTTCCAAAGTCTAAAATATGTATGTATGTATGTATGTATGTATGTATGTATGTATTTTTGGTGTTGTTTAAGTACAGTTGTCTCCACTTACATTGCACTTTGGTCCCCCACCCCACTCATCCCCACCTCCCCACTTTGAACCTACCCCTCTTTGGCTTTGTCCATGAGTCTTTTACACATGTTCCTTGATGGACCTTCCCCTATATTCCCCCATTATCCCTCTCTCCCCTTCCCTATGGTTATTGTCCATTTGTTCTTTAAAACAAACAAGCAAGCAAAATATAACCAGTGTCAAAACTTCTTAATTTCTTAAACCAACTGTTTACTTGTCATTTCCACATCTGAAAATTTACTTATCTCAAATTGAACTCTTAATTTCTACCTTCAAAACTTTCTTCTCTCCAACTATTTCTTATTTTGATCACTCCAACTCTAGTCTTCAAACTGTTCATGTCAAAAAATTTGGAGTCATCTTTGATATCTTTCATTTGCCTTTCCTTACCCAATCTCTCAGCAAATCCAATCATCTTCACTTTTAAAATATGCACAGCATGTGACCTGTGTCCTTCACCTCTACAGCAATCTCTGTAATCCATCATGTCCCATTCTATCAAGTCCCTGTGTATCATCATGGCCTTGCCTTTCTCACATAGCCTTCATAGTGCTCCTTAATTATTCCAATCTCATTTCTTCCTTCTCTTTTCCTGTTCACTTTGCTGTGGCTACAATGCCAGATTGCTGTTCTGTGAACACACTAAGCTAATCCCAGGCCCATGGTCTTTGCACTTTCTGTCCCCTGGAATGCTCTTTCTCCATTTGTTATCATGGGCCTGCTTACAACGGAGGCTTCTACTTTAGCTTTGACTTCATCCAGCCCAGCAAAACACTCCTTGCTGCAGCCCCAAAACACTCTATATAACCTCGTATTGCCGTATTCTTCATAACATTGCAGTCTTCTTTTTTCATTTTTATTTTTTGCTGTTTGTTTTCACTACTAGAATGTCAGTTCACTGCTGTATCCCAGTACCTAGAAGTAATACCTGGCACCTAGTATGTGTTAAGTAAACATTTCTGAATGTGGAAGTATACCAGTATGGTTCCTGTCCTCACAGAATTTACATTGTACTGGGTGCTAAAGACAAATACAAGTAAACAGGCAAGTAAATAAAATAACATACATATTTTGAGAACTAATTTTGATAAATATTTAAAAAACAATGCCCAAGGCATTGATATAGAGACTGATAGGGAAAATTAAATTTAGGTTGATCGGTCAGGGAGGCTTCTCTGAGGAGGTGGCAATTCATGATGGAGAGAAGTTAACTATTCCTGGATTAAAAGGAAATCACTCTATTTCTTGCAAATGCTGGAAAATGTAAATACAAACACTTGATCAACAACCTCCTCATAATATTTTGCACAAACCTTTCAGTATAAATATGCATCGTTGTAATGGAAGAGTAAAGAACATGTTTTCACTCAGCTAAGGGATAGTAGAAAGAAAGAAACTTTTATGCCGACATCAATGAGATAACTGCAAACACAAATGGAAAATTCTGCCTTGGGATGCATAATGGTGATGAATCCTGACTGATCTCAAGGTGTTTGTATACAATCTACATGCTTTGCCTCACTTTGAGAAGGAAAATCTGTCTGAAGTTTAGAAGTAGAATTAAAATCCTTCATTGCACCCTCACCTGGCATCAGGATACTAACAGACATTAACAATATCATTGGGGTTAGGAATTAACTAGCTAAAAAGAATAGTATCAATGGCAATTTTAATAGTAGCCAAAATTTATTGCACACCTACTATGAGTCTGACACCTTAAAAATAACATCAGCTATGGTACTTCATTCATGTTATTTTTGTGCTATCTTTCCCTTTTTTATATAATGACTGTATTTCTCCACTACATTTTCTTTCTTCACCTGGTAGTTTCATATAATTGATACAAAATGAACTAAACTAAGCTTCCTTTCTGGACTTTGCTAACTGGCTGGCATTCTTTGTCCATCAAGGCTGATATCTTTTCCTTCATTCCCTTTCTCCTTCCTTCATGCTTCCCTGCCTTACATTTGGCTTAGTTGCATTATTGTCTTACCTCTGTTTCCAGCACCCTATCCACACTTCAACCTTCCTGGTGCACTTCAGAAATTGTTATTTGTATCCCCACAAGTCTGCATCTCTTTCCTTTCACAGGGCACCAGTTTTCCAGCTGTCACAAGGTCCTGCAGCTGGCTCCCCATTGGTTTTGGTGCACAAGTGCCAGTCTCTGCTGGCAGCTCCTTCTCTGGCCTTTTGGTGCCAGCCTGCTCCCACTGCATGTAGCACTCCAGGGAGTGGCCAAGAATTGTTTCCATTTGCCTCCTCTACTTCTGGGGCTTGCCACAGTTTTCTTCAGACCAGCCAAGTGTCTGATCCTCAGAAAATTACTTAATGACTTCTGATGGATCTTCACCCCTCACAATATCTGTCCTTTCTGAACCACCACCAAGAAAAAAAAAAAAAACATGTGGAGAAACTATGTTGTAAAATGCCTGTGAATAATGTAGTTAGCCTTTAAAAATTTTAATAGCAGCTAAGAAAGGCAAGCACAAAGGTTTATGAAATATATTGTTCAGTAAGGGTTACATTTGTGTCCAAAAAATCAGAAATCTCTTTTCATTTTGCCTTTGTGCAACTGTGAAGGGGCAACAGTGCGCTCAGGTTCATATTACTTTAAGCGTCAGTAATACAACTGGGAACACTGAATTTCACCCAGTACACTCAGCCTCAGGGCATGGGCACCACAGGATAGCAGGTGAGAGAGCTTGGGAGGCACAGAGACTTAGGGCTGAAGGCCACACCATCATAAATGAGCTGTGCTGTCTTGAGAAGCTACTTAAATTCCTCTCTTCAGGTTTTCTTACCTATAAAGAGGGGGAACGTAATTCTTACTTTGTAATGCTGTTATAGGGATTAATTAAAGCATTAAATATGTAGTGCGAATCAATCTAGACTCATAAATTCAGGTCTGGAAGAAAACAAGCCGTCTTCATTTTCTTTAACTCATTATTTCTGACTGAACACTTCTTCTGTTGAGTTAGTAGAGATACAAAGATAAAAACTCAATTTAATTTGTATCTGCAATCCTATTCCCACTTTCTCAGAGAAACAAGACCCCCTGTGGGAGGATAGTACCCAGTGGCTAAGATTTTGGCTGTTAGATATTGGCGAGAGTCTTAGAGTCTTGTCTGAGGTTGTCAGTTTACCTAGCTGGCCTTGGATTCATCCTCAGCATGTGGTCCCTTCAGATCGTAGGCACCCCGAGGCTCTCTGATTCTCTCTCTATCACCCAGCTTGAGTACAGAGTATTTATTTGCTGAAGTTCCCTAGATGCCCACGTCCTGCATGCCACTTTCTGCAGTCCTCTTGCCTCTGTTACCGAAAACCAGGGGATAGGTTTTCTCTGCTCTCAGGAACCATAGAATTTTCTGTCTTCCTTTGTTTCTTACTCAAGCCAAACAAATGTTTTACTATAATGATACAGACTATCCCCCTTCTACCAGATGAGTCTATATGTCAAATGCCCTTTCCCTTGTTCCTCTCAGGAGCATCCAGCGGTATTTCCTCAGTAGACATGGAAATTCTGAACACAAATTACTCTTCCCCAAACTTCTTAGGAGAAAACAAACAGAAATTCTGTCCCTAGCCTTGAATGAAGGTTAGGAAGAGTGGGCATTAAAAGGGAAAAAATCTAGGGTAAGAAAGCACCTAATTCAATACTTTAAGTTATCATTATTCATCATGTGTAAAAGTATTATCATAGTGACTGGTCAACAGTAGGTGTTCAAGATGTTGGACTTACTACTGATATTAAAAGTGATTCTCTAATATTTCTTTTGTCCTCATGGAATCTGAACTTCCTAGCATCTGTCTTCCAGAATGTCTGGATTCTGGGCAATCATCTTGCAATGGTTGGCCTGAGATCAGGAGAGAAGTCTGTGACTGTGGAGCACAGCAAACTTAATTGGTACAAGGTGCTAAAGGGCTGGAAGGGGACCCCGCTCCACATTTAGGTCTGTGTACAATGGAGTCCAGCCACGAATGAGGCACTCACAAGAGTACTTTCTAAGAGAAACTAAGCCAACCATATACACCTGCTAATATATTTTTGCTTGTTATGCCTAATTAGCTTGTGAAGGAGTGCTAACAAGGGTGGCATTTTCTTGTGTGCGCAGGCTAAGGGTGATGTCTAGCAGAATAAAGATATTGCAGGAGCCAGATCACTATGTATTATTGTGGAAAGCAATAGCTAGAGCTCAGCAGAGCACAGAAAGCAATACTGTTTCCTCAGATAAGCAGCAATAACTCATATTTGCATAGCGCTTTTCGGTTCTGTAACACTTTGTATACTTACTTTTCTCTTATACTGTCACAGCATTAGTTTAAAGGTATGTAGGTGGTGCTTATAATTTCTATCTTAAGATAAAAAAAATCTTAGGAACTCACCTGAGCTCAACCAGCTAAGAAGCAGCCCAGATCAATGCTTTTTCTGTGATTTCCCAGAGTCTCCTGAATTGCATAAAAAACGTCCCTCTGCCTCTGGTTTTTGATCTGCAGTTGTAAGATTGACAGAAGCTTTTAATGCAGTGTTGACTACTTAAAATTATTCTTTTATGAAAGTTCTGAGTTTCTGTTATGGAACAATTATTGCTTAGAGTTATTCTAATAATTCAGATAAAAGGCCTTGTTTGATTCTTTAAAGTTGTTTGATATTTGGATCAGTTTGTATACTTGACCATAGCTGTCTGTTTTTCTTTTTTTCAATTTGATCTATTTCCCATGCATAGACTAATTTTAACCTTGTTGTGTTTTATTATTTATCTTCTAGTTTGGGTAATACTTTTAAATGAGAATCTGAAAAGGAGAATAAAATGGTGTGGTTTTAAAAATGAGCCTTGCCATGGAAGCAAGGCTGGATTCTGACTTTTCTATTCACCTTCCTTTCGTTAAGTTCCTCAAAGACCCTTAAGGCATCTCAGAGCAGATTTACCATTTAATTCCCATTAAATATCTTGACCCTAAACTGAGTCAGCTAAGACATCCTGCTAGTCCAACATTAAAAGAAAAATTTAGTCACTGAGGTTGTATGCCAGGTTAACCACAGACATCTTTTTTTAATTTTAACAAGTGCTCTGGGGAAGCATTGAAGTAACTTAGATTCTCATTTCTAGAGTGTAGACAAGAATGATTAGTAACCTTATGATCAGGCCTCTTCCCTGGGAGAATACTGTATCTAACAAGTTGTCTTTAAACTGGAGTCAGAAAATTTAGTTTGTTCTACCTCTGACACCCATAATTCCTAAGGGGTGGTAAAGTAAAATGATAAAGCTACTCTGTTAATGAAAGATACCCAGCATCTTTACTTTCTTACAACTCAGATTCTGCCTTTGACCTTAACTTGGTGTTTGAAACTTTTCCTCTTCTTACTGACTTGGACCTGTCCATCCATCTCCTGCTCCAGATCACCTGAGGGAGCATCGTGCATTTTTGCACCAATGCATTGGGATCTTCTTTTGATTCTTTGTGGTGGGTATCAGTGTATGTGCTCTGAGGATGAGCAGTGAGAACGACTGCACCTACAGATAAGCCTTACAGTGAGTTGAATTAAATTTGGTTGGCTTCACAGTTAGCTGGTACATTCACCCTCATCTTTGGAAAAACACACCTAATGGAAATCCCCATGTAGGATCATTTCTAAAAGGTGAAAGGTAGAACAGCACAAGCTAAGGTAGTGTTGTAATGAAAGCCTTTCCTAAAACAGAAGCATAAGTGAGGTTATTTTAAATGCATAGACTGCTTTTCCTCAATTAAATTACATGCCCTGAAATGCAAGTCTTCTCAATATTATATCAGGTGATATGGGCCTTGTTTTATTTTATTTTAGTTTTTGCTACTTCAGGCTGGTTTATTTTGCTGGATTGTAACTGTAATTTAATCACATTTGCTGCAGAATTATTGAGATTATACATTGTTATGTTCTCCCTCAGTGTAGTTAATAGCTTGTTTATTTACTACTGAGTCTCAAGTTAGAACAGATTTGTGCCTGCTATTGAGAAACAAGCCAGGAATGCTGAGAGCACTATTAGTTAATCTCATGTTCTTTAACAGCAGAAACAATTCCACTGGAGGAGCCACAAAACATAGAGGCATTTATCTAGGTGCCTACTTGATATGTTGTTTAAAAACATTAATAGTCAACACAATGAAAACTGTGTTTGTTTATGCACTGTGACATAATAATAATAATGAGAAGTTAGGCTGTTTGGTTTTGTAATTAATGAAATCCTACCAGTCAATTCATAGAATTATAATTATTACTTGTTTTTCAGCTAAAGAAGGTTTCCTGTATTAGATTATGAAGCATTTTTGCTTTTCAGTTAAAAATATTTTAAAAAAAGTTGAATTGTCTTATAAGGATAATCTCCACCATTATGAAAACGCTGACATAGAAGAAAACTTGAGAACCACCAGTCCTTTTCTTCTTTTATATATTTGCATGAAAACCTTCAGGGATGCTTTTATTATACAACTCTTTTTTTTTTTCAGCTCACATGTAATTTAATTGCCTATCTGTTATCCTTGGAATCACTGTATCTTCCTTTTCATTGTTTTAGATCAAGATATAGTGTATCCCACCTTGACTGGTGTGGCTCAGTGGGTTGGGTGTGTTGTTCTGTAAACTGAATGGTCACCAGTTTAATTTCAGATCAGGGCACATGCCTGGGTTGTGGGCCAAGTGGTATACAAAAAGCAGCCAACTGATGTTTCCTTACCTCTCTCCCTACCACCCCTCTCTCTAAAAATAAAATAAAATAAAAAGAATCTTTAAAAAGGCATGCTCTTAAAATTACACACTTAATATTATCCCTTTGTGGAGGCTGAGGGTTACTTGTATTTTAATAATCTTGGGTGCTGTATTAAATGTAGAGTCCCTGAACCTAGAAATTTGTATTTTAATAATTACATCAGAAAGTTTTAATGTAAAGTTGAAAATACAGTAGTTAAAACTCTCTGTATATGACCCCAAAGGTAAAAAACATAGTAATGTATAATTTGTCACTTTACTAAGTCACTAATTAGAATCATGGACCCTCGATTTAGGGAGTGTGTCCTTAGTGAGTGAGGAAGGGAATGTTTCTGCATCTCAGAATGGCCTTTCTCTTTGCACATGAACTCTGGAAACACCTTGCTCTGTTGCATCATGTGGCTAAGTTATAGAATTTTTTAGTATTTGAGATTTGTGAAGACCCTCAAAAGTATCGGGATTCTGCTGTTATTCATTTATGTGTGTATTTATTATTTTCAAATGTTTTATTAAATTTGTTTCAGTTCAATTGATTAATAAAATAGGTTTAAAGTGTAATTCTATCATACATCATCTGTACATTGTACTGTGTGTTCACTGTCCATACTCTGGTCTCCTTCTGTCACCATTTGTTCTCCCTTTGCCCTCTTCTACCTGCCCCTGCCCCCTTCCTTTTGGCAAGGGGGTGACACTAGATTATTGTGTTTATACCCTAAAATTAAAATGCCTTTAAAAGTTAGTGTGTTGGCTAATCTTTTTTTCCTGGTTTCTCACTAATAGTCTGCACACATCCTACAGAGAGTGCAACTGTGGGACATGGTTATCTGCACATACAGGATGGGGTCACACCTGTGATTCCATAATGAGTTATTTCCAATGGCACCTTTGCATTATTCGGTAATATCACTTTATTGTTCTCATTCAATTTACTGTCCATTGTGATGTCTGATCTTTTTTCTTTCTTGCAACTTCCCAATTCTGTCTCTCCAACTGAGTATTCTAAACCATTTTTTTAACATTAGATTTTTCAAGTTCATCTCATCTTGTTATTTCTTGCCCCATAATTCTAATCTTTCTTTTTCCTCTTATATAATTGTTCTGTCCTTCTTGGTCCTGGTAATAGTTCTAATTTCATATGTCCTGTGATTTAAAAAGTACTCTCTTTATGCAGATCATTATTAACTGCTTAAAAACAGGATAGATTTGTTTTTGCTTATATCATTTTTCCAACCACTTAAAATTTGCAAGTCATTGCTATTGTAGGTTTCTAGTCCATTTTATAACTTATCCTATGGAGCATAATTTTATACTAACAATGCAGAAAATGTATTAATTTTCCAAGGTAAAACTAACTGGTTAAATCAGGTCCAGCGTATTTCCTTCAGCTCTTAAGTTTAATATACATCTAGGAAAACCAGTTTAGCTTTCTCAGTTTGCCTTTGTAGAAAATTAATGGTTCATTAGTTAATTCAATCCTTTAGTAAGAGTTTTAAAATGCTGTGTGTGTGTGTGCGTGTGTGCATATATGTGTGAGTATAATACCTTTATTGATTCTCCCACTAGATGCTAATTGCCATTATTATTCTTGTCCTTTTTGGTAAAGGTCATGTCAACTGATGATAGCCCTTGGAAAACAAACATAATAATGCCTTATAGGAATGATCTATGCCCAGATATGAGCAACTACTTGACTAGTTCCAAAATAATTGCTGTTCTAAGAAGGAGCTGTCATCAAGCTAGGATCAGAAGTACAGGCCTATTTCCATTTGTTCTATCTAGGTGTGAAATCAGAGACATCTACAAAGGCTAACTAGTTGTGGTTTTATTGGCAATAAGTGAGTGAGTGCAGTATGCAAAGCCCAGTGTTCAATGAAGAATAGAATTCTCCTTTTTCATTCATTCTATATCTGATTAATTGATCAACATAGAAAAGTCTGTATCATCAAATCCATCCATGCAACATTTAGAGTACCTACTATGTACAGAGCACTATATGGGGCCAAGAGTAATAACAAATATGGTTCATATTAAAATCATACAAAATCTTACATATTTCCTCAGCAAATATACCCTCATTAAAACTGTCTCATGATTAAATATGAAATTTACCTTTTTTTATCTACACCCACTGACTCACTGAATATTTCAATATCGACTCCTCATTTCTTTTAAGAGTGCTTGAAACATCTAAAAGTTCACTAAATATTAGTTGAATAAGAACATCACTTCCATATTCTATTGGTCACATGGGTGCCAGCCCACATTCAGTGTGAGAGGGATGATTTAAGTGTGTAAGTCAAGGAGGTGAGGACCTTTGGGGGCCCATATACTCAAAAAATTATCTATATCATCAAAATATTCATGCGTGGTGCCTGAGTCTAGCACAAAATACTCAGAGGGGCAGTGTTCTGGGGCCACACCTTTTTTGTTTACATATACTCTCTCTTATGCCCTCAAAGTAAGGACTTCTTGGAAGAATCAGGGCATATGGCAGTCGGAGAATAATGTCAACCCATAATGGTACTTTTACCCTGATGGTTACTTTTCCCCTTCCCCTTCTGACCCCAGTCAATGATTAGCTGTGGTTTTCCTCGTCTTGTGCTCCATATCTAGTTCACCAACAAATCTAGCAAATATGCCTGCTTTATAACTTTTTTCATTGTCATTGTCACTCTAAGTTACCACATCTCTTTACTGAACAACTGTAAGAGTTTTATAATTCTTCTTCCAGAAACAACTTTTATCACTTCCCAATACATTGCTTGCAATGAGTCAGAGTTAGCATTAACAAATGAAATGTCAATGATGTTCTTCCTATACAAAGCCCTTCAATAATTAATGTAAGGAACAACTATTGCTGGAACCCATGTACTTTTTTTATTGTCATTCTGTTAAAGTTGTCCCAATTTTCTCCCCTTTGTCCTTCTCTGCCCAGCCCACCCACACTATCACAGTAAATCCGCACACTGCTGTCCATGTCCATGGGTCATTCATACCTTCTCTGACAAGTCTCTTGCCCTTCTTTCCACCATTTTCCCCATTCCTCTCCCATCTACCAGCTGTCAGTCTGTTCCATGATTCCATGTTCTGGTTCTATTTTGTTCATTAGTTTATTTTGTTCATCATATTTTTCTTATAAGTGAGACCACGTTGTATTTCACTGACTGGCTTACTTCACTTAGCATAATAGTTTGCAGTTCCATCCATGCTGTTACAAATGGTAGGAGTTCCTTCTTCATTCTTCCTGCTGTGTAGTATTACATTGTGTAAAGGTAGAACAGCTTTGCGATCCACTCATCTACTGATGGGCACTTACGCTGGTTCCAGATCTTGGCTATCATAAATAGTGTTTCTATGAACATAGGGGTGCATACGTTCTTTAGAATTAGTTTGGCGATTCTTAGGGTATATTCTTAGTAGTAGAACCACTGGGTCAAAGGGCAGTTCCATTTTTTAATTTTTTGAGGAAATTCCATAGTGGTTTCCACAGTGGCTGCACCAGTCTGCATTCCCACCAACAGTGCACAAGGGTTCCTTTTTCTCCACATCCTTACCAACACTTGTTCTTTGGTGACTTATTAAGAATCACTATTCTCACAGTTGTGATTTGATAGCTTACTGTGGTTTTAATCTGCATCTATCTGATGGCCAATGATGTTAAACATTCCTTGATATGTATATGGGCATCTGTATGTCTTCCTTGGAGAAGTGTTTATTGAGGTTATTATTTATTTATTTATATTGTTGTTCAAGTACGGTTGTCCATACCCCGCCTGCCACCTCAGCCATCCCTACATCCATCCCCTGATCCTATCCCTCCTTGGTTTTGTCCATGTGTCTTCTATAGTTGTTCCTCAAAACCCTTCCCTTTTTACTCCTATTAACCTCTCCCACGTCCCCTCTGGTTACTGTCAGTTTGTTCTTAATTTCAATATCTCTGGTTATATTTTGCTTGTTTGTTTGTTTTGTTGATTAGGTTCCATTTATAGGTGTGATCATATGGTATTTGTCTTTCACTGCCTGGCTCATTTCCCTTAGCATAATTCTCTCCAGTTCCATTCATGCTGTCGCAAAGGGTAGGAGCTCCTTTCTTTCTGGTGTGTAATATAGTTTTTTGAGCATAGGTTTCTTACATCCTTGGTTAAATTTATTACTAGGGACTTTATTTTTCTTCTTGCTATAGTAGGGATTTTTTCCCTAGTTTCTCTTTCCAACAGTTCATTGTTCGTGTACTAGAATGCCATCTATTTCTGAATATTGACTTTGTACCCTGCTGTTTTGCCAAATTTACTTATTAGGTCGAGTAGTTTTTTGGGTGGAGTCTATAGGGTTTTCTATGTACACTATCATGACATCTGCAAATAATGACTGTTTTTCTTCTTCATTTCCAATTTAGATGCTTTCCCCCCCTTTTCTTGCCTGATAACTATGGCTAGAAATTCCAGTACTATGTTGAATTAGAGTGGTGAAAGCAGACACCCTTGTCCTGTTCCTCATCTTTAGGGAAAAGCTTTTAGTTTTTGCCTGTTGAGTATAATGTTGGCAGTAGCTTTCTCATATATGGCCTTTATTATGTTGAGGCACACTTCCTCTATTCCCACAATGCTGAGTGTTTTTACCTTAAATTGTGCTGGCCTTTATCAAATGCTTTTTCAGCCTCTATTGATATGATCACGTGACTTTTGTCTTTCATTTTGTTTACGTGGTGTATTATGTTTATTGATTTGCAAATATCACATCCTTGCACCCTGAGATGAATTCCACTTGATCATAGTGTATGATCTTTTTATTGTATTGCTGGATTCAGATTGCCAATATTTTGTTGAGGATTTTAGCATCTAGTTGAATCAATGATATTGGACTAATTTTCTTTGTTGTGTCTTTACCTGGTTTTGGAATTAGGGTGATATTGGCCTCATATAAAGAGTTTGAGAGTCTTCTCTCTTCTTGAAATTTTTAGAATAGTTTCAGAAGGATAGGAGTTAGTTCTTCTTTGAATGTTTGGTAAAATTTGCCTGTGAAGTCATTCAGTCAGGGCTTTTGTGTTCCAGGAGGTTTTTGATTACTGCTTCAGTTTCACTAGTTGTTAGTCTATTCAGGCTTTCTGCTTCTTCTTGATTCAGATTTAGAAGACTGTATGTTTCTATAAATTCATCCATTTTGCCCTGGTTGTCCAGGTTCTTGGCATATAGTTGTTCATAGTAATTTCTTACTATGTACTTTGTATTTCTTTGTATTTCTACAAAGCCTTTGTATTTCTATGGTATCATTTATACTTCTCTTTTTTCATTTCTGATTTTATTTATTTGGGTCCTCTCTCTCTTTTTCCTTCACTTTCAACCTCTGTAGATTTTTGTTTTGAGGTGGGTTTCTTGTAGATAGCATAGATGCAGCTCATGCTTTCTTATCCATTCAGCTACCCTGTGTCTTTTGAGTGAAACATTTAAACCATTCACATTTAAGGTTATTGTTATTCATAGATATTTATTCATTGTCATTTTTCCCTTTGTGCCTGTGTTCCTCTCTCTTTTTCTTCATCTTCTATTTTTGTTTTTGTTTATTGTTGTTCAAGTACTGTTGTCTCCATTTTCCCTCATTGCTCTCCACTATGCTGCCTAGCCCCCACTCCCACATTCAATCCTCTCCACAATTGCCCTTCTCCATGGGTCCTTTATAGGTGTCCCTTGACTTCATCTTCTTCAAGCAGTCCCTTTAGTGTGCCTTGCAATGCTGGTTTGGTGGAGGTGTACTCTGCAATTTTGGGGGGGTTTAGGAAGCTCCTTTATCACCTTCCATTTTAAGTCAGAGCCTTGGTGAGTAGAATAGTCATGGTTGCAGGCCTTTGCTTTTCATTACTTGAAATGTTTTGTTCCATTCCCTTCTGGCTTGTAGTGTTTCTGTTGAGAAATCAGCTGACACTCTTATTGGGGTGCCCTTGTATGTTACTATCTGTTTGTCATTTGCTGCCTTTAAGATTCTCTCTTTGTGCTTAAATTTTGCCATTTTAATTATGATATGTCTTGGAGTGGGCCTCTTTGGATTCATCTTGATTGGGGCTTTCTGTGCTTCCAGGATTTATTTGACTTTTTCCCTCGCCAAGTTAGAGAAGCTATCTTTCATTACTTTTTCAAACAGGTTTTCTATCCCTTGCTCCTTTTTCTTCTACTTCTGATATCCCTGATGTGAATATTGTTACATTTCTTATTGCCCTGCAGCTCCCTTAAACAATCCGCATTCTTTTTGAGTCTTTTTTTTTTCATTTTGTGTGTCTGAAGAGTTTTTTTCTACTCTTTCTTCCAACTTGCTGATTCAGTCCTCTGCTTCATCCAACCTGCTTTTAATTCCTTCTAGTGTATTCGTCATTTCAGATATTGTATTCTTCATTTTATCTTGGCTTTTATTCATAGTTTCATAGTTTCTATGCCCCTTTTCATGCTGATGTAGATCCCACTAAGTTTCTCATACCTCCCATGAAGTTCCTTGTAGTTCTCACTGAGTTCTTGAGCATTGTTATAACCATTACTTTGAATTCTATGTCTGATAGATTGTCTCAATTTCATTTAGCACTCTTTCTGTAGATTCCACCTTTCCTTTTGATTGGGGGTTATTTCCTTGTCTCCCCATTTTAGGTGACTCTTTTTGTTTGTTTCTGCTTATTAGATTGGTCTGCATTGACCCCCTGTCTTTGTGGGGTGGTCTTCTGTGGTAAAAGACCTGTGGGACTCAGTGGTGCAATCTCCTTGTTCTCCTGAACTGGATGCTTCTGTGGTGCCTTTTATGCCATTTATGTGTGCTCTCTTGTTGTGATTGGGTTTTGATAGTTGTTGGGTCATTCTTTGTTGGGTTCTTCCCTCTGGCTGGATGACTGAGAGTCCCACTGCCCACCATTCTTGTATGGTGTTGTACAGGTGCCGTCAGTGCTAAGCATCCTCTGTACTCCTTGGCTTCAAATTCATACCACCTGAGATTCTGTTGACTGTTTGGTTACTTGGTAGAAGATCAGCCAAAAATCCATTCGGGGGACAAGCAAGTGGGCTCAGCTTCCACCCACTCAGAGGCCATCTTCTTTCTCTGGGGGTTATAGAGGCAGAGAAGTCCCATGATCTTCCACCTGTTAGTTGGAGATTCAGGAAAGTTGGTGGTATAGTTTGAAGGGCTAATAGCCTGAAACTCAGTGATGTAAATTGCATTCACAATCTGAAGACCTGAGAACTAGGAGCATAAAGGGCAGACAATAACATCCTAGTTCAATAGTCAGGCAGAGAGAGAAGTGAAACTACCCCCAACTTTTTGTCCGATAAGGCCTGTATTCTTTAAATTAGCTGGCTCCTTTCTTTACTTCAAAGATCACATTTTGTGTGTATGCTCCTTTTTTCTGTGTTCTAACCCAATCATCCCTAATGTGGTCACTCATATGTTCCTATGTTCTTTCATACTTTGAGGCCCCAGAACAAGATGTTTTCTCCCTATTTTTTCACTAAGTTAACCCTTCTCCATTTCTCAGTTATTAGCCAATTTGTCTCCTCCTCATAGGAGTCTTCCTGATCTTAGATTTATGCAGGTTCTCCAGAAGTAAATATTCTCTTAACATTTACTCTATTTTTTTCTGTTATATCACAACCATTATTCTAGAAACTTCATCTAAGATATCTCAATAAATATTATAAGAAATCCTTAAGAACATTGTCAAATATAAGGTGTTCCTATTGTAAAGATATACAAGTAAATGTGTGTCAATCTTGTTTATCTTTTCAAAGAACCAGCTCTTGGTTTCATTGATCTTTTGAATTTTATTTAGACTCTATTTCATTTATTTCCACTCTAATATTTATCATTTCTTTCTTCTATTCACTTTGGGCTTTGTTTGTTGTTCTGGGTCTAGTTCCTTTAAGTATGTGTCTTTCATTCTGAGACAGGTCTCTTATAGACAGCATATATATGGGTCTTGTTTTCTTATCCATTCATCTATCCATTGTCTTTTGATTGGAGCTTTTAACCTATTTTCATTTAAAGAGATTATTGATAGGCACATAGTTATTTCCATTATATTCTTTATGATTATATTCCTCTTCATTTTGACTTTTATTTCTTCTTAAAGAAGTCCTATTAATGTTTCTTGTAATACTGGTTGGTGGTAATGAACTCCTTAGGCTTGTTCTTGTCTGGGAAGCTTTTTATTTCTCTTTCCATTTTAAATGAAAGCCTTGTTGGGTAAAGTAGTCTTGGTTGTAGGTTTTTGCTTATCACCACCTTGAAAATTTCATGACTATCCTTTCTGGTCTGAAATGTTTCCATTGAGAAAGTTGACAGTCTTAAGGGAGCTCCCTTGCAGGTTACTTAACTTTGCCTTGCTGCTAAGAATCTCTCCTTGTCTTTAACTTATGGTATTTTAATAATGATATGTCTTGGTATAGACCTCTTTGAGTTCATGTCCTTAGGGATTCTCTGTACTTCCTGGATTATATGTCTTTTTCCTTCACCAGGATGGGGAAATTTTCAGTCATTATTACTTCAAATGATTTTTCAAACCTTTGTTCTCTCTCATGCTTCTGGTTGGTACCCCTGTGATGCAGATGTTGTTATGCTTGATATTGTCCCAGAGTCCTTTACCAGGGGTGTCCAACATGCAGGTCATAGGTCACATATAGCCCAATATAGCTATTAATGAAGCCCAACACAAATTTGTAAATTTAGTTAAAACCTTTTTTTGCTCATCAGTTTTCATTAGTGTTTGTGTATTGAATGTACAGTTCAAGACAACTCTTTTTCTTCCAGTGTGGCCCAGAGATTCCAAAAGTTTAGACACCCCTGCTAAACTATTCTCATGTTTTAAATTCTTTTTTTCTGTACTTATTTGGAATTTCTGCCACCTGTCTTCCAAATCGTTGATTCAATACTCCATCTAATTGTTATTGATTTCTTCTAATGTATTCTTTATTTCAGTTATTGTGTTCTACATTTCTGACTGGACAATTTTAATGATTTGCTTTCATTTCTGGGGATTTCTTCTGTCCTTTTATTTGTAGCATCTTTTTTTGCATCCTTTTTTTGGTGGCCCCTTTTCATTTGTTTCTGTGTATTATGTAGATCTGCTGTGTCTCCTGGTCCTAGTGTAGTGGCTGTATGTAGTAGGCATCCTGTACATGTCACTTGTGCAGTCTCCCTAATCACCTGAGCTAGGCGATTCAGCAATGTCCTTTGTGTGGGTTATGTAAGCCTTCCTGTTGTAGTTGAGTCTTGATTACTGTCAGCTCATCCATGGCTGGGGTTTACTGTCAGGTCGGATGACTATGAGGCCATACCTTTGTTACAGTGCACAAGCTGCTATGCATGCACTGATCCAACAAAGAACTTGCCCCAGGAGGTTCTATTACCTGTCAAGATCTCCCATTGGGCATGCCACTTGTGCAGCTAATTGGGTCATCCTCTGATGCAGTATAAAGCCTGCCACTAGGTGTGTTGGTTCAGGTGCTTCTTGGGATGAACTTCAGTGCATGTTAATATCAGATGTTCACTCTGACTAGCTCTGGGCTATATCTCTGACCACAATGTGGCCTCCAGTTTATGACTGCCTCTGCTTGTCCTGGTTGTACATGGGAGGGGCCAAGCTGCATATCAAGGCCAGTTACCACTAGTACCAAGCCCTGTGGCAGGTCAGCAGAAGGTCCAGTGCACCCTGAAATGCTACTTCACCTGTTGTCTGCCTGTTAGGCTCAGTCACTGAAAGAGCCTCTGGTAGTAAATAAGATGCCTCTGGTAGTAAGTAAGGTATGTGAGGTGGGTTCTCATTGAGTGACAAGGTTAGGGGCAAGTGGTGTTTATCAGTGGTGTTCATAGATTCAAACTTGGTACCAGTTCTGGGCTTGAGGCCACTCAGAAAATGTCTCAGGGCACACTAAGGCCAGCCAACACCCACTTGGGGCCTGCGGATTTTTTGGTGGAGTGACGTCTCAGAGAGTCATCAAGGTGAAGTAAACAGTGTTCAGTCTGGCTAGTACAGAACAAGATTTGGCTATGCTGAGTGAGGAATCTGCACAGAAATGGTGACATCAATCTGACATGTGGGGGAGCAGTAGCCTCACCCTACAGCCATAGAACTCAGTCTTTTTCTATGCATCTCTGCCATGCCTGAAACAGCCTGGACTTCCTTGAGACCTTCAGAGAAAGTCTGTGCAGTGGGCCCAGGGTGGCCCCAGCCAGCAGATGGTACTGGCATGTGCATTGTTTCTTGTTGGAAGGGCATATGTTTGCTCTCTTTGCCTTTAGAAAACACTGACTCTCAAGAGTGTTCCGTACCACTGGGATGTTAAACCTTCTTCTGGCCTTGGGTTGTGAAGAATGCTTTCCACCTTGTGGTTTATTTTTCCAATTTCTGCATTTTTCTTATTTTTGTTTTGGGCACAAGAAGAGGCAACCATTGCCTGACTGGCTTCTGACCCTGTGGTCACATTTAGCACAGTAGTCTCTACCCTGAGATAATACACATCTTAATCAAGAGGACTTCTTTTTTTTTTTTTTTTTTTTAACATCTCAACTCTAACTGATCTAGGATTTCCTTTTTAAGTAACAAAAATATGTGAGCAAACACACAAAAAGGCACCTATTGTAAGATTCTAATTATAGAAATGTCCAGAATTGGTTGAGAGAGAGAGAGACAGACAGACAGACAGACAGAAAGCACATCAGGGGTCTCCAAGGGTAGGAGGAGTGGGGAGTGAGTACTCTTGGTGTAGGATTTCCTTTTGGGAAGGTGGAACATCCTGCAACTAGACAGTGGTGATGCTTCCACTGCATCATGAATGTACGTCACGCTCAGGAATGACACACTTGACAATGTAAATAATAACTTTTATTTAATATTTAAATTTGATCACACCCTGGAGAAAAGGAAAATATAACAATTAAAGAAAATAAAAGAAGAAAATCAAACAGTGTGGGTAAAACAACTTCTGGAGGCAGTGAGAGAGCCAGTGCATTTTCCAGAGGCAGCTCCTCCTCTCTGCCGGGAGCCAAAACAGGTTGGAGGGAAAACTCCTCAGAAAGAGGTGGGGGGGGGCGCTCGATCAGATCAGAAGCTGCTGTACAGGCTTGGCCTGGGCTCCAGAGCAGCAGTGGGAGTGGCTACTGGAGATGGCACAACCACTGGAGATGTGCATCCCACCTGGTCTGGAGCAGCATGCTGGTCTGACACTTCATCGAGCTCCTCCAGATGTATGGCCGGTGTTGAAGCAGGCGCCAGTTCTGCCTTCTGGGCTCCTGCTGCAGTTGCAGGAGGAGAAAAGTTCATCCTTGTGCCTGGATTTCAATGTTCCTCTCCACAGACAGAACATAGTGAGAGACTTCTTTTGAAGCTGCAACCTAGAACCCACCCTAAGATATTCTTCCTGTGCACAGTCCAGGAAATGGGAGGTCTGAGGTCCATCTTTGCTCCAGGGAAGCTTCTGTGGGTGATCCCTGTGTTTCTGGCACTGAGCCCTCCCCAGAAGCTCACACATACCTCCACAACCCCATCCCACCCTGACCTCCCCCATCTTCTCACCCTTGGGCTCAGCCCCCCTGGGCTCCACGTCATCTGACCCGATTCCATTAACATGCCCCCCATGCTCCATGTTGGGGATGGAAATCTTGAGCTGCCTGTGGGGCCTGGGTGGCTGTGGGGGAGGTGTCTTCCTTCAAGCACCTGCAAGGTCCCTGGCTCTCCAGGTCCCTCAGTGGCCACCATAACTCCAGTCCTGCTCTGGCCCTTGGTCATGTAGCACACCTGCCCATCACTGAAGGAATCAGGGCTGAAGTCTCTGTCAACCACCTGTTGCTTCTTCATGACCTGGGTTGAGCTCTGCAATAATAGTGATCAGCAACCAGTCCCGAGGCCTCAAGCCCTGCCTATGCCTAGTTGCTGCTGCTTCTGCCCACTGGACCTTCCTCTCCAGGATGAGGCCCAGCCCTGGGTCTGCATAGACTTCTTCCCAGGGAAGTAAGCTTCACCTCCTAGGCTGGGGATAAACCTCAGGCAGAGGATGCCACCCACACTCCATGTCCACCTGGCCAGCCTTGACCTCGGGTGTGAACATGACAAGACCACCAGGCTTCTTACCTTCCTTAGCCTATTTCTGCTCAGGGAAGGCCCTCTTTACATGAATCCCCTCACACACACACACACACACACACACACACACACACACACACACGTAGGTGACAGAAGGTTGCTCACTGGTGATCAGAGTTGTGGCCTGGCCTGAACAAAGACACCCTGGGCCTCCCTGTGGTACCTCTGGGTTCCACCATGAAAAGCGCCACAAGCTGTCTGGGCTGAGTCTGGATCCAACAGTGGCTGTGGTGGAACATACTCTCACTGCTGCCTCTTTTTAGTTCATGGCCCCGGGACAGGGGCAGACAACAAGAAAACATCTTGCTGGTTCAAATTACTCTGGCCAAATGAACTGGGTAAGGGCTGTTTTAGAATGTGGCTGCCTGGTTACCAGGGTTCCAAGTTCTGCTGGACTCTGTTGTCAAGAAGTGAGGTCAATGCCTGGGTTCCCTACTAGGAGTCTCCTTAGACAAGAGCAATATAAACAATAACTTTTTACTTTATAACTTAAATAAGTCACACTGTGAGTAAACAAAGGGGAAACATAAACATTAAAAGAAGTTTTAAGTGGGTGTATAAAACAACTTCCATGGCAAGGGCCACAGGTGTCTGGGCTGAGTTGGTACAAAACCACCCATGGAGAAGGTCAGCATTTCTGACATGTAGAGGTGTGTGCATTGCATCTCCCTGGAAATGCTTGTGTTTGCCCTCTGTCTGTTTACAAAACACCAACTCTCAAGAGTTTTCTGCACCACAGGGATGTCACACCTCCATCTGGCCTTGGGTCATGAGGACAGTTATCCAGCTTGTGATCTGTCTTTCTAGTTTTCTGCATTTTTTTTTTTCATTTTTGTCTTAGACAAAGGAAGAGCCAGCTCTTGCCTGAGTGGCTTCTGGCCCTGGGGTACATTTAGTCCAGTGGTCTCTACCCCCAAATTTTGTACACACTCACTGAAAGTGAAAAAAAAACTTGGCCATGTGGCTCAGTTGGTTGGAGCATCATCCCATAATCGAAAAATTGAGGATTAAATTCCCAGTGAGAGTACATATTAGATCCCCGGTCCAGGTGCATATGGAAGGCAACCAATCAATGTTTTTCTCTTATGTTGATGCTTCTCTCACTTTCAGTCTGAAAACAATGAAAAAATATCCTCAAACAAGGATTAAAAAATAAAAAAAGAAAAAACCCAACCCCCCAAATAATAAAAATAAATTATATATTTTATTATATATACATTATACATATATACACACTCACACACATTATATATACATATGTGTGTGTGTGTATACACACATACACCCACTAAATCACACCATAGAGAAAAGAAAAAAATACCAATTAAAGAAAATAAATGAAAAATGTTGGGAGAGGAGTAAAACAAATTCTTCTGGTGGGAGAGCAAGAGCAGGTTCATCAAGAGGCTCTAAAGTTGGTCCTGGTGTATTTTCTAGAGGCATGTTATTCTCTGTGGCAGGAACCAGTGCAGGTTGGAGGGAAGGCTCCTCAGGCAGGGGGAATTGGGGGCTGAGCCAGGTCAGGAGGTGCTGCACAGCCTGGCCCAGGCTCCAGAACTGCAGCTGGAGTGGCTGCTTAGAGGTGGCACAACTGCTGGGAGTGGACACCCCTCCAGTTCTGCTCCTCCAATGGTTTGCTTTGGATGTATGACAGGTGTTAAAGCAGGATCTAGCTCTATGTGCTGGGCTGGTGCTGGAGTTGTGAGAGGGGAAAAGGTCACCCATATGCCTGCCTTGTCACATGCTTCTCAAAGACAAAACACAGCCAGAACCCAGGACCCACCTGAAGACATTTTCTTAGCATATAGTCTAGCAGGTGGGTGGTCTGAGGCTGGTCTTTGCTCCTGGCCAGGCTCTGTGGGTGGTCCCTGTGTGTCTGGCACTTACCCCTCTCCCCTGTAGCTCACATGCTCCTCCACCCCCCATCCCACTCCCACCTTCCCTACCTTCTCACCTTTGGGCTCTGTCTCCTTGGGCTCCAGGTACTCTGGTCTGGTTGGTTGACCCTGAACACAGTGCTCCAGGTTGGAGTCATAAATCCTGAGCTGCCTGGTGAGCATTCAGTTCACTTCTAGTTTAATGTAGGATCCAAAATTGAAACCTAATTCTCTGTGTCTTGATATCAAAAGCTTAAAATGATATTTAAAAATATGACTTAATTCAGTTTGTTCTTTATTTCAATGTCTCTGGTTATGTTTTGCAGTAACCAGAAAGGAGGAAGGAGGGAGATAATCAGGGAAAAAGGGGGGAGGGTCATCAAGGAACATATATAAAGGACACATGGACAAAGCCAAAGGGGTATAGGGTGGGAGGTGAGGATGGGTCAGGTGGGAGGAGTGGTGGGGGGAAATGGGGACAACTGTACTTGAACAAAAAAAATAACTAATAAAAAAATAAATATGATTTAATTTAGAACCACTGTAGAACAGATGGGCTCCACTTATGGAGACCATCAATTCTAGCTCAGAGTATTAGAGAGCTCACAGTAGGCTTCTGCTTCTTTCTCTAGCCTGTTTATTACCTATTGCAATATATTTATGACATAACCATAGTATGTTTGCTTATGTCAGGTATTAGAATTTCAGTAATTGATTGATTTAATTCCATTCCCACTCAAAAACTACCTGGGAAATGAGAAGATGAAATATCAAGCAACTTTATTCTACTGGTCAGTGTAGCACTGAGCAGTCAGGCTAATTTCCTGGAGCTTCACTCTTTCTCTTTTCATGAAGACCTGACATCATGACACAGAATCTATTAAAAGGTGCTATCCTGACCACATCCTTCTCTCCACCACATTCTCAGCCTCTGGTGTACTAACAAGTACCTGAGTCCCATACCAAGATACTGGTGTGAATTTCCTTCAACTCTGTGCCTTTACCTGAAGGTCTACTGACGAAACGTTCTCATCTTGCAATCTTGCCACTTAAATTTTCCATTTTAAATGAGTCATCTTGAATTCCTGTTGCAAGCCCAAATCCTCAGTTTCAAATCATCCCCTTCAAATGCTGAGATCATGTTGTTACTTCAACAAATTTCTAAACTATATCTTCGTTATTGAAGTCTAAGTGCTGTTAAACTTTTCACACCAGTTCTTTTCCTGTTGTGAAGAACTGAATGTGTTTAACTTATATGATTTGTGGAATGGGCTTTCACATGTATTCATGGTCTCAGGACTTCATGGATTTTTCTTCCCTACCAAGCATATATTGGGAGACTGAGATGTCACATAACTTCCAGTGTCAGTTTATTTACGAGTAAATCAAATCCAGTGGTCTAATCACTAAAAATTCTTTCCAGACATAATGAACTCTTCCTTCTCTCTTTTCCCAGTGACTCAGTTCATTCTTCTCACAGCTTCTAGGAAGCCATGAGGAAGCTAACAGAGTTTTTGAAATGACAAAAACAAATGAAAAAACAAAAAACACCAAACCATCAATATCATGGGTGTAGCAAAAAGGAATTTTCATGCTTCTAGCAATGTTTCTTGTTGCAGTGGAAATTCTGACATCTTGCTTTCTCAGAGAATCATACTAAAAGATGAAATAAAGGGCTTTTTCTAAACCCACTGATCAACCAACAGGATATGTCTCTTGTTAGCCCCAAGTGTAGAAGGAGGGTTCTAAAGTAGTTATACTGATGCAGAGTATAAGAACTTTGATAAAACTAATGAAAATTAATTTTCCCTTGGGAAGGATATCCCTAGAAGGTATCCTTTTGCCATTTTGGAGGAAACTAAAAAATAAAAGTCAAATTTAATAATTTAGTCTTTAGTTTTTTCCCTGTGAGCCTGCAGAACTCAGCAGTAGCTAAAGATCAAGCCACCATTTCACACTTCTCTCACCTAGCAAGGAGAGAGGGGCCCTGAGAAAAGACAAGAATCTCAGGGTGTCACATTTTTAGACTCAGATCCTGTCAATGCCACTTGGTATCTATGACCCTGGCAACACTGCATCACTTCTTTATCCTTTGTTTCCTTCTCTGACTCTTTTAAGGTTGTTACATGACTCAGATAGGTACACATGTTACCATTTATTTGCCCATTTTTCTTTCAAGTCTCTCAAATCCATGAAAGGAAAGATATTGCCTATGTTTACATCATTGCATTTGAAGGATCTTTTGCAGTGGTTGGAAATACTATGTGCCCAATAAATATGTATTGAATGATTAATATTTTTTCAGTAGTCTTTAGTATACTCACACTGTTGTTATTCACATAGTTGTGTAATCATTACCACTATTAAATTCCAGAACCTTTTCATTACTCCAGAAAGAAATCCTTTACCTATTAGCAATAGCTGGCCTTTCTCCTCTCCCTCAGCTACTGGCAACCACAAATCTACTCTCTGTCTCTATCGTTTTGCCTATAATGACTAATATTTTAGAGTTTAATGTGGTAGTGGAGATTTGAATAATGAGAGGTCTTTTTCCTTTTTGTATCCTTCCCTTACACCTAAAATCTGTTCAAAAATCCAAATTACATCCATATTAGACATACCAATTATTTTCCTGTTGTTTTAAATCCAAATTTGCATCTTTAGACTCTGCTTTGTGATGCTGGGGCTGGGACCACGCAAACTGTTTCTTATACTCCCTTGTCAAATGGCTTCTGATAAATTCACTCAATTAGAGTACTAGAGGGGGATTGAAAGGCAGAAAGAAGGCAGAAGGGACCTTTTCCTCGATCTTTTGCTTTTATCAGCAATGTTTCAGTGGAAGTAGTTATCTCCAGGCTCTTTCAGGACTCCAGGGGTTCACCCCAGCATGCCCTCCCAGAGGAGCTGGAACAGGAAGTGGTATCTCTTTCTCAGATATCCGAGCACAAATTATGTCTGTAGTTTCTTCTTTGAACATCTAAATTTCAGCAATGCCATGCTTTTAGTAAAAGTGTTCTTTGTCATGTGGAATCTTTCACAGTATAGGAGTATCTTGATTTAGATCTAAGGTAGAAAATTACCCAATATGAGTAATGAATGCTTTCTACTTTTCCACTGAATCTTCTAAGAAATAAGCCTCCATGTTTAAAAACCTGAATATGTTGAGCAACAAATTTAGCTTGTCCAAACCAGTTGGTTAAGGATATAAGAAATAAGCTTCTTTCTACTGCTAAAACCAATAAGATACATGAACTCAGCTTTTGGTCTACGAATATACAATATACACTATTATATATAATTTGGAGAAACTGAGGCCTGGTGTCTGAATCAGTACAAAAAGTAAATGACAATAAATTAACACCGTAACACCTCCCCCCTTTTACCAATACTTAAGACTCAGTTCCAGGATTAGCATTCAAACATGAAAAAGTGACAGACAGAAAGGCTTTCTAAGCATTCTATGATTTGTCTGTGATCTCTCAGTGATAGTGATCCGCACCAAATATCTCTATTTTTATTCTAATTCGGCACAATTCAGAAAAATAAACTTTACTTATTTGGGAAACTGCAAGTAGGTTTTGACTAATGAATAAAGTATATATGATGAATCAGTGAGTGAAGACAATATAATGGAGAAGTAAGCAGGGACCAAATCTTTAGGGACAATGTATGCCAGCTAAGGATTGTTTATTCTATCCTTAGACTGTAGGAGATGGGCCATGTATTTCAGTTTGACTAGAGAAGCTCTTACTTATGCATTTTTTTACAGAATAACTTTCAGTAACATAACTTTCACTCTCAAAAGTGGATCTGTGATACACTTATGTAATGGAATACTCCGTGGCCATAAAAGAAAGAAATCTTACCTTTTGTAACAACATGGATGGACATGGAGATTATTATGCTAAGCGATATAAGCCAGTCAAAGAAAGACAAATACCATATGATCTCACTTATATGTGGAATCTAACAACCAAAGTAAGTTGATGAATAAAATAGAAACAGAGACATAGATGTAGGGAATAGACTGATAGCTGTCAGAGGACAGGGGGATGGGAGACTAGATGAAAGAAAGTGAAAGGTGTAACCAAAACAAAACATACATACATAATACATAGACACAGGCAGCAGTTGGTGGTGGCCAGAGGGCAACGGGGTGGGGTTTAGATGGAGGTGGGCAAAGAATCAAAATTGAGATGAAAAGAGTCTTTGCTTGAGGCAGCTGGAGCATGCTGCAGTGTGCAGAAGATGTTCTATTGAGTTGTACACTTGAAACCTATTTGATTTCGCAAACCAGTGTTGCCCCAATAAATTCAATTTTTATCTGGATTTGTTTGGAGGATCTAGGGATATTGTGGAAGTAGGAAGACAGGTTTTGAATTTCTCCAAATTTCCATGTGAAAATGTGAAGACTAACAACTCATGGACAATATTTGCCATGAGAATTCATCAATAAAATTCATCAAGCTTCATATTTGAAGTTTATGCATTTCACTGAATGTAAATTGTAGCCCAATGATCCATACCGCTTCCCATATTTAAAAAGAAAGTTAGTAAAATGGTATATAAAGCATTAAAAACAGTGTTTGGTACGTTACTGTAACTCAATAAGTGTTGGCTTTGTTTCTCATGTTAAAGAAAAGATCAAATCGTATACTACAATCAATAAGATATTGGTAGGCAAAAAGCTTTTAAATAGGAAGAATGCCATAAAATAAATTGGTTTATACAATTTGTGAAATAAAAATAGTGAAAGAAACTAGAGAAATTGCTTTGGAGAAAAGTACTTAATAATCTTTAAATAAGTCCAAATATTTGAATCTTTCTATGCCAGAGAAGGAGTGATTTCCTTTCTGTTTTAAGAGTGCCTAGCACTAGTAGGGGAAAAGAATTTGTACCAAGTTGTCTCTAGAAAGAGAGATTTTCCCCTCACTAGAAATATTCAAGCAGAAATATCAATCAAGACTACATCAGGGATGTGATCAGAGGGTTCTGGTTCAAGTTATCTAAACCTAAATTTTGGTGATTCTAAGAAATAAATGTCTCAGAATGATGCAGAATGTTTAGTGTCATTGATCTGTCCAAGGAAGCATATAAACTGCACCCTGTGGTCCCAAATCACGTGACTCAAATTCATGAATAAATAGAATTTTCAGATTCATGAATTAAGAATTTGGGAAAAAATAAATATTAAGGAAGCATCACATCACTTTATTTAACTCAGATGGCAAAGGGACTGGAAGTCAAGGGAGTAAGGGAGAGAGAGGAGCTTATATTATCTCAGATGGCAGCGGTTTATTGTACAGATCCCTGGAAGGTGAGAAAGCACAAAAAATTGTTTGAAGGTAGAAAAGTCAGAACTCATGGAGAAATGAAATATCATTCATAACTTTTTATAATGTGGGTTCCATAAGCTACTCAAAAATTTGTTAACATTTTCTCTCATTTTATCTTAATCTTTTCAATTGAGTAAATCTTCTATATTTTCCTCAATAAAGTTATTTATCATAAAGAAAAACAAACAAAAACCCTAAAGTAAACTGAAGCAGAGGTAACCATTTTGTGGGACAGCCAGGAAAAGTAAATATAAAAATACTCATCAGGGCCTCGGATCAAGCCTTCCAATAACAATGAAAATAGGTAAACAAAATGTTATTTGCCATAAAAGCTGGATATAGAGTTTTTATGGCTCTGACTGCACTGTCTTACGAAATAGGGTAATACAGCTATGTCTATCCTATGATAACTAAATTCTTAATTAAAAATATTTAACCTTGGCTGATGTGGCTCAGTGGCTTGAGTGCCAGCCTGAGAACCAAAGGGTCACCAGTTCAATTCCCAGTCAAGACACATGCCAGGGTTGCAGGCCAGATCCCCGGTAGGGGGCATGTGAGAGGCAACCACAGTTGATGTCTCTCTCTCTCTCTTTCTCCTTCCTTTTCCCTCTTTCTAAAAATGAATAAATAAAATCTTTAAAAATAAATAAACACATAGAACAAAAAAAATTAGATTACTAGAGTTACATCAAGTATTCTATTCATGAAGCTAATTTCTCCATTGCTGAGGTGCCAATTTACAGTTCTCTCTCCACTACAGCTAAATAAGCAAATAATTGTCTTGAATATGCTAGAGGTGAGAATATCTTACTTATTCTTCCACAGTTTATAAAGGAATAAAAGGTTTTCAACTCTTTGCAGATAGAAGAAACAATTTTACAAAAGCACAAGTCAAGGGACCTAACATTTGGTCTGATTTTATGCACAATAGGAAGCACATTCCGGAGTGCTTTGATCAATGATTTTTAAGTTTCTTTTTATAAAGGACCAAATTTGTCACTTGGTAGGCTTAATGCAATATTAAAATGCAAACATTTTTCAGAAGAAAAAAGTAAGGACTTGTCTACTGACATTTAATGCATAAAGACATAGTGGTTATTTTTAAGCTATTTGGATGGATTCCAACAGATTACCTAAATTTTTTTACGGTGAACCCAGTGCATCTTCTCACACATTGTTTTAAATCACTAATATCAGATTAACTCTGGAAGATAAGTTTTAGTCAGGATTTGGGGGAAGGAAAAACACAAAAGACCATAAGAAATCTGAAGATGTTTATAGAGTACTTCGGTAAGGTGAAGACCTAAAACAATACACAAAAGGCAAACTACAATTTTTCCTTATTTCCCTATTTTGTTCTCACCATTGATACCAAACTAAAGAACTTTAGACTGTATTTCAGAAGACAGGAGCAACATTGCCTTTTTTAATCTGCTAGGGTGTCATTAATTAAATTAAGACTGAAACCACCAAATGGAATTTTATTTCAGTATGTTAGTAAGGTAAAAGTGTCTCTTTACCTTAAAGAGTTAAAATGGTGTAAAATCTAGTTTGAACATCATAATTATATGCTAAATATATAAAGATATATTTAGATAAAATGTCCCCAACACCAATACAGTTATTACATGGAAGAAACTTTTATACACATAGAATCAAATGTATTATAATCAATTATTATAATTTCACATTGCCTTCAAACCAGTGCTGTAAATTTTTCTGAATTTCTGAAGCACCCACTGCCACTTCTAGCCTTCTCACTTACCCTTCTTGTCTGAAGAATATTTACTCTGAGTCTTTTCTTAACATATTTCTAAGTGTTGTTGGGAGATCACTGCTTAGTGCCATTTCAATTCTTGTAGTGCATTATTTAATGAGGATAAAATCATGTAGTGCTATTGTTTCATGAGTCTTACTAGGCTATTAGTTTTGGGGTCCTTTAATGGTATTCTCCAAACACCTCCCTAGTGTTCTATCTAAGGAAAAATATGATACATCATTAAGACTTGATCATTTCCCCATAAAACAAAGTCACTTTATATTACTGTTCTTCACTGGATGACTTGTAAGCTCAGACAATAAGAATGTTTTTATGTTTGATTACTCTGAGAAAAAGAAAATAATTCACCAAATATCCCTGAACATACCTTGGGGTATTATATTTTTATTTGAAAATACTTGAAATGATTGGAAATCATCATGTTTGAGTAACTATTATATTATCAATTAATAAAGACATTATTATTGGGTAGTTTGAGTTAAAATAATATTTTGTTAAATTGCATACAAAAATATTTCATATTTACTCTGGTGTTAGCATGATAATGTAATCATTGTATTCATTGCATGGTAGTCCAGAGTATACAAGTTCTGTCCAGAAGGTATCCAGCCATGTAATATAAAAAATAGAGACATTTATTGAAGAAGATACAAGAAGCATTGTACATAGGAAAATGATGTCTCAGTAATGCATGAGCAAGCACTCTGTTATGATGAAGCTGCCAATCACGAGGTGCCCATAGTTGCAGCCTTCTGAATTATCTGAATACTTTCCACAGAGGACTGTTCCAGCTTAAATCAAAATTGGATGCAGATTCATTGCTGTACGTCACTCAGTCATTTTGAATTTGATGGCCACACAGTACATGTTCTCATTCAACAGTGTCTACTGCCCCCACTGACTAGTACAGTGAAGTCATCATTGTTCACACATGCACATTCAGTCCACTCTCCTTGGTTGCCAGGTTATATCAATGTTATACAAATCATTCGTGTTATATTAACAGTGGCTGGACTTTTTCTGAACAGACCTCATATATAAGCATGTTTCTAATGAATCAATTGTCAATATTTGCAAATTCCTTTCAAAACATTTTAACATATGATTATGATTTATTCAGACCTTATTACACAGAAATGTTGTTCACTTATTTTCTCTGCTTAACTATTGACTTTCTTATTTTATAGTGGTTCTAATAATGATCAGAAATTTATTGGACACTAATAATAACTGCTCCAAACATTTTAGCCCTAATTAGCTCTAAGAACCAAAAGTAAGTTATTCTAAATGATTAAGCCAGCATTAATGTCGATCACCATGCTAATTAATCCTAGTAGTAAAAGTAGGCAATTTGATCAAGTGCAATTAGTTTTAGCTTTTTGCCTGCTGTAATCATTCAGACTCATTTTAGCATAGTGTTAAAAATCAATGTGTTTCTTATGATTTAGATTATCGTTTATTTTTTTCATTACCCAAACTAATCCTGGTCTATGCACTTATAGCTCTTGAAACACCACTGGCTCAATTTTATAATAAACTGTTGGCTTGAGAATTGAGCAATGTAAGAGCAAAAGTCTCATCCTGGCCGGTGGCTTTGTTGACTGGAGCATGGTCCCATCTGCCGAAAGGCACATATCTACCATCCCTAGGTTGCAAGTTTGCACCCCGATTAGGGCATGTGTTAGAGGCAACCCATCTATGTTTCCCTTTCACATCAATGTTTCTCTCTCTCTCTCCTTGCTTTCCTCTCTCTCTGAAATCAATAAATATTTCCTCAGGTGAGGATTTTAAAAAAAGAGAGCAAAGTCTCCTAATGTTACTGAATGAATTTCAAAGATTTAGGAGTTTCCCTAGGTCTAAGCCCTGTTCAGGTACTCAGTTGTCACAGTACACAACCATGATCATTTCATCTTAATTTAATTCTGGTTCTATCCCAAATAAACTGTGTTTAATCATCTAAATTCAGTATATTTTGTTCACAAACTGAAAGAGGTTACAACTTTTTTTCTTAGTAGACAAGTGAACACAAATTTATATGTGGTGATAATACTATTTTATATAAAAGCTTTCATACAAAAGAGGCATGTATATACAGTATTATGCATTTCATCAGTGGAATAAATCAATTGTCAGTTTTCTTCTGATTACTTCTGCCTGGAAAATCTTTTCCCACTTTGTCAATCTGGAAAATATTTACTCATCCATCAAGAATCAGCTCACCCAGCAGATTCTGGGTCATGATCTTGAAGTAGTAAGTGGGGACCAGAAAGTGCTCTAAGTGATACAATATACAAAGATTGGTGAAACTTCAGTTCTACTCTCAAGATCACATCATACTGCTTGAGTTGGTGTGAGCAAGTGACTTATATTTTCTATCCCTCAGTATCTTCACTTTAAAATATGAATAAGATAGTTCCTACTTCATAGAATTGCTTGGGAAACTACTTAAGAATATACGTAAGCCCTGGTGGTGTAGCTCAGGGGATTAAATGCTGGCCTGTGAACCAAAGGGCTATCAGTTCAATTCCCAGTTGGGACACATGCCTGGGTTGTGGAAGAGGTCCCCAGCTGGGGGTGCAAGAAGCAACCACACACTGATGTTTCTCTCCCTCTCTTTCTCCCTGCCTTCCCCTCTCTCTAGAAAAAAATAAAATCTTATAAAAAAGGAATATATGTAAATCATTAAAAGAAGGCCTAATAAAAAATGAATGCTCAATAAATGTTAGATATTAATATAATCATAAAATTAATGCATACATATCTTTAAGAAAAAAATTACATACACAAACAGAATAGTACAAAGGAATTGCAATGAAGAATCAAAGCTCTGGCTGCTGTGGCTCAGTGGATTAGCTCTGGCTGCTGTGGCTCAGTGGATTGAGTGCTAGCCTGCAAACCAATGGGTTGCAGGTTCCATTCTCAGTCAGGGAACATGCCTAGGTTGCAGGCCAGGTCCCTAGTGAGGGGCACGTGAGAGGCAACCACACATTGATGTTTGCCCTGGCTGGTGTAGCTCAGTGGATTGAGCTCGGGCCTGTGAACCAAAGGATCGTGGTTCGATTCCCAGTCAGGGCACATGCCTGGGTTGCAGGACAGTTCCCAGCAGGGGACACATAGAGGCAACCACACATTGATATTTCTTTCCATCTCTCCTTCCCTTCCCCTCTAAAGATAAATAAATAAAATCTTAAAAAAAAAAAGAATCAAGCATGAGGAAAGACTATAGTCATCAGTAATCTTTTCATATAAAAGTTTGAACTAGAGAGAAAAGGGGGAGTTCCCGAGAAGATGGAGGTGTAGGTAGAGACATTTCTCTTCCTCACACAACCAAAAGAGGACAACAATGAATCTGAAATCAATAAACAAGCAAAAGCTTCAGGAAATTAAACTGCATGGAACTCCAACAACCAAGGAATTAAAGAAAAAATCAACCAGAACAACTAGACCAGTAAGGCAGCATACCTGCTGGTCAACTCAGAAAAACCAGGCCAACCTGAGGACACTGGGGGCATGGCTGGCTGCCCAGCTTGGCACGCTGTGAGGGAGAGGCATACTTAAGGAGACTCAGAGGTTGCTGTGGGCTATGGCTGGGGTTGCTGTGGTAGGAGAAACTCCAAGTCTCACAGGAGAGTCCAAGAGTCCATTGAAAAGTGAGCTAGAGATGAGCAGGTGAGCCACACTGTTCCCTCTCTGGCCCCTCCTCCACAACAAAGAGGGTTGCCCTGCCCAGGTGAGTACCTAAGGCCCCACCCCCTTACAACTTATCAGCTGTGCCAAAACAAAGAAATATGGCCCAAATGAAAGAACAGAGTAAAGCGTCAGAAAGAGCTAATCAAGGAGGAGATCACCAACCTATCTGGTGGAGAATTTAAAGCCCTGGTAATCAAAATGCTCACAGATCTGACTAAGCTTGTTTGAAAAATGAAAAAAGAAATGAAGGATACCCAAAGTGAAATAAAGCAGAATGTTCAGGGAACCAACAGTGATGGGAAGGAAACCAGGACTCAAAGCAATGATTTGGAACAAAATGAAAAAAATAAACATCCATCCAGATCAAAATGAAGAAATAAGAATTCAAAAAAGTAAAGAGACTCTTACAAACCTCTGAGACAACCTGAAATGTCCCAATATCCAAATTGTAGGTGTTCCAGAAGGAGAAGAACAACAGCAAGAAATTGAAAACTTATTTGAACAAATAATGAAGGAAAACTTCCCCAACCTGGCAAAGGAAATAGACTTCCAGGAAGTCCAGGAAGCCCAGAGAGTTCCAAGGAAGCTGGACCCAAAGAGGAACACACCAAGGCACATCATCATTCAGTTACCCAAGATTAAAGATAAGGAGAAAATCTTAAAAGCTGCAAGAGAAAGGAAGGAGTTACCTACAGAGGAGTTCCCACTAAATTGTCAGCTGATTTCTCAATAGAAACCTTGCAGGCAAGAAGGGGCTGAGAAGTATTTGGAGTCATGAAAAGCAAGGACCTACATCCAAGATGACTCTATCCAGCAAAGCTATCATTTAGAATGGAAGGGCAGATAAAGTGCTTCCCAGATAAGGTCAAGTTAAAGGAGTTCATCATCACTAAGCCATTATTATATGAAATGGTAAAGGGACTTATCTAAGAAAAAAGATAAAAAATGTGAACAGTAAAATGACAACAAACTCACAACTATCAACAAATGAACCCAAAAGAAAAGAAAAACAACAGAAACAAAAATAAGCAAACAATGAGAACAGGAACAGAATCAGAGAAATGGACATCACATGGAGGGATTTCAGTGGGGAGGGGGAAGGGAGGAATAAGGGGGAAAATGTACAGGGAAGAAGAAGCATAATTAGCAGGCATAAGGTAGACAGGGAGAGATAAAAAATGGTATAGGAAACAGGACACAGAGAACTTATATGTACAACCCATGGACATGGACTAAGGAGGGGGAATGCCGGAGGGTTGGGGGTCAGGGCAGAGGGAGTACAGAGGGGGAAAATTGGGAAAACTGTAATAGCATAATCAATAAAAATATTTTTTAAAAATTTAAAAAGTAATCTGAACTACTCACAATTATCATGAGTTAATATTAAAAGACTATATTTCCCTCTTGAATAAATTTATCAGAGTCTTTTTCAGATCCTTTATTGAAGCATGCAGGGATTGTTCAACTCAGTTTTTGGTGAACAATATTTGTCATTCTTGTTTATTTAACATGTAAAATAACTTATCATGTTCATCATTGCCACAAAGAATTCTGTACTATTTTCATACATCATAGTATGCTGTTAAAGTGTATTCCTATTTTGTTATTCATTAATTTTTCACATACTTAGTAGTCAAGTGCTGTCTTAACTGTTGCAAGTAACAAATAATTCATCATCAAACTGTCTACAAATACAACCCAAGCCCAACATTTTTCTTTATTTGCCACTGAATTGAACATTTATGTTTCTAAGTATATTTTATTGATTATGCTATCACACTTGTCTTGATTTTTCCCCTGTTGCCCTCCTCTACCCAGCACCCCCCACTACTTAAGATAATCCCCACACAATGTTCATGTCCATGGGTCATGCCTATTAGCTCTTTGGCTACTCCATTTCCTATATTGCACTTTACATCCCCATGGCTACACTGTAACTACCTATTTGTATTTCTTAATCCCCTCACCTCTTCACCCATTCCCCCACACCTACCTCCCATCTGGCAACCATCAAAATGTTCTTCATATTGATGATTCTGTCTCTGTTCTTCTTGTTTGCTTAGTTTGATTTTTAGATTCAATCACTTATAGATATGCATTTTTACCATTTTATTGTTCATAGTTTTGATTTTATTTTTCTTAAATAAGTCCCTTTAGCATCTTATATAATAATGATTTGGTGATGATGAACTCCTTTAGTTTTTACTTGTCTGGGAAGCTTTTTATTTGCCCTTCTATTCTAAATGATAGCTTTGCTGGATAGAGCAATCTTGGCTCTAGGTCCCTGCTTTTCATGACTTTGAATATTTCCTGCCAATCCATTCTAGCCTGTGAAATTTCTTTAGAGATATCAGCTGACAGTCTTATGGGAACTCCCCTGTAGGTAAGTAACTGCTTTTCTCTTGCTGCTTTTAAGATTTTCTCTTTGGATCTCTTCTTTGAGGATGCCCAGATGATTGTGCTGAAGCTGTCTACATTTCCCAACAGATGGTATTTGAGATGGGAAGGAACTCTGGGCACAGCCTAGGACTGGGCTGTCCTGGCAGGAGGTAACAGAGTTATTCTTTTTTTTGGATTTTCTAGAGGGAATGGGCTCTGAGGCAGAAGCCTGCCATTCTTCCAAAATTGTATACCTTTTGTATCCTATGTTATTTGAGTTTGTAAACTAACCCAATAAAAATAAGATAATTAAAAACTAACAGGGAAAATGATAGCTGAACTAAAAAATTAAAAAAAAATTCTCTTTCTCTTTAAACTTTGGCATTTTAATTATGTGTTTTGGAGTGGGCCTCTTTGCATTTATCTTGTTTGGGATTTTGTGCTTCCTGGATTTGCATGTCTATTTCATTTGCCAAATTAGGGAAGTTTTCTTCCATTATTATTTTCAAATAGATTTCCAATTTCTTGTTCTTTCTCTTCTCCTTCTGGAACCCCTAAGATGTGAATGTTGGAATCCTTGAAGTTGTCCCAGAGGCTGCTTATACTATCCTCATTTTTTTTGGATTCTTTTTTCTTGTTCTTGTTCTGATTGCTTGTTTTTTGCTTCATGTTTCAAATCATTGACTTGATTCTCAGCTTCATCCACTTTACTGTTGTTTCTACGTAAATTGTTCTTTATTTCAGTTAGTGCCTCCTTCATTTCTGACTGTATCTTTTTTTCTTCTGCTGGGGTCCTCACTAAGTTCCTGGAGCATCTTTATAAACAGTGTTTCGAACCCTGCACATGATATATTGCTTATCTCCATTTCATTTAGCTCTTTTTGTGGAGTGTCGATCTGTTCTTTCATTTGGACCTTGTTTCTTTGTCTCCTCATTTCAGCAGGCTCCTTGTGTTTGTTTATGTATTAGGTAGAGCTGTTATGACTCCCTGTCTGCATAGTGTGGCCTATTATAGTAGGTGTCCTGTAGGGTCCTGTGGCATAGCCTCCCCTATTGCCCAAGGTGGATACTCAAGTTCTGTCTTTCATGTGGGCTGAGTACACCTACCTCTGGTAGTTGAGCCTTGATTGCTGTTGGCAGAACAATGGGAAAGATTTACCCAGGCCAGCCAGCTTCAAGGGCTGGCTATGAGCACTGACCATCAACCTCTACCCTCTGTGGGGGATCAGCCGTGCAGGGGAAGAGTGGTGGTTCTCTAACCTGGTCTGTAGCTGTTCACTGGGTGTGCTGGCCCTGACTGTAGGCCAAAGTCAGCTCCAAACTGTATTTTGTCCAGGACCACCCTGCTTGAGATGTAAAGCAATCTGAGATGGCTGCTATTTGTGCTGGGCTTGGAGATTCCCAGGTGAAGCCTAGCTATGTATCTAGGTTGGCTGCTACTGGGCCTGGTGCTCACTGAAGCTAGTTTTTGCTTGTTTGAGAGGATTTAGAAAGTCATAAAGCATGAGCCAATACTAGCCATTCATATGGAGAAACAGTTTGGGACCAGTAAATTGGGTGGGGTGAAGTCTCTGGGGATCTCCAAGGTAGGTCAAACAGTGTTAGCCAGATTGATGGAGACTCAGATATGGCATCAGCTTGCTGGCTCTATGGCTTTGTGGGGGGAGGGTTTAGGAAAGGGACGTTGGCCTTTGCTTACCTCAATGCCAGACACTTCAGTTTCTCCCAGTATGCAACTGGTGCCTTCACACTACTACTCTGGTGCTGGAGCCTAGATGAGGGGAGTCTGAGTAGGTGAGTCTGTATGTAGTTTCTTTAAGAGGAATTTTTTTGTGCTCCAACAGTTTCTACAACCCACTCCATCCTTGCTGTTTTTGTGTGTGTTTGTTTGTTTGTGGTGGTTGGGTTTGTGGGGGGGGTTTTAAGCCAGAAGTTATAGGGACCTATATTCCTGGCACTGGAACCCTGGGCTGGGGGCCTGGTATGGGTCTGGCCCCTCCTCATGCTCAAGATATCCTTCCTGAATTTTTACCCACCACACATGAGTGAAGGACTAGTCATTCCATGTCTGTGTCCCTCTTACCAGTCTAGGTGGATGTGATTTCTTTAATTCCATAGCTGTCAGACTTCCATTCAACTCTATTTCTGACAGTTCTGAGTGGGTGATGGTTATTCTATATTTTAGTGGTAATTTTGATGTGTGAAGATGCAAGTCATGTCTGCTTATGCTGCCGTCTTGACTGGAAGTCTCCAGACATTTTCTTGAAGTTTCTTGGGTTAAATGACTCACTAGGGTTCAAAGTTTATACTCATTTATTCATTTAAAATTTTTTTAACTATTTTTTAGAGAGAAATAGGATGGCGGGGAGAGAGAGAAACATCTATTTGTTGTTCTAGTTATGCATTAACTGGATGATGTTTTTATGTTCCCTCACCAGGCATATCAGGATGCATCATGATGATGCTCTAACCAATTGAGCTGTCTGGCCATGGCTACACTCATTTATTTTTAAGTTTCATTTTGTGAAGAAAAATCCATGCATACCTTGCACATCTAATCTGAGACACATTTACTTTTTAAAAGTTAAATTGTTACCCCTTTTCCCATATTTTTGGTATTATTTAGATAGCATTTGGGGAAGGGACCTTTTAAATAATGGTAAAGCCAACATTAGATCCAAATTTGTGAATTTTCTACCATAACCCCGTACAATGCATGCTTCATTCCTGGAAAGGCTTTTATCCTCTCCTTGATACTGATCTATGCATCCATTAAATCTTTTTAAAGACTTGATGAATTAAGGTATTTAAACAGGACTGATGTAAGTGATAAATGAGAAAAATACAAGAAAGCTAGAGAACCTAATCAGATGAGTTTGAAAAATAAACACAGATGCAAATACTAGAGTTTACGCAAGTACTTGAACCCCAGTATTAACTTTAAATTTTGTTTTATAACTGGTTTATTTGCAGATGTACATATGCTTTAAAAGATAAGTGTATTATACTAAGTATACTGTTCACTTGGACTATGGATTCTTTATTATTTCAGGCCATTTCACTGAAAACTGCCAATGTGTGTTTATGTATAAGCATACATGTACACAAACACACAGATGAGATTAAACTGACAAAGATTTGGGACACTAAGAAAGTCAGGGCTTCTGGCCAAGATGGAGGAGTAGGAGTAGGTAGATATGCTTCACTTTCTCGCAACCAAAAGTTACAGGGAACCAACAGTGAAGGGAAGGAAACCAGGACTCAATGATTTGAAACAGAAGGAAGGAATAAACATTCAACCAGAATAGAATGAAGAAACAAAAATTCAAAAAAAAAAAAAAATATGAGGAGAGGCTTAGGAACCCCTGGGACAACTTTAACGTTACAACATCCAAATCATAGGGGTGCCAGAAGGAGAAGAGGAAGAGCAAGAAATTGAAAAATTATTTGAAAAAATAATGAAGAAAAACTTCCTCAATTTGGCAAAGGAATTAAAAGTGCATGTCCTGAAAGCTCAGAGTGTCCCAAAGAAGTTGAATCCAAGAAAAACATACCAAGACACATCACAATTAAATTACCCAAAATTAAAAATAAGGAGAGAATCTTAAAAGCAACAAGAAAAAAGGAAAGAGTTATCTACAAAAGAATTCCCATAAGAATATCAGCTGATTTCTCAAAAGAAATCTTATAGGCAATAAGGGGCTGGAAAGAAGTATTCAACATCATAAAAGGCAAGAACCGGAAACCTAGATTAGTCTATCCAGAAAAATTATCATTTAGAATGGAAGGATAGATAAAGTGCTTCCTAGATAAGGTCAAGTTAAATGACTTCCTCACCACCAAGGCCTTATTATATGAAATGTTAAAGGAACTTCTCTAAGAAAAAGATCAAAACTATGAATAGTAAAAGGAAAACGAACTCACAACTATCAACAACTGAACCTAAAAACAAAAAACAGAAACAAACTAAGCAGACAAACAGAGCAGGAGCAGAATCATAGAAATGGCAATCACATGGAAGGTTATAAGTGGAGCAGGGGAGGGGGAGAATAGGGGAAAAATGTACAGGGAATAAGAAGCATAAATGGTAGGCACAAAATAGACAGGGGGAAGTTAAGAGTGATATAGGAAAAGGAGAAGCCAAAGAACTTATTTGTATCACCCATAGACATGAACTCAGAAGGGGAGGGGGGATGCTGGAGGGAAGGAGATGTAAGGCAGAGGTGGATAAAGGGGACAAATTGTAATAGTATAATCAATAAAATATACTTTAAAAGATTTGGGAAAATACATTTTATTAATTTCTATATTAAATCTCTATCTACTTTTTCCCACACTAAGGATTCTAATTTTCTAGGTTAAAAATATAGTAGACTTAAAATTTCCCATGATTGTTCATTTGTTTTAATCCATTATGGTTTGTATTGTGTCTTCCAAAAGATGTTGAAGTCTTAAGTTCCAGTATCTCTGAATGTGGCTTTATTTGGAAATAGGTCTTTGCGTATAATCAAAGATGAAATCAACAGGGTGGACCCTAATCTGATCATTTTATCCTTCAAAAAAGGTGAAATTTAGACACAGGCATACAGTAAGGGATAATGATGTGAAGCCACAGGGAGAACCCCAGCTACAAGCCAAGGAAGGCTGGAGGCTACCAGGAAGTAAGACAGAGGCATGGAACAAAATCTCCTAACCCTCAGAAGAAACCTGCCATGTTATCACATTGATTTCAGACTTCTAGTTTCCAGAAATATGATACCATAAATTTCTGTTGTTTAAGCCACGCAGTTTGTATAATTTTGTTATGGAAGCTATAGTAAACTAATGCATCCTACAATACAAAAAAAGATTCAGAATTATAATACTAATATTATAATCACTCTTAGGTTTCCTGAAATACTTACATGCTTAATAAACAGTCTGCCATTCTACCCTTATTTCTTTTTTTTAATTTTATTTTAATTGTTGTTCTTGTACAGTTTTCTGTCTTTTACTCCCATCCCAGCCCACCACCCCAGCCCTCCCCACCTCCCTCCCATTTCCACCCCCACCTAGTATTTGTCCATGTGTCCTTATACTTGTTCCTGTAAACCCTTCCCCTTTCCCCCTGAAATTCCCTCCCCTCTCCCCTCTAGTGACTGTCAGCCTGTTCTCAGTTTCAATGTCTTTGGTTATATTTTGCTTGTTTGTTTTGTTGATTAGGTTCCTGTTAAAGGTAAGAGCATATGGTATTTGTCTGTCACTGCCTGGCTTATTTCGCTTAGCATAATTCTCTCCTGTTCCATCCATGCTGTTGCAAAGCGTAGGAGCTCCTTCTTTCTTTCTGCTGCATAGAATTCCATTGTGTAAATGTACCACAGTTTTTTGATCCATTCATTTACTGATGGGCACCTAGGTTGCTTCCAACACTTGGCTATTATAAATTGTGCTGCTATGAACATTGGGGTGCATAGGTTCTTTTGGACTGGTGTTTTAGTGTTCTTAGGATATAATCCTAGCAGTGGAATTGCTAGGTCAAAATGTAGATCCATTTTTAGTTTTCTTAGAAAATTCCACATGGCTTTCCACAGTGGTTGTACCAGTCTGCAATCCCACCAACAGTGCACTAGGGTCCGCTTTTCTCCACAACGGCTCTAACACTTGTTGTTTGTTACTTTGTTTATGATGGCCATTCTGACTGGTGTCAAGTGGTATCTCATTGTGGTTTTAATTTGCATCTCTCTGATAGCTAGCGATACTGAGCATCTTTCCATGTGTCTCTGGGTCCTCTGTATGTCCTCTTTGGAGAAGTGACTGTTCAAGTCCCTTGCCCATTTTTCAATTGGGTTACTGGTCTTCTTAGAGTGGAGTCATGTAAGTTGTTTATATATTTTGGAGATTAAACAAACCCTTGTCTGAGGTATCATTGGCAAATATGTTTTCCCATATGGTTGGTTCTCTTTTTATTTTAATGCTGTTTTCTTTAGCCATGCAGAAGCTTTTTATTTTGATGAGATACCATTTGTTTATTCTTTCCTTTATGTCCCTTGCTTTAGGGGACATATCAGTAAAAATGTTGCTGCGTATGTTCTCCTCTAGGACTTTAATGGTGTCATGGCTTATACATAAATCTTTTGTCCACCTTGAATTTTTTTTGTGTATATGGTGTAAGTTGGTGCTCGAGTTTCTTTTTTTTCTTTTTTTTTTTTTTTGCATGTGGCTGTCCAGTTCTCCCAACACCACTTGTTGAAGAGGCTATTTTTACTCCATTTTATGTTGCTGCTCCCTTTGTCTAATATTAATTGATGATAGAGACTTGGGTTTATTTCTGGGCTCTGTGTTCTGTTTCACTGGTCCATGTGCCTGTTTTTCTGCCAGTACCAGGCTGTTTTGAGTACAGTGGCCTTGTAATACAGTTTGGTATCAGGTATTGTGATCCTTCCTACTTTGCTCTTTGTTCTCAAAATTGCTCCAGCTATTTGGGGTCGTTTATGGTTCCATATAAATTTTTGAAGTGTTTGTTCTATGCCTGTGAAATATGACATTAGTACTTTAATAGGTATTGCATTGAATGTGTAAATTGCTTTGGGAACTATGGACATTTTGATGACGTTATTTCTGCCGATCCATAAACATGGTATATGCTGTCATTTGTTTGTGTCTTCCTTGATTTTTTTCTTCAGTGTTGTGTAATTTTCTGAGTACAGGTCTTTTACCTCCTTAGTTAAATTTATTTTTGTTTTTGCTATATCGAATGGGATTTTTTTCTTGATTTCTGCTTTTCCTGTTTCATTGTTGGTATACAAAAATGCCTTTGATTTCTAGATATTGACTTTGTATCCGGCTGTTTGGCCAAATTCATTTATTAGGTCAAGCAGCTTTTTGGCAGAGTCTATAGGATTTTCTATGTACATTATCATGTCATCTGCAAACAATGATAGTTTTGTTTCCTCCTTTCTGATTTGGGTGCCTTTTTTTCCTTTTCTTGTCTAATCACTGTGGCTAAAACTTCCAATACTATATTAAATAGAAGTGGTGAAAGTGGGCATCCTTGTCTTGTTCCTGATCTTAGTGGAAAAGATTTAGTTTTTGCCCATTGAGTATGATGTTGGCTGTAGGTCTCTCATATATGGCCTTTATTATGTTGAGAAATTCTCCCTCTATTCCCACTTTGCTGAGTGTTTTTATCATAAATGAGTATTGTACCTTATAAAATGCTTTTCCCTCATCTATTGATACGATCATGTGATTTTTGTCTTTGCCTTTGTTTATGTGATGTATTACATTTACTGATTTGCAAATATTGAACCATCCTTGCATTCCTGGGATGAATACCACTTGGACATGGTGTGCGATCTTTTTAATGTATTGTTGGATGCGGTTTTCCAATATTTTGTTGAAGATTTTAGCATCTATATTCATCAGTGTTATTGGCCTGAAGATTTCTTTCTTTGTTGTGTCTTTATCTGGTTTTGGTATTAGGATACTGCTGCTTCATAAAAAGAGTTTGGGAGTCTTCCATAATTTTGGATTTTTTGGAATAGTCTGTGAAGTGTAGGGGTTAGCTTTTCCTTAAATGCTTTGTAGAATTCTCCTGTGAAACCACCCAGTCCAGGGCTTTTGTGTTTCATAAGTTTTTGATTACTGATTCAATTTCACCAGCTGTTATTGGTCTGTTCAGGCTTTCGGCTTCTTCTTCATTGAGTTTTGGAAGATTGTATTTTTCTAGAAACTTGTCCATTTCACCTAGGTTTTTAAATTTCTTGGCATACAGTTCTTCACAGTAATTTCTTACGATCCTTTGTTTTTCTGTGGTGTCAGTTGTAATCTTTCCCCTTTCATTTCTGATTGTGTTTCTTTGAGTCCTTTCTCTTTTTTTCTTGATGAGCCTGCTTAAACGCTTGTCAATTTTGTTTATCTTTTCAAAGAACAAGCTCCTGGATTCATTAATCCTTAGAATTGTGCTTTTAGTCTCTATGTCATTTAATTGTGCTCTGATCTTGGTTATTTCCTTCCTTCTACATACTCTGCGCTGTTTTTGTTATTGTTCCTTGAGTACTTGTAGGCGTAGGGTTAGGTTGTTTGTTTGAAATGTTTCTATCTTTTTTAGGTAGGCCTGTATTGCTAGAACTTCCCTCTCAGGACTGCCTTTGCTGTGTCCCATAAGTTTTGGATTGTTGTGAGTTCATTTTCATTTGTTTCCAGAAACTTTTTGATTTCTTCCTTAATTTCATTCTTGACCCATTCATTGTTTAATAGCATGCTACTCAATCTCCATGATTTTGAGTGTGTTGGGTTTTTCCCCTTGGGGCTGATTTCTAGTTTCAGTCCCTTGTGGTTGGAGAAAATGCTTGGTATGATTTCAATTTTCTTGAATTTGTTGAGTCTTGTTTTGTGTCCTATCATGTGGTCTATCTTTGAAAATGTTCCATGTGCATTTGAAAAGAATGTGTATTTAGTTTCTTTGCGATGAAGGGCTCTAAATATATATCAGTTAAGTCCATTTCATCTAGAGTGTTGTTCAGTGCCACAATATCTTTGTTGGTATTTGTTTGGAAGATTTGTCCATTTTGACAGTGGGGTGTTAAAATCTCCTACTCTAATTGTGTTGTTATCAATATCTTTCTTGAAGTCCTCCAAGATTTTCTTGATGTATTTAGGTGGTCCTATGTTGGGTGCATATATGTTTACAATGTTTGTATCTTCTTGGTGGATTCTTCCCTTAAGTGTTATGAAGTGACCTTCTGGGTCTCTCTTTATGGCTCTTCTTTGGAAGTCTATTTTGTCTGATATGAGTATTGCTACCCCAGCCTTTTTTCCTATCCATTTGCTTGGAAAATTTGTTTCCAGCCCTTCACTTTGAGTCTGTGTAGGTCTTTTGTCCTGAGGTGGGTCTCTTGTAGGCAGCATATGTGTGGGTCATGCTTTCTTATCCATTCAGCTATTCTATGTCTTTTGATTGGAGCATTTAATCCATTTACATTTAAGGTTATTATTGATAGGTATTTATTCATTGCCATTTTCATACCTGTCCCCCCCCCTCTCTTCCTTCCTTTCCTTAAAGCAGTCCCTTTAGTATCTCTTGCAGAATTGATTTGATAGAGGTGTATTCTTTTAGACTTCTTTTGTCTAGGAAGCTCCTTTATTTGGCCTTCTATCTTGATTGAAAGCCTTGTTGGATAAAGTAGTCTTGGTTGTTGGATAAAGTAGTCTTTTGTTCTCATTGCTTGGAATATTTATTGCCATTCTCTTCTGGCTTGGAATATTTATTGCCATTCTCTTCTGGCTTGTAGTGTTTCCATTGAGAAGTCAGCTGCTAACCTGATCGGGGCTCCCTTGTATGTTACTTCCTTTTTCTCTCTTTTTGTCTTTAAGATTCTCTCTTTGTCTTGGACTTTTGCCATTTTAATGATGATGTGTCTTGAAGTGGGCCTCTTTGGGTTCCTCTTGATCGGGACTCTCTATGTTTCCTGGGTTTGTGTGACTTTTTCTCTCATCAAATTAGGAAAGTTTTCCATCATTACTTTTTCAAATAGGTTTTCTATCCCTTGTTCTTCTCCTTCTGTTATCACTATTATACAGATATTATTTCATTTCATGTTGTCTTGCATCTCTTAATCCCTCTTCATTCTTTCTGAGCCTCTTTTCTTTTTCTTGCTCTTTCTAGGTGTTTTTTTCTACTTTGTCCTCCAACTTGCTGATCCAATCTTCTGTTTCACCAATTCTGCTTTTGATTCCTTCCACTGTGTTCTTCAGTTCAGAAACCATATTCTTCATTTCCTCTTGGCCCTTGTTGATAGTTTCTATTTCCTTTTTCAAGTTGATATAGCTTGCAATGAGTTTACTGTAGCTTCCCTGTAGTTTCTGGTACCTCATTGAGAGCTCATGGAGCTTCCTGACAACTATTGCTTTGAACTCAATATCTGATGGTTGAGTTGCCTCCGTTTCACTTAGCATTCTTTCTGGGGCTTCCTCCTTTCCTTTCATTTGGGGATTGTTTCTTTGTCTTCCCCTTGTTTGTGAGACTCTTCTTGTTAGCCTCAGCTTCTTAAATTGATCTGTTCTGGCTCCCTGGGTTTATAGTGTGAACTTCTGTGGTAGAATACTTGTGAGATTCAGTGGTGCAGTCTCCTTTGGGTGTCCTGGTATTCAGTTTCCACTGTCTCAGCTCTCGGGTTGCCCCCTCGTTGGGACCAACTCTGTTTTTTTCCCCACAGTTCCAGGTTTTGTGTGTGTGTGTGTGTGTGTGTGTGTGTCTCACTTGTGGGTATTTGAAAAGAGAAAAAAAAGAAAAAAGAAAAAAGGGGAAGGAAGAAGAGATAAAATTGGAAAGAAAGGAAGAAGGAATCAAACAAGAAAAAAATAAAGAGAAGCAAAGGAATTGAGGGATAATAAAGATAAAAATAATTTAAAAAATAATAAAAATATATAATTAAAAAATATATATCTGGCTGTTTTCAAACTTGCCAAGCCAGTTTTTCTGGTCTTTCTGGCTGCCACAGGCTGAGGGGCCATGGTATTGCTTTTCTCCCTGTTCAGCACTCAGTCAGCTTTGGGCTATTCTCCCCGGGGCTAGCTGGGCAGTCTCCCCAGAGCTAGCCTGGTACCTCTCCATGCAGGGCCTCAGGGCATCAGCTCTGGGCCAGCTGCAGAGCTCCATGCTTTCCCCAAGTTTATGGATGTGAGCTTGGGACTCCCATGGATTGAGTACTCCCCACGGTTTACGGATATGAAATCCTGGTCTTCTACAGGGTGCACACTCTGTCCCTGGTTTACGGGTGCAGGTTCCAAGTTTCCTACAGAGCGTGCGTGCTGCCGGAATTTATAAGTGTGGGCTCTGTGGGTTTCCTGTGGTTTGCATGCTCACCTTGGGTTCACGGGGGTGAGCTCCAGGTTTCCCATGGACTGCGCACACTCCCCAGGTTTAAGGGTATGAGCTCTGGCTCTCCTGTGTAGCACGCACACTTCCCAATTTTATGGGTGTGGGTTCTGGTTTCCTTTGATGTGTGTGCTCACCCTATGTTCAGGGACATGAGCTCCAGGTTTCCCATAGATCTTGTGCATTCCCTGGGTTCTCATGCATGGGCTCTGATTCACCCACGGATCACTCGCACTCCCTGGGTTTCTGGTATGGGATATGGGTCTTCCACAAAGTCCCCTCCTCTGGTTGGGGGTGCCTCTCGTTGCACAGGCTCCAGTGTGCACTCCACCCAGGGTATGTGTGGTTGCTCACAACCCCAGCATGTTTGCCACTCAGACCTTAACTTCTCTCTCTGTGTCTTCAAGCAGGCAGGTCTCTCCTGTTGCTGCTCAACCCTTGTTTGGCTGGGGAGCGAGCGGCTGACCTGGCTCCCTCCCTAGAGCCCTGTGGCAGACCCAGTGCTTCAGCCGCCCTGGTCTCCATGCTGATCCCTGGATTCTTATTGTCCTGAATTCTTATTGTCCTGGATTCTTATTGTCCTAAGAATTCTCCTTACTGTCTGGTTTTTCAATGTCTGCTACAGTTTTTGATCTCCTATTTTCATATATGCTGTGGTACTGTTTGCTGTTTGCTCTGTTCCTCTGTAGATTGGCTAGATTGTTCTCCCATGTATAGGGGGAAGTGGAATCTGCCTCCTCCTACAGTGCTGCCATCTGCCAGGATCCCCTTATTTCTTAATAGTTCATGATTTCTACATTATTCAAATGTATGCCCATTACATACTAGGGTCTATTCCTATTAATTTTCATTCAGTTTTAGTTTTATAAGTAACTATTTGTGTGATCTTTATGACATTCTCTTTTTTTGTGTCCCTCTATCATTTTGGTTGTCTGAAGATTATTACCTAACAGATTCCTTAGAGAGAGATAGTTGGGAAAATATTTCCTATTTTTCACTTTAATAATTTTTGATCCCTTTGCACTTAAAAACAGGATTTGCTGTATATAAAATCCTTGGCTCAAAGTTTCTTTCCTTGAGTACCTATAATGTGCTAGGTCCATTTCTTCTGACTTAAGGTGTGTGTTGAAAAGTCTAAATGTTATATATTTTTTCCTTTAGATAGAAGTTACCTTCCTTTTTGACCTTACATGTTCAAAAGATTTTTTGATCACTTTAAAGTTCACTTATTTTGCTAATTATTTATAAGAATATCTCTTGGTGTTGGTCAATCTGGGCCAATCAACATTCTCAGATATGTGGTGTTTTTTTAAGATATGTATGTGCATGTATGTTTTTGCCCATTGAGTATGATGTTGGCAGTAGGTTTCCGGTATATGATCTTTATTATGTTGAGGAATGCTCTCTCTATTCCCACTTTTTTGAGTGTTTTTATCATAAATGGATACTGGATTTTATCAACTGTTTTTTTTTTTTTTTTTTTTTTTTTTTAGCATCTATTGATATGGTCATGTGGTTTTTGTCCTTTTTTTAATGTGGAGTATTAATTTTTACTGAGTTGTGAATATTGGGAAGGAGAAAGTGAAACTGTTGTTATTTGAACATGACATGGTAGTGTACATAGAAAACCACATAGTCTCCACCAAAAAACTACTAGACCTAATAACTGAATTTAGCAAAGTAGCAGGACACAAAGTCAATATTCAGAAATCAATGACATTTCTGTACACCAACAATAAACTATCAGAAAGAGAAACTAGGGGGAAAATACCATTTACTATAGAAACAAGAAAAATAACCACCTAGGAATAAATGTAACCAAGGAGGTAAAAGATCTGTACTTGGAAAACTATAGAACACTGAAGAAAAAAATTGAGGAAGATACAAATAAATGGCATTATATACTTGGTTCATGGATTGGAAGAATTAGCATTATTAAAATGTCCATACTACCCAAAGCAATCTATAGATTCTATTCAATCTGTATTGAAATACCAAATGTATATTTTACTGATCTAGATCAAATACTCCAAAAATTTATATGGAACCAAAATACTCCAAATAGCCTCAGAAACCTTGAAAGAAAAGAAAAAAGTTAGATCACAATACCAAATATTAAACTATATTGCAAGGCCATTGTAAACAAAACACTCTTACACTGGAGTAAGAACAATACATAGATCAATGGAACAGAATAGCCCAGAAATAAACCCATGTTTCTGTGGTCAATTAATATTTGACTAGAGAGGGCAGGAGCACACAATGGAGTAAAAATTGTCTCTTCAATAAATGAAGAGACTTCATTTATTGTGTTGGGAGAACTGAATGGGTACATGCAAATAAATGAAACTAGACCACCAACTTATACCATACACAAAAATAAACTCAAAATAGATAAAACTTAAATATAAGTCATGGTATCATAAAAGTCCTAGCAGAAAACATAGGCAGTAAAATTTCAGCTATCCCATGTAGCTATGTTTTTGCCAACATATCTCCTAGGGCAAGGGAAATAAAAGAAAAAAGTAAACAAATGAGACTACATCAAATTAAAAACTTCTGCATGGCTAAAGAACCCATCATCAAAACAAAAAGGGAACTGATCATATAGGTGAATATACTTGTCAATGCTACATCAGACAAGGGTTTAATCTCCAAAGTATATAAAAATACTCATATGACTAAACACCAGGAGGACAGAAAAATCTAATCAAAAATGGATAAAAGACTTGAATACAAGTCCTCCGTGGACACTTCTCCAAGGAGGACATACAAATGGCCATAGACATATAAAAAGATACTCAACATCACTAGCCATCAGAGAGATGCAAATTAAAACCACAATGAGGTACCGCTTCACACTGGTCAAAATAGCCATCATAAACAAATCAACAAAAAACAAGTGCTGGTGAGTTTGTGGACAAAAGGGAACCTTAGTATACTGTTGGTGGGAATGCAGACTGCTGCATCCACTGTGAAAAACAGTATGGAATTTCTTCAAAAAATTAAAAATGTAACTACCTTTTGACCCAGTGATTGCACTGCTGGGATTATATCCTAAGGATCCTGAAACACCAATTCAAAAGAATTTATGCACCCAAATGTTCACAGGAGCACAATTTACAATAGCCAAGTGCTAGAAACAGCCTAAGTGCCCATCAGTAGATGAGTGGATCAAATAACTTTGGTACAGTTTTACATTTACACAATGGAATACTGTGCAACAAGAAGAAAGAAGGAACTCCTACCTTTTGTGACCACATGGATGGAACTGGAGAGTATTGTGCTAAGTGAAATAAGCTGGTAGGTGAAAGGCAAATACTATATCATCTTACTTATAAGAGGAATCTAATGAATAAAATAAACTAACAAGCAAAATAGAAACAAAGACATGGAAGCATGGAAGAGACTGACAATGGCCAGAGGGAAGGGAGGAGGGGATGACAGTGAACAGAAGGACAAGAGACTAGTCCAAAACATGCAGAAATGACCCATGTACATGAACAATGGGTGTGGGGATTGTCTGCGGCAGTGGGGGGTGGCCTGAGCAGAGGAGGGCAATGGTAAGAATATTGAGACAACTGTGATAGCATAACAATGAAAAAGAAAACCATATTAAATAATCACATTTATTTTTGAAGGTTTTTTAATTATATTTTATTGATTATGCTATTACAGTTGACCCATTTCTCCCCATCATTCCCCTCTACCCTGTACAACCCCTGCTACCCACATTCCCCCCCACTTAGTTCATGTCCATGTGTCATAAGTTCTTTAAGTTCTACTTTTCCCACACTATTCTTGCCCTCCCATGTCTATTTTCTACCCACCGTCTATGCTACTTATTCTCTGTACCTTTTCTCCCTCTCTTCTCCTCCCACTCCCCTGTTGCTAACCCTCCATATGATCTCCATTTCTGTGGTTCTGTTCCTGTTCTAGCTGTTTGCTTAGTTTGCTTTTGTTTTAGGTGTGGTTGTTAATATCTGTGAGTTTGCTATCTTTTTACTGTCATATTTTAAATTTTCTTTTTCATAGATAAGTCCCTTTAACATTTCATATAATAAGAGCTTGGTGATGATGAACTCCTTAAACTTGACCTTATCTGAGAAGTGCTTTATCTTCCCTTCCATTCTAAATGACAGCTCTGCTGGATAGAGCAATCTTGGAGGTAGGTCCCTGACTTTCATGACTTGAAATACTTCTTTCCAGTCCCTTCTTGCCTGGAAGGTCTCTTTTGAGAAATCAGCTGACAGTCTGATGGGAACTCCTTTTTAGGTGACTGTGCCCTTATCCCTTGCTGCTTGTAGAATTCTCTTCTTCATTTGAATCTTGGCTAATGTCATTATGATGTGCCTTGGTGTGTTCTTCCTTGGGTCCAACTTCTTTGGGACTCTCTGAGCTTCCTGGACTTCCTGGTAGTCTATTTCCTTTGCCAAATTGGGCAAGTTCTCCTTTATTATTTGTTCAAATAAGTTTTCCACTTGTTGCTCTTCTTCTTCCCCTTCTGGTACCCCTATAATTCGGATGTTGGGATGTTGAAAGATGTCCTAGAGGTTCCTAAGCCTCTCCCCGTTTTTTTGAATTCTTGTTTCTTCCTTCTTTTCTGATTGGATGTTTCTTTCTTCCTTCTGATCCACTCCATTGATTTGAGTCCCAGTTTTCCTCCCATCACTATTGGTTCCCTGTGCATGTTTCTTCATTTCATTTATTGTAGCTTTCATTTGTTCATCTCATTTGCGACCAAAGTCAACCAATTCTGTGAGCTTCCTAATCACCAGTGCTTTGGACTGTGAATCTGATAGGTTGGCTATCTCTCGATTGCTTAGACGAATTAGCTCTGGGACTTTGATCTGTTCTCCCGTCTGAGCCATTTTGTTTGTGTGTTTGTTTATTTGTTTTATGGCTTGGTTGCAGCTCTTCTGTAGTGAGAAGTGGAGCCTTAGGTGTTCACCAGGGCAGGGCAGCCCAGTTGCTGGGTTGTGATGCTATATGTGGGGGCGGGGCCCAAGAGGGAACAATGGCGCTTGCTCTGCTCTCTCTTGGATTCCAGTCCCTTCTGCCACTTTCCCCAAGCAAATTGGGCCTCTCTATTGCTGATTTCCATGTGGGTGGTCTTGTGTACATTCTAGGACCCTGTGGGTCTCGCCAACAAACTCTTCTGTGAGGCTGGTATTCTCTCCCAGCACCTCAACCCCCACAAGTGTTTCCAATCGGTGCTTTTAGGCTTTATTTCCCGGTGCTGGGGCCCTGCATTGAGCAGTCTGTTTTGCTGCCCAAATTCACCTGGTTTATCTGCACGCAAATGTGTGACCACGGTCAGCCGCCTTGTACACCTCGCTGGGTCTGCTCTTGCCTCCTGCCGCCTGCGTGCCTGGGTTGTGCCAACTGCTGCCTACACGTCCGAGACCACTAGTCACTGCTTTTTCCTGCCATGATCCCTCTCTGCCGCTGCCAACTCCGTCCCTCTTACCAGTCTGGGTGAATTGTTTTTGGACTTCCATATAATTCAATTTTCTATCTGTTCTGATTGTTTTCTTTTTTTGGGGGGGGGGTTCTGTATTTTTGTTGTCCTTAATCTTGGTTGTGAGAGGAGGCATAGTGTGTCTACCTACACCTCCATCTTGGCAGGGAGTCCTAAACAATCACATTTATTTTTAAAAATAATTATCCACATTTTTTATTATCTGGACTAAGTGTTGTGAGTTTATATCTTTTAGAAATTATTTTTTACTTCATCTAAAATATAAAATTTCTGGAGTAATGCTATATTCCATAATTACTATATTTTTAAAGTCTATAGTCTGGGTCTGATGTGCTTGCTTTTATTTCTCATATTCAGAATATGTGTCTGACCTCTGTTTTTCCTCAGTCTGCCTAGAGGTCTATCAATTTTATTGATCTATTTTATAAGCCACCTTTTAGCTTTATTGAATCTTTATTCTTTTATGATATCACTTCATTGATTTTTGCTTTTATTTTCACTATTCCTTGCATTTGATTAATTTGGTTTCAATTTTATTTTATGTTCTATTTAAAATAAATGCTTAGGTCATTGATTTAGACTTTCTTTTTTAATGTTAACATGTAATGCTTGAAAGTTCCTTGAAAGATCTATCTTAGAAATATTCCACTATTTTGATGTATATTTTTATTTTCATTCAGTTAAAAATATTTTTATCCCTTTGTAATTTTTCTATGTTACTTACAAGTGTATGGTTTAATTTTTAAAATGTGTTATTTTCTATATATTTTCTCTTTTTTAAATTTAATTACTTTGTAGCCAGATAATATATTCTAATATAATTTTAGCTTTTAAAATTTACTAAGAATTGTTTGGTGGCCTCTCCCATACTTTACCATGATAAATTGTTCCATACACACTTGAAATGAATGTTATTTCATTGTTTTGGGGTAGAGTATTCTGTAAATGTCACTAAGGTCAAGTTGTTTGTGATTTTTTTCAGGTTTTAAAATAATTACTTAATGTCTGCTTCTTATATCAGTTACTGAGTAAGAAGTATCAAAATCTCCAATGGTTTAATTGTGAGTCTGTTTCTTTTTCCATCTGACTATATCAATTTTGCAGTACATATTTTAAAGTTCTATTGTGAGGTGCAAACACATTTAGAATATGCCTCCTTGATGAGTTGACCCTTTTTCATTGTAACATATCTCTCCCTCTTTATCTTCAGTAATGTTCATTGTCCTGAAATCTACTTTGTCTGATATTAATGTGGCCATGCAGCTGTCTTTTGACTAATATTTGTATTGTATGTAGTTTGTTTCTCTATGCGTGAGCTTATAATCAATATCTATCTTGTTATACAAAGCTGGTTTCTTGTAGAGAGCATAGAATAGGTTTATTCTTAAGGTTTACTCTTGGTGTTGCAAATTGTATAAGTTTGGGAAGGTGTATGATGACATTTGTTCATTGTTACACATTACACAGACTATTTTCACTGCCCTAAACATTCTGTGTTCTGCCTTTTCATCTCTCCACCCTAGTCCTGACAACCACTGATGTTTTCATTGTCTCCATTGTTCTGCCTCTTCTAGATTGTCCTTTATAGTCAGGTACTGTATAATGACTTTTCCGTCAGTGTGGACCATGCACACGGCTGTGGCACATTATATAACGTAAGTATGTAGTGGACTATAAAATCGAGTTATGTGGTTTTTTTAAAATTTTTCATTCCTTTATTTCTCTGTCTAGTTTTTAGCTTACATACTTTTACTGAAATAATATATTTATTTTCCCAGGTATTTTTAAATTACTTTATTGTTGTTCAATTACAGTCATCTGCATTTTTCTCCCCACCACTCCCCACCACCACCCCAGTCAAACCCACCTCCCTCCTTTGCTTCCACTCTCCCCCTTGGCTTTATCCATGTATCCTTTATAGTAGTTTCTGAAAACCTTTCCCTCTGGCTATTGTTAGATTGTTATTAATTTCAATGTCTCTGGTTATATTGTGTTTGCTTTTTAATTTTGTTGTAAAATCGAGTTTTGTTTAGTATATTCTATGATCATATAATGATGAAATCACCTGATGACACATTTCTAAGAACATATCCCTGTCATTAAGTGGCACATGAGTCTAATTAGAATTATACAGCATGTAGTCTTTTCAGATTGGCTTCTTTCATGTGTTAATATGTATTTTAGGTTCCTCTATGTCATTCTCATGGCTTGATAGCTCAGTTATTTTTAGCACTGAATAATATCCCATTACTTGGATGTACTACACTTTATTTTTCTGTTCACCTGTGAAGGACATCTTGGTTACTGCCAATGTTGGCATCTATGAATAAAACTGCTATAAACATCTGTGTGCAGGTTTTTGTGTGGATAGGTTTTCAATGTTTTTGCATAAATACTGAGTAACATGAGTGCTAGATTGTATGGTAAAGGTATGTTTAGTTTTGTAAGAAACTGCCAGTGGTCTTCTGTACCATTTCGCATTTCCACCAATGAATTAGAAATCTTGTTGCTCTATACCCTTACCAGCATTTGCTATTGTCAGTATTCTGGATTTTGACCATTTTAATGGTGTATAGATGGTATCTCATTAGTGTTTTAATTTGCATGTACCTGATGACACATGGTGTGGAACATCTCATATGTTTACATACCCTGTATGTGTGTGTGTGTACTTTTTTTTTGTGTGTGTGAAGTGTCCGTTAAAGTCTTTGGCCCATTAATAATTGGGTTGTTTTTCTACTACTGATTTTTAAGAGTTCCTTCTGTATTTTGAATAACATTCCTTTATTAGTTGTACTTTTTGCAGATATTTTTCAGTTTGTGGCTGTCTTCTCATTCTCTTGACACTAATTTTGCAAAGAAGAAGTTTTTTATTTTGATGAAGTCCAGGGCATCAGTTAGTTTTTAACAGATCATACCTTTGGTATTATATCTAAAAAGTCATGGTCATACAAAAGTCTTCTTGGTTTTCTCTTGTTATCTTCTAGAATTTTTATAGTTTTAGATTTTGGTTTGTGATCTGCTTTAAGTTAATGTTTGTAAAAGTGTAAGATTTGAGTCTAGGTTCATTTTTTTTACATGTGATGTTCAGTTGTTCTAGCACAGTTTGTTGAAAATATTATCTTTGCTCTTTTGTATTGACTTTGCTCCTTTGTCAAATATCAACTGACTGCATTTATGTGGGCCTATTTCTGAGCTCTCCATTCTGTTCCATTGGTCCAATGTCTATTCTTTTACCAATAACACACTATTTTGATGACTGTAGTTGTATAGTACATCTTGAAGTCAAGTACTGTCAGTTTTCCAACTTTGTTGTTCTTTTATAATTTGTGTTGGATACTCTGTGTCTCCACATAAACTTGGAATTAGTTTCTCACTAGTCACAGAATAACTTGCTGGGGTTTTGATTAGGAAGCATTTATTTTACATATCAACTTGGAAAGAACTATGTCTTGAAAATGTTCAGTATTCTTATCCATGAATATGTTACATCTCTCCATTTTTAGTTCTTTGTGTTGTTCCTTCCTTTCATCTGGTGTATGTCCATTATGCCTATGCTACACTTTTTGCAGAGGTTCCATAGTCCTTACATATTCTTTTTTTTTTTAGTTTTTCTTCTTTTAGCTTTTTGGTTTTTAATGATTCTCTTAATATATTCTCTAGCTCAGAGATTCTTTTCTCAGCTGTGTTTAGTCTACTAATAAGCCCATTAAAATTATTCTTCATCTCTGTCACAGTGTGTTTGATCTCTAGTGTTTCTTTTGAGTCTTTCTTAGAATTTGTATGTCTCTGCCTACCTAGACCTTCTGTTCTTACATGCTACTTTATTAATTAAAGCTCTTAGCATTCTCATTATAGTTTTTTTTTTTATTTCCAATTTTGATAATTCCGACATCTCTCTGCCAGGTCTGGTTCTGATGCTTGTCCTGTCTCTACAAATTGTGATTTTTGCCCTTTGGAAAGCCTGGTCATTTTTTCTTGATAGTCAAACATGATTTATCAGGTACAGGGACTGCTATAAATAGGACTTTAGCAATGTGGTGGTGAGACGGATGGGTAGAGGAAGCATTCTATAGTCTTACGATTAGGTATGCATCTTTCAGGGAGCCTCTGCTTCAGGACTGTGAACTTCACAAGTGTTTCTCTGTTTCCACCCTACTCCCCACTTTAGATAGAACAGGATGGCTAGTGTGGTCTGGAGTCAGCTAATTTTCTTCCCCCTGGGTCAGGTAGTATCTGGTCATACCCTACAAGTATAGGTTCTGGTTAACTGTTTTCTTCTGGGGACAGACCTTATTGAGAAGAACAGAAGGTCCTGGCTGGGTGGCACAGTTGGTTGAAGCATCATCCCCATATGCCAATGTTGTGGATTTGATCCCCAGTCAGGGCATGCGTATAAGGAGTAAGCAATGAATGGAGAAATAAGTGGAACAACAAATCAGTGTTTCTTTCTATCTCAACAATCAATTAAAAAAAGAACAGAGCGCTCTGACATATTTCAAAATGGTCCCTTTTCTCTTCTTCTTGCTGGAAGCATGAGGGAATTTTCTCCTGCATTTATTGCAGGAACTCTAACTCCTGGAGGTTAACCTCACAATATTGTGGGGGCCCCATAACTGGGTCCCCCTGAAGTTTTTCACTCTCATACTTTTTCACACTAAGGCTCCAGCAATTCATGAATTACAGTTCTGATTTTTGTACAGTGGAATAGCTTCCCATAATGGTTTCTTCTAGTGAGTCTCTGCTCTAGTAAACTGCACCTCCCTGTGTCTCACATCTATCTAAAATTGGTAGCAGTGGTTTGGCCTGTGTCCTACCCTCTCCAAGGAGAGCTGTTGATTTTTCAGTCTGCTCAGCTTTTACTAGTTGTTAGACAGAGTGGTGACTTTTAAGCTCCTTTCCTGTGGAAGCAGAAACTGGAAGTCCTTGTTATTTTTTTAAATATTTGCATTTTTATATTTATATATGTTTTATATTTTATAAAATATAAAAATATATCATTATTCTATCAGAGTGGTAATATGCTAAGTGGTTTTTATTTTCTTTCTTGTGCTTTTTTAAACATTTTACATTTTATAAAATTAGTACATATTATCATAAAAGTAATTTCTTAAACAAAAATATATATATTTGCAAAAATTTGTGCATCACTTCAGGAATTTGGTCTAATTTGAGTACCATTTGCCATAGTATTTAAAATCTCCTTTTATTAAATTATTTTTGTTGTCATTCTATTACAGCTGTCTCAATTTTTTTCTTTTGCCCTCCTCTTTGTTACCTTTTTTTAGACTACAATGTCTGCTTTATTGACACTATATATCTCTTTTTCAGACAACAATTCCACATATGTTATTTAGTTTAATGTTGCTCTACAGGTAACTGAGGGTCTTCTCTCTTTGTTCTCTCTCTTTATTCTTCTTTCTGGTGTTTAGATTGGGTAATTTATATGTCTTCAAGTTCATTGAACATTTTTTCTGTTATCCTCAATTGCCAATTAATTTCATGTAGTGAATTTTCATTTCAGATATTATTCTATTAATACTATAAATCAAGTTATACTTCTTTTCATTGATTCTCATTTTGGGGGATTAACTTCTCAATCTGTTCACTAGTTTTGACATCTTAATTTATTTGCATTGTAAAGGTTTTTAAATAATACCTTTTTTTTTTAAGATTTTTATTTATCTTTAGAGGGGAAGGGTAGGAGAGAGGGAGAGGGAGAGAAATATCAATGTACGGTTGCCTCTCGTGTGTCCGCTGCCGGGAACTGGCCTGCAACCCAGGCATGTGCCCTGACTGGGAATCGAACTGCGATCCTCTGATTCACAGGCCCGCGCTCAATCCACTGAGCTACACCAGCCAGGGCTAAATAATACCTTTTTGAATTCCTTGTATGGCAACTCTAAAGTCTGAATTCTTTAAAACTTTGTTGTTGTGTGTGTCGATTACTTTTCCCTTGACTATGGTAGTTAATGCTCTATCTCTTTATCTCTTTTCTGATATTTTATTGTATGGTGGACATAGATGATACATTTTAGAGACTCTTATCTCCCATAAAAGTGTTGACTTTTCTATTGGCAGGTACATAAAAATTATTGTTTAATTACCATGAACTTGTAGAGACTTGCTTTAGCACTCCCTAGGATGGATTGACTTAAGTTTTATCCTTAATATTTAGGCAGATCCTTAGTCCTTTATCAGAGTATTGATTCCTAAGACATAACCCATTTTCTGTATTAATGAAAACTTTAAGATGTTTTCAAAGCCAGTCTAAGTTAGTGATACTAAATTTCCCATATCCTTTCTGATGGGCAGCAGCTGAAATCTCTGTCCAGATTCAGCAGTGGTCCTCGGTTTTTCCTCCTTTACACAATTCAGGAGTCTTTCAAATATTTATGGGGAGTTCTATTGAAAATTATTAGTCTCCCCCATCCCGTGACTCGATTTCTGGGATTTCACCCCTCAATTACCAACTCTCCTTTTGGCCCCGAACTTTGTACTTAGACCCCCTCAAGTCAGTAAGACTACGGCTTTCTTTTTGAGTTGAAGGAACCTTTGTTATGTGTCTGTCCAATCCTTTCAGGCCAAAAGCCACATTAACATAACTCTCACCCTGTGCTACTTAACTTCTTGGAAAGTTTGAACTACCTATACTTTCTTAATGTTTTTGTTTCTTTCCTAGTGCCTTTAAAGAGTTCAAGTATAATATAAACAAAGACACTGAATTTGAGAACAGTCTGTCAGTGTCCAGAGTGGGAGGGGAGGGAATTTCAGGGGAAAAGGGGAACGGTTTAGAGCAACAAGTATAAAGGACTCATGGACAAAAACTATGGGGGGGTGGAAATGGGAGGAAGGTGGGGAGGGCTGGGGTGGTGGGCTGGGGCGGGGTAAAAGACAGAAAACTGTACAATATCAACAATTAAAAAATACTGATTTAAAAAAAAAAAAAAAAAAAAAAAGAGTTCTCTATGTTTTAATATTTTTCCAGAGCTCATGATTGCTATTTGTTAGTAGACTACTCCAATACTAGTTAAACTGAATTTAGAATGAGAACCCCATGACATAGAGTTTTAATTATTCTGGCTAAGTAAAAACCAAGGTCTGAGTTTACTGATGTTTGCATTCCCCAATGCATTGATACTACCCTGCTGTGGAAAAGGTATCAATGAATGTTGTGTGATTGACATTTAACTACATCTGAGCAATTGCAACATTGGAGAATGTGATACCCTAAAACAGACTGAAATCACCAGCTTCAAGTAGTTACAAAACATTGCATAATAATTCTACTATATTTCCATTTTCAACTTGTTTTCTTATTTTTATGACTATTTCAAACTTTCTAATTCTCCTTATATTTTGGCAACCTTTCCCCATCACAGTTAGTAAATGACCTTACTTCTAATAATGAATTGTCTATATTTGAAGTCCCCATTTTCTCTTAGCTTACCTCCCTCCAACACAAATCAGTACAGCTATTTCTATGCTGACCCATGGCTTAAATTTGCCATATTCAACAGCTATTTTATAGTCCTTATCTTACTCAGTCCCAAAGCAAAATTTGACATAGTTGAGCACTCTACCTTCTGAAAACCTAGTTTGTCCCAAGCTTCAAGGGCATGAGACTCCTCTGTTCTCTATGAATCCTTTTTATTTATTTTCATTTATATAGCTCTATCTGGCTTATTGCTACATGCTAAATTCCTCAAAGTTCTCTTCTCTTCTTACTTTAAACACACTTCTTGGACAGTCTCACCCACCTTATATTCTTCAGTTATCATCTGTTACATAAAGACACATATACACACACATACTTCTTTCACAAATATCAATACTTATATCTATGTCTATACCTATACTTATATACTTATACTTATACTTATACTATACCTATCTATATCTATATTGATCTCTATATCTTTAACTCAGACCTCAGCTCTGAGTTCCTCATATGGGTATCCAATTGCATACTAACATCACCATTTACATGTATCAAGGGAAACTCAAACTCATGTCCAAAACTGATCTTATATTTCCTCCCAGAAAGATTTTTTTACCCTAATTCCAAAATTAATCCATCGTTATCTTCTGTCAAATGTATATCCTAAATACTTCTCAAGTCTACATAGTACTCTCCATTTACCACTACCATCACATAGTTAATGCTACTTTATCTCACATAGTAACTATTGCAAGATCCACTTAACTGAATTCTCAAATTGCTTACCTCCAGCCATCATATATGCCACAGCCAGAGTGATGTGATAAAAACATACTTATGATTAAGACGTCCACCTGCTAAAAAATACTCAACAGCTTTCCACCACTTTGAAGATTATGATAAAAATACTTAACATGTCTTGTAAGATCCCAGATGATTTCTCTGCACACCTTTCTTTCCCTATCAGAGATCCTTTTTTTTTTTTTTTTTTTTTTTTTTGCCAAAGAGTTTAATAGACATATGAAAAGATTCTCTTTTTTTAAATTTTGTTATTGTTGTGCAAGTACACTTGTCTCCATTTTCACCCCACAAGCCTCCCCACCCCTGCTCCACCCATCTCTATCTCCCACCATCGAACCTACCCCCTTTGGCTTTGTCCATGTGTCCTTGTTACATGTTCCTTGATGGGCTTTCCCCTATTTTCACCCATTATCCCTCTCTCCCTTTTCCTGTGGTTATTGTCAGTTGGTTCTTTATTTCAATGTCTCTGGTTATATTTTGCTTGCTTGCTTGCTTGTTTTATTAATTAGTTTTCAGTTATGGGTGAGATTATACAGTATTTGTTTTTTACTGCCTGGCTTATTTCACAGAGCATAATGCTCTCCAGTTCCATCCATGCTGTCATGAAGGGTAGGGGCTCCTTCTTTCTTTCTGCTGTGTAGCATTCCATTGCGTAAATGTACCATAGTTTTTTGATCCATTCATTTACTGATGGGCACTTAGGTTGCTTCCAACACTTGGCTATTGTAAATTGTGCTGCTATGAATATTGGGGTGCATAGGTTCTTTTGAATTGGTGTTTCAGGATTCTTAGGATATAATCTCAGCAGTGGAATTGCTGGGTCAAAAAACAGTTCCATTTTTAGTTTTCTGAGGAAATTTCAGTTACACTAACTTTCTCAGTTTGTCATGTATACCATTTTCTTTCCAATTACTTTCTATATACTGTTCACTGTCAAAAATGATCTTCTCCGTCTTGCAATCTATTATTAAATATTTAAATATATAAAAGCAAGCTAGATTTATTCTGCAGAGTGAAGCTTGGCTCAATTTTTCTACACAAAAGTGTTGTTGCAGCATTTTTTAAGTGTAGTTCACTCAGTTTCTTATTCAGTTTTCAACTTGAGTCATTTTCTCAAGAGAACCATAATTAACACCTCCCACTATAGGATTGTGTCTTTTATTATGCATTTTACTAAAACAGCATTCTTTTTTTAGCTTATCATTATAAATATAATTATGATTATTTGGCTAATATCTGTTTAAGTAGGCTAAAGACTCCATTAGAACATGGATCACATTTAGTTTCATTCAAAAGTTTATTCCTTGAATCTAGTATAGTTTCTCTTATAAATATGCTGAAAATATTTTTCTAATGAATGATTCTATGAATAAAAGCATAAAACAATAGAGACATAGTACTGGAATTTGATTAAAGTAGAAATAAAAAAGGGGTTAAGTGAAAGAAAAAAAAGAGAGCTGAGAATTGAAAAACTTTCATTAATATTGAAATCTTCCCCAGATGAATGAGAGTTAGAAATTAGGTCTATAATTAACATTTACTCTGTAGGTTGAAATTTGTTCTATCTTTGTATATTGTTTTAACTACATAAAGTCAATTTCATATGATTCAATTTAATAAAATTTACCTGCTCACTTATTTATTGATTCTATAAATATTTCATACTTATTATTCTCCAGGCATTATATAAGCACCTGGGATAAATGTAAGTAAATTCTGGGCCCTGGCTGCACATTGCTGAGTCTCAGAAGATGACAGACAAGAACAGATAGTTTCAATGTGATAATGGTCATATTGATTCAACAGAAACAGAAAAACAAGTATGCAAAAAAAAAAAAAAAAAGAATGCAATGACTTCAGAGGTCAGACTGACCAGGATTCTTGTACTCTACATAACTAAAAGGGAAATGAGGAGCAACAACAGCACTCATTTATTGCTAAACTTGAACTGGCAGGAAAAGCTATGACATTCTGGCAGAACTAGAGGTAGAAACTTCATGATTAGTTTGAAACTCTAATTTGGCATTTAATACCAAAGAAGGATAATATTCTATCCTACTATAGTTCTACATACATATTCAATGATATCAAGGTTGGTGAGTATGAGATTATTGAAAATGTGAATGAACAGTAGGAAATCCTTGGTATCTCATTTGGCTGATCAGGGCCTTATTTCTTTACTTATTCCTTTCTTTAGTTATATAAGAGATAATTGTTAAAATCTTGCAGAGATAGAATGTGATTCTAAGGCATCTACCAACTATCTATCTCCACAAACTATATAATTTCAGAACTGTATATGTTATTGTAGGCCATCCAGTAGCCAATCTACTAATAGTTATATTCCATGTGAAGAATTGGAAGCTTAATTCGAAAACCCAAGATAATTAGATAATTCTAAAACTGGAAAGATGGAGGCATAGGGAGCTATACGCTGCTTCCTCACACGACTGAAAGGACAAAAACACATTAAAAACAGAAACAATCAGAACTGACAGAAAATTGAACTGTATGGAAGTCTGACAACCAAGGAGTTTAAGAAGAGTTTCATCCAGACTGGTAGGAGGGGTGGAGGTGGGCAGCTGGGTGGAGAGGAGTCGCAGTAGATGGCAGCTGGAGTACTGGGGCAGGTGAGGTGGTGGCTGGCAGTGTGGGTGGCCCCACATCTACATGTGGTTAAACAGGAAGGAACAACTGGGGAGCTAGACAGACTGTGCAACCCAGGGTTCTAGTGAGGGGGAAATAAAGCCTCAAAATTTCTAACTCTGACAGAAAAAAAAACCTTGTGAGGGTTGCTGCAGTAGGAGAAACTCCCAGCCACACAGAAGAGTTCACTGGAGAGCCTCACAGGGTCCTAGAATATACAAAAACCCACCCACCTGGGGAGTCAGCACCAGAAGGACAAAATTTGTTTGTGGTAACAGGGGGAAGCAACTGAAAGCTGGACCAGAGCTTATAAAGTGGCATTGTTCCCTCTTGGACCCCTCCCCCACATACAGCACCACAATGCAGCAATATGGGTTGCCCTGCCCTGGTGAATACCTAAGGCTCCACCCCTTACTAGGTAACAGGTGTGCCAGGACAAAAAAAAAAAAAAATGGCCCAAATGAAAGAACAAACAAAGCTCCAGAAAAAATACAACTAAGGGATAAAGAGATAACTGACCTGTCAGATGCAGAGTTCAAAACACTGGTAGGCAGGATGCTCACAGAAATGGTTGAGTATGGTCACAAAATAGAGGAAAAAGTGAAGGCTATGAAAAGTGAAATAAAGGAAAATGTACAGGGAACCAACAGTGACAGGAAGGAAACTGGGACTCAAATCAACAGTTTGGAGCAGAAGAAAGAATAAACATTCAACCAGAACAGAATAAAGAAACAAGAATTCAAAAAAATGAGGAGAGGCTTAGGAACCTCCAGGACAACATTAAATGTTCCAACATCCAAATCATAGGGGTGCCAGAAGGAGAAGAACAAGAGCAAGAAATTGAAAACTTATTTGAAAAAATAATGAAGGAGACCCTCTCCAATCTGGTAAAGGAAACAGACTTCCAGGAAGTCCAGGAGGCTCAGAGACTCCCAAAAAAGTTGGATCCAAGGACGCACATACCAAAACACATCATAATTACATGACCCAAGATTAAAGATAAGGGGAGAATCTTAAAAGCAGCCAGAGAAAATGAGAGAGTAACCTACAAAGTAGTTCCCATAAGACTATCAGCTGATTTCTCAAAAGAAACCTTGCAGGCAAGAAGGGGCTGGAAAGAGGATTCAAAGTAATGAAAGTCAAGGACCTACCTCCAAGATTAACCAGCAAAGTTTTTATTTAGAATGGAAGGACAGATAAAGTGCTTCTCAGATAAGGTCAAGTTAAAGGAGTTCCTCACCACCAAGCCCTTATTATATGAAATGTTAAAGGGACTACTCTAAGAAAAAGAAGATCAAAAGTATGAACAGTAAAATAACAACAAACTCACAACTATCAATAACCGAACCTAAAAAAACAAAAACTAAGCAAACAACTAGAAGAGGAACAGAATCACAGAAATGGAGATCATATGGAAGGTTATCAGTGTGGAAATGGAGGGTGGAGTGGGGGAAAAAGTACAGAAAATAAGTAGAGTAAATGGTTGGTAGAAAACAGGTAGGGGGAGGTTAAGAAATAGTATAGGAAATGTAGAACCAAAGAACTTACATGTACAACCCATGGACATGAACTAAGTTGGGGGGATGTAGATTGGAGGGGTTATTCAGGGTAGAGGGGAATAAAGGGGGGATGGGACAAGTGTAATAGTGAAATCAATAAAATATATTTAAAAAATAAAAAAACTGGGACAAAAATCAATCTTTGTCTCTTATTTTACTTGCTATTTTAAAGAGAACACTTGATTTGGATGAGTAAAAAGTGGATAGAAATAATAACAATTATTTATGGGATGTCTACTGTGTGTCCATTACTGTGCTAAGTGTTATACATGTCTTTTCTCATTTAAATCTCATGACTATGTGAGGCTAATACTATTATTATAGCCATTTGACATCTTAGAACACTAAGGTTGTGAACATTAAGTAACCTACCCAAGATCAATGAGCTAGTAAGATCTGAGACAAAGAAAGATTTATTATATTTAAAGCTATTCCTCTTATAATCTAATCTCCTTATAAGCAAAACTTCTGTGGTTTTATCTATATAACATTTCAGGCAAATGCACTTATAAACATGTACCATACTTTTCCATGTATAATGTGCACTATTTGCCCAAATTTTTTAGGGAAAAATAAGGATGTGCATTATACATAGGTAGTACTAATTCTACATCTGTGTAAATGCTTCTTAATTCTTTTTAAGCTTATATGTTAAAAGCATAATTCTAGAAAGCAGTAACAATATCCTTATGTTCAAAAATAAATGCTAAAATTCGTTTATAATACCAAAAACAAGTATCTAAATACAAAGAAACAAATAAATAATTGAATTAAAAATTAAATCGAAAAATTTTTTCCTGAAAGTTTTGGCCAAAAACATGAGTGCACATTATACACAGCAAAATATGGTACCTTTTGTCCCTTATATAGTGTTCATAGTTTCATGGCAAGCAAGCAGTGTGTGTATAATTAATATGCCTTTCAAACTCTATTCTGATCAATGTAGTGCAAACGATCTTCCTTTGTCAAAATAAAAATGATAGGTACTCCCAGAGTAAAAGCAACCAGGTTTGATTATAGTCTTTACTTCTGTGATACTCACTTTAGAGTCTACAGGATTCCTGTAAAATTATAGGTCTCCATGTTTTAGTGTTTCAGTCTACTATGTTCTTTTTCACATTGACAACATGTCCTATGGAACACAGTTTTTGTACCAATATAAGTTTGCCCAGGGAGTCCCAGAGATTTTTTTCTACCTTTATTAAATAGGTGACATGTATAATTCTCAGATCACAAATTACTGTTGACAAGAAATGTCACTTTCTTTGTTTCCTCAAACTCGATACTTCTTTTTTACAGCTTCTCATTTTATCTAGTGGGAAAATATTTAATATTAGTCAACCTGAGGTAAATTCATTCATTGTGTTGAATGCTTTTTAGTGGATTCAAAGTTTTTTCTCTTCCAATTTATTTCTAGGGTACCTCTAAAATCTGCTTTCTGGAGGGCTGGAAGTAGCATCAAGTCACCAATGCAATTGAGTAGGACAATGTACTTTTCATTCATCTATCCAACCTGACAGCCTCTTAAATTTACATCATCCATCTGATTGTGGGTCTCAGTATCTGTATGGTTCCATCTGCTGAGAGATGCATGGTCTCGAATGATCTCTAGGTACATGAAAGGCAGTCAAGTGCACTTTATCTTGATGGTAAGTGCTCCCTAGTTCCAGCCTTCTTTCACCATATTCCTATCACACTTAGGAGGTATATAAATAATTGGTCTGTCTCAAGTTTTTCTATGGGCTCCTGAAAGCTCTCTGTGGTTGTCTAAGAAATTTTGTATAGATGTATCAGACAATTTTTATTCCATGGTCCTTTATGGGTTGAATTGTGTCCCTCAAAAGATATGTTGAAGTCTTACATCCCAGTACCAGTGAATGTGATTTTATTTGGAAATAGGGTCTTTGTAAATGTAATCAAGTTATGATGAAATCATTACAGTGGGACTTAATCCAATAAGGTTGATGTCTTTATAAGAAGTCAAAGTGGGGGACTTTTGGTCAAGATGTCAGTGTAAGCAGACATAGCTTGCCTCTTCGCAAAACCACATCAAAATTACAACAAAAAACATAGAACAACCATCACTCAGAACTGTCAGAAATAGAGTTGAATGGAAGTCTGACAGCTACTGAATTAAATAAACAACATCCATCCAGATTGGTAGGACGGGCACAGACACAGAATGGTCTGGTCCCTAACCCATGTGTGATGGATAAAGTTCGAGAGGGATATCTTGGGAGTAAGGAGACCCAGCCCCATACCAGGCACCCCAGCCCAGGGTTCCAGTGCCAGGAATATAAGTTCCCACAACTTCTGGCTGCAAAAAATATAGAGGGGATTGAGACATTGGAAGAAACTTCTGGAGCCCCAAACAGTTCTTCTTAAAGAACCAAAACATGGACTCAGTTACTCAGACTCCCTCCCTCTAATCTCCAACACCAGAGTAGAAGCCTGAAAGAAACCCATGCCTAATGGGAGAAACTGAAGTGTCTGGCATTAAGAGGCCATTGTCCCTTTTCTAAACCCTCCCCCCACAGAGATATATAGAGCCTGCAAGCTGGTGCTGTATCTGAGACTCCAGCAACCTGGCTAAAAAGTTTGACCTGCCTTGGAGATCCCCAGAGACTCTACCCTACTCAACTGACGGGCTCACACAAGCTGCTTTTCCATATGAATGGCTAGTATTGGCTCATGCTTCACAACTTCCTAATCATCTAAAATAAGCAATGGCTGGCTTCAGCCCCAGACTTGGCACTAGCAGCAGCCAGGTTAGATTTAGAGCTTGGCTCCACCTGGGAATCTCCAAGCCCAGCACAATTAGTAGCCATCTCAGATTGCTTTATAGATTAAGCAGGGTGGTTCTGGACAGCACACAGGTCGGGGATGACCTTGGCCTATGCCACCCAGGAAACCTCAGGGCCAGCACACCAGTGGACAGCTACAGACCAGGTTAGAGTACCACCACCCTGCCTCTGCACAGCTGATCCTCCATAGAGGGTAGAGGTTGATGGTCAGTGGTCACAGCCAGTCCTTGAAGCTGACTGCCCTGGGTAAATCCCTCCCTTTGATATGACAACAACAATCAAGGCTCATCTACAAGAGGATGGTGTACTCCTACATCATCCTACATCAAGGGCATACCTTGAGTACCTTGGGTGATAGTGAAGACTGTGCCACTGGACTCTACAGGACACCTACTAGGCCAGCCTACCAAGACAGGGAGTCATAGCAGCTCTATTTAACGCATAGAAACAAACACAAGGAGGCTGCTAAAATGAGTAGACAAAGAAACAAAGCCCAAATGAAAGAACAGATCAACACTCCACAAAAAGAGCTAAATGAAATATAGATAAGCAATATATCATGTACAGGGTTCAAAAAACTGTTTATAAGGATGCTCCAGGAACTTGGTGAGAAACCCAGTCAGAAATGAAGGAGGCACTAACTGAAATAAAGAACAATTTACATAGAAACAATGGTAAAGTGGATGAAGCTGAGAATCAAGTCAATGATTTGAAACATAAAGCAAAAAATAAGCAATCAGAGCAAAAGAAAAAAGAATCCAAAAAAATGAGGATAGTATAAACCACAGTGGCAAGCAAGGCCCGTGGGTGGCATCCGGCCCTCCACCTTGTTTTATCCAACCCAGCACCTTGTTTCTAGCCAGCAGCAGTGCCAAGCTCCTTGCTCCTAGTTCAGGAGTAGTTATATTTATACAGTCCTAAAATTACATTTGGCCCTTTAAAGGCAACCACAAGGCTGATGTGGCCCCCAGTGAAAATGAGTTTGACACCCCTGGTATAAGCAGCCTCTGGAACAACTTCAAGATATCCAACATTTGCATCGCAGGAGTGCCAGAAGGAGAAGAAAAAGAACAAGAAATTGTAAATCTGTTTAAAAAAATAATGAAAAAATTTCTTAATTTGGTCAAGGAAGTAGACATGTAAGCCCAGAAAGCACAGAGATTACCAAACAAGATGGATGCAAAGAGCCCAGTCCAAATGACATCATAATTAAAATGCCAAAGATTAAAGATGAAGAGAGAAGCTTAAAAGCATCATGAGAAAAACAGTTAGTTACCTACAGGGGAGTTCCCATAAGACTGTCAGCTGATTTCTCTGAAGAAATTTTGCAGGCTAGAATGGATTGGCAAGAAATATTCAAAGTCATGAAAAGCAGGGGCTTAGAGCCAATATTGCTGTACCCAGCAAAGCTATCATTTATAATAGAAGGACAGATAAAGAGCTTCCCAGGCAAGAAAAAACTAAAAGAGTCCATTATCACCAAATCATTATTATGTGATGTGTTAAAGGAACATATTTAAGAAAAATAAGATTAAAACTGTGAACAATAAAATTGCAAAAATACATATATATATATATATATATATATATATATATATAATCTCAGCAATTAAATTTAAAAAACAAACTAAGCAAACAAAAAGAACAGAAAGAATCATGGATACAGAGAGAATTTTGATGGTTGTCAGATGAGAGGTGGGTGTGGGGGTATAGGTGAAGAGGTGAGGGGATTAAAAAGTACAAATAGGTACTTACAGAATAGCCATGGGGATGTAAAGTACAGTATAGGAAAGGGAGTAGCCAAAAAACTTACATGCATGACCCATCGGCATGAATAATGGTATGGGGATTGCCTGAGGGAGTTGGGGATGCTGGGTGGAGGGGGCCCACAGGGGAAAATTAGAATAATTAATAAAATGTAATTCAAAAAAGAAAAAAGAAGAAAAATTAAAAGTTATGAAAAGAGAAGTCAAAGTGAAGGCAGACATGCAGGGAAATAACAGCCAGGTGACTACAGAAGCATATGTTGAAGTGGCATCAACAAAGCCAAGGAACCCTGAGGACTGCTGGCCATTAGCACCCTATGAAGAGGAAAGGAAAGATGCTACTCAGACTGTCAGAGAGAGAAAGGCCCTGCTGATACCTCAATTTTGCATATTTATCTTGTAGAACTGTGAGGTAAGTAAAAATCTGTTGTTTTAATTTACTCGATTTGTGGTACTTCATTATAGCAGCCTTAGGAAACTTGTGTTGGTCCTTGTGCCATACTGGCAAAAGAATGTTTATCGAGATTTCACAAGTCCCAGGAATTTTCCCAGGTTGATGTGCAGAAGTTTCTTGTGTTCTTGGAATCAAAAACTCATTTAGGAATCTCATTACATACCTGACCCTGGGAAAATCAGTCAGAAGAAGAAGTGATTAGGAAGACATGGTTCAGTTTCCTTTGGTGGCTAAACCTAGTTCTCATTCTCTTTGCTTTATGTCAGTTTGAATTCTGGATCTTCATTTAGTATGAGTTTGTGGAAAAATGATCAAATTGGCCATTTATTGTTCTATTTATATTGTTTTTTATTGACTTTATTTCTTAAACTGTCAGGATGCTGGTCTTGTTACTCAGAGCCAAGTTTCTTACAACTTAAAAGGTTTTTTTTACCCTCCAAAATTTGTCTCTCTCACATATTTTAAAATTCAAAGGCTGAGAGTTCACCTTTTCATTTTGTACTTTCATTCCCTCTCCCAAGTGGCATGGACTGAATGAAGGAAGACAAAGTGTAACAGAAATAATCAGAAAAAGAATCACTTTGATTAATTTTACAAAGCATTATGTCATTTGGAGAATTTTATGACATCAGGTCATTAGATTTGGTGGTTTTGTTTATTAATGTGACTTCATCAGCCTTCTGTCCTTGGTGCAGTTATATGTGAGAATACCTGCCTAGTCAGTGGTACTCTGAGTAGTGGAAGTGCATTTGGCTCAGTATGAAAATGTTCATGGGAATTGAAATGTATCACTTTTGTCTTTATGAAGAGAACTGAGAGAGCCTAAGGGAAAATGTGGGTTTAAGAGTGAAGTTATAGCTTGTGCTTTATATTTCACCAGGTGTTTTTGTGTCTGTTGATTCTATTTAGAACTTAAGTTGGTATTAGCCTTGGATCAAGGATTATCTTATTCTTTTTTTTAATTTTTTTAAATATATTTTATTGATTATGCTATTACAGTTGTCCCATTTCTCCCCCATCATTCCCCTCCACCCTACACACCCTCTCCCACCCATATTCCCCCTTTAGTTCATGTCCATGTGTCATAAGTTCTTTAGCTTCTACATTTCCCATACTATTCTTGCCCTCCCCCGTCTATTTTCTACCCACTATCTATGCTACTCATTCTCTGTACCTTTTCCCCCTCTCTCCTCCTCCCCTGTTGCTAACCCTCCATATGATCTCCATTTTTGTGGTTCTGTTCCTGTTCTAGCTGTTTGCTTAGTTTGCTTTTGTTTTAGGTGTGGTTCTTAATAGCTGTGAGTTTGCTGTCTTTTCACTGTCCTATTTTTGATCTTCTTTTTCTTAGATAAGTCCCTTTAACATTTCATATAATAAGGGCTTGGTGATGATGAACTCCTTCAACTTGACCTTATCTGAGAAGCACTTTATCTGTCCATCCATTATAAATGACAGCTTTGCTGGATAGAGCAATTTTGGATGTAGGTCCCTGCTTTTCAAGATTTCAAATATTTCTTTCCAGCCCCTTCTTGCCTGGAAGGTCTCTTTTGAGAAATCAGCTGACAGTCTGATGGGAACTCCTTTGTAGGTGACTGTCCCCTTATCCCTTGCTGCTTCTAGAATTCTCTGCTTCATTTTAATCTTGGCTAATGTAATTACAATGTGCCTTGGTGTGTACCTCCTTGGGTCCAACTTCTTTGGGACTCTCTGAGCTTCCTGGACGTCCTGGTAGTCTATTTCCTTTGCCAGATTGGGGAAGTTCTCCTTTATTATTTGTTGAAATAAGTTTTCCACTTGTTGCTCTTCTTCTTCCCCTTCTGGGACCCCTATAATTCAGATGTTGGGATGTTTAATGATGTCCCGGAGGTTCCTAAGCCTCTCCTCATTTTTTTGAATTCTTGTTTCTTCCTCATTTTCTGTTTGGTTGTTAGTTTCTTCCTTCTGGTCTACTCCATTGATTTGAGTCCCAGTTTTCCTTCCATCTCTATCAGTTCCCCATGCATCTTCCTTCATTTCATGTATTGTAGCCTGCATTTTTTCATCTAGTTTGTGAGCAAAATCAACCAATTCTGTAAACATCTTGGTGACCAGTGCTTTGAACTGTGCATCTGATAGGTTGGCTATCTCTTCACTGCTTAGAGGAACTGGCTCTGGGGCTTTTATTTGTTTTCCGGTTTGAGCCATTTTTGGTGGTTTTTTTTGGTTTTGTTTTGTTTTGTTTTTAGTCTGGTCGCGGCTATTACGTAGTGATGGGGTGGAGCCTTAGGTGTTCCTCAGGGCGGGGCAGCCCAGTCGCCAGGTTGTGACGCTATACGTGGGGGCGGGGTCTGAGAGGGAACAATGGCGCCTGCTCCGCTCTCTCCTGGATGCAGTCCCTTCCGCCACTTCCCCTCTGCCTGGACCATCTGCGTGCGCAAATGTGGGACCACCTGGTCAGCCAGCTGCCTTGTGTGGCCTCACTGGGTCTGCACAGTTGCCCCCCTGTGCCTGGGGACCGCCAGCTGCTGCCTGTGGGCCTGAGGACCGCCAGCCGCCGCCTGTGCACCTGGGAACTGCAAGCCACTGCTGCTTGCATTCCTGGGTCTGCACCTCCACTTTCTCCTGCCTCGACTCCGCCCCCTTACCGGTCTGGATGAATGGTTGTTGGACTTCCGTACAGTTCAATTTTCTATAGGTTCTGGTTGTTTTCTTGTTTCTAAATATTTGTTGTCCTTAATTTTGGTTGTGAGAGGAGGCACAGTGTGTCCGCCTACGCCTCCATCTTGGCCGGAAGTCCGGATTACCTTATTCTTGATATTAACCCATTTCTACATTGGTCCTGAAGGAAAGCTATACACATAAGAGGGAAATCAACATAAATGAGCATTACTAACTCAAAACTTTTGACTTCAAGCACCAAACAGAATTCTAATGAGTTAAGATGAACAATTTGGGCAAGTCTGTGTATTACTTACTTTGGCATTTCTGCTAGTGTTTTTGTTGACACCTTGGCACAATTCTGCCTCTCTTATATGCCATTTTCTGTATTGCAGAGGGTGGAACAGTAGATACTATACTTCAGACTTCTTGACAGTTTAGCTTTTACCAAGGAGAGAAAAAGCTGGCTCAGGCAGCCCATCCTGAGCATCTTATTTTATGGGTGGCCAAAGGAAATTCAACTCTATCATCTTTTTATATGTGAGAAAACTTTGTCTTTAAAAATATCATGTGATGTGTGATAGGGCTTCAATCTTAAAGGGACAGGGAATTCAATCTTAACCCTCATCAATTAATTAACTTGGGTATATCATATACTGTCTCTGGGCCTCACTGACTTTTAGTGTAAAATAAAAGAGTCAAGGCAGTTGTCTTAAAATTTACCCAGGTTAGTCCTCAAAGTATTTCCCAATTGTTCTTATCTAAAAATAAAAAGATACTTGGTATGGACATCTTATTTCAATAGGGAGATTCCATACTGTAGAGCACTCAAAATCCTGATTAGGAGCTGCAATATTCATGGGAATTAATCTTAAAAAGCCTTGGAAAATGTCACCAGTTAAGGTTGAACCCTGAAATGACATCCTAGTCTTGATCAATCCAGATGAGCACTTCTCACAGCAGGAAGAGTTTGGAAGAACCATTGGTTCACCAACACCAATCCATCACATGAAGATACTGTGTTCTCACTTAGTTATCTCTATAAAGTGATTACTGTTTCTTTTAATTCATAGGTAATGAAGGTAATGTAATTAACTTCCCCAAGTTCTGGTTCTTATGAATTTCAGGTTTAATTAGAAAATGAGCAATAGTTTCAGAAACCTCAATGAATCCTTGGTTATTAATGGGTTGAACTATTTTCAGCCAATTAATATGAATCTTTTTCTATTGAAATTCAAATTTTCAATCATATCTCTACTTGTATACCTCATACCACTTAATTTTTAAGTCTTCTGGTTCCAAACCAACTTTCTGTCTACCATACTCCAGGTGCTTTGCCTATTTATTGTCATTCCTATATGCAAAGAAAAAGGCACACTCTAATCATTACCTTTTGCATCTATTCTTAAGTGTCGTTGATTTGATTGCATACTTAAACTGTGTCACTGCTAAGATACCATGTTCTTGTATTCACAAAATAGGGATAATTATTGCTGGTTCCTAGACACTTCACAGGAATAGTTTCAGGTTTAATTAGAAAATGAGCAATAGTTTTGGAAACCTCATTGCATTTTTGGTTATTAATGGACTGAATTATTTTCAGCCAATTAATAAGACAATCTTTTTCCATTGCAATCCAAGTCTTTAATTATATCTATAATTGTTTAGCTCATGCCACTTTTTTTCAGGTACCCTATATAGACTCTCTTCTTTCTCTTTTATAAAGTTGTTCTATGGATAAGAACTAAACTCATCCTCTTCTCCTTTTATTTGAATTTCTCAGTGAGAATGCTCCTCCAGGATAGTCTTTTTTTAAAAAAAACTATATGACTATTAAATTTAGCCATTAAAAGGAGCTTAGTTTTTAGTGAGAAAACATTTAGAGAAATAAAATAGTATTTTTTGTGCCCTTGAAATTAGACATGTTTCTACAAGTGGTCATCTATATTTATTTTTTCCCTTTACTGTATGAAAAAGAGAAGAAAAAAGCATTTAATAACAGATGCAACAATTTTATGTCTATGCTTTATGCAAATCACAATTTACAAATTATAATGAAATCACAAAGTATGATTCTTGTAAGTAAAGTTATTATTTGTTTTAAGTCAAGCTTATTTCCCTCTTAGGTCTACCAATAGGATTACAATGAGCTACTTCTAGCATATACAAGAACACTTGTTTCTTTGTCCTAAATATTTTACCCACCTTTTATGGTAAGAGGCTCTGCCCTACATTTGCTAAAAGGCAGGGGTGTCCAACCTGTGGCCTGGGGACCACATGCAGCCCAGGATGGCTATGAATGTGGCCCAACATTAAATCATAAATTTACTTAAAAGGGTATGAGATTTTTTTGTGATTATTTGTTGCAATGTCATATAAAATAGATGTAAGTATGCTCTCACTATTTGTATGCATGCACAGCTTTAGTTTTACAGCAGAATGGGGCTTCCAGTGTGTTATCTTCCAAGTACAAACAGTAGAATTGACACCATCAGATGTTATATGTGCTTGTGTTGACTTAGTGAGGCAGCTATTATTAATAATATTTCCACCTACCATTGCAACCTTAGGCAATTTAATGTTATTTAAGTCAGGTAAGCATTCTTTTTTCATTATTAAAGGTACTTCCACACATCGGCAGCATCTCACACATGGCCTTCCACCTTGCTCTTTTTAGGCAGCTGAGAGGGCTAAGGAAGGACCCCAACCTTGCTTTCTATTTTCCTGTCAGTTAATTTTCATAATAAAAGTAAATAAAGTCCCTTATCTATTATTATTTTTTAAACCTTATAATGGCTTCTACAATGTCTCAAAAGAAAAAAAACAGAAAAGAAAAATTATGGATGAAGGAAGATTGTTCAATGAAAACTAGACAGATGAGTACTTTTTTATTGAGGTAAATAGTAAGGCACTCTGCTTAATTTTTAGGGAATTTGTTCAAGTTTTCAAAGACTATAATATGAAAGGCATTATATGCAAAACATGCTCCCAGATTTAATGTGTAGGGTGAATTTTGTCATAAGGACAAAATAGAGGATCTGAAAAAAGTCTGTCTTCTCAACAAAATTTTTTTCAAAAAGTTACAATGCTGGCAGATTCCATTTTAAAAGCTAGTTATGTGGTAGCATATTTAATAGCAAAAATCAAAACCATTTACTGAAGGTGAGTTTATTAAGCAATGCACAGAAAATATGGCAGATACAATTTGCCCTGAAAAAAAGGGGGATATTTCTAAAATCAGTTTGTCTCACAAGACTATAGCCAGGCAAATTGAAGAAACTGGAAAATCTATCAAAAGAAGTTTGGAGAGTAAAGCTGCTAATTTTAAATTTTATGCTTTGGCAATGGATGATAGCAGTGATGCTACAGATATGGCTTGATTTGCCATTTTTATTAGAGGTATTGTTCAGACGAATATAATGTCACTGAAGAAGTGGCTTCTTTAGTGACATAAAAAGATACAACTAAAGCAAGAGATTTATACAAAGTAGTAAAAAATATGTTAAAGTGATTTTCTTTGACCATTGTCAACATATCTGGTTTAGTTAACTGAACGTGCCCCGGCAATGGTAGATAAATAAGAGGGACTTGTACAAGTAATAGAAGATGGTGCAATTGTTGCTCAAAACTCACATTGGATGAAGTATCATTGTATAGTACATCAAAAAAATTTATGCACAAAAGCTTTAAAAATGGATAACTATAGGAGACCATTCTGAGTGGCGTGGGCTCAGCTCCCACTCAGAGATGCACAGGACCCACACCCACAGATAGGTTCTCCCATGGGGAATCAGGCCTGAATTGTGCCTAGGCCACTTTGAGACTTGCTTTTGCTAAAACTCCCTCACCCCAAACTGAGGCAGCAAGTGCTTACTGTAACTTCCTAAAATCTGTGCTAAACCTCCCCAGTATGGAGTGTAACCAGTTTGACCACTTTTCCCTTTGCAAATGCAAATATCCTTCTTCTGTGATGTGATTAGTGGCAGCATCTCCTTTGTTTTCTATAAAAGGTAATCACCTAAAGCGAACCTATGCATAGTGAATGAGGACCATCATGTAATGTGCCCAGAAAAGCAATAAAAGGTTTCAAGGCAAGGACCGAGGTTTTTTCTCCTGTTGAGAGAGAAGCCATGCTGTCCCTTTTCCTCCACAGGACTCGGTAGTCCAGTGAATTTCTCGTATCTCATCCACAATGTGGTGGACCCCAAGAGCCAGCGTCTGCATCAGATAACACCATGCAAATCATCATCAAGACTGAATTTCCTAAGAGCCAAGGGACTGAATCACCACCAATTTCAGGAATTCCTTAAAAGTACTGATGCTGACTATGGTGACATCATTTACTTTTCAGAAGTAAGATGGCCAAGTTGAGGCCAAATGTTGAAAAGATTTTATGATTTGCAATGTTATTGTTTATGGTATCAAAAAAAAAAAAATCGATGCCAGAACTTGATGATGAAAACTGGCTTCTACATTTAGCACTTTTAGTGGATTTAACCGCTCATTTAAAATGAGTTAAACATGCATCATCAAGGTGAAAACCAACTTATCAATACCATGTTTCAAACCATAACAGCATTCCAAATGGAACTGCAATTATGGCAAGCTCAAATTAAAGCAAACAATTTTATGCATTTTGACACATTGGCTAAACACAGTCCTGTGAATAGTGAAAAATATGCAGCCTTGTTTTTCAATTTGATGCAAGAATTTGAAAACAGATTTCAAGATTTCTGGGAAAATAATCAATATTTTGTTATATCTGTGACTCCATTTTCCCTCAACATAAATATGTTACCTGCCAATTTTCAAATGTAATGCATAGAGCTTCAAACTGATATTCAACTTAAAGAAAAATTTTATTGTGCTTCTCTATTGGACTTTTATGAGTCCTATCTTCCTGGAGACAAATACCCCTTGCTTCACAATCACACCTTATTCACAACATCAGTTTTTGGCAAAACCTACTTTTGCGATGAACTATTTTCAAGAATGAAACACATTAAGAGCAAAATTAGAACCAAAGTATCTGATGAGCACCTTGAGAATGCCCTGAGAATTGCAACCATTTCTATTAAACCAGATATCGATGCGCTATTTTCTCAAATACAATACCAAACATCCCACTAGCTTTATGTTTCCTTCTTTTTTTTACTTTTATAGTAAAAAATATATTTTAAAAATTAATGATGTTTTATTACTGAGATATGTACATTTCCTATATTAGTGATCACAAACTTAAGACCTGTTTGACGATTTTAAAAGATTATCAAAAGACCCACTGTATAATTAGGGTTTTTACATGAAGACTTTTTTGCTTTTCTGTGGTGATGGATATCATGAAAATTATGGACAGACCTTTTTTTGCTCATCAGTTTTCATTAGTGTTTGTGTATTTAATGTGTAGCCCAAGACAACTCTTCTTTCAGTGAGGCCCAGAGACACCAAGAGGTTGGGCACCCTTGCTACAGGGGATGTGTATATCAGGTTCAGCCAATTGTAAGATCACAGCTCCCACTTCAGTGATTGGTCTAGAGAGTAAACTTGTGATTAGAGCAAGCCAATCAGAATACTTCCTTGTGTTTTTTTTAATACTGAAACTAGTAAAGACAAATTCTATTTTTTCTATCATATGATCTCTGTGTCAGGTTTAGTAGTTATAACACTATGACTGGACTTGCCAGCAACCATGTTCTGTACAATGTGGAGAGGGCAGCATATAAGAAAGCCCTGCCAGAGGGAAGTAAAGGAAAGAGGGAAGAGGGGAGAAAGGAAGAGAAAAAGAGAAAAAAGGAGAGATATTAGGATTAAAACCATGGGCTGTGAGCTACTTAGTTCCCATTGATTTTCCTTTGTTAGGTCACTGCAATGTCATTTCAATAAATACCCCCCCTTTCTTCAGGTAATTCAAATTGATTATATGTCATTTACATCCAATAATGATTAACTTAACACTGTGGGATAACGTTGTAAAATAAAGTAATGATGTAAATTGCAACCAAAAGATAAGGAAAGGAGAAAATTCAAATCACAATGTTAAAAAACCAAAATCCACTGAAAAAATAAATATATAATACAAATTATTTATCATAATGTTTATATATGTATTCAGGTGCTTGAAAATACAAAATTTTAAGGGAACAATAGCAAAGAGATTTAACATCTGTAAAAATTAGTTCTCTCTAGATATGTTTTAACATAATCTAATTTAATCTTTAACGCCATGTGTTACAGAGGAGAGACCCGAGTCAGGATGCCCCCTCCCCTGCCTAGTTCCTGTCTCACTCCAAGACATGGGTTCTGGTGAGAGACAAACACATAGTGGAAATGGAAATGAGACTGCAAGTTTATTTATGAAACACACACAAGCACAAAGCTGCAAAGAGGCAGCCAGCTAGTCTCCATGACCCATGTATAGAGGAAAGAAAGATGTTAGTAAGTTAATGAGTTTGTTCCATGCACTTGAGCCAATGCTACAAGTGGGTACTTAGCTAATCTAAGTACTCTGACTATTGGGGTTCAAGAATTATATACCTTAGGTAGCTTCCAGAGGTGTCCTTCCTCCTCCTCCCCCTTCTACACCTTGGGACTAGTACAAAGGCTTTTTTTTTTTTTTTTTTTTTTCATTAGTAAAGGCTTTCTGTCTAGTTAGTGATGTTGTTACAAAGGTTCCCTTTCCCAGCATAGAATCTCAAGGGGTCCCCCTCCTCCTGTATTATTCCTATTTGTGATATTAAGGACACCTGGTAATCTTAGTGAGAAGGTAACAGAGGCCTTCCTTTCCCAGCACACTCTCAAGGACTCCCCTTCTCCTGTGCTGTTTTTCTTGTGATGCTCAGGATACCTGGTATTCTTATCAAACCAGACCAGGGACTGCTGAATTAATCGGTGAGACATATCTCTCTTTTGCTTCTATCCTTCTGCAGTAAGTTCTTTGTTAGACTGTAATGGCAAGGGCCCCCCTCTATTTCCTCTCTGGCCAATCAGTCCTCACTGCCACTTGACACACAGAAAAGTTATTTTTGTATCCATCTATAGTTGAAAAATCTGAAACCTAAGGAGAATAAGTGTTGGGCCCAAGATCTCACAGCTGGGAAGGAGTACTAGATCATATGTGTACATGACAAACTCAAGTGTTATCCAGTGTACCACATTATTTACAGGGAATTAATGGAGCGGATGATCAATTCAGGCCACATATGAAGCTATTCTCAATGTAATTTTGTTCAGAATTTGTAATCAGAATATGTTAAACATGGAAGGGTGGTTTATAGCAATTTAGCCTGCTCTTCTCCTGTCATAGTCAAAAAACACAGACTAGGAAAGACTAGTGGATTTACTTCAAGTTCAGTAACACTTTATTTGGAGTGGGTTCATGCATAGGTGGCCTCTCAATTTCTCTGCCAATCTGATTATTCTTTGTGTTCCTCTGATTTCTTGGCTGAGAATGACTTATGTCCTCCCACACACAGCATTACCAGTGAAACTGCTAGAAGGGATACTTTCAAATGAACCTTTTACATTTTATTCTTTAGTATTTGTATGAACAGAATGCAAATGGTATCAGTTCTATTATTTCCTGCACAAAATGTTCCCTTCTCAGGGCCAAATCAAGGGTAGGAAATATGGAACTGTGCCCCAAGTATCTCAAGGGCAGCTGGCAACTTCTATTTCTGGATCCTAAACACCTGCATTTCTCAAAAGCTGGGGCCGTTTCAGATGAAATGTTTGGAAGTCATCAATACACTGCTTACTTACTGTGAATTTGAGAACCTTGAAATGTCAAGTTTTAGCTTGAGGCCAAGTTGGATTTGTGAGCCTTCCTGCTGATGGGTGATGAGATCATTTACATTGGATTATACCTCTGGCATGTGAGCAATTCAATAAGTGACGAATGCAGTGGGAATTACTGCTGTACATCTGCCGGACACTTTTATAAAATAGCTCTCTCATCTCACCTCCTAGGTGTGCAATCTTCAATCAGGAAACATATTTGAACGAGAAAATCAGTTCTTAAGCCTAAGGCTGTATCCTCTGCTCCTGTCTCTTTTGCAGAGAATAATTTTGTCCACTGCCATATTGCAAAGTAGACAATCATAGGACAATGATTATTCATGGCCAGAAAATAATGGACTCCGAAAAATGCTTCCAAAGTCACAGCAGACCATTTGCTAATTATTGTTTGGAAATTATGATTCATGTGTGGAGGAAAAATATATATATTTATACATGGTCTGTCCAGAAGGTATCCAGCTATGTAATATGAAAAACAGAGGCATTTACTAAAGAAGATACAAGATACAAGAAACATTGTACAGAGGACAATGATGCCTCGGTCCTTTTCAAAGTAGGTACCTTGGGACCTCTTACATTTCTCCTAATCACCTTCAGTTCTCCATAGTATTTTCCTGAATCTCATCACTGGTCTGAAATCTTTTCTCTTTCAAAGGTGATTTTAGTTTTGGAGAAGCCAGAGGTTGCAGGGTGCCAAATGTGGGCTATAGGGGAGCTGAGTCACCTGGGTGATTTGATGTTTCACCAAAAAATTCTGCATGAGACATGATGCATGAGAAGGCATATTGTCGTGATGAAGCTGCCAATCACCGGTGGCCTATAGCTATGACTTTCTGAATCATCTGAGTACTTTCCAAGGAGGAATGTTCAAGCTTAACACAAAATCAGATACAGATTCATTGCTCCACTTGCTCAGTCATTTTGAATGTGAGGGCCACACAGTACACGTGCTCACTCAGTGGCATCTATTATTCGCACTGACCAATACAGTGAAATCATCATTGTTCACACATACGCATTCCAGTCCACTCTCCTTGGCTACCAGGTTACATGATATTGCACAAACTGTTTTCATTTTTTCATTATATTAACAATGGCTGGACTTTTTCTGGACAGATGATATATATATATATAGTCTGGTAGAAGTAACATCTACTGGAGTATGGTTCATAGGGTTATAATATGGGTGCAATAATTCATAGTTTTAATTTGAACATTTCGCCTAAAATGTCACATGGCATGCTTGAGTGTGATATTGTTGTCATGTTACAGAACTACATGCTTATGATTTTGTAATAAAAGGGGGGCATTATTTGTGCTGGACCCTGCATATATTCAGGTACTGAACTATACTCTGGGAATTCAGTCTCTTGTAACATAATCATCATCTTATTCCTGAGTTTCAAACTAGCTGTGAGGATAGGCAATTACAACGTGATAAGTTCTGCCAAAAATTAAATAAACGGTGTTAGTGAATAGTAAAATAAGTCAAAATACCATTGCAACTTGCCCCTGAAAATCTATATTTAAGTAGACTCTTGAATTAGGTGAATATTGGAGGTGGTAAGATTGAATGTTTCAGAAGGAAAATGAATATGTATAGGAATACAGTGGAAATAGAACCAGAACAGCAAGAAAAAACAAATAGGATGGTAAAAACAGGAACATGCCTGAACAGTTCAGGCAACTGTCATGTTGAGTCCTATGTGCTTACCTTTGCTTGCTGTGCAATGTGAGCTATTTTGGGTGGCATTTACTGGTTATTTATTAATTTGCTTATTTCTTCATGCATTCAACAGTCCTGTATTCAGTACTTTATGTGTTTGTAGCACTATCACGGTCACTGTTCCTATAAGTTGAAAGATGAGTTTTATCTAAATTCTTGCTATCTTAAAGTCAACCATTGTGTCAACTAGGAGTTGTGTTTATAGTAATAAAAATGTGATTATAGTAGCTTCAAAATATAAGGGCTTATTCTTTCTTGTAGAAGTCTAGACATAGCCTCTTGTGAAGAAAGAGTTTTCTGTAGTTCCCGGTACTCTTAAGAAATGCCTTAGCCTCCCCAGTCAGGAATGTGTATAAAATGTAAAGACTGGAAATGCTTGCGTTCACTTTCCCTATGAACCTGAAACTCTTCGCTTACCATGAAAATTAGATTTTTAGCCATTTTCTACTTAATTGCCCTGATCAGAAAGAACCAAATTCTTATGTTAGATAGGACAAGGGTCTCAAGGTTTGGGTAGTTCTAAATGTTACTGCTCGCTAAATGTTAAAATGTAGCATAGTGTTTTGTAGATATAGCTGTGAACAGCACCAGCCAACAGGAACTCAACCAGATAAATGCAGCCAGCTGCAAAAAAAAAAAAAAAAAAAAAAAAAAAAAAAAAAAAAAAAAAAAAAAAAAAAAAAAATTAACATGTAATTGACCAAATAGTGTATATAAGCAATGGCTAAGCCTCCTTTCAGAGAGGCAGAACTTTGGATATGAATCCCCTACCTGCTCTCCTTGCTTGAAATAAAGAAAACTACTTTGTGACAACCACATCTGTATATGTTTGTTTGTTTGTTTTATTTTGAATAGAGTGTTCCAAGCAACAGTTGCAGCCTGGGTTAGGTTAAGATCCTAGGTATCAGGAAGACTGGAGCAAAATCTCTAGATATTTCCATTTTGAAAGAGATGAAGCTCAGCCCTGGCCAACTGGCTCACTTGGTTAGGGAACAGTCCTGTACACCAAAAGGTGGTAGGTTGAATCCCTGGTCAGGGAACACACCTATGTTGTGAGTTTGATCCCCTGTCAGGGTGTGCATAGGAGATTCTCTCTCTCTCTCTCTCTCTCTCTCTCTCTCTCTCTCTCTCTCTCTCTCTCTCTCTCTCTCTCTCATCTTTCTCTCTCTCCATTTCCTCCCTTGGGTGAAGATTTTTTTAAAAAAGAGGGAGAGACGAATGAGGCCCACACCTGGGAGACATCTTTGTCATAGAAATCATAAAAAATACCAGTGGTTTATATGGTCCCTGGAAAAATGCACTTACATTCCAAAAGGTTAGAGTGAGAACTCAGGATCCTTACCATCCTTAGTAATTTTTCCCTTTATTTTCTGTGGAAGTAGTGGCTGTCTCTTTCCTGAACATCAGTGGAAAAAATGTGTTCTCTTTTTCTCCTCTATGGAGTGCCTGTTAGCTTGGGACATTTGGCCTAGTTTTCACCAAGTCTCCAGGAGTGAGGCCTGGGGCAAGAGGGAGTGGAGACATTGACTTTATTACTGCAAGGTAAGTAATAAGAAATCTCTCTTTGATCCAGAGCACCTCATGTGGACATTCAAGGGAAAGTCAATAAACGTGAATATTAAAACACAACATCAGTTTAGAACTGAATATCAGGAAGCCATGAAAAACCAGAGCTCTTCTGATATTCCACAGCTTGTGATTTCTACCCTCAGAATCATGGTGTGGCTTCCCAAGCTCCAGCTATTACAATCATATTCCAAGCAAGAAATAGGAAAGAGAACAGAGGGGTAAAAGGAGATTTTTCTGGAAGTCCCTCCTCAAAACTAGATTTGCTTCATTATTTCTATCTTCAAGAGAGACTAGGAAATAAAGCACCACTTTCATTTAAAGAAAAAACAAAGTTCTGTTAATAAAGAAGATGAGAATAAATAACATTAGTCTCCCCTTGATTTGTATACTCCAAGAAAACAGAAAACTGAGGTAAAATTAGAATCTTTTTGGCACAAACACTCCTTTTTTGAAAATATATTTTATTGATTATGCTATTACAGTTGTCCCATCTCCACCTTTAATCTCTTCCACCCTGTACTCCCCCTTCCACCTCCATTCCTCTCCTCTCCTTGGCTAATGTCCATGGGTCAAACATGTAAGCTCTTTGGCTTCTACATTTCTTATACTATTCTTAACCTACCCCTGTCTATTTTGTACCCACCATCTATGCTTCTCATTCTCTGTACCTTTTTTCCCATTCTCCACACTCTCCCTCCCCAACTATAACCCTCCATATGATCTCCATTTCTGTGATTCTGTTCCTTTTCTAGATGTTTGCTTAGTTTGTTTTTGTTTTTGTTATTTTAGGTTTCATTGTTGATAGTTGTGAGTTTGTTGTCATTTTACTACCCATATTTTTGATTTTCTTCTTTTTTGTGGATAAGTCCCCTTAACATTTCATATAATAAGGGCTAGGTGATGATGAATTTCTTTAACTTGACCTTATGTGGCAAGCACCTTAACTGCCCTTCCATTCTAAATGACAGCTTTGCTGGATAGAGTAATCTTGGATGTAGGCCCTTGCCTTTCATGACTTTGAATATTTCTTTCCAGCCCCTTCTTGCCTTTAGGATTTCTTTTGAGAAATCAGGTGATAGTCTTATGGGAACTCCTTTGCAGGTAACTGACTCCTTTTCTCTTGCTGCTTTTAAGAGTCTCTCCTGATCTTTAATCTTGGCTTATGTAATGATGATGTGCTTTGGTGTGTGCTTCCTTGGGTCAAACTTCTTTGGGACTCTCAAAACTTCCTGGATTTCCTGTAAGTCTATTTCATTTGCCAGGTTGAAGAAGTTCTCCTTCATTATTTTTTCAAATAAGTTTTCAATTTCTTGCTCTTCCTCTTCTCCTTCCAACACTCCCATGATTTGTATGTTGAAACACTCAAAGTAATCCCAGAGGTTCCTAAGCCTCTCCTCATTTTTTTGAATTCTTGTTTCTTTATTCTGTCCTGGTTGAAAGTTTATTCTTCCTTTTGCTCCAAAGTGTTGATCTGAGTCCCGGTTTCCTTCCTGTCACTGTTGGTTCCCTGTACATTTTCCTTTATTTCACTTTTCATAGCCTTCACTTTTTCCTCTATTTTGTGACCATACTCAACCATTTCCGTGAGCATCCTGATTACCAGTGTTTTGAACTGTGCATCTGATAGGTTGGCTATCTCTTCATTGCTTATTTGTATTTTTTCTGGAACTTTGATATTTTCTTTCATTTGGGCCATTTTTTGTCTCGGGGCACCTGTTACGTAGTAGGGGTGGAGCCTTAGGTATTCATCAGCACAGGACAACCCAGGTAGATACATTGTGGCATTGTGTGGAAGGGAGGGGCCCGGGAGGGAATGATGCCACTTGCTCAGCTTTGGGCCAGCTTTCAGTCACTCCCCCTGCTACCCACAAGCAAATTGGGCCCTTCTGGTGCTGATTACCAAGTGGGTGGGTTTGTGTACATTCTAGGATGCAATGGGTCTCTCCAGTGAACTCTCCTGTGATACTGAGAGTTTTTTCCACGGCTGCAACCCCCATAAATTTTTTTTAGTCAGAGGCTTTGAGGCTTCATATTCTGGTGCTAGAACCCTGGGTTGCATAGTCTTTCTCACTCCCCAGCTTTCCTTCTGGTTTATCTGCACATGAATGTGGGATGGCCACTCCACCAGCCACCACCTCATCTGGTCCTCCAGCTGCCACCTTGCCTGGTGCCTCCACTCAGCCCCAGCTGCCTATCTCCACCCCTCATACCAGTCTGGATGAATATTTCTTTAACTTCTTGGCTGTCAGACTTCCATACAGTTCGATTTTCTCACAGTTACAGTTGTTTTTCTGTTTTTAAATGTGTCGTTTTCCTTCTTTGGTTGTGTGAGGAGGCACCTATGCCTCCATGTTGGCTGGAAGTCCTAGTACAAACACTTCTTTCCCAAGGGATTCTAAGGCAAGAAGTGGGTATAGTAACTTGGTTAGGGACAAAGATAATTCGTAACAATGAGTGACTGCCATCTCAATGGACTCCTTCTTCAATATTCCTGCTTTACCTGCAAACCTCTGTATTTTCAATCATCTGATAGTTTAGCAGAAAGAGTAGTGCTTCTCCCAGGCTATTTGTGAACACATGCACATTCTGTGTACATGTGATTCAATTTGCCAATACACATCACAGAAATTTTTTTTTTTTTTTAAATAGGGAAGTTGGTAGGCATTTCTGTTTTTACCCACTGTTTCCAAAACTTATTCCTAACATAGTTTTTTTGGGGGTCTCTTGTTATTACAATGTTATCAATTATGTTAAAAGGTACATTTTGACATCTTTGAAGTATGTATTTGGCCAGGTATTAGATGAAGACAGAAAGTTTCACTCAGTAGGTTTTCTTGAACTATATTCATTAATTCTTTCATTCAATAAGCATTTTATTTGGGACCTTCTCTGTGCCAGGCATTGTATTAGATACCTACATTATACTAGGTAACCTATAACTATTGTCAGTGAGGACAGTGACAGATGCTCAGGAACCCTTTGTTCTTCAGGCAGGTTAGGGTTATTCATTGACTTAAGTTTCAACCATTTCCAAAAGAATTGTCTTACTAAGTTAGAAATGAAATCTCAGACAGAGAGTTTTTATTTGCAATATGTGTCTATAAATCATGTACACCGAAAATTGTACTGGTGTATCTGTTGCATCATTTGAACTGGGATCTTGGTAAAGTGTTCATGTGTTAACCTGCTAGGTATTTAAAAGTGATATATAACAATCTGGCTTGGTCATGGGTCACAGATTATTATTAACAGTTCATTCTTCATTCCTTCTGATGCAGACTCCGGATAGCAGTGCCCACAGTGTTGTGGATGTGACAAATTCACATAGACGGCAGAAGTCTGGTGGGGAAAAGGGATGGCGTGGCCACTCTTTGAGTGAGAAAGTGCCCCGTCCCGACCCATACCTGGACAAGCCTTTATTGCTTTTCTGGGAGCATTACATGAAGGAAGGTCCTCATTCATTATGCACAGATTTACTTTAGGTGGTTACCTTTTACACACAATAAAGAAAAGGATGTTGCTGATTGCTTCTTAGGGATAACAAAGAAAAGAATGTTGCAAATGCAAGGGAAAAAGTGGTTGAACTGGTTAAACTCCACCCTTGGGAGGTTTAGCACAGACTTTGGGAAGTTACTTCAAAAATATGCATTAAATGTTTGCTGCCTTAATTCAGGGTGAGGGAGTTTTAGCAAAAGCAAGTTTCAAAGCAGCCTAGGTACAGTGCAGGCCTGATTCCCCATGGGAAAGCTGATCTGTGGGTCTGGCTCCTGTGTGCTGCCTCTTTCCTGTTGGTTTTCCAAACCAGGGCTGCGCTACATTTGCCACTGCCATGTGGACTGGTTCCCTATACCATCTACTGATATTCTACTTGACCGAAATGCAAGGTTAATATTAAGCGGTATAGAAAGAAAAGTTTAACGAGACAAATTATATTTCAAATCCCAGCTCTAACACCTTCAAGTAATGCAATATTGGATGTTACTGGATCTTTCTGATATTTTGTTTTATTTTGTTTTTCAACAGGCAGAGAGAAAAAGAGGGAGGGAAGGAGAAAGAGAAAGGTTAAGAGAGAGATTGAGAAGGAGTATTATTGACAATTAATATGGGAGTTTTTCAGAATTAGAAATAATATGTAGAAAATGCCTATTAAAATGTGTAGCAAATGTTTAGCCCTTAATATACAGTAGTAATTCCAATATTTTTTAATTCCTTCCCCCTCCCTCCCTCCTCCTTCTCTCCTTCTTCTCATTCCTTTAGAGAATAGTACAAATGCAGTTTTACTATTTTTTTTTTCATTTCTTAATGCAGTTACAGATGTGTAATGTCAAAATCTAAACCAATAGGGCATATGTAAGGCCAGGAAAGATTTGTAAATTATAGTCAAATTTGATAAAACAATGCCAAAATGTGGGCTGAGACTGTCCCAAGTATTTGTGCATATGTAGCTGTAAATATGCAACTTCCTATAGTTGCTGTCAGTTCTTTCTTCCATTTCCCAACTCTACCTCTTTTTACTTCTATCTTCATTTTTCTTAGTCACACCAACTGTTTTCTTCAAAGGCTTGCCATCCATCATTGCCTTAGTAGTGGTAAAGATATTAACAGAGGAAGCAGTAAAAGCTGAGTAGTTTGTATTACATTGAAAATCTTTGTATTGTCTGCCAACATTTAACAATCTTAACTGATCTTAATCTGGAAATCAAATTGCCTTCCATTCCTCCTGATCATGCAGAAGTGTTGTCTTGGCATGGTTTGTAGTCTTGCTGAAGTTTTTAGAACCAAGTAAAAATTACTTCAGGCAGACAGTTATCAATATATTTTTCTTTTTCAAACCCTCTCTTGTGTCTTTGCTTAATACTACAGTCTGAAGATTAGTCAAGTATCTTTATGGAAAAGAATAAAATGATTGATTTGGAGCTCTCTTATAGAGGTAACCAGGAAACAAATTAGGGATTTGGCTGTGTCCTCAGCTTGTCCTGCCCTCTCCTATTCTGCCATGTGACCTCAGCAAAGGCATTCAACTGTTTCTTATCAGTAGAGAGTGAATAACAAAGGCTCACAGGGTTGTTAAATGAGATACATCACTGTATTTTTGATAAGTGTTTTAAAGGCTTAACAAGAGCAATTAAGTTGACTGACCTTGACAGTTGCTCTGGGACAGAAGTTCATTATTCCCAGTGATACATTTGAACTAGGATATACATTTCAACGATTCTCTTTCTGAGGAACCTGATAATTTTTAATAGGCTAACTTCATTTATATTCTTTTAAAATGATTTTAAGTAATCACTTAGAAATGATTAATAATTCTAGCATGTTTTCTACAAAATTTTAATGTTATTGAAGATAAGCTTCACCATTTGCTGTCTTGTGTGCAGAGGCTGCCTTAGACTGGAGTGAGCCCCCACAGGTTCTGGTTCTTCTCTCTTTGGTACAAGTTCCCTTGGTCAGGTAGAAATATTTTGGAAAAAATAAGGAAAATATCTTCCTTTCTTTGTACGTATGTGTAAAGGGAAGGTGGAAAGTCAAATAAAAATATAGACTATATTGCCAAAAACTGTTTTTATTCAAAGAAAATGAAGGCAGTAGTTGGCCTTTCTGTGTTAGGTAATTTTTTTATATTGATTGAGTTCACCTAGTTGTTAAAGCTTTATCTTGTATGTCATGCAACAGCTCGTTCAACTTAAACAGTGCAAAACAATTTGAAGGTGTTTTATTGGTGGTGGAAATGGGGTTAGGAGGAAATGGTCAAATTTGAATTCAGTTTTTATGTGTATGCTGAAATTAACCTTAAAACTTCTTTCCAGTTATGGGTACTTCGTGTCTCTTTAAACTGAACTAAATTCATTGAAATGTTTTGCAAGATAATAATGATATAATTTGACAAGCCAAGGACTTCCATTTAATGCCTCAGGCTTATGAAATTAATGGGCAAGTGTCACCTAAAGCTATTAACTTTGTCTCAATTCCTGGGGCCTTTTGTAGAGCTTTCTCAGCAACCCTGGAAAGAGAAAATTCACATGGCTTATTTAAGGCTCCCAGAGCTAACAGTCTACTTAAGGAGGTGCCTCTAAGTAACAACTCACCCATCACAATATTACTATTATGCATTAGAGGGCGATTTCTTTAATGATGTATTACTCAAAATGTGACGCCAGCCAGAATATTGGGAAGGGAGATCATAAAATTTTATTTAACCTTTTGTTCATTTAAAAACTCCAATGCTCTCTAATTTACTTATTATGTATTGGAAGGAAGGAAATAACAATAACATCAAAAGCTATAAGACTGGTATGCCGTTTCATTCACTATGTTCAGAAAATATATGTCACCAATGGGGCAAGGAAAATACTTAGAACACCAATTACAAATGCTTATATAAGGCTCACAAAAGCAAAAGTACTGAATAGAGACCATGTGGAATATGCCTTAGATGCAAACAAAACCTGCTGGTCTGCATATAAGAAAAAATTCAATAATATGATTTGTGATTATTTTACTGAAAGCATTTTAGAATAATATTTCTCATCTACGTACAAAAGAAAATAATCATTTCTTAATTCCAGAATGACTTCAAGGTACCACCTTATCAGTTACGCGTGGGTCCAACATGGAATGATGAGCACCAAGCTCAAGGCTGCATCTTACCTGGACATTTCTGAGGAATGGAGGGATGGCATTGTAACACCTCTGTTATGTTTTATGCTCGATAATCCACATAAAGTGTTTAGCACAATGCCTGGCACATAATAGTTATTCCTCAATATGTTAGCTATTATTTTTTGGTAATTGCCATTTAGTATTAAATCATGAATGGCATTTTACATTAATAACATTTATTAGACTCAACACCACCTTTAAACTTCAATTCAGCTTTAATTCAGAGTAAGTCACTTTATATTAGTAAGGGATCTTTTAGAGTATCTATCTGTACATTTTAAATGGAAGATTACGACACTCAATTATTCCAAGAATCCAATACTAAAGTATTATTCACGCCTACATTATCTGGCTTTATCTGACAGCAATGTATTTTATCTGAATTATCAGATCAATTATCTTGATTTCTCCACTCAATTTTGCAAGCACATACATATCTGTAAGGTGCAATTGGATTTCTTCAGGTTGAAGCGTGACCCAGTTAGCTCACTACCAGGCACGTAAGGCCTGTTCAGAGATGATGCCTTTGAAGCCCAGTGTGAGTTTCTAAAATGGTTCTAGCCTTTTCAGAGATGTGACAGTTAGTGATAGGTGATTGCAGAGACAGAACTTCATCATTTAAATCTGCTTTGAAAAATGTCCTTTAAACCACAGAAATGTATGCTACTAGTGGTAACATTTGTGAGTGAATCTGCAAAATTTTTTTCTCTTTTAAAATTATTTTTCACCCAAGCAGTGATACTTATTTAAAATATTTTCTAGGTGATTGCTCTAGTAGAAATAAACTGATCATTCAGTCCGATGTGAGCAGTGGGCCAGAGTTTGAAAGTGTAGCATATTTTAGGGTGGACTCCAGGAGGAAGGGACATAATAAGGGACATCTCAGTATGAGTTTAAATATTCATGATTTGTTTATTAAAACATTTAAAAAATTGTATCTTTGAGCATCAGGCTCTTAATATGCAGAACAGAAAGAGCGAAGAGCTGGGGGGAAAACAAACCAAGCATATTTTTATAGAATTTGCTTAAAATATCCCAAAGATAAAGCTTAGTGTTTTCAATATATATGTGTGTGTGTGTGTGTGTGAGAGAGAGAGATACATTACAGCTTTCCTCTGAGAGAATAAGATATTTTGAAAAAATCAATTACCCTTTGAGAGTTAATCTATAAAAATCAACACATAATGGCACAGAAGAAGGGTTTGCAAGTTGTAATAACAATGGATAAAGGCCTCATGTGGTAATTTGATTGTGATGGTTAATTTTGTGTCAGTTTGGCCACAGGGCCCCCAGATATAAACATGTTTCCTGGGTAGGCCTGTGAAGGTGTTTCTGGAAGAGATTATAATTTTAATTGCCAGATTCAGTAAAGCAAATTGGGCATCCCCAAAGTGGGCCTGCATCATCTAATCTATTGAGGACCTGAATAGAACAAAAGATAGGAGGAGGAGTTTGCCTCTGTTTTCCTGTCTCACTGCTTCAGTTGAGACATCTTAGCTCATCATCATTCTTGGCTAGTTTACTTAAATTACTCCACTGGCACCTCACATTCTCAGACCTATCCACTCAGACTGAAGTATGCTATTGACCTTCCTGAATCTCCACCTTGCAGATAGAAGATCATGGGACCTTTGTGCCTCCTTAATGGTGCGAACCAGTAAAAGTTATATCTATCTATATCTATATCTATATCTATATCTATATCTATATCTATATCTATATCTATATCTATATCTATATCTATATCTATATCTATATCTATATCTATATCTATATCTATATCATCTATCTATATCTATCTATATCATCTATCTCTATCTCTATCTATACCTATACCTATACCTATATTTATATCTATGTCATCTATATCTATATCTGTTTCTATATCTAGATCTATATCATCTATATCTGTATCTACATCTATATCTATATCATTTATATCTATATCTATCTATATGTCTATATCTATCTTTCTAATCTTTACTGGCTCTATTTCTTTGCAGAATTCTAATATACATGTTTACTATATTGTCATGTATAATTAGAGAGTCAGTAAGAAGAAGTTAGTCAACCAAAAAAAGGTGGCTAATACAGTAGAGGCAAACTTTAGTAATGCCATTTAACCTTCAGTCAAGGGATTTTCAGCATTCTAGTTTCATTAGCAAAGTATTTTACAATATAGGGTAGATATACTTAGTTAACACAGGTTAATACAAGTAATCATGGTGTGTTGAACAGATCTCTGCAGAAAGAAACTAGAATAGCAGGAGGTCAGCAGGATTTACCCATGTCAAGGAAACCCCTCAGCTAAGGGAAGCCCCTCAACTCTGGTGGGACAGATGGGTATCTCTGAAGAACCCACAAAATTTGACCAGAGAGGAAGAGTCAATTTTAAGTACTTGACAATTTCAGAGATGCCAATGCTTGATTATTATAAGCATCCAGAAAAAAATGCCCTGCCCTTCTTCCCATCTCTTTACTTTGCTTCTACTCGAGAGATACACAGCAAGACCAAACTGTGTGAGGGAGGTGGGGAATAAGTGATTTAAATGGATGGAGTTGGTAGGCAATAAAACTCATTTCCTTGGCTGCAGACTTTCTACCTATAAAAGAAGGAAGAAATTTGGAGTTTTGATTACTACTTGAGACTGGGTCATTTCAGTTACAGAAGTGTGGGTAACTTTGCAACCTAAAAGAATCATAGAACTTCTTATCATCTTAGAATGAACAAGGAAGTTACTGCACTAGTTGAATGTTTTTTTGTTAGAGTCAGAGAAGGCATTCTCTATAAACAAATTTAAAGGCTTTTCTGTTTGACATAATGCACACATGAGGGGAGGGAAGTTTACTGGAAGAAAACACAGTGATGAAAAGAGAATAAGAAACGTATTTGTAAGTGACACTGCCAGTACTTGTGGATAACTGAAATGATATTTTAGATTATGTTGCAGCTTTACTGGCCAATTGGCATTTTGATTAGCCTGCTGTTACCATAATTCAACTTCTCTTTGTATAGATTTCTGCCTATAGTTGGTGCTACAGTTGTTAGTACTTACTTCTTTTCTATATTAGCCTATCTATTTGATGGCTTCTGCTTATTCATAATTTTAATCCCCTAACCATTCTGCCTATGCCCTACTCCTTTTGTCTTGGGCAAACTCCTTAAGAGGTACCCAAATGACCTTATTTACCTGTGCAGAGCATTCATTTCAAGCAGAGTACTTGTGCTAGAGTACTTCATAAGCCCCTACCTGTATTACAGAGCTGCACTATTCAATATGGCAGCCACTAGCCACAGGTGGCCACCCAGCAGTTGAAGTGTGGTTAGTCTGAACTGAGATGCACTAGAGGTATAAAGTAGACACATGATTTTGAGCCATAGCATGGAAAAATACTGGAAAATGTCTGACGACGAAATTTTATAGTGGCTACATACAAGCATATATTTGATTTATTAAATCATATTTTGAAATTATATTATTTTGAAAGAATACAGTTTTAAAATTAAACACTTATTTTGCTCTACTTTATTGTGGCTACTAGAAATTCTAAAATGACATATATGGCTTGTGTTTGTGGTTTATATTACATTTCTGTGGTAAAGTGATGTCCTCCGTCTTAAACCTAGACACGTCACTGGAATGTGACATGTCTAGCCAAGCACTTCATATTTTTATTCCATTATTACTACCAAAAGGTGGAATGAAGTGTGTGTGTGTGTGTGTGTGTATATGTGTGTGTGTGTGTGTACATAAATACACACACATATACACAAGGTGGGGCAAAAGTAGGTTTACACCTTTGAGTACATAAAACACAGAGTTTATTCTTGTATGATTTTATTAATTATGGTATTGTTTTCCATGTGAACAACTGTAAACCTACTTTTGCCCCACTCTGCACATATATTTTATAATATAGATGTTTTTTATAGCACTTTATAAAGATTTTTCACAGATATTATCATTTTAACTTCATAAGTCATTTGTCTGGGTATCAGTTGTCCTTTTCCAGGGGAGAGAACTGGAACTCAGTGAGAAAAAGGGCATTACTCCTGTACAGATCCTACATATAGTAGAACCAAAAATATACCCATGACTAACATCAATGACATTTGTCTTTGGAGTCAGGCCAACCTAGGTTTCCATAGTTTTTCTGCTAGGAACATGCCGGAGACCTTGGGAAAGTTACTCTTTTTTAAAAAACATAGAAATAGTGGAAGGAGTGAAAAAAAATACTAACATACAGTTGGTGCCTAGCATATTAATTCACATCCAATTCAAAATTCTGTGCTTTTCAAAAGGGATAGCTAAACAAAAATTGTTAGTTAACAGGAATAAAATCTTAGTAGAGATAAAAGTATTAAATATTTTAATGTACATTTTTCTTCAAAATGGCATAACAAGTTTATCTATATGTTAACAGGTATTTTCTGAAACTCTCCCCTATTTAACTTTTCCAAGACCCTAGTTTGTATTATAAAAATATATAAAAAGTAAATCAACATTTTTGAAAATGTATAATAATTTGGATGTAGAAATTCAGAACAGACTTCTTTAGTATTTTTTAAAAGTCTGGATTAGTGATACAGCATTATTGCTTGGAGAAAAAGGAAATATTTTCATAAAAATGTAAACCACCTTAAAAAATGCAAAAATCCCTATTATATAATCTGAACCAGTTTGGTCCCACCTGTCTGACCATCTTACTGACCATTACCACTGTTTGCTATTAAAATGTCTTAGGGTTTACCTTATTTAAGTGAATGGTACCATTATTGCACTAGTCTCTCATGTTTGAAATGTCAGTCATCTCATTTTCCTTCCCCTTTTCCCCTTCCCATTGTATTTAATTAATTGTCAGGTCCTAAAGTCTCAATCACAGCAGTGTCCATTGTGTTAACTCTTAGACAGTGTTTGAACTGCCTTAATCAAGTTCAATCATTTCCCGTCTGGATTATGGCCATCGCTTCCTTAATCTGCTTTCAACCTCTATTCGCATCTACCTCCAAATCTACATTATCCTGCGGCCAGAACACTATTACTGAAGCCCAGTGCTAATTGTATAAAATACAGTTCTTGCCTCTATGTATATTTCCTCAAACACTTATCATCACCCATAAAATTAAGTACAAATTTCTTAGCATGTCAGAGATCCAGCATGAGTGGTCCTTCCCTCCATTTCCCACCTCATCTTCCGCCATAATCTGACATGCACCTTCTGCTCTTGCTCCAGTCACTCCATTTATTTGGGGTTATTTCCCAACTCTCTCCATCCCTCACTCCTGCTTTGTACAACTTTGTCTTAACAATGTTTATTCTTTAATCATTTATTTTCTTGTCTTTTAAGTATTTGAGTTTTAACCCACCAAATCAAATTTCATACTCATTGAATTGCAAATTATTCAAGTATATCTACTGTACTTAGTACAATGCTGAAAAATAAAACTTTAGTACATTTTTAAATGAATAAATGAATGAATAGCTGAGTGGCTAGTGCTTAGAATTGATTTTTATAGATAGGAAATCCCAACAGTATGTCCTTCTTAGATACCTCTAAGAAATCAGTCAAAATAATTATCTTGGTTTTTAAATTAATTTACTCAAGCTTTCCAAAACATATTTAAATCATGGAAATTTGGGATGTCTTAATTCTTAGGCAACATGTTTAAATTTTACAAAAAAAATTGTAGTGGTTTTAGGGATTTGTACTGTGATACTAGTGGGGAAGTTGTATTTGCTATTCTCCTCTCACCCATGTGAGAGGAAAATGTTAAAAAAGAAATATGTGTGTGCTTGGCATCTTCTAGATAAGAAAATAATCTTTTTAATCCTTGCATAATGAATTTGTCACTGTCTAGATGGCTCCCAAATGATTAGCAGAATAATATAAAGGATCCCTGTGTAATAGGAAATAAGTTATACTGAAGGTATTGGTGGTCTGGAAGATTTTCCTAGACTGATAAACCACATTGCAGGGTTGGGGGTTCTGGTTGCTACCTTTGCCAGGGTCTAGTTCAAGTTGAGGAACTATGCCTTACACACTAATTTTAGCATCCTAGGGGACTACAGGAACCACAATGATTGATGCTGTCTGTTGAACTCAAGACAATGTGTCTTAGCATTTTCAAGGCAGCACCCCACAGCTCAAGGGAAAGAGACTCATGTTTACTCCTTGATTTAAAAATACCTTATCCTGCCTTTCTACCTGCCTTTCTCACCAAACCAAATTTCCTGTTCATTAAACTAAAATTCTTGAAGCGGAAATTATTAAAAATATTTATCCCAGGGCCTGTGGACAAAGAGGAACAGCTGGCCCTATTCTACATCCTTCTTGATCAGAAAGGGCAGGTATACATCTCCTATCAGGATGGACATGGCTGGAGATGGAGAAACACTAGACAATCCTTGAACCCTAGCATCACTTAAATTTTAGTGTTTCAAATGTTGAGTACCTTTATGCAATATGCGATTCAAGAAAAAAAAAAATAGCAGTGAGCTTTGCCAGGTCTCAGCTTTGCCAAAGCAGAGAAGGACTTTTGTTTTTATATATAACACTCTTTGGCTTAAACTACATATGCCATGGTTTTCTCTGCAGTGACCTAGACATGGCTGCTCCTTTTATAGCTGTAAAGCCTGTGAAGAAAACTCATTCTGGGAGTTTGGGGTAACCAGCTGGTCCTTTCAATATCACAACTCAGATTCCACTCCCATATAGTTTTTATTTAACCAAAAGAATTTCCTCTCCTATGGGCCCTGAAGTAGGACTTAATTTAAAGTCAGTCTAATATTGTATAAATGACTGCCTTGATTAATCATGGCAATTATTTGGGACTTAGAGCTTATTATAATACAATAAAAACAAAAATAAAGCTTATACATGGCTTGTATTTAAATGAAAACCTCTTAATTTATAGTTGTGGCAAATATCCCAAATTCAGATAATTTAACAGAAGCAATGCTTTCCATTTTGGGTAAATTCAAGAGTTAACTCTTAAAGGTTTGCATAATTAGGCTACTGATTTTGTGAAACACTTCTACATTCTTTTTTACTTTTTTTTGAAACTTTGCAACCCTGCAAAAGCCTAATCTATTACCCAACACCCACACATTATTTCTCACTTCACATGAAAAATAAGATCTTTATCTATATTAGAAATAGTGAGATACTCATCTCTCTTGGCTTGGCTGTTTCATCTCACTGGAGGAAAAGCAGCAACGCAATTACACACAGCCATAAATTAACTTGACAAGCCGTATGCTGGAACGGCCACCCTAGCCTGAGATGTTTAACTTGTTCCTGAGTTCAGAGTCTGTTCTTCATGAAGGAGCATTACATGCACCACAGGAATTTGTTTTCTTTGCATTTTCAGACTTACCAATATACTCCATGCAGCAGGTTCAGCAGTTACATTCCCAATCTATGAACTAACTATGCAAAAGGACATCTCCTCTGCTATTTCCTGTAAGTGTGTCTCCCAGCTCAAGGCTGAGATCACCCAAGATCCATTCATCATTTACTGCAGAAGGGCTGGTGCTCAAGTCTGAGCTGCCAAACTTCACAGAAGTATAATTTGAAAGGGTCCCCCACCCCTCCTACCGAATCTCTACACTGCTTTTTTATTGTGAATATTATTCTGAATTCTGTTATGATATCCAGAGAGGTCATTTAGGGAATGTCACCTTTAAGTTAAGTGATAAACCAATACATCTAGGGAAAAGTGAAAATGAGACTGCCTTTGTGTCTGCCTCTAGATGTGTTATGCTTATTGTTCCTTAGCTCTGCCAGTTAAAGAACAATGCAGCATGAGATATATCGATATTTACATTCTACAGTAAGAATTTGAATTCGCAGCATTATATACACAATGATGTAGATTTTAAAATAAACTGAAGTGCATTTTCACGCTTCTCCTGTGGTCAGTAATACCAGTTCCAACTCCTCTCAATTCAACACCTTCCTTGATGTTCATTCTCAGGGCTACAAACCCTTAAAGTGGGAGAGGCCAGAGGCAAGCCATCACGTGATGCCTTGCACTACTGATTTCTGTTTCTTTTTCTCCATTGAGACTCTCTGCTTATAGATAGCGTTTCAATTCTTTTCCCATTTAGACCAACTTCAAAGAGGAAAGAGGGGGTATTTCCTTCCCAGCTCTCATGAGGCTGTGTTCGTGGTGAGAATCATCCTTCCACATGATCTGCTCTATGAAAGCCCAACAACTATGTTCACTATGTTCACTATGTTCACTATGACTTCCTCTTTTCTTCCTCTTTCTTCCCTGCTGAATTATAAACACTTCCTCCTTGCTAACATACCAATTCATCAGTGTTGACTCTTACTTTTCATTCTTCACCTTGCTTCCTAATTCTCAATTCTGCAACCTCTTGGGGGAATGTATTATATTCCCCTGTCATGATGGTGCAAATAAAAATGTCAGTATTTTTGCCAAATGTTCTGAGTGGTGATCCCTGTCTAGTACAGGTACATGGCCTGGGGCAAACATCCCACCTGCACCACGTGAATGTGAAATAGCTTAGGTATGTAGGCTGTTCATGAGCTAGTTTGAAACGATATCCATATGAATGTGTTTTACCTAAAGGTAGCTTTGATAAATTCTCTTGGAACACTTGGTTCTTGCCTTCCTGGTACTGGAAAACAAAAACAAAAATGAAGTAACTCTTAGTTTTCTTCCCTTCCTAAATTAAGATCTTCTGTTGTATTAAAGTATTCCAAAATATCTCTTTTGACTCATCTCACTTCCCAGTTCTTGATTTTTTCCCTTTCTTAAATATTTATTGTGTGGAGGAGAAAACTTGTTTCTTGATAGGTTGTAACGTCCTAGCTTACTAAAGTGTAGTTGATATTAAACTCTTGGTTATTCTCCAACTCTGAGTCCAAAAATAAACAGATGTTCACCTGTCCAAGTTTAAAGCTATAGCTATAATTAAAGCTACAGCTATAACTCAATTAATATTTTTTCAGAGAAGGTAATTATACTTTAAAATAAAACAATGAAAAAATACCACCAAGCAGCTTTCTTAAGGCTGCTCTGCTTGCTTTCCTACACAGGCCAAGAAGGCCCTGTGTGCGGCCTCTACAGGGGCTGGTTTTATTGGAAGTGCGCAGATGCAGCTCCCCTGAATGCGGTCACTCCTTCGGGGCTCCTCCTCCCCTTTGATGCTCTGAGTCACCTACTAACGTCCTCCTGCTCCCCTCACTCCCAACTCCTCTATCAAAACAGGAAAATGACTAATACCGTTCATTTACACCTGAGTGACTACATTTTATCTGGCATTTTTACCCTCCAGACATATGCGTTTTCTTTTTTAGTCTCTTCTAATTTTAGACCCCAGACTACCCCACCCCGGCCTTGTCAAAGGAATTTCAAGCACCAGCAAACAGATGGTTTTTTTTCCTCATCTAGGGGAAGTGCAGAGGAGTCACTAGAAATCACTCAACAGCTGGCACTGAAGACACATCTGATTTTGTCTTTGTAGGGCTTCCTAGGCGAAGCTGCATGAGTTAGAAGAACTGGTACCTGGTCTCTCCCATCTGATATCCTCAGAAAACCTTGGAGATTAGGTGATTGCTCAATAGGAATGGCTGTGCTGGGGCAGATGAAAACATTGAACCTGAACATCACCCTTACTAAATCTGTGTTGTTATAAGTCAGTAGTTGTGCAAGTCACAGACCTACCTCTTCATCTCTTCTCTCAGCAGATTCAGGCCCTGTGTCTCCTCTCTTCTTCTTGATCCTATCCCCTATCATCTTTGGTCCTCCTGAGTGAAAACAATGCATATTAACTATACTCCTAAAATACATCACTATTCTATTCATTCTCTATAATTTCTACCTGTCATAAAAATAATTCCAGTAAGCATAAACTTTATTATAACATTTACTATTTGTAACAATAATATTTAAAGTAATAATTATTATTTTAGTTTACTCTTTACTGAGACATTAGAGGTGAAGTATTCTGACCAGGAATTAATATGTACTATTCCTAACTCACAGGTGACTGTACGAATCAAATGAAATATCACATGTAAAGTACTTCACTATTGGGCATGCAGTAATGCAAAAAAGTTAATAAATTATCACTAAATCATCATTATAAAGTTATTAGTTGGCATTATCAATATTGTTTCCCCATTTGGCCTTTACACAATTCCCATACAGTAGGAATTGTTATGATTATTACTCCATTTTAGGGATGAGAAAACTGCAATGCCCTTCCATGAAATAAGCTAAAAATAACTAGGTACACTCTCACCTCACAGGCCATGTTTTCAGAAAAGTAGTGGTTATGTGTGTGATTTTCTGATACTCTGATTTTTATATAATATACATTTGTTTTGAATATTATTAACTTAATTTTGTTCTGCTTTATTGATGTATAATTAATTGACATACCACAAACAGCCCATATTTAATGTATACAGTTTCATGAGTTTGACATATACAGTTGTGATAACATCACCACCATCAAGGTAATAAACATTCATCAACTTCAAAAGTTTCCTAGTGCCCCTTCTTTTTTGTTTGTTTTTGTGCTAAGAACACAGCAGGAAGTCTACCCTCTTAACAACTTTGAAAGTGCACCTGCTCTTTTGTTGACTGTGGTCTCTGTGCTGTGCAGCAGGTCTCCAGCACTTGCTCACTTTCTGTAACTGTTCCTTTATACCTCTGGGACGACAACTGCATACCCACAATTCCCCAGGAGCCACCATTCCACTTTCTGATTCTAAGTCTGACTATTTTAGATAACCGGTCCTTCCATGCCTGATTTATTTCACTTGGCATAATGACTCCCAGGTCCATCTGTGTGGTTGAGTATCCTGATCCATGCTCTATGGTTTCTACCTTCAGGAAGTAATGCTTCTGAAAAGGAGAAAATGCTGTTGAGACAGCTATTAAAAATAATAAAATTGCTCCATTATAATTGTATTCAGCTTAAGTCAGAGGTCACTTTTTACTGGCATTGCCAAAAACTTCCCCCCTAACCTACTATAGTATAAACTTCGTTGTCATGTGTCCCTTTTCCCATTGCCCCATTTCCCATACCGTATTTTCTCTCTAGCAAAGGGCAATCATAAAAGCAAGGAAAGCAAATATTCTCCAAAAAGGAATCAGCAGAAAAAGAACTTCAAGCCCAGAGAGGTTTTCATGGCAAAGAGGGTCGACTAAACAAGCTACCCCAGAAAAGAGAGGAGGCCACGGGATGGAAGTAGGGGAGATAAGACAGGTTCATTAGTTTAGAGAAGAGGAAGGCTCTTAGGAGTTTTGGGGACAAGTGAAGGAGTAGCTTTGTTTTTGTATTACTTTAAATGTTTGAGGAAATTTTAGGCAGAACATACAATTCTGTTTTGGCCATATTGCTTTAAATGTGGTGTAGTCCAAAATGGGAGTGGGTTTGTTATTCGGTGATTTTCACCCTTTTTCATCTCATGGCACACATAAACAAATCACTAAAATTCTGGGGAACCCCAAATTTTTTTTTACCAATCTGACAAAAAAAGATGTAATTTTGATTCATTCACACTGGATGGCTATTGTTATGTTGGCTTTTGTCTTTTTTTTTTTTTTTTTTTTTGACAATCTAAGGGAAGAGAGGTTAGTGCCTCTGACTAAATAGTCAGTTATAGCACATTTTCAAAGTTCTTGCGCCCACCAGTGTGTGAAATTGCTGATGTAATTAGGGGAGTTTTAGAAGGTGCAATGAATTTCTAAGCATTATAGATAGAAAAACAAAACACACATATAGGTAATGTGGATGTACAATAATTTAGCTGTATTATATAGCCACTGTCCCCTCTTGAAAAACTATATGGTTTGCTTAGTTATATCATTTTGATGCTTAAAATTTTAGCAGAGTTTATTTTGTGTGTGGCTGAAAGAGTTGTCTATGAAGTATCTAACACAGTGCCTGGCATTTAGTGTGTGCTAAGTAGATGTTAACTTTTGTTGTTTGTTGTTACATAAATGTATAACAGACATATAATGTATATTTGTGGAAATTGAAACTTAAAGACTTAGAACACTGTATTTATTACTGATATTTGACTAACAGTTAATTTAGGCAAGGTCCTCTAAATTTCTGTCTGCAACACACTCAACTCTTGCAATCTAGGATAACAACACTATTTGTATGTATTTCATATTTTAGAGTTACAGAATATTCTGCATAGAAATATTGTTTTTAGGTACAGTGCCAAAAGTGTTACCCTAGGGATTTTTTGAGCTCGATACTGGCTCTGTAGAAAGTGAATATGACACAGGTTCAGAAATATGTATCTTGTCTGATTGATTACTCCAAGAAACACCTATGGAAAGTTACTATATGAGAAACCGAGGCAAGCATTTAGCTCTTCCCCATGTCCCTGACTTTATGTAGGGGTTGAGGAAACATGGGTAGCAACATCGAGTACTGCTCAAGTCTCATCTATGGAAGAGTAGAACTAGACACAGGCCTGAGCTTCATGGCAGCTCTCAACATACTCTGCATAAAATGTTTCCTAAATGTACTGCCAAGAGCAGAATTCTCACTAAACTGCCTTAGACTGACTCCACCATTTGACTACCCAACACACTTTGGAGTTTCTGGTTACTTTTATTAAAAAAATAATTTATTTATTTTATTGTATTTTTATTTCATTACTATTTAGTCCCCTTATACCTCCCTCCCCATTCCCACTGCAATCACTGCACTGTTGTCCATGTCCATGAGTCCTTTTTTCTTTTTGCTCAATCCCTACACCCCTTACCCAGCACCCCCCACCTTAGCTGTCACCCTGCTCTCTGTCTATGAGTCTGTCTCTCTTTTGCTTGTTAGTTCAGTTTGTTCATTAAATTCCACATTAAAGTGAATCATATGGTGTTTGTCTTTTCTCTGGCTTACTTTGCATAATGTTCTCCAGGTCCATCCATACTGTTGCAAAGGATTAATTTTTTTTTTTTTTTAATATACCTGAGTAGTATTCCTTTGTGTAAATGTCCCATAGTTGTTTTATCCACTCCTCTACTGATGGACACTTGGGCTGCTTCCCTATCTTGGTGATTGTAAATAATGCTGCAATGAACATAGGGGTGCTTATTTTCTTTCAATTAGTGTTTTGGGTTCCTTTGTATATATTTCCAGAAGTGGGATCACTGCATCAAAAGGCAGATCTATTTTTAATTTTTTGAGGTATCTCCATACTGTTTTCCACAGTGGCTGCATCAATCTGCATTACCCCTAATGGTGGAATGCAGGGTTCCCTTTTCTCCACAACCTGGCCAACATTTGTTGTTTGTTGATTTATTCATGATAGCCATTCTGACAGGTGAGGTGATATCTCATTGTGGTTTTAATTTGCATTTCTCTGATGATTAGTGACATTGAGCATCTTTTCATGTCTATTGGCCATCCGTGTGTTCTCTTTGGAGAAGTGTCTCTTCAGGTCTTTAGCCCATCTTTTAATTGGGTTATTTGTTTTTTTGGTGTTAAGTTTTATAAATTCTTTATAAATTTTGGATATTAACCCCTTATCAGATGTATTGGTGAGTATATTCTCCCATCTTCTGTGTTGTCCTTTTATTTTGTTGATGGTCTCCTTTGTTGCACAAAAACTTTTTAGTTTGATGTAGTCCCATTTGTTTATTTATTCATTTATTTATTTATTTTTGGCTTCTCTTTCTTCTAAGGTGTCATGGGAGGATATTTTCATAGGTCCTTTGGTTTGTTCCTCGGGATGCATGGTGAAGCAGGCTTTTTTGTCCTTTACTTGTACAGTACCTGCCACTGCTATTGGAAATCTACCTATGGCCACTGGTGGAATTATCCTTTCCTGGATCATAGGACAAATGACCTCCAGACATTTCTATTTCAGAGATTATGGAATGGGGATTCCAAAGTATGGTTTGCATATTATAATTTAGGCATTCAAAGGTTTCAACAAAAGATATTAATAGTCTTTCAAAAAAGTGATGTTACCTGCAGCAGGAATTATCTTGAATATATTTGCATTAGTTTTAAATAATTTTTGTTAGATATTGGCTCAGGTAGTATAGTCATTTTGGTTATACAGTTAAAATGATCATTAAGCCCTGACTGGTATAGCTCAGTGGGATGAGTGTCGTCCTGCAAATCTCAAGGTCTCAGGTTTGATTCCCAGTCAAGGCACATGCTTGGGTTTTGGGCCAGGTCCCTGATTTGGGGCACATGAGAGGAAACCAATTAATGTTTCTCTCTCTCTTTTTCCTTCCCTTCCCATCCCTAAAAGTAAATAAATAAAATCTTTTTAAAAGTTTTAAAAAATGATCATTAAATTTATTAACCTCTTTGATAAATCAATTTTTACATATTATGGAATTAAATTCATATATGTATATTTGATTCTATTGAGAAAGGACATTCACAATTAATTTACTACATCACAATAGGGAAAATTTCTTAATTAGTAATATATTAAATCAATAGTTTCTCAGTCAAGTTTATTTAATTAGCAAAACCACTTAAGAAAGAATGTACTGGACAGAAATACAGGAATGCATCTAGGCCTCATGAGTAGTAGCCATTAGGCTCAATCTCAGGTACTACTCTGTATCTATGCTTTAAAAAAAAATCTGGTGGGAAGACGGTGGCGAGATAGGTTGGAGCGGAGTCTACTTCCCCCTGCACATGGGTGAAACACCTAGCTGATCTTCTGAGGAACAGAGCGAACAGCCAACAGTATCCCAGCATATATGCAGACTAGAGACCAAAAATTGTAGAGGACATTGAAAAATCAGGTGGTAAGGAGAATGCTTCAGGACAGTAAGGTCCCTGGGTCCAGCACAGGGATCAAAGAGGCTGCAGCACTGGTGGGCAGGAGCCCACTGGGTCTGCAGCAGGGTTCTTGGGAGAGAGCTGGGTCAGTGGCTTCCTCCCCTGCCAAACAAGGTTTGAGCAGTACCAGGAGAGACCTGGTTGCTTGAAGTTGCATGGGGAGAATAAAATCGAAGTGGCAAACACACATGGGTGGTGTGTACCCGCTCAGACTGTGGACATTGACTGAGGAGAGGTGGGCCATGATGGACCCTGATGGGATAGTCCTGAGTCTGGTTGGAGACTTGGGCTGTGTAAGAGGCCAGGTGCTTGTTTGGAGCAGCAGGCTCGAATAGGAGGAATTTTTCAAAAAGAAAAAATGAAAAAAGAGGCACTCGGCGGCTGTTTGGGGAATTGCCTGCAGTAGCCATTCCAGCCTTTGTGCCCCTAGCCCTTCCCAGCCACCCAGCACTCCCATGGTGGTGCAGAAGGCCCTGTGCCCCCACCCAAAACCCCAAGGAGAGTGAGCACTGGAACCAGCAGGATGGGCAGCTACCTGTCTTGCCTCAGCAGTGGAGGCCGAGTGCTTATGCCCACAGCCCCAGGGATGGAGTGCGCCTGACCCCACAGCCCAGAGGCACTGCGCACCCAACTCCTGTGCCCTAGGGGAAGCAGCAGAGGAGGCACGTACTTGCATCTTGCATCTGCAGTGGCAGCCATGGAGTTGGCACCCCTGCCCTGTAGGGCCAACTGGCTCTCTAAGAGGAAGGCAGAGATACCCCCACAGAGAACTGCAGGGCTCAGGGAGTTAGCAATCCCCAGAAAGACTTAACTCATTGTGGGGCTGAACTAGCAGGAAGGGGCGCTGAGAGTCCCTAGAATCTAAGTCAGCAAAGAGCAAGAAGGTGGTGTGTGAATTGCCCCTAACTGGTGCACCTCAAAGACAGTATATTGGGTGGACTAAAGGCCTACACTGGGTGCAGAAGGGCACTGGTGGCCCAGCAGCTAACTGAAGAATTGGGCTGGAGGCTGGGTGAGTGCGGCTCAGGAAGGGAGAAAGCAATACCAATTCCCCCACAGCCTGCTGCAGCCAGAAGACCAGCAAAACTGTCTGGGCCAGTTTGAAGCTACCAGGAGATTTTTTTTTTATGAAAATTTTTTTCTTTTAACTTCTTCCTTTCTTTCCTTCTTTTTTTTAAATTTATTCTTCCTTTCTTTCCCTTTAAATCCATTCTTCCTTCCCCCTTCTTTTCTTTTTTTAATTCCCACAAGTGAGATGTTAAAACCTGGAGCTGTGAAAAGACCAGAGTTGGACCCAAAGAGGGGTTATCCCAATGGCTGAGACAGAGACAAATTTCACTTTGTTATTCCAGAGAACTTGCAAGTTATTGTATATTTGTATTATTATTTTTCATTAGTCTTACATCTTTTATTTTATTAGTATTTTTGTATTTCTCTTCTTTTTGTTCAGTCTTTTTTCCTTGGCTTGTTAAACTGGACTGTTTGACTGGTTTCCCTTCTTTTCTCTTTCATAGTGTATTTTTAATTTTTCTTCTTTCACTTCACCTGTGTTCAAATAGCACATTACTCTAGATCGTGTACTTCCTATTCTTGTTATCTAGATCACATAGATTGTGTCATGTGATTGTTGGTCCATTATTATTGTAAATAATTGCAGTTCCATATAATTGTAAATACTACACAGCTCCCCATCCAGATCTTAGCTCACTTCACTGTTTCCTGAACTCTATAACTATTCTGGTTCACTCTATTCTCTCACACACTATACTAATTTTCTATCCTTTACTCTTACCTTACCTCAGAATCTGACCTCCCACAAGCTCACTGCTTTCTAGATCCAACTCACAATCCTTTCCCCCACTGCCCCCAATAAGAGTCTTATCCTCTTTCTACCCTTTTTAAAAAGTGGCTATTTGGGTGAAATATCATGCTTAATACTACACATATCCAAAAGATCTCCTATCTCTTCTCTGTGGGTTGGTACTTATAATACCATAGAATACACCCCCACTGTCTTAAACCATTTTGCTTTCCCCCTCCAACTGATCACAAAAAAAGAGTAGGTGGAAACTGTGAATGCCAGATACCTGCTGAAAGAGGAAACCCACCAACAAAGGAACCACCAGCAGATAACAACAAAAGAAGGTGAAGGAGGGAGTAGAAGCCACAATAACTCAACCCAGGACCTATCTGGAAATACAACTAAATGATCAAGAAATTACTTAGAACAAACAACTGAACACGAGCAAGAGGGAATCCTCAAAACCTTGTATAGATGGAAGAACCAACTTCAGCACAGCCTGCCCACACCCCCACAACAGAATACAAGACATGGTGGAAGGAATGACCCTCAGTTAACCAGCTGGAGGGAAGGACCCACCAAAGAAAGACCCAATAACAATCAAAACCCAAAGACACACAAAGAGCCAACATGAATGACAGACCAAGACCGGGGAGCTCAGGAGATCAAGGAGACTGCACCACTGATTCTCACAGGTCTTCTAACACAGAAGTTCACACAATAAACCCAGGGAGTCAGAACAGATAAATTTAAAAAGCAGAGACTAACAAGAAGAATCTCACAAACAATGGGAAGACAAAAACAAAACAAAACAAAAAACAATCCCCAAATGAAAGGAAAGGAGGAAGCCTCAGGAAGAATGCTAAATGAAATAGAGGCAAGTTAACTGATATTGAATTCAAAGCAATGTTTATCAGGAAGCTCAATGAGCTCACAGAGAATTACCAAAAACTACAGGGAAACTACAATGAACTCACTGAAAACTACATCAACATGAAAAAGGAAATAGAAACTATCAATGAGGGCCAAGAGGAAATGAAGAATACAATTTCTGAACTGAAGAACACAGTAGAAGGAATCAAAATCAGGCTCGATGAAGCAGAGGATTGGATCAATGAACTGGAGGACAAGGTAGAAAAAGAAAAAACACCCAGAAAGAGGAAGGAAAGGAAAAGAGGCTCAGAAAGAATGAAGAGGTATTCAGAGAAATTCAGGACAACATGAAACATAATAATATCCAAATAATAGGGATAGCAGGAGAAGAGCAAGGGATGGAAAACCTGTTTTAAAAAGTAATGATGGAAAACTTCCCGAATTTGATGAGAGTAGAAGTCACACAAATCCAGAAAACACAGAGAAACCCAAACTCATTGTTCCCTCTTGATTGGGAAATCAAGAGGAACCCAAAGAGGCCCACTTCAAGACACATCATAATTAAAATGACAAAATTCCAAGATAAACAGAGAATCTTAAAGGAAGCCAGGGAGAAACAGAAAGTAACATACAAGGGAGCCCCAATAAGATTAGCAACTGACTTCTGAATGGAAATGCTCCAAGCCAGAAGTGAATGGCCATAATATTCCAAGTAATGAATATTACCTGCAACCAAGATTACTTTATCCAGCAAGGCTCTCAATTAAAATGGAAGGCCAAATAAAGAGCTTCCCTGACAAAAGAAGCCTCAAAGAATATACCTTCCCCAAACCAGCTCTGCAGAAGATGCTAAAGGGTTTGCTTTAAGAACAGGAAGAAAAGCAGTGAGAGAGAAAGGAACACAGGAATGAATAAATAGCAATGAATAAGTACCCATCAATAATAACCTTAAATATACATGGATTAAATGCCCCAATCAAAAGACACAGAATAGCTGAATGGATACAAAAACATGACCCACACATATGCTGCCTACAGGACACACACCTCAGAACAAAAGACCTACAAGGACTGAAAGTGAAGGGCTAGAAACAAATATTCCACCAAATGGACAGGAAAAAAAGCCGGATAGCAATATTCATATCAGACAAAATAGGCTTCAAAAAATGTCATAAAGAGATACCCAGAAGGTCACTTTAAAATACTCAAGGGAAGAATCCATCAAGAAGACATAAACATTGTAAACATATATGCACCCAACATAGGAGTACCCAAATATGTAAAGAGTATCTTGGAGGACTTCAAGAAAGATATCTGTAGCAACATAATTGTAGTAGGGGATTTTAACACCCCACTGTCAAAAATGGACAGATCTTCCAAATAAAATGTCAACAGAGATATTGTGGCATTGAACAATGCCCTAGATGACATGGATTTAACTGATACGTATAGAGCCTTTCATATCAAAGAAGCTAACTATACATTGTTTTCAAATGCACATGGAACATTTTCAAAGACAGACCACATGATAGGACACAAAACAAGCCTCAACAAATTCAAGAAAACTGAAATCATATCAGGCATTTTCTCTGAGCACAAGGGACTGAAACTAGAAACCAACCTCAAGGGGAAAAACTCAAAACACTCAAACTCATGGAGATTGAATAGCATGCTATTAAACAATGAATGGGTCAAGAATGAGATTAGGGAAAAAATCAAAAAGTTTCTGGAAACTAATGAAAACGAACTCACAGCAACCCAAAACTTATGGGACACAGCAAAGGCAGTCCTGAGAGGGAAGTTCTAGCAATACAGGCCTACTTAAAAAACATAGAAACATTTCAAACAAACAACCTAACCCTATGCCTACAAAACTCAAAGAACAACAAAGAGAGCCCAGAGTAAGTAGAAGGAAGGAAATAACCAAGATCAGAGCAGAATTAAGTGACATAGAGACTGAAAGCACAATTCTAAGGATCAATAAATCCAGGAGCTGGTTCTTTGAAAGATAAACAAAATCAACAACCCTTTAAGCAGGCTCATCAAGAAAAAAAGAGAGAGGACCCAAATAAACACAATCAGAAATGAAATAGGGGAGATTACAACTGATACCACAGAAATACAAAATATTCTAAGACATTACTATGAAGAATTGTATGCTAAGAAATTTGAAAACCTAGGTTAAATAAACAAATTTCTAGAAAAATACAATCTTCCAAAACTGAATGAAGAAAAAGCAGAAAGCCTGAACAGACCAATAACACCTGATAAAATTGGAGCAGTAATCAAAAAGCTTCCGACACACAAAAGCCCTGGACCAGACAGTTTCACAGGAGAAGTTTTCAAAGCATTTAAGGGAGAGCTAACTCTCATCCTCCACAGATTATTCAAAAAAATTCAAGAAGATGGGAGACTCCCAAACACTTTTTGAAGCCAGCACCATCCTAATCCCAAAACCAGATAAAGGTATAACAAAGAAAGAAAATGTCAGGCCAATATTGCTGATGAACTTAGATGCTAAAATTTCCAACAAAATAGTGACAAAACACATCCATCAGTATGTTAAAAAGATCATACACTATGATCAAGTGGGATTCATCCCAGGAATGCAAGGATGGTACAATATTCACAAATCAATAAACAACACATCGCATAAGCAAAATGAAAGACAAAAATCACATGATTATATCAATAGATGGAGAAAAAGCATTTGATAAGGTACAGCACCAATTTATGATAAAAATAAACCACTTAGCAAAGTGGGAATAGAGGGAGATTTCTCAACATAATAAAGGATATATGTGAGAGATCTACAGCCAACATTATACTCAATGGACAAAAATTTAGAGCTTTCCCACTAAGATCAGGAATAAGACAAGGATACCTGCTTTCACCAGCCCTATTCACCATAGTACTGGCAGTCCTAGCCACAGCAATCAGACAAGAAAAAGAAATAAAAGGCATCCAAATTGGAAAGGAGGAAACAAAACTGTCATTGTTTGCAGATGACATAATAGTGTACAAAGAAAGTCCTATAGACTCCACCAAAATACTACTCGACCTAATAAACAAATTTGGCAAAACAGTGGGATACAAAGTCAATACTCAGAAATCAAAGGGATTTTTGTATACGAACAATGAAATATCAGAAACAGAAATCAGGGGGAAAAATCCCATTTGATATAGCAACAAGAAAAATAAAGCACCTAGGAATAAACCTGACCAAGGAAGTAAAAGACCTGTACTCAGAAAACTGTACAATACTGAAGAAAAAAATGAAGGAAGACACAAACTAATGGAAGCATGTAACATGTTCATAGATTGGAAGAATTAACATCATCAAAAGGGCCATACTTCCCAAAGCAATTTATAGATTCAATGCAATCTCCATTAAAGTACCAATGACATATTTCACAGATATAGAACAAACATTTCAAAAATTTATATGGAACCATAAACGATCTCGAATAGCTGCAGTAATTTTGAGAAAGAAGACCAAAGCAGGAGGGATCACAGTACCTGATATCAAACTGTATAACAAGGCTGCTGTAATCAAAACAGCCTGGTACTGGCATAAAAATAGGCACATGACCAATGGAACAGAACAGAGAGCTCATAAATAAACCCAAGTCTCTATTGTCAATTAATATTTGACAAAGGGGAAAGAAGCATAAAATGGAGTAAAAATAACCTCTATAACAAATGGTGTTGGGAGACCTGGACATCTACATGCAAAATAATGAAACTTGATCACCAACTTACACCATACACAAAATAAATTCAAGGTGGATAAAAGACTTAAATATAAGTTGTGACAGCATGAAAGTCCTAGAGGAAAACATTGGCAGGAAAATCTCAGACATTCCACATAGCAACATCTTCACTGATATGTCCCCTAAAGCAAGGGACACAAAGGAAACAATAAACAAATGGGACCTCATCAAATTAAAAAGGTTCTGCATGGCTAAAGGAAACAGCATTAAAATGAAAAGAGAACCAACTATTTGGGAAAACATTTGCCAATGCTACCTCAGACAAGGGTTTGATCTCCAAAATATATAAAGAACTCACACAACTCCACTCCAGGAAGACAAAAACCCTATTAAAGAATGGGCAAAAGATTTGAACAGATACTTTTCCAAGGAGGACATATAGAGGGCCCAGAGACAAATGAAAAGATGCTCGGCATCATTAGTCATTAAAGAGATGCAAATTAAAAGCACAATGAGATACCACTTCACACAGGTCAGAATGGCCATCATAAACAAAGCAACAAACAACAAGTTTTGGAGAGGTTGTGAAGAAAAGGGGACCCTAGTGCACTGTTGGTGGGAATGCAGACTGGTACAGCCACTGTGAAAAACAATATGAAATTTCCTCAGAAAACTAAAAATGGAACTGCCTTTTGACCCAGCAATTCCACTGCTGGGGTTATACCCTAAGAACCCTGAAACACCTATGCAAAAGAATCTATGCACCCCAATGTTCATAGCAGCACAATTTACAATAGCCAACCTAAGTACCCATCCATAAATGAGTGGATCACAAAACTATGGTACATTTACACAATGGAATATTTTGCAGCAGAGAGAAAGAAGGAGCTCCTACCCTTTGCAACAGCAGGGATGGAACTGGAGAGCATTATGTTAACTGAAATAAGTGAGGTGGTGAAGGAGAAATACCATATGAGCTCACCTTTAACTGGAAAATAATCCACAAAAGAAAAAAGCAAACAAAATATAACCAGAGACATTTAAATTAAGAGCAATATGACAATAGCCAGAGTGGAGGGGGAGGGGGCAGTGGGGGGAGGGTTTTCAAGAACTTCCCCACCCACTCTCTCACTAATAATCTTCCATATGATCTCTATTTCTGTGATTCAGTTCCTGTTCTATTGTTTCCTTAGTTTTGTTGTTTGTTGTTGTTGTTGTTGTTGTTTTAGGCTCAGTTGTTAATAACTGTGAGTTTGTTGTCATTTTACTGTCATATTTTTTATCTTCTTTTTCTTAGATAAGTCCCTTTAACCTTTCATGTAATAAGGGCTTGGTGAAGATGAACTTCTTTAATTTGATCTTCTCTGGGAAGTACTTTATCTGCCCTTTCATTCTAAATGATAGCTTTGGTGAATAGAGTAATCTTGGATGCAGGTCCTTGCCTTTCATGACTTGGAATACTTCTGTCCAGTCTCTTCCTGCCTGCAAGGGTGCTTTCGAGAAATCAGCTGAAAGTTGTATGGGCACTCCGTTGTAGGTTACTGACTCCTTTTCTCTTGCTGCTTTTAAGATTCTCTCCTTATCTTTAATCTTGGCTGATGAAATTATGATGTGCCTTGGTGTGTTCCTTCTTGGGTTCAACTTCGTGGGGAGTCTCTAAGCTTCTTGGACTTCCTGGAAGTCTATTTCATTCGCTAGATGGGGAAAGTTCTCCTTCATTATTTGTTCAAATAAGTTTTTAATTTCTTGCTTTTTCTCTTCTCCTTCTGACACCCCTATGATTTTGACATTGCAATGTTTAAAGATGTCCCAGAGGTTCCTAAGCCTCTCCTCATTTTTTTGAATTCTTGTCTCTTCATTCTGTTCTGGTTGAATGTTTCTTTCTTCCTTTTGCTCCAAACCATTGATTTGAGTCCCAGTTTCCTTCCTGTCACTGTTGGTTTCCTGTATGTATTCCTTAATTCACTTAGCATAGCCTTCATCTTTCCCTCTAATTTGTGACCATATTCAACCAATTGTGCCAGCATCCTGATTATCAATGTTTTTAACTGTGCCTCTGATAGGTTGGCTATCTCTTCATCTCGTAGTTGTATTTTTTTTTGGAGCTTTGATCTGTTTTTTTTTTTTTTTTTTTTTTTTGTCTTGTTGCACCTGTTATGTAGCAAGAGGCGGAGCCTTAGGTGTTCACTTGGGCGGGGCAACCATGTCACTACACTGTGATGCTATATGTGAGGGAGTCGTCTGACAGGGAACAATGCCACTTGCTCTGCTCTCTACCAGTTTTCAGTCACTTCCCCTGCTACCCACAATTAAATTGAGCCCTCTGGTGCTCATCCCCTGGGTGGGTGGGTTTGTGTACACTTAAGGACCCTGTGGGTCTCTCCAATGAACTCTCCTGTGAGGCCAGGAGTTTTTCCCACTGCCTCAACCCCCAGAGATGTTTTCAGTCAGAGGTTTGAGGCTTTATTTCCCCTTGCTGGAACCCTGGGTTGCATGGTCTGTCACACTCCCCAGTTGCTCTTCCTGGTTTATCTGCACTCAAATGTGGGACTGCCCAGTCCACAAGCTGCCACCTGACCTGCTCTTCCAGCAGCCACTGCCTGCCCCAGTCCTCCAGCTGCTGCCTTGTTGGGAGTTCTCTCCTCCAGGCTGCCTGTGTCTGCCCCTGCTAATGGTCTGAATGAATGTTTCTCCTTTAACTCCTTGGTTGTCAGACTTCCCTACAGTTTGATTTTCTGTCAGTTTCTGGTTACTTTTTCTTTTAAAATTTGTTGTTGTCCTTCTTTTGGTTGTGCAAGAGGAACAGTGCGTCTACCTATTCCTCCATCTTGGCTGCAAGTCCTTTTTTTTTTTTTTTTTTTTAAGAACACGAATTTTTCCAACATGCTCAAGTGTCCTCTCTGATCCAATCAGTGGTGGGTGGCCCCTGCACAGCCACAAGCACAGTGTTCACTGTGGAGTCTCTGTGATTGTAATCCAGAGGAAAGCCTGCAATAGCAATGCCCCAGCCCCAGGGGACTGTGCAAAGTGAAAGCCTTGCAGTTGTGGCCCAGTGCACAGGGTCATACAAAAGAAATGTGAAATCACAGGGCCCATTTCTGACATAGAAAAAAATGGGGTAGCAAGAGATCCCAACCTTTGCAACCTACAACAAAAGGAATCCAACTATTCTGTTCTAGCCTTAGAAAGCATGGTAGATATAAATATGTTTGAACAATTTTAAAAGACAATCTAGTTAATATCCTGGTAACTGAGTTGGACATTTTGCATTTCTAATAAGGAGACCATAAATCATAGCCCATTAGAAGTCGAAGGGGACTTCAAAATATTCTAGTCTATTTCCCTTATTTGACAAAAGAGAAGAGTAGGGCTCAATTAGGTAGAGGACATGCCCAGTTTACACAGCTCATTAGTTGCAAAGCTAGAATTAGAAGCTGGTTCTCCTGCATCCCAAAGAGTATGTGTGGACTGTTGCCTTTGGAACATTGACCCAGAAGTCTGTTACCACATTTACTTGCTTGGTTTGCTTTTTGGAGATGGTCCATACCCAGTTATAAACAAGAATTTCTCTATAATTGCAGTGTTCTGATTTAAACCTGTTGCCTTTAAAAATGGTCTATGTTTCAAGATTCCCTGGAAACCACTTGGTAAGAGACACTCTTCCCTTCACATCCTCTGTGTTTGGTATCTCCTTGTATAATGGGTTGAATAATGTTCCCCCAAATTCATTTTTATTCAGAACCTCTGTATATGACCTAATTTGGAAATAAGAGTCTTTGCTAACATAATAAAATTAAAATGAAGATAAGATAAGAGTAGAATCTGAGTCCATTATGACTGGTATTTTTACAAAAAATATAGGGAACTTTGGCTAGAGACACACAGAGAGAAAACACAGTGTGACCAAGGAAGTAGAAATGGAAGTGATGCAACTACAAGACAAGGAATGAATGCCAAGGAGACAGGCCTGGAAAAGATGCTCCCGCATGGCCCCCAGGGGAATCGCCTCTGCTGATACCTTGATTTCAGATTTCTTGTCTCCATAACTGGGAGAGACTAAATTTTTTGTTGTTTCTAACAACCTTTGTGTGATAATTTGTTGTGGCCACCTGGGAAATTAATGTATCATGTTAGGTATAACTTCTGTGAAGATTGATACTTGGAATTTGTGTAAAATAAACAACAGGAGAATTTAATATTGAGTATAGTTGTATACAAGGCAGCCATCTGGGTTTTCTTAAGTAGCAGTTCTAAAAAAATATGTAACCAAGTATGAATTTTCTTCACCCCCTTTCACATTATGTTTAATAAGAAACATTGTGAAAAATGACAGGACCAAAAAGACATTGAGTGTCTTTTGTAGAAAAGTAGGCATTTTCTGGAGCACCTTTCTAAGTTATTTCTGTCGTTTGTTTTGCAAGTATATGTTGTAGAAAATTAATACTGACACAGATGATTCTTGACCATAACAATGCAAATTAATTGTATTGAAGGGGTGTAGTTGTTTAGGTTTTCATCATTTATTTGTAAATTCACTTAGCATTCCTGATTGCCTATGTACATGTGGTTCTTTGGATCCTCCTTTGAACTGGTTGTAACATGTTACTGGCTCCTTTATAACTGAGTTAACATTTTTGACATATGCTTATTTCATATTTGCATAAGGGTGGTGGCTTTACTCTTTGTAAAAATATATCCTTTAATGAGAATTTAGTCTGAATTCAAATATAATTCTTAATTTTGATAACCTCCTTCATACCTTAAGGGAAAGAATCTCAAGGACAAATTTTCTATATGTTTATACTCTATGTTGAAAGCCTTTCTAAATTTCCAAAAACATTTTTACAAGATTCCAACTTCCTGACATTTTTAATAACCAGTATCTGTTGTAGATGACAAAGGAATAGAAAAAATTCTCAAGAAGTATTGGGGAAAATTAGTCAAAGCCGTGTCCTTGGTCTCTTGAGCAGGTCCAATCCACTGAACAAAGTTCAAAATTATTCTTTGCTTTCTCTCATATTTAGCTAAAAACCTTCCTCCAAGACTTAACATGACCTCGAGATAAATTGAAAACAGGAATTTAAATCTAATTTTCAAGCTTCTCCAGTGGTCTGAAACAGCTTTGTTATGGTAATTTATATTGTTCTTTAAATTCTTAAAAACTTGGATGAGCACCACACTAGCATGAAAAGTGATGCAGTGATGAAGTTGTATCTGCATGACAATCTTACATCCAACTGGGACGAGAGAAACAAGAGTATGCAGAGGGCTTGGTGGGGAAAGGCAGCGTGCCAGATGTGTCCTGGGCAGAAAGGAGTCTATTTTGCAGAACATAAGGAGGAGTAATGACCCATAAAAACTCCTGGTTACTGCTCTAACAGGAGAGCGGACTGCAAAAAGCATAGCGCATTTCCTTGCAGTCTGGGCTACCCTAGGGTTTGGGGTTTTTTTAAAGGTTTTTCACATGCTGAGCTGCAGAATCAAGTCTCGCTTGGAAATTGACTCAATTATTAGTCCTTGGATATGTTTGATGCTTAAGTTTCTTTTTATTTTCCTTATATAATCTGTGTTCTTTGGATAGAACAGATCCACAGCATAATGACTTGGGATGGCTGATATCCTACCCATGTACAGCCGTTTCTCTAACACGATCGAGTTTATTTTCGCTTCTGTGTTTTCCAGTCCCTGCTGACTTTGTTATTCAGTTCAAAGTGTGTGGTTTCTTGGTTGACATGAGGGCCAAGGATATTTGCAGCTCCTCGGAGACTCCTGCCTGCTCCCCTTATCTCAGCTAGCACCATCTTCATCCTTCTCAGCTCCTCAGGTGGCTGAGATTTTCACAGCTTGTTAGGTGGCTCTGGCTGTCACAGTTTGTGGCCCTGAATGACTGCTGAGGGAACAGCAATTTTACTCCCTCCCGAAGCCAAGTTTCACAGTGGAAATGTGTGAGTGGTGCCAATCGCCTTCCAGAAATCCTGTGGCTGTGGCAGATGTGAGCTACTCAGCATGGAGATGAAATTTCTTCCAGATAGGGAATTGATGTACCAAACAGAGGGTGGATTGTACCGACTTCATTCTCAACTATGAAGTTGTGATGAGTGGAAAGAAGAGCAACACCACATAATATGGCTGGCAAAATAAGCAGCAAATAGCAGTATATGTGGAATATTGGTCCCTGTATATCTTTTTTTCTTTTAATAGTTGTTAATCTGGCCAAGATGGTAAAATGTATTTAATAGAGGTTTCCCTTGATATAGCACCATTTTCCGGAGCCAGGGAAGAGTAGTGTTGTATCAGGAAGAAGGTAATAAGCAGGAATTGAAATGTTTTCATTTGGATCCTAAGTGGTGCCTGAGGTAAAATTGCACAACGTTAAAGCAACAGTAATTGGTTCCTCCTGGCTTTCTCCATTGAAGGAAATTGAAATTCAATTGACTTTCAATGGTATAGTCATGGAGTTCCAATTGTCATTGGTCTGACTTTGTGCTTGTCTAGTCCGAGAATGGCATGGGAGCCAAAAAAAAAAAAAAAAAAGAAAGAAGCATTCTGAATTAGCTGGGAAAATAGTGCAATTATTTTGGGTCAAATTATAGGGGAAATGGGTTATTCCAAATATGTAAATAAACTAATGTACCTCAGAGCCCATAATTGATATTTTGCCAATGTCGATGTTAACTTGGAAATAGTTGGAAGTGGGGTGCAAGCCTTGTTATGTCATCGTTATTGATGGCAAAACAAAGTTTAATAAAAAGAGGTTAAATTATGACAACAGTCTAGGCTTGGAGGCAAAATGAGAGATCTATATCAAGTCTGTTTTATGGATTTTGATAATTTGAAGTAATCTTGCAAGGTGCCATCATAAAATAGTTAGTTACATTAGCTAAAACTTATTCTTAAATACTATGCCAATTTGTTCCTTACAAAAATGTGAAACAGCTAGTATTGGTCCTTTTCATAGACTTTTAGATTCCGAAAAGTCAGGTGCCCTTCTAAAGGTTCATATAGCTAGAAAATTGTTGAGCCAAAATTTATCCTAGAATATGACTGACTCTTAACCCCTATAAGACCCTTACTCTATGAAAAGATATTCAGGAGGATAAAAAACTAATCAAATGACTGGGATGACAGATTATTATTAATAAGGACAGAGATAAGGCATACCAATTGTTAATGTGATGTTTGAACAAGTTACTTGGAGAAATATAGTGAAAAAGAGCCATTAACTATTTGATAAAGACTTCTACTAAAGTGCCTCAGTTTTGTTTAATATACCAGATTTAATATGCATTAAAGATACATGTTCTTAAATATTTTATTGTGGAAACAAATTCAAAAATCAACAAAATAGTATTAGTAAACCTTATGTACCCATAACTTACCTTAAACAATGATCGACTTGTGGCAAATTATATTTTATCTGTACCTCAGAAACTTCCGCACTACTACCAATCATATGACCCAAGTCCCAGAAGTTCTATTCTTTCATTCTCAAATATGTGAGTGTGTATTTCTACAGGACAAGGACTTTTTATTTTTAAACTAGTCACTTTCTTTTCTTACAAAAACTAATGAAATGTTAAAGGGACTTATCTAAGAAAAAGAAGATAAAACTATGACAGTGAAAAGACAACAAACTCATAGCTATCAAGAACCACACCTAAAACAAAAGCAAACTAAGCAAACAGCTAGAACAGGAACAGAACCACAGAAATGGAGATCATATGGAGGGTTAGCAACAGGGGCGTGGGAGGAGGAGAGAGGGGGAAAAGGTACAGAGAATGAGTAGCATAGTTAATGGGAAAAAAATAGACAGGGGGAGGGCAAGAATAGTATGGGAAATGTAGAAGCTAGAAAACTTATGACCCATGGACATGAACTAAAGGGGGGAATGTGGGTGGGAGAGGGTGGGTAGGGTGGAGGGGAATGATGGGGGAGAAATGGGACAACTGTAATAGCATAATCAATAAAATATATTAAAAAAAACAAAAAAAACAAAAATCATGATAAATCCTGAATATTCAAATATTATCATTGTTCGATTTCCTAAAATACCTAATATTCTTTAAATCAACTTTGTTAAGGTAGAGTTTACATAAAATAAAAATCCCTTATTTTACATATTCAGTTAAATGATTTTTAACAACTATGTACACTTATATAACCACTACCAAAATCAAGCCTTAGAATATCTTCTTCATCCCCAAACTTTCCTATTGGTCTTTCTGTTTTTCCTCAACTCAACCCTCAGCCTCAGGAAATCATTAATGTGTTTTCTGTCATGATAAATCATTGTTTTCTGTTTTATTTGTTTTTATCTTTAATATTTTCTACCTCCTGTTGTAGCTTTTCCTTTATATTTCTAGCTTCTTATGGTAAAACTTTGATATCTGATTTTAATCCTTTTTTCCTAGTATAAGAATTTAAAACTCTAACTTTCCCTTTAAGTACTTTAATTGCATCCCATAAACTTTGGTATACTGCTTTCATTTTTATTTTGTACAAAATATTTTCTCATTTCCCTTTGATATTTTTCTTTAACCCATAGAAATTTGTTGTTTAATTTCCAAATATTTGGGTATTTTCCATAATTTTTTTGTAACTTATCTCTAATCTAATCTACTTTGGACAGAGAATATACTTCCTTGATTTCAGTAATTCTAACTTAATTGTGACTGATTTTGCAGGCCAGCATATAGTATATATTGGTGAATGTTCCATGAGTGCTTGGAAAGTTTATTGATTCTGCTGTGTTGAGTGTTGTGCTCTAATAAATGTCATCTGAGTTAAGTCACTTGCGATGTTACTGTACATTGTCACAGGTTTTGTTCTTCCTAGCTATTCTATCAAATAATGAGAGTAAAATAAAATATCCCATTATGTTTGTGAATTTGTTTTTCTTTATGTCAATCATTGCTTCATGTACTTTGAAGCTCTTTTATTGTGTGTACACATATTTAAATTGTTATATCCTCCTGATGGCTTGATATATTTATATTTTATTCTTTTTCTAATATGCATTTTATTATGTTTTATGTTTATATAGCTTTTTCAAATTTTTTTACCTGTATTGTTTGCATGATGTATCTTTTTGTATTTTATGATTTTTAGGAAACTGCCTTGAGATTATAATGGTTGTCTTGCAGAGAATTTATACTTGGGTTCTTGTTTATATACAGTATGGTTCTTAATTGAAATGCTTAGAACATTTACGTTAAATGTAATTATTGGTTGGTATGGTCAACTGTAAATCTACCATCCTCTTTTGTGTATTCTATCGTTCCCATTTAATCTTTGAGTCTACTTTCTCTATTTTAGCCTTTTGTATTATTTTTACAGTATTTTTTTTAAGATTTTTTTTTTTTTTTTTTTTTATCTTTAGAGGGGAAGAGTAGGAGAGAGGAAGAGGGAGAGAAATATCAATGTATGGTTGCCTCTTGTGTGTCCCATGCTGGGAATTGGCCTGCAACCCAGGCATGTGCCCTGACTGGGAATCGAACCGCGATCCTTTGGTTCGCAGGCCCGCGCTCAATCCACTGAGCTACACCAGCCAGGGCCCTTTTGTATTATTTTTAATAATTTCAGTTATCTCTTTATTTTATTCTTTTTAATTATTACTATAGGATATATATGCACCTTTTAGTTATAACGTCTACTTTTAAATTACAGTTACACATATAAAGGCCCTTACAACTCTCTATTTCAATTTTTCCATTTTTCTCTTTTGAACTTCTGTTGTCATACATTTATTATTACATAAATTATAACCCACAAAATGATATTGTTAATAATTTTTCTTTAAACTGTCAGTTATCTTTACCAGTCCCAGGTATAACCAGTAACTTTTCTAAGGAACACTAGTTTGTTTTGGTGAGACTTTAAGAGGCTGCCATCTGACTGCTGGGCTGCTCATTACAGCTGTGTTGCTGGTGAGATTTTTTTTTTTTTTCCAAACAGTGAGATGCATTAGTTTTCTATGCTTTCATAATGCTTATCACAACCTTAGCAGCTTAAACAATATGCATTTTATATATAGAATTTCTATTACTTTTAATTCCTTTGCCTGGATACAATTGTCAGTCTTGTGTTTTTATTTTCTGTTTCATGAACTTCCATTAAAACTTGTAATGTTGCTGTTTTGTTGATGAATTCTGTGAGTTTCTGTTTGTCCCAAAAAGTCTCTTTTGTCTCTGTTTTTCATATGTCTCTTTCATCCTTTCATATGTCTCTGTGCCCTCTGTATGCCCTCCTGGGAGACGTGTCTGTTCAGGTCTTTTGCCCATTTTTTAATTGGATTGTTTGTCTTCCTGGAGTGGAGTTGTGTGAGTTCTTTATACATTTTGGAGATCACACCTTTGTGTTGAGATATCATTGGCGAATATATTTTCTGAGACGATTGGTTCCCTTTTCATTTTACTGATGTTTTCTTTAACCGTGCAGAAGCCTTTTATTTTGATGAAATCCCATTTGTTTATTCTTTCCTTTATGTCCCTTGCTAGGGAACATGGTGTGTGGACTATCTTGAGATTTTCTTGCCTATATTCTCTTTTAGGACTTTTATGGTATGACTTATATTTAAGTCTTTTATCCATCTTGAGTTTTTTTGGTGTATTGTATAAATTGTTGGTCAAGTTTCATTTTTTTGCATGTAGCTGTCCAGATCTCCCAACACCATTTTTTGAAGAGGCTATTTTTATACTATTTCATATTTCTGCTCCCTTTGTCCAATATTAATTGACCACAGAGACTTGAACCAAAGTAAGCCAGGTGGTGAAAGACAAATACCATATGATCTTACCTATAAGTGGAACCTAATCAACAAAACAAATAAGCAAGCAAAATGTAACCAAAGGCATTGAAATAAAGAACAGATGGACAGTAACCAGACAAGAGGGGGGAGGGGGGTAACAGGGGAAAGAATGGAAAGGATCATCAAGGAACAATATAGGACCCATAGACAAAGCCAAAGAGGGGAAGGATGGAGGGTGGGAGGTGGGGGAAAGTGGTGGTGTGAAAAAAAGGTAGACAACTGTATTCAAACAACAATAAAAAATGATAAAAAAAGAATATATTCATTGAATAAAAGGTTTTATATTGCATTTTCTTTTCTTTAGGCACATAAAAATGTCATTCCATTTTCTTTTAGTTTGCATAATTTCAGAAAAGAAGTCTTCTTTGCTACTTTTTGTGGTGTGTATCTTATTTCTATGGCTACTTTCAAAAGTTTCACTGACTTTCAGCAATTTGATTTTTAGTATTCTGTGTCTTGATATTGTTTTCTTTGTGTTTATCCCCCAATGTTTGACATGCTCCTCACATCTGTGGGTTTATTATTTTCTTTAAATTTGGAAAAATTTTGTCAGTTATTACTCAAAAATTTGATTCTGTCTCTGTTTAGTGGATTCCAAATATATTTGTATTAGACCATTTGATGCTGGCTGGTTCACATATAACCAAGTCTCTTATTATTTTTTTCTGTCTCTTATTTCCCTGTGCTTCATGTGGATAAATTATATGGTATGTTTTAATGTTCACTGCTTTTTTCTTCTGTAGTGTGTAATCTTCCATTAAGCCTGTATTTTGGATTTTTAAAATGTAGAATTTTTATTTATCTCTCTTAATTCTGTTAGGTTATTTTTTTATTTTTTTAATTTACTGATTTTTAAAGAGAATGGAAGGGAGAGGTTGAGAGTGAAAGAAACATCAATTTGTTGTTCCCCTGATTTATGCATTCATTTGTTGATTCTTATATGTGTCCAGACCAGGGATGGAACCTGCAACCTTGGCATTGGGGACAGTACTCTAATCAATGGAGCTAGCTACCTGGCCAGGGCTGTTAGGGTGTTTTTGATACATTATGTTTCCTCTTCTCATCACATTTACATTTTCTTTTATGTGGACCTAAAACTAAGGTGTGAATCTTCTCAGATCTCTGCTGAATGCCTGACTATAGTAATAAGTTGCTGGTCCCACATGCATAATGTCATTTCTCTAAGAAACTCTAGTTTATTCAGCAAAAAATTAAGCGTCTACAGGCTGAATGTTCATGTGCTCATTACTGCTGATCTGGTCATTGTTTTTAAGTTCTTTAAAATAGTGAGGTATATTAGTTTTTCATTTCTGAAGAATAAATTATCATAAACTTTGCAGTTTAAAACATATTTTTTTCAGGTCAGGATTGTGGCTATGGCTTGGGTTGGTCCTTTGCTCAGGGTTTTATAAGGCTGCAAAGAAAGTGAAAGCCAGGATGTGTTGTAATGTGGAGGCTCAGCTGGGGAAGAGCCCATTCATGTTGGAAATTATTTTTTTTTTGAAGTTCTATGACTTAAGGTCCCAGCTTTTTCTCTGGAAGCTGCTTTCATGCTCTAGAGAAAGTCACAGTTCCTTGTCATGGTTACTTCTTTGTCATGGCCAACCATTTCATCAAGCCAGCAGGAAGGATCCCTCAGTCTGTTAAGATGGAGTCTGGCAGATAACCTCATCACGTTCCCCATATAACTTACTTTAATCAAGGCAGTAGCATCGAATAGCTTTTGCTGTATTCTATGAGTGAGAAACAACACAGATCCCACTCACACTCAAGGGGAGGGGAGTACACAAAAGGGTCAACAGCAGAGTGGGAAGTCATTGGGGATCGCTCTGCCAAACGAGAGCTAGAAGTTTTTAAAAGCAGGATAGATCATGAGTGCATACAAATCTTTTTCAAATTCAGGAGTAAGATTTTACTTTATTTACCTACCTTACATTGGTACCTCCTTTCTATTACATCCAAAATTTCAGTTTCCAATAACAATGTACTTTTCAGTTGTTTTATATCACAATCCACATGCAACAGTGTGAAAATAATTAGAATTTTTAAGATCTCACTTAGCAACTTTCAAAAATACAATACAGTATTATAAACTGTAATCACAAAGTGCTGTTTTTTAAATAACTTGGAGTAGTTCTTACAAATGAGTGTACAATAAAGCCTTTTATGTTTCATTTTATTTTAACTTAGGATTTACTTTCAAAAGGTTGTTTTGTTTTGTAAATATATAAAGGTTGCCTGACTCCCATCTGAAATCTATGAAACACGGTAAGTTGAAAGAATCAGTCTAGCTTCTATCCCTTGTACCTCCATTATCATTAGTCTTACCCATTTCCCTCCAACTGTTCAGTCCTAGTTAGCCACTAGCATACTTTTTATTTCAATAGATTTGTTGATTCTGGACACTTTATATCAATGGAATCATATGATATGTGGCTTCTTTTACTTAGCACAATGTTTTCAAGGTCCATAAATGTTTATAGTATAGTTTATCACTTCATTTATTTTTACGGCTGAATAATATTCACTCCATGATGATTACACATTTTATTTTTCCATTTTTGCAATTGAGGGACATTTTTATTTCTAGTTCTTTCACTATTTTGAATAATGCTATCCATGTTTGTATATAACCTTTTAATCCTCACCTGAGGATATGTTGATCGATTTTAGAGGGAGAGAGGGAGACAGAGAGAGACAGACATAGGCAGAGAGAGAGAAACGTTGATTGATTGCCTCCCGGACATACCCTGACTGGAGGGGACCCAGGCATGTGCCCTGACTGGGGATTGAATCCACAAACTTTTTGGTGAATGGGACAATGCTCCAACCAACTAGCCCCCCAGCCAGGGCTCTGCAAATATATGTACGTACATATGTATGTATGTGTGTATATACATATAAACACCGATGTCTGTTTTTATTCCTTTTGGATATATATGTCTCAGAGTGAAATTGGGGGGTGTCATATGGTAACTCTAGGTTTATTTAAACTTTTGAGGGCCTGACAGGTTTCCAAAGTGTTTGCAGCATTTTACATTTCCACCAGCAAAAAATGAGTGCTCCAATATTTCCATGTCATTTCCAACACTTGTTATTATCTGTATTTTTAATTATAGCCATCCTCCAGGTTCTGAAGTGATATCTCACTGTATTTGTGGTTTGCATTTTATTGGTGGCTAAGAATGGTAAATACTTTTGCATGTGCTTATTGGCCATTTATGTATCTTCTTTAGAGAAATGTCTATTCAGATTGTTTCCCCATTCTTCACCATATTTTCTTTTACCCATTTCATGTAACCATTTAAAATTAAAAAAATATTTATTGATTGATTTTACAGAAATGAAAGGAGAGAGAAAGAGGAAAACATCTTTATTGTTCCACTTATTTATTCATTCATCGGTTGATTTTTGTATGTGCCCTGACTGGAGATTGAACCCACAAACTTGGTGTATCTGGATGATGCTCTAACCAAGCTACCTGGTCAGGGCAAAAAAAAAAAAAATCTTATTCTTATCTTTCATTATTTTTAAGACAAGCAAATGCATAAACGTGAATATGCCCTTTCCCCTTTCATAGATAAATGGTAGCTTGTGATATACAAACTTTGCTTTGTTTACTTAATACTTATGGTGATTGTTTCATAATTACATATAAAGATACTCTTCATTCCCTTTTAAACCTCTGTGTTACTGTGCTGTGAGACCATGCCATATTTTATTTCATAGTATGGACATACTGTGTTGGGTCAGTCCTCTATTTGAACATTTTGGGTGTTTCAAACTTGTATAAACTTTCAATCTTGTATAAACTTCTTAATATTTTTTTCAATAGGTATTTCCAAATCTCTTTCCACAAGACTGTGCCATTATTAATGATCATCAGTAAGGTATGAGAATTTTGGTGTTTTAATAACTCCGTACAAAATTATATTACCATGTTTTGAGTTTTTCCATTCTGACAGGAGAGAAATGGTATGTCAGTGCAGTATTAATTTGCATTTTGTCATGGTTAAAAGCCATATGCAATTAATTTTTTATGAAAATCCTATTTTTATTTATATTCCAATTTTTCTTTTGGTCTGAGACACAGACATGGATATTTTGTAACAAAATAATAAAACAAAATACATTACACACCAAAGCATTTTTGTATGCCATTATGCATATAAACCCTTCCAGTTAACTATTCTAAGGGGGCACTTTTATGAGACAATTACTTACTTTTTTTTCACATTACAAATGATATCATCACTACCTCTAAGAAATAATGTTTTGTCCTCTTTTAGGTACTTGGAAGTAATTAAGGGCATTTATTTGTTAAAGTTAGTTTGTTTTTTTGAGCCCTACTTTTAAATTCCTATTTCCTTTATCCAGATCTATCTTCATGGGTCTCTCTTAGGTGAAAGTTTTTTTAAATATATATTATATTGATTATGCTATTACAGTTGTCCCACTTCCTCCCCTTTATTCCCCATCCACCCTGCACACTCCCTTCTACCTGCATTCCCCCTTTACTTCATTACCATGGGTCATACATATAAGTTCTTTGGCTTCTACATTTCCTATATTATTCTTAATCTCCCCCTGTCAATTTTCTAGCTACAATTTAGGCTACTTATTCTCTGTACCTTCCCCCCACCCACTCCCCTGTTGCTAACCCTCCATATGATCTCCATTTCTGTGATTCCATTCCTGTTCTAGTTGTTTACTATATTTGTTGTTTTTTTTTAAGCTCAGTTGTTAATAACTGTGAGTTTGTTGTCATTTTACTGTTCATATTCATATTTTTGATCTTCTTCTTTTTCTTAGATAAGTCCCTTTAACATTTCATATAATAAAGGTTTGGTGATGATGAACTCCTTTAACTTGACTTTATGTGGGAAGCACTTTATCTGCCCTTCCATTCTAAATGATAGCTTCACTGGATAGAGCGATCTTGGATGTAGGTCCTTGCCTTTCATGACTTAGAATGCTTCTTTCCAGCCCTTTCTTGCTTGCAAGGTTTCTTTTGAGAAATCAGCTGACAGTCTGATGGGAACTCCTTTGTAGGTAACTGTCTCCTTTTCTCTTGCTGCTTTTAAGATTCTCTCTTCATCCTTAATCTTGGCTAATGCAATTATGATGTGCCTTGGCATGTTCCTCCTTGGGTCCAACTTCTTTGGGACTCTCTGAGCTTCCTGGACTTCCTGTAAGTCTATTTCCTTTGCCAGATTGGGGAAGTTCACCTTTGTTATTTGTTCAAATATCTTTTCCACTTGTTGCTCTTCTCTTCTTTTTCTGGTATCCCTATAATTAGGATGTTGGAACATTTAAAGATGTCCTAGGGGTTCTTAAGCCTTTCCCCATTTTTTTCTGAATTCTTGTTTCTTCCTTCTGGTCCAGTGGAATGTTTATTTCTTCCTTCTGGTCCAAATTGTTGATTTGAATCCCAGTTTACTTCCTGTCACTGTTGGTTCCTGTACATTTTCCTTTTTTCACTTTTCATAGCCTGCATTTTTTCCTCTATTTTGGACCATATACAGCCAATTCTGTGACCATCCTGATTACTGGTATTTTGAACTGTGCATCTGATAAGGTTAACTATCTCTTCATCTCTTAGCTGTATTTTTTCTGGAGCTTTAATCTGTTCTTACTTTTGGGCCTTTTTGTTTGTCTCTGAGCACCTGTTATGTAATAAGGGGCAGAGCCTTAGGTATTCACCAGGGCCAAGCAACCCATGTCACTGAATTGTGACACTGTATGTCAGGGAGGGGTCTGAGGGGGAACAGTGCTGCTTGCTTAGCTCTCTGCCAGCTTTCAGTAACTTTGTCCTCTACCCACAGTCAAATTGGGCCCTTCTGGTACTGATTCCCAGGTGGGTGGGCTTGTGTACATTCTACGACCCTGTGGGACTCTTCAATGAACTCTTCTGTGAGGCTGGGAGTTTCTCCTGCTGCTGCCTCTACCCCCACAGGTGTTTTCAGTCAGAGGTTTTGAGGCTTTATTTCCCTACACTGGAACCCTGGGTTGCATGGTCTGTCTTGCTCCACAGTTGTTCTTCCCAGTTTACCTGCACACAAATATGGGACCACCCAGTCTGCCAGCCACCACCTTGCCTGCGCAGGTCCTCCAGCTGCTGCCTTGCTGCAAGTCCTCTCCATCCTGGCTACCCATCTTCCCCCTTCTTCCCCCCTCATACAGATGAATATTTCTTCCTTAACTTCTTGGTTGTCAGACTTCCATACAGTTTGATTTTATGTCAGTTATGATTGTTTTTTGTTTTTAAATTTGTTGTTGTCCTTCTTTTGGTTGTGGGTGGAGGCACAGTGTGTCTACCTATGCCTCCATCTTGGCTGGAAGTGTCTGAAAGTTTTTTTTTTTTTTTTAAGGACAAAATAGTATCACCAGGGAAGTATACCTTTTGTGTAAAATTGCTAAGCTATTTCAAACACAACCTAAAAGTACAACCTAGAGTTAGCCACTATCAATATCACAAAAGTACTAGTTCCTCTTTCTTTCCCTTACTTGACTTTATCTAGATAACATATTCAGAAGTATAGAAAATACAAGTTCTTTAATACCAAAAGCAAGTTCTTTTTGAAATTTAATGAGTTGATGAGAGTAACCTTTATTGATAATCCGTTATTTGTAATCATAAAAGTATTTTAAAAGGTGGTTGAAGTTTGAACAGTTTGAATTCGCTGCTATAAGACAATTTCTCTCAAAGGGTTTGTTTTCCCAAGACATCAATTAAATGGCTTTCATTGAGGTGACTGTGGGGTCTTTTCCAAAGGGCTCATCTCAGAAAGGGATTAGTAAGAAAGAGGTCAACTAAAAACCTGAATCTACATGGCTTTTTAATATGTAGTTTATTGTTTCCACAAGATTCTAATACATGTTGTGTTGCTCTTCTGTAATTTGTAATCTGCATCTGGAACACATGTCCTCAAGATCAGCTTAGTAGGGGAGAGAAATATAGAGTAGGCACACTGGTGCTTAAATCCTTTGTCCCTCAAGTGAAACTCATCCCTTCAGCTCACAACCTGTTGACCAAAAGAAGTCATGTGGCTGCAATTTAACTGCAAAGGGACTGGGAAATGCAGAGGAGTACATGCACTGGAAATGTCTATGTGGATGAATCAGAAGAAATGCCTTTTTGCACAGAAGGACAGGAATCTTAGAATTGTGTCATGGCAATTTGAGAAGAAATAGTTTTGGAAGATTTAGAGAAAAGAGGAAGAAGGAAATGTCTAGAGCAAGGAATAAAGCCCCACCAACATGGCATATAAGAAATTCCCTACTCTAGTGATTTTTAGGAGCAGTTATGTCTGCCATTCATTTTAAGTGTGTTTTTCTTCATGCTTTGTCTGTTTTTCAATACTCACAAGTATTCAGTGGAGACACTACTGAGGACAACCTTGTATTGCTGTTAGATGATGATTTAGGAGAAACAATGGAGAAAGAGTTTTTTTGATGTTTGGTATAAAATGGGGTGGAGGGGAAAATTCTCTGAAATTGACAAAGGCTATGAAAGATGATAAAAATCAAACATTCAGCACAATACAGAGTGAGAGATTTGAGGAGATCATAAACCAGCCCCTTCTCCCACTCTATAAACCCCAGCAGAAAAATGGGCACTGGGACAACCACCCGGAGCAAACACAGTGGGGTTGTAAATGTTTAAAGGAGAGAGTGACCCTGTAAGTTTGGAAAATTCAGGATCTTTGTGCTTAAACTAATAATACTCCATCTATTGACTTGTATTTAGTATAAATTATGTTATGTAAGTCACACATGATCTCATTTAACTCTAACAAAATAGATGTTAGCTTTCCTATTTTATGCATTAGATAACTAGGGTTTTGAGGGTTTAAATACCTTATTCAGAATATATATGTAGTAAGGGGCAGAAACAAGATTCAAATTAAGATGAATACTCTAGATTCTTATTCTTTTCTTATTTCAAAGTATATGCAGACTTGAAGGGATTTTTTGCTATCAATAGAGTCAGCCCTTACAGGAACTTGGTTCTTGTAAACAGCAAATATTGAAGGCACTCCCTCATTTTCCTTCAAACATGCAAAGGAACACTTTGCATTTGTCTGAAATTGTGATTGGATAATTTTTAGCTTTTATGAGAACCTGTGTGGAGATTTGAAACAGCGTTTCCTTTGTTAAAAAAGTTGTAACTTAATATTAGGTTCATAATGCATTTAATTAAGCCAATATACATCTAGCAGTTTAAGGGGAAGAATTAAATGTCATATTGGAATAAAAACTATTTAATGGCTAAAATTGGGATAACAGAATGCTTGTTCCAAGGCTTTGGAAGCACTATTGTCCTATTTCTTCATTTACAGAATTCATGCTTGAAAAAAGCTAGTCTACAGAGAAATCCTTTTACAAATTGCTTGGTTTCCACCAGCTACCAGTGGAATAAGCAATCTGTTCCTGCATTAATGGCCTGCTACCTAGAGGAAACACTTAGACAAGATTGCAAGCTGTCTTTTAAAGTTCTGGAAAGCAAAAATGTCAAAGAGGCCTGATTTTACCAAATTGGCTTTTGAATCCTCAACTGTTTATTAAGACTTGTGTGTTTGGAACATACAAGGAGCAAGCAACTGATTTATTTCATGTGGGACAATTAGTCAAAACCACTAAATATTTGATCCTTTAGTTAGGAAACAGTTCATGTGTTGTCTTATCATTTGTGGACTATGATAAAGATCCATTATGCTTCAGTGAACATTTTTTGTTTGTGTTTGTTGTTGATTGCCCCAGTCTCCTCTTCAACAAAGAAGGCTTCTAGAATATACATACGGGGTGGGCAATGTACATAAAAATTCTGTCCCAGAGTGTGCTTGAGTATAGGAAGTAGATTTCAATCAAATGCATAGATAATGAATGCTGATAATTCGAGCACTTATGAGATTGTACTTAAATGTATTGTGCCATTGTGAGATCCTTTGAATTAATAAAACTATTGTAATGATCATAACCTCACGTCTTTCTCTATACCAACAACTGTAAACCTACTTTTGCCCACCCCTGTGTGTGTGTGTGTATTTGCATATTAATGCACACTTGCTGAAATCATGGTCAGCTCCATTCTGTTTCATAGCTCATCACCTGGTGTGACCAAAACTTGCACTTCTAAACTACATTATATGTTTTAGTACCTATATATCCTTTAAAAGCATGCTGGGATAATTCAATCCCCCAAATGTGTCTAGTTATCTCACATCCAGTGATGCATGCTCTCTCTGTACATAAGGAAAAGTGATTATTGTACAGAAACTGCACAGTGTTGTCCTAAGTTATATAATCTTCTTGTGGTAAAACGATCTGTTTTTTTCCTTCCCTGACCAGAAATAAAAGCTATATATAAGCAATATTAAGTGTGTTGCTACATGTTAGTCAAAAAAATTCAATTGAATAAAAAAAAGTAATAGGGCTCAGCAATCAATTTATATCTGGTTCAGAGCATGTTACAAACACCAAGAGATTTCAAAGTGTTGAAAATGAATCACAGCAGCATTCAACTGAGCAGCAACACAAAATGATACAAAATAAGTTCCTGGCTTGGGCTTTTCTGTAGGTTTCTCCCTTTGCCACACAATCAATCATGTGCAGTATTGCATTCCTTCCATTTCTGCATTCATCGCTGCCCTGGCAGGAGCACTGAGGGAGTTGTACAGAGCAGAGGAGGAAAGGAGTCTGGTTGTACTGTTCAGTGACACTGGGATTCCATTTGGTTTAGATATGCATTTGCAGGCTTAGAAACTCTATCATGTGCCTGGGGAAATTCAAACATTGTTGGCGAAAAGCAGAGTATAGAAGTTTAATATGGGGATTCTAGTATGGTAAAGAAAATTTTGATCAAAAATTAATTTTTTAAGAACATTTGCCTTTAGAATATAAACAAATCATAGAATCAACAAAATACATACATAGTAGGTACAACTTATTCAGTATCTGCTACATGCAAAGCTGTGCTGGATGTTTAGAAGGGTATAAAATGTCTCTTTTCACAGTTGACAATCTTTTAAAACATGCATGAAAAGTTATTTTGGGGTTCAGCTGGGCATATAGAATTTGAGAAAATCTGTGTGATAGGTCTTTGAAAAGAAATAGGAATAGGGAAGACTACGAATATTTAGTGGTAAGCCTGAGAAAAGTGGCTGGAAAATGAGCCTAGGGCAAAGGAATAGAGGCAGGAGTGAGTGATGCTCATGCACAGGACAGGACAGGACAGGACAGGAGCCAGCCTCCTGGAATAAAGGTCTTATTTGTCAGAGAGGTCACAGGGACCCGAGGAAGACAAGTCTGTGTAACAGAGAGGGTTTTCATCTTCTGAAAAAGTGCCATGAAAAACAAAGTTTTTTTTTTTTTTTTCTCCAGAAAACTTTGGAAATACATGGACTTCTATCTAAGACATAGTCAATGTACCTCACATATCCAGGAAAGCAAAGCTGAGTATATGATATGAGACCAGAGAGAGCCTAGGCTTAGGTTTGTTTCTTATCCCTACATGAAGTGTTTGCTTATGTTTATTTTGCATGTGAGAAAATGAGTCGTCAATTAATTTTGATTTATTCTAGCCACTCAGCTTTGCAACAATTTAATGTTCACTCTTGGATGGCAGATTATATTGATGAAAGTTGTTTGGTACAAGGGACTATTTGTCTTTGAAAAGATATGTGGGGATCAGCTAGTGGGGATAGAGATTAGCAGGTGGAGGGATGAGGCAAAAAAGAAAAAAGTCATGGACATGGACAACAGTGTGGTGATTACTGGGGAGAGGGGAGTTTAAAGGGACTAAAAGGTAATGTAAAAATACAATAAAAATAAAAATAAAGTAAAAAAGAAAAATAAAGAATTTGTTTTCAACAAAGGAAAAAAAAGAATATGTCTCTAATCTAATTTGTAGTGAAATTATAAATGTCCATTAATGGTCCCATAGAATCATTAGTAACTCTGATTTAAGTAAAGTCCGGAGTCTCTACTGTGCATTCTGTTCCCAGATTTTAAACCTGGTCTCTGTTGGAAGTACCTGAACGTGGTGGTTCTTGATACAACTCAAAGGAGCCCACTTAGAATTCTGGTTTCTGAGAGAAGAAACTTCTACTCTTCCAAACAACTCACAACCACAAAGTTCTAGAAAGGATTTTGTCATCTTCTTTATAGGATTGGGACAACTTGAATGCAAATAGGGAACAAAGTTGTCTTGCCTGGGTTTCTGAGTTCCTGAGTTTTCACATGTGTACATCATAATTAGGGATGCACTTTAGACAGACCTCCTATGTCAACTCGATATTAAGGAGCTTTTGCTCATCTCACATTCGTTGCTAAAAAGACAGTAGGGGTTGTTGACCAGAGAAGGAGTCTGTTTGGTTTTGTGCATGCAACGGCCTGGTGGATGTGCTATTATCCCTTAATTATTGTTCAATTTTGCTAATGAATGTTATTGAAGCAATTTTTTCTTTACATTAAAAAAATATCTAATTGGTTCCTCTGTGACTAAAAGGCCAATCAGATATTTTTAAAAAATTAACTAACACTTAATACATTACTTCTGCAATCTTCTCAGAAAACTACTCCAGGCAAAGGCTATATACAATTCTATGTTACTTTTTAATGTATCTGAAATGACATTGGAATTTCAATGATATAACATGGCTGTGATATAGATATACTTCTTAGAGAGAGTTAGTGACAAAAATGCCACCCAAGTCTAGATTTTGGGCAGCACAAAGAACTTGAAATTCTATATGAAATAACCAATTTTTGGTATTCACATATTATTCCTTTTGGCTAATTTCAGATAATTCATAGCAAGAGAACTTATTTTGACTTTTGGAGAGACTTGGGAGTAATGGGACAGATAAACAGTATTGTGGCATAATAATGCTCCATGAAATAAATTCCCTTTGGAATTTGTGTAAGTGTCCTATAGGTGAACTTATTTCTAGCCATTTAGGTTATTACTTTTCTATAGATTTTTGTCTGTGGCTTAAGATTAGACATTTAGCAAGAAATTAAAGGTATATAAGTAATTTTAAAATCTTGTGCTTTGATTTTCTTAAAATCTAATTAATTTTGAAGAAGAATTCTAGAACACACATACATGAAGATTAGAAATGAAATAAGTAATTAATGAAATTAAGTATTTGAGCAATATTTTAGTTCAATAATACATGTTTTTGTTCCTGGTATCATTGGTTTAAGGAAAATCTGTGCATATGTAGTAAAGTGGAGAACTGGGCAGTTTTGTAGACAGTTGGGGTCAAACTGATACTTTTTTCTTAGATTACATGGATAATAGTTTACATTCTCAACATCATTCCAGAGCAGAAATTCCCAAACAATGTCTCTATGATACCCTTTCATGAGATATTTATAACAATATAGGAGATGATTTTTTTAATCTCATGTTTAAATAAGTTTCAGAACACTGCTTACATAGTTAAAGAGCTATATATATTTTTAAATTTCTCAGGGAGTTTAATATATACACATAATTTGGGAATCTCTGAATAGTAAACAGTATATATGTATTAGAAGTAATAGTGGGTTTTGATAGCATTAGGAAGATCTATGGCCAGGAGACCCAAGAGTGTCTTAACTTGCCTTGTACTAATCACATTTAGTGAGGTCCCCAGGTAAAACTATGCAGAATAAACAATAACAGTAATAAATAGGAACTCAAAGTACCATCTTAATATTAATACACAAGTGCTGTGGTCTCTTAAGTATGCTGGTAAAATATATGATTGCTCTTTGTTTATCCGAACTTACCAGTGCTATACTATATATTTGTAGACCAGTATGGCCGGCTGAGCCAGGCTGGAATTCAGTTTCTCATCCTTTTAAATTAAAATAGAATGTAGATGAGAGAGTATGATGGACCTGCTCTCAGTAAACACTAACATAATTTCTAACACATTCCATGAAGGGAATATATAAAAGAAAGAAAAGGAGAAAAGAAGTGCTTGGCCAAGTAGCTCAGGTGGTTAGAGCATTGACCTGGTAGGCCAAGGTTGTGGGTTTGATTCCTGGTTAGGGCACATACAAGAATCAACCAATGAATGCATAAATAAGTAGAACAACCTCCCCCCCCCCGACCTCTGCACTGTCCCTCTTTTCCTCCCTCTCCCTTCCTCTCTTTCTAAATTTTGTATATATATTACATTTACAAATATAAATTTATATAAATTTATATATGTTGTTTATATCTAAAACAGGCATTAAAGAGGAAAAAGTCACAGATGCATGCTTGAAAGCATTATTAACTCTACCCAGTAACAAAATAGTGCTCTGTAATACAGCTGATGAAAATAATACATCTTCCTCTTTGAAGGAACAAGGAGGGATAAGAGAAGTTTAAAAAATGGACCATCTCTCAGCCTTAGAGATGCATAGTTGGTCAAATGTATTGACCATAGAGTCTTTTTCTTTTTTTTTTCAGGGAGAATCTCGTAAGGATCAGTTTTTAGAGAAAATAGTTCAGAAAATAATGCATTGCTCTGTACACTTATCCTTTAAGGCATTGTCTAAGTGAGTGGTAGAATATAGAAGAAGTTGCCCTTCTCTGTTTTACTAGCACAATGATAATACATTTGAACTATCTGTGGGAATTTTGAGACTTGAAATTTGAAATTATATCAGAAACACAATATTACTGAATCCAAACCACTCAAATGGCTCATCATCTCAGGAAAGGGTGGTAGAACCTTTTCTGAATCAGTACTTCAAGGCCTGGTGCATGGAAGCTATATGGAGCTGGACATAGGGAAGAATGCTTAAATCCTGAAAAGCACATAGCCACTTCGACCACAAAGCCTGTTAACGTTAACTTGAACAGGAGATGATGCACTTGTTGCATAATTTGGGCCAGATGACTTTATACATTACCTTCAGTCTAAAAGCCTGTTTTTATCAGAGGAGAGTTGCTTATTATATTACAGCCTACAGTTGCTTTGTGATCGATTAGGGTCTTGTTTTGAGTGTTCCTACCAGGGTAAAAAAACACACACACACACACACACACAACAGCCTCTTAAAGCCATAGTCACTTTCTTTGCTTCTTTACTGTTTTCAGTATTCATAATAAAAGTATATTAATAAATTTTTCAGTTAATTATGAACTTTCTTAAAGAATTAAAAAATACCTACAATGGATGTACTAGTTGTTTTTTATGTACCAAAAAGCAAATTCACCTAGTGGATGTTTTGTTTGCATGTTTTTTCATTTTCTTGTAGCTCTGGATAACTTCCCATCAGCATATTCCTTGAAATGAGCTTGAAGTATTTGTTCTATATTTTATGTTAAACTTGGGCTCCTGTCTTTTGCAGACAAATGTCTTGTTAACATATTGTTTTTGAAATACAATTTGCATTTCTGTGAACCGGGGATTAGGCTTTGTATGTAGATTAGGAATAATTTATGTCTAATTAATAATTGATGTTTTCCCCTATTCTGACTGAGATTTTGTTCTGCATAACATGAGAAGAGCAGAGTACTCCCTAGTGATGACAAGAGAAAGCATTTTTCAAGTGCAAATAGCACTAAAACATTGAAATCAGCTGCAGTGTTTTAACTACTTCACTGCTAAATATTTGAAACTATTAGATCTCAGAGTTTTTTTCACTATTCTTGTCTTCTGAAATTAGAAAATGTGTGCATATAATAGCGCCCTCTGTATCTGAAACTTAAAAATGTGGTGACCTCACCTATTTAGAGGTACTGATAAACTGGAAGGGACACCAAGATGACCTTTGACAATCAGAGGAGCCACAAAACTCATACACTAACACTCACTAATTTATCTTCAGGCAGAAAGTCCCTGAGGTATTCACTTAAAGTAGTTAATCTGCATATAATTTTAATAAGTTGTTTTAAAAAGATTTCATTTATTTATCTTTTAGAGAGGGGGAGAGAGGGAGAAAGAGAGGGAGAGAAACATCAATGTGTAGTTGCCTCTTGTGCACCCTCTACTGGGGGCCTGGCACCCAATCCAGGCATGTGCCCTGAGTGGGAATCAAACCGGCGATGCTTTGGCTTGCAGGCCAGCACTCAGTCCACTGAGCCACACCAACCAGGGCTTAATAGGTTGTTTAAATTCAAAAAAAAACTATAATTCCAATAATACAAAAGTATTTACAGTAAAAAGTAACTCTGCTACCTCTCCCACTCCCATTTAACTTCCCAGCAGTGATAAATATTTTTTCCTGCATTCCTTTTCTTTTTTTTAAATTAAATTTATTGAGGTGACAGTGGTCAATAGGTTCATATAGGTCTCAAGTGTACCTTTCTATGATATGTGGTCTGTATGTTACATTGTATACTCACCACCCCAAGTCAAACCATCTTCTGTCACCATATATTTGACCCCCTTTACCTTTTACTTCCCCCTGGTAATCACCATACTGTTGTCTGTGTCTATGAATGTCAGTTATATATCCTACATATGAGGGAAATCATATGGTTCTTAGCTTTTTCTGACTGACTTATCTTGCTTACGATGTAATTCTCAAGGTCTGTCCATGTTGTCGCAAATGGCAGTATTTCATACTTTCTTCTTTTTTCTATATATATTTTAATTGTTGTTCAAGCACAGTTTTCTGCCCTTTGGCTGAGTAGTATCATTTACAGTCTCTTAAAAATTCAACAAGCCTGAGTATTTTATGTCTTAGTTTAAAACATCCAATTAGAAGAGAATGGTACCTGGAAGAAGTCAGTGGTCTTAATTGTCTATAAGACTAGAAACAAAAATAATAAAAAGCAAAACACAAACACACCCCAAAAAATGTTAATATAGTCACATACACTCCAAAATCATGATTATATGGAATATTTAATTTACACCAGGTTTCAAGTAGTACACTTAAATGAAGCATTGCAAAAGTTCGTTCAAATCTAAAAAGTTATCTGGCAGCATTTTGCAAACTGTGGGGATTAGAGCTAATTACATGCAATACATTTAGCACAAAGAATACACCAAAAATCTGTTATTATCATTATAACAGATCAACCCAGTCTCAATTTTTCTTCTTTGGTTCTAATAGTTTTCACCCACCTGTCATATCAGGAACCCATATTCATGGTGATACCTAAATATTCTCATCCAAAAATATCGGAAATACAGTATGGAAATACATCAATATTTACTGCAGTATGGAAATACATCAATATTTACTGATATCTCCTGTTCATTCACCTCTGTCTTTCACTCCCTACTTTCTGTTCTTAGACTTCATGAAGAAAACAGCTTCCTGATGTTTTCAATCTACCACCTCTCTGATGATTTCCCTTGTTCCCACCACTTAAGTTTGACTCCATGTGTAACATTTAATTATTTTCTTCCCATGGATCAAGAGGACCTTAACATTCCCTCCAGCTTGTCTAAAATTAAATAGCTCCTGACTATAAGTTCCTGACTTTCCTTTTTCTCTTAAAGTATTTACATCAGAAAATTTGTAGTAATAAATATTTTCTCTGCCCCTTTGATATGTGAATCTTTTAAAATAACCCTTCGTTGTTTTACTACTTAAAAATGTCTTTCACTAAGGGCCTGGGAGCCATCCCTTTGATGTGTAATCCTCAAAAAAAGATAGTGCCCTCATGTCCCAGTCTATGGGAGGGGAAATCCTAACTTCAGAAGGTGCTTTGCTCCAAGATGTAAATCTACCTCCTGTCATGCAAGTGAGGAATTATAGTTTTTCTTTGGGTACAATTAGGAAACACCATGGCCTGACCCTCACCCTAACACACATAGTCACAGAGAATGAGTTCAGATTGAGTTCTGGTCTCGCTCCTTTATTGCAATAGCCTCGAACAAAGTCTCCCTTGAATATCTAACTTTGTCTAGTGCAATTTTTGCTTTGACAGCATCAATAAATTGACCTACCCTACCTTCTGCTTTTACTTTTTCAACTTTTGTATCAAGTCACTACTTCACCTTCCCTACTATTACATCAAAGTCAGTTTGTATGACTTCAGAGAATTAGACAATTTTTTCCCATTTGCACGGGAGTTTTCCCAAAATTTCACTACTCTCCTCATTCCAAATAGGTGTTTTAATGTTAGATATTTACACTTGTAAAGAGATTTATCAATTTGGTGGCTCAAATAGTATTTCAAATTCATTTCATTTGTTTTTCCTTACAAATTGCTGCCATCGTGGTCTCGAAAAAATAGGACTGTGATACTCTTCTGTCAAGACTTAAATTAATTCCATTGCTTTTAGAGTTGATTCTAATTTAGAAGAGATGTTCTGTCATTTAACCCTGTCTAAATCACAGACTTTACCCTTCACCATGTCCTACAGTACAATTGTTCTCCAATCATATTGCATTGATTGACCACTTTAATTTTCAGGGTGTTCTCTGTGTCCTTGACGTTACTGACACAATTTCCTAATGCATTTGCAGTCATTCACTTATTCATTGGAAGGTTTCTTTGAAACCTTCATTAAGCACTCATTAAAGACATCGGTCAGAATAGCCATCATTAACAAATCAACAAACAAGTGCTGGCAAGGAAAAAAGAAAACCCTGATGTACTGTAGGTAGGAATGCAGACTGGTGCAGCCACTGTGGAAAGCACTATGGAATTTCCTCAAAAAACTAAAAAATGAAACTGCCTTTTGACCCAATGATCCCACTGTTGAGATTATACCTTAGGAATCCTGAAACACCAATTCAGAAGAATCTATGCACCCCAATGCTAATAGCAGCATTATTTACAATAGCCAAGTGCTGGGAACAGCATAAGTGCCTATCAGTAGATGAGTGGATCAAAAAACTGCGGTACATTTACACAATGGAATTATTATGCAGCCGAAAAAAGAAAGAACTCCTAGCCTTTGCTACAGCATGGATGGAACTTAGAGAGTATTATGATAAGTGAAATGAGCCAGGCTGAGAAAGACAAATACCATACAACCTCACTTATTAGTAGAACCTAACAAACAAAACAAATGAATGAGCAAAATAGAACCAGAGACATGGAAATATAGAACAAACTAACTGACAGTGACCAGAGGGTAGGGAGGAGGGGGCTAATTCAGAAAGAAATAGAAGGGTCTAGTCAAAGAACATGTACAAAGGACCCATGTACATGGACAACAGGGTGGGGATTGACTGTGGAAGCAGGGTGAGGGGCATGTGGGCGGGACAGGGGAGAGCAATGGGGGTGAGAGAGAGGACAACTGTAACTGAACAATAAAATAAAAATAAATAAATACATAAATAAAGACCTTTCAGTAAAGTTTTTCTTTCTTATATCTATTCATGCCTGATGATACTGACTCCTATTTCAAGATTCAGCTTAGTGCTTATTTTATAAATCGTTTTTATCCCTCCTTGTCATATAAATCAACCTCTCCTTCCATTTTCCCCAACTCTACTCTGTTACATTCTTCTATCACAAAACTTGTAACATTTTTATCACTTGTTTACATATTTAAGAACTAAAGAACCAGAAACTATTTTGATTTCAGGAAACAAATGTTTTAGTGGGTGGAGGAACAACATTGTCTGTTTTGACCAAATTTGAAGGGATTTTTTGTTTCTTTTTTATTTACATTTATCAGTGTAGGTGTCTTGACCTATTTGGTGTTGTAGAGACATCTCTAACATGTAATGTTCTCATATGCTTGGCTTTGGTGCTTAGTTAGTGACCTTATTGAATGGTCTGTTTCTTATACAAAGACATGAAACATGCACTTCATAAGTTAGTCTTTTGACAAAACATCTTTGTACCTGTTTAATCTTTGAAACAAAAATAATTACAGGCAGACCCTGTCTAACGAGAGCATTCAGTTTATAAATCACACCGAGTAAATGAGTTTTCTCAATAGTTTGCCATCTTAAATAGCCAAAATTTAACATATTCTAGTGGAAGAAGATATTTTAGGTGTGAAGGAAAGCATTTTGGATGTTTGTTACATATGTTATTAATTTTAATTAAATATATAGGATATACTTTAATATCTTTTAATATTTCCTTTACCATATAAAGTCATAATTTTGGACAGCCATTTTTATAAAGATTTGGAGCTTCAAGGAGCAGCTCAGTGTTTTATAACTGTGGGCCCTCTGTGTGCATATCCTGCCTGCCATTGACCTTCTCTATTTGTATAACATTCTGCCTTTTGGAAACTTGAAAAACATATACTGTAACTTATAAAAGCTTTATATCTCTGCATCTTCTATTTTCATATTAGTTTTGTAACACATCAAATGTTCTGTGTCATCATACACAAGAACAGTTCAAAAATAAATATCCAAAAGACAACAGAAAACTGAATTTATTATTTAGATTTTAGAGTTTATTATTTATTTAGAAGTTATTATTTATTAATTTTTAGTGCTAAAACATAGATATAGATTTAGGCCAAATGTCTAGTTTGCCTGCATATTTCACAAGAATTTTCCAGCATAGAAGCCAGCATTTTACGCACTGTACTGAATCGCCACATAATCCACAAACCTTGTCTTATTTATCTTTACACCTGCCTCTCTGTGTAACAGAGTTCCTGGCATACATTATGCAATGACTGAATCCCTGTTGAATAAAGACCACCATGTATGCATAAGTAAAAAAGTGAATAAACAAATTAATTACTTCATATTAATCATTCCATATAAACATTGGTTTAATTGAATAGACTTTGAAAATCAGTTTGTTTTGTGGTCTTTGAAAAATAATTTCAGTGTATCCATCCTTTATATTGTTTGTACTCAGAACATTTTAAATTTTAAACCTGGTTCTGCTCTTTCCTGTCTTGATCAAAGGATCTAACCTACAAATTAGTTTAGTTAATTTAGTTAATTTATTTAAAAGTGACAAAGGTAATTTTTAGTTAATTTATTTAAAAGTGACAAAGATAACATATTCTCCCACTCCACTTCACATCATTGTTTTGTAGATCTTGTGTAATGATGTATTTTTTAAATTATACAAGAAATTATATGAAAATCTACAATTGGGAGATATGTTTTCATGGTGGTACAAATTGTTTTTAGACATTGTTAATGCATTATAATATGAATCTGCTTAGAGTAACAGGCAGTAATAAATAGTTGAATTTTCTTCAGTAATATAAACCCTTTTTCAGATTTATCTGGCTGACTCAGAAGGGTCTGAAAGAACATTCTTTCCATAGACAAGTTTTCATTTACACATGTGAGTTCCTATTGATGTCAAAGCAAGTATCAACCAAGAAAAGAAGCTCTTAAACTAACTGCTCAGATGTCTGACACAGAGATTCATAGGGAAGAATGATAAAATACAATCTAAAAATAGGTTTCACAGAGTCTTAGAAACGAGTGGATATAAGTAAGAAAACATCTCCAGGAAAATGGCCTCTGCCATACATCAGAATTAAAGGTACAAGAAGAGTAAATGAACAACAACAGAATTAGATCAATTTAACTAGAATTGGTATCTAAACTATATATAAGGAACAAGATAGAAGGTCTTTGCACAGTTTTAACCACACAGGATAGCTTAGCCAGTATCAACATTCTTAAGGATTCCCCGAATGAAAGGACAAGGCAGACATCAAGTAAGATGGCCTAGAACACCAAGTAGCTCTTCGTGTTAAACTAGCACATTACTAAAAGGCCCAGTATTATTATGAGTCTAACTTAGCTATAGTAACTGTAGAATGAGAACCAGAATGAGGCAATAAGGGGGAAGGAAAATAGAATGTAGTGTTTTTAATATTTTTTAATTAATAGGATTTTTAAAAGATTTTATTTATTTATTTTTAGAGAGAGAGGGAGGGACCAAGAAAGAGAGGGAGAGAAACATCAATGTGTGGTTGCCTCTCATTCACCTCCAACTAGACACCTGGCTCATAACCCAGGCACGTGCCCTGACTGGGAATCCAACCAGTGACTCTTTGGTTAACAGGCCGACACTCAGTCCACTGAGCCACATCAGCCAGGACTGTTTTCAGTATTGTATATTATTATTTAACATTGTCAAACCATGGATTCAAGTTTGAAAGCCTCTTGGGTAGCTCAGATCTATTGTTTTCTTAATTGAGAAAGTCAGTGTTAGTCATAAATCATGTATTTAAAAATACACATCACTTTGCCAAAAATGGAGAGAGGGAATTATAGATTTTGTGTAACTGAATATTTTGGGTAATTCTAAATTGCTATGAAGATAAAACTATTAGGCTATAGAATATGAGATGCAGAGCTAGAGAAATCAGTTTCCACTAGTGGTGACTTCAGAAAATGCAGATAGAAATGACTTAGAGGAGGCAGCCTTCCGGTTGGAAATATTTGCTTAGGGAGGAGTTTAGAGTCTTTGTCTTGAAATTATATTTGCTTTGTAATACTATGCTTTTATTTAAATTGAATGTTTATTTTTAATGGCTTTAGGTACCTGATTTAGACGCACGGGCCAGAAACTCTCACCACCACCAAGGCAGTCATTGCTGTTTGCAATCCAGAGAGTTGGGAAGAAATAGTAACAAAAAAATAATAATAATAAGGTAACTGTATATGACAGTGTATAAGGGATTGGTAGATAAATGAATATGAACGTTCTGTGCTAAAATTGATTGAGAGGTAAGAGATGCCTATGTGGGTTAGAATAATTGGGGGGGGCTAATAAATGAGGGAAGAAGGATTTCAATTACAGATTAAAATTTAGGTTGGAGGGGAAGCATACAGAAGAGGGAAGATTTCGTAGCATTTGGAGAAATACTTTTGAGAGAAGAATTTGCCCCACACCACACCCCAGACTGCCAAGTGACAGGAAATGTACCACCTACCTAGACTTGGCTGTGCTCAAGTCTTTGAATTCCAGAGATGTGCATCCATGGTGATTGAATATTCTCTAATTCTTTGCAGGATGGAGGACCCTGTGAATGTCTTCTGAAGTTCAAAGGCAAACTCAGTGCTCGTGTGTATTGTCTAGCAAGTATAGATCAGTGCAGAAATGACAGCTTTTATCAGATCCAGTCTGATAGATTATTAGGTACTTATGGAAGTATTTGCTGGGCCATGGCCTAGTTCAGCAAGAGAAGCATGCCTGGATATTAATAATTTCTGTCAAGGACCAATGAAGACAGTGGGTGATAATGTTATATATCCCAAAACCCAAATGTGATGCAATGATCCTGGCACTTTAAAATGAGGAATTTGATTGAAAATTTTAACTCCATTACTTTTACCTATATGACCCTTGATATTATGTTCAACCATTTTTTGATGAAAGATTCTGCATCAGTGAAATGAGGTTACCAGTTACATTATAGAATTTTTGTAAAACTTGAATGAGGTCACAAGTACTGAGCCTCTAGTAGCACCTAAAATATAACAGCATTTAATATGCATTAGCTTTTTTCTAATTTGTACCAGAAACATTACAAAGGCTGTTAAAGAGAACATAAAACTCTGTATCCCAATGTGATACATATAAACAGTATGAATAGAGCCAATTCTAAATTTTTTATGTAAGCATCATGGGAAAGAGTTACCATTGTCTTCCATTATATAATACCCTTTTGCATTTATCAGAGATAAGTAGAGAGGTTGGTATATCATTCACCTGACAGAGTATGATATTTTTATGATATATAAAAGACACATGGATCAATATCAGGACTGGTCAATTTATAGTAAGTCTAATGCAATATTGCCAAAATGTCACAGCATGTTTTTATTTGAACATATTCAATATTCCTTGCTTTTTCTTCACCTTGTTGAAATTCTAAGATTTATGAAATATAAACAGTTGTCTCAGTTTCCTGAAGAACTGTTTAGAGTCTATATAAGTAAAAGTGTCAGTATTAAGTTGAAGCTCTTCTCTTCTCATTGCTCATACTTGGCCTTGGGCAACACACTTAGTAATCATGGCTTGATTTTGCTGACTATGATACAGGGTCTGTATTTGCCCACTATAGCATTAGTCTTGTAAAAGGTTAATGGTCTAAAATATCTTCAGAATATCATGGGCTGCTCCTTTATCATTAACATTATCTTCTCTGGGAGGTCTTACATTTTCATTTCAGGACCTGATTTTTAGTGTCTATTACTAACAAGGATCTAGAAAATTAAAACTTAAAAAAAATAAATAAGCGAACATCTAGTAAAATCCTGAAATATATGGAATACTGTTGTATTTATATAGTGATTAAAACTGAGCAAACTAATTTGTTTTACTTTCTGGTTTATGTCGGTTTTTTTTTTTTCCCAAGTGAACTGTTGTACAAATAGGTGATTACTTTTGTTGCTGTGAAACTTGGAATTGTAAGAATACCACCAAAAGCTTTCTAACCATGGCTGGGGATTATTTTGAATGTTCCTTAGTTTTGCTCATGTTCTCTGGAGAAACTAAATGAATGCTCAACAATCATGGCCTTAAATAGTTAAGAGTCTAAAGTCAGTGACAGAACCAAGATAATGTGGGGAGAGCCAGAGGAAGGGAGAGAGCTATGGGTTTGGGTTAACCATGAAAAGATCCTCATTCTTGTGTAAAATGAGAGGTAGATCACACTCCCCTAGCTTGCATTGCCTTTTATATATAAAAGGGAAGAAAGTTTCCTCTGGTAGCAAAAGTGACTGTTTCTGAAATAAAAGAATGGTTAGGAGCTATTTTAGTAGAGAAAAAAATTTGCTATCTAGTAGAATTGGAAATGAAGTTCCTCTTTGGCGAACTACTATTGTTTATCATCTGTGAGTCAAAGTAAATAAATATGAAGGTTTTTAAGAAGCCAGCCTCTTCTGAGACAACTACAGATGCCAGAAGAGCTAATATTAGAGCACACCAACTTTCAAGGGTAGAAGCCTAAACATATAGAAGTTTTATGACTTAGGGAGAAATTCAAATGGAAAGCATTTGAATATCAGCTATTGTGCAAAGAAGTTATAGGGCACAGGTGGCAAACACAAGGCCCGCGGGCCAAATCTGGCCCTCCGCCTTGTTTTATCCAGCCTGGTACCTTGTTTGTACCCAGCAGCAGCGCTGAGCTCCTTGCCCCTAGTTAAGGAGTAGTTACATTTATACAGTCCTAAAATCACATTTGGCCCTTTAAAGGCAACTGCAAGGCTGATGTGATGTGCCCCCCACAGTGAAAATGAGTTTGACACCCCTGGTATAGGATATTCAGTGAGGAAATTACTAGGTTAATATACAGACCATTGAGTTTATATCCCATTAATTATACTTCCTAACATAGCTTTGTGTCAGAAACTGCTGGCAAGGTATGGTGGTGGGGCTGGTGCGAAACTACATTACTGAACTTAATGTCTATCTCTCAGGTATATCCCTCAGTTGGATACTAGTTAAAAAAAAGAAGAGTGAGTGTGTGTGTGTGTGTGTGTGTGTGTGATTTAAAGAGTCATTAAAGATGTTTTATTTAAATAAGGTTCCCTGTTGGCTTTAGAGGTAATTTTCTTTTCTGGGTACTAGAGTGTTGATTTATAGAAGGTATTAATCATGATTAACACATTCCTATATTCTTTGTGATGCTTTACTGCTGGGTATGTTGTCATGGCTGATGATCAATAAGTACTTGGTAATTGATGAATTAATCCTTCATTCTTTTTAATCTGAACTTTCAGTTTCCTCCTCATTTTAACTCAAATACTGAATTCCCAGCATCTCCTCAGGACATTCCATTTGACTTCACCTGCGAATGGAGACATATTTGTGAAGAGGAAAGGCTTTACACTTTTGTTTTTCTCTGTTGGCTTCATGTGAGCTGGATGTGTTAGCAGTCACAGGGGGCACATAATAACTGACTATTTGGATGGAAGTATCCACCAGATCAGAGGGGATTGCTTCATGGTATTAACACAAGGGAACTGAGGAGAGAGAGAATACAGGATTTGTGGTAGATGGCTAATTGCTTCAAATATTTCAGTGTTATATTTTACCACAGATTTTTTTCTTTGTACATTATCTTCAATTCTGGAACAATTTTAGACTCTTCAGAACATAATTAGTGAACATTTAAATTGTATTAAAAAACATATCATTTTCAGCATTCTTCTCTCCTATCTGTAAAATGAGAGGGATCTTAATCCTTTAACTAGTTGAAATCACTAATTACAAGTGTGAAACATTCTCATCATTCTGAAAAGAAAGCACAGGGTGCTTTCTACTTAGTGTTAAAAGCAGACTTTGGAGGGGGTGGTCGTTCTTCAAACCAATAGTATGTCTGTGCAAATGGGTCTCCTACTGCATCAAAGACTGTGCGGGTGCAACATGATGAGAGCTCTTTCAATTTTCTCCGTGCTGCCAACCATTTAGTCTGAGGTTGTTGACACTTCCTTGGATATAAATGATTTTATCTTCATTGCTGACAATGTTGGATTCAATGTCCTCCTTTTTGATACAGTATTTGTTGAAGAAATTGCATTGATTTACAGAGTCTCTTTTCTGTAATTCCTCTAATATCTCAAGGCCTTTTGGGTTAACCAGTTTCTTTCAAACACCCTTCAAGACAAAAGCATATTGGTTTCAAATCTCGGCAGGATTTGGCACTATGGGAATCAGAGGTGGTCCTAGTAATTAATAATTTAAGTTCATATAGCTATCTTTACAAATTCAGTTCTAGAAGCATTTAACTTTTTATATCTCAATTTTTAAACACCAATAGCTCTGCTTATTTCATGATGTATTTTCTTCAGATTTATAGGTGAAAGAAATGATTTATTTCTGTGAAGTAAGGAAGAAGCAAGGGAAATTAACTCCCTCCACCTACTCCCCCTTTAGACAATCAATAATTCCTGCTCTCATCCCAGGTTTAATCATTGCCTGTCTGGATTATTGCAGACTTCTTCTTGGTCTTCCTATCTATGACCTCGCTTCTCACTAGAGAGTTCAAAAACTTTGGCTAAATTTATCTTCCTCTCCCTGAAACCATATTACTAGTCTAAGTATTTCTCTTGCTTTTGGAGTTAAGTTTGAATTTCTTGATTGTGGTTGACCTAGTGGAAACCAATTTAATTTTCTTCTACCCTGAAGTCAGAGTGCTTTTTAGTTCATCCATTTTCTTTAAGTCATCGAAAGTTCTTTAAGGCAGTTTTCTGGATGGTTTGTTGGAAGTGCAAAGTGACTTTTCAATCATATTCTATTGGTGAAATGTGAATCTTAAGTGTGAGTTTAGTCCAGAATCTATACAATATCTTTTCAGTGTATACATACTGTTGCTAATAATGCAAGTGACTCTGAGTAAACTTTTTTTAATGTTGTAAGAAGTTTTTCACATTCATTATTCAAATTGGCATAACTCACATGGTTATGACGACAGCTTGCTGTCATCATATTCACCCAAGCTGCATTGTTTTGAACATCCTTCCCCCTGTTTTGTGCTACTTTAGGAATGCTTTCTCATGAAATCACTTTGCTCAAAAATAAGGGATAAGTGTGTAGGTGTTAGAAAGAAGAAATTAGGAAGGGTAAAAATGAAAGAAATGGCAGAACTGATGAGCCATACATCAAACACAGAAGCTGTCCTTTCAGGTGAAAGGTGATCAACAAGAATCTCACAGGCTGTGTGAGGCTTGTCCTGGACTCTTTGATATACGCCCACTAATATTTCCTCTAATTTGTATAAATGAAGCTACATTTTGTGTGCTCCTTGTTAAAGTCACTTATTTGACAAATATGTAATGAGGGAACACAGTCCTTGAATTTTTCTGAGAACTGGAAATAGAGAGATAAACAAAGCAGACAAGCTCCCCTAATGGTGTTTACTTTATAAGGGAAAATAGGGGATGGAGTTGAGATAGAATATAAACATATAAAATTACAAATACATACAATGCTACAGGTGCAAGGAAGAAAATAAAAGTAAAGGAGCATGACAGGAGTGAGCTCCTTCAGATCTCGTAGACAGAAGAGGCCTCTAATGAATGTGAGGAATTTCAGTTGAAATCCAGATAATGAAGAGGTTGATATATGAAAAGCTAAAGGCAGAGCATTTCAGGCAGATAGAGAAAATAGCAAAAAGATCCAATCAAGTTTTATGTTCAAAGAAAGAAGAAAGCCATCATGGCTAGAGCAGCTCGAGTAAGAGGGAGGACTGTAGAATGAAGATAGAGAGACATCAGGGGAAGTCAGACTTGTGGGGTGCAGAAAGGAGTCTGGATCTCAGTTTAGGTGAAATTGGAAGAATTTCAAGAAAGGAATCAGGTTATCTTATTGACTTTTTAAAGATGTGATTCTGGCAGATACATGGAGAATGATTATAGGAGAGCAAGAATATATCAGTGTGTGCATTCCCCATTCTATTTCTAAAACCTGGAATCATTCCTACACTATTAAACTGACTTTCTCTATAATCGGCATGAATTAAATTAATTCCTTATGATTCCAAATATTTACAGGTCATTGTAGGTTTTCATGTGAACAGCAGTGGTTTTTAAAACTTTCCATGAATGTTGGTTAATTAATAATCATGAGTTAGCTGGACCTTGAAGTCTTCTAGCTTTTATCTATTTTATTTATGATTTTGTCTGGTTAAGTATGATTTGGATACAAACAAGTATGTAACTAAAATCTAACCACTGATCTGTAAGATATTATCTATGGTCTCATACCAGGATATCTTTGAAAGCTCATCTCTTGGCACTCACTCTCTGGCATCTCATGCTCAGCCCCCTCCTTTATATACCATTAAGTAGAGTTCTCAAGATGCACCTGCCTACTTTACACTTCTCCACTTTGTACACTTGGATTCAGTTGGTTGGAATGTCTTCTTATTGGTAAATGCCTTTTCAGCCATTGAAAATGAAGAATATATAAACAAAATGTGGTATATATCCACACAATGTGATTCTATTGAGCCTAAGAAAGAAATAAAATATTGATTTCCGTTATATTATAACATGGATAGACCTTGAAAACATTATGCTGAGTGAAAGAAACCAGACATAAAACAACATGTATTATATGATTCTGTTTAAATGAAATGCCTAGAACAGAGAGATTCTTAGAAAGAAAAAGTGGAGTAGTGTTTTCCAGGGACTACAGGAAAAGGGGTGTTAGAGCTTAATGAGCACAAGGAGTCTTTTGGGGATGATGAAAATATTCTGAAATGAGATAGTGGTGAGGGCTGCACAACACTGAGAATATACTAAAAGCCACTGTCCTGTAGACTTTAAGATGATTAAAATGTTGAGTTTTATGTTATATGAATTATATCTTATTTTAAAAAGCAAGCAATGAGACAAAAATTACTAAAATAGTAAATTAATCCTATAGTTCATTTGTTTATTCATATATTCAATCAGAAATTAGTACAGAGTAGGCACTGAATTTAAATCATGGATACATATATAAACAAATGGGTGGATGATAGATAAATGGAAAGATAGATGGGTTGATGAATGAATGCATATGTGAATGAATGAATTGATTGGCTATCTACTCGTAATCACAGGTAATTGTGTAATAGAGCTTTACGTACACTCAGTTATATCTGGTTCATTTTTCTACAACATTTACCTTCCCAAAATTGTTGGTCTGACCAATGCAGAGAGATTTCTATCTGTGGGCTTTAAATGCTTGTATGTATTTTTATAAGGCATTTTCTAAAGATTCCACACTACTCATATCTACATTTCTCTGATATACTACAATTCACCACTCACTCAATCACCTTTTTTTCTTCTTCCCAACTGATTCCAATGTATTTTAATAACAAGGACATTTTTAAAAACATTTTCTGTTGCTTTATCATTACTATATAAAATACATGTTTATTATTATCAAATTTGGAGAAGCACTTCAACATTTAAGAAAACTCTATAGTTCAATTCTTGAAGTTATCAGTGTCTTACTATGTTTGGATTTTGGTATTCTAGATGTTTTTAACTGAGTATTTATATCTGAAATAAGAGAATTTATGGATACAGAAAAAGAAAAAATATTTAGAAACTGTTTAAATATTATTTTAGAACAATAGTAAAATTGTTTAAATTGAATCTAGCTACTGCAGTGTTTTCATTTAGTAGAGTGAAAAGGAGAAGGGCCGAAAACTTCCCAATAAAACACAATGGGGCTGATCCTAAAATCAGATGGGAGTGAGTTACTCACTTTTGGAGGATCATCAACTTTCTAATTCACTAGAGTGTCATGTAGTGCATTGAAGCTGACAGGTAATAAACACAATTTGAGTCCAGAAAGCACAGGAGCAGTAGCTTGCCTTGGGATCAGCAGGCCTTGGCTGGTTTCTATGACTGCGAAAGCTCAGAGGAGAGGGGCAGGCAAGCCTGATCCCCACTTTTCAGAGAAAGTCACTCTGACTGTGGCTGGGCAGATCTGTCCCACCCCTGTAAACGCTTGCTTTTGCGTATTTATAAGGTTTGCATATGATGACTTAAAGCTGGTCAAAATTACAATAGGGATATGAAAGTCCTCCAATATTATCAGTTAATTTTTATTTAAAAACAAGAGTTTGTGCGCTATTCTCATTCACTTCCCATTGGATTTTGTTATATCATTCATTCATTTTTTTCATTAGACAAACATAATTTTGAGTACTTACTCGGTGAAAGCTTTGTGCAAAAACCCTTTTGGAAATGTGAAGATGAATATTTCAAGATCCCTTCACTCAAGGGGTTTTAAATTTATTTGGAGCAATAAGTCATTACACCAATGACTAAAATACAAAGAAAAGAGATAGATGATAGGTAGATAGATAGACAGATAGCTGGATAGACAGATAGTTGATAGTCGTTAAATAGCAAGAGTCTAGGAATGTTTCCCAAGTAGAGACAGGACTCATAAAACCACTAGAAAAAGAAGCATTGATAAAAAACAAAAGTAATCTGGTGAGAAATATCAAGTTAGCATCACAGAGAAAAGAAAAAGACATTTTCCCCTTTTCCTTTAGAAAGCTATGACATCTCAGGGGCTGATATCAATATCACCCCGAATACCGAACATTTTTATAATATATGTAATGTTATTTCTGGAAGAACAAAAGGTGATGGCTTCAGGTTAGACCTTAGAAAAAGTGAAAAAAGAAGGACTACAACTCCTTCATCCATGTCATAGGAGTGAAAACAAATCCACAGGCAGAAATTTAATGGCATAAGTTATTTTCAAACCTTTTAAAAAATTCTGAATCATCAGTTTTGGCATACTATTTTGAAACACTAATTCATTTTTTGTTTCAAAAACATCCCATGTTGACAAAATCCCCAAGGGGTATTGAAGGAGGTAATTAAGTCAACATGGCAAAATTCCATTAAATAATTATCAGAGGGATTAATGGAATAACATACTGAGATGCTTGCTACATTTGTGGAAGATGCACAAAAACAATGCCGTAAGGACCAAAGGTCTTGCATCTTAAGAGATTGCAGCCAGGGTGCAGAAAAATCTCACTTCTGTTAGCAGCCCTGATCTTACTTATTCTCAACTTTATTTTTATAAAATACTTGGGAAAGTGGCTGCAATATCTACTAACATTGGAAAATAATGTTTGTAGGAATTGCCACAAAGAGCTAGGTTGGACATAAGTTTAATGAATGTTTTTTCCTCATTATGGTGCTTTGGATGACCTGAAGTTCCTTTCCCCCTCTCTGTGGTGATGAGATTTCTGTGTAGTTTTAGATAAATCACAAGTGCTCATTTTCCCCCTTCAAATCCATATTTACATAGCACTGTCAGGACCTTATAGTCACATAGAAAAACTTAATTGATGTGCTAACAGAACCTTGATATTCTTAAATTAAAAGCCTGTGTACAGAAAGAAAAAGGGATTATCAGCAATTACCCATCTAAACATAATTAGATGATTGAAAAAACAGACCAATGGAATATTAAAATACTAATTGGAGAAGTTATATCTGTGTTGGTTTCTAAAGTGCTGTTTGTGCTATTTATTTTTCCCTCTTGCTAAATGTGTTATTATAAAAACCATTCTGAGCTGTGAGCTGTTCCTAGGGGAAAATTAATTCACTGTATCATCAGAGAGGTTTAGTTTGTTGTTACTGCCAGGACTGTCAATGAAGACTTCACAGAAGAGCTGGTGTTGAGATAGGTCTAGAAGGATGGAGGACAGACAGGGGAATCGAAGCAGAGTGAAAGCCGTGTATGTAGGACCAGAATTATGACAGGATATGAAATGTTTGAGGAATGGTGAGAAGTTAAAAATTGCTCAGTCCTGGCTGGTGTAGCTCAGTGAATTGAGCACAGGCCTGTGAAGCAAAGGGTCACTGGTTCAATTCCCAGTCAGGGTATATGCCTGGGTTACAGGCCACGACCCAGTGGGGGACACATAAAGGCAACCACACACTGATGTTTCTCTCCCTCTCTTTCTCCCTCCTTTCCCTTCTTTGTAAAAATAAATACATAAAATCTTTAAAAAAATTGCTGAAATATATTGGTCAATAGTGAGAAATTAGAGCTTAGAGATACAAAGTAGATTAATAATCAATATCAAAAGTCTTAAATGCCTTGCTAATACATTGGGGATTTATTTTACAGGCAACTGGCATGTCTGAAGGAGCAGCTAAGAACGTGATCAGGTATTAATTTGAAAATCGTAAGCATAGTGCCAGTAAAATGGGCAGTTTGAAATGCCCACTTAAGACAGAAAGAAGTTAGGAGGCTAGTGCTGTAAGCAGGGAAGTTTGATGATGATCCCTTGAACTAGATATGAGAGAGTCTAGAGCTATTTACAAATACCCAGAACTGACTAGATAGGGTGACCTTTTGAATATGGATGTGAAAAGATGCCAACTTTGCGAATGTAATGCAAAGATCACTCAATTCATTACTACGGTTTTGCATCAAATTCTCTTGTCTAGATATGAAAATGTTAATAAAAGCAAGAGAGACATACGGCTCATGTTTGTTGCCAACAGAATATTAACAAACAACACAGTTGGACCAGATGTAAAATCAACTGGAAATAAATTGAAGATGCCAGTTGTGACTGCTATATTTTCCTGGTTCTCTTTCTCCTTTCCTCACATCTGTCATTCTGCACTGTCGTTAAACAAGACAAAACAAAACAGCAAAAACAGAAAAGAAAGAAAAAGTAGGAGAAAGACAAAAATCTTTAATAGGGTAAAACCCAGTACAATTTTGCCTTTTCAAATAATTTCAGTAATTGAAAAAAATGTTTCCCCCTAACAAAGTATAGCATTTCACAGCTATGCTCCTAATTAAAAAATAACAAGTGATTAACTCAGCTTCTCCCATTACTGTAAAGAAGAAACGGCAGTTGAGGGTGAGAGATGGAGAACATTATGCTCATCTTTCAGCTTTACTTTTATTTGACTTCATATATCTAAGAATAATATTTTTTCTTCTGGCCTAAAATATTGTTAATTATTGCTCTCTGTTTTTCAATTTACTTTTATATTATTTCAAAATTTTGGTTAAAAACTTGTGGTATATAGAGGGAAGGTAAGGGCCCCTTTCCCAAGGCAGAAGGAGAATAGAGAAGTGACCATATGATATAAGAGCTTAGACTTGGAAGGAGAATTAAAGTCTGCAGACTCCTAGATGTTGTGGCTTCTAAACAATAGTATGAGATAAAAAATAATAATGTGCACTTTGTGGTGGGTGAGTCCATTTAAATATACTAACATTTGATATATTTTAATGACAGTAGAGCCAGAGGATGGGTTTTAATCTCCCCTCTTTCCCTGTGTGATGACTGGATCATAGAGGACGCATTTCAGTGCCCTGCCGATCATGAAGGAGTCAAGGGCTTACTTATCACAGTGCTTCCTAACATTTCCTACCAACAAATCCTAATGGCATTGGAGAGTCATGTAATTTACTTTGTCTAATAAAGAGATATATGGGTTGACCTTTTAGAAGACAAGCACCTTTTTTATTTTATTTAATTATCAAAATCTATGAGAAATAGAATTCTACCCCATAATGTATTTATACTTATTTAAATAGTTTACTAAGCTTTTCATAAAATTAATGTTCCAGGGAGTTGAGTATTTGCTCTGTATTTCCTATATTCCCTGAAAAACTCAAGATTTCTCATCTTGTTATATATAAACTCCAGTTTAAAAATAATAATAATGTTCTGCTATGCTGAAATGTTTGGTAAATTACTCAGAAGCAGAACAGTAGGCTGAATGGATTACTGAGGACAATATGATCAACATATCCAGCTACTGCTGTGTTAATCTGCCCAGGCTAACCCGTTTATACAATTACGTGTTTTGGGGATTCAGGCTTTAATTTTACCTACTTTAAGCTAATTTCACAAGGAGATATGACTTGATTCTGTCACTCTTCACTGACATATAATGAAACAAAATAAACACACACAAAAAAGGAAAGTTAAAAAAAAAAAAAAAAGAAGAGTCATTTTACCAAAAGCAGAAGATGAAAACAAAATGTCGAAAATACAACAACCCTTCAGTGGTTGCGTGATAGCTGAGGACAATTGTTAAATGGACACTGTTAAAGAGTTTATAAGCTAAGAACAACGTTGTAGGGTATATGTTAATAATCGGATCTTAATTTAAAGCACTCAAGACCTAATTCCTTGACTAAGTAACAATGGAAGTCTTAAAAATGGAATTCAACAAGGTGCCAGATTGCATCAAATGTAACTCCAGTTGATGCCACTGGGGCTTAGCAGTCAGCCACACTAATATTTTTTTTTAAATGTACTAAATTTTATACTTTTATTTAAGTAGCACAAAAATCAGAGATTCCTGAAAGTACAGAAATTACAAGTACTGTTATTGCTGGTGACTACCTTATCTATTTAACCTAAGATGTCTAGACAAGTCAGAATACAATTGAATTTTGCTTCAAGAGGGAAAATGAGCTGCTTTCATTTTCTCTTGTTCTGGTCTTTGGAAAAGTATATACAGCTGTGGCTCTTATTTAGCGTTCTCACTTTAAGACAATGGATAAGTCTTAGGCTCAGATATATCTGTGTTTGGAGATAACAGTCTGCCTTACATGGGAAATCTATTTCTTATTTTAACATAAAATAAACAGAGAAGGTATATTTGTAGACCAGGGGTTGGTGAATTAAAAATGTTTTTATATTTTTAAGTGATTAGAAAAAAATCAAAAGAATAAGATTTTATGATATGTGAAAATTATATAAAATTCAAAATTCTATGTGATTTTTTTTATTATTGTTCAAGTACAGTTGTCTCCATTTTCACCCCACCTCAGCCTCCCCACCCCATCCATCCCCACCTCCTACCCTCAAACCTACCCCCTTTGGCTTTGTCCATGTGTTCTTTATACATGTTCCTAAATGGACCTTTCCCTATTTTCCCTCATTATCCCTCTCCCCACTCCCCTCTGGTTACTGTCTATTTGTTCTTAATTTCAATGTCTCTGGTTATATTTTGCTTGCTTGCTTGTTTTGTTGATTATAAGTGAGATCATATGGTATTTATCTTTTCACTGCCTGGCTTATTTCACTTAGCATAATACTCTCAGTTAATTCTATGCGATTTTCAATGTTTTGTTGGAATGCAGGCATGCCCATTCATTCACAAGTTGTCTATGCCTGCTTTTCCTACAATGACAAAGTTGAGTAATTGTGAGAGAAAAATATATGGTCAACATCGCCTAAAATATTTACTCCTTAGCCCTTTACAGAACGAGTTTTTTGACCCCAGTATAGGCTGATGAGAGAGGAAAGGAAAGAAAATGTGATGCCTTTGACTTATGAGGCCTTGAAAGTGGAATTCACACAATTCTTTTATTGGCAGGGGAAAAAGTCTTTTAAATGTAACATAAAAATGGTCTCCTGAAGAGATCCACTCCTTCCCCAGATTTCCAAAGGGCCTTGTCAGTAAGAGCAAAGTACCTTTGTTCGTGTAGGTAGCTAGAAATTAATAAAGGAAGAAAAGAGAGGGAACTGGACGTAATTAAGCATAATCAACTAGGGAGCATAAGTTAGTTTTCACTAGGAAGCTACAGCTTCAGATACCCCAGGGGACTGAAGCGTTGCCCTGCCAAGAGCACCCCTCCCTTCCCTGTTTCAGGAGAAAGGACCAGCTTCCCAGTCTCCCCAGGGTAGAACCAGTCCACTTGCCCAGACTCAAGAGGGGAGCAGTAAAAACAGCAGAAGAAATGCCTCTGCTGGGTGCAAGCCCAGTAGAAGCCAAGATGACGGAGCGGGAGGTCCTTCTACTATGAAGCATGTGCAATAGCAGCCAAGGTTGCTGCCATAAAGGCATTTCTGTCTAACCTGGGAAAGGGATCAAATTGGATAAGGAACACAGAACCCTAGAAGACCTAGGAAATTAATTGGTTGGGGAAGGACCCAATGCAAGCTCCTGAAGACTGGAAAATGGATTGGTTAATTTGAAAGAGCACCCATTCCTTCCCGAGAGTGAGGCAATATAATCAGCTTAACAAAGGCTCTTTCTCACCTGGAAACACACCCTTGCCCTGTTCATTCACATGTTCTGTTTCCATAGCAGCGATGTGGTCCTTGCAGCCTCCTGGGGCCCAAAGCAGACCACCTGGGCTCCAAGCCTGGGCCGAGGCACAGCACCAGCAGAAGCGCAGCTAGGAACAGACTAAGCTGGCTGGATGGGAACAGACATGGACTAAACTGGTAGCACAGAGTTTTTGAACACTGGCCTTTGTTCTGGGCCTGATGAAGACAAGGCTGTACTTCTTTCATAGAGAGACAGAGCTGAACCCAGGACAGTCCTCTGATTATGCTTTGACAACAAATCTTACCACTACACCTTATCCTCCCATAGGTGGGCCACCACAATGCTTTCCTTTCGACTCCATGAAAGAACCCATTTCTACCAGCAACACTTTCTCTTCTGATGTAGCAAAGGATTCTTCACTTAACAGGTGTTTTTCTTCCCCTCTCTCCACACCATGGAGTTGGTACATTATTTGTCTTCTCAGCATCCAAATACAGATGCAAAACACAAAAATATAAAGCCTACCAATAGGCGGCTTTCTTGAAAGAGGTGGGAGTACTGAGTACTTAGGAAACCTCAATTTAGAATCCACAGCTGTCTTTATCAAAAAAGATGCTCCAGGCATCAAATTTGACAGTGTGTCTGACATTACTATTTTTATCGGTGCACATGCAGCAAGAATATGCCACTGACATGGTACACAAGGAACTGTGCCATTACAGATTGTGCTGGAAGATATATTTGGTTTGTATAAACCAAAATACATTTGGAAAATATAAAAATGCTTTGGAAATGTTCTTAGAAGTGGATAAACAAAAGGCAAGATATTATAGTGACCATTGGAATTCCGTTTCCCAATTGCTTAGTTGGTTTAGAATAAATATCTCCAAACTAAGGGAAGCAATAAGTCAAAATGGCTGTTTGGTTCTATGTGGAACAAAATGTTCAAACAGATTTTCTACTTTTAACTAATCATCATGTTATCCATTCAACTTTTGTATCTAAGTAGGATAGAGAAGTTAGAGAATGGGAAATGGGTAGAGAGGGGAAATGGTATATACAGTTCCATGGAGAAAGTGGAATTCTTGCTACACCTTGAAGAAAGTTTATAGATGTGTTGATCTGGAGTAGTGGATTCCAGCACCAGAAAAAAACACAGACACTTCAGGGCTGGAAGGAGCTAGGCGTAGTTAAAGAGTAAGGAGGTAACTTAACTGGTGCAAAGCTCTTCTGTCAAGAGAACTAGAAAAAAAAAAGATAAAAAGTAGAATGTCGGGTAATATAAGGCCTGGAAATTCAGTGAAGGAACTCAAACATGTCTGAAATTATTCTATAAGTAAAAGCAAAAATGACATCTGATAAAAAGCAATGTTTTAAATCAGAGGGATGTGAAGGAATAGAAAACAGCACATTAAAGATAGGGAAGGGGAGCTTAACATTTGAGTGTTTTTATCTTACATTTGTTATCTAAACTTAAGAAGTCACCAGCAACAGACTCAAAGACACAACTCAGTGACTTAAGAAGCTCATCCTTTCCTCACTGCAGCACTTTGCGGAGCTTGACTCTGAATGCCTTTGATTTCCCACACAAGTCTGTATGCTCACCACGTCCTTACCTTCCCACTGTCTTCTCTTTCCCATTTATCCTGCCCTCCACATCAGCAAACAAAATGATCTTTTCCTACCCCCTTCTATTTCCTCACTTTTACAATTTGCAATAAATTTTTAAATAAAGTATTTGTCTGCCCTCCGTTTCGAGTTGTAATCGTCTGGGTTTTTGTAGTAACCCAGAGACCTTAAATCCTGGACTGGATTGATTATAATTAGGGTCAAATAAAGGTTCAGTTCTACATTCCAGGGCCACATCCAGGAAGACTTGCAGGGAGGTGGGACTTAACAATTGAAGGAAAATGAAAGGAAGAGATGAAGTGAAGTGATGGGGACCCGGGCTCTTGGGGTCTGCCACATTGTGGATGAGATACGAGAAATTCATATGGACTACCGAGTCCTATGGAAGAAAAGGGACAGCATGTTTTTTTCTTTCAAGGGGAGAAAAAGCCTCGGCCCTTGGCCCTTGCCTGGACAGGCCTTTATTAGGTTTTTTGGCACAGTACAGGATGGTTCTCATTTACTACACACAGGTTTGCTTTAGGTGGTTACCTTTTACAGAAAACAAAGGAGAGGATGCCGCTAATCACATCACAGAAGAAGGATATTAGCAAATGAAAAGGGAAAAGTGGTTGAACCAGTTACACTCATCCTTGGAAGGTTTAGAATGGATTTTAGGAAGTTACTTTGCAGTAAATGTTTGCTGCCTCAATTCAGGGTGAGGGAGTTTTAGCAAAAGCAAGTCTCATAGCAGTCTCTAGGTACAATGCAGGCCTGAATCCCCCCGGGAGAACCTATCTGTAGGCGTGGGTCCTGTGCATTGGACCTTGCTTTCCACTGGGAGCTAGGCCCATGCCAAGAAGAATGATCTCCTACATAAAGGGTGTCTAGAAGGGTTCACTGGATTTTTGAGGTTCCTCTGGCAGAATAACCAGGATATTTGGGGATAAGTATTTATTTGTGAGGGAGAGAAAGAGTAGTTTATTTTGGGCACTCTTTTCTGAAGTGACAGAAGGAGACTGTCTAAACAGAGATGCCCTCTGTAATACCAGGTCTGGAGTCACAGAATGGGAAATGCCATTTTGGGGTTTATCCACTTGGTGACAACATTTGAAACTGCAGTTAGACGACAACTTTAAGATGATGGTGATTTTAAGAGGTGGATGATTAAGGAGATAACACTGAGGGCCAAGCAGGAAAAACGAAAAGTAATTAGAGTAGAGATCAGGAGTAATCAAATATGCAAGTAGCTAAATAGAGATATTTTGCTTGGTTATTTTTAAAATATAGAACTGAACGTGTTGTGGCTCAAGGACATTCATGGCTTTCCTACTGACCTATATACTTCTCTTTTCAAACACCTGGCAGATTACTGTGATGAGGAGGATTTACAATTTTAAAAATTCTTGGAGCAAGGTCAAGGTAGTAATAGCCCACATTATTATGTATCTACCCAAGTTAAAAGGTTTCGAATGAATCTTACAGCACTTAGTGTGCATAGTAATCCTATCAGATAGATGTTATAGTCAACATTATATAAATGGAAAAATGAGATTAAGAAATGTAGAAATGGGGCTAAATATTTTCCAATGATCAGATTCAATCTTAAAATTAAAGAAAAATAGATATATCATGTAGATAGATGGAAGACACACACACAAACACACACACACACACACACACACGGGGTGGGGGGGGGAGAGAGAGAGAGAGAGAGAGAGAGAGAGAGAGAGAGAGAGAGAGAGACTACTATTACTGAACTCAAGAGGTCCCTGTTTGGGTTCCTCTATTAAAAAGGGAGATGTGGTTGTCACAAAGTACTTTTATTTACTTGCAGCAAGTAAAGGAGAAGGGATTCATATCGAAAACTCTGCCTCCCTGAAGGGAGGTTTAGCCATTGCTTTATATACACTATTTGGTCAATTACATTTTGATTTCTTTGCAGTTGGCTACTTTCATCTGGTTGAGTTCATGTCAGTTCATTCTTTTTAAAGCTGCATCTATAAAATACTATGCTACATTTGAACATTTAGCACAAAAAATATTTAGGACTGCCCAGACCTCTTCCTATCTAACAAAAGCCAGGGATATTTTCAAGACTTAACTAACAAAATTCCTAGAAGTTATTTGCTTTAGTGATGCTATTGACAACTGCTCCTGATATTTCTATTGCAAATAATCTCATATAAAAACATCTGATGTTTTTTCTCTGAAACAGACTAAGTCCAGCTTTCATTTTCAAAACAGCTCCATAAAGATATGTCTATGCCCTTGTCTGGGTATTGTGGCTAGTAATTCTTTGGTTAATATAATCATCTTATTGTTAGTTTTGTTTTTTTGCATTCAATATTTTTATGGCCCCATGATATCTGTATGCCGTATACATCTGAAAGTTAATTTTCCATCTTTCTTATCTTTTATGTTTTTGCTTTCCTTTGAAAAAGAGGCTTATTTTATGATCAAATCAATTAGAAATCCTTGAGTATAAGATTGTTATCTCACTGACATGAACATAAAAAATATTATGGAAATATTCACTGACTCTATTAGAGCTCCTTAGAGAACAGAAATGAGATTTGACCTGTAATGAATATTTTTTGTAAGCATGCGCTAACAATAGTTTTCATTACTTTAAGAGTGTGGATTGAATTTGACCTATTTTAGAAGTAAGTTTTTTTTATCTTATGCAGTTATTTCTACATTTGTTCACTTTACAAGTATTTTTTTTTAGTGAAGGAAAAACAATCTTCCCTTTATTCTTGTGTGTGTATGTGCATACATATGTATTTTTAATTTTTACTCAAGTAATTATCAAAAACTTAAAATAAACAGTAAATTTAAAATATATCATTATAAAACTTTAGAATTTAAATGGTTTGGGGGGAGTGGGTTGTCCAAATTGCTTATTTTACAAATGAAGTTATTGAGAAATGGAGTTAAAGATAGAATGTATTCATAAAACCAGTATTCAAGCTGTGACAATGACAGCTTCTCAAGTTAATTTAAATAAGTACCTTTATTTTCTTTTCTTTTTTTTTAAAGATTTTTATTATTTATCTTTAGAGGGGAAAGGTAGGAGAGAGGGAGAGGGAGAGAAATATCAATGTATGGTTGCCTCTTGTGTGTCCCATGCTGGGAACTGGCCTGCAACCCAGGCATGTGCCCTGACTGGGAATCGAACCCCGATCCTTTGGTTCGCAGGCCCGCGCTCAATCCACTGAGCTACACCAGCCAGGGCCCTTTATTTTCTTTTCAGATATTTTACCAATTTATTTCCTACTATGTGACTAAGATATACATAACTATTTTAATATTACTCATTTATATGACAGTGCCAGTGAGAGCTGGACATATTTGTGATGGACTAAAGCATTCTTTTCCAATATCATAAAATAGATGTCTCCTGTAGATAAACTCTATGTAAAAATATAGCTTTTAATATTCAAGGACTTCATATTTCTTCTGATGATATCAAATTAAAAATTTGGACAAAACTTCCAGGTGAAGTTAGTTTTAAAGAACTAGAACATAATAATTGAAATATATAAATAAAATAATAAAAGCAATACTAAATAAAATTACAATAATGATAGTAATAATCATCACATTAAGGCCCAGAAGATATAATTCCAGAGACATACCCTCTTTTAGGAATCATTTTGGCTGTAGTGGCAGGAGAATGAAGTCAGCTGAAAGTCTGGCCTCTTGAAGTAAGGGACCTGAGACAGTGGAGATTTTTAGTGTAGTAGCATGGTGAATTACCTCTTTATATTGGTTGGACTCCAGTAGCAAGAATAAAACAGGCATAAACTAGGGCTAAACAAACTTCAGACCAGCTTGAAAGTTTTGCATGGTCAGAGAAATTTGAATCCTGGAGTTGGATTAATATGATCTGGGAATGATTATAAATTAGGTTCTTTCTAAACCAATAGAATGTCACTTCTGAAGGATTATAATAGCATCTTTGTTCTCAAATTATTTCTATAAATTATTTTCAAACGTGATATCCAGCATATAATAAAGATAACCAGAACATGAGAGAACATGAGTAAACAATACCTCATGATGAAGAACCAGCAGAAATAACACAAAATGAAGAGATCTACCACAAATCCAGATGCTGTAATTATTGAACACAGACTGTAAGATAACTATATTTACTGTATCCAAGCTTGAACTTATGGCAGAGACTGAAATTTTAAATGTGACTGAGCAAATTTGAAATAAAACAAAATGGAACTTCAAGAACTGAAAAATACAATAAATAAAATACAGAATTCAGTGACTTGGGTTTGACACAAGAAGAGAGAATTAATTAACGAGAAAATATGACAGAAAAAAATGTAGAATGAAGCATGGAGATCTGAGAAAGACAGAAGATGTAGGAGCCTAGAGAACAAAGGGTAGATCTAAAAGAGTTAGTTGGAGTCCTAAATGGAAAGGAAAGAAAGGACAGGAGAGAAATAATATTAGAAGGTATTACGAATAAGAATTTCCCAGAACTGATAAAAATCATCTTTCCAGTAAATCCCTAGGGTAATGATGACAATGATGATGATGATGATGATGATGATGTTAAATAAATCACATTTGAGGTATCACATTAAAAAATATAGAATGTCAGGGACTTCTGGCCAGGATGGAGGCATAGGTGGAGACACTGTGCCTCCTGGAGCAATCAAAATTAAGGACAGCAAGGATTTGGAAGCAGGAAAGCAAACAGAACTGATAGAAAGTTGAACTGTGTGGAGGTCCAACAACCATTCATCCAGACTAAGAGGGGAGGAGTCATAGCAGGAAAAAGTGGAGGTTGGCGGATCCAAGGCATACAGGCAGTGGATAGCGGACCCTGGGCACTGGGTGGTGGCAGACAGGCCCAGTGGGGCTGTGCTGGGTGGCTGGCTGACTAGGCAGTCCCACATTCACACGCAGACAATTCAGGTGAGAACGGAGAGCAGGACAGACCTTGCAACCCAGGGCCCCAGCTCCAGGAAATAAAACCTAAAAACACCAATTGAAAACACTTGTGGGGGTTGAGGTGTTAGGAGAAACTCCCAGCCTCACAGGAGAGTTCACTGGAGAGACCCACAGGGTCCTGGGATGTACACAAGCCCACCCACATGGAAATCAGCACCAGAAGGGCCTAATTTGCTTGGGGGAAGTGGAGGAGGGGACTGGAATCTGAGAGAGAGTGGAGCAAATGTCATTGTTCCCTCTTGGACCCCACCCCCACATACAGCATCACAACCTAGCAATTGGGCTGCCCCGCCCTGGTGAACACCTAAGGCTCCACCCGTCACTGTGTAACAGCCACAACCAGACCCCCCCCCAAAAAAAACCCCAAAAATGGCTCAAATGGGAGAACAGATCAAAGCCTCAGAGCTAATTCATCTAAGCAACCAAGCAATAGCCAACCTATCAGATGCACAGTTCAAAGCATTGGTGATTAGGAAACTCACAGAATTGGTTGATTTTGGTTGCAAATTAGATGAACAAATGAAGGCTACAATAAGTAAAATGAAGAAAAAAGCACAGGGAACCAATAGTGATGGGAGGAAAACTGGGACTCAAATCAATGGAATGGACCAGAAGTAAGAAAGAAACATCCAATCAGAAAAGAATGAAGAAACAAGAATTCAAAGAAATGAGGAGAGGCTTAGGAACTTCCAGGACATCTTTAAACATCCCAACATCAGAATTATAGGGGTCCCAAAAGGGGAAGAGGAAGAGCAACAAGTGGAGAAGTTATTTGAACGAATAATAAAGGAGAACTTCCCCAATCTGGCAAAGGAAATAGACTTCCAGGAAATCCAGGAAGCTCAGAGAGTCCCAAAGAAGTTGGACCCAAGGAGGAACACACCAAGGCACATCATAATTACGTTAGCTAAGATTCGAATGAAGGGGAGAATTCTAGAAGCAGTAAGGGATAAGGGCACAGTCACCTACAAAGGAGTTCCCATCAGACTGCCAGCTGATTTCTCAAAAGAGACCTTACAGGCAAGAAGGGGCTGGAAAGAGGTATTCCAAGTCATGAAAGGCAAGGACCTACCTACAAGATTGCTCTGTCCAACGAAGCTGTCATTTAGAATGGAAGGGCAGACAAAGTGTTTCCCAGATGAGGTCAAGTTCAAGGAGTTCATCATCACCAAGCCCTTATTATATGAAATGCTAAAGGGACTTATCTAAGAAAAAGAAGATAAAAAGTATGACAGTAAAAAGACAGCAAACTCACAGATATTAACAACCACATCTAAAACAAAAGCAAACTAAGCAAACAGCTAGAACAGGAACAGAACCACAGAAATGGAGATCACATGGAGGGTTAGCAACGGGGGAGTGGGAGGAGGAGAGAGGGGGAAAAGGTACAGAGAATAAGTAGCATAAACTGTAGGTAGAAAATAGACAGGAGGAGGGCAAGAATAGTGTAGGAAAAGTAGAAGCTAAAGAACTTATGACACATGGACATGAACTAAAGTGGGGGAATGTGGGTGGGAAGGGGTGTGCAGGGTGGAGGGGAATGATGGGAGAGAAATGGTACAACTGTAATAGCATAATCAATGAAATATATTAAAAATATAGAATGTCAAATGTGCTGCAAGCAGCCAATGAAAAAGGTACTTTTAAAGGAACAAGACTTAAATCAACAGCTGACTTCTTAAAAGAAACAGTGAACATCGATCAGTGAGCATGGAGTTTCAATATGTTGAAAGAAAATCAATCCCAAGCATACATTTTATATTCAGTTAAAATACACTTTAGAAAGAAAGTTGAAATATATTATTACATAAAGCCATATTCAAAGACTTTGTCACTAACACATTTATACTAAAGAGTGTTTTTCAGGTAGACAAAAAACTTCTTAAATGGAATACTCGAGATCCAGGAAGAAATAAAGAATAATGTTTTACCTTCTTAATTGGCACCTTATTCACATATTCTAATTCAGAAACTTTAAATTTAGCTACTTTATTTTGAAACATAAATTATGTCTTGTTTATTGATGGCATTTTCTGAAACAATTAGAGAATTTCAATAAAAATATAAAGTATTTTCTTTAGCATCTTAATTAAATTTTAAAATTAAATTTTTAGATTTAATTTTGAATAAATCACTCCTACTTCTTATAAACAATATAAATAACATACCAAAATCTTATGGGCAATTACTGTGTCAGAATATAACATATTCTTGAGCAAAAAAAAAAAATTAATTTTCATAATTTTATGAAATTGAAACTCCTTTGTTTAGGTTTTTTAAAGGGCATCATAAACTACATCTGTACATTTAAAGTGATAAAAACATATAACTTTAATAGAAATATATATTTTTATTTTTGAGTAGCCTAGAAAATAGAAGTTTCTAAGCTAGATTGAATTTATATTAATCAAAACAACTAAAAAAGTAATTTTTATGTGAATTAAAATATCAAAAATATTAAACCTAATTGTTGTCTATCAAATAGATACAACAAAGTATTAGGATACAATGTGTTTTTCTTTTTTATTCACATGTCATTTTTCCCCTCTGTGCATATATAGCCTTCAAACAACTGCTTTTGAATGACTCGACTGAAAAAAAAATATGAATACCCAAATTGAAAATTAATCAATTTGGCCCACTGGGTCAAATAATATCTAGAAGCTGTTATTGGTTATTTTATTGATAGAAACATATGTAAAAGTAGGTTAATAATAAATAAAATAATTATAAATAATAACAAAAGAATAAACTGTTTCATGTACTCACAATTGCAGACTTACTTCTGCTAATGTATATAAAATAGTCTGTCTGGAAAAAGTCCAGCCATTGTCAATATAATGAGAAAGGATTGCAGAACTTCACTGTAACCTGGCAGCCAAGGAGAGTGGACTGGAATACACGTGTGAACAATGACAGCTTTACTGTACTAGTCACTGGGGGCGGTGGATGCCACTGAGTGAACATGTGTAAGTGAGTAGAGCAACAAATCTTCATCCTATTTTGCATTAAGCTGAAACATTTCTCCATGGAAAGTATTCGGATGATTCAGAAGTCCACAGCTATCGGCAAATAGTAATTGACAGCTTCATCAAGACAATGTGCCTACTCATGAATCATGTCTTGTGCAGAGTTTTTTGGCAAAACATCAATTCATCCAGGTGACTCAGTCCCCCTACAATCCACATTTGACACCCTGCAGCTTCTGGCTTTTCCAAAACTAAAATCACCTTTGAAAGGGAAGAGATTTCACACTATTGATGAGATTAGGGAAATATGATGGGGCAGCTAATGGTGATTGGAACTGCGTGAGGTCCCAAGGTGCCTACTCTGAAGGGGACTGAGGCATCACTGACATATGTACAATGTTTCTTGTATCTCTTTCAGTAAATTTCTCTCTGTTTCATAGTACATGGCTGGATACCTTCTGGACATAACTTTGTGTGTGTGTATGTGTGTGTTTTATGTAAGTGCAATGTTTGAGACATTAAAAATTATTCAGTGTTTATCTAACATTCAGTCTTAACTGGGAAAACTATCGTTTATCTGGTAACCCTCTCCTTCAGTCTATGAATTCCATGTAACTGATTTGATGAAACCTACACTTAATGATTAGCAGCCTCTGGACAATTGTACCAATTTTGACTGTAGTAAAATTGAATTTACCTGAAACATTTTATATTTCTGCAGATGCATTAGAGCATTTCAGATGGATATACTGACTCTGATTTCATTTGTGTAAGTAGATAAATCCTTGGTATTGCACTTGTCTCCATCAATACGACAGCACATCTGCCTGATTTAATTTACAATTCCCCTCCCCCTCCTCAAGAAAACAGATGTGTAAAGAAAATTAATATGAAGGTAATCCAGGTCATTCTATTTTAATAAATTGTCCAGGTCAAATTTTGGCAAAAATATTACCCTAAACTGACTTTTACCTCTCTTCTAATTCATTAATTTGACTTGACTTCTGGAGACATTGAAGAACTGGCTTAGGAAGACTTTTCCCATGAACACGCAGTGGCAGCACTATTTTATTTGACACATTGTCCCTTACTGATGCTGATGCTATAGTTTTTTTGTTATTGTTATTATTTTTGTCCTCATAAAATATCATAATAGAGTCTTATAAATAGACATCAAAAAGGATAAAAAAGTATAGATCCTATCAATATGATAGAATGACACAACCTAATTAATGGCCATTACCATTTACTAGTGCTAGTACATTTATTAATAGTACATAAACTAGTACTATTAATACTTGAAAAAATATCTGTGATAATTGGATTTTTGATTTAATTACATTTAACACTGAACTAGGAACCAAAGCTTGAAGATTTAAGTTGTAGGTTTCCACAGTGCATAACTGGGAACAGTGTCAAAATAGACAACTATTAGCACTTAGGCAAATTTTCTTAGAGTTTCATCATAGAAGCTGAAGAAGATGAGAAGGAATGATGATGATGATGAAGGTGCTTATTTCAATGTTGGATAAAACACCACCATCTTGATATTAATAGCACTTGGGGCTTAGACAGTCCTGTCAAAGCACTTGAAATATATTTTCCTCATCTTTGTAAAAGCAGTACAAAGTTAGGAATTATTACCTATCATTTTACAAATGAGGAAGTGAGAGTCTGCTAGGCTAAGGATCTCAGCCAAATTCATAACTGTGATTACCTTCCCAAAGTCACCTTCTGACTGAAAAACTAAGGAATTATTTATGTTAATGTAAATAAACTGGATAAAGTCACTATTTGTACTGGTGCTCCTGGCTTCTATTTGTCGTCGTTGTGCATTTTCAAGGTTAGATTTATAATCCTCTACATGATTAGGCACCATTTAGGAAAATATGCAGTCAAGTAAATAAAGTAACATAAGCAATGACTAATAAATGTTCCCAGACAAAGGCTCTGAATGAAGATCATTCCTAATTTGCATATGAATTGGTTGCATGCAAATGAGTATTTCTAAGGAACTTGAAGATTGTCCTTTAAAGTAAGTTAACCATCCCTGCATGTTTCTCTTACATTGCCTAGTTCCCAAAGTCCTCTCTGATGATGCAAAGGTAACATCCACAGAACACTGGGTCACCATCTCAGGGCTCTAAAGCTGCTCCCGGGATCTTGAGCTCTCTTGTGAATCCTCCCCTCCTTATTCTGCTGAAGTAACGTGAGACTTCTGTTATCTCACCAGAATAATGAAATAATTGCCCTACAGTAAGTGTTTCTAAATGTTTTTAAAGCCATGGTGACTTTTGTTTAAATACAATTTTAGGGAAAAAATAAAAAACAGAACTGCTTTGAAGGAAGTGTGGATGGTGCAGGTTTGACATTAGGGTTCTCCGGGAGGCTTTCTACACACACACTTAAGTCCGAGAAAATTTGTTCAAAACAAAATTAAATGGGCAAGGAAAACTTTATTCATGACTATCAGTAGAGGCCAAGACTATTGCAATAAAGGAGAGAGATTGAATTCAACTTCCCTGGAAAAACACAGGAGAGATTTTAAGCACTGGGCAAGCTAGTGGCAAAGTATTAGGGGAAATTAGCCATTATCAGGGGGTTATCAATGTGATTAGGCCGTAAGTGTTTATTAATTGGTGCTTATTACAGTTTATTAATATTAGGCTTCTACCCTCCCATGGAGACTGTGAGAGAGTCATTCTGTCTCTATGATTATATTTCAAAAGAATGGCTTCCAGTTCTTTACGTAAAACATTCTCAAGTCATATAAGATTTATATCTCCAAGGGACAGAAAATTTACAATTGCTAGTTTTCTAAAGGAAAAACTCTAAGAAAGGAGAGGTCAGAAAGAAAATTGTCTAAAATTTAGTCAAGTTGAGAAGAACCATAAGGTTCTCTTAGTCAACACACACACACACACACACACACACACACACACACACACTATTGTTGACAAACCCTCAACCTTGGTGTTTTCTAAGACTTCTTCCACTGCCAACAGCTTACCACCTGTGAGTTCTCATCCACATTATCATAAATTCCAAGTTAATGAGCGAAAACTAATAAATGTATATGTCATCTGAACATGGACTCCTTATCACTCCATGTATAGTTACAGTGATTGATTTTTTATGCACTGTATAAAACTTACAAACACCTTTATTGGAATGTTTGTAATTGATTGTTCCTTTAATTAAATTGTATAGATGATAAAGTAAAATATCATTAACTTTTTGTTGCTGATATGACCACCTCATATTTGTATCATACCCACCCTGAATGTCTTCATATTACTTCAGTATTTCAGAAAAACTTAAATTCTAGGCAGTATGAAATTCCAAACCTATGGTTCCCATGTCAATTATAATTTAATTTCTTGGCACATCTGGTTGTAGTACTTTCTATTACTGTATAGACTCTTATATTTATGTCTTAATATATATTTGAGCTTACAGCCCAGTTATGATTCCTATGAGGACCATAACTTCACACTTCAGGATGCTGTTTTAAAATTTTCAGCCATAAAATTGCATTAATATAATTTCTGTTGCTGTTTCCTCCCTTTGTGTTAAAGAATATAGAATGGTTATGAGTTAGTGTTTTCCTCATGCATACCAAAATGTATTCCAGAATATGATTCAGGGTTATATTTGAATTCTCACCTTCATAAGTAAATATGTGTGATTAATCATGAGTGACATGAGGGCGAACATACGAGAATAATTTTACATAGGTCGCACATAGGGCAGCGCTTACCTTCACTAGAAAATCTGTTGTCAAAGCTAATATTTAGAGAGGTAGAAAAAAAATCTCTCCCTTTGAGGTGCTGCTGTGTAGGTAAGGAATTGTAAATGATCAAAACCAGTGCAATCAAATGATAATAAAAGCATTATTTTTGTGGAGGTATGGTTAGGTGTGTCCAGAATCCTTCTGAGATCTGTGAAAATACAGTTTGTAATTTAATGACTCTGGGTGGGACCTGACTCTGCATTTTTATCAAATTTGGACAAACCCCCTCAAATTTACCACAGCCCCTAAACCCCCATGCATCCCAGTATATTATGGCTGGCTAGGTATACTGATTAATGTGTTTACTTGGTCCTGGTCATTGGAGTTTGCCGTCACTACTAAGATTTTCAGTTAATCTATATTCTATTTCCATGTTGGTTGCCAGCCTAGTCTGTCTCTACATCTCTGACCAATATGGTTTTCTCTCTCTCTCTTTTTCTCTCTCCTCTCTCTCTATCTCTGTCTGCCCCTCTCTTTTTTATAGCTCTATCTTTTCTCTTATTTGTGAGTAGTTATTCCAGACATTCTTGCCTCTGAAGATGTATCTAACTTACAGTCTCCTACCCTATCTCCAGAGGTCAATGTCTGTTCTACAACATATCTGTAGTATACTAGCCAAGGTGGCTTTAACATTCCCTTCAGTTTGACTAAACCTTAGACAGGCTTCTTTCTGATTATAGCCTCTAATCTCCCTTTTCATAGAGCTTCTTCTTTAGAAAACTTGCAGTTGTAAATCTTTTCTCTGCCCCTTTAAGATGTAAATATTCTAAAGCCCAGGAATGTCTTTCTCAAGGAACTGGGAGCCATCCTTTTCCAATATAATCATCAAAATATACTTAATAAAAAAGAAATACAGGGTTCTTGGATCCTAGTTTCCATGGGAAGATAGGAGTCTAATTTCAGTGGTTAAACAGATAAGCACCAATTAACAAATGCAGATGACCTCTCAAATTAAAATGACCCATTATAGCACTATTGAGTGATCCAGTCTTGCTTATCCCACTTCTGATTTTATCTGTCCCACTCTTACTAATGTGGATGGTGAAAAGAAGTGTATCCAGGGACCATGTTTGCTGAGGAAGCACAGAGGCAAAAGGGGAGGCAGGTACTAAAGGTATAGTTTTAATATATTGAACATTAAGTTTTACCTTAAAATTTGTTTTACCATAAACAAAATGTGTGAACACTGAAAATGTTTCTTTTAATGGAACCAAAAATCTTATGGGTGACATAATTGATATTCTGATTTATTTTATGCTTAATATCATTAGAAACTATGATAGAAAATTTTACCTATACTATCTGATGGAACTCTTGAAACTTCCCTGGATTACTCTCATTTATAGATGAAAAGGGAAAACTTTGAGGAACAGTATCCTAAAATCTGCAATATTCCAATTCAAGACTCTTTGACCCTGTGATATGGAGTAAAGATTTCAATTTCATCATAAATATTGATGCATATCAATAATTATGATGATGATGATAACATTAGCTATAATTTTAAAATATCTACTGTATTATATGCTACACCTACACTATCCAATTCAGTAATAAGCTGCATGTGAATTCTGGAATATTTGAAATGTGGCTAGTCTACATTGAAGAGTTTTGTAAGTGTAAAATGCACATTAGTTTGAATATTAAAATGTTATTAATAATTTTAAAATGATTACATATTTATAATGTTTTACATGTAAAAAATTAAATGAAATATAAAGATTATCTGTTACTTTTTACTTTTCATGTGTACTAGAAAATTAAGAAGTATACATAATGGCCCATGTATTATAATTGGTGAGTACAACTTAATCTTTCAGACCCTAACACTCTGTTAGATGTGGCACTGACGTGACATTACACTGACTCTCCACTCTGTTAGGAGTGGCACTGACGTGACATTACACTGACTCTCCACTCCGTTAGGAGTGGCACTGACATGATCTGACACTGACACTCCACTCATTATTGGACATCAATAGATGTGACATTATAATGCTAGGTAATTAATATATACTTTTAAAAAGTTATTTTATGTAGGAAAGATATACTTTATTATTATTTTTAAAGATGTAGTATGTATTGAATACTTTTAATCTATATTAGTCAATTAAACATTAACAATAGTTGATTAAAACAATTTTGCTTTGATCTTTCTCCCACACATAGGCCCACATACTAACTCACACAAATATATACATCTAAAGGAGAAAAAAGTTTGACAGGGATAAATAAATAGCCATAACTCAAATAAAAAATTATAAAACAAACACCACTAAATAGAAAGAAAAATGAAGTAGGACTTTTTCTTAAAAGAAAGATAGTACAAAAGGGGTGAATTTTAAGTGTAAAATGTTGAAGAGTGTAACAAGTATTGCTCCAATTAGATGGACCATAAAGAAAACAGTGACTATCTTTGTAGAGACCCAAATTTACACAGCCCAATGCCAACTAGGTGAAAATGAAGGGAAAACTATGCTGTCATGCTATTTCTAATCTTCTAGCCAAGTAAAACTGAAGAAATAAAGCTGAATGAAGAAAGGCAGTGAAGAGGAAACCCATCCCTGTGACCTGAGCACCAGCCACAGCGCCACCTCAAAGCTTGAAAATAGAGGGAGGTTACCGTTCAGAGTAACACACCCCACAACACACGGAACATATGTGGTGTTCAAAATACAGATTATAGAAAGAAATTAAAGCATAAATTTAAAGCTAGATGTAGGGGAAAGTCACATTAGAACAATGAGAAAAAACAACATGACCGAAAACACAGGGATATGGTAGGCAGCTAGAGGAGACCACATGAAATAAAGTGAGAAAGACTGAACATACTCTCAAAATCGCTTAAGAAAGAAGATATGAAATAAAAGCATAAAGTAGATACAGGTACTAAGTGGCATTTCTAAAGAAGAGAAGAGAATAAGGAAAAAGATTGGTTAAAAATAGATAGTGTTGATATTTACAATGGCATAATAAAGATTGACTTATTGAAATAAAAATTTGAGTCCAAAAATTGTTTCCTATGTCCAATGAATAGCCTGATGAAATTACTGAGCCTAAAATACAAAACAGAATATATGAAAACTACACTTGAAAATTATGTGCATTAATGTGTGTAACAAACAGATAAAGATTTTCAAACATGCGAAGGTAAAAAATAAAAAGCCCAAGATCTCATTTTTGAGTGAAGACAATGGGAACAACATGATGAAATCCAGGCAAAGCAAGGAAAACTTGAAGAATTGGAGGATGGAATAATTCTATTTATACTGGAAATAGTCATGGATTCATTTAAACATGGAACAAAGAGAAAAACTGAATTTATAGTTACAGAATGGACTATAATTATAATAAATCTTCATGGTGTAAAATAATAATGTAGAGGAAGACAAGGTTGAGAAGGAATTTCCTAATCTTTCAGAGCAGAGAATCAATAGTTGTAGTCTAAACTTTCACCTGTGACTAATATAGTGATCTTTATATTATAGCATTAATATAACCTTTCTTAATGTTAAATTACACTTTACATGAAAATATCTGATTTAATGAATCTATATTTCCCTGATTCTCAGCTCTTTCCTCAATTACATGTAAATTTATTTTTATTCTGTTAAAGTAAGTTAATTTCATTGTAAAATTCTATTTTATGAATACATTTATCACATATCTCTCTATTTTATTAATGTACTGAGGTGAGTGACATTGATAGTGGTCTATTCTGATGGGAACAGTATTATATCACTGATGTTGTTTAGAATTGCTGGCACAAAGGATAATAAAAAGAAGGCTAGTTTTCAGTTGATTTTATTAATGTACCCAAACCCTCTCTGATCTTCTTGCCTGCATCCAAGAGTTTGAGCATTCTTCCAGCCACCCCTACCCACAGACGACCTATGGTATCATTCATATTTCTGTCTCCATTAATGCTCAGACACACGTTATCAGACATGAAGAATGATTTTGTTTTTGTTCTGGGTGGTGCAATTTGTAGATTTAGTTTTAATTTCCTTGCTTTACTTTCATGTATGGCTTAGTCTTTAATATGATCTACATCATATTTCAAATAAAATAAAACCATAACTCTTTAACAAAGGAAATTAGATACCATGTTTTAAGTGTCACAAATGAGAATTCATGGCATAGTTTATCAAATGCATGTTCATTTAAAATAAGCAGCTTTACTCTGGTCTATCACAGCACACCACTATGTGACCTCAGTGTATTAAACAAGAAGACACATGTTGGAAACAGAACAAATTCATCTTGATAATGCATAGCTCCACTCATCATTGGACATGGTATGTCATAAAAGTTAGATTTGATTCTATCTGACCTCTAAAGTAGAACATATATAGGTCACAGCATGTAAAAGACTTCCCACTAAAGTCTGAGCAGAAAATATTAGAAAAATAGGTTTCTATTTATATTGTCATTTCTGAATTTCTACTTTGGGATATGTTTTTAAATGTGATCTAAATGTACATGTGCATATATGTACACATACAATCATAATAAACTTGGGGTGTGTGTGTTCATGCATCTTGTATCTGAACATAAACTTCAAGTGCTAGCACTTTTCAAATAACGGAGTACATCAACAGAACATCTTGAAAGCTAGCATTTATGTTATAAATTATATCATCATTATATTAAAAAAATATAATCTCTGCCTTCAGTAAATCTCTGTTTTAAGTTCTATTATTGGCCAGATTTCCTCTTTACCTTTAGGTCCTAAATTTGTGATATTTCAAATCCATTATCCCAGTAAATTATTTATTAGTAAAATAAGCCAGGCGGTGAAAGACAAATACCATATGATCTCACCTATAAGTGAAACCTAATCAACAAAACAAACAAGCAAGCAAAATAGAACTGAAAATGTGGAAATAAAGAACAAACTGAGAGTGACCATAGGGGAGGGGCAGGGGGTTAATGGGGGAAAAGAAAGGGAAGGGTCAAGAAACAGGTGTAAAGGGCCCGTGGACTAGGACAGTGGGGTGGGGTGGGGAGAATTGAATGTGGGAGAGGGGGGCTGGGAAGGGCAGGGCTGAGCAATGAGGGATAAATGGGGAAAACTATAATTGAACAATAGAAAATTCTAAAAAATTATACTTAAAAAAAAGAAAGATTAATTCATGTCGAAGTTGGAAATTAGTATACCTAAAGTTGTTACTCTTAAGTCTAGGCATTTTGCTTTACTGGACAAATCCTGTGATTTACCAACAACCCCAAAATTTCATTCCTACTTTCTAATATATAAATGCAGATATTTTTCAACATTTACCCTTATTCTCTCCAAAATATAAAGAAAGCAGGATTTATCAAATCCCAGATCTAGAAGATCATATGAAGTCTAATTTCTCCTGTCTCAAATATAATCTCCATCTTCTCAGTTTGGGTCTCACCTGAGTCTCTTCTTGAATTTTATTACTACTATCCTCTCTGGTGTCCTGGTTTGGATACACAAGTTCTTGTTTCTGTTCCAGTCAGGTTTTGCTACCTTTTCCCCTTTTAAATCATACTAGATTAAATCCTACCAGATTGTTATGCCTTTGAATGGGAAAATGAAGGGATACTTCATTTTCTCTCAAATGTAAATCTCAATGATTTGAAAGCATAACATTTCTGGGATTCAATCATAATTATTCTAATTATAATATTAGAATAAATGTAATAACACTTTTTTATCCTAAATAATAATTCTTTCATAGAGATTGCAAAATATTCTTTTATAGATCTCCTGGTATAATTCTATAGAATATTTGAACTTGAATAGAAACTTATCAAATAGAACTAGTTTTTTAAAGAAGTAAAAGACCGCTAAGAACCTCTTTCCTTTGAAGAAAGTTCAAAGTCCTGATAAAGGTGATATGTGATGATTCTAATTGCTGGATGTGATTCTACTACTTCACATGCTGGCTTTTAAAGGCCTTTGAAGTTTTCTCCAATCTGGGAAACAAAATATCTACAAAATTTTTATTAATTGTGTTAGGAAAAAGACATTTACATTTATTTTTATAAGAAAAATCTCATCTCAGAGAAGGTAAGATGGCTTTAAAAAAATTCTAAACTTTCATAATCCATGAAAAGTCTATGAAATCTATAGAATCACTTACAGAATTTTATAAAAGGAAATAAGTTATAAAAATGCCAACAATAAAGTATTTCATCAAAGTAATTATAAACTACCTTTCTGTATATGGGGACACAAAAAGTTTCATTTAGTTGAAATGATTGATATTAAAGGGTTGTAACTACAAACCAGACAGACTTCTGCTTTTTGACACAACTGATTGGTCAAATAAACCAGACCTTAGACTAATTATGATATAAGTATAATACATGATATAGTATTACAATATTTAGTGGTCTGTGACTTGAAGTTAAATATGAACTTGTACATATCATTGACTTGAGAACTGTAAATTCGACAGTATAGTAGCTTAGAGCTTAGGCTGGAATTAGACAAACCTGAGTTTAAAAATGATACTGGTACTACCTGTGTGACCTTAAACTTAAGTTACTCATTTTTTCCCAAGGATCTTCCTGAGAGGGTTGTTATCAGTATTAATTTATCCAGTAGTCTGAATTATTATTATTTTTTGCAACCACACAATGCCCTCCCTGTCCTTGTTCCCAATGCCTTGTGCCTTTATTTTGATTCCCACTGATGGTGGGTGTGGACAATGGAAGGTAGGTGTAATGACAATGTGTCCATTCTGGGCAAAGTCATTAAAGGACATCATGCTTTACTGATTACTCTCTGCATTCCTGATATTTAGTTTAAGAAAAAACCTGGTCCCTGTAGTATTTCAGCCAAGCAGAATGAAAGTCATTGAGAATAGACCTAGGCCAAATATTCTGCCTTGAGCCTAGAACATAAAATACAACTTATCCATTCTTACTGGATATCAACTCAAATGCTCGTCAGACTTAAATGCTTGTAGTTGTTAAGTCAATGAGTTTTGGTTGTATTTATTACACAACATCATTGCACAGGTCTATCCTGAAGGTATCCAGCCATGTAATATGAAAAATAGAGACATTTACTGAAGAAGATACAAGAAACATTGTACATGGGACAATGATAACTCAGTCCCCTTCAAAGTAGGCAACTTGGGACCCCACACAATTTCTCCAAACTCCATCAGCTGTCACTTAAAATGCATATACATCATTCAACATTGTCTCTGGCACATACTAAGATCCCAGTAAATTCTAGCTATTTTAATTAATATTCTCTTTTGCTTTGTTTATAATAAATTAAATTTAAAATCAGGAAATGACTTTTTATTAGCTTACTGATGAATATAAATTCCAGAATTTATATTTATATTCATAAATATAAACCTCATTTATATTCCATGTAGTTGAAAAATTAAAATATAAATATAATTGTTGCTTAGAGACAGGCTTGAGTCCATTTATTTTCTGTGTGACATGGTGCTTTTGTACATTCAATTAATATTTATAGACAACTTTTTATGTTACTTTGGCTTTTGGACTTTATCCTTTTGTATCAAAATAATACTTTTCAGAGTTATGAGGAGATTGATCATAAAGTAAATAGAGAACTTAACACAGGATTTGGCACTGAACTTACAGAAAGTGCTGAATTTATGATTGTTGCTATTATTTTTTGGGGAACCTATTCTCATTTCTTTGTGTGTGGGTGTGTGTGTATGAGTGAGCCATTTTATATAGTTGCTAAAAGATAGGTCATTTTTCACTTGTCATGAAGGTAAAATCATCCTTTATTTTTCTATGTCAGATTTGATTTGCATCAGGCTGTCAAAGAGATACTTTGATAACCTTTCTTTTGCTCTGTATTTTCTTGAAAACAGAATAGCAAAAATTTTTAAGACAATTTTGTGTTCATAAAAATAGCTATTTGAAATTTAATGAATTCCTTAGGAGTATGAATGATGGCACCAAAAGACCAAGATTTCGGATTTTGTTCTTTGTAGTATCTTGGTTTTGAATCTCCATATGACAAGATTTATATTCATCCCTGTGTAGTTTGAAACTAGAGTTTACTTACTCATTCACAGAAAATGAGTCGCCATGAGACCAGTTGTGGCAGAGGTTAGATATGGAGTTAGCAATCTTACCTCCTTACCTGGGCACACAGACAGACTCTACACCCAGCCTTCCATATGTGAGGTTGGTTTCAGTGGTTGGTTTCCTAGCATTACTATTTTGGGGTAAGTGATAAATGTTATCCCAGGATTGACTCATAAAACTTCACATGCAACCTTGCATCCTGTATCTTACTATATTGGCTAGGCAAATAGAGGGGATCCTGAAGTTGACTCTAGAGAGGCCCTTGAATCTGGCAGCCCTGAAAAAATGTTTTGTTTCTTTTATTCATTTGTTTTTAGATGTTCCAGCTTATATAGTATGGAAAGATGAGAAAGGAAGGAAGACTAATTACTCAGGGACCCAGCCTATAATGTCTACAAAAGTGTGCTAGAATTATTCTTTCTATGAGCCCAAAGGACATTCTGCCTGTTCTATTATACACTGATTTAGACAGACCAACTTCTGCTTAAGACATTGCCTTTACCCAGTAATAAAAAAAAAAAAAAATCTTACTATTATTTGGACTCAGACATTTAAATTTTGACAATTGAAGAGAAGTTGCAATGTACCGAGGGGGAGAGAGCCAGATCTATGCAATATGAGGAGAGTAAAGGCTACTTCAGAGGATTTCTGTAGGCAAAAGCCAGGAAGAAGAGCTAATTTGGGGTTCAGGTGGCTTTAAGAAGAATATCAAGCTGAAGGGCTGGATTAGATAGATAAAACGATGAGAACTGGAAGGCATATTCTGAAGTTTACGGGCCAGTTCCAGTTCCAGCACTTTCATATGCACTACTTTCATTGAAGCAGTATCACAAAAAAGACCCCAAGTAAATGTGATACTGGCTTGTACATATTGATCACGTTAAAAGAAAAACAAAAACAAAAGATCTCTTCATGATTATTTCTTCTTTACTTTCTTTCTTGCTTTTCCCAGAAGAGGAAGAGATTACTATAATCTCTACTACACGGTATGCTGAAAGCCATAGGCTTTGGAGGTAAAGAGACACGCTGGGTTCAAATACCAGGTCCTAAACACGGAAACTTAATGATCCGGTCCCTCCAAACCATCAAGTGCAAACCAGACTGCTCTTTTGGGACATTTCTATGAACATTAAATACAAAATTATTTCAAAGACACTCATTCAGTTGGGGTCCATATTAAAGATCTAATAAATAGTAGCTGTGATAGGAGTGCAAGTTGGGGCAGAATGTAAAAATTGTAACACTTTGAAATTGAAGCTATTTTTGATGCTTTCACCCAGGCAAAAGGCCAAATAATATTCTGTTTAGGAGACAAATGTAGGGGGTATTATAAGAAAGGGAAGCGGAACAGTTACATCAATAGAAGGAGGGCAGTCTATTGGTGCAGAAAACAAAACAATGAAGTTGACTGGACGATGTTTTTCATCTAGTAGCCATCAGTCTGGTAGTCATATCTGCCTTCTTATCATCCCTGCAAACAGTTCTTTGGGACACAATGCTGCCTTAGGCCCAGGCCACAGATCATTTTTTGCTCTGTTTTTTTTTTCCTTTTCTTTTCTCCAAAGATCTTATTGATTTTATTTTTGTATCTTTACTGTACTTTCTCCAGTACTGTTTAGTCCCCTTATACACCCCACCCCCAATGCAATCGCCACACTGCTGTCCATGTCCATGAATCCTTTTTCCTTTTTGCTCAGTCACTCCACCCCTCACATGCACCTCCCCAGTAGCTGTCATCCCGCTTTCCATCTATGGATTGATCCCTGTTTTCCTTTTTAGCTCAGTTTATTCATTAGATTCCACATGAAAGTGAAATTACAGGGTATCTGTCTTTGACTAGCTTGTTTCAGTTAGAGTAATATTCTCCAGGTCCATCTGTACCATTGCAAAGAGTAAATTTTTTTTTTTATGACTGAGTAGTATTCCATTGGGTAAATGTGCCATAGTTGTTTTATCCACTCATCTATTGATGGACATTTGGGCTGCTTCCATATCTTGGCAATTGTAAATAATGCTGAAATGAACGTAGGGGTGCTTATGTTCTTTTGAATTAGTGTTTTGGGTTCCTTCAGATACATTCACAGAAGTGGGATTGCTGGGTCAAAAAGTAGATCCATTTTTAATTTTTTGATGTATCCCCATATTGCTTTCCGCAGTGACTGTACCAGTCTGCATTCCCACCAACAGTGCAAAAGGGTTTCCCTTTCTCTACATCCTTACCAGCACTTGCTTTTTGATGATTTGTTTAGGATGGCCATTCTGACATATATGAGATGGTATCTCATTGTGGTTTTAATTTGCAGTTCTCTGATAATTAGTGACATGGAGCCTATTGTCCATTTGCATGTTCTCTTCGGAGAAATGTCCATTTAGGTTCTTTGGCTATTTTTTTAATTTTTTTTTTTTTTTGTGGTGTTGAGTTTTGTAAGTACTTTATAAATTTTGGAAAATAACCCCTTATCAGATATATTGGCAAATATGTTCTCCCATTCTTTGAGTTGTCTTTTTATTTTATTGATGATTTCCTTTCCTGAGCAAAAACTTTTTAGTTTGATGTAGTCCCATTTGCTTATTTTTTTCTTTTGTCTTCCTTGCCTGGGGAGATATATCCAATAAAAAATTGCTAGGAGCAACGTCCAAGATTTTGCTGCTTATGTTTCCTTCTAGGATTTTTATGGTTTCGGGTCTAACATTTAAGTCTTTGGTCCATCTTGAATTTATTCTGTGTGTGATGTAGAAGGTTGTCTAGTTCCATATTTCTGCACATATCTATCCAATGTTTCCAACACCATTTATTGAATAAACTCCCTTTAGCCCATTGTATGTGCCTGCTTTCTCTGTCTAATATTAATTGGCTATAAAAGGTGACAAGGAAGGAGAAAGAAAGAGAGAGGGAGAAACATTAATTGGTTGCCTCCCATACACACTCTGCCCAGGAATTGAACCTGCAACCTTCTGGTGTACAATATGACGCTCCAACCAACTGAGCCACCAGGCTGGGGCATTTTGCATGTTTACATTTTGCTCAATGTAAACATTCCAAAGGCCTAAGGCATGCAAAGCAGTTCCTCTGACGTGGCAGCTCTGGCTTCATTTTAAAGTGGCTCTGTTTACTTTTTCTTTAGAATTCATAGTATTCTTAAAGTCTCTAGCAATAGCTTCACCCCTCTTCCCAAGACAAAGCTTTAGGGAAGAACTGGAAAAAACACTTGCCTCCACATTTCAAGTATGTAGTCTCCAAATAAATATGCCAAGCTCTATTTTTAAAAGTTTACCAAGCCTTAAATAAATGTAATTCATGTATTTGTTAAGCTTTATTTATGTTCATTGTTTTATTATAGATATTTTTGTGGTGTCCATACTGTATAAGATGGAGTGTGAAGAAATCTCTGTGTAATTTGCCTGGAGGCAAGCTCACAATTCCAGGATAATTAAAGTGACAGTTTAAGAGCAAATCGTGCATGCCAGAGTGTACAGTGCGTTTAATGTCACTCTCATCTCTGAAATCTGAAAAAAGGAAAGTGATAGAGCTTAATTTTTAATCATATAGTATCTTTCTAGGAGGCATCATGGAAGAGTGGGCTATAAAAGTAAGTATCAGCTTTCAGAAAGTAGTGACATAAATAGCACATGGCACTAATATTAGTATGCTTGTGTCTGAGAGTTCACAAAAGAATGGACAAAACTCATTTTTACTCCTTTGGTGTAAATTTTAAAAATCACATTGCTTGTGTAAACTACAAAACAGTATGTTAGCTGAACTAAATTTCCTCTCTTTTATTAAGAGCATTTTAAAATCAATCTCTTGAAAATCAGAAACCTCAATTTTGTTTACAATTTGATGACTAGACTGATAAAGCTTTCCTTAAAACCTAGCCCTGCCTGTAACACCCCCAAATATTTCAGCTTTTCTGAAATGTTTTTCTGTTTGAGTTATACTTCAGGAAAATGATCTTTTTTAAAAAATTGCTGGGGAAATTTAAAAAAAGAAATAATACTCTTTTCCTAAAAATAATGTGAGAATGCTTTATTTCAATCAAAAGGTCATGCCTATATTTACAGTTAATCTAAACACTCCAAGAAGGTCATCCTCAAGGTTGTCTGTCCTGGTTGTGGACAGACCTGTTATGCAATGATTACTTTATTCATCCCATCCTGTTCATGTATCCAGACACTGGGATGTAATTGTACACTCCCTCAAAGGCCATGACTGTGCAGACACAGAGGAACCGGCATGCTGTCACATTCTGCACATATTCAATACTATGAAGTCAGATGTACGAGCTTGGTAATGACAATAAAAGCTAACCTCTAAAAGTACCTGCTCTAGGTCAGGCAAGGTACTAAGCATTTTATTCACAATCACCTATTGAATCTCAACTATGTCAAGTTGATAAAAATTATTTTCTCCATTTTAGAGATGGGGAAACTGAGGCAAAAAGAGATACTTTTTTTCCATGGTTCTATAGCTGGTGATTCTAAAATTTAAACTCAGGTTTTTTTGTCTCAACACTGTTTTGTTTTATTTTGTTTTGTTTTGCTTTGTCGTCATTAAGACATATATAGAAAGTGTAAAATTTGGGGGGGAACAAGACCTAATTCTTTTCTCAATCTCTCCAGAAATAAAAAAAAATTAGACATTTAATAAATTTAAAAAATATTGATTGACTCTAAAGAGAGAGAGGGAGGAGGGTAGAGAGAGAGAGAGAGAGGCATAGGGAGAGAGAGAAAATCCCTTTGTTTTTCCACTTATTTATGTGTTCATTGGTTGTTTCTTGTATGTGCCCTGACCAGTTATCAAACCCACAGCACAACCTTGGCGTATCAGGACGATGCCCTAACAAACGGAGCTACCCAGCTGGGACAACAAATTTAGAGTTTTGTTAAAACATTGCCTCATAAGATATTTGGGCAAAGGGTATATTCTCTATGTTAATGTTATTGCTTTATTTTAGCATCTTTTCAAATCTGGGTCTAAATACACCAACAAATTTGACAGTTTTGAGTGGCATGACCTATAAAACATAATAAATTCAGTGTGAATATTTAAATAATAGATAGTAGGGACATGAATAAGTCCTCCATCTCCAGTTGCCTATCTGTGTTATTAGTCATCAATACCTGAGTGAATTCATCTGAAGGGAGAGAACAGACCTAGATAATTAACAACAAGAAAATTGCCATTAAAATAGGAATAAGTTGGAAGAATATGTGGAGGTTACATATAATTCATCAGTTTTAATAGTAAATTCAGCTGTATGTGCTTTAAACCTATAATTTTCTTGTCCTCAAAGTATCTTTGTGATTGCTCTTTTTTAGACAGCTCAAAGAATAGAAAGAACAAAATTAAAAATACAGATGTTTTTGGAATCCTTGAATATTAAAAAAAAAAAAGTGTGCCCTTGGTAGGTGGCATTGAAGTTTATTCTTATTCCAGAAAATTATTTTTTTTCTTATCATCATTGAGAGTGCAATTAGATTTACAGGGAGTATGCCATAGGATGGGTTAGATTTGGAAGTAATCTCTTCAAAATATTAGAATATAGTAAAAAACTTTTTCTCTAGATAAAACCTACAAGGAAAAATATTCAAATACGATCAACACTTTTCTCAGAAGAATCAAAGCAGAGAATGTTGACCATTTTATGTCATAGTCCAGAAATGCTATATCCTCACCTATTTCTTTTTTCCAATTTTGTAACTTGAAACAGTGTGAAGTCTTGAGCTTTGATGAACTTACTTCTTTCCTCCCTCTGAGGACAAAGGGGGCATTTCTATAACATACAGAGAAGGATTAACTGTTTTCCCCTCCCTTATGGGAGACTGAAGCTTGGCCAGTGGTGATGGTGGTGAGGTGAACCTGGTCTTACTGTGTGACACAGGTCACATTTTCCACGTATCACACATGAGCTAGACTGGATAGATACTAAGTGACTTGCCGAATTTCACACAGTAGTAAGTGGTAGATGTCAAATTCCAAGCTGACTAGGCTGACTTTCATCATCCAGTTTAGAGAAATATTTGGTACAAAGCTACATCTAAATAAAACACTAGCAGATTATCCACTTTAACATTTAATGTGTTATCAAGAAGTAACTTAGGCAAGACCCAAAATGGATTCTGTGCTTCACTTTCAGTTGAGATTTAAAATAAGAAATGGTAATTGCTTAAAGCAACCCAACATCCGGAAACATCATTGGAGTCACTATAACACAAATGCAAGACAGCATTTTGGTCATAACAAGCAACTTTTGTATTCAAGCTGAATATGTGGGGTTTACTTTACCTTAATCACATGTTCCAGCTTCACGGGTACACACACAGCCATTGTACAAAAACAGCTTTGCTTATTCAGAGACCATCAATATCCATGTGCTGAGCCTTTTTATTTTAGAGGCCCAACTGACTCTCTTAAGTTGGATTTTGCTGGGAAACTGTTGATCTTCCTAGGAAAATCATGCAGTATTTTGAACTCCTAATTTCCAGCACACTTGCACACCCCTGCCTTTGCAATCCAAAATGATACTACCACCATTGTTTCCCATTTAGGCATGCGAGAAGAATCTGGAAGGAACACCTGCCACCATCCCCTTGTAGTCTCAGAGATAAATGAGTGTTCCCAAAATGGGCAAATAGTCCCTCCCATGTTCTGAAGTAGGACACTACTGCAAGTAAAATGTGTGAGCAATGGCAGCCCACGAGGATAGCTGCTGTTTCTCCTGATCGTAAACAGAGGTCATCGCAACATTCAGGCGAAGTTGCCTGGTCACCTGTAAGGTCTTTGTAGGCCTGTGCTTCTTCTCTTAGTGACTCAGTCATGCCAAGCATGCTTTCCACAGGCACATTTGAGCCATCAGTGTGACATTAGATAGTGGGAGGGGAGGCTAGTGGATGCAATGCCCACAGTAACCATTTGGACACAATTATATACATCAATCACTTATCCTTTATGCTGACTTAGATAAGGATGGTTTCAAATATTTGCACATCCTTGAATATATCATTCCTTCCCCTGAATAAACTATTCCTGCCAATCCACGGTTAAAGTATTGAACACCTAAACCATTGCTACGGACAATGTAGTAAGTAACATCAACATTCATAGCTACTTTTTATCAAGACAACGCTGCCTCCCGTTTTTGATCCTATAAAGCCACAGCACCTAGTGAGAGGGAGCAACCTCAATTACCCTGTGGCCTGCCCCAAGGGTCTGTTTTTATGTTCTTCCCCATTCTGTTATCTGTTTCCCTCTTACTCTTTTCTTGTCTTTACTTCGGAAGCTCTCCCTTTGGGGTAGGACCAACGTTAGCCTCCATGCGTAGGTCCTATTGGAGACACAGGCAGGCAGGAGTGAGGCATGCCCCATCTAGTTAGTTATTTTATAAAGATATTAAGAAAGGAGAAGTAAAGCAGTTTTTTTAATTACTCATATGTTTACATTTTTGCTGTTCTTTTATGTAGTTATAAATTTTCATCTGGTATCATTTGCCTTCAGGCTGAAACATTTTCTTTGACATTTCTTATGATTCAGGTCTACTTCTGATCAATTCTGTCAGCTGTTTGCCTGAAAATAAACAGTTCCTGTCTATCTGAAAGTTTTTGTTTTGCCTTTATCCCAGGAGGATATTTTTGTAGGATATAGAATTCAGATGACATTTCTTTCAGTACTGTGATATTTTTATTTGGTTGTATTTTATTTTTTTATTTAGTTTTTTACTGTTGTTCAGTTGTCGTTGTCCTGATTTTTCCCACTGCTCTCCCCTGCCCCATCCCTCCACTCCCACAGTCAGTCCCCTCCCACTGGCCATGCCCCTGAGTTCTCTATCTGGGCTCCTTGGCTTGCCCCTTCCCCTTCTTTCCCGTCATCTCCCTTCATCCTCCCCACTGATCACTGTCAGCTGGTTCTTTATTTCCATGTCTCTGGTTATATTTTGCTTGCTTGTTTGTTTTGTTGATTAGGTTCCACTTATAGGTGAGATGATATAGCATTTGTCTTTCACTTCCTGGTTTATTGCACTTAGTATAATGCTCTCCAGTTCCATCCATGCTATTGCAAAGGGTAGGAGGTCCTTCTTTCTTTCTGCTGTGTAGTATTTCATTGTGTAAATGTACCACAGTTTTTTTTATCCATTCATCTATTGATGGACACTTAGGTTGCTTCCAGCACTTGGTTATACTGTTGTATTTTAATTTACACTGCCTCTGATAAGAAGTCAGTGATGATGTTTATGTTTTCTCCCTTATGTGTAAAATGTCTTCTTTTATTTGATTAATTTTAAAATTTTATCCTTAGCTTTGTCTTTGGTTTTCAGCAATTTGACTAAAATCATCCTACATGTGGTTTTATTTGCATATATCATGCTTTACATTTGTTAATTGTCTTGAATTTGTGGGTTGATATCTTTTCATTAAATTTGAAATAAATAGTAATAATTTCTCTTTTTTTCTGGCCCAATCTTTTTCCTTTACTTCTTGGGATTCTACTTACAAGTATGTTAAACCTCTTGCTCTCATCACAAAGTGAAAGGTGTCTCTGTTCTGTTTTTGTTGTTGTTGTTGTTGCTGCTTGTATTTAGTCTCTTTTTAAAATCTGTATGTTTAAATTCAATTTCCACTAACCTGTACTGCAGTTCATTGCTTTCCTTTTGTGTGCTGTTGAACCCATTCAATGACTATCAGGTATGTATTTTTTATATTTAGAATTCCATTTGGTTTTTTTAGTAATTTTTTTCTGTTAAAATTGATACTATTCATATATTACTTTAGTGCCTGGAATATATTTATAATAGAACCTTTATAGTCCTTGTAATCTAAGTCCAACATCTATGTTATCTCTTGCTTTCTTGATTCCTAGCGACTGTTTTTTTCTCCTAGTTATGAGTCATGTTTTCCTGCTTTTATACATTTAAAATTTTTAAAAAGATTTTATTTATTTATTTATTTAGACAGAGGGGAAGGGAAGGAGAAAGAGAGGGAAAGAAACAGTAATGTGTGGTTGCTTCTCACGTGCGACCAACTCGGGACCTGGCCTGCAACCCAGGCATGTGCCCTGACTGGGAATCCAAATGGCCACCTTTTGATTTGAAAGCCGGTGCTCGATTCACTGAGCTACACCAGCCAGGGCACATTTTAAAATTTTATACTGGACATTATGGATGCTACATTGTTACACATCTTGTCTTCCTCTAAAGGATATTTAATACTTTTCTGGAGAGCAGGTACCTTTTGGTGGTTAGACCCACACTTTGTGGAGAGTTTTAGAATTTCTTGGGGCATGTCTAATGAAGTATTTACTCAAGGGCTACTATAGACCAACTCTTACCCTGTGACTTTCTGAGATCTTAACTAAATGCCTGTGTTTTTCAGCACTTTCAGGTGATTCTAACTCTAATATTCCCCCAGCACTATACCTCCTCCAAAATCTTATTTCAGCTTTCAGTAACTGTTTTCTGCTAAGCCTCCTGGAGCCTTATTTCCAGCACGCACAGCCTAGTATTTGGCCAAAGACTCAAGGTAATTCCTGTACAGGTTTTTTTGTTTCCCTTATCTCTCAGCTCCTTCCTTTCAGATACCCTGATATGTCTCTTTAAGCCACCTCAGCATTTTCATATTCTGATCTTGGTTTTCTTTTCTTTGTGAAATTGTTCTGTTTGTTCTCTACTTCCCTGCCTTGCTGTTTAGAAAGGCAGCGTGAATGTAGAGCTCACTGTGTGCTTCTGTCTCTCAAGGATAATAGCCCTGTACGACTTGTGGTCCGATGACTGAAAACAGTTGCTGTTCACATTTTATACAATTTATGGTTGTATACAATGACGGTAGACTCATTATCTGTTACTCTATCATGCTGTATCTTCAAACCTCATTTTGAGTCTGAACTCTACACTTTTTTAGTATTGTGACCTAGACAAGTTTCTCAGATTTTCTGTGTCTGGGTTTCCCCATCTCTTGAAATAAGCTAATAGTTCCTAATTAACTATAAAGCTTATAACATAGACCTGCCACCATAGTTCATTATTAAATGTCATATAAATATTATTTTACTTTATTTATTGCTTTATTCTGGCCTGAGAATACAGTGCTTAATCGAAATAACTCTTTCAGTTAGCTCTGAATCTTTAGAGGCAGAGCTAAGAAGAAAAAAAGGAGGCTGCTTGGGGAAGAACGCTCCTTAGAACTAAGTGTTCTGAGTCCCGAGGTACTGAAATCCAAATTTTATGTTACTATAAGCACTAACACCAAGGTAGTCTTGCCAGTTATAATCTTCTATGAATATAGAAGGTTATCTTCCTGTGGCTTTCGGGGTAACCAATAGCGTGACCTAGTCACAAAGTGAGATTTTATCTAAGTACACCTCTATGTGGAAACCTTTAAAAGTGGTCACAGACTGTTCAATGGGGCCAGATAGAGGTGGTTTAAAAAACTTTAAAACTCTTCTCTAGACTCTCCAAGATTTGACAACAGTTTTATTTTAAGGTATTTTAATTTTAAGAGCATTTCTGAAGAACAAACATATTTGGAAACATGCTATATATAGACTACATTAATGCAATGTAGAAATACTTTTAAAAAGAATTTATGATGTATTTTTAAATCACGTTTGGTTATAACACAGCAGCAGCCATTGCAAATACATTTACTTTAAGTTGCCCCATTGATTATAAATAACTCCCTGAAAGTGCTAAGCAATTATATTGAAATGTGACATCCTTTTTGAACAACAAAAATAGGATATAGTTCTTGTTGATATTAAAATTGTTCTATTGTGTAAATACATCGTTCTTGGTGTTCAAAAATTGCTGCATGCTATACACAGTGGGAAAACATAAAGAGGAAATTATCATCCATTTTCTGGAATAGTAGTCAGAGTTGAGAAATATTCAGTTTTTAAAGCAGTAACAACTGGAGTTTACTTTTCTTGCAGCTCTAAAGACCCCCAAAGTAAATCTGCATTGCTTATCTATCCATCCATCTGCCCTACCACCTACTCATCCATATATCCATCCTAGTATTGTTCTTAATTAAATAAGAAATGTTTATTAAGAATTTACTGTGTGCCAGGCCCTGTGCTAAGGTGGAAGATGAAAATGATGAAATTGTTAGCCACAGAGCTAAAATTTCTGCTTGCTAACTTGCAGTTTATAGTCCAGCCAATAATATAGAAAAATGATAACAATGCACTATGCAAGAACTATGCTAGCAGGAGTGCAGAATATTATAAGAACACATAGTATTGAAAACCTCCAGTCCGTGGGCATTAAGAGAAAATATATTATTTAAATTGAATTATCCAAGGGCAAAGAAATGCTAAGCGTTCTCCAGGCTGAGGGAATAACATGCCTGAAAGCCCGGAGGCAGGTAAATATGGCTAGATTAAAGGACACATTTGGAATGTATCAATGTAGAATGTGATATAAAACAAGGTAAATGATAAGGCTACAGATACAGATATGAATGAGGTTTGGGGAGTCTTTTCAGGAGTATGAACTTCATTCTGAAAGCAATGTGGAGAAGCTGAAGCATTTTAAGCACTAAAAGAATTGATGTGATCTGATTTCAAGGGATCATTCTGACATCACTAGCACCTGCAATTTCCTACACTAAGGCACAGGTGAATTTGGAGATTTGTCTCCACAACCTCTCCAGCACTTGTTATTACTTGTCTTGTTGCTCATAGCCATTCCAATAGGTGTGAGGTAGTGTCTCATTATTGCTTTGATTTGTATTTCCCTAATAGCTAGTGTAGTTGAACATCTCTTCATATATCTATTGGCCATTTGTATGTTTTCTTAGGAGATGTGTCTGTTCATGTCCTCTGCCCATTTTTTAATTGGATTTTTTGGGTTGGAACGTAAACTGGGACAGCCACTGTGGAAAGCAACATGAAGTTCCTCAGAAAATTAAGAAAAAGTTTACTATAGGACCCAACAACCCTTTTCCTGGGTATCTGCGTGAAAATTTTGAAAATATTTATTTGCAAAGATATATGCATCCCTATGTTCATTGCAACATTATTCACAGTGCCCAACACATAGAAACAACCAAAGTGTCCCTCAGGATCTCTGGATAAAAAGACATGGCACATATATGCAATGGAATGCTACTCAGCTGAAAGAAAAAGATGGAATACTGCCATTTGTGACATGGATGGATCTTGAGAATATGCTAAGTGAAATAAATCAGATAAAGGAAGTCAAGAACCATATGATTTCACTAATATGTGGAATATAAAACTGAAAGCAACAAATGTATAAACAAGATAACAAACAACAAAAATCACAGATATAGACAACAGTATGGTGGTTACCAGAGGGAAGAGGGGTGGGGGGATCATAAAGGGTAAAGGGAGGTCAAATACATTGTAAAGGAAGATTTGACTTTGGGTGTTAAACACACAATGCAATATACAGATCATGTATCATAGAATTGTACACTTGAAAATGTATATATTAACCAATGTCACCCCAACAAAGTTAATTAAAAAATAAATAGATAAAAGAAAAATTTTAAATATTTGGAGATTATCCCCAGCTAATTGCTGAACCCAGTTTCAGTTAGCAGTATCTATCCTCAGTGGGAAAGACTATAATCTGTTTTGTGGTTTTAGGTTTGCTATCCACTCTACCCATCAGAGCCTTAACCCAGTTATTGCTGTTTTCTTACTTTAATGAGCCACCCAACCAACATGGCAGGGCTTCCACCCTGATTTCCTATTTATCTTCCAGTTTCCTTGCTCCAAACCATCAAACCCAGCCTCCTTAAATAAGACCTTTTCTATTTTGCCTGTTCTTCTTGTTTTTCTCTTTTCAGTAGTGTATGAGATAATTTCTCTTTAGCTCCAACCACTAGCTAGTGTTCTGAGCCAAAGTGGATGGTCTCTTTAAAAATGCAGGGCATATCACCATTACTCAGATTTGAATTTCTCAAATGTGTGGATCTAAGCTTCTCAGAATACTTTCTTGTTTTCTTGGATTCATACCTGTTAAAATAATACTAATGATCTTTATTTTCTGGACTTCATTTTTTTCTTAAATGAGTTTAGCTATACTAGATATACTTTTTCAAACTACACATCTCTTCCTTTTCTCATCCCTGCTTATTATATTTTCCAATATGAGTAGCCCCTTTATCTCTTCAAATGTATATCCTAGAGACTCATGGTGCGTGTACTAATGTTAAATCTCACCCTGCTGCATATTCATCCAGCTAAAGAATAAATCCCTAATTCATTACAATTTCTTGGATGCTATATCTGGATGGCTTGTTAATACACTCCCAAAGCCTCAGCCCTTGAACCATGTAAGCCCTTTTCCCCTTGTGATACAAGTTGCTCGAATTTTAAACTTGTCTGAGACGTTGAACTGTGAGCTCCGACACAAATTAAAAGGTCCTCTGAGCAGCAATAATGTGCAATGAAGTCCAAATGGCTTATTTCATGGGAGATTAAAATCATCCTAAAGCACTCATCAGGTTCTCACAATTCTGAATAAAAATAAAGAAGATTAGAAACAATGGAATACTAGTAAGAGAGATAAAATTGACAGCTATCAACACAGGAAGAAGCCCAATTTACTTAATGCAAGCCAGAAAATATAAAGCATTTTAGAAGGATATATAAAGCAAAACAGTAAAGCAATTTAATAATAAGCCAGTCAGAGAAAGACACATGCCATCTGATTTCACTCATAACTGGAATCTAATAAAGGAACTGAACTAATGAGTAAAATAGAGACAGAGTCATAGATAGGGAGCAGGATGACAGCTAAGTTGAGGGGGAGGTTAGAGGGTGGAGGGATTGAGCAAAAGGTAGAAGGACTCATGGACGTGGACAGCGGTGCGGTAATTGCAGTGGGGTGGGGGGTGTAAGGGGATTAAATGGTGACGGAAAAATGCAATAAAATATTGCACATTAACAAAGAAGAAATGGTTACATTTTGAATTATGTATTCTGTTGAAGAAATTGTAGAAATGTTGGTGTGTTTTAAAATGATTTATGTTATAAGTGGCTAAAATATAAAGAGATAGTTCTTAAAGTATTAGGAATAATTAAATGAAAAATGCTTTGGTTTTTGGACTCATTGTTTCAAACAACAGCAACATGTCATGTTTAGTTCTGTTTCTCATGTAAGATTTGAATGTGGTAAGTAAATAAGTCACAATTTAGTGGGAAGATAACAGGCATAGGCTTATGGTCAATAGATTTGAATATTTGGATTCTGTTCCTTGTCAGTTGAATGGTTTCTGGCAGGATTATTTAACCTGGCCTCAATTTCTCCCTTTGTAAAATGAGAGTAATTCATAATCACTTTGCTGTAATGCTCTAAGGATTAAACACTTCAAGTAAAGTGCCAAGTATAATACCTGGTATTTGACTGCTGAATAACTAAGTGTCATCATAAAAGTTGGTAAAATTGTAAAAGGTAGCAATCATTTTTAAGATAGTGTCACCCTTCAGGGGACTCATTGTGTGGATACTAAAAAAGCTTTTATATAAGCACCCCAGCGTATTTCCTGAATATCAGTTGCTCTACGTTTGAAATGATGCCAAGCTTCACATAATTGAGGCTCTCTAGTACAATGGGAGTTTGGACATTGGATAGATAAGAGAACTAAGGTTGGGGAATGGAAACAACCTGGCCTGAGGTCATACATATTATAGGAAATGTATATCTACAGCCTAAAGTATTTACTAATCCTCCAGCTCTTCAAAGCTCATTTCTGCCCCTTATACATTTTACTGAGCATTTCTACTTTGTGTTCTTCCATCATTTGAAATCAGCATAGAAGTGGCCCTCTAATTTCTATGCACGTGTCTTAGAAGGACATAGTTTACAGGGGGAACATAGAGCTATCTTGACACTCCATTTAAACAACAAACATACAAAGTACTTAGATTAGACTTGAAGTTGGTTTTTCAGTGAATGGAATGTGAATCAGTGATAAAATCTGTCCCATGAACCCTTAGCAAGGCTATTGAATTTAGCCATCATTTTTGTTAAAATAAATCATATCTAAATCATCTACATTTCTTTCAGTGAACTTGCTGTGCTTTCACTGTTTTAAATATTGCCATGCTTAACATTTCAGAATCATCCTATTCTTTACCTGTTTTCTCATTCTCTGCATCCATTTTGCTATTGAGTTTGTTGATGTCCCTTTGAAAACATCTCTTGTGTCTATTTCTCTTAATTTTCTTACCTGCGTCATTCTAGTCTCGGTGCCACACATTTGTTAATTAGACTGGTGCCAGAATCTTTTCACTGGTGACCTCCCCCACGTTTCTTTCCCTTTTTGTTATTTTCATGCACTATTTTCAGACTAATCCTATGAAAATACCCCTTTCCTTTCGTCACTACCTTGCAGAGAGCCCTTGGCTGGATCCTCCAGGTCTGCAAAATGAAACCCACTTGCCTGGACCAGCGTGCCTCCAAGCTGCTTCCAATAGCTTGGGTTGCACGTCATTGTTCGTTTGTTATTTCTTATGACAAACACTTAGTTCTTTTATTCTTTTAACTTTTAAAAAATGTTTCTATGTCTACTACCTGTGATTATGAATCTGAACAGTATTATTTTAATGAACAAACATGTTTAACACCCTGTGCTGCATTAACACATTCTTTAATCCCACAAGTAGAAAAGATGTTTCTAAGTGTGCTAGTTACTCATTGTTTCAGGGTAGAGTTGTCTTTTGGTTGTAGTAAAAATCACATCAGAGGAGCTCTGCTGTGTAAACAAATGTTTCAGTGTACAGAACATGATCATTAACTACAAACACAGTGTCATACAGCAGATCTCTGGCACCTTTCTATCTTTCATGACTGAAATGCTACCCCTGAAGCAGCAACTCTCCATTTCCTCCTCTTCCCAGCACCTGCAACCACCATTCTACCTTTCAGTTTTATGAATCTGACTGCCTCATATAAATGAAATCATACATATTTGTCCATTTGTGACTGGCTTATTTCACTTAGTACAATGTCCTCTGGGTTTATTCATGTTGTCATACATTATAGGATTTCCCTCTTTTTATGGCCAAATAATATTTTATTATGGGCATATACCATATTGTCTGTATCTATTCACCCATCAGCGAATATTTATGTTGTTTCTACATCTTGGATATTGTAAGTAATGCTGTAATAAACATGCAAATGCAAATATCTCTTCAAGATCATGATTTTGACCCTTACAAAACTAAATATATTCTTACCATATGATACAGCAATCACACATTTTAGTATTTACTCAAAGGAGTTAAAAACTTATATCTATACAAAAACTGACCAGTGGATGTTCATAGACCTTTGTTCATAGTTGTCAAAAATTGGAAGCAACCAAGATGTCCTTTGGTAAATTAATGGATAAATGAACTGTGGTACATCCATACAACATATCTTGTATATTACTTAGAGCTAAGAAGAAATGTGCTGTTAAGCCATGGAAAGGCATGGGGGAAACTTAAATGCATATTAGTAAGTGAAAGAAGCCAATTTGAAAAGGCTACATATTGCATTATTCCAACTATATGATATTATGAAAAAGGAAAAACTATGAAGAGTGGAAAGAGATCAATGATTTACAGGGGTTGGGGGAAGAGAGAGATGAATAAGTAGGCATAGGGAATCTTAGGCCAGTGAAAATACTCTGATACTGTAATGATGGATATAAATATCTTTAGAAACTTGCCTAAATCCTTAGAATGTACAATACCAATGGCAAACACAAATGTGAACTATGGGCTCTGGGTGAAATTGATGCATCAGTGCAGATTCATCAACTGTAACCAATGCACCAATATGGTAATGGATTTTGATAATGGGGGGAGACTATGTGTGTGTGAGGGCATAGGGTATATGTGAAATCTCTGTAACTTCTGCTCCGTTTTTCTGTAAACCTAGAAGTTCTTTTAAAAGAGTCTATTAAAATGTGATTTATTTATCATTGTTAAGAGTATTACAATATTGTGTATGTGTCTGTATATTTACGTTTACACTAGTAAACTTGATACTTTCATATTGCCATTTGGCCATCCTTTCATTTCAACTGAAGGACTGCCTTTAGCATTTGTGATAAGGTGAATCTACTAGGGATGAACTTCCTCAGCTTTATTATCTTGGAAAGTTTTTATTTCCCCTTCATTTTGAAGGATAGTTTTGCTGTATTTAGTATTGTGCATTGGCAGTATCTTTTTTAAAAAATTATTTTCTGTACCTCTGTTGATATTCTTGTTTCATTTATGCATCACTGTCTTGATTTTGTAGGGCATCTTCATGATGGTTACTTTTAATTCTTTGCCAGATAAATTGTATACATTTGTTTCTTTAGGGTCAATTTCTGGAAATTATTCTGTCCCTTAGATTGAGCCATGTATCCTGTTTCCACATGTGTCTCATAACTTTGTGTTGGGATTCATGTATTTTAACAACAGCCAACATTTCTAATCATTATAGGCTGGCTTCATACATCAGATGACCCACAGCAATCAGCCTGGCTAGAGGTTCTGGGGGCCTCTGAAACTTTTGGGGGCTGTGATGTGACTTCTCTGGGCCTGTGCACAGGATTTCCCAAGTAGAGGATCCTGCCAGTTTCATTTTTAGGAGCTCATAATTTCTTGTTCCCTCGTGTCCACAGCACTGAAAGTCCTTTGGTTCCACAGCAAAAAGCTGCCTCCTCCCCCTTGTTCTCAGCACCAGGCATCCAAAGTATTCCAGCTCCCTGTCAACCCCAAAAGTCAGAGGAAACAGAATAGTTTCTTGGCAAACTCGCCCCAAAGCTGGGACACTGGATGCACCTTCCACTTCTCTTCCTCTCTCTGGAGTGGGGAGCCTCCAGCTGTGCACCTTCTGCAGATCTTGCTGACAGCAAACCATCCTACCTTACCCACCATCCCACTCTCTTTTGTTTTCAGTGATCCTAAGCATCCAAATTATGCCAGTTCTGTCAGAGCTCAGAACTTCAAGTGAGTTGAGAAAGAACCCAGTTCTTGGGCAACCCTCTTAAAAGCTGGATCTTTGGACATTCTTCACTCTTTTGTGTGTCCCCGTGGGAGGAGCCACAAGCTTGGGCATTCTTTCCAGGTATTGAGCTGTGCCAGTCTGGGGCAGGGGAACAGATGCAGACAAAGTAAAATTGCTCTTCTTAACTGTTTCAATGTGGTTCTTCTCAGCCTGGTGTTCACCTAGGGTACTGCAAATTCTTAACTGTAGTATCAAAATCCGATAAGGCTATTGCAGTACATAGATATTGTTTTTGCTAAATCACTGTTTCTGTGGAAGAATAACAGCTGGAACTTCTATCACCTTGTTGATACCACTCCCTTTTATTTTTTAATTTTCATCCTCAATGGATGAGGTAAAGCTTCACATAATGCTTTCACTGTGACCTCTCGGTTTGTGGTAAGGAGTATTCCCCATTTCCTTCATTTCTAAATAATAATTTGGCTTTTAAACTTGTTTTTTTGAGTCATCTAAGGTTTTACTCTTAATTTTTAAATATTCACTTAAATTTGGTCATTTGTTATTTTACATTTCTATTTCAATAGGGATCAGAGACTGTTACCTATAATAATCTCAATTTTTAAAATATATTCAGGTATTCTTTGTGACCAGGTATGTGGTCAATTATTGTAAACACTCCATAAATATAATGAAAATTTGTATTTCTATCCAAGGACTGTATCTGATATAAAATATACTGACATTATTAAATTTTTATGTCATTTACTTATTCTACTAGTCTGTCAAATTATTAAAGAAGTACATTAAAAATACCACACCTTAACCCAAATTTTTACCAAATTTCCCATGTATATCTAATTATTTTAATTAATGTAGTTAGATATATTGCTTGGTGCATATGGATGCATGACTTATATACCTTTCTTATCATTTAAGCTTTTTTTATTACAACCCTTTTATTCCATTTAGTATTTTAACCAAAAACTTTACTGTTTTTATTAAAATATTGTCACTTTTAATTTTTTTCTTGCTCTTAAAATTTTTTTCAGTTTGCATTTTCCTATGTTCTTACTTTCAAACATTTTATTTCACAGTTCTTTTAAATGTGTATTTGTAATGATATGACTAAATTGTCTTTTACATTTCACCTAGTCACCTGATCCTCTCTATCTTTGAATAGAAAATCAGTTCTTTCATAAGTATTGTATAGATTGACATAACTTTCACCATTTACTTAATGTCTATTACTTTTTAAAATTATGGTTTGCTTTTTTCCTTTTTGCATTTTTGCCTTTTTGATCATTTCTTCTCATTTTCCCTTTATAGTTGTAAAGCTTTTATTAAAGTTACTAATATTGAAATTAAGAAAATAGTATGTTAGAATGAGCACTAGTAGCAACCCTAACGGAGCAAAGGCGATCTGTAAAGCCATGTGAGGGAGTTGTATATAAAGAGGAAAGAGTCACTCAAGACACGTGGTTTAAGTCGGCCATTTTCAATCCATGTGCCATGGCACACTGGTGTGCTGCAAGAATTCTTAAAACATGCAATGCCTGACTAGTTAGTCACGGGCACTAACCTCTTTCCCCTCAGATTGTCAAATTAAAAAAAAAAAAAGTCAGCAGCCAACACAACAATAGCCACTCAGTGTGAATGAATCAAAATTACACCTATTTTTGGTCAGGTCCGCATAAAATATAACCTTTTTTTGGTGTGCCAAGGAATTTTAGTAATTAGTTCATATGTGAAATGAGGTCAGAAAGGTTGAAAATCGCTAGCTTAAGTAACTGAGTAGGTGTTATGCACAAAAACTTCAGGTTTTGTCTAAAATTTGATGTCAATTTTCCCCTGCTCTATTCTAAGCTACCTCTCCCTATACGTGGAGTCATTCAACATATAGGGTGTACAAAGTTCAGTCTGGCTTTAGGACCCATTCACTAGGTGTAAGGCTGGTAAGTTTTATAGCTATTGAACTAAATTCCTTCTATGTTCCTTCCAGCTCAAGAAAATTCGATTCTTGGTCATGATGAATTTCTTTAGTTTTACCTTTCCTGGGAAGCACTTTATCTGCCCTTCAATTCTAAATGATAGCTTTTCTGGATAAAGTAATCTTGGTTATAGGTCCCTTCTTTTTACCACTTTAAATACTTCTTGCCAGTCCCTTCTTGCCTACAAAGTTTCTTTTGAGAAATCCACCGATAGTCTAATGGGAACTCCTTTGTGGTTAACTGTCTCCTTTTCTCTTGCTGCTTTTAAGATTCTCTCTTTAACCTTTGGCATTTTAATTATAATGTGTCCTGGTGTGTTGCTCTTTGGGTCTAACTTGTTGGGGATTCTCTGTGCTTCCTGAACTTGTATGTCTATTTCTTTTACCAAATTAGGGAAGTTTTCTTTCATTATTATTTTAAATAAGTTTTCAATTTCTTGCTTTTCCTCTCCTCCCACTGGCATTCCTATAATTAGGATGTTGGCCTGTTTGGACACGTCCCAGAGGCCTAAGCCTATGCTTGTTTTCCTGAGTTCTTGTTTCTTCTTTTTGTTCTGTTTGCATATTTATTTCTTCCTTATGTTACAAATCGTTGGTTTGAATACTGGATTCCTTCCCTTCTCTGGTGGTTTCCTGTGGATTGTTCTTTATTTCACTTGGTGTAACCTTCATTTCTTACTTTATTTTTTTTGCTGTACTCAAAGGGTTCTCTGAGTATCCTGATAACCAGTGTTTTAAACTCTGCATCTGATAAGTTGGCTATCTCCATTTTGCTTAGTTCTTTCTCTGGGGTTTTGTTCTGTTCTTTCATTTGGTTCATATTTTTTTTTGTCTCCTTAATTTTGCAGCCTCCCTGTGTTTCTTTCTGTATATTAGGTAGAGCTGATTTTACTCCCTGTCTTAGTAGCATGGCCTATGTAGAAAAGGCCATTATTATAGGAAATGTTAAAGGGACTTATTTAAGAAAAAGAAGAAGATCAAAGCCATGAACATTAAAAATGCAACAAATTCACAACTATCAACAACTGAATCTAAAATATATGTGTGTGTACACACACACACACTAAGCAAACAACCAGAACAGGAACAGACTCATAAATTTGGAGGGTTATCAGCTGGGAGAGGGAAGGGAAAGAATGGGAAAATGGTGCAGGGATTAAGCAGCATAATTTATAGGAACAAAATAGAGAAGGGGAAGTTAAGAATAGCATAGGAAATGCAGAAGCCAAACAAATGACCTATGGACATGAACTAAGGGGGACATTGTTGGAGCAAAGAGGGGGTACCTGGAGGAGGGGCCAAAGTGGAAAAAATTGGGACAACTGCAATAGCAAAATTAGTAAAATATACTTAAAGCTTAGAATTAAAATTTTAAAAATCTTCTAATTAGGAAATGAAAGTTTGATTCTGTAAAGATCCCTATTTTTCCTGAAACAATTAAGAATTGTATATTCTCCATAGTTTTCTGAAATCTTATGAGAAAATCCAGGAAAAAAAGATATAACAATTTGCTCAATGACTAGGCAAGATCTTTCACCTATTTTTTTTCAATCGTATTGTCTGGCAAATCTCCTACTTCCCTGGAGTATACATACCCCACTAGAATCAGAACACAGAGTTTTACTCCACACTTTGGGCAGCAAAATGAAGTGGAGAGGTGGAAATTTCCATGTGAATTCACTCTGATTGCTAAAAAGGCAAAATAAGTATGGATATTCACTTTCAAATATAAATTTTAATGCAATGGATATCTTAGTTTAGCACATTTTTATTTCTTTAGTATTTTATTTGGATATTTAAGGAATACATTTATAATAGTAACAGAGTTAAGGGTTTTTCCTGCAACTCCAAGCCCCAGCTGTAAATCATACTCTCTTGGGCAGGTTATTTTTAAATGCAAAGTTTTAGACTACTCCAGAGAGTCTGACTTAGTAGATTTTGTGTGGGGCCCATGAGTCTGTATTTTGGAATTTCTTCTTGAATGGCTTCTATCCATAGAATTTTGAGAAACTATAGAGAAATGCAAAACTCACTGTGCAATTTCCTTCTCTAAGGCTTTTTTATGCATAACAAGGTTATGCTAAATATTTTTGACTATTTTGACTGAACTGTCCAGTCAGTTTGAATAGGTCACTTCCAATCAAAACAAACAAAAACAATTGTAAGATCTGAGTATCAAATGTGAAGCAGTTGTCGAACTTCACTGGAAGCTTTCATGATCAGCTATCCCTATAGAAACCCTCTGAAACCTGAAAAGAGAACTTCTGTCCTTGTCTAGTTAATCTCATCAGATTTCACATGATTATTTTTGTTAGATCATATATTTAGAGTAAATATGAATGCATTACAATTCATATTTTTATAATTATAAAATATTTTGTATAATTACATGTATACTTTATATAATTATATGTATAGAATAACTGTCCCTGGCGGGAGGGGTGGGGAAGTTGCAGGTGTGGCGCATAACAAGAGCTGCACTGGCTCCTCCATCTTGAGGGTGTTCACTTGGAGGTCTTAGAGGAAGATCCCAATTAAATATTTGTAGAATATTTAATTTTTCTCAAGATTTCTTTTTGCAAATCTTTTACAACTTTCCTAGTCCCTTTTAGGTTACCTCTTCCAAATTCATTCAAAAATAACCAATTTTAAAACAACTCATTTTCTTCCTTTCCCTTCAAAAACTATCTCCACACCTTATACCTTCTATTAACACAGCCTCCACTGGTAAACACACTCACACTTTCAAAACACATACTTCTAATAAAATAAATACAAGATATTTATTAATACCTCTAAATCTATTTTCTAGCTTTCTATAATAAAAAGCCAAAAGTGGGTGAACTTAAGACTTGTCTAGCAATCTGTGGTTAACAGCTAGAATAAATTAATTTGATTTACTTAGATGACTAAGTTTTTTTTTTCCCTCTCCAATCAGGAATACCTCCCAGAAACCTATATTTTAAAAGGTGACCCAGACGAGGGTTCTTGAAGAAGATCAGGTATTTTCATCTCAACGGTACTAGGAAAGAGGTATAAGCTCCCCCTAGAAGGATGCTGGTTCAAAAAGCCTACTATCTGTAAGCCTTTGGAGCTGAATAAGGGAGGTTTTGAGAAGGAAAAGGATTTGGTAGGCTGTGAATTGTTTCAGGAGCCATACCTCTGGTGCTTTAAAAACTTCATTTATATGAAGGCCCCTTCACCTTTTCCCCTGAAATTCCCTCCCCTCTCCCCTCTGGTGACTGTCAGCCTGTTCTCGATTTAAGTATCTTTGGTTATATTATGCTTGTTTGTTTGTTTTGTTGATTAGGTTCCTGTTAAAGGTGAGATCATATGATATTTGTCTTTCACTGCCTGGCCTGTTTCGCTTAGCATGATGCTCTCCAGTTCCATGCTGTAGCAAAGGGTAGGAGCTCCTTCTTTCTTTCTGCTGCATGGAATTCCATTGTGTAAATGTACCACAGTTTTTTGATCCATTCATTTACTGATGGGCACCTAGGTTGCTTCCAACACTTGGCTATTGTAAATTGTGCTGCTATGAACACTGGGGTGCATAGGTTCTTTTGGATTGGTGTTTCAGAGTTCTTAGCATATAATCCAAGCAGTGGAATTGCTGGGTCAAAAGATAGATCCATATTTAGTTTTCTTAGAAAATTCCATACTGTTTTCCATAGTGGTTGTACCAGTCTGCACTCCCACCAACAGTGCACTAGGGTCCCCTTTTCTCCACAACCTCTCCAACACTTGCTGTTTGTTGCTTTGTTTATGAAGGCCATTCTGACTGGTGTCAAGCGGTATCTCATTGTAGTTTTAATTTGCATCTCTCTGATAGCTAGCGAAACTGAGCATCTTTTCATGTGTCTCTGGATCCTCTGTATGTCCTCCTTGGAGAAGTATCTGTTCAAGCCCTTTGCCCATTTTTTAATTGGGTTGCTTGTCTTCTTAGAGTGGAGTCATGTAAGTTCTTTATATATTTTGGAGATTAAACCCTTGTCTGAGGTATCATTGGCAAATATGTTTTCCCATACGGTTGGTTCTCTTTTTATTTTAATGCTGTTTTCTTTAGCTGTGGAGAAGCTTTTTATTTTGATGAGATCCCATTTGTTTATTCTTTCCTTTATGTCCCTTGCTTTAGGGGACATATCAGTAAAAATATTGCTGCGTGAAATATCTGAGATTTTCCTCCCTATGTTATCCTCTAGGACTTTAATGGTGTCACTGCTTATATTTAAATCTTTTATCCACCTTGAATTTATTTTTGTGTATGTTGTAAGTTGGTGCTCGAGTTTCATTTTTTTGCACGTAGCTGTCCAGTTCTCCCAACACTATTTGTTCAAGAGGCTATTTTTACTCCATTTTATGTTGCTGCCCCCTTTGTCGAATACTAATTAACCTAGAGACTTGGGTTTATTTCTGGGCTCTCTGTTCTGTTCCACTGGTCCATGTGCCTGTTTTTGTGCCATATAGCTTTTTTTTTTTTTTAGCTGTTTTAGCTCCAAGGGGCTCTCACCTCCCAAGTCATCTCAAAACCTCTTACACATCTCAGTTTCTCTCCCCGTCTGTCACATCCAACTGTGAGGACTTGAAGTGCTAGGTAACCAACCTTTATTCGTATGTCCCAGTGCACGTCCATTAATTACAGTTAATTGGAGTTGGAATTTCCTGTAGGGCTTTAGCATGTTGTGAAAGATACCTCTGTCAACTTCACAGAGTTTCTTAGTTGCCTAATAAGGAAACTGGAGAAAAAAACAGCATTGGGGCTGCCTTTCACATACTGAACCCAATAAGCAGAGACAGGGATTGAATCTTTATGGGTACTTAATTCAGATGGCTGGCGATCTGAGAAGATGGCAGGTTCACACCCTAATGGATGTTTTACATTTTCTTTCAATCCAGCCTTTTTTATAACAGGCATTGTACAAAGTTCAGTAAAGGGTGTCGGAGTTAGATTAAAAAAAAACTGTAGCATTCTTGTCCCAGGCGGTTAGCCATTCCCCTGGGGCAGGGTCATCTGTCTGTCCCTGGAACACAGTGGCTGGGATGTCTCCACTTCTTCCCCAGGTGATGGTCTTTAGCTGTGTCCCAGGAGGTTGGCTATCTCTCCAGGGAGTGGTGGGCCTTATCTGCAGTTTCTGAAACAATAGCTTTAACATATGTATTACTTACTAGGCTTATTAACTACCCTATACCAAAATTTTTCAGCTCTTAAGTCCCCCATCAAGAACACCTGCGATTTGCCCTGGTTGCTGTGGCTCAGTGGATTGAGTGCTAGACTGGGAATCAAAGGGTCACTAGCTTGATTCCCAGTCAGGGCACCTGCCTGGGTTGTGGGCCAGGTTCCCCAGTGTGGGGAGCACAAGAAGCCGCTACACATTGATGTTTCTCTCCCTCTCTTTATTCCTCCAATCCCCTCTGTCCAAAAATAAATAAATAAAATCTTTAAAAGAAAAAAAAAAGACCACCTGAGATTCAGACTGGAGGGAGAAAGTGTCCTTTATCTTTGGGGCCTAATGAGTTCAGGCTCTCATTTATCCAGCCAAAGGTTTTGTCCCAGCTCTCAGAAAGCAGTTCCAATTGAGAAGCCACAGTTAAAAACCAAAACCAAAACCAAAAACAACAACAACAACAAAAAAACAATAACAGTCACCCATTTTTCTTTTCTCCTGCACTTAGTTATTCCAAACTTTATCTTCAGCCTAGGTTACTTCAACCCTTACCTTTTAGCTCTACCTTGAGGATTAAAAACAAACAAACAAACAAACAAACAAAAACAGTTCAAAGGAAGTCAGCCTCTTACCTTAAAACAAGGAGGTCTAGAATTTCAAGGAAAACTCACCCAAGTCTCCTTGATGCAAAACGAGGAGCCAGTGGGGCACTATGGGCCCCTGCTGATACCTAGCACAGGTCCAGGTGTGCAAGGTGGTCCGAGTGGGCTTCTCCGGACTCCTGCCACACTATGCCAAGATAAGACCACCTGAGTCACAATCCGAGTCACAGCACCATGTGTTGGAGTCAGTGAAATTTGCACCTGATGGAGTCAGATTGGACTTCAGTTCACCAACTTAAGTACTTGAGTTCAAAGAATGAATTTGAAGCCAATACTGAAACCAAGAGAAAGTTTATTTAGAGAGTCACAGAGGTAGCAGAAACGAGCTTTAGATGAAAGGGGCTGAAGAAACAGGTCATAGAGGCAAAAGAAGAGCCCTTGGATCTTAGTAAAGAGAGAGGCCAGGAAAACTCACCTGGAGGAAGAGGGTGTGGAAAGACACTGATGCACTCAGTACAGAGAGCTGTGGCTGAGTCATCCGTCTTGAGGAGATTTATCTAAAAGTCTCAGGAGAGGATCCCAATAGAATATTTATTAACTTTCCAGGTGTGTCCTTTCAGGGTGGTGGTCTCTACTGACTGGTTGGGGCTAGGGCAGGGGATCATTAGTCAATACAATCAATGCAGATATCAGCCAGGTATTGCTTGTCTGGTTTTACTGCATTTCTGAGCCTAGAGCCGAAACATTATTGAGGACTTGATGTATTTGATGCAGGTCAGAACCTCATTATCCTGGGGGCTAAATGCTTCAGGCACAGGTGGCAAACACAAGGCTCAAAAGCCGAATCCAGCCCTCCACCTTGTTTTATCAGGCTCAGCACCTTGTTTCTACCCAGCAGCAGCACCGAGCTCTTTGCCCCTAGTTAAGGAGTAGTTACATTTATACAGTCCTAAAATTACATTTGGCCCTTTGAAGGCAAGTGGGAGGCTGATGTGGCCTCCAGTGAAAATGAGTTTGACACCCCTGGCTTAAAGGCTATTCTCTAACCCTCTTGTTCATTCCCCTCCTGATGGGGGGTCTAACTCACATGACTAGGAACCTAACAGAGTAAGAATGGTCAGGGGAGGTTCCCAGCCACATGACCAGTGTTATGAAAGGTCAGGGGTTTTAAACAGCATGACCAGTGATATGCTAGGGGAGGAAAGGTTATCCTGTGGGCAAGGTCCTTGTTTTCCCAGTTTTGCCATTGCTAGGCCCTAGGCCTTTCCATCCTGATGACCTTTCACACCTGGCCCATCATCCTATTCTGCTCATGTCTGTCTAACTGCCTACCACATTTCTCTTGGTATTTTACAGGTAAGTTAATTTAAAAACAGTACTATGAATATATGAATATGTTCCTGCATAGCTTTTTAACTGTGAAGTTGCTCCTTTGGAGAAAGTGAAGAACCTTGGATAATGCATTGATATTTTAATCCACATGGGTTCCATGGAATGTATTACATATTAATAAGAGGGAACCATAGCTATCTAAAAATACCAATGGTTTTCACTTTATTCACAAGTACCCTCATGTTGCCCATTCAGTATGGCTTACTTGAATAGCAGGTGTCTGAGAAGTATTTGATCTACTTGGTATTCTTGTGAGAATTCCAATTCTCATGCTAGAGACACTGAGGCAACAACACAACATACCAAGTAAATGATTCATCAGGTCCTAGGGACCCTACTTTGGCTCAGTCCTTTAGATTATATCTTTAGCCTAAATTTTGATCCTTCATTCTGTCAAAAAAAAAATAGTGGAAATTTTTCACCATATACAGAAGAAAATTTGTTTCAAAAGTTTGTTTACTGCAAAAAAAAAAGAAAAAGGAAATTCCCAGTTCTCTAAGGGAGATAAGACATTTATGAAGAGCTCATGAGTATTGGAATGTTTGGAAGAACATGTGGGCCTTTAACATTGAGAGAGACTTAGATAAATGTGGAAGGGAAAGAAAGGAAAGGAAGTCAATGGAAGATCAACAGTATAAACACAAGCACAGAAATGTTATAGCCCTTGAAATGAAATATTTAGAGACAAATCTCTTTGGGTAACCATAGGCTTTATGATAGGAAAAGTAATAAATAAGTCTGGAAAGGGAGATTAGGGCCAGAAAATGAGCAAAAGATATGAATAGAAAATTCAAAGAAGAACAAATTGAAAATACCAATTAGCATATGGTAAAATGTATGAAGTCATGTTAGTTATATATTAGTCATATATACACTGTATATATTTAGTATGTATATATGAATTATGCAGGTATTATGTATTTTATATATTAAATGTTCATATACATGAAATATATATTTTTAAAAGGTAACTCTTCTGTTGGAAGATGTTAGTAACTACAAGGAATGTGTACATTTATTCACAACAGGGCGTGCTTCAAAGGGTTAACAATGGGCCCCAATTCATTCTGGCACATCCCTGCAAGGAATACTCAAGACCATGAATTCTATATATTGGAGTAGATCTGGAGAAAAGGGTATTTTAGAGTTCAGATGCTGTTTCCTTCATATGCTGTTTCTCTGAAGTTTCTACTTAATATCAACTCAATATCAATATGTATTTAATATAATTTAATATCTGATTTAATATTAATTTTGATTTTCACCTTCAAAAACATATTTCTTACCTCTTCTATGTTTAGTAGAATAAAGAAAATGTATGTTCAATCTCAAGTCATATGAGGTCTATCTAGAAGGTATCCAGCCATGTAATATGAAAAATAAAGACATTTATCAAAGGTATGAGATACAAGAAACACTGTGCATAGGACAATGATGCTTCACTCACCTTAACAGTAGGCACCTTGAGAGCTCACACAGTTCTCTCAATTGCCATCAGCTGCACCATTATATTTTCTTGAATCTCATAGATGGTCTGAAATCTCTTCCCTTGCAAAGGTGATGTTAGTTTTGGGAAAAGCCAGAAGTCACAGGGTGACAAATGTGGGCTCTAGAAGATCTGAGTCACCTGGGTGATTTGATGTTTCAATAAAAAATTCTGCATGAGATGTGTTGCATGAGTGGGGCTTTGTTGTGATGAAGCTGCCTGTAGCTGTGGCCTTCTGAAGCATCTAAATAGCTTCCATGAAGGAATGTTCAAGCTTAGCGCAAACTCCGATGAAGATTCATTGCTCTACCTGCTCAGTCACTTTGAATGTGACAGCCACACCATACACAGGCTCATTCAATGGCATCTACCACCCCCACTGACTAGTACAGTGAAGTCGTCATCGTTCAAGCATGCTCATTCCAGTCCACTCTCCTTTGCTGCCGGGTTACACTGATGCCGGGCAAAGTGTTGTCTTATATTAACAATGGCTAAACTTTTTCTGTACAGAGCTCATATACTATCCCACTGTAACTTTTTAGTCATTTTGAACTTTAAGAAATTTCTTCCTTTCATATTTTTTTTTTCGGTCCTGGATCCCATGTTCTCACTGATCACAGGAGAGGTGCATAATAAAACTCATATCAAACGACCTCAAGATTTCCTAAAACTGACAGGAACTTTACTTCAAAATTTCAGCTTGTCTCACAGGAAGGTGCCTTTGTAAATGGTTCATTCATTCATTGCAGGATCAGGAGGGCCAAAATTGAGTGAAAGAAATTTCTGTTGCTAGAGAAAGAAATGCATTGCTAGAGAAAAAAGAATGTGAACTCTATAAGAAAAGTTAAAAGAAAAGACAACTGTTTGGCTCACGACTGCGTAAGGAAGCTAAACCAATACCCAGCAAATAGTGGACACTCAATTATTTTTGAGAAAATAAAATTAAAATTTTGAAAAACTGAGATAAAATAGGATTATTAGTTTAGATTGGGGTTTAAGCAAAACAGTTTCAGTTGAGGTCACCGTATTCTGGTTTTGGTGTCTGGGGTGGGATAGAGCCTTTGAAAAATGATCAGATAGCTTTAGGAAGAAATTCATCTTCCAAATGAGGGATCTAGTAAGACAGTATTCTTAAAAATTGTGATAGAATATATACATAATATAAAATTTACCATTTTAACCATGTTCACATGTACAGTTCAGTGGTAGTAAGTACATTCACGCTATTGTGCATCCATTGCTACTACCCATCTCTACAGCTCCTTCTTCTGAAACTGAAACTCTGTACCCATCAACCAAGTCCCCATGCCACTCTTCTTCCGTCAATGGGAACTCATATTCTATTTCCTGTCTCGATACATTTAAGTATTCTACATAGCTCCCAGAAATGCAATCATACAATATTTGCCCTTTTGTTACTGGCTTTTTCACTTGGTAAACCATTTGTTCTTAAACCTAGATTGGGTATGCACAATATGTCATTTGTACGAATGAAGAGTAGATTACCATTTTTATAAACAGAAACTCTTAGTCCCTTCTTAGAGTTTTCTTCTTTCTTTAAAAAATCAGGCCTGAGTTAAGTAGGGACCATAATTGGAACTTCTTTATTGTAGCTTATGATGAATGCCTAGTTTCTAAGAAGGGACATGAAACTTGAGGCACAGTGACAGCCTGAGGGTGATATTTGTGTGTTGGTACTACTAAAATAGGCAAAATGGATTTGTTTGTAATGTCAAGAAATTGTTTATTCTGTTTTAGGATGGAAAGTTTGTCAGATGTACTGACCTTATGGAGTATTTTCCAATAAGAAAAATTTACTCACACTTCTTGATAGCATTAATGTAAGTTTAATTGCTTGGTGTGTCTGTAGTATAATTTTTCTTCTCTGTAAAGGTAGGTCAACACATTAGATGGATTAAGAATCTCATTTTAATTGGAGCCACAAAATATCATTAATTATATCCCCACAGGAGTCCCTCTGGATTGAGCTACACATATTGAACTCATAGAAGATTAAACAGCGTAATCCGTTTACTTCTCCAAAGGAGTATAGCATATTTTATTTTTCAGTTATGGTCTTTAAAATGCACCCTTACATCATTTTTTCTAGCCAACTATAAGATTTGTAAAGCATATGATCTCACCTATAACTGGAAATTAATCAACAAAACAAATAAGTAAGCAAAATATAACCAGAGAAATTGAAATAAAGAGCAAACTGACAGTAACCAGAGTGGGGGTGGGAGGGGGATAATGGGAGAAAGAAGGGGAAGGGTCATGAAGGAACATGTATAAAGGACACATGGACAAAGCCAAAGAAGGGTAGGACTGAGGGTGAGAGGTGGGGATGGAGGGGGTGGGGGGAGTGGTGGGGAGGGAATGGAGAGAACTGTACTTGAACGACAATAAAAAAAATTTAAAAAGTTTTGTAAATCTCTTTCATAAAAAACGTCTTTTTAAATGTGTATTCCATCAGTAATACTTATACTATTCATAGACCATATAATACCTTTTACCCCAAATCAAGACACTCTGTGGTAGACTATCATTTTTTATTTTTTGACAGGACAAAATTATAAGCAGGTTATCTTTATATGTCAAGTCACTTTACAAAGAATCCTCATGTACACTATAGTAAAAGGATTTCAGAGTCCCATCAGAGAAATTGACTTGTCCAATTGTGTTCCTTCTAGCAAAATTGTGCTCATAATACAGTATACTAACTTCCCAAGTGTGCTTTCAAACATTTTTACTGTAGGTAAATTCAAAATATAATTTTACCTTTCTTTATAGTTCCATTTGCTCTCTGGTGATCAATATGAAGTTAAGGCAATTCTTTGTAGTTCTTTTAAAGTTTATGTGATTTTCCCTAGAAAGAGTTAGATGTGTCAATAACTGTTGCCTATCAAAATTTTTTTATTATAAATTGTAAGACAGTTTCTTCTATAGAACTCCCCATCCAATGCTGCTTGCATATGGAAAGTAAATGTCCAGATTTGCTTGCTATGACCAATAAAGCTGTTGAGGACCTTTTTAGAACCAGTCACACTATTCCATGGGGGTTCTCCATCAGCTGAGAAACAGATAAAATTCAGGTACCAAATATGATCTCCTTTCCATTCCCACCCTTTGAAAATCTGTATTGAAGTAAATGACTTAGATTGTCAATCAGAATTACCTTTTTATTTCTTTTCATCCCAGAATCATCCTGTTACTGAGCAGAGAAACACTGCTTCCAGTCTCTGGGCCTCCACCTATTACTTGGAGATCAGAAAACAGAACACGGTTATTCAGAGTAGAGAGGCTGAGAAAGAGCTGGATTGGATAACTCAACATATTAATCCTGCCTTCAAAGGAAATATGGACCAGTAGATCCTAGACTCTTTCTCTCTCACCAGTCAGGTAAAGAGTCAGCTAAGGATCAGTTACAAAGAGAAGTAACTAAAAAGATATTTTCCAATTCTCCCAAGTAAGTAGCACTTGCTATTTTATACCAGCCTCAATTCGGGACATGGGGAATGATGGTGCCCCCTGAAGGGAGGCCATCAATAAGCTTGTCTTTTGTTTGCTTCTCTTGTTAACTTCTATTGTTTCTTGTCCCTCAATATTATCTACATTTGGGTATGAAATACCTCCAGTGCCCATACATTTTCCTCTGCTCCTCATTCTGTACTCTCTCATTCTTTGCCTGATAAACTGGTTACTACTTGTCCTTTAGGACTCAAGCACAATTTCTTCATTAAGCTTTTCTTGACTCCTCTAGATAGACATGACTCTTGTAACTTTATGTCCTCTTGGCTCCTTATACTTATCTCACTATACTCACTAAAATGTGCTGCAAGTGTTTTTTTAAATGTCTGTCTCCCTAAATAGATTCTGAAAGCATAGAAAATACCTGGCATATAATACGTTTGTAAATAAATGAATTAATGAATGTATGAATAATTAGTAAGAAACCAGAAGTCCAGGGTTCTAATACTAGTTTTGCCAGTAATTGTCTTATATCCAGGCTTTTATTTAATGAATATTTAAACATCTACTATATAACTTTAAAAATATATTTTATCGACTATGCTATTACAGTTGTCCCATTTCCCCCCCTTTATTCCTCTGCACCCTGCACAACGGCTCCCACCCACATCCCCCCCCACCCCTGCCCTTTAGTTCATGTCCTTGGGTCATACATACAAGTTCTTTGGCTTCTAAACTTCCCATATTATTTTTAACCTCCCCCTGTCTATTTTCTACCTACCATTTATGCTACTTATTCTCTATACCTTTTCACCATTTCTTCCCCTCCCACTCCCTGACAACCCTCCATATGATCTCCATTTCTGTGATTCTGTTCCTGTTTTAGATGTTTGCTTAGTTTTTTTGTTTTGTTTTGTTTTTTAGGCTCAGTTGTTAATAACCATGAGTTTGTTGTCATTTTACTGTTTGTATTTTTGATCTTCTTTTTACTAGATAAGTCCCTTTAACATTTCATATAATAAGGGCATGGTGATGATGAACTCCTTTAACTTGACCTTATCTGGGAAGCACTTTATCTGCCCTTCCATTCTGAATGATAGCTTTGCCAAATAGAGTAATCTTGGAGGTAGGTCCTTGCCTTTCATGATTTCAAACAGTTCTTTCCCTCCCCTTCTTGCCTGTAAGGTTTCTTTTGAGAAATCAGCTGATAGTCTTATGGGCACACCTTTGTAGGTAACTGTCTCCTTTTCCCTTGCTGCTTTTAAGATTCTCTCATCTTTAATCTTGGATAATGTAATTATGGTATGCCTTGGTGTATGCTTCTTTGAGTCCAACTCCTTGGGGACTCTCCGAGTTTCCTGGATTTCTTGGAAATCTATTTCCTTTGCCAGATTGGGGAAGTTCTCATTCATTGTTTGTTCAAATAAGTTTTCAATTTCTTGCTCTTGTTCTTCTCCTGGCACCCGTATGATTCAGATGTTGGAACATTTAAAGATCTCCTGGAGGTTCCTAAGCCTCTCCTCATTTTTCTGAATTTTTGTTTCTTCATTCTGTTCTAGTTGAATGTTTCTTTCTTTCTTCTGGTCCAAACTATTAATTTGTGTCCTGATTTCATTCCCCTCACTGTTGGTTCCCTGTGCATTTTCCTTTTTTTCACTGTTCATAGCCTTCATTTTTTTCTCTCTTTTGTGACCATATTCAACCAATTCTGCAAGCATCCTGATTACCAGTGTTTTGAACTGTGCATCTGATAGGTTGGCTATCTCTTCATTGCTTAGGTATATTTCTTCTGGAGTGTCGATCTGTTCTTTCATTTGGGACATTTTTTTTTTTTTTTTTTTTTTTTTGTCTCGCTGTTCTTGTTATGTAGTAAAGGGTAGGGCCTTAGGTGTTCACCAGAGTGGGACAATCCACATGGCTGCATTGTGGGGCAGTATGTGGGGGAGGGGTCTGAGAGGGAACATTGCCACTTGTTCTACTCTCTGTCAGTTTTCAGTCTCTTCCCCTGCTACCCACAATCAAATTGGGCCCTTCTGATGCTGATTCCTGGGTGAGTGGGTCTGTGTACATTCTAGGACCCTGTGAGTCTCTCCAATGACCTCTCCTGTGAGGCTGGGAGTTTTTCCTGCTGCGGCGTCAACCCCCACAGGTGTTTTCAATCAGAGGTTTGAGACTTTATTTCTCTGTGTTGGAACACTGGGTTGCATGGTCTGTCTCAATCTCCAGTTGTTCCTCCCAGTTTATCTGCATGCGAATGTGGGACCACTCTGCCTGCCAGCCCCTGCCTTGCTGGGTTAGCTAGCTGCTGCCTTGCTCACCCTGGTCCTTCAGTCGATGCCTGGTTGTCTGTCCTCTCTGCCCAGCTCCCTGTCTCCACCCCTTCTATTGATCTAGATGAATGCTTCTTCTTTAACTCCTTGTCAGACTTCCATATAGTTCAATTTTCTGTCAGTTCTGATTGTTTTTTGTTTTTAAATTTGTTGTACTTTTTTTAGTTGTGCAAGGAGGCCCAGTGTGTCTACCTATGCCTCCATCTTGGCAGTAAGTTCTGTTATTTTTATATAACTTTTATAGTTATATGCTATGGCTGAATGTTGTGGACCATTCAGCCTGGTTTCAGGAGTTGTAACCTTTACCCCATGGTGGACTGTGTAAGAGCCCAAGGGACCCACTTCATCTGGGTCTGTTCTGTCACAAGGATGTGAGCTACTAAGGAGACAAAGCTTATCTCCCTGGCAGGAGTGCTGCTTCTGCCTCATCCATCTCTGGCCTCAATGCTTGGTTGGCAGTCAATGACGGGTAAGACTCCTCAAGGGAGGGGCAACCTAAGCCAGACACAACCACTTGGGAGGTCTCATGGAAGGACTTGGGGGCTGCAGCAAAGAGGATGTGATGGATCCTCGCCCCCCGGCTATTCTGACATAGCCCGAGTCCTCATTTCCATCTGGGAGATGTCTCCGGCTTCCTAATTGGCTTAAAGCCTGAAACTGTGGGGGCAAGCGGTGCAGCCCTGTGCCGGCCAGGATGGCTCCCTGGGTGATCGGGCATAAGAAAGAATTCCTAAAGTCCTGTGACACCTGCTTTGCTAAGAGTGCTCTCACTTAAGTGATAAGTGTCCCAGGAGGAAATGAGATTGCCTCCCAAAGTTTTACAACCCCCTTTTCTGACAGACACTGACTCAGATTAAGCCCTCAGATTTGTTTGAAATGTTAACCATTGTTTGATCCTTGATGCCTGACATACCTGTATTCCTTTGTATTTGAACCCAATAAAAGCCTAGTGAGGAAGGGGCTCTGGGTCATTCTCCTCTGAGAGTTTGGCCACCTCTCCTCCCCAAGCAGATCATGTCTTGGTAGTTTTTATTTTTATCCATGATGAACAGGGGGTTCTACGGGCGCAGCCCTCCGCAGCTGGAATTATTTATTTAATTAATTTAATCAACCCAGTAATTGCTTACTTATGTTGTGTGTGCCAATGAGAGCTTTATGTTAGGTGAAAAGTAGTTAGGGAGGGCAAGCATGGCCCTCACCTATGAGTTTACATACTAGAAATAAAGACTGCCCACCAAACAAGGATATTGCTATTAGGATACATGTACAATCATGGAGAGTACCAACTTGAAGATGGAATAACATGCACGGTGATGTATGTTAGACTCTAGAAGTAGAAGTGGTCTGTAATTTAGCATGATGGAAGTAAATTAATATTTACTGGGGGGTAAATTATAAGAGCTAGCCTTAAATGATAAACTTATAGCATTAATAGCATTACCATTGTGTACCAGGCAAGGATTTAAATACCTGCAGATGACACATATGCTGCTCACTGCCATCCCATCTCACATATGAGAACACTAAGGTGAGATGAGGATGGAAGAAAGTGGAGGGAATAAGTCACACATATGCTTGTATCTTAAGTTAATAAGCTTGGATTTTAGTTTGTGACAGTTGAAAACCACTGCAGTACCTTAAATATCGTCAGATTTGTGTTTTCCATGAGGAAAGTTCATTAGGCAGGGGAGGGATAACTTAGTAATCCAGATGGTGTCAACCTTAGTAGTTAGTCGTTATTACTAAAATAGAGACTGTTGGTTTGAGTGTAGTAAAAATAAATCAGAGACAGTAAGAGGAGAAGTGCTAGATTGGATGATTCACTAGACATGTGGTTTGAAGAGTAAGAGTAGCATAATACCTCACGTGTAGGTTTAGAAAAAAATTGTGCTCTTCACTAGGAAATAAGATTAATATGGAATATGGAGAACCAGGAAGTTAAAGTGGGGCAGGTATGTATTTTAGACATGTTGAACTTCAGGTAACAGTGGGAATATCCAATCTGTATTTGTCTGTACAGACCTGGAGAGGAAGGTGAGGAAAGAGACCATGTCACAAATGCCAGGGAAGGAGAACTGTGCCAGCACATAGCAAGACCCTCAGTCTGTCATTGGCTGGTTGTCAAACAAGGCCTTCCAGAGATCATGATCTTAAGTGATACACAGAACTTCTGTTAGCAACAATTTTTCAAATTCAATTGCAACACTTGAACCTTAACCTTTACACAAGTTTTATGACACTATAAGAGGCGTTCTTCAGAAATATAATAAGAATTGACATTGGTGGTCAGTGAAAATGACTTTGGAAAGCTACATCACCCTAGGTGCTTCCTAAAATATACAAGAAAAATCAATTTATACTTGGCGTAATTTACCATGAAATATACTTCCATATTCTCAGGACTAAAGTCAAATTTCTGGCAGATTCGGGAACTGTTCATCAAAATGTTTAATAGGAATTATAGTAGCTAATATTTATTGAATGAACATTCTATGCTAGGCAGTTGTATACATTTCTTACATGGATTAGTTTATGTTAAGACTCATATTCAGCTTTCATTTACAGTAAGAAAGTGGAGGCATTTAAAGGTAAGAATTAGTGGAAGGAAACCCACCGGAACTTAGGCAGGTCAGCTATAGGACCTGCACTACTATCAACGACCTTGCGGCAAGTCTCTCAGAGTCCCTTCAGATAAACAGCTAACAGCTTTCTTAGCTATAGTGAGCACTGATAAAATGATATTAATAGAAAAATTTGAAGGCAATAATTTTTAAACATTATATTATTCAACTGAAAACAAAGCAGAAGTTTATTTTAGTGCTTCACTCAACACTTCTAAAATAGCTGTACCTTCTTCATAGCCTCATTTTCTGTTATGATTAGAGTCTGGGGACCAAACAGAAAAGCTGAGTTTTGGCAACTTTAATCCTAAAAAGTTCTGATTTTTGTTTAAATTTGTTGTTGTCTTTCTTTTGGTTGTGGGAGGAAGCACAGTATAGCTACCCGCACCTCCATCTTGGCCAGAAGTCCTTGCAATCTGCCCTTTTATTCTCAGCTCATCTGTGTCACTGTTTCTTGCACATACACAAACCCATCCTTCTAGCCATCTTTCTTACTTTTTTATCCTTTTTCAGGCTATCTTATTAGCATATTCTTCCTATTTCCTTTATCTTCCTTACTTTTGTAGTTAAAAATATGTGCATTGTGACTTACACACAAACAATGCTACAAGTAGATACAGCTATATCAAATGTATGCAGTGCCTTATGTTTTAAAGTGAAATAAGACAATAACCAAAGCCAGCCTCATGAGTTGTCAGCAGTCCCCTCTAGACTCTCCATCAACACCTCCATCTAGTCCTACATCCTCTTTTAATTAAAGCTGTTCTTTTATAAGCAGCAGCACTCAAGAGAAATAAACCACTATTTTTTTATTCAAGTTTATAGGTTTTTCTGTTTTGTTTCATTATTAGTTGCAAGAGAATTATTTTTCTGCAGCAAATGTGCTGAGTTTCAGCTTTATTATGGGCTAAATAAGCTTTTATGTGTTGGCCATGGCACCGACCCCACCACCATTAATAACACTGGTTTTTTTTTGTTGTTGTTGTTTGTTTTTTTATGAGGAAAAAATGCTGTGACTTCCACACAGTCAATTTTCAAATGAACTACTGGAGCATCACCTGTTTGTCAATTGAGAACTGCCTTTAAGAGTCTAAATCTGTCCCTGCTGGTCCTGGATCTTTAGTGAGAATTCAGAAGATTTGGCTGAGGACTGCCAAACTGAGCTCAGAGATGCAGTCTCTCTTTCTTCCCTCAGTATATCATGTCAAAGCCTCTGATCCAAACAGGAGTCTACATACTCTTTACACATGACTTTTACATCAGTAATATGGACTTGGATACATAGATTTTATTTCTAGTCTTTTAGGAAATAAACATTTTAAATGAAGAATCCCAAATTCAATTTCTTTTTTAAAAAATTCTTTTGTTGATTTGAGAGAAAGAGAGATTTTATTGTTCCACTTATTTATGCCATTGATTGATTCTTTTATCTACCCTGACTAGGGATTGACAACCCTGATATATCAGCATGATGCTCTGATGAAATGAGCTTCCCAGCCAGGGCCTCAACTTCATCTTTTTAATTCTCCAAAATCGCTAGGAACTTAATTGGCATAGTCTCTTACTCTTTGCCTTGTATCTTTGTGAGTATATGTACATTATCTTTGTTTCTCCTTTTTGTTTCTCCATTTTGAACTTTAATTCCTGCTCATAATCATGTATTTCAAAATTATTCAATACTGTTTCTTAGAAAGAGTCACAAATGGATTGTAACTCAGTTGCTCAATTTATTAATATATATGAAGGTGCATAAATGAAAATGTTATAATAAATTGACCCACTTGCATTGACATAGGCATTTAAAGTATTTTTGTGGCATAGAAATCATATTGTGGGCAGGCAAGTGTGGGAACAAAAGGGCCCATAAGAAGGATGTTTAGCAATAATCTACATGGATGATGTTATGAGGAAAGAAGTGGTGCAAATGGTTAGAAATGGTTGGATTCTGAAGGCAAAGCTGCTAGAATATGGAGTGTGAGAGAAGAGAGAAGTCAAGAATGATTTAGAAGTTTTTGTGTAGCCGGTTGGCAAAATCCCATTGCTGAACATTTTCATGAGATTAAGTTGAGTTAGACTGGGTACCAAGAAGTCACTGTTGGATACACTTAGGTATTCTTACAAGACTTCCATGAGCAGATTGAGTCCAAAATTGGACATATGAATGTTAAAAATTCAGCATCAAGAGCTCAAATTAGCAGAGATTCAAGACAAAGACTGTCTCTAGCAATGAAGAATGTATACCTTTGTGGAACATAACTAAGATTTATGGGCTGTTGTAAATTGCTAGGCAGGGAACCTTAGCAATAGAAGAGAGGGATTCTACACCTAGAAAAATTAAGTGACTTGGCCAAGGTTACACAGAACGGTAAAGTCTAGATCAAAGCTTAGATTTTGGCAGCCTGTTCTTACCTGCTACAGTAAAGTGCCTCATACAAAAACTTGTTTTTTAAGCATTTCTCCAATGAGGGGTTCTACCCTCTTTTTCAAAGCATTTTACAATCATTTTGAACATATATGCATATCTGATCCTTTTTTCTCTGTGATATAATGGATTTACCAAACATTTACCGCTATTTTCAGAAGGTTTTCCTTTCTTCCTATACTTAACCTGTTTTCCAGATTCCCTACCCAAAATAACATACTACCCAAAATAGCACACAAGGAATACTTTGTGTTTTCACTGAGTACTAAGGACTGAATTTTGTCTCACCCAAATTCATATGTTCAAGCACTCACCCCCAATGTGATGTATTTGGAGACAGGGCCTTTGGGAGAGGTTTAGATGAGGTCATAAGGGTAGGCGCTCATTAGGGGATTCATGCCTTTATCAAAAGAGCCTTCAGGGGGCTTATTCTTCCTCTGTCTCTTTATGCCATGCTAGGACATGGTGCAAACGGCTGGGAAGACAGCTGTCACTCGAACCTGACCATGCTGTACCCTGGTCTCAGACTTCCAGCTTATGGATCTCTGAGAAAAAAAATTCTATTATTTAAGTCTCTGAGCCTATGGTACTTTGTAATGGCAAAATGAGCTGACTAATACTCCCAGGAAATTACATGGAATGCTTTCAGTGCCCATCTGTGCCGTGTCCTGAATTTAATTTCTTATACGTATAAAGCAAATAGCAGTTTACAAAGCACTTCCCACATCTTCCCATTGCTTGTTTGATCATGACAACCCTATGCTGTGGATCATGGATCATGGATGTTCTAGCTTAAAAAGAACACACCCCATCTTGGTCTCAATCTTGGTAAGTGAGAAGAGCATATGGAAATGAAACTCAACCATTCTGATTTTACACCTCATGTTCTTTCCATGATCACAGGACAAAGGCATCATTACCACCTGTCCAAATTCAGTGACTTGGGAGAGAAGTAGTGAACACAGTGGTTTATAGCACAGCCTTTGGAGCAGGATCCTGGGCCTAAATTGTGCCTCCACTACTGTTTATATTTATGACTTTAGACAAGCTATTAAAGTTTCTCTGTCTTGGTTATCTTCTTTTGAAAACAAGATGTGAATACCATGTGGACTGTGAAAATTAAAGTTATTCAATGGGAAATATCTCAAACAGTGCTTAGTATAGAGAAAGCACCCTATAAACATTAGCAATAATTAATATTATTTTTCTTTTATTGCATTTCTGAGAGGTGTGTGCAGTGCCCTTACCAAGTACTTATCACAAAAAAGCAAGAAGTCACTATTTAACTTCCTCTTTCTCATCTGTTGTTTTGTTCCACATTGATAGTTACATGTAATATTTATCATCATCTATTTTATTATAACTCTGAAGATTAATTCACCATAGTTCCTCTTATGTACAGGTTGAGAGGTTTTAGTAATCAATTATGGTCTCTTCTAATCATCCTCATTATGGACTGTGTGGCAAAAGGCAACTAATTTCTTTCTGAACCTTTGCCCTTTTCTATCTCTCAATATATTTTTCTATTGCTTACCATTTAATCATCATAAAAATCTTTCTCTCATGAAAAAAAAATTTATCTCCCCTAGAGATCATTCTATACTGTTAGTAACTTCCTATTAACTTTTACCTGACTATTTTATTCTGTGGTATATTATCCTAAAAATTGAAATCATTTTTTTCTTATTCTCATTTTTCAATTGATCAACACATTTTGTTTTTGTTACTTGCAGCAAGCTAAAGTTGGAATCTTTCTAATTATGAAATTAGCCTTGGTATACTATTTTTACCCTAATCATTTGTCAAGTATGCTATGTTAGATAATCTTCTCAGAAAGTGGAACAAGGCAGATTTCCATTTCTAGCTTTAATAGGGTTGGATCATTGGAATTACATTTTAGCTGTAATTTTGTCACATTGGAAAGTATATATATATCCCTTTTCTCCTCTGACAGTCATAAGAATATTGGGAGAGTTAAGTGAGTTATGAATGCTACCATTCAGGAGATGTTAGAGTACACTGAAAATGAACCTAAAATTTTTGTGGCTTAATGCAACCAAGGTTTATTTCTCATTTACACAGTCATTGATGGGTTCAGTGGGCCTCTGAGGCAGCTGATGTCCACGCAGCTGCTTGGCAGTCCAGACTCCTTGAATCCTGGAGCTTGGCCATCTGGACCACAGGCCTCCACTTGGCTCCATGAGGGAATAGAAGGGCAGCAGGACTGGCATAGCCTTTTCTCTGCCACAGCTGAGAAGTGGTATATGGCACTTCAGGCATATCCTGCTACTAGAAGAAACTACAAAGTGAGGAGAGAAAAGGAACTGTTGACACACATTATGGGTTTTGCCCCAATATATAAACAGTTGGATTAATCCTGCCCACAGCATAAGAACCTAACTTATGTTAGCTATTGTTATTATTCATTAAAAAAAAAAAAAAAAAAACAGAATATGGTGCTAAGGAGTCAAGAACCAGGCTGTGGCCCAGGATTTCAGTGAAAGGGGGCTAGGAGATTAATTTGCATGTTTAAAACAAGTTTCTCAGGAAAATGCTGTAGGTCCATCTTGGGGTTCTTATCACCTGCTTGCTTTAAATTAAATTTCTCTCTCTCACTTCTTCTACCTAAAATTTTTGTGTCATTAACATAGCCTTTGAACCTTTCCATAATTTTCTTACCTTATCTGCAAATTGGAGATAGTTATAGCATGTTCCTCAGAGGATGAATATACTGGCTAATTGTCCTAATGTTTTATCACACATAGTAAGAACTCATTTTGGATATGCTCTTGATCATCTTTATTGTTACAGCATTTATATCTTGAAGGTATGATTCAGTTTTTTCCTCTCAAAATGCCTCCATACACTCTAATGAACCAGTTGTATTTGTTTCCATTTGAGAGGCAGCAGGGCCTGTTTCTAACATAATTGGTATTAAGCCCACAAGATTTCTCACCTTATGCCTTTTCCTTTACACTGTCATTCCCCAATTCCCAGGAACAAACATGACTTAAATTAAGAAATATTTTATTACCTCTAGCCCTGGTTTCCATTTCGTCCTTATTCATAATACCAATTCTGATTACCTTTCCCAAAATATACACCTCAGTGTACCATTTCTTCATCATTCTGATGAGGCCCATTCCCCATACCAATGGCTGGATCTGGCTTCCCACTTACAGCACCTTTTACCATTGTAGATCCAGAAATGGCCTGTAGAAGTAATATCTTTCAAGGAGGACTTCCACAGAGTGCACACATAAAGGCCATACAGCCTGAATCAGAGATTAGTTCAAACCCTGGTTTTAACACCAATGGTTTCAGCCATTTTAGAGTAGCATTTTCATTCCCTTGATCCTCTATTTACCCATCTATACAATGGAAATAATAATACTAGAGAGTTTTTATAGTTGTGAAAATCAAATCAAATCTCTATATAACAGAGTGACTGGGGAAATTGCACAAACTTTCTTTGTCTCAGTTACCTTGTCAATGGGGGATAATAAGAGTACCTACTACATAGGATTATTGTGAGGATTAAATAATATGGTATGTGTATGTGCTTAAAAATGTGCCTGATGTAGAAGACTCACTCAGAATGTTAGTTGTTATTAGTTATTACTATATAAATCACCCACGTTTCTCTCATAGAGCCATGGAAAATGATATGAGTGTTAGTTATAACTCCAGGATCAGGCTCTGGCCCAGGGCTGCTGTTATGTTGCAATGAAAAGGATCCTGGAAAATAGTCATTTCAAGAAACTTTTTATTTGAGTTTAATGATGATAGTTTGATCTGTACCAACCAAATCCCTGTGGCTCTGCTGCTAACAATGTGAAACCTCTGGCAAAATTCTTCTAAAACAGAATCAGCATCTGTGAGCCCGTCTGCCCTCTGTCCTTTGCCTGGGTGATTGTGAGAACCTACTCAAACCTCAGTGTGCTCACATTTGATAGAAGGAGTTGGATGGATTGATTTCTGAATTTGAAGCAGCCCTAAAATTTACTAAATTTTTAGCACATACAAGCCTGTACCTCTTTATTAGTCATATGTTTTAAGAAACAATTTCCGAAACCACAGTTTTGAATATGTTTTAAGTAGGAAGGGTTAGCCTAGATCCTTGCAAATTAAATATTTATACGCATGAAAACCATGATAGATAGAACAAATATAGGTCTATTTGTTACCATATTATTATCTCAATTTCTATCATGCAGAGGTATTCATGAATTTCACATTTTGGCCTTTCCTATTCTTTTCTATTTCTATAATTTTCTTTTTGTTATGCTCTGTTTTCTCTTCATGAACTTCCTTTCACCTTTTTGCTTCTCTCTACATAAAACAGATGCTCTAATATTCAGGCATAAAGCTATATTACTTGATGAAGGTGGAAAAGAGAAGGAAAAAACAGCAGGAATTCTAACTTGCTTCACTGGCCTGTTGGGAACTGTTGAAGTATCATTTGGGTTGCCTTCTGGAAAAGGTGGTCTGGGACAAGGATTATTAACTGTCTGACTTTCTTTGTGATATTACCATTCAGTCAGATTCTTGGAAAAAGATTCTCTGCTTATTTGTTTGTTTGTTTGTTTGTTTTTGTCATTGAAAGTTTTTCAAATGCTACACAAAGTCCCTGAAAATCTAAATGGGGCAGAATTATATTACATATTTTAAAGCCCAAAACTACAATTATGCTAATTCAATTAAGCTTCATGAATATAATATGCAAATCAAATTGTCAAAAACTATACCAAATAGAATCATTCTTGAAGATAGAACAGATTGGTTCTGAAATTCTTTTAAGGATCACCATTTCATAAGTTCTTAAGTGGAATATCATTTTGTACAATGGAAATATACTTTAAGAACATCATCATGAATATTTAATTTGATTTTTTTCCTTTGGAAGTGGCACATCTTGATGTAAAGAGAACAATTATTTCTGTTGGCAATGGAAAGGTTTAACATATCAATATCTGAAAAGGTTTTAGATGTTATATCTTCTTTTCATTTTTATTGAGATATAATTGACATTATATTGCGCATAATATATATATTGAGATATATATATTGAGATATAATTGATATAATATTGTGTAAATTTAAGGTATACAATGTGATAAATTATGTGATCTGTTTATATATTATGAAGTGATTGCCACAGCAATGTAAGATAACACACACAGATCCATCACCTCCCAGTTACCCATCTTTTTTTGTGTGGTGAGAACTTTAAGATTCATTCTCTTAAGGACTTGCAACTATATTCTATCGTACCGTTAACTATAGCCATCGTACTGTACATTACATTCCCAGAAATTATTTGTCTTATAATTGGAACTTTTTACATTCTGACTACTTTAATTCATTTTCCCCAATGCCCTATACCTATGGTAAACACCAATCTGTTCTCTGTTTCTGTAAGGTTCTTTTTTTTTTTTTAAATAAAACCTGTCATCTTATTTGTTTATTTTTATTGTTGTTCAATTACAGTTGTCCTAATTTCCCCCCATTGCTCTCCCCTGCCCTTCCCCCCACCCATGCCCCACTCCCACAGTTCTTTGTCTGACTTATTGCACTTAAGAAAATGCCCTAAAGATTCATCCATGTTGATTTTCTTCTTTTTTCTGGCTTGGTAATATCCCATTATATATACCACTTTTTCTTTATTCATTTGTGTATAGACTCTTGGATTGTTTCCATGTCCTTGCTATTATAACTAATGCTGCAGTGAATGTGGGAGTACAGATACCTCTTAGAGACAGAATTTAATTTCCTTAAGCTATACATCCAGAAGTGACATTGCTGGATCATATGGTAGTTCCAGTTTTCTTTTTTTTTTTTTTTAAGAACTTCCACAATTTTTAAAATAATGGCTATATCAATTTGCATTCCCACAACAGTGTGAAAAAGTTACTTTTTCTCTAAACCCTTGCCAGCACTTCTTACCTTCTATCTTTTTGATAATAGCTCTTCTAACAGATGTTATATCCTAAATATAAACAGGCTTTTTCTCCAATAGGAACATAACATGATATACCACATTTTATGAAAAACAGCTTAGACAGAGATGTTCTATGTGTTATTGATTTTTATCCCACAAATATACTAACAAAAAAGCTGGTTTGAGATATCAAAGAGACCTGATACCCCTCAGCAGTTAGTATATGAAGGTTATGAAGAGTCCTTTGAAGGGCTTAATGAGGAGGAAGGAGACAACAACCTAGGTGTCTTGGGTCTTTCTGCCTCTAGTCTTGACCCAGCCCTGTGTCTGGTTATTTGGTGAGACCCCTTCTCTGCTGATCACCCATTTGACCTTCCAATGTCTAGTTCAGAGAACAGGCCCAGAACAGAAGCACAGAAGAAAGGAATACAAACAGAAAGGACCTGGTTGTTTTGTGTGTGATCATCTACATTTTATGATCACAAAATTAAAATGTTATCATTTCAGAAAATGAGATGCAAACTGGAACAAACAGCGAAAAAGTAGCCCAAAACCCTATAATCTTATCCCCAAGAAATCATCTTTGATGTCACTTCAATATTCTGTCCAAATTTTGTTTTTTTTTAGTGTAATACATATATTTCTCTTATACAATTTTGTATTTTTTTAAATGGAAAACAATATCCTGTATATTTCCCAAGTTCATCAACATCATTTTTAACATTAGCATACTCTTCCACTATGTGCATGTAGCTCGATTTGTGCAAATGCTCACCCAGCGTTGGACAGAGAGCCCGAGGCTGGTACTGATGTGCCCGTCTGCTTCAGCTTTGTATGTGGTGAATCCTAAAGAAGGCAATTGAGAATCAACCTCCTCTTACTTTAATTTTTTCCTCTTTTCATCAAAGTGGGATATTCTATAGCTACCTATATCCACGTAATAATTACAACCTCAAAATTTTAAAGTAAAAGTAATTTTTTAAGGACACCAAAAGTTACATTTGTAGTAAGTACAAACTATGCTTTCTACTAATGTTTAACAAAATTATGGATTCACTTTTGGAAGAGGAATGAACTCATTATTGATCTTATTATCTGCTCAACCAAAAACCATATTTGATTGATGGCAGTGGGTGATGTTTGAATTAGTTACTCTACATGTTTTTAATTAAATAAGTGGGAGTACTGGCACAGAGCTTATGGTGATTTACTTCTCAGATGATCATGGGTTACATACCTTGACATCTCTCCCATCCTTCTGTTTTGTAATGATATTATTTTTACTGTGAGTTACATACTGGCTTGGGGGTCTGCCCCCATTCACAACTGCCTGACCTTTGTGGAAAAAAGGTGGTGCCTCAGCCTGACTGGGTGGCTCAGCTGCTTGGAGCATCATCCTGTGTACCAAAAGGCTGGCAGTTCAATTCTTGGTCAGCGCACATACCTTGGCTGAAGGTTGCATCCCTGGTCAGGGTGGGTATGGGAGGCAACCAATTGATGTTTCTCTCTCACACTGATCTCTATCTCCTTCTTTCTACCCCTCCCCATTCCTCTGTTTCTAAAATCAAAACATATCCTTGGGTTATATATAAAAAACCCAAAGGATGATGCCTCAAATGGTGATTCTTTTGTGTGATGAAGCATCTCTTTTGTCTATAGAAAACCCAGAGGCCTCCCTTTGATGGTTTCTATTAAAACTCTTACTTTAATTTCCTCTAGGCTATTTGTGGCTGAAAATCATAAAATTGTTTTTTTTTTCCAAAGGGATTAAAGTATAAAGCTAAGAACATTAAAATCTACCCATATCATTTTAGGCATTGGCCTTAAGTTTTGAGAGATGCAAGAGGCAGGTAACTTTAGGGGTTTTGTATTTCTTTCTCTGCATGAGACCTGTAGCCCTAATTTCTCTCCTGAACTCCTGCCTTAGATAGCCAACCGTCTGATGCCCATTCACTTTGGGTTGACCCTCTGAAACCTTAAACTGAAATTTATCATCATTTTCACCTAAACCAATGGTTAACTTGTTTTTTTCTTTATTTCAGTTGTTGGCTTCACCAACCTAGGCCAAAATGCTGGGAGTCATATTGGTTATTCTACCTCCCTCACATCTTGCATTTCATCAGCTAGAAAGCCCTGACATTTCCATGTGTTTCTCAAATTTGTCCTCTCCTCTGATGCTTTATTTCTGACTTGTCTCATCACTTGATTGCATTATTTCAACAGGCCCCTAAGTAGTTTTAATATTTCCAGACTTTTCCAATTTAAACCACTAGCTCTACAATGACTTTACCAAAAGCAAATCTCATTTTTCTGGCTAAAACTCTTCAGCCCTGCCCACCATCTGTGCCATTTTTCCCCTCCAAGTGTGGCCTGTTAATCACCTGCTTAATAATCTGCTAGGGAGGGATATTGTAAAAAAAATTCAGATTACTACCCTAACAGCTTTAGAATCACAGTCCAATAAGGGAAGAGTCCAGGGATCTGGATTATAAGCAAGCTCTTAAGGTGACTTTAAGTACTGGAGGTTTATGAATCACTGACCTACCTATAGAATAAAAGGCAAGTTTCCACCAAGACCTGGTTCCTCTTAATCTCTCTAGGCACCTTCAGCTTCATGCTTTTTTTTTTGCCTGGAAGAGAGGGAACTTCTTTCAGCTTTCTCATTGGTCACTGGCTGGCTCATACATGCTTGCTTTTCTCAGATCTTCCTCAGTACAGTGCTCTTTCCCAGCCTCTTTGTCTCACTAATCACAGCACACTCAAGCATGGCGGTCTCTTCTAACCTTGATAACCATAGGATGTGGTCCTTAGACCAGCAGCTTTAACTTCACAAGTCACCTTGTTAGAAATGCAGAATCCAAGGCCCCACCCTGGTTGAACAAGCTAAGAATCTGCTTATGACAGTTCCTAGGTGATCTATAGACACTATTTCATTTGAGAAGATCTGCTTTGGGAGAGCCCACTAGAGCTCTCTAGTTGGACCAAACTGTGCTTTTGCAGAGCACGCCGAGTACACTTTGTGTATACATCTGTCTCTGCCGCTAGAGTATGGGCTCCTGGAAAGCAAGAAACTTTCCTTATTATCTCTTTATTTTCAGCCCCTCTTATTATCCCTGGCACACGGAGTGGCTCAACAAATGTTTGTTTGTTTAAACTGAGCTGACCTGCAGGTCAGCCTGGAACCAAAAAGCTGGATCTTTGATGAAATGTCCTTTTGCACAAACTGGTTATACTTTCATTTTTGGAAGCTCTTGCTTTTGGCTGAGCTGATGCTGTTTTTGTTTCCTTTTTCTAAATTCACAGATGGTGTAGAGCGTTTGCTCACAGAGAGTGAATTGCTGCGGGATGTGGATTGCTGTGGGCCAGGCAGCTGGGCTTCCCTGTTGGTTACCAGCCAGACCCTGCTGACTGAAGTTTCCTTCAGGGACTGCGCATTCATTTTTCCTTCCAGGAGGGTCCTCATTTGAGTTCAGATGTGTGTGCACATGGTGCGGGAGAGCTTCTTGGTATTAAGAATGTAATCTATCTCCACACTAAGTTACTGATGTTGCCTGTGCCATTTTCAATTCAAACTCTTTAGCATGAAACTTTTCTTACCTCTCAGTTCACATTTTCTACCCATTTTAGAAACTGTCATATTTTACCCCTTATTACTTGTATGTATATGTCTGTTTCTTCTGTTGTATTTTGAGCAACTTGAGGGCAGTGTTGTGCCTTGTCTGTCCATCTCTTCTACAGCACCCAAAATGCCTTGTACAAAATAATAAAAAGGACTTGTATATAGAATTGACAGATAATTGGGCTAATAGCCTGGAACTCAGGAGTCTGGGGTTTTCTGCTGACTTCATCACTCACCTCTCTAAGCCTAGGCTCCATACCTGTGAAATTGTGAAATGGAGTTAGTAATAAAACCTATTTCCTAAAGATGTGAGAATTCAATGAATTAATCTTTGTAAAAGACTATTACTTACTAAGTTTTGATATTTTATATATTCATTTTATCTTCATATTTCCTTCATATATGGTTACAAGCTGCCAAATAAGCCATCGGTGAGAACCTTGACATTGCTAATCCTCTCTATTCAATTTCAGTGGAACTAGTGACTATTGCTAGAGCAGAATAGCTGTTGAAGGCAAAGCTTTAACTCAAAAACCATAAAAAAATTTTGAAGGGGAGTTTAAGATGCAGGAGGTAAGTTAACCATCAGGGTATTTTGGCTGCAGTTCATGACAAATAAACCCATTAGGGATAATTTATGTTGAAGCTGTTCATGTCACAGGGAAGAGGGTTCAGTTTGTGCAGCACATACTTCTTTATTGCCCGATGTTTCATTGAAAATCACAATTTGCGATCATCTGCCTAGTGGAAGGGTTGTCGGTCATAAAAACATCATAGAAGAAAACTCAATGATGAATATTATTTATGCCAAAGACATACATTTGTATTAGCTACACACGTCCCGATGTGTGTGCATTAAAATTATGACAGCACTGGCAATTCAAATGAGGCCCAGGGAAGGGTGAGCATCAGCGTTTCTGATAAGCTGTATAAAATAATAGTTTTGGATGCAAAAATGATTTCAGCAACCCATATACCAAAGGATACTTTCCTTAAGAGCAAAGCCACATTTTCTTACATACTACTATTAACAAAAGGAATAAAAGGCAAGGGTAAAGGCAAAGAAGTAAAGAATGGCCTTCTGTACCAGAAACCTCCAACTTCTTGAATTATTTCCCAGAACTTAAAAATGCACAGGAAAGCAAATTAACTCATTCAGTCCCCATGGGTGCCATTGAGTGCGTTCCTGAAGCAACAAAGCCATGGTATAAAAAAGTTGATGATACTTGCTAAGCAATAGTGTTTACCTTGCGATTAGATGGCTTATATGAAATGTCCTTTGTGGATACAAATTTGTCTTTCTTAAACTTTAATAAAAGGTATTTTATTTTTACACAGCTTTTTCTCCTTGTTAATGTTACCTCTTTGTAGTTTCGTGTTCTTTATACATGTGAGTGAAATTAGATCTATCATAACTTATCCTAATATGCTCAAGTGGATACAAGTATGACAGAGGAAGAAGGTGGTGTTATAACAGGTAAATATCCCCTGACTTACTCTATATTATCCATTCTTTATTAATCTATCACTTTGTTTCCTATTGATTCAATCTTAAATTCTGCTAATGTAGGAGATATTGCAGATTTATAGTGTGTTAATTGCATACATTATGGTTAATAATTAATGTTTATTCATTCATGATATATAATAATTAATTTTATAAATATAGAATAATAATGAAACAGAAATATAAATAAAAATGAAATTTATAATATTTAACATTCATTTTTAACTGATATGTAGTTTAAAACCTATCACATTATTTCAGTTACTCCTCAAAACAATGCTATAAAACAAATCTTTTATTTTTTATGACAAAGGTTCACTCTGCAACTTACAAAAAAAAATGTGAAAGGACCTCTTTCTTCATTTGCTCTTTGATTTCCCAGAAGTAATTAGAATGAACACTTCAGTGTATATATTTCCTGGCCCTTTTAAAAAAATACATAGGCATCATTTTACAAAGGACTGTTATATGTTCTGAGAAATGCCTTTATTGTTTGGTTGTAAGTCATGGGCATTTTTTCATGCTGGAATGCACATACATATCATATTCTTTTAGTGTTATTTCAGTTTTGTAAGTGGAAACGTGATGTTTTAGGAAGACAAACTTTCTGGCAAATGGTGTAGGTGAGATTGCAGCTGGTATCAGCCTGATTCTGGAACTGTGCTTATGACCACTATACATTTGCCTCTCCGAATGTATTGTAAACATCTGACTGTCGAAATCTGGAGGGCTGGAGAATTATTTCCCAAAGGTTTTTATAAATTATTTTGTTTCACCTTCCTGCTCTGTTAATTTCAAGAAGATTATTGATGTATCAAAATATTTAACTTCAATCTAAATTATTTACAATACTATAATAAACCTATTAAGGAGAGGAAGATGGCAGCATGGTAGGAGGAGGCAGATTCCACTTCCCCCTACACACGGGAGAAAAACCTAGCCAGCCTACGAAGGAACAGAGCAGACAGCCAACAGTACCACAGCATAGATGAAAATAGGAGATCAAAATCTGTAGTGGACATTGAAAAACCTGACGGTAAGGAGAATTTTTCAGGATAATAAGAGCCCAGGGATCAGCGCGGAGACTAGGGACACTGAAGCCCCAGGCCTGGTGCTTGCTGGGTCTGCCACTGGGCTCTAGGGAGGGAGCCAGATCAGCTGCTCGCTCCCCAGCCAAACAAAGGTTGAGCAACAAGGGGAGAAACCTGGTTGCTTGAAGTCTCACAGAAAGGACTTAAGGTCTGAGTGGCAACCATGCTGGGGATGTGAGCACCCACACATAGCCCTGGGAGGAGTGCATGCCAGAGCCCATGCGACCAGAGACACCCACAACAGGAGGAGGGGGCTTTGTGGAAGACCCGTAGCCCATGCCTGGAACCCGGGGAGCGAGAGTGATCCATGGGAAAACCAGAGCCCATGCATATGAACCCAGGGAGTGCACATGATCCATGGGAAACCTGGAACTCACTCCTGTGAACTTAGGGTGAGTGTGGGCACAGTGGAAACCCAGAACCCACACCCATAAATTCGGGCAGTGCTCACGCTACACAGGAGAACTGTAGCTCACACCTATAAACCTGGGGAGAGAGCACAATCTGTGGGAAACCTGGAGCTCACCCCTGTGAACCTAGGGTGAGCATGCAAAATGTGGGAAACCCAAGAAGCCCATACTTGTAAACTCTAGCAGCATGCGTGTTCTGCAGGAAACCCGGGATCTGCACCCGTAAACGAAGGAGGGTACACACCTGTAAACCCTGGGGAGCGTTCCATCCATGGGAGACCCAAGTGCACACCCATAAACTGGGGAAAGCATGCGCTCCCCAGCAGGCAAAGAGCCAACGCCTTGAGGCACTTCGAGGAGAGGTGCTGGGCTAGCTCTAGGGAGAGTAGCCAAAAGCTGACTGAGTGCTGAACAGTGAGAAAAGTGATACCATCACCCCTCTGCTATTGCAGCCAGGAAGACCAGAAAAACTGGCTTGGTAAGTTTGAAACCAGCAAGAGGTTTTTTTTTTTTTCCTTATTTTATTTTTTTTTATTTTTATCTTTTTTATCTCTCAATTTCTTTTGTTTCTCTTTACTTCTTTCTTGTTTGATTCCTTCTTCCTTTCTTTCCAATTTTATCTCTTCTTCCTTCCCCCTTTTTTTCTTTTTTCATTTTTTGTCTCTTTTCTCTTTTCAAATACCCACAAGTGAGACAAAAAACAAACAAACATGGAACTGTGAAAAACCCAGAGTTGGTCCCAAAGATGGGGCATCCCAAGAGCTGAGACAGTGGAAACTGAACACCAGGATACCCGAAAGAGACTGCACCAATGAATCTCACAGGTATTCTACCACAGAAGTTCACACCATAAACCCAGGGAGCCAAAACAGATCAACTTAAGAAGCTGAGGCTAACAAGAAGAGGCTCACAAACAATGGGAAGACAAACAAACCACCCCCAAATGAAAGGAAAGGAGGAAGCCCCAGAAAGAATGCTAAATGAAACGGAGGCAACTCAGCCATCAGATATTGAGTTCAAAGCAATGGTTGTCAGGAAGCTCCATGAGCTCTCAATGAGCTACCAGAAACTACAGGGAAGCTACGATGAACTCACTGCAAATTATATCAACTTGAAAAAGGAAATAGAAACAATCAACAAGGGCCAAGAGGAAATGAAGAATACAGTTTCTGAACTGAAGACCACAATACAAGGAATCAAAAGCAGAATCGATGAAGTGGAAGATCGGATCACCAAGTTGGAAGACAAAGTTGAAAAAAACACCCAGAAAGAGCAAGCAAAGGAAAAGAGGCTCAGAAAGAATGAAGAGGGATTAGGAGAAATGCATGACAACATGAAACGGAATAATATCCGTATAATAAGGATACCAGAAGGAGAAGAAAGAGCAAGGGATAGAAAACCTATTTGAAAAAGTAATGATGGAAAACTTCCCTAATTTGATGAGAGAAAAAGCCACGCAAACCCAGGAAACACAGAGAGTCCCAATCAAGAGGAATCCAAAGAGGCCCACTTCAAGACACATCATCATTAAAATGACAAAATTCCAAGACAAAGAGAGAATCTTAAAGACAAAAAGGGAGAAAAAGGAAGTAACATACAAGGGAGCCCCGATCAGGTTATCAGCTGACTTCTCAATGGAAATGCTCCAAGCCAGAAGAGAATGACAAGAAATATTCCAAGTAATGAGAACCAAAGGCCTGCAACCAAGACTACTTTACCTAGCAAGGCTTTCAAACAAGATAGAAGGCCAAATAAGGAGCTTCCCAGACAAAAGAAGTCTAAAAGAATACACCTCTACCGAACCAATTCTACAAGAGATGCTAAAGGGACTGCTTTTAGGAAAGGAAGGAAGAGAGAGAGAGAGAGAGGAACACAGGTACAATAATGGCAATGAATAAGTACCTATAAATAATAACCTTAAACATAAATGGATTAAATGCTCCAAACAAAAGACAAAGAATACCTGAATGGATAAGAAAGCATGACCCACACATATGCTGCCTACAAGAGACCCACCTCAGGACAAAAGACCTACACAGACTCAAAGCGAAGGGCTGGAAACAAATTCTCCAAGCAAATAGACAGGAAAAAAAAGCCAGGGTAGCAATACTCATATCAGACAAAATAGACTTCCAAAGAAGAGCCATAAAGAGAGACCCAGAAGGTCACTTCATAATATTCAAGGGAAGAATCCACCAAGAAGACATAAACATTGTGAATATATATGCACCCAACATAGGAGCACCTAAATACATAAAGAAAATCTTGGAGGACTTCAATAAAGATATTGACAGCAACACAATTATAGTAGGATATTTTAACACCCCACTGTCAAAAATGGACAGATCTTCCAAACAAAATGTCCACAAAGATATTGCAGCCTTGAACAACACTCTAGATGAAATGGACTTAACTGATATATACAGAGTCCTTCATTGCAAAGAAACAAAATACACATTCTTTTCAAATGCATATGGAACATTTCAAAGATAGACCACATGATAGGACACAAAACAAGCCTCAACAAATTTAAGAAAATTGAAATCATACCAAGCATTTTCTTCAAATAAAGGGACTGAAACTACAAACAAACCCCAAGGAGAAAAACCCAAAACACTCAAAATCATGGAGATTGAATAGCATGCTATTAAACAATGAATGGATCAAGAATGAAATTAGGGAAGAAATCAAAATGTTTCTGGAAACAAACGAAAATGAACTCACAAAAACCCAAAACTTATGGGACACAGCAAAAGCAGTCTTGAGAGGGAAGTTCATAGTGATACAGGCCTACCTAAAAAAGATAGAAACATTTTAAACAAACAACTTAATCCTACACCTAAAAGAACTCGAGGAATAACAACAAAGACAGCCCAGAGCAAGTAGAAGGAAGGAAATAACCAAGATCAGAGGAGAATTAAATGACATAGAAACTAAAAGCACAATCGTAAGGATCAATGAATCCAGGAGCTGGTTCTTTGAAAAGATAAACAAAATGGACAAGCCTTTAAGTAGGCTCATCAAGATGAAGAGAGAGAGGACTCAAATAAACACTATCAGAAATGAAAGAGGAGAAATTACAATTGACACCACAGATGTTTGTAAGAAATTACTATGAAGAAATGTATGTCAAGAAATTTGAAAACCTAGGTGAAATGGACAAATTTCTAGAAAAATATAGTCTTCCAAAACTCAATGAAGAAGCAGAAAGCCTGAACAGCAGATGAAATTGAAGCATTAATCAAAAACTCCCAACACACAAAAGCCCTGGACCAGATGGTTTCACAGGAGAATTCTACAAAGCATTTAAGGAAGAGCTAACCCCTATCCTTCACAGACTATTCCAAAAAATCCAAAATGATGGCAGACTCCCAAACTCTTTTTATGAAGCCAGCATCATCCTAATCCCAAAACCACATAAACACACAACAAAGAAAGAAACCTTCAGGCCAGTATCGCTGATGAACATAAATGCTAAAATCTTCAACAAAATATTGGCAAGCCGCATCCAACAATACATTCAAAAGATCATACACCATGACCAAGTGGGATTCATCCCAGGAATGCAAGGATGGTTCAATATTCACAAATCAGCAAATGTAATACATCACATAAACAAAAGCAAAGTCAAAAATGACATGATCATATCAATAGATGTGGAAAAAACATTTGATAAGGTACAACACCCATTTAGGATAAAAACACTCAGCAAAGTGCGAATAGAGGGAGCATTCCTCAACATAATAAAGGCCATATATGAGAGACCTACAGCCAACATCATACTCAATGGGCAAAAACTAAAATCTTTTCCACTAATATCAGGAACAAGACAAGGATGCCCACTTTCACCACTTCTATTCAATATAGCATTGGAAGTCTTAGCCACAATGATTAGACAAGGAAAGGAAATAAAAGGCATCAAAATTGGAAAGGAGGAAACAAAACTATCATTGTTTGCAGATGACATGATAGTGTACATAGAAAATCCTATAGACTCAGCCAAAAAGCTGCTCAACCTAATAAATGAATCTGGCCAAACAGCCAAATACAAAGTCCATATCCAGAAATCAAAGGCATTTTTGTATAGCATCATTGAAACAGCAGAAGCAGAAATCGAGAAAAAAAAATCCCATTTGATATAGCAAAAAGAAAAATAAAATGCCTAGGAGTAAACCTAACCAAGGAGGTAAAAGACCTGTATGCAGAAAACTATACAACACTGAAGAAAGAAATCAAAGAAGACACAAATAAATGGAAGCATATACCATGTTCATGAATCGGAAGAATTAATATTATCAAAATGACCATCTGCCCAAAGGTATTTACAAATTCAATGCAATACCTATTAAAGTACCAATGGCATATTTCACAGACATAGAACAAACACTCCAAAAATTTATATGGAACCATAAACGACCCGGAATAGCTACAGCAATTTTGAGAAAGAAGAGCAAAGTAGGAGGGATCACAGTACCTGATACCAAACTGTATTACGAGTCCACTATAATCAAAATAGCCTGGTACTGGCATGAAAATAGGTACATGGACCAGTGGAATAGAACAGAGAGCCCAAAAATAAGCCCAAGTCTCTACAGTCAATTAATATTTGACAAAGGGGGCAGCAACATAAAGTGGAGTAAAAATAGCCTCTTCAACAAATAGTGTTGGGAGAACTGGACAGCTACATGCAAAAAAAATGAAACTCGAGCACCAACTTACACCATACACAAAAATAAATTCAAGGTGGATAAAAGATTTAAATATAAGCCGTGACACCATTAAAGTTCTAAAGGAGAACATAGGCAGGAAAATCTCAGATATTTCACGCAGCAACATTTTTACTGATATGTCCCCTAAAGCAAGGGACATAAAGGAAAGAATAAACAAATGGGATCTCATCAAAATAAAAAGCTTCTCCACAGCTAAAGAAAACAGCATTAAAATAAAAAGAGAACCAACCGTATGGGAAAACATATTTGCCAATGATACCTCAGACAAGGGTTTAATCTCCAAAATATATAAAGAACTTACATGACTCCACTCTAAGAAGACAAGCAACCCAATTAAAAAATGGGCAAAGGACTTGAACAGACGCTTCTCCAAGGAGGACATACAGAGGATCCAGAGACACATGAAAAGATGCTCGATATCCCTAGCTATCAGAGAGATGCAAATTAAAACCACAATGAGATACCACTTGACACCAGTCAGAATGGCCATCATAAACAAAGCAACGAACAAGTGTTGGAGAGGTTGTGGAGATAAGGGGACCTTAGGGCACTGTTGGTGTGATTGCAGACTAATACAACCACTGTGGAAAGCAGTATGGAATTTTCTAAGAAAACTAAAACTGCATCTGCATTTTGACCCAGCAATTCCACTGCTAGGATGATATCCTAAGAACCCTGAAACACCAATCCAAAAGAACCTATGCACCCCAATGTTCATAGCAGCACAATTTATAATAGCCAAGTGTTGGAAGCAACCTAGGTGCCCATCAGTAAATGAATGGATCAAAAAACTGTGGTACATTTACACAGTGGAATTCTATGCAGCAGAAAGAAAGAATGAACTCCTACCCTTTGCAACAGCATGGATGGAACTGGAGAGCATTATGCTAAGCGAAATAAACCAGGCAGTGAAGGACAAATACCATATGATCTCACCTTTAACAGGAACCTAATCAACAAAACAAACAAACAAGCAAAATATAACCAAAGACATTGAAATTGAGAAGAGGCTGACAGTGACCAGAGGGAAGAGGGGAGGGAATTTCAGGGGAAAAGGGGAAGGTTTTATCGCAACAAGTATAAAGGACACATGGACAGAAACTAGGGGGGTGGAAATGGGAGGGAGGTTAGGAGGGATGGGGTGGTGTGCTGGGATGGGATAAAAAACGGAAAACTGTACAAGAACGATAATTAAAATAAAAAAATATATTAAAAAAATTCTATTAAGGAATGGCTCTGACCTGCTCATGACAGAATCAAATTGCTTTATCTGTCTTAAGAACTGCTTTTTTGGAAAAATATTTTTAACAACCTATTCTGCAAACAAAAATGATGGTGTTAAATGCAATGGGAAGTTTCTACTTGATGAACAGTTCTAGTCTTTCCTTTACTGAGTGGGATGGAGAAAAGATTGGCATGGAGGCTTGTACAAGGCCTCTATAAGGACTAAAGAAATATTCATTCCTTCAACAGTATTCATTGAGCAATTTCTGTTTTCCAGGCACCAAGTTCGGCTTGTGTAGTTAACCTGAGAACAGTGAGACAGTCCTGTTGGACGATTAGATTCTAATGGCAGTGGTTGGCGATTGGGGAAATGCTTCCTCCAGTTCATTTGCAAAACAGATGGGTATAAATTGCAAGTAAATTTACTAAATGCAAACTTTGACTGGCATTAACTACTTTTTCTTTTTGTTGTTTTCCTGGTACTAAAATTCTTTAAGGATATTTTTCTCTAGAAAATAAATTATGCCTTTAAATATCCAGAGCATCTTCTCTTCATTTGTGGCACTGAGTTAACAAAGGCCCTCCATTAACATAGTGAGTAATAGTTAATTTGACATGACTAGCCCCTTTGAGGGAGACCAGTCTTTTCTGGCTGAATTCCAAATCAGATGGCCAGGATAGCTTCATTATTATTCTTTCTTCTTTTAAGGTTCTACTTTGTAAACGACATGATTGAGAGACACATTCTAAGAAAAGCTCATGAGGATGAGCTGAGCTCCTCCTGGTGATCGTTTGGAAGCTGTGGTTATTTTTTGGGTGAGATTAAGATCTGGCACTTTATCAGCCAAATCCTCTGTTTAATTATATAGGTGAGATAATTGCCAGTGGAGTAGTTCAGTTAATAATTATAGAAATCCCAATTTAGCAAGAAAAACAGGGTGAAACAAAAGCTGATTTCAGCCAAACCGATTGTCAAAAATGTGAGGTTTTGAAAATTATATATTCATTTGTATCAAATTAAGTCATATAATGTCAATAGCAGTGCAATTGTGGAAATTCCTCATTCAATCTATAATTTGTAAAACTGCCATAAAGACAAAGATTCGACAAGAGAAAAATATAATATTAACAAGTTTTCATTATAATAAAGGTGAGACATTTTCCTGAATAAAAAGGAGAAATAATTTACTCTAAGCCTCCTTTGAGCACACTCTAGACATCTGAAAAGAGGAAAAGGCAAGTGTACATAAAACTATTGAAGATATCAGTTTTCTTTTTTTCTATCAAATTAGTCAATGAGTATACAGGATTTATTTCAGAAATGTATGGCTCTACCTAACATAATTAATCATTTGTACTATGAGGATTGTTATTAATATCATCACCGTCACGAGCAATTTGTTTGATAAAATTTTGTGATTCATGTCAGGTAATTCCTTGCAGAGCTGACCAAATTATTCTTCTGGATTGTGTTTTCATCTCTTAAACTCTCTGCATTTAGTTCAATGGTTGCTAAAAGCGTAGCTTTAAAAAATAGCAAAGAGCTGTCTTTAAATAGGAACTACCTATTTGTACTCATAATATTTTTAAAGAAATGTGTTATTGACTGTTAGATTAAAGCACTTAAAGTTCTTTTAAAATTTCACACATTTTCTCTATTAATTGTAGCAACATTTTCTAGATTTCCTCAATTAAGGAAAATCCTACATAGCTTTAAGTTTTTGCATTGTTTTGAATATTTTCTTAACAAGTTCAGTGATATAAGAATTATATGAAACTGCCTACAGTGCAGAGAGTGATCCATTTAAAGAAAGATATTAGCCCTGGCTGGTGTAGCTCAGTGGATTGAGCGCGGGCCTGCGAACCAAAGAAGCGCGGTTCGATTCCTAGTCAGGGCACATGCCTGGGTTGCAGGCCAGGTCCCAGTGGGGGACACATGAGAGGCAACCATACATTAATATTTCTCTCCCTCTCCCTCTCTCCTAACCTTCCCCTCTAAAGATAAATAAATAAAAATCTTTAAAAAGAGAAAAACGAAAAAAAAAAGAAAGATATTAAAGCTGAAGCCAGAAAAAAAAAAAAAAAGATATTTTCAATGTTTTCTGAAATTGAGCAGAATATTTGGGTGTGGGGTATGAGGGAAAGGATGCAGCTCTACCAGTGTGATTTTATTTCAATGTGTCCTTCCCCACCAATACAAATTTCCGCCTGCCATTCCTCCTCAAAATATCCTAATTGCTTCATGTTGCTCAGGGTTACAGGAAATGCTTGTAACACGGTTTAGGAGGCACTTGTGAAGAGCCCTGTGTGACTCGTTCACACTCACTTCTCTATGCATCATTTCAGTTTAGTTTTTGAATGTACCTTGCTTTCTTTCATTTTCCACACTGTTCAACACACTTGCCTGCCTCTGTGGCAAACTAATTTCATTGATTACCTGCTTTTATTCCTAAATGAGATCCCCCCCTCATTCCCTATCTCAGCACATGGCATCACCATTCGCCTAGGTCCTCAAACTAGAAGTCTATACGGTGTAGCTGTAAACTAATAAACTAATAAATTACTTGCCTGACAAGTAATAAGCACACACAAATAATAATTGTTAAATGATGTTGAATGGGTGTTGTTCTTGCATACATAATAATCGCAAGGAATAATGACCAGCTCAAAGGCTCTTCTGAAGAATAAAACAGAAAGTGTGTGTCATAGTGTCTGACCCCACAAAATGTTATTTTCATAGCTTTTTTCTTCCTTCATGGAAAAAAAAATGTTCATTGAACCAAATCCCTCTTTTTAAGCCTGGTGATTGGTATGTTAATGTGGTTGACATCAATCTCCAACAAATGCCATGTATTTTTATGATAAAGAAATAGAATGTTTAATTTTTACTTGAAACATATTTAGAGCTTTGAATCTGCATGCTGAAACCAGATGATAGGACCTTCACAGGAAAAAGAGAGGTCTCAAACCGATTTTAAATACCTTGCTGTGTTACCAACTAGTTCAATTACATAGTAAAGGTTTGGGGGAAATCCATTTTAAATAGAATAAGACTCTTTTCAACAAGCTCTGAAGGGTTCATTTATATGCATCCTTTGTTTTTAAGCTTCATAGTCCCTCAGAGGAGGAAATGGGAAGCTCTCCTAGGAGTGAAGGTGATGACAAGGATGATATCAATGCCAATGGATGTTTGCAGCCATAGGTAAATCATTCATTCATACAAAAGGTGTATGTTTGTTTTACATTTTCTGAGTGAATAATAAACACTCTAATAACAAACATAAAATCATTAAAAGATGCTGCATTCTCACAAACAGGTTAAAGAAATGACAAATTCAGCAAGAGATGTGGTCTCATAATATTTTTGCAATAATTACATTTGTCTCCTCATTACACAAAAAGCCTTAAAGATTCACTGAACAGTTAAGACATTCTAATTTTTTCACACCACAAAAATAGCCACAAACACTTTGAAATAAAGCCAGATACAGAGAATGACAAAAACTGATAGTAAAAAAGAGAAATTTAGGTGCACACTTCATAGGTTATTTTAATGACCATAGTAACTGAAACTTCGATTTTACACAGATACTTTTCAGTGGGGTGCCCATTGTAATAAGGACTCTTTCTTTTGTAGGTATGATCCTTGATTTATAAGCAATTGGGTAAGATCTTTTCTGGCTTTAAAAGATGTTGTAAAATTAAGCCACATACAAAATATTTCAAATTACTTTACTTGGCATCTGGACTTACAAGGCTAATGCATATTAGAACTCTCAAAATTAACATGGCAAAAACAAAACATTGATTACCTGCTTTTATTCCCAAATGAGATCCTGGCATTCCCTATCTCAGTACATGGCATCACCATTCACCTAGGTTCTCAAACTATAAGTCTTTATAGTGTTCTGATTCTCCTCTCATTTCCCAAATCCAATCTGTCAGAAAATCTTTTTACATTTTTATTAAATTTATTGGGGTGACATTGGTTAGCACATTTATATAGGTTTCAGTCTTACAATTCTATAATAAATCATCTGTATATTGTATTGTGTGCTTACGACTCAAAGTAAAGTCTCCTTCTTTCACCATTTATCACTTTATCCTCTTCTACCTTCCCTCACCCCCTTTCCCTTTGGTAATCACCAAACTGTTGCCTGTGTCAGCAAGTCTTATACATATTCCTACCGGTTTGGAGAGACACTCTTCCGTTGGCCCTGAGCATCCCTACACGTTCTTTTTTGTGCCTAGAACGATAGGCCCTGACTTGTCTTCACCTGGGCAGTTTCTCAGAGTTGTGATTATGCAATGTCTCCCTTGGAGATAAAGTGCAGTCTTGCTTACTGATTGCTGTAAAAGTAGTAGATTCCCTAAACTCAGAGTCCTGTGCTATCATACAATCTACACATTTACAGGTGTTCACATGGGTCAAATAAAAAAAAATGGATAGTATGACCCATTTGATAATAAAAAACTATATTTTGTATTTGAAATCCAAATTTAACTCAGAATCATTTATTTATTAATTGAAATTTATATTTGATAATTGAATATTGTAAAAATGATTGAGAGATCCCATGTGTACTTTACACAATTTTTCCCCAAAGTAACATTTTGCAAAGCTGTAGTACAATATCGCACTGACACAACTCACTAATGTTATTCAGAGTTCCCAAGGGTGGTGTGCATTCATTTGTATGTTTGTGTGTGCACATGCATGTGCACATGTGTTTAGTCTTATACAGTTTTTCCATATCCATATTTTGCAAGTATCCAGCACCACAATCAAGGTTAGGAACACTTGCATCATTACAAAGGTCCCTTCTGTTGCCCTTTAATAACCATCTAATTGCTATCTGCATTTTATGTAACATCATTTGCACTTGCCAACCTCACCTATTGTTTCTAGATGTTTTAGTTTTGGTTTTGGACCCATTGGTATTTTCTATTTAGAATATAATCTATAAATAATAGGTATTTTATTTGTTTCTAATTTGAATGCCTAATTTTAATTTGTTTCTAATTTTATTTATAGCAGTGGCTAGAACTTCCAGTACTATATTGAATAAGAGTATTGAGAATGAACATCCTGGACTTATTGCTGATATTAACAGGAAATAATTCAGTCTTTTACTATTAAAAATTACATAGCAATAGTGTTTTTTTGTAGAGGCTTTTTATCAAGTTGAATAATTTCCCTCCAGTCTTAGTTTTCTACAAGTTCTTATAATGAATAGATGTTGGATATTGACAACTGATTTTTTTGTGACAACTGATATGATTATTTCTTCATTAGATTTTTTATATAGTAGATTACATGGATCTTTGAATCCCCAATCACCTTTGCCATGCCTGGCTCATGGTATGCAATTATTTTTGCACTTGGTTGAATTTAGCGTATTAGTATATTAGTAAGAATTTTTGCATCTAAAAACATGAAATATATTGCTCTGTGGTTTACCTTGTTAGACTGGATTTGTCTGATTTTTATATCAAAATTGGAGTAATAATAACCATGTAAAATGAGCTGGGAGTTATTCCCTCCTTATCTATTTTCTGTAATTATGTAAAATTCTGCATTAATTCTTTTTAAAAGTTTGGTAAAATTCTCTTGTGCAACTATTTACATCTAGATATTTCTTTTTGATGTTTTTAAATTATGAATTAATTTGTTAATGTTAAAGAGCTATTAAGATTACATATTTAATCTGGTTGAGTTGTGGTAGCTTGTGGCTTTGGAGACTAGCCTATTTCTTCTACATTATCAAATGTGTGATTACAAAGCTATGTACATGATTTTTATTATATTTTTATTGACAGCAATATCTGTAGTTTTATCTTCATTGTATTCATGACGTTTGTGATTTATGTCTTCTCTTTATTTTTGTCAGTCTTGCTATTATGTTTCAATTTTATTGATTTTTTGAAGAATCAGCTGATTGTTTCATTCTTTTTCTCTGTTGTTTTTCTATTTAAATTTAATTATTTCATTTATTTCTGCACTGTTCTTTATTATCTACTTCCTTCTGATTGATTCAGGTTTATTTTTCACCTCTTTTTCTCTTTCTTGATTATTGGTTTGAGAACTTTCTTCATTTCTAGTGTAAACTTTAAGACTATACATTTTTTCTTTATCACTATTTTCCTTGGATCCTACATATTTTGATAGATTGTATTTTTATTTTCATTCAGTTTATTGTACTTTTATTTCTCTTAAGACTTTCTTTTTTGACAATTAATTATTCAAAATTTAGAAGAGTGCTATTTAGTTTCCAACTGTTTAGGGATTTTCTGGTTACTTTTCTGCTATTGATTTCTTGTTTGATTCCACTGTGTTCGGAGGACACACTCTATGATTCTAATTCTTTTTTATTTGTTCAGATATGTTTTATGACCCCAGAAAAGGTCATCTTGGTGAGTGTTCTATAGGTAATTGAAAGAAAAATGTATGTTCTGTTATTGGGTAGAGTGTTCTATATATGCCAATTATAGTTTATTTTTTGATTGCACCAGTTAGGTGTTGTATATATCCCTGCTCATTTTCTACGAAGTAGTTCTATCAGTAATTGAGAGGGGCAATGAAGGCAATAAAATTGAGGTTTTTGTATGTATTCTTTGAGCTCTATTAGTTTTTTCCTTTGTATATATTCAAAGGCTCTGTATTTTAGGGCAGTGTATTAAGAATTCTTATGCAAGGGTGTCCAACCTGTGGCCTGCAGGCCACATGCAGCCCAGGATGGTTATAAATGTGTCCCAACACAAAATAAAAATTTACTTAAAATTTCTTTTTGTTCACCAGTTTTTGTTAGTGTTTGTGTATTTAATGTGTGGCCCAAGACAACTTTTCTTCTTCCAGTGTGGCCCAGAGATGCCAAAAGGTTGCATACCCCTGAGTGGACTAATCCTTTTATCATGTTGTAATGTTCCTTTTTGTCTCTAGTAATTTTTATTGTTCTGAAGACTATTTTATCAGATATTAATATAGCCACTCCTACTTTTTGCAATACATATTTTTTATTTCCTTTTATTTGAAAATTATCTGTGTCATTGAATTTTAAGTGAATTTGAAATGAATTTCTTATAAACAGGGTTCTTACCCACTTTACCAATCTCTGCATCTTATGTGACATATTTAACTATTTACATTTAAGGTTATAACTAATATGATGACCATGCTTTACCTTTACCATGCTATTATTTGTTACTTCTTATTGTTTCTTCTGGTTCTGGTTATTTTCCTCTATTCTTGCCTTCTTGTGGGTTACTTGAAATTTTTTTAGATTTCATCTTGATTTATACATAATATATTTGAGTGTATCTCTCTGTATAGTTTTTGTTATGGTGGCTATGGTCATTAAAATGTAAATACAAATACACACACATACATGTATATATTATATAACCACCAATAGACTCTAAATCTAGTATAAGTAGCTGGTAAGACTTATATAGTCTATTAGTATCAACATTATATAATTTGTGTGTGAGTGTGGTAAACTCATTTCATTTAGGGTCTTTTATTTCCCTCACTTATTTTAAAAGATTTTATTTATTTATTTTTAGACAGAGGGGAAGGGAAGGAGAAAGAAAGGAAGAGAAACATCAATGTGTAGTTTCATCTTTCACGCCCCCCACTGGGGACCTGGCCTGCAACCCAGGCATGTGCCCTAGATTGGTAATCAAACCTGTGACCCTTTGATTTGCAGACTCATGCTCAATCCACTGAGATACACCAGCCAGGGCTATTTCCCTCACTTTTAAATATCATTGTCTGAGTGTCATATGTTACAATTTGTTTTCATCATCAAATATCCCTGATAAAAATTCATGAGGAAATATGTACCTATATTTCTGCTCTTTCTGTTACTTCTTTTTTCTTCCTGATGCTCCAAAATTCTTTTATTATTTCCTCTCTGTTTATAGATGTTCTTTTAGCCAGTCTTAAGGGATAGATCTGCAACAACCAATTATTTCAGTCTTCCTTTGTCCAGGGATGACTTCATTTTCCCTAATTTCTAAGTTATTTTTGCCAGGTATAGAATTCATTTTTGACAGCATTTTCTAGCATTTGAAAAATATTGTAAAACTTCCTATGTTCTTCATAGTTTTAAATTAAAAATCTGCTGCTATTTGGTTAGCTCCTTATAGATAAAGGATTGTTTCTTTTAGCTTGATTTCAGCATCTCTTTTCTTGTCTTTATTTTTTAGAAGCTTAATTATGATGTGTCTTGGTATAGATTACTTTCAGCTTATCTTCTTTGAAATTTGATCCTGTTTTTGAATCTGTAGATTTGTGTCTTTCATCACATTTGGGAAGTTTTCCATCATTCATTCTATGAATACTATTAAGTCCACTTTTTTTCTGTTTTCGTTCTGGGATTCTTACGATAGGAATGTTGGATCTTGTGTTACTGTCATATATGTACCCAGTTTTCTGTTTAGTTTTTCTAGTTTATTTTTTTCAGTCTATTTAGATTATGTGAATTCTATTTATTTGTTCTCAAGTTCATCTATCTATCCTTTTTTAAAAAACCTCTACTGTTAAATACATCAAGCAATTTTTATTTCTATTATTATATATTTTAGTTCTGTAATAATCATTTGGTTCTTTTTTATAACTGCATATTTTTATTGATAACTTTCAAATTTTTCCATCTGTATCAGAAGTTGTAATTTATTTGTTGAAACATTTCTAGGGAAACTGCTTTAAAATCCATGTCAGATAATTAGAATACCTGATCCATCTCAGGGTTGGTATTAGCTGATTTTAATGCAAGTTATGATTCTTTTTGCTCATTGTGTTGTAAGTTATTTTTTATTTTATTTTGGACTTTTGCTATTATGTTTGGAGACTCTGAGATGTATTTAATCATTTATTGAAGCTGTTCTATTTTTTTTACGCTGTTTAGTTTTAGCAAGCATTTTCCGGCCTACTCTTATATGGTTCCAGTAAAAGTTAAATTTTTAGAACTTGCATTATTATTATTTTAATCTACTTTCCTGTCACTGGGTCTCCTGCTAGGATAGAGCCCATTATTGCTCCTTGAGAAGGTGGCAGCAGTTTCCCCAGGAAGGGGCACAGGGTTTCCACCCTGGTAGTGGGGAGTCTCAGTCCTGCGGGGACATGTAGCTCCCAGGGCCAGGTGCTTGTTGGGGCTGGATTTTTCTTGCAGTCTCTGCCTGTCAGTCTCAGTATCCCTTGGAGAAAATAACACGTTTCAGGCTCTCAATGTTTTCACATTGGTGGTGCTGCAGGTTCATCTTCTTTACAGTTGGTGTCAGGGAGGCTGGTTTCTGAACTCCTGTTCCGTCCAGAGAATTGAATTGCCTTCTGTTGCTAGGTTGGAAGCTAGGAAACATTGGGCCAGGGTCACCTTCTTCTGTTGGGTTTGGGGAGAGGGACTTAGGACGTTCTGTTATTGTGTTGGTTTTCCAGCCTTGGGGCCAAAACCAATTTAGTTGCTTTTTACCACTTTTCATAGTTTTTCTTTGGTTGTATCTTGCACTCATTGCAGGGTTTATAGTTGTTTGAAGAAGAAATGATAAATGGGTCCATGCCATCTTGACTGGAATGGGATTTTATCTTGCCCTTATTTTTGATTGCTAATTATGGTAACCCTAACTAGGCCACAAGTAACTTGGAGCACAAGTAGTCAACATAATGTATAGTTTGCTTATATATTTTTATTTACTTTAGCTTTACAATGAAAGTGGATTCAGTAGATTTAAAAACAATCAATAGTATAGGGCAGGGGAACCTAAACTACACCCCCCAGATCATATTTGCCCTGTAGTATGTTTTGATAAGGGCATTAGAGCTAAGAATGGTTTTAGATTTCTAAAGTGTTAAAAGAAAAGCAAAAAGGAATGTTTGACATATTTGTATGTGGACAGGAAGGTCTAAATCACTTACTATCAATCCCTTCACAGAAAAATTTTCTGACCCTAGTCTAAGGATGTGAAAAAAATAATAAAAAACTCCACTAAAGGTGGATTTAGAAAAGGAGCATTTGCTTCTTACCTTTTAAACTGATAAGCTTGATGACATTGGGAAAATTACAAAAACTCCTTATGCTATATTTTTTCCCTTTATAAAATAAAAAGTTTTATAAAAGCATTCATAAAACTCTTTCTGCATGAGATTTTAGGTCAGCCATTCATAAACTATTGTAGTTAGATAATTTTCTAAATGAGGATTATTTTAAGCCCAACTTTTTATTTTGAAAAAAATTGAAATTTATTAGAAATTTGGACAAATAGTACAGTGAATATCAACATACCCTTCACAAAAATGTACACAGTTGTTCATAATTTGCCATATTTACTCGATCTGATTTTTTTGTATGTACATATGTCTGCCCATTTATCAATTTATATATTAATTTTATGTTTTCTGAAACCTGGAAATATATTGCAGTCTTATTAATACTTTTCTCATAAATATGTAAGTATGCATTTCCTAATAAGAATTTGAAAGGAACAGGCATCATTTGAAAGCTTGGCAGTGTGGAAAGAGAAGTAAGAGTGTTAATTCAAGGTCCTATAGAAATTACAGAGATTCATGGTGGAATGAATATAAAACAAAATCCAAGGAAACTTTCTAGAACAAAGAGTGGAATTCTTATATTGAAATTAACAAAACATACACAAAGGAAAACTGACATAGAAGCAATACCTACAATACATATCTTAGTTAAGCAAAACAGACTTCGAAGATAAGAATAAAAGCTTCAGGACTATTGGTCAAAAATATTAAGTGTATTTATTAAAAAGTAAAAAAAATCTTGCCATTGGATTTCTTGATAGCAACACACGAAGCAAAACAACAGCAGAACATTTTTTTTCTCATCAAGGAAAGAAAGTGTGAGACAAGTATTTTATATCTAGTCAAGCCACCCATCAGTTATCAAACCCTAACGAAGAAACCAACAGTTTTAATGTATGGATTTGGAGATGGTTTATTATTTACTTTATTTCATGTGTGCGTGTTTTTTGTGTGGTGGGTGGAGGAGGTTTTAAAAGCCTTGGATGGGAGGAAAAAACACTAATATTTATTGAGTATTTATTATGAGCTAGATGTACTTAACAACTTCAAGTTAGGTCTAATTACCTCTATTTTTCAATATAGAAACTGATAAACCAACATTGTTTGACATATGTGACTCAGTATGTGTCAAAGCCAGGATTCAAATCTTATTGTCTTTCACTGTAAAACATTGATCTTTCTTTTATAGCAAGATCACTGTAGATTCTCCAAATTCATTGCCTGCTCTATAATACAACTCTAGTTTTTTGTATTGTTTTTAATTAAGAGAGAGGTATGATCCTACTTACTACTTTATTTAATACTTCTGTAACTGGTAAAGCCATTCATAATCCTCCTCAGTTGACAGATAGTTCTACTCTTTTTGCAGTAGCTTAAGTTCAGAACACTATAAAGAGCATAGTGATTTTATTAAAACACTTAAAAACAATCAGTTTGAAAATACAATGGTTTTACATGCTCAAATTTCCTTTCAGAATGAGTCATATCTGATAATAAGGAATAACACTGAAAATCCTAAAAGCTTTCAGCATTCATTGAACCCACGTCTATTTTGAATCCATGCAAAATAAACAAGATTTTCAATAAAAGTATTATCTCCAATCAGAAATTAACAGAGCATATAGGACTACAAATTTTAGCGTGGTATTAGCATTATCACTTTCAAGCAGAGGACAAAAAAATCATTAGGTGCCATTTCTGAGACTCTGTACCTTATCAGCTTCTGTGGCAAAACTCTGAAGTATCTACTGTCCATGCTAATTAGATCATAGCCTACCAACCACGTGTCTACACAGACGACAACAGAGCTATTAAAAATGCTCCCTGTTTCTCTTAGAAATCCAATATAAGCAATTCAATGTAGATGTTAATGCAAGAAAACACAATGGAGTCTGTAAGACACAATAAATATATTACCTAATTAAATCCCGCCCTTTGTTTGAAAGTTGGTATAAACATTTATGTCTAACTTCAGAGTTTCTAAAATGCAGCTTTATCTTATTTGATTAAATAAATGGGTGGGGTGAGTTCCTGAGAAATAGAATTGGAATGCCTGCAAATGTTCCAGTAAGTTGCAGCCTTTGTACCAGTGTCCTAACCTGGTCAATGTATACATTTGTAGATGAAGTGCCATTGTCATTAGTGAAACAATTTTTTTAACAGTTTATAACCAGGACATTTTAATTCTCACCATCCTGAAAATGGACAGACATTGACGGACCAAAGATACTTTGAAAAATACAGCAGATTTACTTTGGCTCATTGACAATTTTAAAATACAACAGTTGCTATGTCTTTTACCAGATCTCTCTCTACTCCCAAAGCAAACAATAAGATTTTAGACAATTTGGATATTCCTTTTAGTCATAATTATATTATTTATTGTATCACCTTCTCCTTTGATTTGGACAAAACATCAGATTCATCTTATTAAAATGGAAGAATTTGAAGGGGTTGTGGTATAAAAACGAAAGGAGATAGCAGCTCAGGGTCTGGCATTTTGCAAGCACTGCACTCCTACGTTTTTATCTTTGCCTCTGACAAATGGAATACCATTTCTTAGGGTTATTTAGAAAAAGTAAAAGTAATACAACAAAGCAGTATTTCAGAGGAAGCCAACTTAATGTGAAGTACAATGCCTGGTAAAATAACTGCCACATTTTAGTTAAACTACAGAAAATACAGAAGCAATTTGAAGAGGAGGAACAAATTCTAATGAACTGGACACTATCTTCCAGCCATTCTTTTAATAAAATTACTAGTTTTATTTATTAATAATAAAAGTCCTAAAATTTCTTAGTGTGGCTTACATCCTGTGAAATAATTTGACCATTTTTAATTGAATTGTTTGCTTTTCAGTATTGAGTTGTATGAGTTCTTTATAAATTTTGGATACTAACTATTTATCAGATGTGTCATTGGCAAATATGTTCTCCCATTTAGTGGGTCATCTTTTCATTTTGTTGATGGTTTACTTTGCTGCGTAAAACCTTTTTAGTATAGTGTAATCCCATTTATTATTATTATTTTTGCTTCCCTTGCCTAAGGAAATGTATCAGAAAATATATTACTGATTGCAGGAACAAGTATAAAGAACACATAGATGAAAATGGGGGGCAGGTGGAAACGGGAGGGAGGTGGGCAGGACTGGGGGGTGGGCTGGGATGGAAGTAAAAAGCAGAAAACTGTACTTGAACAATTAAAATAAAATTTAAAAAAGAAAATATATTACTAAGAGAGATATCTGAGATTTTTATTACCTACATTTTCCACTAGGATTTTTATGGTTTTGAATCTTTAATCCATTTTAAGTTTATTTTTGTATATGGTATAAGAATGTGGTCTTGCATGTATCTGCCCAATTCTCCCAACATCATTCATTAAACAGATTGTCTTTATTCCATTGTATCTTCTTGCCTCCTTTGCTGAATATTAATTGACCACATAGTTATGGTTTTTTCTGGTTTATCTATTCTATTCCATTGATCTGTATGTCTGTGTTTATGCCGGTATCATTCTATTTTGATTAGTATGGCCTTGTAGTATAGTTTGATAGCAGATAGCATGATTCATTCAACTTTGTTTTTCTTCCTAAAGGTTGCTTTGGCTATTTGGGGTCTTTTGTGACTCCATAGAAATTTTTAGGTTATTTCTTTAAAGAGGATATACAGAGGGCCAATAGACATATGAAAAGATACTCAACGTCACTAATCATCATAGAAATGCAAATTAAAACCACAATGAGATATCACCTCACACCCATCACAATGGCTATCATCAATAAATTAACAAACCACAAGTATTGGTGAGGATGTGGAGAAAAGGGAACCCTCCTGCAATGTTGGTGGGAATGCAGATTAGTTCAGCCTCCATGGAAAACAGTATGGAAGTTCCTGAAAAAATTAAAAATGGAACTGCCTTATGACCTAGTGGTTCCACTTTGAAGAAACACAAAACACTAATTTGAAAGAATATATGCACAGTTATGTTCCCTGCAGCATTATTTACAATAGCCAAACTATGGAAGCAATTCAAGTACCCATCAATAGATAAGTTGATAAAAAAGTGGTAATACATACATACAGTAGAATATTACTTGACCATAAAAAGGACAAAAATCTTACCATTTGTGGTAGTGTGGATGGACCTAGAGGGTATTATGTTAAGTGAGATAATTCAGCCAGAGAAAGAAACAAATGTCATATAATTTCATTTATATTTGGAATCCAAGCAACATTGTAAATGAACAAACAAAACAGAAACAGACTCGTAGATACAGAGAACAGACAGATGGTTGCCAGAGGGGAAGGGGATGGGAGAACTGCATGAAAAAGGTGCAGGGATTGAGAAGTACAGTTTAGTTTTAAAAATAGTCATGGGGGCTTAAAGTACAATGTAGGGGACATAGTAATATTTTGATGACTCTATGGTATCAGGTGGGTACTGGAAATACAGCAGGGGGGGACCACTTTGTAAAGTATATGATTATCTAAACACTATGCTGTACACCTAAAAAAAAATAATGAATGTAAACCAAACTTGAAAAAATTGAAAATATTTTTTTAAAAGAAAGAATTGCAAAAAGTTAGTGACTAGCTGATAAAAGCAATCACATGTAAAAAAAATGCAATAAAAAAGATCCATAATCTTCTAAGATGTAAATTTCTAGACTATTTCAGGAAAATTTGTTTAACTCTTTCACCTCATTATGACACAGCTCTACTTGATACTATGGAAAAACAATAGCATTTTTCCCAATGGTGGTATATGTGGCTTTGCAGAGGTACCAGTCTGTAAGCAATAAATAGCTTGGGCTCTGGGAAAGCCAGGTCCAGTGTTCCTAGACAGATTAGTCCCCAGGATGGCTGAGACCAATTTGTATTTTCTTACACAATATAGAAAGTATGATACATTATTTTCTTGGGGTCTCTGATCATGAAGAAATGTAAGGACAATGTAACCTTTCTAAGATTGACTGCTACTCCTTAAATTCTGCCCCCTAAGGGCAAAAAGCAAATTTGTTGATTTTTTTCCTCTTGTAGAAAATCAGTAAATGTAGCAACCTGCGATGAGTTTCCCCATTTCTAATGCAGAATTAACCAGAATTGACACTATTCTCAGATCCCAAAGAAAGCCCAACATGAGTTCATTGCCTGACTTTGCCTATCCCTTCACAGAGTGGAAACTTGAGACAAGTCAGGTAATATAACATCATTAATGCCTGTTCTTGCCTCAGTTTATTTGACTATTTTAAACCAAAACATTAAAGAGTAAACATATCATGTATATTAGTAGTTCTCTTTTAATTAGCAAGAATTTTGTATAGGGCTGGAGGCTGAATGAGAATGCCACATAGACTGTCTTATTTCTGTGTCATTAAGGCAATATTAAAATAATCCCCTAAAATTTAAGAGTAAATAGATTGATGAATTTGGTGTTTTGCCTTTATGCCACCAAGCAAGTAATAATGTTAGGCAAGATTGATAACAAATGGAGGCAGAGAAGGGGAGACAGACACGCCTCGCTTATTAATTCAGTAATCCTGAACCTGGTCAGATGAGATTGCCTGGTGTTTGGAAAGTTACAAGAAAAACCAAGATAGTACAGAAGAAAGGGAGCCCTTGCGATTACGTATGTTCATTTCCACTATCTGGGAAAGAAAGCCTTTGAAACTGTGTATTAATCCCAGGGTCTGGAGAGGAGAGGAAGAGGGGGAAACTAGAAGCTGGCTACAAGCATAAAACCCTGAAAATCCCAATAGTTCGGGCACTTGGACTAGCTGGGTGTCTGTTTGCAATTTCATGCTCAAGTGCATTTCATAAATAAACTTGCTGTCTCATTTCCTCTACACGTGTTGTCTTTTGCCTGAATTTATCTCTTGTGAGTGAGCCAAGTACTGAGGGTGAGTGGAGCCCCTTGATGGAGTCTTACCACTAACAATAGATTGATGATTTAATGGCAAGTTGAGTAGTAATGTTGGTAGCCTATAGCTTTAGTCATAGATGAATGGTGCAAATTTTGTAGAGATCAGAAAAGTGAACTAGAAAAATGTTCAAGGCTTTTGTGAATCAGATAAATTCTATCCCAACCATGGAAGGAAGGATAAAGGATATATGTCAACATAAGTAGATTATAGTTGAACAAGGAAGAGAAAAGAAGAGTGTCATAAAAAAAAACTTTAAAATGCGTTAATATTCTCTTAAAACCACTGTGTTATGTCTCTGTATTTTAAAGAAAATATTAGAGACTATTTTTCTTACATTGCCAGCTTTATGTAAAGATTCCTTCTATGCAACATCATATGAAATTTTTTAAAAGACAGAGTTTCATATTTTAAGTAAGTACTACAAATACAGCCCTGGCTAGTGTGGTTCAGTGGATTGAGTGCTGGCCTGCGAATCAAAGGGTTACTGGTTTGATTCCCAGTCAGGGCACATTCCTGGGTTGCAGGCCAGGTCCCCAGTAGGGAGCACGTCAGAGGCAACCACACATTGGTATTTCTTTCCCTCTCTTTCTCCCTTCCTTCCCCTCTGATTAAAAACAAAAATCTTTAAAAAACAAAGACCTACAAATACAATTCATGAAATTAGAGTTAGAAAAATGTTATGGGGGGAAAGAAGATAGCCATGAGATAGGAGGGAGCAGAGTCCACTTCCCTCTGTGCACAGGTGAAACACCTAGCCAATCTTCTGAGGAACAGAGTGAATAGCCAATGGTATCCCAGTGTATATGAAGATTGGAGGCCAAAACTATAGAGGACATTGAAAAAATCAGATGGTAAAGAGAGTGCTTTGAGACAATAAGGTCCCTCGGACCAGTGCAGGAATCCAGGCGGCTGCAGCCCCAGGCCTGGCACCCACCAGGTCTGCTGCAGGGTTCTTGGGAGAGAACCAGGTCAATGGCTCCCTTCCCTGCCAAGCAAGGTTTGAGCAGGACCAGGAGGGACCTGGATGCTTGAAGTCTCTGGGGGGAATAAGGACAAAGTGGCAAACTCACACGTTCAGTGTGTACCCACTGAGAAGACTGTGAATGCGAGTTGGGACTCCAGGTACCCTGACCTGGTCAGTCCCTAGTGTGGTTGCAGAGTTGGGCTGTGTGAGAGGCCAGGCACTTGTTTGGAGCAACAGGCCTGAATAGGAGGAATTTTTCAAAAAGAAAAAGGAAAAAAAGAGGCACTCCAGGCTGTTTAGGGAATTCTCCCACATCATCCGCCCCTGCATATCCTGGCTATGCCTGTGCAGCCTCGCAGCCTCAGCCATGGGCCCATCTCTGCTGTCAGGATGTGACTGCCCCCCCTACCCCCAGCCACAGTGCCGGAGGGTGCCCAACTGTGCCCACAACCCCAGTGGTGCACCACCAACCCAGCCATCCCCTACCCCGCTACGGCTGTAACGGCAACAACAGAAGCCAAGTGCTAATGCCTGCAGCCCTGAGGGGCAGTGAGCACCTGAACCTGCAACCCAGCTGCTACCCATCCCACCCTAGCAGCGGAGGCCAAGAGGTGGGATTGGCAGCAGCTGCATGTGGGTCCACACTCCGCTGCTGAGGTGTGGACTCGCATGCAGCCCCAGGAGGGCACACACCTGACCTCGAGTCCCAGTGCCTGCCCATCCTGACCTAGCAGTGGGGGCCGAGTGCTCACACCCACAGTCCCAGGGAAAGACAGCTCCTGACCCCTCCACCCAGAGGCATCTTAAATGCATCCAACCGTACCACCCTGGGTGCAGCAGCAGAGGCGGCGTGTGCCCACATCCTGCAAGGCAGCCATGGCTGCACTCCTGCCCTGTAGGGCCAACTGGCTCTCTAAGAGGAAGGCAGAGAGCCCCTACAGAGGAGAGCAGCAGGTCTCAGGGAGTCAGCAATCCCCAGAAAGACTTAACACAGTGGGGGGTCTGAACTACCCTGAAGAGCCTCTGAGAATCCCTAGCATCTAGGACAGCAAAGAGTGAGAAGATGGTGTGTCAGCTGCCCATAATTGGTGTAGTTCAAAGATAGTGCAACTGGTGGACTGAAGGTAGGCTGGGCATAGAAGGGCTCTGGGGTCCGGCAACTAACTGAGAAACTGGGCTGAAGGCTGGGCAACTGTGAAGAGTGCAGCTCAGGAAGAGAGAAAAGCAAAAGCAATCCCCTCTCAGCCTACTGTAGACAGGAAGACCAGCAGAACTGGCTTGACTGGTTTAAAGCCAGCAGAAGCTTTTAAAAACATGCTTAATTCTTTTTTAATTCCTTCTTACTTTCTTTCCTTCCTTCTTCCTTTTTTTTTAACTTCCCACAAGTGAGACAAAAAAAAACCTGGAGCTCTGAAAGAACCAGAGTTAGACTCAAGGAGGACTGATTGCAACAACTAAGACAGTGAGACAAATTTCACTTTGCTACTCCAGAGAATTAGCAAGTTATTGTATATTTGTATTATTATTATTTTTACATCTTTATTAGTATTTTTGTATTTCTCTTCTTTCTGTTTAGTCTTCTTTGCTTGGTTTGTTAAATTTTATTGTTTGACTGGTTTCCTTGGTTCTCTTTCATAGTGTATTTCTAATTTTCCATCTTTGACTTCACTTATGTTCCAATAGCACACTACTCTAGGTCCTATACTTCCTATTCTTGTTATTCAGATCACATAGATTCTGTCATATGATTGTTTCTCCATTACTATTGTAAATAATTGCTGTTCCACACAATTGTAAATACTACACAGCACCCTTCCTGGATCTTAGCTCACTTCCCTGTTTCCTGAACTTTATTACTGTTGTGGTTAACTCTATTCTCTCACACACTACACCAATTTTCTATCCTTTACTTTCACCTTACCTCAGAATCTGACCTCCCACAAGCTCACTGCTTTCTAGATCCAACTCACAATCCTTCCCTCCACCTAACAAGAGTCTTAAATTTTTTCCAACCTTCCTAAAAAGTGGGTGGTTGGGTGAAATATCACAGTTAATACTATACATATCTAAAGGATCCCCTATCACTCTTCTGTGGGGAGTGTATAGAATACACTCCTGCTGTCTTAAACCATTTTGCCTTCCCCCTCCTCCAACTCATTACAAAAAAGAGTAGGTGGGAGCCATGAACACTAGTATACCTGCTGGAAGAGGAAACCCACCAACAAAAGAACCACCAACAGATAACAATGGAAGAAGGTGAAGGAGGGACTGGAGACAACACTAACCTCCACTCAGAACCGATCTGGAAGTACAATTAAATGGTGGAGAAATTACCCAGAACAAGCAACTGAACAATAGCAAGAGAGAAGCCTCAATACTTTATACAGACAGAAGAACCAACTTCAAAAAACCTGTCTACACCTGCACAATAGCATACAAGACATGGTGAATGGAGTGACCCTCAGTTAATTAGCTGGAGGGAAGGATCCACCAAAGAAAGACCCAACAACAATCAAAACCCAAAGACATACACAGAGCCAATATAAATGACACCCTGAGACCAGCGAGCTCACAAGACCAAGGAGACTCATCACTGAATCTCACAGGTCTTCTACCATAGATGTTCACACCATAAACCCATGGAATTAGAACAGATAAATTTAAGAAGCAGAGGCTAACAAGAAAAGTCTCACAAACAAGGGGAAGACAAAGGAACAATCCACAAACGAATGGAAAGGAAGAAGCCTCAGAAAGAATGCTAAATGAAATAGAGGCAAGTTGATTACCAGATATTGAGTTCAAAGCAATGGTTATCAGGAAGCTCAATAAGCTCACAGAGAATTACCAAAAACTGCAGGGAAACTAAAGCGAACTCACTGCAAACTATGTCAACATGAAAAAGGAAATAGAAACTATCAGCAAGGGCCAAGAGGAAATGGAGAATACAATTTCTGAATTGAAGAAAACAGTAGAAGGAATCAAAGCAGGCTCGATGAAGCAGAGGATTGGATCAGTGAGCTGGAGGACAAGGTAGGAAAAAACACCCAAAAGGAGCAAGAAAAGGAAAAGAGACTCAGAAAGAATGAAGAGGGGTTAAGGGAAATGCAGGACAACACGAAACATAATAATATCCAAATAATAGGGATACCAGAAGGGGAAGAAGAACAAGGGATAGAAAACCTGTTTGAAAAAGTAATGATGGAAAACTTCCTGAATTTGATGAGAGAAAAAGTCACACAAATTTAGGAAACACAGAGTCCCAAGCAAGAGGAACCCAAAGAGGCCCACTTCAAGACACATTGTAATTAAAGTGGCAAAATTCCCAGACAAAGAGAGAATCTTAAAGGCAGCAAGGGAGAAACAGGAAGTAACATACTAGGAAGCCCCAATAAGACTAGCAGCTGATTTCTCAATGGAAACACCCCAAGCGAGAAGGGAATGACAAGAAATATTCCAAGTAATGAAAACCAAGGGGCTGCAACTGAGACTACTCTATCCAGCAAGGCTCTCAATGAAAATGAAAAGCCAAATAAGAAGCTTCCCAGACAAAAGAAGCTTCAAAAAATATACCTCCTCTAAACCAGCTCTGAAGAGATGCTTTAAGAACAGGAAGAAAAACACAGAGAGATAGAGGAACACAGGTATGAAAAAATGGCAATGAATAAGTACCTGCCAATCATAACCTTAAACGCAAGTGGATTAAAAGCCCCAATCAAAAGACCTAGAATAGCTGAATGGATAAGAAGGCAGGACCCACACATATGCTGCCTACAAGAGACCCACCTCAGGACAAAAGACCTACACAGACTCAAAGTGAAGGGCTGGAAACAAATTTTCCAAGCAAATGGACAGGAAAAAAAAGCCAGGGTAGCAATACTCATATCAGACAAAATAGACTTCAAAACAAGAACCATAAAAGGAGACCCGAAAGGGCACATCATAATACTAAAAAGAAGCCTCCATCAAGAAGACATAAACATTGTAAATACATATTCACTCAATATAGGAATGCCCAAACACATAAAGAAAATCTTGGAGGACTTCAAGAAAGATATTGACAGCAACACAATTATAGTAGGGAATTTTAACACCTCACTGTCAACAATGGATAGATCGTCCAAACAAAACATCAAAAAAGATATTATGGCATTGAACAATGTCCTAAATGAAACGGACTTAACCGATGTATATATAAAGCCTTTCATCCAAAGAATCAAAATACACATTTTTAAAAATGCACATGGAACATTTTCAAAGATAGACCACATACAAGGGCACAAAACCAACCCCCCAAAATTCCAGAAGATTGAAATCATATCAAGCATTTTCTCTGAGTAAAAGGGACTGAAACTAGAAACCAACCTCAAGGAAAAAACTAAAAAACACTCAAAGTCATGGAGATTGAATAGCATGCTATTAAGCAATGAATGGGTCAACAATGAGATTAAGGAAGAAATCAAATTTTTTCGGGAAACTAATGAAAATGAACTCACAACAATCCAAAACTTATGGGACACAGTGAAGGCAATCCTGAGAGGGAAGTTCATAGTGATACAGGCCTACCTAAAAAGATAGAAACATTTCAAATAAACAACCTAACCCTATGCCTACAAGAACTTGAGAAACAACAAAAAAGATAGCCCAGAGCAAGTGGAAGGAAGGAAATAACCAAGATCAGAGGAGAATTAAATGACATAGAGACTAAAAGCACAATTGTAAGGATCAATGAATCCAGGAGCTGGTTCTTTGAAAAGATAAACAAAATTGACAAGGCTTTATGCAGGCTCATCAAGAAAAAAGAGAGAGGACAGACTCATATAAAAACAATCAGAAATGAAAGATGAGAGATTACAACTGATACCACTGAAATACGAAAAACTATATGCCAAGAAATTTGAAAACCTGTGTGAAATGGACAAATTTCTAAAAAAAATATAATCTTTCAAAACTGAATGAATAAGCAGAACACTTGAACAGACGAATGACAGCTGATGAAATTGAAGCAGTAATCAAAAATCTTCTGACACATAAAAGCCCTGGACCGATGGTTTCACAGGATAATTCTACAAAGCATTTAAGGAAGAGCTAACCCCTACCCTTCACAGATTATTAAAAAAAAATTCAAGAAGATGGGAGACTCCCAAATTCTTTTTATGGAGCCAGCATCATCCTAATTCCAAAACCAGATAAAGATGTAAAATAGAAAGAAAACTTCAGGCCAGTATCGCTGATGAACATAGATGCTAAAATCCTCAACAAAATATTGGAAAGTCACTTCCAGCAATACTTAAAAAAGATCATACACTATGATTAAGTGGGATTCACCCCAGGAATACAAGAATGATACAATATTTACAAATCAACAATTATAATACATTACATAAATAAAACAGAATAAAAAATCACATGATCATGTCAATAAATGCGGAAAAAACATTCCATAAGATACAGCAGCCATTTATGATAAAAACACTTAGCAAAGTGTGAATAGGGGGAGCATTCCTCAACATAATAAAGGCCATATACGATAGACCTACAGCCAGCATCATACTCAATGGGCAAAAATGTAGAGCTTTCCCACTAAGATCAGGAACGAGACAAGGATGCCCACTTTCACCACTCCTATTCAACATAATATTGGAAGTCCTAGCCACAGCAATCAGACATGATAAAGAAATAAAAGGCATGCAAATTGGAAAGGAGAAAACAAAACTGTCATTGTTTGCAGGAGACATGACAGTGTACATAGAAAATCCTATAGACTCCACCAAAAAAACTACTCGACCAAATAAGTGAATTTGGCAAACAGTGGGATACAAAGTCAATATTCAGAAATCAAAGGCATTTTTGTACACCAACAATGAAATATCAGAAACAGAAATCAGGAAAAAAATCCCATCTGATATAGCAACAGGAAAAATAAAGTACCAGTGAATAAGCTAACCAAGGAAGTAAAGACCTGTACTCAGAAAATGATACAGCACTGAAGAAAGAAATTAAGGAAGGCACAAACAAGTGGAAGCATGTACCATGCTCATGGATTGGAAGAATTAACATCATGAAAATGTCCATACTACCCAAAGCAATTTGTAGATTCAATGCAATCCTTATTAAAGTACCAATGACATATTTCACAGATATGGAACAAACATTTCAGAAATTTATAAGGAACCATAAACAACCCTGAATAGCTGCAGCAATTTTGAGAAAGAAGAACAAAGTACGAGGGATCACAATACCTGATTTCAAACTGTATTATGAGACCACTGTAATCAAAACAGCCTGGTACTGGCGTAAGAATAGACACATAGACCAATGGAACAAAACAGAGAGCCCAGAAGTAAACCCAAGTTTCTGTGGTCAATTAATGTTTGACAAAGGGGGAAGAAGCATAAAATGGAGTAAAAATAGCCTTTTCAACAAAAGCTTCTCCCATAGCCTTATTGGGAGATCTGGAATAGTACATGAAAAAAATGAAACTGGAGCACCAACTTACACCATACAGAAAAATAAATTCAAGGTGTATGAAAGACTTAAATATAAATTGTGACACCATAAAAGTCCTAGAGGAAAACATTGGCAGGAAAATCTCAGACATTCCATGCAGCAACATCTTCATTGATATGTCCCCTAAAGCAAGGGAATAAAGGAAATAATAAACAAATGGGACTCATCAAACTAAAAACTTCTGCATGGCAAAGGAAAACAGCACTAAAATGAAAAGACAACCAACTATATGGGAAAACATATTTGCCAGTGATACCTTGGACAAGTGTTTGATCTCCAAAATATATAAAGAACTTACACAACTCCACTCCAGGAAGACAAAAAACCCAATTAAAAAATGGGCAAAAGACTTGAACAGACACTTCTCTAAGGAGGACAGACAGAGGATCCAGAGACACATGAAAAGATGCTCAGCATCACCAGCCATCAGAGAAATGCAACTTAAAACCACAATGAGAGACCATTTCACACCAGCCAGAATGGCCATGATGAACAAATCAACAAACAAGTGTTGGAGAGGACATGGAGAAAGGGGAACCCTGGTGCACTGTTGGTGGGGATGCAGATTCATGCAGCCACTATGGAAGCAGTATGGAATTACCTCAGAAAACTAAAAATGGAACTGCCTTTTGACACAGCAATTCCACTTCTCAGATTATATCCTAAGAACCCTGAAACACCAATCCAAAAGAACCTATACACCCCAATGTTCATAGCAGCACAATTTATATTAGCCAAGTGCTGGAAGCAACCTAAGTGCCCATCCATAAATGAGTGGATCAAAAAACTACAGTACATTTTCACAATGGAATTCTATGCAGCAGAGATAAAGAAGGAGCTCCTACCCTTTGGGACAACATGGATGGAACTGGAGAGCATTATGCTAAGTGAAATAAACCAGGCGGTGAGGGACAAATACCATATGATTTCACCTTTAACTGGAACATAATCAACAAAAGAAAAAAGCAAACAAAATATAACCAGAGATGTTGAAATTAAGAACAATCTGACAGCAATGAGATGGGAGGGAGCAAGTGATAACTGGGGGAAGGGTTTTCAGGAACTACTGTAAAGGACACATGGATAAAACCAAGGGGGATTGTGGAAGCAAGGGAAGGAGGTGAGTTAGGCTGGGGTGGGCAGGAGTTGGGGAAAAATGCAGGCAACTGTAATTGAACAACAATAAAATATTTTTTTAATAAATATTTTACCATTAAATTCTTAGAAATTTAGATCATACATAAGAACTTTTTAAAGGAGGGTTGAAGACACATTTAGACACTCAGTAACTCATTCTAAAGCTAATATCCTCTTTATCTAGGTGCCAACTCTGCAATCCAAATGTGATTTTTTAAATTTTCCTGGACTTCCATATGCTTATTTTTCTTTGTTTGGTCTGTGAATATTTTAATGAGATTTCACTTTTAAAGTAATCCTTCTTGGTTTTACTTTGCAGTGTTTGAAAATGACTAGAGGAGGTTTAATGTTGTCTTGTTCATCTGTGTGAATCAGATAAAAGATTAAAAACAATAACTAGGGTGCAGCTCTCGACCTGGGTTCCTGTCTGTTGAACTTTAATCCCATGGTAAGATCTTGTTCAGACATAAGACAGATAAATAAATTCATAAATTCCACTGATGTCAGCAGGCTACGTCACTGGGGATGCATTATTTTTAAGCCAACATATCACTGGTGTTTTACGTGATTGCATTAGAGACTCCAGCCCACCAAGATTCCTTTGTGAACCTAGTACACTTACTTACCACACAAGGGCTCTGAACAGTAATTGGGGAAGCAAATAACAAAGTCAGTGTGCAGCCTCAACAGACAATTGGTGGGTAAAAATATTACACATGATACAGCACAATTTGCCTTTTCAATATTTTTAGACATTTCAGCAGATACCACTGGTTTTCACTTCCCTCTCTTTGATTTTGTCTTTTCCTTTGGGACAGAGTAGGTGTTAGGACTGAGATATAGGCTGTGAAATGTGGAAACTTATGTAGCCTTTGGTCTGCAAATGCCAGTATTTTTGTCTTAGGAAGTGACTATTTACTCCTCACCTGGCTGGAAAAGAAAGAAGTGTAGCGCTAACACCTGCCAAAGAAATTACAGGTGTAAGCAATTATTGAGGTTGAGGACACTAAGAAGAAACAATTATACACATTTTCAGTCTAATATGATGATAGCCTCAGGTTTCTGGATCCTCGCCAGGCCAATTGCCTGTGTTATAAAACCTGAGGCACCTGGATTTTAAAAGTTAAACCATTCTTATTTTAAGCTTGTCAATTGACTCACTGTAAAAGAAATGCAAAGTAAAGAATACAGCTTTTTTAGAAGCATATTTCATAAACTATGCTACAAAAGCTTAATTTTTCAAATAGTACTATGGCAGGTTTACAACCTTTACTCTGGTTTGTACGCTCAAAATTTGTTTATATATTTAAGATTTATTTATTCCAAAACACTACAAATACTTACTGTCTCCTCTCAGATGTTACATATGTAACTATAAATACAAAAAAAATGACACCCTCCTTGTAGATCTTACAGTCTAGAAAGGGCTACATCTGCACACTAGTGATATGTATGTGATGCGAGGCATGAAGAATGTCGTGGGATTGTACAGTTGGGGACATCATTTGATTTTGAAAAGTATAGGGGAATGTTACTTAGAGAACTGGCTTTAAGATGAAGATTAGGAGATAAGAAGGCCAGTCATCCCTGACCAGTGTGACTCAGTTGGTTGGGCATTGTTTGGCAAAGTGTAAGATTACCAGTTCAATTCCCAGTCAGGACACATGCCGAATTTGATGGAATATGCCTCTGATATATTCCGTCCCGGTCGGGGAATATACCAGAGGCAACTGATCAATGTTTCTCTCACACATGGATGTTTCTCTACCTCTCTTTCTCCCTCCTTTCCACCCCTCTAAAAATAAATGAACAAATAATAAACAAACAAACAAACAAATAAATAAATAAGAAAAGAAGGCTGGATGAAGAATAATAAAAAGTTTTTCTACCATAGGCAATACCATATACAAACGCTCCTAGGTAAGGCGAACCTTTCACATAAGAAGACATGAAGGAAGTACTTTGAGAGTAAGTCAAAGTGAAGGAGGGAGTGTTGACTTAACCAGAAAGTAGAGATAAGGTCAGGGGCCAGTTTGCCTAAGACTTCATAAGTCATGCTAAGGAGCTAGGCTTGATTCTAAAGATAATGAGTAACTGCTGAGAGATTTAAACATAGAAGTTGTAGAAGCAGTTCAATTTATTAACAGATATGAGCACCTACTGGATACCAGTTATTAGGCTGGTAAATGGGGTTTAAGGTAAATGTGAGATGACCTCTGTCTTCAAGGAGCTCACCACTTTAAATGGGAAACAGATAAAATCTCCCATTGCAATCAAAGCATTTAGATTTGAATAAAGGCATGAACCAAATGCCATAGAGAACCAGAGAAGAAACTCAGGAAATGGTCTTTAACTTAGCCTTTATGTGGATAGCAGGATATGTCCAAGAAAGACAGTATTTGATTTAAATCTGGAAGAGCTTGCAGGGTAGCTACGTGGACCAAAGGTCAGAAGAGACTTTCAGATAAATAAAAAAGCGTGCCCAGAGACCTGTTTGACGTACTCGGAGAATTGCCTCTAGGTTAGAATAAGTGGAGATAAGGGTATGAGTAGGAATAAGGCAGAAATAAGGCTGGAAAGTTTTATGTTACATACCTTTGCTCCATTAACGTATGAGAGCTATTAAGGGACTTGTATGCTGAATCACCTTCCAATTTTAGTAAATATTCACCAGAGAAAATTCCAATTTTTCCTTCACAGAAAAAAAGCCATTAAGTGGGCCAGATCTCTGTACTACAAGTTACATTTTTAACCATTCCTGTCACTTTTCAGAAGTCTACAAGAATTTATACCTATTCAACAAAATGTTAATTTATGCTTCAAGAAAAAGAACAGAAAAAATATATATCTTAAGGTGACCTCTTTTTCATTTTGGACCTGATTTCTGCATCAACCTGAAAAATGGAATACGTTTTCCAGAAAGACATCAAATACTCAACAGAGAAGAAGGAAATAGTCCCTATTTATCATGTTCCTGCAATCACTGCTGAGTGATGTATTGTGATTACAACTTTTCTTTTAATTGGCAGGCTTTTGGGATCCTATGGGAATTGGTGACAAGATGATGGATCAGTTTCTCCACATTGGCTGGTTGATCCAACAAACCTAAAGCAGATATTGACATTTGTCATTCAACATTAGAGCCCTACAGACTCCTGTGCTGATTAGTCAAATATTTCACTTCCCTTTAATTAATGTTTTAAGAGCAGAGCCTCACAGTGATACTCAAGGGAGAAAAGTTTTACAATATAATGGAAAAGAAAGTCTGCACAGGATCAGTTGAATGAGAAGAAGAGAGCATGGTGGGGGGAGAAATCAATGACAATGTTTGAGCAGCTTAACCCTGTTGGCTCTTGCATGTTAATATATTATTTATGCATCACTTTGCCAGTGAGAAATTAGTATGATTAGCATTTTCTATTTATTGACTGCTCAACACAAATTGAAAAATGTTTACATGTATTTTTGTTTACTAGCTTGAAAAGTTATTGACAAGAAAGGTCAGGAGAAGAACTCATCCTATTATATAAACTGAAAGAATTGCATCCCAAAGGGGAAAAAGTGTAAATGAACAGAAATATATTTCTCATTATGCTGTGAAGCAAAAGGAAACTATTTTATTTCCAGAGAAAAGCCTTTTCAAATAGGTGGTCAGAAAGCAGCTTTGAAGTTTGACATGAGTCTAATCTCATTCTTTAGTTAATAGTCAAGGATTTTCAAAGCATCCTTATGATGTTGGCAAAAAGCTCTTCCACCCCTTCTGTGCCTCTCCATACTTTAGCGTTCTGAGGTTGCTTTCACCATACAACTTCAATCATGTTCTGTTTTGAAAGAAAGCTGCAAGCTAATCACATAATAAAGACAGTGAAACAGCTGCTGAAAGATGAATCCGGAAAGAGGTTTAGATATCTACTTTAAGCACCTTAAAAATTCAGAGATACAGAGGGATTATTTAGGGAAAATAAATGTTGGAGTCTAACTCTTATGAATAATAAATCCACAGAGATCTCCGCTATATTTAGTAATCGTAGAAACAGGGAACAAATGTAGAATCCTGGATCTGGAAAGGATTTTCAGTTGCCCTCTCTTGGTGTTTGGCAAACTGGAGAAAATGTACTCTAGAGAAAGACAGATTTGGATTTCAGTCTCAGATACTTTAATATCCAGTAAGTAGCTTTGGGCAAGCCTTAAAAAATTGATGCATCCTAGAGATTTTGTGAGGTTCAAAAAGTTTCTTTCTCTTTCTCTCTTTGTCTCGCACTGTCTACGTATCATCTACCATCATCTATCTAATTGCATGTTAATTGTACTTCTCATCACTTTCCCATATGTTTGTCCCTCCTATTGATTATTTTAATGAGACCGATGGAGCAAAATATCATAACACCTCCTATTGTTGCCAGTTAAACCTTCAACTTTCACAGAATACGAGAGTATGTCTTTTATTCTTATTGAAACAATCACTGGATTCAGGAAAGGATTATAGATTTGGAAGTCACATTTTTGAACTATAAAGCTTAGCTTTAATATCCTCTTAAGAAAATATTCAGGGAGAGTTTCTTGCAATATAAAATTACATTTTTCCCCTAGGAAAGAACAAAACATCTCTATTCCTGGAATATGCTCTTCTGAAATCTAGTCCTGATCAACCAAATGAATGTGACTGTTTGACATCTATGGTTGTCTGAAGTTAAAGAGCAGACTGCCACTACGAAAATCATTATGCACAACCAATGTGACACAAAGTGGTCAATATGAACAAATGTCATAGATTTCATTTTTTCCAACATCTTGAAGAGAGTCCTAAAATCAGTTATATGTAGTTATTTTTAAATGTAATTTTCATTTTATCAGAGAACTATACATAGAGACACATTTTTTTTAAAAATCAAGTAATAGTACAAAACTTATAATAAAAATTACCACTATCCTATTTTCAGGAGCATCTACTTTCAACTTTTTATTTCCCCATGTTATTTATACCTATAATACTAAATAACATCATAATTGTACTATTTCTTTTTTCAATTTTAGCCATTATTTGTTGATTTTCTATTTCAGAGGATTAGAATTTAGATCTTTTATTGTACCTACACACAATTAAACACTTTCTCTTTCCCTATTGTTATCAAAACAAATGTATCACCATTTTTTTCTAAATCAATATTCAATGTTTATTATAACTAGGGAAATCTTATTTACAGAAGAGCTACACAATCAGCTATAGTATGATTACCCATATTTTTCTTATACAACACTGTTTTCCCTGATATTAACTATTGTACACACATACACAGAGTGATAACTCAAGAGTGAGAAGGGGAGAGAGAGAATAAATCTATATACTGGTTGCTAATTTTGGGAACTCTAGCTCTTACCTGTCTTTCAAGACCCATATTAAATAGATTAAGTAGCTCTTCATTGGTACAAGAAATTTTGCAGGTACAATTTTTTTAAATGAGGAAGGCTAGCTTAAAGACTATTTGGAAATATATTCTTATATTTAACCTTATATTTTACAATGGTGGAATCAGATTTAGTCTTAGAATAAGGTGATAGCTTTCCATGATCTTGACCAATTCCTTCCTTGTTATTTGATATGGAAAACTGATGTTTCTTTTTTTCAGTATCAGTGTAGAAGTCTATGGATAATAATCTTCAACACTGTCCTCCAGTGATCCACTTCTTTAAACCAGATGACCGCTCTGAAGTTCCTACTATGTAGAAATTCTAGAACGATCACTGATGCTTCATAGTTTGAATGTAGCCTATTTTCTGTCATTCCTTTTGTAATTTAGACTTGAAAATGAGACAGTAATTTTCTGTAGCAATTTAAAGACAGACATAAATGGAAAGGGATTCAGAATGTGACTTAGCAGGAGCTGAGGATCTCAGCAACAGTTAACGCAAAAGGAGTCAAATGCCAAAGCAGCGAAAACCATTGTTATTACCTAAAGATGTGGATCGCTTCACTGTGTCCTCACTACTTATATGCCACTCATCACCTGGATGTTGTAATCTGCTGCTAGGAAACCCAGACTTACTGCATCAGACCTACTGAAGGTGAGAAGCACTGGTCCAGGTGGGTAACATGTTTTACTTAGCAGAGAGCTAAAACTATTCAAGTATTTTTCTTTATCTAGATTAGACAAAGAAAAGTTGAGACTTGGCATAAAGGGAAAGGAAGGAAAGTTATTATTAAAACAAAAAAGGAAATCCCCAGGCAAAAGGAAAGTCAACATGTATTAAACTAGCATAGTTTTGGAATGGCAAGATACTCATGACTTAAGAATAGAGTACAGGTTTAGGGTAAAGCTGAAGATGTAAGGGAGAAAAAAGTGATGGAAGACCTCAAATGCTTTACTAAGGGCTTTAAACTTTATCTTGTAGGTAGTTTGGGATCCACTGGAATGTGTTAAGAAGCAGAATTATGTAATCCATATTATGTTTTAGGCAAATTAATCTGTCTACACTTGGAAGGCAGTTTGGATTTGGAAAAGAGAATGGAGAAACAGACTAACTGAGAGATAGTGCCTTGTCTCAAAAAGTTCATGAAGATTTGAATTAAAAAAAAAAACAAAAGTAAGATGAGATACATTGGAACTGTTAAGGATACAAAATGTTAGATTTGTGTGGCTTGATGGTAGAAGTGATTGGACAATGCAGCTGCTCGCAAGAAAAGACAGTCATATGATTCTAGTTTAGTTCTGTGGCTAGTAGAGTAAGCTTATTTCAGAGTCTAGTGGGCTTAATTGTATCCCCTGAAATATATGTTTTGTAAAAAATATTACCAAAAAATGACATCACAGGGACAGAGAAATGATATAAAATGTAACTTCTTTTTTTTCAGGGATTCTGTCAGTTCTTTCTTTCTTCTTCCTAAAGAAATTTAAATTCTGTCCAACAATTAATCCTTCTCCTATTTATTAACCCTTGTGACTCGGAAGAATGTTGACCTCACTACTAACTCTGGATATAAATTCTGATTAATCAAATTAGTGCATGGTATTTGCCTGGTGGCTCTTATTAATCACAATGTGGCCCAATCAATTAGATGGAAAAAATTATATTCCATATTTGAGGGAATTAACTCTCTTACCTTCCCTCCTCCATTCATTCATCAGCTCGTCCCTCTCCCTTTTGCGTAACACAAATGCAAGGCACAAGTATTTCCCATTTTCCATTAGCAGTCATCTATGACCAGGAAGAGAACTAATCTGAAGGTCAAGCAATGTAGAAATGACAAATCACAGATTTATACACAATCTAGGTCCTTGCTGATACCTGAGCTACTCAGTCCAGGAGCTCTGAAGTCAGTCCTACTTATGTACTTAATGTTATACAAGATAAAAAATGTCTGTTTAAGCCAAAAAAAGTTCAAATCATCACCCCTGGTATTTGTTACCTTATTTGCAAATGGGGTGTTTGTTGATGCAATTACTTGAAATGAAACCATACTGGATTAGGGTGGGCCCTGAGCTAATGACTTCTGAGGCTCTGCCAAGAGCTTGATTTTAGGCCTCAGACCACAAGAACTGTGAGAGAATAAACTTTTGTTGTTTTAAGCCACCCATTTTCAAGCAATTTGTTATGGCAACTCTAGAAACTACTATCCACAATTTCTGTGGGATATTTTTACAAATCTGTCTTATCAATGTAATGATGAATTATCTAGAGCTTGTAATTCTACTTATTTTTCCTCCTTTTGGCTGTAAGGAGCAGATGAGGTTTCCCTGTTTTATACCATTTAATCTCTCATTGTGAGTGAGGAGGAATGCGAATAGTCTTAGTTTTCTACATTCAAGATGGACTGTTACAATGGCTGGAGCACAAAACAAAACAACGTCGTGTTTGAGATATAGTCCTAAAAGGATGGGGAATGGTTCATTTTAACAAATGAAAGTTCTCCTAATAAGATTAACAAATAGAAAATAAATTAATAAAAATAATCTCCAATGTGATAAGCAGGAGTTTCGTCTATAAGATAAACAACTTTAGAATATTAAAAAGTTTGAAAATTGATATTTTATAGTTTGTTTGATTGAGCTATAAAACCTGTTAAAGAAACTAATTGTCATCATTACCTTTTACAGCCATATACTCCATACACAGTCCCCATTTTTTGATTAAGTTAAATCTACCACATCGATGAAAAATGACCTCTAGTATATCTTTAAATTGCTGATGTTTGCATAGGCTTACATGTTCACTTTCTGATTTAAAGCCTCTGTGGATTCCTTGTTTATCTCATCCTGTTTTTACTCATTACAATTTCATATCCATTCATTTACCTGCAATATGCAAATAGCACTTTCTTGTCATTTTTACAGGGAGAGAGAGTTGTGCTTCCTGAATGCTGTTATTGATTTCTCTGTGAATCTGTACAATTTTATTTAGATGTGATTGTTGATTATTAATTTGGGTTTTAATTTTTTTGCTTTTGGAAAGAAAACCCTAGAAGTGCTCCCTGATTAATGAAAATGTTTATGTTGAAAGAATGAGATACTGGCACATCTACACTGTCTTTGGCATACCGTTTACCTAACGTATGTAACAGGCATACATATACACAGTAGGGTCTAGAGGTATGCTTAGGTGAAAATATATGTGAAGTATGAACAAATGCATAATCAGGTTTCTGTAGTTACAATAAGTGTAGAGTTAGAACATACACATTTTTATTTCTGCAAAGAGAGTAAACTAGCAAGTGTTCCTGGCTATCACCACTTACCTCACGGGAATCAACCTGGAAAAATGCTAGAAGTGAGAGAGTAAAGCATGGACCTTAGGAACCAACTCCAAAACACAAAACTGTGGGAGCGACTGAAGACCAGCTTGAGTTGGTGCGTGTTGGGGAGAGGTAGCAGGTACTGCCTGGAAGGAAGGTCACTGGGCAATAGTGGAAACAGGTTGAAGGAAAATAATTAAAGTGCTGCTCCTGTCTTTTCCCCTTAAGGCTTTGGGGATATTATTACCTGCCCCTTCACAGCAGAGAGCAGCAGCAACATTTCAGTGACATTCACTTAAATGTAAGTGTGCAATAAAAACTACCTTAGGCACATAAGGCTTCAGAAGTTTTAGTGAAAAAGTAATTGCATTAGGAAATCTCTAAAGTCTGCAAATATTTAGAGAAACAGCTCTAAGAAGTGATATAAAAAGATGGAAAGTAAATGTGTTCAAGTATAAATATTTAGGTAAAGGTAATTGTGGTCTTTAAATTGTAAAATATTACAATTAGTGAAATAAAAACAAATACAACAGGATATTAAATTAGTTATTTGTTTTCCATGAATCACTTAGTGTCTAGGCTGTAGGTGTCTCTTAGTTTTGTTTTGTTTTTTTCTTAAAAGGCTAAAATACCTAAAGCTGTTTGTTCGCTTATCTACTCCACCAGTCAATATATCCTTTTTCTTTTTGCCCCCCTTTCCCCATTAGATTGTAAAACATGAAGGGGATTACTATATGTTTGCAAAGTATGTAGCTTCAAAAATGGTAGAAAGCAATTAACAAATGTATCCTTTTAGTTTGCTAAGGTTGCCATAGTAAAATACCATAGACCAATTGGGTAAAACAACAAAAATTTTTTCCTCACAGTTCTGGAGGCTTGGAGTCCAACATCACAGCATCAGCAGATTTGCTTTCCACACGGGGCCTCATTCCTGGTGTTGTGGATAGCTGCCTTTTTGCTGTGACCTCCTCACATGGACTATTTTCTGCTCTTCTTCTTCTTATCAGGATACCAGTCTTATTTTATTAGGACCTCACCCTTAGGACCTCATTTAACCTCAACTGCCTCTTTAAAGACCTGTATCCTGATATTATTACATTCGGAGATACTGAAGGTTAGACCTTCAACATACAAAATTTAAAGGAATTCATTGCAGACCACAGTAGTCCTGTTTTATAAACCTTTGCATGTAGGAGTGAAATGCTAATGCAAAGATACCATTCTTGAGAGCCACTGAGTATCAGACACTTTTCCAAAGGCTTTACGTATATATTACCTCATTTAATTTTCACAATATGCCTGTGAAATAGGAACTATTTTTTTATCTTAATTTTACAGTTGAGAAAACAGAACATGTAGATATCTACCTAAAGTTAAACAGGCAGAGAATGAGAAAACCAGGATTCAATTCCAGGCAGGCTGATTCCAGCACCCACCCTCTAATTTCCCAATCGTATGCTCCTTTCTCAAGGCTATGGAAGTAGACATATGTTTAATTGACTTCACATGCAGTTTTGTTATCGATATCCACTGTGAGAGTCAAGATGCTGGCTCAGTGCCTATGAGTTTTTGTTCGTTTGTCTTATTCATTTGTTGCTTTCAGTTTTATATCACACAAATGAGTGAAATATGGTTCTTGACCTTCTGTCTGACTTACTTCACTTAGTATAATATTCTCAAGATCCATACTCATAGACACAGACAAAAGTATGGGGTTTACCATAGGGAAAGGGAGATGAGGGAAAGTAGAAGAGGGTAAAGGGAGTCGAATACATGGCGATGGAAGGAGATCTGACTTTGGGTTGTTAACATACAATACAATGTACTGATGATGTATTACAGGAGTGTACACTTGAAACCTATGTTTAATAGGTTTCATTTATGTTTAGTAGGTGACATTTAATAAATGTCAACCCAATAAATTTAATAAAAATTTTAAAATAAAAGATCCTTGCTCAGAGAGCACTGGCTTTGAGTTCTTTCTTTACCTGAGCTGAAGAGTTGTTTTGAAAGACCTTAAAGGTAGGCTCAAGCAGAACAGCTTTCTATGCAAGATAGTTATACCAACTAAATGCACCCCAATATTCATAGCAGCATTATTTACAATAGCCAAGTGCTGAGAACAGCCTGAGTGCCCATCAGTAAATAAGTGGATCAAAAACCATGGTACATTTATGCAATGGGATACTACACAGCAGAAAGAAAGAAGGACTTTCTACCTTTTGCAACAGCATGGATGGAACTGGAGAGTATTACGCTAAGTGAAATAAGCCAGGTGGTAAATGACAAATACCATATGATCTCACCTATAAGTGAAACTTAATCAATGAAACAAACAAGCAAGCAAAATAGAACTAGAGACATGGAAATAAAGACAAAATGACAGTGACCAGGGGGGCCGGGGGAGGGGAATAACAGGGAAAAGAAGGGGAAGTGTCAAGTCAAGGAACATGTATAAAGGACACATGGACAAGGACAATGGTGGGGAGGATTGAATGTGGGAGAAGAAGGGTGGGCAGGTTTAGGGGAGAGTAATGGTAAAAAATGGGGACAATTGTAATTGAACAACAACAAAATTTTTTTAAAAATAAATTCACTTTGGAGAGTCAATGGGAGATGAGTTGAGAGCAAGTTTTTCCTGTTTTCGTCATTGAAGAAAAATGATATATGTGTGTCAGAACACAGATCAGAAGCAGATCAAGGATGAGTGCAGCTTGCTTTGGTCCATGAGCTCAGCAAGGTGCAATGTTGAAGTATGTGTCTTGGGAGAAAAGATCTGAGAGAATAACTTGTTTAGAGGTTACGATTGTTTTCTGAAGTTTAGTTATTCTATTTTGGGCTTGGATGGAGAAGTAATTAACATTTTTAGCAGGCTATGGAATAAAACTCAGAGTATAAACAGAAGGAGTTATCACACTTCTTGCCATCAGTTATCAAAACCAAATGAGAGCTAATCAAACTCATAAAGAAAATACAGGCATTATTTTGGCCTGTTCAGGAAAAAATGATGTTGGGGTTTAATTTAAATAGGGAAACACACTTTGAGAAATGTTACTTCAATCTTCAAGTACTTTGCAAGAATGACTTTGCTTAATGTATTATATGAGGTATCTGAAATAGAAAGCTAGTGAGTATTTTCTCCCTAAACTTAATCTCAAACTCCAAAATTATGCCTTTGTGAATATATGTGATCTTACAATCTTTAAACTTTATAACTGGCATATCTGTGTATGCAAAAGATACTCCACTGAATTAATGACTTATTTCTAAAGAAAGATCCCCATGGAATGGTAGGTAGTGTGAATGTCTTTAAACAAATTTTGTAAGGATGATAGTTTACTTATGAATATATTTTCTTTGTAAAAGTTAGTACACAAAAAGCATATGATGAAAAATGTGTCAGTTCCTGTGCACATTTTCCAAAATCACACTCTACTTAATTTCATGTGTCATTTCCTAGTGATTTTTCTATACTTCTTTTTATGGATACACACATCTGCCTTTTAAATCAGCTGTATTGAGGTACAATTGATTTGCAAAAGCTGTTTATATTTAAGGTATGCAAACTGTTGAGTTTGGACCTATACATACACCAGCATTACCATCTCCACAATCGAAGTAATAAACCTGTCCATCACGTCCCAAAGTTTGCTTGTGTTCCTTTGTTTTTTTGTTTGTTTGTTCATTTGTTTTGTGGTAAGAACACAACATTAGTTCTAATTTCTTAACAGATTTTAACGTACAAAAAGCTTACTGTTCAGTACTGACACTCTAGAACTTACACACCTTTTGTAACTGTAACTGTCTACTCATGGAACAGAAACTCTCTGTATCCTTCTCTCCGGTCCCCTGGCAACCATCAATCTGTTGACTGCTTCTCTAAGTCTTTTAGATGCCTCACATAAGAGAAATCAAGTTGTATTTATTCTCCTTAAATATTTAAATGACTTATTTCTCTTAGCATAATGTCTTCCAGGACCACCTAAGTTGCTGCAAATGGTTTGAGTTCTTCATTTTTAAGATTGATCAATATTCATTTGGGTTTCTTTCTGAAAGTCAAGATGTCCGAGCAAGGATATGGTGGGTCCTCCAGTGCAAAATTCTGGATTTTCCTGGGTCTTCTTCCAGTAGAAGCCATGATCAACTGTGTTGACAACACAGGCACCAAAAATCTGTATATCATTTTGTAAAGAGGAACAAAGGACAACTGAACAGACTTTCTGCTGCTGGTATGGGTGACATGGTGATGGCCACAGTCAAAACAGGCAAACAGAGCTCAGAAAAGAGGTACATTCAGTGGTGGTAATTCAACGACGGAAGTCTTAGGGGAGTAAACATGGCATGTTTCTTTATTTGGAAGATAATACAGGGGTCATAGTAAACAGTAAAGTGGAGATGACATGTTCTGCCATCATAGGACCAGCTACAAAAGAGTGTGAGGACTGTGGCCTAGGGCTGCATCTGACGCTAGCAGCATTGCATGATTCTCTGGTGCATTTGCAAAAAAAAAAAAAAAAAAAAAAAAAAAAGACATTAAAAATTATTTCCTCTTTTCTAATCTCCAGAATATCCAATTGTATCCATATACTACCTGAAGTGAATTACAGTCAATACACCTCAAAATGGTATATTTTCAGAATCTCAATGGTATTTTACAGAAATAAAAAAAAATGCATATGGAACCACAGAACACCTAGAATATTCAAAGTGATCTTGAGAAAAAAGAATGAAGCTAGAAACATTATACTTCTTGATTTCAAAAATGGGATATAACTAAAATTATTAAAATAGTGTGGAACTGGCATAAAGACAGCCAAATAGACCAAGTGAACAGAATAGAGAGCCCAGAAATAAACTTATGCATATGGTCAACTGCTCTTCCATGCAATGGGGAAAGGCTATTTGGTAGTTAAGTGGTCTTGGAAAGTTATTTAAACTCTCTGTAACTTGATTATATCATTTGAAAAATGGGGCAAAAAAGAGTGGTCATTGTAAAAATTGTTAAGAATATATATATTCTTATGACATTGCCTGATACAAAGTGACTCCTTTTTAATTGTCTATTAGTATTATTTCAATGAACATATCCGTTTTCCCTATGTCCTGACACACACTAAATATTTACAAACTTAAAAATTTTTAACATGCAAAAGCATGGAAAAATGTGACTAAAAATTTTTCTAATTTTGATTCCAGATAAGGCAGTAACTCTTTTTTCTGTAATGGTCATTTGTAGTTTCTCATTTATAAATTATTTGCTCATATCTGTACCTGTTTTTGTTTTATACACTTATTAGGCAGGACATTTTACATATATTCTTGACATCACACCTTTGTTTTTCAAATGTATTACAGTACATTTTTCCATTATATATATTATTCTTTAATTTTACTTGGAATTTTTGTAATCATAAAAATGTCTTCAATTATCATACCAACAAATTTGTCATTTTTTAAATTTTGTTGGCCAAGAGGATGTGATTTATTTATGAAGGTCTTCCATATTCTCATATAAAAATACATTCTGTTTTCTCTTAATGTTTGTTTCTTATTTTTATTATTAAAATAATAACTTTTAATCCATATGGATTTAGTTTTATGTATGTAATGTATTTGGGACATAACTTTATTTTTTCCTCCAAATGGTTAGTCACTGTCAGCAATTCATTTATTGAATGTTCAGATATTTCGTTATTAGTCTGAATAGTCACACATGCATACTCCCACGCATTTTTTCTGGACTTGCGTCTCTTCCATTTAATCATTTGCCTATTCTTATTGCAACACCACACCATTTTAATTTCAGAGATTTTTATGTTTTTATAGACAAAGTCTCCCACCCCCTTTTGTTTGATATTTAACATCTTAGCATTGGAAACAGACTAGTTTCCAGCCTCTGAGTCCAAGGATTTTTGTAACAAAGCACGTGCACCCCAGTTTAGTTTTCTCACATGGTTTATGTTGTTGCTTATTGAGGACTGTAGAAGGTTAGGTGACAACATGGAAAGAATTCACCTTTATTTTTAGATGAAAAAATTTGAAAAAGTTACCCACTTCCCAACTTCTTTAGTACCACTGGGGTGAGCCCAGAAAGTGAAGCTTAATGAATTGGCTGGTCTTATGAAAAAATAGAAGATATTTACTGAATGCATTACCAAACAGGCACTCTAGATGTGTTATTTCAATTAATCCTTATGACTAGAAATGAACATTTCTACCCCTGTTTTCTGGAAGAGAAATGGATACATAGAAGTAAGTAACTTGTGCCAAATCTCAGTGCTTACAGACCTTGGAGCCCAGGATTCCATCTCAGAACTGTATGAGTCCAGAGTTTTTATTTTTTAATTTATTTTTATAGTGTATTTTTTATTGTTGTTCAAATACAATTGTCTCTATTTCCCCCCACCATGCCCTCCACCCCACCCATCCCCACCTCCTACCCTCAAACCTACCCCCTTTGGCTCTGTCCATGCGTCCTTTATACATGTTCCTTAATGGCCCTTCCCCTGTTTCCCCCACTATCCTTCTCCCCTCTGGTTACTGTCAGTTTGTTCTTTATTTCAATGTCTCTGGTTATATTTTGCTTGCTTGTTTGTTTTGTTGATTAGGTTCCACTTATAGGTGAGATCATATGGTATTTGTCTTTCATTACCTGGCTTATTTCACTTAGCATAATGCTCTTCAGTTCCATCCATGCTGTCATGAAGGAATTACAAACAGGCTTGATGAAGCAGAGGACCAAATTAGTGAGCTGGAAGACAAAGTAGAAAGAAATATCCAGGTAGAGCAGCTGCACGAAAAAGGACTCAAAAAATATGAAAATAGCTTAAGAGTCCAGGGTTTTTAAATGTGACTATTGTATGCTTCTCATTTTTTTCACATTCATATTTGGCAACATTAGCCAATTACTATGCCCATTTTCTTAGGGCACATGAATTTTGTAATATAAACCAGGCTGAAATTGATGATGCTGGTAAGGTTTATTGATGGAAGGCCATGGATATTCTCTCCATTTCATAATATAGGTTAACATATAAGACAGAAGTTGACCCTATAAAGAACCATATAGTAAGTATTTTACTGTAAAGGGTCAGAGAGTAAAAGATCAAATAGGAAATACATAAAAGTTTATGGGCTACAGGGTAGTGTGAAAGCAGAAATATCCATGGCTCTGTTCTGTGGTAGGCATCATTTGGTCCATGTCCTCTAATTTGTAATCTCCTTATATGAAAGACTTATAGTGTCTTCTGGGATTGCCTACCTTCTTTTTGTGATTCCTGATTTGTTCAACAAACAATTCAGTCCGATCGGTATTGACTGAACATATACCTTGTGCTATGCTGGAATTAGAACACATATGAAGAAAATGCCATCCCTCTTATCAAGAGCTCAAATTTATTTTCTTTTCCTATTCTTTACACCTAAACTTGTTGCTTCCATTCTTTTTCTTTGTAATTTAGATGCAAGGCTTTTGTTTAGTTGCATTACTTTGATCTTTTATGAATACTTGTGCTTACTAAATAATAGTTATGGGTTTTGTTTTTTGCATATAACACCTTGCATACAACCTTTTAAAATATTGCATTATCATATAACATAAATGTGTATTAAATGAAGAAAGTAACATATTTTAGTGAAGACAGTAATTAACTTCTGAGATTGCTTCCTTTGCTCTATTTTTAATCTTGCCTTGTGAGTGATAATAAAAAAAGATTCAATTCTTTCTACGCATGAATTAATCTATTGTACAATTCAACCTGGTGGTGTGCTATTATCAAAGTCTTTTTAAAGTCTTAGTTAATACATATGTATGATATCTCCAAGGATGGTTTTGCTTGATTCATCCTGCAACCAGCTCTTATTGCACATGTAACTTCAATAAGCTTCACAGGATAATGAGGGTATAGTCCACTGTGTGGAGCAATTACTGGGCTTAAAGAGCTTCCTAATCCTGAGGTTCTAGGAAAATTCTTCTGGGTCCACAGGCATGGGTGACAGTCTGTGTCATCATCAAAGTAATCAGAAGATTGGAATTCCATGGTGATTCTCTACTGTGGAGCAAGGGCCTGCCTCAAAGCCTTAAAGTTCTGGAGGCAGTCTACCCACAGAGCCTTTATAATCTTTGCTTTTAATGTGGCCCTCAGAAAAGCAAAAGAAAAAAACAAATAAAAAGCCATCATTTTTATTTACTATTTCAGCTCCTTTGCTTTTTTGTTAGTCTTTGATTAAATAAATAAACTTAAAAACCACAAAAAGGTTTTGTTTTAATTTTTCCTGAGAGTTTACCTCTTATCTCTTAGTAAGAGTTCATCTTACAGCAAAGGAAAGGAAACAAACAATAAATATTCACAAAAAATTAAACAATCCAAGTTCCCTTCAGAGTCTCATAAATGCCAGGGCTTCAGCCATGCAACAAGGAGTTTACACAACTGATCTATGTCAAGTAGAATAATCTGCTATTATTTTTTTTAATTACAGTTTACTTTCAGTGTTATTGTATTTTATACTTGTTTCAGGTGTACAGCAGTGTTTAAGCAATCATATATTTTACAAAGTGGTTCCCCGATATTTCCAGTACCCACTTGGCACCATACATAGTTATCACAATATTATTAACTATATTTTCTATGCTGTACTTTACAACCCTATCACTACTTTGTAATTACCAAGTAGTACTTCTTTTTTTAATACATTTTATTCATTGTGCTATTACAGTTGTCCCATTTCTCCCCCATCATTCCCCCCACCCTGCACACCCCCTTCCACCCACATTTCCCCCCTTTAGTTCATGTCCATGTCATAAGTTCTTTAGCTTCTACTTTTCCCACACTATTCTTGCCCTCCCCCTGTCTATTTTCTACCCACAATCTATGCTACTTATTCTCTGTACCTTTCCCCCTCTCTCCTCCTCCCACTCCCCTGTTGCTAACCCTCCATGTGATCTCCATTTCTGTGGTTCTGTTCCTGTTCTAGCTGTTTGCTTAGTTTGCTTTTGTTTTAGGTATGGTTCTTAATAGCTGTGAGTTTGCTGTCTTCTTACTGTCATATTTTTATCTTCTTTTTCTTAGATAAGTCTCTTTAACATTTCATAGAATAAGAGCTTGGTGATGATGAACTCCTTGAACTTGACCTTATCTGAGAAGCACTTTATTTGCCCTTCCATTCTAAATGACAGCTTTGCTGGATAGAGTAATCTTGGAGGTAGTTCCTTGACTTTGATGACTTGGAATACTTCTTTCCAGCCCCTTCTTGCCTGGAAGGTCTCTTTTGAGAAATCAGCTGACAGTCTGATGGGAACTCCCTTGTAGGTGACTGTCCCCTTATCCCTTGCTGCTTCTAGAATTCTCTCCTTCATTTTAATCCTGGCTAATGTAATTATGATGTGCCTTGGCATGTTCCTCCTTGGGTCCAACTTCTTTGGGACTCTCTGAGCTTTCTGGACTTCCTGTAGTCTATTTCCTTTGCCAGATTGGGGAAGTTCTCCTTTATTATTTGTTCCAATAACTTTTCCACTTGTTGCTCTTCATCTTTCCCTTCTGGTACCCCTATAATTCAGATGTTGGGACGTTTAAAGATGTCCCGGATATTCCTAAACCTCTCCTCATTTTTTTGAATTCTTGTTTCTTCCTTGTTTTCTGTTTGCTTGTTTGTTTCTTCCTTCTGGTCCACTCCATTGATTTGAGTCCCAGTTTTCCTCCTCTCTCTATTGGTTCCCCATGTGTTTTCCTTCATTTCACATATTGTAGCCTGCATTTTTTCATCTAATTTGTGAGCAAAATCAACCAATTCTGTGAGCATCCTGATCACCAGGGCTTTGAACTGTGCATCTGTTAGGTTGGCTATTTCTTCTTGGCTTAGAGGAATTGGCTCTATGGATTTCATTTGTTCTCCGGTTTGAGCCATTTTTGGTGATTTTTGTTTTGTTTTGTTTTGGTTTGGTTTTGGTCTGGTTGTGGCTGTTACATATGAAGGATGGAGCCTTAGGTGTTCCCCAGTGCAGGGCAGCCCAGTCACTGGGTTGTGACGCTGTATGTGGGGGCGGGGTCAGAGAGGGAACAATGGCGCCTGCTCCACTCTCTCCTGGATTCCAGTCCCTTCCACTGCTTCCCCTTCACCTGGATTGTCTGCACGTGAATGTGGGACCACCTGGTCAGCCAGCTGCCTTGTGCAGCCTCACTGGGTCTGCACAGTTGCCACCCCGTGCCTGGGGTCTGCCAGCTGCCGCCTGTGGGCCCGGGGTCTGCCAGCCGCTCCCTGTGCACCTGGGAACTGCCAGCCACTGCTGCCTGCATTCCTGGGTCCGCACCTCCACCTTTTCCTGCCGGGAGTCCGCCCCTCTTACCGGTCTGGATGAATGGTTGTTGGACTTCCGTACAGGTCAATTTTCTATCAGTTCAGGTTATTTCCTTGTTTCTAAATATTTGTTGTCCTTAATTTTGGTTGTGAGAGGAGGCACAGTGTGTCCACCTATGCCTCCATCTTCACCGGAAATCTGAAAGACCTTTTCAAAGAGCCCAAAGTCCTTGACTTAGAGCCAGTTAGGAATAACATTCTCCTTAGATTCACCCCAATTAGTACTTCTTAATCCCTTTACCTTGCTCACTCAGTTCCCCAATTCTTTTCCCATCTGGCAACTACCAGTGCACTCTCTGTGTCCAGAAGTCCTTTTCAATTTTTTTTGTTAATTTCTTTTGCTCTTTAGATTACAAACATAAGTGAAATCATATGGTATTTGTCTTTCTCTGACTTATTTCATTTAACATAATACCCTCTACAGGTCAATCCATGCTGTCACAAATGATAAGATTTCATTATATCTCATAGTTCCCAGTAATATTCCATTGTATGTATGTAACAATTTTTTATTCACTTTCTATTGTTGAGCACTGGGGTTGCTTCATATCTTGACTATGATAACTAACTCTGCAAAGAACATAAGAGTGTATATATTCTTTTGAATTAGTACTTGAGTTTATGTAAATATACACCGAGAAATCCTGAATCATAAGTCAGTTTCATTTTTAATTTTTTAAGGACCCTCCATAGTGTTTACCATGGTGGCTGCACCAATCTGCATGCCACCAACAGTACATGAGGGTTCCATTTTCTGCACATTCTCACCAACACTTGATGTTTATTGATTTATTGGTGATAGCCATTCTGATAGGTGTGAGGTGATATTCATGATTTTAATTTGCATTTCTCTAATGATAAGTGATGTTGAGCCTTTTCATATGTTTATTAGCCACCCATATGTCCTCTTTGCAGGAGTGTCCATTCAGATCTTATGCTCAGTCTTAAAAAGGATTATTTGTTTACTTGGTGTTGAGTAGTATGAGTACTTTATAAAGTTTGAATATTAACTCCTTGTCAGACGTATCATCAGTGAATATCTCCCTCCATTCAATATAGGTTGTCTTTTTGTTTTATTGATGGTTTCTTTTGCTCTGCAAAATCTCTTTAGTTTGACTTAGTCCAATTTATTTATTTTTTTCTTTTCTTCTTGGACTTTCCTTGTCCAAGAAGATATATCAGAAAAAATATTAAGAGAAATGTCAAATATTTTTGCCTATATTTTCTTCTAGGAATTTTATCATTTTAAGTGTTATCCTTAAGTCTTCAATCCATTTTGATTTTATTCTTTTATACGGTGTAAAAAGATGGTCCATTCTCATTTTTTGGCATGTATCTGTGATATTTTTTCAGCACCATTTATTGACTAGGCTATCTTTAACACATTCTTGCCTCCTTTGTCGAGTACTAATTAACCACAAAGACATGGGTTATTTCTGGGCTCTCTATTTTATTTCATTGATCTATAAGTCTGTTTCTATGCCACTGCCATGTTGTTTTGATAACTGTAGCCTTGTAGTATAGTTCAATATCAGGTAGCACGATTCCTCCAATTTTGTTGTTCTTTCTCAAGATTGCTGTGGCTATTCAGGATATTGTGTGTCTCCATATAAATTTTTGGAATATTTGTTCTAGTTCTGTGAAATATGTCTTTGGTATCTTGATTAGAATTGCATTAAATCTACAGATTGCTTTGGGTAGTATGGACATTTTAATAATGTTAATTTTTCCTATTCATGAACATGGTATGTGCTTCCACTTATTTGTATCTTCTTCAATTTCTTTCTTCTGCATCCTATGGTTTTCTGAGTGTAGATATTTTATATTCTTGGTTAAATTTATTTACAGGTATTTTTAAAACTTTTTAAAAAATTATTTTTTTATTTTTAGAGAGACGGGGAGGGAGAAAGAGAGGGAGAGAAACCTCAATGTGTGGTTGCATCTCATGCCCCCTGCCCCCACCATGACCTGGCCCGCAATCCAGGCACGTGCCCTAACTGGGAATCCAACCAGCAACCCTGTGGTTCACAGGCTGGCACTCAATCCACTGAGCCACCCCAACCAGGGCCCTAAGTATATATTTTTTGGAAGCAATGTGAGTGGGATTATTTTCTTAGTTTCTCTTTCTGATAGTTCATTATTGGTATATAAAAATGCAACTGTTTTCTGGATATTTATTTTGTATCCTACTACTTTACTGAATTCATTCATAATTTCTAGTGGTATTTTGATTGAATTGTTAGGTTTCTGTGCATAAGTATCATATTTATGCAAATAATGATATTTTTACTTCTTCCTTACCAATTTGGATGCCTTTTATTTTTTTTCTTCTTGGCTGATTGATGTGGGTAAAATTTCCAGTACTATGTTGAATAGACTACCCATCAGAGCACTGAAATAGCTGGGAATTGGAAAAAAAAAAAACTTAATCCATACCTACTAGTATGAATAGAAAGATAGAAAGTAAGTAGATTATGGAGTGATGGTAGAAATATATTTTAGGGAAATGTAACTATATGTGTTGAGATAAGTTTTCTCTTTCTGGAAAAGAAATATTTCAGCTTGACCAGATGTAGGGTGGGAGGAGAGGTTGACACTAGCTGTACCTAGAGGGGAAAGCAGAGAGAAAAGCATCAAAATATCTTACTCAGGATTAAGGAGTTTGACACTTATCTTGAGAACAGTGGACTTTTCAATCAAGGGGGCTATGCACTGTGAAGCAGGTATTATTTTCTGGTTTTATATGAGATGTTTTATATTACTTATCTAATCTAAACCTACCATTCACTTTAACCTTTCAAATGCATTCACAAAAATATTACAGCTAAAACACATTTTTATAAGCAACTTCTTGGTGTGGCTTACTGGTGGAAAGAATTTTGTCTCAAGCTTCTGACAGAGAAATGAAGAAAAGAAAGGTGATGAAGATTTGCTGGTACACAGACAACTGCTTTTAAACCTACACCATAGTAGTCAGATGACTCCAGATAATCTAGCCTCGCTGGCATCTACACAAAGGGCAATTCTAGAGAGAACAGTTTTGGTGCATAGGTAGGCAGCTAAGCATAAATTTTAATCCATAAATCGGCATGTCACCACTTAACCATATAGAAGATCAAGTGAAGAATGTTAGGGCATTGGAAGATCGCAAGAGAGTGCATAAAAATTCAAAACTCTAATTTATGGTAACCCAGAAAATTGTATTACTCATGTATCAGGGACCTCTTCCTGGAAGGAAAACTGTGACTTTCTAAAGTTCACCTCAGAAAAGTACACCTTGATCTATATTTATGCAAATTATAGGAACAGCTCTTTTCATTGTATTGAGGTATGATTTTACAGGTAATCCGTCTTTTGCGACTTTTAAAGTCTCCTTGCTTTTGATATTCTGCAGTTTCCACTTAATATGTCTACATATGCCATTGATAGTTTGCTATGGTAACTGAGTCTAGGGATTCATCTGTTTTATCAGTAATGAAAACTTATCTGCTATCTTTTCTCTCCATGTGCCTTCAGTTCTTTTTTAACTCAAATTAGATATGTTAGGCTTTCTTATTCTACCTTCATTTTGCTGTCATATTTGCCATCTTTTGTCCCTCTGAGATAGTTTTTGAATTTCTTCTGTCTATAGTATGTTACAATTCAGTATTATCTCTTTAATTCTCTCTAAAATGTGCTGTTCACTTTAATTGCATTGTTTTCTATTTTTATCCCTAGAATATCTATTTAACTTTTCCCATATCAGACTGGTTTTTTATTTTAAATATTTTATTTTCTAGCTAGTTTTGATAATTTATAGTTACCCAATATTTTAAATATATATGGTTTTTATGGTACAGCTGAACATTATTTTGTCTGGATTTCTGTGAGGTCTAATTGTGCTCTTTGTTTTCTGCTGACCCTACTTGGGGTGACCTGTTGATTCATGTTTTTTTTTTAATATTATAAACTCATACGTGCTAAAATTTTTTCTATAGGAAACCAGCAACTCCTTAATTGAGAATAGACATTCCAGAAATAATTTTTATTTGTGTCTGCCAGTTGCCTCCAAGATACTGCCAACCAAGGACTACCCTATGTTAACGTTGAGGTTTCCAGAAATATTTAAACAAATTCTGCATCAAGGAAGTTTACAAATATTAAATTATTGGGGTAGACTTTAATTTGCTAAGCAGATGGTTGGCAGAGATAGACAAGATTTCTTGTCAACTGCTCCCTTTTCTCATGACATTTTCTAGTCTACCTTGGAATGAAGGCAAAGCACCACTCTGTTTGTGCTCTTTCAAGGTAAGCTCTGTTCTCACACATCATCTTACATGGGCTGAAGGTCATCTCTGCCATTCCGGGTACAGCCACTAAACCTAAACTTCTTGGTTACTGAGATTGACAAGCTCCCCAGGACATCCAAAGTGTAGCATCAGCCTGCCATTTTGATTTCTATTTCTCTTTTGAACTCTGGATTTTGGAGACTATCCTTACTTTCTAGTAAATTCAGTTATGAATTTAAAAAGGGTATTTGTTATATTTTATCTAACAAATCTAGGTGTTTTGTATTGGAAAGTTTATGAGAATTTAGTTTATAAACATTGCCAAAAACAAACTCATAAAAGTAGGAATTAAAAGCTTTTGATGATCTTCTGTTCTGGAGTCATTGTGATATCCATAATAAACACCACTTCTAGACATTTTCCAGCCAGCTGAGATTTTGGGGGCCAGAGCTAAGCGTTTCTCTTCTTAATGCCTCAGATTATTTCTATTTCACAGATCAGAGGGCCCATAGCAAAAATATTGGACACGAGTAAGGTTTGTTTTTCCCTAACTACTTAGTTATTAACCAAAGTTAACAAAAGGTAGTAAAATAAAGTCTAAGAACAGATGGCTGAAAATTCAAATATTTTAGTCTTAAGGTAATTATTTCCTTAGAGAGAATAGAGAAGAATTCTGACATGTTTCTGATAATCTGTATGTTTTATCACATTCTATCTTTTAAAGATTTTATTTATTTGTTTATTTATTTTAGAGAGAGGGGATGGGAAGGAGAAAGAGAGGGAGAGAAACATCAACGTGTGTTTGCTTCTCACATGGCCCCTACTGGGGACCTGGCCCACAGCCCAGGCTTTTGCCTTTACTAGAAATCAAACCAGCGACTCTGATTTGCAGGCCGGGCTCAATCCACTGAGCTACACCAGCCAGGGCTATCACAATCCATTTTAATATTATTTTACATAGATTAATACTTATTAATAATGAGATTATTGATGAGGAATTTTGCATATCTGGAGAGGAGGGTAAGAGGAAGATGTGGAAATAATTGTGAGCAATTCATGTAGTGAAAGTCAATGTGCTCACTTGTCTATCCCCTTCCAATGACCAACCACAAGCTGGGGTAGGAGTGTTGAAAATATTGTAGACTCAGAGTGTTTTCCTCTCATTAATTGGTATAGTGAAAATTTTGTTATAGTGTTATATATATCAAACAAATATAATATTTAAAATGCACATGAAAGACTGATAGCTAATATAAATATAGATATAAATGTGGTTTAGTTTGTAAAATCATAGTATATCCATAGCTACCTTACTGTCCAGACTGATCAGCACTGAGCACAGTGCAAGAACAAGAATATCTGAGCAGACTGAATAGTGCTTTGAAACTTCCCTTCATAACAAGAGAACAAGTGCAGTTATGTTACACAGTTCACTGAGCCTCTTCACTATTTGAACATGAAAAGTCATCTGGCTGGAAATCAGGACTTCCTCTTTTCTTAGTTAACTTATGCCAAGGCAAAGATTTGGATAGGCAAATAGTAAATTTGGCTGAATCAAAATATATTAATCCCAATTTATATGATTATAGAATACACAGTGTTTTTTTCTTCTTTCTGCAATCTTGATTATAACCAATATTATGAGCTTAGCTAATCTGGAACTAGGCTGATACACTGCACAATATGACAGGGACCATTCACATCTACAAAACCTGCCCAACTGTCTGTGATGGTCCTGTCTGGATAGAAAGGTAAGACCAAGTTTTTCTTATTCACACTTTTGCCAGCGCAGGAAAAAAATTATCTTTCTCAGAATTCATCCTTTCATCATTAACTGAAAGTGGATGCCCCTCTCTCCTTCCTTTCATCCCTCCCTCCCTCTCTCCCTTCCTTTCTTTCTTTTTTCCCCCTTCAAATCCACCTGGATGAATGTTTGTCCAGACTCAAGCCTGCACACTGAAGGCTGGAAGATTCAACCACCACCATCTGAGAGCTGATTACAACATACTAAGATGGGGTGCTGCTGTTGAACCTTGAGGCAGCTATAAGCCTTGCTTGTCCGCCTAATGCTGTTGTAGCTCTTGTCCTTTCAATCACCATTGCTGGTTCTCCACAGCTTGATCATTCTCAAAGACAAATCTGTTGCTTTATTTGCCTTGTTTCAGGACTCAGGTGCACCCTCTGAGTGCAGGGATCCTCTTGTCACTCTGATGTAGAGCTCTTTGGAACCTCATGTGTGCAAAGAACAGTCATTTGCTAATGCCTTATGAAGAGAGATCCTGCAGCTTCTGCCACTGCTTCACATTTTATATTATAGTTTGATGCCGGGATGTTTTTTCTGCAGAAATTATCAGGGCACAAACAACAATGCTGTTCAACATTCAGAGGAGAAGCAAAAGACCTGTTCTTAATGTTATTGTAGCTACTATTGTCTCTTATGTCCATTAGAGTGGGATCCCATAAATGCATTCTTTCTTTCACTTTCATATACAGTTAATATTCCTGGAGCACTCCCATGGTGGTAGTATACTTTCGTCAAAAGAAAAGCCTCATTTCTGCAGCATATTGAAATCAAAAAGTATGTCCTCACTGTTCTCATGAGGTCTACCCTCTTAAAGATACCAGCTTCCCTTAGATACAATATTATCTCACTTCACCAGAGACATTCTTACTATAACAGAAAACATGGACCACTTTCTTCTTCAAGATAATTGGTACACCTTAACTAACTTATCCCAATACCCTAAAAGAAAACTTAAACAAAAAAAGTTCTTCCTTATATTTTTTACTCAGAATATTGATACCTACTTGAATTTTAGTTTCATAATTAGAAAAAATACTCATAATTATCACAAAACAGAGGAAATCTACTCCATAGTGACTTGCACACAGAACGTTTTAGCATACATATGGCTGGCAACTTTTGAATAACATTTTCTCTAATTTGAAAAGACAGTAAAATCAGGAAAAAATAAAGAAAATAATTGTCCCTTTTTCAATACCCTGTGGGAGGAAGACAGTTACCCTGCTATCTATTCATTTTCTTTACCACAGAGATACACTCAGAAGAAAAAGAAACAGGTGATTGGGCCTCATCTCTTCAACTGGACCTCTATGTAAATAAATGGATACCATTTGTTATGAGAAAATGCTCTTAGTTATAGAATGCCCCTAGCAGGATGTCCATGGTTAAAGAATTACTTATAACAAATACATCTATAATCCGTGAGACTTAGCTCCCTTGAGAATGTCACATAAACTACATTTTCCTCGGGGCATAAAAATAGAGATTTTAAAAAAATGTATTGTTGCTCAAGTACAGTTGTCTCCATTCCTCCCACACCCCTATCCCCCACCCCGGCCATCCCAGCTCCCCACCCTTGATCCTACTCCCCTTTGGTTTCCTCTATGTGTTCTTTCTAGATGTTCCTGAAAACCCTCCCCCTTTTTCACTCCCCATTATCCCCTCCTACCTCCCCTCTGGTTACTGTTAGTTTGTTCTTAATTTCAATGTCTCCGGTTATATCTTGCTTGCTTGTTTGTTTTGTTGATTAGATTTCAGGTATAGGTGAGATCATATAGTATTTATCTTTCACTGCCTGGTTTATTTCACTTAGCATATTGCTCTCCAGTTTCATCCATGCTGTCACAAAGGGTAGTTTTGTATCTTAAATGCTCCCTGTTGTAGGAGAAATCTCACAGAACCTCACTACAAAAAATTAGCTCTATTCTGTTCTAGAGAGCATGTGTGCAATGCAGTAAAGGGTCTGGGCATCCACTCTTGGCAGCCTTACATGGTGAAATATTTAAAAGAAAACTTATCAGAATTCCAAAGTCTCTGAAGACAAAGTTAAATGGAATAAATATACTTGGACACTTTCTCACATCAATTCTTCTACTAGCTTATGAGTTATACATCTAATGGGATAAGAACTTTTTTCCGATGCAATAAATTAATTATAAAGTTATGTGATTGATATGAATGGAAACCATTTTAATTAGATGATGAGAATTGCATGAAGGATAGTGCATGACAAGGGTACCATTTTAAGGTCATATTTCTGTTGAGGAATTTAAGTAATTATTACTTTTATTTATAAGGTATTTAAAAGCTGAAACACAGAAATACAGCTGTACATTTATGCATTTCACTTGAATCATCTTTTGTAGTATAGTTTGTGGATTTTTAAAGCTGGTTGATATGTATTATGTTGAAATTCATAGTGATCTAAACACTGCAAGATGAATTTTTCCAGATGCTATGACATACTAATAAAGATAACTCTTTCAAATTATATACAAAGGCTAAAATGCAAAGAATACAAGGATCTTTTTGAAAAATTTTAAAGCTATTTTCTGTTATGCCATGTTTGCCTGAATGAGATAATCACATTAGCTGGTAAATTGTCATAATGCTTTTTCTTCAAAATGAGGAAGAGTATAGATTTTATAGACAGAAAATAAATTACTGTGTGATCTATTCTTACAGATCATATTGCGCTCCACTGAATTACAACCTTATAAATATAGCATTAACATATAACAAATCATGTCAAATTTCAGAAAATCTGGGAATCTGAATTTAAAACTGTGTTCTTTTACAGAGATTTGCCTTATAAAGTATCTTAAAGTTAACTGAAATCTTTATTATAATGCTTATTGTGAAATGCCTATGAAAGGGTGATGATTCATAAGTATGATCAAATTTCTTTTTACTTCAGAATTTTTTTTTTTTTCGAGTGAAGAATGTCAGCTCACACCATGGGCTCTGCATAACTATTTCATTCAGTAGAAGAGTGAATTGAAGCAAGATTTCAGGATTAGCCCAGAGATAATGTGTGAATAGTACACAGGCCTAGAGATCACAGGATTTGTATACTCATGCTCCCTGTGCTGTTGATGAAGAATGAGAGTTTTCTACAGTGAAAGAAGAGATCATGGTAAAACTTAGCAGCCTGATTCATCAACCTAATATGAGATGGTCTGATGAGTACAAACCTATGGAGGGAAACTTCCTCAAGGGTTGACATTGGAACAGGTTAATCAGATTCTGCCACATTCTATCTTTTCACCATTAAAGATACAAAGGGAAGATTTTCTCCTTGGTGACTAAAACCCACCAAATTCCCCAAATTATATTATTAATCATTGATTGGTATGGATGAGTAAACATTTTTCATGCTAAGGTCAAGGATAGAATAGGACATTACAGCAACAACATATCAATCAAGACAAATTGTATGGGTGGCTACTATAGAAAATTTGTCTACCTACCAGATATCCTAGGATGCTGTGACCTCTCAAGGTCTCTCACAGGTCTATTATTCTAAGAATTTTATCTTCCTTTCCATTTTAGTACCATCCTAGGTCTGCTTTTCTTTGCAGTTTGTTTTCTTTTGCTTTCTTCATTTTCTTAGATGCATTTGATCTCTATCTCCACTTCCTTGGGGAAATCAATAGCTTGTTAAAAAAAGATAGTGACACCTGAAAGGGCAAGGCTGATGGTCCTACTCAAGAAATCATTGTGCTAACTGGATTTATAAACCATATCTAGCCTCTTCCTTTCAGAGAGAGCTGAGGATCGAAATGAATGATTTAAAGAAAAATTATTTTGGCTGGTGGGGGAGGGATGGGACAGGAAAGAGAAAATAGTGTTTTTTTTTTTTTTTCCTGAAAGCTGAAGACATTTTTTTAGACAATTAATAAAAACTGGTTATTATTGGTGTTTTTGCTTTTGAGATAAATAATTAAAGCATCTTAAAATATTGTTATTTAATAAAGGACTATAGTCCACTAAAAGAAAGAACTCTAATAAGCATAGTCCTCTAAAATATAGAAAAAAAGTTATTGAAAATGACTCATTTGTAACCAACTATATTTCTGAGGAGATGTTGCTTTTGCAAATAGGAATATAACATTAGATAACTTGAAAATAACAGTATTACATTTCTGCGTTTTGACAACACAAATAACAGTAGAAAATTAAGGAAAATAATCTGAATAGCAGAAGCATTCTTTCTTTTCAGAACTGACATTCCTGACATTTTCCCCTGGCAAAATCACTAACCAGATAGATGATAGAGAGTTTGATCAACCAGTCTTACGTTATTGTGAATTTTTATTTTCCCCTTGATAAAGCCTGAATGTTCTTCCATGTCTTAAATGTGATTCTAAAAAAGGTAGCTAACTGTTACATAGTCTTACTTGTGCTGCTCTAAACTTTATGTATCTAGTTCTTCATAAGTGCAGAAAAAGATGAAGGTAGAGAAGGAGTAAAGAAGGATGGATAAAATAGAGGATGACAAGGAGTCAGGAGTACAGACAGGCAGACGGTAGCGTGCAGAATCAGAGAAGGTAATGAGGAACCAAATCTTGTGGACTTGGGTGTGCATTCTGGTTCAAGCTTTCCTGATGCAAGCCTGTCCCATGTGCTATCTGATTTCAGAGTGGTTGCTGTCTGTTGTGCTGTTCAATGTGTAGATTAATAAATACTCTGAAAAAGTTATTCAGCTTTGGAGTCAGAGACATTGCTATTTATTTATTTAGTACCTTTCTGTCCTGGGAGGATGTCACCCTAGCACTTCAATTTTTTATTTCCTCTCTATGGATTAGAGATTTATCCTGAGGCATTCTTGCACATTTTAAATTAAATTAGGTAATATATTTAGAGTCTTTAGGAAACTGATAGTTTCTAGATAAGCACTCAGCAAATGTTTGATTAAGCCATATGAAATTGCTATTTTTATAACCAAAACAGGTCAAATAGTGGCAACTTTATGTGGTTCTACCTAACATTGATTTCCTCCTTTTTTCTTAAGCAGCTGGGGAGGCATAGACCAATCCCCCAGACACCTAACATTATAGCCTTGTTGTGTAATCTGCTCAGACCCTGCTCCTGCTCTATTGCCCATGAGCAAGACCCAGCTTCACCCTACCTGTCTATGATATGGAGTATTCCCTTATAATCATTTTCAAGCCCACACTACTCCACGTATATACTTCCTCTTGTTGCCAGATAGCTGGGCCTCTCATTGAGTCCAGGGCAACCTACTTTGGACCCACTATACCACTTATAGAACTGTGGATATTTTTTCCCATTTGATTGTTGTCTGAATTTTATTTTACTGGAATTCAATTTAAAATACCATGGGTTAGAAGCACTATGCTTTCAGGGAACAAATAGTCTACCTTGCAAGTGGTAATAACTGGAAATAGACCATTGTGTAAATTGAGCCTGCACTTACATTAGATTGAACCACATAAAATTGCCAATATTTGACCTTTTTTTATCTATTTTTATAGATATGGTTTATATATATATATACACATATGGTATATATATATATATATATATATATATATATATATATATATGTATATATTTTATACATATGGTTTAATCTAATATTTGTGGAGTGCTTTTCCAGGACCTATATATTTTCTAAAGACTCTAAATATATTACCTAATTTAATAGCAAACCTCTTGCCATTTCTTTAACTCAGCATGCTGTTTCTATGCTTTTGTATATATGCCTGTCCTTCTGTTGCCAACACCTTTTCCCCCCTATTGACATGACATAATCCTACTTCTCCTTCAAGAGATAGCTCACATGTCCTGTGCTCCACAAAGCTTTTAATTCCCTAGGCAGACACACCTGTACTGTTCCCATGTGCCACTGTACCGCTATATACAGCAATCTCAGCAATTACCACACCATATTTGAATCTGCGCCCCCATTTTATTGTGAGCTTCTTGGGAAAAGGAGTAGTGTCTTTATACTGAAGTATTCCCAATGTTTGATATAATAACTAAAATACAATTGGTACCCTTTGAATTATTTCCTGAAAACATTAATAATTCAATGAATCAACCTCTTCTAAGGGCACAAGAACAGATTATTTGCTGTTTATTGTTATTATTTTTGGTACTAGCTCTCTATTTCTTTCATCTTTCCTTCTTTTCCTCCTTCCCTCACTCTTATTATTCCTTTATTTTCATTCAGGGTTAAAAATATTGAATTTACCTTCCTGTTTAGAAGCTTATGAGGACTTTGAAGATGCTGATTTGCACAGGTAAACAAAATTTAAAAAATAATCACACATAAAAATGAATAGACTCCTTGCCATCTTTTAGCTGACTGCTATATTATCTCTTTTAATAATATGCCACAGAGTCTGCACATTTTCCTGATAAGAATAACTGCTGTCATATTTTTTTGTTTCAATTTGAAGATTTGAAAGGCATTGCTATTAGTACTAATTAGATGTATAAGAGCTTTCCTGAAAGTAGATAGTCACAACTAATTCATACATAAAGAATTAATGATAGTAGCTAAATTGCCACATAGATTTGCACTTTGGGTAAGGTTAAATTACCAAATAATGTGAATGCTGCTTAAAATAAATTTAATATGTAATGCAACTCATCATCTTATTAAATGCCTAATAATTTTGAAATTTTTCAATGTTGTTTTAAATTGGCACCTGTATAAAATCCCTTTAAAGTAATCAAGCTAATAATATAATAACACCAGTAGAGGAAATAATAACATTAGCTATTTATAGAACATCTGTTATTATTACTATTATCACTATATTTTTTAAATTTTCTTCTATTTGTCTGTCATACACACACTTCAAACCAATCTCCTCCAGTACAGATACTAGATGTTTGAGACAATTCTTTAACTTTTTGGGGTCTTTAGATTATTGACAGAGTTGAAGTAATCATTTGTTTAATGATTTATTAACAGCCTCAAAGTGAATGGCATAGGTATGTGTGTATGTTTTTCATAAGTTATACAGTTCTCTTTCCAAGTAGTTCATTCACTGAGAGAATACATTTAATTTACTTATCTCTTATCAAATTAGAAATTAAGTCACAATAAAATTTATTTAAAAGAAAAATTTAGAGTTAGTTTCAAACCTAGAGTGGCATCAAAATTAAGCTGCCTACTGAGACAGAACTCAGAGAGATGGAGCCTTATGAAGAAGGTATAAAGAGTCATCTCCAAGCTTTTATCTGCAGAGCAGATAATTCCCGCTTTAGGGAATGCAAATACTGTTGATATATGAAACTGGGGGATGGAACGGAATAGGACTGAATTCATATATGTTGTATCCCTACTGTAAGCCACCTTTTGTTCCAGCTTTATAGATATTGTTGTGCTTATCTCAAAATGGGGTACCTGCTGGGGGAGAACAGGGATCTCTAAGAATATTCATATTTCCTTTTTTATTTTTGCAGTTTTAGTAATGGTAGCTCCACATTCTACTGTGTTGAAATTTTTCTTAACATTGCTTTGGGTACAGAGCTTCTCATAGACATAGGAAAATAGGAAAGTGGCTACAGGGCAATCCACCTGGCCTGCAGATCATGTTTCCTTCTATATTCACTTTGCTAAGGAACTGGGCAGTTCTTGGAACACAAATAAATTATGCTTAATAATTGTTTGTGGATGATAGCATAAATGCATAAATTACCTTACAGATATTTGCTTTCCATCACTGAACTCTAAAGTCTGGTTTCCTTTTTTGTTTGGTATTAAGGTCTTGGTACCTTGCTCTCCTTCAGTACCACTTCTTATAATCTTAGCCTTTTCCTGACAAGGATCAATGCTTTCTAACTGCATTGCCTATGCCTGTAGTTTCACTGTAGAGAACTGATCCCTCATCCCATCTAGCTGCTGTCGTTGCCCCCTGACTTTTGTATTACTAATTTCCCTCCTTTGTGATCAGAAATGTTTAAATCCCAGCTGTTTCAGCCCAAACTGTTGTCCTCTACCTACTTTCTCCCCTTCTTCTACGAGACTAACTTGAAGATGTTGCCAAGCAAGACCAAAAATTTGTGTTTCAATTATTTGAGGTTTGTTCTGTTTCAGTTTTCAGCATTCTCAGGGTACATTCTATTAGGAAGAATTAATTTCAATTTCAGCTTGAGAATATGGCAGGTGGTAGGGAACGGGGCGGGGGGGGGGGATGAGGGCATATATTTATGTCCGTGCCCAAGAAAAAGTGCCCAAGAAATTGCTCTTTTCCTTGCTCCTAATCTGCAATCTCACTCCATACTTCCTTATGTCATGTCACCATCTGTACCTATTGCTGTCTGTACAATACCCCTTTTTCCTTCAAAAACTCAGTAAGTATTAACTCTCACTATAATTGCAGGCACTCTTTTAGCAGGAAATATAAATTTAAAATAAAAGCAAAGCTATCTGCTTTTAAATTTTAGTAACAATTTTCAAATCAATCTCAGCTTTGAAGAGACTATCTAAATTAGGGAAGTTTTTCATGGAGAGAGAAAACTGCCTTGGTTAACCGTCCACAAAATAGACAAACATGGGATTAACTGAAAAAGTGGAATGCATTATTCATTTTATGCTGCATACCATCTTAAGACATTCACTATTATTACAAAGCAGACCTTGGAAGCTCTGATAGATATGGGGGAAGACATACGACTACTTAAGAGATGGAGATTGTAGTAGTATCCACTCCTACCTTTCTTGTTTGTTTTGTTTTTTGTGCATATATTTTTATGTGTCACCAATATTTCTTCCCATACTATTGATTATAAATTGTTTTTAACAATGATAAAAGTGGTTAATGCCATAAATTTAATCATTAAGTAACAGAATAACATAGGAAGATCCTGATGTGCTAGAAAAGAAATATTAATGAAAGATAAATTCAGGGGCAGAATGGAATTTACATCTCAATCTTTGAGGGGGGAAAGTCTTCGAATCAAGGAATAGTTGCATCATGCTAGAAAGAAGAAGGGTACGGTTGTATTGCTGTTTGGAAGTTTATCATGGCTAAATGGGTAAATATGGATGCTGAGTTGGAAAAGTGCATTGCAGAACAGATGGTGGAAACTTTATTTCCCAGAATACACTTTCTATATAATCTCAGATTCTGGTCAGTTAATAAGAGGCGCCAGTGAGAGTTAGAAGACAGAAGTGGAAAGGTGTCAGAAGGCATAGGGGATAGATATTTGGGGCAGAAGACAGGTGTGAGGTTCAAAGAAGCTGCTGATTATACTTAGAATACATAGAATTACTTCTGTTTTCTTTCCTGAAGCCTGATTCAATGAGAAAGCAAAAAATCCCCTGCTTTGGGTTAAGAATAAAATACTTATTCCTTATCAGCTTTCCTCCAATCTAAACCCTAGAGGCATTTAAGCTTGTGACCTGGGAATACACAATAGTTTATGATGGGTGTATCATAGTAAAAATGGCTCTAAACTAGTTCTCTGCCTTCAAGCAGCTATGAAAAGAGAACACATACAGTAAGAGAAAGTAAAAATACAAAGTACCATGACCTAAGAATGAAATTAAGGTACAAAGGAAGTCTCTCCGAAGTTTCAAAGAGCTAACACCAATCTCTCTTCAGAGTCTTTGCAGATCCTTCTCTACTGCTGGACAGTGCTCCCTTCTAAGGCCAGTCCTTCCGCATTCTTCAAGTCTCAGCTTGAATGTCAATTCTTCCTTGATTGACATCCCAACCTAAATTAAATTTCTGTATTCTCTTTCAGAGCACCCAGTTTCTTTGCCTTCAGTGTACTAATTACTATTTGAAATGATTTATGACCATATCTATGTGCTTAATTAGCATGTATCTCCTCTATTAGACTGTAAACTCCAGGAGGTCTAAGACCGTGCCTGTTCTATAAACTGCTTCACACCCAGTGCCTAGAAAACAGTAGGTGTTCAATAAATACTTGTTGAGTGAATAAATGAATGAGTGAGTGGCTAGTGAAAGCAGAGACATCAAGGGCTGGGTGAAACAAATAATCTTAAAAAAAAAGTCATTGGTATTTGATTCAGGACTATTAGGCCAATAATGTGAAATAATGATATGGGTTTATTTTGTTCCTTAGTTTGCTATACGGGGAGAAAAGAACAGTGGCATTCCAACATTTACTGAAGTCTTTCCAGGAAATTGGAAATAGAGAAGAAATTTAACCTTGCCCTTCCCTTATATTCTTCAATTTCTTTTAAATTTTAATTCCAACTGATTATGTTAGTATTCTTCATTTTATAAGGCATCCACAAAATGAAAGTATTTTATATGATATTTATAAAAAGAAGTGTTTTTTGATGCAATTAAAATAAGTATGTGATGGAGCTACACATGGAATTATTTAGTAACAATTAGTTTTGCAGAAGATTTTTTAAATAGAAATTTGTGCTTATTGAACAACAAAACCAAAGTAAAACTGACCATGTTTTGATAATTTTGAGATGCATTGCAAACATTGCAAAAAGACCTGCCTTCTTGTTTGAAGCTGCACCGATCAATGCATTGACCTCTGTCTGGAGTTACATTAACCTCTTTTTACAGTAAAGAAATTTGAGAGCTCTGTTATTTTTCTTCTTTAGAAACTTTCACTAAGATTCAGAGCAATTTTTGGCAGGTTGTATTATTTTCATTCTCACTCAGAGAAAAGAGACCATGTCTACATTCATATGCAATATATAAACTACAGTCTGTGTAACCCAAAATGTAATGTGAAAGCAGGAGAAACAAATTTGCATGGTTCTCACAAACAGGGTTTGTGTATGAATTGTATACATCATTGCATTATTTGTAGTAAACTGCATGCACTTAATATTTAGAAACTTCTACTTACTTTGTTCCCTGCTAATGGACCCTCCCAAGAAAATGAATTTTTATTTTGATTAGGTCAAACAAGAACGTGAATACTAAAGCTAAGAAGCCTTCTTTAATTACTGGATTCTCCTGGCTCTCTCTGTTTAAATCTGGACATTTCTTTTTAACATATTGTGACAGTATTTTTATTACTTAAAAGATTAAAAAAGTGAAATGACAATGCAACTTAGTTAAATGAGCTGTTACACACTTGGTTTACTTAGTTTTAAATCTAGATTGTTTCTTTTTTATCATTTTAATTTTCTTTCACATACTGAACCATAGGTTACCTTTGCTGATGTTATTCCTGCAACTTACGATGTTTTCAGTTTTTATGGTTTGAACAGAGATCAACACTGGCAAAATTATTTCAGGAAGAAAATGAAGGTCATTTGGAGTACCAACCACACCACTTCTAATTAACTCGTGAAAAGGCCACTTTTATCAGTCAACCGTTGACAGCAGTTTGTTTTGTAACAATCAACTACAAAGTATTCCAGATATTTACCAGTAAGCATTAATTGCTGTCACAGCTAAAGGTGCTGGGGCAGCTGATTTCAGCTGGATTCCACTGCACAGCTCCAGCTGTGGTGCCGCCTAGGCCTGCTCCTGCCGGTGGCTGGGCTCCCAGCAGGCTCAATCTGGGGCCCAAACGCAGGGAGAACCCACATGCAGGACCCAGAGGAAGCTGCTTCTGTGGCAGTAACAGGGGGCAGAGAGGCGAACTGGAAACAGACAAGGCCTTTTAAAGCCGAGCTTGAAAACCAGCACACTGTCACTTTAGCCCACATTCATTTGACCAGAACAAGCCTGAAGCAGAGCTCAAAGTCAAGGAAGTAAAGTTTGTGTTTTTGTGGGAGAAACTGCAAAGTTGCTAGGAAAAGAGACAGTGAAGAGGCAAATAATAGTTCAGTCTGTCAGTGTCATCAGCCACTGATTGTGATGATCTTCCACCAACTGTTAGGCCTAGGTAGGTGGTGTCCAAGATGATTTTCTATGTTAAAATCATGGCAATGCAATATTCTTTAGATACAATGGCAGGAATAGCAGCAGCGACAATATTAGGTTCACTCTACATTTAAAAAATACTTCAAAGATGAAATTAATAATGACTTGGTCAAAAATTTAAAAATAAGTTAAAAAAATGCCGAATACATTGTTAACTGCTGTGTCTCCACAGGTGGTTTTGTAGAAAATGAAGATAGCGGAGCCCCAGGAACTCATGCTCATTTTCATTCCCATGGTCAACCTGAAATTTTCATTTACCAGAAGGTCCTGTAAAAGAAACATTCATTGTTGGGCATTAAATACTGTTTTATTTTACTTTACTTTTTTAATTAATTTTGTTGTTGTTGTTCAGTTACAGTTGTCCCTGTTTTCCCCCCGTTGCTCTTCCCTGCCCTGTCCAACCCCTGTTCCCATGGGAATCTTAAAGGTACAAATATGGATATTTTACTTTATTTAAAGATATTTTAAAGTGAATTTTACATGCTTTTTAGTTTACTTGTTTATATTTCATCATTATATAATCAGATATTTTTAAGGACATTCCTAATAGTACATCAGATATGATAGTTTTGTACGATTTTATTAATGATGCAGAATTTTTTAATTGGGAGAAAATACATTTAAGAAAATACACTTACTCAGTGTCTCATATGGTTTGTTAATGGTTCTCACTGGTCTGAAAGTTTTGGGTTGGCTTCTGAAGCTTTCCTCAGTGTATATTTCTGCAGTCCTCTGGAATATTCTCCCCCTCTTTTCCCTCTTCCCCTATGTTGCCAACTACCTCAAATGAAACATCATGCTATTTGCTCATCAGAGACTATCAGAGATTATCATGACAAAAATGACAGACATTTGTTGAATTGGTGTAACAGTACACTAATATGTTTATTCCCAATATGTGGAACTCATTTTAAAAGACCAAATCTTGTCCATTGTCTGATTTTCTTCAGTGAATGTTTTACGGATATTACCTCTCAAAATGTAAATAAGAAACCAGCAAAGAAGACTAGATCATTTGTAAATGTTCTAGTATTCAATGCAGAGTTTTTCAGTCTGAGGGTTTTGGGATTATATAGCTAAAACTACTAACCATCTTCTCAGCTGTTTCATATTCTTAGTACTGCTACTACCAGTCTTTATGTGACTAACTATGTAGTCTTACACAGCACACAAACTCTTGTAAATTTTTTTCTGGTGGAAATTCTAGAGCAAAACAGTTGTTCATAAGGTCAGTCTTCTTAATTTGTTCAACCAGTCCAAGCTAATCCTCAGCTGGTCTGCATCAGTGTAACCACACCTCCTATTAAAATATTAAAAGCCTTATGTAACAGTTGGCAAATAGACGCTCTCCTGAACCCCTGAGCATCCTACTTCCCTCTTCATGGATCCTCCAGGAACCTCTCAGTTCCAAACACACAAGTAAAGGGCCTACCTCTGGCATTCCAGGGGCCTCCAGGACCGTTTCCTGCACTAAATATCAGGCATCTATGCTGACTGCTCAACTCTCATGTGATACCAGTTTTAAAATATCTTTAAGTATCGTCCTTGCAGCCATGGGGAGAAATGTCTCATAGTAAATGTGGAATAAAAGGGGAAGCATGAAAGACTCAGTCTCAGGAAGAAGTAAGGTGATAGTGAGAAAAATCACAGTGTGTATGCATCCTTCTTTCGGATGCTTATTCAGTATTCAGTTCCTATCCAGTTCCTGTCACTTCCTAGTTGTGTATTCTTGGTAAAAATTCAACCACAAATGAGCATCAAGTTCTTTAACTTTAAAATGAGTGTGATAATATTGATTTTGTATAGGATAATGTTTGAAACATGAGGTAATGTTTAAAAGTGCCTGAGTCCATTGGAGGCATTTAAGAAATGATACCAACTATAATTATCATCGTGCTTAATATAAAGAAGAAGAGTCCGTAGTCCTGATGTCTCTCCTTCAATCATTGCCCTGAACACAGCTGCTGTAACAAGCACTGACAGCAGAGGGGGCTTCAACTTGGTCGGTGCTGAAGGACTTTGCACCTAAGGTTGAAGGGACACAAAGAAAATCCTATTTATTTCTGCTAACTTGCTACAGGGTATTGGCACACTGGTTGTCTGTGGGTAAACTTAATGTCTTGATTAGCTCTCCTGAGAATGCCTCTGGAAACTGTTACATGAAGTGGGAGTTGGAAGACTGGCTAATACCTATGGTGGCTTCAAAATAGTCTGCAGAGGTCTAGTTGCTGAGAATTGTAAGATGTTTGTTACCTTGACAACCACAGGCAGTGCAAGGCTGAGTTTTGAGTAACTTTAGATGCCATTGCAGTTTCTTATGGGGATGAATGATTTGTATGTCGAATCAATGAATGGCAAAGACATGTTATTTAATAAGATTAATGAAGCTCTCATAAAGCATTCCATTTGCTTAGAAATATAGTTAACATTTCTGGAATGTTGGCCTCAAGGAGAACGAAAACCTTCTTTAATACTGGGTGAAATTGCAGGTTGGGAGCGTAACTATATTTTCAGTTGCCTCTGATATGTAGTCTCAGAATGTAAACTAGTACTGAACTCTATGAGGAAGATTTTTTTTTTCCTTTTCTTTTTTTCCTCCTCTCTGTTGATGATCTAGGTAATGCTTGGATGACTTCCAGACCTAGTAGCACCCTTTAATAAATCAATGCTGATCCTGTGCTTTTACAGTAGGCTAGCAAACAATGGAGACAAGTTTCGGGGGTCTTTGCTCAGGTGGAGAAATTCTGAACTGTCATTTTTCCTTTCCTAATGTTCTGCACTTTCTACTCTCTTCCTACTATGGCCCGGTTTTATCTTCCTTCTTCAGGCTCACACTTGTCCCTGTCAGTCTGACCATAACAAACACAAATCTGTCTATACGTATATAAATATACTCCATTTATCTATTACTGAAACTACCTTCTTAAATGTTGTAGTATTTACTTATTGCTATATAATAAATAACCCAAGACCTTAATAGCCAAAGAGCTGGCATTGATTAGCTCACACATTTCTGAGGGTCAGGAACCTGGTGGCTCCTGAGTGGGTCGGTTCTGCCTCAGGGTCTCTCCTTAGGTTGCAGTCAATCTGTCAGTTGGACTTGCAGTCTCTTAAACTTGACTAGAGCTGGAAGGTCCACTTCTGAGTTCACTCAGGAGGCTGTTGATGGGAGTGAGTTCCTCATCCCTCAGGCCTCGTCATAGAGCTGTCCTCTTACTGTGGCAGCTGGCTTCCCCCAGAGTGAGCAATGAGAGAGACAGCAGCAGGTCTCAGAAGTGATGTTATCACTTATGTTTTATTCTGTTGGTCACACAAACCAACTGGGACATCATGTGGGACAGGACTACATAAAAGCATAAAACCAGAGGTGGATCATGGAGAGGCCACTATATTCTGTCCCCTCTTTCCTAGAGTGTAGAAACTTAATTACAGACAATGGAAGGGTTCCCTCAACCTTTATTACTGGAGTAACATGTAAATCCTTAGATAGCAACAAATGTCATTTTTTTAAGAGGGTGGGGTTGAGGGAGCAGACATATCAGGTCTTTGGTATTATTATATATTTACCCTGAAAACTGATGACAAACTATTGTAGACATTGCTAGAACATCTCTCACTTAACATCCTGTGGGAGTGCAGTCTGTTTGTACCCTGAAAGATTTAGTCATCTAACTTACAATGTGTTAGGACACTCCTAAGCACCCCTCATTCCAGATGGAGGGTGGAGAGACTCTAGCACTGTATTACCCAATATGGTAGCTACCAGCTACATGTGGCTATTTGAGCTCTAGAAATTCAGTAGTCTGAAATGAAATGTCTTGTAAGTATAAAATATACATTTATTTCAAAGACTTTGTCTGAAAGAAAGACTGTAAAATACCTCCTTAGTAGTACTATGTTGATTACATATTGAAATAATTTTAGATGAATTGAGTTAAATAAAACATAGTACCAATATTAATTTCATGTTTTAATTTACTTTAAAAATATCTATTGGAAAAGTTACATATGTGGCTTGAATTTGTGTCTCACCTTATATTTCTGTTGGGCCATGCTACTCTAGATACTTGGAAGATGGCAATAGGGAAGAAAGGCCTTCTGATTCTATACAAGAGCTTGAAGTGTCCCTCTATAGGTGGTATTTGGTGGGAATGAATACTAAGGATCAGATTCAAGTAAGAAAAATCATAAGTAAACATAATAGCTTCTGAGGACAGTGGTGTGTATAGCAGATGCTGTCAGTACCTTGAACATGTACCTCAGCACTTATCATCCAACAGACACTGACTGCTTCTTGCTGCAAACCCTCAAACACTTTCTGAGGAATTGCCTGGTAGCATGGTTGTCTTTAGCCCAGGAGTAAGAAGGATGGAAGGGCCTCAGCATTACATCACTGGGAACAGCCTCCAACCAAGATGAATGGAAATTGATGGATACATGTCACAGTTTCTTTGCCCCTCATGTGGGATTACACTGAGGTGAGTTCTGCACTTCTGCTGGCAGTGGCCCAGTCATGGAGTCCCAGTGCTTGGATCAGGATTTCTTCTCTTCTTACTTCCCTACTGGCAATTCCTGGGATCACCTCACAGACAGACTTCTGTTACTAAATCTGATTTGTGGGGTCTGCTTCTAGAGAAATCCAACCTAAAACAGAGTATGTGTGTATAGGAGCTCACAGTCACAAAGACAGAGAGATAGCCCTGTGTATATCCAGTTAGTACAGTGTTGATGGGTGAACTTAACCTAATGCTTCTCCATGGATAATTTGTTAGTGTATTTGCTTTCTTGTCCATTGGTTCTGCATTCAGGTCTAACTATTCTGTTCCTGGTAATGTCCTACTTGCTCTCCTTTAAACTATATCCTCTGGATGGCTCTGTTCACAAAGCCTTGCAGTTGCCAAGTTGGACCCAGTTCTGGAAATATGGGAGATATGTGACAGTCTAAAAGTTTTTCTTTTGACATTTGTTGAAAGGAAAATTAGTTTTCTTCCTTTGAAGATAGCACGAGAATGGCACTTTACCTTCCAGCATTCTCATATTGTGACAACATGACAAGCATTCTATCTTCAGCCTCCTATTTTCTCCAACAATTTATAACCCCTGTGTGCAGTTTTACCTACAATCATGGAAGAAGACACACTGCCCTATGTTAGTTCAGCAGGGCAAGAGTATCAGAGAAGATGCAGCTGAATTATGGCACTGACAACATCAGAATGCACTTTACTGGGGAACGCTGCCCTTGGGCTATACAAGCCATACTGTCTCAGTGTCTAGATTATATTTAAAATAAACAAAGTAATAATAACAATAGAGAGTTTACCTCTTTTCATAGATAAAGTGCTTTGTGGATTGGAAAATGCTTTCCCTAACATCTTCTCCTTTATTTCTTTTAACAACATTTTGATGGGAACAACAGAGTTATCATGAAAATATTGGTGATTTCTTTGGCACCAAAATTGTATGTATCCATATTATTGCAAGAGCCAACATAACCCAGTTTTATGGATTTAACGACACATCCAGGTTTAGTGAGTGAATAAAACTAGGCACAGGAATCATCTGATACACAAACACTTAATCTTTGCAATGACAACTTCTGACAGGGACTTGTCCAACTTTCTTTACTGTACCCCAATGCCTAGCCATTTTCTTAATCTCCCTCCAATCCACAAATTATACAGATATGACCTGTTTTCTTAATTCCTCGATCAATACATTAATCCTTCGTGCCAGCCTAGAACTTGATTTTAAAGCGCTCTGGGCAATAGACTGCTTGTTTTGGTCCCAAGGTTGCCTTCTGGGTCCTGCCAATAGTTGGCATCCTTTGTGGATATGACATAGGTTTTCAGTGTAACCTACAACTGATAACAAATGCCTTCTTACTGTGCTGTTTTACTCACATCTTTGGAAAGACTACAAATAAATAAAAGCAGAGATGTGTTCGGAAAGCACCACTGTCAGAAGGCTAAGTTCTATAATAGGAAATGCTAAATAAATGCTTGGTAAAAAGATTGTGTAAATGAACAAACATTTTTAAAAAAACAACCAACAAACCCCAAAATATCAAATAAGGTGGGAATTAGTGTACCAGAAAATGATGCGTTGCCAAGCAGGGTGAGTTCATGGCAGTCACCAGAGTATGAATGTATTTATTCGCCAACATTTCTGAAGGAAGTATATGGCTTACATTTATACAAAGGACACCGTTTTATACTAGAAGGTAAGCTGCATAAGGACATGGCTTTGTGTGCCTTGTTTCCCACTGTATGAAGCTCCTACTATATTGTCCAGCACATAGTAAACATGAGCGCATATTTTATAAATTTTTTAAAAATCGTATTTAAAAATTAAAAAAAATCATATTTAATTTTTTTATCCTCACCTGAGGACATGCTTATTGATTTTAGAGATTGAGGAAAGGTGGGAGAGAGATACAGAAACATCAATTGTTTGCCTCTTGAACGTGCCCTGGCTGGGGACCAAACCTGAAACTTAGGTATGTGCCCTGAGCAGGAATCGAACCAGCAACCTTTTGGTTTATGGGATGATGCTTAAACCAACTTCATGAGGCACACCAGCCAGGGCTGAAGCTATTTTTTTTTTTAAATAAATAAGAACCTAAATGATTAAATGAACTTGGCATCTAGTCAATAGTAATTACATTTCTTTTCTGAAGTCACTGGTGTCCTATGGTGTCTTAGAAAGAAAAGAAATATAGGGATATTTAAAAGAAAAATGTTGAACAGCCCCTTTAAGTTTTCTCAAGCCTCCACTAATGAAGAAAAAGAAAATTCAGTTACATTTTATACCTCAGTCAAGAATAGTCTGGCCGCAGGGCAAAATGATAATTTTAAAATGCAGGGGAAATAATCCACCAGTTTAATCTGCACAATGTTTAACACAAATATCCTCTCCATTAACAAAATGGTGCAAGAGAGAGTCTGGAGTCATTAGAGGACCTAAAAATGCCCTGCAATGTGTTTGTACAAGATTAGCCCTTCATCTAAAAGATGTATTCATTCTCGATATGGCCTTATGTCAGGGTTGCTGGCCTTAATGTGTGGAACTTTTCCAGTTCATCAAGGCAAGCGTGCCCAGAGCTATTTTCTAGATTTGAAATAAAAGAGCAAGCTGTGGTAAGGCTGAAACCTTTGTTACTGTTCCTATTTCTCTTCTCTCTCTATTTCCTGCTCTTTTTTCACCCACCTGTTTTTACCTTGCTTAGTAAACAGAGCTGCCCATATGGCAAGTTGTGATAATCTTCCTTTTCCCACTTCTCACCCATGAATTTGGCTGTGATTTTAATACCAGGAGTTTCAAATATTGAGACAGTGGCATCCATTCTCCTCTCACTAGAGGCTCAACTCAGAGCTATTTTGTCAAGTATCTGAATGAATCCCAAATCTACCCGGTGCCCCTCTAGTGTGGCTGGTACACTGCCCTTCCCCTGTCCTGTCTCTGGCTGGTCTTGGATTTACTTTTCTATCAATACAAATCTTTGATTTCAGGGCTAAAAATCTGTTTTAATTGAAAATACACACAGGTGTTTTGATCTTAATTTGACATTATAAATTTAAATTTAAGTTCAAAGAGAAGAGAAAGGAAATACACCTGATCTATCCAGTCAGTATAGACTATGTTATGCTTCAGATTCCAGCCACACAAACACCTTAAAACACACAAAAAGTTTTAGCTCATGCTACATACCTATCCCCAATTGGCAGGGAGCTCTCTGTCCATTCAAGTCACTCAGAGTTGCAGGCTGACAAATATGCCACCATTTCAAACATGGTTATTCCAACCAGCACCTGAAATGTTGCTGGTCTCAGTGCCAGGGACAACCAGAATGCTAAAGAAGTGCCTTTCAAACTTTAATTTGCATCAAGTTCTACTGGGGATCTTGAAAAAAATGCCAGTTTCAATTCAGTACATCTGGGTAGGGTCTAAGCATGTGCATGTCTAGGAAGAGCTCAGGTGATGCTGACGCTACTGGTGCACCCACCTTTTCTTTTCTTTTCTTTTTTTTCAGTAGCAAAAGTCTAACTAAACTGGCAATTAAATGTTTTGACCCAAAAGTACAATTTCATAGGTTCATGGCTCCTCCTAACTACAAGGAAGCTGAGAAGTACAGTCCAATCGGATACCCAAAAGAGAGAACTGAAAATATTTGGTGAATAGCCAGAGAACCTTTTCATGGTTCTCAAGCTAAACTAGTCAACATGTTAAAATGTTAATTAAAAAAAAATTCGCAGAGATTCTCAATGACAGGCTGCATAAGAGAATCAGTTGTGGACATTTTTAAAAACACAATACCTGATAATTTTGGAGTAGATGTGGAGTGAGCTTAAATATTTGTAATTTTTCTTTTTATAAACTACTTAAATAGTCTTCTTGTCAGCATTGAAAAACACTGAAATACAGATTTCTAAGCTTTTTTGGAAGGTGTAAAAGTACAATTTGAAGAATTCTTTTGATCGATATCTTTCACCACACATCAATGAACACTATAAAAACTGTTATATTTCAATTATAATTAAATATGCATGTATGCCTCTGACAGAAATATTTTTTTTCCCAATTAAAATAAAGGTCTAATTTTTTAAAAAAATACTGTAAGTACCTACGAGAAAGCTTTCCATTTACAGGCTCACCCATTTTACATTATTCCAGTTGCTCAAATCCGAAAGTATATTATCCAAAATACTTACTTATTCAAGTTTGTGAGATTGTTGATAGAAAGGGTATCAAGGAAGAATAAAAGACATGGAAGAAAGGAAGAGAAGGAGAAAGGAAGACAGGAAAGAAAGAGAGGAGAGAAGGAAGGGAGTGAGGAAAGGAAGAAGCTGACATATGGACCATTAAGTATAAACACTGGACTCAGCTAATATTAAATCGCAGATTCAAATTTTAATGACATATGAATATTATTAAAGTAAACCTCATTGTGCAAGTTACTTAGCCTCTTTAAAACTCTGTTTTCTATCATTTCAAATGGAGAAAATGACTACCTCATAAAACTGTTGTTAAGCTAAGTGAGAAAAGATGCAAATCTCCTAGCACAGGGGCTAACATTGTTATCTATCAAAAGAGGGAGTTGCTATTCTTGTTGTTATGATAGGAAGGAGCTGCCTATAATATGGCCCTGAGGCACTGGTTAGAAAAATGCCAATCCCCCTACTATCATTTGGAACTATATAGTATATACAAAGAATGTAGATTTTCTTTTCATAGTCTGAGTCATTGAACTGTGGTAATGTTTGGGGCTGAGGGTTGCTATTAACATGTACAAAATTAATGAAATGCATGCTAGATTTGTTTGGCTTTCTTAACACAGTGATTTGAACAAAGGCAACACAAGGACAAACATAAAGGGTTTAAAAGAAGGAAATTAACATCATGATAAGATATACTTCATCTGTATAACACAGTGGTTAGGAAAATAAGCTTTTAAATCTCAAAGACAGACATCTGTCACTTCTTGCTTATGAGCCCAGGGTCAAGATACTTACCTTATCTAAGTAAGTTTTCCTTCTTCAATAAAGTAGGTGTGGAAGTATAACTACCATAGAAATGTTGTTATTTTGTTATTTCCAATATGGACTGAGGAAAAAAGAGAGTTTTGAAGAGTTTCTGTGTGGTATCACCCAGGTTTTGAGCTAGCTTTTGACTGAGTCAGCCTTAGTTTAACTAAGCTGTAAATAGGCTTCTTCTTGACTCTAGGCCCCTGATCTCTCTTTTCTTAGAGCATTTATATTAGAAAATTTTCGATCGTAAATTATTTTTAATGGAGCAGCTCATGACAAACCAATATTTCTTTCAAAACAATTAGAAAGGCTGGGTATAATTTTTAAAGATCTGATTGGAAAGGTTGGATTGCTGCCAAAGCAAATGGGAAAGATGAGATCCTCAGAGAGGGGAAGAGACGACACTTCTCCCCTAACGGCATCTGCCAGTTTGGTTCAGGGATGATGAGAGTCTAAGAAATAAGGCTGAGGACCAGAACCAAGGTAGATAAGTTGACAAGGTTTTGGCAATTGCATGCAGCTGGTGAATAATTTTTGTTTGGGATAGCCAAGTAAGACTTGGGGACAAGGAACTGAAGAAATGGAAATGCTATGCTCTAGACATTTTGTGCCTTTGAGGCACATACTGCATCCTTAAGATGGATGTGGTAAGAGGCTAAGAAGTGGAAATATAAAATGGCTGCAAAGAAGGGTAGAGATTTCAGCATGCACAGGTAGTTTAAGAAAAATCATTTGAATTCAGGTTCTGTCAAGGAGGAGGGCCCCCCAAAACACTCCAGACCCTTTATGGAAGCCCTGAAGAGTTGTAGTTTAGGAATGAGGGCAAAATAGAGGCATCTGAGCCTAACAAAGGCTATAAATCAACTGTGATTCTAAGTAATTGGATTAAGGTCATCTACCTCCCACTCAGGCTACCTCCCAGAAGACAAGTGAATCATCTAGGGAGGAAGAGAATGTGGCCCAGAGATTACAAATTTTTATATATAACTTCTGATATTCAGGAAAAAATTACCAGACACACCAGGACACAAGAAAGGGCGGGTGGGGAACAGACAATAGAAACTGTTATGGATTAAATTGTGTTCTCCAACATCGGGTGTTGAATTTCTGACTGCAGTGTGACTGTATTTGAAGATAGATCCTATGAGGAGTTAATTAAGGTTAATCAGGTCCTAAGGATGGAGTCCTAAATCCATAGGATTAGTGTCCGTATAGGAAGCAGCACTAAAGAGCTCTGCCTCAGCCACCTGAGGACACAATGAAAACATGCTCAACTACCAGTAATCCAAAAAGTGGTTACCTTGATCTTAGATTTTCCAGCCTCCAGGACATAGTCTGTCAAAGCCAGCCTATCTGTGGTGTTTTGTTATAGCAGCTTGTAGGCTAATACAAAAACATACACACAAATAATCTGGTCACACTCTGATTCAGAGCTTAACATCAGCAACAGACTACTGCATACTGCTCTTCAGATTTCCAGAGCTCTTTGTATGGCATTTTTCTCCCTGGTGCTGCATCTCACAGATTCTTGCTGCTTTGGAGCCGGGTCAAGCTCTGATTATCCGGCTCTTCACTTCAGTGAGTATTTAGTATTCTTCTTGAATCTCCCCTCCTGCATTACACTCTGGAAATACCTTCAGAAAGAAAGCTGGGACCTCATATGGACCACTTTGTTCCCTTTTTGTCAGGAATCACAGCCTCACACCACTTGGCTCAATGTCTAAAACAGTTGTTTTATATATTTGATCAGTTTTTAAGTTGTTTACTGGGGGAGTGCAACCCCTATTACTCCTTCATGATCAGGAAATGAATTATTCCTCACATGTTAAAGACTTATCAACCAGAATAGTAATAATAAAAATAAAATAAAACATAGCAACAAAATTTATCTAGCAAAAATCAGTAGACTTATCATAATGATCATTTTGTTATATAAATATCAAATTATTATTTTTTACACAGAAACTATATGTTAATTATACCTCAAAATATCACCTTGATGGTGAAAGGCTGAGTGACAGAGATTAGAAAGAGAGAACCAGAATTTCTTCTATAATTGCTTCAATATCATTGGGGGTGGGGAACTACCAGTCTAATAAATCAGGAAAATTAAGTAAAATCAAACATCTAGGAATACTTCTAAAAAAAAAAATCAAGACCTGCACATAGAAAACTACCGAATAATTATCTCCAAAAAGTTAAAAAGACCTTAATAAATGAAGGGATACACTATTTTTACATATTAGAAAATTTGGAATTTTAAATATATCATTTTTTCCCAAAGTAATCAGCAATAGGTTCAATGTAATTCTATTATATAAAAAATGTAGATAAAAGAAAAAATGGAAGAATTACCCCACCAGACATTCAGATTTATCATAAAACCATAGTGATTGGGACAGTGTGGTATTTGATGCAAGGACAGGTAAAGAAACCGTATCACAGACAGGAAGTTCAAAAACAGACCTGCATAGACATAGTCTTCTGCAATGCAGGTGGAGAAAAATAGTTGGTCCCACTTTGTAAATCTGAGTGTATGGAGGTTATATATATATATATATAGATAAAATATCTATCTATATCTCAGAAATTCCACACTTAGATATATACTCAACAGAAATGTATTTAAAAAGTCCTAAACAAATGTACAAGAATATTTATAGCAATATTATCCATTAAAGCAAGCAACTAGAAGACAATGATTATCAATAGTAGCTTTATATACAAAAATTGCATACATTCACCCAGAAGTAATATTATATTCATGAAGGAGAGAATAAGCTGATGATAAATAATATGGATAGAGGTCATAAACATATGCTAAGCAAAAGAAGCTAGTCACAAGGTATTACATAATGAATACATTTATGTATATTTCAAAAACAGTTAAAACTATATATGGTAATGGAAATCAGAGTAATTGTCACTTGTGGCATTAGATCGTCACCTCAAAGTATGAGTAAGGATTCTGGATGTTGATCATGTCCTATACCTTCATTTAAGTGGCAATTATATCAAAGTACTTATGGTCTTAAAAATTCATCAACATCTATACTTGTGATTTTTATATTTTTTCTGTATGTATATCCTAATTTCTGTGTATATAACACTTCAGTAAAAATTTTGCAAACATAGATATTACTCTACAAATAAAATAAATTAGCAATGACATGTACATAGATATCTATAAGTTTTACCAGATTATATTAGAAAATTACAAACATATGACTGTGTTATAGTTCAGAATAGAAGACTGATTCCATGCTGGTGGAAGTGAATGGAACTAAAGACTGAAAAAAGGCTTTCAGAAGATGAAATTCGAACTGAAACTGAAAAAGAAAATCAGGTAATGGATAATCAGAAATAAAGTCAGTAGATTCTGGTAGAAAAGCATCACCTCAAAATTGGTTCCAGATATAAGGAAAAATTTACAGCAGTTTATTTATTTGGGTTATAATCAATAATGTGAAATTAGATTTGAAAGGAATCCTAAGGCTAAATTTTTGAAGGAGTTCAAAGAACAGAATAAGAAATTTGCATTTCTGTAGACACTGGGGAGCCATTTCAGCATTTTATGAACAGAAGGAAGTCATGATAAAATTATGCTCCAGAAAAACAAATCCATTGACCTCAAGATTATTGAAAGGAGAATAGAACTGATGTACCAAGAAAATGAAAGTGAATTTTATGAAAATGTAATTCATTTCCATTTGGCAAATGGTTATTAAAGATCTACTAACTGGCTTGGGTAAAAATTAGTGATCACTTAAATTAGATCACTCAAGTGGGAGGGTGATAGGTGATAAACTGATGCAGACACCAGCTAGCAGTGTCTGTGTCATTATGGATGAAATAAAACATACACATGGACTACCGAGTCTGGTGGAGGAAAAAGGATGACGGCATGGCTTTTCTCTCAAGGGAAGCCAAAGCTGTGGCCTTCGACATGACAGGCCTTTATTCTATATCTCCTCACATTACAAGATGGTCCTCACTCACTATCCCTGGTTACAACAAAAGGAGCCAATGCCCCTAATCACATCACAGAAGAAGGATATTAGCAAATGAAAAGGCAAAAGTGGTTGAGCCGGTTACACTGGTACCACAAGGTTTAGCATGGATTTTAGGAAGTTACGGTAAAAGCAAGGCTCAAAGCAGCCTAGGTATATTGCAAATCTGATTCCCCATGAGGGAACTTATCTGTGGGTGTGGGTCCTGTGCATCTCCAAGTGGGAACTGGACCCACACCACGCAGAAGGTTCTGCCACAATATACATGACATCTTTATGAAGGAACAATTTGAAAAATTATTTGTTGAGTACTACTAATAAAAACTTGGAAAGTAGATGACTTAAGAATATAGTCAGCAGCCATAAACATAAATCCCAACTTTTAGTAGCCTAAACATATAGGAGCCTTTCTCGCATGATAAGAAAAGCAGATGTAGCTATCGTCAGTGTTGTTTCAGTGTCTGAGCAATACCATCTAACACAGAATTTTTAACTTTTCTTCAACATGCTGATGCTGTTGGCTGTCATCTTTTGTATAATACCTCCTCGTTACAAAAATGTTTGCCATATCTTCGACCCAGCTCCTTGATAAAGGCAGGTACAGACAAGGGCACTGCCAGGCAACCCTGTGAGATTTTTTATAAGAGAGACAAACTTTCTCAGAAACTCTTCCATTAGATTTTCTCCAATTTTATTGGCTGTGATTAGATCACATGTCTAACCCCAGGTGAAATGGAGGCTATGAAGGTAGAGAATGAGAACAGGATGTACCTGCTAAACTGTCCTGAGCTGGTAGCAAATAAAACTAAACAGGCTAATTAAAAATGGATAGAGGAACAAATAGGCATTTTCCCCAAAGTATCCATATAAATGCCCAACAAGTACACGAAAAGGTTCTCAATATCACTTATCATTGGGGGAATGCCAATGAAAACCATAATGAATTTAAAATTGTATTATAAAGCTATAACAATCATAAAATGTATAATATAAAAACAGGTACTTAGATCAATGGAACAGAATAAAGAGTGCAGAAATAAGCCCATGGATATATGTGTGGTCAATTAATTGATGACAAAGGGGCCAGGAATGTACAGTGGTGTAAAGATAGTCTCTTCAATAAATGGTGTTGGAAAAATGGATCGCCATATGCAAAAATCTGAAACTGAAACCTTATTTTACATTGTACACACAAATGAAATCAAAGTGGATTAAAGACTTGAACTGAAACCATAACACCTATGAGAAAATATAGGGGGTAAGCTCCTTGATATTAATCTTGGCAATAATTTTCTGAATTTGACATAAAAAAGCAAAGGCCAGAAAAGCACAAATAAACAAGTGAGACTACAGAGCTTCTGAACAGCAAAGGAAACCATTCACAAAATGAAAAGGTCACTAATGGGATGGAAGAAAATATTTACAGATCATATCTGATCAGGGGGTTAATATCCAGAATATTTGAGGAATTGATTCAACCCAATAGAAAAACATAGATAGCCCAATTTAGAAATGGACAGAGGAACAGAATAGACATTTATCCAAAGAAAACATACAAATGGCCAACAGGTACATGAAAATGTGCTCAATATCACTAATCATCAGGGAAATGCAAGTCAGAACCACAATGAGATATATTGCCTCATACCTGCCAGAATGGTTATTATCAAAAGACAAGAGATAAGCACAGTGATGATGTGGAGAAAATGGAACCCTTGCACGCTCCTGGTGGAAATGTAAACTGGTATAGCTACTATGGAAAAAACAGTATGGAGATTCCTTGAAAATTAAAAATAGAGCTATCATAGGATCCAGCAATTACATTTCTGGGTATATATCCAAATGAAATAATCATATGATTTTAAAGACATATTTGCACTCTGATGTTCCTTGAAGCATTATTCATAAGTAGCCAGGCTATGGAAACAACTGTCTGTCAGTGGATAAAGAACATGACACACACACACACACACACACACACACACACACGGAATATTACATGTAATTCATTCATGAAAAAGAAGGCAGTCCTGCCATTTCCTATAACACAAATGAAACAGGAGAACATATGCTAGGTAAAATAAGTAAGACAGAGAAATACAAATACTGTATATCACTTACACGTGGAATCCAAAAAAGCCAAACTCATAGAAACAGGGTGTAGAGTGGTAACCACTAGTAACCACTAGGGGCTGCAGGGAGAGCTGTGGGTGGGGGTAGAGAAATGGAGAGGTATTGGATAAAGGGTACAAACTTCTAATCATGAGATGAAAAACTTCTGGGGATTTAGTATACAGCATAGTGATCATAGTTAATGATACTGTTTTATACACTTGAAAGTTGCTAAGAGAGTAGATTTTTAATGCCGTCACCACAAAAGAGCAATGGTAATTATGTGACTTGATGGAGATACTAAGTAACTCTACTGTAGAACTCATTTTGATATATATCAAATTAACACATTGTATGTCTTAAACATATACAATATTTTAGGTCAATTTATACTTCAATAAAGGTAAAAAATGATGGCCCTGTTATCAAAGAGAAAATGGAAAATTGATAATGGTTCTAATGAAATTTTTCACAGTGGTAACACACAAAACTATGTATGAGATAGTGCTTGCTCTTAAAAAATATGTGATGGCTGTGGGAATATTTTTTATGCACAGAAGAAATAACTACAGTTAATAGCAAAGAAGATGAGAAATAGATGTGACCTGCTGAGATAACTGTGTGGCATGCGTCCTGAATTTCATGTTAACTTTGTAAAAAAATAGGGTTAGTAAAGGATTTCTCATTATCTGACTTTTTTAAATAAATAGTTTTATTTTGAAGAATAACCTTCTCATCAATGAAAACATGAAGGATCAATATGAACTTCTGAGAATTTATTTGAGAAATATTAAGAGGAGGAAACTGAGACAAGTATATATGACCTTAATAAGAGTATCCTCCATTCCTCCCTCAGGTATCATTACCTGAGCCTGATAATTTCATATTTGTTTTAATGGTTTTAAGGTTCTAACATGGCTACATCTTTACATGCCATGTTTCTGAGATTTCTTAAGTGCATCCTTCTGTCAAGTAAGAAGCAGGTATGACTGGTTTCCTACCAGATTTCTATTGTACATGGTAGGCAACCAATAAATATTTATTGAATAAGAATGTGGGATAAAAATAAGAATAAAGGATATTGTACTTTTCCTTAGCAGTGATTCCAAAAGATATATTAATATTCCATACATTGAAATTTTTGCTATTAACCCTAAAAGTTGCAGTCACACATTTAATTTCAGTTGGTTTGTATCTCTTTGTTTTCCTCTGATATTCCAAAGCACCCAGCACAGCATCTGCTATATCATTGGCCTTTCAGTGGATAATTGGTACTTTCATGAGCAGAGGTATTCTTGAGGACAACTGAAACAATATGACACTGTTACATTATTTCTGATTCTCTCAATGTCAGGATAGAGTTTATTGAACTCAGGAAATAAAAGATTAACATATCCATTAGGCTATTCCTGTTTTATGTTCCAGGCAGCCTCTGGAAAATGCTGGATCACAGCTAACTCATAGATCTGTCCTGAAATTAGTGCCTGAGTGCTGAACTGTTGATAAGAAAGGGATTCAAGTGCTTCAGAAATAAGCTGAGTAAGAGGTTGCATATGTCATTCTGTTGTCAGTGTTGAGGGAGCTGGCTTTCCTTTCAGTCCAGACAGAGGACATTCATCCTTAGCCACAGAGACAGCCCACAAGGATATTCAGGCCAAGCCACAACAAATATTTGAATCTGCTTAAGGGTTTGGAAAACAAACTAAAACCCCAGATTTCTGTACAGCACTTTATGAGAAGACCATTTTGGCATGAACAACTTTAATAGTATTTGGTAACCTCTCAACTGTTTAGACCATGGGAGGGCCCAACCTTTGTGCCTGAATAACACATGGCATACTTAAGTTTCATACACTCTTCAGTTTATCATATTATACTCTTGAGTGTAATATATTTCATGGAAAGAAAAGTTTTAATCGCGTGGTTATGGGAGGTGTGGTTAATAGAAAGAGAATTGATAATTATAATTCTGAAATTTGGAGCCCAGATGGAAACAGAATAATTAGACTTTTGACAGAAATAGGAAAGTAAGGGCAGGAATGTTTAGTCCATTCCAGGAGTTCTAATCCATGATGAAATATGGAATTCTTGTTTAGAAATTGCTTGAAACCTGAATTAAACAGAAGTGGAAGAATGTGTGCACCTAAGCAAAACATTTAGGGAAAAAGCAACTATCAAGAAGGAGTTCTGGGCAGATAGGAGATAGGTTTAGGTCAGTTTCCCTAATCCTGACTGTCTCATCTTGGTCCTGCTTTACTCTTCATCTCCCATTCATTTCCTGTCTTTATTTGCCCTCAGGCATCTGGATTCATATTCCACTTCCAGTGCTGAATTTGTATTCCTGTACCTGACAGCCAATTTAACATAACCAGGCCTTGTCAGAACATTCCTCTCTCCATGTGGGTATCTGATCCAGCCCATCTAAGGGGAACTTAGACAGGTAACATCTATCTTTAACCTTTTAGGAGGAAGAAAGTATAGTGTTTAATAATAGCTTTACAGGAAGGTCATATTTATTCCAAAATAACTCGTTATTAGGGCTATAAAGAATGTGATTAATCTTTCTCTACTTTTTATGGTATGCAAATGCATACCCAAGAGGAAGAGATCACTTAGAGTACCAGCTATGAATCACGGGGCCCCTGTGACACACTTCAAACTGAGAGAAAAAGGAGAATGGAAAGTGCTTTTTAAAATAATACACATTGTATTTGCTACATGTATCAGGCACTGTCCTAAACTCTTGTAGAAAATGTTAAAGCAGTAAAGATATTTTGATTATTGAATTTCTGATTGGTCCCTAGTCTCATATGATGACTGTAGAATTAGTACTTGAATATCTATTACTGCAACTCACACATTTTGACATTGTAAAGCATTTCTAAAATTTGAGATTTCATAACATGGTGTTTTGACTTTTTCTATCTACCTTAGATAAAATTTATAAAAGAGATTTTCACCCGAAATTCCTGAGTAGGAAGTAGTACTCAGTGGTGCTCAGAGTAGCTCTTTAGAGTGGTAAAGATCACATAAACCTCCCCAACCTCATAAACAGAACTGGTTTGAATACCATTATATCCAGAGCCTTTCACAAATGTCCTTTCTCTATTCCACATCTTAGAAACTTGTGCTGATCCTTTCAGACCTGGCAGCTAAGTTAAAAATACTGATCTTCGTAGTACTCTCCAGCACCACTGATAAGGCCACTGGTTCTCAAACTGACCAGGTTCACCTGGAGGGCTTGTTAAAAAGATGGTTGGCCCCACTCCTGGAGCTTGAGGCAGGGCCATGAATCTACCATAGGAACAAACTCTCAGGTGATGCTAATTCTGCTAAAATACCACACTTTGAGCATCACTGAACCATGACAATATAAAGAAATAAAAAGGGCAAAGAATACCCTCTTTCTGTTAGGTCTACTGACTGGACTCCTTTAGTTGAATGACACAAAGTTGTGTTTTTGTGTGAAATTTTTTGGTTGCATATTAATAATAATAATTTACATTCCCATTACTAATCTCTTCCCTGAAATCTAAATGTATATATACAACTACTTATTCTATATCTCCATTTGAATTTCTAATAAGCATTCTAAACGTAATATATCCAAAATTGAACTCTTAATTTCTGTCACCCATCTGGGTTTAGACTGGTTACTGATCTGATAAAATCTTAAGAGTGGGACCTAAAACAATCATGTATTTCATTAGTAATTTAAATGTGTTCCAGAAAAATAATGCTCAAGAATATTTATAGAAATATAAAAATATCCAGGCCTGATGAAGTAACATTTACAATGTTTAGCATCCAATCAAAAAGTTCTAGACTTACAAAGTAGCAGAAAAACACAAAACATAATGATAAAAACAATTATTCAAAACTGACTCAGAATTATTATAAGTGTTAGAATTAGTAGATGAGCTTAAATTTATGATTGTAATCTATGTATTAAAAAATAAGTAAATATGTGGAAGATATTTTAAAACCCAATCAAAATTCTGCAAGTGAAACTACAATGTATAAGAAACACACTGGGTGGAGTTAAGAGAACATTACACATGGTAGATGGGAAGAATAGTTAACTTAAAGACATAACAGTAAAAGTAATTGAAAATGAAATGCAGAAAAAGGAACTAAAAAATGAACAGAACATGAATACACTGAATGACAATTTCACAGGCCTAATATACATGCAATGTGATTTCCCAAATGAATGAAGGTAGAAATATATTTGAATAACGTGGTAGATAGAATTCTAAAATAGCCTTCAAGATTTCCCAGTCTCTGTTGTACTCACCCCGAATAAGCCTCAGGCCAATGGATGTGGTAGATTTTACTCTCTTGATAGGTTATGCAATTAACCTTAAAATGGGGTGATTATTTAGGGGGTTCTAACCTACTCACATGAGGTCTTTGAAAGGCAGCTTTCTTCAGTAAAAGAAAAAGTTAGGGATTTGAAGCACAGGAATGATTCAACATATTACTGCTCGCTTAAAGATGTAAGAGGCCATGTGGTATGGAATACAGGTAGCTTCTAGGAGCTGAATGCAGCAAGTAAATGAGAACTCAGCCCTAAAACAATGAAGAACTAAATTCTGCCAACAAAACAAATGTTTCTAGAAGGGGTTGTCCCCAGAACCTTCTGAAGAGAACTCAGGTCAGCAATTTCATTTCAAGGATGTAGAGGAAGTGAAATGATCATATACCGCTGGCAGGAATGTTAAATGATACGCGCAATTTGAAATCAGTATTTTAACTTCCCTAAAAGATAAACATATGCATATCATACAATCCAGCCCTTCCATTTCTAAATATTATTCAAGATAATTGCAAGTGTATTTTATAACATGATTTGATATGTTTCTAGAGCTTTTCTTAAAATTTAATCATGATTGGTATACAATCTTATATTAGTTATATTAATTTCATATATTCAACTTAGTTATTCAACATTTTTATACTTTATAATGTGTGGCCCCTCTAATTCTAGTAATCATCTGTCACCATGCAAACTAATCACAATAATATTGACTATATTCCTCTTCACCATTTTCACACATCCTATCTCCTTTCCCTCTGGCAACCACATTTTTGGTCTCTGCTTCTATGAGTGTGTTTTTATTTTTATCTATTTTGTTGTTCATTTGTCTTACTTTTTGAGATTTCACACATGAGTGAAACCACATAGAATTGTATTGGTAATAGTCATAAGCTGTAAAAAACACAAATTCTCAAAAGGTGGTGAATGGTTAAATGAACAAAAAATCCTATTATACCCATAGAATGAAACACTTCTCAGAATAAAAATTAAGAAATAATTAACACATGCTATAACATGGATTAATCTCAAAATAATAATGCTATGTGAAAAAAGCCAAATACCAAAAAATGCATATCATGATTTCATTTATATAAAATTCAAGAAAATGCAATTCTAATCTATAATGACAGAAAAGAGACCACTGGTTGCATGGGAATGGGGGTGGAACAGATAGTAGTGGGAGAAAGTAGTTACAAATTTGCATATGAAAACGGGGATTATATGAAGTCTGTCTGGAACTAGTCCAGCCATTGTTATAACAAGAATGGTTTACAATATCAGTGTAATCTGGCAGACAAGGAGAGTGGACTGGAATGTGATGTGTGAACAATGACAACTTCACTGTACTGGTCAGTGAGGGTGGTAGAGGTGACTGAGTGAGCAAATGTACTATGTGGCTGTTCCATTCAAAATGACTGAGTGAGTAGACCAATGAATCTGCATCGGATTTTCCGTTAAGCTTGAATATTCCTCACTGGAAACAATTTTGATGACTCAGAAGGCTGAAGTTATGGGCAACTGGTAACTGGCAGCTTCATCATGACAAGGTGCCTACTCAGAGTTGTTTTGTGAAACATCAAATAACCTAGGTGACTCAGCCCCACTATAGCCAAGATTTTGTGCCCTGCAACTTCTGCTTTTCCCAAAACTAAAGCCACCTTTGAAAGGGAAGAGATTTCAGACCATTGATAAAATTCAGGAAAATACAACAGGATAGCTGATGGCTATCAGGAGAACTGTGTGAGGTTCCAAGGTACCTACTTTGAAGGGGACTGAGGTATCATTGTCCTATGTACAATGTTTCTTGTATCTTGTATCTTCTTCAATAAATGTCTCTATTTTTCATATTATTTGGTTTGTTCATATTCTGGCCAGACCTCCTTAATTGGTTGAAGATAGGAAATACAATTTCCAGTCTTTAGGGGGTTGGACATTGCCAAGAGCACCAGCAAATCATGTTGGAGTCAAGAAAATAGCTCCATTGGACAGCAAGAAGCTGAAACCCACTGTGAAGGCTGAGCCAAACATTGTGGCTCCAGCAGCCTCTGAATTTTCATAATCTCAACCATGCACTAGGTCTATTGCAGCAAAACTGCGGGGGCCCCTGTTCTGGGCGCCAGATGTGGGGGGGAGCTCCACCCGCAGAGCCCCATCCCTCCGTCATGGATAAAAATAAAAACTACCAAGATATTTTCTGCTTGGGGAGGAAAGGTGGTCCAACTCTCAGAGGAGAATGACCCAGAGCCCCTTCCTCACTAAGCTTTTATTGGGTTCCAATACACCAGAATACAGGTTTAACATGTCAAAGAAATCTGAGGGCTTAATCTGAGTCAGTGTCTGTCAAGAAAGGGGTTGCCAAACTTTGGGAGACATACTCATTTTCTCCTGGGACCCTTATCATTTAAATGAGAGCACTCTTAGCAAAGCAGGTTTCACAGGACTTTACGAATTCTTTCTTATGCCCGATCACCCAGGGAGCTGTCCTGGCTGGTATAAGGCTGCACCACTCGCCCCCACAGTTTCAGGCTTTAAGCCGATTAGGAAGCAGGAGACATCTCCCACATGGAAATGAGGACTCGGGCTATGTCAGAATAGCCAGGGGGCGAGGGTCCATCACATCCTCTTTGCTACAGCCCCCTGAGTCCTTCCATGAGGCCTCCCAAGTGGTTGTGTCTGGCTTAGGTTGACCCTCCCATGAGGAGTCTTACCCGTCATTGACTGCCAACCAAGCATTGGGGCCAGAGATGGATGAGGCAGAAGCAGCACTCCTGCCAGGGAGGTAAGCTTTGTCTCCTTAGTAGGTCACATCCTTGTGACAGAATAGACCCAGATGAAGTGGGTCCCTTGGGCTCTTACACAGCCCACCATGGGGTGAGGGTTACAACTCCTGAAACCAGGCTGAACGGTCGGTCCACAACACAAAACTAATTCTCAGCTCCACTCATTGCTGGAGGAAATAGGATTCTTCCATGGTATCACAGGATAGGTGTAGCGGCAAAATTTATTAGAGCGAGTACAAACGACTGCCCACTAGCTGCCTGAGGTCTAACTCAAGACCAGACCAGATAGCTCTGCTCCATCTTGCTGCTGAAGTCCAGCTTCTGGGGCTGGAGGCCTGCACTCGCCCTATCAGGCCCAAGAGAGCCAGGACCCAGAGATGCTGAACTTCCCTGTGTCTCATTCCTCCATCTGCACGTTTGCCACAAGGCTGGATGGCACCAGCCACAACTGGCATTGCACTGGGACTAAGTGGCTGCTAAAGAGAGAGAGCTGTAACAAACCTCAAGCCTTTGTTAAGCTTTGATTATATTACCTTCGACTTGTGAGAGAGTAGGCTTTCTTTCAAACTCTCCAACCTATTTCCTAATTCTTGGAGAATTTGTGAAGAGCCCCTCCCCTACCCAATCCATTTCCTGGATTTTACAGGTCTCATGCTCTTATCCTATCAGATTCTTTTCCCAGATTTTCCTAGACTATACTCCTTCCCTTTAAGGTCACCATTTTGGCTTTTATTTGCATTCCTTAAAGTTCTGCTCCTACTGCCCATGCCTCAGCTGAGGAATTTTTTCCCCTTTGCTGTTTCCTGCCATCCATAAGTCTGTGTACCAAACCAGGCTGGTTGATCCTGGAAGAGATTGGAAAGTAGGTCTTTTCTGCCTGCTCTGGGATTAGCATCTGTTTAGTGAAGGATGTGGCTCTCCCCTGGGATGTCTTAGCTTCCTAGTTAATCTGGTTTAATTAGATGTCTGTCTGCCTTCTCTTTTGTTGATATCTAACTAGCTGCCTACTGTAACACACTCAACTTGATCCACATTTGCTGAACAATTTAGAAAACCTAATCCTGCCCTCTGAATAGAGTTGTCACAAGAACTACAATGACTACCACCAGATGGAGATTTGGAGAATAATAATATACGAGGAGAAATATTTTTCTTTTATTAATAAATTGTTCTTTAGTTTTCAAATACCATTTTCTTGGAGAAAGGGGGAAAACTGTAGGAAAGAGAAACACTGAGAAAAGCTATTGAGTAAATATTTCAAGAATACATTTATCACAATACAAAGGGTAATACACTACTTTGTCACTCTTCCTGAGAGATCGTTAATAAAATTAATACAATTGAGTAAATTAATAAAATTAAAGACTTAGTCATGAAGTAGCTACTAGAGACATGTTTAAATTATAAATACTTTAAAATTCATTAACAGCCCCAGCTTAATAAAGTGAAATCTTCACACTGTTAAAGAGTAACAGATGCTGTTTTTAATGTTTAATGAAAAATATTTATGTGCTGCTAAAATGAAATTCTGTTACCCTGACCCTCTTGGTTTTCTTTTTTCCCTCTACTTAGATTTGTTATGTTACATTTAAAAGCTCATTTGCAAGACAATCAGTATTGTTTTATACAATTATTAAGACTTACTGTTAAACAATGCTGTTTTTAATGGAGCTCTCCATAATGCATATTTGAAGAGCAAGAACAAGTCTATAAGAAATCTGTGGGGGTAAAATGAAGAAATGGCATTTTTTCATGTGTCTCTGGATCCTCTGTATGTCCTCCTTGGAGAAATGTCTGCCCAAGCCCTTTGCCCATTTTTTAATTGGGTTGCTGGTCTTCTTAGAGTGGAGTCGTGTAAGTTCTTTATATATTTTGGACATTAAACCCTTGTCTGAGGTATCATTGGCAAATATGTTTTCCCACACAGTCGGTTGTCTTTTTTATTTTAATACTGTTTTCCTTGGCCATGCAGAAGCTTTTTATTTTGATGAGATCCCATTTGTTTATTCTTTCATTTATGTCCCTTGCTTTAGGGGACATATCAGTAAAAATGTTGCTGCGTGGAATATCTGAGATTTTCCTGCCTATGTTCTTCTCTAGGATTTTAATCGCTAGCTATCAGAGAGATGCAAATTAAAACCACAATGAGATACCACTTGACACTAGTCAGAATGGCCATCATAAACAAAGCAACAAACAGCAAGTGCTGGAGAGGTTGTGGAGAAAAGGGGACCCTAGTGCACTGTTGGTGGGAGTGCAGACTGATACAACCACTATGGAAACAGTATGGAATTTTCTAAAAAAAAACTAAAAATGGATATACCTTTTTACCCAGCAATTCCACTGCTAGGACTATATCCTAAGAACCCTGAAACACAAATCCAAAAGAACCTATGCACCCCTATGTTTATAGCAGCACAATTTACAATAGCCAAGTGTTGGAAGCAACCTAGGTGCCCATCAGTAAATGAATGGATCAAAAAACTGTGGTACATTTACACAATGGAATTCTATGCAGCAGAAAGAAAGAAGGAGCTCCTACCCTTTGCAACAGGGTGGATGGACCTGGAGAGCATCATGCTAAGCGAAATAAGCCAGGCAGTGAAAGACAAATACCATATGATCTCACCTTTAACAGGAATCTAATCAACGAAACAAACGAACAAGCATAATATAACCAAAAACATTGAAATTGAGAAGAGGCTGACAGTGACCAGAGGGGAGAGGGGAGGGAATTTCAGGGGAAAAGGGGAAGGGTTTACAGGAACAACTATAAAGGACTCATGGACAAAAACTACGGGGGGGGGGGAGTGCTGGGGTGGTAGGCTGGGGTGGGAGTAAAAGACAGAAAACTGTATGAGATCAACAATTAAAATAAAAATTGGAAAAAAAAAAGAAGAAGAAATGACATTTTTTTTTTTTCCATTCAGGTCACATGGCAGATGAAGATCTGTAACCACAGAAAAGTACATCTAATCAGTGCAGCTTTAAGTAATGAGAGAAAACGAGTTGGGGACTGTGCTCTCTCTTGGATGAACTTTTCTTTTTCTTGGATTATTTAAAGGACCCTAATTTCTTGAAGCCCTAGGCAATAGGGTCATAAGCAGTAAGCAAAGCTTGTATCAGGAGTAGTGATATTTCAACGTTGGGGAAAATCACCCTCATAGCCAGGAGGGAGGCAATCGGAATTTAAACTGCTGCAATCTGGAAGCTTCTCCTCAGGACCTGTTTGCAGCTGGTTCAATGTTCTCTCAAGCAGCATAATGTGCAAAACAAGTGGCAGGTGGGAAGGGTATGTTAAAAACTGTGTATGTAACTTAAGTGACGGCAGAGGTACGGAAGGCAAACTCAGAGTGAATGACCGCTCCCCTGAAATAAAAATAAAAATGATAATTCCCTCAACCAGGAGACTTGACTGGTCTCTCTATATGCGCCAACTTGAAGTGTATAGTATACGTTACTTCATTAGCCACTGCAGATACTGCACTTTCTGATTTGGAAATACGTTATGACTTTCAAAATTTTGTGTACTAACACAAAATACATATTTAATTTCACCTTCTCATCTTATAACTAGCTCCTAATATTATTTTTTCAGCTTTAAAAAAGAAAAATAGCAATCAGGAGAAAGTTGATAAAATATAAAATATCAATTTCATCTCCCTGGAACACCCAATCCCATAAGAAAGGAACACTTTTTCTTTTGTTTTTAGATAGATACTGGCAGAATGAAATATTAAACAATCAAAGTTTGTTCTTATCAGTTATATTGTAATGTGACAAAAGTACTATTTCCCTTCACTATAGATGAAAAGATTGTTACCTTCTCAGGAAACTGCAAAGATGACCTATAAGGTGGTTTGGAACATAAAGACATTATAGTTTAAAAGGCTATATTGAACAATTCAAATCTACAAATATTTTCAAAATATCACACTTGTTATAGGCCAGGCACTATGCCAAATACTTTAGGGAGGAAATGAAGATGGCTAAAGCACACCCCCTGACTCAAGAAAGCTTAAAATTCAAAAGGAAAGTAAGAATAAGCATACAAATTGTAATAGGCAGCAAAATACAAACAAATAAACAAAAAAACAAACCAAACAGCAATTCCTTCAGAGGTCAAAGATGTTCAGACTAGGAGCTCTGAAGTGCAGAGAGATCATTTTGTCACTCACAATAGGCTTTGTGGGTTGACTAGGGTTTCCCACTGGGAAGGTGAAGGTAAGTGATCCAGGCTGAGAGAACAAATGAGCCCAAGAATCAAGTGTGAAGTATGGGGATACTTAGAAATGGCAAATTAATCATTGAAGTGTAGGGTATGCTGATTGGGATGTCAAATTTGAGAGTTGTTGACAAGAAAATTATCATGTCATGTATTTTTTTTACATAGTATATTCCTGGCAGGTGTGTTTGTTTTAAAGTCTTTCAAAGGAAGAATGCCCTATATAACAACAACAAAATGAACATGTCATATAGCTGGATGAAACTACATCCTTGTAACCAGCATCTAGTTCAATAAATGATATTACCATATGCAGAGTTCCCCCTCCATATAGCCTATTTTACCCTATTGATAATCACCCCCAATGATAATTAATCATTATATTTATTTCAATCATTGCATCACTGTAGTTTTGCTTGGTTTAGAACTTAATAAATGAGATAATATAGTACATATTTGTGTTTGGATTTATTTACTCAACCTTCTCCTTTCTTGTTCTACATAATTGTAGTTTGTTTCTTCTAATTGTTGATTTGTACTTAATTGTTGGGACATTATTTCAATGGAGTTGTTGGAACATTATTTCTATTATTTCTATTGTTGATGTACATTTGATCATATGTACACAAGCACCTACTTACTATATTCAAATATGAATACTGATCAGTAATTTTCCTGCTTGGAGATGAATATCAACTCCAGTAAAAAGATGAGAGAAGAATTGGGCATGAATTGGAGTCACTTCTATGTTCTCTTTGATTTCTTCCATTTTGTTTCATAGACTGGCCCCTGTTGACTTTTTTTTTTTTTTTTAGTTTCTGAGCTATTATCTCTGATTGGGGGGGCAGTCCTCAGATGTACTATAGACATTATATTGGTTCCCCCCCAACTCAATAGCTTTGGGTACCTCTACTAACTATATTACATAAAAAAGAAGAAGAAAAATCCTTGCACTTGTTTTGTTTTCCAATTCCAGAATAACTTTCACTGTTGAAAACTTTCACTCCCTCTGATGAAAGGAAGTATTATCTTTCTTTTGAGGAAGCTATGTATTTTAAGCAGGGAAAACTAACTTTCAGGCCTACCATTCGGAAGGTTTCTCACTCAGGAAACATACAAATTCTCTTTCCATTTTCCTGAAAAGTGTCATCCATCCCTGGATCTGTTGATGCTCACCATCTCTCGCTCTGTTAATGTTTATCTGGGGGAGTATAGCATTCCTTAGTATCATAGGCAGAGCTTCCCATTTCAGTTACCAATTCTGATCATCACTTCCTTCAACCCTGATATCTGCCTCTACATGCTTTTGAGGACAATAAAAAGAGAGGACCAAGAAAATGGTGAAGGTAGAAGGTGGTATATACATTCAGAGATGCAGTAAGAGAGTGAAAGACTGCTGGGGACGGTACTCCATGGAAGTTCCAAACACTACTTGTATCTGTGGACTGAGATCATTTAATGTTTTTTCCAATTTTGGAGAATGAAAAGAAGGCTGGCAGAGTGAGAAACTTTCCCCTTTTAATCTTTCTAGCTATCATACGGCTATAAATTTCTGGAAAATATTAAAGTTTATTTCATACTACTCATTCAAGCTACAATTTCATTGTATATAAACACTCAGTGGATTCTGTGACTACTATATAGAGAGATATGTTAAACATTTGGGTGGGACTTAAAGGAGGTTTGGAACTTAAATAGCACTAACACTATTTCCATTAGGATATGGATATAGGAGAAATGGTGTTATAATTTTCAGGATACAGAATTTTTCTCAGGTGGCATATTATTGTAATTTTAGTTTATTACAGAAAAGCACTTTCATGGAATAAAGTATTTCTCCTTACAACACTCAGTGTAATAATATCGCAATTACAGAGGATATTTTTATTATTTCTAAATGACAGGAAAAGTGATGAATTTTAATATTACAAGTGAAAATTAGAATAAAGTTTTAACTAAATTTATTGGGGTGATATTTGTTAATAAAATTATACAGATTTCAAGTGTACATTTCTATGATACATGATCTGTATACTGCATTGTGTGCCCACCACCCAAAGTCAATTGCATTGTGTGCCTATCACCATATATTTGGTCTTCTTTACTTTTTACTCTGCCTCTCCCCTTCCCTCTGGTACTGACCATACTGTTGTCTGTGTCTGTAAGTTTGTTTATATCCCACATAGTGAAATTATACAGAACTTAGCTTTTTCTGACTGACTTATTTTGCTTAGCATAATATTCTCATGGTCTACTCGTGTTGTCACAAATGGCAGTATTTCATCATTTCTTATGGCTGAGTAGTATTCCACTGTATAACATTTCTTTATCCAATCATCTATCCAAAGACAGTTTAGTTGTTTCCATATCTTGGCCACTGTGAATAAGGCTGCAATGAACATATGGGTACATATGATTTTGCAAATAAATGTTCTCATATTTTTTGAGTAGATACCCAGAAGAGGGATGCCTGGGTAATGTGGTTATAATAAAATTTTAATATATTTTGCATTAATTGAATTCCATTACTGAACTACTTACTTTAATTCCACAAAATTATTAAATGCTAATTATCTGATATTTGTCAGGCACTGAGATTACAAAGCTGATTAATCCTGGTGAAAACCATTCATAATGGAGCTATTTAGCTCCTATGAAAAGCCAGAGAAGGGGTGTTTTTCCTGTTGTTTATTTTTGTCACACTGTTAGTTGCAAAGTTTCCAAAATCTTGAGCTGGGTTCATATATTTTTCATTTTATATTTTTATTTTTAAGTATATTTTATTGATTATGCTATTATAGTTGTCCCATTTTTTTCTTCCCTTTTATCCCCCTCCACTCTGCACACCCCCTCCCATCAGCATCCCCTCCTTAGTTCATGTCCATGGGTCCTACATATAAGTTCTTTGGCTTCTACATTTCCTGTCCCTTAACCTCCCCCTGTCTATTTTATACCTACAAATTATGCTTCTTATTCCCTCTACCTTTTTCCCCATTCTCCCCTTCCCCCTCCCACTGATAACCCTCCATGCTATCTCCATTTCTGCAATTCTGTTCCTTTTCCAGTTGTTTGCTTAGTTTGTTTTCTTTTTTTTTTAAGTTCAGTTGTTGATAGTTGTGAGTTTGTTGTTATTTTACTGTTCATAATTTTGATCTTCCTTTTCCTAGGTAAGTCCCTCTAACATTTCATATTATAAGGGCTGGTAATGATGAACTGCCTTAACTTTACCTTTTCTGGGAAGCAATTTATCTGCTCTTCCATTCTAAATGATAGTTTTGCTGGATAGAGTAATCTTGGCTATAGGTCCTTGTCTTTCATAGCTTTGAATACTTCTTTCCAGCTCCTTCTTGCCTGCAGGGTTTCTTTTGAGAAATCAGCTGAAAGTCTTATGGGAACTCCTTTGTGGGTAACTGTCTCCTTTTCTCCTGCTGCTTTTAAGGTTCTCTCCTTATCTTTACTCTTGGGTAATGTAATTATGATGTGCCTTGGTGTGTGCCTCCTTGGGTCCAAATTCTTTGGGACTCTGAGTTTCGTGGACTTCCTGGAACTCTATCTCCTTTGCCAAATTGGGGAAGTTCTCCTTCATTATCTTTTTTTCAAATAAGTTTTCAATTTCTTGCTCTTCCTGGTCTCCTTCTGGTACCACTATGATTCTGATGTTGGAATGTTTAAAGTTGTCCTGGAGGATCCTAAGCCCCTTCTCATTTTTTTTTTTTTTTTGAATTCTTGTTTCTTCATTCTGTCATGATTGAATGTTTAACTCTTCCTTTTGCTCCAAAACATAGATTTGAGTCCCAGTTTCCTTCCCTTCACTGTTGGCTCCCTGTATATTTTTCTTTGTTCCACTTTTCATAGCTTTCACTTCTTCCTCTATTTTGTGTCCATACTCAATCATTTCTGTGAGCATCCTGATTACCAGTGTTTTGAATTCTGACCATGATAGGTTGTCTATCTCCTCATTACTTAGTTCTTTTGCTGCAGTTTTGATGTGTTCTTTCATTTGGGTCATATTTCTTTGTTACCTGTTACATTGTAAAGGGCACAGCCTTAGGTGTTTGCCAGGGTGGGGCAACCCACATAGCTGCATTATGGCACTGTATGTGGGGGAGGGGTCAGAGAGGGAGTAATACCATTTGCTCAGTTCTCGGCTTTCAGTTACTTCCTCTGCTACCCACAAGCAAATTGGGCCCTTCTGGTGCTAATTCCCAGGTGGGCAGGTTTGTGTACATTCAAGGACCCTGTGGTTCTCTCTAGAAAACTCTCTTGTGAGACTGGGGGTTTCTCCTACTGCCAGCAACCCCCATAGGTTTTTATAGCCAGCTGTTTTTGAGGCTTTAGTTTCCTGCATTGGAACTCCCAGCTTATCCCCAGCTTATGCAAATGTGGGACTGCCCAAATTGCCAGCCAGAGCTAGATGGATTTAGAAAACAGCACGAGTTTTATGATGTGGAGGTCAGGAGAGAAAGGCACTCTAGAGATAAACTTTATCTTGTTAATCCTTACAGCAGTCCTAACTTTTAGACATTATTAACCATATTTTACCACAGATATATCTCATCTTGGTACAGAATTGTGTCCCAGCTTTGCTGCATACAAAAGCTCATTCACTATCCCACTCTATAATGTTAAACTGGATGTTAGTTATTTTAACGGCATAATTTTTCTTATATGATATGTCAGTTGTTTTAATACCATAATTTCTCTTTGTATAAAGCATCTTTGCATAAACTCACAATAATATTGAAAAGCAGAGGACAAGTATCATTACTCCCAGTTCTATATGATTGAATAGAGCCTTAGAGTAATAAAAAAATTGACCCTAAATCACTCCAGATTGATAGAGTAAAATATAAGTTATTCTAATAGCCTATTTTGCATTATTTTTGTACATTTTCTATTTCTTAGTCTCATAGTTACTATGACAAAATGGAGAATCACTATGCTATATTCATCCTTACATGGATTTTATGATATTTTCTTTTAAGAGTATAATTAATAAAATTTGAAAAACTAGATATTCAACTGAATCAATTCATAGATGAATAAAGAGCCTGCTGCACACATACTGAAAAAGGTTAGAATGAATAAAAAATATACACTTGTCTTGGGGGGAAGATTTTAAAAGATTGTCACAGAGTTCTGCTCTTGTAAGCAGAGAAGCAACTTTTTTTCCAAGAAGCTTTGTGAACTATCTCCTATAAAACAAATTGAACAGAATATTATCTATCACATCTTCTAGAAATGTAAATGCTCTTTTGAGTCCTTTTGTAGCACTGCTATTAGATGGTGCCTCTACCTGCTTAGGTTGGATTTGGCCAGTTAATCATAACCAAAGGAAAAAACTCGGGGTTAATGGGAGCTCTTATTTAAGAAGGGATGCTTTTAGAGAAAATGAAGTCAGCTAGCCAAATTTAATACACAGACCCACATTACATGCATGAGAAAGAATCCCACACATTTTGCAGTCCTGTCAGCTGTATCTGAGGAGTTATGCTGTATACTATAAAGTTGGGTCAATCACCTATGCATTGAGACTCATAGTTTTCAGGAAGGGCTGATGAGTTGATTAAAAACATGTTTGAAAACTATAGTTAAATTAGGTTAGATGAGGTTGTATTTCTCATTTTCATCATAGATTTTAATTTTTCTGTGAAAGATGCAATAATACTGACCAGACTTTAAGTGATTTAAGGCTCCACAATATTTTCACTCTTCATATCTCATTAATCACTTAGCATTACAATGATACCCAATCCCATAAATGGAAATGCAAAAATAAGCTCCGGTGATGGACTATATACCTAGCTTTTTGCTTAGGTAAATTTGAATATAGCACACTATTTAAGATCCTTCAATAATTAAGGTCCAAGGAAGAGAAATTTTTGGAAAAATTAAAGTTAATGCTTTTTACATGGATGAGGTAGTAATCAGTTGGCAAAGCATCACAGAAATGTCCTCTCTTATATCAACAACTTTCCAGGCATATCTTCCAATTTTGATAAAAGCAAATACTCTACTTTCTGTGACATTGTCTCTTTCTTAGAGACATATATGTGAATGCATGGAAAGAAAGAAAAATAAAGTAGAATATGAAACAAGTTTTTACTTCAAAGTTATATTAAGTTTAAATATTGGAGCTACTGTAGAACTCTAATTCACAAATCTGATTGTGTTTCAGAGCAGTCTTAATATTATCAAAACTCAGGTTTGGGGGTTCCACACTTTTCTACAGAATTCCACTGTTGAGGTACACATGAACCTATATTTTTAATACTATTCATGGTAATTCTCATGCACAGCTAGATTCAAGAGTCACTGTGATAAGTCATTCATAGCAGATATTGTGTGTGTACATAATTGACCCAGAAAGTATATGTAAAGTTCTTTCAAGTTGTAAAGTATATACAAAATTATTTTATATTCCCAACCTAATATCAGTATGTTAAATCCTGCAAAGTATTACACACCTAGCACAATGCCTCTCTATAGCTAGTTGTGTTGATTTAGGCCATGGTCAGCAAGAGAGTTGACAAATGTAAACTTGAAGTTTTTTACAGTGCTTTGAAATAAGAAATAATGACTTTCAGGGGATAAAGGCCTATGTCAACATCTCAGCAGTAGCCCCAAGAGCCCCTTTCAGAGTCTTGCATATATCTGTATATAATTATGGTAATCAGCATTGAGTATACTCAAGTTTCTTTAGGTACTCTTTTAAATACTTGCTTGCACTATTTACAATCCTCACAAAAGAACCATGATGTATGTATTATTAAATAAACTTTACAGTCTAGGAAACTGAGGATTTCACAGGAACATCTGACTTTATTAACTATAATTCTAAACCAGCAGGATAATAAAACCCACACACAAATATAGTTATTCTACAGATAACAATGATAACAAAATGTTGTCTTTATAAATATAGATAAAATACTAAGTGCAAAATATAGCAGACCTACCTTCCTCACTGACTGAGTACAAGGGATTCTTCCCTCATACTCCCTCCTATGCCTCTGACAGAGTTGGCTCAATGTATGTAGCCTACTTAAGTTTGGGACTACATCAATCAGGAACTGTAAGGCCAGTGGGCATTAGAGACCTTCTATTAAGTTTTCGTATGAGTCACCAGTGAACCATAGTAGTTTCTTGCCTCTGGCACTCTATGGAAAAAAAGTAGAAACAAGAAAAAATACCCAGGCAATTTGCCCCTGTCACATAGATTAATCAAGAAAGGCATAACCTTTGTATCTTTGGCTGCTCTCTGATAAGGGGAAAAGGACATTATGATAGACACAGGCAGGGACCACTTTAATCATCTTGAACAGTTGTGGGATGTAAGATGATGGTCTTAAAGCTTTCATTTAAGACATTTTTTTTTCCTATTGAAGTTTCTGTAATTATTACCTGTGCTCCTATCATGCCCTATTGTGAACAACTTCAGAGAAAAGAAGCAAGTTCTTTAGATCAAAGAAAAAAAATTGACTGGGGAAAAATTGATTGTCTTTCTACTAAACACACACACACACGTATATTCTGTTGTTATGGCAACATAAGATCTAAGAATGACACACCAAATAATATGGTACCAAGGCACATTGCTATCATCAAATGTCACAGTGAATGTGCTTCAGTTCCTGAATATGACACCTCAGGTTGTTTCCTTCTCTTCTCAGTTCTTCCACTTGAGGCCAAAGACACTTACTTCAATGGGAATGAAATATCATTCATCACCTTTTTTTAGTGGATCTCTCTTGCATGAAGAGATCCACTAATTCCACTGAAGAAATATGCAATAGGATGAAAACTAAGCTAGTCCCTAAAGAGAAAACTGCTTATCCTTTAAAAACCATTATACCATATCTGTATGCCCAACTGAGGGATTAACTGGTACACACACACACACACACACACAGAAGTAGGTTAACAGCTGTTCATATGGAAAATAATACAGTAATTAATATAAGAATTAATATAAGAATAAACTGTGTTTCATATACTCATAGCCATAAACCCATTTTTGTCCTATCCTGTGTGTGTATGTATGTATGTGTGTGTGTGTGAGTGTATATATATATATATACACACATATATATATATGAGCATATATATACATATGCAATTTGTATATATTAACTTTGTTTAACTTTGGATTGGCTAAATATGCGTAGACAAAGTAAATCATATTGATTCAGGTGAAAAAAGCCAGACAGTATATCTTCCCACATACTTAAAAAATATACATTGATATAAGAGGGCAGTGGAGGGAATTTTACCATAATTTGGATGGCACTGTATATAGTAGCTTTATTCTTTATATTTTCTTTAATATTTTTCTATGCATATATACATACACATATTTTCGTATTAATATTTAACGACTCTCAACCAGATAATGTGATTTTTCCAAGGGAAAGAAAAGGAAGAGTGGGTTACAAGTCAACAGCAATTTTCTGTAGAAGAATACTGGGAGATCACAACAGTGAAAAGGTCAGACATCTTAGGAGATCTTAGAGATGATGGGAAAAGATCACACATTTTAAAGAAGCATGTGAAGTCCTGAGCACAAAACTGGAAGACTGAAATTGGCTGCAGGGACTGTTTCCTCTTTCATGTGGCAGCAGAAAAGGAATAAAAAGGGAGAGCTACCTTGAAGTGGAACCTAAGGCTTCAAAGACCTGTCCTTGGATGTATGTCATCCTCATGCCCTACTGCCTTTCTGCCTCTGATATTGCACCTTGCTTCTGCACCTAGATGGGATATTTTTTTAAGCAAGAATTTTCCTCCAAGATGTGTTAATACAGATTTCTGAATTATGCCAGTTCATTTCCAAAGAATCTTCTACATTTATCTTTAGGAGCTCATTTAAACAGAAAAAAAAAATCCATAAAATAGCTATTCAATTAATGTCAGCTCATTCTACTGCTTGGGTCCCCATTTATTTGAAAAATGTGCTGCCACATAGTATATTAGTAATAGGACTGAATTAAGGGTGATAATACCAAACATACTAATTTAAAATATATGCTACACCTCTTAGTTTAGTCAAACATTTAATGTTTCTCGTCTCAATATTATTCTCACCAACTAATCATTTCAAGAAATAATTTAACACTGAGTGGGGAGTTGTTCACTGATAAAGCAGGTCTATCATCCCCAAAGCATTTACTACCAGTTTACTTATAGTATCTTAAAATGCCAAAGAAAATTAAATTTCAACCCAGTAATTTAGCCATTGTGAGAATATATATATATATATATATATATATATATATATATATATATAAAATGAGATTGCTGCATATTACTGAAGACCAAATTAAAAAGTCAGTGAAAATGGATTGAGAAATAGATTGCATAAGAAAAACAAAGCCAGTAGCTCAGTGAATATGTACTTCTGTGCATACTGAAACAATATGCAGAATTTTATTTTTATTTAAAAGTGCAGGTTGCTATGCAGCACAGAACATGTATAACCTACCCATAGAAACCAGACAGGGGGACATAAAATCATCTTGAAAAACACCTACAAGCATTCCTCCAAATGGAGGAATTTACCTTTCACTGATTAAAAAAAAAAATTCTAGAAATCTCCCAGGCAGCCAGCTGGAGATAATGTTGATTTTGAAGTACACGTAGGGAACATTTATGGAACTTGGGCTTAGCACCAGATGCTGAAGTGCCTACCAACTTTTAAAAGGTTTTTCTCTTCTACAGAAAAACAAAGGAGAAAAAGAAAATACAGTTCTCATTTTTAATCTTTAGGCAGGATTGGTGCAGGTGTGCTGTTGCTCCCTGTGGTTGTTACTGTTTAGTAATCATGAATAACCTTAAAATTCAAAACACACTCCATTAATCAACAGTTCCTCACAGTGTGAAGTGGGCTCTACAATGAGTTGCCCTTTCTCCTACCAGAGCTGGAAAGGAGGTACAGAAAGACAATGCTACACATTCACACACATTTATTGGTCTATTCCACATGTTGAATAAATGACTAAATATAGTAAGAATTAACAAACACTAATATATAATTCATATGTAAAAGTAATTATAAAAGTGTAATGATCATTTTGAGGGGTTATATCCTTATCCGTTTTAACTACATAAACACCTATTAACTCCAGTAGGAAAGGAATCATAACATTAATTTGTTTCCATAATAACTGGTTGGAAATATCAATCTCCTATATGTTTATATTTTCCTGACTATCTTTTGTATTCACCCACCTTCATTTCTCGTCTCATTTCACTTTTTTCTCTCTAAATCTACTTGTTTCCTGTGGGCCTGCTCACTCTCAGTCTTTTCCCCCTCTCTCATTCTCTGTTCCCCATGTGTATTTCTCTCAAATCTGTATAGTCTCCATTTCTTTTAACTCTCCATTCCACTTTCTAAGCCATCCAATTACTTTGCCTCTTGATTTTCACTTCTCTATTGTCATTATGTTTATCCTTATCTTCTCATTCCTTTTTCTTTAATCTTTTTATCTTATGGAAAATTTATGTACCTCGTATTATGAATATTTTCCTTTTTCTGTATTTTGAGATTTCCTTACTCCTCCTTCCCATGACTGATCTATTCACTTCCTATATTACCTTAACTGTTATTTTTGTTTTTACTTCCTTTTTTCTCTCCTTTATTTTGCCCTAACCTTCTTTGTTCTCTATTTTTATGAGGAAATATCTTACTTATACATTGTTTCTTGTCTTTTTTTCATATTATGTAAGAATTTTTCCCATTTATTAGCTGTACCCTCTACACAGCTTCCTTCACGGATACAAGAAGTCATGCCACTGATCTCTCAGTCCTCCAGAAAACATTTTTTTTCTTAACAAAGTGTTCTAGGCATGTTTTTTTCTATATATGTAGGGAAAAGCCTTATTAGCTCACATTTGATAGTCTCACCTAGATTTGAATGACAATAATATTATATTTTCTTATCTCTATTTATTTATTTATTTTTTTTCCTTTTAGATTTTATTTATTTATCTTTAGAGGGGAAGGGAAGGAGAGAGGGAGAGAAACATCAATGTGCGGTTGCCTCTTGTATGTCCCCTGCCGGGAACTGGCCTGGCAACCCAGGCATGTGCCCTGACTGGGAATCGAACCGCGATCCTTCGGTTCGCAGGCCCGAGCTCAATCCACTGAGCTACACCAGCCAGGGCTTTATCTCTATTTAGAAGTTGATCAAATTCTATCACAATTCCTTCTTCACCACATGACCTGTACATAGTCACCAATTAAATAATGTGAGATAATTTGGAAATTAACTTGATAATACAATGAACATAAAAACACAGGTGTGTGCACATATGTTTGAATAATCTATTCTTTTACTATTTTGTCACTGCATGATGAAGCGTCTCTTGAAGGTTACCTGTGTTATTCATCAATACTTATTTGCACTTACAAATTAATTTAGGGATAATTAATCTCTATATACTATTTCATCTTGTCATTTATAAACATTTGTCACACACTTTTTGAGAACTAAACTCTACAGATGTCCTGAAAAGAAACATTGAGCAAAAACAGAGATATTCATATGTCCTTTATTGGGGGAAACAAATATAATGAAAGAATAAACCATATAAAGACATAATCTTTAACAGAACTAGTAAAGGTGGAAATATAGAGAGCATGGAGGACCAAGAGCATGGAAAGACTGAGTTTAATTTAATGAACTTCAGTGAAGGCTTTCCAGTCAAATGGAGACTGAGGGTTGTAGGAAGAGAAGAATAGATGATACTAAATTAAAAATATATATATGTATAATGAATTTTTAAAATTCCAGCCCAATAAACTTTTTAACTTTGCTTATTTTTGGTTTTAAAAATCATTTTATTGCTAGCAAGAATTGGGTTCTTTTTCTAACCTTATTCTTTTTATACATATAAATAAACATATTAATTCAACTAATTTTTACTTGATTATTATAGAATTATTCTTAGATATTTATACTGTTTTGATTTTTTGTTACATCCTGATGATAATATTATGCAATCTGTTTCTGTGTAGCAAATTACCACAAAAGAGTTGCCTTAAACAGCAGATATCCATTAATTTATAGTTTCAGCAGGTCAGAAGTCCTACTGATAAGGCCCAACAGGATAATCCCCCTTATTATTAATGCAAGGTCAACTGATTAATAATATATCATGGAAGTGACACTCCATTGTATTCGCAGGTTCTACATATACTCAGTTGGAGAAGATTATACAGGATGTGTACACACCAGCGGGCAGGAAACTTGGAGGCCATCTCAGAACTCTCCTGTCATAGATCTTTATCTCATTCTCATTTTAATGGGAAAGACAACAAGTGTAATGATAGCTCCTGGCTTAAAATCAATATCCTTAATTTTATTGGGGAATACTCATATTTATATGGATATTTATATACATCTTTTGTCATCTTTTTTGTAAAGGCTTTGTTAAACAAAAATGTATTTCATTAAATGCATGGGATATCTTTTGAAATGATGACCTAGTTCTTTACAAGGATTATATGAACATTTAATTTTACCTGTTATAATAGATTTTAAAAAGTAATTACTACATCATTCCTTATAATTTTGATAAATTATTTTAACTATATTTAGTAAGGATTTTGTTGTAGTTATTTTTAGGAATTTAAATCAGCACTTATAAATATTATTCTATAATTTTCTAGGTTTTAATATATTTTGTGCTTTTGGTTACTCTTATTTGATAAGTTTAGAAACTATCATTTTCATAAACAAATTATATACTATTTCTATATATCTATATCTGGTCTCCTCTTTAAATTTTAAATATCTTCATTTTTTATTATATCCTCTCATTTAATTTTGGTTGTGTCTTTTCCTTCTTTTAATTAAAGTTTTTACATGTGAATCAGTTATCTATTATCATATAATGCTCTATAACAACCAACCACAAATCTTAGGGGCATGTAAGAATAATCATTTGTTTACCCCATGAGTCTACAACCTTCAGTTGATTGAGATTTGGCCCAGGTGATCTAACGTGGACTCACATGTACCTGTGTATAGTCGTGAGTCATTTAGACAGGTTTTCTGACTTAGGCTGGGTTTTTATCCATATCTGGAGATTGGTTGACTTTCGGCCGACCTAGGATGGCTTCAACTATATAAACTGGGGCAATTAGGCTCTGTTCTAAGTGTCACTTATTCTGTAATAGGCTAGACTAGATATGTTTTCATGGTCATGGCAGAAACTAGAGCAAGAAGCTGCAATAATGCAGCACAGCAAGCCTCACTTGGCCAAAAGAAAACACAGTTACACCTAGCAGCAGATTGGGAAGCCTTGATCGTTTAAATGGAAAAGAAATCCAATATGAGAAAATTTGGAAATTTGGCACCATGAATGCAATTAATCATCAACAGAATACAATTTTTTTTATTTTAATTGTTGTTCAAGTATAGTTTTCTGCCCTTTACCCCATCTCAGCCCACCCTCAGCCCTCCCCTCCCCATTTCCCTCCTGTCTCCACCACCCCCCTTGTTATTGTCCATGTGTCCTTTATACTAGTTCCTTCAAACCTTTCTCCCCTCCCCCCTGAAATTCCCTCCCCTCTCTCCTCTGGTCACTGTCAGTGTGTTCTCAATTTCAGTGTCTTTGGTTATATTTTGCTTGTTTGTTCATTTTGTTGATTAGATTCCTGTTAAAGGTGAGATCATATGGTATTTGTCTTTCACTGCCTGGCTTATTTCACTTAGCATAATGCTTTCCAGTTCCATTCATGCTGTAGCAAAGTGTAGAAACTCCTTTTTTCTTTCTGCTGCATAGAATACAAATTTAATGAAAATAATAAAATGTCATCTTTCAACAAGCATAGTAATGGTCATGCTACATAATTAATTTATTCACTTAAGATTTATAATCCTGGACTTCTGGTCAAGATGGCAGCCTAGGCAGGCATGGCTCACCTCTTCACACAACCACATCAAAATTACAGCTAAAATATAAAACAACCATCACTCAGGAATGTCAGAAATTGAGCTGAATAGAATTCTGACAACTATGAAATTGAGTTGAATGGAAGTCTGAAAACTATGGAATTAAAGAAACCACAGCCAACCAGACTGGTAGGAGGGGTGCAGATGCAAAACAGATTGATTCCATACCCACATGAATGAAAATTCTGTAGGGATATCTCAGGAGTGAGGGGTCCCAGACCTACACCATGGCCCCCAGCCCAGGATTCTAGTACCAGGAACATAATTCCCCACAATTCATGGCTGCAAAAACCAGTGGGGATAGGGTCAGTGGGAGAACTTCTGAAGCCCCAATTAGTTCCCGTTAAAGAATCCACACATGGACTCACCTACTCAGACTCACTCCCTCTGAGCTCCAGTACCAGGGTAGCAGCTTGAAAGGCACCAGTGGCATTCGGGGAGAAACTGAAGTGTCTGACATCAAGGAGAGCAGAGGCCATTGTCCCTTTGAGAAATGCTCCCCACACAGAGCCTGTAAGCTTTTCATAAAATGCTCATATGTACTTTATGTAAGATAAGTGATCCTATCTCAAATCCCAGCTGTAATTACTAAACAAAGCATAGTTTTGAACAATTTCAAAAACAAGATAAAATGTTTTGCAAATGAAAGATTTATGCAAATGGTATCATATTTCCCTGGGCATGAAGTCCTTTCCTAAATATAGCCTGTGTTGTGCTTTAATAAACTGCCTAAATAACTCTGCAGATGCTAGATTCCTGTTTCACAAATTTTCTGAATTAAAATGACCAAATTGGTATTATGACCCTCAATTATATTAAATCAAGAAAGCATTAAGGTCTTTAAGCAAGTGCAATTGAATTATGTTTCAGGCACTCTGCTAGGAAATAGAAATTAAAAAATGAACAAAACATGTTTTCCACCCTCAGGTATAGATCATATTAAAAAAATTTTAAAGTAGTTTCATCTTGTACAAAAAACAAACTTAGAAGAGCTGATTAAGATTATTATTAAGATATTATTTTACTCATTTAATCACATTTCTCATCTTCCATATTAATTATAGCTTGTTTTTTTCTCATCAGTTATGTCTATTTCGTTACATTAAGAAATTTTGCTCCCCCTATTTATATTCATCCTTTTTTTATTGTTCTTTGTCATCATTTCAAGTTTAATTTAAGTCTCAGGTGTATTTGAACACTATCTTAGTGCTTTATTACCTTTCTTCCAGAATATCTCAAATTCTTCAATGTTATTTATCCCTTTACACTTTTAAGCATTTACACTTTGACTTCTAGGCCCATGTGCTTATTTTTGCTTCCTCCCAAATGGCTACTAAAATGATACTAAACAATATTTATAAAATGGTATAAACCCACAAGGAAAAAGATTATGAGAAAGAAGATAGTAGCAGATGAATTGCAAAGCAAATGGTTGAGGGGTAATTGATTCAGCCAAATGGAAGGCCTAAAATCTCAGATACATGGATAGGAGAATACTGAAAATGAAGCAAGTCATTGCATGGCAAAAGACTTAAAAGTTTCAAGGCTTGGAGCTCTCCATTCCTGGGTTAGTGAGAGTGAGTACAAGGGGAATTATTTGCAAGTCTATGAATGATCACTCCATAATCCACCTAGCCAGATGAATGTCCCTAAGCAGGAGAACAAAGGTTTACATTCTGGAGAAACAATTGAACAGAACTGACAGTCATAGCTAAGGTGTACTGGGAAACAGAGACAAGGTGTGTGACTGTAAATGGAGGTTTTATTGAATGCATGCATTGATAGTTGCCTTTGCTCTTTGAACAGCTACAGCCAGGCAAAATTCTCCCAACCAGAAGTCTATTGATTTTTTTTCTAAAGAAACTGAATTACCACAGGCAAAATACTACTACATGTTAAGTTGTGGGGACCCCCTTGTTAAATAGGTGCCCTCAGCTCTCCAGTCAATTTACTAGACAATGAATTTCACCTATCAGCAACTATGAATGTGCTAACAGTCACTCTTAAATATAAACAAACACCAAGTATAGTAGATTATTATTGCCCAAATATTCACTAGCCCTCCTCATAAGACACATTCCTTCAGAGGATAATTTATTTCATTCCATTGACATAAACCTTGTTTATGTGACTTGTTTTGGCTATTGAAATATAAACAGAAGGGATACATGCCTCCTCTTATCTGAACAGCTTTAAAAGCTAACATGTGGGTTCATTATTTGTATTTATTTTCTACAGTCACACTGAAAATGCCCTGCATGAGGAATTGAGAAAATGAAGCGGAAAGGTAGTATAAGAAATGTTGATAATTGAATTACATAAAATACTATATTGAAAATGCCTTTCCAATGCCCAGGACAGTAGATAAAAGTAGAGTCATACAAGAACATTTCAGAGCATCATAAATTAAGAGATGATCGTAAAAAAAAATTTAGATTAAAGCAAAACATGACCACCATTGCCACAGGTCACTTACAGATCAGGAAAAAGGGTGGAGTTCGACTTCACAGTGATACTAAAATCTGGAAAACCATGGTGAAATGCCCTCAAAGTATTAAGGGAAAATCTAGTCTAGAATTTTATACACAGACAAAATATCATTCAAGTGTGAGGCAAATATATAATTCTCAGACCTACCGGCACTCAGAAAAGGGACTTTTCCTTTGAAAATTAATGACGGATGTCCTGCAAAATGAGGGTTTAAACCAATACATGTGGTTCAATAAATGATAGTTCTAAAGCGGGCGTGTGGTGAATAAAAACACCTGTGCCAGTTGAATAAGACTCAGAATCACCAGGTTGAATTGGAACAAATGGATAGAGGGTTTTAGGAAGGTTTCCATAAAAATATGGAGCGTTGATGTAGTTATTATTATTAGAGATTATTTTGAAGGTATTACTGATAAGGTAGTTGGGAACAAAATAGGGAGACATTTATTGAAACCTAGCTAAAAAAAACCTGCCAGAAATATAATATTAAAAGGAATCTACATATTATATGGCTATTTGACTTTATAAGGATATATGTATATATATTATTTTTTTCAAAAATATGATAATGAACACTAATATTTTATGAAATTAAAACTCCTGTAGGAGTTTAGAATGAGCCATCCCAAGATGTGCCTCAATGGCATCAGCCAAGACCCTGCAAGCTCAAGAGAAAATTCTGTCCCTTCCCCTTAACTGTCTAGAAGAATTTGAATTAGGGACCATTCCCATACTAAGAGATTATCAGAGATAACCTTTTCTCCCTACTAACTTCGGGGCAGGACAAATTTCTAATTACTAAGCATCTCTCTTCTTATTATCTATCCTTTGAGGATGTCACATATACCACACTTTCCTTTTCTGTTTTTAAACCTCTTATGTGTGTGGGGTCATTAAATGTTTCATGTAGGTGGGGTTCCCATGCATACATACATATTAAATTAGGTTATTTTCTGCTGTTAATCTGTCTCATATCTATTTGATCATTAGAGCAGCCAAAAGAACCTTGAAAGTAGAGGACAGTTTCTTCTTCCTCTACACTTTCTTATAATTATATTTGAAAGAAAAAGATAGACAGATAAATTATGTTTATAATTAATTAAGATCAGTTCATAATATATAAAATTTGTAAGTCATTCAGAGTATAAATATTTTACTTAGAATTAGATAATTGAATACTTAAATAGACAAATCACTTAAAATTATTACCTTTAGAGAGCAGATTTAAGGGTGGAATAGAAATGGCTTCATTTTATTATAAACTTTTCAATACTGTTTAATTTTTAAACCACATACATTCATTATTAAATAAAACACCAAATACCTTTTAAAACTGGTAGTATGAAAGAGTAATGCTTTTTATAAAGACTTACATGACCATATTAAGTGTAAAATAGGTGACATATACTTAAAATTATATGATGTAGACCGTCCAAGTTTATTTTTCCTAAAAACAAACATTACATGCTTCAGAATGCATACAGTTCTTATAAACAAACATTGCTAGTAGTCAATTATCAGTGAACTCATTCATACGTTGACTGGAAATGTATTCAACAGAGCATATCTCATCACGGAAAAACCATGCCTGCATGCAACATAAGGAAATATGCCCAACCTTTTTGTAGACACATAACTGAACATATTAATAAACAGAGAAGTACTGCACAAGATAAATACCAGGAAAAAGTATGACACAATGAAAAGGCCAATATTTCAAATATATCTTAAATTAATCCAATGATGCAATATGAATTCACCAAAAACTAAACAATAAAACTCATATCGTATATTATCACATCCACTATACTCCCAATGAAAGCAATTCTGCAAGAAGTCCCAGCTGACTATTTGTAAGAACACAAATGAATTTATGATTGAGGATTAAAATCAGAAAGGAAGATACAGAAATTAATACCCAATATACCTGTCTACATTCAACTAATATGGACCTTCGGCATGAAAAAGAGCTATTCAGAGAGTCCTTGGGGGAACCAATTGCTCACTGGTGAGCGATACTTAGCTTCCACTACATTTGTGACTCATCAATACACAATGAACCTGCAGGATGGCATAAGTACTTAAAATTAGTTCCTTTTTATTTTTATTTTTTATTTTGATTCTTCAAAAATAATTTCATTAAGCATTTGAACAGTCATAATTCTTGTTCTTTTATTTAGTTTACCTTTTGTGTTTATTGATCTTGCTCATCAAGGACAGTACCATTACCCAATCTTACTTACTTTTTTTCATTGTTCAATTACAGTTGTCCCTGTTTTTTCCCCACCACTCTCTCCTGCCCCACCCACCCCCACTTCCCACATTTGATCCCACCCTATTGTCTTTATACATGTTCCTTGATGGGTACATGTGCCATGGGTACTTTATAGATGTTCTTTGATGACCCTTCCCCTTCTTTCCTCAGTTATCCCCCTTTCCCCTTCCCCCTCCCCTCTGGTTACTGTTAGTTTGTTCTTTATTTCCATGTCTCTGGTTCTATTTTGCTCACTTGTTTGTTTTGTTGATTAGGTTCCACTTGTAGGTGAGATCAAATGGTATTTGTCTTTCACTTTTTGGCTTATTTCACTTAGCATAATGCGCTCCAGTTCCATCCAAGCTGTCGTGAATCGTAGTTCTTTTTTGTGCTGTGTAGTACTTCGTTGGGTAAATGTACCACAGTTTTTTGATCTACTTGTTTACCAATGGGCATTTAGGCCTTTTCGAGCACTTGACTATTATAAGTTGTGCTGCTTTGAACATTGGGGTGCATAGGTTGTTTTGGATTAGTGTTTCAGTATTCTTAGGATGTAATCCCAGCAGTGTTATTGCTTGGTCAAAAGGCAGTTCCATTTTTAGTTTTCTGAGGAAATTCCATACTGTTTTCCACAGTGGCTGCACCAGTCAGCATTCCCACCAACAATTCACTAAAGTTCCCTTTTTTCCACAACCTCTCTAACACCTGTTGTTTGTTGGTTTGTTTATGATGGCCATTCTTACTGGTGTGAAGTGGTATCTCATTGTGGTTTTAATTGACATCTCTCTGATGGTAATGATGTTGAGCATTTTTTCATATGTCTATGGCCATCTGTATGTCCTCCTTGGAGAAGTGTTTGTCTTCCTGGTGTTGAGTCATATGACCTATTTTTGCCCACCCTGTATATTTATTCAATACATTTACAACCACATCATTTAGAAAAAACAAGGAGAAGTAAAATGTTTTGTATTTACTCTTTTCTCATTCTTTTTTTCTTGCAAATGCTCTAAGAATCCTTTATAATTTCCTTTTATTTAGAGAACTTCTTTTAGCTATTCTGTAAAAATAGGTTGGCTAGAGACATATTTATTTATTTACTTACTTACTTATGGAACATCTTAAATTCTTCATTTTTGAAGAATATTTTCACTACACCTGGTAATCTGGATAGGCAATTATTTTCTTTCAGCATTTGAAAAATATCATGACAGTTTCTTGCAATCTCCATGATTTCTGACCAGAAATATGTTGTTCAAAGTGTTTTCTCTTGTGGTAAAGTATCATTACTCTTGCTGCTTTTAAGATTTTTTTGTCTTTAATTTTTAGAAATTTGACTATGATATTCCTTTGTATAGATTTCTCTCTGTTCTTTTGTCTGGAGTTCATTCAGCTTCTTGAATATGCAATTCTATGTCTCTTGCCAAATTTGGAGTTTTCAGCCATTGTTTTTCAAGCAAATTTTTAGGTCTGCCCTTTCTCTTCTCCTTCCAGGACTCTGACTGCATGATTTTGTTACAGTCTTTCACTTCCTTGCAAGTCTGTTTTTTTCCCCAGTCAATTTTTACTCTGCTATTCTAATTGGGTAATTTCTACTGCTCTCTTTTCAAGTTCAATGATTATTTCTTCTATGCCCTCCATGTAATCATTGGGCCCTTCCATTGAGTTTGCTTTTTTAGTTGCATTTTTAAATGCAAAATTTTTATTATTTTTTAAAACTTTCTTTTTTTTTTTGAAGAAGGAACATTTTATTTTATTTTTATTTTTTCAGCTGTTTTTTATAATTAATCTTTATATTATTTTCATGGCCTTAAAGTATCTGTCAGATAGTTCTAACATCTTTATTTTCTTGGGGTTGGTATTCATTTGTGGTCTTTTTTCATTTATATTGACAATTTCCAATGATGAGCAATTTATATTATTAAAATCCTCATAAAGCTTATGAAATAATTCTCAAAGAAATTATTATGAATGCTATTTTATAATTATTATTTACCAGTATTATGTTATGAGACTTTGGATGTTAATTAAACCTTCAGTTTTACTTGACTTCCCCTGAACTGACTTGGTAGAGAGAAGGAAAACACTGCCTCATGTCAGGTAGAGGCAGAAATCCATGTTCCATAAGTGGCCAGTGTTGACAGCTGATGAGGAGAAGGGCTCCTTACTACTGTTAGGCAGTGGTAAGAGTTCTGGCTCCTTACTAGATCTTTGCTGAGATTTTTTGGCTGGAAAAGGTAGGAGGACCTTTTACTCTTTTCCGTAAAACATCCACTGACACCATCAGGGGTGGTCTTACTACTGGTGTTAAGTGTTCTAACTTTCCACTTGGCTTCCTTTGACATCAGCCCAACAACAGAGGGAGGTGGAGAGAGATGCCTTGTTACTGCGAAGAATTAATCTCATCTCCTCACTCAGCCTTGTTACAACATGGTGAAGGTAGAAGTCTATTTTTCCACTCAGACTTTGTAGGAGTGGGGGATGAACTACAGTTGTTTCTGTGTCATTTGTCTGTATAAAACCAATTACTGTCTAAAAGCTTTTAATTTTTCGAAACAGCACAGAATACCAGACTTTCTAGAGGGAATAAGCTTTTGTTGAGGCTTGATTTATTCTTATTGTCATTTCCAGCTCGCCAATTTCACTATGCTGTTTCTGGGACCCCAAGGTTTCTACCAGTCCTACCCTCTTCTCTCTACCTTCCAGAATGTATTAGTCTGCTAGGGATGACATAAAAAAATACCAAAGAAAGAACATAAATTTATTTTCTCACAGTTTAAGACCAAAATGTTGGCAGGTTTGGTTTCTTTTGAGACCTCTCTCCTTGGCTTGCAAAGAAAAGAAGGCTGCCTCTTTACTTTGTCCTCACAAGGCCTTTTCTCTGATTGTGTGCAGCACACCCCTGGGGTCTCATCCTCTTCTTATTAGGACACCAGTCACATTTAATCTTATTACCTCTTTAACATCTTTATCCCCAAGTATAGGCACTTTGTGGGGTAAGACTTCAACATACAAATTTGAGGCTGCAATTTAGGCCACAATACCTTGCCTTCTGAACCCTAAATTTATGTTTTTCTTCACATGCAAAATAAATTCACTCTTTTCCTAACAGCCCCAAAATTCTTAACTCAATCCAGCATCAGTCTTAAGTCCAGAACTTCATCTAAATATTATCTAATTGAGACATGGATGAGACTTGAGCTATACCTCACCATGAGGCAAAATTTCTCTCTACCTGAGAACCTATACAACAAGACAATTTATGTGCTTCCAAAATATATAGTGGCAGAACAAGCATAGCACTGACATTCCCATCTTAAAAGAAATAATCTGAATGGAGAAAATGATCACAGGTCCCAAACAAGTCCAAAACCTAGTAAGGCAAATTTTATTAGACTTCAAGCCTGAAGAATAAACCTCTTTGACTACTTGCTCTTACTGCTGGGCTCACCAGGATGGCAGCCTGGCCTTCTGGATATCCTGGGATTCAATACAAATGGGGGCTCAATATAAATGTGTTGGATGGATGTTCACATGTTCCTTGAAACATTTAACATTCTACCAGGGACTGTCATGGAGAAATTTGTGAAAATAGTTTGTCTTGGGTTATGTGTTGAGAAAGAAGGGAGAAAATAAGGGAAAAAAGGAGAAAGGGAGAAAGAAATAGAAGGAGGGAGGGAGGAAAAGAGGAAGGGAGGAGGGAGAGAGAAAGTGAAGGAAAAAAAGGAATGAAAAGAAAGAAAGAAAAAAGCAAATGAACCAACTGTATGGCAAAACATATTTGCCAATGATACCTCAGACAAGGGTTTAATCTCCAAAATATATAAAGAACTCACAGGACTCCACTCTAAGAGGACAAGCAACCCAATTAAAAAATGGGCAAAGGATTTGAACAGACACTTCTCCAAGGAGGACATACAGAGGATCCAAAGACACATGAAAAGATGCTCAGTATCACTAGCTATCAGAGAGATGCAAATTAAAACCACAATGAGATACCAATTCACACCAGTCAGAATAGCCATCATAAACAAAGCAACAAACAACAAGTGTTGGAGATGTTGTGGAGAAAAGGGAACCCTAGTGCACTGTAGGCAGGATTCCAGACTGGTATGATCACTATGGAAAACAGTATGGAATTTTCTTCAGAAAACTAAAAATGGATCTGCCTTTTGACCCAGCAATTCCACTGCTAGGATTATATGCTAAGAACATTGAAACACCATCCCAAAAGAACCTATGCACCCCTATATTCATAGCAGCACAATTTACAATAGCTAAGTGTTGGAAGCAACCTAGGTGCCCATCAGTAAATGAATAGATCAAAAAACTATGGTACATGTACACAATGGAATTCTATGCAGCAGAGAGAAAGAAGGAGCTCCTACCCTTTGTAATATCATGGATGGAATTGGAAAGCATTATGCTAAGCAAAATAAGCCAGGTGGTAAAAGACAAATACCATACGATCTAATCTTTAACAGGAACCTAAACAATAAAACAAACAAACAAGCAAAATATAACCAAAGGCACTGAAATTGAGAACAGGCTGACAGTGACCAGAGGGGAGGGAATTTCAGGGGAAAAGGGGAAGGGTTTACAGGAACAAGTATAAAGGACACATGGACAAGAACTAGGGGATTGGAAATGGGAGGGAAGTGGGGAGGGCTGGGGGTTTGGCTGGGATGGGAGTAAAAGACAGAAAAACTGTACTTGAACAACAATTAAATTTTTTTAAAAAGCAAACAAGAGAAAGGCCGTTGAAACTTTGATGTATCTTAAAAGAAAACCCATGTGAACCAAACTGTCATCTTGGCTCATGTTGCTGACAAACTCAACAAAGTTTTATAATCCCACACATCAACATTAGGATCTATCCTGAATTCCTGTTAGTACTTCAAGAGTAAAGAAAGAAACTTGTGATTTAAATCTTAGTCATTTTTCTTCAGCACAGCTAGTGAAAGGCCAAGCTTGGAGATATGTCATTTTCTTTCTTAAGATACAATTTAGAAAGCTCAAATTTTCCGTGTGTTGGAGCACTTAATAGTATATTTAAGTGTGAGATATTAAATACTCCTAAGTTATCAATTTTGCAGTGTATCTGAATGAAGAATTTTTTTTGTTTGTTTAAGAGGGTTCCAGCTATATAACTCTATTCAGCTTCCTGAGAACTACGTCTGCACAAATCCCCTGTGACCGTTCCCTCTGTCACATAACAATTTGTTTCCATGGCCCTGCTGTCATGTCTTATCCTCGCTTCCAATAGTAAGTTTTCTTTCCCAATTTAGACTCTGGTATGTGTTATAAAAGGACATAGGTAGGGGCTTCTGCTGTGACATCAGGAGCTCAATTATACAAAATATGACATCTTGCCTATTTATTAAGTTATACTTGATAAACTTCTCATTTGTTTCAGAATTGATTGATATTGATTCCAGAGCACAATTACTTTAGACCCTGATATCACTTTACCTACTGAACATATTTTCATGTCTCCTCTTACACCCACATTACTTCTGGCTGTAGCTACTAAGATATCTAAGTGTTAAACAGATGTAGAGCAATTGACACCTATGAAGCTCTCTGACCCACTGTTGCCATGTTCGGGTCATCCTTTCCTATTATATCCCAGAGAGACAATGTGCAGTCTGACTTTCACCTTTCATTTGAAGAATGGAGGTGGGGGGAGCCTAAAATTCTGCTTTATTCACTTGCTTAGTAACAGCCACCTGTATAGTTGTTCTGGGCTTTTGTTTCTTGAGTTGTTATTTTGGTAAAATCATCCCACTTTCAGCTCAATATTATAATCTCAAGGAGTCCAGAAACTCACTTTTATCAATGCCATTGCTTTGTTTAGCCTTTAGAGAGAATTGTAATTCCTGGGGACATTTCCATTCCTAGTATCTCTATTTTATTCATTGTTATAGGCTACTGAAAAGGACAAATGTGATTGTACTGTAAAAACGTAGAGGTTTGAGTTCTCCTTCAGCTCCATTATGCTCTTATTCTTAACCTAATCTAGCTTCCAACACAGCAGCCAGAGCAAATGCTGGTTATGTTAATAGCTGGGGTTCATCAGCATAAACTGCTTTCGGGTGCTGCGTGGTGTGTGTGATGTTGTGTTTGATGTTATGATTTGTAGCAAACAACAGAGGCATACAACAATTTAGCAGCCTCTGCTTGGTTATTGCTGCAAGGGAGCTGAGGGGCTTTTAGATAAACTATGTATGATTTGCTCACATGAGGTGCTGTTTAAGTGCTACACAGGACAGGCAAGTGCATTTTTTAAAATTCCAAATGCACCAGCTGATATTTCCAAAGCCAATTTAAGAATCAGCTCCAGAGCATGTCCTGCTGAAGCAATGATGGACTCAGAGAAACCATTGAATAAAATGGGGTGGGGGGTGGTGAAGGAAGGCAGAAAAACCAAAGAAATGTGTGACAGATACAAACATTTGCAGGGATTTTGGTAATAGCCACAAGATGAGACAAGGGGCAAGTAAGGAGCTTGTAGGGGAGAACATCGATGCCGTACCACACGAAGTGAGACACAGAGAGCCAAAGCACACTAAGATACAGCCTTCACTGTGTGTAGTCCACATGAAAATGAAAACTTCACTATGACTGAACATCAGGAAAAATTCCCATAGTGGCCACTAAAGAATATCGATTCTATCAAGAAAAACAAAACAAAACAAAACAAAAACCCAACACTCGCCCTGGCTGGTGTAGCTCAGTGGATTGAGCGCGGGCCTGCGAACCAGAGGATCGCGGTTCGATTCCCAGTCAGGGCACATGCCTGGGTTGCAGGCCAGTTCCCGGCAGGGGACACACGAGAGGCAACCGTACATTGATGTTTCTCTCCCTCTCCCTCTCCCTCTCTCCTACCCTCCCCCTATAAAGATAAATAAATAAATTCTTAAAAAAAAAAAAAAACACTCATTTAAAGGCCCTGTTTTACTTGTACATACATTTGTGTTTTATAACACGTAGTTGTTATTACTGTATATGCCACTAAGATTTGTTAAAATTGAAATACCCAAGTAAAAGTAGAAATGTCGATTAATTATTTATGCTATTTCTTGCTACCTAAATTAGAGTTTTGTATTTCCATTATCAAATTGTCACGCCAAATGTATAGGTGTCTTACAGCCTTGAGTATATTTAAGTGTGGGGGGACTGTAGTTCTTGTATTTTTTCATTTCCTTTGTTTTTCTTTACTGAGTATTTTCTTTTAAGAGTTAATAGTCATTTGAAATTTGAGCATACTCATTTATTCAATATCTTCAGTTTTGATAAAATATCCTCTCAACACAAAATGGCTTTTCTATCTTGTTTCTTAGTCATTTATTTTTTATAAACTTTTTTTGCTCTAAGAAGTACGTTATGTTGAGTATCCAATGAGAGTATTGTTTCAACTTATAAAACCAGTCATTCTATGTGTCTATACTTTGACATTTGACATTATACTCTCTCTTTCTCTCTTCTCTTGCACATGCACACACTCCTAAAGCCTAGCACAGTGTCTGATATATAATAGCTGTTCAATCAAAGAACTGACTGCATATTAAATTATAACTTTGTAAATACCTTCACATTTAAAATAGCACTTTCATTCAATTTTTACTATAGTTGAGGTGCCGTGCATCTGTGAACTTGGGCTCAAGGTAAATGTGACCAGTTTAGACTGGAAATACCCTGCCCCTGAGCATTAGTGTTGAGTGATGGGGGAGGAAAGGAGGGAGAGGGATAATGGTACTTTATGGCATGTATTTCCGTCCAATGTGAGAAACTCATCTTCCGCATGGGCCCCAGTGAAAAATGCTTTCTTCCCATCAGAAAGAGGTTTCAATTTCCTTGAGTCCCCTGCAATTCATTAGATGACACTGAAATTATTCAAAGAGCAGCATTCAGAGTACTCAGGCACACACACAGAAAATGAAGCCATCCCTTAGGCAATATGCAAAATGGATATCAAGCATTTTCCAGGAAAAAAAATGGAAGGATAAATATTTCTATGTAAATTTATTAAGAACATTTTAAAGTGAACTTTGAGCAGTCATAAAAGCAAATACAACAATAAGGCCTGTGCTCACAAGAGAATATCCCCATGTTAAAGAATTATAGAAACAACATAGAGCACCCACAGTAGGATGAAAACAGGTTAGAAAATGATAGAAAAGGGGGCACATATTTAACTGGAGACAGGCCTTTGCCAATTTTTAGGTGGAAGCTACCCCACTGAATATAATTTTTTTAAACATATTTTCTTATAAATGCATTTGCTTGCTTAAGGAAAATCCTTCGTAAAAGACCTATAATCCTTATTTCAGAATGGTGATTGAATCATCATTATATCATTTTTAAAATCTTTATAAAGTTTTACTTTAAAGAACCCTCTGAAGAACTATTAGAGATAACTACATACATTATTTTGGCCCAGAGTTCCAGAGCACAGAGCAGAGAAGCGAAGTAAGCAGCCTCACTCATGGAGAAAGTGCTTCAACAAAACTTACTAACGGATTGGTGTTCAATGTGCTTTACATACACGCAATCTCCCAGAAACTCTGCGATGCCTGAAGCTCTCTCCTCTTTTCTTTCACACCTGCTGGGAAGTAATGTGCGCATGCTTTATTGGCCAATGAACTAGAGGATTAAAACAAAACAAAATAAAACAAGGCAAAACAAAACTTCTGCCAACCTGCTTCAAACACTGGGCTCTGTAGTTTAAGGGATCTCTTGAGAAAATACAAATCATTGCACTTAATGGCCTGACTATACAGTCACTGAATGGTGTTTATTTCTGGATCTGAGGCCATAAAATTTGTCAGCGGCCTTCCATGCAGGAATAGCCTGCTAGGACATTTCATTGCACAGTCTAACTCCCTCAATTTCCCTGGCTTCGTGTGAAAATCAGCCCAGTGTTTTGTAAATGGCAGAAAGCAGCCTGAGTCTGACATCCAACAAAGACTTTATTTTCTACATTTGCACTTTTAAGAAATAGCAAAGCTCTGTAGTATGTTCATTTTATGATAATCAAACACGCAAAAAAGAGAAGGACAAAGTGGCAGAGGGAAATAGAAATAGAAGAGGGAAAAATATGTGGACTAAAGTGAGACAATATATTAAGATTTCACAAACTGACAAAGCAACTGGTATCACTCAACTGAACATAAAACCAGACCACTTTTCTGATTTAGTTTTCAATGAATATTTTTCTTTTTGAGATTTCAAAGGCAGTTTTATGATGCAATATGTTTTTTAAATTCTAGGAATCAAGCATCACAGAATTTTTTCTCTCTCTGAAATATTGTGATTAGAGTTGCATACACATGGATCGTTTTGTACTCGGTTCCCAGAGAATAATACGGAGCTGCCACTATGGCATATTAAAAATATGCTGTGGTGAATTGCTCAGATATTTGTACTTCTGTGATCAATCTTCTCCCTTTACTTTTATGACTTCGTCTCAGCTTACAATCAGTGGCCACATAATTATGTAACTTGACTGCCAAGAATCTTAAACTGCTGCCCCTATACGGACAACTGATGCCTTTTAAAACCAATCGATAACAGCATGATGGCACTTTCATCACTAACATCTGATTATTACCCCATCCCACCTGGTTTGTTTGTTTCTAATTATACTGCTGCTGACTACTTGTGTGACCTAAGTTCCTTATTTATAAAATAGACATAATAATAATTATTTCACAGAGATCTGATGAAGATTAAATGAACTTATACAGAGCCCTATATATAACAGAAACTCAATAAGTGTTACTTACCATTCCCTCTTGTCCTTCTATCTAAATGTTCACTTTCTTTTTTATTGTATTTGTACAATCAAGGGATATGTACATGAGCAAGAAGGACTGAACTGAGTGAAATCCTGACTAAAATACAATGTACTTACCACTTGTTAATGGATTTCCTCATCTTGTTGAGTGCGCAAACCCCCAGGTATTTTTTTCAGGACTCTGCTTAAGACAACTACAAAGTCAATTTTGTTTATTACTTATCTAATCTGTTACATGAGATTCATTAATAATGTACTCACAACATATTATGTTTACACACACACTCTTTAAGCTATTGAAGAATTGTTTAACAATTATATTTGGAAGAAACTTTGGATTTATAAAACAACGAGAGGACAACAATATGGTTCTTGAGAAAAATATTGATGAGATTAACCACTGAATTGTTTTCGCAGAACTGAGCATGTCTTTAATAGGGCTCTGTGCCTAGAAACCAGACTAATTTATTTTATAATTTTCATAATATATTTGAGAACACTTCAGTAAACAATCTACAAACCCACCCTTAATTTTGCTTATGGCAAAATTGTATCTCCTACAATAATCAAATTCCACTTAGCAGTTATAAATTCATATAAAATAAGAATCCCTACTTTCTATTTTCTACATGAAATGTCATCCTGAGGTCCACTCCAGTGGCTTATAAATGGACTGAGAACCTAAAATTAGATGAAACAATCTGTATGTAAAAAGAAACATTTTATTTTCCTTAAGTTTAAAGTTCATACTTTCAGAAGATTCTCAAAGGGTTTCTAATCACTTTTTTCTACATTCGTCACATAGTAAGAAACCTCAATCCAATTCAGTTCCTAATAGGTGCCAGGCCGACTACTAGGAGCTTTCATGTTATTTTATTGTTTCATCTTCATAATGGTTGTGTGACATGGGTAATATTAGGATTATAATTTGTATAGTTTATAAATAATCTCTCTGAACTCAAAATTTCTTCCTTGCACATTTGACACATTGGGATTCCCAATCTAGATGGTAAATTATAGGTGTGTTGGAAATCTTTATGGCCTCCAAATGTCTATCAAATTTAGCAAATTGATAAACATTTGCCACTAAGTAAAAATGACAATGCTTAGCTTCTGCTAAGATTGCAAATGTAACGATGACAAAGTTGGAATATCTGTCAATAATATAGGGTCCCAAACTCAAATCTTCCTGATTCTAGCCCATAGTGTAAATGAACAAAATAGCCCAAGTATTCAAAGAGAAGGACATAGCAAGGCCTAAGGTAAATTGTTGAGAGGGAAGCTGCTACTTAATTCTAGTCAACTGTTACCATGAAGGAGTACAGAACCACTGTTTCTAGACCTGCAGACCTCAATTTCTCTTGGAAAACACCACATGGGTCATATAAAATCAACCTGTGCACAGGATCTTGCCCTTCTTGCCCTTTCTCGGTTCTGTGCAGGGTGACTCCATCTTATATTAGTTATGTTCTATAGAGAGGAACGAATGACTGTCAAGCTATTTTTTAGAGTATATAGCTAATTATTAAAGCAGTCGGTTTTTAGAGTTCTGGACTAGTATTTAGCAGGCAGGCTGGTCTAATACAGAATTTCTTTTATTTACAAATTACATATGGCTGATTAATTATAAATTAATCATTGAAGGCTTTAGTAAAGAAAAAGATAGGAGTTGATTTGCATTTTAGGAAAATAGTCTTTGTGGCGTGAAGGTAGTATGGAAGGAATGGTATGTAGGATTCCCTTCGGTCATGGTTGGGGAAGACGGAACAGTAGGAATGGGAAGGCAGTAAATCAGGCCAACCTAACAGGTAGTGAGACAATGCAGTCAGAACACAGTAAGCTATTGGATGTGGGGAGTGAGAAAAAAGTGAGGATTCATGGGTATAAATTCTGTTATCAGATTATCTGTGTTCAATTCCCAGCTCTGGTACCCAACAGCTGCATAACCATAGAGAGATATTTAATTCTTCCATGCTTCCTCACCAGGTTGTTAGGGGATTACATGAGCTAATGTAAAAAATCTGCTGAACACGGGAGCCTCGCATAGTGTGAGTTTGTAAATCAACGTGCTCTACTAGAAGGGGGTTGCAGTGATGACGCTCAGATTCCTGACTTCAGTGATGCAGTGGATGGCAATTCTCTTCAGCAAGGGTCAATGTATCCACAATTCTTTTGACTGTTCCTTCAAGACAAAAAGATGACTGCTGTAGTTTCTTCCATTACATCAGTATTCAAGATAGACAAAGGGGAGAGAGCAAGAGTGAGAGGGAGAGAGAGAGAGAGACCTTTGCCTGTTCTGCCAGAAAAGAAAGTTCTTCCCTAGAAGCTTCTAGGAGACTTCTTACTAATTTTTATTAGCACTATATCAGAGACCAATCTTAACTATGAGAGGGCTGAGATGGTGAAGATTTAATTAGGTGTCTTCCCAGCTCTAATAAAATTCTAGATTCTGTTAGTAGGGAGAGGGGATTTGGATCTTCAAGAGAGGGTTTGTCATGGAATGGACAGGTATCTTTTTAATATATTAATACATTATATAATAATATTATATATTATTATGTTATATATAAATATATAATACATATATTTATATATAAATTATAAAACTATATATTATATAATGATATAAAATATCATTATATTATATAATAAACATATATTATATAATATATATTATTGATTATGCTTTTATAGTTGTCCCAACTTTTACTCCTTTGCCCCCCTCCACGTGGTACCCCCATTCCCTCCAGCAATGCCCCTTTAGTTCATGCCCATGGGTCATGCATATAAGTTCTTGAAGATTGTCTATGGACAGGTATCTTTAAGCAATAGTTTTAAAGGTATTTTGCTAATGGGAGACCTAGGAGTGACTAGGTAATCTCTGAAGTAATTCTTTAGCCATTGTATTCTATCATTTAAACTAGCTAATCTTCAAGAGAATCATTATGTAAGTAATTCAACCATGTCCTTGGGCAGTAACATTTTATTAGCAAACAAATCAGCAAAATAATAAATACAGAGTAATTGCATTTTAGACCTCTGCTAGTTAAATGTTCTAAGATGCCTTAGCATACCTGTAAGCACTTACTAATGCGAGGCTTTACTACAATTGCTTTCTCCTTTACTATCATCTCTCCCACTCCCCAAATAACATAAATATCTATGGTTGATCATTTATGTGATTTTTGGTTCATTTTCTGGAAAATTATTCAGAGGCATTAATCCATTATGATTCATTTTCTAAGCAAATTGCAAGTGTAGTTACTTCACAATACTGTTTTCTTCCAGTATAATAGCCATGTGTTAGAACTTTTTTTGTTAAGATGTCAGCCCATTTTATAATATGTACTATTATCGCTTATTATACTGTACCATATAATTTATGTATTACAGAAGTAATTATTACAAATTAAATTTGTATTAACTCAGTAGATTGCTATGCACAATAGCTAGGAACTAAGAGACAACTTTTTATTGTATTTTAAAATAATAATTACTATTTCTCATTTAGCAAAAATTGCAAACACTGCACAAAATTTAATATAATCTATTTTTGCCTCATTCAGCATGTTTCTGAGAGTAAATTACAAAAAATAAATGCACAAAGAGAGAAAAACCTTTCTGTACAAATTCTTTTAGAAGTTGATCCAGTTGAGAACTTACAACGGGAGAATAATTTCTCCAAACTTTTCTTTGACAAAGAATCAACCTGTAAAATAAATTGATATTAATGTGATTTTAAACAATGTATTTTGGCCATATTTACTATTACATTTGGTTGTAAATGTGGTAGGCAGTTAGATAGACACGAACAGAGTGGAGATGTTGGGCTAGGTACAGAAGGTCATCAGGGTGGAAAGCCCCAGGTGCCTAACAAGAGGCAAAACTGGGAAAACAAGCACCTCACCCCAGGGTAATCTTTCCTCCCCTGGTATATCAGTGGTCATGGAGTCCCAACCCTCCCCTGACATTTCCTCCTCTGGCCTGTCACTAGCTGTTCAGGTTAACCCCCCTAAGAGGAAGAACAAACAAGGAGGCTGGAAAATAGCCATTAAGTATTAAACCCCCAGGACAGTGAGGTTCTGACCCTCATTAAATATATCTGTCCCAGCTGTGTTTCAGCTCTAGGCCCAGAAAAGAAGCAAAACTAGAGGAGGATGCCATTGTTGACATCAGTACCAACTGCATTGACTAATGATTCTCTGACTAATCCTTGGAGACCATGTCCCTGAAAGGACACACCTGGAAAACTGATGAATATTCTACTGGGATCTTCCCCTGAGACCTCCTCCAGATAAATACCCTCAAGAGGGAGGAGCCAGTGTGGCTCTCTCAATGGAACACCCCAGCACCTTTCCTGATCCCCTCCTCCCAGGTGAGTTTTCCTTGCCTCTCTGTTTCCTAAGCTCCAAGGGCCCTTCTTTTGCCTCAGTCGGTAACTTGTTTCCTGAGCTCATTTCTTCTATAGCTCACTTCTTCTACCTCTGACTTTCTAAGTAAACTTTCTCTTATAGTTTGAGTCTTAGCTCTAAATTCTTTCTTAACCAGAACTCAAGTACCAAGGTTACTGAACTGAGGTCCAATTGTTGGTAATGTTCTGGTGCCATTTTTGCCACTGCCAACAGAAACATATTCTATGTAGGAAGCAAGAGCATTCCTGATGATTGCTATAAATTTATAGGAAAGAAAATTGATCATGCAATGAAGGGTCTAGTTACCTAATATATGTAATACATTTTAATTCATACAAATGTACTATAAAACTACAATATAATGATATTATCAGTTTCTTCATTTTCAGCTGAGCAAATGTCCATCCTCACACACATAGGGAGAAAATAATAACTTGTTTCTCCCACATTCTTCCAATGAAGACCTTGGAAAAAAACAGAATGAGTAAAGCCTAAATAGGAGATCAACAGAGGGGCTTGAAATAGAGAAACTTAGAATAGGCTTTTGTTTTACTTAGTCAAAAAACTGGAGTAGAAAATTGAAAATCTTTTTGAGTGGGTGGAAAAGATGTGGCTTGATAAAAAAAGTAGATACATAATCAATTAAACATTAAAGCCAAATATTATCAAACTGATTTAAGTGGTGAAAATGTAGGGTATTTCAGTTTTACTACAAATTTCCTTAACACTATGTTGGGAAGAGGACTGTTGGACTAGACAATATGTATGAGGGCATTTGAGCAAGAGTTGGACCACAAGTCAAATAGAAAAATATAAAGTAAATGCTATTTAACATCAAAGCCAGCTTACGCCACCCAATGCTTAGGTGGCGATTATTCCTGTCTGTCTTCAGGAAGCACAAAAAATCAGTCAATCTAAAAGGATAAATTGAGTTCAAAAGAATGTAACTTTTATGTTTTGTTTTTCCTTGGGTTTTACATGTTATGTGTCATTTATATTTAGCAACTAACATGCTATAACATTTAGTGGTAAGAGGAGACATTTTCAGGAATCAGAGTTTTTAACTTAAAGAAAGAAATGTAAATCTTTAGGCTCCTCTTGGTCATCATTATTTAGGACAATAATTCTGAAATTTTATATCACAAGATAATGATTTAGAAATTTAATAAAAATGCAAATTTATAGTCCATGGCTCCAGAGTTAGTTTATTATCTGAAAATCTGTATTGTTAATAAGAGTCCTTGATGATGTCATCAAACCCCAACATTTGAGTCCAACCACATGTACTTACCAGTTGGAAAAAATGTGTGATTAGGATTTTGAAATGTAGAATTGGCCAACAGAGTATGGGGAGCTAGTGCTCTAAAAGAGCTGAATCCTGATGGTGTTTAGTTACAGATTAAATAGGGAAAAATCACAAGACACCATATCTTGAGGGCTTATGGTTGTTCTAGGAAACGATTAATTGGAGGTGAGGTAAGGGTAATAAATCATTTCTTCAGGTCTTGAGGACAGCTCTGAGGTCTGCTGTGGCATACCTCGATCAGGTTTCATGGAAAAATAGCCGGGGGTGCCATTCCAACTTAGGAATCAGGAGCTGAAACATAACTTAGGTCAAGCTGTTATCTGTAGTTGGCCAGAGGTCCAGACCTTGTCACCATTAGTCAGGTCCAGGCTGCTGTCCTCTGATGATTTGGCAGTTACTAATTGTGCAAGAGAAAGGCTATGTCTATGAGAAATGTAGAGAGATTAAAAAAAAAAAAAAAAAAGATTTCTAAAGCTATAGTCTCAAATCAAATCAAAATTTTAAGACTCTCAATTTCAGTGGCACTGATGAAGTACACTTTGGGCCATAGTTTGAGAAATATTAGTCTAGGATATATCAGAACATTTTTGAATGTAGACACTTAATAGTTAAAAATATGCATATCCACCACACAAGAAGTATGTTTTAAAAATAACATGCATGTACTTCTGTCAATGTATAAATACTTAAATATTTTATGTAAAAATATAATTCAAATATATATTTTTCATAATACTTTTGAATATCCCTTGAGATTCTTACTGTGGAAAAATTGATTCTTGAGAATACTTCCTCACTTGATTAAAGTATGTAACAAAAACACAACAAACAGCAAACTCATAAAAACCTCATATAGACATCCCTTTTAAAATTGGAAAGAAGATAAGAATATACACTATTAAATATTGTACCAAAGGTCTTAGACAGTGTAATAAGAAAAAAACGCATTAAATCTATAAGGTGTAGAAAATTTAAATAAATGATAAATTTTTCATTACTTACTTAGTACTGGATTGTCTTCCTATGAAACCAAGAGAACTTGGAAGAAAATTATTGGCTTTAACATTATAATTCAATAAGATAATTGTATTGAAATTTAATGTGTAAAGACTAATTGCATTCCTACACTAATTATAAAGAACATTTTTTAAGAAATAGTCCTTATAGTTCTTAAAAAAAAGAGGAGTAACATACTTTTGAATAAACCAATCAAGTATACCCTAGACTTCTTTGGAAAAAAATTAGAAAGCTTTATTAAAAATATTAAATAGCTAAACAAAATGAGAAATATATAGTATCATGTGTAAGAAACCTTGATATTGTAAATATTTCAATTCTTCTTAAATTAAAATGCAATTTTTTTAAAGTTTTATCTTATTTTTGGTCAATTAATAACCAAATTTCCAAGTTTGTATGGATATACAATGAGGAAAAAGTAGCTGAATGCTCTTGAAGTAGAATGTTTGACATTATCAAGTCAAAGTAATTAAACTATAGTAAATAAGATATCTTATTATTAATATAAGGATACACAGATATATTTTCAAAATCTATCATTAATTCAGAGAGATCAGAGCAATACACTAATATGCAAATGTTTTATTTCATAGAAATGTGATCATTCAATTAAGAGAAGAAAAGACTAACTATTCAATTTTGAACAGCTGATTCTGGGACAATTGATTCATCATTTTGCGGAAAAACAATTCCCCTACATTATTTTGCTAGGGCTGCCATGACTAAGTACCACAAGTTGAGTGGCATAATGAGAGAAATGTATTGTCTCACAGTACTGGAGACTAGAAATCTAAGACCAAGGTGTTAGCAGAGCTAATTCCTTCTGAAGTATATGAAGGAGAATCTGTTCCATGCCTCTTGCCTGGTTTCTGATGGTTTGCTGGCAATCTTTATCATTGATTGACTTGGGAAAACATCACTCTGATCTCTGCTTCCATCTTCACATGGCATTCTCTCCGTGTGCTCTGTCTGCATTAAAATCTTTCTTTTTATAAGGACAGCAGACATGTTAGTCTCACCCTATTGACCTATTTTTACATAATTACCTTTATAAAGACCCTATCTCTAAATAAGGTTACATTTTGTCATACAGGAGGTTAAGATTTCAACACATAAATTTGGAGGGGACACAATTCAACCTATAACACTCTCCTACATTATACAGAGTAATCATTTTACAGTAAGTCACAACCTAAATTTAGACAAAAGTACTTTAAAGTACAGAGTACAGCAAAAATAGGTTTATAGTTGTGAGTATGGGAAACAGAGTTTATTCTTGTACTGTTATTTATTAATTACTGTATTATTTTCTATATAAACAACTATAAATCTACTCTTGCCCCATCCTGTATTTAGGAGAAAATGTAGAATACCAATATGACCTTTTTAATAATAAAGTTAAACAAACCACAAGCAGAAATGATGATAGATGTGATCTCAATAAAAAAGTCTAAACTTCTCAAAGTTTAAGGACAAAGAGAGAATCTTTAAAACAGTAGGAAAAAAAGCAGTTAGTTGCCAACAAGGGAGTCACTACGAGACTGTCAGTTGATTTCTCAAAAGAAACTTCAGGCTAGAAAGGAGTGGTAAGAAATATTCAAAGTGATGAAAAGTAAGGACCTGCAACCAAGATTACTCTAGCCAGCAAAGCTATCAGAATTGAAGGACAGTTAAAGAGCTTCCGAGAGCGGGAAACAACAAAGAGTACATCACTACCACACCAGCATTCTATGAAATATTAAAGGGTCTTCTTTAAGAAGAAGAGGAATAAAATAAAAAATATGACCAATAAAATGGCAACAAATACATACCCATAAACAACTGAATATAAAAGAAAATAAACAAGCAAAACAGAAACAGCATCATAGATACAGAGAACATTTTTTTCTTTTTTTATTGTTGTTCAAGTACAGTTTTCTCCATTTTCACCCCACCACCCCAGCCATCCCCACCTCCCACCCTCAATCCTACCCCTCTTTGGCTTCGTCCATGTGTCCTTTATACATGTTCCTTGACAACCCTTCCCCCTGCCCCCATTATCTTCTCCTACATCCCCTCTGGTTACTGTCAGTTTGTTTGTAATTTCAGTGTCTCTGGTTATATTTTACTTGCTTATTTCTTTTGTTGATTAGGTTCCACTTATAGTTGAGATCATATGGTATTTGTCTTTCACCACCTGGCTTATTTCACTTAGCATAATGCCCTCCAGTTCCATCCATGCTATCATGAAGGGTAGGCGCTCCTTCTTTCTTTCTGCGTGGTAGTATTTCTCGTGTAAATGTAACAGTTTTTTGATCCACTCCTTTACTGATGGGCACTTAGGTTGCTTTCAGCACTTGGCTATTGTAAATTGTACTGCTATGAACATTGGGGCGCATAGGTTTTTTGAATTGGTGTTTCAGGATTCATAGGGTATAGTACCAACAATGGAATTGCTGGGTCAAAAGGCAGATACATTTTTAGTTTTCTGAGGAAATTCCATACTTACACCATACACAAAAATAAACTCAAGATGTATAAAAGAATTAAATATAAGTCACAACACCATAAAAGTCCTAAAGGAGAACATTAGGCAGGAAAATCTCAGATATTCCATGCAGCAATATTTTCACCAATATGTCCCCTAGAGTAAGGGACATAAAGGAAAGAATAAACAAATGGAACTTTCAAATTTGGAAGTTTCTGCACAGCTAAAGAAAACATCAGCAAAATGAAAACGGAACCAACCATATGGGAAAATATATTTGCAAATGATACCTTAGACAAGGGTTTGATCTCCAAAATATGTAAAGAACTCACACAACTCCACTCCAGGAAGACAAACAACCCAGTTAAAAAATGGGCAAAGGGCCTGAACAGACACTTCTCCAAGGAGAACACACAGAGGACCCAGAGACATGTGAAAGGATGCTCAGCATCACCAGCCATCAGAGAGATGTAAATTAAAACCACAATGAGATACCACTTCATACCAGTCAGAAAGCCCATCATAACCAAATCAATAAACAAGTGCTGATGAGGATGTATGGAAAAGAGAACCCTAGTGCACTGTTGGTGGGAATGCAGACTGGTGAAGCCACTGTGGAAAACAGTATGGATACAGAGAGCATTTTGGTGGTTGCCAAATGGAAGCGGAATGGGTGTAGGTGTATTAGGTAAAAAGATGAAGGAATTAAGAAGTACAAATTGGTAGTCACTGAATAGTCATGGGTATATAAAGTACAGCACAGGAAGTAGAGTAGCCAAAGTACATATATGCATGATCCTTGGACATGGACAACGGGGTGGGGATTGCCTGAGAGAGTGGGGGTCTGGGTGGAGGGGGATGAAGGCAGAAAATTGGGACAACTGTAATAGCATAATCAATGAAATATAATTAAAAATGAAAAAGCATTTTTCTCCTCTCCCTAAAAAGTGTAAACTTCTCTATATCAAAGTAGAAAGACAAGCCACAAACTGAAAGAACATATTTGCACATCAGTCATATTGCTGGGGGAACTCAAGAGTTGGAAAATGTTTAGTTTTAAGTTATAGTTAATAAACTTAGTAATCAATGCATGTAAAAAAGCTATTGTTCCAGAAACCGGGATGTATAACTAGACCCAGCCTCACTCCAGGAGACCCACAAGGAAATTTGACCTTTGTGCCCCAGGAGGACTGTAAGCTATCAAGACAGTATCTGAGCCAATGTGCCCCAGAGAGAGACATCCTTGCCTGGATAGAGAGAAAGAATCAACCAGGACACAGATAAGGAATCACTGGTCAACAGATGAAAGGATGCTAAGAAAATTGCCAGACTCTATTTTTTATCTGATTAACCTTTTCCCTGAATTCCAAACCCTTTACCTACTTATTTCCTGAATTTGAAACCCCAACCTATCCTTTTCTTCTCCTTATAAAAAGGGTCAGTCTGAGATGAGATATAAGATGGTCTTCAGGGTATATAACCTGCTGTCTTCTCAGATCACCGGCCATCTGAATAAAATGCTCATAAAGATTCAATCCCTGTCTCTGCTTATTGGTTCTGGTAGTAACAGGCAGCATGAATGCCAACTTTTCTGATTTCACTATAACTCACAATGAATTAATATCTATACCATGTAAAGAATCCTTACAAATCAGTAAGTAAAAGACAAACAATCCAACAAATAAACTATAAGTGTATATAAAAATTTATTACTTAAGAAAAAAACTGAACAGTTAAAAAATACAATAAAAGTTGCTTAATCTCACTAATACTCAGGGAAATGCGATAAATGCCAAGAAAAAAATACCTTTTCTCACAGTAGATGACAGAAACTAGAAAGTTGAAATTGAAGGGGAGCAGAGTTTGCTACTGTAAAATATCACCCTTTGGCATAAGGATTATTTTAAGCCAAAGTAATCAAAACCCAGAAGACTTAGAAATATCTTTATTCCCACCCCCTCACTGGGTAAATTTACATCAGAAAGGGTGCTTATACCAGAAAAAAGAGCTATTGCCAGAGATAACTTTATACCTAAGGAACTTACCTGCATAACAGGGCAACCTTTGTTTTTCAAATATGTCTTCTGCTTTTCTGTGAATGACCTTCCTTCCCTTTGTATCCCCAGACCCCTTACCCTCTTCCTTAGTTCCTGAAGTTACATAAACTTTAACTACATGGCTGCCTTTGAGTCACATATTTTTATCGGGGGCTCTCATACATATGTAATTAAATTTGTTTTTGTCCTGTTATTCTGTTTTATATCAATGTAATTATTAGACCTGCCAAAGAATCTAGAAGAGTAAAGGAAAATGCTTCCATTTCTGCAAAGTATAAAGTGTCAGAGAAAATATGGAGTGATGGGGCTCTTGTATCATGCTGAAGGCTGTATGAATTGCTATATTTACTAGTCTTCACAATATTTCATAAAGTGTTTGATGCACATTCCTCATGACCAAGCAGCTCTTTCTAGGTATGCATTTTAGAAAGATCCTTTAGGTAGATATATGGTGCAGAGAAACATTTTTTAATAGTGAAAAATTTGGTAAACAATCTAAATGTCCAGCAATATAAGAATGGATACATTACAGTGTATTCATAAAATAATATAGTATTAGACTCAGATGATTACACTAGAATTTTACGTATTCAGTATAGATGAATCTCACTTGCACAATACTGACACATTCCCACTGCAGCATGGTACTGAAGGAAGGCTGAATTTACCACCCCCAAATACGCCTCTGTGGCATATGACTATGTGAGGCTGATTATTTTTAAGAAATTGAAGGCATAGGAGAAGCTTTGAAAACCTAGTAGAAGTTACCCTTTTGTAAGAGAAGTTTACATTTATAAAGGATGTCTGCATTTGTAAGGTGTCTCCCTCTATGTACGAAAAAAGGAGGATGAATATAAATTTCTAGAAACACTTATCAAAGGAGAAGGCAAGGACTTAGATCTGTTTAACAACCATGCCTTTAATTATTGTGCCTTTCCTGGTAACCTCCCTCAATACATCTTTATTTTTTATTAGATTATTGGTATTTAAGGAAATAACTAGGTCTATTTCAGGGAGCTACTCAGTTTTCCTGGTCACTTCCATGCATGCAGGAAGTGTGCATGTTATATCCTCTTTTTGTTTTTCTCCTGTTAATCTGTCTTATTACTAGGTGAGAGGAAAGAGAACGAGTCTCAGTCACATCTCTAGAAGGATAGAGGGAAAATTATTTTTCTCCCCCTACAATGCGTATTTAAGATTTCATTTATATAAATGCTAAAAGTACATCAAATGATGTAATCTACTGTTCATGGATATATACATCTGCAGTAAAAATGTAAAGATTGTTTGGGAAAGAAGAATGTCAAATTCAGTGCAGTCATTTGCCCTGAAAGGGAGAGAACAAGTAAGTGAAGTAATGGGGTTTGACTTCACGTTGTTATTTCCCCTTGGTGGTGGGCAAATGAGTCCTTTTTTATTATATTTTACAACTTTTTCTACATGTCTGAAATATTTCATACTGAAGAAAGACACATCCCTATTGAAAAACTAAATAGAAAACATAAATAAAATGGAAAATGAATCAACTTGTAAAAAATAGCAGCAGTATGAAATGGAAGAAAAACCATCTGAATAAAACCAGACAAAGATAAATGAGGGTAGATAATAAAATATATTGGAATCAATTTCAAAGTCTGTTCACAGAAACAAGTCAGTGTTTTCAGTGTTTTTAGAAATGTGGACAACAAACAAACAGAAACAAGTGACAGAATCAAAAAATGCTTTATAGGAGAAAGTGGGTGGAAAAATATGGGCAAGATATATCTGAAATAGTAGGAACTTACTGGGCTATAAATCTAAGCTATCAATTAACTGATCATTTACCTTTATCTGTTGCTTTGTTTGGAGGTTATGAATATATTTGTATTTTAAGGTGGCATTTGGTGACATAAGGTGGCACAATATCTTTCTCCCTTTTCCTAGAGTTGCAAGCAGTTAATAAGGTGCCTAATTTGTCCCAGATTGCCCAAGAGTTCTCCAGTTTTTACCCTGAAAGTACTCCTGGAGGAACCAGGTCCAGCACTCAGCTGCCAACCAAAAGGCAACTGCGAGATGACTTTACAAGAAGGAACTTTACTGCAAACAAGCAAGCAAGGACACACCAAGGATCACTCCCAAGGTAGTGTGTCCCTGAACAAAGGATCGGATTTGTCTTTATTTAGGGGAACCTTGCATAAGCACCAAGAGGAACTTTGTCATAGCATGTATAGGTGCGGACATTCCTGAACAGGTGCAGTTAGAAAATATGGCTATACATACATTTTCAAAAATGGTGGGAAATCTCCACCCCTGAGAGTACTATAATGAGGGTATATGAGAAAAGTTCATGAGGAGGTCACAGAAGGACCTCCAAACTTCTTTGGCCAGTCTCAGGTGGTTTTAACCAGACCATCCCCTTAACCCTGCAATACATTCTGGGTTTGATCCTGAAAAATAGCTCTGGCAACCATCACTGTCAGGGGTGGTGTAGGCATGGAAGGAAGTTTAAGTCTCAGCCTTTCTGTTAAACTCCTAGCAAATTACAGGATATGGTTACACAAACCTTATAAAATCTAGGGTAATCTAAGTGGGTTTACAGATTAATTCAAGCAAAGTTATGAATTCTAAATAAAAATTAGTTTATGCTTGGCTCTCTGCTAGGCTGTATATATAAGTTAAGTTACAGAAGTCCCATGTCCTAAGAAATCCTAGACAAACTAAGATGGTTAGTAGCATTTTAAAGTGAATTTAGATAGCATAGCATTTTCTTTTTTTACAGAAATCAAACTACTGTCCCTACAATAACTTCATACTATTTACAAATGTATTCCAGCATCTTTCATAAACTTCCAATACTAATGACTTCATTATTAACTTCCATCAAATGATTTATGTGTTAAGTCTAGAGAGAACTTCAGTCTAATAACCATATTTCTAAGCTTGTGGTAAACATGCTTCTTAACATAGCTTCTGCCTTACTTTTCCGTGGGCGTTTTACCTTTAAATTAGCTTGGACCTTGCAACTTTTAAATATGGTTTTGATGAAGCTTTCTTCTAAAGACAGCAATAACTGTGTGCCCCAAAATAAAGGAGGTAGGTTTCAGGTATTGTGTTACAGAATCCCATCAATGCTGTTCTGAAACAGCTGTGGGGTTTGATTGCCTGCTGCCAAGAAGCCTGACTCCCCAGTGCAAGAATTTGGTGAGAAAGGAAAGGGATTGTTTACTTAAAGCTTATAAAGATTCGGAATAATGGCAGAATTCTGCTGATATGCCCCACTCCCTTTAAAAACACCCCAAAACACATAATCCTGCCTCTCTTTGCCAAACCAGGCTGGTTTCAGAATATGCCAATCAGAGGTACCATCTTTCAGAAAAGCAGAAGTCTGCAGCTCAGCATTCCTGGTCATGGATCAGCTTGAATCATCTCCCACAAATCTGTGCATGGCTTGGCAGGTCCCTACCAGGCTCTGCTGTGGTCGTTGCCTTCTTACTCCAGATCTCATGGCATGCTATTACTACAAACCCCATGGCTTCCTCCTTACACATCAGACCTCACAACCAACTCCTGCCTACACCCTTTCAGACTACGTGGCTTCTTCTTCTTTCTCTCTGAGCCTGCCCCTATTTTAAATGCTGGCCAGAACTTCCTATGTGACCTCAAATCTGGCCCCTCCTATCATGTGCAATTTTTGTCACCCCCCTACCCACTGTATTTTTACCTTCTTTCGGCTGCCATCTTTATTCAGGACAAAAGTCTGCCCCTACTTCTTTCACAGGTGATGTGTAAGTTCCCCCAGGTATGTCACAAGTCTCTGAATGCTCTCAGAGTCATATACCTTTTGCCCTGGGCAGCAGACCTCTTCTTTCAAGAAAGGCACATTATTAACTTGCCACAGTTATGCAAAGTATCCCAAATGACACTAACCCTTTCCCCAATCAAGCACTGTGGGGAATATGCTCTACTATTTTCAGGGGCCCATTGCTCTCCACCCTGTTACATTGTTATTATATAAGAGTAGCCCTGTTAATTCTCAAGTATTAGGGATGAGAACTGTAGGCTTAAAGGATAAGGAAATAATTATAATAGATGATGACATCGTGAAGGTTTCTTTAGGTGCTTTATTCAGTGAAAATAACTTTTACATTCCAGAAATATCTTTATATACAGGTTTGGAGGTAATAATTATTCTGTATATGCATTTCTGTAGAACTTCATCAGAATGACTATTCCATAAATCATTTAAGTATTTAGTATGGGAATTTTGTACTTAATTTTTAGAATCAGAATTTTGCAATGTTGGATTACATTAACTATTAACTGGCAATGTTATTTGATTATAAGCCTCTTGGCGCATTTAAATCAGAAGGAAGTTTTGATTAATGTCTATTGAAAATCTCTCTTACCATAATTACATCAAAGAGAGAAAAAATATAAGAATTCACTATTTTCGTTTAACAAAATCAGTGAGGTACAGAAATTTTATTCCTTATCCTTTCTTATATATTCTGTGGTACCCAATAGAACTAGCTATGCCAAATGATTAATTCCTAAATTTAAAATGGAATGTCTGCTACAAAACTAAATCATGACCAGTAGACTGCATGGCATAAATCCTTCACAGGGTGCTATAACCTTTATGTTTTTGAAATGTGCCCCCATCAAGGATCCCTCAGGCAAATGTACAGGGACCCACATGACATTTACATAGCCATTGTGTCAGATTACACTTTGTGATCCTCCCACATCATTAGGCAAAGCCTGAACGGAGCAGATGCATGACAGATTGCCCGATGTCTGATGCATAGCAAATAAGCAGAGAAACAATGGGGCTATATTCATACTTGGGCTCCACATCCAAAGGGTCCCCTGACAGGATGAAATCTTCAAGTTTGAGCCCTTCAAACTAGAAGGTACAGGCCATGTACGCAGTATCGCGGCACATAATTACCCATTAACAAGCATGAGCTTCTTCTACTCCCTAGGGTGAACTAGCAGGCAACAAATATTTTGCAGCTGGCCTATTCCCGGGGAACTGAAAGAGTCCAGTGAAGTTTGCTTGATTACTGATTGATATCCTTAGGGTGAAAGAAATTACAGTATTTGGCCCTTGGTGCCCACTTGCTTTTTTTGTTGTTGTTGTTGTTCAACATAAGTGAAATTTTATAGTGAAGAAGGAGGTAAATTGAAAACATCTTAGTTTCTTTTAGGTAAGGAGGTGGTAGCTGTTGTTGTTAGGAGAATTTGTCTACTCTTCTTATTGAATTTGGTCTTTCCGTCTATGTTTAAAAATCATTCATGAATTACAATGCCTAAGAGATAGAAAAGCAAGAACCCAGGGTACAGTGACTGGAACCCCAGGAAAAGAGTCAGCAGGTTAGAGTTCTGGCCCTAGGGGCAGATGTGAATAATTATTCATATTTGAGCAAGTCCCTTGACTTGTATATTTTATTTGCCATGCCTAGAGAATGACTAATTTGTCATCCAAACCAGGACACATTTCAGGGTGAATGGAACATTTAACTGTAATTATACCAGATGACAGGTTCAAACCTGGACTATGCTGGACAAACCAGGCTTTGTGCTCACCTTGCTTATCTATAAAATGAAATTTGGCATTAAGTGATCTCTGCTATCTAGGTTAAAAAGCTACAGTTTCAGGTGAACCTCTTTTTAATAACATAATTCTTGAGGGACACAACCTAAACATCAAAAGGGGGTAGGAAGCCTAACTGGTGTGACTCAGTTGGTTGAGCATCACCCCACAAAGAGAAAGGTCACCAGTCTGATTCCTGGTCAGGACACATGCCTGGGTTGCAGGTTCGGTCAGGTTGGGGCACATAGGAAAGGCAACAAACTGATGTTTCTCTCCCTCTTTCTCTCCTTCCTTTTCCTTCTCTCTAAAAATAAATAAATAAATAAAATCTTTAAAAAAATGGGGTGAATGAAAAATGAATTAAGTAACCAAAAGTCAAGCAAGAAAATGAGCTTTCCTTTTGTACTTTAGAGAGGAGAAAGTTAGGTTTCTTATTAAACTTTTTAAAAAATTTGCGTTGTTTTTAAAAAAGTCACATTTTATTTATAAGATCTTATCTGTCTGCTGAAAGTCTATTGAGAGCCTGCTGAATTTCAAGATAATAGATTTAGTGATGGTAAAGTTATCATTTAATTCTCCATTTCCCCCTCAGGTATCACACTTTCAAAACACTGTCTTCATAACTGTTCACCACCACAGCACACATACAGCAAACACACACAAATGATCTGGGAGTGGGAAAAGGTAAGTAGGAAAGTACTTGTAATCATGAAATAGCAGTTCTCAAGAGTGAAAAAAATCAGGAAATAACAGAAATACCTTCAAACATTTAACATAAATCAAGTAAATAGGAGGGAAGTAAATTTGAGAGCTTAGAATATTTATGCCCCAGTTACAGTTATTTCCATTTCCCAATAGAGAGGCTAGCATTGGAATAGCCTTTGAAAAGGTGCAGTGCAAGGCTCTGAAGGAATTGAGTTTAGATTGAAAAATCTCATCCTGCATCAAAGCTTACTGGCAAAATAAGTAACCTTGAAGAAAACAACTTTATAATAACTAAATAAATTATAGCAATATTTTTTATACTTGAAGTGTATATACAACATACAGGGCACTTTCACATATATTATCTTACCACCACAACAACTCTGTGAATGCTTATGAATTCATATCCTTTTTTACATTTAAGAAACATGAAGCTTGAAGAGGTTATGTGACTTGCCCAAGCATATGTAATAAATAAGTGGGAATTCCATGTTTGATCCCAAATCATCTTAGTGAAAGTAAGATTTTTAGAGACCTTGAAAAAAATGACTCAAGAACTTAAGGACAATCTTGTGTGAACTTTCAAGATGACTCCAGGAAGTTGCTAAAGAAACTTAAGGCATTATATTTTAAGATCACAAAATTAACCGTAGGTCAAATAGCTTAATTCTGGATAGAAAGAACTGAAATTTCAGTAACTGAAATTCAAAAATGCGAGGCTCAATTCAGGAGCAGGAACTCAGCCCTCCAAAATAGCAATTACTACAGCAAAAGATTGCAAAATACTCTATTCAAGTGTAAAAACATAGTTCTCCCTTCTCTGTTCTAGTGCAACCAAGCCTTTCTGACCTTCTTAATTTGTGTAATTATCTCAGCAGAATCTCTAATGAGGGTTTGATTTGCTGAGAAGATTCACTGAACTCTAAGCACTGTAAAATAGACCTCCTACAGGAAGTGAAAACATCTGCAAAGAGCTGCAGGTAATGCAAAAGAGAACTAGGAAGTCATTCAAACCTCATGTCCTGCACTGATAGATACATACCGTGGTTAGGATTTTTCCTTTAAAACAATATGATGAAAACCTAATTAAGAAAAATGTTTGGAGTACATTTTTTAAAAAATCATTTAGATTAATTTTATGTCTCAATTTTTAGAAAGAAATGCTTTTAAAATGTGATCCATACATTTTTCTGCAATAGTACATAGAGTATCTAGAAAATATATTTTTTTCCTGATGACTACAGACATTATTGCACCTCAGGGTTACCTTTCAGAATTTCGTTTTTATTGTATAAACAGCTCGATGTAGACATTTTCAACAATTGCCATCGGGACATAGCCTGGAAGTTTCTTTTAGCAAAAATGACCCAATATTAGCTTGTCAACTGCTAATATTTCCTTTGTTCCTAAAAAATAAATTGAGTAATCCCATATTCCAATTACTGGAATTTTTAGGGGGTTTTATTGATGTGAATATTCAAATTCTTGAGATTAGTTCTCTTGAAGTGACTACTTAAAGAGCTCATGGATCTGCTCTTGGATTTGAATACTCATTGCCTCCATATTTAAAAATTTTTATCATTTCCTACACTAGAAGCTTAGAGAATGGTCACCAGCTTAGTATTACCCTCAGTTTGACTAAACATGTTTCTTCCTGACTCAATATCCTGATCTCTTTTTTTCTTAGAGGGTTTACTTTATAAAACTTAGAATTGTGAATTCTTTCCCTACCCCTGTTAGACATAAATGTCTAAGAAGCCCCTTGCCAGTTATATAGCCCAGGAATGCCTTTCTGTTTAAAACTTCTCTTTGAAAAGTGATCATTAAGGAAGATAGAGCTCCTATTCCCTAGTCTGTAGCAGAGGGGAGAATCTTAACTTCAATGGGCTCCTTGCTCCATGTTGTATGTAGATTATGGTATGTATATAAAGTCCAGGCAATAGTTCTGCTCATCATATTAGCTACTTTTAATTCTTCCTACTAATATTCTTTTTTAATAGAGGTAGGTTCAGGCTAGCTCAAAAAAGTATTGCATAACTAAGAATATTTGGCTCTTTCTAAACAAAGATTCTAGGGGATTCAAAGCTTTTAAGGATTGATTTGTGAGACTGAAATATGTCCTAGGCACACATGTTATTGTGGGGGCTGAAAAAAATTTAATACTTTTCCTACCACCTTCTAAATTCTTCTTTCTGGGCTAATAATCCAATTAACAGAAAAAGATTAAGAGGAAAAATAAACATTTTAATACACGTGCATGGAGAATTCATATAAACATGAAAATTCCCCCAAATGGCAAGACAACTTTTAACATATATGATGTTTTGGACAAAGAGAAAAAGGGGTTATGATTTCATATACGACGATGAGCAATTTACAGGTAGTTGCAGAAGAGCAGAACATACAAGGCAGGCAAATTCTTGCTGGATAACACAGAAACAAGGGGACACAAGGGGCATCTCGCTAACAGGCCCCTGCTGGAAGCCCTGCTCTCTCCTTTTTTTATGGTTTTATTTATTTATTTTTACAGAGAGAAGGGGGGGGGGAGAGAAATAGTGATGTGTGGTTGTCTTTAATGTGCCCCTTGTTGGGGACTTGGCCTACAACCCAAGCATGTGCCCTGACTGGGATTCAAACCGGCGACCATTTGGTTTGAGGGCCAGCACTCAATCCACTGAACCACACCAGCCAGGGCAGAAGCCCTGCTCTTTATCACAATTAATTCAAATTAGGTTAAAGAGAACATCCTAAGATTTCCTTCCTGAACCAGCTTTTTCTGTCTGAATCTCTTGGGCAGAAAAAGGCAGAGGATCAAAGGTTCTTTCTGAGCCTTGTTTGTTAATAAATAGCTTAAAATCAATATCCCTAAAAGGCAGCTTTAGGGTGGCAAAATTCTTGCCCCTTCATCATCATTTTACTTTTCAGATTACAAGCATATGTCGGAAATATTACAGGCTTGGTTCCAGACCACTGACATAAAGTGAGCAAGACCATAAAGTGAATTATTACACACACACACACACACACACATATGGTAATGGAAGGTTTTGCCTTCAATTTTTAAAAAAGCACAACATTCGTGAAGCACAGTAAAGTGAGTGCAGTAAGATGAGGTATGCCTCAGTACCTCAATAGCAGGAGCTTCATTTCTCTCCTCTAGCTGTCATAGTAAATTAATAACTGAGTGGGCCATTATCTTGTATTTAATCTACTTACTGAATGTTATAATGCAATAGTTGAAAGTCACTATTGTTACTTACTAACAAGTTGAAGAGAACTAAAAAATATATATTAAACAGGTGGCACAACAGTTAAAAGAGAACATAAGAAAACTAAGTTGCCTCTTCTTCTAAAGAAGAGTCAATATCGTAATCCATTCCTTAACCCTGCATCTGGCTCTTCACTTCCTTGGAGAATAATAAAAACAAACAAAAATACCTCCAAGTAGGCAAAAACAAGTGCTGAGTTTCCTTACCCTCATGCAACATGAAGGGCACTAGAAATAAATATAACTGATACAATACTGAACCAAAAGTGGGTAATGGCCATTACCTGCTGTTTTCAAGGATGTTTAATAAGTTATATAGAAAATTGCATGGTGTTTCTAGGCAGGAAGTGACTTACTCTGCTGAATAATGTTTTTAAACAGTCCTTCTATCACTATAATGCACAAAGAGAGTTAATCCCACAGGGAGCAGATATTCCCTGGAGAAAATACAAACACAAAGGCTCAGATTTATAGAGATATACAGAGACATATATCATCCTGTAGCCATTCTTCATAATAAATTACTTGCTGACCCTTGTCTTTGTCAACTCAAACATAATATATATATTTAAAGAGTGCATTTTAAGAAAAGAGGAGGTAAAACACCTACAATTACTTCTGATTAAAAGTATGAGCATTGAATAAAAGAAGAAAAACAAAAATAAAAACATCTTTGTTACCAGAGGAAGACCAGGACAAAGGTGGGTCTTCCTTGGCCCAGTCTGGAAATAGGTTCTCATAGTGTTCTTGTGGTATGGCAAGAAAGGAATTTTAGGGACAGTCATGAAGAAAGAATTTAATCAATAGTGGCAAAATTTATAGTGCATTTATTACAGCTGGGGAGAGTAAAACAAAGGAAAGACTTAAGATAGAAGAGGCTAGATCACAGCAATAGGAGTTAGCCTAGACTGGGCTGCCTAGCCTCTGGAAGGAAAGTTATAGAGTCAAAAGGAGAATCTTTAAAGTCTATAGCTTTCCTGGTTGTAAGTCTTGTGGGGACCCTTAAAATTTAGGAGAAAAGAAAGCAGAAATATAGCCTGAGAGAAGGAAAGGAGCACAGGGCACAGATGCCCTTGGAGAGGCTGTGGCACTTGATGAGGCATTTGCCCGGGTCCATCAATAGAAGCTGGTTGATGTTGTTGGTCTGTTCCCAGGTACACCACATCCAATGTCTCATCCATGACCAGGTGGTTTAGCTCCATTTCACTGATGGAAAAGTCCAACTTCTGGGGCTACAGGCTTGCACCCACACCCACCAGGACCAGGATGGCCAGGGCCCAGAACTGCATTGCCATTACCCTAGCACCCAAGGCTCTGGTAGTCCAACAGAGTCTCTGTTCCTGTCTGTGCTTTGGCCCACATGGTTACTAAATAGGCTAGGGCCTTTGTTAAACTTCCCTTTATTTCCTTGGTTTTGGGAGAGACCAGGCATTCTAACTACCCAATGTTTTTCCTGGCTTTTCCCAGATTTATGTGTCCTTATCCTATCTGACCTTTTTCCTAGAGTTTTCCAGGTTAGTCTCCTCCCCTTTATGTTCATTATTTTGGCTTCTACTGTGCATGAACCCAGTGAAAGTGTAACCCAGTGTAACCAGTGGGGTCCTACACTTGATGCCCATAGTCAAAAACTCTAGAGACATAGTTCAGTGAAAAAAGTTATCTTTTATTTAAAGTATATACAGTTTGAAATAATGGCAGGTTTCTGCCTCAAAGCTCATTCCCTCTAAAACATCCAATGAAAATCACCCTGCCACCCTCTGGCAGCTTAGTTTAAAGTTTCCCAGGAACCTCTTCTCCCACCCAAAGGTACTGTCCTTTAAGAAACTTAGGTGGCTTAGCTGGTTTCCAGTGGCTCGCTGGCTTCCAGCGTCCTTTGTAGTCTGTGCATTAGTGTCCTACTCATGGTGTGATGTTCTCTTCCTCTAGCTGTTGCCCTCCAGTGCACCTGTGTGACTGGCCAGGCAGGACCTAGGGAGCTGTGGTCATTGCCACTGCGACTTCTGTGCAGGGAAAGGGTGTTGGGTTCGTTGCCTGGCCATGTGACTTCCAGAACCAGCGCCACCATCCACTAAGCCCTGTCTAGCATGTTGGTGCAGTGGGTCTGAGACCCTCTCCAGGCTGAAGCGGGCAAAGCAGCAGCATTGATGGGAACTTCCACTGATGGACCCAGCTCTGGAAGAGTATGCAGGCTGTGGGTGGGCAGCTGCTGTGGCAGCTCCTGTGGCTTCCCCTGTGGGGGAAGGTCTTGGGGATTGACACCCAGGAGTGCTGAGGAAGGGGCACATGGAAGCTCTCGGACCACGTGGCCCCCCGGGGCCACTGGCTCAGGGACCTGAGTATCTGACAGCTGACTGAAGAGTCAGTGGAAGGGAAGGCAAACGTCTGGAATTTTCCTGTGTTCTACTTTTAAAGACAGCCTCCATAACCCCCATGTGGTGGAAGTAGATGGGAGGTTATGCCCCTTGCACGTAATCACTTCCCTAGCTCTAAGCATTAGGCCTACATGCTTTTTTGCTGAATCATATGTTGTCATACAGGTTTCCAGGACGATGCACTCCTACGCCATATTAAGAGCTTCTCAACCTCTCCCCCATTCTTGGGGACGCAGGTCCCCTGTTACAAAAGGACTTCCTCCTATGCCATCTTCTCCCTCCCCTTGTTAGTGGGTGGGACTCTCCATGGTGACAGTAAAACTCAATCAGGCCTGATGAGACATTTGCTTCTGATTGGCTCACTCCTCCTTTTTGGTTAATATCTAACTGCCTACTATAACATTTGTAAGGATAGAAAGGGGAAAAGAACAGAATGGAACAAACTAAATGAATTCTGACTTGATCTGAATATTCCCACTGACAAATTGGTAGGAAGAAAACAGTTCTTACACTGCCTGGCTTATTTCGCTTAGCATGATACTCTCCAATTCCTTCCATGCTGTCGCAAAGGGTAGGAGCTCCTTCTTTCTTTCTGCTGCATAGAATTCCATTGTGTAAATGTACCACAGTTTTTTGATCCATTCATTAACTGATGGGCACCTAGGTTGCTTCCAGCACTTGGCTATTGTAAATTGTGCTGCTATGATCTCACCTTTAACAGGAACCTAATCAACAAAACAAACAAACAAGCATAATATAAACAAAGACACTGAATTTGAGAACAGTCTGACAGTGTCCAAAGTGGGAGGGGAGGGAATTTCGGGGGAAAAGGGGAACGGTTTAGAGCAACAAGTATAAAGGACTCATAGACAAAAACTATGGGGGGTGGAAATGGGAGGAAGGTGGGGAGGGCTGGGGTGGTGGGCTGGGGCGGGGTAAAAGACAGAAAACTGTACAATATCAACAATTAAAAAATACTGATTAAAAAAAATTTAAAAAAAAGAAAAGAAAAGAAAACAGTTCTTAAAGCCAGGTTGTCAGCTTGCAGCAAAATCAGAGGAGCTACTTTAAAATCTTGCCCCCTCTGAACTTATTGAAACATAATCTAAGGGAGCGGGACTGATGACCTCAGTTGAACTTTATGTACTTCAAAATATGGGAGTGCTGAGAACTTTGTCTTCCATGCTTCTTAGTTCCCACAATTCATTCTGTTGAATGATTATCATTCTGTTGAATGATCATTCTGTTCATTTTCATCCAAGTTCTAAGTGAGAAGGTAGATGCATTTTTCTTTACTCTTCCCTCCTTTGTTCTTTCTTTTCTCTCTTTCATCCTGTTCTAACAAGACTTATGAAATTTTTATCAACTCGTATGAAACAATTAAAATACCCACTGTATAGCTTTTAGAGTTTGTTTTTCTCAAATGTAGCTTCCAAAGTAATTTAATAAATGCTTCAGATTATAGATATAGATTTTACTGTTTATCATTGAGAAAAGTTCCATTTTTAGATGTAAATCCACTAATGATAAGAGAAAACTGAATTCTATTGTCTTACTGCTACATGGTAACACACTATGCTGGATATTCTAAAATGGTGTTTCATAAGAGGAAGTGAGTATACATTTCTTACTTTGCTTTAAATTATTATGCTGTTTGTAGGCTGGTCTCAGAAATGTGTAGGGATAGGACATCAATAGAAGTATAACCCTTTGGATTGGTTGATTTCTTAAGGTGATGTCAAAGCAAGTGAGGCCAAATGTTAGCAAAAAATTAAGTTATGTGAATCATATGATATCTTACAGTTGTATACATTGAACCAAAGCCTTGGATTTTTACTTTTTATTTTTTTGCTAGTTTACAATACCAGTTAATACCAGTCCTTTTCAAGAGAAGGTATTTTTTGTTTGTTTGTCTTGTTTTGTTTTCCCCTGACATCATCTTTCCAGACTAAGTCTCTGGGTTTTAAGTCACAGGAGATTGTTTGGGGGGAGGTTGGAGAAAATCTTCCTTTAACTTTTCTTAATTATTATTTTTTAAGTCCTCACCCAAGGATATGTTTTTATTGATTTTGGAGAGAGAGGTGGGGGGGGTGGAGAGATGGATAGAGATAGAGAGACAGAGACAGAGATAGAGATAGAGATACAGGTACAGATACAGACATCAGTTGGCTGCCTCCCATACACACCCTAACCTGGGCTCAAACTCACACCTGAAGTATGTGCCCTGACCAGGAATTAAACCTGAAACTTGTTGGTGCACGGAATGACGTTTCATGAATTGAACCAACCAGCCAGAGCTGATGATAATACTGTTTTATTTAGTGGGTTCTCCACATTATTTCACCATAATTTGCTTGCTAAGATTAGAGATGATATTTTTAGACAAAGAAGTCTACTTATGATCCACTTATAAAAGCAGAAGTGATAAACTTCCAGAGAGATTTAGCTATTACTATAATGTAAAAGAAAAAAAAAACTTGAAGTAAACAAATTTATAATTTCTCAAAGTTTTGGCTGATTTGGAAATTTAGTATGACTATTTTTCTTTGCAAAAGATTTGATTGAATGCACAACAGAGTTTCCGAGTGAGATATAATACCTTGCAGAGCTCTTTAATAACACTTCTCCTAAAAATTAGCATCTCTATTAATGGAAAGATAGATTGAGATTTCTTTAGTACAACACATGAAATTGAGTACATTTTAGCTTCTTCAGAGCTATTGCTCTACAAAATGGCAAGAATTTGATCTACACAGAACATGAATATAGATCAACCAGAACATACTAATACTTCATTTCAAGGGATAATTATATAAAGTTCATTTAGAGTTATTCAAATAGGCTGGAGGATTTGACAACACCTATCTCCTTCCTTCTAAGTTTTGTCAGGATGACTTTTTTTTTTATTGTATAATATCCTTTCTAGAAAGACTCCTGGAATAAATGTAATTCGGTGTTTATAAGAATAGTTTTCTTTCCCTAAACAATTGGTTTGTTTCTATACTACAGATGCTATGATTTGTATTACTGATTTTATTTTTTCTACTGCCCTAGAGAACATAGAACATTTTTTTCTATTCCTTGAGCACGTATGTCTACACTTAATTCTTTGTCCCATTTTTCTTACTTGTTATAAATTCATTCTGTTGTGCAGCATATTTATGTAGCTAATTCTTCATAAATACTGTAAATGTTTAGTAATATGACCACATAAATAAAAAATAAATTTTATACTTTTCCAATTATGCAAGGTCTGTCCAGAAGGTACCCAGCCATGTAATATGAAAAATAGAGACATTTATGGAAAAAGATACAAGATACAAGAAACATTGTACATAGGATAATGATGGCTTAGCACCCTGGGACCTCACACAGTTCTCCCAGTTGCCATCAGTTGCCCCATCATATTTTCCTGAATCTCATTGATGGTCTGAAATTTCTTCCCTTTCAAAGGTGATTGTAGTTTTGGGGAAAAGCCAGAAGTCACAGGAAATCAAACCTGGGTGGCAGAGGGGCTGAGTCACCTGGGCGATTTGATGTTTTACCAAAAAATTCTGCGTGAGACATGATGCATGAGCAGGTGCATTGTTGTGATGAAACTGCCAATCACCAGTTGCCAATAGCTGTGGCCTTCTGAATTATCCCATTAGTTTCCACAGAGGAATGTTCAAGCTTAACACAAAATTTGATGCAGATTTGTTGCTTTACTTGCTCAGTTTGAATGGGATGCCTACACAGCACACATGTTCACTCAATAGCATCTATCTCCCCCAATGACTAGTACACTGAAGTTGTTATTGTTCACACATTGCATTCCAATCCACTCTCCTCGGCTGCCAGGTTACATTAATATTGGGCAAACCATTCTTGTTATATTAACAATGGTTGGACATTTTTCAGACAGATCTTGTATATTATGGGCTCAAACTTTACATGCTTTTGAGTTAATATCCTGTTGCTATATATTCATACCTAGAAACACCAGCCATCACTTTTCCATCAGAATCAAGAATCTGCTACATTGACTAGGAAAAGCCTATAAACAGAACACTTATAAAATTTGATTTTGAGAATTTATGTTTGAAGGTGCTACACATGACAATAACAAGGGAACTCAAATCCAATACATAAAGTTATTTTGAAACTGAATTTCTTTCCTAGATTCTTGCATCTTTCAAGATCTGGGGTATCTTAAAGCCTAGAAGGAAATCTGCATGATTAAATATATCTAGGTTTTCTCTTTCAAAAATAAATAATTTTTGTGTCTTTCAAAGGTCTTAACTACTATGTAAAATATATGCACATGATCTCATGAGTTTAGATAATTTTCATTAATTTGGTCAAATAAATAATTTAGTACAAAATGAATTCATTTAGTAAAATTAGTAACTCAAAATGTTCTTTAAGTATTGTTTTTATCAAAGTGGTCTACAGTTTCATTTACTGACTGAACAACCCAGTTATTTGTCAGACACATAGCCTCATGTACGTATCAATCAGGTGATATTCACTTTGGAATATATTTTACCTCTTTGTGTCAGTGAACATGTATAACCTCAATTTATGTATATCCATATATATTCACCACAGCAACAACACTAATCAATGCCTATGTGTTTTAAAGAAATGAAATTTAACCCAAGTGTACCGTATTCCAGGTCCTACAATAGTTGCACATTCTTGAATGTGTACAGCAGTTTACACAATACACAGAACTGGTAATCACAATGTCAAAGAATGGACCTGGGTGATCATGTTGGCCCAAGTTCTCATTTTATAAATAAGAAAAATCAAGTATTTTCTCTGCCTTTAAATGTTTTAAAAACTATAACTGAGGCCCTATCAAATCCCAGACAATGTGCACAATGCAAGTCATGGTTTAGCATGGGGAGCAATAAACTAAAGATTATGGTAAAGATAGAAAAGCAGGAGATGTTTAAATGTTACTGAAATAGGAAGAAGTACAAGAAAGGTGTATTATGTCATCATTCAGACATTAGGGGATGATGCAGAGAAGGGATAACACTGGAGCTGTCTCTTAAACACAGCGAAGTGACTGTATAAGAGTGTCCCAGAAGGAGGAAAATCTTGTTCAAATCACAGAAATATGTGAGAGCACCACACCTTTGAAGAGTAGCCATGAAGTAAGCATGGTTGGGACAGGGAATGCATGTATCATGGCAGGAAAGTAGGAAGAGGATCTCCCAATTGTGTGACCTTGGGCACATTACCCAACAAATCTGGGCCTTTATTTCCTCATCTTAAGTTGGAGGTAATACTTTATACCTACCTTGCAGCATTATCTCCACAGCAAAAAAATGAAATTTGAAGGCAAGCATGGAACGTAAAGAACGTGGGCGAAACATATGAGGAAATCAACATTTATCTTGAATGTAATTTAGGGCAATTAGTGAGTTTTATACAGAAAAATGTTTGTGTTTTTAAAAACCATTCCAGTGGCAGTATGCATTAGATTCATAAGAGGAAGAGAGTAAAAACTGATGCCATTATAGCTATCAGCTCCCCAGATGATCAGGGCCCTCTTAGACAATGAAATGAAAATAGGAGAAAGCAGATTTAAAATACAGTTACATAGTAGAATCAATAGATGTCCATAACTGAGTAGATATGAGGGATGAGGAAAAGGGATAAGTTAAAAAGAACACTTTAACCTTACTAACTTGTGAGATTGGGTAGGGAATGGTATAATTGACTAAGATAAGGAGACCAAGAGAAAGAGGGAATAGGGGAATTAAGACGGAAGTGCCTGCTTTGTAACATATATAAATGTTGATTCACTATATTGTATACCTGAAACTAATATAATATTATAATTCAACTATAATTAAAATAAATATTGAAAAAATACTGACATACATAGTGATGTGCAAGAGGCATTTTAAAATTAGCTTATGAGAGAGATCTGGACAGAAGTATACATGGGAATTCAATCATACCTATGTTAGACAAAAGAATAAGGTTAAGATCATTTTGGGTAAAGTGAGAACAGAAGACAGTGGAAAGCATCAGCAGGTAGAAGTCAAGGTGGGAAAAATATGAAGGAGGTTGGAAGGAGTGCACATTTTAGAAAGGAGAAAACCAGGAAGATGCATCATAGACATAAAAGACTTTCAAGGAAAGGGTCATCACCAGGGTCTGAGGCCGGACAAAAGTCCCGAAGGATAGAATGTAAAATATGGTCATGCTTAACATTTTGGAAGTCACCAGTGATTTTTCTAGAGCAATTTCACTGGAGAAATAGGAGCATAATCCAATTTCCAAGTGAAATGTGATCTGATGAAATAAAAAGATTACTGTGATGTAGACAATTCAATAATCTTGGCTGAAGAAGGAGAAGAGAAAATAAGTTATGGACATCATATAGTCCTATTTATATGATGGCAAAGACTTGAGCTGGTGTATGTGATGAGGACCAAGTAAAAGGAGTGAGAAAAATTAAAGATGCAGAACGGTAGAGGGAAGATTGGTGGAACAAGGATCAAGAGGAAATAAGAGGATGAGATTCAAGGCACAAGTTGAAGGATTAACTTTAGACAAGAGCAATGACATCCTGACAAACAGGAATGGAAGAAGTAAAGATGGAGATAATTGCAGATGAGCTCATAGGTGGGGTGCAAGAAGTTGAGTAAGTGTATATTATCAGAGAACAAAGACATAAGAGAATTATAGGAAAAAATAATGATGGATATTGGTATTTTATTTTGCCTTAAAATCATCCCCATCAAAAGGGAAACCATATCTTCTTAGCTTCTTAACTTTATAACTCCAATATTTTATAAATACAGTGAGAAAATTCTCATGTATCATATCCATACTCTTCAATACTTATCCACATAGAAGATTCCCTCCTTTTAATTAGTTTTGGAGACACTTAGTAAAAAATTAAAATGCAGCTTCTTACCTCAACATCATTGTGGTAATTAAAAAGATACAATATATTACATTTTAAAATTAAAAGCAAAGTTTATATTTCACAGAAAGTTGGAAAGTAATGTCATATGACATGATTATGAATTATATTCTTTGATCTTAATTTTTCAGGATATATTACATTTCAAAAGATATTACAATTTTAATTGAGATCTTTTTTATAAATAGGCTGATCAATTACAGAAAGATGAGCAATGGTCTTAAAACAAACACACTGACAAAACAAATAAGCTACTGTAAATAGAGAACCTTTGTGTTTATGTAAAACCCAGCAAGTTCATTTCTGCAGTATATCTGATATATAAAAGCTCTGAAAGATTTTAATTTCTTTGTTATACTCAGTAGAATTGAGGGAGCGTGAGGAAGAGAGAGCAATGTCACCACCATTTAGGCCAGAGTTATGCCACTGATCAACAAAGAGGATCTGGAAGAAGAAAATTGCTTTTTAGACTTCCATGTGCATCAAGGTAGATATCAACCATATTTTGCTATTTATAAATGAATATGGGTTTTAATCCAATCCTTTTTCCATTAAGAATCTATTTAGTTTACCTCCATGCATTCCTTAAAAGATTTATTCTATCTGGGAAGAGTGGTACCTCTCTTAGAGAGGAGAGTCCAGATTTGGAACCAGAGATCTACATGTGCAACTGTGGTCGAGTTACAAGATGACTCTGGGTCTTTATTTCCTTATCTGTAAATTTTACATACTATTTATTGCCTACCTTTCAGCATTGTTTTTATGATTCAGAATAATGTACATTGTCCAACAAACTTATACTGCATAAAAATGTATTAAATGTATGTTTTTTAATGATTAATGTCTCAAAAAAAGGATGGAGATCTGTGGATTTATAGGGAATTACATCTGAAACAGATTAGGTTCCAGAGAATTTTACCAAGGTCTACTAACTCTGAGTAATTATGCAAAGTTCATTACTGCTCCCTATTTTATCCAAAAATCAGTACCTAACAGATGTGCATCATGATCAGCGATGAATCAGATCACTTCTTTTGTAAGTTTTGTTCTTACTTTAAAAATTTTTTAAAAATAATTTACATTTTATTTTATTTTTATTAAATTTTTAAAGATTTTATTTATCTTTAGAGGGGAAAGGAAGGAGAGAGGGAGAGAAATATCAATGTATGGTTGCCTCTCATGCGTCCCCTACTGGGAACTGTCCTGCAACCCAGGCATGTGCCCTGATTGGGAATCAAACTGTGATCCTCTGGTTCGCAGGCCCGTACTTAATACACTGAGCTACACGAGCCAGGGCCTTACTTTTTAAATTTTTTAATTAGTTTACATTTAATATTATTTTATATTCATTTCAGATGTACTGTGGTGGTTAGGCCTTTATATAATTTATAAATAGTTTAGTATTCAGCTGGCACCATACATATTTATTACAATATTATTGAATATATTCCCTAAACTGTACTTAAGATCCCTGTGATTATTCTTTAATGACCAATTTATACTTCTTAACCCCTTCACCTTTTTTACCCAGTCCTCCAACCCTATCCTATATGGTAACCACTGGTTTGTTGTTTGAATTTAAAAGTCTGTTTCCATTTTATTTGTTCATTTTATATTGCACTTCAGATTCCAAATATAAGTGAATTCATATGGTATTTCATTTTCTTTGACTTATTTCACTTAGCATAATACCCTCTAGATCTATCCATGTTGTCGCAAATGGTAAGATTTCATTGTTTTTGTTGTTGTTGTTGCTGAGTAATATTTCATCGTGTGTTTGTGCCACCTGTTCTTTATCTAGTTGTCTATTAATGGGCACTTGGGTTGCACCCATATCTTGGCAATTTTAAATAATGCTGCAAGAAACATGTGGTTGTATGTATCTTTTTGAATTAGTGTTTTGAATTTCTTCAGATAAAAATCCAGAATTAGAATTTCTGCACTATAAAGTAATTCTATTTTTTTAATTTTTATTTTCATTGTTGATCTTGTACAGTTTTCTGTCTTTTATTCACACCCAAACCCGCCACCCCAGCCCTCCCCACCTCCCTCCCATTTCCACCCCCCCCCCATAGTTTTTGTCCATGTGTCCTTTATACTTGTTCCTGTAAATCCTTCCCCTTTTCCCCTGAAATTCCCTCCCCTCTCCCCTCTGGTTTTTAATTTCTAGAGGATCCACCATACCACTTTACATGGTGGCTCTACCAGTCTGCAGTCCCACCAACAGTGCACTAGGGCTCCCTTTCCTCCACAACCTCTCCAACATTTGTTGTTGATTTATTAGTGATAGTTACTCTGATGGGTATGAGGTCATATGTCATTGTGCTATTTTAATCATTTTTATTGTGATTGTATTACAGTTGTCTCAAATTTTCCCCTTTTGCCCTCCTCCACCCATTACACCCCTCATTCCCACAGTCAATTCCCACACTGTTGTCCATGTTTGTGGGTCATTCACATGTGTTCTCTCTAGTCCCTTCCCCTTCTTTCCAAAATTGTCCCCCTCCCCTCTGATCACTTTTACTCATTTGCATGTTTCCATGGTTTTGATGTTTCCATGGTCATTATGGTATTAATTTGTATTTCTCTGATTATTAGTGACATTGAGCATCTTTTCTTATTTCTACTGGCCATCTGTATGTCCTCTTTTGAGAAGTGTGTATTCAGGTCCTCTGCCCAGTTTTTAATTAGATTGTTTCTTTGGTGTTAAGTTGTATGAGTTCTTTATAAATTTTGGATACTAACCCCTTATTGGATCAATCATTAGCAAATATTGTCTTCCAATTGGTAGGATTACTTTTTGTTTTATTGATGGCTTCCTTTTCTGTGCAAACTAAAAGTGCACACACTTTTTAGTTGATTTAGTCCCATTTCTTTATTTTTTCTTTTGTTTATATCAGAAAACAAAAAGAGATATATCAGAAAAAATAGTAAGAGAAACGCCAGAGAGTTTATAACATTCTCTTCTAGGATATTTATGGCTGTGCATCTCACACTTAGGTCTTTAATACATTTTGAGTTTATTCTTGTATATAATATAAAAAGGTGGTCTAGTTTCTTTCTTTTTTTTTTTGCACTTTTCCCAGTGCAAAAAAAAAAAAAAGTCCAGTTTTCCCAAAACCATTTACTGAATTGATTTTTATCCTATTGTATTTTCTTGAATCTTTTGTCAAATATTAGTTGGCTATCAAGGCATGGGTTTATTTCTGTGTTTTCTACTCTGTTCCATTGATCTATGTGTCTGTTTTTATGCCCATACCATGCATTTGTGATTACTATAGCCTTATCATACAGTTTGATCTTATGTAGCATGATAACTTCCACTTTATTCCTTTTTCTCAAGACTGCTGTGGATATTTCAGGTCTTTCATGGTTCCATATAAACTTTAGAATTATTTTCTACTTCTGTAAATAATGCCATTGTTATTAGGTAGGGATTACATTGAATCTACTGATTAATTTGGGTAGTATGGATATTTTAATGATGTTAATTCATTCTCTGTCCATGACCGTAGTGTATGCTTTCATTTTTGTGTGTGTCTTCTTCAAAGTCTCATAATTTTCTTAGTATAGTTCTTTATCTCCTTGGTAAAATTTATTCCTAGGTATCTTATTTTATTTTTGATGGCAAATGGAATTTTTTCAATTTCTCTCTTTGGTAATTTGCTATTGGTGTATAAAAATGCAACTGATTTCTTAATATTAATTTTATATTCTGCTATTTTATTGAATTCATTTATCAATTCAAATAATTTTTGTTGGAATCTTTAGAGTTTTCTACATAAGTACCATATCACCTGCAAATAATGACAGTTTTACTTCTTTCCCAATTTGGATTTTATATAAATATAATATTAAATATTATAAATAATAGATAAAATATTATATTTATATAACATTATATATATTTCACATCTGAATTGCTGTGGCTAGCACTTCCAATATTATAGTAAATAAGAGTGATTAAAAAATGACATCCTTATATTCTTTCTTATCTTAAGGAAAACACTTTTTTGTTTTCCCCATTGATGATGATATTAGCTGTAGGTTTGTCATATATGGCCTTCATTATGCTGACGTATGTTCCCTCTGTCTCTACTTGACTGAGAGGGTTTATTATAAAGGGATACTGGATTTTGTCAAATTCTTTTTTTTTTTGTATCTTCTGATATGATCATATGATTTTTAGCCTTCATTTTGTTTATGTGGTATATCACATTAATTGATTTGCAGATATTGAACCAACACTGCATCCCAGGAATAAATCCCACTTGATCATGGTATATGATTTTTTTATGTATTGCTGAATTCAGTTTGCTAATATTTCAATGAGGATTTTTGCATCTATTTCATTGGGGACATTGGCCTATAATTTTCTTTCTTTGTAATATATTTGGATATCAGGTTAATTCTGGCCTCATAAAATGAGCTTGGGAGCCTTCCCTCCTCTTGAAGTTTTTAGAATAGTTTGAAAAAGGTAGATGGTAATTCTTTGACTGTTCAGTAGCCATCCTGTCTAGGACTCTTTGTTGGGAGTTTTTGATTACAGCTTCAGTTTGTGTATTTGTAATTGGTTTGTTAAGATTTTATGTTTCTTTATGATTCAGTCTTGGAAGATTGTATTTTTTTAAGGAATTTACCCATTTCTCCCAAATTGCCCAATTTGTTTGCTTTAATTACTCTAGCAACTTTCTGCCTTACCTGGAGCAATGGAATCTCTGCCGATTTTCACAGTCAGATATTATGCGGGCTCCCCTTTTCAGCACTGGTTTCTGGGCTGGGAGCCCTGTGTGGGGCTGGGATCCCTTGCTCTTCAGGGGGTACCGTTGTTGCTGACATATCCCTCCTGATGTTCAACCATCACAAATGGGAGTGGGGACAACCATTTTGCATCTTTAACCCTCCTACAAATCTCTACATGGTTTCTTTTCATCCTTAGATATAGGAGTTATGTTCAGCTAGTAAGTTCTCCAGGATGACTGTTCTATAATTTAGTTGTAATTTTGATGTGGTCATGGGAGGAGGCAAGGGCAACCTTTAACCACTCGGCCATCTTGATCAGATCCCTCACATTGCTTCTGTCAGTGGCTGGTCACAACATCTCTATTACTAAGTTCATGCACAGACAGAAAATTGTGCTGTCCTGTTGCCTCCTTGTTTCCCAGTGTTCAGCTCATAAGGTACTTTACAAAAATGAATAGTCAAAGAGGGAAATTTGCCAGAAAAGATGAAAGAGAGAAAAAGAAACAAAAAATGATAAAATAAACATGAAATTTTGATTGAATGTAAATAGAGTTGTAAAAGAAATAGCTGGCCATAGAATATTTACAGTGCCACCATTCATGAGACAGATCTATGAAATCTAAAGACGTTAGTTAAGATGGCCTTTATGGACATAAATAAGGAAAGTGGTTGTGATGGAAAAGACAAAGATGCCCAAAAGAAAGTGATGCCAACTGAAACTCACGTTAAAGAAAATCTTGGAGCTATTTCATGATATTGAAAGTGCAAAGAATGAAATGTTGAAAGATAATTCAAACTTGGAAGGAATATAATAATTCATCAAGGCTTTTGAAGGATTCTTGTTTCATATTGTAACTTATATGATAACAAAAGACAAGCAATGTTTAAATTACTCTTTACAAGTTTTGCAACAAAATAAAACACTAAACTTGTCAATGTTTTTAGTGCTTTAAATAATAGTGTACTAAAGAAATAATACTTTATATTTTACTTTCCCTATATATTTTAACTAACCAAGTTTTTAATTATTAACAAAAAATATTACAAGCCACCCCTGACTGGTGTGGCTCAGTGGGCTGGACATCATCCTGCAAACTGAAAGGTTGCAGAGTGGATTCCTGGCCAGGGTACATGCTTATGTTGTGGGCCAGGTTCTTGGCTGGGGGCGTGCAAGAAGCAACTGACTGATGTTTCTCTCTAACATCGATGTTTTTCTCCTTCTCTTTCTTCCTCTTTTCCCCTCTTTCTAAAAATAAATAAATAAAATATTTAAAAAATATTTCAAGCCAAGCTCTGGACAGTGTGGCTCAGTTGGCTGGAACATCATCCTGTACACGAAAATGTTGTGGGTTTGATTTCTGGTAAGGTCACACACCTAAGTTGTGGGTTTGATCCTTGGTCAGGGCTAAGGTCAAATCCTTGATACAGGAGGCAGCCATTCATTGATCTCTATCTCTCTCTCTTTCTCTCTTCCCCTTCCTGTCTCTCTAGAATCAATGAAAAAAAATATCCTCAGGTGTGGATTAAAAAAAATTCAAGCCAAGAAAAACATAAATGTTCCCATTGATTATTAAGATTTCTTTTAATCTGTTCCTCTTGCTGTCTCATTTTTACAGTCTTGCACTACTGTGCAAGCTGAGAACTGCATGTACTTACTGATTAAGCATTCTGATTATGATAATTCACTATTTGGTATGGTCTTTGCATTTTGTGAAGTATTTCCATACATGAAGAAACATGTAAAGTATTTCCTTGCCTCTTTCCCAAAAGGAAGAATTTAAGTGTAAGTATAATGATTAATATATAACCCCAGATAAATGTTAGTTATTGGACTCCTTCTTTATATCCATAATTCAGCATGAATGGATCTGGAGAGCATTATGCTAAGTGAAATAAGACAGATGGTGAAAGACAAATATCATATTATCTTACCTATAAGTGGAACCTAATCAACAAAACAAGCAAGCAAGCAAAATACAACCAGAGACATTGAAATGAAGAACAAACTGACAGTAACCAGAGGGGAGAAGGATAGTGGGGGAAACAGGGGAAGGGCCATTAAGGAACATGTATAAAGGACACATGGACAAAACCAAAAAAGGGTAAGGACCAAGCATGGGAAGTGGGAAGCCTGGGGGTGGGGAATGGTGGTGGGGAAAATGGAGACAACTATACTTGAACAACAATAAAAATGTGAAAAAAAGTTGAATTCTATTTGTTGTTCCTTCTACACTGTTACTATGTACTAGCAAAAAATTTGTACTCTTAGAAAAATGGAGTAATATTAATGTCAGTCTATGAACACACAACTCAGTGACCCAACACTAGGTCAATATCTCCACTGGATAAAGATCATCATTGATCAAAAGTGGGAAATTTATGTGTAGAGACTCAAATCGTTACTTAAAAAAGATAATTTCAAGATGGATCAGGAAACTAACATGGATATGATACACCATTATATTTATGTACCTGGGTTACTGGGTTTGGAAACTGATTTCAAGAGGGTTCTAAAAGAGAGATGTATATAATTAATATGAAATGCATCAATGAAATTATAGCAGAGCTTGAAAGATAAAGATTAATTTGGTACCAACTCTAAAGAAGATTGTAAAAACTTTAATAGGAAGGAAATTGTAGGTGCATGAATTCAATTGTAATCAAACAACTGTAGTTCTTAGGAAACCCTCAAAAAACAATTATAAGCATCTAGGAATCTCATGCTATAGAATTATAAGAAATGCTGTACTTCATAAAAAATGGTGAATAAAAACTTTTAATAAATGCTGTACTTCATAAAAAATGGTGAATAAAAACTTCAAACTGTGTTAGTGCAATTATTTTCTTTTCAAATCAAGCTGGCCTCTTGCACTTTTTTTTCTTCTTTCTTTCATGTTGTTTCCATCGTTTTTACTTCTTTTAAAAGAAAATTTAATAGGTTATAAGTATCCACAATTTCCTGAGATATTCCATAAAACAAGTAGTACTAAATTATAAACCTGATACAGATGTTGTATCAGGTTTTTATTGTATATAATTTTTATGTTTTAGGTTGTATGTGTTAACCATGGTCAAATATATATAATAAAAAATGTTTTATTGGGACTTGGTTTTAGCTTTATCTTTTTTCCTTTAAAAATTCTCAAGCAGGTCATGAGAATTCAGGATATGTTATAATAGAGAAAAAAATCATATGATTGTGACAACATGTAGTATGAAGCTTTCAAATTGAAGCATAAAAAGGGAATACAGAAACTTATATACAGACATAGAAGAAAATAATTCTATAAGAGTCCTGGAGAAAGTCCCTGAGGTATTATTGTAAGTTGAAGAAAAAAGAAAGGGAAATGATATTCAAATATTTACAAGAGACCAAATATTTTGTAAACTTTAATTTACACCAAGAGTGGGAATTAGTGTTCCTACGTCACTAATGTGTCAGAGAAGATGCCTTGTCCAAGATCCCCCAGTGAATAAGTGGGAATTCATACTCCAGCTAAAAAAATCAGGATTCTAAACACACGTTTTCCCTACTAATTCATGTTGTCTGATATATGTACAGTGAAACTTGAGAAATAGTCACATTATTCATAATCTAAGATTAAGATAGCTTGAAAAGCTAGAAATGAATATATATATTTGGGCAAGTTGACCAGTACAAAAATGTAATATTTGGTGAATGACATACTTGTTAACAAGGAGAAGGTAAGTAAGATTTTATTTTCAGAGTTTGGTCAAAGATCTGTAGCTTTTATTTCAAATGATTCAAAATTATTAATAAAATAGTGCTTTGTCACTTTTTTCTCCAAATATTTTGAAATGGAAAGTGTACCAAGACATTTCAATAATCTATTCATCATTCATGTATCTTCTTTAACTAGCACAGTTGAATAAGCCATGGCTCTAAATTTTATATCTATTTTGTTCCTATCTTAAATGCCATTTTTTTCTTGGAACAATGGATCTTGACTACCTAATTCTATCACTAGATATTACTCTGGATAGTGGAGCCTTAAATTAGGATTTACAAGGCCAGGGGAAGCAATTGCATGTCCTTATTAGGAGAAATTGCAGAACAAAAATATTGTAACAACAATGACAACAAAAACTCAATGAAGATCAATGAAACATTTAACTCAATAAGGATGATACTAAGGATTCAGTAGTATTCAAAATACTTTAAAAAATTTATCTTTTTTTCCAAACCAACTACAAAATTAAAAGTAAATATTAAGTAATTTATTTTGATAATACAGGGATGCTGTAAAAATACTTCTCACATCTTTAAAGCCAATGACTTTCCACCTATCAAAGCTATTTCAGGGACTGAATGATATAATTACTAATTTTCACTATTTCTTAAATTCCCTCTTCAATAAAGATCTGTGAAGTCAAAATTATGGGAAACATGTGCATTCATATAGGTAATGCTGTTCATGTTTTATATGTAAAATGTCAAAGAATAACAAATCTGGGATTTTCTTTGTGAGTAAAATAAAATGCTAATGGGCAAAATATCACTGAATCCCAGAAGATTACGTAATATCGTGAGGATTCTGTTACTAATATAATGTCCTAGTTAGTTGTGCTGTAGGAGGAGCAGTGTGAGAGAGCTACATGTTTATTGAAGACTGTAGCCAACCTAGTCAAGTGTAAAATTTATATTGCTTTAGGTAATAGTATCAAGCAGCAATATGAACACTACATGTAATTTATGTTACCATTTAGAGGGCATGTATATTCTGCTAAAGTCACATTACCACCATTCTAGTTTTTCTTAACATGACAGCTCCTGTATACATACATGGTGGGCAAAGTAGGTTTACAGTTGTGAGTATGTGAAACACAGAGTTTATTCCTATATTATAACTTATGAATTACTGTATATTTCCATATGAAGTGTAAACCTACTTTGCCTCACCATACATATTAATAATAACATTTTACACAAATTAATTTCCCCTCCAAACAGCTTTCCAATTGCATATTCCAGAAATTCAGTGAATAAAAATAAAGTTTACACCATTTAGGGGCATACTGGTTTTCAATGTTAAGTGACAGGAATGTCAAAGGACATAGAAATTGAAACATCTATTCAAACAATCAATTTTCTTTTACAATAGGTTTTCCCTACAGTGCAGGGGGTGGGGGAAGTGTTTTTAGTTAACTGATGCCTTGATTGAAAGTAATAGGAAATAAAACATAAAACAACTTAATTTGTATTTGTATATTTTATATGTATATAGCCACACATAATGCATAACCACTTTTATGTGCATAAATATGCGAACTTATACATATCTCTAACATGGCCATGCTAATTCATGTGCTAGATGAAAAAAAGAGGGGGGATAGAGAGGTATAGAAACAAAATTAAATTTTAATAAATTTTCAAACAAATAATCACTTTCTTTAGGGAGGTTCAATAGGTTTTGGTTTTGGTTTTAATTTTAGCTCAACAAAAACTTTTTGTGCTTACCTCCTATGTTAGTTATTGGGGGTACCATAGTGGATGTGTCAGGTTATTAATTTAAAAAAATATTGGAGGGGGGGGGAGAGAGAGAGAGAGATGTAATATTCCACTTATTTTATTTTATGCCTTCATTGATTGCTTCTTGTATGTGCCCTGACTGGGGTTTGAACCTATGACCTTGGAGTATCCGGATGATGTTCTAACCAACGGAGCTACCCAGCAAAATAAATAAATAAATAAACAAATAAATAAATAAATAAATAAATAGCTCAGGCTATTTAAGGCACACGTTATGTAATTAAGAGAAATGCTATGAAAAGAGCCTTATCCAATTTCTTCATGATATTATAGAGGTATATAAGACCAACAGTACTTTTTTCAGTGTATTTCTCTTATTTGATTATATCACGAATTTTTAGTTGGTATCATTCTATTTGCTATCTCATAAAATCATCCTTAAAAAATTTTCATATTATCACTTTTCTCTTTCTTATCATCCATTTATTCATCAAAAGAATTAATGTGTTTGCTGCCAGAAAGCAATGACAGGAAAACAGAGTAGCCAACATATATATAAATATGTAAGAGTGAGGTTGGAAAGATGAGTGGGAAGATAGCAAAGACTGATGGCTGGGTTGCCTGTGAGGTGAGAAGTAAGTGGGGATGGATGCAACATGAAGAAGACAAATAATGCACTTTCTTCTCTTCCTTTTCTTCCTTCTAATATTCCTTGATTCTCTCAATTATTAGAATAAGCTACTATATCATATTAAGTCCTATTAAGAGTAAGTAGGAAGTATATAGAAGCAACCTAAATGCCTATCAGTAAATGATTGGATAAACAAGTTGTGGTACAATGTAATAGTAGGGAGGCCATAAAAAGGAAAAAAACTCTTACCATTAGTGACAACATGGATGGACCTAGAGGGCATTATGCTAAGTGAAATAAATCAGTCAGAGAAGACAAATACCATATGATTTCACTTATTCATGGACTCTAAAGAACAAAATAAATGAACAAACAAATTCATAGCTGCACACAACAAACTCACAGTTGCCAGATGAGACAGGGTTGTGGGGAAATGATGAAGAAGGTGTAGGGAATAAGTACAGTTGATAGTTACAAAATAGTTGTGGGGATGTAAAGTGCAGCATAGGAAATATAGTCAGTTATGTTCTAATAACTATGTATGGTGCCAGGGAGTACTGGACTTATCGGGGACCACTTTTTAAATTGTTTAAATGTCTAACCACTAGACTGTACACCTGAAAGTAATATAAAACAATATTGAATGTTAACTGTGATGAAAAAATAACTTTTTTCAAAAAATAAATAAAAAATCAGTAAACGATATCTGATTCCTTTAAGAAAGGACTTCTAAATAGCATTTTGAATTTTTTTCCTTTACCTGGTAACTTGAGTGAAAGAGAGTAACCAAAGATGCGATGAAAAGGGGAAAAGATTTCCCTTTTCAAATGGAAGCATCAATGTCCATTTGAGAAGCTTTCTCTTAAAAGGATGGCTCCACCAGAACACCACCAAGTCCAAGTCATCTTTTCCTTTTACCCCAACAAGGCTATACTTAGGGGAACAGTCCTATATACTAATCATACGTAACTAGAAGAGGAGTATTTCTCAGCCCAAATAGTTCAAATTGAGTTGCAGTAACAAACTGAAAACATTTGTGGGTTTTATAACAACAAAGATTGATTTCTTACCTTACATGTCCATTTTAGATTCCCAATAGTTCAGTCCCATATCATTCTCCTTTGTGTACTAGAATGATAGAGCTGGTTATCCTGGAAAAAGGAAAAAAGTAATTTTGTGAACCATGCATTAGTTCTTAAGCTTCCTTCTGAAGGGACATGTGTCATGTATTCTCATATTTCACTGACCAGAGCAAGTCACATCGCCATACATAATATCAAGGAGGATGGAAGTAAAATTGCCCTCCAGAAGACGGAGCAGGTACTAATGAACAACAACACCACCTATTTCAGTGGAGATCTTTAAACAAGGCCCTACGCAAGCAGGCCCTCTGTTATTTCTGTCACCATTTCCTACTGCTTCTTCATGCTGCTGTTGGCACGCCAGCTTCTTCCTTATTCCTCTTCTGCCACAGGACTTCTATAAGGTTGCTCCTCTGTCTTGGAACATGTTCTCCCAAATATCTATTGGCTCACCCGCTTGCTTCCTTCAGGCCTTCACTCCAACCCCAGTTTCTTCATAAGGACTTTTGAGACAATCCTATAGGGAAATACAGCCACTTTGTTGATATTTCTTATCTTTGTTCTCGCTTTATTGTTCGATACTCTAACAAAGTATATAAGCTATTCATATTAAATATCACCTCACTCCCTTACTAAATTGTTAACTGCATGAAAGCAGGGATTTTTATTCAAATATGAGCCATAATCATCTAAAATAGAGCCTGGAATGAATGAGGCATGCAATCATTGTTTGTTTAATGAATGAATTCATAAATGAATGGGACATTGCATTTTCTCAGTTTAGCTGTTTTCCTTGCCGGTGCTTCTGTCTCTTGCTGAAAGCTATACCTTTGAGATCCTCCCCTTCATGCCAGCCTATATGTCCCTTTTCTTCTTACCTTGATCTCTCCTCATATGCATGAGACACTTTTGAGTTACGGTGATATACAGAAAAAGTGATACATTAAATATTTTGAGATAGAGATTATTTTTGGTTTTTGCCATTGAAATAGTATGTGATTCTGGAAGAGTTATTTCAACCATTTAGATCTCAGAAAATGTGGTGTAAAGAAAAGAGTATAACATTTACAATCAAGGGACTACTCACCATCTTGATCTTAGAGAGATATTTCATTTGGTTACCATCTCTCAGCATTATTTTTCTTTCTTTTTTTGGTCTGTTTGTTTTCCAAATTAGGCCAAGAAAATTACTTGTTCTAGTTATTAAGTTCTTGGCCTTTATCTCCAAACCCTCCCTGGGGATCTGCACTGGGCATGCCTGCTTTGCCTGCTTTGCCTGCTTTGCCTGCTGGTGCCTGAAGTCTCTGACAGTAGCAAACACTAGAGGGAGACCACGAGCCTGGAGGGAGAAGAAAGGAAAAGGTTTCTGACCCCTGATGGGTGCAGTTCCTTGGGTAGCAGCCTTTGAGTCCTGTTGGTTAGTTTCCCAATGTGTGCAGAACCAGCTTCATGCTGCCTTTGCGCCAGACCTGAGCTCCCACTTCTGAGGTCTGGGTTTTTGCTGCCTACGGTCCCTCTTCCCAGCTCCAGCAGTCAGCATCCTCAGAGCAGCAAGGCCTCTGCTTCCTGGGCATCTGAATTTCAGCTCCATGGGAACCCTATTCTCTTTGTTCCATCAGACTTAAGGGCTTTATAAAGCAGTTACCTTTGAGAAACAAAAGTTCTCTTTTCACACTTTCCTATAGTTAAACTTTCTACATAGTTAAATCTTCACATTTAATTTGCTCTTGTTTTCTGTTCCCTGCCATGATCCTGCTATCAAAGTCATATGGTTATTGTGAGAATAGGATGAGATCATGTCTAGGAAAGTACTGTATACAACTCAGTGTTGTCTGAACTACAAAGTGACTGGGTTGGAGTCGGCCATGTGGTGTGGGCTTCATGCACCTGTGATAGCTTCCCCCAAATGACATATAATTGAATAGCAAGTCTAAGAGTTAAACATATTTAAATCAGCAAATAATATCCCTACTCACTCATCTGTGTGAATCACAGGCAATACACACGCACAGAGACTGTCTGTTGTTGCTTCAGCTTTTGAAGATTTGGGGAAGGGATGGCATAAGTTATACCCATGGGAGGAAGCTGTGTGAGATCCAAAGTAGAGGGCAGGTTGTTCCACAGAACACACTAGTCAGTGTCTGGGTTTTAAAAAAAGGTAAAAATAGACATGTAGCTAAATTCCAGGCTGGAGCTACTGGGAGCTGCATTGTGGAATGAATTATTCTGGAGTTGCTGGGCTGGGGCGCATTGATGAGGAACTGAGCTTAGTAAAGTGACAGGAAGATAGAGAGAGACAGAGATGGTGGCATTGGAATGAGTTGGGGCATATCACCGCAAAATTAAGTAAATCTCAAATTCTAGATTAAGTTGCATTATTTCACATTGGTAGCAGTCCCCAAGATAATACACTTTTGAGGGGATCTTGGTTTTCCTTGATTCCCACAGGCAAGTGCCAGCTTGTAACTTATTTCTGTTACTAGACTGTCTATCATAATAATTAAAATCTGTAGAACTTAACTATAAGCAGGATAAAATAAATTTGTTATAATGGAATGCAATTGGAAAGTAAGTTTGTAGTTGGATTTGGGGATAAAGTTTGAAAGGATTCCTGCTCTGTTTGTGCATGTATGGCCTAGCTCACAATTGCCTGGACATACTGGATGGCTCTGTGGCCTTCTCTCCAAAGTAGCCTTAGGGGAGAGGGTATGCATTCCAGGCCCTGCTATTTGTTATACCAGCTGGAACCTCAGACAGAACTGTGATTGGCTTACTTGGAAAAGATGAGGATTTGGCCCCATTAATGACCATAAACTAAACTGTAATGCAATTTTCTCCCCGCTAATCCATCCAGCTGAGCACAGTGTCCAGGCTGGGAAGACCTGCAGTGCTTTATCTTCCTTTGAGTTAGGGACCTCTTTTTCTCCCCAACATGGGTCAGTGAGCCAGTGGACGGAAAGCAGAAGCTTTCCTTTTACTGAGAGCTGGTGAGTATGTCTTCCCTGTGTTATTTCTCCCTCAATTAGAGAAAAGGCGATTGCTTTCATTTTGCATCCTAAACTACTGTCCTTCAGGTCCTGACCTATAATGATACATACTCACAAAAATTATTATAAGGAAAAAGTAAACAACATGGGATAAGTGTGATAAAGTTTGTTCTTCTTTACGTTTTTTCTTCTGCATGGAAGGAGAGTGTATTGAAACCACTGGTACTCCTCAACATTGATATAGGCAAAGATTTTTTTAATGAAACTTTCAAAAGTAAACAAAACATACATGAAAATACCTTGTTTACACAGGAGAAAACTGAGGCTTGGGGATTTACTCATTTTAACAGCCATTCAACTAGTAATGACCAATGGGGTTTTCATCAAGAATCAGTCTGTAGACTGGTTAGATGTAAATTGCTCCACTATCAGAGCGGCCTTGTGGACCCAAAGAAGAAAGCTTTGTTGCCCAGTGGAGATCAAAGTGTCTGTTACCCTATGTAGGTTATGCCCTTTCCAGCATGTGCTTCAACGTGCCTCTTATACACACTGATAAATGAAGTTTGTTTTCATAATTATCCCCATTCTCCTGATATCTGCCTACAGTAAATAACTGCTAAATCAACCTTTAGTTCAGTAAACATGGTCAACTTGGTTATAGATGCAGAGGGTGCCTGAGAAGCTGTAGTAGAAGAACAAAGAAGAAGGAGGAATTTGATGAGATGAAAAAGTGAGGACAGTGGAAACTACTTAGGCAGATTTGAGTTTTGTGGTGTCAGAATATTATAAATATAGGGGTATCCTCTTTAAGGAAACTGCAAATATTTTTATTTGCATTTTTATTTTATTTTTATTTTTATTCAAAACTGCAAATATAAAAATAAGTACAAAATTAGTAACGATAATGAGAGAATAAATACAATATTATACATTTAAAAGCTCAAATACCAAATGATCACAAAATCCAAAATGAAAAACCAAAAACAAATAATCATGTTTCTATTGGCTAAATATTTTTCCCTACATTTTTTGGCTGCATTTCTGTGGTCTCAGAAAGCAGTTTTGTAATATCATTTTCTAAAAAAATAATAGAGATGATTTAATCTTTACCTAATATGATTGACCGGTCTGTTTTTATTATCGATAGCTTAGGCACAGAAAACACAGGCATCACACACATGTGAGCTATTTTTAGTTTGTTTCCCACAAATACAGGGATACTAATAAATTCTACTTTGTCTCCTTTCCATAAAAATTATGCTGCTTTTATAATTACATATTCTCTATGAAGAGACTATTTTTGACAAGAGACAACTTCCATTTTCATGAGAAACCAAAAGAAATACTTAATGTTTTAGATGCATATTCATACACTAGTTTTTGGTCTGTACATTCAAATTGTGTTTACCTCATATTTCCAGTGCTGGGGGTTGTGGACACTGTTTTTTTCTCCATAGGATCTCTGGTCCTGATGCATTATCTCACAATACCAGTAGACCCTCAGAGAATTCCCGGAAGTCATTCCTATACAAGGACAGCAACCAATAATATAATTATATATGGAAGTAACTGCTAAATACGTAAGTTTATCCCTTTTATAAAAACTGAATGTATATCCATTTCCAGTCAAGATGGAGGCATAGGTAAATATACTCTGCCTCCTTGTACAACCAAAAGAAGGACAACAACAAATTTAATAACAAAAAGATAAGCAAAACTACCAGAAAATCAAACTGTATGGAAGTCCAACAACCAAGAAGTTAAAGCAGAAACATTCATCCAGACTGGTAGGAGGGGTGGAGACAGGCAACCGAGGTGGAGAGGTCTTGGAGCAAGGCAGAAGCAGGAGGATCAGGGCAGGAGAGAATGTGGCTGGCAGACAAGGTGGTCCCACATTTGCATGTGGATACACCAAGGAATAACTGGGGAGCAAGAAAGACTGAGCAACCCAGGATTCCAGTGTAGGGAAACCAAAGCCTCAAAACCTTCAACTGAAACAACCTGTGGGGGTTGAGGCAGTGAAGGTGAAACGCCCAACCTTATAAGAGAGCTCATTGGAGAGACCCAGAAGGTCCTAGAATGTATACAAGCCCACCAAGGAATCATCACCGAAAAAGCCCAATTTGCTTGTGGGTATCGATAGAGGTGACTGAAAGCTGGCCCCGAGCCAAACAAGCCCCATTGTTCCCTCTCGGACCCCTCCCCCACATACAGCACCACAGTGCAACTATATGGGTTGCCTCACCCTGGCAAATACCTAAGGCTTCACCACTTACAGCCTAAAAGGAGACAAAAAAAATATGGCCTAACTGAAAGAACAGATCAAAGCTACGAAAATAGAACTAAACAACAAAGAGATAGCCAACTTATCAGATGCAGAGCTCAAAACACTGGTAATCAGGATGTTCACAGAAATGGTTGAGTATAGTACAAAATAGAGGAAAAGGTGAAGGCTATGAAAAGTTAAATAAAGAAAAATACACAGGGAACCAACAGTGAAGGGTAGGAAACTGGGACTCAAATCAACAGTTTGGAACAGAAGGAAGAAATAAACATCCAACTGGGACAGGATGAAGAAACAAAAATTCAGAAAAATGAGGAGAGGCTTAGGAACCTGTAGGGCAACTTTAAATGTTCCAACATCTGAGTCATAGGGGTGCCAGAAGGAGAAGAAGAAGAGGAAGAAATTGAAACTTATTTGAAAATGTAATGAAGGAGAATTTCCCTAATCTGGCAAAGGAAATAGACCTCCAGGAAGTCCAGGAAGTTCAGAGAGTCCCAAACAAGTTGGACCCAAGGAGGAACACACCAAGGCACATCATAATTACATTAGCCAAGATTAAAATGAAGGAGAGAATCCTAGAAGCAGCGAGAGAAAAGGAGACAGTTACTTACCAAGGAGTTCCCATAAGACTATCCGCTGATTTCTCAAAAGAAATCTTATAGGTAAGAAGGGGCTGGCAAGATGTAATTCAAATCATAAAAGGCAAGGACCTACATCCAGCAAAGTTATCATTTAGAATGGGAGGACAGATAAAGTGCTTCCCAGATAAGGTTAAATGAAAGGAGTTCATCATCAATAAGCCCTTATTATATGAAATTCAAAGGGACTTATCTAAGATAAAGGTGATAAAAATATGAATAGTAAAATGACAACAAACTCACAACTGTCAACAACTAAATCTAAAAAAAATTACAAAAACAAACTGAGCAAACAACTAGAACAGGAACAGAATCACAGAAATGGAGATCATATGGAAGGTTGTCAGGGAGTGGGAGGGGGAGAAAAGGGGAAAAGGTACAGGGAATAAGTAGCATAAATGGTAGGTAGAAAATAGACAGGGGGAGGTTAAGAATAGTATGGGAATGGAGAAGCCAAAGAACTTATGTGTAGGACCTATGGACATGAACTAAGAGGGGGGGAGGATGCTGGTGGGGGTGGGTGCAAGGTGGAGGGAAATAAAGGGGAGAAAAATATGAGACAGTTACAATAGCATAATCAATAAAATATATTAAAAAACTAATGTATATTCAACTCTACTTTTGTTTAGATTCTTCAGGGCATTTAGGATCTTCAAAATGCCCTCAACCACTCCAACAACATGAAGCAAGTAGAAAGAAGTCTAATTCAAAAGAGAATGGGATTGAGCTAAAATATCTTACTTTTATACATTTTTAAAATACATATTTCAGTTTAAACACATTAGTAATTCCCAGTCAGACATAAATCCTTCTCTGGGCACTTACAATAATTACTTTTTTCAATGTAATTTTTACTGAAGATAACTTTCTTATTCCCAAATCATAAGTGTATGTCTTAATAAATTTTCATGTGTATACACTCATATTACCAATACTCATATTACCAACACTCATATTACCATAGTGGTTAACTCTGTCAGAGCGAGTAATGGAGAAGGCACAAGAGGTCTTCAGGAAAAATGATTATGTTCTGTTTTTATCATATTGGTAATATGAATATGATTAATAGGCATTTTGGCAGTTTCCAGTACAGCCTATTACAATTAGTACTGCAATGAATATTATTTTATATTTTGGGGTATAGAATAAAACTCAGATAGTTATATATCTAGAATGTTAATTGCTGGGTCACAGAGTATTGTGCAAATTTAGAAGATACTGCCACACAGTTTTCCAAAAATGTACTAATTTACACATATCTTGGCTGAAACTTGATAATATTTGCCTGTATCATTTTAGATATTATGGAGTTTATTTATAGTAACATACAAATTTCATCATTGGCATTTTCATTTTGACTAATCAGGTCTACCACCTTTCTATGATTATTGGATATCCTCTTTTGTCAAGTATTTACAATACTAAGTCTTTTGCCCATTTTATTATTTGTCCTTTCCTTATATATTTATTACATTGCTTTATATTTTTGGATGTTTTATATTTGTTTCATTTTTTAAAGAAGCATACGAATTAAATAAGTAAAGAAATTTAAGTACACTTGTAAAAACAGTGAAAAGTTATGATTCAGATAGAAAGCAACTGATCGTGTTTAATACTGTATCGTGAGAGAGCACTTGCATTGCCATATATTTTTGTTTATGAAATTCCTTTTTTCTTAATTTTTTTATTGTTCAATTACAGTTGTCCTCATTTTACCCCATTATTCTCCCCTGCCTGCCCACCTCCCATATTCAATCCTCTCCCCCCATTTTCTTATCTTTTAAGAACATTTTTTCATTCTTGTTTACAATTATTAAAAATGTATAGGTCATAAAATATTATGTAAAATACAATATAAGGACCTTACTCCAGTTAGAATATTGAGGGCTTTATGTTTTCATTTTCTAAGTCTTCAAGTGCCCTGAAATAAGCTTATTATGAACACACTTTTTTTTTTTAAGACAAGATTTAAACTTTAAAAAAAATTATGGTCTTTCATCTATCCACACCTCTTAATGGGTTAACTTTATCAGATCTGATACACATTTTTAATGTGTATTATGTTTGCAAACTGAGTAAAATTCTAAACTAAAACATGTTCCAGGTTTCATTATGATTTTTCCTTCATGCCCTCTGTAGTTGTGCTTTCATGCTCATAGTTGTGTAGAGTATCAGAATGGTCTCTGACATGGTGTTAAAAAAATGAATACTGCCAGAGTGTTACTGTTCCTCAAGTTTCCTATTGTCTAATGTTTCTTCTTTCTTTTAAATATGTACTCAACACTGCTCAAAGATATTCTCTCTGTCAATTGAGTCACTAGAGATAATCTATAAGATATATGCACTATACTTCTTTCAAGGTAGAATAATTCAAACAAGCTCTCTCCCCAAAAGCAGGGCACGAATAGAGTGTAAGAGAAGATACACTTGTTTATAGCTCTGGTCTTCTATAAATGATGAATCATTAACAATATTGTTATTTTTCTTTTCACAAATTTAAAATTCACACACATACATCATATCCAGAGATCTCAAAGATAATTTTCAGCTGGAGATAATGGAACCCATGCTGAGAATATAAATCAAAGTAAATCCAAGATTCTAGGAATCATTTTTTTTTAATGCAGAAAGTTGCATTGCTGGTTTTATACAAAGCAGGAATTTAAAAAAATAAGCACAGAGACTACAAAAGATGAAAAGATATGATAATTGCCATTAATTTTTGTCTTATGTCTGAGCACTGGGGAAGAAAGAGCACCACATAGAACTAAAAATCGTCAACATTTATATTCTATATTTCTCCTTTTTAGCTCATCTGTTAGAAGGTCAAAAGCGAAAGGCTTTTTTTAACTGTACAGGTTGGATTGTCCTAGGCTTTGAGAATGTATTTTAAATAGAGAATGAATCATTATGGATGAGCATATTGGATTTACAAGTATTCGACTGTTTTGGTACTTCATGCCTGAATGTTTTCCAACTCTCTGTACCATAGATGCTTCCCACGCATTGAAATGTCTTACAGTTTTATTCAGAGTAAAGGGAACCAGACGAGGAAGTCTATCTTCCAGAGAGTCATTCTATATATAACATTCATTTGGCTGTCAAAACAGAAAAAGGCTGCCTGACAAACGTCTAAATATCACAGTGTTCATGTAGGCTCATTGTCTGAGGTTTGTGTTTTACATTTACATTTAAACGTGCTTATTATATTTATTGGTCATTAAAGATTTTCTCATTTTAGTTTTAAATAATAGTATATTATTTTTTACAGTTGTGAAAAGTCACATTTTGTGCAGTAAATATGAATTAGTTGTCATTAGTAAAGTGGAGTTTTATATATTCAGGAAACAGAAATATATGAAAAAAAGTTTTGATATTATTTTACTCCAAGCTTCTAGTAAAACTTGATAAAATCAAACAAATATGGCAAAATATTGTTTCTTTTTTCCAGATTATTATCACAAATAGAACTGTTAAATGTCTGTCTTGCTTTGCTCTAAATAAAATGAAGTATTACTTTTAAGCCTGTAAACTGCTTAAAGTAGAATTAGGTCTTAAAAGATATGCTAGAATCTTCTATTTGTTTCATGTGAATTCAGATTCTGCACATATACAAACTCAGGAAAAGGAGTTTGAGGTAAACATAGTTAGATATTAGAGTACTGTTATTTCTGTTTCATTGCCCTTTCATTACCTTTCTAGGGTCCCTTACGTGCTGGATGCACAGTAATCTACTCCCATGTTAGTTCTTTTCTTTCTTGAAGGAAAGCTATATGATAGAGTAATTCTTTCAAATAAAGGGATTTTTTTTTAATCTTCAAGACTCCTTGTGGTATGTGAATTTAAGTAAATATTTCTGGGGCAATGTGCTGTTTAACACAAGGAAATACAATTTTGATGTCTACATCATGTCCTCCCTTCCCTCTCCTCTCTCCTTTTCTTCCTTCCTCTCCTTTCTTCCTTCTTTCCAGAGAAGATTGGGTTCATGGGGGTTGTAGGTATAGTGTGCAGGTTTAAGGATCTTCGTGAAGGCTAAGTTAAAAGCATTAAACACAAAGTAGTCAAGAACTTGATTTGGTGGTGATGGCTCAGGAGCTGAACAAAAACAGTACAAGAGGGAGGCTAGATAAATTCTTTAGAGATTGACGGAATTAAAATCTGCAAAGAATTCTCTGTCCGGGCCCATGTGATATGAACAGCTTCTCCTTCTAGCTTTTAAAGATCCTGACTCTGGTTCTTCAGAAATGGCACCTACTCTGCACACAGGGAAGCATTAGGGAGATTCTAAAAAGTTCTCCTGATTTTTGTTCAAGGTAAATGTCTGCCAGGAATGGTAGGGGACCCAACCAAAGGACTCCTGAAAATCTCAGGTACATTTTCATTTAAATAAAATACAGTTTTTTAATATAAAGGTTTTCCTGATACAACTGTCTTACTTATCAGTTAATTGATTGATTGATTGATTGATTGATTAATGTAAGTGATATTTATTTTACTAGTACCTGAGGTGATGGGATACAGTGCTGAACAAGACAGAGAAGGTTTCTGTTCTCATAGACGGGTCTGGACAATAAACAAGTAAATAACTTATAGCACTCATTTTCAACTTTTAATAAAAAGTCCTTTATATTTCAATAGCATTGTTTATTAATAACTGAGGATCTAAGCTTTATAAAAAGGGCATGTCCAAGATAATTTATTTGCAAGTATTTAATAATATTTTATAATTTATACTACTAAGTACATAAAAATTATACAGTTCAATAAATACATGTAGTCTTTGAAGGGATCAAAGAAATCTTTTTATTTATTTATTTTTTAATTAGATTGTATTGTGTATGCTATTACAGTTGTCCCAATTTTTTCCCCTTTGTCCCCCTCTGCCCAGGCCCCACCCCACTTGCTCAGGAAATCCCCACACTGTTCATGGGTCATGTCCCCACCATGTCCGTGGGTCATGCACATATGTTCTTTCATAGTCTATTACCTATACTGTTCTTTTCATTCACATGACTATTCTATAAGTACCAATTTGTACTTCTTGATGCCTTTGCTTCTTTCCTCTATCCCCCTGATCCCCTACCCATCTGGAAACCATCAAAACAATCTCTTTATCTATGATTCTGTTTCTGTTCTGCTTGTTTATTTTGTTTTTTAGATTCAATTGTTGATAGATACGTATCTATTGCCATTTTATTGTTCATATATTTTACCTTCTTTGTCTTCTTAAAGAAGACCCTTTAACATTTCATATAACACTGGTTTGGTGGCAAAGAACTCCTTTGGCTTTTTCTTGCCCAAGAAGCTCTTCGTCTGTACTTCCATTCTAAATGATAGCTTTACTGAGTAGAGTAATCTCGGTTGTAGGTCCCTGCTTTTTATCACTTTAAATACTTCTGGACAGTCCCTTCTAGCCTGCAAAGTTTCTTTTGAGAAGTCAGCTGACGATCTTATTGAGAGTTCCCTTGTAGGTAACTAACTGCTTTTCTCTTGGTGCTTTTAAGATTCTCTCTTCATATTTAATTATGATGTACTTTAGAATGGGCCTCTTTGATTTCATCTCATTTTGGACTCTCTGTGCTTCCAGGACTTGCATATCTATTTCCTTCACCAAATTAGGGAAGTTTTCTGTCATAGTTTTTCAAATTCTTGCTGTCTCTCTCTTCTCCTTCTGGCACCTCCATCATGCAAATGTTGGTATGCTTGAAGTCAAGATGGTGGTGTAGTTAAACATGGCTTCCTTCATCACACAGTCACATCAAAATTACAACTAAACTAGAGAACAACCATTTTTCAGAAATATCATAAATTGAGTTGAATGGAAGTCTGACAAGTACAAAATTGAAGAAGAAACCACATCAAGACTGGTAGGAGGGGTGGAGACACCAAATGCGCTGGTCTCACACTCATGTGTGACAGATGACAATTGGGAGGGATATCTCAAGAACAAGGACTTGAACCCATACCAGGTCCCTCAGCCCAGGGTTCCAGTACCAGGAAGATAAGTCTCCATAACTTCTGGCTCTGAAAACCAGCAGAGATAGAAGCTGAGGAAGAGAGAAACTTCTGGAGTCCCAGGAAGTTCCTCTTAAAGGGCCCATACACAGACTTACTAGCACTCACTTCCTCTGAGCTCTAGCATGATGGCAGCAGATTGAGAACCATCAGAGACATAAAAGGAGGAACTGAATTGTCTGGCATAGGGCAAGAGCTGGAGGGGTAGCTTTCTCCCAAACAGAAGTGCTAGCAGAGGCCACTGTTCCTTTTCTGAGCCCAGCTTCCACAGAGCCACAGAGCTGGCAGGCAAGCTCCATATCTGAGACTCCATCAACCCAGCTCACACTATTTGCTCCACCCTGATGATTCCCTGAGGCATGTCCCTTTCAATTTACAGGCCTACCCAAGCTGTTTCTAGTGGCTTTTCCATATGAATGGCTTGTCTTGGCCTACGCTTCCAATTCCCCTGAATCCTCTCAAACAAGAAGCATCTGGCTTCTGTAAGCCTCTTACCTCTTGCAAAGTTGCCCCAGGCTTGGCACTAGCAGCAGCCAGCCTTGGGTCACTGCTTGGCCTCATGTGGGCACAAGTAGCAGCCATCTACAGATTGCTTTGTAGCTTATGCTGCGTGAATCTGTATAGAATACAGGCACTGCCTGACCTCAGATGTGCCAACACCAATGGAGGCTCAACTACAGCAGGGGATTGTACACAGCCCACACTGTGTGGGTGCATCTTGAGTATCCAGCTTGGATAATAGGGGTGGCTGAGCCACTGGATCCTACAGTACACCTGTTACCTTAAGCCATTCAACCAAGACTAGGAGACATGGCAACCCTGCTTAATACATAAAAACAAATACAGGGAGGCTGCCAACATGAGGAGACAAAGAAACATGGCCCAAATGAAAGAACAGAACAAAATTCCAGAAAAAGCACTAAACAAAGGCAGACAAGCAATCTACTAGATACAAAGTTCAAAACACAGGTTATAAGGATTCTTGAGGAACTGAGTGAGAACTTCAACAACATAAAAAAAAAAGATCCAGTCAGAAACAAAGGATACAATAATTGAAATGAAGAACAATTTAAGGGGAATCAGCCAAAGAGTGGGTGAAGCTGAGATTAAAATCAGTGATTTATAATATAAGGAAGCAGATCCAACCAATCAGAATAGCAAGAAGAAAAATAAATAAAAAAAAATGAGCACTGTGAAATCATCTTTAGATTACCCGTCCTTGGTTTAATACAATTAGATTTACTATTTTTTTGAAAGTACTATTTTTTTAGTAGTTTAGAGTGAATTAATTTGAGAGTAATTAATAACTGTTCAAAAATAACTCTGATACTCAAACTAATTTACATTGATCCCTTTTTGTTAGTTTTAAGAAGGCTTTACCATATCTAGAATTATTTTTGAGATTTTGTTGATAATAGCTAGTTAACCAGAAATTTACATCTCTATATAGGTACCTGAGTTAAAGATTCATGATTAAAGGAGGCAATTTAAATTTTTTATAATTTGTATTTTTATAAAGATGACCTAATACCTGGAGATTTCATCTTTTCATGTCATTATATTTAAAAATAAAAGATTATTGTAAAATCTGACATTATATGGCATACATTAAAGTATCTTCAAAGAAATTCCAAGTCACTTGTGAATCAAATTTTAAATCATACCTAATTATGATTCCAAGTCACTTGTGAATCATACTTAGGTCTTATCGTAAGTATGATTGCAACTTGTGGTCATATTGAATTTTAGTGCTGGACACTTTTCTATTTTATCAATGTGGGATTCTCAAAAAAAAAGGAAACTAAGTATCAATACTTGATATTGTGATTAGGCATTAGACTTTTACATCCTTAAACTCTTTTTAAAGTCTGCAGTACAGAATTCCATAGCCTTCAATACCCGGATCAAATTTACTTCTGACCACAGTAATGTGAACAGAGTGACTTCTTTGAAAATAATTAATTACTTGATGTATATCCATTTTGAAACAGAAATGTTAAAATTTCTCAGTAACTTCAGGAATTTATCAATTTATCTTTTTGTCAGCATTTTCTATGTGTCATTTAAAGACTCATTGACAGATACATACAGATTTATGATTGTTTTAAGTTTTTAGTGAGTTTCTTTTCTTTTTTTTTCTGTTAATCTGTACCGAAAATATGATTAGAGGGAAGAAGGGGATGGAGGGGAGAGCATGCACGAGAGAGAGAGAGAGAGAGAGAGAGAGAGAGAGAGAGAGAGAGAGAGAGAGAGAGAGAGAGAGAGGAACACAGATGCAAGAGAAACATTGATCAGTTGCTTCCCATATGTGCCCTGACCAGGGATCAAACCTGGAATGTAGTTATGTGTCCTGACTGGCAATTGAACCCGCAACCTTTTGGTGTATGGATGATACACCAGGGAACTGAGCAACCTGGCCAAGGCAGTGAGTTTTTTTATTTTATCGTTAAGTAACAACCCTGTTAAAAATCAATAATGATTATGTTCCTTCAAGTATATTTTATATAATAGAAATGCTACCTTAGGGTTCTTTGGTTAAGTATTTCTCTGAAATGTGTGCATAGATGTATGTGTGCTGACACATGTGCATGTATCAAACAGAATCCTTTGGCTTTCAATTTTTTGTCATTATTTAGATACATTGTAACTATTGTTATAACAGTATAAGCTGGATATTCTTTTCTAATATATCTCAGAATCTTTTGCCTGTAACTCATTCTTATATATTATGAATACTGATATATGCTAATATCTCTTACCTTATTTTAAAATTATTTATATTTAATATTCACTATATTTGACTTTCTTTCATTTGACATTTTTTCAAGGAACTTACTCAGTATTCTTTACTCTTTATTTTTATTTTCTTATAGCTTTGGTATTTGGTGAGGACTGAATGTATAAACCCTGCTTTATAGTTTTAATATACACATACATCAGTTAGCAAAGTCCTAAGCTACTTCCCTACCTCTAAATTCCTTCTGAACAATAAAAATCACTTTAAACATTTCAAATCTCAGTTTACCACTGTCTTTAATATTACTGTTTTCTATTATTTCAGTTTTATTTTTAAAGTTTGCAGACATAAAGGCCCCCATCAATGTTTATTTGATCTGTCATGTTGCCAGAATTCCCAGTTTATTTATTTCAAACAACTTAATCAATTATGATCTGGTAATATTGTTCTTGTTATTTTCTGGACATATTATTTAAACCATGTTCTACCTGAATAAAGGCAAAGTCATTTAATGAGTCCACACTCTGTTCAATGTGTGGCGATGGAATACAGAGATGGATAAGATATAAATCATATACTTATGAAGGTTTTAACAAAGCATATATTGGCTTCCTTCATTCAAGAGAAATTGATATAAGTATTCCTACCTGCCATATTATAATACCTGTCATAGTGCCTTGCTAATGTGATCTTGCTTAATCAGTATTTTTGATGGACTGGAAAGTGAGCGGAGGGAGTGATGACACAATCATAACTTAATGGGCTAGTTCTCCCTCAGGAGGGAGGTATTAACATATGCTCCCTGAGACAGATGAAGATGATGTACTGCACCTTTAAACCCTCTACCACTTAGGCCAAGTTTTCATCTCAGAAGGAGGAAGGCCAGGATGAGCATAACAGCCTGAATGGTCTCACTGCAGGTTGCTGGAGAAAGTGCTTGTACAGTCTCTTCAAACAGGTTCTAATGATTTTCCCTCACAGACGCCTCCATTGCATCACTGCCAGATGAAAAGTTTACTAGTGGCTCCTCTCCAGTTTGAGCCAGGCCATGCTTCCTCTGAGGGCTATACAGTTTAGGCTAGTTGGTTAATTAACAAGCGCTTAATAAACATCTGTGGTGTGTGGAGCACCGTGCAATTCTACTCTCTACCTACACAAAACCTACTCACACATGAAAGCTCCCTCCAGTGTCTGCTCCTTTGCCTCCTCTGCTGATGCTAGCTCTTTGATATTCCTCATCAAAATGATCTTCTGAACCATATGGCGTATAACATTCTAATATTTTCATTGTTTGGTTCTTCATTGATATCTAAACATAAGCTCTAACTTTTCAGCACAATTGAAAGCACAAGACTTGGTTTTTACAACTGTAAGCACAGAGACTTAATTTTTCTATTGTCATTTATTATACTTGAAATTTACTTGGTGATAATTTGTTGTTACTTAAGATACTATTTCCTAAAATGCATTCCAGAGAATGCCAGTCCTTAAGATCTTGTGGGAGAAAGGGCAGTTGGTGGTGGTCTATGTGGTCGAGTAAGTTTGTGAAATACTGCACGCTATTTCATTCCTCTTGAAAACACATAATACAATTTGCAGACAATTAAGACTTTTGAAATTCACATGTTAAACATAAAAGTTTACCTAGACATTTCTTAAACTTAACTCATTTCTTCTTTAATGTAATCAGATATAGTCTTCAGAAATTACATCTGAATTTAGATATCTGAATTAAGAATCAATATCAAAGGTAAAACTTAAATCTTTGGTTTTCTTTTTATGATGACAGTGTAGACATTTTTAAATGGATATTATCCTACAGGATAATTTTTGAGAAATACGTTTTTTTTCTTATAGCCAATGCTTATTGCCAATTGTATAATGAAGGTAGATGCTACATCTGAGAGAGAGCATCTGTTTAGCTAATGGCTGTGGTATTTGGAACATCCTGGAAGATGTCCAACAACTTTGTGCACGTAGGGAATTAAGTACTCTTGCTTAGCCTTTGAAACTATGATATGAGTGACACAGGAAAAAGGGGTGTGACACCTATCACCCTAATGATAATCAGGGTCCATTCAGTTGACCAGATTTTCTCTGTCACAGTGCTTTTACTAAATAGAGAGGGACTGCCATTTGGTCAAAACTGTCTAAATAACAGCTTCTATTCTGGAGCCTTAACTCAGGAGACTTTAAACCAGACGGTTTCCTTGTCATCAGACCAAAACTATTTCAATACAAGCAAATCTAACGTTATTTAGTCCCACTCGATACATTCTGCACCTGAAGAATAAGAAGGGAGAAAATTACTCTAATGGAAGTGGTGTTTCCATGTTGAAGTTTTCAGATAAATGGCTGCAGATTTTAGGAAAACCTTCAGTAATTGTTATGTCTCACTCCTGATGATATTAGTTTTTGATTTTTGCCAGTTTTCTCCATTGTAAATTTTTTTGTTGTCCTTTGGAAATTAGTAAATATTTTGTGGAGAGATATTTTTTCCTTATTAAACCTTTGCCTATTAAGTTTAGCATTAATTGATGACTCTTGCTTTTAATACATTTTATTAAAATATTTACCAAGTGGAAGAAATTTTTTAAAGTATTTCATTTATTTATTTTTAGGAGGAGGCAGAAACATAAGGGGAGAAGCAACAATGTATGAGAGATACATCAATCTGTTGCCTCTCACACACTTCCAACTGAGGATCTGGCCCACAACCCAGGCATGTGCCCTTATTGGGAATTGAACCAGCAACCTCTTGATCCACAAGCCGATGCTCGATCCACTCAGCCACACCAGCCAGGGCCCAAGTGGCAAAATTTTATCATTCTTCCTATACTAATTGGAAATCTGTAAGTAAGAGATATACCTTTTACCTTATTTATTTGCCTATGTATTCCATTATTAATATAGATTTATGTATTTTTATGGGCTTCATTACTTATCATTGTTTAATACTTTCCTTAAATTATCTCAGTTTTGGCTGTTGCAAGCTTCTTTAAAATGCTGTCTTCTGTGACTCCCATCCTTTCTTTGTTTTAACATTTCCTTGCTTTCCAGCACTCTCAGATGTTCCAGACTCATCTGTACTTCCCAAGGAATATCCCAGCCCTAGAATCTACCTTTTTTTTTTTTCAGGTATTTTTGCTTCTTTTTGGAAATTGTTTACAGAAACCATGATCTTGGTAGGTATATAGTGGTCTCATTGCTGTTATGACTTCTCAGTGAATACAGCTAGAAAAATATTTGTATGTAGAGTAACCCACATATATACACATCTACGTCTACTTTTTTCTTTTTTTAAATTTTTATTTTAATTGTTCTTGTACAGTTTTCTGTCTTTTACTTCCTCCCCAGCCCACTGCCCCAGCCCTCCCCACCTCCCTCCCATTGCCACCCCCCATAATTTTTGTCCATGTGTCCTTTAAACTGGTTGCTCTAAACCCTTCCCCTTTTCCCCTGAAATTCCCTCCCCTCTTCCCTCTGGTCACTGTCATTCAATTTCAGTGTCTTTGGTTATATTATGCTTGTTTCTTTGTTTTGTTGATTAGGTTCCTGTTAAAGGTGAGATCATATGGTATTTGTCTTTCACTGCCTGGTTTATTTCACTTAGCATGATGCTCTCCAGTTCCAACCATGCTGTTGCAAAGGGTAGGAGCTCCTTCTTTCTTTCTGCTGCATAGAATTCCATCGTGTAAATGTACCATAGTTTTTTTATCCATTCATTTACTGATGGGCACCTAGGTTGCTTCCAACGCTTGGCTATTGTAAATTGTGCTGCTATGAACATGGGGTGCATAGGTTTTTTTGGATTGGTGTTTCAGGATTCTTAGGATATAATCCAAGCAGTGGAATTGCTAGGTCAAAAGGTAAATCCATTTTTGGTTTTCTTAGAAAATTCCACACTGTTTTCCATAGTGGTTGTACCAGTCTGCAATCCCACCAGCAGTGCACTAGTGTCCCCTTTTCTCCACAACCTCTCCAACACTTGCTGTTTGTTGCTTTGTTTATGAAGGCCATTCTGACTGGTGTCAAGTGGTATCTCACTGTGGTTTTAATTTGCATCTCTCTGATAGCTAGCGATATCAAGCATCTTTTCATGTGTCTCTGGATCCTCTGTATGTCCTCCTTGGAGAAGTGTCTGTTCAAGTCCTTTGCCCATTTTTTATACATCTACTTTTTTAAATACGAATTTTATTTTTTATTATTTTATTTATCTGTTTGTTTATTTATTTATATTGTTGTTCAAGTACAGTTGTCTTCATATTCCATGTATCACTCCTCCTCACCCTACCCATCCCCACCTCCCACCTTCAATCCTACTCCCCTTTGGCTTTGTCCTTGTGTCCTTTATATGTGTTCCTCGACAGCCCTTCCCCGTTATCCCCCTCTGGCCTCCCCTCTGGCTACTGTCAGTTTGTTCTTTATTTCAATGTTTCTGGTTACATTTTGTTTGCTTTGTTTTGCTCCACTTACAGATGAGATCATATGGTATTTGTCTGTCATTGCTTGGCTTATGTCATTTAGCATAATGCTTTCCAGATCCATTCATGTTGTTGTGAAGGGTAGGAGCTCATATCTACTTTTTTATGTATACACATTATAATTTATGAGATCCAACTGGTATTTCCAATTCCAGTCGAACATCACAGGGTACATTCTGGCCTTCTCTTTTGCTTGCCTTTAACTCCTTTCACTGATAGTGAGAAACCTGGGTCTCATTACCCACCATCTATTTCTATAAGTTATATTTACTAGTTTCAGAATTGGTAACCCCATAGTGAAAATCAAATTCACTAACTGGAGTATACTCATTATATACTGTTCTTTTTCTTCTCTAATCTTACAGTATCTTGTCAAAAATTTTTTTATGATGTTCTTTAGTCTACTTTTCTCTGACTCTTTCAGTGGGTCCATGTTATTAATTTGTAGTAAGGTTGGGTTCATTTTTTATATTTGTATGTTTTTGATTCTTCCTGTATATCCAGTTTGAATTATTTATTGGTTCTGTTTATGAAATAATTTTGATTCTAAGTTGCAGAAATATATATAAAGTTTTCCTCAGAGAACTTTTTCTTCCTCCCTTTCTTCCCTTCTAACACACTTGCATCCCCCCCATTCTTTCCACCTCATTTTTTTCCTGAATTTTATTACTTGAATTACTTTTATCAAAACTAAGCAGATATATTGATATTTTCTTATTTATTTTTCTTTATGAAGGTTATATATGTTCTCTTGCACATTGCTTTTTACATTTAAAAATACATCCTGGAATTACTCCATATCAGTTAGTAGAGAGCTTCCTTATTAATTGTTAAGCTATATATGGAGTATCCAACATTCATAAGTGCCCATACATACAAACTGATGAAAATGACAAATTTTACTTATTGTGATGGCTACTTACATTTGAATCCAATAAAATGCCACATGACTTTCTGCTTACAATTTTATCTCTTTCTTGGCTTCATGAATTGGAAAATGATACGTGTCTTTAAGTTAGTCCCATGCACATGCTCTGGTTGGTGCTTATCGCTATCTTCCTTCCTGTTACTTCTTGCTTGAGCTGGCTTTTGCTTTATCTTGTGATCTCATTTTAAATTTGAGTCATTACTTTCTGGTTCTCCCATTCTGTCTTGTCCCAGGCACTTTTTCTCAGCCTTGGTTCCGTCTTGGCAGTGCCACACCTCCCAGCCCGTGTTAGTTTCGCTGTAAACTCCCCTGGCCATCCTGGTGTTGCTTTTATGACTAGACCTAGTCTAGCTGGGACTAAATGATCTGACTCTACTCCAGATTCTATCTTTTGTCTCTGACTTCTCTGTAGCACTGACTTACTCGTAACAAAATACCTGGATACTGTCCAATTTGCAAAATAGGCTGGATTTTAAAATTTAGAACATTTTTTTAAAAGAGGCTTACACCTTTTTAAACTACACTTTTGCACTGCTTTTACTCTATTTACTTAGGACACTGTTAAAGCAGCTTTCTGATGAAATTCACCTATTATGGTAAATATTTTCATTTCATGGAAGCCTACTGAAATAGAAAGTATTTTGAAAATAAATGAAACATAGACTGTTTTTAATGCCTACACATGGCCAGATGCAGCAAATTTTGACAGGTTGGAAATTCTTGATACATTAAAAGGGAAGATAAAAAATACGGTTCTGTGTTAGAAAGTTCTTAGTCTCCCACATCTTTCTTCATTTTTACAGATGAAGTTTCCAAGATCCTGATTAATTTTTCCAGAAAATCCAACTCATCTGAAAAGCAAACTTTCTGATTATTGAAATAATCCTGAATACATAAATAAAAAAGCAGGAATGCTACCACTGTGTTCAACTCTCACTAGAATGTTATGAGATCATCTTAATTCCCTCTTTCTGTTGACGCACATAACAATTGAGACATCAGATTTGAGCTATATCAAAAACAGAGGACAGCCAGTAGAAGAATAAGTGGAAACATGTGCAGAGAATATCTGTGATAAAGCAAGCCATTTCATTATCCACAAGCAGTTTGAGCCTTTTTACTACTTTCTCATCTATGGCAGAAATCAATTTGATTCTCTGTCACATCAATAGGGCATCTCCTCAATGAACCCCTGAGGTGGGTCTATAAAGGGTATCTGACTTTTTCATTAATGCAAAGCTATTAAAGTCATAAATAGGGCTTAACAGTGTTCAGCATTCATTGCAGAAACGCTCCTCTAACAAAGTTGTGTACAGAATAAAGAACAATTTCCCATTAATTCTGGCATGTGAAGGTGATCTGAAAATTGTTCCATAAAAATGTTGATTCTAAAGATGAAAGTGGCACAAGAGTGGTTAGGGCTGAATAATTCACTTTTTTTTCCTAATCAGGGTTAATTTTGCTTGTACTATAATTGCATACACATGTATTTGCTACTCTAAAAATACACTGTATATATTCACTTGTCACAGATGTCTTACGAGTCACTGTACAATATGTTTGGGATAGTGGAAATGATTTAACATTGGATAGAATGGCAAGTAAAATAAATATAGTATTTTAAAATAAATTACAGAGTTAACCATCCTGAGACATTTTAAAGTTAGCTTTGCCTAACTGGTGAACAGGATATTCATGATCATCTGTCTTTTTTTTTCCCCTGTATTTCTCATTGCTTGAAACAGATCAGATGTTGGTTTGTTCTACCAAGTAGTTTCTGAAATGCCCCATGTTCTTTCTAAATGTTCCTTTTGTTAAGATGAGTATAGGAGAAGTAACAGGTTGGTGTGAAACATATATGTCCAGATGAACATATTAGCTAACTATGAAACCCAGACATCATGTTAGGTGCCCAAAAATAATAATGATAAATAAGCATGGTCCTTGACCATAGACTTTATAGCCTATTATAGTCCAAGTAAGCATATATGTATATAAAATAAATAAAGATTGTTAAAAAGAGCTGAGACGAGCAGCAGTAGGAGGCCAAGAAGATAATTAGTAGGGGAAGTGTCAACTCCTATAGGTAGGTAGTCATGAAAAATGCCTCAGGTGTGAAAATTGAAGCTTGGACCTAGAGTTTGAAGAGGAAACCATAGGAAAGCTAGCAAGGAATGTTGTAGCTAAGAAAAGAGCTCTGCATGTTCGAAGAGTTGGAGGAGGCCAATGCAGCTAGAGAATGCTGCAGGGAAGTACAGGTAGGGAACCAAAAAAATGGGAGATGGGAAATTGGAGTTCTCAGTGAATAAAATGTATGACAAAAGTAGGTGGCATCTGGAAGGATGAGGATTTGCAGCCATAGATAAGAAGAGCAGAGTTTAAGTTTTCAGATGTATAGCAGCTCTAGATAATTGCAAATTTGTGGTGCAACCGAGGGGACATGTGGTTTAAGTGGTGACATGAAAATTTCAAAAGGAATGTTAAAAGAATGCTGTTAAAGGGATTGCCCTCATAGTTTTTGAGACAAGGTTAGGTATTACTTAAAGCAAGACTGTGAGGCAAGGGCTTTTTGAGCCAAAATCTTTTAAATATTTGCAGATTATGTTTTGTTATTATGCTAAATTCAAATCTCTAGGATTAGTACATCTTTTCTAATTTCTAAGTGGATGAAACAAACAGCTATTTAAAACATTGAAGATTTTTAGTGTTCTTCACACACATATGGAATAGTGGGAAATATGTTGCATTTTAAACTAAAACTGTCACTTTTACATTCAACAACAAATAGTCTGTATTGTACCAGAAACAAATAGCCTACTCATTAAGATAGTCAGAAGCAGTGATTCCCAAACTTTTCTAAGTGTCAGAATCACCTGGGCTGCTTCTTAAAAAATGCAAACTCCTGGGTGGCATCCCACATTCACTGACCACAATCTTCTGGAACTGTGCTTTGGAAATTTTCATTTTCAATAAGCACCCTAAATAATTCTTAAGATCAGGCAGGACTGGGAAATGCTGCTGTAGTGGCAAGAAAACACACTAGGGGTGAGGAAATCTGAACCCCAGACTCATTTCGCTGCTTACCAGCTTTTGATCCAATTACTTAATATTTTGGGGGTCTCATTTTCTTTTTTTTACAAAATAATTATTTTGAGGCCCTTCCACATAAAAATTCCTTACCATTGGCACTTCTATGTATGTGATTTGAGTAGAAATTCTCTATATACATTAAATTAATAGTTAAAATCTTGTAACTTCAGGCAACACATTAAAAATACAGCAAATACAAATGATCTGCTCAAGAGTCCTTAAAACTGATGATAGCATTTTTTTTTCTGATTTTCTGGAATTCTCAAGTGTTGGTCACTTTGCCATACATTTGTGAAAATAACATAAGAGATTTTCAAATTATCATTTTTTTATCTCCTTAAAAGTTTCCATTGATATAGCTAATCAAAAGAGAAAACAACTCAGTTAAAATTAACATTCTTACATCCAACTATTCTTATAGTCAAAAAAGACCATGATAGACAGCCAAAGAAATATGATTTTTAACAATAGCATTTTCTATTAAAACATGTCTAAGATTTAAAAACCATGTTTGTCACTAATAGTACAATATAGTATAACTTTTTAAGCATTTATTAGTGCTTTTAAAGCTGTGGGTTGCAATGCATTAGTGGATCATACCCGAAAATGCTTTTTTCTCCTACTTAAATAGAAAACACACACATACACAAAAAGCAAAAGACTTCACATATAGTAGGTTAACTATTATTTGGTGAAACTTCTATTTGTTTTATACTCATATGATACACATATTTTGGTATATATAATGAGATTTCATGTAAAATAAATTTATCATTGTGGTCACATATAACGTGCATTACTTACTGATCTATTATAAATAACATTAGTTAGTTTGACATTAAATAAGACCAATGACTGATATGCAAGAAAATATGAGAAAAATAACATAGCTCAGGCTCCAATGAAATATGACCACTAACTCAGTGAGCTTTGTTCACTCTGGTTTATAAGTACTCACTCCATCCAATTAATGTCCTGCCTCCAAATATCCAAATAGGAAGACCCAATAACACTGGTGCCTGGAACCAGAATCTAAATGAAACACATACAGCAATGTTACAAGGGAAAGTTAATGCTGTTCAAAATCGTATTCAGCACTAAATTTACTACCTATATTACAGGTAGATGTGAAATGTCAGTATCCACTATTTGCTGTAAATTTCTTAAGGTCAGAGATCATGATTTCTTTTCAACACAAAATCAGTTTTTCTCCCCATTGGTATAGGAAATATCTGAGAATTTCAAGTGGATTTACTAATTATCTTTCAACAACCGATTTTTTAAAAAAGACAATTTTGCTAGAACCCTTTGAGTTTGGAAAGTATTTATGAATTAGAGAGGTATATTTAGATGAAAAGAGACTTGGAGTCTTTGTCAAGTCTTTTCCCCGAACCTGACACACACAGCCATATGTCAGACCCAGAACATGGGACAAAAAAGCAAGTTGAGGGCTTTCACTGACAACGTGGAATTTGAAGTTCTAAGAACTAGATGTTTATTGAAAAACCGAACTGCAACTTGCCAAGGTCAGAGAGTGACATTTTTATAAATTAATGCTATCAGAAGCTGCTGGAATTTTCACAACTGTCTCGTCTGCACCAGCAGAAGTTCCAACAGAGGTCATACTGATTATGCTGGGAGCAGATCTGAAGACTTCCAATGCATACAAGAATTTTCTTCGAATACATAGTGATAAAACTCAACTAGATTTTGTTTGTATGCCAAACAGAAATATACCTATGCTTGTATGTTTACTACCTCTTCAGTTGTTCTAAAATGTTTCTCTTTTCATGTACATAAGCTTCTGTAAATTTTTTTTATAGTTTTCAGCAACAAGTAACAAAAATCTTCAACTAGACGTTTCAGTTTGATAGAGATAGGTTTGGATTGAAAGTAAGCAATGAAATAAATGATAAAACAACAATGAGGAAATGATAAAGGCTAAAGGAAAAATAACTAATTTTCTACTTACTTGAATATGTATTAACTTCTGAGAAGTTCATACCTAGGAGAAACTAGAAGACAGGAATTTATTAGAAATGAATAAATATTTATTTGGCTTTTACAGTTTGCTATTGGGTCATATATAAAGAACATTCTGAAATCATAATAAGAATTATGACTGTAAATATTCTATCAAACATTTCATTACATTAAAAAAAAAAAAAGATGGGAAAACAAGGACAACTCCTGAGACATGAGATGAGGCACATAAGTGGGAAATAAGAATAGGGTGTTTTAGTTTGGCTGTAATTTCTCTAATCTTTATCTACTCAAACTCCTGTCATCTCAGGTAACTTATTTTGCTGCCCTTTAAACCTTTCCAACATAGATTTTAAAGCAAATGGTCAATCCCAGTTCCTCATCCCTGAGGGGAGCTAAAGTTTCTTTGGGAAAAAGGCACTAGGGGAGGAATTTCCAGGCGTTTTAACACCAAACCTACTAAAACACAAAGCAATAATAAGAACAAGAAGATTGAGTTATACTTACTGATAGCGTAAGACCCCGTGTGGTCAGGGACCAGTGCCTTCTGATCTGACGGAGGAGACATGCCAATGGGTGGCTTCCAGCCCTGCCCCATCTGTGGCCAGGGAACCTTGGAGTGGTTGCCACAAGGCCTTGAACCCTGCTGGGGGTCATGAAAAATGCTTTTTACTATCTCAGTAGCACTCCATGTTCACTAAAATGGGAAAAAGCAGCCAGAAATGATAATCACTGAGCTGTCACAAAATAATTTCAATTTACAAATAAGCAAACAAACAGCACATTCCCTGGGATGGGGATGGGAAGCACATTTGCACTTTGTGGATATTCCCCATTGGGTTCTCTTATCTCCATGAGAATGTACAATGTCTGCCCTGCTCTTCATTCTATGGAATTCAATTACTTAATTTTTAAAAATATGAATAGTCTTTTTCCTGAAGTCACATTTTGACATATAACTCTGTTCTGACACTCTTCTGTCTCTTCTCTAGACAGATGCCTCTTGTGTGTGAGGGGGCAAAGAAATAAAAAAATTAAGTCCAATCTGTTAAAATAGACAGTGTTCCTTCTCTTAGACTCTTCTCCCCTGAAATCTCAAATCTCTAAGCAACAATAAGCTCACCTCATGATCCTGATCTGAGATGTTTAAGAGAATTTTAGAAAAGATTTAGTTTTTGTTTGTTCTTCATTGACATCTGGAATAACGGGAGATTACTATTTCTAGCCTTTCAAACAAAAGGTTTCGGAGCTTGTTTTGGAAGTAGGACTGCTGTTGTGCTGCTTCCATCTCCTCTCACTCATTGGGTCATCACTAACGTTGCACATCCTGTGCAACTTGCCAAATTGTGGTATATCTCTCAGTAGCAATTAAATAAAGGGAAGGAAATGACCAATAACTTATCCTGTGCTTGTTATTAGTAACTCAAATTACTTTGAACAAATGCATTTCTGTTATTTCTATGTGCCATAAAAAATGTAAAAGTATATGGGAATAATTATTTTAATTGCATAAAAACACATCTATTAATGCCTCTGTATTTCATATATGTATGATATTGTATCCATTGAAAAACAAAGAATCTAAAGTTTAATCAAATGTCTCATGTAGGTAATGAGATAGCCCATGAGATTATGGATCTGGGAAAAGGCATTCACTTATTTATCCGAAGTTAGTTGGAATCCCCAGCAGAAGCAAGAACATATCGTTATCCTTTTCACCCAGCTATAGCTAGCATATCAAATAATGATGCTGGGGCACATAATTTAGTTGTATGCAGTGCTGCCCTTGAAAGGTGAAGAATAGCCTCTACTCTGCTCTCTCGATTGCTCGTCGGAGAAATTGAAATCATAGCTCTCACATGTTAGTGGAGGGAGCTTAGAATGCTGTGCGGAGAAAGTTTTAAAGACTGAGTCCAAATCTAATTTTAGGGGACAGAATAGTGTAAGTGATTAGCGATATCTGCATACATACTGAATGGGGAGGGAGTTCTGGCCCACTTGCCACATATTTTCATCCCTGGCCCAGCCATTGTTATCCATTTTATCATTTAGCAATCTATTCTTCTGTTTGGCAATGCCTTATTAAACTTCAACTGTATGAACTTCCGGGCTAGATCCTAGGAAATCAGCATCCATGTTATAGCCAAAATGAACCTGAGGAAAGTTAAAACCTAACTTTATTATACAGCACCATCCTCTCATTTCCTTTCTCCTATATGGGGCCTCCATTTCAGATGCATATTTTTCAGATATCCCCTTTCTACTCTATTATTCTCTTTTGAGTACACACTCTTACTCTGTTCTTCACAATCTCATACAAACATCCTTTTTTCAGTCTGTAAATAATCACTGGTGACTTTTCGATATGGTTTCCGTTTAACTCCAAAGTGATGATTGAGTTATTATATCTGCCCAGTATCCTCAGGAACACTTAATTAACTCCTCTACTACATCTTCTATTACATGCATTTGCCACATTTTTGCCTATTTCGAAGTCCCCAGTGTTTGGCTCTGTTTTAAAGTATATTCCAGCTGCTTCCATATTGACTACTTCTTGGTGAAAGTTTCTCCCTCCTTAAGTGCTGTCTCAGATTTCATCATGGAGAGAACCCAATGATATGATTAAAAAAATGTAGACAAAATGGACTTTTTTTTTTTTTTTTGCTTAAAATTGCTGTTGCTTTTGGAATAGAAAACACTGTAGAATAAGTCCCCTGAACTCAAACTTTTTTTTTTAAAAAAAGTGTTTACTGAACTCTATAGTATTTTCTTGCACACCTTGGTTTACTTTAATCTAAAATCTACCTATGGGTGGATTGTTATCTCTTCTTAGTGAATTTCTCTCTAAGTCTGAATATTTCCTGTAGACATGATTGAATAAACCATTGTTTATCAATGTTTGAACTCCCTAGTCCTCTTTTTTCCCTAACATTTGAAAAAGTTAAGCTTAGAAAAATTAATTTAGTAATAACTTCATCTTTAATAAACAAATATTTTAATACATTAATATCTATAAAAAGAGATATTGATTACCCTAGATTTATTCATTTCGTTAGTATTAATTGACTACCTACAATGTCCTAGATAGTATACAGGAATAAATAAATCAGATATGATCTCTGTTTCTATGCATTTTCAGATTGGAGGAATAGATAAACTATAGTACTAAAATTGAACTTACACAATAATGGAAAAATTAATAAACAAAATACAGTTACAACTATTTTTCGACATTCTGAAGTAAATGTATAGGGTGAAGGATTAGCTAGCAAAGATAGTTGTTATCTAGAAATATTTAAGTTGAGATCTAAACGCTTAAAAAGAAAAAAAGGCCACACAGAGTTCCAGTTAGATGGAAATGCATGTTCAAGATGTCCAAAGTGTGAAACAGTTTGACAAGCTTTAAGCGTTAAAAGAAGCCAGGATAGCTAGGGTGTAATAGATAAGCAGGCAATAAAAATGAAATGGGTTTTAAGAAGTAAGCAGGAAACCAAAATTATGTAAGAATTTGTAGGCCATGATAAGGATTTTGTATTTTATTGAAAGTATAATGGGAAGCCACTGAAGGGTTTTAAGCAGAGGAACAACATGTCCATATTTATGTTTGCAAAAAGTCACACTGGTGACTCTGTGAAGCTTGGGTTTAAGAGGGTAAATATTGAGAACAGCAAAGCAGTTGCTGCATAAGCCAGATGATAGATGATAGTACTTTGGACTGTCTGAAGTCAGAGAACATGCTGAAAAAAATCATAGAAATTTTAGAGTAAGAAATGTAAGACTTAATATGGATCTAGTATCAGGAATAGGCATGATCAGGAAAATGAGAGAATCAAAGAAGACAGCTGGCCTAAATAACAAAACAAATCATTGTTGAGGTGGGAAAGTCTGGAATATAAACAGGTTAGTTGAGGAGGGCAGTGTCCTAAGAGCTTCATTTTGAAAATATTGCTTGGAACACCTGTTAGACAGTAAAGAAGACATGACAAGTAACAACTGACATATGAATATGGAACTCAGAGTAGAATATTTGGATCGAGATATAAGTTTGGAAATCAATAGCATGGAAAAACATATTTAAGTTAACTAGATTGAATTAAATATTTAGTGGAAACATAGAGAAAAAAGGATGTAGGAATTCAGTATAACTGAGAGTTTGCAATTATTAGAGTTGCAACTATAATGACAATACATGTTTAGATTCTTACCATTTGGTAGGAACTTCATGTATTTTAAATACTGGTTCATAGTCAAACTTCAGTAAACATTACTCGTGTGAATGAATGTGTATTCTTCACTAGGATAAATATTTTTATCTGTTTGAAATATGGTAGAACTTGTTCTCATCTCAACTAATGTGCTAAAACTAAAGACATGGATTATAGATGCCTACTTGTCCATGAGGGGCTAAATCCTATCCAGAACTGTCATCAAAGGTTTGAAGCTGGGAAACTGGTTCAGTGTTCTGTATATAGGAAGACAGCATAATCAAAAAGGAGAATGAGGGTATGGATTTCTTGGAAGAGTATAACAAGGATCATGTGTTGAGATCCCCATTCTCAACATATTCCAAGTTGAAGTACCTCAAACGAACTACATATAAATAGTGGCAGTACTCCACAGAATGGAAACTGACATCTCAGCCTGAAGTAGAATACACTCTGAATTGATGAAACTCATATTCTTAGCATAAGCTTCCACAAGGTGGAATGCGATGATAGTGGCCTTGAGCCTCTTAATGGCTCTTAATGTTGATGGGAAACTGTTGCCTGGATAAACCTCAAGGTTCAAAGTTAGGGGAGGCTGACTTTGATGACAGAGAAAAATTACAAGGCTGCAGTGGGAGTGACCTATGCTTCCTGAGCTTGGACTAAAGTGGGAAGTAAGAAATGTAACTGGCTTTATCCTTTTCCAAAAAACTTTTCCATAAGGGTTAACTGTGGGAGGTAAGGCAACCCTGCAGAAAGAAGCTGTGTGGAGTTCCCCGCTAGAGCAAGATTAAGGATAGAGTCATTAGAAGTAAAGCAAAGGGAATGGTCTGTGCCAGAAAATCAATGTGGGATGGCCAAACACACACAAGGTGGCCTGTGAGAGAAAAGGCTTGCATGCAGGCATCTGCCATTAGAGGACCCAATGCCAAAACATGGCAGCACCAGCTACCTATGATTTTTCTTCCATTCCTTCAATCCCACTTTCACCTTGTCCCTGGGCCTGCCTCTACAGGAGCTAGGAATGACAGCTGAAGGAGGATGAGGAGATGAAGCATGAATGAGAGTGCACATCAGTTTTACCCTCCTGCCCAGTGCAGGCTGGTTCCTGATCTGAAACATGGGCAGTGATACCGCTGTGAGGAAAAGAGAAGCCATAAATAGGAAGAGCATTTGAAGTTTTGAATTCCACTGCAATGGAACTTTAATATTTTCAGCTTATTTCATTAAGCTCAGAAGTAATTGCAAATTAATGGTTCTTCTCGAGATAGTATCCAAGGAATGGAAGGAAGAGCTCATAGAATGGGTTTGAGGGGCAGTGGTAGGAGAAAAATTAAATTACTTATTTTTTGCAACCTTCTGAAAATAGCTTGTGAATAACTTAGCTCTAATTAGAAATTATTCCCAAACTCCTATTACTACCTTCAATGATGTGTATATAACTGGAGAACTCAGGCTGAGAGAGAATCACTATTTTAGGTTACATATGTAATATGGCCCTCTGCGTTCAAGGTTGATGAAAGAAATGTCTCATTCGCATGAAATCAAACATCCAAACAATGCTGGAACTGTGCAGAAATACCACTTTCATTTTACTTTACATCAATTTTAAAATGGCTTTTCAAAGGTTGAAAATAATAATTAGAGTAAGAAGTGGAATACACTATTACTCATCCATTGCTGATCAACAGGCCTTTCTGTAATTTATGGGAGTGCCCTATTCCTGCACCTTCCGTTGTGCTGGCCACTAAGTCACATTTGACTGCTGAGAACTTCACTTGAAATGTGACTAGTGTCTAAGAGAAACTGGTTATTAGATGGTATTTTATTTTACCTCACTTATATTCACTTATAGGCATCTGTGGCTAGTGGAAGCACAGGTCCAGACTCTTTAAGGAATAATGCTAGTCTACCAACACATAGCATAAAAAACACTATTTTTAAAACAACAGACATTTCCCCCCTTAAACAGTCTATTTTGGACTCTTGCTTTAGCCATGTATCCTGTGTGGCTACATTTTGCTCTCAGCTATGTTACTGCCTGATAATCTATAATGCTCTTGCCCTCTTTTATTAGTCTGGCTAGCACTTTTACAATATTTAAAGGAAAGAGTGTATTTCTGCCACTGTAGAAAGTATCCTAATTAAGATAGATAAGTCATGCTACTTTTGTTTATGTCACAATTTTCCCTGTAGCTAGAATTAAATGATACTGTCAAAGGGCAATGCTAGTGTTTGATAGCTTTCAATATTTTTATCCACATCAAAAGACTAAATAAATGCAGTCAATATGCCCAATTCATAACTCTCTAGTAATTATTCCAATAAAGAGATATTCATGCTACCAAGCATCAATATATGCTCTTCATAGCCCTAATAAATCCTCTCCCAGAAAATGAACTATGTTCATCTAGGGCATTAGAGAGAATATTAGCAAACACCAAGCTCAGAATGTGATTAACCAAACTCTTCAGCACAAAGGGCTTACAAAATATGGATTTTTAAAACAGAAACATTTAATGAGAACTATCAAGAAAAAAGAATCATATCTTTAAAGGGGCTACATATTATATTTTGAGCGGTTCTTTAGGCAAGTAACTCAAATGAGGTTTTTAAATGGCACTGGCTATTCACAAGAACTCATTCTATAAATGTCTATTGCATAAAATAAAAACAATTACAAAATGATAATATCAAGAGTTATTGAATACCCTTGTTGGCTAACCCTATTTTAAGATATTCAGAGACCCTCACAAGAACCCTATGAAATAGATACTATTTTATTCCCATTGTAAAAATGAGGAAACTGACTTCAGGACATTGTCCAAGGCCATATATGTGGGGTGGGAAGGTTGTGGTAGTTATAAAATCCAGATGTCTTCAAAAGTCATACTTTTTATTCATTACATATTTAAAAATCTACATGTAAATATCCACTATATAATAAGACAAGTCACTAACAAGACTTGTCGTTAACAAGGCAGTGCCAAGCCCCTTCTTATTTCAGTCTGAATAATTCCAGCATTTTACAAATCTGCCTTGGTGAGTTTAAATTAGAGCAGTATGCTAGCTATATTGTATAAACTTTTGACTATTATATGGTTAGTATTTTTACTTGGTAAATCTTTTTTTGAAGATTATATAAGAAAATGAATAAATGCTTTTGACATTCTAGTAATTTAAGAAATATTTATGTCACACAAACATGCACACAAAGACACACACACACACCATATAAACTGCTCCAGAAACTCAAATTCTATTTGCAGATCCATTTGCACAAGAAGTGTTAACAGAGTGAAAGACCTCAGCTACAAATTACATGAACAGGCATTACTTTATCAATGTTTAGAAGAGGAAAAAGCACTTTGAGTTCAGGGGACCCAAGACAGATGTATGGAATGGTAGGGTATAAACTTTGCTTTTTTTGAAACTTTATTCTCCAGATGAATGAGAGAGAGAGAGAGAGAGAGAGAGAGAGAGAGAGAGAAAGGCACTGTATTAATCTATAAATCTATTTCTTACAATTCTGGATGCTGGGAAGTCCAAAATCAAGGGCCAGCTGATCCAGTTCTCCCTCTGGCTTGCAGTTGGCCACCTTTTGGCTGTCTTCTCACATGGCAGAGAAAGAGAGAAAGGAAGCACGCTATTGGTGGCCATTTCTTATATGGGCACTAATTCCATCATATGAGCTTTGTCTCCCATAACCGTAATTCCCTCCCAAAGACCTCATCTCCAAATACCATCACATTGGCAGTTAGGAATTAACAAAGAATTGGGGCACAGGCACAATTCAATCCACAGAGGGGACTTCACAACCAAACTTCAGGGCTCAATGACTCTTAGTAGAAGAGTGACTAATTCAACAGAAGAGTAATATAAGCAAGCATGGAAAGACCCAGAGCATCCAGACTTTGGAAAACTTAAGTATTACCACACTAAGGAGTTCAACATTGTTACGTACTAAATGTGATCAAAGTCATTAACCAAAATTCATTTTGTAAGAATATATAGGATGTTTTAAGAAGACAAGCAAGAGAGAGATATTTAATATAGAATGACTTGTCCCAACGTGAATGTGTCAGGAATTGCCTTAAGAATATGGCTCACTGTATAAAATGTGATTCAAAATGAAGAAATTAGAGTCAAATGGTTATGGCAATAAAAGAATCTTAGAAATAAACTTGGGATATAGGAAACAAATTATATATCTATATCTATAGCTATAGCTATATATAATATACATATATCATGGGTCTCTTGCTCAAGTAAGCACTTAGAAATATATAATAGCTACAGTGTATGGAAATAACAACTTGTTTGGAGGATAGGAAAAATGGGGCAATAAACTCAACAGCTGTCATTTAAAGTTTATTTTAAGAAATACTAAAAGGGGTGCATGAAGTGTAAGGCAAAAAAACATTGCCATTCCAATTTCTTAATGCAGCTTTTCTTAAATACAGTATTTACAAAATTGTTGGTTTAAGGCATTATATTAACAAACAATGATTTTAAAATCATTTGTTCATGTTTTTTTCTCTTACATAAGATAACATTTAAGTTCTTTATAATTAGAGAATGGGAGTTAAGGATGTTAAGGGAGAAAAAAACTAAATACAAAAATAAATATGAAATTGTTGTTTCAGGGAACTAACAAAATCAAGTACTCTAAATGACTCTTTCTGCTCTTTAATTCTAAACTTTGTAACAGTCAAAAAATAATCTTCAGCCTTAGAGTTTCCTAAACACAAAGTGAAAATGGTCCACTGGAGATTTTTTTTTAACTTTTGTTTATAAAACTGTCAAATTTGTTATTAGACAATTCTTACCTTTTTTTCTGGAGTGAGAGTAGCTTGAAGGACAATAAATGCTATGTTAGGAAAAAGTAATCTGTGTCCTTTGAGACTTTTTTCTACTTAGCAAGCAATTTTACTCCCATCTTTGACTCCCATGGGAGTTTAGAAACTCCCATCTTTAAAGGCAAGCATGTGTGTTTATCTTTTATATTTTTTAAATTAAGATATATATTTTTCTGTATTCTTTTTTTAAGGGTACCTATAACTGTATATTTCTTCTAAATTTTATCAATTTCATAACTTTTTCTTATTTTAAAATTTTTCATTTCACTTACATATACATGTTATATTATTTGCAACATAATATTTTCATATGTAGAATACTTACAAACAATGGTGTATAGAAGTATTTTTCTAAATTTCTTTCTATCTTATTTGGGAATAATGTAAATGTTCATCTTCAGGTATAGAATTCTTGACTTATTATTTAAACTTAAACACAAGTAATAATTTTGAAATCAATCATTTTAGTTGCTCAGTTATTCCAAATATTCTTTCAACTTAGAAATTGCATCCATTGTCTCTACCTCCTGTTTAGGAAGGTTGGTGAAATCTCCATTAACCATGAATGGTCATTCATTGCTATGCATAGAAAACCTTCATGACTGATTTGGATAGGTGATGCGGGCCCCAGCTCATGGGAAGAGATACAAGAAATTCACACGGACTACCAAGCCCAGTGGAGGAAAAGGGATGGCCAGGCCACTCTCTCAAGGGGAGGGTGCCCCAATTCTTGCCTTGGTAGACTTTTATTGGGTTCAATTTGCACAGGAATAAAGCTCATCAATCATTGTCAGGCAGAAATGATTAAACAATAGAAAACATTCAAAGAAGGCTGAGGGCCTATTTTGAGTCAGGGTCAGATAGCTAAAGGGCCATAAAACTTTTGGGAAACAAACTCATTTCAGGCTTGGACCCTTATCATTTAAATTGAGGGTATTAGCAAAATAGGTTTCATAGGATTTTATGCATTCTTTCTTAGGCCTGATCGCCCTAGGGAACCTGCCCTTCCCTGCACAGGGCTATACCCACCACTGGTATTGTTTTAGGCTTAAGGCATTGTTTCAGGCTTAAATCAGGCAGGGGAAGTAAGATGGCCAAGAGATTAGGAGACTTCTTGCAGTCAGAATGAGGACTCAGGCCATGTCAAAGCCAAGGGGCGAGGATCCATCACCCCCTTTTTCTATAGCACCCAAGTCCTTCCCTGGGGCCCCCTGTGATCATATGTCTTAGGTCATCCTTCCCTTGAGGAATCTTACCTATCATTGGCTAACCAATCAAGCATTGGGGCCAGGCAGGGTGAAGTAAAAGGAGCAGGGGTGCCCACCCTGCCAGGGAGATAAGCTTTGTCTCCTTAGTGGCTTATGGTCCCAAGGTGGCTCACTCAGCCTTAGCCATGGTGGGTTTCAGCTCCTAAAACCAGGGAGGGCAGTTTCCAACAGATAGGCTTTTGCTGAATCAATTTTTTTTCCTTCTTCCCCCACCCCATGCTTTCCTTTTCTTTTCTTTTCTTTTCTTTTCTTTTCTTTTCTTTTCTTTTCTTTTCTTTTCTTTTCTTTTCTTTTCTTTTCTTTTCTTTTCTTTTCCTTTCCTTTCCTTTTTTCTTTTCTTTTCTTTTTTCTTTTCTTTTCTTTTTCTTTTCTTTTCTTTTCTCACTCCTTGCCCTTCTCCTCCCTTTCTTCTATCCCTTCCTTTTTATTAATAAAATAAAGATAGTTATATGTGCCATGTGTCTGACTCAGAGTGCTGCATAATGGAAGGATTCTATTGGAAGGATTCATGAATAATCAGATTACTGTTAAGATATAACAAAGACTGTCAATTTTACTGGATTTCCTTTTGCTTAATCAGTTTTACCTACTTTTCATATTTTACTTTACTTCATTAACTTATCAAGGCAAAAGAGAGTACTTTGGGGTTGGATTGGGTGTGGAGAGGAGGGCATGGAGGCATTCTCATATAACCAGCCTCAGTGTCCTTCAGGAAATCCAGTGTGGTTCATTACAGTGGTTTGTTACAAGAATTTAGCAGATACTCTACAAGTGAAACTGAGCAGCTTTAATCTGGGAAGCTGTTAAAGAGTATACTAATAGATTTACACATGTTGGTGTGAGGAGTGTGGCTAACAAAAAATAAAACACAGTATTACTCAATTCCTAAAACCCATGAGAGGGTGACTAAATCTTTCTCACGCAATGTTTTTTTTTTCCCTAGCTTCCATGGCATGTCTATGATATCTTACAAACCTGTACAAGTCATCATTATCTAAAGTTGAGAACTAATCATCTTTGCTTACACACCAGCATTTTCTTGTGCATTCTCTGTATACACAATGGGAAAAACAATATATATTTTAAAGATTTTATTTATTTATTTTTAGATGGAGGGGAAGGGAGGGAGAAAGAGAGGGAGAGAAACAATGTGTGGTTTCATCTTGCATGCCCCCTACCTGGGATCTGGCTTACAATGCAGGCACGTGTCAGACTTGGCATTGAACCCGTGACCCTTTGATTCGCAGGCCAGCACTCAACCACTGATCCACACCACTCAGGGCAGAAAAAAGATATTTTTGGTTCAATAATCCATAGAGTAGTTGGTGCATATCTGCACCAAAGTTTTCAGTCTAATTTTAATGGAAATTAAGAATGATACAGTATTTAATAAAACTATATTGTTTGAAATTCTGAAATTATACTTCCTTTTTTACTTCATGAAATGATAATGCCAACTGAGAGATTTTGTTTGTAATTAAAGGTGTTTAGGATGTTATGCGGCAAAATAAAGTATAAAAAAAAATAAATACTTGTATTTTCCCCCAGTTACTTTTTAGTTGTACTATTCAATGAAAACCCCAGCTCTGTGAACCAAGGTTCTCCTATGTTCCATTTTTTCCTTTACTTGTTCCAGTAGTTTGGAGACTTCGGTGAACCTAACAATTACCTGGGACTTTGTTTAAAAATATAGATTCTTGCTACTCCTCTCTCCCCTATGAGATTCTGCCATCAGTATCATACCCTTTATTTACTTTACAATAACCAACTTATTTTGTAAGTTGAGATCCTTAAAAACAAAGGATGTGATTCTTTCAATGAGTTGATTCCTAGTCTTCAGGCATTTTGGAACTTACTGAATATTCAAAGTTTCTGGAATGAATGAATGAATGGGACACATTTTGAGTTTCAAAGGTTTTGTGGAGCTGCAATTTGCAAGTGAAGTCCAGGCTGTACACAAATTAGGAATTGCCCACTTTGAGAGCTACCTGTTCCCACTTCAGGGTCTCATGACAGGTGCTCAGCTCAATTCTGTTGAATGTTTTATGAAGCTTACAGGTGGGTTAAACTGCCATGTTTCTATATGAAATACGGAGCTTTTCAAGTAGCTCCACATCTGTCCCAGAACTTACTCTCTTATTACTTGCTTTGAGATTGCTTTGGAAAGGGAAAGGTAAACCACTGGTGGTTGCTCCGGAGAGCAGGGTGAGGCCAGCTGGTTCCTGAGTGCACAGGCCTGCACGGAAGTGCCCTGGCAGAACCCAGCTAAGGATACTCGCTTTTCCCGCGCTGCCAGAAGCTGAGCGGCAACGCGCTCCCGGGGGGTATTGTGTATGGGCTGGGGCCCGGAGATTGCAGGCCCAGGGCGCAGCTCCACCACAGGAGACAAGACACGCCTCAGACCGGGCAAATTCCCGGCCTCCTGTGGCCCCAAGCCAGCAGCCGCCGCCCGCCACCTCGTCGCCTTCTCCGCCGTTGCCCCGGCCACACTGCCGGCCCCGAACTAGCTCGCGCCTGAGCGCGTGGTCCCTTGGCGCTGGGACGCCGGCGAGGCTGGGACGGGACCGATGTGGCGCATGCGTGGTGGCTCCACCAGGCACGGGAGCTGCGGGGGCAGGGGCAGCGGTGGGGCCAGGAACGGGCAGGGCCGACCAGGCCGGGCTCGTGGGGGTGGCAGCGGTGGCTGCTGCGGCGTGGGCTGGCGCGGCCGTGCGGGCGGCGCCCGGCAGCAGCTAGAGGAGCGGTTCGCGGACCTTGCGGCGAGCCATTTGGAGGCCCTTCGCACGCGAGACGAGCGGGACCGGCAGAACGCGCGGCTGCGCGAGGAGAACGCCCGGCTGCGGCTTGAGAACCGGCGGCTGAAGCGCGAAAACCGTAGCCTCTTCCGTCAGGCCTTGCGCTTTCCCGGCGAGGGCGGCGACGGAGCGCCCGCGGAAGCGGAGGCGGCGACGGCTACCCCAGGCTCTGAAGGGGCCGGCAGGAACCCGAGGGCGAGTGGCGGCGACCCAGACAGCGAACCAGGCAGCCCCAGGGCCCTGAGGGCCCGCCTCGAGAAGCTGGAGGCCATGTACCGCCGGGCCCTGCTGCAGCTGCACCTGGAACAGCGGGGACCACGCCCGGGTGGAGACCTGGAGGAGCTGTCTTTGCGTGAACCTGAGCCCGGCCTCCGAGCCCGGGACCTGGAGCCCCCAGAGGCCTGGCTGTAGCCGGAGGCCGCAACCGGGGAGGGGCGGGGCCTCGCGCGGGCCCCTCCTCTCGGCTTCCGGCTCCCCCTACCTAGCGCCCTCCCTGGGCTGCGCTGGTCCGGGAAACTGGCCTGCTGTGCTGGTCCAGGGGACTCTTCGCGGAGGCTGAGAAGGGTGCAGGCCTCTGGAAACACCATGAGTAAAGAACATCGGCCTCTTGCGCCTACTGGTGTCCATGGAGAGAGGCCTAACGACGGAAAGGCGTGTTTGAAAACAGCAAGAAATCTGTCAGGCAACATGTCCCAATGCCTGAACTTTTGTGGGTTTCATAGGAAACCGTTATAATTTTTTACTCTATTTTGGTTCTTTGAGGAATGAATAATGCATTTTTTAGTTGGTTGTGGTTTTTTGTTCATTCTTCAATCCCCTAAAGCCTCCAGCCATTATCTTTTTTGTGGCCAACATTCTAAGTATTGTTTTTATAAATTGATATTACTTGGATTTCTAAAGTACCACCCTTTTTATTAAAAAGGTATTATTTATAACTTAGGAATTCAGTCTGCCTCTGGCTCTAGTCCTTATACATCTAATATATATTGATTTGTTTACCCCCTCCCAAGGAATCTTTAAAATTCTGCCTATAAGTGATCATTTAAATTGGTAAATAAATCTGGTGCATTAAAAATGACCTAAAAACATCCCATGACTATTATTTAAAGTTTGTTAAATGTTCACATGTTTTTTAAGAACTATTTTACATATTTTAATATCTAACCTGTTATCCTTTGCAAGCTAACTTTCTTTTTGCCATATATAATAGCATTTTAAATAATCTGAAGTTAGTGTAAACACTTCATTATTTTTATTACATTTTAGACTTGATATTAGCGTATCATATCTACTTCTCCTAATTTTGACTGCTTAAGAATTTTAAAGAAATTATGAATTGTTTGTATATCAGAAGCCCTAAAACAAGATGATTTAAGTCTCAACTGTGATCTCAATGGCAAAAAGTCATTAATTCTACACCAAATGTTCTAAAATCACTTCAGTGCAATTTGTTAATGAATAACACCTTTTCTTACTAAGTAGTAAAGAGGATACCATTGTATCCGATAAAAGTCGTGGGTGTAAGAGAGTGTTTAAATGCTGGAAAACGCTTCAATTCAAGAAAAAGAGAAACTATGAGAAGAATTTTTATTATACCTCGAAAAAATAATCATGAGTTAGAGTTTTTATTTGTGGCCTACTCTACAAGTTGCAAATATATAGCATATGATACAAAACAAGTTGCCGAGAAAAATAGTTTTGTGAGTTTTGTAGTCCTGGGTTTTGAAGGCACTGTGCGTTTTATTTAAAGGTAGTTGATATTTACTGTGTTTTGCTGCGTACACCCATGTTTTTGGCCCAAACTTTCAGGAAAAAAAATCTTTTAATTTTTTAATTCAATTTTATTTATTTATATTTAGATACTTGGTTTTTTTTGTATTATAAAGGAATTTTAGCGTTTACTTTTGAACATATATGGTACAAGAAATTTTATGTAATGTAATTGCAGATACAAGACCAGATACAAGGTACAAGAAATTTTATGTACTGTTACAAATTGATTAGTATACCCATGTATAATGGACATCCTTATTTTTCACTCACAAATTTGGGCAAAAAAGTACGTTATACACGCCAAGATACAGATAGTTGTGAATATTAAAGTCTTCCCTTATGACAGAAAAATGAGAAGAAACAGTGAAAATAGGTAGGTATATAAAAAGTATTTCTATCTCCTTTAGTTCATTTCCTAATTATGAAAGAAATTAAATATTTTTAGGTGTTAGTAGGAATTGCAGAAAGGGAAAAAGCATATCAGCCCTACTGCTACTTAACTTTGGGTTTAAATTAGTTAATCTCTCATCATTAAAATGATTATAACCTACCTAAAAATGTTACACAAATTTTAGTGAGATTCTGTGTATAAATGCCTGCTTCAAAGTAAATGTGCTGTCAGTGAGAATTACAATCCAAAATGTGGAAGTCATGAATGAATATTTTTCTGACACCTTCCCTTGCCGTTTGTATTTTGGTCCTTTATGACTTTATACATATTAACAGAGAAATGTTGACATTTTTCCACTTCTTTACTTGCTAATATAGTAAACACATAAGATAAAGCCCTATGTAATATGAGAATAATGTAATAAAGGTTCAAAAATATTGCCAATTGTAAAATCGGGAATATTCAACAAAAATTCAAAACGTTTAATTTATATAGTTTTTAAACACCTTTTGTCTTAAAACCATGTGCAATATAAATGTGTAAAGTAATGAGGCATGCACAAAGGACTATTTTTTTAGCTTAATTCCTGAAAACTTAAAAATTTTTAATCCAAAATGCCCCATAAAATGGATTAAGGCTAACTGTATTTTGACTTTGTTGAAGTTACCTGTTGATAATTGATGAAGTATCATGAAATAACATAAAAAATGTTATATTAAAGTATAGACCTGTTTAAGAAATGGGTAACACTAATTTTAGGAAAGTTCAATCTGGGACCTTGTCTAAAATAAACTAAACCTGCAGATCATCATACCTGTTAAAATAACATTTGATTTTCATAATTTCAAATTCGTTCTTATGTAATGAAAAGAGAGCTTGTAAGTTGTACAAATGAGCCACAAAAATGTGTCAGTGAGGCTATCTGACATTTTTTTATCAGCAACTTTTTTTGCATGGCTACTACTGTCAAACATATACTTTTTGTTTTTTAATGAAATTAAAATATAAATTAAAGCAATATAAAGTGAGTACTTATATAGGTTATAGAATACATTCTCCTTGCTAAATTTGAACACTGTAAATTAAAGATTACTTGAAAACAATTTTTTTGTTGTTTAAATAGTCTTAGATTTAGGTTTGCCAATTCATGAGTAGTAACAGGATGAAACTAATACCAAATTATTTAACAAACTGAATTATCGTTATATGTTAAGTAATTATTAGCAGCATGACTTTGATTCTAGTCCAAAATACCATTTTCTGTTTTATTACAAGGAAGAGATTTTTACTTAGAATTTGTCACAAAATCTTCATGAATGAATGACACAGTTTAATATTTCTGCTTAGTGATTAATAGATCGAGTATAAATTCTGTTCTATAAACTTTTTCTGATATATATCTTATCTATCTGATGCAGACAATATTTACACAATGCAAATATGAACAAAAAACCTAACATTTAGGTAATACCCACCTCTGACTTTATGAGGATTAATCATATTCAAATTTTAAATTAAAAGATTATACTCAGATAAGCATCTCTCAATGGTCAGAATTAAATTACATTGTGTTTTGTCCACAGCAGATTTTGTTTATTATAAAATTCATATTCAGAATCTCTTATCAGGGTCATCTTTGCATATTTCATGATTATTTATTAGTAAGGGAGTCCTTTTTTAAACCCAAATTGTCAGACATCTCTTATACTTTGAGACAATAGAGAAAGGACAACAGTGGGTTTGTTTGGTGCTTGATTCTTACTTGAATAATTAGCATTTTGTTCTAAAAATTGAGTTATCTAAGGGAGAAAATTAAACAATCTATCTCAGCAATTTTCAACGGGTGTGCCGTGAGAATTTTTAAAATGTGCAGTACCTGACTAGTCAGGGGCACTGACCTCTTTTCTCTTAGATTCTCAAATAAAAAAAATGATAACAGCCAACACAACATAGTTGTCTGGTGTGGATGAATTAAAATTACACCTATTTATTCTGTCAGATTGGCAAAAATAATACTTTTTCAAGTGCCATTGATTTTTAATAATTAGTTTATGTGTGCCATGAGATGAAAAAGGTTGAAAACAACTAATCTATATTATGCTCCATACTTAGGACTAATAAATGTGTTCCTTGGCCTTTCATTTTTCCAGAGCTCACTTTATCTTTGACTTTATCATTTTAAATATATAATGTATTTTGCATTTTATTCTTTTTTATCTTCTTTTTTTTAAATATATTTTATTGATTATGCTATTACAGTTGTCCCATTTCTCCCCCATCATTCCCCTCCACCCTACCCACCCTCTCCCACCCACATTCCCCCCTTTAGTTCATGTCCATGGGTCATAAGTTTTCTAGCTTCTACATTTCCCATACTATTCTTGCCCTCCCCCTGTCTATTTTTTTCCCATTATCTATGCTACTCATTCTCTGTACCTTTTCCCCCTCTCTCCTCCTCCCACACCCCTGTTGCTAACCCTCCATATGATCTCCATTTCTGTGGTTCTGTTCCTGTTCTAGCTGTTTGCTTAGTTTGCTTTTGTTTTAGGTGTGGTTCTTGATAGCTATGAGTTTGTTGTCTTTTCACTGTTATAGTTTTATCTTCTTTTTCTTAGATAAGTCCCTTTAACATTTCATATAATAAGGGCTTGGTGATGATGAACTCCTTCAACTTGACCTTATCTGAGAAGCACTTTATCTTCCCTTCCATTCTAAATGACAGCTTTGCTGGATAGAACAATTTTGGATGTAGGTCCCTGCTTTTCAAGATTTCAAATATTTCTTTCCAGCCCCTTCTTGCCTGTAAGGTCTCTTTTGAGAAATCAGCAGACAGTCTGATGGGAACTCCCTTGTAGGTGACTGTCCCCTTATCCCTTGCTGCTTCTAGAATTCTCTGCTTCATTTTAATCTTGGCTAATGTAATTACAATGTGCCTTGGTGTGTTCCTCCTTGGGTCCAACTTCTTTGGGACTCTCTGAGCTTCCTGGACGTCCTGGTAGTCTATTTCCTTTGCCAGATTGGGGAAGTTCTCCTTTATTATTTGTTCAAATAAGTTTTCCACTTGTTGCTCTTCTTCTTCCCCTTCTGGGACCCCTATAATTCGGATGTTGGGACGTTTAAAGATGTCCCGAAGGTTCCTAAGCCTCTCCTCATTTTTTTTGAATTCTTGTTTCTTCCTCGTCTTCTGTTTGGTTGTTAGTTTCTTCCTTCTGGTCCACTCCATTGATTTGAGTCCCAGTTTTCCTTCCATCTCTATCAGTTCCCCATGCATCTTCCTTCATTTCACGGATTGTAGCCTGCATTTTTTCATCTAGTTTGTGAGCAAAATCAACCAATTCTGTGAGCATTTTGATGACCAGTGCTTTGAACTGTGCATCTGACAGGTTGGCTATCTCTTCACTGCTTAGAGGAATTGGCTCTGGGGCTTTCATTTGTTTTCCGGTTTGAGCCATTTTTGGTGGGTTTTTTTTGTTGTTGTTGTTTTGGTTTTAGTCTGGTCGCGGCTATTACGTAGTGAGGGGGTGGAGCCTTAGGTGTTCCTCAGGGCGGGGCAGCCCAGTCGCTGGGTTGTGACGCTATAGGTGGGGGTGGGGTCCGAGAGGGAAAAATGGTGCCTGTTCCGCTCTCTTCTGGACTCCGGCCCCTTCCGCTGCTTCCCCTTCACCTGGATTATCTGCGCACGCGCAGCGCGCTGTTACATAGTGAGGTGGAGCCTCAGGCGCTCCCCAGTGCGGGGCAGCCCAGTTGCTGGGTTGTGACGCTGTATGTGGGGGCGGGGTCTGAGAGGGAACAATGGCGCCTGCTCCACTCTCTCCTGGATTCAGTCCCTTCTGCCACTTCCCCTCTGCCTGGACCGTCTGCGTGCACGAATGTGGGACCCCCTGGTCAGCCAGCTGCCTTGTGCGTCCTCACTGGGTCTGCAGAGTTGCCCCCACCCCGTGCCCGGGGTCCACCAGCTGCCGCCTGTGGGCCTGAGGACCGCCAGCCACCACCCGTGCACCTGGGAACTGCGAGCCGCTGCTACTTGCGTTCCTGGGTCCGCACCTCCACTTTTTCCTACTGCGACTCCGCCCCCTTACCGGTCTGGATGAATGGTTGTTGGACTTCTGTACAGTTCAATTTTCTATAAGTTCTGGTTGTTTTCTTGTTTCTAAATATTTGTTGTCCTTAATTTTGGTTGTGAGAGGAGGCACAGTGTGTCCGCCTACGCCTCCATCTTGGCCGGAAGTCCTCCTGTGATGAGAAGTTTTAAAATTGATTAGCAACTTTCAAATATACAACAGTACTAACTAGAGTCACAATGCTGTACATTATATTGACAGAACTTATTCAAATATTTTATTTCTAATTTTAATATAAATTCTTCTGGCTTTCTATTAAATATGATATGGTGGCTCAGTAGATTCCTAATTTTGTAGTGTTTAATGGCTATGATTATAGTTATGCCATGAAAAAGATGTTTTAGCTATTTATGTTGTAGAAAAGTTTATATAGCAATTGAGTTATGTGTTCCTTTAAATTTTGGTGAATTTCACATGTTGGACTTGGGGATAGATGGATAAATTATTTTAGGGGGACAGAGTAGCTATTGGAAAATTTTGTCTACTTAGCTGACATAAGTGTAGTTCTTTACACACTTCACCCAAAGTAACTGAAAGAAAGGTTTCTATTCCTCGGTCAGGAGAGAGGTTCTCCCTCTATCTTGCTGGACACAGAAAGGAAGCATGAAACCCCACACCCTGGCAGCTATTGTGTGATTATAAGGATGGCAGAGAGCTGGAAGAAAACTTATTTCCTGATGCCATCACTGCAGTCTGTTTGTCATGCCTGTAGTCTGTCCTACCTTTGGACTTCTATTTACATGAGAAAATACATTTCCTTATTGTTTAAGCCAGTTTGAATTAGGGAATTTTCTTTTTCTAAATTGTTTAATTAATTATTTATTTTTATTATTGTTTGAGTACAGTTGTCTCCATTTTCTCCCCACATGCTCCCTGCCCCACCTATCCCTGCCTCCCACCCTTGAACCTACCCACCTTTGGCTTTGTCCATGTGTCCTTTATACATGTTCCTTGATGGCCCTTCCCCTATTTTCTCCCATCATCTCTCTCCCCCTTGCCCTCTGGTTATTGTCAGTTTGCTCTTTATTTTAGTGTCTCTGACTATATTTTGCTTGATTGTTTGTTTTGTTGATTAGGTTCCACTTATAGGTGAGATCATATGGTATTTGTCTTTCACTTCCTGGCTTATTTCACTTAGCATAGTGCTCTCCAGAGCCATCCATGCTGTCACCAAGTGTAGGAGCTCCTTTCTTTCTGCTGCATAGTATTCCACTGTGTAGATGTACCATAGTTTTTTTATCCACTCATTTACTGATGGGCACTTAGGTTGCTTCCAGCACTTGACTATTGTAAATTGTGCTGCTATGAACATTGGGGTGCATAATTTCTTTTGAATTGTACTAGGGAATTTTCTTAATGGGAGTCAAAATGGAATAATATGATCACTACAATTACACATCAAAATAAGTGTCTCGTAAAAACAATGTTGAGGTAAAGACAATGGCTACAAAGAATATAAACTAAAGGCTGATACCTATGTTTGTATTTAGAACTCCTATAAATCAAACAAGAGAAAGAAAATTATCTCAGTTCAGAAAAAGGCTAAAGACCAAAATATAAAATTAAGGTGTTCTCTTATATTTCATAACTTAAATAATCACCATTTCTCTAATGATTGAAGGGAAAAAATCAGAAATCTGAACATCTTCTCCAATGGTCCTTATATCTAAATGATTATTACACCCTATAATTTTTTTTGCTTTAAAAATGCCTTTCATAGTTTTTCCTTTTTCTTCATAATTTTGGACATAGAGTATCTAAGAACCTTTGGGTTTCATTTTCTGTAGGGTGAGCATTGAGCACTGCAAATTTATTTTAGTTCAGAGGGTAAATTGGTGTATGTAGTATTTACCAATATTTTTTAAAGTAGGGCTTGCAGGTATGTTGAAGGCAGGTAAAAAAGTCTCAGATCTTCCATTTACATTTATTTTTATCTCATCCTTTTAAAATTTATTCTTTTGATGTATGTCCTAAATTTTTCTTAGTATAGAAAATGACATACAAATTTTACCTACTCAAAAATACTTTATAAATTCTGGTAATGTGTAAAGAATACTACACTAGCAGTCAGATAGCTAAGTTGCAGCATTTGTCACTTACTAGTTTTGGAACTTAAGAATATTATTTAATTTCTTTAACATGCAATTTATTTAAATTTAGAAATTAAATAATTGAATGTATCCAAATACGTATCATAATGAGGTTTGTTATGAGATTCAAATTAGACGTTATATCTGAACTAATACAAACCGAAATGAGAAAGTCATTATTTCTGAAGGATAATCTTTTTTTTTAATATCCCTTGGCTTTTAGGTCAAAAGGAATTCATCATTAAAATTATTTCAGTTTTTAAAAGTTTGTTTTGTCTCCTCAACCACTTCTTAAGGTTGAGGATTAATTTCTTAAAATGTTTTCCTATATATCTCTTTGCTTGCTTGGCCTTTTATATATTTCAAATAGAACTCAAGGTAGGTTTTATCCATCAAGTATCATAAGAAATCTACCAGATTAACCTGCAAATCCCAAATGTTGTATTACTGAATCTGTGTGCTTCACAACATTTTCTGAGAAGAATAAAAACACTTTTGTGCTTTTAATAAAGCACATCAGTACTACTAATAATTTTAAGACATCAAAACATCTGACTGTGAAGTTGATTATGTACTCAAACAGAAAGCTATAATCAAAAGGTTTCTAAATCCACTCTCCTTCCACAATATTTTTTTCATATTATTGATGTGGATGCTAAATTTCTTCACAAAGATGCAAAATAACTGGATCCAAAGACTCCTTTTAACTGAAAAGAAATTTTCACATTTTTTACTAAACCAGCATATATTATTGATGAAACACATTCATGTGATTTTTCTGAAACAGAATCAGAAACCTAAAAAGACAGTCAAATAAAAACAAAATGTCCAAACATAACTCCCAGATATCAATCATTGCCAAGTCCACACACTCCATCCTTCTCCACCCTACTTTCTATTTACCACATTACTGACTTCCCTTGGTTTTTTGGTTACAGGGCAAGGTTGGTTTCTAGTTGGATTTGGTCGCTAAGAAATACTAGCAGAAAGGAGAAAGGTCTGGTTTTGTTACATCTTTCTACCAAAAGTCACAGCTCCTATAAGTTTGTTTTCTCTGCAGAGCCCTCTGTCTCCAGGTTCTGGTGAAGGTTCTAGCCAAGGAGTGGGAAGTTTTAAGCTCAGTCTCTGCTGGTTTTGCTAACTGATACTCAACTTTTTGTGAATAGCCTTAATTAAACTATTTTAAAATTCCCCACCATCAGTGTGCTATTTATTGTGAGGACCCAGATTGATTCAAATGTAAACAGTGACTACTAATATTGATATCGAATGGTATGCTTTAATTTTTATTATGGATTTTTAAGATTCCATTGAGCAAAAAGATATAGTACATATCAAAATTTGATCTTCAATTAATTGAGTTTGATATTTTCTTGATTTAATGAACTAAAAAATATATATGCAAATTAGTTTTTTGACAAATAGGAAGACACTATATATCTATATTACTCCTTACAGATTTTTTCTTAAAAATTATATCTTAAGCTATACAATACCACCACATATTTATTATTTTAATAACACTTATGTGCAAAATCTCTGACCATTGGTAACACAACCTATCAGATCATTTCTTTCCTTGAAGTGTTTAACATCCAATGCAGAGATGTAGACATATGATGTAAGATAGGAAAGCAAAAAGAAAATATTGACTCCGCAGACTAGAAAGGACAGGATTCACATCAAGTCTATTGAACTATCACTATTTGAACGACTTCTTAGAAAACAGGTAGAGGACTAAGTAGGTGGGTCTTGTGGGAAGATTATTCAAGAGTAAGGAAACATAAAAGGATATAAATAGGGGTGTATAGGAAATGTTCTAGGAATCAAGACACTAGTATGACTAAAGTGAAAGGCATACAGGATTGAATTTAACATCCATAGACTGGGGTCAAATAGTAGAGGGCCTTAAATTCTAAACTGAGAATTTAATATGTTATTAGAGAAAAATTAAAATCATTTGAGCAGGTGATTGATTTAGAATTGTAGGAAAGTTCATGTCATGATCAGTAATTGGTCAACTATCCTCAACCAGCCATTTCCCAAACAAGTCACCTATTCACATAGATTAAGAACAAACACTGCATAGGTTAACTCAGCCAGACTCAAATCAGCAGAGCCACTGACACCTAAACTTGTAATCAACAATTAATGGTTATTGCAAGTCATTAGTTTTTTTTGGAGTTTATTGTGTATAAATAGATAACTGATAATAGGGAGTAATCTTTGCCAGCAGCAACTTTAGAGAACTGATGTTGAGAAGTAAACTGGAAGGGCCTAAAGAACAAGTGTAAACGACTATGGACATGGACAACAGGGTGGGATTGACTATGGAAGCAGGAGATGGGTGGGTCTGAGGAGAGCCACGGGGGAAAATTGGGACAACTGTAACAGAACAACAATAAAAAAAGAAAGAAAGGAAAAAAAGAGGCAAGTTGTTAGATCATAAGTTGTTGAGGAGTTATCAGGAATTAGGCAAGGAATATTTTAAAATAAGTCTCTCCTTGAAGAGAAGAACAGAACTGGAAAAGTTGCTAAAGTATTATGATTTTTATTGTGTGTATGGGATGGATTTAAGTGTTTTAGGGAGATGGGAATAATCTAACAAAAAGTAAGATGAACAGGCCAGTGGAAGAAGATATAATTGAAATAACACATTATCAGGAATGAGGGAACTCAAATGCACAGATGATTTGAACAATCTGGTAAAGAAATAGAAAAAAATCTTAAAGAAGAGATAAGGAGAAAGGGAAGTTGATGATAAAGAATGAGGCTGAAGAAAAATAGAGTGAGGTCATGCCTTTTCAGTGAGGCAGTAAAATCATCTGTTGAATTAAGTTAGCTGATTTTCTCTTCTTAAAGTAGAGCAAATTTTTAAATATTGATGAAAGACACTTAAAATGTAGCTAATTGGGGAATAAATCCAAGGATAACTGAGTGGTTCTGAAAGTCCAGGTGAGTCTTGATATAAAAAAAAACAACACTGTAAGTGTATAAATCATATTAGACCTCAGAAGAAAAAGCATGCAAGAAATGACTCTGAAAGACAAGTTAAAGATGCACAGAGAACTTTTTATTTCTAGAGTTTGTTTCACTAAATAGTCTCACTGGTAAGTCAATTCTAATGATATCTACTTCATATATATATATATGTATATATATATATAATTAAAACTGTTAGAGGAAGTAAAATTAATATAGATCATGCATGTGCAAAGTTGGGAATTTCATAATTTTGGAGACTTGACAGTATGTGTGTAGTGTGGCAGAATGAGTCAAAGTGGAGCTTTGCTACCAGGATTAGTGTTGGGGGGAGAAATACAAATTATTAATAAGAAATGTATGGAAAACAATGCCCTCTTTTTTGTTTATTGGGGTTAATAGCAGACTGTGAAGTTGATGAGGAAGAGTTCTTGGGTCCTTTAGGTGTAGTGATGGCAAACCAAATCTTCAGTTCCAGGATGCTTATCAGAGAGGGATGTTGACAAAGGGAAAGGATGAAGTAATGTTACATTTATACAAGATGGGAAGTGGATTTTATTGCCAGTCTCTTATGATTTTCTTTCTTTAACCTGCAGTCAGAAAATCAGTTGGACTCAATATCTTTACTTAGAGTACAGTGACATCAACTCATGGAATTATTGAAAAATCAAGTGAGATGAGTGTACATGAAAGTGCATTCAAAGTGTAAAACCCTATACAAATGAAAAAGATTTGCTTAAGCTAATGGCAACAATAGTTAAAATAACTTTTATTAAAAATTTATTTTAAATGATAAAATGTATAAACCTTATTATATTGCCTAAAAATAATGGTCCTGTCTCAAAATTATCAAAGCAATTAATCTAAAATATTTGTCATAAGAAATTACAATAATATCCTGAATGTAACTTATAAAATTTGTCGAAATACTTTTTTATTTGGGTGTTCAACATTCACCAAAGAAACCTAAATTCAATTACTTCTATCTCCACCAGCCCTACATATCTTAATGCTTCTATCCTGCAATGTTTATATGAAATATTTTTCTTATCACTTTATGCCACTTGAAAGTAACGACTTCTATGATGAGGATTATTTGCTCTGTTGGTCTACATGGGTGTTGATAAAACATAAAGCCATTTGACACAATATCGTTGAGCATTACTCTCTTTTCCCTGCTGTCTTAAGCAGGGAAAGAAACAGCATAATTCACCCTAATGGTTTGTATTCTGGCATTATGGAGATAAGGTCTCAATGAACATATATGACAAGAGGTGGGAAATTTTAAAAAATAACCTATTATTCTAAGCACAGTGAGAAGAGTAATGAAAGAATAGTATGGGCAGGTGGTTGTGAGTCACTGTTGCTGAGCTGATCCAGTTTATGTGCACAGAGTTCTCCTCCCCATTTAATTATCCTGATCTGTATAACTTCTCACCAACTCATTTAGTTTTAGAGAAAATTTAAAAGTGAATATTCCACACAATGTGTAAAAGGCAGTCTCTTCAAAGGTCCTGGAAAAGCTGGCTAGCCACATAGAAAAGAATGAAATTGGACTTTTATACCATATATAAAAATTAAACTCAGAATAGTTTAAACACTTAAGTATAAGCCCAGAAACCATAAAACTCCTAAAAGGAAATATTGGAAAAAGGCTTCTTGACATTGCCTTTGGAAATTTCTTGGATGTGACACCAAAACACAAGCAACAAAAGCAAAGATAGACAAGATCACATCAAACTAAAAAGATTAGGCATAGTGAAGGAAACCATTAACACAATGAGAAGGGAATCCACAAAATAGAAGAAAATGTTTGCAAACTATGCATATCTCTTATAAAGAGATACTATCCAAAATATATAAGAAACTCCTGCAACTCAGTAGCAAAAACAAACAAAATAACCTGACTGAGAAATGGATAAAAGACTTGAATACACATTTCTCCAAAGAAGATATACTAATGGCCAACAGGTATATAAAAACATGTTCAACATCACTAATCATCAGAGAAATGGAAATCAAAACCACAATATCACCTTACACATGCTAAGATGGCTATTATTTTTTTTTAATGTTGATGAGGATGTGCAAAACAGGAAACCATGTATATTAATGGTGGAAATAAATTTGGTGCAGCCACCATGGAAAACAGAATGGAGTTTCCTCAAAAAATTAGAAGTAGAATTACCATATGATTTTGCAATACATACTTTGAGTATGTATCCAAAGGTATTGAAATCATGACGTGAAAGAGATATCTGAATTTATATATTTATCACAATATAATTCCCAATAACAAAAATATGGAAGCAACCTAAATGTTCATTTACATATAAATAGATAAAGAAGATGTGATTATATTATATAGATAGAGATAACAGAATATTATTCAGCCTTTAAAAAAGAAGGAAATCCTGCTGTTTGTGACAACAGGGATGAACCTGGAGAATATTATACTAAGCAAAATAAGCTAGACACAAAAAAGGCAAATACTACATGGTACCATTTACAAGAGGAATCTAAAATAGTCAAACTCATAGCAGCAGAGAGTAGAAAGCTGGTTGCCAGGGGCTGGCTGGGAGGAGGGAGATGATGAGTAGGGAGGCATTAGTCAAAGAAAACAAAGTTTCAGTCATACCAGATGAATAAGACCTAGAGATCTGTACAACATAGTGTCTATAGTCAACAATTATACTCTACTGCATACATAAAACTTTGCTAAGAAAGTAGATCTTACGTTAAATGTCCAGACATACATACACACAAGATAGAGGTCAGCAGGAAACTTTTGAGGTGAGGGATACAGTATTGCATAGCTTATTGTGATAGCTTCATAGGTCTATACATATCTCCAAACTCATCAAGGTGTTTACATTAAATATGTATATAGTTCTTTGCATGTCTATTATACCTCATTGAAGTAGTTAGAAGGTTTTACTCATGTAACTGAATATTTATTATTGAATGGTAACATTAGGTAAATGTACATCAGGTTTTTCATTTGAATGCAAGTTTCTCTAATGCAAAAAGTGTATCTTATTCTTTTTGTATAGCCAATAAATGCCTAGAATGTTATAGGTAATACATATTTTTGACTTTCGAAAAAAAGTGAAGATTCCCAAGTTGAATTGACAAAAATTACTGTACTTTCTCATTTTCCAAAAATTTTGAAAGGAAGGAAATGAGTTTTCTTAGAGATGTATCTAATTGTTTGGCAATAATTTGTGGTCCTACAAAAATAGGACTAATTATCATCATGTAGGCAGGGAAGCTTAGGTGGCAATTTGTAATTTTTAGCAGCTTTTTACTTGCAGCATTTTAAAGTTGCTGCAGCAGGAGGTAAAGCACTGTACAAAATCATGTTTATTTCAATAGAAATACTTAAAATGTTACATTATGGAATCACTAAAATTGAGTTCAGAGCAAATAAATGCATTTGTCCTGTTTATATTATTTAAACTTATTGTGTGTTCCATATAATGGTGATGTGAGTTTTGGTTTCTGTAATACCCTCTTAAGTATACTTGTGACTTACATTGGTAGTCACGTACATACATGTCTAATAGACTGGCCACTGTGGCAGCCTCTAGACAGATATGACTTGAATATCTGAGCAGTCTGAACTGAGATCTACTGTAAGTGTAAAATAAATGTTGGATTTAAAACATTTAGAAAAAATTTAAATGTCACATTAATAATTTTTATGTCAATTATATGTTGAAATTATAACATTTTCATATACTGTATATCTCACCTAAATAATAACAAAATTAACTCTATCTGTATCTTTTACTTTCTTAACTTGGCTACAGGAAAATTTAGAAGCACACATGTGACTGCCCTTATATTTCTTTCATTTTCTTATAATGCTCACTCAAGAATATGTTTATTGATTTTAGAGAGAGAGGATGGGGGAGATAGAGAGGAAGAGAGAGCAGATGAAAGAGAAACATCAATTGGTTGTCTCCCATGCATGCCCCAACCAGGGATCAAACCCACAACCTAGGTATGTTCCCTGACTGGGAATCAAGCTCGAAACCTTTTGGTGTATGGGACAACACTCCAACCAACTGAGCCACCATGCAAGGACACTTCCCTTACACTTCCATTGAACCGTGTTATCTAATAAGTACAGAATACAGTGGAATTATTTTTCTCACTTTTAGAACACCATTTTCTAATACTGTAGCCTTATATTACAATGATTTTTACAAAGTAGATCTCACCGTTTAGGTTTGTATTCAATGTCTTATCTACTAAGGTCTTAAAACCACAAGGTCTGTTTTAAGAGAGTTGCTGATAGGCAGCTCAATACTGTCCCACAGTTTTTTAATCTATCTCAGTTACTTGCAAAGATATTTTGTCAAACTTCCCATAAAATGTATTTAAACAAAACAGTTGCAAATAAAGTCAAATAGAAACAAAACAAGATAGAGGAATAATAGGTTTTACTCTGAGATAACATGTTTATTGTAATTAATTAGTCATTGAACTTTCTTACCCGAGGAAAAGGAAAAGATAACCAATGTCTTCTTGGCCTGATGGTAGAGTAAGAAAAAAATTTGACAACATCCATTGTTAGGAACTGAACTTCTTATAAGGTAGTCTTATCTTCTGTATGGTAAGCAAATTTAAACAATAAATTTAACATAAATTTAAAAAGCAGAGAAGTCCCTGTGAGGTGAGGAAAATCAGTCACCTGAAGAGCTACTGCTGCTATAACTAGTTATCCCTCCGATGACCCTCCTACACGGTCTTAGTTGCACATTTGCTTCTTTGTTCTGAAACAATGGTGACAAGAATAGCAGCCGTATGAGCCCTCTTTATCAAATTTCACAGAGTATTTGAAAAATAAGAGGTGAAAATTTTCAACAATACTATGAGCGATCAAAATAAATACAAGGATTGATTTAATCAAAACTTAACTTGAGGTGAATTAAAAAGTTGTATAGTACAAATGGAGAAAAATATTTTAGCAGTTTTAAAGAAAACTAAACCTATAGAAAAGATCATATATGGGAAATTTTAAAATTTGTATATTTGTTTTAGTCAAATCTGAAAGATATACAATTTAAATGAGCAGAAGGAAGTAAGAAGATCGTGGTAGAAGTGATGCTGGAGAAGTAGCTGAGAGCTAGAACTTCCTTGTAAACTGTGAAAATAAGTTTGAATTTTGCTCTAAATGTTATGTCAAGTCATTGATTTTGACAACTCTAAATAAAGAATATCATTTTATTATATATATATATATAATCGGTCCGACTGCTTTGAAGCAGTTTGAAGCTCAGGGAATAGATCAGATCTATATATATGAGTTTGGGCATCAATAAATAGGGAGTAGAAGAAATCTTCTGGAAGTAACTATAGATAGAATGGAACAAGGGACCCTGCATAAATATTTGTATTTCAACTAGAAATGCTGAGGCCAGAAAAGAAAACTTAGAAGGAGTAGTTTGTGGAACAAAACAAAAAAGCAGGAGTCTATGACAGGAATGAGGGGATTAATTCTTAAGTGTGTCAAATACTGTGGGCACAAAAGTGGCCATGAGATGTGTCATTACTGAAGCCATTGTTGACATTGACAAGAGTGGTTTCAGTGGTGCAGTTAAAATAAAAGTTTTTGGAAGGTGACAAAGTGAATCATGGATACAAAATTATTAACAATTTCAAGATTTTTCTGTTTAAAGGAGTAACAACAAAATGAAATAACTGAGCAGATACAGGATTAAGAGACTTGTTTCATTTGTTTTGTTTTTTAAAATGATGGAAATGATAAAATAAAATAGAAAAATTGATGATACAGGAGCAAGAGCAGTGAATAGAGGACCAAAGTCCTCCAAAGAGGACATAGAGGGACAAGTGGATGGAAGCCTGAGCTTGTACAAAAAAACTGGCCTTAGAAGAAAGAGATTAGGGATACTTCATTCTTTGTCGTAAAAGGAAAAGTGGATAGTACATGACAAGATACAGGTGCGATGGCAGATTTATTGGAGGGATTCTGAAGCCATTCTTGTCTTCTTTTATTTTGTCAACAAAGTGTGAAGCTAGGTCACACGCTGAGGTGGAAACAGGTGGTTTGTCTTATTACAAAAGTAATAAAGAAGTTGACTCTAATAAAGAGAAGCTGTCTGAACCTCTTTTCAAGGTTGTATACTCCATTTTCCTTCCAAGTAAACCCACTGCTGTCTATATGACTCTAAATGATTGGAGGATTATCTACAACCTAGGTGTTTGATAGTTCTATGTCACTGCTTGCAGCATGTGGTTTATGAGTGGGTTATGGAGGCCAGAATATAATAAATACTGAACTATTACTTCAGTCACATTTTGTGTTTTTTGAGTCATCAGTATTTAGAGCAAATCTGGAGGATAACTGAGAGATTATCTATACAAATGCAGGTTGAGATTTAAAATAAAAGAGGCAGCATTTGTGTTTCCTTGAAACAAGATTTACATAGAAATTGAACATAGATTTTATTCTTGTTCATAGACATAAAAGATATAATAACATATCACAACCAGAACATGGCAGATAAATGCCTCTATTTTATTTCCTTGGAGCTACAGAAAATCTGATATCAAAGGCAAACATGAAGAATGGTACTTGGATTATGATTATTATATATTTTTGCACTTTATTTTTAAGGTAGTCCTATTCTGATGTGAAGTTTAAGGTGAATTATAACCTATGTATGAAAGTTGTCATTCTCTATTGGAACTTAAGGAAGTGTGGCAGTTCTTGGGGTCACTGATGGATCTTTAAAGATTGCTGAATATGAGAAGAATCTACAAATACTATTTTAAAACTACAAAACCTTAATTTTATTATCTTTTGGCAATAGCTCATATTGTTTTATTTGGTTAATTGGTGTTGTGAATTTATTCTTTATCATTGATCAAACAGATAAATATTCTAGATGTGCAATTTCTATCTGTTTTGAAAAAGATCCTGTGTCACTTTACTCTTTTATGTTAGGGTTTTCTTAAAACATATTTCTATAATAAGTTAATAATATATCCAATTTGGAGACATAGGAGACAATTAATGTTATAAATCTTGGGCTCTAGACTCAGGCAATCCTGAGTTCCAGTTCTGCAGGCTCCATTGAGTTGTTGTAAGAACTTGAGTTATCATAAGAACTTCAGGTCACTGAATCTCTTGTAAACTAAATTTTCTCACAAGCTAAACAGGGAAAATAATAGCACCTCCACATTTATTGTGAGGATACATTGAGAAGGCGGAATTTCACTTTTCTTCAGTGTGTTAAACATGTATGCCAGGGCAGCAATGGCATCATATATGTAGAAGTTTCCTCATAGGCGGTTGGTTCCCAGATATTGATTTCTTCACTTCTCTCTTTGAATTTTTCCTTTTTCATTATTAAAATACAAACTTATTATAGGTAGGTATAATTTACATTTTATTTTCTAACATTTGATGTATACAAACATGCATTTAATACATATACATGATATGAACCATAATATTAAAATTAATACCTTTGAATTCATCACCCAGTTTAAGAACTGCAGTATAATTAACTGCTTCATCAGCTAGGTGCTTCTTCAGGATCCCATCCTCCTGACTCATGGTCAGGAGTAGCTATTATTTTAAATTTGAATTTGAATTTATTATTCTTCCTTTTAAAGATATACTTTTACTATAGTCAACATATCGCCAAAATATATAGCTTATTTTGTTTCTTTTATTTATGTAGTTTCTGTTGGCAATATTCTTAATCAATGTATTTCTAATATTTATCCATGTATTTAAACATGTTTTACATTTAATTTTAAGGTAATAAAATATTCCATTATAAATATAATGGCTAAATTATTTTAGTCTTTTTTTGAGATTTGAGTTGTTTCTGTTTTGTTATTACAATCTATGCTGAATCTTGTATGTAATTTCTGATCAATTCATGCCTGTATACCTCTAGAAAAATAGATGAATTTCAGAATCTTTGTTTCAATTTTATTTATTTATTTATTTAATATTTTTTGTATATTTTTCCCATTACCATTTAGTCCCCTTATACCTCCCTCACCCAGAAATCACCACACTGTCGTCCATGTCCATGAGTCCTTTTCTCTTTTTGATCAATACCTCCACCTTCTCACTTCCCCCACCACTAGCTGTCATCTACTCTCCATCTATGGGTCTGTCACCATTTTCTTTGTTAGTTCTTTGTTCATTAGATTCCACATATGAGTGAAATTGTATGGTGTTTGTCTTTCTCTGGCTGGCTTATTTCACTTAGCATAATGTTAACCACGTCCATCCATACTGTTTTAAAGGGTAAATTTTCTTCTTTTTTATGATTAAGTAGAATTCCATTATGTAAATGTCCCATAGTTGTTTTATCCATTCATCTATTGATGGATGCTTGGGCAGCTTCCACATCTTGGTGATTGTAAATAATGCTGCAATGAACATAAGGGTACTTACATTCTTTCAAATTAGTGTTTTGGGCTTCTTTGGATATATTCCCAGAAGTGGGATCACTGGGTTGAAAGGCAGATCCATTTTTAATTTTTTGAGGCATCTCCATACTGTTTTCCACAGTAGCTTCACCAATCTGCATTCCCACCAAAAATACCAAAGGGTTTCCCTCTCTACACATCCTTGCCAGCACTCATAGTTTGTTGGTATATTGATGACAGGTGTGAGAAGATATCTCACTGTGGTTTTAATTTGCATTTCTCTGATGATTATTGTTATTGAGCATCTTTTCATGTCTATTGGCCATCCATATGTCCTCTTTGGATAGGTTTCTATTTAGGCCCTTTGCCCATTTTTTAATTGGTTTGTTTGTTTGTTTTGGTATTGAGTTCTGTAAGTTCTTTAAATATTTTGGATATTAATCCCTTATCAGATGCATCGGTGAATATATTCTCTCATTCTGTGGGTTGTCTTTATAATTTTTTAATGATTTCCCTTGCAGTGCAAAAACTTTTAAGTTTTATACTACCCAAAGCAATCTGTAGCCCTGGCTGGTGTAGCTCAGTGGATTGAGCGCGGGCCTGCGAACCGAAAGATCGCGGTTCGATTCCCAGTCAGGGCACATGCCTGGGTTGCCAGGCCAGTTCCCGTCAGGGGACATACAAGAGGCAACCGCACATTGATGTTTCTCTCCCTCTCTCCTTCCCTTCCCCTCTAAAGATAAATAAATAAAATCTAAAAAAAAAAAAAAAAAAAAGCAATCTGTAGATTCAATGGTATTCCTATCAAGATTCCAATGACATATATCATAGAACTAGAAGAAAGATTTCAAAAATTTATATGGAACCATAAAAGACACTGCATAGCAACAGCAATCCTGAGAAAGAAGAAGAAATTTGGAGGAATTACACTACCTAATATCAAACTGTACTATAAGTCCATAGTAATCAAAACAGCCTGGAACTGGCATAAAAAAAGATGCATAGATAAATGGAACAGAACAGAAAATACAGAAATAAACCTGCATATTTATGGTTACTTAATATTTGACAAAGGAAGCAAGCACCTACGATGGGCTAAAGACAGTTTATTTAATAAATGGTGTTGGGAAAATTGGTGAGATACGTGCAGAAAAATGAAACGAGACCACCTTCTTACACCACACACAAGAATAAATTCAAATTGATTAAAGACTTAAATGTTAGACCCAGATCATAAAAATCATGGAAGAAAATATAGGCAGCAAAACCTCGGACACTGCTTGCAGCAATATTTTATCAGATTTTTCCCCAGGCAAGGGAAATGAAAGAAAAATAAACAAATGGGACTACATCTTTGTTTCAATTTTACATGACTCTACTAGTATATTGCATTTCAAAGTGATTGCACCAATTACAGTCAAATAAGTGTTATATAAGATTATTCGGTGATCATGTACTTAGCCTTACATTTTAATATTTGCTTTACAGCAAGTGTCTCTATTGTATCTGTCTATATCCATTCATCAGTTTGTCTTATTCTAATGCATTCAAAGTAAGTTGAGGATATTAGCACTCTTCAACACAAAAAACTTTAGCATACATGTGACTAACTAAAGTTCAGCATTTCTTTAGGTTAGCTTCTTTTTCCCCCCTCCCACCCACATTCCCCCCCTTTAGTTCATGTCCATGTGTCATAAGTTCTTTAGCTTCTACTTTCCCCACACTATTCTTGCCCTCCCCCTGTCTATTTTCTATCCACCATCTATGCTACTTATTCTCTGTACCTTTCCCCCCTCTCCTCCTCCCACTCCTCTGTTACTAACCCTCCATATGATCTCCATTTCTGTGGTTCTGTTCCTGTTCTAGTTGTTTGCTTTTGTTTTAGGTGTGTTTGTTAATAGCTGTGAGTTTGCTGATTTTTTACTGTTATATTTTTTATCTTCTTTTTCTTAGATAAGTCCCTTTAACATTTCATATAATAAGGGCTTGGTGATGATGAACTCCTTTATCTTGACTTTATCTGAGAAACACTTTATCTTCCCTTCCATTCTAAATGACAGCTTTGATGGATAGAGCAATCTTGGATGTAGGACCCTGCCTTTCGAGACTTCAAATACTTCTTTCCAGCCCCTTCTTGCCTGGAAGGTATCTTTTCAGAAATCAGCTGACAGTCTGATGAGAACTCCTTTGTAGGTGACTGTCCCCTTATCCCTTACTGCTTCTAGAATTCTCCCCTTCATTTTAATCTTGGCTAATGTAATTACAATGTGCCTTGGCGTGTTCCTCCTTGGGTCCAACTTCTTTGGGACTCTCTGAGCTTCCTGGAATTCCTGGAAGTCTATTTCTTTTTCCAGATTGGGGAAGTTCTCCTTTATTATTTGTTCAAATAAGTTTTCCACTTGTTCTTCTTCCCCTGCTGGTACCCCTATAATTTGGATGTTGGGACGTTTAAAGATGTCCTGGAGGTTCCTAAGCCTCTCCTCATTTTTTTTTTTTTTTTTGAATTCTTGTTTCTTCCTTGCTTTCTGTTGTTTCTTCCTTCCTTCTGGTCCACTCCATTGATTTGAGTCCCAGTTTTCCTCCCATCTCTATTGGTTCCCCATGCATCTTCTTTCATTTCACGTATTGTAGCCTGAATTTTTTCATCTAATTTGTGAGCAAAATCAACCAATTCTGTGAGCATCCTGATAACCAGGGCTTTGAACTGGGCATCTGATAGGTTGGCTATCTCTTTGTCGCTTAGAGGAATTGGCTCTGGAGCTTTGATTTGTTCACCAGTTTGAGCCATTTTTGGTGGGTTTTTTTGTTTGTTTGTTTGTTTTCAGGTTAGCTTCTTTAGGTAAAATATGCATATGGTGAAATACACAGATGTCATGTGTACCACTTCATAAATTTTGACATGTGCATATATCTGTTTTAATACAAATGGATATTAATTTATCGAAGAACATCACTACCATGCCAGGAAGTTCTTTCATGACTCCTTTCAGGCAACTTTGGCATTTCTTCCATAAATAGTAACTGTTCTGATTTCTCTTTTTCACTATATATTTATTTCTATACAAATGGAATCATTTGTGTGAAGGTCCTTTTGGATCACTGTTTTTTTTTTTTTTTCATTAAATTTCAGATTTAATTTGTCAACTTTCAAAAAATTGCATTAGAATTTTCATTGATATTACAGTGAATCTTTGCATAAATTTGAAGGTCTTGTTATCCCTGAAAATGATGTATTTCTTCAATTATGTGAATCTTCTTTAACATATAGCAATAAAATTTTATGTTTTTCTGTAATGTTTTTACATATGTTTTGTTAAAAATTTCCTAAGAACTTTATATTTTATAGCATTATAAATGATAGTAATTACGATGAAAATGGCACTGATGATGATTATTCTTTAACTGTTCCCTCCTGGCATACAGCATTAATTCTGTTATAGTATATTGACCATATATTCAAACACATTAATAAACTTTCTTATTTTCTGTAACATTTTATAGATTCTTTTGATTTTTTGTAGTAATAATAATACCTATGAATAATAACTTTTTATTATTAAAATTCTAATAATTTTTCCCTTTTTTCACTGTGCTATGATGCACCAAATTATGTTAAATAGAAGCAATGATAATGTCCATCCTTACCACTTTTTTTTTTTTACTTTTAAAACGTCCTCTTTTAGGAAAATATACTTTTTAAAATTTATTCCCATCTATTTTATATTTTTGAAGAGTTTATAATGATGTGGATATTGAATATCATTTTAACATAGACTCTGAGATGATCATATAGTATTCTCCTAATTTTCTAAAAGCTAAAGTCATACAAATGTTAAAACCTTCTTGTATTACTAGATTAACTTAAATTGATAGTGGTGTACTACATTTTTTTCTGTAATGCTGAAAGTAGAATTTTAAAAAAGATTTTATTCATTTATTTTTTGAGAGAGGAGAAAGAAGGGAGAAAGAGGGAAACAAGCGCTGATGTGGATCAGTTGCCTTTCACACACCCCCAGCTGGGGACCTGGCTCACAGCGCTGGTGTGTGCCCTGACTGGGAGTCAAACCTGTGAACTTTCAGTTCATGGGCAGGTGCTCAATCCACTGAGCCACACCAGCTAGGGTTAAAGGTAGATTTTTTTAATTTTGTTTAAGACTTTTGCATGTATCCTTGTGAGTGAAATTGTATGTAGTCTTCTATTACTTAAATGAAATTTATCATTATACATTAAAACCTCCTGTCTCTTTCTCACATTCTCTTCATACTCAAACTGCTTCCCTAGTTTCAACTAGTTACCATTTATCAGAGCTTCAGAGTATGTTAAATGCTTCCTCAATTTCAGCAATTTAACCCATTGTGATGGATTTGGGTTTTCTCCAGACACAATGGCATTTTGTTACTTAGTGATGAAACCTAGAATAGCCAAAGGCAAAGTTTTCTTATTTATTTGGGGAATTCTAGCACAAATGATTTATGGCCCACATGACATTGAGGGACTCCAGAGAAAAGCATAATTTGACTCCTTACACAGTCTCAAATTAGGCATGTTTTGACCCAGATTTGTGTAAATGTAAAAAATGAACAAACATTTTCCATAATGTATAGTAGTGTTGCAGGTTTATATGTCTATCTTTTCTGGTGCCTTATTTTTGTTCTGGTGTCTGAGGCACACAGAACAGCTATTGTAATATGCATTCTGTTATTTTTCATTATTTTTACCCCCTTACAGCTATTATGTTTCCCTCTATCCTTTCCTCCACATTTAATACATTACTTTCAATTGTGCTTTCCCTTATATGAACCTTGTTCATTACCAGTAGAGAAAAGTAGTCTATGTGTACTTAAATTTTCCTTGTCTGCATTATTTTCTTTTGTTAAGAAGATTTGAGGGATAGCAAGATAGAGATGTTTATATATAACAAAAACTAATAAATGTAAATTTTATCATTTATAAGTCATGCATTTTCATAGTAGTATTGATGATAAAATAGGAGGCCATATATCTTTCTTGAGAGGAAGGAGAAATTGTCTTACAATTAATAATCATAAAAACATTTTTATTATATAGATATAACAATATAGATAGTGTTACTTTTAGTAAGCATAATTAATTATCATCAATTTAAGTTGACTAAAATGGAGATTCTGAAATTCATTTCTGCATTTATAATTCTAAGAGAGATTTTCTAAAATAATTTTCTGGTTTATATCCTCATAAAATTACTCTGACCTTCAACCCTTTGGTGGTATTTTAGCAGCATTGCTTCTCTATTACTATATACATGTGTATGCTATTGTATTTTTTTGTTTTATTTCCACATGAAATTTTGCTATCTTTATCAAAAACAATTGGTAAATTAAAAATAAAGTTTTGTCTTTTTTTATTTTTCCAAACTTTAAAAAAAAACAACTTATATATGTGCGTTATTTCGGGGATTATAAAATGTGAGCTCAATATATTATATCTGTCTGATTGATTTCCCTGTTATGGAAGTTGAATCCAGAAATCAGTCAAGTATAATTACTTCAGCAATGTGCCAGGCATTGGTAGGTTATTAGGAGCGTTGCTATCAGCAAACCATCCAGGAGCTACTAGTAATGTATTTTGAAACGTTTTTGTATTAGTTTTTCATTGCTGCTATAACAAATAACCACAGATTTAGTGGCTTAAAATGACACAAATTTATTGTCTGAGATTTCTGGATGTTAGAAATATGAAACATTTCAATAGGCTGCTGTCAAGGTAGTTGCAAGGGTATGTTTCTATGGGAGGCTTTTGGGGAGAATCTATTTCTTTTAAAAAATAAAGTTAGAATGAAACTTTATTTCACATTTATAGAAACCATGACAAAAATTTACATATTTCCACATTACAAAACATTTCAATGAAATATTTTTTGCCATAAATTATCTTGCAGATTTCTATAGTGAAACAGCAGTTTGCACTGATTAAGGTAACACAAAAATAATAATAAATGATTGTTTAAAAATTTTAAATCTATATATAAACATATGACTTCATTATCAATATTCTATACAGTCCGTTACTAAATTATGCCCATTATCAATTAGCACTCATTTTTAAAGACACATTCCTAACAGGAAAAAAAAATAATGACAGTGCAGAAATATCAAGAACACATTTATATTGAACTGTGGTAACTATACTGTATATACTGAGTTCTGACTAAACTTTAAAGCTCATACATTTGTTTTTAAGTAGTTTTCTTAACCAATAATCTAAAATTTTGACTATTTAAAATCAAGTAATTGCTACTTTTACTTTGTACAAAAACTAATTTTTAAAAACTCATCTGGCAAACTTGAAAATTTCCAATAAGTACATTGGCAGATAAAGGTAAAGCAAATTTTTCTAATGGATTGTTCATTTCCTAGAGTAGTTGATTTTAAATTTAAGTACAAAAAAGTAAGCTAAAACTCTATGTTGCGAGGAGAATCATTATACAGCAAGTCATCTACATTTATATCTACAGCAAATCATCTTAGCAATTAAAATGTACATGTACATCTACATGTACATCTACATGTACATCTACAGCAAATCATCTTAGCAATTAAAATGTTTAAGATCAGTATTTACTATCCTAGAACATAATAGAATATGACCTAATTATTCTTCCAGTTAATACAGAAAAATATATCTGCAGAATTATTTTTTACCTGGGCTGATGATTCTTGTAACTATATAAGTGTAACTTTGGGTTAAGTATAGTTTAGGAAGTACTGTTGGAAGTTTGAAGTGATCTTTGGTTTCTATATAAGTATAAAAACATTTTAAATGCCATAATATCTGTGACTCCAAATGTCAAATTACAGTATGAATTAATAGCAGATGTCTGTGGCAAGGAGAAAATATTTGGTCTACTATGAGGATAAAAAGAAAAAGGAACACATTTCTTTTCTAGAGAGGAAAAAGAATATTAAAAAATTATAATAGAGAAAGAAAACATGGTCCCCCCAATAAAAAAAGCCATTAACTGAAGAGCTCAATATTACTTTTATTGACACTTAAAACAGTATCCCTATTTTTGGAAGAATGTAATAACACTTTTTTAATCATTCTTTTTATATGTTATAACCAATAAGTATATATGAAAATATTTATAAAAGTACAAATTCTGTATGCTGATCAAGTAGTTTTAGAATAAGTCCACAAAATCACAACATTCATAAATCACTTATATCTTAGCCACTCATTTATACCTGAACAAGTTTTCATTAAGTATACTAATAATTTTCAAATGATGTAATACAGATTGTGGTTGTACTATTTTATTATTTTGCTGAAATATATTTGGGAAAAAGTAGCTAGCTTCTTCATCTATTTTTAACACTAGTATATTTGGGTGATATTATGTAGACAACTACATGTATACAAACTTAAAATATCATAAATTTCCCACAAGGAGGTATTATTTAGTCTGTCAATGGTGTGTATTTGCAAAATATTTTAACACTGCAAATATCACAGATTTTAAGACAGGGCACTATACTGCACTATAGTGATGCCGGTGTGTACTTCTACACAAGGCAGTGATATCAATCAACTGAAGGTAGGAGTTTACCAATCAATTGCATGATATCCTTCATTTCCTGTTAACTTGAACTGTGCATCATGTTTTCACAGGTTTGAAAGGTTGCAATGACCAGATTTACCAATGTTTAAACTTTTTGACAGAAAGAGAACCAAACAGGGGAACTAAAGGATGGAAATCTTCATGGCACTAAACAACAGAAATATTTAGGCCACTGATAGGACCCTGGGGAAATGCTGCATGGGAAGCCAGCAACTAAGTGCAGTGACACCGCCCAGTTTTTGCAGTGTTAAGGGTAGTGTATAAATGCCCTGGCTGGTGTAGCTCAGTGGATTGAGCGCAGGCTGAAAACCAAAGTCTCACCAGTTTGATTCCCAGTCAGGGCACATGCCTGGATTGCAGGCCAGGACCCCAGTGGGGACCACGTGAGAGGCAACCACACATTGATGTTTCTGTCTCTCTTTCTCCCTCTCTTCCCCTCTCTCTAAAAATAAATAAATAATATCTTTTAAAAAAAGAGTATTATATAAAGAATAAAGCTCCTTTCTGAGAAAATCCTCCCCAAAGTAATTCTGTTTCAAATAACGTCATTCTCCACTTCTTTATTAAAGCTCTTATATTTTCTGCTGCCTGCTGAATCCAGATTCATCTTCCTTTGAATCTGGTGGAAGCCCAATAATATCAAACCAAGAGGACATAGCCATGCTCTATTTATTTATTTATGTATTTAATTTATATTGTTGTTTAAGTACAGTTGTCTCCATTTTTACCCCACCACGCCCCCCATCCCACCCTCAAACCTACCCCCTTTGGCTTTGTCCATGAGACCTTTATACATGTTCCTTGAAGGCCCCCCATTATCTCCTATTATCCCTCTCCTCTCTCCCTTCTGGTTACTGTCAGTTTGTTCTTTCTTTCGGTGTCTCTGGTTGTATTTTGCTTGCTTTTTTTTGTTGTTGGTTAGGTTTCACTTACAGGTGAGATCATATGGTATTTCTCTTTTACCACTTGACTTATTTCACTTAGCATAATGCTTTCCCGTCTTATCCTTTGTGACGGCATGGATGGAACTGGAAAGCCATGTTCATATTTAATGTTACATGTATAACTGGTGCATGTGGGGAGATATATTTGATATGTGAACTACTGATACCTGCAAAGGCTTCTGCATCTACCAGTCAATGACGAAAGATTACTACAGCTGCAGACTTCTTGGAGACAGCACCATGTTGGGACCAAGAGCATGTGTTAGAAGCAGAGAAACTATTTCCTTGCTTTTTCCAGCCTTTACAGACAGCCCAATTCCTTGATTCAGAGTGCCCTCCTGCTTTCAAAGCAAGGGCCCAGTGGCCAGTGGAGTCTTTCTCATGCTTCATTGCTTTGATATTTAGTCTCCTGCTTTCCTCTTTCATCTATCCAGAATTATCTTTGTATTTTAAGGTCATTTTATTAGTAACCTTAATTCCATCTGCAACTGTAATTTCCACTTACGAGGTAACATAACATATTCATAGGTTCCAAAGTTCGAACGTACACTGCGGGGGACCCTGTCCTGGGTGCCAGATGTGGGGGGGCTCCACCCGCAGAGCCCCATCCCTCCGTCACGGATGAAAGTAAAAACTACCAAGTCATCTTCTGCTTGGGGAGGAAAGGGGTCAAACTCTCAGAGAAGAATGACCTAGAGCCCCATCCTCACTAGGCTTTTATTGGGCTCAAATACACTGGAATACAGGTTTAACATGTCAAAGCAATCTGAGGGCTTAATCTGAGCCAGTGTTTGTCAGGAAGGGGGGTTGCCAGACTTTGGGAGACATCCTCATTTCCTCCTGGGACACTTATCACCTCAGGAAGGGCACTCTTAGCAAAGCAGGTTTCACAGGACTTTAGGAATTCTTTCTTATGTCCGGATCACCCAAGGAGCTGTCCTGGCCAGGACAGGGCTGCACCGCTCACCCTCACAGTTTCAGGCTTTAAGGCAATTAGGAAGCAGGAGACATCTCCCAGACGGAAATGAGGACTCGGGCTATGTCAGAATAGCCGGGGGGCGAGGGTCCATCACATCCTCTTTGCTACAGCTCCCCGAGTCCTTCCATGAGGCCTTCCAAGTGGTTGCGTCTGGCTTAGGTTGCCCCTCCCATGAGGAGTCTTACCTGTCATTGACTGCCAACCAAGCTATGGGGCCAGAGATGGGTAGCAGTGCTCCTGCCAGGGAGATAAGCTTTGTCTCCTTCGTAGGTCACATCCTTGTGACAGAACAGACCCAGATGAAGTGGGTCCCTTGGGCTCTTACACAGCCCACCATGTGGTGAGGGTTACAACTCCTGAAACCAGGCTGAATAGTCCGCAACAGCACACACCTTTGGAGGGGTCATTATTCTGCCTACATAGTGCAGCATTAGCATAGGTACCATGCCTAGTTTTAGTCCTCCAAAACAAAGGACTCAAAGTGTCATCTGTAAAAGTTAAGTCTAAAATGTCTGTTAAAAAGTTATTCATTACACACAAGTGCTGCAAAACTTTGTTTTTGGTTGATTTATTTAGATATTTATTCTTAGTTCTCTAGTCGATTTTGCCTAAATTAAAATAATATAGGTTTACGCTCCCAACCAAACGTGAGTTTCATTTTTAGAACTGTATTAATTTTAGAAACAAAGGACCCTGAAGGATACTTGTGAATTTTAATTAAGTACATTCTACAATAAAGTGAATAAAATTTCAGAACCGAAGGACTCAGCTTCTGTGTAAGACAACAAAACTGGCAGCATGGTTTAACACTACTATGTATTCTTTATTTCTTTATGGCCTTATTTATTTAACTTTTCAGGGTCAAAAAAAGTAATAAGTATTTGATACGAGTGTATGAATTTATAACAAGTGCTTGTGACTCTAACTTTCAGCGTCACCTGACCTTCCTGCTTGAAGTGATCTGATTAGGTCAGCAGACCTGATGGCCACTGTTTCATGTATAAACAAAAGCCTTAAAAAAAACAAAAAACTAGATTTAAAATTCACTGACATGGTGGAGATAAAATTTAGATTGAATATCATGGAATAATTAACATTATATTCATGCTGTGATCATTTTCACTGGTACTGAGCTAAGACAGATTACAGCATGAGTTTCTCAGAGGCTCAGGAGTCCCATCCTATTGTTTATCTTCAAGGCCTCAGGGTTAATTTTGGCTAACTCATTGGTTGGGAGAATGTTTTTGATGGGGCCTGAATGCTTAAAGGCATAGGTCAATGAATTTAATTGGTCAATGAGTTTTTATTTTATGTGTTGGGCATAAATATACAGCAAGAGTAACTCTAATAAAAAAATTCTTTTGATTATTAGGCACCTAAGGAAACTTTGGATGCACCAGGAGTTTGCATCCTTCCCAAGGCTGTAACTTCTGCATTTTTTTGATATGATACTAAACTGACATTTGCATCTCTCAGGTCATTTATATGATGGCATTTTAGCTACCCTCTTTGAAGTCAAACTGCCTGAGTAGCCACTGACCCCAGTCATCTTTCACTATGTAGGTCTTGTGTACTCAAATATCGTTTTACTGAGAGATAACTTCATATCTCCGTTTGGAAGGAACAGGTTTGTTCATCAGATTAAACCTTCTTTGTTATATTTGAAACCAGCCCAAATTTGCAAAGAGGTAAAAAAGAATCAGGGTCTTTTTATATTGCATATTAATTACACGAATGGGTTTTATATCAGTTATCTTTCATTTTGTTTGCTTAGAATTTGGTTTCTTTGGTTGCTGAGAACTTGGAGAGACAATTAAAAACTAAACTTAGATTTGAATATCAACTCTACTTTTTAAAGATTTTTGTCTTGTTCTTGGATATAAATACAAAATAATAAAACTTATTTTAAATTATAAGATTAAAAGAGATTACACACTTAACTAACATGTCTTAATAATAGTTACTCAAGAACCTTTCTACTATTGTTTGTTTTGAATTTTCCTTCTGTCTTCTTTTTAGTTACTAGGGTGGTAAATTCAAGTTACTTTGTTGGGTTTTAATGTGTTGTTTTCTGCTTAGTCCTTCCTTATGGTTGCATAGGTTGAAAATGTGGCTGTTGATATGTGGTGAAATAGAGGATATGAATGATTACAGACAACTTTGAATACATAGTATCCCACAGGAGGAAGGAAAGTTACAGGTCCCAAAATTTGCACGCCAATGAAATGAGTCTTCAGGATGACAACTCTAGGATATATCCATTAAACCAAGAGAAATACATAAAATCATTTCTAAGTCATGTTAATGGCTTGTTTAGTAGCATTGGTTCCCTTAGTGGTTAATATTTCCATGTAGTCACGGACTTTCCTCTGGAGAATTAAAATGTGCTTCCCATTATTTTCTGTGCATCTCAAAAAGCACTTGTGTTCCTTAAATATAATACTGTTAGGTGAGAAGTCTTTTACTAACGTAGGCTCAGTGGAGGTATTTGTGAGTAAGAACAAAAATGTTATAAGAAGAAGTGTATTTCCTCATATTATTGCACCTGCATTAGCATAACTTTAGCATCAGTCACTTGTTAAGGAAGGAAATTTTAGAAGAAATCCTATGCACTCTAAGGAATATAAATAAAGAATTATTCAAATTTAAGATAGAGGTCCTCTAACCTTAGTTGAAAACTCATAAGCATACATTATTTATTACTATTTGTTATGAAGTTTAAACTTCTTAAGTTCAGGGAGCATTTTCATCATTGTTTATTTCCAAGTGCCTTAAGTTATTATTTATACTCTGAAAAAATAATAATACAATTTTAAATTGTTATGGTATCCTTCTAAACAAATAAGCATATAGAAATTCTTTGAAAATGACAGATCTATGAAGAAATACATGTGAAGCACTACAAGGCTGATGAATATGATAGTGATGATGATGATGACAATTGTGATCCTGATTATGATAATGAAGAAGATAATGACAATACAGGTTATAAAATTTGAGGTGAAACAGAATTAAACAGTAGTAAAGAGATGTGATACTTCTTGTTAAGAGGTTAGAATACCAGGTTGACTTGTGTAGGTACAGATAATAAAAGCAAAATAATTTATTAATAAACAAAGGAACTTATCAGTAACTAGTGTTTGGTCTTGCAGAAGACCATCAGATGAAGAATTGTCATGGTTATCTTTTGTATAATAGTTAAGGATAAAATATTAAGCAGACATAACAACAAAACACTTTGCTTGATAAGGTTTAGAGAAAAGAAGAGGTAGTGTCTGTTTGAGAAGGAGAATTTGGAATTCTAAAATAAGGTATTAAACCAGAAGAATAAGTACAATTTTTAATCACTAACTCAATGTAAGGATGAGAAAAAAAAAGAAATCAAGCTCATTAAAAGTTTTTAACCTTGAAAGACTAGGCCATGGGTGCCATAAATAGAAATTAAAAAATCAAATAGAAATTTAAAAATCAAAATCAATTTTTGTAGAAAGCAAATAGCCGTGATGCAGTTTTGATTTGTGGGAATTTGAGGGAAAGAGCAAAGACTTCTTCCCATTTGGAAGGTAGAGGTATGCATTCAAAAAAAGGCATCAAACCTGAGCCACTGGGGAAGAGGGATGGAATGGAGGAGGGAGATCAAGTAACATTTAGGCATGAGAAGAGACAGTAGGGAGTAGAAACTGAAGAGAGGTTTGCTTAAGATATGTTAAGTCCAGGTAGAGCTATCAAGGGGCCAAGGATAGGAAGGAGCTAAAACTTTAGATTTAAAGTTTGGGAAAGGACTCAAAGGTGGAAATACAGGATTTTGAGCCATCCAAAGAGAGATGACAATTGAAACTTTATGATAGGACATGATGAATTATAGAGAGAATGACAACAAATAAAATAGGAGTCCAGAAGCTTAGGGATGACCCACATTTAAAAACTGAGAGGACCAAGGAGGCAAGCAAAGAGAAGAAACAGAAAGAAGAATCAGAGCAGTGGTAGACAACCTGGAGAGAATTCTCAGAAACAAAAAGCATGAGAGAAGAAAGGATTTAAGGGTGGCAACCTGAACTATACAATGTTGTAGGGGAATCAAGAAATGTTTTTTGAATGAATGAATGTGGTTGAACTAGGAGTAGATGTTAGCTGTGTGTAAATACTGTCACTCCTACTTTTATCTTCTATTGGCTGGTAAAATTATTGTCTGTATACAGCTTTTCATTTATTTGAATACTGTTGTCCATGCAGCTATTTCAGAAAAGAGAAATCCAGAACATATGTGCTTCTTTTTGATTTTATGTATCTTTGTATACAGTTTCTCAAGTGCCTTGTACATGATTTTGTATTCTGTTACAACCACAGTTTTTCTTTGCACAAAAGATTTGCTAACAAGAGCTCTGATTTCTCAAGTGAACCCAAACATTTCTAATTAAATGTGTTTAATATTTTTCGGAGAAAAATTCCTATACTTCCATTAAAACTAGTAAGCTGTACATGTCTATAATTATAACAATGGAGTTTGATGACTTTTAATCTTTGGATAGAAAATTCCTTTTGATAATTAACTAAGAAATTCTTGCAGAATTATTGTGCTTTAATTTCCACCACACTATTTTTGATGATTTGTTAAAGAGCATGATTAAGAAAATATTTTCATAACTGTAAAGGAAATGTCAGGGACAAAGATTTTCTCTCCCTTAAACTACATATTTTTTGAGATATTTTTAATAGTTTAGGTGATTTCCTAATTGCTTCTGTGTATATATCATATTTACTCAATTTAACTCTATGATTATTGTGGGCTGAAACCAATGTTATTTCTTTTTCTTTTTTTTAATTAGCCATGTAGCAGCACATGAAGTAAACACAAGAGTAAATTCAATGTCTGTGAAATAAATCCAAAAGAATCTTTTACATATATATTCTTGTTTTTCTTAATTCTTTATCATTTAAGCGTAATTTAGAATTCATCCCAACTCATTTTTTACGACTGTAAGAAACCCTACAGAAATGGCCAAACTACATATATACCTAAAAGAAAACTTTTTACCATATTATCAAGAGAAATATTTTGAATTCAAAACTAGAGAAAGTAGATAAAAGAACAAAATTTGATAGAAAAGTGTATGCCACAGAAAAAAATGAAGTAAAAGGTTAAGACATTGTAATATAGGAATGAGATATGCGAGAACTCATTAATTTTTTATTTTTCATAGCTAACAAGTAACTCATTCTTTTGACCTCTAACAGTAACATTTGTGCAGAAAAGTCACTTTCATTAAACTTGGATTTGTAATTTTCAGTCTCCCTGCCCAAAGGCATTAAGGTTATTTACAATTTTTCTTAGTCCTGTGTAAAACCAAACAACCATCAGTGTAAGGCTAATATATGTTAAGTGCCTTAGGCATGTTTCAATTCATTAGTAACATAGTTTGGAAAATTTCCAAAACATTTAGTGAATATTACTTTAATCATTTTCATTAAAATTAATAACATGTTAAAAAATAATATACCAAGGAGCTGGGGGAATTGAATTCTTCGTTTCTAAAGTGCTTCTGGTGCTAATGCAGGCAGAATTTCAGTGCAATTCAGCCACATGTCACCTGGTCCCATTATAGTAAACACTGCATTTCGTGTGGGTGGAGGATGAGAGTTATGTAGAAATTATTCTGTTTTAATATTTTAATATATTTTATTTATTATGTTATTACAGTTGTCCCATTTTCCCTCTTCACTCCCCTCCACCTTACACTCACATTCCCCCTCTTTAGTTCATGTCCATGTGTCATAAGTTCTTTAGCTTCTACATTTCCCACACTATTCTTGCCCTCCCCCTGTCTATTTTCTACCCACCGTCTATGCTACTTATTCTTTGTACCTTTTCCCCCTCTCTCCTCCTCCAATTGCCCTGTTGCTAACCCTCTATATGATCTCCATTTCTGTGGTTCTGTTCCTGTTGTAGCTGTTTGCTTAGTTTGCTTTTGCTTTTGTTTTAGGTGTGGTTGTTAATAATTGTGAGTTTGCTGTCATTTTACTGTACATGCTTTTTATCTTCCTTTTCTTAAGTAAGTCCCTTTAACATTTCATATAATAATGGCTTGGTGACGATGAACTCCTTTAACTTGACTTTATCTGAGAAGCACTTTATCTGCTCTTCCATTCTAAATGAAATCTTTGCTGGGTAGAGCAATCTTGGATGTAGGTCCTTGCCTTTCATGACTTTGAATACTTCTTTCCAGCCCCTTCTTGCCTGGAAGGTCTCTTTTAAGAAATCAGCTGACAGTCTAATGGGCACTCCTTCATAGGTAACTGTCTCCTTTTCTCTTGCTGCTTTTAAGATTCTCTCCTTATCTTTCATCTTGGCTAATGTAATTATGATGTGTCTTGGTGTGTTCCTCCTTGGGTCCAACTTCTTTGGGACTCTGAACTTCCTGGACTTCCTGAAAGTCTATTTCCTTTGCCAGAATGGGGAAGTTCTCCTTTATTATTTGTTCAAATAACTTTTCCACTTGTTGCTCTTCTCCTTCTCCTTCTGGTATCCCTATAATTTGGATGTTGGAATGTTTAAAGATGTCATGGAGATTCCTAAGCCTTTCCTCATTCTTTTGAATTTTTGTTTCTTCATTCTTTTCTGATTGTATGTTTCTTTCTTTGTTTGGGTCCACTCCATTGGTTTGAGTCCCGGTTTCCTTCCCATCACTATTGGTTCCCTGTATATTTTTCTTTATTTCACTTAGTATAGCCTTCCTTTTTTCATCTAATTTGCAACCAAATTCAGCCAATTCTGAGAGCATCTTGATTGCCAGTGTTTTGAACTGTGTGTCTGATAGGTTGGCTATCTCTTCATTGCTTAGTAGTATCTGTTCTGGAGCTTTTGATCCGTTTTTTCATTTGGGCATTTTTTTTTGTTTGTTTGTTTCAGCGCACCTGTTACGTAGTGAACAGCGGAGCCTTATGTGTTCACCAGGGCAGGGCAACCCACGGTGCTGGGTTGTGATGCTGTATGTGGAGCAGGGGTCCGAGAGGGAACAATGGCACTTGCTCCACTCTCTAATGGATTTCAGTCACTTACCCTGCCTCCCCCAAGCAAACTGGGACCTTCTGGTGCTGATTCCTATGTGGGTGGATTTGTGTACGTTCTGGGACCCTGTGGGTCTCTCCAATGAACTCTCCTGTGAGGCTGAGAGTCTCTCCCAGCACCTCAACCTTCACAGGTGTTTTTCAATCAGTGTTTTGAGGCTTTATTTCCCTATGCCAGGACCCTGGGTTGTGCAGTCTGTCTCGCTCCCCAATTTCGCCTGGTTTATCTGTGTGCGAATGCGGGACCACCTGGTCTGCCAGCCACCTTGTGCACTGTGCCCCTCCACAATCCACCACCTCGCTGGGTCTGCCAGTTGCTGCCTTGCAAGCTTTGTGAGAACTCCTCTCATCCAGACTGCCCAACTCCTCCCCTCCTGCTGGTCTGGATGAATATGTCTACTTTAACTTCTTGGTTGTCGGACTTCCATACAGTTCAATTTTCTGTTGCTACGGGATGTTTTTTGTTTCTAAATTGTTGTTGTCCTTATTTTGGTTGTGCAGGGAGGCACAGTGTGTCTACCTAGGCCTCCATCTTGGCCAGAAGTTGTTTTAATATTTTTATATAGTGATCAGATTTTAATGAGTATTTACTAGCTACCAAAAATAATGAACTGGCAGGTGAATAAGCTTAAAACCTTAAACTACATTCATACATTTTACAATATTTTTACAGAAATACTTAAAGATGAGCTTTTATAAATGTGTTCATAGAAGTTAAAAAAATTCAGATTAAAGATTATACCAATATGGAAATACTAAAACTATTCATATAAGGTGAACCAATGAATGAGAATTGTATATGTGGGTTTTTTTCTTAAGAAACACAAAAAATAAATGAATTAAATTAAATATAGTATTAAAATATTTAAAAAAACCCATAAACTTTAATGACCCACATTTACCTCTCAAGATATTATTATGTATCATATAAATCTTAAAACGACATAAAAGCCATTGACCTTCTTCCCTTAGTAATCCTTTATTTATTTAAAAATAAAAAGGTCTCCAGATGCATACCAGTTTACAATATTATTGGTAGATTGGTATTATGTATAACATCTACAGAAGTTATATCTTTTCAGATTCAGTGTGTGATATATATATATGTAAGTATACATAATTTCCAGTCTTAGGTACTAAATTTACAATTTTTTAAAAAAATATATTGTTCAATTATGGTTGTCCCCAACTTTCCCCCATTACTCTCCCCTGCCTTACCCACCCCCACTGATTTTCCTTCATGTCTTCCATTCATGTCAATGCTATATAAGGACCACATTATGGAACATGAACAATGTCAGGAACAGATGCTGCTGGAATAGTGGCAACTGTTTTAATGTTAATTCAAAAAAAATTGATTACTTTGTTGTAAATTGACTTTCACATATAAGAGGAGGAAAAAGGGTATTATATGACGGACACAATAAAAGAGCATAAAGACAAAAGTGTTTTTTTTGCAATGGGAATGACCTTTGTACTGTTAACTTTCTACATTCTTACCTTTCAAAAAAAGACATTGAGTATAATTAAACTGCCCCTCTGTTGTGGACCGTTCAGCCTGGTTTCAGGAGTTGTAACCCTCACCCCCTGGTGGGCTGTGTAAGAGCCTAAGGGACCCACTTCATCTGGGTCTGTTATGTCACAAGGACGTGACCTAATAAGGAGACAAAGCTTACCTCCCTGGCAGGAGTGCTGCTTCTGCCTCATCCATCTCTGGCCCCAATGCTTGGTTGGCAGTCAATGACGGGTAAGACTCCTCATGGGAAGGGCAACCTAAGCCAGACGCAACCACTTGGGAGGCCTCATGGAAGGACTCAGGGGCTGCAGCAAAGAGGATGTGATGGACCCTCGCCCCCTGGCTATACTGACATAGCCCGGGTCCTCATTTCCATCTGGGAGATGTCTCCTGCTTCCTAATCGGCTTAAAGTCTGAAACTGTGGGGGCGAGCGGTGCAGCCCTGTGCCAGCCAGGATGGCTCCCTGGGTGATCCAGCATAAGAAAGAATTCCTAAAGTCCTGTGAAACCTGCTTTGCTAAGAGTGCTCTCCCTTAGGTGATAAGTGTCCCAGGAGGAAATGAGTATGTCTCCCAAAGTCTGGCAACCCCCCTTCCTGAGAAACACTGGCTCAGATTAAGCCCTCAGATTGCTTTGACATGTTAAACCTATATTCCAGTGTATTTGAGCCCAATAAAAGCCTAGTGAGGAAGGGGCTCTGGGTCATTTTCCTCTGAGAGTTTGACCCCTTTCCTCCCCAAGCAGAAAATGTCTTGGTAGTTTTCATTTTCATCCGTGACGGAGGGATGGGGCTCTGTGGGTGGAGCCCCCCCACATCTGGCGCCCAGGACAGGGACCCCCGCACCCCTGCAAGAGGGAAGAATACTGAGAATAGAAGAAGAATTAGCTCAGAGAGAAAACAAAACAAAACAAAACAAAACAAAATAGTAAGGATAAATTTGACATAACCCTTGAGTGCGGTGTCATGATTGAGGTGAGACAACATTGACTATGAATTCAGAGTAGTGAATGTTATGCCCGTAGGGGCCAGCAGGAGCAGGTAGTAGCCTAGAAACTTGGGTGGCCAGCGAGGGCCTAAGAGTGTGAACTCTCAGACAAGTCTTTAGGGAAAGGATGGCTACAAGAAAGCAACCCTGAGGAACTGCTGAAAAACATGGTGCAAGAAAAGCATCCAGGTTCATGTTTCCCACTGTTCATATACTATGAGAAAACTCAAACTAGTTTTATAGTGTGTATACTAGAAACTCAAACAGAAAACTGCATTTCCCACATCTTTTTTTGCCCCCTTTTTCACTATAGAAACTCATCTTTACTCTTCAAATCTGGGGGGAAATGTTATTTTGCTTCACATTTTTCATTTTCCCCAATTCTCAAGTCAAGTCATTCCTTTCTTTTTCTCCTTCACACACACACACACACACACACACACACACACACACACAACACTTTCTCTTTCTCTCTCTCTGACTCTCACCATAGATTAAGCATTTCAAACAAAGGTTGGTACCAATTTAATTTTGTATCCTTAACTCCTAACACACTGACACATAATAGGTGCTCAAATATATTGAATGAATAAATTAAATATTTAAGCCTTGTAGACAAGGCTTAATGTAGATTAAAGAGTAATGCAATCAGAACAATATCAAGATTTTTAAGGCAAAATTGCTCCCATATTTGAAAGAGATTCTAAGTAAATACCAACAGAATTTGAAAAACTTCTGGATTCAGTGATCTTCAAGGATTATTACTACAAAGTGAAAAACATAACAGGTTCATATGAGGCTATGTGGGGGATACTTAAAATCAGTATTTTGCCACATTTGCCAGTATTTTACTCCTTAGTAGGGAGGGGTTGGCAAATTAGTAGGAATTAATTCACACCAAATATTTATAATTAGTTATAAAGGATTTAAATTACAGTTTAGTAGATTATTATGAAATATTCACAATAGTTTGGTTGTTCTCAGTTATTTCCATAGTTCCAAATTCAAAAATCATTTTTGCCAACAATTTACCTAGTTATAAACCTGATCTTTTGATACACTCCATAATAACTGAATCTGTTAGTATATTTCATATGCCCATAGATGATGGAACAGAGAAAGTTTTCAATTGGATTATTTCCAAAGAATAAGATCTTATAGTATGTTATATTTTTAATTTGAAATTAAGAAATAATTTGTTTTTAAAATAGTATATGGTTATTAATAAACATATAGCATATATATCATGTTAAGTATTTTTATCTAAGGTTGCATGTGGATAATAGATCAAGTAAAATTGTCCTTCTTCATGAAAGTAGACAGTGGGAGCCGGTGCACTGTTCTTTTTCTACTCTTGTTTCTAATTTGAGCTCTCTAAGGCTTTGGTCTCTATTTTCATAAAAGCTTTTTGTTATGTGAATTAAACATTTTTTTTAACTGAAGAAGAAAAGAAAGACATCTGTAACATTTTTTCCTGGAAGATAGCATAAATTGTTGACTTCTTTCCAGTGACCTTTAAAGTATAATGATAATGCATCATTACTAATCTATATTAGAGTTGAACTTGTAACCTTTAGACCAAGAGTTCTTTATAGAACATCTATATTCATGATTCCTGTATTTTAACAGAGTATTTATCTCTTGGGTCGTCTGCGAGCAGACATGGAGAATTCATATGAGCACAGTTGTAAGGTGGTTAGGATCTTTAGGAGAAAATATTATATGCAATTCAATTACTTTAAGATTGATAATGTCTGCAAAACAATGTGACACATTATACATGAGTAGCCAATGGCTATTTTTACTAAGTAATTATGGTGGATAGTCCATGCAACTAACTTTTTTTTTCTATAAAATTTCTATTTTATTTTTGGCTCTTAATAACGTTAATCAATTAGGTAAATATCCATGGTTCATGTGGAAAAAGATTAGCTACAGTTCACTTAGCAATAAGTTTGGGTTAATATGGGCTTAATGGTATAAGAATATAAAACAGATAAGACAGCCTTGGATTAATTATGCCTTTCTAAGTGAAACCTAGGTACCACGTGGGTTTGTAGCTGTGCTGGTATGTAGACCTTAAGCCTGGTATGTTGCTATTGTGATAATGCCAGTTCTTACTGTCAACTGGTGGTGGACATAGACCAGACATGACAGGCGCACACAGACTTTTGACTGAATGAACAGACAAACTCGGTTGTTGAGTCTCTCATATCCACCTTTGAGTAGAGGAGCAAAAGGAAGTGCTCATTTCTCCAAATTTCTACCAGATTTGGCCATTGTATCTTAAAGTAGGATGAGCCACTGTGACAGAAAATCACGTTCAAATAAGTGATCACTTTTCTCTCATCGCCAGGTGTGAAACTTGCAAGAGATACATTAGAGTACTTTTTATCAGTTTTTAGAACAGAGGACTCTCTCTGAGAATGGATATGATTAATACAATTAATCACATGATGATTGTTTAATCAGCTTTTTTTCTTTTCATTGGAAATAACATCTTTTTTCCTCTGGAAAAATTTAATCTCCCTATTACAACAATGTAATGAAAGCTGCTAATTATAGCATCTAATTGCCTTGGTTAAAATATGACCCAGGTAAAGTATTCACAGTATATCCCTAGAATTCTCAAGGAATTGGAAAGAGAATAATTGCAAAATTTTCAATCAGAATATAATGTTTTTCTTAACTCCAGACTTAAGGTCTACAGAATAAAACTAAAGGGCAAAGAAAAGCAGCAATGAGGGATGATATATAGGAGATAGCATTCGTATCTTTAGTTTTAGTGTTTCTGTGGCTTATTAAGATCATTTAAAGGAAATTAATGAATAATTTTCCCTATTGTTTCACCTAATTTTGACTGGGGTCAGTCACTTACTGTCACAGTCCTGTGGAAGTGCAGATGCTTTAGTGATTCAGTGGCCCACAGAAACATTTCTGTGTCAGAAACTTTCATTTTCTCTTTTTCTGAAGCCAAACACAGCAGTAGTAGAGTTCTACCCTCTAAAGTCTTTTATTTTCTTTGAAGTATTAATGTGCTTTGCTCAAACCTGCAAATGGCCAACTAAAAAACCTAATTTCAAATTCATTAACAAGTATGAAAATGCAGATCAGCAATCAAACTTCAAAGAAAATAATATATTGCAATGTGTTTAAGACATTGTAGGAAATAACACTTTCATACTCTTCTGAGGGAATTTTATATTTTTACGAACTTTTGTGAACATATTTGATAGTCTACATCAATACACTTAAAAATGGATGTACCTTTTGGCCCAATAATTCTACTTCATTTGCATTTATTCTAATAAACAACTGATGTGTGTTTAAAAAAGATTTTTCAGAAAATTGTATATCATACCATTGTTTTCATAATAGCAATAATGTACAAATAATATGAAGGTCACAATATTATGATGTAGATTGTAATATGTCATAAATAGAATATAGCCTTAAAAATAATGAAGAAAAATATTAAATGCCATAGCAAGATACTCATAATGTTTATATGAAAAGGGTATGTTAGGAAACAAGTATTGCCAGTGTTATTTTTATTTAAATGAAAATTGTATGCTTAAAAAGACTAATAATGCATATAGTTCAGAATGTTAATAAAAATTATCTGTGGACAAAGTGTTATTAGATATCATTATTGATCTTTACTTTCTAAATTTTTATGACATGTGATTTAGAAAATACAAAAAATAACATTTTGAAGGAAAATATGTAATTCGACAGATAAACAGTGCATTATTGAATGTGTAGAACCTTGGAAAATTGACATCACTGGGTGAGTGTTGCGCTTGGAGATTTCTTTATTTGCTTTTTTGTTAGACTGTGGGACATGAATTTAAGTCTTGTATAAAACATTCTTATTGTGTGCAAACCATTATTCAGAAGATATTGGAAAACTTACCATAGGTCAAAGGAAAATACTATGTTCGCACGTGTGAAACAGCTGACTTGGGAGGTTCCTTATATCCCCAGAGTAACTGAGGACACACTCCCACACAGTGTGCGCTGTAACAAACTGAGAATCGCCCAACATGCAGGAGGTAATGTATCCTCAGTTTTGACAAATTTAAATTTAGAGAGTACTCGTGGTTTGGGTCTTTAAAATCTGACTTGTGGTAAGATTTGTTTTAGGAACAAAGAGCTTTACTTAGACTTTGAGCTCAAGTCATACGTTTTAGTGCATTTATTCAAGATCTTCACAATAAAGTATCAGGCACAAGTCTAGACAAAAAAAAATGTAACTTGTTTGTTACTTTTCATTTGAAATTATGCATGTCATTTATCTCCTTTGGGAACGCTAATTCCACAGGCAAGGATGAATGTGTTTTGTGGCAAAATTTGTTTTTATGCCCCCTAGCAAAATAGATGAAAAATCTCAACCACACTTCTGACATATATTTAGGAACCCCAAGTCCACACAGACACACCCACACACAAACTACTGGAAAACAATTTTAAGCCTATGTCTCGCTAACCTCTCTACTTCACTAGAATATTATTTATTGTATCATAAGTAACTAGAATATTTCCTGGAATTTAGAAAGCATTCCATAAATATTTGTTGCATAAATTGCATAAAATGATGAAAACAGAATCCATTACATTTGACAATAAGAGGTCTTTTGTGACTAGTACTAGAATGCATGGTTACGAGAGTATAGAAATCCTGGGTTGTTGTGGAGCAATGAGTATGTGAAATGAGGAAATCATTCAGATTTTATAAGGTTTTGCTATATGTCTCCAGAATGTTCTCATAGACTCTGTTCCTGAGTCCTATAGAAAATCATTTAAATTGTCTCTTCATTATTCTTGACTTACTACCCCTCTGTTAAGTGGCAGACATCAGACATAGTCCCTGACATACCTCCCCTGAAAAAGGGAGACATATTCTCACTTCTAACACCTCCTAGATTGCTGTGCTATCTCAGCTCATTCCTTTCTGTAGTCTCTACTCCTCTCCCTAGCCTGGAGGGAAATGGCTTTCTATAATGGCCTTCAGCTTCTTTGAAAGGGGATCCCACATTAACAGTGTTAGTGACTCTAGAGACACGATTCTTTAATTTTACCATATACTTCTTCCCAGGATACCCAGGTGCTCCTTAGGGACTAAATTTCAAAAGTAGCCTGACATTTGACCTAGAATCCACATGTCTCTGGAACCTTCAGGGTGGGGCTGATGAGACTAGTCTACCATGCAACTTCATTTCCCAATTTAACCAGAGTCATCTTTCTAGACTCAGTGTCCTTACCTATAATTTGGCTTCCTTTGGAAGGTACAACACATCAAATATGTCTCTGCCTCATCTTCTTTATAGTATTAATCTTTTCTCATTGGACTCTTGGGCATTAAACAAAATCCTTCTTTGTTCCTGGCTTTTTGTTATTGTTCTCATTGTTGGGTGTTCCTGAGCATTCTACAGCAATTACAGAATCACTGTCTGCCTAGAGCATAAAAAAAAGAACCCTGCCATAGAGCTGTCACTTTCTTTAATCAGTTGTGTGTCTCAGCTTGGATTCATGCAAGCCATTATCTTGGACTTTTACAAATCAAATACATTTGCTTGTAACTTACTTCTTCAGAGAACTTAAGCTAGTTTATAAAAAAAAGACATATTCAACAAATTAGTAGAATATATATCAGAACCAAGTTAAGAGACTTCAGGTAGTATGATTCATATTTATCTCTAAACAAGCAAGAAGCCAGAATGAAAGGGGAATATATGTCAGGTGCTTAACCAGTTATTAGAAAGTAGAAACATACTGCTTTTTCAGGTGAAGTGAATATAAATAATTGCAAACTAGATTGGATGCACTGAGTGAAAGAAAATGTCCTCAATAAGGTTAACACAAATGCAACAATTAATTGAGATGCTTAGGAAGCATGGTGAGTTTGCCAAAGTATTTTTTCTCTGGAAACATTTAACATCATGGTGAACATACAAAATAAATTTACTGCCAAAATTAACTAATCTACAAAGATTTCACATCTCCACATCCTAACTAATTGACTTTTGAAAGTTCAGGAACCTTTTTTTGTATGCTTATTATTAGTTGAAGACCCTGTTACATGTTATAAATCATGGTAAGCAGCTTAATTTTGGGGTTTGTCATGTATGAAACTTTCAATTCTGTTTAATATTATGTTCTCAATAATAGAATTATTCTGTGCATTTGTTTACAAACTAGGGATTAGTGATTTAGTTGATGAAAAAGCTCAAGACTTTATTTTTTGTATTTGAAGTATTTGATCAGAGCAGGAATGAAAAGGGATGAGTCAAACAAAGAGAATTATCAAGATAATACCGGTAAATTTGGCCTTACCCCTGGATGAATGACAACACCATCTCTGGAGATTAACAAATGCCTGGAAAAATCACAAAATCCTTCTTGGGCATGTTAATTTAGAGATGCCTGTCAAACATTCATATGTTACTTAATCTTTGTAGCATTTAAGGGTGTCTCACGCTTCAACATTTCAAAAGCTTTCTTTTCTTGACTACTTTTTCTAATTGTTGTTATTCAGAATTTTAGTCTCCTCATCATTTAAATGCTATTTTTCTCTGTAGCCATCTGTTTTTCTAAGTTATCACGGCCACACAGAACTTCAACAACTGTCTGTGTGCTAAGGATTTCAAAATATACCTTTTTAGCATAGATCTTTCTCCTGAACTATCTGAGACCCACTGATTCAAGTGCAGCTCATCCTACACGTCTCGAACTTTACTCACCAACTTTTCCCAAATCCCTGCTCCTCTTTTCTTAGTGAATAAAATTAAATATCAACTGAGTATCAGATACTCTGTTAAGCATTTTATAGCTATTTAACCACTTAATCTTTACAACTCCCTGAAGTAGGTGTTACCTCACTTCACATAGGAAGAAATTGAAGTACTTAGGTAAATAGCAGAGCTGAGGTCTTAACTCCAGTTGTTTGTTGCAAGACAATAACTAACTGATACAGATACACAAATAAAACAACAGGTAAAAGAAAGTAATTTAATTTCAATGTTAGATTTTCCATGAGAAAAATATAAAAAGAGACCTTGGAAGTAATACTTTGTCTTTGTCTATAGTAGAATAAAAATATTTCATATAGGAAACAAAAACTCCCAAGATTAGGAGTTTTTCCTTTCCAATTACAAAAGTTCAGGCTCACACTCATCACTCCCTCCTCCTCCATTTTCTCAGCAGGCTATTGATGAGAATCATCAGAGACTCAGAGACATCCAGTTATTTTGTTACAGTGGAGAGCAACTGCGTGTGATGAGTGTCTAGGGTACAATGGAAGTCAGGATAGCTACATGTACAATGTCAGGATTTTTCATAATGCTTCCCAATTAACTTCCAGAGAGCCTGACTACAATACCACCAGCTGCTCACTCAATCAATTTCCACACATTTTCCAGAGCTAAATGGGGCTTGCATGACTGAATTTGCATAGGAGTTTTCTCCAGTTGCAATGTCATAACTAGGAAGTGAAGTATTTGGAAATGACTTTGTTTTTTGCTTTGTGAGACATTCTCTTTAAGTTTATATCTTCCCTGTCTTTTTCTCCAACATTGTTTTGCAATTCTTGGATTTGTACTTGGAATGAGAATCAAAAACTAGTGATAAGAGGAACATGGTAAACTCTGACATTCCTTTGTATTCGGTGCCTATTGTATCTAGATGAACCAGGCATGCACAGGAAAACTAGAATTAAACCTAAATTAAACTTACAGAAGTATATTTGGGAAATACATCTGTTCTATTCATATGCATGATGCAAATTACTATAGGGGAGAAAAATTGTATCCTACCCTTCAAAATTCTTCTGGCTGGTCTAATACTCAAATTGACAGAAAACAGATTAACAGAAGAAAAGAACCAAATTTATTATGCATGTACATACAGGGGTTCCATAAAATTATGGCACCCAGGGCAAATCAGGCACTTGAGTTTATATGCCGTCTTGAGCTGAGGAGAAAGAAACGGGTTAGTCTTTGGAATTTCAAAGGTCAGAAAAGTAATTTACATGGAGATAGCAAATCAAACATTGGGTAATCAAATGATTGCTGGGTCATCTTTGACAATGGACACAAAAAGAACTTTGATCCAAGGGGCCTTGTTAGGCTTCTCCCTGTCTGTCACAAACTGGTTCACATAAAACAATGGTTCTCTATGATAATGGCTCCTTCCCTGAGCAGGTTCTCTATCTAAATTCTTTTAAGCAGTTAGAGGTCACACAGTTTTCATGAATCATTTGTTTTTATAAAATAACCAGCTTAAAATAATATCCCAAAGAGGCATATTTTGGGGTGACAAATTATGCCCCCCTTGTTACAATGCACAATAGTTCATAGTTTATATTACATGTCATACAAAGTGACTAAGTGACTAGTTCATATTAAATGGAGAAGTAATAGAAAATCAAACAAATCCCAAGACAATGGAAAATTGTTTACTAAAGGAAGGAAAGAATATAAAACTCTAACTACTAGTGTTCAGCAACTTTAAAGTTGAGATAAATTCTATAAATGGAACTAAATTATCATATTCTACAACTCAACAGGTTATAATGCAACTATTGATAAACCTGCAGAAGATTGAGGAAAAAGATGATATTTCCTCAGGTTTGCAAAACATCGTGGAAAAAAAGATTATGTATGCGAAGAACACAGAGACATAATTGTGATAAGAGGGAATAGTCTCCCAAAGATTTCCATACCATAATCCCTGAAAGCTGTTGAATATGTTATTTTATAGGAAAAAGGATTTTGCAGATGTGATTAAGTTCAGAAACTTGAGATAGGGAGATTATTTTGAATTATCTAGGTGGGCCCGATAAAATCATGAGTCGTTTATAAGAGGAAAACAGGGGCATCTGAGATAGAGAATGAGATGTAATAGAAGTCAGAGAGACAGGGAGATTTGATGATGTTATGCAGTAGGCTTTTAAGATTAAGGAAGAAATCATGAGCCCCATGAGAAATGCACATAGACTCTGGAAACTAGAAAAGTCAAGAAAACAGATTCTCTTTTACAGCCTCACAGAGAAAGGCAGCCTGACCATCCAATTTTGTACTTCTGACCCCCAGAACTGTAAAAGTAATAGAAATACTGTTGTTTCAAACCACTCAATTTGTAGTAATTTTTTATAGCAACAATAGGAAACTAGTATAATACTGAAAAAAAGAGGAAATGGGATAAAAAAACTATTATACCAGAATGGACATTTATACAAAACTAAAACTGAGATTGAAATGTTTTTTAAAGCATTATATAAAATAAAAAATAAAGCTGTTAGTAATGTGAGTTCTATGCAATATAGACTACAACTACTAAATAGGAAAATGTACAATGTCACATGAAGAATATAATGATCCATACTTAATGCAAAGCATTTACATGAAACATTTTGAAGTTTACATATAGTTAGTAGACAAAAATTATTATTTAGTTAAGATATTATTTTCAAAATCACTTTTATCAATGCATCCACAAAGCTTTTACATTCCATAACCTAGACCATCATTTACAGTGAAAGATCCTAAGTACTTCAGTTACACATAATGAAGTCATCATAAAAGAAGATGGAGTTTTATATATACACACACATACACGTGCATATATATAATCACCATATATATCATATATAGTGTATCTTTAATATATTTTGAAGAAGAGTTTTCTGAACTAGAAAAGAAATACTAAAATCAACTACCATGTGATTTCTTGTACATTGGTCAATTTTGCCTTTAGAATGTTATGCAACGATAATATGGTTTGGGTCTATCATAGTGAATTCAGGAGTAGCTTGAAATCCATTAAGAAAGAATTTCTTATGGAAAATTTTGAAAAATCTTTTACAAGTCATGTTATGCCAATTGCAACTATAGCCTGCTTAGCCACCATTGTAAAATACTGACTCATTTCATGAAAATTACAAGATTTTCTATTTTCCTTCGTTCTTTTTAATTTCAGCTACCCTCAACTGCTGAAAAGGTGTATATTTTCCGAGAAATGAGGGTAAAGAAAAAGGGCCTTTCATCAACAGTTACCAGCAATGGCAGTATAGCTACCTCAAAGCCAGGGCAAACATCTAAGTAATAAAATGCAATCACTTGTAAATCAGTGGTGAAGTCTCAAGTCCTTGAATAGGTTGGAGGATTTATTCTATTGAAAGAATGGCAATAAAGAAACATTTGCAAATGAAGTGGAGATGAAAGTAATTAAGAGCTCCTTTGAAAACAGAAGGATAAATGAAGGAGTTGATTAAGGCTAGAGTGGTAACAAGAGTTTAAAAAACAAATGCTGACTATTTGTCTTCTTGAATGGCTAATTTATGGAGTTTTTTTTTTAAGGCAGCAGTCCATTGAAAACATTATGATAAACATAAATATTTCTCCAAATGGCATGATAATTACCTCTGTAATCAGATGTCGGATATAAAACTAACAACACATTTAAAAGTCGGTAGAAAACAAATATTTTCATAGTGCCAGATTGAATATAATCTTTGAAATTGTTAAATACTACAATACAGAAAAAAAGTATGTTAGGTTGTCTAAATCAAAGTTACAAAGATTAAAATATTTGAGGGTAGATTTAAAGTTCCATTGGTTCACATTTTAATATTTAGTGATATTACCTTAATTCTTACTATCTTTTTTAGTCCTACTCTAATACTTGTCCAAAACATTTTGGCAATGTTGCCACACTCCTTATTTTGGCTTATAAATTGTATTGTGTTTTTAGTGCAATTTTTATTTGTATATAGCTTATATTCCAAAATAGGTGTACAATTCCTATGAGAAGGTAATCAATGTGTAAGATCTCCAGTTTCTGTATTCATAGAGGAATAATAAATTAAAAATCTTCATGTGACTAAAAAACAGATACAAGCCTGCCAAAGCAGAAAAAGTAAAATATAAGCAAAGAAATGGAAGGGAAATAAAAAATAAATTAAGATGCCTTAAAAAGGGTATCTTAGCTAGGAACCTATAAAGGCAGAGGTAAAATTAATTTTCCTCCCCTATACTTTAATGGTGTGAGAGCCTAACTAAGTAAGCAAACCAAAATCTAAGCCTATAAATGCCTCAAGTTTACAAAATCAAAATGCTGAGATCAACCAATCATAACCAATCACAACTAGGCTTTAAGCTATGACCAACCAATAACTTTCTCTCTTTGCTCCTGTACTTTCTCTATCAAAGTCTCTCCCCTGGCTCTTAAACACTTCTGTTTTGGCAATGTTTGATTTGAATCAATTTTTGCTCAAATACATTCTTAACATTTTTAATATGCTTCAGTTTATCTTTTAACACAAATAACAGTGTACTTAGGGCTTATTTTTTTAATCAAAATACAATTTTTCTTTTTTCATTTTTAACTCTTCTTCTTTATTAGTGAGTTATGAACTGGTCCTTACCTTGTGCTTCCAAGGATACAGATTTTCCTTTTAAAACCCAGAAGGAATAGCTAGAGTATTTTTCCCATAAATACTACAGGAAAAACTATCCTGTCATTTCTCATTGGCTGCTGGGAACTCCCTTGTCTCTCTCTCTACAAATTATTTTGGCTGATGTGTACAATAAAATGGTTAGAGAATCTTAGTTCATGGCACCATGTCTGAGGTAGGCAAGGAGATAAACTAGCCTCAAGCACAAGGGCTGAGAATGAAAAAAAAGGTGGATCCATAGAGAAAAATGTCAGATTCATTTGCTAAAAGAGTGAGTTCTGTATGTACAGACAAATTTGTCTTCTGCAGAAATTATATATATAACTGTAAAGATATACTTTTTAAAACATATATATAGTTTTTACACATAAAACTGTAAGTACATTTAAAATATATATACTTTTTTAATAAAGGCATCTTGGGGGACAATTTAGAAATGTGTATGAGAAAGTGTTTTATGGGGGAAATTAAAGGTGAGAAAATAGGTTTGGGTCAAATTGTAGATAAGTTTGAATGATAGTCTAAAGATTTGACAGATCATGCTCTTCTCAGTGGGCAACCATTGAAGAGGATTTTGAACAGTAGAGAGTATCACGTGTAGAATTTCCTATTTCTTATTAAAATGTATAACAATAAAGACAAATGTCATTGTTTCAGCTGCTCTGCCTGACGTATAATTTTATATGATATTTTTCCCCTTACCAACTTCTATGGTAGATTAGAACAGTCACTTTAAAGGACACCGAGTCTCAGAGAAAATACATCATTTGCGTAGTTTATGTAAATAGAGAGTTTGACCATTCCTTATGCTGTGCTCCTAAAATACCTTGAAGGGACCACCAACATAGTATGCTCATCAATCCTAACTCACAGTCCTCAGAATATAATGTAAGGCATAAAGGACAGAGGTTAGCAAGGACAATTTTTATAGAAAGTCAAAACCAAAAAATAAACACTTAAGTAATTTCACAACATACTTTGGCATTGTTTTAACATTTTTCATAAGTACCAGAGCCTTTTCTAAATCTTATCCCTCCAATACAGGCTTTTATGACATCGGCTCTGCTTCTCAGGTCTTAAAGATAGCAGAGGGGTTTTATCTCAGTTGATTAGTCTCTGAATTATTAGGGGTGCAGTTTCCAGGCTCACATGTACAGAGACTGTCTCCTAAATATTCTCAAGGTTGAGTTACATGCTGCATCTATGTTTCCACTTACTTTATCTCCCTTCCCTTTTGCTGGTATCTCAATTTCTTCATTTTATAATCATAATCAATAACACCATTCAATTATGTTGTATTATATTATAGTCATTGTGTATATCACAGTACTCTGATCTCTTTCTGAACTGGTTGCATTTTTTGGTGGTCAGTAAACGTTTGTTACATAAATGTCTGAATGATGACTGGGAAAAATTTTCACTAAAGTGACTTAGCTATCTTTCCTTTTAGTTTTCAACTTTGAGTTGAGGACTAATATAAATAATTTAATACAACCCACACAAGAATATTTATTTTTTAATTACATAGAGTAATCTTGTAGATCTTTCACTTTGAATTTTCTTTTCTTTTTTTTTTATAGTTCAACTGAGTTGAACTGAATTTTCATTTAAGTCATATATCTTGTGCTCTTTAATGTAATGTGTTTATGGAAAAGCTATTTATTTCTCAGTTTTTTTAATTTTAGGGAGTATCTCTAATGGATGTACACTTCTAAGTCAGAGGAAAAGAAATTGAGATTGAAAGTGTGTTTTTAACCACCAAAATAAGAGTGCTAACATATATGTCGAATGGGAGTTAAGCCTCAGTTTTCTGAACTCTAAAATACATACAGGGTGGAGCAAAAGTAGATTTACAGTTGTTTGTATGAAAAATGATACAGTGTGAATAAATAATAATACAAGATAAGTTCTGTGTTTAATGTACTTACAACTGTAAATCTACTTTTCCTCCACCTTGTAATAATATTACTTTTGTTTTAGGTGTTCATGAAGTTTTAAAAATAATGATTTTATAGCACTTAATGTTTTGGCATGTGGGAGATATTTTCCCAATGGGAGGTGTTAGTTTTATAGCACTTAAAGCAAAACAAAGAATAGTTAAATAAAAGATAATTAAATGTATTTGAGGGTACAATTTATTCCCATATTTTATATTTCCAAAGATAATATTCAAACTAGATTAATTTTTTGAAAGCAAACCAATTATTACATGGGAATGACCTCTTTTAAATAAGATGCAAAGACTTTACATGCTACTTGAAAAAGTTACTTTAGATTCTGAGGAGTCAATGAAATAAGACAGAAAATGTAGTTTCTATTATATTGGAGTTTATATCTAGATGTAGAGACAAATATTAAACAACTAAACAAATGATGACTACAATACAGTAAAACAAAACACAGTGAGGGAGGTGGAGTATGCCACGTCAAGAATCTTGAATCAGGGCAGGTCTGTTCTTTGCTGTAGTTCTTACTTTTTAGATTGTCTGAAGGATATAAAGTTTTGTTTCTCTGCATTAAATGAGTGGTCCTATTTATCACTGCTACAACCATTCAGGAAAGTCTGGGCATTCTAACCAAAGGCTCACCTGTCCTCTCTCACAACAACAACAACAAAAAATGTAACTATTTTTGGTGACAGATGTTAACTAGACCAATTATGATGATCATTTCTCAATATATAAAGCACTGGACAATTATGTTGCATGCCCTGAACTAATATAATATTATATGCCAATTATACCTTGATATTCTTTTAAAGATACAGTTCATTGTAACAGAGCTGCTTGAAAACAGCTTCTGGATGCCAAGGCTCAGGGACACAGGGCAGGGTTCTTATACTTACCTCTTATTTGAGACTGGTTCCTCTGATGTCCCCTATTTAATCATAGTCCTCATGGAATATCCTTAGCTTAAGTGATTGGAGGGGTCCTGCAAACCTGCTTCCTTTGATCTGTTTATTCTGTCTTTGCCCCCAGTACTCTGCTCCTGAACTTCCACCTATATCATTGAATCTTTTTCAAGAGCACTGGATTTCAGAGAGATTGTTTTCAAGATAACATAACTTCTAATGTGTAAAGGACCCATGGACAAAGCCAAAGTAGGGAAGGATTGAGGGTAGGAGGTGGGGATGGGTAGGGTGGAGGAAAGTGGTGGTGGGAAAATGGAGAAAATTGTATTAGAACAACAGTAAAAAAAGTATGGATAGATAGATAAATAAATAAATAAATGAAAATAAATAATAGTAATTTTTTTCTTGGATTGAAAGCATCAGTGTTTATAACATAGGACAAAATTAACTTAAAATATTTCAGAAAACAAGATAAGCCATAAATATTACCAAAAATCTTAGTATGGCAGTTGCTCCAATTTCATAATTATACTGAACTCATTGAAAATCTACAATTGGCTTTCATGTCCTAGGAATTTCAATTCTCATTAATCTTTAAGAATAACACCTCTCCAGTACACATTTCCTGTACTAGGGCCAACTTGCAAAAACAGTTAAGGGACAAGAGTTTCATATTTGCCAAATTAACAACAGGTAAAATAATCAGATAATAAGTATATTTAGGTAGTGCAAGTGAAGGGAAGGAAGTGCGAAGTGAACAATCAACAAAATAACTCTTGACATTTCCAATCCTTAGACTCAACGAGGCACCAATTAATACCTGAAAATAAAATGTAAAAACCCACTAAAGGATATTATGTAGTCATGAAAAGACTTGTTACAGAGCCAAGAGTACCAGTAGCCTTATGACCCAAAATAAGATGACTGCCATTATCCTGATATTGTACCGCATGTAATTAGCAGAAGTACCAATTAGTCCCTAGAAATGGCAAGTCAGATATACTTTCAACTTTTAAATAGCTGGATGAATTGGAAAAGACAGAGAAAGAAGTGACAAGTAGCAGCATAGAGCAGATTAGATATAAAACAGATGCTTGTTACAATTTTGTAAAAAGAGAAATAGCTTGAAAGGATTTTTTTAATGAGTAAAAAAAGTCTCAAAAGAAAAAAATGTCTCTAGTAATGTGTTCTATGATCCTACATTTCTATGATTTCCTTTTCCATGTAAATTTCAGCCTAATTTCATAAAATGACATATAATTTCTATTATGTGAGTTTGACTTCAGTTTACAAAGTCTAATACAGTACAATATAGTGAAATAATTATATTCTGTAACTAAAAGAAGGGCAAAGTATTGTATGATATTATCGTATTAAACTATAATCTAATTGGATTATAATTTTGTGAGGGCATATAAATAAAGGTAGGTCAAGCGTTCTAAAAACAACCAAGTTTAAATCTCCCTCACGTCATATTCCAAGGTACGGCAAAGTGTGTGAGAGAGACCACTCCATGCATTCGTTCAGAAATGCAAGCTTTTTAAATTTAGATTTTCCTTGTTATCTTGATTGCCCAGGCACAAAGGAAAACAGAGGGGGATTATATGGGAGAATTTCGTGGGCTAGGCCTGAAATGTCACGTTTCACCTCTATCTATATGCATACATTGTCTGTACTCAGTCACACGGTAAATTCTCATTATATGGGGACTGGGATATGCCCCAAGGAAATGACATTTGGGTAACTCATGGCCATCTCTCCACCTTCTGTTCATCAAATACATACTTTATTTATGCTGTTCACCACAGCCTAGGCAATGCTTAGTAGCACTATACCTACCACCGTGGGAATGATAGGTATGCAGAATATGCGTGCTATCATTCACTGAGAATTTTTACATGACAGGCATTGTGCTCAGACATTTCAGACATTCATTAAGTTCTTCGTTCAAAATATTTATTTGACATTTATATGAGACATTTCTATGAAATGTGCTTAAAGTGATCTGCTAAGCCCCTGGGAGTTTATAGTCTGATGAAGAAGATATACTTTAAAATGTGCTTTTTAAATAAAATAAGTATAGACTGAAAAGTTATAAGAATAGTTTTAAAATGTGCTGATAGAATAACTGGGAGGAAAAGCTGCTCAAATGAGAAAGTTCAGGCTTGGTCTCTGTGGAGACGACGTTTAAACAGAGTCCTGAAGGATGAGAAGAAGCAGTGCTTTCTGGAGAGCCAGAGGAAGAGCATGGCAGGTAAGGGGACCAGCAGGAGCAAAGGTCTCAGTGTGGGAAGAGGAGCTCCTCTCCAAGCTTCCTTTGAATGATTATTTATGATACCATTATTTCGCCTTACATGTTAGAAAGTTGTATACACTGTATCTCTTGATACTTAGGAATGGAATTATACCTCCTTAACATAAATCAAAGGTTAATGAGTAGCTTTGAGCTCCTGAAGAATGTCTTTAAACCACTTTAAATCCAAGTTATTGGATTTAAACCACTCCTGCCCAGTTTGTGGCTATTTTCTTGATTATTTAATTCACTAAAAAAAAAAGACAGGATTTGATTGTGGATTAATATAGTCAATATTTGTTTAGATTTATGTAAAATTTTATCACCTTATTTATGATTCAATTTTACATCTCAGACCATTATTCTATGTTTCATTTCCTTCTAATGAAATTAAATTGGTTAGAAATAGCACTCATGAGCAAATATGTCAAACTCTGAATTTTTGTTTGTCTGAAAAATAACTTTGAAAAATATTTTTGCTCTGCATGGTATTCTGATTCTGACAGATATTAAATATCTTTAATAGCATTAAAGGTGTTTTTACTATTTTGTGATTTTTGAAAGTTATTTATGAGGTAGCAAAACTTTCATAGTTAACATATTTCTTTCCACTGTTCTGCATTCTTAATTCTTACTTATTTAAGCTCTATCTTACAGGTTATTACTTCTCTTACAGATTCTTTGTATTGCTGATGTTGTATTGCTGATCACATTCTGCTTATAATTTTTATATATTTTTCATACCTGAAATAGTATGTAGACATTTTTCAAACCTGGCTGCATGTTTTTGTGGTCTCTTTCTCCATGATCCTGCTTCTGTTTTCCATTTTTATTTCTTTAAATAAATAAATATTCTTTTAAAAATTCTGAATCTGGTAATTCCAATACCTAAAATCTTTGTTGATCAGCTGTGCTTTGCCTTTTCACTCATTGTGCCGTGTTTTTGTCTGCATTTAAAATGTTGATCCTGTGAAAGGATGTTCCTGAGGTCTGAAGCCAGTGCTGTGGAGGCTGCTAAGGAAGATTTCTGTTTTCTTCTGTGTGATGCCTAAGGGCACTACCAATCTAGTACTTCTTTGAGATCAACTTTCATTTTAAATCATTTTAGTTCAAGCAACAAATGTAAATTCAGACTCCAAACTTATGAGGCCTAGATTTTAACTGTGAGTTCTAAAAATGGATTTTTTTAGATATATGATTATTTTATCCCCCTTCTCTTCCTCTTTTTTCTCTTCCTCTTTGTTTTGTTTCTTCTAACTACCTCCAAGTGTGGAAAGAACAGAATTATTTCCAGCTTTCTCAGTGAAATTTTATGTCTGTGTCTCCCATTATTCTCCCCATATTGAATAAATTCCATGTTTTCTCCTATTCATGCTCCCTGGAGCTTTGAAAATAAGCTAGAAGTTTAGATGACTGGAAAATGATCTCAAGATAAAAGCCAAGTTGAGTAATTCTCTTATGTCTCTTGGTTCCTGATCTCATTTTGGTTTGGCTATAAAGATGTTTTACTATATTGCCTATTTAGCAATTAATTTTCATAAGATTATTTTTATATTTTAACAAGAATTCTCAGATATTTTCTTCAGGAAGGCCACTCAAAGGATATAGTGTGCAATGCTACCAAAAGCTGTTGTGAAGGAGAAGTCTTTTATGATGATTTTGGATGGGTTTTTTAACCAGCAGATTTAAAGTATAAAAATTTCTTTCCTACTTTGAATTTTAGAATTCTTAAAAGTCATAGAAACTATGCCTTTTAAAATAAACTAAATACATGTAGATGTGATGGAAAATAAATTGATTCATATAGCTAAAAACAAAATGAACTTAAACTGAGAGCCAGAGGACCTTACTCATGTAAAGTCAGTTGAGCCTCTGTTGCCTTTGTTTGTTTGTTTGTTTTGTTTTGTTTGTTTTCTTCTGTTAATGTTTTTGCTGCTGAACTATAGAAAAAAGCAGGGCCAGGCCAGTAGCTTGAAAAATTATCAATTAAATTTTCTCATTAGCTATATTTGGTTCCTTAATGGGCCTTTTTGACTGTGTAATTTCAAGTGATAATTATTTGTGGCACTTGCACATTCCTATATCAATGTTATCTCTTAATTAATTCAAGAAATTGACTTCAGATTTTTTTCTATCTTCAGACACAGAAGTAATTTGTGAGTTACCATTCCTTAGACAGCACAGTCAGCAGCGCGTTGAAAAATGACAGTAAGAATGTCCAATCTCACAGACTTAAACCACAATAGCATTAATAATAATCTTGGATAAGCTCTGCTAAGGAAGAATTGTACATACTTGGTGTGAAATTAAAAAAAAAATGAGATTATAGACTAGAGGATGAGAGGAAAATGGAAAAAAAATAGAGATGTTAATTCATCTTCAGGAGATGTGTTGAATATTTTGGTTTCAACAGAGAAAACTAGCAGTAATTGCTTTGCAACCCCATATTTTTCATTGAATTGCTGAATTATTCAGGGAAACACAATGAGGAAAACAATGTTTTTGGTGGTCAGTCATTTTTCATACCTGAACAGTAATTTCTATTCCTCAAAGTGAAAATGAGCTACTGAAGAGGAAAGTATAGTTATCCAAGAAAAGACAATAAGAAATTGCCATTCAGCCACCATAACCTTGTATTCTTATCTCAGAAGGTGCTTCCCATACTAAAAGGAAACACTTTCTAAGGCCTAAATGGCTGTTTTCCCTGTCCATTACCCTTTCCCCAACTCATATCTAAAACTTTTCTTGTAGCTACTCTTCGACTGCCTTTATGGGAAAAGGCAGACAGGTTTGTGTATATAGTTAACTAAGTTGGCAAACAGCAAACATTGAGCCTGGAAGTGTTATTGGAGCAAAGTTTTGGGGACTGGTGTTTTAGAGTCACTTACTCTGGTAAAAGAAGAAACCAAAGCTGCTGCAGATGCAGACTGTCCAGAGAAGAAAACCTCCTCCTTATAGCAAGATATGAAGTCAAGATCTCAGATTGCTTACTTAGGGTAGGATACCTAAACTGTAAAATAACATACAAAAAAATCTTTATAGGATACTTGTAGTATAAGTCTCACACCAAACTCTAACCTAATATGTAAAGGTGATACAGATTTTCATGAAATCAGGACTAGGACAATAACTGAACATTGAGCTGGAAACAAATTCCAGTATAATAAATAAAGAAAAATAATAGATACTTACTGATAAGGAAGGACCAAAACTATTATTAAGTGAGAAAATGACTTTATACTAAGGATAATCCAATAGGATAATTGAAATATGTTTTTTTCATATAGAGTTTAATAAGGTTACTGGTGTTAAAGTAAAAATAAGATATAACTAACTAGTATATATGTTCATAATAACCAGTTTATTGAATGACTATAAATAAAATGTATAAAAATATGAAGTACCAATATGAAGAAGACTTGATTAACTGAAAATAAATGTCATGTTTTGGATTTAAGATTAAATTAGGTCATCATATCAGTTCTTCACAACTTAATTTGTATGTTGAATTCAAGAATTCAACTTTAATCAGTGGGGTATTTCTTTTCCTTTCTTTTGTTTTTGAATGTGAACATAATTCTAATGTTTATCTTGATGTGTACATAATAACCAAAAGCATTTTGAAAAATAATACTAATATATATTCTTAAATTAAATCAAACACATACATTTTTAATGATTTAGGTGTGTGGAAGGAAATGATAAAAGAATAGATAAATGGGCCAAGAAAATAAAAAGACTTTCAAAGACCCTACTATCTATAAAAATCTTATTTCAAGTTGGCAAAAATATTAAAAAACTTAAATAAATAGCTATGGGGTAACTGGTTAATTAGGTTGAGAGGGAGAGAACAAGATGGAGAGATTTACATTACCTACACATGGGGGATTCTGCATCTATTACAGCTTTAAGTAAAAATAATGAAAAATAAGCAAAAATCTAAGAAAATATTTTTAAAAAATCACTTAATTTTAAAATAATGAAGCTTTTAAAGAATAAAGTATTTACTGAATAACCAAAAAAGATACGTTTAATGCTTTCAGCAATAGAGGTACAAACTCTAAAGAAAAAACACACAAACACTGAAAAGCACATAAACACTAAAGCAAAATAAAATAATAATCTTACATACATATATGCATAAGTACATTTATGTTACATACAGCAATATATATATTGCTTCAGTAAGTATTAAAAATGGGTCTAGGACACAGACAACTTATAAATAAAAACAATTAAGTGGAGAATTGCTTTTCAGTGCTCAAACACAGTATTAATTAAATTCATATTCAATTAACAATATTCTTTTTTGCTCATTAAATTGACTAAATGTATTATTTAGTAACTCCACTATTGTTGAGAGTAAAACTAGATAATTACTACATGATATTTGAAATTAAAAATTAGTACAGCTTTCCTGAAAGATAGTGTGGCCATTTGAAGAAGACTTGCAATGTATAGGACTCTGAGTTTTGAATGCCTGGTTTGCCATTTACAAATCATGTGACTTTAGGCAAGATATTTAATATTTCTTTGTTGTTTTGTCTTAGGTAAAATGGTAAAAGTGAAGATTAAATGAATTAACACAGGTAAAGTGCTCAGAATGGTGCCCATTATCACCCCTGATGTAATTATTTTTTATAATACTTTGGCTCCTCTGACACTGAGGCTAATTTTTAGTTGTTTGTGTTTCCATCTTTAATTATAAACATTAATTATATTAGTGTAGGAAACTTTCAGTGTGATAAAACTTCAGAGGTACACAAGGTCTTATTGTAAAACTGGAATTTACAGACTTTCTAAAGATGTGTTGTTTATATGGATTGAGCTACCCTCTTTACTGGAAGGGTTTTGTGCAATGACCAGTTTCTGTGTCACCAACATAGAAAGAAGCTAATTCTCAATGAGTATATAAAAAGCTAATGCAAGCATTTCTCAAAATACTTTCACACATTTGAATACCCTAATAGTTTGGGTCCATCATTAATGTCACATGTGAGGGTATATAGTGATCATACTGAAGTTACATGTCAGGAACCATGGTGACTTTGGAACCAAAGTGTTGCTCTGGGTGATAAGCGGAGGTTGTTTTAAGTAAATTAAAAATTTCTCAGGGCACACAGAAAATGAAATACTGTGTCTTCATGGTCATAGTCATTTATAATTATTGATAGAATATAAAAAGTATTTTAATACCTTAAGGAAGAATTCAGGAAGTGCTAGATTGTAATGAATTTTAGTCAACAGTACGCTTGCAGAAGGCAGCTGAGGCATGAGAGGAAAGATCCTGAGGTTTGGTTTTGTTCTACACATTGTTCGGGGACAGGAGAGTGTGCTACAAAAAGAAGACACTCCTAGCTCTTATTTTGCTTGTCATTTCATTGTTGAGAAAGAGCTGATCACCCAAAGTTTTCCCTAAGACACAAGGGTAACTATTTTAGTTTGAAAACTGTACTAAGTGAGATGACCATGATTATAAATATTTTTGTAGAAACCACATACATGGAAGTTGTAGAATATAAAATCTGGAAGACACCTGAGACTATCATCAAGGCCAAGCCTTTTTAAGTCTTTAATTTTGTAGATACAGTAATAAAATAATAGAAAATGACTTCAATTTTTTGAGATCTCATAGCTAGTAAGTGGCAGATAGGCAGCTTGTACTCAGATATCCTGGCTTCCAAGCAGAACAACTCTACCAGTGGTGGCTACATTTTCTAACGGTATAGACTAGGTACATATGTGAACAAAAATTAAGGTACACACAGATAAGTATTTCACTGTAATTTCAGGTTTTTTTTTTAAAAAATTAGAGTAAAAGGACCCTGTATTTTTATGTTTAATAAAATACCTCTCCATCTTCCAAAATATTAAGATGATATTTTTATTTTATCCACTTATTTTTTAAAGCAACCAATTACCATATTTTCAGACCATAAGACACACCTAGGATTTAGAGGAAGAAAATAGGAAAAAAATTGAAGCAAAAAATATGGTAAAATATTTAATAATATAAATAACATAATATTTCACCAATGTAAATGTAAACAGAACTCAACAACAGCATTAATAGCCATGATTCCTCCCAAATTTGTGGGGGGAAAAGTGCATCTTATAGTCCAAAAAATATGTAACAAACAAGAAAAACAAACAAACAAAAACTCATAGACACAGACATAAAAACAGTATGGTGGTTACCAGAGGGAAGGGGAGTGGGTGAGTAGTAAAGGGTAAAGGGGGTCAAACACATGGTGACAGAAAAATGTTTGACTTTGGGTGGGGGGCACACAATGCAATATACAAATGATGTATCATAGGACTGTTCACTTGAAACATATATAACTTTTTAAACCAATTTCACCCCAATACATTGAGTTAAAATAATAATTTTTCATTTTTTAATTACAGTTGACATAAAATATTAGTTTTAGGTGTACTAAGATGTTCTTAACATTCCCTTTGTAATTGAATGAAAGAATGAACTGCTTGCTGCACAACAGCCAACAGGCAGAGTGAAAAGTAGTTGGGGCAAGGGAAGCAACTTTATTAGGAAAGCTAGCAAGCCAAGAAGATGGCAGACTAACATTCTAAAGAACTGTCTTGAAGAAGTACTGAATTCAGCCTTCTTTTATGTCAGTGGAGGGGTCAGGGAAGGGGTTTGGGAGGTGACTGATGAACACAGACATCTGGACGTCAGCAATGGTCTAAGATGGTCTCTTGGTCAACAAACTGGTTTCTGTACTACCAGTCATGAGGCTCCTATACATCTTTTGATAAACAACCTTTTAAAATTGTTTTTGTATATACTATCTTTATCTTCTTGAAGAAGTAAAGAGCCTCATGTTAAAGAGTTTTTAGCAGGAAGGGTATTTTAGTAATTCCTAGGCTAAGGTTAGATTCCTTGAATAATTAACATTTTTATATTTAGGACTAAGCAGAAGTTGGTAACTGACATATTCTGGGAACTAGGCACACTCAAGCAAGATGAAGTCATAAAGACTGATGATTATATTCTATTACGCAATCACTTTGACTAAATTTTAAACAGACTTCACCTGATTCTAGGTCCCTGACCCATTTTTATTTGAGTATTTACTTTAATAAACATGTAACTTTTGTCTCTGACCCTTTGAGATGCAAATCTTTTGAAAAGCCACAAGTTTACACCCAGGACTATATTTCTTAATGATCTGGGAGTCATTTGCTAATTGCAAAAGCTAAGTAAAATCTGTTTTGCACAATTTTGCATCTGAAATACCACTGTCAAATTGTCAAATTCTTCAACAGACTATTATATCTTTTTCCCTTGTTTTCCTTCATTAAAGGTCTGCACAATTTTAGTCCTTTCAGCACCATACTTTGATCTCTGACTTGGATATGAAGAAAAGTGGTACAAAATTAGTGCACAACATCCTGAAAGATTAGTTCAACCACTCTATGCACATAATTAGAACTAATTGAATTAGTCCCACTCCTAGCAAAGAAATAAAATCAATATTATAATTAAAACTGTGTTTCTGTATAATTGGATTTTCAAATGAAACCTGAATAAGAGGGAGGAGTAGAGATTGTCTTATGTGTAAAAGTAATTAATATTTGTATTAAGTTTATATCTTTAAAATAATCCTACAGGAATTCATGGCGATATCCTCAATTTCATTAGCCAGAGCTGATTATAAGAGTTCCTCTCTCTAATCCTTAAGAAAAAAGAGCATCCTTACGACTGAGCTGTCTGGTCAACTGGCCAATTTTCCTATAACAAATAGTTTAGTCAGATTCTGCATCACAGTTTTCAAGGACCATTTTATTGAATGTGTTTGTTAAATAATATCCAATATCTTTTCTTTTTTTCTATATCAGAAGGAATCAAGCTGAATAGACTGGGGCAGTTTAAGCCGTTCTACCATTTATTTTCCTGGAGCTCACTTCCTTCTCCTTAAGTGCTTTTTGTCACAACTTCACATATAAAATGAGGTTTCTTCTGATAATCTAATGATAGAAGAGATTCACAATTTATTTTTAAAAAGTGACATGATTGAGGAGAGCACTAGTTGGCATGTCTCTTCTTTGAGAATGTAGTGATTTAGGAAAGCTGAAAAGAGTGATGTTTCCACTTAATTTCCTATGTCAGGAGGCCTTTTGGGTCCTGGGTTGAGAAGAGGGAGAATATGTAGATAAATTAGGCAAATTCTATGGACTCAAAATAATTCTCTTAAGTAGAAAAAGCATAATAATTTATACACACAAACAATAAAAATCAGATAAGGCAGGGCAGGTCATATGCCAAATGAATGGCATAGACATGTAAATATGTAGGTGTGATAACATGGAAAGGTACTTGAAGACCTGGTTCAGATCTCATAACTTAATAACTGTATTCCCTGAGCATGTAAGTCACTTGATCTGTGTAAGCCACCATTTTCTCATCTCTAAATTGAAAATATTGAACTAGATTAGAATGTCTCATCCAAGTCTGAAATTCAATGAAATTCAGAAGAAGGGGACCATACATGGGGATAACATGGCTGTGTATGATTACAGGAGGCACCCGAAATATGAGGTAACACAGAAAGATTAAGAGGATGTTGTTGGACAAGGGATACAAAAAGGAGAGCAAGTATAAGCAAAGAGAGTTACTATGTCTGTTTTGTTTGTAATGGAGTACAACCAGGGCCCCCCAAAGAGGGTTTGTAATGGGATCCAGAACTCAGGTTGTCCAGGAAATATAGAAGTATAGGATATCCCCATCCCCACAAGTCTGTACTGGGGGAAGGGACATATGGAGCAGGGCTATTAAGAGAGATTTTGCAGGCCAGCTTCATAACTGATATGCAAAAACCATTATTTTGTACATCAATAACAGCAGACTAGTCTTCCAGCCAGAATGGAGCCAGAGGGTATGCATGACTTTGACCCATGATATGACTGGGAGGCAGCTCCCACTAGTTACAGCACCTGTGTGAGAGCTTGAAGATGGTTTGCTCCCACCATGAGCCTACACCTGCTTGGACTTGCTGTGGTAGCCCAGAAAGGCTGAAAACTGGGGGAGTGCTGCAGGTGTAGCCAGTTGTGGCAGGCATTGAAAATGGGGTTACAGAGTTGGTCCTAGTCTTGGATTTAAACTAAAAGTGGGCTGCCACAAGGGACAGAGAGACAATGCAGGACTAGGGACGGGGACAATGATGGGCGATAAGAGAGGACAATGCCGAGACCTTGCAGGGAAGGAAAGGGGTATAACGATTTTCACTGGTGGGCTGTGAGAAGATGCCACGTGGATTTTGGATTAGGAAATGGAGATCATGGCGACACAGCTGATGGTGATGAGGACTGTGGAAAACCTGCCCAGCTGAGCACAGATAACTGGGAGGAACTGGGAGAAGTGAGGTGGGGACTTCTGTACTTTTTCTTCTGGAGGACAGTGCTTCTGATTGGCATGTTCTAAGACTGGCCTGCTAGGGTAAAGGGGGAAGGAAGGCCTATGTGTGTTCGTGGGTGTTTTAAGGAACTTTGGAATTTTAACAGCAACATTCTGTCATTACCCTAAATCTGTATAACTTTTAAATAAATAGTTCCTTTTCCTTTTACCAAACTCTGGCATTGAGAGCCACAATTCCTAAGGTGAGAGGCAAAGAACCATAGCGTAGAAAGACCCCACCACGGGTCCATTCTGTAACATGTTCACCTTGGTGTCCTCAGGGCTGGCCAAAGCATCTGATACACACCAGGCAGCCTATTACACACACTTACTGATATAATGAATTAAATGGGAGGTGTTCCCATTGCTCACAAATGTACTGATATCTGAAAGGCCAGATTCTGTGTTTGCTTAAAGACCCTCACGCAAAGAAATTAAACAACAAGAGAGCAAAATGGTGCAGAAACTTTCTTTGATGCCTTATAATGGAAGGAAGTGAGAATTTTCCATCTCCAGTCCAAATTTCTCTTTCTAATTTAAATGCCAAAAACTTATCATGATTAATAAATGGCAAAATTATGAGTTAACCTATAAAATTACCTCTTCTATGTCAGGGGAAATTGCTAAACTAGTTATGAATTTTACCTGAAAAAAAGTATTTTATGCTTCCCTATACTCTGCCATATTCTTCTTCCATTTTTTTTTAAAGGTTGTATTTATTTACTTTTAGAGAAAGGTGAAGGGAGAGAGCAAATGGAGGAGAGAAACACTGATGTCTGAAAGAAACATCAATTAGTTGCCTCTTGAATGCCCCTAAATGGAGACCTGGCCCACAGAGCGGATATGTGCCCTGACTGGGAATGGAACTGGCAACCATTCACCTTGCAGGATGATGCTCAGTCTACTGAACCACACCAGTTAGGGCTCTGCCATACTCTTTACTTGACACTTCCATCACACTTTTTCAGCTCTTCGGCCTTCAGAACAAATTCTTAAATTTTTTACAAACTATCTTCTGAAAAGCCTGCCAGGTACATATATTTTTTCCTCTCCTAAGTCATCTTTAAAATTCTGATACTGATTGCATCTTCTTTCCTCCTCTTAGATTTTGGGTATATTCTTAAGCAGTCATCTCCAGGATCAATTTTGGAGGCTGGAAGAAGGGGCCCAGTGTCTTGATTTCCCCTGAGTCTGCTGAAGTCTTAATGCTCAAAACAGAAATATCCTGAGAAGATATCTTTGCTTGCATATCACTCCTTGGCAACAGATAAATTGTTTCTCTATAACTTTCTCTTTGAATTTTATGTTGGGTCAGTGTTTAACTTGGAGACTATTCTCTTTGAGTAATACTTTTTCATTGTGTCACACCTTGAGATTTATTGCACCAATACATCTTCAGAGTGACAGCTGGCCCTGATGATGTATAGCTTAATACATCATCAAAGCAATTTCTCATTCAGGTTACGCATTACACAGAGATGTTAGCGCTTATACTTTAAAAATATTTATTTCTGTGCTTATAAGTAAAAGATGCTTTCTAGATCTGTCCCAAATCTAGACAGACAATACAATGAGCACTGAATCTCAATGATAATGAGTGCCAACTGGTTTCTGCACAGTGACTGATACCTTCCCTATAGATTTTTATTTTTCAATAGAAAATGTGTTCTCTTGATAAAAAAAAATCAAAAAGTAGAAAAGTGTATACAACAAAGATTAACTCTTGCTCTGTCCCTATCTGACAGGTATCTAGTATCTTTCTTTAGTGGGAAAAATATACCAACTCTTTTAGAAATAATGTAAGAATATACAGGCACCTATGTATATATAATCAATGACATACTCTGCTATATTTTTTCTAGATAATAGTATGGATTAGAAATTGCTTCATATACACACATATACTGTTGTCTTTTTTAATCATTGCATATATCCTCCTAGTGTTCTCCTATTGTTATTTCTACATTCTAAAGAGATATTACCATTTTTCTGTATAATATGTACTTTTCCTCATTTCATGAACAAATTCCAAACTAGAACAAAAATTTTAAAAAGTTACCAAATGAAAAATAGAGTTACTTTTGTGTTCTTCCCTAAATGATATAGAGCTACCTATCCTTTCTATGACAGCATACTATTCTACTGACTTCTGATTTTGGACTCAAGGAGAAGTAATTTTCATTAATAAGGATTTAAAATATTTATTTTATGTGAAATATTTAATTAATTGAATCTTACCAAAGTTGGTAAAAAATACCTACATTTTGTTTTAGGGATAAACTGAAACTAGAAAAGAGAAAGGGAAGAAGATAAATGGACTAAAGTGTGCTTAAGAGTGTGATATACTTTAACTAATAAGTAACAACTCAGTAGAAATGTCCCAAAGCAGTACATCACATTCATTATCTCCTTTATTTTTACTTTTGAGCTTACTTTGAAAATTTAGCTTTAGTTTGTGTCAGTCAAATGAGCTAGTATAGGGAACGAGGAATTTTTTATATTCTTTCAAATGAGGAAAGGTAAGGAGAGACATGAAAAGCTCCAATATGGACAGTCTCAAGTCTTCAATCGTAGTTATGAAAGTAGTTGCAATTGAAGAATGAATCCTCAGAATCCGAGTTTTTTATTGTGGTTATTATTATTATTACAAGCAAGTTAGTTCTCCATCAGTGCCTTACTTAGTTTTTGCTTTGCCACCTCCATGACATATGTCCTATGAGCTCATCAATTTCCTCCTTTAATATCAGCCAGATTACTCCTACTAACACTTAGCTATAAATGAAAGTCCACAAATGGCAGACATTTTGAAACTGTATAAGAAATTATTATTATTTTGGCAAAAGTACACACATTTTATTTTCTTCTTTTTCTTTGCTTTTACTATCTTAATTTAAACAATATATGAATGTAAGAGTGTACATATATTTAACTATTTTCTTTTACATCATCACTTAAGAGTAAAAGAAAAACTAATAAACTATCAAGTACTGCCGCAGGACAAATTTATGTTAGTGCATGCACGCACACTTATTTCGAGCCTTCAACTCTCTTTTCTCCTCTCCACTTTCCAGGAAAGGATAAATTTCTGATAAAAGAATTTTTTAAAAAATCTTAAGAACTGATGGGAAGAATTTAGTTGGAAGAGGATGGGAGAGAGTGGGGAGTGTCATTCTTGAGAGTAGGTGTTAAAAGGGTTGTGGATTAAGAGGAAAGAACTTGACACAGGGATTCTAGAGAGAGGGAAAGGAATGAAGGGGGAGGAAAAGGGGAAGGGAAGAGGAAGAGAGGTTGGAGAATGAGATCAGAAATAGCAGCAACTGGCCATTTGGTGACACTTTGTAATCCTTACATTTTTTGACAAACTTTTATGAAAATCTACTTAACAGACAAGATTTTCAGAGTTGATCTACTTGAGTGATTATTCTGGCTATAAAGTGCAATGAATTAAGTTCAAAAGCAGTCCTTAGGGCCCTGCCATACAGCATTGCTTCTGCAAATAAACATTTTTTTTAATGACAGAATTAATTGCTGTTTTGAGAAGGTAAGGCCTCTTTTCTACTTACTCTAAGCAAGTAATCCTTAAAAAAAGAGTGCAATGGCTTTGTGATCTTATATTCCCACCTCTGCTGATTTTGTAAAGTTAAACAGTTCATAATCAGGCTGGAATAGTAGAACAGGATGGTTAATAACTCAGGTTCTGAGGTTCAAACTCCTTACCAACACTTAATAGCTTAGGCAAATACCTAACCCAGTGAATCTCAATTTTCTTATCTAACTCTTACCCACATTCCTAGTTTTTTTGTTTGTTTGTTTGTTTTTAGGATTGGATAAATAGTATCTAAGTTAATGATCAGAATTTAAAATTAATATTTTAACATATTTTTTACTGTTGTTTATTTATAGTTGTCCCCATTTTTCCCCCTTCACTTTCTCCTGCCCTACCCCCCACCTTCTACATTCAGTCCTTCACTTCATCCCCCACCCTGTTGTCTTTGTCCATGGGTCCTTTATACTCATGACCCTTGCCTTGACCCTTTCTCTTCTTTCCCCAATTATCCCCCTCCCCTCTCCCATCCAGTCACTGTCAGTTTGTTCTTTATTTCCATGTCTCTGGTTCTATTTTGCTCGCTTGTTTGTTTTGTTGATTAGGTTCCACTTATAGGTGAGACTATGTGGTATTTGTTTTTTACCACCTGGCTTACTTCACTTAGCATAATATTCTCCAGTTCCATCCATGTTGTTGCAAAGGGTAGAAGCTTCTTCTTTCTTTCTGCTGCATAGAATTCCATTGTGTAAATGTACCACAGTTTTTTGATCCACTCATTTACCGATGGGTACTTAGGCTGTTTCCAGTACTTGGCTATTGTAAATTGTGCTACTATGGACATTGGGGTGTGTAGGTTCTTTTGAATTGGTGTTTCAAGATTATTAGGGTATAATCCCAGCAGTGGAATTGCCAGGTCAAAAGGCAGTTCCAGTTTTAGTTTTCTGAGGAAACTCCAATCTGCATTTCCACCAAAAAAAAAAAAAAAAGTAAAATTAACTTGTTAATTAACCTTAACGTGTTCTTTGTTACTTTGGTAACCTATGATTGGTCAAGTAGGGAGATGACAATTGGACAGAAGACCACATTTTGAGTTGAGTTCATAAAGTATTTATACCACTTTGAAAGGAAAAGAAAGTGCTGAATAAGATTCTGAAGACTCTGAGAATATACCTTCTTCTTGTGTTGCTGTTTATATCCTAGGGCTTATCAACAAAACTGGACTCAAATATGTCAAGTGAATTTAGAGAGAATGTCGAAATCTATTACCATATGCCCTGATCTTCCCCTGTAGTCCATATTCAATAATTTATAAAAGGTCTAGTTAGATTTATCAGATAATATATTTTGATTTTTGTTTTGAAAACATAACCATAAATATGATATAGCAGACAATGTTTTATATAAGAAATGACTAAAAAAATAGGCAAAGCCATTTAAAATTCTCTGATGCATTGATCAAGATATTCACTTAAGTTGAAATTTAAAGAATAATTACTATTAATTAACCATAGTTTAAATTTAGTCATCAAAATGTTTTTTATAAAATTTTAAAATTTAACAACATAATATATATTAATTATTTCTTTTTTCTTTAGAAAAATTTATAGTTGCCACTAAAATACAAATCCATCATTTATATGGCAAGTTGGAATGTGCAGTTTGACAGATCTGTGAGGTCACAGAGGACCCTGAAACACCTTCTCCCCATCCCATCACGCATGATTTTATACAGTACCTGAAAAGGTATGATATCAAACACCTCACATTTTTGTTTTTATTTTTTTGTAAAAGTGGTTTATTCCATGGTCATTGTAAAAAAAATAATGACCTGCTGAGTAAATATTAGCTTAAGTCTTACAGCAGAGCAGCTCACTACTTCTTTAACATATGTGTAACAAGATGGAGAGCCATCTATATTCCAAGGATAGGAGGGTAAACCAGTATATGCCGTTTTGAAATGTTGCTACATATATACACACCCAAATTACTACATCTATACAGGACTTCAAAAACAAACAAACAAGCCCAATTCAAAATGTTTACAGCCTGGGCCCTTAGCCTTATCCACACCTCATCAGGGCTCTGAGGGGCGATACCTTAAATGTTTCCACCACAGAAGTTGTCTGCACAGCCTTCTCTCACGAGAAAGGCAACATGTGAAAAGGTTGGCAAAAGAGCATCTTGTGAGCTGCAGTTGCCTTTTTTTTCACATTATATAAACCACTTAATGTGAATGTCATGAGCATGGTCAGTCCCTGGGTTCAAGAGCAGGGGAAGAGACACCTCCTGCAGGAAGGCCCTCCGGGACTGAGACAGCAGCCAGCAGACTCCAAGGGACCATCATCACCCAGGTTACTTCAAGAAGTGTGGTTTCAAAGTGTTGCCTTGGTTCCAAATCACAGTCTTCTCGAGAAGAGTGTGAACTTGCGACAGTGGAAGCTAATCCAAAAGGTGTGTATGCAGGGGACACTGCTTGCCTAAACATCTAGAGTGTGAAGCGTGACTATGGCTTCCCATCCCCTTGGAATGCCCGAGTTACAGTGGGACCCAGCTGGACCACAATGTGCTGAGCCTCACCAGGAAGCCACCAGAGTGTCATACCAGGAATTAGGCAAATATCTGTTAAGAGGAAAACATCCCTCCAGTGCTGAATGTTGAGTAGATCAGCAACACTGTTAGGAACCACAGCCATGTAATGATTTGATTGTGCAAGGGCAGATTGGACTTACACACAAGGCACTTCAGTAAGCAGAGATGTAAGAATTTCCAGCACGTGGTATTTGATCAGGACACAAGAAGACCAAACCTGCATTTTTTCTCATCATAATTAAAAACTAAAGTGTATCTATTTGTAATAAAACAAAATACTAATTTTCTATATTTTGATTAAATAAGAGAAAATATTTCCAAGTATTAATACAAATAAAAATAAGTGTATATTTTGGAGGCAGAGAAATTTCATTCTATTTTTTCATTCACTTCATTCACCCTTTGCTTTTATTATTTTAGGTATTGCCTAATGTTATATCTTTATAATTGTGCCTATCATAACTTGACAAGCCATACAAATTGGCTTAGCTTTTATTTAATCAACTATATCATTCATCAGTTTGCCTTTATTGATGCTTATTCATTTAAAGAGAGAGAGAGGAAATATCGTGGATAAGACAATGAAATCTCTCTCTCTCTTTGTCATCTGTGAACAGTAAAAATGTCAGTGTTATTTAACAGTAGTGATAAACCTTTATTGAGAGAGAGAGAGAGAGAGAGAGTGTGTGTGTGTGTGTGTGTGTGTGTATGTATGTATCATTATATATTTTTTCTTTTAGAAAGTCAGAGCGGTAGAAGAAGTGAGCTGTAGAAGAAATGGGCTCAGGAAACAAGTTTCAGTGGGAAAAAGAAGGGTCCTTGGAGCTTAGGAGAGAGGAAGGCAAAGGTAACATGCCTGGCGGGAAGAGGAGACAGACGGGAAAGGCACAGGTGGGCTCTCTGGAGAGAGAGCTGAGTTAATATTATTTATTTTCCAGACACAATTCTCAGTGCTTTGTGTATGTTATTTAATCTTCCCAAGCCTCTGAGGAGCATACCATTGCCTATATTCTTATGTAAGAGAAAGATAAGTAAATATCCCTTCCAAAGTTGAATAGTTAGCAGGTTACATGGTCAGGATTGATAATGACATAATGTCTCATGAGGCCTGGCTATTAACCACCAACCACTTGTACATACCATCTTGGTATATATTATAATATGTCAGACTTATTATAGAGTATATTTTGAAGTAATTATAGAACACTATATTTAATGCTGTTTGTGATTTTTTTTATCTTTTCAGAAAATTAGGTGTTAGAAAAATTAGAACACTAAAGTATTTAAAATATTGCCTTTTCTAAAATATATTTGCTTGAATGTAATATTTCTGCTAACTAAAAGAAAACAGAAACTTTTAGATACTTACTTCCATTTAGTTCTTATCTAAGAAAAAATAGAATGGACAGATAACTTTTTTCATTTCTGCAAATTCTATAAATTCTAAATAAGTTTAAAATGTCACTGCACACTGCTTACCAACCTGTTGGTGTCAAGTGAGGTTGGAATTATTAATGAAAGACCTTTGCCAACAAATGCTAGAGATAGTAAATAATACCTTCCTTAAGTACAAATGAATCATATGTAAAATGATGTATGTCCTCCAATGCTGGTGGAAAGGATAAAAACAAGGAAGTTAGTGGAAAATAACATATTGATTAACTACTTTCTATTTAAAAGACAGAATTCCGAGAAAGGGAAAATGGGTAAAAATAAAATAGGTGAGAAGATTAAAAGGTGGATGAGAGTGACAATTAGAAATTAAATGAAAATAGGGTAAAATACAAAGGAATAGAGATGAACTCAAGGAAAATAATTGAGAAAAAAGTGTAAAGAACCCCACATCCTCAGCTTGTTGCCTCACCTTATCTGAGCAAACATTCCCAGAATCACTTTTTGGTTCTCCTTTCTGCAATCTATAATGTATCTCATTAGATTTCACCAGAAAGCACCTTCAGAATATTTACAGTGTATTAAGAATTTTGTTTTTGCTATTAAAAGCATAAACAATAGAATTCAAAAAATTGTTGGATAATTTTAAGATCATGAGGAAACATCTTTCTGGGCAATGACTGTTGGAACTACTAAAGATACATTTATTTTCTCTAAACAACATTAACTCAATAGTAAAACAAAAAATAAAGAGCGAAAATGGAATAAGTAAAGAAAGCACTGGTTTGAAAATAAAATATAAAATAAGGAATTTTCAAAATACTTAACTCGTCACCAGCAAAAATTCTCTGTATCGACTTAATCTGGCTTCTCCAAGGACACAGGCTTCCCCCGTGTCTTTATTCTGTCACAGATGTTTTTTCCTCCTACACTCCTCGCCACACAGCCTAGTGCTGGGTTAAGTGTCCTAAATCACCCTAGCACTTCTGTAACAGTGGGATATTGTAACCTTTCCCACCATCCTTTTGGCGTTATTTCTGTAATTGCTGACTCCGACTACTATATAGCTTATAGATAAACAGCATGTTTATATAAGAATCCTAGAACTGACTTCAAGAGATACAAATTCCTACCTTCAGGTATTCCAGTTCACAGAGATTTGCTGACTTTCAACTGTGGAGCCAAAATGACGTAAAGTTAGGATGAATTTAATCCAGGATAACTAAACCAGGATGATGCACACTGAACCAGCACTTGCTTTATTGGAATGGACTGTGCTCATTTGCATGTAGAGAACTTTTGAACCCCCTCCCTTGATGTCTTTGTTCTGTTCCCCTCCCCCTCCTTATAGAAACTTCTGCCTGCACTGAGAGGTGAAAACCAGAAGGATCCATCTCACTGATTATTTTAGCTGTCTCAATCTCCAAAATTACTCCTGACTCAATTATCAATGATTGCCTAGTCCACAAAAATGATCCTTTTCATTCCCTGGCCTCCCATTTCCCAGACCTCCAGTGAAACTTGCTCTGGGTTTACCTCCGGTAAACACACACACTGTCAACACAAATAACTGAAACTTCCCATAACTTCAACTGTAAACTTTCCCCTTTTGACTACTCCTGTAGGATCTTCCTCAACACTGCTTCCTTGGATCCTAAAATCTATTGATTCTAAAACCCTTATACAGCCTGTCTTCCTTGGCATGTCCTCCCAGCCTTCTCACCCAGTTTGAACTTATTGACCATAACTAAAAACTATTTTATTTTACGCATGTGCAACATTGTATCTCTCTCCTTTTACTCACACATTTGGCAACACACCAATCCTGGAAAAATTCAATGGCCTACATTTGCCTTCATGAATTTAACTATGACTGAAGAAAGATCTAGAATCATGCTGATTGTTCTCACCTTAAATTAATAACCATTAATTTCAAAAGAATCCTTAATACTTCCAACATCATACAATTGCTTGGTTTATTCTTTATCTCACTGTCTTTTGAGACAACATCAAACATCTTTTATATCTTACAATTTCCCTTATTTCTAGCCAATGACATTACTTCCCAAGTCACTGAGAGAATTGAAAGTTGTAAGAGAAATCCTACAAACTCCTCCCTCAAACCCTTCATCTGCAACTATATCAATGTGTTCTCTCTCCATTTTTGTCCCCGTAGGTAAACTCTAAGGTCTACCTTTTCATTTGTACGCTAGAGTCAGTCATCCTCTCTTAACTGCCTAAGAACAGCACTCTAGACAGTCTCTTGTCCTCAATGACACCCCTCCTAAAATTTCCCCTTTCTACTTCCCCATCATGCTGCTAATTCCTCCAAATAGCATGCTGCTATTAAAAACAAAAAGAAAAAATCAGAAATAATATTCTTAGTCCTATCATCCTCAGTTATCACCCCATTTTTCTATTCTTTGTGTGTGTAAGTACTTATATTTAACATTTTAAATTAATGAGAAAAGGACACTTTCTCTTCTTTTAATTTTTTTAATTTTTTAAATTTTAATTGTTGTTCTTGTACAGTTTTCTGTCTTTTACTCCCATCCTGGCCCACAGCCCCAGCCCTCCCCACCTCCCTCCCATTTCCAAGCACCCCCCCCCCGTAGTTTTTGTGCACGTGTCTTTTATACTTGTTGCTCTAATCCCTTCCCCTTTTCCCCTGAAATTCCCTCCCCTCTCCCCTCTGATGACTGTCAGCCTGTTCTCAATTTCAATGTCTTTGGTTATATTTTGCTTGCTTGTTTGTTTTGATGAATAGGTTCCTGTTAAAGGTGAGATCATATGGTATTTGTATTTCATTGCATGGTCTATTTCACTTAGCATAATGCTCTCCAGTTCCATCCATGCTGTCACAAAGGGTAGGGGCTCCTTTCTTTCTGCTGCATGGAATTCCATTGTGTAAATGTACCATAGTTTTTTGATCCATTTGTTTACTGATGGGCACCTAGGTTGCTTCCAACATCTATTCTTATTTGTAGAAAATTTTTCAAAACAATTTATACTTTCCGACTCTTATTCCTCTTCTCCTATTCTCTCAACAACCCTCACTCATCTACTGGAAACTACTACTGGCATGGCTGTGAAATGCCCTCATATTACAAATCCAATGGCAAGTTTCAATTTTCAAATCGCCTGATCTATCATCTACATATGATACAGTCAATGGCTCCCTTCTCCTTAAAATGCTCTCTTCATGCAACTTCTTTAACATCATATTTATTCCCCCTGTTTATTTCTTATTGTCTGTGCTTTCTTAATTCTTTTAATGACCATTTATCCTTCTCTTACTGACCTCTTAATGTTAAAATTTCCCAGTTCTTATCACCTTCCTTTTTTATATCTATACTGTTTCGGGGATCTTAGTTGGCTTTGTGCACTAAATACCATCTATACATTGATAACTGACAACGTTGAATTTCTAATGCAGACCTCAACATGTCTGAGAGGCACCTAAACATAATAAATGGTGCAAGCCAGAGCTCCTGATGTGCTACTTCTACACAATTCAGGTCCAGCTGCAATCATCCCCATTTTAGGTAGTGGTAATTTTATACTTCTAATTGCCCTGTTCAAAATATTCTGGAGTCATGCAAGGGTTTTCTTTGTCACTTAAAAAATATTTTTGATCTCATACCTCACATCAGAAAATTGTGTTGGCTATACCTTCAAAATATATATAGACTCTTCCCATTTATCACCACCTCTCATTATAAGCGCCCTGAATCTATTCACACTCACTTTGCCTTGGATTTTTGTAAGAGCTTTCTACCTGGTCTCTTCTATTTCTGTCCCCTAAAGTCTATTCTCAACAAAGCCATCTGAGTAGATCTGCTAATCTGTGAGTTAGAAATCACTTCTCTGCTCAAAACCCTCCAATAACCTCTGATTTCATTTGGAATGAAGGCCAACATCTTTAACACAGCCTAAAAGCCTTAATGATTTGTCCCCTTGCCCTTTTTGGCATTTGTTATCTTTACTTAGTCATGAAATACTTGTTTACATAAATTTATAAATTGTCTTACACAGGAAGTAATATTATCATTTTTAATATTAGAATTTCTTACTTTTTTGAATTTATTGGGGTGATGTTAGTCAACAAAATTATACGTGTTTTAGATGTATACTTCTATAACACATTATCTGTATGCTGTATTGTGAGTTCATTACCTCATGTCAGGTCTCCTTCCATCATCATTTATCTCCTCTACACCCCCCTACACCTTCCCCTGCCCCTGCTGGCAATCAACACACTGTTGTCCACAGTCATGAGTTTTTCTGTTTTTGTTTTGTTTTGTTTTTCTTTCAATTTTTGTTCAATCCCTCCACATCCCCCTAGCTTAGCACAGCTGAGCTGACAGCTGTCAGCCTACTCTCTCTCTATGAGTCTGTCTCTATTTTGTTTGTTAGTTGTCTTTGATTATTTCTCTAATTTCCTCTCCCACTCATTTCTATCCTTCTCACTTTTCTCAGACATACACATCTCTAAATATTAGGCAGACTCCTGCCTCTGCAATTTTGTACTTGTATGTACCTTTTATCTGTGGTGCTATCCCCACTGTCTTGAGGAATCTATCCAGTACAGTGAGCAGTGAGCAATCTCACCTCCTTTAAGTCTTTGTTAAAATGTCATCTTCCTGAGAATTCTCCTCTGACCATTTTGTTTAAATTTTACCCTCTTAGCATCCCATCTGGGCTTTGCTACTTTCAAATGTAGACCATTGTCAGTGTTAGGGAAGGCCTTGAGGTTGGGCTATTTTCATTTACATAAAACTATGTATTTTTGAATTCCAGTTAAGGCCTTTACCCTTACATGAGAACATATGGGAACCAAAAATAAATATCATAGAAGAGAAATAAGACCATTAAAACATGTCCTTGGGGTGGTGGGCTGGGGGCGGGGTAAAAGACAGAAAACTGTACAATATCAACAATTAAAAAATACTGATTAAAATAATAATAATAATAATAATAATAATAAAACATGTCCAGAAAGCCTGAACATACATTTCCAAGTTAGAAAATGTGTGATACTTTCCCAAGAGATCTAGCCCACATAGAATCACTATCCCAATAAAGGAGCAAACTTAGAATTCTATTTTGAGGGAATGAAGCTAGTAATTTATGATGCCATTGAAAGTTCAATAGAAAACACTGTTTGAAAAATGTTCACTGGACTTGTGGAGTTGCCGAAAATCATGACTACTACCTAGCCAAGTTAATGATGAGTCCTTAATAACGATCCTAATGATCCTGATAGATTTCCTGAAATTTTTCACCATTTTCTTCTCATCAGCTATTCTGGGAAGAGTCCTGAGACTTTTTGAGTTCTGATACTCAAGTTTCATCTAGTTCACAGTATTTCTGACTATAAATTGTATATTTATGGGAATAATTAATTTTTAAATGTCTGCACCCTACTTTACTGTTATTTGAAAGTCTGCTATTCATACAGAATGGCTACTATATTTGTTTTGCGATTTAATAACTAACTGTGCATTTTTCCAGTTTAGGGATCAAGGTTCATTTGGTCCAAAAATCTTACCTTAAACCACATTGAGAGTTCCATATAATTAATTATTGGCAGAAATTTGCATTTCTTCATACTGGGAAAATGTTACAAGAGAGATTTAGTGACATGGTCAGAAAAGCTATGTTAGTTCATGGTTGAATTGCAGTAAAGAGAGTATTTTTAAACTTCTATAATGATATTTTTAGTCAAAAGATTTGCAAATCTCTGGCCTTGATGAAAGTCTAATGTGAAATAAAGAGCAACAGTTTTCAATTATTGCAACTACGTTGTGTATATGACTTTGTTAAGCTGATATTGACTTATTCTAACCTTAAAGCAAACTAACAAAAAAATAAAAACAAGAAAAAACCTGTCTTCACATAAGAGATGCAGTGCAAAGATAAACCAAACTATTCTATTCACAATATTACTGAGTTTTCAGACAAATGGTGCTATATAAAATATATAACCAAGTACTATTGTTATGTTTACAGAGGCTGAAAATATTGTACAGAAGGATGAGGGTTGCAGACAAATAAAATGTTTATGTTAGCTTTGTTTCTGAATAAAAATACTTTGGAAATATGTGTGTTTAGTCATACTTAGTTTTTCCTCCTCATAATTCAGTGCACATTTATCTTTGTTCATCCACAAAGCAAAATAGTTATTCCTAACACTCGCTCAGGATCTTGATCTCAAGCTCAAAAATGCTTCAGCTCTCTGTGCCAAAGAAGGAACCATTTGACAAACTAAGCATTTGAAATTATCACAATCTTATGTGATCTCCCCACAATGCTACACACCTCTTATCTGATTCGAATAGCTCAGAGACAACTTAATACATTGCATTTATCTTTATTGTGATTTAATTTTGAGCAGTCAGGATCCCATGTGGAAGGAGAAACTGCTAGGATTTCAAAATCAGGTTGCCCTGCTTGCTAATTGCTTCTTCTATAAAACACTTGGAAAGACACCCACCATGACATTTTTGACACCCAATACATTAAAGTCTTGTTTTAGCTTTCTTGACCTCAGCTGCTGTTGTTGGATTCTTTGCCTGGATCTTTCTCTCAAGTGATGCCAGGGCTTAGAGCAAAGAATGCAACATAATCAGAGCCCTGTAAACCGAGTGATAAATGGCTATGGGAATAATCTCCCTTGATTTCTCATAATCCTTTGTGCTCACTGCTAAAGACTCTCACCTCAGCTTCTATTGCTCCCACACCTGAGTTAAGGAAGAATAAGAATTTTTGTAAGTAGCTATTGACAGGCATTTCTCAGGCTGCAGGCTAGGCTCCATAGGAGATAACACCAAACACCGAAGAAGAATAAAGGATTTGTTTATTGGAGGTGAAGTTATATTCTGGTGACAATTGGTAGAAAGTGCAGCAGCTTGAAACTGAAGAGAAAGGGCTTCTAATAATGATGCCATCATGGATTGGGTAGCCTTAAATAAACTGCCTTTTTTACCCTCTAGATCTAGAATCCTTGATATAATAGGGAGATGGACTAGGTAATTTCTGAGGTAGGAGTCTTTGATACCATACAGAAAACAAAACACATGCACATGTGTGGTAAAGTATTGTAAACAATGTGGAAGTTTAATGATCATAATAAACCTTTTTTACTCTAAAACACTCAGAAAAATGAAGATGAATTCCTGTATTATATAGCTTTACATTTTAAAGTCATAAATTTAAAGGTACCCAAAATTAATCTTAATATCTTTAAATTGCACATTCTCAAAAAATATAGGTAGGCGCATGAATTTCTGTAAGTACACAGCCCCTGGATTGAGTTTAAAACTCCAAAGGTAAAAAAAAGGAAGTAATTTAAAATATTAGAGTCACATTCAACTTAGCAAAATACTCAAGGCATGCAGGAGCTGAGAAGATCAAAATTACCATCTGTTATTTCATAATTGCTAAGAAGTATGTTGGCTCAATTATATATAGTTGCTGATATTTTATAATTTTTAAACCAAAAAATGGAAATATCATATAGTTCAACTTAGTAGTTAAATTGTTGACACTCTGTTTTCTGATTGTGTGTAGATGAATAAACATAAACTAAGTGTGGATATGATGCAATTTCTCTGTAACAGTTTTTAGTAGTTTGATGGCTGCTTTGAACTTTTAAAATGACATTTAACACTTTTTTTACTAGAAATTATTGCATGCTAGACAAAAATTCTTCATACAGGGTGTCTTTGCAATACTTATGTAAGTTATCAGATGTTTTTAGAGCAAATGCATCTTTAGAAATAGATCTATTCTGATTATTGTATTAGAGAATTTTGTTGGGAAAGTGAGAGTGGATCTTTCGAATGGTTTACACTGATTAGATGGGAGTAAATGTCCAGATGTGCTTCATTGCCAGCCTTCAGATTCTGATTTTATCACTTCAGAGAAGGTGGGAGGGTAGGATTTTGATGCCTCTAAAGTAATTGAGAGACACACATGTTCATGATTTTATAGAAAAAGCCTAGCAACTAAATTTCAGGTATAGATTATTCAGTATCTCCTTGTGTGACACTGAGAAAATTGCTTCAACTTTCTGATCTTTATTTTCCCATTGGTAAACTAAGGGAGTGGTATTTGGTGATAATATATTTTCTTTAGCTCTAAAGTTTGATGGATGCATGGGTTTTTGAGATAAACATGACTCCCCCATCACTAATAACTGTATGGTTAAATTCTCTTAGGAAAACCCTGTCTATTTTCTTTTGCCTCTATCATTTGTTGATCTGCCAAGAGATTGATATTTAGCCCTTCAGAATAAACTAACTTCAATCCTCAGAAGAGGCTCTTTAAATTAAAATGAAAATGTATTTTCCACTTAATTTTATTCTTCATGTTCACGTTTTGATCTTCATCACCACCCAACCTTCTTATACCAAATAGTGTGACCATTCAGAACTTCATGGACTGATCAGGCTTCTCCTCATTTAGTTAAAAGATTTTGAACAGACTGACTCGCTTAGAGACTGTAAGAGCGTAATGAGAATATTTGTGAGTATGTTTCTTTGGAGCGAGCTGCTGCTCTTCTGTGCTCTCCACCTGCCACAGTTCCCATTCTACACAGTTCTATGGGGTGTTATCCATAGCTTAGCTTCACTATAGGATTCTCTTTCTGTTTCATCTTTTTTTTTTCTGTTTTCTCTTTTGTCTAAGTTGACTAAGTCAATTCAGTGTGATTAGTTATTTCTTGGTGCAGTGAAGATAAATTTTGTAAAGAAATATAATCATATATGCTTACCTTTTCTGATATAATACTTCATTGAAAATGTGTATTTTAATCCATTGTTAAAAAAGTTATATATATTTTATTGCATGTACACACACACACACACACCATCACCACTTCCACAACCACCAGCACTGCCAATCTATAATAATGGATCTTGTTTATCAAGCATAAAGTCATCTGAGAAAGGGAAACTATGATAATTCTTCATACTCAGGTGACTTAATAAAATATGACTTCCTAAACTCATTTAGTTTTCTACTTATTTTCATTCTTTGATGTCCCTTGGTTACTCATATTTTTGTCCCAACACAGGGAAACCATCAATATTCAGCAGGTCTAAAGTGAATAGTCCATGCTTTTACATATTTAGAAATGTATTCTAATTTTAGTAAGCATATAAATCATCCACTGGGAATAATAGTGGATAAGAGCAAATATTGCCAAATGTATCAAAATATAAGAAAGGAAGACCTAGTGGTAACTATTACCTGTATGTAATTTAGAACTGAATATGTTTGCTTATTTCCAAATATAAAGTTCAGGTCCAAAAGTTATAGCATTAGTTTAGTTGAAGTCATAATTGATATAAATGACAAAATATAAATTGTGATTTTGAGTTAAGCCAAATGATTTAACATTACCTTGATATTTCCTTATTACATTTTGCTAAGAATATGATATATGAAGGTCAGATTTAGCATTAGATTAGAATAGCAGAGTTAACTGACAGGGTCCTGGCTTTGTATTAAAAAATCATAGGAAATAAGAGTGAGACTAAGAGAAAACAATAAACCAGCTAATATTGACATGTAATATGTCTGTGGATTCATTATTAAAAAAATAAAAATAATAGATACACATAAGAAGTAACTGTTTCCTAAAAGAAAACCAAAGGAAGGGATTCCTAATATATTTAGGATGTTCAGGTAAAAAAATATATAGTTACAAGTGAGAGAGAACTAATTTACACTATGTCTCTAAACATAAAAAAGGATAAAATTTTTTTCTCATGTAATAACAAGTTTGGTAGTGTGTTTGTCTTGTGAGGCTCAGCTATTTTGTAGAACTAAAAAAAATATCCTTTCTTAGCTCTCTCTCTAAACATTGATTTTATTATATGGAAAAGCTCTCCTCATGCTCTTATCTGCAGATTCATATTATTTTCTTTTAAGAAATCTATTAAAATTTGATTTGATCCAAAATATCCTGTGGAAAAATACATTGGCCTGATTTTTTTCCCACTCTTATTTTTTGATAGAAGGCAGGCTACTGAAACATGGAAAAGGGGTGAAATCTTCCCAAGGAATCAAAAGAAGAGAATGGAAAGCTATTGTGGGCCAAAAAATTATAGTTATCTTAGGTACTGTATTTGACCTCAGATTACTACATATTAGTATCACCCAAACTCTGTTACATGGATCATCATGGACCCACGAAATACTGATCAGTACTTTGTGGGGAAAAATAGTTTCTTTAATTAAATAATTTGGGAAATTGATCAATAAGATATTAAAATTGCTTTTTTTCTACTTGATTATTTACTAAGGTGCAAACATGATAGATATCAGATCCTGATGGAAGAAGACAGTTTCCACATGCATAGTTGTCTAAAAACAAGTTCAATGATATTTGAGCCCTCTTACTCAATTAGAGAATATAAACTAATAAAAAGGGAGGATTTGTGAATGCATAACTTTGGCAATAGCTGTGGCTGTGCCATGCATTCACCCATTAAAGCTTCTATGCTCCACGATTCCACAGGTGCAATACTTTCTGTGAATGACACACTCATTTCAACCCTCAGTCATTTACATATCACACACCATATCACTTCCTCTTTTTATGCAACACAGTGTCTCTGTCAGCCAATGGGGTGCAATGGATGTATTACCTTCCTAACTACAAGTCTAGTGAAGAGACATTTATGGAACTCTCAGAAAGCTTCAAATGTGCTTCCTGATATCTGGGACCTCTGAAGATGGCTTTCTGAACCCTGTGTGAGAAAATGAAAGTATGCTGTGGCAGCAAGGTATAGGAGACTGCAGTGGGATTGTGTTGTAGACTCAGAGTTTGTCGGGGTGAGGGATGCATGAATGTTTCCTGTTAGATGTGACCATGTTGAAGAGTCAGGGTGGAGTAGCCTTGAGTCCAGGCTAAGTAGAGCCACCTGGTTAGGCAGAGGGACTCAGTGATAAGAAGATGGACACAAGTATGATATATCTACAAACTGGGGAAAAAGTCATAATTTAGTTTATTAAGGCCTAACAAACTTTCAGAGAGATTCCCACCACCACTACCACCACCAAAAATACCCATAAGACCAAGAGCTCTAAAATTTCCCAGCTCAAAGAACATGAGCTGTTTTTTTTTGTTTGTTTGTTTGTTTTTTTTTTAATTAAATCCTTTCTTATGTCCTTATCAGTCTTCCTTTCACCCCTAAATCCTGAGAGAAACTGGGTCAGGAGAACAGTATATTGAAGGATTTAACTGTATCAGTTCATTTAATCTAAAGCAGGTTTGGGCTGAGGTTGGAAAGAAGATGTATGTTTAACTCAGAGTTTTGACCCATATGTTGGAATAGACAACCTAATTATTTACTGAAGCTCTGTTTTTGTCTAAAAAGGACACTAGAACTATCTAACCATTATTTAACAGTAGTTAATAAAGAAGAGTGATGGGTTTTCAGAAGTTTTTATTTGGAAGCCATGTAAGGTTAATTTTATTGCATAAAGTTTAAAGGGTTAAACAGCACTATATCTGCATTTTGATTGCATCATGACTGTGTCATGTGTAACATTTCAGATATACAAAATTCAACAAGTTTTTAGTTTTTATTTTTAATTACTCTATTTTTCAGGGTCAATCACATGCTACCTCACCTTGGGAATCCCTAAGATGAAGTCATAAGAAATGTAGTTTCCTAAATTATTTGGTCCTAGAACCATTTGTTCATAATATACCCACTTACATCTCAAATAGTATAATATTGCAGGGCACTGAGCTTGGTAGTCTCTGTAGTATGCTAATATTTCAAGAATGAGTAATAAGTGGGGCAGATCAGAGATTATAGAATAAAATGGTGAATGACCTCTTTTCATATTCTCCAAAACTTGATGGTATAGGATGAAAATACACTAAAGGAAAATTATGTCCAATTCAAAGAAATATCTGTTACATTAGAAGGTGGAGAAACTCTGTAAGCCCAAACAATATATACATGTTCAGCAATCCATGACAATTCCACCAACCATAGTGTATGAAACAGAAGTGATGCCACTATGACTATGAAAGACTTGACTAAAGTCCGATGTGCTGTGTGGAGGAACTGGAAACTTCTTTGTGTGCGCAGCACAGACATTGGCTCTCAGTGATTTGAGGCTTCAACTATCAGGACATTCACTGGAAGTCTCATTCAAATATTTAAGAAATACACACATTCTTAACTCACTTTTTAAAAATTCAGTCTTCCAGAGGCGAGAGAGGAAAAATTAATCAAACAGCTAGCTTGAAATTAATTTCTTCAAGCAGGGAAGTATTGGTTGCTAACATAGAATAGTAATAACTTTTGGGAAAAGAAATAATGTCAGTTTATAGTTTACATAGTATCAAAAGAATAAGCTACAGAATACAGAGTCACAGTTTAGAGTTTAAGAAGACAGTTTTTAAATATTGAAATAAGTCAGAAGCGTGATTCAATGGTATGAGATTCTGTAATGGACAATGACTAAGAAGCTTAAGAAATTAAAAAAAAAAAATCCTGATCTAAGCTTCAAAAAAATGAGATATACCTAAAGAAAACTGTTGACTACTCAGTGATCTGTCTAATGATGTTAGATTTAAAGGAATAATAAATAAAATATAATTAGGAAACATAATTGTTTAGATAGTGTAATATTCATTCACTGGAAAAGTTGACTCAAAAGAGAAAGTACAAAGTGACCTAAAGTCATCACGAAACTAAACACAGCAAAAGAAATTGCTCATAAAGTTATGATCAGAGATATGAAAGCTAAAAGAAATATATAATCCAAGATTTTGTTTTGCTGTAATGAGCACTCATAGAACAATTCTCAAAACTTGAATAGATCCTGTAGATTGGTAATAATATTATAAAATATGATGTTTTAATTTTTGATGATTTTACTGGGCTTCCATCATAAAATGTCCTTATTATAGTCTGTGGAGCCATATCACATGGAAAAAAGTTATTTAATTTTACTAATAGATATTAATTTTCTGGATATAATATTAATGATATAGAAAACTAAAAAAGTGGGAGCCAAAGACAAATAGTCAGAAAGTAATTTCTTGTAACCTGAAACACCTTTTCAGTAAATCATTAGAGAAGAAAGCACAATAAATGTATTGAAATTTATAGTGATGGAAAGTATCAAATGGAATCCAAACACACAAACAGGTACGATTATGATTGTTATAGCACATCAACATTTTCTAGGTTGCTACCCCTCCTATTCTCTGCTTGTAGGCTCATTATTCTTTGCAAAGATTATATATGTGTGTGTATATATATATGGAATAATTCCAGCCACTATTAATAAAATGAGAATGGTTTGTATGACATTGATGTAACTGGAAGCCAAAGAGAGTAGATTAGAATGTGCATGTGTGACCAATAACAACTTCACTGTACTAGTCAGTGGGGGCTGTAGAAGCTGTTAAGTGAGTATGCATACTGTGTGGCCATCACATTCAAAATGACTGAGTGAGTAGAACAACAAATCTATATCCAAGTTTGCATTAAGCTTGAATATTCCTCCACAGAAACTATTTGGATGATTCAAAAGGCCACAGCTATGGGCAACTGGTGATTGGCAACTTCATCATGACAATGCACCTGTTCACGCATCATGTCTGGTGTAGAGTTTTTGGTGAAACAGCAAATGACCAGGTGACTCAGTCTTCCTACAGCCCATATTTGGTGTCTTGTGATGTCTGGCTTTTCCCAAAACTAAAATCATCTTTGAAAGGGAAAATATTTCAGACTATTGATGAGATTCAGAGAAATATGATGGGGTAGCTGATGGTGATTGGGAGAACTGTTCAAGGTGCCAAGGTGCCTATATTGAAGGGGACTGAGGCGTCATTGTCCTATGTACAATCTTTCTTACATCTTCTCCAATAAATGTCTCTATTTTTCATATTACATGGCTGGAAACCTTCTGGACAGACCATATATATACAAGAAACTCCTCATTAAATATTGATCTCCATATGCCTCTCTCATTGCTTCTGGAAGGATCAGATTTCTTTGCAATCGTATTTGCCTTTATTTCCTTTTATTTCATTTCTTTCATCCCTTTAGTTTATTTCCCAAAACCTAAAATCATGCTTACAGGTAAATATGATATTCAAAATAATATCAAGGTTTGAAAGTTGTCTCTGGGTACTCTGATTTTCCTGTTTTGTTCTTTTTCAAATTATTTTAATAGTTTGTCTTTATTCTATTTTTAATTTTCCCTCTATTTGCTGTTAGAAAACATAATAGAATAAGCAACATAGCATAATTACTGTGCTTTTTTATATTGTATCTCCATTTTAAAAAATGCACTTTGAACTCCTTGAGAATGTGGTCTGTGTTCTACTTCAATTTCCTTTCCCCACCTGGCTCAATATCTGGAATCTATCAGGACCTCAGTCATATTTGTAGATGAATGAATCTAAATGCATATGTACACAAAGTGAACTTATCAAAAAAATATAGTATCAATTTAAAGGTTCTTCTATCAAGTTAAACTATGAAGAGTTGTCAACCAAGATACTGAAAGTATTAATCTTTTTAATCAACATAATGAAAAATCGAAGCAAATTGAATTTAGAAAAATTCAAGCACCCAATCAGTGCAATTTTTGTGAAATGAATATTGCCATATTTCATAATTTTTGGTAAGTGAAGATTATTAAAAATTATTGTTTTGAGTTAGGGCTCTTTCTGCAATAAAATTATTGTGCAGATTTTAAAAAACAAACTACCACAAACAAAAAGCAAACATTAGTGTTTAGCAGGGGTCCTCAAGCATCAGATATAACATTTGACCTCTTAGTTTCTTCTAACCATGACATTCTGTGATTGTTTATTTCCTTTTTGACCCAGAATTTGTCTTTATATAATTTGAAGCCTTTTGTATTCTCTGGACCTGTGGACTTTCTTTGCCAGAACATGTGCTGCTATAGACTCACTCTGTCATTTATTTATGTGCATAGTTTTATTTTCTTTGACTGAAAAAAATGACCTTGTGCTAATCGAGTCACACAACTATGTTCAGTTTATGTTTTGACAAGCTAAATATGCTCATGGGACAATTTTGAGGCTGAGCAGTATACAATGGATCCACAGAACTCCGAGACTTCAACTACTGAAAGAATCCTATAGAGAGTTTAAGAGAAAAAAGGTGAGCTTCTTATATAAAACTAATCAGTAGAATATTCAATTCATTAAATTTTCAATCCCTGCATTATTTTTTAATTTTAATATACACTAAGATATCTTAACTTTTTAGCAACATCTCTATAAAATGAAATAATTCTGGCACAAGGGAACAGTGAAAAGTAACATCACACTTTATGGTGAATATAACATTTATCTGCAATCTATTTAATCTGAAAAATCTCTTCACTCTCCCTTTTGTAGGATAGTGTTTATAGTTTATATGATAGTGTAAAATATTTATATTTTACAGATTGCATTTACTATGGTCTACAAAAATGTTGAAGAATCAAGATCCATTTTTATAATAAATATTTATAATAAACATTTTTATTTGTTTGTTTTGCTCTCTTGCTTAATATAAAACAGTAGTGACACTGCCTGTCTGCATATACACATCCTGCTGGAGTAAATTAAGTTAGCTCACATGACTAAGTGCACTTTCAGCTCCACTCAATATTTTAAGGGCTTTTTTAAGAACCCCTCTTATGCATTTTGCTGTTGAATCTCCTCTAAATATCTTCTTTAAATATAGGAAACAAACCAAGATAGGTAAAACAGACTATAAAATGGCAAAGCTGTAATTTAAATGCAGTCAGTCTAACACAATAACGTTATTATGCTTGCCTTACAATTGCATTCCATTTCATAATTAACAATTGGCTTTTACTTGCTTGGTTTCTCGCAGCAAATTGGTAAAATAAGGGCAGCTGCCATTCTTTTATCTTCTAAGACTATGGCAAAATCAGGGTCACACAGAAAAATGATGAGGTCAATAATATGAGAAAAATCTTCTTATAAACAAATTCTGTATTTTTCCATATCATCTAGATTATAAACAAGGCTCTCAATCCAATTTTTCTTCCCGCCTTACCTTTCCTTCCCTTCTTTTTCTTTCTTTGTCCTTCCATCATTCTTTTTCTCCCATTTTTTCCCACCTACTTACAAGAGTTTCTGAGTGTCTAATATGCCACATTTTGTTTTTCTGTCCTGTAAGAAAGAAAATAGACTTCACATTGCAAAAAACAGAACCACCAACATTAAGTGAAAATAGAAGTTCAAGACGTGAGAGAAAATAGTAAGAGCTAAACTTGCACTTCCAAGAAGCTGAAATTATTAGTTCTGGTTGAATTAAATGGTGGAATTCTGAAGGTTATAGTTAGATGTGCAAATGATTAAACACAGCTGCTGACTCTAAAACTATTGAATGAAAGACTTCCTTCAGTGTAGGAAAATGTAGAACATGCTTGTTAGAAATCTCTCTCTGTTTGGGATAAAATTTTAAAATGCTGTCACATAAATGATTGTATTTCCTACAGCTGAATAGATAAGTATCTACAAGTTATAGTAAATACATTTACTATTAAAAAATAGAACACATCACAGAAATATATAAAATGTTAAATGAGTTCAGGATAGGGAAGGGCATAGTAATATACTTATTTTATTATTATAGTATACCCAAAATAGCAAGACTTCTCATTGACATGCATCATTCATCAAATACTTATTGGTCATTTTATGTGCCATTTTACTCCACACTGGGTACATTAATGAATGTAGAGACAAAGATATTTGCCTAATAAAATAACATTAGAATGTCAGAGTACTTTTTAATTCAAGAAACATTTATTTTGTCAGAAAATTTCAGCTAAAAGTTTTTCAAAGAAGGAGATACGTTTTTAAAATTAACAAATTAGTTAGTATGAAGAGTGAATTTCTCAACAGATATAAATGCCTAGGTGAAAGTAAATACTATAGTTTCAGTATTAACAGAATTTTAAACAAAGTCTCTTTCAATTATATGTTGTTTTTTTGGCAGAAATTTACTTGTTTTAACTTCATTTTCTGTCAATATAGCATTTAGTAATAAAAAAAGTTATAGCCTAGTTGTAAAGGAATTACGCTCTTGGATTTCCCAAACGTAGTTCATCTTTCAGCTCAGTCACTTAGCATTTAAAATAACCTTGGTCTGACTAGTTAAGCTCTTTAAATCTTAGGTTTTTTTTTTTAATTTATAAAATGGACTAATCATATAGCTTATGTTTTTCTAAGAATGACATAAAACACTATATTTACAATACAGGATCATATTTTAAAATACCAATTTAAAAATAGTACTATCACAGTGATCTCAGTGAGACTGATGTAGAGTGGCTAAAAGCATATTTTTACTGGACCATGTGAGAATTTTGCCTCAAGATTTTGGTCTTTAGAAGAGAACCTATCAATTCAGTGAGTTAGTCTAGTCAATGACACAGTTCTAAAAGTTGATGAGTGAAACGTGCAATGACATGGTGTCTCTCCAGACATCCTAAGATACTAATGCTCTGGAAGGAAGATATTTGTTAATCATGTTGACTTCTCTGGCACGGTTTTGAATGTTTTACATTTCAAACTCCAAGTGTGCTGTCTCAAATGTTTAGGATAATGTTGGGAATTCAAAAAATAGAGGACTATGGTCACACTGCATCTTACGTGACCTAAAGCATATGTCTGGTGGATGAGCCCACGTGGATTGGAAAAGGGTACAGGAGGTAGTTCCTAAGAAGTGTGGAGAGACTAGGAGATTTGTAAAGCACAATGAGAAATTTATTGATGTTTAGAAACTTATCTTTGGAAATTATTATTTTTTAAATTGTGGGAGAGGGGAGTCCAGCAGAAATGGAAAGAAAAGCCTAAGAGGTAAAAAATAAAAGAAAAACTAAGAGGAAATAACCAGTTATTTCTCTAACGAAATACAGAGAGTAAAATTTAAATTCAGGAATTCTGTTGGTTAAATGACTCTTTGTAAACTATCTGCAAACAAAATCATCTTTTATTGATTTTGTTGCTATTGATAAAGAGCATTCAAGCTCGCAAATGTCTTATAAGTGAAATGTTATACCCAGTGTTTTTGCAAGCTTTGACTGCCTACATAATGCCTGTGAGTTTTAAATAGCAATGAGTCCAGCTTACTCACAAAGTAAAATACTGTCTCTTATATTCTTTCAATTAGAGTAGACATTTGTCCCCTGATCTTTAAAAGTAAAGATTATACTTAAACTTGGAAAGCCATAATGAGTTTATAAATGATGGTTAAAAGTATGGGACCTTGAAAGTAGTTGCCCTCAGCAAAAAATCCAAAAATTGTGTCAGTAAATAGATGAATATATTTGTTTGTGTTCTTGGTATTATTACTAACTGGTAGTAAAACCTTATTAGAGATTGATAGTGTATTAAAATTATAAAAGATGTTATAATTCCATATGACAGTCACGTTTATGGTTTGCACAAATATTTCCATGTACTCTTCACTTACCCTTTCTAAATATGGGTCAAGTATAATCTTCAAACAGATGCCTTCAGAAGGCAACAAACTGTTGCCTTCAAACAGATGAAAAAGAGGTTTTATCTGTATTCTTTGTCAAAAAAAAGTAGATCTTCTTTATTATTTCATATTCCCCTAAAATTAGATACAAAACAATAAATGCACAGAATTATTTGATCTGATGGTGACAGTAGTTAACATGCAAGTCATGAAGTAGACAGTAACCTCATCTCCTCATCAAACAAGATAATTTTAAAACCTATTCAGTCAGCTACTTTTTGCAAAGTTCTGCATCTTTAGGCATTGAGAGTAATGTGTGACTTATTTTTCTCCTTGAACACTTTATTCTAAAGATCAATGTTTAAACTTACAAATTTTAACATACTTTTTCATTTTACTTTAGATGCTGCATTTTCTGTGAATACAAGCAGCATTTATATTATCTTCCCATCATAGACATTTATGTTGTTTCAAATGTTTCCATAATAAAAACTATACCTATGTAGGCATCCTAATACATAACTCTGGTGTGAATGTGTAAGAGTTTCTGTGGACAAAGAATATATTTAGAAACAGAAGTGTAAAGTTTTGGATTGTTTTTTAAAACATTTTAATATCTTTACACATGATATGTAGTGAATATCCTGCTGATTTACATTTTCACAAAACTTGATACTGCCAAACATTTTGACTATCACCAATAAAACTTATGTAATGACATCACATTGTTGAATTTAACTTTTTAACACATTTAAAAATTTTTAGTTTTTAAATTACAGTTTACATGCAATATTATTTATGTTAGTTTTCAGGTGTACAGGATAGTGGTTAGACAATCATATACTTCACAAAGTATTCCCTTTGATATTTCAGGTACCCACCTGACACCATACAGAGGTATTACAATATTATTGACTACATTCCCTAGACTGTACTTTACGTTTTCAGGATTATTGCGTAAGTACCAATTTGTACTTCTTTATCTCTCCACCTCTTTCACCTAGTCTCCCAGCCCCACTCCCTTCTGGCAACAATCAATCTATGAGTCTATTTAAATTCTTTGTTTATTTGTTATTTAGATTCCACACATACATGAAATCATATGGTATTTGTCTTTCTATGACTGATTTATTTCACTTAGCATACTAATCTGTAAGTCCATCCATGCTGTTGCAAATGGTAAAATTTCATTCTATTTTATGGACCAGTGATATCCCATTGTACATATGTATCACCACATTTTTATCTACTTGTCTACTGATGGGCATTTGGGTTGCTTGCATATCTTGGCTATTGTGAATGACATATGGGTGTACATATTTTCTTGAATTAGTGTTTTGGGTTTCTTCAAATATATACCCAAGAATGAGATTGCCAGATCATAAGACAGTTCTATGTTTAATTTTTAAGAACCCTACATGCCATTTTCTATTGTAGTTGTACCAATGTTAATTCCCACCAACAGTGCATGAGGGTTCCCCTTTCTCTACATCCCCACCAGTGCTTGTTGTTTGTTGACTTATTGATGATAGCCATTCTATCACCAATAGGTGTGAGGTGATATCTTACTGTGGTATTCATTTGCATTTCTCTGATGATCAGTCACCTTAAGCATCATTTCATTTGGCCATTTGCATGTCCTCTTTGGAGAAGCATTTCTTCAGGTAATTTGCCAATTTTTTAAATTGGATTATTTGCGGGATGTTTTTTGGGTGCTGTGTTGTATGAGTTCTTCATAAATTTTGCATATTAACCACTTATTGGATGTATCATTGGCAAATACCATCTCCCATTCATAGGTTGTCTTTTTGTTCTGATTTCTTTCTTTTTGTTTTATTTATTTATTTATTTATTTATTTTTTGCTGTGCAAAAACTTTTTAGTTTAATGCAGTCTTGCTTACTTTGTATGTTCTTTTGTATTTCTTTTGTTTCCTTTGATTAAGGAGATACATTAGAAAAAATATTGCTAAATGTTCAAGATTTTACTGCCTATATTTTTTTCTGGGAGTTTTATGCATTTGAGACTCCAATTAAGTCTTTAATCCATTTTGAGTTTATTCTTATATATGGTGTAAGAAGGTGATCTAGTTTCATTTTTTAGCATGTGTTTATCTAATTTTCCCAACACCATTTATTAAATAGAGTGCTTTTAACACATTGTATGTTTTTGCTTTCTTTGTGAAATATTAATTGACCAAATATGTTTGGATTTCTTTCTGGGATTCCCATTCTATTCCATTGATCTATATATCTGTTTTTATGCTAGCACCATGCTAACATAGCATGTTTTTATAACTATAGCCTTGTAGTATAGTGTGATATCAGATTGCATGATACCTTCAACTTTGTTCTTCCTTCTCAAGATTGCTGAGGCTGTTCCAGTTATTTTGTGGTTCCATATAAATTTTAGGATTATTTGTCACTTCTGTAAAAAACCACTGTTGGTATTTTGATAGGAATCACATTGAGTCTATAGATTGGTTTTGGAAGTATAGACATTTTTAAAAATATTTTATTTATTTATTTTTAGAGAGAGGAAAGGAGAGAGAAAGGAGAGGGAGCGAAACATCAAGGTGCGGTTGCCTCTTGTGCACCCCTTACTGGGGAGCTGGTCAGTAACGCAGGCTTGTGCCCTGACCAGAAATCAAACTTGTGACCTTTCATTTTGTGGGACATCACCCATGCAGCTGAGCCACTCCAACCAGATCCAAGGTATTTTTTGAGGAATGGTAGATAGGATAGATTTTTAGTTTGCATTTCTGATAGTTTTTTGCAACCAGTTTCTGAATATTAATTGTTTATACTGCCTCTTTACTGAATTCATTTATCAGTTTTAGGAGTTTTTGGTGGAATCTTTACAGTTTTTATAAGCAGGATTATGTCATATGAAATAACTGACAATTTTACTTTTTTTTTTTTTTTGCTTTTTCTCTGGATGAATAATGTTTTATTTTTTTAATATGTTTTATTGATTATGCTATTACAGTTGTCCCGTTTCTCACCCATCATTCCCCTCCACCCTGCACACCCTCTCCCACTCACATCCCCCCCTTTAGTTCATGTCTATGTGTCATAAGTTCTTTAGCTTCTACATTTCCCACACTATTCTTGCCCTCCCCCTATTTTCTACCCACCGTCTATGCTACTTATTCTCTGTACCTTTTCCCCCTCTCTTCTCCTCCCACTCCTCTGTTGCTAATCCTCCATATGATTTCCATTTCTGTGGTTCTGTTCCTGTTCTAGTTGTTTGCTTTTGTTTTAGGTGTGGTTGTTAATAGCTGTGAGTTTGCTCTTTTCACTGTCATATTTTTTATCTTCTTTTTCTTAGATAAGTCCCTTTAACATTTCATATAATAAGGGCTTGGTGATGATGAACTCCTTTATCTTGACTTTATCTGAGAAGTACTTTATCTGCCCCTCTATTCTAAATGAAAGCTTCTCTGGATAGAGCAATCTTGGATGGAGGTCCCTGCCTTTCAAGACTTCAAATACTTCTTTCCAGCCCCTTCTTGCCTATAAGGTCTCTTTTGAGAAATCAGCTGACAGTCTGATGGGAACTGCTTTGTAGGTGACTGTCCCTTATCCCTTGCTTCTTCTAGAATTCTCTCCTTCATTTTAATCTTGAGTAATGTAATTATGATGTGCCTTGGTGTGTTCCTCCTTGGGTCCAACTTCTTTGGGACTCTCTGAGCTCCCTGGACTTTCTGGTAATCTATTTCCTTTGCCAGATTGGGGAAGTTCTCCTTTATTATTTGTTCAAATAAGTTTTCCATTTGTTGCTCTTCTTCTTCCCCTTCTGGTACCCCTATAATTTGGATGTTGGGATGTTTAAAGATGTCCTGGAGGTTCCTAAGCCTCTCCTCATTTTTTTGAATTCCTGTTTCTTCATTCTTTTCTGTTTGGTTGTTTCCTTCTTCCTTCTGGTCCACTCCATTGATTTGAATCCCAGTTTTCCTCCCATCTCTATTGGTTCCCCATACATCTTCCCTTCATTTCACATATTGTAGCCTGCATTTTTTTCATCTAATCTGTGAGCAAAGTCAACCAGTTCTGTGAGCATCCTGATCACCATGGCTTTGAACTGTGCATCTGATAGGTTGGCGATCTCTTCACGGCTTAGAGGAATTGGCTCTGGAGCTTTCATTTGTTCTCCGGTTTGAGCCATTTTCCCCAGTTCGGGGCAGCCCAGTCGCTGAGTTGTGACACTGTTTGTGGGGGCGGGTCTGAGAGGGAACAGTGGTGCCTGCTCCACTCTCTTCTGGATTCTAGTCCCTTCTGCCACTTCCCCTTCACCTGGATTGTCTGTGCACGGGAATGTGGGACCACCTGGTCAGACAGCCGCTTTGTGCGGCCTCACTGGGTCTGCACATTTGCCACCCCATGCCCGGGGTCTTCCAGCTGCCTCCTGTGCACCTGGGAACTGCCAGCTGCTGCTGCCTGTGTTCCCGGGTCTGCATCTCCACTTTTTCCTGCCGAGACTCCGCCCCTCTTACTGGTCTGGATGAATGGTTGTTGGACTTCCATACAGTTCAATTTTCTATCAGTTCTGGTGTTTTCGTGTTTCTAAATATTTGTTGCCCTTAATTTTGGTTGGGAGAGGAGGCACAGTGTGTCCATCTATGCCTCCATCTTGGCCGGAAGTCTCAATTTTACATTTTTTATTCCCACTTTGGATGCCTTTTATTTCTTGTTTGATTGCTGTGGCTAGGACTTCTAGTACTATATTGAATAAGAGTAGTGAAAGTAGACATTCCTGTCTTTTTTCTGATCTTAAATGAAACACTTTTAGTTTTTCCATATTCAGTGATGTTAACTGTGGGTTGGTCATATATGGCTTTTATTACCCTGAGGTATGTACCCTATATATTTTTTTTTTCTGAAAATAAATGGGTGTTGTATTTGATATGATCATATGGTTTCTATTCTTCATTTTGTATATGTGGTATATTATGTTAATTGATTTGCAGTTGTTGTATCAACCTTTCATCCCAGGAAAAATCCCACTTGATCATGGTGAACGATATTCTTAATGTATTCCTGAATTCAATTTGATAATATTTTGTTGAGGATTGTTGCATCTATGTTCATTAGTGTTATTGGCCAGTAATCTTCTTTCTTTGTAGTATCTTTATCTGGTTTTCAAAATAGAGTAATGCTGACCTCACAAATGAGCTTGGGCAACATTTCTCCTCTTGAATGTTTTGAAATAGTTTTATAAAGATAGGTGTTAGTTCTTCTTTGAATGTTTTATAAAATTCATCTATGGAAAATTCCATCCCAGGATTTTTGTATGTTGGGAGTTTTTTAATTATTGCTTTGATTTTGTTGGTTGCAATTGATCTGTTTAGGTTTTCTGTTTCTTCTTGTTTCATTTTTCAAGGATTGTATATTTATAAGAACTTCCTTACTTCTACGAGGTTGTCCAGTGTGCTGGCATATAGTTATTTGTAATATTTGATTATAATAATTTGTATCTCTCTGGTGTTAGTTGCTACTTCTCCTATTTTATTTATGATTTTACTTATTTGTATCTTCTTTCTTTATTTTTTTTGCAATGAGTCTACCTAATGATTAATTAGTCATGTTTATCTTTTCAAAGAACCAGTTCTTGGTTTCATTAACCTTTTGTATTTTTTAGTCCATATTTTGTTTATTTTTGTACTGAGCTTTATTATTTTCTTCTTTCTACTTGCTTTAGGCTTTTTGGTTGTTCTCTTTCTAGTTTCTTTAGATGTAGGGTGAGGTCTTTCATTTTGTGTATATATATATATTTGTTTCTTGAGATAGGCCTTTATGGTATGAATTTCCCTCTTAAGATTGCTTTTGTGTTATGTCTCACAGAATTTGGGTTGTGTGTTTTTATTTTCATTGGTTTCAAAGTACCTTTTCATTTCTTCCTTGATCTCATTATTACCACATTCATTGTTTAGTAACCTGTTATTTAGCCTCCATGAGTTTGTGTTTTTCAGTTATTTTCTAGTAATTAATTTCAACTTTTATACCTTTGAGGTTGGAAGAGTTGCTTGATATGATTTTAAACTTCTTAAATGTATTGAGACATTTTGTATTAAACTATATGGTTTATTATGGAAATATTTCATGAGTGCCTCAAAATAATGTATATTCTGTTGTTTTGAGATGAAATGCCCTGAAAATATCAATCCAATTCACCTGGTCCCCTGTGTTATATAAGGGCACTGTTTCCTTATTGATTTTCCATCTGGAAGATTTATTTTTGTCAATGAGATGTTAAAATCTCCTACTATGACTGTATTAGTCTAGATCTTTCCCTTTATATACATTGAGATTTGCTTTATACATTGAGATGCTCCTATGATGGGTGCATAAATATTTAAAAGGTTTACATAACTGTGAACTTTGGTTATTTTATCATTATTTAATGTTCTTCTTTGTCTATTATTAAACCCTTCTTTTTAAAGTCTGTTTTTTCTGATGTAAGTAAGCATTGTTACCCAAGGTTTTTGTTTGTTTTTTTTCCATTTGTGTGAAATATCTTTTTTCATTCCTTTCTTTCCAGTCTATGTCTTTCACTCTGAATGTGTGTGTTGTAGGCATTACTGAAAGGTATGTGTATACGTTGCCATTTTATTTTTTATAATTATGTTCCTTTTTTGTTTTTGGTGCTCTTCTTAAAGAAGTCACTTTAACATTTCTTGTAATTCCTCTTTGATGGTAATGATCTCCTACAGATATTTCTTGTCTTGGAGGCTCTATTTCCCCTTTCATTTTAAATGCTACCTTTATTGAGAAGAGTAATCTTTGTGAAGGTCTTTTCTTTTCATAACTTTGAACACTTCATGGCAACAAGTTCTAGCCTGAGCACTTTTGTTAAAAAATCAACTGACAGTTGAATAGGAGCTACCTGCTACCTTGTAGGTAACTAAGTGTCTTCCTTTTGCTGCTATTCAGAGGTTTATTTATATTGATTGATTGATTGATTGATTGATTGGTTATCTTAGCCTCTGGCATTTTAATTATGATGTTTCTTGGTGTGGGCCTTTTTGGGTTCATCTTCTTGGAGACCATCTGTGCTTCTTGAACTTTCAAGTCTGTTTTTGTCATCAGGTTAGGGAAGTTTTAAGTCATTATTTCTTCAAATAGGTTCCCAATTTCTTGCTCTCTCTCTTGTCTTTCTGGCATTCTAATGATGTAGATGTTGTTATGCTTGATGTTTCCCCAGAGGTTTCCTAAACGATCCTCATCTTTTTAACTTTTTTGTTCTTTTTAATGCTGTGATTAGGTGTTTTCTGCTGCCTTGTCTTCCAAAACACTGATTCAATCCTCTTCTTCATCTAATCTGGTATTGATTCCTTATAGAGTGTTCCTTATTTTAGATATTATGCTCTTCATTTGTGATTTTTTTTTGATGTCTTTTCATGCTTAGTATCTCTTTGTTTAAATTCTCACTGAGTTCATTCTTCCGCTAATCTCCTCAAGCATCATTATTTTTATTGTTTTGAATTCTGTATCTGGTAGACTGCTTACCGTTACTACATTTATTTCTTTTTCTTGAGATTTCTCCTATTCTTTCATTTGTCTTTTCATTTTGGCTGCCTTTCTGTATTTATTTCTGTGAATTAGGTAGAATTGCTATGTCTCCCAGTCTTGGCATGTTGGCCTTATGTAGGAGGTGTGCTGTGGGGCTCAGAGGTGCAGTTTCCTCAATCACCTGAGCTAAGTGCTTTAGTAATGTCCCTTGTGAGGGTAATGTGAACTTTGATTGTTGTTGAGCTCTCTGTTGGAGCATTGCTTTCAGGCTGTCTGACTGTGAGGACTGACTTGACAACATGTATTACAATTTGTCGTGTAGAGACCGATCTCACAAAGCAGAGTTCACCCCAGCAAGGTCTGGTCCCATTTAATATGTCTCTTTGGATGTACTACTTGTGGAGTTGATTGGGTCAAGCTCTGATGTAGTCTGAAGACCACAACCAGGTATGTTGACACTGGGGCTTCCTGGTAGTGACACTGGTGCAGGCTAATATCAGAGACTGACTGTGACTGGTCCTGGACTACCTCTTTAGGGCTATAAAGATATCCATAGTTTGCAACTGTCTCTACTGAGCCTGGGTACATGTTGGAAGGTCCTAGCTGCATACCAAGATCAGCTTTCACCAGCACTGAGCCCAGAAGAAGGTCAGCAAAAGGCCCACAGCACCCTAAGATCTGCCTCTACCTGCTAGTTACCATTAAGCTTAGTCACTGAAAGTACTTCTGGTGGTATGTGAGTTATGTCAGGTAAGTTCCTAGTGAGTCATCACATAAGGGTGAGTGGTGTATACCATGGGAGGTCACAGATTCAGTGCTGGGTCTTAGGCCACTGAGCAAAAGTCTCAGGGTACACCAAGGCCAGCCACTCCTGGCCTTTGGCCTACAGACCTTTGTGTTGGGAAGGGGTCTCAGGAAGATATCAGGGTGAGGCCAGCAGTGTTCATCAGGCTAAAACAGACCAATATTTGGCAGTATACAGGGATGTCACTGCATAGGCAACAGTCTGGACTTTGAGGGGAAAGTGGTGTTTACACTAGAGCTACACAACGGTCTCACCCTGTATACCACTGTCCCCCCTGAGTTGGCACAGAAATACTCCAGAGCTTTCCAAGGAAGTCTCTCTTGCAGTCTCAGGCTGGCTGCAGCTAACAGACTCTTCTCCAAGGCATGATCTTGGAAGAGTGTGGCCAAGGATGTCAGGAGTATAGGGATCCATCCAGACAGTGATCTCAGTTCCTGGCAATAGAGTTCAACTGCACTTGTAACCCTGGTAACCAGGCAGCCACATTCTAAAATAGCTAGTATGTTGCTCACTTGGCTAGTTGCCTTGTCAAAGACAGTTTGTTTCTTGCCCAGTCCCTGAGGACATGAACCTCAAAAAAGGCATCCATGATAGTATGTTACATGATAGTATGCCATGTCTAATGCTGGGTGCAGACTCAGCTCCGATATCTGTAGTTCTTTCCATGAAAAGACCCAGAGTTAATACAGGGAGGCCCAGGGTAGTTTTGTTTGGTCCAAGCCACAACTCTAAACACACCTGAACAGCCCTATATTACCTCCCCTGTGTATCTGTGTGTATCTGTGTATCTATATTCATGGGGGGGGGGGTAGGGCCTGCCCCATGCAAGAACAGGCTGAGGAGGGTTCAAAAGCCTGGTGGGCTGGTTATGTACACACTGCAGATAAAGGCCAACTGGATGGATGTGGAGTATGGGTGGTACCCTCTGTTGGACATTTATCCTGAGCCCTGAAGGTGAATCTCATTCCACCTGGGTAGAGCTCTCTGCACACAGGGCTGGGCCTGATCTGAGAGCAGAAGGTCCAGTGGGCAGAAACAGCAGCAACACTGCCTGGCAGGGCTTGAGGCCTCCCGGTCAGCTTCCAGTCACTGTCATTGCAGAATTTAACTCAGGATAAAGGAAGCAGATTGTCGACAGAGGCTCTCACCTTGTCTCCACCAGTGAGGGGCAAGTGTGCCACACTACCGAGGGCCTGAGCAGGCTTGATGTGAGTGTGGCCATCTGGGGAGTCTGGGGAACATGGGCCCATGAATGGACTGAGAAGATCTCCTCTCCAGAAGCCACCCGGGCTCCACAGACAGCTTACAATTTCTAACTCAATCTTGTGTGTAAGTTAAGAGAACTTGGCCAGATAACCTAGAGCCCAAAAAGGCAGACCCAAATGATGACAATGTAGGGGAGGTAGGAGTGAGATGAGGGTGAAGATGCATTGAGCTCATGGGGAGGAATCTGTGCCTGATACACAAGGAGCCCATTCAGAGGCTGGCCAGGAGCAAGACTGGCCTCAGACCAGCCATCTGCCAGACTGCCAAGGGGAGGATGTCCTTGGGTAGTTCCTGGGCTATGGCTGTGTTCTGTCTTTGAAAAGCACATGGAAAGACAGGCGCCTGGATGATCTTTTCTCCTCTCACAACTCCAGTACCAGCTCAGGAGACAGAGCCAGCTCCTGCTTCAACACCTGTTGTGCATCCTGAGGAGCTTGACACAGGGGCAGACCAGGAGGCTGCTCCAGACATGGAAGGGTGTCAGTGCTCAGCAGTTGTGCCACCTCCAGCATCCCCTCCAAATGAAGCTCTGGAGCTGAGGACAGCCTGTGCAACATCCCCTGACCTAACTGAGGCCTCATGATCCCTGCCTGGAGAATCCTCCTTCAATCCTACCCTGGTTGCTACAAGAAAGGAGGGGTTGCCTCTAGAAAATAAATCAGGGTCAACTCTAAGAGCCACCTGTTAAAACTGCTCTCTCTCTTCTATCGAAATAATTAGCTTTAACCTCACTCTTTCATAGTTTCTTTTACTTTTTAAATTGTTATATTTTTCTTTTCTCCAAGGCATGATTCAGTTTGTTTGTTTGTTTTTAAATCTGGGTTTTCTTTTTCTTTTTTTGTCCTTCATTTTTTTCATGGCATGATTTATTTTAGTGAATAAGTGAAAATTATTGTTTATATTATAAATTATGCCATGCCTGAGCATGACGTACATTCACAGCGCTGGGCATGCATTACCACTATCTAGTTGCAGAATGATCCATCACTCCAGGAGGAAACCCTGCATCGAAAGTACTCAGTCCCCATTCCTCCTGCCCTAGCAGCCCCTGGTCTGCTTCCTTACCCTATTGTGGATGTTAAATGGAATCTTACACTGGGTTCCATTTTGTATCTATTCACATATGTATGTTTGTGTTCTTTTTATTTTGTTTTTAAGATTTTATTTACTTATGTTTAGAGAGAGGCAGGGAGGGAGAAAGAGAGGGAGAGAAATATCAGTGTGTGGTTGCTTCTTGTGTGCCCTGCACTGGGGACCTGGCACACAACCCAGGCATGTGCTCTGACTGGGACTCAAACAGGTGACCCTTCGGTTTGCAGGCTGATGCTCAATCCACTGAACTACACCAGTCAGAGCTATATGTTTGCTTTTATGTGAAATTTCTTTTTGGTTATTTGAAAGGGAAGTATCAGGTAAATTAAAGATCAGATGTAAAAAAAAGGAGACTTTTTTAGTAACTGTGCATAATCTCAGGGTCAAGAACATTGTGCTAAGTGAAACCCCAGGGCCAGAAGCCAGTCAAGCAACAGCTGGCCCTTCTTTTGCCCAAATAAAAATGAAAAAAAAAAATGCAGAAAACTAAAAAGACAAACCACAAGCTAGATGCCATTCTTCACAACCCAAGGCCAGACAGAGGTGTAATATCCCAGTGGTATAGAAAACTTTTGAAAGTTGTTATTTTCTAAATGGGCAGAGGGCAAGCATGTACACTTGTAATGAGAGGCGGTGCACACGTCTTTCCTTGATGCCGGAACTTCCTTGTAGGCGGTTTTGTTTCTACTCAGCCCGGGTGCCAATGACCCTTTACACCTACTCCCGCACTCCAACCAGAAGTTGTTTTACCTCCCTCTTAGACCTTTTAAAAAATATTTATGCTTCCCATTTATTTTCCTCACAGTGTGATTTATTTAAGTTACAAATAAAAGGTATTATTTATATTGTTTGTACTGCTCTTGTCTGAGGAGATGCTTGAAGTAGGGGACCCAGGCAGTGATCTCACTTCCTGATGATAAAGCCCAACTGAACTTAGAACCCTGGTAACCAGGCAGCCACATTCTAAAACAGCCCCTTCCCAGCTCACTTGCTAATGACACTTAAACTGGCAGGATGCTTTCATGTCGTTTGCCCCCTTCCTGAGGCCTCAAAAGAGGCAGTGACAAGAATATGTTCCACTGCTAGGTCCAGACTCAGCCTAGATGCCTGTGGCCTTTTCCATGGTGGAATCCAGAGGTAACACAGACAGGCCCAGGACGATTTTGTTTGGGGCGAGGTCACAACTCTGATTCCAAGTGAGCAACCTTGTGGCACCTATGTGTGTGTGTGTGTGTGTGTGTGTGTGTGTGTGTGTGCGCGCGCGCGCGTGTGTAAGGGGATTCACATGAAGAGGATCTTCCATAAGCAGGAGCAGGCTGAGGAGGTTGAGAACCTTGGTGGGATGGTCATGTTCACACCCTAGTCAAGGCTGGTTGGATGGATGTGGAGTGTGAGCGGTGTCCTCTACTTGAGATTTATCCTGAATTCTGTAGATGAAGCTCATTCCCTGTAAGGGGAGGTCTGTGTAGACATATGGCTGGACCTTATCTTGGAGTAGAGGTCCAATGGGCAGAAGCAGCAGCAACTAGGGTCAGGCATGGCTTGAAATTTAAGAACTGGATGCCAGTCAAGGTCATTACAGAGCTCAACCCAGGTCATGGAGAAGCAACATGTAGTCAACTGACACCCCCCCTAATCAATCAATGATGGGCCCATGTGTCACATGACTGATGGCAAGAGCAAGCCCAAAGTAATGGAAGTCGCCCAAGGGCCTAAGGAGCTGGAGCCCAAGGATGGTCAGAGAAGGACACCTTCCCTAAAACCACCCAGACTCCACAGGCAACTCACAAGTTCCATCTCCAACATGGAGCATGGGGAGCATGTTAATGGAACCAGGCCACATAACTTGGAGCTCAGGGAGGCTGAGCCCAAGGGTGAGAAGTTGAGGAAAAGAGGGGTGGGATGGGGGCTGGAGGTACATGTGAGCTTCTGGGGAGGGGTGAGTGCCAGACACACAAGAAGCACCCACAGAGGCTTCCCAGAAGAAAAGATGGACCTCAGACCACCTATCTGCTGGACTGCAGGGGAGAGGACATCTTAGGGTAAGTCAAGGGCTGCAGCTTCTCCGGAAGGCTCTGGTTGTGTGCTGTCTATTGGGAACACATGGAAATCCAGGCACATGGGTGATATTTTCTCCTCTCATAACTCCAGTAGTAGTCCAGGAGGCAGAGCCAGCTTCTGATTCAACACTTGCGTCTCTGGAGGAGTTTGATGCAGGGTCAGACCCAGAGGCTGCTCCAGACCAGGAGAGGTGCCCACCCCTAGAGGTCATTCTGTCCACCCTTTGTAGCTAAAACAAAAGAAATTCACACAGACTACGGAATCCTGTGGAGAATAAGGGTGGGTGGCTTCTCTCTCAGGAGGAACAAAAGCTTAGGCCCTAGCCTCAATGAGCTTTCCTTGTCTTTCTGGGCACTTTACCTGAAGGTCCTCATTAGCTCTGCACAGGTTCATTTTAGGTGGTTACCTTTTACAGAGAACAAAGGAGAGGATGCTGCTAATCACATCACAGAAGAAGGATATTTGCAAATGAAAAGACAAAAGGAGTTGAAAAGGTTACACTCTTCCTTGAAAGGTTTAGCATGGATTTTAGGAAGTTACTTTGCAGTAAATGTTTGCTGCCTCAATTCACAGTGAGGGAGTTTTAGAAAAAGCAAGTTACATAGCAGTCTAGGTACAGTGCAGGCCTGATTCCCCACAGGAGAACCTATCTTTGGGTGTGGGTCCTGTGCATCTCTGAGTGGGAGCTGGGCCCATGCCACGCAGAATGGTCTCTTATGTCATTCCACCTCCAGCAGTCACTCCAGCTGCTGCTCTGGAGCCCAAGCTGGCCTATGCAGCAGTTTCTGACCTGACTGAACTCCCATCATGCCTGTCTGAAGAAACCTCCCTTGAACCTGCCTTGGTGCCTGCCAGAGAGAAGGAACTGCTTCTGGAAAATGCACCAAGGCCGATTCTAGATCTGATTATTATTCACTCTACTCTCTCATTCTCATAAGTTGTTTTACCTCCCCTGTTTGACCTCTTTTTATTTTCTTTAATTGTTGTTTTTCTTTTCTCCAGGGTATGGTTAAATGTAAGTATTAAATAAAAGTTATAATTTATATTGTGAATTGTGTTATTGCTGAGCATGACGTACATTCATGATGCCGTGCGAGCATTGTTGTATTCAAGTAGCGAGTGAAAAGAATCTCCGAACACTGAGAGCAGTTTGATGATAAATTTATTGGCCAAGTTTAACCTGCGCAGGGGCGTACTTCCCAAATGAGACCGTAGTCTCGCAGCTACGCAGAGCTGCCAAATGGAAGTCGCGCCCGGCTTACAGACTACAGGGGTCTTTATAGAGCGCAGCAAGCAAGCAGGGGATACAGAAGCAGATGCAGCAGTTAGCTATTGGCTCGATCAAACAAAGCAGAAGTTCCTGATTGGTGGGGGCTTTTACATTCCCTCCTTCTCTTTCTCATTAGTCAAACCTTTGACTCATGTTCCTCTTGGGGAAGAATTGTATAGGGCTGAGACAAAACCATGAGTTTTACCGTCTCTACTCTATTTTTGATAAAAGTTAAAAGCTTGTTTAGAATTATTGGTCCTATGGCTAGAGCTAAGAGGAGGAGAATTAGAGGTCCAGCTAAGGCGGATATCAGCGTAGTTAGCCAAGGGGAAGTCTTATATAGGGAAGAATACCAGGAGGACGACTCTGTCTCCTGCTCTCTGTCTTTAAGGCGTTTGGTGAGCTCTTTTATACTTTCCCTAATTATTCCTGAGTGGTTGGCATAGAAGCAACAATCTTCCCCTAAAGCTGCGCATACTCCTCCTTGTTGTAGGAAAACTAGGTCTATCCCCCTTCGATTCTGGAGCGCCACTTCTGCTAGAGAATCTACTTGACGTTCTAAATATTCTACTTGCTCTTGCAGCAAGGAGAGGTCCTTAGAGAAGGTTTGTGATAAAGCTTTGAGACTATTTTCTCCATGGATTAATGCTCCTGCCCCTACCGCAGCTGACCCTATGATACCGATAGTGGCGAGGATAGGAATTAGCAATGGGTCTCTCTTAACTCGGTTAGGGACTTGCATCAGAAAATCTGGGTTTCCTCCATATAGATATACCTGGGGAATGATATAAGCACTAATACAAAGCTCGGGGTTAATTGGTACTAGACACTTAAAGATACCTTGAGTACAAATAAACCATAATCCTTCTGGAGCTATTGTAACAGTCAAGTTTCTAGGATCTCTTGGCACATATTTATGGTTAAGACAATAATCACTATAATTTGAGGTGGCAAGGGTGTAGTTCGCCAGCAAATAACAAGTTCCTTGTCCATGGAATTCTGCTAATGTAAGGGTACTTCCAAATGCACACTGTTGCAGGCCTCCTGCTTGGCTATCTGTGGGAAGGGGTTTTGTTTCTGGCATGTCCTCTCCAGTGGTATTGGCCCCTAAACCTACATAAAATGGGGGTCTAGGGCTGAGGCATAGCCAGCAGGACTCAGTTATGTTAGGCTGGGTGCTATTGAAGTATGGAAACACTTGTTCTAACAAACTTAATATTGATTCTCCTCGGTGGTGTGGTTTCCCTATCAAGGGCTCGGGATCTCCAAGGGGAGGCCTTAATTGGCTCTCGACCTCCAATTGTGGAGGTCCTATGGTCTCACTTTGGTTGGTGCTTATTCCTGTAGGTGCTATAGGCGTTGGGGAAGTCCTATCCTGACTTGCTGGTCTAGTGGTAGGTTTAGGTGGGCGTGGTGGTAGCTTTCCCGTTCCCCCTCTTAATAATGGCCTTCCCTGAGTGGGCAACCTTCTTACTGTGAAGAAGGTCCCCGGGTCTGTGCCACTGATATAGAGTCTGAGACCCCACGTGCGACCCTTCAGCCACCCTGGGTCTCCCGGGTTCAAGACCGTCACGGAGGCAGGGTTACACCTGTCCGCTGCACAGTCTGCATCCCATCCGTTACTTGGTTCCTCGCGTCTATCCCGGGTGAGGAGAATGTGTTTGTCAGTTCCCCCTCCGGGGCTCCAACCACCATTAGTTAAGGTCTCACAGCCCCAACTTTTACAATAAAAATCATTGTGTGATCCACATGTATATCGCCGTCCTGGAGGGGGCTCTGGACACCCATAATGGGGTGCACTCCTAAGAGCATAATTTTTGGGTGCACTGCCACATTGGTCACCCCATGAGGGTCGGTAAGCATAGCCCCCTAGAGTTAGAGAATTCAAAGCCGGGATCGCCGCCGCAGAGGCGCAGTACGGATCATCAAAAAATTTAGAAAAGTCTGTCTTTAGCATGACGGAGCTCGCTCCGCCCCAAGTATAGTTAGTGGCAATTACTGTCCCATCAGCAGTTCTTATAAGCACCCACTCTTGCTGTTCTAGGTTCTGGCTTTGGGCTCTACCGAGGATTAGGAGCCCTAAGTATGCGAAAAAGTAAGCTTCAAGGGTTTGTCTGGATCTTGGCGGACCCGCCATGCTCGTGGTTCCTCCTCTGGTGGTTGGGCCGCCTTAATGTGGGACAGGTGGATCCAGTAGGGCTTCTCCGCTACCCGTATAGCGGAGGGTGTGCTTAACAATACCTGGTATGGTCCCGTCCAACGTGGTTCCAAGTTTCCCTTCCGATGGTTAAGGATCCATACCCACTGTCCAGGCTCCAGCTGTTCAGGCTTTTCTTCTTTTCTTTGTTCAAGTCCCTGATGTCGGGTCTGCTGGAAAGCGCGCACTTCACTCCGGATTTCTTGCAGCGCCTGTAAGGACTTGAGGAAGTTACAGTTAGATGTCTCTATTTCCTCGGTGGACAACTTGGGAATTAAGGGTACCGGTTGTCCATATAATATTTCAAAAGGTGCCCAACCTTTAATGTATGGGGTGCACCTTACCCGGAAGAGGGCGAAAGGGAGCAGCTCTACCCAATTTTCGCCGGTCTCCTCTTTTAATTTTATTAAAGTTTCTTTCAGTGTTCTATTCATTCTCTCTACTTGTCCTGAACTCTGCGGTCTATAAATACAGTGTAGCTTCCAATTAATACCTAATTTATTTGCCAATTCCTGTGAGATTTTGGAAATGAATGCTGGTCCATTGTCAGAACCTATAGCTATGGGTATCCCATATCTAGGTATAACTTCTCTTATTAAGGTCTTACAAACTGTGGAAGCGGTCTCTCCCCTTGTGGGAAAGGCCTCTACCCACCCAGAGTAAGTATCCACTAGGACTAGCAGGTACCTGTATCCTGATTTCCCTTTAGGCATTTCAGTAAAATCAATTTCCCATAGTTCTCCCGGGGCATTGCCTCGATGCCTCACGAAGCGAGGTAATTTCTGATTCTGGGCGTTCACTTTCGCGCAAGTCTTGCATCGCGAGGTGATGGAGTGAATTATTTCCCTTAGGTGTGGTCCCAGGTAATATTTCCTGATTAACAGTTCTAGTTTGTTCTGTCCCAAATGGGTGCTAGTATGAATGTCCTGGACAATTTTTGTTAGTACCCCTTCTGGCAAGTATAGCTTGGCGTTTGGAAGTACTATCCATCTATTTTCATTCTTTGTTCCCCCTAGCCTTGCTCCCTCTTGCTCTTCTTCTTTAGAATACGTGGGGTTTGGGGGCAACTCCGGCTGGGGTACTAGGGGGAGCAGGTTACTCTCTGTCCTCATAGCGGCTTCCTTGGCGGCAGCATCGGCCAGACTATTCCCTCTTATGACAGGAGTATCTCCCTTCTGGTGGCCCTTACAATGGATAATGGCAACTTTCTTGGGTAACCATATAGCCTTTAGGAGAGAGAGAATCTCTTCACGGTTTTTAATGTCTTTTCCTCCTGCAGTTAGGAGACCTCTCTCTCTGTAGATGGCTCCATGAATATGGGCGGTAGCAAAAGCATAGCGGCTGTCAGTGTAGATATTGGCAATCTTTCCTTCAGCTATCTCTAGGGCCCTGGTCAGCCCTATCAGTTCCGCCCTCTGTGCAGAGGTTCCTGCAGGCAATGCCCTTTGCCACAGGACCCTATCTTCTGAGGTCACTGCTGCCCCTGCGTACCGCTGTCCGTCCTTGATAAAACTGCTCCCATCAGTAAAGAGGGTCAGGTCTACTTTCTCATATGCCTGATCTTTTAAGTCCGGGCGGGAGCCAGTCACTGTGTCAAGGATCTGCTTGCAACTGTGGATCACAGTGGAGTCTGGTACTGGCAGCAGAGTGGCTGGATTCAGGGCAGTGCTCTTAAGGAACTGCACCGCTGGAGGGTTCAGCAGCTGTGCCTGGTACTGCGTCAGCCGCGCATTAGACAGCCATCGGTCTGGGGGGGGACCGTAGGACCTGTTCGATATAGTGCTCTCCTATGACCTGTATGTCCTGCCCCAGGGTCAACTTGCCTGCTTCTTTAACTAGTAGTGACGTGGCTGCGATAGCCCTTAAACAGGCCGGCCATCCCGATGCCACAGGATCGAGTTTCTTTGACAAGTAGGCCACAGGCCTCTTCCACGGGCCGAGGGTCTGGCTCAGAACACCTAGGGCCGTACCCTCCTTTTCAGCAACATATAGCTGGAAGGGTTTGGTCAAATCAGGTAGGGCTAGGGCTGGGGCTGAGACTAAGGCTTCCTTCAAAGCCAGGAATGCTTGCTTCCCTTCCTCAGTCCACGTAAAGGAGTCCTCCTTGCCTCTGGTGAGATCATGCAGGGGTTTTGCTATGCTTGCAAAACCTAATATCCACAGTCTGCAGTAGCCTACGGCCCCTAGGAACTCCCGTACCTGTCTCTTGGTAGTTGGCTCTGGAATCTGTAGGACTGCCTGGATCCGCTGGTTTGACAAAGCCCTCAGCCCTCCTTTCAGGTCGTACCCCAGGTAACTTACAGTTTGCGTCGCAATCTGAGCTTTCTTGGCTGACACTCGGTAGCCCATCCTCTCAAGGTCCCGGAGCAGGTCTAGTGTGGCAGATTCACATTCCTCCTGTGTCCGGGCCGCTACCAGGATGTCATCTACGTATTGGAGGAGAACTATTGATGGATGGGTTCTCCTGAACTCCTGGAGATCCTTACTCAAGGCCTCATTGAATATAGTTGGTGAATTCTTGAAACCCTGGGGCAGTCTGGTCCATGTAAACTGCCCTACTAGTCCATTTTCGGGGTCACTCCACTCAAAGGCAAACATTTCCTGACTTTGGGGAGCCAGGGGTATACAAAAGAAGGCATCTTTTAAATCCAAAACAGAATAATAGGTATGAGTTGGTGGCAGCGAACTCAAGAGGGTATACGGGTTTGGTACCGTGGGGTGTATGGTTTCAACTCGGGCGTTTACTTCCCGCAAGTCCTGCACTGGCCGGTAATCCTGGGTCCCAGGTTTTTGGACAGGGAGAAGGGGGGTGTTCCATGCAGACTGGCATTTTCTCAGAATGCCCGCCTCTAATAGGCGTTTCAAGTGCCCCGCAATCCCCTGTCTGGCCCGTGCTGGGACAGGGTACTGCCTGATCCGGACCGGCCGGGCTGTACTGGCCAGCTGGACCAGCACCGGCGGTTGGTGAACGGCCAACCCTGGCGGGTTTGCCTCTGCCCACACCCCTGGTACTTGCGTTTGCAGTTCTTCTAGGACTGTATCCTCCTTTTTCTCACCGTCTGGGAGTATCGCCAGCAAGTATTCTTCCGACAGGGGGACCGTCACCTCCAAACTGGTCCCTTCAGGTGCTTCTGCTGATTTGAAGCTTATGGTAGCATGGAGCTTCTGTAACAAATCTCTCCCGAGTAACGGGTATGGACAGTCTGGAATGACTAGAAAGGAGTGAGTAATAGTCCCTTTTCCTAAGTTGGTAACTCTGGCCGCTGTCCAGGGATACGCTTCGGCCTTACCCGTTGCTCCTATAATTTTGGTGGTTGCTTTTTGGAGTTGTCCCTGAGGTTGCTTTAGAACAGAAAATGTGGCTCCCGTGTCGACCAGGAAGTCTACTGGTTTCCCTTCGACATTCAAGGTGACCATGGGCTCCTGGGAGCCAACAGGTATGGAGCCCTGGCCCCGTCAATCTAAGGTTTGAAGCAGCACCGCAGGACGAGCCTCCTTTGCCTGTAATTTGGGGCAGTCCTTCTTCCAGTGTCCCTTTTCTTTGCAGAATGCACATTGGTCCTTGTCTACCCTGGGCCACTGGCCTCTTGGCTTCCCTTTCTTCCCTTCTTTCTTCGGGCCTGCCTGGGCTGCAATTAGGATTTTTGCTACCTCTTTTGCCCTTCCTACTTCTGGGTCATCTCTGTTCACATATACTTTCTGAGCAATTTCTACAAGCTTGCTGATATTTTCTCCTTCAAATCCTTCAATTTTTTGTAACTTCTTTCTAACATCAGGAGCTGCCTGGGTCACAAAGGCTATGTTCAAAAGCCGCCTGTTCTCAGGAGCCTGAGGGTCTAATGGGGTGTACACTCGGTAGGCTTCTATCAGTCTTTCTAGAAAACTAGCAGGGGACTCTTCTCTCCCCTGTACTACCTCACTGACCTTACTAAAATTTGTTGGCTTCTTAGCTGCTATCTTCAACCCTCTTAACAGAGCCCGGCGGTATTGGAGGAGCGCATCCCTTCCCCCACTCGTATTGGGGTCCCAATTAGGGGGTTGTTCTGGTAGTATATCTTGTACCTCCCTCCTCCCCACTGCGGTTTCTCCTTCCTCTCCCATAACCGCTTTGACAGCTTCTCTCATTATTCTATCTCTTTCCTCTGAGGTGAACAATGTTTGCAATATCTGCTGACAATCATCCCACGTGGGCTGGTGGGTTCTAAATATAGTCTCTAACAGGGAGATTAATCCCTGCGGCTTTTCAGAAAACGGAGGATTTTGCAATTTCCAATTATATAGATCACTAGTTGAGAAGGGGACATAGATTAGCCGCGGCGGTGCATGTAATGGGGCGTCTGGAGCCGGTGGCACCTCCCTGAGTGGCAAAATGGCGGCGCCACCTGAGTGTGGTGCCGAACTTAAAATGGCGGCGCCATCCTGTTTTGGCGCCAAACCTTCCCCATATTGAGTACCGCTGCGGGTATGAGGAGGACTCTGGATCCTCTCCGCCCTCCCACTAGAGGAATCAGGCAAGGGTTGATGATACGGGGGAGGAACGGAGGGAGCCAACAGCGGGTCCTCGGGTACTTCGGGCAAAACAGGGTATAACCTCCTCCCTCCCTCGTTCTCCTGGCTCTGCTGAGGTCGGCGCCCTTTGTCTGCCTGTAAGCGGGGAGTCTGCCTTGGCGCCGTCGCCACGCAGAGGGCCCTTCCCTTCCTCTGACCATTCGACTGGCATCGGCGTATGTACCCGGGGCGATCAGTGGCTATGTCTACCCACACATCTATATAGACCATCTGATCTGGATGGGGGGTCTCATAAACAATCCGCCGAACCGCGAAAAGGAGGGACAAGTCGAAAGTTCCCTCCGTGGGCCATCCTACGCCAAAGGTCGGCCACTCAAGCTCACTGAAAGTTCGCAGGACCTCCCGGTCGGGCGGCGGTCCCCCATAGCCCCGAGCGCGATTCTGAAAGTCAGAAAAATTGTTTAATAAACATTCTAGGGCAGTGCTCGAGGTGGAGCCTCCTTGTCCCATCGCGGATGCCTTTTGCCCGATTTCCACGGCACCTAGGATTAGGAATATGAGGGACACTAAAATTCCACACAAAAACACACAACTAGCTCCTCTCCACTCAGTCCATTCACGCACAAACAGGCCGCGGCGCACTTCAGCCTCTCCACACATTCAAACTTCGCTAGCGCGTTTGGTCGCGGCGCAAAACGAAACTAAATACCAAATGCGACCTAGTCGCAATCACTGTGCACAACGAAACCAAATTTCAAATGCGGGAGCAGAAGCTCCGGTTCTCGAGAGCGTCCTCTCCTTGAGAACCCCGCGGGCGGGCTACCGGCAACGTCTCGCCTACCGCCTCGCGGCTCCAATGAGTCTAGACTCCCAAACCAAATTCCGCGGCAAACTTACCCGGGTTCCACTTTCTCAGTCTCCGAAGACTTCCCTTGATCTCGCTGGGGCCTCCAAATGTTGTATTCAAGTAGCGAGTGAAAAGAATCTCCGAACACTGAGAGCAGTTTGATGATAAATTTATTGGCCAAGTTTAACCTGCGCAGGGGCGTACTTCCCAAATGAGACCGTAGTCTCGCAGCTACGCAGAGCTGCCAAATGGAAGTCGCGCCCGGCTTACAGACTACAGGGGTCTTTATAGAGCGCAGCAAGCAAGCAGGGGATACAGAAGCAGATGCAGCAGTTAGCTATTGGCTCGATCAAACAAAGCAGAAGTTCCTGATTGGTGGGGGCTTTTACAAGCATCACCATGGTCCAGTTGCAGGATGTTCCACCTCCCCAAGAGGATGCCCTGCACCAGAAGGACTCACTCCTCACTCCTCCTGCCCTGGCAGCCCCTGATGTGCTTCCTGTCTCAGGTCCGTTTACCTATTCTGGACATTTCTTATAAATAGAATCTTACAATGGTGTCATTTTGTGTTTTCTCACATATTTTTATTATTTAATAGGAAAATCCCAGATGGATTAGAGATCAGATATAAAATAGAAACCCTTTTGGTCAGGGTACAGACCACTGTGCTGAGGGTGACTGCAGGGCCAGAAGCAAGTCAGGCAACAGCTGGCTCTTCCTGTGCTCAAAATGAAAACAAGAAAAATGCACAAATCCAGAGAGACAAACCACAAACTAGAAAACATTCCTCACAATGCAAGGTCAGAAAAAGGCTTAACACCCTTGTGGAACAGCAAAATCTTGAAAGTCCATGTTTTCTAAAAGGATAGAGTGCGAGCACATGCACTTCCAGTAAGAGGCAGTGTATACACCACTACATGTCCAGCCTCCCTGATGGGGACACACACACTGTAAACAGTGGGGTCAGAACATTGTCACTATCAGAGTAGCAGGCTTTAGGTCTGGTGGCAACCAGCCCTGGGAATAAAGTGAGGAAGCAGAGTCCCCAGCAGAACCTTGGAGAGAAGGGGGAAAGACCCCTCCTCTAGGAGAGCAGTGTGCAGGACCTTTTGAAGTTCCACAGGTGTGTCACTAAACAAAGTGGGATTTGGCTGTTTACCACCATATACAGAGCATAAAACAGAGATTTGTGGGGAAGGAAAAATTCTTTATTAAATAGTTGCCTAATTTGGGGGACCTGGAGACTCTCCAGCTCCAGATCAACCTCTTCCACAAAGCACAGAAGCCAGCCACCCCCAGAACCAGAATCAGTGTCCAGACACCCTGGTCCATTTTATCTGTCTTCTTGGGGCCCAAAGCTGTTACTTGAAAGGCCTTCACATCCCAGCTCTCCCTGAAGTGCACACTTTGGGACCAACATTGTCATTGCCTTGCAGCAGCTTCTTCCCTCTCCTGGGACCTGCTGCCAGATCACAGTGGCTGGTCATGCAGGGGCTCCATTTGTGGGCCCCCCTTCCAGCACTTGAGGCTGCTCATGCCTCCAGACGCAGGGAACTCCCAGGTCTGTGCGTCCCTGTTCTGCTCTCACAGTCCAGGGCATCTGTGCGGTACAGAGCCACAGCACTCCACGGGCCCCAACCAGTCAGGAACATGGCCCCGTGTGGGACTGGGACTTTGTGAGCTGGCTCCCAACTGGGTGAGCCAGGGCAAGGACAACGCTGCAAGTCTCCGCATGCCCTCTGTTTAAAAGCCCAGGCCCAAAATCCTATGTACTCTGGAGCTGTCCTGCTTTTCTAGTCAATGCTGGCTTGCATCTGTCACACTCATGCAGCCTCTCTGCCCCTCCTACTGTCACTATGATCCAGAAAAGGGGAAGGTTTTTATCCATGAGCACAGTGCAGGGTATCACACACCGGTTTTACTCCTTCCCTGGGGGCATGGATATCCGTCACCTGTCAGCTGCAACTTTAGTTTTCAATCCCACCATCTTTGTTGCTTCCTGATCTCTACAAAGGGGAGAGAATCAGGAAGCACATTTTCACCTGGCAGTGCTCATCCTAGGCTATCCCACAAAAATTCTTACACAATTTTTCAAAAACATATTTTCCAGTCTACCCATCAATGTACTGATGAAATTTCCAGGGATTAGAAAAAACACTGATGTCCATGGAAAGGGGATGACATTCACCAATGCTGGTGAATTTCATGGATGAGGGAAGCTAAGCAGTGGCTAAAGTGGGTGCAGGACTCTCTCTGTGATGAGCTCAAGTATCCTCTTATGTGAGACTGAGCTTAAGTGTCCTCTTACATGAGACATGTGGACGAACTATGTGCATCTTGATTCTTATCTGTTAGGCCACACATATATAATTTCCACAGGGAGAACATATATGTGAAAATTATTCTTCCTGTGACAGAGACAGACTAACAGAATGAGAGAGGCGGAGCCTGAGAGATACTCACCAATCCACTCATGATGGTCACCTCTGGGGTGGGACTTCTCCTTGAGGTGATGTCTAGATATTTTTATAATGCTCGTATGACTTTGATAGTCTAAAAATATTAAATCCATATGTTCAATGTTATCCATTTATCATTCATTTGTGGAGTAAAGTACATTATTTAGTTTTTAATTTTTTAAATATTTGTGACAAAAATAAAGGTTTCTTATAGTACAATGATAAATTCTGAAGCAATTCAACATTAAGAAAAGAGAAAGCACACCCACGAAGGAGAGCCCTGAGAGGGGTGCTCCCCGTTCCCGTCCTTCCCGTGCGTGTGCACATTGCATCAGCATGCACACACATGTGCCTGTGTTCACATGTGCATGTGTGGATGTTTGTGCTTTTCACATATGTTCCTGTGGGTGCGCACTTGGAATAATGGGTGGGGACGATTCTGGGGTGTGAGACCTATGGGAACCTCATTTCCCTAAAGGTGGACGCTGACAGTCAGTCCTTTTCCTCCTTGGCATTTTCTGTGTTCCCACATCAGAATTCTGAAGCCCCTGCCATAGAACATGAGCCATTTCTGATTTTTCATTCCTATCAGTGTGCTAAAGGTAACATCTGTGTCCATAAATCTTTATTTAGGTGTCTAGAAGTGGAGATTCTCCATGTAATGTAAACACAGTGTTAAGGTGTTGGGGCAGTTCCCTACATCTCAGGTCAAGGTCACCTTGTCCACTTTGAGCCTTGTTTGGTAAAGCAGGAATTCAGGGTGCTGAGACCTGGGGCTGAGATTTCAGGGAGGCATGGATGTGGAGGGGCTGTGATTGGAGGAGATGAAAGTAACTGGGTGTGACTCCACATCCAGCTGGAAGGTCCCATCCATCTTGCCTCTGCCCTGCCCTATTTAACACCTCCCACACTCATCCCCCAACCTCATACCACCCTTACCGTGTTTCATGACTCAACTGAGATGAGTGGCCTGGCCCTGCCATCTCGAATACAGGAGGGTGTGGGCCTGCACATTCTGGCCAGTTCCTTCTCCCTCAAAGCATAAAGCCCTCTATCAGGAAAGCAGTTCTAGGGAGGCTCAGTCTGTCACAGGGACCACTGTGAACCTGCTCAACCCAAGTTCTCAGTTGCAACAGCAGGACTCATTTGAGCTTGTATGAGCAGAAGGAATCTTACAGGAGGCCTAATGGAAGGTGCCAGGAGGTCAGAGCATCAGGCTTGCGGCTGTGGGGCAGGCCACAGAGCCCAAACCACCCCTCAGGATCCTCCAGCAGTGAGGCCTGTCCTGGCCATGCGCCAGCCCCCAGCCCACATACCTGGCACATTCCACTACTGTGAGGGGAGATCTGCTCAGTGGTGATGAAGGCTCTCTCCAAAATCAGGTCAGGTGAGTCCACTTGGTCTGAGGTTGCCAGGTAAGGCCACTATTAGTGACATTTCTCTGGTCTTCCCAGAAATGGGCCCCCTGAGCAGAGAACATAAATCCTTGAGGTGGGGACCCAATAGGCTGTTTCTGGGGGAAGAGTTAGAAGCCCTGATAATAGGGGGAACAGGAGAGGGGAGAAGGGGTTGTTTTGTGAACGTCAGTCTTCCAACCAATTTTAAAATAAGACACAAACTCAGAAAAACTTTTTTCCCTTTTTTATTGTTGTTCAATTACAATTGTCCCCATTATCCTCCATTACTCTCCTCTGCCTTACCCACCCCCAACTCCCACATTGAGTCCTAACCCTCCCTGTTGTTTTTGTCCATGGGTACTTCATACATGCTTCTTTACAAACTTTCCCCTTCTTTTCCCCATTATCCCCCTTCCCCCTCCCCCCTGGTTACTGTCAGTTTGTTCTTTATTTCAATGTCTCTGGTTCTATTTTATGCCCTTATTTGTTTTGTTGATTAGGTTCCACTTATAGGTGAGATCATATGGTATTTGTCTTTCACAGCCTGGCTTATTTCACTTAGCATAATATTCTCCAGTTCCATCCATGCTGTCAAAAGGGTAGGAGCTCCTTCTATCTGCTGCATAGAATTCCATTGTGTAAATGTACCACAATTTTGTGATCCACTCATTTACTGATGGGCACTTAAGTTGTTTCCAGCACTTGGCTATTGTAAATTGTATGGCTATGAATGTTGGGGTGCATAGGATCTTTCGAATTAGTATTTCAGGATTCTTAAGGTATAATCCCAGCAGTGGAATTGCTGGATCGAAATGTAGTTCCACTTTTAGTTTTTTTAGGAAATTCTATTCTGTTTTTCACAGCAGCTGCACCAGTCTGCTCCCACCAACAGTGTACTAGCATTCGCTTTTCTCCAAAACTTCGCCAGCACTTGTTTGTTGATTTGTTTACGGTGGCCATTCTGACTAGTGTGAAGTGATATCTCATTGTGGTTTTAACTTGCATTTTCTGATGGCTAGTGATGTTATACATTCTTTCATATGGCTCTGGATCCCCTTTGTGTCCCCCTTTCAGAAGTGTCTGTTCAGGTCCTTTGCCCATTTTTTAATTGGATTGTTTGTCCTCCTGGTGTGGGGTCATGTGAGTTTTTTATGTATTCAGAAAAACTATTTTTAAAACACATATCTGATAAAAAACTGGTATCTAAAGAAACATTTTTAAACTCTTAATCCTCAGTAATAAAACAAAAACTCAATTAAAAAATGGGCATAAACTATGGGCAGACACCTCATCACAGAAGATACCCATATGGGAAGATGCAAGGTGGAAGTAAAGATGGTTTAAGTCACTCTATTTATTGTAGTGTTATTTACAATAGCCATGATATGGAAGCAACCTATGTGTCCATTGATAGATGAAGACAATACGGTGATGCATATATATGATGGAATATTACTTGACCATAAAAAATGATATCTTACCATTTGTGGCATTGTGGAAGGACCCAAAGTATATTATACTCTGTGAAACAAGTTAGTCATAAAAAGACAATTACCGTATGTTTTCACTTGTATGTGGAATCTAAAGAACAAAATAAACAAACAGAATTGAAACAGACTCATAGACATAGGAAGCAGAGTGGAGGAGGATTGAGTTACTGGATGAAAGAAGTAAAGGGATTAAGAGGTACAAATTGGTAGTTCCAAAATAGGCATAGGGATGTGAACTACAGCATAGGAGATATAGTCAATAATATTGCAATAAATATGTACGGGTACCAGAAATATTGAGGAAGCACTTTATAAAGTATAAGATTGTCTAACCACTATGTTGTATAATGGAAACCAGCGCAAAATAAAATTGAAAGTAAAAGGTAATTGAAAAATATAAAAATAAATAATAACTAAAACATAATATACTGTTTTCATTTTTTCCTTGATTTGTACATAAAACAAACAACCATGTAAGTAAATTCTACATCTGCCAGTGTCTTTATTAGCTGCTCCACATATGCTATTTTATATTAGTCCTAACATAGCCCTGTGAATCATACATTTCTTGCATTTAAATACTAAACAAAAGATAATACAAAAATAGCTATTGCAGATTAAGTCGTTGCTCATGTTCATCATTTGTTTCCCATCCCCTTTACCCATGGTAAACAGAATGACTTCTCACTGCCTTACTTTGAGGCTTACCCATATGACTTGCTTTGGAATGAAATATTAGTGAACCGATGACAGTAGAAACTTAAAATACGTGGCAGATTTGAATTTCTATTTTGTGCTCTTTCAATTGTTGTCAAAAGTTTCCTTTGGCATTTTAATGCCCTTCAGCTGAGCCCACAGCCCAAAATGACCCACAGACAGTGGGCAAGAAAAATGTTTAATGGTCTGGGTCATTTAGATTTTATCTTAGATCTTTATGTAGCACAATCTGACTATGAAAAAACTGATGATGTGGTGATACCATAGAACAAAACAAAACAAAAGGAAACAAAATCTATAGTATGTGCTATTTTCATTAGGATTAGGCAGGCAGCAAAGAGACACTTTTGCAAATGTGGAAAAACAATCATAGTATATCATGGCAAGATATTTGGTAAAACTTTCTTTATAGTTACTGAAAAAAGGGAAAGTAAACATTTAAGGCAATTGCTGAGTGTATTGATTGATTTCTTATTGAGGTACTATAGGAAAATGATAAGCTCATTAAAGAAAAAAAAACAAAAACAGGTCAGTTTGGAAGCAAAATTTAGAGAGAACAGAGAGAGCTCAGAAACTGCATGGCTGGAAAAAGGAAATGTTTCTTTTGAAATCAGTGGGGTATTCTAACCAGGATGGCCTGGATGTTACTCTCAGCATGAGTAAACTTAGGGCAGGTTTCTTCTTGACTATAGATTCTATAGAATCTAAAAGATTCTCTCTTTTCTTAGGGCATTTACTTTAGAAGACTTTCTATTATAAATCTTTCTCTGCCCCTTTGAGACGTAAACATTCTCTCACCCTCTTGCCAGTTTTACTACCCAGAAATGTCTTTCTTAAGACCCGGGAGCCATCCTTTAGAAACGTGGTGATCAAGGCAGATAGCGCTTCTATTGCCCTCCTCTGTGAAAGGATGGAAGTCCAGTTTCCTCAATGTGCACCAAGTGGCAAACACAGATGATTTAATCACAAAGAAAAACATTTGTAAACTCAGGAACAACCCAAGGTGATGACACACCATTGGCCCACCTCCCTCCCTAATTTCTTCCAGTAATTTTCTACTACCTCACTCACTCCAACACTTAACCAGTTTCAGCGAGTTCAGTTCAATCTCTTTCCTCTATTGCAATGATCTTAAATAAAGTCTTCCTTGTCCGTTTAACATTACCCAGTGTGATTTTCTTTGACATTCCAGTGTGACATTCCATTGAGAAACAACTTCAGATAAAGGACAATTATTTTCAGTTATAGTAAGACATGGCCCCGGAACGTGGACCATGTCAGTCTGCACCTGTGACATTCTTCGTTAAAACCTCTTAAGAATTCAAATGCATCTAGTAGCTCTTTTAAGCCAAATAAGGCTCGTAGGAAACTTAGGGATATAAGCCCATAGAATCCTGGTGTACGCAAACTACTTGCCAAAGCAAATTACATGAATAAGTTTAAAAATTAAGGAGAGAGTGGTACTTTGTGAAAGAATTTTGTAGGTAGCTTCTGACACATGGAGCTGACCAGAATAAACTACACAACATTCACAATGTTTCAAGAGCGTAGCACTGGCAAAGATTTCTCCTGCCTGTACTAAAAGTATGAGACTTTGAGCTATTAAAAGACATTCAATAGGAAGCTAATCAAGAAATCAGCTCAATGCCCTTTTTTAAAACAGCCAAGGAGAATGATGTAAAGGAGGAATCCTCAGAGTGGAGAAAAGAGCTATAGAGAACAAAGGACTAAACTGAACTGAGGCTTATTCACAGAATATTTCTATCCTGATGGTATGGGATTCTGCCAATATTTGCTCAATATTTGCTCAATGACATCTCAGAATTGCTATAAACTAATGACTGATGTTTGCCTCCTCTACATTCATTTTTGAGTGGGAGTGTTTATTGTTGCTATCTGGTCCTTGTTTCACCATCAAATGGATACATAGGAGGGAGGGGTACAGACAATTTATCTAGCTCTACAGATCCACAAGCACTGTATGTGGGCCTGACGAAGTCTCATAACGTAAAAATAGGAATTTCGGTATGTTTGGGAGAAGATTTGAATATTTTTCACATGGGGAATTGAAGTAAATATTTGTAACCAAAAGGAAGCCCAAGTTCTGGCAGCTGTAAACATTCCATTCAGTCTCTTGGTGGTGGGCAGGGTGAATGTGGACATATGCGGATGTCTGTGAAATGGTTAGTGGTCTGTATAAAATGAGTTGGTCACCTTGGGATGACGTCTGTCCCTGTTAGAGGAGCTCAAGGATGTTTAGGTAGTTCCAGTTTTACATACGTTTCTCTTGACAGCATCTAAACGTTACAGACTTTAATGTTTACATACTACGCAACAGAATCTTCAAGAGAGTTAAAGTAAATATTTAAATATTAATTATTAATAAATAACTAAGCATGTTACTCTACTTGAACAGCAACATATTTTAATTAGGTCAAAATTACATGCTTATTTGTATGTCTAAATACAGTCAATTCTCCTTGGAAATAGACATTTACTTTTATATAGTGTTTTAGACAGATTTTTCTGGGTATTTGTTCAAAGAAATTGGTGTTAAAATATCATTTTAATATTGCAGATGTGATTACTACAACTTCTTAAAATCTGTAAGGAAAAGAGTATAGAATTTGGAATGAGATGTGCTACTTACCGCCTCTGTGGCCTGTAACATGCATTTAACTCTGTATAAAATTAGGTTAATGTTAAATGTTTTGTAGTGTTACTGTGAAGTTAATTACTATAGTATATATAAAGTTTCTATTGAACAGTAACCTTTTAGAAATTTGATTTCACATCTATCCTTCTGTGAACACCCACATACACTATTTTTCTCAATGAATAAGGAATTATTTATCTTATATGAAATATGAAGTTAGAATATTTAAATATACCTGGAGACTTAGTACACAAAACATGCAGATGTAGATAGTTACTTTACCCATTGCATTTAAAATTGTGCAGAAATATCTGGCAAGTAGAACCTTGTTGTAAATATGTATGAGAGAAGAAATGTAAAGATTAGAATTTTGCCCAGAGAACTACTGAGAATATTCAGGAAAACGGAGGAAGATCCCTTCTGATTTGACCAAAGTTGTCATAAGTACATATTTTTGTAGAGTAGTAACAGACTGTGTTTGTTTAGAAACCTATAAAGAAGGAATTACATAGTAAGAGAAAGCAAACCTGACTCATGAATATGTTTGAGAAATTTTCCCACAGGGTGAAATGGATAAAAGTCCAAAGAACTAGAAAGACTTCCTCACACGTGACAGATTTGTGACTATGACGCTGGGGCTTCTCTTTGGTTGTAAATGTGTCAGCAAGAACTGAACTGCCAGAAGAGGGAAAAACAAAACATCACTAAGACTTCGTCTGCCAATCTATTCAAAAGAATTGATGTTCCTATAATATGTTATAACGAGAAAAAAAATTTAACTAAGGTTTAAAAATCATTATTATTTCAACGATAACATTTTAATCCAGGCTAGTATTAATATAAATGTATATTAAAGATTAAAGTGTGCCACCTAAGGGTGAAAGCTGAGAGGGAGGACAATAGACCATTAGTTTTCTATCAATCAGCCTCCTGGGTTCAATGTATGATGCTAAAGAAAATAAGCAGCAGTTTTGTGGATTATTCAAAGGCCGAACCTTTGGAAGGAGAGTTTAAACAAATGTACACTGGAACAAGAAAATGGACCTGTTTAAAGTCCCAAGGTCAGCAAGAGATCAAGTACAGCCACTTTTCAATCTAACCCAGAGGTATTGTTCATGGGAACACTCTTCACACTGTGTCAGTAATATAAAAGACAGAAAAATACAGGTAGAGGAAGGTGATGTTCGGACTTTACAACTCTAATCACTGGTGTTCTTGCCTTTGTATCATCCTCTTCCCTGATTGTGAGGGAGACCTGTGACTTGCAATGTGGTAAGGTATCAATCCTTTGATTAACTCATGCCATGTAACATTTTATCTTGCTAGTCAACTTGCTCCCTTGTTGGATTTGAAGAAGCAAGCTTCTGAGTTGTATGATCACAAGCAAATGAATTCTGCCAACAACCTGAGTGATCTTGGAAGTGCATCTTTGCCCAATCATCCTCCAAATGAGAACCTAGTCTGGTTGACGTCTTGATTGCGGCCTTGCAGAGGACATAGCTAAGCTGTGCCCAGATTCCTGACCCAGAGAATCTGTGAGATAACAAGTATATATTGCTTTAAGTCAATAATTCTATGATGATTTGTTACATGATATAGAAAACTAATACAAGTAAATCTATCAATCTTTACAGATTAAGAATATCTTGGTGAAGGTAGAAGTTTCTTCAGAATATTCTTAGATCTGGGATTAGTAATACCTTTTTAGCTACCTTAGTACCACTGAGGTACACATTATGCTGAGTGGGCTCATTTAATGCCAAGTAACTATATGAATTTAGATGAAGTTCCAAATTCAAAATAATAAAGGGTAAAAAGAAAAAACCTATAAGACTGTGTATCCAAAAAATATAGTGGTTTCACCAATTTATTTTCTATTTTTTCTTTTAAAGTGTTTTTTATTTTTAATTGTGATAAAAGTTGCTTTTAAACTCTACTGATTCTGTCCTTTGATGCAAAATAGTATATTTGATGTAGTTCAATTATCTAATTTTTGTTTCTCTTCCCTCCATCACACTAGTATTCTTGAATGTGCTAGTGCCAGATTCAAAGTGAAATTCAAAAATAACCATCATGATAAAGTAAGTCCAACATTTGTGAAAAGAGAAAGAATGCTGTAGATGAGCTTGGAGAAATAGATAATGATGATAGGGAGATAGATAGATAGATAGATAGATAGACAGATAAATAGATAAAACCCCAGGGTCCAAAATATTGAGACCAAGTAAGAGAAACGGTACTTGTGCCCTTGAAAAGCAGCCAGTCAATCCTCTAAGTTTTATTTATTTATTTGAATTCAAAATATTTTTTTAAAAATACAGAGCTGTTGTCTTTTTTCCTTTCTTTATTCTCTCAAATCTAAAAGACTAATTTTTCAGGGCTATACTGCAATAGTTTTTATTTATGATGCATGGATCATTAATGAAGCACATGAGAGAATCATAACTCCTATCCCAATTTGTTAAACTTTATGAGCTATTTCAGTCTTTCCAAGGTGCAATTTTATTGAGGGTGCAATGATACAGGATTTAAGTAATTTCTGTCTCTTAGTTCCTCTGTCTACTCACAGATATGGCGAGGCCTTCCAGTGGTCAAGAATGCATGTCCTCATTACTTTCTCAGTTGGTTTAAAAGTGACTGCAGGAAATGAATGTCAGATTATTCAGGGGAAAGAGTTATGGAGGTTGACTGATCCATTTACCTGGGCTGCTATAGCAGGCTTTATACAGCCTCTGCCATCATCGGTGTAACCATTATTATCACACACTGGGATAGAATAAAATAGGTTCATCAGATGCAGTTATATGCACCAGTTTTTTTCCTTTTTTCTTTTTTTTTTTTTTACTGGTTTGTGTTTTTACTATACTTCTTATCATAATTTGAGTGTATTTTTACTACTTATAAAAAATTTTTCATGTAAAACAGTATGCCATGTTATTCAGGCAGCAGCTTCGTATATTGTGTGTTAACTAAGTCTTTACCTTTCGGCTATACTTATCTAATTTATAGCAAATACTCTGCTTAAAAACCATCAAAGCTCAGTGAAGGAAGATGGGCCTTTTTTATAGTTCTTTGGAAGAAGACAGCTCCCCACCTCTTGATTTTGGGGATGACCTAGCGGGAGCTGGGCTATGAGAGCATCTGAACTCTCTCTTTGGAACCATCAGGCTAAAAAATCCAAAATACTTCCTAAGTATAAGAGATCATGTTTCCTGTTTTCATGACAGATATTGACTATAGCATGAGAGGCAGTACACAACATGGTCAATGATTGGTAGAGTATATTGCATAAAGGCCATAATTCTCTCTGAAGAAATTGCCTTGACAGGAGTATGGATAAAGCTGATGTTTCTCACAAGTATTTTTTATTAAAACCAACATGCTGGAGTACTAAAATAACAAAATTCCACTTCGTGACCTCAAGTAATTCCCTGGATCTCAGTTTCCTTACCCCTAAAACCGACGCTAAGTAAGTGAGTTAATTTCTCAGTTCTAATCTGTCTTTATATTTCATGGAAAACCAATGAAATTAATGGAAAAAGTAGGTCACTGAATGTCCATATGATTCCATAATTTCATCCACCTCAAAATACATTTTTATTATAAGTAAAGAAGTTAATTTTAACATCTTACATAGTTAATGTGGTGTACATAAGTATGGTTGTGAGAGTACTACAAAAAGTAAGCCACTCATAGTAAATTTACCAAGTCCACATTTTACATATTACAAATCTTTTATGGGTATTTAAGGTTTTAATGCAAGAAGCATGCATGGCATGACTATGTTTCTACCATAAGAAACCTTTACTTTTGTATATTTTATTTTGGCTGTACTAAAATCTACAGCTCATGTTTACTATGCAATAAGTGTATAGACTGTACTTTTTTCAAAGTCTTTAACAATTATCTTTACTACTGCAATAAAATATTTGAATGAACATGTGTGATTTTTGAGTGCTCAGTATGGAGCTGAGGTAAGTGCAGAGTGGCGTAATGGACTGTGTTGTACAATAAATGCATCTTTTGCTTTACTAGATAACCATTTTTTCTCCAGGAATTGAACTCATGTGAGAGTCGTAACTTTTGAACGCCAGAAATGCAGTACTACAGAGAAGTGAGTACATCTGATCTCAGTTTTTTATGTTCATGTTGGCCCCCAACATTCCTAAACATAGTGTGCACCAAGCACAACATATGATGAAAATGAAATCTTTCCTTTCCCTCTACCTTTTCTTTTTTATCTAGGTTTTTCTTTCTATATGAGGTGTGCCTAGCTATTCAGCAAACAATTATAGATGGCAAACTATTATACTAGTTATGTTGTGAATAACTAAAGAATGTGCTGGCAGGAAAAAATAAATGCTCAGAACTTTTCAATTTTCTCATACGCTATTACTATTAATACATTCTAGAATTGCACAGATATTAGGAAGATACATAATTTTGGTAGTGATTTTCTGTAATATCATAATGTCATATAGATGTTAGAATTGCTTTTTAAAGAAATAAAATATAAAAATTTCCATATTTTGAACTTAATTATCAGTGAGTGAATTAGCACAAAGTGTCAATTTAAAGTGCAACATGAGACATGCAATAAACCTAACTTTCTATTCATATGTTTAAGTACATTTTTCTATCTCTAAGTTAAATAATCTATAAAACGAGCAAGAATCATTTTGTTACTTATTCCAGATAAATCTTGCCCATGAAAGATAGATAGGAATGTTCATCGAATAAAAGATCTTATCGATCAAAACTAACATCTCACTATCAACAGTGGCTTCATGACCTTCACTTTGTTGTACCCACCATCCCAAAGCTAGTATATTATAAACTCTTCCTGATCTCCACTAATTCTTATTTTGCAAGACACACCATAAAATCAATCAACTTGGGTCCTAAAATGCTGAAAATGTTTTCCATTGACTTTCCTTTTATGACACAATATTAAGAATCTTAGGACTTTTTTTTTTTTTAATTTCAGAGGGTCAAAGAAACATCGCTTAGCTTGATGATTAATTTTTTCTTTTCTTTCTTTCACTTTTTTTTTGGAGAAATAAGCACTTGACATATGCTTACTTTACACCAGGTAAGAGACAGAAAAACAAATATTACTGAATAGCACTAATGGCAATCATAGTATTTAAATATCAGGTGTTGTGATAGGCACCTGAGATACAAAGTTGAATAATCCCTAAAGACTTGGCATATGATAGTTGCTTCATTATGTAAGGTAAATAAATGAATTAAATATGAAAGGGAAGGCAAGTGTGTATAAATCTTAAAATTTATGATAATAGAGTTAGCAAAGTAAATAATATGGTTACTTACAAACTTACTGCTATGCAACCTGCTGCTTTAAATGGATTTTTTTTTATTTACATGTTTTCCAGGTATGAGAACAGGAATATTCTAGAGAGAAATAACAGTTTCTCTTCAATATAATTTGAAACAAAGAACTTTTCCAGAACTCCGCAAAAAAGTATATGAGAATAACATATTTGAATATTTCTCAAATTTCTTCCTCTTCCATATCTATGAATTCAGAAAGATATGATGTTTTCATCCTCTAACACCTAATGCAATATAGATACAGAATAAAGATTCTTGAACAAATGAGTGTCAACCTAATTTAATTCTTGTGGCATGTGTTATGTTCACCCTATGCAAAATTATGTGCTGTGTTAGAGACCCAAGGTGAATAGCAGATAATCACTTGAAGTGTCTGAGAGGAATAAAATCTGAGAGGAAAAACTACCATGGCTTTCTAGGAAAAACTAGAATGAATGAAATATGGAATTTAATCATTGTCAGCAATGAACTAGTCCTGCTGAATGATTAATGTAAGAGAGCCATTGGCTCCTCTCATTTAGGTAGATTTTTTTCAAGCTAAAATGTGCAACGAAAGATAAGAATCAACACAGTAGAGCAGTTTTCTTGAACTCCCTTGATGATAAGAATTGCTTGGGTGTTTATTAAACATACAGCTTTTTCTACCTTGTCCTGAAGAATATAATTTTTTTATTTTTTTAAATTTTATCATATTTTTCCATTATCATTTATCCCCCCTACACTCTTTGTCACCTTCACTAACACCCCTCTGCTCCACAAGCACCACGGTAGTATCCCTGTATAATTTTTAAGCCTGGAATATCACTAAGGAATTTGTATCTCCAACGGGTACATATCTAGTATGTGCTATATTACGTTGCTTCAACTCTTATCACATTATCTTCTCTACAAGGGTTTATCAAATTTTCATAATGTTATGTATTGTCTAGGAGTGCCATGTAGGGTGACATATTATAGGTTCTCAGACTTGGATATCTTTGGTATCCATTTTTCAGCCTTGCACAACAAGAGCAACAGAAGGGGCTACCACAAAAACAGTCCTTTAATCTAAATGTTAATGGGCCTCTCACTTCATTACACATGTCAACAAAGGATGGAAATTGGGTGAAACATGTTTAAATATTTCACTAGAACACTTGGAACAAAAGTACAGGCTTTGATTTGACCAAAAAACCATCCCCTTAAATGCCCAGGAAGAATGTCACACCCAACTAATGTCAGTCAGCAACAGTGACACTGAACGGTGCTGTTACACCAATGTAAAAATGATCTAAGGATGAATAATCGATGCTATCCTGGAAGCATACATTTAAGCATTTTTCATATACCAGAAGAGTTTACTGAGACTGTACTGACAAACTAATAGCAAATCACCCAAATGTGAAATCATAATAAATTGCTTTGCAAGGTTTTACAGGTGCTCATCATGACGGTAGTGGGTTTGTATAACACAGAGAAAGTTCTGGAAAGGGCTGCTCTGTATTTTAATAATGAGTACTCCTCTCCTGTTGAAAATTCTGTAGCAACAAGTTTTAGGAAAAAACTGAATCACAGGCAACATGGGAAATTGTTGGAGGTCATAAAGGACTAAAATCTGCAATAATTTGTATTTCTCTGTCAGAGAATGGGAAACAAAATGTTGACTAAAACAATGTAATTTCAAATGATCTCAGTGATATTGATAAAATTAGGATCATGCCAAATAAAAACATATTTTCTTCTTAATTCCTTAATGGCTTCTCTCATTCCTCAAATTTAAATTAGCTCATTGACAAGAAGAAACAAATATCAATTGGCTAACCAGATGTGGTTTTCTAAACTTTGTCAGTTCATATTTTATGGAGCCAAGAATAAAGTGTTGAGTTTTCCTGTCACAAAGATAGATCGAGAGTATTTCCAGAGTAAACACTCCATGTTTGGGATTTTGTAGTGCATGGTGGGACAACACTGAGCATCCTCTGGATGACTTGTGAGCAGTGAAATTAAGATGTTTTCAAAGCTGTCTTTTGGGTCAAAGCAAATGAAGTGATCTGAAACTAATGGAAGCTTCACTTAGGTCCTGGAACATTACTCTGAATGTCTTGGAGGTGTCACTTCAAGCAAATCACTTAAATATTTTATACTTGAATCTCCCCATTTGTTCAAGGCAGATATTACATACCTGCTATGTCTTTGCCTTCTAATAGTTCTTTAGAGACTTGTAAAATTTCTTTTTATTTTTAAGGTATTGCAAAAGAAAATTTTTCATGTGGGAAATTGATGTAATCTCTTTATGTCATATTCAATATGGGTTAATAATATTTCTACTTTCGGGTTGACTAATATCATCTCAAGGATTTATCTTAAGGAATTATCTCAAAGATAAGATTTGCTATGGTCAAACAACAAAAATATTTTTTATCTATTATTTGTAATAGAATTATATGAAAACAATAAAAATGTCCAAGTATTGACATTTTCATTTTGCTGTCCATTTTTTTCCTCTTTCCCATTCCCTAGATTCAGCCAATATTATTATCTTCATTGAAAGCTTTCTCTGTAACTCAGGGACTGTTTAAAGGTTTATCATTGACAGTGTTCTGATAGTGAAATAATCTAATAGGGGCCTGCAGGCTATAACTGTGGTCTCCTTTCCTTGTTGCCCTTGGGTCATCCACACCATTGGCTGTAAAATGCCAACAACAAAATTAATGGAGCATTTGCCTACACCCTGATTCATTCCTTAGGGAGCCTGCCTCTGGGGAGTCAATAAAAGCACAGAGGAAATGCAGAAATCTCATGGGAATGGAAAGACGTAAAGACAGCTGGTGGACTTGGCAAATCCACATCCCTGCAGAAACCTGGCATCCCGAGATAATGTGACTCAACCTTCTGTAAATATGTATCATATTGTACCTTAAGAAAGTGGAGGAAGCATCTTACTCTGTGAATGCAGCTGTTTAAAAAAAAAGAGTGAGCCAGATATTGGGCTCAGAACTTTGCATGCATGATCTTAGTTAATTTTCACAACACCCTGAGAAAGAGAAAACGTAATCTCCATTTTAGCAGCAAGAACAGAGCCCTGAAAAAGTCCTTATTAGAGAGTGTCTGAGCTTTTGCAACTCCATTCAGTCTTGGAAGACAGTATATCCAGGGTTGTGCAGAAAATACAGCAAAAATAAACATTAAAATATCTTTTCTTTCATATCAGGAGAGCACAGTCATGCCACTGGAGCAATAATGGAACGATTAAATGGTCCAGGAACTTTATATTAGCTGCTGCCATTTGTCAATTAGATACCTTTTAAGAATACAAGTTTTTCTAATCAAACTAGAAAGTTGACATCCCATTTTGCTTCTTTAATCACCTTAAATAACACTCCTGGGGTAAAGAAAAGCATATCCTGTGTAAGGCCTAATATTTGGATATTTTATTGTGTGAAACCATATCTTAGAACATATGTGAGCAGTGAATGTTCATAATATTAAGTTTAGTTTGAAACTCAATGTTCCTTATATATTATTAGTTTCACTTTGGCAACAGAAATTGGCAAATTTTTGTAGTTGATTTCCATTTCAATTTCTGGATTTCTTTTGTCTTAAAAATCTCTTGCTGCCTAGGCCAGACCATACAGGTGAGGTGGGAAAGTAAGTTTCTGAATAAGAGTCCATTACTGGTAAATTGGTACACCCATGATTCTAAAAGAATCATTTTTCAAATGCTACAATATCCTTATGTTCCCCAGAATATCTCAAATGCAATATTACCCAGATCTCACTTCCCTTGTTGGCCTTGATATGTTGTATGGGTTCTTAGTTGTATGCAACAGAATATGACTCTGATCAATTCAATTTATTTTTAAGCATATTAGATCAATTGAAGAATAACTAAAAGGGCTGCAGATAGACCTAAGATCATAGACATGATCATGCCACAGAACTAGTCCTGTAAACACATCTTTGCTGCCATCATTAACCACTGGATGCCACAGCTTGAACCTCCATTATCACCACAGGCACTGGCTACTACACACCAAGCACTACCTTTGCCCATTGCCACTGCCTGGAGACTCAGATGGCTGCCTTTTCCATTACAGCCTTCCACCAAATTGAGTTATTTAATGTCTCTGCTTCTTTGTCTGACATTTCCTAATTTAAAGTCAAAATGGGGCCAAGAGTGTATGATTAGTTGAGCCCATGTCACGTACCCAAGTACAAGTCACTGAAGGTACTGGGATATTGAGTATCTGGTGTTTCCAGCTTATATCATTATACCTGAACAGTCACTGCCTTCTGCCAGTTCTCAAAAATGTCATTACCAGTTCTGTCCTTAATAAATGTCAACTACATACCTGAGTTTCTTTTTCTCATTCTTTTGACTTAAAACTTTTTAAAGTTTTCTTTTAAAATATAAAGAGTATTACCTAAAGAAGCTAACATATTGTTATTAACAGACCAGGTTCTCAGATCCTTCCATGTGGGGCAACTCCGCCCACAGGGCCCCCGCCCCAGCTGCCATGGATGAGAATAAGTCTACCAACACATGATCTGCTTGTGGAGGAGAGGTGGCCGATCTCTCAACAGAGAAGGGCCAACATCCTTTTCCTCAATGGGCTTTCATTGGGTTCATTTTGCACAGGAATACAGGTAAAACTCATTAATCATTGTCAGGCAGTAAGGATCAAACAATAGATAACATGCAAAGAACTATGAAGGCTTATTCTGAGTCAGAGTCTATTAGCTACGAGGCTACAAAACTTTGGGAAACAAACTCATTTCCTGCTCCAACCCTTATCTAATTGAGAGTATTCTTAGCAAAGCAGATTTCACAGGATTTTATGCATTCTTTCGTAGGCCTGATCACCCCAGGAAAGCCACCCTTTCCAGCACAGGACTGCACCACCCTCTGTCATTGTTTCTGGCTTAAGTCAGTCAGGGGGAGTAAGGCAGCCAAGAGATTAGGAGACTTCTCGAAGACAGAATGAGGACTCAGGCTATGTTAAAGCTGAGCGGCAAGGGTCCATCAACCCCCTTTTGCTGTAGCTCCCCAAGTCCTTCCCTGGGAGCCACCCATAATCATACCTGTCTTAGGTCATCCCTCCCTTGAGGAATCTTACCTGTCATTGGCTAACCACACATGCATGGGGGCCAGTCAGGGTAAAGTAAAAGGGGCAGAGGTGGTGCCTCTACCAGGAAGATAAGCTTTGTCTTCTTAGTGGCTTATGGTCCGAAGGTCACTCACTCAGCCTTAGCCATGGGGGGCGTTACAACTTTTGAAACCAGGTAGGGTGCTTCCCAACACTTCCAGGTTATGCAAATATCTCAAGTAAAAATCAAAGTTCTAAACAGACTAGATATAAAAAAATTACATTGATTCAGGTTCAAAGGTAGAAAAAGAGTATAGGGAATAAATTAACAGAGGAAGGTGAAACTGTTTTGTTTGTGCTCCTATTTTTTTCTTGTTGACACTACTGCAGATGCCTCCCATTTTCTCCCACTTTACCCACCTCCACCCTGACCCAGCTATCCACCCTTCTCTGGCTATCACCACACTGTCGTCCGTGTCCATGGGCTATGAATATATGCGTATAATCTCTTCACCTTCTTTTACCCAGTATAACCCTCCCCCCAAGATCTGTCAGTCTGTTCCATATATCCATGCCTCCAGTCTCATTTTGTTTATCAGTTTATTTTGTTCATTAGATTCCACATATGAGTGAGATCGTATGCCATTTTTCTATCTCTGACTGGCTTATTTCACTTAGTGTAATAATCTCCAGGTCCATCCATGTTATTGTAAAGGGTAGATTTACTTCTTTCCTATAGCTGTGTCACATTCTATTGTGTAAATGTGCCGCAACTTTTTTTATCCACTCATCTACTAACGGGCACTTGGTCTCTTTCCAGGTCTTGGCCATTGTAAATAAAGCTATTATGAATATAGGAGTGCATATATTCTTTCTGATTGGTGTTTTGAGATTCTTAGGGTATATTCCCAGATGTGGGATTGCTAGATCAAAAGGCGGTTCCATTTGCAGACCTGGAAAGTAAAGGTAGGAATTTCAGAATCCCTTACTGAAAGGGATAAAGAAGCAACATGAATGGAAATTTACTTAAATGATTAATTCCTTGATGCAACATATATTTTTGAGTGTCTATGCTACCAGACACAGCACCAGGTACCATGGATACAAAAATGTATAAAACCTACTCACTTTTTTCATAGCATTTGCTTTCTTCATATATAGGGTTCTCAATAGTTCACAGATATTTATCAGGGGCTAATTCTCAGGAAAACAAACTTGCTAATTTTCTTTTAAAATATTTACCTGGCATAAAAAGAAACTAGATTATACTGGTTCCGTCTGTGTTTAATATTCCAAAATCAAAATTTGAGCCATACATTTAATTCCTTTCCAGTTATTTCTGTCTAGGGATACTTTTAGCAGCCTTGAGTTTGGGAATACTTGGAACATTTCCTGGCTGTCACTGGCTTGTTTAAGTGACCCTGAGCAAATGAGTTAAGCATCTCTGGGACTGGATTTCTTCATCTCTAAAAGACGGATAAAAATACCAGCCACCTGTTGTGAAGATCAGGGAGCTAATATGTCTCAGAGGCTTTCAAGTCTCTGGCTCTAAGCTTTTTTGCTATCTACGTATTAAGAACAAAGACAAATCCTCATTGCTTTCACCCAAATGCTGCCTTCAAAGGAATAATAAATATAATATTTGAGTTCTATAAGACTTGAAGGTTATTTTGTATTAGTTTGAATTTCAAACTGTTTCTCCCTGTTGTACTTTTGGCACTGCCATTTTTTAAACACAGCACTTCATTTGCATAGTAATTACAGAGTTTAACAAATAGCATTAATGTCTGAAAGAAAGAGGTACACTCCATTTAAATTACTGACAGTATTATATTACACATTTTTAACTGCAATCAAAAAAGGAGAAAGCTATTCTATCCTAATGTGCTGTACACATACTAGAACTCAGTAATATTTGTGCTTTAAGAGGGCAAAATATCTTCCTTTTTAGTGACTTTTAAGATCCTATTCATAAATACTGATTAGGCACTATTTCACCATAGACACCATGCAGTTGGCACAGCTCCCTACTCAAAGGCTAAGTGGAAATGTTAGTATAGTAAATTAGGCTAAATGTCCTGGTTGTACTGTACATGAAAGATCATCTTTAATAAATAAATGTTAATTCAGCACTTGGATCTCAATAGCTGTAAATGTCAACCTTGGTCTTGATTTCAGGAAGTAAAAAATAATAATAGAAGATAGTCAAGGAATGTGTGCTATGTTAGTACAAAAAGAAATATAAAGAGCAAATGTGAAAACAGCATGTGTTTCCTGAAATAATGGTGAATTTGAACAGAAACTCACTACTTAACAATAGTGTGAGGAAAAGGGCAAAAAAGGAAAAAATCTCTAATTTTTCCCACTTATTTCTCTGTAGTATTTGTTTTGCTTTGTTTTTGACTATTTTCCTTTGTGCATTCTATACTATACTATACATTTTTAACTAGTTTCCCTCTCTCTTCAATTATTTGTCCATATTTCTTTGAGCAAACCTAGTTCTGGAAATACTGCATGCTTGATGAATGATTCCCGACTGCCCACCCTACTACTCCATTCATACATTTATAACAAAGAGACCTGCATGCATGTGAGTGCACGCACGTGTGCGCACACGCACACACACACACACACACACACCACAAAACTCATGGGAAAACTATATGTAAATAAATTGCGTTTAGAAAATTTGTTCCAGTAGGGGAAAAATTATTTTGGTTTTATATTTGTTTAGACAAAGGTAAGAGCTTAGTTTCCCTTATAAAACCTATCTTTGAAGAACATACAAGAATTTCAAAGAAACAGCTATGCACAGATTGTGTGAAATAAATATTATTAAGAAATTTGATCTGGCTTGATAGTCTATCCAAATATTTTAACCCTCCTATTTATTGCCCATGTGGTTTGGCTGATTCACTTTTCTGACTTGAGACAGTAGAATACAATAATTAAGAATGATCATATATCCCTAAGTTCCAGCCAAATTACCAGCAACTCTGCAAATTACTTGCACTTATCAAGCCTCAATTTCTTCTCTGTCATCTCATGAAAAAAAAAAACCTATCTTGTGGATGCATTGATATCATAGATTCTAAGGACTCAGTACAGTGTCTGATATATGCAGGGAGCCCAATACAGATGACATCACCGTCATTATTTGTAAATGGATGGGAGTCATTCTGAGTTTTAGTCCTTAAGAATTCAATACTTTATCCATAGATTTAGAGTGAAACACACCTCTCTTTTGATGATTGATCACTGTCTAGTGAAAAATGATGGCTTGTGTTTTGTATATCTTTAGGCTTAATTATCCCAGTATAAAATAGATTATTTTGTTTGTTTGTTTTTGTGCTCTGTCACTGAGCTACACTCTGAAATCTTCAGAAAAGTATTTTTATCTTTTGTGAACTTTATTTTCTAAAACTATCAAAATATTGCAGTAGTAGCTTCTATTGTGAAAGTCATGATATTTTTATTTAGAATAAAATGCATGTTTTAATTTTACCCTTAGAATCAAAATTATATGGCTTATGATAGGAATATATCTATAATAGAGATTTAAAGTATTATGCAAAAGAAGTTCTTCTGTTATATATATCCAATAATAGCATTATCTTGGATAAATTCTAAGAAGAGCCTCTGTAATCTTGATTATAATAACTATATTAATAGTTTTGTGATTTTTTTGATTTCACCTAATTCTTTTCCTGGTGAAAATTGTTTTATCCTCTAAAAGACTTACTTCTAATCTTTACCATACTCTTTCAATAGTTGAAAGAGTATGGCAAAATACTCTTTAAAAAATACTCTTTCAATAAAATGATTATATTCCCATTTTAATACTAGAAAGGGGAACTTCTAAAGTTAAAGTAATTCACAAAGTCACATAGATGACATCACCTGCATTCAGGCATCACCTGCATTCAGACCTAGGCCTTTGTGTCTCAAGCACTTACATCTGTTTTATTGTACTGCTCTGTTCCCTAAAATTAAATTATAAGGATACTTTGCTTAGTAATAGTGATTGTTCACATATAACATTTCCTTAATGTGAAAGAAATGGAATTATTTTGGGGAGGCAATTTAGAGGTTATTTCTAAATACACAAGAAAAATATTTGTTTTAATCTTCTTGGTATGCAGTAAGAGTCTAAAAAGAATGGGTTGACCATTCTATGATTCAATCCCAAGAAATGACAATATCACAGAGATTCTTTAGCTGAATTGTGTTAGGGGATCCTAAGGAAGTTCACATGACATAGAAATAAGTGGAGCCTGGTACTATTCTGAAATGTGAGTTCAGGTCAGGCAAGTCAACAACAGCCATATAACCTTGTGGACTAAGAGAATGTGAAACAGACAGCTCCTGGATAGAAACCATAGAGGGATACATACTAGAATTTAAACAACCAGAGTCAAAAATGAGCAAATTAGCCATGGCAGGTGGCAAGTTCTTTGTGTCCATAAGGCACTGTCAGAGACAAAGTAGATTCTTAGTGAGATGACAAAAGACTTGATGTCACAGGAACCCAATAGTAGTATTTGGATTTATGGTGCCTAAAATGTGAAGAATTATCAAAAACTGGGTACTGCTTAGAATTCATGGAAGAATTTATGGGAGGACAGGACATTCAATTAGATAGCATTATTTAGTTTTCCACAAAGGGAGAGTATAAAATTAATAATTTTACATGTTAAAATTTATTTGGAAATAGGATACAGTGGGTTCTAAGCAAAAATGATAAGAAACAGATAATATAATACTAAAAAAACCTATGTGAGTTTCAAAAGAATATTATAAATAGAGATATCATTTATGAGGGAATTGGAGATTATTTTGAAAGGTGCTGTTATATAATATCAGTATTATTTGACAAATTTCTGAAAAGCCCTTAAATTCCATATTTACAAGTCTCTAAGAGCAAGCAGTATTCAATGCGCATTCATCCAACAAATATTACTAAATACCCCTAGATGCTTAATGCGAGAACCAGTTTTTTATATCACCTACATCTGTAGAGAATATGCTGACCAAATAGATTATGGAATCCCCTTTGGTTCAGAGATAGGTTTGTGAAGATATGGGTTTGTTTTTAAGGGTAGGAGTGAAGGGTATTATTTTCCTTTTAAATATTCTTTTTCTTTCTCCATTAGTACACCTATTTCTTTTTTGTCAAGGACAAGGACAATGTGTCACATTAATCTGAATATTCTGACAGCTGTGTTAAAACTATCAGGTGATTCAGCCTCAGTACAGAGCTGTTCCTAAGTAAGCAAAGACTACAAGTAGAAAAAAAATTTAGGTCTTGAATGATATTATTTAGTCAAAGAACATTAAACATCTTGAGTCAACTTATATTATATTGGTTAAGCCATTTAGCATCTATGTTTTCTGTCACTTATTTCCAAAATGATCCTAAATGTTACTCATACTTTCTTCTACATGTTGCTGATTTTCAGGAAAAAAAAAAAGATACAAAGTCTCTGTTCCCAATAAGGGAGCAAACAGGTATATGAGGTCGGTATTGAAAAACTCCAACCATTGTTAATATAATGAGAATGGTTTGCCCAACATTGATGCAACCTGGCAGCTAAGGAGAGAGGACTAGAATGGACATGTGTGAACAATGATGACTTCATTGTACTAGTCAGTGGGGGTGGTAGATGCCATTGAGTGACATGTGTACTGTGTGGTCATCACATGTAAAATGACTGAGCTAGTAGAGCAAAAAATCTGCATCAAATTTTGATTCAGAAGGCCGCAGCTATGGTCAACTGGTGATTGGCAGCTTCATCACAACAATGTGCCTGCTCATGTATCATGTCTCGTGTAGAGTTTCTTGGTGAAACATTAAATCACCCAGGTGACTCAGCCCCCTACAGCCCAGAGTTGGAGTCCTGCATCTTCTGGCTTTTCCCAAAACTAAAATCACCTTTGAAAAGGAAGTGATTTCAGACTGTTGATGAGATTCAGGAAAATACAACTGGGCAGCTGACAACTAGGAGAAGTGTGTAAGGTTCCAAGGGATCTGAGGTATCGTTGTCCTATTACAGTGTTTCTCGTATCTTGTATCATCTTCATCAAATGTCTCTATTTTTCATATTACATGGCTGGATATTTTCTAGACAGGCTTCATATATATTATGGCCTTCAAATTAAATAGATATTATAGGATATATATATATATATATGTGTATATATATATACACACACACACATATATATATGTGATATATAATAATCACATGAAATTTATACATAATTATAAACAATGGTATAAATGTTACTGATGATGTTTGCTATGTTCAGACAGAAAACACCCTCCTATATCAGCTTCCACAGTAGTTAAAGTATAAGAAATCACCAGACTACATGAATTCAGACCACATGCCCAATTTCAGATATTAAATGCACATTTAGTGACTTTGAGATTCATTAGCAGCAATGAAAATGAAAACATGACCCCCATGAACATGATCTTTTCACACTCAGAGTCTGAAGAAGAGACCATGGGGCAGAAAAGTAAAATTATTTCTCATAGAGCTCTACTGTGGAATATCAAAACAAGTGCCTTTTTATAAACTTAAATATTTAATTAATTTAAATCTTATTTTTATTTAAAAATACTCTTGTTCTTGTAAAAATATAGATATACAAAATTACAATAACACTGTAGTATTGAATTTGTGTTGGGGAGTGCAGAGGCATCGAAGTCTACATAGAGTTATCATTTGATATTCTGACAAGAATTCACCATAAATTGAGATAAGTTAGTCAATATTAATAAATAGTTATTTAGCACTTACTATGTGGCTGGCACTACTCTATGCTCTGGTGAAGTAGCTCTGAACAACAGAGAAAAAATACCCTTTTAGATGTGGCTTATATTTAGTAGAGTTAAAATAGTCAGATAATAAAAGAAATAAATTAAATTGTTTGATATGTCAATGTGATAAGTGCTGTAGAGGAAAATAAAGCAGAGAAGTGAGATAAGTGTTTGAATTTGTTTGGAAAGGGAGATTGTAATTTTAGATAGGGTATTCAAGCAAAACCTCACTGAAAAGGTATTATTAGAAGAAATATATGTAAGAAAAAGCATTCTAGGTAGAAGAGCTGGCAGGGCAAAGGTCCCTAATGTTGGACCATATTTTGCATATTCAAAGAATGTAAGATGACAAAAGCATAAGGAGCAGAATAAGCAAGAGAATTGGAGAAACTATAACTGATCTCTAGGTCACGTAAGGTTTCAGAGGCCCCTGCAGGTTCTTTGAGTTTTGCTCTGAGTGAAATGGAAGCCACTGGAAATTTTGTTTGAGCTAAAAAGTGACAACACCTGAGTCGGTTTTCAATAGGGTCATTTTGCCGCGATGTTAAAAATAGATGGCAGTAAAGAAAGAGCATGTTACGTTTAGGAAGCAAGTAGTTCACAGTGCCTGAAGGATATTTTATGATTGTGCTGCAGGGGGTGCTAGACAGGCAAGAGATGTAGGAACTAGATTAGAATGGACCTTGGTTTCTTTGGTAATCATTTTGGACTTTTCTATAGATGAAAGCTGTTAAACACAGGAATTACATGCTAACATTTATGTTTCAGAAAGCAGTCAGTGTTTCTTTCCCTCACCTGGAGAGATATAAAACTGAGACAAAGGAAATGGTTATGTATCTCTGATTGTTAAGGCTGTTTTGCTGAAGAAGACCTCACATATCAGTAACTTAAACTAAAGGAGGTTTAAACATTGTCTGTCTAAGGTTATCTAAATGGTTCCTCACTTAACAAGGATCTGTACTTTTTCTCTATTGCTGCATTACCATCCTCAACACCGGTCATTCATGTCATCATCCGAGGTGATTGCTTGAGTTCCCTCTACAACATATTACATATACTATAGACTAGCTGGCAGAAAGAATGAAAAAAAATGAGAAAAACATGTCATGTCAGTTTCCCTTAAGGGCATTTTGCAAAATTTGCTCATACCATTTCTTATTATGTCTTATCGCTTAAAATTTAGCCTCTGTATAGTCACATCTAGCTGTAAAAAAAGGCTAAGAAATGCAATTATTATTCTGAGAAGTCATATATGCAACTAAAATTCAAGAATTCTATTGCTGAGATAAAGAAATATTGGATATCAGGGCAAGTATCAGGCTGCAGCAAAGGCTATTACAGTAGTCCAGTCAAGAAATGCTGAATGCCTGATCTCACCTGGTAGCTCTGCAGGTAAAGAATAGCAATAGATTTGAAAGATGTTTAAAAGGGAAATCCATGAGACTTGATGAACAATTGAAACTATGGATGATAACAAGCCACATCAAATCTGAGATTTCTTGCTTGAAAGTGACTTTATGACAGGGTCATTAAAAGAGAGAGGAGGAGTACTAAAGAAGGAAAAAACTGGTGTATTTAAAATACAAGTTTGGTATTGTACAGGTTGTATTTCAAATTCTTTTTTTTTTAAAGATTTTTTTTATTTTATTTATTTATCTTTAGAGGGGAAGGGTAGGGGAGAGGAAGAGGGAGAGAAATATCAATGTACGGTTGCCTCTTGTGTGTCCCCTGCTGGGAACTGGCCTGCAACCCAGGCATGTGCCCTGACTGGGAATCGAACCGAGATCTTCTGGTTCGCAGGCCCGCGCTCAATCCACTAAGCTACACCAGCCAGGGTGTGTATTTCAAATTCTTTATGAAAGTCAACATCTGGCGGAAATTATTATTGTTATATTTCTTTTTAAAAAGAAGACTGTAAGCCAAAGGACACACCTTCTTTACAGTGTAACAACACCATTCGAGTGGCTGAACTCATTTGTCCTGGAGCCCCCAAAATTGCTCTAGGAAATATATTTTTATTTACTTAAGTGTTGCCTGTTATTTCATTTTTGACCTTTCTGCCTTTTGCTAGCATACAAGCATAGGTTGCTAACTCACTCTAACCAGTTTTATTTTATTTTGGAGAGGAATAATGTTGATGAAATGCCTTAAAGTCTGACCTCTCTTTCATATCTTCTGTGGTAATTACCTTTTCAGGAGGACTCACTTCTAGAGAGAAGCATCTTACTGAAATCAATACAAGAGCAAAAGCAAACAGTTGTGTAATAGCATTTCTGCCAATCCTCTCTGTCAACAGAGATGCTTAAACTACAAATGCCAATTAGTTTTAGAGAGACTGGGGAATCACCCTAATAAGCAGGAGCCAGACACATATAAACACCTGTCTGCACCTGTTCTCCACTTGCCTTTTAGCTTTCCCAGGTTTCATCTTTCCAGAGTCCTCCTCAGGTAAACATGAAGTACCCCTAAAAAGAAATTTTGAAAATACAAAATTGTGATCAAATCAACATGGTTAAAAACTTGAGGGACATTACCAACTTTTAGACAAATAATGAGATCAGCTGATGATTTCACTAGATGGAGAATAAAATACTGCTACGATTACTACTACTGCTGATACAATTGCTGCTACCACTATTACTACCTCAAATGTTGCTGCTTTTGTTGTTTTTAGAGCAAAGGTCTTTTGACTTAAAAACTTCAGAAATGGAAGACAGTCACTGGGGAAATGAGAAACTACTTTGCATTAACCATTTTATGCACATTCAACATATTTAATCTTTATATTTAACTTGAGAGAGAAATTAAAGTCATTGTACAGATGAGGAACCTAGATTTTAAATGACTATGCCATACCATCATAAACAAATCAACAAACAACAAGTGTTGGAGAGGATGTGGAGGGAAGGGAACCTTAGTGCACTGTTGGTGGGAATGTAGGCTGGTGCAGCCACTTTGGAAAATAGTATGGAATTTCCTCAGAAAACTAAAAATAGAACTGCTTTTTGACCTGGAAATTCCACTGCTGAGATTACACCCTAAGAGCCCCGAAACACCAATCCGAAAGAACCTATGCACCCCAATGTTCATAGCAGCGCAATTTACAAGAACCAAGTGCTGGAAGCAACCTAAGTGCCCATCAATAAATGAGTGGATCAAAAAACTGTGGTACACTTATACAATAGAATACTACCCAAAAGAAAGAAAGAAGGAACTCCTACCCCTTGTGACAGCTGGATGGAACTGGGGAGCACTATGCTATGTGAAATAAGCCAGGTGGTGAAAGAAAAATACCACATGATCTCACCTATAAGTGGAACCTAATCAACAAAACAAACAAGCAAGCAAAATATAACCAGAGACACTGAAATAAAGAACAAACTGACAGTAAGCAGAGGGGATATGGGAGGAGATAATGGAGGTAAAGGGGGAAGGGTTTTCAGGAACATCTAGAAAGGACACATGGACAAAACCAAAGCGGGGTAGGATCAAAGGCGTGAAGTGGGGATGGCTGGGGTTGGGGGGAGTGGTAGGTGAAAACAAAGATGACTATACTTGAACAGCAATAAAAAAGTTAAAAATGGACTATGCCATATTCACAGAACTAGAATGTGAAGAAGTAAATATTTGAACCAAGGGATATTTGACTTCAAAGCGTTCCAGTGTTTTTCACTATATCATAATGCTTCTCATGTGGATCTCATATTCATTGAACAAAATATATTTTATAGCCTACATTGCCTCAATCCCTAATATCTAGTTTAATGTGCAATGATAATTTTAACTATACATGTACACTTATTCTTATATTCTACTCTCAGATCAGAATCCATAGGTCATAATTTCCTTTTCTATAACATGAGCCAACTGTATATTTTGTGAAGTTTAGATTGATAACTTTATCAGTTTATCCATTCATGTATTCAATTATATTCAAATAGTCACTGAGTACCTACTACAATGATAATCATTCATGAGAGTGTGTAAGAATGAATAGGCCACAATGCCTCCCCTCAAGGAGTCCATAGTACAATGGAAGAAGTAAACACATGAAACAGATAATGGAAATAATTGAACATGGAAATGATGTGGATAAATAGCTGTAGGAGAACAGAAGATGAAAAGAACAGGTATGCATTTAAGAAACATTTAACAAAAGAGGTGGCATTTGAAATGTAGCTTTAAGGATGAGATCTTAAAGATTTTATATTTATTTGTTTTTGGAGAGAGAGGAAGGGAGGGAGAAAGAAAGGGAGAGAAGTATCAATGTGTGGCTGCCTCTCACACACCCCCAACTGGGGACCTGGCCCACAACCCAGGCATGTGCCCTGACTGGGAATAGAAACTCCGACCCTTTGGTTCGCAGGCCGGTGCTCAATCCACTGAGCCACACCAGCCATAGCTAAGGATGAGATTTTAAAGTGGAGAAGGGGATGCAAATCACTCTTGGCAGAGGAAGCAGACATACACAAGCATAATAGCATGAAACACCAATTCTGGAGTTGAACTGCCTGAGTCAAAAGTGTGTTTCTGCCATTTTCTAGCTGAAAGATCTTACAAATCTGTTTAACCTTCATTAGTCTCAGTTTTTATTTCTAAACTCAAAGACATAATGGTTCCTACCATATAGGGTTACAGTACAAAGTAAGTGAAATAATTCACGTTAAAGTCTTTTTCAGGCTACCTAACACGAAGAGAGCACTCATTAATGTTAGTTAATATTACTACTTTATATCTCCATATTGTTATGCCATCATTATTTAATAAACACATTGTTTACTATGGTACATGAAATATTCTGGATATTCTAATTAATATTTACTATCTTGTATTTGTCAATTTACAATTTTCTACAAATTGAATATTGAAGATGGCATCTTCTTAAGGGAGGATTGAGTAGATCTTTTCCCTATTCTTATCCCAAAGTGCAGCTAAGAACTTTTTAAGAGAGCACTAATCCTATTCACTAACTCTTATGATCTAATTATTTCCCAGTGGTTCCTCCTCCTCTTAACGCAATCACATTGGAGGCTAAGATTCCTACACATGAACTTAAGGGGAAACAAATGTTCAGTTCATTGTACCACCCCATTAACAGGCTAAAGAAGAAACGCATTTGGAAAAAATTAACACCCATTTATAGTAGAAATTCTCAGAAAAGTAAAATTAAAAGAGAACTTCTCCAAACACCTGTAGCTGACATTATTATCAATGATAAAAGACTTATTTAGTGAAACTATTTATTTATAGAAGACATGATGTTCTATATAGAATACCCTAAGAAATCTAGAAATATAAAAACAAATAAATTTCCTAAAATAAATGAGTGAAGAAGTGTCACAGGTTAAAAGATAAACACAGAAATCAACTGTACTTCTATAATCCAGCAAGAAACACATGGAAGCTCAAATTAAAGTGAATTGCTACTTATAGCCACTAACCTAGACATGAAACACTTAGATGTAAATCTAATAAAGATTCTATAGGACATACATATATGATCAAAATACAATGTACTGATAAAAATTCAAAGAATGTTTAAATAAATAGAGAGATGACATTCTGTGTTTGTGGATTGGAAGAGAGTTAATTTAGCTTAATAAACATGTCAGTTCATCCCAAATTGACATACATTCTTAACACAATTTGTATCAAAATATCAAAAAGATTTTTGTAGGTTTAAACAAGATTTTTCTAAAATTTACATGGAAATTCAAAGGACCTACAATAGTTAAAACAATTTTGAGAAAAAAATAAAGTGGGAGAAATGAGTTTATCTGACTGCAAGACATACACATTGACAGTGATCAAGTTGTGTGGTGTTGGTGAAATGATGAACGAATGAAACAAGAGGGAGCCCCCAAATGATTCAAGACAAATATGCTGAACTAATGTTTGACTGACAAAGTACAAGAGGAGTTTAATGAAAGAAAGATAGCCTTTTGAACAAGAAGTACTTGAGCAATTAGACACATAGGAGCAAGAAACTGAGTGTGAACTTAAATACCATATCTTTTACAAAAATCAACCTAAAATGGATCATGGATTTAAATGAGAAACACAAAACTATAAAATATTTAGTAAAATATGTAGGAAAAAATCTTTAGAATCTATGGGCAAGTAAATAATTCTTTTTTAAAAAAATTGTTTTTCAAGTACAGTTGTCTCCATTTCCTACACCACCACACCCCCTGGCCCCACCCATCCCCACCTCCCACCCTCGATCCCACCCCTCCTTGGCCTTGTCCATGTGACCTTTATACATCTTCCTTGACTCTACTCAAAACACAGTACAAAAAGGGAAAGTGCTGATTAATTAGATTTTACCAGACTTAAAAACTTTTGTTGTATGAAATTCTCTTAAAGGAGTGAAAGTCAAGCTACGACTGAGAGAAAATATTCTGAAAACCACATGTGCAACAGGAGAATGGTATTTCAAATATACAAAGCACTCTCAGAACTCAAGAGTTAAAAAAAAAAGTCCAATTAGGAAATAGGCTGAAGACACAAACAGCCATCTCACTGAAGTAAGTTGCACATGGGAAATAAAAGTACAAAAATTATTAAACATCTTTTGCCATAAGGAAGGTGAAAACCACAATGAGATATCATTACATACCTACCATAATGGCTAAATTAAAAAAAAGGTGAGAGAACAAATGCCAATGATGATATAGAAAATAAATGACTCATGCATTGCTATTGGAAATGTGAGTGCTACAGCCACCTTGGAAAATTATTTGGTGATTTCTTTAAAAAAAATTAACATGGAACTACTGTGTAAATCACCAGTTGCACTCTTGGGCATTTATTTCAGGGAAATGAATACTATTTTCACACAACAACCTGTACATGAAAATATATATAGCATCTTTATTCATACTAGGAAAAAACTAGAAATAACCCAGATGTTCTTCCACAGATGAATGGTTAAACAATCTGTGGTACTTCCACACCAATAAAAAGGAACAAACTATTGATATACACACCTAGCTGAATGACTCTTATGGGAAATATACTGAGTGAAAAATCCAGTCCAGAAATGTTATATACTGTATTACATCATTTTAAAATCACGTTTGAAATGACAAAACTATAAAAACAGTGAACAGATTAATGGTTACCAGGCATTAAGGAGAAGATGAGGAAAGTAAGAAGTGAGTGTGGCTACCAAGGGCAACCTGAGAGATCTTTGTAGCCATGGTAATAATATCTTGTATCTTGACTATGTCAATGTCAGTGTCCTCATTGTGATATCATACAATAGTTTTGCAAAATTTTATCATTGGAAGACATTGGGTAAAGGGTAAGTGGGATCTTTATATTATTTCTTACAACTACATGTGAATCTACAATTATCTTAAAACAATATTTAATTTACAAAATAGAATGTTATAAATTACGTTAGCCCTGTATCTATGAATTTTATTATCTTGATGCTTTTCTCTTAATTTCTTCAATTTTGCCCCATCTTTCTGATTTTCTTCAACACATCACTTGTTGTTATACTCCACAAGTTTTCTCAGTCTTATCTGCTAACCAAATCTTTAACTCACACTCTCTTTCACTGAAGCCACAGTCCAGCAAATGCATTTCTGTCCTGAGCCCAACCAATCACATATCCAGAGTCTGTAGTCCTTTGTCATTTCACTTCTAAATTGAGTGGAATGCTACTCTGGGTGAGGCAACCTTGAGGGGTAGAGAAATCTCCTCCATGTGGGACAAACTTTGAAAAGAGTGCTGGGAGCAGCGGCAGAGTGGGTGAAATTCAGGCAAATAATTTCCTTTTTTTTTTTTTTTTACTCTTCCTGATAGACAGCTAAAGGAAATATTATTCTTGCAATGTAACTTTGTGGTTCATTATAAAATAGTGGTTTATATGCTTGTCTATCTTTTACTTTGTTTACTTCCTTTTCCTGTTTCTTCCTTCATTCTTGATGCCTTGGCTTGAACCTGCTCACAAAAGAAATGTTACCAATTAATTTCTGACTCATTCTGTGTTTTTGAGGAAGTAAAATAATTTTATAGGAGTTCTTACTCTCATACACCAAGTATATACATACATATATTTTTTTTACTAAGGCGGTGAACAAATTCTTTATATCTGATGATTCTTTGGGCTTGCTCTTGCCATTTTTTAAGGTAACCAGCTAATTTGGAAATGGTATAGCATGGTAGTTTATAGAATTATTTTTGAAGTCAGATAGTCTTTGCTCTGACATTTACCACTTATTTGCAGTTTGAGCAAACTGCTCAAAATCAAGGAGCATCTGTTTCATGAATCAATTGGTAATATTAATATCAATGTCACAGTACTTTTGTGAATATGAAATAAATGATGTTGAGAAGTATTTTACAGACCACCTATCATGTAGTTAATATTATTGAATGCTGTGGTTTTCCCGTGTTCTCAGCAATGATCTAACCAATTACAGTACTGTGAATTTATCATTTGGAGTCAATGTCTTCAAACCATTTGCTCTGCCTATCTGTAGGCTACTTTCCAATTGTGACCCTGGCAATAGAATGCAATGGGGAAGTACTTGAAGGCCTGGTAGCCAAGTGTTTATACTGCTAGTCATGGAAACAAAGGCCAGTTATGTCATCTCTGCTAGCTTCTACTATTCTTGTATGTAAATGAGAATTATGAGATATTGTGAATATTAAATAAAATAGCACAAATGTCAATTAATACACACAGCGATCACAGCATTCTAATAAACTTCTCTCCCTCCTTTCTTCCTTCTTTCATTTATAATATTCGACCTTGCCTTGAGGCATTAGATCTGTCTTGGAAAAATTTCCTTATATAATTTCACTTTAGTACTTCAGAAACTGATACTTCATAGATTTAAAGCTTAGAAACACCTCTTTGTGTTGCTTTTCAAATTCTGAAGTGCCATAGGAAGGCATTAGCTTTTTTGATACATGAATATATAGTCATAAGAAAAGTTAGGATATAGAATACTTGATAAAGTTTTTATGAACTTTCTCCAGAGCAGTATTCAAAATTTAGTGTCATAAGTATTTTTTCATTAAAGATGTTTGATCTTTGTAAAAGAGGGTACCACTTCCCACGCTTTTAAAACTCAAATTTCATGAACTTTTTTGTTTGTTGTGAAAAGGGAAACAATAAATAGATATATAACTACTAAATGTAGCCATTTAAGATTGTTCTTAATGCAAAAACAAAGGATTACTATATTGAGAGAAAAATAAGTGAATAACTTAATGAAACAAAAAATAAATGAAAACCACTTAAAAAGCACTATACTGCTGTTGTTACTCTCAAGGATGTGGTATTAACTGTAACTACCCATCACTACAGCTTTATTCAAGTACATTAGCCATAGAGGAAAGTAATAAATTTATTACAAGTTGTTTCTCACATTGAGTTACTTACTAATGTTAGTGGTAGTGATTACTGCAATCAAATGAACACATTTATGTGCACCTGGGTAATTTAAGTGAGACATTAAATCACAAAAATGTAAACAACATTGAAAGCTGTTTGTCAGAAACTTCCTGGGAGTATTGTCAACCAGGACTTTATTGCTGCTCTGAGAAATAAGTGGACTCTGCTAGTCAGTGGCTGCTGCCCGGACTTCTCAGATAGGCCTGGCCCTGCATTTCTGGTGAGATACCAGGACCCATCACTTGACTTCTAGTGTGCTGCTCAGCTTGTGTGTATGAATAAAGAGACTTAATTTATTAAACAGCTTGCCCAATTATAATACACTTTGCTTTTGTTTTTTTGAATCTGTTCCCAACTCATTTTTTTAGTTCAAAAATCAACTGAGAAGAGAGACTTATAACACATACAATTAATTCAACTGTGTCTATGGCCATGATTTAATTTGATCTAGGCAAAATTGAACAGTCTAAAAATTAATATGAAAATTCTAGTAAGGACCAAGAGGTACTCAGTCAAAGGCAGTTGTTCATCTAGAGTGGTGTTGCCAAATAGAAGTATAATATGAACAACATATATAATTTTAAATTTCTAGTAGCCATGTTTCACAAAAGTAAGCAAATGAAAACAGGTATATATTTTAGACTTTCAGCACATCTCAGTGAGGTCTAGTCTCATTTTTAGTGCTTAATAGCTACACATGGCTAGTGTCTATCATATTGGAAAGCACAGATCTAGAGTCTAATGTAAAATAAGCTTAAGTGGTACAGAATTCTGAGAAAGACTGGGATTTTTCTGGACAACTGCAGAAAACTTTAATCCTAAGCAATAATTTTAAAGTGTTAGGAATAATAATTATTCAAAACATTACTACTCTAGAAGAACAGTTTGGATGTAAAATCTGTGAATGGAAAGTTGGAGGTAGTATTTAGTAGATTACTTGCTATATATTTTAAAGGTTTAACATATACAGCAAGTAGATTTCTTGCTTTATATTTTATCTAAATAACAGATAAAGAAACAATCTGAACTATGGAAAATAATTCACGTCACTGAATTTGCAACTCAATGATATCAGAAGTAAAATTAGAATTGAATTGAATTAAAGTTTTCTGGTTATCTTCAATACATCATATATGATAATAATATACAAATAGATGAGGAAGATAAAATTTTTGTACTTGAAGGATTCATAATCAAGTGGATGGATAGTATGATTTATCTGAAACAAATAATCTAAAACAAACAAAAGCACAATTCGATGAAGTCCAAAAATTTTAATTTGAGTATTGTAAATTATTAAAAATCAGATAATAGTAAAAAATTGTATTTCCCCATTTTTATCATTAAAATATTTTTTATATTAAGATAAAAATATGTAATAAGTGGACATCTATCATAATAAATAACCTTATCTGTTACAAAGATATATGCAAATATGTTTCATATATAGATTTAGGGTTTTTTTAAATATGTTATTTATTTATTTTTAGAGAGAGGGGAAGGGAAGGAGAAAGAAAGGGAGAGAAACATCAGTGTGTGGTTGCCTTTCCCACACCCCCTACTGGGGACCTGGCCTACAACCCAGGCATGTGCCCTGACTGGGAATCGAACCAGTGACCCTTTTCTTCACAGGCCCTCATTCTATCCACTGAGCTACACCAGACAGGGCTATAGATTCAGTTTTAAATGCAAAACTGTAAGAAGATTTCTTTGTAATTCATACTATCTCCTTATGATGGAAACAAAAATTAATAAGTTCTTAAAACTCAGAAGATGGTCATAATATTTTGTGAATAAAATAGGATACAAAATTATAAATACAGACCTGGCTGGTGTGGCTTTATGGATTGAGCGCTGACCTGTGAACCAAAGGGTCACCAATTTGATTCCCAGTCAGGGTATATGCCTAATTGCAGGCCAGGTCCCCAGTACGGGAGACACGAGAGGCAACCACACATTGAAAAAAATTATAAATACATTATTTCAAATACATAAATATCACTAGAAAATATATTTAAGGATACATGCCAAGTTATTAATAATAGTTGTTTCTGGGTCATTTATATCTGTTTTTTATTTACTATTTTAACTTATTATAAAATAGTAATTTTAATTTCATAGTAACATCAATGAGACATATCTTACCACAAGGAAAATTAAAATGTTAGATTTGAATTTATAAATACTTAAAACTCTCTTAATCAATGAATATCAGAAAATAAAGGGAACAAACTGGAAGAACTGTATATGAAAATATAACAAGAAGTTAATACCTCCAGTGTATTAAGTTTCACACAAATAGATTAAAAATAAAAACTATAGTCAAAGAGTACAATAAAGACAAATAACCAGAAAAAAATGATCTCACTATTAACCAAAGAGTTAGAATTTAACCATGAAGTACTATTTTCAAATATTAATTTAGAAAATATTTTTAAAGTAATAAATATCCATTTTGTATCCTCATGCACACACAGACACACTCATACACACTCATACACACACATACATATACATACACATACATTCACAGTGACTGATTCAAATGTTCCACCTCTCTGCATATGGTCACAAGTGACTGCACAAGCACCACCAGTACTGATTTGGGAGTTTAATAAATAAGCTTTAGTAAGTGGAGACATTAAAAAATGCAGAGTCCACAAATAATGAGGATCAACCCTTTATGTGATCAGTAAATGTCAGTAAATCCATGCTTACATAACCAAGTCAGTAAAATATGCTTTAAAAGATCTAAACACACACAAATGTTTTGACAGGTATCATGGATATAGGATTATGGATAAATATGCTAGCTATTTATCCTTTGTTTTCTAAAATGGAAATATTTACATCATAAAATAATGTTTTAATATGACAACAAATTCCATTTTTTTGTTCTAAAGAATAACTTAAATATCATCAGAGGCATCCAGATTTTTTAAATTTCTTTTAAAAATCTAAGTAAAAACTGGTATTGACTATCTATTTTGGAGAATTCACATTAAATCACAAAGTGTGGATAATCAAAAGTCACATGTTACACAACATGTTACACAAATAGAAATCAAGAGTAAATAAAGAAATGTACTGAAATTATTTTACCTGAATATTTTTTACTTTCAGAAGCATAGATTTCTTTGTATATTCCCATATGTTGTTAGAGTGGTTTATGTTGTGTGTATGTGTGTGTATGCATGTGTGTCTTCTACTACCCAGGAAAGGTGGTGTTTAGAAAAGGAAAATGAATAAGAAAAAAGCAAAAATTCCACAATACATTTCAACACTACATGTAATTTTTATTCTAATGTTCTAAGCAATATATGGAAATGACTGCTTTTTGCAAAGGCAATTTTTTTGGCCTAATGAAAGTAAAAATCCTTGTATGTTTAAATCCATTTCAAACTTCAAAGGACAGAACAGCCTTGGCATTGGCATCATTCTTCCAAGCAGTTGGGTAAATTGACTACGTAATGAGTCCTTGGCTGTCCCTAACCAAAACTTTGTTGGACAGGTTCATTTACAATCCTCAAACAGAATGACCTTCCATCTGGCTTAATGGCCCCTGGATTGTTGCAAATGCGACCTGACATTTCCTTATGGGTGAGTTATTAAATTATATCACAGAACACAATAACATAATTTGGTTTCAGAGCCTAAGTGAAAGTGATAGTCCAGCAGATTAAGATGTAAAATTCCTTTGCAAAATTAAGTTATTTATAATCTGATGCATACCCCCTTGTTTTATCTGCCACATAATATAATTACCTTCCACAGTACAGTAGCCACAAATACTGACAATGCTGACAGAACAGAAACAGCATTTGAAGAGGGGAAGAGAATTTCAGCAGGCAGGAAACTGATTTTTATAGCTATCTTTCTAAAGTGAAACCACTTGCAATTTTTGCTTTTTTCCCCCCTCTCTAATGGAATTGATCCATTAAGCAGTGCTTCTCTCTTGTACTTAATAGTATTAGACGTACTTAACTTTATGAGCTATAAGTCCTTAATATATCCTGAAATATCTGCTTTGCGATGACTAATACCAATATATTTGAAATTTAGGTGTTTTACCTACTTAGCTATTTCCAGGACTTGTGATCGAGTGAAAAGTAAACCAATATCTCATACATTACTCAATCAGATACTTAAATTATTACCTCTAATTTTTCTAATAGTCTGGATAATTTCAAAGACCAGGAAAGCTAAAAGAACAGCATATTTCTATAATTATCCATAGATAATGTAAAATTTTCTTTATGTATATTTTTTGCCACTAGAAACAAAAGTCAAAGGTATATTTACTGGTTTGGACAGCTAGAATTTCCATTCTAATGAATAGGTTTTTCTGGTATATTTCACAGTCGAGAATTCTGGCCTGTACTGTATTAGTCTCTTTCCGAGTTTCCTAATTTTTAAGGTACTTTCCTTTATTCTGTTCACCCACATATGCTGTTTTGTCCTAAAACCAGCTTCATTTAGCAACTTTTTTTTTTTTTTGAGCATTTACTAGTCAGGCACTGTGGTTTTATAAAAACAATGATAGCAATGGAAAGAATGATAATGTTAAGTCCCTACTAGGTGGTTACCATTACTTCTCCTTGTTCCAGATGAGGAAAATAAAGAACAAATATGTTTAATTTCCCCCCCCAAATCATGGAGCTATAATAATGGCCAACTGTGTTTTGAAGCCATAAAGACTGGCTCCAAAGCCCATTCTTTGAACACTTGTCCCATTGCTTGTTCCTCAGTCATATATGTGAACTTATCCACAATAAAAGCATCCAAAATTAAGCTTAATTTGTGATCTTTGAATGAGGGAATTTTTTTATACTCTGCTCTTATCATCCAGATCCATGATATAAATTACCATATATATCAAGGAATTTCAACTCCTTAATAAAACCAATTTGAGTCAATGAGAGCTAGCTACTTCACTTGAAGTGATATCATCCCCACATTGCTGGTTTTATCAACAGTTAATTCTTCTCACATTCTATGTTCCAAACTACATCACTTATATCTTTAAATCCAATATTAAAACTAATTTCCTGCATTAAACCTTCTCTCATTTAACAGCATTGGCCAGTTCATGCATCTCTTAATCTATTTAGGCTATATCTATATAAATCCAAATAATCTTATGTCAGGGAAAAAAAAAACATCAAACATACATAAAGTCATGGAGATCCTACCAAGTGAATAATTGTTTCTAAGTTTTCAAATAACACTATAGTGATTACTTGTACTTTTAAAAATAACTATTAAAAAATAACTATCACACAGAGTCTCACACGTGTGTTGTTTTATTTTGGAGGGGATGGGGATTTTAATTCAGTGTCCCTAAGCCTTCCTGAGGTTATCACACACTTTCCATAAGTTTAGAAACCAGGTCTGCTCCATATTGTTGACATTTCCACATGGTTCTTTCCTGAGAGCTAGTGGTACCCATGGAATGCTCAACAAATGCCATAATCATTCTAAATCATAGCATTTAAAGCTTGCAAGGTTTTTATACTAAAACTAAGATTTTTAAAAACTCTTTCGGAATACTACAAGGCAGGTACTATAATTGACACTTTACTGTTGAAGAAACTACTTTCAGAAAGTTGCAAAAAATGTAACCAGGTTCAGTTAGCTATCTAGTGTCATGTATTTCCACTTTGCCTCTTTTAAGATGAATTTTTTAGCCAAGACTAATAAATATTATCACCTTGGTGTATAGCCACTATGAGTAAGTCCTCTAACTACTTCCCTACCCTACCATAAATACCCCAGACACCTGTCAAATGAGAGTACCCAATGGAAGGCCTTTTCTGCCCCAGGCACTCTGTGCCCTTTCCTCTGAGGGACAGGCTTTGCTCCTGCCCCTCCTTCCTTTCTTTACCTTCACATGCTAAAGTCCTACTAGCCCTTAAATGGCTAAGTTTAAATACTAACTATTCTTCGATATCTTATTGCCAGCTGAATGTGAATTTTCCATGTGCTGAACACTTCTAACCTCCGTTTGCCCCTGATGGAACTGACCTCACAATGCCCTGTATTGAAGTTTCCCCTCTCGTCAGTTTTGTTCAACTCCTGAGTTCTAAGTCTCCATGAGTAAGGGAAATAAATGTGCTCTGCCCCACATACCACGCACTCACCATCACATAAATACATACACAAGTGGTGTGCTAGCAAATTTGCTCTCCAAAAAGGGGAAAAAATAAAAAGGAAAAGGAGTGCTTTGTTGTATTTGCCTATTTCAGTAATACAAATAATCCTCCCTGGTCATATTTAAGCTACCAACAATTTAACACCCAGCTCTCCAAAAATGTTTTTCCTTTATTTTTATTATTGACACAACTGCAGACTCTTGGTTGGTTTAGCAGTAGCTGGCTTACATGCACACATTCACACCTAGTAGCACAGTTCCGTGCACACAATCAACAATCAGTCGTATGCAATAAAAAGTCCAGCAAGAAAGCATAAAATATAGACAAGTAGGAAAGCAGAACCAAAACAAGCAGATCTCCATGTTTCAGGCTTCCTCTAGTGCTAATAAAGCAGGGCAGCATATGCTAGCCTTGTTTCCTATTATTATTCATGAAGCCCCTCTTCGCTTTTCTCAACGATGCCCCTCAGCCCCCACCCGCCCGCCACCACACACACAGCATTTCTTGCCAACTATTTTCTTCTTTCTTCAGCACCATCTCATCCGATAGCTAAAAATGATCACAACAGGAGGAGAAAACCCATGGTAGTAGAATTGAAAAACAGCCTTGTCATCTGCCACAATTCTCAATGCCCCCTTCAACAGTCCGTTCTTCAGTGCTTCATTAATCCAGGCTTGGAAGCTCAGGTCTTATGAGTTCAAGCATTTTACCTCTCCAGGAAACTACCCACCTTGTTACTTTCACTGGCAGTTACCCTACTCTTGATGTGTCTGCAGGTAATAGTTCTTCAGAAAATTCTTGAAATGGAATTACTAAAAGCTCCTTATGGATTTGTTTAGGTTCTTGCCATTGGATGGAAAGAAGTTCCTCAGGAATACGATAATCAATTCCATCTGGGTCAGCCTGCTAGCTATAAGATGGATATTATATCTATTTAGTTTTTTCGTCGCTTTATAAAATTGCATCCATGAAGAAAATGCCCCGGGGAATAAACCAAAGGATTATCACATTAATTATAAATAAAGCATTATAGAACAACAACACTTACCAACTCAAACTAGATGTTTAGTGTTAGCATTCACACTAGGCCACTGACAAAAACAAAACAAAACAAAACAAAACAAAACAAAACAAAACACAAGAATGGAAGAAGACAATGTAACCACTTTCTCTCTCTGTCTCTCTATCATCTATCTTATATGTCTATTTACCTACCTCCCTAAGATCTGTATTAATAATGACTCAGGGGATTTTTATCCTGATTTTGCCACTATCTTCCTCTGAAATCTACACAGTTAATTTAAGCTCTCCAATTTATATCCCCATCTGCAAGGATAGTGTCTGTTATATCTGGGGTAGTGTTAATTTCCGGCTTTATATTGTTCTCAGTTATGTGTTTCCATTTCATCTGACTTTAATAAAAATGGCTCACCTCAGAAATCATGCACATGATCTGTTTTCATTGAAATGGAAATAGCCTAAATGTGCAGCAGAAGACATTTAGCCTGGTTAACAGGTAAATTTTCTAATAGTGAAATTCTCAAAATGAAGTAAAAATTATCCTCTGTTTATATATTATGCATTTTTTGTTGGTTCCCTTCTAGCCTGTCATGCTACATATTAACTATTCCTGCTCTTTCTCCAAGACTTTTGACAAAGATACTGCCTCCAGCACAATCTAACATGAGCTTTTCAGAGTGACCTACCCTTCCCAGTCTCCTAGAGGGGATGTTGAGTTTAACATTATTTTATCTTTTAACAGTTACCACAATGTGTTATATTATTTTCTTGTTTCAGTTTTTCATTATTTTCGGTAGTTATTGAACACTAAACTATTAAGTTCTGCATGGCCAATTTAAGTATGTAATGAATGCCTTTATATCCCTAGAACCTGACATTATGCTTGGCACAATAACTGTTAGTTAACTGAATGAATGGACAGAATCTCATAAATGATAATTCCATCATGGAAACAGCTTATTTATCTTCATGGAAGCAAAGAGTACATCATTCTGCATATGGGTCGTTCTGATACACCCAGACTAAGTGACTGTACCAGATGAGAAAGGTCCCAAATCTCCTGTGTGTCTTAAAATTTTAAATATTCAAGTAAATATAAGGTCTAGATCATTGTCTCAATTTAACTCTTACATTAAATTTAGAAAAACTTATGATGCTCTATTTATGCCTCACAATTAATACTTCCTTAGGAATAATAATATAAGGACCTATTTATAGCTCTAATACAATTTGCAATACCTACACATCAGACTTCAATAATAGTGAAACTAATATCTGTGTATTTAGTAGTATGTTAAATTTGGGAAAAGTTAAAAATATGTATTGATTCAACCTACATTTCACTTAAATCCAGAGTTTGTTTTCTGGAGAATAAATGGCCTCCTTGCTTTGAGGATGGGGAAAGATTAAAAAAAAAATGAAATCCTACTTGACTTCCACTTTTGCATTTTCAAATAAAAAGGCTATCTCAGTCACTTGTAACACATCGTAATTGCTTCATTATATTTTTATGGAGCACCTGAATTGCTTGGAAGCAGTTTAATTAGAATGGTGCTTGTTTTATAGTTAATGGAAATGCAAAAAGAACATATCCTGCAGCACATCAATCATATTTTTTCTTTGCTGCAGTCTCCAAGACAGTGTAGACCGAGCAGATTAATACGGCACTGAAACGTTTGAGTACCATCATAATTTAGATGTGTGCATTGTCTAGACCCTCCACTTCCTCTAAACTTTACCATGATCTTTGCTTGAATCTGCTGTCATTTAATGCATTGCTGGCTGTAATATATTTTGTGTTCTGATTGTACATTCACCAATTCTGTACATTATGAGAGGAAGGGAATTTTCAGAAAACCAGAAATTATAATTTGACAAAATTTCACATTGCATGTACAGATAGTTTGACTATTATTGTCAGTCAAAATTATCAGGAAACTAAAAGATGCAGTTTTGAGACCTAATTCAGTGGCAGGCATGCTGTGTGATCTTGATTAAATCACTTGATTTATCTGTGATTTTTCCCACTTCTAAATAGACTTTTCCCCTGGAAATATGTGATATAACAAACTTTTCGTGTGTTTATGACTGAAGACTGTTAAAGGTACAAAGGATAGAAGTTGAAAGAGGGTTCCTGGAAAATGGGAAAAATGTGTTTGTAATACCGGAGGGCGGCACCAGCCCCATGGCAGGTCCTAGAGTGTCTACAATGACAAATAGCTCACCACAGGACTCTTGCAACAGTGTCGCCCTGACCCACCTCTTACATTTTTCTTCCTTACACTTGGTCACATTAGAATTTTCAGGCTCTTAAAGGTCCAGGGGTTTCCAAACTTGAGGCATCTCTGGGCCACATTGGAAGACGAAGAGTTGTCTTGGGCCACACATTAATTACACAAACACTAATGAAAACTGATGAGCAAAAAAAAAAAATAGGTTTTAAGCAAATTTACAATTTGTGTTGTGCCACATGCATAGCCATCCTGGGCTGCATGCAGCCCATGTACTGCAGGTTGGGCAACCCAGGCACCAAAATCTGCTTCAGGTATCCTCTGGGGGTATGTAATTTTAGGGTTTTTAGAAGCTTTTCTTGTGTAGAGCTTGTTCCAATATTCACACAAACCTATAATAAAGCCTTCGGTCATTCATTAGTCAGTCATTCAATAACTATTCACTTAACACTCATATGTTTCTGGCACCACTGAGGTCAGGTTTTACTGTTTTTGGTATCAGAGCTTGATTGTCAAATGTAGATACGAGATACAGGATATAGACAAGGTGATCCTTAGAGCAAGAAAGATATTTTTGAATGAAACATCATAAAAATTTCTGACCAATACAATATTACGTTAATTTTTTACTATGAATATAATAATGCGGCCCTGATTTATTAAAAATGCCACTGCACAAGAAAATTCATAGGTAATAAAAGGCAAAGACAAAAACTAAATAATTCTCCTATCCTGGAACTAATGTTGAATCTTAAAATACAGTAGTTAAAATTGATGGTACCCACCTCCTGGCCTAAACACTCACACATATTCTGGAAAGAATTCAGTTATATAGAGAAGAGAAAGAAGTAGTAGAATACTCTAAGCTTAGGATTCAAAAACACATGTTTCCTTGACTAGAATAATCTCCCATAATGGAAAAATTAGCTGTATTTGGGTAAATAATCATTCTGGTACAGTGGTATGAATGGTAGCTGCCAAAAGGTATGCCCACAGCCTCAGACCTGTGAATGCCACCTCATTTCAAAAAAGTCTTTACAGATATAATTAACTGAAGGATCTATAGCTGAGATGATTCTGCATTATCTGGATGACCTCTACTTCCAATGGCAAGTGTCCTTATGAAAAACGCAAAGAGAAGAAACTCGCAAGGTAAAAGAGGAGAAAGCCCCAGGAAGAAAGAGGAATTATGGGATTGGAGGTAAGCTACCACAAGCCAAGGAATGTCTGCAGCCACCAGAAGCTGGAAAAGACAAAATAGAACCCCCCCCCCCCCCCCCCCCGCACACCGGAATTCAGAGGGAGCGTGGCCTTGCGGATATTTGAGAATAAAATATTTTTTGTAAGCTACCAAATATGTGGTAACTTGTTACGGCAGTCCTAGACATTCTTATACCACGCGAACCTTTTATCTTTTCAGGTGTCACTATATGATGAAGTGCATCAGTATAAAGCAATAACGTTATAATTTAATTATTACGACTGAATTTGCCAAGAGCTTTTTTGGAACATGCTAAGAAATCCCTTCCTCGTGCAGAATGGGATTTTTTCCAGTTAATTTGCCTTCTTTCAATTTTATTTTATAACATACATCTTTCAGTGTTATGCAGCTAAACGTATCATTGTTTTTCTGTGAAGTTCTTGCCTTTTTGGTCCATCTTAGAAATGCATCAGCAGTCCAGGGCAGCCGTATTCAGGTTCACTTTCGTCTAGTTCTTATGGTTTCTGCTTAAGCTTTCAAGCCCATACTCTTCACCATCATTTCTGCTTGACCGGTCCAATAGGGATTTTATTTCTGCTTCACTTTTGTTCTCTTACATTCCTCCTCTCAGCTAACTTCCCCTGGTGAGCAAGTTCTCTTGCCATTTTTTCTTACTCATTATCACATGTTATTTTGGTTTTAAGTTTCTTTGAGAGTACTCAGCATAATGCCTAATATTTACTTCAATTTTTCAAACAAAGCTTTTTCTCTCATAGATACATTCTGCATTACTTTTATTCTACATTTCAGAATCATTTATTAATTCCTATGTTAATGTTTTAGTCTGTTGTCTTTGAATAAAGAAAAAAAGCTAATTATGCCTCCCATTTGGCTCTAAATGGCTTAAGTAGATTTCTCATGTGTCCTCTTATTTATTTCCAAAAACAGTAGTCAATTTGCTACTTACAGTACTTTCATTTAATTCTCCTGATAACTTTATAAACTGGGTACTGTAAGTGTTAATATTCTCCATTTAAGTTAGATGAGGAAATAAAGGTCCAGAGAGTTCAGAAATTTATTAAAAAGGCCCCAAACTGAGAATGTCCAACATAAAGCCTTCTCTGAATGTCACCTTTCGGATGCCGAAACCCTTCTTACATTACCTGCATCTAAGTACACCGTTTATGTCACTGCTTATTCTGTCTTAAACTTTTCATTCCAGAACAGGCCTAGTTTGCTATTCATAACCAAAATGTTTATCAAAGCAATTTTATAAAAGATATAAATGTCTTTCCTCCACTGACACCAGTTGTCGTGATTCTATTTTTTTTACACAGCAATCAAAGCTCCCAGTTCCACCTGCAGCCACCGAGAATGCGAGGAACGACTGCAAGAGCTTTTGCATTAGTCTTTTCCTTCGTCTCCTGTCTACAGCTATGTTTATTTTCTAATATTTATTTCTATTGGCATCTACAGCAGGGGTAGTGAGATGTGTATTTTTAAACTGTCAGCACATCCAGAACTTTTAACCATCTCTGGCAGCTTTTTCTTTGCAAGATACGCATTACTTTGAAGTACATGAATAAAACTATTGATCACTTAGTTCCTCATTCTCCAGAACTAAATTATTATTTAGCTCTTTCATAGATGTCTATAAACTTGAATGGATATTTGCATACCTATTTTATATATGTGTGTGTCTCAGCTTATACAAAGGATACTTCAGAGGGGAGATTCTGTGTCTTATTGATATTTGTAATCTCTCTACCCTGCATTGCTTGGTGAATGAACGGAGAGCTAGATGAATGAATACTACTTGAAGCCATCCTGCTATTTCAGCCTCATTTGTTCAAGAGGTTTTGTTCCTGAAAATGCTTTTTCTTTCAATAACTTCTTTGAATAACTGCCCATCTTTCAAGGTTAGTGCAAAGGTTTTCTTCTATAGAGTAATTCCCTAACTTGACTGAACATAAGAGTTACAAGGATTTCTTGTTGAAAAAGAAATTCTCAAGTCCTTCTGAAGGTACCAAATTAGAACATCCAAGAAAAGGCAGGGATTCTGTGATTTTAACAAGCTCTCCAGATAAGTCTTGTGACCAAGCACTTTTGGGAACAGGTGAATTGTGTGAAATCTATAAATGTCAGTGAGAAATATTCTCTCCAATAATTTTGTACCTTTTTTCAGAATACTTTTAATATTCTACTTCAAAATACATTTTTACATGTAGAGCCTAATTCCACTATGAAACTATGCCTCCTTGAGAGTTAGAAACTTGTTTAGAGCAAATTTTCAATTCAAATAGAGCATAGTGCTTTACAAATAATAAATATTGGTTTAGTTGACTCATTGCATTCACTTGGCAGAGTCCTCTCTCCACACTCAACTGAAAGAGATGAAAGAGCTACAGTTTGCTTAAAAGGCAAGTTTTAAATAATTGTAGGATAACTTTGTTCATTATTTCTAATATATGAAGTATATTAACATATGCTTGATATAAATTGAACCCAAATGACATTTTGTTATATAAATTTTAAAGCCTGGTATATTTATTGACCTTCTCTAATGTTAAATCATTATTTCCAGTTTTTTCTGACATGTGTTAATAATCTAGAGACATGTAATTATTAATTGACCTCTTATAATTCATTAATCAAATAATTGATGCTCACAATAAATTGATTTAAAGAGAAAAACCTAAAATGAAGGGATAATCAAAGAAATTGGAAAGCAAGCACAAGCTGAGGGAAAAATAGGATCTTCTAAAGAACTGATGTTGACACCCAGCCAAGTAAAACACTTTTATAAAAAGATTATATTTATTTACTTTCAGAGAGAGGAGAATTGAGGAAGAAAGAGAAGGAGAGAAACATCAATGTGTAGTTGCCACTTAGGTGCCCCCAAATGGGGACCTGGCCCACAACCCAGGTATGTGTCCTAAGTGGGAATCAAACCAGTGACCCCTTGGTTCATGAGCCTGCACTCAATCCACTGAGCCACACCAGCTAGGTCATAAACACTGTTGACTAAATGCAAAACATAACATATCAGTCAGGAAGGCAAGACAAGCAGAACCATAGCAGCTCACTGAAAATGTGAAGGGATGATATCTTCAAATAAGAAATTTACTCAATTAGTTCACTGACAGTTAAAAGGAGTCTATCTGACAATGCAGAAAAGAAAACAGAAACTTGTGATAGGTATTTTTCACATATATGAGTTCCTGTGATAATAAATTCAGCCCACATTATTAAAATGACATTTGATTCATATCACTGAGGTCATACTTTTTAAAGTGTTTCATTTATTATTTTATTTTATTTGTTTCTTTGTGTAAATTTTAAACATTCAGAAAAGTAGTGTAGTGAGTGGTTAAAAATGAAATTGTGGGGACCTCCAGCAAGTTGCCTAACCTCACTATCCTTCAGTTTTTCCATTGTAAAAGGAAGATGCTAATGCCTAACTCATGAGGTTATTGTAAGAATTGAATGAGTTAAATGAATTAAACTGCTTATTTCCACAAAGGACTCAATAACTAACACCAATTAGTAGTAGCAGCTACAAACAATTGAAGAGTAATGTGTCAAGATGCCTTAAGTATACAAAACAGAAATTCATAAAATCTGGCTTAAACAATAAATAAATTTATTACAATTTGTGGTAGGCAATTTAACGGTTCCTCAAAGATAACTTTGTTCTAATCCTCAGAATTTGTAAATATGTTACTTACATGCCAAAGGGAATTAAGGTTGCAGATCGAATTAGGTTGGTAATCAACTGGCTTTGAGATGAAATTATTCTGGATTATCCAGGGGGGGCCAATTTTTAAAAAATATATTTTACTGATTATGCTATAACAGTTGTCCCATTTTTTCTCCCCTTTATTACCCTCTTCCCTGCATCCCTCACCCCTACCAGCATTCCCCAACCTTAGTTCATGTCCATGGGTTATACATATAAATTCTTTGGCTTCCCCATTTCCCATACTATTCTTAATCTCCCGCTATTTTCTATCTACCATTTATGCTTCTAATTCCCTGTACCTTTTCCCCCATTCTCTCCTCTCCCTCACCACTAATAACCCTCCATATGATCTCCATTTCTGTGATTCTGTTCCTGTTCCACTTGTTTGCTTAGTCTTTTTTTTTTAAGGTTCAGTTGTTGATAGTTGTGAGTTTGTTATCATTTTACTGTTCATACTTTTGATCTTAGATGAGTCTCTCTAACATTTCATATAATAAGGGTTTGGTGGTGAGGAACTCCTTTAACTTGACCTTATCTGAGAAGCACTTTATCTGTCCTTCCATTCTAAATTAAAGCTTTGCTGGTTAGAGTAATCCTGGATGTATGTCCTTGCCTTTCATGACTTTGAATATTTCTTTCTATCTCCTTCTTGCCTGCAAGATTTCTTGTGAGAAATCAGCTGACGGTCTTATGGGCACTCCTTTGTAGGTAACTGTCTCCTTTTCTCTTGCTGCTTTTAAGATTCTCTCCTTTTCTTTAGTCTTGGCTAATGTAATTATGATATGCCTTGGTGTGTTCCTTGTTGGGTCCAACTTCTTTGGGACTCTCTGAGCTTCCTGGACTTCCTGGAAGTCTATTTCCTTTGCCAGATTAGGGAAGTTTTCCTTCATTATATTTTTCAAATAAGTTTTCAATTTTTCGCTCTTCCTCTTCTCCTGGCGCCCCTATGATTCAGATGTTGGAATGTTTAAATTTGTCCCAGAGATTCCTAAGCCTCTCCTCAATATATGAATTCTTGTTTCTTTAGTCTGTTCTGTTTGAATGTTTATTTCTTCCTTTTGCTCCAAATCATGGAATGAGTCCCAGTTTCCTTCCCTTCACTGTTGGTTCCCTGTACATTTTCTTTTATTTCACTTTGCATAGCCTTCACTTCTTCCTCTACTTTGCAACCATACTCAACCATTTCTGTGAGCATCCTGATACTAATGTTTTGAACTGTGCATCTGATAGGTTGGCTATCTCTTCATTGTTTAGTTCTATTTTTGGAACTTTGCTCTATTCTTTCATTTGGGTCACCTTTTTTTTTTTTTTTTTTTTTTTTTTTTTGTCTTGTCATGCCTATTGCATTATCAGGGGTAGAGAGTCAGGTATCTACCAGGGCGAGGTAATCCACATTGCTGCTTTGTGGTGCTGTATTTGGGGGAGGGGTCTGAGAGGGAACAATGCCACTTGCTCGGCTCTAGGCCAGCTTTCAGTCACTTCCCCCACTACGCATAAGAAAAAGGGGTCCTTCTGGAGCTGATTCCTGGGTGGGTGAGTTTGTGTACATTCTAGGACCTTGTGGGTCTTTCCAAGAAACTTTTCTGTAGACTGGGAGTTTCTCCCACTGGGGCAACCCTCACAGGTGTTTTCAGTCAGAGGTTTTTGAGGCTTTATTGCTCTGCCCTGGAATCCTGAATTGCACGGTCTGTCTCACTCCTCAGTTGTTCCTCCTGGTTCGTCTGTACATGAATGTGGGACTGCCCAGTCTGGCAGCCACCACCTCAACAGATCCGTCAGGTGCTGCCTCACCTTCCCTTGTCCTTCAGCTGCCGCCTTGCTGTGAGTCCTCTCCACCCTGGCTGCCCATCTCCACCCCTCCAGTCTGAATTAATGTTTCTTCTTCAATCCCTTGGTTGTCCAACTTCTATAGAGTTCAACTTTCTGACAGTTCTGATTTTTTTTTTGTTTTTAAATTTGTTGTTGTCCCTCTTTTGGCTGTGCAAGGAGGCAAAGTGTATTGACCTATCCCTCCATCTTGGCTAGAAGTCCAGAAGGACCCAATTTCATTATAGTGCCCTTTTAAATGAATGAAGGGAAGTGGAGACTCAGAGAAATGATCATGGAAGTAGAAGTTGGAACAATGTGATGACTGACTTTGAAGGTAATTGATGTTTACAAGGGTATGATCAAAGAGTATGGTCAGCTTCTCCAAGTTGGAAGAGGTAATAAAATGGATTGTCCCCTAGAATCTTCAAAAAAAAAAAAAATGCAGCCTTACCAACACTTTTACTTTAGGCGTACTTCAGACTTCTGACTTTCAAAACTGGAAGATAATAAACTTTTGTTGACTTTAGACACTAGGTTTGTGGTAGTTTGTTACAGTAGTCACAGGAAAGTATTATATAGTAAAATTCATGCTGATGAGTCTCCAAAATTGCTGAAGCCAGCAGCTCAGCAATATCACCATGAAATCACATTTCCTCCATTATTTCTTTGCCATCATCAATGTAAAACCAGCACCCCTGGCAGATCAATTATATTATTTCTTCCTTCCACTGCTGAGACTTGTCAGTTTTCCTTATTTTTGATATATTTGTTATAAAGGTTTTTTATTCTATTAAATATATCATTCTTTCCCCTTTCAGTGTATTGAACAGGGTCATCCTCAGTATCAAAAAGTTTTCTGGTCTGGTCTCTGGAAGATGAGTAGATAAGAATATTTGTAAAATCCTAGAAGTGTAATTCGAAAGGAATGGGATCATTCTCCCTCTTTCTCTGCTCTCAAAAACTGAGAGAAAGAAATGTTGAATTGTTGTTACACTTATTTATGCATTCATTGGTTGATTCTTGTTTGTACCCTGACCAGGAGGATTGGACAGGCAACCTTGGTGTATCAGAACAACACTCTAACCAACTGAGCTACCCGGCCTGGGTTGGGTCATTCTCTTAAAATAGCTATCCCGGTGCCTTTGTGGAAATCTATATGTGTTGTGACTATTCAAGGTAGGACAGGTACATGTAATTTGGGCAGATGGAAGAATATTCACAGAGCTATTGGGATGTCTGACATGCTTTTACTCACCAGTGGGCGATCCATGCACACTACAAGCTGCATGTCCTTCTGCATGGCACTCAGCATGGCACTCCAGCATGGCACACGGCATGTCACCTGTTCCCTTATGTGGCACCTGTCATGATACCCAGTGGGGAGTTCCTACACCTTAAATAGTAGAACACAGACAAAACCAGCAGGATGCCAACAGATCTTATGAAACAGAGCTTCACATGATGCATGTGAGCCCACTCAAAGCTATGGGAACAGATTATTGGACCCAGTCTCAAGACTATGAGAATACTACTTATCAGGCCCATTCTCAAGGTTGTGGGAAACTGCTTCCCTTAGTTGCTTAGACACCTGGGTGAGGAAGCCAGGCTGCTTCCCTTGACCCTAGACTAGACACTACTGGAATCATCTCAGCAGGCAGTACACCTCTCACTCTGTCTGTTTTTAAGAGGAACAATGTGTGGTGGAGATTGAAGTGAACCATAGTAGAAAATGTGGCTTTCTTATTTAAATCTTTAGAGTTATTTCACTTTTTTTCAACAATGAGGTATGTGGAAACAAGAATATCTTTTTGTAATGCAAAAGTCTCCAAGATTCCCAGACAAATTTTGGTGGAGAAATGAGACTGACAGATTTTGTGTGCTTATGCAACTAATTTTGTGTGCTTATATAACTGATTTAAATTTCAAAATGAGGTGAGCCCTTTATACACCAAGCAGTGACATGAGATATACCAGTTAGAAATGTGCAGTATTATTTTTTCCCATATAGTAGGTTCTCTTTTTATTTTAATGCTGTTTTCTTTGGCCATGCAGAGGCCTTTTAATTTGATGAGGTCTCATTTGTTTATTTTTTCCTTTATGTCCCTTGCTTTAGGGGACATATCAGTGAAGATGTTGCTGTGTGGAATGTCTGAGATTTTCCTGCTAATGTTTTCCTCTAGGACTTTCATGGTGTCACAATTTATATTTAAGTCCTTTATCCACCTTGAATTTATTTTTGTGTATGGTGTAAGTTGGTGCTCAGGTTTCATGTTTTGCATGTAGCTGTCCAGTTCTCCCAACACCATTTGTTGAAGAGGCTATTTTCACTCCATTTTATGCTTCTTTCCCCTTTGTAAAATATTAATTGACCATAGAGATTTGGGTTTATTTCTGGGCTCTCTGTTCTGTTCCATTGGTCTATGCACCTGTTTTTATGCCAGTACCAGGCTGTGTTGATTACAGTGACCTTGTAATACAGTTTGATATCAGATATTGTGATCCCTCCTACTTTGCTCTTCTTTCTCAAAATTGCTGCAGCTATTTGGGGTCATTTATGGTTCCATATACACTTCTGAAATGTTTGTTCTATATCTGTGAAATATGGCATGGGGACTTTAATAGGGATTGCACTGAATCTATAAATTGCTTTGAATAGTATGGCCATTTTGATGATGTTAATTCTTCCAATACATGAGCACAGTACATGCTTCTATATTTTGCCAATGATACCTCAGACAAGGGTTTGATTTCCAAAGTATATAAAGAACTCACACGAATCCACTCCAGGAAGACAATCAATCCAATTAAAAACTGAGCAAAAGATTTGAACAGACCCTTCTCCAAGGAGGACATACAGAGGGCCCAGAGACATATGAAAATATGCTCAGCATCACTAGCCATCAGAGAGATGTATATTAAACCACAATGTGATACCACTTCACACCAGTCAGAATAGTCAGCATAAACAAACCAACAAGTGTTGGAGAGGATGTGGAGAAAAGGGAACTCTAGTGCACTCTTGGTGGGAATGCAGGCTGGTGCAGCCACTATGCAAAACAATATGGAATTTCCTTAGAAACTAAAAATGGAACTGCCTTATGACCCAGCAATTCCACTGCTGGGATTATATCCTAAGAACCCTGAAACAGCAATCCAAAAGAACCTATGCACCCCAATGTTCATAGCAGCACAATTTGCAAGAGCCAAGTGATGGAAGCAACCTAAGCACCCATCAGTAAATGAATGGATCAAAAAGCTATGGTACATTTACACAATGAAATCCTACACAGCAGAGATAAAGAAGGAGCTCTTACCCTTTGGGACATCATGGATGGAACTGGAGAGCATTATGCTAAGTGAAATAAGCCAGGCAGTGAGGGACAAATACCATATGATCTTACCTTTAACTAGAACAAAATCAACAAAAGAAAAAAGCAAAGAAAATATAACCAGAGACATTAAAATTAAGAACAACTTAGCAATAGCCAGAGGGGAGGGTGGAGGGAGCAATGGTGGGAAGGGTTTTCAGGAACTACTATAAAGGACACATGGACTAAATCAAGGGGGAGGGTGAAAGAAAGTGAGGGAGGTGGGATTGGCTAGGGTAGGGGGAAGCGGTGGAAGGAAAATGCAGACAACTGTAATTGAACAACAATAAAGTAATTTTTTAAAACAGAAATGTACACTATTATGGATATTTCAAAAAAATTTCTTCTTTTCAATGTACACAGGAAAAGATATATATGACAGCAGTATAGGAAATAGGAACAATTATAGTCATAGATTCATGTTTAAATAGTACTTTTTGAATGCTTATAATTTTCAGACTCTAATAATTTAATCTCTTAAATGTTTCCATGTGTCGTTTTGTATGGGTACCATTGCATTCAATTCAGAGATATGCCTTACCCAATGCCATGTGTAGACAAACTTCTACCAAATAACTCTGTTTAAACAGTAATGGGTGATTGGTAGTGGTTCCAAGTGAAAATGGGGAGAGATCATCTTTAATCCATCACAAAAGGACATGGAAAATGTCCCCTTTCAACTTTGGAAGAAACTGAAATGTAAAGGAGAAATAGATAAAACAATAACAATAAACCAGATAACCACCACCTATAGATAAAATCTCTCGCTCTTTAACTATATTATAGAATAAGTAAGTTATTATGAAAATCTTTCAGTTAATTTTCAACTGGCATTTTCTCTGAAGCATAACCTAGCATTTTCTCTGAAGCATAACCTAGCATTGGGTCATGTATAGTAGATATTCTATAAACAGTTAAATATATAGCCTTACTTAATTCTAAATTTTGTTGCCATAATATGTTAGACTTAAATGTACTTAGTATTATACTGAAACTTTTAAAATTTAATATCTATATATCATATATTATATCATTCAAAATGTATAAATGAAATTAAGTCATTCAAGTTTTTAAGCTTTAAAATATAATTGAATGCTCTAATAGACAGATACATTCATATTAAAATATTCTTTCTCCGAAAAACCTTTATGGCAGTTACATTCCAAATATATGCTGTTACATTCAGTACAAAGCTATTTATGATTGTTATATTTTGGGGCAAATTTGTAAATATAAATTAGCCCTCTATTTTTTGCTAATTATTTGAATATCGAATTTTATTTGTCTATTAGTTTGACTTTTTTGTTTAGGTTTGTCTTGGGTAATTTCTATGTTTTAGCTTTTCTACTCATTTTTTTAATTTTAATTTTTTAAATACACGTATGTATTTAATTATTTATATTGTATTTTTTTAATTGCTATTTATCCCTCTTATGCTCCCCTCCCCTGTACAATCACCACACTGTTGTCCATGTCCATGAGTCCTTTCTCCTTTTTGCTTGATCCCTCTACTCCCTTCCCCCCACATAGCTGTCATCCTGCTATCCGAGTTTGTCCCTGTTTTGTTTATTTGTTCATTAGATTCCACATATAAGTGAAATCACATGATATTTATTTTTCTCTGACTGGCTTATTTCACTTAGCATAATGTTCTCAAGATCCATACATGTCACAAAGGGTAAAATTCCCTTCTTTCTTATGGCTAAATATTATTCCATTGTGTATATATACCATAGCTGTTATATTCATTCATCATCTGATGGACCCTTGAGCTGATTCCATATCTTGGTGATTTTAAATAATGCTTCAATGAACATAGATGTACTTATATTCTTTTAAGTTAATGTTTGCATTTCTTTGGATATATTTCCAGAAGTAGGATTGCTGGGTCAATAGACAGATTCATTTTTAATTTTTTGAGGTATCTCAGTATTGCTTTCCACAGAGGTTGTACCATTCAGTGTTCCCACCAACAGTGCAAAAAAGTTCCCCTTTCTCCATATCCTCACTAGCACTTGTTGCTTGTTGATTTATTGATAATAGCTATTCTGACCAGTGTGAGATGATATGTCATTGTGGCTTTAATTTTCATTTCTCTGATAATTAATTATATTGAGCAACTTTTTGTATGTCTACTGGTTATCTGTATGTCCTCTTTGGAGAAGTGTCTATTCTAGTCCTTTGCCCATTTTTAACTGGATTTTTTTTGGTGTTGAATTTTGTAAGTTCTTTATAGATTTTGGATATTAACCCTTTATTGGAGTGGGAGAACATATTTGTTGATATATCATTTTGTTTTATATCCAAACTTTATAACTAAAGGAAGCTTAAACATTCAACTAATAAACAACTTGCAGAAACTTTCCAAAGCAGTATGATATTGTGCTTTTAATGGTATATCCATTTTCTTAAAGAGGACCACAGCTTTTATAAGCTTCAGGTGTCATCAAGCCTGGATTTTACCATATACTGGCAACGGGTAGTTGGATTTTTAAAACTAAATCTAAAATTATCTCTTTTAACATGGTATGTAACAGATCCCTTATAGTTGAGATACTCAATCTTATTTCTGCCTTTTTTTACAATATTTACAGTGTCCTTTTCATATGGCCTCATCCTTTTGTTTCTGAACACTTCCTTACTTTCTGGTTTATCCCGTTTTTAAATCAAGGTCTTTGTCTTATATCATAATGTGAGAGTTCTTCATATACTGTTCCTGCAAACTCTGTATAAGAGCCATGTTTGCAAATATTATCATACAATCTGTGTCTTGACATTTCATTTCCTCATCATGTTCTATGAAGAGCAAAAGTTTTTAATCTCTATGACATATAGTTTAACTAATTTTTTTATTTTTTAAAACAACTTTTTTTATAATTCATGCTTTGTGTCTCTTTCAAGAAATCTTTGCCTAAGCCAAGGTCATCAATGTTTTTTCTTATGTTTTCTTCTGGGTGTTGTATAGTTTGAGCTTTTATACTTAGGTCAGTGTTCCATGTCAATGATTGCATGTCAGTTTGTATATATGTTATGAGGCAAGGGTCAAGGCTTATTAATTTTAAGTCTTAAGCAAGTAGAAGGACTTTATAATCCAGGCATCCAAAAGACTCTTACGAAGGTTATTGCCTTAGTAATAGGGCTAAAATAGTTGTACTGAAGTCTGTTCTAAATGTACTCTATAAAAATCCTTAAAACAAACCTCAAAATGATCCAACCAATTCCAAGTAACTAGCAGGTAGGGACAAAAACTATTCCAAGCCCTTTGTAAGCTTTGGGAATTGTTTGCCCTCTTGCTGTCTGGTAGTTCTTTCCCTGACTACAAGTATCCACCTGGAATGTATACACAGATTAGTACTCAACCAAAGGCTAGAAGAGACTACTCTTCTCATCTCAGGAACTGAAGATTACTCTCTCCTTGTGGAGGTCACTTTTTTTTTTCTGGCATTCTGCCTCACAAGTTCTAGCCTCCTGGGCTCCTTTATGAGATCCTGGAATCTGTTTCCACAAATGACAGTTGCCTGAAAACCACCTCCAGACAGTAAATATGGCAACAATAGGGCTCATCTCATTTATATCTCTTTTCTCAGGGATACATCCTCCTTTTGTTATCCAACTTCTGAAGACTGTTATTTCTTATATATCATCTGGTTTTCTGTTTTATAAAGTAGGAGGTAAATCTGGTCCCTTTTGCTCCATAATGCCTGGAACCCAAGTATATTTTGAATACTGTACCAGAGTGACTGGCCACTTTTCCAGAATAAAACTCTTTCAAATGTTTATGCTATAAATAAATCAGTGATTATATGCCTCTCTTAAATAAGACTTACTTTTACTTATATCTCAGACCCTTTTGAAAAAAAAAAAACAACAGGAAGTCCTGCCATTCTTTCTAGCTGTTTCCAAAGGAATATTTGTTGAATTGGTTAACTTTCAGCTTAGAAACCCTGAGGTGTGTGATTACAAGAGATAAATTCACAATTACATTTCATTTAAAGTATAAGACTGTCACTGTACTTGGCATATAAGCAATTGTTGAATGAGTGAGAACAATAATTAGGATGTAATGAGAGAAGTCAGAAAGAAAAGAAGCTAGGATACCTTGATGGAAAGTGAGAATTTTGGGACTCAGCTTCAAATTAATGAAGAAAAAATTCAGTTACCATCCTGTTGAATCTCAATCCACTATTCCTTTCTTTATATAACACAAATGCTTTTCTTAATAAACATTCACTTTTAATGGGCTATTTACATTAAGTTTTTCTAGAATGAATTGACCAAGATTTTACATTGTCCACAGAATATCAATTCTTGCCTGAGTCATCTGAAATATATAAGCACAAACTAAAGAATTCATGCTATGAATAAATAGGGACCAGAATAATAAAGAAAATGTTTCTAAAAGGCCATCTCTCTTCTAAGTTAAGTATTTAGGACACTTAATTGTTAGCACATTAAGTACTTGGGGAAACTTGGAAAGCTTGCCATAAACATCATGTATATAAAAGCTATAATGAGATACTATAACAAATAAGACCTATAATAATAAATGCACACACATAAGATAGTTCATCAGCACTATGAACACATTTATTTGGTCTGTATGAGGGAGAATATTCATAGATATCCACTTTTTTCTGGTCTTACTCTGAGAATTTATGTGTACTTTGAAAAAAATCTCTTTAAAAGCTGACATTGAGTCTCCTTCAAATATTCAAGTTGATTTGATTTGAAACAAATAGAGCTATAATTTTCATGAGGAGAGAACAGTTATTATGATGTCCTATTTATTTAAATATTTTGTTTCAGCTTTACTTATTATCAGAAATTTAAATGTTTCAAATTTTCAAAGATTATGAATGGAATTTACTAAGGGATAAGCTTCAAAAATGAACATATTTTCAAAATAAGATCACACATGGTTTATTAAAATACCTGGTTGATTGTGACACAATGCAAATCACCCTATACGGTGAGGTGTTCTTTTTCTCACTTTAAGAGACATTTTTTCATGTGTGTTCATTATAGAATATTTTATACTACTAAGTATATATAGATTAAAGGAATTTGGAATAAAGAAATAATGCCCAAAATGTATGTATGTCAAATACATACAATGTATTTTCTTTTTGATCATAGGAAAAGAAAAAAACTAGATTTCTTGAGGGTTCTGTCTCTCATAGTAACAATAGGTTCCACTGTGTTCTGCATACTTTCCTATTTAGTTCAGACAATCATGTGGATTTGTGAGATATATAACCCACAGATATAGATGAATTCTTTTTTGTTGTAACATTGTTTTCCTTTACATAAAATCAATTGGGACACCATCTTTTTACTAACACATATGTTCCATTTGTGTATGCATTAATACCAAGTCTCCTTCCAAATATGTGTTGAGATAATCTATGAATATACACATGTACCACATTATAAAAAATAAGAAAATACCAAGAAGAAATAAATATACACACAATGAAAATAATATAAATATAGAAGGAAAAGTAACATCTCAACCACATGTTATATATGCCACTATATACTATGGAGATTTTTCAGAGTAAAAAACAAAACAGGTGTGAATTAGTAAAATATGTTTTATTATTATTGCAATTACTTTTGCACAATACATACTAAATTTTCCATTTATATATACTCAGAAATTTACCAAATTATAGTAGATGGCATAAAACGTCTTTTACATTATGGTGTCCACCCTCTTTTAAAGTAACATTTTCACTGTTCTCTCATATACAGTATGGTCTGATTACCCACCATATCTCTTCATTTCCCTCTGTCATATCCTTGCACTTCTGTGTCTGTATGTCTTTGCACAAACTAGTCTTTCTGCATGGAAAGCCAATCCTAATTGTTTTCTTTTGGTGAAAGTATGAAAACTTTAAGATTGATCTTAGTGTTTCTTCCCCTCTGAAAGTTACCTCCAGCACCACAGAACAAGTTAGTCACCCTATTCTCTGTGGATCATCAGTATTTTAAAACAATATCCATCATAGTGTGACAACACCTCTCAAAACCCTCAATGTTTTCTTATAAGTATTAGCTGCAACACACTGATAGGATAGAGACTGTATCTTATTCAATTCAACACTCTCAACTGTTTGCCACTTATAAATGGGTATCTGTGAATACCAGAGACACAAGAATTGTTGCCTCCCTTACATTAGCTTAAGGATAGAGATAACAGAAGTGTGGGAGAATTCAGTGACTAGAAGAGTCAAATAAGGGAAAGATTCATATAAGGGCTGAGGGCTAAAAAATCTCAAAGGGGATCATGGTTTTAAAAATGTAGCCGTAAAAACATCTGGATTAATCTCACAATTAATAGATTAATTTTTGAAATCTACAGGAATACAAATTTTTTTTTTTAAGATTTTATTTATTTATTTTTTAGAGAAGGTAAGGGAAGGAGAAAGAGAGGGAGAGAAACATCAATGTGTGGTTGCCTCTCACGTGGCCCCCCACTAGGAGCCTGGCCTGCAACCCAGGCATGTGCCCTGACTGGGAATCGAACCTGCGACACTTTGGTTCACAGCCCGAGCTCAATCCACTGAGCTACGCCAGCCAGGTAGACAGACAAATTTTTGATGTGCTTAATATTACCAGTATAACCCATATAAATTTATCTAATGTGAGTTATGTTTTTTAATATATTTTATTGATTATACTATTACAGTTTTCCCATTTCTCCCCCATCATTCCCCTCCATCTGCACACCCCCTCCCACCCACTTCCCCCCCTTTAGTTCATGTCCATGTGCCATAAGTTCTTTAGCTTCTACATTTCCCACACTATTCTTGCCCTCCCCTGTCTATTTTCTACCTACCATCTACGATATTTAATTTCTGTACCTTTTCCCCCTCTCTCCTCCTCCCACTCCCCTGTTGCTAACCCTCCATGTGATCTCCATTTCTGTTTCTGTTCCTGTTCTAGTTGTTTGCTTAGTATGCTTTTGTTTTAGTGTGGTTGTTAATAGCTGTGAGTTTGCTGTCTTTTCACTGTCATATTTTTTATCTTCTTTTTCTTAGATAAGTTCCTTTAATAGTTCATATAATAAGGGCTTGGTGATGATGAACTCCTTGAACTTGACCTTATTTGAGAAGCACTTTATCTTCCCTTCCATTCTAAATGAAAGCTTTCCTGTATAGAGCAATCTTGGATGTAGGTCCTTGACTTTCATTAGCCAAGACTAAAATGAAGGAGAGAATTCTAGAAGGAACAAGGGATAAGGGGACAGTCACCTCCAAAGGAGTTCCCATCAGACTGTCAGCTGATTTCTCAAAAGAGACCTTAAAGGCAAGAAGGGGCTGGAAAGAAGTATTCCAAGTCATGAAAGTGAGTTATGTTTTTAAAGGAAGTCACTCTCCTAATTTTCACACTGAAAACATTTTTATTTTATTACATATGACTTTTCTTTGTGGTTCTGATGAACTGTTACAGTCCAATTTTCTTTCAATTGTACAGTGCAAAGAATTTCTCTTAGGAGTTGCTTTTCAAGATCAAAGCATACCAATAATTTTATTAATGCAGTTTTATTTTACATAACAACACACTTTAGCAAGCCTAAATTCTTCATGAATATCAGCATTATCTGTATAAAATTTAATTTACCAATGGCACAATGTTAAAATGCCTGGTTATCTTTTCTCAAAAGTCAGTAGGTATCCTAACATTTACTTCTTATCATGAATCATCAAAGCTTTATCAGAAACTGAAAAAATAGTACTACTGTTTTTTTCTCATAAGTATTAGCTGTAAAATACTGAGAGAATGGAGATTATACCTCATTTAATTCTGCATTCTCAACTGTGAGCCCCTTATAAATGTATATCTGTGAGTACGAGCTACCCAATGAATTTTGGTCTTCCTTTTATTAGCTTGATGATGGAGATGAGAGTAGAAGTATGCGAGCAAGCTCGGTAGGACCTTTTATGTCCATTTTCATTTTACAAAGTGTTTACCTGTGTATTTTTTAATCTTACTGCAATTCTGTGACCAAAGAATTATTTGCCAATTTACTTCATATAAGTGAGAAAAAGACACTCAGAGACCTGACAGTGACTTTCCAGTGTCACAAGACAGTGGGCAGACTTGGAGCTAGAACTGAGGCAGTGTGACCTCTGGCTCAGCAACACTTCTCTGCTAGAATAACCCTCAGTTTAAGTCATTTAAAATGGTTCAGAAGGAATTATAGTGTCAGATTCATAACTTTAGATTAAAAGGAAGTACATAGACATAGAGGGAATTAGAAGAAAGTCAAAGTCACTCAGAAAATATTCATTAATTCATTGGATCTTGCAAGAAATATTAGCCATCTATTATGGGCCTTTCACTCTGCTAAATAGGGGAATTTAACATTGAACATATTGAACATAACATTTAACATTAACACATATTTTAAATATTCCATTTCAACAAAAATATGAGACATACACAAAAACACGTGTATGAGACATATACACACACACAAAACACATGAAAATATAGCCCATGTACACAGAAAGAAATGCAGTCCCTATAAACTGTCCCTGAGATAGCTCAGATATTGTTTACTAACAAAAAAAACAAGTCAACTGTCAAAAATATGTATAAAGAGAAAAAGGACATAACATCTAAAGAAATAAAGTAACACATGAAATAGTGTCTCAACAAATAGAGAATATTAGTAATGATATAGAAATTATACTTTTTAAGAAATAAAACAATTAGAAATTGTGGAGGTTAAAAGCACAATAAAGAAATTGGAAATTTTTCAGAAAGGCTCAACAACAAATTTGACTTCACAGAAGAAAGCATCAAATAACTTGAAAATAGATCAACTGATTTTATTTATTTATTTATTTATTTATTTATTTATTTATTTATTTATGGTGATAACATAATTATACAAGTTTCAGACATACTATTCTACAATACAGCATTTGTATATTGTATTGTGTGCTCACCACTCCAAGTCAAGCCTCCTTCCATCACTATTTATGTACCCCCTCATATCCTTTTCGATCTTCCCTACTCCCTTTTCCCTCAGGTAATCACTACACTGTTGTCTGTGTCTATGAAGTTTTCTGTTTAAATTTTTGCTTAATCTCTATACATTTTCCACCTAACCCCCCAACCTCTCTTCCCTCTGACATCTGTCAGTTTGTTTTCTATATCTACAAATCTGTTTCTATTTTGCTTGTTAGTTTATTTTGTTCATTAGAGTCCACATGTAAGTGAAATCACGTGGTATTTGTCTTTCTCTGACTAGCTGATTTCATGTAGCGTAATACTCTCCAGGTCCATACATGCTGTTACTTAACGGAAGATTTCTTGCCTTTTTACAGCTGAGTAGTATTCCATTACATAAATGTACCACAGCTTTTTATCAACACATCTACTGATGGACACTTGGAATGCTTCCAAACCTTGGGTATTGTAAAGAACGCTATGCTGAACACAGGAATGCATATATTCTATTACATCAAAAAATTCTATCTTAGTATTTCAAGTTTCTTTGGATATATCCCCAGCAGTATAATCACTGAGTCATAAGGCAGATCCATTTTTAGTTTTTTGAGGTAACTCTGTACTGCTTTCCACAGTGGCTGTCAAATCTCTTTTTCCAAAACATATACCCTAAATGAAAATAGAACATAAGTAAAACTAACACTTATTTTTTCCTTAAGATAATTTATTGGAAATTATTGTTTTGAAAATGACATACTTTTATATTTTTGAGCCCCTAGCTCAATGATATCCGAAGAACACGATGAATTTCATTTGTGTTGACTTCTTGTTTAAAAAGCAAAACCTGTTTTTTTGAAATATAGCCCTACTCAGCTAATGAAACTTTTTCTCCAAATGAGCATTTTAGATAAATTTATTTCAATTTAAAAAGAAAAACATAGCTAAGAATTATTGAAAAGTAAAATGCTCAATTTATAGATTTGGTCTTGTTACTTTTCCAGTCTCTCAAATACTTAATACTATTATAGCAAACAAACAAATAAATAAAATATAAGCAGGTTGATAAATTTTAGTCTGAGTCCAAATAATCTTGACTGTCCTCAAGATTTTTGTGCTTAACACTGTGTTCCCAAGAAATACTAGTTCAGTCTGGAAAAAGTTCAGCCATTGTTAATACAAAGAGAATGGTTTGCATGATATCAAGGTAACCTGGCAGCCAATGAGAGTAGACTGGAATGCACATGCATAAACAATGACGACTTCACTGTACTAGTCATTGGGGGGCCATAGATACTGTTGAGTGAGCAAATGTATTTTGTGGCCATCACATTCAAAATCACTAAGTGAGTAGAGCAATAAATCTGCATCAGATTTTGTGTTAAGCTTGAACATTCCTCCATAGAAACTATTCAGATGATTTGGGAGGCTGCAGCTATGAGCAACTCATGATTGGCAGCTTCATCACAACAATGTACCCATTCATGCATCATGTCTCATGCAGAGTTTTTTGGCAAACCATCAAATCACCCAGGTGACTTATACCCCTTAAAGCCTTGATTTAGCACCCTGAAACTTCTGTCTTTTCCCCAAAACTAAAATCACCTTTGAAAGAGAAAAGATTTTAGACCATAGATGAGATTCAGGAAAATACAATGGGGCAGCTGATGGTGATTGAGAGAACTGTGTGAGGTCCAAAGGTGCCTACTTTGAAGGGGCCCCAGGCATCATTGTCCTATGTACAGTGTTTCCTGTATCTTCTTCAATAAATGTCTATTTTTCATATTACATGGCTAGATATTTTCTGGACAGACCTCAAAGATACACTATGGACTGGAGACTGCCATTTAATTATCAGGATGATATTTGGTTATTTTCTTGTAATCCTAAATTCTCCAGCAGCCGGTTCCTACATAGGTCAAAAAGATATACAGAACACAAATAAAAGTGCAAGTTGGGCCTCAGTAACATCAGCAATGCAATCTCTCTGCCAGAAACCCTGCTTGCCCCCAAACAAGTTAGTATTGCCATTATAGAAAACATCTCTCTGAAATATGTGCTAATGCATGATTGTTTTTTAGAACACAATAGCTGTTATTGGTCATGTATATACTATTAGTTTACCTTTCCCCTCTCAGTAAAAACTGCAGTTATATATTGATGAATGCATATTATGCTATTTATATTCACACCATATCTGTCCTCTTTATATTTGAGTTTATATACATACACAGACACACATTTGTTATTTTTCCTATCTCCTATTTTTATTCTAAAAATCAATAAAAACAACTACCCTATATTTCCCATAGATTATAATACTGCACTCTCTCAAAATTTTTATGTGTATTCATGAATATGTTTAATGCAGAATGTGAGAGTAATGGTAATAACAGGTCTAAAGACTGAGTTTTCCCAGTTCCAGAGATTATAAGCATGTTGAATTAGCTTTGACAAGAAATATATTTTCAAAAAAGATTCCTATACATCTTAAATTAGAGTTACTGGTCTCTCTCTCTCCGTCTCTTTCTTTTCTTTTCTTTTCTTTCTTTCTTTCTTTCTTTCTTTCTTTCTTTCTTTCTTTCTTTCTTTCTTTCTTTCTTTCTTTCCTTTCTTTCTTCCTTCCTTTCCTTTCCTTTCCTTTCCTTTCCTTTCCTTTCCTTTCCTTTCCTTTCCTTTCCTTTCCTTTCCTTTCCTTCCTTCCTTCCTTCCTTCCTTCCTTTTCTTTCCTTCTTTCTTTCCTTCTTTCTTTCCTTCTTTCTTTCTTCTTTCTTTTTCCTTTCTTTCCTATATGGTAGTAATAGGCATTGCAGAACATTCAGAAAATGCAAAAATGTTTTAATTTGTTTCTTTGTGATGATTAGTGACAGTGAGCATTTTTTCATATGTATATAGGCCCTCTGACCTCTCTCTATGGAGAAGTGTCTATTCAGATCCTCTGCTCATTTTAAATTAGATTGTTTTTCTTATTTGTTTCACTACTTTAATGAATTTATTTATCAGTGCTAGAAGCTTTTTAGTGGAATTTTTAGTATTCTCTATATACAGTGTTATACCTTCTGAAAATAATGACAGTTTTACTTCTTCCTTTCCCATGTGAATGACTTTTACTTTTTCTTGTCTGATTTCTGTGACTAGGCTATGCTGAAGTAGAGTGGCAAAAGCAAACATCCCTGTTTCGTTTCTAATCTTAAAGGAAACACTTTTAGTTTTTATCCATTGAGAATATGTTGGCTGTGGATACGTCATAGATGATGTTTATTACCTTGAGGTGTGTTTCCTGTATTCCCACTCTGTTGAGAATTTTTATTATAAGTGGGTACTGGATTTAATTAAATGCTTTTTCTGTATGTATTGATATGATCATATGATTTTTATCCTTCATTTTGTTTATGCGCTTTATCACATTTATTGATTTGAGGATATTTTACCAACTTTTCACCCTGAGAATAATTCCTACTTGGTCATGAAGTGTGTTGTTTTCAATGCATGTCTGGATATAGTTTACTAATACTAATATTTTGTTGAGAATTTTAGCATCTATGTTCATCAGGGATGTTAGCCTATAATTTTCTTTCTTTGTAGTGTCCTTATTTGGTTTTGGAGTTAGGATGATATTGGATTCATAACATGAGTTTGGGAGTCTTTCCTCCTTTTGAATTTTTTGGAATGGTTTGAGAAGGATAGGATTAATTCTTCTGTGAATGTTTAGTAAAATTCACTTGTAAAGCCACTGGTCCAGGACTTTTTTATGTTGGGAGTTTTTTCATTACTGCTTCAATTTCATTATCCATCATAATTTCCCCTTTTCTATTCCACATAGATAATAAAATAAGGTATCAAATATGAAGTACCAATGATGTGCAGAGCTCTGGGTTACTTACTTTGCATAGATTATGCTATTTAGTCTTTGCAATGAGTTATCAGGAGAAATTAAAATTGAGAAAGCATCATATCCAAACCATGTACATCAATAGATCATTATCTTCTATTAATAAAACAAGTGTTTTAATACTAAAATTCCATGCTTTGAATTACTCCTTTTCTGACCTACTACAGTACTCACTCAGCTTACTTAAGAATCCAGTCATTCATTTTTCTCTGATTCCATCATGTGCTTCAATTCTGTCCTGAATATGAATTGTAAACTCAGGTCTCATAATGATTTGGTATCTTATCCTCCCACTGAAGTACCTATTCTTCCAAACATCCCAGTTTAGATTTTAGAATTCAAGAATTTGAAATAAAAAGGCATAATAAAAAATAATAAATAAAGTACATGTGATTCTTAAAGTTATAGAATTTGAAATGGAACCTTAAAACTTAAAACACTAGTTTTAGCTAAAACAACAATTTTAGTGACTGGGAATAGAAAGGTAGGTTAAGACAATTATATTATATGAATTCAGACTATTTGTTTGTAGGAACCAAATAATATGTAGACGCCAATGATAACTTTTTCACTTTTCCTTGCAGTTGTGCAGATACAGGTATAGCTGTTTTATGGTTTATTTAATTTTTAACAGGGGAAAATAAAGGTAACACATATTAAATGCCTTGGTGGAAGAAAGGCAAATGACTAAGGTTACTGAATATTTTTAGGGCTATTAAAATATCAAAAATACCATTTTAAAGTCTTAGCCTATAATAGATACATTGAAATTACTCTTTCTGAAGGTTATATAATTAGTAAGTAGCACAGCCAAATTCAAACACAAGTGTGTGCCTCCAAAAGCTATGCATTTCCCCTCATGCCTCCCAGTTTTTAAATTGTCTGCAAGAGATAATTACAATCCCCATTAGATTGATTGTGTTAAATATGCATGATTCCTTCATGCTGTTGAGGCTTCTACTATTTCACTGCACTGGGGTGTGGTGAGCAGTTAACAATCTGGTTTCCCTTGGCACTACTTTGCCAAAGATAAAACCATTCACATTCACCTTTGCATGTGGCAGATGGTCTTTTCAAAGGAATCTGCGCAATAGTAAGAAAGTGAAGCTACAGAGTATTTTCTCTGTGTGTACTGCTTTAGATTCCTTTGGATTAATTATTTCATTGTTTCTCTTATATTTACCAAGTCTGCACTTTAGTGCTATTAACTTTATGAACACCTTTTTCTCTCTATCATACCCCAACTCACTCTCTTTTCTGCTGAACTATGATCAGAGTCTAACAAGTTATATGCTTTATTTAGTGTTTCTATTGATTTTCAAAACAAGCTCTAAAAACTTGCATTCCTGAATCTAACTGTGAAATTCAATCACACCAATCAATACCCTTTACTTTATACATATTAAAACAGACAAGTGACTTTTTAAATTACATGTTTTCTTCCTAAGCTAAATATACAATGCACATTCTTCTTGGTGTTTTCAAGTCACAGTTGTATCTTCTTAATTTCTTCTCAAAATAAAGTTTTTGCTTCTTTATATACCATTGAGGCAATATTATGATGAATGCTGAGTTGGACTCTAATCTGCCATCTTCCAATTTGTCAGCCAAGTTCTCCTCTCAAAAAAATGCATCACTGAAAATGTTGCAAAGTAGCAGCATGGTTTCTAGATTCCCAGTGGAGATATCACTGGAACATGAGAAAAAATGGTGCCTTAACTTGATAAATGTCACATGGGAGCCAGAGAAAAAGAATGACTACTGAAATACACACCACTATTCTTGGTAGGTACTTTTAGATTAGAATCACAGTCAGTATTAGTTTTGATATCATAACTTCTGTGGCATTGATAAGTATTCATGACTATGCAATTATTTTTCAGACTTTCCAAGACTCTTGAATTTCTATAGTAGAATGAAGATGGAAAATCTGACCAGCTCTGAAAGGTGTGACATGAACACAGCTCCAACTAAGGAATGTACCCAAGCTCCAGTTTCTATGAGCAGGTTTCAATCTATACCTGATACAATGGTGACATTAAGATAGGGAATGTGACCCAAGTCAGAATTCTTTTTAAAGGGGTTGCATTATTGATATGTAATCAGAAATTAGGTGAACACCTTTGGGTTTTTTTTAAATGTTTGCTAAAAGTCAGATGTTAAACATTAACTGTGGTGATTATTATAGGTAATGTAGACATAAAATTGGAGCATTGCAAGCAAAAAGGACTTTGTGAGTTGGGCTGAATAATAATTATCTCAGCTCTTCTACTTTACCTTCTCATTTTGATCTGGCATAGATAATTGTGGGATTACTTCTCCTCCTTCTTCTTCATTCCTATCTCTCCCTCCTCTCTTTAACTCCCTTCTCTCTCCCCTTTTGTTTTCTCTCATTACATTTTTCCTTTATTCAAATGGGGAAAATGACAATTTCTAACAGAGTTCTAAATCTTATCTAAATTTGGCCTGTTGACATGTAGACTAGGAGGTGTTTTTAATGATATTATAAAGCAGAATTACTTTAAGAAGCTACCTTTACCTTTTAAGTTTTATTAATATAATAAAGACAAAGCATTTTAATCAAGAAATCTGAAATTTCTAGTTCAGGTCTTCAACTCATTAAGATTTCTTTTATGGAAAATATTTACTACACTGAGTTATAGCTAAATTAAATAAGGTGAATGGATCTCTCCTAAAGGGATAAACTAAATTAAACTGGGATGAAACCAAATCTAATTGTATTGCATCTTAATAATTAAGCAGCAAGAATTCTTAGTGTGCCTCCACCTCTTTGCTTTAATAACACTCACATTTTATCAGTGTGGCTGACATTCTGTACTTTTTTAAGGGAAACCCGAAATAAAACATTAAAAACTAAAGTACTTTTAAAGATTATTCATTTTTGTTAATGATGTGTGTTCATATTTCTCAGATAAAAGTGTTATAAAGTATACTAATTATATATTATTATTTATTATGCATGATCTTGATAAATGAGTTTCTTTATATTTTATGTGTTTATTTATTCAACATTCATTAAGCAACTACTTACATGCTAGATTCTGGGTATGCAAAGAATAACTTCCTTTCAAGTTGGTCTTTAGTCTATTTGGACAGACCTATAAACTAATGAAAATAGGTAAATAAAGTGATAGATTAGTAGATAGATAATAAGTAGTGAGGGCTTTTTAGTAAAAAGCTTCATAGAAGATGCTTTGAAACACAAAAGAAAAAGTGATAAATTTTAACTGGGGAAAATCCAGTGCAGGTTTACATTGAGTTTTTGAAATCAAATAGTGAATGAGAAGGCCAATCTAAGCAAAACACTACCTAATACTTCTTAGGCACCCAATATGCATTGCACATAATGTAGAAAAACTGAGGACTAGAGAGGCATGTAACATATTACGGTCAAACTATTTAGTGGAGGAGTTCAAATTGGAACTCAAATAATTAGAGTTTAGAATCTACACTCTTAATCTAGATAGCAACACTCCAAGTGAATGGTAATATGAACTCTGATTGATTGTTTTGGATTTTATGATCTAAGAATTTTGGGTACCTATGGTGATGAGGCTAGAGATGTTACTATAGTTCCTTTTTATCTGGCAGCAGCAGATATTATTTATTTATTAGATCTCAACTTATATGCCAGCTTCTTTAGTAAGCTTCAGTCACTGGGCCTCTTCACCACAGATTTAGTTGGGTACCCATCTTTACCAGCTATCCATTTATTGCTTCTGAGCTCCAAAATCAATTTTTTGATTGCCTCATGAAAATGGATCTGGGTCTTTAAATATATTTTTCTTTGGTTAGCACATTTTAAACTTTGTTAATGACAGAGAAATATTAGGAGAAAAGGGTTTTGCTCCCTATTTCCCTTGAGCTCTGCTCAGGCAATACCTACAGTGTGTAAGGCTTCTCCAGTGCCCAGTAATACACTTTCCTCTTCAGGCACTTTGCAGCAAAGTGTCTTTGATGAAACACCTTCTCATGACCGGTTTTCATCAACCCCAACAAGGCCTATTTCTGGAAAGTTGTAGAGGATAGATTTCCAGAAAGTTTTGCTGGTGCAATGCTACAATGATTTAGCTGCCACCCAGTGAACCATGGCAGGCCCTTGACAGCAAGGTCTGAATCTTGGTCCTGGGGAGATGAACTTAGGTTCTTTGTTCTTTCTCAGAGTTAGTGGTAGTGATTGCTCCTTATGTTTGCTATTCTGATATTCTTTAGAGTTTTCTTTACTTCTGATTTATCAATCCTTATTTATTCCAATCCTATGTTATGGTTAATAATTCTTTATAGTAAACTTTCAAATTACTATATAGTTTTCCACTTCTTTTTTTTTCCAGTTTTTATTTTAATTGTTGATCTTGTACAGTTTTCAGTCTTTTATTCTCACCCCAACCCACCACCCCAGCCCTCCCCACCTCCCTCCCATTTCCGCCCCTCCCCCGTAGTTTTTGTCCATGAGTCCTTTATAGTTGTTCCTGTAAACCCTTCCCCTTTTCCCCTGAAATTTCCTCCCCTCTCCCCTCTGGTGACTTTCAGCCTGTTCTCAATTTCAATGTCTTTGGTTATAGTATGCTTGTTTGTTTGTTTTGTTGATTAGATTCCTGTTAAAGGTGAGATCATGTGGTATTTATCTTTCACTGCCTGGCTTATTTCACTTAGCATGATGCTCTTAAGTTCCATCCATGCCGTTGCAAAGGGTATGAGCTCCTTCTTTCTTCACGCTGCATAGAATTCCATTATGTAAATGTACCACAGTTTTTTGATCCATTCGTTTACTGATGGGTATCTAGGTTGCTTCCAACACTTGGCTATTGTAAATTGTGCTGCAATAAACATAGGGGTGCATAGGTTCTTTTGGATTGGTGTTTCAGGGTTCTTAGGATATAATCCAGGCAGTGGAATTGCTGAGTCAACAGGTATGTACATTTTTAGTTTTCTTAGAAAATTCCATACTGTTTTCCATAGTGGTTGTACCAGTCTGCACCCCCACCAACAGTGCACTAGGGTCCCCTTTTCTCCACAACCTCTCCAGCACTTGCTGTTTGTTGCTTTGTTTATGAGGGCCATTCTGACTGGTGTCAAGTGGTATCTCATTGTGGTTTTAATTTGCATCTCTCTGATAGCTAGCGATATCGAGCATCTTTTCATATGTCTCTGGATCCTCTGTATGTCCTCCTTGGAGAACTGTCTGCCCAAGTCCTTTGCCCATTTTTTAATTGGGTTGCTTTTCTTCTTAGAGTGGAGTCGTGTAAGTTCTTTATATATTTTGGAAATTAAACCCTTATCTGAGGTATCATTGGCAAATATGTTTTCCCACACAGTTGCTTCTCTTTTTATTTTAATACTGTTTTCCTTGGCCATGCAGAAGCTTTTTATTTTGATGAGATCCCATTTGTTTATTCTTTCGTTTATGTCCCTTGCTTTAGGGGACATATCCATAAAAATGTTGCTGTGTGGAATATCTGAGATTTTCCTGCCTATGTTCTACTCTAGGACTTTAATGGTGTTACGGCTTATGTTTAAATCTTTTATCCACCTTGAGTTTATTTTTGTGTATGGTATAAGTTGGTGCTTGAGTTTCATTTTCTTGCACGAAGCTGTCTAGTTCTCCCAACACCACTTGTTGAAGAGGCTATTTTTACTCCATTTTATGTTGCTCCCCCTTTTTTGAATATTAATTGACCGTAGAGACTTGGGTTTATTTCTGGGCTCTCTGTTCTGTTCCACTGGTCCACGTGCCCGTTTTTATGCCAGTACCAGGCTGTTTTGATTACAGTGGCCTTGTAATACATTTTGGTATCAGGTATTGTGATCCCTCCTACTTTGCTCTTCTTTCTCAAGATTGCTGCAGCTATTCTGGGTTGTTTATTGTTCCATATAAATTTTTGAAGTGTTTTTTCTATGTCTGTGAAATATGCCATTGGTACTTTAATAGGTATTGCACTGAATCTGTAGATTGCTTTGGGTAGTATGGACATTTTGATGATGTTAATTCTTCCAATGCATGAACACAGTATGTGTTTCCATTTATTTGTGTCTTCTTTGATTTCTTTCTTCAGTGTTGTGTAGTTTTCTGCATACAGGTCTTTTACATCCTTGGTTAGGTTTATTCCTAGGTATTTTATTTTTCTTTTTGCTATATCGAATGGGATTTTTTCTTGATTTCTGCTTCTGTTGTTTCATTGTTGGTATACAAAAATGCCTTTGATTTCTGGATATTGACTTTGTATCCGGCTGTTTGGCCAAATTCATTTATTAGGTCGAGAAGTTTTTTTGCCAAGTCTATAGGATTTTCTATGTATACTATCATGTCATCCGCAAACAATGATAGTTTTGTTTCCTCCTTTCCAAGTTGGATGCCTTTTATTTCCTTTTCTTGTCTAATCACTGTGGCTAATACTTCCAATACTATATTGAATAGAAGTGCTGAAAGTGGACAGCCTTGTCTTGTTCCTGATTACAGTGGAAAAGAATTTAGTTTTTGCCTGTTGAGTATGAGGCTGGCTGTAGGTTTCTCATATATAGCCTTTATTATGTTGAGGAATGCTCCCTCTATTCCCACTTTGCTGAGTGTTTTTATCATAAATGGGTGCTGTACTTTATCAAATGCTTTTTCTGCATCTATTGATATGATCATGTGATTTTTGTCTTTGCTTTTGTTTATGTGATAAATTACATTTACTGATTTGCGAATGTTGAACCATCCTTGCATCCCTGGGGTGAATCCCACTTGGTCATGGTGTATGATCTTTTTAATGTATTGTTGGATGCGGTTTGCCTATATTTTGTTGAGGATTTTAGCATCTATGTTCATCAGCGATATTGGCCTGAAGTTCTCCTTCTTTGTTGTGTCTTTATCTGGTTTTGGGATTAGGATGATGCTGGCTTCATAAAAAGAGTTTGGGAGTCTTCCATCATTTTGGATTTTTTCAAATAGTCTGTGAAGAATAGGGGTTAGCTCTTCCTTAAATGCTTTGTAGAATTCTCCTGTGAAACCATCTCGTCCAGGGCTTTTGTGTGTCAGGAGTTTTTTGATTACTGATTTAATTTCATCAGCTATTATTGGTCTGTTCAGGCTTTCTGTTTCTTCTTCATTGAGTTTTGGAAGATTATATTTTTCTAGAGACCTGTCCATTTCACCTAGGTTTTCAAATTGCTTGGTATACAGTTCTTCATAGTAATTTCTTACAATCCTTTGTATTTCTGTGGTGTCGGTTGTAATCTCTCCTCTTTCATTTCTGATTGTGTTTATTTGAGTCCTCTCTCTTTTTTTCTTGATGAGCCTGCTTAAAGGCTTGTCGATTTTGTTGATCTTTTCAAAGAACCAACTCCTGGATTCATTGATCTTTAGGACTGTGCTTTTAGTCTCTATGTCATTTAATTCTGCTCTGATCTTGGTTATTTCCTTCCTTCTACTTGCTCTGGGCTGTCTTTGTTGTTGTTCCTCCAGTTCTTGTAGGTGAAGGGTTAGGTTGTTTGTTTGAGATGTTTCTATCTGTTTTTAGGTAGGCCTGTATTGTTATAAGCTTCCCTCTGAGGACTGCCTTTGCTGTGTCCTCAGCATAAGTTTTGGGTCGATGTGAGTTCATTATCGTTTGTTTCCAGAAACTTTTTGATTTCATTCTTGACCCATTCATTGTTTAATAGCATGCTATTCAATTTCCATGATTTTGAGGGTTTCGGATTTTTCCCCTTGGTGTTGGTTTCTAGTTTCAGTCCCTTGTGGTAGGAGAAAATACTTGGTATGATTTCAATTTCCTTGAATTTGTTGAGGCTTGATTTGTGTCCTATCATGTGGTCTATCTTTGAAAATGTTCCATGTGCATTTGAAAAGAAAGTGTATTTAGCTTCTTTGGGATGAAGGGCTCTATATATATCAGTTAAGTCCATTTCCTCTAGAGTGTTGTTCAATGCCACAATATCTTTATTGATATTTTGTTTGGAAGATCTGTCCATTTTTGACAGTGTGGTGTTAAAATCACCTACTATAATTGTGTTGCTATCAATATCTTTCTTGAAGTCCTCTAAAATTTTTATTGATGTATTTAGGTGCTCCTCCATTGGGTGCATATATATTTCCAATATTTATGTCTTCTTGGTGGATTCTTCCCTTGAGTATTATGAAGTGACCTTCTGGGCCTCTCTTTATGGCCCTTCTTTTGAAGTCTATTTTGTCTGATATGAGTAGTGCTACCCCAGCTTTATTTTCCTGACCATTTGCTTGGAAAATTTGTTTCCAGTCCTTCACTTTGAGCCTGTGTGTGTCTTTGTTCCTGAGGTGGGTTTCTTGTAGGTAGCATATGTGTGGGTCATGCTTTCTTATCCATTCAGCTATTCTATGTCTTTTGATTGGAGCATTTAATCCATTTCCATTTAAGGTTATAATCGATAGATATTTATTCATTGCCATTTTCGTACCTGTGTTCCTCTCTCTCTTTCTCTCTCTGTCTTTTCCTTTCATCCCTTAAAACAGTCCCTTTAGTATCTCTTGCAGAATTGGTTTGGTAGAAGTGTATTCTTTTAGACTTCTTTTGTCTGGGAAGCTCCTTATTTGGCCTTCTATCTTGATTGAAAGCCTTGCTGGCTAAAGTAGTGTGGGTTGCAGGCCTTTGGTTCTCATTGCTTGGAATATTTCTTGCCATTCTCTTCTGGCTTGGAGCGTTTCCATTGATAAGTCAGCTGCTAACCTTATCAGGGTTCCCTTGTATGTTACTTCCTTTTTGTCCCTTGCTGCCTTTACGATTCTCTCTTTGTCTTGGAATTTTGCCATTTTAATTATGATGTGTCTTGAAGTGGGCCTGTTTGGGTTCCCCTTGATTGGGACTCTCTGTGTTTCCTGGATTTGTGTGGCTTTTTCTCTCACCAAATTAGGGAAGTTTTCCGTCATTACTTTTTCAAATAGGTTTTCTATTCCTTGTTCTTCTTCTTCTCCTTCTGGTAACCCTATTATATGGATATTATTCCGTTTCATGTTGTCTTGCATTTCTCTTAAACTCTCTTCGTTCTTTCTGAGCCTCTTTTCCTTATCTTGCTCATTCTGAGTGTTTTTTTCTATTTTGTCCTCCAACTCACTGATACGATCTTCTGCTTCATCGATTCTGCTTTTCATTCCTTCTACTGTGTTCTTCAGTTCAGAAATTGTGTTCCTCATTTCCTCTTGGCCCTTGTTGATTATTTCTATTTCTTTTTTTCATGTTGATATAGTTTGCACTGAGTTCATCGTAGCTTCCCTGTAGTTTCTGGTAGCTCATTGAGAGTTATTGAGCTTCCTGACAACCATTGCTTTGAACTCGATATCTGATAGTTGACTTGCCTCTGTTTCATTTAGCATTCTTTCTGGAGCTTCCTCCTTTCCTTTCATTTGGGGATTGTTTCTTTGTCTTCCCATTGTTTGTAAGACTCTTGTTGTTAGCCTCAACTTCTTAAATTGATCTGTTCTGCCTCCCTGGGTTTGTGATATGATCTTCTGTGGTAGAATACCTGTGAGATTCAGTGGTGGATTCTCCTTCGGATATCCCGTTGTTCACAGTTTCTACTGTCTCATCAGCTGGGATACCCTCTTTTTGGGGGCCAACTCTGTTTTTTTTTTCACAGTTCCAGGCTTTTTTGTTTGTTTGTTTGTTTCGTCTCACTCGTGGGTATTTAAAAAGAGAAGAGGGAGGAAAATGAAAAAAGAAGAAAGAAGAAAAAAGAGAAAGGTAGAACAGATAAGATTGGAAAGAAAGGAAGAGGGAATAAAACAAGAAAGAATTAAAGAGAGGCAAAAGGAATTGGGTAGTAAAGAAGAAGATAAAAATAATAAAGAAGGAATAATTAAAACACTTATATAAATAGGCACACAAACAAAAAAACACAAACTAGTGAAACTAAAAACAAACACACACACAAAAAAAAATACAAATAACCAAAAAAAAAAAAAGGAACAAACAAAACAAAACAAAATAATCAAAAAAAAAAAAAAAAAAAAAAACCCTCTTGTTGTTTTCAAACTTGCCGAGCCAGTTTTTCTGGTCTTGCTGGCTGCAATGGCTGAGGGGTGATCTTACTGCTCTTCTCTGTGTTCAGAACTCAGTCCTCATTGTTCTAAGTATCTCAGCATTAATAGGCGCCTCTCCCCACAGGGCTTCCAGCGTGTGTTCTGAGCCTCCTGGTGTGTGCGCACTTCCCCGAGTTTATGGGTGTGTGCTCGGTTCTCCAGTCGTGCACAGCCACCTGCCTTGGCCCCTGTGGCTTTCTGTGGTCAGGCACAGCCGCCTGCCTTTGCCCCTGCATGGCGCCTATGGACCTGAGCTGTCCACGTTCGAGCACCCACCCCTGCACTGGCAATTATGGCTCCACAGCTGTCTCCAGTGGCTAGCACCTATGTTTTCGCCAATGCCCACGATCCCGAGACCATGTGTGCGTTCCTGTGTGGGTGCCTATTTTCATGCAGCTGTCTCACTTCACACGCGCCTCTGTCTGGGGTTGGGGCGACTATGCTTTCGCAGTCACCTGGAGACTACGAAAACTTGGTTCAAAGTCGCGTAGTGACCTGGTGCGGGGCACCCACTTTCGCTTGGCCGCAGTTGCGAGGTGGCCCCTGAGATCTCCCAGCCCATTCAGCGGCTGACCCAGCTCCCTCCCCAGAGCCCTGGGGCAGGCTTGGTGTAGCACCAGGCCAGAGCCTCAGCCGCCCCACTCTCCGTGCTGATCCCTGGGCTCCTATTGTTCTGAAGAGCTCTCCTTACCGCTGGTTTTTCAATGTCCGCTACAATTTTTGTTCTCTTGTTCTCAAATATGCTGTGTTATTGTTCCTTGTCTGCTCTGTTCTTTTGTAGATGGGCCAGGTTTTTCTCCCATGTGTAGGGAGGAATGGCATCTGCTCCCTCCTACCACGCCGCCATCTTCCCTCCAGTTTTCCACTTCTGATTGGACTCATATTAATTCACTATCTAATATAGTCTCACAAGCCAATTTTTGTCCTCTCAATTTACTCATCACATCATATTGTAAGCTCCTTTCAAGGCCAGTTTTCTCCATATAACTTTAGTTAGTTCATAGTAAATATCTAGTTATTATATACTGAACAAAAGAAAGACTAAAAAAAGCATTGCCCAACATTTGCCTGCATTGTACCCTTGTGAAAGTCTTAACACTCTAAAATATCTAATTATACATATATATGTATATATATATATATATATATATATATAGCTCCTCAAATATAAGTGAAAGGTTTCTGCATATTTAAAAAAGTTGATCCAAATCAACCAAATAATATAAAAGATGAACATAGTAAAAGGTTGAGTACAAAAGTGTAAAGATTTTATCACATATGATTGTCAATAGAGCTTATCACACTAAGTTGTCTAAGTCAGGACCTCCTAAGAATGTAGGTATGAATAAAATGCCAAAATTTAGTGTGCTTATGCAGCTTCTTGCTTCACATTGAATCAAATTTTTAATATTGATTTTTTACAAAACTTTTCTTTGTATAAAGAATGTAGTATAATGTCATATTTATGATATACCTAATGTTATCTAAATGGCTTCAGATTTAGCTCTTTAGCAAGGGGAAAATGGCAATAGTAACAAACAGACGAAAGAAGATTTAATAAGACCGTCTGAAGGAGGATAGTAGTTAGAAAAACAATCACTGTATTTTCCTTAGTAGCCTATGCTCACAATTTCTTCCCCTCCTAATTTGGTCTGGTAGGAAATTCACCATAACTATCTCAAGAGGATGATAATGGAGCAGAAAACAAATAAAAATGCAATATGTAATTTTTAACTTCTATTTCAGGCACTAAATAATAGATTTGGAAGAATGTAACTATTTAGAATCAGTATTCCTCATTAATTCTACTTGGAACATGAAAATCTAGACAGCACTTTACTGTACTGACAAAGGGGGGGAGAGTTATAAAGGGAAAGAGAAGCATAGAGTCCAGTGGCTCTGTGATAAGACTCTATGCCATGTTCTTCCCCTGCCAAATACCAATGGCAGGAATGCCAGAAAACTCATATTCCAAGCTGAGATAATTAGAATATTTATGGGGCTTCATCTAGTAGTATTACCAATAATAGTTTAAAATAATTATGGACCAGAGACTACTGCATGACTCCTATTTTCCCCCTTAATAGATACATTATTTTAATTTCTTGTTCTTTTCCTACTACTTTATTTATTTATTTATTTAAAGGGAAAATAATTTTACATTCTACTTTATGAATTCTAGATCAACAAGGGCCATATTGACACAGATGTAGAAATTATTATTATTTTAAAGATTTTATTTGTTTATTTTTAGAGAGAGGGAAAGAGAAAGAGAGGGAGAGAACATATATGTGTGAGAGAAACATCAATCAGTTGCCTCTCGTATGTGCCTTGACCAGGGACTGAACCCCCATACACCTGACTGGCAATTGACATGGCAACCTTTTGCTTTGCAGGATGATGTCCAACCCAGAGATCCCCACCAGTCAGGGCTAGATGTAGATATTATTACAAAATCTTGTATTTTGAGTCTTTTGTAAATTTTCCTGGTAGAGGAATAAATGTATTCTGTACTTTGATGGAAGCAAAATAACAATTTGTAACCAAAGTTAATCCATAACAGGTTGTATTATTGTTTCCAATTATTTGCTGCTGCACCTATAACAGGAGTATACATTTCTATCCAAAGTCATGTTAATTGTTCTGGTTTTTGGTAAGAGAGATATTATTATTTCTCTCCATCCCATTGTCATAATATTCTGTCATGTGACTTGCTTTGACCTGTGCAATAGGAGAAATGACACAAGGTATTGTGAACAGAAGCTTTAAGATCCATCTTGTGATCCTTCTAGTTATCTTGCATTTCACTCTGTGTCCCCCAAAATAGCATGATTCTAGACTATGAAAAGACCCCTACTGAAAGCTAGCTAATGAAATATAGAAGGCACTAGGTCTAGTCCAGAATCTGAAAAAAAACTAGAGTATCTATAGCCTTAAGCACAAATAAACTAGAGAAATCTAACAATTTTAGTGCTACCTAGTGCTATTTAACCTTCATGACTTAATCCATGGATCTTTATTGAACTTTAAATACTTTCAGATTATAAATTTATGTAGGGGACCATCCATGTTCTGTAGGGGATTATGGATGTTCAGTAGTATTTCTTATCTTTTTCTGAGTAGTGCATGGAGGGTATCCAGATCAATAAATATCTGCTAAGGCTACTCCGAGGTGCTTGAGAGTTTAGTGCAAAGCTAAGACATTGAGTACACAATCTGAGAACTAATGATTTCCTATTTAACACTCAAAGGAAGAGTAAAGTATTAGAATGGGACTAATTTTCTAAAAGCTTTGAAGAAGAGTAATCAAGCATAGTATTCTAGGAGGGAACAATACCATTTTTAAAGTAAATTGCAAATTTTTAAGATGAGTTCTAAGTAAGAAAAGTAAATAGACATTGGTAACATGCTGAGATACTATATAAATGGCAGTGAGTCAGTGAAAATTTTGTGAATAAAGCCTGCTGATTTAGGTCAACATTAAGAAATTATGGAAAAAAATAAAGATGATAATCTTTAAATTCTTTATTCTTTTACTGCACAAAAAGTGATTATCCTAGTTGCCTAATTGTAGAGAATAAAGAAGCTCAAAGATTAGCACTTGAATTTTCAGCACACCTTATGAAACTGGTAACAGAAAATATGCATTTTTAATCTGTACAGAAACTGAATTATATTCATGATGCTTAAGCCCCCAAAAGTTATTAATTTAGTAAGAATTGGTCATTCCCAACATGTTAAAGCACCTATCTTTATTATTATTATTATTATTATTATTATTATTATTATTTTGCTATTATATCATGAACCCTGACAGGCCATGTATTGTGTCTTTATTTACTTATTTTTTAATAAGCCAAGATATAACACTCTGCCTAGAACAGAGGCAATACTTACCTGTATTAAACGCTGAATGATTGAATTGATGAAATTGACAATTATCTTGCCTCTAACCACTCTCCTATAAGTAGCATACACAAACTATGCTCATACAAGTATCTTTTTTCTTTGAGTTAAGGAAGCGTTAAATTTTTTGGTGATGAATGAATACTGAGGTATTCACTTCTTTATTTTCCTTTAGCAGTGAATAAGTGTTTATGGACATTCAAATAGTGGAAATTATGGCCATTATTAAAACATATACAGTACAAAAGTGGGAGGATTATGATTTACCTCTTCTAAAGGGTTTATTGAAAGCTTGTGTCCCAAAAACATAATAATGTGAGTGGGCAATGACAGCCTAAATAATGTGCATATACTTTTTCAAGATAGCAAAAGTGGGTTCCATACCCTACTTACTGTTTATTTTTAAGCTAACAGGTTTATTATCTCCAAAGAAAGGAAAATACTTGTGGAAGTTAGAAGTTTTTAATTAGGAAATAACATCTCTTGGTATTTCTTCCGTAAAGTCCCATAAAGGTCCAGATGTTGAAATATTAATATATTTACGAAACATGTGATAGTCAGAAGCAGAGTGAATGCTGTAATGGTAGGCAATGGAGGCATCAGTTGTTACAAGGCAGAATGAGAACACATTCTTATGAAGTTAGGATGTACCATAGCATGCCTGTTAATGTTTAAGTAGGAAACCAAATTCTCTGCCTGTACCAATATTTACATTTCCCTCGGAAAGTATCTATTACATATTACTTGTCCAATCTATTGGGCATTAGAAACAGCTTTGATAAAGAGATTGCAGAATAATGGAAAAGCCCAGGATTAGAAACAAAGAATTGGGGTTAGGAAGAAGGAAACAGAACCAACATTTGTTCAACAATTGACCAAATGCCAAGTGCTATTGTAAGTGTTATCTGATTCAATTTAATCCCCTCAATAAATCAAACCCAGAGATAAATGCAGTTCACTTTGAAAGGTATGAAATAGAATCAGAGAGGTGATGGAAATGACTAGATGTCACACAGCTGTTATTGCTGTGCCAAGACATAAAATCATGCCTGTCTTATAACCAACTTCTGCACTCTATTCCTGCCCTGGTTGGTGTGGCTCAGTGGATTGAACCTCAGCTTGGTAACTAAAAGGTCGCTGGTTAGATTTGTAGTCAGGGCACATGCCTGGGTTGTGGGCCAAGGCTCCCAGTTAGGGCCGCGTGGTTTCTCTCCTTCTCTTTCCCCCTCCCTTCCCCTCTCTCTAAAAAATAAGTAAAATCTTTAAACTCCATTCCTGCTTCTGCTGCTAATGAGCTCTAAGAACTTTTGTGAGTCACATTCCCAAAGTCTTTGCTTTGGTTTCCTATTCTGTCATACTTAGATAATACCACTTATTATTATAATAATATATTCAGGTATTGGCATTTAATTTAGATGTGTTGTAGTTGTTCTGTTGATAAAGTGAGATAAGTCTCTGAGTTCCTTTTTAACAAACAGAAGCACTGTGCAATATATTACTTGTAACTACTCGCAGTTAATTTACTCACAATGGAGAGAGGGCCACTGCCTTAACAGTATTGGCCTCTCTGCCTCCTCATTCCTCATGAAACACACCTAAAGACACAAACTAAGCCATTACCAACAATAAAACTAAAATGTGATCTTTATGTGCCTAACCCCTTGCCTCTTACTGTTTCAGAATTTGAGAAGGAGGGATTTAATTCTTTTTTCCTGAAATTTGTTGTTGCCATTCCTGTTTATTTGTTCTTCATTTTCATCTACCAATTTGTGGATATAAGCCCTTTGAAAATGTCATATTTTGGATGTGACATGATTTTTTAACTTAATCATTGGTATCAATTTTAAAGTATTTCTATGTATTCATGTAAATCTTGGTTCTTACAAACAATTTAAACCGTTGCATTAGAAAAAATAGAAAAAAGAGTATGAGAAAATATTTTAAGTAATTGCACAATTTACTTTTCTTCTAGGCACTAAACTTTAACATATGCTAGCAACAAAATATACTTGCACTCTTTGGAAACAGTTGGGAGATTTAGTATGTGTTACCAAAATATCTACTTATTGTTCTCTAGTACAATATACAATATTTTTCTGAGTATGGGCTTGTTATAACAATTCATGTAATAAATACACTAAATGCCTAAAAAATAAATTAGATGATTTGTAGGCAACATCTTACATATATAAAATTTCAAGGAACACTTGTCATGTAAAATTATATTCAGGCTCATAAATACATTTTAAAGTTCTTATTAACCACAGAATAAAATAATAAATATTATTACTTTATTTAGAAAATATATCTATTTATTTAGAGAAACACTGTTCTTTTTGGATACTTCAATAAACACTTTATATATTTTTTTAAGTTAAACAAAATGTCCTAATTATTATTGCATTCTTAGAACTCTGCCAAGTTGCTTAATTGTGATTGATATCTTCATTCATTTGAGTCTTGTCTAGTTTCTGGCACAGAGGTCCTCAAATCTTGGAATTTTTCTGAGTAATGAGGGCAACAAAGGTAACTTTTGTTATGTTAATGAGGCAACTACTATAAAGCACTAAAGGATGGGGATTGGTTGCCAGAGAGGAGCCAACCATCTGATTAGATTTTCAACCTGTGTGCCACAAGAATTTTTAAGACATGCAATACCTGATTATTTAAGCAGGGCACTGACCTCTTTTCCCTTAGATTGTCAAATAAAAACAATCACAGCAGTCAACACAATAGCTCTCCGATGTGAATGCCTGCATCTTGAATCGTAAATATACAGGTTCTGGCACAAATAATGCCCTTGTTTTATTACAAAGTCTTTTATTACAAAATTATAAGCATGCAATGCTGTAACATAACAATATCACACTCAAGCACACCATGTGACATTTTAGGTGAAATGAAAACTATAAGTTATTACACCCACATTATTATCCTACCAACCACACTCAAGCAGGTATTACTTCTGATGGACCCTGTATATAGGTCACATAATAGAGTTGCATCTTATTGGTCATGTTTCATAATAAAGTTGCATCTGATTGGTACCAGAAATCCTAATACAAGTACAGACACCTGATTTTTCAAAAGGTCACTTTGGAGCAAAACGGGTAGGTAAATTATTATTATTATTATTATTATTATTATTAACCTCAATAAAAATACCCTTTTTGTCAAATTGGCAAAAAATATATGTTTTTAGGAGTGCTGCAGAATTATGGTAGTTAATTTATGTGTCCATGAGATTACAAAAGGTTAAAAATCTCTGGATTAGAGGGTTGGAACTTCCATTTCACCTCCTGAACTCCCAGGAGCTGGGAGGGGCTGGAGGTTGGGTAACCAGTGAGGTAATCACTCATGCCTTTGTAAGGAAGTCTCCATAAAAACCCAAAAGAAACTTACAGAGATAGTAGTTTAGTTGCTTTATTATTTGCCTTCTTGAGCAGTGGTTCTCATTTAAAGTTGGAAGAAAAGACTCTAGATTTAGTAAACAGAACTGTTCTAAACATTACAAAACAAAACCCCAAAGGACAGAGTTTGGAGAAGTTCTGTTTTTGTGAACATGTGGCTATATGGTGAGGGAGTTGTGCTTGGAGAGAATATGGAAGTTCCACCTTCCCACATCAGACCTTGCTCTATGCGTTTCTTCCGTGTGGCTGTTCCTGAATTGGTATCAGAACCCTTTTTAGATACAGTCCTGAAGTGGGTATCATGCATGTAATAAGTGCCAAATCTCAGAAAATTTTTGTCACAAACTCTTTAATAGTCTCCTGATACTACAATCTCAGATGATGAATGGGTTTGAAGGCACAGGTTAGGTAATAAGTTAAATGACATTCATAGAATCACAGAATTTTAGAATTTGGAAGAATTTTTTTAAATTCTCATCTGAGGATGTGTTTATCGATTTTTAGAGAGAGGAAGACAGGGCGGGGGGAGAGAGACAAACATTGATGTGAGAGAGAAACAGTGATTGGTCGCCTCCCATATGCTCCTCGATAAGGGATCAAACCTCCAACCTAGGAATGTGTTCTGACCAGGAATCAGGAATCAGGAATCAAGCCTGCAACCTTTTGATGAATTGGCCAGTGCTCCAACCAAGTCAGCCTTCTGTCCAGGGCAGAATGTGGGAGAATTTTAAAGTTCTTCTAGGCTACTAATATGTCAAAGTTTAATAATTTGAATATCCCCTTTGAAATTTCCCCCTTATCTCTGAATCATCTTTGCTATTCTATATGTAATATTTTTGATAAGTTAGTTTTTTTAAATGAGTAAATATATATATATGCATAATAAAACAATCTTATATAAAAGTTGTAATAGGATATTAATTCATTTTCAAGTGAATTAATGTTAACAGACTATATATGTATGTGAATAAAATAAAATATAATGAAAATTTATGTGTATATAGAGATATATATTATATAATGCATATAGAATATATGTATACATTGTAATATTATATAAACACAAAGTCCCTAAGTCATGCGAACAATGATCTTCCTGAAAACCACTCATTTTATTTAACTCATTATCCTCTATAATAGGACATCTCTGAGAACAAATTTGAGGAAATATCTGTATTCCTGTAGTATTTGTTTACACCGAAGAGATTAAATATTTTTTCCAGGTAATAGCTTTTAAAATACAAATTATGTACCATAGAAATGTACACTTGAGATCTATATGACCACATGAACCAATATCATCCCCTCCCCCCCGCAAAAAAATAAAAATCCCTAATCAGGTGCCTCAGGTGGTTGTAGCCTAGTCCCATACATCCAAAAGTTGAGCATTCCATCCCAGGTCAGGGCACATACCTAGACTGTGGGTTTGAACTTCGGTCAGGGCACATATGAGAGGCAACCAATCAATGCTTTCCTCTCACATCGATGTCTCTCTCCCTCTCTCTCTTTTTCTCTCTTTAAAATCAATAAAAACATATCCTTGGGTGAAGTTTTAAAAAATGAAAAGAAAAACCTCTTCTCAGAAAAAATAAAGTAAAATCTATTTAAATGGAGTTTTAGAATTAATCAGATTATTTAAAATAAAAAAATATTCATGTAGAAGCCATGAAAAGATATACTCAATAAAAGTGAGCATACAAGAATTATCTCCAGCCATGGGGTCTCAAAGATCAAATTCAGTGGTGACAGAATTGATCACAATATGTCATAGCTTCTGGCATGAGCAGCTAACTAGTTTGCTGCCATACTGGATTAAAAACATTGTTAATACTGACCCGCCCCCGTTCATTAGTTTCACAGATTCCACATATAAGTGAGAAACCAAATACCACATATGGTGTTTGTCTTCCTCTGACTGGCTCATTTTACTTAGTGTGGTGCTCTCCAGGTCCATCCATGTTGTGGCAAAAGTTATCAGAAGATGGCGGCGTGGTAGGAGGGAGCAGACCCTACTCCCCCTCTACACACGGGAGAAAAACCAGACCAATCTACGTAAAGATCAGAGCAGACAAGGAACAGTAATACAGCATATTGGAGAATAAGAGGTCGGAAATTGTAGCAGACACTGAAAAACAAGCGGTAAGGAGAGCTCTTCGGAACAATAAGAGCCCAGGGTTCCAGCGCGCGGAGAACGGGGCGGCCGAGGCCCCGGCCTGGCGCTCCGCCAAGCCTGCCCCAGGGCCCTGGGGAGGGAGCTGGGTCAGCCGCTGAACCGGCTGGGAGATCTCAGGGGCCACCGCGCGACTGCGCCCGAGCAAAAGTGGGTGCCCTGCGAGGGAGCGGAAGTGGGTGCACCTCACCAGGTCACTGCGCGACTTGGAACCGAGTTTTCGTGGTCGCCGCGCAACTATGAAAGCATAGGCGCCCCAAGAGAGACAGAGGCGCGGGCGAAGTGAGACAGCTGAATGAAAATAGACACCCTCAGGGGACCGCACACGGTCTCGGGCTAGTGGACACTCGCGAAAACATAGGCGCAGGCCACTGGGGACAGCTGTGGAGCCAGAGGCGCCAGTTCACCGGCGGGTTCGCAACGCGGACAGCTCAGGCCCAAGGTGCAGGCGCCAGATAGCAGCTGGAACGCAGGCCTCTCTCAGATCCGAATGCAGGCAGCTGTGCCCGAACACTGAAAGCCTCCCAGGGACAAAGGCAGGCGGCTGTGCACGTCTGGAGAACCTAGCTCACACCCATAACCTCGGAGAAGTGCGCACACACCACGAAGTTCAGATCACACGCTGGAAACCCTGTGGGGAGAGGTGCCCACTAACGCTGGGATACATAGCACAGTGAGGACTGAGTTCTGAACACAGAGAAAAGCAATAAGATCACCCCTCGGCCATTGCAGCCAGCAAGACCTGAAAAAAACCGGCTGGCAAGTTTGAAAACAACAAGAGGGTTTGTTTTTTTTTTTTTTTTTTTTCTTTTCTTTCTTTTTTTTTTTTTAAATTAATAATTTTTTAAATTTTTTATTTCTTTAATATATTTTTATTTTTTTAAATATTTTGTTGTGCTTTGCTTGTTTTTTTTTTTTTTTTTTTTTTCTTTTTCCCCCCTTTGGCTGCTTATATTTGTGTGGGGGTGTCTGTGTGCGTGTCTCTTTTTTGTTTTGCCAGTTTGTTAGTGTCTTTTTGTTTGTAAGCCTGTATATCTATATGAGTTTTTAACTACTCCTTCTTCATTGTTTATATCTTCTTCTTTACTCCCCAACTCCTTTTGCCTTCCTTGAATTCCTTCTTCTCTTATCCCCTCTTCCTTTCTCTTCAATTTTTATCTTTTCTACCTTCCTCTTGTTTCCCCTCTCTTCTTTTTTTCATTTTCCCCCCTCTTCTTTTTGTAAATACACACGAGTGAGACAAAACAAACAAACAAGCAAGCCTGGAACTGTGGCGGGGGGAGATCCAGAGTTGGCCCCCAAAAGAGGGTATTCCAGCTGATGAGTCAGTGGAAGCAGTGAACAACAGGATATCTGAAGGAGAATCCACCATTGAATCTCACAGATATTCTACCACAGAAGGTCATACCACAAACCCAGGGAGCCAGAACAGATCAATTTAAGAAGTTGAGGCTAACAACAAGAGTCTTACAAACAATGGGAAGACAAAAGAACAATCCCCAAATGAAAGGAAAGGAGGAAGCTCAAGAAAGAATGCTAAATGAAACAGAGGCAACTCAACTATCAGATATCGAGTTCAAAGCAATGGTTGTCAGGAAGCTCAATGAGCTCTCAATGAGCTACCATAAACTACAGGGAAGTTATGATGAACTCACGGCAAACTATATCAACATGAAAAAGGAAATAGAAACTATCAACAAGGGCCAAGAGGAAATGAAGAACACAATCTCTGAACTGAAGAACACAGTAGAAGGAATGAAAAGCAGAATCGACGAAGCAGAAGATCGGATCAGCGAGTTGGAGGACAAAATAGAAAAAAATACTCAGAATGAGCAAGATAAGGAAAAGAGGCTTAGAAAGAATGAAGAGGGTTTAAGAGAAATGCAAGACAACATGAAACGGAATAATATCCGTATAATAGGAATACCAGAAGGAGAAGAACAAGAACAAGGGATAGAAAACCTGTTTGAAAAAGTAATGATGGAAAACTTCCCTCATTTGGTGAGAGAAAAAGCCACACAAATCCAGGAAACACAGAGAGTCCCAATCAAAAGGAACCCAAACAGGCCCACTTCAAGACACATCATAATTAAAATGGCAAAACTCCAAGACAAAGAGAGAATCTTAAAGGCAGCAAGGGAGAAAAAGGAAGTAACATACAAGGGGGCCCCAATCAGGTTAGCATCTGACTTCTCAATGGAAACGCTCCAAGCCAGAAGAGAATGGCAAGAAATATTCCAAGCAATGAGAACCAAAGGCCTGCAACCCAGACTACTTTACCCAGCAAGGCTTTCAATCAAGATAGAAGGCCAAATAAGGAGCTTCCCAAACAAAAGAAGTCTAAAAGAATACACCTCTACCAAACCAATGCTGCAAGAGATACTAAAGGGACTGCTTTAAGGGAAGAAAGGAAAAGACAGAGAGAGAAAGAGAGAGAGGAACACAGGTACGAAAATGGCAATGAATAAATACCTATCAATAATAACTTTAAATGTAAATGGATTAAATGCCCCAATCAAAAGACATAGAATAGCTGAATGGATAAGAAAGCATGACCCACACATATGCTGCCTACAAGAAACCCACCTCAGGACAAAAGACATACACAGGCTCAAAGTGAAGGGCTGGAAACAAATTTTCCAAGCAAATGGTCAGGAAAAAAAAGCTGGGGTAGCAATACTCATATCAGACAAAATAGACTTCAAAAGAAGGGCCATAAAGAGAGACCCAGAAGGCCACTTCATAATACTCAAGGAAAGAATCCACCAAGAAGACATAAATATTGTAAATATATATGCACCCAACGGAGGAGCACCTAAATACATCAAGAAAATTTTAGAGGACTTCAAGAAAGATATAGACAGCAACACAATTATAGTAGGTGATTTTAACACCCCACTGTCAAAAATGGACAGATCTTCCAAACAAAATATCAACAAAGATATTGTGGCACTGAACAACACTCTAGAGGAAATGGACTTAACCGATATATATAGAGCCCTTCATCCCAAAGAAGCTAAATACACTTTCTTTTCAAATGCACATGGAACATTTTCAAAGATAGACCACATGATAGGACACATATCAAGCCTCAACAAATTCAAGAAAATTGAAATCATACCAAGCATTTTCTCTGACCACAAGGGACTGAAACTAGAAACCAACCCCAAGGAGAAAAACTCAAAACCCTCAAAATCATGGAGATTGAATAGCATGCTATTAAACAATGAATGGGTCAAGAATGAAATTAGGGAGGAAATCAAAAAGTTTCTGGAAACAAACGATAATGAACTCACATCGACCCAAAACTTATGGGACACAGCAAAGGCAGTCCTCAGAGGGAAGTTTATAGCGATACAGGCCTATCTAAAAAAGACAGAAACATCTCAAACAAACAACCTAACCCTTCGCCTACAAGAACTCGAGGAACAACAACAAAGACAGCCCAGAGCAAGTAGAAGGAAAGAAATAACCAAGATAAGAGCAGAATTAAATGATATAGAGACTAAAAGCACAATCCTAAAGATCAATGAATCCAGGAGTTGGTTCTTTGAAAAGATCAACAAAATTGACAAGCCTTTAAGCAGGCTTATCAAGAAAAAAAGAGAGAGGACTCAAATAAACACAATCAGAAATGAAAGAGGAGATATTACAACCGACACTGCAGAAATACAAAGGATTGTAAGAAATTACTATGAAGAACTGTATGCCAAGAAATTTGAAAACCTAGGTGAAATGGACAGGTTTCTGGAAAAATATAACCTTCCAAAACTCAATGAAAAAGAAACAGAAAGTCTGAACAGACCAATAACGGCTGGTGAAATTGAATCAGTAATCAAAACACTCCCGACGCACAAAAGCCCTGGACCAGATGGCTTCACAGGAGAGTTCTACAAAACATTTAAGGAAGAGCTAACCCCTATTCTCCACAGACTATTCCAAAAAATCCAAAATGATGGAAGACTCCCAAACTCTTTTTATGAAGCCAGCATCATCCTAATCCCAAAACCAGATAAAGACACAACAAAGAAGGAGAACTTCAGGCCAATATCGCTGATGAACATAGATGCTAAAATCCTCAACAAAATATTGGCAAACCGCATCCAACAACACATTAAAAAGATCATACACCATGACCAAGTGGGATTCATCCCAGGGATGCAAGGATGGTTCAACATTCGCAAATCAGTAAATGTAATTCATCACATAAACAAAAGCAAAGACAAAAATCACATGATCATATCAATAGATGCGGAAAAAGCATTCGATAAGGTACAGCACCCATTTATGATAAAAACACTCAGCAAAGTGGGAATAGAGGGAGCATTCCTCAACATAATAAAGGCTATATATGAGAAACCTACAGCCAGCATCATACTCAATGGGCAAAGACTAAATTCTTTTCCACTAAAATCAGGAACAAGACAAGGCTGCCCACTCTCTCCACTTCTATTCAACTTAGTATTGGAAGTATTAGCCACAGCGATTAGACAAGAAAAGGAAATAAAAGGCATCCAACTTGGAAAGGAGGAAACAAAACTATCATTGTTTGCAGATGACATGTTAGTATACATAGAAAATCCTATAGTCTCGGCCAAAAAACTGCTCGACCTAATAAATGAATTTAGCCAAACAGCCGGATACAAAGTCAATATCCAGAAATCAAAGGCATTTTTGTATACCAACAATGAAACAACAGAAGTAGAAATCAAGGAAAAAATACCATTTGATATAGCAAAAAGAAAAATAAAGTACCTAGGAATAAACCTAACCAAGGAGGTAAAAGACCTGTATGCAGAAAACTACACAACACTGAAGAAAGAAATCAAGGAAGACACAAATAAATGGAAACACATACCGTGTTCATGGATCGGAAGAATTAACATCATCAAAATGTCCATACTTCCCAAGGCAATCTACAGATTCAATGCAATACCTATTAAAGTACCAATGGCATATTTCACAGATATAGAACAAACTCTTCAAAAATTTATATGGAACCATAAACGACCCAGAATAGCGGCAGCAATCTTGAGAAAGAAGAGCAAAGCAGGAGGGATCACAATACCTGATATCAAAATGTATTACAAGGCCACTGTAATCAAAACAGCCTGGTACTGGCATAAAAACAGGCACGTCGACCAGTGGAATAGAATAGAGAGCCCAGAAATAAACCCTAGTGTCTATAGTCAATTAATATTCGACAAAGGGGGCAGCAACATAAAATGGAGTAAAAATAGCCTCTTCAACAAGTGGTGTTGGGAGAACTGGACAGCTTCGTGCAAGAAAATGAAACTCGAGCACCAACTTACACCATACACAAAAATAAATTCAAGGTGGATAAAAGACTTAAGCATAAGCCGTAACACCATTAAAGTCCTAGAAGAGAACATAGGCAGGAAAATCTCAGATATTACACGCAGCAACATTTTTACTGATATGTCCCCTAAAGCAAGGGACATAAAGGAAAGAATAAACAAATGGGATCTCATCAAAATAAAAAGCTTCTGCATGGCCAAGGAAAACAGTATTAAAATAAAAAGAGAACCGACTGTGTGGGAAAACATATTTGCCAATGATATCTCAGATAAGGGTTTAATCTCCAAAATATACAAAGAACTTACACGACTCCACTCTAAGAAGAAAAGCAACCCAATTAAAAAATGGGCAAAGGACTTGGGCAGACACCTCTCCAAGGAGGACATACAGAGGATCCAGAGACACATGAAAAAATGCTCGATATCGCTAGCTATCAGAGAGATGCAAATTAAAACAACAATGAGATACCACTTGACACCAGTCAGAATGGCCCTCATAAACAAAGCAACAAACAGCAAGTGTTGGAGAGGTTGTGGAGAAAAGGGGACACTAGTGCACTGCTGGTGGGAGTGCAGACTGGTACAACCACTATGGAAAACAGTATGGGTTTTTCTTAAAAAACTAAAAATGGATATACCTTTTGACCCAGCAATTCCATTGCTAGGACTATATCCTAAGAACCCTGAAACACCAATCCAAAAGAAACTATGCATCCCTATGTTTATAGCAGCGCAATTTACAATAGCCAAGTGTTGGAAGCAACCTAGATGCCCATCAGTAAATGAATGGATCAAAAAACTGTGGTACATTTATACAAGGGAATTCTATGCAGCAGAAAGAAAGAAGGAGCTCATACCCTATGCAACGGCATGGATGGAACTTGAGAGCGTCATGCTAAGCGAAGTAAGCCAGGCAGTGAAAGACAAATACCATATGATCTCACCTTTAACAGGAACCTAATCAACAAAACAAAGAAACAAGCATAATATAACCAAAGACATAGAAATTGGGAACAGGCTGAAAGTCACCAGAGGGGAGAGGGGAGGGAATTTCAGGGGAAAAGGGGAAGGATTTACAGAAACAAGTAAAAAGGACACATGGATAAAAACTATGGGGGGGTGGAAATGGGAGAGAAGGGCTGGGGTGGTGGGTTGGGGTGAGAATAAAAGACAGAAAACTGTACAAGATCAACAATTAAAATAAAAATTTAAAAAAAAAAAAACATTGTTAATACTTATGCAGCTTTACATAAAAAGACTATTGTTTTTGTTTTGCAGAATGCAACTCAAAAATTAGTATTATAAATAAGCGAAAGCAGTTGTACCACTTAGAGATCTCTTTCTCTCAAAATATCTTTTTTTTTTTTTAAAGAAATGACACATAGGACAATGATTCCTGGCCCACTTTGTTTATTCTCAATGGGCAGACGTTCAGCACTTTCACACTTTAACATTTTTCTTCTTACATTTAAAAGATGGTTACTGAAGAGCTAGTGAATGAGCTTGAGACAAGATGAGTGCCAGGATGAGAGAACCTAGAGACCCTTACCTCTTTATATCTACAATCTCGACAACTCTCTTGCAACAATTTCCTGAGTGTTCACTGCCTTTCAAAATTTTTCATCTAAGCCCATCACATATTTGAATCACACACCCATTAAATTGAATATAGTTATATAAAAATAGTATTTTTTCTAAATTTTATAAAAAGATCAATTTTCTTTATAAAAAGATCTTCACTCATAAAGAATCAGAAAAAAATGGCCTTTAAATTACCAAATGTCAGTGACAATGCTTAGCAAAGGTTTCATATGTCTTCACTCATTATTGTTTAGTGTAAGAGTCTCATTCTGATCCACATTTGTATTTTTATTTAAACACAGACACACAGCTACAATACAGTATAATGGTAATAAATGCATGCCTGGTGTATATGAGCCACACAACTGTCATGGTTGCTTGGCAACTACTGACAGGTACTGTATATTGGACAGCAATGGGATACGAAGCAATGAATGAAAGCCTTATCAACTGCATTGATTTTGGGTGAAGAGAAACTGTCTTCAATGCAAAAATGTTTCCTTTGGGTTATGAAAGATGAACAGAAATAATAAGGTTTATTTGACTATTTTTTAAGAATTAAGTTAAATCGACAGTTGTATTGTGAAAGAACAGTAAGTCATTTCATGAAAAAGTAGCTGATTGTTAAAAATAAGAGATGGATGTACCTAACAAATTAACTCCTGAGTATACTCCTTTGTATAAGGTGAACTACTAATATTGCTGTGAACACATAGCTTTCTTTCCTTTTTCCCAGACTGAAGAAAGTTTCATTATACTTGAATTTCAGTATGCATTTTTTCATGTTGGTCCAAAATAAAACCTGTTATACTACTTTTGAACATTGCATTTTTCTCTCCACAATGTATATACTACAGCTGGCTGGTATTCTAAACATAGACTTGAAAGGAAATAATTTAAATGAAAGTAGCTTTGGTTGTTACTCTCATTAAATCTCTTTAGTTCTGACCTCTTTGGGTCACAAAATGTCATGCCTTACTGAAATGCCTATTTTCTAAATATATTATGCATGGCTGGCTATATCTGCTTATAATTTTGTAACTTTTAGTTTTCGGACACTTATTTCCTTCCTAATAGGTACCTTTGTTCTCTAGGTCACATAGTCAAAACACATGTTCATAGACATCTATTGAAAAACAATTTTGTCAAATATTTCCAGTGATATAAAACATGATGTCTGAGGAAAATTTATACTTAGCATCTGCATACTGTTCTTATATATCCAAATCTAAAATATTTGTGAATTTGAAATTTTTAGTCCCATTGATGATATTTTAAACTACCATTTTAATTCCTTCAGTTGTGAGAAACACCATAAGCAACATCAAAATGTGAGCAAAAGCAGGTGAAAACCCGAATGCAACGTACTCCCTTGAGTCTAGGAGAAGAGGTGATTAAACTGGTGAGAGAGGCACATTATTTTTTCTTACTTTTGGACTCCGACTGGCTCTCCAATGAGAAGCATATTAGAGAAATACGTGATTCTAAAATATGCTCTTATTTCACTAATATTAATTGAGTTCTTCTTATAGCCCAGTATTAGCCTCATATTATAGATAAGAAAGCAGAGCCATAGGGAGGTTAAATAACTTGACCCATAAGAAAATGTTAGCTAGTGTTAAAGCACAAACAAAACTGATCAATCTGAAACCTGAACTCTTAACCCCTGAATTTCATGGCGTCTTGGGATCGCTTAGCTCATGTGAGTGCCCAATTAAAAGGGTCATTGTTCTCTGTAATTCCAGCTACTTGACCACAATATAAACAGAAAACTGAAATTTCCAGTCCCTACATTCATAGGATGTTTCTGTAAATGCATCTGCATCCATAACCCAAATTTGTAAGTTCACCTAAAGTGAATCAATCTGGACTTACCTCTTCAAAATTTTCTCTTTTGCTACCATTTGCTGTTATTTCTGTGTTCCCTTGGAAAGACTTGTCTTTATATTTCCCCATTGGACAACTTAACCTAGAAGAATTTAATCCCATAATTACCCAATATCTATTTGGATTTCCTTTAATATATCACAATGAAAGCCATTTATGCAAATATGAATTTTAAAAACGTGTCCTTTCTAGAAATGTTGAACTTTTCAGCAATTAACTTGTTTTCATTCCTTTGCAGAAAACATTGTGGATGAATGGCAGGGAGTGCCTCAAGAAATTGAGTTTACATGCTACCAGTTTATTGTACAATATTTGGTATAGGCTATTGAAAGTTACTCAAAGGGGATTAAAACTTCCAGTTCAATGTTTTCTTATAAAAAATGTGGGTTATCTAAATTAAAAACAGTAAATTCTTCCCAATATAGTATACATATTTTAATTTGGAAATTTAAAACACTGGTACTTTAATAGAGGGGGGAATACAAATAAATTCTTCCATTTAAGACTAGGTATTTTAATTTTTGTCTTCTAATTATGATCAGAATTCTATATAATTTCCTGGAAAATGCTAGTTAGAAGAAAATTCTCCCAACCTTTAAAAATTTGGAATAAATCTATTTTAAATAAGGGAAGATAAATTAATAGAGATCATTAGTTTTGTCATATTTGAATCATTGGTAATTGGTGTTTCTTGATACACAATATAAAATCAACAAGAATGCATTTGAGTTTAGATCACAGGTAATGTTGATATGAAATAAAATCCCCAAGTAAATTGACATTAAGGAATTCATATTTTCAACTGCAAAAACTCAATCTAGGTATTGTCTTAAACATTGAAATGTATTTCATTAAATAATCAGAATAAATGTTAAGATATCTTCATCTATCTATAAATGTAATTTAAGAGATTAAATGTAGCCTTAACACAGGAGTTGGGATATTTTTTATATTGCTTCTCAAAGAAGTAAACTGGGAGCTATATACAAATAAAAGCAAGATATTGTCAAGGGGTGGAACAAATCATCCAAAGTTAAAAAAAATGAAATTCTATTTAATTATTTAAAAATTGAAATTCTATTTACTAATACATCAAGTAAAGATAACAGATAAACATCACTTTTACATTACAACTCCCTTATTTGAGTCATAATTGAGTAGTTCTTTTCAAACATTGAGCTATAAGACTATGTGAGTGAGGACTGAAGTTCTCACAGAAGTTTTTGTCTATAATTCACGCACAGTTAATATAACAAAGTCTTCTGGGTTTTACCAATTATCTATACTTCACATGTTGAAATTCCTTTGGACAGTCAACCATACAGAAGCTAATGATGCCTATTAGACTAAGAAATATTTGGAATATTTGATCCTTTATAGGCTACCCTTGGTGTAATTATTTATCTGAAGGACTGAATACCTCTGAGTTGCAGCTTGATGACTGGGAACTCACCATCTACGTGCAGACCACCCACATAATGTAACTTTTGGCTGAGACTTCTGATTTCTCTGATCAGTTTCCTCTGTCGTACTAGGTCCCCAATTACAGTAGTCAGTTTACATGTAGAAACATGCTGTTCCCATATCTTAGACTGTGACTTCTACCATGATGTGGAGACTTCTAGACACTTGGGCACCAAGCCTCTCTCACTTAGTAAAATTGTTCTATGGGACAGATTCACACATGCAACTATTTTTTTCTTGTTAAAAATCTTTTCCTTCCCTGACAACTTATATTGTTGTGGATTTAACAGAATTTATAAGTAACCTACAAATTCTGGGTTATGGAATGTCTTTATGCATCTCTATTATTGTCAATGTATTGATTTGTTATTAATAATTATATTTGTTATTAAGTGTTCTAGGCACTTTTCACACACACAAGCATGCATTTAGGTTTATAACAACCATTTGAGATAAATGTAAATATCCTTTTTATCAAATGAGGAAACCAAGGCACAGTTTTTATGAATATTCCTTGAACTCTTACAGCAAGAAATTGACAGTCAGTATTCAAATCTAGGAAATCTGACACCTGAGTTGTAACTCTTAACCACTTTATTTCACTTGCTTTTTTTAAATCATTTTTTATTAATGTTCAAACACAGTTGTCTCCTTTTTGCCACCACCACTTTCTCCCACTCCACCCACTCCCACCTCCCATCCTCAATCCTTACTTTTTAATAGAGATACTCATGTAGACTGGTTAACAATTCAGAGAATGTGTTAATATAGTCTATCTAGAACTCAGTATAGAATTTGATGATATATATCATAGAAATAATTTTCATCTATTTTGGAGATGGAAATGTGCTGAATATTTTCTTTAATCAAGCAGACTCGTAACCGAGTCTCAGGATTAAAACATCCATGATAACTGGGAGGGAAATGTATTTTGAGGCCACAAAACCATCACAATTTCAACAGTTACACATATTTATTATGATTTGTGTTTACATATGCAAAACAAAATAATCACACTTAAAGATGAGATTTAATTGCAAGAGAGAGTAAATGCTTTGAATTCCTGAACCAAAAATATCTTGATAGTGTGGAAGAGTAAGAAACTTTTCTCTAGCTTTCTAAGTTTTAATAATCAACTTATCATTAGACATATTAATCAACTTATCATTAGACAGATTAACAGAATAAAATGACCAAACTTAATGATATGCATATATATATATATATATATATATATATATATATATGGGAACCCCACAAACATGAGTGATTCAGAGACACTTCCATACATAAGACATTCAGAGACAGAAAGGGAAAATTAAGTTTATATGATATTTTGAGCTAAGGATGAGGTAAGGCACCTTGGGGCTTCAGATGGGAGGAAGGTGATTCACAGGAAGGCAATAAGAGCAGATGTTCAGTAATTAGAAATTTGCCCTGCACTGTTTTAAAGGTAAATCATAAAAGTTTTTTTCTGATGATAACTTCTATTATGGACAAGTCCCCTAATTAGAAATTCTTTATTAAAGAAGTTAAAGTTTCTCATGAGCTTGAAAGGTCTCAAATGCCTTCAGTTCAAAATAACTCATGTACAAAAATAGCACATCTTGTGGAGACCTGTCCTAAAATCCTTCAACAGACTGCAGGAAAGGGCTGAATGTCAAAAAATGACATAAAACAGAGAGGAAAAAAACCAAGATTTTGTATTTTCCTTCTATTTTCAAAACAAGTACGGAAGTCTGCATATTGGAGATGTGGACAAGCAGCAGCATCCATGGGAATGGGTTAGAGACATTACATCAACAATCAGGCTTGGAAGAAAAAAAAAACACTTCAAAATAGAGTCAGAAATGCCATCCCAGCAGAACTGCCTTGCTTATCTTATCCCTCAAACATTTGGAATGTTAAAACTGGGCAAAATAACATTTGGATGGGGTCTAAAGAAGTATTGTATTCCAAACAATGGTTTCCAAAGCTAATAGGAAAGCAGACATTTTGACTATTGGACTGAAAATCAAAGATATTTTTAAAATTTGTATCGGTATGTTAACTTACCTGTATTCATAGAAATTTTTTTCCTTAGCTTGTTAACACCCACAGAAATTCCTCCTTTCTATTTATGTAATTATTTCTCTTCCATTTTTCATAAATACCCCTTGCTTTCACCTTGTGATCTGAGCATTATTGGGTGTCTGCCTGAATCAGTGCTTCTGGATTAGCTATTCTTTTGGATCTCAGATAAACAAGTGTTGCCTCTCACTATGGCCTTTCTTTTAAGGTTAACTGATTCATACGAAACATGTTTTCTATGGGAATCAATAAAGATGATTCCAGCATAAGTGGTGTGGAAAAAACAGGACAATATCTACAGTGAAAGAAAGAATACTTCCATTGTATTCTTTTCTAGTCAAACCACAGCCTTTTTTTTTTTAATGTCTACCCATACTTGCACTTAAAAGGCAACATAATCAGTACAGATATATTGTTGAGGAATGCAAACATTCTGGTGAAGGATGCCATATGACATGAAATTGCTTGAAGAAGGTACAGCTTGAAAATGAAATGGAAACATATTTAAAGTACGTTAACTTTCTTAAAAAGAGTAATTAGACAGTTGTTCAATTCTCCCAAGAGTAAGCTTAGGAGAAAAGGGTGGAAGTCACACTAAGACAAGTTTTTGATCAACATAAGGAAGTCCATTAAATATCCAGAGCTGCCAAGTCAGGAAGTAGTGAATTCACAAGCCTAAAATTGAGAGCTGTTGTGCTATACAGTTATGGAGCAATTTCAAGGACAACTGGAATGTTAGACTTTATGTTAATAAAAATTTCTTCTGAAGTACAAAAGCTTAGGGTTTTCCCTTTCCACCATTTTGTCTGTACCTGAAAATTAAGGTCAGAAAGGAAAGTTCTAGAGAGAAAGTATAACTGCTAATAAGTCTACATAACTCAGCACCACAGAAATTAGGCCTGCTAAGCAGAACTGGCCTCCTTGGGGATCATCACCATTTGTTTGCATAGAACTTTTATATTATAGCCCTTTATTTTCTATTCTCTACCTCCTGTACACTAAGTGTCAGTTCAGTTCCAATTTTAAAGCTATAAAAATGTAGCTGTAGACTCTAACTTCTATAATAACAAGAGCTTCATTAGTCATCTGTACAACATGCAATTCCTTGAATACTTTTGTCCTGATGCTACAAAGATGCTTAAAGTATTTAGTGTAATAGAGAGTGATCACCTCTCTACTCATTTGAATCCTTTTAATTTGACTCCAAGATGAATGTTTTAAATGCAAGATCTGCCCAGTTTCTGGAGAAGAGAGCTTCTTGCTTAGATGTTCACTGGCTTCACTGACTTGGTCATATCATTCCATAGAATCTTCATTCTCTGAAAATTGGTAGAAGGTTAAGAGATAAAGGAAGGGCATTGCCATCAATTGAGTGCCCACCATGTAGTAAACACTGAGTTCTTCCTTCACATTTACTGTTGCATTTAGTCCTCAAGCCAAATTAGAGGCGTAGGAATGGCCATCTCAATTTCACAGATAAGGAAAGTGAAGTTCAACTGTGGTGAGGGTCTTACTCCAAGTCAGAGCACTGGCTGGCTTAGAGCTTCAGGCCATAATTGCACCCTCTGATTTTCATCATAGTGAGGAGGGTGGAAATACCAACAGACGCGGCATGAATGAGCTTTCAAAAATCTAGTCCTTAATTGCTGCAAATCTACTCCCTGTAAAGATGTGCCATTTATAGACACAAGAATACAAACAACCCCAAAATAATTAACATAAGACCACAGGGGCTCTGAGAAAGCAGAACCCTTGCAGTAGAAAGTAAGTCTCCAGGCTTTTTACAGTTCTCCATGTTGAGAAATGTAACAGTACATGATTTTAAAGCTTCTGAAATAATTACATAGACAAAGAATTAAAGAGAACTTATGCAAACTACTGGAGTTTGAGAGAGCTTTCACTATACTTTTGAAAACTACTTACATTGCACTAGAAATAACCCAGATGTGTGAATGTCCAATATCCTAGATATTCCTGATACCAAATAGGATTCTAATCATTAAATCCAAATATTCCCAGAAAAAAAGAAAAACCTCAACCACCACACCCCAATAGTGAATCTCCCATCTGCCTTTCCTTATAGAAATTAAATTTTGAGTTCTTGAATACATCGCAAACCTTTGTTTCTTCTCTGTCTGGAAAAATAACAGTGTGACCCCTGACTGTCTACTTGTTTTTCAACTGCTAATGCGATTCAGCCAGTAAGTAGCAACCAATGGTGACTACTGCAATTCAAATTAAAAGGAGGAGAGTGGAATGATGTGCAGACAAAGCTCAGATGCGGGTTTGTTGATATTTGTAGCAGGAGGTTAATTAGCATTAACAGAAGTATCAGCAGTCACTTGGACTTACTCATAAGGTACTGACTGCTCTCAGCAGTATAGTACAGAGGAAAACAAGTCAGAATAGTTTGCTTTTTTCCTCTTACAGAAAACCATTTACAAAAACAAACAGAAAGTAATTGGATTCTTTTTTGTTTGCTCTCTGTTTCTCCTTTCCAGCTAAGTGTTTGATTTAGCTACTTCTTTTGCTCCTTCCAAGTCCTACATGTTTTGAGTAGTAATAGAGTCAGTTGTGCTTTCCTCTATCCTTTTTCATTCCTTTTCTCCCAGGCCCCTCCCCATTCTTTATTGTTGCTTTCCCTTTGGGAAACAATTTTATATATAGGCTCTTTCATTTTCAATCAATGATGGGTGTATTATTCATAAGTTTTGGGTTATACAGATGCAAGGCACACATCCATCCCTCTGATCACTCTTGACCCATTAAAACCTTTTAAAGCTGCTACTTACCCTAATCTTTGCAATGATCAGGATGACTATTATATCCAATGTTTCACCCTTACACAAAGGCCCGAAAAGTGTTCTATTTGTTTGCTTTGTACTTTTCTTTATTTGTTCTCCAATAAAGAGAAACCATGTTTTGTTTTTGTTTTAATAGCACTTCCTTTTATCTATATTCCGGAGAGCTTAGGATCATTTGAAAAACTATTCTAGGTATTCTCAAAATAAATGTCCACTATTTAGTAGCTGTAGAATTATTTAATATACACATGTTCTTATATTATTTAGTCATTCTTTGATGTTTTATAGGAGGTTTAATACTTTTATCTACTGAGAAATATTAATTAGTAATGAAAGATCAATCAATAATAACCATTATGTGAATTAAATTATCTCCTGCATGCAAGATTGCAGTTATTAGATTTTGTGAGGATATTTCTATTAATTTCTTTTGTGGAGGAATCTAGAAATGGATATGAAAGAAGACTAAGTAAATACGTATGTATTTATCTATCGGTAGATTTTTTAAAACATTCTGACCACAAATCAAAGAAAAGCTTAAAATAAGCGATTGGGTAGGCCACATTGTTTTGCACAAAACATGAAAGGAAGTTAATAGTAACATAATTTCCACTTAGATTTGCCAAATCAGGTAGAACATATCTAAATATCTGTATCTATCTTTCTACCTATTTACCTATCAAAAGTTTACCTGTAGGTTATTTATACAGCTGGCACCATGTATGCTTCTCAGAGATACAAGTGTTTGTCACTAAGTCTCATGGACTATTGGATAGACAAGATGAATCGATAAACCCCCAAGAAATAATTTATCCAACCTTATCATACCATGGAAGATACAAATGTAACGGGGTAGGCCCTAACAGAGGTCCCTAGAAAATAGGGGAACTCGGCAAGTCCTGAAAAAGGCAGGGTGGGGCTAGAAGGGTGCTGAGGGAGCTGAAGGCACAGTGTTTGAGGCACATTGCATAACAAAGGCAGATAAAACAGCCTGTGCCTTCCTGAAGGGAGGAGCTGTGGAAGGAGGCTGCTCCCACCGCAAATTGTAAATGTGACTGAGAACATAGCTGGGGGAGAAGCTCATATAGCATCTGTGTGAGCTGTGGGGCCGAACGCCCCACTCTGAAATAACAGATACATATGTGCCTTTGCATGGCTGAGAAACTTTTGTCCTGACTAAAGAGGATCAAAGACATCTTAGAACTGACAAAAATGGCAAAAACTGATTCCTCGTAGGAAAAGCTGGATACTCCCACTGGCTTCCTGTGTATTTGGAAGGGGCTTTTTTAAAAGTAAAAGGTGGAAGATGGCTCACTCTTTCTCTCTCTCTCTCTCTCTCACACACACACACACACACACACACACACACAGACTGGCACAAAGTGACTCTTTTGTTCTGGAACTTGGTGCAAGCTCTTTCTCTCTCTGAGCTTTTGGAATTTGGATGTTTTGGGCCTCTGGACCTGTTCCCTGCATATACAGGAGTGCTCATGGGACCAGGTGATGCTGGATCCACCAGAGGCTTAGACCCTGCATGGATGGAAGCCCACTCCTGGAGGCAGGGCCCCATGCTGAGACACGTGCCTCCTGGACTGCTGCATGGAGACTGAGAGCAAGTGACCCCAGATCCTGAAGGAGAGAGCTGCTGCGAGAAGATGGCCACTGTGAAACCCACAAGTGCACATGCCAGAGAGGATGGACATCTGTTTGTGTGACCGGCTTAAAGACGGATAAGGAAATGGGGAATGTCTGGGCATGAGAAGTTCTGGATCTCATGGGAGAGAAGTGCTCAGAGCAGGAGTGCTCTCAGCTCCTCAGGGTTGGAAACCTGTTGATAAAAGCCCGTTTTCTTCAACACAAATTATTGGGTCATGTGGGTTAAAGTCACCAAGTGGCTGAAACCCAGTTTGCATGTTTACATTGAGGTCCACAAATGATAAATGAAAACACTAAAACAGTAGTTACTTAAGGGCTGAGCTAAGGCTAAAATCTAAATCCCTGACCCTTCATTCAGTTGCCTTTCCTTAAATCTATAATACCATATAAGTTATTGCTTCTCAGGCTTTTGGCTAAGATCAAGTGTAGTATCTGTTCTTATAATGCCATATAAGCATTATCTTAGAAATCAGAGTAAAGAAGTCTTTGGTTTTAATTTGACTTATCTTCTACCTTCTCTCTGTGAAAATGCATTGTAAGGAAACACAGTGTGTAATCGATGAGCTGAAGAATTAGTTATCTGTTAAAAGAGAGGAGATTTTAGGATTTTATTCAAGGCTATGGGCTTTTGGGAAATGAGTCCTCTGCTATCATAATCTCACTTATGAGACTAAGAGAACATCTCAGACAGGTCTTGCTTTTTTTTCTTAGCCTGAACACCTTAATCCTTATTAATCCATATGCATCAGGGTATATAAAACCACAAAATATCCCACTAAACCTCTGATAGTTAGCTTTTCCCACATAACACAACCAAAGCATGTTTTCCTTGGCATCTTTCATTGAATTAATACACTTTTCTTTTGAAGAGTGATTATAATTCTATATATTATGACATAACTATATGCCAAGAACGTTATCCTTTATCTTCACAGAAATACTGTGAACTATGTACTGTGATTATATTTATTAATACAAGTGGAAATTGAGAACCATAAAGGAGATCCAATTTACCTAAAGTTGCAATGTCTACTATATAGAATTGAATCAAGGTTTGTCTGGCTGCTGCAGTTATACTAAAGCAGGATAGAGAGAAATTGGGGGAAATTCCTGACAAGTGGAGTAAGGAAGTAGGAGTTAACATCCTCACACCAAAACCTTCACCTCCACACATGATCAAAGGGAAACTGTTTAAGACAGAAAAATCCTTGAGGTGATTATAGAGATCAACAACAAAATTGACTAGAAGCAGATCATTCCAAGATGGTGGAAAAATTGACCAGAGACAGACCCCAAAGTTCATTATACTATCATGATGAAAATTGACACCACAAGTAGAAGAGTGGCTGAGGGGGACAAACGCCATGACACTTTTGCCATGACACCTCTAAAATGGCCCATGTTAGGAACAAGACCTCCTTCCAATTAGGAGGTGAAGACAGAATTTGAAACCACAAGATTTGAAAACTGGAAACCATGAAATCCCAAGAAGTAACTGGCCACGTGTGTAACCTCCTGGTAAGTTGGCCTGTGTCCACTGGAATGTGAACTTTTTGCTTCTTTCACAACAGTGCCTGTACCCTGGCCTCTTTCTTTTTCTCTACCTGAATAAGACTTGTTTTGTTCTCACTTCATTTTGTCCTTGAAATTTTTCCTGGGTAAGTCAAGAACCTGGAAGTAGCCTGCCAGGGCAGGGATAGCCTTCAGTGTGGTCTGGTAACAATACTAATTTGAAATTGCAAGAAAAAAATAATTATTGCACTTTCTAAGCAAATTCAGCAAGAAATAGACAATGGGCCTTACTTCTTCACACCAAAGCCTCTTGAAATGATGTTGCTTAGCTGATATACTCTCCTAAATTGGTGTATCCTTTGGGAACAATTAAACAATAATTACTTATAAATGGCTTCAGGGAAATGCTGAAGTTGGACTCTGTTAGTCTACAACTTCTAAACAAAATAATTGCAAACATGGCCGTGCTTAAAATACCTTTTTATTTTGGTGTAACATTTGATGATATATGGTATAAATTAGAGCACATTTATCTTTGTAAGAGCATGCTACATGTTTGATTCAAAGTTGATTTTGCACAATTTTTGCCCTAATAGAAAGATAATGATGCTTAAAAATAAGAAGCCATATACATATAATCAAAATATATCATATGTTTACTAAGTCTAGTAGTTTCTAATGCTGGAAAGGGTTATGTTTTAGTAAGTATATTTTTCAATGAAAATAAATGCAGTACTTTCTTATCATTAAAGAGAGGATTTGTTCTTTCTTCTTTATTGAAACTATAGTTTTAAGAAAAAAAAGGTAACATGATAAATTATGAAATTAGACAGTTAGGGTTAATGTGTTGGGTATAGTGATATAAAAATCATAACAAAGGAACTTTATAAATCTTGATTTCCAAGGACTATAAACAAAACAAAACAAAAAAGAATGTTACATTCAATTTTAAAACATTTAGGTTTTCCTGGAGCCCAAAAACATAAAGAAGAATGCAAGTTTGAAAATGAGCCATGGACTTGCATCTTCTGGTCATCGATTAACTTTTGCCAGACTAGCACAAATACCATAAAAATTAAATAAACAAACAAATGAACACAAAACAAATGAAACAATAACAGCAATTAAAAAAACATCCAGGAAAGTGGATTAAATATATGAAAATCTCTTTTTTTCTATCTCATGATAGAAAAAAAAATCCCTTTTTTTTCTCGATGAAAATCTTTTTTCATCTATCAGACAAAATAGCATACAGGATTGTGATTCCTAAGGGAAGAAAAACAAAGGAGAGGATACCTGTGATCATGCTGGCTCTATCTCTGGAGGGACAAGCCAACCAAAGCAGAGCATGTTCACTAAGTAGAAGAGACAGATATCAGAGGTCAGGCAATCAGAAGGCTAGGATGTGCTTGGCACAACACTAGATGAGAGGGAGATACATAGACAAAATCTCCAGAGACTCACGTAAGTGCTTGTGTTGCAGCTGATCAAGGCCTGGCAGGGCCATCGTATTCAGGCAGATGGAAGAATATTCATGGAGCTGTTGGGATGTCTGGCATGCCTTTATTCACAGGTGGGTGAACCATGCATGCTGCAAGCTGCATGTCCCCTTGCATGTCTCTGTGTGGCACATGTCGTGGCCCTTGCTCCCAGAGTGGCAACCAGCAGGGACCCTCTAGCCCCTTTTAAATACTAGAACAGTCAAAGCTGGCTTTGAGCCAGAAAATTATATAACATAGCATGATTCTGTGCATGCGAGCCCACTTCATGTTATGGGAACAGTTTATTGGACCCAGTCTGAAGGTCATGAGAACACTACTTATCAGGCCCATTTGAGGTTATGGCAACACTGCACCTCTTAGTTACCCAGACACCCAGGCGAGGAAGCCAGACTGCCTTCATTTACCATATAGTGCTCCTTCGAATCTTCGCCTGAATACTAAGCTGTGCAGGAGGAGAGTGAGATACTGCAATCTACACAAAGAAGAGCTTCCAAAGAAAGAATAACTACCAGGAATTATAAATTGTAGAACTAACAGCTTATACAAATTCTAGAAATGTTTGGATTTCAGGCAGCCGAAGTGAAAACAGCACTGAACAGCCTAGACCTCAGAGAGGCCTTAGAGTTCGATTAAACTAACTCTAGAATTATAACTACTCTTAATTTGCCCTAACAAACATTAAACAAAATTTTAAAACAATCATGTTTATCTGTAAATTAACTATCTGACTAAATTAATGTAGAACAAAGCATAACATTCTTTAGAAGGCAACACATTCTAGATATTCAACAATGTATCAATACAAAGTTAAGCATCCAAAAAAAAAAAACAAAAAACAAAAAAACACTAGGTTTGAATAAAAGCAGAAAAACACATTCCAGTGAAATCTTAAGTGTTAGAACAAAAAATGACATGAATAATGACAAAAAATTTAAGCTTTATAAAATGGCCAATATGCCCAAACATTTAAAGAAACACGTGAAAACATAAATTGAGATTGAAACCATAAAATATAAAATGGAACTTCCATAGTTTGAATAATACAACAGCTGTAATTAAAAAAAAAAAAAAAAAAAAAAAACACTAGATGGGCTTCAGTGTTGATTAGACAGTGAAGAAAGTGACCTTGAAGCTATAACAAAAAAATTATTCAAATTGAAACAGAGAGAGAAAAATGCCAAAAAAATCCGCATCATCAAATGACTATGAGTAAGCAGTCTAAAACAAAGGCCTTCAGAGTCCTCAAAGGAAAAAACAAAAGAAAAAAAGGGGAGACCAAAAATATTTAAACAAATAGTTTATCAAGCCATTTCAAATGGATAATCTTGGCATTGGTACTCCTAAAGTTACAAAAGAGATGAAAAAGAAGTTCTAATTATATGCCAAATGTTCTGAGTAACTTTATATATAAAAATAGTTAACAATAATTATGGTTTTATATATGTATAGTTTTCAGATTAAAAATTATATGGATAATTCTTATTAAAACTTACTTTCTTCACAGTATTCAAATTATCTGCAGTCCTAATTTTTTATTGGCTTACTTATTTATTTAATGTTGGAAAGTTAGACTACAAGCTCCCTATCATTTTGTTTATTATATATCCTCAGTACCAAGAAAGTTCCCAATATGTAAGAAGTATTTGATAAATGTTTATTCTATGCTACTCCATTGTACTTGAATTCATCCTCTTTCCATTATTCTTTTCATGCTGGCCCTAAACCTTCTTCCTACTTCTATATTTTTCAGTATATCTGAACCTCACACTGAATGTTGTCCATAGAGTTTTCAAAGTTAATTCTACTAATTAATTCTGCCTCCTTGTTATATTCCCTGATCACTCGAATTGTATTGTGTGCCAAATCATTTGATTTTTGATAACATGTTGGTAAATATTGTTTAATTTAAACAACTAGTTAACAAATGGACATTATTTTTGCCTTTTTACTTTTCTATTACTGTAAGTTCTCACATTTAATTTTTTGCCATCCAATCATTTGTATGGGAAATAATTCTAAGTTCTACCCACTTTATAAACTTTGGTGCTTTTTTTGGTTAAGGTTTCTTTTCCATTAAAAGAAGAGAAGATTTAAAATAGACTTTAAATATTTAAAATATTGATAAAGATTTAAAATAGACTCTGCATATAAAATATGCAGAGAGTATGTCATAGATATCACATAAAAGTTATTTTATTGTTGACTTTTACATGTACCTCAACTGCTCAGTATATAGAAAGAATGAACATCATGGGAATATCAACACTGACTCATTGTAATAACCTGATTTAATAACATGTTTTTTTTTTTAAAGCACTGTATTAGGAGTTAGACAACATGGTTCTACTCTTGCCTTTGTCACTTGGTGTCAGAGTTTTAGATCATTTAGATATGACCAAGTTCACATAGTTTTAAAAAATTCTTGAACAATGAAATCAATTTTCCTAAGAAATCCTTCATTAGAACCCATGAAATTAAACAGGTAAAGTGAAGCGGATCTGCTTAAAGCTGAAAAGGGAAAGCTGAAGGCCTGGAGCCCTCTGAAGAAGTATGTCCATCCACTCTTCTCTCAATTTCCATCTTTCCACTTGGCAAACTCCAAATCAACTCCTTGGAATGCAGTTTAGACAGTAAGCTCTGTGGTGTTTCTGCTAGCTTTAACATTTTATGGTGAAATGTAATGACTAGGTGTATCGCAAATATTGAGCTTTTGTTGTTATTTTACTATTATTATCTGTTTTGTTTTTAAGGGGAAGAACAATTATAATTCATTAAGAGGAAGGAAGCTATCTCATTTTCTTGAACCAGTTATATGACCAGAAGAGACATCGATTCATTGTCTGAAGTCCATAAAGACATTTTGACTGTCAGCTAGATTCCCTCACATTCATATTCCACTAGCATAAAATTGCCCCAAATTTTAACTTTTTGTGTGTGCAATATTTTAGAGACAAATCCAAAGGCAGAATTCATTCTGACCATTTTTCTTTCTTTTCTTTTTCCTTTTGGAGGGAGTGAGGAGAAAACAAGAGTGAATGCTCATTTCTTTAAATTAGTGGCAACTGATAAAAATTTAAGATCATTTTGAAATGCAGAAAATGTTCAATCTCTAGACCATCTGCAGCAGATTTACAGCAAACACTCCTGTATACCTGGAAACAGTTTTATGCTACAAGCTAGGAATTTCTCCAAACTTACAATTACATGATTCAAAACAGATAATTTTCACCCCAATGTTGTGTTTTCATTTCAGGTCTTAGTTAATGCTGTCTTGATGGTTGCTGTTTGATGAATCAGCTTTCCTGTTAAGAGAGGTGCAGGGCCATCATGTAATGAAAACACTCTGTATTTTATGACTCCCTGGGCTGCAGTTCTGCATATTAAAATGGAATTTCAATCTCACTGTTAGAAATAAAATCAAAACTAGCATCTGTGGTTTGAACAGAACTGAGAAAAATGCTGCTCATTTAATGTTAACAATATTTTTCATGCTAGACAGTATAAAAAAGAGGCTCTGAATATAATTTTAAAATGCCTATAAAGTAGAAATAAATTGGTAGAAATCAGCACAATAGTTCAGTGCATGGGTTAGTTCATTATAGCTACAAATTTGAAATCTACAAGTTTTCTGTTCTAGTTAGAAATTTGCCAGAACATTCACAAATTAAGTTTCCTGCTGTTCCCCGAATAGCACTGGTAGCACGTTTCTTCCATTCCTCTGATTACAAGTGTTGAACCTCTCTGCTCACTCTTTGAAATTTCTTTATTTTTCTAGGAATGATTGCACATTCACATTCAGGAAGAAGACGAAGGAGAAATCATTTCATAGCCCAGAATAAAAATCATGACAACAGATTAGTAAAAAGATTCAAGTTTTTATATGGTTTTCATCAATCATATTTACAAAAACAGTACAAGCTTGATACCTATAGCTTGGAGGCAGATTTTCCTCTCCCAGGCAAGATTGCAACAAGAAGAAGCATTATACTGAGCACATACAAGGCCAGTGAGATAATTAGATGAGGGGGGCCGGTGGAAGGCAGGCACATGTGCCATAGAGGTTAGAATGGCTACCGGGGAAGGGGCTGTATGGAAAAAACCTGTCAGTCTAGCAGGGGAAAAGGAAGGAATTGGCTGGTGGCAGCAGACCCTTCTAGAGGGTGCTGAAGTTTGGGTAGAGAAAGCACCTGGGCCAGCCCACATGGGAAAACAAATCTAAACCCAAGGGAAGGAAGGGATGGGGCTCTTGCCTACCTCACAAATGTACTAGCCAGTACATTTGCAGGACCTCCTGGCCCTGGAAGTCACATGGCCAGTGGCAGTGCCGACCCCACACATGGGTTCCAAGGAGGGAGCCTGAGACATGACAGTGTCTGGGAGAAAAGCTGAGCTGCCTCAATGACCTCTCAGTGGTCCTGTGACTGACTGCCAAGGGATGATACTTTGAAGGGAGGAAGAACTCTGGATGCCCTTCGTTTTGGTCTGGCTGAGGGTGGCTGGGTTTTCCTCTGGTGTTCCCAGAAGGGATGGGCTTTGAGAGGAGTGTACCATTCTCTTTGTGCAGCATTTGAATAAAGACCTCTTTACTTTCTCACAAACTTCTGCCTCCAGAATTTGCCTATTGGTGACAGCAGGCAGCCAAAATCTCACTTTGATTGGTAACAAGCTCATGTGGAGACACGAAAGCAAACTTCCCATTAATGAGTTAATCAACAATCAATAAAGTGTTATGGAGTGTGCTCAGTGTTTGGCCATCCAACTCTTTCATCCTTGTCCTTTATCTCTTTCTCTCATTCTGTCGCACGTACACAGACACACTCATCATCCACTTAATTATGCAATACTGCCTAGAACCCTTTTTAAAGCAAAGTATTACTTTCAAGAGAATATAATAAAACCAATATAAATGAACTAACCACTATGTATAAAGCACGTATCATATCTCAAGTGTCAAGCTAATGCTGTGCCCAGTCTTTGTCTCATTCAGTCTTCCCAACAACCCACAAAGTACATGTTATTAATATCTTTCTTTTAAAACAATGTGGTACCTAAAGTTCAGAGTAGTTGAGAGATGTATGCCAGGTTGTAAAGCTGCCAAGTGTTGAAATGAGATTTAAACTGATGCTTTTGTAATTCCAAAGCCCATACTCTTAAGTTTTAAATCATAATATTTTATATCTAGTCTTGTAGATATGTTTGGACATATCTACAGCTGTTTGATACAGCTGGTATCTTGAATTCTGTAGTAAATGGTCTCATGAATAAAAAATACTTTGAACTCAGGCAGGAAAGAATAAATACAATGTTCTATACTTGTTCTCTTTGTATTTCTCCTCCTGCTTTCTCCTCTCCTAGTGTTCCCCTTTCAGTAGAGATAAATTAGTTGCCATAAACACCAATACGTGACAACTGCAAGTTATAGGGCAATGACTGCAGGTAGAAATGACCTTTTTTTTTCCTTTGGCAAGCAGTAGGTGTGTGGGATTGAGCACTTAATAAATGTCTTCTAGAAAACTCTTGAAGATAATTACAACAGCCATCCTAAAACAATGTGCAATAATTAATTTGACATCTCTACATATAGTATCAAATATGAGAAAACTTGTTTTAACACATTAGGGGGAAGACATTTAAGGGACTTTCATGTCTTTATCAATATTCTATATAAACTTGATTCACCATGTAAAACAAAGTAAATTCAATACTTTCCTAATTTACCTGCAAAAATGTTTAGATAATAATTTAAACTATAACATGAGTTCAGCTTGTTGTAGAGTGATATAAAATAATAAAACACCATCCCTAGTTCCTATACACTTAGAGTCAAGTTGAAAAAGTAAATATGTGAAAAATACTGAATCATCTAACATTAAAGTGTGTTGGTCGGACCCTGACCAGGTCCTCCATTTGGTTGGAGTGGCATTGTCCAGGCACGCCCAGGCTGTAGGTTCAATTAAGTAAGGAATTTGTAAGTAAGTGAAACATGAAATCAATCTCTCTCTCTCAAAATCAATGAATAAAATTAACAAAACTATGTTAGTTGGCTTTTAAATTCACAAGAAAGATATGTTAGTATGTATTCCTACAATGGATTCCTGAGAGGTGTAGCTTAAGCTAAGTCTTGAAGCAAGAATAAAATTTAGGCATGTAGGGACAGGTTACATTTTAGATAAAAGATAACTTTGAGATAATAAACATGGTATCATTTCATAATTCCTAATCTCCACTTCCAAAATCCAAAATGTTCAAAATTGGAAGTTTTTATAACTCATTCGTTGGTAAAATAGTATCTAAAATAATAAAATGTTTTTAATAGTCTTTCAGTACCTCATTATATATAATAGATACCTGCAAAATATTAATGTTTTGTGTTTATTTATAGATGCTACACCAGATACAATTGAAATTGTTATTTAATATACAGACATGCTTCCATTAGTATTCTCTAAGAATCAAGACTTAAAACTTTTGAATTATTTTACACATCTTTTCCCAAGTGTTCTGGGTAAGGGGTTATGAAACCTTATTTGTGTTAGGAGTGAGAGAGAAGGAAAGAGAACCGAGACATGGAGGAGGCCAAGGTGGACAGCTCACAAGGAGGCAGATTACACAGAATCTTAAAGATAAGCCAGTGACAGAAACTGATGCCGTAGGCATTACGTAGGTGTGACTCTTCAAGATGAGGGTAACATGGTAGCAGTGCAAGAATAAAGGAAAAATTGTTTGCCAATATATTTTATATAGCTTAGACTGAGGGTAAAAAGAGAGATCAAAAACAACAAACAAACAACAAACCCCAGAACATTACTGTAATACTTCTGTACTTTCCAATGGTAAGGTTATGGCCCAGCTATTTAACTTTTAACACCTTAGTTTCCTTATTGATAAAGTAAAATAATAGCAGCACATATATTATTAGGATGTTGTGAACATCAAATATTTTAATACATGTATGTCAGCTAGCAGATTTCCTCACATACATAAAAAGCCCAATAAATAGTATCTAGAAATATTATTATCATTATAGGACTAGTGACACTGAATAAGATAATTATACAAGAAAGAAATATAAACACTTTTAAGTCTACATTTGATCATGTTAAGCCTGAGGATTGATGCTCTGATTCTTTTTTAAATTATATAGAAAGCATCATGGAAATTACTACCTATTAAATCAAATGCTGGGGAAATGATAAAACATATATTAATAGAATCATATAAACTTCTAGCAAATGTCAGATTTGTGGTCAAAAAACCACTTGGCTATCAAACAGGCAAATTTTAACTAGATAGAAAGGTTGTGGCATTTTTGGTCTTTCTTCCTTCATAAAATCAAGATAAACAAATGACAAAATTACTGTACCTCAATTGGACATAACCAATAAGGCCACAGAAATACAAAAACAAACAAACAAAACAAAATCACTACCTTGATCATTAAAGAATCAAGCTACTGGGAGAGTAGGCATGTGCCCACGAGTAGAGAATTATCCTGGTGTAAAGTTGAAGGTATACTTTACGTTAGAGACACTGCAGTCTAACTTTAGAATCCCTTCTCTTCAAAACACCATGACAGACAAAAGCCATAACATTTATGTGAGCTAAATTCATTTTCCCACTTGAGTGTGTCATACTTAGAATATTTATTATTCTCATACAGAATATAATCAAACTTTTCTTGAATATTGCCAATAAATAAAAATTTTGATTAATGAAATGGTAATTCAAGAAGAGATATTTTGCTTTATAAAGGGATTTATTAGAAAAATATTCTAGCAATGAGTGTTTCTATGGTAAGCTATGCCTTCAACTTTCCACTAGAAAAATTTCCCTGAACATGCTTAATTAAGCACCTAGCAAACATGGAGCTTTATATTGTACATACAAAAATAAAGGTGATTATTCCCATTTTTTTTGGATGTCACGGTCCAGCATCTAGGACCACATTGCAACTGAGCATCCTAAGTCAACAGTCTGGGATAGATTCCTGTCCTGAATGCCAGGACTTTCCCTGTTATTAATGTGTTCATGCACCTGAGCTGTAAAGTTGTCAGATGGTAGTTCAAATTTTTGGTCTGTCATTCACTAAGTTTGTGACACTTGGCAACTTAAATTGTCTAATTTTTCTCATTTATAAAGTAGACATAATACCTTTCTTGTTGTAATGATTAAATATGTATGAAGAGTCCAGTACAGTGTAGAGAAGGTGCTTAACAAATATTAATTAATACTCTTTCTGATATCAGACTCTCACTCTGGTTTTCTCTCTCCCTTCAGCTTCTGTGGCTTCCCAGTTCCTGATGTCAGCCCAGTCTTTTGACTACTCTGCTTACTTTACCCATTGGTGAGAGAAAGAGTAAACTCTTAATGGGTTTCTCACTGATTTTTCTATACTAATACTCATGTTAAATGGGGCCAACAGAGTTGAATGCATTCCTAAAATACAACAGCAAATTTTTATTGCTTCTATTATATTCAGGCATGATGCTAAATGACAGGATCAGTTCCTTTTCAAAGCCCTGAGGGGAAAAAAATCTGTTTCTTTGCTTTTTGAGCATCTAGTAGCTGCCTATGTCCCTTCCTCCATCTTCAAAGTGCATCCCTCCAATTTACTTTCATCACCACAATGTCTTCTCCTCCAAATCTGACTCTCTTGTATTTTTCTTATAAGGATGGCTGCTACTCCACTGAGCCCATCTGGATAATCCAGTATAATCTCCCCATCTCCAACTCCTTAATTTAATCACATCTTCAAAGATCATTCTGCAATAGAAGGTTGGAATTCACAGGCTTTGAGGATTAGAATGTGGGTACATTTGGAGGGCTGTTATTTAGCTTGTCTCATATATTTTTACTTATATGCAGATTAATTCCCAAAAGTTACATGTATAGAAAAAATATTTTTAGAATGTTATAATGAGATTTAATACGAAGTTCTGTTATGATCTTTGAACCATAATAAAAATTCTGCAATTTGTTTTTATCCACAAATTGGAAAAAGTATTTTTCAAAGGGCTGAGTGACAGAAAAACACTAAATTAATAAGAGTATTAATATGGCAGGATCATTTAAAGCATATTATTTCTCTGTAAATAAAACATCAAATACTCCTCCAACAAATACTTGTTAAAAGAATAGCATTATCATGTAACAAGGTTATCTATTACTTAGGATGTTTCTCTATTTTCTTTCTTCTATTTCTATTCAAACAGTGCATTTCTTCACATTCATTTGTATTAGTCACAGTTTCCAATGCACTTGTTTATCTGATGCAAGGTTAATGCAGTATCAAAAAGTGTATGGAACTAAAATTTTTTCTTATTGAATAACACAGAACAGTGCCTTCAAAAGCTTTATGTTGCATTTGACACAAAAAAGAAAAAAGTTGAAAACTAATATAAACTAGAGGAATATTCTACTAATGACTTTTTTACATGGCATTTCTCATTGTGCAGATTATGAGCTGGTATAGCATGTCAGAAAACTGTATTTTTTTTTAAAGATTTTATTTATTTTTAGACAGAGGGGAAGGGAAGGAGAAAGAGAGGGAGAGAAACCTCAACGTCTGGTTGCCTCTCACACTCCCACTTCTGAGGACCTGGCCTTCAACCCAGGCATGTGCCCTGACTGGGAATCAAACTGGAGACCCTTTGGTTCACAGGCCCATGCTCAATCCACTGAGCTATACCAGCCAGGGCAGAAACTATATCTTTTATTGTTCTTTGTAACCATCTTTCCAATATCTGAAGTATATTCACTAACAAGAACATTGCTTACCCTGGTTGATGTGGCTTAGAGGATTTAATGCCAGCTTGCAAACCAAAGGGTCGCTGGTTCAATTTCCAGTCAGGACAGATACCTGGGTTGTGGGCCAGGTCCACAGCAGGAGGTGCATGAGAGACAACCACACACTGATGTTTCTCTCCCTCTCTTTCTCCTTCCCTTCCCCTCTCTAAAAATAAATAAATAAAGTGTTTAATTTTTTTTTTTTTAAAAAGAACATTGCTTGCATTATTTAGGGACTGAATAATTAGCAAGTGAGTCCCCAAGCAAAGCTGATATGCTTTATTATTGGAAAATCTAGGCTACTATATTAACTACATCTTTGCTCTCTGAAAGATACCCATCAAGATGGTAGTCGGTGATCTGCTGCAAGAAATGTTCTGATCTGAATTGTTTTAATTTTAAAGCAAACTCATTTTTTCTTTAATTTGAATTTAAATAATGATCTCTACCAACTGGTTGAAAAACGTTAATGTATTAAGTTTCCCTTGGGATACACAAAACTAGTTTATATATCACAGACCACATCTAACTGTTAGTCTCTCATTTAGTCAATAGCAGCATGTGCTATTAATGCTCTGAGATTGAAAAATGCTAACCAAAGGAAAAGTAAATGAAAGGGAAATTAAGTGCTCTCTAACAGATGGACGGATTCAGTGAGTTACAAACTTCAGTGAGGTAAAAACATAATCTGTGGTGATTCAGGATTTTTTTGTGTGTGTGTATTATGGGTAAGTTTGCACATGTACATCTATTTTGTAACTCAGAAACTCTCAACGCTCCTGGGGACATCGGCCTCAAATGGACAACAGGCTTAGAATGTAGTAAAAGTTATTTCAGCTGAACATTAGAGCATATGTAACCATTATACCATGTTTAGATGGAAACAGAAAGAGATATATGGATACTTTGATTACAATGACAAATTTTCAGTAATTCTTTAGATTCCAGTTCAGTTCACCTCAAGAATTATGTTCCTATTACATGCACAACACTTAGCTGAGTCTAAGATACGTTCAGAGATGTAGCCTTTGCTCATAATTCATATACAGTCTAATGGTCATGTTATATTACTTAAGAGATATTGGGGAGACTTCAATAGGACAATAATCCATGATTGATTTTCTTAAAAATAAATGTCATAAAAATGAAGGAGAAACTTCATTTTTTGTGTTAATTAGATGATTAACACAAATGATGATTTTGTGATAATTAGAAGATACTTAAAGGCATCAAAATGTGTGTGAAATATTGAGATTGTAATTTGAACAACTATACACGGATATTTTTAAGACAATCCACAAAAAATAAACATGTTGGTATTGTACAGGAAAATTACATGACCTATTGTTTTAAAGGAAAATAATTAACATGAATCAGAAGACTATTTGAATTTCCCCTTATAATGTTCAATGACTTGAGTTAATGTATTAGGTCATGTTACAAATATCAACGTGCATTTTGTTGTTAATTAAAAGGATATACCTACACGCCTTCTCCATAAAAGTATGCCCTGATCCCTAGAGTCCTAGATTATTGGACACTTCCTTTTGCATTTGATGTGTTGGAGAGGGGAAATAATGTGCTGATTGAGAGGATGGACTTCGGAATCAGAGGGTGATGGCTCCCAGTGTTGGGAACCACCCTGCCTAATTTTAGGAACTGTAACCCCCCATGGCTAAGGCTGAGTGAGCAACCTTCAGACTGTGAGCCACTAAGGAGACAAAGCTTATCTCCCTGGCAGGAGCACCACTTCTGCTTCATCCATAACTGGCCCCCAATGCTTAGTCAGTTAGCCAATGATGGGTAAGATTCCCTCAAGGGAGGGGTCACCTAAGACAGGCACAATCACGTGGGGCTAAAGCAAAAGGGGGTGATGGACCCGCACCCCTTGGCTCTCCTGACATAGCCTGAGTCCTCATTCCATCTGCAAGAAGTTTCCTAATCTGTTGGCTGCCTTGCTGACTCTGCCTGACTTAAGCCTGAAACAATGACAAAGGGCAGTGCAGGGCTGTGCTGGATAGGGTGGGCTCCCCAGGTGATCAGGTTTAAGAAAGAATATATAATCCTGTGAAAACTGTTTTGCTAAGAATGCTCTCAATTAAATGACAAGGGTCCGAGCAGGAAATGAGTTTGTTTCCCAAAGTTTTGTAACCCATTAGCTGATAGACCCTGACTCAGAATAAGCCCTCAGAGTTCTTTTTGTGTTATCTATTGTTTGATCCTTACTGCCTGACAATGATTAATGAGCTTTACCTTTATTCCTGTGTAAAACGGACCTAATAAAAGCCATTGAGGAAGGGGCTCTTGGCCCTTCTCCTTTGAGAGATCGGCCACCTTTCCTCCCCAAGCAGATCATACCTTGTAGACTTATTCTCATCCGTGGCGGCCAGGGCTGGGGGTCCTGCGGGCAGAGTCCCCCCACATTCCACTGCTGTCTTCCTCACTTACCAGCTTGCTGGGTGCCCTGTTCCCATCATCTGTGAAATGAAGGTGATGTTAGTAACTACGATGTGGATTGTTGATAGGATTAATGAAAGGATATTACACAAAGTAAACAGCTTAGAGGGAATATCTCAAACTAACTATCTTAAGAGTTTTAGGCAACTGTTGAATTTGCACTATTTTTTTTTTACATAGACAACAATCTGTTATGTGACGTTTGGAGGAGGCTGAAGTTAGGAAGAATGTACTGTGGGAAAATACCTAGGTCAAAATTATACTTTGCAAGCCAAAGACATCAAAAACCTCACTCCCCAGGATTCTCAGCATCAAGACATCACACACACAAAAATATCCCATATCTATAATTTGAAATGTCTTTCAAATTAGTTCAGTGACTCAAAGGGTCTTGGCTATGGGAAAAAAGTGATTTTTGGCACTACGAGTAAGAAAGAATATAAATATCATCAGAGAGATCCATAGTAGAGCCTCACAGAGACTCAGAAGAATGAAGAATAATTTCTAGCTTGGGAAACAGTGTTGGATTCATGGAAGAAGTTGTCTTAGAAATAAACTTGTAGAAAGCTTGTGATTTTGACACACAAAGCTGAGGATGAAAGGGTTTATGACAAATGTAGGGTAGATTAGAAATAAAGACATACAGAACCAATACGAGTAAGGGTTATTTTTCATATATCCATAAATATTGGATAGTAGACCATGACAATATCACTGGAAGATAATTTTTTTTTCAAAATTTGACTTTGGAACCTTATGTTTATTTTTAAATTATATTTTGAGCTCTGGCTGGTGTGGCTCAGTGAAGTGAGTGCCACCCTGTGAACCAAAGTATCAGTGGTTCGATTCCCAGTCAGGGCACATGCCTGGGTAGAGGGCCAGGTCCCCTGTAGGGGGTGTGTGAGAGGCAACCACACAATAATGTTTCTCTCCCTGTCTTTCTCTCTCCCTTTCCTTCTTTCTAAAAATAAATAAATGAAAATATTTTTAAAATTATATTTGAGATATAACTTATATAAAATAAATCACTCATATTTAAAGAATGCAATTTAAAGTTTGATATGGGTTTACAATTATAAAATAAACATCACATTCAAGAGTGAATGTATCCATCACTCCTAAAGGTTTCCTCATACTCCTTGACATTCACGGACTTCAAAAGTTAAATAGATAGGAAAGACTTAAAGAATAAAGATAACTTCTAGAGATAAACATTAAAGTGCCTGTTATGAAAAATATATTGAAATATTGAAAGAAATTAATGAGTGTGAGTGTAAACACTACAAAGAAATCAACACCACATGATAACAAAATGGTAAAAACATGAGTAAATATATAAGATTTAAAACATTATAATTTAAATCTCTTTAAAACATGATTGTTGAAACAAAAATTTTACTCTTTGGGGTCCTGGATATTCTTTATGCCTATAAATAAAATCTGCTTTTTTTTCTGGGGTTCAATTAAATTATTTACAGGCACTTTGATCCTTTGAGTCTTGCTTTTAAAATGTGTTAGTCATCAATGAAAATAATTATTCCTCACTATTGGCAAAACCCTTCTGATTACTCTCCCACTTCCCACTGAATAATGAGATCTAGTGTGAGTGGAAGGAGCAGGCACTACTCCTGATCCTGGGTGATCTCTGGACAAAACTCCTTTTAACAGTTCTGGATGTTTCTTTCCTGAGTTTCATACAGTTTTGACACACCCATGAACTGGTTAGTACTCTGAGGAATACTTGATATTTGTCTTAAAATACTCATCTGCAAATGTATAGTTCTCTATTTTTGTATAGCTTTTGTCTCTCCAGTAGTCTATCCTCCAACTCTAGCCACCCTGGTCTCTCAAACACTCAGCTCTACCTTCTCCCTAAAAGGAGTCCTTCAGCTTCTGCTGGATTGCCCTTGCCTATGCAGCAGCAAGAAACTCTCTCAAGGCACTAAGCTAAGACAATCACATGGCTCATTTCATGTCACTTGTTTCACGTCTTGCAGGACCCCTATCCTTTACTGTCTGGGGTCCAGTTCTTGAAAACCATTGTTTCTCATATTTTGTCTATTTGGTTTGGGTTATTTCAGGAGGGAGCATATATCTAGTCCCTGCTACTCCACCTTGGTCACAGCAGCAAGTCTCAAACACTTTAATATATGATCTTACACTTTTCTAAGTTCTGATAAAATATCAGCTTGAGATACAAAGGACAACTCTGACTTCTCTGGGGGGAAATCAGCATATCAGAGGAGTACTGGAAACAGAAAAAAATTTCTGGTCCAGGATGTGGGTCATATATCTACTTACCTTCTTCCCCTGAAAAGTGAAGCTAGGTAGATCAGAATTCAACGATTTATCCATGGAGTGAGGGACATCAGCAGGAGCTGGGAGAGCTGTGTGGGAGAAATCCATGTTATCAACTTTATTATCATGTTATTATTAATACTCATTATCTGCCCAAGTTGATGTCAAAATTGACTTCAAGGGTCTGAAAGGGAACCCTGATGTCTGCCATTATTGATTTCAGAGCCTACTGCTGGCCAGGTGTTACCAATAGATTCTTTTCTTATAATCTGGAGCCAGACACTTGAAAGTGCCAGATCTACTAGGGTAACTTGAAAGACAATGGCCTGCAGTTGCTTCATCCTAGAAAAATAGAACACCAACAATATTATCTAGGCTCTTTTTGACATAAATTAGTCTGGTTCAAGTATTACAAAGGAAAAGATAATTGTATAACCTACCTAAACCTGATGAGCTAAGGTAGACTTTCTACATTAAAAAGATCCATTCTCAGTTTCTAAGGATGTCAAAAACGTTTTTCCTCTCTCTCTCTTTTTACTTTTGCCCAAAGAACTTCCTTTATTGTGTTTGTTAGTACCCTGTGAAACACCTGAAAGAGATTTACCTAGTCAGTGCTGTAGGCATTTTACATTTCCACTTTCTCTCACTCAAAATATAGACTTTGAAATCCATCCTTTCTATCTACGTAGGGCAGAAACTGATCAAATATTTTGACTGGTTTTATATTTGAAACCAATCAAATGGACTTTGAGAGCATCTCTCTGAAATTTATTTCTCCCATTAGTCACATGGGATAATAATCACCCTCTTGAGTGTAAAACTAGGTAAAGTAAATTTCATTTGTTTTGAACAAGTTCAGTAATTCTGAGATTCTGAACATTATTTTATTTATTATCTTAAGAGTGTATTTTAAATATCAATATTACTCCTTTGCATGCTAAACACATTTAATATTATTCTTACTGATGAATTCTAAATCATTAGAAAGGCTAACTAAATCACCACTTTCCATGTTAAAGTAATTGCCTATGTGATCAAAGTTTTGTGAGCCACTGCATTAACTTTCTGGCTAAGGTATCTTCCTATACATCTTTGAGGTACGTGCTGTTTGATTCAAAGATAGCCGTTTGATGATTGATGTTTCCTCTTTGTCTCTTTTATCTGAAACGTTTTCCTCCTCCTCTGCCTTTCTATGCTGCACATGAATTTTAATTTCTGCTTAATTCAAACTTAGAAAACAAAGAACTAGTGTTTCAATATCTAATTATCTTCCATTGATAATGTAAAATAAGCAAATAATCTATATTTTATAAATATCAAATTTTAATTCATTTCTGAAAAAGTCATCTTAACATACTTGGCCTATACCAAGAGCCCACAATATTCCCTGATGTGCCAACTAGTAATTTTTTTCTCTACTGAAAAAATGAATGCACAGACATAAGCAAATTTAATCACTCAATCTTTTATCAAATCAAAGGTACTCTATATTTTTTTCTAAATTTGATGAAATATGATAAAATTTCTGACATATTTTTTCCTCCTAACCAAGCACTCCAAACTGCTTTCCTGAAATAACAGATATGACATTTTTCTATGAGATCTTCCACAAAATTTCTATACCTGTAAATTCTACATACATCAGGTTTTTACCTTTGTTTTGTTTTTATTTGTTCTTTTACAGAATTGAAAAAAAAAAGTATGATATGTGTTGGTCTACACCATGCTTTTTCACTTAATAATATGTCTTGCAGACCAAATGTCTATTTGTTATGATAATTTTATTTTATTTTTTTCAGTTTTTAAAATATATTTTATTGATTATGCTATTACAGTTGTCCCATCCCCTCTTTATTCCCCTCTGCCCCGCACACTGCCTCCCACCCACATTTCTCTCCTTTAGTTCATGTCCATGGGTCATACATGTAAGTTCTTTGGCTTCTACATTTCCTATACTATTCTTAACCTCCCCTGTCTATTTTCTATTTATCATGTATGCTACTTATTCTCTGTATCTTTTCTCCCCCTCTCCCCCTGCCACTCCCCTACTGATAACTCTCCATGTGATCTCCAGTTCTGTGATTCTATTCCTGTTCTAACTGTTTGCTTAGTTTGTTTTTGTTTTTGTTTTAGCTATAGTTGTTAATAACTGTGAATTTTTTCTCATTTTACTGTTCATATTTTTGATCTTCTTCTTCGTAGATAAATCCCTTTAACATTTCATATAATAAGGGCTTGGTGGTGAGGGACTCCTGTAACTTGACCTTATCTGAGAAGCACTTTACCTGTGGTTCCATTTTAAATGAAAACTTTGCTGGTTAGAGTAATCTTGGATGTAGGTCTTTGCCTTTCATGACTTGGAATACTTCTTTCCAGACCCTTCTTGCCTGCAAGTTTTCTTGTGAGAAATCAGCTGACAGTCTTATGGACACTCCTTTGTAGGTGACTGTCTCCTTTTCTCTTGCTGCTTCTAGGATTCTCTCTTTCATTTTAATCTCGGCTAATGTAATTATAATGTGCCTTGGTGTGTTCCTCCTTGGGTCCAACTTCTTTGGGACTCTCTGAGCTTCCTGGACTTCCTGGTAGTCTATTTCCTTTGCCAGATTGCGGAAGTTCTCCTTCATTATTTGTTCAAATAAGTTTTCAATTTCTTGCTCTTCCTCTTCTCCTTCTGGTACCCCTATGATTTGAATGTTGGAATATTGAAAGTTGTCCTGGAGATTCCTAAGCCTCTCCAAACTTTTTTGAATTCTTGTTTCTTTATTTTGTTCTGGTTAAATGTTTCTTTCTTCCTTCTGGTACACACCATTGATTTGAGTCCCGATTTCCTTCCTGTCACTGTTGGTTCCCTGTACATTTTTGCTTTATTTCACTTAGCATAGCATTCATTTTTTCCTCTAATTTGCAACCATATTCAGCCAATTCTGTGAGCATCCTGATTACCAGTGTTTTGAACTGTGCGTCTGATAGGTTTGCTATTTCTTCATTGGTTAGTTGTATTTTTTCTGGAACTTTGATCTGTTCTTTCATTTGGGCCATTTTTTTCCCTTTGGTTTGCAGACCGGCATTCAACCACTGAGCCACACCAGCCAGGGTAACTTCTAGGGTAATTATTAATTACTTTGAGGAAACCTATATCTTTTTCTTTGGCATATGCTATGCAGTGCTCAGCACGATATCTTAGGTAAAGTAGGTGCTCAATAAATATTTTCTGATTTGAAATTATTGAATCCAAAACATTTTTACTTGTGAATAAGTTTGGTTTATAAAAGAAATATTTAAACTAGCCTTGCTGGAATTTATCTATTACATTAAGTGGGCAGAAACTGTGCAGTAACTAAATAAATGCTTATTTTTTTTCCCTATGGAGTAAGAAAGATTAGGTTCCACTTAATTACAAAGATCAGCTAACAAAGAAAACTATCAGCAGTAATGGTTCTCATTGCTATGAATGAAAATATTTGGCTTTTAATAAAGGAAAAATCAGAATGTGATGGCAAAAAGTGATTACCAATAGCAATTATTTTGTCTTAAGTCTGGCCACAGTCAGGAAAAAGATTTTATGATCATTGTGTTATCAAAAATGAGGAGAATAATCAAATCAAGTAAATCACAAGAAATAAAAACAAATTTTATTTTAAAACAGTGTGTGTCAAATTTTCTGCCTAGCAAGAGAAAACAACCTTTCCTTGGTGGTAATTTCTGAGCTTTTCAGTGAACATCATTTTTTTTTTTTGAAATTCTATTTTATTTTATTTTTGTATTGTTGTTCAAGTACAGTTGTCTCCATTTTCCCACCACCACTTTCCCCCACCCCACTCACTCCCACCCTCAATCCTAACCCCTTTGGCTTTGTCCATGAATCCTTTATACATGCTCCTTGACAACTCTTTCTCTTCTTTCCCCTGTTATCTCCTCTTCCCTCCCTTCTGGTTACTGTCAATTTGTTCTTTATGTCAATGTCTCTGGTTATATTTCACTTTCTTATTTGTTTTGTTCATTATGTTCCACTTTTAGGTGACGCAATATGGTATTTGTCTTTCATTTCCTGGCTTACTTCGCTTAGCATAATGCTCTTCAGTTCCATCCATGCTGTCCCAAAGGGTAGGAGCTCCTTCTTTCTTTCTGCTGCATAGTATTCCGTTGTGAAAATGTGCCATAGTTTTTTGATCCACTCATTTACTGATAGGCACTTAGGATGCTTCCAGCAGTTGGGTATTGTACATTGTGCTTCTATGAACATTGGGGTGCATAGTTTCTTTTGAACTGGTGTTTCAGGGTTATTACGGTATAATCTCAGCAGTGGAATTGCTGAGTCAAAAGGTAGTTCCATTTTTAGTTTTTTTGAGGAAATTCCATACTGTTTCTCATAGTGATTGTACCAGTCTGCATTCCTACCAATAATGTACTAGGATTCCCTTTTCTGCACAACCATGAATACATTTTTGTTTTGTTTTGTTTTTTTAATGTTCAAAGTAAAGACAACATGGAGTCCTTATATGTTTAATCTGACTTCTTTCAAATTCATTTAAACAAATTTTGTCATTCCCAGTGGAGTCACAGAACTTGAGCCCCCTCTATAATTAGCTATCTTTAGGGAAAAAAAGAGGATTTTGTTACCAGTGATTGGAAAGAAGGACATTAAGACTGAGAGAGCAGTGAAAACAGCTTGCATGTGGCATTCATGTTTCACTTCATCAGCATTATAACCCATTGTCCATATTGGTTTCCACAATATCCATTGTGAGAGTATCGAGTTTTATATTTGTACAGAGTGTATAAATAAGTTTTTTTTTTTTTAACTTGCTCAGGGGCAGTAGTTAGCATATGCAACTTTTTCATATAGGAAAAAAGTATAACTTCCAAATGGATACAGAAAAAATGTATATTTTGAATTACCAAAAAAATTTTAGAATCCAATCTATTACAAATACAAATTCTTTATATTTTGATCTAATTGTGATGTAAGTAGGGAAGGAATAAGATTTACATCCTTAGTTTATCTATAGACAAATTTAATCAATAGGTTAAAAAAAGACAAATTAAGGTAGAAAAGTAGAAAGAAGACAATACTAACTTTAGAAAATGAGTGCATTTTAGAAGATTCTGTTAATTCACTGAATTCAAATTCCAAATATGTTTGGTTTTTTGTTTGTATTATATCAAATTAAAAAGTGAAATATATTTACAAAACTTGCTATGCCCGGGAGATTACTTTTAATAATGGGAAGTAGCATAAGTTCAAAATACTTTCTGAATTATGATTTCATGAATGTATTTCATATGGTTGTTTCTTATAACGATCCCTCCAAAAGTTTCAGTTAAGGAATAAGCCAGGCAGTGAAAGACAAATACCACATGATCTCACCTTTAATATGAACCTAATCAACAAAACGAACAAGCAAGCAAAATACAACCAAAAACACTGAAATTGAGAACAGGCTGACAGTGACCAGAGGGGAGAGGGGAGGGGATTATAGAGGAAAAGGGTGAAGGGTTCACAGGAACAATTATAAAGGACACATGGACAATAATGGGGGAGTGGGAACAGGGGAGGGAAGTGGGAAGGGCTAGGGTGGTGAGAAGGGGTGGGGGGAAAGGCAGAAAACTGTACTTGAACAACAATAAAAAATGTTGAAAAAAATTTTTTTAATTTAAAAAAATGTTAGCAACTACTGAGCATTTGTCATAAGCTACATCAAATGCAAAATGACAAACATTTACTTTCTCATTTAATTATTGTAAGAGGTGCTATTATTAAAATCCACTTTACAGACAAAGAAACTGAGAATTAGAGAGATCAACACATTTCTCAATAGCACACATTTACTCAGAGAGACAGCCAGAATTCAAAACTACAACTGGCAAGCTAGAAGGTGCATTTAACTTTGTCTCCTCTAAATATCCTATAGGGAACAAAATAAGTTGATTTAATAATGATAATGATGCTGCCCCTGCTGGTGTAAGTCAGTGGATTGAGCACCAGCCTTCAAAGCAAGATGTTGCCAGTTCGATTCCCACTCAGGGCACATGCCTGAGTTGCAGGCCAGGTCCCCAGTAGGGGGCACATGAGAAGCAACCACACATTGATATTTCACTCCCTCTCTTTCTCCCTTCCTTCCCCCTCTCTAAAAATAAATAAATAAAAATTTTAAAAAATGATGACAAAAATAATAATGAGGAGGAGGAGAAAGAGGAGAGGAAGGAGAGGGCAAGGAAGAGTAAAAGGAAACAGAAGAGGAGGAGGAGTGGGAGGAGGAAGGAGAATAAACTTTTATTTGAACACTTCTTATATGCTGGGTAATTTTCTTATCACTTTACAATAACTCATTTAGACATTATAACAGTCTATAGAGTACGTTTACATCCCTATCATAAACAGGATTATAACATGACACAGAATTTATGTCTTACTTGCTCTGTATCACACAGCTGATAAGTCAGAGGGAGGATTCAAATTGTGAACTGCGTGGTCTTCAGATAATATTATACTGTATATTCAATATTCAGATACTAAGGTAGCAAGAAGCTTCAGGACATATTCTTTGTCAAAAATTTAGAGATTAATAATAATATTGAAGTTTGGTTGGTATGAGGAGATCGAGTCACTGAAAACCAATAAAAATCTTTTGTAGTTATCTAGGTATAACGTTATGACTATTTTCATAATAGTCAAAATAGAAAAAAATAGTTTATTTAAATTGCATATCTAAGAAAAATCACAATTTACAAACTGAAAATGACCACATGTTTATGAGTCATGCTGTTGGCAGTGGCTTCTGGTTAAGAGGACAGTTTCTCAGAAAGTCAATTAATTGGTACTTAATGTCTATGTTACTTAGCTGTTATATTGTTGCTTTGTCATCTCTTGAGTTGATAGAAAACTTGTTGCAACATTACATTTGTTTATACAAAGAGCAGAGGAAACTATTAGAGCAGATTGAGTGTTTGAAGCTGGTTCTGGCCCCATATACTGCTATTTGCTAAACATGTGACACAGGAAACATTGTTTATCATCCAAAATATCAGTCTTTTCAGCTCTGTAACATACTGTCTGCACTTGCAGAAGGGCTATAATGATCAAAACAATTCATATTATATATGGCTTTCTAACAAATAGAAAAGTGGAAAATAGCATGTTATTATTTCTGTGTCTAGGCTCCTACTCACAATGTGCACATCCTTACTATACTATAATCTCTAAAAATATTCTTTTTAAATATTTTGTTGTTTATGCTATTACAGGTGTGCCATTTTCCCCCTTTGCCCCCTCCATCCAGCCCACCCCCACTTCCATAGTCAGTCCACACTCCCTTGTCCATGCCCATGGGTCCTTCATATATGTTCTTTAACTTAATTTCTTCACCTTCTTTCACTCAGTCCCCACCTGCCCCTTCCCCTCTTACAGCTGTCAGTCTAAATATTGTTCTTGATGGTGGCATGGGTTCATATTTCAGCTCTATCACTACGTTTTGTGATTTTGAACACATTGCTCTAAATTTTTATGTCCGCTGTGTAAAATGGAATGTAGTAGTACCTGATTCATAAGATTGTATGGAGCATTTAGGGCACAGGCAATGCATACATGAGAGTGCCTGAAACTCATAGTAAGTCAATAAATGTCATCGTTATTGTTAACACTAGCATTATTAATAACTCAATGATTTTTGTTCTTCAGCCATCCAGTGATACTCCTATGGCTTATTATGGACACATTGGTTTCTCTAAAGTTAATAGGGATGAAAATCATTACAGCAATTTTCACAGGTGTTATCATATTTAAAGATATTCATAATGATCTCTCAACATGTAACAATACATAGAATAATATATTTGTTGTTTTTAATTGCACAAATACAAAAAGTTGATGCATTCCTTATATGTGTATCCAAAATACACTGTACTTACTTTTGTTGAACAATAATTATTTATTATTCATTCATTGAAAGTGTTTCTTTTAATACATAGTGGAGGAAGTGTAGTTCTGGTATGTCAGTTTGATTTGAATGCAAAGTGCCCATTATTTTTTTCCTTTTACTTTCAATAAGTGTGTTGAGTAATCCCATGGGGAAAGCTTTTTCTGTGACAGATATTTATCATAGGAAAAAATGCTGAAACTATAAGATATTTTAAAATGTTACCATGTGACTATTATTTCAGTGCATATATTTCTGTGTAATGACATTTGCCATCTGGCATTCTTACAAATAAATCTTCTTTCTTTACACGCTGTACATCTTTTTGCTTGTCTTTTTCAGTTTGTGTCTAGTCATAATTAATCTCTAGGTTCGAATAATAGGCTTCTCCTGCATGTTCTCTTAGCTAAGGAAGTAAGTACTCAAAAGTGCAACATCATAGGCAGGGAACAAAGGATTCACATTCTGCTTTCTGGGTTAGAGAGCACTGATGTGATTCTCAGGAGCCAAGCTTCTTAGCAAAGAAATGAAGGATTTACAGCCCTCCAGCTTTCTCAGCTACCAAAGCTCTTGAAGGCTTTCAAGAACTGACCTTTTTAGCAAAGTGCTGGATTCTTTTAATGCACTCACTATCAAAAGGTAGCATACCTGATTTTCCAGTATTATGTGGTTGCTATTAAAAGGGAGTTTCCATGGATACAGACATCAGTGGGGATGGAGCAGGAATGTCCTCCTTTCAGACGCATTGTTGCTCCAAATATTACTAAAACTAAGATCATGTCACTCTTTGTATTCACATTTCTTATGGCTAGCTTCTTATTTATGAGGCAATGTTGTTGGTAAGTAATTAATACCTTTCTAAATGGTAGATTCAAACACCAAGGTATTTATGAGGGATGTGGTATCATGTGCATGGAGGTCAGTTAATTATCGATAGTTTATACAATGGGAGTTTTGTTATGGCTTTTTTATATGACTTTAGAGAATACAAATTAATAAGAGACATCATATTCCCTGAACATACCTGCAGGATTGTGTGCTTTATTTATCCTGGTTTGAAGATGTTTTGAAAGCCAGCATTCAAAGATTATGAGAAATCACCTAAAATTTATTTGAGTAAATTGTTTGGGAGATGAATCAAGATGGTGGCTGACAAAAGGATAGAGTCCCTTGAATTGACCCCTCATTAGGGACCAAAATCCTTTGCACCAAAGTGGGTAAAATGGTCAGGAGGTGAATGAGAGAAATTTCTGCACTTGTTGACAAGGGGACCCCACACACTGTGGTGCCAAAATCCATTGGTGAAGCCTTAGTGTGTGCTGCAATTAGAATGACAGAACATAAAAGTTGTTCTCCCAGTGAAAGTGTTGATGGGATTATGAAAGTTGGAATGTGTAAACAGGCTTATGCAAGTAACTTGTGTCTCCTTTCTCGGATTGTTTAATGGGAAAAGGTATTCTGTCTGGCTGTGCATCCCTTGCCTTACCGCATGTTGTAAAATCAAAATTGTTAATAAAGTCAGAATGCAATAAATAAATAAATAAATAAATAAATAAATAAATAAGACACTAGTCATTATTTAAAGTAATACCAGTATTTATCAAATTGAAGACTCTTTTTAAATAAGTCAAACTTATATCACAGCACTGCAAATTCCCCTTCACCTTTCTTTTTGCGGTTTGGGTGAGTTAATTCTAAATTTCTACTATGTCCTTATAATTACACATTTGTGGAGTATTATGATTAAAGTCAAATTATTTTTTACAAAGAACTAACTGAATGTCAAATGTGACACTATTATGAGTGATGACAAGTATTAATTATTAATGTCTAGCTTTTAAAATTTTACTTAACTGCTCATCAAAAGAAATGATATATAATAAGACCTTGAAATTGGGAAAAAGTTATCTTCAAATTATAACTTTTATGTATGTAAATTATTGGTAAGAAGTCAATTTCTAAATACCTTTAAAGGAACACATTTAACATATGCTTTCTTCAAAATTGCCATTTTCAATTCTTTGAAAAGAGGTAAGAAAATAAATTAATTATGCCTTTAAATATCTACCTACATTTCAGCCAAAAACTTTGAAGGGTAGGGAAAGTGGAGAAAACTTTCACAGAAATTCATCAAACCTTCAATTGCCACAAATAGGTGTTAGGTAGCATGAGCAATTTATTAGATTTATTGCTTGCACTTGTCCACATAAAGGAAGTTATAAGGTATTCCACAAAAGAAGATAAAATTGAAGGTTGTTGGTATAAACTGTTATTGTTGTAAACTATCCAAACAAAGGATGTGACCTAGGAATAAAAAGTAATTCATTTTATCTTTCTGTCACCTAGATAGATCTCTCCTTTGAGTCATCACTGGGTATTTTCTATTGTTTTATTTTTCACCCTTGTTGTGAAAGCATTCTTATTGTTTAGTAAGCAGAATTAGAGTAGCTGAAGTTTACAGAGTCAATGGCTGACAAACAATAAGGTCAATGTCTGTTCCATCCTGGAAAAATTGAGGTTACAACAGGTGAAATTATCATTCTCTTTTGTTTCTGTGGCTCTAATAGAATGCCAGAGAGTCCCTGACCTCTGCTGCCAGTCGTGTCTTACTCTAATAGCAACGTGTAACCTTTGACACTCAATTAAAACAGGAAATAAGACAAAGAATGGGTCAATATGCATGTTTGGCCAATGAAAGCCTTTGAAAGAAATTCCAAGGGGGTTTTAATAAGCCACAACAACTTTTATGCATTTGGCATACAGACATTAAAGTTATGGTCAATAAAGTTAAAGAACATAGAAACAAACAAAAAAAATAACCCGTATTGTTTGTTTTCTTTCTGACCCTAAGACCTGAATATTAAGGTGTCCCACAACAGACCGATTCACATTACACGTTCTGATTTCCCAGGGTAAGGGTGTTACTGAAAGTGAAAGGATAGTTGTTTTGCGCATAGACGTTTGCTGCCTTGAATAGTTGTATCTTTTTATTTAATGTGTATTTATTTTATAAGTAGAAGAGTACCATAGTATACTCTTTTCTTATGGAATACAGCAGTGTAAATTTTGAAAATGTTGAGGGTCAGCGTTGGTAATAGTTTTGCTGATCGAATGGAGAGGCGTCCACATCAGAGAGCAGGTGTACTGTATTCTGACTGATCTCGCAAAGTGAGGTTGGTTGTTGGGTAAATGTTTTTTACATATATTCAAAGATACTATCTCATGTTTTACAGGGGAAGTGATGAGAAGAACATGGGAAAAAGGACATTTGTGGCAAAAAGCTATGTCAGAAGTTGATTGGTCTTGGAATTTATTAGGTCTACATGCAAATCTTAATTTTATTTATTAGAAATGTGCCTATGAATAAATTAAATGATTTTTGATATATCATATTCTGTGAATAAGAGATAATTTTATAGACCTCTTTATACTGCATTATTTCTTATTATGGTTTTTGACTAAATGAGATGTTCTTATTTAATTATTCAGTGATCAGCATACAAGCATAAAATAAATATTTCTTAGCTCCTCATAAATTTATTTTATGTATACATATTTCTTTATTGAACAAATTGATTTCATCTAATATGAAAGTTGTTTGAGCTCCATAAACATAGCACTGGAGTGCAGTATTTCATGTAAGGTGGTCATACATTTTAATTTCAAGTAAAATGGTTTACACAGGCTCTGGCATACACACAACACACACACACAGGCACACAAGCGTGCACACACACATTAGAAGCGATATGGAAAGATACAAGTCAAATGACTGTAGCAGCATACTGTGGGTAGTAAGACTATGGTATATTTTTCTTAGTTTTTAACTTTCTATATTACATATTTACTGTTTTGGTAATAATAATATAAAATATATATTAACGTTTGTTTGCAAATCATCTACTTAGTCTATAAGTTATAAAATAGATATTTGATATTCTTTTTTATGGTGCCAATTTTAAACAGTTGTATTTAAAACATTGCATTTTCCACTTTACAATACAGTGCTTGCAAAGTGCATTATTGTCTTTCCCTATACACATAGTCCATGTTCAAGTATCAAGAATGCTGTTTTATTATACAGCAGCTCAACTTTTAAAACTGCCATGAAATTTGCTACAAATTTGGGTCCTTCAATATTTTGTATGGAACATTCCTAAACACATGCAAGAGGTTGGCTTAATCAATGGTGGGTCCAGAGGAGGCACCTCCAGATGGAAGGGCTCCATGACCAGGGAAGACCCCAGGTATTCCTCCTGGCATGCCTCCTCCACTCTGGTACAGCTCAGTGGCGATTGGCTTGCAGACTTTTCCCACCTCTTTCTGCTGAGGTTCAAATTCTTCCTTTTCCACAGTCTGATTCTTATCAAGCCGGCTGATGATTTCATTGCACTTGCCAAGACTCTTCTGTTTGTCCTCATCATCGATATTGCCTTGAAGTTTTTCATCTTCAACAGTTGCTTTCATGTTGAATGAATAGGATTCAAATGCGTTTTTGGAAAACACCTAGTCCTGCTGCTTCTCATCTTCAGCTTTGTAATTCTTGGATTCCTGGACCATGTGCTCAACCACTCTTAGAGAGCCTCTCAGTTAAAAAAAAATATTAGGAATATCATCTGAACACCATCTCTTGTTTTCAGCACTCATAGGTCCTTAATTTCTGAATGCATGAATTAATTGATGAAAAGTGTGTTTTCTATATGTTGTCTGATACTAACCTTATCTTCTCATTTAAAAATAAAACACTAGTGTGCTGTTGTGATATTGGACTCTGCTAGGGTTTTACAGAGACTTTGCATTAGATTGTAGTGGTGCTCTGCCCACAGAGCCCATCTGTCCGCCATGGATGAAAATAAGACTACCAAGACATGATCTGCTTGGGGAGGAGAGGTGGCTGATCTCTCAAAGGACAAGGGCCAAGAGCCCCTTCCTCAATGGTTTTTATTAGGTTCACAATACACAGGAATATCGGTAAAGTTCATCAATCATTGTCAGGCAGCAAGGATCAAACAACAGATAACATTCAAAGAACTCTGAGGGCTTAATTGAGTCAGGGTCTGTCAGCTAAGGGGTTACAAAACTTTGGGAGACAAACTCACTTCCTGCTTGGACCCTTATCATTTAAATGAGAGCACTCTTAGCAAAGCAGGTTCCACAGGACTTCACTAATTCTTTCTTATGCCCAATCACCCGGGGAACCTGCTCTAGCCAGCACAGGGCTGCACCACCCCTCCTTCATAGTTTCAGGCTTAAGTAGATTAAGACCAGGAAGCAAGAGATAAAAAAAAACTTCTCCCACACAGATTGAGGACTCCGGCTATGTCACGATAGCTGGGGGGTGAGGGTCCATCACCTGCGTTTTGCTGTAGCACCCCGAGTCCTTCCTTGAGGGCCTTCCAAGGGGTTATGGCTGTCTTAGGTGAACTCTCCCTTGAGGGAATCTTACCCATCATTGGCTAACCGACCAAGCATTGGGGGCCAGTTATGGATGAAGCAGAAGTAGCACTCCTGCCAGGAAGATAAGCTTTGTCTCCTTAGTGGCTTACAGTCCGAAGGTCACTCACTCATTCTTAGCCATGACGGGGTTACAACTCCTGAAACCAGGCAGAACAGTTCCGAACATTAGATTATTGCACTAAACTTTGATATGCACAAAAATGAGATTGGCCTTTAGTTTCCTTTTTTGTGTGCAAGATAATAAGATTTATTATAAATACTCTACTGGTTTTTGAGTAAAGAATTTGGATGGTTTTCTTTATTATAAGTAACATTCCACTTATTCATTTTTTGGAGATTTGTAGAATTTCCTCGTGGAATCAGCTGTACGTGATTCATTTTGGAAGAATAACCCTTAGTCAATTTTCTTTATTGTTCCTATGGATTGAAATTTTCCACTTATCCTGTGTTCTGTGTTCTTAATGACATTTTCTATAAAAGGATTCATTGAATTTATTACATTGAGTTTTGTGAAATATTTAAAACATTCACTAATTATTGGATATGTTATTTCTTTTTTATTTAAAAATACTGAATGGGTGTACATTGGTTAATACAATTATATAGTTTTCAAGTGTACATTTATTTCTTTTTCTTAATGTTTAATTGTTTATGCTATCCCAGTTGTCCCGTTTTGCCCTCTTCGTCCCCCTCCACCCCATGCCCCTCCCACTTTCATAGCGAATCCTTTGTCCATGTCCATGGGTCCTTCATGTATGTTCTTTGACTAAACCCTTTGCCTTCTTTCAATCAGTCACCACATTCTCCCTCCCCTCTTATAACTGTCAGTTTGTTTCATAATTTCATGTCTCTGGTTTTACTTTGCTCATTAGTATAAGTGTGTTCATTAGATTCCTCTTTTATAAGTGATATCATAAGACATTTGTCTTTCACTGACTGGCTTATTTCACTTAAACATAAGAATGTCCAGAACCATCCATGCTATTGCAAAAAGCAGGGATTCCTCTCTTTTCTACTATGTAAATGTACTGGTTTTTTAATGTACTCAACTACTGATGGGCACTTAGGCTATATTCAAATCTATTATTGTAAGTAGCACTACTATTAACATAGGAGTGCATTAATTCTTTTGAATTGGTGTTTTAGGATTCCTAGGGTATATTCCTAGCAGTAGAACCACTGGATCAAAAGGCAGTTCCATTTTTAATTTTTTTAGGAAACTCCACACTGTATTCCACACTGGCTGCACAGTCTATATTCCCACCAACAGTGCATTAGGGTCCCCTTGTCTCCACATTATCACTAGCACTTGTTGTTTGTTGATTTATCAGTGATAGCCCTTTTGGTAAGTGTGAGGTGAAACCTCATCATAGTTTTAATTTTCATCTCTCTGATGGCTAGTGATGTTGTATATATTTTCTTATGTCTATGGGACCTCTGTATGTCCTCCTTGGAGAAGTGTCTGTTCAGGTCATTTGCCCATTTTTCAATTTAATTGTCTTCCCAGTATTGAGATGTATGTACTCTTTATGTATTTTGGAGATTAATCCCTTGTCTGATGTATCATTGGCAAATATGTTCTCCTATAAAGTTGGTTCTCTTTTCATTTTGATGATGGTTTCTTTAATTTGAGGTTTTTAATTTGATGTAGTTCCATTTGTTTATTTTTTTATTTTATTTTCCTTGCCATAGGAGATAATCAGCAAAAATATGGATACAGATATCTGAAATTTCACTGCCTGTTTTCCACTAAGATTTTTATGGAATCATGACTTATATGTAAGTCTGTTATCCATTTTTAGTTTATTTTGGGGGGGGGGGAGTAAGTTGGTGGTCTACTTTAATTTTTTTGCTTATACCAGTCCAGTTCTTCCAACGCCATTTATTAAAGAGACTGTCTTTACTCCATTGTATGTTTGTGCCTCTTTGTCAAATATTAATTGATTATAAAGACATGGAATTATTTCTGGGCTCTTTATTCTGTTCCACTGATTTGTGTGTGTATTCTTATGATAGTGCCAGACTATTTTGATTACAGTGGCCTTGTAAGTACAATGAGTTTGATATCAGGTATTGTGATCCCTCTGACTTTGTTCTTCTTTCTCAAAATTGCTGTGGATCTTAGAGGTCTTTTTTGGTTCCATATAGACTTTTGGAATATTTGTTCTAGATCTGTGAAATATGCCATTAGTATTTTATTAGGGATTGCATTGAATCTATAGATTGCTTTGGGTAGTATGGATGTTTTAATGATGTTAATTCTTACAATCTATGCTTCTATTTATTTGTATCTTCCTCAATTTCTTTCTTCAGTGTTCCATAGTTTTCTGAGCACAGGTCTTTTATGTCTTTGGTTATGTTTATTACTAGGTACTTTATTTTTTTAGTATTAAATGGATTTTATTCTTAGTTTCTCATTTTGGTAGTTCACTGTTGGTGGGCAAAAACGCCATTAATTGCTGAATGTTTACTTTGTATTTAATACTTTGTCATATTCACTTATTAGGTTGAGTAGTTTTTTAGTGGAGCCTATAGGGTTTTCTATATACACTGTCATGTTGCCTGCAAATAATGACAGTTTTAATTCCTCCTTTTCAATTTAGATGTCTTTTATTTCTTCTTGTCTGATTGCTGTGGCTAGGACTTCCAGGACTATATTGAATAGTGAATGCAGACACCCCTTACTTGTTCCTGATCTTAAAGGAAAAGCTTTTAGTTTTTGCCCGTTGAATATGATGTTGGCTGTAGGTTTTTAATATATTGTATGCATTTTGTTGAGTTATGCTCTTTCTGTTCCCATTTTATTGAGTGTTTTTTATCATAAATGGGTGCTGAATTTTATCAAATGCTTTTTCAGTATCTCCTCATATGATCATGTGATTTTTATCTTTAGTTTTATATATATGATTTATTACATTTATTTATTTGTGAATATTGTACCATCCTTACATCCCTGGAATAAATTCCACTTGCTCATGATGTATGATCTTTTTAATGTATTGCTGGATCCAGTTTGCTAATATTTTGAGGAAAATTTTAGTATCTATGTTCATCATCAATATTGGCCTGTAATTTTCTTTCTTTGTTGTATCTTTATCCAGTTTTGGGATTAGGATAACACTAGCCTTGTAAAAAGAGTTTGTCAGTTTTCTCTCTTCTTGAATTTTTTGGTATAGTTTGAAAAGGATAGGTGTTAATTCTTTGAATGTTTGGTAAAATTCACTTGTGAAGCCATCTGGTCCAGGGCTTTTGTGTTCTGGGAATTTTTGATTGCTGTTTCAATTTCACTATTTGTTTTCTGTCTATTCAGGTTTTCTGCTTCTTCCTGATTCATTTTTGGAAGACTATATGTTTTTAGAAAAATTTCCATTTCACACAGGTTTTCCAATTTCTTGGCATATAATTATTCATAGTAATTTCTTACAGTCCTTTGTATTTCTGTGGCACCAATTCCTCTCTTTCACCAATTCTTATCCTCTTTCATTTCTGATGTTATTCATTTGGGCTCTCTCTTTTTTTTTCTCTTGCTGAGTCTGGTTAAGGGTTTGTCAATTCTGTTTATCTTTTTCAAAGAACCAGCTCCTGCATTCATTGATCCTTTGAATTATTTTTTGTCTTTTTTAGTCTCTATATCATATAATTATGTTTTGATCTTGATTATTTTCCTTCCTTTTACTCATTCTGGGCTTTGTTGATTTGTTTTAGTTCTTTAGGTGCAGGGTTAGGTCGTTTGTTTGAGATTTTTCTATCTTATTTAGGTAGGCAAATATTGCTATGAACTTCCCTCTCATGACTCCTTTCACTGTATCCCCTGTTTATTTTCTTGTTTCCAGGTATTTTTTTTTATTTCTTCTTTGATCTCATTGTTAACCCATTTATTATTTAATAATGTTATTCAGCCTCCGTGTAATTGTATGTTTTTGAGTTTTTTCTTGAGGTTGATTTCTAGTTTCAAGTAGTTGTGATCCAGGAAGATGCTTAATATGATTTCAATTTTCTTGAATTTGTTAATAGTTATTTTGTGTCCTATCATGTGGCCCATCTTTGGAAAAAAAATCTATGGCTCTAGAGAAGAATGTATACTTTGCTTCTTGGAGTGAAATATTCTGTAAATATCAATTAAGTCAATTTGATCTGGCGTTTCATTTAACGCCTCTATATTTTTGCTGATTGTTTTTGTCTGGAAGATCCATCCATTGTTGACAGTGGGGTGTTAAAAATACCTACAATGACTGTATTGCTCTTGATCTCTTTCTGAAAGTCCTCAAAGATTTTCTTTATATATTTAGGTGCTCCTATATCAGGCATATATATGTTCTGTATCAGGCGTATATCCTCTTCTTGGACTGCTCCCTTAAGTATTACATAATGACCTTCTTTGTGTCTTGTATGACCTTAGTTTTGAAGTCTATTTTGCCTGATATAATTATTACTATCCCAGTTTTACTTTCAAGTCCATTTGCATGAAATCTTTTTTCCATCCCTTCACTTTCAGCCTGTAAAAATCTTTTGTTCTGAGGTTGGTCTCCTGTTGACAACATATTTGTGGATCTTATTTTGTTATCCATTCACCTATTCTATGTCTTTTGATTGTAGCATTTAATCCACTTACATTTAAGGTTTTTATAGATAGGTACTTAGTCATTGCCATTTTTCCCTTTGTACCTGTGTTCCTCTCTCTATATATTTTTTCTTTTTTAAAGTAGTCCCTTTAGCATCTTTTGCAATGTTGGTTTGGTGGACAGGTATTCCTTTAGCCTTTTTAAATCTGGGAAAAGCTTTATTTCACCTTCCATTTTTTAAAAAAATATATTTTATTTTTTTTTTTTAGATCTAGGGGAAGGGAAGGAGAAAGGAAGAGAAACATCAATGTGTGGTTGCCTCTCACTCACCCCATACTGGGGACCTGACCTGACCCTGAACCCAGGAATGTACACTGACTGGGAATTGAACGGGCAACGCTTTGGTTTGCAGAACAGCACCCAACCCACTGAGCTACACCAGCCAGGGCTCACCTTCCATTTTTAATAAGAGCCTTGCTGGACAGAGTAGTCTTGGTTGTAGGCCCTTGATTTTCTTTCTTTTTTCTGTCATTGATTATTTTATGGATCTCTGCATTCTCCATTGTTTTCGATTTGATTATTTCTAGTTTGTTTTTAAATTTGTCTTTTTCAAAAATAATTGCTTTTTTATGATTAATTCTACTGCATTCTAGCTTATTAAGTTCTAATTTTACCTTAAAATAATTTATTAATTTTCATATTTAGGGTACAAAGTTCATCATATATCCATAATATCTACTTTATTATGTTGTTTAGGTCTTCTATAGTCTTGCTTTTTTTTTTTTTTGACTATTTGATCTATTTTGGCATAATATGTACATTAAAGACTCCCTTTATGTCTATGCTTCTGCCAATTTGCCTGGGATCTCTGATAGATTTTGCTTTGTAACAGCTTGTGCTTTTCTATTTGATGGATAAAAATATACATAACTGTCAGGTTGTCATTATAAATTGTAGCCTTTAGGATTATAAACTGATTTTTTTGTTTGTTTGTTTTTTTTTGATAATTCTATGGCTGAATTCTACCTTGTCTATTACCAATTATATATCCTTCATTTTTTTTACATACCTACTGTGTCCTTGACCTTCAAATTTTCTGAATTGCTTTGTTTACATAGGTCTCTTGTACATAACAGATAACCTTATTTTGCCTTGAGAGCAATCTTTTTTTCCTTTTAATAAGCCTTTTAATCTTATTTAAAATTTTTGACATTACAAATTTTTGTCAGTTCTATGATTTATTTTACTTTGTGTTTACTGCTTCAATGTCTTTCACTATGTAGATTGTACTCTTTATTTTTCTTTTAATATTTTTATATTTATGATGCTCTATTATTTTGTCCTATTGTTAAGCTTTACATTAATACCATAGTATTATAATCTTATCTTCCTTTTTTAGACAATAATTTTTGGTTCCATAAACTGATAAACAATAAAATCATAATATATCCTCTCTCATCCTTTTCCTTTTGCTACCTTCTCTGACTCAGCTATCCAATAAAATGGCATTATCTTTTGGGTACTTTTTTACTGTACTAAAACTTAAGAATTTCTGAAATATATTTATGGATTGCTGCTGACAGTATCGTTTCTTTGTCTTATATTTTAATAATATTATCAGGAAATAGCTTGATACTGATTATTCTAGATCAATTCTCTTTGGCACAGAATATGTCTTTTCAATATGTAGGTTCAGATATTTTATTTTAAGGACATATCCTGAATTAAAATTTTAAATAATTAATCTGTTTCATTATTTTGTTTTTCTTTTAAGACTCCAATAATTTTTTGCTCTATTACCTTTGTCCATCTTCAATATTTATTACTTTGTCCTATGGTCCCTTTACAACATCTTTTATTTCAGTTTTATTTTCTTACCTCTTGGCATTTGATCTGCTCTGCAGTTTTACTGTACTGTTTGTAAATATTTCTTAGCTTTTTGTAATTGTTATTGTTTCAGAAATAATTTTATGTTTCACTTCTACTTCTGTTCCTAATTCATGAAGGATAACATACATTTTCTGTTTTCTCAACTCCTCTGATGTTTTAATGGCTGTCGAATCCTCTTGTATATTGTACTTTTCATGGTTTTATTCTCTCTGCCTTGATTGTTCTTAGATCAATCCAGGGCCACTCCCCCCAAAAATATGGAGCACCTGACTACATCTATGAATTATGGTGATGATAGCATATTTAAATCAAATATAGTGTTTCATTGAAACGTTTGATTTTAAATAATTTTCCTTAAATAAATGAACAACAATTAAAATAATAAAAAGTGAACATTTTTCAAATCATGTATTTTTAAGTTTATGTTATTTTTTATTTTTCATTATTTTTTAATCCTTACTCAAGGATATTTTTTCTTTTTTTTTTAGAGAGAGAGGGAGGGGGAGAGAGAGAAACAAGAGAGAGAGGAGAAAGAGAGAGAGAAAGAGAGAGAGAGAGAGGAGAGAGAAAGAGAGAGAGACATGTAACAGAGAAATATTAATTGGTTGTCTCTCCTAGACTCTTTGGTGATTAAACTCGCAACGTAGGCATGTTCCCTGATGGGATATTGAACCCACACTTTTCAGTGTATGGGACGATGCTTCAACCAATCGAGTCACGCCAGCCAGAGTTTAAGTTTATATTATTAATATAGAAAGGTATAATAATAGAATTTTTATATTGCCTGAGCATCATTTTTCATGTCCTTCTTTTATATGGTTTCTCTCCACTTTATGGACAATATAATGTCCCACAATCATCCATGGCTTACCTTTACGACAAACATTTGTGTAAAAAAGTTTTTGTTTTATTTCTTTCAAAATTGGTCAATACTCTAGTAAATTCTGCATTTCCTCCTGGATCTTGAGCAGTATCCTTAACTTCTGCTCTTTTCTTTTTTTCTGCAAGAGTCCAAGAAAGAAAGAGAGGGTTTTTTTTTTTTTTATCATTCAAAACATTGCCAACTAGTTCTAGTGTACCTAACAGTCTCCAAAAGATTTCAAAATCAAAAAAGACGAAGAAAACAATCCTATTTGCTATTGCAACAACAACAACAACAACAGCAATAACAAAAGCTACTTAGAAACACATTTAACAAAGGAGTTAAAAAACCTGTACTAAAAAAACTGTAAGATATTGAAGAAAGAAATTGAGGAAGATACAAATAAATGGAAACATACATTGTATTCATGGATTGAAAGAATTATCATAATTAAAAAGTCCATACTATCCAAAGAAATCTATATATTCAACACAATTCTTATTGAAATACCAATGGCATATTTCACTATTGCCATTGCCAGAACTAGAACAAAAATTTCAAAAATTTACATAGAATGAAAAACAAAAAAACTCTAATAGCCTCAGCAATTTTGAGAAAGAAGAACAAAGTTAGAGTTATCCCAATATCTAATATCAAACTAATATCTAATATGGTACAAGTCCATTGTAATAAAAACAGCCTTGTACTGGTATAAGAACTGGCATATAGATCAATTGAACAGAATAGAAAGTCCAGAAATAAATCTGTGTCTTTATGATCAATTAATATTTGGCAAAAGGGCAAGAGCATGTAATAGAGTACATACAATTTCTTTAATAAGTGGATTTGGGAAAATTGGACAGGCACATGCTAAAAAGAAAAATAAGTGAAACTAGACCACCAACTTATACCACACACAAGGCTAAACTAAAAATGGATAAAAGAAATGTAAGTCACAAAACCATAAAAATCCTAGAAAAGAACATAAGCAATAAATCTCAAACATCTCTTGAAGCAATATTGTTGTCAATATGTCTCCTAGGGCAATGAAAATAAATGAAAACATAAACAAATGGGACATCAAAAGAAAAATCTACTTTATAGCCAAAGAAACCATCAACAAGATTCAAAGTAAACCTGAAGTATGGGTATGGGTGTACATATTTCCCAATGATACATGTGGTAGTGGGTTAATCTCCAAAATATATAAATAACTTAAGTCAACACTAGTTTAAAGAAAACAATAGAAAGAAAAACAATCCAATTAAAAAATAGGCAAAGGATGTAAATATATACTTCTCAAAAAAAGACATACAGATGACCAAAAGACATATGAAAAAATGCTCAACATTACTAATTATCAGAGATGCAAATTTAAATCACAGTGAGCTATCTTCTCACACCTACCACAGTGACTACCATCAATAAATCAACAAACAACAAGTGCTAGTGAGGTTGTGCAGAAAAGGGAACCCTAGTGCACTGTTGGTGGGAAAGCAGACTGGTGCAGCCACTGTGGAAAACAGTATGGCCATAAAAAAGAAATAAATCTTACCTTTTGTGACAATATGGATGAACCTAGATAATATTATGCTAAGTGAAATAAACCTGTCGGAGAAAGAGAAGAACAAAATAATTTCACTTACATGTGGAATCTAACGAACAAAATGAACTGAGAAATAAAATAGAAACAGAGGTATGGATACATGGAACAGAATGACAGCTGTTGGGTTGGCAGGGAGGACTAGATGAAAGATGGTGAAGTGCCCAGCCAAAGAACATATGTACAACCCATGGACATGGATAACAGTGTGATGATGGCCGGAGGGAAAGAGGAGCAGCAGCTGGGAGGACATGAGCAAAGTGGTGAAATGGGGACATCTGCAATAATGTCAACAATAAAAATAAAGGAAAAAAATTTCAAAATCAAAATCAAATTTTCTATGTTTTCATAAATGATCTGCCATAATCTATTTTTCAATATGTATGTGTCTCCTTAAACTGTTTTCTCTTACTTCTGTGACCCCTATTTCTTACTACTAACTTTTTCACAATTTAAATAATAGTTTGCCATACAGTGGACATGCTTTGCTAATATTTTATGTTGGCCTTAAAAAATCTGAATTCACAAATAAAATTGGAAAGTAAATTTTGTTTTTCCACTCTAACATCAAAAATTTTAAGCCAGGTTAATTTTGTCTTCATAAAACAATTTTGGAAAACTTTACATTGCTCTCTACAAGTTTGAAGGCTTTATGCTAAGTGAAAATTTTCTCTTTATTACAAGCTCAGTGAATTTGATCCTTCAAGCTACAGAATATGGAAACTTTTTAGTTAGTGTTCCTTAGCAAAATTCTATGATTGTTGTTATTCATATCTGACTCATTCCATTTTAGTTTTTCCCAAATATCTTTTCCTTCACTACAGGTTTTTATTTTTTAATTATTTTTTTAAGATTTTTATTTATTTATCTTTAGAGGGGAAGGGTAGGAGAGAGGGAGAGAAATATCACTGTATGGTTGCCTCTTGTGTGTCCCATGCTGGGAACTGGCCTGCAACCCAGGCATGTGCCCTGACTGGGAATCGAACCGCGATCCTCTGGTTCGCAGGCCTGTGCTCAATCCACTGAGCTACACCAGCCAGGGCCCTTCACTACAGGTTTTGATAGTATCTTTCTAGGTGATCTACTTACCCAGCTATCTATCATTTATTTATTTTACAGTTATATATATTTGTTGAAATTAGTTTAGATAATTCTATTTTAGTCTATTGTACAATTTATCATTCATTATTTTATTACATGACGTAGAGATTTTTAATTTTAAAACCTTCTTTATTTGTTTAAAATATGTTTTAGAGAGCCCACATTCTCCCTTCCCCTCAACAACTCCTCCCCTCAATTTTTTTGAATTTTTGTTCCTTCATTCTCTTCTGGTTGAATGTTTATTTCTTCCTTCTGCTCTAAACCATTGATTTGAGTTCCAGTTTCCTTCCTTTTACTGTTGGTTTCCTGTGCATTTTCCTTTAATTCACTTTTCATAGCCTTCACTTTTTCCTCTATTTTGCGACCATACTCAACCATTTCTGTGAGCATCCTGATTACCAGTGTTTTGAATTGTGCATCTGATAGGTTGCCTATCTCTTCATCGCTTAGTTGTATTTTTTCTGGAGCTTTGGTCTGTTCTTTCACTTGGGCCATAGTTTTTGTCTCAGCACACCTGTTACTAATAAGGGGCAGAGTCTCAGGTATTCACCAGGGTGGGGCAAACCATGTCCCTGTGTTGTGGCACTCTATGTAAGGAAGAGGTCCGAGAGGGAATAATGCTGCTTGCTGGGGTCTCTGCTAGTTTCAATCACTCCCTCTACTTCATACAAGCAAATTGGGCCCTCCTGCTGCTGATTCCCAGGTGAGTGGTTTTGTGTATGTTCAAGGACCCTGTGGGTCTCTCCAGTGAACTCTCCTGTGAGGCTGGAAATTTCTCATGCTGCCTTAAGCCCCACAGATTTTTCAGTCAGAGGTTTTGAGGCTTCATTTCTCTAGGCTGGAATCCTGGGTTGCATGGTATGTCTCACTCCCCAGTTGTTCCTCTTGGTTTGTCTGCAAGCAAATGTGGGGCCACCTGCATTTTCTCAGACATATAGTTATCCAGTATGGGAAGACATAAAAAAGCCTTCTAGGCATAAATTATTAGAACCTCTTTGGTCAGCAAAGATGTTATGCAGTTTCATGAAAATGAACTCTGCTGAAAAATGTCTGCCTTCCTGTTTCAGAATTAGCTAAAAACAGCATGGCCAGAATTGCATTAACTATGGATACTTGAGTCCTGTTTTCAAATGTAATTAGGAAAGTACTCATGGAATTTGTTTTAGAAGAGCATTTATAGTAAAGAGTCTAAAATTTGGTTGAAGGAATTATTTCATTGGCTTCATAATACCACCACAAAATTAAACTTGGGTTCCAAATGAATGAACTGCTTAGTAAAAATATTTACATATCCTTATTAAATATTTAATTAATTCTATCATAATTATGTTTCCATATTAATTGTTAGCTTCAAACAATATTTTTCCAGGATATTTTGCAAGTCTCTCCAATATTTTGACTGGAGAGTAATATAATTCCAATTACTTTGAATAAGTAATAGAAATATATGAAAGAACTTATTTAGTCAACCTGGATTTTTGCTGTTGCACCAGCCTCTAAGCAAAGCATTTTCAGAGACATTGAAAAGTCACATGAAAGGAATAATCATTAGTATTTGGCTTTAAATACAGGAAGGAAACTTGTCTTTAATAGGCTGTCTGGGTACCTGAAGAATGCATTGCTTTTCCAGTGAATGGAGTCAAAAGACATGTTACTGAATACTTAAAGTACCAAAAAAAAAAAAAGTTAGAAGGCAGAGGATATGGATTTTAGTTCTAGTCCCAGCTTTGTAACTCACTAACAAGTTATTTTACCTATAAGATATGAGATTTATACTACATTTTCTATCAGATAACAGAATTATCATATGTAAGATAATATATGTGAAAGTGCTCTGTAATACTAAATAATACGAACTATTATTAATGAAAATAATAATGTTAGTTAAATTTTCTCTGTTGCTTGCTATGTGTCAAGTACCTTTATATATGAACTCATTTTATCCTTACAACAACCCTGTGATGTGTATACTCATTATTGTTTTGACACTGAGGAAAATGACACTGATGAGTGCTTAAGTAACTGGTCCAGGCACACAAAATCAGAGATGGTGGAGTTGGAAATTGACATGCAGATGCATCCATTATGGGAATTTTCTCCATTACAGAACAATTGGGCATCATTTTAATAACCAGTAAACAGAGAAAGTAAATCTAATATTCTGTGCTTCTAACTAGTGTATTTTTCAGTATACTTGTCAGAAGATGTTTGAACCTCAGGTAAATTTAGAAGAGTTTATAAATGCTTAGCAATATCCTGGGAACATTTCTGTCATATTTTAAAATATAGCCAAGAGCATAAAAGGATAACGAGTAAAAGAAGAGAAAACAGAGGAGGAATTGTTCAGATAATTTAGACAAAAACAGTTGTTGACTTAGACAACAGTGTGAGGAACTAAGAGCAGTGTTTCAAGAGAAGCAACTATTTTCAGGTAATATATAAGTTAACTAAAAGGAAGGTATTCCAAGTGATTGTGATTACCTAGCAAACACTCTGAAAGTCAAACACCGGAAACATACCATGCATGTTAACACCATGATCTATTGAATTTAACAAGGCTTAATAGGTTAAGAATAATAATATTGGCTTATAGTTTGTAGGACTTTATACTTTGATTTATCATTTATAACAGTTTTAAACCATTAAATTCATTCTCAAGTTTTACTAGGAGCTTAATTATTATAACTGAAATCTGACTAAGGGTTAAAGAAAAAATATCTTTTTCTATTAATCAATCACTACATACTCTGTGTGCTCCACATACCTCATCTCACTTAAAACTCACAGCAGCCCCAAATGCAGATATTGTCATCCCACTATTGCTGCTGATACTCAAAGAGCTTTAGTAGAATGCAAGAGAAAATCCCAATATGTTTCTGAATCAGTAGATGAATCTATTTTATTTATCCTAAACTATAATATTCACCTATTCAGAAAATGTTATTTCCTTTCTGTCACATTTCCACCAAAAGTATATTATGAACCATTGTTGAGTAGAGTAAAAATACAATATAAGTGAACCAAAGAGAATTACTGTTTTAATTTACATGAAGTAACATAAAGCTTAAATTACTGAGGCTTCTTATACCTTTACCAATGGGTCTTTGGTATTCACATTACATCTATATTGCATCACTATAGAACCGGATTGCCTGATTGTGAAAATCCCAGGTTCTCCATCATAATCAGAGACACTGAAATTAAGAACAATATAACAATAGCCAGAGGGGAGTGGAAGGGGACAGTGGGGAGAAGGGTTTTCAGGAACTACTGTAAAGGACATATGGACAAAACCAAGGGGGAGGGTGGAAGCAAGGGAGTGAAGTGGGTTTGGCTGGGGTTGGGGGGAGTGGTGGGAAGAAAATGCAAACAACTGTAATTGAACAACAGTAAAGTAATTTAAATATATATATATATATCTTTGCCTCAGCTTTCTCATCTGTAAAATGAACAGAAAAAAGAACCATACTGGATTCATAGGACTTTATAAGGAGTGACTTAACATAAATAAACTAAAACCGTAGATGGCATGTATGAGCTCAAGAAAGAAAGTCATCATTGTAATAATAGTTAATATTATTATTCCTATCTTTGAATGATATTCCCAGTAAGGTTGAACTTCTAATATTAATAACAACCCTAGTAACATTGTTCATACATTTAAAAATAGATATGTGGGAGTGTTAATTAAAATAATAAAATTCTATAAACTGTAAAGCAGTTCGATTATTTTTATAGGGTCAAGATCTTATTAAATTCAGCAATCAATGGTGGTAATAAGCACAATAAGTTTCTGGTGTTTCATATTCAGCGGTTCTTTGGAAAATTATATTCAATCAGAATATTACATTCAATTGGAATTCTATCCATTTAATTAACTCATGCTTCTGGAAAACTTTTTCACTTTGGTCGTTATTACTATCCTAAAATCTTATCCTCAGCTAACACAAACTAAAGATGATAAGAGGATGAAGATGATGATAATAAGGATTATAACAATGGTAGAAGTCTTACTGTGCGCTAGGCACAAGGAAATTTTTATTTGAAGAAGTACAAAAAACACACACTTGTTCTCACAATTATTATCTCTTTTGCTGGTCAAAATGGGTTTCAGGTTGTATGCCTGTACCCTATTATACTTATATATTGAATGGTAATATTTAATTAGTTTCATACATTTATTTTCCTCCTGAAGTATAGTTGAGAGACCAAAACTCAGGTAACCAAGTCTAGAGAAAAATGCAATGTGATCATTTTTCTTCTTTCTGTTCTTCTGTTTGTGTCTTCAAGATGAGGTCATCCTATTCCAATTTATTATACTGGGACTCACTCTTTCTTAATTTTATTTAATTGTACCCAAATTCTCTCAGGATACAATAAAAAAAGGAAATTTAAATTTTCTTATGTTTAACCCTTTATTTAAAATGTTCTTGATTGATAAAAACCATGGTCATCTAATAATTCAGATGTTTCTGGAAATGTCTGAAAAATTAATACTTCAGTGCCATAGGATACCCATTTTTAATGAGAGCCCAGAAAGCCTCCAAAGTGTGTGTTTCAGTGTGTGTAGGAGGGTGTTGGTGGAGATGAGAACATCCTAAGAGAAGGGAGATTCTGAGACTCAAGAGCAGTTCAACTTTACTGATGAAGGACTAAAAGAGAAAAGGTCTGAGTAACAGGAAATGTCTTTCATTCACACTTCCTTCCTAATACGTTCTGATGAGCCTCACCCTGCAAAGAGAGGCCTTTTCATAAAGTTCAAGTCAAATCGGAAACTCTTATTTCACTATGTGATGTCATTGCACATTTATGTAACATTTGATTGCAAATGATCCTGCTTAATCACAAAGGGTAAACCAATGAAATGTTGTGGAGTCAGGAATCTCAGTGAGACCCTGTGAAGGACTAAAACCAGAAACTTCCATTAAAGAACTGAGTTTATTATCACATTCCCAAGGATGCCTTTTTTCTTATCGCTTGAATTTCTTTGAGGGTCTGTTTCATTCCTTTCCCATTCTTTTTAGACTTCTCAAAATGGTTTTGTGTATGTTATTAAAGCCAACCCCCTACCCGATCATTTAAACTCAAACCGTAACCTCCAACTAATTCTAACATTAACTCTAACGTTAACCCTAATTGTAAACTCAACACTGACACTAACCCAAAACCTAATCCTAACTCTAATCTTAACCCCGACTCTAACTCAAAACCTAACCCTACTCATAATTTAAACCTAACTCAAAAGCTTAGAGCTAATCATAACCCTAACACTACCAAAAAAATCAACCTCAGCTTTCCATAATTTCGTACTTGACCTTAAATGAGTTTTTCTGGATCAGTCTACATAAAGAAACTCTGTTCCACTGTTCTCAATACCTTTACCTTGTTTTGTCTTCCCGATCGTATAGCTACCTCCCATATTATTTTTATATTTTTAACTCCTCTCACCAGATTAGAAGTTCTAAGGAAGCACATACACTATCTATTTTGCTCCCCAGAGTCTAGTATAACACTTGTCAAGGAGTAAACATCCAGAACATATGTGTCCAATGAATGCTGGATAAATTGCAGTCCAAATGTACACACAAATATAACTTACTTGAGAATGAAATAGATACGTTATAGGTGATTTTGTATGTGTACGAGAAAGAGACGGTATATAAGAGGCTCCCGAATACAGAATGCCTAAAAGGAGGTATTGTTAACTCGGGAACAATAGCTTGGCTGCCTAACCTTCTCTTCCTTTCAGATTCAAAAGAATCATCACCACAAACCATAATCAGTCTCTTCTCTGCAAATTAAGATTTTACATTTACTCCTCTTCTTGGAAGAATATCCAGGGACAGTAATGAAGTTCTCAGCCAACCCAAACCTTATTCTAAATATTTCTCACTATCTATAATTTACTGATTACTTATCATCTACTAAATATAAAACCAAATGTTTTACACCTACGAGGTCTATCCAGGAGGTAGCTAGTTGTGTAATATGAAAAAATATAGGCATTTATTGTAGAAGACACAAGACACAGAAAACATTGTACATAGGACAATGATGCCTCAGTCCCCTTCAAAGTAGGCACCTTGGGATCTCAGTTCTCACAATTGCCATCAGTTCCCCTGTCATATTTTTCTGAATCTCATTGAGTGTCTGAAATTGCTTACCTTTCAAAGGTGATTTTAGTTTTGGGAAAATCCAGAAGTCACAGGACAGCAAATCTGGGCTGTAGGGAGGCTGAATCACTTGAGTGATTTGATGTTTCACCAAAAAGCTCTTCATGAGACACGATGCACAAGTGGGCACATTGTTGTGATGAAGCTGTGAATCACCAGTTGCCCATAGTTGGGCTTTCTGAATCATTCAAATGGTTTTTGGGGAGGAATATTCAATCTTAATGCAAAATTGGGTGCACATTTGTTACTCTATTCAATCAGTCATTTTGAATGCGACAGACACACAGTACATATGCTCATTCAATGGCACATACTGCCCCCACTTACTAGTACAGTGAAATCATCATTGTTCACTCATGTACATTCCAGTCACTCTCCTTGGCTGTTGGGTTACATAGATATTGCACAAACCATTCTCATTATATTAGCAATGGCAGGACCTTCCCTGGACAGACCTCCTAGTACCTTAATGTGCACATCAACTTTATGTTATTGATGCTATTATTACCAGACTCATTTTATAGATGAAGAAAAGCCTCAGAGGGATTTGGTACATTGGTGACTATAATTCTGCTTAAAAATTGCAGAGATTTTCATGTAGCAGTCTGATTCTAAAACTCATGCTCTTACCTAGGATCCTATGTTATTTCATTATTATTCCCAGGAAATTTAGACAGTTGGCTAAGTCCCAATTGATCTCACTTTGATTTTTACCAATTCCATGGACCTTAATTTCATATCACATTCTCCATCCCACATGTAACTACCACATAACTATCCTATTCCCTCTAAATGCACTTTTAATTTCTTTTATTAAATTTATTGGGGTGACTTTGGTTAGTAGGATCACATAGGCTGTGTGCCCACTGCCTAAAGGCAAAATATATATGAGGCCTCCTCCACCCTCATCCCCACCTGCTTCCCTCTGACAACCACCACATTGCTTTCTATGTCCATGAGTTTCCATTTTATATCATACATATGAGTGAAATTATATGGTTCTTAGCTTTTTTGACTGACTTATTTCACTTAGCTTAATATTCTCAAGGTCCATCCATGTTGTTGTAAATGGCAGTATTTCATCTTTTCTTATGGGTGAGTAGTATTCCACTGTCTATATGCACCACATCTTCTGTATCCAATCCTCTATCAAGTGACACTGTGGTTGTTTGCATGTCTTGGCCCCTATGAATAATGATGCAATAAATGTAAGGATGCTTTATATCGTTGCAGATACATGATTTCAAGTTTTTTGGGTAGATACCAAGGAGAGAGTTTGCTGGGTTATATATTAACTCCCTTCTCCTCCTCCTCCTCCTCCTCCCCCCTCCTCCCCCCTCCTCCCCCTCTTCCTCCTCCTTCTTCTTCTCCTTCTCCTCCTTCTCCTCCTCCTTCTTCTTCTTCTTCATAAATCACCAGACTATTTTCCGTAGTGGCTGTACTGGTCTGCATTCTCACCAGCAGTGAATGAGGGTTCCTTTTTCTCCACAACCTCTCCAACACTTGTTATCACCTGTTTTATTGATAATAGCCATTCTAATTGGTGCGAGGTGGTATCTTGTTGAAGTTTCAATTTGCATCTCCTTAATAGCTGGTGAAGTTGAATATCTTTTCAGGTATCTGTTGGCCATTTGTGTGTCTTCTTGGGAGAGGCATCTGTTCAGATCCTCTGCTCATTCTTTAATTAGATTATTTGTTTATTTGGTGCTCTCAATACACTTTCAAATAAGAACTTGATTTTAATTCATCTACAATGCTACACACTGATCCCATACCTCTTTCAAAATAAACACAAAAACTTAGTTTGTTGATACTTCTATCTACTTTCAAACAGATATTGTCCTATTATAAATTGAACAGAGTAAAATTTCTAAATTTTACTATAAAATAATTTGTTCTTTCACTTTTGCTTTGTTATTTTCCTTTACCCTGAATTTGTGAACTGTAATTCTTACAAACAGTGCACTATATTTTTTTTAAATGTACCTAATCGAGTCTTTTGTAAGTTTATGAGTGGTACAATGATAATATAATCTTTTTAGGTTCTTATCTTTCTCTTTACTGTTATTTTTATTTTCTTGCTTATTTTGTAACTTATCAAACCCTAAAATGGTTTCTTTATCCATTTGTCTTTTTTTGATAGCCCTTCAGATATTAAAACATCAGGATTTGGCATTAGATCTGTGTTTAAATTTTTACTGCTACCAATTTTTAGCTTAATGAGTCATTTAATCTCTGCAAATGACAATAATACTACATTCTTCAGGGTTGTTGTGTAGAATAAAGAATATAACTAATTTACCCTTGCCTTCTGCTATTCATAGCCTTCCAGAATGGCATCTCGAAATTCTTCGTGACAATAGCCTCCACCTCAGTTAAGTCAGTACATTTTTCAAATGCCACTGTTCTATCACATTGCCTGCTATTTCCTGCCTTGGGTGGCCTACATTTGTGTAGATATAGAAATAATGGTGTTGCAAAATAGTTGCAACATAGTCCATTGAAGTCTATATGTATCCTGTAGCTTTTAATTTCAATATTCATTACCTTAAGTTTCTAAAAGTATTAGGTCAATAGGTAAAATGTGACTCTTGAGGATACAATACAGCTAATTACTACTAGACTGAGAAACTGGGCAAGGGAGCCTGACTGATTCAATTTATGATTCTTCTTTTATGAGTTGTGTCATCTGGAGTAAGTTACTGAATCTCTGAATGACTTAATTTCCTCATACATAAAAATAGAATAAAATGATCTAACTCAGAGTTTATTGATAATATTAAATGAATAAATCCGCATAAAGAGCTTAATTAGTGTTAGCCATTATTATTATTATTATTATTATTATTATTATTATTTTGCTCTGGTATATTTTTTCCACTACCCTTTGGTTAATCTGCCTGGATTTTGGTACTGATGATGTCTTCCAATCACTTTCTTGGTTGCGTTGTTGTGTTTATAGTTTGGGTGGGTTCACAGGACACGTATGTGCAGTGATGTCAGTATAGCACAGATGTGTGGTGTAGTGATGAATACAGAAAACCCAGGAGTCAGACCACCTTGATTTGCAGCACTACCTACTAACTGAGTGCTCATTGATAAGTTGCTTCTCTACAGCTTGTTTTCTTCATAGGTAAAATGGGAATATTGAGAATACCTGTGTCATAGGGTTATCAACCAAATGAGATAACACATACAAAGTATTCAGCACAGTACTTAACAAACAGTAAATGTTAGACATTGGTGTTGTTCCTATTGATGGTGGTAGTATATAATAATTTTAAAAAACCCTATTGTGAAATAAAGAGTGATCACTATTATGTACTCATGTAAAGACCTATATGACACGACTCCGGTAGGAAAAATATTATATTGTCTAGAATGAAATTTTGCAGATAGTGAATGGGAAGTTCCAGGAATAAAGAAATGGAATGAAGTTGCAGTTGGCAAATTTTCTGCAAAAGACCAGGTGGCAAATGTTTTTGTTTTTGTGGGCCACACAGTCTCTGTCACACAACTCTGCTATTATAGGGAAAAAACAACTATATACAATAAAATTGACACATGTATTTGTGTTATAATGAAACTTTATTTACAAAACTAGTATCAAGATGATGCTCATTGGAGTTTGCTGACCCTTGATCTTAAAGATTGGGAAATAACCCTATTAGAGAAATATAATAGTGGCATAGCTTACAGTATAAATTGAAATTTATCAATTAACTAAATCAATTATGTGATTTTTTTCTCTCCAACATTCATATATGCTGATGGAAAAGAAAAGAAGACAAATAGAAGTTATCATGCACAATTGGTGGTTCATCAGGAGTATAAACTAGAAGGAGGCTAAGATAATGAGATGAGTGAATTTAAAAAGAGGTGATCACAGTGTTAAGCGAGAGAAGTGCAACCAGAAAAGAAGAAAGCTAGCTGGGGTTTGTAGCTGGTGACAAGGGTGGGCGGATGGTCACGGAAAGAAGCTTGGAATAGCAAAAACTGGTGTTGAGGTGTTTGGGCACGTTATTTGGAGAGATAGCAGTGGTCCCTCCTCATCCACGGTTTCACTTTCCACAGTGTCAGTCACTCGTGGTCTGAAATATTAAGTGAAATTTCCATAAATAAAAATTCGTAAGTTTTAAATTGCACAATGTTCTGAGTACCTAATGAAATCTCACATTTTATGTCTTTTCCCTGCTCAGAACCTGTATCATCCATTTGCCCAGCATTTCCACACCCTATACACTGCACCTGTTAGTCATGTAGTAGCCCTCTTTTTATTTATTTTTAATTACATTCGATATTAAATATTTTTTTATTTTTTTTATTATCACCCAAGGTTATTTTTTCATTGCTTTTAGAGAAAGAGTGTGGGAGAGAGGAAGGGAGAGAGAAACATCGATGTGACAGAGAAGCACTGATCAACTGCATCCCTCAGGTGCCTGGACTGGGGATGGTGCCTGCAAACTTTCAGTTATGCTACTGTAAGAGGGTGCAGCCAGGGCCCTCCCAAAATAGGGATTTGTAACGGGGTCTAGAACTCAGGGTGTCCAAGAAATATTAAAAATATAGGATGTCCTCACCCCCATAGGTCTGAACTGGGGGATGGGACACATGGAGCAGGGATATTGAGAGTTGTTCTGCATAGCAACAGTTTTGCAAATAACCTCAGTCATGGTCATTTAATGTATCTATAACTTTTAAGTGGTTTCATGGATATGTTAAATAACTATGGCTATGCTTTGAGCTGGGGGATGGAAGTGACTTTGACCCTTGAAGTAACTAGGAAGCAACTCCCTCTGGTTACAGCACCTATGTGTGAGCTTTGAGATGATTGGCTCCACACCATGGAGCTACGTCTGCCCGGACTTACTTTGGCAGCCCAGAAAAGCTGGGGGGGAAAAAAAAAATACAGGAATGCTAGCAGGTGTAGCTGATTGTGGGAAGAGTCAGAAATGGGGCTGCAGAAGAAGATTAGTGCTGGGATTTAAACCCAGGCGCAGCAATCAGGTGAAGGTCAGGACCATGCAGCTTTGAGTGCTCCCTTTTCCATGTGGCTTAGGGAGCAGGAGAGACATTGCAGGAAGGAAAGGAGTGAAAGGATTCTTGCTGTTGGGACAAGAGAAGGTGCCACTTGGATTTGGATTACGAACTGGAGATCCCAGCAACACAGCTGATAGTGCTGGGAACCTTGGAAGGCTTGCCAGTTGAGTATGGATTACTGGGAAGAACTGGAGGCTACCTGAGCCACAGACTTCTATTTTTTTTTCCTGAGATACAGTACCCCAGACTGGACAAAGAAGGGAAGGAAGGACTGTGTGTGTTTATGGGTGTTTTAAGGGACTTTGGGATGTTAACAATGATATTAAGTCATTACTCCAAGTCTGTATAATTTTTTGAATAAATACTTTCTTTCCTTTTCACCAATCTCTGGCATTCCTGGAGGCAGACAAGGTGAACCTAGTACAGGGGGGTGCTCTGGAGGAAGGGGGGTTCTTCAAAAATAGTATTTTGACCATCCCCCACAGGTCTGTTCGTAACAGTACGATGCTCCAACCACCTGAGCCATACTTGCAAGGGCTCAATTTTTTATATTTGTTTCAGGTGTAAAGCATAATTGTTACACAATAATAGAATTTAAGAAGTGATCCCCCAGATGAGTCTAGTACCCTCCTGGTACCATACATAGTTAATACAATATTATAGACTATATTCCCTATGCTATTCTTTATATTCCCATAACTATTTTAATTCTTGCACCTTTTTCACACATTCCCCTAATCCCTTCCCTCTGGCACCCCTCAGTTTGTTCTCTATACCTATGAGTCTGTTTCTGTTTTGTTGGTTCATTTGTTTTGTTCTTTCGATTTCACATATAAGTAAATCATATGGTATTTGTCTTTTTCTATGTAGTACTCCTGTTGGTATTCAGATCAATTGTTGTGGTATCAAAGGACTTGTATTCAATTAACCTTATTTTATTTAATAATGGCTACAGAGCCATTCATATAACTTCATTATAGTAATTGCTATAATTGTACTTTTTTATTATTAGTTCTTATTATTAATCTCTTACTGTGTCTAATTTCTAAATTAACCTTTATCATAAGAATTTAAGTATACAGTTCCATACTACCTGTAGTTTTAGGTATTAACTGGGGGCCTTGGACCATATCTACTGTGGATCAAGAGAAACTATTATAATGTGCTAGTTAGAGACTGAGATACTTGAAATCAAGATTTCAGAGAAAGTGATGGTTGATTCAGATTATGACTACAGCAATAATTGTCTGAGGTGGAGAATAAAAAATATAAGGATAAAATAGTTAAAAGAAATGAGGAATCTAGATGTTGCATATTTCATACATGTGAATATTTAAATTTCTGAGCCTGGAGTTGTGGTAGAGAGGAAGTTAATAAGCTACAAACTAAGATTTTCAGAGGAAAGAGCTGAGGTGCGGTGTTGGCAGATAACAACAGTCAGGCTGAGAAAGAATGCATTGTGTTGTTGAAGGAATAAGCTTCAAATAAACAATGTTTAGGAAGGAGAGGTTTTCATGAATTATGAGTGCACATGGGGAGAAAGGAGGGCAGCTACTTCAAGGGTCTGTGGCAACTTGCACAATAGCAACAACAAGTAAATGTGAAGAAGGGAATTTTCACAAGTATGTCAAGCCTCAAAGCTCATGCATGCTCAAGAATTATAGCTTTTGCCCTGGCTGGTGTGGCTCAGTGGATTGAGGGCCAGCCTGAGAACCAAAGGGTCACTGGATCAATTCCAAGTCAGGGCACATGTTTGTGTTGCAGGCCAGGTCCCCAGTAGGGGGTACACGAGAAGCACCCACACATTGATACTTCTCTCCTTCTCTTTCTCCTTCCCTTCCCCTCTCTCTAAACAATAAATCAGCACAATATTTTTAAAACAGAATGATAACTTTTAACATGTTCTTTGTCTCCATTCTATATGCCCTAATTTTAAGGGATAATTTCATTTTAAAGGTACACTACACAATTAGGTCCTGAGGTAGCTTCATAAACATGTCAACTAAAGATTTTAATAGCTAGCAACACAGAATTAACAATCATAGAAATAAATCATTCACTAAAGAAAATGTAACACAGTTAAACTTCCAATTTCAGAAGCCAGAGTTTTGTTATAATAAAAATGATCTTATTTTAGTAGAGAATATGGCTATTTTTAAATTGAGAGTATCATATCACCAGGGCTTCAATACTTTTTCTACTACAGGCTCACTGTTATTCATTAAAACCATGATTATTTTTTCTTGATACTAAATATTAATATCTTAATATTTAAAACTGCATTTTCATCTTTATTAATAATTTGATTATCCAGTGCAACAGTGAGTACAGTAATCTATAATAAATTTTATAATATAGTAACTACATTATGCAAAACTGAATGCACCAAACTGCAATAAAGTTTAAATTGCCAGTTGAAATTACATTTAGAGGTGTGTCAGAATATAAATATATGCAGTTAAAAGTATATATAAACATGAGACATGTCATATTTATATTCGGTTATATGCTTTTGTATCACTAGGTAGTTATACATGTCACTCTTTCTACCTGAAATCTTAACTTGGAATATGCAAAAAACACCAAGATTTACCTCAATTTTCATGTCTTCTTTGATTTTTTTGTTTTTAAGCATATTTTATTGATTATGCTATTACACTTGTCTCAATTTTCCTCCTTTGCTCCATTGCCCCCAGTACCCCCCTTCCCTCCAGCAATACTGTGTAATTCCTGTCCATGAGTCATACATATATTAAGTTTTAGGCATCTCCATTTCCCATACTATTCTTAACCTCCCCCTGTTTATTTTGTACCTACCATTTATGCTACTTATTCTTTGTACCTTTTCCCCCCATTCTCCCCTTTCTCCCTCCCTGCTGATAACCCTCCAAATGATCTCCATATCTATGATTCTGTTCCTGTTCTAGTTGTTTACTTAGTTTGAATTTGTTTCTGTTTTTTAGATTAAGTTGTTGGTAGTTGTGAGTTTGTCATCATTTTAATGTTCATAATTTTGATCTTTTCCTTTTTCTTAAATAAGTCCCTTTAACATTTCATATAATAAGGGCTTGGTGATGATAAACTTCTTTAGCGTCACCTCATCTGGGAAGCACTTTATCTGTCCTTCTGCTCTAAATGATAGTTTTGCTGGATAGGGTAACCTTGGTTGCAGGTCCTTGCTTTTCATCACTTTGAATACTACTTGCCAGTCCCTTCTTGATTTCACAATTTCTTTTGAGAAATCATCTGATAATCTTATGGAAACTCCTTTGTAGGTAACTCTGCTTTTCTCTTGCTGCTTTTAAGATGCTTTCTTTATCTTGAACATTTGGCATTTTAATTATGATGGGTCTTGATGTGTTCCACTTTGGGTCTAACTCATTGGGGAAGCTCTGTGCTTCCTGGATTTGTATGTCTATTTTCTGCCCTAAATTAAGGAAGTTTTCTTTCATTAATTTTTTCAAATAAGTTTTCAATTTCTTCCTCTTCTTCTTCTCCTTCTGGCATCCCTGTGATTTAGATGTTGGCACTTTTGGAGATGTCCCAGAGTCTTCTTATTCTCTCTTCATTTAAAAAAAAAATTCTCATTTCTTCACTCTGTTCTGGTTGATTGTTTATTTCTTCCCTATGCTCCAAATCATTGATTTGAACACTGACTTCTCTTCCTTCACTGTTGGTTCCCTGTGGATTTTTCTTTATTTCACTTAGTGTAGCCTTCCTTTTTTCCCTTAAGCTTTTGCTGCACTCAATGCGTTCTCTGAGAATCCTTATTGCCAGTGTTCTGAACTCTGCATGTGATAGGTTGACTATCTCCATTTCACTCAGTTCTTTTTTCTTTGGGTTTGTTCCGTTCTTTCATTTGTGCCATATTTCTTGGTCTCCTTGATTTTGCAGCCTCTCTGTGTTTGTTTCTGTTTATTAAGTAAAACTGCTTTGACTCCGTGTCTTAGTGCAACTGTTAAGTTGTATGAGGTGGAGCCCAACGTATTTACCAGGGCGGGACAACCCACTTCACCACTTTGTGGCTCTGCATTAAGGGTAAGAGCCAGAGGAGAGACAATGCTACTGCCTGCCTTCTATAGGCTTGCCCAGTACTCACCCTGTTTCCAGTCACCTCAGCCTCTTCTCATATGTGACTGGTTCCCCTCTGGCTGCTGCCCTGGTGATGGTTCCCAGAGTGGGTGGTTTGTGTATGTCCTATGAATGGACTCTCCAGGGAGAATGGCAGTTTCTTCTGTCACCCCAAACCCCACTGGTTTTTATGGCCCAAATTTATGAGTCTTTATTTTCCCAGTTCTGGAAACCTGGGCTGTGGGGTCTTACGTGGGGCTGAGATTGCTTGCTCCCAAGGTATCCCTCCAAATTTTTATCCATCACATGTGCATTTAGGACCATGCATTCCCTTGGTGGCCTCCACTGCCATTGCCTCACCACCACCACACTGCATACTCTCCAGCCGAGCTCCCTGTCACAGTCCCTCCTACCTATCTGAATGAATATGGCTTCTTTAAATCTTTGGTTGTCGTACTTCCAAACTGTTAGATTTTCTGGCTGTTTTGGGTGTTTTTTGTTTTGAGGTTAGTTGTGATCCTTCTTATGGTTGTATAAGGAGGTGAAACATCTACCTATGCCACCATCTTGACCAGAAGACTCTGAAGTATTTTTCATTTCAACAGATAGACCCTGTGTCTGTGATTTTATAATGTCCAGCATTCTTTCCAATTGTATTATATATTGGTGGTGCATAATGACCTGTGGGCCAGAAGCATGTTTTTCAAATGGTCAGTCTGTTCTTATTTACCTAACAGAATGAATTACTCATTATCACCAGGAAGAAGAAGGAAGGAAGGGAGGAAGGAAGGAAGGAAGGGAAGGAAGGAAGGAATAGAGGGAGGGAAGGAGAAGAGAGTGGGAAGGAAAGAGGATAGAAATAGTATTTCCGATCTCAGAGTAAAACATGTAATCTCTGTTTTTCCTACTCTTAAAGAGAACTAAAAGAAGGTTTGTTTACATATAATTTTTATGCCCCATTGATTTTTAATATTTTTATTCTCCTCTGAGTACATATTTTTACCAATGCTTTTTAGAGAGAGAAGGGAGAGGGGAAAGGGAGAGAAATGCCCAACAGTTGCTTCTCCTACACTCCTACTGGGGGAAGAATGACCTAGTCATTCTTCCTACCTAGTCATATGCCCTGATTGGGAATCTAACTCATCACTTTTCTATTTACCAGAGGATGTTCCAACCAATTGAGCCTCACAGACCAAAGGAGATATTTTTTTAAAATATCTGATTCTGTTTTTTTGTTTTGTTTTTTATAGTGAGTTATTTTTAAACCATGTCATACATTTCCTATACTGATACCTTATAATTCATTATATAGAGGCAGGGGTATTTGCTAACAGTGGGTGTGCCATACCCTTCATCGCCTCAGCTAGACACTTCCACCTGCATGCAGTTCCTTGTTACTGCACACCTCAGGAGGGCCTCTCCTTTTCCTGCAGATGGTCAATAATAGCAGCTAGATTTGCCTCATGATTTTCCTTAATCTAGTCCATTTTCAAGATCCTCTTTTCCTAACATTTTGTTAATGTTGTTTCCCTCCTACACCTTCTGTAGGACTTCTTGTTCATGCCCCCTCATTTCTTTTCTGCCAACTATTTCAGCACCTAGGCCTCCTGAGACTTTCCTCTTTCCTTAAAGAAGCCTACACGTTTGTTTTGTTTTGTTTTTTAAATTATTTCTCGATTTTCTTCAGGGACAGGCCTTTCTTCTTTGGAAAAGCTAAAATTTGTGGGACTTCTGAGATGGGATATGGTAGCTTAAAAAGCAGTTTAAAAGCCTATCCAGAGGCACATTTGTTGGTGTGCTTCACTTCTACATCATGGTAACTAGATGTTGGTGTTGTGTGGTTCCAAGTAAAAGCAGGAGCAAATCAGTGACAGCGTGGACCCCTCCTTCATTTTTGCCTTGTAGGTTATTGCTGCTTTAGCCATTGAAGAGATGTGCAGATGCTAAAAGGTGATGAAGGGGAGAGGTCCAGCTATAGTAGCGGAGAGAACCAGACAGAAGACCCTTGGGGTATTTTGCAAACACGATACTATCAATGACAGCTCCTGTGACACCAGCTTGCAACCACAGCTTCAAAAAGTTTATCATTCTCACTTCCACCTCTTGCCCATAATTGCTCCATCAAAGCATTTTTCCCTCCTTTATCTCCATCCCCTTCTTCTCTTTTCTCCTCTTCTCTTCTAATCTAGCATTAAAAGATAATATTTATTTGATAAAATTTCTCCTAAAATCCAGAGAGAAGAGTCCAGTTTCTCTTAACTAGCTTACTTTATATTTAGAGAAAATAGTTCAATATATCCAAAATTATACATATGAGTTTCACTGATCATTGTATAGTTTTCTTGATTAGTGAACAATTGCTGCCTTATACTTGCTTATAAACTCTACATAGTAGTGAGAGTTTTACTCATATTTTGAAATAGAAGAAGAAAAAGGGAAGGAGGAGGAGAAATAAGAGAAGAAAAACTGGAGCCTAATAGTCAAATATTTAACAGAAAGTTGATGTCTACCCTATTTCGTCCTACCACCCAAATATAGAAAAGAAATTTAATACTCCATGCAATTTTTACTGTCAACATATCTATAGTCTTCAATTAATGTTTGGTACTATGGTAATGTAAAATGTATCCTATACCTTCCCATATAAAGTTTGCTTAGTAAACAATTATCAAATAAATACATTAATTATAATTATTTTGAAATCTAAGATCAGGAAAAAGGGGAATAAAATGTACATGTACATATAAAAACACATGCACAATCCAAGGTAATATGTTCAAAATAACTTATTCAAAGTACCTAGGCTTCTAGTTCATGTTCATATATGTGTGTGCTTTGTGTTGTTTTGATGATTATAAAGCCATTATGTATAAAGGACCTATGGACAAAGACAACGGCTGGAAGGGGGGAGGATTGAAGGAGGGCGGTAACAGTAGGTAGGGTGGGGTAGAGTAATGGGGGAAATGGGTATAACTGTAATTGCACAGTAAAAAAATAAAAACAAATAAATAAAACCATTAACCTAAAAATAAAGCTATTATTTTTATATAACCATTTCAATAGAAAATTAAATGTATACCATGTGTTAGCAGCCACCAGAGTTAAACAACTCCAAAATAATGACCTGTTATAAGTAATTGTAGAGATTGCACTGAATAATTGACATTTTACATGTTCATAATTGACTGGCATTGCACTCTGCAATTCTTTTATTTTCCAGCATAAACAGCTGATAAGATGTAACAAGCAAATATGCCTTCAGTATTCAAATTGCCATAGTAAAAACTTTAACTTAACAATCTCAAGGACATCCAACTGATGTGGTTCTAAACATTCAGGAGAGTAAAAAAACTTGAATCTCCATTGAATCAATCATGACAAATAATGACAACCCAATACTCTCAATGACTTCAAATAATCAAGATTTACTTTTCAACTATGTCACAAGAGGGATAGCATATTATACATCAGAATAACAAAATACTACATGAGAGTATAATACCAAGGGTTGTAAAGGATGTGAAGAAAGAGAAACCTCATGTACTACTCTCAGGAGTATAAATAGTTACAGTCATCTTGGAAAGTAATCTAACATTTTCTATTGTGGTTAAATGTGTTTTGCTGTGTGGTTCAGTAATTCTACTTCTAAGTATATATCTCAGAGAAAGTATCTAAAAGTTTACAAAAATGCATTAAAAATTCTGAATAATAGTAAGAGAATTGTGTGTATATATGTATATAAAATATTCTCTGTATAAATTAAATTATTTATAGCACAAAACACCATATACTTAACAACACTACAAATATTAAATTACCTATTGAAACACATAGTATAGTTCTTAGGAAAATGAGAAATAAGAATGGTGATAATAGATGAGAATATTTAAATATAAAATGCCCTATGATAAACTAATGATTGAAAAAAAAAGTGCTATAAAATAAAGAATATACCTGGCTGGTGTAGCTCAGTGTGATGAGCACAGGCCTGCAAACTGAAGGGTCATCAGTTCAATTCCCAGTCAGGGCACATGCCTGGGTTGTGGGCCAGGTCCCCAGTTGGGGATGCATGAGAAGCAAACATACATTGATGTTTCTCTCCCTCTCTTTCTCCCTTCCTTCTCCTCTCTAAAAATAAGTAAATACATAATTTTTTTAAAAAGCCAAAAAAAAAAAAGATATCAAATCAGGATGGTTAAAAAACAAATATAGACATTAGAATTTTAGAAAATTATGTCAGTGGTTGCAGTGAAGATGTTTCTGCATCCAAGTACACAGTACCCACCTTCATTGTTTCTATTTTACCCACTTATCCATCCATACATCTATCTATTCATGTAATAACGTCAACTGATGCCTTGCTAAGCCTTGGAGAGTGTCCTAGGTCATATCATTTAAGTTATACCTGAGATAGTCAATGAAGCTGTTTATTCTAGCTTTGTTGTTGGAATTTGGAGATGGCCACTGCATTGAGATTGAAAATAAGACAAATGCACTTCCTATTTCTAAGTATGCACCTGATTAGACATACTGTAGTAGAATAAATAGAACTAAATATTTAGTCTTATGCTGAAAGAAAATATTTCTATAGGAGACACATTTTATCATAAATCTGTGAAAAGATCAGATGAGATAAGTATAAATAAAAATAACCTTGGACCAACATTTCTATCTCTCAATTCCTTTAAAAGTACAATAATTTGTATTCGGAGAGATTTGCTTGTTGAAATTTGTTTGTAGATTCTAATAACAGATAAATTTTATTAAATACCTAATTGAGCCACTTCTTGGAGTTTGACAGGTTTGATTTTGCAATAACAGTGATCAGCTCTTAGTTGGAACCTGAGAACAAAGAAATAAGATAAATTAATATTGAGAAATGCTCGAAAGAAAAATAACGAATTGCTCTTACAGAATTTTGCCCCCAAAAGTAAAAAAAAGGATTGCCAACATTTTTTGTTCAGTAAGTTGGATAAAATAATAGCATGTTTGGCTGAGATTTTTGAGACTACTTTGAAGGTATTTACTTAATTTTTTTCAAAATATATGCTATTTAAAATTTTATATGTACAGAAGTGTTCTTTACAGGGGCAAGAGGGAAATATGTATGAATAGAGAAACTGTACATCTAATGTTTTAGTTGTATTTGTTAATTACCACTGTGATCAAATGTTCTTTTAACTATTTTATATATACACACACACACACACACAAATACATGTCTACATACATATATATTAATAACAATTTATATTGTATCTCACTATGTGTTTACATGTGTATATATTTAAGCAAACCTCAAGAACTAAAGAATAAAAAATAATGAAATCTTATCTGGTAGACATCTGTGTTTTCTGGCTGTGCCCATTCTTAAAATAGCTCCTTATTTTCCCTTGGGAACACCCTTTCTGCACTGTGTGTAGTCTATATGAATTGGTTCTTACCTTAGACCCAACTTCCCTTAAATTAAGGAAACATGCAACTGAATACCACATAAGTGCACACTACTCAGATGTTGTATAAGAAATTGACACAAACAAATAACAATTTTACCAATCCATTTCCCATGCGGCATCATCATCTCCACGGTCAAGTGTCATCGATGTTAGTGTTGAAAACGTGGGGTTGATATTCAGCAGGTGCAACAGAGGTGTCTTCAGGGGATCAGATCTGTGACACCCTTATAGTCATTGTTCATTGCTGTTTAGCTTTGTATCTCATTCTCAGGTCCACCCACAGTTTTTTAGTTACAAATTATTTTCAGTGAACATTATTTTTGTTTAAATTAACCCAAAATTACATTTCAGTTGCTTTAAACTAAGAAAAAAATCTACAAATGAATATAGTAAGTCTGAGCAGAATTTCCTAATTTTATATGTCAGTCGTTTACCATTTCTACACATTTCTACTTGACTATTTTTATTAGTTGCCTTAGAATGTGTAATAATACACTCTGTCACACACATAGGCAATATTTTATCTTAGTCTGTCAATATTATAACTTGGTTTATTTTCTTAATTTTATTTTATTTTTTTTTAAGATTTTTTATTTATTTATCTTTAGAGGGGAAGGGTAGGAGAGAGGGAGAGAAATATCACTGTATGGTTGCCTCTTGTGTGTCCCATACTGGGAACTGGCCTGCAACCCAGGCATATACCCTGACTGGGAATCGAACCGCGATCCTCTGGTTCGCAGGCCCGCGCTCAATCCACTGAGCTACACCAGCCAGGGCTATTTTCTTAATTTTAATGTAAAATTCTGTAAACTATTTGCATACTTCAACTTATATTAAAAATCATGCATTTTAGCCAAATTTTTTTTCTCCTCTGTGCAAATTCATATATTTTTTAATTTTCTTCACTAGTTCATTCTTAAATGCAAAAAGGACATCTCCTTAGAAGAAAGAGCAGACAACATCCATTGTTGGGGCTGACTCCTAGATATTTTCCTCTCTAGCTCTGAATTGTAAAACTACTTTTCTAGCTGTAGCCTCCTAACTATGCAGTCTCCTAGGAGAATCACTTTTCATATAACTTCCCCACTGGATTATTAAAAATTCCTGTTATTTACTTTCAAAAGTTATTTTCATACATTTTTGGTTTTCCTGGCCTCATAATGGTTTTATAATATAATCAGAGTTAATATATTTATATTGACTTTGAAAAAAATACTGAAAAATATTAAAGAAAAAACTAAAGTTTATGTTGTTTGGAAATAATGCCAGGATTTTAGTTTTCCTAATGTTAGTCTTTGTGTTAAATTTCCTACAGGGAAAAATTATAGGTTTGGGTGAGAATAAAAGACAGAAAAAAAAAAGAAAAAAAATAAAATAAAATAAAGTTAAATCTATCACAGGATAACTAACTTCATTAATTTCTACCACTGTCTTCTACTATTTCTATTTACTTTTTTGAGAAACTGGATTCAGGTATCTTGAAACAGTATTTTTTTAGTGTTTGGAATGTTTTCAACTTACAGAAAAGCTCTAAATACTGTATAATAACCTTCTATTTTTATGAGACATTTTGTACTAGTGGCTGACTTCATGCCTTATCACCCCCTAGCATTTGTTTGTGTAGTTTCTACAAAGACATTATCCTATATGACCACATTTTGACCATCATAACCAGGAAATTAACAATAATATATTACTACTCTCTACTTATGGAATCACATTTATTTTTCTTTGGTTGTCCCTATAATGACTTCACAGCAAAATATCCAGTCCAGAATCTATTGTTACATTTAGTTGTAGGATATCTTTAGTTTCCTTTGATTGGAAGAATTTGTCAGATCTTCCTTGACTTTCATAACTATGAAACCTTTGAGGATTATAAGCAATATGGCTTATAAAATGTTAGTCAGCTTGAGTTTTTCTAATGTTTCCTTAGAATCATATAATAAGTGTGTCTCTTCAGCAGGAATATTACAGATGGAGTGGCTCTTCTCATCTGATAGCTCTTCTCATCTGATCACCCCTGTCTGATGGCATGTAAATTTGATTTGTCCATTGCATAGCCATCTTGATTAAGGCAGTATCTGACAGGATTTGTCATTGTAAAGGCATTTTGCTTTTATTCTGTAATTAATGTTTATTGGTAGATAAGTACTTAGACTACATAAATACAGGGTAGGCCAAAAGTAGGTTTATAGTTGTGAGTGTGTGAAACACAGAGTTTAATTCTTGTATTATTTTTTATCAATTACTGTATTATTTTCTATATGTACAACTATAAACCTACTTTTGCTTCACCTTGTATTGTATTCTTTGTCACTCTTTCAAATGATTCACTTATTCTTTTTCATCACTCTGAACTCATGAATTCTTATTTTATGAAAAGAGCATAAACTTTTATTATTGCTATATATTTTGATGCTTAATTCAGACAGTGTGATCGGCTTTAAGTAGGCTTATTTGTTATTTTTGTGTCTTCATTATGTTCTGAATAAATCTTATATCTCTGACACAGTTGTATCAGGCTCAGCTTTTTCTTAAACATTCATTTTTCTAATGAGCCTTAGTTTCTTCTTGCAGAGTGTGGTAATTAGAAAGCAAGAACTTGGTATGAGAATTTCCTGCCACTAATGGAATGTTGCAGCCCAAGAATCTCTTATGGGACAGAGCTAATATATGATTTATATATGTATGTACAGATGTGTCTGTGTATATATTTATGTGTATATATATATACACACAGAGCTGCATCTATATATTTGTTAATCTATTTTTAATTTAATACTATGAGTTTTCACTGATATCCATAAGTCTGATCCAATCAATAAAATTTTATTTTGTGATTGTTTTTGAAATTTATTTTTTCAAATTTTATTTTATTTTTCATATCTGTAACTCCTGAATCTGGTAGGGGAATATATTCTCATATATGGTCCCTATTATCACACACACAGACACATATACTTGATCCCTTTGTACGAAACTGACTTCTCTTTGCTATTTCCTGCCTCCCCCCACTAACCCCACAGACATGCTTCTCAGCACACTTGGATATGGACCTGCTGTACTGGGGAACTCCCAAACATGAACCCCTGCCTCAGACCATTCAAATTAACACTCTTTCATAGTTGTCCGCGATAAGCGTGCCCACTCTTCAGGGTCGGATTTTGACATCCTGCATCAGGTTAGCATCACATCTCACTCCCTGCCATGTGCAAGTCGAAATTAATAGTTGTTCTACATTTTTCAAGAAGAGGAGGAAAATAAATAAGAGAGAAAGGAAAAGAAGGCAAAAGAAACATAGTATGTCTTAAAATTACAAATGACAACAGTACAATGAACCATACCTTGGTGATAGCTTATTTGATTTCCTTTGGTTTTTGTCTCCAGAATCACTGTTTTCTACAGGGTTAAATGAATTGTGTTTTAGGATTCTCATTTTTCAAGTTTGTGATATGAATAGATCTAATTATAGAGAATGAAGTTAAAGATTACTCATAAGTTTTGACCTGAGTAGTGAAATTTTCTACAGAACATGAGTGTAAGAATTATAGCCACAATAATAAAGCAATTGTTAATGAGAAATTAATATGTAAGTATTGATGTGACACCATGCATATTTCAGAAAAAAGGCTGTAAGATTAAGTTAGAGCCTTAACAACAAAATAATATATCCATGCTAAAACAATAAAAATGTCACTCTGGGATAAAATTAATTAAAACATGGAAATGACTGTTACATCTATGTGAAAATCCTGTACTGAATATAATAAACAAGAGTAAACTTTAAACATGGAGCTTTAATCCAAAGACTGACTAAAGAGAGTGCCAAATGAAAGATGCTTATCCATTCAAAACTGAGCAGACATCTGAATTCATTTCAAATGAAATCTTTCATGTGTTGGTGTGATCTTAGATTTTTAAATTTTCTTTTACATCAGTCATTTCAATTAGGTTCTTCAGGAAGAAGATGCTGAGTGGGAGTTAGTAGTTTAAGCAATTTATTGGGGAATAACCTTAGTGACAGATAAACAGGGGAAGGTAGCTGAACTGAGCAGAATAAACCTTCATCTACTCTGACACCTGCAAAAGAAATGGGAGGTGGAGAAGGATGAGGAGGACTTTAGACCAGGATACAGATCTCAAGGTGTATCAGATAACCCAGTGGGTAGTTCTGAATCAAAGATGGCCCTTTAGTGAAATCTCATATTGCTCTAATCTGGCACGGATCTCAGCCGTTGGCTGGAACTGCCCAGGAAGAGTTGTTTTAGGTTCGTAAACTGAAGTTTATCCTGAATTTCTGAAACTGAAGCTGATCAGAACTGAAGCTGATTGCTCTCATCTCAGTTTATCAGAAAGTTCTTTTCTGAAAGGAAACCAGGTGTTGCATTTCTTTGGCTACTACAGGTAGATAATTTTATTTGAACAAAAACATTTTAAATTCATCAATTTATCAATGTAATTTATTCATCTCATTCATTCAGTACATATCAAATGTCAAGCCTTCAAGATGCTATGATTAAAGTGAAGTATTTATTTGTCTCAAGAAGCTTAAAATCTGATTGTAAGAAAAATAAAAGTAAAAAAGGCTACTAGAATAGATTATTACAGATGTTATAATAAGGGAATTCTGTCAGAAAAGTGTTTGAGTCCTTAATCCAGGTTTCAGGGACTCCTAAGTCTTTCTGGAGTAAGTATAAACAAACGAAGTCTGAATCAAGCAGAAAATATTTAGGCTAAGAACAGGTAGACTGCAAAAAAATGTACAAAAGACTATTTTAGAGTAAACACTATCTTTGAACTTGGTTTATATATTTAAAACTAAAGTCCGTCCGACTGTATACATGTGCTTTTAATACCCCTCTTTCACTCAGAAGTAATCAGAATACATTTTTCAAAAAATAAATCCATAATAGTTCAAAACTGAAAAAATATGGCATCGCCAGATCAGAAATTAGAAGCAATTCTCAAAGTTAGAAAGTGAACGGGGTCAGGTTAAGAAAAGTACTTGAAAACCAAAGTTCTGTTTGTGCAAAAGTAACAATGGCAGAGATGGCAAATCTCAGGGTATGCCAAGACCAGAGCAACAGGTGATGTCTGGGGCAAGAGCCAGGAGAATTAGCTGAAAAGGAGCTGCAACTAGGGACCACACTCTTTCCTGAGTCCCAATATACATAGAGCTTGAACTGAATGGCAGGCAATAATTGCACACTAAAAGAAAGAACTTCCTAGGAAGGGCATTTAATGAAATATGGACCAAACACAGTGAAGAATAATAATATATGTCAAGTTTAAGTTTAGTCTTTGCTTTTCCTGTCAAGCATTTATACATAAATGCACTTCTAAAAAATACCCTCATCTAATACAGAGTAACTCTTTCTGGTATAACTGAGAATACAAGTGCCCACTGTCCAAAAATTAGTACTCAAATACCTTATGAACTATAGCTTGAGAGATACCTATCAACTGTTCATGAATTTCTTTCATAATTCAGTTTTTTGATATTCTGTAACTTGTAAATTACAAAGTTCACTACTAGCCATATTCTTTAGGTTACATTTCTATCTCAGTTAAGACAATTTATTTCATGACCATACAGCAAATATAAATATATGTAAATATAATAAATTTACAATGGCTAACATAACTGTGGTCTTCCAGGGTTATGTGAGTCATTTTCTTCAGTCACAGCAACAGACCTTTGGACAATAAACAGTGGTAGCAGAAATGTCAGTCTAAGAAATGCTAAATCATGCAGATAAGCTTATTGTATAATCTCTATTCCTATCACCATATCCAATGATTGGGATTTACTTAAATTAAATCAAAGAGGCCAGACAGGGAGGATGAATGGTATTTATCAGTGGACCATCTCATCTACTCGATTACTGAGAGCTAGCTGTATATCCAGTAGAGGCTTTTGACATGAATTTGCAAGAATACAAATTATCTCTCACTAAAAGTTTACTCCGAGAAGTCTAACCTTATACAGTTTTACCAAACACTTAAAACCAGCCCTTTAAAAATTTTCATCCATTTCCCTGACCATCTTGCAATTCCATGAATCACCATCCAAAAACTGGAGTGTTTCTCACACTGGAGTTTATCTTACTTTCACAGGTATAATGAATCATGAGGTTAACCGCACTATTTGAAGTTCTACCCATTGATAGGACTTCCATTTTCTATTTTAACTCAAAGCTACCACAAAGTTGGGCTGTAAGTCTCAAGTTGTTTACATCCAGTTTATACAAGAATGTCCTGCACTTAAGTATGTAAAACAGACAATATAAAAAAGCCATATGGAAGAATTAATTTCTAAGTTGAAGACTATGAAACTTATTTTAAGCAGGGGACTGCAACATTCAGATATCTTTAAAGAGAATTCCAACAAAAATATTAAAGGAAGATTTAAAGAAAAATAATAAAGGAGTCAACCAAGTGAAATAATTTTCTATTAATCCAAGTAAGAAATGATAAAATATAAACTAAAAAAGTTGTTATGAAAAGACGAAAGTTGGGTATATAGAACAATATTTTGAAATACAAATTGTCTATGATTCTGCGTAAGAATATAATTTAAAATACTCTTGTTAATTGATGACAACTTTGTTGATTATAAAATCATATATATGGGTTTACTTAAATTAAAATTATTTTTCAAATATACTAAATACTTACATATTTTCCTTTGATAATTAACAGTGCCAGTAAGAATTCATTTATAATATCAGTGCACTTACTTTTGAGGGCTGTAGATTTGTTCTTGAATCTTTTCCAATTTTATAACTGTTTATTGCAGTTTGATTGAAGAGCATAAATACCAATGTTTGGATCAATTCCCACCAGACTTTGGGAATAGATTCTGTGAATCTGTATTTTAAAGATCGAGGGGAATAAGCAGCATGATAACAAATGGAATTACAGAATTAGCAAATATAAATGCAAAGTACTGATTAACATTTGTGTTAGTTTCTCAAGAGGCTGTGTCTTTAAGTGATAATTATAATATTCTATGAAAACAAAGTTCAGTTATACTCAAGTCTCTGTATCTATCATCTGTCTGTCTGTCTAAATGTGTATAAATTACTTGAAGAAAGAGATTAGAATGAATTTTGTGCATTTTATTGGAAGAACCTAAAAAACAATTAACTAAAATAAACAAATTGCTAAATTCAGATAAACCGGCTTTTGCAGAGTATTTACAGGACAAAAAGATATTCAGGAAAATGGATTTCTGGACTGTATTTATTCTAGTGCTCATGCATTTTCCCAGATTTTTACATTTTTTGTCATTTGGGTAATTTTAGGGAGAATCATGAAGTATACACCAGCACTTTGATTCTCTTTCTCCATCTCTCCCTTCTTCGTGTCCTTCCATCTTTACTTCCATGTTTTAAAATTAATCAATATTTATTGATTAATATCAATTCCTTATCAATAAAATATCAGTAAAAAGGAATAAAGAAATAAAATAACCAAACAAGCAAATAATCTACAATGTGACCATGATGACAATAACACCTTTAATATCTTGGTGCATCTTTTTACATGTTTTACATATATTTTAAAAATTATTAATATTGTAGAACCATGTTAAAATACATAGCTTTTCTGTAGACACATGTGTCATTTAACAACATATTATGTGCATCTTTTTACTATCATTCATGTATTAAACAAATACATAGAGTTCCTGCTATGTGTCAGGAACTATCCTCAGCACTTTATACTTGAACAACAATTAAAATAAAATTAAAAAATTTTCTAAAAAGCACCTCTTTTTTGGCACTTACATATTAAAGGGATAAATTATATACTATATAGCATAATTTATAAATTACATATATATTATTAGTTATAAGTGTTATGGAAATAAAGTAAATAAGACAAGTCGAGTCAGAGTTGTGGAGAAATTAAAATCTTATCTGGGATGATCAGAGAAATTTATCAAGAAGGTAACATTTAAAGGCAGCAAGTAAACTAGCCATGTAAGTAACTGGGGGAGGCAGATATGTCTAGCTGGAAGAATCATTGCAAAGTCTTTAAGACAGGGACAAGCCCAGTGTCTGTCCTTCTTTCTTTATTCTTCCACTTATCTTTCCTCAAAGAATGAAACAGACAGATGCTTGTCCTTGGAATTCATAACAAGGGAAATGCATGGACTTCAAGCATTGATTTGTAGCTTTTTTATTCCATATATTTTCAGAGTATCTCAGACTTCTGAATCCTGATTTATGAATGGTGAGCTGTGCTTTTTGAGGAAGACTTGTGAATGTGAAACTACGAAAAGACTAAAATTTACTATTCAGTCAATATTATTTTAAATAGAAATGGAAATGTTTCTCTAAGAAATATTTTTCTCTTATATTCTAATATTTAAATGATTAATTTTTTAAATTGGTGGTAGAGAACTGGTGTTGAAAATTTGATTTGTGCTCATTCATTGCTTTTTTAAGCAATGTATTATACAATCAGACAGGAATTTAGCTTTAATCGAGTCTTAAGCTGAATTCTATCTATAACCTGCAGACAAGAGGTCCCCAAGGCACTATCTGAACATCTTTACTTTTTCAAAAAAGTAAATCCTTGCACAGAGCAGAAATAAATGTCACTGTTATCTCCAACCATTTATGGAATAAGTTCTATTTTTATTTTACATTTAAAAATTGAAACATAAAATTCTTATAATGTGTTTAATTTTCTGATACCTTCTTTTTTCCAACCTCCAAGATGTTCATACTAATTATCAACCATAATTTTGGGTTTATGACTTGAACATTAATGTCTTTTCCACTGCAGACTATCTAACAAATTTATGTTGAAATTAATGAAACATGGATAGGACATTTCTTTAGTTTTCAATGCTACATATTTTTGTTTTGTTTTCTTTTAATTTAATTTATCTTTCATTCCTTGTATTGGTTTCTCTCTGAGGGGTGAGATATACCTCTGCTTGAGGCATCATCCTACCCTGAAGTCAGACCTTCAATCATTTATTTTTATTTTTTATTTTACAGAGAGGGAAAGGGAGGGAGAAAAGGAGGGAGAAAACATCATGAGAGAGGAACACTGATTGGCTGCCTTCTGTACGTGCCCTGACTGGGTACCAAACCTGCAACCTGGACATGTGCCCTGACAGGGAATAAAACCCGCAACCTTTTGGTATGCAGGATGATACCCAACAAACTGAGCCACACTAGCTGGTGTTCAAACATTTTTTTAAACAAGTATTCATTACAGCAAATTTTATACAATCACATGATCTGGGCTTTTAAATTATCTCATCAAACAATGACATCTCTGAAAATGCTGGTATTATTTGGTATTAGCAGAACGAGCATTAATTTGAAGATATTAGATGACTCACAATGTATCCAAGAAAATCCAAATCAAATTTGAGTGTTTGTAGCCAGGAACAAAATCCATTTCACACCCAGCTCCTTTGAAGCATGGATAACACTGCCTCTTGTCATTAACACTACAGCTGGCAGCACAGATGAAAACCATGTGACCACACCACTAGGCTGTCTTTCACTGCCACCTCTAAAGCCAGATATTTACTTTACTTCAGGGATCTTACCCAGATGTAGAGTCTATGTTCTCTTTCCTCCCATTCATCGTTGCTACAGAATTTGGAGATTTCATCTGATTGGGATAATCAAGATCAGATTCTGACTCCTATTTATTAGAAGTAAGACCACAATATGATAAATCGCCTGCGGACAGCAAGGCTGTATAAAAGATGCTGGGCAGCTACCATGTGTAACTAATATCCACTACACCTTTAAATGAGCATGGAATATTCCAGTGTTATAAGTAGAAGAGTATGACTCACTTGATTGTCCTAACTCTGCTTGCCACAAAAATTCATCTTTCTTGTACGTATTCTCATAATATTTCAATTTACCCCTTTAACAGACCTTTAGACTATGTTGGGTTTCTTGGAAAAGAAGCAAGCAAAGAAGCTATGGTGATGGTTTATAAGACGTATATCACCAATGGCGTCTATATGAAAATTAGCTATTAAAAATTATGTTTGCATAATTAAAGGAAGATATTACATAAAAAATTGAATCATTTAATGTAAAATCTACCATATCTTTAATGAAAAATACATGGGAATAATAGCAAGCACAGTAAATAAATACCATTATGAAGAACACTTTTCTGGAAAATGATTCCCACTTGAATCTAAATGTGAATACTCGCTACATTGAACAAGTCCCTTCATCCCTTGTTCAATGTAGCAACCACTCTCATTACTACTGTACATTTTCATTCTCACGATTCTGAAACTGCAGTACTTGTTCATAGATTTAAAACAAATAGAATTTTAGAGTTGAAAGGACTTTTGGATAATTGATTGTCCTATGATTTCATTTAACAAATAGTAGAGTTTGGATTCACAGCTATGAACTTGCTTTCAAAAGTCTCCTTATTCACAAATCTCAAAGTACAGTGCAGTTTTACATCTCACGAGGACATGTCTTTCCACTACCACTGAATAAGTTGTCTGGGTCACAAAGCTGGCACTAGCATATGCTTAATTTTATTGTTAGGCATTATATATAAGTAATATATATATAATTATATATTATATAATATATAATATAATTCAATATTAATAACATATTTAATTATATATTAATAAGTATATAAATATATAAACTTATATTATATATTGCTATACATTATAACACTACATATATTATATATTATAACATTACATATATTATATATTATATATAATATCACAAAATCATAAAATTATATTATACATTATAATATTATAATATTACAATATATGATATAATATTATTGTGATATTATTGTAATAATATTATATTATCATAATATTATATATAATTATATATAATATTATCACATATATAATATCATGATATATTATAACAATATTATATTATATATCCTATGTATTAATATATTATATAATATATAAAATTATATATTATATTATTTTGTATTGTATTAATAATGTATATAATTTTATATATTATATATTTGTATATATACTATATATAATTATATATAATTAATAATATATATAATTCTAGGGACCTTATAATGTAAATATTGTTCCTATAATGTAAATATAGTTTAACAAAAACATTAGATCGTGAATCTAATAATGGAAACTAAAACTTCTTATTTACCAAAAAAGTATGCAAGAAGTGCTAACTCATGTCTCATATATATGTGTGTATATATATATACATATATATGTATATATATATGACTTGCCTCTTCTAATAGAACAAAAATTACACCAAACCAGGAAATAAGATATTTATTATGTTTATAATTTTAAATGTATTGCCTTATTTTTTTTTTAAAGATTTTTTTTTTATTTATTTATCTTTAGAGGGGAAGGGTAGAAGAGAGGGAGAGGGAGAGAAATATCAATGTACGGTTGCCTTTCGTGTGTACCCTGCTGGGAACTGGCCTGCAACCCAGGCATGTGCCCTGACTGGGAATCGAACCGCGATCCTCTGGTTCGCAGGCCCGCGCTCAATCCACTGAGCTACACCAGCCAGGGCTGTATTGCCTTATTTTTTATATCTAAAATTTTTCTCATGTAATGTTAAACTTAGTGTACTGATAAATATTTTCTATTAATTAATATGGTTATGAATCAATGCAAAATATTTAGAATTACTTTAGTGCACTCTATCAAAATTAAAATACTGGCTAACTCATGCCAGACAATGTTCTAAGAACTCTATGTATTTCTTTAATTCTACAAAATCCTATCACATATATAGGTTTTCTCAGTATCCCCCTTTTTAAAAAATATTAAATTTATTGGGGTGACATTGGTTAATAAAAGTATATATGTTTCAACTGTCCAATTCAATAGTTACTAGAATGCAGCCCAGGATGGCTATGAACACAGCCCAACACAAAATCATAAATTTACTTAAAACGTTATGAGATTTTTTTTTTGTGATTATGTGTTACAATGTATTTAATGTGTGGCCCAAAACAACTCTTCTTCCAGTGTGGCCCAGAGATGCCAAAAGTTTGGACACCTGTGCAACACATCGTCTATACACTGAATAGTGTATTCACCATATAGAGTCAAGTCTATTTCCATCACCATTTATCCCTTCTTTACTTTCTTCTACTTTTCCCCAGCCGTCTTTCCCTCTGGTAATAACCATATTTTTGTTTATATCTATTAGTTTTGTTTTTGTTTTTGTTTTTGCTTAATCCCTTCTTCCAGTCTCCCAAAGCCTCTTCTCTCTGATAGCTCTCAGTTTGTTCTCTGTGTGTCTGTTTCTATTTTGTTAGTTTATTTTGTTCATTAGTTCCACATATGACTAAACTCATAAGGTATTTGATTTTCTCTAATTTCACTTAGCATAACATCCTCTAGAGATATCCATATTGTCACAAATGATAAGATTCCACCATTTTTATTGCCAAATAATATTCCATTGTATATATGTGCCACATGTTCTTTATCCAGTTGTTTACTGATAGGTAGGCTGCTTCCATATCTTGGTTATTGTGAACAGTGCTGCAATTAACATAAGGGTGCATATATTCTTTCAGTTAATGTTTCAGGTTTATTCAGATACATACTCAGAAGTGGAATTGCTTGGTCATGAGGCAGTTGCATTTTTAATATTTTGAACTAACTCTATACTGCTTTCCACAGTGGCTGCACAAATCTGTATTCCCACCAACAATGCACTAGGATTCCTTTATTCCCACCTCCTCCCCAGCACTTGTTGTTTGTTGATTTATTGATGATGGCCATTCTGACAGGTGTGTGATGATATCTCATGGTGGTTTTAATTTGCATTTCTCTGATGATTAGTGACATTGAGCATCTTTTCATTTGTCTCTGTTCATTTGTCATCTTTCATTTGGCTATCTGTAAGTCTTCCCTGGACAAGTGCCTGTTCAGATTCTTTGCCCATTTTTTAATTGGATTGCTTTTTTTTGATGTTGAGTTTTATAAGTTCTTATAAATTTGGGGTATTAATTCTTCATCACATTTATCATCAGCCAAATGTGCTCCCTTTCAGTAGGCTATTGTTTAATTTTGTTTATGGTTTCCTTTGCTGTGCAGAAGCTTTTTAGTTTGATTAGTCCCATTTGCTTATTTTTTCTTTTGTTTCCCTTGATCATGGGGATATATTAGGAAAAAAATTGCTTCTGGAGATGTCTGAGATTTTATTGCCTATGTAAGATGAGAAAACGAGACACAGAGATGTTAATTAACTTTCCAAGGACCTCAGAGTAAATGGTGGAACCAGAATTTGGAATCAGGCTATCAACTCCACAGTCAATATTCTATTGATTTCTGCAATCTAATCTAGCTGAGATGAAATATGTGATTTTTCTCTTTCAGCAGAATTTACTAGCTAATATACTTCTTCCATTATCAGTGAAATTAGGGTTAACTTGAACTCTCATACAAAGCAAGAAAATTGGGGGAATGGTCCTTTTATTTTAAATTATAGGCAAGTGTTTATACTCTTTGGCTAATGAGAACATGTATGCAAATCTGTACTTTCAGATTGCCAAACCCTTCTGTGTTGGTAAGGACTGCTGTAAGCAATTCATGCTCTAACATTTCTGTACTTCTCTCTGTGTAATGAATAACAATCAGAACAAAAATAAATAAATAAAACCTACAGTTGGAAAGGCACAGAGTAACATGTGCTTTCTTTTACATGTTAGGGGTATACATTAAGGCACTTTTTAGTGTAAAAGTTGTTGACATCTAAATAATTTTAGAATTTATCCTTCAACTGTACTAGCACTGTGATATGCAATAGTGAATATTGCACTATTATTTGTAATGATGATAAAGTATAAAGAGCCTAAGTGCCCATTATCAGAGGACCTTTTTAAGTGCATGTGACAGAACAAGGAGGGAGGTACTTCACTGTTGTGATTCTTGCAGGCTAATAAAATATTTTTTGTCAGAAGATATAAGAAACCAATGATACAAAAGATAGGCAATCATCAAATGGAACATGTGACCAAACAATGAGGCTCGCCCTATAGAGCACAGGAGCAATAGCCATTTGTTAGCCCAAGGCAATGTAGATAGCTCAGTAGTGTTCACTGTCACCCGTATCAGTCAAGTAGGCAGTTTCTTTCTGTGATGAATTTAAGTGTATGTACAAAGTTATAGAGAAAGGAATGAGAATGACCTGGAGGAAATATTAGCAAGCTGAATAAAAACTGTATATTCATGTTTTATTTAATCCCTTAAATTTAAATCCACATATAATAGTCACATCATTAATAATAATTTTTGTTAGTATGGCACTATATAAATGAGTCTAAATTTCTACTTTTTAATGAATATGATACCTTTTATTTTATGAGTTCAGTGAAAATATTAGCTGTTGTAATATATGTCACTTAATTACTATCAATGAATTTTACATTTTATTTACTTATTTTTTTTAATCTTTACAAGACCGTTGCATAAAAATCAATGAAAATTAACTGAATGTGAATACTAGGGAAAACTTCACCTGGAATATTTGGAATTTAAATGAAGTATTGTAGGGTTTTTGCTTCCTTATATTTTAAATCACTAATTTGATTCTCAGCTTCAACTAATCTACTGAGATTCCCTGTAAATTATTCATGATTTCAGTTAGTATATCCTGTATTCATATTGACTCTTTTTTACAGTTTCCATGTCCTTTTTTATGTTCTTGAAGTTCTCACTAAGTTCTCACTACTCTTACCCTAAGTTCATTGAGCATTCTTATAACCAGTGTTTTGAACTCTGCATCTAGTAGATTGCTTGTATCCATTTTAATATTTTTTTTCTGGAGTTTTGTTCTGATCTTTCATTGGGATATGTTTCTTTGTCTCTTTTGGGGGGCAACCTCCTGTGTTTCTGTGTATTATATAGAGGTTCTATGTATCCCCTGCTTGGTAAAGTGGCCTACTATAGTAGTGTCCTATAGGGTCCAGTGGTACACCCTACCCATTCACCTAACCTGAGCACTCCAGGTGCCCCTAATGTGTGGGCTGTGCACATGGTCCCATTATTGTTGAGCCTTGAGTGCTACTGGCACATCAGCAGGAGAGATTTATAGACCATTTGGCTGCCAGGACTGTCTGTAACGACCGTGGAGGATTCTCTGTGCAGGGGCCCACCACATGGAGAAGGACTTACTTCAGCAGGTATCTGGTGCCACTCTTTGAGTGTGTTGCTTGTGGAGGTGATTAGGTGGTGCTTCAATGGAGTCTGAAGCTCTTCACCAGGTATGCTGACTCTAGGCCTCCTGGGAGGTACAGGCCAAAGTCAACTGACCCCTATGTTCTGTTCCGGTTCACACAGCATAAGCTACAAAGCCATTTGCAGCTGGCTGCTACTTATGCTGGGCTTGGAGGTGCCCAGAGAGGCCAAGCTATAAACAAAAGCCAGTTACTGCTAGTGCTGGGCCTGGGACCACTTAGCAAGAGGTAGAGGGCATGCAGAGGTCAGATGTGGCTTGTCTTGGGAGATTTTAGGGAAGTCTGAAGCATGAGCCAAGACAGGCTGTTCATATGGAAAGGCCACTGGAAAGTTTGGATGGATCTGCAAGTTGGGTGGGGTTGGGTCTCAGGGAATTACCAGGGCTAGCCAGGTTGATAGAGACTCGGTTATGGTGCCCATCTGCTGGCTCTGTTGGGGGTGGACTTGGAAGAACAATGATCTCTGCCTGCCCTTTTATGTGGGAGAAAACTATCCCTCCAGTTCTTGCTCTGATGCTAGGCAATTCAGTTCTTCCATGTATGTCCCTGGTGCTTTTTGAGTTACTGCCTCATCACTGGATCTCAGACAGTATGAGTTCATGTGAGGCCAAGTGTGGGCACTTTAAGGTCTGGGACTTCAGAAGCTCGCCATCTCAGCCCCAGTCTCTGCTGAGTTTTACAGTCAGAACCTCAGGCTAGGGGTTCTGATGTGGGGCTGGGACCCCTCACTCCTCAGGGAGGATCCACCAAATTCCAGCCACGCCTGATTTTTATCTACCACACTCGGGTGGGGCACCTACCCATTCAGTGTCTCCACCCCTCCTACCAATCCGATTTTTCTTTTTTATGTCATTAGTTTTAAGACTCCTGTTTAGCTAGATTTCAGGTGATTCTGAATGATGATTGTTCTGTAGTTTAGTTGTAATTTTGATGTGATGGGGGAGGCTACGGATATTGCATTTACCTACACCATCATCTTGACTGGAGGCTCTATTGTTAAAATTTTAAATGTGAAATAAAACTACCTTATTTTTATAAGAGTAATCTGAGAAGCATTTGAATAATAAACTTTTTGTACTAGACATTGACATCATCTGAAAGCAATATGCTTTTTGGAAGACAAAACTTCGGATGGACATTTGCAGATAGTGCAAAATATTGAGGCTACACTCTTAGATGTGAACAGACCATAACACATCCCACTCACCCCTGCATCTGTTATTATCCCACTTCATGTGCAGCACCACCTATATGTGAGGAAAGAGAAAATTATTTGACTATTAACATTTATCTAACTCTATATATTTTTCTATTGGTTAATTTATTACCTGAAGTATGAATCTAGAAAACAAGAACATTTCATAAAAACCTTAACAAGAAATTTTCATAATTTGTCCATCAACTCTGTGACAGACACATTGATTTTCAAAATCACCACCTTTTACTTTCTTTGTTTCCTTTTGCTGTTTCCTCACATTGTGTGATTGTACGTGTGCAAGTGCGTGTATTTACATGGGTAATGTTTCCAGAAGAGTGAATTTGGAATCATGCAAATATGGATTTGAATTATGATTCTATCATTTATTAACTGTCCAATTGTTACAAATATTAATTTCCTGGGTCTTCCCTCTTCCATTCTATTTGTTAATAAAAATCTTTCCTGTATGATTTTTTGTAAGGAGATATGAAGTTTGATGATAGAGAGATGATAGATGATAGATAGATAGATAGATAGATGATAGATAGATAGATAATAGATAGTAAAGCACTGGATAATTTGACATTTCCAGAGGTTGATCCAATGTTGATACCAATTACTAATTATTCTTTTCTTTCTCTATGCTGCAAACCCAAATGTATACTCTACCTTTCAGTTAAATGGTAACTCTTCTTTAATATTTTCATAGCTCCAGGTCATATTGTACATTTTACATCACATTGCATTTATGTTATTGACCTCACTATCATGCTACCTACTGCTCCACATGATTTTTACATTTGTAGCTCTAATTTGTCTATACTTCTGTGTTCATGAGGACTGAGACCGTATGTATTTCTTTATGGTAATCTCAGGAACAATCATAGGACTGGGCCCATAACAGCCTTTAAAAATAGCAAGGTAAGAATAATATTAAATTAATAAATTATTCAGTTAATAATAATTATTATTTGCAATTGAAAGGTTATATAAGATGTTTAAAAATGAACACATGTAAGTGGTTAACAACTGGATTTCATCCCTAACTCAATGACTAGTTTTCTTTTTTTAATCATTTTTTAAATTTCTCAATTGTAGTTGACATACAATATTATATTAGTTTCAGGTGTACACCCCAGTGATTAGACATTATATACCTTACCAAGTCATCATCCTGATCAACCTCATACCCATCTCATACCACACATAGTTATTAGAATATTATTGACTATATTCCCTATGACATCCCCATGACTATTCTGTAACAACCAATTTGTACTTCTTAATCCCTTCACCTTTTGTCCCCATCCCTCTAACCATCTTTAAATGACTCATTTTTCTATATGACCTTGAGGAATTAATTTCCTATTAATCCATGAAAGAACTTCATGAATTAAATTATATCTTATTTTCAGTTATCATTAAAATTCTTTGGTTTTCAATATCTTGCTGAAAACTAAAAAATAGTTTACTTATATGATAATAATTGAGAAGTTAGTATTTAACAGGAGATATATCCATTAATAACAAACAAAATCTCAGTCACTCCTAAGGGCAAAATTAGCAACAGGGGAGTGAGAGGAGGAGAGAAGGGGGAAAGGTATACAGAATAAGTAGCATAGATGGTGGGTAGAAAATAGGGGGAGGGCAAGAATAGTGTGGGAAATGTAGAAGCTAAAGAACTTATGACACATGGACATAAACTAAAGGGGGGAATGTGGGTGGGAGGGGGTGTGCAGGGTGGAAGGGAATGATGGGGGAGAAATGGGACAACTATAATAGCATAATCAATAAAATATATTTAAAAAAGAATTAAGAAAAAAAAACAGACTTTCTTTGAGTTCTACCTTCTTCATGTAGAAACAAAACAAGACAACACACACACCAAAACTGCTCTGGTATAAGCAGAAGATTTTACTCTGGCCTAAGCAATAGACCTGTTTTAGTGCACATGCTGCTTCAGTTTTACAGGAATCCTCCAGTTAATGTTGCCAGTCTACATATAAAGGACCTAATGACACTGTTATTAACCACTGAGAATCAAAGAAGGATATAAAGAACATGAGAAAGAAAGTACACTAGGTCTCTGAAAGTAAACATGCTTGTCTTAGCCTAATTATAATAGCCCTAATAAAAAACTGAAGATTTAGGAATGGCTCAATAGAGAAGTGCAATAAAGAAAATGAAATATTCTGTGTTTTAGCAAACTCAAGTTAGAATCCTAACTAATGGTGTTTTCTTTGACTCATTTGTAGAGAACACTGCATGCTTGTTATCTTGTCTTTGTGAGTCTTCTGAGTATAACATTTTATGAGCATTTGGAGACCAGTTTCCTTCAAATCACTGATTTGACAATAGTTCATATATAGAACTCGAATCCATTCGACGACTACAGTTGCAACTAACTAAAACTAACTTGAGCTGCTAATTGACATTCAAATATAGAATTTAGGGTAAGGACACATGATTGTTTCATAAAACCTTGCAGCTGAAATATAATGAGAGTTCTCTCAGAAAAGGATAGGAACAATAAATTAGTAGAACTTCGTAATTGGCTCAGTCTCTCCTGTTCCTTACTTTCTGTACTGAATTTTTCCACATCAAAGGCAAGCTTTCCCTATAGCTTGCTGTCATGTCAGAGCGTATTTCACGGAGGAACTTGAATTTATAGGATACGAATTTGACCACCAGCAGGGCCTGTCTCCCGTGCCCAATTCCGACCTTCTATGGGAAAGAACCCACGGCTTGCATAAGGTGTCAATCACTAGTTTAATATGTCACGTGTAGCTGAGCATGAGCACAGCAGTGGCTGGTGAGGATCGAAGGCTGTGGATTTGACAGAGAGATGTGCTTTCAGTAAAAAAACAAACAAACAAACAAATAAATTTAAATAAGATAAAGATAATGTTTTGAGGACTCAGAAGATATGTAAGTGTGGCTACTATAGAACCTTTAGAACCTTTAGTATTTATTTTAAATCTGTCTCCCCTTTACCAAGTATTCTTGGAAAAGCAGAGCTAGCATCCAAGAGACATGCAGGATTATCAGATATTTTAAAACCATTTAGAACAAGCCCATTTTCCTCTCTCCTGCAAAGTTTCTAAAGGATCTAGTTTAGTCCTCTTGTTCAAAGTTTTCTTTACTATAATCTTCCTATAAAGATTAGCTTATGCTTAATGTAGTTAATGTCTTTTAGAACAATAGTCAATCTTTTAGTGAATTACATGTTATTTAGTGATTTACAAGATATACAGGGTGAAGCAAAAGTAGGTTTACAATTATGAGTATGTTAAACACAGAGTTTATAATGGCATTATTTTTTAAATTTTTATTGTTTTTTTCATTACCCTTTAGCCCCTTTATACCCTCTCCCCTCTGCAATCACTACAGTTTTGTCCATGTCCCTGAGTCCTTTCTCCTTTTTGCTTGCCCATAGCTATCACTGTACTCTCTATCTGTGAGTCTGTCCCTATTTCCTTGTTAGTATAGTTTGTTCATTAGATTCTACATATAAGAGGAATCATATGATGTTTGTCTTTCTCTGATTGGCTTATTTCACCTAGTATAATTCTCTCTATGTTCACCCATGCTGTCACAAAAGGTAACATTTTCTTCTTTGTTATGGCCAGGTAGTAATCCATTGTGTAAATCTTTATATTATCCACTCATCTACTGATGGAAACATGGGCTCCTTCCCTATCTTGCTTATATTATTATTTATTATATTATTTCCATATATAATAATTCTGCATACAATTTCCATATACAGTGTTTATAATGCACTAAAAAACTACTTTTGTCCCATCTGTATATCAAATTTGTAATTAAAATGTGAGTATTTATTCAAAAGTTATACAAATAAATTTTAGTATACCCTGTTTAAATATTTATTGATCTATCAATTAGTATATTAATTCATTCAAATATTGACTAAATATTTTAATTTTTACTAATATGCTATGTTTACCAGACCTCTGTTTTCTCCTCAATTAATTGTATTTCAAAATGTAAAGGATTATTACCTTTGTCAGGCTTGGATTACATAGCAGTGAGTGTCTGCAAAGGCAGTAGGAAACCTTTCATGTTTTATCCACATTTGTATTCAGTGCACTAAGTTTAGCTGAGTCAGAGTATAGCTAATGTAGTTCAGCAGGATACACAATTGCTCAACTGTAAATAGTCCTAAATTTTAGTTCTTGGGGAAAAAATGGTCTCTTTCAACATTCTGTAATTACTTTAAAATAAAAAGTTAAAAATACAATAATAATATTGGAGTAGAATCTAAAAGTATCCTTCTAATGCCAAGTTCATGAATAATAATACATTGTATGATGTGAGCTTTTACTATGTTTTATGAAGATTACAATTGAGAAAAAACATAGAAATTTGTGCCTCTAGGCTTTGAGAAATAATTCTTGTTTGAAAAAGTCTCTCAGAAACATTCTGAGAAACATTCTGTCTTTTCCAACATTATGTGATTGGTTTCTTTGTGGAATCATGGATTATACATAGTGTTTGTTTGTAACTGTATTTGTTTATATATTGATACCTTTTTTTCATATTTAGGATCATGGCATTGAAATTTATAGTGCACTCTTTAATGTAGCACAATGCTGTGAGCAATTTCTAAAACATTAAATGTTTATTCAGTATAATTTTCATAGCTGTACATTATTCAATAATACAGATATGCCAGAATGTATTACCTTAATCTCCATCCATTATATGCTATATTGTATTCACTATTTTACATTTTTAAATAATGATGATATTAATATTCCCATGCATGAATTTACATGAGAATCTTATTTTATATTCAAGCTACAGATTACTTATATCAGATGTAGCACCCATTGCTTTTTCTTAAAGAATCTCACTGCATCCTGGTATTCTTTCCTACTTCTTTTATTCCTGCACAAGTCACATAATTCACATTGTGATGAGTTTGATACATGACTTTACAGTCAGTTTATTAGATTTATATATATCCATGCTTAAAATATCTAGTTGTTTCTTTTTTATGTTGGAGTTGAAACTATGTCATTGAGAAAACTTGCATTTCCTCTTAAAATTTTGATTTTCTACACATCTATTGTCCATATATACAAAGAATTGTACTTCATTCATTTTATTATTACATATAATTCATTTCTTTAAGACTATTCATTTAGTTTGCTTCAGATTTCATTATTGAAATAATACTGTAATGAACACTGTTTTACATAACTCCTTTAAAAAAATTAAATGTTTGATTGCATGTAACTTGAAGTGGAACTAAGGGCTCATTTGCATCATTGATTTTACTAGATGCTGTCATAATGCTCTCTAACATGACTGTTGGTATTAAAGAGTCTACCATCATGGTAAGAGAGTCACATTTTCTCTACTTCACTGAAGGTGTTTGTTTCTTTTCACTTTCTTCTATTTAAAGTTTTAAAATTTTTTAAGAAATTAAACTACAGCACTTTCATATACCATACACAAGAGTAAACTCAAAATGAATTAAAGGCTTAAATGTTAGACTCAAAATCACAAAAACCCTAGAAGAAAATATAGGCAATAACATGTAGGACAATTTTCGTAGCATTTTTCTTTATATTGCCTTGGGCAATGGAAACAAAAGAAAAAAACAAACAAAAGAGACTACATCACACTAAGAAGTTTTTGCACAACAAAGAAAGCCAACTACTGAATGTGATACATATTGGCCAGTGATATATCTGCTAAGTGGTTAATATCCAAAATTTATACAAAACTTAAAAATTCAACACACACACACACACACACACACACACACACACACACAAACAATTCAATTTAAAAAAAAAAGGCAAAAGACCTGAATAAAAACTTCTCCAAAGAGGACACACAGATGGCCAATAGACATATGAAAAGAAGCTCAATGTCACTAATTATCAGACAAATGCAAATTAAAATCACAGTGGGACAGCACCTAACACTTTTCAGAATGGCTATCATCAATGAACAAACAACAAGTGTTGGTGAGGATGTGGAGAAAAGGGAACCCTAATGCATTGTTGGTGGTAATGCAAATTTGTGCAGCCACTGTACATCACAGTATAGAGTTACATCAAACAATTAAAAGTGGAACTGCCTTATTACCCAGTGATTCCACTGTAGAGAATATATGTGAAGAAATCCAAAATACTAATTAAAAGAGTATATGAGATTTGGAAGCATCCCAAGTGCCCAACAGTAGATGAGTGGGACAAAATGTTTTGGGCACTGGCTGGTGTGGCTTAATGGATTGAGTGCTGGCCTTTAAACTAAAGGGTCACTGGTTCAATTCCCAGTCAAGACACATGCCTGGGTTGCTGGCCAAGTCCTCAGTAGGGGGCATGTATGAGCTAACCACATATTGATGTCTCTCCCTCTCTTTCTCCCTCCTTCCCTCCTCCTTTCCCCCTCTCTAAAAATAAATAAATAAAATCTTCAAAAAAATACCTCCTTATAGTTACAACTAATAAAAAAATGCTTTGGTATATTTATATAAAGGAATACTACTTGACCTAGAAAAGAGAAAGGAAATCTTACCTTTTGCAACAGTGTAGATGAGCCTGGAGAGCATTATACTAAATGAAATAAGTCAGTTAGAGATAGAAAAGTACATTATTGTGGCAGATCCTTCTGCGTGACATGGGCCAAGCTCCCACTCGGAGATGCATAGGACCCATGCTTCCAGATAGGTTCTCTCGTGGGGAATCAGATTTGCAATATACTTAAGCTGTTTTGCTTCTTGCTGAAGACTCCCTCACCCTGCAAATGCTTGTTGTAGCTTCCTAAAATCCATGCTAAACCTTGCAGGGACCAGTGTAACTGGCTCAAACACTTTTGCCTTTTCATTTGCTAATATCCTTCTTCTGTGATGTGATTAGGGGCATTGGCTCCTTTTGTTGTAACTGGGCAGAGTGAGTGAGGACCATCTTGTAATGGAAAGAGATATAAAATAAAGGCCTGTGATGGCAGAGGCCATGGCTTTTGCTCCCCTTGAGAGAAAAGTCACGCTGTCATTCTTTTTCCTCCACCGGACTGGGTAGTCCGTGTGTATGTTTTCTTTCATCCGTAATGACTCAGATACTGCTAGCCGGTGTCCACATCACATTATGATTTCATTCATGTATGGAATCTAATTAACAAAATAAACTAACAAACAAAATAGAAACCAGCTCATGGATACATAGATTGACAATGTTCACAGGGGAAGAGTGCTGGGGGCTTGAGTGAAAAGGTAAAGGAATTAAACAAGAAAGACCTTTATAGACACAGACAACAGCATCGTGATTACCTGAGGGGTAAGGGGCGTGGGGAGGTAGAAGAGGATAAAGGGGGTAGAATAGTGATGGAAGGAGACTGGAATGGGGGGGTGGGTAAACACAATATAATACACAGATGATTTGTTATAGAATTGTATACCTGAAATATATATAAGTTTATTAACCAATGTCACCCTAATAAATTCAATGAAAATAAAATAAAAATAATTTATTGCTTAAATATGCAATTTTCCATTTACTGGCGATGCTGATATTCTTTACACATTTTATTGGTAATTTTAAGCACCTCTTTTATAAATTGCTCCTTATATCCTTGTCCATTGTACATTTTATCATTTTTTAAATCATTACAAGTCCTTTCTACAGTTTTAAACTAGATTGTTTTATTGTTAAATATGTTGTAAATAATGAAACAGCCCATTATTTATCATAAGATGGCCTGTGTTGTGTTTTGTTGGGAGAGGTAATATTTATATATGTAAGTATGATACATATATATGTGTGTGTATACTGTATTTAACATTTAATAAACTTAAAATCAATTAAAATGACAATGAAAAAACATGCAAAAAGGAAGGACTTTAAAGATATCTTACAAATGATTATCTACTACAAACAACCAAAAAGAACATCATAAAAATGAAAAAAATGAATATAGGTAAAGGCAATTATATAATATTATTAACTTTTTACTAATAAACTCTATTAAAAAGAGTTATGCCATAACAAAGTTAAGAATTAATCTAGGAACAAAAATAAATGGATTGCTTCTTTTGTATAAAGAAATAACTGAATTATTTCTACTGACATGATTTCTAATTTGAAATAAGAGAGACTCCTTAATCATAATTTTAATTATATTTTATGATTATGCTATTATAGTGGCCCCTGTTTTTCTCCTTTTGCCCCCCTCCACCCAGCACCCCATTCTCCAGCAGTCCCCACACCATTGTGCCCATCCATGGGTCATGTGCCGAAGTTTTTTAACTACTCAATTTCCTGTACTGTAATTTACATCCCCATGGCTATTCTGTAATGAGAATTACAGGGTACCAGCAGTTTTATTTGACAAAAACACACTTAGAAAAACATTTTTTTTTTTTTTTTTTAGGATCGAGTTGATGTTATTTAATATGTTGGTCAATATTTCAAACAATGTTTGGCATATAATGGTTCTTTAAATCATGTATATTTTCTTTAGTTGCATAGTTGTAGAAAATTTGCTCATACTAGTTAATATAATATAATTAATCTATATGATAAATTACAGTAATTGTCACAAGTCTAATATACTATATTTCTTAAATAGTTCCTCCTACTTATTTATATAATATGCTTACCCACAAGAAAGTTAGTATTTTCCTTCTCTCTATATATTTTGATAATCTTGTTATATTTCCTCCTATGCACTATATTTCAATACTTTTTTCCTTTCATATCAGAAGAGAAGTTCTTCCCAACTTTTCATTTGCTAAAGGTATTCTAATAATTTCTATTTTCTTAATCTTACCTTATACCCTCCACTGGCATATTCTTCTTTGTTATAATATAATCTCAATATATACTTCCCAGCTAGAGATTACATTTTCTAGCCCCTTTTGAAACATTTATGATCCTATTGGACAATAATAAACAACAAAAAAAGTAGAAGTACCTTAGCAATTGTGATTCCTGAACAAATGCATGTCTTCTTCCCTTGCTTCCACAAAACAAGAACTGGGGAATTAGGGTTAAATGAGGAATGATGACTTCTAAAGGGCATAGAGTTAATTTTTGGTGTAATGAAAATTGACTGTGGTGATGGTTGCACAACTTTGTGAATATATTAAAAAGCAGTGAATTGTGAACCTTTAAGTGGGTGAATTTTATTATATGTATATTTTATTTCAATAAGCTGTTATTTAAAAATAAGCGCATAAAAATACTGGAATTTCATAAAAAAATGTATTGGTGTTCAACATTTTGAGTAAGGCATTTATATGATGCTTATCTTTGGGAAAATTACTTATCTAGAATAAATACTGGAAAGTATAGTTAAAAATGGCAGTATGGAGCAATTCATGGATGACTTTGGATACCAGGGCATGTAGTATAAAAGTAATTGTGCAAAGAATGAAGAACCTTTAAAGAAGTTAGGCCTAGAAAATGACAAAACTAGAGGTATGTCTCTGAAATATGTAAGAAACAATAAGGTACATGATGAATTAGAACACGGAGACACTAACAAAAGGTTGTGTTTGGGACAGTGACAATTGGGTATGAGAGAAAAGAAAAATTATTGCTGATGAAGTTTTAAACTGGTTGATATAAAATGTGATTATTTAAATAAAAGGATAAGAGAAGCAGCTTTGCATGGGTAAGTAATAAATTTGTTTTTATTATACCAAATTGAGGTATTGGTAAAATATATAGCTGAAAAGCAATTATTTAGAAATGTGGCCTAGAAATTTTGGAGAACGGACATTTTTCAGATGAGAAAACTGTTCCTGAGGATGATAATTAACTGATAATGACATGGTTTTGGTACCCCATTTTTATCACATATTTTGGCATAAACTGTTGACATTCAACACTCAATTAGCAATATAAGGAGGCTTCAACATCATATTGGTGATGGGAAGTATGAATCCGGCCAGTCTTAGCTCATATGGCATTTTTGTGAGGATTATAAAAAGGTATCTCTTTTTATTGCAGGCCCATGGTGCCTGGCAAAGAGGCTGAATTTAACCACCCACATTCATTCTCAGCTGGGAAATTTTGAGTAACAAAATTAATATAAATAATCTCCAACATAGTGCTTGCAAATTTTACTTTAAATGAATATTAAAACTACATACACAGGGGGTAACATTTGAATTTGACCCATGAATAAATAACTCCACTAAAAATATCATTGACAATGTATCATAAAAACACATTATGTCATATATAGTGTGCCTCACTGAACTGGAATCCCATAATGATATTTAACTACACATTAAATCACCAGAAACTCATTGAGAGTGATCTTGCTCTTATAGTTTTTCATTTCATGTTACCACCTTGAATATTCTGTCTCTAACTCACAGATAACCAGAATTGGGTGCAGAGATTATTGTACCTCAATTACAGGATAGATTTAATTGCACATAGCTGATTCAAACCATCTTCTTTCTCAAAAGCCCATTTCGTTGCATGGTTTCCCCCTTTCCAGCCTCATAGTTTTCATTGTGACATCCACACTATGACAGTCAAATTTGTTATATTAGAATAAAAAAAAATAGTGAATTGTATTCAGACTATACAAGTTAGAAATAAGCTGGACATATTTCACAAATATTTATTTAGAAATATTTCTTGGTTAGTGAACTTTGGCACTTCAAGCTTTCTGGTAATTTCCAAATAACTGTTTATTGTTATATTAATAGTTAATATAATAATGCCACCAAACAATGTTTTCCTAGAACTAAAAAAAAAAAAAAAAAAGCACTTCAACATCATTTTCATTTATTTAGGCACATATTCGGAGTGTTTCCCACAGTATCATAATTAAAATTTTTGAGAAAAGGCATTTTTGCATAATTAACATATATGAATCTCTTGCTTTTACTGAGCAAATTTAACTTAATTGACCAGCAACAGAGATATTATCAGGATTGAAAAGCCTAAAATGTTGACTGTCTCACTTTTTTCCTTTAATTTTATCATAACTTAGTCATGTAATCCTCAATTTAAATAATACCAAGTCATCTCTAAGATTTATGGAGACATAAGTGAGCACTTTGCCTTTTTCACTATTACATTTCTTTAGATAAAATTTGGCCAACTAAATAATCCAATAACAGGGCAAAGGCATAAGAACATAGAATGGTGTAAAAGGAAGTTAAAAATAGCTAAGTAGAGTGAATAGCAATATTCAATTCATAAATTGATATTCAATGCAAAAAAATCCTTCTGAAGGGCAACAAAAATGCAATAACTACATTAATATTACAAGTATGCATTTCCTTTTTTTTTCTTTTTCTTTATTTTAATTGTTGTTCTTGTACAGTTTTCTGTCTTTTACTCCCATGCCAGCCCACCACCCCAGCCCTCCCCACCTCCCTCCCATTTCCACCCTCCCTAGTTTTTGTCCATGTGTCTTTTATACTTTTTGCTCTAAACCCTTCGCCTTTTCCCCTGAAGTTCTCTCCCCTTTCCCCTCTGGTGTCTGTCAGCCTGTTCTCAATTTCAATGTCTTTGGTTATATTTTGCTTGTTTGTTTGTTTTGTTGGTTAGATTCCTGTTAAAGGTGAGATTATATGGTATTGGAGCTCCTACCCTTCGCAACAGCGTAGATGGAACTGGAGAGCATTATGCTAAGTGAAATAAGCCAGGCAGTGAAATATAAGTATGCATTTTCAACAAGAAGACTAGCAAATTTCTATTAAATATGTAAAAAAAAAAAAAAAACGAAACCCACATCTATTGGCCATCAGTATGTCCTCTTTAGCAAAGTAACTATTCAAGTCCTTTGTCCTTTTAATTGATTGTATTTTTTTGTGGTAAGTTGTATGAGCTCTTTATAAATTTTGGATATTAACCCTTATCACAGCTGTGTATGCTCACTAAGTTGTCTTTTGGTTTCATTGATTGTTTTCTTTGCTCTACAAAATCTTTTTAGTTTAATGTGAGCTCATTTATTTATTTTTCTTTTGTTTCCCTTTCCAAAAGAGATATATCATAAAAAATATTGTTAAGAGAAATATTCAAGATTTTGTTGTCTATATTTTCTTCTGGGAGTTTTAGGGTTTTGAGTTTTTGTCTTTAATCCATTTTGCATTTATTTTTGTATATGGTATGAAAAGATGGCTTAGTTTAATTATTTTTGTATAAATCTGTCCAGTTTTCCCAACACCATTACTGAATAGATTGACTTCACCTGACTGTATATGAATTCTGTCCAGAAAGAGTCCAATTATTGTCAATATAATGAGAATGTTTATGCAGCATTGATGTAACCTGGCAGCTAAGGAGAGTGGGGTGGAATGTGCGTGCATGAATGATGACAACATCACTGTACTACTCAGTGGGCTCAGTAGATGGCGTTCAGTGAGCATGTGTACTGTGTGGCCATCATATTCAAAATGACTGAGTTAGTAGAGTAATTTATCTGCATCAAATTTTGCATTAAAACTGCACATTCTTCCATGGAAGCTATTCAGATGATTCACAAGCCTGAAGTTATAGGCAACTGGTGATTGACAGCTTCATCACAACAATGCACCCACTCATGCATCACATCTCCTGCAGTTTTTTTGTGAAACATCAAATTACCCAGGTGACTCAGTTCCCCTACAGTACAGATTTAGCACCCTGTGATGTTTGGCTTTCCAAAAATCTAAAATCACCTTTGAAAGGGAAGAGATTTCAGACCAATGATAAAATTCAGAAAAATACAACAGGGAAGCTGAAGGCAATTGGAGTGAACTGTGTGAAGTCCCAAAGAGCCTGCTTTGAAGGGGACAGAGTCATCATTGTCCTATGTACAATATTTCTTGTATCTTGTATCTTTTTCAATAAACATCTCCATTTTTTATAGTACATGGCTGGATACTTTCTGGACAAGCTGTGTATTCTTACTTTCTCATACATTAATTGACCATAAAGGTAAGGGTTTATTTTTGAGCTCTCTACTCTGTTCCATTGATCTATACGTCTGTTTTTATGCCAGTACCATTCTTTTTTCATTACTATGGCCCTGTATTATAGTAGAATTTGGTATCAGGTAGCATAATGCCTCCAACTCTGTTCTTCTTTCTCAAGATGGCTGAGGCTAATCAAGGTCTTTTGTGATTCTATATAAATTTTTGGAATATTTGTTCTAGTTCTGTGAAATACATCATTGTTAATTTCACAGGAATTGAATTGAATCTATATAGATCACTTTGCATTAGTATGGATATTTTAATGATGTTAATTCTTCCTATCCATGAACATAATATATGCTTCTACTTGTTTATATTTTCTTTAAATTCTTTTTTCAGAGCCTTATAATTTTTTGGTACAAGTCGTTTACCTCCTTGGTTAAGTTTTCTACTAGTTTTTTGGGGGAGAGATGCAATTATAAATGGGATTGTTTTCTTAGTTTCTCTTCCTGATAATTAATGCAACCTATTTCTGAATGTCAATTATGTATCCTGATAATTTACTAAATTTATCCATAAGTCCTAGCAGTTTTTTGGTGGAAACTTTAGGGTTCTTTATATGTCATCTGAAAATAATGACAGCTTTACTTCTTCCTTTGCAGTTTGGACACCTTTTATTTCTTCTTCAAGTGTTGTTGCTGTGAGTAGAAGTTTCCATACTATGTTGAATAAGAGTGGTAGAAGGTGACATTCCTGTCTTGTTCCTAATGTTAAAGGAAATGCTTTTAGTTTTTACCTGCTGAGTATGATATTAGCTGTGGGTTTGTCATATATGGTCTTTATTTTGTTGATGTATGTTCTATTTCCACTTTGTATGCTTTTTTAAAAATCATATATAGGTGCTGGATTTTCTCAAATCTTATTATGCATCTATTGATATAATCATGAGATTTTTTTTTAATTTTTATTTTAATTGTTGATCTTGTACAGTTTTCTGTCTTTTATTCTCACCCCAACCCACCACCCCAGCCCTCCCCTCCTCCCTCCCATTTCCACCCCCCCCCATAGTTTTTGTCCATGTGTCCTTTATACTTGTTCCTGTAGTTCCTTCCCCTTTCCCCTGAAATTTCCTCCCCTCTCCCCTCTGGTGACTTTCAGCCTGTTCTCAATTTCTGTGTCTTTGGTTATATTATGCTTGTTTGTTTGTTTTGTTGATTAGCTTCCTGTTAAAGGTGAGATCATATGGTATTTGTCTTTCACTGCCTGGCTTACTTCACTTAACATGATGCTCTCAAGTTCCATCCATGCAGTTGCAAAGGGTATGAGCTCCTTCTTTCTTTCTGCTGCATAGAATTCCATTGTGTAAATGTACCACAGTTTTTTTATCCATTCATTTACTGATGGGCATCTAGGTTGCTTCCAACACTTGGCTATTGTAAATTGTGCTGTTATAAACATAGGGGTGCATAGGTTCATCCTTCATTTTATGTGGTGTATTATATTCATTGATTTGCAAATATTTTATCAACTTTTCACCCAGAAATGAAGATCATTTGATTATGGTGTATATTCTTTTAATTTATTGCTGAATTTAGTATGCTAATATTTTCTTTAAAATTTCTTCACTGATGTTCATTAGGACTATTGGCCAATAGTCCCCTTTCTTTGTACTTTCTTTATCTTCTTTTGGAATAAGGATAATGCTAGCCTCATAAAATAAGCTTGGGGAAATTCACTCCTTTTAATTTTTTTGGAATAGATTAAGAAAGATAAGTATTTTTCTTTGAGTGTTTGGTAAAATTCACCTGTGAAGTGATCTAGTTTAGGACTTTTTACTTCTTGGGAGTATTATTTGTTGTTGTTGTTGTTATTTATTTATTTTTAATTAACAGCTTTGATTTAGTTGATTGTAATTGGGTAGTTCAGATTTCCTGTTTCTGTTTAAAACAGTTTTGGAAGATTATATATTTCTAGGTATTTATTTATTTATTCAAGATTTATTTATTCAATATTGTCCAGTTTGTTGCCATAGAGTTGTTCATAATATTTTCTTATAACAATTTGTTATTCTCTTGTGTCAATTGTTACTTCTTCTATTTAATTTCTGATTTTATTTATTTGGGTCCTCTTTTGTCTTTTCTTGATGAGTCTAGTTAAAGGCTTATCCATCATATTTATCTTTCCAAGAAGTAGCTCTTAGTTTCATTGATCTTTTGTATATATTTTAGATTCTATTTTGTTAATTTTCAACCTGACCTTTTTGTTTTCTTCTTTCTATTCACTTCAGGCTTTGCTTGTTTCTTTTTTCTTCCTAGTTTCTTTATGTGTAAGGTTATATTTTTACTTTTGGGGGTTTTTCTTGTTTCTTGAGGTAGGCCTGTATTGCTATTAATTTCCCTCCTAAGAATTCTTTCACTGTGGTGTACACATTTGGGTATATTTGTTTTTTTTTTTTTTTTTTTCTGTCCAAGGTACCTTCTGATTCCTTTCCTGACCCCATTGTTAATCCATTAACTGTCTAGTGAGATGTTAGTTAGCCTCCATGTGTTTGTATGTTTTTCAGGTTTTCCTATTAACATATTTCTAGAATCCTACCATTGTTTGGGAAGTAAGCTTGATATGATTTCAATCTTTTTGAATTTATTGAGACTAATTTTGTATCTTAATGTGTGGTCTATCCTGGAAAATGTTCCATGTGCACTTAAAAATATATATAGCCTTCTGCTTTGGGGTGAAATGCACTGAAAATATTGATTCAATCTATATTTTCTAGTGTGTCATGTAAAATCACTGTTTCCTTGACTTTCCTGTCCAAAAGTCTTATCCATTGATGTCAATGGGGAATTAAAATCCCTTACTGTGACTATATTACTATCTATCTCTCCCTTTATTTTTATCTATATTTGTTATATCTATTTAGATGTTCTTATGTTGGGTGCCCAAATGCTTAAAATGATTATATCATCTTATTGGATTGATTCCTTTAAAATTATATGGTATTGCTACACCAGCTTTTTAAAATTTTTTTGTTTCCATGAAATATTTTCTATCCTTTGTCCTTTAGTCTGTGTGTCTTTCCTTCTGAGGTGAGTGTCATATAGACAGTCTATATATGGGTCTTCTTACCTATTCAGCTAACCATTTTTTTACTGGAATCCTTAATCCATTTATATTTAGTGATTATTTATAGGTACATATTTATTACCATTTTATTCTTTATATTTATGTTCCTCATTATTTCCTCTCCTCATTCTTCCTATTAAAGTAGGCCCTTTGACATTTCTAGTAATACTGGTTTGTCGGTAATGAACCCCTTTTGCTTTTCCTTGTCTGGGAAGCTCTTTATTTCTCTTTTCATTTTTTTTTTTTGAATATATTTTATTGATTATGCTATTACAGTTGTCTCATTTTGCTTCTTCACTCCCCACCACCCTGCACACCACCCACATCCCCCCCCTTTAGTTCATGTCCATGTGTCATACTTATAAGTTATTTACTTCTACACTTCCCATACTATTCTTACCCTCCCCCTGTCTATTTTCCACCTACGTTCTATGCTACTTATTCTCTGTACCATTTCCTCCTCTCTCCTTCCACTCCCCTGTTGCTAAACCTCCATTTGATCTCTGTTTCTGTGGTTCTGTCTCTTTCCATTTTAAATAATACTCTTACTTGATAGAGTAGTCTTGATTGTAGGTCTTTGCTTTTAATCACTTTGAATATTTCATGGCAATCCCTTCCAATCTGAAATGCTTTGGTTGAAAATAAGTTGATGTTCTTATGGGAGTTTCCTTGTAGGTAATTATCTGTCTTTCTCTTACTGCTGTTAGGAGTCTTTCTTTGTCGTTAGCTCTGACATTCATTTCAATTATGCTGTATCTTGGCATTGGCCTCTTTGGGTTTGTCTTCTTGGGAATTCTCTGAAGTTCTTGGACCTGTATGTCCAATTTTATCATCAGGTTGTGGAAGTTTGCAGTCAGTGTTATTTCAAATAGGTTCCCAATCCCTTGCTACCTTTCTTGACTTTGTGGTATCTTTATGATATGGATGTTGTTGTACTTGATGGTGTCCTAGAGGTCCTTCAAGCCATCCTCATCTTTTTAAACTGAATTTTCCTTCTGCTTCTCTGCCTGGATGCTTTCTGCTACTTTGTCCTCCAAATTGTTAATTGAATCCTCTGCTTTATCTAATCTGATATTGACACCTTATAGACTATTTTTCATTTTAGATACTTTATTCTTTATTTCTGACAGGTTCTTTTTTATGGTTTCTATGTCCTTTTTTATGATTATTATCTTTGTTCAAGTTATTGGTAAGTTCATAAATTCTCTTAATTTTCTTGAGCATCCTTATAACTATTGTTTTATACTCTATATTTGGTAGATTGCTTACCTCTATTTCATTTAGTTCTTTTTCTGGGGATTTATCCTTTTATTTAATTTGGGGCATGTTTCTATGTCTTCAATTTGGGTACATCTCTGTATTTTTTTTCTATGTATTAGGTAGATCTGCTCTGTCTCCCAGTCTTAGTATGGTGTTTTTATGTAGTGCTACAGGAATATCTATTTTGTAGATGAAGTGAGTCATTTTGTTGTAGTTGAGTCTTGATTACCATTGGCCCATCCATAGGTGGCATTGAATTCAGGCTAAGTATGAGGACTAACCTTGACCACAGTGAATGAGCCACTGACAGGGACTGATGCCATTAAGTGAAGTTTGCCCAGCATGGTCTGGTGCCTGCTAAGATGTTTCTTTGTGTATGTTGCTGTGGAAGTAATAGGGTCATGTCCTGATGTGATCTGAAGACCATCATGGGTGTGTAGGTTGTGGGGGCTTTTGGGAAAGACTTTAGTGCCAGTCATTGTCAGACACAGTCTGCGACCAGCTTTTGGGCTATCTGTTTGGAGCTACAAAGTGATCCACAGTTTGTTGCTGCCTTTGCTGGGATTTGGTAGTGTGGGAGGGGTCAACTGAATACTAAGCCTGGCATCCATCAGTACCAAGACTTGGAAGCATGTCAGAAAAAGGTCCAAAGCACACTGAAATCCTCCTCTACCTATTGGCTTCCAGTTAGTCTCAGTACTGAAAGAGCCTCCATCAGTAAGTGAGTTAAATAAGGAAGGTTTCCCAGTGATTCATGACGTAGGGGGCAGATAATGTTTATCAATGGTGTTTGCATTTCAAATTTGGCAATAGTGCTGGGTCTAAGTCCAGTCAACAAAAGTTTCAATGTACACCAAGTCGAACCACCACCCTCCTAGGGCCTGCAGAACTTTTTGTTTATGCACGGTGTCTAAGAGTCCTCAGAAGAGATTATTAGGTTGGAACAGACCTAGTATTTGATCATGTTGAGGGAAGGCTCTAAACAGAAATAGTGGCACTAGACTCATCTGTGAGGGAAAAATGGCCCTCACTTTAGAGCAGGGGTGTCAAACTCATTTTCACCGGGGGCCACATCAGCCTTGTGGTTGCTTTCAAAGGGCTGAATGTAATTTTAGGACTGTAATTTTAACTACTCCTTAACTAGGGGCAATAAGCTCTACATCTGGCCCTTTGAAGGCAATGGCAAGGCTGATGTGGCCCCAGGTGAAAATGAGTTTGACACCCCTGCTCTAGAGCTGCAAAACTCTGTCAATCCTTGTGCATCTCTGTCATTTCCTCAATAATCTCAGATCTCTTTGCGGGCCTTCCATAAATGTCTGCATTGTAAGCTCAAGCTGGCCAATGCAAGTAGAGTCCTCCACAAAGTGGGAGCTTGGCACCTGGGGACACAGGGAGTCAGGAGTGTGGGGCTAGTTTATTCTCCCAGGTTAATGCAATATGAAGGGGAGTGGTCAATCCAGGTAAGTTATCTTCTGTGGATGGTATGGGAGATCCACTCAGTACAGGCACCTTGGTGTCTCCCCTTTCAATCCTGTCCTCAAACCCACAGAACCCCATTTCTTGTATGACTCCAGGCCATACTGAGCTGTTTTCCCTCCACTGGAGGCCAAGGTGAGTGGCTAAAAGCAAATTTTGTGAGCTGGCTATAAAGAGAACAAGTACCTGTGTTTGGAGCAGTCTCCCATCTTTCCCTGGAGGACATAATTCCCACTGACTTTCACAGCCAGATGGCACATGAACTCCTCTTCCTGCCTCTGCTGCTCCAGGCAGAAGTGCCACAGCATGGGGTTGAGATCACTACTTCTTCAAGGGGGACCTTTGAAACTAAGTTATCCATGTGAATTCTCAATCACCGCATGTGGGCATGGAGAGTGGCCTTTTAAAATAATACTTCTACCTTTCTTATCAGTCTCAATGTTGCCTCTTCTGTAAATCATAGGTTATAAGTCTTCCATTCATCTAGCCTTCATTTGGTCAATCAGGTTGACTGTTTTATAACTTAGTTGTCATTCTGATTAAGTGCTGGGAGGAGGAGAAGTAACTTCAGCCTTATCCACTTTTGTGCAGGTGTCCCCACTATCTGTGCATTTTCTGCAGTTAGGTTTCTGTCCAGAGCTTATGCCCTTTTTTAATTGGGTTGTTTTGATTGTTTTCTTATTATGGATATAATAAGAAAGGTTTATATATCAGTTCTTTTTCAGATCTATGCTTTAAATATACTTTGTCCAAGTCTGTGGCTTATCTTAAAATTAGTTAGAAAACTGACATCCACAAAAATCTACTCCTCTCCCTTCTCTATTTTGATATGTTGAAGTGTGTTTCCACTATATGCACTTACTGGAGAACTTTTAACATAAAAATGGGTGTTGGATTTCATCAAATGTATTTTCTATATATATTGACATGATCATGTGATTTTATTCTTCATTTTTATGTGGTGTATCATAATAATTGATTTGCAGATATTTTATAAACTTTGCATCTAAGAAACAAAGTCCACTTAATCATGTTGCATAATTTTTTAATGTATTGAGGAATTTGGCTTGTTAATAATGTCACATGTATGTTCATCAGGGATATTGGCCAATCATCTTTCTTTGTAGTGTCTTTATCTTGTTTTGGAAACAAAGATAATGCTGGTGAAATAAAACGAGCTTGGGAGATTTCCCTCCTCTTACTTTTTTTGGAATAGATTGAGAAAGATAGTTATTAAGTTTTCTTAGAAGGTTTGGTAAAAATTATCTGTGATCGCATCAAGTTCAGGACTTTTGTTTGTTGAAAGTTTTTAAATTATTGCTTCAATTTCATTAGTTGTAATTGGTCTATTCAGATTTTTTTATTCTTCCTTATTTAGTTTTGGAAGCTTGCGTGTTTTTAGGAATTCATCAGTTTCATCCAGATTGTCCAATTTGTTGGCATATAGATGTTCATAATATTTTCTTACAATCCTTTGCTCTTCTTTGGTGCCAGTTGTTAATTCTCCTATTTCATTTCTGATATTATTTATTTGGATCCTTTCTGTTTTTTTCCTTGGTGAGTCTGGTTAAAGTTTTTCAATATTTTAATATTTTCAAAGAACGAGCTCTTGGTTTCATTGATCTTTTCTATTGTTTTCTCAGACACTGTTTCATATATTTCTCCTTTGATCTTTATTATTTCTTTTTTATACTTACATTGGGCTTTTATTATTATATTCTTCCCAGTGACTTTCTGTGTAAAATTAGATTATTTATTTGAGATTTCTCTTGCTTCTTAAGGTAGGCATATAATGTTATACATTCATAACATTCCTCTTAAGACTGTTTTCACTGTGTCTCCCAGATTTTGGTTTGCTGTGTCACAGTTTCATTTGTTTCAAGATATTTTTGTTGTTGTTGTTTCCAGGAGTACCAAGATCAAGTGATCAGTAAGATTGTGTCACTAAGTCCCACAGAACATCTACTACATAAGGTCATCTTACCAAGAATAGGAATCACAGCAGATCAACCTAATACATACAAACAAACAGAAAGAGGCAGCCAAAAATGTACCCCAAATGAAATAAAAGGAGAAATCTTTAGAAAAAGAGCTAAATGAAATGGAGGCCAGCAATTTACAAGATATAAAGTTTAAAATATGATTATAAGGATTCTCAAGGAACTTAATGAGAACTTCAACAAAATATCAAACATGAAATAGGACATAAAAACCATAAAAATGAACCAGTTAGAAACAAAAAATATAATATCTAAAATAAAAAAATACACTAGAGGGAATAAACACTAAGTTTGATGAAGCAGGGGATTAAATAAGAAACTTAGATAACAATGTAGGAAAAAAAAACACCTCATCAGAGCAGTAAAATTAAAAAAAAAGTGCAGTTTAAGGGACATTTGGAACAATGTGAAGCACAAACATTTTCATTGTAGGCCAGAAGGAAAATAGAATGAACAAGGGATGGAGTACCTACTTGAAGAAATAATCATTGAAAACTTCCTTAACCTGGTGAAGGAAAAACACACATAAGTCCAGGAAGTACAGGGATTCCATAACAAGATGAACACAAAGAGACCTGCACAGAAATGCCTCATAATTAAAATGGCAAAGGTTAAAGACAAAGAATATAAAAGGCAGCAAGAAAGATAGTTATCTACAAGGGATCTCCCATAAGACTATCAGCTGATTTCTCAGCAGAAACATTTCAGGCCACTAGAGATTGGCATGATATATTCAAAGTGATCAAAAGCAACAGCTTACAACCAAAGTTAGTTTACCCATTAAGGCTATCATTCAAAATTGAAGGAGAAATAAAGAGCTTCCCAGGGAAGAAAGCACCAAAGTGTTTGTTACCACCAAATCAGCATTATAAGACATGTTAAAAGGTCTTCTTTAAAAAAAAGGAGGAGGAGGAAAGAATAAAGGGGAGAAATAATTAAAAGAATAAAATTGCAATATATTTGTACTTAGCAATAATCCCTTTAAATGTAAATGACATAAATGTTCCAATAAAAAAACATAGGGTAGCTGAATAGATAAGAAAAATAAGACCCAATCTATGTGTTGTCTATAAGAGAACTACCTCAGAAGGAAAGATACATACAGATGAAAATAAAGGGAGGGAAATTGATACTTCATGAAAATAGAAATTTAAAAAAAAGCTGAGGTAGCAATACTTACAACTGATAATATAGATTTTAAAGCAAAGGCTATAGGAAGAGGCAAAGAGGATGCTACATAATGATAAAGTGAGCAATCTAACAAAAGGATACAACCACTTCTCTGCCTTTTGGCTAAAACCAAGTGTGGTATCTGTTCTTATCAGTTTAACAAAAGGATACAACCCCTCTAAACAATTATGCACCCCACATAGGAGCACCTAAATATGTAAAGCAAATCTTGGTGGACATAAAGGAAAAGGTCAGCAGTAATATAGTCATAGTAGGGCATTTTATCACCTTTTTGACATCAAAGAATAGATCTTCCAGACAGAAAATCAGCAAGGAAACAGTGACGTTAAATGACACACTAGATCAAATGGACTTAGTTGATATCTCCAGAGCATTTCAGTCCAAAGCAGCAGAATATACATTCTTTTCAAGTGCACACAGAAAATTTTCTAGCATTTTCTAGTTAGGCCAAAAAATTGAGTCCCCCCAAATTAAGATGATTGAAATCATATCAAGCATCTTCTCTAATCATAATGGTATGAGACTAGAGATCAATCACAAGAAAAAAACTGAAAACCACACAAAGACATGGGAGCTAAATAACATGTTACTAAACAATGAAGGGGTTAACAATGAAATCAAAGAAGGAGTCAAAAGTGAGAAAGCTATTTGATATAAGGAAAAGAATCATGGTAACTTGAGTCAAAAAAACTGAGAGATACACACAGTTAAAAAGTTCCCATTCATCTTATATTTTTCCTCTTCCAGGTCTTGCCCCCTCCTCTCTGGCCCCCACCCATATAAACCCCAGCCTGCTCAACAACTGAACTGGGCTGAGAAATGTGGCTCCGCCATCCAAGAAACTGAAGGGTGAAGGTCTTGAAATTCTGGTCTACTTCCATTCTTTCCAATAACAGAGCCCCTTTCCTCTCAGTATGAAAATCAGTTCTAGGGAGGATGAGCCAGTTTTGGCAATTACTGTATGCACGCTTTATCCATATGAAGTTCTCAGTTGCAGCATCAGTACTCACTTGAGCTTATGTGAGCAGAACAGACCTCATAAGGGGTCTCATGGAGCTTTCCAGAAAGTCAGAGCACCAGGCCACAATACTCAAACCATGCCTGATGGTCCTCAAGAAGTAACTCCAGACTGGCCCTGTTCCATCTCATATCATGCATACCCAGCACTTTCAGCCTCTATGGGGAATGCTGTATTCAGCAGAGATGATGGAGGGAGTTCTCATCTCTCTCAAAGTCAGGTCAAGTGGAGTCCATTTGGTCTGAGGCTAATAGGTGAGGCCACAGTGTAATATATCTCTTGTCTGCCCAGAAATGGGAACCTATGAGCAGAGAACAGAGGTTTTTGAGGTAGGAACTCATGAAGCTATCCCTGGAGGAAGAGAGAGAAACCTTGATGACAGGGGGAGCAGGAGAGAGGGAAGAAGAGGACATTTTTGTGAACGTCTGTCTTCTAATTGATTGTTAGGATAAGCCACTGACTTCGTAACACTGTTTCCAAAACACAGATCTGAAAAAAAAACTGGTATCCAAATATATATTTTAAAAACTTTTTTTACTTTTTTAATTGATGTTTGAATATAGCTGTCGCCATTTTCCCACCACCACTTTACCCGTTAATTGTCCACAATAAGAAAATAAGCGAAATAACACAATTAAAAAATGTGCATAAGCTCTGGATAGACGCCTCACTACAGATGCAATACACAAATATTAGGGAACCCAAGATGATGGTGGATGAGATTGAAGTTACTTCACCTCCTCCCAGGACCAAATAGAAATTGCAGCTAAATTATAAAGCAATTTACCTGAATAAACAAAGGAAGACTGCCTAAACAGAGCACTTATAACCAAGGATTACAGAAGTTACATTGTGGTTGGTAAGAAAGATAGGCACAAAAAGGGGTGGCCTGGCATCTACATCATGTGGTTTGAGAATACACAAGGATATGTCAGCTGCGATGGTTCCTGCTGAAGAATGAGGCATCTCAACCTCATACCATGGCTCCCTAGCCTGGATTGCCAGAGCCCCAAAAAGGACCTCACATAACATATGCCTGTTAAAATCTGCAGGGATTCTATCTGCCCTGGAAAGACTGAAGTCTGCTAGATACATAGTTGCCTGCCCTCTTAAAGGGCCAGCACACAAAATATTGTTTGGGATCAGTCACCCTGGGCTCAAGTTGGGAAGAGACAGCTCAGATTGTCCTGGAGTCATATGGAGAGAGACTGGGTTCAAGGAGAGGGATGGAGTGACAGCTGCCATGCTCCTTCTGCTGAGTTCATCTCCCACATTGTGCACAGATGCCATCTTACCTGTGTCAAGCATTACCTTCCATAAGGCCTAAACCTGGGAGAATGTTCTAGTCCCCACCCTCCCAACCCTTGTTGGCCCTTGAGTTACCAAGTTTGCACCCTGCGAAGAAGTCTGTTGTCTGTGGCCTGCCTGGGCACATAGTGCAGGCTTTCTTGTAAGGTTTTGAAGAAGCTGAGACTGACTCAGAAATGAAAGAGACTCATAGGAAGAGACTGAATTTTGTGGCTCCAGGGTGAAGGCCATTTATTCCTTGCATGTCTCAATGATGCCACCCTTCCTGTGCAGAACCCCCCTTTTACACGACCACATCCTGATCTTTGTTTAGCCTGAAGAACACTGAATGTCTCACCCCAATGATTTCCTAGGCCCTGTTCCACCAAAACGGTTCACAGGCCCCAAGTAGGTTGCATCTTGTCTTGTGTATCCTGAGACCTTTGCTAAGTGGTCTCAGGCCCAGCATCAGTGCAGAGTTTGAATATGTGAACACCACTGGTAAACACCAGTTGCCTGTACCTGGTGACTCACTTGGAACCTACCATACATAACTCATGTTTTACCAGATGTTCTTTTAATTTTTGAGCCTGAACAGCAGCTGACAAATAGAGAGAGGTCTTAGTATATAGCTTCCTAGACTACCCCTGTGCTTAGTACTGGTAGAAACAGTTTTGGCATGCAGCTTGACCCTTCCTACATGCACCCAGGACTAGCAGAGTAAGCCACAAACTGTGGATCAATTTGTAGCCCCAAAGATGTAGTCCAGGGCCAGTCACATGTAGTATCTGATAATTACCTACACCAGAGTCCCTGCCAAAAGAAACCAAAACCAGTCCATTTTGTGGCAGTCTTCAGAGCACCTCAGACCAAGCCCCAATTAGCTCTGCAAGTGGCATAGCCAATGGGACATCTTGGCAGGAAACGAACTCTGTTGGGACAAATTAAACATTGTTGAGTCAGCCCCAGCTTTGCAGCTCATACACTGTGGTTGAATCAGTACTCATAGTATCCAGCCTGAGGGTCAACCTCACCCATGGACTGGCCAACTGCAATCAAGGCTCAACCACAATAGGAGGGCTCACGTAACACACACACAAAGGACACGCCTGGAACACTCAGTTTAGGTGATCAGGGAGACTATACTACTAAGACCCAAAGGATATCTACTACCTAAGTTAACTATACCAAGAATGGGAAGCATAACAGATCTACACAGAAATGAAGAAAAGCAGCCAAACCAAAAAGACATATAAATGTGCCCTGAATGAAATAATAGGAGAAATCACCAGAAAAATACTAAATGAAATAGAAGCAAACAACCTTCCAGACACAGAGTAAATGATGGTTTAAGTGTGCTCAAAGAACTTACGAGAAGAATTTATGAACTCAGTGATAACTTGAACAAAGAGATAGTAAGCATAAAAATGACACAGGAATCATGAAAAAGAACCAGTCAGAAATTACAAATACAGTATTTGAAATGAAGAATAGTATATAACAGCAGTCCCCAAACTTTTTGGCAGCATGGACCAGTTTCATGGAAGACAGAGTGCAGTGGGGAACAGGAGGTGTAGCTCAGGTAAGTTTCCCTCTTCTGCTTTGGATTGTGGGCAGGGGGATGGGAGACTGGAGGCAGGTCTCAGTCAAGCTTTGCTGTGGCCTAACAGGTCATAGACCAGTAGCAGTCCATGGCCCAGGGTCTGAGAACCCGTGGTCTATAAATTATCAACATTAGATTAGATAAAGCAGAGGATTGAATCAGCAATTTGGAAGACAAAGTGGCAGGAAACAGTGGCAGAGCATCACAAAGAAAAAAAAAAACAATTAAAAAAGTTGAGAATGGTTTGTGAGACCTCTGGAACAAAATCAAGTGTAATAACATCTGCATCTTAAAGGTACCAGAAAGTCAAGAAAGAGAGCAAGAGATTAAGAAACTATTTAAAGTAATAATGACTGAAAACTTTCATAACCTGGTGATGAAGTTAGGCATACAGGTCCTAGAAGTTCAGAGAATCCCCAAGAATTTGAACCCCAAAAGGCTCACACCAAGACATATCATAAATAAAATGGCAAATGTTAAAGACAAAGAGAGAATCTGAAAAGCAGCAAGACAGAGACAATTAGTTTCCCATAAGAAAGCTCTCATAAGACTGTTAGCTGATTTCTCATCAGAAACACTTCAGGACAAAGGAACTGGTATAAAATACTGAAAGTGATGAAAAGCAAGAACCTACCATCAAGACAACTTTATCCACCAGGTTATTGTTTAAAATGGAAGGATAAAGAGCTTCCCAGACAAGAAAAACCTAGAGGTATTTCTTAACACCAAACCAATACTACAAAAAGAATGTTAAAAGGTCTTTAAAAAGAAAGAGAAACTACAGAAAAGCATAAATATAAGGAATCACATAGCAATAACCATTTATCTATCAATAATAACTTCAAATGTATATGAATTAAGTGGTTCAGTCAAAATATAATATATAGATGAATAAATAAGAAAATAAACCCAGAAATATAGCATGTACAAGAGACTCAGAAGGAAACACACACATGGACTGAAAGTAAAAAGATGAAAAATATATTTCACACAAATGAAAAGAAAAACATAAATAAAAGCCGAGGTAGGATTACTTATACAAAATAATCTTTAAGCAAAGGGTATGATAAAAGGCAAAGAAGCATGTTACATAATTATAAATGTATCAATCCAACAATGATATATATACCTTGCAAACATTTATGCAACCAATATAAAAAGCCCTTAAATACATAAGGTAAAGCTTGATGGACATAATGGGAGAGACCAAGAATAATACAGTTATGGTAGGGAGTTTTAAAACTCCATTGACATCAATGAATAGTTCTTGCAAACAGAAAATCAAAAAGGAAACGGTGGTCCTAAACAAGGCACTTGACCAGATGGATTTCATTTGATCCCAAAGTAGCAGAATGTACTTTTTTTTTTTTTTTTTTTGAAGAGCACATAGAATGTTTTCTAGGATAAGACTTCTTGTTAGGACACAAAACAAGTGTCCATAAATTCACAAGACTGAAATTATATCAAACACCACTTTTAACAACAATGTTGTGAAAGTAGAGATCAAGTACAAGAACATAACTGAAAAACATGCAAATGTATAGAGGCTAAATAACATGCCACTAAACAACGAATGGGTTAAAATGAGATTAAAGAAGAAATGAAAATATACCTTGAGAGAAATGAAAATAAAACACATCTAAAAATTTATAGAACTGGTGAAAGCAGTCCTAAGAAGAAAATTCATGGCAAGACAGGCCTGCCTTGAGAAACAAGAAATATCTCAAAGGATCTAACTTTACACCTAAAGAAACTAGGGGGAAAAAGCAACAAGCAGCAAGACCCCAAGTTAGTAGAAGAAAGGAAATAATAAAGATCAGAGCAGCATAAAAAAAGTCTTAAAAATACAAAAGATTAATGGAAACAAGAGCTGCTTCTTAGAAAAGATAAACGAGATTGACAAACCTTTAACAAGATCCAAATAAATAAATTCAGAAAAGAAAGAGAAGTTACAACTGACATCACAGAAATATTGAATACAAGGAACTATAAGAAAACACTAAAAACAACAATTTGCCAATAAATTGAACAATATGGAAGAAATTGACAAATTCTCAGAAGCACAGAATTTTCCAAAATTGTATAAAAAAGAATCAGGAAATTTGAACATATTTATTGCAACTAATCATATCAAAGTAGTAAACATAAACCCCCCCAAAATAAGAAATGTTCTGGATCAGATGGTTTCAGAGGTAAATTTTCCAAAACATTTAAAGCCAATACTTATCCTTTCCTAAAACATTCAACAAGGTTATTCCAGTGGAAAGATGAAAATATTTGGTCTTATAAAAACTACCTTTTGCCTGCATAGGCAGACAGTATTGGGTAATAGTAGGTGTGTTACATTAGCCATCGAAAACAAAAACACTATATAATGAGTTCAGTGATACATAGTATATAAAAGGGCAAATGAGACGAGTAAAAAATACTCTTCTCCACAGTGGCTGCACCACTGTGCATCCCCGTCAACAGTGCACTAGGGTTCCTTTTTCTCCACAGCCTCTCCAGCTCTTGTCATTTGTTGATTTATTTATGATGGCCATTCTGACTGGTGTGAAGTGGTATCTCACTGTGGTTTTAATTTGTATCTCTCTGATGACTAGTGATGCTGAGCATCCTTTCAGATGTTTCTGAGCCTTCTGTATGCCCTCCTTGGAGAAGAGTCTGTTCAGGTCCTTTGCCCATTTATTTGGATTGATCGTCTTCCTGGAGTGGAGTCATGTGAGTTCTTTATATATTTTGGAGATGAAATCCTTGTCCAAGGTATCACTGGCAAATATATTTTCCCATAATGTTGGTTCCCTTTTCATTTGCTGATGTTTTCCTTTAGCTATGCAGAAACTTTTTATTTTGATGAGGTCCCATTTATTTATTCTTTCCTTTGTGTCCCTTGCTCTAGGAGACATATAGGTGAAAATATTGCCGTGTGGAATATATGACATTTTCCTGCCTATGTTCTCCTGTAGGACTTTCATAATGTTATGACTTATATTTAAGTCTTTTATCCACCTTGAGTTTATTTTTGTGTATGGTTTAAGTTGGTGGTTGAGTTTCATTTTTTTGCATGTACTATTCCAGATATCCGAACACCCTTTGTTGAAGAGATTATTTTTATTCCATTTTATGTTTCTGCCCCCTTTGTCAAATATTAATTAATCATAGAGACTTGAGTTTATTTCTGCTCTCTCTATTCTGTTCCATTGATCTACATGTCTGTTCTTATGACAGTACCAGGCTGTTTTAATTACTGCGGCCTCTTAGCATAGTTTGATATCAGGTATTGTTATCCCTCCTACTTTGTTCTTCTTTCTCAAAATTGCTGTGGCTATTCAGGGTCATATATGGCTCCATATAAATTTTTGAAATGTTTATTCTTTGTCTGTAAAATATGTCATTGGTATTTTAATAAGGATTGCAATGAATCTAGAAATTGCTTTCAGTACTATGGCCATTTTGATGATGTTAATTGTTCCAATTTATGAACATGGTATATGCTTCCATTTGTTTCTGTTTTCCTTCATTTATTTCTTCAGTGTTGTGTAGTATTCTGAGTATAAGTCTTTTACCTCCTTGGTTAGGTTTATTTCTATGTACTTTATTTTTCTTGTTGCTATATCAAAAGAGATATTTTCCTGATTTCTGAATGCCTTTGATTTCTGAATATTGACTTTGTATCCCGCTGTTTAGCCAAATGCACTTATTAGGTCAAGTAGTTTTTTGGTGGAGTCTGTAAGATTTTCTATGTAAGATTTTCATGTCATCAGCAAACAATGACAATTTTGCTTCATCTTTTCCAATTAGGATGCCTTTTATTTCTTTTTCTTGTCTGATTATTGTGGCTAAGACTTTTAATATTATGTTGAATAGGAGTGGTGGAATTTCCACAGAAAACTAAAAATGGGACTGCCTTTTGACCAGGCAATTCCATTGCTGGGATTATACCCTAAGAATCATGAAATATCAGTTCAAAAGAACTCATGCACCCCAATGTTCATAGCAGCACATTTGCAATAGCCAAGTATTGGAAGCAACCTAAGTGTCCATCTGTAAATGAGTGGAACAAAATATTATGGTATGTTTACACTGAAATACTACACAGGAGAAAGAAAGAAGGAGCTCCTATCCTTTGTGACAGCATGGATGGATCTGGAGAGCATTATGCTAAGTGAAATAAGCCCAGAGGTGAAATACAAATACCGTATGATCTCACCTACAAGTGTAACCTAGTCAACAAAACAAACAAGTATGCAAAATAAAACCAGAGACTTTGAAATAAAGAACAAATTGACAGTAAGTAGAGGGGAGGGGGGAAAGGATAAGGGGGGGAAGGGAAGGATCATCAAGGCACATTTATAAAGGACACATGGACAATGTCAAAGGTGGATAGGATCAAAGGTGGGGTGGGGATGGGTTGGAAGAGGGGAATGGGGGATAGGAAATGGAGACAACTGTACTTATACAATAACAAAAGAGTGAAGAATGAAGAAGCAAATGGGCTAAACAAAACGATTAACATGATTAACATTAAGTCTTTCTGATAGGCAAGGAAAATGAAAATTATTTAAGATATTACCTTTCTCATGTTGAAAGTAGCCAATTAGCCCTTGACAGGTGGTTCAGTTGGTTGGAGTGTCGTCCCATACACTAAAAGTTGCGGGTTTGATTCCTGGTAAGGGCACACACCTAGGATGTAGGTTTGATACCTGATCAGGGCATGTACAGGAGGCAACCAACTGGTGTTTCTCATACATTGATGTTTCTCTCTCTTTCTCTCTAATAAGCATATATTTGGGTGAAGATTAAAAGAAAATAAATAAAAATAGCCAATTATTTTATTTAGTTATTTTAAAGAAAATTTTAAAATTCTAGGTATCAAAATATATAAAAATTTCCCAATATTTCACATACTTACTATATTTGAGAGCTTGACAATATTATTATTGTGGACAACAAGACATTGAGTCTTAGGTTTTGAGCAAAAGAAGATTAAGGTGCAAAATTTGAATATCAAAGACTAGAAATAGAGTATAATTTAAAAAATTATACAAGTAAATCTGACATTCTTGTCTTCTATAGTTGTGAGTCTATGATAAGGAAGACATCAAGAGACAAAGATGATACTATATTGAAATTTAATTCATAGGGAGCCAATCTAATACCTTCAACTTAAAAAAGAAATATTAAACAGTGATTCAATCAAAATAAGTTTTTTTTAAGGGGCTAAGCTAATATAGTTCAAGGAGGTGAAATCATTTCCATCAAATTTTATTGAAAGATGGAAGGTAAAATGTCAAGGTGATATCAAGACAAAGTGCTTTTGTTGTTTTTTGTTTGCTTGTTATTAGTTAGGTATTTAATTAGAGAGAGTCCATGGTTAGATTGTTTGTTAAAGAATACAGTTAAGTTTTTGTTCACAGTTTCCACATGCCACTATTTATATTTCTTTCGTATTACAAGTTGTGCTCCCTTGTATACATGTCTGATTTCTTCGCAAAGGCATCATTTCCTTAAGTAAAACATTATGTCTTTGGTATTTTTAAAAGATTTATTCATTTATTTTTAGAAAGGGGAAGGAGGGAGAAAGAGAGGGAGAGAAACATCAATGCATGGTTGCCTCTTAAGCACCCCCTACTGGGAACCTGGCCTACAACCCAGGCATGTGCCCTGGCTGGGAATTGAACCAGCAACTCTTTGGTTCACAGGCTGGCACTCGATCCACTTAACTACACCAGCCAGGTCTCTGGTCTTTTTGTCTTATTGTATTGCTAGGTATAATAAATACTTAATGAGTGAAATCCGCTTTCATAAAAGAATTTTAAAATTTTCACTCACACAAGCTACATAAAAGAGAAGGGTGATATAATATGTTATCACAATGTCTTTTATTCAGTTGTTGTTTAATCAAGACAAGTGCTTTTGTATGTCCTTAAGTGTCAGGTAGTATGATTTCTTTAATAAGAATTTTTGAATGACAAAATTAAAACATTTAGAGTATTTTTCTCTCAAAGATTTTTATGTGCACATTATTAGCATAGTGTGTGTCTACCCCTTTAGGAAAAGTTCTCAGAACTTTCTTTTGATTCTAAGTGTGCAACATTCTTCACTAATTATTATTAAATTAAATGACATTTTTCCCAATATATCTCACTGGAACCCAGAAATATTTTCACCATTGGCTTAAAAAGTTAGTGAATCAGGGCTTTAAAAGGGCAGAAAATGCACAGATGCACAATAAAAGTTTAAAGAGCAGGACCTGACATTTTTGGAATACCCTTAGTGAATATTAAATAGAATTCTAGAGCTTGTACTAACTCACGTTTAGTGCTTTATTCTCTGTTGTGGCTGGTGGCAGAACTCCCAGCTCTGCTTCTTTCTGCGCGGTGCTGTAATGGGATGTGATTGGCATTGACTCTTCCCGTTTACTTTCTAAATTTTTCAAGCATTGTAAAGACTGAGTTGTATTCTCTTTGCAGTAATAGCTTGCTGCATACTTTTGCATATCCAAAGACTCAGAGCACATATGAAAAAGCACAAATATAATGAAAAATGTTCTGTTTGATTTTCTAAGTTGGAGATAAAGCAAGAGTAGAAAAACATTGAGGGAATAAAACAATTTATACAGAAAGTTTTCATTATCTCCAAACTAAATTTTTTTTTATATTTATATGAAAATAGACTAAAAGTTTGGCTGAGTACTGTTAAGTTTTTATGGCCTTATTTAGTCTAAAATATTTGTTAAAATCGGGAAATCTGGAGACCTGATACTCAAATTTTCTTTAATAAATTATGAACACATCTTAGTGTTGTCCTTCCGTAGGCTTCACATTGCTTTAAGACCAACTCTTGAAATTTACATTGATATTTACTATAAAGATGTTTTGAATACATTTTTTTAATTTTTCAATTACAGTTTATATTCCATATTAGTTTATATGAGTTTCAGCATAGTGGTTAGACAATAATATACTTTACAGAGTGCTCCCACTGGTATTTCCAGCACTTACCTGTCACTATCTAGTTATTACAATATAACCCCCATGACTATTCTGTAACTACCAAATTGTACTTCATAATCCCTTCATCCTTTGTACCCAACCATAACCATCCACTCCTCTGGTAAACATTAGTATGTTCTCTGTGTCTATGAGTTTTTTTTCTGTTTGTTTATTTTTGTTGTTTATATTCCACATTTAAGTAAAATCAGATGGTATTTATCTTTTCCTGACTGAATTATTCCACTTTGCACAATACCCTCCATGTTTTTGTGGGTGATAAGATTTCATTCTTTTTTTTACAGTCAAGTAGTATTCCACTGTGTAAATGTGCCACTGCTCTTTCACTCTATCACCCTATTGATGGGTACATGGGTTGCTTTTATATCTTGACTATTGTAAATAATGCTGCAATGAACATAGAGGTGCAAGTATTTTTTAAAATTAGTTCTGGGTTTTTTTTGATATACACCCAGAAGTGGAATTACTGGATCATAAGGCAGTTCCATTTTTATTTTTTGAGGAAATTCCATACTATTTTTCATAGTGGTTGCACCAACGTGCATTCCCACCAAGAGTGCACAAGGGTTGCATTTGGTCCACATCCTTGCCACCACTTGCTTGTCGATTTATTCAAACTAGCCATTCTGACAAGTATAAGATAATATCTCATAATTTTAATTTGCATTTCTCTGATGATTAGTCACACTGAGCATCTTTTCATGTCTTCTGGCCATCTGAATCCTCTTGGGAGAATTATCTGTGAAAACATTGTTTTTAAACTTCTGATTTTAGTATAAAAAGCCTTGGGGAAATTTATTTCAATTTATTGAATACAGAATACATATTTATATATTTAAATTATTTATTTATTTATATTTCTCTAGTAGATCAGTACATGGTCTTATGGAACTTATAATTCATATTAGAGTTTGTATTAAGCTGTTTTTCCTGTTTGCCTTCAGAAACCTTAGATCAAAATTTATGGTTTATTTACATTAAGTAAACTAGATTTCTTAGAATAAAGTTTCTCACCCCTCTTGGCTTTCCAGGAAAATATATTAGAGGATAGTTAAATAAATAAACTGGCCAAGTTTTTCCTAAATCATACACTAATAGAGATGAAAGAGCAGACTCTTAACAATTGGTGGAGACATGACCTTCAAAATTTCTCTAGCAAATGCTTGCCAGGGTTCTACTTGCCTATTTTTAGTGATGGGAAGCTCAGAAACTTAAAAAAACACTTTTAGTTTATTAAGTAGACAAAATCAACTTTCTTTAGCCCTCCTACCAACATTTATTTTTATGTCTCCTTTGAAAACTCAAGACCTGACATTTGAAGTTTTGAGTCTTTAAATTGTCTTTTATTTATTTTATTGTTATGATTAACCAATATTATTACTTTGGAGATTTAAGTGGTGATTTTCAATGACATATTAATAAGTTGGGCTACCTGCTTTTGGATATATGAACATCCCCAAAGTTAAAGGCATATACTATTTAGGTATATATAGTTGGCAAGGGTTAAGGTCAAACTAATTTGTTTTTAAGTACTTAGTTAAGGTCAAACTAATTTGTTAAGGTCAAACTAATTTGTTTTTAAGTATTTTATTTTACACACTTAGAATATTACAAAGAACTTAGCATTCAAAACCAAATAGATTGTTTACATGTAGGATAAATAGATCTTTCTAGATGTTCACTATTGTAAATGATAATATTTTTATTTGCTTCAAATATGAAACTTCATCAGGTGATGTTCATTCGTATATGACTTGAGCATCCACAGTGGGCTTGGTATAGGTAGTATATGTTGGATCTGTTTTAAAAATTACCACCTTGATGTTTGTATCCATTATAACCATAAAATTAAAAATGGATTCCATAAGATTTACAAATATAAGAATACCAAAATATATATTTCACAATATCTTTTCAAAATCAGTTGCAGTCTCTGTTGTCTATTGCTGGTTTCTGGCAGGGACAGTCAAGTCTTATGCAAGGGAAATTTGCCTACTGCTTGGTGGTCATTTGCATATATTCCAAGGAACTGGCACAGGGTAGAAGACTTGTTAAGAGAACAATAGGAATCAAGGGAGTCAGTTATAGATGATGATGATTATGGAAGCCTAGAGTGGATTCTTCTACAAAGAAGAAACTTAAAAGAATAATAGCCATGATTGTCATCAAGGTGGTTTGTTGTTTTTCTCTTGTTGTTTGGATATAGTTTGTCACTGAATTTTGTCACTGGATTACTGAATTATTTCTCTTTGCAGTGATGTTCCCCTCACTAGGGAAAAAATTGCTCTAATACCAAGGAGTTTTAAAACAAACTAAAATTTAAAGGATGAGGGTAAGTCAGGATAGGGCTAAACCTCGTGGAAGTAAAACAAGGACCATAATATTTAGGTATTGTTCTATTTTGTCCACAGGGAATAAAATGGTAGGAATTCAGGAAATTCTACTAATATCAAATGAAAAGCAGAAATGTGATATGTTGGAATTCCTAAGATATTGGATCTAGAATTTTTATTCTTTTGTCACTCTTTGTCCTTGGTGATCATATGCTGTCCCATGGCTCAAAATACTTTCAATTCTGTTAACTCCCAGGCACAACAGTTCTCTGTGAACACCGCCCTGGCTACATAAGTTGGATATTTAAGATACATCTCGGTTTTAACATGTTCACAATGACACCATTTCTCCCTGCCAATCCTGTCACCAGCTCTGTCTTATTTCTTCTTCTAGTTTTTATGGTCATAGTAAATTGTGCAATCAGGTAGTCATTGTTCAAGCCAGAATATTACAATCATTCTTGATCCTTCCAAGTTCCTCAAGTATGGCAACAATATCTGTCTTATTTCTGATTTTTTCTCTTTTGCCCCACTGAGCTCAGTATATGATGCGGACACCAGCCAGCAGTGTCCGAGTCATTATGGATGGAATAAAAACATACACATGGACTACTGAGTCCGGTGGAGGAGAAAGGATGACAGCATGGCTTTTCTCCCAAGGGGAGCAAAAAGCCAAGGCCTCCGCCTTTATTCTATATCTCCTCACATTACAAGATGGTCCTCACTTACTCTCCACAGGTTACAACAAAAGGAGCCAATGCCCCTAATCACATCACAGAAGAAGGATATTAGCAAATGAAAAGACAAAAGTGGTTGAGTTGGTTACATTGGTCCCTGCAGGGTTTAGCACTTGCAGGGTGAGGGAGTTTTAGCAAGAAGCAAGTCTCAAAAGCAGCCTAGGTATATTGCAAATCTGATTCCCCACAAGAGAACCTATCTGTGGGCGTGGGTCCTGTGCATCTCCAAGTGGGAGCTGGGCCCATGCCACACAGAAGGGTCTGCCACAAGCGTTGACTCTTGTCTGGCTATAATAAAATCCCACTAAGTATTCTCCTTATTTTCTCCCTCGCTTCACTCAAGTCTATTCTCCCCACAGCAAGAAGACTTGTCTTGAAAATGAAACTAAAAACCTATGCAAACAAAACATGAATTTAATTATGCCACTGTCTTGCTAAAACTAATTATTTCCTCTTTCAATTAGAATGTTTAAAAATATTTATTTTCTTATTTCAGTTAGGATGAGACTAATTATTGATAGATGTTAAACAAATAGCTCTCTGGGGATAAACATCTGTTTTATAGTGATTACCTTACAAATTTCTTTTGATTCAAAACTCCCACCCACTTCAAGACCCCAAGGCCATATCTTTAGAACAGGAGTAAGAAAGGTATGTGCAGTAGCACTCTATTATATAAATAGATAATAGATATAAAATATCTACTGTGATAATAGGAAACTATAGCAAAGTAATTTGGGAAGTGGTGAGCTTTGAGTAATGATTCCTTTTCTTTCTCATATAATTCATTTAGTTGTAGTTTAACTAATTTAACTTTTAATAATGATTGTTGAAAAACAGGCTCACCATATTCCTGAAAACTCAGCCGTCAGCTCTTACAAGCCAATCTGAGCAGCAACTTCACCCCATTGAATGAAATCCAAGAACTTTTCTCTGGATAACCAAGTCCTCATAACCTGGTTGCTATTCCTTTCTCTTTGTGATCATCTCAAGTCTTTGAATCCCCCTTTTCCAGATCAATGGATTTCTTTTCTGTGACTGCAGCATAGCAGGCTCTTTGTTCTCTTGGAAATTTTCTACCCAAAAGGATTTGAGTGGATGCTTTTATGTTGAAATTGAAGAGTTGAGAGGACAAAATAATTTATTAATATCCCAAACTTGGGATATTATATAATTAAACATAGCATGCACATAATTTAATATTTAATTTAACTGCTAAACAGTAAGGATAAGGACACCAACTACATGACTACAAATCTGCATATCTTTGATTTCATTTTAAGAAATTCAACAACTCACAAATTCAAAAAGTATTACAAATATTTGGCAAGTTGATCTATTTTATTTCCATTATTTTAATGTATTTCAACTTTGTTCTCAATGAATATTAACATTAGCTATTTTCATCCATTTTCTTAGGTCCTTTATGTAAACTTAAAAGTTCTCCTTCTTGTTTGAACAGTTATTTGTGATAAAGTTCTCAAATTTCCTTTTAGATTAAGGATAGTATTTTTGCCATTCTTGAGGTAGGAAATTTATCCTCTCTTGACGATGTTGTGCTGCATTGTCACCTCCAAGGGCATGCCCCTTCCTGGAACCAGCTGCAATCAGTGACTGGTCTACAGGGAGGGACAAAGACCCTGTCCTCTTGCCTCAGTCTGGGGGCCATCCCAACTCTGACTGACTGAGGTCTTTGTTGAAACTGCATCTCAGCTCAAGTTCTCCCTTTGCTTATTTTTTGTAATTTTATATTAATTTATTTTAATTAAATGCATTTTCTAATAACAGATAAGTGTTAAGAGTATAATTTTTAAAAATATCATCTGTTTATTTCATTGTGTGCTCATTGCCAAAAGCCTGGAGTCTTTGCATCACCATAGAATTGACCACTTTTACTCTCTTCAGTGTCCCCCCACCCCTCTTCACTTGATTTTATTTTGTTCACTCCCTCAGGTAATGTTGCTGTGATCACTAGCCAGTACACTTCTCATAAACAAATCTCTTTTTCAAAGTTGGTTTCCCAGGGAACCTGACCTAAATAACAGGTAAATATAGTATTAATGTTATTAACTTCCTTTACCAACACCCCAGAACCAAAACCAAGTAGGTTTATTTAGATAATTTAGGAAAATACCAACCACCTCCACACCATCCATCCCAGCAACCTCCCATACTCAATCATTTTTGAGAATTATTGTTTTACCATTTGATCCCACTCTCTATTTGATAAGCTCAATGTTCCCATGACCAGGGCCCAAGAGGGTTCATAGCAAATCTTGTTTTTATTCTGCACTTAGCATCTTATCAGTACTTCTGCTTCTTTTCCTAACCATGTAGTATTCACAGAAAGTCTAGATGGAAGTCCCTAAAATCTCTTAAACCTGATAAGTGTTTACAATTTTGAAGTTCATAGCACTCTTATGTCCCACTCTGGCTTTCTGAGCTTTTTAGAATTCCCGCTATATGTTAACAGGTTATCTTAAATGGATAACCTTTCTCATAAAAAATTATAAATTTAAATGAGATAATTAGGTAAAACACAAGACACAGTTGTTCTGGAACATATTTTATTAGTAGTGAGAACTATATCTTGGTCATATAACTTCATCTGTAAGCGGCTCATTATTTGACAACTAAAGTCTGACAATAAAGCAATAATCTTGGGGAAAATGGTAGAGAAATGCTCAGAATCAGAATGTTGCACCCAGAAACTATTTTTCTTTAAAATCAGTTTTATTAATTTTGAGGGTATTCCATTTTTTTAGTTTCAAACAGTCATAGAGAACTTTTCATTCTCTTCTCTTCCTTTCAGTTACTTTTGAATAATTGAGATATAATTTACATATAATATTGTATAACTTTAAGGAATATAACCTATTAATTTGATATGTTTATATACTGGAATATGATTACCACTGTACTGTTATCCAATGCCTCCATCATATCACATAATTATCAATTCTTTTTTATGGTGAGAACCTTTAAAATCTAGTCTCCTAGCATTTTTGAAATACATAATGCATTACAGATAACTATAATCACAATGTTGTGCATTAGATCACCAGGACTTATTCATCTTCTAATTGCAAGTTGGTACCCTTTGACTAAAATCTTCTCAATTCCCCAAACCTTGAGCCCTGGTTAACTACTCTTCTACTTTATGTTTCTGTGAGTCTGAATTTTTTTAGATTCTGTATATAACCGATATCATACATATGCATTTACTCAGTCCTATAATATTCACAAATTACTGTCACAATTACATTCACAGATTTCAGATATGGAATTTAATTTTGGTGCATTCCAAAGATACTTATGAGAATCAACTGTGTGCTAGGAAACATTCTAAGCCCACTAAAGTGTGTAATCTCCTATAAATTGTATAACCACCTTATACCTTGCAGAGTTCATTACAGTTTCTAGTTTCCAGATGAATTAATCGAGACTCAGAGTTTAAGAAAAACTTAAATGCACACAATTGAATGTGGTGAAACAAAATTTAAACTTAAGTCTTGCTCACAACTCCAGATTTTGTTCTTTTTTTCAATAATCTTCACTTGCATTCATATTTGATCAAGGATAACAATCATAATTTTTAAAATGTACAAAATCACAAAAACTTATCTAAATACACATGAGTAATTAAATTGGTATCTGCATACTAATCACATTTCTGTTACAAGGAAAGGTGACAGTAGTAATGTTGCATTAACCACATAATAGCCCTGATTTTTTCGATCATAAAAAGATCTAAAAGACATGTAATTTTCAGAAGTTAAAAATATATAGTGCACAAAAGGAAAATATTACCAAAAATTTATCCTGGTCTTTGAATTTCTAAGTCACCAATTTGGTAACTTGGCAATTACAATATGATACAAATGCATTTAAAACAGATTATCATTTTAGATTTAAAAAGGAAATGCATGCAAATATTTAATATAGCTTTGAGTAGTTTTTATGTCATGGTTGCCATCCAAATGTGTACATAATGAAAAATTAAGAATTCTTGTTGAGATGCTACACATAGAATATGTATTAAGAGAGAATTAAAAATGTCATACTATTAACAAGTTGAAGAGAAATGTATTTTTTAGTTCCAAAATGATGGTGAAAGTCAGTGAGTTCAGAACTATAGCTCTTCTCTTATCAAAAGTGTTTTTAAATCTAAAGGTCATAATCTGTTTTTAATTTCATTTAATGAAATTATCTTTTTGTTGTATCTCCACACCCAAATTTTTAAAAAGTGCTAATTAGAATCAAATATTAATAGTCACAACAAAATTTCGTACATATGAGACATTTAATATTAGAAGAATGGGTGAAGTAAAAAAGAAATGCTTATGAGATACTGGTCTTATTGCATTCATTATACTACTGATGTTTTCAGCAAAAATGGAAAGAACTGCTACCAGATTATCTATCTTGTTTCTTCTTTTTTCCTAGACATTTATCTAGTTCACATTTTCCAGCCTTCTTGAAGATAGGATTAGTCATGTAGCCTATTATTGAACAAAAGGAATGTGGATCTCTGTTATGTCAGGCTCATATGAACCTGATACGCTGACTTTCATTCTCCTTTTCCTTAGTGTTACTTGATGGGGTTAAGTGAAAACCCTTGGAAGCTATGTATTAAATAGAGCGAAGTCCAAAGTTGGAAAGAATCTAGATACCTCGATCTTAGTAGATTATAGATGGCTCCCTAAGTCTCTTGAACTTGATATCGGGTAAGAAATCAATTTGTATTCTACTAAGCCTCTGAAATTGGAGGACTTGATTGTTTTATCACCTAGCATTATTCTAATAATATTATCATTGCCATTTTAACAGCTATAGGAATTGAATACCAGATCACAGATAACTTTCCCGCCCCAGTGGAGTCTACCAGATTTTCTCCTTAGACTATGGAATAAGAATGTGCACTTCTTCTCCCCATGCACCATTCCATAAGAAATGAAATATTAACTTATAGACACTCTCTTTAAGCTTGTGTGTGTGTGTAGTTGCATACATTGATAGATTGTATAGTTATTTTTATATATTTTGGTCAGTGTAGATGTATACATATTAGAACACAGTTATCTGCATTCCAATATTTTTTGCATATTTTTCACCTGCCTTTGTGATTTTTACCAGTGCTAGTCCACTTTGTGCTTTGCCCTTTCACCTCTATCAATGAACTCTCTGATAGTGTTCAGTTTTATTTCCTTCCACATCCTGATTTTTTGTCCTCTGTTTTCAATTCTCTTTAATGACTTTCAGTAGCCAGTGCTTACAGATTATGAAGTTTTTTGAGCAAAGAGAATTAAAAGGCTTAAAACCATGATCAGAATAGATTTCACCATTGTGTTTCTAGAATTGAAGGGACAAAGAGCAAATAAAGAAATAACTAAATTGGCTACAAAGGCTGATGGTTTTATTTCTCATCGATAGACTAATAGATTGCAAACAACTGCATAAAGTATACAGAAGGACACACCTTCACAAAATTATGTAACTTGACAATAATTTAGCATAGGGACAAAATAAAGCCACACATCCTCAATTTGTTTATTTATAAACTTTACCCCATCTAGCATCTTTCTCTATCCTCTATTCCAATAGTGGCATAGCTACTTCCTGAGTTAGAAAACCATAATGTATCTCTATATCATACAGAGTTTGGAGGACTTATTCATTTTTCCTGCAAAAGTTAAATAAAGTACAAAACTTTCAGCCCATCAATTCTTTAGCAAGCTGTCCAAGGTGACATTTCATTAGCACATTTTGTCAGTGGATAAATCATACAGCATGCTCTGAAGGGAAGGTGGAAAACATCTAGTCCTTTTTCATTAGATCCATCTGAACTTGAACCACTGGAGATTACATACAAAAAGCACATGAGACAGAAGAAGCGTTATCTTGTCTATAAACTGCATTAATCATTCATTCCCTTCAGAGTGTCTTAAGTCAGTGCCATGTCTCTGCGTAAGCCCCAAACTGGCTATTCAGTTTTGAGCTGCATGACAGATACATTTCAAGGAAAATCAGAGACATAACGACTCCTGTCAGGCTTGATAAAGTTTTCATTCATCAATTAAGAAGTTCCAATAAGCTAAGATGGATACAGAAAAAATAAGAAAACTTGCATGATAACACTTGCCAATTTTCTCTCCTCTTTCTTGGTTTGCTGAATTGAATTCCTTGGAAATGGGGATCACAAAAGCTTATTGAAATGACTGGATTCGGAAGTCCTATCATCTGAAGTAAAAGAGCCTTTCTAATTCTGCTTAGGTGGAGCTCTAAATGGAATCAGCTGGTAAGAAAAAGTTTTATAAGCATCTTTATAATTCTGAAATAAAGTGGTTTTAATTCACTTAAAGTTCTCACTTTTTTTTCTCTTTTGAACATTAAAGTGTGTGGAAATAGGAGTCTATCCCCAAGTCTTATGTTCAATTATGTTGGATCAAATCTGAGTGCTAGGAATGTTCCCCAGATTTAAATACTTACAGTGTCAAAATGTTTCTGAAACATATGCTCAAATGTAAATTTTTGTTCTATAATACCACCCAGGGTATTTTTCAAACCAAGAATTTTTGTGTGTATAAAGTGGGGAGAATATATTTTATAAGTTCTACAGCATTTTTATTAGACGAATTATCAAACTGAGTGAAAACATTGTAAATGAAGTGTGGTTTTAAGCAAAATAATAAGCACAATATTTGATCAATTTCTAAGTGTATTATAAAAAGTAGCCAGCACCACTAAAAAGTGTTTGCTATCACTGAGGTCAGAAATTTTAGAAGATAATGCTAAATCAATGAGCTAAAGGAAGTATAATTTGTATTGCTTATTTATATGAACCCATAAAGCTAATTAATCAACAGATATATCAAAAATCTCATTGTGCCAAATGCAATATTTGGCAATGTTATGAAACTGCATCATGATTAAACTTTTAAAAAGTTATTTCAAAGTTCTTTGTTTTCAATAAGCTAATGGTTTTCAAATTGTGTTCTTAAGGGAATCATGCGGCTACTCCTCAGATGTTTCTAGAGCAACATGGGCAAATAGGAGCTGCAGTGTTTGTGGGGAGACTTTCATCATCAACTGAAGCAACTGTGCTTTTTACACAGAAGATTTCCTGGTAAAATTTCTTTTGAGTAAAATTCTGCAGCTAAGAACCATTAGAAAACTACTGATATAATTAAAATTAAGAGTATCTTCTTTCTTTCACTGTCACAAGACATAGTTTATTTTAAAAAAAGACAACCAGAAATTTCCATATCCAACTCTCAGCCAACTACTGGATCAGAAAATTTGAATGCAATATCTTTGTTGTGGTGGAATTAATGAAACTGGTTTAATAATCAGCAGCATTGTCAACATCAAGCCATTTATTAAAGAAATTAATCATGTTTTCTTTTTACTAAGCAGACTCTCCAAATTCCACCCACCTTTTGACATTTTGTCTTATTAAATAGAGCTTAAAACTGTATCTCAGTCAATCTTTGTCTTTATCAGAGTACATGAACATTTACTTATCTTGATTCTTGGTGCCTATAAGTTACATTTATTCAGTAACTTTTTTTTTTATAAAGTACTTTTATGGTAATTTAATTTGATTTTCACAGTAGTGTAAATTTTATACAGCCTAGTTGAGCTATATGAGAAGTCTTATTGCCCAAATGCATCTGATCAATAAGGTGGCAAAGCTAGAACCTGATCTGATTTATCTGCCTTTCAGATCATGGGCTGTCCTCACATACCCTCCCCATTCCTAAATGGGTCTAGCTCTAGAAGAATACATGTATGTGTGCATGTTACAAATGATAATATCTCAGTCACATATGGATTGAAAAGAGTGGTAGCATGGAGACCATAACAGTAAGCCCAGAAACCTTGAGCCATACCCATACCCAAACTCATTTGGCCTACTTCATAAGTCACTTCAAATAACAACAATGACAACAATAACAGCATCATCTCATATGGGCCATTTAAATTTTATTCATGTCTCATACATGCAAATAGAAGTCTTTTTACTTTATACTCTGGGCAAAAGTATTCTTAAAACAACATGTTCTTTAAATCAGTAGATTTGGCTTGAAAAGACTTTGGCTGGCATATGCCCTGATTTGATTTTTATTTATGTAACCAAAAAATTAAGATACCTACTAAATAAACACTCTCTCTCCCCATTTTTGCAGATCTGAGATTTAAAATGTGTTATAATAGTGTTTATGATGAACTCACCTACTATGACCTGGTAGCAGCACAGATCTATGAGGAAAATCATTTGCTTGAAAAATACAGCTCCCTAATCACTGACACTGAAAACTGAAAATGGGAAGTTATGGTGAGTTAAACTAGTCTACTGCTTGTAACAAAACCAATTCTGACAAAGGCAACAGTCAAATCATTATGAGGAAATGTTTCACTGAACCCAAGGGATACATATAATCTCAAGTTGGACTATGTGGATTTGTTTTATATATCAACATATTAGGTCACAGGGTGCCCAGTTAAGCACTATGTAGGTGTAACTGTACAGACATGTCTGGATGAGATTATCATTTGAGTGAGTAGCTGCAGTAAAGTGGGCAGCCCTCCTCAACATGGGTGTGCAATATCTAAGTTGTTGAAGGCCTCAACAGAACAAAGAAATCAAAGAAAGGAGGAGTCACCCCTTTTCTGCCTGCCTACTGCTGGGACATTTCATCTTCCCATCTTCTGCTTTTGTACTAGAATACACTCCATCAGCTCTCCTGGAACCTTCAGACTTGGACTAGAAATACACACCAAATTTCCTGCATCTTCATCTTATAGCTGGTAGGTCATAAAACTTCTCAGCCTCCATAATTATGTGAATCAATTTCTCATAATCTGTGTGTGCATATGTGTGTGTATATATATATTCCAAAAAAAAAAAACAAAAACAAAAACCAGAATTAACACAGAATTATCTTCTGAAAGGCAGGCCCCTTGTATATAGGCCTTCCCCTCCCCAAGGTGAGTGTTCTAGGAATCCACCTGTACTAGCTGGCATTGTGGTGAGAGGCTACACTCAGCTTCAGTGGATTTTTTGGAAGACTCTTTCAATGTGTTTGCCCATTTCATGATAGGTGATTCATGAGCACACCTGCCCACATCGTGCTAGGTGTTCAGCAGTTTTTTATGAAAAATGGCATGACCCCATGTGCCCCACCCTTTCTATTTACCAGATTTCCCCCAGAATAGCTTATCTTTTGTTTGCTTCCTTGGATGAAAAAAGACCTCAAAGAAAAACATTTGCTGATGTGGAAGAGGTGAAACAAAAAATGGCAGAAGCACTAAAAGATATCAAAGTCAACGAGTTCAAAAACTGTTTTGAGCAGTGGAAAAAAATGTCTTGATAGGTGTATTGCATCAGATGGAGAATACTTTGAAAGTGACTGAAATTTAATCATGTAAGAATAAATATACAAGTTTGTATAAATAAATTCCATTTTGTTTGATCACCCCTTATATCTGTCTATCTATCTATTATCATCATCATCATCGATCTATCATCTATCTATCTAGGGTCTGTCCAGAATATATCCAGCCATGTACTAGGAAAAATAGATACATTTACTGAAGAAGATATACAATACAAGGAACATTGTACATAGGACAATGATACCTCTGTTTCCATGAAGTAGGCACCTTGGAATCTCACACAGTTCTCCCAGTTGCAGTCAGCTGCCCAGTCATATTTTCCTGAATATCATCAATGGTCTAAATTCTCTTCCCTTTCAAAGGTGGTTTTAGTTTTGGGAAAAGCCATAAGTCACAGCACACCAAATTTGGGCTGCAGGGAGGCTTAGCTGCCTGGATGATTTGATGTTTTGCCAAAACACTCTGCAGAGAGACATGGTGTATGAGCAGGTATATTGTCATGATGAAGCTGCCAATCACCAGTTGCCCATAGCTGTGGCCTCCTGAATCATCCAAATAGTTTTCATGGAGGAATATTCAAGTTTAATGCAAAATTGGATGCAGATTCGTTGCTCTACTTGCTCAGTCATTTTGAATGCGATGGCCACACAGTACACATGCTCACTCAGCTTCGTCTACTGCCCCCACTGACTAGTACAATGAAGTCATCATTGTTGATGCATACACAGTCCAGTCCACTCTCCTTGACTGCCAGGTTACCTTGATATCATGCAAAACATTCTCATTATATTAACAATGGCTGGACTTTTTCTGAACAGACCTTGTAAATATGTTATTGATATAGACAAAAATGTAGGTTTAAAGAGAGAAAGAAAATAAGAGATGGAGATAAAGAGAAATACGAGAAACTGGAAACATATATATTCTATAAATAAATATATAATCTCTTACTGGTTCTGTTTCTCTGGGAAACTCTGACTAATACAGGGACTAAGATCAGGCTGAAAGATCTGAGCAAATAAACCCTGTATTTGTCTCCTCACCTTCTCACTCTGGACCTTTGCTTTTCCTGTTCTCCATATTTAAATATTGCTGCTCTGCTCCACAATGTCAAGTTTATACATTAAAATTCCAGGTACACACAGCTATTCCTAAGTCTATTTTTGGGTAGTTTGTCAATTTCAATTTTGCGGAAGAGAATGATTAGCTCAGTTTGAGTTGACCATCACTGTAGACATCTAATCAGCTAAAACTGGTGAAGCCTTGGATCTCACTTTTGTAAATCACTGATGAGGCTCCCAGGGGGTACTCCTTCTGCTGGGGTGGGTGTGGGGAATGGGGCTGGAGGACAGAAAGCAGTACTAAGAGAAGGAAGGGGACGGGAGACATTGTCCCTAGCTAGGTAAAGTGACCAGAGTTTCCTTAAAACACCACAAACTCCCAAATCTCCTTGGTGATTTATGCAGGAGAACACACATACACTTGCTCTGCTGACGTGACACTTGCTCCATCTTTATCCATATTTCCTTATATGTTGGCATTGTGGTAGTAACACAAAAAGAACACAGCAGATTAGAACTCAGACTGCTGGAGGAAGTCAGGCTTCTAATAAGAAAATCACAGTGAAGTGTCAAAAAATCTGTGATAAAGGTGATCACGGGCTCTGTTGAGGCCTGAAGAGGACTAACAGCTGGAGTCAGGAGGTTGAAACAGCCTTTTCTGGAGTGGTGCTCCCAAGCCTCCCTGCGTTGCCAACACACCTTATTAACCAGGTAAAATGATCCTGCTGTTGCATATTAAATAATTAGTGTGGCATTCCTTTCAACTGGATAAACGTTAACAAAAACCACACAGTTGGGCTTTAGTAAATCCATGGTAACCAACAACTTACAATTCTTATTGTGGAGTTGAGGAATTGCCTTACATAACTAAAGCTACCACTGACTGCTCATATATCGAAGGAATTAATGTCTTAATCTATAAACCTGACTCATAATTCTTTAAGTTTATTTTTACTGCATAATTATACACTGCTTAGAAATGCTGCAATAAAATTGAGGCAACTTTGTGGATGCCATTCTTCTGCAATTCTTTTTTTTTTTTTTTTTTTTTTGCCTCAATCCAGTTATTATAGCTGGGTTTGGAAAGATTTATTATATCTATAAATATGAATAAACTACACTGGAATTTTATGGAAATACCTGTATTTTCACAATAATTTACTCGAAACTATACATTTCACAATAATACAAAATAAAAAGTATAGTATAACTTCATTTCAGTGTTCTCTTCTTCAAGAGTAGCTATATTTCATATCATATGTACATGATGTAAATAGAGGTTTCATTTCCAAATATGTACCTGCTGTTTAAACATTTTGTTAAACAAAAGTGTTTAAATGTCTCTAGACTCACAAAACTAAAAGGCTGTGTTGAAGGCAAGGTTTAACTTTAAAATGAACTTTACACTAAATGTCAATGAGCTACTGGGACAAGTTTTAGCAGAAAAGCTCTGTTAAAAAATAGTAGAAACCAATTAGGATCTTTCAATTAAATGTACAAATTGAGAACTCGTATGTATCTAACATCATAGATGAGAATGCACTAGAACGTTATTCTCATTGCAGCCCATTGTTCCATTGCATAGTTCTCATTTAAAATGCTCTCCTTCATTGTGCTTACTTAAAATGTTTATATGTTGCTCTCAGGTGTTTCTCAAGCAATGTATAAACATTCCTAAAAGCATGTGGTAGAGTAGTATAAGGTATTGGACGTCACGGGATAAAAAGGCATACACTTCTGAAACTGCACTCCATTTGAAGATGTGGTGAGCAGAGAGCTAAAGAATTTAGTAAATAAAATTAAAATATTATTTTTTATGTACTGATAGAAATTATTGTGGGTAGAAAGGAAATTCCCTTAGCATAAAACCAGAGAATTTAAAGAAATGTGGACTTATTATACTATTCCAAACTCTCTACAGGTGTTCATTTACTTACTTCTGCCTTGCAGATAAATTTTACCAGCATATTTTTAGAGGCTTTTTTGGAGCATTCACTTTACATTGTTTCACATGTTCAGGTTTCCATAAGTCATAATGGAGAAAAAATTCAGACAAATAGATCCTTACTCTCTCTCAATGTTGTTTTGTTTACTATGTATCTGTTTGAACACTTATATATTTATTGATGGCCTCTGGTCCTGTTAAAACATATATTCTGTTTACAAGAAAGTTTTAGAATTTGTTTCTTGAATACCTGTCTTCAGGTTAGCTAGGCCAAACCCAGTAGAAGGAAATCTAGGAGCACTATTTTATTTAATCATGACTCCAGAAAGAATCCTATCGCCATTTCCCTGATTCTTATTCAGGCTTGCCACTAGAATCTCAAATTCTCTGGAAGGGCATCTCTGGTCTCTTACATTAAAATGCCTCTTATTAAGAAGGAAGAGGGGTAGGACTGGATAAAAGAGTGAAGGGTTAGCCAAAGAACATATATGCATAAACCATAGACACAGACAACAGTGTGGCAATAGCCTGAGAGGTGGGGCGGGGGCGAGGGCTGGGTGGAGGTTGGCTTTGAGGGGAGGGAAATGAGGACATCTGTAAGACTGTAAACAATAAAAATAAAGTTAAAAAAGAATATATCTGATATTTCCTATTTCACAACCACCATCTTAATACTTGTAGAATCTCACCAACCTTTTACCATAGATACTCTCAATAGGCTTAAGATACATGAGAAAAAAGGAGGACAATATAATTATTTTAAAGTTATCATCTATTCCTTAACTACACACATTATTGATAGTCATATATTCAATTATTGTGTGATATTAATGCCTCAATTACTAATATGTTGTTATGGAATTTTGTATTGATATACATAAGGAATTCTGTTAATTCCCTTTCTTTTTTAATAAAGTCTTTGATTTGTTTATAGAAGTAGAATTATGCTGGGCACTATTTTTGTGTTCTTTTTTTTTGTTTTTGGTTTCCGCTTTTTATTATTTTCTTTCTTTCCATTTTGAGTCTCATTGCTCTTTTTTCTCTAGTCCATCAGTAAATGAGTGGATCAAAAAAATGGTGGTACATTTACACAATGGAATCCTATGCAGCAGAAAGAAAGAAGTAACTCCTACCTTTCTCCAGCATAGGCAGATCTGGAGAGCATTATGCTAGATGAAATAAGCCAGGTGGCAAAAGAAAAATACCATATGATCTCATCTATAATAGAAACCCATGAACAAAACAAACAAATTAGCAAAACAGAACCAGAGGCATGGGAACAAGGAACAAACTGACAGGGACCAGAGGGAAGGGGATAGGGGAATAAGGGAGAAAAGAAGGGGAAGGGTCTAGTTAGAAAAACAATTGTAAATGACCCATGGACTTGGACAACAGTGTGGTGATTGGCTGTGGGAGTTGAGGGAGGGCAGTGGGGCATGGGATAGCAATAGGAGAAATTTGGGACAACTGTAATAGAACAATTAAAAAAAGAATTAAAGCTATAAATTTGCTGCTAAATATTTCTTTAGTTGCATTGTACAATTTTTTGCTGTATTTTAATTATCATTCTGTTTAAAATGTTTAATTTCTTTTGTGAATTGTCATTTGAACCATGGGTTATTTAAATGCATATAGTTAAATTTATAAATATTAATAATACTTATAAATTAAGTATTTATAAATAACTATAAATATTGGAGCTTTATACATGCTATTGTTATTGAATTCAAATTTAATGGTATTATGGTTGGAGAATGTACTCTGATGTCAATTCATTTAAAATCATTTTTATTTGTTCTGTGGGTCACCAATATTGTCCATCCTGGTGAATGTACCCTGTATGCTTCAAATTCTGTATATTGTGCACTTGTTGGCTATAGTGATAGAAATATTGATTTGTGGTTGTGGACAGAGTTGTTTAGATCCTCTATACATTAATGATCTTTTTTATTTAATTTTTCTTTTAATTGCAGAAAGAAGAGATTCTCCTAGCATGATTCTTGGATTATCTGTTTTTTCACTTATTTCTGCCAAATGAAATTCTGGTATAAGGCAGCTACGTATTGTTTTGTCTTTATGCCAAATTGATCATTTGTTATGAAACATCCCTCTTTAGCTTTAATAGTGTATCAAACTTTGCCTTAAAATCTATTTTATTTAATATTAAGATACCCATTTCAACTGTCTTATAATTTCTAATCCATTCATATATTTTCAACCTCCCTGTGTCTTTACATGAAAATGTAGTTTTATAGATAGAATATGGTTGGATTTTGCATTTTTTCCATTCTGACACTCTCTCTTTTATCTGTGTATTCATTCCATCAATATATATTGTAATATGAATATGATTTGACTCAGGTTTATTTTATTTGTTTTCTGTTTGCCTTATCTGTTTATTGTTTCTCTTTCCTCTTATTTTCTTCTTGGCTATTTGGATATTTTTAGATTTATAATTTATTTATTAATGAACTTTTAGTTATATTAATTTGCAATGTTATTTTAGTAATTGCTCTAGAAATTACACTATGCATTGTTAACTCCTCACAGTCTACTTACAGTTAATGTTGTAGAACTTCACATAAAATGTAAAATTCTTGCAATTTTGTGGGCTCATTTACCTGAACTCCACACATCATGCTATTATTGTCATATGTATCACATCTGCATATATTCTAAAACTCTCAAGACAGTGCTGTAAGTTTTGTTGTTTTAGCCTTAAACTTACGACACTTTTTTAAAAAAAGAAATGAAGCTCTATTCTCATCATTTGCTAGGCTTCAGCTGTTACTTTTCTTCAGGATGAAACTTATTATTTAGTGAAGAGCAGATATAATGGCAAAAAATTCTCTTACTTTTTAAAATCTGAAATGTCCTAATTTGCTTTTATTTTAAAGAATGTTTCCATGTTTTTTTTTTTTTTTTTTTAGGAAATTCCATGCTGTTTTCTACAGCGGCTACACCAGTCTTCATTCCCATCAACAAAGCACTAGAATTGCCTTTTAACCACATTCCCGCCAGCACTTGTTTGTTGATTTGTTTCTGACTGGTGTGAAGTGGTATCTCATGGTGGTTTTAATTTGCATCACTCTGACGGCTAGTGATGCTGAGCATCCTTTCATATATCTCTGGCCCTACTCTATGACCTCCTTGGAGAAGTATCTGTTCAGGTCCTTTGCCCATTTTTTCATTGGATTGTCTTTCTGGTGTGAAGTCATGTGAGTTCTTTATATATTTTGTAGGTCAAATCCTTGTCTGGGGAATCATTGGGAAGTATGTTTTCCCATACACTTGGTTCCTGATGTTTTCATTTTGCTGATGTTTTCTTTAGCTGTGCAGAAGCTTTTTAGTTTGAAGACGTCCATTTGTTTATTATTTCCTTTATGTCCCTTGCTCTAGGGGACATATTGGTGAAAATATCGCTTCATGGAATACCTGAGATTTTCCTGTCTATGTTCTCCTGTAGTACTTTTATGGTGTCATGACTTATATTTAAGTCTTTTATCCATATTGAGTTTATCTTTGTGTATGGTGTGAGTTGGTGGTTGAGTCTCGTTTTTTTGCATGTACTATTCCAGATCTCTCAATACCTTTTGTTGAAGAAGCTATTTTTACTCCATTTTATGCTTTGGCCCTCTTTGTCCAATATTAATTAACAATAGAGAATTGGGTTTATTTCTGGGCTCTCTATTCTGTTCCACTGATCTATGTGTCTGTTCTTATGCCAGTACAGGCTGTTTTGATTACCATGGCTTTGTAGTATAGTTTGATCAGGTATTGTGATCCCTCCTACTTTGTTCTTCTTGTGTTCTTCTTTCTCAAAATTGTTGAGGCTATTTGGAGTTGTCTATGCTCTATGTAAATTTTTTAAATGTTTATTCTATATCTGTGGAATACATGATAGTTATTTTATTTATTTATCTATTTTTAAAATTTTTATTTATTTATTTTTAGACAGAAGGAATGGGAGGGGGAAAGAGAGGGAGAGAAACATCAGTGTGTGGTTGCCTCTCACATGGCCCCCACTGGGGACCTGGCCTGCAACCCAGGTATGTGCCCTGACAAGGAACTGAACTGGAAACACTTTGGTTCACAGCCCTCACTCAATCCACTGAGTTACACTAGCCAGGGCACATCATAGGTATTTTAAGAGGGATTTCATTGAATCTATAAATTCCTTTGGGTAGTAAGGATATTTTGATGATGTTAACTCTTCCAATTTATGAACATGGTATATGCTTCCATTTATTTATGTCTTCCTTAATTTCATTGTTCAGTGTTCTGTACTGCTCTGTGTACAAGTCTTTTACCTCCTTAGTTAGGTTTAGTCCTAGGTATTTTATTCTTCATGTTGCTATATCAAATGAAAAATTTTCCCTAATTTCTATTTTAGCTATTTCATTGATGGTATACAAAAATGCCTTCGATTTCTGAATATTGACTTTGTATCCCACTGTTTTGACAAATTCATTTATTAGGTTGAGTAGTTTTTTTAGTGAAGTTTGCTCAGATTATATCCTAAAAATCCTGAAACAAGAATTCAAAAGAACCTATGCACCCAATGTTCGTAGCAACACAATTTAAAATAGCCAAGTGTTGGAAGAAACCTAAGTGCCCATCTGTAAATGAGTGGATCAAAAAACTATGGTACATTTACACAATGGAATACTACCCAGCAGAAAGAAAGAAGGAGCTCCTACCCTTTGGTACAGCATGGATGGAACTGGAGAGCATTATGCTAAGTGAATTAAGCTAGGTGGTGAAAGACAAATACCATATGATGTCACCTTCGGGGACCCCTATCCTGGGCACCAGATGTGGGGGGGCTCTGCCTGCAGAGCCCCATCCCTCCATCACGGATGAAAATAAAAACTACCAAGACATGACTGCTTGGGGAGGAAAGGTGGCCAAACTGTCAGAGGAGAATGACCCAGAGCCCCATCCTCACTAGGCTTTTATTGGGTTCCAATGCACCAGAATACAGGTTTAACATGTCAAAGCAATCTGAGGGCTTAATCTGAGCCAGTGTTTGTCAGGAAGGGGGGTTGCCAGACTTTGGGAGACATCCTCATTTCCTCCTGGGACACTTATCACCTCAGGAAGAGCACTCTTAGCAAAGCAGGTTTCACAGGACTTTAGGAATTCTTTCTTATGCCCAATCACCCAAGGAGCCAACTTGACCAGGACAGGGCTGCACCGCTCACCCCCACAGTTTCAGGCTTTAAGCCGATTAGGAAGCAGGAGACATCTCCCAGATGGAAATGAGGACCCGGGCTATGTCAGTATAGCCAGGGGGCGAGGGTCCATCACATCCTCTTTGCTGCAGCCCCTGAGTCCTTCCATGAGGCCTCCCAAATGGTCGCGTCTGGCTTAGGTTGCCCCTCCCATGAGGAGTCTTACCCGTCATTGACTGCCCGCCAAGCATTGGGGTCACAGATGGATGAGGCAGAATCAGTGCTCCTGCTAGGGAGATAAGCTTTGTCTCCTTAGTAGCTCATGTCTTTGTGACAGAACAGACCCAGATGAAGTGGGTCCCTTGGGCTCTTACACAGCCCACCATGCGGTGAGGGTTACAACTCCTGAAACCAGGCTGAACGGTCCACAACAGTTACCTTTTAACAGGAACTTCATCAACAAAACAAACAAACAAGCAAAATATAACTAGAGACATGGAAATAAAGAACAAAGACAGTAACCAGAGCGTAGGGGTGAGGGCATAACAGAGAAAGGAAGAGGAAGGGTTGTCAATGAACATGTATGTATAAAGAACCCATGGACAAAGACAACAGGTGGGGGAGGATTGAAGGTGAGAGGTGGGGGATGGGTAAGGTAGGAGAAAGTAATGGAGGGGATATGGGGACAACTGTAACTGAACAATGATAATAAAATAAAACCAAGAATATTTCCATTCCATATACAGTGCTAAATTGGTTGTTTACTGGCCTCTTATTTCTGAGGATAAGTCACTGGTATATAAGCAGTGTGGGATAATTGAGTGTCAGGCACCAAGTTCAGAGAAACCACTTCAAGTCAAAAAATATCAAAGGAAGAAACAGTGACTTATACAAATGAAGGTGGGGAGAGGAACTTCTAGAATAGAGGAGCAAAGACCTCCACAGTCATTCTTCACAGAAAAACAATTCAACTAGTAAAAATTATATATACAGAAAACAATCATTCAAAGTCTTTTGGAATTGACCAAAAGATAATTAAATGAAGAGTATGTGCTCAATCTTGGTAAAATAAGGGAGAATCTGTGACTTTGGGGCCACTCTTTTCCTTCATTACTCTGTTATAGGAGCTCCACTTCCAATGGAAATAGCCAAGAAGACAGGGACTCTTTCTCCAGCAACCAGTCTGAGGCTGTTGTTGGAAGAAGATGGGTGCTGGCTTTTCTTGTTTTTGCTTGACCCTGTCTTATAAAAGCTCCAATTCCAGATAAGCAGGAAAAAGCCTACTAGGTCTCTCTTCCTCTACTCAGCCTCCACTTTTAATGAAGAAGCTTTGCTCCAGACACACTAGTATGAGAGCAACTGGAGACCTCATACACTCCTGGTGGCGTTCTTAAAGTGGTGCAGCTGCTTCTGAAAACATTTGGTAGTTCCTCAAGAGAATTAACATAGAGTTACCATATGACTCAGAAATTGAACTACTTAGTATATCTCTAAGAGAAATGAAAACACACATCCACACAAAAACTTGTACACCAATGTTTATAGCAACATTATTTATAATAGCCAAAAATAGAAATAACTGAAATGTCTATCAATTGATAGAAGGAAAAATATTATGAGTTATAAAATGTAGTATATCCATACAGTACAGTACTAGCTGCCAATACAAATAAATGATATATACTATAACATAGATAAACATTGAAAGTACTATGCTAATTGAAAGAAGGCAGTTAGAAAGGCCAGATATTTTACGATTCTGTTTATGTGAAATATCAAAAATAGCCTAATTTATACTGACAGGAAGTAAAGTAGTGGTTGCTAAGAACTAGCAGGTCTAGGGCACGGGGAGAAATCAGGACTGACTGCTAGTGGACTGAATTTCTTTCAAGAGAACCAAATGTTCAAAAATTAAATTGTAATAATTGTAGTGACTTGAATGAGAAAGCATTGAATTGCGTTTTTTGAATAATGAATTGTATGGCTGACATTTTACATCCTCAGCTTCAACAAAGATTCAGTTTCAGAGAGATCCTGTTGTTTTTTGTATAAGATCATAAATATTAATCAGTAAGTATGTATTGGGGGTCAAATGGTGTCCAACCTTGTTGAGCCACTGTAGACAATACAGGGAAATGCAGATAAAAACCAAAAAGCCCATCCCACTATATGCTTAATCTACATGATTGCGAATATCCAGATGGTGAGAACCACTTTTGAAAATATAAATGCTTAGATAAAAGCGTTCTCCTTTTAAGTCTCTTCCTCCATTATATTCTTTGTCTGTCAACATTTCGCACTGACATCAAATTAACTGTGCGGCAAAGTCCTGCTTGGTAAGCAAGAATGTTGACTTCATTATGTTTTCATTACATTTCCAATAGTTTCTTCGCAATGAAAATTTAGTTTATAGTATGATCAAAGATGTTAACACACCACCTGTCCTGTGTCATAATACTTATCTTTTTTTTATGGAATAAAGATTACAGTGGGAATTTTTTAAACAACCAAGGGGAGATATGCATATTATATTGCAGTTTTTGAGACACTTTTTCCTCATATTTACCTTTTTGCCTACTGTTTCTTATTTTGCTTTTATTTAATTGTTTAGTGTGTTGATATTTTCATCATAACAAATATTATTTAAATAAATATGATATTGAAAAGATTTAATTTCAGTCTTAAAAAATATTTAGAAAATAATGTAAAACTGCTAAAAATATGAAAAAATCATGAAAATTTTTTATATCCTCTGAAGTAAGTTGGATATTTAAAATATTTTGTAATTTTTTTATATTAACATAATAAATTTGGTAAGCATTGAAACCTACAGTAGTTATCTTTACATGTATTTTAATATCAATTAAGTCTTAAACATGATTCTCATTTACTATTATAGTTCCTTTTTTCACGGTAGAAATGTTTTTAAATATAAATGATTGCTGAGTCTGGTATTTTAAAGAGAATATAATTTTTATTGTGGATAAACTAGAGGGGAGTGCTATGTCATAGGGTTATAATAATGATGATTAGCCAATGCTTTTTTAAAAAAAATTCTTAACACAGTGCCTGGCACAAACTACTCAATAGATATCGGTAAGTTTTTACTCTCCTCATATTTATTGATTGTTTATATTTTAGCAGCAGTTTCTAATATTTATAAGTAGCTGATAAAGTTGTACTTTCTGGAGTTGCATACTGTAATGGAGCTGACACATGTCTGGCTTTTGTTTTATGACTCTCTCTCTTCACACCTGTACCACACATTACTGATAGGTTACAGCACTTTGATTTTAAGTATGTATCTAAATGCCAGAATGTTGTATCAGTATGTCCCTCATTACTGGTAAAAGTAGCTACTGACATGGATCTAATTTGACACGAGACAAAAATTACTTGCCTTCCCTGCTTAAAGTTGTAAGTAGACACTTTCATTCAGGCAATGCAGCAAGCTGAGGGGGCAGGGGACTTGGTGATGGAAACAATTCCACGGTGCAACTAGCATTTTCTCATACCACAGTTTTAGAAAGTTTTCTGTTAAAAACATATTATCTTAATGACCATTGTGGACAATTTGCAAAGTGAGTATTTCCATCTTCTTAGTGCCTTTGACCTAAGAGATCTAGAACTAGATGTACTCATGGTTGCACTGAGAGTCTTAAGGTTGGAAAAGAGGAAAATAGAGTAGAAAGGCTTCATATTATGTTGGCAACTGTTAAAACTCAATTGTTTTGCTGTTTGGAGAAAAACATAACTCTTATCATCCATCTAGAAAGTGCAATTCAGATTAAATGCATCTAACTTGATAGTATTACACAGTATTATGGCAAATCTAGGGCTTTTAATCCCACATCACACCCTGTAATACACTGATATTTGTCAAACAAGACAAAACAAAGACAACATCCAGAATGCTAATTGGAAGTGGCTATCCCACTTTGTCTACCAATAAACAAACTAACTAACTAACTAACTAACTAACTAAAAATATACCTACATCCTTAAAAAAATTTAAATGTTAAAGCAAGTTGACTTTATTTTGTGTCTCTGATTCAGGCCTGACCAAGTAGTTCCTGGTGCATAAGGCATCAGATGTGAAAGCTGATGAGAAATGCCAAAAACTTTGTATTACTAACTTTATAAACTGATGTTTTCTTCCCTAAAGTTTATAAATAAAATTTAAAAGAGCATCTAAGTTAGTTAATTCCTACCTCTGTCCCTGTCCATTCTTTCTTTGTCATCATCTTATCTTTTCATTCTCTAAGGAACTACTGTAAATATTTTCTTGGATATACTTTCCAGACTATTTATGCTAATACTGAAAAGATGAAAATTATTTCTATGTCTGAAGTTTCACACAGATGTTCACATATTACATATTTTTCTAAATATTATTTTTCACTGAACAACGTATCCTGGAGATCTCTTTTCTTTTTTCTCTACTAGTAATTAGAAGTATTCTAGTTCTTCCTTTTAAAAAAAATAACCACAGAGTATTTCTTCATGTGGATGTTCAAACTATATGTAACCAAACTCCTAGTAATAAACATTATTCTGCAAAGTATAGAAACAGCCACTGAAATGCTAGACATTTTATAAAAAATAAATTCCAATAGACCTCTGGTTTCAACTGTGACATGTAGAAAACTTAGAAATCACAACTTTTATTCTTTTTTTTAAAGATTTTATTAATTTATTTTTAGAGAGGGGAAGGGGGGGAGAGAGAGAGAGAGAGAGAGAGAGAGAGAGAGAAGTATCAGTGTATGGTTGCCTCTCATGTGGCCCCCATTGGGGACCTGGCCTGCAACCCAGGCATGTGCCCTGACTGGGAATCGAACTGGCGACCCTTTGGTTCACAGTCCGAGCTCAATCCACTGAGCTACGCCAGCCAGGGCGCACAACTTTTATTCTAAAACAAGAAAAAGGTTGAATCTGAAAATTGATGATATTTTGGATCATTCATTCAGAGAATCGATGTTGTGTGGCAAATTGCCACTCACCATCTGGAAACACAGGCAAATATAAAGAAATACAGCCAAGACAGCTTACCTGAACCAGAGCCTCTGGAGCCACAAACCAGTAGAGACATTGCAGTGACTTTCACAATTGCTGGAGACTTAGTATGGACTAGCTTGAAAGTGAGAAACTCCTGAGATCCAGTCTTAGAGGAAAACCCATGCTTTCATTGGCCTTTTAACTCAAGGAACCCTGCCATGTTCTCAGAATGATCAAGAAAAATCCACTGTATTTATGACAGAGTAAGAGGAAAATTACCATTTGAATATGCCCAGTGAGTTCTCAGAGACAAAGGACCCACTCCAAGAGGTAAAACTTTACCACGGACCTACCCAACATTAGAGGACAATTATTGTTGGGAACTGCCCTGCCTGGTTTCAGAAACTGTAACCCCCCCATGGCTAAGGCTGAGTAAAAAGAACTTGGGACCATAACCCACTAAGGAGACAAAGTTTATCCTCCCAGCAGGGGCACAGCCTCTGCCCCTTTTAGTTCACCCTGCTTGGTGCCAGGCAGATGATTGGTTAGCCAATGACAAGTAAGATTCCTCAAGGGAGATACAACTTAAGACAGGCATAGTCATGAAGGGGCCATCAGGGAAAGACTCAGGGGACTATAGGAAAGGAATGATGGGCCCTCACCCTCCGTTTTGTCATAGCCTGAGTCCTCATTCTATCTGCAAAAAATCTCCTAATATCTTGACTTCCTGCATCCCCCACCTGATTTTAAGCCTGAAACAATGCCAGACCTGGGTGTGGCTCTGTGCTGGAATGGGTGGTTTCGGGAGGTGATCAGGCCTAAGAAACAATGCATAAAATCCTGTGAAACCTGCTTTCCTAAGAATACCCTCAATTTAAATGATAAGGGTCCAAGCACAAAATGAGTTTATTTCCCAAAGTTTTATGGCCCTTTGGCATTACTCTGTTTATCTGACCCTGACTCAGAATAAGCCCTCATAGTTCTTTGAATGTTATCTATTATTTGATCATTACTGCCTGACAATGATTGATGAGCTTTACATATACACTCTGTATTTCTATGCAAACTAAAACCAATAAAAGCCCTTTGAGGAACAGGCTCAAAGCCCTTTTCCTCTGAGAGATTGGCCACATTTCCTCCCCAAGCAGATCATGTCTTGGTAGACTTATTCTCATCTTCAGTGGCAGTGGGAGTTCTGTGGGCAGAGCCCCCCAACAAATTACTTAATTCCAACCCCTGCTATCCTTCCTGTTGCACCTAAGAAGGTGAAGGACAAAGTAAAGTAACATTTGTGAAGGACATAGACCCACTCCAGGACTAAGATTTAATCACAAATTACAAAATGCTTCCATTCTACCACATGTTGCTACCACATCCTTAGGGCTCCAGTATTATAACAACGGATTACAGATGAAAAACCTACAAGAAGGAGGTTTTTCTTCTTTAAGAGAGAATTCCAATGGAATCACCAAACACCCTGCCCACCCCCCTAAAAAAATAAAACAAAAAATAGGAGAGTCAGAAACAAAAGCACTAGAGGAAGCCTCTGTTGTCTACACCTGCAGAAAATATTATATAGGGCCCAACTCCTAACTGGATTAACATAAGACCTTACAGTAAAGGCCTCTTTATCTCAAGTCCTATTATTCAATACATCATGTCTAATATTTTTTATAAGTAAGATCTAAACAATATAAATACCAAAAAACTATACTCAGGCATATCATATTCAAACCACAAAAATCAAAGACAACAAACCTTGAAAGAATCAAGAAGAATAAAAAATCTTACCTATAGAGGAATAAGAATAAGAATTTTGGTATATTTTTCATCAGAAACCAGGCAAGTGAAAAAAATTAGAGTAAAATAGTTAATGTGAGGGAAAAAGTTTGAATATACATATAGCAAAATCATCCTTCAAAAAGTAAGAGAAATAAAGACTTTCTCAGACAGACAAACATTGAGGGAAGTTATTACCAGCATATCTGCTCTTGCAAAAAAAATTAAAACAAGTTTTTCAAGAAGGAAAATGGTACAGTTCAAAAACTTGTATCTACATAAAAGAAGGAAGATCAAATAAGGAATAAATAAAAGTAAAAATAAAAGATTTAGTTTTCTTATTCTTAATTGATCTAAAATTTTTCAAAATAATAGTTTTTTTCAAAGTAATAATGTCAAAAATGCATTGAGTGATTTTAGTACAGGAATATATGGAATAAATGATGACAATATTATAAGGGATAAAAGGGAGAAATTGGGGATAATATTCTTTTATAAGTACCCAAACTACCCATAAAAGGCATTATTTTATTTGAAAGTGAACTTGAATTAGTTGCAAGTGTATATTACAAACCCTACACACTACATAATTTCAAATATATAACATTCTTGAAAAGGCAAAATTATAGAGAGAGTAAAAATATCAGTGGTGTCTGGGGGTTGAGAGTAGGATAAGTAGTTGAAACATGAGAAATGTTTAGGACAGTGAGAGTATTTTTTATGATACTGTAAATGTTGCACGTAAGATAGTTTTTAAAATCCATAGAACTATATCTTGAATGTAAACAAGTAAGGACTATATGACGACAACCCAGTATTGACTCCTCCTGATGATTCTAATACAAAACTTACAGCTTAAGAAAGTTCAGCAGATTGATAGCTTAAATCAGAAGTTAAAGTATAGTGAGCCTTTAGCAAGGATGCGTTCTGAGCAGTCTTCATTCTTGTTGAATTTTATATCACATAACTTGATGCCACTGTTTCAATTACTTGAATATATCATTCTATTTAAAAAAAGTATTTTTCTCTTTATAAAACATATTTTTATTATTTCTAAGAGCATGGATTTCTTTGTCTAATTACTGCTAGAAGAAGGAGTGTAGATCATTGATTATAAAACTAATCATGACTTTTGGCAACCATTCTCCAAATTTTGACTGCTTTATGGCTAATAATCTTTATATTTACAGAGCAAACAGAAGGATAAAAAAGCACAGTAGGCTGTGATAAAGAGCCATATGCACTCAATTGACCCTTGAGGGTGTAACTCTAACATAATATAACAAACAGTTCTCATTATAATAATAATCATATAATGTGCAATTAAAATTGAAAGAGAGCTAAAGAAATATATAACCCAAGCAGTGACAAACAACAATCAACTTAAATCCCCAACACAAGTGCATTGTTGAACAGAATGTCGAGGCTCTATTCCAGAAGGAAGGAGTTTTGTGATGGAGCAGTTCTGTTAGAGACCCTGCAAGGAGCAGCAGTGCCGTGGGTTTCCAACAGGCCCTGCTAGATATTTACTAATTAGGAAACTGTACAGATCAACCATGTGTCTTGCCTAAAGTCAGAGAGCTAGTAGAATCCTCTTTCTACAGAATCTAGTGGTTGCTATTCAAGAGTCAGCTGATAAATATTGATGGACAAGTTATCTGATGCTTTTAAATACATTGACTCACATCCAAGGTCAGGGTCCACTTTGTACTTTAAAGGCCTCAATCCATGTAAAAGCTGAATGCAACAGCTCTACAACCCCAAGAGGTCCAAAATGGCCTTTGGTGTCCCTAAATGCTAGAGGGCATATCCCTATTCAGTAGCCCTTCATAAGCAGATATATAAGGCACAGAGGTGAGAAAAAAGAAAAAGGGGGAATTAATATTTATTTAACAACTACTTGACCCTGGTAGGACTGGAAATCTGTATGTACCTCATATATCTCTCACAAAGTAATTAGAGAAAAGTGATGTTAGTCCCTCCTTGAAGATGAAATAAAATCTAAGGCTCATAAGTTTAAATAACTTGCACAAAGTCTTACAGATAAAAATGTCAAAATTGGTTTTGGATTCAGGTTAATACTATTTTTACTTCATCCTAAGTGCCTCCCTGACAGTGAGCATAGACACCTTACTGATTGCTTTTAAATATATGAGGAAGCGAACGCTGAATGCTGAGCTTGCTGCTTTCAACACAGTCAGTGTACATTAACAAATGGGAACTATTATGGGGAAGTGACCAAAAAATACCCATAAAAGAAAGGGATAGTTATAAAGAGTTTAGCACTATCATAATTCTATCAATACTAAGATCATACATATATATAAGTATGATGTGTATACATATATAGTTGGTCAAAAAGTTCATATAAAGATATATAGATATATATCTATAATACTAAGATCATATATATATGATATATATATATCATATATATATGGATGGTCAAAAAGTTCATTTGTTTTTTTTCTGTGTGACAGCTCTAGTAGTACTTATTTGTCTTCAACTTTATTTAAAATAATGTTATTAGATTGTATCGTGACAGCTTTCATATCAGCATGCATTTTTAAAAAAAATCAGTCCTGGCTGGTGTGACTTAGAAGATTGAGCACCATCCTGCAAACCAAAGGGTGGTTGGTTCGATTCCCAGTCAGGGCACATGCCTGGGTTGCAGGCCAAGTCCCTGTAGGGGGCCCACGAGAGGCAACTACACATTGATGTTTCTCTTCCTCTCTTTCTCCCTACCTTCCCTTCTCTAAAAATAAATAAATAGATAATCTTTGAAAAATAAATACAAATAAAAAACATCAAAATTAGTGAAATTTTGTGTAGCAATTTTAATATTGAAGAAGGAAAAAATACACATTTTTGGCATATTATGCTTTCCTATTTCAAGAAAAGTGAAAATGCAACTTGTGGCTGTTCAGTGTTCAGCCCGGTCTCAGGAGTTGTAACCCTCACCCCATGGTGGGCTGAGTAAGAGCCTAGGGACCCGCTTCATCTGGGTCTGTTCTATCAAGAGGACGTGAGCTACTAAGCACACAAAGCTTATCTCCCTGGCAGGAGCACTGCTTCTGCCTCATCCATCTCTGGCCACAGTCCTTAGTCGGTTAGTCAATGACGGGTAAGACTCCTCATGGGAGGGGCAACCTAAGCCAGACACGACCACTTGGGAGGCCCTCATGGAAGGACTCGGGGGGTGCAGCAAAGAGGGGGTGATGAACCCTTGCCCCCCCCCCTGCCGCCCCGGCTATTCTGTCATAGCCCGAGTTCCCATTTCTGTCTGGGAGATGTCTTCTGCTTCCTGAGCCTAATCGGCTTAAAGCCTGAAACTGTGGGGGTGAGCGGTGCAGCCCTGTGCCAGCCAGACCGGTTTCCTGGGTGATGAGGCATAAGAAAGAATTTGTAAAGTCCTGTGAAACCTGCTTTGTTTGCTAAGAGTGCTCTCATTTAAATGATAAGGGTCTGAGGAGGAAATGGGTGTATCTCCCAAAGTTTGGCAACCCCCTTTCCTGACAGACACTGACTCAGATTAAGCCCTCAGACTTCTTTGAAATGTTATCCATTGTTTGATCCTTGCTGCCTGACAAACCTGTATTCTGTGTATTGGAACCCAATAAAAGCCTAGTGAGGAAGGGGCTCTGGATCATTCTCCTTTGAGAGTTTGTCCACCTCTCCTTCCCAAGCAGATCATGTCTGGGTGGTTTTATTTTCATCCGTGACAGAGGGATGGGGCTCTGTGGGCAGAGCACCCCTACATCTGGTGCCCAGGACAGGGGACCCCCACAGCAACTGAGACAAAAAAATGTGTGCAGTGTATGGAGAAGTGGCTGTGACTGATCAAACATGTTCAAAAGTGGTTTGTGAAGTGTCATGCTGGAGATTTCTTGTTGGATGATACTCTGTGGTTGAGTAGACCAGTTGAAGTTGATAGTGATCAGATCAAGACATTAATTGAGAACATTCAATCATTCAGGAGATAGCTGACATATTCAAAATATCAAAATCAATAAAGTCATTGGTGAAAATGAAAAAAAGTGTCTTATTTTATGGAAACAACTAAATAGACTTTTTGTCCAACCTAATATATAAAAGCATTATCCTTATTCTTTTTTATTGTTGTTCAGTTACAGTTGTCCCAGTTTCCCCCATCACTCTCCCCCCATCCCACCCAGCCCCTACTCCCACAGCAAATCCCCACCCCGTTGTCCATGTCTATGGGTCCTTTACACATGTTACTTGACTAGACCCTTCCCCTACTTTCCCCCATTATCTCCTTCCCCACCCCCGTCACTTTCAGTTTGTTCCTTATTCCCACTTCTGTGGTTCTATTTTGCTCATTTGTTTGTTTTATTCATTAGATTGTACTTATAGGTGAGATCATATTCTTAAGCAATACTAGCTTAGAAAGAACAGAGAGCTCATACTGGCCTTCATTGTTCTGGATGATCCAGTGGCATTAATACTGACTTTTCAAATAAAGAGACATGTAATTGATCTTGAATCTGAAATCTCTAGGCAATATAAAGGTTTCTGAAATGTCAAACTTTGAACATCTTGAAATCCAAAGAATGTATACATATTTTGTATGACACCATCAGCTAGTAATTGTAGTAGAAATGAAATAAATGACATTTGCAATTCTTTGTCTCATTAAGTTATGAAATAAGTAGACTCTATTGCACAAGTACATGCTAATTAGTTAGAGAGGAAATAAAGGGACATGTCCTTTGGCTACTGATTTTCATGCAGTGTAAGCATTGCCTAAAGAGGAGGATACAGATGTGACAAAAGTCTGCTGCTTCATCTCATGATTTTGGAACAGACGATTATATTATTTATTAAAATGTCGGGTTAAACAGAACTATGTATCATTGTTCTTGCTTAATTACTGGATATGTATTACTTGGAAAAGCTTAATATCTGCCAATTTTACACCTTGATAGCATGTTGAATAAAGCAAAACTTCAGATAACCAATTTAGGCTTATTTTTCTCTGGATATTTTCTTTTGTTATTTTTTTGGGGGGTCTATTTTCAACATTTCTGCGTCCGTAATCTCCTTTTTTAAATATTTGGTAGATTTTTAGATTTCTTTTTATAAGCATTGTATTCTAATCTCTCTGAGATTTCTTCTAGAAAGCCCTTGGTCAAAATACTCTTTTATCCTCTGTTTCTATATAGGTAAAATGGGATCAAATATTTGCTCCTTAAGGTTAAGTTTAAATGAAAATAATAACACTTTTGACACAGATTGCTCAAAATGGCTTCCCAGTATGAGTCTAGAGAGAAGGGATAATGTTTTATTTATCCTTTAGCTTAGTATTTGTCCTTTGTAAGTTGCTAAATGAATGTTTCTTGAATGCATACAGACACATGTTGAAAATTTAAAACAAATGTCTTGCCATTCTGGACTTCATACTAAAGATATATATATATATGTATATGTATATGTATATGTATATATGTATATGTATATGTATGCATATGTATATATATACACACCCACCCACACACATGTGTGTGTGTGTGTGTGTATATATATATATACACATATGCAATCAAATAACTTCGATACAAATGTATGAGCAATGCAATAGATGTATTAAGTATTATAAAAATATAGGTATATAAAGGAGTATAATAAATCCCATTGACAGTATTGCTTCATTTGGAATCTCCAATGTATCAAGCATGCAAAATGGTGAGGGGACCTTCAGGGATCTGTGTATGCTCATGAAACCTTGATACTCTTACAATGTCAAGAGCTGTGAGTAGGGTGTGATTCTGTGTGTATTTGTGGATTTTGTGTGTAGGGGGAGATATGGAAATCCCACCCAGGCTCCTCCCTGCCCATGTACTACTTCAATTGGTCGGAGTCCTGATGATCTCTCAGAGCAGTGTGCCTTCTGTTCCTAAAGTGTCTTTATCCTTTTTCTATCTTCACAGATTCTCTAAATCCCAGAGTTACAATATGGCTATTTCTCTTCTCAGTTATCAGCTAAAATTATGATTTGTGATGATTAAAAAATGGTATCAGATTGCTTAAATTTTGTTACATGATGGCCTTAAGCTCTTCCCAGGCATACTCAGCTTTCATAGTGTTCCACTAGGCATGTGTATTTTTACCAAGTTAAAAGTCTGTAGGGGTCCTACTTATTGGTGTGCACAGAGTTGGGTTAAAAGGATTCCCAGATCACATATGCGTTCTATATGATCCCTTGTCTTTCTTTTTTTCCCCAAAATTTATTCCTTATTGTATTTTTCCATTACCATTTAGTCCCCTTATAGAACCCTCTTCTCAACAGTCACCACACTGTTGTCTATGTCCATGAGTCCTTTTTCTTTTTGCTCAGTCCCTCCACCCACAAACTCTCTTCCTTTGTCTTTCTTAACTGAGCTATTTAATGATGACTCTGAGTCTATGTCTCTTTCCCACTCTAAAGAAAGAATACTAACTGTAGAAAACAGAGGCCATATACAACCTAAACCGTAAATGTTGTAGGGTCTTGGCATATTGAGTTAATGTCACTTGACACTGATTTTAATACATACAAAATTGTAACATTTTATATATCAACACCAAGTGTGACTGTGTCTTATATGACTGGTATTTTCTCTCTATAAATGATCATTATTTTAACATGTTGTTGCCCTGTGGGTATTTTTTCTTTTGTAACATATGTTGATTAACAGCAGAGGATGTAGAAAATATGCATAAATGAATGTAGATGACAAAATGTGAGCAAAGTGTAAAGGAGAGCCCACACATGGTTCTCACCATCCTTATTACTGTTTCTAGCTAAATAAATGATAATAATTTGACCCAATTTTTGTCCTCATACTAAACAGTATTTTCCACTGCATTTTGAAAGAGTAAAAAGATTTGGGAACCAGGGTGCATGTGGAATTGCCATGGAAACTGCAGCCACATTCAGCCAATGAAAAGCTTCCAACATGCTCTTTCAACTTCACTCCACTCTTCCAAATTTAGTGATTTAAAACACCTGTTCTCTAGTACATGATTACTGTGATTTAATGGTGGGTTATTAGAGCTGTAAATAGGATGGACTTTTTTGTGAGGGTGTTGAATATTGGTGTGCATATCTATTTTTAAAAAGGGTAAAAATTCTCTCCAACTGATATTTCCATATCTATAAAACTTTTATTCTCTTATACTTGGTGATTTTAAAAGGTAGAATGAGGTTAAAGAAAACATCCTTGATATTATCTTGTTGATATACAAATAAATAAGGATAATTTACTACTAAGTCCCATTATAAAAGATGCATTTAGACTGAATCCCAAGTACATCTAGTGTATTAGATGTCCACAGTACTGATGACCACACAGAGATGAACCCTTCTAAAGTCTGATTTGACTCAACCAATTTTTTACCCCGATCTCTACTGTCTCAGTGGTCAGGGTTGCATATGTATATTTTTTCTGGTGTTCCACACATATTTAAAATCAGAACTGTAGCATGCATTTTCTCTTGTGAAATGCAAATAACTTTTACTTTGAATATTTTGATGTTAGTTTAACAGCTAACTTTTGCAAAGGTCAGCTATTGTTTGCAACTATTTGCTTTACTTTATGGCTCCAGACTTATGAATTTATTTGAACTGAATCACTTCCTAAAGGTCCCATCTCCAAATACGACTCCACTGGGTGCTAGGGCCTCAACACATGACTTTTGAGGGGACAAAATTCAGTCCACAGCATATAGTAACTAGTTTATGCCTATGTATGTATATATTCCTCTTATGTATATATTCCTCACCTAAGAATGTGCTTATCGATTTTTAGAGAGAGGGGAAAGGAGAGAGGGGGAGGAGGCATTGATATAAGAGACAAACATCCATCAGTTGCTTCTCACACAGCCCTTACAGGGACCGAAGGCACAACCTAGCCATGTGCCATAACCAGAATCAAACCCATAACCTTTCGGGTTTCTGAATGACACTCCAGCCAACTGAGCCACACCGGCCAGGGCTTATATTTTGTTAAGTGTTCCTGGTTGCCATATTTTATGGAGCATAATGGTTGGTCTAAATAACCAAGACTATTATTACTACAAAAGGAAGTCTTTCAGGGAAGTTTTATTTCACTTTTTGCAAGATGGTTTTTCTTTTTACCCTCCTTAAGGATTGATTGTTTCTTTCATATCTCTCAAGATACTTGTAAGTGTATCTTTTAAGTTAGTTTAACCAACATGAATATAAAAAAGTGTTGATAATATATATGGATAGTAAAATTGAAAATAAAAAATACTTGTGTTAATACTACCAAGTGATAATTATTACCATACTATAATTTATTACAATAGCATTTTCTGCACACATGTAAATGCACTCCCTTTTCAAGTATGGTTCTTACCTATGCATCCTTTTTAACTTAAAATATTATGACTTTTTTCATGCCATTAATATTATCATATATTACTACATGATATGTCAGTAGTGCAAAGATGCATCATTAATCAATACTAGTTGTTAGATATTTAACAATTTAAAGATTTAAAAAATTGTTTATTACAACTGTGTGTTTTTGTATATGTATGTGTCCATGTCTGTATGTACTGTTTTCTAATTGATTTATATTTATTTCTCCATTTAAATGTGACTTTTGCTCATTATAATTCCACTGAGAACTAAATTTAATAAGATACTGCTAGTAGGGTCTTGATTGTTTTATTAACCCATGTATTATGATTATAACTTTCAAAAACAGTAGGAGTTAGTGTTTGACTGAGTATAATGATGGAAGTTACACATGGCATCTCTACAGTCTTAAATAGATCAGGTCTTACTAAGCCTGCCGTCTTTGCATTTATTTTGCATGTGTTTTTAAGTAGCAAAAAGGTAGAATGCATTCATTCCTATTGTCAAATGAATATATTATTCTGTTTCTTCAAAATTAGACTTTTGATCAGTCACATAATATTTTCACTATGATCATTTACAAAGCAAATCATTTAGCTCTGTTCATATGACTGTAAGAAATGCATGACCTTATGGAAATGGCTTATTTAAAGTTTCTCTGACTACAAAAAGTCATCCTGATCACCATCACCACCATGTTTTAGATCAATAAGTCCAGAAATGCAAATAAAAGTCATTAAAAATTAATCTCTACATTAAAATGCCTGTGTGACTAATAGCAAGTGAAAAAAATATGATACCATAAATCTTAGTACTGGCACTAAACCCCTCTGCTCATAAAAATATTGTGATTTGCATGCACCGGTTATGCCTTGAAATTTATGAACAACAAATATAAACATGACAGAAAAAGATATCATACTATGAAAAAAATGGACAAAGCAGAAGGAATTTAAATAGCAAAATTGGCTCAAGGAGGAGATGTCCTTAAGGTGCTCTGCTTTTTTACTGGTCTTGGATGGTACTGTAGAAAAATTACACGTGTGAGAAAAAACTAATTAATGTGTCTGATGGAAAACCATTATCATTTACTTTTTCTTGTTTCAATTCCTTTGTATTCATAGGGAATGTTAGAAGCAATCATTTGGTTAATTTAGACCAAACCATGAACATTGCTAAAGAGAAAAAAAAGTGGTGATGGACTGAGTGTGACATTCTATTCACATAACTTTTTGTATATATGGCTTACTGTACATTTTTGTAAAAATATTGTATAACTCTTCAGGATGTGTAACTTTAATGCATAAGGACAGAAGAGGGAGAAACAATCAATAGAAGGGATTCAGGGTAACTGCATTGATTTGGATTTACAATAGAGTCTCTCTGAATTATTCAATGGATCAGTTAAGATATTTTAATCTTAACTGCAAATAAATGACTCAAATTCAACTCAAATTTGCCTACACATCAAAAATAAAAATCAATTTATTTTCTAGGCAACAAAGGAAGCTATGGATAGATCAAACCTAAGATAAGCTCATCCAGCCATTCACTTCTGTCTCTAAGTTCTGCCTTTGCTTTTCTGCCTTCTGCACATGATGTCTCTAATGATTCTAGGCTCACATTCCTCTGTGTTAAAAAAAGTACCTGCAGCATCTTCCAATAATCCCAGAGGCAAAAGCTCTTTATCTTTTAATGATTCTGAATGTGTATCATTGATGTCTATATCCCTGAACTAATCACAGAACTCAGAGCAAATCTACATTCACAATTAATCAGGTCTGGGTTACATGTCAGAAACTCATGGCCTGGGAATGGTAACAGAGGGTGAATATACTGATGAAATTAATGAGAAGAGTAAATATATAATGCGTGCAGCAAAACAGGTCCCTTGTAGTCCGTCCTGATGACTGCTCCACAATTTTATACACATTTTTAATTTAAACACCCCTTTAAAGTTTGTAGGCAACCCAGATGCATGCAATAACCTGTTCTCCAAAGAAATAAAAATTCTCGGTATCAATCTGTTACTGCATTTAGTCTTAAACCTTGGACCTTTATGGGATATATATTACTCTTCGAGGGAATGGGATGCAGTGCCTCATTGTCTAAATGAAACTATTTATCAGTCCCACTATTCCAGTATCCACTGGTGGAAAAAGAACAAAAAAAAAAAGTGAAGTAAATGCTGAGCAGTTCAAAACAAAAAGCAACAAGACCAATCACTCTAGAATTTGACACAAGACTCTATTTCTGTCTGATATAACTGCTTATCTGATAAGAGGAAACATATATCCTTCTTATCTATCTATCCATTGATCCATCTATCCATCCATCCTGCTTGCTGTTGCAGATATGAACACAGAAGACTTAGTCCCAATTTTTATTTCTGTTGTTAAATGTAATAGTTCCATGTGGCTTGCAATTAAGGTCAGCCACTGATGTTTAAAATTATTCAAATGGCCTTGGCTATATAGCTCACTTGGTTCCAGTGTTGTCTGGATCCAGCAAGGTTGCAGGTTTGATCCCTGATCAGGACCATTAAAGGAGCAACCAATGAATGCATAAATAAGTAGAACAAAAAATCTCCCTCTCTCTCTTTCTCCCTCCTTTCTCTCTAAAATCAATAAATAAAATTAAAAAATATTCAAATGAAGACCCAGATTAAGGTTCTAGATTTGATATCAACTAAAAAAGGACGTAGCTTACTAAATATACCCATGCTAGATAAGTTACCCATCACTAAATGAGTACCATGATGCTGCTGCTCTGATTACAATTCTCTAATAGCATCCCACTCATTCTAAATAAAAGCAACATCTTCACAATTACTACCTATATCCTCAACCCTAACTGGGTCCTTTTAATTTTTCTCCCTTCTGTTCTCACCTTCCCCAGCTAAAATGCTGCCCAGGCCATTACTCACTCATGTCACAAGCCATGCAGCACTCAGATATTTGCCTGAAGTGCTTTTGCCCACTTTTCTGCATAGTTCTCCCCCTCTTGTCTTTCATGTCTCTCTTCAAATGGTATTCTCATCGCCACAGTCGTATTATATACTTTGCTTATTTATTGTCTTTATTATCTTTCTGCTTATGTTATATTGAAGCTTCTCCAGGGAAGACACTTTTGTTTATTTTGAAACCTTCTTTGTCTAACAGTCTACAGCATCTAGATAAGTGACTGAAGGTGTATTGATGTTCAATAAATATTTATTTAAAAAAACTCAACAAAACTGTATCACTACAAGCCTTGGAATAATCTAGGAATCACTATATATGCTCTTAAAAAGGCAGATTACTAATGTTTTAAAAGCCTTAATTCTGGTATTTTGAAAATGGGAGCCATATCTATTTCTCTAAATTCATAAAATCAATTTAATGAGCTATATTTAAAAGTTATTAGAGCAAAGTCTGTAATATAGACTCAATAAATATTGGTTTGATTTCTTCCTTTCTCTCTGTTCCATACATATTCAAAGATCATCTCTATTAATTATTTAATATGTGACTCTTAGTTTTTTAGAGCTTCTGTAGCAAAGTATCATATACTGGGTGGCTTAAAACAACAAAACATTATTTTCTCCGAGTTCTGGACATTATAGGGCTCACTCTTATTCAGTATGTCTTCATCTTAAATTGATTACATCTGCAAAGACCTAGGTCATATGCACTAGTACCAGGGGTTAGGACTTGTATATATCTTTTTGAGGAACACAGTGCAACCTACTACACTGACTTTCCCTTGCTTGTATCTCTATTTCAAATTTAACAGGGTCACTCATTCTCTTAGAATGAATATTACTGCTCTCAGAATAACTGCCTACATAACAAGGATAGTGAAACTAGCAAAGTTAAAAAGTAGAAAATAAATAAAATTTCAGATACTATCAATAATATTTTATATTTAGTAAAGTTTGTATTTGCTTTTGGCTGCCTTTATAATTTTCTGACATATAACCAAATACATAAACAGATTAAATTTTTTCTTATAAGTTTAAATGCATAATTCACATAAATATAGGTAAATATTTAGTTTCACAAATGCATAAAGAACTACAAGTTGAAGCCATTTTGGCATAATTTTTTCACCAACAAAATAATCAAAGACAAAAAGCCCCACAATTTGTCAAACTATATAGTTTTGCTCTCTTATACCAATCTTAACATCTCTAAAATCAGAAAAAAAAAATCAAATCATTCTATGATCCCTGATATAAATACCCAATATCATCTATGCAATAGCCTTATAAAAAACGAACTTAATTTTAATCTAGCTTTAACTTCTCCTTGTTTCGTCTGCAGAGAAACAGGTTTTAATGTTTCCAAGACAATATGACAAGAGAAAAGAAGTTCTTCATGTTATGGACTGAATGCGTTTTTCAACAAACACAACTCATATATTGCAGCTCGAACCCCAACGTGGCTGTACTGGGTAGAAGAGTGCACTTTCATGAAACTAATTAAGGTTAAATAAGGTCCTAAGAATATGGCCCCCACTTGATTGGACTAGTGTCCTTGTAAGAGAAAATTCATAGAACTTGATCTTTCTCTTTCTTTGCACATGCACAAAGAGAAATTGCTGTGAGCACACAGTGAGAAGGTAGCTGTCTGCAAGCCAGGAAGCAAGCTCTCACCAGGAAACAAATAGATCTGTACCTTGATACTAGACTACCAAGCTTCTGGAACCATAGGAAATGAACTTCTGTTGTTTAGGCCACCCAATCTGCAGTATTTTGTTATTGTAGTATGAGCGGCCTGATATACCTTATAAGTCCAGAATACTACCAAACCCAGCTTCTAGAGCACTTGATTTTTCTAGTGGCTTTTAATTTTTATTTTTATATATTTTTTTCAAATTCATGCTTTATTGTTGCATTTATAGGTTCTGTAGTTTCCATTCACAGTAAGGGTGCAAGCTGTCTAGACCAGTTCTCCATCATGTCAGGGCCCCTTTGCTTTTTCCACATTTGTAATGGTGAAGATCATATTGCCCTCATATATTATTAAGTGTGTTCACTAAATATGCTTCTGTTCCTGTCAGAAGCAAATATTTCAGCAACCAACAGACCATCAGGGTGCTGTTAAAAGCTCTGGCAAGCATGATTTTTATACTTGTTTTTGTCACTATCCTATTTAGGATGATGGTTGCTTTCTGTTTATCCTCCTCAGAAAGACCATCTTATTTAAGAACCATCTATGAAAAACACTCAGAAAAAATATAAATTAATCATCAAGTGTTATGTGTACAAAGGGACTATATGCCTTTCATAACATAGTTGCTACACATATAACTTCAAAATTAAGTTATAATTTTAATAGTAAACTCCACATAACTCATTTGGGGATCAAAGTCATTCATAACATTTTGTCATTTATGTAGAAAATATGTTAGTTCTCTAGAGTTATAACTCAGAATGTCTTGTGTAATAGACACTTGGTGAAGAGTATTCTTTTTTTTATTTTTTCAGGCCATATTCTCATTTTTGTATATCCTTAAGCATACATCAGTATATTCTTTGCTTTCTTTGGTTGCAAATATGAGTCTTTGTTTGGAGTTATGTGATATGAATATTTTTCAATAATAGAAATCCATGAAATTTAGATATAAAAAGACATCATGAAAACAAAAAAAAAATAAAGTAAAATAAAAGACATTCTATTTGGGCCAGTATTTTGGGTGACTAATAATCATAATTGCTTATGGTTGACTGACATTCATTTCTTCATTAGAGTTCACTAATAGTTACTATTCATCATTTACTTTTCTAGCCAGTGCATTGCTTATATAAGTATGTTTGTATGTAAGTATGATTCTATAAGTATGTAAGGCATGGAATACAACATCTGTACAAAAGGTATCCAGCCGTATAATATACAAATAGAAACATTTATTGAAGAAGCTACAAGATACAAGAAACACTGTACATAGGACAATGATGCCCCAGTCCCCTTCAAAGTAGGCACCTTTAGACCTCATACAGTTCTCCCAATCACCATCAGCTGCCCCATTATATTTTCCTCAATCTCATCAATGGTCTGAAATCTCTTCTCATTCAAAGGTCATTTTAGTTTTGGGAAAAGCCAGAAGTTGCAGGGCACCAAATCTGGGTTGTGAGGAGCTGCGTCACCTAGGTGATACGATGTTTCTCCAAAAAACTGCATGAGACATGATGCATGAGTGGGCACGTTGTCATGATGAAGCTACCAATCACCAGCAGCCCAAAGCTGTGGCTTTCTCAAATATCTGAATAGTTTCCATGTTTCAAGGAAACTTCAACAGTTCCAATAGTTTCAAGCTTAATGCAAAATTTGATGCAGATTTTTCCTCTATTCACTCAGTAATTTTCAATGTGATAACCACACAGAACACAGGCTCACTCAAAGGCATTTACTACCCCCACTGACTAGTACAGTTAAGTCATCATTGTTCATGTATGCACATTCCAGTCCACTCTCCTTGGCTGTCAGATTACACCAATGTCATGTAAACCATTCTGATTATATTAACAATGGCTGGACTTTTCCTGGACAGACCTTATACTGCTTCCAATAGACTAAGAGCAAGGAAAGTTTATGAAGTGGTGGATAGTACATACAAAAACACAATGTAATTATTATTTAGAAATGAAACAAAATATGGGGAATTTAAAATCAGTTTTTGAGATCAACTGAGAAACTAAAGATTTGTATCAGTTTTCTAGGCATCGAAGTAGGTAAGAAACTCTTAGCAAAATAACTGGTAATATAAAATGTTACATGTTAATGAGAGAGATAGAGAAAAGGAAGAAAGGAGGGAGAGAAGGGAGGAAGAAAGGAGGGAAGGAAGGAAAGAAGGAAGGAGTGAGGGAATTTAGAAAAGAAGAAAGGAAGGAACACAATTAGGTTAGAAAGGAAGCAAGGAAGGGAGGAAGTGAGGAAGTGGGGAATAGAGAAACTATTTGGGAACATTGGGGAGTTTCATGTGCAGAGATTATAATGCAGATATTATGATGGAAAGCTTGATCTGCATATGACTATTTGCAGGCATGATGGCATTATGGTTAAAATTTAGGAAGAATGTAATGAATTGTCTAAATTCTATGTAGGTCTTGTAAAGGATAAGCCAAGATGCAAAGTCCTGTGCCTCAAGTCATAGGGTGCTCCTGAGTAAAGTGGTAGGTTAGAAGGTAAAGTCTTTAGAAATTGCTTGAGTAGGTGAGCCAGAAACCTCAGTGTCGTCTTGGGCTGTGAGTATACAATGTAATGGCTTAAAGGCCAATATTGAGAAATGACATTTCTGATTCTTCATTTTACACCCACTCTAGGCAGAGTGGGTGTAGCAAGCTGAGAAAAGTTTCTGAACGTTGGTTGATTTACAGTATCTCATCAATTACATATGTCTCACTATCAAGAATATGTACCACAAAGAATATTTACCAATTTGCAAGTGGAAATATTTTGTGCACATTTAACTAACCTCTGAAATGCAGAGACACTAAATTTACCTTAAACATTTTAAATGCATTTGCAAAATCAAGGAAAATCATGATAATTAACAGGCAGATTCACTTTCTATAGGTAAGTTGAGCTCATACATTTAAACAATGCTATTCAGTTTGAAACATTAATTTAGTACCGGTCTTCACTTCCTCATCTCGTTCAGTGGAGAACTATACTTTGAATCCTTTTCCTGCCTCTGTTTATGTGACCTTGGGCAAATCACCTTACCATCCATACTCAGTCATCATCTATAAAGTGGGAGTCATGTTAACACCTACTGGTAGGGTGATATAAGGATTACTTGTATAGATATGTACAAGAGAATTAGAATTATGCTTAACACATAGTGTTTACAATGAAATACCTCTAATCTCTTTCACAACTGAAATCATAATAACTGACACTGTTCAGCTCCATTTGGTTTTGTATACCCTAAATACTTGCCCAGAGACAAAGTTTTGCTCCACATGAACAAAGCTAGCTGCTAAGAAGCCCACTTTTCTTTCTTCTTCCTTGTGATTTTCTTTCTTTAAATTTATTTTTTTTATTGTTGTTCAAGTACAGTTGTCTCCATTTTCATACCACCTTGCCCCCCTGCCCCACCCATCCCCACCTCCCACCCTGGAATCTATCCCCTTTGGCTTTGTCCATGTGTCCTTTATACATGTTCCTTGATGGACCTTCCTCTATTTTCCCCATTATCCCTCTTCCCCTTCCTCTCTGGTTGCTGTCAGTTTGTTCTTTATTTTAATACTTCTGGTTATATTTTCCTTGCTTGTTTGTTTTGTTGATTAGGTTTCACTTATAGGTGAGATCATATGGTATTTGTCTTTCACCGCCTGATTTATTTCACATAGCATAATGCTCTCCACAATGAGATACCACTTCACACCAGTCAGAATGCCCATCATAAAGAAATCAACAAACAACAAGTGATGGAGAAGTTGTGGAGAAAAGGGAACCCCAGTGCACTGTTGGTAGGAATGGAAGCCCACTTCTTTAACTGCTGTCTTCAGTTTCCCCTTTGACTGCTCCTTTTAAATTGATAACTGCCAGACTCAAACTGGAGGTATGTATGATTTCCAAACTTGCAAATTATCTTCCTATTAGAGGTGACTTTTACTAGCAAAACCAATTCTTCATTCTTGAGCTAGTAGCCAAATGTCCCTGAAAGTTCCCTTGAACCTTTACTGGAAAGTTGGCTTCTCAAGCTCCCCAGTCTCAGAAGATCTCACTTTCATCTCATCTCACATGCTGGACAAGGCAGAATTGTCCTTTTTGCTTCCTGAGCCTCCTTTTGAAAAGGCTTTGTTTCCTGCATAAACCACATGAGTTGCTATGTGTTTGCTCCCACCAGCAGAATGAATTAGCAGAGGTGTACAGTGATTCTGTGCTTATGACAACTAGCCTTTGTTCCTTATCATTGGAATTAACATCTAACCAAACAATGCATAAGGACCCAGTTTTATTTGTCACTTGTTTCCTAGCCTCTATCTTTCCGGTCAACTATTAGTTCAAAAATGGCAATTATTTGTTTGTTTGTTTGTTTACCCTTCTCCTCAATTCTTTCATCAAGGTTTATGCTCTCTGAGAGACTTTCAGCTGTATGTATGTTTGTGGGAAGAACAGGATGTATATGCGTAATTTACAGTACCTTACCTTTACCTCTAGAAACCCAAGGCCCTACCTGCCAGCCCTCCCTGTCTATTACAAACTAAGCTTACTGGTTAATGCTGTAGGAATTTGCCTTAGTACTCCCACTCGCCAATTACCACCCAACCCCAAATACGCTCACCGACCTTTCATCTCTACATAAGAACACAACTGGTTAACTAGCTAGCTAGATAAGAATATCAATCTGCATTTAATATGGTTTCACTATAAGCATAAGCTAAATGCTTTGCTTCTGACATTGTAATATCTGAGTCCATGCCAAAAAATAGGGATCTATATCACCATTTTATTATTGAAGCATATTCATTGTTATGACTATATATTTGTGCTTTTATAAGCAATCTGATTTTATTGGGAGTTGGCTTTCCCTATTATAAAACTTTTCAAATCACATCACCAGAAATATTTTTGTACATCTTTTTATGTTTCAAAGAATTTAGTATATTAAAGTATATTAAAATATTAAGAGCATTCAATAACATGGCTTGTACTATCAAAGTGCCTCAAAAAAATATGTGTCAAGGTATGTACCCTACAACAATGCTTATCATCAACCTTTGAAATCCCTGACAAGTTTGGAGTATCTTAAACTTTTAGGAAAAGGATTTATTGGGCAATAAAAAAAAAAAGAACAGTGTATATAGACTCTCAAAAGTATGTATTCTCTTCAGTGTTCAGGTTGATTCGGGAAATTCAGAATCATTGTATCAAATATTTGTTATATTCATTTCATGGAAAAATTATGTGACAATAGATGGAATAATGTAATGATAAAGTTACAACATGAATAAACCTTGAAAACATGCTGTATAATAAAAGCTAGTCACAAAATACCAGATATTTTAAAATCCTATTAATGTTAAATGTGCAGGATTGAAGCATATATAGACAGAAAGAAGGTAAGTGGTTGCCTAGGCCAAGAGGTAGGAGGTCAATGGTGAATGATAAAAATGTTCTAAAATTTAATTAGAGTTATGTTTGCACAATTCTGTGACATACTAAATACTATTGAATTGCATACCTACAATGGTGAACTATATGGTATATAAATTACATCTCAGTCAAGCTGTCAGAAATGTCTTGCTTTGGCTGGATTATTCATTGCTTCTATTGTGGGTTTGCTTTTCATAACTTGCCTTTCCCTTTGGAATACTAGTTCTTTGAGGGCAGAAATGATTTTTATCCTCTTCATTTTATATCTTCAATGTTCAGTACAGTTTTGGCATATAATATGAGCTTCATGGATTTGGAAAATAAATCTGTTGAACAGAATGCCATTAGCCAATAGATAAGTGAGGAGGTGGACCAAGGTCTTAGTGGGAGGGGGAGTGGATGAGTTAAGTTTTAAATGTACGGAGTTTACACTATTTATTGTATATCAAGGGGAGCTGTCCAATGGAAGTTGTAATCATGAACTTGAATATCAAGAAAGCAGTGAGAGCAGTGGCTTCCTCCTATAATGATTGAACTTAAGGATGGCAAATTGGGAAAAAAGCAGCATTTTATGAATCTATGCAATCTTACTTTATGGGAAAACAAGGTAATTTAAAAAGTTGTACTCATAGTCTTATCTGATATCATCAAATGATGTATCATAAAGGATTCAGTCACTAAGATTGAAGGTATTAAGCTACTTTTATTATATTGGTTATTATGAAACCTTACTCAAAATATTTTAGCTTTGTTGAGTTTATGATATGAGAAGATTCAGTCCTGGAACATAGTCCACCTTGGAACAAACCAACGTTTGCAGGTTGCCTACAGCTGCTTGGAAGTGACAGATACTTTCTTGTGAAAGAAACACATAAAAGCAGACTGTTAGTCAAAGTCATTGTGAACTTAGCCCATGTTTTGCACTATGTTTAGCACTTTACATTCATTCTTTTGTTAAAACCCATGACCCCCAAAATTAGCTATTTTAGATAAAGGAATAAAGGCATAAAAACTTAGGGGGACTCTAAATCATATATTATACTTACTAAGTGATACCTCTAAGAAGTGAAACCACTCTCCCAATTCCAAAGCCTATGCTCTACCAGTGATGTATTTGAGAGGTTGGCCAGAAGTGTTTCTTGAATTTGACAGGCATTGGGATGTTTCAAACACTCAGAAAACCCAAAATAAAAACAGAATTAAATGTATAGTTCATTGGGTGAAATGAAATAATGGACATAATTATAGGTAAAATGTCATTAAAGAATACAAAAGCATGTGACAAAACACAGTAAAATCCATTTGTATATGTGTATGTGTGTGTATATATATATATATATATATATATATATATATATATATATATATATTTAAGTTCTGGTTTAACTTCACCATCCTCAAAAGAATCTTCATGGATAAAAGTTCATATTACACTCCACATTTGGCTGAAGCAGATAGTTGGTGTTCTCATAAATTCCCAAAGCCCACAAGAAAGCTCATTTCATTCCATGGGAACAGATACCTGTACCAACTGAAATAGGCTAGCAAACTGGGGACTGCAGGGGGCAGGGCCCAAAACAGCTTGGCTGTTTTGCACAGATTTTTTTAAAAACCAGTAAGTTCTTTTTCAGCCTTTCTAAAAGACAAACACTTCGCAGAAAAGCTGTGCAGTAAGGGAAACTATCAAAAATCATTCTTGTAGAACAGGGAGGCAGTGAGGCAAACACTATCTCCCTTGTGGTTTTAGAGCCTGTAATAGAAATTAACAGTGCCATCTGCAGCCCGATTATGCACTTTAAGATCCCCACATGGTTTATAGCCTGCATTATGGTATACAGCAGCAATTTTTGCTAAGCTAGTCACAGTTATATCTGTTTCTACAAAATTAAAAGATTTTAAGGACATAAACATACCAAGACAGAGGTGGGAGAGAGGCCCATGGAAGCATTAAAAAAACCTTCTTCATCTGGGTTTATCTGACAACCCGCAAGCCGCTGGCATCAATTCTCTCTAGTTCCGTATTGCCATCCTCACCCTCCTTTAGAAATAAATTTTGTGCTGCCACACAAAATTATATTATCTGCTCCAGTGGTCTAAGCTAGCAATTTATTCCATATGTACACCATCTTTGTGTGAAAATAAGTCTCCCGAATTTTCTATTTGCTTTTAGGTATTTTAATGTTTGAAGATTGTCAAACACTCTGCCTAGCTAGAATAGGCAGGAAGAGCTTGGTAGTTCCATTTAAAGATTGATGTCAGGATCCATGGATGGAGAAACTGAAGGGATTTTCTTTGCAACATAGTATAAAATTAGTAAATCAGTTAATTTAGTTTACTAATTGTGCCAGAAGGTTTTGGTCACCCATGTTTATTTATGAGATGGAGTTAAATAGATATTGAGGGAGTAAAGCAGAAACATGTGTGTCAGAATAGAGTACTACCTGTCTTAATGGACATGTTATAAAACTTGAAAAGTAATGTATACTTTGTTCAATATTTCTAGCTCAAAATGGAAAATAAAACATATATTATAAAGCATGTTCATATAAAACAATCTGCTTTACTGACAATGGAGGAAAACTAACACTTATTGGACATGCACATTAATATGCACTTGACAGGTATTTGCACACTTTGTTTATTTAAGATCCATAATAATATTCCTTGGTAAAACCATCAACCTCCATTTCTCAAATAAAGAAAATGGAAACCCAAAATATTTCGTTATATTTTGCTGTAATATCCATTGCCAGTGTGGTTTCAATTCCTTTAACAGAGAGAAATATCATGACTCATTGACCTGTATTCCAACTTTTCCCAGGCTACAGACTCAATTAAAGGGGGTTACCTTCTTTGATTAAGATGGTTCTTTGGACAAGGATGTATAAATGCAGGTATATGCTATCCTCTAAAGCTTTCCATGACTAGCAAGGATTGGCTAAGATTCATTAGCACTTGTAACCTTTGCTGGAACTATAGTGATTAGGATAATATGAATCTAATAATGAATAATTATTCGATTAATTATTAATTAATAATAATGAATAATTATTAGATTCATATTATTATTAGAATAATGAATAATTATTAGAATAATGAAACCATTTTCCTCTATACTTTCAAGGGAAGTATACAAAATTATATAACAGATTTTGCAAATGCAAAGAATGAAGTAGCTGGAGATATAATATTACTGGCATGGCAAAGATTTGGGATATCAACAGCCTTTATTGCTTTTAGGTAGGATCTCCAATAATAAAAATGCCACATGATCCCACCTATAAGTGTAATCTAATCAACAAAGCAAACAAACAAGAAAAATATAACCAAAGACATTGAATTAAAGAACAAACTGACTGTAACCAGAGGGGAGGAGGGAGGAATAATGGAGAAAAATAGGGGAAGGTCCACCAAGGAACATGTATAAAGGACACTTGGATAAAGCCAAAGGGGGTAGGTTCCAGGTTGGGAGGTGGGGATGGTTGGGGCGGGGGTCCAGGTGGTGTGAAAATGGAGACAACTGTACTTGTACAGCGATAAAAAGATATTATATTATAAAAATAAAGTTATTACTTTCTACCTTAACTTTCCAAGTCCCAGGTTAACCATCCACTCTAACACTTGTAACTCAATAGCTACTTGTTAAATTATGTATTGAATTAATACTTTCAGTATCGTGCTTGACTTGAAATAAACCCCCAAATACAAACACCTTGTTAATTCCATTTTATTTTTATTTTTCATGAAGTCATTTTTACTGTTATTCTGTTACAGTTATCCCAATATTCCCCCTTTGCCCTTCTCCACCCATCTTAGTCCCCCACTGTCCATCCCCACAATGTTGTCCATGTCCAAGGGTCTTTCATACATGTTCTTTGACTAGTCCTATTCCTTCTTTCCACTATCCCCCTGCACCCTCCCCTCTGCTCATTGTCAGTCTGTTCCATGTTTCCATGCTTGTGGTTCTATTTTGTTCCTTAGTTTATTTTGTTCATTAGATTCCTCTTACAGGTTAGATCATATGGTATTTGTCTTTCTCTAAATGGCTTATTATACTTAGCATAATTCAAAAGAACTTATGCACTCACCCCTATGTTTGTAGCAACATTATTTTATTTTTAATTTAATAAATCTACTCTCATGATTGTTCAGTTTGAAAAACACAGTACTTTAGTCAGAAAAGGTTGACTTTTGCTATGATTAAAACACTAAAACCCCAACATTTTAGAGGCTTAGAAGAGCAGAGTTATTTTGGGGGGGGGGCTTTTTTTTAAATTAAGTGTCTATTGCCACTCTCCTCCATGTGTCTTCACATGAGCCCAGTGTCACTGATGGAACAGATGAAAAAATAATTTTATTTCGGATTATAAGCTAGCACTTTAAGCAAAGTTAATTGAAAGAGCTATATCTTCTCAAATTTCTCCAGTGAGAGCAAATTAGATGTTCAAATCTGAGTCAATGGGCTGAAAAATATTATCTTTCCTTCAGATAGGCAATAATATTTTCAAATCTATCTCTAAGTAGCTGACAACTGCTCAGTCTCATAATTATAAACATATTACATAGTAGCAAAAATGGAGAGCTTTGAATTACTCTGTACTAAGCTGAGTACATCAAATAAAACTGACAAGTCACCCTTCTCCTGGGAGACTCCTGCAATATGTTTTTATTCTTGTGTTTACTCTATTCAATACCCCGGTACACTAGAACGACATTTGAATGATTATGTATCAGTGAGTCTCAGATTTATTTCAATGTATATGAATTTAACTAAGTTGACTTAGAAATATGATTTTTCACCCCGAAGCATGGGAGTATCATGGCAATAGAAAATACCACCAACCAAGGCCAATTTCAAGATTTTACAGATACTTTGTGGTTTTCATTTTACATCTAAATTATTTAAATACTTATATCTAATAGTCTCATTAAATGTTAATGTAAAATATTATTAGGTACAATGTCTAAGTAATGGCAGCGATTTTCTGTTTTAATTATGTTCTCAAAGAAGTTGATTAGTCTATTACCTATTATTGAGAAATATGCTGTTCAAAATGTAATATATATATATTTATTTTTTGTTTTTATTGTATTTTCCTATTACCATTTCCCCCCTTATACCTATTTCCCATTCCCCACCCCACAATCACCACCCTGTTGTCTATGTCCATGAGTTCTTTTCCCTTTTTGCTCAATCCTTCTACCCGCTAACTTCTCCCAGCACTAGCTGTCATCCTGCTTTCCATCTATGAGTCTGTCTCTATTTTGCTTGTTAGTTCAGTTTGTTCACTAGATTCCACATATGAGTGAAATCATATGGTATTTGTCTTTCTCTGACTGGCTTATTTCACTTAGCATAATGTTCTATGGGTCCATCCATGCTGTCACAAAGGGTAAAATTTTCTTTTTTGTGGCTGAGTAGTATTCCATTGTGTAAATGCCCCATAGTTGTTTTTATTCACTCATCTACTGATGGAAACTTGGGCTTCCTTCATATCTTGGCAATTGTAAATAACACTGCACTGAACATAAGGGTGCTTATGTTCTTCCAAATTAACATTTTGGGTTTCTTTGGATATATTCCCAGAAGAGGGATCACTGGGACAAAAGGCAGATCCATTTTTAATTTTTTGAGGTATCTCCATACTGCTTTCCACATGACTGCACCAATCTGCACTCCCACCAAGAGTGCAAAGTTCCCCTTTCTCCACATCCTTGCCAACAGTTTGTTGATTTGTTAATGAAAGAGATTCTGACTGGTGTGAGGTGATATTTCAGTGTGGTTTTAGTTTGCATTTCTCTAATGATAAGAGACATTGAGCATCTTTTCATATGTTTCTTGGTCATCTGTAGGTCTGCTTTGGAGAAGTATCTATTCAAGTCCTTTGCCTATTTTTAATTGGGTTATATGTTTGTTCAGGTTTTTTTGGTGTTGAGTCTTTTAAGTGCTTTATAAATATTGGATATTAACTCCTTATTAAATATATTGGTGAATATGTTCTCCCATTCCATGGGTTATCTTTTTATTTTGTTGATTATTTCATTTGCTGTACAAAAACTTTTTAGTTTGATGTATTCCCAATTGTTTATTTTTTCTTTTGTTTCCCTTGCCTGAGGAGGTATACCAGATAAAATGTTGCTATGAACAAATATAATGCCTTTAAAAAAAAACAAGACAATATTCATTTAAGCACTGCTGTTAACAGTTGTTGACATAATCAGGTGTCTCTCTGTTGTTAGTTTTTCTAGTTTTTAATGACCAATATCCATGCAATTATTTTGTTATATTGTGCAGCTGATCTCACTTGGATGATGAAGTGGCCAAATATGACTTTGTTTAATTTTTTAATTTGTGTTTTTTATTGTTTCTCTAGTACACTTGTCCCAATTTACTTCCGTCGATCTTACCTGCTTCACCCTACCTCGCTCCCACAGTCCATCCCCACCTGTTGTCCATGTTCATGGGTCATTTATACTTTTTATTTAACTAGGCCCATCCCCTTCTTTCCTCCCTTTTCCCCCTCTGCACTCCCCTCTTGTCACTGTCAATCTCTTCCTTGTTTCCATGCTTCTGGTTCTATTTTGCCTGTTTATTTCTTTACTTAGATTCCTCTTATTGGTGAGATTATATGATATTTCTCTTTTGCCACCTGGCTTATTTCACTTAGTATAATGCTCTCCAGTTCCATCCATGCTGTCATGAAGCATGGGGATTCCTTCTTTCTTTCTGTGCATAGTATTCCATTGTGTAAATGTACCACAGTTTTTTTTAATCTACTCATGCACAGATGGGCACTTAGGCTGTTTCCAGCACTTAGCTATTGTAAATAATGCTGCTATGAACATAGGGGTGCATCAGTTCTTTAGAATTGGTGATTCAGGATTCTTATGGTATATTCTCACCAGTGGAATCACTGGGTCAAAAGGCAGTTCCATCTTTAGTTTTTTGAGGAAATTCCATTCTGTTCTCCACAGTGGCTTCATCAGTCTCCATTCTCACCAAATAGTGCACTAGGGTTCCTTTTTCCCTACATCCTTGCCAGCACTTGTTGCTTGTTGATTTGTTGTTTATGATGACCATTCTCACTGGTGTGGTATGAAGTGGTATGTCATTGTGGTTTTAATTTGCACCTTTCTGATGGCTAGTGATGCTGAGCATCCTTTCATATGCCTATGAGCTCTCTCTACATCCTTGGAGAAGTGTCTGTTCAGGTTGTTTGTCCATTTTTAATTGGAATGTTTGTCTTCCTGGTATTGAGTCATGTGAGTTTTTATATATTTTCGATATCAAACCCTTGTCTGAGGTATCTTTAGCAAATATGTTTTCCTATATGGTTGGTTCCCTTTTCATTTTATGATATTTTCTTTAGCCATACAGCTTTTTAATTTAATGTAGTTCCATTTGTTTATTTTTACTTTATTTCCCTTGTCCTAGAGGATGTACCAACAAAAATATTGCTGCATGGGAATCTAAAATTTTACTGCCTATATTATCCTCTAGGATTTTTACAGTGTTGTGGCTTTTATCCATTTTGAGTTTATTCTGGTATATGGTGTAAGTTGGTGGTCTAGTTTCATTTTTGTGCATGTACTATTCCAGATTGCCCATCACCATTTGATGAAGAGACTATTCTTACTCCATTGTATGCTTCTGCACCATTTATGAATGACTCTTTTCCTATAGCTATAGTCTGAATTAATTACCACTGAAGGATTCACTTAAAAATTATGTGAACACTAGATATAGGATCAATAAATGAAACACAGGGAGAGAAATAGTTTTTTTTCTCCTCACAGATTTATTAACTTTTTTGTTATCACCTAATCCAAGTCAATTGTAATGACTTCCAGCTTGTTTTGAGTTTGTTAATCCCTGCATTGTGGTAAGTGATTTTCATGAGATAATGCATTTACACTAATAAACTCATAAGTTAGGCTCCATTATTACTTCCACTTTTCATGCAGAAAAAATATTAGAAAAGTTACATACCTCTTCCAAGGTTACTTAATGAGTGGTAGAACAGGAATTCAAATCCAGGGCTTTTTGTTTTTGTTTTTGTTTTGTTTTGTTTTTTGACAGCAGTCTATGGTTGAAATCATTGCTTCTTAAACTTAAATATGCCCACAAATTGTTAAGAAATCTCATTAATTTTATGAGATAAGTATAGAATATTACATGGAAATCTCTGTTTCTATCAAACTCTCAAGTGATGTCCGTGTTGTTCATTCTCAGATGCTGTTTTGAACAGGAAAGCTCTAGATCTACATTCCACCCCCAAATCTCTGTTGTCTCTCCATCCATAAAAACAGCAATGGTCTTTTCTAGGAGAAAATGAGGAAAATGAAAATTGCCTTTCCTATATCCCATTCTTCCAACAAGCCCCTACCCAACTACTACACTCATAAGTCCTTTAACCATTCAGGTACATAACAGCTCCAGGCTGCATGATTTTGTTTTCTAATTTTTGTATTTTGTATGTTTGTTGTTTGTTTTGCTGACAGCCTCAACTGCTCCTCCCCTGAAAAGTCGTGTTTTTCTCTGGTCAATTTCGTATCTAAAAAGCAATCGGTAAGTTTTGTACCTCAACTTCAACAAAAGACCTCTTACTTTACCTTTGGAAAACTGATTTCCTTTAGCAAAAAGGAAAAACTGGCTAAATATAAATCTATCCATTTTATTACAAATGAACAGAGGTGGAATTAATAAGATAACTCTCCAAGTTATGTTAGCATTTTTCAAAGGATGCTTACCACTGAGTCTCTGAAGATTTTTCCTGGTTGCAGTTGTAAGAAATGAGGTAAACCCAAATCATTCTTAAGTTACTGCATGTGGGCTGCCACCTGGGCTCACTCTGATCAGACTTTATCAACAAAAACATATTTCCCTAATCAGAAAAGAAGTAATAGAGGAAGACTTTAAGCCATACATTTAAGTTCTTAACTGTTGGATATTAGCTATTTTTAAAAAAATGTCAATGACAATTACCTGACTTATTATTCTTTGAAGATTTCAACAAGTCTATGTTTTATTTAGTGTCTAAAACCTCACAGATAGACATTAATAAATTACATTAAATTTTATTCTTTCTTCTTTTCCTGTTAGCTGTTTGATATGATTTCCTCCCCCCCCCTTTTTTTTGGTCTTGTGGTGGATCCTGTATATAACATGCTTCTGATAAGCACTTACTCTGCTCTCACAGTTGGCATTTTTTAAAGTCTGATAATTTTCTGTTGCTTCCTTTAGAACTTGGCCTCAGGAGCATTTTAAATCTAATGACATTATGATCACTCGATCTTAGATGCTCCCAATGTGAAGCTTATTTAACTAACATATTTGGCGTTCTTTCAGGGACGAAGTCCAGAATCCATTGGAGTCATGTTGGCTGCTCAACAGACTATAGAGAGAAGCAATCCTGCTATCCAGGCCCTCAGGAAGCATGGAGTACTTTCTTTCCCTAGAGCTGCCAAAGACAGTTTCCCTAGCAATGTACCAGCAGTGCAAATTCTCACACAGACCCTATTTTTAGCATGAATCTTGGACTATAATCCAGCTGTCTTGTTCTAAAATCTTGGGTGGAAATCTGATGAGGAAGCAAGTCTTTTGCATCCATTTCCTTATAAAAATCTGTCATTCTACCTGGCTGAGTAACTTTGATTCTCTTCTTTTCATTCCTCTTTAATTTTCAAAATCAACAACCCTAGACTTGAAATTGCTTCTGATGATCTTGAACTGTTACATGACCAACAGCTGGGTTCTCCATAGTTGTTTTAGGGGACATGTGCATGTCCTAGGTATAGTGACTCTATTTTTTTGAACACATTATAATTAATGGAAGGTCGGAGTAAGATGCCACTTCATATATTTGTAAATGTAATTCCTTTAAAGTAACATTTTATAATATTGAAAATAATCAATGTCCAAAATTTAGCAGGAAGCATAAAATATATACAGTTTTTCTTAGATCTTCCCATTCAGAAATGATAGTATTTAGATATGATTTCTCTTTGAATTTTCATATCTATTAGTAACATTATATTTTATATATTATGTTATTATAACACATATTATTATATAATTCTTGTCCCTTTTAAATTCTCATTCTGTCAACAATACAGTTAAATTAGATTCTCAATTAAAATTCTGCTTTGTAATATTATGGAATCATCTTGAACCAATAAATGTTTATAACCAAGACAGCAGAGTTCTAGAACTTGGTAATTAAGTCTGTTTAAATATGAGAAATTAGAGAGTTCCAATTTTTTGCTTAAACATATGTGACTTTACTTACATGCAAGAGATGATGAAAGAACAAATATTTAAGCAACTGTTCTAAGCAAATGTTTGAAAGAGTTACAGATAGTTATGGCATAACTGCTGAATAGATCTTATTGAGTCCCAGTGATAGTTTACATACACCAAGACCTCATCCAAGAATTTACCAACATATAGATTAGGTATCATGTTTATGCTCAGTTAATATTAGCTTATATAATAAAAACATTAAAAAAATTACTAGCTTGACACAATAGGTTATTTTCTCATATCGAACAAAACAACAAAATGTGGGCTCTCACATTGGGACAATTTGGGATAAAGGGGGCAAGATTTATATTCCTATCTTCAATAATTAAAAAACAGAAAATATATGAAATAATGGTTGTTCAGACACTGAATATCAAGCAGGGTAGTAGCCTCTGAGAGTAGGGAAATACACCTGATAAACCCAACATTTGTTTCAGCTCATAGTCTGAAGAGTTTCCAGGAAAGAGTGAAGTGAGAGAAAGCCCAGAGTTTGCTGGGCTCTCTGTCAAGAAGACAGAGCCGATGATTTGCAAAAATCAGAGTGTCTAAAATTTAAAGGACAATGTACTAGAGGAGAGCATACAGTTTAAAGTAATAGCCCCAGAAATCTTCAGAACATCCCTTTTAAGTCACTAGCTAACTACAGGTAAGTGCATACACATAAGAAAATTATTTGAATTTAGCAAAGGAATGACAGAAATGGAGCTAAGCAAACAATATATGCAACTTACCCAGGGCTGAATCCAGTTTATTTTTCCGACTGCTGGAGTAAAGAAACCTCATAACCCATAAACTATTGGAAAGTGCATTTGGAAGTGTATTGCTTCAGTTGTGAAGTCAAAGTAGCATTTAACTAAAGGTTGTTCTGTTATCACATAATAATAATTTTAAAAAAGCCTTAAAATTAAAATTTACTTAACTGTGTCTCAGGGAAAACTTCAATAATATCTGCAATGGAATCTTGGTTTTTCAATTTCATTAGTTTTGAAAAGCTCTTTGAAAAGCATTTTGTGAATTTCCTCTATTTGTTGCCTGAGAGACACATGACTGATCATACAGATATCAGCATGAAATGGGGTTGTTGGGTGGACAATAAAGACCTGACATTTTGTTACACAATGAAGACATGTTTTCCACGAACAACTTCACCAAAACCAAATTGTTGAAGAACCAAGATGGTTGAGAGTTAAAGTTTGACTGTACCTCATAAAAAGTTATACAGAGACCAAAAAAGTAAATTCAAAATGTCTAGCATCTAATCAAAGAATACGAGGATTGCACAGAAGCAGAAAAGTACAAGTATTAAAAAAATTAGCCAATCAAAACCAATGAAGAATTGGCAAAGATGATAAATTAGTAGATGATAATATTAAAAGAGCTAATTAAATATATTCTACATTTCTTTGAGTTAGAGGAACATTATTCAGTAAGGAGAGATATGGTATATATTAAAAAGAGTGAATGGATATTCTAAAGATGAAAATTATAAGGCCATAATTTAAAAAATGCAATGGGTAAGATACACCACAGAAGAAACACCTCAGAAAAATTAATGAAATGGAGGACATAGCAATAAATGCAATCTACAATGAAGGATACTCATAGAAGAAATACTAAAAAAATGTTAGAGCATCAGGAAATAAGAGAAATTAAATCACTATAATATGTCTGCAATTGTAGTTCCAGAGAAGGACAGGGGCATGAAAAATAAATATTGGAAGAAAGAACAGCTACAATTTTCGAAATTTCTTTTAGAAATGATAAATTGGAAAATTCAAGAAGCTCAAACAACTCCAAGTAAACAAATTATAATGCAAACTGGACTTAGGAACATCATTATCAAATTGTTAAAAAGCAGAGATTAAAATCTTAAAAGGAATTAAGAGTAAAAAACATTTTGCACAGAAGAACAGAGGTAAAAATGAGAGCTAATTTCTTGTTGGAAAAAACAAAAGCCAGAAGCAGTAAAATTTTAGAAATCTGTTATTTGGAATTGTATTCTTAGCAGAAATATCTTTCAAAAGTAAAGACAGAATATGGATCATCTGAGACATAAAACTGCTGAAAAACATCTTCAGTAGCAAGTAGTAGCATGTCAAGACATGTAAAATATGGAAATATGGACATCTACAGTGAAAATAAGAGTTCCAGAAATGATGGAGGGAATATCAATACATATGTCCACACAATCTACTTCCAGGGATGCAAGGATAGTACAATATACACAAATCAATAAATGCAACATACCATGTAAACAATATGAAAGACAAAAACCACATGATCATATCAATAGATGCTGAAAAAGCATTTGATAAGGTACAGCACCCATTTATGATGAAAACACTCAGCAAAGTTGGAATAGAGGGAATATACCGCAACATAATAAAGGCCATACAGAAGAAACCTACAGCCAACACCATACTCAACAGACAAAAACTAAATGTTTTCCCCCTAAGACAAGGCACAAAATAAGGGTGTCCACTTTTACCACTTTATTCAACATAATGGTGGAAGTTCTAGCCATAGTGATCAGAACAAAAAAAGAAATAAAAGGCATCCAAATTGGAAAGGAGGAAGTATAGCTGTCACTGTTTGCAGGTGACATGATAGTGTACAGAAAAAAACCCTGTACTCAACCAAAAAACTACTTGACCTAATAAATGAATTTGGCAAAACACCAGGATACAAAATCAACATTCAGACATCAAAGGCATTTTTGTACACTAACAATAAAATATCAGAAATGGAAAATAGGGGGAAAATCCTATTTACTATAGCAACAAGAAAAATGAAATACTGAGGAATAAATTTAACCAAAGAAGTAAAAGACCAGTACTCAGAAAACTACACAACACTGAAGAAAGAAATTAAGGAAGACACAAGTAAATGGAAGCATATCCTGTGCTCATGGATTGGAAGAATTAACATCATTAAAATGTCTATACTACCTGAAGCAATCTATAGATTCAATGAAATCTCTACCCAAATACCAATAACATTTCATAGACAGGACAAACATCTCAAAAATTTATTTATTTATTTATTTATTTATTTATTTATTTATTTATTTATTTAAATACTTTTGAATTTTATTATTGTTCAAGTACAGTTTTCTGCCTTTTCCCCTCATCCTTCCCACCACCCCAGCCATCCCCACTGCCCTCCCCTGTTTCCACCCCCATCTTGGTTTTGTCCATGTGTCCTTTATAGATGTTTCTGTAAACCCTTCACCCATTTCCTCCCATTATCTCCTCCCATGTCCCCTCTGGTTACTGTCAGTTTGTTCTTAATTTCAATGTCTTTGGTTATATTTTTCTTGCTTGTTTGTTTTGTTCATTAGTTTCCAGTTAAAGGTGAGATCATATGGTATTTGTCTTTTACCGCTTGGCTTATTTCACTTAGCACAATGCTCTCCAGTTTCATCCATGATGTCACAAAGGATAGGAGCTCCTTCTTTCTTTCTGCTGCATAGAATTCCATTATGTAAATGTACTATAGTTTTTTGATCCATTCATTTACTGATGGGCACTTAGGTTGCTTCTAGCACTTGGCTATTTTAAATTGTGCTGCTATGAACATTGGGGTGCATAATTTCAAAAATTAATATGAAACCATAAATGACTCTGAATAGCCTCAGAATTTTGAGAAAGAAGAACAAAATAGGAGAACTCACAATACTCGATATCAAATTATATTACAAGGCCATTGTGATCAAAACAGTATGGTACTGGCATAAGAACAGACACATAGACCAATGGAACAGAATAGAGAGCCCAGAAATAACACTTGTTAATATGGTAAGTTAATATCTGACAAAGGGGTAGGAACATAAAAGAGAGTAAAAATAAGCTCTTCAATAAATGGTGTTGGGAGATCTCGACAATACATGCATAAAAAAGAACTAGACCACCACCTAATACAATACACCAAAATAATCTCAAGGTGGATAAAAGGCTTAAATATAAGTCATGACACTATAAATGTCCTTGAAGAAAATATAAGCAAGAAAATTTCAGATGTTCCATGCAGCAATATTTTCACTGATACATCCTCTAGAACAAGGAATATAAAGGAAAGAATATTCAAATGGGGTTACATCAAATTAAAAAGCTTCTGCACAGCTAAAGAAAACATCAACAAAATGGAAAGGTGACCAACTAAAGGGACAACATATTTGCCAATGATGTCTCAGACACGGGTTGCATCTCCAAAATATATAAAGAACTCACATGACTGCACACTAGGAAGACAAGCAATCCAATTAAAAAATGGGCAAAGGACTTGAACAGACACTTCTCCAAGGAGAACACACAGAGGGCCCATAGACACATGAAAAAAAGGCTCAATATCACTAGCCATTAGAGAAATGAAAGTTAAAACCACAATGAGATACCACTTCACACCAGTGAAAATGGCCATCATTAATTAATTAACAAACAAGTGCTGGCAAGGTTGTAGAAAAAAAGGAACTCTAGTGCACTGTTGGAGGGAATGCAGACTAGTGCAGCCACTGTGAAAAACACTATGGAATTTCCTAAAAAAACTGTAGATGGAAGGGCCTTTCTACCTAGCGATCCCATTGCTAGAACGATACCCTAAGAATCCTGAATCACCAATTCAAAAGAACCTATGCACACCAATGTTCATAGCAGCATTATTTGCAATATCCAAGTGCTGGAAACAACCTTAATGCCTACCAGTAAATGAGTGGATAAAAAACCTATGGTACATTTACACAATGGAATACTACGCAGGAGAAAGAAAGAAGGAACATCTACCCTTCAAGACAGCATGGATGGAACTGGAGCGCATTATGCTAAGCAAAATAAGCCAGGCAGTGAAAAATAAATACCACATGATCTCACCAATAAGATGAACCTAAAAAACCAAACAAACAAATAAGCAACATAGAACCAGAGACTTGGAAATAAAGAACAAACTCACAGTGAGCAGTGGGGATGTGGGAGAGGAATGACTGGGGAAAGAAGGTGAAGGAGCATGCAAAATAACATGAAAGAGGACTTATGGGCATGGATGACATGGGGGGATTGACTGTGGCAGTAAGGGAGGATGAGGTTGGGGTTAGCAATGGGGAAAAAGGTGGGGCAACTGTAACTGAACAACAATAAATAAAAATTAAAAAAACAGTTGTAAAGTGTTCATCTCCATAGAAAATGCTCAAATATATTTGAAAGTTGCCCTGGCTATTTCAAATGGCTAGGTCAATGGATTGAGTGCAGGTTGTGAACCAAAGGGCTGCTCATTCAATTTCCAGTCAGGGCACATGCCTGGGTTGCAGGCCAGGTCCCCAGTAGGGATAGTGTGAGAGGTAACCACACATTGTTGGCTCTCCCTCTTTCTCTTTCCCTTCCCCTCTGTCTAAAAATAAATAAATAAAATATGTAAAAAATAAAATATACTTGAATGTTAAATGAGATTAGATTAATTGAGACTAATTATATAAATCACAAAACAAATACTAAAATGTAAGGTATAGTTATCAAACAAATGGGAAAAATAAAACCTTAATAATACTTAATACAAAAAAGATACAGAAAAAAAATGATGAAAAAAGAGAAGAAGGAAGATATAGTACAATTATTAACCAAATAGATATAAATGATAGATTTGGATGAAATACAACACTGATCACAATAAATATAAATGTTTTAAACAGCCCAAAATCAAAGAAAAGTTTTCATATTGGGTACAAAAGTGAGACCAAACACTATGGTGCCCATTTTAAATATAAAGATATAAATATATTAAAATGATAATCAAAAAATATTCTTTGCTAGTTCTATTTAAAAAGTCTGTACCATTATAGTAGTAAATATAGATTTCTCTTTTTTTGCATTTTGAAATATTGCTTTAATTATTTAACCTAGAATACGTAGTCAACAAATACACAACTAAATTCCTCTTTTGGTGAAAATGTCCATCTTTTTTTAAAAATTGTTGTTCAAGTACAGTTGTTACAGTTGTCTCCATTTTCACCCCACCACTGTCCCCTGCCCCACCCATCCCTGCCTCCCACCCTTAAACTTACTCCTTTGGCTTTGTCCCTATGTCCTTTATACATGTTTCTTGATGGACCTTCCCCTATTTTCCTCATCACCCCTCCCCAACCCTCCCCTCAGGTTACTGTCAGTTTGCTCTTAATATCAATGTTTCTGGTTATATTTTACTTGCTTGTTCATTTTGTTGATTATGTTCCACTTATCAGTGATATCATGTGGTATTTGTCTTTCACTTCCTGGCTTATTTCACTTAGTATAATGCTCTCCAGTTCCATCCATGCCGTTGCAAAGGGTATGGTTGAATATAGATTTCTAAGAAAAAAGCATTATCAGAAACAAACATGGACTTCCATAATGTTAAAGTAGTCAATAAATCAAGAAATATAATTATGTTACTTTTTATTTTTAATGAGTTTCAAACTTTATGAAATAATATACATAGAGACACTAAGGAAATAATACACAAAGCCATAAGAGTACAAATCTTCCATGCAGAAACATTCCAAATAACTTATATAGACAGTTTGCCCTAACAGAGGTGAAGCATAAATCCCCATGCCTTAGAAATAGGTTATGTATAATGACTTCTTTCCAAAGAGCATAAGAAAAAGGGGAAAATGGAACAATATTAAGTGTAGAACCTTGTCAAACACTATTTCAGTCAGGTGACTAAAGTCAACATAAATAATGATAAATGCTAAAGGTATGTACCCTTGATACAATATCCTAAAAATGGCACTTTACCTCTGTGGTTATCCCACAGTGTTGTGTGTTTATTAGGGTTTTTTTTTTTTTTTTGGAAGAACTTATTTCATTGTACATACATACCATAATATGTTTACCCATTTTTATGTTGATAGACACATGGTTGTTTCCTATTTCTGCTTTTACAAATAAAGCTGTTATGAATGTTTATGTACAACTATTTAGGTGGGCATTTAATTTCATTTCTTTTGGGTAAATATGTAAAAGTGGAATAACTGGGCCCCATGGTAAATGCATATTTAATTTTTAAGAAGGTTTCATAACGTTTTCCAAAGTGATATTATTGTGTGCATTGTGTTCTGTACATCATGGCTAGAGGTATTGAAATGTGTTGAAATCTGACTTATAGATTGTCTGTTCTTTAGTTTCTATGTTTTACTTTATATCTTTAAAACTCTTATTAAGAATATAAATATTAAGGTTCATTATATCTTTATCAATTGGCTCCTTTAATATTATAAAAGTCCTTCTTTGTTTCTGATAATTCTCCTTTCTCAGAAACCTGTATCTTCTAATATTAAAATAGCCAATAAAGGAGACAGATAGATATTGATGATTTAGAGTATTAAAGTTGTACCTCAGGCAGAAAAAGAAACTAGTATAGACTGTGGCATGTATTTTAACATACAGGCAAGCAGAGGGTGCAGACCATATTGTGTCATGTTTTAAACCTGAAAAAAACTACTGAAGACTGCATTCTTCCAAAACTAGGAATGAAACCAGGGAGGAAAAAATTTCTTAGTTTCTGGAAACAGGGTCTCTGATCAAGAACAAAGGCAAAGGAAATGCCAAGGATATTAGCAAATCAAATCCCAGAATCACAGCTGCAAATCAACCATAGAACAATCTGTCCTGAGACACAGGGAATAGAGTTATCTGGAATGAAAAGCTCTCTGTCCAAAGAAGAAAAATAAACTGATTAACTGATGTAATGTTTCTGTGGAAAATTGTGCTGAAATGATATTAGAATGTATAAGATTTAATAAGTAAAAGAAAATTAAATGAAGAAAAGCAACTTTCAAGTGAAACAAAAAATAATAAAAGAAAATAAACTGTTAAGTTGTAAATAATATGTAAGAAGACACACACAATGTGGAATGCACATTAAAGCAAAAACTGTAATATAATGACATTGGGAATACTGGAGGAAATGCAGAGAGGATTGCAGTGGAATATCTTGTCATCTGCCATCATAGAAAACCAATATAGACTTATGGTCAAGATGGAGGCATGGGTAAATATGGCTTGCCACCTTGAACAACCACATCAAAATTACAATGAAAATATAGAACAACCATCACTCAGAACTGTCAGATTGAGTAGAATGAACGTCTGACAACTACAGAATTAAAGAAACCACATCCGTATAGATTGGTAGGATGTGTGAAGATGTAGAACAGGCTGGTCTCACATCTTTGTGTGGTGGATAAAAATTCAGGAGGGAGAAAGATGGCAGAAGGTAGTGGAACAAAATGGTGAATACATTGTTCAATGAAGTCATTATTGAAAGTGAAAAAAAAAAATCAGGAGGGATATCTTGGGAACAAAGAGCCCAAACTCCACACCAGGCTCCCTAGCCCAGGATTCCCTTAGCTAGGAAGTTAAGTCCCCATAATTCTGGCTGCGAAAATAAGCAAGGATTAAGTTGGGGGAAGAAACTTCTGGAGTCTCAAGCAGTTCCCTTAAAGAACCCACACACATATTACTCAGACTCACCTTCTCTGAGCACCAGCTGAAGGTAGCAGCTTGAAAGACAACAGTGGCATACAGGGAGGAAATGAAGTCTCAGGCATTAAATGCGGGAGCTGGGGGCAGCTTTCCCCAGACAGAAGGGAGGGCAGAGGCCATTATCTCTTTTTGGAGCCTTTGCCCCACAGAATCAAAGAGCCAGGAGGCAGGTGCAATACCTAAGACTCCATCTACCTGGCTAACACTGTTTGTCCCACTCCGGAGATCCCCTGTGACTGCATCCCACCCAAATTATGGACCCTATAACTATTATGGTTAAATAGTTAACCATGATTTTTGCATATGAATGGCTGGTCTTGGTTCATGCTCCACAACTTCCTAAATTCTAACAAGCAAGCTTGTCTCAGTAAGCCTTCCACACCCCCACACCCCTATACCTCTAGCTAAGTGGCCCCAGGCCCGGCACTAGTAGCAGCCAGCCTAGATACAAAACTTGGCTTGACCTGGGAATCTCTAAGAAGAGCACAAGTAGCAGCCACCTCAGATTGCTCTATAGTTCATGGAAGATGGCCATGGGCAGAACACAGGTGGGGGTTGACTTTTGTCTTCACCACCTCAGAAACCCTAGAGCCTGCACACCCAGTGGAAAGCTACAGACCACATCAGATCACTACCACCGTGCCTCTGCACAGGTAATCCTCCACAGAGGGCAGAGGTGGGTGGTAAGTGGTTGCAGACAATCCTTGCAGCTGACTGGCCTGGATAAATCCCTCCCATTGACCTGCCAACAGCAATCAAGTCTCAACTACAGGTGGAGGTTGTACTCAGGTCACACAGAGGATGCACTTTGAGTACCCAGCCTGGGTGATAGGGGAGGCTATGCCATTGGACCCTACAAGACACCTACTACATTAAGCCATGCTACCAAGACAGGGAGTCATACAGCTCTACCTAATACATAGAAACAAACACAGGGAGGCCACCAAAATGAAGAGACAAAGAAACATGTCCCAAATGAAAGAACAGATCAAAACTCCAGAAAAATAACTAAGTGAAATGGAAATAAGCAATCTATTAGATACAGAGTTCAAAACACTGGTTATAATGATGCCCAAGGAATTTAGGGACAACCTCAACAGCATAAAAAAGATCCAGTCAGAAATGAAAAATGTACAAATTAAAAGAAAGAACAATTTACAAGAAAACAGTAGAGTAGGTGAAGCCAAAAATGAAATCAATGATTTGAAACATAAGGAAGCAAGTAACCAATCATAACAAAAAGAAAAAAAAAAAAAAAAGAATTCAAAGAAACAGAGATAGTGTAAACTGCCTCTGTGACAACTTCAAGAGATCTAACATTCACATCATAGGGTTGCCAGAAGGAGAAGAGAAAGAGCAAGAAATTGCAAATCTACTTGAAAAAATAATGAAAGAAAATTTCCCTAATGTGGTGAAGGAAATACACATGCAGGTCCCGGAAGCACAGAGTCCCAAACAAGATGTATGCAAAGAGGCCCACTCCAAGACACATTATAATGAAAATGCTAAAGGTTAAAGATAAAAAGAGAATCTTGAAAGCAGCAAGAGAAAAGCAGTTAGTTATCCACAGGGAAGTTTCCATAATACTGTCAGTTTATTTCCCAAATGAAATTTTGCTGGCTAGAGGGGATTGGCAAGAAATATTCATAGTCATGATAAGCAGAGACCTACAGCTGAGATTGCTCTACTCAATAATACCATTTAGAATCAAAAGGCAGATAAAGAGTTTCTCAGATAAGAAAATATAAAAGAGTTCATTATCACCAAACTATTATTACATGAAATGTTAAAGAGACATATTTACAAAAAAGGTCAAAACTATGAACAATAAAATGAAAATAAATACATATCTTTCAACAATTGAATCTAAAAAAACAAACAGCAAACAAGAAGAACAGAGACAATATCATGGATATAGAGAGTATTTTGATGATTGCCAGATGGGAGGGAGGTTGTGGGGTTAAGGGTGAGGGTATTAAGAAGTACAAATAGGTAGTTATAGGATAGCCATGGGGATGTAAATTACAGTATAGGGTATAAGTAGCCTAAGAACTTATATGCATGGCCCATGGACATGAACAATGGTGTAGGGATTGCCTGAGGGAGTTGCAGGGGGCACTGGATAGAGGCGGCAAAAAGAGGAAAATCAAGACAACTATAATAACACAATCAATAAAATATAATAAAAAATCCCTCTTAGTAAAAAAGGGAAATCAGTAGATAATGTGCAAAATTGATGAGTAAAAAATGGTAGTATATGTTTACCATTTACAAATATAAAAGTGTATAAGTTCTAGTAAATAATAATTAAGATAATCTTAATCATTTACTTCTTAGGAGGCAAATAAATCAGTTCTTTACTTCAATAAATTTCTTCAAAGAAGAACACAACTGAAAAGAATTGAGTTGTCCTTCACTCCTACCCAGAAAGCCTGTGCTTCCTTGAAAATAGATTTGTTATTTTCCTTTTTCTATTTTACAAATATAAACTAATCAAATTTGATAAGACTTTGAAAAAGAAAGGTGATGACCTCTTTATTATATGTTTAACATACTTTTTGGAAAGATGAAATTATTAATTCAATAAATTGTTCCTGAGAAAAACCATAATTTATTTTTAATAACACTCTTGTCTTCTCAGACGAAACACAAATAAATATCAAGACTAAAAAGGAAGTATAACAAAAAAGTCTTATTACAATCTTCTCATTCTTCGTTATTATATTTTAGAGTGGTAGTCTTTAAGAGAAATAAACCATATATAATTATTGATATTATGAGCAAAATCTCCAGACTGTAAATCATCACACCAGGAGAGAAAAACGCATGGTTGCTTTAATAAGTTAAGCATTTTGCTTTGATATCATTTTCCACTAAAACCTTTATCTACAGTCTAAATTCATACATTTAATTCTTTCAAATAAGGATATTGAATTGTATTACCCTATTTCACAATTTTCACAATAACTAATGAATACAAATTGCTATGGGACCTATACATGAGGTCTGTCCAGAAAAAGTCCAGCCATTGTTAATGTGAGAACAGTTTGCACAACATTGGTGTAACATGGCAGCCAAGAAGAGTGGACTGGAATGAGCATGTTTGAATAATGATGACTTCACTGTGCTAGTAAGTGGGGGTGGTAGATGCTGCTGAGTAAGCATGTGTAGTGTATGGCCATCACATTAAAAATGACTGAGTGAGTAGAAAAACGAATCTGCACCCAGTTTTGCAATAAGCTTGAACATTCCTCTGCAGAAACTATTTCAGTGTTTGAAAAGGCCACAGCTATGGATAACTGGTGCTTGGCAGCTTCATCACAACGTGCCCACTCATGCATCACGTCTCTCTGAGTTTTTTGGCAAAACATAAAATTGCACAGGTGACACAGCCTCGCCCCCGCCCCCCTACTACATCCCAGATTTTACAAACCGGGACCTCTGGCTTTTCTCAAAACTAAAATCATCTTTGAAAGAGAAGAGAGTTCAGACTGTTGATGAGATTGAGGAAATGTGACAGGGCAGCTGATGGTGATGGTGCGAGGTCTTAAGATATATACAGTACAAATTGCATGTTTAGGGAAAAATTCAAGGTGAATTAGGATATGAAGCAATTTATAAGATTTAAGATCCTGTTCCTGATAATACTAATTTGGAAACATATTTTCCAGGCTATCTTTCAAAATCATATATATATATATATATATATATATATATTTAGATTACATAGATATAATTAATATCTATAGATATTAATATAGATATCAAGAGATATGAAGAGATTATAGTATTAAATATTATGGATGAAAAGGAGAAACTTGAAATACTGCATAATACATATTTCTGTAAGTGAATAATAAAGATTTAAGTGAGTTTGTTTTTCTAAAATAGTGCCTTTTTTAAAATTTAAGTTTATTTTTATTGAGGTATAATTGATGAGACTGTAAGATAATCGAAGTGTACATGATGATCTGAAGGGTTTTGTTTGCATGTTTGTCTGGTTTTTAGGTTATACTTCTAAGGAATACCAGGCCAAATTTGTCTTTCTCTGTCAGGTAGGATTCAGTCTCAATATTTCTTATTCTTTCTAAACTAAACTGCCTAGTCTCACTTCATGTTTCCAGTGTTTTCTTCATTTTTTCAAGTACATTTGTTATTCTTGTGTTAAGTTCCTTTTCTGTTTTCCATGAATTTGGCCTTCTCTGATATCCCTCCAATTTTCCATTCTCAGAATTTGCCCTCTGAGCTCATTTTTGTTCCTGTGGGACCGTTAGCTGCCTTAACGAGTAAAACGAGTCCATGGAGAGGGGCAAAAGACTAGCCAGCTGTGCTTTTTCAGGTGAATTGTTGCATGTGTTTGTTCTAAAATAGTGTCTTCACACAAACTAATTGTCATGTTATTGCATTATTTATTTATTTATTTTTATTTATTTATTTCTCAAGCTAAATGAAAAGTTTGAACTCGGTAGTATCATGGTTTTGTATAGAAACTGTCACAGATCTAATATTTCAATTCTTCTAAATTAGTATTTTATTCTTCATGTATTTATTAGAGTTTTTCCCATAATATAAATTGTTTCCGTTATCTTCTTTGTTAAAGATTTTCTGGGCCTACTCCATGCAGACAGGGTGGACTCCAAACTCCTTAGTATAGTCAGAAAGGCTCTTTAGTTCTGGGCTGTAGTTCAACATTGAGAGTTAAATGCCAGTCATTTTCAGTCACAATTGAACATACTCTAATCCAGAGTCTTATTACTTTTTTGGATATGTGGCACATTTTCAAAACCAAGGGCACTTGGTGGCACATTGAAAAATGTAAAACATAGTCAAAACATTTAATTGGCAGCAATAATTATAACTCCATCTTTAATGTAGTATAATACTCATACCCTCTATACAAACTTTCACTATAATGACACAAATGAGATGCCCCATTGAGCTACTCAAATCTCCATAGTCAAAGTTTGTCCTTGTTAGATATGCCATCTTTTTTTCTCATCAATGATTAATGTCATACAGATTGACAACTCTTATTTCCAGTAAGCTTTATCCTACTTTTCAATGAAACAAAATTGAACCTACAACAGTCTGCCAAAACACATGTAGAACATCCCTTCTATATAAATTGAACTGCTTACATTTAGTTAAAAAAATATTATGTTCTTTCTTCATCCCAAGTTATTTCTTGTGGCAATGTCCAGTCCTTTATACACCCATCCAATTAACAGAGGCCAGTGGTTAGAATGAATGAATAAATAAAATAAATGAATGAATGAATAACAATGGAATCTTGAGTGGAATCCATTTTGGAGCAGTTGAATTTAAAAAAAAAAAGGAAAACAAAAAGAAAACCACTGAAAGCTAAGAAGTAAAATTCAAAGAGGTCTCAGAACCTTCAACCAACAAGAAGCAGAATCAGAAATCTATAGAGCTGAAAGTATGAATGGTTTCTTATGGGAAAGGAAGCATAACTCAGAGTTCAGAGCCAGGATGGCAGGCAGGCCAAGCAAAGAGTCTTGTAAAAGTACTCTTAAAGGCAGAACTGGACTCCATTCAAGCAATTGGTGATATGCCCATCTGGATTTCAGAATTGCTATGGGATATATTTTATGCCTCCTATTCCATTTATGGAAAATATCTATTTGCTCCTGTTAATTGGGTTCTTGTGTAATCCTCTCCTTTCAAATCTGAGTTGACTCTGTGAATTCTCTTTTGACCAATAAAATGCAGCAGAAGTAAAGGAGAAAAAAGCTAAGTAGTTAATAGAAAGTAGAGATTGGATGATCATGTCACTACTTTATTAATTTGAATGTAAGGACTTAGAAAATACTAGTGAATTATTCAATATAAATGCTATTAATAATCCCCACAGAAGAGTTTTTTTTCATAGAGTAATGGGTGGGAACTCAAGTCTCAGTGGATTCAGAAGAGAAGCCAGTGGTTAGAGGGGAAACATAGTTCTCCATGGCCAAGGCTCACCTAACAGACTTTCATTGGGGGCATTTATAATTATCTTAATTTGACCTATTACAGAGTCATATTTTGATGTGGACACTGGCTAGCAGTGTCCGCATCATTATGGATGAAATAAAATATACACACGGACTACCAAGTCCAGTGGAGGAAGAAGGATGACAGCATCACTTTTCTCTCAAGGGGAGCAAAAGCCGCAGCCTCCTCCATGACAGGCCTTTATTCTATATCTCCTCACATTACAAGATGGTCCTCACTCACTATGCACCGGTTACAACAAAGAAGCCAATGCCCTTAATCACATCACAGAAGGATATTAGCAAATGAAAAGGCAAAAGTGGTTGAGCCAGTTACACTGGTCCCTGTAAGGTTTAGCACTTGCAGGGTGAAGGAGTTTTAGCAAGAAGCAAGACTCAAAACAGCTTAGGTATATTGCAAATCTGATTCCCCACGAGAGAACCTATTTGTGGGCGTGGGTCCTGTGCATCTCCTAGTGGTAGCTGGGCCGACGCCATGCAGAAGCGTCTTCCACAATATTCAGCTGCTGGTGTCTTTTTTTAACTTAGTGATTCATAGCCTTTTGACATGTTGTTGCTTTTTTTTTTTTTTTTTTATTTGCCTTCTGAAACAGTGTAAAGTCTTCCCACACATAGTTCTTACATGTAGCACTAAGGACTATGCATGACATCATTTTCCAATGAATTCAATTTGTAAATGTTTAGGGGACATAGCATGTATTCTCCAGATTGCTCTTTTCAACCTGACCATAGCAATTGACAGGCTAACCCCTGAATCTTACTCTGTTCTCTCTGACTGCTCATGTCTGTATTCTCTAGCGACATCTGTGTTGCCTCAATCTTTCTTTTCCGCTATACTCACACATTAAGGCTCAGTCCTATGCTGTGTGCTCCTGTCAGCTGAAGCTTCTTTCATGTTGAAATTATTTGTAACATAAGGAGCAAAGATTTTTTTCAAAAATAAAACCAATAAATTACTGACTCATGTATATTATTTGGATTTTGCATCTTGTCTGAAGTCACAGTCTAAGTTTGCAAAAGTGAAAAAAAGAGCCTAGAATCATAATTACACTTGCAAATCTATTATGCAGAACATAAAAAACTCATTTGTCTTATATAGACAACATTGTTAAAGTAATGTTTTATAAGCACATAAGGTATGTGGTAATGCTGTATAACCTTGAGAATGCAGCTAAATACTCCATTCCTCATTTTTCATATGTAAAGTCAGGAACATAATAATCTCTTAAGAATACAATGAAGATAAACAAGTTGCCATTGCTGGTGTGGCTCAGTGGATTGAGTGCTGGCCTGTGAACCAAAGAATCGCAAGTTTGATTCCCAGTCAGGGTATATGCCTGGCTTGCAGACCAGGTCAGGTCCCCAGTATGGGGCGTGTGAGAGGCAACCACACTTTGATGTTTCTCTCCCTCTCTTGCTCCCTCCCTCCACCTCTGTCTAAAATAAATAAATAAAATATTTTTAAAAGATAAATAACAGGTGTAAAACATGCAGAACAATGTTGGCACAAAGTACATCCTCAGTCTATTTTAAAATATGTATTAAAGAGCATTTGACATACCACATATTCTTTTACATAATATTTTTACCATACATAAATGAGTGGTAGAGCCCACATACTGGAAGTTTTGTAGGTTAAGCAAACCTACAAAAATTGATGTGCTGCAACAATAATGCTCTCTTCAGATGCTTAACAAATTTTCTTTTCTGAGATGGATTCTCAAGAGTAAAAATGGAAATTCATCACCCTACAACTATCATTTTTAGGCTTATAATTTTCTCATTGTTAGCTTTATGCATAGAGCTCAAAAATCCAAGTCACTGCTCAGACTAGTGGAGGCATTAAAATTTCTATGATTTGATGTTCTTTCAAACTACATTGAAGCTCCATACATTTTTTTTTATCTTGTGGGACTTCTTCTATTGACTTTTGTAATTTTTGCATATGTTCCATTCCCTATGGTTTCATCAGATATCATTTGCTAGTATTTTGATTGCACAAAGGACAGAAGCTGTTTCTTAATGAAGTGGATGCCATTAATTTGCTCTCCTATGAATGATTTTCTTAATTGGAAGGAAAATATTCATTAATCTTTTTAGTGTTGAAGAATAAAGGAAAACAAAATGTTTTCCATGCCTCTTTCAGAGTGCCCTGTATGTTCAGATAATTGGCAATGGGGGGAGAAGAGTTTCTATATTACAGAACATGTTTGCCATCCCTTGCAAAGATCTCTACCTTGTGGGCATGCTTTACAATTCCTAAGGAACATTTGGTTGAATATCATACTCTCTAGTTTTGCTTGTCTTTTGCAGTTACATTTCATTATGGCCACGAGAGCTAAATTGTTCCTACCATTAGCATCATTAAAGGTCTTAGCTATAAATAGGTTTTGTGCACAAGTTAGAAATAGTTAATGAAAGCACCACAACATTTAATAAAAGAAACATTATACAGTTTTCAAAGTTGTAAGCAGGAAAAGCAAGAAACACTAGTGACAGACAGTACAGTCTCCAAGGGCCATCCTGCAGGGAAGGAGCTGGGAGCAAGACAGGCCACATACTTTGCAGAGCATGGTGCAAAATGAAAATGAGGGACCCTTTCTTACAAATGATTATTAATAATTTCAAGGCATTGACTGCAAAGCATTAAGTCAAGCATGGAACCCTTCTGAGTGTCGGGGTTCTGTACAACTCCACAAGTCCCACACCCATGAATCCAGCCTTTACCAGGAGGAAATATATATTTATATATATACCAAAACTTCACCCTCTTCCCTCCTTTAAAACACTTGCTGCTGGTCCTCACTTGCTGAACTGAATGAGGAACCTGAATATAAGGGAATCCACTATGTACGGATCATCCTGGAGAGACACAGGAAGGGGAGAAAAGCACATCCAGCATACGTAGTCTTCCAAGCTAAAGTGGATTTATAAACACCAGTTTATCAAGATTCACACTCCCATTGCAAGTGGTGAAGGATCAACTGCCATAGATGCGCTTGAAATAAGTAGAAAAGAAAAACAAAACTGATGCGAGTTGCAAATTGAATATTGTCAAGAGAGGTAAATAAACAGAACCTGTAAATGTTTAGAAACCATTGTGGCATTCTAACTTCATGTAGTACAACTACTTGTTTGCATGTAACAGAATCTTTACTAAACTTGTGTCTTGTCTTCTAGGATAGAGCAATAAATAACCCCTTAATATAAGCACATATATTTGTGATCTCTTCTAACAAAGTAAGAATTAAGGCATTAATTTGTGAACAATATTTTTTCAAAATCATAAAGTGTAGGAAAAACAAACTTGCATAAAAGGTAATATTTGTGAGAATTGATGACTGCCATGTACTGATTAATCTCTGCATATTTCAATTCTGAACTTTTCTCACCTGCATAAACTGTCAGAAATACTCATTTTTATTTCATAGAGGTTTAAATTTTTCTGAAATTATGTGCTCCCTCACAAGTCTCAAAATTATATGTAGAAGCACAGATTTAGAAATACTCATTTTAATATTAGTAGTGTTTTTATTTGAAAATTTACACTAAAGCTTTTTGCATTTAAAACCCTTCCATCATCCTGAACATGTAAAATTATTATAAAATAAATGTGTTTTACACACAGCTGAGTAATTACCTAATATCTACTCAGAGATGGCAAGAATTATATATTAAATATTTGGGGGAACTTCTCTGATTTCGTAACTATCATTCATTCATTACTTCTGTTTTGCAGTAAGCACTTAATGAATGCTTACTGTGTGCTAGGTATCATGAAAAGCACTGAGAAAAAAAGATATATAAAATTTTCCTTACCTTGTAAAAACTGTACATTCTCCAGTGATATTAGTAAAAATGTGAGGAAAAAAAATAACTCCAGGGAATGGAAATAGTTAATAGAAATATATACTAAGTTGTCATTTGCTAGATGTCTTCACTGCAAGAATGTGAGTTTAACAAGGGCAGAACTTTCTCCAGTTTATTCATTAGTGAATCTTCTGTGCAGCAAATGTCATATGACACAGAGAAGGCTCTCAGTAAATATGTTGAATTTAAAAAGTAAGTGAATAAATGAAAAATAAAGGTTATGGTATCATAGTAAAGAATGGTTAACTCTCTATGAGAGGAAACTAAATAATAATAAAATTATAGTGATGATAAGAACGATAAAAATAATAGTAATGTTCATCGTCTTCTATATGCAAGACTGTGCTAAGCATTTTATAGGTGGTTATTGATTAACCCATTCAATCGTTAAGTAATAGAATCATTGTTTGTATTCTTCATAAGTAAGACAAAGGAATGAGAGAATTTACAAATCTGGTCAAGGTCATAGCTAATGGCCTAAGTCTTATCTCTAGCATCACCAATTCCTTTGTCTAAACCACTAGACCACCTTCTCACTCACAGAATTTATAATTAAATTATGACTGGTAGTAATGCTGGCAGATAGGGGCATTTATGAGTTATTCTTCAGAGAACCAAATATTTCAGGATACTGGAGACAGTATAACTATCTATATTGTGTGAGGATAATCCTGAAAATATAGCTAACCCAGATTCCAAAATATATGAAGCTCAGGATAAAGAGATTGTGTATTATATGAGGTTCAAAACAGTATTAAAATATGTATTGGGTAAATAGCAAGAGGAGAGTTGCAGGTTTATTGATGATTCATGATTTTAAGTTCCTCTAAACATTACATTTTGAATAATATGTCAAAATATAGAAGAACAGATCATGACTGATTTAGATACAAATTTATTTATCTTACTTAAAATACAAGTTTCTTTGTTTCTCTTAATTTGTTTAAATAGTAATTTATGTTAATGTTTCCAATACTATCAGATTTATATTGCCACAAACTCTTCACATATTTCTAAGGGACAGAGATAATACAAGTTAAATAATTTCTCATATTGGAATGAGAAGAACAAAGTTCAGAAAAACATGATTGATTGAATGCATGTTTACATTATATATTTCATCTGTAAAATTCCTTGGTGTCTTTTAATGGAGCATTAAATTGAAACTTTCTACAAAATTTCTATTTGTTTTACATTAATGGAACATCTTACTTGTCTTCTGAGAAGGAACAGATAGTGTGTAATAATATTTTATAACACTATCAAGAAAGTTTTCTGTCATTGCTACACAGGGAACATCAACTGGCAAATAGAAAAAATAATATCAATATTAAATAACCTATGATTCTGTTGTACTCAGGCCCACACATTGTATAAAGTTGCCTTCTATGTCAGATCTTTCTATCATCTTTAATATATATTCAAATATGCATATTAATATATAAATACATGTGTAAAAATATATCATTAATAAGAAAAATCTTAATCTTTAATAAGTAAATATTTCAATGAACTTTTATATGTTGTAATTTCATTGCTGTTCTTCAAAAAGTGAGAAATGTCAAGAACTACCAATTTCAAATGAAAGTGACTGCAATGGAATTTTTCAAATCACTTTTAAACTGGAACTATGTGTCACAGAACCTGCTTCTGTGAATTGTTCATGGGTAGGGTTGAATAAACAGGGTGCATTTGTGAGATTTTGGAGGCTGCAATAAAGCAACAGCCATTGCTCTGTGTAGGAAATAGTTTTGGGCTGTGTTGACAGAGGGACACAGAGGTGCTGGCAGATTCCAGTTTATATTTGCCTTTGTCCTCTGCTTCCAGCGCTTCCCTTGGAAACTGGCCCTGATGACCAAGAAAAGGCCCAGGCCCATGACATAATGCTTTGCTGTGGACCTGCAGACTTCTCCCATACGTTTCTGCACCACTTTCCCTTTTGTAGGCTTACTTGGTTCTCAGGGTCACGGTTGTGGCTCCTCCTCTTACTTCCGCAGCTTTTCTGTGCATGTGTGTAAAGCTCAATTTCATTAATAAATCTCTTATTTGATAACTCAGAATGGTTCTGCTTCTGTTAGTGAGTACTGACTGACACTAAAAATTCCCAACCCTTTGGTCAGAAAAAAATGGGGAGGAAAATTCAAGAACTACTGCAGGGAAATATGTAAAGATGAAAAAATGGCTACTGGCTCATCAGTTCAATTTTAACCCTCCCACTTCGGAATCTCCTCTGAGATGATCGCATCTAATATAATTGATTGGCAATTCTATTGTTTCCCTAAAATATTGAATTTACAGTAAGTATATGTCATCATGAAGAAACTGTCATGCAAATTCAACGAAGTTTATTTGCAGTTTTTCTGATCTCATTAGCCTCTGTGACATCCCATTTAATACACTTTTGCCTATTCTCGTTCATTCTCAAATGTTTATTTTCTTTTAACAAATTCCCTCTACAAACATCCGATGGTATGTAAAAGGGAGAATAATTAAATAATTGCTTATTTCTATACACCACAATATAAATGTCAGTTTCTGCAAACTGCAAATCTAATTTAGAAGACTTTTATGTTTTTGTAGAAGGGTTAATGAGTCAAACTATATACCTTAATTATAAAATTCAAAGCACTGAAATTTGAAGCATTTTCTTACAATGAATGGCATTATTTTAAACTTTTCTTCCAGGCTCATGGTTAAATAGGTGCTCTTTGGACAACCCTCCCCCTAGTACCATGGATAGAACATTTACAGTGGAGCATTGCTATCTCTTTAAGTGGTAGGAAGGGTCTCTAAAACAATTCCCTTTTCCTTTTCCTTCCAAGAAAAATTTTCCAGTAGCAGAGAATTGGTTGGCAATAGACTAGATTTTTCTCAGAGGAGGTTAGTAGCAGAGTGCATTAAGATATTGTCTTGGATCAGCTATGAAATAGAAAAGCTAACTCTGGGACCCACATGATCCATGAATTCTGAAGGGGCCTGAAGTGCTTTCATTTCAGTTCTGACCGCTGGATTTGGTAGAAGCAAAATCAATTCGTCTCTGGAATAAGGCTTCCTTAATTTAATCCCAATCATATTCTCGAAGATTAGGGTCAAGCATTGTGTTCACAACCAAAGTCCAACAAACAAAAAATTCAAATACCCTGTGTGAGAAGAAGCATGAAAAGAAAATAACCAATTTTGACTTTAAGGGACTATAGACAATGGGATTATCAAATATATAATATATAACAACTAAATAATAAATATTTTTTAAAAAAAGATACAAGTAGAAATTGCAACAAAAAAGCATCATTAGTGAATATAAAAATTTAAAAACAAAAGTATAAAATAATAAATAAATAATGTCTTTCCAGATGTAAAGTACAATCCTTGAAAAAAATTCAATGGATGCATTAACCTGCAGATAATAAAAAACTAAAAATGAAAAATTGGAAGATGTATCTAAAGAAATCACTCAGATTTAAGGATCTCTTAGATAAAAAGATGAAAATCAGGAAATAACTAGGAAATATGAAGGACAGAATGAAAATGTTTAGTATGGTATAAGCTTAATTAACCTTATGGAAGGAGAGAATTAAAAAGTAATACAAGGAAAAACAGGCACAAATTTTCTAATATTGACAAAATGATAATACAAATGAAAAATTTATGAGCATCTATTATAAGAACAAATGAAAAATAAGTCAAACCCAAATTTATTGTATTGAAGCTTTCAGGACACAAAGTAAAAGAGACTTAGAGTACACATAGAGAAAATCCAGATCATTCAGAAAGAAACAACAATTAGCATATGTTTTTAGCATCAACCATGATACCATTACAATGGTGTTTTGAAAAATAAATATCGACCTAGAACTGTGTACATAATACAACTGTTTTTTAAAAATATGTGTGAAATAAATAAGAAATAATTTTAAACATACCAGATTGGCCATAATTATCAAGCCTGAAAATATAAAATATTAAAATAATTTACTGATTAGAAGTAAATTGTACAATTTCTTTGGGAAAAAAGTTACTATTACCTTATAATATTAAATATTTACTTATCCATTAACCTAGCAATTCTATGTGCACACAAAAAGATGAATATAAAATATTTATATCAGCAGTTTAAATTAAAAAAACTATAAACACTTTAATAACCATCCAAAAGAGAATGGTTACAGAAATTGTTGTATGTTACAATGGATGATAGCACAGGAGTGAAAATGACTGAACCACAGCTACATGCAACAAGACAAACCTTTGAAACATAATATTTCAGAAAAATGGAAATGCCAGAAAACTGTATATATTTTGATACCATTTTTTGTAAAGCTCTCAAACAAGAAAAAAAATTCACAATGTATTATTTATGCTTACATACATGAGTGCTAAAGCTAAAGCAAAAACAAAAACAGAAAAAAGGAAGTACAAAATACAATACATGAAATACAAAATATAAGTAGATAGCACAGGAGAATAGAATATGAATAGATACAAGGTATAAATAATATTTTATTTTTGGATTGTATATTGGATTATTGTGTTTATTTAACTATTAATTGAAGCAATAAGATTAAAATTTAACAAAATATATTTAGTTAAATAAGTATATGTATAAATAGTTGAGTATCTTTTTTTTACTATGAAGCATTTATTCTGTATAGAAAAAATGTATTTGGCATGATTGCTATGAACCAAATTTTGTAGTCAATTCAACAGTTAACTACCATTCTTATCTTCCCTAGAAATATGTTAAATTTTTATTGCTATCTTGTCACTGACACAATAATTTCCTACTACTGAATCATACATTTTTAGGATATGGCTAAGATATTTACATTTTATAAATATCTTTGGTAACCCTTAAGTACATTAAGTTAGATAATTATTGCCAGGAGAATGGGATGGTCCACTCAGAAGCACATTCAATGTGTGTAGCCCACTGTTGCTATCTGTATTACTGGAGTGCGCTAATTGGAGATATGTGGAATTTTCAGGGATTTACTTGAAAATTTTTCTTCATGGTACAGTTGGTACCTTTTAGAATGAGGATTATATCTTTCCTTATACATAGCTATGAAATAGATTAGTATTCATTTATACTACTATTTCTTGAAGATCTAGGGTATTGCATCAAGTACTCCAAAAATTAGATCCAAATGATCATAGCTGACAACATAATATTAAAAATCATTTTCTGTTCCTGCCTGAAAGGTGAGATTGGATTCAGTCCTGATGAGTTAACCCCTTGTTACTATTTTTGGCCCCAGTTGGGCCTCAGTAATCTTACCAAAAGAAGGCATTTACTGACTTGAACATATAGATACTCCATTTTAATATTCTATGAGGATAAAAAGGGCAGGGATGAATTAGAGACAAAACTTTATAATTAATTCCTTGATACTAGTAAACTCAAATATTCTTGATTCTGCAGAATATCTTAGTCATATTTCTCTACAGCAACTTTTTCTCTGTGACCCTTCATTTCCCTTGTGTTAGAAAGTGAATAGAAATATCTGCATAGCACATTACAATTCTATAATTATGAGCCTAGGTGAGTCAAATAAGAGCAAATGCTTCATGATACTGGAAGCTTGGTAAAGGAGGAGTAAAGCTTTTATGAGTCCCATGCACATATGTGGAGAAATACAGCTACTCCAGTGACCACCACACTGGGGAAAGAGTACTGACTGGCAAGGGTGAGTCAGAGACTGGGTGAAAAGCACAGGTAGACTACGTGAATACTTGGAACCTAATTAATCTGTTGACAGAATGAAACACCAATTCACTTTTCAGTTTTAAAATGTTTTTCCCAGTTGTATTATAGACGTAGACATTGTCCTGGTCTACTGGATAACAGAAAAACAACAGCCAACCCACCTTCTCAATGGAAAGCAGAATCCTGGCCTTGACCCTTTCACCAAAGATGTATTTCTTAGAGTCCACCTTATTGATCACATATCCTAACTCTTAACTGTACCTAGATTAGACATCATTGGAATATCTAGATATCATTTTGTCATTTATAAACTGGTAATAAATTATCTATCCTGCCAACATAACCATAATGCGATATCATATTTTAAGTGAGTTATTCAATACAACATAGAGCATGGTGTGGCATAATTGATGAGTATTGATGTATGAATTTTATCACTTTGGACTGGGATAACTCATGTTTTTTGGTAACCAGGTAGTGCACATTTTTATATGTGGTGGCCTTCTTCATATCTGAAGTCATAATGTGGTAAACATGCAAGTTTAAGTCTAATTATACCCAGGAATTGGGGAAAATCTGGGTGGTCACCATCTGGATTGGAATCTACAAAGTTAGAATTATAAGGTTATTTCAGAAATAGATCTAAACTTTAAAAAGACTGTATCCCAGGTATCTTCAGTACCTTCAGGAGAAAAAAAAAAAAGAAGAACTCTGTGGTTAGAGCCACAATCAGTTTTATAGACATTATTCCCTTGGGTGCAAAATGATATTACATGAGAGAAAGACAGTTACCTACAAAGGAGTTTCCATAAGACCATCAGCTAATTTATCAAAAGAAACCTTACAGGCAAGAAAGGCCTGGAAAGAAGTATTCAAAGTCATGAAAGGCAAGGACCTACATACAAGATTGCTCTATCCAGCAAAGCAATCATTTAGAATGGAAGGGCAGATAAAGTGCTTCCCAGATAAGGTCAAGTTAAAGGAGTTCATCCTCACCAAGCTCTTATTATATGAAATATTAAAAGAACTTATCTAAGAAATAGAAGATCAAAAATATGAAAAATAAAATGACAACGAACTCATAGCTATCATCAACTGAACCTAAAAACAAACAAACAAACAAACAAACAAAAAAACCCAAAACAAACTAAGCAAAAAACTAGAACAGACAGGGAATCACAGAAATGGAGATCACATGGAGAGTTTTCAGTGAGAAGGGGGAGGAGGGAAAATGGGAGAAAATGTACCAGGAATAAGTGGCATAATTGATAGGTACAACATAGACAGAGGGAGATTAAGAATAGTATAGGAAATGGAGAAGCCAAAGAACTTGTATGTACGACTCAGGGACATGAACTAAGAAGGGGGGGTATGCTCGTAGGATGGGTGGTGCGGGGCTAAGGGGAATGAAGGGGAGAAAAATGGGACAACTGTAATAGCATGATCAATAAAATATACTTAAAAAAGAAAAAGAAAGTTTAAATTAAAAAAGAAAGAAAACTTTAGACAGTGACTATGGATTGATTTTGGCCAAACTGTAGGGTGATAGAAATACACCAGGGTGGTGATTGCCTTAAAATATTGGGAAGCAACTGGGCTCAATACAGCAGCAATGCAGCATAGGGGCTCTAGGGTCAGAAAAGATTTGAGTTCAAATGTGATGCTCATCTCTTAACAATACTATTGGGATTTTGGGCCAGGTGCTTAAACGCTCCCTTGTTCACGGACTCCACCTGTCAAAGTTGAGATGATAATCATGTTACCTCTTTGTGTTACTGCAAAGATAATCAAGAAAGTATAAGTAAAATAATTAATTCAGTGTTTGGAATATTAGAATTTAATGATAATGAGCACAGGCTTTGGAGCCAGACAGTCTCTGTTTGAATCTTGGCATTGGCACTTACCAGATGTGTGTGGCCTTTGGCAATTCGCTTAACCACTCTTTGGCTCAGTTTCTTACACTATAAAATAGCAAAGGTAATGAGTGTGCCTACTTCATGACACTAAATTAATTGATGTCTTAAAGTGTTTAAAATAGTACCTAGTACTATAGAACATAGAAAGTTCTGTAAGATTTTAAAAAGAAAACAAATGCTTTCCACAGTTGCTATACCAATATACATCCCTACCAACAGAGCAACAGAGTTCCTCTTTCTTTACATCCTTGGCCAGAACTTATTGTTGATTTATTAATGACCAGTGTGAGGTAATAACTCATAGTAATTTTAATTTGCATTTCTCTGATGATTAGTGACACTGAGCATCTTTTCATATGTCTATTGGTCATCTGTATATCCTCTTCGGAGCGGTGTCTTTTCAGGTCCTTTACCCATTTTTTAATTAGATTGTTTTCTGGTATTGAGTTTTATAAGTTCTTTATAAATTTTGGATATTAATTCCTTATCAAATGAATCAGCAAATATGTTCTCCCATTCTGTGGGTTGTCTTTTTATTTTGTTGATGGTTTCCTTTGCTGTGGAAAAACTTTTTTAGTTGGATGTATTCTCATTTCTTTTTTTTTTTTATTTTGTTTTCCTTGCTTACAGAGTTATAGCAGATAAAATATCGCTACTGTGGCAAGCTTTATGGAGATACCTCAAAAAGTTAAAAATAGATATACTTTTGACCTAGTGATCCGACTTCCAGGAATATATCTGAAGAAACGCAAAACACTAACTCAAAAGAATATGAGCACCCCTATGTTCATTTAAGCGTTATTTACAGTTGCCAAGATATGGAAGCCCCCCTAGTGTCCATCAGTGGATGAGTGTATAAATCAAATATGGAACATTTACACAATGGAATACCATTTGGCCATAAAAAAGAAAAACTTACCGTTTCTGACAGCAGGGATGGACCTGGAGAACGTTAGGCTAAGTGAAATAAGCCAGGCAGAGATAAACAAATATGTGTAGCTCAGTAGATTGAGCACAGGCCTGTGAACCAAAGAGTTTTCAGTTCGATTCCCAGTCAGGGCACATTCCTGGGTTGCAGGCCAGGTCCCCAGTTAAGGGCACGTGAGAGGCAACCACACATTCATGTTTCTATCTCTCTCTTTCTCCTCCCCTTCCCCTCTCTCTAAAAAATAAATAAAATCTTTTAAAAGAGAGAGAAAGACAAATACTATATGATCTCACTCATATGCAAACAAAATGAACTGACAAACAAAAAGAGACAGACTAGCAGGATGATAGAGAGCAGGATGACAACTATGAGGAGGGTACGCTAGGGGGTGGAGGTATCAAGCAAAAAATGAGAAGGACTCATGGACATGGACAACAGTGTGGTGCTTGCTGGGGGGAGGGGTAGAAGGGGAATAAATGGTAATGGGAAAAAATAAATAAAGAGAGAATGATCTATCTGAAATAAATAAAAATTCAATAAAGAATTTTTACTACTAACAAACTAGAATAATATTTAAAAAATATTGCCTTTGGTTCTCGGGACCAAGAGTTGAAGTTACTTTGCTCATGATATAGCTCCTACTCAAAAAATCAAATTGTTCAGATAATGTTCTCTGAAATTTCAAAAGCAAAATTTTCCACAGAGCTGAAACCAAAGGCTATGGTCTTACTGTGAATAATCACAGTTGGCTCGCCTTAAAAGGTTAGAGGATTAGAATGTTAATAACTTTGTATTTCTTAAGCAAATATGTTCAAACATGCAATGAGCAGCTGTTCCCATGGAAGAATGAGCTAGTGATAAGTTTCAGTATTTAAAAAGAAAGTTATTTTTGATCAAACGAGAGGGGAAAATTTTCTATTTAAAAAATGCTTATTAATCACAGGAAACATAAATATTTTTGCAGGTTTTTTTAAATATAGAAAACATCTTACATACTGCTTTTGGACTTGAGAAGAGTAGATAGAAAGCTGATTCCAAATTATAGAGTGATCAATTCTTAGGGGCTGTTTGTAAGAAAAAAAAAAGTGTAAGTTTGTATCACGACTGAGGTTGAGGTCAATATACAGGAAAAAAACTCTTAGTTTATTGTTTCTCAATAATTTTTTCCTTTTCATTATCACCACTTTAAATAGCCTTTTCAGACTTTTTAAAATCCTCACTGGAGGATATATTCATTGATTTTCAAGAGAGAGGGAGGGAGCAAACCCAGAAGGGAGGGAGAGAAGGAGGGAGAGTGAGAGAGAGAAATGTCAATGTGAGAGAGAAACATTGATGAGCTGCCTGCCAGAGGCATCTGACCAGGGATCCAATCCATAGCCTTGGTATGTGTCCTGACAAGGAATTGAACCCACAGCATTTTCGGTGGACAGGATGATGTTCCAACCAACTGAGCAATCTGGCGGGGGTGGAAGAAAGGTTTTTAATGTGTTTAAACAAATACCTTATTATACTTTCTATACTTTTTTGTTCAACTATCTTATATAAAAGAAGAATAAGTTATGGGTAAACTATATGATTTCTCTATGCCTCAAGATCTGCATCAATTAATGAGAATAGTAATAATACCTTTTATAAGTTGCAAAGCTGCAATAAGTTTATATGCATAAAATTCTTAGAACAGTGCCTGGTGAACAGGAAGCATACTATTGAAGTATCTTTTTAAAAAAGACTATTTATGTATTTTAGACAGAGGAGAAGGGAGGGAGCAAGAGAGGGAGAGAAACATCAATGTGTGGTTGCCTCTCGCATGCCCCCTACTGGGGACCTGGCCCGCGACCCAGATATGTGCCCTCACTGGGAATCAATCCAGCAACCCCTTGGTTTGCAGGCCAGCACTCAACCCACCGAGCCACAGGAGCCAGGGCAGGAGTAATCTCCTTTATAAAAGGTAGCTGAACACACAAAAATATCAAAAGTGGAGGAAAGTCTTTGTTTAAAAATATTTTAAAAGTTAATCATGCTCAATTAAATAGAAAATAAAGTGCCCACCCCCCAAAATATCATAGTTATCTTTAAGTATCATAGCTATCTTTAAATATCATGATCTTATTTATTTTAGTTGCTGGCAAGGAGTGAGCCGCATGTGTGTCTCTATGTTCTTTACTTTTAAAATATCCTGGATAAATATCTACTGTGGAAATAATTTTTGGAAGAATGTTACTGAATGCTACTTGATATTTTGCATCAATTAAACATGTTTACTCTTGTTGTGGTGAAAAAATTTTACACTCTGTTAGGATAACGGCATGCTGTGAAAGTTCAAAATGGTAATATCTCAGAAACATATTGCATGATAGTGTTTAAAAATAATCCCCCAAAATCAAAGTGCTTAAAAATAAAGTCTTGAGAAGATATTGCAGTTTTTAACATTTCAACAAAATCAAAGACTGTACTGGTATTTTGTGACAGTCTAGATAGCTCAAACCCTAATGGAATCAAGGTAGATTGTCCAGGTCCTTGAGAAGATTAAATGGGCTCCAAATACCCCAGCTGTCAAAATGGTCTACTTTACTCTCACAATACTTCAAATGAAAGAGAGATAGCAGGGTTTTATCACCCTGTGCACTTACTGAAGTTTATTTGCTCCCAGTTGAGACTGTGTTGAGAGTAGAACTCTGTGAAAAGACTTCCTACTTAGGATAACCTTGCCATGGTATTTTGTCAACATGAAAATTTTTAGTCAATATATTGTAGGTATCCTTAGACAAATTGGATTATAACAAATATAAATAATATACCTCCATTAAAATCTTTCCCTAAAATACTAATGGAAATATTTATAGCCAATATCAGATCACTATAGTCTATACAATTTCATATCAAAGGTAACTAAAATGATAAAACTATTTCTTCTAAGGGTCATTTTATTATTTTAAAAACAAACTAATTTTGTCTGGGCCATATAATCTCTGTTGCGAATATTCAAGTTTGTTATTATAATGCAAAAGCAGCCACAGACAATTGTATCCTTTGAGTCTTTTTTATTTTCTTGACAATTAAAATATTAAAGTATTTTAGTATCTCAAATTCTTATTTTTTTGTTTATTTGTTATAGAAGTTTGTTGATAACTTATATACCTCAAATTTTATTCACCCTACAAATAATATAAAATATGAAATTCATTACTAAAACAAACTCTAGAAAAACACTTTTATACAATTTTAAAAATAAAACCTTGCTCATCTAAAAGTTTTATTGATAAGAGGAATAAAAATGCAGCATTTATATACTAGACGCCTTCTAGAAACAATATTTTTATTCTATAATTTCTAAAAACAATAGGCAATATTTTTAGCCGTTATCTGATATAAATCCTCATTTTATATATAAGGAAAAAATTAGGGTAGTAATGTGTTTTTGCTTAAAGATAGACAGTTATTAACAGAACTTCAAGGGGAGCAATAGAGTTCTAATTATAAATACTTGGGACAATGATCAACACGACACATTTTATCTTTCTGTCATTTCATACCAAATTTCACACTATATGAACATGACTTCCTTAAAAGATCTCAGTTCAAATAAATATATTCCCATATTTTCTCTTCATTCCTCAAACTGCACATTCCCCTAACTTAATATCACGTCTTCTTTTGACTTTACCAAAACTATATGAAAATTTGGTAAGAAAACAAAGACAGTTTTTTTTCTTTTTTTATCATACTTCCAGTCACTGCTCTGGAAAAGTTTTGCTCTTGCTAGGAAGGTTGGACCAAGCTTGGAAGTAACATGTTTCTCAATTTTATCTAGGAAGATTGATTCTTAATTAGCATGTCTGTGCCTAAGTGAAAGAAAGCCTTTAAGTATGCAGGTGCAGCAACTGAAAAATAAGTTATGACTAAAATCCACATTATATCTCACTTTTTAAAACTCAGTGTATAGTGTGAAACTCTAGCTGGACTTTGTGTTTTAACAACTTTATTGAGGTATAATTGACATGATAAACTGCACGTGTTTAAATTGTAGTAATTGATAAGATTTGACATATGTGGTCATTGTAATCCCTCTTGCCTGTGCCTCCACACATGCTTCTCTAGTCCTCTGGCAACAGCTGATATATTTTCTGTTAATGTAGATTGGTTTACATTTTCTAGAAATTTATAGGAATGGCTCTGGCTGATGTGGTTCAGTGGACTGAGCTTTGGCCTATGAACCAAAGGGTTGCTGGTTTGATTCCCAATTAGGGCACATGCCTGGGTTGCAGGCCACGTCCCCAGTTGGGGTGTGTGAGAGGCAACCACACCTTAATGTTTCTCTCCCTCTTTTTCTCCCTCCCTTCCCCTCTGTGTAAAAATAAATAAATAAAGTCTTTAAAAAATTTTACACAAATAGAGTCATGCAGTGTGTACTCTTTGTATAATTATTTTTTCTCTCAGCATAATTATTTTTCTCTCAGCATAATTATTTCTAAATGTATCTATGTTATTATATATATCAATAATTAATTTATCTTTATTACTGAATAGGTTCTGTTGTATGGATACATCATAATTTATTTAGAAATTTATCTATTGAGGGAACTAGGGTAGTCTGAACCTCTGAGAGATTAAAATAAAGCTTCCATATACAAGTTTACACAGTATACACATTTACAAGTGAAAGTTTTTATGTAAATATGTTTATGGGGGGTAAATACCTAGTAGTAGGATGCTGGCATCATATAGTACTGTATGTTTTAAATTTTAAGAAAGTTTTGAACTCTTCTTCAAAGTGGTTATATCATTTTATATTCTCACCAGCAATACATGGAGAGTTTTAGTCCCTTCACATCCTCTAAACTCCTAGTATGGTCTGTTTTTTTATTATAGCTTTATGGTGAATATGAAGTTATATCATTAGAATTTTAATTTGAATTAAACTAATCACCAATAATATTAAGTATCATTTTAGGTGCTTAGAATTATTTGTTTATCTTCTCTGGTACATCATCTGATTAAATCTTCCCCACGTTTTTATTTTATTTTATTTGTTTTTTTAATTCTTAAACAAAATTTTATTGTTGTTCAATTGCAGCTGTTCCCATTTTTCTCTCATTACTCTTACCTGCCCTACCTACCCTCCACCTCCCATGTTTAATCCTCCCTCCATTGTCTTTGTCCATGGGTCCTTTATATATAATTCCTTAACTTGACCATTCCCCTCCTTTTCCCTACTCCCCTTTCCTAGTCACTCTTACTTTGTTCTTTATTTCCATGCATTTGGTTCTATTTTTCTCACTTGTTTTTTTTTTTTTGTTGTTGTTGTTGTTGTTGATTAGGTTTCACTTATAGGTGAGATTATATGGTGTTTGTTTTTCACTGCCTGGCTTATTTCACTTAGCATAATATTTTCCAGCTCTATCAATGCTGTCACAAAGGGTAGCCATTACCACTTCCTTTCTGCTGCATAGTTTTGCATTGTGTAAATGTAGCACAGTTTTTGATCCACTTATTTATTAATGGCACTTAAGCTGAATCCAGTACTTGGCTACAAATTATGCTGCTATGAGCATTGGGGTGCATAGGTTATTTTGAATGGGTGTTTCATGATTCTTAGGGTATAGTTCCAGCAATGGGATCACTGGGTAGAAAGGCAGTTCCATCTTTAGTTTTTTGAAGAAATTCCATAGTGTTTTCTATAGTGACTGCACCAGTCTGATTTCTACTAACAGTGGACTGGAGTTCCCTTTTCTCCACAACCTCGCCAGCACTTGTTGTTTGTTGATTTGTGTATGATGACCATTGTGACTATTGTGAAATGGTGTCTCACTGTGGTTTTAATTGGCATCTCTCTGATGGCTAGTGATGCTGAGGATATTTTCATATGTCTACAGGCCATCTGTGTGTCCTCGGAGAAGTGTCTGTTCAGGTCCTTTGCTCATTTTTTGATTGGATGGTCTGTCTTCCTGTTGTGGAGTCATGTGAGTTGTTTTTTTCCTTATTGTTTTAGAGCTCAAACCCTTGTTCCTGGTATCATTGGCACATATATGTTCCCACATGGTTGGTTCCCTTTTCATTTTGCTGATGTTTTCTTTATCCATGTAGAAGCTTTTAATTTGATGTAGTTCCATATGTTTATTATTTCCTTTTTGCCCCTTTCTCTAGGGGACATACTGGTGAAAATATTGCTGTGTGGAATAGACGAAATTTTCCTGCCTATGTTGTCCTTTAGAACTTTATGGTGTCAAAACTTATATTTAAGACTTATATCCATCTTGAGTTTATTTGTGCGTATGGTGTAAGTTGGTGGTCAAGGTTCATTTTCTTGCATGTAGCCATCCAGATCTCCCAACACCATTTGTTCAAGAGGCTATTTTTACTCCATTTTCAGCTCCTCTCCTCCTTGTCAAATATTAATTGACCATAGAAACATGGGTTTAATTCTGGACTCTCTATTCAGTTCCATTGATCTTTGTATTTGTTCTTATGCCAGTACCAGCCTGTTTTAATTACAGTGGCCTTGTAATACATTTTGATATCAGGTATTGTGATCCTTCATACTTTTTTCTTCTTTCTCAAAATTACTTAGGCTATTCGGGGTCATTTATGGTTCCATGTAAATTTTTGAAATGTTTGTTCTATATCTGTGAAATATCATTGGTATTTTACTAGGGATTTCATTGTATCTATAAATTGCTTTGGGCAGTATAGACATTTTGATGATGTTAATTTTTCCAATCCATGAACATGGTATATGCTTCCATTTATTTGTGTCTTCCTTAATTTCTTTCTTCAGTGTTCTATTGTTTTCTGAGCATAGGTTTTTTACCTTCTTATTTAGGTTTATTCCTAGGTACTTTATTTTTCTTGCTGCTATTCCAAATGAGATTTTTTCCTGATTTCTTTTTCTGATATTTCGTTGTTGCTGTACAAAATGCCTTTGATTTCTGAATATTAACTTTGTGTCCCACTGTTTTGCCAAATTCACTTCTTACATTGAATAGTTTTTTTGGTGGTGTCTATACGGTTTTCTAGGTACACTATAATGTCATCTGCAAACAATGACAGTTTTACTCTCTCCTTTTCAATTTGGATGTCTTTTATTTCTATTTTCTTGTCTGATTGTGGTCAGAACTTCTAATACTATGTTGAATAGAGGTGGTGGAAGTAGACACTCTTGTCTTGCTCCTAATCTTAGGGGGGAAATTTTTAGTTTTTGGTTGCTGAGTATGATGTTGGCTGTAGATTTTTCATATATGGCCTTTATTATGTGGAGGTATACTCCCTCTACTTCCACTTTGCTGAGTGTTTTTCTCATAAATTGGTGCTGTACCTTAGTGAATGTTTTTTCCTCATCTATTGGTATGACCCTGTGATTTCTGTCTTTCCTTTTGTTTTTTGTAATGTATGATGTTTATTGATTTGCAAATATTGTACCATCCTTTTATGCCTGGGGTAAATTCGACTTGACCATGGTATATGATTTTTGTAATATATTGTTAGATGTAATTTGCCAATATTTTGTTGAGGATTTAGCATCTATGTTCATCAGTAATATTGGCCTCTAATATTTTTGTTTTGTCTTTATCTGGTTTTGTGATTATGATAATGCTGGTCTCATAGAGTCTTCCCTCTTCTTTGGAATAACCTGTGGAGGATATGGATTAGCTCTTCCTTAAATGTCTTGTAAAATTCTCCTGTGAAACCGTCTGGTCCAGGGCTTTTGTGTATCAGGAGTTTTTTGATTATTGCTTCAGTTTCACTAGCTATTATCAGTTTGTTCAGGCTTTCTGCTTCTTCTTGATTGAGTTTTAGAAGATTATGTTTGTAGAAATATATCCATGTCACACAGGTTTTCAAATTTGTTGGCATATATAGTAATTTCATATAAATCTTTAAGTTACTGTGTTATTGGTTATAATTTCCCCTCGTTCATTTCAGATTACACTTATTTGGGTCCTTTTTCTTTTTCTTTTTCTTTTTTTTGATGAATCTAAGTTAACAGCATGTTGGTTTTGTTTATCTTTTAAAAAAATCAGCTCCTGGATTTATTGATCCTTTGAATTGTTCTTTTAGTCTCTATGCTATTTAATTCTGCTGTGATCTTGGTTATTTCCTGCCCTCTCCTTGCTCTGGGCTTCGTTTGTTGTTCCTCCAGTTCCTATAGATGTTGGGTTAGGTTGTTTATTTGAAATGTTTCTATCTTTATTAGGTAGGCCTGTATCACTATGAACTTCCCTCTCAGGACTGTCTTCACTGTGTCTCATAGATTTTAGACTGCTTTGTGTTCATTTTTATTTGTTTCTAGAAACTTTTTGATTTCTTCCTTATTCTCATTGTTTACCCATTTATTGCTTAATAGTATGCTATTCAATCTCCATGAATTTGTGTGTTTTGTTTTTTCTTTGAGGTTGGTCTCTAGTTTCAAGGCTTTCTGGTCCAATAAAATGCTTGATATGATTCAGTTTTCTTGAATTTATTGAGGCTTGTTTTGTGTTCTATCATGTGGTCTGTCTTTGAAAATATTCCATGTGCATTTGAAAAGAATATGTATTTTGCTTCTTTGGAATGAAAGGCTCTCTATATATATATATCAGTTAAGTCCATTTGATTTAGGACATTGTTCAATGCCCCAATACCTTGCTAATATTTTGTTTGGAAGATCTGCCCATTTTTGACAATGGGGTGTTAAAATTCCCTACTATGAGTGTGTTGCTGTCTATAGCTTTCTTAAAGTCCTCCAAAAATTTCCTTATAAATTTGGGTGCTCCTATGTTGAATACACGTATGTTTATAATGTTTATGTCTTCTTGATGGATTCTTCCCTTGAGTATTATGAAGTGTCAAGACTTCTGGGTCTCTTTTTATGGCTTTTGTTTTGAAGTCTATTTTGTCTGACATGAGTACTGCTACCCTGCCTTTTTTTTTTTCCCCTGCCCATTTATCTGGAATATTTTTTTTCTAACCCTTCATTTCCAGTCTGTGCAGGTCTTTTGTTTTGGGGTGGGTCTCTTGTAGGTATCATATACCCAGGTCATGTTTTCTCATCCATTCAGCTACCCTATCTCTTTTGATTGGAGCATTTAATCCATTAACATTTAAGGTTATTATTGATAGGTGATTATTCATTTCCCCCCTTTGTATCTGTGTTCCTCTATTCTCACTCCTTTTCTTCCTCTTCTTAAAGCAGTCCCTTAAACGTATCTTGCAGAGCTGGTTTGGAGGAGGTGTATTCTTTGGGGCTCTTATTTCCCTCAATGTAAATTTGTTCAATTTAGTAAGGAATTCTGTTCTTCCTTTAAAAAAAAGAAACAACTAGAGTCCTCCACTCTTCCATTCATGATGGAGTAAGAGGAACTGGATTTACCATTCTGTTAGAAACAAAATAAATACAACATCAAACTATGAACAGCATTTTTCCAGACACTGGACAGCAGGCATAAAAGGATGGATTCATAAGAAAATTTAAAAAATTAGATATCTATGATTTCTTCAGCTCACTGCTTTGACAGAGTTTACAGGACAAGACTCAAAGAGGGAAAGCCTGGATGAAACTTAGCAGACTTCTTGAGCTCAGGACAAAGACCTAAAAATCTGGGAAGACAAAGCCAGTGGAGATTATAGGCAAAAGTACTAAAGAGGGGAGGGTACTACAGAGTTAACTCTAGGTATCTGCAAAGGGATCATATCAAGATTTCGGCAAAGTATTGATCAGCAAACTTGTGTGAAGAAACACCAGTGACCTAGGGAAAAAATATCAGAAAGATTTAAGGTAACAGTGTCTAGCTAACAAGTGGTTGAGATGAAAGGTTTTGTATATATATAATCAGTTCATTTGATCTAGTGCATCGTTCAGTGCTGCAATATCTTTGTTGATATATTGCTTGGAAGATCTATTTCTTGTTGACAGTGGAGTGTTAAAATCCTTTACAATGAGTGTGTTATGATTAGTGTGTTGCTGTCTATATCTTTCTTCAAGGCTTCCAAGAATTTCCTTATATATTTGTGTGCTCCTATGTTGTGTGCATTTATGTTTATAATGTTTAGGTCTTCTTGATAGGTTCTTCCTTTGTGTAATTAAGTGTCCTTCTGGGTCTTCTCTTATGGCTCTGTTCTGAAGTCTATTTTGTCTGAAATAACAATTGTTACCCCAGATATTTTTTTCCTGTCCATTTGCTTGGACATTTTCTTCCAACCACCTCTTTCAATCTGTGAGGGTCTTTTGTTGTGAAGTGGGTCTCTTGTAGGCAGCATATGTGTGGGTCCTGTTTTCTTATCCATTCGGCTATTCTATGTCTTTTGATTGGAGCATTTAATCCATTTACATTTAAGGTTATTATTGATAGGTACTTATTCATTGCCGTTTTACTCCCTTTTGTACCTGTGTTCCTCTTTCTCACACTCTTTTTCTTCCTCTTCTTAAAGCAGTCCCTTTAGCATATCTTGTAGTGCTATTTGGCAAAGGTGTATTCTTTTAGCCTTCCTTGTGGGAAACTCTTTATTTTGCCTAACATTTTAATTGAGAGCCTTGCTGGATAGGGTATTTGGTTTTAATTGCTTGGAATATTTCCTGCCATTCTTGTAGTGTTTCTGTTGAGTATTCAGCTGATAGCCTTATCCGGGCTCCCTCTCATGTTATCTCCTGTTTTGACCTTGCTGCTTTTTCTTTTTTTAAAGATTTTATTTATTTTATTTTTAGAGAGAGGAAGGGAGGGAGAAAGAGAGGGAGAGAAACATCAATGTGTGGTTGCCTCTCACGTGGCCCCCACCAGGGGCCTGGCCTGCAACCCAGGCATGTGCCCTGACTGGGAATCGAACCTGCGACCCTTTGGTTCGCAGCCCGCGCTCAATCCACTGAGCTACGCCAGCCAGGGCTGACCTTGCTGCTTTTGACATTATCTCTTTGTCTTGGAATTTTGCCATTTTAATTATGATGTGTCTTGAAGTGGGCCTCTTTGGGTTCCTCTTGATTGGGACTCTGTGTTTCCTGGATTTGTGTGACTTTTTCTCTTATCAAATTAGGGAAGGTTTCCATCATTACTTTTTCAAACAGGTTTTCTATCCCTTGCTCTTCTTCTCCTCCTTCTTTTATCCCTATTATATGGATATTATTCCGTTTCATGTTGTCCTGCAGTTCTCTGAAAACCTCTTCATTCTTTCTGGGTCTCTTTTCCTTTTCTTGCTCTTTCTGTTTTGTTTGTTTGTTTGTTTGTTTCCTCTACCTTGTCCTTCAGCTCGCTGATTGGATCCTCAGCTTCTTTTAGTCGGCTTTTGATTCTTTCTACTGTATTCTTCAATTCAGAAATTGTATTCTTCATTTCCTCCTGGATCTCACTGATAGTTTTTATGTCCTTTTTCATGCTGATGTAGTTCACAGTAAATTCCTTGTAGCTTCCCTGTAGTTTTGGTAATTCTCTCTGAGCTCATTGAGCTTCCTTATAATCCTTATTTTGAACTCAATATCTGATAGTTTACTTGCCTGTATTTAATTTAGCAGTCTCTCTGTGGATTCCTCCTTTCCTTTCAATTTGGGGTTCTTTCTTTGTCTTCTCATTTTTTGGGAGACTTTTCTTTCTTGTTTATGCTTATTAACTTGTTCCACTTTGACTCCCTGTCTTTGTGGTATGAACGTCTACAGTAGGAGATCTGTGTGATTCAGTGGTGTAGTCTTCTTGATCTCCTGAACTTGATGCTTTTGGATTGATCTTTATGCCATTTTTGTTGGCTTTCTGGCTATCACTGGGTTTTGATTGTTGTTGGATCATTCTTTGGTGGGTCCTTCCCTCCAGCTGGCTGACTGAGGGTCACTCTACCCACCACGTCTTGTATGCTGGTGTGCAAGTGCTGTCAGTACAAAACCACAAAGCCCAGGAATTGAATCCACCCCTGCAAAAATAACTTTCACTTGCAAAAAAAAAAAAAAAGGAAAATGAAGAAGGTGTGATGAAAGAGAAGTAAAAAAAGAAAAAACAGGTTAAGACAGGGCAAAATTAAAATTTGAGATAAGAAAAAGAGTAGGAAAGGGGAGCAGTAAAATCTGAGATTTGAAATACAAAATTAGTGAAGGTTTAGAGATAAAACTGAATAAATGCAATAAACCAGCAAAGACTGCTAAAGATGGAGAGTGGATGCAGGTATTAAGAGCAGGGAAAAATGTGAGATGATCATTGACAAGAAAAGTGGTTTTGAGATGCTGGACAGGGAAATAGTGAGATTGTGGAATGGAAACAAGTTATAGCAGGAGAGCAAACAAAATTTAAAACAAAAATAATACGAGGAAAGTTGAAGGTGAAATGGTGTAAGAGAAGGGAGGAGCAAATTATTTGCATTGAAATAAACTATAGTATAAAATCTAGTGACTTAATGTACACAATTTGAAGGACAAGAAATTAACGCTAAAAAGCTATGCAGGAAAGAAAACATTGCAAATCATGGAGAAGACCACATAGTGGATCTTGTCTCAGTAGCATCTAGTATTTACCACTGATTTTCTTTCTGGATCCATCTCCGGTGATATCAGATGGTGACCCCATTTGACCTTAGGCAGCCTGTTTGAGACTGCCAGGGATCTACGTCTGTGACTGACTCCTTCAGTTGTTAATCTCATCACTCTGCGCTGAGCACTCAGGTTTAAGCACCTGAGGGCAGGGCGGAATCCATCTATAGTTGGGGCTATTGTTTTCCTCCGGCTGCTGCCACTTGGAAGAGATTCCTCTGCCAGAGTTGGATGGCTGCTATACTATAGGGGATGATGCAGCACTGGGATCCTGGAGGTTATTCTCTCAGTTCTCTCCCCAAAATCTCCATCCCTAGTCTCTTCTCAAGCATCTCTAGTCCACTCTGCCTCCCCTTTTGCTGGAGTCCAGGGTGACTGGCTGCAAATGAAAAATTATGCATTGGCTCTTTAAACAGCTCTTTGCATCTCCAGGCATCCCTCTCTGACAAGCAGCAAGCCTGCTACTTTTTGCAGCTGGTTGTTATTTGTGTAATTTTCAGGCTCTGATGCTCTAGGCTGGGGATCCCAGCTTAGAGTTTAGATAGACAGCACACTTCTTAGGGGGATCCAACCACTTGCATAATTATCCCTTCGGCACTGTGGCCTGTGGGGAGCCCAGCCAGCTCTCTCAAGTCTTCACCACACCCCATACCAGTCCTGTTGTGCTGAAGCTGATTCATCTGTCTGTCCAACATTATGAGGCTTTTCTTTAGCTATTGTTCAGTTGTTTTTTCTGGGTGATTTCTCCACAATTTAGTTGTAATTCCAGATTGGTCCTGGGAGGAGATTAGCGTAACTGCCACTCACTCTTCTGCCATCTTGGACTCCTCTTCCATCTTTCCCACATTTTTAAATTGCGTTTTTGTCTTATTTTTTTGTAAGAGTTCTTCACATGTTCTGCATGTAAGTCAATTATTAAATATATGGTTTGCAATTATTTTTCTCTCAGACTATGGTTTCTCTAGTTTTTTTCATGATTCCTAAAAGCACAATGGTCTGTGTATACGTGTGTATTTATTTGTACATACAGGTATGCAATTGCCCAAGAAGGATTTGGTAAAAAGATTTTTTCCATTATATTGTCTTAGAATTTTTATAGAAACTTAATTGATTATAAATAAATTAAATTACAAAAATTTATTCTGTACTCTCATTTTGTTCCATTGATTTATATATCTATAATTGCATCAGTACCACACTGTATTTATTACTGTGTTTTTTTATAGTGAATTTTGACATCAGGTAGTATAACACTTCTAAATTCTTTCTTCTTTTTCAAAGTTGTTTTGACTCTTCTTGTGCATTTCCATGTACATTTCAGAATCAGCTTATCAAATTTGATAAAAATTTTCTGTGAATTTTGATAAGGATTGCATTGAGTCTGTAAATCATTTTGAAAGGAATTGCCTTCCTGACAATATTGTTTCTTCTAACCCTTGAACATGAAAGGTCTTTCCATTGATTTAGATATTTATTTTCTCAGTGTATCTTTCAGTGTACAAATCTTGCCTCGTTTTGGCTTTGATTTTATTAGTGATATGTGTTACATTGCCTTTATAATGTTAATCCTACCATTGATTTCTATCACACATTTCACATGGTCATGGCATATAACCCATTTTAAATATTGCTAGATTTCAGTTGCTAGTACTTCTTTTAGTAGTTTTGTATATTTGAAAGGATGGTTTATTGTATTGTTTAGTGGAATATGATTTATGTGAAGTTTGTTAATAATGTTTTCTAAGTATTCTATGTTTCTGCTAATTCTCTCTGAAGGTTTTCTACAAATTATTGAGAGCAGGACATTGCAACTTCCAATTATAGTTACTGATTTGTCTTTTCTCCTCTTTTTTTTTTTGTCAGTTTTTCTTCTTGTATTTTGGGGCTCTCATTTTAGGGACAAATGCATTTCTAATAATTTTACCTTGCTTAGGAGGTAATACTTCCTTCCTTCCAATTACATACTTCTGTGCAATCTACCCAAATGCATATGAATTGTAGTTTTCCATTCTAACTTGTGAGAATAGATAGCCATTATTTCTAGCCCAATGTGAGTGCTAGCTGGACATTGTTACCTTAAATCTTTCTATTTTTTCCCTAGGTCACTGGTGTTTCTTCACACAAGTTTGCTGATCAATACTTTGCCGAAATCTTGATATGATCCCTTTGCAGATACCTAAAGTTAACTCTCTGTACTGCTCTCCCCTCTTTAGTACTTTTGCCTATAATCTCCACTGGCTTTATCTTCCCAGATTTTTAGGTCTTTGTCCTGAGCTCAAGAAGTCTGCTATGTTTCATTTGGGCTAAGTTCCCTCTTTGAGTCTTGTCCTGTAAACTCTGTCAAAGCAGTGAGCTGAAGAAATCATAGATATCTAATTTTTTAAATTTTCTTATGAATCCATCCTTTTATGCCTGCTGTCCAGTGTCTGGAAAAATGTTGTTCATAGTTTGATGTTGTATTTATTTTGTTTCTATCAGAATGGTAAATCCAGTTCCTCTTACTCCATCATGAATGGAAGAGTGGAGGACTCTAGTTGTTTCTTTTTTTTAAAGGAAGAACAGAATTCCTTACTAAATTGAATAAATTTACATTGAGGGAAATAAGAGCTCCCACCATTGTGACCAGGATGTAAAATTAGAATGTAAAGTGTTATCCCCCATTAAATCTGATACCAATGAACAAAAAAGAAATCAGGAGAGCAGCAGATGGTACTGTTTGCAGCTCTGGGAGAGACTTGAGGCTCATAGTCACCATCTGCTGCACAGCATTTTCTCAAACTTAGTATTTAGCAAAGTTTATTGCTACTAATCTTATGAGCATTATGAGACAAATTACCAAATTCCTGCCTTCTACCATGCTTTAATTAAAAGAAATATATGCCATGCTTTGGACTGTTATGTGAAATATAACTACTACTGACTGTTACTCTTCTGAACAGCCTCTGCTTTTTTAGTTCAATACTTTTTTCCTCTTAAAAATGAAACATTCACCAAGTTATACAATACACCTTTAAGAGATCTGTGGGATCAATCCATCATTGGGCTTTGTGCAAATTCTTACATAAATCCTACCCCTGAACACCTTTATTAAACCTGACTCTTTATGGTTAGTGAAGTTCTCATGAATGCAGTGTGTGTTCCCTTTTATAGATTGTAAAATGTTGACAGTTATATATTTTGTATTCCCAGCAACACACGTTCAATAAATTTCAGAGGATTCATTGGCTAAAAGCATTGTAGCTACACATATTGAAGTTTAATCAACTCATAGAGAATTTTGTGAGATATAATCATACATAATTAATCTTAGCTTTGGATAGAGTTGCAAGTTCTGCATTTAAATCTATGGATATCTACCATTGCATGCATAAACATTACTCAGTATTTTCTTGAACGTAGGAAAAGAGCAGTTTTGTAAAGTCGAAACTGGTCAAATTTTTGACAACCTCGTACAGTACAAACTGGCATGAGGCAACTCTAACAACCATCTTTTACCAGCACTGAACTGATGTTTTCATTAATGAATTTCAAAATAGAAATACAGATATCTTGTTACTGCTGTTGCCTTTAATATAAAGACTCACGGTGAATACTTTGGTAATATTTTATTTATATCTGATTATATAATTTTAATGAAATTTGAATAAAATGAATTTATAATTAATAAAGTATGGTGCATGTTCATTAAATTTAAAAGCTTAAAATATATAACAAGTGATTTTCAAATCATACAGAGATGTGAGAATGTTATAATAACCAGGATAATCTGAGGCAGGGCAGAATGTGCAGTGAGTTCCTTGCTCTAGTTTAAAGATATGTTAAATAAACCTTTTTCAGGCAACAAAATAAAAAAAAAAGACTGTGTTTTCTTCCTGCTCTGTTATTTTGTAGATATGTGGCAGTAGGTATGATAGTTGACATTTCTATTTCAGTGTGTGTGTGTGTTTTTCACTGAGTAAAGTGCAGATAGTTGTATTAGTACCTAACTCGAAAGATTGTTGTAAGGATTAAAGGAATCCATCCATGTGATGTATTTGAAGTCTCTTTGGCACTGTGAGAACTCAATAAATCTTAGCTGTTGTTGTAACTATTGTTATTGTAAGTGTATATTTAGTATTTATAAGAAGGACAACATGGATTTACTTTCCAGCACTTTGTACGCTGAGGTTCATATCTCGTTAGGAAAATGTAGATAAAATTCATACTTATTTCACTGGTTGTTATCAGTTTATATGAGTTAATGAATATAAATAACTGAAAATATTGGACTTTGAAACTTATTAACAAACTATTTCTCTACCTGCATATACCTTACATAGTTTTAAGAAAATCAAGTAATTCAGGGCCATAGGAGACTATATAATTTACCACTCCAACCATGCTCAGCCTCCAAGCAGGTTTAGATACAAAGCTCTCCAAAAACTGATATTGTTCATTGCTTAAGTTTCAGGGAAAAATATGATCCCAAACTAACACATTTATTTATGGGACATAGAAGTTGTTTTCTAGGTTGTGGGGCTAAGTGTGCAGGGTACACACAATAGCAAAGTAAATATTGTTGGAGAAATAAATATGTATATTGCTTCATTTCTGTTACTGCATGCAGCTGTCTCTCAGGGACCACCCAGGTCTATTGTCTACTCTGGACCCCTTTTGGCCCCAAAGCAACTCCTAGCTCATTTTAGCATTTCTTTATGTTCCCTGTAAAATCTTCTTTGTTACTCTAGATACATTTTATAGCCTGAGCACAGTTGTTCCACCATGGTAATGTGCCTCAAGGATAGATTATGACCACAAAGTTGGATGGGAGAGAGATGGAAAGTGGGAATGCACTCGGAAAGGGGAAGCATTGTCATTTGTTTTTCACTATTCATATATCACTTATGGTGAATTAGTTTAAATCTTTTATCCATTTAAAAATTAGATCAATTTTCTTTCATTATTGTCATAAAAGTATTTTTAAATTGTGTTTTTGATTACGGTTTACATTTAACATTATTTTATATTAGTTTCAAATGTACAGCACAGTGCTTAGAAAAATTATATACTTTACAAAGTGTTTCCCTGAGATTTCAAGCCCCACCTGGCAACATACATAATTGTTACAATGTTATTGACTATATTTCCTATGTTGTCCTTTAAATCCTTATGAATACTCAATGATAAAAAGTGGTGGTACATATACACAATGAAATAGTACTCAACTATAAAAAGAATGAAATTTTACCACTTATAAAAGAAAGCATGGATGAAACTAGAAGGCATTGTGTTAAGTGAAATAAGCCAGTCATACAAAAACAAATACCATGTGATTTCACTTATATGTGGAATCTAAAGAACAAACTAGAGAAACAAGAAAAATTGAAACAGACACATAGATACAGAGAACAGACTGATGGTTGCCAGAGGGTAAGGGGATTGGGGGACTGGGCGAAAGAGGTGATGGGATTGAGAAGTACAGATTGGTAGTTATTAAGCATTGCCATTTTGTTAGATGACCAAAATAACCATTCATCCCATATTTTAGTACAGGTCATGTTTTTCCCTGGATAAATGATGCTCATTTATAAATTTTAAGGGTCATATTTTCTAAATTTAAGGTTATTAGATCAATAACCTAATGGTTTGTTTTTTTAGCGATTAGATATTACAAATAAAATTTTCTCTTTTAATATTATTTTTGGAGGTATATCAATCTAGACTTTTTTATAATATACATATGTAAGGTAAGGCATATTGATTAGGGAAAAATCTTGTTTTATACAATAAACAATTTCATTATCTAATTTATAGAATACACTATAGCCTCTATTTCATATACAAAGCAATAAGGAACTTGGCTACTTTACTGAATAGAAACTACATTAGCTTATTTTAAAACAAATTAAGAAATTTCATTGGCTTCCTGTGAAAAAGCAGCACATTTTCTTTCTTTTCTTTTCTTTTTTTTTTTCGGTTTAGAGATGTACTGAAAATATTTTAGAGTAAATGGTATAAATCTTAGGAAGAATACGTTAAAGGAAACATAAGATCATTTCAGTTAAATAAAGCTCAAATATTCATTCTTTTTTTTTTTACCAGTTTTTTTTTTTTTTTTTTTTTTTTTTTTTTTTTTTTTTTTTTTTATCTTTAGAGGGGAAGGGTAGGAGAGAGGGAGAGGGAGAGAAATATCAATGTATGGTTGCCTCTTGTATGTCCCATGCTGGGAAGTGGCCTGCAACCTAGGTATGTGCCCTGACTGGGAATCGAACCGCGATCCTTTGGTTCGCAGGCCCGCGCTCAAACCACTGAGCTACACCAGCCAGGGCTCAAATATTCATTCTTTTTTTTTTTAAAGATTTTATTTATTTATTTATTTATTTATTTATTTATTTATTTATTTTAGAGAGGGGAAGGGAGGGAGAAAGAGAGGGAGAGAAACATCAATGTGTGGTTGCCTCTCACGTGGCCCCCACTAGGGGCCTGGCCTGCAACCCAGGCATGTGCCCTGACTGGGAATCGAACCTGCGACCCTTTGGTTCGCAGCCCGCGCTCAATCCACTGAGCTACGCCAGCCAGGGCTTCAAATATTCATTCTTTATAAAGTAATATCTGTGATTTATTTTATACCTTATTCCATATAATAACCTTTAGGAAATTATGAGAATCCATTTCTGTGGTGATTTTAATTCCTATAGTAGTAGATCAGTTTCCCTTATATTAGACATAATGTAAGTATTTGCATATTGCTATTACTCCTCTCATATACACAGCTATTAATGTGGAATATACTCTTCACTTTTATGACAATAAAAGAGTTCTATGTATTTGTGTAGGTACTTTTTAGACTCAATATAGACAAAGAAAATATTTTCTAGAATATATTTGTATAAACTCTAGCCTACGGATTTCTGAATTGAATATGAGAATAATATGTCTGCACAGGTTTTTTTTTTTTTTTGGTTTTGTAAGAGTGGCACTTTTGATATATTTGTAACATTCAAAGGTTAGGGTCATGAGTGAAAAGTATAGTGGTAATTATCACATAAACAGTGCATAAAGAAGCAAATAAATAAATAAATAAATTTTGACGATGTATTTACACTTTTAGGAATTTGTCCTGTCAAAAAAAAAATAGAGATGTGAATAAAAAAGCCTTTTGGCAGATATCTCAGCTTTATTTAAACCTTAAAAATATTTAAAATTATATGATTGCTGTATATAATAAGGGGGAGTTTGAAAAATAACTTTAAAGACCCAGAGGGAGAAGATGGCAGCGTGGTAGGAGGGAGCAGACCCTATTCCCCCTCTACACACGGGAGGAAAACCGGGCCAATCTATGAAAGACCAGAACAGACAAGGAACAGTAACACAGCATATTGGAGAATAAGAGGTCGGAAATTGTAGCGGACACTGAAAAACAAGCGGTAAGGAGAGCTCTTTGGAACAATAAGAGCCCAGGGTTCCAGCGCGTGGAGAGCAGGGCGGCTGAGGCCCCGGCCTGGCGCTCCGCCAAGCCTGTCCCAGGGCCCTGGGGAGGGAGCTGGGTCAGCCGCTGAACCGGCTGGGAGATCTCAGGGGCCACCGTGCGACTGCGGCCTGAGCAAAAGTGGGTGCCCCGCGAGGGAGCGAAAGTGGGTGCCCTGCACCAGGTCACTTCGAGACTTTGAACCGAGTTTTTGCGGTCGCCGCGCGACTACGAAAGCACAGGCCCCCCAACAGAGACAGAGGCACGGGCGAAGTGAGACATCTGCATGAAAATAGACACCCTCAGGGGACCGCACACGGTCTCGGGCTAGTGGACACTCATGAAAACATAGGCGCAGGCCGCTGGAGACAGCTGTGGAGCCAGAGGGGCCAGTTCACGGGCGGGTGCTCAAACTCGGACAGCTCAGGCCCAAGGTGCAGGCGCCGGATAGCAGCTGGAACGCAGGCCCCTCTCAGAAGCAAATGCAGGCAGCTGTGCCCGAACACTGAAAGCCTCCCAGGGACAAAGGCAGGCGGCTGTGCACGTCTGGAGAACCTAGCACACACCCATAAACTCGGAGAAGTGCGCACACACCAGGAGGCTCAGATCACACGCTGAAAACCCTGTGGGGAGAGGTGCCCACTAATGCTGGGATACATAGCACAGTGAGGACTGAGTTCTGAACACAGAGAAAAGCAATAAGATCACCCCTCGGCCATTGCAGCCAGCAAGACCTGAAAAACCGGCTGGCAAGTTTGAAAACAACAAGAGGGTGTTTTTTTTTTTTTAATTTGTTTTGTTTTGTTTTTTCATTTTTTTCATTTTATTTTTTTAATATATTTTTATATTTTTTTAATATTTTGTTGTGCTTTGCTTGTTCTTTTTTTTTCCCCCCTTTGGCTGCTTATATTTGTGTGGGGGTGTCTGTGTGCGTGTCTCTTTTCTGTTTTGCCAGTTTGTTAGTGTCTTTTTGTTTGTAAGCCTGTCTATCTATATGAGTTTTTAACTACTCCTTCTTCATTGTTTATATCTTCTTCTTTACTCCCCAACTCCTTTTGCCTCCCTTGAATTCCTTCTTCTCTTATCCCCTCTTCCTTTCTTTTCAATTTTATCTCTTCTACCTTCCTCTTGTTTCCTCTTTCTTTTTTTTTTTATTTCCCCCCCCCTTCTTTTTGTAAGTAACCACAAGTGAGACAAAACAAACAAACAAGCAAGCCTGAAACTGTGGGAAAAAAACAAAAACAAAAACAAAAACAAAAACCAGAGTTGGCCCCCAAAAGAGAGTATTCCAGCTGATGAGACAGTGAAAGCGGTGAACAACAGGATATCCGAAGGAGAATCCACCACTGAATCTCACAGATATTCTACCACAGAAGGTCATACCACAAACCCAGGGAGCCAGAACAGATCAATTTAAGAAGCTGAGGCTAACAACAAGAGTCTTACAAACAATGGGAAGACAAAAGAACAATCCCCAAACGAAAGGAAAGGAGGAAGCTCAAGAAAGAATGCTAAATGAAACAGAGGCAACTCAACTATCAGATATCGAGTTCAAAGCAATGGTTGTCAGGAAGCTCAATGAGCTCTCAATGAGCTACCATAAACTACAGGGAAGTTATGATGAACTCACGGCAAACTATATCAACATGAAAAAGGAAATAGAAACTATCAACAAGGGCCAAGAGGAAATGAAGAACACAATCTCTGAACTGAAGAACACAGTAGAAGGAATGAAAAGCAGAATCGATGAAGCAGAAGATCGGATCAGCGAGTTGGAGGACAAAATAGAAAAAAACACTCAGAATGAGCAAGATAAGGAAAAAAGGCTTAGAAAGAATGAAGAGGGATTAAGAGAAATGCAAGACAACATGAAACGGAATAATATTCGTATAATAGGGATACCAGAAGGAGAAGAACAAGAACAAGGGATAGAAAACCTGTTTGAAAAAGTAATGATGGAAAACTTCCCTCATTTGGTGAGAGAAAAAACCACACAAATCCAGGAAACACAGAGAGTCCCAATCAAAAGGAACCCAAACAGGCCCACTTCAAGACACATCATAATTAAAATGGCAAAATTCCAAGACAAAGAGAGAATCTTAAAAGCAGCAAGGGAGATAAAAGGAAGTAACATACAAGGGGGCCCCAATTAGGTTAGCATCTGACTTCTCAATGGAAACGCTCCAAGCCAGAAGAGAATGGCAAGAAATATTCCAAGCAATGAGAACCAAAGGCTTGCAACCCAGACTACTTTACCCAGCAAGGCTTTCAATCAAGATAGAAGGCCAAATAAGGAGCTTCCCAAACAAAAGAAGTCTAAAAGAATACACCTCTACCAAACCAATGCTGCAAGAGATACTAAAGGGACTGCTTTTTTTTTTTTTTAAAGATTTATTTATTTATTTATTTATTTATTTATCTTTAGAGGGGAAGGGTAGAAGAGAGGGAGAGGGAGAGAAATATCAATGTATGGTTGCCTCTTGTGTGTCCCATGCTGGGAACAGGCCTGCAACCCAGGCATGTGCCCTGACTGGGAATCGAACCACGATCCTCTGGTTCGCAAAAGGGACTGCTTTAAGGGAAGAAAGGAAAAGACAGAGAGAGAAAGAGAGAGAGGAACACAGGTACGAAAATGGCAATGAATAATTACCTATCAATAATAACATTAAATGTAAATGGATTAAATGCTCCAATCAAAAGACATAGAATAGCTGAATGGATAAGAAAGCATGACCCATACATATGCTGCCTACAAGAAACCCACCTCAGGACAAAAGACATACACAGGCTCAAAGTGAAGGGCTGGAAACAAATTTTCCAAGCAAATGGTCAGGAAAAAAAAGCTGGGGTAGCAATACTCATATCAGACAAAATAGACTTCAAAAGAAGGGCCATAAAGAGAGACCCAGAAGGTCACTTCATAATACTCAAGGGAAGAATCCACCAAGAAGACATAAATATTGTACATATATATGCACCCAATGGAGGAGCACCTAAATACATCAAGAAAACTTTAGAGGACTTCAAGAAAGATATAAATAGCAACACAATTATAGTAGGTGATTTTAACACCCCACTGTCAAAAATGGACAGATCTTCCTAACAAAATATCAACAAAGATATTGTGGCATTGAACAACACTCTAGATGAAATGGACTTAACCGATATATATAGAGCCCTTCATCCCAAAGAAGCTAAATACACTTTCTTTTCAAATGCACATGGAACATTTTCAAAGATAGACCACATGATAGGACACAAATCAAGCCTCAACAAATTCAAGAAAATTGAAATCATACCAAGCATTTTCTCTGACCACAAGGGACTGAAACTAGAAACCAACCCCAAGGAGAAAAAGCCAAAACCCTCAAAATCATGGAGATTGAATAGCATGCTATTAAACAATGAATGGGTCAAGAATGAAATTAGGGAGGAAATCAAAAAGTTTCTGGAAACAAACGATAATGAACTCACATCGACCCAAAACTTATGGGACACAGCAAAGGCAGTCCTCAAAGGGAAGCTTATAGCGATACAGGCCTATCTAAAAAAGACAGAAACATCTCAAACAAACAACCTAACCCTTCGCCTACAAGAACTCGAGGCACAACAACAAAGACAGCCCAGAGCAAGTAGAAGGAAAGAAATAACCAAGATCAGAGCAGAATTAAATGACAGAGACTAAAAGCACAGTCCTAAAGATCAATGAATCCAGGAGTTGGTTCTTTGAAAAGATCAACAAAATCGACAAGGCTTTAAGCAGGCTCATCAAGAAAAAAAGAGAGAGGACTCAAATAAACACAATCAGAAATGAAAGAGGAGATATTACAACCGACACCGCAGAAATACAAAGGATTGTGAGAAATTACTATGAAGAACTGTATGCCAAGAAATTTGAAAACCTAGGTGAAATGGACAGGTTTCTAGAAAAATATAACCTTCCAAAACTCAATGAAAAAGAAACAGAAAGCCTGAACAGACCAATAACAGCTGGTGAAATTGAATCAGTAATCAAAACACTCCCGACGCACAAAAGCCCTGGACCAGATGGCTTCACAGGAGAATTCTACAAAACATTTAAGGAAGAGCTAACCCCTATTCTCCACAGACTATTCCAAAAAATCCAAAAAGATGGAAGATTCCCAAACTCTTTTTATGAAGCCAGCATCATCCTAATCCCAAAACCAGATAAAGACACAACAAAGAAGGAGAACTTCAGGCCAATATCGCTGATGAACATAGATGCTAAAATCCCCAACAAAATATTGGCAATTCGCATCCAACAACACATTAAAAAGATCATACACCACGACCAAGTGGGATTCATCCCAGGGATGCAAGGATGGTTCAACATTCGCAAATCAGTAAATGTAATTCATCACATAAACAAAAGCAAAGACAAAAATCACATGATCGTATCAATAGATGCGGAAAAAGCATTTGATAAGGTACAGCACCCATTTATGATTAAAACACTCAGCAAAGTGGGAATAGAGGGAGCATTCCTCAACATAATAAAGGCTATATATGAGAAACCTACAGCCAGCATCATACTCAACGGACAAAGACTAAATTCTTTTCCACTAAAATCAGGAACAAGACAAGGCTGTCCACTCTCTCCACTTCTATTCAACATAGTATTGGAAGTATTAGCCACAGCGATTAGACAGGAAAAGGAAATAAAAGGCATCCAACTTGGAAAGGAGGAAACAAAACTATCATTGTTTGCAGATGACATGTTAGTATACATAGAAAATCCTATAGTCTCGGGCAAAAAACTGCTCGACCTAATAAATGAATTTAGCCAAACAGCCGGATACAAAGTCAATATCCAGAAATCAAAGGCATTTTTGTATACCAACAATGAAACAACAGAAGCAGAAATCAAGGAAAAAATACCATTTGATATAGCAAAAAGAAAAATAAAGTACCTAGGAATTAACCTAACCAAGGAGGTAAAAGACCTGTATGCAGAAAACTACACAACACTGAAGAAGGAAATCAAGGAAGACACAAATAAATGGAAACACATACCGTGTTCATGGATCGGAAGAATTAACATCATCAAAATGTCCATACTTCCCAAAGCAATCTACAGATTCAATGCAATACCTATTAAAGTACCAATGGCATATTTCACAGATATAGAACAAACTCTTCAAAAATTTATATGGAACCATAAACGACCCAGAATAGCGGCAGCAATCTTGAGAAAGAAGAGCAAAGCAGGAGGGATCACAATACCTGATACCAAAATGTATTACAAGGCCACTGTAATCAAAACAGCCTGGTACTGGCATAAAAACAGGCACGTGGACCAGTGGAATAGAATAGAGAGCCCAGAAATAAACCCTAGTCTCTATAGTCAATTAATATTCGACAAAGGGGGCAGCAACATAAAATGGAGTAAAAATAGCCTCTTCAACAAGTGGTGTTGGGAGAACTGGACAGCTTCGTGCAAGAAAATGAAACTCGAGCACCAACTTACACCATACACAAAAATAAATTCAAGGTGGATAAAAGACTTAAACATAAGCCGTAACACCATTAAAGTCCTAGAAGAGAACATAGGCAGGAAAATCTCAGATATTACACGCAGAAACATTTCTACTGATATGTCCCCTAAAGCAAGGGACATAAAGGAAAGAATAAACAAATGGGATCTCATCAAAATAAAAAGCTTCTGCATGGCCAAGGAAAACAGTATTAAAATAAAAAGAGAACCAACTGTGTGGGAAAACATATTTGCCAATGATACCTCAGACAAGGGTTTAATCTCCAAAATATACAAAGAACTTACACGACTCTACTCTAAGAAGACAAGCAACCCAATTAAAAAATGAGCAAAGGACTTGGGCAGACACCTCTCCAAGGAGGACATACAGAGAATCCAGAGACACATGAAAAGATGCTCGATATCGCTAGCTATCAGAGAGATGCAAATTAAAACCACAATGAGATACCACTTGACACCAGTCAGAATGGCCCTCATAAACAAAGCAACAAACAGCAAGTGTTGGAGAGGTTGTGGAGAAAAGGGGACACTAGTGCACTGCTGGTGGGAGTGCAGACTGGTACAACCACTATGGAAAACAGTATGGAATTTTCTAAAAAAACTAAAAATGGATATACCTTTTGACCCAGCAATTCCATTGCTAGGACTATATCCTAAGAACCCTGAAACACCAATCCAAAAGAAACTATGCATCCCTATGTTTATAGCAGCACAATTTACAATAGCCAAGTGTTGGAAGCAACCTAGATGCCCATCAGTAAATGAATGGATCAAAAAACTGTGGTACATTTATACAATGGAATTTTATGTAGCAGAAAGAAAGAAGGAGCTCATACCCTATGCAACAGCATGGATGTAACTTGAGAGCATCATGCTAAGCGAAGTAAGCCAGGCAGTGAAAGATAAATACCATATGATCTCCCCTTTAACAGGAACCTAATCAACAAAACAAACAAACAAGCATAATATAACCAAAGACATGGAAATTGGGAACATGCTGAAAGTCACCAGAGGGGAGAGGGGAGGGAATTTCAGGGGAAAAGGGGAAGGATTTACAGGAACAAGTATAAAGGACACATGGACAAAAACTATGGGGGGGGGTGGAAATGGGAGGGAGGTGGGGAGGGCTGAGGTGGCGGGTTTGGGTGAGAATAAAAGACAGAAAACTGTACAAGATCAACAATTAAAATAAAAATTAAAAAAAAAAAAAAAAAAAAAAACAGAAACAACCCAATTAAAATATGGTCAAAGGACCTGAAGAGACACTTCTCCAAAGAGAACACACAAATGGCCAACAGACATATGAAAAATGCTCAATATCACTAATTATCAGAGCAAATTAAAACCACAATTGGAAACCATCTCATGCCTATCAGAATGGCTATCATCAATAAATCAGCAAACAACAAGTGCTGGTAAGGATGTGGAGAAAGGGGAACACTTTTACACTGTTGGGGGCAGACTGGTGCAGCCACTGTGGAAAGCAGTATAGAGATACCTCAGAAAATTAAAAATGGATCTGCTTTTTGACCCAGTGATCCCACTCCTGGGAATATATCCAAAGAAACCCAAAACACTAATTTGAAAGAACATAAGACCCCTATGTTCACTGCAGTGTTGTTTACAATCACCAAGATATGCAAGCAGCCAACTGTCCATTAATGTCCCATGGTGGATAAACCAACTATGGGACATTTACACATTGGAATTCTACTTGCCCATAAAAAAGAAAACTTTACCCCTTGCAACAGTATAGATGGACCTGGAGAACATTATGCTGAGTGAAATAAGCTAGTCAGAGAAACACAAATACCATATGATTTCACTCATGTAGAATCTAATGAACTGAACTAACAAGCAAAACAGAGACAAACTCATGATGGAGAGCAAATGATATCTAGTGGGGGAGTTGGGGGAGGTTAGGGGGTGGAGATATTGAGCAAACTGAAAAGGACTCGTGGACATTGACAACAGTGTGGCGATTGCTGTGGGGAGGTGGGTATAAGGGGACTAAATGGTAATGGAAAAAATACAATAAGGATTAAATAAATAATTTTAAAAAGAAAAATGCAAAAGATGGTTGGTATAGAGCAGAGGCCAGCAAACTTTAACTGGAAAGGTGATAACTATATCCATAAATATGGTTTTTGTAAAAATATGGTTTTTACCCATAAATATAGGGTTTTGCAAGCCATATAGTCTCTGGCATAGCCTCTTGATTCTGTCATTGTAGCTCCAGAGCAGCCATAAACAATAAATGATGAGTTGGGAAGGGGGGGATCAATAAAATGTATTTACAAAAACTGGCAAAAAAAAAAAAAGAAAGAAAAATAACTTTAAAGATACTTCTGTGTTGGAATACTATAATACAACTGAAAAACCCAACAACGTAGAGACAGCATGGTTTGTACAACAGATGCTAAGAGATGGTCAGAGAGAAATGAAGAGAATATTAAACTTGCCCACAGAAAAATGTTAACAGTTAATTATTCCTCTGTATGGAGGACTATATACATATAAATTTTATTTTTCCTATTTTGCTATTTTGTATTGTCTTTAGGAATATACATACTCTTAAAATTCTCCCATAGAAAATGTTAAGAAATCTACCTTGAATTACCCATGTAGATCAACCGCAAAAAACCTGACATGTTGCTGTTATAAAATACTTGTTGGGAGTTTTGCATAAAAAAGATATTAAACTGGACAGTCATAATTGCTTAGTTCTTGGGCTTTAATTTTTAAATGTCTAATGGCTGAGGAATCAGGGAATCACAAACATAGTGACATAGTATTAATTTTTGAATGTCTAATGGCTGAGGGAATCAGGAATCACAAAAATGATGATATATTATTTTTATCTATGTATTTTTCTGTGTATACTGCATATAGGAACCAAATAATATCTCTTCGAATAAGAATGTCTGTAAAAGAACTACCAGTTTGACTATAACGCTATAATCCTAGTGTCAGAACTCTTACAAATTACTATTATTGACCAGTTAACTGATTTTTGATATCATATGATTATAGTAACTTGTAGAGAATATATAAATGTTCAACATAATTTGATCATGTTACAACTATTAGATTACCACTATGATTTTAGCTACCAGAACAATAAAATTCCTTAAACTGAATCAATCAAGATTACTCTGAGTGACCCACATGGAAGCTGTTACATTGTAATACTCCTGAAATTTAGTCATTCTACAAATTGTTTCTAGATACTGAATTATTCTTGAGTTTCCTTTATACAAATTTCAATTCACACCCTTATTCAGAATTATCTCCTTCTATCAAATAAAGCTATTCTCAATTGTAGTATAGCTTTGTTTGCCTGAATTTTACAGAGCAGGGATTAGCAAACATTTTCTGTAAAAGGCTAAACAGAAAATATTTGCAGGCCATATGATCTCTTTGAAATTATTTAATTCTGCCATTATTGTGCAAAAGCAGCTATAGAAATATATGTCAATAAATGAACATGCTCCATCTCAATAAAACTTTATTCACAAAATGGTCAACAAGCTGGATTTGACCTACAGTCTACAGGTTGCCCACCCAATCTTGATGCCTGATTTAATTATCCATTCCTAACATTTGTTTAAATTTAGTTTTGAACTGATAGTGCAGATGTTGAAATAAATAAATGATGAGAAGTTATAAATATTAAAGAGAAGAATCAAGAGTTACACAGCTACATATAAACAAATTCACAGCTTTCCTAAATTTGGTAAAAAATAGAGTAATGAATCAGCCAAATTTGCTGAAGCTTCTCTTTCCTCATCAGAACCAATCTCAACCTATTTACTTCATAGTCTGAAAGATTACTTAATTTCCATCATGTCAGAGGTATTATCTCATTTTAAAGCTTTATACTAATGCTGATGTTTTTATTCTCATCTTACTAATGTGTAAATTGAGGTTCAATGAAGTTGAGCAACTCATCCAGTGAGATAGAAAATGTCAGATCTGACTTAAAGAAGGAATATTTGCTGTATAACCACAGAGAGCATCAATTCTCAGGTTAAATTTGTGTTTGGGCCCTCTGACTTTGATACATGTAATCCACAGTTTTATATAGTTGGATAAATAATGGTTTCAAATGCATCATACATTATATAAATTAAGAGAATGTTAAAGAATTTTAGAGCATTTCTATGATTAATAAACACTGGAGTTTGTCTAGCTAACTAAGTCATTAGCTGAATTTGTTGTGAGTTTGTGAACAACTTCATTGCAAGTTTAGAATATGTGGAGGTTGGAAGATTATAAATTTTATATGCATATGCATATACATCAAATTGGCAATGTAAGATATGTATATCTTTATTCTTAGCTCTTAAACATTCATGTAGTTCATGTTCTTTGAGCTAAGAATAAAAAATTTTCCTCCTTCTCCTTAGAAAATCTATTCTGTCACTAAATTTTATAAAATGAATTTTTTAACATTTGTTTTGACCCTTAAACTGTTCTTTATGGGAGAGGCTGTCTGCCATTCTAATTCTTTTATCCAGCTCTTTTCCAAAGCCAACTAGGTAGAAAATTTAAGCAGCATAAAATCTAAATAATAGAATGAGTGTATGCTCATTCTACTTCATAGTGACATTTTATATTAAATGCAAGTTTTAGGAGACATCTCCTGAAAGAGCTAAATACTATTTGTAACATTTCTGCTATGAGAAAATGTAGGGCACTCAGCTCTTCTAATGGCTTTGACTCTGGTTTATTTACTCATTCGATGCACAATCATTGAGCTCCTAATCTTGGGGAGGCACTATGTCTTAATCTTTTATTTTCACTTAATAATATGCTTAGTTCAATAATAGGAATTTTCAAGTGATAAAAGAGAAGGAAAAAATAAGACTTTACTTTAGTCTTGGGTATCAGGGACAGTTTACTAGATAAAATGCTGCCAGAGTTCTGTGAATCAATGGGTAGATTAGTTGAGGGAACTGAGAAATGAGACATTAGGAGAGGGAAAAGTACAAGGAGCAGAGTGGGCAAGTCTATCAGGAATTTCTACTCATTTCTTGAGAGTGGAAATGAGTGCCTGAGAAAGGGTTGCTAGAGCAGGGATTTTCAGGCTTTTAGGTAGAGGGTAGTAATGGAGTTGGGGTAAGGCTGGGTTGTGATTTGGTGGCAGTCGCAAAGGTAGTCTGAGATTCTGGTAGCAAAATGACAAGGGGAGGAGAAGGTGTGCTTTTCATAGGAATGGAGAAGGTTCTAGCAAATTATGGACTCTGGTGGAGGATACACACACACACACACATATATGTGTGTGTATATATATATATGTTATATTTCAAATTCCAGATTTCAACTTTGCCTCCACTGAAGTGTCAAGTAATGTTTGTCCTGACAATAGTGCCAGTTTCATAATGTGGCCTCGTGAATTTTTCTTTACTGTTAATATTTATAATTTACTTTATTATTAAAGGTACGCCTTATCAATGACTCCATCTTCATGAAGAATTTCTGTTTAGTAAAAACGAACTTAGGATGTAATGGGAACTTTCTGACACTACATCTTTCTGAATGATTAAATTGATGGATGAGGTGAAGTAGTCAGGGACATTTATGATACTAGTTTAACATCTTTCTCAAATTTAGCATATCACACTATTGAGAATACTAATTTTATATGTGACACTCTACTAGTACTTTATAAATTAACTAATTTAATGCCTATAGAAACCAAACATGGCAGGGGAAATTATACCCACTTTACTGATGAGGCAATAGAACGATTTAGTAAACTCTCTAGCTTTTTACAGCTGATAAATGATATGCAACATTCAAACTTTCTTACCTTTTGTGATCCCTTAGTACAATATCTTAACATAGAGAAATCCCAGGGTAGAAATGTGAGTTGCAAAAGACTCTTAAAGCCACTGGGCTTAAATCCAATTTTCTAAGTTTACTTAAAAGCAATATATTTTGCATGTTTATAATAAAACAGTAAACAAGTAACAAAATGAAATGCAACTTATTTATATTAATATTCAAAGTTAGAGTGCCTAAAAATCACTGTTTTTAGAGTTCTTTCATGGTTTAGCTATGCAATTAGAATAATAATAACTGTGGCAGTTTGGATAATTCAGAAAATATATATATATAATTTAGTGTGCCCATTGACAAGGTATTTTAGAGTAAATTTAAATATATAAAGATTGTAGTAGAAAAAAACACAGATGCAAACAAAAGTAAAAAATGTGAAAGTTTTGTCATGTTTTAGGTAAACTAGTCATTGTGTTAATTATTCGTTAAATGACATGCCTTGGTGTAAATTCAGTTTAGTTTGATTTATCTGGGATCCAGCTAGGAGTGAGACTAAGTAGAACTTCAGTGGATGAGCAGCTAGAGAAACAAACGTGGTTGGAAAAAGAAAGAAGAGGCACTTAGAGTATCAATAAGATTGGAGACCTGGTGTCTGAAAAATGGGGTTTGCGCCTTAGTGCTCAGTTTGTGACTGTGCTATTTTTCTATGGCTACTCTAATAAATCACCAAAAACTTGTTCTCTTGAATAAGAGAAATTTATTCTCCTATAGTAGAGGTCAGAAGTTCAAAATCAGTATCATTGGGCCAAAATCAAGGTGTCAGCTGTTCCTCACACCTTCCTGAGACTCTAAGGGGAAATCTGTCTTTGCCTCTTGCAATTTCTGGTGGCTGCTAAAATTCCTTGGCTTGTAGCCACATCACTCCAATATCTGTCTTTCTGGACTCTTCTGTGTTGTCAAATTGCTCTATGTTAATCGATCCCTGTTAAAAGAATACCTGTCAAAAGATCCCTGTTGATTTCATTTAAAGACTACCTGGATAATAGGAGGATAATCTCTTTATCTCAAGATCCTTAATTTAATTATTTCCAAAGTCTTTTTAATTTTAATTATAACATATTTTTAGCTGAATATTGTATTTGTAAAGCACTACCTATTTTTGAAGATTTTTTACTTAGAGGCAGAAGTGTCCAACCAATGACCCTCAGGCTGCATGGAGCCCAGGATGGCTATGAGTGTGGCCCAACACAAAATCATTAATTTACTTAAAACTTTATGAGATTTTTTTTTAAAATATATTTTATTGATTATGCTATTACAGTTGTCCCATTTCTCCCCCATCATTCCCCCCACCCTGCACACCCTCTCCCACCCACATTCCCCCCTTTAGTTCATGTCCTTGTGTCATAAGTTCTTTAGCCTCTACATTTCCCATACTATTCTTACCCTGCCCCTGTCTATTTTCTACCCACTATCTATGCTACTCATTCTCTGTACCTTCCCCCGCCTCCTCCCACGCCCCTGTTGCTAACTCTCCATATGATCTCCATTTCTGTGGTTCTGTTCCTGTTCTAGCTGTTTGCTTAGTTTGCTTTTGTTTTAGGTGTGGTTCTTAATAGCTACGAGTTTGCTGTCTTTTCATTGTCATATTTTTTATCTTCTTTTTCTTAGATAAGTCCCTTTAACATTTCATATAATAAGAGCTTGGTGATGATGAACTCCTTGAACTTGACCTTATCTGAGAAGCGCTTTATCTGTCCTTCCATTCTAAATGACAGCTTTGCTGGAAAGAGCAATTTTGGATGTAGGTCCCTGCTTTTCAAGATTTCAAATATTTCTTTCCAGCCCCTTCTTGCCTGTAAGGTCTCTTTTGAGAAATCAGCTGACAGTCTGATGGGAACTCCTTTGTAGATGACTGTCCCCTTATCCCTTGCTGCTTCTAGAATTCTCTGCTTCATTTTAATCTTGGCTAATGTAATTACGATGTGCTTTGATGTGTTCCTCCTTGGGTCCAACTTCTTTGGGACTCTCTGAGCTTCCTGGACATCCTGGTAGTCTATTTCCTTTGCCAGATTGGGGAAGTTCTCCTTTATTATTTGTTCAAATAAGTTTTCCACTTGTTGCTCTTCTTCCCCTTCTGGGACCCCTACAATTCGTATGTTGGGACATTTAATGATGTCCCGGAAGTTCCTAAGCCTCTCCTCCTTTTTTTGAATTCTTGTTTCTTCCTCGTTTTCTGTTTGGTTGTTAATTTCTTCCTTCTGGTCCACTCCATTGATTTGAGTCCCAGTTTTCCTTCCATCTCTATCGGTTCCCCATGCGTCTTCCTTCATTTCACGTATTGTAGCCTGCATTTTCTCATCTAATTTATGAGCAAAATCAACCAATTCTGTGAGCATTTTGATGACCAGTGCTTTGAACTGTGCATCTGATAGGTTGGCTATCTCTTCGTTGCTTAGAGGAATTGACTCCGGGGTTTTCATTTTTTCTCCAGTTTGAGCCATTTTTGGTGGGGTTTTTTTGTTTTGTTTTGTTTTGGTTTTAGTCTGGTCGCAGCTATTACGTATGAGGGGTGGAGCCTGAATTGTTCCTCAGGGCGGGGGCAGCCCAGTCGCTGGGTTGTGATGCTGTTGGTGGGGGCGGGGTCCGAGAGGGAAGAATGGCGCCTGCTCCGCTCTCTCCTGGACTCCGGTCCCTTCCGCTGCTTCCCCTTCGCCTGGATTATCTGCACACGCAGGCGTGCTGTTACGTAGTGAGGGGTGGAGCCTCAGGCGCTCCCCAGTGTGGGGCAGCCCAGTCGTTCAGTTCTGACGCTGTATGTGGGGGCGGGGTCTGAGAGGGAACAATGGCGCCTGCTCCGCTCTCTCCTGGATTCAGTCCCTTCTGCCACTTCCCCTCTGCCTGGACCGTCTGCGTGCGAGAATGTGGGACCCCCTGGTCAGCCAGCCGCCTTGTGCGTCCTCACTGGGTCTGTGCAGCTGCCCCCCTGTGCCCGGGGACCGCCAGCTGCCGCCTGTGCGCCCGGGGACCGCCAGCCACCGCCTGTGCACCTGGAAACTGCGAGCCGCTGCTACTTGCGTTCCTGGGTCCGCACCTCCACTTTTTCCTACCGCGACTCCGCCCCTCTTACCGGTCTGGATGAATGGTTGTTGGACTTCCGTACAGTTCAATTTTCTATAAGTTCTGGTTGTTTTCTTGTTTCTAAATATTTGTTGTCCTTAATTTTGGTTGTGAGAGGAGGCACAGTGTGTCCGCCTATGCCTCCATCTTGGCCGGAAGTCGAGATTTTTTTTATGATATGTGTCACAATACCATGTAAAATAAATGTACCTATGCTCTCACTATTTGTATGAAAGCACAGCTTCAGTTTTAAAGTGGTGTGCAGCTTCCTGCATGTTATCTTCCAAGAACAGACATTAGACTTGACACCATTACACAATACATGTGCTCCTGGTGACCTAGTGAGACAGCGACTATCAATAATATTACAACCTACCATTGCAATGTTAGGCATTTACTGTTATTTAGAAGTCAGGTAAGCATTTTTATTTGGTAATTGAAGGTAATTCCACACTTCTGGGTGCCACACTCATCATCAGCCATATTTTACAATTGGCCCTCTGCTTTGCTTTGCATCTGCCGCTGAGAGAAGTCCCTTGTCTATTATTCTTTTTTTAATCCCAGAATAGCATCTAAAATATTTCAAAAGAAAAGGAACCCAAAAAAGTAGCCAAAAATTATGAATGAAGGAAAGTTGTTCAGTGAAAAGTAGGAAGATGACTATGTTTTTGTCCAGGCAAATAGTAAGGTGCACTGCTTGATTTGTAGGAAATATGTACAAGTTTTCAAAGATTAGAATTTGAAAAGACATACCCAAAAACATGCTGCCAAATTTAATGTGTATGAAAGACTGTATCATTGGAACAAAATAGTGGAACTGAGAAAAAGTGTTTCTTCTCAACAAGGAGTTTTTCAAAAAGTTACAACTTGAGCAGATTCCATTTTAAAAGCTTATTATGGGTAGTGTATTTAATAGCAAAAAAATCAAAACTATTTACTGGTGGTGAGTTCATTAAGCAATGTATAGAAAGTGTGGCAGATATAATTTGCCTTGAAAAAAAAGGCGGTGTTTCTAAAATCAGTTTGTCTCACTAGACTATAGCCCAGCGAATTGAAGAAGCTGGAAAATCTGTCAAAAGTAGTTTGGAGAGTAAAGCTGCTAATTTTAAATGTTATGCTTTGGTAATGGATGATATTAATGATACTACAGATACAGCTCAACTTCCCATTTTTATTAGAGGTATTGATAATGAATATAATGTCACTGAAGAAATGGCTTCTTAGTACCATTAAAAGACACAATGAAATCAAGAGATTTATATGAAGCAGTAAAAAATATGTTAAAGTGATTTTCTTTGTCCACTGTCCACATATCTGGTTTAGTTACTGATGGTGCCCTGATGATGGTAGGTAAAAGAGAGAGACTTGTAAAAGCAATAGCAGACAATGCAATTGCCACCCCAAAATTGTTTGATGAAGTATCATTGCATAGTACATCAAGAAAATTTATGCACAAAAGCTTTACAAATGGATACTGTCATGCAAATCACCATCAAGACTGTGAATTCTTAAGAGCCAAGAGACTGAAGCATTGCCAGTTCTAGAAATTCCTTAAAAGTATTGATGCTGACTATGATGACATCATTTACTTTTGAGAAGTAAGATGGCTAAATTAAGGCCAAATGGTGGAAAGATTTTATAATTTGCAACATGTTATTATTTATGGTATCAAAAAACAACTTTGTGCTGGAACTTGATGAAAACTAGCTTACAGATTTACGTAGCATTTTTAGTGGATTTAATCACTCATTTAAATGAGTTCAACAGGAAGTTCTGGCCAAGATAGAGGCCCAGGTAGAAACCCTTCACTTCCTCGCACAACCAAAAGGAGGATAACAACCAATCTAAAATCAATAAAAAACCAGAACCACCAGAAAATCAAACTGCACGGAACTCTGACAACCAAGGAATTAAAGAAATAGTCAAACAGAACAATCGGTAAGATTGGCAGACGGAGAGAACTTGCAGCAAAGTGGCTGACCGTGTGGGCGGGGCTAGAGCTCTGCAAGCAAGATGCATTGTTCCCTCTCTGGTTCCTCCCCAACAGGCAGAGCCAAAGAGCAGCAAGAAGGGTTGTCCTGCCCTGGTGAATACCTAAGGCCTCGCCCCCTTGTAACTTAACAGGTATGTTGAGACAAAGAACTAGTGCCCAAATGAAAGAATAGAGCAAAATTCCAGAAAGAGAACTAAGTGATGAAGAGATAGCAAACCTATCTGATGGAGAATTCAAAGCCCTGGTAATCAAAATGCTCACAGAACTGATTGAACTTGGTCACAAAATGAAGGAACAAATGAAGTTTACCCAAAGTGAAATAAAGCAAAATATTCAGGGAACCAACAGTGACAGGAAGGAAATCAGGACCCAAATCAACAATTTGGAACAGAAGGAAGAAATAAACATCCAACTGGAACAGGATAAAGAAATAACAATTCAAAACAAGGAGCAAAAAGAGGAGAGGCTTAGGAACCTCCAGGACAACTTTAAATGTTCCAATATCTGAATTATAGGGGTATAGGAAGGAGAAGAACAAGAGCAACACTCCTCCATTATTTGAAGGAAAACTTCCCCAATCTGGTGAAGGAAATAGACTTCCAGGAAATCCAAGATGCCCAGAGAGTCCCAAAGAATTTGGACCCAAAGAGAAACACACCAAAGCACATCATCATCAAGTTACCCAAGATTAAAGATAAAGAGAGAATCTTAAAAGCAGCAAGAGGAAAGGAGAAAGTTACCTACAAAGGAGTTCCCATAAGACTATCCCGTTGATTTCTCAAAAGAAACCTTGCAGGCAAGAAGGGGCTGGAAAGAAGTATTCAAAGTCATGAAAGACAATGACCTACATCCAAGATTACTCTATCCAGGAAAGCTATTGTTTAGAATGGAAGGACAGATAAAGTGCTTCCCAGATGAGATCAAGATAAAGGAGTTCATCATCACCAAGCCCTTATTATATGAAATATTAAAGGGACTTATATAAGGCATTTAAGATCAAAAACTATGAACAATGACAACAAACTCATAACTATCAACAAAGGGACCTAAAAAAAAGCAACGGAAAAAAAAAACTAAGCAAACATCTAGAACATGAACAGAATTAGAGAAATGGACATCACGTAGAGGGTTTTCAGTAGGGAGAAGAAGAAGAGGAATGGTGGGAAAAGTTACGGGAAAGAAAAAGCATAATTGGTAGTCATAAAATAGATAGGAAGAGGTCAAAATTGGTATAGGAAACAGAAAAGTCAAAGAACCTGTATGCACAACCCATGGACATGAACTAAGGGCAGGGGAATGCTGGAGGGTTGGGGGATGCAGGGCTGAGGGGGATAAAGGAGAGAAAATTAGGAAAACTGTAATAGCATAATTAATAAAATATATTTTAAAAATAAATAAATGAGTTAAACATGCATCTTCAAGGTGAAAACCAACTTATCAATACCATGTTTCAAACCATAACAGCATTCCCAATGAAATTGAAATTATGGCAAGCTCAAATTAAAGCAAAGGATTTTATGCATTTCGACACATTGACTAAACACAGTCCTGTGAACAGTGAAAAATATCCAGCTTGCTTTTCAATTTGATACAATAATTTGAAAACAGATTTCAAGATTTCCAGGAAAATAATCAATATTTTGGTATATCTGCTATTCCATTTTCAGTCTACATAAATATGTTACCTGCTAATTTTCAAATGGAGTGCACATAGCTGCAATCTGACATTCAGCTTAAAAACTTTTTGATTGTGCTTCTTTACTGGACTTTTATGGATTCTATCTTCCCAGAGACAAATACCCCTTGCTTCACAATCACACTTTATTCATGTCATCATTATTTGGCAGCACCTGCATTTTCAAGCAACTATTTTCAAGACTGAAACACATTAAGAGTAAAATTAGAAACAAAATATCCGATGAGCACCTTGAGAACTCACTGAGAATTGCAGCTACTTTTAGGAAACCAGATATCGAAGTACTAGTTTCTCAAATACAATGTCAAATAACCCACTAGTTTTATGCTTCCCTCTTTTCTTTTACCTTTATAATAAAAATATTAAAAAATCATTGATGTTTTATTACTTAGATATGTACATTTCCTATATTAGTGATCACAAACTCAGGACCTGCTCCAGGATTTTAAAAGATTTTTAAAAGGGCCACTGCATAATTAACATTATTATGTGAGGATTTTTTTTGCTTATCTGTGGTGGCAGATATCATGAAAATTATGCACAGGCCATTTTTGACCATCAGTTTCCATCAGTGTTTGTGTATTTAGTGTGTGGCACAAGACAACTCTTCTTCTTCCAATTTGGCTGGGAGACACCAAAAGGCATCTCTCTTTGGCCCAGAGACACCAAAAGGTTGGACACCCCTGCTTTAAGGCTTGGATAGTCAGTGTAATGTATGGGTGGGTCAAAGGCATCCCTACCCTAACCATACTCTCAGCTATTTTATATATACATTTTAATTTTTCAGTTATGATTGGCATAAGTTATTATATAATATAGGCATTATATAATCTTCATAACTCAAGATACTTATTTTAGTCATATGTTCAAGCATGTTTTGCCATATAAAGTAACATTAACAGATTCAGGAATAATGACATGGATTTTTTGCAGGAAAGGCATTATTCACCTACCAAAGGGACATAGTTTAGGATGATATCCATATCTAGATTTATATTCTCCAAATATCAAACACTAACTTTTCACTTTGGAGGAAATAGTATGCAATGAAAGTAACTAGTGTGGTTCATGAATAGAAGCAATGTAAAACTAAGTTTTAGAAATGGTCAGCTTTTATGGATCAGTCCGGTACTACCAGGAGTCTCTACTTCTGATTTGTCTGTCCCTTTAACTGATTGTTTTATTCTGTAAAACTGCCTTACTCTATATTCCTGAATATCTTATTTGGGTTCCTCAAGAAGAAAAGCCTCCAACACAACAGTGTATTAGGAGTACGTGTGTGTTTTTGTTTGTTTGTTTGTTTGTTTGTTTTGGAAGATGTTTTGTGGAGGCTCTTGTATGAGATTAAGGGGGAAAAAAGAGAAAGAAGGAAGATAAAAAATGGTTCACTACCAAGTTCCACTGGGTTTATTTAACTGGAAGTTTAGGAAATGGTATAAGTCCTACAGCTTCATGATATCCCACCCAAAGAGGGAAGGCATTGGAGTGTTTAACCTACCAGCTCCTGTCCGTCGTGAATGAGGGCTCCTCACACAGAATGTTAACTTCCTATCAGTTTTGACCTGTCACATGTGTGTGCACAGAAGGCTATAGAAGCCAAAAAAGTTGCAAGGAGATGCAGGTGTTATCTGATGGAGGCTGAGCCAGCTTGCATGGAAACAATAATGACTAAGGATGTGGGTGGGACATTCGCATTACCTACAATGCTATAACCTCCTGTCATTACCAGCTTGGTGTATCACATTATCTTACTTTCACCATTTAAGTGACAGTGTCTCAGCCACCAGGTCAAAGTTGAAAAATCCTAAGGAAATATTCTGTTAGGGCTGGCAGTTGTCCTTTGGTAAATAAATCCCCGGAATGAGGATTCTTGAGAAAACAAGAAGCCTGTGACCAGCTAGTGTCTCATCTTGTAGGAGGCAGTTTGCAACTAAAGGTAGACACTATTCCCAGAAAAAAACTGTGTTGCTTTTGTCTGTTTTGTTTACATGATATAAAATGGAGGTCAATACTGTGAATGGGACACAAAATTCAGGTATGTTAGTCTGTATGGGTGAAACACAACTCACTGTGATATGTCTGGCTTGATAAGGGATTACAGGGAGCATCTGAATACATATAAAATGGGCTTCAGGGAAGAGGAAGAGAACAAGACTTGGTATGATGGTTCTAGGAAAATAACTTGGATTAAGGTGATCAATTGAGTTTTCCATCAGAATTTAACCAAGGAATTGCCATATAGTGAATAAGCAACTGTGGCATTCCTGTAAATCTAAAATGCAGTCGTGTGCATGTGTTATTCCTCCCTAGACTCACCTTACACACGATATATATTAGGACACGAATAGAACTGGTAGCTCCAGATTCTATCGTTAGGGGCGACAGGAGTCACTAAGCTCTGCTTTCAATGGGGAAATTGGTTTTAGTCCTTGATGAGGCTGAGTTCATAATTTGGAGGCCTCTATTTCTCTAGTATGAGGATTTAGGTGAAGAAGGAAGTAATAATCCTTATTATAATGAGTCTAAAGAGTTACTTTTCTACTATATATTTATTAGAAACTTATTTTAATAAGTTCAAAACTATATGACCTTAAATAATACTCAGTTTTAAATATGCTGCCAATCATTACAGAATCTAAGACAGTTATAGAGACATCAACAAACCTAGTCTAGTTTTAATTACTTTTGACAGAAGGAAAAAAATAACTGAATCAGTTTCAATGTACACTGCTGTAGTAGCACATGTGCAGTCTGCATACAAAGTAATTTTTATAGAATTTTTCTTTTCTGTAGAAGATCTACTACCTTTATACTTTATTTTCATGCTTCTAGGGTTTTCCATAGAACTTTAATGTTTCTGCTTTGGTTTCACAGGATTAAATATTAAACAATATCACTAACTAGATATGGAACATTTACTTTCCAAAGTAATTGGATTGTGGATGAACCTACTGCTACTGCTCATTAGTCTGTAAGCTTATAAGACTTTAACTCTATTCTCCTTTTACAACACTGCAATTTGGAAACTTTCCACAGAGCTGAGAGAAGCTGAAAAATAGTTGAATATGGCCTTACATTGCCTTTGGGATGCAGTGTCATGCTCATCAACAAAGGTGCCATGCCATAGGGGTCAAACTCTAATACACAGCATGCCGAGTCATTCACAATTTCCCACCGACGTATCCATGTCACCATTAGTAATTTTATAGTAGCTTACTTTCCTTTAAGAATTATCTTTAAAGTGATATATATTCATTATAGAAGATGTGGGAAATTGATGAAAATAAGTATAACCTGTAAATCCTCTACTCAGAGATAATTCTGGCAATATTTTCTTAGTTATTATATGTGTATTTTATGTACATGTTATAATTTTAATAAGTATAAATTCAGTTCTGTTTTTATTCTAACATATGATGAATATTTTTCAAATCTTTAAAATTCTTCACAAGTACATTTTATATTGGCTGCCTACTCTTTACTCTTATGCACTATGATGTAGTTAATCATTCATTGCAGGACATTTGGATTGCTTCCAGTTGTGTGCTGCCATAAATAACGGCATAATAAAATCTCTGCACATAAATCATTGTCCTCATTTCTGATGATTTCTTTAGAAGCGATTCATAAATATGGAATTGCTGGACCAACGAGAATGAATATACAGGATTGGGCAAAAGTAGGTTTATAGTTATCATACAAATAAAAATACAATAATTAATAAATAATAATATAAGAATAAGCTCTGTGTTTCATGTACTCACAATTGTAAACCTACTTTTCTCTTCACCTCTTTTTAAAGTTTTGATATCTTTCCAACCCTGCTTTCTTGAAAGGCTTTATGGACATATTTATATACTAATCTTGAGTTTATGGCCAAGCATCTCTCAATACACTCTACCAGATTTGTATGTTAAAAGTGCTTTAATTAATTGTACAGTACTAGCCTAATATTTGAGTAAGTAATGATACCATCACTAGATAAAATAATATGCATTTCATTAAAATTATGCATATTATGTTGCAACATTAAACTTATTGATGATATGCTCTTAAAACAGATGATATAAAATTAAATATACTTCATCATCGCAAATATGGATGCATATCAAAAGATAGCATCAAAATGGTTGGACAAAATGATTAACAATAAAAATAAAACCTAATAATAATAGACTACCATGACAACTGACAGCTTGCTATGTAGTTAATAAACAGCAACATAACACTAAGTACTTAAATTCATTACTTCATTCCATCTTATAATAATCAAGTGAAGGAAGTTCTGAAGCACAAAGATTTTATGCAAAGGTCTTGTAATCACATAGAATGTTAGCTTGGTTCCTAAATTCAAACTCAGGATGCTGACTTCAAATCTACGATTAGCATGATAAGTTTACATTTTAATTCTTTAAATATTTTTCCATTCCCTAAACTTTGTAAAATGCTGAGGCATATTCTGTATGGTAGAATAATGTAAAAGGTTTAATATTTAAGAGAAACAAAAATGAATAAACTTTTTATAGTTTCTTAGAAAAAACAAATTGCTAAAAGCAAATAAAAGAGGACCCATAATACACAGCTCTTAATAGAAAACATGTTTCAATAAACATGAAAAAATAATATTTAACCCAACCTTTAATCAGTGAAATGCAAGCAAAATAGTAAAATAACATCCATTCAACCCAATCCAAGGATGAAGAATCACTGATCACCGTATGTTACTCAGAGTTCACTATTTATATTTTTTAAGACTGTGATATAAATAAATAAACTATGATATTTTAAAAGATTTTATTTATTTTAAGAGAGAGGAGAAGGGAGGGAGAAAGAGAGGGAGAGAAACATCAGTGTGTGGTTGCCTCTCGCCGACCCCTGCCAGAGACCTGACCCACAACCCAGGCATGTGCCCTGACTGGGATTCAAAACTGGGACCCTTTAGTTTGCAGGCTGGTGCTCAATCTACTGAGCCACACCAGCCAGGGCTAAACTATGATTTTAATATAACAAATGTTGAATTTCATTTTGGGGCTGTGAAAAAATGATACATTCATTGTTAAAGCTCTAGGCTTACTCTTCATATAATTAATAAATTTATTTTTCATAAAAACATTAAATCTATTTTTTCACTGAAGTGATGAAATATATTATTTAATTCTTTCAAGATATATTTATTGACTGCCTATCAAGTGCTAGAGGTTATTGTGGGAGCTATAGATGCAAATATATATATACATACACACATATACATATATATATACATATACATGACCATATCCAACAAATAAGCATACTTGCTGTCAGCCATTTTGTATTTTATTATTTTAAAGATTTTATTGTGTGTGGGTTTTTTCTTCCCCCCTAGTGAGAGGGGAAGGGAGGGAGAGAGGGAGCAAAACATCGGTGTGTGGTTGCCTCTCATGTTCCTCTAACTGGGGACCTGGCCTGCAACCCAGGCAGGTGCCCTTGTTACAGAACACGGGCCAAGGGAGACACAATATACTATTACCAAAAAGACCCCCAGTAGGTTCACTTGCCCATCGTCAGAGGAAAGACGTCTCTCAATGCCAGATATTTATGAAAAGGAAAAGAAATGTTTATTTAAAGCTATAAAGACTTAAAGTAGTGACCTAACATCTTCATTAAAATATCAAAGTCATTTAGGTTACCCACAGATGCACACAGTCCTTCCTTCTCCCTCTGCCCTAATTTGGGGTACTGTTTCACAGGAAAAGAAGATTCAGGCTCCCAACACCATCAGCTGTGTCATCATCCAGGATCAAGCCACATAGTTCTCTGCAAAACTGTGGGGGTCTGTACTCTGGCAAAACCCTGTGGTTCTCCCTCAGCAAAACTGCAGGGAGCGGAGGTTGCCACTCTGCCAAAGCTGAGTGGCAGTTCTTTGCTAAAGCTGGATGGTGATTCTCCCTCACGTGGGTGCGGGGGTCCCCACTCTGGCCAAAGCCGCGTGGTTCTCCCCACAATGGCTGCCACATCTCAGTTTAAATTCCTGCACCAATCTTCCTCCGCAGCCCTATTTCCAACTCTTCTCACAATTGTCTACACTTGCCAGCACTCCCATATCCTTCCAGCTTTACTGGGCTGCCATAGTGAGTCTGGGCAGCCTTGGCCCCTTGGTGTGGAGCCAAACATCTCCAAGCTCTCACACAGGCTCTGTAAACAGGGGAAGTTGCCTCCCAGTTAGCCTTGGGTGGAAGTCACTTCCTTCCCTCCCTCTGGCTCAAAGCATGGCCACAGCTATTTAACATATCTATGCAACCAGTTAAAGGTTATAGATATGTTAAAAGACCATACCAGAGGTTAGCTGCAAAGCTGATGCTATAACAAAACAGCTCTGCATGGTCCTGCTCCATGCATCCCTTCCCCCAACTCACACCTGTCGGGGGAAGGGGTGAGAACACCTATATATCTTTCTAATATTTCCTGGACACCTTGAGTTCTGGACCCCATTCCAAATCCCCATTTGGGGCCCCTTTCTTGGCTGTACCCTGTTTCACCCTGACTGGGAACCCTTTGGTGACCCTTTGGTTCACAGGGTGGCACTCAATCTACTCAGCCACCACAGCCAGCACCGGCCATCTTATATTTTAATATAGAATACAAGATATAAGCAAGATAAATCATTAATATATATCCTATTATAAATTGATAAGTTAATACATATATGCCTATAATAAGGCAGAGAAGGGAGATATGAAATATTGGAGAGAGGATACTAAAATTTTAGTTAGCAGGTTCAGAGAAGGCACCATTGAGAAAGTGAATTTGGAGAGGGACTTAATTAAAGGAAATAAAAGAGTGTATCATATGTAAATTTATGGAAAGAAAAATCACATGCAGGGAAAGCAATTCTTCCAAAGACCATGTGGTGGAAGTTTTATTGGTTTATTTATAAAAGGTAGAAAACCCAGCATACCTACAATAGCATAATTATGGGAGGACAACAAGATCAGAGAAGTAATGGGGGCCATGGAGGATTTTGTAATCAAAGTGACCTTATACCCCAGTTTATTCCTATTGTTCTGGTGCAATTATTACTAATGTTGTTTTCACACTCAAGAGTGTCCCAGTTTGGGTAATGAGTCACTATGATTGCAGTGAGGAGTTTGACTTTTACCCTAACAGAGTTTGCCACTGGATGGTTTGAACAGGTGGATGATATGATCTGTCTTAAGCTTCACTTGAATAACTCTGATAGCCACATTGAAAGAAGAGTGAAACAGGGCAAAAGCTGAGGGACACAAGTTTATTATTTAAATTTATTCAAATTTAATAATGTATTTTGAAGCAAACAAAAAGTACCTGGCCCGGATTATGTGTGATGTTTAGTTGTTATGCATTTTTAGTCCTCTTCATCATTTGGAACAATTTGTCATTCTTTGCCTTTCATGAACTTACTAATTTTTGAGTACAGGACAATTGTTTTTTGTACCATATCTCAGTTTGGATTTGTTTAATGTTACCTTTTGTTTATAAGTGATATTGTATATTCTCGGTAGTTCGTGTAAGGGTTTTATAATATCAGTATGTTCCATTACTGGTGATTTTAAATTTGATCCTTATTTAAAGTGATATTTGATTAGTTTTTACAACTGTAAAGTTATCATTTTCCATCAACATTAATAAATATCTTCTTACCCAATAATTTTCACAAACATCACTTAGTTTTGCCTGAATCTATAAGTACCAATATGGTTTTCAAATGATGATTTTCTAATTCCATAAACCTTTTTTACATCTATTAAAGGGTATTCCTCTGTAAGGAAGCCTTTTTTTTTTTTTTTTACCATGTTATCATAGAAAATTGTCTTTACTGTGGACTCAGGTTTAAATTTTAATAAAAAATTTATGAAGGTTTAAAATCACTTCTTTAAAAGATTTTATTTTTAGAAAGAGGAAAAGGGAGGGAGAATGAAAGGGAAAGAAACATCAATAAGTGGTTGCCTCTCATGCACCCCCTACTGGGGACCTGGCCCACAATCCAGGCATGTGTCTTGACTGGGAATTGAACTAGTGACCCTTTGGTTCACAGGATGGCACTCAATCCACTGAGCCACATCAACCAAAGCTAAAATCACTTTTTAATTCTGAAATAGTTTTAGATTTACCCAGTGGAAACTGCTTCAAAGTGTGTCCTTTTGGCAGGTACTCATCATTTTTTTATCTTCTTCACAATTTAACAATACAAAGTGTTACTTTCCATCATGAATTACCCAGAGTATGACATGACCCTGGACACACAAACACACACACACATTGTTATACTGTTAACAAATATTGGAAGCCACTGATTTATCTAATCAAAATAGATAAGGGGCGTGGTAACCCTGGATATTGAAACATCATGCATATGAATAGGTGAATAGTTTGCTTCATATACATAGAGTTTTAAATGGTATCTCTCAGTTCACATGAAAAGAGGAAAACAATCAGCCTCATTCTGCCAAACATTGGCTTTTTGGAGGCATACTTTGAGGTTGTGCCAAACAAAAAGTGCTGCTTGCTGCGTTCATCTCCAATTCTATGCCAAGGAAGACACATTAGAGTTTTGGAATCATAATCAGAGGTTGTGTTTTATGTGTTTTCTTATTCTGGCATAAAGATTCATCACCCTCTGCTCTCTTTAAGTTGTTTCTCTCTGTTGTGCCAAACTCTTGCCTTTATGAGATTCATAAAACTCTTTGAAGCTGGTCTCTAATGTACAGCTTCCTGTTTATATAAGTGACTTTTGAACAGATGCTATTTCTGAGTGGGTATGAAAACATACTGAGGGAGAAGTTAAAGATCATTAATACTGCTGATCGTATTTTTTTAATTTTAATTGTAGTTCTTGTACAGTTCTCTGTCTTTTACTCCCATCCCAGCCCACTGCCCCAGCCTGCTAATCATATTTAGCAAGATAGTATTGTATTTTTTCCTATAAGTTTGCCAAATAATAAATATCCTGGAACCAGTAATTGTGAATACAATATCTTATTGTCAATTGGCAACAGAAAGAAAAGCAAACATAGTTTGACTTGTAAGGATAAGTGCAAATCATTATAAAGGAATGGAGGCTGTATGTTCCATATTGTGCCAAAGTATCAGAATGAAAATTTTTAAAAAAAGAATGAAGGAACTGAGGATGAAAAGAAAGGAAGGAAGGTATATACATATACATGCACTCGTATATTTATTTGCATATCAATATATACGTCAATGTAAATCTATATGAAATGTTATAAATGCATATAAAAAGTATATAAAAACCCTTCCGTTTCTTGATCACGGAACTGTATCTGACCTTAAGCAACTCAGCATTCTCTTCTGTAGAGTCTCTAGAGTCTCACACACTAACATCACATTCTTTAGAGCTCAGTGCTCGCAATGAATAGCTGGATTGATCCTTCAATCTGAAAAAAAATTTTTTTGGCACAACCAGGAAATCAGGAAAGAGTGTGCAAGACTGGTCATATGATAAGAGTGATCCATTTTCTCTCCTCTTTTCTGAGCCCATTAATCAGTCTGTCATGACACTGCCTATGATATTTATATCTGCCTCGAAACAATAAAAGTTCACTTTTTCCCTTTCCAAAAAGTTGCTATGCTACATTGACATTTTCACCCTAGAGGAAAGCCACATTGCACTGAACAGCTGCTGCAAACTGGTTCATTCATGCTAATTCTGCAGAAATTTGCTTACCTGCCATACTCAAAAATAGAATCATAACAATATATTTTAAGACATATATATGACCCACAAAAGGACTTTAAATGCAAATAAAATTGAAAAGAAAAATATGCTCAATTTAATTTGTTTATATGATTAAAACATGTATCAATATTTATCTTCTGAAATTTATAGGTAGAAACTGAGTTTCTTGGGGATAAATAACTTGTCATTTTAGCTTTGTATGTTCTGACCAAAATTGGATCCTTAAAAGGTACACATACTCAAAAGCTGAAATTTTAAACCTTTAAATATAGAATCTTTTAAGATAATATTTAAGGTATATAATTTTTAAGCACACATAGAAGTGTGCTTCTGTGTGTGTGCTAAATCAAGTCTTGTACTTTTTACCTCAATTGGAGTACTTACTGATATATTTTGATTTAAATTTGCCATATTACTACTAGTTTTTCCTTTGTACTGCATGTTTTATGTTCCTTCCTCTTTTCCTTGGTTCTTTAGTAATTGATTTTTCAACTTTCCATTTACACCTGTTAGCTTATTAAGTATACATCCTCTGTTCCTTTAAGAGTTACCTTAGATATTAAAACATGCATTCTTGACCTTTTAAAGTTAATTTTGTGCACCATGTCCACATAAAATTCATAAATATTTTTATAGATTTATTGATTGGTAATTTCACATACAACAATTGCACATGGTTAAGTGTATATTTTCATGAGTTTTGACACTGAGATACAACACATAACAATCAAAATAAAAGAAATTTTTCTCCCCACCAAAAGTTTTCTAATATCCTAATCTAACACTCTATTCCAATCTTCAGGCAACCAATGAAGTGTTTTCTATCAGTATTTGATTAGTTTGCATATTATAGAGTTTCATACAAAAGAAACAATAGAGTAGGTTCTCTTTGTTTCTTTTACTCAGCGTAGTTCCTTTGAGATTCATTCTCATTTTTGTACACATCAATAATTTGTTCCTTTTTATTGCCAAGTAGTAGTTCATTGATTGAATATATCCAAATATGTTTATTTCTTCCTCTGGTAATGGATATTTGGGTTATTTCCAGTTTAGGAATGTTACAAAAAAGGGTCCTATGAACATTTGTATACTCTTTTTTTGTGTATGTGTGGACATATGCTTTAACATTTTTCCATTACTCTTGAATAAAGCTGAGTGTATATGAAGTCTGTCCAGGAACAGTCTAACCATTGTTAATATACCAAGAACAGTTTGTGTGACATTGTTGTCACACAATGTAACCTGGCAGACCAGGAGAGTTGAGTGGAATGTACATACTTGAACAATGATGACTTCACTGTACTCGTCAGAGGGGGGGTAAACATCATTGAGTGAGCATGTGTACTGCATGGCTGTTGCATTCAAAATGACTGAACAATGAGAGCAACAAATTTACAACAAAGTTTTTGTTAAGCTTGAACATCACTCCACGGAAAATATTACAATAATTCAGAATGATGCAGCTATGGGCAACTGAGGATTGGCAGCTTCATCACCACAATGTGCCTGCTCATTGCCATGCGTTATGTCTTGTGCAGAGTTTTTTGGTGAAATATCAAGCCACCCCAGTGACTCAACCCCACTACTGCCCAGATTTCATACCCTGTGACTTCTGGCTTTTCCTAAAACTAAAATCACCTTTGAAAGGGAAGAGATTTCAGACCATTGATGAGATTCAGGAAAATATGATGGGGCAGATGATGGCAATTGGGAGGACTGTGTGAGGTCCCAAGGTGCCTACTTTAAAGGGGACTGAGTCATCATTGTCCTATGTACAATGTTTCTTTTATCTTGTATCTTCTTCAATAAATGTCTGTTCTTTTTCATAGTATATGGCTGGATACCTTTTGGACAGACCTCGTACATACATTGAAACTCATAAAGCAGTTGTATGCTTATCTTTTCACAATATAGTCAATGTTTTTTGCAAAGTGGTTGTTTTAATCTTATGATTCCAGAAATGGTGGATGAGTCTCGTAGCCCCACCCTCTTGCATTACTTGATATATTCAGACTTTCTAATTTAACTATTCTAATGGTATCCCATTCTGATTTTGTGTTTCCCTAATAAATACACTCAATTATTTGCTAATAACATATTTTTGTTAAAATGTCTGTTCAAATTTTGGCATTTAAAAATGGTTTCTTGGTTTTTCAGGTTTTGTTTTATTATTTTTCAAATCCATTGAGTTGTAAGAGATCTTATGTATTTTTGTATATGAGTCCTTTGTCAGATACCTGTTTTGCAAATTTCATCTTTCAGTCTGTAGTTTGTCTTTTCTTTTTCTTAACTGAGTGTTTTGAAGGACGATAGATTTTAATTTGGTGACGTCCAATAAGGAATATTTGTTCTCAGTTGTATATTTTTTGTTTCCAAATCAAGGTGACTAAGATTTTCTGTAATGTTTCCCCTGGAAGTTTTATAGCTTTGGCTCTTAAATTTAGGTTTATGATACATTTCAAATTTTGCATATTATATGTGATAAAGGTTGCAGTTCATTCTTTTTCTTTTTATTCCTTGCACATTCAGAAGATCTGTATTGAATTAGCATGTACAAACCTCTATACTATGTTCTACAGAAAAAGCAAAGATAACTAATTTAAGATTCTGTCCTTAAAGAAATTGTAGTTCAGTAATACAGAAAAAAATAAAGATTAGATTATACATTGTATAGTTGTTTCTTAACACAATATGTTATATACATATTAATGGACTAGTAATTTTTAATTATTGCTTCTTATCTGTTCTTCGTAGAAATTATTTTATGTACTAATATTGACAATTAAATAAGCAATTTCTAACCTAGACATTCAAAATAATATTAGCTTTGAAAGAGTAGTATATCTCTAATTTAAAATGTAATTATAACTTTAAATTTTTGCTTTCTTTTTCTGGGTCCAACCAACAGCATTTATTGGTCCTTTTCATCCTGAGGATTCATTCACTTCACCAGCAATCTCCATTTCATTGCCAAAGAGAAACACAAAACACTAAGGCAACAAGGAATGTCAGGAGCTGCTGTATTTTTTCACTGCTGGAATTGTTTGCGTTTTTGGAGCTTCTGTTATATCTGCTCTGTAACTACAGTAAGATTTGTTTTCTATTGTTTTACCTAGCTATTGCTAAGTTCATTTCAAAGACCTTAAACTTATTTTTTAGATTTTATACTCAAAGTCAGAGATATTTTTAGCTTCTCTAGCCCTCCATTTCAATCTATTTATCAGTATCTTGGCAATGTTTTCAGACAAGTTGAAAAATTTTAGCTTAAGGTAAATAGTTATATGCCTAGTTAGTAATGTATAAATTAAAGCTATTGTTTCAGAAACTATAGGTTAGACCCATCCTGGCTCCTGGGAGAAACAGCCAGCCTCCTGGGGCACTGCTAAAGATTACAGCCTAGGGACAAGTGGAGGCATCCAGGCCATTGTTTTCCAGAGAGAGACAGAAAACCACCTGCCCCTGGGAATAGCTAACTGCCTAGGACAAGAATACTGCAGTTTCTTTCACCTAATTCTCCCTGAATTTCGAACCCCCTCACCGCACCTTGTTTATTTCCTCTTATATAAATGTTGGCCTGAAAAGAAAATGTAAGATGGTCTGTTAGGGTATGTATGAACCCACCATCTTCTCAGATCGCTGGCCATCTGAATAAAGAGACCACAAGGATTCAATCTCTGTCTCTGCTTATTGGGTTTGGCAAGTGACAAGCACCATGAGCTCCGGTGTCTTTGCCGGTTTCACTTTCTTTGTTTCTCTTATACATTTTAGCCAGACTGTGTGACTTCTTGCCTTTCCTACTTTAAGGTAGTCTGTGGAATTGTTCTTAAATCTTTGCCTCTTAAATCTTAGAACAATCCACAGAGACCACAATACTTTTCTTGTATTGTGAAATACTTTTCTATTTCCAAAATAAACAGCCTATCAAATTCTTGTCCTGTAAATAGGGTCATCAACTCAATTCCAGCTGAAAGCAATAGGCATATATTAAGAGACAACTGTATAGTCACCAAAAGATACATAAATGAAATATCATCATATTCAATATAAAAAATATCTTTTTGTCTCCATTAAAAAAATTAATTTTAAAATGTAAAAATAATCTTAAATTTTGAGATAAACCTTGCTTGGTCACAATTTATGTCATTTTACATATGTTTGAATTCCCTTTGCTCCATTTTAATGATAAATTTTATAGCTATATTCATTAAAAATATTAGTCTGTGTTTTTCTCTTCCATTCATAGAACATGCATACTACAGGTTAATGCATGCTAATGAGAATGATGTGAGAAGCCATTCTTCATCTTCTAGAATCTTGAATAATTTATTTATATTTGGCATTATTTCTTTTTAAATTTTTGGTTCAGTTTGCAGTAGAACCGTTTGGGCCTTCTGTAGTACTTTCTGTTTTCTTTTTATTTGCATGTATTTTTTCTCTCTTTTTATTTTTTGGTAGGCAGTGATAGAAAACAATAATTCCCATTTAACAAGACAAAAAACTATGTCTTTTTTAACAAGACATAGTTTTCTATTTCCTGAGTCTTTGCCTTACCAATGCTAACTCTCTTGGTTTCTTCAATTTATGAACTCTACTGCTCAACTCGAGAAGACTTTGAGTCACTGTTCAGATTTCCTCCTGCACTGCATTATGGAAAATTTGTCCAGTCCTGCAGTTTGGTAATCAGAGAATTCCCATTGTTCATTACCCTTTTTCAGGAATCACTCTCTTGTTCTGCCTGTGCTGTAAAGCCTGCAAATACTTGGTTTATGTACTTTTATATTTTCAAAAGTCATTTAATGTGTGGGGATATACCCAGTCATATGCTTCTGTTAGTCATAATCAGAAGCACGAGTATTATAGCATTCTTATTCTACACTAGAGGTTTTCAATCAATTTTAGAAAATATTAATTATTATTCTTTGAAATATTATATCTGCTGCATTTCTTCCACTTAAAATCTGGTAACTCCATTTACACATTAGTTAGATTTGTTACTATGTTCTATAAAGTGCATTCGTTTTCTATTTTTTGACATTTTATGCTTACTTTGGTTGTTTTCTAATAACGTGACTTCCAGTTATCTGATTTTCTCTTTAACTCTGTATAACTTGCTATTAAATTCATCAGTTCATTTCTCAATTTTAGTCCTTATATTTTATTTTACATAATATCTATTTGATGTTTCTTTGTAGTTTCCAGTTCTCAGCCAAAATAATTCATCTGAACATTTATTTTTTAACATAACAGTCAAAATTATTTTAAACGTTTTTCCTAATAACACCATAATCTGAATTTCCAGTGGGATTGTTCTCTATTTCTTTTTCTCTTGGTAAAGTTTTCTTTTTGCATGACTGGATATTTATTGATTGAATACTGCACATTACATTTAAAACTGTAACAACAACTAGGGTCTGAATTATGTTTCACTGCTCAAGAAACATTTCCTTTTGACTCTGACAAAAAGTTAGGCTCAGACTAAATTATCTTTAAAAATATGAGATTGAGTAGATTCACAGGTTATGTTATCAGGGAATAAAATGTCTTCTGCAATGACCCAAGAGCTTTCTAACTTTGCCTTTCTTTTCTGAACGTTTTCTTTCCTGGTGTTGTGCCAGCCTTTATAATCTAGCCTGCATTTGGATACACTGAATATTTTTATAATTTTTCTAACAATGTCATAAAAAAGACAATGAGATTCTTCCTGTGCAACACTTCCTGTGTTTTCATTGTATAACAGATTTCAGGATCACAAAAATGCTTTTTCATAGAAGCGCTTGGGAAGGTTAATAATATCTGCTTCTAAGATTAGAAATAATTGTTTCTTTATATATCTTTGCATCCTTTTATTTCTTGCATCGTGCTGCATTACTTGCACTATGAAACAGATTCTAAATTACTAAGCACACACAAAGCCACACATTTTAACAAGTGCCTGATTTTCAATGTTCATTCCGTGTTAGACTGTAACTGAAATAACACTTTCTGAACCAGTCTTTTTTTTTTTTTTTACCATTAGCATTTGCTATCTAAAGTGCAGATATGGTGCCATCACGACAGATTATGTGGCCTTCCACTATACAGTCCCTTTAAACCTCTATGAGAGAAAGAATATAAAGACAGCCTTTGTGAAAGTGGAAGGAAGGCCACCGACAATGTGACAGGTAGGTAGCTTGTGAAAACAGACTAGCAGAGTCAGGTGTACTTACCAAATGTAAACTGCCAACGAACCGTCACCTACCAAAATGAATTAGACTCTCAAACCAAGAAGGTCTCAAATCTCAAATGTTTAAACATTTAGAAACCTCACTAAGACATCCCACCATGCTATGTTTCCATGGATGCCCCTGCCACGCCTTCAGTGCTGTTCAAAAGTAAGAAAAATGATGACAGATTCTTTATCTTGCATGAATATTTTCTCAGTATAGATCTTTATGGAGGGAAGCAAAAGGGTTGGAGAGAGAAAGAGATTGAGATTCCCTGGAAGATCGCCAACATGTCATATGGCTATATTCACTTCATTTCCATTATATAGTCATGTTGTATCTTTTCCAACATTTTTGTTTTCAAAGTTGTATGCATCTTTTGTAATAAGTCCTATTTTGATTCCAATATTGTTACAGAGACATGAAACGATCCAGACGCAGGGAGTTCACGAAGCACGACTCTTTATTACACACGTGGTCCCAGAGGAGGCAGTCTCAAAATTCTGGGCCCCGATCTCAGGGAAAACTGTTCTTTTAAACATCTTACATTCTGACTTCCGCAGCAGGTGCGGTCGTAAATCTTAACTCCCTTTCCCCCTTTCTTTGATCTATTTCTTTAATGGGGGGGCTCAGAATAGGTCTTGTATCCTGTTATATCTTTTCTTATCAATAGGACTCGTATTCTGCTACATTTCTTTTTACATCAATAGGACTATTTCTTTTCTATATCAATATCATTAGCATAATACACACATTACATGCACCCAAACACAAGATCACGTTGGGTTATTTCTGACCTTGGCAATTGAGGACACATAATTATCTCCTAGCATATTTTCCTTTCTTTCCCTCCCTCTGTATCACAATCCTGTCTTTGTAACTTAACAATAATAATGTAAGAGAGAGGAAGACTAATACCGTATGATCTTACTTTTATAGTGAATCTAAAAAAACCCAAATGCATAGAAAGAGAGAGCAGTTTGATGGTGCCAGGTGGGGAATAGGGGTTGGGAAAATTGGGTGAAGGCAGTCAAAATATACAGACTTTGTTATAAAATCAATAAATTCTGGGGATGTGATGTACCGCATTGTGACCATAATTAACAATACTGTGTTGTACATTTCAGAAATGGTAGAATAAATCTTAAAAGTCCTCATCACAAGAAAAAAACTGTGACTGTGTGAAGGGATGGATGTTAACTTAACTTATTGTGGTAATCATTTTGCAATCTGTCCATAAATTAAATCACATTGTTCACCTTAAACCAATACTATGTTGTATGTCAATTATACATCAATAAATTAGAAGAAATGATACCCTTTGTACTCAAAATGCCTGTCATTTCCTTTCTATCTTCCCATTTATCTTATTTTCTCTTCTATCTTTTCATCATTTATTTCTGTAGTATTTATTGAGGGCAGTGATGTGTTAGACACTCACCTGTTGTGGAATGAACAAGTCTGAAATGACATAGTTTCATCCTGAATGATGGTTTTTCTTCCACAGTCACCTGAAACAACTGGAAGCCACACTTTCTTCCTTCAGAGTATTCATGACAATTTATAATTATACATGTATTTGAATGCTTATGTTGTTTAAAAATTTTGCTGTTGTTCCATCACAGTTGTCACAATTTTTCCTGCATTGATCTCCACTTCCCTGCCTCCCTGCCCTGCTCCCACAGCCAATCCCCGCACTGTTGTCCATGTCCATGCTTACGTTTTATTCTCTCTCCCTGGACTGCAATGTTGAATATATAAACGATGTCTATTTAATTTCAATATACATATATGTGTGCTGCTTAAGAACTTCTCAATAAATATTTGGTTATTGAGTAAGTGGATCGTTAAATGAATATTTTCTTTTAGTTAATTTTGGCTTAGTTTTATTATTTATTAGCATCAAACAAACTCTGAAACATTAGAAAAGGTTTGGCTCAATTAACCTTGTATCTATTAATCAGCCTACTAAGATACAGGGGTGGGCAAAGGTAGGTGGATAATTGTGAGTACATGAAACACAGAGTTTATTTTTGTATTATGTATTTATTATTGTATTAATTCTTGTATTGTTATTATTTTGTATCCTTACTTATGATTTGTCTTTTAAGAATGATGGCTGGTAATTCAACCTACTTTTGCCCACCACTGTATCATAAAGTTATGTTCATAAGGAAATTATAAAATTATAAGCCAGGTCTTTGGTTCAACTGCTGGCACCAAATATGCAGTCGATAAATATTTTAACTTGAAATACAAATCTGAGCTATTTGTCAGGCAATAATCCTACACGTCTGCAGTCTTCAGTTTTTCTCTCACTTTTAGTTTTCTATTTTTAAAAACAATTTTATTTATTTATTTATTTATTTATTTATTTATTTATTTATTTTAAGAGAGAGGGGAAGGGAGGAAGAAACAGAGGGAGAAAAACGTCAATGTGTGGTTGCCTCTCCTGCACCCCCTACTGGGGATCTGGCCCGCAACCCAGGCCTGTCTCCTGACTGGGAATCAAATCAGAGACTCTTTGGTTTGCAGACGACTGCTCATTCCACTGAGCCACACCAGCCAAGGCAACCTTAGTTTCCTATTTGTTTTTACTTATTTATTTCATCACTGAATCCTGAAGATTCCTGAATCTCTAATCATGACCATGTTAACTTCATCTGTTACACTTCTGTTATAGATTGGCTCTTGTTAAAATATAACAGAGAGAGGAAAAAAATTAGAGACAAGAATAGAAACATAAGTCCTATAAATGAGGATTTAGAGCATAAAAAATATAAAAGAGGTATTTAATTATTTGAGAAAAAGGGTGAAATTCTATTCCTCTTAAAGAATAAAAGATTGGTATTGGGTCATTAAAAAACATTTTCTAGAAAAGAATACATCATCATGCACTGATTAGAACCAGAGATCTCTGAGATATCTGTAGATTCCAGAAAGGAGGGGAATGGACTTGCTTTACACCTAGGACTGGATCGTTAAATTAAACTTTTATAATTAGTGATCCTACATAGTTATCAGGTTCACTAAATAATTTCCAGTATATACAGAGTGCCAGTTTGACGAGTAAATTAAGTCAGGTCACCTACCTTTTTTCTTACTTCAGAAAGGGCACACCTACTGTCTTGTTTCTTCTCCCTTCTCACAACCCCTGCCAGCACAAATAGCTATCTAAATTAGCATTTTAGAGGTTTGTTAAAGCTGGTAAGAGAAAAGCAGAAGTACAATTTAACTCCACTTTGCAGAGATAAAGAACAGGTTTAAATAAACAAAAAGCCAACAAATGGCATATCTACATGAAATGTGTTTTCAATTCAAGCCCCCGAGCATGGTCTCCAACCAAGGGAAAAAAAAAACTATAAAATGCTTAGGGGCACATGGATAAAGGTATCTTGGTATTTTGCAGAAACGTGTATTGAGGCCACAGAAGTACATTGAGACTTTGATTACTGTAGATTATTCCCTGTCTTTCCTTGTCCTCTAAGCAAAAGATGTTTAGAACAATCAAAATCTGGTCTTTCAACTAAGTTCTAATGGTAACATTGTGTAGTTAGACAGAGAGCAGAGCTAAAGATAATTCTAAAGCAAATAGAAAGAATGGATTTCTGTTAAACCAGGTATAACAGAAAGAAAGTGCAAGATTTGCCTTGTCTGGTTATTACCCAAAAGGAGAGAAAGGTAAAGAGAAAAGGACAGAGAATAGGGAATCTAAATACAAAGTACTAATGATTACAACAATTTGGAATTTTTCAAAAATTCCAGAAATAGAATATATTAGATGTGAACCTCACTACATATGCAGAATTAATGAATATCAGAATAGAATAAAAATAAATGTCAAATCCAGCAATAAAATGAAAAATAGGATTTCTTTTAAAAACTGTGGAACTATATCAATTTTGGGAAATACATTAATAGAATACATAGAATTAATAGGTCAAAGAGAATAACACATGTTGATGGATTTGCTGTTGATATTATTATGTTTGATAAAATCAAACATCTATGCCTCATTAATATCTTAATAACATACAGTTAAATGTTGTGGCAGACCCTTCTGTGTGGCGTGGGCCCAGCTCCCACTCAGAGCTGCACAGGACCCACACCCACAGGTAGGTTCTCTCGTGGGGAATCAGATTTGCAATATACATAAGCTGCTTTGCTTCTTGCTGAAAACTTTCTCGCTCTGCCAATGCTTCTTGTGATTTCTTAAAATCCATGCTAAACCTTGCAGGGACCAGTGTAACAGGCTCAACCACTTTTGCCTTTTCATTTGCTAATATCCTTCTTCTGTGATGTGATTAGGCGCATTGGCTCCATTTGTTGTAACTGGGGATAGTGAGTGAGGACCATCTTGTAATGTGAGGAGATATAGAATAAAGGGGTGGGAGTAAAAGAAAACTGTACAAGAACAATTAAAATAAAAATTTTTAAAAAAAGGAAAAAAAGAGAAAACAAAATAAAGGCCTGTCATGGTGGAGGCCATGGCTTTTGCTCCCCTCGAAAGAAAAGCCATGCTGTTGTCCTTTTTCCTCCACCAGACTCGGTAGTCCGCATGTATGTTTTTATTTCATCCATAATGATTCGGACACTGCTAGCCAGTGTCTGCATCAAAATGTAAACTTTATGTAAATTTAAATGTAAACTTTTCTCTCTAAGAAAAGGACACTGGAAAGTAGAATATAACATTTTCATAACTGGTAGAAAATTTGAGTGTATATTTGGGAACCTTGAGAGAGGAAGCTACAAAACTATAGGGAAATGAAGAAAGATAATGTAGTGCCTGGTGGTGACATTTATATAGAACAATAATTTTCTAGTCATATGACAGTAAGTTTAGTGCTATAATATTAAAAATATATTTTTGAAAGCAAAAAGTAGTTAAATACTTGGGGAGGAAATGTAGAAGAAATGTTTATGACATATATTAAGAGAATATTAAATACTGCTGAGGTACATAAATGAAAAAATAATAAAGGAAACAACCATTTTTTAGATCAGATAACTCTATATTATAAATATATTATTTCTCCTAAATTTATAAATTAATGCGACTTCATAGAAAATTTTGAAATATTTCTAGGAGCTTGAGGAAATAATTTAAAAGTTCCTCTGGAAGAAATAATATGCATAAGAATAGTCAGTAATGTTCTAGAAAAATGAGAAAGTAGTTCTATCAGATATTAACACATGTTATAAAATGAAAGTAAATAAAGGTATAATATTTACTGGTACAAGAAGAAAAAAAATTAAAAAGAATAAGAATCCAGACTGAACAACTGGATGATGAAAGAGATTAGAAACTTCAAGTTAACTACCTAACATTGCTCTTATACAGATACGTACATATCACACATTATATGAAAAAATGAAGTCCATGTGTGTCTAATATATAAATGAAAAAAATGAATCACAAATTAATAGAATAAGATATGGTTATATATTTTGAACATTATAATGAAAAATCTGTCAAAATAATAAAAATCAGTAATACTAAAAGAGAGATGGATAACTTTGAATAAAATCAAATTAAAACTTGTTAAGCTTATATGAGCAAGCATTAAAAAATGAATTTGGCATACATATGAAAGACAAAGAGTTATCATGGTTAATGTACCCAGAAGTAGCTAATACTTATTATTTTGCTATTTTCTTTAGCTATGATGTTAATATGGTAAAAGTATACTGTTATTTTTCACATTTTATAAATGAGGATAACAAAATTTAAATAATTTTTAAATTAGTTTATAAAAGTTATATAAGTGAGTAATGAACCCAGGATGTGCCAACATAGAGAAAATAAAATAACTTAGTGGAAAATTATTACAAAATAAATTTACAAAGAAATACATATAGATATGAAACAAAATTATGTAAAATTAGAAATGATTAAAACAATATAATATAATAAGACAGTCATTTATCCTAACAGTTTCAAAATTGAAAAATATATTAAATGCAGGTTTACCTTTAGAAGCAATCACTGTATTTTTTAGACAAATTTTATACAACAAAACCTAAATGTTTATTGTTAGATAAATATTATGCAAGTATAAATTACCATAAACTTTTTAAAGGGTATTGTGTCACTGCTGTATATATTAAAATATGTCTAACTTTCTTTCATAACAACTTTATTTTTAGAAATGATTCTTTCTGAAATATACATGCAAGTACATACAGATGTAGGTATAAGAACATCTCATTTTTTAGATAACTATAATAGGAAAAATCTAAGGTAGTCTAAATGTCCATCAAAACTTTGGAGAATGTATCCTAAGAATCCCAAAACACCAATCAGAAATAATATATGCACCCATATGTTCACAGCAGCACTATTTACAATGGCTAAGATCTGGAAACAGCCCAAAACAAAAAAACTGGGACATTTACAAAATGGAATACTAAAATGAAGTTTTTTAAAGCTTTTCAAAAAGATTATAAATCTGCATACACCGACACATAAACATGTCTACACCTCTTAAGAAAGAAAGGAGTCAAGTTAAAGTACAAGGTCTAAGGAGAAAATGGAGCCCAGCCCCCTGGGCCTGCAGGATCCAGTAAGACCTGCAAAACCCATTTTGTGGGTTTAAAGTCAGAAGGGGGCTTCAGACCCCCACTCTCCCCACCCCTCACCAAGAGTAAGACAATAAGACCTGGACTGTGAGAAAACCAGAGATGGATCAGAAAGAAGTCAGAAGACGAACACCAATAGCTGAGACAAATTTCGCTTTGCTCTCCTTCAGAACTTGCATGTTTTTTAAAAATTCTCTTCCTTCTGTTTAATTAGTTTTTGATTTGATTTTATTGTTTGATTTGTTTTCTTTATTCTTCCTTTCACATTGCATTTTAATTTTTCTTCTTTCACTTGACTCATATTCCAATAACACAATAATCTTGGTCTTTTACTGTTTATTCTTTTATTCATATTATATATTTATCATATGATTGTTATTCCAAATTCCACACAGCACCCTTCCCTGGTCTTAATCCTTTTCACTATCTTGCTGAGCTTCATGACTGTTGCGGTTAACTCTATTTTCTCACACACTATGCCAAGGTTCTATCCCTTACTCTCAATATTTCTCCACCTAACCTCACATGAGTGCTCTGCTTTCTAAAGTCAGCTCACATTCTTTTTCCCTTCTAATAAGATTCTTATCTCTTTTTCACCTATTATAAAAAGTGGTTAGTTTGGTGAACTATCACAGTAATTGGTGGAATTCTCCAAAGTATCTCCTATTTGTTCACTGTTAGTACTACTATAAATCCCTGCTGCCTTACTCCACTTCACCTTTGCCCTAGCCCTAATCAGTTGAGTAAGGAATTTTATCTCATTGTTTTCTCTTTCCCTTTTTTCTTTCTTCTTTTTTCTCTCTCTCTTTCTCCCCCAACCCCAACCTGGGCTTCACCCCTTACTCTTATTAGTTTGCTTCCCCCATCCTCTCAAAATCATTTTTCTTTACTGTAGACATCTCATATTCACTTTTTGCTTTTCTATGATATTCTTATTTCCATTCCACCTTTATGAAACTTCATTCAAGTGTCATTGCTATTGACCCTGCTATGGGTTTTCTGCAGTTTTGCTACCATTGGTACCTTTTCAATTTTACTTCAAACCTCATAGTATGCTCTTCCCTCTTCTTACCGTATTTTTCCCATTGACCTTTTGTGTTTTAATTACATTGTAAATTTTGTTCTCTGCCTTTCTTCACCTTGGTTCTATCCCAACTGTTATCATTTCTCCTCCCTCTTACCACACAACAACATTTTAGCCTCTTTTAGTCATCTCATATTCCCTTTGTCATATCAAATAATTTCCACAATCCCTCTTCACCTTTATTAATATTAGTTCAATTGTGGTTGAGCAGCTGATGTGGTAGGGGGTTTCTTTTTGCTGGTGTAGGTTTGGTGGTTTGATAATACTGCTTTGTTAACCAAAACCTGTACAACAGCATACAAGACAAGGTGGGAGTTGTGAATATCAGTAAATCTGCTAGAGGAGAGAACCCACCAATAAAGGAGCCACCCAAGGGGTAAAGCCCAAGTACAATAAGAGAGCCCACACAAACAAAAGAAAGGGTAAATCTACAGCATCCAGACAAGGAGATCAAAGAGACCACACCACTGAGTCCCACAGAACTCCTAATAAAGAGTTCACCCTAGGAAGACAACTGGTGAAGCAGAGCAGTAGGGATAATAGAAAAACAAAAAGATTCACCTAAAATGGAGAGACAAAGAACCCACAATTGAAAGGAGTGGAAGACTCTCCAGTAAAAGAAGTAAATAAAATAGAGGCAAGCAAACTATCAGATAAAAAATTCAAAAGAATGGTTATAAGGATGCTCAAGGAACTCATTGACAATTACATGGAACTGAGTGAGAACTACAACAGAATGAGAAAGGAACTATAGACAAGAACCAGGAAGAAATGAGGAATACAATATCTGAAATAAAAAATACACTAGAAGGAATTACAAGCAGCCTGGATGAAGCAGAGGGACCAATTAGTGAGCTGGAAGACAAGGTAGAAAGAAATACCCAGGTAGAGCAGTAGCATGAAAAAAGACTAAAAAAAATATGAAGATAGCTTAAGGGAAATGTAACACAACATGAAAGGCAACTACATTCAAATCATAGGAATACCAGAAAGAGAAGAAAGGAGGCAAGGAATAGAAAACCTGTTTGAAAAAAACACTGTCAGAAAACTTCCCAAACATGGAGAAGGGAAAGCCACACAAGTTCAGGAAGTATAGAAAGTCCCAACAAGATGAACCCAAAGAAGCCTACTCCAAGACACATCATAATTAGAACACCAAATTTTAAGACAAAGAGAGAATCTTAAAAGCAGCAAAGGAGAAACAGGAAATAACATACACGGGAGACCCAATAAGAGTAGCAGCTGACTTCTCAATGGAAATGCTCCAAGCCAGAAGGGAATGGCAAGAAATATTCCAAGTAATGAAAACCAAAGCTTGCAACCAATAGCATTCAATCCAACAAGGCTCTCAATTAAAATGGAAGGCCAAATAAGGAGTTTCCCACACAAAAGAAGCCCCAAAGAATACACCTCCTCCAAACCAGCTCTTCAAGATATGCTTAAGAAGAGGAAGAAAAACTGCGAAAGAGAAGAACAAAGATACAAAAGGGAAAATGAATAAGCACCTATCGATAATAACCTTAAATGTTAATGGAATAAATGCTCCAATCAAAAGAGATAGGGTAGCTAAATGGATAAGAAAACATGACCTGGGTATATGCTACCTGCAAGAGACCCACCCCAAAACAAAAGACCTACACAGACTGGAAGTGAAGGGTTGGAAAAAAATATTCCAGGCAAATGGGCAGGAAAAAAAAAAGCCAGGGTAGTAATACTCATGTCAGACAAAATAGACTTCAAAACAAAAGCCATAAAAAGAGACCCAGAAGTCTTGATACTTTGTAATACTCAAGGGTAGAATCCACCAAGAAGACATATACATTATAAACATACATGTACTCAACATAGGAGCACCCAAATTTATAAGGAAATTCTTGGAGGACTTTAAGAAAGATATAGACAGCAACACACTCATAGTAGGGAATTTTAACACCCCATTGTCAAAAATGGGCAGATCTTCCAAACAAAATATCAGCAAGGTATTGTGGCATTGAACAATGCCCTAGATCAAATGGACTTAACTGATATATCTATAGAGAGAGACCAAAAGAAGCAAAATACACATTCTTTTCAAAGGCACATGGAACATTCTTCAAAGATGGACCACATGATAGAACACAAAACAAGCCTCAACAAATTCAAGAAAATTGAAATCATGTATCAAGCATTTTCTGGGACCACAAAAGCCTGAAACTAGAAACCAACCTCAAGGAAAAAGCTCAAAAACACTCAAATTCATTGAATAGCATGCTGTTAACAATAAATGGGTTGATAATCAGATCAAGGAAGAAATCAGAAAGTTTCTGGAAAAAAATGAAAATGGACACACAACAGTCCAAAATCTATGGGACCCATTGAAGGCAGTCCTGAGAGGGAAGTTTATAGCAATACAGGCCTACCTAAAAAAGATAGAAACATTTCAAATAAACAACCTAACCCCACATCTAAACCAACTAGAAGAACAACAACAAACAAAGCCCAGAGTAAAAGGAAGGAAAATTCATTTCCAAAAATATTTGCCCTGGTCCAGCAAAGAATTTGTGAGTTATTTGTTATTTACTTGTACACACAGGGTTATTAATGTATTGTATTTGCATTGTTATAAGCACACATAACTTTATTTTTATTTAAATCTGGATCTTGCCCTGGCTGGTGTAGCTCAGTGGATTGAGCACGGGCCTGCGAACCAGAAGATCGCGGTTCGATTCCCAGTCAGGGCACATGCCTGGGTTGCAGGCCAATTCCTAGCAGGGGACACACGAGAGGCAACTGTACATTGATATTTCTCTCCCTCTCCCTCTCTCCTACCCTTCCCCTCTAAAGATAAATAAATAAAAAATCTAAAAAAAAAAAATCTGGATCTTTATTTGCCACTTAAAAGTGTTTAAAATGTTCTACTCTGTTCACTATGAGTAAGCATTACTATAAAATCATCTATTTACAATGATAGACAATAAACTTAAGTTAATAGAAATCATTATATATCTTATAAAAGGTCAAGTTTCCAGTGTTCAGATATGTTGGGATGGCTATCACTTAAATATTTAGCAAAATTTTTTGTCTGATCTTCAATATAATGGTGTTGCTGATACTAGACAGGTACTCAAGGTGTAAATAACCATAGTCCTAGGTAAAATATCAGGCAAAAAAAAGTTTTATAGCATTGGACAAGAGACAGTATAATTTCTGGGAAGAAGGAGGCTTTGGTGATCTCTGTAAGTGCCTTTACTCTCTACCTGGGGACAGTTTTCCAAATGTGGGGCAGAGAATTGAACTCAAGTAGGACCTAGCATTTCTACTGAAATCAAAAAGATTCAGAATTTGAAGCAGCTGAAGAAGTTGGGCAGAGAAGCAAAGAGAAGTGAGTCAGGGGGCCGAAGACTGTGTGAGGTTCACTGTAATTCCCTGGATTATGATAGGCTGCACACATGCAGAATGAGATTGCTGTAAACAAGGGCTTTTATAAATGTGCAAGGAAGCAGAAGACCTAGAGACAGATAGAATCATGCTATTCTCCCGGCTTGAAGATGGAAAACGGGCACAGGAACTAAGAAATACAAATAGACTCCAAAACTTGGAGAAGCAAACTTTTCTCCTGGAACCTTCAAAAGGAACCCAGCCCTGCTAACACCTTGGATTTTTCCCAGTGGAAGCCATGATCTACAGGACTGTAAGACAATAAATTTGTATTGATTCAGACAAGTATGTTTGTGATAATTTATTACAGGAGCAATAGGCATCCATTAAACTCAGTGATTCCTCTTGTAGGTATACATGCAAGAAAAAAAATTATATCTACATGAAGACTTACACACAAATGGTCATAGCAGCATTATTCATAATAACCAAAAGGTAGAAACAACTCAAATGCTTATTAAATAATAAATGGATAAACAAAATGGGAAATTTGCATATAATGTAATACTTTTAGCAAAAAAAATAAAGTACTGACACTTGTTATAACATTACACAAAGTGAAAGAAAACATCCACATAAGACCAGATATTATATGATTACATCTATTAAGTATCAAAAATAGACAAATCCATAGACAGAAAAAGTAAATTAGTGGCGCTGGTGGGTAGTATTGAGAAATGGGGAGTTAATGACAATGGATATGGTGTTTCTTTTGCAGACTTTGAGATGTGCTAAACTGATACTGTGGTAAGGGTTGCATAACTCTATATTTTCTTTAAAAAATAAAATTGTACACTTTAAACTCTTGAATTATTTGGCTTATAAAGTTCATGTTAGTAAAGATATTAAAAAAGTAAACTTTAAAAATATAAAGAAAAAGTTTGCACAAGCTGGTGTGGCTCAGTGGATTGAACACCGGCCTGTGAACCAAAAGGCTGATGGTTTGATTCCCAGCCAGGGCATGTGCATAGGTTGCAGAGAGGGTCCCCAGTAGGGAGCACATGAGAGGCAGCCACACATTGATATTGCTCTGTCTCTCCTTCCCTTCCCTGCTCTCTAAAAATAAATAAATAAAATCTTTAAAAATGTAAAGAAAAAGTAAGTACAGCCTTAATAACTAAGCAGATATGGAAAGTTAATAAAGGAAAGACAATTACAAAATGATGGAAATTCTCAAACAGAGAATGAATTGAAAAATTCACTAAATGTGTTTAATGACATACATGAAAAGACAAGTTTCAGTGAACTTGAAAACAGATCAATAGAAAGTATTCAATTTGAAAAAACACACATAAAAAGTATGGATGGATTGAGATACATGTGAAACAATATGAAATGATTTCACATACATGTAATAGGAGACATAGAAGGAGAAGAAAGAAAGAGGCAGAAGTACATTTGGTAAATAGTGGCTGAAATTTTTGAACAAGCAAAAAAAAAATTTACTTTTCAGATTCATGATGCTTAGCAAATAAGTAAGATAAGTATGAGAAAAATAGACCTAGACACATCATGGCCAAACTATGGAAGAAGAAAGTTAAAGATAAAATTCTGAAAGCTGTAAGAGATAACAGACACATTACACATGTGGAAACATATTTGAGAATAACTACTATCATTTTATCAGAAAACATCGGAAAAACACCTTTAAACACTTACAATTAAATAAATAAAAACAAACTCTTCTTTTCAGTTATCCTTGAATTATGCATCCAGTGAAGATATTCTTAAATACAAGCACAAAATAAAAACATGTGTATTAGTTAGCTAGGGCTGCTGTGACAAGGTAACACACATTGGGTGGCTGAAACATCAGATAATTATTATCTCACAGTTTTAGAGGCTAGAAGTCTGAGATCAAGATATCAGCAGGTTTGGTTCCTTCCAAGAATTATGGAAAAAAAAATCTGTTGCATAGAACATAGAAAAATCTCTTACCTAGATCTGGTGGTTTAATGGCAATTTTTAGCTTTCCTCAGCTTATAAAAGAATCACAGCAATTACATGATGTTCTCCCTGTGTGTGTGTGTGTCTATTTCTTCCCTTGGACTTTTCTTCATAAGGACATCAGCCATATATTGGATGAGGAACCAACCCTATTCCATTATGACCTCCTCTTAATGAATTACATCTGCAATAACCTTATTCCCAAATAAGATCACATTTTCAGGTATGGTGGTTACTACTTCAACATGTGAACTGGGGGGACACAACTTATTCTATAACATGTGTAGGGAAACAAAATCAGGGTGCATTTGCTATCAGCATACCTGACCAACAATAAATTAAAAAAATGTTCTTTTGGCTGAAGGTAAATGTCATATAAAAGGAAAATAAGGAAAGAAAAACAGTAAGAAAGGTAAATGGAAATATACATCTACCAAGCTATTATATTTGTGAAATGTGGAGTGGGTTATTCAAGCAGAAACATAGATATATGAAGTACTATATCTATCCCAATTCTCTTAGCCAAGTCTTTGAGACTCTTTTTTATTTTAATTTTATTTTTATTTTTCTACAGCCAGACTATTATATCTCTATATACGGTATTTCAATAAGATTACAAGCTCCAAAGTCAGATTGCTAAAATCAAATATGTCCTTTACCACTGATAAATTATGTGCCCTTGGACAGCTCATGAAATCTTTCTCCTCTATTTTCTCTTCTGTGAAGTAGGGACGAAAATAGCACTTACAAGTTTATGGTGAGGATCAAGTGAGAATTCCCCACTGAATGCTTTTCTCAGTGTAATAGATTGTTATTAATGCTCATTTACTGCTATTACCTAATATTAATATAGACATTCATGTTTTTGTGTGAGATTATATCAGTAGTATCTTTATAGTTATGACCAAAATATAAACAATTATTGACTTTTTACCATGTGTCAAGGAGTTGAAACACTTTATACAGCTTATTGTATTTCTCACCATAACTTTTTAAAGTTAGACATAGTACCCTTATTTAGACCAACGTATTAAAATACTTAAAATATTCCCTAACTCATTTAATATATAAAATAGAATTAAAATCTAAATCTCCTTGACTACAAATCATTATACCATTTTATTTCCAAGAACAAAATACAGCATCCTGTATTCAAAAAACAAAATTGTGAAATTATACAATCACCACACTGAACTACAGGAAAAGCAAGATGACTTAAGCCTCTCCACCCTTACCTAAAAAATTTGGCATCTTCTGAGCAGTACCTATATTTAAAGACTTTCTTATGTGACCCAGATTCTGAATTGTGGGACAGTTTTGACATAAAGCATTTCTTTATTGGCCTCACAAATCATGAACACTGGAAAATTCAACTAAACTTTGAAACATTATCTTCTAACATGTACTTTCTCTTACACTGAGATATAGCAAAAAGAACAAAAACAACTGCAACAAAAATAATATTTTCTCAGGTTCTGTATTCTTCTTTGGGATCACATCTACACTTTGTATACAAAGCTACCCTTTAAAAGAAAAAGGCACAGCTTGGGGCCAAATGCTGGCACTAAACATTTCGGATGATTCAGAAGATGCAAAGCAAAATGACCACAGGAATCTCTCGTGTCATATCTGTATTGCTCATGCCATATATGTCCCCTGATGTGCAATACACCCCCCGATGCCAAGGGCGAAGACCCCTTCAGCCTGCTCTCATCAGCCCTGCTCCCCATCCTCCAGTGGCAAGTCTTCCAAATCCCAAAGTCCTTACATTTCCTGAAGACTTTTAGGAAATAATCTCATAATAAGATTTGAGTTTAATAAAATTATACGGGATTTGTACACACTCTGCTTATTCCAAAAACCTACTTTCCTCTCGAACCTTAAATACACCATAGCAATGACTGTGATGCATCACTGTTTTGGACCCTACAGCTTAGAACCATGTCTCATTCCATTTCATTAACTTAACTCTCTTTCTCTTTAACTCATCTATATATTTTTTCCTTCCAAAATACAATGATGACAACAAAATGTCTGATTAGTAAAGAGGGTAGATACTCTTTATGGTCATTTGAAGATACTATTTATGGTCATATGGTGATATTATGCCATATTTTTGACATAGGCTTTCTGTATTTGAAAGAGAAAAATGAGATTTAACTGAAAGATGATAGATTATATAAAGGAGGACATACAGAGGATCCAGAGACATATGAAAAGATGTTCAGTATCACTAGCCATCAGAGAGATGCAAGTTAAAGCCACAATGAAATACCACTTCACACTGTTCAGAATGGTCATCATAAACAAAGCAACAAACAAGTGTTGGAGAGGTTGTGGAGAAACGGGAACCCTAGTGCACTGTTGGTGGGATTGCAGACTCATGCAACCACTATAGAAAACAGTATGGGATTTCCTGAGAAAACTAAAAATGGAAATGCCTTTTCATCCAGCAATTCCACTGCTAGGATTATGTCCTAAGAACCCAGAAACACCAATCCAAAAGAACCTATGCACCCCAATGTTCATAGCAGCACAATCTACAATAGCCAGGTGTTGGAAGCAACCTAGGTGCCCATCAGTAAAGGAGTGGATCAAAAAACTATGGTACATTTACACAATGGAATTCTATGCAGCCGAAAGAAGGAAGGAGGTGCTACCCTGTGCAATAGCATGGATGGAACTAGAGAGCATCATGCTAAGTGAAATAAGCCAGGCAGTGAAAGCAAATACCATATGATCTCACCATTAACAGGAACCTAATCAACAAAACGAACAAGGAAACAAAGTTTAGCCAAAGACTGAAATTGAGAACAAGCTGACAGTGATCAAAGGGGAAAGGGGAGGGGATAATGGGAGAAAAGGGTGAATGGTTTACCAGAACTATTCTAAAGGACACATGGATAATAACAAGAGAGGGGGTGGAAACAGGAGAGGGAGGTGGGGAGCATTGAGGTGGTGTGGTGGGGTGAGGGGAAAAAGCAGAAAAACTGCACTTGAACAACAATAAAAAATTTAAAAAGTGGAATAAATAGCAAATAGTAGTTATTTATCAATTTTAAATCAATTAAACCTTTTGGAAATTGAAATTGAGTATCTTGCACTATTTTTGGCATCCAGGGACCATGGCAGGTCCATCATAGGCAATCATGGACCTGCTTACACATTATTATTCATTTCAAAGCTTTGATAATCTCATTCTCAAATTTTATGGACTCATTCTCTTGTCTGTGGATCAGACATAAACATGCAGCTGCTATGCACATCTCCGTCTGAATGCATTGTCTCAGCAAATTGTGAGCTTTCAAATTAAGCATTATGGAGCATAAGCACGAATAAGAGAGCATTTGTTTTTCAAATGTCTACTTCCAGACAGCCTGTTTTAATGACTGCATTTTGTTCTTTGATTCCATAAGGGAAAGAAAGAAATGAAAGAATAAGGAAGGAAGGAAGGAAGGAAGGAAGGAAGGAAGGAAGGAAGGAAGGAAGGAAGGAAGGAAGGAAGGAAGGGTTTTAGGGTTGGTTTTGTTTGCTGGGTATTGCAAGGTACAAAAACATAGAGAAACTACATTAAAAGACAATGATGTATCTATTGGTTAAGAGAGGGAAGAGTAGTTTGGCTGCATGTGGAGCTAAAAGAAGAAAAAAGAGTTTTAAACAAAAGGAGCTACTTTCCTACAGCTCTTAGGGTAATATGGTCTCATCTTTATTTCTCTCAGATGCATTCTTAATTATATGCTTACTGGCCTCTGTGCTCTGCTATGCACTTGGGCAAAATGTTTGTCTCAGATAGGAGAATATTTTTTTTTCTATTTTCAGCCACAGGTTTGGGGCACAGACAACTGATTTCTAGTTCTGAAGCCCCTTTACAAAATACTGAGACATAAACTGATTGGCTTTAAGGTCTGCACTTTGCCTAAAGTTGATGGTGGTGGCAGTAGGCTAAGGTTCAAGGGCAGAGTCATGGAGCACATACATTCTTGCTGGTGTGGGTTCAGTGAGAATTACTCAGCACCATGTGGTGGGGCTTGGCAGAGAGATTCTAACACAGAGCACAGGAAAGGCAGGTTTTGCTTTGATGCTGCCCCTTTCTAAAGAGTACAACACAGAAATCAAATCATTTCATATATTTGTGATACTTCTTTCATTTCTTAAGAGAAATTTAAAGGCTAATCAAAATCCACAAAGCTGTAAATAGATAAACAATGATACTGAGGAATAAGTTCTGTAAGAGAGGTAGATACAAAGGACAGCCATCAGAGCTGCTGGAAAACTGCATTTCACAACGAAGATGTACACACTTTTGCAGCTTAATTCTTTGTTTTATCTTTGCTTTATTAATAAAGTTGTAATTAATTCTATATATAAGGTCCCCTTATTTCTGAGATTTTTAAGAGCCTATACTGATGTACAGAAAAAATGTACGAATAGTATGTGTGAGGCTAGATGAAGATTTATGATGAGCATAGTCACAAGACAAACATTACCAGCAGCCTGGAAGTCCCCCTCACGGATCCTTCCTGATGCTACTCCCCAGTCTCCACCGACAGGTAACCACCATTCTGTCTCCTGTCACCAAAACTGTGATGCCTGAATTCGAAATTCATACGTAGGTCTGACTTTTTAACATTGTGTTTGTGAAAACTATCCCATGCTGTCTTTTGTAGCTGAAGTTTGTGAAATTTTACTGCCATCACAAATTTCACTGTTTGACTATACTGCAACATATTTATTCATTACACTCTTGATGGATATTTGGATGGTTTCTATTTTGGAGCTCATATGATAAAGGCTGCTATTAATATTCTGTATATGTTTATTTTACAAAATATATAGGTGTGTTTTAGTTTTTTTTTTTTTTTTTAGTCATTACAATAGTGTGTAGTAATATCTGGTAGTTATTTGATAATAATATCTGGTAGTTATTCGCATTTGCATTTTCTGATGACAGATAATATTGAGTAACATGTTGATAGGTTTATTGGCCAATTGGTTATCATTTTTGATGAGATAGAAAGTGTGCCATTTTAAAATATGAGTTGCTTTTTCTTCTTCTTTCTTTTTGTGAACTTCATTAAAATTAAAGATTTCTATTTACCTATGGACACAACTGTGAGATTACTCGTAAGGCTGGGGGTTGACTGAGGGAGCAGGGATGGGGTGGGCAGGGCAGGGGAGAGCCATGGGGGAAAACTGGAACAGTCACTGAACAGGAATAAATAAAAACACCTTATTGTTTAACATATAAAATCTATTTACCAAAATTTGATTCTCAGTCAAATCTTTAGAATTATGTCTGTTACATAAAATAATAATGCCTCTCTAAAGATATACGCAGATTTACAATATGATAACAGCATTCTGTAGAGAAAAATTTTACTCAAAGCCTTGTATTTTCTTTTAACTTCCATAAGAGATCAGTAATTAATATAGTTTATGTATAATCTCAAAGATAAAAGTCTTTGAAAACTTTTTCTCTGCCTCCACCGCATCAATTATCTTTTTGATAATTCATAGAAAAAGCTTCCCTCAAGTCTCAGAACCAGAAGAACCTGAGCTGGGTAGCTGACTTTGTTTACTCCCATAGGCACTGTGGCTTCTGTGGCACATTATATATCCTTCCTCCCAGCTTTGTTTTCCAGCAAATGTTTATCCCACATGTATAAACTACGAAGAACTCTATGTATTTCTCCATACTAATCCTGTCCCTGTCTTTTCTTTTCCATTTTCTGCAGATATTTCTACTAACTTTATATAAAAAGTTAGAAAGAAATAAGAATATTCCCTATATATGTTTGTATGTAAATACACCATATGTTTTATATACATATACTAATCTAAATATATATAATGTATATATCTAACTAAATATATATGCACATAAGTAAACACATATATACTAAATAAAAAATATAAGGCAAATGTATAATATATCATTATATATATACACACAGGACAAATAAGTTTATATTTGTGATCAGCCTTATTTTTGCAAGAAAAGTGTAAATAATAATTTTATAGTTAATTACCTTAATAAATAATTTCCATTTTTATGTCTCATGGCATAATATTTTTCTCCAGTCTTTGGCCACATGCTTGCTTAACTTTCGTTTCATGCTACAAAGTGCAGATTAGTACTTGAATTGAAGCTGCCTAAAGTATTCTATGCACCATCTTATTTGTTTGCAAAGTTCTTGAACTATGAATAAGGATAAAATTTTAAAGCCAAAGCATGAAAAAGAAGACTGGAGAAAAGCATTTTTATGCTAATGACCGTAGCTATGATTATGAAGCAGAGTGCATGCAGAATGCACCATGGAGATGCTAAATAATATTTATGGAGCATATGGGTCTTGCAAAGCAGAAGCAAAAATGTTCTTACATTTGTTTTGCAAAATTACTTTGGACATTAAGGAAAATGCTGAAGTTTCATTTGATCTGTGGACCAAAAACCCTGACCAAGAACAGGGCTGGGGTTTGTGAGCTTTCCTTTTGCTCACAACAATGTCAGACGGGACTGTGACATGCCAGAGTGATTCTGGATACATTGTCTTTTACTTCTGTAAGGTGCTCTGAAGGGAAAAAGTGGATCAAGAAATAACAGTTTTAGAAAATTTTAAATAGCAAAGTTCATAAAGTTCTTGAGATAGTATGAGTCTAAGGACTAAACAAGTATTCTGTTTATGCAACTTTATCGCTCTTAATTTTATTGTAATAATCCAATGCATCAACAGATATTTTTGAGAGCTGGAAAACACATTTAAAATGAAGATACATAGATATCTCATTTAGTCATCCCTTACGCCTCAGAATAGTACACCATGTATTTCTGGTTAAGTCAGTGTTGGTAGGGGAAGAGTTCATTTACTTTTATTTACAGTAAATAAAGGTTTTATTTACTCAGTTAATAGTAATAAGCAATTGCTAAGTATCAGGTACTATGCTGACATTTTTTTTTTTTTTACCGCTAAGCATTGCAAGATAGATTTTACTCCACTGGTTTTATAAATGAGAACGTTGAGATTCAAAATATCTAGGAAGCTTGTCCAAAGTCACTAATACTAGTAAAACTAAGGCTGAGTTCTGCCTAACCAAAAAGGCCCTGTCCTTTTCAATATACTACTATTTTGTTATTAAAAAAAAGAAAAACAGGAAATAAAACAACAACAGAAGACCTCCAAAACCAAAATAGATCAATCTTAGAATAAATCACCAAATTCCATGAGAGATGTAAAGAACTTTCTTTGAAATAGCATTGGGAAGATAGAACATCACCCCCTGTTTATATTCTGTTTATAGGATAAATTTATCAGGATAATTATTAGATGACTAAACTTAGTTTCTAAACATCCCTGAGTATTTCTGAAGCCCTTGATCACTTTTAAACTATGGATACTGTAGACCTGGAAGTTTACTGCCCTTGGCTAAAGTGTAAAAGTCTTGATAATTTTGAATGAGGCTTGGTGAGAAAGCCAGCTCTTCTGGCCCAAACAAATCAGTCTGTGTATAAAAAGGTTGACAACACTGGGTTTTAAATAGTTAAAAATACATAAAATTATACGCTCATCAGAGCTTTCACATTTTCAAACGTACTTTCCAAATTTGTGGGACAAAACACCTTTCTTCCTAACCCTAAAAAATCAAGGCAGAGTGACAATTGCCATCAGAAAGTATGTAGCTATTTTTTCCTTTAAGGTAAATGAAAAATACCATTGATTCTCTAAACTGGACAATACAGCTGACTGAATTTTTAAAACTTTTGAGAAAGGTATGTACAGAAGGACATATTCACCAGACTATTCTTTTTATCTGAGCTAATGCTTTATTGAGTTTTGTTAAGTTGGTTACATGGGAAATCACTCCTACTCCCTGGGAAATTTAAGTCCATAATTTCTGCTAGTGTAAAACCTAATGTAGTCATTCTTTCCTTGATCATGTATATAAAAATAATCAAGTACTAGACCTTTTATTTCAAGTAATTATTCTTTTTATTAACAATTTTGTAAATGTACTACTAAATAAAACATAATTCATCTTTGCCTATTTGTTGAAAACTTCATAATAATAAATGTTTTCTCAAACAGTTCTGTCTGTTTGTCACTACCAGGTAAAAGAATGAATATTTTATTTGGAAAAAATAATTACATTGCTATTGTTCTGACGAGTTTTCTATTCATGTGATAGGTCTAAATTTACACCAAACTTGGCATTGCTGCTGTGCGTGCAGTCCTAGTAACAAAAAACACAAACACAAGCAGTTAATTATTGTAGTAAAATTTTCTAATTGAACTAAAATAATGCATGCATGGAGATGAAGCTTATATTTATGAGGAAAAGATAATTGAAAGAGCATAGACTTAATAAGCCTGAATAAGAGGAGACATGGTTCAACTTTCCTGGTATTAGTGGAGATATTTACCCTCTGTGGACAACAGCAGTGAGAATGTAATCCCAAGTAGGACTTAACAGAGGAGAAGGGAGACCCTTTGACTCTAAGAGTGACTTCCTTTGCTCACTGATACTGAAACTGTGCAGGGAAATTAGAACAAATCTAAACAGAATGCAGCAATATGCTTTTAGCTTTTCCAGTTCCCCCTCTCCTAGGAAAGCTTAGATGCATATCTAACTTTACAGAGTTGTTTTTTTCCCTCGGAATATCTCTGCAGTGTCTTAAACGGAGTAGACTTTTTTTCTCTTGGAGACTCAGAATGCAAGAGCACCTCAACACTGATACACAACTAAATAATTAAAAGATGATGACTAATAGTTATCATTGTAAACAGCAAATTACAATCTCCATCGCTATTGAACATATATAAATTCATTTTTTATCTTCACAATTGAACTATGTAATAAGTCAGGGAGATTCATTGGCCCCATTTTAAAGATGATAGAACAAAGAATAAAAGAAAGAAAAAGAAAGGCAATTAAAACTTGCTTAACTTACACTGAGAACCAGGAGATGTGCCAAGTATTTTAGATAATTATTTCATTTTTCCTCATTGAATTTGTTGAAGTTGGCATAATTTTCTCCACTTTGGAGAGGAGTAAACTGAGTTTCTAAGAATAAACCACAGAAGTTCAAAATCTTATTCTGGAAGATATCTTTTATTTTCCAACCTGAAAACAAAATATTTAGCTTATTTAGGATTATTTACTTATCCTTAAGTACTTAGTATTTAAGATTACTATTTATCCTTAAAAGATATAGTTTCTGGAATGATCATTAGGTAATGCACACCCAAGGTGAATATCCATTTCACAAGGATGTGCAGAGACACCCATGTCTGAACCATATGATGACATACAAAACCACCCATACTAACCTCTGAGTTCCAAAACTAATTTAACTCTGGGTTTAATACAGATCAAATAACAGAAAATCTAGGAAGATGCAAAAAAACAAAGTATTTTATTGCTCTTAAAAATTTTTGGCAATGTTATCTAGAAGAATATAAGCATTTCTTTGTGAAACTTCTGATTTCAGGTTTTGAGAAGCTGCACCTCAGTTGGTCATTTAATCACTCGATGGAAATATAAAACATATATTGTCAACATCTTAGTCATCAAGACAGATTCCTTTGATGAATCAAATATATGATTTCATCTTTCAGGTTTTAATTGAATCATTTAATTTAATCTTTTCTTCCTTAATGACTTTGTTCATGTATCTAAAAGTAGGTATGCCTAAGAAAGTAATGTTAGTATTCAATGGTTTTATAAATATCAATAAGTTTTGTGGATGATTGTAACCAAATTACCTAGAATTCAGTCTTCAAGGTTAGATTGCATGAGTTTGAATCTCTGTTTCTATAATTTCTGGCTAATTACCTTGTGCATGTTTACTGATCTCTCTGTGTTTATTCCTCCTTAAAATAGGGCTATTAATTACACCAGCATCATCAAGTTGTCGTGAGGCTCATCAGAGGTAATGCTGTGATATACATTGTTTAAGATAGTTCTCAGCCTACAATAAGCATTCAGCAAATATTCATTATCATTATTTTAGTGTTATTATTACTTAACAAATATTTTAATAAAACATATGGCTGTTCTGAGATAGAATCAGAGAATCCCATGCAACCATATTCTCACTAACCTAATTCAGCATTTGGACTTCACCAATCCCTCCACCAAGCTTTACCTAAACTCCTCGTCACCTCCAAAGTAGGTCCAATACATTTTCACAGTTAAAGTTCTAAGAGTTTTTTCCTCATATTGAACCCCAAACTACCTTCATGTAATTTGTATACATGTGTCTGGGTTCTGCCTCCTGAGACTACATGAATACATAGAACGAATTCAATCCCAGAAATGAAGAAAACCCTTCAAATGATTACAGATGGATAGCAAGTTCCTTTTGAGATTTCATTACTTTAGACTGAATATTTTTCATTCTGTTTTTCTACCAATTGACAAGTTTATATTGACTTCCTCAATATGAACTTGTTCTTGCTTATTATTCTGGAAGATTTTGTGTCATTGTATTAGAAGAGACAGCAAAGTATAGAGTGTAGCTCTCAACCATGACTTCACATGAGAATATTTGGAGGACCTAACACTACCAATGCAAGTATCTATATCCAGAGATTCTGATGTAATTGGTTCAGGATGCAGCCAGTCATAGAAAACATTGGTGTAGAAGAGAAAGCATAGAATCTACCATTGGAAACATCTTATGACTGTGTAACATTTTGAGCAATTACTTAACCTTTTTGGGTTTCAGAATTCTTTTGTTCATTTAATCCATAAATATTGTTAAATGCTAACTATGGGTCAGTCATTGTGCTAAGCAGATGGAATCCACAGAAATAAAATGTACTTGTTGTTTGCTAGTGTCAGGATAGTAATAATCGATGTCACAAATTAGAGTGTGTTATACATTTAGATGAGTGCTATAAAAAGAATCATGGTTCTCTGAGACTGGAAAACAAAAACAAGTCTGGTTTAGTCAGTATTACAAATGGGAAGGAGTCTGTGTTAAGCCCAGAAATAAAAAGGCATTCTGACCAGGGAAAGAGAAGCTTCTGTGGTTGAGTCATAGAGGTTTATAAGAAGTAAAGGAAATTTCTTATTAAGGAACAAAAAAAGGTCCCAAGTGGTCCCCTTCATGGAAAACAACTATTTTTTATTTCCTTAAAATTTCAAAATTTTCAGTGATGAACAGTCTGCCTGGAGACTAGGATTTGACATAAAAGTGTTTATGGTGAAGAGTTTGTCCCTGTCCCTTAGGACACTTCCAAATGCAAACCTCAGAGTAGGAAACAGGCCAGGTAAGAAGGTGAAGCAGCACCTCCTGCCTGAAACACTACCTGGTTTGCTGGCCTCTGACCTTCAGGGGGAAACTACATGAAAAAATGCCTCCCCTGAAAAAGGTGTCCTCCATGCTAAAAAAATCTGTTATGACTTGGAGAAAAAGTGGACATTAATTATCAGTTGTTTTGGCCCAATTTGGGAAGAATAAGATTTTTAAAGTTAACAGGATTTCAAGTAAGTGCTTTACAAACCTTAAACTGTGTATCTGTCTTATTAAAAGCATTTTCTGACTCAGTAGTTCTGGAGGAAGGTATGCTTGAGATTCTTCATTTACAACTAATTCTCAGGACGTTTACCAGCAGATCATGCTTTGTGTAGAAAGGATGAAGCCATTGAATACTGTGCCTCATTTTGCTCATCACAAAGGGTTTGTTCAAAATAATTGTCAAAAGTGTCAACTACAGGAATACTAGATTCTGCCTGGTATTCCAGGCATTAAACTGTACTCACTTCCTGAAAAATCTTTGAAGTATGGACATATAAATCTGCTTTCCCTAATGTAGAAATGCTTGAACATTCACCTTATACCCCTCTACACCTGAGTCATTTATTTTATTGGTTTAATGGTAATGCAATATTTTAGGGGTATGAAACCACTTTAAGATTTCTAAACACTCTTTCTATCAATTTACTGGATTGTAAATTGATTGTAAATTGTCAATTTACTGGGTTTTCTGGATCATCCTAGATTTTCTGTTATTAGATCTGTATTAAACCCAGAGTTAAATTAGTTTTGGAACTCAGAGGACTGTGTGGGTGGTTCTGTTTGTGTCATCATATGGTTCAAACATGCATGTGTCTACATGTTCTCATGAAATGGATATTCACATTGGGTGTGTATTACCTAATGATCATTCCAGAATGTCTTGACCATTGACTGAACATGCTTACCAAACCACTGGTCACCAGTTATTCAACACACTCTGAAAAACTGTAGCAATTATTATATCTAAATCATACAATTACTTAGCCAGAAATCAATATTACACTTTTAATATTCCACAGAACTCCTGCTTACTCCTCAACTCTGGAGAGGAAACTAGAAGAATTATATTTAAGTACTTAAAATTTGTGTCATATGCTATGTAAATGCAAAAGTTAGAATATTGTTTTTTAATCTGGGAGTTCATATAGTAACCATTCTCCCTTTACAGTGTAGGATCCCCCAATCAAATTGCAGAAGTAGCCCTTCTAGGGAGTTGAAGCTCTTATTAATTTGAGTCTGTACCTCTAAACTAAGAAGGCAAACGATCTTGCTAGAGTATCTACAGATGCATTCACAGAATATTTGGACCAGAATTACTTTAGAAATTACCTACCTTGCTTCCATATTTGGTATTTCAGATATAAAGGTAATAAAAGGCTGAAGAATTTTTAATACTTGGCCAACTTGATAGTGACAGAGCTGGTGCTATCATAAGTTCCCAAATGTATAGTTCTGGTGACTAGAAATACAGAAATATCAGTTTGATCACTGTTTCTTTTTTACCTGTAAATTGAACATTAAATTATCTAAGACCCAATTTAAGCTGAGTATGTTCTGAATGCATAAAAATCAATGTTAAAAGAATACACATAACTTTTGCGCTTACTCATTTTTACTTTTGGACTGACACCATACAATCTAAGTAGATATTTAGTGAGTAACAGAAAGCTATTATGAGTTAGTAGGATGAATGCACTACTACCTGCATGTCACTGGGTTAATTTTTAATTTCATAATTCAATAGTTCAATTGAAACTGATACTTAATTTTAATATTATCATAAATTATGGATCCCATCAGAGATAATGAGTAGTAAATTTATGACAGACAAAAATGTTACCTGAAATATTTACATTCAGTTAATAAAACCAGAAGCTCTGTTTCCATATACTTTAAATTTTTAAAACAAAAGGTGTGTTAAAGAATTGTGAGGTATAGACAGCTATAATTACCATGCTCATAGAATGCCTGTAGATATTTTTCCCTTTTATAATACATTATGGTTAAGTCCACATTCATACAGAATTTTTTTGTGTGTATGTAGGAGGCAGAGTTTAGGGAATTACCTATTTTTTTGTGTTACAAATTCTATTGTGTACTAAATAAAAACATTGAAGAATTTCCCAAAATACCAATAATGCATATCTCCCCAGATAAAGCATTTAGGTAACAGATGGGACACAAAAAAAAATCTACTTTCTCCTTGACTCTCTGGACAGGTAAGAAATGTTCAAAGGGTTTTTCAGTGAGGTATAGAGGCATAAGGAAGTGAGTATTACTCAACATAAATCCCCAGACATATAAACTGCCCAAATGAGAAAAACAAGCATTTATTTTTTCTCCCATGGATTGCCTCTTCAGTTTACAATGGGGAAAATTGATCTTCTTGGAGCCATAAAAACAATATGGTGTCTCGTTACCATCCCAGAAGGGAGTCAAGGACTGTTAATCAAAGGGCATGTCCGGAACATTTCTTAACATCTCAAAGTTTGTGATTTCCTATATATCTGTCCATTTCCCCATAGAAGAAATAGGCTAAGTGTATGGTTCCCATAGGCATCAAGGAGAGACTAGAGAGATGCTCTTTATATACCGCTAAATATGGAGAATAACCCACAGGGAATATATTGGTGGTGGGAACAGCAAAGTAAGGAGAAAAGGCATTTAGAATGTTAGAACTTGCAGGAACATTAAGGAAACCATGTGGCTCCCCAGTGATTACAGCCCATATTTTATTCCAAACTGAAAAACTGAGATAAATGCAGAATTTCAGGAAAGACAGGCTTTGAATTATTTAAATGAACTACTTACCTGTCCAGACTCAGAGAATTTTCACACTCCACAATGCGCCAACAGAGCATCCTTAAAAATAAACTATATCCTGTCTTAATCTCTCTGAGACAAACACTTCAAACTTAATCAGTTGGAGAATAAAGATGAAAGTATTTTTCTAGGAGAGGGAAAAAGGAACTCCTACCACTGTCTGATTTTGACAGCATCATTTGTTAGATAAAAGCTCCAGTTTGAAAAGAAAGTTGGTAGTTTGCCTTTGCACATTTACAAACTGGACGGAACTTATAAAACTATACAACTTCTGGATATGAAAGTGATGTCAATGCCCCAAAGGCTTTGTTGTTATCATTGCTTTATTGTTGTTTCCACGATGTGACACTGAAAATTATGATCATTAAGGGAGGTGACCTAATCAGGAAGAAAGACCTCAGCTTGCTAGAATGAAGCAGCAACCAGCTGTCAGAGTGTGTGCCTTGGCCACACACACGTTTATATGGAGGCTTCTTGCTGTTTGAAAATTGTCCCCTTCTTTCTAGGTTAGCCTCTATTCTGCTCTCATCCCCCAGTTAGCTTCGCTTTTCAAAACACTCAATCAGAGAACATTGTTTATCAAAACACTTGAAGAATCTGGATGAAGGCCATAGGGTGTGTTTTGCATACTGATTTTTAAAAAATGCCATTTTAATCAGGAGAGGATCTTCAATAAGTACGATCCCCACAGGATTCCAAAGTGAAGAGGAAATCACACTCCATGGATTTTATTTTCTTCCCAGTGCATTCCATCTTGGCCATTAGATTATTGTCTTGAGTCCATGTGAGCGTGCATGTGTTTGGACCTGCACACCAACTGACAATCTCTTAAACTTTTATTATTACTTATGGAATAGTTGGTAGAATATATATTAAGTAACAGAATTTTGGTGAGGATCAGAACAAGAAGGATGAAAAAACTATCTTGTCTTAGTCTGCTGAGGTCATTATACCAAAATACCATAGATTCTGTGGCTTATAAAAAAAAAGAATGGTTTCTTTAAAACTTCTGAAAATTGGGAAGCTCAAGTAGAGGCACCAGAAAACTTGATGTCTGGTGAGAGACCAAATCCCAGCTCATAGACAGCTGTCTTCTCTTTGTGTCCTCAAATAATGAAAGAGGCAAGAGAGCTCTCTGGGGTTTCTATGAAAGGACACTAATCCATTCTTGAGGGCTCTACCCTCATACACATATGAATTCTGGGGGAGCACAGTCTATAGCAGCACTGTTAACATTTAAACCAGATTTTTATTTCAGACTTTTTCCACACATATTTTCAAGATAAATAACATCATGTTATACATCCAAAGTTACAATTTGTTTTATTACACTTTATCATAAACTAACCATTTATTAAGCAAAATACTAAAAGTTTAAATTGTTTTTTGACTTTAAATATTATTTTTGGTTTTTAGTTATAGTCAGCATACAATATTACATTAGTTTAAAGTGAACAACCCAGTGATTAGACATTATATAACTTACTAAATGATCATCCCTATAAATTTTGTATCCATCTGATACCATCCATAGTCATTACAATATTATTGATCATATTCCTTATGCTGTACTTTACATCTAGTGACTATTCTTTAACTACAAATTTGTACTTCTTAATCCCTTCACCTTTCTTACCCATCTTCTCAACCTCTCCCCATCTGGCAACCATCAAATGTTCTCTTATTTATAAGTCTATTTCCCTTCTGCTTCTTCATTTAGCTTTTTTATTCAATTGTTACTAAATATGTATTTATTGCCATTTATTATTCACATTTTTCATCTTTTTTCTTGTTATTAATAAAAAGACCCTTTAACATTTCATGTAATACTGGTTTGGAAGGGTGCCAAATTCTGTTAGCGTCTTCTTGTTTAGAAAAAAAAAAAAATTGTGTCCTTCAATTCTAAATGATAGCTATGCTGGGTAGAGTAGTCTTGGTTGAAGTTCCTTGCTTTACATCACTTTGGATATTTCTTGCCAATCCCTTCCAGCCTGCAAAATTTCTGTTGAGAAATAGGCTGACAGTCATATGGAACCTCCCTTGTAGGTGACTAACTGCTTTTCTCTTGCTGCTTTTAAGATTCTCTCTTTTTCTTTTTGCATTTTACTTATGTGATGTACTTTGGTGTGGGTCTCTTTGGGTTCATCTTGTTCAAGGACTCTCCACTTCATGGACTATTTCTATTTGTAATTACTATTTGTAATTCTATTTCCTTCACCAGATCAAGGAAGTTTCTGTCTTTATTTTTTACATAGGTTTTCAATTCATTGCTTTATCTCTTCTCCTTCTGGCACCCCCTTGATATAAAAGTGGTACACTTGAAGTTATCCCGTAGGCTACTTACACTATCTTCATTTTGTTTGGATTATTATTATTATTATTATTTTTTTGCTGTTATTATGGTGTGTTTTCTGCTTTCTTATCTTCCAAATCTCTGATTTGATCCTCTGTCTGATCTTCTCTACTGTTGATTTCTTATAATGCATTCTTTATTTCTGTCTGGCTCTTTTTTATAATTTCTAATTACATTTTTATGTTTTCTATTACTTTGTTGAAGTTCTAAGTTCATCTACTCTTCCTCTAAGCTCTTTGAACATCCTTATAACCAGTGTTTTGAACTCAGCATCCAGTAGATTGTACAACTCCATTTGTTTAGTTGTTTTTCTGGAGTTTTGTTCTGTTCTTTAACTTGGGACATGTTTTTTTGTCTTCTCATTTTGTCAGCCTCCTTGTGTTTGTTGCTATATATTGGATAGAACTATCTCCTGGGTTTGGTAGAATGACCTAATGTAGTAAGTGTCCTGTAGGGTCCAGTGGCACAGCACCCAAACTGGGCATCCCAGGTGTGGGCTGTGTACACTCTCCTGTTGTAGTTGAGACTTAATTACTGTTGACATGTCATTGGGAAGGATTTATGAACAGTGTGAAGGGCTGCAAGTATTGGCTGTCACCGCCATGGGGAATCTGTGCTGGGTCCCAACAGGACTTACTTCAGAGGGGCTCTGGTGCCTGCTCAGTCTGCCTAATGAGTGCGTCACCTATGGAGGTCGTTGAGTAGTGCTTCAACAACATCTGGAGCTGTTCCTTGGGTGTATTGTCTCTGAGGTGCAGTCCAAGGTCAGCCACCACCTGTGCTTTACCCAGTTCTGCCTGGCATAAACTACAAAGGGATCTGTAGATGCCTGATACATGTGCTGGGATTGGAGGTGCTCAGGAGATGCCAAGCTGTAATATAAGGCATGTTGCTGCTAGGGCCAGCCTTAGGGCCACTTAGCAAGAGGCATGGGGCATCCTGAGGCCATAAGCTGCTTTTTTGAGAAATTTTAGGAAAGTCTGAATCATGAGCCAAAAAAAGACCATTCTAGGAAAAGCCACTGAAAACAGTTTGGGTTGGGCCTTCAAGTTGGGTGTGGCAGGGTCTCAGAGAACAGTGATAACCAGGTTGATGGAGACTCAGATGTGGCATCTGCCCACTGACTCTTTTAGGTGAGGACTCAGAAAAGAAACAATGGCTTCTGCCATCACTTTTATCAGGGGAAAATCTGCCCCTTCAGTTCTAATCTTGATGCCAGAAACTCATTTCCTCTTCGTGAATCCCTGATATCTTTTAAGTTGCTGTTTCAGTGCTGGAGCTCAGAGCAAATATGTCTAAGTAAGTCCTTCTGAGGGCTCTTTTTTTTTTTTTTTAATTTATTTTTGGAGAGAAGGGAAGGGAGGGAGAAAGAGAGGGAGAGAAATGTCAATGTGTGGTTGCCTCTCATCTGGCCCCCACTAGGGACCTGGCCTGCAACTCAGGCATGTGTCCTGACTGGGAATCGAACCTATGACCTGCTTCGCAGGTCCGTGCTCAACCCACTGAGCTACACCAGCCAGGACTACTGAGGGCTCTTTAAAAGGAACACGTAGGTCTCACTCAGTCACAACCCATGCTGGTTTCTGTAGCCAGAAATTATGGAGACTTCTCTTCCTGGCACTGGAGCCCTAGTCTGGCAGGCCTGATATGAGGCAGGAATCCCTCACTCCTCAGGAAATTCTCCTCAGCCGGGATATACCTCCCTGTTTTTATACACCACATCTGGGTGTTGGAGCAACTTGTGTTTTCACCCCTCCTATCAGTCTTGATGTGGCTTCTTCTTCATATCCTTAGCTGAAGGACTTCAACTAGATTTCAGAAGGTTCTAAATAATTTTAAAAAATTAAATTATTAAAAGCACTAATAATTATGATTATATAAAAAGGTAAGGTTGGCATATTATATCACTAAAACATAATACAGGCATAGTTATTATCTAAGATATTTGACACAAACATACACAAATGACTGGAGAATAGAATATCTTAAAAATCAAGAATAAGACAATATAAAATATAGGCAAATAACACTCACAAAAGAGAAAATTTGAATGGTCAGTAAGGCCAAATGAAAATGCTGAGACTACAATAAGAATACTTTAAAACATACACAAAGAAGAATCATTCATACTAGGATATTAACAAAAATATCAAAATCTGAAAATACTAAGTAGAGGGTTTGGGTGAAGATGTGGTACAATTGGAAGTTTTTATCATAGCTATCAGAAGTGCAAATTAACTTATCTATTTTGAAGAAACATTTCTTATTTGTGAAAGTGTAAAAATTGTACATATTCTAAGACAGCATTTCCGCTTTATGCATGTGTACTCTACAAAAAATTTTATACATGGGATGAAAGAATGAACTAAAGAATATGCTTAGCAGCAGTGTCTTCATAGCAAAAAGGTAAAGTTAAAAATGTTTAATAATGCAAGAATCAATAATAAAAGTGTAGAATATTCACATACTATAATACTTAAGTGAATTAATTGGAAATGATTAATTACAACCATGAGTATTAGCATGAATAAATCTTATGATATAATATTGAGAGCAAAAAATGTGTTAAAGTGAATTATGAAAGAGTATATATATATACATGCACATATATTATGGTGACATTTAAAGATTTAAAATGTAAAATATTATGTACTGCCTATATTATATATTAATATATATTGCATATATTAAATTTATTGTTCTCTATATATTTACATATAGCACATGTCATGTATCTCTATCTCATTTTATATATATGCATATATATATACATATAGTATGTCCAGAAGGTCTCCAGTTTGTAATATGAAAAATAAAGACATTTATTGAAAAGATACAAGATATAACAAACATTGTACATGGGACAAATCATGCCTCAGTTCCCTTGAAAGCAGACACCTTGGGACCTCACACAGTTCTCCCAATTACCATTAGCTGTCCCATCATACTTTTCTGAATCTCATCAGTGGTTTGAAATCTCTCACCTTTCAAAGGTGATTTTAGTTTCGGGAAAAGCCGTAAGTTTCAGAGAGCCAAATCTGGGCTCTAGGGAGCACTGAGTCACCTGGGTAATTTGATGTTTTGCCAAAAAACTCTCCCTGAGATAAGGTTGATGAAACTGCCAATCTTGAGTTGCCCCTAGTTGCAGCCTTCTGAATCATCTGAGTAGTCTCTGTGGAGAACTCTCTATGTTCAAGCTTAATGCAAAATTTGATGCAGATTCGTCTTTCTCCTCACTCAGTCATTTTGAATGTGATGGTCACACAGTACACATGCTCACTCAATGGCATCTACCACCCCCACTGACTAGTACAGTGAAGTCATCATTCCTCATGTATGTGAATTCTAGTCCACTCTCCTTGGTTGCCAGATTATGCTGAAGTCGCACAAACAATTCTCTTTATATTAATAATGGCTGGACTTTTTCCAGACAGACCATAGTGTGTGTGTGTACTCAGTTAAAGGTAATAGATACCTTTGGAGTGGATGAAGAGGGATTTATAGAGGGAACATTGGATGACTTAACTGTAACTACAAAGTTTTATTTTATTTTTTAAAGATTTTATTTATTTAACTTTAAGAGAGGGGGAGGGAGGAGGAAAGGGTGACAAACATCAATGTGTGGTTGCCTCTAGAGCATGCCCTCCTGGGGACCTGGTCCACAACCCAGGCATGTGCCCTGACTGGGAATTGAACCAGTGACTCTTTCGTTCACAGGCCGGTGCTCAATCCACTGAACCACACCAGCCAGTGCTAAAGTTTTACTGTTTAAGTAAGAATTGGAAATACGTACACTGAGCTTCACTAAATGCCAGGCTCATGTGATTGTTTCGCATATGTTAATATAACATTTATTCCTCCCAATAACTCTAGGGTTTTGTTTCCAAATTTACCTTTATTTTGCAGATTGGATTTTTTTATTGTTTTGAGAAAGGAGAGATAAGCAACTTGCCTGAGGTCACTCAGCTAGTACATGGCAGTTATGCTTAAAATTGAGAACTCAATTCTCAATCCTCTGTTCTCCTTACTGCACACCCTGCCTCAGTCTGTGCGCTTTGGTAACACAGGTGATGTTCAATTATGCACATTAGACTTATAAGAACTTTAATATTATAACTTATGGCCCATCATTGAGATTTTTGCAGTTTGAGCTCTGAAGATGCTTACAAGGCATAACTTTGCTTGTTTTGGACTCTGAAACTGCCGACAGGGCAGGCAGCCCTCCTGTGCTGATTGTACTGTTCGATAAATCACACCCCTCATGTAGTTGATAAACAACACACCCCATACAGGAGCTGCTTGACCAAAAAAACCTTTGTTCTGTGAGAATGAACAAAAACTAGGATATTGATAAGTGCTTAATTATATTTTACTCATTGTTCTTGCCATTGAAAGTTTAGTTGCTCTCACTAACCAGGAAATGAATGATGTAAGTTTATGACTTTGTTTCAGTAGCATTACTTCTCCATTCAAAAATCCTATCCTACCTTCCACCTCAGAACAGGTCTTTGGTTCATACCAAAAGCTGTGTTCTCTGATTTGGAAATTATATGTGAATAAAATTCTCATTTAATTTATTTTGGAATTTTTGTTGACAGGTCCTTCTGTACCTTTGACATGTCTGAACTATCTCATCATGTGAAATATCAGTAAATGAGACATGGGCACTAATATAGAAGACTGAATTATTCATTAAGGCCTTCAAATTAATCTATTTATATCCATGAAAAGGACAGTGTTCTAGAAAGGCGAGGGCATGAGGTGGGAGTGAAACTGGGAGTTTCATGCCCAACTTGAGAATATAAAGTTAGAAAAATTAAACGGTCAATGGTTCTACACGAAGTGTGATGATGAGAATAGCTTCCTGGCCTGGATCCTATGAATTTGGTACAATTTTACAATTAAAGGGAGAGTTAAATTCTGCCTTTTATGGATCAAAATAATCAAAATCAGTTAGGGACAAGGTCTGAAATCTGTTAAGCCTTTTCCCATTGGGTTCAGAGGGAGAAGTAGTGTCCAGTGGAGCGGATTCAGTAAGCAGCAAGAGAAAGACCATGTCAGGTGCACTCTGTGTTGCCCAGAGCCTCTGCCCACCCAGCCCGCCCATTCACCGCGGAGGGCCACAGGTGTCTGGTGAGTATTCTGTGAGAGGCTGTCAGAATTAGAGCATGAGGAGACCTGATGAAATTGTTGTCTTTGGCAGACATAGAAAAGGGGGAGAGGGAAGGAAGAAACATTTCCTCATCTACTGTGAACTTTTGAGGACAATGAAAAAGATACACTCAAGCAGCATTTCCTTTTGTCATTTGTTCCTTTTGCATCTATGAAGAATCATCTCCTTATGCTACCATCATTGCAACACACATTTTACTTAAATATTTACTTAGTTGCTTATTATATTTCTTGGTTTGGCTTAAATCTGTACTGCTCTACAGGAGCCTTCGTTTTCACATAAACGTGATTATGTATGAATCCTTCACAGCTATGTATAATGTCGATTAAATGTTCAAGAAAATTGAAGCATTTCTGAGATTTGCACAAGAAGAGAATGCATGTGCTTGCATACAAATGCCTTTTTTCTTTTAGGAAACATTTTCTAAATATCAAAAATGCATTTTGCTGCTGATTTATTCTAGTATTAGAATTAATTCTTTACAACCACTGGCATGATCTTTCATTTAAAACATTATTAAATATTTTAATGCTAAAAACCATTTCACTTTTTTCTAATTAAAAAAATGGAGTTGAATCAAATAGCTACATATTATATTTAAAGTTTGTGACTTCAAGCAAATGAATTATTAACAATATTTTAATTGCATGCATAATTTATACCAAAAAATGTTAGTGTTTCTGGACATCACATGAATGTTTCCAAACTTTTTTATTTTTCTGCTCAAATGACCATTGCCTGGTTGAATCTATTACTACAAAATGTGGGACTACATTATCTAAACAGATAACACACACTAGAATTAGGGACAAGACTAAAAGTGTTACCATTAGAATCTGAAATCACTAAGAATCATTGAAAGTGGCTTGCCATTTACAAGGGGATTTTTTCATAAGTGGTTATTTGGATATGTTTTCCTAATAAGACCAGAGTACTTTCCAAATTCATAACATGGTGCTTCCCTCTTCCTGTACCCATTCTGATGGGTTGATGTAGGCAACCTGAAACACTCTCAAGAGGGACCTGCATGCCTGGGTCCCAAGGCTGTGTTATTTGTCATGACCATAGGAATAGGGAGCGGAGACATTCATGCTTCATATTTGTTATGTTTCCAAAAAGTATCCATAGATTCATTAAGGAGTTGTTTTTGTTTATTTTTATTTGTTTTCAATTTCTCAAACATATAGTTTGACAAAGGACTTGTTGTGAGACTATATGAAGGAGTTTTACAAATCAGTAATAGCACAAACATCTCAATTAAAATAAAAATATCAAAAATATGAACAGCATTTCACCAGAGAATATACATGAAAGGCCAAGGAGCATATGAAAAGATGCTTATCGTTAGGGAAAAAAAGGCAACTGAAACTAAATGAGATACCTCTACAAATCTCTCCACTAAAACAAAGAGCAAAGCTGACAGTAGTACCAAGTTCTGCTGAAGATTTGAGACAACAGAAATCCCCACATTGGAAAACAAATGATTTCTCCCAAAGTTAAATATGCACTAGCCATATTACCAAACAATCAAAATCCTAGGCATTTATCTATGAACAATAAAAACATATGTTCATAAAGAAACCTGAACATCAATTTCCATAGCTTTATTAATAATAGCCTCAAATTGAACACAACCCAAATGCTAATTAGTGAAGCCATGGTGACTCCATGCAATGGGATATATTCCTCCACTATAATAGATGATAAACTACTCATACTTTCAAACACATGGATGAATTTCAAAAGTATGTCAAATAAAAAAATCAAAACCAATTACTTCAAATGAATTGATTGCATTCATGTGATATATATTCTAGAAAAGCGAGCTGAAGGACAGAAAACCCGTGGTTGCCAGGTCAAAGGTAGAAGGGGCATGAGGGACTATGGGGGATAACAGAAATATTTTATAGTTAGGTCATAGTAGTGGGTACATGACTATATTCACTTGAGAAAACTCATCCAATTGTATAAATTAGAAGAAGTTGTTTTTTAAAGCTAATAATCTGTTTCACAACATGAAGGCATAGGCCTACCCACTGGAATCTAGTCAGTGGAAGATAAAATGTCTGAATGTGTCAAGGCCAAGAAGAGCTAGTAGGTGGCAAAAACATTCATTGTACTTGGCCAATATAACCCTAAATAGTGATAGCGGATAATCTGCTTTTCTTAAAATTTCTCCTTGCTCTTTTTTTAGGAATTCACCAAGAGATGTTTGACTTTTTTTTGGAGAGCAAATACCGTTAAAAGCCAACCTAAGTATTTTGGTCTGCAGAAGTTGGGGTATTTCCTAATTAATAATTAGAATTCCCTTAGGAACTTGCGATTGTAGTTACTGAGGGTCTACCTTCCAAAGACTGGCCATCTCAAAAAGTATTAACATAATAACATTTTTCAGCCAAAAAAATCTTGAAGTGACCACATCTGTGATTATCTTATTAGACAAATATATTGAATCTTACTCTGCAGCCTCCTCCCTTTACCTTTTCCTAACTGTGGAAGATTAATTTATTCTTCAGGCTACAGACTGCTTCATCAAAATAATCAATATAATCATACAAAAAATAACCAAGGTTGAATGCTTCTTATTGACCGAATTCAGTTAATAGGCCACTAGTGATTATATAAATTCAAATTGGCCAGAAAATTGTTAATGTGTTATAATACCACGTAGACAAGATTCATATACTGTGATATATTAAAACAAGCCTTTTTTATAAAAGTACTTGTCACCACTTCACATAATGGAACTCCTGAATTTGCTCTCTCTCCTGAACACCTTATATGTTTCTCCTGAATGTTTGATTATGCATGTGTTAATCTAAACTTTTGTTCTTTTATTTGGTACTGAATCTTGATATTTATAAGTACCAATTTGCACCCTTGGACATTTTTAATAATTCTGTTAAGGACGCTCCTTTGTCTAGCTTAACCCTCTTGAGGCATTTGAAAAGCAAAATTCCATGACTAGAAGCTGCTGTGCTTTAATTTGTACCAACACATGGTATCAAAGATCGTGAAAGCGATGTTTTCATCCAATTAAACTTGCTAGAAGCTAATGAAAACTGCCCAGAGAATTTCCCTTTGTAAATTAAAGATACACAACGAGGATTGTCACTCGACTTGTTTTCAATTGGCTTTGTATGGCACTAATGATCTTGGTTAGCAATAGCTGTGAGGAGTTTGCATCTGTGAAGGGCAAACCACAGAGGGCACAGAGATTAGCCAGATTTCGGCTAAGCCACTACCAGAGTTTCAATGTTTATTCCAGTCATCTTCAAACTCATTAGGTCTACAAAATTGAGTTGCAAATCTCTGGAGCTCATGCTTTATTAAGAGATAGATAGAATTTCCCTTTTCCAGTTGGACAGAAGCCCTGTGAGGATTCCATTTTTCCCTGGGATAATGTTGGCACATCTGTCGATAGCCCATACCAGAATCAAGAGTCCATCTGAGTGTGAAATAATGTATTAATACAAATGTTATCTTTGAACTTCATAGTCTCGGACACTTTCTAAAATTTAAATTTAGCAATCTGTTAACTTTAGACATCTCTCGTGTAGAAGAACTCTTTAAAATAGCTGGAGTCCTTTTTTGCACGGTGTCAAAGATCTCCCAGTGCTGGCATTTTCCAGTTTGCCCATTTTTCCCCCTCCATAAGCACGAGTTTCATTGGGACAAAGCGGTCACTAGGAAGAGGTGTGCGGTATTTTGCTTTATACATCTTAGCTTTCACAGGGTTGAGACCAAAAAAAAAAAAAAAAAAGTCCAGAAAATATTAGCTTCTCATATCTTGGCTTCCACAGAGTTAAGACAGACAGAGAGGCCCAGAAAATACTAGATAGGGAGGACAAAGTCCCTGAAGCAGCTCGGCTTAGAGCCATGGACTCCAGGCCTGAGGCAGGTCAGATGCCAGGATTTCAAAGGTCATGTAAAGATCAGCCAAAAACAAATTCCAATAGAAGCTAGTTCAGGTGTCAGCAGATTTCACACAGGGAGAACTGGGAATGCTTTGTTCTGGTAACTTGTCTGTCTCAGAGTTGTTCACATTAAAGGAGGAAAAGGGCCAAAATCTTGTTGCACAATACAGTTCATGTACAAGAAAAATATAAAAGCATTTTTAAAAGCCTCATGTCACAACAGTGAGGGAAAAAATACCCACAAATCTCAAACAATTTCTCTAAAATAAAAAAAAAAATGAAACAGTTATCTTGAGAATAAAAGTAATTTATGATCAAATAGTTGTACATTGTATTCCTTACAAAACACCTTTGAGCATATGTTTTAGGTGATGTTGTTAATCTATATAAATTCAGAATTTTTACAATGAAGCAGTTTGTGTATGTGTAAATCAATATTCATTTGAAAGAAACTCTACTGTATTTCAAACAATCTACTTTAATATAGCTCAATGAAATTTATTGAGAATATTTTAATCTATCTCTCAAAACCTCCGTATCCTAGGGACATAGGTGTCTAAATTCTGCATTATCAGTGGGGCAAGCAATAGTATGCCCAAAGTGTAGGGGGCAAAAGAAACAACACGAAAAAAGAAAAACCAGAAACGAAGAATCCTAAACAGAGAAGCTGGCTGGAACAAGGATGGCATAGAAAACAACCACCAGTACATGACCTCATGACCTTGTGCAAATGAGGAAACATTCTGAACCTCGGTTTTGTTATCTCTAGGAAGACAACTTGTTACAAATTGGTTTTATTTATTTCTCAAAAGTGATGTCTTCATAGAGAAGGACTGGAAAATATCTACTTGTTTGCTCCTAGTTTTATTTTCCTAACATTCCCATTTCAAACATAGGTCACCTGTCTAACACCAATTCATTTAATGATACAAAGCTAATAATTGTCTGTGTTCCAATAGCTATTAGTAAAACTCACAATTTCCTAGTCCTAATTAGACTTGCTCCTGAATGAAATATGCAACATACCCTGTATCTTGAAATCTTTGAATTTCCTTTTACATTTAGTAACCTCGAAATTTATTTGGTACAACACTGTCACAACACTTTGTTACTTTTTGTATTAGTGAAGACCAACAGCATCTTAATTATACAATTAAAAGTATGACAAATACAAATAATAAATAATGGCATAAAATGAAACCATTTACTGAAAGCATAGACAGAAACATGTGCCTCAGGAAAACAAAACAAAAGCCATTAATGAATGTTTCATATAAAGCAAATTATAATTTGCAGAAAGCTTTCATTTTTATCTCCTGACAGGGGAAAAGATCTTGAAGTGTTCTTTTAGGCTAGATAGGCTGGAGTTCTGTGACTGTCCAGCTTTTCTACGGTCTAGTTACAACAGTTCCTTTATCCCAATCATGGGATTGTGAATCTATTGAAATTTTGAGGCTGTACTCCTTAAAGAGAGGTAAATGCCAGAGGCAATGGTGAAACTTTACAAATATTTTATATTTAGTCTCTAAGAGAGGTCCATGATCACCTGAATATTTCATTTATTTTATATTTGATATATATGTAATAAAAATGAAACTGATAGATTGATTTCATACTTTTCAAAGTAGTCAGTGCACCCAAAATATAACAAGGCACTATACTAAAGTATTATTGAAGGTTAAAATGGGGAGTATGAGAAGAGGAAAGTTTGCATCAGGATTGCTCTGTGATGGATATTTTAAGTACTAGGTCTGTCCAGAATGTATCCAGCTATGTAATATGAAAAATACAGACCTTTCTTTAAAAAGATACAGAAACACTGGACATAGGACAATGATGCCTCAGTCCCCTTCAAAGTAGGCACCTTGGGACCTCACACAGTTCTCCCAATTGCCATCAGCTGCCCCATAGTATTTTCCTGACTTCACTGTCTGTCTAAAATCTCTTCCTTTTCAAAGGTGATTTTGGGGAAAAGCCAGAAGTCCTTAGGGCATGAAATCTGAGCTTTAAGAGGTCAGAGTGACTTGACGTATCTCCAAAAACTCTGCATGAAATGTGATGCATGAGCGGGTGCATTGTAGTGATGAAGCTGCCAATCACCAGTTGCCCATAGTTGCAGCCTTCTGGATTATCTGAATAGTTTCTGTGGAGGAGGTTCAAACTTAACTCCAAATCTGATTTAGGTCCATTGCTCTCCTTACCCAGTTATTTTGAATGCCATTGACACAGAGTACACAGGCTGACTCAATGACATCTACCACCCCTACTGACTAGTAAGTATAGTGAAGTCATCATTGTTCATGCATGTGCATTCCAGTTCGACCTCTTTGGCTGACAGGTTACATTGATGTTGTGCGAACCATTCTCTTCACATTAACAATGGCTGGACTTTTCCTGGATAGACCTCATATGTCATTTCTATTAATCTTGACTATAATTATATAAAATAGGTATTTATTCCCATAGTGCAGATTATGAAATTAAAGCTCCTAAATCAAGTAAGTCACTAGTCCAACGCTATATAGTTAGAAAGCTGTAGGTTCAGATATTAGCTTCAGGTTAGAAAGCAAATTCAATATCTTTCTAGTAGCATTATTTCCTTAAAAGCCAAAGATCAATTCCGTAGACATTTTGTAGCGACGACAACATGACTTCCTTTTTAACAATCTTTATTAAAGACTTAAATTTTCAACAACAGGTTAGAAACTGATCTTTATTGTTCAAACAAAATGAGCTTTATAATCCTAATTACTACAATAAAGTCAGATAAAGGAGAAAGAAGACTTAAAAAGCCAATTTTTTATATTTTTAATGTTTTATTATTTATGCTATTACAGTTATCTGAATTTTATACCCTTCACCCCTCTCTGCCCAACCTGCACTCCACTTGCACAGTCAATCTGCACACCATTGTCTATATAAATGTGTCCTTCATATATGTTTTTTGATTAATCCCTTCACTTTTAAACACAGCCCCAACCTCCCACCTGACCTCTTACAGCTTTCAGTCTGCTCCAAAATTCTATGTCTCTCATTTTATATTGCTTATTAGTTTATTTTGTTCATAAGATTCCTCCTATAAGTGAGATCATATGGTATTTTTCTTTCACGAATTGGCTTATTTCACTTACATAATAGTCTCAAGGTTCATGCATTCTGTTGCAAAAGGTAAGAAATCCTTCTTTTATTCTATTGCATCATGTTCCATTGCATAAATGTACTATTGAATTTTAATCCATCCATCTACTGATGGGCACTTAGGCTGTTTCAAAATCTTGGCTATTATAAATAATGCTTCTATGAATATATAGGTGCATAAATTCTTTTGAACTCATGTTTCATAATTCTTAGTGTATATTCCCTGTAGTGGAATTGCTGGATCAATAGGTAGTTTCATTTTGAATTTTTTGAGGAAATTCCAAACTGTTTTCCAAAGTGGATGTACCAGTCTGTGTCCCCATATTTAGTGCATAAGATTCTGTTTTCTCCACATTCTTGCCAGCACTCGTTGCTTGTTGAATTTATTAGTGATTATCATTTTGGAAGATATGAGGTGGTATCTCATTGTTGTTTTAATTTGCATCTCTCTGATGGCTAGTAATGTTGAGCATCTTTTCATATTTCTATGGGCCATCTGTATGTCCTCCTTAGAGAAGTATCTATTCAGGTCCTTTGCCCATTTTTTAATTGGATTGTTTGTCTTCCTGGTGTTGAGTTATATGAGTTTTTTAAAAATATATTTTGGAGATTAAACCCTTGTCCAATGTATCATTGGCAAATGTTTTCCCATATAGTCAGTTGGTACGGCTCTGGCTCATGGGATCTGCCACATTGTGGATGAGATATGAGAAATTACACGTACTACCGAGTCCTGTGGAGGAAAAGGGACGACATGGCTTCTCTCTCAAGGGGAGAAAAAGCTGCAGCCCTTGCTTGGACAGGCCTTTATTTCTTTATTTCTTTTTTTGGCACATTGCAAGATTTATGATGTTATTTGGGATTATTTTGGTTCCATATCAGTTTTTGAAATATTTGTTCTAGATCTGCAAAATATGCCATTGGTATTATAATAGGGACTGAGTTGAATGTATAGATTGATTTGGATAGTATGGACATTTTAATGATGTTAATTCTTCCAATCCATAAACATGCTATAACCTTGCATTTATTTGTATCTTCCTCAATTTCTTTCTTCAGTGTTCTATAGTTATCTGAGTATAGGTCTTTTACTTGTTTGTTTAAATTTATTACTAGGTACTTTATTATTTTTGTTGCTATATTAAATGGGACTGCTTTCTTAGTTTCCATTTCTGATAATTCATTGCTGGTGCAAAAATGCCATTGATTTCTGAACATTGACTTTGTATCCTGCTACTTTGCCAAATTCATTTATTAGGTTAAGTAGTTTCTTGGAGGATCTTTTAGGGTTTTCTATGTATATTATCATGTTGTTTAAGAATGATAACAATTTTACTACTTCCTTTCACATTTGGATATATTTTATTTCTTCTTCTTGTCTGATTGCTGTGGCTAGGACTTCCAATACTGCGTTGAAAAGAATGATGAAAGTGGACACCTTTGTTTTGTTCTTGGTCTTAAGAGAAACACTTCCAGTTTTGCCTCTGACAGACTCCGGCCAGCAGAGTACACCTGTTGTGACTGAAGACGAGAATAAATGCACATGCGACAGCAATCCTGTGGAGAAAAGGGGACGGCACAGCCAATCTTTCAAGACGAGAGTGCAGTCCCTAAGAGAGTGCATCTTTCAAGAGGAGAGCACCCCAATCCTTGCCTAGACAGGCTTTTATTGTTTTTCTCAGGTCTTACATCAAAGAAAGATTTATTATCTATTACATAGAATATTATTGTCTACATTTTAGGTACAATTAAGAAAATAAAAATAACATGGAATTGAGAGGATTGGACTCCTGGATCTCCTGTGGGTAGTGCTGTTCAGACTTTAGCGAAGATGGTGGGTGTTTTCACACATCTGAGTCTGTCCCCATTTACTTCCCTGAACTAGGCAGGGTGAAGGCCCTAGCAGGGTAGTAGTGGGGCCTCCAGAGCATAGAGTTTGTGTTTGCCAGCCAAGAGGTTGTTCCTAGGCTCTTCTATGAAAAGTAAACACCTGTCTGTTTTCCAGAAAAGTGTATGGAATGGCCATGCCTTAAACCCATCTCTAATACTGCCTATGTTACTGTCTCCTCAGCAGGGGGTGAAATATATATAGATTGGGGGAAAGTAAGAATGAAAGAAAAAATTCTTTAATTAAAAAGATGCATAGTGGGGCAAACAGGATTTCAAAGGGTGTAGCAAGTGTGATTCGGGGCTAGGAAGCTTCCTGAAACTGTGACAAACAGTTTTCCCACAGAGTGGAGTAATTGTTTTTCCCCTGGGAGGGGCTTGCTCCTCTCAGGAAAAACAGCTCCTCCAGTACGGTGTTATATCCTAGCACTGGGAACCAAGCAGCCACTCCCCCACACCTCTCCCTCAAGCCTCCCTCTCCAGACTCTCCTCCTTGACTGCAGACCCTGCTTCCCTCCCTTTGCCTGAGCCAAAGGTGAGTAGCTGGGAATGAGAAACCTGTGCTGGGCCCTTAGAACAAAAGAAAAGGAAAAAGGTGGTGTTGTCTCTCAGAAGCTCCATCTTTCTCCAGTGGGCAAAAAACCTGTGGCCTTTCACTGCTGGATGCAGCATGGGCAGGTGATCCCAACACTGGCACTCCGTGCTTAAGAACTCTGCATGAGGTCCAGGCTTCACTCCTCTCCAGGGGAAGTTCCCACAGCCATGTGGCCACCGGTGAAAACAGTGCTGGCCCCTTCCGCACCCCTGCCCTTTCTACCAGTCATGAGGTGGTTCCTGCCCATACTTCCTTAAGTATCTCCCTTCAGGTAATTTTCAGTTGTTTATTTTGGGAGGATGTTCCCCTCTTTATTTTTTATTTTTATTTGGTTCTGGGAGGTGGTGTGAGATAAATTCTCTTACTCCACTGACATCTTTCCCCTCTATAAGAGCCATTCTCAAGAGTAACTTCAATTTAGTAAGTACCTAGAAGCAGGCATTCTCTCCTGATTCATATTCATTCTTTTTCATTATCTCTCTCTCTCATCTCTCTCTCTCTCCTTATCACAAAATCCTGTAAAGAAACATGGAAGATATTCATCATGAAATGTTTCTGTGAATAGACTGAACAGTTACTTAAACTGTAGGAAACAAACTAGATGGAAAGACAGCAACATGGACAGATTTCTAAAACACAGTACAGAGTAAATGATGTAAAACAAAAGTAGCACAAATGTAAATCAAAATATGCAGACTCCAAAACCTCACTACACAGTTACAATGTTATATACCGATTCAAGGACCTGTATTTACATACCTCAGCCATTGTCTATAAGTTTAGAAAGGAATCAAGGGTGTGGGTAAAAGAAAAAATGGAACATGAAAAGCAATTCACAAAGACCAATGTTGTTGGGGTGCTATGAACTGAGGAGCTCTTTATTTGATGTTAAATTCTATGTAAATATAATATTCATGTCTTTGTTTCTGATTTTTCAACATTTATGAGCTTGGTCATTCTAATTTTTAAATTGTATTTTCCTATCGACTCGAGGTGACTAATTTTTCTTATGATTTCAGTGAGTTCTGAATGTGAGCTATATTCTTTTGAACTTTGTATAAAGATTTTGAGATGTGGATTTAAAATGAGTTCCTCCATAAATAATGCTGCAATAATCTTGAGAATACCATGCTAAGTGAGATAAGTGAAACCCAAAAAATTAAGAACCATATGATTTCACTCATATGTGGGATATAAAACTGAAGGCAACAAATGAACAAGCAAGAAAAACAAACAAGCCCTGGCTGGTGCAGGTCAGTGGACTGAGTGCCAGCCTGAGAACCAAAGGGTCACCAATTGGATTCCCAGTCAGGGCACATGCCTGGGGTGTGGGTCAGGTCCCCAGTATTGGGTATCTGGGGCAACCACACAATATTTCTCTCCCCCTTTCCTTCCCTTATACTCTCTCTAAAAATAAATAAATAAAATTAAAAAAATAACCAAACTCATAGACACAGACACCAGTATGGTGGTTACAAGAGGGAAGAGGGTTAAGGGTCAGTAAAAAGGAAAGACGGTCAAATGTATGGTGATAGAAAATTTGATTTTGGGTAGTTAATGCACAATGAAATATACAGATGATGTATCATAGAATTGTACACTTGAAACTTAATAATAATCTTATTAACGAATGTCACACCAAAAATTTAATTAAAAGTAAATAAATTTACCAAATAAAAAGAGTTCCTCTATGTCAGGCTTGTGATTCCTTTGACAGGCTTTTGGAAACACTACTACTAACTCTGACTAAAGGACCAGGTTTTAAGTCACATTAACTCTTATTTTTTCTGCATTCTGTTCAGAATTGTCAGAGCAAACCTTATACAAGAGGACCATGTATGTTTAGAATCTCCCTTCATAGATTTCATAGGGGTATTGGTGTGTGGTTGCAGTGGGGTTAGCGTTAAGGACAGTTATATATCTCTTTTTCTGAGAGTGTTGACTCTTGGGAATCTTGGGTCCTGGCTTCATGTGTAGGAATGGTATTTTTAATAGGTTATTCTAATACAGTTCCAGGTTGTGCTTTGTGCCTGCTGCTTAGACACACCTTTAAATATATTTATGCCTCAATCTACTAAAGCTATCATCAAATACCTTTAGGAGAATCTTCAGCTACAATGGTTACTTAATTTCCTCTTGTCCTAAAAATTTCCTCTGTAGTAAGCAGATCAGCTATATGTTAAAATATATGTTTTTATATTTATCCACTATTTTAGATGTTCCTCTCAAGTGGATGAAAGTGAATGCAGCCATAATGAATGTCATTATATAAAATGTAGCTTATCTACCAGATTTTTATTAATAAGAGTCACACTTAAGGTTAAAGAAAGGACATTTTTCCAGGTCAAATTTACATGGAAAAAAGTGTTTGTAACAGATTTTTGCTAAGGGATTATAAATAACCAATACTATCTGTGATTATGTGCTATGTGAATGATTTGCTTCTGATATGGGCAGTTTATGTTTAATGTAAGCATGTACATTGCATCAGCATTTTAGAATATGACATCATATAACCAACTACCTATTTCTAATTCAAGCTAAGAATCATTTATTTTAGTCTTGGAAATAGATTATGGCATGTTGTTGTATCCTGAAATATATTGGGAGGTGTAAAACTACCTCTGCAAACTTTTTCTAAAAGATTTTTAAAAATATAAAATATATTATAAACTAGGATTGACATAAGCATCAGGCAAAAAATGTGATATGGTCCACTTGACTCGCTAACAGCCCTGGAGCCCACCCAATCTGATGTCGTCATTACCTAATGACTAAAAGAAGTAGTTTTCATGTAGTAGGTATTCCAACATGCCAGGCATTGTGTTAGCCCCTTCATTGATACTGAATTAGCACAGCATCTTGCACAAGGAAAACACCCTCATTTTATTATGAGGAAAAATTATCATCAGTAAATTTAGTAAATTTGTTTTGCCGTGCAGTACTGCACATTATAAAAACCCAAGGGAAAAAATGCTGAAAGAACTAATACATAATTATAGTAAATGTATAAATAGATAAATCTTGCTTTATATTTTACCAGTTTCTCCCTTCCTTGAGGTTCTAAATGTTTATTTAATTATTTTATATTTATTTTTAAGCTACAGAATTTCACCCTTTTCTCTTGTCAGTGAGGTGATATGTCTTGGCTTCAAGTACGAGCTCTATACTAAGATTGCCTGAGATTAAATACTGGGAACATCATTTTTAGCTGTGTGGCTTGGGTTAAGTTCTATCACCTTTCTGAGCCTCAGGTTCATCATCTCTGAAATTAAAATAAAGAATAATTCATGGTAATAACTCATCAAATAATTCTATTCTGTGGTTGTGATGTAGTACTGAGGGGGAAAAGTGCCAAATAGTAAGTGTCCAATAAGTGTTAATATACTAATGTTATAAAATGATCTGCCTCCAGCATTCATTTACATGCTATTACTTTTAATGTTGCCTAAACTGAAAATCTGTATTTTATTAGACTAGGTATTAATGTGTGCATTTTGAAAGAACTCTCTTTTCTTCTCAGAAGATATTTTACTGTCTCTTTCTTCCCCCCACCCCCCACAGTGTTTGAATAACTGAAATGACAGATCTGTGAACTCTCCAGTCTGTAAAGTAATTGTATATTGTAGTTTTTGTCCTTAAAAATTCCATTTTCCTTTTTTACACTGTAAGGTTTACAAAAGCAGAAGGAAAAATGGTTTGCCACCCCTTTTATAACTTTATGCCATTAGGAGCTACAAAAAGTAAAAATATTCCACCAAGGCTGTGAAAAGAGAGAACATAGTTCTAAACCTGGGCTGTCCCATTGTCACACATTGATGCTTGGTATGAATGGCTCAGCATATTGGTTATGAGATTCACAAGATGTCAACACTCATGGATTTAGTGGCTGAGTAGACCACTTGGTCTTGTATGGGAAGCCAAGTTTTCTCACACTTGAAAAAACTTCAATGAACTTGCTTCCTAGTGATTATTACAGCATCATCCTTGAATGATGGGTAACAGGAATCAACATAAGTCACTATCATTCTGTGGCTCGCTCTTTCAGTACCAAGTGTGCTAACTTTTCTTTTTTACAGTGTAAAATATTAAAGGGCAAGAAGCCAAAATAAATTACCTTACCTTCTCTACGTCCAAATATAAATATTAAGAAGTTGTCAAATTGACATCCTCAACTTTGTCCAAGTCTTAGGAAAATTTAATTTCTTTCTTTTTCTTCCCTAGTTAGTACCAAGCAATACTTTAAATTAAATGGACATTAGGGAAAATAGGATCCACCACTCTTTACTTTACAGACCACAAAGCTGGACCCCAAAGCCATCCACTTTTATTCAGCTTATGGCAAAGGCTAAACAAACTGTTCCACTCGTTTTATTGAACCCCCATTATGCCATTTGTGAAAATATTTTTCATTTTAATTATTTCACTCATACTTTATTTTTATTTCCTGAAAGACTAGTGATTAAGTTAATCCTGTGGACAATGTAAACAAAAATATCTAGAATGGATTTGGTGATAAGAATATAATTAGAAAAGGGAAAAAGCACTTTCATTCAAGAATTTTACTCACGTGTCAAATTCTTATGATTATATACTATCACAAGTTACACCAATTAAAATGTTCTGGACTAAATTTGCCCTCATTTTTATAGTTACAAAATTATTTGTAGTAAAGGATGAAGGTTAGAAGATCACTGGAGGCAGAGTGAGTGATCCTAGATATTTTCCTCTTTTTTTTTTATATTCACCTGAGGACATGTTTATTGATTTTGGAAACAGGGGAAGGGTGGGGAAAGAGATAGGAAGAGAGAGAGAGGGAGAGGGGGAAAGAGAGAGAGAGATTAATCAGTTGCCTCTCACATGCACCTTGACTGGGGACCAAACCTGCCACCCAGGCATGTGCCCTGACCAGAACCCTTCGGTTTATGGGACAATGCTCTAAACAACTGAGCCATACCAGCTAGGGTCCCTTTGTTTTCAAGAATAATAAAAGCAAGGGCAAATAGCTCATTTTCCATGGCTGTGTCTCTGATACTCAGCAAGATAATGCATTCTAAATACTAAGCACAATACTTGAAACACAGTAAGCACTCAATATGCATTAGTAATTCATATCTTCATCATGATTATTAAAGGAATTAGAGAACTGAATGGATTAATTTACCAGGTCCCAAAGTTCATTTTCTTTTAGGTTCTAGTGGATTCCACTGGATTTGGATTGCATCTGTTTTTGTTAAGTGGAAATCAGATTGTGAATCTCAAAGTATATAAAATATGTCCTCTTTGGAAAAAAAAGTGATTCAGAGATGGAGGTCCCAGCAACATGCTCTTGTCTTCTAAATTTTCAGTATTTAGATGAAAACTTAAACTAAGCACAACCTCTAATAGAAAGGTAACCATTGTATGTTGAAATACAGAATACTTATGTACAGTAAGGTTAATTCCAGCAAATAGTTCCCAGAAATTGGTAGGCATTTTGCATTCTAATTCTTGCAATGTCTGTGTTACTTTTAGGAAATTAAATTATTTTATGATATTTCTGATTACATTTAAATTCATCCATGTAGTGAGAACAATTTTTATGTGATATTCTATCATGATAATCTTGCAAACTTGTCCAGAGTGTCTTAAGGTCTGCTGAAAGAGAGGAGATAAGAATGCTAATTTCACTTATCTTTATACCTGTTTACCTGTTATAGAAAATTGGCTTGTTTTTTTAAAGCTAATTATTGTACCGCATTTTTATGCCTGATACTACATTCAGATATGAATTGTTCTTACAAGTAAAAACTAAATATTAAATGAATCCAAAGGGGTAACTACTGTCAGAGACACCTGCAATTTAATTTTTTCCTGGTAAGAAGCTGAAAGGAGAAAGTCTCTAAGAGAAATTTATTTTTCAATCAATATTCTAACATCATTTACTTAATAAATACTTATTAGACACCTAACACATACCAGGGACTGCTGATACCACAATGAATGAAAAACCTTTCCCTTTTCAAAAATACCAGTTGGCCTCATTTGACAGTGCGGTTGCAGAATAGTGGTACAAGAAAATAAATTAAAAGTGACTCAACCTGAATTATGAAGTCAGATACCAGATATCACCTTTTATGAAGTCTGAGGTTTGATACCGACCAAAGTATGAGAGATTTTACTTTTTCTTTCTTTCTTTCTTTTTTTGGTTGACAGAGAATTTTCAGGTATATTTCATCTTGTATTTCAACATAAATAAATTCCCCACACCTAACCATCTGACACTACTGTTAAAAGCAAAAATAATACATAAGACATAAAATTTTAATCAAATTTAACCTTATATCTTGACAAAACACTAAGTTTTGTTGCAAAAATAATGAAGTTACAGAAAAAATAATTTCCACCTATCATATTGGGGTCAGTTAAAAGTTAGATTTGTTTGGTTGTTTTTAAATTAGCATTTGCTGTCTCTCATTTGCTCTCTCTTCTGTTAACTGGACCACCACTTTTTTCTCTGGGCAACACCCTTTCCACCCATTGGTGGAGAGATGGAGCAGGTGTCCTGGGCTTAAACCCACCTTAGCATTCCATTAACTGTTCATAGAGACAAGCATTGAATTCATCAGAACCACTGAAACAGGATACTACTGTTGATGGAGAACATGCTGCTAAGTGAGATAAGCAAGGTGGTAAAAGACAGATACCATATGATCTCACCTATAAGTGGAATCTAATCAACAAACCAAATAAGCAAGCAAAATATAGCCAGAGACATTGAAATTAAAAACAAACTGACAGTAACAAGCCAAAGAAGGGAAGGACCCAGGGTGGGAGGTGGAGGTGGGTGGACGTGGGAGCGGTGGGGGATACTGGAGACAACTGTATTTGAACAACATTTAAAAAAAAAGAAGAGGAAGAAATCAAATCCTATGGACAACTAATCACAGTCAAACTAGGCTTTACGCTATAGTTAGTCAAATAATTCCCTTGATGTTTGCTTCTCCCTCCTCCCTATACACATCTTTTCTCTAGTCCCTGCTTCAGGAACCCTTGTAATGACTTCCATTTGGCACTGCTGGATTTGAGTCAACTTTTGCTCAGATAAATTCTTAACATTTTTAATATGCCTTAGTTTACTTTTTAACATATGACTAATCATTTTAGATAGTAAAAATAATGAATCTGTACCACATAGTTGAAATAATATTCTAAAGTATCCAGTGGCCTAACCTTCACTTTTTATACAAATACAGACAATACTATGGCAACCTCTTGAATTGGTCTTATATTAAGAGACACTTAGACTATTATTGTATAATTTTTCTAAAACTTTTAAAGGTAACTATAAAATTTCATGTTCTGTGAAAATTAATGTTAGCATAGATATCATTCAGTGGTTCTAATTCAGGTTAAGTAGTTTAATTAAGAATGTAAACAACATCTCTATACATGCTGATTAATTCAGTTGGTCTATGTCATTGTGAAAGATATAGAAGTAAACAAAGTTTACTACCCTCAGAAGATTTCATTATAGTTTTAATTACACATAAACTTCCTTCTTTGAAAACAAAAATATCCAAGAATTATAGATACCTAAACACATATGATCGAAAAAAAATTCTTTGTAGCTAATTTAGATCTTAAAATTTTCTTTGGCTGAAATTATTCAGATAACTATTTGGTTCTTTATTTTCTTTCACCTGTATGGCCATACCTTAAATGATTTGCCCTAAACATAATTAACTATGAATTAAATTGAAATTAATAGAATAATTATTGAGGTTAAATAGATATTTTAATGATTTCTAAAGACACTTATGAATATATAAAGCAATGTTTAGTATGCAGTTATAAACACTCAACAAACATTAATAATCTATTATTTAATAAATATGATTAAATCTCATGAAGATCTAGTTATAAAAGATATGACTTATCCTTAACTGATAATTATTGAAACATATTTTTGGGGCCTGAACTCTACAACAATTAATAATTAACATGCTTACTGATCAATTACCTGTGATGAGTGTTATGTAAACTTACATTAATAAATGTTATATGATATTAAATTAATTCATTTTAAAATTAATACCATGTGGAATTTGTTCAAACTATTTTTGTATTCTTTGTCTATATTTATATAATCTATTATACATACTGAAGTTGACAAAAATAGGTTTACAGTTGTGAGTAGGCAAAACAGTTTATTCTTGTATTATTACTTATAAATTATTGTATCATTTATTTGTTTTAAAACTGTAAACCTAATTTTTCCCACCCTTGCATTTTACTTGTACTTCACACTGATATTTGAATGTCCTGCTGTATCATCATATATGAGATAGGGCACACCCTTAGGGATGGAATATTTTGAAAATGATATCACAAACAAGTAAAGGGCACTAATAAATGTATGAATAAATATATATGATATAAGATATCAATAAAATAAGATCTCTGAAAATTCCCAAATAATCAGAAACTAAATAACATACTACTTAAATAAACAGTGTATCAAAGAAGAAATCAAAAGAGAAATTAGAAAGTATATTAAGCTAAATGAAAATGCTATGATGACAGACACTTTTTGATCTGTGGCTGCTTACAGAGAAGTGGCAAGGGCGGGTGGAACAGGAATGGGAGATTTCAATGCAGCACGAACAGGCATTGGGTTGATGGTTATTATGTTCATTATCTTGATTGTCATGATATTTCAGTTTTATTTGTCAAAAACTTATTAAATTGTACACCTTAAATGTGTATAGTTTATATCAATTATTTCTTAATACTTCTGGTTTAAAAAATTAAGAAATGACAAAGTCAGGGAGCTGTATAGAAGGTAAAGGGGAAGGGATTGCATGCAAAAAGAGGAAGTTGTATAAAGTTAAGAGAATTTGCATATCAGGTTGAGGAAGTTCCCCACTATTCTTAGTTTGAGAGATTTTCATCTGAGGGAATGCTGAGTTTTGTCAAATAGTTTTCCTACATCTATTTACATGATCACATGGCTTCTCTTTCTCTTTTTTAATTATTCTCTTTTTTTAAACTCTTTTGGATTCACTGATATTTTTGTTGGCTTGTATTGATAACTCTTTGTTTTATTATTTTAATGGTTTATGTCAAATTTACAATATATACCTTAATTTATCATAAATACCTTTAAGTGATTTTATACTACTTTATGCATATGATAATAAATTTACAATATTATGCCTCCATTTCTCCCCTCTGAACCTTTGCACTATATTTGTCATACCATTCACCTTTACATATGTTATAATACTAATGCTGCATTCTTAGTGTACTAGTTTCCTCTTTGGATACAATAAATTACCACAAAATGGTGGCTTAAAACAAAACAAATTTATTCCTTTACATTTCTGTAAGTCAGAAGTCTAATTTGGGTCTCACTGGGTTAAGCAATCCCCATCCTATTTGAATTACATCCACAGAGTGAACAGAGTACTTTGGAAAGGAAAATGTTTATTTTAGAATTGCTTCAATACATTTTTCTATATTTTTGTTTTATCATGTGTTAATTCTGAAATTAGAAAAAAATGCATATTCTACACATTGTGTATATATTACATATATAAATTATTTAAGATTTATTTCAATATTTGTCATCTTCATTGCTTTTTGGGTTAAGGTAGTATGGTAATATAGTGTAAATTAATTTGAATGTTTTTCAGTTCGAACAATCATACAAAATAAAAATGCATCATCATATTGTGGTAAGATATATATTTAAACATGATCTAATAAATTTAAAATGAAAACTGAAACTTTAATGCTTTTTAAGATATACCCATGTCTTCCTATGTACTTGTACTTGTACATAAAATTTTTTCAATATTTTCCCTTGAATTTAATTAAAGATATTTGACTGGTTATTCTATCTTAATTGAAACTTAAAAGAGCTATTTCGTATAAATTTACATTTGGAGGCATTCTATGTATAACTGTCCCCTCAAGAATTTCCAATACTTATCTCAATGTTCATAGCCTACTTTGAAACCAAGAAGATCTCATTCATTTCAGTTCCTGAAATGGTATGATATAGCAAACAAACTTTGCAAAGAAGTTCTACTCTTAACAATACATAATGTAGCTGCGCAGTATTCATTAGATAGTATTCAAAAATGGCACTGAAATATATTGACTAAATAGAATCCATCAACTACATACACTGGATTGAGAACCGTTATGTCCATTGGTGACTACCCCTCTGTTTATTAGAAGTGGTTGGGAATATTGAAAACTTAGAAAAATTAGAGAAGGGGAGGAGAACAAGCAGAACAGGGAGAATAAGAAGGAAGGTATAAAGCTTGAGAGCCATGCCATTTCCCATCTTTGAACATACCACTCCCCATTGCTCTTGAGCACCAGCTGATCACTTTAGACACCAATGCATTTGTGTCCTCTCCATAAGTGTAGGCTATGTGGTGTCATTTGTATTCACCTCGGGCAGACACAGAGCCTCTGCTCATTTCATCAAAGAACTATTTATGAGGCTGTAAAAAAGATGAGTTTCTCCGAATAGTCTCCAAATTAAACTTTTTAAAGTTTAATGTTGGCACACAAGAATAATTACAGTTATAAACCATTAAACATTTAGAGGAAATTTACAGGATTGGAGGGAAAAAAATTTACAGCTGTGGCCTAATACAATAAATTTCCTCAGTAAAAGCAGAACCACAGAAACATTTCTATTCTGGAGTCCAGAAAAAGAAAGCACTTTATTAATATTACCCAAATATGGAAGCACTATATCCAAACATGATATGTATGAAGAATACCTTTAAAAGTACAGTTAATTAAACTTACGAGCAAAGTCAATTTTTTGTAACATCAGTAAACAGAGCACACCAAACTCACTTGGAAGATTCAACTATATATACTCTCTTTTACTAAAAGACAATCGAGTACTTTTAGAGTATTTTCATTTCTTTTGGAGTTGTTATACATCAATTATTACACTTCCGATGGGTGGTATTTGTTGTTAGGAATCTCTGTGAAGCTCCATCATGATATTTAAAAAAAAAAAAAATTTGCCCAACACCACACTGTAAAGTGTAGGTCAGCTTCTACAGAGAAGTTTCTCTGAAATTCTAATATTTTTATTTATTTGTTTGCTCTAATAAGGACTGCATTATAATGGCCTATTAGTAGAGATGTCAGGCAACCACACTGTTCTTGGTCACTGCAAAAGAATGGCTATTCGGTTAACAAATTACCCACTGCTTAGCTCAGTTCTATTGGCCCTGCAACTTCATCCAAAACACCTTTATGTTTGTTCAAGTCCTTTTTTGTGACCTTTAGTAGAATTTAAAATTGCTCTTCAAAAAGATACTATACATTTTTAAATTAATTTCTAGGCATTTTCCTTTCATTTTCTTTTTTCGCTTGAATAAATAAAATTATTTTATTAATTTTATTACTTAATTGGTTGTTTTGTCCATCTTTTTTATTAAATTATCACATCACTCATAAGTTTAATTAATTTTCTTAAATATTCAAGGTAAACAGTAATATCATCTACAATAAGAATAATTTTACTTCCTCCTGTATAATTTTTATGCCTGGTATCTTTTACATAGTTTTAGAGGAGTTTTAAATGATTGTGATGATAAAGAATGTCTTTATGTTATTTCTTGATCATAAATCAAATTATGATTACAAAATATTTTTTATGAGGAAGTGGTTTAATGAAACTTTAGAAAGAGTTTTATCACTGAGTTTTTAGAATCTAAGCAGATAATTGTATACTTAAAAATTTTGGTCTCTTGATATTGTGAATTATATTAATAGATACATTAATAAAAATAAATTCTTATATTCTTGGAATAAACCACACTGATCATACTATCATTTTAATATGCTTCTGGATTATTTGATAACTTTATATTAAATTATAAGAATATTTTACTTCTCTCAGAATGATGACTCAGTAATGAACTATGAAAATAATAATAATACAAATTAAAACAAAAGTAAAAGCATAGGTATTCTTTGTTAAACTTACATGGTAGATGAAAACTGATAATTGTGCTTTTACAAAGCCTACAACAACCATTATAATTACATATAAGTTTTTAGCAAGCAACTATCTTTATCGCTCCACTTTTGAAACTGATAATCATACGGTTTAAAAAGATTGGTCTGTTAGTATAATGAATATGTTAACAAAGCATTACATCTTGTAATAAACCCTATTAATACTTATAGAATGGTGCAGTGAGAAGTTTGACATTGCCAACAACAACGACAAAAACTTAAATGGACACAATGGCAACAAAAAATATATTACAGTCTCTGAATATTGTTCTAAGTATACACAATCAATAGAGAAATACTCATTCAATAAAATTGTCTAAGCCTTAGTAAGAATAGCAACAATGTGGTATTTATTTATTTATTTATTTATTTATTTTTTTGATCTTATACAGTTTTCTGTCTTTTATTCTCACCCCAACCCACCACCCCAGCCCTTCCCTCCCATTTCCACCCCCCCATAGTTTTTATCCATGTGTCCTTTTTACTTGTTTCTGTAAATCCTTCCCCTTTTCCCCTGAAATTCCCTCCCCTCTCCCCTCTGGTGACTTTCAGCCTGTTCCCAATTTCTATGTCTTTGGTTATATTATGCTTGTTTCTTTGTTTTGTTGATTAGGTTCCTGTTAAAGGTGAGATCATATGGTATTTGTCTTTCACTGCCTGGCTTACTTCGCTTAGCATGATGCTCTCAAGTTCCATCCATGCTGTTGCATAGGGTATGAGCTCCTTCTTTCTTTCTGCTGCATAGAATTCCATTGTATAAATGTACCACAGTTTTTTGATCCATTCATTTACTGATGGGCATCTAGGTTGCTTCCAACACTTGGCTATTGTAAATTGTGCTGCTATAAACATATAAAGGAAAGAATAAACAAATGGGATCTCATCAAAATAAAAAGCTTCTGCATGGCCAAGGAAAACAGTATTAAAATAAAAAGAGAACCGACTGTGTGGGAAAACATATTTGCCAATGATACCTCAGATAAGGGTTTAATCTCCAAAATATACAAAGAACTTACACGACTCCACTCTAAGAAGACAAGCAACCCAATTAAAAAATGGGCAAAGGACTTGGGCAGACACCTCTCCAAGGAGGACATACAGAGGATCCAGAGACACATGAAAAAATGCTCGATATCGCTAGCTATCAGAGAGATGCAAATTAAAACCACAATGAGATACCACTTGACACCAGTCAGAATGGCCCTCATAAACAAAGCAACAAACAGCAAGTGTTGGAGAGGTTGTGGAGAAAAGGGGACACTAGTGCACTGCTGGTGGGAGTGCAGACTGGTACAACCACTATGGAAAACAGTATGGATTTTTCTTAAAAAACTAAAAATGGTTATACCTTTTGACCCAGCAATTCCATTGCTAGGACTATATCCTAAGAACCCTGAAACACCAATCCAAAAGAAACTATGCATCCCTATGTTTATAGCAGCACAATTTACAATAGACAATGTGGTATTTAAACCACAATCCATTTCCATGCTACTCCCCAGCTATCCCAATGGAAACTCAAGGGCAAGCGAGGAAGCTCCCTTTCCACCTGGCTCCCAGTCTAGGCCTGCTATTTCACCTCAGAGAAGGTCACCAGTGTATCTTGTCCTCCCCGGCCTCGTGTTGTGGAAACACTTTTCTGGGTGAATACTGCCAACAAGACTGATGCTCCCTTCATTGTCAAAAACAATGAAGATCTCAGAAAGAGCATTTAAGAGGGCCTTGTAGCTCCATAATACTGACAGCAGCAAAAGAGACAACAGAGAAAACGGAAATTTAAGAAAGCAATGGGGAAAGCTACAAGAATCCTCTTGAGATCACACTCAACCCTGAGAAGCAGAGAGATTGTGCACACTCACTAGGCTGCACTCAATGTCAGAACAAGATATGGAACATACTTGAACACAATCCCCAAGTCACTGCTACTCTAACCAAGGGGCAACTTCTAAGAAGTTATTTAGTTAAAAACAAAATCACATGTACCCCTGGAAGTCTGAGAAACTGTGTTTATATCCAAGGTTGTGTGTACTTTCAAAAGTAACTGAAGTGGGAACTTCCAAGCCACTAATTTATGGCTGAATGTTTCCCCAAAACAAACTGTAGTAACAGCTCACAAGCCACTCACTATGCAACAATAAAGAATAGGGAGCTTAGGTTTAAACTACTCTTTTTTTTTTTAATATAATACAATGCATACACATGAATATTAAACTTTGCACTTTACAAACAGAGATTAGGGCTGCTTTTAAACTCTTCATAGAAACTGATCAACTGCCTGTTTCTTCAAAGTACTTAAAACATATTTATAATTAATACATTATTTATTTATTTTTTAATTTTAATTGTTCTTGTACAGTTTTCTGTCTTTTACTCCCATCCTGGCCCACCGTCCCAGCCCTCCCCACCTCCCTCCCATTTCCACCCTCCTTAGTTTTTGATTACTCTTAATCAATAAGTGGCTCATGCTGACCAAGGGGCAACTGTTAGTAGGCAGGCTAATGTATAAAAACAAGAGAAAAACCTAAGCAGGAAAAAACTGCAGGAAAAATAAACTTCACAGAATCCATTCACCCAAGTCACTAAACACACAGACAAGTGATCAATCCAACAACAAAACAAAAGCTACTCCCTATATTTGTTTGTGGATGGGACTCAGTCTCCATAGTTTTAACAACATATTACTTCAAGACATAGTTTTCAACCAAGAATAAAGAAACACACAAAGTTCTGGAAAGTGTACTTCATACACATGGAAAAAAACAAACAGAAGAGAAACTATTTTTGTGGGACCCATTTTGTACTTAACAGACTTCTAAGCAGCAGAAATTAATTTGTTCCAAGAATTAAAGCAAACCACATGTAAAGAATTAAGGGAAATGATGAAGACAGTATCACAGCACACAGTGAATATAAAAATGAGATGGAAAGTATAGTGAAGAAATAAATTCTAAAGTTAAAACAGAAAATAACTAAATGGTCAACAGTAGATATGTGCAGGTAAAACAAAGATTCAGCAAACTTGAAGACAGATTTTAAAGATTATCAATCTAATAGAGCAGAGATAAAAATAAATGAAGCAATATGAACAGAGCCTCAGAAAGATGTGAGAAATCAGTAAGAACACCAACATACGCGTGATACCAAAAAGAGAGGAAAGAAACAAAGGGACAAAAAATATATTTTAAGAAATAATGGTTAAAAATATTTCAAAATTGATAAAAATGTTAATTTACATATACAAAGATCATAATTAACTCCAAATAAGATAAATACAAAGGAATCTGCATTCAGCTACATCACAGTTAAATGTTGAAAATTAGAGATAAAGAAAATGGTTTGAAAGCAGAAAGATAAAAACAACTCATTAGACTTGAGGGAAACATAGTAAGATTAATCACTAACTTTACATTGGAAACAATGTAGACCATAAATCAGTGAGCAGCAAAGTTTAAAGTTCTGAAGGAATAAAACAAAAATCTTTTAAAAATAAAAATGGAATAAAGATAATTTATTGTTCTCTACTTTACAAGAAATAATAAAAGAAAATTCTCCTGATGAAAATAAAATAAAAATCATTTTTTTGCTATTTATATTACAAGAAATAATGAAAGAAAATTCTTCAGGCTGAATGCAACAAAGGGGGCTAACAAAGGAAATTATGCAGGTGGTTACAAAAGACAGAGTGACAGCATATTTCTTCTTTCTATTAACTGATTAAAAATTAAATACGTAGATAATTGTGTTTGGGGCATATAAATGCGTATGTAGTTTGCATAGTATTGAACAATACAAATATATTATGCAATAGCAATACAAAGGAAACAGGTGGGAAAAAAGATGTATTAGAGCAAAAAAAAAAAAAAAGTAAAACCAGGTGGTGAAGCAAGTCTACAGGAATAAATGAAGAGAATCAAATGGGGTGATAAAAATGTTCTATTTTAGATTTTGATAATGGTTGTTCAATTCTGTAACTTTACTTAAAAAATGAATTGGATGCTTTAAATGGGTTTCTGGAGAAAGTGTCATTTGAGATATGTTATTAGTAGACAGAATTCTCACAGGGAGAACATAATACACAAGACATGAAATACTGCACTTACCATGGGAGGATTTTAGGGCATAATGTGTGGTATGGAGGATGATTGTGTTTGCGACCAGGATGAAAGACAAGCAAAGTCAGCCAATGAAAAGTTTTGTTTGAACATGCTACAACACCAGGGTTTCTTGATCTAATTGAATCTTAATTTGAAAAGATAAAGTTTACTTTTATAAGAACTCATCAGATACAGATATTCATTCATTAGTTCATTCCACAATATTTATTTTGTATATATTAAGTAAAGCACCTTTACAAAGTTGTTCAGCTTGCCTAAGAGATTAAAGAAAAACCTAGTAACACTAAGATTACAACTGAGCCTTTAAAAAATTGTCATAGGTTGAATTATGTACAGTGAACACATAGATACCAAAGCTCAGAATAACCCTGAGTGGAGCATTGTCGGGTCATAGTATATGCAGTAAGAGATAAGAGATAAAGCAGCAGGACTGAGGAAAAACAGTCCTAATTCAGAACATTGAGAATACTTAATCTTCCAGAGAGGCAGGAGAAAAAACAAAAAGAGGGGGAATAAAAAGAGAAGAATAGGCAGATAAATACGTTTATACTAAGAATAAAATCATATCCAGACTAATATTTAGTAAATTTACATTATGTGGGATGAGGTTTGGGTTTTTGTTGTGTTTTTTTGTTTGTTTGTTTTGTTTGTTAAGAACTCTTGATTCAGTTCTTAGGAAGCAGTATATTAACAGACTTTTTAAAATTATATATTTTCTTCTTACTCTGTTTGTATATTGGATACTGTTTGAAATAGAAGAAGGAAAATGGTAGAAATTTGAAGTGATTAGAATCAGGGAAAAAGATAGAGATTTCTTTAGCACATAAGGCTTGTGCTAGTTCTTATTTCCCTGTCTTCCTGCACAGGATTTGTTGACTCGTGTAATCAAGTGAAGGAGCACTGGTGATGGATGTCAGATGATTATAATTCCTGTGTTGTTGTTCCAGCCATCACAAGTCTGAAATATTTTCAGAAGCCTGCAGCTGCAACTGATGCCATTTCTGAGCAGTGATCATAACAATTTGCAAATACACATGGATTAACAGGGGACACATGAGAGGCCTGGAAACCAGAGCACTGTGCAGCTGTCTGCTCACAGTGGATGGGTGTCCAGTTCTGCGAGATTGACGCCTGTGTACCAAGATGAGGCTGACCTACGGCTTGCAGAATGACATGCATATAAATTACAAATGAAATATATACCTGGAAAGAATATTATCTTTCTTTATACACCAAAAGTCAAAAAATTGAAAATGAAGATTCTATCTATCTATGGACTACCTTTCTCTGTAAAATACGTTCATGAAACTCTAAACTGATTAGCCTATGGTTGAGCTAAAGTAACAATAATGATTAAGGCATTTAAAAAGTATATGTATTTAAGTTGAAAAACTTAGGAGAAATTGGCTTCCCCCAAAATTTAATTTTTACTCTAGAATGGAGCTTCACCTATGTAGTCTTTTAAGACATTTTTTTCCCTGATAAAATTTACAAAATGATTTGTGGCTCTTCCCATAGGAAAGCAAAACAAAGACAAACAAGATAAACCCATCACCCCATCAATTATATTTTGTATAAGTTTCTGATTTTTTAAAAATGAAAACTATATGATCTTTAGGGAGAACAAAATGATATACATTAATTTTTTAATAAACAATAATCTCAGTTTTGAAATAGGCCTAGTTTAAATAATTTAAAATTAATTTACTGTTCAGCATGTAAAGTGCTTTCACTATACAAACTACCCAAACATACCACCTATGAGACTGTTACCAGACAGGAACCTTCCGGGAGCGAATCTGCCTCAGGGAGGCCTATGGTGTGTGGGTTTTGCCTTCACGTAGAAAGCCTTCACGATGTGAGTCCAAGTGATTTTCAGAGTATGTTTATTAAGTTTGGGGACTGTGAACTGAAGAAAAGATTTAGGATAGAAGAAGTAACAGGAGAGAGCCTAGGTGGTGCTCTGCTTTGGTTCCCTAGAAATGTTATAAGGAAGGAGTGAGCCAAGGCTGGGTGGCTGTCAGCTCACTGGGAAGTGAAGGTCACGGAGGCAGAGATGATGCAAGGTAAGGATACTTTTAGCTCACTGGGAAGTAACAGAAAAAAGGGGCCCTGGAGACAGAATCAAAGGGTAAGCTTAGGTCGAGCTCCCACTGCCCAACGTTCCCCTGGTTGCAAGTCACCTGGGGACCCTTAGAGTTAAAAAGGAAGTAAAAAATTCATTGCCTAAGAAGGGGCACGGGCAAGCTCTAGAGCAAGCCTGCCCTGAGTCTTTGTCCTGAGGTTTTTATCTTTTTTCTGTGAGTGAGAACTTAAGGGAATGGTTTCGACAGAATATTTGTCAGCTTTCCAGATGCACTTTTAATACACTGATGTGTCAGAATGAGCACTTAGTTGGGGGGTGGGTATTCTTTGGTCTGTCATACTGTTTTACTTTATCTTGGGTCTGTCTGATTTTTAATGGGGTTTTTGTTCTTTGCTACCCTCACTTCAGCACAACAATCTGTCCTGTGTTTAGCCAGCACAAATGGCATTAATTGGGTCTCTGTTATGTATTTTTCAGAACCAGGAGATTTAGGCTATGTATTTTCTGATTGGGGGGAGAGAGATAAACCATTGTCTCTCAAGTGTCTGTGGTTAGGGGAGATGAGGTTTGCAACTCACCAGCTGGCTGTAAATTGCTTAAACTGTTTGGCCTTGTTTAATTTTCTTCTTTCCCTTTCCCCATTCCACTTGCCCAGAAATTTTCATAGCTTCTTACTATTATCCTGTCAGGAGACCATCAGAGGTTCTTTCTTTTTTTGTTTTCTTTTTGTGGTATTCTAAATGTTAGTCGTGAGGAAGGTATACACAGACACAGAAGTACCCCTACTTACCCTCATAACATCTTGTCAGTGAATCTAAAGAGTATGAAAGTGTTTGATAAATTGCAGAATGTTTTCCTTTTGGTGCTCATCAACATTAAAATAAGGTGAGGAGTAATGTTTGTGTATTAGAAATCTAGGTCCAAGCCCAGATGTCCCCAAGTCTACAGCATGCATAAGAATTAGTGAGGCTGCTTCTAGAAAGTACTGGGCCTCACTCCATTATTCCCAGATCCATGGTAGGACAAGGGAGTCTATGTTTCAAAATACTTTCAGGTAATTCTTTGTCTTTCACGAAAGAAGCACGGAATAAAAAATGCTGCACTAGTACAAGATTCAAAAAGCAATTAAATTAAATAATGCTTATTTCCTGTTACATGCATAATACAATGCTTGAGATGGTTAAAGATAAAAAAGAAATCAGTAATGGCTATTCATTTAAAAGAGTTAATGATATAGTTTGCGAAAAATTAAAAATGTACAAGACAAATAACAATATAAAATAGGTAATCAAATAAACAGTATTTACTGAGGGATGCTAGTATTAAAGGAGATCAGTGAAAACCAAAATTATCAGATAATATGTCATAAAGATGATAAAATATAAACCTTGGTTGATTCTTCAAAAATGAGAACAATTTAAATACTCAGAGATGAGTAGACAGAATCTTTCGATCAACGCTAAATATGTACAAGTAATAGAGATAGTATAGGTTAGACTGTAAGCATGTTGATAAGAACTGAGAAAGTGTACTAAGTTGTGTGACATCAGATTATGAAGAAAATGGAAAATCAGGCCAATTAGCAGGTTCTGCACTGATTACTATGAGACTCTGTCTCTTGCATTGTCAGAATACTTAGACTGTTTTATGTGATACAAGGTGACCCTGATAAAACTTGAATAAACATGTGAATAAAACATTGTTTTATGAAATGAAGAATGAGAATTTGGAAGAAATTATTGTTGCTTACTTAACAATGTATTCTAATCTTAATACACCATGAAGAATAAGATACATATTAATATTAAACCTAGAATTAGAAAAGGCCACAAAATATTTCTAATCAATTTACTGCATTTTCTTTTTTGAAATGTTTTTTATAGTTGTTCAAGTACAGTTTTCTGCCTTTTCCCCTCATACTTCCTCACAATCTCAGAACTCCCTGCCTCCCTCCCCCATTTCCACCCCCACCTTGTTATTGTCCATATGTCCTTTATAATTGTTCCTGTTAACCCTTCACCCTTTTCGCCCATTATCCCTTCCCCTCTCCCTTCTGATCACTGTCAGCCTGTTCTCAATTTCAATGTCTTTGGCTATAATTCGTTTCCTTGTTCATTTTGTTGATTAGCTTCCTGTTAATGGTGAGATCATATGGTATTTGTCTTTCATTGCCTGGATTATTTCACTTAGCATAATGCTCTCCAGTTCCATCCATGCTGTCCCAAAGAGTAGCAGTTCCTTCTTTCTTTCTGCTGCATAGAATTCCATTGTGTAAATGTATCATAGTTTTTTGATCCATTCATTTACCGAATGGCATTTGGGTTGCTTCCAGCATGTGGCTATTGTAAATTTTGCTGCTATAAACATTGGGATACATAGGGTCTTTTGGATTGGTGTATCATGGGTTTTAGGATATAATCCCAGCAGTGGAATTGCTGGGTAAAAAGACAGTTCCATTTTTGGTTTTCTGAGGAAATTCCATACTGTTTTCCACAGTGGTTGCACCAGTCTGCAATCCCACCAACAGTGCCCTAGGGTTCCCTTTTCTCCACACCCTGTCCAACATTTGTTGTTTGTTGCTTTGTTTATGATGACCATTCTCAATGATTGGAAGTGGTATCTCATTGTGGTTTTAATTTGCATCTCTCTGATGGCTAGTGATACTGAGTATCTTTTCATGTGTCTCTGGACTCTCTGTTTGTCCTCCTTGGAGAAGTGTCTGTTCAAATCCTTTGCCCATTTTTTAATTCGGTTGCTTGTCTTCTCAGAGTGGAGTTGTATAAGTTCTTTATATATTATGGAGATCCAACCATTGTCTGAGGTATCATTGGCAAATACGTTTTTCCATACAGTTGGTTCTATTTTCATTTTAATGCTGTTCTCTTTAGCTGCACAGAAGTTTTTTATTCTGATGAGATCCCATTTGTTTATTCTTTCCTTTATGTCCCTTGCTCTAGGGGAACATATCTGTGAAAATATTTCTGCGTGGAATATCTGAGATTTTCCAGCCTATGTTCTCCTCTCAGACATTAATGGTGTCATGACTTATATTTAAATCCACCTTAAATTTATTTTTGTGTATAGTGTAAGTTGTGGTTGAGTTTCATTATTTTGCATGTAGCTGTCCAGCTCTCCCAACACCATTTGTTGAAGAGGCTATCTTTGCTCCATTTTATGCTGCTGCCCCCTTTGTCAAGTATTAATTGACTGTAGACACTTGGGGTTATTTCTGGGCTTTCTATTCTGTTCCATTGATTCATGTGTCTGTTTTTATGCCAGTACCAGGCTGGTTTGATTACAGTGGCCTTGTAATGCATTTTGATACCAAGTATTGTGATTCTTCCTACTTTGTTCTTCTTTCTCAAAATTGCTGTAGCTATTCAGGGTTGTTTATAGTTCCATATAAATTTTTGAAGTGTTTGCTCTATATCTGTGAAGTATGCCATTGGTACTTCAATAGTGATTGCACTGAATCTATAAATTGCTTTGGGTAGTATGGACATTTTGATGATGTTAATTCTTCCAATCCAGGAACACAGTATATGTTTCCATTTGTTTGTGTCTTCCTTGATTTCTTTCTTCAGTGTTGTGTAGTGTTCTGAGTACAAGTCTTTTACCCCCTTGGTTAAGTTTATTTCTCGGTATTTTATTCTTGTTGCTATATGAAATGGGATTTTTTTTTCTGGTTTCTGTTTCTGATATTTCATTGTTGGTATAAAAAATGCCTTTGATTTCTGGATATTAACTTTGTATCCCGCTGTTTTGCCAAATTCATTTATTAGGTTGAGCAGTTTTTGGGTGCAGTCTATGGGGTTTTCTGTGTACACTATGATGTCATCTGCAAACAATGACAGTTTTGTTTCCTCTTTTCCAATTTGGATGCCTTTATTTCTTTTTCTTGTCTGATTGCTGTGGCTAGGACTTCCAATACTATGTTGAATAGAAGTGGTGAAAGTGGACAACCGTGTCTGGTTCCTGATCTTAGTGGGAAAGTTTTTATTTTTTCCCCATTGGGTATGATGTTGTCTGTAAGTCTCTCATATATGGCCTTTATTATATTGAGGAATGCTCCTTCTATTCCCAATTTGCTGAGTGTTTTTCTCATAAATGGGTGTTGTACCTTATCAAATGCTTTTTTGGCATCTATTGATATGATCATGTGATTTTTATCTTTGCTTTTGTTTATGTGATGTATTATGTTTATTGATTTGTGAATATTATACCATCTTTGCATCCCTGAGATAAATCCCACCTGGTCATGGTGTATGATCTTTTTAATGTGCATTTACTATATTTTCTAAATGCACTGTTTAGATGGTAGATGGTGTAATGCCCAATTATTTATTTCAATACATTGTATGTAATATGTTAAAAAATACTAATATGATGATATATTGATGTCTGTAAGGTATTGAGTTATGGTTACTTTACTTTAGAACATGCTATGAAAATTAAAAAAAAATTAATCTAAATTTGTTTAAATATTTTATAAATATAATATCAGTAATAATGAGTTCTCTCCTGTATTCAGTGACTTTGATATGCAAAATTGTATTGCTTAATTAGTGCTACATACTTTTTATTTGTACATTTATGAGATCAGTGGTTCCTATACATACTAGATGTAAATAAACATGATCAAGAATATAAAAAAGGATTTACCCTACATAATATAAGATCACTTCTTCTTCAGTAAAAAGAATAAGAAAATTGGGTTGAAATTTGAGAATGAGAAACAGATATAAGGGTATGATTGTAGAACAGTTTTCTGTAAAAGACAAATTTGTCCCAGTTAAAAGAGAGCAGCAGGCTCAAAATTTGAGAATTTAGGGGAATTAAGGTTCTATTATAATCACTAGCAGAAATAGGAAATGAATCTAACTTGATTAAAAGTTTTGAATTAACTTTTACTTTTGTGTCTAATACTAGATGTTCTATAGCCCCAGCTAGAAATGCAAAGATGAATAAGGCATGATCTCTTCATCACCCCACCTGACTATGGTGGTAAAAAGGTGACTTAGAAAATGTGGGTTTGTTGAGACCAATTACTATATTTATGCTTTTTTTCTTTATATAATATTTAACTACCAGAAATAGATATTAAAAAGGGTAGTGACAATTTACTTAGAGTGGAAATTGACAGTTGGGAGGAAGTGAGAATGAAACTAAATGGAGAAAAAGTGACAAAGGTCAGGGTGTATAAGCAGGAGTAATATAGGGTTTATTGGGGAAGACAATTTCTAAACTAGTTTTCTTATTAGGAAAATGAAGATTGTTGAATTTTATAGGATAATTGTATACATAAAATTAGACTATATATATGAAAGAATTTTGAAAGCGAATACTCATTACATATTACTCTACTTTAGAAAAGTCTGAGGAGAAATAATTCCCTTGTTTTATACAATATGTTATATTTTGCATATTTTCTAAGGTAAATGATAAAATAATAAACAGAATGATGAAAGATTTCATTTTCCCTAATTTGTTATATTTTGCTCACTGTGTTTTATGGAACTGTATATTTATTCACAAACAGCTTGTCATCTATGATCAACAGTGGTTACCGGGCAATCAAGTTTATTGACCTATGGGAAAAAGTGGATAGTCTTAAGCTCTCTATAAAGGGTACAGTTACTCTAGTAGCTGTGTAATTAACTCATAATTATGTAAGCTATGAAGGCATAATGATAAGATTATTAGTATGTTAAAATTATAAGAAATTTTCTGGCATTTAATTAACATTTATCAAGGCAGGATACAGCAAATTAAATATCAATTAATAAAAAAGTGACATTTATTTAGATATTCTTAGTTGTCACAATTATTAACTTGTTATCTCTGACTTTAAAAATTCTGATTAAGTGCCTAAATATTCTGTACAGTTTTTATGTGTGAAAATTCTAATTATATTAGTGTCCTGTAATTTAAAATTGATTATAAAGCATCTCTTATAATAAATCTCAATAACCTCTTAACTGTTAATTGATGCATAATTGACATGTATTAAATTTTAAAGCCAAATAAACACTTCCATAGGAACTAAGCAATCTCAAAAATTCTCTCCTCCTGTAAGGTACACAATCTTATAAATCTCAAATTAAAAAACAAAAAAAAAAATTGTATTAAACCTATGGGAGCATCTAGATCTAGCACAAAACACTAGATGTGCTTCCCTTTTAGTTTTTCCATGAATTAGGCTCAAATCCCTGATTTATAATATGTTTTTTCAGACATATAGTTGACTGCCTAAGGTATACCTATGTAAATTTAGCTTATCTCTTCTAATCTTAATCATATGTGCACTGTTGAGAAACTTACAGATATAATATTATTGACCAGGCAACTACTGACTCTTATGACCAGTAGATCTAAAAGCATGCCTAGTTGGAAACCCTGGGGGGTTTGGCTCTGTGGATTGAGTTATGGCCTGTGAACCAAAGGGTGGCTGGTTAGATTCCCAATCAGGACATATGACTGGGTTGTGGGCCAGGTCCCCAGTTGGGGGTTAGAGATACAACCACACATTGATGTTTCTCTCCCTCTCTTTCTACCTTCCCTCCCCTCTCTAAACATAAATAAATAAAATCTTTAAAAATATTAAAAGCAGGTCTAGTTGATCATTGTAAAAGCTGCCTTAACTAACATAAAACACTTATCATAGCCATGTTAATCCCAAACTCTCATAATTCAGTTTTATTCCATAACTTTCCAAGTACCAAGATGAGAAGTTTGAGAAGTATACTAGTAGATAAGCCAGAATCTTTATAAAATACAAGGGTGGGTAAAAGTAGGTTTACAGGTATGAGTATGTGAAATACAGAGGTTATTCTTATATTATTATGTATTAATTTTGTTTGTTTATTTTATTTATTTATTTTTAAAGAAAGGGAGGGAGAAAGAGAAGGAGAGAAACATTAATACGTGGTCACCTCTTGAGTGACCCCCTACTGGGGACCTGTCCCACAACCCAGGCATGTGTCCTGACTGGGAATTGAACTGGTGACCCTTTGGATCACAGGCCGGCGCTTAATCCACTGAGCCACACCAACCAGGGCAAGTTTTTTAAATTATATTTTATTGATTATGCTACCACAGTTGTCCTTATTTTCCTCCTTTGCCCCCATCCACTCAGCACCCTCCACTCCCTCAGGCAATCCCCACACCATTGTTCATGTCCATGAGTCATGCATACAAGTTCTATGGCTACTCCAATTACTGTAGTTTATTTACCCATAGCTATTCTGTAACTACCTAGTTGTACTTTTTAATCCCCTCACCTGTTCACCCATTCCCTCACACCCCTCCCCCATCTAATAACTATCAAAACACTCTCTGTTTCATTGATTTTTGTCTCTGTTCTTGTTTGCTTAGTTTTGATTTTTTTAGATTCTATTATAAATACATATGTATTTTTTGCCATTTTATTGTTCATAATTTTGATCATCTTCTTTTTGATAAAATAAGTACCTTTAATATTTCATATAATAATGGTTTGGTGATGATGAACTTGTTTAGTTTTTTTCTTGTCTGGGAAGCTCTTTATCTGCCCTTAGATTCTAAATGATAGTTCTGCTGCATAGAGTAATCTTGGCTGTAAGTCCCTGCTTTTCTTGAATATGAATACTTCTTGCCAATCCCTTCAAGCCTGCAGAAATTCTTTTGAGAAATTAGCTGACAGTCTCATGGGAACTTCTCTGTAAGTGACTAACTTCTTTTCTCTACTGCTTTTAAGATTCTCTCTTTATCTTTAACCTTTGCATTTTAATTATGATGTGTCTTGAAGTGGGCCTCTTTGCATCCATCTTCTTTGGGGTTCTCTGTGCTTCCTGGACTTGCATGTCTATTTCCTTCACCAAATTAGAGAAGTTATCTTTCATTATTTTTCAAACACATTTGCAATTTCTTGTTTTTTTCTCTTCTCTTTCTGTCACCACTGTGATGCAAATATTAGAGCTCTTGAAGTTGTCCCACAGGCTGCTTATACTATCCTTGTTTGTTTGGATTGTTTTCTTCTTATTGTCCTGATTGGTTGTTTTTTGCTTTTCGTATTCCACATCATTGATTTGATTCTCAGCTTCATTCACTCTACTGTTGTTTCCCTGTAAATTGTTCTTTATTTCAATTAGTGTATCTTTAATTTCTCATTGGATTTTTATTATGCTGTTTTCCTCACTAAGTTCCTTGAGCATCCTTATAACCAATGTTTTGAACTCTGCATGTGATAAATTGCTTATCTCCATTTCATTTAGCTCTTTTTCTGGAGTTTTGATCTGCTCTTTCATTTAGGCCATGTATCTTTGTCTCTCTATTTTGGCAGCCTTCTGTGTTTGTTTCTATGTATTAGGTAGAGCTGCCGTGAATGCATGTCTTCGTAGCATGGCCTAATGTAATAGGTGTCCTGTAGGGTCCAGTGGCGTAGCCTCTCATTTCACCCAAGCTAGGTACTCTAGGTGTGTGCTTTGTGTGGGCTGAATATGCCCTCTTCTTATAGTTGAGCCTTGATTGTTTTGGAAGATCAATGGGAGGAATTTACCCAGGCCAGGTAGCTACAAGGATTGGCTGTGACCACTTACCACCAACCTCTGCTCTCCATGAAGGATCACCACTGTAGGGGCAATGTGATGGTGCTCTAATGTGGTCTGTAGCTGTCCACTGGGTGCACTCAACCTGGGGTTTCCTGGATGGAGCAACCCAAGGCCAGCCACCACCTGTGTTTTGCCTGGTGCCATCCTTTTTGAGCAGTAAAGCAATCTGAGATGGCTTCTACTTTTGCTGGGCTTGGATATTCCCAGGTGAAGCTAAACTGCAAATCTAATCTCTAATGCTGGTCCTGGTGCTAAACCTTGGGCTCTCTGAGACCCGTTGTTGCTTGTTTGAGAGGATTTAGGAAATTGTGAAGCATAAGCCAAGACCAGCTATTCATATGTAAAATAGCTTGGGTGGGGTGGAGTCTCTGGGGATCTCTAAGGTGGGTAAAACAGTGTTAACCAGGTCGATAAAGTCTCATATATGACACCAGCTTGCCGGCTCTGTGCAGGGAAGGTTTAGAAAACGGACAATGGCCTCTGACCATCTTGATGCTAGACACTTCAGTTTCTCCCTCTATACTACTGATGCCTTTCAAGCTGCTAACCCCGTACTGGAACTCAGAGGGAGTGAGTCTGTCTGAATAGATGAGTCCATGTGTGCATTACATAAGAGAAACTGCTTGGGGCTCCAGAAATTTCTTCCACTGACTCACTTCCTACTGGTTTTTGAAGCCAGAAGTTGTGGAGACTTATCTTCCTGGCACTGGAACCCTGGTCTGGGGGTCCTAGTATGGGACTAGGACCCCTTACTCTCCATATATCTCTCCTGAACTTTTATTTACCGCATGTGGATGTGGGGCCAGCCCAATCCGTATCTGTGACCCTCTTTCCAGTCTGGATGGATAGGGTTTCTTTAATTCTGTAGTTGTCAGACTTCCATTCGACTTGCTTTCTGATGTTTCTGAGTGATGGTTGTTCTATGTTTCAGTTGTAATTTTGATGTGGTTGTGCTAAGAGGTGAGCCTTGTCTGCCTCTTCTGCTATCTTGACAATAAGTACCTGTATTATTTATTTGTATTATAACTGTAAACCTATTTGTGCCCACCTGTACAAATGATTGGATTAAACAAGCACTGACAAAAGTAAATCAGAAAATCCACCAAAAGTTATAGTTAGTGAAATGGTAATTTTTTATGACATCCATCATATAATGATAGAGAATATAATGTATATAAAATATAGTAATACAATTTCAGGATTTTTCTCATTAATTTATGAAGTTTAGAGTAAATATATTCCTTTTATCTAAATTTGTGACCTCTTAAGTGGCTGTGTGTCAAAAGTGTTACTAAAAAAAAGGTATGTATTCATTTCTTGTTTCACTACACAATAGCATAACCTGGAATAAAAGGTAGTCAAGTATTTGACTGTAAGAAGGTCCTCAAATATTATGGATATTTGAACAGATAAATATCACATTAAGAGAAAATAAAGCTTCCTTTCAGGTTGGATTTTTTTAAATATTAAACTATATTTAAATAGACAAAAAGTAAATTGTGATATATTAAATGTGCAGAAACCATATTTGAAATCCTACATCAGAGAGAGAGATAATAAGCAAACAATAATAAAGCAGATCATATTATCTCTGTACCTGAGCTTTCTTAGGAAATGCCTTTGACTCCAATTTTAAGTACAGTTATCTTATTTACTGTAGCTGCTACTTAGACTTCGTTGTTCTCATTCAAACTAAAATGTTATCTTTGCTAATATCCCCTTAACCAATCTATCTTAAAATAAACTTTTCAGTATAAAATCGATATAATTTACTAATATGACACAAGGTATCATTCTCACGGAGCTTGTAAGCCTTCCTTTAAGAATTAGAACAGCTACCTGACCCCATATATAGTTATTGTTAAATTATTGACTATATTTCTTATGCTGTAATTTACATCTCTGTGACTATTCTGTAACAATGAATCTGTATTTCTTAATCACTTCACCTTTTTCACCAAGCCCCCCCACTTGCCTACCCTCTGAAAACTGTCAGCCTTTTCTCTCTACCTATGAGTCTATTTTGTTTGTTTACTTTGCTCTCTTTAAAATTATCTATCATCTATCTATCTATCTATCTATCTATCATCTATTTATGTATTTATTTATTTGGTTCTTTAAATTCTACATATAAGGGAAATCATCTTGTATTTGTTATCCCTGTCCGACTTATTTCACTTAGCATAGTATTCTGTAAGTACATCCATGCTATTGCAAAAGGTAATACTACATTCTTTTTTATGACCAAACAGTATTCATTGTGTATATGTACCACAGCTTTTTTATCCACTATTCTTTTGATAGGCACTTGGATTGTCTCCGTTTCTTGGCTATTGTAAATAATGTTGCCATCAACTTGAAATATTGGGGGAACTGCTGTGTAAACTACATGGTTTTCTAATCACTATGAGGTACATCTGGAACTAGTATAGAATAATATTGAATATAAAATGTAATTGAAAAAAGTACATCATCTGAGCAAATTTTAATGCATAAATACCACTAGAAGCCCACAGTTCTGGTCTTAGTGCTGTCTCTAATTCACTGTTTAATTACCTCTATCTCTTAGTTTCTGTCACAGTAGTACTTGTAGATCCCTACCTCACAGAAACCACATTACATTAAATAAACTAAATGAGAAAAATAAAAGAATTAGAATGTCCACTTACTCTGAAACATCTCCTAATAAGTCATACATATATTTTAGCTTTAAAAACTTTTATCTTTAATACTATGAAATATATAATATGCATAAGTAAAGTACACAAAATATATAACTTTCAACAAATTATTCTACAAGAGCCCTTGCAGAATGCCCACCAGGTCAAGAAATAAAACATTGTCAGCATTTCAGGTGGTATCTAAATAAATGACTCTTTGCAATTTAATTCCTTTCTCCCTCATTCAAGACAACCACTATTTTGGTGGCAAAAGTAAATAAATGCTATCTTCTTTTTGTGTAGATTTTTCCCAGTTGAATATGCATTTTATAGATTATTCAAAAATTTTATATAAATGGAGTCGTATATATTTTGTCATATCTAAATTTATTTATTCAAATTATACTTGGAATTTCACCCATTTTTGTATATAAAATGTATTTTGTTACATTTATTCATAGGTATTTGATGTTTTCTAATGCTGTAGTAAATTGCATCATTTAAAAACTTTTCTGTGAAATTTGTTCAATGCTCTTTGAATATAACACAATTTATTCATGCATTCTTCTTGTTGTGGATATTGTTATTTTTTTCTAGTGTTTGGTTATTATAAATAATGCTTCCAGGAACATCTCTAAACATGTCCATGAATTTCTGGAGTAAAAGAGAATTACTTTATGTTAATTGGTTCTGTGAATGTATATTTCATGTTAGTAGATATTGTAGTGCAGTTTCACAAAGTGATTTTACCAATTTACTCTCCCAAGAGAAGTTTATGGAAATTTTCATTGATCTATACCTTCAACAAACTTGGGTATTGTATGCCATTTTTATTTTGTCAATTCTGTTGGATATATAGTTGTATCTAATTTCTATTCTCTGATGAATAAGCATTTGAATATCTCTGAATATGCATATTAACCATGGGAAAATCCTCATTTGAAGATTCATTACAAGCTATTTACCCATTTTCATATTGGCCTGTTTGTCTTTCTTGTAGTATTTTGTGGGGGTCATTATATTATCTGGGTACAGTCTTTTCTATATATACTCATTGCATACATCTTGCTGCTTGGTTTGACTTTCACCTTTTCTTTTTAACCTCACCTGAGGACATTTTTTTAAAAATTGATTTTAGAGAGACAGGAAGGGAGAGAGAGAAACATAAATATGAGAGAGAAACATTGATTGGTTAAGTCCGTTGGGCCAGTGGTCACCAACATTTTTATCACCAGGGACAGAAGGTGGAACTCAGGCTGTAATGTGAAGCTTCCCTGGAATGCCTTCACCCTCCTGTTGTGACACATGATTCCCAGCCAGCCAAGGACTGGTACTGATCTGCGGGTGTGGGGCATTGGTGACGTGTGATGGGTATCTAGACCGGGAATTCTACATTCCCAGAACAGGGATCGAACCCGTAACTGAGGCATGGACCCTGACCGGTGGCAATGGAACCCAGAACCCTTCTGTTTCCAGCTGATGCTCCAACCAATGGAAGCACACCAGCCAGGGCAACTTGCACCTTCTTCATAGTACTTTTTAATTGACACCATGACTTAATATTAATCTTATTTATGAAGTATCTTCACAGTGTATTTTGATGAATAAACTTTGCCTGCCCAGAGGTAATAAATATATTTTCATCTAAAATCTTTATTATTTACTGTTATTTTTATTCTCATTTATTTATTTTGTTATAAGATTTTTTCCTTTTCTTTTTTCTTTCTTTGTTTATTTTTTTGTTGTTCAATTACAGTTGTCCTCATTTTTCTTCCATTACTCTCCTCAGCTCTACCCACCTCCCACCTTCCAAATTCAATCCTCACCCCCTTGTCTTTCTGTAATTGACTTTGCAAATGGTATTAATCAAGGGTCATCATTCCCTTTTTTAAAACGTGGATGCCTAATTGAACTAAAAGCATTTATTTAAGAGATAATTTTTCCCCCTTTCTGGCTGTGGTCATTAACCAAATGACCATTAATACATCTCCCATTATTGTCTGATCTTATAGCAAATAACATAACTGATAAATTATTATGTATTTGCAATGGGTTGGTTATCTAACAAACTTATAAAAATTTCCTTGAGTGTTAAGAATTTTAATTACCATGTATAATTTAGAATAAGATTGTGGATTTACACAAATGTACACATTTTTGTAGGATTTTTAATATGATTATAATGAATTTCTAGAACACATAGTTTTAAAATAGTGTTTTCCAATTTGTGAACACTTTCCAATCCAAGAAAATTTATTCAGATTTTTAAAACTACGTACTTAGTTATGTTTTGTATTTATTTTTATAGAAATTCTCTACATATTTCGCTATATTTATTCATAGACATTTGATGTTTTCCGATGCTGTAATAAATAACACCACTTAAAACTTTTCTGTTTAATTTATACAATAACCTTGTATCCAAAAACCTGATAAATTCACTTTTAATTAGAAAAGTATGTCTATTGAGTCATTTAGATTTTTATGTATACACACAATCACATCTTAGACAAAGACAATGTTATACCTTTATTCTTAATCTTCATGAATTTTATTTTCTTTGCTTTACATATGCAGCTATAACCAAGTTTGCCAAGTAGAATAAACGTTGTGATGGAATGTTTTACCAGAATATTAAACAGTATTTGCAGAAGACAGGATTGATAAAAGAAAGGCAATAAAATATTCAATTAAATAATGGATAAAAAATATGGGAAGGGAGAAAATTGCATAAAAAGTGTAACACATTGAAAAATTCTGATGAATATATAATTGGAGAAATATTTAAGAATTAATAACAGATATTTCAAAATTAACAAATAAATTATCAGTTCACTAGTTGAAAATAGTAGGACAAAGAAAACATATTTAGGCACATACAAAACATATCTATTCAAATGAATGAAAGCTTAAAGAAAATCTTAAAAGTTGGTATATGATAGGACACCTTACTTTGAAAAGTTAAAAACAAAAATGTCAGTGACTTTTCATCAGAAATGAAGTGATAAGACAAGAGAATAACATGCTTCAAATGCTAAAATAACTTCCAAATTAGAAGTTTATATGTACTGGAAATATACTTCAGGATAAAAGAGGAAAAGTAAAGAACCATTGGGAGAAATTCTAATATGTGTTTGTATAGAATCTAAAGCAAGCCGAAAAAAATTTACTAATAAAAATTAGAACAGAAATCAAGAAACTTGGAAAGAAGTAATCAAGGAAAATCAACAAAACCAAAAGCTAGTTCTTAGAAAAGGTTAATGAAATTGATTAAAATATAACCAGATTAACTAAGAAAAATTGTTAATATATGAAATGAAAGAAGGATCTGTTAGATATTAGGGATAATGAAGGAATATTATCAGATATATTAGGAGAAATATATAACATTAATAATTCCATATTTATTAAAGAAATTGAATCAATTGAATCAATAATTAATAATCCTTATGTAACAGAAAATACCAGGCCCAGATGTATTCACAATAAATTCTACAGACAACTGAAGAGGATATTATACCAATTCTCTGCACTCTCTCCCAAAATATTAGGAGATCAAATATTTCCTAACTTATCCTATGAGGCCATCATTATCCTAATACCAAAACTGAACAAAGACATGACAAGAAAAGAGAATGACAGATTAATGATTCCCATGACTACGGGTGCAAAAATCCACAATGAAACATTAGCAAGTGTTGAAGCTATACAAAGACTTACACAACACAGCAAAGTTAGGCTGATCCAAGGTGTGTAAGGCTGGTTCAGTATTTAAAAAGCAATATATATATATATATATATATATATATATATATATATATAGCAGTTAATTATATGATCATATGAATAGAGGCAGGAAAATCATTTAACAAAATTTACAATTCATTCATGATAAAAAAAAATCTGTCAGAAAACTTAGAATAGAGGGAAACATCATCAACTTGATAAAGAACATCTGCAAAAAATTCTACTGCTAATATGCTTCATGGTAAAGACCTAGATGCTTTCTCGCTAATATCAGGGACAGGCAAGGACACCCACTTTTACCAAACATATTCAATGTCACACTGGAAGTCATAGCTAATGCAGTAAGAAACAAAAAGAACATTAAAGGTGTTCAGACTGAAGGAATAAATAAAACTGTCTTCTATGCAATATAATTTTATATGTAGTACACCTAGTGAATCAACAATAACAAAACTGGAACTAATAAGCAATTACAGCAAGACTGCAAAAGTCATTTGTTTTCTTATACTCTAGCAGTAAACAATGAGACTCTGATATTAAATATAAAATGCCATTTCCATTAGCACCAAACAAGAGAAATATTTAGGTATAAACCACACTAAATATGAACAATGTGTACATTGCAATCAGCATCTCAATTCATCAAGGCAGCTGGACTTTTGAGTTTCCCTCTGAGTCTACTGCCTAGAAGTTGCCTATAGTCCGAAACTCTGTGCAATTAGAGTAAATTCCATAATGAAAAACATCGTAGAAATTTGTGATGTTAGATAAAGGCTTTTTTCCCCCTCTTTCTCACACACACAAAAGTTTTGTTTCATAGCAGCCAAGCTTTCATAACAAACTGATTAAATTTCATTTGACTTTTTCTGACTGTCAACCACATTCATTTAATTACACTTATAATACAAGTTTGAAAAAATATTTTAGTTATAAAATAAAAATCAACCGAACACTAAAATTCTACATATATAAATGTATGCATACAACACAATTATATACATACCTAAAGATAAATCCAAGCACAAGAACAAAACAGCAACAAAAAATCCCCATCTTGCCTCAGCTCAAGGTGCAAACATAAATCTTTTGACTATGAACATGATCTGCTCCATGGCAGAGAGGAAAACTAGGTTAAATAGGACCTAAATGCTAGAATCATCATTTTTATTCCATAACTGTTTTGTGTAAGTATCCATATAAAGCTAGCCTTGGGCTAAGTTTTATTATAACTTTTGTTGGTTTTAATACCAAGGATCTTACACATTTGATATACATAACCACTGAAGCTCAGGTTTAGACTAAGGCTTTTCAAGAGAAGTGCCTCTTCATTCAGATCCCAGATTCACGTTCAAACAAGTGCTAATGTGTTGTACCAGTGTAAGTGGAATATTTTTTCCTCTGGTCCAACTACTGGTCCGAGGGTATCACTTTAGGAGCTCCAATTTTACAAATGTGTCATTTTCTCTCTCCTTAGGCATAAGTCTTCAGTCCTCAACTGGATTTGATCAATCGTCCTTAGCATACTGGGACTGACACCACTTCTGACATAACAGATTTCCTGTTTCTTCCTGTGTTTAATGCATAAAATGCAGGGGGGATTTGTATTAAATTAATGATATTTGATTTTTCAAATTTAAATATATAATTTAAAAAATGCTATAATAGATAGATAAGGCTTAAGATAAAGTATTCTGGACTTTTCAGTATGTCTTTGTAGGCATATTTGAATAGGTGTCACAAATCTCTAGCATGCGGTAATGCTTCAGGACAAATGATGAACAGCTTCTTAATGAGATACTTCAAAATAAATACTGAAAACTTGTTACATTAAGATGTCAGCAAGTTGACCTAATTCTCTAATTGCTAACTTATCTGACACTTCTGTATGGAGAGTTTTCTCTTTAGCATTCTGAAAACAGAAGGGTTAAATGTTCAGGTTTCAAGGGACCTGGGGCGTACAAAGTAAACCAACACAGGCACAGTTATAAATAAGCACGGGTGGACCTAGCTATCAATAAGGTTGCTTAAAAAACTTCCAGTCTGTGGAATTGTGACATGATTAATAAGTTGGGAAGCAATTTTTTTCAGAATAATCAGGGAGTGACGTTACAACCAATAATAAATGAGATGTTTTATTCTACATTATTCTAATATTTAAAATTAATATTTATACATTAATATATTTGCTAAGATATTCACAATTTCATAACTGTTTTTGATTAACAGTTGCATCTCAGGTAAAATTATTATGGTATTTTTTTAAATGGGCCACTTAAAATTTGAATCTAGGATAAGTAAATGAATAATGATTAAAAAATAATTTTCCGACTCTTTCACAAATCTAGAATAGTAAAAATCTCCATAGTTCTAGCAATTGGATGAGTTGGTATGTCAGGAGTAGAAGTAGTAGTTATTCATTGGCTGTGTCCATTTAAAATTTTACATAGTATTGAAGGTTTTTCATGGTAACACTAGGAAGTAGCTTACTAATGGCCAATAATTTATTATAAATATGTAACAGATGAATATGTATGCTTTTTTGTTATGACTAAAGCTATTTTACATTATCTGTTTCAATTATTCATTAAGATTGGATATGTTAAGTAATCAGTAGGGAAGTCATTTTTTTAGTATAATCCTATAAATCATAAACATGTACCTGATATTTTATTCATGCTTCATTAGAGAATTATTTTTAAGTTTCTTTAGAAATATATCAAAATCCTATGACCTGTACTAGTTATGCACAACTGTGAGGCATAATCCAAATTCAAAACAAACAGGAAGACTTACATTTGCAGAATGGTTTTATAATACCCAACTTATTTGGAGATGGTATAAAAATGAACATGTTTTTATTGAATCTACAATGGCAAACGATGAGGCTACCTTAAGTATTTAAGCATTCTTTTTAGAAGTTGGCTCAGGAAACAAAACTTTTCTCATATTTAGGATATTAGCTAACATTTTACCACAAAAGTTGATTCTCAGAGAAGTTACCAACAAGGAAATACTAATTATTGCGAAAATTTTATCTGAAATAAGTTCTTTGTGTACTTTGTTTTAATTCCAATACATAGTTAAATATTCATTTTCTAATATTTGTATTCAGTAATGCTATGCTATGTATGTATATACATAGGTAGCACTGTGAATATATGTAACACTGTAAATCTATATTTATATACACATATACATATACATATACATTTGGTGGGAAGGAGAAGAAGGCACCTAAGTCCTTCTATTTTCTTTTATTCTTATATTTGCTGACTTGGGAGGGTAGTTTAAAGGATGTGATAGACTATATTTCACTCAATTTTCTTTATTTTTATATTTATTTTTTATTGCTGTTCAAGTACAGCTGTCCCCATTTTTCCCCCACCACTCTCCCATGCCCCACTCATCCCCACTTTCCACACTCCATCCAATCCCCCCATTGTCTTTGTCCATGGGTCCTTTATACATGTTCCTTGATGAACCTTCCCCTTCCTTCCCCCATTATCCCCCTCCCGCTTCCCTTCTGGTTACTGTCAGTATTTTCTTTACTTCAATTTCTCTGGTTGTATTTTGTTTGCTTGTTTGTTTTGTTGATTAGGTTCCACTTATAGGTGAGATGATATAGCATTTGTTTTTCACCTCCTGGATTATTGCACTTAGTATAATGCTCTCCAGTTCCATCCATGCTGTCCTGAAGGGTAGGAGCTCCTTCTTTCTTTCTGCTGCACGGTATTCCATTGTGTAAATGTACCACAGTTTTTGATCCACTTATTTACTGATGGGTACTTAGGCTGTTTCTAGCACGTGGGTATTGTAAATTGAGCTGCTGTGAACAATGAGGTGCATAGCTTCTTTTGAACTCATGATTCAAGATTCTTCGGGTATAGCCTCAGCAATGGAATTGCCAGGTCAAAAGACAGTTCAATTTTTAGCTTTTTGAACACATTTCATACTGCTTTTGACAGTGGCTGCACCAGTCTACATTCCCACCAACAGTGCACTAGGGTTCCCTTTTCTCCACAACCTCACCAGCACTTGTTTTTTTGTTTTTGTTTTTTTTTATTTTGTTCTGTTGGCCCTTCTGACTGGTGTGAACTGGTATCTCACTGTAGTTTTAATTTGCATCTCTCTGATCTTAGTGATGCTGAGCATCCTTTCATATGTGTCTGGACCCTCTATATGTCCTCCTTGGAGAAGTGTCTGTTCAGGTCCTTTGCCCATTTTTTAATTGGATTGTTTGTCCACCTGGAGAGAAATCATGTGAGTTCTTCATATATTTTGGAGATCAAACCCTTTTCCAAGGTATCATTGGAAAATGTATTTTCCCATATGTTTGCTTCTTTTTTCATTTTGCTGATGTTTTCTTTAGCCGTGCAGAAGCTTTTTATTTTATGAAGTCCTATTTGTTTAACCTTTCCATTATGCCCTTTGCTCTAGGGGACATATACCATGATCATGGGTTGGAAGAATTAACATCATCAAAATGTCCATACTACCCAAAGTAATTTGTAGATTCAATGCAATCCCTATTAAAATACCAGTAACATATTTCATAGATATAGAACAAACACTTCAGATTTTATATGGAGTCAAAGATGACCCCGATTAGCCTCAGCAATTTTGAGAGACAAGAACAAAGTAGGAAGGATCACAATATCTGATATCAAACTGTATTACAACAAAACTGTAATCACTCAACTTTCTTGAAGAGTTTTTTTGATAACTGGTCTTTCAAGATTCCCAGGTTCATCTTGGATATTTTCTGCCCCAGAATGGCAATCAGTCATTCCTCCATAAAACTCTGGTTTCTTCTAATGGGAAATCAAGACCATTATGAGTGCTAGGGAATCAAATTGCTACTGTGCTGGTCATTGTTCCTAAGATGTTTTTAAATAATAGGGCTAAGGATAGACACTTGGAATACATACTAGCTAGGAATTATGTGTGTGCATATAGACTATGTTCAAATATTTAAAGATAAAATACCTTGTTTTCATACTGATATTACTATTCTATATGTGGAAATACAGGGTGTTTTATTTAGTGTCCTCTATATCCTTAATTCCACACTGAAACTTCTAATTTTCTTGAACAATAGGGATGATAGAATTAAAATAACCCATAATTACATATTTGAGTGCTTTCCTTATGAACAACTGTTTTAGACTAACAATATTAATACTGTTATCACTAATTACTTTTACTGTATTATATCATTGTACTTTATCACAGTTTTCATTTAGTTAAATATTTTACTTATCTCTTTTTAGAGAGAGGGGGAGGGAAGGAGGAAGAGAGGGAGAAAAACATCAATGTGTAGGTGCCTCTCACACCCCACCTCCCCACTAGGGACCTGGCATGAAACCCAGGCATGTACCTTGACTGGGAATCGAACCAGCAACCCTTTGATTTGCAGGCCAGCACTCAATCCACTGAGCCACACCAGCCAGGGCTGTATCACAATTTTCAGGTCAGATAGGCGCTGCATTCTAATTTCCCCCCTTTTAATTCTCGTTTACTTTTCGTGGTATAAGAACTACACGTTTAATGCTCATCGCCTCTCCTCTATTTCCATGTCTCTCTAGTCATTTTGTTTGTATGAAGTTTGTTGTTGAGTAAATTCTCCAGGAGGGTCTCATAAGTTCTATATTCTCTGAGTTTACACTGATTGACAACAGTTTTACTGTATCCTTTGCATTCGAAAGTTAATTATTTCTGGACATAAAACCCACAGATCACACATTCTTTCTTTGAACGACTTAAGTGTGTTACTTTATTTTGTCTGCATAAGAGATGCTATTGAAAAGTCTGATGATAATCTAATTTTATTTCCCTTACAAATTACATGCTTAATTTTTCCCTTTTTCAAGTGTTATAATTATACCAGATTTGGTCTCGCTGATCATTGTCAACTTGTCAGGTGTACAATGGATCTTTTAATGCAACGTTTAAACTTGTTAAAAGTTTCTTTGAAATGTACATTTTCATAATTTTCTTTGATCTTTTTTTTAGGTTCTTTAGAGCTCTACTATCTGTATGCTCAACCTTCTTTATAAATCTTAACTACTTAATCACTTCCTCTTGAAACCTTTTTATTACTTTCTTTGTTAATTTACATTTAATTTTTTTTCTTATTTTCTACATCTACTTTTCTTAAGATATTTTTATTTTGTTTATCTCATCGTGCATGTTTTTGTAATTTGATCCTAACTTTTATAATTATTTATTTTGATATTATTTTTAGCTCTGTTTTAAACTGTCATTTTATTCCTGAGTTTTGTAGTTCTGTTTATATTGTTCTTTCATTTTTGTATATTTCCTTAATGTCTCACTTGTTTTGAAATAGTATTTTACAATCTGAATCTTTTATGTTTCCCTTTGTTTATCAATACTTTCAATATCTCTAAATATGCTATAATGCCCTATATTCTTTTTTCTTAAAATAATTTGATAGTATTTAAACGTGATACTTTTGTGTTGTACGTTTCTATCTAAATTTACTTTTCCCAAATGTAGAGGGGGGAAAAATTGACTCTAATATTGTTTCTAACTTTCAAGAGCTCTGCCTTCTGTTCTTTTAGAGTAGTGTTAAAAATTACAGTCAACTGCTTTCTGAGATTTTTCTCTTTCTCTCCTCCTCCATTTTTATTTGGACCAACTCTTGCCTGCCTCTCTGCAGACCCTTCCAGATGAATTTGACAGCATCTTCTGCAGTTCTCACTAGATTGAGAGCCTTCAAGAGTTCAGGGGGCTTAGATTGCTTCAGACCTTTTTAGCTTTTCTGTTTGTCTTTACAGTTAAATCTTTTTGGAATATAAAATAATACAATTGGTTTTTTGTGGGACTGAATCATAACACTGTTTGCAATACAAGAGTTTTATTACTATTCTCTGGTCAGTTTACCTGATTAAAAATAAAATGTTTCAATACAAAACTATGTTTACAAAAAAGGTACTTTTTTCCCTACTGTAGCAAAACCAAAAAGTGGAATCCCAGATTTACATTCTTTCACTGCACATTTTCTTTGACTTCAGTTTTCCTGCTTTAGGAAAATTTGCAAAAGTAAATTAGAAGTGAAGACAATCTTGGAAAAAATTTTGAGCAAAAACCAAAATATGTATTTAGATATTCAAACCATTCAAGGATGTAAAAATTAGATGAGCTGCTGTTGTAGCCTCATACTTGTGTAGAAAGTGAACAGAATGTGAAAAGACCAGGTTCTATAATTATGGGCTATGAAGTCTAAGTTCTGTTTTTGCAGTTGTGACACTTGGAGAAACAATGACTAGTTGAGCAGCATTGTGGATGGGAATGAAAATGCATGTACATAACATTCTTGCTGGAAACAAACATCATTCCTGTAAATACTAATTTTGTAAACAAACTCAGTTTTTTCATATATATAATCTCCCAATGAAGATACTTGTCGCATTTTATTTTTAAGACACTATTTTGATTTGCTATAGTTTATCTGAATATTTCATGCCATTTGATTATGCAATATATATATATATATATTTCAGAATGCCAAAATGTGTATTGAAATGAACATGCTTGAAGCAAATTCTGAATAATATTATGGAAGTGAGATGATCACCCCAGTGCTTTAGGACACATATTCAATTAAGCAACCACTTGTTTAAAAACCAGGGGACCAAAGTATTCATGTTTTATTCAAAATTAATATCTCCTTAAGGAAATTTTAAATATAGAATTAAATATAGAATTGTGCTCTTACTTCTTAACTGTCCTTCCCCATGGGATTGTGAGTCTTAGTAACAAAAACTCAATAGTTGGGATTTCCATTGCTAACCATCTGAGGTCTCCTGGAAGCACGAACATGTTTACTTAGCAGGCACTGATTTTACAATAAATTAGAATGAGTAAATTTTTTCAGGAAATTAAATGTTCATGTACATAAAGAAAAGCAATCTTTTCGTGATTCCCAGTACCATTTGAAGTTCTACATACTATACATCTTACTTTCCATCACACTTAAATTTGTGTACTTATTTACTTTTGTTCACACATACAAATATATACATTGATTACTAAGTGTATAAATGTAATTAGTAACTCACAAAAATGAGTAAAATAAATATTATTTCAACAAAAGTTTTATTATAACTAAATCACATAATATAATTCACCAATTCAAACTGTATGATTCAGTAGTCTTTAGTATAGTCACAAAAATCACCACCATGAATTTTAGCATATTTGCATCACTTCAGAAAGAAACCTTGTGTACGTTATTAGCACTATTTCTCTTTAAAGCCTTACTTACTTCACTCTCTCATGCACTAGGCAACTACTAATCAACTTTCTGTCTCTATAGATTAGTCCATTCTGGATATTTGATATGTATGTAATAATGCAATAGATGATATTTGTGACTGACTTCTTACATGGAGCATGGTGTTTTTTTTTAGGGATTATGCATTTCATGCTATCAGCATTTTGTTTCTTTTTTATTATGGATATCAATTTAATGGATACAACATGTTCTATTTATCCATTTATCAGTTTATGGACTTTCAGATGGTTTCCACTTTTGTTCTACTAAGAATAGTGACTATGAACATTTGTATATAAATTTTTATGTGGACATCTGTTTTCACTTCTCTTGGGTATATCTAGTAGAATTGCTGGGTCATATGATAACTCCATGTTTTACTTTCTGAGAAATTGCCAGGATGTTTTCCAAAGGGTACATCATTTATAATTCCACCAGCAATGTATGAGGGTTCCAATTTCTCACATTCTTACCAACACTTGTTATTATCTTCAAACACCCCAGTGTCAAACTCTGTCCATTTATGTCATCTTGTATTCTCCTGTGATTTTTTTCTGCAGTCAAAAACATGGTCCTGTCCAAGTAGCTCCATGGGTAGAATATCTTCCTGATATGTCAAGGTTGCAAGTTTTATAGCCCATAAGGCACACAAGGGCATGCAAGAATCTACCCATCAATGAATAAATAAGTAAAATGACAAATTGATGTTCCTCTCTCTCTCTCTCTCTCTTTATAAAAATCAATAACTAAAAACTTAAAAAAATACAATCTTAAGTCATTTACATAGGATGGATATTGTGAGCATATACAGGGGCTGGCACTAAGCAGCAGCGGGGCCAAGCATCAATCATGTCCTCTGATTCATATTTCTCAGACACTTGACTTGCTGTTCAAAAAATATGATTAAATAGTAGAATTACTAGATATAATCCCCCAGAAATAAAAACTGTAAGACTCAAAGATAGAGCAATGCAGAGTATAGAGATATGGACAATGAAAAATTTCAATACATTTGACAACGTGAAAAGTGATTTAAGGAGTAGTAAGAATAGATGCAGGTAGGAGACAGCCACAGCCTAGATTAAACACAGTTAATGAGGGATCCAAAGTGCCTTTCAGATTTCAAGAGAGGCTGTGTATTATGTGTATGAAAGAGCATATGAAAAGGATACTTGTGCAAAAATTGGGGGTAATTGAAATCCAGAACATGGATAATCACATACCAGCCAAATCTCTTATTTTTCTCTGTCAATAAATGTTGTAGTTATCCCAAATAATTAGTTATATTTCTTTAGAGGAGCAACTCTGGGCTTTTGTCAGTGATAGAAACACTTAATTCTATACCCAAACCCTATAATGTCTTTTTTTCCATTACTTAATATGCTTACAATTATTTTAACTAGAAATTTTCCTTTAACTACAGTGGCTAAGTTCATGCAGTCAAGTCCAATTCTACCCACAAGCTGTGGGTGACCTCAAATTACTTAAGTTCTTTGTCTATCTTGGTGTCAGTGCACATTAAATGCTGATAACAATGGGACAATAGAGGATGTTTTTGACATGATGATTAAATTTAGTAACATATCAACTAATATCTATATTTATTAATAGTTATCAATATCTCTTATTTATTAATAATTTGAGTTTGCATTCATAAAAATTGATAAAATTATCTACCCTTGTGTTAAAGGATGGTATACAATTGGTTTCCTATGACAGACAATACTGAGGACAAGCAAAAATAACTGAGCTTTTGTCTCCAGGAAATATTTGTTCCTGGCAGATAGGGCTATAAATTAATGAACAGATTACTTATCATACTAATAGCTTGCTCATCAGGACATGCTTCACAATTCTAGACTTGCTGTGCTGACAGATTCCAAGCTATTATATCAAAAATTTTGACCCACCCTAGTACCTTCTCTTGCAAGATCCACCTTAAAATAATCCAGTTCAGGCCTTCAAAGTCTATACTTATTCTCCTCTGCTGCTTCCCTCTGAGACACCGATGACACACTTTCAAGGTGGATTCTCCTATAAGGAACTAGGTCTAATAAATTTAACGTTTGGTCAAAGGATCTTTCTGGCAGTCTCTGGGGGAGGCAAACTGTGACAAACTTTTCATAAATACAAATGTACGTATCAGTAGGTCTCAAGCTAGTACATGAAATTTCATTCACTAAATAATCTGACTTTATAAATTAACCTTAAATTTTAAATAAGTTTAACATTTAATATTTTTTATGTATTGATTTCAGAATAAGAGCAAAGGGGGAGAGGGAGAGGAGGGAGACAGAGAGAGAGAGAAACAGCGACTTGTTGCTTCACCCATCTATGTATTCACTGGTTGATTCATTCATTCATTTATTTATTTTAATTCAGATTGATGCCATATATGTATATACATATACATATTTTTTAAATTTGTGATTTTAACATGAGGGGAAGGGAAGGAGAAGGAGAGGAAGAGAAGCATTGATGTGAGATATAAATATCAATTGGCTGCCTTCTGTATGTGCCTCAACTGGGCACTGAACCTGCAACCCAGGCCTGCACCTTGACTCGGGAAAGGAGCAGCTGACCCTTCAGTCTGTGGGATGATGCTCAACCAACTGAACCACACTGGTGGAGGCACTGGTTGATTCTTGTATGTGCCCTAAACTGAGACTGAACCCACACCTTTGTCATACAAGATGACTCTCTAACCAACTGAACTACCCAGCCAGCGCAAGTTTAACATTATTAAAATAATTCATTTGAAAAAATTTATTCACTTATATAATTTAAATTGGTATATTCTAGCCTTTTATTAATGAAAAAGTAAAGTACTCTAGCAAATACAGAGTTTTATTGACTATAGAACTATATAAATTGATAACTATATAAATTTAAATTCTGGGATTTCTAATAAAATTTAAGACATATTTTACAGACCTTTCAAATGACTACATAGGGAATCTGGTTCAGTTTAACACCCCATCCTCAACATGTCCATGGCACACATTCCCACCTGACGATTAGTATTACAAGAACTTATTTATTTCACTTTTCCTTGTAAAGTTAATAAATGTTGTTAAAACTTCACAGATATTTAATTATCACCTCTTGGATTCATAAAATAGTCAGTTTTTTATCACTGTATAACTTTTGTCATAAATATTATGCTGCAATGATTACATACTTCTTCTATGTCTTGTACTTCTTTTCCAAAAAATTGATATTATATGAGTTGAAATTCTGATACAGATCAGTAATATAGACCTGGGGAATATATCATTGTATAAATAGAAGATTTAATTTCTATTCAGTAATGTTTAGTTACTGAATAGAAAACAAATCATAATTATTTCTGTAAAATTTTTAATTACTGAGTAGAAAAAATATCACAATTAATAAAAAATTGAATTGAGAGATATTTTATGTATGGTTTCAATAATATTAAGTGTCTACAATTCAAATTGGCCCATTTGTTGGCAGATATTCTTCATTAATTTTCTATTAGTCATGAAGTATAATTTGTTCATTGAGTCCCCCTATGAAGGTTCTGTTATAAGTCTTGTTTATAATATAAATTTTATTAGCAAAACTTATATCCATAGAATCAAAGCCATCTTTAGTACTAATTTATTTATGGCACATTGTAAATTAAACTGGGGTCTGCATTAAAGATTTTTGTTTACATTAATTACATAAATGAGGAAATTGCATTATAAGTAGAACATAGAAAATATAAAGAATATTTTCAAAAGGTACAATTCAAAATTAAACACAAACATTAAACTCTGTTTTCATTTCCCTACTAGTAAAGAAAAAGCACCGTTAAACAAGTAAATGTGTAAAAGTGATTGCGTATTCTTTCTCTGGGATAGGAACGAACTCCAATCAATGTAAGGAGATGATTTGCTGTTGGTATTTTCTTCTCCTTCTCTTCAAAAGTAAGATTAGTTTCTTTAGATATCGACATTGTCCCTGGTCTTGTAAGCTTTTGCCAAAAAGAGCACACCATAAATTCTGAGGTTTGATATTCAATGATTACTATAGCTGCATATATATGTGGAAATGCTCTTGCAAGGTTGTTTTATTTCCTATTTGCCACACTTCATACCACAGAGTAGTACCTAAAAGTTAAATGCATTTTCTTGAAATGAGCCACATGATAAAACCGTGCATAAGAAAAAGGCAATAGGGTGCAATGCCAAGTGTGCTGTGAAAATGCGTCAACCAGATGTCAGCATTGCTTGAGCTCAGTTGTGGATGTGTTAATTTTCCCCTAGATCTGCTCAGGAAGCTGGCAGGCAGAGTCCCTTGCCTCACAGATCAGGGAAATAGCTTAGAGAAGGCTCAGAGGCAGCAAATGCAATTGACAGGGAAAATTTATTGAAGCATTTTAAGACAAAGTGAGACTTTTTATGTAGCCTTTTGTTTGTTCGTTTGTTTAAAAACACACTTAACCACAAAAATACAAAATTTATTGGAACTGACTAGAACAGGATTTATTGAACTCTAGGTTACCTAATTGAGCTAATCAACCCATACTTTCTATTGGATAGATCAAAAAAGAAAAATGACTAGTTAATGAATTAGTGAACATTATTCTGAGTCTAAAACAAATGAATAATTCAACCCATGTGATTAGATCTTATATACAGTGTTTTTCTTCTAAATCAAAGGTGAAATATTTCAATGAATATTCAGCATTTATTCTTGCAATAGTAGGTTAGAAATGAAAAACAATTATGTATAAACCATCACTAACATATCTCTATATAAATACTGATATTTTGTTTTTGAGTGAACATTTCAGTTTTGCAATTCATAAAACCAGAATTAAGTTAAAAATAAAGGACGCGTGGACAAAGACAATGGGGGGAGGGAGGATTGAATGTGGGAGGTGGGGGTGGGTAGGACAGGGGAGAGTAATGGGGGGGAAATCAGGGCAGCTGTAATTGCACAATAATAAAAATATAAAATAATGAGATTGAGTTAAAAATAAAAGATATCGCCTAGAAAAATAAATGAGTAATTTCAGTTCAGCTTTCTACAAATATTATTTAGAGATGTGCTAGAGTCTACCGGTTGCGCCTCACTATCTGTTCTCCCGATAGTCTACAACAGACCTATGGGATTTTATCTGTACATGCAGCTGATCAGAATACTCTATTTTACAACCTCCCTTACAGTTAAGTTTTGTTATATGATTAATAGTCTATGGTATATATTGGAAGTTGTGTGTGTCACTTCTGTAAAATGTACTTAAGTGGAGGAGGTATGATCTGTTTTCTGCTCTTGCAGATGTGGGGATGCCAAGCTGGAGTGGAAGTTAGAGCATCCATCTTGAGGCCTAAGGCTCTGAAATTAAGAAACTCATGACCCAGTTACTAGGAGTGTCATACTAGTCCTGGAACACCAGTGCCAGTCCTATGGGGGGCATTTTGAGCACAAAATAAACTTCTGTTTTGTTTAAGCCACTGTTACTTTGGATTTTATAGTTGTCAGCCAAATCTTAGCTTAACTTTTGTGTCCCTACCATGTCCCAGGAACTGTGCTAGGAAATAGATTTAAAAATGTCCTGTGCTCGTGAAGCATAGATTATGGTATAGGTTGATATAAATGAGTTAAAAGGATGGTAGATCCAAGATGAAGCATTTTCTCTATCAGATAAGGGAGCCAGTGGAGTTCTATGATAACATGACATTTGACAGAAACTTTAAGCATGCGTAGAAGTGAATCATGGAACAACTTGGGGAACGAAACATTTAAAATCTTAAGGTAGGAGCTTATTTCCCTTGGAAAGTTGGAGGATTAGTAAATAGGCCAGTGTTCCAGGAGCAGAATGAAAGATGAAAAGAGCAGTGGAGAATATAAGACTTCATAAGCCATTCAAAGACTATGGCTTTTACTTTGGTTGGGATGTGAAGCAATTGGTAAATGTTGTGCAGACAAGAAACATACTCTGGCATATTTACAAGGATCATGCTAATAACTGCTTGCCGGACTAAAAGGAAGTCATAGTTCTACCACTGTTGAAAAGATATTTTAAAATATATGATCCCATAATGCAATATTCTTGCTCAAGATTAGAAACGTGATGCCTTTTTTTCTGAATATAATCCATGATTTGCACATATGAATTGTTCTGATCCATATGCAGAGATTTTATATTCAGCAATATGTATACTTTTAATCTTCATAGCAATCCTAAAATATTTCAGATTCTTATTTTACATGTGAGGAAAAAGTGAGTAGAAGTTTTCCAAGGTTACATATTGAATAATCGAATAGTAGAAAACAGTTTTCAGACTTGTAAAATCTGAGTCTACGCTTCCTTGCCTTATCTCTTAACCATTATTCAATATTATCTTCCAATTAGATTATACTACAGCTTGTTTAAAGACAGAAGACACCTGAAGAGTGACTTAAATTAATAAGAAAAGAAATCATGTCACACAATTGATAAAATGTATGAGAAATTTCACATATTAACCACAATGTAACATGAATGCATTTTGTGTCACTAGGGTAGGTACAGATATTTTATTATGATTTAATTTCATTTAAATCTTTGATAAATAAACAGTTAAAAAAGCCTCAAATTCATAATAGTTAATAAAAGCCCTTTTGGATTTTGTTTATTTCTAACTGGTGGAGAATTAATTTGTCATGCTCCAGGGGGTACCAAGCTCCAATTAACACCCCGTGTGTGGTTAGCACATTTGCCATGAATTGGCTGTGAAGTATGATAGAAGCAAGAGGCTTAGGTCCCTGCACTAACAAATGCTGGGCCCACAGTTTCTGGGCCTCATGGTAATCCAAGTGTAGGCACAAGGATGTAGCTAGCTCATTAGCTGCTTACTGAATACTGGAGTAACACACCTACCATTCCATATTTGGAAGATAACCAAAAAAGTATTCAATTAGATTACCCCATAAGGATGCTATCTTGGTTATAAGATAATAGGTAAAACTCTTTTTTTCCCTGAAAATTTAAAGGAGTTTAAATTCTTAAGCTATAGAATTAATGACATTCACACTTACACAAAATGGTATCAGCCAATCACATCCAGCTCTTGGTGAATTTACTAAACAATCATATTACAAGCTGCCATTTGTCATGAGGCAGTCAGATTTTTAAAACCATATTCTGACTTTTCTTTCATCCTATTTCAATATATGTGTGTCATCACATACTATATAAATGAACATTTGATTGAACTCTAGTTTGGATCACTTTCAAAATAATTTTGACTTAGATTGTTGAAAGATAGGATAAATTTTCATCTTCAGTTAGTGCCTAATTAATGTAATAGAAGTCAAGCTTCTTTTCCAATTGCAGGCTTATTTCAGTAATTGTTAATGTCCCTTAACTTTTTTATTTAATATGACAATGCTTGAAACCTAAAATGAATTTTGAATAATGGAAAAATAACTATACTTAGTAAAAAGTGAGATAAGAAATCAATGTAAAATGATGAGAAAGAATTAAAGAGTGCAGTTATGTAAGTGAAGTTCTGGCAAAGAATATTGTGCCATGTGTGATGATTACCAGTCACATCATGGCAGAATTTCCCTTTAGTGTTAACTGTATTCCCTAAGTGTTGACTATAGGGTGGGAGTGGCAAACTAGTACATTTGCTACATAAACTACTCATTTTTAAAGCTTTTATTTTATTGAATATAGTAAAATACAGGTAATCCCGTTTTAGACGAAGATTTGGAATTGTAGTGAGTATGTCAAAAAAGCAACTTTCACAAAGAAGAATGAATTACTATTTTAAAATAGTGCATTTTACCTAGCTCATAATTTGAATCCGTCAGTGCCTTACAGGATCTTACCTACTGACTAACATTATTTTTCTATTCCGAACCCCATGCTCTGTTCCCCATCATCACCCATTCTGGTCCTGTAATTAAATGTTAGGCTTAGAGTTATTTCATTTCAGCTTGGAGCCATATTTTGAATGAATCCTCTGAAAGGAAGCAATAAAAATAGAAACTCTCTCTTCCCCATCATGTGCTGGAGTACACAATTCTATTTTTAGAAAAAGACATTCATTGCTCCGCTTATGAGGCTCACTGTTTCTGAAGAATACGGGCAAGTACAGGGGAGCAAGAGAAAAGGCTAAGAAAACTGAGAGGGAGACTGAAAGTAGCCAATTTTTTCCCCTCCAGTCAGACCATTAAATGATTTGACCTTACTTACAATGTCAATGAAGCAAATGGTCCCTTTTGTTGTTGTTTTTGTTCTTCAAGAGAAGGACACTGAAGAAACTTTCTCTTTTTAAAAGCACCCACTCTATAAAGGAATAGCATACTAACAACAAGGCATCCAATCAAACCTTTTATTGAATAATGAAAGAAGGGTGATATCAATATGCTTTTTTTTTAATCTGGTCAAGAAATTTCTCTGTAAGTCTTTTGGTGCCCAGAGTTCTAATGGGTTTATGACTGCTAATGGCTTTTTAATCTCATCGTCTGTAATGTTAGAGTTTTAAATCTATTTACTTCCATTTCCTGACAGGCATCAGAGACAAAGAGGGTATTTACTGGCTTTGTGGGCTTTGTGTTATATTTTTATTGCATTAAAATTGCCCAGACTTTGCATCAGCAAGTCAACTTAGATAGTTTTGGAGGATGAGAACATAGAAAGAGAAAAGTTATCAAATATGTAAGCTTGGATATAAAGGTTCATGTTAGACTAATAGTGTGTAAGTGCTTTTGTACACCTAGAAAATTTTGCAAAAGTTGTTGGTTTGTGAATTTTGCATGGGCTAGATAGAACAAACATGATTTTCTTTTATTCAATATACATTAGATTACATATATGTTATCTTACACTATTTATGTCATAATCTTTTATCATATCCTTTATGGTTCAAATATTTGCTTTGTTTTGACCTGGGTTATATCCTATATTGCTAGTTAATATATTTTCATTTTTTCTTAGCACACTGATACAGAGGAAGATTATTTGGGTCATTTTGGAAAATTCACTGATTTTCTCTTGCTTTGAATTTCCTTGTAAAATGAAAAGGCTCGAAGATTTTTTTTTTTACCTCAGAGATTTTAAAAAGTAGAACATGTATGTCAAATTTCTTTGTAAATGTCCACATTTTAGGGAGAAACAATGCACAATCTATACTAGAGGAAAACAAATCGAAGAAGTAAAATCAAATAAGAAAATCATAAATTCCAAATAATAGCATATGCATTAAAAATTCTAGTCATTCAATTATATTCATCAATACTTTCTCTCAAAATAGCACTATGAAACAACTCCTTAAAAATGTATTATTTATTTTTAGCTCCTCCAGAAAAGTCTACTTTTCAGAATGATGGACTAATAAAAACAAGATAAATGAAAATCGGGATGATTTAACTTACATGTGGATTCTAATGAGCAAAATAACAAACAAAATAGAATCATAGATACATAGAAGAGACTGGCAGCTGTCAGAGGGGAGGGAGATGGAGGCTTCTGAGTAAAGTAGGTGAAGGTATTAAGCAAAAAAAAAAAAAAAAAAAAAAAAAAAAAAAAAAAAAAAAAAAACCCTCATAGACACAGACAATTGTATGGTGATAACCAGAAGGAAAGGGAGGTAGGGGCATGTAGAAGAAGGTAAAGGGGGCGGGGAAATAGTGATAAAAGGAGACTTGACTTGGGGTAGTAAATACACAACACACAGATGATGTATTACAGAATTATATAACTGAAACCTATATAATTTTATGAACCAATGTCACCACAATAAATTCAATAAAATTTTTAAAAAATCAAATATTAAGTAATTTATTAAATCAGTCATCACTAATCAATTTTTTCCCTTCTCTACTCTTTCACTGCACTGTGCTAATGCTCTTGTATGGTACTTAATATGTTGTTAAACTTCTTTTATTGTATAGTATATCAAGTCCTGTAACTCAACTATTTTTTAACAAATTTGGCACTAATAGTGCTTAGTACATAAAGTTTCAATTATTTTGGTTAAACTGATCTATTAAATTATGAATTCAAGTTTATTTCAGATTATAAATGATCAAAAGTAACAAACCATGATTTTTTTAGTAATTAGATAAGCCAATAACTGTATTTGAGGAAGGTTTTTAACACCAAGTACTGAAAATAAATGATGTTTCTCATTGCTCGTCCATTAATCAGAAATTTAATCAGAATAGCTAGTTCTCTCAGTATCCTTGGTAACTGAAATTCTTATTTAATTGTATTTAAAAGAAAAATGTATTACTTTATTAACATAAATGGAATTGAATTTTCTTTGGATACCTAAATTATTAAAGTGAATGACTCAGATGTATTTTCCAAATACCATTTAATTTGAGCACATTTATGGGAAGCAATTCCCAAGATGCAATCATAGGAGGTACAGTATACAAGATAGTCTCAATGCTCACAACAAAATTTGATTTCTCACTCAAAGTCTCATATAGTTCCTTGAAGTCTCCAAGGCAGTGTTTCTCTGTGCAGTGACTTAGCAGCCTACCTGCTACCATTGACCCATTGATGCCAACTGAGGCCACTAATACAACTACAGAAAGACAGAGTTGGAGAATTGCACTTGACGTTTATATTGCCACAACCTGAAAGAGGTACATAGCATTTGTCTCACAATTCACTTCTCGAACTAGTCCAATGGCCCTGGTAAAAAAACAAAGGGGCTGAGGAATGTGGTAGAACATATAGATATTCTGTAGACATTAAATATTTTTCTCACAGAACAGAATAATGAAACTAGCCCATCCAAGAAGCTTCTAAGGTCACTTGGAAATGAAGATTATAATAAGCTGGAATGGTGAAGAAATGAGAAATACTAATATTTAGCAGGCCAGCTTTGTTTTGCTTATACACAAAAAAGTAAAGGCAGTGAGATTCAGCCAACAACATTAATCATGATAAGCAGATGAGTGATATCAAGTATGTTATTTATAACACATGGTTTTCTAGATGACATGACAGTGTTTAAAAACATTAACATCAGAGCCAGAATGTTTGATTTCAAGTCTCAGTTCTACCATCTATAGTTGTGATTTTGAGCAAGATACTTAACTTCTTTGTAAATCAGTATCTTCATCTATAATGTAGAAACTAAATACACTAACAAGCAAAGTTATGGTGAAAATGTAAAAAAATTGATATCTGTACAGATCTTACATAAATGCATTAGTGCCTGGCATGTAAAAATAAGAAATTAGTGTTTGCAAAACAACTAAACATTTTTAAAAATGACTTCATTGATATTCTTGACATTTTCTAAGTAATTTTGAAGAAGCATTCTACGAATTAAGAGATGATTTGGTTACTATAAAAAACAAAGCAGCAGATATGATGATAAAGTATAAGAAAAAGAAATTTTAATTAAAGGTGCTGGCCATCCCATCTGTCCAGTTTTTTCTATCCCCACCCCAAATCTTCTGTCAGAGTCATTTTGTTTGTGTGAGTGTGCAAAGAACAGACCCAGATTAGATAGACTTTATTCAAAATTGAGTCATAAATTGAAAGACTGTGGAATGAGTAGCTTTGCATAGATAGCAAAAATAAACAACAAAATAAGCAGAGTATAATATGCATTAGAGTAAGAATTACAAAAGGAAACAGACTAGGACAAATGTCATTGCATTCTTTCAAAAAAATAAAGTGAAAAAAGACTGAAAATGAAATGAAAACAGAGACATGGTTATTGAAAAAAATAAAAGCTGAAGCAAGAGAATAAGTTAAGACACTGGAAGAGTGTAGGAAACAAATTGATATTAAATATTATAGAAGTTTAACAGAAGCAATAGGAAAATGCTGAAAACAGTATTAGTAATAGAAGGAAAAATGTTTACGAAATTACATTAAAGAAAAATAAAAACAAAAGTGATGAAAGAGAATATGACAGCTAGTTAAAGCATATTTAATGCATAATTAGTATTTTCTAAAAAGAGAAAAATCAATGATATAAATCAAACACAAAAACCTAGAATAAAAGAAGGCTTGAATCTGTTCTTTGTTCTTTGTAAGTATGTACTGTTTTGACATCCTGTTTTAATGCTATCAGTGTATTTTGAATAAGGTTTATTTATTCAATCCTCCCTATCACTTTTCTTTAGACATGATTTCCTTGTTTAGACTGTATACATGTGTATTTAACTGAATTTTTAAGGCCTTGTTTGTGTTTACCTTGGCCTAAAACTGAAGGCAATTCACAGCCAAGACTTAAAAGATGGAACTGAGACACCACCCATAGGAAATTTCAGTAATCCTCAAGGCTGTAGTTGATCTAATTAAGTTAATTGACTGCTAAAATTAAATATATATATATCTATATATATATATCAATATATGTCAGAAGAATGCAATTGAGTATGTATAACACTGATATGCACATTGCCCATGATGTGAAGATTATTAAACATAAAAAGATCAAAGAAAATGTGACTCATTCTTAAAATAAGAGAATCTTAACACAAAGTAAGCTTATGATGACTAGATGAAGAATTCTCAGACAATGACTGGAAAGGAACTGTTAGAACTAAAGGGAGATACTCATGATAAATGAAGAGATTTGATATCAGCACAGAGAAATAGAAAACATAAAAAGGACCAACATAAGATTTTATAAACAAAAAGCATAATGCCCCAAATAAAACATTCACTCATTGGCTTAGTAACAAAATATAGATTAAGAGTCAGTGAACTTAAAAATGGATAACAGAAATTATCCAGTTGGAAGATGATGCAAAAAATTTCACAGAATGGCCCTGGCTGGTGTGGCTCAGTGAATTGAGTGCTGGCCTGCTAACCAAAGGGTCAGCAGTTCAATTCCCAGTCAGGGCACAGGCCTGGGTTGTGGACCAGGTCCCAAGTGGTGGGGGCACAAGAAGCAACCACACGTTGATGTTTCTCTCCCTCTCTTTCTTCTTCTTTTCCCCTTCTCTAAAAATAAATAAAATCTTTTTTAAAAATTTCACAAAATGAAGAAAGCCTCACAAAAAAATTCTACAGAATAATACCATAATATCTAATATAAGGATCATCAGAGTTAAATAAGGAAATGAGAATAATAATGAGGCATTCAAAAGTTGCTTAAAAACTAATGTCCCCAACCTTCCCAAATTTGGCAAAATATATAAATTTGTAGTTTTAAGAAGCACAGAGAGCTCTAAAAGTATAAACTGATAAAGAACAATGCACATAAACATGACAGTGAAATTGCTTAAAGTGACAAACAAACAAAAAACACACAGACACAGACAGTGTGTTGGTTAATGGGTAAGAGAGTGGAGGAAGGGGACAGAAGGTGAGAAAAAGAGACGACTTTGGGTCATGAGCACACAATGCGATACACAGATGATGTATCGTAGAATTGTGCCCACGAAATCTGTACCATCTATTGGCCAATGTCACCCCAATAAATTTAATAAAGATTTAAAAAGGCATATATGGAACACTCCACAAAAATTAAAATGAAAGGCAAAGAGTAAATCTTCCTCAATGAAGTACAGGGCGGCATTGATTTAATCGCCAGTGGTTTTCTTCACTCCTAAAACTAAAAAGGCCAGAAGATTGGGGCAACATTTTCAAAATACAGAAAGTGAAGATGGCTCATAAGATATAAATAACTCTTAAATTAAATTAACAGGAAGAAATCAACATAAAATTGGGCAAACAGTATGAAACAGACATCCAAAAAAGATACACATGTCAAATAAACATGTGAAAATGTGATAAACATCATTATCAGAGAAATTCACATAAAACTACAGTGAGACATGCTACTCAGTCAGAGTGGCTTCAAATTAGAGTGACTGTGATAAATGTTGGCTAGAATGAGGAGAAACTGAAACTATCATGCACTAATTTTTAAAACCTGTATTGTGAGTTTATAAGATTTAGAGAAGATAAAATGTCAGAAATCATTTGGTGTAAAATAGCCTAGAATGACATCAAAATACATACATAAAGTCAGCAGAAAATACAAGAGAGAAATTGACATAGATACAGTAATATTAGGAAATTTGAACTCATTTCTCTATGTAAAAAAGTAAGTAAATAGACTATTCAAGTAGTTTAATTACTAAATTAACTAGAATCTCTCTCTCTCTCTCTCACCATTTTTTTTGGTTTCAATTGCCCATAAACCTCTTTTAAAAGTTATATTAAGCTATAGAAAATAAATTTACATTAATTTTAAATAAGCTGGACATGTTTATGATATAAAATATACTGTTATTTAAATATGTGTATGAATTTATGTTTATTTATTTTATTCTTAAATATGTTTAATTACCTTACTATTTAAAGTAAATTTGACCTGAAACACAAAACTTAGGTGACCTTTGCTTACCCTGCATTTTTGGTATTATAATTATGTTAGTATGTTAATCTAGTAATCAATTCAAATAACAGCAAAGGATGTTATAGTTTCCAGCTATAAAAACCTTATAAACTCTTTTCAACAATTAACACACCTGAAACAAAATATGACAAATGAAAAATGATATTGTCCTCAATTATTATAAACCAGCTAAGTTAAAGTCTTATCAAATATTCTATTTTTTATGTTGCATGATTTTTTAAAGCATAAATTTATTTCTAATTTCATTTTTTTTTTTACTTTCAATACTATTTGTATTGGTTTCAGGGGTACAGCATAGTCTTTAGATAATCATATACTTTACAAAGGGTTCTATTCATATTTCCAGTACCAACTAGCAACATAGTTACAGCAATAATGTTTAATGCATTCCATATGTTGTAATTTATATTCTCATGACCACTTTGTGACTTCCAATTTATACTTTTTAATCCATTCACCTCTTTCTACCAGTCCCCCAAACTTCTACACCCTGGCAACCAGCATTTGTTCTTCGTGTCTATGAGTCTGTTTAAATTTTGTTCATATATTTTGTTCTTTATGTTCCACATATAAATTAAATCATATGGTATTTGTCTTTCTCTAACTGACTTATTTCACTTAGCATGATACCCTCTAGGTCCATCAATGCTGTCACAAATGGTAAAATTTCATTTTTTACGACTGAATAATATTCTACCAAGTATATGTACCACTGCTTTTTATATAGAAATTCATAAATTTGTTTTATTTATTTGTTTGTTTTTAGGGAGCAGGGAAGGGAAGGGGAAAGAGAGGGACAGAAACATCAATGTGTAGTTGCCTCTCGCATGCCCCCTACTGGGGACTTAGCCCACAACCCAGGCTTGTGCCCTAGACTGAGACTCGAACCAGTGACCCTCTGGTTCACAGGCCCATGCTCAATCCATACCAGCCAGGTAGGTACCAGCCAGGTAGGTACCACTGCTTTTTTATCTAATCGTCTATGAAGGGACAGTTCTGTTAATTTCAAATCTTGCCTATTGTAAACAATGCTTCAATGACCATAAGGGCAAGTATATTCTTTCAAATTAGTGTTTTGAGTTTCTTCAGATAAGTCCCCAAAAGTGGAAACACTGGGTCATAAGGCAGATCTACTTTTAATTTTTTGAGGAAATTCCATACTGTTTTCCACAGTGGCTGCACCGATCTGCATTCCCACCAATAGTGCATAATAATTCCCTTTTCTCCACATCCTTACTAACACTTATTGTTTGTTGATTTTTTCCTTTATTTTAATTGTTTTTCTTGTACAGTTTTCTGTCTTTTACTCCCATCCCTGTTTGTTGATTTATTGATGATGGTCATTTTGACAGATGTAAGGTGACACTTAATTGTAGTTTTAATTTGCATTTTGCTGATAATTAGTGATATTGAGCATCTTTTCATATATCTATTGGCCATCTGTGCATCCTCTTTAGAGAAATGTGTATTCAGGTTCTTTTTAAAATTTGTATTGGATTATTTTTTTTCTTTTAGTATAAAACATATAATTTCTTCATAAGTTTTGGATAGTAACTCCTTATCAGATGAATGATCAGCAAATATGTGCAAAAACTTGATTTGATGAAGTCTTATGTGTTTCTTTTTTTTCTTTTGTTTCCTTAACCTGAGGAAATATATCTGACAAAATATTGCTAAGAGAAATGTCAGAGATTTTATGGCCTATGTTTTCTTCTAGGAGTTTTATGATTTCAAGACTTACATCTAAGTTTTTAATTCAATTTAAGTTTATTCTTGTACATAATGTAAGAAGATGGTTTAACTTAATATTTTTGCCTTTTTCTGTCCAGTTTTTCCAGCACCATTTACTGAATAGATCATCTCTACATCATTTTATTTTTCTGGCCTATTTTATCAAATATCAATTGAATACATAGGGGAGATTTTATTTCTAGGCCCTTTATTCTGTTATATTAATCTATATGTCTGTTTTTATGTCACTATGATGCTGTTTTGATTACTATGGTCTTGTAATATAGCTTGATATCAGGTAGCAGGATACCTCCAAATGTGTTTTTTCAAGGTTGTTTTTACTGTGGGCCACAAAGAAAGCAGTACTAAGAGGAATATTCATAGCATTACAGGTGCCTTTCAAGAAATAAGAAAAATATCAAATAAACAATCTAACCTTACATCAATAGAAACTAGAAAACACACACACACACACACACACACACACATACATGCAAAGCCCAAAGTTCATTATAAGAAAGGAAATAATAAAGATCAGAAATGAAATGAATAAAATAGAGTCTAAAAAACAATACAAAAATTCTATGAAACCAAGAGCTGGTTCTTTGAAAACATAAGTAATATTGACAAACTTTTAACCAGAGTCATCAAGAAAAAAAAGGGGCCCCAAATAAATAAAATCAGATATGAAAGGAGAAAAGTAACAACTGACACCACAGAAATACAAAATATTATAAAATATTACAAACAAGTGTATGCCAACAAGTTGAACAACATGGAAGAAATAAATATCTCTAGAAACATGTATTTTCTAGTGATATTTAAAAACTAGAATCAACACAAAAACTGAATTAATATGAAATAGTAAATCTGAAAAGACTGAATACAACTAATGAAATCAAACCAGTAACCAAAATTTCCCAGCAAACAAAACATATGGACATATGGATTCACAGGTTAATGTTACTAAAATTAAAAATCACAGATGAATTTTATCAAACATTCAAAGAACTAATACCTATTGTTCTCAAAGAACTAACACCTATTGTTCTCAAAGAACTAACACCTATTCTTGGGAGAAAGAAAGACTCTCAAGCTCATTTTATGAGGCCAGCATTATCCTAATTCAAAAACCACATAAAGATACAACAAAGAAAGAAAACTATAGGCCAGTGTTCCTGATATACAAAGATGGAAAAATTCTCAAAAAAAATATTACTAAACTGGGTCCACCAATACATTAAATAGGCCATTCACTGTGATCGGGTGGAATTTACTCCTGGGATACAAGGTTGGTACAAAATATGCAAATCAATGTCCTACACCACATAAACAAAAAGAAGGATAAAATTATATGATCAAATAAAGAGATACAGAAAAATCTTTTGTCAAAATTCAGCATCCATTTGTGATTAAAAAAACTTTCAGCAAAGTGAGACTAGAGGCAATATACTTCAACATAATGAAGGCCATATGTGCCATATCTGCAGCCGACATCATACTTAATTAGGAAAAACCAAAAGCAGTTCCCTTAAGATCAGGAACAAGATAAAAATGTCCTCTTTCACCACTTTTATCCAGTATAGTACTGGAAGTCTTAGCCACAACAATCAGACAACAAGAAGAAATAAAAAGCATCTATACAGGCAAGGAGGAAGGAAAACTATTATATTAGAAAATGACATGATATTCTAATAAAGAATACTAAAGATTCTGCCAAAAAACTAGAAGAGATAAATGAATTCAGTAATGTATCAAGATTCAAAACAAATATTCAGAAATCAGTTGCACTTTTTATACACTGATTATGAACTGTCAGAAAGAGAAACTGAGAAAATAATCCCATTTACAATGACATCAAAATGAAAGTAAGGTAGCTAGGAATAAACTAAGGAAGGAGGTAAAAGACCTGTACTTAGAAAATATAAAGACATTGAAGAAAGAAACTGAAGGTGATACTAATAAATAAATGCACATACTGTGTTCATGAATACAGAGAATCAACATCATTAAACTATCCATAATACTAAAAGCAATCTAAATTCAGTTCAATTCTTAATCAAAATATCAATGGCATATTTCACAGAAGTAAACAAACAATCCAAATATTTGCCTGGAAACAGAAAAGATCATGAATAGTGACAGAATCTTGTAAATGAAGAACAAAGTAGTAGATATCAAACTACCTGGTATCAAACTATACCGAAAAGCTATAATAATCAAAATAACATGATACTGGCATGAAAACAAATAGGTAGATGCATGGAACAGAATAGAGAGCCCAGAAATAAAGCCACACCTATAAGGTTAATTAATCTATGACAAAAAGAAGCAAGAAGATATGATGGGGTATGATAACCTTTATGTACTGGGCTATTCGGTAAATAATGTTGGGAAAATTAGACAGATACATGCAAACAGATGAAATTAGCCCATCTTTTTATACCATATACAAGAATGAACTCAAAATAGATTAAAGACTTAAATGTAAGTAAGATCCGAAACCATAAAGCTGGAAGGCAGCATAGGCATTAAAATCTTTTAGCATTATTTTTTCTGACATACCATCTTGGGCATAAGATACAAGAGAAACAATAAACAAATGAAATTACATCAAACGAAAACATTTTCAGAGCAAGAAGAAACCATCGACAAAACAAAAAGACAACCTATTAAATGGGAGAAGATATTCACCAATGATATATCTGGTACGGGGTTAATATCCACCATACATAAAGTACTCAGACAATTCAGCACCAAAAAAACAAACAACCACATTAAAAAGTGAGCAGAGATCTGAAGAGGAACTAATCCAAGTAAGTCATACAGATGGCCAACAGACACATGAAAATTTGGTCAACATCACTAATAATCAAAGAAATGCAAATGAAAACCATGAGATATCACTTCATACCTTTCAAAATGAATAATATTATTAAATCAGTGACCAAGTTGGTGAGGATGTGGAAGACAGGGAGCCCTTGTGCACTGTTGGAGGGAATGCAGATTGCTGCAGCCACTATGGAAAACAGTATGGAATTTAAAAAAAAAAAATTAAACATGGATCTGCCTTATGACCAAATGCTTCCTCTTCTGGGAATATATCCAAAGAAACCCAAAACACCAATTTGAAAGAATATATGCACCCCCATGCTCATTGCAGCATTATTTACCATAGCCAAGATACGGAAGGAGCCCAAGTATCCATCAGTAGGTGAGTCAATTAAAAAAAAAAAAAGGTAAATGTACACAATGGAATACTGCTGAGCCATAAAGAAGAATGAAATCCTACTTTTTGAAACAGAATAGATGGACCCAGTGGGTATTAGGCTAAGTGAAATAAGTCATACAAAGAAAGTCAAATACCATATGATTTTACTTAAAATAAACAAACCAACAAAATGGAAATAGACTTGTAGATATAGTGAATAGACTGATGATTAACAGAGTAGAGAGGTTTGGGAAATGGGTGAAAAGACGAAGGGATTATAAGTACAAATTGGTAGTTACAGAATTGTAACAGAGATATAAATTTCAGCTCAGGGAAAATAGTCAATAATATTCTGATGACTATGTATGGGGCCAGATGGGTACTTGAAATATCAGAGGGACAACTTCTTAAAGTACATGATTGTCTACAGACTGCACTGTACATCTAAAACTAAAATAGAATAATACCGAATGTAAACTGTAACTGAAAAAAATGTTTTAAAAAATCCCCACACGTTGACTAAGGATTTTGTATTTTTTAAATTCTCTATGGGTTTCTAGTGTGCAATCATGTTTGGGAATGAAAGTATAAAAAAATATCTGTTTTGATTATCTTGTAACTGGGAGGGATTATTACAGATTTTAGAAATATTATTTCATTTAATCCTTAAGCAAATCTTAGAGGGGGGTAGTAAAAATACTGATTTTATTTTTCAATAAACAAAGAAAAAATTAAATAGGGACTAAGGCTACCAATTTAATAAATGGAATATAAATATGAGTTAGCCTTTACCTTAATGCTAAATTTATGTTATTTCAGAGACTTTTGGTTTATTGATTTTTGACAACTACACCAAGGTAATTTAATTGGGGAAAATATTCTTTTCAATAAATGATACTGGGGCAACTGCATACCCACATGTCAAATGATGAAGTTGGACCCCTTCCTCATACCATAATAAAAATTAACCCAACATGGACCACAAACCTTAACATAAATTATAAATTATATAAAACCATATGAGCTAAAACTATTACATTTTCAGGGGGAAATATGCAGTAAATATTAGTAACCTTGGATTAGACAAAACTTTCTTAGATATGACTTCAAAAGCAAAAGCAATTGAAGACAGTATTCATAAATTGAACTTTATCAAAATTAGAAAACTTTGTGTTTCAAAGAGTACCCTGAAGAAAATGAAAACACAATCCACAAAATGGGAGAAAATATTTGCAAATCATATATCTGATAAAAGGCTTGTTTCCAGAGTATATCAAGACCACTTCCAGTTCAATAATAGAAAGACAATACAATTACATAATGGATAAATATTCTGAATAAGACCTTTCTCCAAAAATGTTATGTACATATCCAGTAAGCCCATCAACAGAGTTTCAAGATCATTAGCAATCAGAAAAATGCAAATCAAAATCACAATGAGATACAACCTTAGACACACAAAGGAGTTATAATCAAAAACATAATAACAACTGTTAACAAGTGTGTGATAAAATTGGAACCCTCATACATTTCTGATGGGCATGCAAAAATGATGCCACTTGGGAACACAGTCCAGCTGTTCCTCAAAAAGTTAAACATTTAGCTACCATATGACAGAAATAATATTCCTAGATGTATACCCAAAAGAAATGAAAATATGTATCTACACAAAAACTTGTGTATGGATATTCATCATAGCATTATTTATGGTGACCGAAACATGCCCTCTCAGTGCTTCTGCATATGTTTTGGTAGCTTTGAAAAGAAATATTACCATCGGTGCTTTGGCTTTTATAAAAGTAAAAAGACAAGAGTTTTTTGTTTGTTTGTTTTTTGTTTTTTTTTTGCTTTTTGCTTTTCTTTTTCCCTCTCTTGCTCCCTCTTTTTCTTTCTCAGAATTCATTAAGAGCCCCAAATATGTAATTAATTGAAGAATTACTATAATTATTATTAAAGTACAGCGAATTAGGGACCAGTTAGTAGGCAATCAATAGAAAAATGCATGGTAGTAAATTGTTTACCTTTACAGAGTAGTCCTGAGAGAACATAAGATGTGTAAGAGTAGGGTGGGATTGGTCATTGCATGGTTCTGCAAAGATTCACTAATCCATTTGTAAAAGTATTATAGTAATACAGATTAACAGTGAGAGAATATAATATATAAAGTTAGAAGCATGAGGAAAGTGATGATATATGGACTTTTGCCCAGAGTTTTTTGAGGATCCTAAGGAAAGTAGAATGATTGAAACAGACTTACTGAACTGGATTCACCTAATGACAAATTGGAAAGATTTTAATTCAAAGGCCTTTTGAAAAGGTCCTTTGAACATTCAATTCAAAAATATCAAAAATATCAGGATTGCTTTTAGAAATTTTGTACATGTATGTTTGGGACAGTGATACCTATTCCCAGTAAAAGATAATGTAGTATTTTTTCCATTTATGGGCATTTGTGAAAATTCTATAATGTTAAGAAGTCTTTGTTAAGAAGCCATTTTACTCTGTGGAGAAGCAGTATGTGTGTGCTGGAGGGAGCATAAAGTTGATCATTTTAGCAAGCATTTTAGCCAGGTACATGTTTGCCTCAACATCTGACAGATAATGAAAATTATCCAGGCTTACAATTCTTTACCACAGTATGTGTTAAAATGTGAGATAAAAGAAGCCAGTATACTGCTTTGATGAAGGGAGAGCGTACAACCCATATCCTGGATATTAACCATCCCCATGAAAATATTTAAAAAAAAAACATAAATTATGAGTTATTTAAAGCACTCAACAATCAACACATGCAGTTTTTCATGCACTATCAACATGATTAGATTTGATTAGCTGTTTCTCAGGTTTCCAGCCTCTGATTTCCTTTCACTACGACTTAGAGGGCGTAGTGACCTAGGGATCATGACTAATTCTAGGCTTGGCAATAGAAACAATAACAAGCACTTATGGCCCTCAGGCGACTGTCTATGCAGCACTTGTGGCCCAGCTGCACTGGCTGGCTATGCATTGTTCCTCTTTACACTGGAAATCTAGGCCCTGTCGTTTCAACTGTGGAGGCCAGGGGGAACATCTGAGGAGATGCATATGTACGAAGATGCATCTTACATCCCTAGGCACTACCCAGCCTCGGGAAAAATTACAATTTGGACTCAGATAGAGATATTTGACTATGACATATAGAATCTCTTAAAAATTGGACTAGCCATTTCCACACATACTTTATATGTTGTATTCATATTTCTGTTCAGAATGTTGGAAGGGAGAAATATAACATAGTTTTCAATGTCAGTGCTGCTGGATTTGCTGCTGCTGGTATCTCACTTCCAATGTGTTAATATTACTCATAACACGCCTACTTACTACTAATGTTGTGCTAACTCTGCCTTTTGGATGTTATATTGTCTCTGTGGCACAGTGGACACAGGAGCAATAACTGCATCATCTCCTTCAGTGAGGACCACAGCTCTTTCTGCTCCCAAACTGAAGGAAGCTGCTTCCTCCACACTTTCTGCCATCTAGACATCCTTACCTCTGATTACACATTTAATCCACCCTCTCATCAACCTCCCAAATTATATTATTTATTTATTTTAATTTATTCATGTATTTTGTGTTTTTGACGCTATTACAGATGTCCCGTTTTCCTTCCCTTGCCACCCTCCACCCAGCCCCTACCCACTCCTGGCCTTCCCCACACTGTTGCCTGTGTCCGTGAGCCGTGCATGTATGTTCTTTGGCTAATCTTTTCCAGTCTCACCCATTCTTCTCCCTTCTGAGATCTGTCATATTCTGTTCAGTGGTCCCTTTTTAAGAAAATTTCTTCTAATCTTTGAAACTTAACGTGGGGGAATTTTGTGGCAACTTCTCCTGTAACAGGCATTAGTCTCCATTAAAAATCACTACCTTGAAATAGGATTATTCCATTTTGGCTCTTCTGTACCTGAAAGAGGCTTTTGATTTTTGTTGTGGCACCTTTCCCTATAATTAAATAATCTTTTGGAATAATATTTTATTCACCAACTTAGATAAGAGCTGTGTTCTCAGTTTCCAGGAAGTGTAATATTTTTTACACTATATTTCCTAAGGTATCAAGGTGTCCTAAAACAAAGAGAATTTCTTAGTCTTCCTTTTTTCATTCCCCAAATGTTTATTTGGCACGCACTATATGACAGACACTGACACACTCAGCACTAAAATCTGTGCTTTATTCTAGTTTTTTATGGATGATTTCTCCATATTCCTCAGGCAGGTATTTAAATGAGGCCCTATGTACTATTTTAATTACAGAGAAAAAAGGAAAAAAGTTTGAAGTTAGTAACCAAGAGGCTGATAATGATGAATAGGTATAGGATTTTTGGGAGATGAGACTCAAATATTTTATGAGAGATATAAATATTGGTTCTGGTATAAAGTGCACTTGTTAACCTGAAAAATTGTAATGTTTTACCTAAATCCATGAGAAATAATACTTGAGGCTGTCAGGAAAAATTATTGAGGACTTGGGAATGGGCAAAAAAGAATAGAGAGCTATATCTGATTCTTTGAATGACTTTCTATTGTCTAGTTTATTTAAAACTATTTAGGGTAGGGAGTAATTTATGGAAAACTGTGGGCAATACAAATGATTCCTGGCCAATTTACAAGCACACCTGCCCACACCACTCTGAGTGTTCAGCAATTTTTGACAAAAATAAATAAAAAGCACAGCAGTATCCCCACACCCCACCCTCCCTAGTCACCCTGTCTCCCCTGAGGCGCTTGTGTTTTGTTTCCCTGGATGAAAAAAGGGAACCGTTCTGCTGCCAGTGGAGGAGGTGAAACAAAACCCAGCAGAAGCACCAAAAGCCGTCAAAATCAACAAGTTCAAAAACTGTTCTGAGCAGTGGAAAAAAGGGTCGATAGGTGTTTTACATCAAATGAAGAGTACTCTGAAGGTGATTAAAGTTTAAACGTGTAAGAATAAATGCACAATTTTTTATGAATAAACTCTTTTCTTGGTCCCCGTAAAAAGTTCTCAGCCAAAGATAAACAAAGTTATTTTCAAGTGATTGGTTTTCATACTGTTCCCACATTATAACATTGTATATGACTTTTTAATTTTTAGTGTGTATATTTCCCTTCATAAAGTTAAAACTTTGAATATAAATTTTTAGTGATAGCATGACATTTTATTTTTTGAATGTATTAAAATTTAATCATTCATTTTGTATTAAATATTTCCAGAATTATTATGATTATGCTAATTATATATACTAAGTATAATAATTATTCTAATTATATTATTCTGTGATGTATATCATAGTCAAAAGATCATTGATGATTTTTCAGGATATTTACTTGGACTTCTGAAACAGAATTACCACTTCAGAGATTTTCATTTTTAAGGCTCTTGATATATATCTTCTAATTATTTCAGGAAGGAGTGTACCAATTACAATCTTAGCAGAAACAGTTTGTGTCACAATCATAAGCCAGATTTTTAAACTAGTGTTTTCTGTATACACATAAACCCACATGCATGCATACACCTTAACAATTATCTTGGTGATCAGCAAGTTACTATTTAGAATAAAATTCTAATAAATATGCTTATATTGCTCTGTTTTCCATGTGTTCCCTGACACTGTACTATATTTAAAAACCTTTAAGCATAGAAGAAATTGGTTAATTCCATACTAATATAAAATAAAATTTACAAAATGCACATAATTAACACTACCTTTTAAGTAATTCTTAGTTATTCTCTTCTTAACTCATCTTAGGTAAACATTTCTAAGTTCTGGGTAAAGCCTGCTTTTCCTGTAAATGCTACTTAATACATAAAAGCCTCTTGGACTTGACCAGATTTAAGATGAAATATGCTACATATAATTCCTAAAGTACTGGCTGTTTCATATCTACATGCCTAAATCATTTTATTACCTGCTTAATAGCAGAGCAAATTAGTCATCCTCTCTGATTCTGGTGTGCATTATGCTGAGACATGCCCACCCTAATATGCTTTCTGATAAAGTAAATGCACATCCTGTCAGAGCACAAATCTTATTTGGGCTCCGGGAAAGTCAAGGGAGAGAGAGAGAGCTGAGTCTGCAGAAGGATTGCTTACTCAAGGAGAACTGAGATTTATTAGCTGACTTCATTAAATATATGGAAGACCCCAGCACTCAAGGTTAGAAAATTAGGATGCAAACATGAAATCTCTGTGAGAAATGAAACAGGTAGCAGAAATAAGAAGGATAGATCTTTGCACTTTACACAAATAAGGAAAGTGGGCTGGTATCAAAGTAAATGCTCTAGTTAGCTAAATGAAATGGCATGCTTTTCAGTTATTTGCTTGGTTCAGTAACCTGTTAGTTAAGATAGGCAACACTAATTAAATCTCAGAGAGCTATATCGCTAAAAAATTCATTATTTAGAGTATGTATTTTAAAGTGAATTATAACATTCCCAATTTTTAATGTAAGCCATTTATCTACCAAATGACAAATAAGTTTTAAATTGGAACAAAACGATGCTACATTTCGATGTAATTAATAAAATATAAGTTAATAGAAATTGTGTTTAGATTATTTGGAGAGTTTCAGTTAAGAGGTTAAATAATGATGATGTAGGTAGCTAACATGATCTGTTTTCTGTTTTTATTTGTTTGTTCCCCAAGTCTGTTTACTTATAATGTTTATAGCCATGGGCACATTTCATCATATATGAGAAAACAGATTATATACATTCTATCATCTAAAAATGCTATCATTTTTGGCCCCCTTCTCAGTCTCTTAATAGTGTCATTTGGGACAATAATAGTTGTGTTGGTAGCCCAAAATAGTCATTTGTTTTTTATTTATTTTTATTGTCTACACTATTATATATGTTCTCATTTTCTCCTGCTTTGCCCACCTCCACTCATCCCTCACCCCACCTTCCCTCAGGACTTCACCACACTGTTGTTTGTGTCTATGGGTTGTGCATATATGTTCTTCAGCTAATCCCTTGATATGGAAAAATGAAGTGAAGTTAGAGAATGGGACAGCTGAAATCTAGAGAGAAAATATCAGTATTGTAGGCTTTAATAAATGGGTTTCCTGAAACTAAGAGAAGTAAAGTGATGTTTCCAAAGAACATATAGTATCAGCCCATTTTCAAAGTTTGAAATTATTTTATTTTTATCATTATTATTTACAGGAGACCATTCTGTGTGGCGTGGGCCCAGCTCTCAGTGAAAAGCAAAGTCCGATGCACAGGATAGGTTCTCCTGTGAAGAATCAGGCCTGCATTGCACCTAGACTGCTATCAGACTTGCTTTTGCTAAAACTCCTTCACCCTGAATTGAGACAGCAAGTGCTTACTATTAACTTCCTAAAATCCATGCTAAAACTCCCCACTATAGAGTGTAACCGATTCAACCACCTTTCCCTTTTCATTTGCAAATATCCTTCTTCTGTGATGTGATTAGCAGCATTGGCCCCTTTGATTTCTGTAAAAGTTAACAACCTAAAGTGAACCTGTGCATAGTAAATGAGGACCGTAGTATAATGTGCTGAGAAACCCAATAAAGGCGGGTCACAGCAAGGGCCAAGGCTTTTTTCTCCCCTTGAGAGAGAAGTCATGCTGTCCCTTTTCCTCCACAGAACTCGAGAGTCTCTGTGAATTTCTCGTATCTCATCCATAGTGTGGCAGACCCCAAGAGCTGGGGTCTGCATCAATTATTTTCAACTCAAGAAAGAAATTGGCAAAGCAGGATTTATGTAAGTGAAAATTTAGTAGATCATAGAACAGGATACAAACATGGACAAATGATAAGGGCTGAAAAGAAAAGGAAATCTGTTAGGGGTAGACACTGAGATAAGAATTTATAGACAGAGTTAAATCCATGTAAAATAACAAGTAATCATGGTTGCGTCCTTTACATTTTCTTTATTTGTAGTCTGCTTCTTCTAAATGTTGTCCACGATGTACAAAATACACAGGGACTGCCCTTTGGCAAACTAGCATTAGCCCATAACTCACATGGGTAACTGAAAGCCATGTAAGAAGGAGGCTGAAGAAATCAGTTGAGAAGAGTCTACAGGAGATTTATTTTTGCGTTGTGTTTACTTTGACTTCTCACAACAATCTGAGTGGAAGAGGTTACTTCCAACTCACTACAAGCTATGCTAGAGAGTTTCAAAAAGATAATTTATAGAACTCAGTTGCTTCTAAGTTTGTAAATTTAGTCTGGGGGAGTAAAGACATATTATTGAGACTTTATCAAGGGAAAGCTCCACTTACAACAAAATTTGAGCACACATGATGGGAGCTGGCCTGACTCATCCTAAAATTAATTATTGCTAAAGATAACTATGTGAAAGGGCAAAGAATCCTCCAAAGACTGATGGACAGCTATAATGTGGGGCTTAAGGAGAGTTATAAGTGGCCATTCATTGAAGATGATGTCTGTGCACTGTATTGAGGGAGATTCAGTAGAAGATTTTTGCTGAAGGAAAAAATGTTCCACTAAAGTAAGTGATGGCAACTGTCTGTTTGTAATGGGAATGAATACACAATGCTTATATAAAGATACCCACATTAATCTTAGTAAAAATTAAACCCAGCTTGTTACTGCAACCTGATTTTTCTCTCAAAACTAGAGCATGCATATTAAAAGTTTCTTTTCTGAAATACGCTATACAGTTTAGCAGTTACAGTTCCTCTGTGAATCTAAATAGCAGCCTGACCTGGAGGTCCCAGCTCAAGAATTCAACTGACAAAACACCAGACACCCAACTCAAGGACGTTGACCAGGAGCACCCGTATCAGGATGAGTGAGAACACTGCCTGTGTGTCCATAGCCCCTCCCCTTACTCCACTCCTCTCTCACTGACACAGGCACATCTGCGCTCCTCCTGGGACGCCTCCCCTTCTTACCTTTCCACCAACTCCCTATAATAATCACTGGCTTTACCACAGATGGCAAGATTGACTTTGGGACAAGAGTCCTTATCTTCCAGATTGCCAGCATCTGAAATAAATCACTTTTCTTTCTCACCAGAACTTGTTTCACGTGTTTGGCTTTCATAGTGGCAGACAGCTGGACCTAATTTTTTACATATTGATATCCATAAGAATCCAGTAACAGATTAGAATTGTACCAGCTGTGTGATGCTGTACTTCTTAATCCCTAAGCTTTTTTCATTTGAATCCAATCTTGGAGAAAACAATAAAAAGTAAATAGAATAAGGTAGTAAAGTAAGAAGGATGGAGAAAAGGTTTGAAGAAAACAATGTTTCCCAGGGACAATTTGCTCCATTCGATTTTACTTTGCCAACCCCATCATTCTCTAATATAATTATAATTAGTTTCAAATCTAAGTTTATAGTGAAATTTCTTTCCCCAATTTTTCTGGAAGGAGATTCCTTTTTCTTTCCCTGGCCTTCATATATAATTATTACTCTTGTTACATTCATCTTTTAGAATCAAGAGAAGATGTAAGTGTATGTATAGAAGGCAACTTTAGAAGTCCTTGTAGAGGACAGTAAATGCACATTTAGATTTAGACTGAAAATGCAAGTTAAAATTAGAAGGGCTTACTTATGGATAAATGTATAGACAAGGGAAAAGGACAAAGCAGATAACTTTAGGATAATTTCAGAAGTCAGCATATCATTTTTAAGAACATGATCTCTGTTTCCAAAATGGGTTTAAATTCCAACTCTAACACTTCCTAGACAGAAGACTTTGAAAAGTTACTAAACTTAGTACTTTTCTTTCTCCTTTGTGAATAAGAAATAACTTAGAGTTCTTCTGAAGAGCAGTGAGATAATTCACATAACACACTTGGACAAGGAACAGAGGCATAAGCAGTTACTACTCGAGAGGTGCTATCATCATCATCAACATTATTACCACCCCCACCACCATCACTGTATAAATGATTTCGCAGTTTAAATTGTTGATTTAAACTTACCTTAAACTAATTTTTCATATTTAATGATAATTTACAATATAAACTAAACAAGCAAATTAAGATGATGAAACTTTGTAAGTCAAACTGACCAAATGCTCTCCCCTTCCTGATTCCCATTATTGCAGAATAACCTTAGAATGGATCCTGTTCTATCTTCATATTCCTTTTTTGGCTTTAAATAATTTTTTTTATTTTTCAATACACTAACATACAATATTATATTAGTTTCAGGTGTACAACTCAGTGATTAGACCTTATGTCACTTATTAAGTGATCAACCTTATAAATCCAGTACCCATCTGACACTATACATAGTTATTACATTGACTCTATTCCCTGTGCTGTACTTTACATTCCCATGACTATTCTATAACTGCCAATTTGTACTTCTTAACCTGCCACCTTTCTACCATCTCACCAACCCTGTCCCATGTGACAACCATCAAAATGTTCTCTGTATCTACGCGGTTCCTGTCTCTTGTTTATTTTTAGATTCCACGTATAAATGAAGTCACACCATACTTTTTCTCTGTCTGACTTATTTCACTCAGCACAGTACACTCTAAGTGCATGCATGTTGTTGCAAATGACAAGATTTAATTCCTTTCTATGGTTGAGTTATATTCCATTGTATATATGCACCATTGATTCTTCCTCTTTATCAATTCATTTATTGATGGACACTTAAATTGTTTCCACTTCCAAATCTTGGCCATTGTCAATAATGCTGCAATGAACATGTACATGTGTATGCCTTTTCAATTTAGCATTTTGGGTGTCTTTAGATAAATCCCCAGATGTAGAATTGCTGAGTCCTTCTTTGTCTCTTGTCATATAGTCTTTATTTTTTTTAAAGATTTTTATTTATTTGTTTGCTTATAGAAACATTAATGTGTGAGAAAAACATCAACCAGCTGCCTCTTACAGGTCTTCCAGCTAGGGACCAGGCCCACAACCCAGGTAGGTGCCCTGACCTGACCGGGAATCAAACCAGAGACCTTTTGCTTTGCAGGAAAACACCAAACCAACTGAGCAACACTGGCCAGGGCAGCCTTTATTTTAAAGTCTATTTTGTTTGGTATAAATATTGCCATCCCAGCTTTTTGTTTGTTTGTTTTCACATTGATGAAATATCTTTTTCTATCCCTTTATTTTCAGTCTGTGTCGGAAGAGAGACTGTTGTATATAGTATATGTAAAGATCTCGTGTTGTTCATTTAACTTCCATATGCTTTTTGATTGGAGAATTTAATCAATTTACATTTAAAGTAATTGTTGATAAATATGTATTTATTGGCATTTTATTTTTTATCTTTTTCATAAAGAAGACTTTTTAGCATTACTTGTAATACTGGTTTTGTGGTAGTGAACTCCTTTAGTTTCCACCCCCGCCCCGGCAAGATTTTTATCTGTCTTTTGATTCTAAATGATAGCTTTGCTGGATAGAGTAATCTTGGTTGTAAGTCCTTGCTTTTTATCACTGAATATGTCTTGCCAATTCCTCTTGCCTGAAAAGTTTCTATTGAGAAATCAGCTGACAGTTTCTCTTGTTGTTCTTAAGATTCTCTCTTCATCCTTCACCTTTGGCATTTTAATTATCATGTGTTTTGGTGTGGGCTTCTTTTAATTCATCTTTTTTTGGGGTTTTCTGCACTTCCTGGACTCTATTTCCTTCATGATGTTAAGAAAGTTTTCCATTATTATTTTTTCACATAGGTTTTCAATTTCTTGCTCTGTCTTCTCCTGGCATCCCCATGATGCAAATGTTGATAGGCTTGAAGTTGTCCCATATGCTCCTTTTACTATTCTATTTTTCTAGATTTTTTTGTCTTTTTGGTGTTTTTTACCTTCTTATTTTTAAATCTGTGATCTGATCCTCTTCTTCATCTACTCCACTGTTGAGCCTCTATAATGTATTCTTCCTTTCAGTAAATATATTCTTCATATATGACAGGTTCTTTTTTATATTTTCTATCTACACTTTTATGTTTCCTATTTCTTTGTTGAAATTCTTACCAACTTCATCTGTTCTTTCCCTAAGTTTATTGTGCATTTTTATAACCAGTGTTTTGAACTCTGAACCTGGTAGATTGCCTGTCTCCATTTTGTTTAGTTTTTTTTCTAGGCGTTTGTTCTATTCTTTCTTTAGGAAAATGTTCTTTGTTTCCTCATTTTGGCAGCCTCCTTGTGTTGGTTTCTGTGTATTAGGTAGAGCTGCTAAACCTCCCAGTCTTTGTATTTAATAGGTGTCCTGTAGGGTTCAGTTGCACAGCCTCCCTGACCATCCAGCTTGGGCACTCCAAAGCACCCCTCATTTGGGCTGTGCACACCCTCAAGTTGTAGTTGAGCCTTGATTTATACTGGCACTTCGGTGGGAGGGATTTACTCCTAGACCAATTAGCTGCTATAGATGGTGGAGATCATCAGGGACTATTAGCTGTGCTGGGGCCAATTCCACCAGAACAAGACTAACTTCATCAGGGCTCTATTTCCTGCTGAGTCCATGCCTTGAGTGTGTTGCTTGTAGAAGTGGCTAGGTGGTGCTTCAATAAATCCCAAGCTGTCCATCAGGTCTGATGGCTCTGTAGCCTGGAAGGTGCAGGTTGTCAGATGCCACCTGTGTTCTACCTGGATCCACCCGGCCTGAGCTACAATAGATCTGAAGATTGCTGCTGTTTGTGCTTAACTTTGGAGGTACCCAAAAAGAGGCCAAACTACACACCAAAGCAGGCTGCTGCTAACGCAAGTTCTGGGACCACTTAGTGAGAGGCATGGGGCCCAGCAACCCAGATATTGCTTTTCTGAGAAATTTTAAGAATATCTGATGCATAAGCCAAGACAGGCCATTGTTATGGAAAAGCTACTGGAAGCAGAATGGGTGGGTCCAAAAATTGGGTGGGGCAGGGTCTCGGGAATCACCAGGTTTTGGCAAACAGTGTTAACCAGGTTGATGGGGACTCAGATATGGCATCTGCCTGCTGGCTTCACAGGAGGAGGGCTCAGAAAAGGAGCAATGGTCTCTGCCAGTACTTCTATTCTTCCAGGAGAAAGTACCCCTCTATTTCTGGCTCTGAGTACAGACAATTCAGTTCTTCCCTCTATCTTTTTGATGCTTTTCGATCTACTGATCTAGCCCTGAAGCTCAGAGCAACTAAGTCTGAGTAAGTCCATGTACAAGCCCTCCAGAAGCCTCCTTCTTACTTAGCTACTATTGCTGCTTGTTTTTACATCCAGAAATTATGGGGACTTCTCTTCTTGGCCCTGAGCTGTGCAGCCTGGTGTGGTGCTGGAACCCCTTGCTCCTCAAGGGAACCTCTGTAGCAGAGATACCCTCCCAATGTGTATCTGACACACAAGGGTGTGAGACCAGACCATTCTTTAATTTGCTCCCCCTACCAGTCTTGATGGAGCTTCTAATGTACATCCGTAGTTGTAGGATTTTTGTTCAGCTAGATTTCAGATGGTTCTGAATGATGGTTAATCTGTAACTTACAAGTGCTTTTGTTGTGGGAGGATGCAACCACTGCATTTACTTATGTCACTATCTTGACCAGAACCTAGAACTCTCATTATATATATTTATTTTTCAGTAATGCAAAATAGCCATGTCACTGAAGCTATTTAACTCATTCCATTAAATATATACTGTTTATTTTGAATTTTCTAGGTGTTAGTCATACTATATGAGTATATTTTATAAGTATCATGTTTAATCCTGAGAATAAGCTCCCCTTCCAAAGCAGATATTATTATCATCCCTCTCTTACAGATGAGGAACCTGGCACATGGAAACCAGTAGTGATAGGATTTAAACACATTTTATGGCTCCGAGAATCTTTTTTTTTTTTTAACTTTTAAATTAGTGTGTTCTCATGGTACTTGCTTGACACAGTCCATATGGTTAAGTTATAGATCACTAAGTGCTTAATGCCCTGTGTGATTATTTTTCGTGATGAATAATGTGTGCAACAGATACTCTTTGCTCATCCATGTAGCCCTAGCCTTAACTTCTACTCAGGTATTAGCTTTCTAGCATTGTTTAACATCACAAATTCCTGATACCTACACCATCCTTTACCTCTTGCCTAATTTTCACCTTACTTAGTAAGAAAACACGATGAAAGTTCAGTAATTTTGTTTTAACACCTTAGCATATATGTGGTAGGAAAATGGCTGAGCCAAAAATGTTGAATTAAAATATGCTACAAAGGCTGCCATGTCCAAATGTCATGTTCACCTTGACTACTATGCCATATCTGGCTTTCCCTGATTGTCTTAGCCATAACTTCATGATGACATTTGTCGATTGTGTTTTGTGAACGGAACCACCAGAATCTTCCATGGTAAGGACTAGTTCTCACTACACAGACACAGTTGTGGTCCAATGATTTATTTGTTTTGACTGCCTGCTTTGTTCAGTCAAAAGCCATCTATGAAGATATCACTGCTTTTTTCAGAAGTTGCTAACACCAGGTAAAAAAAGATATAGGAAATATTGATAAATATGCTTAGGGTGAAGGGTACTTCAAAGAAAAGTATTCTCTGATTAAAGAATATTGCAAAAATAAAGGGAATCCCTTGAGTCTCTCTCTAATGGGTAATAAATCTTTATTTTATTTTTTACTCAAGTATAGGACTATCGATATATGAGCTTGTATCCTGGCCCTGCTTCTTTTTCGATGATGTGATCTCATGAAAACAAATTTTTGTTTCTATCACATAGATATCTTCACTTTCTTCTCAGGAAATCTGACAAATATTGTTCTAGTAAGAAAAGTTTGCTGAGCTTAACAGAGGACTGGTTTAGTACCCTGTTATCACTTGTTGCAGTGATTAATCCAGAGAGCCTGCTCTAATCTAGAACTGGGTCATTCCTTATTCTCTCTTGAAATTCCTATCAAGTGCAGACTCCCATGCATTCCTTTACTGTAAATGAACTTCATTCCAAAGTAAAACTGCACTGGCCAGTATGGCTCATTTTGTTAGAGTATCCTCCTATAAACTGAAGGGTCATGGATTCAATTCCAGGGCACAGTCCTTGCCTAGGTTGCATGTTTGATCCCTGGTAGGGGCATGTGTAGGAGGCAACCCATCAATGTTTCTTTCATGTTGATGTTTTTCTTTCTCCCTTTCCCTTCCTTCCTTTCTTTCTAAAATTAAAAAAATAAAGGAGGGAATAAAGTAAAACTGTCCTGACATGTACAACTGATGGTATACTTTTAGACACATTAGTGTTTTCCTCCAGAAAATTAAAATATATTCTTAAAGTGACTATTAGTGATTCATGGTAAAATTTAATTTGATGGCTACTGTATTAATAGTAATGCTGATCCTATTCCCCTTCTTCTTCTTGCTATTCCAACCAGGGAAAAGAATTACATCATAAACTACATGCAGTGCCAATAACACAAAGGCAGAACTCTAGCAAAAGTTACATAGATGGTAACAAACAAATGTTGGCTCACAGAAGGATTTTGTCTGTCTCTGGATTCTACTTTCTGACTTCTGTTATGAAGCCAGATTAATTCTAAACAAGTTCACACAGAAAAGCCCGTGTTCATTAATTCTAGGTTTTGTGCTCTCTTTAGAAAAAGTATTGCAGAAATATTACAAGTCTCCAAATAGTTTCTAGGACTGACCCTGTTACAAGTATTTATTAGTTCCCCTGGGACTTATATTTTTCATCAGTGTAAATGGAGATAATACATCATATTTTATAAGGTTGTTATATTGTGAAGTATCTGACACATAATCTTTGCTTCATAAATGCTAACAATTATTATTACCAACAGGTTAACTCAGATATATGTCTCTGAGTGACTACACTCTTGCTTACCAATTGTGTTTGTAAGAAAATGATGTGTACTGATATTAAAATGGGTAAGAAAACATACACAGATGAAGAGTAAATGATCCATTCCCTCTTAATCTTTATTTTAATCAATTTTAAGAAGCTACTAATGGTGAGAGGTAAAGTCCGTGTGTACACTAGAACAGGTTGCCTTGTGCTACAGAGGCACAGGAGAGAATAGACGCAGGCCAGTGGCCTCTTCCTTCATCTGTAGATTCATTTTTCTTGCAGAATATAATAAAATGCACTCACACTTCCAGCTGCTTCTTATTGAAAGTCTGTTTGTAAGGTCTGTAGATATAAAACTTTAGGAGAATAGAAATCCATGATACAAGCTGATGTTTTATTCATTAAGAAGGTCACAATATCTTTTTCAGGTGGGGTCTAAAGTACAGTTGACCCTTGAACAACATGGGAATGGGTTTGAACTGCTTGGGTACACTTATAGGCAGATTTTTTTAATATAAACATGGTAAGTCTATTTATCTTGCTTATGATTTTCTTAATAGTAATTTCTTTTCTCTAGAATACTTCATATTAATAACATAGGATAGAATACATACAACATATTAAATACATGTAAATTGATATTTGAAGCTTTGGGAAAGGCTTCTGGTCAAGAGTAGGCTATTAGTATTTAAATTGGGGGGGGGAGTTAAAAGTTATATGCAGGTTTTCAACTTAACAAGGGTTTAAGTCCCTAACCTTTGTATTGTTCAAGGGTCAATAGTGTAATGCCATGGAATATTAGAGCTGAAAGGGGCCTTCATGATGACTTTGCCAATATATGAATTTTATAGAAGAAAAAACTGAGGCCACAGTAATGTTATCATTTATTCTGTGTCACTAAATTGATCAGTGTCAGAGATAAGAATTCTGGTAGTCTCATAGCCAATGTAGATATGAAAGTTTTATATCTACAGACCTTACAAACAGACTTTCAATAAGAAGCAGCTGGAAGTGTGAGTGCATTTTATTATATTCTGCAAGAAAAATGAATCTGCAGACAGTTTTATTCCAAGAGAACAATTCTCTACCCAAATTAGGTTTGAGAACTGTCAACAATAAAATAATTCTATCAGCTATTTAAAGTACAATTATTACTGTGAAATACATGGTAGCCTAAGGATATTTTTATATCACACCAGAACATCTGGATACTTCAATCAACTGGATGTATTTACGTTTTATAGGCAGAGCCCTTGCGATATAGCAAATTTAGAACTATTTCTTTTAACCACAGGATTAAGTGCTATAATTGTCTGAAACAAGGAAGTTATAAAGTAGAAAGTATTCAGTTATTATTGGATTTGCTTATCACTATAATAATCTAGTTTTTTTGTTTGTTTGTTTTAAGTTTTAACACTGAGAGGAATATTTCTATACTACTTATCCAAACAAAGTAAATATTTCTATACTACTTTGTTTTAAGTTTTAACTCTGAGAGGAATATTTCTATACTACTTATCCAAATAAAGTAACCCAAATAAGGAGAAATTTAACATTTAGTAAATTTTTAAGACAGGAATTTTCTGTTCATTTGTATTTTGGGGAGCATGTAAGTATTATAGTGTGAAAAACAATATTTTCAAAGTATAACAATATCTTACACTAATGTAGTAACCCATGGAGAAGTGGAATAGATAGTTGAGTTCAAAGAGTGAAAGACTGCACAATTCTGAGTTCTTAAGAAGTAGGCATGAAGATCTATGATATTTAGTTGTTACACAGTACCTTTAAAATCATGATAGGATATAATCTTATAATTTTCAATATTTAAAAATTGTCACACATTATGGTCTTTATAGATATTTAAATTTATGATAAAATTACAAAAATCAACTTAAAATATTTGAAAGGCCATCATTATTTTCAAATTTCTTTTAGATTTATCTAAGCAAAAGTTCAAAGACCACTGTTTTTCCTGATATTTGATTTAGTTTTATTGGATGTGTGAGAATCAAATCGCAATACTGAAATAGAAGAACAAACAGAAATTTACATAGAAACAGAAACTCATAGGGGGGCAAATAATGGACAAAATGAGAAAGCTAATTAGAAATCATTTTTTAAAGCAGTAGGCCTCAAGAGAGAGACAAGGTATGGATGGTTGCAAAGTTGACAAGTTCTCATATGGAGGTTCCTAGATTTGATGATCTTATTACACAAAACTATCTCTATAGTACTTATATGCTGTGGTACAGCCTCCAGGTCATCCTTTCAGGATACAGGCACTCATATTTTCATGTGTTATTCTGGGAAATTGGTTTTGGTTAAAAGGAGATGTCTTTGTTGAGGTCATAATCCCCCTCTTCCCTGGACTGGCCAGCATCTGAGGATTGACTTACATGTTGATACACAGACATGCCCTAGCCCCACTCCACCTTGCTTAATTTGATCATGCCTGAAGGGTCTTCCTAGCTTCAAAACTCTGACTGGGATCAGGTGGCACCTCTGTTGCTCTGCATGGCAAACTCAGTTTTCCCTTTGCCCAGTACTATTTATTTCACTATTTCCCAGATTTTGTTTTTTTTTACTTTTCCTTCCCAGATGTTTTAACCAGTGGCCCACCCTGATAAAATGTGCCTGTGCCAATATCAGTTTCAGTGTTAATTTATTGGGAATCATAGCCTAAAACTTCTTGTGGGAAATACATGCTAATTGATAAACAAGAATTTAAAATACAAAAAACTCCTGCATTTAAACATGACATTTGTATGCAACTTCATGTTTGACAGGTAAAATTACTATCTTCATAGAAAGCAATTGGCCAATAAGTGTTATGCTTTGGAGATTATATATATAAATGATAAAATAAAATTACTGCAAGTCTTGGGATAATATAAAATGTTGCTTGGGAGTGTGACTTTGAAAATATTTTTGTCTTTAAAAAAAGATAATCTTGTTGGAATATAAAATTCAAAGCAAAAGTTTTCTCAAGAATCCCTTCTTCCTTGATATCTCTTAGAAAATTTCAGTCTACATGATTATGCTTAGTATTTTCTTATAGTCTAGAGGGTTAAAAATTGACATCAAGTGTTTTAAAATGCAATAGAAAACATAGAGTGAAATCAATAGTAGTTTGAGGAATGACTTGAACAGCTTGTATTTCCACAGTGGTCATCAAAAAGTAATTTTATATCCAATAATTTGTATTGATTGTTTGTGGAACTATAATGCATTATGCCATAAGCCTGGTTGTTCAGTTACAAATATATGTACCATTTTTTTTCTTAGTTTCATTTTCTCTAAAACGAATTTTATTTTGTAGTGTTTACATGTGGAGGCAAGATTCAGACCCATGACTATTAATTCAAAATAGCTTCAGCCACACAACGGGCACTCTCCTCTTTGGGATATGAAAAACAAATGCAAAACGTGTGCAATATTATACAATTTAGGAGCAAGTACTTTTACAATCATTTACAGTATGACCATCAACTACTGTGACTTTGTATTGAAGTAGTTCATTAAAAATCTGATCATGCCATTTAAAAGCCAACAAGATGCATACTCTGCAACATATTCAACATAAAACCTCTCAATATAACTAGAATTCTACCCGGGATATAGGAGATATTACCGCATCAAACATTTTATTGCTCTTGGTTTCTATAATGTGGGCCTATCTATAGGTAGAACTCCTTTTAGGTATTTTATCTTTTCGGTCATAATACTTTTTGGAATGGGAATGCCACAATGAAAAGGTTTAGTTGATTTACTTATTAAGGAACCAAAGCAAGGTATACATAATGTAAAAACCAAACAAACAACAACAACAGCAACAAATACCCATGTTTCCCCTTTATTATCTTCACATGAGCTTGAATTGGGAAAATAAATCGATTCCAGGATTCTCTTTGCGGACAGTTACAGTGGATATTTATATTAATTTGGAGGGAGAAGCTGGAAAGTATTATTCTACTGAATAATACTGAATAGAAGGAGGAGGGGGATGAAGAAAAAGAGGAGAAATTGCATAAAGTGAAAAGAAGGGAGACGATAGCCTATGAGGATTTTTTGTATTTGCTGTAGGATGTGTGAGAAAAAGTCTCTCCTCCCTTTCACCTTCAACTGAGTATATTTTTCAATACAGTATGAAATGAAAGAGGATTCTTTTGGGGGAAGAAGAAAAAGAGCTGAGTTCTGATTTATAGAGGGAGGGAAGATTCTGAAAACATAGAAGTTAACTCTATAAACTCTAAAGTTTAATCAATATGGCTTTTTTTTTTTTTTTGACAATAATGTGATGTTGCTATATGACAAGGCTGCTTAATGTATCAAACGCCCTGGGTACACATCATGAAACCCGAATCAGACCCTCCCATCCTGCCCCTCCTCTCACCCCCCAAAGCCTTTTAGGAGCCAGTCAGCGTTTCATGTTTCTTAATTCTGTCACTCCACACCGAGAGCTTCACCCACCCAGAGGGCACCAAGCAATACCTGGGAACATCTATGATTCTCATGACTAGGAGAGCTCCTGGTATTGAGTGGGTGGGGTCAGAGATACTGCTCATCATCCCACAATGCTCAGAACTGCCCCACAGGGAATGACCTGGCCCCAAAGTCCACAGTGCTGAGGAGGAACCCTAAGCTTTTATCTGCAGATTCTCACCCCTCCCTTTTCTTCCTTTCCCTTCAGTTCATTCACTGAAGAACCACAGGCTATTTCCTGTGGTTGGCATTTGCCATTTTGCACCTCACTGTAGTTGAGTTCAGTGTAACTGTTTCCCCTGAAACTACGTATTTTGTTTACGTGTTTTTTTGACTGTCAAAAATCAACAACCTACCAGTGTTCCTCTGCATCCGTTTGCTTGATCATGTTGATTGTGAGGTCTGCCACTCTACAAGTGGCCAAGGATTGGCCCAGGCCCTACCTAGGATGTTAAGTCACTTTCCACCCTGCTTCCATCAGGTGTTTTCTGGAACGTCTCCTGGTGCACATGTGCAAGAATTTATCAGGTGTAGTTCCAAGTTGTGGAATTTCTGGGCACACCCCTGTATGTCCACCTATTCCAGATAATGCCAGTTTCCCAGAATGGTCATATCAAGATGCTATGTCACAAGCAGTACTTAGAATTGTCAAGTCTCTCCATTCAGCTGACTTAGTGGCTATGACATGTAGCTCATTAGTCTTCATCTGAAATTTATTGTTGATCTAATGATGCAGATTTGCATGCAGCCATGTCCATTTCCATGCCTATGAAATACCTGCTTTGCCTGTTTTCCTATTGCATCATCTGTCCTTTTCTTATTGATCTGTAGCGGTCATTTACATACTGTGGAGAACCAACCTTTGTTGGTTTATACGTGACAAGTACCTTGTATCCTGTGGCATATCTTATTTTCTTTGGTATCCTCATACTTGCTGCCTGAGTACTGGATGGCTTGTGGCCACCTCAGGCCCTTTCTTCTACAATGCCCCCAGTGGATACTTGAGGGAAGAAAGAGGACCAAGGAGCACCAGCCCCTGGGTCTGGCTGTCTATTTGGTCTGTGTACTTGTCCTGGGCTCTGGGGCCAGTAGGCAAGGTGAGAACAAGAACCCACCTCCAGCACAGGAGCAGGACCGGGCACCAGGGGTCAAGGTTCTTGTGTCTCAGGCACATATCACATGCCAGGCCTTCACTCATTTTCATTTCATTGCTGCAACAGAGTGTGGCGGGTGTCCTGATTTCGATTAGCCCCTGTCCTCCAGGCCCGCTGCCTCCTACCCAGGGCCTTAGCAAGCCTGGGTGGGGGTCAACCAGGAGGAGGTGGGCCAGTCAGGGCAGTGCATCATCTATCAGGAGACCGGGGTGTCCTCAGGTCCAGAGCTGGCCACCCTCTACCCCTGGGAGAAGGAAGCACCACAATTGCTAATGGAAATGTGCAGAAAATCCCAACAGATGATCAGAAAAAGCATACAGTTTAGGAAAGCTCAGCCTTTTGGCCAAGGCCACATTAAGAAAGGATCAGTGACAACCCCACTCCTTGAGAAGTTGGTTCACATCGTACCCTGCACCTAGAGTGACTCTAGGCAAGTCTCCTCCTTGCCTGGGCTCAGTTTGGTTAACTGTAAATGAAGCTCTGGAGCAAAGTAAAAAAATGAAGCCACAAGCCAAATGTTGCAGGCTGTCCTTAGTTCCCAGAAGCCATGTAGCTGGGCCACTGTGACAGCTGGTATGGAGACTCGATATGGCTTGTAACTATAGCTTTAAGATTTACTATTCCTGTGACCTTGAGCAGCTTATTTAATTTATTTGAACCTGTTTTTTCTCATCTAAAAATAAGTGTAAATACCTATTTGAACATTGTTATTACTATTAAATGAAAACATTAATTTATTTATTCAACAAATATGTGACTAGAATTATTTTACATCATAGTTACATAAGAGTGCACAAAACAAAAGTTCCCCGAACTAAGTCAATTCATACATAAATCAACAAAGACACAAACACTACAATTACAGATTGGAATGATAGTCATATGATGAGTGATAGATCAAGGATGATAGAATAATGATTCATTGCTTTAAAGAAATGTGTTTTAAATGGGTTGGTCAAAAGCCTTTTCTGAGGAGATGACATTTCAGTGAAAAAGTGACTAGCAGAGCCATCCACTGAGATACCTGGAGAAAAACATTTGAGGCAGAGTGAATAGTAAATGCAAAGGCCCTAGAATGCAAATACGTTGAATGTAGAGGAGCAAATGGCTGGAATATGTGGAGAGAGGGGGAGAATGTGGTATGAGATGAAGATTTTAGTTAGCAAAAAATACAACAAAAGTAGCTATTGAAATTTATGCTATTCACTGAAGTTCTAAAACTGGTTCTATTACAATTATATTGGAGAATTGATCTAATGTTGGCAGGATATTTATCGTATCTAGTAGTGAATGGCTTAATGAATAAATTGCTAAATGAGCAAACACTGTATCGAGTTTTACATCACAAACTTACTACTGGCTTCCTATATGCATTAGTGAAAGTGTCATAATCTCACCCTCAGTATCAATGATTTCCCATGTTTTATCCCTATGATTTTTATCAGGCTACTCTACAAATTCAAATTAGAAATATCATAACTAGTAAGTACTTTATAATAGATGTAAGGTATATCATATACCCTAATCATAATGACATGTTGTATCAATATAAACATGTTAATTTGTAATTTGTTTTTTAAATTAATAATAATTTACATGTTTTAATTTAAAGTTGCCATTTTCCAAAAGAGTTTTGTTTTTCATTGCAGTTCTATTACATTTGTCCCAGTTCCCCCCTCCCCTTGCTCTCTCCTGCCCCACCCACCCTCCAGTCCCACCTCAGTCCCAGTCAATTGCCACCTGTTGTCCATGTCCATGGGTCATTTATACATGTTCCTTGACTAGACCCTCTGCTTCATTCTCCTCTTATCCCCAGTTGCCTTCTTCTCTAGTCACTGTCAGTCTGTTCCTTGTTTCCAAGCCACTGGTTCTACTTTGCTCATTTGTTTGTTTTGTTCATTAGGTTCTTATATAGGTAGGATCATAATGTATTTGTATTTTGCCACCTAGCTTATATCACTTAGCATAATACTCTGCAATTCCATCCCTGCTGTCACAAAACATAGGAGTTCCTTCTTTCTTTCTGCTGCATAATATTGCATTGTGTAAATGTACCACAGTTTTTTGATCCACTCATTTACTGATGGACACTTAGACTGTTTTCAGCACTTGGCCATTGTAAATAATGCTGCTATGAACATAGGAGTGCATAGGTTCTACTGAATTAAAGTTTCAGGATTCTTAAGGTACAATCCCAGTAGTGGGATGGCTGGACCAAAAGGCAATTTCATTTTTACTGTTTTCAGGAAATTCCATACTGTTTTCCACAGTGGTAGCACCAGTCCTCATTCCCAACTAGCAATGGACTAGGGTTCCCTTGCTGTTTGAAGATTTTTTGTTAACTATGGCAACTCTGGCAGGTGTGAGGTGGTGTCTCATTGTGGGTTTAATTTGCATCTCTTTGATGGCTAGTGATGTTGAGCATCCTTTCATACACCCACGGGCCCTCTGTATGTTCTCTTTGGAGAAGTGTCTGTTCAGGTCCTTAGCCCATTGTTTTGTTTTGTTTTTTAAGATTTTATTTATTTACTTTTAGAGAGAAGGGAAGGGAAGGAAAAAGAAAGGGAGAGAAACATCAGTATGTGGTTGCCTATCATGAGTCCTATACAGGAGACCTGGCCAACAAGCCAGGCATGTGCCCCGACTGGGAATCAAACTGGTAACCCTTTGGTTCGCAGGCCCACACTCAATCAACTGAACTACACCACCCAGGGTGAGCCCATTTTTAAATTTGGAATGTTTTCCTTCCTGGTGTTGAGTTGTATGACTTCTTTACATATTTTGGAGATCAAACCCTTGTCCAGTGTATCATTAGCAAATGCTTCTCGTACCTTTGGTTCCCTTTCTATTCTGATGATGTTTTCTTTAACTATGGAGAAACTTTTTCTTTTCTTTTTTTTCTCTCCCTTTTATTCCCCTCTTCCCTGCACCCCTCTCCCACTAATATTCCCCCACTTTAGTTCATGTCCATGCATCATATGCATAGGTTCTTTGGTTTCTCCATTTCCCATACTATTCCTTACCTCCCTCTATTTTGTACCTACCATTTATACTTATTCCCTCTACCTTTTCCCCCATTCTCCTCCACCCCTCCCCACTGATAACTCTCCATATGATCTCTATTTCTGTGATTCTATTCTTTTTCTAGTTGTTTGCTTAGTTTGTTTTTGCTTTTGTTTTTGTTTTATTTTTAGGTTCAGTTGTTGATAGTTTTGAGTTTGTGGTCATTTTACTGTTCATATTTTTGATCATCTTTTTTTCTTAGGTAAGTCCCTTAACATCTCATATAATAAGGGCTTGATGATGAACTCTTTTAAGTTCACCTTACCTGAGAAGCATTTTATCTTCCCTCCCATTGTAAATGATAGCATTGCTGGATAGAATAATCTTGGATATAAGTCCTTGTCTTTCATGACTTTGAATACTTCTTTCCAGTCTCTTCTTGTCTGCAAGGTTTCTTGTGAGAAATCAGCTGGTAGCCTTATGGGAACTCCTTTGTAGGTAACTGTCTCCTTTTCTCTTGCTGCTTTTAAGATTCTCTCCTTATCTTTAATCTTGGCTAATGTAATTATACTGTGCCTTGGTGTGTGCTTTCTTGGATCCAACTTCTTTGGGACTCTCTGAGCTTCCTAGACTTCTTGGAAGTCTATTTCCTTTGTCAGATTGGGGGAGTTCTCTTTCATTTTTTTTTTTCAAATAAGTTTTCAATTTCTTACTGTTCCTCTTCTCCTTCTGGCACATACATGATTCGGATGTTGGAACGTTTAAAATTGTCCTGGAGGTTCCTAAGCCACTCCTCATTTTTTGAATTCTTGTTTCTTCATTGCGTTCTGGTTGAGTGTTTATTTCTTCCTTTTGCATCAAGTCATTGATTTGAGTCCCAGTTTCCTTCCAGTCAATGTTGATTCCCTGTACATTTTTATTTATTTCACTTTGCATAGCCTTCACTTCTTCCTCTATTTTGTGACCATACTCAACCATCTCTGCGAGCGTCCTGATTACCAGTATTTTAAACTGTGCATCTGATAAATTGGTTATCTCTTCATGGCTTAGTTCTATTTTTGGAGCTTTGATCTGTTCTTTCATCCAGGCCATATATTTTTTTTTTTTGTCTTGGTGCACCTGTTAGGTAGTATGGGACGGAGCCTTAGGTATTCACCAGGGTGGGGCAACCCACTTTGTTACTTTGTGGTGCTGTATATGGGGGAGAGGTCCAAGTGGAAATAATGCCACTTACTCTGCTCTCAGCTGGCTTTCAGTCACTTCCCCTGCTATCCAAAAGCAAATTATGCCCTTCTGGTGCTCATTCCTGGGTGGGTGGGCTTGTATACATTCTAGGACCCTGTGAGTCTCTCCAATGAACTCTCTTGTGAGACTGGGAGCCTCTCCCACCAATGCCATAAACCTCACATGCTTTTATAGTCAGAGGTTTTGAGGCTTCATTTCCCTATGCTGGAACCCTGGGTTACACAGTCTGTCTTGATCCTCAGATGATCCTCCCGGTTTATCCTCATGCAAATGTGGGACTGCCCAGTCTATCAGCAGCTGCCTCGCCACAAGTCATTTCAGCCCTGTCTGCCCCTCTCTGCCCCTCCTGCCAATCTGAGTGAATGTTTCTTCTATAACTCCTTGGTTGTTGGACTTCCATACAACTCCATTTTCTGGAAATTCTGATTTTTTTTGTTTGTTTTTAAATTTGTTATTGTCCTTCTCTTGGTTGTGAGAGAAAGCAAAGTGTATCTACCTATGCCTACATCTTGACTGGAAATTGAGAGAGTGAGTCTTCAGCATGGACTGGTCTGGAGAAGCCTTTTAGTTTGATGAAGTCCCATTTGTTTATTCTTTCCTTTATCTCCCTTGCCCTAGAGGATATATCAGTGAAAATATTGCTGTGTAGAATATGTAAAATTTTATTTCCTATTTTTCCTCTTGTACTTTCAGGGTTTCTCAGCTTATGTTTAAGTCTTTTATTCATTTTGAGTTTATTCTGGTGTATATCATAAGTTGGTGGTCGAGTTCATTTTTTTGCATGTAGCTGTCCAGATCTCCCAATGCCATTTTTTGAGGAAGCTATCTCAACTCTATTTTATGCTCCTGCTCCCTTTGTCAAATATTAGTTGACTTAGAGACATGGTTTATTTCTGGGCTCTCTATTATGTGCCACTGATCTATGTGTCCGTTCTTATGCCAGTACCAGACTGTTTTGATTACAGTGGCCTTGTAATATAATTTGTTATGAGGTATTGTGCTCCCTCCTGCTTTGTTCTTCTTTTTCAAAATTGCTGAGGCTATTCCAGGTCATTTATGGCTCCATATAAATTTTTGAAATATTTATTGATATCTGTGAAATATGTCATTGGTATTTTAATAGTCATTGCATTGAATGTATATATTGCTTTGGATAACATGGACATTTTAATGATGATAATTTGCCCAATCCATGAACATGGTATATGCTTCCATTTATTTATATTTTTCTTAAATTCTGTCTTCAGTCTTCCATAGTTTTCCAAGTCCAGGTCTTTTAACTCCTTGGTTAAGTTTATCCCTAGGCACTTTATTTTTTCTTGTTGCTATAGTAAATGGGATTTTTTCTATTTTCTGTTTCTGATATTCATTATCGGTGTACAAAAATGACTTTGTATATTGACTTTGTATCCCACTATTTTGCCAAATTTGCTTATTAGGTTGAGTAATTTTTTTAATAGATTCTTTTTTTTAATATATTTTGTTGATTATACTATTACAGTTGTCCCATTTCTCTCCCATCATTCCCCTCCACCCTGCACACCCTCTCCCACCCACGTTGCCCCTCTTTAGTTCATGTCCATGTGTCATAAGTTCTTTAGCTTCTACATTCCCCACACTATTCTTGCCCTCCCCCTATTTTCTACCTACACTCTATGCTACTTATTCTTTGTACCTTTTCCCCCCTCTCATCCTTCCACATCCCTGTTGTTAACCCTCCATATGATCTCCATTTCTGTGGTTCTGTTCCTGTTCTAGCTGTTTGCTTAGTTTGCTTTTGTTTTAGATGTGGGTCTTAATAGCTGTGAGTTTGCTGTCTTTTCACTGTCATATTTTTTATTTTCTTTTTCTTAGATAAGTCCCTTTAACATTTCATATAATAAGGGCTTGGTGATGATGAACTCCTTTAACTTGACCTTATCTGAGAAGCACTTTATCTTCCCTTCAATTCTAAATGACAGCTTTGCTGGATAGAGCAATTTTGGATGTAGGTCCCTGCCTTTCAAGACTTCAAATATTTCTTTCCAGCCCCTTCTTGCCTGGAAGGTCTCTTTTGAGAAATCAGCTGACAGTCTGATGGGAACTCCTTTGTAGGTGACTGTGCCCTTATCCCTTGTTGCTTCTAGAATTCTCCCCTTCATTTTAATCTTGGCTAATGTAATTATGATGTGCCTTGGTGTGTTCCTCCTTGGGTCCAACTTCTTTGGGACTCTCTGAGTTTCCTGGACTTCCTGGTAATCTATTTCCTTTGCCAGATTGGGGAAGTTCTCCTTTATTATTTGTTCAAATAAGTTTTCCACTTCTTGCTCTTCTTCTTCCCCTTCTGGGACCCCTATAATTCAGATGTTGGGATGTTTAACGATGTCCCGGAGGTTCCTAAGCCTCTCCTCATTTTTTTGAATTCTTGTTTCTCCCTTGTTTTCTGTTTGGTTTTTAGTTTCTTCCTTCTGGTCCACTCCATTGATTTGAGTCCCAGTTTTCCTTCCATCTCTACCTGTTCCCCATGCGTCTTCCTTCATTTCACGTATTGTAGCCTGCATTTTTTTGTCTAATTTATGAGCAAAATCAACCAATTCTGTGAGCATCCTGATGATCAGTGCTTTGAACTGTGCATCTGATAGGCTGGCTATCTCCTCACGGCTTAGAGGAATTGGCTCTGGAGCTTTCATTTGTTCTCCGGTTTGAACCACTTTTGGTGGCTTTTTTGTTTGTTTGTTTGTTTTGGTTTTAGTCTGGTTGCGGCTATTACGTACTGAGGGCTGGAGCCTTAGGTGTTCCTCAGGGTGGGGCAGTCCAGTCTCTGGTTTGTGATGCTATAGGTGGGGGGCGGGGTCCGAGAGGGAACAATGGCGCCTGCTCCACTCTCTCCTGGATTCAGTCCCTTCCGCCACTTCCCCTCTGCCTGGACCATCTGCGCATGTGAATGCGGGACCACCTGGTCAGCCAGCTGCCCTGTGCAGTCTCACTGGGTCTGCACAGTTGCCCCCCTGTGCCCGGGGTCCTCCAGCCGCCGCCTGCGCACCTGGGAACTGCCAACCACTGCTGCTTGCATTCCTAGGTCTGCACCTCCACTTTTTCCTGCCACGACTCCACCCCTCTTAGCAGTCTGGATGAATGGTTGTTGGACTTCCATCCAGTTCAATGTTCTATTAGTTCTGGTTGTTTTCTTGTTTCTAAATATTTGTTGTCCTTAATTTTGGTTGTGAGAGGAGGCACAGTGTGTCTGCTTACGCCTCCATCTTGGCCAGAAGTCCTAGTTTTTTTTTTTGTTTGTTTGTTTGTTTGTTTTTTTGTGGAGTATATAGGGTTTTCTATGTACATTATCATGTTATCTGCAAACAATGACAGTTTTACTTATTCCTTTTCAATTCAGATGCCTTTTATTTCTTTTCTTTGTATGATCGCTGTGACTAGAATTTCCAGTATTATGCTGAATAAAACTGGTGAAAGCGGATATTCTTGTCTTGTTCCTGATCTTAGTTTTTAGTTTTTTTCCCATTGAGTATAATGTTGGCTGTAGGTTTCTTGTATATAGCCTTTACTATGTTGAGGAATGCCCTCTCTACTACCATTTTGCTGAGTGTTTTTATCGTAAATGGGTGCTGTACTTTATCAAATGCTTTTCCGGTACCTCCTGATATATTCGTGTGATTTTTGTCTTTCATTTTGTTTATGTGGTATATTACATTTATCAATTTGCATATATTGTACCATCATTGCATCTCTGGGATGAATCCCACTTGATCATGGTGTATGGTCTTTTTAATGTATTGCTAGATGCGGTGTGCCAATATATATATATATTTTTTTTGCCTCATTTTAGCATCTAAGTTCATCAGCAACATTGGCCTGTAGTTTTCTTTCTTTGTTGTGTCTTTATATGGTTTTGGAAATAGGATAATGATGGCCTCATAAAAAGTTTGGTAATTTCCCCTCTTCTTCAATTTTTTGGAATATTTTGAAAAGGATAGGAGTTAGCTCTTCCCTAAATATGTGGTAAAGTTTACCTGTAAAGCTATCCAGCCCAGGGCTTTTGTGTGCCTGGAGTTTTTATTACTGCTTCAGTTTCACTAGTTGTTTTCAGTATATTCAGGCTCTCTACTTCTTCTTGATTTAGTTTTAGAAGATTATATGTTTCTAGAAATTTGTCCGTTTTGCCCAGATTTTCAAATTTCTTGACATATAGTTCTTTGTAGTAATTTTGTACAATCCTTTGTATATCTGTGGTATCAGTTGTAATTTCTCCTCTTTCATTCATGATGTTATTAATTTGGGACCTTCCTCTTTTTTCTTGATGAGTCTGTTTAAAGGCTTGTCAATTTAATTTATCTTTTGGAAGAATCAACTCCTGGATATTTTAATCCATTGAACTGATTTTTTTAAATTTTAGTATCTATGTGTCCTTTAATTCTGCTCTGATGTTGATCATTTCCTTCCTTCTACTTGCTCTGGACTTTGTTTCTTGTTGTTCCTGTAGTTCTTGTAGATGTAGAGATTGGTTGTTTATTTTAGATTTTCCTATCTTTTTAACTAAGACTGTATTGCTACGAAGTTCCCTCTCAGGAATGCTTTTGCTGTCTCCCGTAGGTTTTAGGCTGTTCTGTGTTCATTTTCATTTGTTTCCAGAAACATACTGATATCCTCCTTGATCTCATTGTTAATCCATTCATTATTTAATAGCATGTTATTCAGTCTTATCGATGTGAACATTTTTTAGTTTTTCCTTGAGGTTGGTCTAGTGTCAAGCCATTGTGATCTGAGAAGATACTTGATATAATTTCAATTTTCTTGAATTTGTTGAGTCTTGTTTTGTTTCCTACCAGGTGGTCTGTCTTTGAAAATGCTCCATGTGCATTTGAAAAGAATGTATATCTTGCTTCTTTGGGGTGGAAGTTTCTGTATATATCAACAAAGTCCATTTGATCTAGAGTATTGTTCAATGCTAAAATATCCTCATTTATTCTTTGCTTGGAAGATCTATCCATTGTTGACAGTAAGGTGTTAAAATCCTTTACAGTGAGTGTGTTACTGCTAATATCTTTCTTAAAGTCCTCCAAGATTTTTGTTATATATTTGGGTGCTCTTATGTTGGGTGCATATGTGTTTACAAGGGTTATATCTTCTTGGTGAATTATTGGTTTAAGTATTATGTAGTGTCTTTTTCTTGTCTCTATTTATGGCCTTTTTTTTTTTTTGAAATCTATTTTTTTTTCTGATAGTTGTATTGCTTCCCCAGCTATTTTTCATGTCTGTTTGCTTAGAATATTTTTTTCCAATCCCTTCACTTTTAGTCTGTGTAGATCTTTTGTTCTGAGGTCAGTCTCTTGTAGCTAGTGTATATGACATCATATTTTCTTATCCGATTGGTTAGCCAATGTCTTTTTATTAGAATATTTAATCCCTTTGCATTTAAGGTTATTATTGATAGGTACTTATTCATGGTGATATTTTCCCTTTGTACCTGTGTTCACCCCCCACTCTTTCTCCTTCTCTCTCCCTCTCTCTCTCTCTCTCTCCCTCCCCCTCCTTCTCTCCCTCTCTCCCTCTCTCTTTCTCTGGGTCTTTTACTTCATCTTCTTAATACAATCCCTTTAGCATCTTCTGTAATGCTGCTTTGGTGTAGATATATTCTTTTAGCCTATTATTTTGTCTGGGAAATTTCTTACTTGGCCTTCTGTTTTAAATGAGAGCCTTGGGTAGAGTAGTCTTGGTTGCAGGCCTTCATTACTTGGTTTCATTACTTGGAATATTTTGCACCATGCCCTTCTGGCTTGTAGTGTTTCTGTTGATGAATCAGCTGATAGCCCTAATGGGGCTCCCTTGTATTTTACTAGCTGTTTCACCATTGTTGCTTTTGAGATTCCTTCTTCATCATTATATTTTGTCATTTTATTTATGATGTGCCTTGGAGTGGGCCTTTTTGGGTTCATTTTGATTGTGAAGTTCTGTGTTTCCTAAACATCTGTGATTCTTTCTCTCAAGTTAGGAATATTTTCTGTCATTACTTTTTCAAACAGTTTTTCTGTCTCTTGCTCCTTTTATTCTCCTTCTGGTATCCCTGTTATGTGGATGTTGTTACATTTCATGTTGTTGTGAAGCTCCCTTAAACCTTCTTCATTACTTTTGAGTCTTTTTTTGTTTTGTTTTGTTGCTCTGTCTTGCAATTTTTTCCTACCTTGTCCTCTAACTGGCTGCTTAGATCCTCTGATTCATCTAGCCTGCTTTTAGTTCCTTCTATTATGATTCTCATTCCATAAATTATATTCCTAGTTTCCTCCTGGCTCTTGTTGATAGTTACTTTATCCTTTTCCATGCTGATGTAGTTTTCAGTAAGTTCCTTATAGCTTCCCTGTAGATTTTGGTAATTCTCATTGAGCTCATCAAGCTTCTTTATAACCATTATTTTGAACTCAGTGTCTGACAGTTTGCTTGCCGTTATTTCATTTAGCACTCTTTTTTGGGATTCTTCCTTTCCTTTTGATTTGGGGTTGTTTCTTTATCTTCCCATTTTAAGTGAGTCTTTTTGTTTGTTTCTGTGTCTTAGATTGACCTTCCTTGACTCCCTGTCTTCATGGTGTGACTTTCTGTGGTAGGAGACCTGTGGGACTCAGTGGCGCAGTCTTCTTGATCTCCTGAGTTTGATGTTCTTTGGATGCCCTTTATTCCATTTATGTGTCATTTATACCATGTGCATATATACACATATGTATAGATATATACGTATATATATGTATACACATATATATACGTATATATACGTGTGTGTGTGAAAGAAAAAAACGGGAACTAAATTGGTGAATAAGATCCACCACAGCTATATCAATAACAAATGAGCAAAGATTAATGTAGGTGGGATGAGAATAAGAGAGGAAAAAGAAGGAAAGCTTAAGAGATGTCTAGAGGAAAGAAAAGTGATTTTGAGAAGATAGAGAGGGAAGAAATATTAAGAGTGAGGAATGAAAACCAGGCTAAAACAGAGAAAAGTTAAAATTTAAAATGTAAAAGAGAAAGGCCAGGAGAAAGGCAAAATAGAGTAAGAGAAGGGAGCAGTAAAATTTGATATTTGAAATACAAACTTAGTGAATATCTAGAAATAAAATTGAAGAATTAATAGGCACAAACATGAAGGACAAGAAATGAATGTTAAAAAGCTATGCAGGAGAGAAAATATACAAATCATGGAGAAGACCAAGGTGGAATTTGTCTCAGTAGAATCTAGTGTTTACCACTGTCTTCCCTTTCTGGATCTGCATTTGGTGATGTCAGATGGTGTCTCCATTTATGTCTGTCTCTTTCGATTGTTAATCTAATTGATCTGTAATCAGCAGTCAGGCTTAAGCACCACAGGGTCGGACAGAGTAATTCTTGTGGGCAGAGTTATTGTTTCCCATCAGGCTGATGCCATTCAGAGAGGAATGCAGTGCCTGAGAGAGAGGGCTCCCTCATTACGGGGAATGACTCAGCACAGGTATCTTGGTAGCTGTTCCTTCAGTTCTCTCCCCAAAACCTCCATCCCCAGACTCTCCTCCAGTGTCTCTAATCCACTCTGCCTCCCCACTTTGCCAGAGCCCAGGGTAAGTGGCTGCAAGTGAAATTTTGTGCATTGACCCTTCATGAGGCTCTCTGAGTCTCCAGCATCTCTCCCAGGCAGAAATAAATCTCACTGCTTTTCATAGCTGGATGTTATTTGGGTTCCTTTCAAGCTCTGGTGCTGTAGGCTGGGGAGCCCAACTTGGGGTTAGACCCCATACTTCTCAGGGGGAACCCATCCTGGCCTCTGAAATACCCCTTTGGCACTTCAGCTGCCACCTGTGGGGGCCCAGCCAGCCCTCTCACGTCTCCTCCACACTGCACACCCATTATGTTGTGGTGAATTGGTTTCTTCTGTTTGTCCATGGTTATAAAACTTTTCTCCAGATATTGTTCAGTTGGTTATTCTGGATGGTTTCTCTACAGTTTAGTTGTAATTCTAGTTTGGTCCTGAGAAGAACTTAGTGTAGCTTTCACTTACTCCTCCACCATCTTTAATCCTTCCAAAAGTACCATAATGCAGCAATCACTAGTGTGATAGAATTAATGTCAATACATAAATTATCTATGTTAGGAGTGTCAAACTCATTTTCACTGGGGGCCACATCAGCCTTGCTGTTGACTTCAAAGGGTCGAATGTAATTTTCGGACTGTATAAATGTAAACTACTCCTTAACAGTTAAGTGAGAGCTCAGTGCTTCTGCTGGGTAGAAACAAGGTGCTGGGCCAGATAAAACAAGGTGGAGGGCTGATTTGGCCCATGGTCTTTGTCACCTCTAATCTATCTAATACAAAAAAGAAACTCCTAATGAAAATGTAGAGAACTATTAAATATACTAGGATGTTTTGAAATACATGTTATCAAGAACTGTGAAGAATCTAAAGTTTTATTCTATGTTATGAACTGATTTGTACCCTCCATGCACACAAAGATTTGTACGTTGAGCCCTATTTCTCAATGTGCTTGCATTTGGAGAGAAGGACTTTAAAAGGATAGTTAAGATTAAACAAGGTCTTATGGGTAGAGCCCTAATCCATTAGAATTAACACCCTTATAAGAAGTGAAGAGACCAGAAGTGCACATGATGGCGATGTAAAGACATTGCCAGAAAATGGTTATCTAGAAACCAACAAGAGGGGCTTTAACAGAAACCAACCCTGCTGGCACCTTAGTCTTGGACTTCTAGCCTTCAAAACCATTAGACAATAAATTTATGTTGTTTAAGCTACCAAGTCTGTGGTATTTTTTTATGGCAGCCTGAGAGACAAATACACCCTGCTTACAAGCATCAAGTTAGCCTACTATACACTGTTTCAGGGATGCTGGCAGGAGCTACATGATTTTGGGGTCAAAAACAAAGGCCTTTATAACTCCCAATAATAACAGTGGAGGGAGTATCAGCGTATCAACTTGTGCTGGATCTCTAAACTCCATTTCCCAAAGCATGAGATAAAGAAGGCCCTATAATACTTGAACATCTATAACTTGCACAATAGCAGAAGGACTTTTGAGCTACGGGAAGCACTGTTATAATGGAGGTAAGTCTGCCTTCCCTTTACTCTGGAGGGTTCAATTAAACCCAGACTGTCTTCTGGAGAAAGGCACTATTTCTATCCTCCATGGTCATTCACTGCTATACAAACATCTTTCAAAAGATAGTCTGGAACAAAGGCATATTTGCAAGATGTACTAAATGTGAGAGCCCAATAAAGAATTGTCTACCAACACAGTTTCTTTTGTAAATTAAAAAAACAGTGTCTCACAAATGTTATGTACAAAAGGAAGCTTAATCAAATAATCTGATAGTCCTTATTTGAAAGATAACCAAAGGTTTTCATCATAAAAGTCTTGCGGTTACACAATTTGTCATATTTTATTATATGAACTAGTTTTCTAGATAAAATGTTCTTCTCAAGTATAGTAACCTTGGGCAACACAACTAAGTTGTTGGGTGAACATTATTGATAAATTTAACTTTAGTTTCTTGGTCAGATAAGTAAGTTGAACAGGATATTAATTAAGAAATGGATGTTCTGACTGATAGACGTTTATAGCTTTGAAGATAGAGATCTGATTTTTTTACTTTCATTAGATACAATCATTATTGATCAGTTTCGATTATTTCAAGGACTCAGTTATCATTTGTAAGGCTCCTTTCCTTTTCCCACCCTTCCAAGCATAGCTTTCCCAGAAATAGATTAAATATACTGATTTACTTCTTCTCCCAAGCATGTTCTATGCTTATTTCAACACAAGGACTCTTTTAAAGCAAATAATGCACCTTCACTTGTATTTAGTTTTGAAATCATGATGATCAAAAGCCAAATCCATTTACATAAAATGATTTTTTAAATCCTAAATGAATGGCAACAGTCCTTAAGATTAGACCTTTGGGAGTTCTAAAACACTTCACCATTAAATGTATTGTTATCTTGAGTCTCTCAAAGAGCCTTATTATTGTGGTAATTCTGTGAGTCTGCATGAGATTCTCCTTTCAGGAAAGCTCTAGGACACAGTTTTCACTTTAGAAGTAGCATCTGTTCCTTCTGAAGTCTGCCATGGTGTGATTTGTGGTGCCTCAATGAAGAAGCATGGGAACCTCAAATCCAACAGTGTCACCATTAAGTAGGGGGCAAAGCTGGGCTATCCTTTCATCTCTCTTGTTTTTATATGAGCAACAAATCTATTAGTGACCACATTTTACATTTAAGTGTGAAGCACAACATATTCCAATAAGAATAAAGATGGAAAGCCACTTCTAAGTATACATTGATACGTTGCTTCTAACTTAACTTATTTTTGTTCTTAAAACAAAAATACCTTTTTTCTCCTTGCTTCTTCTGCTAGTTAATGACAAGTTATTTTTTAAATCAACATCTCATCTTCCCCAAAATTTATTATTTAGATTCAGATAAAAATTTAATTTGTGCTATTACTATTCACTAATTATTTGACTATTCATAGTCTGTCAGTGTAAAACCTTTCTAAGTATCATGAAGCCTCAAATTCTCTATAACTTTCTCTGAGAAGGATCTTACACTTACATTTATGAAGGTCTCTTTTAATCAGTCTAGTAACCAAATATTATATTAAAGTGAAAGGTATCATCTGAACAGTTCATATACCTAATGGATAAAGGCCAACTTTGACCAAAGAGAACTTCCTATAGAATCATAAGTACCCTACTAGTTGATATAGAACATGTATTAATGAACTAATCCTTAGTAATTAGTATAACACGATACTTATATTTAGGGCCAGCTGAACTAGTATGGCCCTAAATATAGGAGCCCTACTATAGGAGCCGTTCAGTTACACAGTGTCCCATGCTGAGACCAGCCCTGTGCTGGTTTAATATTTAGCTGTTACCATCTTAAAATTTGAAATTTTTGAATACAAAACCCCACATTTTTATTTTGTGCTAAACCTCACAAATTATGTCGTTAGCCCTCATTATATTTTATGATGATTTATATTTATATTCTTATTATTTTATTTTATCTTTTAAGTATTCAGCATGTTCCAGCTCACACAGCTCACTTACCGCAGACACAAGGTTATAAAGTATTTTTTTGTGTGTTTGTTTGTTTTTAGTGTGGACAATAAGAGAACATTTTTCATATTCTCCATGTTTATATATAAAAATATAAAGAAGAATCTGAATTGATATTTGGATAAAGAATCAGTCACAAAAGAAATGTTTACCAATTTATTTATTTAACAATGGAAATAATTATGGATTGCTAAATTATATCATTAAGATGTCTATAGAAAAATGATTTGTGTAATTCTTCTTATAAATAAGAATTGCAACATATAAAAGTAAAAGAAATAGAGCATATAGCCTTAAAGACCTTAAAATGTGTTGTCATAATTTGATACATAATCACATAAATTAGAAAAATTCATATAGAAGTTAAAATTTTTAGGAAATGCAGATAAAAACCAGACAGGGAAATGACATTAAAGTACAGTATCTGGTTCTGATTAGACATGCAGCTAATGTCTGGACAGCACTGGTACCTGGGAGAGACTACAATATTCATTTCCCTCTTTTTAATTTGATCAAAACCAGCATACTCTTGCCAGCAATAGCCTTCATAGTAGGCTCGCAAGCATTCTGCTTTTCCCAAGGTAAAGGATGGTTGTTGAACCACCAAGCTCCTATCACAACTTTTCATGTTTCTTTATATTGCCCCCATACCTCTAAATCATCTCAACCCATCACTTTAGCATTCAGCTACACTCAGCAGCCACAGAAAAAATGGAATGAAAGGAACTAAAGTTAGAGATGATTAAACTTTAACATCCACTGTTTAATTATCATTTGTCCTGCCCTGAATTCATTGAGGCATGAACACATGAACCAATACTTGTTTATGTATTGGTTAAGATATTCTCCTGTTTGAAGATTCAAGAATAGATCAAGAAAAGCCCCCAAGGTCCCTTCCAGGCCTACTGTAGTATTTACTATTGAATTCATAAAACGGCGCCCTTCAGGGTAAAATCACCAAATAGCACAGAGAGATGAAACATTTATTTAAAATGTATAAGATGGCACAACATCAGGTAGCAGTGTATATTAAAATAATATGGAATTTTAGATCTGTCAGGAGGGCACTGTGCCCTTCTTTATGTGTCATAGCAGCAGATAAGGAGGAAAATAGCAAAGATAATACATTCAGACACTTAGGGCTTTAATGAATAGAAACCTTCATTTGCATTGTATAAACATTAGATAGTATTTAAGGTGTATTTATCATTAGTTTGCATGTGCACCTCATCCATGTAGTGTGCTCACACCTCATTTTATTGTGAACACTATAAACATTTGGGAGATGTATTAATTGGAGTGCTTAAAGAATGAAGATTTTTTGAGTAACTGAGCACATTGTGCATATAGTGTTTATGACAACTAATACATTCTTTTATAGTGAAATCTTGAGTTCTTAAATAATAAACTGATATCAAGGTATAGGCCAATTTGCAAAGAATCTTTGCCACAAGACATTTGCTTAAGCTTCCTGTATCTGTTTCCCAATCTGTAAAGTTACAGATTGGCCAAGAGGTACCACTTTCATCTGAGCTGTTATGTCAATCTGTCATTGTAAGACCTGTAGAAAGACTTAATTGTTCATTCTCTGTCTTTGAGATTCACAATTGCTTTGCTTTACTTCTTCATTCATTTGTTCATCTATCCAACAACTTAACTGATGTCAAGCACTGTTCTTAGCTCTGAAGACTCAATGACAAGGGGGTGTACGGTGAGAGGAGGTCGGGGAGACATTTTCTGGCCCTCATTTAGCTTACTGTCCAATAAGTGAAGCAAACAGTAATATAAGAATGACAGAAGTGAATATGGCCTTGGAACTGTGCTGAGTATCGTAATGAAAGATTGCATGGAATGAGGAGTTACATATTATCAACTCAAAAAAAACAAGGAAATCTCCCCTGGAGTTTTTATGATAGAGCTCAGGTCTGTGATCATGGGCAGTGTTAACGATATGAAGTTGAAGACTGGAATGGAATAGGGAAGAGTGTGATCTTGGTTGATAACATGATTTAATAAAAGACAAAATATACAAATTTATTGTTTTAATATTGGAATCCTTGTGATCTCACTCATAAACATAGTTTATGGAAGTATTTCCATGAGCCTCTAAATTTAAAATTTGCTCTTCTTACTTTTGTTTCCTTTCAACTAATTTTTTTAGCATGTTGAAGAATTGATACAGAAACATACTTATTTTAGCAGTAGCCAAGGGTGAATTAATGCTACTATTTTATGTTGATGATTATGTAATAAATCAGCTTTGTTGTGACATTATCCATGGTGCCTATGTTTCATAGAAAGGGGAAAAAAGAAGTTAAGCCATTGACTTCCCTGCTTGTAGGCATACTTACCGACAGAGTAGGCTTATACCTGATGTGGCCATCAATACAGTAAATAGTTGATACATTCATTAGAATCATTATTAAAGAATAGTTTCTTAGTAATTGAAGGCATATGTGTATAGAGTGTTTATCTTATAAATTAATAAATGCTTTCACAATATATCTTCACTTTCTAATAGCACCACAGAGCTTGCTATGAATTTGCTCATTTCTTCTTCATTTGGGGGCTGATCTAATGATTTAGAGTCACTCCTCTGACCTCATCAGAGTTAACAGATTTTGTGTTGTACTCTTAAAGAAGTTTTAGCAACAGCAGATTTCCAAGTTTAATATTCAAATTCAGAGTTGAATAGTCATCATAATACTTAATTAACTCTAATGAAAAACAAATACAGAGAAAACTTCTCTTTATGAAAATAAGGACCACATAGCTATCTTCATGTATTTAAAAAAATATATAAAACAAACTAGGAGATCTCGATTATGTGGGTAGGTAATGACAGTGCAATAATGCATTTCCCAGAATGGCAGCTAGCGGTATCTGTAAATGGCCTTTAGTACAAGAAAGAAAGCACACTGCTCCAATCAATACACAGATAGTCTGTAATGTAAAGATTGGGATCAGAATATTTAAAAATTTAATACTTCCCCACTCTATATAGCACTTTGGAAGTCAATATCTTTGGAAACCTGGTCCATTTCTCTTCTTTGAAAGCATTATATATTTATGTTTTTTTAATTATTTATCTAGTCCATGTGACTAAAACTGAAAAAAAGTTAGTCCATCCATTATTTTCCGCAGCTGCTGTCTGGGTATTAGTCTCTCTTGCTCCCCTTAAATCTTTGATTTTTCCCCTTCCTACTCTGTAAAGAAAACTCAATAGATACATTAAGACAGCAAAAGAAAACCTCATCAAATCACTGACATCAGAGGATGTTGCTACTTAAACAATGGATAAAGGTGGCTGTGTATGAACAATATACTAAGATATTTTTACTCCACTGTGTTACTTTCAGATCTGATACTCAACATTATGATGTATTTAAGTGGCAAGAAAGCATATAATTTATCTTTTCCTGAACAATTTTGATTGGGGACTTCATCTATTTATCTTTTTTAAAAAATTTATTCTCAAAGCTATTTCAAAGTCAACTCTTTGAGAATAAGAACATTTTTAGTTAAATTGTTTTAGTCTTTCTTATCTAAGCACTGCTGTCATGAAAGGAAGGGCTTATATTTAAACAAAGTGAGATATTGTTTTATAAATAGTCATCAAATCAATATAATTTCTCATACAAGGTTAATTTTATGGTGATTGATTTTCTTGTTTTTAAAGGTTTTTGTTTTCTTATGCATTTTCTTCAGATTTTACTGAGATCAGAATTGTTGGTTTTCTAAATGTGCCATTCAGGATTAGTTACAAAATATGAAATTTATAATTTCTTTTGAAGACTTATACTATTAAGAATAAAATGTTTGGTTTACTATCTTCACATAACACATTTTTTCACCCTACCTCAGTAACCTTTTTATTCCCAGTTTAACATGGGAAATATTAAAAACATTTGAAGACAATATTATAAAATATGATGTGTCTAAAGTGTCAAAGAAACCTCGACATTTAAAGGTGAGAAAGAGAACATTAGGGGTATGGAAAGAACCTTGAAAGTGACCTTGGAAAGAACTCCCTTAGATCATTCCATACGAATTCTCCTTTTGTTCCATGGAGATCCCAGCATGCCACTTGGCTCTCAAGAATATTGATTTTTATAACTTCAATGCATTGGCCACAATGGATAGTAGTTCTTTTTTCAGTTCAAGACCCAAATAGTTCCCAAATTAACATGTATTCTTCCACCTTATTTAAAGCAAAATAAGTGAGAGATTGAGAAAAGGACCCAAGCTAAGATTTTTGTTGTTTCCATTGGTTATGCATAGAGCACTTACCAATGACAGTGAGTTATGTTTTTCTTCTTTGGAACATTGTGTTCAAATATATGTGTTTTGTGGAGCTGAATTTATATCTGACTGAGAGAATCCTAAAATTCTCTGAAATAAAATAAATTTACTATTTATTTCATTTATTCTGAATAATATTCAGTTACAAATGGACAGCTGATGTTCTAGAGATCAGATTTTGGCTGAGTAGAGGGATAAATAGGTGCTTCCAACATTGCCATGTTATGATTTATAAAATGATTTACAGTGAGAACAAATATTTATATTCTGAAGTCTAATCTGCTACTTGTTCAGTTCTGTAATCTTCCAATTGTTCTCACTTCTTTCTGTAATGGATTCCTTTCACTGTTCTTCCTGCTGTGATAGTAGATTATGTTCAGATGGCATTTTTGAAGACATTATCAAGAATTAGAAATAAGTGACTGAACTCTCAGTGACATGACAGCATGGCATACTTTTCTATACAATAACATAAGCACAACTGCAGGTAAAAATAAAACTTCAGAAAGATTTAGATATAAGCTTACAGTTTACTAAAGGTAGAAAATATAGTTAACCTCAATGGTTCACTTCTGGCCTAGTTCAACTTTTTAATTTACTAGAATTTTCTGGACCTGGTCTAATAAGTCATACCAGACTTTATTTATTTATTATTTGTATCCAGTCTGGATTTTATTGTAGTATTGCAATCTTGTGTCTGAATCATAATTGTTCTTTGTTGAATACCTTTATTCAGGGCAGACCGAGCATCCAGTGTCTCTCTACCTTAGCTTCCATGCAGTTCTGTTGTTCCTAAATCCACCAGCCTCTGCATACAATAAGATCACAATATTAATATTTGAAGTCTGATGGCTTCTTGTTCTTTAATTATCTATCACTTTCAAAATTTCCCCACATCATGAAAAATAATAAGGGCTAGAATACATCATGTTACTTTATTTAATATGTTCATGGCACTGTGCTAAGAAGTGCTTTATGCACATTTTCAAATATAGCATTCATCTCAAATCTAAGAGTATGTAGTTTATTATCTTCGGTTTGAAAATAAGAAAGCAGAAGCCAACAGAATTTAAATGTACTTAAATTTTGTAAAAATGTTGGTAAATGAGACAATAAATTTTGAACGCAGTTCTCTATGAGACAGGAGTCTGTGCTTTTAAACTCAGTATGGTATTTCCTGGAAATCCTCCACATTTAAACAAATAGTTCTCCTTCTGTGCTCTTTGTTTTTATGTCTATTTGCAAAACAGAACTTGAAGATAGGTAGTAAGCTACCATGATGTGCTTTATCAGTATCCTCTATGAGAAGCTTGACTTGCTCACCACTTGGATGCCACAGAACTCCAAGACTCTTGTATTGCCCTAAGATACTGGATTCACTCATTTCCCCTTTGTTTAATTCTGTAGCTTTGTTACTTACTTTCTAATTTGAATATGTTCTATTTGCCTGCCAGCTTATTCTCTGTTCCTATGATCAGACTTTTGTTTCTGGTTCATCACTGGAGGGCTATTTTATTAGTGAAAGACTCTGTTTGAGTGCTAAAGTAAAATTTTCAAAAAGTTAAAAACATGACTCTCCTAACAATATAAAATTAACATGTCAAAGTTTTTATTTAACTCTAATGAAAGAATCAGTAAGATATTAAAGCTGTTTTGAAGAAAAAAATTATGTCTTGAGATTTTTATAGCTTGTCAGTTAAAGAAATGTGGAAATAAATGTGCTAATAGATATTTGACTATATATAATTCATTTCTGTTAGATGAGAAACAGTAACCTTTGAGTTAGTTTTCCTCTTGGCCAGAAATTATTTAAACTATTATTGTTGTAATGCTCTTAGACAAGAATCATGTATGGCTACAAATTTTCTAAAAATTTAGTCTCTAATGTTACAGAATTGTAAAATATTCTAATAAATAGTACACTTACAGTGAAACAAAGGTACACATCTTAGAAAATCAGATTATCCTACTCTCAGAACTATTTTGAAAATATGCCCATTAATATCTTCGCCTGTTTCCAAGCTTTGAATACATTTCTATAACAAGTTTACTTGCAAGAGTGAAATATGGCTCAAATGGATCCTTATTTTGTAGAGACACAGATGTCATGACAAATCTTTTATAATTCTAACAAGCATTCTCTTGTCTAAAGCAGGTCAGCCTTTTTATTTTCTTTCTGGTTTGCTATTTCATACTCAATGACCTATAGTCCTTAATGGTGCTCTTGTATAAAATATATACATATATAATAAGATTTTTACATTATCCAAGGTGTTAGGGGACCTTTCTCTCTAACCAAACTTTGTACTCAAATGACTAAGATGGAAAACGTCTTGACCGAATTTTCAGTCCTTTCTTTTAGAATTTGCTTTTTTGACATAGGCTATAAAGACCTAAAAGGAGCCAACTTTGGACAAAATGGAAGACATAATATCCTCAACATCAAAGCAACTGAAGAAGCATATTCAGAATAAAGAATAACAGACTGAGATTCTCAAGATAAATGAAAACCATTTTATTAGAGTGTATGTTGAACCTAGGCAAAATCAATTTTTATTTAATTTAAACTGCCAACCATGACTTGCATGCACATTTTTCTAAGTAGAAATATTTGATTCTTGTTTCTTGGTAACACATAGGAGCTCAAAAGTATATGCTGAGTGGATTAAATGCTAATAAAAACCAAAGAATTATTAGGAAATAGCATTTCTTATTTTCATTGAAAACTGTCTTAACTAAATATATTGCTTTTTACAGAAGTATGTTCAAATGCTAAGTCAAGTGATTGTGTAGAGTTATACATGCTTTTGCTGGGTTTCCCCCTTCTTCCATTGGCTGACACCACATCGGATGCAGTACCTTTAGGAATCTATTGAATTTCATGAAAAAGTCCGTGAAAGGCAAATTGAACAACAAGAAAAGCAAACAACAGTTAAGTATAATGGACTGCATTACAAACTATTTATGCAGCCCCTCAAAGTATTTATCATGTGCAAATTGTAAAAAGGTTTTTTAAAAATCTCTTCTTTATTATATGTATGCTATCCAATATTAATGTTGGAAATAATAATCAAGATTCCAATTTTCATTGCTGTAAACAAATTTATTTCTGGTACTGTTAGATAAAATTCACATATTTTGCTTTCTCTCTACACATATAAACTGTCATGATTTTAACTCAGGATGCTTAATTGGATGTTTTTTCTTCAAATCATCTTTTGGTAGATGGAAGGGAAAACTGGGAAACTGGGATATTATCATCAGTAAGTGAGCCACCCAATTTATTTTTTCTCCAATAGCACACACAGTGTAGGGTCATTCTGCTTAGCCAATGACATACAATTTTTTTTATATTTCAAACCTCCTAAAGATCCTGTATTTCTAACAGAGTCTGCTGAATACTTTCACCAAAAAAAGGAAAGGTGTGCATGACAGAGCTTTAGTATTTCCTGGTGGTTGATATAAAGAGTAAGATAGAAATAGCCCTTTCTCATTGATGGTTCAGAGGATAAAAGAAAGTGGCATGTGGCAAAATGATGAAGAAATCAAAAAGGTAACTCAGCCCTGGGCTGGACTCTGGAGGAACAAGCCAGAAGACAGAGTATGGTGAAATGAGTTTTGCTCTCAGAGATTCTAATATAATAAGCCCTAAATTTCTATAAAAAAACATTGCCTAAAATTTATAAGGAGCAACAGCCCATAGGATGAGAAATATACATTTGAGATACTCAACTTTTGAAGAAATTTATGATATATCCTAAACAGCATTTCTTTTTATGGGTAGGTGGTTGATTTTGACTTCTTTAGTTTCTATTCTAGAGTTGGTCAAACAGAGAGGGAATGGTGGATAATTTAAAACAAATGCTTTAAATATTTTAATACTTTTATCATAGCTTAAATAGAAGCTTCTGAGTAGAAAAGGTGGGAGACATGTTGGTCACACATGCACACACCTGATATCCCCACTCCCCTCACCCCACCTCCATGGGCACATTGGTTATCTTCCTGGTGGATTTAAGATAGAAGCGTTTTATGAAATATTTGATGTGAATGAATTAGTGCAGCTATAATTTAAATTTTGGCAAATGACGACATATAGAAACACATACTAATAGTAAAACTAATAAAACAATATGAAGCTGAAAATTTGGCACACCCAGTAGTTTATCCACCTAGAGTTCAAGTGTGGAGAGCATGGAGTGCTGGAGGCAATTATATTTTCAGAATAAAAGGAATTATAATTCCTGATCCTGTGCTCATTCACTTCAAGTCTTCCTCAATTGCAAAATGTAACCAGAGATTTAATAACTAGCATTACCCTGACAGGATGCTTTAGGAGTACATTTATTTTAAAGATATGTTCATATCCTCTGCATAACTGGAAGATTTCTCTCTCTTGCTTAGGAGCAGACTGACAGAGCTTACTCACCTTTCTGTTATCCACAGATACCTATTTGTAGCATAACTCTTTCAGCCATGATTTAAATTAGCATTTCTCCAAATCATTTTTGTTACAAGACACTGCTGAGTTATCTGGATTTCAAGGATTTGATAAATATATGTGTATAGAAAACCCAGTAATGGGTGAACAAGACAGGGAGAACTCAGCACCTGATTTCAGAGGAGGAAAATTATATATAATTTGAAAATAAATGGATATTCCCATAATTCAGTAAAAAGATATGGAACAGAAGATGTGTTTTGAGTTCAGTGTGAGCTTTTTGAAAGCATTAGTTTTATTAATCCAATTATATGTAGTGTTTAATTTAGTTCTGGGCCCAAAAGCTTCATCATCATCATCACCTCCTTCCTTCTCTCCCATCCTATTTTTGGCATAAATTTAATTCCTTTTCAGATTTAGGATTGAGCAGTATCCACTCAAGACAAGCATCCTGAAATTCTCTCTTCCCATCTCACTCCTGAGAATCTGTTAACATGTTATTGTTTGCCTCATGAAAATGAATCCATAGTTGAGCACTAGTACTACGGCTTCTCTGCCACTTAGTTTTCATGCTAAAAAGGGTTTTTATTTGTTTTAAAACCCTTTTGCATTATTAGACATTATTTTCAATTGCAAAATTTAAAAGAAACATTTCAATCGCACCTTCCTTGACCTCTTTGAAATAGTTTAACACATCTTCTTCCTTAGAATCACACTGGGTTCCGCAGCAGATTTCCCAGCATGTCCACTCCATCGCAGGTGAGTGCTTCTGCTCAGTCTCACTGAGGGAGTCCTCTGGCTCTGCTTCTGCAGTTCCAATGAAACTGTTCATTTTTGGAATAGAGACCACTTGCATGTACTATATAATTTAAAGGTCTAAAGAATAAATGGATAAAATAAGTTTCTTTTCATTCTTGGCCCTCCAATAATCTAATTTGATTTCATGAGGCAACCACTATTAATAATTTTTTGAGATTCATTGCAGAAAGATTCTATACATTTGAAATTATCTATATATAATTTTACACTAGTAGCATATTTTATATATTTTTCTGCATCTTGATTTTTCACTTAAAATGTGTATTTATATATTATTGCCTACCATTCTATTACAATTATCTCATTCATGGAAACCACCTCACAGTATAATATACTTAATACATGTCATGTGGGTCCATACTTAAGCTTTTACACCACTTTTACTATAAAAATGTTGTATTAAATATCTTTCTGTAAACTTCATTATGTATTTTTACAAATATGTCCACAGAATAAATTCTTCAAAATGGAACTTCTGAACCAAAGAATGCACACATTTTTAATCTCAGGAGAAAAAATTTATTCAAATTGCCCACCATAGGAAATTTCACCAACAATAAATGAGAATTTGCTATACTCTACTTTTAAGTTAATATTGATTAACATTATACAGGGTGGGGCAAAGTACTTTACAGTTGTGCATAAACAGAATACAGAGTTTATTCTTGTATTATTATCTATTAATTATTTCATTATTTTCCATACAAGTAACTGTAAGCTTACCTTTGCCCACCTTGTATCTTTAAGATTCTCTTTCCCCTCACTTACTTTTACCATCATATTATATTTTATTATTTGTCTTAATTTCATATCTATATCTTCCATCACACTTATACTTCTATTATTTGATTAACCTACTTAAAAAATTCTCAACAAAAATATATTTATTGATTTCAGAGAGAGAGAAAAAAGAGAGACAGAGACAGAGAAGGGAGAGAGAGAAGCATCTATGTGAAAGAATCATTAATTGATTGCCTCTTGTGTGTGCCCCAGCTGGGATTGAACCAGCAACCTATGCATGGACCTGCGATCAAACCCAAAACATTTTGATGTATGGGATGATGTCACCAACCAAGCCACCCAGCCAGAGCACTTTATTAACCTACTTTAAATTTTGCCTATTCCTTTGTATTGAAAATAGAGAGAAAGAAATACAAATACACTGTCTTGTCTCTTCTCCTAACTTTGTTAATTCTAGTATTTCAACACTGTCAGAGTTCAAAATACTCTATTCAATAACCTAAAACTATAGCCTCTTTTTGATTTTTGGGTTTTGTTGTTGTTGTTGTTGTTGTTGTGTTTTGTGTGTGTGTGTGTGTGTGTGTTTCTATTTTGTCCTTTGGCTTAGAGCAGTTTCAATGTTTAAAAAGGGTGAATTCCTGACTAGTTGTAGATTCAAGTCCAGAGACTTCTAAATTTGGACATTACTCTCAAGCACCAGCTTTGCCCCTTCTCTGGGCTTAATTTTGCTCTGTGGGAGCCTCAGTTTTTCATTGCTTCTTCACGTACAGTTGTGAAATTTCCAGGCTTATAGTGTAGGATTTTAGTAATTGTACAGATTGAGTACCTCTTTGTCTTTAGTTCCAAAAAAACCAAGGAAACAAAATTCAGATTTAGATCTCATTGGACTGATTGGAATAGGTCTCTATCTCCCCATCCCTGAACCAAATATTGTATTCAAGGGAATGGAATGCCTTTATTTGTCCAGTCTGAGTATAATGTTATGCAAAAGGAGAATATCAGCCACATCAAAACCATATGGAGTGGGAGTAGGGGAGGAATAATATTTTTAAAACAAAAGTAGATAATTATTACCTGACAGAGGAGAGGATAGATGGCAGGGAGCTAGAAGAGCGGAAGTCTAAATCAATGCTTTTCTCAGACTTCAACTTTTTCTTTAGCTCCCTGTTGTCTGTTTATTATACTTTAAATCTGCATTTGGTACCCAAGTGTAATCATGCATCTTCTCCTGATTCTCCTCTCTCTCTTTATACATAAAACTTGTGTTCCCAGCATGACAATTATGTAGTATTCCCTAAACATATTATTTCTTACATTCCTCCCTGTCCCATTTTTAATATAAAACAACACATGCCTGTATACCCACTCATGAGATTAAATAGTTAATGTTTTGCTATATTTGCTCTCATATCTATTTTTGTTATAGATGTAAAATATCACAAATTGAGCTAAAAGTTGTACATACCAATTCCATGAAAGCATTTGTACTTCATTTGTATATTTAAGTATCTATAAATAATTCTGTCCTCTGAAGAGAACCACAAATGTCTATATATTTTTTAAGAAGGCTGTTCAGTTTTCTCAAAAAGGAATTGTAGTGGCCACTAAAATTTACTGCTTATATTTCCTGCTCAGAGAATATAATTGGCTGATGGCCACAGCTGCTATCCTCTGGATTCATCTCTGAGTTGAGGCCTCTTTCCAAGACTGCTCCAGCCAATGACTGAGCACTGCCATTCCTATTAGTGTCCCAACACAGCTGCTTCTTGTACAATATGGAATTCTTTTAATGGACCACTTAGGTTTAATGGGCCACTGACAACTGTACTGTGGTCTGAGACTCTTCCTCCCCAATCCTTCTCTTCCCCCCTCTCCTTCAACTACATGCAGTCTGAAGGCTCCTCTGCCTACTCCTCCTTTTTCCCCTCTAATCTCCATAGTCCTTTCCCCATTAAATCTCCTGTACATCTGATCCTATCTTGACTTATACTTCTCTGAGGACCTTATACAAGATTATTTGAGTTCCCAGACAGATGGCATAAGACGGACAGCCTGTATGCTGGGAGAGGTGCTGGCAATTTCCGACATCCATTTTGTCTCCCTCACATCATTTCACCTCACATCCACCATTCCCGTCACTCTCTGTACTGCCTTGTGTCTCTAACTGTGGACTCCTTCATAGAATAAAACCTCCAGTTTTCTACAGAAGTTAGGGAAGAACCATGTGTGAGCCAAGGAGGGGCCTGGAGTCTAAGAGTATCTAACTCAGAGAGAGATTCTACCAATTTCTCTACACCACATACTAGCTTATGTACTGAGATTCAGATTATTTCTTCTTTCTCATCTCCACTCTTATTCGACCACTTTACTCTACCCACAAACATGCAAGGGCACATATGTATATATGTACCCACATGCACTAACATGCACATAACAGTTAAATTTTAGCTTATTCGTTCTGTTAAATATGGTGCTACCAATCCACCCACTTTCTCTCTGAAAAAAATTATTTCATTTTCCTTTCAGTTATCCATTAATTTTTTATGCAGCAAACATTTACCGATCATCCACTATGATCTAAGATTTGAGCTCAGTGGTGAGGATACATTAGCAAAACAAAAACCAACCTGTTTTCCCCATGGAGTTTATAATCTAAAGAGATAGACAGATGGTTATTGAATAAATGTGAAATCACAATGGCTGATGTGTTTTACAAGTTGTGAATGCAGAGATCAATGGTGTTTTGAGACTATATAGCACAAAATTTGAGTTAAAAGGTCAGGAGGTGGTGAATGGGTTATTTGAAAGATTAGAAGTTAAGAGTATATTCCATTTTGTTTTAGGTATGGTTCTTAATAGCTGTGAGTTTGCTGTCTTTTCACTGTCGTATTTGTATCTTCTTTTTCTTAGATAAGTCCCTTTAACATTTCATATAATAAGGGCTTGGTGATGATGAACTCCTTGAACTTGACCTTATCTGAGAAGAACTTTATCTTCCCTTCCATTCTAAATGACAGCTTTGCTGGATAGAGCAATCTTGGTTGTAGGTCCTTGACTTTCATCACTTGGAATACTTCTTTCCAGCCCCTTCTTGCCCGTAAGGTCTCTTTTGAGAAATCAGCTGACAGTCTGATGGGAACTCCTTTCTAGGTGACTGTCCCCTTATCCCTTGCTGCTTCTAGAATTCTCTGCTTCATTTGAATCTAAGCAAACAGCTAGAACAGGAGCAGAAACACAGAAATGGAGATCATATGGAGGGTTAGCAACAGGGGCATGGGAGGAGGAGAGAGGGGGAAAAGGTACAGAGAATAAATAGCATAGACGGTGAGTAGAAAATAGACAGGGGGAGGGCAAGAATAGTATGGGAAATGTAGAAGCTAAAGAACTTATGACACATGGACATGAACTAAAGGGGGGAATGTGGGTGGGAGAGGGTGTGCAGGGTGGAGGGGAATGATGGGGGGGAAATGGGACAACTGTAATAGCATAATCAATAAAATATATTAAAAAAAAAGAGTATATTCCAAATAGGAAAAGTCAGATGCCAAAATCCTATAGCAGTGACCTGTAGATTGCATCTCCAGAGAGGAGGTGAGAAGTAAGAAGGTGAGAAGTGAGGAGGAGGCATAGAATTGAATGGGGGACATCATTTACATGATGACTGGTGTCACAGATGTGGTGTTGAAGATATCCAGATTATTCTCCCATTCTTTTGTGTGGAAAGTTCCACAGGAAAAATCATTGAGGTTTGAATTGTCCCTTTAATTTCAGTACCATATATCCTTAAAGCACACTGAGAGTTTTAGCAAATTCTGAATTTGGACTTTTTTTGTAAAGTCAACTGACTAAGTTCTATCCTAGATGTTATGGAGTTGTTAAGATCATATATTGGGTGTTTAGCATAATAAAGAAAAGTCTTGAGACTTAAAAGAAATGCTTGCTATCTTCAAATAATTAAAAGATTATGTGTAGAGCAATCTATTGGCTATCAAGCCCAGAAAAAGAGCTACTTGATAGAAGTTTCAGGAGATATGATGTAGTCCTAACATAAAAACAAACAACAGAAAAACAAGTAAATAAAAACACCTTGGCTTTGACTTGACTCTTAAAATGGAATTGATTGACTCGGAATAAATTTTTCATCAGTATAGGGAAATGCCATGATAGACAAACATTTCATGAAGCATATTTTTGTGTTTTTGTGTGTGGTCACAAAAGAAGAGATATTAATACCACAGATGAAAGTTAAGTGAGATAAATTTGAAGATTACCCATCCTCGATTCTGTATTTCTTCCCTAGTTCAAGTCTTGACCATTTAAACATCACAACCTTTATTTGCTAGCAGCAAATTCTTTTGCCTGAGTCTTGGGCTTGAGATCTGAATGAGCTGGATGTTGCTCTTTTGCTTTTTCGTACTGTAAAATGTGTTTTTGGTTTGTAAATGTAGTCAGAGGCACAGCATTGGCATTCAAATTATTATTTTTTAAATGAAATAAAAATAGAGCTGACAGCTAAAGAACTTTCACAAGAGCCATTATTATGTGTTATTATAGGCAAAAGCATGTGGTGATATTTTAGGTTCCAAATCCACAGAAATATATCCCAGATCATGGGTGCTCAAGATGATAGGGAAAAACACATACACAGAAATGCCACTGTCTGTCTTCATATGAGAGGTTTTAAAACACAACTTAAAAAAGAAGATAATTTGGTACTAGATAGTGGAAACTGATTTATCTCTAACCCTAGGGAGTCAAAGGGTTAATACTGGGACTTTTGTGCAAATGTAGATATTTGCTACCAAGAACACTGTTTGACTGTTTAAGCTGTGTGAAATCCGTCACATTATTAGTGACTTAACAGGAGAATATATCACATTTCATTGGTTTAGTCCTCCTGGGACCTCTAAAACACAGCTGAGTAGAATGAAAACCTGATGTGCTGTGGCCTCATCCATAGGGCGAAAAAAAAAAAGAGGCTTTTCTGTACACATAAACTTCTAGAATTTGTTGAAGTGATTTTCTGTTTTGGGTACTTCAAATTTCATTAACATGTTATACAAGGTATCAAGGCAGCATAATGTAGCCATTAGAAATACGGATTTGGAATCTGATCAAGCTGCACTGGAATCTATAGAGCTCTGCTCCTTACTAGATATGTGTTCCCAAGCAGTTTCTTCATCTCTTTAAACCTTGCTTTTGCCATCTGTAATATATACTACTAGTAGTCCCTCCCTTATAGTGTTACATACAGAATGTGCCCGGGGGTTATGAGGTCCTTCTGTTACTGTGGATTCTTTACCTGCCACCAGGGAATTGGACTTATGGCTCTCAATGCCAGAGTATGGTAAAAAGGAACTATTTATTCAAAAGTTATACAGGTTTAGAGTAACGGCAGAATGTCACCATTAAATGCTCAAAGTCCCTTAAAACACCCACAAACACACACAGTCCTTCCTTTCCCCCTTTGCCTAGTCAGGCCAGTCAGGGGTACTGTATCTCAGGAAAAAAACAGAAGTCTGTGGCTTGGCTAGCTTCAGTTCTTCCCAGTAATCTGGGCTTGGCAGGCCTCCTGCAGTTCCCAACACCATCAACTGTGTTGCCACGTTCTTAATCCAAAACCATGCGGCACCTTCTCATGGCCAACCAGCGAGAGTCCTTTCACCCCTTTCCTTCCTGCAATATCTCTCCACCATTCTTCCAAACCCCTAAGAAAGAGCTACACATGGCTGCTACACCTTGCTTTCCTGCTTCCTGAGCCCCATGGTTAAGGGAGCCCCAAAACCGTGTGGTTGGACCCCACATGGCTGCCATGCCTGGGTTTAAATTGAGGTGCAAATCTTCTGCATCCCCATTTCCAACTCCTCCCATAATCGACTACACCTGTCAGCACTCCCGTATTTTTCAGTCTCTCTTGGTTGCCATAGTAAGTCCGGGCAGGCATGGCCCCCTGGCATAGAGCAAACCATCTCCAAGCTCACATGCAGATGCAGGCAGCTATAACCAAGGGAAGCTACCTCCTAGTTACATCATGGGTCAAAGTCATTCCCATCTCCCTGGCTCAAAGCAAGGCCACAGCTACTTAACACATCTATGAAGCTAGCCAACTGTTACAGATATGTAAAATAACCATTTTTGCATAGCAGGTATGAAGCTGGCCAACTGTTGATATGCAAAATAACTCTCAAGGGCCCTGCCCGATGAGTCCCATCCCCTGGTCCTGGTTTGTGGGGTGAGGATATCCTATATTTTTATATTTCCTGGACACTTCAAATTCTGGATCCTGTTTCAAACCCCTCTTTGGGGAGTTGGCCCTGGCTGCACCCTGTTACAACAGAAGTGTTGGAAGAATTTCACTCTATAATGTGAAATGGTAACGTTACACACCTGGCAAATCAGAAAACCAAACTCACATTATACTGGACCTTAAATCATGGGGACAGCCCATAGTCTGATACAACTAGCTGCATTTGAACTCTGGCTCTACGATCAGCTAATTTTGTTATTAAGGCATGTTCTTAGCAGAGTAGCTGACCCAGAGCACTTCAATGTCATTATTTATTTTCTTTTATTTTTAAAATATGTTAATCTAGCAGTGCTGTTCAGCATAGATTATAAAACCCTTTGAAGAATGTGAATAAAAGGAAATGAATTATATCAGGTGGGAATTTGTTTGGCTGTTATGTAATTCCCCCAAACAGTATCTTAAACAATCAGGATATTTACTTTTTGTCATGAAATAAAAATTTGCATGTAGGGGTTAATAGGCAATACAGTGGCTACATGATGCAATCAGATATTTAGAGTCCTTCCATCATCTGTTCAACCAACCTTAGCATCTAGTCATGCCCCTTTGGGTTCAGGTGCCAGACAAGAAATGCAAGGTCAAAAGAAAAGAGGTAAATGCTGTTTCTGACATCCATTTAAATCCTACAAAACAACTTGCTACTGATCAAAACTGTGTCAGACACCTACCATTTATCAGCAGTCTGAGAAAGAGAGTTGTAGTGAATATAATACCATGACTAACAAATCCGATTTGTATTGTTGATGTGGGTGATCTAGGAAAGGCAAATGTACACTGGAAAGGTGTCCAGTATTTTCAGACAAGATATGTAAAAATGGATTTGATACTAAACTACCTACTTACGAACATATTACCATGTTTAATCCTCAAAATAAAACAAAATCCTTTAGTAGCCACAAATTATAGCCCTGTTTTCAGATGTGACCAGTGATGTTTGGTACGTCCGAATGCTGGGACTGCAGTCCATGTTCCTCTGCCATCAGGGTCTGTGATCTGGGACCTCCGCCACATTGTTTCCCGTGCAATGCTGGCTCTGTTCCCACAACAGAACATTAAATTCCTGGGCTTAATTCTTGTCATTTAAGTCTTCTTAGAAATGGTAGGTAAATGATTAACCGTCATTCTGTTGCAGAACTTAAATATAGATTCATGTATATCGCAGAAAGTGATTATGTCCAGTGAACAGAACAATCAGTGCAGACATTGAAAACCTGAGGTCTTATGCTTAGTTCCATTTCTGCCAGAAAGGCCAGTTATCTTCTCTGGTCCTAGACTGTCTTCACTGGTGAAACGCAAGAGGTGAACTGACCCTTTTCCTATAAGGATAAAGTTAGGCAACAATTGTGAAAATACCTTTTGAACATGTAAATGATTACTATACAAATACAAGGAATTATTATTATTGATCCAGTCACCCAAAGTGGCAATGTACTTGACACAATAAGAGACTTAATAGAGCAGTTTCAGTGAAGCCCTCTAAGCTGACAGCACCAGAAGACTGATTCTCTTCTTTGACAGAGGGCAGAATCTGGACAAAAGCATTTTCTCCTCTCTGGTACATGCATGTGAGGGTGTGCTATAAGCATCTCTCAGAAAATAAATATTAAAATGAGTATTAAAAGATGAAGTGAGATATTAACTCTTCACAGACCTTACTCATGGAGGGTTATTTGTGTAAAGAATGTTTAGGAACATATGTATCCCCAAACTATATATAGATATAGATGATATAGATATAGATAATATAGATATAGATAAATCTAGCAGTGCTATATATATATTCAACCTAAGAAAAACAAAACAGTGATTCAACTTTTTTGGCAACAACTGTTTATTTATTAAGTGGCTACTGTGTCTCGGACATTGCATATATATCTAGAAACACAAGTGGAAAGAAGAAAAATATGGTTCCTACATTTATGGATTTTTTAATCTATCATGGAAGAATAATGTTAAACAGTTAATTAGACATGTCATGTTTTATTTGGTAATTCAGTATGTCACAAATCAGTACAAAATGATGTAAAGAGGTAGAAGAAATAAGCACAATGGAAACTTTTTATATGGAGTGAATACATACTCACACACATGGCTTCACAATCATGAGAAATGTATCCTAAAATTCTTAAATTTATTAGTTCATAAATTCAACTTTAACACAGGTAGTTAATTTCCACCTCAAATTTAGAAAAGTTTAAATTAAAAATTTAACTGACCCATTCAGAACCTTAATGATTTTAGAAAAACAATACTGAATAAATTTATAAAACTATTACAATACAATAAAATAACCCCTATGTTGCTATATAATTATATCTTTACTTATTAACATTAATCAGAACTTAGTAATATATACTTATCTGAAAATATTCAATATAATAAGTATGAAGTCATATATCAAACCCAGATAATATATGAACAAAGACCAACGTAAAGTCAGGTCAGTTCAGAGAAACAGGAGGCTCCTGGCCTTTCTGAGGTCAGCTCCCTTTGAGTTGAACACTTGCTTTGACTGGTAACTCTTTTCTTATACAAAATATTTCAGCTCTGAAGGCAAAGCTTATGCATCAATGTCATCAAATAAAGATGCATCTTTTATTTGACAAAAATAGCCATCATTAAAGATTTTCAAATAAATTTTTTATCCAGTTAATGGTTTGTTGAGTAGCTACACATCATGTGCCTTCTAAATATCAATCCGTATATGTATTATGCATACATCTCTCTTTCTCTCTTACCACAGATCCAATGCTATTATGTTAGTTATTAGTTTTTCTTGAGATTTTAAAATATAGAAGTGTGATTGTAAGAGATCATACAATAATATATACAAATGTGTGGCTATACTAATAAAGAGCAAGCCTTATGACTCCCAGACTACCTTCAGTATACTATATCTGAATATGGTATATATATTCAGAATATATCTGAAGATGGCTTTGCCCTATGACCCTATCCATGCCAAGAGTGTGAGTTCTGACTTAAGTTAGGAATGCTTCTATAAATAACATCAAAATCATTATGGTGACCCTTGATATTTATCATGCTTGATGTTCTGAATGAAAGTTCTATGTATGAAATAATTTTGGTCTGTTGTTTATCAAGAAGAGCATTTCTTAAAATGATATAAAATGAAGTTCATAAAACTGCATCCTATGGGCTAAATCTGGCCCACTGCTTATTTTTGAAAATAAAAGTTTATAGAAAACTAGACATGTTCCTTTATTTATGGATTCTTTCACATTATAACCATAATTTTAGTAGTTGTGACAAAGACCATCTGCCCCACACAGCTGAAAATGTTATTGTCTCTCTCTCTCTGTACACACACACACACACACACACAGAGAAAAGTTTTCTTACTTGTGCTATAAGATATGTACCTCAGGTCCCTTAAATAGGCAAGGTGTGCCTTGTTGGCTTTGATCTCTGGAAGATAGAGCATGGTGCCTGAGAGTTACTCAGTTGCATGTTTGGATCAGGCCCTACTGTTTACAATATGTAGGATATTCCTTAAGTTATTTAGCATCTCTGAGCTTCTGTTTCATTCCATGGAAAAGTGAAATGCTGATATTTATCTCACAGGGCTGTTGTGAGAATTACATAATACCATGTAAAGACAGTACTTGGCGTATTCAATAACTTGGCGTGTTCACATTTTTTACAATGTAAAGGGAATGAATGCCTTCAAGTTGAGATCATGACGATAAAAACAGCTTGGAGTTAAGGTCAAATTTTGTGATTGTTTAGGTGGGTTATCAAAATTTAGTATAGATGGACCGAAAATAGAGTTTCTTTGCCATTGACATTATGGCCTAGCCTTAACATCTCTGAAAAGAGCTGGCCTTGGCCTACAGGTCTCTCTCACCCATTCTATGTATCTATGCTATCTTTAGTTGGATGAGTAAGTGGAGAAGGGTCTTCTGTCTATTTTATTATCAAATTAGAAGCAGAGAAATTTATAAATGGAGACAAATATTCCTCACTGTAAAAGATTGAATCACAAATGTTCAATGTTTGAAGTAATGGGATATGAGGAATATTCAATCTCTTCTTTGGGTACATAATCAGTCTGACTATATTTGCTCTATTAAGAACAAGCATAAAAACATTTAAAACTGATTTAGCTGTGGTCTCAGTATTAATAACAAAATGGATAAGCAAGACCAAAGTTCAGTTTACCTATGAGATACACATATTGTTTCCATCGACTCCCCCTTAGTATGTCCATATCTCCTGGTATATTTGGCCAATTTTATATACAGCAATTCCTGGCTTTCTTAAGTGAAAGAAAACCTCAGTTTTTACTGACATCTTCCTTCATTTAAATAATCTTGGAGAGATTTATTGATTATGCCAGGTCTTCCAGAATAAGCAGTAATTATATCAATTATTTCTTCTTTGGTCAGTTGCAATATATGGAAGTTAAAGAAGCTATACTATCTTACTGTCTTATTCTGATGCTGAAAAATATGTTTTGATAATGATTAATTCCATGGCTTATGTTTTAGACATCACCGATAGACATTGTAGTCAGACATTGTAGACATTGTAGTCACAGCAATCTTTATGAACTATCCCGAAGTTTTACTGGCTGATACTAAAACAGGAACATTTGTTTCATAATAATATTGCTGAAATATGTTAATAACCACCCATCATGCCACAGTAAATTTATTAATTAATATCACCTCTGAGAAGTGTATATGACAGAAGATTAGATAAATATGGATGCTGGGTCTATGGCCATATTACCCTGAACTCACCCAATCTCGTCTAATATGGATGCCGGTTTTAACATTTATTGAGTATGTTTGTTCATAAGACAGTTTGTATCTGTTATACCATCACTTATTTTTCTAGACTCAAGAGCACCTAGAACATTCTCATAACCTCGTAATGCCCCTGAGAACCAGATGCCTAGCGCTAATCAACAAATTCACACTTGACTTTGTCCTTTGAAACTGGGGAGTATGATAAATTTTGCAGATCTTTTGCTCTGAAATTTGAATTTGCTTTGGCCTCTACGTATTGCAGAAAAGCATCTGCTTGCCTTAGTCACCCAAACAAATTTCAAAAATGAAAGGTGAAAATATCCAAAAGCTGCTGGAGGTCCTTTTCTAAAATTTAATGGTTTTCATGTCAAGGAGATTTAATGGCAATTGCTTGTGAGTAAAATTATAGAATAAAACCAAAAATAATAAGAACAATTATTTATGTAAAGAGATTTGCTGATCTAAAATAACTCGTGTTTCCGAGTCCCAAGAAAGACACAATTTTCTGTACCAAGTATATATGTAGCTCTTTATTTAACTAACTGCTCAAGAAAAATATCTGTATCCTTAATCGGATAGACCACAATGTCTTTTAATTGTGGTGATTAAAACAAATAATACCCCAGACTGTTTTTTCCACACATAGATACTTTCCAATCCTCTCTTTGAAATAAGTATTCAGCTTTCTTGTTTCATCTATCTCGCCCCTCCCCTTTCTCTCCCCTACTTTATCTCCGGAACAACTAGGTGCTCTCCTTTATGTCCTTGTGAAGACATATTTAAAAGAGTTAAAACCATGATGTTTGGGGAATCTAAATCACAGCCATTATATACTGAAAATACTATTATAAGAGGAATTAAACCTGGGCAATATAAACTTTAGTGAATAAAACTAGGTAAAACTATAGGGAGAGAAATTTTGACTTGATATGCAATTTATACTTCTAGTCAGAGATATCTAATGTTGGAATGAATTTAGTTGAGGTATTGAGCTTTCAGTGGTCAGAGATGTTAAAGTATAAATGCAGTACCACTTGGAAGGTATTTTATTGAGATTTAAGAATAAATCTAAGTCTTCTGAGATCCTTTTCAGCTTTAAAATTTTTGGTATCTATAGTATATATTCACATGTTCAGATGCATTTATAAGGGAGTATGCATGTGTAATAAGGTGACTATGGATGTGAACGATTTACCCAAATTTGTGAAATGTTCTCATGTTGTACTATTTTGTGATTACCTTGCCTTGCTAGATCCAAATAATGAGTCTTATTTTGCAGTAGTCTCCACAGAAAGAAGTTGTCATTACCATTCTGAACTGTCCTAGAAAGAGGTTAATTCCAGGCAGGAGGAAACAGGGAGAAGTGACTGTAGGAACAAATATTTCCATCTTTCTTTATTGCCTGGAGAATTGAGATTAGAATCTGAAGCATGAATAAGCTTTGAGTGGTTCTAAGAGTAGGGTTGAGTTACCTCTGGAAAATATATATAGAAATATGGTCTTCTGTAGATATATATGAGAGGAATATGTATCTGAAGATGGAAAAATAGATGGGTCAAAAAATCTTTACAGAGGAAATAATGTCGACACTGGTATTTAAATGATTTAAAGATTCTATGTGTAAAGGGGATTCTAGGAAGAATGATAATTATGCATAAATGAAGACTAAAATATAGTCTATTTTCCCACATTGAGAGTAATGAGGTATAAGACTGAAAAGATAAACTGGAGCCAGACAGTAAGTGGTTGGAATATGCAAGCTATGTTAAAGACTTTGGAGTTTATCTAAGAGAAACTAGAAGCCTTTTTAGAATTTCAAGCAGGGCAATGAAATAATGAGATGTTTCAGAAACTACTGCAGGGTATATTTTAGGGAATGTATTAGAATAAAGCAAAACTGGAAAAAGGAAGGCCATTTAGAAGGTTGTGTTAGTAATCTGTGTGGACAATGTAAGATCGCTTTGTCACCAATTTTCCAATCATGTTTACTTCAAATTCCTGAACATCTAGCCTAATTTAGTCATCAGCTATAAATCAGTGTAAAATTGTTCCTTGGTCATCTCTCTCTGCAGATAAAAATGGCCAGCCAAGTACTCTGCTTAAAGTCTGTCGTTCAGAATTGTTTCCTTTCTCCGTTGTCCTCCTGATCACCCAGGGCTGAGGCTGTTGTACTGTACTTGTGCAGAGTTTGGCAAATCATGTGTTTTTATCTATAAAACTGAGTCCAAAATATTTTTTCTTAGGTGGATATGAGGAACTCCTCATGAAGTCATAGATAGAGGCTGAGAGAGAAGAGGCCATATAGGAGGAGTAGGTGCCGTGAAATCTGATGCATTGATTGATTCAGGCAATTTACTTGTGCCGACAGGACTGGCTGGAACATGGTCTCTTACATACCATTCCCATTTGATGTTGGTGTGTTCCTTTGTGTGCCTAAAGTCATGGCTTGAGATGGGGGATGTTCAGACAGCACTCTTCTAGCCTCTACAAACTACCTAGTTCTAAAGTCACATCCACATTCAGAGGAATTTTTTTTATAGCAACAATTCCCCTTCTTGATGCCATTTATTGTCTTAGTCATCTCAGGTTGCCATGACAATATACCATGCACTAAGAGGCCTAAGAAACAGACATTTATTTCTCACAGTTCTGGAGGCTAGGGAATCTAATATCAAGGTGCTGACAGATTTGGTTCCTGCTGAGAAGCTTCTTCCCAGCAGACAAACTACTACTATCACAAGGAGGAGAGAGGGAACTTAGGTGTCTCCTCTGTTTCTCCCTCTCCCCTTCCTCCTCCTCTGCAGTGAATACTAGTCCCATCATGAAGCCCCACCCTCATGACCTCATCTAAACCTAATTACTTCCCAGAGGTCTTACCTCCTTATAGCATCACATTGGGGGTTAGGGCTTCAAATAAGAATTGGTGATGGGGGGCACAATCATCAAATATACAATAATATATTATCATTAAGGAGTTTGGATAATATCTAAGGAAAATGTGGACTTATTTTATCATTTCAATCAGGCCAGTGAAATAATCAGATTTGCATTTTTAAAAGCTCTTACTGGCTATATTTAATAGAATAGGTTAAAATGGGCAAACCAGGGATAGGAAAACCACTTAGTGGTTAAAAGATAATTCAAGTAAGAAATGCAGTTGATATAGACTAGGATAAGGGCTATGAAGAGAAAAAAATGTATCAGTTTTAGAGATATTCCAGAATTCAACCCAGTTTTACTTTGTTTCTGGCTTCAGAGACTGAAAACTAATATTGTTTTTAAGTAATACCATTTTTTTTCCTTCTTGACACTATTTCAGATGTCCCCCATTTCCCTCCCCCCTTTGCCCTCCACCACCCAGCTCCCCCATATCTGACCTTAACAATATTGTTTTCTGCGTCTGTGGGTTATGCATATCTGCGTAAGAATATACGTTCTTTGGCAAATCCCTTCCAGTCCCCCATCCCCTTCCCTCTGAGATCTGTCAGTCTATTCCATGTATCTATGCCTCTGTTTTATTTTGTTTGTCAGTTTATTTTGTTCATTAGATTCCACATATGAATGAGATCATATGGTATTTGTATTTCTCTAACTGGCTTATTTTGCTTAGCATAAGAATCTCCAGGTACATCCATGCTGTCATAAAGAGTAAGAGTTCCTTTTTTCTACATACACATAGTATTCCGCTGTATAAATGTACCACATCTTTTTTATCCAGTGTTATCTATCAATGGGCACTTAGGCTATTCCCGTATCTTGACAATTGTAAATATTGCTACTATGAACATAGGAGCACATATTTTCTTTCCGATTGGTGTTTCAGGATTCTTGGGATATATTCCTAGAAGTGAGATCACTGACAGTAGTTTCACTTTTAATTTTTTTGAGGAGACTCCATAGTTTCCTGCAGTGGCTGCACCAGCCTGCATTCCTGACAACAGTGAACAAGGGCTCCTTTTTCTTCACATCCTCACCAGCACTTGTTTGTTGATTCATTAAAAGTAGCCATTCTAGTAGGTTCGAAGTGATACCTCATTGTAGTTTTCATTTACATATCCCTGATGATTAGAATGTTGAGCATTTTTTACATGTCTATTGGCAACTTGTATGCCCCCTTTAAAGAAGGGTCTATTCAGGTCTTTTTGCTGAAATTTGGTTTACATGGATGGATGGAAACTGTGTTATCCCTCCTAAGGGAAATCTGTATGTTCTTTTTTGGTTTTCATTGTGGTTAAGGATCTTACAAGGTATCTATGTGGCGATGTTGAGTATATACCATATATTGCTGTGTACAGTGTGCACTTTTATAACCAAATTTTTGAGGGAAAAATAAGGGTATGCATTATACATGGGTAGTGCTTAAAATACCTTGTATTTTATAATTATTTGTTACATAAAATTTCTTGTATGGTAATGTGTTCAAAAATAAATGCTAGCCCTGGCTGGCGTAGCTCAGTGGATTGAGCGCGGGCTGCGAACCAAAGGGTTGCAGGTTCGATTCCCAGTCAGGGCACATGCCTGGGTTGCAGGCCAGGCCCCTAGTGGGGGCCACGTGAGAGGCAACCACACATTGATGTTTCTCTCCCTCTCTTTCTCCCTCCCTTCCCCTCTCTAAAAATAAATAAATAAATAAATAAATAAATCTTTAAAAAAATAAATAAATGCTAAAGTTCCTTTATAACACAAAAAAGTATCTAAATATAAATAAATAAAAACTAATTAAAATTAAAAGAAGAGATTTTTTTCTCAATGTTGGGGCCAAAAATGTCAGTGCGTATTATACTAAGCAAAATGTGGTAGTTGTATATTGAGCTCTGAGAATCCAGAGAGAAAATGATTCATAACTCAGTTTTCACAATTATCCTGCTTGAAACACAGACATCGACAATAGTTTTTGAAGACTATTTATTTTTAGAGAGATGGGAAGAAAGGGAGAGAGGAAGGGAAACATCAATATGCAAAAGAAACACTGATTGGTCATCTCGAATGTCCCCAGCAGGGGATCTGGCCTACAACCAGACATATGCCCTGACCTGATATTGAATTGGCAACCTTTCTGTTTGCGGGAAAATGCTCAACCCACTGAGCCACACCAGTCAGGGTAACAATAGCTTTTAAAGGTTTATTTTGTATGAGTTGTTTATTTAAGACTTAAATAATGTTAAAATACCACCAAGAAAGAAGCTATTTAATATTTGTTAGCCTCAGTTTTCCTTTATTTTTCATCATTTTATAAGTGAAGGAAAACTGAAGCTAATGGATAAATATAGCCTAACAAAATCTAACAGAATTTATTGGAAAAAGAACTTAACTCACTTCTTCAGGTTGCCCTGTCAGTGTCCCAGTAGAAGTAAGTTGTAGGTTATATATATATATATAATTTATTTATTTATTTATTAGAGAGGAGAAGGGAGGGAGAAAGAAAGGGAGAGAAACATCAATGTGTGGTTGTCTCTCACATGCCCCCTACTGCGGACATGGCCCACAACCCAGGCATGTGCCCTGACTGGGAATCAAACCAGCAACCCTTTGCTTTGCAGCCCGGTGCTCAATCCACTGAGCCACACATGCCAGGGCTGTAGTTTTAAGATCTCAGTTTATAATATGTTAAAGAATGGTAGGGTGTCTTTTTGATTCGAGTCTATACAATGGTAGCTAGATAATCATTGCTTATGTACAGCCTAAATTCCCATAAAAACAGGACATCAATATTTATAGGCCACTTAATTTCAACTATAAGCCCACCCTACAGGACAGATTTGATTTTTTTCTTAAGGAAGTTTGAAGAAGAGAGATGTCCAATATTTCTACACTGTCACCCAATATCAGACTGTTTTAAGGAAGTGAAGGCCACTACACAATGAGAATAAAATTCCTGTAGTTTCTACAGGAATCAAACAAATTTTTCTACACTTGAAAATGAGAGTCTAAACTTTTTTAAAAAGGATTTTATGTTTTTTCTTGAAAGGGTGAACATTTACTTACATATATATATATAAACAAAATGCCAAGTGCTTTTTAAGGAATATTATTTGGCACTCTAATGAGTATCAGCTTCCTTAGCAAATTAGTTCTTATGTAATGTGAAGAAATAAATTCAGCTGAAAAAATTGAGATTCTAAAAACAAAATAATCTCAAAAATATATGTTTTGGTGTTTGTGTCTATACTCTATTTAAAAGGATGTTTTAGTATTATCTAATATTCCTGAAATGTAATAATTTTATGCCCAATTTAAGATGAATCTGCTTGCATAACCTGATTCTGAATGGTATGATGATTTTGACCAGCCTAAACTTTGGTTCAGTAGTCAGTGGGGGTACGATGTATATTTAAGTTTATCAAGTGAAAAAGAAACTATCATTCACAACACAGCTTGCTGTTGGAATGAATGACTATCTTCCCAGTCAAACCAGTGGGAGTGATTTAATGAAATACTATCCTTTGGAGACAGGACCTTAAGATATTTGTTACTTCTCTGTGAAAATATATTCTCACCAGTCTTAATAGAAGTAGTATTAAACATAATTCAGGAAATGGATCTAAAGTTATCCCATTCTCTTTGGAAAAAATATACAGATTAATTCATTTGTTTGTTATATCTAAATGACCTCAGCTTGAAAACTTAAGCTGAATCCAAACTGGTATTAGATTATTTATGGAATACCAAGGGTCCAGGCGTGTTCAGATGATGTGTTTTAGATGATGTGTGGCAGCCAAAAGGACCTCTTCAGAAATCAGTGAGAGGCAATTTACTTGAGAGGTCTAAGGTATTTTGGAAAATTTATTATAGAGTTGATGATTTTCAATACCAGGTGAGAATGGAATGAAACGAAAAAAAAATATTTGCTAGTGTTATGATTTTAATCTTATCTCCATAGAGGTGAAATTACCTAATTTAAAATATTCACAAACTACAAATTCAATCTTTACATTTTATGCAACTGTTTAAAATAGTACTTTATTCTTTTGTAATATATTTTACTGATTATGCTATTACAGTTGTCCCATTTCTCCCCCATCATTCCCCTCCACCCTGCGCACCCCATCCCACCCACATTCCCCCCTTTTAGTTAATGTCCATGTGTCATAAGTTCTTTAGCTTCTACATTTCCCACACTATTCTTTCCCTCCCCCTATTTTCTACCCACCATCTATGCTACTTATTCTCTGTACCTTTTCCCCTTTCTCCTCCTCCCACTCCCTTGTTGCTAACCCTCCATATGATCTCCATTTCTGTGTGCATCTGATAGGTTGGCTATCTCTTGTTTGCTTAGATGAATTGGCTCTGGAGCTTTGATCTGTTTTCCCATTTGAGCCATTTTTTTTGGGGGGGGGGTCTGGTCATGAATGTTGCGTAGTGAGGGGCAGAGCCTTAGGTGTTTCTCCAGGGTGGGGCAGCCCCAATCACAGGTTGTGACGCTGTATGTGGGGGCGGGGTCCGAGAGGGAACAACGGTACTTGCTCTGCTCTCTCTCTGATTCCAGTCCCTTCCACCACTTCCCTTTCACCTGGATTATCTGCACATGAATGTGGGACCACCCTGTCAGCCACCTATCTTGCACAGCCTCACTGGGTCTGCCCATTGCCACCCAGCCCCCCGGGGTCCGCCAGCTGCTGACTGTATGCCTGGGATCTGCCAGCTGCTGCCAGCGTGCCCAGGTCTGCCAACCTCCACTTTTTCCTGCAGCGACTCTGCCCCTCTTATCAGTCTGGATGAATGGTTGTTGGACTTCTGTACAGTTCAATTTTCTATCAGTTCCAATTGTTTTCTTGTTTCTAAATCTTTGTTGTCCTTAATTTTGGTTGTGTGAGGAGGTACAGCGTATCCACCCACACCTCCATCTTGGCCAGAAGTCCAAAATAGCACTTTATTCTTACAAATAATTTAAAATACAAGCAATAATAATAAACATTTTAAAAATCTTTAAAAACATTTCAAATTGCTGATCTTGTTCTAGTTCGGGGAATGTTTCATTAAAATAAAACTTAAAATATAAAAGAATAGCTAAAATTAAGATGAACTCTATGTGGAATAAAATATAAAACACTTAATTGTATGTCTAACTCTTTTAAAAGCATCCACAGAAGAATAAACTGAAATAAAGCCAGAAATACCAGGAGAACAATATGAGAATGCAAAACAACTAAACAAAGTCATGGCAGGATGGACAATGAAGAACTCATAACTATACACAGTAGACTTCATCACTCGCTGTCCCTTGAATTGCTTTTGACTCTTGTAGAATGACAAATATAAAGCCAGGCAGATGAAACACTTTCAATGGATGCTGATAGAAAAATCCTTCAATGGAAAATTATTCCAAGTGGCTACAAGGAAAAGTTACAATAATTTGATCAAATAAAGAAACAATACAAAAATATTTAGCAACAGATTTTATAATGGGAATGACTCATAAATAAATACATGGTAATTGACTTCACTGGCCTAAAATATCCTGGATAGAAGAGTTTACTAGTGGCTGTCACACTGTCTTTTTTTTCCTGATGAATTTTATTTTATTTACTTTTATTATGTAAAAAATTATATTTTAATATTTTTTTATTTTTCAATTCATTTGATGTACAATATTAGTTTCAGGTGTACAACCTATAACTTAAGATGTGATCACCACAATAAATCTAGTACCAGTCTGACATCATACATGCTTATTACACTATTATCAACTATATAGCCTATGCTGTACTTTACACCCCCATGACTATTCTGTAACTGTCAATTTGTATTTCTTAATCCCTTCACCTTTTTCACCCATTCGCTCTAACCTCCACCATCCCCTCTGACAATCATCAAAATGTGCTATCTGTGAATCTGTTTCTGTTCTGCTTATTTACTCATTTTGTTTTTTTTTTTTAGATTCTACATTCTCTGTGTGACTTATTCATTTAGCACAATGCACAGTAGGTCTATCCATGTTATTGTAGATGGCAAGATTTTACTTTTTCATGACTGAGTCATAGTACATTATATGTACATATCATTTCTTCTTTATCTACTTATCTCCTGATAAATAATGAGGTTGCTTCCATCTCTTGGCTATGGTAGACAGTGCTATCATCAACATGTGAATGCCTATGTGTTGCGGACCGTTCAGCCTGGTTTCAGGAGTTGTAACCCTAACCCCATGGTGGGCTGAGTAAGAGCCAAGGGACCCGTTTCATCTGGGTCTGTTCTGTCAAGAGGACCTGAGCCACTAAGGAGACAAAGCTTATCTCCTTGGCAGGAGCGCTGCTTCTGCTTCATTCATATCTGGCCTCCAATGCTTGGTTGGTTAGTCAATAATGGGTAACACTCCTCACGGGAAGGGCAACCTAAGCCAGACACGACCACTTGGGAGGCCCTCATGGAAGGACTCGGGGGGGCTGCAGCAAAGAGGGGGCGATGGAACCTCGCACCCCAGCTATTGTAACATAGCCTGAGTCCTCATTTCCATCTGGGAGATGTCTTCTGCTTCCTGAGCCTAATCGGCTTAAAGCCTGAAACTATGACGGCAAGCGGTGCAGCCCTGTGCCGGCCAGAACGGTTCCCCAGGTGATCGGGCATAAAAAAGAATTCCTAAAGTCCTGTGAAACTTGCTTTGCTAAGAGTGCACTCATTTAAATGATAAGGGTCCGAGGAGGAAATGAGTATGTCTCCCAAAGTTTTGCAGCCTCCTTTCCAGACAGACACTGACTCAGATTAAGCCCTCAGATTTCTTTGAAATGTTAAACCTGTATTCCTGTGTATTTGAACCCAATAAAAGCCTAGTGAGGAAGGGGCTCTGGGTCATTCTCTTCTGAGAGTTGGTCCACCTCTCCTCCCCAAGCAGATCATGTCTTGGTAGTTTTATTTTCATCCATGATGGAAGGATGGGGCTCTGTGGGCAGAGACCCCACCACATCTAGAGCCCAGGACAAGGGCCCCCCACATCTGGCACCCAAGACAGGGGCCCCCCACACCTATGTCTTTTTAATTTAGTGCTTTGGATTTCTTTAGATAAATACCCTGTGGCTCTCATATTTTTTAAAGTGTGTAATAGTCTGGGAAAAAAAAGTATTTCAAAATCAGTGAATGCTACTTTCCAATAAAAATATACTATGATAAAGTCTAAGATATAATTAAAATGGCCAACATTATAACTCTCCTCGCAAGAAAATATTTTCTGAATAAAGGAATGAAATGCTTAAGCAAAATGCAGCTTTTCTTCTAAATCATGAACTGTCTTTTTAAATATTTCTTCACCAGAACTCTCATATGTGACAAATAAAATTTGTGTGGCAATGCTTTCTTTTTCATCTTATATGAATATTAAAGAAATTGACTGTAGTAGGAAATTAAACTTTAGAAGTGTTATATAGTTTTATTCAATCTATATCTATTAAAGTGGCAACCATGTCTGTGAGTTCTTACAATAGCTCTGGCATATTGGTCAGAAGTGAAACACTTTATGCTACTAAAATATTTACTATTATTCCTTTGGTCTAAAACAGTAAAAAAATTGTTCTGACTGGAGATTATATATATATATATATATATATATATATATATATATATATATACTTTAAAACTATCATAAGATTAATCACAGTTTGGGGAAAATTCAAGATTAACATAAAAAAGAATTCTGAGTTGAATTATTAGACTGTATCAAAGCTAAATGGAGGTCAAAAAGACTAAAGCCTCTTAGTTCGGGTCAGAAAGAGGGAAATCTCATTCTGACATCTGAAGGTCAACAAGAAGTGTGATCAGAGAAAAGAAGTATGGAGGTCAAATTCACTGAGTAGAAATTAGTCAATAATTACCTTAGAGGATAATTTCTGTGGAAGTTTAATAATTTTTTTCTATTGCTGCTTAACAGACTAACCTAATACAAAATTTAACCTCTTTATACCTACTTTAACTACTTAAACATGGAAATGTTAGTTTTGGAGGAGTGTTTTAGGGGAAGATATGATAGAGTTTTGGGTACATTTCCTAAAATGATGAGGAAGAAATCTTGAAATTATTCATCTGGATTAACAAAATAATTGGAAAATTATGGCTTTTAGTGTTAGCACACACTAAGTTTTGAGTTTTCATTCATAACTTTTATCCATGAACAATAGAAACATTATAAGATGGCAGGTAAAGAAGAGAGATTACCAGGATTCAGCTTCTGACTTGTGGCCCTTTCCATTTCTTTTTAGAGCTTGATCTCAATCAACTCTAGCCACTCTTAATGGCTTCCCATTTATTTATACTCCAAAGCATTTTCACTTTTCTGTTTCTCTATACTCTAACATCCAGTTCATACCAAGATTATTTATTTAAATTTATGGGTGTTCAGTTCTATAACAAGAACCTATTAATTTCGAATTTCTTATTTTATCCTCTGGTTGTTTCTCATCAATTATATATACTGGTGGTGGCCAGGTAATTCTGGGAACCAGTACCTTCCTGGCACTTTGGAGATCAAATGTTTATAAATTTCTAGAATTATTTGGAAAAGATTTCACTCTTGTGTCACAGATGAATTCTCTATACAACCTCCTGCATGGTATGATGGAGAAAACCTAATTAGATGTGGAAAAATGAAAGAAAGCATAAAGTGAAAGACGACAGTGACTAGGCTGACTTGGTGGGTCATGGAGAAAGTTCAAGATTAAAAAAAATGAAAGAGAAAGATTTTGTGAGTAGGGAATTAGATTTTTACATAAGATTATTTTTAAAAATCTTTGAGTCAGTGAGTACCAATTATAGCTAGTTGGCATCTCTAAGGCAATGTAACCATGTCAGTGAAGGCAGTTTTCACACCAAAGAGTCCCTAATAAAAATCTTTCAATCTCTTTCATTTGTACATAAACTTTTTAATGATAAAAATGCTCAAATGAAATATCTCATTTCTTTTTGGGAGAATGTAGCTATTATTGCCTTTATCCATACCTTTATCTGAAGTTTGTTTTTAAAGTGAACTTCCACCATGATTCTTAAGACAAAATATTAAGATAAAAGGTCTTAAAAAAATAAATTATCTGCTTCTATTGTGGAACTAGTATAAATGCTTTTAAATGATTCAGTGTGTGTGTGTATGTGTGTGTGTGTGCATGTATAGAGAAACTGTCATGGATTCTAGAAGGGCTGTTACCTTGAAACTAGGAATCTCTATGGAGTTATTAAAAAATATTCACCTGTATCATGGCCTGATACACTACTCAATAAACAAGTATGGAAAAAATCTCTTTGTATAACAACTCTCAGAAGGGCTGTGAAATACCTGATATGACAACTAGGTTAGAATTGTTATGTTATGTACATAATCTATTTATTATCCTGTGGTGCTTTCACTTATTATTGTGCAATGTGAGCAGTTAACATCTTTAAAAAACTCTGATCCAATATTGAATCACTGTTATAAAGATTCTTAGAATGCAGGACCAGTTTGGCTCAATCACATAAAACTCTGGTGATTATTGTCTAAATGATCACTATTTTTAATCAGATAAATTAATTAGAACCCAGTTAGGTAAGCGAAAAGGCCATTAGGATCTGGGAAATCTGCTTCAGATCCATTGTGGGCCTGAATTTGGTTGTAGGGCTGAATTTCTTGATGAAAAGAGAGGGATTGAAAAGCACATTGAAGAACTCCAGTAAAGAAAGCTGATATTAGCAAACATTCTGAGAGGCATAAAGGAACAAAATAGAATTCCAGTTACCAGAAATGAAGTAAAATATGTAGCGTTAGTTGTGCAGATGTAAAAGAAAAATATTCTTCCTTCATATCTGATGTGTTTGTTCCCTATGGGATTATCAAAAAATGATGTTGATTCTAAATCTCCTGCACATTAAATTGAAGGTTCTTGAATTCCTCCTAATAACAAGTAGTTTCTCAGATCTGGGGTAATGCTTAATCCGAAGGTCAGAGTTCAGAACCATAAGTCTAGAAAAGCAAGAATTTGGGGAGCAGGTATTAGGTGGATTTTGAGACCTGTGAGGGTCAAGTGACCCACTGAGTAAGATTTTCTTAACTTATACATTTAAGGTTGTAAAATGCTTTTTCACAATGTTTTGACATCTGAGAAATTCTATTAATTTGTGTCAGAGCAGAATAATTAATAACAAAAATACTATTTTTGATGATTTTTATTCTAGTTTTCCAGATAATTATCTATGTCTTAGCTGCGTTGTGAAATTTTTAAAAGGCAGAGATTTATTTCCAAATATGAACCATGTTTTAAAAATTATAACAATTGAAATAGACATATGCACTAGAATGATTATGCAGCATATTAAAAGTCACATCTCTTCATATGTGGTTTTCAATAAAGATAGATATCCTAATTGAACCAGTATATTAATTGACTATTGATATTTCTTGAGGGACCAGAAATGGAAGATAAGCATGGTATTAGGAATTATTTCAAATTCTTCCTGGCTATACCATCTGAAAGAAAATACATAAGTGAAGGAGATAAATCAAAATTACCTCAGATCTAATCACAGATCATTTTAGCATCAACTCCTTAAGTTGATAAGTTCATTTCTATATTGAAAAATTTTGCTACAATATATCCTGCTGGTATGTTTCATGGGTCATTATTTTAAAACCATGAAATACTTCTCAGATGTCCTCCTTAAAAGCATGAAAACAAATCCATAAATTAGTCACTTGGAGGCTTATAACAAGTGGATTAATGCAAAACCATCCGACTTTGACTTACAACCTCTCCTCACATAGTGAATGGAACTCTGTTCAGCACAGTGAGACAAGGCAGACTACTATCAGCTCTGATGGAGAGTAGGCATGGTCGTTGCCAGCAGGCCAACATGATACATATTTTATGCCTTTTAAAAAATAGTGCCTATTTTAAAAATTATTTCTAATTGCAATTGCCTTATGAAATAGAGATGTTGAGTAGGCAATTGGATGTATAAATCTAGAGTTCAGATGAGAGTTCTGGGGTACAAGTAAACAGTTGAGGATTATCACAGTTTAGACAGGGCTTAAAGACCTTGGGTAAACTGACATCTCCCACAGACTGAAAGTAACATAAATAGAGGTTGGAACGTATCCAAAGACTAAAATCCAACACATTCAATTAATGTAGATGTCAAGACACTGAGAAATAACCAGCAAAAGAACCTAAAAAGGTGTAACCTGCAAAGTAAGATGAGAACGAAGAGAAAAATTGTGCCCTTCCCCCCAAAATATGTCTAACAAATATTGTCAAAAAATCAATAAATGACTAAGAATTAACATTATAAAGAGCAGTTTTGCTTGCAGTTGTAATAATAAACCCAAACTGAAGTGGGTCCAAAAGAGGATGGTCAAGAAAGTAGGAGACATCAAGTAGGAATAACTATCTCGAAGAGTTTAGCTGTGAAGAGGAATAGAGAAGTGGGGTAGAGTTGTGGGGTCAAGGAAAGCTATATTTCTTGAAGAAAAGATTGCTTTCAGCATTTGTCATTCAAAGCCTTTTTGACATGAGTTACATATACTACACTGAATTAGGACTAAGAAAAGTGTTCAGTCAGGAGTAGTATATATGCTGTGCTCCTTTCTTTGAAGTAAAAAATACCACTAGCCCTCCCTAGGAGAGGAGTACACTGTATTCCTTACAGCTGCTGTTTGAGTGTTAAATGTTTTTAATAGAATTCATGTTATTGCAGCCAAAGTAAAGACTTTGGAGTTAGGCAGACACAAGTTCAAATCTATACACTATTTTGACGTATGTTCTAAATTTAGTTTGGACTTTGGATGTATTTCTGTAGAGTGCTAGTGCTAGTTACAGGTATAGGCATGGAGTCAATTTATAACCTGTGAGATGGTGCTAATTGATGTATTTTTCCTGTCACATCTGTTTAAGCTCAGTGAAATAACATATGAAAAAATTCTAAGCTTTAAAACAGTTCATTTAACAAAAGGTTTAAATATCTAATGAGCACTCAGCAAATAGTAATATTGTCATGGTAGCCTATTACCACTTGCAACTATACAACTGAACTAAGGCTAGTCAAGATAGGTTTGAATCCTGCTTATTCTGGGGTGATCTTCAAGAAATTCAATGCAACAGGGCAACAGCCTCAAAGATTATTTTCCTGAGTACATTAGTATTCAGTGTTTGCAAGAAAAAAGAATACTCCTGTAGACATGATACCGTAGAGAAATTGTGGATATTAGAATTACCAAACTGAACAGATCTATTTGTCTGGGAACATCAAAGCCCGATATGACAGGCACAGAACATTGCAGGGACAAAAAAGTTTATTTTAGGAAGTGTCACAGAGGAGCTAATGCTCCAAGTCCTGGCTCCCAGATGGCTTCGAGGGGATAGGTTATACAAAGGAAAAATCATTAATTACCATAACTAGGGCCATAGTCTCTACTGATTGGTTGGTGCTAGGCTATAGGGTGGTTGAGCATCACATCTGGTCACAATATCATCCATGACGTTGCTTCATCTGGTTTCACTGCTTTTCTGAGTCTGGAGCTGAAACACAGTTGAGGCATAGATGTTACCTTTAGTTTGATTAAAACTCTGTCTCTGTGGTCAATAGAACCAAGGCTTTGTTTCCTAAGATTATGTTATGCTGACCAGAACCTCATTGTCCCGAGGGCTTAACGATTAAAGGGGTGGACATGTATGGAAGGAGGTGGGTGAGTCAGGGTGCAGGGTGAGGCCAGTTTGAATCAAAAGGAAATAAAAGAGAAAAGATCATATTAAAGAAATGAAGTTTTTGTGCTGTTACATTAGTTTGATTTAGGCCACCCTGTATGAATACTTCCTTCTTGTGTTGGGGAAATTTTGCTGTCCAGTTCTTGGTGAGAGGTGGAGTTCTGCCCCTACCCATGAAAATTATGAAAGAACAGGTATTTGTTCTCTCAGATCCACAGACCTTGGATTGCATCACAGAAAAATTGCCCCAAGACAATTAAACAGGTAAGGAAGATTTTATTCAAGACTATTGAAATAAGGGATAGAGATTTAACTCAAGTCCCTTAAAATAAAAAGCAGAAACTTTTGTAAATGCTGGAGTGAGCAAGTGGAAAAGTTACAGGCAGGCAAATTAGACCATCTTTGTTTACTAATTGGTACTTATCTCATCAAAACTATACTTCTACATTTCCACAGAGAGTGGGAGTTTGGAGGTCTATCTCCTTTCAGCATTACAGAGGTACCTCAGTACCCATTGTTAATTCGTTCTGAAACTCATGACTAGTGCCAAAACTGATGCTTACTGAACTATTAGTGAGCTGCTATGAGACTGTTTCCACCTCTGTTTCATTGTGAAAGTGGGGTACCCAGTGGCAAGCAAATGCCAAGTGCTGAAACATTCATTTTCCTAGTCAAAATGTGATGAGTTCAGGGTTTGATGAGTTCTGAAGCTGACTAGTACCAAGGTATAACTGTATATTTCAAAGGGATGGTGTTCAGGTGCTTGAAAAAGACATTCCTGTATTGTAAAACTAGCAAGAGACTGTGAGATCTACATCTCAAAAGGTCACAGGAAGAATTTACAACTGCAGGTTTGTTGTTTTTGTTTTTTGTTTGTTTGTTTTTACAGTAAATGCTCTAAGAAAAGGGATAGTATGTCACGGGATTACTGTCAAGAAGAAACCTGTCAAAAGTTTAGTCAAGCTGAGGGGAATGACTTGGTCAGATAAGGCAGATAATTAAGTCTGGGTCAATTGGATATTAGTCTTGGGACTTTTGAATTTACCCTGGTCCAAGTATCAACAGTCCACTGGGAATGGTAGAGGTAGTGTTAAGCTGAGATTCTAGCAGACCGATTTGACATTGATGTCTCATTGTGGCAGCACCCAAAACATTTTTCCCATAACCAGATTTTGCCCATAACAATACTCACAGCTACTTAGACAATCTTGGTTTCTGTGTAAATTATGAGCCTGGTTTACCAGCTTATCTTTAATTTACTGAACTCTAGTATTCTTTTTTTTTTTCTGTGATTCTTTTCTACTTTTTATTTATTTGGCATAATTTATTATTTTTATTTCAATTTTTTTCTTTTTTTAATTTTAATTGTTGTTCTTGTACAGTTTTCTGCCTTACTCCCCTCCCAGTCCACCACAACAGCCCTCCCCACCTCCCTCCCATTTCCACCCCCCACAGTTTTTGTCCATGTGTCCTTTGTTCTTGTTGCTCTAAACCTTTCCCCTTTCCCCCTGAAATTCCCTCCCCTCTCCCCTCTGGTAACTATTCTCAATTTCAGTGTCTTTGGTTATATTATGCTTGTTTGTTTGTTTTGTTGAATAGGTTCCTGTTAAAGGTGAGATCATATGGTATTTGTCTTTCATTGCCTGGCTTGTTTCGCTTAGCATAATGCTCTCCAGTACTATCCATGCTGTTGCGAAGGGTAGGAGCTCCTTCTTTCTTTCTGCTGTATAGAATTCCATTGTGTAAATGTACCATAGTTTTTGATCTGTTCATTTACTGATGAGAACCTAGGTTGCTTCCAACACGTGGCTATTGCAAATTCTGCTGCTATGAATATTGGGGTATATAGATTCTTTTGGATTGGTGTTTCAGCATTCTTAGGATATAGTCCTAGCAGTGGAATTGCTGGGTCAAAAGGTAGAGCCATTTTAGTTTTCCTAGAAAATTCCATACTGTTTTTCATAGTGGTTGTACCAGTCTTCAATCCCACCAACAGCGCCCTAGGGTCCCCTTTTCTCCACAAACTCTCCCACACTTGTTTGTTGCTTTGTTTATGATGGCCATTCTGACCGGTGTGAAGTGGTATCTCATTGTGGTTTTAATTTGCATCTCTCTGATAACTAGTGATACTAGCATCTTTTCATGTGTCTCTGGATCCTCTGTATGTCATCCTTGGAGAAGTGTCTGTTCAAGTCCTTTGCCCATTTTTTAATTGGGTTGCTTGTCTTCTTACAGTGGAGTCCTATAAGTTCTTTATATATTTTGGAGATTAAACCCTTGTCTGAGGTAGCATTGACAAATACGTAGTCCCATACAGTTGGTTCTCTTTTTATTTTAATACTGTTTTCTTTAGCTGTGCAGAAGCTTTTTAATTTTTAGAAGCTTTTTTATTTTGATGAGATCCCATTTGTTTACTCTTTCCTTTATATCCCTTGCTTTAGGGGACATATCAGTAAAAATGTTGCTGCATGAAATATCTGAGATTTTCCTGCCTATGTTCTCCTCTAAAACTTTAATGGTGTCATGGCTTATATTGAAATCTTTTATCCACCTTGAATTTATTTTTGTGTATGGTGTAAGTTGGTGCTCAAGTTTCATATCTTTGCACATAGCTGTCCAGTTCTTCCAATGCCATTTGTTGAAGAGGGTATTTTTACTCCATTTTATGTTGCTGCCCCCTTTTTCAAATATTAATTGACCATAGAGACTTGGGTTTATTTCTGGGCTGTCTGTTCTGTTCCACTGGTCCATGTGCCTATTTTTATATCAGTACCAGGCTGTTTTGATTACAGTAGCCTTGTAATACAGTTTGGTATCAGGTATTGTGATCACTCTTACTTTGCTCTTCTTCCTCAAAATTGCTGCAGCCATTTGGGATCATTTATGGTTCCATAAAAATTTTTGAAATGGTTGTTCTATGTCTGTGAAATAGGCCATTGGTACTTTTATAGGTATTGCATTGAATCTGTAAATTGCTTTGGGTAGTATGGACATTTTGATTATATTAATTCTTCTGATCCATAAACATGGTTTATGCTTCCATTTGTTTGTGTCTTCCTTGATTTCTTTCTTCAGGGTTGTGTAATTTTCTGCATACATGTCTTTTACCTCCTTAGTTAGGTTTATTCCTAGGTATTTTATTTTTCTTTTTGCTATATCGAATGAGATCTTTTTCTTGATTTCTGTTTCTGCTGTTTCATTGTTGGTATACAAAAATGCCTTTGATTTCTGGGTATTGACTTTGTATCCAGCTGTTTGGCTAAATTCATTTATTAGGTCAAGCAGCTTTTTGGCTGAGTGTATAGGATTTTCTATGTTCACTATCATGTCATCTGCAAACAATGAAACAATGATAGCTTTGTTTCCTCCTTTCTGATTTGGATGTCTTTTACTTCCTTTTCTTGTCTAATTGCTGTGGCTAAAACTTCCAATACTATATTGAATAGAAGTGATGAAAGTAGACAACCTTGTCTAGTTCCTGATCTTAGTGGAAAAGATTTTAGTTTTTGCTCATTGAGTACAATGTTGGCTGTAGGTCTCCCATATATGGCCTTTATTATGTTGAGGAGTGTTCCCTCTATTCCTGCTTTGCTGAGTGTTTTTATCATAAATGGGTGTTGTACCTTATTAAATGCTTTTTTCCCATCTATTGATATGATCTTGTGATTCTTATCTTTGCTTTTGTTTACTTGATGTATTACATTTACTGATTTGCGAATGTTGAACCATCCTTCCCTCTCTAGGATGAATCCCACTTGGTCATTGTGTACGATCTTTTCAATGTATTGTTGGATGTGGTCTGCCAATATTTTGTTGAGGATTTTAGTGTCTATGTTCATCAGCAATATTGGCCTGAAGTTTTCTTTTTTTGTTGTGTCTTTATCTGTTTTGGGGATTAGGATGATACTGGCTTCATAAAAAGAGTTTGGGAGTCTTCCATTATTTTGGATTTTTTGGAATAGTCTGTGAAGAATAGGGGTTAGCTGTTCCTTAAATGTTTTGTAGAATTCTCCTGTGAAAACTTCTGGTCCAGGGCTTTTGTGTGTCGGGAGTTTTTTGATTAGTGCTTCAATTTCATCTGCTGTTCCTGGTCTGTTCAGGCTTTCTGCTTCTTCTTCATTGAGTTTTAGAAGATTATATTTTTCTGGAAATTTGTCCATTTCACCAAGGCTTTCAAATTTCTTGGCATACAGTTCTTCATAGTAATTTCTTACAATCCTTTGTATTTCTGTGGTGTCAGTTTTAATCTCTCCTCTTTCATTTCTGATTGTGTTTGAGTTCTCTCTCTTTTTTTCTTGATTAGCCTACTTAAAGGCTTGTCCATTTTGTTTATCTTTTCAAAGAACCAGCTCCTAGATTCATTGATCCTTAGAGTTGTGCTTTTAGTCTCTATATCATTTAACACTGCTTTGATCGTGGTTATTCCCTTCCTTCTACTTGCTCTGGGTTGTCTTTATTGTTCTTCTTCGAGTTCTTGTAGGCGTAGGGTTAAGTTGTTTGTTTGAAATGTTTCTATTTTTTTTTTTTAGGTAGGCCTGTATCGCTATGAACTTCCCTCTGAGGACTGCCTTCGCTGTGTCACATAAGTTTTGGGTCATTGTGAGTTCATTTTCATTTGTTTCCAGAAACTTTTTGATTTCCTCCCTAATTTTATTCTTGACCCATTCATTGTTTAATAGCATGCCATTCAATCTCCATGATTTTGAGTATTTTAGGTTTTTCCCCTTGGTGTTGGTTTCTAGTTTCAGTCCCTTGTGGTCAGAGAAAATGCTTAGTATGATTTCAATTTTCTTGAATTTGTTGAGACTTGTTTTGTGTCCTATCATGTGGTCTATCTTTGAAAATGTTCCATGTGCATTTGAAAAGAATGTGTATTTAGTTTCTTTGGCATAAAGGGTTCTATATATATCAATTAAATCCATTTCATCTAGAGTGTTGTTCAATGCCACAATATCTTTGTTGATATTTTGTTTGGAAGATCTGTCCATTTTTGACAGTGGGATGTTAAAATCTCCTACTGTAATTGTGTTGTTATCAATATCTTTCTTGAAGTCCTCTAAGATTTTCTTTATGTATTTGGGTGCTCCTATGTTGGGAGCATATATATTTACACTGTTCATGTCTTTTTGGTGGATTCTTCCCTTAAGTATTATGAAGTGACCTTCTGGATCTCTTTATGGCTCTTCTTTTGAAGTCTATTTTGTCTGATATGAGTATTGCTACGCTGGCTCCTTTTTTTTCCTGTCCATTTGCTTAGAAAATTTGTTTCCAGCCCTTCACTTTGAGTCTGTGTAGGTCTCTTGTCATGAGGTGGGTGTCTTGTAGGCAGCATATGTGTGGGTCATCCATCTAGCTCTTCTATGTCTTTTGATTGGAGCATTTAATACATTTCCATTTAAGGTTATTATTGATAGGTACTTATTCATTGCCATTTTCATACCTGTGTTCCTCTCTCTCTCTCTTTCTCTCTCTCTCTCTTTTCCTTTTTTTCCTTAAAGCAGTCCCTTTAGTATCTCTTGCAGAACTTGTTTGGTAGAGGTGTATTCTTTTAGACTTCTTTTGTCTGGGAAGCTCCTTATTTGGCCTTCTATCTTGATTGAAAGCCTTGCTGGATAAAGTAGTCTTGGTTGCAAGCCTTTGGTTCTCATTACTTGCAATATCTCTTGACATTCTCTTCTGGCTTGGAGCGTTTCCGTGAGAAGTCAGCTGCTAACCTTATTGGGGCTTCCTTGTGTGTTACTTCCTTTTTCTCCCTTGCTGCCTTTAAGATTCTCTCTTTGTCTTGGAATTTTGCCATTTTAAATATGATGTGTCTTGAAGTGGGCCTCTTTGGGTTCCTCTTGATTGGGACTCTCTGTGTTTCCTGGATTTGTGTGGCTTTTTCTTTCACCACATTAGGGAAGTTTTCCATCATTACTTTTTCAAATTGGTTTTCTATCCCTTGCTCTTCTTCTCCTTCTGGTATCCCTATTATATGGACATTATTACCTTTCATATTCTCTTGCATTTCTCCTGATCCCTCTTCATTCTTTCTGAGCCTCTTTTCCTTTTCTTGTTCTTTCTGGATGTTTTTTTTTTTTTTTTTTTTTCCCCTACTTTGTCCTCCAACTTGCTGATCCAATCCTCTGCTTCATCAATTCTGCTTTTCATTCCTTCTACTGTGTTCTTCAGTTCAGAAATTGTATTCTTCATTTCCTCTTGGCCCTTGTTGATAGTTTTGATTTCCTTTTTCACGTTGATATAGTTTGCAGTGAGTTCATCATAGCTTCCCTGTAGTTTCTGGTAGCTCGTTGAGAGTTCATGGAGCTTCCTGACAACCATTGCTTTGAACTCAATATCTGATAGTTGAGTTGCCTCTGTTTCATTTAGCATTCTTTGTGGGCCTTCCTCCTTTCCTTTCATTTGGGGATTATTTCTTTGTCTTCCCATTGTTTGTGAGACTCCTCTTGTTAGCCTCAGCTTTTTAAGTTGATCTGTTCTGGTTCCCTGGGTTTATGGTGTGAACTTCTGTGGTAGAATACCTGTGAGAGTCAGTGGTGCAGTCTACTTTGGTTATCCTGGTGTTCACACAGCTTCCACTGTCTCAGCTGTTGGGATGCCGCCTCTTTGGGTCCAACTCTGGTTTTTTCACAGTTCCAGGTTTTTGTTTTTGTTTTTGTTTTTGTTTTTGTTTTGTCTCACTCATGGGTACTTAAAAAGAGAAAAGAAAAAAATGAAAGAAGAGAAAAAAGAGGAAGGAAGAAGAGATAAAATTGGAAAGAAAGGAAGGAGGAATAAAGCAAGAAAGAAGTAAAGAGAAGCAAAAGGAGTTGAGGGATAAAATATAAAATAATAAAAAATATATATATAATTAAAAAAAAAACCCTCTTGCTGGTTTCAAGCTGGTTTTTCTTGTCTTAATGGCTGCAATGGGTTGAGGGGTGACGGTATCACTTTTTCCCCTGTTGAGCACTCAGTCAGCTTGGGGCTACTCACCCCAGGGCTGGAATGGCATCTCTCAGTGCAGGGCCTTGGGGCATGGTCTCTGGGCCTGCTGTGGAGCACACGCTTTTCCAGAGTGTAGGAGTGTGAGCTTGGGCCTCCTATGGGGTGCACTCGCCCTACCTGGTTGACGGGTGTGGGTTTGGGTTTCCTATGGAGCATGCACGCTGCTGGAGTTTACGAGTGTGGGCTTTGCAGGTTTCCTGCATTGCACACACTCACCCTGGGTTCACCAGGGGTGAGCTCCAGGTTTCCCACAGATTGTGTGCACTTCCCAGGTTTATAGGTGTGAGCTCTGGTTCTCCTACATAGCGCGAGCACTGCTCAAGTTTACGGGTGTGGGTTCCAGGTTTCCTGCAGTGCACATGCTTCACCCTAAGGTCACGGGAGTGAGCTCTGGTTCTCCCACGGATCGTTCGCACTCCCTGGGTTCCCGGTGTGGGCTACAGATCTTCCACAAAGCCCCCTCCTCCAGTTGCGAGCAACTCTGATTGCATGAGCTCCAGTATGCACTCCACCCAGGGCTATGTGTGGGTGCTCACAGCCCCAGAGTGTTTGTCCCTCAGACCTTAACTTCTCTCTCTGCGACCTCAAGAAACCAGGTCTCTCCCATTGCTGCTCAATCCTTGTTTGGCTGGCGAGCCAAGCGGTTGACCTGGCTCCCTCCCGAGAGCCCTGTGGCAGACCCAACAAGCACCAGGCCCAGGGCTTCAGCCGCCCTGGTCTCTGCGCTGATCCCTGGGCTCTTATTGTCCTGAAGAATTCTCCTTACTATCTGATTTTTCAATGTCCACTACAGTTTTTTATCTCCTATTTTCATCTATGCTGTGGTACTGTTGGCTGTCTGCTCTGTTCCTCTGTAGATCAGCTAGGTTTTCTGAACTCTAGGATTGTGACAAAAATATTATTTCTGCTTATTTAAACAGACTTTATTTATTCATTTCCTTTGTGTGTAACGAAGCGTACTGACCGAACTTTAATGTTGTTTTGGATACATTTTCATGCTAGACGGCCTTTCTTTTATGCCACTAGGAAGAGTTTTATTTACTCATTATTGGCACTCCACCATTACCATCATCATCACAATGATTTCATTCTTATATTGCCTAGAAAATTAACAACAGTATATTTTTGTGGAAAGAATAAATTAGTAAAGGAGTCAGATAAAAAACAAGGTGCCTTTGATTATTTCTCTAGGGATCACATTTTATGAATTTTTCCTTTATAAGCTTGGTTAGGTTAAAGGATAGAAGCATCACATCTACAAAAATGAAAAGATTAAGACAAGATTACTTCCAATTTTTATTAATCAAAGAAATATAAAATAAGGACAAAATAAAGTCTTAGAAAGCCCCATTATTATTTCTGATAACCATGAGCCCAACAGTATTATTGCGTGTAGTTGAACTACAACTGAAATAAAATTTGGCATTTTAATCTGTTAAAATTTAATTTGGGTAAAACTATACTTTGAGATTTTTCAAAATGTAGAAAACTTCTCCCAAAGCCCAGTACACTTTGTTGACATCTACAGGTGTGAAACCTTAAGATGGACCTTTGTTTTAAGGGCCATTGTCATAGAGATAGTACTGTTACCCTGATATTTCAACCTGATAGAGGAATAGATTTTATGTGTGTGCCTACCGATATTGCTTGACCATACTTCTAAAAATGTCAAATATAAGAGGATAGTACAGCAAAGTTAAAGAGCTGATCTTTTGAATTCAGACCTTAACTCATTTTGGTTCTGCCATTTATTAGATATATAAAGTATGACAAGTTATTGAATTTATTTCCTTAGCTATGGAACTGAAGATAATAGTATTTAATAATGAAATAATAATAGTAAGAAATAGTATGAAATAATTGAATCATTCATAAGTGAGTAATTGAAAGAATAGAAGTACTTAGCAGTGTTCATGGTATAAATTTATAGGTGGTGATTGTAACAGTATGATAACCTGGGTGGTGGTTGTAGTGATGATGTTGTCACCAGAATTTCCAGTTTGTTTTCTTATGGCTTTTGCTATATTCAACACTTATAAGTCTAGAAGGCTTCCCAATCACCAGCAGGTACCATAAAAAAAGAGCAAAATTTAAAGAGTTCCTCCATAATTAAAAAAAAATCGATTTTCATATATTTTTGCTACTGTATTTCTAGTAGTAAAATGCACCTTCCAGACCTGATGGGTCATCTGGAATCAGGGTTTTGTTTTTCACCTAAACATCATTAGCCCCTCCCTGTATTCACTGAACCTTGTTCCTTAGTCTACTTTTATATCTGTTTTGCAGTCATGTTATATGACTTTGCTAGACTTCTGATCTCTGCCTATGCTTTGTTTTCCCATTCTGTCCCTTGGTGGACTTGAACAAAAATCAAGAAAAGAGTTAATATTCCAATGTTTATATAATGTTTGAAAGGGATTTCTTTTGTTTATTTGTATGTTTACTCATTATCTACTTTGTGTATGTTAAAGATGCAGAAAAAAGAGAAACAAAAAAAATTTGGAAGCAATTCCACATGATCTCAGAAGTCGTCTTAGAAAAATTAAATTGTCATTGGAATACCTAAAGTTTGCAGTCTTTATTCCAACTGTTAGTGAGGTTTATTTTTAGTGCTTTTCATTTATTCTTGAGAAAAACAAATTAAGTAATTTTCACAAAGACACAAAAATATTAATATTTGATTAGATTGCTTACAATCGGAATGACTTTTTCACAACTCTATGATTACTAGAACAAGATATAATTTCGGAGCAGGGAAGATACAGTATTTCTTTCTATGTTCTCCTAATTAAAATGCCAGTAATCAGATTTCTAAGATATTGTAAGTGCTGAAGATAAATTTGTTGACTGGAAGCTAAAGTGGTTAATTTGTAACTTTGGGGAACTAAATGACTGATGTTCAATTCAAAATAAACCAGAGGAAATGAACAGGGAACAATTATTAATTTTACCCATTGTTATTTAATTCTTAACTTAAAATCTACACATTTTTTAAAGGAGGAATAAGCCTTTAAATTGGCTTGGATTTCAGTTTGTAGGGTATTTTGACAAATTTCTCAATTTAGTAGAAGCCATGACTGTTGCTGAGCTTGTTCATTATACATGCACTTGCATGTAGTTATGTCCATGCACATCTCTGCTAACATAGTCATGTATATGTAATATGCATGAATATAAAATTATGGTTATGAATTTAATTGTGAGCTCATATCCATACATGAAACAATCTTTTTATGGAATAAAGACAAACTAATTTTGAGCTACCTAACACATGTGGCAGAATTTTCTTTAGCTGATTTGAAACTCATTCCCAGAAAGAGTAATATGATTCATTCAATATAATCTAACACATAGAAAAGGACATTGCACATCAAAAGTAAGCATTAAGTAGCTGCTGAATAAAGAAATTATTTAACCCAGCAACCTATCCATGGACTATCAAACAAATGTTTTCACGTTGAAGTTTTTTTAAAACCACTTTATTGAGATGTTATTGACATAAAATTAGCTGTACCATCTTTCTTGAAATCATTTGTAATGAATCATTTCCCTCTTGTTTTAACCAGGTTTTAACTATCCTCAAATATTTTTTTACCAATATTAACATAGCAAGATTAAAGAGCACAGAGAATATGATGGATTTTCTTGATTTCGGTATTTTTCTTCTTATTTGAGAAGTGCTTTAAAGTTGACCTTCTTTTCCCATACTTGCAGATTTCAGTTAACTTAAAACCAGCTTTAATTCTAAAATACCAAAAGAAGCATAGGTCTTATATTCCTAAAGTTAAATTTAATGGGTATGACCAGGTAGCCAAATAAATTAATAGATAAACAATAAAACTTACTGAGATTATAGTTATTCCATATGAAATTTGGAAATGGTCTCTCAAAACCAAATAAAATAAAAGGGTAATTATAACATTTATTGCCTTTAAAAAGATGGCCAAAATAAACATTTTATGGGAAAACTGTAACTGATCATTAAATATAACAATGAAGAGAGATTCCAGGAAATGGTCACTGAATGGCTGACAAAGCAAGATTGTGAGGACTTGAATCCCACTGAACCAAAATCATTCTCCCTTTTCCTAACTCTATGGTGAACCATTTTCTCCATTAACTTTTCAAGACTATTTCTAGTTTGGATTCCTTGATATCTAGAATTACTTTGGAATCATGTAGGTATAGATTGAGATCACATTAAGTTCAGAAAATACACGTTTTGTGAGTTCATTAACGAAGTTTATACTTAGGATGTAAACTATTGTAGTGCCTGGGACTTGCTTATGCTTCTTGCATTTTTTTGTCTATGAAACTGATTTTGCTATATTTTTTATCACTCTAGTGACCACTGGAAAGTTACAAAGATCGAAGAGGAACTAATGAGAGGACTTACTAACCACCTGGTGCTGGATCCAACGTTCCAAGTGTTGAACCAGACGGATCTAGTGGAGACAACTCAGTTTCTACTCCTACTTGTAACAGGATCCAAACTCAATATGAGCTATTGATTGATTTTGTGGAAATCAAAATGCTTTCAATAATTAAGGAGAGGCTTTTATTTAGGCTATTGCAATAGAAATAGCATGCTTTCATGAGGAACATATCAAAGAAAAGATAGTAAAACTGGAGTTTTGTAGAGATAGGTAAACAAGTGAGTCATTAGGAAGGCTGAACAAAGAACTCGACTTTCAAGGGTGGTGAGCTTATTTTATAATGTGTGAGAGCAGAGTGGCTTATTTTAGTTAGCTGTTTCTTGGAACACAAAAATGTATGTGGAGTTAGGGGAAATTTTTTTAAATAACCTTTGCTATTTTTCAGGAACTTCAGGCTTTTATAAAATTTATTGTCAGTAGCTTTCAAATTAGGACAGAAAAGAGCGATTTAGGCTTAGAGATGGAAATATTTTGTTATTAATTTCTCATTTTGATTAGACTTTCATTGGGTCTATATTTCTCTATATTTTGAGAACAAGGGTAAAATGAAGTTTTTTTGAGGACATTATATTTTTGTGTTGGTCTAAGAAGTCAATTTGATAAGAGTAGATGATCATAATTGTTATTGTTGTTTTAATTTGGATAGTGGTTGTTTTGTTTTTAAGCTATATTTTTCCTTGAGACTATCTGTCCGTCCTTCCTCATGACTCCCTTGTTTACAGTTTTCTTAGTCATAAGGTGAGGAGTAAAACCCAGAGTCTAAATGCAGTTGTCTAAGTAAAATATATGCTACAAATATTAACACAGAATGCATTTCAAAGGCAAATATAATTTATTGATAATATTATACATTATCTGTCTTCTCTCTGATATCTTTAAGCAGATATTTAAAAGTTGATAACATTTTTAGTAAATAAGGAATGTATGCCTTTGCAACCTTTTTAATTCTCTAACTCAGCGTAAAGTTAAGTATATTTTTTCTATTCGAACTGTCAGCGGAGCAAGTGTGTGCCTAATGTACAATAGATCTGTGTGAGGTTGATGAAATCAGAGTTTACATTGCTATTTCCATGGGTATTTATCAAAAGGATATTGTTGTGAATACATTTTTAGTTATTTAAGGGTACTTGTTAAACTGTTTTATTTTTTATTTTGAAAACAGTGGAATTTATTTATGTACCTTTCTAAATTAAAGCATACTTTCCCTAAAATGACATTGTATCAGGTGGAATTTCCTGTGAGAGGTCCAAAATCTATTAAAGTCAGACATAAACAGAGTTTTCTTCCCTAAGGAGGATTACAGAATACATTTCTGCCTCCACTGAAAACAGGTTCTTATTCAAATTAGGCAGGGTTCTTTTATTTTCCTCTAGGATCTAAACTGCATTCACATACTTTAAATACATCAAGAAGATTTCGTAAACATCACATCTCTACTTGCACAATGTATTTTATTTCCAAGTTGTAGATTGGGACATGTGCACTCTCTAAGGAGACAATAAAATCTTACCAAATAACTTGATTAAAAGCTGTGTAACTTATAGTGACAAATTCTTCATAGGTTATTTAGAATATATCTACATGAGATCCTCAGAAATGATAGTTGTTTTCTTCCACTTTCCATTTTTTACAACTTTTATATTTAAGAGGCTCTGATTAAAGCAATGAATATACACCAAGGTAACTAAAGAAAGGGTAGCTGAGACAGGATAATGGGAGGGAAAGGAGGAAGGGTTTTGAGGAACAATTATAAAGGACACATGGACAAAACCAAGGGAGAATGGAATCAGGGGAGGGAAGTGGGGATGGCTGGGGTGGCGAGGGAGTTGTGGGGGATAAATGCAGACAACTTTACTTGAACAATAAAATAATCTTTTTAAAAAGAACAAACTCACAGTAATCAGAGGGGAGGTGGGAGTGGATAATGAGGGGAAAAGGGAGAAGGATTTTCAGCAATATCTGTAAAGGACATATGGACAAAACCAAAGAGGGGTAGGATCAAGGGTGGGAGGTGGCTAGGGTAAAGGGGTATTGGTGGAAGGAAAATAAAGACAACTGTACTTGAACAATAATAAAAAAGTTTAAAAATAAAAATAAAATAAAAAGGGTGATTTATTGTAATATAGGTATGTCTTAATATTTCTTTGTCTTTGTACTTCATTGTTAACTTTTTCTGTACCTTTCCTTCTCAGATCTGAGGTGGTATACATACAGCATACTGAGCCCATATGAACTCAGTGTCAACCTTTCAAGTGCCAATCATTGGCTAATAGCTACTTGTACAATTATGTATTAAAATAAAAATTTGCAATTTCATAGCAAGTAATAATCATTTGTAAACTGAAATAAGACCTCTACCTTGTTGATAAATGCAACTTTATGAAAATATTGTCTAGTTTGAATCACTTTTTATAAAATATACTATTAGCCAACATGTATTATTTTATACTTTAGAAATATAAGAACTCTTACTGTGAGAAATAATAACTGCCTATAATAACTAAGAATAATTTGTTTGAAACAAATTATTGCATTAGACAATTAAGCAGAGGTCATATTTACTATTTAATAACTTTTTCATAGTTATTCATATAAATTCAAGTCTGGTTTTTTCCTCAGGAACAATTACATTAGTTAAGTAAGTCTCAGCCTTTAAATGTAAAAATAAAAATAAAAGCAAAAACAATTAAAAAGAACTTCAAGTTCTTAACTTTGATTTTAAGGGTTTGGTCTACTCAACTAACTATATGAGGCTGGCCAGAAAAAGTCCAGCTATTGTTAATATAACAAGAATGGTTTGTGTGACATTGATGTAACCTGGCAGCCAAGGAGAGTGTACTGGAATGTGCATGTGTGGACAATGATGACTGCCCTGCACTAGTCAGCAGGGGTGGTAGGCATCATTGAGTAAATATATGTACTGTGTGGCCATCACATCCAAAAATGATAGAGCAAGTGGAGCAATGAATCTGCATCAAATTTTGAGTTAAGTTTGAACATTCCTCCATGGAAACTATTCAGATGATTTAAAAGGCTGCAGCTGTAGGCAACTGGTGATTGTCAGCTTCATCTCGACAATGTACCTACATGGACATTGTCTCTCCTGCAGAGTTTTTTGGTGAAACATCATATTACCCAGATGATTCAGCTCCTCTACTACCCAGATTTGGCACCCTGCAACTTTTGGCTTTTCCCAAAACTAAAATCGTGTTTGAAAGGGAAGAGATTTCACACCTTTGATGAGATTCAGAAAAATACTATACTGCAACTGATAGTAACTGGGAGAACTGTATGAGGTCCTAAGGTGCTTATTTTGAAAGGGACTGAGGCATCATTGTCCTGTGTATAGTGTTTCTTGTGTCTTGTATCTTCTTCAATGAATATTTCTATTTTTCATATTACATGGCTGGATACCTTCTGGACATAACTTTTGTTTCCCGAAGATCTGTTTTGAAAGATTATATGCACCCAATATCTTCACTGCAGTGCTATTTATAATTGCCAAGGTTTGGAAGCAGCCCAAGTGCCTAGAGTATATAAGAGGATAAAAAAGCCACTGTACATTTATACAATGGAATACTATTCAGCCACAAAAAAGAAGGAAATTGTATCCATTGTGACAGCATTGGATGGACCTGGATAGTATTATGCTAAGTGAATAAGCAAGTGAAAGGAAGAAAAATATATGGCTTCATGTATATGTCAAATCTAACAAAAAGAAGACAAACTAAATAGAAACCAACTCATAGATCATAGATACAGAAAATAGATAGTTGTTGGAGGTAAGTTGGGGGACTGGGTGAAATAAGTGAAGGGATTAAGCAAAAAAAAAATCATGGACACAGACAATAGTATGGTGATTACTGGAGTGAGAGGTGGTAAGGGAAAGTATAAGATGGTAAACAGAAAATAAATGGTGATGGAAGAAGACTAAACTCTGTGTGGTGTGTACACAATACAGCACACGGTTTATGTATTACAGAATTATACATTTGAAATCTGTTTAACCAATGTAATCCCTATAAATTTAATAAAATATATAATACAATAAATAAATAAGTAAAGGAAGAAAGAAAGAAAGGGACATAAAGAATGAAAGAAAAAGAGAGAGAGAAAAAAAGAGATTAAAAGAGAGCTGTCTATATGAGACATACACAGAGCTTTTGTGCCTTAAGCAAGAGCAAGATAACCCAGAATTTTACTGTCTGCATTGTACACTATTTAGTTCAGGCTGTAGTAGTGCATCAGTGTCTTAAAATTAGGTTCACTCCCAATTTTCCTTGCTAGAATCAAAAGAAATTTGGAGAGGACTTTGTAGTATCATTGCTGTAGTATTACAGCCTAAGACTACTATGTCTTTATGTCCCTTGCTCTTGGGGACATATCAGTGAAAATATTGCTGCATGGAATATATGAGATTTTTCTCCTTATGTCCTCCTCTAGGACATTAATGGTGTCATGACTTATATTTAAGTATTTTATTCACCTTGTATTTGTTTTTGTGTTTGGTGTAAGTTAGTGATCGAGTTTTATTTTTTTTTTACATGTAGCTGTCCAGCTGTCCCAACACCATTAGTTGAAAAGGCTATTTTTGCTCTATTTTATGATGCTGTCCCCTTTGTCAAATATTAATTGACTGTAGAGACTTGGGTTTATTTCTGGACTCTCTATTCTCTTCCATTGGTCCTTCTTTTTTTTTTTCTTTTTTTTTTTGGTTATATTTTTTTATTCTTTTTTTTTTAATTTTATTGATTATGCTATTACAGTTGTCCTGTTTCTCCCCCATCATTCCCCCCACCCTGCACACCCTCTCCCACCCACATTCCCCCCTTTAGTTCATGTCCTTGTGTCATAAGTTCTTTAGCTTCTACATTTCCCATACTATTCTTACCCTGCCCCTGTCTATTTTCTACCCACTATCTATGCTACTCATTCTCTGTACCTTCCCCCCCTGCCCTCCTCCCACGCCCCTGTTGCTAACCCTCCATATGATCTCCATTTCTGTGGTTCTGTTCCTGTTCTAGCTGTTTGCTTAGTTTGCTTTTGTTTTAGGTGTGGTTCTTAATAGCTGTGAGTTTGCTGTCTTTTCACTGTCCTATTTTTGATCTTCTTTTTCTTAGATAAGTCCCTTTAACATTTCATATAATAAGAGCTTGGTGATGATGAACTCCTTGAACTTGACCTTATCTGAGAAGCGCTTTATCTGTCCTTCCATTCTAAATGACAGCTTTGCTGGAAAGAGCAATTTTGGATGTAGGTCCCTGCTTTTCAAGACTTCAAATATTTCTTTCCAGCCCCTTCTTGCCTGGAAGGTCCCTTTTGAGAAATCAGCTGACAGTCTGATGGGAACTCCTTTGTAGGTGACTGTCCCCTTATCCCTTGCTGCTTCTAGAATTCTCTGCTTCATTTTAATCTTGGCTAATGTAATTACGATGTGCCTTGATGTGTTCCTCCTTGGGTCCAACTTCTTTGGGACTCTCTGAGCTTCCTGGACATCCTGGTAGTCTATTTCCTTTGCCATATTGGGGAAGTTCTCCTTTATTATTTGTTCAAATAAGTTTTCTACTTGTTGCTCTTCTTCCCCTTCTGGGACCCCTATAATTCGGATGTTGGGACGTTTAACGATGTCCCAGAGGTTCCTAAGCCTCTCCTCATTGTTTTGAATTCTTGATTCTTCCTTGTTTTCTGTTTGGTTGTTTCTTCCTTCTGGTCCACTCCATTGATTTGAGTCCCAGTTTTCCTTCCATCTCTATCGGTTCCCCATGCGTCTTCCTTCATTTCACGTATTGTAGCCTGCATTTTTTCATCTAATTTATGAGCAAAATGAACCAAATCTGTGAGCATTTTGATGACCAGTGCTTTGAACTGTGCATCTGATAGGTTGGCTATCTCTTCGTTGCTTAGAGGAATTGACTCCGGGGTTTTCATTTGGTCTCCGGTTTGAGTCATTTTTGGTGAGGTTTTTTGTTTTGTTTTGTTTTTAGTCTGGTCGCAGCTATTACGTATGAGGGGTGGAGCCTTAGGTGTTCCTCAGGGCAGGGCAGCCCAGTCGCTGGGTTGTGACGCTTTAGGTGGGGGCGGGGTCTGAGAGGAAACAATGGCATCTGCTCTGCTCTCTCGTGGATTCAGTCCCTTCCGCCACTTCCCCTCTGCCTGGACCGTCCGCATGCGCGAATGTGGGACCCCCTGGTCAGCCAGCCGCCTTGCGCATCCTCACTGGGTCTGCACAGTTGCCCCCCTGTGCCCGGGGTCCGCCAGCTGCCGCCTGTGGGCCCCAGGACTGCCAGCCACTGCCCGTGCCCCTGGGAACTGCGAGCTGCTGCTACTTGCGTTCCTGGGTCCGCACCTCCACTTTTTCCTACCGCGACTTCGCCCCTCTTACCGGTCTGGATGAATGGTTGTTGGACTTCCGTACAGTTCAATTTTTCTATCAGTTCGGGTTGTTTTCTTGTTTCTAAATATTTGTTGTCCTTAATTTTGGTTGTGAGAGGAGGCACAGTGTGTCCGCCTACACCTCCATCTTGGCCGGAAGTCCCCATTGGTCCTTCTTATAGTTGTTTGAGGAGGCAAAGCTATCTATCCACTCCACCAACTTCTGTATTTAATTATTGATAACATGTGAGAATTTTCCCACTTTAACAAGATTTTAGGTATATATTTCATACTCTATTATTAATTTGTTCACTATCTACAAAACTTTATTATTTCTAAATGACTCATAGTGCATCAAAATATTACCGCAGATGAGTGTGTGCACAGCCTCTCCTAAGCAGTCATTAATTGATTTTCCCATTACTTTTCCCATATTTTGATAAGATTTTTATATCTAAAATGAGATGATGGATGTGAAAACATGCCACAAATTATAAATGACTTTGTAAATGCACTGTTATTATTTACTACTAAAAGGAAAGTTATAAATGTTTATGTATGTTTTATTGTAAATATATCATAGAAATTTAGTAGTCTAGGATGCTACATCATTTTATTTTTTTCAAATTTTATCCATTCTATCATATCTATTACACACCCTTTCTTTTGGGAACAATAGCCCCCTATGAGGCTTTCTATTACTTTTAGGAGCCTTCAAAATAAAAGTTAATAAAATAAGAAAGAAAATTATTATGGATTATGAATGGATTGTTATGGATTATGAATTATTAGGAATAATTATGGATTATGACATGTCAAGCTAAGGTATATTACAAAAATGAAATAATCCCAGATTCCTTACATTCCTGTATTCACATCCTGTTAAAATGTACTTTTATCACTCTTATCAAGATATGAAATCTTTTTCTCCATCTCTTGAATCTCAGCTTGGCCTATTATTTGTTTTGGCTGGTGGGCTACCTGCATATTAAATGCTGTATTGGCATTTAATCTGTTAATAATATTAAATGCTGAGTCAGCCAGACAAAGACTAGACATACCTATTGAAGGAGATAAGCCATCTTAAGTGAGCCTTGATCAACCAGCTTGACAACTTCCAAAAATGTGAATAAAGCCTTTTTAGACCATCCAATGTCATCAAAGCTGACCTAAATCAGAAAACCTACTAAGTCAACCTAAAGAATTATTAGAAATTATAAATCCTTATTCTTAATTTTTTGACATGGTTCACAATAGAGAAAACGCTTACTAACAGTGAGAATAGTGTGATTCTCCTGAAGGGATTAGTTGACACTTTCAGATTATTACTTCATTCAATTTCGCATACCCTTAAACTAAAATAAGGAGTGGAAGAAAGAGTTAAAGAGGAGCAAAACCAAATGATGCTTTCTATAATCTTTGTAAATGAGGCTCATTGAGCAAGAACTTTAAAGTCTCTGTGCCATAAGAAATTACAAGAAGTATATTTAGGGAAATCATAAAAAGTATATTAGACCAACAAGGAAAAAGCTATATCAAGAGGAATGTTGAAATAATCTGTAGTATAAATGGTTTGTTCTGTGTTTTTGTTCTGGACTAAGAAAATGACTTTATATGTAACATATCAAACTGATCTTTCTCTACAAGAAAAGAAAAATATATGGGATACATATGTAAACTCCAGTTCAGTTTCAAACTCTGGCAAATATTAATTCAAGAGAAAAATATTTGGTAATTTTGGGAAGGACTAGTCAAAATGAAAAAAAAAAAGAAAATGAGCCAAAAGTCTCAACAGATAACCTCACCAGAGAAGATACATAGATGACAAATCAGCATATGAATGATGTTCCACATCACATGTCATCACAGAGTTGCAAATTAAAACAACAAAGCAATTTCACTATATACCTATTGAAATGGCCAGTATGCAGAATGCTGACAATGCCAAATGTTGGTGAGAGTATAGAGCAACAGGAACTGTCACTTAGTCCTGGTGGAAATACAAAATGTTACAGCCACTTAAAAAGACAGTATTGCAGTTCCTTAAAAATCTGAACATATCCTTACCATCTGATCCAGCAATTATGCTGCTTGATATTTTTACAAAGGAGTTGAACACATATTTCCACAGGAAAACCTGCACACAGATGTTTATGGCAGATTCATTCATAACTGTCAAAGTTGAAGAAACCAAGATATTCTTCAGTAGGTGAATGGATAAATAGTCAGTGAAATATTCAATAATAAAAAGAAGTGCACTATCAAGCCATGAAAAATAACATGGAGGAAACTTAAATGTATATTACTAGTTGAAAGAAGTCAATGTGGAAAGGCTGCCTACTGTACCGTTCCAACTAGATGACATTCTGGAAAAGGCAAAGATAAAAAATTATCAGGGGCTGGGCAGTGGGGAGGAGTGATGAATAGGAAAAACACAGAGAATTTTGTGGGGCAAAAAAATACTCTGTATGTTACCATAATGATGGATACATGTCATTATACATTTGTTCCAACACATAGAATGCACATTACCAAGAATGAATCCTAATGTAAACTATATACTTTGAGAGATTATAATGTGTCCAGGTAAGGTCATCAATTGTAACAAATGTTGATAACAGGGGGTGGAGGCTATGCATGCATAGGTACAGAGGATATATGGGAAATTTTTATACCTTCTCAATTTCACCTAAACTTAATACCTCTCTAAAAAAGTAGTCTTAATAGAAAAATAATAATGATACAGGAGTAAAACATTAAAATACCTCCCTCAATTCCCTAAAGAGTTTTGTGATGGTAAAAAAAATTACTTTGGACAAAGAAAAGTAATATTGAACAAATTCTGTTCTAAAAGTGAGTATTTCTTGGTAGTAGAAGATCTGCTGTTTTATTAGTCAGGAACTTTTTTCCTAAGTGTTACAAACCCAACTTTCTTGTACCACAAAAGGGAAGTTACTTCTTTATATAACTGAAAAGTCTATGGCTGTGGCTGAATTTAGGAATGATTGGACTCAAGGACTTCAAATATTTAACACTTAATTTCTTTGCTTACCTTTATTCTCTTTTGGCTATGCTCTTGAAAAATGCTAGACTTTCATAGTACTTACAACTAAAAATCTTAATATAAAGTGACTTTCCAACTAAAATTCTGGAATTGAGTTTGGATATACTGGCTTGTGTCACAAGACCTATCCTGGAGTTGAGCAGATCTACTTAATAACATGGACTGAAAGTCAGGGAAGGGGTAGTGTTCAAAGGACAAAGATAGAAGAATGGGTTCTGTACATCTGAACACAAATGATGACTATAGGCATTTTAAAATAGATTGAAATAGATTTAGAGACAGAGATAAATACATAATACACATGAAAAGAACTAGAAATCCAAACCTCTCATACATTTTCCCAGAGGGGACCCACCAGTGAAAATAAACAGTTTAAATAAACTTTCATTACTCTTGCACTTAAGCACTGAAAATGATGTTAAATCCAGTGAACAGAAGTTAACTGCAAGAACTCCTTTCACCTGTGATAGATGTTTCTTGCCTTAAGTGTCTTAGTCCGATTTTTCCCTTGCTCAGCTCACACTGATATATGTGAAAAAATGAGTCTAGATCACAAATCATGCTAATCAGCAGGAAGTACAAGAGGTCATAAGAGCCCAGAGAATGTTTCCAATTACTAGAGCCAAAGAATTCTATGTATTCTGAAATCAAGGCAGTAGGCACATTCATTAATTGATTTTACCTTAATAGTCATATAGAAATCAGAGGAGACAGACAGAAACAGAGAGAAGGACATTCTTATACACCCAAGATATACATCCTTTCATTTCTTTTGTGTATTTGAGTACTGTAGAAGGCTAGTTTTATGAGTAATTAAGACTGTCAGACCTCCAAACAAACGACCCATTCGTAGAAGTCATAGGACCATAGAGGAGGAAGTTTGGTAAGGTCTCCAGGTTTGAAACAAAGGAGAACTAACAGAACCTCAAGGATATGGCCTCAGCAATCCTAAGAAATGAGAAACGTTGACACAACAATATTAAGGAACTAGACGTTTCCAAGGTAAAATCAGGACACAAGCCAGGACCCTTGTGTACCCTAGCAATAACTGCAACTTTTCTGCTTCTGTAAACTGCTTGCTTGCTAATCATGCATAAAAGGAGCTCACTCCAAGTGCAGGGTGCGACTCCCATTTGTATCTCCTGCTTAGGCAGTCAGGAGTTCGCCCCTGCACAGGTTAATAAATCCCATCCGCACTTTCACCTGTCTCCGACTTGGTCATTTGTCTCGCAATCGGGATACAACATGTACTACACCGAGGAAGTCCCAGCCCTGGGATTATAGTTCAGTGGCATAGGTTAAGATTTGTTGAATACACAGGGTCACTCTTTATTTTCAGTTAGATTATGTGTGGGGTGTAGTTAACAATGTAAATACTAGTATTCAATTATTTCACTAAAATCTCAAAGTTGAGGGTACAAAATCAATTTATAAAAATCCACTGCATTTCCATATATTAAAAATAAAATTTCAGGAAAAATGGGGGAAAAAGCCCACAGTTTTTTTTTTTGTTTTTTTTTTTTTTTGTAATTGCAATCAAAGTGATTAAATACCTAGTGATAAACTTAACTAAAAATGCGAAGGACCTATATATTGAAAACTACAAAACATTATTAAAAGAGATTGAAAAAATGCAATGAAATGGAAAGATATTTTGTATTCATGGACTGGAAGAATCAACATAGTTAAAATGGCCATATTACCCAAAGCAATATACAAACTTAATTCAATCTTAATCAAAATCCTAATGTCATTTTTAAAGAAATAGAATAAAAAATTATCAGATTTTTATAGTACCCAAAATAGCCAAAGTAATCCTGAGATAAAAGAACAAAGCCTGACTTCAAATTATACTACAGTGCTACAATAATCAAAACAGCATGGTATTGGCAGAAAAACATACACAGAGAGTAATGAAACAGAGTTGAGAGCCCAGAAATAAAACTACATATATATGGGCAAATAATGTTTGACAAAGGAGCCAAAAACACACAGTGGAAAAAAAGAAAACCTCTTCAGTAAACAGTGGTGGGAAAATTGGAAAGCCATATGCAATAGAATGAAACTAAATTACAGTATGTCCTCATTATAAAAATTAATTCAAAAATGATCAAAGATGTAACTATAAGATCTGAAACAATAAATTATATAGAAGAAAACATAGACATTAAACTTATGAACCTTAGTTGTAGAGAATACTTTATAAATTTAACCCCAAAGACAGGGGGATTAAAGACAAAAATAAATGACTGGGACTATATCAAACTAAAAAGCTTCTGCACAGCCAAAGAAACAGCCAATAAAACAAAAAGGCAACCAACTGAATGGGATATGTTATTTGCAAACAACAGCTCCAATAAGGAGTTAATATCCAAAATATATAAAGAACTCATAGAACTCATTACCAAACAAACCATCCAATTAAAAAGTGGGCAGATGATTGAACAGACATTTCTTCCAAGAAGATATAGAAATGACCAACTGCACTAGCTATTAGGGAAATGCAAATGAAAATTACAATGAGAGACTGCCTCATATTTTAGAATGGCTATCATCAACAAGACTGGTAATAATAAGTGTTTGTATGGTTGTGGAGAAAAGAGAACCCTTATTTACTGCTGGTGGAAATGTAAACTGGCACAGCTGCTTTGGAAAACAGCATGGAAGTTCCTCAAAAGTTAAGAATAGAGTTACCATATGACCCACCAATTCTTCTTCTAGTTGTCTACCTGAAAAACTAAACATTCATTTATTCACCAAGATATATGCATCCCTATGTTCACTGCAGTGTTATTCACAGTAGCCAAGACACAGAGACAGCCAACATGCCCTCTGAAGGGGAACTGAATAATGAGGATGCGGTAGATATATACTATGTAGTAGATATATACTATGGATATATCCATAAGAAAAGATGAAGTACTGCCATTTGTGACAACATGGATGGACCTTGAAAAAATTATGCTATGTGAAATAAGCCAGTCAGAAAAAGCTAAGAACCATATAATCTTATTCACATGCGGGGTATAAAGCTGGAACACATAGGCATAGACAACAGAATGGTAATTACCAGAGGGAAAGTTCTGGGGATGCAGTAAAGGATAAAAGTGTCAAATATATGGTGACAGAAGATGATCTGACTTTGAGTGGTGGACGCACAATGCAGTATACATATCATGTATCATATAAATATATACTTGAAATCTATATGACCTTATTACCAATGTCACCCCAATAAATTAATAATAAAAAACAAAACCCAAACAAACCAAAATTAAATAAACAAAAAACCCAGAATACACAAAATAATCAAAATAAATATATCATAACATATTATAACTTCAAAAAGTAAAATGCAAAGACATTAATTTTGGATTTTTTCAAATTATATTTATATCTTTATGATTTTGTAGTTTTAGTGAATTTTATTGAAAATTTTTTACTGTAAAGTTTCCATTTTTTTCAATGGAATGACTGTACTCTTAGCTGTCTAGAACACTAGCTCATAGCCACACATGGTTATTTAAATTCAAATTAATTAAAATTAGTTAACATTTAAATCAGTTTTTAAATCATACCTTCTACATTTCAGGTTCTTGGAAGCTACATGTTAGCAGTGGATAACATTTGGCATATTTACAGTGCAGAAATAAATTTTCACCATTGCAGACTTTCTACTTGCCAAAAATGGACTAAATAATATGAAAATTTTCAGTTTATCCACCTAGATATACAGGATAAAGATCATAAAAACTGAACTCACAAAAACGTCAGCTAATATAATCTTGAAAATATCTGAAAATTCAAATGATAAGCATGGTAAATAGGTAAAAGAGCTGTTCTGGGATAAAATGTATGTGGGAACCTCCAGTCTGAGTAAATAATGGCTTTGACCTTTTAGTCCTGGGCAGGTCTACTAGACAAAGGTTTAGTCCCTCAAAAGAAAAAAAGGCCAGAATTGCAAACTTTAACGACAGCTAGCATGTTAAAAAGCATAAATCTGCCTTGGCTGGTGTGGCTTAGTGGATTGAGCACTGGCCTGATCCTCAAAGGGTCACTGGTTTGACCCCCAGTCAGGGCACATGCCTGGTTTGCAAGCCAGGTCTCCAGTAGGGGATTCACAAGAGGCAACCACATTGATGTTTCCCTCCCTCTCTTTCTCTCTCCCTTTCCACTCTCTCTAAAATATAAAAATAAGTAAACCTTTTTTAAAAAAATTAAAAAGGCCTAAATCTTTGTGTAGAATGGATTTTAAACGTTACACCTGTTAGAAAACATTCTGGAAGGGTTTTGTTTGTTTGTTTTTATTTTTACTGAGTTCTATGCAGGAAAATGTCTCTTTTTATAATTTATAATCAGGATCTTTATCGCAGGAACTTTTGTAGATCAGGTAGTTATGCAGGTAGTGTAGAATTTACACTACCTGCATAATTTGTAAACTTCAAACAGAGAAAAAACAGTGAAAATTAATAGCAAGGTGATGACACTTTATTGGAACATGGCAGATGCAAAGGAAAAAAATCAATATTAAGTCCAAAAACCTCAATTTAGAACTCATAGAATTATCACAAATAAATGGTGAACTTACATTCTGAAACTACAAAAAAATATAACAGTCATCAACCATTAGTGAGTCAATAGACATGACACACAGAAATGCTATTGTATCAAGAAGTTCAGATAATAAGAATATTATACAGGCCGTTATGTAGTTATGATTAAATTGGAAAATTACATAAAAGAAGAAAATAAAATCATAATAGTTTCTTCCTCGCATCAAAAACAGCAGGGTTTTTGGGCTCTGGCTACTTCTTTTCAACCTTGTACAAGAGGTTCTAGTTAGAACAGTTGGACAATAAAATGAAATAAAAGACATTCAGATTTGATAAAAATAATTAAAACAATCTATTTACATATGGCATTTTGAAAATCCTAAGAAGTGTACAAATTATTATTAAAACTAATGAATGAGCCCTGGCTGGTGTAGCTCAGTGGATTGAGCGTGGGCCTGCGAACCAGAGGATCGCGGTTCGATTCCCAGTCAGGGCACATGCCTGGGTTGCAGGCCAGTTCCCAGCAGGGGACACATGAGAGACAACCCTACATTGATATTTCTCTCCCTCTCCCTTTCTCCTACCCTTCCCCTCTAAAGATAAATAAATAAAAAAATTAAAAAAAAAGAAAGATTTAAAAAAAAAACTAATGAATGAGAAATGTGGCAGCTCATAAGATCATTATCAAACATCAATTGTATTTCTATACACTAGCAATGAAAGATTCCAAAATGAAATCAGAAAAAATTCCATTTACTCAAAAAGTATAAAAATTTAGGGGTGTGAATTTAACAAAAGTTAAAGGATTATACACTGAAAACTAAAAACAGCATTCAAAGAAATGAAGGAAGCCCTAAATAAATGAAATGATATTCCATATTCATGGATTTAAAGATTTTTTTGAATATTTAAACTTATTGTTAAGAGGGAGTACTTCCCAAATGTATATACAGACTCCACTCAATCTCTATCAAAATACTGAATGACTTTTGGGGAGAAATTTGACAATCTGGTCCTAAAATTTATTTGGAAATGAAATGTACAAAAATAACCAAGACATTCTTGAAAAAGAAAAATATTGGAAGATTTACACTTCCCAATTTCAAACTTAGTATAAAGCAGCAGTAATCAAGAGACTGTAATACTGGTGCAGGGATAAACAGATAGATAAAGATCAATGGAATAGAATAGAAAATGCATAAATAAACCCTTATATTTGTGGTGAATTGATATTTGTCCAGAGTATCAAGACAAATCAGTGGGGGGAAATATAATAATTTAAACAAATGAATTCACACATACAGAAGGATATATGTGTGAATACATTTATCTCCCATGTACAAAACAATACAAATAGATCAATGAAAAATATAAAAACTAAAACTATAAAAATCATAGAACAAAACACACAACTAAATCTTTATTTAGCAATTAGTTCATTGATAAATTGGATTACATGATCCAATTTACAGTCTCATGATCAACAAAAGAAAAAGGATAAATTGGACTTGATTCAAATCAATAACATTTCTGTGTCAAAGAGCCATATATAGAAAGTAAGAAAAGAGAATGAGAGAAATATTTATAAACGATATATCAAACAAAGAACTAGTATTCAGATGTATAGATAAGTTCACCTCAACAATGAAAAGACAAATCAATTAAAAATTTGACAAAGGGGAAGGGTTTAGAGCAACAAGTATAAAAGACACATGGACAAGAAATAGGGAGGGTGGAAATGGGAGGGGGGTGGAGAGGGCTGGGGTGGTGGGCCCGGATGGGAGTAAAAGACAGAAAACTGTACAAGAACAACAATTAAAATAAAGGAAAACAAAAAGAATCTTACAGATCACCGAATGCAGATTTAAAAAAAATTGGCAAATGATTTGAATACATATCTGTCTGAAGAAGATGTATAAATAACCAACAAGCACATAAAAGTTGATCAACCTCATTAGTCATGAAGCCAATGCAATCAAATCTACAATGCAGAATAACTTTTTATCCACTAAAATGGATGTTAATAAGAAAGACAGACAATAACAAGCATGACCAAGCATGTGGAGACCTGTAACCTTTGCTCATTGTTGATAGGGATGAAGAATGGGGCAAGTATTTTGTCAACTAATGGGTCATTTCTGAAAATGTTAGTTATCATGTGATACAGTAATTTCATTCTCAAATATATATCCAAGAGAAATGAAAACATTTATCCACACAAAAATGTATATAAGAATATTCCTAATAGCATTATTCATAATAGCCAAAAAGTGGAAAGAACCTAAATGTCTAAAAGCATGAATTCATAAACAAAATGTGGCATATCTATACAAAAGTATTTTGTTGGACAATAAAAATTAACAAAAGAATGGCATGTGCTATGAAGCCTGAAAATGTATTAAGTGAAAGAAGCCAGTCAAAGACTACATATTGTGTGATTCTGATTATGTGAAATGTCTAGAACAGGAAAACCTATAGGGATAAAAAGTAGATTAGTAGGTGCTAGGGGCTGTAGATTAGAAGAAATGCAGAGTATTTCTATGGGCACAGGGTTTCTTTTTTGATAAAATACTCTGAACTTATATAGTTATGATGGTTTCAGAACTATGAATATACTGAAAACCTTAGAATTGTATACTTTCAAAAGTAAATTTAAAGGTATGTGAATTAACTCAATAAAGATGTTACAAAATACAAAATGAAAAAATAGTAGGGTAAAAGAAAAATTAGTTTTAAAACAAACAAAAATAAGAAAACAGAAAAAATAGAGGAGGAATAACAATGCAATAGGTGTGCTAAGCCATACATTGTACCTCTGAAGCAATTGTCTCAGAAAACCAATTTGAGAAGAATTCCCCAGAATATACATAAAATACATAAGTATAAAAATGTGTGCATATATTATATATAGGTATATACATATGTAAAATGTATAAATACATGTAAGAGTGTTTAAGAGACTTAAGAAATTGAGAAGTCTCTTATTTAAGACAATTGAATGAGAAGTTCCAAAATATACAAACAAGATTTTCACTGGAGAATATTTATATTTGGGGAGAGGCAATATTTGAAGAGCAAAATGAGACATGAATTAGATTAATAACAACAGCTACACACCTAGACACAAACCATGTGACTGGACAGAGAGGGTCTGGGGAAAATAAACAATAAAATGAGTCATTACCCACAAAGGTAAATGACTTCTTAGTGGCAACAATGGAAGCTAGAAAAATTTGAAATGATGGCCTCAAAGTGATGAGAAATAATTGTCAATTCGTTTGTCTATATTTAGCAAAATTACCTTTGACAGACCCATGGTTAAAGGAAGAAGACCTAGAATAAAATAGGGGAATGCACAAAACAATTGGTAGATGTGTGGATCCAAAGATGATTTGATGATGTTAAGTAGTAACTCTAAAAAAGACTAATTTGAATGAGATAGTGAAAAACTGGAACAAAAATACAAGTTAAACATTATATTTGAGGTGAAGGTGTCACTGAAATTCAAGTCCTAATGATCATGTATGATAAAGCTGGGGAATGAAGCATAGTGAAACCAAAAAGAAATTTTATGTCAGAAACATACACATTAGTGCACCTCATCTGTCTCAAATTATTTATATCATCTCTGTTTTCATGCCTGCTGTAGATTCTTAAACTGGTAGGGAGTCAATAGATTTCAGTGATTGAAGATTTTATTTTACTTAAACATTTCAATCTGTTAAAGAAGAAAAGGATGACACAAAGATAAGAAAACAGCAAGAAGAACAAGAATAACAAAGAAACATAAATATGTCTTTCATTGCCATGGTCTCACAAGAAAAGCTCATTCCTACAAGGATTTCTCTGGGTTCCACTGCTTAGGCGGTAGAATAGACTGGAAAATGCAAATTGTTATTAAGAAAAGGAATTAAAGTTTTAGCTGGAATGGCAGGACTAAGCCTCAAGGCTTTGGCAATTTTGATAAGAAGAACATTAGTAATGAGATAAAAGATTTAGAGGACTGTAGCTCATCCGCATAAGGGCTACGATAAGAACAAACAATCCAGAAAAGGGTATGTTGGAGTCCCATTTAGTGGTGGCCATATATTGCAGGGGCCAATCACAGAGTCTGAAGAACACAGAGAGACAAAACTGAATTATCTCTGAAATGATATGCTTCCAGTCATTACCCAGATATAAACTAATTTGTTATCCACCCTTTCTCTTCCTGTTATAATAATCTTTTCTCAGGTCTAGAACTGAATAAAAGATTCTTTTGTCATGCCTCTTATTGTCCTATGTTGAAAGGTTTGCATCTGGTTCTGCTGGCTAAATTACATTCAGCTCCTACCCAGACCTTCTTGATTCTTGGTAATTCACACTGGTCCACGGTTTAAAAACACCAGTCCTCAGAATGCTCTGTCTCTAGGACCTCATTTAGTGTTTTTGAGTACTCCACCTCCAAGGAGGAACTGTACTCCAGGAACTCTTCCTGAGATTACTGCTAAATATCTAGAGGTTTATTTCTTCAGACTAGGGAGAGAAGGTTAAGAACTGTGTTTGGTGTACAGATGAGTGGAATAACCACAAACTGTCTGTTTAAAAATAGCATGATAGTAGTGTAATGGTGGAAAACCGTAATGGTGGAAAATTGTAACCCACCTCACCATTTTTTCGGACATTCATTCTGTAAGTGCTGACTCTGACTAACAGGCAGTTTGTAGATAAACAGTATGTTTGTTTAAGAATCCTAGAAACTAACCTCAACAGATACAGACTCAGACCTTCAGGAATTCTAGTTTGGAGAGATTTGCTGACCTTCAACGGTAAAGTCAGGATGATGTGAAGCCAGGATGATCACGCCGGCCCGTCACTTGCCCTATCAGAATGGGCTGTGTTAGTCTGCACGTAGAGAACTTTTCAACCCCCTCCCTTGATCTCCTTGTTCTGTTCCTTCACCCTGCTTATAAAATCCTCTGCCTCCACTGAGAGGTAAAATGGGCTTTGAGAGCCAAGACCCCATCTTCCTAGAATATGAGCTTCGTGACCTGTGACCCTCATCTTCCAGGTGGCTAGCACCTGAAAATAAACCACTTTCCTTTACATCAGACCTGCCTCTTGAGTATATTAGCTTTTATAGCAGCAGACAGCTGTACCTGCTTTTGGTTACAGTAGAGGAGGAAATTTTTTTATTGGTGCAGATATTGTGTCCCAATTAGAGAAGAGATGATTGCTGAAGATTATAAGGACTTCTAATGGAATGCCCAGACTGCTAAGTATTTTTCATCAAGAGTGGGCTATCAAATGTACTTTTCTTACAAGTCCTGTTAATCTATCAAGAAGTTTACAGTCCAGTTAGGAAAAATAATGAACAGTTTTCAACTTCAGCCTAGCAGTAGGAAGTTTCTCAAATGGTATTCAGAAAATATTACTGGAAATTAGAATCTGGTGTGATGTTGAATGGCTTCCTAGAGAAGATGACATCCAGTATAAGTAAGACAGCTGAGAATCATTGTAATATGCCAGAGTAAGAAAGAGAGGAAGGAAGTTATGAGAACGTCTAAAAGTAAACACACAAGAGAAAGGCATAGAAAAAAAGGGACAAGATAAATGAGATAGTATTTTAGTTATGAGAACGTCTAAAAGTAAACACACAAGAGAAAGGCATAGAAAAAAGGGACAAGATAAATGAGATAGTATTGGGAATGGTTAAAAAAGCAGGCAGGTAGGCTAAGAGATTTGATTAAAGGGGTCAACTGCAGCCAGATAAAGAGAAAGTAAAACGTGAAAATGAATTATTTTTCCCGAAGTTACACACCTGGCTTTAAAATAAGAATCTAACCAATTGCTTTATTAATTGACAGAAGTAGTTGTTTAGGATCTGTATTAACACAATCCAAATCTTTTGGGCAGTTACAATTCTGCAGTAGTTGAACTTGGGCTAATTAAAACCAATAGCTTCCAGCAAATTCATTAATTCTGATCCTGTTTATAGATCTGTTGTGAGGAATGACCATTTATTATCTTAAGACCCTGTGCCTTCTGATAACTATTATGATATAAAACTATGGACAGAGAGTGCCCATTGGCAAGAACTGTTAATCTTTTCAATTCACACTTACAATACTTATAAAGCACAAACACATTATCCCCCAGTGAGAAGCAGTAATGACAAATTGTTTTTAAACCAAAGAGACTGCTGTATAAATGAACAGATGTTTTAGTTGAAAATAAAGTATAAACATGACCTTAATTAATGAATTTGCTAATAGTTGTTCCCGGAATGAGATAATATGTCAACTTCTAATCTAGGTGTACATAGTGGAATAAATAGATGCTTTACAGTTAGACTCAGATTGAAAACCCAGCTTGCACCTCGTTATCTTCATTGTCTTCAGTAAATCATCAAGCTATTCAAAAGTAAGAATCATATTCCCACCTAGGGTGCTGTTGACTAAGGCTTGGTATCTAGCAGGTACTCAGTGAAAATATGCCTTTATGTTAAGTGCATGTTCTTTAATTGAGTTTGTATATGAGTTTTCAATGCTTGTGCACATTTGAATCTATGAAATGAGTGATCGAAAAAGTGTTATTTATGAAATGAGTGATTGAAAAAGTGTTATTTATTGACATATTGACTAATTCTTTTTTTCTGTTGATTATGAAGTAATTCTGACCATGCTATCTACTGCCAAAAAAAGGGATTTAAATCTGTTATTGAATTAAAATTATTAGGGACACACACTCGCAACTTTAAAATAAACTGTATCTAATACATTCATCCAATTGATATTCCTCAGTTATCTTAGCGTAGGCTTTGTGAACATTTATTTTCATAGGCATCCCAGGAATTTCATTGTTATTCTTTATTGAGACCTTTCTGTAGATCAGCTGGACTTTTCTTATCACTGATTATATATATAATTTTAGGCCAAAATAATTTTAGGACTGTATAAATGTAACTACTCCTTAACTGTTAAGGAGTTGAAATTACATTCAGCCCTTTGAAGGCAACTGCAAGGCTGATGTGGCCCCCGGTGAAAATGAGTTTGGCACTCCTGGTCTAGGCCTCATAGATATCATTTGTGAGGAATAGTCATCAGTAATATTGCTTACTAAGATCTTTGCTTTTCCTTCCAGAATAGCACTCATTTTGTCTATTCCCTTGAAGTTTGTTGTATTCATGTTATTTGTTTTGGCTAAAGAAATGTGTGGCATGCACCATGTCAAGACAACAGCATTTGAAAGGCAATATATGAATTGCAGTGGTGCCTTATTCATACCACGGTGATCATTCAGGTGTTAGAGCATACCATACAATATATACCTAATATATAGTGTGAGTAGGATGAGAGATTACCTTTTTAGGCCATTAAAATGAGATTATTTGTTACTATTTCATAACCTGATTTAACCTGACTAAAGCATGGATGATTGGCTGAAGGTTTTGTTAATGATCAGTTTCATGGCTGGCATGCCTTGGTTACATAAGTCTATGAGAAAATAATGAACGGATACTATATCCTTTTTATGGGAGGAAAGACTTGCTTCTATTGAAATGTGTTCTAGTATGATATTATTGACATAAGCTAACAGTATGCCCCAATGGCATACAGGTACTTTCTCAACATAGCACTTTTCTAAAATGAGTTGAAATGTATTTTTTGACATTCCCAGTTGGAATTAAAATCTAGCGAGTGAATTCTTATTTTGCTGTCTTTTAAAATACCTACCTCCTAGTAGGTAACTTAGCACAGAATAATTAATAAATATTTAAGTAAGTCAAGAGTGTCATATTTCTTATAAGTATTGTTCATTATTTAACAGTGTTACTTCTATAATAACCTATAGGAGGAAATTTTTGGACTAAGTACCATAAATATTATTAATTAATCTAAATATATGCTATTATCTTTGACACATTTTAGAACACATCTGTTTTTACTTTCCTTATTGGCTAACAGAGATAATCAATCCATTTTGTGATCCTCTTTCAACAACTGATGTACATTTTATATAGTTTAACCACAAATCAAATATGTTTCCTTATTAATTAATATTTTTTCTTTGCTACATTTTCTTACCTAGTTGACTTTATTTTGTTTTATTGTATTATTTTAAATATATTTTAAATATGTATCACATGTGTATCTACATTTCTATACACACATTTTATATGCTTTTATATTACATATATTTTGATATTTTCCTTAATAGATATATATCTCTTTTTATAGTTACCAGTTATTTTACTGTAATTTAAAGCTTTATTTAAATATTTTAAGACATCCAAAAACCTATGCACTTTGATTGTGGAGGTGTTAGGGTTGCTAGACTATATACCCTGACTATAAGGCTTTACTACAAGGGCAATTTATTCTTAGTGCAATTGCTCACTGCTTCAAGACATCTAATTAGAAATTAAAATGCCTAGGTGTTTTTCTTTAATTTCTCTCCATCTCTATTTCAGCATATTTTAATTTGAATTATATTTCTCTGTTAAATATGATTACTGAGCAATGACAGAACTCATGGTCATTCATTGCTCATTCATTACCAATTTTCATTTATAGCTGAAATGAATATTTTTCCTCAATTATATTTTTAATCATTCCCAATCATCATTTTTTTGTATAAGAGATATTAAGCCTTGAGAAAATTTCTGCAGAGCAATAAACCCTGTTAGATTAGATTAATATACATGGGCTGCTCAACCATTATTAATTTAGACAGACTTTCATTTTTCCTTTTTTGATTACACAGGGCATTGATTTATGGTATATGAAATAACCAAATTGCACTTTTGAAATTTATAATTCTGGATTCCTCCTTATGTTATTGGTCTTGAACTCAGCTATTTTGTCCTTTAAATTATAAAATATAAGCCCTTTTAAAATAAGAGGTATATATTACCTAATATAGCAAGACTGTTAGCTAAGTGTTTGTCTGAGATTAATGAATCATTTTCAATGTCATTAATGTATTATTGAGTCACCATAGATCATAGTATATCATAAAAACGTAAAATTATTAGCTTCATTGTAGCATATTTACCATTAATTGTATTTGTTTCTTATGTCTCTTGAATTTGAGTAGTAAAAAGCTATTGCTTCAAGGCTAGATATTGTTTCAAGAAAAGATACTGACAGGGCCATTCCATGTTGATAGATGCCAACAATACTATGGAAATAATTGGTTATGCATTTTTAAGAACTTAAGATGCTTAGAGTAATTTCTCAGACTCCATTTGTAGGACTACCCTGGACCTCTCATTGGCCACAAAAGGAAGAGTTGTAATGGTTGGTAACTCCACTATATGCCTAAATGTGAGCTTTGCTAGGAAGAGTATAAGTTTTTAGTTTGCATTGCCCTAGTGGAGTGAATAAGCACTCAGTTTATTCAAGATTTTGGGATAACCTGTCCGGTAAAAGGATCTGAACTGGGAGAACACATGGGGAAATGACAGGACAACATTAGGTAGACTAATAGTCACTTTTTCTCCCAGGTAGACATGGACTCTAAATTCTGAATATAGAAGTCTTCTGGGTTTACTCAGCCAGAAAACGAAGGAAGGAAGGTTGGAAGGAAGGAAGGAAGGAAGGAAGGAAGGAAGGAAGGAAGGAAGGAAGGAAGTTTTCAAAAATGTTATGATGGGGAACTGATAATCCAGTGGAGATCACATATATTGACTCCTATAGCCCTATCAAGTTAGTGACCAAATTTCTTAGCTAGCTATGAAAAAGACTTGGCAGTGACATCCCTGAATTTATGCAGCCAATAGATACTGAGTACCTAACTAGTGAAGCCACTGTCTAGTCCAGGGTATAATGTAAAGAAGTATAGAGACAAAGACTCTAATTCATGAAATCAGCATTCAGTGGGTTGGGACAGAAATAAAAGGTATTGAGCAATTTATTAGTTGTATATTTAAATAAATATAATTGTGAAAAGTGCTACAGAGTAAAAGTAGAAGATGTTATAATAACTAATAAAAGATGCAATCTAGCTTAAGTCTAGAAGATGGCAGAGAATTCTTTGAGTTGTAATGTAAAGCACAGATAGGATGAAGAGAAAGGTTCTGAATCAGAAAAGAATCTGAGAAGTTCCAGAACTGTAGTAGAGCTGCTGTGGGTGAAACTGCATTAGATGCAAGAGGGTGAAAATCACAAGTTACTCTCGAATTAGGCAGAGCCCAGATCTTACAAGATTTTAGAGGCCATGTTATGAATGTTGATCTTACCTTAATGGATACAACCCAACATCTGTGGAGACATTAAGATTCATTCAATATGATGAATGACAAGTAAGGCATAAAGGATTACTTGTATGTAGTCTTTAAACTTTGATGTAGAGATTACAATTACTCTGAGACTCCTTTTATGAATGGTGGATTATTTGAGTGAAAATCACCCAAGGTCAGATGAGAAGTACAAACAAGTCTCTTAACTTGAGAGACTCTTTAATCTACCATTAGAGTTGACCATTATAAACATAAACACATTAATCTGAGTTCTCTGTATAAAATCTAATTTTGGAATAATATACACAAACTAGGGGAAAATCCTTTGGAAATATCAGCAGGCACTGTCCTGGCCTGCAAGTTTCTCTATTTCTTTGTAGCATCAATAAAGCAGTCTAGCTTGTGAAACTTCCCTTGGCTTTTCATTGTGTCTTGCTACTGCTCTAATGTGGAAGAACATAATGGTCATAAGAATAAAGGGCTCTTTTACATTAAATTACACAGAATAAATTTTCCTCCTCAGAAGATGATAGAAGCTGATTTTTTTCAATTTAGTCCCAGAAGATTCTAATATTAAATCTGAAGCTACCACTGAGTGATCCTACTTTGAAGATTACAATGATAATAATGGGGCTTCTAGGGAACTAAATTAATGTTTACGGCTTTTTCTTTCCTGCTTTCATTATTGCTGCTGCTGCTACTTTTGCTGATGCTTGGTTTTGTTATGTATAGCTTTCTCAGTAGTGTTGGCTTTTGAGGTTGGCTTTAAGAACAGAAATAGAATAATGTACATGCAAATTAATAAAATTTCACAGTCTTTTATTTCTATAGGATTGGCTATGGTGTTAAATAAATTACTTACTTTAGTATTTGTATTTTTTTGCCCCAACTATTAGTTTTGCTACCAAGCACATTTTTTTAGAACTTCTTTGAATTTGAAGTGATATTAGTCACAGATTCTTACATTCTCTTGAAGATGACTCTTTAACTCCTTAATTGATACACGTATTTATACAATATTAAATTTCATTATTCTCACTGTCTATTATTTTTCTGTCAAATTAAATCCTATGTTTTTGTTTCACACTTTTTTCTTTAGAAACAAATTCATTGATTTCACATAACTTTAATATATTCCAGATTCTCAAATTTATCATGTTTTATAAGCTATTTTTAAAAATACTACTCTGAATTATTTTTGTCAAGTTAAATCTTATTTTGTTTGGTTTTGCTTTTCTTTCTTTAGAATCAAATTCATTGATTGTGCAAAACTTAATATATATCAAATCTCATATCTATCACACCGTATAAGCTATTTTTTAAAGATACTATTCTAAATTTTCAGTAATGGCACTGTACTTTTCCACCAAATGCATACAATTTAATTTATTTACAGTATTAACCAATAGAGATTGATTCCAGTTTTCCACTTATAAGCAATATTCACCAAACATAATTTGTAGAGTGGTAAGAACTATTGTGGGGTGACAGACCTCAGAATATCACATTGCCATGCCACGTAAACAGGAGAGAGAGCTCCCTCTCCCTCAGCAGGAGTACTTGAAACTCAGTGTTTTACAGGACCAAATCATACCTTTCTTTCAGAAGCTTGAACCTGAATTTTCATACAGATCTGGACTGCTAACTTTCTAAAGAATTCTCAGAAAGTTCTCCTAGCAGCTAGAATTGCTGTGTAGATTGCCAACTACTTAAGGATTCCCTCTTTATCCATGCCTATGTGTGTTCTTTCATTTAAATTACAAACAAAGCATCAAGGGGTCTCTTTCCTCCTTGGGGACACTATCCTATTGATCCGTGCAAATCTTTTCCTGGGATGAAGATATTACAATGAATGGCCGGTCTTCTCTTGCTTGGCTTTCAGGCTTCCCTCACAAAGCCTGTTTCTCAATGTGTACTGCATGAAAATGTGTTATTTGCTTTCCTTTACCTCATTGCAACCATGGGACATAAATTTCTGCAAGCATTTCTGATTGTTCCTCTAAACAAATAAGATAAATATCAAATATACACAGCATTTTAGAATAATTTAAGTGCCAGAAAACTTGCTAGCATTCATGTGTACTCTTTGTTTAATTAATTAATTTGATGGGAATTTAATAACTCCATTTTACAGATGAGAGACTGAATACCTTGCCAAGGGTCACATAGGTAATTAAGATAAAGCTGATATCTGAGTTTAGCTCAGAAAAGCTTAAAATACACTCCTTCTTTTCTGAAATTGAGAGAAGGGGATGATAAAAATTACATTGAAGGAGTAGGAAGGAGGTGCATTGGAATTAAGGAAATAAGGCAGAGGGAAGACTGGGAAGCTCTATGCAAAAATTAAAGTTTTAAGATTTTGAACTTAAAAAGTTCATTTTGCCTATTTCAGATTTATTCCCAGTATACTTTGTCTACTCACTTCAAATGGATTTTAAAAGTCCATTTCAAGTGCATTTGGACTTGAAAGCTAATAGCTGAGAAGGAGATGAGACAAAACTTATTTTCAAAGAATGGGAAGGGGAGCTTTGTAACAAGGACATTGCATAAGTTGTTCAAAAGCACATCTTAATTTCAGAACAAAGGTTTGTGGTGGAAAATATGACTATTCTTATTTACCAATATATTCAAACAATTGAATTAGCTGAGATATTGATATATGAAAGTTAGGAACAGAGATGCAAGGTAAGGTGGTTGTTATGAATTTCAAAATAGGAAGGATGTGGGCATATTAATGCAAAATAGTGACCTGAAATTGGCAATTCCAGTGACCTGGAATTGGCAACTGAATAGTCACATGACACCAGGGTCATGAAATAAATGGAGGATGGAAGAATTTAAAAAACTACCTAAAAGATAAAAATTAGGAATGAAAGCCAGGATTCAGTTATGTCAAGAGGCAACACTTTCTGAGAACATACTGAAGATGTACCTGTTCTTAAAACATGACAAGAAAAGTCAGCATTCTGATCAGACATAGAAGGAAAACAAAAGGAAGAAATGCAAATTCCCCTAGCCAAGGACAGAAAATATCTTGATGCTAAATCTGAAGAGATGACAATTGTGAGTGAAATTCATAGGTTTTGTATAGCTAAGAGTTCCTTCCTAACTTTACAATATTACATTAAAACACATTTCTAAAGTCAATTTTAAACTAAATTCTTCAATAAATAAAATATTCTGAATAAAATTTAAAAACACCAGAGGTAACTTTTTGATTCTGGATCAAAATATAATCTATGATACATTAAAAATTTCTAGAAATTATAATCAGCTAAATCAGTGTTTAGCAAAATGGATGAGTTTTTTTCAGTTTTCTGTTATTTAATCAAAGGAAAGTTATCTATTTCCTTGCTCTATATTTATATTTTAGATTGCATATATTTTTATACCTAAAAAACTATTTTACTTTTATTCTGTATCTCAATAAGTCACAGTAGGAATTGTAATCATCTATATATCTAATGAATTAATTTTGATAGGTTTTGGTTTAATATGAATTAACTGTAAGCTGTAAAGAACTGATATAACTGAGCAACAGAAGGTATCTGGAATGATGTTTTGGGAGAACAATATGATGTGTATCTTTGTTGCATGGGTTTATTTAATTGTATGTAACATTCTTTTTTGAGGTTAATTTTGACCAAAAAGGAAGAGTCTATAGAGGAATATCCAATAAAACAAACAAAAACAATATTGTAAAAACAAACAAACAAACAAACAAACAAACACAACAGTTCTAAAGGTAGCAGTGTCTGTGCCCAGAGTGCTAAGAGACTAATATACAGAGAGATGACCTTGTGGATGTTGTTGGTGATGAGGTCATAAACTATAGCAAAAAGAGATTGCAGTTTTTATTGTTCCATTGATTTCACCTTTTCCCTTTTTGATATGAAGTTGGCTAAAGACTTTATGTTGCTACTCACTGAGTCTAGGGAGTGTGTGTGGAGAACGATGTTGCCATCTAATAGGTGCTAGCTATGTTTAGAGGTGGTCAAGCAAGTGTACATGCAGTAAGAACTAAGCTGAAACTTGCATTTTGCAATAAGTCTGGCATGTGATGGAAATTATAATACTCAATTTATTAACTGATACATAAACATCAAGAGCAGGTGGGCTTTCAGAAAACAAAGATTTTAAGTAATATGTTTGACGTATAGAGAAGAAAGGCAAATATAGAACATTATTAGTGTCATGGGAATGATACTGTTTTGCAATTTTTACCTATTTCCATTTTATTACATGTGTTCGGATTTTCTGATCTTAATTTTTGTTCAACTTCTAATGTAAATTTGATAAAACAAACACTAAGCGATTATTTCAGGCTTAATTTTGTACTTTTACAAACTTTCTACCAAATGACTAATATTTTGCTTAATTTTTAAAGACTTTATTTTATTATATTTAGAGAGAGGGGAAGGGCAGAAAAAGAGGGAGAGAAACATCAATGTGTAGTTGCCTCTCATGCTCCCCCTACAGTGAACCTGGCCTGCAACCCAGGCATGTGCCCTGAGTGGGAACAGTGACTCTTGGGTTCGCAGGTGAGCACTCAATCCATTGAGCCACACCAGCCAGGACATATTTTGCTTAATCTGTGTGATATTTGAGCTTCAGGAGTACACCATTTAGGAGAAAATCTAAATTTCTAAATGTTACTTTTTTCTAATTGTTAACTTGCAATGAAACAGTAAGACTAATTGTGTAAAATTTTAGAAATTGAATTAAAGTGCAATGGCTGTATAAAAGATTCTTTATATTCTCCTAGGGTGGAATCACTGGGGAAATATCACAACTCTTTAATCTTGCTCTAATTATTTAATTTTTCTGACTGCTTATTTACATGTAAAATGATGATAAACTGGCTTTCCCAATCAAACACACTGTGTTTTGTGATAAGTAATTTACTGATGAGATAAATTCTTTACGCAAAAAATACCAAAATCTATCTAAAGAGATGTCAGTTAATTGCAAAGAAAAAGATGATCCGCCAACATTATCTTCAGTTTATGCCAAAACAAGGCAAAAGGCAAAGCCAGTAAAGACTTGAGGACAATGCTTCAAAAAAAACCAAATATATATACATATATTCTATGGGGAAAAAATGTATAATCATCAAAGTCTGAGTTTTGAGATCCATATCATTTGGCCACAAGCTACCTTTCCTCACATAGTTTATTGTGTCTTCCTCTGAGATCTTCACTGAAGTTAAATCCATGCATCTTCCCCAGCTGTGTTCATGCTCTGTTTCACCAGCTATGATCACTAGCCACTCCATTCTTTGGGAGTGCCTTTTCTGTTATAATTTTTTAAGATGTATCTTTCCAATATTTTTCACATGCATGATCAACCTCCCTTATGAAATTTTTACTGATCATTCCTTCCAGCTGTGGCTTCTGTATCTTCTGAGACCATAGACAGTCTTCACCACTTATATCACTCTTTTAATTTGAATCACCCGCTGTTCATAGTATTTGTTCTTGAGCTGCAAATGTTAACAATCACCCAGTATTTCAAGTACGTCCTCGTCTAGCTTTAATTGCACTAAAGCCCCAGTAGTTCTGACTTCCTGTGTGGTCAGATCAGTTTATTTCATTGAGATAAAACTTCATCCTAGATATAAAGGAAATAAATAAGACAGTAAATAACTTTAACTTGATACACAAGTGATATGCCCATAGCAACTGCAAGTCACAAAGCTAGCATTTGAATTAATTCTTCCTTTATGATTCATCCTGTGTCCATGTCATATACCTTATTAGAAAATAATGTCACACTGCTACATAATTTTATGTTATTAATTGCCAATTCTAATTTTTTGGCACTTTGTTTCTAGTTGGTAGCAAATGATTTATGGAAATGTAAAATAAAATGTCTTGAATTCTTTTCACCTGCAAGATAAAGACTGGCAAACCCTTAGAAAAGTAGACACTTTTGTGAAATTAACTAACGATAACATTTAGAAATGTTCAGATACGTGGCTAAGGACAGATGAAAGAGTACACCTTCTGATTTTATGTAAGTGAAAAATTAAATTTGTTGGATGACACATAGACTTAATAGCAGCGATTATTCCAAAAAGCCACGCATTTTCTCTTTGATCAACAATTTAATTTATCATTATCATGATTAACATTGTGATAGTAGAATTAGTGATAAGATAGCAGGTGTTATAGCAGGATGATGAATTGGATTACTTTACATTGTAATTGTGGTTTTTTTTTTTTTTTTTTTTTTTTTTTTGGTCTTTATTTTCCCATTGCTTCATTACAATTCCCCAACAGACTATAGGCTTTATACATCTGAAGCATCTGTATATTGTAGGTATTCTGACACTAAATATATATTGAATATATCTTTTTTGTTTTGCATAATAAGTGAGGAATTGGATAATTTGGTTATTGAAAACTATTAATGTAAAAGAAAAATGAGTCTATAAAACTAAATAAATGAAATAAAATAAGTGATACCAAGCTGAAGAAAATCTCTTGGTTGATACAACTTATTTATACTCATTATCAAATTGAATACCAAAAAGAATCCCCCCAAAAAATCACTATGGAGGAATTTTGTCAAACTGGAAACTAGATCATGTCACTCTTTTTTTTCCTTTATTTTAATTGTTGTTCTTGTACAGTTTTCTGTCTTTTACTCCCATCCCGGCCCACTTCCCCAGCCCATGTCACTCTTTTGTTATGGCTTTTCACTTCTTTCTATGAATAAAAGTATTTCCTTTTTATGGTGGCTTTCAAGGCACAACCTTTTACAATATCCCCTCTTCCTCCCTCTGCCGTAATTTTCCCTAGTCACGTGGCATCTTTGCAGTTTCTCCTTGATGCCAAGCATCTCCCAACTTTAGAGGCTTTTTATTTACCTCTCCCTAGAATACCTCTCCCAGTGTAACTGCTGGGGTAGCTTTATTACCTTTCTCAGCTTCTTTTCTTCTCAGTGTGACCTCTCCTAACTCCCCTGCATAAAATTACAATTGTTCTGTCCCATTTCACTCACACACACACACAGAAACATCGCTCAATATATTCCTCTCTTGCTTTATTATTCTTCAGAGTACTTAACACATAACACTCCATAATACTCCCAACCCTCTGGAGTAACGTGTTATTTATCTCTTGTATTCTTTTATCAAAATGTATAATCTAAAATTATAAAGATGTTTGTTTGGTGGTTTGTTGGTTGACCCCTGGGCATAGAACAGTGTCTGGGATGTAGTAAATTCACAATAAATGCCACTTTAATAAATAACCAAGTCAGTATTCACTTTAGAGTATCTAAAAATGCATATTTCATTCTGGGTATGTTCTGTCCCTTACAAGGCCATATATCAGTTTTGAAAGGCAAAGGTAACTTTTTGGGAAAGCTTTTCTCTAATTTTTTTCATTAATTTTTCTGTCATGAGATTTTCCCCACAAAGGTTTGTGTACTTCATGGATTTGTTGGATAATAGAAGTATTAGAAAATTGAGGTTAGTTCCACAGAATATAGCTTTATTCTAAAAGAAAACAATAATGCTGATTGATGAAATGCCCAGATAATTTCTTATTTTAGCTAAGAGTAAGTACCTTTCTAACAAAATAGCAGAAAGTGGACTGAATTGTTTACTTCTCTTCTCAGTTTTAGTCTTTTTGTTCGATTGTGCGCGATGACTGAGGGTGACTGTGATTTGCTTTACTCTCTGTTTTTCTTTTTTATTTTTTAAATAACAAAAGGACATATATTATGCATGACCCATGGACATGGTTAATGGTGTGAAGATGGCCTGAGGGTGGGGGTTGGGTGGAGAGAGAAAAGGCAAAAAATTGAGGCAACTGTAATAGCATAAATAACAAAATTTAAAAAACAATCAATGAGCTAAAATTAGTTTTTACTTTTTTGAACGGTTATATTTTGAATGATTATATAAAAATCTACATAATATCTTTAATTTTTTTCTGTCAGCCAACAAAGCCAACAAAGTCAACATAGTATTGACTATCTTTTCCTTTAAGAAAAAGTTTATCAACCCTGTTCTAGCTACTTGATATTAAATAAGAATCTAAAACTCATTAATAAGATAATATGAGTAGTTCCCATTGAGAACCCACAATGTGTTTAGCATTGTGATGTTATTTCAAGTCCTAAATATTTGTGCAAGTGTGATATTTTAATCACACTGTGAGTAAATAAAGGCTCAAAAATATAAATAATTTGGCTATGGACATAATAGCAGTTTCCCCAAAAGATTAGCCACCGATCAGCAATCAATCTTATTCTAGCAAACCCCAAAAAGTCCATCTCTTCTCAGTGTTCAAACAGTAACAAAAACAGCAGCTCCAACAGTAATGATAAGATTATACTAGTTAAGGGGCAAAAATAAGACCAAGAATAAATTATCAACTTCTTAGAGACTTTAAAATTTCCTGATGGGCAGTCCACTGCCTTAGTTTATAGAACTGTCTTATATTCTTTGCTCTGCTTCAGTAATACACAAAGTCGGATGGTGTTTGTCAGCTGGTTGCCAGGAAAATAAACAACTCTTGCCAATATCCAAGTATCCCATCCGGTGGTTGGGCATGACTCTGTGCTTCCCACATCTTACCACAACTGAAGGTGCATCTTGGTCTCTGAATGGTAGGCCATGGACAGAGACTCTGCTTCCAAAAGAGAGTCAGATGTTCCCATGTAAAGCCAACAAGAGTTGAATAGCACACCATAAGTATTTTGCAATATAGTGATCATGTCAACAATAGAGTTATACTGAATTTTTTGGATATTTTTGTTCTTGAGAGATATTACTTTGAGATATAACTTGAGAGAATAGACTGCATGTGTGTTCCTTTTATGGACAAAGACCAAATTAAGTAGGTCTCAGGTGTGAATTCACACTTGATGGTAATTTTTTTATTCAAATTATATAAAATTGGAAGTGCATGGTGAGTGACATGTGTGTTTGAAAGAGAACTGAAGGGAGAGTAGATGAGGAAAGTATTCAAACCATGCTTTTCACATTACCCTTTGTGAGATGTACAACTAACTTTGTTGTTCTATTGCAGTTGTTTCAGTTTTCTCCTGTTGCTCTCCCCTCCCCCACCCATCCCCTGCTCCCACCCTCAACAAGCTAGTCCTTAGGGCTCATACCAATTAGTTAAATTTCCCATATGAAAATGTTTTAAAAATATAAAAAATAATGTTTTATTGCAAAATTATACACACACACATATACATATACAAATATGTTCATACCCACACGCCTATGTATATATTTATTTACCTTTCCCTAACATAGACATTTCTTTTTCCCTTTTAAATTTAGACAATCTTTAAGTCTGTATCCTAGGAAATTACAGCATATCCAGTTTTTAGTGTATTGTGTTTACAATTCCTGCTGATTTTTCTGATTGAATTGCTTGCAGTTATTTAGCATTTGCTGAGAAGAATAGGTAGGGAGTCAGCTCAGAACATAACACTGCATATGAGTCACTGTCTAATGACAGAGGCAGCACTTGTCTGATATACAGTCCAAGACAAAGTGAAAAAAAGGAACAAAAAATGGAGATGATTTGAATTTAAGAGATATTGGTAAGATAGTTAAAAATACTGATAGGCAATTTCTGTACTATTTCCACAATTTAATGATGCAGAATAAAATATTTTTTCACTTATCTTTCCATTCCATGTTGTATTTACACAAGGATAGCAAAGGGAACACTCAGCTCATACTTTCCTAGTAGATAGATGCTTTCTCAGTCCAGGTTTCTTTCTTTTTTTTTTATTGTATTTTTTCCGTTATCATTTAAGTATAGCACCCTCCCCACCCCCTGCAATCACCACACTGTTGTCCATGTCCATAAGTCTTTTTTTTTCCTTTTTGATCCATCCTTCCACCCCATTAACTTCCCCTGCTCCACAATAGCTGTCATTCTGCTCCCTATCTGTGAGTCAGTATCTATTTTTCTTCCTAGTTCAGTTTGTTCATTAGATTCCACATATGAGCAAAATCTTACGGTTTTTGTCTATGACTGGCATATTTCATTTACTACTTAGCATAGTGTTCTCTAGGTCCTCCCATGCACAAAGGGTGCGTTTTTCTTCTTTTTATTTCTGTTTTACAGATAAGTAGTGTTCCATAGAAATGTCCTATAGCTGTTTTATCCATTCATCTATTGATGGGCATTTAGGCTACTTCCATATCTTGGCAATTGTAAATAATGCTGCAATGGACACAGATGTGCTTATATTTTTTTGAATAGCATTTTGAGTTTCTTTTAATATATTCCCAGCAGTAGGATCACTAGGTTAAAAGGCAGATCCGTTTTTAATTTTTTGAAGTATCCCGATAGTGTTTCCACAGTAGCTACACCAGTCTGCATTCCCACCAACAGTACAAAGAGGTTCCTTTTTTTCAACATCTTCACTAGCACTTGCTGTTTGTTGGTTTATTGATGATAGCCATTCTGACAGGTATGAGGTGCTATCTCATTGTGGGACTACATCAAGCTAAAAAGGTTTTGTACAGCAAAGGAGACCATCAACAAAATAAAAAGACAATCCATGGAATGGTAATTCTAGTTTTTTTTTTAAGTGCTACCTAGTTACTGGATTTTTTGGATAATAAATATTAGGTGGATTAATATAAATTTAATAAAGCGAAATGTTTTGAATTTGTATTGAAATCATAAGGGAACTAATACACAAAAATGGTAATTTTTTGGAGATCTCCTAGCAGAGCTGGGACTTTCCCAACAAAAAGAAAGAGGAGCATAAGGAAATATTCACCAAATCCAGTCAAATATCTCTTTAACTAAAAGTTACATTATCAGCTTTAAACCCTATGCAATCTGTCCAGAAAGTATCCATCCATGTGCTGTGAAAAATAACAGAAATTTATTGAAGAAGATACAAGATACAAGAAACATTGTGCATAGGGCAAATGATGTCTCAGTTCCCTACAAAGTAAGCATATTGGGACCTCATAGTGTTCTCTCAATCTCCATCAGCTACCCTGTTATATTTTCCTGAATCTCACCAACAGTCTGAAATCTCTTCCCTTTCGTAGTTAATTTTAATTTTGGGAAAAACCAGAAGTGGAGGGGTGACAAATCTAGGTCATAGGGGTCTGAGTCACCTGGGTGATTTGATGTTTTGCCAAGAAAACTCTGACATGATGCATATGCAGGCAAATTGTTGTGATGAAGCTTCCAATGACCAGTTGCCTGTAGCTGCAGCCTTCTGATTCATCCAAATAGTTCCCATGGAGAAATTGTTGGGAACTGCCCTGCCTGGTTTCAGAAGCTGTAACCCCCCTTGCTAAGGCTGAGCGAAGGACCTTGGGACCGTAAACCACTTAGGAGACAAAGCTTATCTTCCTTGCAGGGGCTCCACCTCTGCCCCCTTGCTCTTCACCCTGCTTGACCCTGGACTGATGACTGGTTAGCCAATGACAGGTAAGATTCCTCAAAAGACTGATAACCTAAGACAGGCACGGTCGTGATGGGCCCTCAGGGAAGAACTCGGGGGGCTGTAGAAAAGGGGGTTATGGACCCTTGCCCCTCAGCTTTGACACAGCTGGAGTCCTCATTCTATCTGCAAGGAGTCTCCTAATCTCTTGGCTGCCTTACTTTCCCTGCCTGACTTAAGCCTGAAACAATGCCTTAAGCCTGAAACAACACTGGTGGTGGGTGGAGCCCTGTGCTGGAAAGGGCAGGTTCCCTAGGGTGATCTGGCCTAAGAAAGAATGCATAAAATCCTATGAAACCTACTATGCTAATACCCTCAATTTAAATCATAAGGGTTCAACCAGGAAGTGAGTTTGTTTCTCAAAGTTTTATGGCCCTTTAACTATCTGACCCTGACTCAGAATAAGCCCTCAGAGTTCTTTGAATGTTATCTATTGTTTAATCATTTCTGCCTGACAATGATTGATGAGCTTTACGTATATACCCTGTATTCTTTTGCAAATTGAACCCAATAAAAGCTTGTCAAGGCAAGGGTTGAGGTGCTCTTCTCTTGAGAGAGCAGCCCCGCCATCCCTTTTCCTCCACAAGACTCAGTAGTCTGTGTGAATTTGTCTCATCTCATCCATAACCCCACGGACCCCGGGAGCCAGGATCCACGTCAGAAATGGTCAAGCTTAACACAAAATTTGATGCAGATTCATTACTCTATTCACTCAATTTTCAATGCAACAGTCACACAGTACACATGCTCACTCAACAGCATTTACCACCCTCACTGATCAATACAGCGGAGTCATTGTCGTTCATGCATGCGCATTCCAGTTTAGTCTCTTCAACTGGCAGGTTAGGCTGATGCAAACTGTTCTTGTTATATTAACATGGTTGGAGCTTTTCCAGATAGACATCATATTTAACAAATGCCCATACCTAAAAGGTAGGCCTAAGAATATAATATTTTACAAATGACATTTAGGTATCTATTTACTTTTAGGATAGGAGAAAGTTTAAAATATAGATGAACAATTGTAGGAGTTATTAGAGTGTTGGTATGCAGTAGAGTTGAAAATAACTGCCAAGATAAATTGTTGGACATTTGTGGCACCTAAAATTGTCACCTAAATCCAATGAACTATAAAATATTTCCCTTTTAGGTAAAACCTGTGTTCTTGAATTCGTCTTTGAAGTCTAAAAATAAAATCTTGTGTCCTGAGTCTAAATTGTTAAGGTATCTCAGTAAAACTTTTCTTATAAAATAAAATTCACTAGAGTTCTAGTTAATATTAGAATTCCTTTTCTCTCTTAACAGTATGCTATGTTTAGAACCTTGAGAAGTACTACTGAATATACCAATAAAATACTGCCTTTGGCTATAAGATGTTCAGCAAAAAAGAGGTCAACTAACCTACTATATGCTCTGAAATGTACAGTGCCCCGCTAGACTGCATAACCAACCCCAATGCAGCTCTGAAAGTCATTTTTATTCTCCTTTAAGATTAAAGAAAAATTCTGTAGTGAATTCCATCTTTTTTTCCTTTAGGCCCATTGCATGCTAACAGCAAGGACAATTTTCACATTAGACCGTGTAGCGTGTGGAGGAGGGAGACTGTTTTCCTGAAATACATATCATTAAAACTTTGTTAATTTTATGACTTCAACAACCTGTCAGACTGTTTAAACATGTCGAAGTAGCTATGAAGGCATTGATTTTGTTTCTTTCTCATAAGCACTGTTGAAAAAGGGGGGATTTTTCCACTTAGTTTCAAGTAGAGTTGCAGCCCTAATGTTGGCAATAACTTTGTAGACCCTCTTATATTGAGGTTTCCTCATTTTTATCCAATAAGAAAATCAAGATCCAAAGACTTAGAGAAGATAGCAAGTATTTTAATTAGAACACAAAACTGGAATCTGAGTAATTTGACTTCCACTCATCTGTTTATATGTTAACCACTCTGCTACCAAGTTGTGATACAAGGGGTGTTTGGAAGAATATAGAATAATTATCTTCCATGTTTTCAGATCCAAGGTTCTTTGTGAAATTTACCATCATTTTGCTGGCATGCACTTCTAAGAGCCATTTACCTGAAAAATATTTTTCCCTCATTGTTAGCAAATAAAATTTGCATTTTTGATTTCTATTCTGTGGCTATATTATTGCTATGCATACATTACTTAGCTACCGAGTGTTAAAATATGAAAAATGAGATTACTACTAATGTTACTATAAATATGAGAAAACAGTAGTATAGACTATATAAAAATAATAAAAAATCATCTATTAAGATATGTAATACATCTTAAAATTTTGGTTGCTCTGTCTTCTCAATTGTGTGTTTCTTAAGGAACAATGCACAGTTTTGTTTTTTTTTTCTATTCATTTGTTTTGTTTTTTGGACAATGTGTAAACTGAAAAATATCCTGGAAGGGTATTATGGCCCACTGAGAAGTTATTCTGCAATTCTATATACAATATACAATAGCACAGTCCACTGAGTGTATAGGCCAGCCAGAGATAATGCGGAGCTTATTGCTTATTAAAGTATATTGCCATTTACTTTGACTTGACAAACTCTATTCTTCAAGGGTTTTTTTTCTGCCTTTCTTTTACCCTCTTGACAGGTAATGATTTCAAAAGATCTATTAGATATTATATGCATAATGAAAGTGCAAAGCTTGCTGTCAGGTACAATAGACTGCAGTTTTTATTTGAGATCTCAAAGTTATACAGTGTCATAGGTACCTGGAAGGTCAGTGAGGACTGTGCCTGTGTCCTGTCTCCTTCCTTTGGCAGATATTAGCAAAGTTACTTGAATAATGCATAACAGTTTTCTCTTCTGTCTTCCCCTGATCTTAAAGGTCAGTATATTCTTCCATAAGCAGAAGGTCAATGATGTTCTCTATTTTAATGCTTTACATCCTATTCATTGTTATGCACTTTGTAAGTCTGAAGTAATATAGAATAATAAAAATTGGCTCATTAATTTTTCTTATAAATAGACATTATAGTGTTAAAGAAGAATTCTTTTTTTTTAATTTTTATTTTCATTGTTGATCTTGTACAGTTTTCTGTCTTTTATTCTTATTCTTAAAGAATAACAACTTTAAGATATCAGCCATCTTATTATTTTCATTTGTTTTCATTCTCTTCTATATACATAATACTTCTTTATATCATCACAAGATACACCAAATATTTCTTTCTGTCCTTAAAATTTTGCTCTTAATTATTATGAATAGCACTGATAATTAGTCTTTTACTGTCTGTGGACAGTGTTACCATTTCAATGCACAAAGCTCTATTTAATGTGCTCTCAAATGTTGGACATTTTTTTTCTAGTATTGCTAATAATAATGGAATAAATGTGTTCATGCATACTGTTTGAAATTCTATTGAATTATTTCTTTAGTGTCAAATACTATAATCACAATGATTTAAAAAGGAATGTACACTATAAGATTTTGCTATAAATTATCATAATTATTTCCAAAAGATCTGCATGAAATTGTAATGCCATCAGCTCTGATTGAAGATGCCAGTTCCATGACAACTATGTCCATTCAGTGTGACTGTTTCTGTTTTGCTTGTGATAATGTTCCAGGTTCTCTTATTTGCAATTTTTTTTGATAATTTGCAGAATATAGTATTGGCATAAAGATTTACCATACTAACTTTCTTTTATATAAATTCTATATAACCTTTTATATACTTGTATTAAAATCCCTTTTTTTTCTGACAAATGTTTGAACTATTACATCTTAATTATTATCTTTCTATTTTTACATTTACAAGGCCAAAGTTTAAAAATTATATGTTTAAATTTGTCAATTTTGTTTTTTGTGATTTTTTCTGACTTCAGTGCCAAGAAATTCAATATTGCTTCACATAGCTAACTGTGTTCCTTATATTTTAGGAGCTTTTTTATGCAGATCTAACAAGTGCTTGATTTTTGCCTGGTTCATGGTGCCATGGCATATAATCCACCTTGCCCATTACACCTCTCTTTAAGTTTTTATTCAGTTTTATTAACTTTTCACTGTTTAAGTAACGCTTTTAAAGCTATGGTTTTAGAATTCTCATTATCTATTTTCAAATATTTTTCCAGAAAATTATTTTCTTAGAGTTTGTTTTTGATCATGTATTGTTGAGGTCTTTTATAAAATTAATTGAAGAGAAATCATGGGCATTTAAAAATGATACATAGTTTAGGGTAAAAATTTGATAAATATTTAATCAAATATAATGTATTTTCCTTTAGGTCCTTATGTAATATCTATTATAATATTTACAAGTTAAAACTGGGATGCAATCTTCCTTTTAGTTTTTTTCCAACTTTTCTTTTTGGATGTTTATTACTTTTGTATTTAAGATTTTATCGGATTAATTAAAACATTCATGCTTGTTAACATTAATCATCATATTTTTATTAAATACCTAATTTTCACAAACAATTACACAGAACTTTGGCTTGCACAAATTATTGCTATACATATTTAATTTTTGTTGAATTTATAAATTAGCCTGGCTATTATTTTCTATTCATTCTTTTGTATTTTTATGACATTTTGAGACTCCATTGCAAGTCACAAGTTATTGGGAATTTTTAAACTATTGATGAGCTTTAATTTATTGTCTTTGCTCATTCTGTTTTTCACTTGTAAATTTAAGCCATAATCATTTTATCTACTGCTATTGGACTGTCATCTTATTTATTTTTATTTAAACATGTGAGTTCTTATCAGTGTGGCTCAGTTAGCTGGAGTGTTGTTCCAGACCCTGAAAGGTCATGGGTTTAACCTTTCAGGGCACGTACCCGCTTTGAGTTTGATCTCTCATCGGGGCATGTGTAAGAAGGCAACCAATCGATTTTTCTCTCTCACATTGATGTTTCTCTCTCTCTATCTCACTCTCTCTCTCTCTCTCAAGCTATGAAAAAAATGTCCTTCGGAGAGGGTAAATAAAATAAAATAAAAGAGTGAAACTCCCTTTCAAATTTTTTAATAATGCACAATTATATGTTGTTTTAATATTTTACAACTTTTTGAATGTAAGTGTTATTTTAGCATTATTGTGATAAACTTGTTATTCAATGATTTTTCTTGTCATTATCCATAGTAGTCACAATTACACCACTCCTATGTTATTTTTTTAATACTGAATTATTAATGGCTTGAAACACCTTACTCTATATTCCATTTCTGCTATATATCATAAAATTAAAAAAACTAGAATTATGATTTAGACTTGTTACAGATCTGTTTAGACCCTACATTCTCTCATTTACATATCAGCTGCCAATTTTCAAAATTGGGAATAGGAGAGTGCATCAGCTATTCTAATTATTTCAAAATCTTGTTCCAATTTACATATAATTTATATAGTAAAAATACAAGTTTAGTGAGTTCTGAAAATGTCTATCTACATATAACTAGTACCCTAATAAAGATATAGAATATTTTCATTTACTCTAGAAAGTTTCCTCATTCACTTTCCACTCAATTTTCACCCTATGAGGCAAATACTCTTCTGATTCTTATCAACATTGCTATTTTTGCCTATTCTAAAACTTTATATAGATTCATACTGTGTGTGTTCCTTTGTGTTGGCTCTATTTTGCTCAACACACTGCTCTGAGATTTATCTGTGCTATTGTGTGTATCAGTAGTTTGTTTACATTTGTTGTTATGTTGCATTCCATTGTTTGTCTTTTCTTCTATTTAAGGATATTAGAGTTGTTACCAGTTTGGGCTATTTTGAATAAAGTTGCTATGAGCCTTTTTAAACACTTCATTTTTTTGGGGGGAGGGGGTGTCCTGTGGATTCATATCTCTCAGGTAAAAACCTAGAAATAAAACTGCTACATCATAGTATATGTGTATATTTAACTTTCCTTAAGTAGTTGTACCATTTTACAGCTCTTGATGTAATATAAAAAGTTTTAATTTCTCCATGTCCTTATTGACACTTAAAAGTGTGATATTCTTTTGTTTTTCAATTTTTCCATTGTTGTTCAAGTATAGTTGTCTTCATTTTCCCCCCACCATTATCCCCTGCCCCACCCACCCCCACCTCCCATCGAAACTACCTCCTTTGGCTTTGTCTATGTGTCCTTTATACATGTTCCTTGACCACCGTTCTCCTTTCCCCCCACTATTCCCTCCCCCTTTCTTGTGGTTACTGTAATTTTGTTCTTTATTTCAATGTCTCTGGTTATATTTTGCTTGTTTGTTTGTTTTGTTGATTAGGTTCCACTTATAGGTAAGATCATGTGGTATTTGTCTTTCACTGCCTGGCTTATTTCACTTAGCATAATGCTCTCCAGTTCCATCCATGCTGTCTTGAAATGTAGGAGCTCCTTCTTTCTTTCTGTTGTGTTGTATTCCATTGTGTAAATATTCTTGATATGTGTTGTAGATGCTAGTGAATTTTATTCTTATTTTAGTCAAGTTCAATACATTTTACCAAAGGAGATAGAGAAAAGAGATATCTTCTATGTTTTACTCACTAACCTTTCTAACTGCCCCATTATTTTTTAAACATTAAAGAATAGATAGAAAAACAAACTGTAGTTTGTACACATAAAGTACAAAAGGATAATTGTGTGACTAATTTATTGTTATAAAGTGAAGCTTATGTAAGCAATATTATAGAAGCCCCTCTTGCTACACCTCAGTCATTCTGCTCTCCCTTCCTTCCTGAAGATAACCGCTACCCTACACTATCCTAACTTAGAACCGTGCTATCTAGTTTTGTTGGCTTTTACTTTGAATGTTATAAAAAACAGTAGTCTTTCTGTTTGACTTCAACAAAAAGTTTGAGTGTCACTCATATTATTGCGTGGAACTATAATTCACTAATTTTAATTTTTTAGTTGTGTACTTATTTATCTCTTCTGAAGAAGATTTGAGTTTCTGCTACTGTGAATAAAGTTTCCATGAACTTTCTTAAACATGTCACTTGGCTCATGCATTTCTGTTGCATACCTACCTATGAAAAGAATTGCTGGGTCAGAAGGTAAGTATACATTCCACTTTATAGTTAATGAGAGAGTTTTGTAAAATTGTTTAACCAAACTACAATAGCAGAATTTGTGAAACCCAGTGCTCCATGCCCCTGTCAAAATGTGACAGTTTAAATAATTTTCATTTTAGCCATATCAGTGAAGGAGTTCACATGTTCTGATTACTAAAATGTTAGTTTCCTTTTTCAAAGTTCTAGGAAAACTTTGAACATCCTTCTGTTTATAATTCCATTGCATATATTTCTATTCAGTTTTCAGTATTTTTAATTAATTCATAAGAGTTGTTTTATATTATTTTAAATATGAGCACATCGTTACATTTATTGTACTTAGCTTCTCCCACTGGGTAGCTAACATTTTCATTGTATTGGTAGTGATTTTGGTCAGTTAAGTCTTTCTCTTATGATCAGTGCTCTTGCATTCATTTTCAGAATCCACTTCCTTATTCAAAATCATATGAATAGTTCCTGTGTAGCCTTCTAAAAGCTTAATTAAAGTGGTCTGCATATTAGATATAGAGTTCACAAGGAATTGATGGATGTGTGAAATCTGAAGCTGGAGACTGGTATCCTTTCCCTATACTGACATTTAATTTTTCAAGTAACCACTTATTATTGAAATGATTGTCTTTTATACACTTATTATAAAGCAAGTCTCCATATGTAAGTGGGTCCATTTTTGACATTCTATATCTTAATTTGCTTTTAAAGTTCAATTTTAGTCCAAAACCATAATATCTTAGTTACTGCAGCTTTATAATAAATTTCTACTTCTTAGAGGAAAGCTCTTTTCTTCTTCATGAGTCTTAGCTATTCTTGCCTGGTTACACTGACAAATAAATTTTAGAATTATACTGTTAAGCTCTGCACTCTCACTGCACATAAACAAAACAACACAAACATGATATTTAAGTTTTTTAATTTAAAGTTAATTGAAACTCCATCACAATTTGGGAACATTTATATTTTTAATATCAAATATTATAATTCGATACTATTTTTATTTACTTATTATTTTTGATATTAAGAAATTATGTTTTTGATGTAGTATCTAGCAACTGTGTTCAAATTACTTGTGAATTCTAAAACTTATCAAATGATTCTAGATAATCATGTTATCTGAATGTTTCATCAAGGCACATCATAATTACATTACCTAAGATTAAAGATAAGGAGAGAATTTTAAAAGCAACAAGAGAAAAGTAGACAGTTACCTACAAAGGAGTTCCCATAGGACTATCAGCTGATTTCTCAAAAGAAATCTTGCAGGCAAGAAGGGGCTGGACAGAAGTATTCAGAGTCATGAAAAGCAAGGGCCTACAACCAAGGTTACTCCATGCAGCAAAACTATCATTTAGAATGGAAGGGCAGATAAAATGCTTCCCAAATAAGGTCAAGTTCAGTCATTTCTTCATCACCAAACCCTTATTAAATGAAATGTTAAAGGGATTTATATAAGAAAAAGAAGACGATCAAAACTATGAATAGTAAAATGACAGCAAACACAATTATCAACAACTGAACTTTAAAAAAACAAAAAGAAAAACAAACTAAGCAAACAACTACAACAGGAACAGGATCACAAAAATGGAGATCACCTGGAGGGTTATCAGAGGGGAGAGGTGGGGAAATAGTGGGGGAAAAGGTACAGGGTATAAGCATAAATAGTAGGTAAAAAATAGGTAGGGGAGATTAAGAATAGTATAGGAAATGGAGAAGCAAAAGAACTTATATGTATGACCCATGGACATTAACTAAGGGTGGGGAATGCTGTTGGGAGGGAGGGTGCAGGGTGGAAGGGAATAAAGGGGGGGGGATGGGACAACCGTAACAGCATAATCAATAAAATATACTTAAAAAATGAAGAGAACTTTTTTCTTTTTTTCCAATTTTCTCATAGTATTTTTACCTTGCTTTATTGTATTATCTAGAAGATTCCACATACTATTTCCATTAGCATGATATTTATCAAGCATCTTTGTCTTATAACCAATATCAGAAGGAAAATGTCCAATTTCTTATCATTAAATATGATTGGGATGTGTTTTGTTTCTGTGCTATGAAAAAAGTAGGGTTTCTTTAGTGTGGTATTATATATTCTTAAATAGTACTTGTAAGATTAAACCATTGAAGCTGTAGTTTTGGGGTTTTTTTTGTTTTATTTTTCTGTGGGAAGGATTTTTGTTATAGACTAACATTGTTTAATAAATATAAATTATTTTGAGTTTTTATTTCTATATCAGTTTTGATGTTTTTCTAAAAATTTGTTCATTTTATCTACATTTTCTAATATAATGGCAGGAAGTCATTTGTTATATAGTGTGACCATATTTTCAAAGTCTATCGAACGTCACAGTTTTCATGATCAAGGCTAAAATAATTTATCAATTTCATTACTTTAAAAAATCTTTGATATTGTTAAGTCTTTTTATTGCACATTTTATTATTTTATTTTATTAAATTCACTTATTTTTTATATGCTCTTTTAAACTATATTTGTGTTAAGTTTTCTGTGTGTTTTTCTTCTTTTCTTGAGATAATCTCTTGATAATTGCATTTCAAGACATCTTTCAGTTCTAAGATATTAATTTAAAGGTATAAATATCCCTCTACACACAGCATAAGTTACATTCTATTCATTTTTATTTATTGCTTTGTATTATATTCTATTCAAAACTGCTTTCATTTTTTAGTGATTTCTTCTTTGATATGTGAGGTATTTCTCCATTTATTATTTCAACTTTGGGGGATTTTCTGCTTGCTATACCACAGAAAGTATCCAGCCATGTACTATGAAAAATAGCGACATTTATTGAAGAAGATGCAAGGTACAAGAAACATTGTACAGAGAACAATGTAGCCATAGTCCCCTTCAAAGTAGGTACCTTGTGACTTCACACAGTTTTCTCAATCACCATCAGCTGCTCCATCATATTTTCCTGAATCTCATCAACAGTTTGCAATCTCTTTTCTTTCAAAGGTGATTTTTGTTTTGGGAAAAGCCAGAAGTCACAGAGAGTCAAATCTGAGCTCTAAGGGGCTTGAGTCACTTGAGTGATTTGATATTTCTAAAAAAAAAATCTCTATGAGATGTTATGCATGAGCAGGCTCATTATGTGATAAAGCTGCCAATCACTAACTGCCCATAGCTGAGGCCTTCTGAATCATCCAAATAGTTTCCACAGAGGAATGTTCAAACAACACAAAATTTGATGCAGATCTGTTGCTCTACTTAGTTATTTTTGTTTGTTTGTTTACCTTTTTATACTCTTTTTTATTGCTGTTCAAGTACAGTTGTCTCCATTTTCCCCTCACCACACCCCCTTTTGCAGTAGTGGTTTGGTGGAGGCGTATTCTTTCGGTCTTCTTTTGTCTAGGAAACTCCCTATTTCTCCTTCCATTTTAATTGAGGGCCTCACTAGGTAGAGTAGTCTTGGCTTCAGGCTTTTGCTTTTTATTACTTGGAATATTTCATGCCATTCTCTCCTGGTCTGTAGTATTTCTGTTGAGAAATCAGCTGTTAGCCTTATTAGGAGCTCCCTTGTATGTTACTTCTTGTTTTTCCCTTGCTACTTTTAAGATTCTCTATTAAAAAAAAAAAAAAAAAAAACTGGCATTTTAATTATGATATGTCTTGGAGTGGGCCTGTTTGGTTCATCTTGATTAGGATTCTCTGTGCTTCCTGAGCTTGCATGGCTTTTCCCCTCTCCAGGTTTGGGAATTTTTCTGTCACTATTTTTTCAAACAGGTTTTCTACCCCATTTCTTCTCATTCTGGTATTCCTATGATTTGAATGTTGTTGCATTTCATGGTGTTTTGCAGTTCCCTTAAGCAATCTTCATATTTTTTTAGTCTTTTTCTGTGCAGCTGTTCTACCTGGGTATTTATTTCTCCCTTGTCTCTAAGCTGGCTAACTGGGTCCTCTGCTTCATCTCCATGCTTGTAATTCCTTCTAGTGTATTTTTTTTTTTATTTCAGAAATTACATGCTTCATTTCTTCCTAGTTCTTGTTTATAGTTTCTATTTCCTTGTTCATACTGTTGTAATTACCCCTCACTTCCTTATAGTTGTCTGTGAGTTCCTTGAGCATTCTTATAACGATTCTTTTGAATTCTTTAATAGATTGCTTGCCCCATTTCACTTAGCTCTTTTACTGGGGAGTCCTCCATTCCTTTTGATAGTGAGTTCTCTCTTTGTCTCCCCATTTTAGGTGACTCTTTTTAATTGTTTCTGTGATTCCCAATGCTCTACTTTGCCAGCTGTCTTTGCAGGGTGAACTTCTGTGGTAGCAATTCTGTGGGACTCTTCGATCTTTTTGTCTGGATGCTCTAGGCTTGCCCTTTCTTCTGTGTGTGTGTGTTCTTTTGTTGTACTGGGGCTTTACCTGTTGGTGACTCCTTTGTTGGTGAGTTCTCCTCTCCAGTGGGTTTACTGGTGCTCATAATTCCCATCTTGTCTTGCACATGACCAGGGGCAGGGAAAATGTGAAATGGAGTAAGACAGTGGGAGGATATTCTATGGGATTTAAAGTACTAACAAGTAGAGAATGGATAGGAGGTTCTTTGGACAAGCACAGCAATAACCATGATATTTCACCCAACTTGCCACTTTTTATAAAAGGTGAAAAAGAGATAAGGCTCTTATTTGAAGGGAAAAAGAATGTGAGCTTACTTTAGACAGCAGAGTTCTTATGTGGAGTTAGATGGTAAGGGATAAAAATTTGACATAGTGTCTGAGAGTATAAAGTTAACTACAACTGTAATTAAGCTCAGAAAGATGGCAAAATAGATTAAGACCAGGGTAGGGTGCTGTGTGTGATTTGGAATAACAATAATATGATTAGAAATATATAATCATCTGTTTTTTAAGGTCCTCTATAACCTTTGGCTTCCAAACTTTATGTCAGCTGGAGTTCTGTTGGCTGTTCACTCTGTTCCTAGGAAGATTTGCTAGGTGTCCCAGTTGGGTGCATGAACAAGTAGGTTCAGCTCCCACACACCTCACCTCCGTCTTCCCCTGTAGGTAATGTTAACAGATCTTTGGCCTTTTTCCATAAATCAAATTTCTCAGTCATTTTGAATGAACAGCCACACAGTACACTTACTCACTCAATGGCGTTTACCACCCACACTGACTAGTTTTAGTCATCAGTGATGACTAGAGTCATCACTGTTCATGAATGTGTGTTCCAGTCCACTCTCCTGGGCTACCAGGTTACACTGATGTCATGCAAACCATTCTCATCATAATAACAATGGCTGGACCTTTTCCAGACAAACTTCATGTATCTATCTTAATTTCACTTTTGTCAGAAAATATGAGTTGAAGCTTTTGAAGTTTCTTGAGATTCTTTTTAAAGCCCACACACTGCTATATGCTAAAAGTTGGTAAATGTTTAATTTTAAATGTGCATTTGAAAAGAACAGGTGTACTGAATTTGTTTAATGTGTTGTTTTTGTATTTTAATTAAATGAATTCTATTGATCTTATACTCAAAAGTTTTTATCCTTCTTTATTTTTTGTCTCTTTGTTTTGTTAATTATTGACATTTTTTTTAAACATAATGATTTGTATGTTTTTGCTTTTAATTCTGTCAGTTTTTGCTTCATCATTTTTGGAAAATGTTATTAAATACATACAAATTTAGAATTTTATATTTTCCTGATGAATTGGACTTTTTCTTACTGTTCAATGACTGTACTTCTAGTAATACTCTGTGCTGTAGTTCATTTATTGTTTGATAGTAATACAGCTACCTAAGCAAGAAACATTATGTTTTTAGTATAAATAATACTTATTTAGACTTTGCTACATTAAAAAAAATATTTGTATTATTCTCATTGCTTCCTCTGCCCGTTCTGAGACGTTATTTTCTGCCTGAAAAACACACCTCCCTATCATCTCCTTTGGTGAAGAGCAGCTGGAGCCAAGCTCTGTTGAGTCAGCACATTTCCTCCCAACAACGAAGGTTTTCGGAGCCAACTGTCCATCTAAATGTCACTCCCTCCAAGGTAGTCAGTCCTTTTCCTAATTACAAAATGTCCCTCTTCTTCATTTCTCTCTTCCCTTATGTACTGTTCCCATGTGTGATACTCTTTATATTTATTAGTTCCAAAGCATAGCAATTATCTCTTTTAAATTGCTTTTTTGCTGTTATTTTACTTTTTTCTCTCTGGGGTTACAGTTACTAATTTGGTTGACTTTATTTTTTTTTTATTTTATGGGTCAATAAACATTTTCTATAAGTGGCCAGGGAATATACATTTTGGGCTATGTGGACTACATAAGTTGTCTGTCACAAAACCTGGCCACAAAAATATGGCCTGTGGGTGATCATTTGCCAACTTTGTAAGCACATTGCCTGCTGTTGTTTCTCACTCTCCACTGCTAATTTCCATTCTGCTGTCTCTCCACATCTCACTGTGTATTTATCTTTACCTATTTAAACATTACAGGTGATAAGTAGATGGATAGATAGACATTTTTAGCTTTTCATTTCCTGTATTTTGGCCAGGATTTCTGTATCTTTACAGTCTCCAATGGGTGTAATATGAATTGATTAGAAATTTGACCTTATGTCAGAAAGTCAGTGAATAACACAGGAACTCCAGAATCTGGCTTTATTGATGATATGACAGTAAAGCAAAACACATTTTAGAAAACAAATACCTGTGCTAACACTGCTCAGATGTGACTAAGTGAAAGAACTGTCACCTAGATGTCTCTCGGAATCTGATGTGATGAATGAAATTCTTTGTCGTCAATATATAAACATGGCAGCACCTGTTCTGAATAAAAATCTTGTACTTCTCTCTCTCTCTCTTCAAAGGCAACCTTAGGAAACATTGGGTCTTAAAATATTCAATATTGAATATTGAATGTTGAACTAAGCATGTAATTTCAAACTATTTTAAATTTTAAATTGAATCTGTCATTTTATTGATCCTATGTCATTTCTATTGCTCTTTTTAAAAAAGTAAAATTATTCCACTTAAATGAGTAAAATATTTTTCAAATATAGCACACATTAAAATGGGGAATTGACATTGCGGTGGACTGAATGTTTGTAGCCCCCTAAAATTCTTACGTTGACACTCCCATCCCCAAATTGATGGTATTTGAATGTGGAGCCTGGGAGGTGATTAGGTTATGCAAGTAGGACCTTCCTGAATAGGATTAGCAGCCTTAAAGTAATAGACATGAAAAAGAACATTTTTCCCATTGTCTTGTGAGAATACAGCAAAAAAAAAGTGACTATCTGCATGCAAACCAGAAAAAGGGACCTTTACCCCGAACCTCGAACCTGGTGGCATGAGGCATTAGTATAAATAACTTGATTTTGGAAATCCCAGCCTCCAGAACTGAGAAATTAATGTTTTTATTTAAGCCACTCAATCTATGTTATTTTGTTATATCAGCACAAACTGACTAAGACAGACATGTAATTAAAAGTGCATATCAAAGGATTTATTTCTCACTTCTCTGAATGTTGTCCCATTTGAAAGAGGATTCATTAATCTCATGTCATTTGAAGTAAACAGGTGATTAGAAAGAGCTAGTAGCAGTAGAAATATTTTTCTACTCTGTTTTCAATTTTCAAAATTCTAACAAGCTTGGTCTGAGATCGATGAGAACTGCCCACTGCTAAGGTCAGTGTGGCCTAATTAGTTTTGCTACATTGCCACTGTAATTTTGCTTGACATGACATTGAGGAGAAGCTCGGAAGACAATCAGCATTTAACAGCCATTATGAGCATTAGTTACACCTAGTGACAGATTAATTAGCAACTCTATGCACAACTTGATATCAATGGAGAGAAAAACTCTGATGCCAAGTTCCCTCATAAAATTATCAATGATGTCTCCCTACTTAAAATTTTCTAACTCATGAAAACCTTTCAATAAAAAATCTGTGTGCCTTACCTGATTGTATGCACACTTGGTTGATTGCAACTTTGGGTGATGATATGATCTAGCAATTTGTCAAAGTCCACAGTATTAAACTCCTTTCTGGTTCTACATGTGCCACAGCAATCTCTTATTTTGGTGAATTGAAGAAAGTTACTTTCATGATAAATTTAACATCTGTGTAGTGACCATATTTTCTTCCAAGAATCTATTTAGAGAAATATTCTGGGACATTGAATTTTCTTTAAGCATATATTAAGAGATTTTAGTCAGATATTTTGCTCAAAGCTAAAGTGATGTCAAATTATCTTAGTTTCTTGAGATCAGTTTTCTCTGGAAGATATCAGAAAGAATTTATCTAAATTCCAAAATTTGTTCTATTTTCCACAAACCCTGTTATTAATTTACTTCATTAGGTTGACCTGTAAAAATTTATGATTCATAAAATATTGTTCATTTATATCTAGAAAGAGGGCAAGGGAGGGTGAAAGATAGAGAGAGAAACATCAATGTGGGGTTGCTTCTCACATGCTCCAAACTGGGGACCTGGCCCCCAACCCAAGCATGTGCCCTGACTGGGAATCAAACCAGCGACCCTTTGGTTCCCGAGCCAGCACTCGATCCACTGAGCCACATCAGCCAGGGCTAATTCATAATACATTTATTTTTTATTATTTACTTACCCTTTAGATATTAAAATAGGTTTTATTTAAATTCTGAAATGATCCTTATTTTTTCCAAGAACTCTTCTATAATAAAATTTTTAAAAATTTGATTCTTCTGTTGATGTTTAAATGATTTCTTTTCACATTTCTTTGTGATAATCCCTTTGTACATTTAACCACAATCTTGTCTCTGGCTATAGCTTTCCCCCCCAAAGAAGTGAAAAAATAAATTTCTATTGATGGGTTTTTCTTAAAGCATCTAACAATGTTTTCATTTGTGCTAAGCTTTCTTATGGAACTATACAGTTGAAAGTTTCCCTTTAAATACTTCAAATATCTGCTGACTCATAATGATGGGAAACAAAATAAAAATTACTAAATCAGTCCATTTATGTCACACAGGGCAATGTAACACTCTCTCTCTTGCTTCATTACATATGGTCACTGTGACAGTCCAATGGTAGGGAAACTTGACTCTTATACTGATAATACTGAAATGACGTAAGTGAGTGATTAACTGCCATTCTCCTAAAACTATTAACTGCAATGAACCACTGGCCAAACACTGATTTCCTTTTTAAAATTCTATAGGATGTTGCTATTTTAATCTGTAATACCACTTGGGAAATTTTAAGCACCATCCCTTAAGAAATTATCCACACAAGTGTATTTGATTATCTTCCCCTGTGGTGCAGGAGAACCTTTTTTCACAAAGCAAAGAAAGTACATATTAGTGTTATTTTTTGTAAATAGTATTTATTGAGGTGCAATTTATATGTGATTAAATACATTGGGTATACACATTTTTAATCCCCAAGTTTCCTTTACAATTTTTTGCAGAGGAGCCTCCTGGCCCTGAACAGGCCTCCTGTGAGCATATATCCTCTTCCTGTCACTTAATTTAGTATCGCTTGTTTTTAAATTTGTATAATGGCGCACATTCAAATATACTCTTCTGTATCTGATACATTTCACTATGCATGATTATTTGAGATATAATTCTGTTGATATTCATTTTTATTCTTTCATAGTATTCCATTATATGTCTTAAACCACATTTGTTTATTTTCAATTATTAAAGAGATTTAAATTGTTTCCAGTTTAGGGCTATTGTAAATAAAGCTGTTATTAACACTCTTATTTACGTCCTTTTCTGAACACATTTTTATTTCTCTTGTGCAAATACCTAAGAGTGGATGCTTCTATTCTAATAAATAAATGTTGAACTTTATAATAATGTCACTATGTTTTCCAAAGTTATACATATTTTATAGTCTCATCATTGATATATGAGAATTCTAGCTGCCCTCCACCAATACCTGGTACTGACATTATTTTTAATTTTAGTCCTTCTAAAGGATATGTAATGGTATGTCATTTTGGTTTTAAATGCATTTTCATGGTAATTAATGATGGTGAGTATTTCTAAAGTATTTCTTGGTCTTTTGTATATCTGCTTTGTAAAAGTGTTCAAATTACTTACATATTTTAAAATTGTCTTCTTTTTGAGTTGTAGCCATTTTCTTTATATATTCTTTACCTAATCTATGTATTTTCTGTATGTAATGTATATAATATACAGACACAATTTTCTTGTAGTCTGTTTGCTATTCATTTTCTTCACAAAATCTTTTCAAAAACAGGAAAGCTTTCATTTTGATGAAGTCCAATTCATAATTTTTCTTCATGATTTGTAGTTTCTTTTTTTTTTTTGCCCTATTTAGGAAATCTTAGCTTCTGCAATGTCACACATTTTCTTCTGTCCTATGATTCATTTCAAGTTAATTTCTTTGTATGCAAAATTATTATAATTATTTATTTTCAAATACATATCAAGGTTTTGCAGTTTCATTTCTCCATTGACATATTCTAGCTTGTCAAAATTAATTTACTGTATTTGTGAATTTATGTCTATTTTGTTTCATTGACCAGCATGTTCATCCTTATTATAATTCACATTGTCTGAATTAATGCATTTCTATGGTAAATCTGCAACCTGGGAGTTAGTTTTCTCTAATTTTGATCTCTCTCGACCCCAGAAATATTTTGGCTATTTCAGATTCCTGGCATTTTTATAATTATTTTACATCAGTTTGCCAAATTCTATGAAATGACTTTGCAGATTTGATTGTCATTACCCTGAATCTGTAGAAAATAACATTTTGATAATACTGAGTCTTTTAATTCAAGTACATGGTATATCTCCCAGTTATTTATATGATCTTTTATTTCCTTTGGAATGAATTTATAGTTTTCAGAGTATACTTATATATATATTAAATTAATCCTCAAAACTTCATATATTTAATAATATAGATAAAACTTGATTTTCCATTTTTTACCAGTATATACAAATATAACTAAACTTTAAATATAAATTTGTATGGTGCTATTTTTTAATAAATATTATTAAATAGGCCATGAAGGCAGTGGCAGCTTTCTTCATGGTGGTGGCAAGCCCACCTGCACATGCGCATTTTATGCCTTTTATGGAAACTGCTGTGGGGTGAAGCAATTCACATGGTCATGCTCAAAGTCAAAGAAAGGTCTGCAGAGTCCCATGGGTGTGGGTATAGAGAGGGAGGAGAATTTTAAAGTTCACTTCTATTGAGTGACTTTGTGACCTAAGAAATATTCCAGTGGCTTTACACATTCAACTCTTTGGTTAACTGCTACATATCAATTATGTAGATAGTATAACTTTTGCTTTACAAATAATAAAACAGAGACTCACAAAGATAATTTTCTCAAGGCTACACAACTAATAAATATTATGATTCCATATATTAACCCACTCTGAAAACATAGTTTTGACCTACAGTAACCTATATCCAATTTTCTTTGAATGATTTTATCACATCAATTTCAGTCGATTTTTCAATATTTAGTATTTTAAAATATTATTTATCTATATTTAAAAATTAATATAAATGAGATTGCACTTAAGTGGCACAATGTGCTGGAAACAAGTTATTCCTCTTCTAAGCAAAATTTAAGGCTGTATAATACGAAAAGATAAAAGAACAGAAGCTTGAATTGAGGAGATACATCAAATACCTAAAATTTGGGAATGTTTAATGTCTAAAATAGTGGAGATTTTATTACATAGCATATAATAATTAGATTAACAACACTTTTTCAATGACAAAAAATTTAATCTTTTGAAATCCTGATTTAGATATTACTCTGAATAATTTAGTTGTTTCTGGTACCCTTAAATTATGGAGGTGTGTTGGGATTGTCTGTAAAACTGCATTAATTATTTTATAAATAAAGCCATCTTGGTTTTTATGGTCCCTTTAGGGCTTTTCTTTATTACAGACCTGCTGTAACATGCATATACCACTCCATCTTCAATTTCAGTCCAATGAGAGCTTAAAAACACTTGCCAGGATCTTGAAGACCAGCAGATTGTTCAAGAAACCTCCAGGGAATCACTTGATTTTTTTTCTCCAGCCAGAATCTCATCTGTCCCAACAGTGGAACCTGCAAGGATAAGGGGATGCAGGATGCATCTTCAGTGTAAGAGAAGCAACAGCAATTTTGACTTTTTTGCCTTTCACACACTTTACTATCTCAGTCCTTCTGAAAATGTAAGCAGGTATAGAACTGTGAGCTTCTGACTGCCTTCTTTCTCCCCACAGAACTCCCCCTCACCTTCAGGACCTGGCAAGAGTAGGGATAGATTCTGAATGTAGCATCCTTCTGACTTCAGTAACCCATATTTGTTAGCTTATCTTTTGTACAGGTAGCTATTAGCAAGTAGAAAGACTATTACATTTCTGAAAGACAAATATATCAGAGAGAGTATTGAGCATTCACCATGTTTCAAACAGCATCTTAAGGACTTATATTTCATTTGAAACTCACCATAGCCCTGAAGTTGTATGTTTTACTCCATTTTACAAGTATTTAGTCAATTTATCTCAAAACTCAGTAAATAAAAAACAGAGCAAAGCGAGATGCATGCATACAGTCCCTCGGTGTATGACCCAACAATTAGTGTTGAGAGAAAGAGGTTTTTATTTATAGGATTCCAACCTCCGGGAGCTGGGGGACACGCTGGGAGCACTCCAGCACAGAGACCTGTTCTTCCATGAGACCCAGCACTTCGCTTGCTCCGCACCAGGCTATAAGCCAAAAAGAAGCCCAGTAATTCCCCATATACTTATCTGTTTTTAAACTGCTTCACAAACAGTTCTCCATCTCCTCTAGAATGTACACTCATTGGTTTCAAAGTTGCCATCTTTTTGTAGCAGCTCTGTCCATCAGGATCTGGGGTATATTGTTCTCAGCTTCCGTGTAACAGTCCAGGAAAACATGTACCATGTTGCATTGAATTATGGTGAAGTCCAGGAAGGCACAAGTCCCAAAAGAGTGGCCTCTTTGTATGTCCCAAGTCCCAAGAGTGCAGGTCTGTAAGGGAGCGGGTCAGCATCTTACAAGGCAGAGTTCTTAGTGGCTTCGGAATCAGCTAGAGCAGCCACAATCAGAGCAGCAGCTTTCAGTGTCCAATACCTACTGGCTGCTCCCTCATAGCTGTTCCTCTTTCTTACTCACCCAGGCCATACAGCTGAATCTTCAGAGGAATAGATATAGCTCCTTCCTCATGACTACTGCCCTTTCAGGCTGCACAGCTGCATCTTTCTTTCTCCCATGATGGACCAGCCTCTCACTCTCTGCCCGCCCTTAATTTCAATCCTGACCTGGAGTTTCCTACGTGACCTCCTCTCCATCCCCCGCTACAATGAGTTACATTTGCCAGTTTCCCATATCTTCTACCTTCTCTTGGCTGCCATCTTTAGTCAGGGCAAAAGTGACTCAGTGACACATGGGTCCCTGCCTTCCTGCCTCTCGTACAGGCGCTGTACAAACCCCTGGCTATGTCGTGAGTCCCTGAATACTCTCTGCAAGTCACGTATGCCTTTTTCTCAGGGCGGTAACCCATTGTTATCTAGCTACCAACTTGCCATAGTTATGCCAAATATCTTAAGTTCCATGTTGTCCCCTTCCCTTTCCTCCAACCAAGGGCTATGGGGGTTTTCTGGGGATACCCCTGCTCTGCACCCCATTTCAAATATATCAAGTGATAGTAAAGAAAGGTTTTTATTCTAGGCAAAATAACTCCTGTCCCCACGCCTTCAACCTTTATGTTTTGTCCTTATGACAAATATATTCACTGGGTGGTGTGGTAGCCTATAGGAAGAAATCCCAACCCAACCAATGGAGCCTGGAGGAAGCAGCTGGAGGGAGATGCTGTGGAAGAGATGATGTGGTTAGATTTACTGAAGGGGCAACATGGTATAGTAGTTAAGTTTAACATCTCTGGAGGCAGGCGGCCTATCTTCTATCGTGAATTCACTATTTACTAACCATGGCACCTTGGGTACATTCTTGCCTCTCAGCACCTCACATTCCCAACTCTACATCTATAAAACAGGCATAAAGGTACTTATCACAGTCTGCAAGGGTTCAATGAGAAAGTTAATCTAAAGCACTCAGTACACATATTCATGTTCAATAAATATTAACCAAATTATTAAAGGTTTAATATGAATTGGCTATTTGAAAGGTAAGAAGCAGGGGTGCTGGTAGGGGGAGTGTCACAAGCAGGACTGAAATGCTTTTTTCTTTTTTATTCTCTGCCCCATAATTTTTGTTTGTCTATAAAAAGGAAATAAAGAATATAGAGTTTAGCTCTGGCCAGTATGGCTGAGCTGGCCGAGTGTCATTCCATGAACCAAAATGTTGCCTGCTCAATTCCCAATCAGAGCACGTGCCCAGGTTACCAGTTTAGCCCCTGTCCTGCAGGAGGCAACCAATCAACATTTCTCACATCGATGTTTCTCTCCCTCACTCTCTCCCTCCCTCTCTCTCTAAAATTAATAAGTATGTCCTTAGGTGACGATTAAAAGAAAGAATACACAGTTCAGAATATGTCTAAGATGACAGAGATGGGCTCATTTACATACTAGGAAAAGACAACATAAGAAAGGAGATATTAAAAATGATGGGTCTCCTCTGAGGGTCTGTGAATGTGGTTCTCGAATATGGAAAGAAAATACATTAGATATTTAAAACAAGTTTGTTCCTTTATAAATATCTAAGATACACATTCCAAGTGAAATATCTACTGTTAAAAAGGCCAGCAATTATGTAGATTTAAGGGAAAATTAATTCAATGACAATTTGTGAAAAAAGAGCACACATTTTAGAATCAGGTCACAGAACATTTTAAATTCATCCTTCCTTATCAACTGTGTGACCTTGCATAAGTTACTCATTGTCTCTGAGTTTTAGTTTCTGTTGTAAACATACAATAAAAGGACTATTATGTGAAATATATATACACAAATAGGAATACAAAACATATTTACATTTTGAAAAATATAACCAAGCACTGGAGTATAGTTACTGACTTTTTAAAAAAATTCTGCACATCATTCCTTCCAATTTGCTGCTAAACCCCCCTGCCCCGAAGTAATGCATTTTTGTGTTAATTCATCTGTTTTTCTTTGTAGTTTTGCCCTGCATGTATGAATCCTTTGATAATACAGTACACTTTTGTTTTGCTTCAATGAAAATCACATTGACTTCTTGTTTTGTGACTTGCTTAATATATTTTTAGGATTGGTCTGTGTTGACTATATAACTTTAGTTAATTTATCTGCTATGTTGTATGGTGATCAATGAATATGCCACTATTTATTTGTGATGTGTATATTTTATTGTCTGTGGCATCCTACCCTTCCATACCCCTGCTCTGTACTTTCCCACGTGTATCTCTTGGCATGTGGATATATACCTAGGAGTAGATTTGCTGGATGATGCCATGTGTGCATCTGTTGCTTTATTAGTGAATTAATGCCTGACTTGTTTCAAAATAGGTGTACCAATTTATATTCCTACCAACAGTGAAACTTCCCAGTTCTTATATTCGACTGTTTTTATTGCCGATGGTTATGTCATCATTATTTTTTTTTACAAACCTGCTAGGTTGGTAACCTTATCACATTGTATTGATTTGCATTTTCCTGATTATTAAAGTGGTTGACTATTTTATCATATGCCTATTGTGTATATGAACCTCCTTTTTGTGCGAAAATCCTTCTTAAGACCAGTAGAAATTCTTATTTTAATTGGTTTTAGGTACTAGATCTTAATTGCTCATATGTGTTGCAAATATCTTAGCTCAATATATGGTGTGTTATTTCACTCATTTACAGTATCTATTGAGATAGATACTGTAATTCTTAATTTAATGTAGTGAAATTTGCCAATGTTTTCCTGTATGTTAGTATTTTATGTACCTTATGTAAGAAAATCTTGCCTACTCCAAAGCTGGAAAGGTATTTTCTGTACTGCCTTCTATATCATTTGTTGTTTTTCCTTTATTATTAATACTCCAACCCACCATAAAGTGATTCCTCTGTTGTATGAAGTCAGGGTGTGTGGTGACCATGAAAATGTTCCACTCAAATATCCACCCCTGGGGAGTGGAACTGAGCCTACTGCACTGATGAGGGAGCCTACTCACTCCCTGATGAATTAGCGAGCAGGGATACTGAGGTGCATTCCTGTGACAGAGAAACACCCTTCACTGGTGACTTTACCTTAAGGCTGCCCTATTGATTTTGCCAAACTTTAAAAAAATTAAACTGCAGTCTGGGACTCTACCAGGTCTGGGACTCTACCAGGTTTTGTCTTTTTTTTCTCCCAGAGGTTAGACCTCCGTTACAGTATGATGTTTCTCTCTACCACCCCCAAAACTTTTACCTTTTTCACTCCTATGTGTTTCTCCCAATATATTTCCCACATAGCAAATCTTATGTTTGATTCTTTGAAGATCCATTTTTAATTATTTATTTTTAAATAGATAACTAATTGCCCTTACATGTAAGCTTCAGTTTTCTTATCTGTAAAATGAAACTTTTAATATCTGCCCAATATATTTGCTTTGAGAGTCAAGAGCTAAAATAATCATCACAGTGTCGCAAAATTTTATGTGGGTGAATTGTGGTTGGTTGTCATGAACTAAGGCTACTCTTAGGTGTACTAGACCACAGGTTATCTCTGTGCATTTGGGCAAGCCACGTGACATTCTTGAGTCTTCGCCACTTGAAAAGCTTAAAGAAGATATTATCTAGTTGGTTAGTTTGTTTTAGTTGATCAGTTACTTATTTGACATTTTTGTACTCTGTAACTAATTAAAAATTTTAATGTACATTAAAATATTTTAAGGCTGTGAAGAGTTATACAAAAGTAAGGGACAATTAGGCATTAATAATTTGAATTAATACTTACAAGTCAGTGTTACATACAGTATCACCATGTATTTGTTTACATCTTTTCCACTTATTCCCTGGCCCATCAATTATATGCAGGTTAATTTTTCTCAATGACAACTAAAGGTAGATAGGTCTATACATAGATAGAGATATTATTGTAATAAATGTTTCTTAACTCCATAATGGAACATTTACCTGGTATAAGCCTATAAAATATAGCCACACATTTATGAATTACATATAGTTTTATATTTCTTGATTTCTGCTCTGATAGTTTTCTTGGTGTGATGATAGCACACTATGTAATATCTGATAGTTTTAAACTTTGAAAAATAACATCCAGTACTCATAGTAAATATAAATATATTTCCAATATTTAGGCATTGATTGCCTAGACTAGAAATAAGAAATATGGAGTCTGACTTTGTTTACCAGCAATTACAGGAATTGTCTTGACCTTCAGAGATATGATTCAAACCTCATTTGTGATTTAATTTTAACTTTATTACACTTAATATTATTACTTATATTTGGTATTTATATGTATTTCTATATCTTTATTGAATTCCATTTCTGCAAATATTGCTTCTTAATGTGTTCTCCATTTACATATAAGGCAAAGATTTGTAATATCTGGTTATTGTATTCAGATAGCAATCTCAAGAAATATTTGACGCAGATTCCCATGTAGCCAAATAATATAGTGACTATTCAAATTATTATTACAGTGGAGTTCTACCAATATCTTATTGCTTGTGCATATGTATCTATATATAACTGATTCTGAGGTAACTCTGAATTTGGATATTAGAGCTTGATGAGTGGTGTTCAAATAGGCCATTTAATTAAATAATAATTTTTAGAACTCAGCATTGCCATGGTGGTAGTATTTCTAAATAATTGTAATCCTCATCTTTTTAGTAAAATAAAATTTTAATAGACCACAAACTAAGGTGTAAAATCACTTGGTTTCCTGTATGAAATTTTATTTATTTGTTTGTTTTATTTTCTTCTGAGAAGAAAATTAGTAAGGAAGATAAGAAAATCATAAAAACTGAATAAATTTCAAATTATATAAAATGCATTATGATTACTTGGTAAAATTGAAGATTCTGAGCAATGTTCTCAGACTGTGTGCCCAGAAATGTAGATATATGTTATTAGATATATTCCAATATGACTCTCTAAATGCTCTTCTAAAGGAGGGTTCTGTGGTTAAATACATTGTTAAATACATTGTGGTTAACTACAGTTTCTCAAAAGTATATGGTAATGTACATTGTGAATCTTCAACTAAAGTTTGAAGTGATTTCCAAACATGTTTAACCATGGAACTCTGTTTTCCCTCAAAGATTTGTACGTTACATGCATTGGCAAGAATTGGTATAGACACTAAAGCAGTTTGAATTCAGAAAAATAAGAGGTTACTCAATAATAAAGTGGTCAAAATTTTTGAAGAATAGTAAATAAATAATGAATTAAGTTTGAGAATAGGAGAGAAAGAAGAGTATATTCTAGAAAACAGTTCAGGAAGCATTAAGAGATTGATGGATTCACTAACCATGAGAAAAGTCTTCCTATTGGGACAACCTGGACAAGAGATTTGTAGTGAGATCTTTTCAAGTAGATGATTGAATTTCATATTTAATTTTCATTTTCCTACCTAAGTCTTTAATCCACATGGAATGAAATTTTTTGTATGATATGAGGTAAGGATTCAATCTCACCTTTTTACCATAAAGATAAGCAATTCTGTTAACACTATAGTTGAAATGATCATTTATTCTCCACTTTTGGCTAATATCAGGTATAGCCTAAACCATGTTTCCAAATATATATTTCTGTGCTATTTCATTCCATTAGTCTGTGCAACACCATTATGCCAATAACTCACAATCTTAAATACCAAACTTAAGGAAAGTCTAACTACTTTGATCTTCTTCAAGTATCTTGGAGTACTTGGGGAGTATCTTGGGGTACTTTTTTATTATTATGTTCTAAAAAAACAGAACAAATAAACAAAAAATAAATTTTGATTGATATTACATTGAATCTATTGATTAATTTTGCAGTTGTTGACATTATTATGATATTAAATATCCAAATTCATTAATATGGATTTATTGATGTGATTGTAATATGTAATTCTATTTAGGTTATTTTTAATCATTTTAATAAAACTTATAACATTCTCAATAATCTTACACATGATTTATGAGATTTATTCCAATGCATTAATATTTAATTGCTATTTAAATAGTACATTTTAAATATTATCAAATGATTTTTGTGGGCTAATTTGCTATCCAGCAAATTTGTAACAATCTTTTATTAATTAATACAATTAGTTCTTTTTTTTAGGATTTTCACCATACACAAACATCATCTGTTAAAATCATAATGTAGTTTGTGCCTTTTCAATGCAATCCTTACTGTGCTGGTTATGGTCATTGTTTCACCAAAAAATGTAAAGTTTGCTTTAATAAGTTAAAGATATGTCTTTTCATTCTTAGTTTGCTAAATCTTTTTAATGAATGGTCATTATTTTTTCGGAGAAATTTTGTGCATAATTTATATGATTATATGATTTTTAAAGTTTATTAAAAGGTGAATTAAATTACTTATTTTCTGAAGGCAATGTGTTCTAGAATAAACTCAGTCTGTCATGGTATATACATTTTTAAAACTTTCTTGATTTAGTTTTTACTAAAGTTTAATATTCATGTATTTATGATTATAAATTAAATTAGTTTTTAATTTCCATGTCTCAAAGTTCCTCTCAATTTTATTATTGAATACTTCCTAAAACTCATTGAGAACTGTTATTTCTTTTTTTCATAACTTATAAGAACTGGTGTATGATTGGAAGCATAAAGGAATTCACCAATAAAGTACTTTAGCCTTAGAATTTCATGAGTTCACTGACCAATTTCTTTAATGGCCATTCAAGTCTCTAAGTCTCTATGTTGTGATTTTCTGAGATAGGTTTTTTGTTTGTTTGTTTGTTTGTTTGTTTGTTTGTTTGTTTTTTGGTTATGTGTTTAGGATGTTTCCATTTCACCAAAGTTTAAAAATGTATTGGAAAAAAAATCATTCATGTTTTTTTTTTAATTTCTGTATCTCTTTAATGTCTTCAAAATGTGTAGGTATAGTGCTCATTTCATGACTAGTCATGTATTTATGCCTTTTGTTGTTTTTACTTGAGTTTGTCACATTGTCATTTGCAGGACTACTTTTTGGCTCTGATCATCTTGTCTATTGATTTTTTTTCTATTAGTGACATTCCTTAAATTTTGTATTTTGTTATCTAGTTATAATTATTTTGGGGTATTTTATCTTGTTGACATCTACTTCTGTCTTCAGTGAAATATCATCTTTGACCTACTTGGGGGATATTTTAAAATTATTAATCACATTGATATTTTTAGTTATTTTCTTGTTATTGGTTTATAAATTTATCACTGTGCTTTTAGAAAATATTTTCTGTATGATTTCAAACCTTTGATATGTTAAATCCATATTGTGTGTAGCAATATAGTAAATTTTCACTTTTCTTAAGTGTTTCATTTGTACTCAGTATATGTATTGTTGGGTCATTCATGGCCACCAGATTAAGGTTTTTATTTAAAAAATAGTAAAATCTTACACATTTTATCTTAATGTATCAATTCTCATCTTGTATTATATTGAGTGTATGAAAGTTTAACACCTTACTTATAATACCTTACTAAAAAAATGAACTTTCATTTCTTGCTGTTATTTTATATTAGCTTAGAACACCTTTCTTTTTTGTCTTTTTTTTTAATTGGTATAACTGTTTTACTAAGTCAATGTGTACAAAACATAGACTTGTCTTTCATATTACACCAGTTTACTTTCAAGCCCCCACTGTTTCCTATTGGTCAGAATTTCAGGATATCTTTCTGGAAGCTTTTCCCACACCAAAATTTACGCAAGAACTTGAGGGACTTAATCTAATCTAAAGTTGGTCCAGCTTCTAAAACTCTAAACTGGTAGGAGTTGGAGCCTGGTCTGTTTATTTATGTCATTAGTGCAGCCACTATGGAAAACAGTATGGAATTTCCTTAGAAAACTAAAAACGGAACTGCCCCCCCCCTTTTTTGCCTTTTTATAGGGGCTGTGCTGATTTCCAAAACTGTTTTTCTGCCTAACTCTCATATCTCCAGCATTGTGTCCTGAGGCTTGTATCCCACTTTATTTTCCTGAACTGAAAACAGCCTCTTAACTTGGGGAGTTTGCAAGCATCCTCCTGACTTTCCTCTTTGTTTATCATGGTTGCAAACACTTCAAGGAAGCAAACTGGGTCAATCACAGGGCTCATCTTGTTTGTTTCATCTCTCATGGGTATGGCCTACATTGCTTGATATCCAATGTCTGGCTAACATTTGTTTCAATCATGTCTTTGTTTTTTATTTTGTTTTGTTTTGTTTGGCTTGGTTGATTCAAGTGAAAGGATAAATCTAGTCTTTGCTATTCCATTGTAGTCAGAAACCAAGTCCTTGTGCTTCTAATTTTCATTTTTATTGTTTTCATACTTGGAAATATTTGGTCTATTTTTACATTTTCCTACTAATTTATTTTTTATCTAATTGTTTAGTTTTGTTTGACATCCTCATTCATCTTTAAATTATATTAACATTTTTTATATTCTGTCTATAAATATTGTCTTTTATTATATGTGCACCTGTTTATTGAATTTTGTCTTTGTGTTTTGATAGTTTTATTGAAAACCACATTTCTTTGAGCTTAATCTGTAAATTTAGATAGTTGATGTTTGGGAAGAGGTTTGGTTACTTCAGGAAAAAATTTACAGTGGATTTTGTAGAAAGTGCTTTTGCAATGTTGTGTTCCTGACCCACCGTGTATGCCCTTGGCCTAAGTTCACCCGCAGCTAACTGTAGGTAAAGACAGCTTCTGGCAACTAGAAGCTTATTAACTGAAGTGACTGGATCTCTTGTTCTCTAGTTATAGGCTTTCTATAACACCACACCAACTGGCTGGGCATCAGAAAGGCAACACTCAGAAATATTAATGAGTAAATTTCTAGAAAAGTTTTTAAACTATTGGGGTGAGAGTCAATAAATTGGTCCTACATCCTTTCTTTCCTCAACTGAGATTGTTGTTGGGACATGTTCCAAAGGTTTTCTTGGGTAGCAACTGTAATTGAGCCCCAGCTGCTGGCAACTACGTACTAATGGTTCTTTTATTGGCTTTCTCTTCTATGCGCTTTGCTTTTTTCATTTCATTACTTGCCCTTCCTGGAATCACCTCCAAAGTAAACTACTTGCTTCTAGGTTTATTTTAAAGTCTTCCTTTTTGTGTTTAATAGTGTTAAATACATCATCTCTTTTTTTGTATTTAATAGTGTTAAATATATCATCTCTTTCTCTATAGAAAGAAAACCAGTAGGACGTGTGTGTGTTTATAGATACATAGATGATGACAGATAGATAGATAGATAGATAGATCCTATAAGATGTATTTATATTATACATTTATATCTGTATTGAAGTATCTGTCCATCTATCTACTGAGACTTATTTATTATATGGAATAGGCTTATGTAGTTATTGAAGTTGAGAAGTCTCACAATCTTCCATGTGCAAAACAGACTCAGGAGAACTAGTGATACAGTTCTAGCCTGAGTATGAAGTGCTGACAATCAAAAGACCTGATGGTATAAGTTCTAGTCCAAGTGCAGAAGACCACTGTCCTAGCTTGGAAAAGTCAGATGGAAAGACCAAATTCGCACTTACACTACTCTTTTTTATACTCAGGCCTCCAACACTTTGGATGAGACCCAGCCTCATTGGAAGAAAAATCTGCTTTACTCAGTCTACTGATTCAAATGTAAATCATATCAGAAGACACCCTCGCAGATACTAGAATAATATTTAACCAAATATATGGGCAACCTATATCCCAGTCAAGTTGACATGAAATATAACTATCAGAGGTAGGAAAGTACTATATGACTCCCTTCCCCTTGCCCCACTTAGGAAGGTGGAAATTGTACCTTTTCAATAAATGGTAGAGTATAGATTTCCTTTATTTAACAGAAATATCTCCTATTACACTGCTTAACTTGAATGAACCTACTTCTTGTTATCTTCCAGTTGATTAGAATATCAAAAGTGAAGATCAAATTTATGAGGTTTAGGTATGATCACAAGACAAGGGCTTGCTTGAGAACATAGCATTTTTTTCTAGGTTCCCTTTTTGGCTTAGTCTTCTGCTTATAGTATTTTGAATAAACTTTTGTCTTTGACAACTTAGAAATTAATTTAAGAAAATATATGGTTTTGTGTCTGCAATATTTGCATATGTGTATAAATCATTCAGCAGAGGAGTCAGTAATGTGCCTGGTGTGGCATACTGATGGACATGGCTAATCATAGCTTTTTCACATTAAAGCGAATGATGGTCTTCTTTAAAATTATATTTGCATACACCAGGTCCAATTTTAATTTAAATTCACCTAAAATATGTTCTATTGAATTTTTAAACATGAAATTATAGACAACAACAAACTCTTTCCAGAATTAATAGCAATGTTTCTCAAGGATTTACATATATATGGTGTTTATAGTAGATATCCAGTAGAGATTGTATTAGTCCTTGGTTTTGCTTGTTACTTTATAATTCAGTAAAGTTCTATTTGAAGTTAATTGGGGTAGTGGGTTGAAATTCACCATGCAACACTTTTAAAGAAACTAGAAATGTGCAGAATTGACCAGTGTTCATGATATTTAAATATAATGCTAATGTACAATGTATTTGGACTCTATTCATTTTGTCAGGCATACATTATACCTTAGGATTCATTTTACTAAATGTAAAATGCATGCAAATATATACCTCATCAAATTTTTGCTTTTGATTTTATTGGTTGCTTTAGATGCCAATTTTTCCTAAAGTATATAAAATATCAGTAGTATGGCTTATGATTATTCGAAAATTCATCTTATATTATCCTGAACAAAAATTAAAACCCACCCTGCTCAATAATAAAATATTTATTTTTTTGCAGTAGCACCATGGGATTTTGTTAATTAATTTGTTCAGCAAGTATGAATTGATCACCTATTATGTTCAAGGCATAAGGGCTATAACAGTGACAAGTTAAACAGAGATAGTGTCTACTTGCATGAAGTTTACAGTTCAGCAAATGAGACACAAAACATAAAACTAACAGCATGCAATTACACATTTTAGTAAATTCAACGAAGGAAAATAAAGATTAACCCAAGAAACAGTATCAGCAATACCTGTCTTAGATTCATAGTCAGGTGTTCTCTGTTGCAGTAATGCTAAGACATGAAAGAGTAGGTGCATCAGTAAAAATTTGGGTCGAGAGTGGTTCTATAAAAGGAAAGAATAGGAGACAAAGAAGAGCTTTCTTGAAAGAGGACAAGGTGGTATGAGGGAAAGCAACATATAAATGAAAATCATGTGGTGGTCAGAGGCTGGATCAAATGAAATCTTTATGCCATGTTCAAATATTTCATATACATTTAAAGTAAAATGGAAAGCAAACTGTTTGGGGTTTTAAACTAGGAAATTATATTATAAAATTTTTACTTCTGAAACTTACTTTGGTTGCTTTGTGTAGAAAGGATGAAAAGAAACAACAGTGGAAAAAATAGAGGACCAGTTAGAAATATAGAGAAAGCAAAGACTCCGAAGGCTAACTGACCGAATTTCATTTTACCATCCTATGATTCCACGCTGACAGTTTAATCCTTGTTGCTACATTGTTAAGTTTAAATAATACTTCTAAAATATGTGATATTTTCTCAAGTCATGGCATCATATATAAAAACATCATTTACATACAAATCTCTGTAAAAAAAGAGAAAGTTGCCAGCGATTACAAAGGCTGATTTTTATAGTGCCACTATGGGAAGAGGAAGTAAAAAGATCCCGGAAGCCAGGGTAAATGGAAACTCAGTACCCAAGAAGGAAGTGGTTGGAAAAAGAAAAGTTCAGGTAGCATGGTAAAAACAGACTAATTAATTTCTGTATCCCCTTTATTCCCCTAAGTATATAAATGTGCAAAACTAATAGAGAGACATCTCGTTACTTTTATTTTTTGTCATTTTAATAAAATATGGTTCAATAAAAAGTACTTTGTTTTTTTTTTTTCTGTTTTCTGTCCTTCCTGATTAAGATACTGTTAAAAAATAAGCAGGGTAAAGCCCTTACTTCTATTTACATACTTTTAAAAATACTGCCATCTCAAACATGTAAGGTGTTATGAAAATGTTGGTTTGGAGAATAAAATGGGAAATTTATAGTTTTTAAATCCTTCGTCTTTGCCAGTTTTAAGCTTTTACCACTTCCTAATAATCTTCTCATTTGACTTACTTTAAAATAATCATTTTAACAGACATTCATACTTGACAAAGCTAATTAATATTTTAAATATTTGCTTTCTCAATTATACTCAATGATTCTTTGAAAAAATGCAAAAGTAAACACATTATATGATCCAACAATGGCATCCTTAGTATTTACCCAATGGCACTGGAAACAAGGAATCTGCACATTGTATTTGTATCAGCTTTATTCATAACTGTCAAAGTTTGGAAGCAATCAAAATCTACTTCAGTAGGTGAATGGGTAAAAAAAAACTGTGGTATATCCAAACCATAGAATATTATTCAGTTCTAAAGAGAAATTAGCTCTTAATCCACAGAAAGACATGGAAGAAACTTAAATGCACATTACTAAGTGAAAGAAGTCAATGTGAAATAGCTGCATAGTGCCTGATTCAAAATACAGTGTATGACACTCTGGAAAACGCAAAACTATGAAAACAGTAAAAAATATCAGTGATTGCCTGGGGTTGGGTGGGATAAGGATAAATAGATATATCACAGAGAATTTTGAGGACAGTAGAAACATTCTATATACCATAATAAAAAAAATACATGTCATTATACATTTGCAAACTGCAGTGTAAATTGTAGACCTGAGAGGATTATAATGGGTTAGTAGGGTCATCAGCTGTAACAAGTGAACCACTGTAATAGGATGTTGGAAACAGGGTACATATGAGAAATCTCTGTGCGTTTTGCTCACTTTTGCTATGAAACCTAAACTGATTCAAAAAATTGTCTTAATAAAAATATGTGTACAGATAAATATTGATCTGGAAAATTTATTAATTTATTCTAAAAAGAAATAAAATAATTTTAAGTTTCCCTGATTGATGATAATGTTATTAGAATTTCTATTACTCAGCAAGTTAAAATTACATATAAACTTTTATTTTGATGATATCCCATTTGTTTATTCTTTTCTTTATGTCCCTTGCCTTAGGGGACATATCAGTGAAAATATTGCCGTGTGGAGTATCTGAGATTTTTCTGCTGATGTTTTTCCTCTAGAAATGTTATGGTGTCATAACTTATATTTAAGTCTTTTATCCACCTTGAATTTAGTGTATGGTATAAGTTGGTGGTCTAGTTTAATTTTTTTTGTGTGTGTGTGAACCAGTCCAGCTCTCCCAACACCATTTGTTGAAGAGGTTATTTTTACTCCATTTTATTCATCTGCCCCTTTTGTCAAATGTTAATTGACCATAGAGACTTTGGTTTATTTCTGGGCTCTCTATCCTGTTCCATTGGTCTATGTGTCTATTCTTATGCCAGTACCAAACTGTTTTGATTATAATGGCCTTGTAATACAGTTTGATGTCAGGTATTGTGAGCCCTTCTACTTTTTTTTTTTCTCAAAATTACCATGGCTATTTGGGGTTGTTTATGGTTCCATATAAATTTTTGAAATGTTTGTTCTATACCTGTGGTGCCATCGATATTTCAGTAGGGATTGCATTGAATCTATAGATTGCTTTGGGTATATGAACATTTTGATTATGTTAATTCTTCCAGTCCATGAACATGGTATATGCTTCCATTTGTGTGTGTCTCCCTTAATTTCATTCTTCTTTCTTCAGTATTATGTAGTTTTCTGAGTACAGGTCTCTTACCTCCTCGGTTAGGTTTATTCCCAGGTACTTTATTTTTCTTATGCTATAGCAAATGGGATTTTTTCCTCTAATTTCTTATAGGAGACTATTCTTCATGGCATGGGCCCAGCTCTCACTTGGAGATGCACAGGACCCATGCCCATGGATAGGTTCTCTTGTGGGGAATCAGGCCTGCATTGTATCTAGGCCGCTTTGAGACTCACTTTTTAATGTGGGAGTTCAGAGCTTTTAGAACAGAGGTATCACTTTATTAACTCCCAGTACCAGAGGCTGTGGAATTATTTGAACAGAGATTGCTGTCATTGATCTGAGTCAGATGGCATTTAACTACTTCCTGACTGGAGCTTCAGTGGCAGCAAAGGGCTGTGGAGGGGAGAGTTACTGAGGGCAGCAGCAGCGTCTGCACACACGGAAGCAAATCAAGGCAGTGCAGTTTAGGAGACCATCCACCTTACAAACATTTTTTTAAACCAATTGTTATTTGCCTTTTAATTTGAACCACTTTGTAACAAAAATTTAATTTGCTTTTGTTTATGATGTTTGACAAAAAATTTACCTTGTGTATAATCAAAGCTTTTAATTTTGACCTTTGGATTTCTTCCATTTCTTTTAGATTTAGATTATTTTTATTTAAATTTTTTTTTAAAGCTGGCTTTTTACAGATAAATCCTTGATTCATCTGGAAATTTTGGAGTATAATATCAGGAAAGAACAACAGTGATATTTCTCCCACGTAGCCAATTCTCTCAGCATCATTAACCCAATAATTTAAATTTTTTTAAATACGTATTTTGAAGTATTATGTGTTATGAGCTTTGGATTCATAAGAAATTGCTCTGGTATACAGTTAATGCAGCTTCCTTCGATTCGCCAACTCAACTGGATTTACTTGGACATCCCAAGACTTCCTTGTTACCTATGAAAGTGTGGTTGTGTCTGTAAATTATAATAGTTAAGCTTTGAAATACTGGTGCCAAAAATCATAAAATAGGGTAAAAGGTTATGTAAGGCTTTAACTACTAGGATGAAATTGGAATTTAACTTTAGAGTTGCTGACTTGATAAGGAAATCTCTAATTTCAGTTGTTTTCCTTAGACTAACTATTACAGTTAGGGCACAATGCAGGCCTGATTCCCCACAGGAGAACCTATCCATGGGTGTGGGTCCTGTGCATCTCCAAGTGGGAGCTGAGCCCATGCCCTGCAGAATGGTCTCCTGTAATTTCTGTTTCTGCTATTTTATTGTTGGTGTACAAAAAGTGCCTTTCATTTCTGAATATTGACTTTGTATCCTACTGTTTTGCCAAATTCCCTGATTAAGTTGAGTAGTTTTTGGAGGAGTCTATAGGATTTGCTATGTACACTATCGTGTCACCTGCAAACAATGATAGTTTTACTTCCACAGCAGAAAGAAAGAAGGAGCTCCTACCCTTCTCCACAGCATGGATGGAACAGAGAGAACATTTTGGTAAGTGAAATAAGCAAGGCAGTGAAAGACAAATATCATATGAGCTCACCTATAAGTGGAACCTAATCAAAGAAATAAACAAGTGATCAAAATAGAACCAGAGACTTGCAAATAAAGAACAAACTGACAGTGACTAGAGGGGAGGGGTGAGGGGGATAACAGGAAAAGAAGGGAGAGGGTCATCAAGGAACATGTATAAAGGATCCATGGACAAAGACAAGAGGGAGGGAGGATTGCATGTGGTAGGAAGGGGTGAGTAGGGTGGGGAGAGTAATGGGGGAACAATGGGGACAATTGTAATTGCACGACAATAAAAAGTAAATAAACAAAATTATTATATATAATGTTATTTTCTGTGTTGAAATTAAAGGACTTTCACAGGCTGCCCTCTTCTGAAGGGTACCAGTGTTTGGGCCAAATTTTAGCCTTTTCTTTTTCACATTTATTTATTGCAATTTATTGGCTATTTTGTATGAACTTACTATGTGTTAGAAAATTTTCAAGGTTCTGGATACATCAGTGAACAAAACAGGTAAAATTCCAAGACCTTGTAGAGACATAAAAATAGTTTTTGTTTCTTATTAAAATAAGAGATTCCTATAAATAGGATAACCACATAATTCACTTTGTAATCCAAAACTTTTTGATAGTGAAAGGGAATACTATTAAAAATGGGCAAAAATAGGGGTGGATGGTAGTCCTATTGTAAATAATATTGGTTCGTAGAATTGGAAGGAAGAATGTTGAAAGATTCTAAATCAGTTATGAAAATGTACATTCAAAAAATGGAGACAACTGTACTTGAACCATAAAAAGTTTTAAAAAAGGATGATGGACAGTAGTGAACTACATATAAACTATCTTCTGAATTCAGGTAATGTGCACTGCAATGCATGAACAATATACACACCTAAATATAGAGTGATGTGGACACCGGCTAGCTATGTCTGAATCATTATGGATGAAATAAAACATACACATGGACTACCGAGTCCAAGTGAAGGAAAAAGGACGACAGCATGAGTTTTCTCTCAAGGGGAGCAAAAGCAGCGGCCTCCGCCATGACAGGCCTTTATTCTATATCTCCTCACATTACAAGATGGTCCTCACTCACTATCCCCAGTTACAACAAAAGGAGCCAATGCCCCTAATCACATCATAGAAGAAGGATATTAGCAAATGAAAAGGCAAAAGTGGTTGAGCCGTTACACTGGTCCCTGCAAGGTTTAGCACTTGCAGGGTGAGGGAGTTTTAGCAAGAAGCAAGTCTCAAAAGCAGCCTAGGTATATTGCAAATCTGATTCCTCATGAGAGAACCCATCTGTGGGCGTGGGTCCTGTGCATCCCCGAGTGGGACCTGGGCCCATGCCACGCAGAAGGGTCTGCCACAATAGTAGTTCTTTTTGAATGCAAAAAAACAAAACCAAAAAAATTTAAAAATTGTTATCTGAGGATTCACATGTATTTCTGAGGACTTGGCACATGTACCATTTATATTTTATTTTCAATTCAAGGAAACATTTTTACAGGGGATGCTTCAATTCAAACCACTAAACTGAGACTTAGGCATAGCTTGGAGCTATAATGCAATGTTCTCCCCTGTGGTTCTTGTTCAGAATCTTAAGACTTTTCTTCAGAAATACTCTATTGCTTAATATCCCCAAACAGCCTTTACTTTTCCCTCCAGAAAAGTATTAGGAGTTAAATTTTTTTTTAAATTTTATGATCCAAGACTACCCACTTTCAAAAGTGTGTTTAATAAATTATCAAAGATCTCCCTGCAATTTCTTTAGGATATATCGGGTTTTCCCCTGCACAATTACTTTATCTGAGAGTTTTATGTTATAAAGAAAGCAAGCAGGAAAGAGAAAATGGGTGAGTTAATCACATTTTTTTTCTAATATATAATTGTACTTTCTTTAGTCAAAATGAACTTCTAATAACTTGGGATGTATATTGTTGTTATTTCTTTGCGTGTTTGTATGAAGAGGAAGAGTTGGAGTTATTTATTTAAATGAAAAGAAAAATTCATCTTGCTTTAATTGAAAAACCTAATTAAATTCCTTAGGACTCATAATTTGTAGTACTTATTGTGGGTTTCTTTTTTTCTCACGTATTATAGCTCTTATATTTCTTTTTGTGAGCTGGTGATTCATTAGTAGAAATTGATCTGGAAGAGAGAATGTGACAAAATTACACAGCACAAGATTCTCCAGTTAAATTTTTAATTTGGTGCTGATATTCCGAATACCAGTAAATTATCTGACATTATCAGGGAGTGTCATTTGAGTGATGCACTTTATTGGCCTACTTTACTCTATTTTACTACTTAAGGTTTTCTGTCTTCTTACTGATTTATTTAAAGCCATGGAATCATAATTAATAGAGTCAGCAAAATGAGCCCTCAGCAAATTAATTATAATTATGCATGCCATGTATGTGAATAATAATCTGGTTGATAAATTTATAATTGTGGAAACTATTGTGTGAATTAAAATGATAAAGGCAGTTTTAGTAGGGGATTGGGAAGAATAAATAACTTAAGATTCTCACAAACTGTCTTTCAGTCTACTATTGCTCCCAGCTGTGATTCAGGTTTTGATATGAAGCTATTTATTTTTAGTGTAATTGTAATAAACACTTAGTCAGAGATATTATGTGGTGCCATTGTGTAATATCTGAGGAGTTCACTGTTCCAAAATACAATATTGTATTTTTGGAATCATTCACTTTGCCAGAATTTTCCAAGAACCTTAAACTAGACTTTAAAAAATCCTTTATGTATAAAGCACCACTTGCAATAACGTAACCAAACATTATTTTATACACTAAATTTTAATGATAAGATAGCAGTTTAAATGTCTATGTAAAATTCTTCACATGCTCAGTAGCAATTTTTAGTCAGTGGTTGTTTGAGTTAATCAGTTAATCCCATTTTATGACAAAGTTTGCCTAATATTATGTTAAAAAAATAATTCTAGAGAGTTAGTTGTCTCTTGTCCTCCTCATCTATACAGTAGTTGTATTTTTGTAAAGATAGTCATGTCACAGTCATGCATGTTGAGTTCCCTAAACAACCTTCTTATGTCCTTTCCACATTGGGTATCAAAGCTGACCACATGACCAATTGGGATGCCTAAATTCCAGTTTAGGATTGAGCAGGGAATTCCTATCTGAGAGAATAAGAGAAAGTAAATGCTAGAGAAGTAAACAGTAGCACAGCCCAGTAACGGAAACAACAACCTAATTCTAGGTAGTTGTTTTAAATGAATACCAAATCCAATGAGTTCAAAGTAAGAGCTATAGAGGTCACAGAGACAAGAATCAAGAGCTAGGGTGATTCTGTTAAGAGATATTAGGGAGAATTGAGTGTATGTGTGTGTTTGTGTGAGTGTGCTGGAATTGAGTGTTGGATGAGCATTGGGAGTTAATTGCTTATTAATCACCTACAAACTAGTTTTATGATAGTGTTTCTCAAACTTGGCTGCACTTTAGAATCACTTGGGGAGATTTTAAAAGATACTGTTATTGGGGTCCTGTGCATAACCAATTTTATCATTGTCTCTGGGAATGAGCACATGTATGAGTATCTCTTTAAAAGCAGATATTTTTATACGTTGAGGTCAAAATAGAAAAGTCCTGCTCTATTACAGTGATATGCAATTAGAAAGGTTTGAGTAAGAATCCTACTCTTTTTTCATTGTTTTTCTGTTACAATTTATATTGACACGAGTCAAAGAAAGTGAAGGGTTGATAACTCTATCCAGGTGGATCATGCATAAGGGAAACTATATGGTGCTATCATAAGTAAATATTCCTAGAAACTGTGTTTTACCATGTGCATCATTTATTTTGCCTCTTCATTTGGTAGACCACGTGATAAGCCGTACAGATTATGGAGGGGAACAAACTGTTATGATGGGCAATAAAGCTAGTGTGTTCATGTTTCCATGTGCACATAAATAATTTGAAAAAGCTGTAACAATCCAAAACCAAAATGACTGAATGCACATAAGTTTAAGTGCTGAGGGGGTTTCCCGTATGATCTTTATTATAGTACTGCCTGTGAACTATTTTGCATCTTTTCTTCATTTTTATATTTATTGGTATAGAGGCTTTATAGGAAAAGGCATAAGTTTCTATCAAATGTATGAATTATAGCTATCTACAAACCTACTGTACAAATTTAATTGACTGTAATTAGCTGAATACATATATTGATGTTTCTCAAGTTTTTTTTAATCTGTGAAGTTTAGGTTATGCAGTTTTACTGATAACATTATAATGATTAAGTTGCATATTAAGGAAGAGAGTCAGATAAGAGATCCTCTGGCTTAACGTATAACTCAAAATATTTCTATATTATAAAATATAATTCATATTTTATGAATTATAAAGGACCTGCAGCTCATTTAGCACAAGTGTTTCACAGAGTAGTTGATTAAAATATGTCAGCATCCCCCTTGTCTCCCATACTCTCCATTTCCAAGAAGATTTCAAGACATATTATGATGGAAATCTACCTACATTAACATAAACAAATACACATTCAAGGAAAATTTATGAGGCAACTATACTAGCCATAAGAATTTATTTGACTATGTGGGTTAGTATTACATACAACTCTGAGCTTCCTGGCATTCAGGAGAAAAACAGAAAACACATTTTCTTTTCATGAATAGTAAGAGAATGAAAATCAGTTTGACAGAAAACACTTTTCCCCCATATGATGTTCTAAAAGGATATCACTCAAGGTCTTTTTCACAGGGACACTGAATAATGTAAATGCAATGCTTTCAAATATGATTTTATAGCTGATGCAGAAGCCATGTGCATATGGCTGTTCCTTGCATCAACCCTCAATAAAATCCAAGGGCATGACTTTTAAGGGTACCAACCTGATTATTATTACATGTTTATGGATGACTCAAACATCCTTTTCCATTTTTGTGCAGGAAGAAAGTCAGATGAGGGATCACCTGGCTTAGGGTATAACTCAAAATATTTCTGTATTGTGTGATAGAATTCATCTCATGGTTGTAATTATGACACTTTTCTGTATATGTTTGTATACTTTATCTCTTCTATATCTTAGAAAATGAAAATATGGAGCATTGTAATATTTTAGTACTACTAAAATGTATTTGTGTTCCATAGGCCATTCTATTATGTAACAAAAAACAGTTATGTCATTGGTCCACAAAAGCAAACAGTTATAAAACTTACTAAACTATAGATGTGCTAAAGTTGTATTTCATAAAAAAATAAAGATTAGCAAAGTAAACAAAGTGAGCAATACCTTTATGTTTATATTGACTGTCAAACGACATGAAATGCCTCTGTAAGTGTATAAAACTTCAGACAATGTAACTAATTAGTAGGTAGTTGTCATAGGCAAAATGTGGTGAGATAAGACACATTTCCCTTTACTCGCTTTACAAAAGATTTTTAGTTTTGTTTATGTCTAAAGTATCTTCCTGGTTACATTTGTCCAGTTGCAGAAAGTATGATGTTTATAAATGTAACACCATAAACTCTAACAAAGGCTGTGCTCACATCTGCACTCACCCGCATAGAATTGCAAATGTCAGAATGATACTAAGTATAATACTCAGATACAGTGGCAGAGCCATGTAAAACATTTGAATTATTTTGAAGTATCAACACAATATTTCAAATGTTTCATGACTTTTTGGTAAAGCTGAGGGGGAATAGATAGTCATTCAAATTATGAATAAATTATGAATTACAAGTTTTTCAACTTCTTAAATTCTTAAAGAATTTATATAAGTAATCTAAGACCACCTAACCAGTTCGTGGCAGAATGAAGAATTCTTGTCTCCTTGTTTATTTCCCCAGAAGGCTTCCATCTGGTAGGTTGGTGTCACATGGACAACAATTTCAAGGTAACCATACCTACAATGTTGCTTTCAAAGCTGAAAATTTGGTTTCTTCCAAACTGTAGGGACAGGAATTAGATTGTGGATTAGATTTTTTCAAAGATGCTGCATTTCAAAGTGGATAACTGAAGAACACACATATTGAATGACACATACACTTGTATAGATACCTCTGTCATGGTGCTCACACACACAGTTGCAAACCCTGCCCCATTGAGACCACTACAGGAGTTGTAGCCACCCTTTCTACTACAGTTATCTGTTGGAAACATTGTACTATCTCTCACTATTAGAACTTCTCCAAAGCTCTACAAATTCCTGAACTCTTGTTTTAACTTGAGAAGAAAAATTCAGAATAGCTCCTTGCTCTATCCCAGGCATGGGCAGATGTGTTCCTAATAGTTCAAGATTGAATTCAGAAGGCTGCATTTCATATTTGAAACTTTGAGAAATGCTACAGCTACACACTCCTTGGTGAACAGGGGCGAAACTCACATAGCCTCCCTAAGTATCAATTGCCCATCTGGAAAATGGAGTTAATATAACCTCTCTGATAAGGTTGTTGCTGAAATAACACATACTAAAGTGCTTGGTATAGTGAATTAAATATCTCACAGACATCAATAAATAAGAACTATTATTATTATTATTATCAGACAAAAATTATAAATGTTTTAGTTCTGGATTATTAGAATTGTACAGGAGATAAAATGATTTTTAAATAAATGTTAATGTACTAGCCAGGTAATTAACTTCAAAGAGAATCAGGGAAGTTTAGAATGAAAGGAGCTTTGGATTTAGCCAGGCTATGGATTCTAAGAATGGAAAGGTACCTTAAAATTGGTCTAGTCCAACTGCCATTTACAATTTAAAAACTGAATAAAATAAAAAAGGTGATTACTCATGAAGACTTCTACTAGTAGGGAAACCACTACCTCTAAAATCATGTTCACACCTGAAACTCTAAACAGATTTAAATATTATTAAAATATGCTTCTTTATTTTGAAAGTGATATGCAATTGACATTCTATGATTATTTTTATCTAAAAATTATATTTTTCTGAATATCCATGAAAAATAGGTACATTTTAGAAAAACATCTTGTTTTAAAGAAAGCTATTGCTAAAATTTTTCTCATGTTCCATTTCATTATTTTATGAACTTTTTCATTGTGTACATATTATATAATCGATCACTTTTTTTTAGTTATGAATTGTATTAAGAATTTAATCATATGAAACAATTACAAGATTTAATGACCACACAAGTTTTCATTGTATGAATTTGTTCTATTGCTTTACAGACAGTTATTTATTTGTGTTATCATAACCTCATTAAGAATATATTATATGTGCGAATACTTATATAATATATGTAAATTTCACTTTTGAATGGTCTCTGAGATTTGTAGTTAACGGATCAAGGTTGTAATCCTTTTTAGGGCTCTTGGTTTACACACTTCCAAGCCACTTTCCGCAGGCTGTGGCGCTGCAGCCAGCGTGTGTGTGAGCCCCGCGCCGCCGCCATCTCCTCACAGTCACCTTTCACTTTGGTTCAGAAACAATGATTGTGTAAAACATTTCATTCCAAATCACAGTTTTCCTTAAAAGTTAACTTGCACCTTACATGTTCTATAAAATAAGAAAAAATAATTAGATGGCAGAAATAGCCAGGTTCATCATACTAATTTTAACAGATAAAAACTAGAAATGCAAAGAGGTTAAGTACTTTACTATTTGCCACAAAGGTGGCAAGGGCAGAACCAGGATGAACATTTACACCTGCTCCTTGTCCAGCCATTCCAACTGAAGAAAAATGGCCTGCATTTCCATTATATTTATGAACCAATATTTGTAACCTAACACTATCAATATGTTTTTTGAACAAAATGCATTATTTGAACAAAATGAACCTAATGATGAGCATGGAAAAATTGCTGTTATGAAAATGTGTGGATTGCTTAAATATTTACAGAGCGGTTTAAATATGCATACAATATTGAAGTGACGAGGATAATTGGGAGGAAATTAATATTTTGTATATACAAGGGAAGACAATGAAATAATAATGGACTAAAGAATCTGTAACCTAAAGGTGACACATGGATTCAACTTACATTTATTAAGATTCTGATATTTGGTAAGATAACTTTTAAAATATAATAAATACATTGTTATAGAACTATATGTATTATTATAATAGGGCCTACATAAAATATATTACAAAATTATGTCCATGTTTATATAGAGGCTTTTAATTTGTAATCGTTGATATGCATCATACAATATTACTTATGCATTCTTACTTAATTCTCCAAACAATCCTCCTATGTACCTGTTATGCAGATGACTATATTGAAATTCAGACAGGATAGATGGCTACACAAGCATATCTTTCTAATCAGTGAGGGACTGAAAAATAGAGAAAATTTTTTACACTGTTGAAAGATCAATCTCATTTTCTTCTATTTTAAGAAATACTTCCTGCTGTTGTTTGCTCCAGTTGCTTAGCATACAGGATTATTAGCTGACTCAAGATGTCATTTTATTTAAAATCTTCCAAATATGAGGCATGCCATCCATTTATATATGTTAAAGTATCAGGTTGAAAGTTTGTTTCGTAATCCATTCATCACAAATGTATTAAGCACCTACTCTATGCTTGGCACTCTAGTAATGATTAAGAAAATGACAAATTATGTTTAAAATATAAACCCTTCTCAAATAACTGTTCAGCATGTTGTGGTAGGTAAGAGCATTGAACTCATTAATAGGAATGTGGAGCTTTTTCCTTAACTTCATGTGTAATGAATTAAATGGATGTAAATAAAATATTGTACCTCTATAAGCCTTAATATATAATTTTAATCTCTCATTCTATACTGTACATATCTATCTCTACTGCATTTGATAACTGTATTGCATCATTACATAATTAAATGTTATATGTTTATGTGTTATATAACATAAAATTATGATGCAGACACAGGCCCGCAGTGTCTGCATCATTATGGATGAAATGAGACATTCACAGGGACTACCAAGTCCGGTGGAGGAAAAAGGACAGCAGAGCTTTTCTCTCAAGGGGAGCAAAAGCCTGAGGCCTCCACCATGAGGGCCTTTATTGGGTTTCCCCACACATTACATCATGGTCCTCATTTACTACGCACAGGTTCACTTTAGGTGGTTACCTTTTACAGACAATAAAGGAGCCAATGCCGCTAATCACATCATGGAAGAAGGATATTTGCAAATGAAAAAGGGAAAAGGTTACACTCATCCTAGGAAGGTTTAGCACAGGCTTAGGAAGTTACAGTAAGCACTTGCTGTCTCAATTCAGGGTGAGGGAGTTTTTAGCAAAAGCAAGACTCACAGCAGCCTAGGCACATTGCAGGCCTGATTCCCCACAGGAGAACCTATTCATGGGCATGGGTCCTGTGCATCTCCAAGTGGGAGCTGGGCCCGTGACATGCAGAACGGTCTCCTACAAATATATAATTATATTCATTTATAAATTATATGTAATCTATAGTATTATATCTCATTAAATATATAACATTCATATGTATTTTATGCAGTATATGTACATATTGGAGTGTGATACATGCATATTTCATAGTAGCTACAACTATATTTTCTATATGTAATTACTCTGTATAGAATGAAGAGTATAATAAAATATATTATGTATTTTATTAACTCCTTCTTCTATAGAGTAGATAGTAAGACTTTCAAGTCCAGTGTTAGGGAAAGCAAAGGGCGTATATTTCAATATCAGACATCGTTGGATTGGTTATTAATGCATTAACTAGTCAATACACACAAAAAACATATGCTGGTCACCAATTATGCACAGGTACTGGATCTGTAAGGTTTAGTTCCTCAGTTTAAAAAATTAAATATGTATCACTAACACTTGACTGTAATGATATTATAATATAGAAAATGCCTCTGTGACATACAGGTGAACGTGCAGAGAAGAATGAGTCTAGCAATCAGAGTAGTGATAGGGATGGTAACTTAGGAAGATTTTCGCTTTATTTTTTGCTTGTACTCTCTATCCTGTTATATTTGTTTTGTTTTTATTCTTTTTATTGCATTTATTGGAGTGACACTAGTGAACACATTTTTACAGTCTTCATGTGCACACTCTACAGCACATCATCTGTGCACTGTATTGTGTGCTCACCACCCCATGTCTAGTCTCTGTCCATCACCATTTATCCCCCCTTCACCCTCTTCCACCTCTACCCATCTTCCCCTCCCCTGGGAATCACCACACTGCTGTTCATGTCTAAGAGTTTTTCCTCTTTTTCTCCTTTTTATTTTTGCTCAATCCCTCTACCCCTACCATCACCCAGCCCTCCTGCCCCCACAGCTGTCAGCCTGCACTATGTGGATGGGCCCGACTCTGTTTTGTTTGTTACTTCATTTTGTTCACTGCATTCCACATTTGATGAAATCATGACTGATCCCACAACCTTGTTGTACAGGGAAGCCACTCTAAAGAACTCAGCTGCCTAGTAAGGGCATAGCCAAGATTTAAGCTTTATTAACATATGAGAAGTGTGTTGGGGCTTGAGAATGGCCAGATTTAGAGTAAAAACCAGGGAAGAGGGGGTGGGAAAAACACTTAAGAAGTGCAAAGAAAGTCTGACTACTGGAAAAAGACAGGAATAAATGTTCTGAAAAAGAAATAAAAGGGTAGGGAAAATAAAAAATGGGTGTGTTCACTGAAACTTTAAGGGTAAGATAGTTTCACAAGTGATCCAGCTATCCAATGCAACAGATAGATCAAGATAGTCGGAAAATTTGCATTGAGTTTGATCCAAAGCTAGTCACAATTCAATTAAAAAAAAAACAAAAACCCAGTTTGGTAATTAGGATTCCAGTTCAACAACTTTTACAAATCATGGAATCTTGAGCCAGTTAATTCCTGCCATCTTTCATTATTCCCTCATCTATAAATTAAGATTCTGAGTTTGTGCACGCAAGGTGAGAGGGCAGAGGAAGAGGGAGAGTGAGAGGCAGTTGGCATTCAGTTAAACTTGTATGAATCTGCCCCTTCCACTTATGAACCAAATGTGTCCTTTCTAATTTCATAATTCCAAAAGTTCCAGACATGGCATTTTCTAGATCTGGCTTGAGAAGACCTGCTACTGACTTATGCTAGGAATATCTTCCATGAGGATCTAAGGAGTTAGCATTCCGAATAAGCTGTCAATGTAAGAAACAGAAACATCAAAATCTGTAAGAATTTTTAGTTAGGAACTTATTTGAGCCAAGCTGATGACAATTACTGGGAAGCAAAATCCCAATGAATTGAGAAAATGCTCCAGAGAATGGCTGTTTAGTACCTTACTTTATACATCAGAATCTAAGGAGAAGATATAAGGGGTTACATAAAACCCGCTAGTCATTGATCAGAGAGGCAGGAGAAAGCAAAGTGGGAAAATTTCTGGGATTGGATAAAAGTTAAAACAATAGACACATACTTTTATACAGGTTGATATATAATAGGTTACATTTTACAATCAACATGAGAATAATAGCAATGAGGGGATTTGTGGTCTCCCCCTGTTGCCTGTGCTTTGAGGGGTCCAGGAAAAGGAGATTTGACATTGCAAAGGTATGTTATCCTAGATAGAAAAAGACAACAGCCAGGCTCTGTTAAAGGTAAACATTGACCTTTGTTAGGAAAAATGCCAGCCCTCGAAATGACTACCAGCCAGGAACTGCTTTTAGTTAACATATTTTAATTTTGAACCACCCTTTGTGGTTAATTTAGGTCTCTTAATTTGTAAGGCTGCCACACAAGCTTCCTCTGACCTTGTCAGGTTTAGCGTGTAGCCCCTTTTCTTCAGCCAAGCAGTGTGTGGTGGGAGTCACCTTTGGATTCCTTTCAATTCCCTTTTTCTTCACCATTGGGATTATTTACAGGCTTCTGTCATCCTGAATTCTGTCTTTGACCCCAAGTGCTTTATTTTGGCTTTCTTTTACCAGATCAGCAATAATTATATAATTTTGGGATTCATATTGAGACTGAAATAGGGGTTACCTCCAGTGTTATTGTAATAGGGTGCAGAGCAAGAAGTCCCCAAAATACAGCATATTTCCCATAGCCTTTGGTTAGAGATTGAGGGAAAGGGATGAAATGGCTTAAGATACTTTGCATATCTATGGCAAGTTGATTGCTAGTTAATAGTTGTGCTATCACCCTGGGCCAAAGGACTATATGACATTAAGAGCATTGAGGACTCATGACATAGCCAGTAGAGGGTGAAGCCCCTTTTCATGAGTCACTCTTGGCCTGACTAAAGATGGAAACCAAAAGAATATAAAAGATACAAGGGAACTGGCAAATGTAACACATTGTAAAAGGGACCAGGGATAAGGTCACACATGAAGCTCTGGGTTAGGATTTAAAATAAGGGCTGGAAGAGATTCAGCCATGCTGTCTGTAGTGATAGAGGAGCTACTTCTGCTCCTCTGAGAATTTGCCGTAAGAGCTGGTCCACCGTGGGAGAAAGACCCAGCCATGCTGTTTGAAAGGGAGGTAGCCATGAGGAGATGCGGCTATGTGGGCTGTAATGTAGGCAGCAGCCATGCCACTCTGAAATAAGAAAGTGAAACAGTGTGCAGCCAAGAGGGGGGCCCCAAATAGGGATCTAGAATGGGGTCCAGAACTCAAGGTGTCTAGAAAATACTAGAAAGACATGTAAGATGTCCTCACCCCTTCCTCCACAACAGGTGTGAGTTGGGGGAAGGGACACATGGAGCAGGAACATGCAGAGCTGTTTTGTACAGCCACAGCTTTGCAGAGAATCCATGGCTTGGTCATTTAACATATCTATAACCTTTAACTGGTTGCATAGATATGTTAAATAGCTATAGCTATGCTCTGAGCCAGGGAGATGGAAGGGACTTCCACCCAAGATGTAACAGGGGTGGGGGACAGGTCCCCTAGTTACAGCACCTGCGTGAGAGCTTGGAGAAGATTGGCTCCATGACATGGGGCCATACCTGCCCAGACTCACGATGGCAGCCCAGTAAACTTGGAATAATACAGGGATGCTGGCAGGTATAACTGATTGTAAGAGGAGTCAGAAATAGGGTACAGAGGAAGATTGGCGTGGGGATTTAAACCCAGACTCGGCAATCATGAGAGAGAGAACCACGTGGCTTTGCCAGAGTGGGGGGCCTTGAGGCTTTGGTGAAAAGAGAACCATGTGGTTTTGGCCAGAGTGGGGACCCCTGAAACTTTGGTAGAAGAGGACTGAACCACATGGCTTTGGGGTGCTCCCTTTGGCCACATGGCCTGGTAAGCAGGAGAGATTTTGCCTGGAAGAAGGGTGAAAAAATTCTTGTCAAGTAGGCCATGAGAAGGTGCCACATGGCTTTGGATTAATCAGAGATTCTGCCTGGATGGCGACACAGCTGATGATGCTGGCAGCCTGAATCACAGATGTTTGATTCTTTTCCTGAGTTATGGTATCCTGAATTATGGCAGCAGGAGAAGGAAGCACTGTGGGCACCTGTGGGTATCCAAAAGGACTTTGATATTTTAATGAAGACATTAGGTCACTACTTTAAGTCTGTATAGCATTCAAGAAACATTTCCTTTCCTTTTCACAAGTCTCTGACATTGAGAGACATCTTTGCTAAGGTGGCAATCAAACCTAGTGGGAAGTCCTTTCATTAATAGTATATTGTACCCCCCTTGGCCCTGTGTGTGTGTGTTCTGTAACAGAAGGAGCTGGAGTAGGAAAAAGAAGACTCACTGAGAAACCTGTCTGGAGATCATGGCAGCAAAGCTCATGTAGCTGTGCAGGTATGTGCAGAACCAAGCCTGGATTAGTGGGAGATACCTGGGATGCTGAACTGTGGCCAGGAATGCTGAGACTATGACTTTTTCTTCTCTGAAGGACATACAGAGAAGCTACTTTCTACAGACGTGTGCCTTCCTGGATTTCACCTTGGTCCAGTGTAACATGGCACATGTTTTTCTGGACTGTTACATGGAGGCTCAGGATAACGTACTCAAGATCTTTGAAAAAAAAGAACTGCTGCAAGAGGATGGCAACTTTAAAACCCACAAGAGTACTTTCCAGAGAGGACGATCCACTTGCACAGCCAGTTTAAGAACAAATAAGAATATGGGGAATTATTGGGCTTGATTTTGGCTTATAGCCTGGTGGAAAGCAAGGGAAATGCTGGGTCTCATGGAAGAACAAAGCTTCAAGCATAAATACTTCCAGCACCCACCCTTACCAAAGTTGTAATCCTGTAAATAAAACCTGTTTCCCTCAACATTAATGTTGGGCCACGTACCAAGGAGCTACTGTATAAGCCTTGGTTCACTTGGTTGCATTATCACTGATGTTAAAGTATTGGGTAAACTCAGTTCTATGCCGACAAAATGTTTTAGTGCTGAGTTAGTGCTGACAACTTCAGAGTGGGAAATTATAAGTAATCTCAAAGGACATAATAGGGCCTAAATATATTCTTCCCATCTCTTGGCACAACTTTGCCTTTGTCATTGATTGCATATTGAGATGAGAAGATAGAAGGAGTGGTGGGAAAAGAACCAAGAAATAAACAAACAAAAAAAGGAGAGATTTTGAAACAGGGTGCAGCTAAGAGGGGGGGGCCCAAATAGGGATATGGAATGGGGTACAAAATTCAAGGTGTCCAAGAAATATTAGAAAGACATATAAGATGTCCTCACCCCTTCCCCCACAGGTGTGAGTTGGGAGAAGGGACACATGGAGCAGGAACATGCAGAGCTGTTTTGTACAGCCACAGCTTTGAAACTAATCCATGGCATGGTCATTTAACATATCTATAGCCTTTAACTGGTTGCATAGATATGTTAAATAGCTGTGACCATGTCGTGAGCCAGGGAGATGGAAGTGACTTCTACCCAAGATGTAACTGGGGGCAGATCCCCCTGGTTACAGTGCTTGCATGAGAGCTTGGAGATGATTGGCTCTATGACATGTGGCCATACTCATGATGACATACTCCATGTCAAACTGCCCAGACTCATGATGGTAGCCCAGTAAACTTGGAATAATACAGGAATGCTAGAAGGTGTAACTGATTGTAGGAGGAGTCAGAAATGGGGGTACGGAGGGATATTGGCACAGGGATTTAAACCCAGACTTGGCAGCCATGAGAGAGATAAACATGTGCTTTTGGCAGAGTGGGGACCCCCACAGCTTTAGGGTCCACTCCTTGGCCATGTGGCTTAGGAAGCAGGAGAAACTTTGCCTGGAAGAAAAAAAGACTCTTGTCGGTGGGCCATGAGAAGGTGCCACATGACTTTGGATTAACTGGGATCCAAAGCTGGAGTTCCTGATGGTGACACAGCTGATGGTGCCAGGAGCCTGAATCTACTTCTTTTCCTGAGATACAGTACCCCAAATTAGGGCAGAGGGAGAAGGAAGCACTGTGGGCATCTGTGGGTATCCTAAAGGACTTTGATATTTTAATGAAGACATCAGGTCACCACTTTAAGTCTACATAGCTTTAAATAAACATTTCCTTTCCTTTTCACAAATCTCTGTCATTGAGAAATATCTTTCCTCTGGTGGTGGACAATGCAAACCTAGTGGGGGGTCCTTTCATTAATAGTATATTGTACCCCCTTGGCCCTGTTCTATAACACTTTGGTGACATATTAGTACCATTAGCAATGCATCTCATTGCACAAAGATGGAGATACTTATGTCCAGCCAACGTAATGGCCCAGACAAACTGATATAAAAATAGGAATAAAACTTCCCAATCTCCTGTAGTGAAGCTGGTCCTTTATGTCTCTGGGATCCCATAGAGCCATGATTGTTTGTTTACAAAAGGTATCTTGAAGTTGTAATAGAAATGACCTCTTGCCTGCATGACACATTCTATATGATGGGGGGATGACAGAAGTGAACAAGTGAAAGAAAACAGCATCTTTTGCTGAATATTAGAATTATAAATAATATGATGTGCTCATGTGTCCCTCAAATATAAAAAGCAGCTTTTGTAAATCCCCCCTCTCCAGATTTCCCTGGGAAGGAAACAGAATCTCTGTATTTCAATCTTGCATTTTACTCTTTTCTGTAATATAGATATATCCTGAGTGATTTACTAGGTGTTTTTCGCTTCTTATTTTCAGGACCGTCTGACAGGTGAAGGAGAGAGAGTCTGTCAAAGCATAACATTCGAGAGGTCAGATTGAGACAGAGTAGAATTCATTCTTCTGACAAAGATATAACAAGGCAAAATGGATTTTTAGTTGTCCCTAACAGATACCTCAATGCAATAAATGAGACATTTTTAAAAGAGTTGTGGAAAAAGAAACCAAAGCTATGCATAGGAAAACCATTCTTTATGCATAACCACAAATAATGGAATAAATAAAAGAATAAAACATGAAGCTTGTCTTTAAAGAAAATAGTTATCATTCATACCATGTCTTGTCTCTGCTGACAAATAAATAAGAGTCAGCAAAAAGAAATATAAATTAAAGGCACCTGGAATAAAGAAAACACGAGATAAAATGAAGGTGAAGATGGGAGTGGTCGAGTGAGAGCAGCGTATAAACCATAAGCTTGAGAGCTTGAACGAGGTCCCGAATTCCACTGTAAGCATTCTTGAGGTCATTGCAAAGACAAGTTCATATTCACTTATAAAATTCATAGAACTCATTGCGTAAAATCAAACCAATGATTCAAAAGAAGCACAATAATTTCTAATACTGGTATAAGATTTTATTTCAAAATTAAGTCTGCTTTAAAGGGACATGGGTTAGGTTATAAACAGATTTCTTAGTGAAAATGCTGTACAGCAACACATTTTGTCAGAATAGTCAATAAAATGCCTCACAAAGGCCAACTGCATAATGCAAATTTGTGATACAGTAGATGTGGCACTGGCTTTGGATTTGGAGAGAAAAGGGCTCAGGTGTTTTTTTCTTGGGAAAGGTACCTTGATCTATGTGAGTCCTAGTTTCTCATCTGTTAAAATAAAGATAATTACGTCTCTTGACACACAGATAGTCTATCTAGTCCCAAGCATGTAGAACGTTCCACATAAAGATTATGTAGTTTCCCTTGCCATGAAGTTCTTTATAGAATTCTACTACACTGTAGCATTTCAATAGTATTGTCATGTCATTAAAAATGATTTTTGTGACCTGTTGTTCTTAATGGGGTTACCAGATTCTTAATGTAGATGTACTTCCTTTGGCAATGAATACCCCCTCCTACATTTCCAGCACTCAATCATGCTGAACTCCAGAACTGTGAGACCTTTTAAGGCTTCCTTACTTTTATTCTATGCAAAGAACTTGGCTACTGTGGAAACAGTCCTGAGTGTTCATTGTGTACATTTTGTCCCCAGTGTGTTAATCAGCCACAGCTAAAAGATAGCATCAAGAACCGTATGTGTGCTCACTTTAAAAAGGAAATTAACGCTTCTTCCTACTACCTTTACAGTAAATAGAGAAAGGTGACAGAATATGTGATATATTTTATATTGATTCAACATTTCTCAGACAAAGAGAAGGTACTGAAATTCAGAGAGACTATTTGGAGGCTGGGACACATTTCTGCAGAAGTGATGGGTATCTTGTTTATTTCATTTAAAAGTGCTATTTGGTGTGATTTCACATAGTGAGATTCAGCATTACTTTTCATTCATTGGAAGGTGTGTAAGGAAATGCAGTGTGTATAATAACACAGAAAGAGAAGATATTAGTATTGAACAGTATGTAGGCACCACTGAGTATTTTTACGAATTGAATATGGTTTATAGTAAAAAATAGGAACTAAAGAGAGAGCTTCCAGTAGCTTAAAAAAAAAGAAGAGAAAACCCTTAAAATAAAAGTAGGTGAATTTTTTTAATGTTGTTAATTCTTCCTGTCCATGAACATGGTATGTGCTTCCACTTATGCATATCTTCTTCAATTTCTTTCTTCAGTGCTTTATAATTTTCTTAGTATAAGATTTTATATCCTTGGTTAGATTTATACCTAGGTATTTTATTCTTTTTGAAGCAATTATGAATGAGATTGTTCTCTTAATTTCCCTTTCTGTTAGTTCATTTTTGGCATATAAAAAAGCAACTGATTTCTTGTATGCTGCTATATCACTCAATTTATTTATTAGTTCTAGTAGTTTCTTGCTGAAATACTTGGGGTTCTCTGTGCACAGTATCATATCATCTATCAATAAAATGTCCGTGCTACCCAAAGAAATCTATAGATTCAACACAATTCCTATTAAGATTTCAGTGGTGTTTTTCAAAGAACTGGAAAAAAATATTCAAAAATTTACATGGAGCTACAAAAGTCCCTACATAGCAACATGGATGCTGAGGGAAAAAAAGAACAAAGTTGAAGGAATCATGCTACTTAATATCACAGTATACTGTAAGGCCATAGTAAACAAAACAGCATGGTGCTGGCATAAAAACAGATGCATAGATAAATAGAAAAGATTAGAGAACCCAGAAATAAACCCACTCCTTTGTAGTCAATTAATATTCAACAATGGAAGCAAGCATGTACAATGGGCTAAAGATAGTTTATTCAATGAAGAATGATGGAAAATTAGACAGAACATGCATAAAAATGAAACTAGACCACTTTCTTACATCACATGCAAGAATAAATTCAAAATGGATTAAATACTTAAATGTAAGATTCAAAACCATAAAAATCCTAGAAGAAATGTTAGGCAATAAAATCTTAAACATTGATCATAGGAATATTTTATCCGATATACCTCCTCAGGCAAGGGAAACAAAAGAAAAAAATAAACAAATGGGACTACATCACACTAAAAAGTTTTTGCACAACAAAGGAGACCATCAACAAAAATAAAAAGACAATCCACAGAATGGGAAAACATATTTGTCAATACATCTGATAAGGGGTTAATATCCAAAATGTATAAAGAACTTACAAAACTCAATATCAAAAAACAAACAATCCAATTAAGATATGGGCAAAGGACCTGAATAAATACTTCTTTAAAGAGGACATACAGAGGACCCATAGATATATGAAAAGATGCTCAACGTACTAATCATCAGAGAAATGCAAATTAAAACCACAATGAGATATCAACTCATAACTGGCAGAATAGCTATCATTAATAAATCAACAAACAACAAGTGTTGGTGAGGATGTGGAGAAAAAAGAACCTTTTTGTAGTGTTGGTGGGAATGCAGACCGATGTTGCCACTGTGGAAAGCAGTATGGAGATACATCAAAAAATTAAAAATGGATCTGCCTTTTGAACCAGTATTCCCACTTCTGGGAATATATCTGAAGAAACCTAAAACACTAATTCATAAGAACATCGGCACCCCTACCTTTATTGCAGCATTATTTACAATCACCAAGATATGGAAACAGCCCAAGTGTCCATCAGTAGATGAGTGGGTAAAACAACTATGGGACATTTACACAATGAAAATGTACTCAGCCATAAAAAAAAGAAGAAAATTATACCTTTTGGGAGAGCATGGATGAAGCTGGAGAACATTATGCTAAGTGAAATAAGCCAGTCAGAGAAAGAAAAATACCATATGATTTCACTCACATGTGGAATCTAATGAACAAACTGAAGTAACAAGCAAAATAGAGACTGACTCATAGAGAACAGGCTGACAGCTATTGGTAGGGTTGGGGAGTTTATAGGGTGGCTGGATGAAGCAAAAAGGAAAAAGGACTCATGGACATGGACAACAGTTTGCCAATTGAAGTGGAGAGGTGTTGCAAGGGGTTTAAACAGTAATGGAAACATATATAATTTTTTTGAAGTAGGTGTAACCAAACAGTGACAACAGATTGCCCCCCTTTGGTATAATCATACTCTATATTTTGTGATTATAACTTCCTTTTCCAAGTAAATATATGTATTTTAAACATATAATGAATTTTGCTTCAGGTTAAACCTTATATGAATGGAATTACTCCGTATGTATTATTTTGTGCTTACTTCTATTATTTAAAATTATATTTTTGAAATTCAATTATGCATCAGTAATAGTTTGTTCCATTTCATTGATGTATGGTATTCCATTAAATGGCTCTGTTACAATTTGTTAATTCATTTTAGTGGTGACTATTTGAGTATTTCCAGGTTGGAAATATTATGAACAATGTTGCTAACAGCACACCTGTCCATGTGCAACAATCACTAATTCCTAGAGAGGAAATAGATTAAGAAATGAAATTGCTGGGACATAATATCTGTGCATCTTCAAATTAACCAACGAATGCCAATTTTTCCCAAAGTGATTTATCAATTTTCCCTCATGGCTTCATATACCCACTAATAGTACTGTTGTTGAATTTAACAGTATTTGGGAAAAGGGGTCCAATCTGAACCTACTCAGCAGGACTTTACAGGGAGTGGGTCCTATAAATACTTTCAAAAGCTTCCAAGGTATACTGATCATTAGTCTATAAAGGTAAAGTCTAAAATCACAATTCTTAGTCTTCAATTTTAATGTCTATGTCTTCCTGAAAATAGGAAAAACTATATGTACATATTTTGTTTCATTTGTTTAGTGTTTTTAAAGTATATTAAGAAGCATTTATTATGAATATTTAAAGAAAATCAAAATTAATTACACCCTTCCTAGAGGAGGGAAGTATATACAGAGGTATATTACAGAGGTATATTCTTTAAATATTTTACAATCAATGGCTTTAGTATAAATTTTAATATTTAATTTAAAATAAAATCTGGGGGGGGGGAACCAGGGTTATTTCTGTTTCACTTTATTTTATAAAGCAATTAATAAGGTAACGATAACTGAAATTGGAAATGTGTGAAATTTAAAATCCACAAATTATATTACATATTTCCTAGCTATATGTTGCTTCTCAGCTTCAGGAACAGGGCAAATACAATGAAGGAGAAATTTCCCCATGTGTCTGATTAAACTCACGCCTGGGCTCATGCACTCCAGATACAAACCCCCTATTGATTAGCTAAACTTGGCTGGTAGTGGGACATGGTGGCCTGCTGCTGCTCCATCTTTACTCACAGCACTGCTGCCATCCTGCACAACAAGTCTCATTATGTTCCTTTTGTTATTTCATTTTCTGTGAGGTCAGCAAAACCATCCTGTTGTCACAGTGTCTATTGGAACTCCAGGATCCAAAACAGAGAAATAGACTTTGAACATGAGGGCTGTGTGTTCTGGGCACTGACACTTCTTTCACTGACTAGTCGATTTACTATATTATAAAAGAAAGTGCTGTAAAGGCAACTGTAATTTGAAAAGAAGCCTTTTATCTATCACCAAAAACCAGAGCATACTTATGCACCTTCTTCACACAGCACTCCCTGTGATCAGGGAATTCAAGAAGAAATTTCCAGATTCACAGAATTGTTGTTGTCTTTAGTCCCCAGAGCTCCCATCTAAGAAACAAATGGCCAAAGCAGTTGTTGTACTGTATAGAACTGGAGAATTTACCTACGATTTTTTGTCAGACACACAGCTTTCGTATGCGGCTTTCTGAAATAGAACGAGGATGTGCCCCCAGGCCTTTGTGCATATGTACCCTTTATGGCTTTATTCTAGTTTAAGATCCATACAAAGACTTTAATTAACCAGAACTCTTTATGGTATTTTTTTCTTACATGTACAAACAGGTTATGTTTTGTAACCAGGATTTTTATAATCACTTCATAATTTTTTAAAGATGAGGAACATGCAAAGAAATACAATGATATCTGATATCTTTTTAAAAAATCAGTTCCATTAATATACTGATGTCAATGCTGTCTCCTATAGTTTTATAACTTCTAGTCCTATCAAGCAGTTTGGAAACTGAATGATGAAGTTTTAAATACCATGTCTAATTGAATATATAAAATGAAGAACCAGGGATTATTTAGCTTTAAGACCAGCTGTTTTCGAACCAATTTATTTACCATTCAAACATTCAAGATCTATTTTGAACTCTCCATGCCTGTTTTTAAAAATATTTTATTTCTTTTTAGAGAGAGGGGAAGGGAAAGAGAAAGAGAGGGAGAGAAATATCAATGTGTGGTTGCCTCTTTTATGCCTCTTACTACTAGGGACCTGGCCCACAACCCAGGCATGTGCCCTGACTGGGAATAGAACAGGCGACTCTCTCTCTGTCTGTTTTATGTTTCTGTAGCATTTAATAGAATCAGAATTTGAGCCACAATATCTGACATTGTTCTGCATCTGATGTGGCAGATATATTATTTTTAGTAACACATCTAAAAAATCTCATATTATTGTGCAGAGCCTGCATATTTGGAATAGAATGACTGCTAGTGGCTTATGCATATGCCTCTAGCTGTATGTGGTTAAAACACATAATCCTTTAGTTACAGTACTTATTTAAACACATGAATCATAATCTATTGATAATGAATGCTACACTTTATATTTGTAACAGTGGAGAAAGAATGTTTTATTTATTTATTTATTTTTGTTCTTCATTTCAATGTCTCTAGTTATATTTTGTTTGCATGTTCATTTTGTTGATTAGGTTCCACTTATAGGTGAGATCATATGGTATTTGTCTTTTACTGCCTGACTTATTTCACTTAACATAATGCTGTCCACTTCCATCCATGCTGTCATGAAGGGTAGGAGCTCCTTCTTTCTGCTGGGTAGCATTCCATCATGTGAATGTACCACAGTTTTTTGATCCACTCATTTACTGAAGGGCACTTAGGTTGCTTCCAGCACTCAGCTATTGTAAATTGTGCTGCTATGAACATTGGGATATATAGGTTTTTTTCAATTGGTCTTTCAGGATTCTTAGGGTATAGTCCCAGCAGTGGAATTGCTGGTTCAAAAGGCAGTTCTGAGGAAATTCCATACTGTTTTCCACAGTGGTTGTACCAGTGTGCATTCCCACCAACAGTACACTAGGGTTCCCTTTTCTCCACAGCCTCTCCAGCACTTGTTGTTTGTTGGTTTGTTTATAATGGCCATTCTGACCAATGTGAAGTGGTATCTCATTGCAGTTTAATTCCCATCTCTCTGATGGCTAGAGATGTTGAGCATCCTTTCGTGTATGTCTCTGGGTCCTCTGTATGTCCTCCTTGGAGAATTGTCTGTTCAGGTCCTTTGTCCATATTTTATTTGGAATGCATGTCTTCCTGGAGTAGAGTTGTGTGAGCTCTTTATGTATTTTGGAGATCAAACCCTTTTCCAATGTATCATTGGCAAATATATTTTCCCATATGGTTGGTTCCCTTTTCATTTTTCTGATGCTTTCTTCAGCCATGCAGAAGCTTTTTAATTTGTTGAAGTCCCATTTGTTTATTCTTTCCTATATGTTCCTTGTTTTAGGGGGCATATCAATGAAAATATTGCTGCATGGAATGACTGAGATTTTCCTGCCTATTGAACCAGTGGCCCTTTGTTTCACAGGCCAGCACTCAACCCATTGAGCCACACTAGCCAGAGCTCCATGATTGTTTTTTCATTGATTTACTACAAAATGCTTTTGGGAGAACTAACTACTTCCGCACTTTTTAAATGTCAATTTTATATTTAATATAAAAATGTATAACAATAAACTGGTATATGATGAATATTATTAACTTTATACAATGTATTATAATATAACACAAAATAAGCTATTATGCACTATATGATCAATATTATATAACAAATGTCATTTGTTATATGTGTGCAATGATATGTGTGTATGTTACACATAAAATATAATATAATGTTTTATAAATACTATGTGTGGTGATATGTATGTACATATTGTATGTTATATATAAAACATAATATAATTAAGTTATATATTATAATAGTAGCATCTATATCCTACAATATATTATTTATATAAATCAATTCTATATAGATATACACATTGATCACACACTCTACAAGCAAAAAGCAAGGTATCACTAGAAATGCAAGCAGAGACTCAATTCATATTTATCAAACATTTTATTAGAAACTCAAGCAATTCATTATGCTACTACTGACTACAATAATTCAATAGTTGTAGGAAACTATGAGGTTAGAGGAAAAGAATGAGATGTATGTATATAAATCTCAGTTCAGCAGATTGATGATAATATACAGGTTCTGCCATATCATAATTGTGGACCTTGGGTATATTATTTCATATTTCTAAGCCTCAGTTGTCTCATCTATAAAATGGGGACCCATTACAGTTCCTATTTACCATGAATTGTAATGATTAAAGAGACGATGAATTTTGATCCATTGGGATTCTTCATTGCTCAGAATTGTTGGATATCTCATGAGATTTGCAGAAATGTTAAAGGACCAATCTTGAAGGCTGCATAACCAGAAATAATAAAGGAAGGGCCAGTCTAGCCAAGGGAAAAGCAAAACCCCACAGGAGTGTCCTCATATAACAATACTTTGTGTCTGTGATGCCATGGATTGAATGGTAAAAACTCCACTGTAGAGGAACCATATATATTTTAAACATAGTGTTTGTCCCATACTTTAAACATGCAGCACTTTTTAATTCCCTAAATAGTTTTAAGATAGATATTATTATTATTCCTCCTTGAACAACAAGTAAACAGAACCTCAAATTGGAAGAGCATTTCATGCAAGTTTCCTCATCTGATAAGTAACTAAAGTGATATTTTACATATACCAGTAATGCAACACTAAATGGAAATATAATTAATCAAGATTTCAAAATTGAATGTGAATATTTCATTCATTTGTTCATTTCATTACTCATAGCATCTATTAAACATTTTGAAAAGTGGTAGAAATATGACCCTATGTGAGTATCTCTCCGTCTTTTTTCTTTTAAAAATATTTTATTGTTGATCTTGTACAGTTTTCTGTCTTTTACTCCCACCCCAGCCCACCGCCCCAGCCCTCCCCACCTCCCTCCCATTTCCACCCCCCCCAGTTTTTGTCCATGTGTCCTTTATACTTGTTTCTCTAAACCCTTCCCTTTTCCCCCTGAAATTCCCTTCATATTTTAAAACTAGTGGAATAACTAAATTTATATTCTAATTACCTTTTCAGGGAAACCTTTTCACTAACTTTTTATTATTTTATACATGTATATTGATTGCTTGTTTAAAGTACATTAGGCTGCATGAGGGTAAGAGCCCTATATTTTTTACACCTGTGTTTGCCAGGTAAATGACAATATTGGATCATGATCGTTATAAAAGCCATAGAGGCAAAAAGAAGACCATATCTATCTTGGTGATTTCAGGAGTTTTTCCTAGAAGTGATACTCAAGCTGGATTATGAATAGTAAATAGGATTTCCCAAGTGAAAATAGGTGAGAAAGAAGAATTTATCAGGTGTCTTGCTGATATCACAGATTATAGAAGGTCATTGACACTAAATCAATGATAAGTTAATGAGGAGAGTGTGAAACTAGGTCCTCAAGTCAGAGCCTTTGGTTCTCCTACCCCTAGACTTCTGAATTTAGCCAACTGCTGATCCTTTGGAAAGTGCATTCCAACATGGAGGGCATGAAGATTGATAGGGTTAGGGGTTTCTGCCTTCCCATAATGCTAATAGCCAACCACAAGTCCTGCATGAAAGAGTAATAAACAGGCAGAGGGCAGAGTGTGACCCCGCTATCTTATTGCCAGGGTTATTGAATTCATTCCTCCTAAATAAAAAGTTATACTTTGCTTGGATCAAAATGCTTAATACACAGTAATTTTATTAGGCCTCTGTTATTCAGTTTGGTTGCCACATTATAACAACATAGGTACACTTTTTTAAAGCAGATAAGAAAATATAGTCAATTCTTTTTAAATGTTTCTTTTTAGAAACAAAACATGCAAAAATAAATTTGCTATATTCAACCTCAACATGCTAGAGAAAGAAACAAAGTAGAATCTGGATAAAATGAGATGAAAACAAATCAGGATGCTATTACTTACTTCTCTTTCTAGATATCATTACATTCCTGAAGGCAAAAAGAAACCTTTCTTTTTAAGGCCTTGTATTTTTTTCTTTTCTTTATTATGTTCCAGAGTTGAACTTTAAATTTGCATTACAAAGTCTGTAATTGGAAGTCTAACTTGCAAATATGAGCTGCTTTCCACTTTAATTTCCATGAAAACTCAAAATCAATCTGTGGAAATAAGTCTGTGGAGATTTCATAAAATGTATACATGATAATTTCAGCTTATAAAAACTTTTGTGCATAGTTTGGAAGATACTCATAAAAAGAAGAAAATATTTAAAACTGATTTTTTTTCGTGATGTTATAGGCATATTTCCCATGAACTCATGGACTGTTCTAGCTGGAAGGAACATTAAAGATTATGAAACCCCAATCCTTCAGTTGACATGTTTGGAACCCAGCTAGTTGAAATAAGTGTGAGGGGATAGGGTTAAAGTGAGGAATTTGGGGTAAAACTCAGGGCTGTGGCCCATGTTGGTCTCAGAGACTCTACCCATCGATATATTCTGGAGTAGGGAGGTGCCTGTGCAAGTTACTCTGCTGATTGATACACAAGAGCCCTCTGACTTTTTGTCCGATGATCTGTTCTTTATAACCACTTTACCACATTTCTGCATAAAATAATAATTATAACTATTCTTTTCTTACACAGTTGTTGTGGGAATTAAATAATACAATGTAGGTAAAGTGACATTCTAGAGTGTTGGTAGATGGTAAAAGATCAGTACACACATCTATTGTTTTTTTAAATTATGTACTTTGTGTTGGTCTTCATTACAATTACGTAGATTAATTTATATAACATTTTATAGTTAACAAAACTATTATATGTATGTGCATGTATATATATCATATAGAATATATGTATATATTCCTTTATGTTCTACTTATGCTCCGTAGTTCAAAAGGATATTTAAATAAAAGTACCAACCAAAAAATTAATCCCTAACCAAGAGAAGGAATTACAGAACAAGGTTGTGAAAGATTACAGTACCTGACAGGTTTGAGCGAGTTTTTCCGTGGTTTTGAGGAATATGCAATAGATAAGTGAGCAAGCAAAATGGCATGGCTCAGGAAATTTCGTTCTTCTCCCGTATTGTCAAAATGCATGACCAAAATGATTTTTGTTGAAGATATTTAACACTCAACACATTGATATTTAAGTGGAATTTCCCAAGCGCTATCCTTTTCCCTATTCTCCATAAATTGCTATGATGATTTTATTCATTTTTGTTTATTATCTGTTCTCCTCCAAAGACTTGAAAAAATCCTCAAAGTAAACATAATCCTCTAAATCACCATGCATAGTATGTAAATTTGCAATTATTTTATTAAAATTTTAATTAAATTAAAAGAAAATCAGCAACAAACTTATACATATTGTGACTACTGATGGAGAAAGTGACTAGTTGTTAAGCATTAATGCTGTATTAGGAAAGGGAAGGGAGAAGATATGAAGCAAACAAAAAAAGACTAGAATCAAAAAAGTATGTCAAAAAGAAGCAAAAAAAAAAACAAAACAAAATCTGCTTTGCCTAGCATCACAGTTTGCATTTGGATAAGGTTTGCAACATTGTCAATACACTTCCTCATCTGCTAGTTCACGCAAATCTATGCTGCTGAGGACCTCTGCCTTCATTGTTTTAACACTGGAGCTCCAAGCCAGGGAGCTGCTTAAATGTCTGTGATATCCTGAAAATAACCACCTGTTGAACTAGCAAATGTGGACATGCTATTTATTACTCTCACATTACGTGGAAGTGCCCTGATGGCAGTGGGCTGATGCAAGACAGACTGCACCTCCTCCAGTCTCAAAGGAGGCACATGTCCTACACTTGACTGTAAATTACATTACCTCAGTGTGTATATGCAGAAAGAAAAGGTCACAGGATAAGTAGCCATTCTCAAAAGGAGATAAAGATGGAGTTATGATCCATACCCAAAACAACACACATTCCTTCTGGCCAGGGTTCCACTCTTCATGGGTGGTGGGAGAGCCATGTCAGCAATGACCCCACACTCCAACTCGACACTGGTCTTCCATCTCACATTCTTTGTGTTAATGTCGTAGGGCAACTGTGTGATGATCATGTTGGCATGTGGAATCTATATACCACAAAAACAGTAAAGGCTACATCCCAAGGCTAAGAGTGTAATACAGAGGCCAAAGAGACTCAGGAGGAGGGAACACTGCCAATAGTCTGTAGCAGTCAATATTATAATATTCTTGCATAGCATTGCTGGTACCCACCATATGAGTTACAGTTTTATTTGCAGTCCTGTTTCTGCATTCAATACATATGGATATTGGCCATCATACTTCTACCTGTAATGCTGACAGCCACCCCACAGCACACATGAGCTATGGCTTGGAGCTATTAGCCTGCTCTCTCACAAGGGAAAAAAGGACTTTTCCCACGTCTGCCTGAAGAGGGGGTCAGAAGCCTTCCAGCCTTGTAGCAATTTCCAGCATGTCCAGTTTGCAGGGTAGACCCACCATGAAAAACTAGCAGAGGCTACGATCGGGAACACTGTGCAGATTCAAAGTCTGAACAGTTGTTCACAACAGCTAGCATTCCCGCTCACTGGGGGACATTGTTGCTTCTGCAGAATCCAATCAGACAACCCCCAAGAATTTGACAGAGAAACTAAACAAGGTCAGAGTATACATCCTATGTAAACAGAAAGAACACAAAGATCAACGAACACAGGAAATTATAAACCAGTTTGAGTATGCAGGACTGTCAGATGAGAAAACTTCCAAACTCAAGGGTTTTGTTGGAATGAAAATGAGCAATGACAATCTGGTACATCCTCTTTATCTGAAGTTTAAATGTTTCTGATGATATCAGCAGGTGTTCAGGTGAATTCTGTTACAGACAATTCAGTGAATTAGAGTCTACTTTCCACCATTTTGTGTAATAGATTTTACTGAAACATAATTTTCCCCCTAAAATCACCCTCATATTTATCAAAGATCCATATTAAAACCAATTCATTTGTTGTATTAAGACCAGTTTCAATTTGGCCTGATTATTTGCATAAACGCAACAAAAATAGCAATTGATCATACAGGCTTTCTTAAATCTACTTTGCTGGAATGTTACAAGGAATTCCCAGATAGAGTTTTAACTAGTCCCTCAGCACTCAGAAACCAAGCCACACAGTTGCCATAAGCTTTGCCTGCAGTACCTGCAGATTTGGGTGAGTTTCTCAAATTCTTGGGAACCCAAGATGTTTTGAGGTTCTTCCCATGCCACCTTTCAGGAAAGTAAACTCCTTACTTTCACTCCTTACTTTAAAAGACTGCCATGAACCACGTGGAAAAGCAAAGTACCAGGCTATTTCTCCAAGGAGCTTTTATTGACTTCAAAGTCGGTCTTAATTCCTTATGGCTTTCTGAGGGCATGCAGAATCCAAGCAAGACTCCTTCGATCATAACATTCCAGGCAAAGACTTAGTTGATAAAATCACAATTGGAAACTGGCTTTATGTGTCCTGTTATGAAGAAATCATACCCCTATTGAGTTTATGCAAACAAACATATTGCTATGGAAAGAATAATAGTCACCTATTAAGGGCTTCTAAACTCCAAAGAAATCAGGTAGGGAGAAAAATACAAATGTCTCAATATTGTTTATGAACATATACTTTACCAAATTTATTTAAAACGTAGAAAAGTTTTCTTATGTCTGAATAACAAATGATTAAAAATTAGCAATACTTTTAACAAAAAATATAAAAGCCACAATTAGCTTCAGTTTGTTATATACCATAATTGATTTCTGTTCATCCTGAATATCCGCAAGCACCTGTATAAATCCAGTCATTTCACAGAGCTTCAGTAATCTTCACTCAGTTCAAAGATATGATCCAAAAATCTATTCTCAGAAATATGTAATGCAAAACAAGGCAGAGTCCTCTCTACGAACCCCTCCCAAGACATAATATATTTTTGTAAATGCATTAGAACAAAACAATGACTGTGTATAAATGACAAAACTTAAAACAACATGGTTATAGAGTTGAGAATAGTGCAATTGACAAAGGAAATTGCTTTCCAGCAACGACATTTTAGGATAATACTAAAATTATGAATGAAAATATATTAGAATTTATGTAATCCCTAGAATATCTACTTTAGTAAAAGAAATGTGTGTATGGAAATAGAACATACTTATCCTTTATTTTACAAAGCTTCCAATGTACTTTAAGCACACTAAATAGGTCTAATTAGTTTCAAAACTTATCTTTTATAAAAAAGGAAGAACAAATACTTGAGGTATTTTGGAGCCTATTGGAATAACCTCAAGTCATTAAACTTTGGAAAGGGTGTCAAATGAACTTAACCAAAAGATTATAACATAAACTTTTTGTAAAACAACATGTTTTATGGTAATAACTTTAAAAGACATTAATTCACCTTAAAACCAATTTTCATATCAAACAATTTGTCCACACCACAGGATCCACCTTAATTTATGTAAGTGTTTACTTTCTTTAGGCCAATAAAATATTATGCCCTAATTATGCTATATGGAGGCAGAAAATACACCACGTGCTATATACAAAAAACACATATTACATAAAGGCCACACACATGGAGACTGAACACATGAAGACTATACACATAATTTAACTCATGTACAAATTAGAACACTCTACTTTTAATTCTATATCCTTTAATATATATTGCCATAATTTGCAACCTTTATTATGAAAGACATATATTTTTTCCAAACTTAAACATAAGTAATTAAGCCTAGTTGGTGTGGCTCAGTGGACTGAGTGCCAGCCATCCTGCAAACTAAAGGATTGTTGGTTCAATTCCCAGTCAGGTCACATGTCTAGGTTGTAGGCCAGGTTCCCAGTGAGGGGGCATGCAAAAGGCAACCACACACTGACGTTTCTCCCCTTCTCTCCCTTCCCCTCTCTCTAAAAATAAATAAATAAATAAATAAATAAATAAATAAATAAATAAATATCTTTAAAAAATAAGTAATTAGCATCCTTTAGATTGACAAATTCATGAATACATTTACTGGACCTTTAATAAAACAATTCTAAGTAGTATAAAATGTGACCTAAGCTAGTCCTTTGCAAAACAGAAATAAAAACAAAATCCAAAACAAAGGTAAAAGAGGGGCAAAGGGGTCAAGTGGGAACACTGTAATAGCATATTCAACAAAAATGTAATTTTTTAAAAGGGACTAGGATTATACTCAGAATTTTGTCTTCTTATTTTTCTCTCTAACTTAAGTTCACTCTCTAATTGCCATACTTTGGCTTCAGCTGCTCCTTCCTTTTCTCCAAGGTATGCCCTCTGCAAGGACTATGGGGCTGTGGGGGCTTCCCCCCAATACTGGTTGTACCACACCAGGATTCCCCCTGTTATTCCAAGGATTTCCCCCTAGTCTCCCCTACCAGGCATATGATCACATGTAGTCTACTCACAAGGGTATTTTCTGTAATACCCTATTTGTGACAACAATTGTAATACATAAGCTCCAAAACATGAAGCTGCTTAAGTGTTTCTGAAATTCTGAAGAAACTACCCAGAGGACTAGCAGAGGTGGACATGTCATTTATTACATTACAGGGGAGTGCCCCGATGGCAGTGCCCTCGGCGAGAGACAGACTGCACCTCCTCCAGTCTGAGGCTTGTTATAAGAGGTCCCAGAAAAAGGAGTCATGTGTCCTATGTGTGACTGTAAATTACATTACCTCGGTGTGTACATGCAGAAATAAAAGAGTAAGAAGCAGTCACAGGAGAAGAAGCCACTCCCAAAAGGATTCCCAAAGAAATATACATTCCTTCTGTCCAGAGCCCCTTGGACAGCCCTCCTCATGGGTGGTGGGAGAGTCTGGTCATCATTGACCCCACAACTGTCATCATCTTTAAGAGCTAATGAAGTTTAAGAATCAAGCATAAAATAGTTTGGGGGATTGTTGGAAAAATCAGAACTAGAGATCAGGTTTCTCTAGTTCTTGAAGTCAGTATTCCTTTTTCTTTAAACTTTGCAGTATATAATCACTCCATGGCATAAATGGGGAAGATAATTAGTCTATATGTACCAGTTTCTCATCCAAGTCCAAAGTTATATTGAATATTTACTATTTAAAAGAGAGAGAGAGGAAGAGAGAGAATTTCTCTAGAAAAATGACAAATTATACCATCATGTCCCTTGATAATTGTGGCTCTAGGGAGCATGGCTAGGAGAATGAAGCAAATGTTTTTATGAAGCAAAAGTCATCTTTTCTTCCAGTAGACATTACCTAGAGTCAGGAACCAAGCCTTGTATTGTGGCTTGCAGTTGCTACTCAAAACTTGACTGTGTTTTTGTGCAATTCACAGCATATTCACAGGGCTCATTCTCTTCTATCTTACCTTTCCTGTTTTTTCTACCTTTTTTTAAAAAAAATCCCCAATTGGACTTCAGATAAAGGAAAACAAACAAAAAACTCCAGGACTACCATGAGGGTAAGGTGATCACAGAAAAGTCATTGTTGCCTGGTTTTCCAGAAAACAACGAATGTAAATAAATTAAAGATTTAGAGATACATCATCCTGGATTGATATCATGCTGTGGTGATCTTTGGCAAACAAAGTCCACTGGTAGAATAATTCTGGTTCTTTTTAAAGGGTTAGAGCCACCAGTCAATAGAGAAGACCACATCATATGGAAAGCCTGATCATCCCTAAGTACTTCACCAGCACGTCCCAAGGTGTCACATTTAAGTCCTTCTTTTAAACAATGAAGATGCCTTATGTGGAAAGCAGATGATCCACATGATTTTCTGTTGATGAATGGTGATTCAGGAAATGCAATGTTTATGATAAAAGACTGGGCATAGTGTCACTCGAATCTATTTTACTTTGATCTGAAGACCTTAGTTTCATGAAGAAATCAAATACAAACAGAACTACATTTAAAATTAAAACATGAATTTTGTATCACAATTACTGATTTATCTGAGCCTAGTAGTTTGAGATGCAGTAACCACTGATATTTTGGGATTACAGGTAAAAGAAAAATTGCACTAGTGCTTGTAAAATATGGTAAGGAAGACTTATTTAAAAATATTGCAAGAGGGGAAAAAGAATGAACTCAAGTCCATTAAATAAAAAGCTGGAGAATTGTCATTTTTTTTTTCAATCCTCACCTGAGGACATGTTCACTGATTTCAGGCAGAGAGGGAGAGAGACAGAAACATTGATCAGTTGCCTCTGACTGGAGATGGAATCCGCAACGTTTTGGTATACAGGTCAACACTCCAATTGACTGAACCACCAGGCCAGGGCTGGAGAGCTTAGAAACACTGGATAAGTTAGTGGATGAGTACTGGAAGACATTGGAAGTGTTGTTACAACTGTTGTAAGTAAAGGGAGATCCAGGGCCTACAGTCAGGAAGAAACTTGTATAAAGTTCAGCCTTGGCTGGTATGGCCCAGTGGTTTGAGCACCAGTGTGTGAACCAAAAGTTCGCTGGTTCAATTCCCAGTCAGGGCCCATGCCTGGGTTGTGGGCCAGGTCTCCAGTAGGGAGTGTATAAGAGGCAACCACACATTGATGTTTCTCTTCCTCTCTTCCCCTCTGTCTAAAAATAATAATAAATAAAATTTTTAAAAAATAAAGTTTAACCAATTGTGGGGGCGTTAAGATCCTTTTGATCTTCTCAAAGAGGGGTGCTAGATAATAAATAAATAAAAATCTTGGAAGTAGTATTGCCTTAAAAATACGTGGTAGGTACCCAGATTATTATGAAATTTAAAGTGAGGATTAGCAAACTATGGACACAAAATAAACATAGCTCATTGCATTTTTTGCATGATTGTTTGTTTGCTCCAAATACTTTAGTCTGTATTTCCAAAGAAAAGAACATGTTTTTTACATTATCATAATATGACCCTACACAAGAAATTTAACATCTATATAGTAATATTATTTCTTGTGTAATCCATATTCCGATATATCAAATTGTCCACAAATTTTGTTTTAGAAGTGTTTTTTACATTCATTCATTAATAATTCTAAGCTCATATTTTGCTTTAGTTATCATGTCTCTTTAGCCTCCTTTAATTTGGAGCAATTCTTTTCCACAACATACCTTTGTTGAAGGGTCCAGGTCAGTTATTTTTTAGAATATTATGTAACCTGGATTTGTCTTTTTCTTTCTTTATCAGTAGATCTGTGTAAAACCTATCTCCATTTTTTTATAAATAAAGTTTTACAGGACACAGGTGTCCTCATTAATTTAAGTACTATCTATTACCATTTTTGTGCAACTGTGACAGAGACTATATGGTCCACAATTCCTAAAATGTTTATTATTTATTTTTTCTCAAAAAAGTTTGTTGGCCCTTATTTAAAGATTTCATCTTTGACAGGTCAGAGTTTGAATTTTTGAGTTATCCATATCTAGCTGAGTGACCTTGAGAAAAGCACCTACCCCCTCTGAGCTTCACTTTAGTTTTACCTACCTTACCTCATAAGGTTTTTTGTAAACATTATATGTGAAAATGCATCTAGCACCTGCTAATTTTAATTGTCTTATGGAATTCATTAGCAATGATTAATTCAAAGAGATAGGAAATCCTGAAAGAAGAAACATGTTTTACTAAAAATAGAAGCAGAAATTTATATAAAGCATAAAATGATGCTTAAAAAGGTCCACACTCTATTAACAGTGGAATTTCACAGGATATTTTAGAGTTCATCCTACTAGTGAAGGTGGTATATGTGACAATATTTTCATTGAACATATTCCTCTTGTGAAGAAGAGAATTTGTTCACTCTTAGGAATTCCTAAGAGATGTGAACCCCTAAAGAAAATTAGATCCTCTTCAGCACCAGAGTGTGAATTTGATTGTTTTCAGCTCATCAAGGTTATTTCATTCTTCTAGCCATAAACCAACCAGTGGGTGTGGAAAAATGAAATAAAATTGAGTTATTGATTATGTTACTCAACCAATAAATTAACTAAAACTGAAAAATCTCTACCTCAAGATTTCTTGTTATTTGAGATGATAAAAATTTCTTCTTATTGCTCATGTAATTTATATTACTTCTAGACTTAGCCTCTAGAAGAAAGAAATACTGCAGCTTTTCTATTTCAAAGCATATTAAAGAACAATAAAAACATTCTAACCTTTTTCAAATGATCATTTAGCATTTTAATCATCTGTCATTCATTTTCCATATCGAAGATCTTAATGTTCTTATATTTTCCTTAGTGTTTTCTTCAAATTTCCCCATGATATTAATTTTATAATACATCTTAAATTCCTTAATTTTTGTTTTTTAACTTATAATTTTATATTTATTTTTAAAGATTTTATTTATTTATTTTTAGAGAGGGAAAGGTAGGGAGAAAGAGAGGGAGAGAAACATCAATGTGTGGTTGTCTCTCACAGGCCCCCAAATGGAGACCTGGCATACAACCCAGACATGTGCTGTGACTGAATCAAACCAGTGACTCTTTGGTTCAAAGGCTGGCACTCAGTCCACTGAACCACGCTAATCATGTTTAAATACACATTTATAAAGTGCACAGGTCTTGCCCTGGCCAGGTGTCTCAGTTGGTTGGAGTGTCTTCCTGTATACCAAAAAGTTGTGTTGGATTCCCAGTCAGGGCAAATAAATACCTAGGATGTGGGCTCAATCCCAGTTAGGGTCACCTACAGCAGGCAACCAATAGATGTCTCTCCATGTCTCTCCCTCTCTCTTTCTCTCTGTGTGTTTCTCCCTCACTCTCTAACCCCCTTCCTCCCTATCTAAAATCAAAATCAATAAACATATCCTTGGTGAGGATTAAAAAATAAATAAATAACAGGTTTGGAGTGTATAACTCAAATAAATATTACAAGTGAACACATCCATTTAAGCAGCTCACACTGAAAAACAGAAATTACCAGCAGTCCTTTAACCTATCCTTTAGTCCCTGCTTCAAGTTTTCTCTTCAGAAATAAGCAATATTCTGACCTCTATCATTATAGATTAGTTTTTTCCTCTCCTTGACTTAATATATGGGAATTAAATAGTAATTACTCACTCTTTTGTATCTGGCTTTTGTGAAACATGCATGCTATTGCATTTATCTGTAGTACATTGTCTTACTTGCTTTATGGTATTTGACTTCATTGATATACCACAAGTTTGGTATGTATTCTAATGTTTATAGACATTTGTACTATTTCTAATTGAAAGTTATTATGAATAATGTTGCCAAGGACACTCTTATAGATGTCTTTAGGGGATATTTGTGCAAATTTTTATGAAAATATACTTATGAATAGCATTGCAAGGGGTGTAGAGTATTTGTATGATTGACTTCAGTAAATATTGCGAATTTTCCAAAATAGTTGTACCAATGTACACTCTCATCACCAGGGTCTCAAAAAAGTATATAAAAGCAGTGTATGAGACTTCTAGTTACTCCACATCCTGATTTACATCTGACATTTCTATTATTTTAATTTTTATCCTGGTTGTTATGTAATAGTACCTCATCGTGTTTTAATTTCATTTCCCTAATAATGGATCATGGTGAATGTCTTTTCACAAACTTGCTAGACATCTGAATACATTCTTTGTGAAATATTTGATGAAGCCTTTCATCCATTTTAGTACAGCATATGAAATATAGTCAATAATATTATAATAACTATGTATAATGCCAGTTGGGTATTGGAAATATCAGGGGGACCACTTTGTAAGTATATGATGGTCTAACCACTATGCCGTACATCTGAAACTAATACAGAACAATATTGAATATAAACTGTAACTAAAAAAATAATTTAAAAAACAATCTTTTATCCATTTTTAAGAAGTTGGGTTTTTATCTTTTATTATTGATTTATAGGAACTCTTTTACATATTTTGGTATTATTTGTTCATTTATTATGTGGAGCTTTTAAATCTAATCCACTCTGTCTTGCCTTTTCACTCCTACTGTTATTTTTTATGAACTGAGGTTTTTTCCCTTTATGGTTGGATGATTCTTACTAAATAGTCTTTGACTACCAAACAAACATCAGGAAGATGTTCTGCTATCTTATTTTCTAGAAGTCTAATCATTTTACCTTTAACAGTTAGGTCTTCAGTCCTGCTAGAGTTTATTTTTATGTATAGTATTAGGAAGGGGTTATTATATCCAGGTTGTATGTCCAAGATAATAAACTTTAAAGCATTAAACTTTGCTTTTATTTTATACCTTGATATGTTTAAGTAGACATATCATTTTCAATTGTGGTGCTGATCTTGTTCAATTAAGTAATTATTTTTCTGTTGGGTGATTGCTCTATGTCTATGATTGTGTTTAATTGAAATATTTTTTTGTTCATTTTTTGAATTCTCTAAAAACTTTAAAAATATTTTAGATATGTTTCTATCTAAATTCTTTCAAAACTCTTTCTGGCCCATCTATTAATCATTGTCTTTGCTTTATAGAGATCTTCACTTTAGCAAAAGTGAGGCTTTTTCATAGTCTAGATAATATGGATTTTGAGAATAATTATCTTTTCACAGTTTTCTGATGAATAGCAGAAATGGCTACATCCAAATCCTCCTTCTTTGCTGCTGCTAAGATTAATATACTGATTAACACCTTTTCCAAGTTGGAATGTAGTTGAAAGTAATTCCATTTGGCAAAGCCTCATCCCATTTGCTGACATCTTCATTAACCTCACTGATAAGGAGACTATTTCACAATACAAATTTCTCAAGGCTGGAGATTTTATCTTCACAGAGTCACCTAACAATACTAATTTGAAGTATGAAACATGCAGGTTCAATTGCCTCAATAATTTCACTGTGCCCTATCTTTTTGTTTTTCCTGTTTAAAGGTTGACAAAAAAACCTATTACTCCTCACTCACTAGAAAAAGTTGATTTTCAAAAGGACATTTTCAGAAAGTTGGTGCAGAGGTATAACTTAAATTGAATGGAAGTGTCATACTAAGGGAAAGACAAAAGGATAAAAATCTGCAAAGAGAAAGTAATGTAGTCCTGTTAAACACAGGAAAAAATTCTAGTGTTTTTAAAAAGGCTGCATTTTAACTATTCACCCCATCTTGCACATTAAGTTTTTGATTAAATAAAAATGCTATATTTCATAATCAGTAAATAAGTTAAAAAAATTTTATACTCAGTTAAATAAGAACATTTTTAATTGAGTAACTTTGATTTTCACAAACTACCTGACATTTCCTCAGCTATATGTAACTTTCCAGTGTCTACTGTCCATTCCACAAGAGCAAATTTTAATAGGATTTATAGAAATCTTTAGCCATTGCCAGTGGTGTGCAGGTAAATATTTAACATTGACTCTTCAGAGAGAAAAAAAAACACTATGATTGGTCACATCTGCCAATTTTTATGGAAGAAATACTCTCCATGACCTATTTGGACTATAAACATGATGTCACCAATGCAGAGTTGGAAGAAAATGAAGTACACTGTTATGTAGTGTTATACTATATGGCTACAATTGGTACTGATGACCTTTTATCTGAGATAACTGTAAAACTGAGTAAAATAATTATGACATAATGATCTTTCAGTTTATACTGCTTTTATTTTAATAGCGTATTCATATATTTATTAGTAAATAGCTGTATTTAACAACTAGCCTATGAGATTCTTTAAATTTAATAATCAGTTCTAAGGAGAAGGTATGGTTCAGTTCTTTCACACTAGTTCATAGCTGTGGCCAAAAAGAACAACAGCAATAACCTTTTAGTAATAGCTTGAAATCTTATTTTAAGTATCATGTTGGGGAAATCCAAGTTGATTGTCATTTAGGTTTTTAGCTGCATTCCTGAGATTAAAGTGCTTGCTTTTATCTCATGGTAGAAAACTTTCTATTCTGTATTCTTGGTGGATGACAGTCCTGAGTCCTTAGGGTATGAACCACCTAGAAACTCAGAGATAAGACCTCCAGATGCCTCATCACTGGAAATCCAGTCCACAGAAAGTTCAAACTCAAGGCTCTGGCTGTAGGAAGAGCTCTGAAAGAATTTAGGATGTTGGGCAAAGAAGAATTGTAAACTGCAGCTGCAAGATTTGATTACTGTGCCATCTCAGAAACATTATCCTGTTATTGTCTGAACAAAACATGCAGATTAATCTGCCTAAAAAGGTATGGTTTAAAGAAGAGGTTTCTAAACTTGAGCATGTACTAGTACCACCTGGAGTTTCTGATTCAGCAAGTGTGCTATGGGACCTAAGAATTTACATGTCTAACGAGTATATCCTGATATACTGTAGGCATTTATATAGAAATATACTACAGTGACAGTCTCTGAATATAACACTACCTGAGAAACAGAGTCCAAGTGTCATTTGACATAACATGAAAAAGAAAAAGATAAGTAGAAGTCAGGCATTTCAAAGTATATTTTTAAAGAATAGATTTGGGATCACAAGAAAACAAAACAAAACAAAACAAAACACTGTTAACTGTTCATTTTATTGAAGAATTGGCCAGATTCTGAGATTTGGATCCGCAAGGCCACAGCGAGACTAGATAGGAAATCAACATAGGCGAAACTGCAATGTTTTCCCCAGAAGGTACAGCAAGATAGCAACTAAGCTACTGATTTTACCTTCCTGGCTTCAGAGGCATCTAACATTTTGGCTGTGGGGAAGGACTGAGTCACCCATTCAGCAAAGATACATCCATCCTGAGCAGTGAGGTGATGGAGGATAGCACATACACTTTAGGCCTGGGGAAGCTGAAATAGAAAGAAACGAGTGCTGAAATCTTTATTTGCTAATTCACAAAGGAATTTACATATCCAATCTATTCACATAATTTCTGAATCATCAAATGTAGAGTACTCTGTATGTTAGGAATATATTGATAATTTTCTATTTTTTTAGCTATCTCTAGAAGTGCTCAGAGTTATATATCCTGAAATATGCCACATTACTGATGACTGGAGAAAATTTATATGCCAAAAGCAGGAGAGACTTTGTGATATCTACTTGTCTAAGCTTAGAAAAAGAAGTAAAAAAATATTATGCAACCATTATTCATCATTCTGAAAATATTATATTTTAACCCATACGTTGTTATATTGTTATGCTACATCACTATAACATTATTGTAAGCTATTTCCTTAGCTACTAATTTAGAAAAATCACTGATTTAATGTTACTGTGGCTCAACACTCCCTACCACTTATTCAGGGTAGCATAGACAGTATTACGCTCCAACACATTGCTAGAGCTCTGTGTTAGATTCCTAGGGATGTTGTAACAAATAGCATGGGCAGAGTCCTTTGACAGAGTAGACATTTTTTCTCAATTATGGAGGATAAATGTCCGAAATCAAGGTTTCGGCAGAGTTGATTCCTTCTGGAGTTTCTGAGGAACTGTCTGTGCCATACATTTCTCCTACTTGTGGGTGACTTCCAGTAGTCCTTGCCATTCTTTGGCTTGTACACATAGTATCTCAGTCTTTGTCTCCACCTTTATATGGTGTTCTCCAATCTATGTGCTTTTCACACCTTTTTTGTATGGACAACAGCCACTGGATTTAATCTAGTATGACTTCATTTTAGCTAATTACATTAGCATGCATCTTATTTCCAAATAAGGTCACATTTCAAGGTTCCAAATAGACATAAATTTTGAGAGACACTATTCGACCCACTACAAAATCAACAAAATGCTATCAAAGGTTACCAAATAAAAATGTATGTTATGTATATCAACTATTATTTTTGAAGAGAATGTATGTATGCTAAAATTTCCTCTGACATTGGATTCGTTGAAATATTCAGAAATGTTTGGGCATTGTAAAAGACCAAATTGTATACTGCTTTAGTTCTGGAAGCCAGATCTTACATGCTCATCACTGCCAAACCCCACATAGTTAATACTTTGATAATTAGTGTTTCTTTAACGACCACATTTTTGCTTTTCAATTTTAGGATCTTTTAAAATGTTCCTTCAGTCCGCCTTCCCTCTTTCACCAAACTAGAATATTTGATCTCTGTGACATTTTGCTACAAATAAATTATTTTCAGGTTTAAAGTCCTTCAAAGAATCTTTGCAACTATTAGTTTACTTATTGTGTATCCTTCCACCCCAGGTTCACATTATCAAAATGCTTCACACAGATAGATACTATGGAGCAAAATGTTTGCTTGATTTTTGTGGCCAAAATCCTGAAACTATATTTTATATATACATATAAACTATTATATTTTATTTATATAAAGTATTTTATATATTATATAGTATTATAACTTAGCACCCCTTTTATAGTATATGGTATAAAAGGGGATATGTAGTATTATATATGAAAAGGTTGATTATTTTTTATTTTCAAATAGTAGTAAAATATTAAATATAAGGTTACTTCCACAAAGAAACATATAGTGATATTAAGCAGGAATTTCTACATGAGTAATGTCAAATATTTATTAACCCTAATCCTAACCTTAATGTCTTAGATTCTGTAGGATTCTGTATACTTCTTACTGAATTAAAGAATATATCTTGTTTTGAAAGTGTCATGCAAACATAATCATACTCTAATATTTTTAGTGATTATAAAAAATTTTTCAGGAATATGTAAAATTGAAGCTGTATGCAATCATGATGTTAAATATACCTTAAAAATTATTCTCAATGTGAAAATAATAAAAATTAAAAATGGCTAACTGGCTTTAGAATTTTCTTTGCTAATAATTTAAAGGCTGAGATTCCATAATTATCTGGTACTCTGACAAGGTCTTTTGGACATTCCTCTCCATGGATAGCTTTTAAAAATATGGAGAAAGCCTTTTAGTTGTCAGTTTTCCGAGTCTGCTATTATAACAAAAAATCCAAGATAATGTCATAGGTGCAATGATTTGGTGATCCTACTAGTAAAAATAATATTTTATAAAACAAGAATTTTAAGAAATTATTTCAAACCATGGCATCTCTAGAAGGTCAGTAGCAAGTTCCTTAGTATCTAAATGATGTGTATGAGTGACAGAAAGAGGGTGAAGAAGAGAAAAAGGCTCTGTGTGTGCGTTTTTTCTGTTTGGTAGAGGGGTAGAGAGTGTTTACATAGTAGGACAATGGGGTATTCATAAAGAGAAATATGTACTTTCCATTAAAAAGGTTTTAATTTATTTTGGGGGGAATTTGTTTTAAGGTTGTGGTTAAGAGAAGGCTAGAGTTTAAGCTAACTATATATGTTGTGCAATAAAAATACTTCATATATTTGTTACATAGGTAGAAATAGAATTGCTATTGAAAACATCTGGGAAATTATCAGTTCAGATCTTCCATTAATAGAATTTAAAAACTGTTTAATATCTTTCAAAAGTAAATTTGCTATTGTAACCTTAATTTGAAGATTATGAATCAATAGGACCCTCCAATTTTAGGTATATATGAAATTTCTCCTATTTTCTTTAATATCACTCTTATTATTTTAGGTCTCAGTGCATATATAACCAGATTTTAGGGCAAAAAGAATAGTCTCTTAGAACATATGTCCAATCTCCTTAATTTTGAAAACTATAAGCTTGCAATCACCTTATGTCTTCCAAGTCACAGATATTTAGTGCTTCAGCCAAATTTAGAATCTAGGTTTCTTGACCACTAGTCCAACGGCCTTTGCATTGATCCACACTTCACTACACCAACCTGCTGCCGTCAACACACTAACCGTTCTCCACTTTTGAATCTCCATTACCACTTCCTTGCTAAGATACTCTTCAAGCTATTCTGGATCACTTTTCCTGTATGTGCATAGTCAATATGCCCAGCTGCTTATTGACTGTACACATACATTTTATTTTTTATCTTTTTATAAACTAGACATTATGAGGTATACCATTATGTGAAACCTAACTAAAAGAGCATTGTAACTTTTTACTGAGGAATAATTTGTAATATATGACAGATAGGTTTTTGCAGAACATATTCAAGTTTAATAGGTAATTATAATGCTTTTCCTTATTGTTGAAACGTTTTTACATTAAAATGGAAAAAAACCACGTATGTCCTGTTTTTTTCTTTTCTTTACAAAGATTGTAATATGCATAGCACATTTCCACTCTTAAGTCTATACAAGCAACCTGATATATAGATATATATATCAATATTCTAACTTGATATTCTAACTCCTTTCTTCTGCTTTTCTGGTTCTTTATTTGGCTTTTAGCTATATTGGTTACTTGTGTTTAGCATATTTGTTTTACTTCTCTGGCATAACATCTTAATTTCAATTTTTAAAATAAGTATTTTTGTGATAAAAATATTAAGTTTATCAAATCTTACCTTTAGTGACAGATGGTTTTTTTTGTCTATCTTTTAGTTAATAAATAATCTTAAAATGCTGAAATTACCATTTAATTTTTATTTTTATAAACACAGCATCTTTAAAGATTTCTGGAGAAGACTGGGATATGAACACATTTTTGGCTCTTTTTTTCCTAACCATGGGTAAAATGATTAAGGGGACGAAAACAGGCAAACCTATATCAGCATTAGAGCTAGTGAAGGATATGAGGTACATGTGAAGAACTTTAGGGAAGCAATAGATCATTAAGAGAAGCAATGACAGAAATTTTTTTCATTTGAGAGGAGCTTTATTAGAGGAGTAAGGACTGAATAAGAAGGAGTCCTCTGAGAAAGAGGAGAAGGCAACTTGGAATGGCTGCTGTCCAATGGAATTGGTTGGTAGCTTTACTGGCAGTGGGGGCAGTGGCTATGTATTCTTTGATGATTATACAGGTGCTTTTCCTATGGGAGTTTTATCGTGTTTTCCATAAATTTCACCAATAAACATAAAGTATTTTGTAATCAGGAAAATTTATAACAGTTATACACAAGTTGATAGTGAGCTTTCCCTGGTTTTATTATTTTTTGAAATTCTATGAGATGTAAGTTGAAATTTACTCTGAAGAAAGATGATTCATATTATCTGAAGCTTTTAATATTTGCTAGGTCAAGGTTTATAATAAAATTGTTTTCTTGTCCTAGCCACTTTCTTGTTGATGTTGATCCCAACTCTGGCAGGTTATAAAAGGATATATTAATTGCATCTTTTTCAGTCTGGTAGGTAAGGGCAACAGTATCAGAAAAAAGTGTCAATTTGTTGAAGTTTTTGAGGTAAGCTTCCAACACTTTATTGAAAGAAAAAGCTCAGAGGAACATAAACATGAAATCACAAAGTATGTGATTGACTAGTATATAAATTCTAAATCTAAAAGTTTTATTTAAACTTATGATTTTCTCTGTAGAAGTAAAATTTTTAACCTTTTGTGGGGAATGTAATCTAAGTGTAATAATATACTTTTTTACATCCATACAGGGTCTTCCTATGTTAAAATAATTTATCCTAGACTATAGTATAGGTTGTTATCAGAGCTACCAAAATGAGGGTGAAGAAATAAAAATGGTCACCTCAGTTCCCAAAAGATGAAGTGCATAAGGAAATGAAGAGGGTACAGATTAGAAGAATTTTCTAGATGAAAAACATATCTATAAAACAAAAGATTACTGCTCCCACAATAAGAATTTAACAGAAAAAATATTCTCCATCAAAATAGGAAATGTGAACCTCTATAAAAATGTTTAATTTTGTTTTCAGTTATTTTTGTCATATCTTACTTCAAACAAATTATTTAAATAATCAGATAAAAGTTTCTCAGCCTTCAAGAGTTATTTTAAAGATAAAAGGCTGAGATAACTCTTTAAAATAACTCTTGAAATTTGAAATTGCTTGTTTAAGACACAGTTGAGTTATTATAGAGAGTAAGTCTTAAGACCTGGTTTCTTGTTCAATCTCTACTATTCATTTACTATTCTATGTAAGTTACTAAAATTGAGCTAATTTGTGTAAAAGCACTTTGAAATATAAGTGGTTATTATTATATATTATTGTTATATGATGGTACAAACAAATACATTTTAATTAGTTAGGTTAGTTTAGGTTATAACAAGATATGTGAAGAATAAAGAGCTTTTCTTTAAAAACAACTGTTGAATCAAGTTAGTAGAATATAAAGCAATAGACAATAAATATTTTGCAAAAATTTGTATACTATTTTTTTATTGTTGTCCAGTTACAGTTTTTCTGCCTTCTTCACAATTGCTCTTCCAGGCCCCATTATCCCCACTCCCACAATCAATCCCCCCACCCATTGTCTGTGCCCATGAGTCCTTTATGTGTATTCCTGAGCTTGCTCCTTCTCCTTTCTTCATTATCCCCATCACCCCTCTGCTCTAGTCACTGTCAGTTTGTTCTATATTTCCAGGTCTCCGATTCTCCTTTGCTCATTTATTTGTTTTGTTGATTAGGTTTCACTTATATGTGATATCATATAATATTTGTCTTTCACCACCTCATTTATTCCATTTACCATAATGATCTCCAGTTCTATCCACGCTGTCATGAAGGGTAGGAGCTCCTTTCTTTCTACTGCATAGTATTCCACTGTGCAAATGTACCATAGTTTTTGGATCCACTCGTTTACTGATGGGCACTTAGGCTCTTTCCAGCAGTTGGCTATGGTAAGTAACACTGCTATGAGCATTGGGGTGCATAGGTTCTTTTGAATTGGTGATTCAGGATTCTTACGGTATGGTATAGTCTAAGCAATGGGATCACTGGATCGAAAGGCAGCTCCATCTTTAGTTTTTTGAAGAAATTCCATATTGTTTTCCACAGTGGTTTCACCAGCCTGCATACCCACCAACACTCTTCTAGGGTTCCCTTTTCTTCACATCCTTGCCAGCACTTGTTGTTTTTTAATCTATTAATTATGGCCATTCTGACTAGTATGAAATGGTATCTCATTGTGCTTTTAATTCGCATTTCTTTAATAGCTAGTGCTGTTGAGGATTTTTTTCACATGTCTAAGAACCCTCTGTATGTCCTCCTCAATGAAGTATCTGTTCAGGTCCTTTACCTATTTTTTTAATTGGATTGTTTGTCAAGTGGAGTCATGTGAGTTCATTATGTATTTTGGAGATCATACCCTTTCCAGAGGTATCATTGGCAAATATGTTTTCTCATACAATTGGTTCCCTTTACATATTGTGTTATTTATGCTGTGCAGAAACTTTTTATTTGGTGTAGTCCCATTTGTTTATTCTTTCCTTTATAACCCTTGTCCTAGGGGATGTATTGATGAAAATATGGCTGTGTGGGATATCTGAAATTTTCCTGCCTATGTTTTCCTGTAGGACTTTTACAATGTCATGAATTATATTTAAGTCTTTTATCCATCTTGAGTTTGTTTTGTTGTATGGTGCAAGTTGGTGGTCTAGTGTTGTTTTTTTTGTATGAACTTGTCCAGATCAAGTTTATTTATCATTTATTCAAGAGTCCATTTTTACTCCATTTTATGTGCCTTCCCATTTTGTCAAATATTAACTCACCATATTGACATGGGTTTATTTCTGGGCTCTATATTCCGTTCCATTGATGTATGTGTGTGTTCCTATGCCAATATCATACTGTTTTGATTAGAGTGGTGTTTTAATATTGTTTGATATCAGATATTGTGATCCCTCCTACTTTGTTCTTTATCAAAATTGCTGAGACTATTCATGGTTTTTTATGGTCCCAGATAATTTTTTGAAATTTTTGTACTATATTTGTGAAATACATCATTGGTATTTTGATAAAGATGGTGTTGAATCTCTAGATTGATTTGGGTAGTATGGATATTTTAATGATGTTAATTTTTATAATCTATGAACATGGTATGTGTCCATTTATTTTTGTCTTCCTTAATTTCTTTCTTTAGTGTTGTTCTACAGTTTTCTGACTACAGATCTTTTACTTCTTTGGTTAAGTTATTCCTAAGTACTTTATTATTGTTGTGACTATAGAAAATGGGAATTTTTTCCTATTTTGTGTTTCTGATATTTCATTGTTGGTGTTCAAAAATCTTTAATTTCTGAATGCTGACTTTGTATCCTGATGTACCAAATTCATTTATAGTTTGAGTAGGTTTTGGTGGAGTCTATAGGGTTTTCTATGTACAGTATCATGTCATTTGCAAAGTGACAGAATTACTTCCTCCTTTCCAATTTGAATGTCTTTTATTTCTTTTTTTGGTCTTATTACTGTGGCTAGAATTTCCAGTACAATGTTGAATAAAAGTGGTGAAAGTGGACACCCTTATCTTATGTCTGATTTTAGGGGGAAAGCTTTTAGTTTTTGCCTGTTGAGTATGATGTTGACTGTAGGTCTCTCATATATGGACTTTATTATGTTGAGGAATATTCCCTCTATTCCCAGTCTGCTGAGTGTTTTTATCATAAATGGGTGTTGTACCTTATCAAATGCTTTTTTCCAGCATATGTTGATATAATCATGTGATTTTCATCTTTGGTATTGTTTATGTGATGTATTACATTTATTGGTTTGTGTATATTGTACCATCCCTGCATCTCTGGGATGAATCCCAATTGATCACGATGTATGATCATTGTAATGTATTGCTGGGTCTAGTTTGCCAATATTTTCTTGGGGACTTTAGCATCTATGTTCATTCAGTGATACAAACTATAGATTTCTTTCTTTGTTGTGTCTTTACAAGGCTTTGGAATTAGGATAATACTGGCCTTATAAAAGGGGTTTGGGAGTCTCCCCTGTTCTTTAATTTTTTTGGAAGTGTTTGAGAAGGATAAGGGTTAGCTCTTCCTAAATGTTTAGTAAAATTCTCTTGTGAATCTGTCTGGCCCTTGTAATTTGTTCAACAGTAGTTTTTTAATTACTGCTTCAATTTCACTAGCTGATATCAGTCTATTTAGGCATTCTCCTTCTTAACTCAGTTTTGGGGCATTACATGTTTCTAAAAATTTGTCAATTTCACCCATGTTTTCAGATTTCCTGACATATAGTTGTTTATAGTAATTTCTACAATCCTTTGTAGTTCTGTGTTATCTGTTGTAATTTCTTCTCTTTTGTTTCTTATTTTATTTATGTGGGTCCTCCAGCTTTTTTTTCCTTGATGAGTCTGGTTAAAAGTTTATCAATTTTGTTTATCTTTTCAAAGAACCAGCTCCTGGATTCATTGATCTTTAGAATTGTGCTTTTAGTCTGTATGTCATTTAATTCTGTTCTGATCTTCGTTATTTCCTTCCTTCTACACCCTCTGGGTTTCTTTTGTTGTTGTCCTTCCAGTTCTTGTAGATGTAGGGTTAGGTTGTTTATTTGAAATGTTTCTATCTTTTTTTAGATAGGCCTGTATTGCTATGAACTTCTCTCTCAGGACCGCCTTCATTGTGTCCCATAGGTTTTGGACTTTTGTGTTCATTCTTATTTGTTTCTAGAATCTTTTTTGATTTTGTCTTTAATCACATTGTTAAACCATTTTTTTGTTTAATAACATATTATTCAGTCTCCAATGATTTGATTATTTTTGAGATTTTTCCTTGAGATCAGTTTCCAATTTGAAGCCATTGTGATCTGAGAAAACGCTTGCTATGATTTCAATTTTCTTGAGTTTGGTCAGGCATGTTTTGCATCCTGTTGTATGTTTTATTTTTGAAAACATACCAAGTGCATTTGAGAATAATGTACAGTTTGTTTGGAAGATCTGCCCATTGTTGACAGTGGGTTCTTAAAATCCCCTACTGTAAGTGTGTTGCTATCTATCTTTCTTGAAGTTCTCCAAGATTTTCCTTATATATTTGGGTGCTCCTATTTTGGATGCATATATCTTTGCAATACTTATAGCTTCTTGGTGGATTCTTCCCTTTAGAATTATGAAGTGACTTTCTTTTATTTAGAAATATTTCCTCTGGTGTAAATTGCTACCCCATTTTTTCCTCTCCATTTGCTTGGAAACTTTCTCCCAACCTTTCACTTTTAGTCTTTGTTGGTCTTTTGTTCTGAGGCAGGTCTCCTGTAGACAGCATATATGCAGGTCATGGTTTCTCATCCATTCTCATCCATTTTGATTGAAGCATTTAACCCATTTACATTTAAGGTAATTATTGGTAGGTACTTATTCGTTGCCGTTATTCCCTCTGTTCCTCTCTCTCTCACTCTATTCCTGCTTCAGTCTTAAAACAGTCCCTTTAGCATGTTTTGTAATTCTGGTTTCATAGAGTTATATTCTTTTACACTTCTTTTGTTTGGGAAACTCCTTATTTCATCTTTCATCTTTCATTTTAAATGAAAGCCTTGCTGTGTAGAGTAGTCTTGGTTGCAGGCTTTTGCTTTTCATTACTTGGAATATTTCTTGCCATTCCCTTCTGGCTTGTAATGTTTCTGTTGAGAAATCAGCTGCTAGCCTTATACAAGGGGCTCCCTTGTATGCAAGTTCCTGTTTATCCCTTGCTGCCTTTAAGGTTCTCTCTTTGATTTTAAAATTTGCCATTTTAATTATGATGTGTCCTAGAGTAGGCCTTGTTGGGTTCATCTTGATTGTGCTTCACCTTCTGTGCTTCCTGAACTCGCTTGGCTTTTCCCCTCTCCAAGTTAAGGAAGCTTTCTGTCATTATTTTTTTCAAACAAGTTTTCTATCCCTTGCTCTTTTTCTTCTCCATCAGGTATTCCTATGATTCTAATGTTGATATGTTTCCTATTGTCCTGAAGTTCCCCCTTAAGCTATCCTCATTCTTTTCGGTCTTTTTTCATTTTGTTGCTCTGCATGGGTATTTCTTTCTACTTTGTCTTCCAACTCATTGACTCATTCCTCTGCTTCATCCAGCCTGCTTGTAATTCCTTCTAGTGTTTTTTTTTTTTTTCTTATTTCAGATATTGTATCCTTCATTTCCTCCTGGTTCTTGTTTATTGTTTATATTTCCTTTTTCCATGTTGTTGTAGTTCCCATGTAGTTCTCTGTAGTTGTTACTGATTTCCTTAAGCATCCTTATAATCATTTTTTAAAAGCTCCTATGTCTGATAGGTTGGTTGCCTCAGTTTCATATAGCTCTTTTACTGAGGATTCTTCCATTCCTTTCAATTGGTGGTTCTCCCTTTTTTCCCTATTTTAGGTGATTCTTTTTGTTTGTTTCTATGTCTCAGGATGCTCTACTTTGCCTACTTGTCTTTGTGGGGTGGACTTTTGTGGGAGGAGTTCTGTGGCACTCAGTGGCACAGTCTCTTTGATCTTGTTTGGATACTCTGGTGTTGCCCTTTCTTCTGTTTGTGTGAGCTCTCATGCTGTTGTTGAACTTTACTTGTTGGTGACTTCTTTTTTGGTGGGTTCTCCCCTCCAGCAGGCATACTGGTAGTCATAACTCCTGTGTTGCCTTGTATGCTGTTGTAAAGTTATTGGTTAATGAAGCAGTATTACCAGACAACAAAACTTATGCCAGCAAAAGGAATTCCCATACATCATCCATAATCTCAACCACAATGGAGCCAAGATTAATAAAGGTAAAGAAAGATTATGAATATTATAAGATAGGACAAAGGGAATATGAGATGACTAAGAGAAGGAAAAATGTTTTTAGTGGTAAGATGAAGGAAAATTGATAAGAGTCAGGATAGAACCGAGGTAAAGAAAGGGATAGAACCAAATTTAAAATGTAAGTAAAACATGGGAGGGCAATAGGAAAAATGGGGTGAGAAAAGGGAAGAGTATACTATGAGGTTTGAAGTAAAATTAAAAAGGTATTTGTCCAATGGGAGCAACATTTCAAAAAAAAAAATCACAGCAGGGTCAATAACAATGATAGCTGAATGAAGTTTAATAAAGGTGGGATGGGAATAAGAACATTGTATGAAATAGAAAAGTGAATATGAGATGCCTACAGTAAAGAAAAATGATTTTGAAATGAAGGGGGAAGTAAACTAACAAGAGTAAGGAGTAAAGCCCAACCTGAGAGAGAGGAAAAAAATGAAATAAAATTCCTCACTCAAATGACCAGGTGCAGGGGGAAGGCAAAATGGAGTAAGACAGGGGGAGAGTATGCTATGGGATCTAAGGTACAAAGAAATAGTGAACAAAAAGGAGTTCTGTTGGAGAAGTACAGCAATAATCATGATATTTCAGCCAACTTGCCACTGTTCATAAAAGTGCAAAGGAAATAAGACTCTTAGAGGGGAAAAAGAATGTGAGCTGACTTAAGAAAGAAGAGCATTTATGTGAGGTTAGATGGAGGAGAAACAGTGAGACTGAGGGATAGGAATATGGCATAATGTGACAGAAAATAAAGTTCACAACAACAGTAATAAAGCTCAGGAAGATGGCAACATGGATTAAGGCCAGGAACGGGTGCTGTGTGGGATTTGGAATAAGAATAATGTGAAAAAGATATATAATCTGAATAAAAAAGTAAAAGACCAACGGTATTATTTGCAATATAAGTGAAGTGAAAGAAGAAAAATTAAAATGCTGTGTGGAAGGTAGTAAAAGAAGCAAAAGACAAAAGAACAAAAATAAAACTAAGAAGAAATGAAGACAAAGAAATAAAAGAAACACACAAGTTCTGACAAAGAACAAGATTAATTTTGTCTCAGCTGTTGGTGTTCACCTTCTAACTTCTTTCTAGATCCATCTCTCATTTTCTCTCAGCTCCATGTCCCAGGTGGGCATCCAACTTCTGGCAACGCCGCCTGAATCTCCCTCCCCTGCCTCTAGAGGGAACTTCTGTCACGATCAAGAGTGTGAAGTCTCTGTATCTCTCCAGGGAGATGCTGTTCTGTCTTCTAGGAAAATTGTGGATGCATTCCCATTGTGCTTATACCTCCCATCTTAGTCTGTCCCAATTATTTCCAATAATATACAGTCTCTGCTTAAATAGCTGTCCATTTCATGGGGGCAGGGGGCAATCTGTGTAAGAGTGTCAGCTCTCTCCTGTTTGATTAGTCTGCAGCTCTGTGTGCTAGCAAAGTTAGTCAGAGTCCTGAATCCCCCTTGTTGTATCCTTTCTTAACTTTCTATTTTGATGGCCTCAGTGACATAGGGTCCTAGGACCCAGTGTACTTTGTCTCCCTGTGAGGGGTTCAAAATGGGCCGTTTTAGGCATTAGCCTTGCTGTCTTACCTTGCAAAAGAAGCAGAAGAAGAGAAGGAGGAGAAGAAGGAGGAGGAGGAGGGGGGAGGGGAGGGGGAGGGGAGGGGAGGGGAGTGGGAGAGGAGGAGGAGGAGGAGGAGGAGGAGGAGGAGGAGGAGGAGGAGGAGGAGGAGGAGGAGGAAAGAAGCCGCCCCTTGCTGGTTGTTAAGCCTACTCACCTGGTTTTGCTGATCGTCCCAGCTCCTACAGATAGATGTCAGGGATTTGGGATTAATTTTTCCCTTTCCTGTGGTTCTGCCAAGGAAGAGGGCTCAGTCTGTCTTACAATAATCACAGGTGCACAATTTCCAACCCAGTGCCCTCAGAGCACCTTGCGGTACACACTCTCCACTCTTCGCCACTGCGCCAAGCTGGCATCAATAAACTGCCTCACTTTGCACCTTTTGATCAATCCATCAATTGCACTGAGTGGGAGCAAATTGTGCCCACAATCCTCCCTCCTTGTTGGCTGGGCAGCTGTGCATGTAAGGTCCCTGTCCAGCACACCTTAGTTCCCTTTTTGAAAAATATCTCTGTGGGTGCTGCTGCCCCTCTGAGCCCCTGCCCAGGTTTCCACACATTCCACCTCTCTGACCAGTCAAGTGTCTATCTCAGTCATGGCTAGTCATGGCCGTCCTCCTTCCCCAGGTCTAGGTGCTGCCAGAATCTCCCTGACTCTCTAGCACTGTCCTGGCCAGGACCACTGCTGCAGCTAGTTTGCACCACCAGCTGTGTGTGTGCTGCCTGTTTCCCGCCACAACTTTACACATTCAAGTTGTTCCTGGCACAGGGTTGTGATGTCCCCTCCAATGGGAGTGGAGGGGATCTCTAGGCTTCTGTCACTGCCCCAGCTCTCCTCTGATGTTGTTGCAGCTGTGGTTTCTGGCACCACTCTGGGGACTTTCCCCAACTGCTTATCAAACCTCCTTATGCCAGTTAAACCTCTTTATTCCCCATTTTGAAGTGTCTTCTGCACACTTTGGCTTCCAAACTTCATATCAGCTAGGATTATGTTGACTCTTTACTTTGAAGATCAGCTAAGTATCCCAACTGGGTGCACAAGCAGTGGATTCAGCTTCCACCTACTTCACCACCATCTTCTAACTCCACGTAGTAATTTTTAATGTACAGAAACTTATTTTTGGATGAATCCATATATGTATTTAAAAATACTGATGTTGTTAACCTGGATTTTATTTTTTAATTTTTTTATTGACCAGTTTTATAGAGAGGGAGAGAGAGAAACATCAGTTCGTTGTTCTTACTTATGCATTCATTGGTTGATTTTTTGTACGTGCCCTAACTAGGGATTGAACCCACAGCCTGGGTGCATCAGGATGACTCTCTAAACAATAGAGCTACCCAGCCAGGACTTAAATTGGAATTTGAAAATGTTATCACATCCTGAATAATAGGAGAAAAGTTTTTAATGTTTAAAATTGATAAACAGGCATTTAATGATGTTCATTCTTAAGTATCATATGTATAACCTATCCATTTTTTTTCTAAAAACTACTCTTTGGGGATCAATCATTACCATTCATATACCAAGCACTATAGTTGAGAAATAGGGGAGCCAAGGGGCTGCACCAGGTCACTAATCACATTTATTTTGGTATCATACTTTCCAGTGATCAAATCTACTCTTGCTCTTTTGTCAATAAGCAAGTCACAGGGTGCTCTATTTTTTTTATTCCTTTGAGGTACATAAGAATTGATGATTGTTTCTTGTTACTTATAAAATCATAAACGAGAGCCCAAAGATACAAGCACTTTGCTGAAAGTTTCTCAACTAATTAGTCATAAGGAAAGTCCAAGTCCCCCGATTTTCAGGCTAGTACAGTTTCCATTGCATTCTGCAGTTTGTTATGAATGGAGCTATAACTAACTGCAACACCATTGTAAAGTTGGAGCACAATGGTGATTCTTTTTGGTGTTGACAGCAGTGCCCTAGGAAAGCAAACCATTATAATTGTGTTGTGCACTCCTTGAATCCTAAACTGCTAATTGACTCTTCTGGATGCCTTGGTGCTCAAGATTCATATCAACAGCTCCAATGCAAGAGTGTTTACTACTCAGATCGTATACAGGGATACAGGAAGAAAAAATTAAATTCTTATTAGCTAATAAGAAAGCTAGACATTACTAATATTTAATATATAGACACAGCCCATGTGTATAAATACATATGGGGGTTCATGCTCAACATTATTTTACTGATAAAGATACATAATCAAAAACATACAGGGATCAAGTTTAAATTACCCAGATCACTGAATACAGCAATTACATTGATGCAATTAAGATGTCTAAAGTAAGTTTATAAAATACATATTTTACCATATTATCATATTATGAAGGTGAGTCATATACTTTTTTCTTAATTCATTGATTTACATTTACTATTTTAAATGTTTGTTGAGCTACAATTGAATGCTAAAGACTAAGGCAAATGCTAGGAATAAAAGAACGTGGTCCCTGACCTCATGAAGCTTGTTATCTAGCTATGAAAGGTTTAAGTTTTTGGAACTAGACAGGATTTCAGACACTGTAACAACAGCAGCAGCAGCAGCAGCAGCAACAACAACAAAGGTTTTTATAGCTAGAAAATAGACTTGGATATGTTAGATGTCTTGTCTTGGTTAGCTTAAGAGATTTTGGGTTTTAGAATACTCATAAATTTCCATCGTATCCATCTCCTTCCACATGTTCCTCCTGCTCTCCTCAGCCATCATGGTGTGCATCTCTTACCCTGGTCTTTACCCAGATGAATCCCTAGAGCCTTCCCAGGCGTTGTCACCATAGACCTGCCTTGTAACAACAGTGTTTCACTCCCTCTTTTCAATTACACTCCAGTTCTCAAAGACACTTATTGGGAAGAAAGTACCTAATAAAATTAATTTATATTTAAAATATTTATGACTGACAATCTGCTTACTATAACTAAATTATGATCCAATATAGTTCACTTTTATTGAAGGTTTAGTAAGTTTTGGAGATTGTGCTATCAAAGGAAAAGATCCATAGAGTCCCTACACTATGCTTAGTATAGAACTTTCCGTAGTTTGGGTTCTGAATAAATGTCTTAATAACCTTGAAACAAGGATATGCATTTTATGAAAGATAGTCTACTAAAGTAGAGATAGAATAAAATTTGAAACAAAAAATTAATTTGACTCTCATTTTTCTACCTATTTTCTAGTGACCTTTGCTATTATTTAACTTCTATAACCACAGCCTCTTACATTTAAAATTGGACTAAGAGTATCTCACTTCCAATGTAACAGGTAACCTAGTTTAGTGTTACAACTAATGTAGATGAAGCACCTTGAATGTTTCATATAGTAGGCAATCATTAATTTTTTAAAAAGTAAGTTAAAGGAATAAATACTTAAAAGGAAAATTACAGTCAGTGTAAAACTTATTAGAAAGATTGATTAAGCCAAGTGTTTCTCAATACGGGACAGAAGAGCTTTGGCTATGCCCTACTGACTATGGACATGAAATGGAAAGTGGTGGAGCATAAGAGAATCTTGAAGTGTAGAGCATTTATTTTAATAAAATTCACTTCATGTAGTCAAGGCTTTCTGAGATAGATGAAATAAGAAAAAGTTTAACAAAATCTTATTTCTTCAGTTGATAAACAGAAGGAGGGATATTATATTTCTATTGAGGTCAGGATGTCTCAGATTATACTCTGAAGATTTTGTCTTAAGAACATTTACGATCACAAATATGTATAGAGGCATACTGGGTAAGATTAATAGGTTAAAAAAGTTATCAATACTTCCTTACTCTTCTTAGAAAAATATTTTAGAATTTGTGAAAGTTTAATCTCCAAACTTGTGAGGATTTTTTTGGTGAAAAAAAAAATAAAGTTCTTGGAAAGATATGAGTATAGCTCACAAACTTAACGAATACTTATAATTTGAAACCCGAGTCCCCAAGATGAAATTAGTTAATGCATATAAAGCTTTTATAACAGTACTGGCACACAGAAAGGCTGCTCTTTTATTATTTTAAATTGCAAAGCTACATAATAACTGTTAAGAAATCAAAAACAGTAATTTCGTAGTTCACCAATTGATGTGTAAAAGATAGTGATCCTTGGGGATAATCAGTTCATGATTTAAAAAAGAATAAAAAGTAGCACAATGTGATAGACACAATTCTACAATGACCCTAAAAAGACCCACTGCATCGTATATAGCCCTCTTCCCTTGAATGTGTCAGAACTGGTAAATATACAGGATGGCAACATGTGATCAGGTTATGGCATCTGGAGAAGGTGAAGGAATTCTGCAGATTTCATTAGGGTGCAAAGTTCTTTGTCTTAGTGTTAATTGAATGAGAGGTTATCTCTCGTGGTCCTCACCTAAGTGGTCATGCCCTATAAAAGAGAGTCCAGGGGTCAGAAACTCCCCCTTCTGATGTCCTTGAAGAAGCAAGCAGGCATGAGTTCTGTAGCTGCAAGAACATTAATTTTTCCAATAACCATGTGAGCTTGGAAGCAGACCTTGAGCCTCAGATGAGTTTGCAGTCATCCTTATCATTATTATCATCATTATCATTATTGCAGTCTCAGACATCTGAAAGAGAACCCCACTAAACAGTGGTAACATTCTTGACCCCTAAAAACTGACAATAAAATGGGAATTGTATGAAGCCATTCTGTTTGTGATAAAGTCTTAAAAAGTAACAGAAAGGCCAAAAATAGAATGCGTCAAAATCACTGACATAAAGATGTAATTAAATGAATAAAGGTCAGATCAAGGGATATTAGCTTCCAAAATGTATACTAAAATATGGGCTTAGCACAGGCTTACATTTCTTTCCCATTACTGTTGCTGATTTGACTGCTAGTTATTATATAACTTATTTGATCTCTCATGAATGATTAATATTGCAGAATTAACTGCAATGAATATGTCAAATGGGATGGGCTAGAGAAGCTTCAAATACTCATAGAATATTCATTCAACCAATCTGCAGGTGTCTGTCGACCTGCTGTACATCAAGGACTCAATTTCACAAGAGCAGGCTAATAGCCTTCATCACCCACTCCCATAAATGAAGGAAGTTCTGATGAAGACTTAAAAAGACAGCAGAAATAACTTGATCAAGGAATTACAGCTGAATCAATGGTATATTGAGACAGCATGTATCAGTTAAAGAACACAATCAATCCTTCTCCAATCAATGATCAGTCTGTAAAAGAATTAATCAGAACATTGTTTTCCTTTGTCTTGGCTGGTGTGGCTCAATGGATTGAGTGCTGATCTGCAAACCAAAGGGTTGCCAGTTCAATTCCCAGACAGGGCACATGCCCCCAGTAGGGGGCACGTGAGACGTAACCACACATTGATGTTTCTCTCCCTCTCTTTCTCTCCCTTCCCCTCTCTAAAAATAAATACATAAAATCTTAAAAAAAAACAACAACAACATTTCTCTCAAGAATCAGGAGGCAAACAAATTATAGTCCTGGAGATGTTTCAGGGTGAGAGAGAAATACTGTACAGGAATATATGCATGTAAAAGAAAATATGAGGATTTATGTAATTCATGTTAGAGATTATAAATTATATTAAGATTATACAGTACTTTTAAGGTTATAAATTTAATTTGTCTTAACTGAGTTTCTAGAACCTAGGGTATTCTAAAGAATAATGTCTTCATGCAAACATTGTAAATATATATGCACCCAACATAGGAGCACCCCAAAACATAAAGAAATCATAGAGGACTTCAAGAAAGATATTGACAGCAATACAATTATAGTAGGGTATTTAAACACCCCACTGTCAAAAATGGACATATCTTCCAAACAAAATACCAACAAAGATATTGTGGCATTGAACAACACTCTAGATGAAATGGATTTAACTGATATATATAGAGCCCTTCATCCCAAAGAAACTAAATGGGAATACACATTCTTTTCAAATGCACATGGAACATTTTCAAAGATAGACCACATGATAGGACACAAAACCAGCCTCAACAAATTCAAAAAAATTGAAATCATACCAACCATTTTCTCCACAAGGGACTGAAACTAGAAACCAACCCCAAGGGGAAAAAACCCAAAACACTCAAAATCATGGAGATTGAATAGTATGCTATTAAACAATGAATGGGTCAAGAATGAAATTAGGGAAGAAATCAAAAAGTCTCTGGAAACAAATGAAAATGAACTCACAACAACCCAATACTTATGGGACACAGCAAAGGCAGTCCTCAGAGGGAAGTTCATAGTGATATAGTCCTACCTAAGAAAGATAGAAACATTTCCAACAAACAACCTAACCCTATGCCTACAAGAACTCAAAGAACAACAACAAAGATAGCCTAGAGCAAGGAGAAGGAAGGAAATAACCAAGATCAGAGCAGAATTAAATGACATAGAGACTAAAAGCACAATTCTAAGGATCAATGAATCTAGGAGCTGGTTCTTTGAAAAGATAAACAAAATCGACAACCCTTTAAGCAGACTCATCAAGAAAAAAAGAGAGGAGCCAAATAAACACAATCAGAAATGAAAGAGGAGAGATTAAAACTGACACCACAGAAATACAAAGGATTGTATGAAGTTACTATGAAGAACTGTATGCCAAGGAATCTGAAAAGCTAGGTGAAATGGACAAATTTCTAGAAAAATATAATCTTCCAAAACTCAATGAAGAAGAAGCAGAAAGCCTGAACAGACCAATAACAGCAGATGAAATTGAAGCAGCAATAAAAAAACTCCCAATACACAAGAACCCTTGACCGGATGGGTTCACAGGAGAATTCTACAAAGCATTTAAGGAAGAGCTAACCCCTATCCTTCAAAGACTATTCCAAAAAATCCAAAAAGATGGAAGACTCCCAAACTCTTTTTATGAAGCCAACAACATCCTAATCCCAAAACCAGATAAAGACACAACGAAGAAAGAAAACGTCAGGCCAGCATCACTGATGAACATAGACACTAAAATTCTCAACAAAATATTGGCAAATCACATCTAACAATACATTAAAAAGATCGTATACCATGACCAAGTGGGATTCATCCCAGGGATGCAAGGATGGTCCAATATTAGCAAATCAGTAAATGTAATACACCACATAAACAAAAGCAAACACAAAAAAACATGTGATCATATCAATAGATGCAGAAAAAGCTTTTGATAAGGCACATCACCATTTATGATAAAAAAACACTCAGCAAAGTGGGAATAGAGGGAGCATTCCTCAACATCATAAAGGCCATATTTGAGGGACCTACAGCCAACATAATACTCAATGGGCAAAAACTAAAATCTTTTCCACTAAGATCAGGAACGGATAAGGATGTCCATTTTCACCACTTCTATTCAATATAGTATTGGGAGATTTAGCCACAGTGATCTGACAAGAAAAGGAAATAAAAGGCATCCAAATTGGAAAGGAGGAAACAAAACTATCAATGCTTGCAAATGACATGATATTGTACATAGAAAATCCTATGGCTTGGCCAAAAAACTCCTTGACCTAATAAATGAATTTGGCAAATCAAAGGCATTTTAGTATACAAATAATGAAAAGCAGAAGCAGAAATCAAGAAAAAAATCCCATTCAATATAGCAAAAAGAAAAATAAAATACCTAGGAATAAGCCTAATCAAGGAGGTAAAAGACCTGTATTCAGGAAATTACACAACACTGAAGAAAGAAATAAAGAAGAGACAAACAAATGGAAACATATACTGTGTTCATGGATTGGAAGAATTAACATCATAAAATATTCATACTACCCAAAGCAATTTACAGATTCAATGCAATACCTATAAAAGTACCAATGGCATATTTCACAGACATAGAACAAACACTTAAAAACTTATATGGAACCATAAATGAGCCCAAAGCAGCTACAATTTTGAGGAACAAGAGCAAAGTAGGAGGGATCACAATACCTGATATCAAACCATATTACAAGGCCCTTGTATTCAAAACATCCTGGCACTGGCATGAAAACAGGCACCTGGACCACTGGAACAGAACAGAGAGCCCAGAAATAAACCCAAGTCTCTATGGTCAATTAATATTCAACAAAGGGGGCAGCAACATAAAATGGTGTAAAAATAGCCTCTTCAACAAGTGGTGTTGGGAGAACTGGACAGCTTTGTGCAAGAAAATGAAACTCGAGCACCAACTTACACCATACACAAAAATAAATTCAAGGTGGATAAAAGATTTAAATATAAGCAGTGACACCATAAAAGTCCTAGAGGAGAACATAGGCAGGAAAATCTCAGGTATTTCATGCAGCAACATTTTTTACTGATATGTCCCCTAGAGCAAGGGACATAAAGGAAAGAATAAACAAATGGGATCTCATCAAAATAAAAAGCTTCTGCATGGCTAAAGAAAACAGTATTAAAATAAAAAGAGAACCAACTGTATGGGAAAACATATTTGCCAATGATACCTTAGACAAGGGTTTCATGTCCAAAATATATAAAGAACTCACACAACTCCACTCTAAGAAGACAAGCAATACAATTAAAAAAAGGGGAAAGGACTTGAACAGACACTTCTCCAAGGAGGATATACAGAAGATTGAGACACACATGAAAAGATGCTCAGTATCGCTAGCTATCAGAGAGATGCAAATTAAAACCACAATGAGATACCACTTCACACCAGTCAGAATGGCCTTCATAAACAAAGCAACAAACAGCAAGTGTTGGAGAGGTTGTTGAGGAAATGGGACCCTAGTGCACAGTTGGGATTGCAGACTGGTACAACAACTATGGAAAACAGTATGGAATTTTCTAAGAAAACTAAAAATGGATCTACCTTTTGACCCAGCAATTCCACTGCTAGGATTATATCCTAAGAACCCTGAAGCACCAATCCAAAAGAACCTATGCACCCCAATGTTCATAGCAGCACAATGTACAATAGCCAAGTGTCACAAGAAACCTAGGTGCCCATCAGTAAATGAATGGATCAAGAAACTATGGTACATTTACACAATGGAATTCTATGCAGCAGAAAGAAAGGAGCTCCTACCCTTCGCAACAGCATGGATGGAACTGGAGAGCATTATGCTAAGCAGAAAAAGACAGACAGTGAAAGACAAATACCATATGATCTCACCTTTAATAGGAACCTAAACAACAAAACAAACAACAAGCAAAATATAAGCAAAGACACTGAAATAGAGAATAGGCTGGCAGTGATATGAGGGGAGAGGGGCGGGAGTTGTAGGGGAAAAGGGGAAGGGTTTACAGGGACAAGTTTAAAGGACACATGGACAAAAACTGGAAGGGGTGGCAATGGGAGGGAGGTGGGGAGGACTCAGGGGATAGGCTGGTATGGAAGTAAAAGACAGAAACTGTATTTGAACAATTAAAATAAAATATAAAAAAGAATAATGTGTTCAAATATGAAGATCTCAATTTTCACTATAGGTTTCTTAACTCCAATTTCTAGTATATTTAAATTCATTTCCATTTCTAGTAATTATTTAACTGGTTAAAGAAAGTTGAAGGAATAACAAGAAAATAAAAAAAGAAGAAGAAAAGAATGAAGGAAAAACTTCTCTTATTTTTCAGAATGCATTTTTACCCTAATACCTGGAAAGTTCTTACACAAAGAGTTGACAACTATTCTTTTGGAGTGACTATTGCAATGACCTTTGGGAAAAAGCATGGGATAGTTAATTAAAAATTAAGGGGGTGGGGATATTCTCTTTTTGCCAAGAACTAAAATGCTTTTACCTTCAAAATTTCTTCTCATGACCACTTTTGATTTAAATGGTTTCACTAGGATTCTCAGTTGGTCCAATACTCAATTGAATTCTTGAACTTTTCAAGGAAGCTAATTAATGACAAGTGGACTATCTGTAGACTATTTGGTTATAATTATGACTTATTCCTAAAGAGTTGCTAGGGAAAAAGCTTTATTTTAATAATTTTATGTATATTTTCTTTTTAAAACATATGTTATATATGTATGAGCCAAAGACTATAAAATCAAAAATATTTGATTATTCTGCAGTGTTTATATTATATATAGCTCAATAAATTCAACAAATGCAAAATGGATGAGAAAGAAAAATGTAGTTTTTGTTTATTTAATTTGGAAGATAGAGATATGGCCATAAAATTCACACTAAGTTAAGAAAAAATACTTTAATTATTACTTATCTTTTAAATTAAATCCCAATTGCTTACTTGGTGAGGATAAGGGAAATGAAGACTATGAAAAGTTATCAAACATCTTTTACAAAATCATAAAAGATTAAATGATGATTCTATTTTCAGATTAGATGTGAAACTGAACAAATATATTTCTAGAGTCATTCTTATACAAATCCTTCAATGTTATGATTTTATATTATAAATAAAAGGTTATCAATTTAAGTATTAAACTAATTAATTATCTCCTTAGAGATATGAAGTGAATATATGAAAAACAACAGAATCATAAGAAGTAAAAGACATTGGAGAAGATATAACTGTTAATATGAAGCCAAACATATACTATGGTGTGAAGCATTTTGAAAATATTTTTGTAATGAATTAAAAAATAACATCATAATTACATCTTAATTATTCCTTCTTTGACTAAAAGATTTTAAATGTCTCAAATTGTTAGTTGTTGCTTCTGCTCCAGAGGTAATCTTAGGTACTTTAAAGTGGTGGTCCCCAACCTTTTTGACACCAGGGACCAGTTTCATGGATAACAATTTTTTCATGGACAGGGGATGGGTGGGGAAGATGGTTTTACAGCCTGCCACCAGATGCAGCTTAATTGTCACTTGCCACTCACTGATAGGGTTTTGATATGAGTCTGCAAGCAATTGATTTATTATGGTCTCTGTGCAGTCAAACCTCTCTGCTGATGATAATCTGTATTTGCAGCCCCTCCCCAGGGCTAGCATCACCACGTCAGTTCCACCTCAGAGCATCAGGCATTAGATTCTCATAAGAAGCATGCAACCTAGATCCCTCCTATGTGGAGTCTACAGTAGAGTTCACGCTTTTGTGAGAATCTAATGCCACTGCTCATGTGACAAGAGGCAATAGCAGAAGGTAGTTTGAACAATGGGGAGTGACTGTAAATACAGATGAAACTTTACTTGCTTGCCCGATACTCACTTTCTGCTGTGGGCCTGGTTCCTAACAGGACTATACAGGGGTTGAGGACCTTTGCTGCAAAGCTTTAACAATAAAGAAATCGCTGTTTTACCAAGTCATGGGACATCCCTCTGATACAGTGTAGACCAGAGAAATTAGAAAATTTCTTTGGTGAGTACTGGCCAACTAGATCAGACCCAGAGGGCTTCTCATTTGAAAAATCTAGACAACAAGACATAAAGTAATAGATAACTGGAAGGAACTATTTAAATGATGGCAGGGACATATTTCAGTCTACATTTATCACTTGTTAGTTATGAAAAAAGCCTTCAGAAGCATCCTGCCTCCTGATCCTTACTGTATTTTTACTTTATTGTCTGTTTCCCTGCTAAAATGTTAATTTATTGAAGGCAGCTACTGTATCTGTTCATCCTTTAACAGGTTTCAGTTGAAAGTAGTTACTAAATATTGCTTCTGGGATACGAGTTATTCTAGACTTGTTTAAAAGGCAAATCTACAAATAAACAAATTAAACCATAACACCAAGGGAAAATACAGTTTGCAGCTTGGCAGTATATAATTTCTTAGTTCATTAAAAGGCAATATGATGTAGTGGTGTAAGTTAAACTTTCTGTACTTGAATCCCAATTATATTCATTTAAACAACTAAATCTACACATGCCTGTTTCTTCATGGACAACCTGCTGATTAAAATTTAAGTCAATGAGTTAAGCACATTACCTAATTTTACACAGTGGAAACTTACTTGTGTTGATTTTTTATGTAACAGTCTAAATTAGTACCACCATGTTTTAAGATATTTCATGAATTATACATGGTTAATGAATTAACTGCTATGTAAGTATTGCTTAAATGAAACTTCCACACTGAAATTTTGCCATCATAATACTTTTGTGAACCATATCAAAGAATTAAAATTAAATTATATTTGCACTCAGTACTTGTGGACTGATATATAAAACACTAATAGAAATCAATGACTATAATGTTATGCATTTCCAATCATCAAACATACTAGAAAATTGTGAGAAGTTCTCCAGAAGCGCAGCTGAACGAGTCCTTGACACTGACCACTACCAGGAGAGTTTTGGTAACAGCAGAATTTTAAGCTCATTTGAGCTTGTCATTGAAATATTCAACAAAGAGCTGGCCAAAATGCATATATTCTCCTCAGGCAACAATATCTGAAAGAAATGAATCAGTGAAGCTTTATGCAGTTAGAAATTTTATTGACATCAGTTGCACAACTGAAGCTTCAGTACAATCTTTGTTCTTATCAGTGGGCTTCTTTGTTCTTGTGTTTCTTTGTTCCCTTCATAAGGTGAAACAGGATGTGTTGTATGAAGTTATCAAAGTTTGTCCTCATAAAATTTATGTACAACTTGATGAGTCAACTGATTGAGGATCTGTTAAGTTACTAATATGTGTGAAGTAAAAAACAAAGGGATCACAGAGCAGTTATTATGCTTTGAAAAAATGTGACTAATATAAAAGGAATCAATATGTTCAATTATATCACAGACTGCTTTGGGAAACTTAAATAATGAAGTCTGCTTTTGGCTAGCCACAAAAAAGCAATTGGGTTTTTCATGTCTATTGGGAAGAAAGTATTATGATCATACAATACATGTTGGATATTCATGTATCCAATGAACACTTAGACTTTGCCAATAAATTCTAAGTATAGACTTTGTATGCTACTATGTACACTAAATAACATCATAAGAAAACTCTGAACTTTTCATCTTCTTGGAGGTTTTATCAGAGAAACAGAACCAAGCAATGAGCAAATGATCCTTTGACAAACAAATGTGAGGTGACTTCCCAGGAGTGAGACAATTACTAACATTTTTTGATAGTTGTAAAATTTATATATTAGCTTATTTCCTAGCCAAAAAGAAAGGCGATTCTTCTGACAGAGAATATGATAAATGCTTATATTTTATAAGTAAGTTCAATGAATATATATGCAAATAAGTGAGAACACATTATGATATAAACCAAAAATTTATGCTATATTTTTAAAAGAGCTATGTTTTGATAAAACATTCTGAAAAATACATTTCAACTGAATTTTATTTTTTGAAAGAACATTTGTTTTAGAAAATGAAGGACTTACAATAGTAATATATATGACAGTATTGAATATATTTTATTTTAACTTTGTCATTGATGGGTGATTTGATATACTAGTGATCTATCCCTAAACCTGAATAATTTAAGTTAATGAAACTTGAGTGTTTGGTTTATTCGATTAGCTCTATTTTTATAACTAGCAAAGTAACTACATCTTAAAAGAAAAGACTGGCATGTCCTAATTTACAGTATAGGTGTGCAAATTACTGTCCCTAGTGGTATCCCAAAACATAGCATATTCAGCACAACTGTTTGGAATGTCAAATGTTCAGTATTTCTGTCTCCTAAGATGACAAGTCTGATTGTTGACTTACATTCAAAGGGTGAACACTACTGCTGTTAAAACTAAGATTGTACAGAGAGAGAGTTTACCCAAGCCTTTGACATTCCTGCCACCATTTCTTCTTATGTTTACTGAAAACCACACTGTTCATTTTGTCCTAGGGGTACTGCTGGTTCCAGCAGCTTTGCTGTAAGAGTTGGAACACAGATGTGTCTCCTTGAGAGTCATACAAAACACTGAAAGTTCCAAGAGCTCCTGACACTGCCACAGGATCACATCCCAGGATTGGTGGTAGGGCTTCACTGCTTGGTTCCATCTTGCCCACTTTACGGAGTAAAGATTTCCTGCTCAGGGTACCCTACATCCTTCTGGCCTTGGCAAGGGACATTTTCCCTAAATCCATTATTCCCTTGTCAAGTGCCTTACACTGCCAAATTGTGCTGGGTTCCCTATGTAAAAGCACATTAGCTTCAGATCATGAAGATTTTATCAGGAAGAGAGTATGTCCTTTGGTGGGTTGCAGCTGAACAGGATTCAGAGTCTGCAATTTAATGGACACAAATTGATCCTCCTTTCACCACTGGACTCGATGCAGGATCAACTAATGATCGTTTCATTTTTTACCTCCATGGTGATTTTTCATGCTTCACTTTTTCTTGTCCCTGCGCCGGGGTCATCTACTTCAATCTGATAAATGATGATAATGTAGAATCTTAGGGATGAGTGATTGGGTTACTTATTCCTTTCTTCTCAAAAGACCTCTAGGCTTCTTAGTCAAACCAGCTCTCTGCTTTTCAGAAATATTTAAGTAATACCAATCAATATTTTTCTCAAGAGAGAAAAAAATCTTGCCTTATTGGATAAGATACTATTTGTATTTGACATTGGAGAATTGTCACCATTATATATCAATACAAAGAAAAGTGACTGCCTAAAGAGGACTGATAAATATGTGTGACAATTCCCAAAGTAGTTTCTTATTTCTTGAGTATTATTGAACAACGTATAAGCAGGAAAGTGACTGAATCAATTAACTTAAAATGTTTAAGGTGCACATCTTTTATGTGTCATTATATTACTACCTCAAAACTACAATATATTCTAACAATTTTCCTTTTATATTTATAATTTAAAAAATTAAAAACTGCATCAATGTGTTTTAAAAGAAGTACAAGGAACAATTTTAAAATAAATTGCAAGAAAAGGTTAAGACTCAATGGGCTGGCAGAAATTAGGCTATTTGGGCCATATTTATCAAATGAATTTGAAAATTAATATGATTTTATTCAATGAATAAATGGATGGGCGCATCAATAAACAAAATGTACAGATTCAGAAAACTTTGCAAACATTATTCGAAATGGTTTTCCATCTTTGGTGGAAAGAGGGCTTCAAACACTTATTTTTTTGCTAATGCTAAAACTGTTCAAACAGTCAAAAACAAGTAACTAAGTGAGTGATCTACATGGTTTAAGATGTATATTTCAAGGTAGAGGAGGTCACCCTGACCTACTCTCTCCTCAGATGTTTATTAGGGCTTTGAACTCGAGTATCATTACCAATAAGTTAATGCTGTTTTCACTCAGGCAGCAGTGACTCTAACTCATGCATGCTCTTTAAAGACCTGCTCAGTCCTTATGTTTAATTGAGATTTTCTCTGCAAAGAGAGTGCCCATACCTTACCATAATGATCGATAAAGATGGCGCTCTTTTGTGTCAAGAATAAAGACTGGCACAGAGAGAAAAACACATTGAAACAAGAACTAAAAGATTAGGTGCTATTTAGAATCTTCACATTTGGCTCGATGTTTATTTTGCTCATCTTTACTCCAATTCAGAGTCAGCAATACTATATAGCACACTTACAAATCATATCCTCAGAAATTTTGCCTGGAATTCACAATAAAACTAACTCATATTGTAATACTTGAGGATATCCACCACTAAATAAATGGAAGTTACATACATGCAAAATTTATTTTCATATCAAATTAACTGCATATTACCAGAATTCTAAACCATTGCTCTTTGTACTTGTGTTAATCTTACATGAAGTTTTAAAAGACATAGATTATATACAGACTTTGTGAATGAAAATGAAACATAGCATGTAGAAAATGTCTTTCTGTACAAATTAAATATCCACTGGTTAGTTGCCTTTTATTTTAGCAGTGTCTTAGCATTGTGTTTGCCTTTAATCAGAGTGTGATTTCGCTCAATTCTGTATCCACTAGCTTCATTAATAACATGAAAATTTACCACCAAAAGGAAGAAAATATCTTCATTTCAGTTACAATTCAAATGCCTTTAGTATTTTTAAAAATGTTATCCTTATCATTGCATGGTGAGCTCAAAACAGGAATACAGTTTCAGTTTGGTAAACTCTAACGGACTTACCTTTTACTATGCATGGTCTTTCTCCTTTAAAAGCAACCTTGTTTGAGAGCGTTCTCACCAATTACAGCACTGCTTTGTACTAAGTCATTGTTTCCAGGAGGACCCTGTTAAAATGCAAATATGCCATCTGTCAAGCCTTTACCTCATTAGCTCACGCTATCGTTGCAGCGCATATTATGTATCATACTAGATATGGAAGAGACACTGAGCTGATGAACTGACTAAGGCCATTGGAAAAATCCCAAGTAGAATGGGCTTCAGGATATGGCCTAAGGGCAATAAAGCAGAAAGTGCAGAGTGAAATGTGTGGTGAAAGGAACTGAAGAAAGTTTATCCAAATCTGGCATTTTATCCAAGTCCTGGCTGTGATGGATTCATGGAGACCCAGAATGCCAGAGATGGAAGAGAAATTTGAAAGCATGTAATCAAACACCTTTACCTCACAGCTGAGCAATCTGAGGTTGCAAATAGCTAAATGACTCTTCTAAATCCCTCAGCTAGATTCTCATCATTAGCTTTCGAAACCCAGAGGACCAGCACTTAACCTAATGCTTTAGTATTTCCCCATGTGTAAAGCTGCATAAATTATTCACATGTAATTTTACGTGCATACTTGGCAGATTTTACTTTTTTCAACTACTTTGAAATCCCTTAAATTTTTCTTTTGTGTCTTTCCACAGCAGTCAGAGAGTCAGGGTTGTCCCTACTCCAGTCACTGCTGCCTGCGAACCTAAGAAACACTCAAACCTGTAAGCAATTTTTTGAATTTATTTGAGCCAAACTGACAACAGTTGCTGGGAAGCAAAGCCTCAACAGAATGAGAAGATGCTCCAGAAAATGGCAGTTTGCCCCTTATTTTATACATTATAATCAAAAGAGAAGATGTATATGGGTTATGAAATATCCATCAGTGATAAATTAGGGAGGCTGGAGAAAGGAAAGGGTCGGGGGAACCTCCAGGATAAAAAGTAAAACGATAGATGCATACCTCTTTTACACAGGTGGGCACAGGATAGTTAACAGTCAACAATGAATTTGATAACAGTAAGAATGAGGGCATTTGTGGTCTCCCTCTGGTTCGGTGCCTGTGCTTGAGGGATCTGGAGAAAGGAAATTTGACATTCTAAAGGTATATTATCTTAGATGCAAAAAGACAACAGTTAGTCTCAATCAAGATAACGATTGACTTTTGTCAGGTAAGATTCTAGCCTAGGACATGAATATCTGCCAAAAACTGGTTTTAGTTAATAAGTTTTAATTTCAGACCATCCTATGTGGTTACTTAGGTCTCTGAGTTCATAAGGCTGCCACCAAGGTCCCCCTGAGGTTGTCAGGTTTCATATGTTACCCCTTTTTATCCATACATCCAAGATGAACTTCCCAGTACAAGTAGAGCTTAGTGAACAATTTGTAAGCATGATTTCTTCTTAAAAATGCTTTTTATTGGGTAGTGTATAGTATAAGAAGATTATTGTCGATTTTGCTGGGTATGCTAACAATATTCCATTGAGGTTTTGCTTCCGAGAAATTGTCATCACTTTGGCTCAAATAAGCTCATAAAAATTCTTACACATTTGGATGTTTCTTACGTTGATAGCAGTTATGTAGCAAAATGTCCTTTTGTTAGAGATACATGCTCAAGTAGTTAGGGGTTTAATTTCATGATCACTGTCATTTTCTTTACAATTTTTTAGCATAAGAATAATATCAGAAGATAAGGTAAAATAAAAGGTAGTATTTCATCTATTTAATAGGTATTTGTGTATTCATTATACCACTATTTAAACTTCGTATTTGTAACTTCCATAATACAGAGACTAAAAAATTTTAAAACAAACAAACAAAAAGAGAATTCAGAGGAATTAAGCTCCCAGGCAGCCTTGTTCAGGAGGCTGTGTGGTAAAAGCATTTAGCAATATCTCTCCTGGCTTCGTAATACCAAAGTCAAAAGCTGACATACATGGAGAAAAAAAAGTCTTCATGCCGTCCTGAAAACTGCCTAACAACCCCTTCTCCCCCATTACTGACTGCTGCACTTGTTTTGTAATTGTCAGCATGGAGATATGGAACAGGTGCCTGATTCCTAAGGTTATTTTCCAGAGTAGAAGCAAGAGAGGCTTTATTTCTTCAGATTCATAGCAAATATTTTTTACTCACATGTTTTGGGTTTTGAGATAGCAACCGATGAGATGTCTCTGGAGCTATCCACTAAACCTGAGTTGCTGACATGCTTTACCAAAAAAAATAAAAATAAAAATAAAAAAGTAACAAAATAACTGACTTGTCTCAAAAGCCCTAATTTTAAATCTTCTATTCCATTTCTCATACGCATTTTAGTTATAAACACCTTTTAAAATTAATATAACCTGTGAAAGATATGGAAACTATGAGAAATATTAAGAAAACTATAACAGCTTCCTCCATTACAATTACATTATTTAGAAATAAACTTTGCAAACATCATATTGCTGTGCAAGATTGTTAGCTGTGAATTTAGAGTTCCACCATTGCCTTCTGCAGTCCCCTCAAAGAACCTGAGAATTGCAGTTTCCAAAATTCCTTTCTTTTTATGAATCCAGGTTAGAGTTTCCTACGTGAGAAGCAGCAGATTTGAGCAGCAGGAGGAAACCTCCAGAGGCCATTATTCTTTGAAAGAAGTGGTGGAGAGACTCGGGAGCACACATGAGATTGTGCACGGCTCTCCCAGTGGGCACTGCAGGACTCTTTGTTTGCCTACTGTTGACTAATTAGTTAGAGCTTCTCTGAGGCTGAGAACTGCAGTAGTTCCTTTTAGAGAAGCCAAAACTCAAGTGAACTCTTCACTCCTGAAATACATAGTGTCTTCTGGTTCCTTGACTGAACCCTGACCATATATGATTTTACTTCTAAATTTTTTTATAAATATGTGTTTTTAAAAATTCTCATTTCATTCATTAATATGATAATAAATGTACTCTACCATCAAACGATTTAATGTTTCTATAACATTTTGTTTAATTATTTTGGCATCTTTAATCATTTTCCAATATTTGATACTTAGGTTTACTCTATTTTCGACAGTATCAAAAATGCTGCGATTCACAAGAACGAGAACAAATTTTGTCCTTATATAGGATTGTTTCCTTGATAGACGTCCAGAAATAAATTTTCTGTGGCAAAGAATAGAATCACTCTTTACAGCACTTGTTGGTTTTTTGCTGAGAAAGATTGTACAGATTAAATTCTCATTAGCAATATTTGACTGGTTTCATTACTCTACTGCATGATTAGTATTAAATAATATTCTCATTCTTGTTAGACCATGTATATTTTGATATGTATTTTACAAAACATGGCCAGCTACCTCTTGTGCTTTATACAAAGTAGTTGTTCAATAGGAGTCTGTTGACAAAATTATAATAGGAAACTTGGTAGGGTCTTTGCAGAAGTAATAATAGATATTTTTAAAAACTGATGTAACATGTAATTTATGCCCAAGAGTTCAAAAAGACAACCAAAACTATCTTTCTCAGATGGAGAAGGGAAAGCTCCCATTGAATATATCTGTTCTGTAGCAGAACGCTGAGTGATTCACTAATTATCAAGGCAATTGGCAAGATTGTCAAGATGAGTAGCCTGTTCTTTGGAGTTTTAACTGGAGGCTGCAGAATGGAGTGCTGGTAGCCAATGAGGCATTAGTGGAATGCAACCTTCCTGTACGTTTTAATATATAAGTCTAGTGTAAGTGTCACCTATAGATTTTAAGTGAAATATTCAGTCTTTGATTTTTTTGAGTAATATTGAGATTCCTTGAGTAGTACTGCTCAAGACTTTGTGCCATAGTTCAGCACTCTAAAAAAGAAAATCATGATTGTTCCTGTAGTTCTGGTCCATTGTCTGAGAGGGTAGAAAAAATCAGCATACTGAAGATACTCGATATTTGTTGTGGTGATTCAAAAAGTTTAAAGTCAGAGTAGAAATGGACAGCAGTTCTAAGTCAAGAGAGAAAAAGAAGAAACCCTTTAAAGATGTCTTAGGAACAAACTCACAAATATGCTGGAATTCTTCTCAAGAAGAAATGGACAACAATAATAAAAATAATCAGCAAGCAACTTTGGTTGGCATTCAATGACCAGGAATATTTTTATAAAATGAATTAAAATTCCTTGACTGATCATTTCTTCCTAAACACCATCTGATTTTTAGACTGTTGTCTAAGAAACTTGTAAAGCTTACCATAGCAAAGTAAGTCCTTAAACTTCTTTGTTATATAACTACATCTCATTTAGACCAATTCATTTAAAATCAAATTAAAAATTGGGCAGAAATATACCTTCACCCAGAACAAGCCACGTTAATCAGCAGGGTCTAGTGCAAATTGAAAATGTGGGATTTCTTGTTAAATATTTATTAGGACAAAACATAGCAACAGCAGCACACCATTCAGCCAAGCATGAGCACTTCTTTTTTTTTTTTTTCTTTTAGATTTTATTTATTTATCTTTAGAGAGGAAGGGAAGGAGAGAGGGAGGGAAACATCAATGTGCGGTTGCCTCTTGTATGTCCCCTGCCGGGAACTGGCCTGGCAACCCAGGCATGTGCCCTGACTGGGAATCGAACCGCGATCCTTCGGTTCGCAGGCCCGCGCTCAATCCGCTGAGCTACACCAGCCAGGGCGGCATGAGCACTTCTAAGCGTGTGGCCCTGTTGGTCCGTACAGTTTGCACACCAGGAAGCTGGCTGTGCTTTCACCCACAAAAGAACTATTAGAAAGAAAAATAAAGTTAAAAGCCTTCAAATGTGAAAGAGGCTGTGGGTAAACTTCTGATAAAATTGGAGCCAAAATGGGGTGTTGCATTTAGGTAAATGATCTGTGTTTGATAGATAATAAACCAAAGTCTCAGTGTGTTCTACAGGTTTGCCATTACTCATCACCCTAGAGATCTGATGAAATTCCCCATCCCCCACCCTTGGTATCCGGCTATCCTTGATATCTGTTCAAATCTTATTGCCCTGGCCTGTCTTCAGCCAAAATCCTGTCAAATAGGCTTGGCCAGAATCTCCTTTATCCCTGATGTTTCCTTTTAGTAATTTTTCATCTTCTAATTCCCACCCTGCTCCTTGGCTGTAAATCTCCCCTTGTTCTTGTTCAGAGTTAAGCTCTCCCCTACCATAAAACCTTATCACAACGGTCCTCTGAATAAAGTCTGCCTTGCTGTTCTTTAACAAGAGACATAAATATTTTTTTCTTTAACACTATCCAAAAGAATCTTTGGGAGTGTTTGGTAAAAATTCAGTTTCTCTAGTGTTCAACTTCAGAAATTCTGATAACATAGGTCTTGAATGGGTCCCACAAATATTCATTTAATAAGTACCCCGGGTGACTCTGATATAGCTAATCTAACTTTACACTTAGAAAAATACTGATGCATAGATGAATTGACACAAATAGAGCTCTACCATTAGATGAGTAGAGCTTAATGATGGTTGGATTCTATTGTCATATTTACTTAGGACAACACACACACATATGTCCTCTAGATGAATGTTCAAGTCTCCAATTCAATTTGCTTTTGCAGTCACACACACAATCTGCTTTGCAATTAGGTAAGCACCCATCTGGCAGAGAGAAAATTTGGAGGCTGTAAAATAAAAAGGTAAAGATTTTTCTTTGTCAGCAAAGCTGCCTGAAATAATGATCAGCTAATGAAAGTACTGTAGGACTGAGCATCTGTGATTCTTTCAGGGTGAATTGGAATGGATGGCCCATTGAAACAATACCTGACACTAAATTATTAGTGGTACCACCCTTTCTTTCTGGCTAGGTTTAACTAGTTAATATTTTAGTACAAACAAGGTCAAATATCTAAAGGAAAGCTGAATAAATTCACCTAATTACAATCTTTAGAGAACTAAGATTTTAGAAATTAATTCCCATATGAAGGACAGAATTTTCTAATATGCTTCCAGATGTTTTGGATTTTATGTGGTGTGTTCAAAAGGCTAATAGACAACAAAAACAGTAAGGAATCCTTTTCTTTTGGGGTATTCTCTCTTTAATTTTTCTGTGACTCTCTAACTCCTTTAGAGTATATTTCTGCCTTCAGGAATCTGTCTCCAATTCTTTCTTTTTCTTTTTTTTGCCAATAATAATATTTGATAATTCAAATGCAAATTAGACTTTTGGAAATTTTATATTCACCAGAACAAGTCTTATAACTTCCCAATGCATAAAGCCTCTTCTGAGATGGGTGATATTAAAAAACTCTGAAATAGTGTTTTTGATGTGGCCATGCAGACATTACAAAGCCATCCATGCAAAAATCCATTCAACATGACAAATGTTCATTGATATGGTTTTAGATTTTACATTGAAATTATTTGTTTTTACTTTTCCAAATTTCATTTTTTTAATTGTTGTTCTTGTACAGTTTTCTGTCTTTTACTCCCATCCCAGCCCAGTTTCTGCCTCCTGATGTCACTGTCTTGAATGTCCTGATTCAGGAAAACAGGGATCATATCTGACTAGTTTCTTGCGAATAAATAATCTCAAGAGTTTTAGTATTAATTTTACGTTTTGTTCCCTAATTACTCACAGGTATAGGCCAGCCAGTCACATTCAGTCCCATATTTAGCTATGGCTTCAATAAATTCTGTTGAAACCAAGTTTCTGATAAACTCTTATTTTCATTTCACCCTGGCCTAGGAGGCCAGGAACATTTGAACTAGAATTGCTACAACCTTCTTTTTAAGTAGCATTTGTAAAGGAGATGGACTCTATAGGAAACTATAGATCAGTTGAAAAGAACAAGACAGAGATACAGAATATTGTCATCCTTATTTCATAAAATATAGGTTTACAGTATCTTTAGAAAAGTTTGTATTTTAAAAATGTATTTGATTCTCAAAATTAACATTGCATTTGTGTGGCAGACCCTTCTGCGTGGCGTGCGCCCAGCTCCCCCTCGGAGATGCACAGGACCCACGCCCACAGATAGGTTCTCTCGTGGGGAATCAGATTTGCAGTATACCTAAACTGTTTTGAGTCTTGCTTCTTGCTGAAAACTCCCTCACCCTGCAAATGCTTGTTGTAACTTACTAAAATCTATGCTAAACCTTGCAGGAACCAATGTAACTGGCTCAACCACTTTTGCCTTTTCATTTGTTAATATCCTTCTTCTGTGATGTGATTAGGGGCATTGGCTCCTTTTGTTGTAACTGGGCATAGTGAGTGAGGACCATCTTGTAATGTGAGGAGATATAGAATAAAGGCCTGTCATGTCGAAGGCCACGGCTTTTGCTCCCCTTGAGAGAAAAGCCATGCTGTTGTCCTTTTTCCTCCACCAGACTCGGTAGTCCATGTGTATGTTTTTATTTCATCCATAATGACGTGGACACTGCTAGCCAGTGTCCACATCACATTTGTACACATTTATTTATATGAAATGGTTTCATTTCATTTCATTTTTTCAAGTCATTTATATGTTCATAAAGGCTCATCTTTCTTGATGCTAAGAATGGTACTCATCGAATAAAGTCTTTCCAGAAAAAGACATGCAAATCTATAATTTTAAAAGTATCAGATGACAGATTTTGGCCATAAATGGGTCTAACTTTAGTCTAAAATATTTTTTAATTTTATTAATAAGCCTAAGAATCTTGATAATTATGGGTTAAGATGTTTTAAAATTCTCTCCAACTTAGAGTCTTAATCAGAATTTAAAAATCTCATTGAAAATCCTCTCATGGAATTTGACACACACACACACATATATATTTCTCTGATTGAATAAAATTGTTCAAAAAAATTTAAGAATATACATGTGCATGAACATGGATTTTATAAACACGCATTTTAACTTTCTACACTTTACTGAAACAGTGACCAGTGTTGAGTCCTGCCCAAAGTGGGTAAGATCTAGATGCTGAGGCATTGCATGGCTGTCCTTGTACAGAAAAATTCTTTCAAATACACTTCCCATTGTTCTGAGTGGTGGGGGGACTTAACACTAGGGCTTACTTGAAATTTTTCTGCATTATAAAGGGAGGAGATGCAACTTTCATTTTAAAAAATGAAAGTCCTTTCTCAAGGACTTTCACCTAGTTTGAGCCTGATAGAGGACTTAGTCTAACCACATAATGCTACTAGACTTAACCATACAGAAGTTTGGATGGGAGAGAAATTCCTGTATATGAACTACCACTTTATTCACTCTTATATCGGATTGGTGAAACATTCTTGTAGGTCCTCATGACCCTGGTTTTATGAACTCAGGTCTCTTGAACTTTCTGCTTCCTAACAGGACAACCTCAAGGGTATTGTCTCTTGGAGCTCCAGGTTATTGTCCATTAAGGATTTTTTTGCCAGAGTACCCCACTGTAAAAATATTTTTGTCAGGCAGTCTATGTGACCCACATTATATATATACTTACTTTTCTAACTAATACCATGCTTTGCGCTCAGGTATTAATAAATGCCCAATTTATATAACTAATATTTTTAAGGTTTCATTTGCCTGTTATTTTCACATTAGCTAATATTTTCATACATATATATCTTGTTTTTCTAACAATAACCCTGTATGGTATACAGGACAGTCATTATTGCATCCATTTCACAGGTGGTGAAATTTTGTCGTAAACCTATTGTCACTTCTGTAAGAAGCAGAGTAAACGACAGAGAATTAACTTGGTCTAAGGGTGTTGGTACAGTGCTCTTTCCATAACTCTAAGCTGCTCCTTTGTGCCACCTGTATCTCAGGAACACAGGGATAATGACCACACCTGAGAAACACACTATGCAATTAATAAGGAACCTCATACCTACTCAAAAGAGTGAGAGATGTTAGAGAGTTCAGTGTCTGAAATGGCAATTAAGTGGTTAATTTTAGATTAAATATCTTCTTTGCTTTTTGTTTAAACCCTATTCAATATCCAATCTGCATAAGTGAACACCTGACATTTATTCTGGCTTAGTATTCTTCCTAAATTTTCCTCTTTAGAATTAAGAAGTAATTCTGGCTAAAGTCGCCTAGCAAAAGGTTTTAATTTTTATTTCAGTATCAAGCCATAAAAGGAACAAAACAAATACATGATAATGGTAGTGATCTTCATTAAATGATATCACAATCAGCTTTTTTGGTAATAACATGTGTAGTATTTTCCAAATGACCACATTTGGATTAGCTATTCAGTCACATTAAAAATATTAACATTTTATAATAAGATATATAATTAACGCATATAGTGGGATGGATAGTGGCCCTAAAGATATCAGATACTAATTCCTAAAACCTGTGGATATTACCTTATTTACAAAAAAAGATATTTGCATATACACTTAAGGTTATTGAGATGGAGTGATCATCCTTGGTTATTTTTCTGGGCTCAAAGTGCCATCACATGCATCCTTATAGGAAGGAAGCAGAGGCAAAATTGATACATACAGATGTGTAGAGGACAAACAGAGAAGAAAGCAGTGTGAAAACAGACAAAGAGATTGGAGTGATACAGTTATAAGCCAAAGAATGCAGGCAGCCACTTGGAGCCAGAAGGGGCAAGGAACACATTGTCCCAAAGGGACTCTGGTGGGAATATGGGCTTGCTGACATCTTGATTTTGAAACTGTGCAAATATAAATGTATGTGGTGTTAAACCACTGAGTTTGTGGTAATTTGCCATAGTAGCCATATGACACCAATACAGATTTTGGTATTAAGAAATGGAGTATTGATGTAACAAATACCTAAAAATGTGCACGTGGCCTTGGAATCAGTAATGAGTAAAGGCTGAAAGAATTTTGAGCAATGAGATAAAAAGAGTCTACATTGACTTTAACAGATTGTTGGTAGAAATATGGATGCTAATGACTATGTCGGTGATGGCTCAGGAGGAAGTGATTACCATAGTAGAGAAAGCCTATGTTGCCTGAGACATTAGATGTATCATCACAAGGAGAACATGGTAGAAATGTGAGGGATAAGAAGGAAATGAGAAACATCCTATTGGAAACTGGAGGAAAGGTCATTCTTGTTATATAGCATCAGAAAATTAACCAAGTTATATCCTATAGTTTTGTAGAAGTCAGAATCCATAAGTACAGAACTCAGTTACAAGCATAGGGATGAAGATGAATATTGGTTCCTCCTTGTTCCTTATAGTAAACAGTGAGAATAAAGAGATAAATTGAGTGAAGACTGTTAAAAAATAAACCAAGGCTTGATGAATTAGAAAATTTTCAGTCTATCTAGATTGCAAAAGACAGTTAAACTAGGAGATTCATTCCTGGGTGGCCAGTCTGGAGAGATAGTCAAGGGTATGGCTGAATAACATTGGCTATTGCCTCTAAGGATCCAAAGTTCAGAGTATTCCCTCATGCAGGATATTTTGAAGAGAATAGATGTATGACTTATTGATATCCTCAGCACCTCAATCACCTCAGCAGAAGCCAAGGATAGAGGTGGATTTTCTAACTGACATCATGTCTATTAGCGGGAACTACATTTATATTTATTAATTCAAGGCTAGCAAGTGCTCTGCTGTTTGGCACGTATGTTCCAGCAGATCCACAGGTGCTTGAAATATCAGTGGCAAATAAGGATGTAGTCTGAAGCCTTTGGCAGGCTTCTATAGGTGAATTGCAGCAGAGAGCCATAGGACTTTGGAGGAAACCTCTGTTATCCTCTACAGATAACTATGTTCCTTTTGAGAAACAGCATTTGAACTGCTACTGGGCCTTAGTAGAGACTGAACTCTTAACCATAGCCACTAAGTTACTATGTGACCTGAGCTGCCCATCACAAATTAGGTATCATCTGAACCCCCAAGCCACAAAGTTGGGTGTGTAGAGCAGACTCCATCATCAAATGGAAGTGATATCTGCATGACCAGGCCAAGTACACCCTGTAGGCACAAGTAAGTTACGTGAAGAAGTTGTCCGCATGCTCACAGTCCTTAATTCTAGCATATTGCCTCTTTTTCTATCCTGCACTTACAACCCCATAGGAAGTATTCTATGGTCAGTTAACAGGGGAGAGAAAACTCAGGTGTGTTTTACACTTGATTTAGCACTGTAACCATTCACCACTCAAAAATGGACAACTACAGCACTGTAGCCCCTTTCTGGATTGCTGCATAATTCATATACATAAAGGAATAAAAATGTAGCAACTGTATTATTGTATAAGTTGTATTACCAACAGATAGAGAACTTCCATATTTATTACATCTATTCCATAATAAATAGATGTATTTATTTACATCTATCCACAATAGGTGTAAATAAAATCCAAATATTCCTCTTACAATTATACGCATTGCATGCTTGAAAATGATTCCAGGGCTAGTGCCTAGGTCCTTATGTTCAAACAGTTTCTTCCCGCAACAACTTATACACTTGCTGGAGACCTTGGATATACTTGTAATAGCTCTGGCCTTACTACATTTTTCAAATTGTTGGGTGAGTCAGAACAATGAGTCAGTAGTAATTTTCTTGGAAACCATTCTTTCATCAGGCTGGCTAGCAACCCATTATTATACATGGATGTAACTTCTCATCACATAAAAATATTCCATGATATCAAACTGAATATTTCTACAATGCAACTTTCCCTTATAAAGGTCTTTAAAATGTCCATGGTTATTCTCAAAACCACAAAACAAACAAACAAACAAATGGATGTGTAAAGCCATATTTGTTTAAGTGGAAATGATTAGCAGCCCTTACTGATGGTAGTTATGATGGTTTTACATGTTTAAAAACATGAGAATATGCACCTAGGATCCCTTCCAAAGTCTCAGGAGGGGATTTTTGAAAAGTGAGGAGCCCTAAATATTAATCTTCATTAGCTTTGTGATACACCTAACTCTGCTTCATAGAAGATGTGAATTATATATTTAAAGAAGAAATATACAGCATGCACACACCCTCTCAGAGACACTTAAGAGAAATTCACACATGGGAAATGTACAAGGGGGATCCCCCCAAAATGGAATTATCTTCTGGAGGTCTGGCCCCTTGTAATACAGGCTTCCCCCACTAGGTGAGTGTTCTCGGAACCTATCTGTATCAGTGTACCGGATGGTATTGTTGTGAGAAGCTGAGTTCCACTTCCATAATTTTTTTTTTAAGATTCTTTCAACATTTTTTGCCCATTTCATGATGGGTGATTTATGAGTGCACCTGCCCACACTATGCTGAGTGTTAAGCAGTTTTTGACCAAAAATGAGATGATCCCCATGCCCTACCTTCCCTATTCACCGGACCTCTCCCCGAGTGACTATTTTTTGTTTCCCTGGATGAAAAACAAAAGGAAATATTTTGCTGATGTGGAAGAGGTGAAACAAAAACAGCAGAAGCAATAAAAGGTATCAAAATCTACAAGTTCAAAAACTGTTATGAGCAGTGAAAAAAATGTCTCCATAGATGTATTTCATCAAATGGAGAGTACTTCGAAGGTTACTGAAGTTTAAATATGTAAGAATAAATACACAATTTTTAATTGGGGGTCCCTCCCCATATATCTGTATGAATGTGTGAAGAAATATAAAATAGTTTTAGAAGATAGAAAGAGGATGTCAAATAATAATTTTCAAATATTTAAAAATAATGTTCTGCCCTGGCTGGTGTAGCTCAGTGGATTTAGTGCGGGCCTGCGAACCAAAGGATCTCGGATCGATTCCCAGTCAGGGCACATGTCTGGGTTGCCGGCCAATTCCCAGCAGGGGATGCACAAGAGGAAACCATACATTGATATTTCTCTCCTTCTCTCCCTCTCTCCTTCCCTTCCCCTCTAAAAGATAAATAAATAAAATCTTTAAAAAAATAATGTTCTGTCTTCCATCTATCCAATACTGTGATAAGATTGCAAAGTTAAATAGAGAACTGGTTAATACTCTATAAATCAATAAAAACATAATATTTTCTGCCAGGTGGAAATAATTTGCACCTCTGTGGAAAAAAATTAGTGGCAAGTTATTAATTTTCTAAAAGTTACAATTCCTTGTGTGGGCCTTATTTTATCTTCAGTGTTAATACATCAAATAAATGGAGACTTCTGTACTTGAACAACAATAAAAAAAGAAAAGAAAAAATAACAATACATCAAATACATTTCCATAGCCAGTATCACCAGATAACCCATTAGGCAATCTTGCTTTATTATTATGTCATTGGAAGAGTAGTAAATAACTTTTCTAACTTGCATTCAAGTTTTGGATAGTTTTTCTCAAAGAGTAGTCTAAGGCAATCTTTAATTGTTAAGTAGTCTGGCTTTATGTCTAGGGCAAAGAGGAATATCTGGGCTCTTCTAAAAAGTAATGTAAATATTATTTTAAAATCTTCAAACTACTCTGACAGTTTTCCAGTGAATGGAGAGACAAGAGTCAAGGGGCTCCCCCTCCTTGGTCCTTGCCTTGCTTGCAAGAGAAGAATTCAAGTAAAAGGTGGATAATGGAAATGAGATAGCAAGGTTATTTATGAGATGCACTTGTGTAAAAGGCTGCATGTAGGTGCTCAGGTAATCTGAGTGCTTCACATATATTGAAAAATGAAGCTGTATATTTGTCTATACTCTTGAGCAACAAGCTGTAAGTCGGCACCCAGCTAACCTAAGTGCTCCGACTATTGGAACTTCAGAAGTTATGTGTTTTTCGGACTATAACATGTACTTTCCCCCAAATTTGGACGGGAAATGGTGGTGTGTCTTATAGTCCCAATGTGGCTTTACATTGACATTGGTGAAATATTATATTATTAAATATCTTACCACATTTTTTGCTTCAAATTTTTTGCCCTATTTCCCTCTAAAACCTAGGTGTGTCTTATGGTCAGAAAAATATGGTATATACTATAGCCAGCTTCTAGCTATCCTTCCTGCTCCACATTCTAGACCTTGGGATTTACAAAGACTTTCTTTCTCAGCTAGTAAAGGCTTTCAGTCTTAGTGAAATTCTACAGAGGCACCCTTTCCCCAGAGCAGAGTTTCCCAGAGGGGAGTACTCCCCTTCCCCTGCACAGCCTTTGCTTGTGACGTTAGGAACACCTGTCAATCTTATCAGACTAGGCTCTGGACTGCTGAATCAATGGGTGAGAGATATGGCTCTCCATCTTCCTGCCTAACAGTAATTGGGAGAAAGATAAATTGTACCAAAAGAGGTATGGAGATTGGTTGACCTGTTAAGCACTATTGTCAAACTACATTTGGAATAGAAAGGTAGGGGTGGGATTTTATTTTATTATCATAAAACAGAATTAAGTTGAACTGGTAAAAACTAGGTCTGAACCTATCAATCAATTGACCAATCTAATTATACTGCTGAAAATCGACTCATTGGGTGCTCATCCCTGTACAGATACTTTCAACTCAAAAAGGATTTATGAGATTTTTTATGGCAAAATTGACAAAGTTTCTACTATGATTTACTGAAATCTATTATATATGGAAAAACCCACTTTGTAAACTTTGCAGACATTCTACCATATAAATCTTTTTCTGAAGATTTATATCATATAAATTTGGTACTTTTTTGTAGCATTATATTATTTATTTCCCTTCCTTTTGAAACATAGAATCATTTAAGTAGTTTTTAGGGATATTCTTATTATAAACTCACTTACTAATGTTACTTTTTAATTATTTTTGATGTATCACCAATGACAATGCCTCCAAATAACAAAATAATATGCGTTTTAATAAAACCAAACACTGAATAAAGAACAATTTCAAAATTTCTCAAAATGTAATAATCCCTAGTTTCCACTTGCATCCGAAGATTTTAAGTTGGCTGTGGCTTTTCTCTGAAACAATGGGCTTTCACCCTGGGTGGTTAATATGGGAAGTCAATCCAGTCTTTCAATCTGGGTTTCCCCTGTTGACAATTAATCAACTGAGTATTCCAGAAATATCACCTAACTCATCTCCTGATGCCCTGGATGAATCACAGCTCCGGAAAGGAAGTGTCAGCACACTTCACTAATGGGATCAAATGACTAAAATGATGGTGTAATCCCAAGATTGCATCTAATTGCATTTAGAATTTGTTAGGTTCAATGTAGAAGAGGGTTTTCAAAATATCAGTACATGAACTATCGTTCGCTTTTTTCTGTCTCCTGTTTTCTTTGCCATTTTTCACAGAGAGAATTGTTGAGGTATGTGTTTCTATTGCCTACTTCTACCCAAATATTTCTGGACTTTGAAGTTCAAATTTAATTTTTGAATAACAATAATCTTCTATGATAGGCAGCATCAGGTCCTGTACATGATTTAATTCTGGTGAGTAAAAGGAAATACAGGTGGGTCAGTGCATTGAATTGTCACTGTTGTGGAACTGTACAATGCTATAGTTTAAATCAACCAAAAGTTAGACCTGCCAGATTCCATTTTGGATGAGCTGTTCTCAGAGAAAATAGCAAGAAATAGCAAGATCTCGCTCTCTCTCTGGGTCAAAGCTAGCATATGAAAATAACAACTGTGCTTATCCAATAGAATCCAGGGGCATTTATTTCAAGAGTGGATTTAGCAATTGAAATTTGTTGCATAATCCATAAAGAATATAAATATATGAAGAAAAACAGAAAATAGCATAACATTTTTTTCAGACACTTAATTTTTAGACATACTTTCCCGTCTGGTTTTACCATGCTGATAAAACTGGCCTCTTTTCCTGGTGCTTGTCAACTTGTTTATCGGAACATACCAATTCATCAAATACTAATGGCAAAAATAGATAAGAGATGTTATTTGATTTTGGCACATGTTGATGATTTCAAGTCCCAATTATCCAAATGTTTTATGCTTGTAAAATAACACAATAAGTGCTTCCCTTTTTCTCTCCCTACACACACACACACACACACACACACACACACACACACACATTACTTGAGAATATAATCTAATTTATATATGGAAAATATTTTTTCTTAATGTTTGTACACCTTTTAACCTCTATGTGTAATAATGTGTCAAACTCTTTGGTGACAGGAAATATTCAATTAATAGACTTTTGGAAATACTCAGTTTGAATGATGCAGATTTAATGGGATTTATTTTTGTACTTTCACTTTCTCCACCACCAATGTATCTTACTAGAATGAAATCCAATATGTTAAATGAAATTACCAGGTCCATTTTCTGAATAAGACTACCCAGAATTGCAAATCCCATGGTACTGAAAATAGCAATTGCAAAATCGCTTGTTTTTCGGCCTTGTCTCAAAGTTACAAATTATGTAGAGCTTTGATGAAATGTTGCATGATGTCATGATATTACTACAAAGTTATTTTTATCTGATTTGAAAAACATCTAGCAATGGAGGACCCCTCCTTTTTTTCACTGTGGACAGAATTTATAAGTCACTGAATTTAAAGAACGGAAGCAAATACTCATTATGTTAAGGTACAAAGGAAGGTTTGGTTTCACTCATTATGCTAAGTGACAAAGGAATTTAATGTTTCAAATGCCAAGGTATGGTAAAGATCATTTTCAGTAAAATGTGAATGAAAATTACATCAGTAGAAGCCAGTCATAAAAACTTTCTAATGAAGTAGACCTTAGAGATGCACATGTTCATATTTCTTTAAGGGCCTTGACAACAAAATAAGCTCTGGTGGATACAATATGCTATTTGTTTAATGTCATTGCATTTAGAGTGTCTGGTTATCAATTAAAATATATTAACCGTATTGGTTAAGTAATAGTTAAATTTGCTGATAATTACTTTGTGCCTTATACTACTATTTTGTAGCTATTATCTCATTTAATCCTCAAAACAATCTGAGGCAGCATTGTTAATTTCCTCTCTTATAAGTTTTAAAAAACTAAGGCATTGGATCCTGCTTTCTTTCTTTTTTTTTTTTTTTTTTAGTTCTTGTTTATTCTGTTACAGTTGTCCCAATTTTTCCCCTTTGTCCTTCTCTGCCCAGCCCACCCCCACTCCCACAGTCAGTCCCCATATCATTGTCCATGTCCATGGGTCAGTCATACATGTTATTTAACTAATTCTTTGGGCCCTGCTTTCTTTTCCCCAAAACGTACAAACATTAAGATTGCTTTTTACTTTCAATGGTATTGTACTAAGGGATAGAATTATATAAACCCACTTCCCCTTAAGAATGCCAATTTTTGTTTGGAATGCAATACTAATGTACAGGTTTCTTTTACCAGGTCAATTTGCAGCATGTACATTATACATCAGTCCTGGATACTCAAGGCAAATGAACTTCATCATGTTATTAATATCGTGTCTTTGCTCCTCTCCCTTGAGCTCCTATTTTCCTTTGCTGGTGTACAGATTTTCTATCCCTATATCTGCCAATCTCCTCTTCATTTGTTGTGATATACTTCAATGGTTCTTGGTAAGAAGGATATAGTTCAGATGGTCCACTAAACTCTTGATATTTTATTCTTTTGCTGCTACCACATGATACACACATGTATACACACACACACGTGTTACTCTACTAATAAACTGAGATTCTGTAAATCACAGTCAGCATTTTTAACTCCACGACCAACACTCTGACTGGAAGGGGGTAAATACCCAATATGTATATTTGTTGAGTGAGTAAACAAATAATTGAACTCAAAATGTATTATGCTTGAGTGAAGGTAGAGTGTTGCTCTCTCCATGAAAGTTCACTAGTTAAAATATGCTATACTATATTGACATGCAAATAAATGTAAAACCTCTCTTCCCCTCTTTCTACAAAGAGGAATGATGTTCTATGATTTCAGATTCAGGATATTGTTTATCTCAAGCCTACCTTCCTGTATACCTACTTCTGATTGTTACCTGTTTCCCCTTATTTGTGTATCTGCAACTAGTGACTCCAGTGGAGTGGAGTCAACTGGACTTGCCATTACAAAATGCTTCTCTTCATTACAGAAATGACCCAAATAGAGGATAGTCAAGTTTTCTTGTGTGTGTGTGTGTGTGTGTGTATGTATTTTTATTAAAGATGTCCAATATCCACAGTTCTAAAATCACTTTTCAACCAGAGTACAAAATTATAATTAGATTTGACAATCTCCTTGTTTAATTTTGAAATCTTTATACTTCTAAAAACTTATTTTTTTAATGCTGCAAATTCAGTGTCAGGTAAGAAAAACTTTGTCACTTTTTAAAACCAATGTCTTTTAGCAATAATATTTTGCCAGTTTCTGAGTAATATATTAGAACAATATACAATTTCTATTCTTATACTCTTTACTAGTTCTTTAATATTTTTTGAAAAGTATGTTGATAAGTGATTAGTCAAACAGAACCAATCGCTCTAACTGTTTAAAATAAATGGTAAGTGATTGCTTTGTTTTGTAGGAATTGTAAGTAAATACTTGAGTAAATTTCAGAGGTATATAATACAATTTATCATAATAGTTTATGTCAACTCATATACACACGTATACATATGCATACATGCATTTGTAAGTACACATATATTTATATACATATATATGTAGATATATATGTGTGTGTGTGTGTGTGTGTGTGTGTGTGTGTGTGTGTAGCAATATGTCTTGTCCTGGCTGGTGTAGCTCAGTGGATTGAGCCCGAGCTGCAAACCAAAGGGGTGCAGGTTTGATTCCCAGTCAGGACACACGCCTGGGTTGTGGGCCAGGTCCCCAATAGGGGACATGTGAGAGGCAACCACACGTTGATATTTCTCTCCCTCTCTTTCTCCTTCCCTTCCCTTCTCTCTAAAAATAAATAAATAAAATCTTTTAAAAAGACAATATGTCTTGACATTAATAGACTCACTAATTTTTCATTTGTCCCAAATATGTGCCCCATTAAAGTTGCAAAGTGTTAGTAGCAAGAAATATCCTGCAATCTGACGATATGTTTACTATTTTTAAATTATATTTTACTTATTGTACAATTACAGTTGTCTCAATTTTTCCCTATTTTCCTGGCTCCACTCAACATCCCACACTCCCTCAGGCAATCCCCACATCATTGTTCCTGTCCCTGGGTCATGTGTATAAATTCTTTGACTTCTCTATTTCCTATACTGTACTTTACATCCCCATGGCTACTCTATATCTGCCTGTTTGTATATCTTAATCCTCCCATCTGCTAACCAATAACCCCACATCCCCCTCCCATCTGGCAACCATCAAAATGCTCCCTGTAGCCATTGATTCTGTCTCTGTTTCTCTTGTTTGCTTTGTTTGTTTGTTTTTTTAATTTAGATTCAATTGTTGATAGGTATGTATTTGTTGCCATTTTATTGTTCATAGTTTTGATCTTCTTCCTTTTCTTAAATAAGTTCCTTTAACATTTTATATAATAATGGGTGGGTGAACTCCTATTGTTTTTTCCTTCCTGGGAAGCTCTTTATCTGCCCTTTGATTCTAAATGATAGCTTTGCTAGGTAAAGCAATCTTGACTGTAGGTCCCTGCTTTTCATGACTTGGAATATTTCTTGCCAATTCCCTCTAACCCACAGTTTCTTTTGAGAAATCAACTGAAAGTCTTATGGGAACACCCTCGTAGGTAATTAACTTCTTTCTCTTGATGCTTTTAAGATTCTCTCTTTATCTTTAACCATTGGCATTTTAATTATGATGTGTCTTCTTGTGGACCTCTTTGTGTCCATCTTGTTTGGGACTCTCCATGCTTCCTGGACTTCCACGTCTATTTCTTTCACCAAACTAAGGAAGTTTTTTTTTTTTATTGGTGTTTCAAATAGATTTCCAATTTCTTGTTTTTGTCTTCTCTTTCCGGCACCCCTACAATACAAACATTGGAATGCTAAAGTAGTCCTAGAGGCTGCTTACACTATCCTCATTTTTTTCTATTCTTTATTTTCTTGTTTTTATGATTGGTTGTTGTTTCCTTCCTTATATTCCAAATCACTGATATTATTCTTGGCTTCATTCACTCTACTATTGTTTCCCTGTAAATTGTTCTTTATTTCAACTAGCGTTTCCTTCATTTCTGATTGGATCTCTTTTTTGCTGTTGAGGTCCTCAGTAAGTTCCTTAAGCATCCTTATAACCAGTGTTTTAAACCCTGCATCTGATAGATTGCTTGTCTCCATTTTGTTTAGTTATTTTTAGGGAAATTTTATCTGTTCTTTCATCTGGGCCATGTTTCTTTTTCTCTTCATTTTGGCAGCCTCCCTGTGTTTTTATGTATTAGGTAGAGCTGCTTTAACTCTGTGTCCTGGTAGTATACCCTAATGTAGTAGGTATCCCACAGGGTCTACTGGGACAGCAACCCTGTCACCCAAGCTGGGTGCTCTAGGTGAATGCTTTGTGTGGACTGAGTACTCCCTCCTCCTGTAGTTGAGCCTGGGTTGCTATTGTCAGGTCAATGGGAAAGATTTTCCCAGTCCAGTCAGCTGCTAGGACTGGCTGTGACCACTGACCACAAATTTCCTTCCTCTGTGGAGGATCAGCTGTGCAGGGGCAGGGTGGTGGTTCTCTTACACAGTCTGTAGCTCTCCACTGGGTGTGTAGGCTCTGGGGTTTCTCAGGTGATGCAGGTCATACCCTACCTGCATTCTGCCCGGGACCACCCTGCTTAAGCTATAATGCAATCTGAGATTGATGCTATTTTTGCTGGGCTTGGAGGTTCTAAGGTAAAGCCAAGCTATGAATCTATGTTGGATGCTGCTGGTGCCAAGCCTGCTACCATGTAGCACGTGGCAGGGGTTGGGGACTTACTGAGGCTGGTTGTTGAGTGCTTGATAGAATTTAGGAAGTTGTGAAGCATGAGACAAACAGCTCTCATATGAAAAAAATCAGTTAACAGTTTGGGTGGGCTCATAATTTGAGTAGGTAGGAGTCTCAGGGGATCCTCAGGGAAGGGCAAACAGTGTTAACCAGGTTGAAGGAGTCTGCTATATGGCACCCACCTGCCTGCTAGCTATGTGGGTGGAGGGATCAGGAAAGAACAATGGTCTCTGCTCTCTTTTCTGTCTGGGAGAAAGCTGTCCCCCAGCTCCCACCTTGATGTCAGATGCTTCAGTTCCTTCCTATATGCTACCTGTGCCTTTCAAGCTGCTACCCCAGTGCTGGAGCTCAGAGGGAGTAAGTCTGAATAAGTCTGTGTGTGGGTTCTTTAAGAGGAACTGCTTGGGACTCCAGAAGTTTCTTCCACCAACTTAATCCTCACTGGATGTTGCAGCTAGACTTATTTCCTGGCACTGGAATCCTGCGGGAGTGGGGTGAGGCTGGTGTGGGGCTGAGGCACCCCTCCACCACACATGGATGTGGGACCAGCCGATTCCACATTTCCATTCCTCCTACCAGTTCAGATGGATGTGGCTTCTTTTATTCCATAATTGTCAGACTTCCTTTCAACTCAATGTCTGACAGTAATGAGTTATGATTATTGTATATTTTAGTTATAATTTTGATGTGGTTATGTGAGGAGGCAGGCCATGTTTATCTATGCCACCATCTTGACCTGAAGTCAACAAAATATTTACTACTTTAAATCTAATGTTTTGTAAAAATATATAAGGTATGGTCAATAAATTTAGAACCAAATGTTGACAGAGGAACAAAGATAAATTCATCTACTGTTTTAAAATTTCTTAAACAGGAGTCCTGGAAATCTTAAGGAGTCAACAAATGGGGTTATGGATTTTATGCAATAGTATGTGATTTTCTTTCTAAAAATATTAAAGTTATTGGGGTATCATTGGTTAGTAGGATATATAGGTTTCGAGTGTACATTTCTATGATACAAGATCTCTATGTTGCGCTGTGTTCCCACTACCCAATGTCAAATCAGATTATATGATGATTTTCTGTCATCCTATATTAGAACCTCTCTATCCCCTCTACTCCCTCCTCCCCCTTCCCTCTGGTAACCACTGTCTGTGTCCATGAGTTTCACTTTTATATCCCATATGTGAATGAAATCATATGGTTCTTAGCTTTTTATGACTGACTTACTTCACTTAACATAATATTCTCAAGGTCCATCCATGTTGTAAATGGCAGTATTTCACCTTTTCTTATGGGTGAATAGTATTCCATTGTATACAGGTACCACATCTTCTTTTCCAGTCCTCTAACAAAGGACAGTTTGGTTGTCTCCATGTCTTTGTCACCATATATAATGCCGCATTGAATATAGGGCTGCATATATCTTTGCAGAACATGTTTTTTTTTTTTATTTTGTTTTTGTTTTTTTTTAAGTTTTTGGGTGAGATATCCATGAGAGGGATTGCTAGGTCATACGGCAACTGCATTCATAATTTTTTGAGGAACTGCCAGACTGTTTTGTGAATGACTGCTTGTGTTTTCCTTGACAGAAGGTCATAATAATTTCTTAATATTTTCAAAGATATGCATGACCCCCAAACCAATGCAAACCACAGAAACAAAATTTGTATACTTTAAAAATTATTTTATTAATTCCAGATCCACAGGATATAGTATCAGTGGTACCCAAATCAATCTGCAAAACTACTAATGTTAACTCTCCATAACCGGACTGTTCCTTAGTAAGTATGAGGTGAAAGCTGGAATATAAACTAGGTGACAACTCTAAAATTATTTAATAGTTTAATTGGTGCCATAAGTGAATATGTTATTAGGGCACATAGTAGGACATAACCAAGTTCATTAACTCAGTAATTTTTAAGGTATATTCTGTAATTATTAATTTACTTTTACATGTTTCTCATGTAGTCAGATCTTTATTTTGACAGTGGACTTTATTTTTCCAGTTATTGTAATATTTACCTTGACTGAGTATCTTATTGCTCTTCTCTAATTATGTAAGTTCATTTTACTTTTTCAGTACAAAGTAACACAAACTTTATTTTATATAATAGTCACATGAGGTTTTTCCTACTAAAACCATTACATTTATGTTCCAAATTCATTTATCTATTTCATGTATACTTTTGTAACTTATCTAATCTGTCAATATATTAAACCACTATCCCCAGACTCGCCAGTTCTTCAGGGGTTCAACCTGAACATGTAACATCAGTTGTGATGTTAAGAGGAGAAAAGTGTTATTCTTTATTACATGTTCTGAATAGAGGAAGGCGTATGGCATATGGGGAAAGCTTCTTTCAGAAGAATTCTCTTTAGTTATGTGGACTTAAAGTATCTCTCCTCTGTGTATTTCCATTTTTCAAATTCATATATATCATTTCACAAAATTATCGAGAGGGTAACATGAGAAAATATATCTGAACCAAGTTCACAAACCACACATTTCTGTACAAATGTTAAAGTATTATCATTTCACTTAGGTTTATCTGACTGAGATTCTGAATCCTTCAAAGAACATGTCATCTCTGTTTTGGGGCTCAGTTTTTGATGACTTCACCCTGGAGGAAACAGCTTGCCTAAGGCCTGACATGTAGGCCTGCTGCATTGCAAGCTCCCTCTGCTCATTTTTGGCAGGTTGTGCTGATTTATTGAGCTATTTGATTTATTTAATGTACCATGCCTTTGACTGCATGCACTCTATAGCAGTCACTCAAAATGCAAACAAACACATTATATGCTCCTTAATTACTCCCATCCCCCTTGTTATCAATCACTGCCAATATCAATGGAACAGTTGTGATTCAAGCTATAAAATTAAGGTCAGCAAACTTGGGTTTGCAGGAGTGAAGAGCAGCAATTCTCTTTATATTCCTTGACTTGGTATTTTAATTCTAAAATTAGTTCTCAGGAAAATGATGTTCAGCATCTGTGTCACTCAAGAAAAAAATAGAAGGAAAAATAAAAGATATGGTAATTGAGCAAAGAAGAAGGAAAGAAAAAGTAGTTGAGAGACTTAAGGAAATGAAAAAATAAAGATGACAACATAATAGTTTTTAAGGGCATTCATCCTAAATTATAGAAGAAAGTGATGTCACACACACACACACACACACACACACACACACACTTGTAAAAGTCCTGGAGGGCCAGCATTTAATCCCAAATGGCCATGTTTCAAATTCTTGAATCTTAGTCCACTTATTTGACCTCTTTTGTTGCTAATCCTTTATCTATTCTACATTTTCTTTTTATTAATCCTAACCCTCCTTAAATTTAGTAATTCAGTGCACCTGTACTTCTGCTGATACAAGAAGTACAACTGATTTCTACAATCTAGGATTCCATTGGCTATTCACTCTGTTCCTCAGAAGACTGGCTAAGTGTTGCAGCTGGGCACAGGGAGAACTGGGCTCCGCTTCCACCTACCTTGCCTCCATCTTTCAAAATCTCACTGGTCTACTTTTGTAGGAAGCTTCTTGCCATTTGATTTTTTTCCCATGCTCACAGAAAACATTCAAATTGAGGGAATACTATTAGTAGTATTAGAGAAGGCAAATGCAACTAATTTGTAGTCAGATCTGTTATCAGTGTTACAGAGTTTCAATTCTGTCCTAGTTTTTTGAAGATTTGAGAATTAACATAACATATACCTATATATGGTATATGTAAAACATACATGTATATGTCTTTCTCATAAATATTTTAGTGATAATGATATGTAATTCATTTCATTGCATGTAGTCATGTACACCTTAAAATTCAAGCAATGTTGAATATGCTCACTAACTTAGAACAGAATTGTACTTTTGTGCTATTGTGAAGAAGATAGAACTTCTCAGTTGAAGTATATGACCCTAACACTGACAGAACAATTCATACCTGGCAACAATGGCAATTGCGGCAATAAGATTTTCTGAGCTGTGTTGCTAGATTGACATCCTGAAAATCAATATTTAAGAAATATTTTTAATTGTCCAAAAGCTCTGGAGTGCCTTCAAAGTATATTTCCTCTCTCATTTAATTAGCCACTTCAGTCTATTACATAGTATGTATAATCTCCTAGAATAGTGCTTTTTGAGTTTTAATGTATATCCAATTATAATGTATGACAATAAGAAATGTTTAATCAATACTTGTTGACTTAATAAAATATTTTTTCTTTTCACTTATTGACATCTATAGAAAAGTTTGCTAATCACTGTATAAAATAAAAAGAATTTTAAAATAATCAAAATAAGAGGCATAAATATGGAAACCATTATTTATTGATGAATTATATGAGCCAATGTTTATGCAATTCTCATTTAAACATCACAACAATCTTTTTGATAGGAATTGTTGACTTAATTTTTATGTATGAGTAAATGAGATGCAGAAAAGTTATTCGGTTACCTACTTGTGCTAGGTACCTCCTTGACGGGAAACGACAGATAGCATTGCTACCAAGGGTCTCTGAGTGTAGGACTATTCTTCTTCCACTGGACCAGGTGGTACTTGAAGGGCACATGGCTTAGCAGGAAGAGACTATGCATTTGTAAAAATTAATTCCTATTTGTAAAAGTTTGAGCAAATGTTTTTCTTTATATTTAAGTGAAGAAAACTGTCCCCTAAGTTCCAAAATCACTTTGCTGAGTAGATTAAATGATTTTAGTGATGGTCAATGAATTGTTCTGTGTCCACTTTTTAAAAATCAACAGATGCCCCCAAAGCCATTGAAAAATAGTGTGCTATCAAAAAGACACAAAGTAGCAAAGTAAGTCTGAAAAGGGCAAGTTTAGTTTTCTATTTCTGTAGCACTTCACTTGTTTAAGATAATACATACAGATTTTTTTTTTTTTTTAAGTCTAGAACATGCCTCTGATTTCTTGTTTTGGAAATATTCAGAAGAGACCAGTTCTTCAAGTGAAAATTGTCACTTTGAGAATATGGATGATTTATCAGGTACAGAATTTTTGTGGGTTTTTTTTTTTTTTCCAGAATGTCTGATGAGGTGAGATTCTTTCCTAACAACATCATACCGATTAATGTCAAAAGCCTGAACAATACCATTGAAATCAAGGACATTCCTCAGAAAAGCAATCAATTATTATGGAATAGATCATGTGTTTTCTTGCAAAGCAAGAGAATAACTATCATGTGGATGTTATTAATCTTCCTTGAAGTCATTTTAACGTTCCAATGTGCTTTGCTAAACTATTTTTTCCTTTTAAGAAAACACAAAAAGTGTACTGATTTATTGTCAGATTACAGGCAGCTGTATAGCTCAATGAAGGGCATTAAATTAACTATTTCCCAATAAGTCAGGCTAATAGCTTGCACCATGAAATATAAATATGTCTTAAAGTTGTCTTTTATATCATAAAAGGAACTGATTCGAGTAACCAAAGTCAGAAATGTATGTATGTGTGTATAATTTTTATAAATTAATGTATGCCTGGGACAAATTTTTATTAAAAAGGAAAACATTTTAAAGAGATTCATGTTAAGTGAATAGAAACATACTTTTTAAAAATATTATTCTATTCTGTCATTTTCTTATGATTATTTTAATTTAGTGGCAGAGATTCTTAAGAAAACAAATTGTGACTGTACTATTGCTGCTATAAGTTACTTTGGTTGTAATAATCCTAGTTTTCATGTGCACTTTTAAATTATCTTTATTTAGGAATGTCATCTGTAAATATATCTAAAATGATATTTATTTATCATGTATATTTAATACAATGGCAGTCATGTACTTTTTAACAAGTTAAAATCTTATCTCTGAATTATGTTTTCCCTCTAATTTTACTAAAGCATGTATGTAATTAACAAATGACAACAAATTGTCATGATTCACTCAACATTTATTTTTTATTCACTCACCACTACCTTGCAAAGAGTATACTTTGTTTTATTTGATGATTCTTTACATAGTGAGTTCTTGATTTTGTTTTGACTTATCATCACATTAAGGATAGTAATGGAGTATACAGATTTATTCTTTTCCTATCACCTAACTCTGATGAGCTATGAAAAGTATAATAACTAATTATTTATTTCAAATGTGGGTTTAGTTGTTTCCTCAGAAAAATTTTTTAAGCATCGTGTTGAACTCTGGGTATAAAGAGTAGTGAAAACATGTTTTCTAGTCTAAAGAATTCATAGTCGTTGGATAAACATCTCTAGGGCAATTACGGTTAAGCATAATAAATATTACAATGAAAGTGTGCAGAGTTACCAACTCTGTATGTAAAATGAAGTTCCCAACTCTGTACGCAGTAGTCGAGGAACTAGGTAATGCTGAAGTTTTGGATTGTGTCAGATTTATGCTACACAGGACAGTGCAGGAAACGAAGAATGGGAAATGCATACCTAATGATAATGAGGCATTTAAATATAAGATATAATTGTGTAAAGTCATTAAGTGCACTATATTATAAGGAGTCTGATAAGTGTTCATTGAATGGTAAAGTGAAAGGTTCAATGGAATTATTTATTTTAAGAACTACCTGACACTAATGAAGTTATATCATGTAGGTGACTCATCTACTATATTTTAATGCTTAATTTTTTAAATTTCAGTCTGAGCCATTAGTATGCTGAGACATCTCACAATTGGTGCATTTCTCTTGGGATGCTAATCAAACAACCAACCAACAAAATATGTTAGAAAATTATGTTATATATCTTAAAACATAGTATCATTTCATTTTAGTCTGTTTCTATACTCTCAGCTGTAACATCTTAAGCTTATAACATCTCAGCTTGATCAGCTTGACAGATAGGTCATGTGCAAGTTTATTGTGATAGAAATGTATATAGAACAGGCAATCAGTTCAGGAACTCTGATATGACATGACGATATCCACCAAATTTTACCTAATCAATTCTGTATCCTGCTCTAGAGGTAAAAAATATTGCAAGGAAATTATGTAAAGTTAGAGAAAAGAAATCTTAAGATTTTAAGGAAGAGTTAAGCCAGATCTTGATATCTATTGTGTCGATGCTTAAGAAGCTCAGTCTAATAACAGACTAGTGTGAAAACCATTAAAAAATAAATTTATAAATTTGTGATTGAGATAAATGGTATGGTGCAGTTCAGGATGAATTGAAGTCATACGTTAGGTGACACTGGAATGTTCGGGAAGAAAAGGCACTTAGCTGAAATTGAATGATAAGTAGGTTGGTCAAGTAAAGGGAGAAGGAAAACTATTCCAGGAAGAATGAATGAGACCTGAAAAACCCTGGATCATTAAGGAGATGAAAATATTTGAGAGTATAAATTAAAAAAAACGAGTGGAGTCAATTAGGAAAAGTGTGGTGAGAAGGAAACGTATTGCCAGCAACAGTACGAAGGTAAACATCTTAAGACATCAACACATTTAATCATTTAATAAATATTTATTGAGTGCTTATTAGATGTGACAAATTCTTCAAGGTGCCAGAAATATGGAACAAAAAAGTAGCCAATATTAAGAATTTAATGTTATATAGGAGATTGGGGAGAAAAAAACAAAATTAATTTTAACATCCCTGGGCCATGGGGAAAAGTAAGGGCAGGCAATGGAGTGTGCAGTTGGTATACTATTTTAATATAGAATGACTAAGGAATGCCTTTACGATAAGGAGACGTTGGAAGGGAGAGAGAAAGAAGTAAACATGACGTATTTTAGATAACTCTAGAAAGCAGGAACAAAAAGTACAGAGGCTTTTAAGTGAAAGCACACTTGTTGTATACCAGAAACAGTAGGTTGACATAAGATTAGTGAGACATTCTAAGGTAAATTAGAGCAGAAATTCACTAGAAGTTGGAGGATGATGAGATGTTATACCAGATGATATTTTGTTGTGGTTGTTTTTTTTTTTTGTTTGTTTTGTTTTGTTTTTTGTTTGTTTGTTTAGGACGGGCAATATTAAAGTATGTTGTATACGGATGGGAATAAATCAGAAAGGAGAAAACAAAGATTGAAGGGAAAAGAAATACTGGCTGCAGCAGTCTTTGAGCAGGCAAGAGAAGATGATATCAATGTGAAGGACAAACGCTGCCTTAAAGAGGAGCACGGAGGACAGTCCAAGTCCATGTGGATAGCGACAGGGAGGTTACTGAATATGGTATTGGGAGCATAGAGGAGTGTTTTCTTTGCATGTTTGAGTGCTTGTTTTCTCAGTGAAATGGAAAGCGAGGTTGTCAGTTAAGCAGAAGGAAGGGGAAGAGGGTTCGCGTGCTTGAAGAGAGAAGAAAAGATGTAAAACAGTTTTCTCAAGGAGTGAAAGAGATTATGGAAATACAGGGCAAAATGGAGATGGACAACAGTGTGGTGATGGCGGGGAGCTGGAGGCCATAAGGGACTAAATGGTAATGGAAAAAATACAATAAAATTTTTATTCAGAAAAGAAGAAGAAAGGGAAATACAGCAAAGTTTGATGATCTGGAAATTAAGGTAAGACTTGTCATTATGGTTATGTGTTTGATCTCCAGCCAATTTCAGCTGTCTGGTTACAGGCGTAAAGTAGAGAGAGAGTTGGTTTGGTTAGGATTAGATATTTTTGTCAGATGTGTTGCTTCTGAGAGAAAGAAGGGCAAGTTTTAACTTATGAATAATAAAGATAATTTAGATAAGAGAAATGGGCTATGAGAAAAGGATGAGAATAATGGAAATATTGGAGAATTGTTTCAAACTTTCTAAAAGAGTTAAGTCAGTGTACCAAAGTACTGGGTCAGACAATTTATAATTCTTACAGGAAGAGAAGTAAGTGGTTCGGAGACTCTAGCTGCCCAGGCCTAACTATCCCCAGTTACAACAAAAGGAGCCAATGCCCCTAATTGCATCATAGAAGAAGGATATTAGCAAATAAAAAGCAAAAGTGGTTGAGCCAGTTACACTGGTCCCTGCAAGGTTTAACACTTGCAGGATGAGGGAGTTTTAGGTAGAAGCAAGTCTCAAAACAGCTTAGGCATATTGCAAATCTGATTCCCAATGAGAGACCCTATCTGGGGGCATGGGAGCTGGGCCCATGCCACACAGAAGGGTCTGCCACATCTCCCCCATTTTGTTTTAATAGAACCACTATGATCCCACAAAGCTTGCTGTTTGCTGGTTTCCCACGGGACCCTGGGAAGATAATTTGCAAATACATCAAAATACATAGAACATTATCATAATCAGTAAGAAACCAGTGGTTCCAAGGACCCACATTCTCAGATTAAGCCCAAACAATCATTGTCAGGCAGTAATGGTCAAATAGGTAACATTCAAAGAATTCTGAGGGCCTATTTTGAGTCAGGGTCAAATAGCTAAAGGGCCATAAAATTCTGGGGAAACAACTTATTTCAGGCTTGGACCCTTATCATTTAAATTGAGGGTATCAGCAAAGTAGGTTTCCTAAGATTTTATGCTTTCTTTCTTAGGTCTGATTGCCCCAGGGAACCTGCCCTTTCCAGCACAGGGCCACACCCACCTCCAGCATTGTTTCAGGCTTAGCTGGAGCTTTCTTGTTCTTGGAGAAGGAATGAGGACTCAGGCTATGTCCCGATAGCCGGGGGGCGAGGGTCCATCGCCCTCTTTTTGCTGTGGTCCCCCAAGCCCTTCCTTGAGGGCCATCCACTTGGTCCTGACTGTCTTAGGTGACTCGTCCTTTGAGGGAATCTTACCCATCATTGGCTAACTGACCAAGCACTGGAGGCTAGATGCGGACTAAACAGAAGCAGTGCTCCTGCCAGGGAGATAAGCTCTGACTCTTAGTGGCTCAGGTCCTCATAGCAGAACAGACCCTGAAGAATAGGGTCCCTTGGGCTCTTACTCAGACTAGCCATGGGGGGTGGCGGGGGCGGGGGGCGGTGCTACAGCCTCTGAGACCAGGCAGGGCAGTTCCCAATATCTAATCTCCCAGCTTTTTCATTTGTAAATGCAACTGTAGCTGTGAAACCTGTGAAACCTACTATTTGCTGTTCTGGAATGCAATCTTAAGAGAACAACCTTTATACATAAAGCACAAATAAGGATTAAGACAAAGGGGAATCCAAGGGCTGCTAGGTCCCAAATTTGTAAGTTCAGTCCATTGAAACAGGTTTTAGGGTCCAACCATTGGGCTTTATGGGGAATTGAGGGGTTGTTGTTGCTCTCTGCAGGAGGTGCCTGAGCCTCAGCCCCTATCATTGGGGCAGGTGCCATCCTCCTCCATTGGCAGACCCAGGCCCATGAGTGATGGTGTAAATGTCCATTTTCCTTCTGGTTGTTCAGGGTCAACTGGGCCATCTGGTCTGTCAGTCGATTGGTTCTCAACTCCAGGTAGCAGAGCTTGGTGTCTGTACCGCTCATGATAAGGCTTTACTCTTTTGGCTGGCAGTCAGACAGGACCTGTAGGGATGGAAACACACACACACCCTCTTCCCCAAGTTAAGTGATCTAGAGGGCCCTGCCAAGAGCCATCTCCCAGCAGATCTCTATATAAAACCTGAGGATAAGATGACTTTGGCTCCTTCTTCTGAAAATGTTTCTCAATTGGAATACAAAGTGATTCACCACAATTTAGAAAATTATAGGTAAACAGGGCTAACATAATCAAATTTTGGGAGAAGGACTCATGGCTCCTCCTTTTTCCATTTAAGAAGGTTTTTAAAAATATGATGAGCCTATTCTACAAATTGTCTGACTGGTTGGATTGTAAGATATTCCTGCTTTACGTTGGATATTCCAATGCTGAAGAAAAACCTGAGTAGAATGGGCAAGGTGTACAGGGCCATTATCAGTTTTAATTTGCTGAGACTGTCCTAAATGACTAAAGCCCTCAAACCAGAGGGCGTGTAATTTTCAGCTTAGCTTGGAAAGACAGGCCCCTTGCTGTTTCTGCAAGCTGCAATGCATTCTCAGTTTTCAAGGAAAGTGGAAAAGATGGCGGGGGGGGGCGCTCTGAAAAAATATGTTTTAGACAAAAAGTGGTTGTGCACCAAGGGCCTTTTGACTTGACTGATTAACCATTTCCTTTGAGAGAATAGCCAGTTTTTACCCAAGGAAACGATCAGTGTTTACAGGTACTGAGTTAAAAAATGGTACTTTGTGTTTGAACCAGGAAAATAGCTAAAAGACTGTCCCTGTGAGATTTCGCTGTCCAGAAACAGAGAACAAAGAACTGGAGGCAGATTACCATTTAAGGAGATGTTTAGGTTTAAATTTCCCATTCCCCAAACCCTGCAATGTATAGATCCCTTGCGCGCCAAAAGATAGCCAATAGCTAACAGCCATTTCTGTTTCTGTGAAATGCTTGCTTGTTTGTGTCTATAAAAAGGCCTAGCTGTAAGCGTGAGGTGCGATTCTCATCTGCAGCTCTTCTGAGTATCGTGTCTCTGGACACTCTGAGAGTTCGCCCCTGTGCAGGTTAAAACTTTTGGCCAATAAAGTAACACCTTTGAATCCTGAAAGTTTCCGAACATCTGTTTCTCGAGTCGGTGAATGCAACACTTTGTCTTCCATAGAAAAGGGCTGGTTTTACACGGAAGACAATATACCTATATTTCATTTTTACAATAAAGGCCACGGCTATAGCATAAACAAGGAGGACTTTTAATATTTTTTAACACGTGGCACCCCCTATCCCGCTTATAGCATGCTTTAGATTGACAAATTTATGAACACATTCACTACTCTCAGAAACGTTTTTTTCTCTACTGGCAAATACATTCATTTTTTTAAAAAAATGGTTGCAAGTGTGCTGGTGTGTCCGGGTGCGGGGAACGTCTCCCCCAGCGTGCACCGGACTGGGGCGAAAAAGAGGGGAGGAAACCAATCTCTTCTCCGCACAGATGCTCAGCCCAGCAAAGAGACCCACATGGTGGCGGATGACGCGCCGTGCCTGCGGGTCACCACCTGGGACACACATCCCTGCCACACAAGGCAGCACACAGGAGTCAGCCCCGCCCCAACAGGGGCGAGTCGGGGGGAGCTGAACCCCACGTTGCCCCAGGCCCTGTGCGGTGCAAGGTTGGGGGAGGGCTCCCGAAGCGGTTCAAGTGCGTGTGCACATCCCCAGCTCAGCAGCTGCCAAAATCCCTTATGTAGGAGTCATTCAACAGCCCATAACTGCTGAACTAGCTTAAAACATTGCTCTTGTTCTTAGAGAGCCTGTTCCTCATGGTTGAGGAAGCACAAAAACCTTCAAAGAAATTTTCTTAATGGGCCACAAGATGCAGCTTAAAAGAAAGAATTTGCTGAGATGCCTGTAAACTGTCCTGTAACTAGTTGATGTTTTTAAAGCTGATTAAAGGGAAAATCTTTGCTCTTTCTCCCAAGCCTAGACCTTGGTTGAGGTCGCCTCTCGGCAAAAGCCTGGGAGAAGGAGCAAAGCTTCTGCTTACTAAAGAAGGTAGAGTTGCAAAGTGGTTGCAAGAGAGAACAACCTAGGAAGAAAATCCCATTCCTCTGAATCCAACACACCCTAGACATTCCCGAAAAGCCCTCGGGGTCCTTGGCCCTTACCTGGGCTGATGTGCTCATACTCCCACCAAGTTGATATGTTGTCCATAACAATGATGGCCCACGGCCCCTGAGTCCCTGTTCAGGTCCCAGCTGATGTGAACACAAGCTAGCAGTGTCCCCATCATTATGGATGAAATAAAACATACACATGGACTACCAAGTTCGGTGGAGGAAAAAGGATGACGGCATGGCTTTTCTCACAAGGGGAGCAAAAGCTGTGGCCTTCGACATGACAGGCCTTTATTCTGTATCTCCTCACATTACAAGATGGTCCTCACTCACTATGCCCCAGTTACAACAAAAGGAGCCAATGCCCCTAATCACATCACAAAAGAAGAATATTAGCAAATGAAAAGGCAAAAGTGGTTGAGCCGGTTACACTGGTCTCTGCAAGGTTTAGCACTTGCAGGGTGAGGGAGTTTTAGCAAGAAGCAAGTCTCAAAACAGTTTAGGTATATTGCAAATCTGATTCCCCACAAGAGACCCTATCTGTGGGCGTGGGTCCTGTGCATCTCTGAGTGGGAGCTGGGCCCACGCCATGCAGAAGGGTCTTCCACACAGTACTATGTTGAATAAGATTGATGAAAGCAGACATTCCTGTCTTGTTCCTGATCTTAGAGGAAACATGTTTAGTTTTTTCCCATTGAATATGACATTGGCTGTAGGTTTTCATATATGGCCTTCATTATGTTGAGATATGATCCCTCTATTCCTGCTTTACTGAGTGTTTTTATCATTAATGTGTGCTGAATTTTGTCGAATACTATTTTCTGCATCTAATGATATGATCGTGTGATTTTTACCTTTCATTTTGTTTATGTGATGTGTTGCATTTATTGATTTGAGAACATTATACCAACCCTGCATCCTTGGGTTAAATCCCAATTGATATTGGTGTATGATCTTTTTAATGTATTGCTGGATCTGGCTTACTAATATTTTGTTGAGAATTTTAGCATCAATGTTCATCAGGGATGTTTAACTATGGATTTCTTTCTTTGTTGTGTCTTTACTTGGTTTTGGAATAAAGATAATACTGGACTCATAAAATGATCTGGGAAGTCTTTCCTCTTCTTGAATTTTTTAGAATAGTTTGAGAAGAATAGGTGTTAGTTCTTCTTTGAATGATAGTAAAATTTGCCTGTGAAGCCATCTGGTCAAGGTCTTTTGTTTGATGGGAGTTCGTTAGCTGTTTTTGGTCTATTTGGGTTTACTGCTTCTTCCTGATTCAGTTTTGGAAGATTGTATGTTTGTTGAAATTTGTTCATGTTGCCCAGGTTGTCCAACTCCTTGGCATATAGTTGTTCATAGTATTTTCTTACTATTTTTTATATTTATTTGGTGTCTGTTGTTATTTCCCCTCTCTCACCTATGACTTTATTAATTTGGGCCCTCTCTCTCTTTTTTTTTATAATGCATCTGGCTAAAGGTTCATCAATTTTGTTTATCTTTTCAATGAAGCAGCTCAGGGATTCATTGATCTTTCCAATTATTGTTATTTTTAGTTTCTGTATCATTTATTTCTGCTCTGACCTTGATTATTTCTTTCCTTCTTCTCCCTTTGGCTTTGTTTGTTGTTGTTTTCCTACTTCTTTTAGGCATAGGGTTACTTTTTTTTTTTTTTTTGAGGTTTTTCTATCTCCATTTGGTAGGCATTTAATGTTATGAACTTCCCTCTCAAGACTGCATTCATTGTGTCACTTAGGTTTTGGGTTCTTGTGTGTTCCTTTTCATTTGTTTCCAGATACTTTTTGATTTTTTCCTAGATCTCATTCATAAGCAATTCATTTTTTTATAACATGCTGTTTAGCCTCCATGTTTTTTAATGATTTTGAGTTTTTTTACTGAGGTTGATTTCTAGTTTTATGCCATTCTGATCTGGGAAGATACCTGATATGATTTCAGTTTTCTTGAATTTGTTAAGCCATTTTGTGTCCTACTGTGTGGTCTATCTTTAAGAATGAACCATGTGCACCTGAGAAGAATGTGCATTCTGATTCGTTGGGGTGAAATGTTCTGTAAATATTAATTAAATCCATTCAATCTAGTGTGTCATTTAAGGTCTCTGTTTCCTTGTTGATTTTTTTTGTCTGGAATATCTATCCAGTGGTGACAGTGGGGTGCTAAAATCCCCTACAGTGACTGAATTGCTATTGATCTTGTCCTTAAAGTCCACCAAGATTTGTTTTTATATATTTAGGTGTTCCTTTATTGGGCATGTATGTGTTTATAAGGATTATATCCCCTTTTGGATTCATCCTTTTATTATTATGTAGTGACCTTCTTTGTCTCTTTTTATGCCCTTTGTTTTGAAGTCTATTTTGTCTGTGTAAGTATTGCTACCCCAGTTGTTTTGTTTTGTTTTGTTTTGTTTTTCCCTCCATTTGCAAGGAATGATTTTTCCATCTCTTCACTCTCAGCCTGTGTAAATCTTTTGTTCTGATGATGGTCTCTTATAGACAGCATGTATATGGGTCATGTTTTCTTATCCATTCAGCTACCCTTTGTCTTTTGATTGAAACATTTAATCCATTCACATTTAAGGTCATTATTGATAGGTACTTGTTCATCACCATTTTATTCCTTATGCCTATGTCCACCCACTCCTCCCTCTGACTCTCTCTCATTAAAGCAGTCCCTTTGACATCTCTTGTAATGCTGGTTCAGTGTTAATGAACCCCTTTAACATTTTTTTTTATGTCTGGGAAGCTCTTTGTTTCACCTTTAATTTTAAATGATAGCCTTGCTGGGTAGAGTAGTTTTGATTCCAGACCTTTGTTTTTCATTACTTTGAATACTTCATGCCAATCCCTTCTGGCCTGAAGTGTTTCTGTTGAGAAATCAGCTGAGACTCTTATTGGAGCTCCCTTGCAGTAAACTGATTCTTTCTCTTTTGCTGCATTTAAGAGTCTCTTCTTGTCTTTAAACCTCTCTATTTTAATTATGATGTGTCTTAGTGTGCGTCTCTTTGGGTTCATCTTGCTTGGGACTCTCTGTGCTTCCTGGACTTGTGTGACTTTCTCTTTCACCAGGTTAAGGAAGTTTTCTGTCATTGTTTCTTCAAACAGGTTTGTATTTCTTGTTCACTTTCTTCTTCTGGTATCCCTATGATAGGATATTGTTATAGTTCATGTTGTCCCAAAGTTTCCTTAAACCATCCTCATTCTTTTCAAGTCTTTTTTTTCTTTTTGTTGCTCTGATTGGGTATTTTTTTCTACTTTGTCTTCCAAATGACTGATTTTATCCTCTGCTTCATCTAGCCTGCTCTTAATTCTTTCTAGTGTATTCCTCATTGCAGATACTGCATTCTTCATTTCCATCTGGTTCTTATTCATGGTTTCTCCATTTTTTTCATGCTGATGTAATTCCTACTAAGTTTTTTGTAGTTCTCACTAAGTTCCTTGAGCATCTTTATAACCATTACTTTGAACTCTACGTCTGATAAACTGCTTGCTTTAATTTTGTTTAGCTCTTTTTCTGGGGATTCCTCCTTTTTGTTTGGGGGTTTGTCTCCCCATTTTAGCTGACTAATCTTGTTTGTTTCTACATATTAAATAGATATGCTTTGTCTCCCTGTCTTTGTGGGGTGGCTTTATGTGGTAGCAATACTGTGGGACTCAGTTGTGCATTCTCCTTGATCTCCTGATCTGGATGCTCTAGGAATGGCCCTTGTGTGGGTTATGTAGGCTCTCCTGTTATATTTGGGTCTTGATTGCCATTGGCTTGTTCATTGGTGGGCTCTTCCCTTCAGCTGGCTGACTGAGTATTCAACCTCCATGATGTTTTGTACACTGTTGTACAAGTGTTGACAGAACAAAGCAAAACACAGAATAAAGGCACACAAGCAAAAGAAACAAACAAAAACAACAACTCCAAAATCAACAACAGAAGAACAAATAATAAACATGTAAAGAGAAATAGAATATTATAAGAAAGAAAAGAATACAAGAAGACCAAAGGAAAGAAAATATTATGAGAGGACAAAGAGAAGAGAAAAAATAAGGCTAAGGAACAGAAATAGGAAATTGTCTCAACACAACAAAGAAAGGGAAAAATAAAATACAACAAAATAAAATAAGAGGCCCTGCTGGTGTAGCTCGTGGAATGAGTGCAGACTGTGAACCAAAAGGTTGCCAGTTTACCAGTCAGGGCACATGCCTGGGTTGCAGGCTGTGTCCCCAGCAGGGGCCACATGAGAGGCAACCACATATTGATATTTCTCTCCCTCTCTTTCTCCCTTCCTTCCCCTCTCTCTAAAACTAAATAAATAAAATCTTTTTAAAAAATAAAATAAGAAAATGAATGAGGATGGCAAAATTAAATGAGAAAAGGGAAGAGTAAAATACAAGACTTGAAAGAAAAAATTAAGAGAAAAGTTGAAGAAAAAATAATAAAAATACAAAAAAAACCTAGGGCTAGGTGAACATTTGCTGAATTGATGAGCAGATGAATGAGTGACTGAATGAATAATTGTTGATAGACTATTTCATTTTCCTTTTCAATGAATTTTTAAATAAAACTCTGAATACATGTAACCAATAATAATACTTTATAATTTATTATATTTACAAGGTTTTATTTTACTTTTAGGTTAGTCAATAAATAATATAACTAAGAAACATCCAATGAAACACAATTCAAGTAATAAGTAGCTCAATGATAAGGTAGTATTCCTTCAATTCATTGTGTCATTGACTTGTTCATTGGCATTGAAACAGATAAAAGAATCAGGAGAATAATATTTCACTATCAGAAAACCTACCACACAATGAAAATGTTTAATCAATTTAATAAGCATTTTCAAACATATTTAAGAGAACTTATTGTCTTTATAGCAACATTACAATTTCCCAGGCAATTGTAACTTCAATAAAAATTGATCGCTAATGAACTCTGTTTTGAGATCTAAGTATTGTGCAACTGCATATATTTTACTAATATTTTTAGACAGAAGTTTTTTTAATATTAACAACTGTCAACTTTATTCTGAAACAAATGCAATTTTAAACTATTGTAATTTATTTTTCCCCTGAAGCTTTTTCTTAAGTTTTGTTAGGCCTTTACTATTATTTTACAGTGCTATTAAAAGGTATAGTTTAGCAGATGTGACTTATAAAAATACAGCCTTATTAGAGTAGTCTGGATGATTTTTTTTTTCATTTAAAAATATAACTGATTTAGCCCTGCATGTCACCATAATGGTTACATTGGAAGCCTAAAAAATTTGGAATTTATTTAGTTCATGATTCCCAGACATCACTAGGTTTTCCTCTCCACTTCTTTCTTTCTTTCCAGTTCAGTTCTGCCTGTTATCTAAAAGAGACAAAAGCAGGATTTGCACAGAGTAGTGTTGCTATCCTTCCATAAACAATAGTTACCTTCAAGTGACCTTTAGGGGTATCCTGATTAATGCCCTTTTATGGATACTCAGATTTCAGTTCAACTTTATAGGAAATACACATTAACTTTTAATGACAAGGTCCAGGTTGTTCTGATGAATGGCTCTCCCCTAGTCTTGATTGACACCAGCGGGCTGTGGAGAATGACAAATTGTCAGACAACAGATCAATCTGTTTTCCCCATTAAGTAATGAGGAATGAAAGGGCAGAGGCATGGGTGAGGATGTTTTCTATGATTACCTTGTGGCCTACTGAAGATGTTTGTAAATCAAGCACGTTAGCAGTCAGCGTATGCTTATTACATATGCAGTGGTGTGCATATTTGAGTGATGAGAATCAAATACTCAACAGATACCTTCAACAATAAAACCACAAATACCTATGATGAGAAGAAAGTATTGAAAAAGCTGTGAATACAAAATTGAGTATCCCCTGAGGATGGTAAGAATATGCTGAGTAGAGAGAGGAAGGAAACTATTAGTAAAATGATCTGAATTATAGATATTTGAAGATTAAGAAACCATTAATTATTAGTTATTACATTTTTCAAGTGTTTTTCTTTTTTGGTTGACAATGAAGATTTACAGGGATAGTTTGAATTATAAAACATTTGTCTTGGGATATATTCTACAGAAGCTGTGCCTGAGATATATTGGTCAATATGCATTTTATCTAATTTGTCAACACAAAATTCCAAATAAAGAGAAAATGTATAATTTTCAGGGAAATTATAGATATTTCCCACTATTTTCCTAGATTCAAAAACTAGAATTTATGTGTCATCTTTTGGTTATTTGCTGTGTTATGGAAACAATCAGAATGAAAACTTGAGATTTAAAATGGAAACCTGCTAATGCCATGGTTACTAAGTAACCTTTGAACCTGATGTCCAAAAGAGGTAGATATCACTTTAGGGATGTTGTTGTTGTTCTCTCTGTTTCAAAGTGGACACAATGTATGTAATGAGTAATTTAACCAATAAAAGAAAGTTTAATAAGGATAGAAAGAACATTTCTAACTACCTAAGGAACAGGATAAAACTAAGTTACAGAAGCAAGGTTATAGCCTGAGATCAAGAAAACATATCAATCTTTTTAATCTTCTCTCTCTCTCTCTTTCTTTTCCATTACTATTTTATACAACTTCCTCTGTTCTATTCATGTAGACCATATACGTCTTTCTTTATAAAGAAAGATGGGTACCCTTAATATTTTACTTAAAAAAAATCTTCCCTCTCTGAATGTGCACTCACATAAATGAAATTATTAAGTCTGCATTGCAGATCTCCAGACCACACTTTGGGTAAAAAAACTTATGTCTTATGCCCAAACCAGGACCAACCAGTTGTGGCAAAAACAGTAAAAGCCAAGAATTATGTAGACAAAGCAAGAGGTTGTAGTCAAAGAATGGGAGACAGTTGCTCCCAGAGGATGTTGTATGAGAGCTGAAACAATAAATTCATAATATAAAGATTTTTTTTAATTCCAGTGATAGTATAATTGTTTATGGAACCTCAGTTCCTATAGACTTTCATTACAAGATTATTTGTGCCTCTGGGAAAAATTATTACCCTTAAAACAAATACAAAACTATTTGAGATGACAATAATTTTTTAATTACCAGATATTTTAAAGACTGAAATATTTATTTTCATCATATATTTTTAAGGATATACTTTATTAATTGCAAACGAATGAAAGCCAATCCATAACTAACCCTGGTCTGAAAGGTTTATATCTATTTCCAAAACCACAAGTGTTTGGAAATGAGCATGTTGGTCTGTACTAACCTCAGCATGGGCAAAAAAGAACATGACAAAATCAACAATTAGAACATCTGTTATGAAAGACAAGGTGCTGCTTGAATTCTTTGCTAAATGAAAATGCTTTATAGAGCATAGGTAATAAGCTATATGATGAAATAAACCTCTCACCTAGAAATTATATAATTATAATTTCAGCTTGTTATGTTCAAATGAAGTGAATAAGATATCAACGAAAATTTTAAGTCAAATCTAATTGATAGCTTTATCTTCAGCTTCCCTATTTTATTTTTTCTTAATATAAGCACCTTGAAATTATATTTATATTAAAGTTCATCTAGTCCAATTTCTTATACTTTTCAGGAATTTTTACTGCTATCTTCTTCACTCTCCCTATGCTCAAATGTACCCAAATTTAAAACAAAGTTTATAACAAGAGACAATGAAGAACCCAACTACTTCATTTCTGAGAATTTATTTGAAGAAAACCCAAACACTAAATTGAAAAAACATATACACCCATATGTTTATTGCATCGTTATTTACAATAGCCAAGACATGGAAACAACCTAAGTGTCCATCAGTAAACGAAAGGATGAAGAAGTGTTTGCATATATCCAATGGAATATGATTCAGCCATTGAAAAGAATGAAATCTTGCCATCTGCAAGAATATGATTAGACATAGATGGTATTATGCTAAGTGAAATAAGTCAGACAGAGAGAGACAAAACCTAGATTATTTGACTTATATGTGGAAACTAAAGAGCAAAATAAACAAATAAACAAATATGCAGAACAGAAACAGACTTGTAGATACAGATAACATTTTGTCCACTGCCAGATATGAGGGGGGTTGGAGAGATAGGTCACAGTGAAAGAGACCATCAAAAAAAATAAAAAGACAACCCATGAAATGAGAAAATATTCACCAATACATTTGATAAAGGGTTAACAATCAACATTTATAAAGAACTTAACAAAACTCAACACCAAAAAACAAACTATCTAATTAAAAATGGACAAAGGACCTTAATAGACACTTTTCCAAAGAGTACATACAGATGGCCAATAGACAAATGAAAAGATGCTCAACATCACTAACCATCAGAGAAATGCAAATTAAAACCACAATGAGCTATCACCTCACACCTGTCAGAATGCCTATCACCAATAAATCAATAAACAACAAGTGCTGGCGAGGATGTGAAGAAAGGGAACCCTTTTGCACCATTGGTGTGAATGCGGATTAGTGGAACTTCTGTGGAAAGCAGTATGGAGATACCTCAAAAAATTAAAAATCAATCCGCCTTTGACCTCAGTTCTGAGAATACATCCAAAGGAGCCCAAAACAATAATTTGAAAGAATATAAACATCCCTATGTTCATTGCAGCATTATTTACAATCACAAGATATGAAAACAACCCAAGTGTCCATCAGTAGATGAGTGGATAAAACAACTATGGGATGTTAAAGCAGTGGGATTTTACTCAGCTGTCAAAAAGAATAAAATTTTACCTTTTATGACAGCATGGATGTATGTGGCTAATATTATGCCAAGTGAAATAAGCCAGTCAGTAAAAAAAAAAAAAAAAAAAAAAAAAAAATATCATATGATTTCACTCTTATGTGGAATCTAACGAGCGAATTAAACTAACAAGCAAAATAGAGACAGACTCATAGAAAGCAGGCTGACAGCTGAGCGGTTTAGGCGGTAGAAGGACTGAGCAAAAAGGGAAAAGGACTCATGCACATGGACAGCAGTGCGTGACTGCAGGGGAAGCAGGAATAGAAATAGTAAAATGGTAATAGAAAAATACAATAAAATTTTTTTATGAAGAAGTGCAAATTGGCAGTTACAGAATAGTCATAGGAATGTAGAGCACAGCATAGGGAATACAGTCAATTACATGTAATAACCATATAGGGTATAAGATGTGTATTAGATTTATGTGTGTGATCACTTCATAAGTTATACAGAATGGGGCAAAAGTAGGTTTACAATTACAAAGCAGAGTTTATTCTGCATTGTTGTTCTTCAACCCTTTGGTTCACGTGCCAGTGCTCAATCAACTGAGCCACACCAACCAGGCCTATCCATCACTCTTGATGTAGAAAGTACAGTTGGAACTTTTCAACAGAATCATTTACTCCAAAAACACACACATACACACACACACACCTTAAAATGGAGTCAGCTTTAAATCAGCCAGATCTAAACTGCAGTAGACAACAATTAAAAGTCAAGTAAAAGTAGACCAGCTCTGTTCATCTTTTAGCACCCAAACATTTTCCATCAGTTGAATGGGGCAGGGTGTGAGCAAGAAAGTGGAAACCTATCTTTTAGGGACTTCTCTGATGACTCTAGGCCTAGCTGGGACTAAGAAAAATAGCTAGAACTTTTAATTACATTGAAGGTTTTGACTATTTCATTAGACTGGACATTAAGCAAATAATTGGTGAGGCAACAGAGTGACTGTAAACCTTAGTATCACTTAATAGTGACCAAAAAGAAACGATGGCTCTGCCAGAGTTTTCATCGAAGGGCAGAGGAACATTCCATCCGGCTAAAATTTAAAAGAACGATGGGCGACAAAGTAAGTTTGCTTTGTGACTAGTCACTGAACCATATTAGATGCCAAAATATCTCAATTTGTGATACTGTTTAATGCAATATTTGTACAACTTGGGGTTTTTTATTTATTCAACAAATATCTGCTATGTATATTATGTGTTCATTCTTCTAAGAATTGGAGAAACATCAATTAACTTAACAGAAATAATCTCTCATAGATTTTTGATGGATTTTTCTATCTAGTATTACAGAAAAATACACAGTCTCAAGAGTATTGCAAGATAGTACTTGCAATACTGGGGATACATAGCCATTGAACCCGATTTGGGCTTGGGGAATGAGAAAAGAGTTCCCAAATAAATTTGCATCTAGAGAGAGACTTGAAGGACAAGGAGACATTAGCATAATGGGCAACCTGTGGAAGAATGTTCCAGGCAGAAGGACTAGTTCTGAGACTGAGAAAGAACAGGGATCATACAAATATTAAAGTCAAGGGGTAGAGAAGGAATGTGAATCTCATATAAAATAGAAAGAAGTTTGGAATGATTCTGGAGAGAATTTGAAAAAACAGAAGTGAATAAATAAATATTCCAGATGATAAAAAGTCATATAAAAGATGCTAGCCAAATATGACTTCATTTTATGGGCAATTGACAGTTATTGAAGAATTTTCTATAAGGAATATAAGTATCTACATATGAACAAAGAATCTTCTGAAATAACAGTGGACATATTTTGTACACCTTCAGGCTATAAGGGAGCTGTTTCAGATGGGCAAAGAGCTTGTGCCCGCATAAATAAATAATTTAAACATACCAATTGAGAATTTACTGTCAGAAGAATTACAGATATTTTATTTAATCTTATTTTGCCAGGATGTAATTCAACTTTTGTTATCTTCATCTTTATTGGTAATACCACTGAGTTACAGGGTGGCAAATGTATAGCTCAGGATTATACAGCTCTAAAGTGGTGAAGCAAGAAATAAAAATCAATTCTTTAACTCCAAAATATAGACTTTTCTCTTAACTACTGCCATGCTTCTAGCCAAATGTGAGGAGAAGCTGAATCATTTAACCCAAGGGTAATTGATTCAAATTTTAAATTCAAGTGAATACATGGCAGTTTTATTAAAGCAAGATGACTGCTTTTAGCATCTAAAGATTTTTGCATCATTTTCACTTTCATGGGCATGGATTTATAACCATAGCCTGCTTTTTCTCTTTGGTTGTAAAATTATTCCTATTTACCTTTGATAATGCCCATGCATTTGTATGGTTACCAATCCACAAATTCTCCTCTCCCTAATGATATGTATTCTAGCAATCTTTGAGGCCTTTCATGCACAGTTCTAGTTCCGGGACCGACTGGTTTTATTGGATTACTCCAACAGTAACATTACACTGTAGGCCTGTACATTCAAATGATGGATCATAGTAATTCTAATGCAGTTCTTCTACTATGATTTAGATTGTAATGCTACAGCATTATCTAAATATAACAGTAAAGCAATCTCTGAGGAATTTTTTTCCTTCCAATCAGGGAAAGGAAAGTCCTATTCATGCATAATTATTAAATATGCACTTAAAGGGGTAGAAGCCCTTTTAATTTGGCAAAGCTGATTGTTTTAATTAGTAAAAGTGACAGGTGACCTAAAGCTTACAGTATCCGCAGCCAAGAGAACAGAAGAAAAGGAAGCAAAGAATGCAAACTTGGCCTACAACTGAGCTGTGTCTCAAAAAGTGTAGTAAAAAATTCTAGCAACTGTTTGACAGAGCTACCAATTAGTGTCCTATTCCATAGAAGAGATCATAAATTTGAAGGGATTTCTGCACAGTTAAGGAATATAAATGTAGGCATTTTTATAAAGTACAACTCAGAGAAAATAATGTGTCGGGCCCTTATAAGTGACTGAACATGCTATTAAAGCAAATGAAAATCCCAGTAGAACAGTACTTGCTTGTATTAAGATAGGAACACCTATGGTCCCAGATTTTAGTCTTTCCAGTTTTATCTTGGTGGCATTTATTTTATCATAGTTTAACCAGATATTAGCAGAATACAGGGCAAACAGCAGATTCTGTTCCATATGCTAATGCTTCTAAGTCAATCTTCTTCACAGTTTTCTAGCTCTATTTTCTTCAGAATAATAGGTGTAAAAATAAATAAAATAACTGTCGATAAATGTAACTAAACAACTTAGAACATTCAGAATTCCAAATATGCAACAATTCAGAGGGTGGTTTTCCTTTACTTTTGCTGTCCACACCCAGGTGGAAAATCTGAGCCTGTGAAGTCACGGTGCCCACAAAATCTGGGCACCTCTCAGGCTCAGAGGAGAGCCTACAGAATAGTTTTTCCTATCTTTTTATTATAAAGCTTTTCAAATACTCGGAAAAGTTTAAAGAATAGTATTCCTATACACCCCACTACAGATTTACACTATACACTATAGATATTCCTATACACCCCACATTGATATTCTAACAATAGTTAGAATTTTTTAATTTGTTTTATCTTTATGTGTGTACAAATACACAGAACTATAGTTATTTTGGATGCTGAACTATTTGTGAAGAATTTGCATATATAATCACACTATATCCCTAAATGCATCCGCATCCATATCCTAAGAACAGGACTTTCTTCTACATAATATAATATAGAATATATAATCATCGCAGCTAAGAAAATTAACAACAGTTTCATAATGTAATCCAATATCTGTATAATATTCAAATTTTCTCAATTGCCTTTGATTTATTTTCCAAACTAGAATTCAATCAAGACCCACATATTACATTATTATTAATAAATTTTATTTTTAGGATGGTTTTAGGTTCAAAATTATATAGAAAGTAGTCTCCAACATACACATTTTTTATGTTTTCTCTTGATCTATTTTCATGTAAAACATCCTCTTTTTTTTTTCCTGATGACATTGTCCTTTGAAGAAAACAAGGTGTCTAGAATGCCCCACAGTCTAAATTAATGTGGTTTCAGGTAATATGTAATTCTATATTATTTTCTGTAAACAGAAATCGCTCTAAAGCCTTGATTATATTCAAGTTAAACTTTTTTTAACAATGCAAATTTTTTAAGAGAAAGGGGAAGAGAGGGAGCAAGAGAGGAAGAGAAACATTAATGTGAGAGAGAAACATTAATTGGTTGCTTCTCGTGGTCTCCCCAACAGAGACCTAATCCACAACCTAACCATGTGCCCTGACCAGGAATCAAACCAGTAACCTTTTGCCTTGTGGGATGCCAACCAATCAACTGATATACACTAGCCAGGGCGCCAACATGCCTTTCTTTATTGGAGACACTTCATAAACACATCACATTAGGAGTCACAAATGTTAGGCTGTCACACTATTAGTGATGTTGAGTTGGATCACTTATTTTAAGGATAACTGTAGATTTCTTCATTTTAAACATCTGATTTTTCCCTGTGCAATTTCTGGGCTGATGCCATGGCACTGTGGGAAGATCTTTCCCCCCAAGAATTATTATTCTAAATAATTAAATAATACCTCCAGTTTTGTGTATTATTTAGTTTCTTGGTTTGGGACTAAAAATCTACATATCTTGAGCACTTAGTAGGTGCTGGTCAATTTGTAAATTAACAACTATCCTTGCAAGCAGAAATCACCATTTTGCAGGAGAAAGTATATACGAAAAGTAGACAGATAAGCCTATTGCCAAATATTTAGTTACCGAATAAGTTTCAGAGCCAAGATTAGAACCTAAACATTTCTCCCTTCAAGAAAGCTTTGCTTTCTGTAGTGTCCCTATTAGCTCTCTTCTACACAGCCGTGAGCTTCATATCATGCAGATCAAACTTTCCAATGCACAAAACTGAGGTGGCCTTGGAATCTACTGAAGAAAGTGGATTTTATTAGGGTTTTAAATATACCCGGGGTTTTGTGATTGCTCAGGTATGGTGAGGCCAATGGATGAGGAGACTATTGCACTGAAAAATAGTTATTCCGAGTTGCTCAGAGGAAAGGGCATTGCACACCACTCAGGGCCTCATGGGGAGCACCAGCATTGGTCCCCTGTCAGGACAAAAGATATGGAATGAACCAGAGGGTTTTTTTGTGGTTTTCACAAAAACGAATGGGCAAAGCAGGGTAGGCAAGATGAGCAGGTTTAGGATTGGATAGTTTGAATAATTACAGCAGGCTCTGGAATTGATGAGTACTGGCCCTGAGGTGTATTAGGACAAAGGAATAATGTCCTGGGATGGCAGGAGCTTGATGAAAGGATTCGTATGGAGAGGGATTATGGATTTGGAGTTGATTGGTTTATATTTGAAAGGCTTGCTCACTGGCATGTTGTTTGCTATCTCTAGAATTTAGCTATAGCTGAGAGGGGCAGTGTGCAAAGTTCCCAAACATGAAGACATCATAAAATATGAATAATAAACAACAATAACAATGCACATTGTCCAAAAGTTAAGGAACTATATACAAATGGGCTAGATTTCTCTATAGAGTTATTTAACAGTATGAGATTCTATCCTATGCTAACACTTAAACATAACCATGCAAACTTATTATGTCATGCAGCAATTAAGAAGTGTTAGATCACATTTCATATCAGATGATTTGTTTATATTAGGGATTTGATTTTGTTTTTAATCAATACAGAAATATAAAATATATTAGCGAAGAAGAAATATATTATGAAAATCTTGCCAATAATATAACTAAAATTTTAGATTTAGGGAAACCTAAATATTATTTATGTGAAACTATCAGAAACTTTTATTGCAGTTTATTGTGCTATATATTAGCATATAGGTTCTAGATGTTTCAATAGTTTCATTGAAAAAGATTAATTCTTGTATATCTACTTAATGTATACTTTGTGTGTCACATGAACATATTGTATAGTTTACAATATTGGCATGATAGAGAGATCACATTTGTTCCAAAAAAAGTGTATTAAACTTTCCCTACCAATGTATTTATTAATTTTAGTAGCAATTCTGTTATTGGCATAGAGTGACAGTTCTACATTTTTCAGATGTCAGTGGCAACGATATAAGATTTACAAGATGTTAGGTGACTCCCATCTGGTTAGCACTACAGCATCTGCCAACGCACAAGGTCAAGCAGAGGACACAGACACCAAGTGCTGAAAGGCAGCGGTCTGACTCTCATCTTGTTGGATAACAGGGTATTTTGGGCTCCACCAATGTATCAGTGGAACTAAAATAAATCTGTGGCAGTCAAATTTGTCTCTATAAATAGTTACAATTTTATTTTAAACACGTAGGATATTAACATGGAAATGATAAGATGTCATTTCTCTGATATTTAAGTGTTACTGTTTATTGGATCTACGAAAGTGTCAGAATACCTTCTGCTGTGGATAAGGACTTCTTTAGAAATCTGAGACTGGCTCATGGTTCTGGAGTCAAGTTTCCCCATTCAGGTTTCTATATGCCAGTTACTTAGCTAAGTTTGTTCTGTTTCTTTCACTTAACATTTAATGACATATGCCTTTCATACTCTAGATTTTCAAAAAAAGGATTAAAAAAGCATAGATAAATCAGTAGAAACTCACCATTTCTGTTGTTTGTTTGTTAGGTTCATTGCTTTTTCCATAACCTCACTCAAAATCAACAGCTGTGCTTGCTTTCAGAGGTGCATAACTATAAAAGAGTAAAAATACAGAGACATAAGACAATTGAAAAAAGATAATATCTTTTTTTAATATTTTTTATTTTTTTAAAGATTTTTATTTATTTATCTTTAGAGGGGAAGGGTAGGAGAAAGGGAGAGGGAGAGAAATATCAATGTAGGGTTGTCTCTCGTGTGTCCCCTGCTGGGAACTGGCCTGCAACCCAGGCATGTGCCCTGACTGGGAATCGAACCGCGATCCTCTGGTTCGCAGGCCCGCGCTCAATCCACTGAGCTACACCAGCCAGGGCGAAAAAAGATAATATCTTAATAAATAAGAAAACAAATTGAAGCAAATGGCAAGACTGATATGTAGAAATTTCAATTTTAGCCAGTATTTGACCGCAAACTGGGATGGTGTGTTTTCCCAGTCTGGGAAAACTAGAGGACAACTGGCTTAGCTAAGAGAGACATAAAACCCTAACTGATGAATGGCAGACATTCCCAAGTGAAGTTAAGTTGACAAGGTGTGATACAGTTAGAGCAGAAAGCTGGATTTTTTGAGGCTCTATACCAATGTTACTTATTTGATGATTTATAACTGATAGTGTATATTTTGTTAAATTTTTTTGAAAATGCTTTTCTAAAAATTATTAAATTACTAACCAACAGTGAAAGTAAGTATAAATGGCACACACACAACAATTTTTTTTAAATAGTGGATAATTAGTCCAAAGTGTTGAGTTGAATTCAGGGCAGCTTTCCTGTTCTGTTAATTGAACTTTGGGACTCTGAGCCCTGGCTGAGTGTCTTAGTCGATTGGAGCATTGTTCCATAAACCCAAAGGCTGCTGGTTTCATTCCCAGTCAGGGCACATTACCAGGCTACAGGTTCCGTTCCCACTCTGGGGATGTATGGAGGCAGCCGATTGATGTTTCCCACTCACACCAATGTTTCTCTCTCTCTCTCTCTCTCACTCCCTCTCTCTAAAATCAATAAACGTATCTTTGGGTGAGGATTAAAGGGGCAAAAAAAAAAAAAACAAAACTTTGGAACATTGGAACACAAGCTAGGGGAGATCTTTGGATAGAAAACATTGTTCCCAGCCTACATAAATGAAGAAGAAATAGAGTAACTAATAAATGATAATTCCGTAGGAACTATATTTTTCTGTGGATTTTGTTTGTTCAAGGACAACCTTCCGTTAAAATGGCATAGTTAAGTTTAAGTGTAGCCAAAATACAGAAATGAGTCAGGTTTATTGATGACATCTACAAACCCAAAAGTGACCCATGTCTCTTCTCATCATGGTCCTTGAGGCTCTCTCAGTCTATTGTGCCACAAGGAAAAAAATGATATAGGATGAGTCAGAGCACATGAATTTGAATCTCAGTCTTCACTTGATATCATTCTTCCATTTTAGGCAAATTAATTTATTTCTTCTGCAAGGCTTCAGAAACTCTTTCTTGCACATGAGTTTTTTCTTTTATCATGGATAAAATTTGGGAAGCATTGTAGTTTACCAAGTAAATATATGGGTTTTGCAGCTAGATAACCCTGCTCTACACTTCCACCACTTTATAAGTTACTTGGACTTAGGAAAAGTGTTGAATCTCTCTGAGCTTCCATTTTCTGTCCTAGAAATGGAGGTAATGATCCCTACATTTAAGGTTGCACAGAGTATTAAACATATTTAAAACGTGTGGCATATAGCAGGTACTTGTTGAATGGCAATAAACATTGTTGAGACTATATCTGTCATTACTAATATTATTATTGCAGTTATATATGTTTTTGGTGATCTAATTTTTATTGGTTTTTATTTTTTATTTTTATTTAATTTATTTAGGTGACATTCGTTAATAAAATTATTTAGGTTTCAGAGGTACAATTGTAGAATGCATCATCTGCATATTGTATTATGTGTTTGTCACTGCAAGTCAAATCTCCTTCCACCACCATTTATCTGCCATTTACCCTCTTTTACCTTTCCTCACCCCCATTTCCCTCTGGCCATCATCATACTGTTGTCTGTGTCCATGAGATTTTCTTTTTTTTTTTTCCCTTACTTAATTCTTCCTCCCTTCTCACCCAGCCCCCAGCCCCCACCCCCCACCCCTCTGACCACTGTCAGTCTGTTCTCTGTAGAGTTTGTCTCCACTTTGTTAGTTCCTTTCTTTCATTAGGTTCCACATATTAGTGAAATCGTATGGTATTTGTTTTATTCAAGGTATTACTCACTTTCTTCCCTTAACCTTAGACATATTAAATATTTCACAGTCCCTTGGAGATTTTACAGTTTAGTGGGAACACCTTAGGCAACAGAATTTGCAATATATAAAAGGAACATCAGAGTAGTCCTTTGATTGAAGCAGACCAAGGGCCGGGATCTCCTCCTGGCTAGCTCCTCCTCATTAAGCAGTAGAACCCATAATATCTAAGTAATATATTTTGGAAAATCCTAGTCTAAAAGTTTTATTTTATAGATATAAAAATTGATTCAGAAATGTAATGTGATTAACCCTAAATCATACAACTAATTGATATGAAACCAATGTTAGAGGCCAATGTTGCTAGCTTTTAGTCCAGGATACCTTCCTCATAGGGTCCCTGTACTGTGGACTTTTATACTCATATTCACTGTCAATATTTCACATGCTACACCTTTATGCTAATTCAAATGAGCATGTAAATTGACATTTTTATCCCTTTTAACAAGAGAAACAAATAAAGAGAAATTAAGGTTTTGAACAAGATATAACATAACTATTCCATCCAGAAATGCTTCATTTAAAAACAATAATATAACATCAATTGATGTAACCACATTGCCTTAATAAGGACACATGAATGAAAAGACATTGCCAGGTGTGCATCTCCCACTTCATTTATAGGAAATATATAGAGAAATCATGAAACCAGAAAAGTCCCACATAACATAAACTTATATATCCCACTACTATATTATAAATTATATTCAAAGTTTTTAAGAAACAAATATGGTAGGAGAAGAAAGGAAAATTTTTGAAGTCACTTAGACAAAAGTGATTTCTATCACTTTTTGGTATTTAATGTGTTCAAATAATTTCTTAGAACTTATTTCTTAGAGCTTTAGGCCCTAGTTCTGTAAAGTAGAGCAAATAATACATACTCGTCAGCTGTAATATAAGAGGTAACTGAGGTTTTGCAGCATACTGAAATGGAATATGCACTAAAACATTAGTTTCACTCATTGGTAGCTGAAAAGGACTACATCCTGCAAAATCCTGAAACAAAAAGACATGTGCTGAGGCTTACGTGTACACAAGTCAATTCATGTAAACAAAGTTCACAGGTATTTATCTTACTTTACATAAAACAAAAACATATATATTAATATTTATTTAATGTTTTTTGTTTTAACATTCATTTTTACTCATTTAGGCTATTATTTTTTGTCACAAATACATCTAGCAGCCTATTTTTATATCTTATAATGAATTAATTTTATGATAATGTAAAAAGTAAGAAAACATGCTTAAGGCTTTATCATTCTATACTTATGTGTATTTTATTATGAAGATTTAAAACACACTAAATTTAAAGACTGGAGAGTCAGACAAGGAATTCTCATTTAACCTGCAATGTAAACCAGATTTTTAAGTTACCAAGATTGTGCTGCACTTAGTTAATACAAATGTTTTACCTATTTATTAATTTCTATTTGAGGGAATATAAAAGCAAATTCCCTATGGCATGCTCAGAGCTACTTACATTTTTATCTTTAATAATATGAATGCTCTCTTATATAGTCACAAAGACATTATTATATCTAACAACATTAATGCTTAGCCCTTGTTTTCTTCTAGTTTTAAATGAATAAATGGCCTTCAAAGTAAAAGTAAACTTTTATGATGTTGGGTTCTATTCTACAATTAGACTGAATCATGTCACAGGCTCAAAAGATTACCTTACACTCATGTAAGTGAAAATAATTATTTGTAGCCCTGAAGTATATAAAATAGTCATAGCAGAAACAAATATTACTTTATATGACACAAGATTTAATGAGTCAACAGCCACCTTTTAAAAATACATTTATAGAATAACACATCACAAAATATTAGATTACATAAACATTTTTAGGGATAATTAAGAATATGGCATTGAGTTGATAATGCACATTTATAGACCTTCGGTCGAAGAGACTGTTACTTTTCACCCACCTTTGGTATATCTTCTTGAATATGAATTCCTTCTGGTAATTTCTTGGATGAATAAATGGTAGAGAGTAAAAAATGGGGATTATATCTTTTTCTCAGCTAAAAAAGTCAAAAGGTGACACAAGATCATGAAAATAGCATTGAAGTTATGAGATGAGCTTATCATTTAAGGGTCACTCATGTGACCTTAAGTTAGTCACTTAACCTTTCTAAGGTTTCATATATTCATATATTAATTGAGGATAATCAGATCTGCTTGGTATCACCTGTTACAGTGGGTTGCTTTATGAATAATGTAAGAAATACGTGTTGGTAACATAAACAGTATCATACAAGTGTCAGAGAAATGAATGACTCCCTTTCCAATGTTGCAAGGTATAACAATATATACATTTAGAAAATTCTCAAGCAATCAGCAATCAATCACATTGTCCAAAACAATTTCTAACCTTCAAAATGTTTCTATCCCCAGCTTCTGAAACACTGGCTTTTGATTATCTTTAAAACAACATACTCATGTCAGATATGTAAAAGGAGTAAGACTGTCAGAATACAATCTTTATTCTTCCTTCGCTGTGGATAGCTTATCCTAAACAAGATTGAATGAAACACCTGCTTGGTCTCAGACTAGGCATGAACAACCACTTAGTCTTAATTTTATCATTCACTGAACAAACATGTATTGAGAAATGAGTCTCACTCAGTAAGTGAGGAACAGACTGAGGAATCAGTTACATGGCATATGAAAAGAAATATAAGCAGAGTATATAATGCAGAGTATTATTCAGAAAATCTAAGCTGGCATATAAAAGTGACTTCTGATGCTTTCTACTGAAGTCTGTGATTTGATGTGCAAAGTCTTCTGCCTGGGGTCTACCCCTCATGGATTCAACCACACTGCCACACTTCTGGAAATGGCCCCAACTTCTTCCTGAAACACCTTTTCCCCACATCCTGGGGGAACAGCCCACAGAAGCATGTGGGCTCTATTCTCTCTCACCTTTTATTTCCAACTCTTTAGTCTTATAGTAATTTCTTCCTACAGTTTCCTGTTACCCATAAAGGTGTTTCTAAAAAAATAATTTCAGTAATTGTAAGCTTTCATTAAAAAACCAGTTTTTAGCAATTTCTTCTTTTTGCTCTAAAATTATCTGAATTAATCAAATAAACAGCAAAGAGTTTTGTTAAAAAATGAAAAATACGTAGCTATCCTCTTTGAATGGGGTCATAGGATGAGAGGAGAAAAAAAACACAGAATATAACATCTTGGTAAATGTTTCTACTGTGCCTACTGGAGTGGAAATTATGAGAGTGGGAGTTTCTGTGGAGGGATAATATAGAGAGGATAAAAACAAAGGGGAAAGAGATAATTAGTACTTGTATAAGAGAATTATCAACACATAGATAAATTGAAAAGGAGTGGAGAAAATGAGAGGGAGGAATCAATATAAGAATATGATGGGTTCTGTTTGAATGTGCTGAGCTTGGTTTCCCTTCTCTTAGAAAACATGCCTGGAAAATACACATCACCATGAACATTTCTTTGAGTAAACAAATGCACAACCACTCTTCAAGCCATGGTTCCTTTTCTATATTGGAACCATTTACGGAATGAAAAAGCCACAGTCCATCACAGAAAAGTCTCTCTATACATACTTTTACACACACACAGACACACACACACATTATATATATAACATCTATAGATAATCTGCCCCTTGTGGCCTAAGGTGTTAGAAATATTTTCAGGGCTGCATTACATTCCAGGGCACAAATTCTGGTTGCATTTCATACTATCACCAAATGTCCTTCATGGGAACTGGTGATTCTCAATTTTTTTTTTTTTATCTTGTTTTAGCTTTTGAGGGCACAAAGACAAGGCACTTCTTAAATAATGCAACTAGTGCAATCTCCTGGACAAATAGTGAATTAATCAGTCTCTAAATCCTTGTTTTTTGAAGACTTGTGCATTTTTAAAGAAGACAGAGTAATTGTTTAGTGACTTGGTGCCATTGATTTTCGTTATGGATGATGTTGACCAGGTCTGTGTCAGGTCATCAGGGAGAGATAGCCTTTGCATAGCTAAATAAAATGTGGGGGGAAGGTACCTCTTATTTCCTATTCACAAGAAGAAACTCTAATCTTTGAACAAGTTTCGCATGACCTTCCTTTAAGAAAAATGTTTGCCCATTGCATGATTTTCAGGAAATCACAAAAATCAGCATAGATATCAACACTTTATCTTGGCTTCAATGGTACAAAAATTTTCCCCACCTGGGACAATTTTAGAAGAAGATGAGTCTAAAACAATATGAACAAGATGATTTAAAAATTCTATTGAAATCCATAGTGAATGTCATGCCTATGGTTGAACATGTGTAGAACAGAACAATCACATCAAATGAATACCACTTTCTTCAGCTGACAGAGCAGTGTTTTTGTTTTCAGAAGTTCCAGGTTTTCTGCTACTTTATGAAGGTTTAACCAAAAAATCTCATCTACTGATCCTCTATTGTTTACAGTTAAAATGCTTCCTGTTCGTTCAGGGACAACAATCCTTTCCTACATTTTCTCAATGGGATTCTCACATATTTGGCTTGGACATGAACTTGTTTTTAAATTTATATTGCAATTTCTCTCATCCTTCTCCATTTTGCTGAAGGATGGGTTAAACTTTGTTCACTGCGGATTCAGTATTTCTTTTAAACATAACTAACCTTATTTATCTATCCCCCTCCAATTCCTAATTTATTTAGTTTGGACTTTGGCATCAAAGTTTCTGTAAATGAAGTGTTTTCAGAGGCTTCAATCTTTTTGAAATAAAATCTATAATTTTTGTGCTTTCCAATGGCTGTTCCTTTTTTTATGAGAAATCACACAGTTGTCATATTGAGACAACTTATTGAATTACTCCAGAGAAAAGTGTGACTCTAAAAGAATTTGTGCCTTCACTTCCTTTTAGATATGTGCCACAGCAATCCCTCTTTTAATGATAACTAAATGATTTGAGTCAGTGAGTTGTTACACAGCTTAGTAGAAATACAGGTGCTGTGCATTGCTGGAATGGGGTATTGGCAAGATCCAACCCCTCTAATATATGTGATAATTTTCTTCTAAATATAGTAACTTATAGTTATGAAATAAATATACATGATAAAGATATATTAAAAGACTCTAAATAATGGCAAGCAAATCTTATTAGGTGGGATGTTAATATTGGAGAAAACTTGACAGGTAATTTAAGAGTCTGCAAAGGTTTTTATAAGAACTCCCATGTAGGTAACTACCTGCTACTTCTTGCTGCTTTTAAAATTGTCTCTTTATCTTTAACCTGGGACATTTTAATTATGATGTGTCTTGGGCTGGGCCTCTTTGAATCCTTCTTGTTTGGGACTCTCCGTGTTTTCTGGATTTCTATGTGTATTTCCTTCAGCAAATTAGTGAAATGTTCTTTCATTATTTTTTCAAATAGATTTCTAATTTCTTGTTTTTTCTCTTGTCCTTCTGGCACTCCTATGATGCAAATGTTGAAGTGCCTGACGTTTTCCCACAGGCTTCTTTCACTATCCTCTTTTTTGGATTCTTTTTTCTCTTTGTTGTTCTGATTGGTTGTTTTTTGAATTCATCCACTCTACTGTTGTTTCACTGTTAATTGTTCTTCACTTCAATTAATGTTCCTTCATTTCTGATTAGATCTATTTTATGCTTTTGAGGTCCTCACTAAATTCCTTGACATCCTTATAACCAGTGTTTTGAACTCTGTATCTGATAGATTGCTTATCTCCATTTTGGTTAGTTCTTTTTCTGGAGTTTTGATTTGCTCTTTCATTTGGACCATGTTTCTGTCTTTTAATTTTGGCAGCCTCCCTGTATTTGTTTCTATGTATTAGGTAGAGCTGCTATGACTCCCCTGTCTTGGTAACATGGCCTAATGCAGTAGGTATCCTATAGGGACTACTGGTACAGCCTCCCCTGTCATCCAACCTGGGTACTTGAGGTGCACCCTTTGTGTAGATTGAGTACACCCTCCTTCTGTAATTGAGCCTGAATTGCTGTTAGCAGGTCAATGGGAGAGATTTAACCAGACCAGTCAGATGCAAGGACTGGATTTTACTAATGACTACCAACTAGCACCCTCTGTGGAGGATCAGCTGTGCTGGGGCAGGATGGTGCTACTACGACATGGTCTGTAACTGTCCACTGGGTGTGAAGGCTCTGGGGTTTCTGAAGTGGTACAAGTCAAGGTCAGCCCCCACCTATGTTCTATTCAGGACCACTCTGCATAAACTGTAATGCAATCTGGGATGACTGCTACCTGTGCTTGGCTTGAGGTTCCCAGGCAAACCCAAGCTGTGAACCTAGGCTGGCTGTTACTATTGCCTAGCCTGGGGCCACTTAGCAAGAGATGTAAGAGCTCGGGGCTCACTGAGGCTGGCCTTTGATTGGTGTGTGTGTGTGTGTGTGTGTGTGTGTGTGTGTGTGTGTGTGTGTGTGTGTGTGAATATGTGAATTTGTGAAGCATGAGCTAAGACTAGCCATTCATATGGAAAAGCCACTGTTAACAGCTTGGTGGGCCAACAAATTGGGTGGGAGGGAGTCTCAGGGAATCTGCAGGTTGAGGCAAACAGTATAGCCAGGTTGATAGAGTCCCAGAATGTGGCACCTGCCTGCTGGCTGTAGCTGATTTCTCAAAAGAATCTTCGCAGGCTAGAAGGTATTGGTAAGAAATATCCCAAGTCATGAAAACAAGGGCATTATAGCCAAAGTTGCTCTACCCAGCAAAGCTATAGTTTAGAATTGAAGGGCAGATAAAGAGCCTCCCAGATAATAAATATCTGAAGGAGTTCATTATCGCCAAACCATTATTATATGAAATGTTAAAGGGACTTATTTAAGAAGAAGATGATCAAAACTATGAGCAATAAAATGGAAACAAATGCATATCTACCAACAACTGTATCTAAACAACAAAGCAAACAAGCAACAGAAAGAGAATCATGGTTATGGAAAGTATTTTGATGGTTGCCAGATAGGAGGGGTGTATGGGGATATGGGTGAAGAGGTGAGGGGATTAAGAAGTACAAATAGGTAGTTACAGAACAGCCATGGGGATGTAAAGTACAGTATAGGAAAGGGAGTAGCCAAAGAAGTTATGGTCATGACCCATGGACATGAACAATGGTGAAGGGATTATCTGAGGGATTGGAGGGTGCTGGGTGAAAGGGGGCAAAGGGCATAAATTGGAACGACTGTAATAGAATGATCAATAAAGTATAATTTTTTTAAAAAGCCTGCAAAGGTTTTGATTCAAAGACCAAATATGCCTTATATAGAGTTTAATCAAAACCTCTCCAGAAGACAGTTAACCTGCTTAATGCTATTTGTATTGTTCATATGATAATAATAACAGTCCCAAGATATCAAATAATGGTTGTATCATTTTCATCGGGTTAACTGAAGATGGAGGTTCATATTATCATGGCTATCCATTTGAATATTGTTCTCCAAAGAGAAAAATAAGCTTGTGATTTTTATCCGAAATGCCTAATCTCTAGTATGTTCTAAGCAGTACTAAATTTCCATGACAGAAGATCACTTTTTTCCCATTTATCAATTACTCTTTCAGGGAAGCTCTCAACTATGAGACCTTAGGCAACATTTCCAGAAATGGGGGAAGGTAGACTCTAAGTTCATTTGTTTTTAAGTTATTTTGTATATTTATATTTTACCTTGTACTTAACATTATAACTCCTTTTGTCATCTCATTTCCAAATTTTAGTCTTGTGTAATATGAAAAATAAGTAATCAGGAGCACCTCAGAAATCCATATACTAGCTATATCAAACACTTCATAACACAATTTCTACTCTCTTTATTCTTGATAACAAATTGTAAATCTACTGCATCATCTGAGAGAGGGGGGGAAATAGGAAAGGGAGGGGGGATAGGAAAGAAAAGGGAAACATAATAGAACAAATAGAAATTTGAGGGGACCCACTTTTATATCTACTGTTTAACAACATGCAAGCATAGTAATTTTATGATTAATGAATATATTAAGAATGGATTGAGAACCTTAAAACCACATTGATAATAATGCAATATATTGAGATGTGTATTACTATCCTCAAGGTTCATTTGACTTTGGAATTCATTAATATACCTCCCTTAAACAACTAACAGATAAGATGCGAGAGAGGGCACTCTCTGCTCTATTGATGCAAATATTTTATTTTATTGGGAACACATTAAAAGAAATATTTAATGAAAATGTTAATATCAATCATCACTTCACTTACACAATAAATGTTTCTTTTTTAGAAGATATATATACATAGAAAACAGTGATATAAATTAAATGTTTGTAATTAATGATATAAATTATTTATTGGTAATTTATTGGTATTTAGAATAGATATTTCTACATATTATATCTATAACACATGTTCTATGTACATAAAATTTTATACATTATATATTATATGTTTATATTTAGAGGTCTCTGTTGTCTAGGGAAAATGGCATTGGGTAGGATATCTCAGAGGCTTTGTAATAAAGCAGAAACCAAAAGTGTGTATGTTTCAGTCTTTCTGTATGTGAGAGAAAAATTACTAATTTACTGTGTCAAAAATCAAGAAGCATACTGAGGCCTAGATATCAGGAGTAAGGGCCAGGGAATGAACATATTTAAAGGGTCAATCATGGTATCAAACTAAAGAAGAAATCCTGAGGCTGAGGTCTGCAAGATGAGTTCAAGAGCCCAAGATGTGAAAGTAATTGCTTGGCTAAATTGTGGATGTTAATAGTTTTTCTAAGTTGCTGTGCCTTCGGGGCAAGGTTAGACAGTCAGACTTCTCAGGGTCAGAGGCCAGTTGGAGAGAGAAAAGCTGAAGAACAAGAAGAGATGGATGTTTGGATATTCTCAGGTCATGTAAAATGTCTTAAACATACAATAAGTGGTATATACATAAATTTACTGGAGAAAATATTACAAATTGACCAATCTTAGCTTTGTCTTCAGATAAGTCTATTCTTTTTATGTATGAATGAGAAAGTTGGAGAGCGGTGATAGGGAAAAAATAGATACTTTTGAAATAAGATGTTGGAGGAGAGCTCTATAGATACTCTGAATTGCCAGAAAGGCAAACAAGTGGGTTTTAGAGCAAATTAAGTCTGAAACATCACTGGAGACAAAAATGGCAAAACTAAAGCTATCCTGCTTTGGGTACATCATGAGAAGTCAGGGTTCTTTGGAAAAGACAATAGTATTTGGGAAAATAGAAGGCAGTGGGAAGAGAAGACCAAATATGAAATGGATTGACTCCATATACGAAGCTGTAGAAATGAGTTTAAAGGAGCTGAGCAGGACTGCCAATGAGAGAATATTGTGGATGTCACTCATTCATAGAGTCACCAGGAGTTGGAGCCAACTCAATGGCATATAACATTCACTCTTTCTTACTCAATTTTAATTATGTGCTACTTGCTACTCTCTATTTTTAGACTATATGCTCTTTGTAGATAATGCCTATTACTTATATAATTAGTGCATGACAACGAGTTATCGTGGTTTATTAATATGACTAAAACATTTGAAACAAAGGAAATTATATTTCAAGTTCCCCAAAAGCCATTTATTTGTTGTGTGACTATGAACAAGTTAGTTGATCTTTCTGAACATTATATTCTTCAGTTTATCTTGCAAAATGACTCTGAGTGTTCGAGTTAATGCACATAAAATGACTTGCATTGTGTTCATCTTATAACAAGTGTTTAACATCTGATGCATAAAGTGGACATCCACAGTGTCTGTCCCCTAATAGGTACGCTATTTCTTCTTTTCTAAATACATTTATTTGATTCACTGAATATCTTAGTTTTGGTATCCCAAAAGTAGAGACAGAGGTAAGCAAGTAGCTGCATCTATCCCCCTCCTGATGGGATTTAACTCCCCTGCACTTTTGGAACAGGGAGGTTTCTGTGCTGTTGAAGGAAGTCACAGGGCAGAAATAGAACAGACACAGAAAGAGGCTGTCAGTATGTCAATAGGTATTTGGAACTTTCCACTGCTACTGTGCTGGAACCACAGGTGGGCTTAGTGGATAGGGGAAACGGCACAGAAAGGGTCAGTGCAACAAACACATCTGAGGTTTGTGCTTAGAATTCAAATGAATAAAATAAATATTTGTAAGGGGAGGATTTTTTTCTGTTTTACATTTATGTTCAGCATCTGTAGCACATTTCCTAGTACCCATTAGATACTTTAAAAGAATTTGTTGTCTCAAAGTACATTAAGCTACTGCTAGCGTCCTGCAGGACTGCTAACAAACTCTTGCCGAAATTATCGGGTAAAGGACAGCATGCGATTCTTAATTAGCTCAGCATATCAACATTGTTGCTTGGAGTAATCCTCATTACTCTTTTGATTTTAAGTACTCTCTTATTTTTGTGGGTTGCCTAAATGTAATACTCTTGGTAGGTAATCAATGACAAAAACCAACAATATTATAGACTATAAAACATCTTTTGTGATGGTATAAATGCTATTTTATAGGAAAGTAGTAATAGATTTACTTTTTATGGGAAGCTGAAAATACAAAAATGTCATTTATCAGAAAGGAAAACAATTTTGAAAACTCTCTTTTGAGAACAAGCAATGTTTATAGACCCTACTAGGTGACGTATCTTCGTTTTAGGTATGCCCTAATGTAAGAAGCCTTCGGTAAAGGTGCGGAGGGAGGATAGCTTGATTTTAACTATGACACTAAGCTTGTTTAATTTTTATTGGTTATTTCTATCACCTTTTGAGATGAAAATATTAAATTGTTGTTATTATCTACTATGAATTAAAATGACTTATCTTAAGCACAGTTTGGAGTTCAGTGAGTTTTCAAAAGGATCATCTAAGCCTAGTGGTTCTGGGCAGTACCAGTATTTCTAAACAAACACAGTTTTTAGGAGGGAACCATGATCATTCCTGCACAGTCCACCTTCCAACTGTGAGGAGAGAAGGAATCATCGATGCAGTGTCATCTTATAGGAAAAATGGAGTTGTTAGAACACACACCAAATATATAGTTGTATTCTTAAATAACAGGGCTGAAGCATGGTGTTTGGTGAGAAATAGTTCCCGCAATATAAGATGACATTATCTCCCACAAAGACATGTACAATTTCCAAAACAAGAGACTGGGAAGATGATAACCTCTGACTGATCCTTAGAACTATTTGTGCCATTTTCCTTGTTGTTGCTGATGTTTGATGTTTCCTTTTGTTTTATTTAAGAATCAAGTTACCATTTAAATTACCATGAGGAATAAATACAAAATTAGGGTCAGTGAAGTTTTTTCAGGCCATTCAAAATCCCTCCCTGCAACATCTAGTAATAATTATATCTGAGGTATAAAATATACCAAGATAGAACATGTTGAAAAAAATTTCAAAGAACTAAGTGTAGAATAATAAATATAAATGATACGTAATTTTCTCATTATCCTGTTATTTTAATATAACAGATAACTGTTTTATTTTTTTCCAAATTTACCTTACTAGAAATACAGAAATGCTGATACAAACACACAGGTTTATATGACAAAGATTGTTTGAGACATTTGAATGCTTCTTTGTAAACAAACACTAATTTGTAATAAATATTCTATTGTGGTTTACTCAACAAGCTAGTGAACTCATAGAAGATGCACTTTCACTCTTGAAATGATTCTGGAGGCCATATGACAAACCAGTCAAATGACCTTCCTGTTTCTCTATTTATTGATCAGGCTAAAGGGAGTAAAAACACATTTTTGTGGTTCAGTTGTCTCCACTTAGTCCCATTAATAGGAAAGTCCTTCCAACTCAGGTTGAGGAGAGTGGATACAATGTCTAACCACAGAATGTCTGCTTATTAGCTAAAAATATGTCTTAAAATTAGGAGGGGTTTGAAAAGGCAAGAGATGCTTTAGAGAGTGCCCAGCAGCATGTCCAGGTAGAAACTGAATAGAATGGGAAACAGGTTATGTTGGATTCAGGAAAGATAAGCTTTCCCTCATACACCTCTAACTCCCTGCCCCGTGGTTACACTGCATGGCCTCAAAGGCTTTATGTTTGATTTTCTTTTAAATTTCTTTGGACCCAATGCCTTTCTTTCTTCTTCACCTTTATTTCTCAGCAGAATATCAAAATAAATAGAGGCGAACAAGTCTAGAAAGTATGCAGTTCGTATTACTATTTTAGCAGGAATATATATTCTGCAAGAAGTATAATAAAAAGAACAAGTTTGTGCTCTGAGACTCCCTTTGGACACCTTCCACTTCTGCTGTAGCATTGGAAGCCCTCTCCAATGTCTTTTCCCTGGCTATCCAGGGAACTCCCTTTGGTTCCTCTCCAGTTATTACAGCAGTTACCATTTTCTTCCTACTTGTGCTAAATGCTGATTCTACTCATCCTGTAAGAGTAGAATCCAGGGGTAGAATCTAGGTTGAGACACTGGATTTATCCAACCATGGCTCATATTTCAACAATAAGTGGAAGTAATATTTATTGAGCCCAGTGGTTCTAAGTTAGAGCTATATCCTTGTTCAGAGACAATAGTAAAAAAATTGAGAGAAAAATTACTTAAACATTTTTGTTTATTTATTTATTTTAAAATATATTTTATTGTTTATGCTATTACAGTTGTCCCATTTCCCCCCTTTATTCCCCTCCACCCTGCACACCCCCTCCCACCAGCATTCCCCCATTTTAGTTCATACTCATGGATCATACACATACATTCTTTGTCTTCTCATTTCCTATACTATTCTTAACCTCCCCCTGTCTATTGTCTACTTACCATTTATGCTACTTATTCTCTGTATGTTTTCTTCCTCTCTCCCTCTCCCAGTCTCCAACTGATAACCCTCCATCTGATTTCCTTTTTGTGGTTCTGTTCCTGTTCTAGCTGTTTGCTTAGTTTGTTTTTGTTTTTGTTTTAGGTTCAGTTGTTAATAACTGTGAGTTTGTTGTCATTTTACTGTTCATATTTTTGATCTTCTTTTTCTTAGATAAGTCCCTTTAACATTTCATATAATAAGGGCTTGGTGATGATGAACTCCTTCAACTTGACCTTATCTGAGAAGAGCTTTATCTTCCCTTCCATTCTAAATGACAGCTTGGTTGGACAGAGTAATCTTGGATGTAGGTCCTTGCCTTTCATGACTTGGAATGCTTCTTTCCAGCCCCTTCTTGCCTGCAAGGTTTCTTTTGAGAAATCAGCTGACAGTCTTACGGGCACTCCTTTGTAGGTAACTGTCTCCTTTTCTCTTGCTCTTTTTAAGATTCTCTCCTTATATTTAATTATGGCTAATATAATTACAATGTGACTTGGTGTGTTCCTCCTTGGGTCCAACTTCTTTGGGACTCTGAGCTTCCTGGAAGTCTATTTCCTTTGCCAGATTGGGGAAGTTCTCTTTCATTATTTGTTCAAATAAATTTTTAATTTATTGCTCTTCCTCTTCTCCTTTTGGCGCCCCTATGATTCAGATGTTGGAATGTTTAAAGATGTCCTGGAGGACCCTAAGCCTCTCCTCATTTTTTTGAATTCTTGTCTCTTCATTCTCTTGTGATTGGATGTTTCTTTCTTCCTTGTGGTCCAAACCATTGATTTGAGTCCTGGTTTCCTTCCCATCACTGTTGGTTCCCTGTACATTTTCCTTTGTTTCACTTAACATAACCTTCACATTTCCCTCTAATTTGTGACCATACTAAACCAAGTCTGTGATCATTCTGATTACCAGTGTTTTGAACTGTGCATCTGATAGGTTGGCTATCTCTTCATCACTTAATTATATTTTCTCTGGAGATTTGATCTGTTCTTTCATTTGGGCCATTTTTGTTGTTGTTGTTGTTGTTGTTGTTGTTGTCTTGGCACACCTGTTACATATAAGGGGTGGAACCTTAGATGTTCACTAGGGTGGGGCAACACTTGTCGCTGCATTGTGATGCTGTTCGGGAGGGGTCTGAGAGAGAACAATGCTGCTTGCTCTGCTATCTGCCAGTTTTCAGTCACTTCCTCTGCTACCCACAATCAAATAGGGCCCTTCCGGTGCTGATTCCCAGGTGGGCAGGTTTAGGTACATTCTAGGCCCCTGTGGGTCTCTCCCATGAACTCTCCTATGAACTCTCCTGTGAGGCTGGGAGTTTCTCCCACTGCCACCTCAACCTCCCGAGGTGTTTTCAGGCAGAGGTTTAAGGCTTTATTGCCTTTTGCTTGATCCCTGGGTTGCTTGGTCTGTCTCACTCCCCAGTTGTTCCTCCTGGTTTATCTGTACTCAAAGGTGGGGCCACTCAGTCCACCAGCCACTGCTTTGCTGCAAACCCCATCTGCCCGGCTGTCTCCACTCCTTCTAGCGGTCTGGATGAATGTTTCTTCTTCAACTTCTTGGTTGTCAGACTTCCCTACAGTTTTATTTTCTGTTAGTTCCGGTTGTTTTTTTATTTTTAAATTTGTTGTCCTTCTTTTGGTTGTACGAGAAGGCATAGTATGTCCACCTATGCCTCTATCTTGGCCAAAAATCAACTTAAACATTTTTGAACTATGAATTATGTATATGAAATTTGTAATGATTAACTTTGGTGAAAAGTTTCAACTTTGTAAAAATGGAAAAGGTCATTTAATTTTCTTCACCACTTTACCATCCCCCAGTCATTTCATTTCATGTAGAAGTGACCTTACCTTTATTTGTGTCTCAAATTTATCTGAGAAAACTACTGCCATCAAAATTATTGATTACCTATACATCTTTTCTTAACTCGTTGTAAGTCCCTCAAATTTGAGGAGTCATTATCCTCATCATCTAACTCAATATATGACAAAAGTAGCTGTTCAATGATGTTTGCTTAAAAATGAAAAAAGAGGGTAAGTATATCTTTTAATATGCAAGTAACTTATTTTTGCTGAAGTTTTTTATTTTACTTATTTCTTTAGGCCTTTTCTTAAAGTGCTTGATTAGTCATGCTGGAGTCCTTGATCACAGGTAGGAAGATGTTTGCAATATAATTTGAACTGATTTATTTTCTAACTTTACCCAATGATAAAAGTGTCCCACAACATTTATTAAGACTGAGAATATTGATAGATTCCTTTTTTTTACTTTTGTTTTTCTTTTTTTGTCCCTTTTTAATGGGTATTTAGTCACTTGTTGGGTTTCTTTTTTCTTTTTTTTTTTTTGTCCCTTTCACTTGATGTCAATTAGTTTTTTTATGGATTTATGTACAAATAATTTGTATTGTTCTCCACAAGTAGTGGTACTGATACTTCAAATAACTAGAGAATGTGCAGAAGGTTTTCTGATTGTCATACTATATGGGACTATAACTGGCATTCAGATTCCAGCGTCTCAGCGATCTTGTACTACATATGCCTCTCTTGTACATTGAAGAATCCCACTCTCCAAAAATGCCAACAACATCTCCTTAAAACATCTACAAGATCTTAAAATGGATACCAACATTTATTGCCTATCTATATTGTTCAAGTCATTGTGTTTGAACTGTGGAGATGGAGGAGGGCGCAAAAAATTTATTAAAGTGCTACTTTTCTTGTGGGGGTTTAAAATCCAGTTAGAAGATTACAGAGAACAAGGTAGCTACAAATATTATAATCAGTATGTTCAGATGATTTATCATTAACTTCATTATCTAGCTCACTCCACATTATGAAATGTCCCAGCCAATGAGTCAATGTAAATGATATGTGACAAAGGCATATAGCAAGAGGCACATGCTTTGAGGGACATCAAATCAATCACTAATATCATAGAAGATTTATTCAGAGTATGGGAGCATTTTACTTTTTGTATAGCTGTGCTGATTTCAAATAAGGTATGCTCAGGGATATTAGGTGCTTTGTTGCTGGCATTGGACAGTATGACAATGCAGATAAGTCTTAACTTTTTGGGTTATCACTTTTACTAGAAAGCAACTTTAAGAAAATTTTAGGTTAAAACAAACTTATACTTTGTATCTAGTTAGCCTACAAAATTTATATAAATTGTAAACATAAAGAAGGGAACTATGAAGACATTTAATTCTTATAACAGGGTGCTTGAAGTTATATTCCTGGACTCAGGGCTTTATATGTTTATTCATTCCTGTTGTAAAGGAGCATTAGGTGGAAAAGTTTAAGAACACTAGACTTAGCAGCCTTCTAATGAAGCAATTCACTGCCTCTAATAAATATATACCCAAGACTAGAAAAATGGTACAGTGAGTAGCAATGAGGCTTTTTAATATTTGTCAACACAATCCAAACTCTTTCATTACTTACATTCACTATTTCACCAAAAGAGTGTTGACAAATGGGTTAGAAAAAAAGAGATGAGATTGAACTATGTTCCTAAGATTTGTAGGCCTTCTCTGATTAGTCAGGGGAGCTTTGAAACAGACAATAATTTCAGTCCCAAAAATCACTTTTCCAAAGGAAATAGGTTTTCCTTTCAGTACAGGAACTTAAAACTATTTAAAATCAGTATGTTGCTAATGTCCATTAATAAGAAAGTTGTGAAGTCATAAAACTTAGGAAAAGAAGTAGCATCGAAGGAGACCTAGATAAATTGAGAGAATGTAGAATGTATATATAGCTTAGGTGATATAGATAAAAAAAAATTATAGATGAATTGCAAATGAATATGTAGTGGTTGTTATAATAATTGAAAAATGATGAATGAAATTGTCAATTACTCAAATATAATAAACGAATAAAGCACAAAAATTGTTCATCTACTACAATTTACTTTTCTTAAATACTACCTATTTTTCTAGAGATGAAAAGAATGACAAAGTGTTGATAATTTATAGGAAGTAATGATCTGCCAGTTTTACCTTATCATGAACAATTTAACATTGCTACAAATTTACTTCAGTTTTGTTATCTCTGGAATAAAAATAATACCTTTGTCCCCAGTTTTTTGGTGAGCAATAAATGAAAGAAGTAAATGCCAAACATAGTGTGCTCACAAGTAAATACGCAATAAACACGAGCTGTTATCAAGCAAGGATGTTGTGTAACTCATTATCTTTTTTGCTACTCTCTGTGAAGGAACACAATCTGCCTATTTCCATTGTCAGTGTTCATTCCGCTTCTCTAGAGTTTCCATATTTATTGCTACTTTGTACCTCGAGCAACTAGAAATCATTTATTTATCAAATTACTTAAATTAGGACTTTTGCAAGGTGCTGCTATTGTATAATTTAATGTTTTCAGTTTCTCTGTGTACTTACTTGTGCTTTGGATATTAAATACATCTGTAAAACATACCATTCAGCAGATAATTCTCAATGAACTATTATGATTCAAGCAGTAAAGTAGTCAATGGGAGGAAACAGGGACACAGGACCTAAAAGAGAATTTTTAAATAGTATAGCAATAATAAGAAATATGCACATTATGTTTAGGAGCAAAGAATTTCAGCACCTGTCTCAGCTTACATATCTGTGTAACATGGGAAGGGAGCAAGTTGCAGAGGTTTCTTGAAGAAACTGAATCTTACCGAGTGAAAAGGATTTAGGCTGGAGGTAGGGACACTATGTAATCGTGGGCTCATCCTCAGTATTGCCAAATCTAATTATTCCCTTCTCATCACCTACTATCACTCATACCAACAAATGAGTTACCTGCTGGACAATGGGGCTCACGTGTAACTCCTGTTACGTAGTTATATCGGATGTAAAGTAGGACACGTTATCAGATGCGCCTAGAAAGTTAAGCAATGTCTGCAATCTTGTCCTTCACCTGGAGGAGGGATAAGTCCTCTAGATGTGAAGTAGAAAATTTAAACAGGAAAGATACACATGGAAAGTAGAAAAACATTTTTGTTTTTCTTCCTCTTGTCTGTTAGTGACCCCTGCACCTCACTACTCTTACCTTCCATATCCCTTCCCTCTCTCCACTCTTCTCTTCCCTCTTCTTTTTCTTTTTTAAATTATCTTTCCCTTTTTCCTTTTTTTTGTTTCTGGTAAGAATCAAAATCCTTACTTGAGGGTCATGATTTTATGAGTTTGTCCAGATGGCAGAGCCTACTTTCCAGTATAAACATTAAAATGTATTAGTATTTGTTTGCTCAGCTTCCTTTGCAAACAAGGCACAGGCATGTGACCAAGCACGTGTGAACATGCCCATCAGATACACCATCCCAAAGTTCAAGCACGAATAGTGGAGGCAAAGGCATGGACACTGTGAGAATCTCTCCCAACAGCTGACACCAACAGCAGTGGTGGTGTCATTGAGTTTGGTGTTGTCTATGTCTACAAAAACAGGGGCATTTAATGTTCTGCAGCACAGGCTGACATTACTACAGATGTGGTCCTGGCTCTGCTTAGGTTTCCCTGAATTCTTGCCTATGTTTCAAGTTGTACTCAGCCATGTTTCTGGCAATCCAGTGAGCTTCCTAAAATTCTGTCCATCAATGTCTTTATGCTTAAAACAGAAGAGTAGTTTCAGTTGCTTAAAGATAAGAACCAAAAAAGATAAAAAAATTAGGGGTTCTTGGAAAGTTGTTGTTAACTTGCTATCTTCCCCATACAAGTATGTCAGGTATGGAAGGGGTCGCCCGGACTAGTTCTGCACGCTTTTGCCAGCTATCTGTCCCTGTCAGGTAGAGCTTCAAATGTGAATGTCTTTTAGACTTTTCTCTGAGTTCATGTGTATGTTGCTAACATTAACTTTTTAGTAGATCTTTTTTAAAGGTTCCATTCTACCGTATTTGTCCTAAAGAGGAACCAACAAAGGTAAACATATTTAATGTATTTAAAGTTTTATTCATGCCTGCCTTTCTAGTAGGAAGAATGGGAATTAGACTAAACACCACAGTTACTATTTATGGAATGCCTACTATTTGTGAAGTACTACAGAGTTACATGAATTAATATGATCTAACACTTAGAGAGCCCTATGAAGAGGGAACTACTATACCTGTTTTATTTTGATGGAACTGATAATTGAACATTTAAACAAAGTACATAAAACCAAATGTATATTAAATGGAAGAGGCACAATTTGAACCAAGAGCTACCTACCTTTGGAACCGAACTCTTAGTCAGTGGACTTACTGGGAAATGTCAGGCTCTTTGGCCATCATCACCCTCTAGTCAGATGACTCAGATTTCACAGCCAAACTCAGAATTATCTATTTATTTGTTTTAGGAAGCTATTCTATAATAGTGGGAAAACTATTTTGCCTTTTCTTAATAATACTACTTCATTCCAATGTTTTCAAAAAAGATAATAGGGAATGGAGTTTTTACTATCCAGGAAGATTATAATCTAGCCTCTTATAATCTAGCCTCAATAAATTGATTCTTTCTAGAGAATCAGAAATTATATAGTAATCGACAACTTTGTTCTAATGGTAGAAATTGAGACAAAGATAAAGCAAAACCAAAGCTAAGTGATGCATGGTATTGTAACACATATGTGTGTGTGTGTGTGTGTGTGTGTGTGCCTGAAATATCATTTGTAAACCACTGGTAACATACAGATATGCAGAAAGTCTTTACTTTCTGATGAAATGAACTCTATGACCACTAATACTGAAGAACTGTCAGAAACCAGTGAGGTGGTAACTGAAAAAAAATGTCACAGTACAGATGGACTCTTACAGTCATTTTCTTAAGGGGATACAAAAATATGAGGATTGAGTGAATTAAACAGATCCCAAAGGAATATTAGTCTCTCCATGTGAACATGTTTCTTTGTGATACACTTAGAAATATTAAACTCTCTGATAAAAAGAATACTAACCCATGACACTCTTGTCTATTTGACTTCTGGGAGGACATATCAGTGTGGCCCTCAGGGTAAATAAAGTTTGAAAAAGAAAGATAACTTTACTTCTACACTCACTTCACCAGATGTTACTGATGGATATTCAGACAGTGTATGAAAAGGACAGCAGGTAGGTTACAACATGACGGTTACCAATACAGGACGATGACAGCTCACCCTGTGCTCTGCTGAAGAGGTTGTTTCAAAACCTACTCCTCCAATTTAGGTTGTCACCTCCATGCAAAGTGATAGAAAACAAAGTGATTAATGGCTTGCTAAATAACTACTAAAATAAATTACAACTTGCAAAGACCAAAAGCAAGTAGCCACCTTCTTCATTAAACATTTTAAAGGAAAAGTATTTATGTGTATTATCATCAAGATTTAAATTCAAATCCAGCAAAATTTATTGAACATCTATTATGTATAAAAGGCTGTGCCAGCTACTAGCACTTATATATGTATTTCTTTAAACTATAGCTAGAGACATTGAAATTAAGAACAAACTAACAATAACCAGCCAGGAGGTGGGAAGGGATAATGAGGCAGAAAGGGGAAAGGGTTTTCAGGAACATGTGAAAAGAATACATGGACAACCAAAGGGGGTAGGATCAAAGGTGGGAAGTGGGGATGGCTGGGGTGCAAAGGAGGGATGAGGAATAAATGGAAACAACTGTACTTGAACAATAATTTAAAAAAAAAGTAAGTAACCAAAATGGAAGGGTTCATTAATCACATTTACCAGGTTACCTCCTTCTGCAGCACTGAGACTAGAGCAGTAGTCTACAGTTTTTATGGTTTTTGTAAATAAAGTTTTATTGGATCACAAAAAACTTCAAAGAGTACATATTTATTAATAATAAATTTGAGCATTAACACAGAATAGGCACAACCTTGGTTCTTCAAACTGATTTTAAGAGACAGTTTAATATAGTGAACAATAAACTTGGTTGAGGAAAGAACCAAATCCACACTGTGAAACATATAACTAGGTAGTTTATTAAATAGTTAAATTAAATACAGGCAATTGAAAATATGTAATAAATTAATAGTTAACCATAAACCTCTTCTCACTCTTCTGCCAGTTCTGCCCTTAGTTTTTACAGAAATTTGTGTACAGTAGGCAATGGTGGAGGGATGACTCTTGTTGAATGTGCTCACACTCAGCCAGTGCCCAAAGCCATAAGCCCTCTGCTTCTGAACACCTTCTGAGAACACCCTTTGCTTTCTACTTTGGTTTCAGAAGGGTGAAGAACATATTTTAGCCTGAATAGTTCTAGGAAATGACCTCAAATGTACTCAAAGTATTATTTCCGCATGTTTGTTTTATATACTTTCAGCTGTATACTAGCGACAGCACAGGGGCTTTCTTGCTTAACTGCGTCCAGGACAGCCGCATGTGGGCGAGCACAGCAGTTGCTAATGTATCATGTTAAAAGTTGCCAATTTAAGTACTTCAAATAGTTTATGAGGTTTGTGAAAAGAAAGAACAGGCAATTTAGATGTTGCAAAAAGGGCAGTAGAATATAGCTGCAAATAACAACTAAGGGAATGGTTTGAGGTGTCATGGAGAGAATAGATACGAGTGTTCTGATTCTTTTTGAATTGAATTTATTGGGATACCATTGGTTAATAAATTTATATAGGTTTCAAGTATACAATCCTATAATACATCATCTATAAACTGCATTGTGAGTTTACCACCCCAAATTATCTCCTTTTGTCACCATTTATTCTCCCATTTACCCTCTTCTATATTTCTATACGTCCCACCCTTCTTTCCCTCTGGTAATCACTATACAGCTATCTGTGAATGAGGATAGTTTATTTTTTTGCTTAATACCTTCATCTTTTTCACCCAGCCCATCAACTCCCCTACCCTCTGACAGCTGTGAATCTGTTATATGTATGTATGAGTCTCTTTCTATTTTGTTTGTTAGGGTTTCTTTTTTCATTAGATTCCACACATAATTAAATAATATGGTATCTGTCTTTCTCTGACTGGCATATAAGCATAATATTCTCCAGGCCCATCCACATTGTCAAAAAGGTAAGATTTCCTTCCTTTTTTATAGCCAAGTATGTTCCATTGTGTAAATATACCACAGCTTTTTATCTACTCATACAGTAATGAGCATTTGGGCAGCTCAGAAATCTTGACTACTGTAAATAACACTGCAATGAACATAGGGGACCTTACATTTTTTAGATCAGTATGTCTGGTATCATCAGAAATATTCCCAGAATTGGAACCACTGGGTCATAAGCAGTTCCATTTATAATTTTTTGAGGAAATTCCATACTGTTTTCCGAAGTGGCTGCACCAGTCTGCATTCTTGCCAACAGTGCACTAGGGTTCCCTTTTCACTACATCCTAGCCAACATTTGTTGTTTGTTGATTTAATTGGTGACATCCACTTTGAAAGGTTTGAAGTGACATGTCACTGTGGTTTTAGTTTGCATTTCCCTCAGGATTAGTGGCATTGAGCATTTTTTCATATGTCTATTGGCCATCTACTTGTCCTCTTTGAGGAAGTGTCTATTTAGGTTCTTTGCCTACTTTTAATTGAATTATTTGTTGTTGTTTTAATTGGTGTGAGTTGTATAAGTTCTTTATAAATTTTAGATGTTAACCCCTTACCAGGTGTCTCCTTGGTAAATATGTTCTCCCACTCAGGGGCTTGTCTTTTGATTTCGTTGATGCTTTTCTTTGCTACACAAAAACTTTTTAATTTGATGTAGTACTATTTCTTTATTTTTTTCTTTTGTTCCCCTTCCATTAAGAGATATATGAGAAATAATATTGCTACAAGAAATGTCAGAGATTTTTACTGCCTGTTTCCTTCTAGGATGTTATGGTTTTGAATTTTACATTTAAGTCTTTTATCCATTTTCAGCTTATTCTTGTGTATGGTATAAAAAGATGATTTAGTTCATTTTTTTGCATGTAACTGTCCAATTTACCCAACACCACTTATTAAAGTGATTCCCTTTATCCCACTGTATGTTCCAGCATTCATTGTAAAATATTAATTGACCATAAAGGAGTGACTTTATTTCTGAGTACCCTACTTTGTTCCATTGATCTATATGTCTATTTTTATGCCAGTACCTTGCCATTTTGATGACTATGGCCTTGTAGTTTATGTCAAGTAGCGTATTTCTCCAAATGTTACATTCTTGGTTAAATTTATTCCTAGATATTTTGATGCAATTTAAAGTAGAATTTCTTACTTTTCTCTTTCTGAGAGTTAATTGTTGATATATAAAAATGTAACTGATCTCTGGATATTTATGTTTTATCCTGATACTTTATGGAATTCATTTATCAGTTTTGTGTGTTTATGTGTGGAATCTTTAGGGTTCTCTTTATATAGTATCATGCCATCTACAAATAATGACTGTTTTACTTCTTCCTTTCCAATTTGGTTAACTTTAATATTTTCTTCTTGTCTGATTGCTGTGGCTATGTTTTTCAATACTATGTTGAATAAGAATGGTGAAAGCACACATCCCCATCTTGTTCCTGATCTTGAGAGAAATGCTTTTAGTTTTTACCCATTCAATATGTTGTTAGCAGTGGGTTTTTCATATACAGCCTTTTTATGTGGAGGTATATTCTGTCCATTACCATTTTGCTGAGAGTATTTATCATAAATGAGTGCTGTATTATATAAAATGCTTTTTCTATATCTATCCATATGATCATGTGATGTTTATCTTTCATTTTGTTTATGTGGTTCACCACATTTGTTGATTTGTTGCTATTGCACCAAATTTGCATCTTCAGAATAAATTTCACTTTATCATGGTGTATGATCTTTTTAATGCATTGTTGGGTCTAGTGTCCTAATATTTTCTTGAGGATTTTATCATTTATTTTCATCAGAGATACTGCCCAATAATTTTCTTTCTTTGTAGTGTCTTTATTTGGTTGTGGAATTAGAATCATGCTGACCTTGTAAAATAAGCTTGAGAGTCTTCCCTCCTCTTGAATTTTTTGGAATAGTTTGCAAAGGATAGGTGTTAGTTCTTCTTCAAACGTTTGATAAAATTTGCCTGTAAAGCCATTTGGTTTAGGGCTTTGGTTAAAGCTTTTTGATTAATGATTCAATTTTATTAGTTGTAATCAGCCTTTTCAGGTTTTCATTCCCTCTTGATTCAATTTTGGAAGATTTTATGTTTCTACATATTTATTCATTTTGTCCAGATTGTCCAATTTGTTGACATGTAGTTGTTCGTAATATTTTCTTACTATCTTTTGTATTATTCTGGTGTTAGTTGTTACTTCTCCTCTTCCATTTCTGATTTTATTTATCATGGCCTCTCTCTTTTTTCTAGCGGAGTCTGGTTAAAGGTTCGTCAATTTTGTTAATCTTTTCAAAAAACAAACTCCTGGATTTATTGATCTTTTGAATTGAATTTTTTGGCCCTATATCATTTATTTCTGCTCTGCTCCTTATTATTTCTCTTCTACTCACTTTGGGCTTTGTTGTTTCTTTCTAGTTACTTTAAGTGTAAAGTTATATTGTTTCTTTGAGATTTTTGTTTGTTTGTTTCTTGAGGTAGGCCTGTAATGCTATGAATTCTATGAATTCTCTCTTGGGACTTTTCTGTGTCCCTTAGATTTTGGGTTGTTATATCCTCATTTTTATTTGTTCTAAGGTATTTTTTTTTAAAGGTTGGAGTGTTAACTCATTTATTATTTAGTGACATATTATTTAGCCCCTAAGTCTTTGTGTGTTTTTCAGGGGTTTTTTTTGTTTGTTTGTTTGTTTGTTTGTTTATTGTGATTGGTTTCTATTTTCATATCATTATGATCAGAAAAGATGCTTTATATGATTTCAATCTTCTTAAATTTATTGTGAACTTGTTTTGTGTCCTAATGTGCGATCTATCCTAGGAAATGTTCCATGTGCAATTGAAAAGAATATATATTCAGCTGCTATGGGGTAAAATGCTTAATCAAATCCATTTGATCCAGTGTATCATTTAAGACTGCTATTTCCTTGTTGATTGTTTCTCTGGAAGATCTAGGCATTTATGTCAGCAGGATGTTAAAATCCCCTGCTATGACTGATTACTGTGGATCTCTCACTTAATGTCCACCAAGATTTACTTTATATGTTTAGGTGCTCCTATGTAGGGTGCACAAATGTCTACAAGGTTCATGTCTTGTCATCCCTTTATCGTCATGTCATGTTCTTGTCTCTTATCCCAAGCTTTATTTAAAGTCTTTTGTGTGTTATAAGTATTGCTACTACAGCTTTTTTCATTTATTTGCAAGGAATATTTTTCCATCCCTTTGCATTTATTCTGTGTATCTTTCATTCTGAGATGAATCTCTTGTAAACAGCATATACATGGGCATTTTTTTTCTCACCCATTCAACTACCCTATGTCTTTTGATTAGACCATTTAATCCATTTACTTTTAAGCGATTATTGATAGGTATGTATTTATTGTCATGATATTCTTTAAAACCCTGTTTCTCTGTTCTTCTTCTTCTCCCTCTCCTCTCCTCTCCTCTCCCCTCCCCTCCACTCCCCTCCCCTCTCCTTTCTTCTTCTTCTTCTTCTTCTTCTTCTTCTTCTTCTTCTTCTTCTTCCTACTCCTCCTCCTCCTCCTCCTCCTCCTCCGCCTCCTCTCTTCTACAAATCCTTGTAAGATTTTTTGTATACTTGTTTGGTGGTGATGAACTTCTCTAGGGTTTTCTTATCTAGAAAGCTGTTTATCTGGCCATCAACTTTAAATGATAATTTTGTTGTGTAGAGTACTCTTGGTTGTAGGTTCTTGCTTTTCATCTCTTTGGATATTTCATGCCAGTCCCTTTGGTATCAAATGTTTCTGTTGAAAAATCAGATGACAGTCCTACGGGACCTCCCCTGTAGGTAACTAAGTGTCTTTCTTTTGCTGCTTTTAAGATTACCTCTTTGTCTTTAACCTTTGACATCTTAATTATACCTTGGTGTGAGGCTCTTTGGATTCATCTTGTTTGGGACTTTCTGCACTTCCTGGACTTCTGTGTCTTTTCTCCTTCTCCCTGTTATGGAAATTTTTCAGTCATTATTTCTTCAAATAGGTTCTTGATCCCTTGTTCTCTCTTTTCTCTTTCTTGTAGCCCTACGATGCAGTTGTTGTTACACTTCATGTTGTTTCAAAGTTCCCTTAAACGATCTTCATTTTTAATTCTTTTGTTTGTTTATTTGTTTGTTTTTGCACTCTGATTGGATGTGTTTTGTTACCTTGTTTTCCAAATTGCTGATTTGATTCTCTGTTTCATCCAACTGACTGTTTATTCTTTCTGGTGTATTCTTCTTTAGATATATTATATTCTTCATTTCTGACTACTCTTTTTATATGATTTCAATGTACTTTTTTATGCTGTTGAAGTTCTCACTAAGTTCTTTGAGCATCCTTACAACCAATTTTTTTAAACTCTGTATCTGGTAAATTTCTTGTCTCCATTTAGTTTTTTCTCTGGAGATTTCACTTTTTTTTTTTTTTTATTTAGAGAATACCTCTTTCTCCTCCCATTTTGGCTGCTTTTTTGTGGAGTTTTTTGGTATATATTAGGTAGATCTTCTCCATCTCCCGGTATTGATTAGTTGGCCTTATAGGTGTTCTATGGAACACTGGGGCTCAGTGGCCCTAATCAGCTTAGCTGGGTACTCCAGGAATATTCCTCATGTGGGTAATGTGAGCCATCCTGTTGTAATTGAGTTTTGATTATATTGCCCCATTTGTGTGTGAGGTGAACCCTCAGGCTTGCTGACTATGAGAATTGACCCCAACCACAGTGTATGATCTGCTATATAGGTGCTGACCACCCTCTGCTGGGCCTTGGTGTGCATGGGAAGGACCAAGCTATACACCAAAGCCAGCTTTTACCAGCACTGAGCCTGGAGGCAGGTCAGCAAATGGCTCAAGGGACTGCAAGATATACCTCCAACTGTCTCTACCTACTGACTGTCTGTTAGGCTTAGTGCATGGAAGAGCCTCTGGCAGTACTCAGGTTGCATGAGATAGGTTCTCAGTGTGTTACCAGGCAGGGATGAGTGGTGAGTACCTGACTTATAGAGATTCAAACTTGGTGTCAGTACTGGGTCTAAGGTTACTCAGCAAAAGTCCCAGGTTATATCAAATCTAGCTGCACCCCACTGGGTACCCACAGGTCTTTGTGGTGGGACAGTCTCAGGGAGTCATCAGTGTGAGGTCAGCAGAGTTTATCAGGGCTGAATGAAGGGAAGGCTCTGTACCAGTCAAGGGCATGGAAGGTAAAAAATTATGCTTGTCTTAGAGCCAGAAAAGTCAATCTGTTTTCAGATTCTTCCAGAGCCCAAGCTCATCAAGGCTCTGCATCATCAGAGTGCGACTAGTGGATCTCCTGTGAGGGAGAGTCATCATTTAAATTTGGGGAAAGATGATGGGAGTGTTCCTTGTCCCACAACCACACAACTCAATCCATCTCTAATTCTACCCATACATCTTGGGGAGACTGTCTTGGGCAGGGCAGGGCTACCTGAAGTCAAGAGTTCAGATGGTGGGGTAAGTAGATCTCCTGTGAGGGAGAGACACCAATCATCTTTTGTGGGGAAGATGGCCCCTGCCTCCAAGCCACACCAAAGTGACTGACCCCTCTGAATCTGCTCAGACCTTTATACCAGCCCAAGCAGCTGAATCCTTAGCAGGGAGTGAGGTTCACATGGAGAGGGTGACAGGGAGTACAGAAGGTGGAACTATTGCATTCCCCCAGGCTGATGCTTCAGAAGGGGAGTCCTCCACCCATGAAAGATTGCATCTGAGGTGTGGGGGAGTGACTAAGCACAACAATCCTGGTGGTTGTCTTTTCACCTCTCTTCCTAGAGCCACAAACCACAGTCCTTCTTTATCTGACTGTATTCTGATCTGTCCTTCCTCTGCTAAAGCCCAAGGTGAATGGCTGCAAATAAGATTTTGTGTATTGGTCCTTTAAGAGCAAGTGTGTGTCTCCAGCAGACTCTGGTCTCTTCCTGGCAGATAGAATCCCTGATGATTTTCACCTCTGGATGTTACAGGGACACCTCTTCCCAGCTCTGGTGTTCTGGGCTGAGGAGTTGTTATGGGGTTGAGACCTCACACTCATTAGGGGGAAACTTTGCAGGTGAGATATCTTCTGGAATCTCAGCTGCCATCCTTGAGAGTGGGGTCAGCCCTTTTTACATCTCTGCCCTTTGTAGCAATCTCAACATGGCATCTTCTGTAAATCTTTGGTTATAAGACTTCTGTTCAGCTAGTCTCCAGTTGATTGGTTATTCATGTCAGCAGCTGAGCACATCTCTCATGTACTCCACCACCATGCTAGATCTCTAGATGTGTGTGTTTTGATTCTTCAAGTTTTATCATTTCAATTAGGGCTGGCCTAGTTCAAATGTATCTTTGGATACAGTTTTAGAATTTTACGAAAGAGCTTGAGAACTTTTGCCCATCTGTCCTCATTCCCATATGGGAAAGTATTCCCTTTCAAATGAAACTAGGGAGGTTGGCAAATAGTGTCTATATGTGTCAGTTGAGTACATCAGACAGATGGCAAATTTTGTCTGGCTGTCTAAATTTACTTTGTTCTTAACAAAGAGGCTTCCTTTCGGCCAAGATAGGATGTAAACTCTTGAAGATCTGGCAAAGTGATGGCATAATCTGCAATTTTTAAAAAATGCTCTGGATGGTATGGCTCAGTGGATCAGTTGGTTAGGGCATCATCCGTAAACTAAAGGGTTGAGGGTTTGATTCCCGGTAAGGGCACATGCTTAGGTTGTGAATTCGGTCCCAGTCAGGGCATGTGCCAAAAGTTACCAATTGATGTTTCTCTCTCACATCAATGTTTCTCTTGCTCTCTCTCTCTCTCTCTCCCCCACCCTTCCTCTCCCTCTAAAATCAATAAACATGTCCTTGGTTGAGGATATAAATAAATAAATGAATGAAATGAATAAATAAATTAAATAATTAATTAAAATAATTAGTTTTCATCTAGATGTCAATGGCTTTTATTTAAACAAGTAGTGATGTTTCCCTTCTCTTGAAAAATTAAACATTTTAATACTTAGGTGTTGCTGTCCTATGGTTCCACATCTAAATCTTCCTAACACTTTATTGTTTTCCCAGCCTTGAATATTTGGCCAGTTCCCATTTATCATTAGACTGTTTTTCTCTATACTAGTTTAGAAGAAAATAAAACATACCTTGTACTCATGCCTCTATCAAATGTGAGAAAGTAAAAAATAGACCACGGCAGCTATAATTTACACAGGCTGTGGTAATTGATGTTGCAACTTAAAAAAAATACATTATTTTGTGTGTGTGTATTATGATCCATCAATTTTGCGTATCATTATATTCACCACAAGGGCTGAAACTGTTTTTTTTTTTTTTTTCATTTTTGTTGTTCCAATATCTATTCTAGTTCTGGGTATTAATTAAACACTAGATTAAATTTAGTGAGTGAATACTTAGTAATTGTGAAATTAGAGCATGAGGGGAATGATTTTTAAGGGCTTACAATCTTAAGTAAGTTTCATTGCAATGTTTTCTACTGACTTTAGGACTTCATTCAAGTAGATGTTAAGTATTTATCCTTGGATGGGCCAAGAATGAAATTAGGGAGGAAATCAAAAAGTTTCTGGAAACAAACAATAATGAACTCACATTGACCCAAAACTTATGGGACACAGCAAAGGCAGTCCTCAGAGGGAAGCTTAAAGCGATACAGGCCTATCTAAAAAAGACAGAAACATCTCAAACAAACAACCTAACCCTACACCTACAAGAACTCGAGGAACAACAACAAAGACAGCCCAGAGCAAGTAGAAGCAAAGAAATAACCAAGATCAGAGCAGAATTAAATGACATAGAGACTAAAAGTACAATCCTAAAGATCAATGAATCCAGGAGTTGGTTCTTTGAAAAGATCAACAAAATCGACAAACCTTTAAGCAGGCTCATCAAGAAAAAAAGAGAGAGGACTCAAATAAACACAATCAGAAATGAAAGAGGAGAGATTACAACTGACACTACAGAAATACAAAGGATTGTAAGAAATTACTATGAAGAACTGTATGCCAAGAAATTTGAAAATCTAGGTGAAATGGACAGGTTTCTAGAAAAATATAATCTTCCAAAACTCAATGAAGAAGAAACAGAAAGCCTGAACAGACCAATAACAGCTGGTGAAATTGAATCAGTAATCAAAACACTCCCGACACACAAAAGTCCTGGACCAGATGGCTTCACAGGAGAATTCTACAAAACATTTAAGGAAGAGCTAACCCCTATTCTCCACAGACTATTCCAAAAAATCCAAAATGATGGAAGACTCCCAAACTCTTTTTATGAAGCCAGCATCATCCTAATCCCAAAACCAGATAAAGACACAACAAAGAAGGAGAACTTCAGGCCAATATCACTGATGAACATAGATGCTAAAATCCTCAACAAAATATTGGCAAACTGCATCCAACAACACATTAAAAAGATCATACACCATGACCAAGTGGGATTTACCCCAGGGATGCAAAGATGGTTCAACATTCGCAAATCAGTAAATGTAATTCATCACATAAACAAAAGCAAAGACAAAAATCACATGATCGTATCAATAGATGCGGAAAAAGCATTTGATAAAGTACAGCACCCACTTATGATAAAAACACTCAGCAAAGTGGGAATAGAGGGAGCATTCCTCAACATAATAAAGGCTATATATGAGAAACCTACAGCCAGCATCATACTCAACGGGCAAAAACTAAATTCTTTTCCACTAAAATTAGGAACAAGACAAGGCTGTCCATTTTCACCACTTCTATTCAATATAGTATTGGAAGTATTAGCCACAGCAATTAGACAAGAAAAGGAAATAAAAGGCATCCAACTTGGAAAGGAGGAAACAAAATTATCATTGTTTGCAGATGACATGATAGTATACATAGAAAATCCTATAGTCGCGGCCAAAAAACTGTTCGACCTAATAAATGAATTTGGCCAAACAGCCGGATACAAAGTCAATATCCAGAAATCAAAGGCATTTTTGTATACCAACAATGAAACAACAGAAGCAGAAATCAAGACAAAAATCCCCTTCGATATAGCAAAAAGAAAAATAAAGTGCCTAGGAATAAACCTAACCAAGGAGGTAAAAGACCTGTATGCAGAAAACTACACAACACTGAAGAAAGAAATCAAGGAAGACAGAAATAAATGGAAACACACACCATGTTCATAGATCGGAAGAATTAACATCATCAAAATGTCCATACTTTCCAAAGCAATCTACAGATTCAATGCAATACCTATTAAAGTACCAATGGCATATTTCACAGATATAAAACTCTTCAAAAATTTATATGGAACAATAAACGACCCAGAATAGCGGCAGCAATCTTGAGAAAGAAGAGCAAAGCAGGAGGGATCACAATACCTGATACCAAAATGTATTACAAGGCCACTGTAATCAAAACAGCGTGGTACTGGCATAAAAACAGGCACGTGGACCAGTGGAATAGAACGGAGAGCTCAGAAATAAACCCTAGTCTCTACAGTCAAGTAATATTCGACAAAGAGGGCAGCAACATAAAATGGAGTAAAAATAGCCTCTTCAACAAGTGGTGTTGGGAGAACTGGACAGCTTCGTGCAAGAAAATGAAACTCAAGCACCAATTTACACCATACACAAAAATAAATTCAAGGTGGATAAAAGATTTAAACATAAGCCGTAACACCATTAAAGTCCTAGAGGAGAACATAGACAGGAAAATCTCAGATATTCCATGCAGCAACATTTTTACTGATATGTCCCCTAAAGCAAGAGACATAAAGGAAAGAATAAACAAATGGGATCTCATCAAAATAAAAAGCTTCTGCATGGCCAAGGAAAACAATATTAAAATAAAAAGAGAACCGACTGTGTGGGAAAACATATTTGCCAATGATACCTCAGATAAGGGTTTAATCTCCAAAATATACAAAGAACTTACACGACTCCACTCTAAGAAGACAAGCAACCCAATTAAAAAATGGGCAAAGGACTTGGGCAGACACTTCTCCAAGGAGGACATACAGAGGATCCAAAGACACATGAAAAGATGCTGGATATTGCTAGCTATCAGAGAGATGCAAATTAAAACCACAATGAGATACCACTTGACACCAGTCAGAATGGCCCTCATAAACAAAGTAACAAACAGCAAGTGTTGGAGAGGTTATGGAGAAAAGGGGACCCTAGTGCACTGCTGGTGGGAGTGCAGACTGGTACAACCACTATGGAAAACAGTATGGAATTTTCTAAAAAAACTAAAAATGGATATACCGTCTGACCCAGCAATTCCACTGCTAGGATTATATCCTAAGAATCCTGAAAGACCAGTCCAAAAGAACCTATGCACCCCTATGTTTATAGCAGCACAATTTACAATAGCCAAGTGTTGGAAGCAACCTAGATGCCCATCAGTAAATGAATGGATCAAAAAACTGTGGTACATTTACATAATGGAATTCTATGCAGCAGAAAGAAAGAAGGAGCACCTACCCTTTGCAACAGCGTGGATGGAACTTGAGAGTATAATGCTAATCGAAATAAGCCAGGCAGTGAAAGACAAATACCATATGTTCTCACCTTTACCAGGAAGCTAATCAACAAAACAAACAAACAAGCATAATATAACCAAAGACATGCAAATTGAGAACAGGCTGAAAGTCACCAGAGGGGAGAGGGGAGGGAATTTCAGGGGAAAAGGGGAAGGATTTACAGGAACAAGTATAAAGGACACATGGACAAAAACTATGGCGGGGGGTGGAAATGGGAGGGAGGTGGGGAGGGCTGGTGTGGTGGGTTGGGGTGAGAATAAAGGACAGAAAACTACAAGATCAACAATTAAAAATTTAAAAAAAGTATTTATCCTTGGGATAGTAGTAGTGGAAGAACTAATTCATTTAATGAATTTTATTTCACTAATTAATTTAATATTTTTATTTTCTATGTCATAGTTTCTATCATCAAACATTTTTTAATGACAAATTATTTCTTTAGAATAAAGGACAATGCTCTCAAGTAACTTGTATGCATGGATCGGAGCAGAGCTGAAACATGGTGATGAATAACAACTTAGCCCAGTATCCCAGTGATGGGAGGGAGGTCATTAAGAGATACAGAGTCAGTTAAGAAAGCCAGAGTACAAAAAGGAAGTGAAAATATTAGGGAAAATGATTTACAGTTGCTTTCCAGTAGACTAGGCCCTAGGAAAATTTTAAGGTTCAACTCAGCATTTTGTGTGTGTGTGTGTGTGTGTAGATTTAGTTATAACTGTGCCATATATAAAGTATGTCTGGAGAAAAGTCCAACCATTGTTAATATAATGAGAATGGTTTGCACAGCATTGATGTGACCTGGTAGCCAAGGAGAATGGACAGGAATGCTCATGTGTAAACAATGATGACTTCACTGTACTAGTCAGTGGGGGCAGGAGAGGCTGTTGAGTGAGCATGTGTCCTGTGTGGCCCATGCATTCAAAATGACTGAATGAGTAAAGCAATGAATTTTCGTCATCAAATTTTGCATTAAGCTTGAACATTCCTCCACAGAAACTATTCAGATGATTCAGAAGGCTGCAACTATGGGTAACTAGTGATTTGCAGCTTCATCATGACATGCCTGCTCATCCATTACATCTCGTGCGAGTTTTTTTTTGCAAACTATCAAAGCACCCAGGTGACTCAGCCCCCCTACAGCCCAGATTTGGTACCCTGCAACTTATGGCTTTTCCCAAAACTAAAATCACATTTGGAAGTATAGAGATTTAAGGTGGTCCATGAGACTCAAGAAAATACAACCGACCAACTGATGGCGATTGGGAGAACTGTGTGAAGTCCCAAGGTGCCTACTTTAAGAGACACTGAGGTGTCATTGTCCTATGTACAGTGTTTTTTGTATCTTGTATCTCCTTCAATTAATGTCTCTATTTTTCATAATACATGACTAGATACATTTTGGACAGATATTGTATATGTGTACAAAATCTTAAAGGTATTTCTCTAATATAAACTTAATCTAGAAAATTAAATGTAAGTAAATTTAAGACATATTTTCTATGGTGTAACTTTGATTAGACTGGTATGAAAAGGATTTTTTCTGAACTTATGAAAAATACTGATTTCTGTTAGAGTGAAAGATATTCTGATTTGATCAGGCACACATTTATTAAATATTGCATATGGTAATGGTTACAAATAACTAATATTACCCATATTATATTTATTAATATTACTTTTTATTATTAATGAATATTTCCATGTTTCTCCACATATTCATGAAATATCTTGTTGTAAAGGGTTTTTATGTATCTCTTATTTAATAATATTTACATTAATTTCAGAAATTCTATAATAGTTCATAGTGATATGCACACTTTTTAAGACTTGTCGTTCACTAATTATCTTGTTTTCAAATATAAGAAGAAAATACAGAACTATGTTGTGCTTCAGTTCCTTTACAGCAGCCCTCATTCACAAATGGTCTGGTACCTTCACTTCAACAATGTCTTGCTTCTGTAGAGCTGACAGAAACCTCAGATAATGAAATGTCCAAACAAAAACATTCACTGACACAAATGACATGTTTAGAAACACCACAAATAGGATTTCCACAAAATAAGAGTATGTATAAATAAATACTTTGTACACACATACATAAGGTCTTTTAAACAAATTATATATTTATGACAATGAGTTATGAAAATTCTATATTTATTTTACAGCCCAGTGGTAAAATAGGAGCTTCTGAGTTAGAAGATCTGGATAGTAATGGACCTGCCATTTGCTGAGATCTGTGAGAAGACTACACTGTTTTGTGAGCCCTCAAACTGTAGGCATTAAACTAAATCCTTTAAACAAGTTTGTGGCAAGGTACCTGTGATCTGGTATTGCAAATGTACATAGTAGTTTATTTAGCTATTTTAGTTTTTAGTATATAGAATCTACTTAAGAACAAAATTCCATCTGATTTTAAAGATTTCCAGTTTCTTAAATGCACTTTATAAAGGTCAATGTGCCTTTGCAAAAATAAAAAGTTTTTTTTTTTAAACTCACTCTTAATTCATAGTTTCAGAGACTAATTGTGATGCTAAAATGTTTCTGACTTTATATTATGTGAGTGCTTAACTGATACTCACCAGCTATTTCTGTGAATTGGTTCCTTCTTTTAAGATAGCATCCTGAGCCTGGCTGGTGTAGCTCAGTGGACTGAGCGTGGGCCTGCAAACCAAAGGATCTCGGTTCGATTCCCAGTCAGGGCACATGCCTGGGTTGCAGGCCAGTTCCCAGCAGGGGACACACGAGAGGCAACCATACATGGTTGAAAGAGAGAAAGATATTTCTCTCCCCATCCCTCTCTCCTACCCTTCCCCTCTAAAGATAAATAAATAAAAAACTTAAAAAAAAAAAGATAGCATCCTGACATGAAGGATGTTTATGGTTCCTCATTTTTTGTATTTACATCTCACCTGAAAAATTAAGGAGGCCCCAATATGTTCATGTGTAGGAGACAGTTCTGTGTGGTGTGGGCCCAGACAGGACCCACACCCACAAATAGGTTCTCCCTTGGGGAATCAGGCCTGCAAGTACCTAGGCTACACTGAGACTTGCTTTCGCTAAAACTCTCTCACCCTGAATTGAGGCATCAAGTGCTTACTGTAACTTCCTAAGTCTGTCCTAAACCTCCCCAGTATGGAGTATAAATGGTTCAACCACTTTTCCTTTTGCATTTGCAAATATCCTTCTTCTGTGATGTGATTAGCAGCATCATCTCCTTTGTTTTCTGTAAAAGGTAACCGCCTAAAGCAAACTTGTGCATAGTAAATGAGGACCATCATGTAATGTGCCCAGAAAAGCAATAAAAAGTTGTCAAGGCAAGGGCTGAGACTTTTTCTCCTCTTGAGAGAGAAGCCATGCCATCCTTTTTCTCCACAGGACTCAGAAATCTGTGTGAATTTCTCGTATCTCATCCACAATGTCATGGACCCCATGAGCCGGGGTCTGCAACATTCATGGACATTCTCTTCATGTCAAAAAGACCAATAGGCAATACTTCCTTATCCTCCATTAATGAGACTTAAATTGGAATATATTCTTCAATACATCTGAAACCAAAATCTATGAGTTACCCATACCATTATATGACTATAAAGTGTGTGTTATTTAATTACAAATATACGTGTGTATCTGTGGGTATAAATATATAACTATAATGTTATATATAGCTCTAATAACAGACATTTTAGGTACCTAAACATTGGTCAAATTGAAACAAAAGTAATGTAAGTCTACATTGAAAAATGTTATGTAATAAATGTAATTATTTAGCATAACTATGATGTAGTTATATATAAATTATATACTAATATTTAAAATAATTATATATTCAATCATTTAAGGAGGTATAAGTTAATAATGAGGCTCCCTGGGTATTTCAGTTGTTTACTGTACATAGATATTATTAAATACACCAAAGATAAAAAGTCTCAATTGATTTCTTGCTGAAACTATATTTTTAATAGCAAATTAACTTAAAATCCTTGACATTAATTTTTTATCTGTTAAAATGGGCATATATCATTTTTCAGAGAGTTGTTGAAAGGATTAAATTAGGTTACCTAAGTATAAAACTGGGCAAATTACTTTGTTTAGTAATAATACCAACAAAATTAAAAAATGTGTTAGGATATATGTACAAATGTGTTGAGAATGACTCATCTCTTACTCTAAACCATTGCCTTCAGTTACTTTTGTGAAATAAAATATCTGAAAAATTTCCATTGTAACCTAACACAAAACCTAAAATAAATTCAGTTATCTTTCTTTACAATTTCTGAGTTGATAGATATTTGATTCATATGATTAAAGTAACTAGTCATGTGCCCATAATTCATTTTTTCAGTCTGTGCTGAAAAGTAGTCAAAAAATTTTATTTTACATCCGATCATAAATTGGTGGATCCTGCAATTATGTTGCTTTTTAAATCTGTAACATAATAGATGTTTTATTAGAATATCAAATATTTTATAAATGTAATATATTTTGATGTTGTTAAAATGTCATATTATCCATTATATTCAATTACAAAAGAATTTGGCTCTTGCACAATACATGTGTCCTTGTAGGATGTGATTAATGCCTGCTATTTCTAGGGGTGTAATTTTGGGAGCAATTTTCCACAGAACTGCTTAAACTTTTACCTTTTAAAATTGAAATAATTTGGCACAATATTCATTTAACCAAATTACTATGCTAATAGCAATCCTTCCTCCTAAATAGTTTTCAAAGATATAGTGGATATATGCCTCTCACCCGCTTCTAGTATTTACGCCTTGACCTAAGACTCTCTTTCTGTGCAGAGGGCCTGCAATGCAACACCTGCTGGTACTGGCCTTTATCTATAGCCCCGAAAGCTGCTAACATGGATGGAAACCTAATTACAGGCAATTTCCTCAAGGAGAAGGACAACTCTTAAAGGTTATTATTCAATTCTTCTTTTAACCAACCAATGCAAATAAAAGGAGCAAGTCATTTGTTTTTCCATTAAAATTATTAGGAGGATACTATGTATAAGATACTAACAGGTGAATCATATTCAAATACTCAATGTTAAAACTATCTTCAAGCCAAATGGATTAGGGGAAAAGTTTCTGCAGGGTGGCAAGAGTGGGAAAAAGTATTATGAGTGCTAGAGTCAGGGAAATTAAGGAACTGTTGACAGGAAATGACATTAAAACTATGTGTCTAAGCAAAGTCATAAGGCTGAGACAATTGTGAATGATTCTAATAGAGGATGTTTCAGGAAGTCATGAAATTGCTTGAATTCAAGGAGAGAACTTGAAGAAATAAAAGCAATTGAGGAATATATTATGGGAAAAGATAATTAGGTGTTTGGAAGAATAAAATGAAAACAAAAATTAACACAATAAAGAGTTAGAATATCTGAGAGAACACATTTTCTCAAAAGTAAAATGAAGAAGAAAAGAAGACCGTTGGTTCCGAGAAGTAAGCAGAGTGAAAGGAAGGGACAGAATGCTTGTCTTTTGCATTCATAGACAAAAACCTAAATATTGTTGGGGAGAGTACAATCTCACTGAGAATCTCTTGAAAGTTTGACTTTCTCCCTAGAAAAATACAAATGCTTTGTACAAAACCTCTACATCATATCTCAAATGATTCATGAATTTTGTAAAGTTTATCCAGAGACTAGGTTAAGACAACTTAGAAAGAAAAAATGACTATATTCAATAGCAACTTCAACAAGATTTGAGGATTAAACATATGTAAGCTAGATGATGGGATACCAACCTCTCTCTTCTGATCTTGCCTCATCCTCAATAACAGATTTTGTGTTTTCTCCTTATGCTTAACTTTATTTAACTTCAGTCAAATGTTTATTGTCAAAAAAATTCAGCCTTCTCCAAGGGTTTGCAAAAGGAGATAATCTCCAGAGCCTAAAAGAGATATTAGCTCTCTTTCCCTTTTTTTGTGATTTTTTTACCAGCTAGTTGAAACCCAATGTAGTACATTAATAAAGGGCATGTCCTTGGTGCTGACAATTTATTAGCAGTTGATTGGGGCTTGTATGGCTGAACATAAAATTTCAAGACTTTTGTCATAAAAGAATTGCTTCAAAATAAATATTTTAAAATATGTCATATACTAATGCATAAGTAATGTTTACAAATAGTTTATATGATAATCATTTATTATTAATAATTTTCATTTCTCCTCCCAAATACATAGCTCATGTAATAAAGAGGACACCATTTCTTAAGCAGAAAAATAAAGCTCAACAAAAATAAAAATCATGGTCTTACTGCATAGTCATAGTATTATTTTTAGTGAGGAAAATATGAAAACTTTTTCTCAGTCATTGGACCCAGATCCTGTGGGAAAAGTGTGGCTAAGTCTGAGGGGAACCACACCAATGGCTTCCATGCCGTCCTACGAAAGCTTGGTCCATGCTGCGGCTGTGGCTGCAGTTGTGGGCAGTGTGACAGCAATGTCAGCTTTCTTTCCTTTGGATACCACTCTACTGCTCTACTTCTACTTCAAGTTGATGATAAAAGCAAGTCAAAAACTACACATATGCTGCTCCTGCAGATTATTAAATAAGAAGGTCTTGTGGCCCCATATCAAGGGTGGTTTCCAGTTATCTCCAATCTCTGATACTCCAATTTTGTCCACTTTTACACTTTTAATAGCTTCAAAGCTGTCTGTGTCAAAGGTCAACATTCTACTACTGGAAAAATTGTGGTAACTGGATTTGTTACAGGATTGGTGAATGTGTTGCTGACAACTCTAATCTGGGTAGTAAAAACCAGACTGAAGCTCCAAGGGGCAAAATTTAAGAATGAAGGCATTGTACCAGCCAACCACCAAAGGTATTATTGATGCTTTTAACCAGATCACTGGGGATAAAAAAATCTTGTCTTAATGGAATGACACATTTCCCTCCTTGCTGTTGGTCTTCAATCCTGTCATTCAATTTATGGTATACGAAGGTTTGAAATGGAAGCTTTTAAAGAAATGAATGAAGCTTCCTTCTTTGGATGTGTTCATCACTGGCACAGTAGCTAAAGCGATTGCTACCACGGTCACCTATCCCATGCAGACAGTATAGTCAGTTCTGAAGTTTGGGTGTCACAGACTCAACCCGAAAAACAGAACAGTGGGAAGTCTTCACAGTGTTCTCGCTCTTCTTCATCAGCAAGTAAGGCAATTTGGAATCATGGGACTGACTCTACAAAGGCCTTGAAGTCGAACTGCTGCAAACAGTCCTCACTGCTGCTCTCATGCTCCTTTTGGATGAGAAACTGACAGCGACTACCTTCGCAGTTGTGGGCTGAATAGTGCACCCAAGCACTGAGACACAGTACCCTGCAGAGGGAGGAGAAGTGCTCAGGATGGGAATTCCCTTCTGCATAAAGAGAAATGATTCTTTTTTAACTCTTGCTCTTTGCACAGTGAATTTTTACTCTCATTGGCATCAAAAGCATTTAAGGGTAAACATGGAGTATAACCAGCTAAACCTGTCACCAATTTAATTTTTATGGTGGTTTGTTGAATTTTGTGAGGGAGGTTGAACTAATAATGGCCATATGAAGATAAAGCATTGTTGAAAACCTAAAACTGAAAATTTGTGGAGGTTAGTTTTCTTAAGGAGAATGGACTATTGTTCTCACATGTAATCTTTTCCAGTTAAAATCTTAAATTTACCAGCTGTTCTCTCTCTCTGAACTCTCCCCCAGGTTCTAGGACAAATTGAATACCATGAAATTCTCCTCACATACTTTTTATGTCTTATTTACTATTAATTTAAAGACTGATTATATGAATGGAAATTAATAAGAGCAGAATGGCCAGTGGTTTCTGTTTAGAACACTAATCCCAGGAATGCCTCATTTCTTAACAAATAACTACATGCTTAAAATAGAAGACATTAAGAACATTATTTTAAATGGAAATAGTGGGGAATACCATATAGATAGTCATGACAACCATTGGGATTTACATCTTCAACAACATTCTAAAAATTACTTCTGTGATTTTTTTTCTTTTCTGCTCAACATTGTCCTCTTCTAGGGAAAGTTTATTTATGATGACAGTCTTTGTCATTTGTCTTAAGGCAGTTTTCAAAACACAAAACCCTGAGAGAAGGATTTGTGTGTGTGTGAATGATTTATTAAGAGGTGCTTTCAAATGAACCCTGTAATGGAGTAAGGAAAGCAAGATAGGAAGGGGAAGAAGCCGAGAAATGATTTCAGGCCCAGTTTCAGACTCAGCCTGATTCATAGGCATGCTCTGAACTATACATTAAACTTCAAAGTTTGTTCCAACTTGAGTCAGTGGAGTAAGACTGTAATACTCTTGTTTCTGCATGGGTCACTAATTTTCTACAACCCATGATCGAGAGGTGGGTATTGATAAACTCCAAGGCATTTAGAGATATTATCCAGCCCCCATAAAGCATTTACAGTAGTCCTTGTGCAGACCTAGAAATACTGTTGTAAGCCTGATATAATATCCAAAGAACATTATACCTGGTAACATTTTTTACTCTAAAATAAAGTATATTAATATAGTCACTGTAGATTTCTTTTATGTAAGCATTAGATAAGTTAACCTTTTTTATCTTTTATTTTTTATTGTTTTCAACTTTAATCTTTATTGTATTTTTTGAATTATCAATTAGTCCCCTTATACCCTCCTCTCCCCATCAATCACCACACTGCTGTCCATGTCCATGAGTCCTTTTTCCTTTTCCTCAATCCCTCCACCCTCTACCCTTCCCTCCCCACTATCTGTCATCTGCTCTCCATCTATGAGTTTGTCTCTATTTGATCTTCCTCCCTTTCTTTCTTTCTTCCTTTCTTTCTTCCTTTCTTTCTTTCTTTCTTCCTTTCTTTCTTCCTTTCTTCCTTTCTTCCTTTTCTTTCTTTCTTTCTTTCTTTCTTTCTTTCTTTCTTTCTTTCTTTCTTTCTTTCTTTTTCTTTCTCTCTCTTTCTCTCTTTCTTTCTCTTTCTTTCTTTCTTCTCTCTCTCTCCTCTCCCTCTCTCTCTCTCTCTCTCTCTCTCTCTCTCTCTCTCTCTCTCTCTCTCTTTTAATTGAGGTGTAATTGGCATACAATGTTATGTTAGTTTCAGGTATCCAATGTAATGATTCAATATTTCTATACACTGTGAAATGATCACCACAATAAGTCTAGTTAATATATGTCAATGTAAAGTTACAGATTCCTCTTCTTATAATGAGAACTTTCAAGATTTACTTTCTTAGCAACTTTCATATATGCAGTGTGTATGGTGAACTATAGTCACCATGCTGTACATTACATCTTCATGACTTATTTATTTCATAATTGGAATTTTTGACTCCTTTCACTCATTTTGCCTGCCCCTGGCCTCTGACCACCACCAATGAGTTCTTTCAATGCATGAGCTTGGTTTCTTTGTTTTGTTTTGTTTTTTAGATCCTATATACAATCTAAATAATATAATATTTGTCTTTATCTGACCATGTCATTAAGAGTCATGTGCTCAAGGTCCACTGTGGTGTCTCAAATGACAAGATTTCATTCTTTTTATTTAATGCTGAATGATATTACATCATGTATATATAAATACCACATTTTCTTATATTTATTAAAAATGCATTTCTTGTTAGTTACATATAGTTGGGTGTAGTGTGTTTTATTCAATCTCACAATCTGTTTTTAATTAGGGCAATTAAATTAATTGCTTTCAGTGTGATTATTGATATGGTTAGGTAAATATAATATTTTGCCATATGTTTATTGTTTATATCTTCTGTTCTCTGTTACCTTTTCTACTCTACTGCCTTCTTTTGAATTAAATGAATTTTTTTTTAAGATTTTTTTTTTCCTTTTAGATTTTATTTCTTTATCTTTAGAGGGGAAGGGAAGGAGAGAGGGAGAGAAACATCAATGTGCAGTTGCCTCTTGTATGTCCCCTGACGGGAACTGGCCTGGCAACCCAGGCATGTGCCCTGACTGGGAATCGAACCGCGATCCTTCGGTTCGCAGGCCCGCACTCAATCCACTGAGCTACACCAGCCAGGGCTAAATGAATATTTTTTAAATTTTCATTTTATCTCTTTCATTAACTTATTAGCTATAACTCATTGCTTTATTTCAGTGGTTGCTATGGGATTTTGGTCTACATATTCATCACAGTCTACTTTTAAGTGATATAGTACTTCAATATAGAGTGAATTTTAACTTTGGAGTATTGGATATATTTTCATTCTTATAAATATTTTTGAGCTTTGCCTAGGAATGCAGGTTAGTTATTTGGAAACAATGACATATTTTGGGGGTCTTGATTTTTAAAATGTTGTGAGGCAGAAATGGAACAGTGTCAGTCTGGGCCTAATTATCTATCTTTAGAATATTGTGGTTTTCCAGTATTACTGCTAGGGAAAGGTACTATTTCTAGTCCCATGTGAGTGCTGGACACTTTCATTTAAACTATGTTAGGATTTTTTTCTAAAGATTTTGTAAAATATTTCTCTTTTAAAGTTGAGTTTTATTAAAAAATTGAGTTTTATTTTATAGCATATATTCTGTCTTGGTGGGTGCTTCAGATGCATTTGGACAGTGATTATATTCTTCAGCTGTCAGTTGTAGTGTGCTATAAATGGTGGGTTAGTAAAGGTGGTAGGCAATAATGTTAATAAAATGTTTATATTCTTGCTTGTTGTTCCTCTGAACATTAACTGAGAAGGAGTGTTAAAAACTCCAATTACGATTGCATAGTACATCACCTCATTCTTCTTTAGTATGTTTAGTTTTTTACTTGAAACTGATATTAGGAACAAAAAAATTGGATTTTTATATCATCATGATAAATTGCTCACAATATTATTATCAACAAATTTTCTTTATTATACCAGCTAATACTTCATGTTTTGAACTCATGTTCTTTTTGTCGTACTGATATAGTGTAAGACAGTGGACCTTGAGCACATGACCCCAAATGCATGTTTACTTGTATACCTTTTTTTAATCTTCTACATTCAACTGCATTCAGCTATCTTCTCCATACTTAATGTCTGGCACTCAGTGGCAGCACAGAGTTAAGTCTTGCTATTTAATTCAGATTGAAATATACCTTTTGATTATAACATATAATTCATTTACATTTAAAATAGTTATTGATTGATGTGATTGGTTTTAAGTTCACTGCTTTATATTTATTTCTACTTGGTCTTTTGTCTTCTGTTCCCACTTTCCTGAATTTTCATGTATTTTTAGTAATATGCTTGAATTAATATTTTAGTATTACATTTTATTCCCTTTATTGCCTATATTGTTAGTGATATTATATTACATTATATTATTTATTATAATCTATGTCCTTGTCTGTGTTCCTAAATTCAATTACTGGCTCTACCACTCAGATGTCACATTTTTGGATCTTCCTTTTAGCTTACCTTCAGTCAGGTACCAGGTCTATTTTAATCTTCTCAAAATTTTAAAATCTAACATCTCTTCTTTAAAAGGAATCGACATGACTGCAGTTGTTTGAGATCACATTGCCTCTTACCTGGTGAAGTGTTATAACCTTTGTACTAGTTTGTCTTCTCTTTTGCTCATTTTTAGTCTATAAATTTTAGATTAATGTTGAGATTCAAGGTCTAGCTGCAAATCCATGGAAGATCATGTGAAATGGAAGATCAAAGTATTTTAAGGACATAGTGTTAAATGGATCTGTTTGCCCCATGGAGCTCCTTGTATAATGAAGAAACTACTGCAAGAAAATAAGAATGAAGAAGCAGAAAGATAAATTAGGAAAAAGACAGAATATTGAAGACTAGTTGTAGTGAGTACAGAAATTTATATATAAGAATTATGCATAATATCAACAAGAATGAAGAAAACAAAAGCCAATACGTAGGCTAGAAGGACTCCTGATTCCTATGGGGAAAGAAGATGCCACCCGAAGAAAATCACCTTAAATATTATGACCTTTTTTTTTTGCAGGTCCCTAATCTGTTCAGTTTCATGGTGTTTTGCATATACAAGTGCTCAAATGGTTTAAATAGAAAGATAAGAAAATGATTAAAGATGGGTGAATAAGTAGGTAACTCATCATTTAAGTGAGACATTTTTGCTTGTGTCTCATTTCACTGGGACCAAGTCTAACATTTACCCCTTAGTGCAATGAAAAGAATTAAGGTTCTCAATGAAAAGCATTTCTAGAATGGGCTTGTTGAAAAATTAAGGTCTTTACCATGAAGTGAAGGAGATCAACTATGCATAAATTGAAGACTGACAGGAAAAAATATTGAAATGGCTGATGACATCTTAAGGAACATGACATTTACACAGTGGCAATGTAAATTGAAGTGGCATGTCATAGGATTCACTTAAGTTGGAACATTTATTTCAAAACTGTTTTCATTTGAATACTATTTGCCTATTATGATAATTGTAGAAATTAAAAGGTGATATTAACAAATCTACTTTAATTGGAATTAATGTATTATATCCTTAAAATAAAGCTCCAAATTAAATTCAGAAATATTCATGCTCTCCCAAGATTGCAGTAGCCCTATGATCTGATGACTTTCTAAACTTTTGGATATGTTATCACAATTTTTTTTTGTTATTGTTTAATCCTCACCTGAAGACATGCTTATTGATTTTAAAGAGAGGTAAAGGGGTAGAGAGAAGGAAAGGGAGAAAAACATCATCAATCAGTTGACTCTTGTAACTAGCCCCAATCGGGGACTGAACACTCAACCTAGGCATGTGCCATAACCAGGAATCAAACCCACAATTCAGTTTACTGGACTACACTCCAACCAACTGAGCTACACTGGGCAGGGCAGTCACATGTTTTATTCACACAAAATCAGTTAGAGTATTAAAATAATTACCAATTGGATACTGACTAAGAAATATCACCTAGTATTTCCAGTTAAAGTAGCAAGATCCTTTTCCCCTAACTTACCTAATATACATAAACATTCTCCAATCCATCATCCATGTATGAGATAGGTTTCTATTTGCTTAAGTTGTTTTTCAGCCTTTGAAGGGAAATTGTCCTGGAATAGCTTTGAGAAGATACATCTCTTTTCTTAAATTCACTTCTTTTCTTTCCTGTCATGCCAACACCTCCAGTCTTGAAGATTAAACTCAGCAATGACCTCTTCATAACCCATTTCTTCCCTGAAACCCTGGTAAAATTAATCCCTATTCCTTTGCTGCCCTGTTGTATCCTCTGCAAACATTTTTCATAGGAATGTTTTCAGCCTTTGGGTTCTTGCCTTGAGGATGAAGGTATTAATTCATTGCTCAGCTGCCTGCAGTGTTGCCTGCTAAAATTCAGAGCTGGGTCACACTCTGTGGACTGCTGTCAGCTACATCACCCAAAGATACACCCTTATCCAGTTACATCTTCTAATGACTTGTCAACGTGGTGGTATAGAGACTTAGACACTGCCTTACTTGAAAGAAAAAAAAAAGTCTAAAAAGACATGCCAGCCAAGAACTTTTCGTGGGCGCCACTGAATCCTCTGTTGCAACTGCCTCCAGAGTTCTCCCTCTGACCAGTCCTGCTCCCTTAATCCCTTCAGGGCTCATATCAAAGTACAGCCCAACAAAGTTCCTGCTTGCAAATGTTGGAGTTTCAGAGGCAGTTTTCCAGGGAACCCAATCCGAGACATCCTGCTTCTCAAACATCAAAATCTAGTGATCTCAGGCTGCCCACAGAGTGAGCAAGGGATTCATATTTATCTATCAACTATGGTAGGTGATTTACATCTGCATTTCTTCTAATTCTTTTAATAAATCTGAGGTACAGGCTCTTCCTAAAAGATGTTTCTATATTCAATTGACTGAGCATGGTTTAGGCTTCCAGGCTGCAAATTCATATCCAAAACATAGATTTTATGCCATTCTTTAAATCTTTAAAACTTAGCCATAGTCTCCTCCATTTTTTTTTAATTTTATTTTGTAATTATAGTCTGCATTCAACATTATCACAATACTATTCGCTGTGTTTTACCTTACATCTCTATGACTATTTTGTAACTACCAATCTGTACATCTTAATTCCTTCACCATTGCCACCCAGTCCCCAAAATACCCCTCCCCTTGGCACCCATCAGTTTGTTCTCTGTATCAGTAAGTCTGTTGGTATCTTGTTGATTCTCTTTTTATAAGAACTACAATTTGCAGGGAAGTTTTTTTTTTCTTCCAAGAGATTTCTTTGATGATGTCATTAAATTTCTCTTTGTGTTCATCTTCTCTGTAGACACTGCTGTGCACAGTCACACAGACCTTCAGTTTACTAAATCACAATTCTTTGCTATCTGTTTTTCTACCAATGTTTCACCAATGTTGTATCATACTTTGGCTTTACATTCTTGAACATACCTATAGCTTTCTCTCACTCTCTTTTTTTTGGCTGTCCAGTCAGACTTTATTACTTTTATTTTTTAATGAAAATAAATTTTATTACATCAAGTAATAAATGCACATTGATGCAAAGATGCAAACAGTATTAGTCATTTTCTTCTAGACGTTTGGCCCAACTTACAGGAAAGGCAGAACTGAACTATATTTACAGTCTTAGGAAAAATTTCAGGTGTTCTTATTGGGTGAGTTTTGGTAAGTTTCCCTTTCTTCTGTATTTATAATTTGTGAATTTTAAAAACTGATCTCACAGCACTAATAGTCATGCAAATACATAAGCAAACAGAACCAATTGCTAAAGCGTGCTGCTGCTAGGCCTTCTCTTGAACTCACTTCAAACACATAGACATCCAACATTTATGTCAATATTTTAGTCATAATATTAAGCCTTTACAATGAAAAAAAAAACTGAAATATGCTGCTATCACTGTTATGGAACAGACAGGGTGGGGTGAACAATATGCTATTACTGAAAAGACCCCCCCTTTTCTTCGGGGGTCCCCTCAACCTACTAGGTTCACCATGCCCACTGCCAGAGAGAGACGTCTCTCAATGCCAGAGAATGGTGAAAAGGAAAGGAATTATTTGTTTAAAAGTTATACAGACTTAGAGTAATGACTTAATTAATGTCTTCATTAAAATACTAAAGTCCTGTAGAATACCCACAGATGCACAGTTCTTCCTTCTCCCTCCTCCCAATCTGGGGTACCGTATCTCAGGAAAAGAAGTAGAAGTCTGTGATTCAGGTTCCTGGCACCATCAGCTGCGTTGCTGCCATAATCTCCAGTTAATCCAAAACCATGTGGCACCTTCTCATGGCCCACCAGCAAGAGTCTTTTCACCCCTTTTCTTCCAGGTGAAGTATCTCCTGCTTCCTAAGCCGTGGGGCAAAAGGGAGCACCCCAAAGCTGCATGGTCCTGACTCTCACCCAAGCCAGGGGGTCCCCACTCTGCCAAAGACACCTGGTCCCCACCTCTTGCATGGCTGCTGTGCCTGGATTTAAATCCCAGTGCCAATCTTCCTCTGCAACACCATTTCTGACTCCTCCCACAATCAGATAGACCTGTCAGTATCCTTGTATTCTTCCACCTTCTCTGGGCTGCCATAGTAAGTCTGGGCAGACATGGCCCCATGGCATGGAGATAATCATCTTCAAGCTCTCACGCAGGTGCTGTAACAAGGGGGAGTTGATTCCCAGTTACATCTTGGGTGGAAGTCACTTCCATCCTCCTGGCTTAAAGCATGGCCACAGCTATTTAACATGTCTATGAAACCAGTTAAAGGTTATGGATATGTTAAAATGACCATGCCAGAGGTTAGTTGGAAGCTGTCGCTGTATAAAACAGCTCTTGATGGCCCTGCTCCATGTGTCCCATCACCCAGCTCAGACTTGTGGAGGTGAGGACATCCTATATATATATATTTTAATATTTCCTGGACACTGTGAGTTCTGGACCCCATTACAAATCCCTATTTGGGGGCCCCCTCTTGGCTGCATCCTGTTATATCACTACATGTTACTGAATGTGTAGTGTCTTCTTTAAGATGAATTAAAATTATATATGCATATAGCACATTCATGTATTACATGGTTAATATTTTGTCCTTTGAAGAGCTTGTCAATATTGAATAAGTTATATATATGAATACGCCACATGCACTGCTTACTCATTGCCAGTTTTCTTCATTATCTTCAGTTTCATCATCATATGCCACTTCTACTACCAATAATAACTGTTAAAGGAGACACTCCCAGAAACTTGGTCCTTCTCACTAAGCCAGTAAAGAATTAAAGATCAGTGGATCTATTAGTGTGTAAGCAAGGTTTATTGGTGAACCTTTCTCATGGAAGAAAGTGGGCCTAGTTAAGGTGGGAGTGGGGGCCTGAAAGACATAGGTTCAACGTGAAGCAGGGTACAGGTGGCAAAAGGGCAACAAAAGGGTAGGGTGGCAAGTGGGTGGCCAGAGGCCAGGTGGCCTGAGGCTGGGTAGCCAGAGAGCCAAAAGAGCCCAGCTGACAGGGCTTTTTCCTGAGGAGTATATAGTTGGCTGGAGGAGTGGAGAGGAGAAGACCTTTCATATTGATTGACAGGTAAAGGTGGTGTTAGCTTTCCAGGATGGGGTGTGAATACTAAAAGGTGTTAACGAGCTCCTTCCTTTAGTCACTATGGACCCTTTGGGCCTTTCAGACCTTGGGATGAAAGCACAGTTTCAAAGGCTTTCTTTCCCAGATAGTGGAAATGATACATAGAAATTTCAAAGCCTGCTGAGTCAATGGGTGGGATTTGTATCTCTCCTCCTCCCTGCCTTTGTTTGCTATCTGTCCTACCTATAACTGGCACTGAATTTATCAGATATAATTATATTAATAACATTTCTAAAATTTTTCTAAACTAAGCACACACCATAAAACTCTGAACATTGACATTATTGTCACAAGACTGTGAATCACTTGTATACCACGTGTGGAAGCAAAATGGGATAAACTTTGCTGTAGAGTGTAGACTTGTTTTCATTACCGTTAAGTCAGAAGTTGGATTTTTGAAGTAAAATAACTTGAGTAGGGGGTCTCCAACTTCCAGTCTGATTGTGTAAAGACCTCTGGGGAACTGCTCCCCAGTGAAACTGGTGAAAACTATTAAAAATGAAATATACACCCATTTAAAGTCTCTGAAAATGACCCTGCAGCTGTATAGCAAATGATGAAACATTTCTTTTAAAACTCTTCTAAAATTTGTTATGAGCTGAGATTCTAGTATTTGAACCAAGAACCTTGATGGCCCTTCACCATTCCAGCTCAGTAATGTTGATTTAAGAAACGTCCAAACCTCTAAGAATTTTTATGAGTTTAGTTGAGCCAAACTGACAACATTTGCCAGGAAGCAAAATGTCAACATATTGAGAAAAATGCTCCATCCAGAGAATGGCAGTTTTGCAAAGGGTTACCTGAAATCCATTGCTGATAGATTTAGGGAGATGGGAGAAAGCAAAGAAAGGCAATCTCTGGGATTGGATAAAAAGTAAAACAAATAGGCACATACCTCTTTTACATTTATGATATAGGATAGTTAACAGTTAACAATTAACATGATGCCAATAACAATGAGGGGTTTTGTAGTCTCTGCTCTGGTGGGAAATTGTGCCCTGGGGGGTCTGGAAAAGGGAAATTACCCTGACATTCTAAAAGATATGTTCTCATAGCTGCGAAAAGACTATAGAGGGTCTCAGTTAAAGTAAACATTGACTTTTGTCAAGGAAGATACAAACCCAGGACATGACTACCCACCATGTCTAGCTTTTAGTTATGAAGTTTTTATTTCAGACCATCCCTTTAGGTCTCTGGGTTTGCAAGGCCCACTATGTAGTCCTCCTCTGAGCTTTTCAGGTTTGGTATGTGTCTTCTTTTTTGTCCACAGTCAGATGGAAACTCCAGTCTAGGATGGTACAGTTGCAACCCAGGGCATTCTCTCATTGCGGCTCCCATTGAGAGGGCTGTTTTCCTAACGTAGGTAGGATGTCAACATTTTACTTCCTTTCCCAGCTGAATGCTGTTGAGACTGAGTTTCAAATGAGGAAGCCCAAGAGGTAAGGACTGCTGTCTTCTACCCAATCACCATCAGTGAGACTGAGGAGCTGCCTGGGGAAGGACCTGCTGAGAATATTCAGGCCCAGTTGCCTTTGCCTAGCCACATAGGGTAGGGATGTTAGCTGCACAAAAATGGCACCAGGTGTTTGACCTCCACCCAGCAACCTCTGTTCTTGAGTTCTGGTAAGAGAAGAATTTAGAGCCAGACCTCAAATTATAAGAAAATATTTATTTAGAAAGTCACAAAGGTAGAAGTAAATGTAGAAGAAATGGGTTTAGGAAACCAGTTACAGCAAAAGAAGGGCTCTTGGAGCTTAATGGGGAAAGGGGGGGCAGGGAAGAGAGAGAGAGAGAGGGAGAGGGAGGGAGGGAGGGAGAGAGAGAGAGAGAGAGAACATGAACCAGATAACCCTGGGTAAAGAAGGGTGTGGGGAATGGTCCTGGCATTCTCCATAGAGAGAGCCAGGCTGGGTCATCCAACCCGAAGTCTTTTATCTGAGTCTTAAGGTAGGTTAACAAGAGAAAAAGCATCAGATTTCTAGATGTGTCTTCTCAAAGTCATAGTCTCTACTGATTGGATGGTGCCAGGGAGGGCATTGCATTAGCCATTGCAGCTCATCCTGATGTCAGCCATGGCTATGCTCTGCCTCGTTTTGTTGCTTTTCTGGGCCTGGAGCTAAAACACAGCTGAGGCAGGGTTAATGCTCAAAGGAGGGTTCATGCAGAGGCTTATAGTTTTGACTGTTGCTAGGCACCAGAGGCTCCACCCTGGTGACCTCAGCACCTGGCCAGTTGTTACTGCTCTGCTCACACCTGTCTAACTGCCTCCTTCAGGGCTTGAAGACCAAGAAAAGTAAACCAGGGAGATCTGGTTTTTCTTCCTGGTATTGAGTTATATGAGTTCTTTATATATTTTGAAGATTAAACTCTTGTCCAATGTATCATTGGCAAATATGTTCTCCCATACAGTGGTCCCCCTTTCATCTTGCTGATAGTTTCTTTAGCTGTGTAGAAGCTTTTTAATTTGATGTAGTCCCATTTGTTTATTTTTTCCTTCATTTTCCTTGCCCTAGAAGATATACCAGGAAAAATATTGCTAAGTGGAATACCTGAAATTTTACTGCCTGTTTCCACTAGGACTTTTATGGTATCATTACTTATGTTTAAGTCTTTCATCCATGTTGAGTTTATTCTGGTGTATTGTGTAAGATGGTGGTCTAGTTTATTTATTTATTTATTTTGCTTGTACCAGTCCAGTTCTCCCAATACCATTTATTGAATAGGCCATTTTTACTCTATTGTAGGTTATACCTGCTTTGTCAAATATTAATTGATCATAGAGACATGGGTTTATTTCTGGGCTCTCTATTCTGTTCCATTGGTCTGTGTGCCAGTGATCTTCTGCCTGTGCCAGACTGTGTTGATTATAGTGGCCTTGTAATACAGTTTGATGGCAGGTATTGTGATCCCTCCAACGTTGTTCTTTTTTCTCATGATTGCTGTGGCTTCAAGGTCAAAAAGATCCTGAATATCTGCATATGTTCAAGGATTCAAGCCAAAGTGTGCTCTCTGAAATAGTAGAGATTGTGGTAAAGGCATATGGGAGGAGATTGATAAAATCATTAGCAAAATGGTAGGCCAGCTAATTTGCCAGACAATAAGGGAAACAGACTGTTGGAAAGAATCCTCTTGGAGTTAGAATAAATCTCAAACGCCTACCCTAGTGTTCATTTTTTTAAAAGAAATTTGAATTTGATTGAGTTAGTCTGTGAAACAGTTTATACCCTAGGGCATTGTTGAAAACAGTGTAGCAATTAGCTGGCAATTACTGGAGGATGATAAGGTGTCAAAAACAGCAGTCAAAGAAAACCCTACCCCAGCTACATTCACCCTGGGGTAACAGCAGGCAAACTCAAGGCTCTGCAACTTGAGTGGCAACACCAGAGGCTTTGGAGGGAATAAACATCACTAAATTCATCCAGCAAATCACTAAATAAATAAACAAGAAAATAACAAGTCTAGATGAGGAAACAGTAGCCAGAGAAAGTTACTTTTTGATCCAAAAATGTGTTATATCTTTGGGACTGGAAAAGCCCCTACTGGGGGAGAGCCCCAAGTCTAAATTCAGGATCAATTCTATTTCTGATCAATTACTCAAATTCCTAAGAGCTTCAATAGGAGAAACTTACATACACCAGAAAAGCAACTGATCCCTGTGGTGGCAGGCTGGGAAAAAAATGCATACCCCTCCCAGTACAAGATCTTTTTTGTAGGGGATTATAGTAAAACTATATGGTGGGAAGTGGTGCAGACCACCAGAAAGAACAGTGCATTCCTAAATTAACAGATCACATCAAGCAGTTATAATCTGCATATTCATTAACCATCTTCCCTGGGGGCATGACTTTTACTCTGGGGAGCACCACAATTTTCTGAGTTGTCAGTCAAGCCTGAGGCTACACAAAGTTAAACAGTCCAACATGTCCCAGCTGCCTTTGCTGCTGGAGCCATACTGCGTCTAGAGAGTTGCCCTACAGCCCTTTTACACAGTGAAGATTTCCAGTTTCATCAGGCTCTTTGAAGCTGGAACCTCTTGTAGCAGCTGGTTAAGTAGGCAAACTGATGCCCTTCCAAGGAAAAACCAGGAGGTGGGCATTTTTGCCTGTTCCCTCTGCAGTGCGCTCAGGTATATGGCTGAGGAATGTGCTCCTGTGACCATTTCCACACTTTCTTTCTTTGCCACAATCAGATGCATGCACATCCTGTTGGCTATCAGAGCCAGGAAATCTGGAGCCAATATCAATATTGGCTCACTAATTTTAACAAATGTATCACACAAACATAAGCTCTCAGGGGAAACTGGCTGTGAGGTATATGAAAATGCTTGGTACCATTTGGAAAATTTTTGGTAAATCTAAAACTATTTATATTTTAAAAATTATTTTAAGAAAACACGTAAAAACAGCTTTGGGTGGAAAGATGTCGGTTATTTAGCTATGTGTTTGTGTGTTGATTTAATATTTCAGAAATGGGTTATAACCACATGCATATATCTTTCACATTTGAGTCATATAAATAACAAGAGTATTTTTGATGTTTTATCTTTTTAATTGAGCTATTTTAGGAGTGAGTGCCAAGGTGTGTCAGTATTGGGAGGTAAATGCTAATGCCCGAGGAAAATAGTTTAAGACCATACTTATTTTTCTTTATGATTTAGTGAAAGAAGCAAGATTCAAGTACCATCTCAGACCTATTTAATTAGAATCTTTATCATACCAAGATCCTCAGGTAATCTGTGTGCCTGTTAAAGTTTGAGAGCTAAGTGGTTGCTGCTTCCCTTTGAAATTCGATCTGCTATCCCTTCATTTGTGATAGTGTTTGCCTTCCCCTACCAGATGGGTCAGACCTGACAGCAAAAAAGGTGGGGGGATTAATGTAAAATGGCCAAATTCTAAGGAGTGTCAGTTGCTAACTTTTTTACTTTTTAACCAATCAACTTAATCCTAGTCCTCTCTGCTTTCTAAATGGATCCTAATGGAGCCAAAGATCAGTACTTTCAAAGACTCATCATCATTAATGAGGACATCAGAGATGGTCAGAATCTTGAGTTAACTGAATAGCTGGCAGAACCTGCAAGCCCCAGTGCCTATGTGAGTCAGCAAAATTAAATGAGGAAAAAAAAAAAAATAGACAAATAGACATAGGTGGTAAATAATCAGGGCAATAAGACACATCTAAATATATTCAACTTAAGAAAATTATTATTCAATTAACAGAATATAGCTGAACACATTCAACATGTTCTAAGATTTCTACTCCAGCACATGTGCTATTCACTCCAGACCTTTTCTTCTTTTCACTAAGCCACCCCACATTTCGGATAACAATCACATAGAAGATTTCTACTGATGCTGCTGTTACCATCCAGTGTTAAATCCCCTGCTCTGAATTTGTTCTTTGATAACAACTGCTGTTTTGCCCCTCACGTTGGTAGTGTTTTCATCTTTTCTTCAACATGCATATCTCATCTCCAAACAGGGAGGAGACTTACCTTCTCAGTGGGGTGGTTTAGAGCAACCTACCTCATTTATGCTTTATTAGGAAGAGTACTCCCATATTACAGTATAAATTGTATCTTCACAAGTCTGTCCTTCAATTTTGGAAATTACCAATTAACCTACACATTATCTAGTTTCCACCTGTAACTTTAAGTCAAAATGACTTTATTAAATACCTATTGTTAGACCAGCACCATTTTAGTATTAAGAAGATGGCTATAAAATGTTTTCATGGTTGACATTTTAATGCATACATATCTATTTAGGAATTGTTTAGAAAATACATATATTTGTTAATAATGTACATTCTTATGAATGTGTGATTTTATGTGTGTTCTTTATTTTTATTAGGTGTTCATAACTAGTGTCTAAACAGAACTTGATGTCTGCAGCAGGGAAGAAAATTTGGCAAATTGTTGAATAAAAATGTTATTTATACTATTATCAAATAAAGAACAAGCACTCTAATTAAGTGTATAGTAGAACATCGACAGAGCCTGGAGCTCTGTGGTGGAAATGGAAGAGAAAAACTCAAACAAATTAACTATTAAAGAACTTCATTAGTATTAATGAAGGAAGAATAATTTATGTAAGAAAATTGTCAGTTTAGACAGAGGGAAAGAAAATCTGAATTAATGCATTTGCAACATTCCTTCTGTGTTGCATGTATTGATTAGGTTTTGATCATTCTCTTTGAGATAAGTATACCTGTACCTATTTATGTTTGCTTTTAGTAAGAATATACATATTTTCATTGAAAACATTTGTGTGACAAGTCTGTTAATAGGTTTAGAGACTAATTAACAAGTGAGATATTTGTCTGAACATAAGGTAACTTGTCGCTCAGTAAATCATGATGTTTTTTTCTCCTTACCTTTGTCATGCATTTCTTTCTCCTGAGGAATAGCCATCCCATCAACTCATCCACAAGACCATTCCTTCTATGTAGCTCTTAATTCTGTCCCTTGAGTGAAACCTTTCTAAGCCAGTGTGAGCCCAAATATCCATCATTCCATTGAATATCTCTAGCATTTATTACACATCATTCTGCATTATTATTTACCTTTGTATCTGTATTGATATCTCCACTTGAAGACATTGGGAGGTATTTTCCTAGAGAGTTTTATGTGTTGAAGCTTTTGTTAAAAAATGTATACTTTATAGTATACTTACTGGTCGCCTTATATAGCCAACCAGTAAGTCCTTTCATGAACCCCTTCTACTTTTCTGTTCACATTCTCTTTAGACACGTCCATTCTTTTGGCTATTCTAAATTCTTCACATATTTATTTTTCTTCTCTAGTTCCATAGTGTTCTACTTGCATTTATTGATATAGAATTTATTGTATTCCTATTGTAAGTTTACATGTCAGCCTTTATATATTTAAAGGCAGGGATCCTGTCTTATTTATTTTATAATCATTCCACATTCACCGAGAATTTTCTATGACACCGGGCATCATCCTTTTGAAAAATTTGTTATCTTAACACATACCAGAGGGTTTAACAAATCTTGAACAGTTAGTAATGTGTTGTGAATAGATGGATGAATGAATAAAATTCTTTCATTTGGTACACTCATATTTATTGATATTGGCCATATTCAGTAGATATTTGATCATTGTCTTAAATAATAATAATTACTTTTTTATAGAACTAAGTGTGTTTTCAATTTTAAGCAGCATTTTTCTGGCTTGTTGAGGCAGTGTAAATTTGTGAAGTAGACTTGGCTATTAAGTACCCATGTTCTACTTAACTCGCTTGAATTGCTTATAATATTTAATTTCACTGTTGCAATCTATAAAATGAAGAACTTAGATTAGTTGAAAGCAATTGTCTTTCGCAAGTCTAGAGTTTTCTAACTTTCAGATAATTGTATCTGTACATAAATGAACCATGGAAACTGAATGCATGTATTATATAATGTGTGACCTGTTTAAATATGGTATTTTGATTTAGAGTTCAAAATGATATCCCTTTTCAGAAATAAATTCAGAGGAGGCAGGTTTGCATCATTGTAAGGCCATGGATATTGAACTCAAACAGACTGAGTTCTGTCTAAGTTCTGCCATTTATAAACTATGCAAATTTAAGCAAAAAAATGGGAATTCTTCCTAAGTTTTCTCATCAGTATAATGGGGAGAATAATAAAATCTACTTCATAGGGCTATGACTCAATGAAGTAAAACATGTCAGTTATTTATCACAATGCTACCACATGTGAAATATCAGTTAGCATTTGAGGAATATCAGTTATCGTTAGTAGTAGTATTATTAATCCTACAAATAATTTGGTATTAAGAAAGTATTCCCCTGGAAATATCTGACTCTTGAGTTTTGTTACCATTTGATTCTTTTCCCCTAAATACTAATCTCAATTTTGAAATTTTACTTGGACAGTTGGCATTATCAGTTTTTGTTATATAAAAATTTCATTAGAGATTATCAGGTCTTCTAAGATTCTAGCCATACTTCTTAAAATCAGCTAAATAAAAGCTAATTTTGAGAAATAATCAAGAGTTATGAGGATTCATTCACTAAAATCAGCAAATTGGACATTATTCACCTTTTAAAAAACTACCATCTTTGTCACCTTTGTATTATATTCATCACCTTTTAATAATATCAAAGCTTGATGTTTGATTTTTGCAGATAGAAGAACCAAAGTTTAAGAAAATCCATGTGAGCAGATGTTAAAATACAGATAATATAGTTCTGTTTTACAGCATAGTGATTATTTGATCACATCCTAATTGTGTATTTATTTAATCTTGTATTCTCTGAATATCTGAGAAACAAATATATAATAATACTGATAACATCATCCTATCTAAGGAAAAGGAAATATACAAGTCATTTAACCAGGGCTTTGCTTGTCTTGGTTAGCTCTCGGCAATAGCCCCATCTACCAATACCTCCTGACAGTTTTTACTGAACAATCTTCTAGAGGTTCTTTGAAATGTCTAATTAGTTGTCTTTCACTAAAACCTTCCTGTGGTGCCTGGTGGAGCATATGCTAAGAAAAGTTCTTGGCCGGCTGGAGGTTATAGGCTTTTTTTAGAGGAGTAATAATTTAACTAACATTTACAGAGTTTCAACTATGTGCAAAGCACTTTCCCAAGACCTTGGAATAAAAAAGTAGTGAAAGTTTAGCCCCAATAGTCAAAGAATTTATAAAAAAAAAAAAATAAGAGAATACGTGTGTGTAAACAGACACTGTTAGCGCTCTAGGTCATTAGAAATGCACAGAATTTTTTACCTAAATCATTAGGGGACTGGTGCAGAAACACTCAGGGAACTTGCCCAGATACTCACGTTTTTCTTAATGGGATTTGCAATTGGTAAATTTGGAAGCTTTCCGGTATAGAACAACCCTGAAACAAAGGATGTCTTTCAAATGGGGCTGGATGAAATGAATGAACAAGCTGCCCCCACCACCGCCCCCACTCTACCCTGAGATTTACACCTTTATGCACACATCAGAAAGTAGCCTAAACAGTGGGTGAAATGATGCTACATGGTTCGGGCTCATAGGCCCCCATTTTCATAATGTTTATGCTATATCTCAGTAACATTAGACAGACTGTGACAGAATCTAGAACTCCAAAACTGTCCGCCTGGAAACAGTACTTTCCCTTTTATGAAGAAGTAGTTTGGGGGGAGTCATGTAATTGCTAAGAGAATAAACAATCTTTGAAGTAAAGGTACAGGCACTCTTCCTTTTTCCTTAGCTTGCCTCCCAGTGGTTATAGTAACCTAGTTGGCCAGCCAGAGTGCTTCTTTCTTTGCCATATTTATTTTCGAATCATTTGATATGACAAAAAAATTGTCACTAGTAATAGAATACTGAGACAGGATAATGGTTTGCCACTTTGAAAGGAAATGTCTACAGAGCTTTACCTGTGGGAGATCAAAGTTCTGTCAAAACATTCTATTCTGTAGGATTAATCTCTTAAATATGTTAGAATACTTTCATTTATAGAACTCTCTTGTGATTTATAAGCAGTGATACTCAGGTACTGACAAATGGATTGATAAAATTTTTCTGTAGCTTAATGATTAAAATAGATCAAGCTGAGCCAGATTTCTTCTTTGCACAAGTTATGCAGGCACATGTTGGGTTTAAAGAGGACAGACCCCTCTCCTTTGGCTTTCCCTTGTGTCCCATGATTCTGAATGAATTTTTAAAATGTTAAGGAACGCTTTCTTTGGAATATGAATATTTATTTTTTAAAAAAATATTAGATGAAATTGTGTTTTTTATGTGCCTAGGACATTAGCATCTAGAGACACACCTTGTTATCTGCCATTTGAAAATCACTGCACCAGATACTATGAAAAACAACACACTTCATAATTTCATGTAACATCCAGAAATTTCCCAGACACGTCTTGATTCACAAACTTGTATTGTAACGAATGTAAGTAGTGCTCCTACTTAGAAGACATCTCTCGTAAACACTGTGGCACCCAATTGTATTAAGATTTTTAATTTAAAATGGCTGTCTGTAGAAAGATATTGGCTAACCTTTGTGATAAGCTTATTAAAATTATAGTAGAGCGATAAAAACAGTAGAGATCAGGAGGACAATAATTTAAAATCTTCAGATTTTATAAAAAACGAAGAGACTTTCACTTCTATCACCATGTTTTAATTGGTAAAGGAATTGGCTTCCATTGAAAACAACTCAAAATATTTTAAAATATATTTAGATATTGAAAAACAAGCAAAGAATAAAAAATAGAATAGGCAGTCCTGATTATTACAGTGGCTTTCTGTGTGGGGGCATTTTCAGAAACCTGCCATAGAGGGAAAAACCCCAGAATTTAGTAGCCATGCTGAGTTTAAGAGATTGAGGTCAAAGTTTAGCAAGCCTGGGACACTTAAAGAATTAAGGAGAAGAGGTATCTATGCAAAATAAGAACTTCAGAAATTTACATAGGGGTCTATTGTTGCTCAATTGCACAATCATAGGTGAAACTCTGAAAGACAAAACAAAGAAGTATCAGGTGCAACAAGATCAAATTGCTCAAGAATTCACAATGTTAGAAAAAGTCCAAGTTCTATTCAGAGTAGACAGACTGTTGAAACCTGGGCATTCAGGCAAAGCACCTGTGCCGTTGAAGCAGGAGGGGGTGTGCGATTTTCTCCCGCACAGGGCACCTCACCACGGATCAGTCAAAGGGGGAAGGCAGGGGCTCAGAGAGCAGCAGTACCCAGAGAGACTTAATTCAATGGGAGAATTTAATTGCCCCGAGTGGCACACAGGCCCAGGTCAACAAAGAAGGAGGAGGAGCGGTGGTATTTGCTCCACTCAGTGCACCTCATGGACTAATAAGAAGGTTGTACAAGTAGTTGGATTAGCGGTGCCAGCCGTCCCCAGGTACACAGTGGACAGTGCCCACAGCACAGCGCTCTGAGTGCATGAGCCTGGAACTGGGCACCCGCGAATATTGTAGCCCCTATTGAGCCCACATCCTCAAGAAACTACAGGAAAGGAGAAAAAAGGAGGCCCGGCCCCCTCCCTCACTACCTGCAGCATCCAGGAAGAACAGCAAAACCCCCTTGCAAAGTTTGAAGTCAGAAGGCGGCTTTTTTTTTTTTTTCAAGTGTAAGAAAATAAGACCTGGAGCTGTGAGAAGAACAAAGATCCAGAAAGAAGTCAGAAGGCAAACAACAGCTAAGACAAATTTCACTTTCCTCTCCTTCAAAACATGCATTTTAGGTTTTCTTTGTTATTTTCATTTTCTAATTATTTCTCTTCTGTTTAGCTTTTTTGTTTTGTTTTGTTTTATTTGTTTGTTTGACTGGTTTTCTTTACTCTTCCTTTCATACTGCATTTTAATTTTTCTTCTTTAATTTCACTCATATTCTAATAACACACTACTCTTGATCTTTTCCTTTTTATTATTTTTATTCAGATTATATTTCTCATGATATTATTGTTATACCAAATCCCACACAGTGCCCTTCGCTGGTCTTAACCCATTTTGCCATCTTCCTGAGCTTTATTACCATTGTGGGTAACTTTATACTCTCACACGCTACGCCAAGCTTTTATCACTCACTCTCACTATATCTCACCATCTAACTGCACATTAAGTGCTCTGTTTTCTAAAGTCTTCTCACATTCTTTTTCCCTTCTAATAAGAGTCTTATCTCTTTTTCACCTTTTATAAAAAGTGGCAAGTTAGGTGAAATATCATGGTTATTGCTGTACTTCTCCAAAGGATCTCCTATCTGTTCTCTACTTGTTAGTACTTTAAATCCCATAGAATACCCTCCTACTGTCTTATCCAATTTTGCTTTCACCCTGCCCCTGGTCACATACAAGACTAGGTGTGAGTTGTGAGCACCAGTAAACCCACTGGAGGGGAGAACCCATCAACAAAGGAGCCGCCAACAGGTAAAGCCCAAGTACAATAAGAGAGCCCACACAAACAGAAGTGAGGGCAGCCCTAGAGCATTCAGACAAGGAGATCAAAGACACCACACCACTGAATCCCAAAGAATTCCTGCAACAGTTCACCCTATGAATACAGTTGGCAAAGTAGCAAAGTAGGGTATCAGGAATCACAGAAACAAACAAAAAGAGTCACTTAAAATGGGGAGACAAAGAAAGAAATCACAATCAAAAGGAATTGAAAACTACCCAGGAGTGGTGACATGGATGCTCAAGTAAGTCACACACAACTACAAGGAACTGAGTAGGAACTTCAACAGTGTGAAAAATGAAATAGAAACTATAAAGAAGAACAAAGAAGAAATGAAGAATATGATATCTGAAATAAAAAAATACACAAGGAGGAATTACAAGCAGGGTGGGTGAAGCAGAGGACCAAATTAGTGATCTGGAAGACAAGGTAGAAAGAAACACCCAGGTAGAGCAGCAGCATGAAAAAAGACTAAAGAAATATGAAGACAGCTTAAAGGAAATGCAAGAAAACATGAAATGCAGCAACACTTAAATCATAGGAATACCAGAAGGTGAAGAAAATAGGCAAGGGATAGAAACCCTTTTTGAAAAAATAATGACAGAAAACTTCCTGAACCTGGACAGGGGAAAACCATTCAAGTTCAGGAAATACAGAGTCCCAATCAAGATGAACTCAAAAAGGCCCACTCCAAGACACATCATAATAAAAATGCCAAGTTTTAAAGAAAAAGAGAGAATCTTACAAGCAGCAAGGGAGAAACAAAGGAAGAAGCATACAAAGGAGCCGATATAAGGCGAGCAGCTATTTCCCAACAGAAATACTACAAGACATAAGGGAGTGGCAAGAAATATTCCAAGTAATGAAAAACAAAGACCTGCAACCAAGACTATGCTACCCAGCAAGGCTCTCATTTAAAATGGAAGGTGAAATAAGGAGTTTCTCAGACATAAGAAGGCTTAAAGAATACACCTCTATGAAATCAGCATTACAAGACAAACTAAAGAGACTGTTTTAAGATGATGAAGGATCAGAGTGAGAGAGAGATGAACACAAGTACAAAGAGAAAACATAGAAATGAATATGTATCAATAATAACTTTAATTGTAAATGGATTAAATGCTCCAATCAAAAGACATAGGGCAGCTGAATGGCTAAGAAAACATGACTCACACATGCGATGCCTAAAAGAGACCCACTTCAGAAAAAAAGACTTACGTAGACTGAAAGTAAAGGGTTGGAAAAAATATTCCAGGCAAATGGGTAGGGAAAAAAAAAAAAAAAAAACCCTGGTGTACCAATACTTATATCAGACAAAATGGACTTCAAAACAAAGAACATAAAATGAGACACAGAAAGACACTTCATAATACACAAGGGGAGAATTTATCAAGAAGGTATAAACATTATAAACAAATATGAACCCAACATGGGAGCAACCAAATATATAAGGAAAATCTTGGAGGACTTCAAGAAAGATATAGACAGCCACACACTTATCCTACTGGATTTTAACATCCCACTGTCAAAAATGGATAGATCTTCCAAACAAAACATCAACAAAGATATTGCAGCATTAAACAATGCCCTAGATCAAATGGACTTAACTGATTATATATATATATATATATATATATGTGTGTATATATATGTATGTGTGTGTGTGTGTGTGTGTATGACCCTTTATCCCAAAGAGGCAAAATACATATTCTTTTCAAATGCACATGGAACATTTTCAAAGATAAATGACATGATAGGACGCAAAACAAGCTTCAACAAATTCAAGAAAATTAAAATAATATCAAGCATTTTCTCAGCCTACAAGGGTCTGAAATTAGAAACCAACCTCAAGGAAAACACTTAAATTCATGGAGATTGAATAACATGCTATTAAGCAATGAATGAGTTAATAATGATATCAAGATAGAAATAAGAAGGTTTCTGGAAACATATGAAAATGAACTCACAATCATCCAGAACTAATGGGACACAGCAAAGGCAGTCCTGAGAGGGAAGTTCATAGCAATACAGGCCTACCTAAAAAAGATAGAAACATTTCAAACAAACAACCTAACCCTATGCCTACAAGAACTCAAGGAACAACAACAAAGACGGCCCAGAGCAAATAGAAGGAAGAAAATAATCAAGATCAGAGCAGAATTAAACAACATAGAGATTAAAAGAACAATTCTAAGCATCAATGAATCCAGGAGCTAGTTCTTTGAAAAGATATAAAAAGTCAACAAGCCTTTAAGCATACTCATCAAGAAAAAAAGAGAGAGGACCCAAATAAACACAATCAGAAATGAAAGAGGACAGATTACAACTGATACCTCAGAGATACAAAAGATTGTAAGAAACTACTATGAAGAACTATATGCCAAGAAATTTGAAAACCTGGGTGAGACGGACAAATTTCTACAAAAATATAATCTTCCCAAACTGAAAGAAGAAGAAGCAGAAAGTTTGAACAGGCCAATAACAGCTGAGGATATCAAAGCAGTAATCAAAATACTCCCAGCACACAAAAGCCCTGGACCAGACAGTTTCACAGGAGATTTTTACAAAACATTTAAGGAAGAACTAACCCCTATCCTTCATAGACTATTCCAAAATATCCAAGAAGACGGAAGACTCCCAAACTCTTTTTATGAAGCTAGCATCACCCTAATCCCAAACCAGGTAAAGAGACAACAAAGAAAGAAAACTATAGGACAATATTGCTGATGAACATAGACACAAAATTCCTCAACAAAATATTAGCAAACAGCAGTGAGTAATACATTAAAAAGATCATACCCCATGATCAAGTGGGATCCATCCTAGAGATGCAAGGATGGTACAATATTTGCAAATCAATAAGTGTAATACATTACATAAACAAAAAGAAATATAAAATTATACGATCATATCAATAGATGCAGAAAAAGCATTTGATAAAGTGCAGCACCTACTTATGATAAAAACATTCAGTATGGGAGATGGAGAAGTGAAAGAACTTATATGTATGACCTATGGACATGAACTAAGGTGGAGGAATGATTTTGAGAGGAGGCATATAGGGCAGAGGGGAATAATGGGACAACTGTAATAGCATAATATAAAATATATTTAAAAAACACTGAGCAAAATGGGAGTAGAGGGAGCATATTTCAACATAATAAAGGCTATATATGAAAAACCTACAGGCAACATCATTCTCAATGGAAAAAACTAAAAGCTTTCCCACTGAGATCAGGAACAAGAGAAAGATGTCCACTTTCATCGTTCATATTCAACATAGTATTGGAAGTCCTAGCCACAGCAATCAGACAAGAAAAAGAAATAAAAGACATCCAAATTCAAAAGAAGGAAATGAAAATGTCACTGTATGCACATGGCATGACAGTGTACATAGAAAATCCTATAGACACCAACAAAAACTACTTGACCTAATAAGTGAATTTGGCAAAACAATGCAATAGGCAGTCAATATTCAGAATTTGAAGGTATTTTTGTACACCAACAACAAATATCAGACACAGAAATCAGAAAAAAAATATCCCATTTGCTATAGCAACAAGAAAAATAAAGTACCTAGGAATAATCCTAACCAAGGAGGTAAAAGACCTCTAAACTCAGAAAGCTACACAACACCGAATTAAGAAATTAAGGAAGATATAAATAAATAGAAGCATATACCATGTTCATGGATTGGAAGAATTAATATCATCAAAATGTCCATACTATCCAAAGCAATTTATAGTTGCAACACAATCCCTATTAAAACATCAATGACGTATTTCAAAGATATAGAACAAACATTTCAAAAATTTATATGGAACCATATATAACCATGAATAGCCTCAACAATTCTGAGAAAAAAAAAAAAGACAAAGTAAGAAGGTATACAATACCTGTTATCAAACTATATTACAAGGCCACGGTAGTTAAAACAGTCTTGTACTGGCATAAGAACAGACACATAGATCAATGGAACAGAATAAAGAGCCCAGAAATAAATTCAAGTCTCTATGGTTGATTAATATTCAACAAAGGGACCAGAACATAAAATGAAATAAAAATAGCCTCTTCAACAAATGCTTTTGGAAGATCTGGACACCTACAAACAAAAGTGAAACTAGACCACCAACTTAAACCATACACAAAAATAAACTGAAGGTAAATAAAAGATAAGTCTTTTGTCACCGTAAAAGTTCTAGAGGAGAACATAGGCAGGAAAATCTCAGATATTCCACAAAGCAATATTTTCACTGATATGTCCCCTAGTGCAAGGGACAGAAAGGAAAGAATAAACAAATGGGACTTCATCAAAATAAAAAGCTTCTGCATATCGAAAGAAAATATCAGGAAAATGACAAGGGAATCAACCATGTAGGAAAATATATTTGCAAATGATACCACAGACAAGGGTTTGATCTCCAAAATACACAAAGAACTCACATGACTCCATTCCAGGAAGACAAACAACCCAGTTAAAAAATGGGCAAAAGACCTGAACAGAAACTTCTCCAAGGAGGACATACAGAGGGCCCAGAGACAAATGAAAGGATGATCAGCATCACTTGCCATCAGAGAGAGGCAAATTAAAATCACAATGAGAGACCACTTCATACTGGTCAGAATGGCCATCATAAAAAAAAATCAATAAATGACAAGTGCTGGAGAGGTGGTGGAAAAAGGGAACCCTAGAACATTGTTGGTAGGAATGCAGACTGGGGTAGCCACTATAAAAAAAACAGTATGGAGTCCTGGCTGGTGTAGCTCAGTGGGTGGAGCATGGACATACGAAGCAGGTCACAGGTTCGATTCCCAGTCAGGGCACATGCCTGGGTTGCAGGCCAGGTCCCTAGTGGGGGCCAGATGAGAGGCAACCACACATTGACATTTCTCTCCCTCTCTTTCTCCCTCCCTTCCCTTCTCTCCAAAAATAAATAAATAAAATTAAAAACAAAACAAAACAAACAAACAAAAAAAACAGTATGGAATTTCCTCAGAAAACTAAAATGAAACTGCCGTTTGACCTGTCAATTCTACTACTGGGTTTATACCAAAGAATCCTGAAATACTAATCCAAAAGAACCTATGCACCTCAATGTTCATAGCAGCACAATTTACGATAGCCAAGTGCTAGAAGCAACCTAAGTGTCCACCTGTAAATGAATGGATTAAAAAACTGTGGCACGTTTACAGGATGGAATACTACACAGCAGAAAGAAAGAAGGAGCCCTTACCTTTCCCAATAGCATAGATGGATCTGGACAGCATTATGTTAAGTGAAAAAAGCCAGGCAGTGAAAGGCATGTGATTTCACCTATAAGCAGAACCTGATCAATAAAACAAACAAGCAAGCAAAATGTAAGGAGGGATATTGAAATAAAGTACAGACTGATGATAACCAGATGGGAGGAGGGAGAGAGATAATGAGGAAAATAGGGGAAAGGTTATGATGGAACATATATAAAGGACACAGGGACAAAGCTAAAGTGGGTAGGAAGGAAGGAGGGAGGCGGTGATGGGTAGGGTGTGGGGGAGTGGAGGAGTGAAAATGGATACTACTTGGAAAACAATAAAAAAATTTCAGATTATTGGAACTTTACTAGACATGGGCATGCAACCAGTTCAAATGATACTTCTCAATGAAAATACATATGTGATATCAATCATGATCATCAAAAACATTAAATAATTTACATTAGTAATATTAACACGGTTGACTTTTTTTTACTATTCTTCAAAATGTTTCTAAAGGAGATCAGATAAAAGTACAATGTTTGGAAAGTCCACTGAATGTATTTATCACTTATTGTAATAAAAGCAAACTGAAGTCCCACTCCATAAAAAAAAAGAAAAGAAAGATGAAAGGAAAGGAAAGAGGAAGGGAAGGGAAGGGAAGGGAAGGGAAGGGAAGGGAAGGGAAGGGAAGGGAAGGGAAGGGAAGGGAAGGGAAGGGAAGGGAAGGGAAGGGAAGGGAAGGGAAGGGAAGGGAAGGGAAGGGAAGGGAAGGGAAGGGAAGGGAAGGGAAGGGAAGGGAAGGGAAGGGAAGGGAAGGGAAGGGAAGGGAAGGGAAGGGAAGGGAAGGGAAGGGAAGGGAAGGGAAGGGAAGGGAAGGGAAGGGAAGGGAAGGGAAGGGAAGGGAAGGGAAGGGAAGGGAAGGGAAGGGAAGGGAAGGGAAGGGAAGGGAAGGGAAGGGAAGGGAAGGGAAGGGAAGGGAAGGGAAGGGAAGGGAAGGGAAGGGAAGGGAAGGGAAGGGAAGGGAAGGGAAGGGAAGGGAAGGGAAGGGAAGGGAAGGGAAGGGAAGGGAAGGGAAGGGAAGGGAAGGGAAGGGAAGGGAAGGGAAGGGAAGGGAAGGGAAGGGAAGGGAAGGGAAGGGAAGGGAAGGGAAGGGAAGGGAAGGGAAGGGAAGGGAAGGGAAGGGAAGGGAAGGGAAGGGAAGGGAAGGGAAGGGAAGGGAAGGGAAGGGAAGGGAAGGGAAGGGAAGGGAAGGGAAGGGAAGGGAAGGGAAGGGAAGGGAAGGGAAGGGAAGGGAAGGGAAGGGAAGGGAAGGGAAGGGAAGGGAAGGGAAGGGAAGGGAAGGGAAGGGAAGGGAAGGGAAGGGAAGGGAAGGGAAGGGAAGGGAAGGGAAGGGAAGGGAAGGGAAGGGAAGGGAAGGGAAGGGAAGGGAAGGGAAGGGAAGGGAAGGGAAGGGAAGGGAAGGGAAGGGAAGGGAAGGGAAGGGAAGGGAAGGGAAGGGAAGGGAAGGGAAGGGAAGGGAAGGGAAGGGAAGGGAAGGGAAGGGAAGGGAAGGGAAGGGAAGGGAAGGGAAGGGAAGGGAAGGGAAGGGAAGGGAAGGGAAGGGAAGGGAAGGGAAGGGAAGGGAAGGGAAGGGAAGGGAAGGGAAGGGAAGGGAAGGGAAGGGAAGGGAAGGGAAGGGAAGGGAAGGGAAGGGAAGGGAAGGGAAGGGAAGGGAAGGGAAGGGAAGGGAAGGGAAGGGAAGGGAAGGGAAGGGAAGGGAAGGGAAGGGAAGGGAAGGGAAGGGAAGGGAAGGGAAGGGAAGGGAAGGGAAGGGAAGGGAAGGGAAGGGAAGGGAAGGGAAGGGAAGGGAAGGGAAGGGAAGGGAAGGGAAGGGAAGGGAAGGGAAGGGAAGGGAAGGGAAGGGAAGGGAAGGGAAGGGAAGGGAAGGGAAGGGAAGGGAAGGGAAGGGAAGGGAAGGGAAGGGAAGGGAAGGGAAGGGAAGGGAAGGGAAGGGAAGGGAAGGGAAGGGAAGGGAAGGGAAGGGAAGGGAAGGGAAGGGAAGGGAAGGGAAGGGAAGGGAAGGGAAGGGAAGGGAAGGGAAGGGAAGGGAAGGGAAGGGAAGGGAAGGGAAGGGAAGGGAAGGGAAGGGAAGGGAAGGGAAGGGAAGGGAAGGGAAGGGAAGGGAAGGGAAGGGAAGGGAAGGGAAGGGAAGGGAAGGGAAGGGAAGGGAAGGGAAGGGAAGGGAAGGGAAGGGAAGGGAAGGGAAGGGAAGGGAAGGGAAGGGAAGGGAAGGGAAGGGAAGGGAAGGGAAGGGAAGGGAAGGGAAGGGAAGGGAAGGGAAGGGAAGGGAAGGGAAGGGAAGGGAAGGGAAGGGAAGGGAAGGGAAGGGAAGGGAAGGGAAGGGAAGGGAAGGGAAGGGAAGGGAAGGGAAGGGAAGGGAAGGGAAGGGAAGGGAAGGGAAGGGAGAGAAACAACCTGGGCATGAAGTAGAGGATCTAGACGGCTCATGTTTTCTGAAAGGATTAAATTAGCTCTATAGATTCAAGAAATACCCTAAGAAAGCTTAATATAAACCTAAAAGGGATCAAGCTGGACTGTCTTCCAAACAACTATTATTTTATGAGGACAACAAAATCCAGACAGACAGCAATGCATTATTCATAATATGCAGCATATTCAAATAGAAGGAAACTTCCTTAACCTAGCAAAAGGCACTTAAAAAAAGAAAAAAACTACATATAACCTTGTATTTAATGATGAAAATCTAAATAGGTCTCCTTAAAAATAGGGAACTTGACAAGGTTGTCTGCTCTCACATCTTATATCAGTAATTCCTTGGATGTTTCATATAATTTAAAAAGGCTAAATAAATCAATGATGTAGTGATTAGAAGATAACAAGTAAATTGACTTTATTTCAGATGATATGATCCTTTATTTAAAAGAGCCTAAGGAATCAACAAAAAAGCTGTTGTAACAAATAAAGGAATTTAGTAAGTGTTAGAGAAGTTGGAACCCTCATACATTGCTGATGAAAATGAACAATATGTGAGGCACTTTGGAAAGCAGTTTTGTGGTTTATTAAAATGTTAACTGTATACTTAACATAAAAACTGTGTTGAGTATAACTAGGTATAAGTAAAACTATGTGGATATTCCACAGCTAGGTACATACTGATCAAGGGCATTGGCTCACAGAAAAACTTTGTTTAACTAATTGTTATAATAGTTTTGTTATAATAGCCCCCAAATGGGAACTATACGAACATACACCAACTGGTGAATAGGTAAGCAAAATGTGGTATATCCATATAGTGAAATATCACTCATCAATAAAGAGAAAGAAAAGAAATATATGTATATGCGCGCATGTGCGCACACATACACACACATACCAATAAGGAAAAACTATGATTTCATTTACATAAAAAGAAGTTGGCCTAGAACAATAGTCAGTACACTTCACGAGGAATGTTTTTTTTTTCTTTTTAAGAAGAGTGCAATGAATTCCAAACATATGCAGAGTGACTTGTCTTAGATATAAACCATAAAAAACTGAATGTCCATCAATAAGTGAATGAAAAAAATGTAATATATCTATACATTAGAATACTACTCACCAATAAGAAAGGAATTAACTATTGTTGAAACAGAATCACTCTGGGTTTTATTCTTCTGGGTTCTTTTGCCTGCTGCTGAAAAACTGAGACTCCTGATGCCAGAGCCTTATACAGAAGAAAGGAACTATTTATTAAAAAATCAGCCTTGGCTCAGTGGATTGAGCGCGGGCCTGCGAACCGAAAGATCGCGGTTCGATTCCCAGTCAGGGCACATGCCTGGGTTGCCAGGCCAGTTCCCGGCAGGGGACATACAAGAGGCAACCGCACATTGATGTTTCTCTCCCTCTCTCCTTCCCTTCCCCTCTAAAGATAAATAAATAAAATCTAAAAAAAATAAATAAATAAATAAGCATCTAGTTTAAAAAAAAAAAAAAAAATCAGCCTTGGCTAGTTTGGTTCAGTGGATTGAGTGCCAGCCTGAAAACCAGAGGGTTGCTGGTTTGATTCCCAGTCAGGGCACATGCCTGGTTGTGGACCAGTCCCCCAGTAGGGAGCACATGACAAGAAACCACACATTGATGTTTCTCTCCCTCTCTGTCACCCTCCCTTCCTCTCTCTTTAAAGATATATGAATATACTCTTTTTAAAAAGTTATACAGGGTTAGAATAATGGCAGAATTTTGCCATTAAATCTCACTCCCTTTAGAAACACCCATAAACACATACAGTTCTTCCTCCCCTTGTCAAAATGGGCCAGTCATAAGTACCATTTCTCAGGAAAAGAAATAGAATTCAATTTTAACATTCTAGCTTCTCCAAGTCAACCCTGCTCAACTACACTCCTGCTCTTAATCCAAGACCACATGGCCCCTCCTCATGGTGGGCCAGTGAGTGTCCTTCTGCATCCTTACAAACTGCATGGCCAAAACAGCTCCCAAGTCACATGGCCCAGAGCTGCTCCTTACCAAGCCACATGGTTAAGAGAACATGGCTGCCCCACACTTGGGTTTAAACCCCACATGTATCTTCCCCATAACCCCATTTCTGACTCCTCCCACAAAGGGTTATATCTGCCAGTACTCTGGTCTCTTCTTTTTTTCTCAGCTGCCTGTTGTTAGTCTAGGCAGGCATCTCCAGCGATGCAGGAACCACCTCCAAGCCTCTTGCACAGGCACAGCAAACAGGAGACTGCCTCCTGGCCGCATCATGGGTTAGAATCACCCCTTTCTCCCTGACTCTGAATGGTCAGGAAACACTGGCCAAGTTCTTTAGATATGCAAAGTAACTCTCCATGGCCCTGCTCCATTTCCCCTTCCCCTAGTCATGTTAGTGGGAGTGTTCCCCTTTGGGGAGAACTCTAGCTCAGCCCTCCATTACATTGTTACATATAACAACATGGGTGAATCTGAAAATCATTGAGCAAAAAACGCAAAAAAGGAGGCTGCCTGTATATATTTCATAAAATTTTCAAATATGCCAACTACATTACAGGGAAAGAAATGAGATCAGCAGTTTCTTGGGGACAAAAATGGAGAGAGGGGATGGATAACAAAGTGGCACGAGGAAATTTTTCGAGGGTGATGGAGACGTTTGTTTTCTTGATTGTGGTAATAGCTTCACAACAATATATAATGTCAAAGCAGAACCAGTTGTATAGTTTAAACAAGTAAACTTTAAAATATTTGAGTTATAGCTCAATTAAATTATAAATATAAAACCATATTTGAGTCTACAGTTGACTACCTCCTCTCCTCTTTAACATTTCCTAAGTTACCAAAATAGCAATGTCCTATTGGGCATTAAAGAAGGAAAAGTGGAAAAATGCATCCTGCATTCTTTAAGTATGAAAATATATTTTGTAAATAATTTTATTTATAATATAAGCACATTATAAATCTTTTAATTCTGCATCTCTTGTGACCATTTGAGGACAATCCTCTCCTGGTAGGAAAAGGTTTTTTGTTTTGATATTTGAATAAAATGTATTCTTTGGCTTGAATGTGAGGTTAGATTTTTAATAATAAATTAGACACTAAATGTACAGAAATATTTATGACTCCTAATGTTTCAGTTATTTATTGCTCTCTAACAAATGAACCCAAATTTCCTGGAGTAAACAATAATAATTATTTATTTTACTCACAAATTTACGTCTTGGGCAAGGCTCAGTGGAAATAAATCATGTTTGTTTCACAAGGTGTCACCTAGGGTAGCTCAGCTACTGCAGATTGGAATTAGATTGTAGTTGATGCTGGTAGTCAGCTGGGATCTCCGCTGGAGCTGTCTGTCAGAACACTTATTTATGGCTCTTTGGTATCCTCACAGAATGCTAGCTGGTTTCCAAGAGTAAGAATTCTATAGAACCAGGTGGAAGCTATTTATTAGTTATCTTGCTGTGTAATAAATTACCCCAAAACTTAGTGGACTCAAACAGTATGTTTCTTTGGGTCAGGAATCTGAACATGTCTTAGCAGTGCCCTCTGTCAGGGTTTCTTACAGGCTGTAATCAAGGTGTCCTTGTGGGGTTTAGTCTTCCAAATGTTTGACTGGGGATGTTTCTGCTTCTGATGTTTTTCACCTCGTCGTTGGCAGGATTCAATTTCTACTGGGCTGTTGTGCTAAGAAAAGTTCGTTTCTCACTGGCTCTTGTCATGTGAGTCTCTGCAAGATGATAGCTTGCTTCACCAATGCGTGCACACTGAGAAAGCCACGGAAAGAAAATTCAGCAGGAGGAAAATCGGTCTTTGGTAAACTAATCATAGATATCCCATCCCATCCAATTTGCCATATTCTGCTCTTTAGGTGCAAGCCATTGGTTCTAGCGAAGATTCAAGACGAAGATATTGTATAGTGACATGGATACCAGGAGTGGGATTGTTGCTGAACAACTTTGAAAGCTGTCTATCAAGGCCACATTTGTTTTTATGACCAAGTTTTAGAAATTATGTAATGTCGCTTTCACTATTTTCTGTTAGTTAAGGCAGGCAGAAAGATCTGCCCAGATTCAAATATTGACCCCACCACTCAGTGAGGGGAAGGTCAAGTTCCCTTTGAATAACAGCATATGAGATGGGTATATTATGTCAGCCATATTTGGAAAACTTTGTCTTCTTTTCCTTTTCCTTTATCTGCTGTTAGGGTGGGGTCAGATGATTCAAGGTCTGTATTTCCACCTTCTGTTGATGGAGAGGGGCCCTACTACTATGCTTTGGTTCTAAACCTCAACCTCCAACCTTTCTCTTTCCATTTTTTGGAATTCTCCTTTGGTTGTTGTTTGAATAGGATTTATGGTTGAACTTAGTAAGAAGGATCAGGTAGAGATGACTCTATGCTATCTTGTCCAAACTGGAAGTTTGTGTTTGCTTTTTAAAAATGGATATGTTTTTCTCTGTTTTAATTTCCAAGAGATAATAAAATAATAGAGGAATTGTGAATGAGAGTTAGTCTTTTGAAAATTTATTTCAGAACAGTTTAGAGTATTAGAAGTACCTTCTATGTTTACTATAGACCTGCAGCTACCCAATTGATTTGACAGATTCTTAATTTTCACAAGATGCTCTGGGGCACTAATGGTGTCACCAGTCTGTAATATGCCCCTCACTGTATTGTAAGCAGCTACCTCGAAAATGAATAGTGGGCTGTGAATTTGAACAATGTTGAACTTGGGTAAAGAAGTTATGATTTCATACTATGGTTTCAGACTTTTTGCTTACTTGTTAATTTTCTATGTCTGAGGAGACAAAAATCACTGACATGCTTTCTGTCCTTGAAGACCTAGATTAGAGGAAATAACTCATAAATATTATGTAAAGGAAGGGATCAACAATGTAAAAATAAGGAGAGGGAGTAAGATAGCATAGAAAGATAAAGGAGGAATGTTAAGTGGAGAAAAACAGAACATTAAGTTTGGCCTGAGAAGGCCTGATTCTGGAAAGAGGTCCTGATGTGGACAGTGAGGCAGCCGCCATACACCCATATGAAACTCATTAATTGTGTCCTCAGTGTTTTTTCCCAACAAACCATAAATTGGAATTAACATTCCAATTTTTAACTGAGTCTAAATGCATAAAATAATTTAGTAAACTCTACCTGTACAGAAAGCTGTGCTGCACTGAGAATTAATTTAGGCTAAACTTACTCAAGGCACTAAATATGTTTATTTAAATTGACACAAATAATGCTCAGCTGTTATAGAATTCTGAAAGATATTTGGCCCTAAAATTTATTATAAATTTCCTTTCTAAATACCTTAGAACATTTCCATAAGTGTTAGTTTCATTTCCTTTCAACATGCAAAATATTGCTGAGTTAGGAAAGAGAAGATCAGATGACTTATTCAAGACCATACAGCTCACCAGCTACAAGTTTTATCTCTTGTTTACTGTCATTTAATACCCTTCCCCCCAGACACTAGTTTTCAAAACACCTAAACACATACACACCAGCATTTGTACTACTAGATCACACTTAGGAGAAATAAAATTTATGTTCAAGCACAAAAATATTTGGATGTTTATTGCATTCTTAGTCATATTCCAAAACTGGAAATAATGAAAATGTTCTTTAAATGTTGAATGAATAAACAAACTGTGGTAGATCCTTATAGTGGAAACATCAGTTGGTGATAAAAAGAAATAAACTATGCTGTACACAATAACATGATTAATTGAAATGTCTTATGCTAAAGGAAAGAAGCAAAACCGAAATATCTACATGATGTACATTGGTCTGGCCATATAAATTGTAGGACCCAATGCCAAATGGAAATATGGGGCCTATTGTTGAAAATTCAGATTCTCAATATAGTAAGAGCACAGCATTGAATCAAACACAAAGCTTTTCTACTTCAGCAAATGCAGGGCCCTATGTGACTGCATAGGTTACAATCCCATGAAGCTGGCACCGACTATATCATTTCATTACCATGACATTCTCAAAAGGTAAATTTACAGGGAGAGTAAGAGATCAGGCATTGCCACAGGCTAGAGTGAGAGGGTGCAGTTCGCTCTAAAGGGCAGAAGGGAGTATGTTGGGATTATAGGACGGTCTGTGTCTCGTTAGGCATGGTGGTTACACATGGCAGTTACACAGTATGTCAAACCTCATAGAACTGGCCACTGAAAAAGGAAAATTCTCTATGTAAATTATATGAATCTGAATTTTAAAAGCCTATGTTATAAAAGAGCATATATTAACATTTTATTTCAGAATGGTTATAGATAAATCCAGAGAAATGTGGAACATCGTACAGCTAACAGAGACAAACTGTAATGGAAAGGGCAGGGATAATGACCTGAGTTGGAATATCATCTTGGCCTCTTACGAGCAGGGTGAAATAGATTTAGTCATTTAACCTCTTTGAGTCACAATTTCATTATCTTTAAAATAGGATGGTGATAGTCAGTCAAACTTACAGAGTGCTTACGAGGACCAAATAAGGTAACATGTAAAAACATTTTTTTAAAAATTTTATAATGTAAAGGACTCTGGAAATATTGTTAGCAGTAGTAATCAAAAACACCAACTTAACACTGCTTGTGTTCCTTCAAATTTAAGGGTTTGTCACTCACTGTGCACATTTCTGATTCAAAAAAAAAACTTGAAATCACAAATTCAATTTAACATGTTCTATAAAGACATAATTTAATATACTACACATTTTAAACTTGGAGAAGGTCACTTGTTTTTACAGTCAAATCGAAATACTGTTTGGGTGGAATCCATTTTCTACCTGATATACTAAATTGAATTCTTATTTCTCAGTGTAGTGCATATTTCCCCCCTTAGGCTAAAATGAATGTACAAACCAAAGCTATTCTTCCATTTTACTTTGAAGTTTTGATACCCACTTTTGACAGTTTTGTAATCTTCAAGTAGTATAAATAGTATAACTAAATAATAACTGATTATAAATGTATATGGGGGTTAAATAGTTAAAATTTGCATAGTTAATATAGTTTGTGAGATAATTTATATACCAGATACACAATAATAAATGTAAATATTGGTGCATATACTGCAGAAAATGTTATTACGTGGCAAATTTTATAACCAGATATATGAGTCTTACTTACTTTTTAACTTAAATTGAGAGAAAGGGAATTACTTACAGAGTTCTGAGTTACATTGTGTCCTCATTGTACACAGTAGGAATGTGCCTCCAGTACAACTCCTCATCAGACTGCAATGTGATTGTTTATTTAAATACATATCAGCTGCTGTCAGGCTTATGAACTCATCAATGGCAGGATGTGAGTCTTACTTATTTCTGGTTTTTGGCTGTAATGTATTTTGTTAGCACATAATATTTGTTTAATGATTTTAAGGTAAGGAAAATCAAATGTAATGCTATTGTTGAGCAGAATAGCAATTGGACATGATGCTGAAAAGAATCAGAATACTTTAGGTAGATGTCCCAGCTATGTTTTCATATTAGTTATGCAGCAACATTGGATGCGAAAGTGAACTTTGATGAACCCCAGTTTTCAGAACAGTTAAATGCCTAGGCAAATACTTGGCTTACAGCATTTTCTCAGTAAATATCAATCTCTTTACCTAACACATTATTATAGACTACTTCTTGGTCAGATATAATAATGGATCTGAAATGCAAAACTACTCTTTCAGGTAAAGTTCTATTCAAAGATGGAGAGACAGAAAGTGTTCTGGACTCTTGGGTAGAGATCTTGACAGTAGCACAACTTCTGTTAACAACCAGTTAACTTGTCTAAGACAAGATTTATAATATCTCTGGATTTTTACTATAAAATGAGGGGATATAAAATTAGTTCTAAATTCAGAAATATTATTTGCTTCAATTGAATAGTGAAACATATTCTGTAATTAAAACAAGCTAAGTACACCATTTTATGTAATGTTTTTTGCCTCCAGTTGAAAGTATATCATAACTGGACACCTAATTAAAAAACTCAGTAAGTTCAATAAAATTTAAATTGTTTTAAAGATTCCATTTTCAAAGATCTTTTTGGTATAGTACACCAAGAAATGATTTTGTGGGATTAAAACATTATGGTTCTTGTCAGCATATTATAGAGGAACATAGATCTTGTTTAGCTTTAGCTTTTATAAAAAAATAAATGCATGACAATGAGGGAAAAAGAAATGTACCATGATAACTTTTTTGCACTGTTATGCATGGGGTTTTCTTTTTGTTATTGTTGGTAATGTGAACACTTTGTTTGTTCTTTCATCCTTAAATTTTTATAACAACTTTTGGCAATGGCATTTTGTCTCCGCTGTAGTATAAAATCCATAAAAGCAGGGTCATGGGTTATATATTTTTATAAATTTTCACACTAGCTAGACATTATCTTGCACTTAGTAGGTGCTTAATAGATGTGCATAGGCTGATTGATGCAAATTTAATTGTTTGTGTAATCAATCATACTTTTTAGAGTATTGATTGATAATAAGGTTCAGGTAATGAACAAGATAGACAGGAAAATGAAGAGGACAAAAAACCCTAACTAGCTTTGGAAACATTCATGTTTTTGACTATTGTTGGTAAAGGCCCAAATTACCTAAATTTCACAGTAGAATAAAAAAACAACTGTTTCAAATTATTTGAGATTATAATGAGCTATAATCAATTATAGCTATTCATTGCTGGGCATCGAAGTCTATTTTAGAGTCTAGTACAAGTGTAATTGTTTTAATTATAATAATACAAGTAGAGGTTCATAGAGATAAGACTAATGCATCTTCCCAAGACAGTAAGAATCCATTGTCCATTAGGGAGGATGAAGTAAGCTCCATTTTTATCACTCAAAACTTCCAACTCTGGAAGGATAGAAGGAGCAAAGGACAATATCTGATGCTCATGAGTCATTCCATTTGTCCTTTATTTGGCTGGGTTCCCACATCTAAGAGAAGCAAAAACTCTTGTAACTTTCAGATCATGTCCTTCTTTCCACTCCATAATCAATGACACGTTATTGGTAATACACACGACATCTTACATTTGCCTTGGTCTGAGTAACCAACTACCTTTTAGAAATGATCTTTTTGCCACATGGAAGCCCTCAATTTTGGCACCTTAATTAACCTTCCAAAGACTGAAAAACTGACTTAATCCATTGATGTGATTATTTAAAAATGAACAATCAATATCACCCCATTCCATTAATTTGGTTTAATTATTGCACTTGCTACTTAGAAAACTTGACTTAATTTTAAGTGAAGTAAAGAACTTGTCTTAATTTCTTTTCATTTTAGTTTGTTTATATATTCTTAAATTTTAAATATCACCATATATAGTTTTCAAGGTCATTGACATTTACAGTGTTTATTAAAAATAAGTTGATTTCAGATAACAACTTTTCTCAATTAGAAACTATATCAACTAACTAATTTTTGGTATTCCAAAGAGTGAGCAGGCAGTTCCCACTTTGGAATACCAAGGCAAAGGTTTTGCTGGCTCACAGTACTACAAATATCCAGATTTCAGTACAAGATGTGACATTTTATTGTGCATAAATATTTTTTTTCTTTGCAAGAAATAACTTCTTCACAAAAAATGATATGCCATTTTCAGGCTTAGACTGATGACAGTAAATCTAAGCCCTAATACCAGAATGGAGAGCACAAGAGAATAAGTCAGAAAATGGTTTAATTTAGAAAATGCATGAAATTATTACATAAGTATAAAAGATTTATGTGTCCCATAATCTAGCTTGAGGAAAACACTGTGATTTGTTTCATCTAAACTCTTTTTTAAAAAATCAATTTATTTTTTATTGTCATTCAAGTACAATTGTCTTCATTTTCCCATCACCACTTCCCCCCGCCCCACGCACCCTCACCTCCTCCCTCAATCCTAACCCCCTTTGGCTTTGTCTATGGGTCCTTTATACATGTTCCTTGACAACCCTTCCCATTCTTTCCCCCATAATCTCCCTACCCCCTCTTGTTACAGTTTGTTCTTTACTTCGATGTCTCTGAATAAATTTTGCTTGCTTTTTTTGTTTTGTAACTATTTAATTAATAAATTATACATTCTCAAAATGTAATCTGATTTGAAAATATTCTCATTTTCTTCTAAACTTTGGGGATGAAACATAGGGAAAGAATGTAGACTTGTGTTTTAGATATTTATTTAAATGTTCCTTCAAATTCCTGGCCATGAGCAAGTAATTTAATCTTTCTGAGTTTTAATTACTTTATGTATAGAAAGAATATAGAATAAAATATTAACTCCATAGCATTGTTGTCAGAGGAGAGATATGTTAAAATGCCCAGCACAAATTCATGTATATAGTAGATATCCGATAAATATCACTGTCTTCTTTTACCTGGGGTTTTTGTCAGTTTCCTAATTTCACTGATTTATTCACATGAGACTTTTGCATGTGTGTTGTAAATTAAAACAGAGTACATTTTGTTCATTGTCTGAGAACATCAGAGTTACTTTCCCATATTTATGGAATAATTCTCATCATTTTAGCTACAAAAATAAAGAGAAAAGATTATTATGATTCTCAGCTCTAAGTATATAAGAAATTTGGGTGAGTTCAAGCATTTCTATCCTAAATCAATTAGGGACACTTATGTCTGCCTTTTTCTCACCTTCCTTCATCCTTCAATATATACTCAAGGAATGTTCTACCACGGGTGGTAGAAGAAAATGAAAAGGACAAACAACCCTGGCTAGATTTGGAAGCATTCATCATTTTGACTATTGTAGGTAAAGGCCCAAATTACCAGGAAGCAGGAGGCTGGTTTCTTCAATAAGTAAATTAGCATGCAGGAAGTTGCTCTGGGAAGCAACACCTGAAGAAGAGAAGAGACTGGAAGTGAAGGAGAATTAGAGCAGCAAATTATTTCAAGGGAATGTAGGGAGTTCCAACTGTCTTAGGCTGGGGTGAGATTATTGGTTCTGTACATCCAATGATCAGTCATTGGATGTAAAATCCCTGACAAAAGGAATAATCTTGAACAATACAGCTCTCCTCGGTGGAGTAGGGGTTGCGGGGGGCAATAACTCAAAGGAGGCTAGGAACTGAGAACTGTAACTTGGTAGCACTTCCAATAATTGTGGAAATAAATCCTTCATTCCTGAAGGGCGATATGTATGGCACATCACAGTACCCACAATATTGGTTTTCTGGATTTTTACCTTGCATCTTGATTTAAACATCCTCAATCCCTCCAGATATGTACACAATGATTTTCACCCATTTCTCAAGCTGATCTTTGCTAGCTAACCAATTCAGAGGCACCAGACTCCCCAGTCTTGATTTACTGTTTACTCAGAGCATAGACACTCCATATCTTTTAAGAGATGCCTGAGTTCTTTATCTTGGAAGAGATATTGACTTTGGTCTTGCCCAAAATATCTCAATTATGCAAATACCCATGCTTCAATAAAACAACAAAGTATGTTATGCTTATCTGTCCTTATATTTCTCTATAAAAATATGTGTATGTGTGTGTGTAAAATATAAAAACATGAAGATAATCTTCTAACAAGTCATGTTCACAAGTATGAGTGGTGATTGTAGATATGGTTGTATTATTCAGTGTAACAGGAAGTTCAAATCTATGATATATTAGTCCCTAGACTGAATAACACAGCAGCAGTAAAGGAGAGTATTTTCCCCTGTCACAACAGAATAGAGATGAAAATTTCCACCTGTGGTAACAATTGCTTCTTCTTTGCTTCATATTCATTGTCATGAGTAACTATTATCAGTGTTTTAATATTTCCCCCTGATATTTTGGGCATTTGCAGCACCTAGGTATTTCCTTCTCTCTGTACCTCCTAAGCCCCCCACCCCCCCCCCCCACACACACACTTACACACACAAACACTAAAAATATCCCATTCCAAAATGGGAGAAATAAAAGACAAATTTCATCCTACAGATGTGGTCTGTATGATCCATACTGTCGGAAGCACTAATGGGTCTCGGTAAGGTTCAAACTAGAGAATATGGGCATAAGGTGAATAAATGTATGTAGGAGAGTGATGAGGATAACATGGCTCCCTATTACCCTTTTTCTTTGCCTTCAGTTTTTAAACACCAGGGAACTACTATTTTTCTTTCTGCTTGTCATGAGAACACCATAGGCAAATAAGATTATTTTCTTATATATTTTTTCAGCTAATGTGTTTTTATTATAGAACGAGTTCATTTGATTTTTTGCACAAGTCAAATGTTCAGAAGTAAGTTACACTTAAAAAAAAAAATTATTTAACTGTGACCAGTGTGGTTTGGTGGGTTGGGTATTTTCCAGCAACAGAAAGATCACTGGTTTGATTCCCGATCAGGGCACATGCCTGGGTTGCCGACCACATCTCCAGTTAAGGGTGTGTGGGAGGTAGCTGATTGATGTTTGTCTCATATATTGATGTTTTTCTCCCTCCCTTTCTCCTTCCCTTCTCCTTTCTTTAAAAAATAATGAAACCTTGCCAGCCAGGGACTGAACTCACAACCAAGGCATGTGCACAGACCAGAATCAAACCAGTGACCTTGCTTTACGGGAGGAAACCCAAGGAACTGAGTGAGCCACCACTGGTCAGGGCACTAAGTTACATTTGGTTGGGAATTGTTCAACTGAAAGTTTTCTGGATAGCTCTTTTCTCCTTGAAAAAATTCACAGCACTGAAATTTGATTGTTTCTCATCTTTATCCTGTGTTTTTCTAGTAGGTACTATACTGTGAAAAAGATGAGAAAACAGGGTGTCTACACGTAACAAATGGGAGAATACCTAAGAGTGCTTTCTTTATGAGGATTTTCTAGTTCAGAAATATGCAAAGGTCCCTGCAATGTGGTTTGATATTTGAGGTATTTGTACTTCTTTATCTGCTAGTGTCTCTCAGCTCTTATGTAGCAAGTGATATTGGGTTTTTCAAAGGAAATTTGGAAAGATCATAACATTTTTCTTTAAAAGTATATATATATAGTATACTATATATATATATAAAAGACTATATATATATAGTCTGGTTAGCTTTCTTGATCCTGACAAATCATGGGAGCAATGATCCATTGTGACATACCTGGATCTATTTGGTACTAGAATATTGACTAAGTATATGGAAAATTATTCAGCTTATGAATTAAACTTTATTCTCCTTCTTGAGTTAGAAGAAAGCTTTTTGTTTTTGTTTTTGTTTTATTTCAATCACATTGCCATGCCAGAAATATTTTGTTTTCAATCTTGGTGTCTTCTGACACTCTTCATTTTCTGTTTATGGCTTTTTAATTATTTCATTAATTTCACCTATCAACATGAAGGATAATGTTCATTCAGAGTACGACATTTTTCCATTTGGCAAATTATTGTTATAGAGTATATTGTTGATTTGATGTTGAATTTGATAAAATATCCCATTTAACCATTCAAATTTTAGATCCACATAACTTTTATATATGAGGACATTTCCCAATAAATATCCATTTAGGAGGTTCTTACTTACAATATTTTATGGCATTCAGTATTAACAATGAAGAAAATAATGAGGAAGTCTGGGTTGGGGAAGATTGGTGAGAATAAGTTGAGATACAAAATAGAAATAACTCTATTTACAGAAATAGCTCTGTGCTGAAGTCATGCTTACAAGTCACCACAGGGAGAAATAGAACCTGTGCTGCAGATGCATAAGATAACAGATGAAATGCTGAATTTATTGTCTGTTTGGAAAGGAGTCACAAATGAAAATTCAAATATAATATGCCTGGTAGAAAGGCAAAATCTACTACTCAATTCAGTGAAATGGAAGACCCTAAAACTCTGCCGTTTTTGAAATATCAGGTTAATTTAATTTCAGGGGCACCTGTCATTTCTGTGAGACATAAAACTCAGCTGATGTTATTGTTAGATATAATCCATTCACTGCATGCCAGGAGGGCAAAAACCTCATTTTTAAGGGAAGGGATTAGTGATTTTTTCCCTTTGGGGGAAAAATTCTTAAAGTGCCTTTCTTTGAACAGGAAAGAAAATATAAAGTGCATCCAATAACAGGTGAAGTTAATAAGGGGGATAGGAATTTTATGACCTTTTGAAACTTTCGTTAGAGAAAATTAGGAAGAGCCATGGCCAAATTGGTTGGGCAGGAGGAGGTCACTTCCTTTCTCCCCTTAGAAAGAAAAGTAAAACAAATACTAATTACATGACCATTCTTTTCTTCGTTTTAGGAGGCAGTTTATGAATATAAATACTAGTGTATTTTAGGGATATATAGATTTCTTGGCTATTGTGATGTAGAGGCAAATGTGAGTTTACACTATTTGCTTTCCATATTGTTTAACAAAAATGTACAAACATACATTGTTTTATCACACTTCATTTTATTGCACATACAAATTGAAGTTAAGATCCTTCACCAACAAAAAGATTAGGACTCACTGAAGACGCACATGGTGGTTAGCATATTTTAGCAATAAAATATTTTTTAAATTAAGGTATGCCCATTGTTCTTTTAGACATAATTCGGTTGCACATTTAATAGACAACAGTATAGTGTAAACATAACTTTTACATGCAGTGGAAAACCAAAAAAAAATTGTGCGACTCACTTTATTGCAATACTTGCTTTATCATAGTGGTCTGGAACTGAACTCACAATATCTCTGAGGTTGTCTGTTCTTGTCATTGAAATCCTCACCCCATCTTATGTAAGGAAATATAGCCTTTCCTGATGACAAGCACAAGAAATTAAAGTGGATTTACAGAAGATGGAGAGAGTTCCATAGCTATACTAGAGCTGTTGATAAGAGCCTCCACCATACCATCAGCTATCCTCCAAAGAACAGTAGTTGTAATGTTATACCATGTGGGAAAGAGAGAAAGAACCTAGAAGTAACACCTTCACAATAGTTTCATCTGAGATCTTTGTGTGGCTCTAAAGACATATGAAAGTTATTTTAATTCTTCAGGTGCAAGAAACTTCTTTAGAGAATATAAGTAACAGATGAAAGCACCAACTCGGAAATCAAAAGTCCTGAATTTTAAGACTCTTAGAGTCTACTTAGATCTCTCTCTTTTTTTTTCTTGGTTAGCCTAGCAAATCAACCTTTGTCCATTTTGTTTTCCTTTTCAAAAAACCAACTTTTAATCTTGTTAATCTTCTGGTTTCCTGTTTTCTATTTCAGTTTTTCTGCTCTAATCTTTATTTTTTTCTAATTTATACTTCCTTTGGGCTTAATTTGTTCTTGTTTTACTGATTTCTTAAAGTGTAAAGTTAGGCTGTTTATTTAATATGTTTTTCTTCATGTATGTGACTATCATTATAATTTCCTTTTAGAACTTATTTTGTTGTATTCCACAAGTTTTGCTATATTGTGTTTCCATTTTTTACTTGTCTCAGCATATTTTTGGATTTGTCTTTTGATTTCTTTGATTCATTGGCTGTGCAGATACACATTGTTTACTTTCCACATATTTGAATTTTCCAGCTTTCCTCCTACTATTTCTATATAATTTCATATCATTGTGGTTAGAAAAGATAATTGATGTAATTTCTACCTTCTTGAATTTGTTGAGACCTGTTTTGTGGCCTACCCAACAGATAGTCTATACCAGAAACTGTTCCATGTGCTTGCGAAGAATGTGTCATTCTACTGCTGCTGGACAGAATATGCTGTATATGTCTGTTTGATACCTTTGGCCTCTGGTGTTCAAATCCAATGTTTTCTCATTGGTTCTCTGTCTGGATTGTTTATCTGTTGTTGAGAGTGGAATATTAAAGTCCCCAACTATAACTGTATCACTATTTATTTTTCCTTTTAGGTATAGTATTTGCTTTTTAAGTGCTGTAATGTTGGGTACATAAACATTAATGATTCTTATATCTTTTTTAAAAATTGACCTCAATCATTCTATAATGATCTTCTTTGTCTTTTTTGTTCATATTTAATTTAAAGTCTATGTTGTCTGATAAAAGTTTGTTTATAAGATCATTTTTTACTCTTTCACTCTCAGTCTATGTGTGCCCATAAAGCTAAAGTGAATCTCTTCAAGGAAATATATTGTTAGATTTTGTATTTATATTCATTCAGTCACTCCTTTGTCTTTTGATTGAAGAATTTAGTCCATTTACATTTAAAGTAATTATTGAAGGATAATGACTTCTTACTGCAATTTTGTTAGTTGTTTTGTAGCTCCTTTGTTCTATGTGTTTTATCTTGTAGCCTTCCTCTGTGGTTTGTTGTCTTTTTGGAGCACTATGTTTTGACAAAAATGCTTATGTTTATCATAATCTTTTGTGGATCTGTTAAGGTTTTTTCTTTTTAATTACCATGAGGTTTACATAAAATATATTTATTATATTCTATTTTAAATGGACAACAAATTAACACTCATTTGGATGAAGTAAAACTCAAACTAATCCTCAAGTTAATGTGCTTATAAATATGAAAACTATTCAATTACCACTATATACTCTGAAACACTCTTCCAAATCAACAAAAGCTAGGATGAATAAGCTCTGGAGATTTGCTATACAACATTATATCTATAACAATAATACTATTTGTACACTAAAATTTAAGAGGATAGATATGTTAGATGTTTTCACTATAATAATAGATATCTTTTTATACAAATAAAAGACCAAGATCCCCAACCCTTCCTCTATCATTTTCTTTTTCAAAACAAAATAGAATATAGATGACAGAAACTAGTCACAAAAATCCTAAGTTTGGAAAGCCAAGAAAGATTCTATTTTCTAGGTACCAGCAATTGGCAGTCATGTTCCGTGCTGTACAATGGGGTAATGGGCTATGAATCAGCTCATTAAGAGCTCTGTTTAATGTTCTTGCTAAATCCAATATTGGTTTTCACCTCTCAGCCTCAGGCCATTTTTTTTCTTTTCCATTTCATTTGAAAACCTATCTTCAGAGCCCAATACAGTATAATGAGTAATACCAATAGAGGCAGGATTAACACACAAATTCACTGTTATAAGGATAATGTTTCCTGAACCACCTGGAGACTGTTCAGTTTAGGACTGGTCAAGAAACCTCTGTCAATATTTAATCTATATCAACTATTGGGTTGATTACAATGCATGGTGCTGATTACAATGCATGGTGCTGATTACATCCATCTTTTCATTCAGCATGGTTTCTTCTGATGACAAAACTATTGACACAGTTGCCCTAATTATGAAAAATTTCAAATCTGCTGAGACCTTTGCATGTATTAGTCTTCTCATGTAATGCACCAAAGTATTATAATAACAGTTTTTTGTTTTTTTTTTTTCCCATTCTGGGTTACTTGGTGGTCTTGTAAAAACAGAAATTAACAGGTCCCATCACTAGGTACTCTTTTGTAATAGAAAGGAAACATCTTTCTGTTGTTTAACATCCATGTGAAATATGACCTTGAAAAAATCCTGTTCCCTTGGTTTTAATTACACTAAACTGAACAAACAATTCCCACTTTTAAAGTGCTAGACCTCAAATGACCCCACTCCAGGAAGAAAAACAACCCAATTAAAAAATGGGCAAAGGACCCAAATAGGCACTTCTCCAAGGAAGACGCACAGAGGGCCCAAAGACATATGAAAGGATGCTCAGAATTGCTAGCCATCAGAGAGATGCAAGTTAACACCACAATGAGATACCATTTCACAATAGTCAGAATAGCCATCATAAACAAATCAACAAACAACAAGTGCTGGAGAGACTGTGGAGAAAGGGAACCCTAGTATACTGTTGGTGGGAATGCAGACTGGTATAGCCACTGTGGAAACCAGTATGGAATTTCCTCAGAAAACTAAAAATGGAACTGCCTTTTGACCTGGCAATTCCACTGTTGGGATTATACCCTAAGAATCATGAAACACCAGTTCAAAAAAACCTATGCACCCCAATGTTCATACAGCACAATTTACAGTAGCCAAGTGTTGGAAGCAACCTAAATGTTCACAAGTAAATGAGTGGATCAAAAAACTTTGTTACATTTACACAATGAAATGCTATGCAGCAGAAAGAAAGAAGGAGCTCCTGCCCTTCGTAACAACATGGATGGAACTGGAGAGCATTATGCTAAGTGAAATAAGTCAGGTGGTGAAAGACAAATACCACATGATTTCACCTTTAAGCAGAACCTAATCAACAAAACAAAGAAACAAGCAAAATATAACCAGAAATATTGAAATAAAGAATAAACTGACAGTAACCAGAGGGGAGGGTAAGAGGGATAAAGGGGGGAAAATAAGGGAAGGTCCATCAAGGAACATGTATACAGGACACATGGACAAAGCCAAAGGGGGCAGGTTTGAGGGTGAGAGGCAGGGGGCCAAGGTGGGGTGAGAATGGAGACAAATGTACTTGTACAACAATGAAAAATAAGGTGCTAGACCATTTGTCTATTAAAAATCATCTGGATGTAGAGGGAGAGTTTTTCCTGTTATTATAAATGTAATTACTAATTGATACTACAAGTATTAAAATAGCAGATGTGATCCCTTTCTACTCTCTGAAATCATCAAAAGTTATAGTAAAAACGTAACTATATTGAAGTAAAATTTTGGAGCAAAAATATGTGAAGTAGGACAGCTAAATGCCCTGAAGGTAAAATGGAGATAATTAAAGATGCTGAAGTAGCAAATTTGGGGTAAAGCCAGTAGTGTTTGATTCTGCAAAGGAAGGTATCCTGCAAGTCAAACTATAAATTTCGTGTCTGAAAATGTAGAGAAGGGTTTTGTAGTCTGATGGTATATGATTCTGTGATGCAATATGACACCACACAGTAGTGGTGGTGTTTCAGACCGGTAAGAAATCAGGCATGGGGTGGAGATTTACTCCAGACAGCTATCCTGAAGGTGCTAACCTCTACTGGCTAGGCAAAGACAAAAGCTAAAGTAACTTACACATACAGTGCAAGTAAGACATACAACATAGTACAAGCACACTCATTCATGCAAATGCACACAGAAGCATATTTTCACAATTTTTTTCTGGATCAAGAAGAAATGAACAATTAAAAGAAAAAAGCCACAAAGGGGCCCTTTGATAGAAAAAAAGAGAGAGACCCTACTGAACATATAAAATTCCTTCTAAACATATTTCAAGTTAAAGAATTTAATAAATTAGCTAAAGAAACTCAAGTAGAAATACAAGAACTCTGAAAATATACAGAAATAAATGAAATATAAACTACCATGGGTTAGAAAAAGGAATAGATGGTAAAATAAAACTGTCCTAGAATTGTGAGCTACATAAGAAATAATATAAAGGATGAGACACAGTTGAATGCACAATAAACTACATTGGAATTAAAAAGAAATAAAAGCAAAGGAAAAAAAGTAAATGAGGAGAAAGTTAAATACCATTACAGAGAAAATAATAACTATAGAGCATATTTAAAAGTCATCCAAAATATTTGTAATTTATAGCCTCAAAGATAAGAAGTAACTGAATGTATCAGATAAAAGTATAAAAGAATTATACCTAAAAGAAGAAAATCTCTTTTTAAAAGATTTTATTTATTTATTTTTAGAGAGAGGGGAAGGGAAGGAGAAATTGAGGGACAGAAACATCAATATGTGGTTGCCTCTCACGTGCCCCCTACTGGGGACCTGGCCTACTGGGGAACTGAAGCTTGTGCTCTTGCTGGGAATCAAACTGGCAACCCTTTGGTTTGCAGGCCTACACTCAATCCACTGAGCTACACCAGCCAGGGCAAAATAAGAAAATCTTATAGAAAAAATACTACTTTGATTTATATCAGGAAAGTTACCATCATATTTCCTAAAAATCACAGAGGATCATTAACAATGAGAGACTGCCAAGGAGAGCAGATTTCTAAGATAGAGTCATTCATGAGCATTCAAGCAAATATAATTAATATATCCAAGGAGGCAAACAAGAAAACCAAACTGGCTTCAGTACCAGATATAAAATGTCAAACACTTAAAAAAACAAAATGTTACCTGATCTCTCAATTGACATTTCTCTGGTAACTAATGAGGTAGAAGAACTTTGAATATGTTTATTGGCCATTTTGTTTCCACTGTGAAATTCTTAATGTACTTTTTGATCTATCTTTCCTTTGGTTTGTCTTTATTTTCCTTATTTGTTGTCATGTATGTGTATGAGATTATGTTTTATGAGTATCCCTTCTCAACCTGTGCATTGGCTTTTTACTTATAATGTTTTTCATTGACACTGTTTTAATTTAATCTGACTGCTCAGTGTCTTCCTTTATGCTTTGTACTCTACGCTTCTCAAGACGACTTTTCTAGTCTAAGATCACAGTCTTCTATATTTTTTAAATTTAATTTTTTTAATTTTAAATAATTACAGAGACATAAGAAATTGTAAACATAGTACAGAGAATTCCCCTGTACTCTTCACCCAGTTTCCCCCCTGCTGGTCACATCTTACAACATGATAGTACAATAGCAACAATAGGAAATTAACATTAGCACACTGAGTGTGGAAATTCTATTATTTTATCACATGTGTAGCTTCATGTAACCACCACTAAATCAAGATGCTGAAATATTCCTTCACCACACAGATTTTCTTTGTATTACACCTTCATAGTCATACCCACTCCCTCCCCTTCACAATTAACTTCAGGCAACCACTAATTTGTTCTCCATCTGTATAATTTTGTCATTTTCAGAGTTATATAAATAGAATCAGATAATATAGGACCTCTTTAAATTATTTCTTCACTCAACATCCAAGTTTCTGCATTTATAAATATTTTTCCTTTTTTATTTCTGAAAAGTGTTCCATGCTTTGAATGCAGCAATTTTTTTAACTGTTACTGATTATGGGGCATTTTCGTTGTTTCCAGTTTTGACAATTACAAATAAGACTGCTGTGAACAAGCATGTAGATGTTTTTTGTGTGGATATACCCTTTAATTACTCTGGGATATATGCCAAGGGTGTGATTATTGGATCCTATGGCAAATGTGTGCTTAGTTTTTTTTAAAATAAATGAAAAAATGTTTCCAGAGTGACTGCACCACTTAGATTCCCTCCAACAATGCATTAATTAGAGATGCAGTTTTGTCACATCCTTGCTAGAATTTGTTATTTTTGACAATATTTTATCTGTTCTGATAGATGTATAGAGATATTACACCAAAGTCTTAATTTGAATTTCATGATGCCTAATGATTTAAACATTTTTTCATGTGCTTATTTGCCATCTTTAGTTAAACTCAATTCAGTAAAGTGTTTATTCATGTCTTTTGCCCATTATTTATGTTATTTTATGCAGGGGTGAGCAAAAGTGTAGGTTTACAGTTGTGAGTACACAAAACAGAGTTTATTCTTATATTATTACTCATTGATTATTATATTATTTATTTGTATTACAACTGTACACCTACTTTCACCCACCCTGGGAATACATGTATGTGTGTATACATACACACACACATATTTACATATAACTGCATTTAAGAATGATGTGTATCTTCTAGATGTTAAGTCTTTTGTCAGCTATGTGGATTGCAAATGTTTTCTCTTAGTATGTAGCTTTTTTTCACCCTTTTCACAGTTTTAACAGAGAAAGTTTTAATTTTGATTAAATACAGTTCATTGATTTTATTCTTATACGGTCCATGCTTTTGATATAATGTCTTAAGAACTTTACATTGAGCCCAATATTCCAAGGATTTCTCCTTTGTTTCAGTGTTTTATATTTTTGAAAATATTTTATTTATTTATTTTTAGAGAGAGGGGAAGAGAGGAAGAAAGAGAGGGAGAGAAACATCAATGTGAAAGAAAAACATCAATCAGTTGCCTCCACAAGTCCTTAACAGGGGACCTGACCCCAAACCCAGGCCTGTACCCTGACCAGGAGCAACTGGATGAGCTTTTGGTGAACAATGCCCAACCCACTGAGCCACATCAGGCAGGGCAGTGTTTTATATTTAAGTTTATGGTTCATTTGAATTAATTTTTATGGAAAGTATAAAGTTTACATTTGTGTTCTTTTTCCTGTCGTTTTTGCATTTAAATATCCAATTACTCCAGCACCATTTGTTGAAAAGTTTGTCCTTCCTTCAGTGAATCATTTTGCACTTTCTCAAAAATCACGTGGTTCCATTTATCTGTCTACTGCTCTGTCAATAGCACATGGTCTTTTTTAAAAAAAGATTTTATTTATTTTTTGGAGAGAGGGGAAGGGAAAGAGAAAGAGAGGGAGAGAGAAACATCCGACATATGAGAGAAACATCATCAGCTGCCTCTCGCACACCCCCAACCAGGGACCTGGCCCACAACCCAGGCATGTACCCTGACCCAGAATTAAACTGGTAACATTTTGATTCACAGGCCAGCATTCAACCCACTGAGCCACACCAGCCTGGGCCAACACATGGTCTTGACTGTAGCAGGTATATGGAAAGCTTATATTTAGTATAGTGATTCATCCATCTTTATTCTATTTTTTAAATTATTTTGAGCAGTTTTAGGGTCCTTGTCTTCCCACATACATTTCATAAAAGCATGTCTATGTCTACAAAAACTTTGTGGCATTTTGATAGAAATTACATTGTCTTTACATTAATTTCTACATAATTTCCTGCACCATGTCCTTAATAATTCATCTTCTTGTGACGTGGAATGAAAAATCTCTACACATGACATTTCTTTCATTTGTTAGAGGGATCTATGTCCTGTTTCCCTGGTTAATTCATATGCCTCTGTTTCAATACCACGTTGTTTTAATTCCTGTAGCTGTTTTCATCAAGTTTTGGGGGCTAGAACAGTAACTACCTGATATTATTTTTCTACAAAATAACTTGTCCTATTCTTGAACATGTGACCTTCTAATGTTTAAAATTAATGTCTTGATTTCTATGAACTAAAAGATTAAAATAGCATTAAATTATGTTAATATGGAAGAGAAATTAGGATATTTATGTCAGAGTCTTCTTAACTTCAGGCATGGTATATTTCTTTGGTTAGTGAGTCCTGTTTAATACCTTTCAATAAAGTTTTATTATTTCATTAAGGTCTTTCACATACTTTTTAGATTTATGCCTAGATACTTTGTATTTCAGTTACTATCGTAAATGTCAGTAATTTAAACTTGTATTTCCTAACCCTTTGATGTTGGTATGTAAAAAAGTATTTCATTTTCAGATATCGATCTTATATCTGTATACTTAGGAAATCCCTTTAATTCTTTTAGACAAATGATGAAGAATCACATATATGGGCAAATTAGATATCTTTTTTCCTTCTACTCTGCTGTAATCATGTATAGCACAGTCCAATTACAGTTCTTCTTTTGTTCTGGTTACTGGAACACCAAAACAACTTTTCCTAGCCCTCATATATGTGTAGATCATATTGAATGTATTTTGTTGCTCCTTCTATCTGCATCTTTATTGATTTCTTTCATTACATTTCACTTAACCCCAACTTTATATTTGATAGCTAATAATCGTTGAGCCCTTTTCACTATTCTAAGTTAAGCAAGTTAACAGAGATTACAAAGCAAGTAAATGGTACAACCAGTAATATAATGTAGAAGGTTTGGCTTCAGAACTGGTGTTTAACTATTTAACTACTATTTACTACTATGGCATATTTTTTCAATATGGCAAGGTGGTACTGGTTAATGATGCAATGAGTGGGGAAATACAATATTTGTATCCAAATAAAGGTGTGTCAAATTATTTGTGCCACCAATATGGAAATTTGACCAGAGTGAGGAATTTAGAAATGTCACGGCAAGTCCAGCAATTATTGTGATTCTGAGCACAGGTAGCCTTTGTTAGTGTGAAGCAGTGAAACTACAGCTCTGTGACAGGTATATGGCAGAGTCTATGATTCCTAGAAATTAATTTGATATGATAAGTGAGGAATATGTGGGAGTTGAATGTGATTCTACAATTTCTGATATGATCAGGTATATGATGACATAGAAAAGAAAGAAGATGGAATTTTATAGATAACCAGAGGTCAAATTATGACTAGGTTAATGTAGAATGTGCACAGAATTTAAGGGTAGGAATAACTAGTGTGCAGTTATAAATATGGGTCAGAGCTGGGAATTTGGTGGGCTTAACATATATACTTCATCATAAGTGTATAAGTAGCAGTTTAAACTATGGGATCAGATATAATTTTGAGGGGACATATAGAAAGAGAAAACAGGACATGGACAGACCAAAATAAACACCAGTATCTTTGACAATTAAGGAAAAAAAATGAATGAGGTTCACATGAAAGAGACCAAACAGGAACAGTCTGATATAAGGAGGTATTTCAGGGAGGGCTCCATGAGCAAGTAGAGAGCAAATGTTCAAGTCACTATGAGAAGAGGTCAAGCAGGACATGGCGGCAGTCATGGCGGCAGATTATATTACAGTGGGGGTGTGAATGATTCAAGTGAATTAAGGAAAAAATGGAATTTGGAATGGGTAAGGCTGTCAAATTAAAAGTTCAGTTTTAAAGAAAGAAAGGAGTTAAAGGGTAGCTTGAAGATTAATTTTGTAGAAATATCATATTTTATTATACATACTTTTCAGACATCAGAACTGTTTTGTGTTTTATAGTCTATGTGAAAGAGAAATCCAGATATTTTTAGAAAGGAAAAATGGATTTGATATGAGCTTTAATGTTAACCTGAAAGATTATCTATTTATCAAAAAGATAATGAAGTTAGGCAAATTTATCAATCAGAATGGAATACCAATATTAAATTTTATGTTCCTACATGACATTTTAGAGATTATGAAGTGATTTTCTAAGCATAAGTGTCTCAGCTTTGTCACTTTCCAATGCTGTGACATTATACAAGTTTCTTCTCAGTTTTTCATCTGTAAATGATGACATTGACATAAAAGTTAATTTTTACTAAGTACTTACTTGGACCAGACTCTGTGCTATAAAGAATTCCTCACACACTGTATCATTTAAACTTCTTAACAAACTAATGGAATAAGTATGACTATGGTGGATATCAATCTGTGAATGAGGAAACTTGCTGAAGGTAAGTTTGTGACTTACCAAGGTTACACAGCTAATTCACCAAGGAACTGGAATTTGAAATTGTAGAGTTTACTCTTAATTACTGTGTTATTTTTTCTCCCATACAAAGAATAACTTTATAAGATATTAATCTAATAAGAGTTTTTGCTAAGGCTTAAATATAATAAAATATGTAAAGTGTTTAGTCAGTTATATATTTTATATAGGTATTTGCTGTTATTAATGTCACAGTTTTTGTTATATGATTCCTTTGGAATTCTGTAGATACCCAATAGTTAATTCTAATTCCTATATGACTGAAATTGCAATTTTAAAATCATACATTTAACAAAAGGCTTAAGTTATTTCTGCCTTTATTACATATGCAAATATATAAATGTATGACATCCATATATTTTCTTCCCCATATTTTCTTTGTTTACAATGATAATCCAGGTTTTCCATCTGTTCTCTGTCATACTAAACCTAAATTGAGACAATTTGCCTGTGTACTGCTTTCTATACTGTATCTTCATTTGACCTGAAAATCTGTTATCAAAATCTATACTAATTGAATCATTAGACCAACTTTAACAACATATTTTAGTTCAATTGAAATATCTCCATTGCCTCTGAAGACAGTTGAATTAAAAAGAAATCATGTTTCATACTTTATAAACATGTAGGTTTCCTGTCAAGCCATTGTGTTACCAACTTCAAAGACTGAAACCTAACTACCAGAAGAGATTTATTTCTATCTGGAAGCTGCGCTTCAGTAGTTTGGCTTGAGTTCTGATTTCCAAAATGCCCCGTCAGAATGACCTCCAGTAGGGGTTATTCCATCTCTTCCAGAGAGTGAGTGTCCAGTGATGCTAACAGAGAGATGATTTTCAGCAGTTGTCAGTATAGATGCTGCATTAATGGGCATGTCTTTTGCCACCTCGCAAGTAAAAATCTGTGTTTATATACCTAGTGTCTATTTCTTTGGTTGTTAATGCATGAATTGATGAATTAAATAGTTTTGTAAATTGTTTATATCCCAGATCTCTCTTTTACTGTCTGTTTGACCTTGGAAATAATCTTTAACTCTCTATGCCTTAGTACTCTCCTCAACAAAATGGAAATAATAAATTGTGCTCTCATCAAGTTGTCATAAGAATTACCCAAGTGAGTCTTAACTAACACTTGATATATGGCATGTACTCCTTCATCTTCTCTCAAATCTACATTTCTCTCAGCTTCTCTATTGTTTCAGATGATAAGTTATTTTTATGACTCCCCTATCTGGGAGGAGGTTTATTGTTATGTCCCCTCTGTTCCTTACTAGAGGTCTTTGTGCTCTTATTGTTCCAGAATCCTGGGTACTTTTTGGCTTATTGAAACACTTGCCTTTGAGGTTGACAAAATTTCCCACAAAATACATGAAGAGATCAATATAAAGCTGGAAACCTTGATATAATATTAGAAAACTCTCCATGATACTACCTAAATTATCAAGAAAAGTTTATCTAATAAAGACTTTGAACTGAAGATAGCTATAAACAAACAAACAAACAAACCAAAACAATCATCACTAAGGCCCTGGCTGCTGTGGCTCAGTAGATTGAGCACCAGCCTTCGATCCAAAGGGCTGCCAATTTGATTCCCAGTCAGGGCACATGCCTGGGTTGCAAACCAGGTCCCCAGTAGTGGGCATGTGACAGGCAATGACACAGTGATGTTTCTCTCCCTCTTTCTCTCTCCCTTCCCCTCTCCCTGAAAAGAAATAGATAATTTTTTTTATAAAAAGAATCATCACTATGACATAAATTTGACAATTTATCTTAACTTAAAAATGACAATGAATGTCCTCCTGTTAACAGAGTATAACATAAAGTCTCAATTTGAAGGATATAAAACACTAAGCCCTGAGCTCAAAGACTCAAGTTTTCTCAGTTCACATGAGGCAGTTTTCCAGTTTATATCAGTCTTCCATTGTGATAAAAAAAGTATTTCTTTAAGAATTTCTTGCTTTCAAATTTGTGGCAACTTTATTGACGTCTACTATTTACATTTTCTAAATAATTATAACAGAATTTGTTTTTCTTAATCTCACATCTAGATTATCACCTTTCTCTACCTTCCCAAGCAAGACAAAAAAAGTTTATAGCATCTCTGTCTAGAGTTCAGGGTGAATTGTCAGGTCATTGTAGACTGGGGGCAAATTTGTTACTATTTATTCCTGTGTAAGAGTTTATAGTCTCTTATTTTAACACAATTTATGCTGTTCCTACTTTGTCCTTAGAAAATGCATTGAACTCCCATTTTATTGTAAGGGATAAGATGTCTTAAGGCAGTGATTTTCAACCTTTTTCATCTCATGGTACACATAAACTAATTACTAAAATTCTTTGTGATAAAAATAGGTATAATTTGATTGATTTATAAAAAATAAAAATAGTAATTACCTACTCATTTTGCTCCAAAGTGACTTTTTATAAAATCAGTTCCATATACTTGTATATAAAGATTTCTTGTACCAAGAATTAACCAATCAGACACAACCTTATTATGAGACATGAGCAATAAGATGCAAGTCTATTATACAACCTATAATTTATGGATCAAGACAGAGAATTCACACCAATACAACAAAACATGGCTGTTTTTGATCCTTGTGTCACACCATTTGAAAATCACTGCCTTAGAGGACTTAGGTTTAATAGAATTTCTGTAAAAACTTGTCTATATGTTCTATCCTGGCTTAGTTTTAAACATTTTCTTTTGCAGTAACCACCACCACCATCAAACTTTTTCTAAACTTTGTCTCCAAAATTTTAACTATCTGTGCTCCTAACACTTTTGAAATCAAGTATGTGGAAGTTATTCCAACACCAACAAATTCTCCAACTCTCTGGACATTTCTTTTTGTCTTATTATTCAATTTAATTTTAACACCAACTGAAGTAGTTGCAGAGCAGCTATATTTAAGGGCTCAGTCCAGCAAGACATCCACCATTTCAGATGCCAGTCACAAACCTCAGGTTACAACCTGTACTTCAGATTAATTGGCTTTTAAATCAGGAATTCCATGACCCCCTCCTTAGTTTCAATAACTCTCTAGAATGGCTCGTGGAAATCAGGAAAACACTTTACATATTATTGCCAGTTTATTGTAAAGGATACAATTCAGGAACAGCCAAGTGGAAACATACATGGGGTATGTCCAAGAGGGACCCAAGCACAGCAGTTTCTGTCCTCATCGATTTGAGGTGTGCTAACTATCTGCCATGTGGATGCATGCACCAAAGCAAAAGCTCTCTGAACCCCATTGTTTAGAGGCTTTTATGGAAGTTTTATTAGATGGGAATGATTGATGGAATCATTAGCCATTAATAATTGAACTCAATCTCCAGTCCCTCTCCTCTCTTCAGAAATCCAGTTCCAACTCTAATCATATGGTTGATTCCTCTGGCAACCAGCCCTTATCCAGAAGGTATCTATACCCACCAAGAGCCACCTCAGTAGAGTGAAAAACACTCCTATTACTCCTGATATTCAAGAAATCCAAGGGATTTAGAGTTCTGTGTCAGGAATTAGGCACTTGCTCTATACCTGTGTGTTCTTTTTTTTCTGTTTTTTTTTTAATAGACTATATTTTTATAAATGATTTTTAGGCTTATCTAACAAAGAAGCAGAATGTATAGAATCCCCACATTCTCCCTGACCCATTATATACAGTGCATCCCATTATTAACATAAATATATTTATTATTATTGATAAGCTGATATTAATACATAATTGATTACAATCTATAATATATATTGGGGTTCACAGTTCATGTTTTACCTTGTATGGGTTCTCACACATTCATAATGACATGTATTTCAAGTGACCCCAAAATGTCCTATACTTAATCAATTTATTTCTCCCTTCTTTCATTCTGAACCCTTGGCAACCACTTATCTTTTAACTGTCTCCATAGTTTTGCCTTTCCCAGAATGTCATGTAGTTGGAATACTAAAGTACATAGTCTTTTGAGAATGGCTTTCCATCACCTAGCAATGTACATTTAAGACATATCCATGTCTTCTTGTGTATTAATAGTTCATTTCTTTTTAGTGCGGAATAACATTATATTGTCTGGCTGTACCATAGTTTATTTGTCCATTCACCTAGTGAATGGTGTCTTGGGTGCTTCCAAGTTTTGGCAATTATGAATAAGTCATACACACACACACACACACACACACACATATCCATGCACAGGTTTTTGCATGAACATTGTCAGTTCCTTTGGGTAAACAATAAAGAGTGCAAATGCTAAATCATATGGTAAGAATTTCCTAAGAAACTGCCAAATTGTCTTTCAAAGTAGCCATACTATTTCGAATTTCCAGAAGCAATGACCGAAAGTTCCAGAAGCAACTACTATTCCACATCCTTACCATTTGGTATTGTCAGTGTTCTAGAATTGGGCTATTTTAATATGTGAATAGTGATACATCATTGTTGAATTTTAAGAGCTTTTTTTTGTATATTTAGGATAAAATTCCTTTAACATATGTGCCCTTTGCAAATATTTTCTCATAGCCATGACTTGTCTTCTCAATCTTTTGACATTGTCTATAATAGAACAGAAGTTTTTAATTTAATGAGATCCAGTTTATCATTTTTTATGGACTGTGCTTTTGGCATTATATCTAAAAAGACATTGCCAAACCAAAGGTCACCCAGCTTTTTCCTACGTTATCTTTTATGAGTTTATAGTTTTGTATTTTACATTTTGGTCTGCAATTCATTTTCTCCCTTGTATTGCTTTTGCTCCTTTATCAGTGATCAAGTGACTATATTTGTTTGAGTATATTTTGGAGATCTCTATTCTGTTCCATTGATGTATTTGTCTATTTTTGCAAGTTCCACACTGTTTTGATTACTAAAGCTTCAGAAAAATTTCTTGAGATCTAGTAGTGCCTATCCTCTATCTGTTTTTCTCCTTCAGTGTTGTGTTGGCTATTCTGGGATATTTTTGCATTTCTGTAAAATGATTTTGTCAATATCTACAAAAATAATTTTCTGGGGTTTAATTGAGATTATGTAGAATCTATAGATTAAATTGAGAAAAACTGACATATTGACAATTTGACTCTTTCTGTCCATAACATGGAACATCTGTCCATCTATTTAGTCTTTAATTACTTTCATCAGAGTTTTGTTATTTTATTCATATATATCTTGTACACATTGTTGTTACATTTTTACATATGTGTCTTCTAAAAGATTTTATTTACTTATTTTTTAGAGAGAGGGGAAGGGAAGGAGAAGAGAGGGACAGAAACATCAAAGTGTGCTTGCCTCTCTCATGACCCTCACTGGACACCTGGCCCGAAATCTCTGCATGTGCCCTGACTGGGAATTGAATCAGCAACCTTTTGGTTGGCAGACTTGTGCTCACTCCACAGAGCCACACCAGCCAGGGCTATTTTTGGTGCTAAATTAAACATTTTTGTGTTTTCAACCTCAAATTCCAATTGTTCGTTGATTTTATCTAAGAAAGCAGCGGAGAACTTTCATATATTAACCTTGTAGCCAACAACCCCATTACAGTTGCTAATTAGTTCCCAGAGGTGTGTGTGTGTGTGTGAGAGATTCTTTGGGATTTCCTACATAGACGGTCATGTCATATGTGAACAAATACAATATCTGGTCTTTTTTCCAAATCTGTACATCTTTCATTTCTTTTTCTTATCTTATTGCCTTAAGTAGGATTTCCAGTATGATGTTGAATAGGAGTGGTGAAAGCAGATGTCCTTGCTTTGTTTTATTATATATTAATTTTTCTATAGAATGGTTATGCATATTCCTTATTTGGTTAAAGAAGTATTCTTTCAAGTCTTTCGTCATAACTGGATGATATATTATGTCATATGTATTTTCTAATATATGAGGCCTGTCTAGGAGATATCCAGCCATGTAATATGAAAAATAGAGACATTTACTGAAGAAGATACCAGATATAAGAAACATTGTACATAGGACAATGACACTTAAGTCACTTTCAAAGTAGGTACCTTAGGACCTCACACCGTTCTCCTAATCACCACAAGATGCCCCATCATATTTTCCTGAGTCTCATCAATCTCTTCCCTTTCAGAGGTGATTTTAGTTTTGGGAAAAGCCAGAAGTCACAGGGTGCCAAATCTGGGCACTAGACTGAGTCACCTTGGTGATTTGATGTTTTGCCAAAAGACTCTGCATGAGATGAAATGCATGAGTGGGCACATTGTCGTGATGAAGCTGCCACTCACCAGTGCTCATAGCTGCAGCCTCTGAATGATCCAAATAGTTTCTGTGGAGGAATGTTCAAGCTTAACTCAAAATTTGATGCAGATTTGTTGCTCTACTCAATCAGTAATTTTGAATTCAAGGGCCACACATACATATTCTCACTCAACGGTCTCTACCAGCCCCATTGAGTAGTTCAGTGAAGTCTTTACTGTTCACATACGCACATTCCAGTCCTCTCTCCATGACTGCCAGGTTACATTGATATTGTGCAAACCATTCTCATTATATTAACAACGGCTGGACTTTTCCTAGACAGACCTCATGTTTACTGATATAATTATATGATTTTCTTGGGGAGGAAAGGTAACAACATGTGATTCAAAATTCTCCACATCCCTCCTCTTAATTATATTTTTCCTAAAGGTTAAAATATGCTAGGATTCTTTTCCTACTCAGGGAAATACCTACTGTAAGACAAAGGCTGTGCTTTTTCGTTATTCATATACTGACAACGGTAGCTACATCAGAGTAGACAGTTGGATAAAGCAATTATCATATGTCATCAGTTGGAAAATACACTACATTTCAAAAATAGTAAAATGTGATCGTGTATGCATATTAGTGAACTATTTTACTAGTATCTAAATACTCAAATAAAATTTTAACAACCACAGTTAATTCAAAATAATTAGCAGAAACCAATTCTGCCAAACTCTTGAGATCATAACATCTAGAAACTGGATTAAATATAAATTTTAAAGATAAGAAGAGAATCTTAAAAGCAGCTACCAGAAAGGAGAGTGTTACCTACAAAGGAGTGCTCATAAGGCTACCAGCTGATTTCTCAAAAGAAACCTCACAGGCAAGAAGGGGCTGGAAAGAAATATTTGAAGTAATGAAAGGCAAGGACCTACATCCAAGATTACTCAATACATCAAAGCTATTATTTAAAATGTAAGGGCAGATAAAATGCTTCCAAGATAAGATAAAGTTAAAGGAGTTCATCATCACCAAGCCCTTATTATATGAAATGTTAAGGTGACTTATCGAAGAAGTAAAAAAAGATAAAAAACTATGAAGAATAAAATGACAATAAACTCATAAATATCAACAACTGAAAATAAAAAAAAAAAAAACTTAGCAAACAATTAGAACAGAAATAGAACCAGATAAATGGACATCACATGGAAGGTTATCAGTGGGGAGCGGGGAAAATAGGGGTGAAAAGGTACAGGGAATAAGAAGCATAATTGGTAGGCATAAAATAGACAGTAGGAGGTTAAGAATAGTATAGGAAGCAGAGAAGCCAAAGAACTTACATGTACCCATGGACATGAACTAAGTGGGGAGGGAATGCTGGAGGGTGGGTGCATGCAGGGCAGATGGTGGATAAGGGGGAGAAAAAATTGGGAAAATTGTTATAGCATAATCAATAAAATATACAAAAAATATATAAATTTTAAAAATACATTGCATCAAAAATACCCATGATGAAAAGGGATCCTTTTTAAGAAAATTGGTAAATACAGGATATAATTATAAAATTACAAGACAAATTCTTCTTATACATACATATTCTTACCACTTAATAAGTTGAAAACACAAAACTTTAATTAAGATCTGAACACCATGGAAATCATGCTTGAATGTGACCAAGTATTACAAGGCTGAATGAAACAGCTAATGTATATGTCTTTCACTGCCTGGCTTATTTCACTTAGCATAATGCTCTCCAGTCCCATCCATGCTGTTGTGAAGGGTAGGAGCTCCTTTTTTCTTTCTGTTGCATAGAATTCCATTGTGTAAATGTACCATAGTGTTTTGATCCATTCATTTACTGACAGGAACCTAATCAACAAAACAAACAAGCAAAACACAACCAAAGACACTGAAATTGAGAACAGGCTGACAGTGACCAGAGGGGAGAGAGGAGGGAATTTTAGGGGAAAAGGGGAAGGGTTTAGAGCAACAAGTATAAAGGACTCATGGACAAAAACTACGGGGGATGGAAATGGGGGAGAGGTGGGGAGGGCTGGGGTGGTGGGCTGGGAAGAAAACTGTACAAGAACAATAATTAAAATAAAGTTTAAAAAAAGAAACAGCTAATGTATAAGCATGATTAAATGGTAGGTTTGTTTTTTTTAATTTTTATTTAAATTTGATACTGTGATGTGGTTGGTACACTAAATAAAATAATTGCAAAACCTAAGGAAAAGGGACAAAGTAAGTAGAAGAAATAATATATTTGCTTCTGTCTTTTCTGAAAGCTCAACAAGAGCACAGAGAGAGCACTGACCAGTTCCACTGGGAGAGAATTGGGGGATCTCTTCCAGGAAGACTTATTATGCCACTTAGATTTTTATGGTACCAGAACCACTGCTTCACACGGGACTTGGTGGTGGAGATGCTGATTACTAGCTTATTTGGATCAATCAGGGATCCAGATTACATAAGCAGTAACTGAAATTCTAAGAAAATAAAATATTTATGTCAAAATTGAATCTGTTGATACCTTGTATTTCTTGTGGAGATGGTATGCATAGAAAAGGGGCAAGATTGCCCACAGGAAGTCTGGTGGGAAGTCTCTGAGCAGCTGAACACCCAGAATGCAAGTAGATTTGGTACAAAGACTGTAAAAACCCTGAGATTGAATGTAAAGAGGATGACGTTAACCCCTTGAGAAATATTTTCCTTTCACACAGAGCACCTATTCAAGGGGACCATCTAAAGCCTTCTATTTTAAGTGAGAAACTACCTGACTGTAAGGTGTAATGCAAAGCCATGGTTCAGGAGTCGAAAGCGAGCCAATTGCAGTACCTTGTATAGATGAGGATTATTTGCATTTTTTTGGAGATAAAAATGGTTGTTCTGCTTGGCAATGTTATATAAAAAGTGATGTACTAGTTTTAGCATGTTTGGTTTATGCCAAACCTGCTTGTTAACTCCTCTGATCTGCTCCAAAATGATCATGAATTCTCAGAGTATTTATAAAGTCATGGCAGCTTATCTCTTGTGGATGCAATAACAAGCAAACACAGCTCTGGAAGGTGTTATGATGTACAATTTACATGATGTACATGATGCTATAAGAGTGAATAAAAAGATCAATCTTAACTAATCTACAGAAAGATAATTATTTTATTAGGAAGGTACATTAATGTTGCAATATGAAAATAACTAGTGGAGGTGGGAGAAGGGAAGAGAATGTGGGGCACAGGAAGTACTATGTGCAAAAAGCAATGGTAGGGGTGGAGGGAAGTGGAATAATTGCACAACAGCAATCATTTCGGTAGGTAGTCAAGTACTATTTCTGAGTCCCACTCACCAGATTTCACAAGCACCAAAAATTCAACAAGATTCGATTAAGACTTCCTTATCCCACTATTCTATGTCATATACTGAAGCTTAGGTTAAGAACTAATATCCACAGGGAAACTAGGTTGAAGAAGGCGACATTTTCAAAGCCATCATTAGTAAAGACATTTTTGTCTCTGTTTCTTGTTCTCTTAGATGAGTCGCCATTGATAGCTATCTACAAAATCTGACCTTTCATTACAGATTATTATAAAGATAAGCAACTAAGAACTTGTAGATAAAATATTGCCATGTTTAACATTTATTCCCAGTGCTAAAGGTTTGCCATCAGTAATGCTTACTCAAAATCCAACACTATGAACTATTTGATTTTTGATCTTGGAGACAGGAAAAAAATCATATACAGAGAATATCATAATCTAATCTTGCTACCAACACATTTGTATATAATTATAATTTATAAACTATTACTTCTCCTTTCCTCAATGTAGACATATGGGAAAATTATTAAAAAGATTCTAGAAACAGATTTTAATCTGAGTTCTGAGTATGCTTTTTTATATTCTGTTATAATGAAAATTATATAGCACCTATGTATTCATTTAATTCATCAATAAAATGATGTTGTGTGGATTACATAAATTAATGAATATAAACTCACTAGTGTAATTTCAGCTACATATTGAGTATTCAACAAAGGTTAGCTATTAAAATTATTGTTGTTATTCTTATTCCTGTACTGTGTCTTTAATTAAAATGAACAAGAATATTACACATTATAGGTATATCATGTATCACAGTCTAAACCAATACATCATGCTCTTACAGTGTGGGTATGGCCAACCCAGCAGGAGTAATTGGGAGAGCCTGGTGTTAGTCAACTTCGAAATAAAAACAGTTTGGAGTCTTTGCTATCCAGAGCTCATGACTATGAGCTAAAATCATGATAACATCTGAAGAGAAAAGTGATCATAACAAAGATATTTATTCTTTTGCTTTGATAATTTCTGCTGGGAAACTACTCAAAGAGAGAAGCCCTCACCTTTCGTATTTGTTTATAAACTTACTACCCATTTTGCCTGTTTGTGAAATCAAATTAATTCTATTCTGAATTACAGTGTCAATTCTATCATGCAAGGTAATATCTGAAAAGCAAGAAGTCAGACCCACTTGAAAATGTATCTATAAACATGAATCCAAACCATAAGTCTTGCACATATTTCATGATGCTTTTCCCTGTGTACCTTAGATTTTAATATATATTGTTTCATGACAACAAATTCCATGTTAACAGAACTAGAATGGCAAGAATCAATACCACAAAGTCCTAGACAAGAAAATTGTGCAGCCTCTTCTAAGTTGAATGTAATTTTAAAAGAGTAATAAATATAGATTTCATTGCTGAAATCCCTTCTCAAAATAAGACCTTTATTTTTGTAGATGTTTATTTATATAATAATAAAACCTTTGTTTTTCAAAGACACAGTTACCATAATTAAATATTTGTACATTGTGTTTTCATTTAACAAGATATCATATATACCCACATTTATATTTTCATATATAAGAAAAGATTTTACTTTTTTGCATAGCATTGCTCTGAGTAGATCACCCATCATGCCTTTAAAAACCCTTTGGATAGTGTATGTGTAAGTTATTCATATTTTTCTACCATAAATAGCATTGTACTAACCATCCTTGTTACACTTTTTTCACATTTGCATGAGTATTTCTTAAGTCCTTCATATTAACTAGTGAAAATAAAATACAGTTTTCTTATATTTTCCTGCTCTGTATTCAAAGCATTAAAAATGTGCATGCCCATGAAATCATGCATTCCCTTAATCCATAATTTCACTTACACTTTTATTGTGTTTCCTTTATTCTCCGAATTCAGGTATAAATTGATTCATATAATAATTTACATATGCATGTGGGTTTTTCTATGTTTTTTTGCTATTCATCTTTATTAGTCTATATTCCCAGTTTGTCAATTTAACATTTCTTTTTTTTTTCAAAAAGTTCTCATCTATTCTTACATTTTATTATTATGAGTAAAATTTATAATCCTTTATTTATATTCTAAAAAATGTATTGTCAATTTAAATAATTATGGTTTTCATTTATATCTATGTTTGGAAACACTTGGAATTCTAAAAGAGTTACTATATCAACCAATATTAATCCTTCCTTTTCTCTATAACTGTTTTCTTGAATTTCATTCTACCTTTGTTGGTTTCTGTTCTGGTATTTGGTAAAAAGCAAGTATCACTGTCTTCTAATTGAACACTCATGACTTCACATCATAGTTTCCAAACTGTATTCTGTGGAACACTATTTCTGTATAATTTTAATAGATTTTACAAATTTCCCCCCATTTTCACTGAAGTGAAATTAAAATCAAATGGGGAGAATCTATGTGTCCAAATTTATTTTAGGAGAAGGAATTTTCTTCCATTACACCAAATCTCCTGACTCTATGAGCTTGTTCTGCTCTAATGGATTGATTTCTTTCACATATTACACTAATCTTCAAAAGGTCAAATATGCATGACACTACTTACCCTTTATACCAATGATTAATCATACTATTCTTTTACATTGAGTCTGGATTTGACCTCAGAATTCGTCTCAACATGCTGCCTTTGTCAAGATAGTTACTAGCATGGTATTGAGGTTGTCAAATTTAATAAAATTCATATGCTATTTATGCCTATACTATGTTCTCTGCTTTAATGTTTAAATTTTATAGGGTACCCACCCTATATGTATAGGGTACACCCATATATGTATATGAGAGAATTTCACTATTGACTTTGAACATATATTATCATTCCTTTAACTGATCACAATGTCTTGCCTTCTTAAAAATCATACCTTAATAGGAAATTAAAATATTCTTATATTATTTGATAAAACTATTATTTGGATACATAGACATAAACTCTACATGTCCTCATTTCTTCATTTTTACTTTTTGAAAAATTCACATACAGTGAAATTTACAAGTGGAGTACAGGTTTATGAGTATTGAAAATGTAGTGTCGTATGTACTGCAATCAAGATTCAGAACACTTCCATCTTTACCTTCCGCCCAGATTCATTCTTATTGCCCCTTTGTGGTCCACTTGTCTCACCTGTCCTAACTTCTGGAAACTATTTACCTGTTCTCTGATGCAGACACCGGCTAGTAGTGTCTGTGTCATTATGGATGGAATAAAACATACACATGGACTACCAAGTCTGGTGGAGGAAAAAGGACAACAGCGTGACTTTTCTCTCAAGGGGAGCAAAAGCCATGGCCTCAGCCATGACAGGCCTTTATTCTATATCTCCTCACTTTACAAGATGGTCCTCACTTACTATGCCCTGGTTACAACAAAGGAGCCAATGCCCCTAATCACATCATAGAAGAAGGATATTAGCAAATGAAAAGGCAAAAGTGGTTGAGCCAGTTACACTGGTCCCTGCAAGGTTTAGCACTTGCAGGGTGAAGGAGTTTTCAGCAAAAAGCAGCTTAGGTATATTGCAAATCTGATTACCCATGAGAAAACCTATCTGTGGGTGTGAGTTCAGTGCATCTCCAAGTGGGAGCTGGGCCCACACCATGCAGAAGGGTCTGCCACAGTTCTCCATTCCCGTAGCTTCACCTATGTTAATATGTTATAAAAATGAATCACATGGTATATAGGTTTGTGCTTCCATCTTCTTCCACTTAGAAAAAAATGAATTGGAATTCATCTGTATTGTTACACATTTTGGCACTTCCTTCCTTTTGATTGCTAAGTAGTATTCGATTGTATAGATATGTAACAGTTTATCCATTTACCTGTCGAAGGTCATTTGTATTGTTTTAATATTTGGCAATTATAAACAGTTCTTTAAACTTTAGAATACAGGGTTTTGTGTAAACTTAAGTTTTCATTTTTCTTGGATAAAGGAGTAGAAATGTTTGACAATATAAGTTAAGGTTTAACTTTACAAGAAATTGCCATACTATTTTCCAAAGTGGCTACAGCATTTTGCATCCTCACTAAAATATATGGAAGTTGTGATTGTTCCACATGCTTCCCAGAGCTTGTGGAAGAGCTAAGTGAAATAATGATATTTCACTTAGAAATAATTTACTCCCTATTTTACAAATAATGCTAACAATTTGCATTTTTAATGTTTAATTATAGACAGGAAATTTGAATTGAGGTACAGACTGTTAAAGGTAGATTAAGTACTTGTTGTGATATAGAAAAGAAATAATAGCAGGATACAAAGTCCCATTGAGATATCAGTCCCATTGATGTGAAAAGAATTATGGCAGGAAATTCTAATTTTGAGCCCCTTGACTGAGGAAGAAATAAATCAGGAAGAGGGGGAAAAGGAGTTAAAATTTACGACCACATCTGCTGCGGAAGACAGGATGTAAGATGCTTAAAAGAACAGTTTTTCCCTGAGATTGGGGCCCAGAATTTGGAGACTGCCTCCTCTGGGACCACGCGTATAGTAAAGAGTCGTGCTTCATGAACTCCCTGCGTCTGGATCGTTTCATTTTTCCGTAACAGTTGCAAAGGAAGACGACTGATAATCTTTCAGAGAGGTGACTGTGATAATACATACAATAATATTTTTAAAGCAAGAAGTTTGGGGTGAGTCCACTTAGCAATTATGTAACACATACATAACACAATCAGCAGTTCTGTACTTTGACCAGACAGTATATTTTGCAAATGATATATGTTCAGAATGGAAAGTTGTATTAGGTGTAACATTCTCTTTTTAACAGAGTATGTATAAATTATCATAGAGAAATTTCTATAAAATATAGAAATTTTTTATAGTTAATATATGGTGATAGTAAGGAACAAAGAGTTCATGTTGTTGGAGCTATAGTCTTTTATATGCTATAGGTAATTTTCCAATAGTGTCACATACACCTATGAATGTATCTTAATATTTTTAAGAAAAACTTTCTGCTACACTGGAAGAATTCTCCTACTATAATAAGAGGTTGATGCTACAAACAATTGGGATACTAACTTTGAAGTACTAGAAATATATTAAAACAGTAACCAAAAAATACCCCACTTATTCTTATAGTAGAAAATAACATATACTTATAAGAATGTAAAGACTTAGACTTCCGGCCAAGATGGAGGCATAGGCGGACACACTGTGCCTCCTCTCACAACCAAAATTAAGGACAACAAATATTTAGAAACAAGAAAACAACCAGAACTTACAGAAAATTGAACTGTATGGAAGTCCAACAACCATTCATCCAGACCGGTAAGAGGGGCAGAGTCGCGGCAGGAGAAAGTGGAGGTGTGGAACGCAAGCAGCAGCGGCTGGCAGTTCCCAGGTGCACAGGCGGCGGCTGGCGGTCCCCGGGCCCACAGGCAGCAGTTGGCAGACCCCGGGCACAGGGGGGTAACTGTGCGGACCCAGTGAGGTCACACAAGGCGGCTGGCTGACCAGGTGGACCCACATTCGTGCGTGCAGACGGTCCAAGCAGAGGGGAAGTGGCGGAAGGGACTGAATCCAGGAGAGACCAGAGCAGGCGCCATTGTTCCCTCTCAGACCCCGCCCCCACACACAGCGTCACAACCCAGCGACTGGGCTGCCCCGCCCTGGGGAACACCTAAGGCTCCACCCCCCATATGTAATAGCCACGACCAGACTAAAACCAAACCAAACCAAACCAAAACAAAACAAAAAAACAACCAAAAATGGCTCAAACCGGAGAACAAATGAAATCCTCAGAGCCAATTCCTCTAAGCAGTGAAGAGAGAGCCAACCTATCAGATGCACAGTTCAAAGCACTGGTCATCAAAATGCTCACAGAATTGGTTGATTTTGCTCACAAATTAGATGAAAAAATGCAGGCTACAATACGTGAAATGAAGGAAGATGCATGGGGAACTGATAGAGATGGAAGGAAAACTGGGACTCAAATCAATGGAGTGGACCAAAAGGAAGAAACTAACAACCAAAGAGAAAACAAGGAAGAAACAAGAATTCAAAAAAATGAGGAGAGGCTTAGGAACCTCCGGGACATCGTTAAACGTCCCAACATCCGAATTATAGGGGTCCCAGAAGGGGAAGAAGAAGAGCAACAAGTGGAAAACTTATTTCAACAAATAATAAAGGAGAACTTCCCCAATCTGGCAAAGGAAATAGACTACCAGGACGTCCAGGTAGCTCAGAGAGTCCCAAAGAAGTTGGACCCAAGGAGGAACACACCAAGGCACACCGTAATTACATTAGCCAAGATGAAAATGAAGCAGAGAATTCTAGAAGCAGCAAGGGATAAGGGGACAGTCACCTACAAAGGAGTTCCCATCAGACTGTCAGCTGATTTCTCAAAAGAGACCTTACAGGCAAGAAGGGGCTGGAAAGAAATATTTGAAATCTTGAAAAGCAGATTTCCAAAATTGCTACATCCAAAATTGCTCTATCCAGCAAAGCTGTCATTTAGAATGGAAGGACAGATAAAGTGCTTCTCAGATAAGGTCAAGTTGAAGGAGTTTATCATCACCAAGCCCTTATTATATGAAATATTAAAGGGACTTATCTAAGAAAAAGAAGATAAAAATATGACAGTGAAAAAACAGCAAACTCACAGCTATAAAGAACCACACCTAAAACAAAAGCAAACTAAGCTAACAGCTAGAACAGGAATAGAACCACAGAAATGGAGATCATATGGAGGGTTAGCAATAGGGGCATGGGAGGAGGAGAGAGGGGGGAAAGGTACAGAGAATGAGTAGCATAGATAGTGGGTAGAAAATAGATAGGGGGAGGGCAAGAATAGTATGGGAAATGTAGAAGCTAAAGAACTTATGACATATGGACATGAACTAAAGGGGGGAATGTGGGTGGGAGAGGGTGTGCAGGGTGGAGGGGAATGATGGGGGGGAAATGGTACAACTGTAATAGCATAATCAATAAAATATATTTTTAAAAAAATGTAAAGACTTAAAGGAATATATTTTGGAAGTGAGAAAGATGTCATTTCTGCACATTTTTACTTTTGCAGATTGTTTTGAATGACTTATTTGAATATCTTCAAAATATTTTGTGCCTCTGTCCTGATTCTTCCTTTTGGTCTAGCCTCCTAGTCCCAGATGTCCAGTGAGTGTCCTGTTGTCAGTCATTGCTTAGTCCTACTCAGAGTGAACATTGCCATTTGCTGCAATCTAAATTATTTTCTTTCTTAGGAATGGCTGGTTTTACTTAACTGTTCCTTATTTTTTGTTTTTTTCTGTCTTTAATTTCCTAGCTCCTTCAAAGAGCTAGAAACTTTCAAGAAAAAAGAACTTGGGATTTTGATTTAGAAATGAGAATAATAAATAAGTCACAATGCCCCCTTTATAATAAGCAAATATTTTAAATAATTAAATATATTTTATTTCTTGTAAATCATTTTTTAACTTGAAGAGAATCTTCAGCTTCAGAAATTGATGTGAGTCTCATGAGTCACCAACATATCTGAATAAAGATGACCTCTTGGTTAATAGAAGTAATTTGAATTTGTTGTATTTTTGAGATGAGTACAACTTTCAGCTTTTTATTGGCAGGTTATTAATCAATGTATATCAAATTGTGAAGACTTTTATCCCTCTCACTGCTTCTGACATGGTTGACCCTGATTTATATCTTTGTTGTACTAAACGAATTCAAATAATTTGCTGTCTTGGTTAAGGAAAATTATTTCAGTGGAAATATTTATATGAGCAAAAGAAGTTTCAGAGGTGAATATATTCTTTCCCAAACCTGAATTCAGTACTGCAGGCCTTGTTGGCACTTTATAGCAAAACACTTAGCTGTGATCAATTATAGCTTTCTCAGTAAAATCCCTGAGCTCATCTCTAGGAAGAACATGCAGTTAAAGCAAAGGGGTGGAGGGGTGACGGATGTTAAAAATTGCTTAGCTGAGTCTGACATTTATCTCTTAAATATTAATTATACTGTGGGCTTCTTCCTATTTACATACCTAAGTGTTTGCTTGGGACATAAATGGTACTAAATTGTCTTGAGAAAGCCATAGAGCAGCTTTGTTAGATAAAACTTCTTGCAGCTGGTAATTTTTGGCAATTAATATTATGAATGCTAATGTGATGGGGAAAAGGGAAGGTACTTCCAGGATGCCACTTATCTCTGTAAAATGAAAGAAAATGTCAGAAGTGGTGAGCCTGCTGAGAGTATTACTTCTGGGAAGGAAATAGATAGCAAATGTTAAAATTATCATATTTATGGACAGGCAAGAATTTTAAAACTGGGGTATCTAATAAATAGTCTAGCAAATAGATTTTATTTACATATTATTAAATGCTTGTTTTGGATTGTTTTATATAACAGTGAGAGGTTTTTTTTTTTTTTTCTTAATTATACTGAATATATACTATATGGTTCAAAGTAAGAATTAAAAGCAGATTCACAGAAATTAGCCCATTTGATTATATTAATAATTAGTGAGGTATTAGGGAGCAATTCTTTTGATACTTATGGTAAAAATGAGATAAATATTAAAATGAGATATATATTAGGACAAAGCTGTGCTTGATAGAAAAGTGTAAAAGCCTAAAATTATGAGGGAAAAAATCAGCAGAGCTACTGGAATCTATATACTTCAGCAATATTAGAATTGTCATCATAACTTTCAGAGGAGTTACATTCTCTTATCCTTTCCAAGCAAATTTAAAAAAAAAAAAAAAGTAGCTATACTTTGACTGCTCATTAAGCTGGGGAACTTGAACCAGACTAACTCTTCACTGGAAAGAATGTAGGTGGAGAGCAGTAACAAGCATTTTTAACATACGAGTTGTGAGAATTCACAAATGAAAATATATTATCATTTACCCAGTTCTCATTTATGATTTGAAGAACACTGACTTTCAGCTTATGAGAATGTCTCTGAGATTTCAAATTACCGGGTAAATTAATTTTGTAGGTACTTAGTAAATGCATAGTTTTAAATACCCCGTATTGCATTTTTTGACTCACATGTAAGCCTCACTTATGGTGACTCTGAAACTAGAGTATTTTCATCAGTAAAGAAGAAAGAATTCTTTACATGTTAAACACAATGATAAGTGTAAATATATTTTACCTAGCTGCTTTCTTATGCTCATTTGTATGTGACAATATAATGATGAGGAATGTTATTGAAATAAAATAAACATTTCTAATTTTCTGTGATAGTTTGAATTTCCAGTTCTAATTATTGTCTCATAATTACGAGACGCATATTCACAAGTGGCATGGCATGTATACTAATTCTTTCTTATTAAGCATAGTGACTATATAGAGAAAACATATAAAAAGTGGTAAATTAAGAATTCTTTTTATTTAAATTCATCAAGGCTTTATTGAACATCTGTTCTTTATTTCCAGATCTGTAAAGAAAAGGAAATCAATAGTATATTCTGAATTAAAGAAATTACTTATTTTTTCAGAAACAAATTTGTAAGTGTGAACAAATTAAAATTTAAACACATGTGGGAATTTAAAAAGGTATATGCAAGACAACATACCATAAAGAGTTGATTTGAATAGTATATAAGGATAAAACAATAGAATTATTACTGGTTTGGTAGCTCAAAGTGTTGATAATGCAAGGTCGATAGGGTGCTGTATCTTAGAATTTATCATTGGATGCCTGAAGTTCCTTTGGAAAGAGAAAAAACACCTTATGAAACATTCAGAAATATAGTAAAATCTTCATAAGTAAAAATCTTTATTGTGAATTAATTATCATAGCAAAAATTTTGTATTACTCCAGGTGAATGGATAAATTATAAAATGGAATGTCCCGTGTCTTATTCTGCATGGGCTGCTATATCAAAATACCATTCATTGGGTGTCTTAAACAGTAGAAATTTATTTGTCACCATGTTGGAGTCTGGAAAGTTCCATAATCTTGGTTGTTAGCTAATTTGTTTTTTGTGAGAACTGTCTTGCTGGCTTGTTTGTATCTTCACACAGGAAAGGGTGGGAACAGAAATAGTGGAAGAGGGAGACACTCAATATTTCTTTCTAAATTGAAGATAAAATACAATCTCAATCAAAATCCCAGTAATCTTTTTTATAATGTACAAATCAATTTTTTAAGTATTTCTAAAATTCATAGGGAAAGGCAAAGGACCAAGAATAGCCATGCAACTTTGTAAAAGAGAAAGTTGAAGGAGTATATGACTTTGATTACAACACTTATTGTAAAAACACATGAATAAGTACATGGAATATTGGCATAAATAAAGTAGATAAATGCAACAGAAGAGAAAGTATAGAAACAAATGATTGATCTTCAAAGAAGATACAAAAGCAATTCAGGGAGGACAGGATGATCTTTTAACTCAATATTGTTGCAGCAAATGGGTATCCATATTTTAAAAAAAGAACTTCTAAAAGTTAACTGAAAATTGATTATATTATACACATCAATAAGAAACCTGAAACTATAAAAATTACAGAATGAAACATAGGAATATCATGTATTTATATAAAGTAAATATTTCCTATATACAACACCATAATAACAACCAGTGAAACATAAATTGACATTTTCAGTTTCATTAAAAATTAACTTCTTCTCCAGAAAAAAGTATTGAAAAGATAAGACCAATATAGGAATACTATATTGACAAATATTTTCAATACTTGGCTTTTCTTTTGAGAATACAGGAAAATGTCAAAATAGTAATAAGATGAAAAATTATATGAACATAAATATATGTTTATATGGCTGAAAATTAACATATGAGATACTGGTACATACTTATTATATCACTATTGACTATACCAAGTGTTGGTAAGGATGTAAAGGAAATGGAATTCAGGTTCTGGCTCTTCTAGTGAGGATCGAAAATACAAACCATCACATTATAAAAATTTGACTCTCCCTTAATAATTTTAATGTCCATGAAGTGGGTCAGTAGGAGACAGGGGAAAAGAAGAAAGAAGGAGTAGGGAGAGAGAGAAACACAAGTGTACATGCATGCGCTTACATGCTCTGGTCTCTTCTTATAAAGACGCTAATGAACTTACCTTCCTGACCTCATCTAAATCAAATATGTCCCCAGGACATATCTCCAAATATAATCAGATTGGAGTTTTGTGCTTTAACATGGGGGTTTGGGAGGAACACAACCAGTTCATTGGACCATAGGAAAGTAAACATATAAAATATATATTTATTATATTTTCATGGCAAAATGTTTATGTAACATTGCTAAGCAACACTGCAGGTTGCAAAATGCTCAAAATATGATATTAAGTCTATAAAAAATAGACACAATAAAAACATTAACAAGACAATCCCAAAGGTATTTGCATGAGAAAAAATCTCCAAAATAGTAGTTTTTTGTACTTCCTAGTATTATCCAACTTATCTGCAATGACTCATGGAACCTCTTCACACTTGTGTAAAACCGCAAGTGTAAAACTCATTCACAGACACACACATGGAATGTAAATGGCATTCTATAATAAATAATGCAAGTATTGACCAGAAGATCCTAAAAAGACGTGTAAAGCAGTAATACTTGAGAACTAATGATGGAATTTGAGAGCTTTATGTAAGCTGTGGGTCTCAAATATGGTCCTGTATTAGAATTACCTAAGAAAGTTTCAAAAATGTTGATCCCAGTCTGAATACACAGAGACTTTAATTTATTTTGCATGTGGTAGGGAGGGTCCCAAAATATTTTGTTTTGTTTCTTTATTTTTGTTTGGAATAGACAACATTTTAATTCTTTTTTAGAGAATAAGATACTGATTGATTTTAATCAGTGTATGCTGGTCGTGTATAGGTAGAGGGATATTTTATAAAATTTCAATATATGTTTATCTTTTCTTGAGGCCAAAATTGGTTTAGAGCAATATAATTTGGCACTATGTATACTATAAAGTGATCACCACCAAAAGTATCTGCATTTCACTGTAAATTGACCTCTTCATCCTTTTCTCTTTTTTTTTGTTTTTTTAAATATATTTTATTGATTATGCTATTACAGTTGTCCCATTTTGCCCCCTCAGTCCCCTCCACACTGCACACCCCCTCCCATCCACATTTCCCCCTTTTAGTTCATGTCCATGTATCATAAGTTCTTTAGCTTCAACATTTCCCATACTATTCTTACCCTCCCCCTGTCTATTTTCTACCCACTGTCTATGCTACTTATTCTCTGTACCTTTTCCCCCTCTCTCCTCCTCCCAACCCTCTGTTGATAACGCTCCATGTGATCTCCATTTCTATGGTTCTGTTCCTGTTCTAGTAGTTTGCTTAGTTTGTTTTTGTTTTAGGTGTGGTTGTAAATAATTGTGAGTTTGCTGTCATTTTACTGTACATGATTTTTTGTCTTCTTTTTCTTAGATAAGTCCCTTTAATATTTCATATAATAAGGGCTTGGTGATGATAAACTCCTTTAATTTGACCTTATCTGGGAAGCACTTCATCTGCCTTTCCATTCTAAACGAAAGCTTCTTTGGATAGAGCAATCTTGGATATAGGTCCTTGCCTTTCATGACTTGGAATACTTCTTTCCAGCCCCACCTTGCCTGTAGGGTCTCCTTTGAGAGATCAACTGACAGTCTTATGGGCAGTTCTTTGTAGGTAACTGTCTTCTTTTCTCTTGCTGCTTCTAAGATTCTCTCCTTACTTTTAACCTTGGCTAATGTAATGATGATGTGTCTTGGTGTGTTCCTCCTTGGGTCCAACTTCTCTGGGACTATCTGAGCTTCCTTGAAGTCTATTTCCTTTGTCATAATGGGGAAGTTCTTTATTATTTGTTCAAATAAATTTTCCACTTATTGCTCTTCCTCTTCCCCTTCTGGTACCCCTATAATTCAAATATTGGAACCTTTAAAGATGTCCTGGAGGTTCCTAAGCCTCACCTCATTTTTTTGAATTCTTGTGTCTTCATTCTTTTCTGATTTGATGTTTCTTTCTTCCTTCTGGTCCACTCCATTGATTTGATTCCCAGTTTCCTTCCCATCACTATTGATTCCCTGTACGCTTTCCTTTATTTCACTTAGTATGGCCTTCATTTTTTCATCTAATTTTCAACCAAATTCAATCAAGTCTGTGAGCATCCTGACTACCAGTGTTTTGAACTGTGCATCTGATAGGTTGGCTGGGGGGGGGGGGGGGGGGGCTCTGTCCGCAGAGCCCTGCCTGTCTGCCATGGCTGAGAATAAGACTACCAAGACATTATCTGCTTTTGGAGGAGAGGTGGCCAATCTCTCAAAGGGGAAGGCCCAAGAACCCCTTCCTCAATGGCTCTTATTAGGTCCATCTAACACAGGAATATAGTTAAAGCTCATCAATCATTGTCAGGTGGAAAGAATCAATCAATACATAACATAAAAAGAACTCTGAGGGCTTATTCTGAGTCAGGGTCTGTTGGCTAAGGGGCTACAAAACTTTGGGAAGCAAACTTATTTCCTGCTTGGACCCTTATCATTTAGTTGAGAGCATTCTTAGCAAAGTAGGTTTCACAGGATTTTATGTATTTTTTTCTCAGGCCTGATCACCCAGGGAGACCAACCTATCCAGCATAGCCCTGCACCATCCTCTGTTATTGTTTCAGGCTTAAATCAGGCCGAGTCAGCAAGGCAGCCAAGAGATTAGGAAACTTCTCCCAGCCAGAATGAGGACTCAGGCTTGTCAGGATAACTGAGGGGTGAGGGTCCATCACCCCCTTTTGTTTAGCCCCCCGAGTCCTTCCTTGAGGGCTTTCCACATGATCGTGCCTGTCTTAGGCGACCCCTCACTTGAAGGAATCTTACCTGTCATTGGCTAACCGACCAAGAATTGGGGGCCAGGTATGGATGAAGCAGAAGCAGTGCTCCTGCCAGGGAGATAAGCTTTGTCTCCTTAGTGGCTTACAGTCTGCAGGTCACTCACTCAGCCTTAGCCATGGGGGGTTTACAACTCCTGAAACCAGGCAGCGCAGTTCCCAACAGTTGGCTATCTTTTCTTAGCTTAGTTGTATTTTTTCTGGCTTTCAATCTGTTTTTTTGTTTTGGCCATTTTTTTTTTTTTTTTTTTTTTTTTTGGTCTTGACATGCCTGTTAAGTAGTGAGGGGTAGAGCCTTAGGTGTTCACCCAGGCGGGCAACCCCGTGGCTGGATTGTAATGCTGTATGTGGGGCAGGAGGCAGAGAGGGAACAATGGCGCTTGCTCTGTTCTCTACCGGATTTCAGTCACGTCCTCTGCTTCTCACAAGCAAACTGGGCCCTTCTGGTGCTGATTCCTTTTGTGGGTGGGCTTGTGTATGTTCTAGGACCCAGTGGGTTTCCAACGAAGTCACCTGTGAGGCTAGGAGTTTCTCCCAGCACCTCAACCCGCAGAGGTGTTTTCAACAGGTGTTTTGAGGCTTTATTTCCCCGTACTGGGACTCTGGGTTGTGAGGTTTACCTGGTTTACCTGTGCATGAATGTGGGACTGCCCACTGCCTTGCACACCACACTGCGTTCCACAATCCACTGCCTTGCTAGGTCTGCCAGGCACTGCTTTGCCCGAGTCCTCTCTGCCAGTTGCCTGACGCCACAACTCCTACTGGTCTGGATGAATGTATCTTCTTTAACTCCTTGGTTGCCAGATTTTCATACAGTTCAATTTTCTGTCGGAACTGGATGTTTTTTGTTTTTAAATTGTTGTTGTCCTTCTTTTGGTTGTGCGAGGAGGCACAGTGTGTCTACCTAGGCCTCCATCTTGGCTGGAAGTCCCCCTTCATCCTTTCCAACCACTCCTAACCCTCTTCCCCCCGTACCCACCAATCTGTCCTTTGTATATATGTTTTTCTTTGTTTTGTCTTGTTTGTTTTTTTAGGTTCCATGTATAAGTGAAATATTATATTTGTACTTCTCCCTGTGACTCATTTAATTTAGTATAATACCCTCAAGTTTCATCCATGTTGTCAGAAATGGCAAAATTTCATTGTTTTTGTATGGCTGAGTAGTATTCCATTGTATATATATCAGATCTTTGTCCTTTCATCCATTGATGCACACTTATGTTATATTCATCTTTTGGTTGTCACAGATTATGCTGTAGTAGGTGAAAGAGTGCATATATGTTTTAGAATTCATGTATTTGTATAATTCAGATAAACTTAGAAGAGGGATTGCTGAATTATATGGCAGTCTTATTCTTATATTTTTGAGTAATCTCCATACTGTTTTCTACAGTGGCTACACCAATTTACATTTATACCAACAGTGTTCAAGGTTTTTTTGTTTTGTTTTGTTTTTTTTTTCTCTCCACATCCTCTCCAACACTTGTTATTTCTTGTAGGTTTTTTATTTTTGTTTTTGTTTTTTTATAATAGATGCTCTACAGGTGTGAGGTGATATTCCATTGTGGTTTTGCTTGCATTTCTCTAATAGTTAGTGAAGGTGAACATCTTTTTTATGTGTCTGTTGGCCACCTGAATGATTTCTTGGGTGAATACCTGTTCAAATGCTTCCCTTTTTAAACTGTGGTTGTTTTTTATTATGAGTTGTATGAGTTCTTTCTATAATTTGGATATGAACACTTGTAGGATTTATTTTCACAAATATCTTCTATTCAATATGCTGTCCTTTTGTTTTGATGATGGTCCCCTTAACAGGGCAGAAACTTTTTAGTTTGATGGAATCCCATTTGTTTATTTTTTTCTTTTGATCCCTTGTCTTTTGAGTCAGGTCCACAAAAATGTCACTATGACTAGTGTCAAGGAGCTGATCACCTATATTTTCTTCTAGGAATTTTATTTCAGGTCTTACATTCAAGTCTTTAATTCATTTGAAGTAAATTTTTGTGTTTGGTGTAAGATATGGTCTTGTTTCATTTTTTCATTATTTTGCATGTGACTGTCCAATTTTCTCAACATCATTCATTGAAGAAACTGTCTTTTTTCCATTGTATGTTCTGGCTTCTTTGTATAAAGTAATTGTCCATAGGTGTGTGATTATTTCTGGGCTCTCAATTCTGCGTCTCCAATTTGTGTGCCCATTTTTATGCCAATAATATACTGCACTGATTGCCATAGCTTTACAGTGTAGTTCAAAATCAGGAAGGATGATAGCTCCATCTTTGTTTCTTTCTCAAGATTGCTTTAGCTATTTAGGAAAGTTTTGGGTTCCATACACATTTTATAATTATTTGCTGTTCTTTGAAAAATGCTTTTAGAATTTTGATAGGAATTGCATTTAATATGTTGGTAGTAACTTTGGGTTGTATGGACATATTAGTAATATTAATTCTTCTAATCCATGAACATATTTTTATTTATTTGTTTCTTTTTCAATTTATTTTATGGCGTCATGACAGTTCTTTGTTAAATTCATTTCTAGATATTCTATTCTTTTGAGGCAATTGTAAATGGTATAATTTTCTTAATTTCTTTTCTCTGATCATTCATTACTAATATACAGAAATTCCACAGATTTCTGTACATTTTCTTCGTATCCTGCAACTTTATACTTATATTTATTAGTTCTAAAAGTTTTTGGTGGCATCTCTAGGGTTTTTATATCATGTCATCTGCAAATAATGAGAAATTTACTTATTCCTTTCATATTTGGATGCTTTTTATTTCTTTCTCTTGCATAATTGTATTGACTGGAACATCCAGTACTATGTTGAATATGAGTGGTAAAAGCAGGCATCCCTGTCATGTTCCTGCTCTTAAGGGAAACACTTTTATTTTTCCCCTTCGAGTATAATGTTGGTTGTGGGTTTGGAACATATAGCCTTTATTATTTGGAGGTATGTTCCCTCTAGACCAACTTTGTTGAGTTTTTATCATAAATAGTTGTTGAATTCTGTCAAATGTCTTTTCTGCATCTCTTGAGAAGGTCTTATGGTTTTAATCCTTCACATTGTTCATGTGTCCTACCACATTGATTGATTTGCAAATGTTAAACCATCCTTGCATCCCTGGACTAAATACCACTTAATTGTGTTATATGGTCCTTTTGACATAATATTGAATTTATTTTGCTCATTCTTGAGAAATTTTGCCTCTGTATTCATTCATGATACTGGTCTGCAATTTTTTTCATGCTGTCCTTGTCTGGTTTTGGTATCAGGGTAATGGACTCATAAAACAATTTTGAAAGCATCCCCTTCTCTTCAATATTTTGAAATAATTTTAGAAGGACAGATATTAAATTTTCATTGAATGTTTGGTAGAATTCACCTATGAGGCCTGGCTTCTGTTTGTTCAGAAATCTTTTACTACCAATTAAACTTCCTTATTAGTAATTGGTCTGATATTTTTAAAAATTTCTTCACAATTCAGTCTTGGAGGATTGTGTTTCTAGGAATTTATCCATTTCTTCTATGTTATCCAATTTATTAGTATATGATGAGGTCTGTTCAGAAAGTATGCAATGTAAAAAATGGACACATTTATTGAAGAAGATACAAGATACAAGAAATATTATAGATAGAAAAATGATGCCTCAGTCCACTTCAAAATAGGTACCTTGGAACCTCAGACAGCTCTCCCAATTGCTATCAGCTGCCCTGTTATATTTTCCTGAATGAGGAATGTTTATGTTTAATGCAAAATTTCACACAGATTCATTGCTCTACTTGCTCAGTCATTTTCAATGTGATTGCCATACAGCACACATACTCACTCAATGTCATCTACAACCCCTACTGACTAGTACAGTGAAGTCTTTATTGTTCATGTATGCACATTCCAGTCCACTCTCCTTGGTTGCCAGGTTACATCGATGTCACACAAACCATTCCCTGTATATTAACAATGGCTGGACTTTTTCCAGACATATTTTGCATACACGATAGTTGGATTTTTTTTTTTTTCTGGAAAGACCTTGTACGATACCTGATTGGAGTCTCTTATGATTCTTTGTATTTATCTGGTATCAGTTGTAACTCCTTCTCTCTTATTTCTGATTTTATTCAAACCTACTTTTCTTCTTAGTTATTCTAATAAAAGTTTTGTTAATTTTGTTTTTTCAAAGAACAAACTTTTATCATGTATATTTTGCATTCTTTTTGATATGTATTTCACTTATTTTATTTGTTTTTCTTTTTATAGTTCTTTTCAATGTAAAGTTAGATTGCTTATGTGAGATATTTTTATTTCTTCAGGTAGGCTTGTATTGCTATGAACTTTCTTCTGAGAACTGCCTTTGCTACATCCAGAAATTGTTTTGTTTTATATTTCTGTTTTTACATGTTTCTAGGTATATTGTTTCTGATTTCTTCAATTACCCTTTTTTTGTATAGTAGTATATTGTTTAATCTCCATGTCTTTGTGGGTTTTACAGTTTTATTTCTGTAATTTATTCCTACTTTCATACCAATGCCATTGGAGAAAATGTTTGATATAATTTCAATCTTCTTGAATTTCTTGAGATGGGTATTTTTAAAGACTTTGAAGCAATCAAAATTTGCAGCTAGAACTGAGCATCACTGATGGTTGAACAGTTAATCCATAAATTGGCACTAATTAACCAATACTTCTGAATGAATTAAAGCTGGTATTTGACCCAAAAAGCAGTGAAGATCTCATCTGGGTTGTAAAGTTCTTTGGTGGTCTGATGAAAATTGTATTCTGGTCAAGATGGAGCTGTAAGTAAATATGGCTCACTTCTTCACACAACCACAGCAATAATTACAATTATATTACAAAACAACTAGCACCCAGAATCATCAGAAAATTGAGCTGTATGGAAGTCCAACATCAAAGAAATCAAAAAAGTCATACTCATTCAGACAGATAGGAGGGGCAGAGATGCAGGGATGTGGAGATGAGGAATGGGTGGGTTCACACCCACATGTGATGAATAAATATTGGGAGGGATACCTCTGGAGCTAGAGATCCCTGTTCCACACCAGGCCACCCAGCCCAGGGTCCAGTGCCAGCAAGATAAGTCCCTATAATTTCTCACTTAAAACCAGTGGTGATTAGGGCAGCAAAAAGAACTGTAAAATTCTATGATGTCTCCTCTAAAAGGGCTGACAACAGTCTTCAGACTTAATGCCAACTCACTCCCTCTAGGTTCCAGCATGAGGGCAGACGTTGGGAGGGCACCAGTGGCATATGGGGAGAAACTAAAGTGTCTGGCATCAGGGCAAGGGCTGGTGGACAGCTTCATCCAAGACAAAATTCCAGAGGCCAGGCAGTGGCTGTTTTCCCTTTTCTGAGCCTTCCCCGCCACAGAGACACAGGGTGGTGACACCATATCTGAGACTCCATCAACCAGGTTCACATAATTGCCCTGCCATGGCAATTACCTAAAGCTCTGCCCCATCCAATGTACAGGTGAACTTTTCTATAATACTCCATGCTAATAAGACAGGGAGTCAAAGAAGCTCTACTTAATACATAGAAACAAACATAGGGAGGCTGGTAAAATGAGGGGATGAAGAAATATGGCCCAAATGAAAGAACAGAACAAAATTCCAGAAAAATAACTAAGCAAAATGGAGATAAGCAATCTATCAGATGCAGAGTTCAAAACACTGGTTATTAGGATCCTTAAGGAACTCACTGGGTACTTCAACAGCATAGAAAAGATCCAGGTAGAGATGAAGGTTACATTAATTTAAATAAAGAAAAATTTATAGGGAATCAATAGTGGAGTGCATGAAACCAAGAACCAAGTCAATTATTTGGTATAAAAAAATCATTCAGTCATAACAACAAGAGAAAAGGGAATAAAAAATGAGGATAGAGTATGAACATTCTGGGACAACTTCAAACATACCAACATTTGAATTGGAGGGGTGCCAGAGGAAAAGACAAAGAGCAAGAAACTGAAAACTTATTTTAAAAAATAATGAAAAAAAAACTTCCTTAATTTGGTGAAAGAAATAGACATACAAGTCCAGGAAGCACAGAGAATACAAAATAAAATGGATGCAAAGAGAACCACATCAAAACACATCATAATTAAAATGCCAAAAGTTAAAGACAAAGAAAGAATCTTAAAAGCAGCAAGAGAAAAGCAAGTAGTTTCCTTCAAAGGAGTTCCTGTAAGACTGTCAGCTGATTTCTCAGCTGAAATTTTGTGGGCAAGAAGTATTCAAAGTGATGAAAAGCAAGGACCTACAACCTAGATTACTCTATCCATCAAAGCTATCATTTAGACTCAAAGGGCAGATAACATGCTTCCCAGACAAAGTAAAGCTAAAGGAGTTCATCATCACCAAGCCATCATTATATAAAATATGTGAAAGGGACTTATTTAAGAAAAAGAAGATCAAAACTATGAACATTAAAATTGCAAAAAGTTCACAACTATCAATAATTGAATCTAAAAAACAAACTAGGCAAACAAGCAGAACAAAAACAGAATAATAAATACTGACATTATTTGGAGGGTTATTGGTGGGGAGGGGAAAGGGAGAGAATGGGGGAAAAGATGCAGGGATTAAGAAGTATAAATTGGTAGGTACAAAATAGACAGGAGGGATATTAAGAACTGTGTAGAAAATGGAGTAGCCAAAGAACTTATATGCATGATCTATGGACATGAAGTATGCGGGGTATTGTCAGGGGGAAATGAGAGGTACTTTGTGGAGGGGGGAAAGGGGAAAAATTGGTACAACTGTAATAGCATAATCAATAAAACATATTTTAAAAATGTATTCTAACCCTAGTTTGTCACTGTAAAGAATCTGAGTTACATGTAACTAATCTTACAGAATTTCAGGGTATCGACTAAGAATCAGGATGAGAAGAGAGAGAAAAATATAGCCAATATTCTGTTATATAAAAATTAGTTATGATTAGAATTAGCTAGCAATGTGATTGACTTTGATTAAATGAGTTGCATATTAGAAGAAGTGTCAGGAATAGGCTACATAAATAACCGTATAACTGTACTATTCTAGAACATTTTTGACTTTTGATAAGTTGTTATGTAACATTAACTTTAATAATCTCTTAAACTCCAAAATTTAAAAGGCAGTAGAAAATGATTTCAAAAATAGAATTCAAAGCATGTGAGGCTCAGTGTTGGTATTTATCTTCCCTTACCCTTTCCACATTGTACTTTGTAAAAATCTACATTTAATATGCTCCAGTAGGGACTCTTTGTATTTGTATAGCACTATTTGACCAGAGGTCACATAGCTGTAGAGAGGAAACTCATGAATCCAAGTTTGAGAAATGTTGATTTTAAAGTACATTTCTATATTCATTGATGAGTGATTTAAATACCACTTGAAAGTGGACACAATATCAGGGAAGTGAAGTTTTGAAGTAAGATGCTATGGAGATTGTGCTATGGAGATCATAAAAGCAGTGAACCAGTTTGAACTCAGGAATAAAGGCAAAATAAGAGAAATGGACAGAATACACATGTATTTTAAAGACCAAGATAAGCATTAGCTGGACTGAAAGACTGTTGAAAGTTTGGTTTATTATTGTGCATTATATAGAAACCTACTAATTCCTTAATACATGTTTGAAAGAAATTTTAATCCCACCAGAGAATTATGGGCTATGTTTTTTTTAATATTAGGTATTTATCTTCTAATAATTAATATCACCTAACCAAAATTCCATATAAATATATACCTCAATGATCTCAGAATGAGAATAAATTTAAAAATTACTGAAATTTTCAGGAGAATACAAGGTAACTTTTCAGTTTCGGATCATGGTGCTGAATAAGCAAATTAAATTATCTAGAGAATTTATTACCTTATTCCAGTCTTCATAACGATTCACAGAAAAATATAAATTACCTGTGTGATCGAAAACACCTCTAGCTAAGAATTTAGTTTTAAGTGGCTCTCAATAATGGTACCAGGTACATATAGCAGAAACAAATAGAATGCTGACAGAGGGAAAAGACAAAACAGTTAAAAGGCACAGTTAAACTTAAGCTGCAGAAATGCTGAAAGTAAAAAAAAAATTAAATAGTATATCGTATATATATTAGGTAAAAGAGAATTGTTGTTGCCATGATAATATTAATATAAAATATATGTAAAGACATAAAGCTTATTAAGATAAAAGCAGTCATTATATAATTATAAACATTTAAATTCACCAGGAAGACACAAGTTTTAAACTTGTATGTCTCTCACAACATAGCTACAAAATTAAACAACACCTGACAGAAATGCAGAGAAAGAATAATCTACCACCTTATTTACAGATATTTTAATAATCAATAGATCAAGTAGGCAAAAATCAGTTACAAAACATAGAAAGCCAGTACATAGTCAATTGGAGAATTCTATGCTGTATTTTTTTTATGGGAATACAATTTAAAAATATACTTCAAGGTTAAGTCTGACTTCCAGGCACCATAAACACAGTCTTTATGCTGTTTGTACAATTGAAAAAAGTCTAAGGCTGTCTAAGAAAAAATACTCCAGATCTCCAGAGAACATAGTTTGGCATTTGATGGATTGGAAAAATTAGGCATGCTAAGTTAGAGTCCTTATCCTTGAATTTTAGACCCTTAGTCCCAGAATTTTTTTTTAAAAAAAAAGACTAAATCAACATTATTAAAAGTTTTCAGGTCTAGAGTCAAAAATTTATTTTGAAAGTTTTGACATAAAATTGAACAGAATCCTGACAGCATTTTTCTACACCTGACATGGCTACATCTAAGTGTTACAAGATAGAGAAATGTGATGGTCCATAAAAATAGCTCAAACACTCCATTCCATTTCTTTCTAACTGAAAGGGATTAGGTTTATTCGCTCTCCAAAGTCACCCTTCAATATGGTCATATACTAATCCATTATTTTTTGCTTGTGTGTATTTTATGAGTTACTTTTAGCATATGTTCAGTTTCTTTTTTTTAAGTTTTCTCATTTCTGATTAACCAGAGCATAGAAAATTAAGAACCCATTTATTTTAAACAAACTTCTATTGTGGTTTTTTTTCCTTCTGAAGTGCTTGGGCTATGTTTACATTACCTCTAAGACTCTTAGTAAATGATACTTTGTGATATACGAAATGCTTGACTTTTAATTCTACACTTCTAGTTCTTTTAGAGAATAAATGTACATAGCCCAATTGTAATACTCAGAGACTCTTGGATATTTCTCTAAATGTATTAAATATTCAAGAAATGCTTACTGAATGGATGGGTCCATGAATGTATGCATAACAGACTAACTAGCTAGAATATAAGTCCTCTTAGCTTATTAAATACAACTGTTTGACACAGAACATCTTTAGCTACTGTACTGGCTGCCTTCCCAGAGCTCAAAGTGTTGCTAACAATGAAGCATGAAACTAGCCGGAGTTATTGACAAAAAAGCACAAGGAGATTCAATCACAAAAACTCTTTCTTCGGCATTACAATTATATGCTGTGGTTAAAAAGAACTAGTGAAACCACTTTCAGAGTTAAAAATTCGGTGTACAAAATTCCGAACACTTCTAAAGGAATAACTATGGGAAAAATAGAGGTTTATTTTTAAAGAAATAATCTTTTTAAATTCTATCTTGCTATGATTAATCTTAACTGAAAAAATTTCTACTTTAACAATCTCTTCTTATAAAAATGTTTATTTTGCTGTAATTTCAAATTTACAACATTGATCTGTTTTCATCCCAGTGATGCCTCTTCTAGTAGGTGAGTTCTTTTCATGATGGGCTATAAAACTAGCAACATGTTGAAATAGCCCAGGATATCCTTTGCTCTAAACAACCAGCATTTAGCTGAAGACAGTATACCCACAAACATACACTCCTGTTAGTCTTGCCCTGTAAAGATTTTAAAGGGACCAGTTTTATTTTAGCAGAAAAGAAGTAATATTGCCTGGAAATGTCCAGGTATGCTGGTTAATTCCATTAGAAGTTTCACACAAAAATTAATATATTTAGTTTTTTAATACATATACACATTTACATAAAGAATTTTTAATGCACATGCATACACTTGACACATCTACTTAGCACAGAGCGGTCTCGTAGGCAGGGGAAAAGTAATAGCATTACTTTTAATTAAAATGTCACATTGTGGGTATGAAGTGAGTAGCTCTCAGTATTTGCTACCATAACAGATTACATACAGCAATTCCTCACAGCATTCTTTCTTACCTTGGGTTTCCCAGGTACAGAGCTTGAGATGATGATTCTTGTGCAAGTGATTTATTGAGAAAGGGCTCTTAAGTAAAGTTTATAAGGAGGTAAAGGAAGCAGGACAGGGAAAGAAGCCTGGAAAAAACGTGGGTTCATCTAAAGTTCATAGGGAGCTCTGGAAAATAAACACGACTGCAAAACTGTCAAACCTTGAGGCAAGCGGCCAGCCTTTCATAAGATCAATCAGGCATTGGCAGTTACTGCCTCTTGTGAGCAGGTGGCATAACTTCCACGGCATTTCCTGGTGAAGAGGCTCCTTTGGTCTAGAGCCCTTCTCAGAGGGGGAGCTGTGAGCCATCAGCAGACAACACTCACAGAAGCTGGGTTAGGTGCTTTGTCCCAGGAGGGAGGTCTGTGTGGAGCACCAGCAGTGCCTACTACAACCACCCGCTCATCCCCAATTTTCACGTGTGGATAGGGAGCAGGCCAAGGAAGGGAAAATGTGGATGTTAACAGGAAAGGGGCCATACTATTCATAAAATTATATCCTTTTTCTGTCTGTCAAATTATCTAGCAATCATTCTTCTATTGTTTTATTCTTAGTGCTATAATGAAAAGTAATATGCTCAGATGATACATGGATAAAACAGATCTGGACTCCTTGAGGTTCCTTTCCTAACAAGATTATCAACTCAGTGACAAAAAAACTCACAACTATCAACAAGTGAACCTAAAAAATAAACAAATAAATAAATAAAAACTAAGCAAATAATAGAACCAGACCAGAATCACAGAAATGGAAATCACATTGGAGGTTACCAGAGGAGAGGGGAAGGAGGAAATAGCGGGGAAGGTACGAAGAATAAGAAGCATAATTGCTAGGCACAAAATAACAGAGGGAGGTTAAGAATAGTACGGGAAATGGAGAAGCCAAATAACTTATATGTATGACGCATGGACATGAACTAAGGAAGTGGGGCAATACAGGTGGGGCGGGGATGCAAGGCAGAGGAGAATAAAGGGGGGGCATAGGACAACTGTAATAGCATAATTAATAAAATATATTTAAAAATAATAACAATAAAATAAAATAATCCTGAAAAGAAATTCAGTTATATTATATTGTCTTTGTTTACCATTTAATTACTTTCATTATTCCAGATACTATCAATTGAAACTGCACCACCAATTCAACTTCTTACGTTTTCTTACCTTTATTTTTTTCCTTTGCATTCTTAAAGAGTATTCTTAAATTGTTATTTATGACACTGTGTGTTTCTATTTTCCATTTTCTCATGTTGTAATCATTTAAAAATGTATGAAGTCTCTCAAACATAAAGAGCTGTAGAGAATCACAATAATCATCAATGATTCCACAACCAGTTTGATAAAACATAACAAACACAGGGTTAAGCTCTTTTATATATCCTTCATTTTACTCCAAGTCCTGTTATCTAATGTACTGAATTTATTTATCCTTACTTGTCTTCTATTAAATTACAGGCACATTGATGAAAATATTCTTAATTTTACTTTAATCTCAAATAATACTTTAGTTAATACATAGTTCATTGTTAATAGTTATTATTTCTCTGAAATTCAAAAATGTACCCCATGAGCTTCTGGTTTCTATTAATGTTCTTAACAGTCTTCTTGTTACAGAACAGAGGCCAAGGGGGTGTACAATATACTATTACCAAAAGGACCCCCCACTAGGTTTGCCTGTCTGCAGCCAGAGGAAAGACATTTCTCAATCCCAGAGATTTGTAAAAAGGAAAGGAAATGTTTATTTAAAGCTATACAGACTTAAAGTAGTGACCTAATATCTTCATTAAAATATCAAAGTCCTTTAGAATACCTACAGATGCACACAGTCCTTCCTTCTCTCTCTGCCCTAATTTGGGGTACTGTATCTCAGGCAAAGAAGTAGATTCAGGCTCCTGATACCATCAGCTGTGTCATCGGCCAGGATCAAGCTGCATGTTTCTCCTCTGCAAAGCTGTGGGGGTCTCTACTCTGGCAAAACAACAGGGCAGGGCAGGGGGTCACCACTCTGCCAAAACCAAGTGGCAGTTCTCTGCTAAAGCCACATGGTGATTCTCCCTTACCTGGCTGCCACATCTAGGTTTAAATGCCTGGCCCAATATTCCTCTGTAGCCCCATTTCCAACTCCTCCTACAACTCACTACACTCCCATATCCTTCCAGTTTTACTGGGCTACCATAGTGTATCTGGGCAGGCATGGCCCCATGTCATGGAGCCAATCTTCTCCAAGCTCTCATGCAGGTGCTGTAATCAGGGTGACCTGCTCCCCAGTTACATCTTGGGTGGAAGTCACTTCCATCCTCCTGGCTCAAGGCATGGCCACAGCTATTTAACATATCTATGTAAACAGTTAAAGGTTATAGATGTGTTAAATGACCCACACATGTTAGATGTGTGACCATGCCAGAGGTTAGCTGCAAAGCTGTTGCTACAACAAAACAGCTCTGCATGTTCCTGCTCCATGTGTCCCTTCCCCCAACTCACACCTGTGGGGGGGAGGGAGGAGGACATCTCATATATCTTTCTAATATTTCCTGGACACCCTGAGTTCTGGACCCCATTCCAAATCCCTATTTGGAGCCCCCCTCTTGGCTGCACCCTGTTTCATTCTCTGAAAATAACTGTGGTTCCTTGGTTGGTAATCTGCCTTTTCTCTTTCAAGTCTTCGATTTCTTTTTAAGAGGTTTTTTAAAATTCTCTGTTCAGCTTTTCTCAATAATCTATTTTATCTGTCAACTGAATTTTTATATTCTATAATTATGATTTCCTTTTTTGAACCTCAATTTTTTTCTTCAAAAATCTCCTACAGCATTTTTATAAACTTTTAATCTTTGATTGAATTTTTATTTCCCTAAATTACATCTGTACTTATATATATTTACATTTTCTGGTTGATAATTCCGTAATTGAGGTTGTTGGGATTTAATTTGATGTTTGTTGCTTTTTTCTAGCTTTTCACTATGGTAGATTTCCACATATGTTTATTAGTAGGTGTTTATATTTTATATCATAGTGTGAATATTCTGAGAGGCCTAAGGTGATGGTACTTTCCTAGAGAAACACTCTGCATTTGCTTCTTCTAGGTGCACTTCCAACTCAAGACCATTTCAGATTAATTTAATACATTGTGGTTTCAATTAGCTCACAAATTATATAAAATTTAAACCCCAAATGTATGTGACTGCAAAATTGTAATTACAAATATTCAGTTAGTTTTTTTTTTAACTTGGTGTTGGTGGAGGGAGAGAGGGGGCATTTTTATTAATCAGCGTTGAGGCCAAATCAATCAGATATTTTGTAACCTCTCATTGCTAGAAGGCATGTTGGGTTTCTTTTACCCAACCCATTTATCAAAAAAAAAAAAAAAAAAAATCTTTCAAAAGTTTTAGTTAAAGAATTATGATTTTAACCATTAATCATTCTGACACACATTGGATTTATATATTTACTAGCTTTATGTGGCCACAATTATAAATTACCACAAAATAAATGGCTTAAAATAACATAAATTCATTGGCTGATAGTTATTGAGGGCAAAATCCAAAATGGGCCTTACTGGGCTCAAATCAAGGTGTTGGAGAGATTGCACTCGCTTTTGGAGATTCCAGGGGGAATAATTGTTTTATTTTTCTTTTCTTTTTTAAATTTTTTCTCCTTCTAGGTAGAGGCACTCACATTCCTTAGATTATGAAGGGCTCTTTTCTATTTTCAAAGCCATGTACAGCAGATTGAGTCCTCACATCACATGACATTACTCCAATCTTTTTTCATAATTACATCTTCTCTGGCATTGATTGGTCTGCATCCCTCATAGAAGGAATCATGAGATTGTTTGGACCCACTTGGGTAATCCAGAATATAATTCTATTTCAAGTTGAGCTCATTCCATTAGAGTCACCTTGATTCTCGCCATAACCTTAATTTTTCTTACTCATGCGATGTAACGTATTCATAGGTTCAAGAGATTAGGATGGGGTGGGCACCATTCTGCTACCATAATATTTATGTTAAAAATAACTAAAAATAATTTCCTTACACAATTGTAAGTGACCTGCTATAATTTCTCTGTCTGAAAAATTAGTGCTTTTTTATGTTATAAAATTCTGACCAAAATTTTAATCAATTCTATTCTAGTGACTTTCTTTTCATTTCAGTATATATATTAAATAAATAAACATACAATATGACAACAAATAAATTAAATTTATTTTCTTAGTGTTGATCACTTTGATACCTCACTATGCCACTGTACTGGAAGTATTTTGTACATATTAGACAAAACATTGTACATATTTGAGAAATAATATGATGCATATAATATAATTCCCATAGTAAATACTAAGTTTTTTTAGTTATACAGTAATAGCCAATTTAATATTTTATTGTAAATTATACCAGTTTCTCCAGTAATCAGTATGAATTTTATGTGATATATAATCATAGATTTTTTTTTTTATGGCCTCTGTTCTGGAAAGGAATTTCAGTTTCCTTGCTTTAAAAGTTCGAAGTGTATCCATAATCCAGATAGGTATTTTTTCTACAATTCTACTGCTGGCATCCCAGTTCTAGTCAACATAACCTCTAGTCTGCAATAATCTCCTTAGTGGTCATCCATCTCCTATCATTACCCACTAAACCTTATTTTAAATGCATAATGTTGAATGATCCTTTAAAATAATCTGAATTATCCTTGAAAACAATTTAAGTCAGATTCTCATCATTTCTTGTCTCAAACATTCCAAAAGCTCTATATTTCAGGAAAAGACAAACCAGAGTTTTTAAATTGGCACAATGTGATGATCTAGCTTCTCTGAGGTTGTCTCTCATTATCCTTCATACTCCTAATCTGATCAGTAAACACTAGCTTGATTGCTATTCCACAAATTTCAAACACTCTTCTCTTAGGGAAGGTTTCTCTCTGGCTGGGATGTTCTTCCTGCATATAACTTCATGGTTAACTCTTTTACCTCTGGTCTTTCCTCCACTATCTCCTTCTCAATAAATCCTTTTTTGAGAGTTCCATTTAAAATTGAAATCCCACCTGTGGCCAGATGAAAACTTGGCATTAGGTACAACATGGATGACCTTTAGGGCATTAGGCTAAGTGAAATAGGTCAGACAGAGAAATAGCATATGATCTCTTTTATATGTGGTATATATGTATATATGTGTGCATATATATATACATATATATATATATATATATATATATATATATATATCCCTTTCTTTTTTAAACAATACCACCTAAGTTCATAGATACAGAGAACAAACTGGTAGTTGACAGAGGTGGAGGCTTGAAGGGTATAAGAAATGTATTAACAACTAGTTTTTTTGGTTTAAATAATTTGATTTTTTAAAACAGATCAAAAGAAAATACTTACTGCAGATCCATCTTCCATAATCCCAGTTTTACAAAGAGGTAAAGGAGGCCTAGAAAGATCAGCTTGCAGCGGTCCCACATTATCAAGTCAGATATGATAACTACAACATTATCATGCCATTGCTTTACCTATACAGTTCACCCCTCAAGAACAAGCATTCATCAGTATTGTGTAGAGTACCAAATGAGTGGAATCTCCATTATACATATTTTAGAAGAAAAATATATCATGTGAAATATATATATATATATATATATATCATATGCATATTTCAAAATGACTTTAATTTCTAAAAATGTCTGAAAACATCTAATATTGCTAGGGAAAATTACAAGGTAACTTTTGAATTAATTTTTTACCATATTTAAAACAATCTCTACTGTGATATACAAACTATTTAATTGATTTTTATAGTTATGTTTATTAGAATCTGAAGATTCCAACTTAACATCCTTAACTCTAAAAACACTAGTTTTACTGATATATTGACAGAAAAAAGGCAATCAAGCTTTATTTGAAATATTATATATAAATTTAATTTAAAACACTGAGAACTCTTTGGCACTGGGATTAAGCTAGTATAAATCTAAAGTTGATTCTGATATGTTAAGATGTAATATGTAGGAAACCTTAGAGCAACCACAAAAAAAAGAAAGAAAAGGAAAAAACCCTCAAACATATAATGACAAAATTGTTCAAGCAATTAAAATGCTACTTGAGAAAATATTAAAATAATATAAAAAAGTAGTAAAGGAGAAGTAAAGGAACCAGAAAGTCATGAAACACAAAGGAAATAAAAAGTAAAATGCCAGACAAATTCAATTGTATCCATAATTACATTAAATGTGAATAGGTTTGACAATATGCCATCTATGTGAGGCATTCTTTATATTGAAAGATAAAAATCATTGAAAGTTACAAGGTGGAAGAAGATATAATCGTGCAAGCAGCAACCAAGAGAAAGCTATACTAATATCAGACAAAGTAGATTTTAAAACAAATATTTTATTAGAGATAAAGAGGAATATTTTATAATAAAGGATATATGCATATAACAGTTAAAATTTTCAAACCCTATCCCAATTTTTATGCAATACCCTTTACTCTTTTGTATTATTTGAAAATAACATTTATTTCTTCTATTTACATTTCATACTTAGTGGGCTTGGGGCAAAAGTACGAGTGGAGATTTATATTCTATAAATATAAATATTTATTTTTTAAAAAATAAAGGTAACAACCATTAAAGGAAATGTATTTTATTCTTCTCCCATGATAAATGTATCTTCACAGCAACCTTAAAGTCTGGTTTTGCATAAGAACTCTAGATAATTTACTAATTTATTTGGTTTGTTTTCTATATGTCTCCTACTGGAATGTGCACGCTCTGTTTAGGTCAGAATTGTTTCTCTGTTTTGTCACTGGTTAATCTCTAACACTTACAATAATGCTGATCACATTATGGTTGCTCAAAAAATACCTATGAAATGGTTAGCAAAGTGCTTGATTCTGAATAGGCCCTCAACATGTTTCCTTGCTGCTTTTCTCCATGAACTTTTGCCTTTAGTAAGGTTCAACTTCTAGTATTGACATTAGATGTAAGGTATTTGTTTTATTCTGCAGCTAACTGATTCTATGTTCTTTCACTTTCAAATCAGAAAAAAAGTTTCATTGCAGATATTCATAACTGATAGTTAAAAGAAGATTTTTGATTAAGAGGGTCTGCGGTGGACATGGTTTCTGCCGAGAGAGAGAGAGAGAGAGAGAGAGAGAGAGAGAGAGAGAGAGAGAGAGAGAGAGAGAGAGAGAATAATAAATGTTGAAGAAAGCAGATACAAATTAAGATTTTACATTTTTCACTTTACTCTGCTAGGACCAATACACCTATTTTACTCTCTGGGTTATGGCAAGTGAGGTGTCTAGAGTGCAGAATTTAAGTAAGCATCCACTAATAAGAACATACTAGTACTGACTTCTTATTTCCACAACTTTGAGAACAAGTACCACCTTAAAATTGGTCCACCAGGCCCTTTGCTACCCACACTATTATCCTGGCCACTTGGTTTATCCATCTCCATGCACCTGCAAATTATAGAAATGATTCATTTTCTAGGTTGTACTTAATTTTTTATCATAATTTCAACATCTCTACTAACTATAACTCAGAGAATGTAACATTTCCAACTTAAACTTAGATTTCTTCATCTATAAGATGGGCATAATAAATCAACGTCCCAGGGATGTTTTAAGGATTAAACTTTTAAGGTAGGTAAAGCTCAGAGACATATTATACATTTAATTTGTATTATTACCTTATCTTCTGTTTATATTTTTTTAGCTAGAACTTTAGAAATCTGTATTTTGACAAATTAAAGCAATTATAGAAAATGTGTACCACATCTCTTTCATGATAAATTTAATTTTATTTATATAAAATAATTAAATACTAATTCTCCCAAATAAAATAAAGTTTATTATAAAGCTATTATATATGTATTAATTCATGAAATAATTCTATTGAACTAAAATTATAGTCTTCTGCAAATATTATATTTTACCAACAGTGATATTTGAGTGTAGAGGTAGTGAAATTTTTATCTTAAAGATGATTTGTTACAAAGAGAAATACAGAAATTCAATATGAAAAAGTCAGTTTCATTAGTTTTTATAAATGAGAATGACCAACATGCATATACATATATATAAGAATATCTACTAGATGTGGGAACATGTAGTAGTGAAAGTTCTACTACTTTTACTACTAAAAAGTAGTAAAAGTTTGAAATGATTTTTAATTGGATATTTATGTTTTTCCTGTAAGTTAAAAATCTTTTACTTTTCCCCCTCTCTTTTGATTGCACTTGCTTCTTTTAGCTCCATCTGAATTTCAACAGTAAATCCTTTTTATTTCAAGCATTTTACTAAATTATTTATAGTAATTATTGTATTTAGTCATGAATGAGTCAAGCATTTTATTGTTGGCTTTGCCAAAATAAAATACTAAGCCTTTAAACCTCCTCTGAATAAACTAAACAAACTAGTACCTATTGAGAGAAAAAAATATTATTAGAAATGTAATCTCATGAAAGTGCATTATTATTACTAGTTAAAAAGATTAAATAACTTTCCAAGAATGATCTTTTTAATAAAAAGCACTCACAATAAGATTAATTATGGAAGCCAGCTAAAAACTTAAAATAGATTTATTTCAAAGAAAAAAGTTAATATATTCCCCTGGTTTCTCTTTCCATTTAAATACATATTTTAAGAATAATTTGTTGCAGAAGTATAAATGCATTTCAGGAAGTTGTGACAATCTGGTTCACTTGCTCTAGAGACATTGCTATATGTCGGACATGAGAATTACAACAAGATGATATTCAGTTTGGAGGTGAATCACCTAACTACATCATCTCTGTGATGCTAGTAAGCGAAATTTGTAGGGGCATTGTAGGACCACTGTTTCTTATCATCTTGATTTACAAATATTTGAAAGGTGTACCAAAGTCACTAACCGTAGAGAGCTATTTATCAAATGTTAAAACAAGTAGTAATGAGTGATAGTGAAAATAGTACTTATTTATAATGCACTGTTTTGAGACAGACATTTAATTTTTAATAATAATAATATGCATGCAATTCTAAAACTTCAGTGATCAAAGATGAAGTGTGTATTTGTTAAAACAGTTAACGTATACTTAGATCATGGCTGGAGCAAATTCATAAAAACTCCACTTAGTTTAAAATTTCTAAAAAGATTCTTATTTAATGTTGCTGTTTTATAGCTCATTCTTAGTTAACTTTAGAGTCTAGTGAAGTAAATCATTTACTAAATAGTAAATAATTTATTTAAATACTCATATAGGTGTAAGTGCTGAATACCTTTTAGTAAATAGTCTCATTTACTGAAAGTTACAGGCAACTGTGATAAAGGGTTACATGCATTATATAACTAAATTTCATCTTCAAAACATTGATAGTCTGATTATTATTCCCATTTTATAAATGAAGTATGTACTCTTTTTAAAGCTGCTGTTCAATTACAGTTATCCCTATTTTTCAACTTTCATGGTGAAGTAACTTTTTTATCTTAGGGCATACAGTAAATGAGAGACAAATTTAGAATTAAAACTCATCTGCTCACCAATAAAAGTGGGGCTAAATTGCTCAATTCTTGTCTTGATTGACTTACAAGTTACTCCCAACTGATTTTTTAAAAAATAAAATAAATCTTCATAAAATACTGATCCTGGATCCCTGGCCTGTATTCTTCCTATTTCTCCTGTGTGTAACCATTCGATATTTTCTCTAGGACCCATCCTGACCAGAAATAGGGAAATTTAAAGAGCTTTAGACTGTCCATTTGCACATCAGCTTTGAACTCTTCTTCCCTTTTCTTAAAATGTTCTTATTTTTATTTTTAATATTTTTTTAAATTTTCAATTACAGTTGACATCTGATACTATCATATTAGTTTTAGGTGTACAGCATAGTGATTAGAAATTTATCTTACTTAGGAAGGGATCACCCCTATAAGCCTAGTACCAATCTGACACCATACATAGTTATTACAATTTATTGGCTATATTCCCTATGCTGTACTTGACATTGCAGTCACTGCTTCTGTGCACTCTGGCTCTCACCTTTGAACTCTGCTCAACTTAGCAGAATTTTTGCCTTAATTTTAATCATTTCCTCATGCTCCTATTTTTCTTATGGGATTCTAATTTTGGTGTCCTATCCCTAGTACTAAGAAGTGCCCTCATTCTTGTTCATTGACACTGAGGGACCTGATTTCTACTTCTAAGTTCAGGTGCAAGGATGCAACCACAGTTTCTTGCTGATGGCTTTTCAGAATGCCTTTTGAATATTTCACTTATATTTGAACCATCCATTCCTTCGTTAGAAGTTTCCTCTCTTGGTGCCACACATCTTAGATAGCATCACCTGCTTGCTTGGCAGGACCTGTCAGATCCCATAATTTTTTCAAACTATTCACAGCCTCTCCTCTCAGTACTCAGATCTACTTTCTGTTTTGGCCCCTTTCCTCTGCTCCATCCTACTATTTTTAGTCAGGGTAATTCTCATTAATTTTTTCAGCAAAACAGGGAAAGCTACTATTTCTGTCTTTCCATTTTTTAAATATATTGTTAGTACTTATGAGAAATTAGCCAGTGTTTGACACAGTTCATATAATGATGATAAAAATATAGCATTCATGTTTGTATATAAGTACAATGTATAGATTATGTATACTTTTTAGGTGATTCCCCTATCGTGTGCTACTTTATATAAAGACCAGCAATTTACTCACCAATATTCATGCCATTAAAACACTCTAAATTAGGAAATAGTAAAGAAAAGAAAGGCCAAATTAAACAACTCAAGTATTTGTAAATTATATATTTGTATGTACATGTAGTAATAAGTAGGTAATATTTATCCACTACCTATTAAATGTCACAGCAAATATTAAGGGTCATCATGCTGAGAAATTATCAATACATCAAATTACATTTTGGAACATACACAAAACTATTCTAAATGAGGAATAAAATATAATGACATTTTCCTTCCATAATATTAAAATGTGCTTACTTATCATGAATACATTGTATTAAGCAGGATGAGTTTGTATTTTTATACAAAGAAATACCCCATATGTCTGTACCAGCTGGTACTTCTACCCCTAGTCATTTGGATGAAAATGTTTAAATTTGGTTAACAATGTAAGTAGAATGTGCCATAGCTATTCATTTTTTTTTACATATCAAAATGACTTATTGGGTATCTACGATGTTCCCTGAGGACAGGGTGGTGAAGACAGACGTCTCTGCACTCATGGAGTTTATGTTAGTGGAATAGTTTAAAAAAGGAACTGAGACTACCTGTGTCAGAACTGACTTTTGTACTCAATGGCTGTGTGACCATGGATAGAACACCTGCATTGCTTTAGCAAATACTAAAACCAAAACCATGAACCCTGTGCCTCTGTCTCATTTCTATTTGTAAGTTTTATCTTGATTCTATCTCATTGCCTATGGGCTTTATTCACAAGGCAGTAAAGATGGCCATATTGCAATCTTTGGACTCTACGTGATCTTCCACTGGACAAGTCTATCCCTGACACTGATAGAAGTCCAAAAAGTCTATGGATATTGGCTCAGATGAAGTCATGCACCAATCCATGCACTAACTAAATACAGCCAGGAGTGCATACATACAACAAGAAGTCACATTTTAGGACAGTTACATGACTATCAGGGAAGGAAGGAGATCCTAGGGAACTGAGATGCCAGGTTGACAATCTAAAGAGATGCCCACTATAGATAATAAATGCGATCATATATAAACATAGCTCCATTAAATCTGTCTTACTCATCTATATGAAATATTGTGATTTCAAAGCAGTATATTAAGTGAAATAAACTCATTTGAGCTTGTTTAATTTTTTTTCAGAATGCACTATTGAAGAAATATAAGAATTGTATTTTAATGATAAAGGTTACGAGTATGTGGCTCTTTGTAATGGAACGTGCCATAGCCTGTGGTTTATTGTGAAGACCAGTGCAGAAGTGTCTGTCTATAATCACTGGGAATGATCAATGGAATCAATATACTGGGAAATACTGGGAATGGTCCAGTATTTCTCAAATTCAAATGTAGAAGCAACATGGGAATAGGACAATGGATATAGCAGTGACATCAATTTCTGTTTAAGTAAAATGTTGTTAATATAGATATATCTTAAAAGTTGTTCACTTTAGAAAATAGCTCTGGAAGTTTTCTATGCTTTCACTCTCCAAAACATGCATTGATCCTCAAAAGGAAAATTAATCAAGTCTTTATAAAGTACTTTTTGTTGTACCTCAATAAAGAATATCGTCTCCATTTTATTAATTATTATAAGTTTATCACAGGCATTCAATTATATTCTACCATCGTGAAATAGTTCTTGATTTCCTTTCATATTTTCTTAAAAGTTTTTTAAAAAGTTAAGAAGCATAAATTGAACTTTAGCAAAGTTCAGTCCCAGATCCTTGTGGAAGCGCTATACCAGGTACTCTTCAGAGTTGGTGATTCAAATAGTTTTCAATATCCTGATTTCAATTCTTTTGGAAAAACACCCAGAAGTGGGATTCTGGATCATATGGTAGTTCTATTTTAAATATGCATTGACAGATTAATGGATAAACAAAACATGATATATGCATATTATAAAATATTATTTAGCCTTATAAAATAAGGAATTCCTATCATTTGACTACATGGATGAAGCTTGAAGACACTATGCTAAGGGAAATAAGCTGGCACAGAAGGATATATATTACATAATTCTACTTATATGAAGTATTTTAAAAACTCAAACTCAGAAGCAGAAAGTAGAATGGTTATTGCTAGGGACTGAGGTGAGAGGCAAATGCAGTATTGCTGTTCATTGAGTATAGTTTCAGTTATCCAAGTTGAATTAATTTCTAGAGATCTTCTTCATAACTGGTGCTTGTAGTTAACTGTATTTATCATATACTCAAGAATTTCATAAGGTTGAATGCTATGCTTTTAAAATAATAATAAAAGAAAAAAGATAAAATAAAAATGAACCATGGCTCCAAAAAATGAGTCTTGGTGCAGGGTTTTGTGCAGAAATTGCTCAGACCACTTTCAGAAATATCCCCCTAATGTTTCCACTACACAACTGGCACTGTACATAATTTTTACAATATTATTGACTATATTCCCTATGCTGTATTTTCTATCTCCGTGATTTTAACTACCAATCTGTAGTTCTCAATCCCTCCATTTTTTTTCACCCAGTGCCCCAGCCACCCTCCCTTTGACAACCATCAGTCTGTTTTCTGTATCTATGAGTCTGTTTCTGTTTTGCTTGTTTATTGAGATTGTTCTTTATAGTCCACATATAAGTGAAATCATATTGCTTGTCTTTTTCTGATTAACTGATTTCACTTAGCATAATACCTTCTTGGTCCATCCATGCTATTGCAAATGGTATGAATTCATTCTTTTTTAGGGCCAAGTAATATTTCATTGAATATATACACCACCATTTTTTAAATCCATTCTTCAATTGATGGGCACTGAGGTTGCTACCATAGCTTGGCTATTGTAAATGATACCACGATGAATGTAGAGGTGCATAAATTCTTTCAAATTAGTGTCTTCGGTTTCTTTGAATATATGCCCGGAAGTGGAATTGCTGGGTCATAAGGCAGTTCAATTTTTAATTTTTTGACGTAAGTCCATCCTGTTTTCCACAGTGGTTGCACCAGTCTGCATTCCCACCAACAGTGCATGAGGGATCTGTTTCCTCCACATCCTTACCAGCACTTGTCGTTTGTTGATTTATTTATGATAGCCATTCTGGCAAGTGTGAGATGACATCTCATTGTGTTTTAATCTGTATTTCTGTGATGATTAGTGACACCAAACATCTTTTCATATACTTTATGGCCATCTGTATGTCCTCTTTGGAGAAGTGTCTATTCATGTCCTTTGTCCATTTTTAATTGGCTTGGGTTTGGGGGGTATTGAGTTGTATAAGTTCCTTATAAATTTTGAATATTAATCCCTTATCAAATGTATAATTGGCAAATATGTTCTCCCATTCAGTGGGTTGTATTTTCATTTCATTAATGGTTTCCTTTGCTGTGTAAAACTTTTTTAGTTTGATGTTGTCTGGTTTGATTTTTTTCTTTTGTTTCCCTAACCCAAGGAGATATAGCACAAAAAAAATGTTATGAGAAATGTTTAAGATTTTACTGCTTATGTTTTCTTCTAGGATTTGTCACTTTGATATTTACATTTAAATATTTAATCCATTTTGAGTTAATTCTTGTATATGGTATAAGAAGGTGATCTAGTTTTATTTTTTGGCATGTATCTGTCCAATTTTTCCAACACCTTTATCAAATAGACTGTCTTTACCCCATCATTTATTGTTACCTCCTTTGTTAAATATTAATTGTCCCTACAGGTGAGGTTTTATTGATGAACTCTCTGTTCATTGATCTATATTTCTGTTTTTATGTCAGCATAATAATATTGTTTTGATTTCTATGTGCTTGTAATACAGTATGATATCAGGTAGCTTGATTCCTCCAACTTTGGTCTTCTTTTTCAAGATTGCTGTGACCATACAGGGTCTTTTGTGGTTCCATATAAATCTTTGGATTATTTGTTCTCATTCTGTGAAATACATCATTGATATTTTGATAGAAATTGTGTTGAATCTATAGATTGCTTTGGGTAGTATAGACATTTTAACACTGTTATTTTTTCCTACAGAAGAAATAATAAAAGAAAATTTCTGACCTAAGGTCTAGAGGAACAAAATTAATAAGGATAAGATAGACTGATAAAGGACGTTTTATTGTGATTATTATCTTGAAATTGTTGGTAATATTTTAATATTCTTATTTTTCTAATGGGTTTCCATATAATGAGTTTCCATATAAGTAACCCTGATTTCATGCCCTCTACCTTAGTTTATTCCTTTTTCCCCTGGGGATAATTATCTGAAATATTTATTAAACAAATATCCAAGCTCCATGTCAGAACAACAACATACAATTTCTAGATCCCATGATAGGTTCATGGAAAGATATACATGTAATAATCATTCCAATAAAATATGACGTTAGTCAAGTCTGAGGCGAGAAAGCTCTAATATATTGCTTTCTTTCCATTCCCTTTTTTTTGGTTCTCTCTTATATAATTGCAACAGCCACTGAACTTTATTGGTAATTATTCTCATCTCTTCACTGTTGGATATACTATGTAAAATATAGTTGGATTTATTTCTGTAGTTAAGGAGTTGATAAATGTACTTATCATTTCAGAAGTCTTTTTGCCTTATCATTACCAAGATTTTAAAAAATGTACTTAATGTGATAAAACCTCCAGAATCTGAACCCAATTTGCTTTGTTCTTTCTCCCATCAAATTCCTGTGTATAACACATTTCTACTGCCTTAGATCATACACCATTTCCAGAATGTTTTGCCCTCCACATAACTATGTTTCTGTTTATCTATCAGCTCTCTCTTCTCCACACATCACCTCCATTGGCTCATTACTTCAAATCTCTCTCTAAATTCAACCCCCATTCCAATCCTCTAATTCTTCTCCAGTCATTGAAAATGATAACTTTGGGTAGGTCATCTATTATCTATCTATCTATCTATCTATCTATCTATCTATCTATCTATCTAATCTACCTTCTGTCTCTTCTACAAGATTATGGGAGACTTTGATGTAAGGAGATTGTACTTCTTTGTTATATTTTTCCCTCAGCATCCAGGGGAGCACCTATATAAGGCAAGAGGTACACAAATGAGATACATAAATGCTCCTTGAAATCAGAGTTGAATAGATGGGTAAAATTAAACATTTTAGGAAAAACTTTCACCTTTTATCAACCCATTTTATTCTTGTTGAAAGAGTTAACAATCGTTCACCCACTCTTTATACTCTTACCCTTCTAGCCTCCTAACCACTACCTCTCTGTTTCCTAATTTTTCCTAAGTCCCTCCCTGCCATTTCTAATACCTTGGTTTAACAATTTGTTATTGTCTCCTTTTACAAGGTTGTTAAGGTAACTTAAGTGGAAAGAGAAACTTCCAGGCAGACCTAATGATTTTGAGACCTCAAAATGCATTCTTGATGGTATAAAGCAGAAAGCTGATTTGGCTTTTAAGGTTTACTCACCTGCATAATGCTTTCAGCAAAGATGGCCCAATCTTCAAGAATGCATTTCAAGTAGTTTCTCTGCACAACAGGTTGCCTAATTCTCCCAGAAATTTCAGAAATCCTAGGATGTTCTAAGATTATTTGTAATATATGAATTTCAATGGTCAAATGATGAACTATATTTAAATCTTATTAAATGAAGTTGACTGAAAACAAATTATTTTACATTGCAAGTTGATTTTACTGAGTGCCTTTCAGATTTTTAGTAGCCAGTGGGCAGGAAAAGCCAAGGAAGATTGTTTGAAAATGTACTAAATCTTTAAATATGCCCAGCTTCTCCTAAAGTGCTGTCAGCTATTATATCAAATAGAAAGATGCTTTCATCCAGAGAAACTTTCCGTCCAATGCCATTCTAGGCATAGAACTGAGCAGGGAACTGTGGCTACACAAAGGAAATGATATGGTCACTCTTTTCAAAAGTGTAATAGCTGAGGAGTTCCTAAGCAAATGGAAATGCATTATTAATATTGCTGTTCAGCACTACAGTTGGCCTGTTGGATTTCTGATTCCGACTTCCCTTCAGGAAGAGTTTATATAGCCAGTGGGTCAATATTAAAATACCTCAAGAAATCCATTTCAGATTCTACTTAAGAACCCAAACCTAGACAATTCCATCAAGATTTCCCTATTTTTAGGCTAAATGCCTGATATAAGTTCTCTTAAAGGAAATGGTTATGAAAGGAGAAGAATCAAAGTTGATGATGATGATTGCACTTTCTTACAATGCTGCATCGAATATGTTTAAAGGCAAACACAGCAGAGTCTGAGAAACATGTTTCAGTGTCTAAAACACTCAACTGAGATGTATAAAAAAGGAGTTGATTAAACTGAGCATTGAGTCTAATTTTTTAACTGAATTGTCATGGAAAACCATAGACCATCTAAAATCCAATACAGTGAGAAAGGATTGGCGAATTATTCTGGACACACGTGAGGATTTCTCCCTCAGTCCTCTAGCTTAAAGTTAAGTTTGCTTTAATATTTTTGTGTCTCAAGCATCCATTTTTTTCTGGCCCCATGGTGGGTTAAGGTGGTATAAACCAGATAACTTTCTCTATTAAATAACCATCTTTCTAGTTGACTATAATTAAAGACAAAGCCCCACTTTTTCTTCCAGTAGATTCTAAGAGGCATTTGTACAATTTCTAAAGATGCAATAGGATAGTGAGTAAACATTTCTATTAATTAAAGAGCATGCTTTTATTCAATACACATCAAGCATCATCACAGAAGCTGGAGGTGAAGTCAGAGAAAGGAAATGGATCTATTCATAGTTGTCCTTTAAAGCTTAATGAAATTTTCTTGCTATTTTCCTCACAGTTTGGGAGAAGTAGATTAACAATGAAGAAATCCATGGTCCCACTCTATATAGCCTTCTGGCTAAATAAAGCTAATGAAGTAGAAAGATGAAATTGATAAAAACTTATTCTGAATTTTATAATTATGTCCCATCAGATAGAAACTATTCAGTGTTTGTGTTTAATCTGATCTGACCTCAATCATTTTTTCTTAGCTTCCAAATATTAAATGGGTGACTTGTTATTTTGCCTCAATAAACTTAAAAATAATCCCATTCTAAACTGCTCACAATATTTCAGTACAGTGCACAAAGGCAAAGGCAACAATGTAAATATTTTTAATCTTAAAAGGTAAAAGGTTTACATGGGTGTTTCAAGACTGAATGCTTTAAAAGTCACAGAAATAACTATTTTCTATGATGCCTTTATTACTATAAATGTTTTTGATTACAATTCATATCCAATAGCATTTTGTATTAGTTTCAGGTGTACAGCATAGGGGTTAGATAACCATATACTTTACAAAATGTCCTCCCTGATATTTCCAGTACTGCGGGGGACCCTGTCCTGGGTGCCAGATGTGGGGGGACTCCTCCCGCAGAGCCCCATCCCTCCATCATGGATGAAAATAAAAACTACCAAGACATCTTCTGCTTGGGGAGGAAAGGGGTCAAACTCTCAGAGGAGAATGACCCAGAGCCCCATCCTCACTAGGCTTTCATTGGGTTCCAATACACTGGAATACAGGTTTAACATGTCAAAGAAATCTGAGGGCTTAATCTGAGCCAGTGTTTGTCAGGAAAGGGGGTTGCCAAACTTTGGGAGACATACTCATTTCCTCCTGGGACACTTATCACCTAAGGAAGAGCACTCTTAGCAAAGCAGGTTTCACAGGGCTTTAGGAATTCTTTCTTATGCCCAATCACCCAGGGAGCCGTCCTGGCCCGTACAGGCCTGCACCACTCGCCCCCCACAGTTTCAGGCTTTAAGCTGATTAGGAAGCAGGAGACATCTCCCAGATGGAAATGAGGACTCGGGCTATGTCAGAATAGCTGGGGGGCGAGGGCCCATCACATCCTCTTTACTGTAGCCCCCCGAGTCCTTCCATGAGGCCTCCCAAGTGGTTGCGTCTGGCTTAGGTTGCCCCTCCCATGAGGAGTCTTACCCGTCATTGACTGCCAACCAAGCATTGGGGCCAGAGATGGATGAGGCAGAAGCAGTGCTCCTGCCAGGGAGATAAGCTTTGTCTCCTTAGTAGGTCACGTCCTTGTGACAGAACAGACCCAGATGAAGTAGGTCCCTTGGGCTCTTACACAGCCCACCATGGGGTGAGGGTTACAACTCCTGAAACCAGGCTGAACGGTCCGCAACACAGTACCGACCTGACACCACATGTAGTTCTTATTGGCTGTATTTCCTATTCTGTACACTACATACCCATGAGTATTATGTAATTACCAATCTGCACTTCTCAGTCACTTGACCTTTATCGCCAGGTCTCCCAAGCTCCCGCCTCTGGGAACCATCAGTTTGTTCTCTGCACCTATGAGTTTGTCTCCATTTTGTTTGTTCATTTATATGGTCTTTAGATTCCACATATAAGTGAAATCGTGAGGTATTTGTCTTTCCCTGACTAGCTTATATCACTTACCATAAAACCCTTTAGGAAAATGGTAATTTTGATTCTTTCTTATGGCTAAGTAATAGGCCATTGTATTTATGTAGCACTACTTATTTTTTATCTATTTGTCTATTAGTGGACACTTGGGGTTGCCTCTATAGCTTGGCTATTATAAATAACACTACAATGAACTGAGGGGTGCATATATTCTTTTGAATTAGTGTTTTGGGGTTCTTTTGGATATATACCATGAAGTGGAATCACTGGGTCATAAGGCAGTTCTTTTTAAAATTTTGAGGAAACTCTGTACTGTTTTCCACAGTGGCTGTACCAATCTGCATTTCCATTTATAGTGCAAGAAGAATCCCCTTTCTCCACATCCTCACCAGCACTTGTTTGTTGATTTATTAATGATAGACATTCTGACAGGTGTGAGGTGATACGTCATTGTAATCTGAATTTGCATTTGTTTGATGATTAGTGATGCTGAGCAACTTTTCATGTCTATTGGCCACTACTATGTCCTCTTTGGAAAGTTATTTATTCAGGTTCTTTTTTTTTTAAGTCATTCTTTTTTTTAATATTTCTTTATTTTTAGAGAGAGGGGAAGGGAGGGAGAAAGAGAGGGAGAGAAACATCAATGTGTGGTTGCCTCTCACATGGTCCCCACTGGGGACCTGGCCTGCAACCCAGGCATGTGCCCTGAGTGGGAATCAAACCATGACCCTTTGGTTCACAGCCCGCGCTCAATCCACTGAGCCACACCAGCCAGGGCTATTTATTCAGGTTCTTTGCCCATTTTTTAAATTGGATTTTTTGTTTTATGGTACTGAGTGCATCAATTAATTTTACATTTTGGATATTAACCCCTTATCAGAATTGGAATTGTCAAGTATCTTCCCCTAGGCCATAGGTTTTCTTTCCATTTTTCATGGTTTCCATTGCTGTACAAAAACTTATTATAAATCTTTTCACTACCATTTCTTCAGATAGAACACCAAAGTAACAAATACCTTTTGAAAAATTAAGTATATTGGTACATTAAAATAAAAAATTAATTCCAACTCCTTGGGTTTTTCAGTTCAAACTGTTTTATAGGGGAGGCTGTATCTATTTTTTTCCACCATAACTTCAAGACCCTGAAAGAGTGATTAACACATTGTAGGTGCTCAAAAATATCCAATAGATTTCAAGAATAAAGATACTTTACCTCGCTTCCCAATTGTTAATCTATTAATTTTACCACTATCTATTCACTCTTTTATAAAAGAATGTTTTAATTCACTCTTTTTTACTTTATTTTAAAACTCTGTGTTATTTTACAAACTGAAGAAGAGACTTTGATTCACAGAATTTGAATTATGGGTAAAAGAACTAGGCTATGGTAAATCATTTTCAAAAGCACTTCAACATACTCTCCCTTAACTTTCAATGGAGAATTTATTGAACAACTCACAAAAATGCCTGAGAATTATCTTGTAACTTGCCCAGAGAACTACAAGGTTATATCAGTTACATTTCGGCATTTTTATCTAGTAATATGCCAAACAGGAGTCCAAATAAATTGTTGTGCAAAGTATTTCTATCAAAATATTACATAGAATTGTCTGAAAAACTATAAAATCCATTCAGAGAATTGTATCAAATATCTAACTACAGAGTTGGTTAAAAGAAGGCAACTCTTAAAAACAAACTACCTCTAAGAAATTACAAAGGGATGACAAATACAGTGAGGCACTTTTGTTATAATTCACCCTAATCCACTGATTATTAATATTAATTCAAATTTTTATTTTTAGAAATTTTAATAGGAAAAGACAGGTGACTGTTTTTAGATTCTACCTTGTATCCTTTTCTGCTTTCTATCTGTTGAGTAAAAATCATACTTCTTTTGCTGTTATATTTTTTAATTTGCTTTTGAGAAAAAAACTAGTATTTTAATTTAAACAATTTTAGTTATTCCTTAGAGACATCATTTTTAAGGCACAACTCAAATCTGCCCCAAATCTAAGGGTTGAGCTAAAGTTCCCAGATGAGTTCTATCTTAACACTTTGTAATTGCTGTCTTCTTTGTCTATGTTCTCCCAACATATCATTGCAGTAAGATATTGGACCTAAAATCTACATTGTGACACAAACTCAGCAATGCAGAAAACATACATTTAAATATACATTAAAAACAAACACTTTGAGCCATGAGAGTTATCTTTGGCAACATACCATGAATCAAGTTGTCATTGGTTCGAAGAAAGTGGGCATGCACATGATAGAATACGGAACATTTCTCTGCTTGTTACGTGTTTTAGGATCGTTGAAGTTAAATCTGTCAAATGGATTGAGAGTAACAGTGATTCTTTTTTTGCTAATAAGTGTTAAAGTGGTTCATAATAAAAATGATTACCATTTCATAGATTAGGGAAATAAAACTCAAGCTAATGTTATTTGCTAAAGTTCCCAAAGTTATAAAATAAATGAATCTCATTCAAAACTGAGATCTATCCTACTCCACAGCTTCATATTTTAGCCAGAGTGATAGACATGGGTGTGAAAATGCTGAAGGAAAAAACAAGTGAAAAGTGGTGGAAAAATGACCAAGTCACTTGTGAGATGTGAGACAATTTCAATGTAATAGCAATGGAGATTTTGGCAAATACGGTATTTGTCATTTCTCAATAATCATATTCTAGGTAATTATTAACTATATTCTAATAAACATTTTATAAAATCTGTAGGAGATATTTGCAGAATCTCTATAGCTTCTAGTCAGGAGTGGAGTGTTGTAAGGTATAGAAGGCTAGAGGATTTCTATGAATAACAATCAATAGTGACTTGTGAAAATTTTCTGATAATGGAAGGGCTGGATTGAGTGGAATGGGTGCTAGTAGAATATGCTTACATTTCTTCTCTTTAAGGCAGTCTTGTATGCACTTGAACTATGAAATTTAATGCAACTTCAGTAAGCAGTTGTTTGTCAGCTAGAAGGGCAGCACTCACACAAATAAAATTTTAATATGACTGTATCTGTAGCTTTAAAAGATGAATGATACAGTCCCATTTATTTACTTTTTCATTTGTTTTCCTTGCCTAAGGAGATAATTGCTAAGAGAAATGTCAGAGATTTTACTACCTATGTTTTCTTCTACAAGTTTTATGGCTTTTAGTCTAACAGTTAAGTCTTTAATCAATTCTCAGTTTATTCTTGTATATAGTGTAAGAAGGTGGTCTAGCTCTATTTTTTGTATGTTTCTGTTCAATTTTCCCAGCACCATTTATTAAATAGATTGTGTTTACCCCATTGTATGTTCTCGCCACCTTTGTCAAATATTATTGACCAGGTGGATGTGGGTTTATTTCTGGGCTCTCTATTCTAATCATCGATGTCTGTTTTTATGCCCTATGATGCTGTTTTGATTACTATGGTCTTGTGTAGTTTTATACCAGGTAGCATGATACCTCCAAGTTTGTTCTTTCTCAAGATTGCTGTGGCTATTTGGGGTCTTTTGTGGTTCCATAAAATTTTGGTATTATGTCTTCTAGTTCTAAGAATTATGACATTGGTATTTTCATAGGAATTGTATAGAACCTACAGATTGCTTTGAGCAGTATAGACATTTTATTTTTTTTTCTTTTAGATTTTATTTATTTATCTTTAGAGGGGAAGGGAAGGAGAGAGGGAGAGAAACATCAATGTGTGGTTGCCTCTTGTATGTCCCCTGCCAGGAACTGGCCTGGCAACCCAGGCATGTGCCCTGACTGGGAATCGAACCTCGATCCTTCGGTTCGCAGGCCCGCGCTCAATCCACTGAGCTACACCAGCCAGGGCTGAGTATAGACATTTTAATGATGTGAATTATTCCTATCCATGAACATGGCATATGCTTCCATTTATTTGTATCTGCTTTGATTTCTTTCTTCAGTGCCCTATACTTTTCTGAGTCATTGTTTAAATTTATTCCAAGGTATTCTTTTTTGTTTGTTTGTTTATGTGACATTTCTTTTTTTTTTCTTTTTATTGAATTTATTGATGTGGCACTGGTTAAAATTGTACAGATTTCAGGTCAGGTACTCTGTTCTACATATAACACATCATCTGTGCACTGTATTGTATGTTCACCACCCCAGCCAAGTCTCTGCCCATTACCATTTACCCACCCATGTGCCCTTCTCCACATCCCCCAAACCCCTTGCCCCAGCAGAATTTATTAAATAGATCATGTTTATTCAAGGGCAGAGAGAGGTGTAACATCCCTGTGGTGCAGAAAACTCTCAAGAGCCAGTGTTTTCTAAAGGGACAAAGAGAAAACACATGTACTTCCACCAGGAGGCAATGCATGCACCTCTACATGTCAGAATTGCCCAACCATCCCGATGGGATGTTTTGTGCAGACCCAGCCCAGACTTCTGTGGCCCTTCTCACAGACTCTCTCACTCCGAGCAGAAATTGTTCTACCCCGCTCCTTTGACTTTTTTAAAATGTTTACATTTTCCCTTTATTTGTCTCACAGTGTGGTTTAAGTTATGAAAAGAAGATATTGTTTATATTGCTCTTTTTTTTAATTCCTTAAAATATTTTATTTATTTAACTTTAGAGAGAGGAGAAGAGTAGGAGAAAGAGAGGGAGAGACACATTGATCTGTGAGAGAGACATGGTTGCCTCTCACACGCCCAAAAACTAGAGACTGGGCGTGCAACACAGGCATGTGCCCTGACAGAAATCGAACCAGCAACCTTCGCTTTTCAGGATGAAGCTTACAACTGAGCCACGCCATTTACAGCTGTTTATACTGCTCCTGTCTGAGGATAGGCCCCAGGTAGAGGGACCCATGCAGTGACCTCACTTCTTGGAACCCAGGCAGCAACATTCTAAACTGCCCCTATCCAGTTTACTTGGCTAGAGACATTTGCAATAGCCAGGATGTTTTCTTGTTGTCTGTCCATGTCCTGAGGCCTTGGCCTCAAAAGAAGAAGCGTTGATAGTATGTTCCAACTTGTCCACTGCTGAGTCTTGACTCAGCCCAGACGCCTGTGGACCCTTTCACGGCAGAATTCAGAGGTAATACAGGCAATCCCAGGGAATTTTTGTTCAGGCCAGGCCACCACTCCAGTTATGCCTGAGCAACCTTATATCAACTACGTGTGTGTGTGTGTGTGTGTGTAAGGGGCTTCCACACCCGAGGTCATGGCTGGCTGGGTGTATGTGGAGTGTGGGTGATATCCTCTGCCTATGGTTTATCCTGAGCCCTAAAGGTGAATCTCATTCCCAGGAAGTGGAGGTCTGTACAGACACAGGTCTGGGCCTGATCCTGGAGCAAAACGTCCAGCAGGCAGAAGCAGCAGTGAGTAAGACCACAAAGGACTTAAGGTCTTGGGACCAGCTGCCAGTCACTGTCATTGCAGAGCACAATACAGAATGTGGAAGAACAACAGGTGGTCACTGGAGACGCCTGGCACATCTCCACCAGTGAGGAGCAAGTGTGCCATACCACTGAGGGCCAGAGCAGGCCCGAAGTCACTGTGGCCACCCAGGAAACTGGGGAACCAGGGCCCATGGGTGGCCAAAAAAGGCTCTTGCCCTGAAGCCACCCAGCCTCAACAGGCAGTTCAGGATTTCTAACTTCAACCTGAAGCACCAGGCCCACATTAAACAAACTGGGCCAGAGGACCTGGGGCCCAAGAAGGCAAAGTTCAAGGGTGAGAATGTGGGAGAGGTGGGCGTGGGATGGGGAGCAGAGGTGCAGGCAAGATTATTATAGGAGAAGCTGCCAGACACACAGGGAGCACTCCCAGGGGATTCCCAGGGGCAGAGAGCAGCCTCAGATCACCCGCTTTTGGACTCTCCATGGGGAGGATGTCCTGGGGTGGGTCCTGAACTCTGGTTGTATTCTGTCTGTGGGGGACACATAGAAATGCAGACATGTGGGTGATGTTTTCTCTTCTCACAACTCCAACACCAGCCCAGGAGGAGTACCTGGTTGACAGAGACCCCCACCCAGATTCCATCAGTGATGGACAGGTGTGCCAGATGACCGAGGGCCAGAGCAGGCCCAAAGTAACGGTGGCCATCAAGGGGCCTGGGGAACCAGGACCCATGGATTGCTGGAAAAAGACACCGCCCCTGAAGCCACCCAGGCTCCACTGGCAGCTCAAGATTTCCAGCTTCAACCTGGAGCAGGGTGCCCACATTAAACACATGGGGCCAGATGACTTGGAGCCCAAGGTGGGGAAGCCCAATGGTAAGAAGTTGAGAGAGGTGGGGTGGGGTAGGGGCTGGAGTTGCAAGTAATCTTATGGGGAGGAATCAGTGCCAGACACACAGAGAGAGCCCACACAGGCTGGCCAAGAGCAAAGTCCAGCCTCAGACCACTCATTTTCTGGACTACTGGTGGGAGCACATTTTGAAATGTGTTCAGCCTATGGCTTCTCTGGAAGGGTCTGGCTGTGTTTTGTCTGTGGGCAGCACATGGAAATCCAGACCCAGCTTCTGCTTCAACATCTACCACACATCTGGAGGAGCTGGATGCAGGGTCTGACCAGGATGCCATTCCAATTGTGGAGGGATGCCCACCTCCAGCAGTTGTGCTAGGCCTAGCAGCTGCTCCAGATGCAGCTCTGGAGCCAGGGATGGCCTGTTCAGCATCTCCTGACCTGACTGAGGCCCCACCACATCTGCCTGAAGAACCTTTCCTCTGACCTGCCCCCGTTCCTGCCACAGAGGAGGAGCTGCCTCTGGAAAATGAACCAGGGCCAGTTCTAGAGCTGATTATCATTCAGCCTGCTCTCCCACTCCCACCAGAAGTTGTTTTACCTCCCGTTTGACCTTCTTCTTTTATTTTCTTTAATTTTTATGTTTTTCTTGCCTCTAGGGCATGATTAAGTTTAAGTATTAAATAAAAGTTATTGTTTATATTGTAAACTGTGCCATTTCTGAGTATGACGTACATTCATGATGCCGCGCAAGCATCACCACTGTCTAGTTGCAGGATGTTCCACCTCCTCAAGAGGACGCCCTGCACCAGAAGTCCCCACTCCCCACTCCTCCTTCCCTAGCAACCCCTGATATACGCTCTCTCCCTCTCTCTCTTACTTATTCTGGATGTTTCCTATAAATGGAATGTTACATCTGGTGCAATTTTGTGTTTGCTCATATACCTTTGTTTGTCTTTTTGTGAAATTGCTTTTTCATAATTTTAAATGGAAATCCCAGATTAATTAGAGATCAGATGAAATAAAAGAATCTCTTTTAGTAAGTATGTGCATAATCTCAGGACAGTGACCTCTGTGCTCTGTGACCCCAGGACAAGAAGCCAGTCAGGCTCTTCCTGTGAGCAAAACAAAAACAATTAAAATGCAGAAAGCTGGAAGGACAAACCACAAGCTGGAAAGCATGCCTCACAGCCCAGAGCCAGAGAGAGGTGTAGCATGCCTATGATGCAGGAAACTCTGAAGAGTCAATGTTTTCTAAAAGGACAAAGGGCAGACACACATACTTCCAAGGAGAGGCAATGCACATACCAGTACAGGTCAGAGATGTCCTATCACCTCAGTGGTGATGCACACACTGGGGATAGAGCACTGTCACCATCAGGCTTCTGGTCTGGTGGCAACCAGCCCTGGGTGCAAAGTGAGGAAGCAGAGGTCCCAGCAGATCCACTGGAGAGAAGCGGGAAAGGCCTCTCCTCTGGGAGAACAGTGTGCAGGACCCATCGAAGTTCCACACGTACATACCTTTACCTGGCAGCACTCAGGCTGGGAGATCACTCCACAGAAATTCTTGCCCAATTTTTCAAAGATGTATTTTTGAGACTACCCATCAGAGCACTGATGAAATAGCCAGGAATTAGAAAAAATTAATGTCTAGGGAGAGGGGATGGGATCCACCAATCCTGATCCACATGGACTAGGGAAGCTGAGAAGCTGCTAAGGTGGGTACAGTGGAACAGATAAAGAATTCAGGGGTCCTCTCACATGAGACATATGGACCAACCATCTATCTCATGTGAACAACCAGATTCCAAGCTATTAGACCACATACAAACAGGCATCCTAAAAAACAATTAATTCATAAAAATGTGTATTTATTCTTACATGTTCAAACTTCAGTCACCTTCAAAGTACTCTTCATCTGATGCAATACACCCACTGACATTTTTTTTCCACTGCTCAAAACAGTTTTTGAACTCATCAATTTTGATGCCTTTTAAGGCTTCTGCCACTTTTTGTCTCACCTTTTCCACATCAGCAAAATGATCCCCTTTCAGGACTTTTTTAATCTGTGGGAACAAACAAAAAAGTATCTGGGTGAAAGATCAGGTGAATAGGGAGGGTGGGGCACAGGAGTCAGGTTGTTTTTGGTCAGAAAGTGTTGAACACTCAGTGTGGTGTGGGCAGGTGCACTAGTAAATTACCCATCAAGAAATGGACAAATTCGTTGAAACTCTTCAAAACAAATTCACTGAAGCTAAACACAGCCTCCCACCACAATGCCACCTGGTACACTGATGCAAATAGATTCCGAGAATACTAAGCTGGGAAGCCTGTATTACAAGGGGCTTGTCCTTCAGAAGATAATTCCATTTTTGGGGATCCCCTCATGCACGTGGGATTTTAACAGGCAAATAGATACACATATGTGAGAATGAGTCTGCATGTGACAGAGACAGACCAACAGAATGCGAGAGGTGAAGACTGAGAGTTACCCACCAGGTTACACGTGATGGTCACCTCTGGGGTGGGACTTGTAAATCTCTTATCTTCTCCTTGAGGTGATGTCTAAATTTTTATAACATATATATGACTTTAATAGTTCTAAAAATATTAAAGTCATATATTCAATGTTATGTATTTATCATTCAGCTATGGAGTAAAGTATATTATTTAGTTTTTGTTAAAGGATTTGTGGGAAGGAAAATAAAGATTTATTATAGTATAATAATCCATTTTTAAGGACTGGAGAATCAAGCCAAGAAGAAAATCCCTACAGGGAGGAGAGCCCGGACAGGGAGCACTCACTGTTCCTGTCCTGTCCCTGTGTGTGCACATAGTGTCAGCATGAGCACACGTATGTCCTTATTTGTAGGTGACAGGATAGTGTGTATGGACGCCCTAAAGATTTCACCAACACTACTAGAACAGATGGATAAATTCCGTAAAGTAGCAGGATATAAAGTAAATATCCAAAAATTGGTTCCATTTTTATATATGAATAATGAACTGTCAGAAAGGGAAACTAAGAAAATAATCTTATTTATAATTTTATTAAAATAAAAAATATAATACTTAAGAATAATTTTAACCAAAGAGGTAAATGGCTTATTCTCAGGGAATTATAAGACATTAAAAAAAGAAATCAAAGAAGGTACTAATAAACGGCAGCATGTACCATGCTTATGGATATAAAGAACAATCATCATTAAAATGTACTTATTATCCAAAGCGATCTCTAGGTTCAATGTCCTTCCTGTCAAAATACCAATGGCTTATTTCACAAAACACAGAACAAATAATCCAAAAATTTGTGTGGAAACACATACACGGACACTCACAAATGCAAAGAGTGACAGAATCTTCAGAGTGTGCCGGGCAGTTATTTAAATAGACTGGACTGTGACTGGAGCATTGAAATTCCAAAACTGCTGCAAGTCTAGTGGGCAGCCAAGGCTGATACGCACTAATTTTTATAGGATGCTCCTGGAGTCTATTATATTTTTTTCAAAACGTAAAAACACAGATTTTCATTGGTATTTAATGTTATATAAAAACTAGAATTGAGCACTCTTCGCTTATTTAATATGATGCAGGCTGTGTAAAACAAAACAAAACTCATTCTCACCTTTTAAGTGAGAAACTTACTGAAGAAAGTAGCTTCAAATAGTCTTATTTGATTTTTTTCCTCTAATCATGGCTCTTACATTTGCAATTTACTATTTCCTCTCATTCATCCATTTCGTATGGTGTTATGTTGTATTAATCACTTCCTTTTCTATCCTCCGTGCACTATTTGGCATTAATATTTATTAAATTTAACCACAAAGGAGTATATTCAACTTCCTCCAAACCCCAAATCTTCCTTTTCAATATAGTTTTTTATAAGCCTATAGTGGTAAATTGCATTGTTTAGGTTACTTATTATTTGAGAACACCCTCTAAAAATAAAAATAACTTTGTTTTCCATACTATACTTTCTTATCCAAAAAACTCCCATTCCTCATCCCAAATAGTTAAATGAAATTCCCAAGACACTACTTTTGTAACACCAATATGAAAAATAGCTACTGCCACAATAATACTCAACCATACACAAAGTTGAAAACAAACTGTATTATTCCCAAAGTTTTCCTTCCAGTTGTCTGAACTCCTCTTGCAAGTATACACAATTACATAAATTAAGCTATCATTTTTTGTGGCAGACCCTTCTGCATGGCATGGGCCCAGCTCCCACTCAGAGATGCACAGGACCCACACCCATGGATAGGTTCTCTCGTGGATAATCAGATTTGCAATATACCTAAGCTGCTTTTTGCTGAAAACTCCCTCACCCTGCAAATGCTTGTTGTAACTTCCTAAAATCCATGCTAAGCCTTGCAGGGACCAGTGTAATCAGCTCAACCACTTTTGCCTTTTCATTTGCTAATATCCTTCTTCTGTGATGTGATTAGGGGCATTGGCTCCTTTGTGGTAATAGTGAGTGAGGACCATTTTGTAATGTGAGGAGATATAGAATAAAGGCCTGTCATGGCAGAGGCCTCAGCTTTTGCTCCCCTTGAGAGAAAAGCCTCGCTGTCGTCCTTTTTCCTCCACCGGACTCTGTAGTCCCGTATGTATGTTTTTATTTCATCCATAATGATGTGGACTCTGCTAGCTGGTGTCCACATCAATTTTTATTTTGATCCATCTTGTTAACTTCTAAAATGGCTGGCAAACCACAGAAGCTGACTAACATAAAAGACATCTAGCCTCTATCACAAAGGAAATGGTCCAGCCACGTGAATTTTCATGTGTAGGAATCTGGTTCTTATTACCATTGAACAATCAATTAAAGGTAATAAAAATTCATGTTCCCCAAATAAATGAATTATGTACACATATAAAAACATGTATGTACACATAAAATATGTCCTCTTAAAAAGAATGGGTGATCATTCTAACTAGCAAGTTTTAAAAGAAATAACTCCTGCTTTCTCTAAATTTTCACTGATGTCATTTCAACCACTCTAATGTAAAACAAATAATTTTGAATTGAGCTTCTAAATGACTGGTGAACCTACACACCTTTGGCAAATGGTTATACTTTTGTGCATACAAGCACATTATCAATTAAGAAATTATATTGGCTTCTAAAATATTCATAGTGTCAGTAGGGGCCCGAGTGGTTCAGTTGGTTAGAGTATCACCCTATAGCCAAAATGTTTAGGTACAATTTCCAGTCAGGGCATGTACCTGGGTTGCAGGTTATACCTCTGCTCTGGGCATGTACAATCCCTAGTCTGGGCAGGTGCAGGAGGCAAGTAGTTGATGTTTCTCTCTCACATCAGTGCTATTCTCTCTCCCTTCCTCCCTCTCTAAGAGCAGTGGAAAAATATACTCATGTGAGGATAATAAATAAATAAACAAATATTCAGAATATCAGCTAAAATTTGACCTGATATTTTCTGTAATTAAATGATCAATGTTTATTTATTTTCTTTATTATGCTTTTGTTTCCAAATTATCTATAATACTATGCTTTTTTTCAAAAATATAAATATCATTTTTAATGAAAACAATTTTACGCTTTAAAATATAAATTATTACACTTTAAAATATAAATTATATCAGTAGAAATATTGGTAATAAGATCTTATACCTAATCACAAATATCTTTGTAGTATAATATGATTTTCTTTTGGTATTTATTTTTACTGAATTGCCTTTCTAGAATACAAACTTGCCACTTTATTTAAGGTTATGAATATTTATAAAAATATTGTATTTACATAATTTCTAAGTTAAATTTTAGTAATATCTACATGGCCATTTTATTTATCTCAAGTATCAATTTTAATAAACAATGAATAATGACAATCAATTATGAAGATGAATCTAAAGAATACATTGCCAAAGTCACTTGTAGTTATTTTTATAATTATGAAATTTTATTTCTAAAATATTATTTTGTAATTCATTTAGAGTTCAGAGACAAATCTTTAACTAAAAAAAAGCACTTGAATCAAAACAACGCATATTAAATTTTCTCTAATTCTAGACTATATGCTTTTGTCACTTGTCTACAAGCAATATAGATTTTTTTAGAACATTACACCAACAATTTTCAGTAAATTTGCTGGGGTTTTTTTTTCCCTGTAACTATGGAATCTATGGTATGAAGACACTGAAGTAGGCATGTAGGTTTTGATGAAAAAAAAAAAAAAAAAACAACACCCAGGTGGTTTCTTGTTAAAATTTAGTTACTGAAAGAATTTTATATGTGCAAATTCAGTTCCATACATATTAAAGTGATATGATCATGTATTTAATCTTGATATCGAGGAAATTCATGGGTCTAGACAGTAGTCTGTCATCTTGATTTCAGCATCCTGATGCTCTACTGAACACTGAAATTTTGTTGGTGACTATACCATTCATCAGAATGATTTCTAGTTTCTGTCTGTTCTACATTGTATTACTCTAATTTAAAAATACAACTAAAATTACTATTGATGTTTTAAAAGTGTTGTTTACATGTCCACTATTGAATATAGTGATCTAAACTTGTTAGAGATTCATGGCCTTATCTTAAGCAATTATTTAGTTATAGATAATACAGGACTGTCTTCTCCTATGTAATTTTCAAATTAGTGAATTGTTCATTATACATTCTCATTGGTATTTATATAGAACCTTAGCCACTGAATTATAAAGTAAGAAAAAAGTTAAAGTGAGGAGACTTTTAGATATCAAATAAATCTGTTGACATATTTACATTAGACCTTTCATATGGTGAAATAATGTCAAAAGATTGAGTGGTTCATTTTCTTATGATGTATAATATACATAGTCAATACATCATTGGGAAATCAAATCCATATATATGTAAGACCAACTTTTGCATGAATATTTTCAGTAAAGATTCACCAATTCATCTTCAAAATATCATAAAGGAATAAAAAATGGTCACATGCAGATTTAGGACATATATTTTCTTCAGAAAATAAAGAAGTAGGAATAAATGACTATGATGTATTGATTTTGAATATAAATATTAAATTATGTACATAATATAGGATCATGTTTACTGGAACAAATACAATCTTAATATGGATACTGAAAATTAATAAGGAAAATGATAAAATGTATTTTGTTATTAACTTCAATTGTAAGGAATAAAAATACAAATAAAATATAAATATTAAAATGTTTGATCTTTCAAGACACATTTTATTTCACATAAGAATATTTAACCTGGAATGGTGTCTTGAAGATGGCGGCGTGGTAGGAGGGAGCAGAACCTACTCCCCCTCTACACATGGGAGAAAAACCAGACCAATCTACGTAAAGATCAGAACAGACAAGGAACAGTAATACAGCATATTGGAGAATAAGAGGTCGGAAATTGTAGCGGACACTGAAAAGCAAGCGGTAAGGAGAGCTCTTCGGAACAATAAGAGCCCAGGGTTCCAGCGCGCGGAGAACGGGCGGCCGAGGCCCCGGCCCGGCGCTCCGCCAAGCCTGCCCCAGGGCCCTGGGGAGGGAGCTGGGTCAGCCGCTGAACCGGCTGGGAGATCTCAGGGGCCACCGCGCAACTGCGCCCGAGCAAAAGTGGGTGCCCTGCGAGGGAGCGAAAGTGGGTGCACCCCACCAGGTCACTGCGCGACTTTGAACCGAGTTTTCGTGGTCGCCGCGCGACTACGAAAGCATAGGCGCCCCAAGAGAGACAGAGGCGCGGGCGAAGTGAGACAGCTGAATGAAAATAGACACCCTCAGGGGACCGCGCACGGTCTCGGGCTAGTGGACACTCGCGAAAACATAGGCGCAGGCCACTGGAGACAGCTGTGGAGCCAGAGGCGCCAGTTCACCTGCGGGTTCGCAAACGCGGACAGCTCAGGCCCAAGGTGCAGGCGCCAGATAGCAGCTGCAACGCAGGCCTCTCTCAGATCCGAATGCAGGCAGCTGTGCCCGAACACTGAAAGCCTCCCAGGGACAAAGGCAGGCGACTGTGCACGTCTGGAGAACCTAGCTCACACCCATAACCTCGGAGAAGTGCGCACACATCAGGAAGTTCAGATCACACGCTGGAAACCCTGTGGGGAGAGGTGCCCACTAACGCTGGGATACATAGCACAGTGAGGACTGAGTTCTGAACACAGAGAAAAGCAATAAGATCACCCCTCGGCCATTGCAGCCAGCAAGACCTGAAAAACCGGCTGGCAAGTTTGAAAACAACAAGAGGGTTTTTTTCTTTTTCTTTTTTCTTTTCTTTTCTTTCTTTCTTTTTTTTTTAAATTAATAATTTTTAAAATTTTTTATTTCTTTAATATATTTTTATTTTTTTAAATATTTTGTTGTGCATTGCTTGTTTTTTTTTTTTTTTTTTTCTTTTTCTTTTTCTTTTTCTTTTTCCCCCCTTTGGCTGCTTATATTTGTGTGGGGGTGTCTGTGTGCGTGTCTCTTTTTTGTTTTGCCAGTTTGTTAGTGTCTTTTTGTTTGTAAGCCTGTATATCTATATGAGTTTTTAACTACTCCTTCTTCATTGTTTATATCTTCTTCTTTACTCCCCAACTCCTTTTGCCTTCCTTGAATTCCTTCTTCTCTTATCCCCTCTTCCTTTCTCTTCAATTTTATCTTTTCTACCTTCCTCTTGTTTCCCCTTTCTTCTTTTTTTCATTTTCCCCCCTCTTCTGTTTGTAAATACACACGAGTGAGACAAAACAAACAAACAAGCAAGCCTGGAACTGTGGCGGGGGGAGATCCAGAGTTGGCCCCCAAAAGAGGGTATTCCAGCTGATGAGTCAGCGGAAGCAGTGAACAATAGGATATCCGAAGGAGAATCCACCATTGAATCTCACAGATATTCTACCACAGAAGGTCATACCACAAACCCAGGGAGCCAGAACAGATCAATTTAAGAAGTTGAGGCTAACAACAAGAGTCTTACAAACAATGGGAAGACAAAAGAACAATCCCCAAATGAAAGGAAAGGAGGAAGCTCAAGAAAGAATGCTAAATGAAACAGAAGCAACTCAACTATCAGATATCGAGTTCAAAGCAATGGTGGTCAGGAAGCTCAATGAGCTCTCAATGAGCTACCATAAACTACAGGGAAGTTATGATGAACTCACGGCAAACTATATCAACATGAAAAAGGAAATAGAAACTATCAACAAGGGCCAAGAGGAAATGAAGAACACAATCTCTGAACTGAAGAACACAGTAGAAGGAATGAAAAGCAGAATCGACGAAGCAGAAGATCGGATCAGCGAGTTGGAGGACAAAATAGAAAAAAAAACTCAGAATGAGCAAGATAAGGAAAAGAGGCTTAGAAAGAATGAAGAGGGTTTAAGAGAAATGCAAGACAACATGAAACGGAATAATATCCGTATAATAGGAATACCAGAAGGAGAAGAACAAGAACAAGGGATAGAAAACCTGTTTGAAAAAGTAATGATGGAAAACTTCCCTCATTTGGTGAGAGAAAAAGCCACACAAATCCAGGAAACACAGAGAGTCCCAATCAAAAGGAACCCAAACAGGCCCACTTCAAGACACATCATAATTAAAATGGCAAAATTCCAAGACAAAGAGAGAATCTTAAAGGCAGCAAGGGAGAAAAAGGAAGTAACATACAAGGGGGCCCCAATCAGGTTAGCATCTGACTTCTCAATGGAAACGCTCCAAGCCAGAAGAGAATGGCAAGAAATATTCCAAGCAATGAGAACCAAAGGCCTGCAACCCAGACTACTTTACCCAGCAAGGCTTTCAATCAAGATAGAAGGACAAATAAGGAGCTTCCCAAACAAAAAAAGTCTAAAAGAATACACCTCTACCAAACCAATGCTGCAAGAGATACTAAAGGGACTGCTTTAAGGGAAGAAAGGAAAAGACAGAGAGAGAAAGAGAGAGAGGAACACAGGTACGAAAATGGCAATGAATAAATACCTATCAATAATAACCTTAAATGTAAATGGATTAAACGCTCCAATCAAAAGACATAGAATAGCTGAATGGATAAGAAAGCATGACCCACACATATGCTGCCTACAAGAAACCCACCTCAGGACAAAAGACATACACAGGCTCAAAGTGAAGGGCTGGAAACAAATTTTCCAAGCAAATGGTCAGGAAAAAAAAGCTGGGGTAGCAATACTCATATCAGACAAAATAGACTTCAAAAGAAGGGCCATAAAGAGAGACCCAGAAGGCCACTTCATAATACTCAAGGGAAGAATCCACCAAGAAGACATAAATATTGTAAATATATATGCACCCAATGGAGGAGCACCTAAATACATCAAGAAAATTTTAGAGGACTTCAAGAAAGATATAGACAGCAACACAATTATAGTAGGTGATTTTAACACCCCACTGTCAAAAATGGACAGATCTTCCAAACAAAATATCAACAAAGATATTGTGGCACTGAACAACACTCTAGAGGAAATGGACTTAACTGATATATATAGAGCCCTTCATCCCAAAGAAGCTAAATACACTTTCTTTTCAAATGCACATGGAACATTTTCAAAGATAGACCACATGATAGGACACAAATCAAGCCTCAACAAATTCAAGAAAATTGAAATCATACCAAGCATTTTCTCTGACCACAAGGGACTGAAACTAGAAACCAACGCCAAGGAGAAAAACCCAAAACCCTCAAAATCATGGAGATTGAATAGCATGCTATTAAACAATGAATGGGTCAAGAATGAAATTAGGGAGGAAATCAAAAAGTTTCTGGAAACAAACGATAATGAACTCACATCGACCCAAAACTTATGGGACACAGCAAAGGCAGTCCTCAGAGGGAAGTTTATAGCGATACAGGCCTATCTAAAAAAGACAGAAACATCTCAAACAAACAACCTAACCCTTCGCCTACAAGAACTCGAGGAACAACAACAAAGACAGCCCAGAGCAAGTAGAAGGAAAGAAATAACCAAGATAAGAGCAGAATTAAATGATATAGAGACTAAAAGCACAATCCTAAAGATCAATGAATCCAGGAGTTGGTTCTTTGAAAAGATCAACAAAATCGACAAGCCTTTAAGCAGGCTCATCAAGAAAAAAAGAGAGAGGACTCAAATAAACACAATCAGAAATGAAAGAGGAGATATTACAACCGACACTGCAGAAATACAAAGGATTGTAAGAAATTACTATGAAGAACTGTATGCTAAGAAATTTGAAAACCTAGGTGAAATGGACAGGTTTCTGGAAAAATATAACCTTCCAAAACTCAATGAAAAAGAAACAGAAAGCCTGAACAGACCAATAACGGCTGGTGAAATTGAATCAGTAATCAAAACACTCCCGACGCACAAAAGCCCTGGACCAGATGGCTTCACAGGAGAATTCTACAAAACATTTAAGGAAGAGCTAACCCCTATTCTCCACAGACTATTCCAAAAAATCCAAAATGATGGAAGACTCCCAAACTCTTTTTATGAAGCCAGCATCATCCTAATCCCAAAACCAGATAAAGACACAACAAAGAAGGAGAACTTCAGGCCAATATCGCTGATGAACATAGATGCTAAAATCCTCAACAAAATATTGGCAAACCGCATCCAACAACACATTAAAAAGATCATACACCACGACCAAGTGGGATTCATCCCAGGGATGCAAGGATGGTTCAACATTCGCAAATCAGTAAATGTAATTCATCACATAAACAAAAGCAAAGACAAAAATCACATGATCATATCAATAGATGCGGAAAAAGCATTCGATAAGGTACAGCACCCATTTATGATAAAAACACTCAGCAAAGTGGGAATAGAGGGAGCATTCCTCAACATAATAAAGGCTATATATGAGAAACCTACAGCCAGCATCATACTCAACGGGCAAAGACTAAATTCTTTTCCACTAAAATCAGGAACAAGACAAGGCTGCCCACTCTCTCCACTTCTATTCAACATAGTATTGGAAGTATTAGCCACAGCGATTAGACAAGAAAAGGAAATAAAAGGCATCCAACTTGGAAAGGAGGAAACAAAACTATCATTGTTTGCAGATGACATGTTAGTATACATAGAAAATCCTATAGTCTCGGCCAAAAAACTGCTCTACCTAATAAATGAATTTAGCCAAACAGCCGGATACAAAGTCAATATCCAGAAATCAAAGGCATTTTTGTATACCAACAATGAAACAACAGAAGTAGAAATCAAGGAAAAAATACCATTTGATATAGCAAAAAGAAAAATAAAGTACCTAGGAATAAACCTAACCAAGGAGGTAAAAGACCTGTATGCAGAAAACTACACAACACTGAAGAAGGAAATCAAGGAAGACACAAATAAATGGAAACACATACCGTGTTCATGGATCGGAAGAATTAACATCATCAAAATGTCCATACTTCCCAAAGCAATCTACAGATTCAATGCAATACCTATTAAAGTACCAATGGCATATTTCACAGATATAGAACAAACTCTTCAAAAATTTATATGGAACCATAAACGACCCAGAATAGCGGCAGCAATCTTGAGAAAGAAGAGCAAAGCAGGAGGGATCACAATACCTGATATCAAAATGTATTACAAGGCCACTGTAATCAAAACAGCCTGGTACTGGCATAAAAACAGGCACGTGGACCAGTGGAATAGAATAGAGAGCCCAGAAATAAACCCTAGTGTCTATAGTCAATTAATATTCGACAAAGGGGGCAGCAACATAAAATGGAGTAAAAATAGCCTCTTCAACAAGTGGTGTTGGGAGAACTGGACAGCTTCGTGCAAGAAAATGAAACTCGAGCACCAACTTACACCATACACAAAAATAAATTCAAGGTGGATAAAAGACTTAAGCATAAGCCGTAACACCATTAAAGTCCTAGAAGAGAACATAGGCAGGAAAATCTCAGATATTACACGCAGCAACATTTTTACTGATATGTCCCCTAAAGCAAGGGACATAAAGGAAAGAATAAACAAATGGGATCTCATCAAAATAAAAAGCTTCTGCATGGCCAAGGAAAACAGTATTAAAATAAAAAGAGAACCGACTGTGTGGGAAAACATATTTGCCAATGATACCTCAGATAAGGGTTTAATCTCCAAAATATACAAAGAACTTACACGACTCCACTCTAAGAAGACAAGCAACCCAATTAAAAAATGGGCAAAGGACTTGGGCAGACACCTCTCCAAGGAGGACATACAGAGGATCCAGAGACACATGAAAAAATGCTCGATATCGCTAGCTATCAGAGAGATGCAAATTAAAACAACAATGAGATACCACTTGACACCAGTCAGAATGGCCCTCATAAACAAAGCAACAAACAGCAAGTGTTGGAGAGGTTGTGGAGAAAAGGGGACACTAGTGCACTGCTGGTGGGAGTGCAGACTGGTACAACCACTATGGAAAACAGTATGGATTTTTCTTAAAAAACTAAAAATGGATATACCTTTTGACCCAGCAATTCCATTGCTAGGACTATATCCTAAGAACCCTGAAACACCAATCCAAAAGAAACTATGCATCCCTATGTTTATAGCAGCACAATTTACAATAGCCAAGTGTTGGAAGCAACCTAGATGCCCATCAGTAAATGAATGGATCAAAAAACTGTGGTACATTTATACAATGGAATTCTATGCAGCAGAAAGAAAGAAGGAGCTCATACCCTATGCAACAGCATGGATGGAACTTGAGAGCATCATGCTAAGCGAAGTAAGCCAGGCAGTGAAAGACAAATACCATATGATCTCACCTTTAACAGGAACCTAATCAACAAAACAAAGAAACAAGCATAATATAACCAAAGACATAGAAATTGGGAACAGGCTGAAAGTCACCAGAGGGGAGAGGGGAGGGAATTTCAGGGGAAAAGGGGAAGGATTTACAGAAACAAGTAAAAAGGACACATGGATAAAAACTATGGGGGGGTGGAAATGGGAGGGAAGGGCTGGGGTGGTGGGTTGGGGTGAGAATAAAAGACAGAAAACTGTATAAGATCAACAATTAAAATAAAAATTTAAAAAAAAAAAAAAAAGAATATTTAACCTGGACTGTCTTAAACGCAAGAAGAAATTCACTGATTAATGCAACTGAAGAGTCAAAGAACATCCTTGCTTCAGAGCACATCACTTCCTTGCTTCAGAGGTGCCTTAATTCTGTATTGTTAAACATTGTTAGTAGGATCCATTTCATAACTGATCTGCACCACCTTCAACCTGAGGCTGCTTGGCTCCCTGATGGTAAGATGGAAGTGGAACTTCCTAGGCTCATGTCATCACAATATGAAGCACATTCAAAGAGAGCATCTCAAGTTCAAATAGTGTAACAAGCCAAATCAGTCATTTTTCCCAGGGGCTGTATTCTGAATGACTTTGGTCTAGATTATGTCTTTGTCCCAAAACTAATCACAGGAACAAGAAAGATGGGCTTTGCAACTAGACATTAGACCAACCAAAATAATGGGGTATGTTTTATTACTATGTAACAAAACCATGACTAAAAGTTAATCACATGCATTTATTTTTTCTCTGAAAGTTTGACTACCCACTCCTCCAACACTGAAATTCATTATTCTTGAGATTCAAAAGTACCATGGGTGTAAGTTTAAAAATGTGTCTCTTTTCACCTTTTTTTCTCATCATTTTGATCTGACAAGTCTAACCTTTCTCAGTTTAAAAAAATTGTAAGTTTTTACTTTATTTGTTATTTCCCCTCCATCTGCTCTGTTGACAGTTTATATATATCTCTCTCCATCCTTTTCTCTTTACATTTACTGCAATCATCACTTTGTTATCATTTTTGAGTTCTGAGATAATTTCTTGAGCAAGTTTTTTTTAATCATTTGGAATTTTATGGTGTAATAAACACTGGTTACTACTTCATATAAAAAATTTAACAATTCTGTGTTTTAGCTGAAAGTAACTTTTAGAAGGTTTATTAAGTCTCTTGGTACTCAACATTCTTTTAAGTCTCATTTAAACCATAATAACCATGCATGTGTGCAAGGGTGTGTGTAATATTTTAAAATCAGCATACAGTAAAATTGAGTTTTTCTTTCTTTTTTTGTACAGTTATATTTTCTTACAAGGAAATGTTCATGCTCTCAGCACTGAAGTCAAGATCTCAAACAGTTCCACCACCACAAAGATCTTCCTCCTGCTACTCCTTTATGGCCACAACCTACACTAATCCTACCCCTGGAGCCATTCATCAGTTAACAGTCCCTACAGTCTTGTTTTTCACAATGCAACCAGCAAGTACGCACTTTGGAGACTGGCATTTATCACTCTGGAGACAGATCTTGAGATCCATCCAAATTGATGCATGTATATTAATAGTTCGTTCTTTTTTTGTATGGAGGTACCACAATTTATCCATTCACTTGCTGAAAGGGAATTCCATTTTTGGTGAATTCCTGTTGGGAGATTTTGTATATAGCTGCTACCAATGTCCCTGTCTAAGTTTTAGTGTAATCAGAAATTTTTATTTCTGTTGGATAAATACAAAGTAGTAGGATTGCTAGGACATTTGATAGTTGTGAGAAACTACTGCATAGCTGAAGCATGTTGTTTTCCCACCAACAAAGAAAACACAAGTTATGTTTGCTCCATTTTGTCCTGTCTTTAGAATTGCCCGTACATTTTTATTATAAACATTCTATAAGATGTACAGTAGTATCTCATTGTGATTTTAATTTTAATTTTTCTAATAGCTAATGTTATCTTTTCATGTACCTGTTTGCCATCCTTATATACTATTTTGTGAAGTGTCCATTCAAGTTTTAACCCATTTTTAATTATGTATGTTCTTTTTGAGATTTGAGAATTGTTTATATATTCTGACATTCTAGTGCTTTGTTCAATTTTAGATTTGCAAATATGTTTTCCAAGTCAGTAGCTTGTCTTTTCATTTTCTTAATAGTATCTTTCACAGAACAAAATATTTTTACTTTTGATAATATTCAATTATTATTATTTTTTCCTTTTATAAATTTTGCTTTTGGTATCATGCCTAAAAGTTCTGCCTAACACCAAATTTTTTTCATATATTTCTTTTAAACATTTTATAGTTTTATGTTTTACATTTATATCTATGATCCATTCTGGGTAACTGTTTGCATCAGGTGAGATGTTTAGGTTCAGGTTTTTCTTTTCTTTTTGTTTCATTTTTATTTTACATGTCTGGGACCAATTGCTTCAGCAACATCTCTCCTTTTCATTAGATTTCTTTTGTAATTCTGTCAAAGATAAAATGGCCATATATTTGTGAATGTATTTCTAGATGCTAAATTCTATATTATTGATTTATGTTTCTGTCACTTTACCAAAACCACACTCTCATAATCATCATCATTTTACAGTAATTTTTAAAATTTAGAAATATGATTCCTCCAACTTTATTATTTTTTTAAAGATTTTATTTATTTATTTTTAGGGAGAAGGGAAGGGAGGGAGAAAGAGAGGAAGAGAAAGGTCAATGTATGGTTGCCTTCTATGTACCCCCTACTGGGGACCTGGCCTGCAACTCAGGCATGCACCCTGACTGGGAATCAAAGCAGTAACTCCTTGGTTCACAGGCCAGCACTCAATCCACTGAGCCACACCAGCCGGGGCCAACTTTATTATTTTTAAAATTTATTTTATTTACTCTCATTACTTTGTCCTTACATATACTTTTTAGAATCAGTTTGTCTATACCTGCAAAATTCCTGTTGTTTTTCTTTCAATTGATCTGCATTAAATCTATAAGTCAATTTGAGGAGAATTAATATATTTTTATGTGGAGTCTTCCAATCTGGGAAATATATATGTGTCTCCATTAACTTAGGTCTTCACTTACATCTTTTATCAGCATTTTATAATCATTAGAGATCCTAAAATTTTATTAAATTTATTTTTTAAATGTTTTTATTGCTGTCCAAGTATGGCTGTCTCCATTTTCACTGCACAATGCCCCCCTGACCCACCCATTTCCTCCTCCCAACCTTGAACCTACTCCCTTTGGCTTTGTCCATGAGTCCCTTATACATGTTCCTTGATGGCTCTTCCCCATTGTCCCCTACTATCCCTCTCCCCACTCCTCTCTGGTTACTATCGGTTTGTTCTTTATTTCATTACTTACTTCATTTTTGTTGGGGCTACTGTAAATAGTATAGCATTTTTAATTGATTTTTCAGTTGCATGTTGTTACTATGTGGAAATACAATTGTGTGTTGACCCATATCCTATAACTTTGCCCAACTCATTTATTGGTTCTTTGATTTTTTTATTTATTTTTTATTTTTTGTTCTAGATTCCTGGGGGTTTTCTACATATTGTGTTGTCTGTGAATAGGTATTTTTATTCCTTCCTGTCTAATACAGATGCCTTTCAAAAAGATCTTCTTTCATTGCACTTGTTAAAACTTCCAGTACAGAAGTGTGGAAAATGGATATCCTTGCCTCATTTTCAATCTTAGGGAGAAAACTTCACATATGTGTTTTTAGCAATTTTTGTTTTCCCCAAGTTTTTCCATCACACTATTTCCCTTGAAGGTGTTTATAGGGAAATGACTGCTCTGAAAGTTCACATTTGTGGCAGACCCTTCTGCATGGTGTGGGCCCAGCTCCCACTTGGGGATGCACAGGACCCACGCCCACAGATAGGTTCTCTTTTTTTTTTTTTAATTTTTATTTTAATTGTTGATCTTGTACAGTTTTCTGTCTTTTACTCCCACCCCAGCCCACCACCCCAGCTATCCCCACCTCCCTCCCATTTCCATGCCCCATAGTTTTTGTCCATGTGTCCTTTATACTTGTTCCTGTAAACCCTTCCCTTTTTCCCCTGAAATTCCCTCCCCTCTCCCGTCTGCTGACTGTCAACCTGTTCTCAATTTCAATGTCTTTGGTTATATTATGCTTGTTTGTTTGTTTTGTTGATTAGGTTCCTGTTAAAGGTGAGATCATATGGTATTTGTCTTTCACTGCCTGGCTTATTTCGCTTAGCATGATGCTCTCCAGTTCCATCCAATAGGTTCTCTCGTGGGGAATCAGATTTGCAATATATCTAAGCTGTTTTGAGACTTGCTTCTTGCTAAAACGCCCTCACCCAGCAAGGGCTAAACCTTGCAGGGACCAGTGTAACCCACTCAACCACTTTTGCCTTTCCATTTGCTAATATCCTTCTTCTGTGATGTGATTAGGGGCATTGGCTCCTTTGTTGTAACCAGTGCATAGTGAATGAGGATCATCTTGTAATGGGAGATAAAGAATAAAGGCCTGTCATGGCAGAGGCCCCGGCTTTTGCTCCCCTTGAGAGAAAAGTCTCGCTGTTGTCCTTTTTCCTCCACCGGACTTGGTAGTCTGTGTGTATGTTTTATTTCATCCATAATGACTTGGACATTGCTAGCCAGTGTCTGCATCACTCATTAACCCCCTTCCTTTAGGAAACTGAATAAATTTATATCATGATTACAGAACAAGATTACTACATCATATGTGCACACATTAAAACCATATAGTCCCAGACAAATGCCAGAAGAAAAAACTATATGGTTTTCTGTGGAAATTGTACTGCTCTTTACTGCTATAGCAGACCAAAGTCGGCAAAGGTCCATCCCAGTTATGTAAGTTGGTTAACATACATGAACATCAACTGATTGGTTGGTCCTGGTAATCAAAACAAGACAGCCAATGGAAAACTACCAGAAAACAGCTGCCAATTTTGGCACATACCTATTTATTATAGGACAATATTGTAATTGAGAAGAAAAGCTACATCTGAGAAATATTTCTTTTGATGTCTGATTAGTATAGGAATTGAAAGAGAATGAGAACTATGTTATTTTCTCTAAATATTTAGATTGAGTATCCCATTAATAATATGGTAAAAGTAAAACAATATTCCCTATTAAGGACATTACATTTAGAATGAAAAAATACGTATAACTTCTACACATGAATAAAAAATTTATTTTTCCTTTTCATTTGGTTGCACGTAAAGTTTTTTTTTTCCTTTACAAGCTCAAGGAAATAACTGGGTTGAAAATTAGACACTAACTGAAGATTCTTATAAATCATAATCACAGTAGTTTTAGAAGATTAATGTATAATTCATAATTGACAAGGCCATGAGGTAATCATTAGTTTGTGTTACGTTTCTTCAATGGTTACCTCATTGCTGGTCAATTATTTTGTACAGAGTTCTTAAAAAATGAGAAAGATGCATTAATGAGAAAAATTTTATGTTTCTTCTGAGTTAGAGATATATTATTCGTACACATTTTCTATATTTGTTTATTTATATTTATGTTATACATATATATTTTAAATATATATATTTCTTGAAAGAAAAATGACAAAATGTCAATTGATGGTTAGAATTGTGTTTTATGTACATAAAGTTGATTATCCTATTTTTTCTATTTTTGTGTATATTTGATAATTTTCAAAATAAAAACTATACTCATTTTCACAAAAATCCCACAACTATAAATTCTTTTAATAAATATCATATATGAGTAGGTTTTTAAAATTCAAACATAAGTGAAATTCAAGTATAAGTGAAATTAAAAAATAATGTTCCCTAAGAAATAATCAAGACCTCACAGGATCAAGAGTGGGAAGTCAGGAGGCTGGGTTGGGGAGTGGGGAGTGGTGGTGGGATAAATGGAGACAAATGTACTTGAACAACAATAAAAAAAGTTAAAAAAAAAGAAACCTGAAAAAGATATTATTGTTTAAAAAAATTGAAATTAAGCAACACATACGCAGCCTGAAAGATTTGACTTAGATATGGGACAGATGGTAAATCATCCACCAGAAGAATAAGTAAAAATAAGATTTGTATAAAATGAAAAGAAGTAAGTATTAAAGTGGTGAGCCAAAAAAAAAGAAAAAAAAACACTTTAAACAATGTGAACAACATTGGAGTTGTAAAATTTTAAAGTCAAATGTATTATTATTCCTTGGTATTCACTTATCTTCTAAAATTGCTTTGTGTAGGGCTTAAATAAATTGACATAAAATGGCTATATTCTATTTTTCAATCATAAAAAGTACTAATTACTAATAATCTACTGATGGTACTCTTTGTTAAATTTCACTTCCAAACAATTCCTTTATTAGCATAATTCAGCATAATGATCAAAATTTTTGTAAGGGTATCTGAAAAACTAATTGTTGATCGACCTTCAAATAGCTTATCTAATTGGACAATATAGATTATTGCCAATCCTTAGAATCACTGTCTAATAATAATAACTAAAATACATTGAATACTTGATTTGAATCAGAAACTCTACTACATGATGGGGCTGGGATTCTATTTAATCCTCACCACAAATCAATAATATAAGTGCTATCATTATCCATTATTACAGAAATGATGAAACCAAAGTTTAGCTATCCTGCCTTCTATGTCGTTTTAGAACCTGTGTTCAAATATAAAAATCAAAGTACAGAAGTCTGACAAAGGAATGGAGTTAGAGTTTAACACATATTGGTAAAGATACTAAGATTTTCTCATTCTTAAATTTTACTGTAATCTTTGAAAGCCTCATAGTAAAACTCAAAAACCGAGGAAAGTTAATAAAAATTTAGCATGTTATGCTCATGGAGGAAACAGATTATTAGAGATATGCCCAGGACACAATGCAAATATTGTGCAAAGCAGATTGGATATCTCAGTTAGATTTTCTAAAACTTATTATCTCAAAATCTTTAATATAAGAGAAATGCATATCCAAGAAATGTACAACTCTAAAGGAACATCTTAATGCAAATTAAAAGAATTATAAAAGTAAGTAGTTATCCGGATGTGGGAAAAGAAATAGAATGAGATAAGTGGGAGGTGAGGAAAAGATAAGTATGAAAGAATGGAGGAGGGATAGCTAACAAAGCAGGAAAAAGATAGTGCTCCTTGAGTATGAGATCTATCTGGAAAATACTAGGGTCATATATTCTGCAGGAAACAGATTCTTTCCATTTAATTTTATATTCTAAATGCAAGAATAGAAAAATTCTAATTTCCATCTACTCCAAAACCTACCTTCATTCAAAATCTACTTTAACCTAAGAAATTTTATGTACTAAGCTGCTATGAGCATACCATACATAAAATTTCTGAAATTCTAATTGGAAAATAATTTCAAAAATAAAAAGTAATGGACTAAAGCAATGACATAAGAAAAGCAAAAATAATAATGATTTACATTTTATAATTATCACCTTTCTTATAAAATGTTTTAATTTTCATGATTTCATTTCCAATAATTACTTATTAGTTTAGAAGAGATTACATAGTAATCACGTAAACAGTAACTGTGCTAAAATGTAAGTTCCTCTGACATCTGGAAATGTGTATTTTAGATCAGCATCTTCTTTTCTAGCACAGTGCCCAAACACCAGAACCATTCTGAGATTTAGGCAGGAGGAGACCTGGCCCTGAGCCTGGAGCAGTTCTGACCTCACTTCCCCAGCTGCACTTCTCTCTCTTGCTCCACCGGCAGGTCCTCAGGGCCAAGAGGACTTGCTCACTCAGAACCCACATCCTCTAGTTTTCCCTTGGACTTCCTGAAACCCAGATTTCCATGCCAAAAATGGCCCAGAAACCCCATCTTATGCCCAAGTGAGCCCTTCTCTGGTCTTTCTGTTCAGAGAGCTCTGCACAGCTGGTGTGGGCATCCCTAGCCACAAGGGTGCCCAACGTGCCCCCTCAAACATGGGAGAGAACCAGGACACAGTCAAGAAAAGCAAGGTGGGCTGCAGACCATGGCCATTTGCTGCCAGGTGCAAAATTTTTAAAGGTGTCCAAAAATTTTAAATTTGAACCAGGCTTAATAGGAAGTTCTAAGGGTATATATTATGTGCCTGTTAGGCACAGTCATGCTCATTTAAAAAGGACATTAATAAAATTAACTAAAATAAAAGTCAACTAATGACTAGTCTCTGTTTAATCAGAATGGCCCTTGAAACAGTCCTTAAATCTCAGAAGCTTAATTCAAAAAAGTTTATTGTTTTCTCATGCATGGCATGAGTCCAACATGAGCCTCCAGGAGCAGCCAACTCTTGTCATCTGCAGGACCCAGAGCAAGAGTATAAATGGAGGCTTTACATAATTTATGTGTAAATATTATAAGTATAAATCAAAATAACAAACTATGTTTTCCTTTCATATTGACACATTTTATAACAATAAAATTGAAAATTGTGTGTTAATGTATGGTTTTATTTGACAATTTGGGCTAAATAGCTAAGAATAAGTTTATCGTTGTTCATGTGTGGGCATCTGTAGATGAGCTTGTCATGTTTGTATGAGTAATACAAAAACTGTAAATGTGTAAAGTTTTGTTTACTCTTCACATAATTGACACAATTTTACATAATTATTCCTGATCTTAGTGGGAAAGATTTTAGTTTTTGCCCATTGAATATGATGTTGGCTGTAGGTCTCTCATATATAGCCTTTATTATGTTCAGGAATGCTCCCTCTATTCCCACTTTGCTGAGTGTTTTAATCATAAATTGGTGCTGTACCTTATCAAAAGCTTTCTCCACATCTCTTGATATGATCATGTGATTTTTGTTTTTGCTTTTGTTTATATGATGTATAACATTTACTGATTTGCGAATGTTGAACCATCCTTGCATCCCTGGGATGAATTCCACTTGGTCATGGTGTATGATCTTTTTAATGTATTGTTGGATGCAGTTTGCCAATATTTTGTTGAGAATTTTAGCGTCCATGTTCATCAGTGATATTGGCCTGTAATTTTCTTTCTTTGTTGTGTGTTTATCTGGTTTTGGGATTAGGATGATGCTGGCTTCATAAAAAGAGTTTGGGAGTCTTCCATCACTTTGGATTTTTTGGAATAGTCTGTGAAGGATAGAGGTTAGCTCTTCCTTAAATGCTTTGTAGAATTCTCCTGTGAAACCATCTGGTCCAGGGTTTTTGTGTGCCAGGAGTTTTTTTATTACTGCTTTAATTTCATCTGCTGTTATTGGTCTGTTCAGGTTTTCTGCTTCTTCTTTATTGAGTTTTGGGAGATTATATTTTTCTAGAAACTTGTCCATTTCACCTAGGTTTTCAAATTTCTTGGCATATAGTTCTTCATAGTAATTTCTTACAATCCTTTGTATATCTGTGGTGTCAGTTGTAATCTCTCCTCTTTCATTTCTGATTGTGTTTATTTGAGTCTTCTCTCCTTTTTTCTTGATGAGCCTGCTTAAAGGCTTGTTGATTTTGTTTATCTTTTCAAAGGACCAGCTCCTGGATTCATTGATTCTTAGAATTGTGCTTTCAGTCTCTATGTCATTTAATTCTGCTCTGATCTTGGTTATTTCCTTCCTTCTACTTACTCTGGGCTGTCTTTGTTGTTGTTCCTTGAGTTCTTATAGGCGTAAGGTTAAGTTGTTTGTTTGAAATGTTTCCATCTTCTTTAGGTAGGCCTGCATTGCTATGAACTCCCCTCTGAGGACTGCCTTCACTGTGTCCCATAAGTTTTGGGTCGTTGTGTGATCATTTTCATTTGTCTCCAGAAACATAATTAGATAACATTTCTGACTGTCAATATTTATTTCTTAATTTCAGTTTAAAGAAAATGTATGAATTAAATTATTTCCATAAAATATTAACATGTTATAAATATCATTTACAGTCATTGATATAAAGTTGCCACCAATTATATTGTGATTTTTACTAAGCCTTGAAGAAATATCTAGTATGCACAGTTTTTCTTAAATTTTTCTCACATTTTTCAATACTGAAATATTATAAAAAACATTAAAAATATCAGTATATTTCTCAGTTTTCTTAAAAGGTCTTAATTTAAACTATACTTGCAATCCATAGTGGACAGAAATCTAATTATATTACAGTTATTTAAAATATTTTTACTTGTTCTTAAATATACAAATATTTTTGTTTCCTTGTTATAACTTCCTTTTATAAATTGAATGTCATATATTATATCAGTAATACTTTAGTATGAAATCTTAAAGGAGGTGCATCTTGAAGTATTCTTTTCCAACATAAACTATAACAGCAAACTACGAACATAACATAGTATTCTAGTGCAGTTGTCTTTCGCTTTGAGAGCATTAATTAAATGAGATGGAACAACATTTTATTGTTACTTAAATATTGCTATCTGCAACAGTAGAAAATTTAGAGTTATGAATGAAGTTCTGTCACATTGAATGTTCCATGCTTCATGGAATATCTGAGACTTTCCTGCCTATGTTCTCCTCTAGGACTTCTATTGAATCATGAGTTATATTTAAGTCTTTTATCCAACTTGAATTATTTTTGTGTATGGTGTGAGTTGGTAATCAAGTTTCATTTTTTGCACGTAGCTGTCCCGATCTCCCAAAAGCATTTGTTGAAGAGGCTATTTTACTCCATTTTATGCTTCTTCCCCCTTTGTTGAATATCAATTGATCATAGACACTTGGGTTTATTTCTAGGCTCTCTGTTCTGTTCCATTTGTCTATGTGTCTGTTCTTATGCCAGTACCAAGCTGTTTGATCACAGTTGCCTTGTAATACAGTTTGATATCAGGCATTGTGATCCCTCCTACTTTGTTCTTCTTTCTCAAAATTGCTGCAGCTATTCGGGGTCATTTATGGTTCTATATAAATTTTTGGAATGTTTGTTCTATATTTGTGAAATGTGCCATTGGCACTTTAATAGAGATTGTGTTGAATCTATAAATTGTTTCCAGTAGTATGGACATTCTGATGATAATAATTCTTCCAGCCCATGAGCATGGTACATGCTTCCATTTGTTTGTATCTTCCTTAATTTCTTTCTTCAGTGCTCTGTAGTTTTCTGAGTATAGGTCTTTTATCCCTTTCATTAGGTTTATTCCTAGGTACTTTATTTTTCTTGTTGCTATATCAAATGGGATTTTTTTATTGATTTCTGTGCCTGAACTTTCATTGTTGCCATACAAAAATGCCTTTGATTTCTAATTATTGACTTTGTATCCCACTGTTTTTCCAAATTCACTTATTAGGAACAGTAGTTTTTTTGTTGGAGTCTATAGGATTGTTTATACACTCTATCATGTCATCTGCAAACAATGACAGTTTTATTTCCTCCTTTCCAGTTTGGATGCTCTTTATTTCCTTTTCTTGTCTGATTGCTGTGGCTAGGACTTCCAATACTATGTTGAATAGACGTGAAAGCTGACATCCTTATCTTGTTCCCGATCTTACTGGGAAAGCTAAAAAAAATTAGCTTTTTTCCCATTGAATATGATGTTGGCTGTAGGTCTCTCATATATGGCCTTTATTATGTTGAGGAATACTCCCTCTATACCACTTTCCTGAATGTTTTTATCATAAATGGGTGCTGTATCTAATCAAATACTTTTTCCACATCTATTGATATGATAATGTGATTTTTGTCTGTCCTTTAGTTTATGTGATATATTTAAGCCAGAATTTCTTAACTGAAAGAGGTGATAGTCCACAGAAGAAACAATCCTGTAACATCTCAGCAGGTGTATATGATAGAGAATACCCACTCCTCTCCCAAAAGGTCCTATGACCATTTACTTGGTTAAATATGCAGTCAGTAAAGGGAATATACAGATATTTTGAGTGAGTGTATGCATAACTTAATTCGAGAAACCTCAGGCCCTGACAGGATGCCTCAGTTGATTGTAGTGTATCCTGTACACCAAAAAGTCACTGGTTCAATTACCACACATACCTAGGCTGTGGGTTCCATCCTGGGTCAGGATGAGGCAACTGATCAATTTTTCTCTGTCACATCAATATCTGTCTGTCTGTCTCTGTCTCTAAAATCAATAAGCATATCCTCATGTTAGGATAATAAATTAAAAGTAAAAATAAAATCCTTTGGGCATCCTAATCACCCTGAAGTCATCTTATAACTGCATCTGTCAACTGCTTCACAGTACAACTCACTCTGTTCATATCTACCTAATCTCATATAGCTATTTTTGTAGATACTCCTCTATAAACCTCCTGTATGCAAATCAGTATCTCAGAGTTTATTTCCTGAGGAACTCCACTAAAGACAGATTTTAAACTTGAGTATTATTTGAGGAAATTAACTGAAATACAAAATAATGATCATTACTATTTATCAGATTAGCAAGGTTAAAAGATTAATATGATTTACTATTGTTAAGAATGTGCAAACAGCCATTCAGAAACTATTAAGTAGAGTTTAAATTGATACTGAATTTCTAAGGGGCCATTTAGAAAAAGACATCTACTCAAAGTGTACAAAGTATACAGTATTGATTCTAACAAATCTTCTTTTAGGCATATATGCTGGAAATTGTTAATAAGTATGTAGATATTATATATGTAAGTTTTACATTTCAGCATTGTTCATAATAACAATATATTAGAATTCCATAAGAAAAGTATTAATGTCATATCTATATACTTATAGTATGTGCTAAGGATTACACAAGTTACATGATGTATTTTTATTTATATTTAAATATTTATTTAAATAGCATAAGCATCTTAAGTAATTGGTTATATTTTTGGATATGATATGAACCCAAATAAATGTAAAACAAAATCAATCATATTTTATATTTATTATATATGATTGATAATTTGATTTCAGGTTTATATGTCTTTCTTTGCATTGAAGCCTGTGGGGTGGAGGGATTGAGCAAAAAGGGAAAAGGACTCATGGACATGGAAAACTGTGTGGTGACTTCTGCAGGGAGAGAGATATAAGGGGACTAAATGGTAATGAAAAATTACAATAAAGATAAAAATAGGGGAAGGAATAGGAAGAATAAAAATAAAATTGCCCTGGGTGCTAATTTGTACAGTAAGGTCATGAACTCTTAATATGAAGTATATAAAATAAAATGTATTAATTTAAAAACTTTTCTGATTTTTAAATGAAATTAATAATAAAGTTATTTTATTTAAAAATGATGACAAAATTTGGGTCAGTGTTTGATTCTAGGCTTTATGATCTAAGTGGTCAATTTACATTTTCTTATGTGATATAATGCATTATCCTTAGAGAGAATAATAAATTAAAATGTTTCCAGTGATGGGATGTGAAGAAAGGTATTAGGGGGATAAATGGTGATGGAAGGACACTTGACTTGGGGAAGTCAATACAGTGTACAGATGATGTGTTGTGGAATTGTGCACTTGAAACCTGTGTATTTCATTAACTAGTGTCACCCTAATAAATAAAAAGGAAAAATAAACAAAATACATACACAAAATGTTTCCATTCTGTCTCCATCCAGAATTTTATTTCGTGATTAAGTTTTATAAATACCAGGTAACAAGAAATGCCAAAAGAGACTCATTTCTCTCTTTTGATAAAATTTCACTTCTTCTAATCTTTCTTTTTCTTTAATTTATTTTCTTTTTTGCCTCTTTTTCTTTATTATCCACTTCCTCCTTCTCTTCCTCTTTTCCTTCTTATCCTTCTTCTTCTTAATAATATTATTAATGACAATTTGGACTTTCATCTATCAATATCAGTTCAACAACACCATTGCTGCCACATAGGAAAGTTATAATTCATATTAATTCTGTGGATTATTAGCAATCACTGGCATTGTTTAACCTAATTGATGGGAAATAGTGTGGTCTTTTTGTCAGTAAAGGTTGCATGCTCAACGATTGCCTCTGAAATGGAAGTACAATACATTTTTCTAGAATAATGGTCTCTTAAATCTGGCACTAACAGCATAAGTGTTCCTTATAACAACACACTCACTGCCCACAGTGGTCCAGCAAGGAAATTATTTACTGTATATCTTTTGTGTATGTTGCTTGCCATGGCAGACAGGAACAAAAAGGAAAGGGAGTCAACTACATGAGATTATGGCAGCTATTGATAGAGTAGAATACACAGACAAATTTGGGGTGATGAAGAGAAAAAAGCCTCAGCAGTTTTAGAAGGATTTCTACCCTCAGTCTGGCAGGCAGATGAAGAACAGGAGCCCCCAGAGGTTATGAGGTCTGAGAAGAGATGGATAGCTTGAAGAGAAAAGTGAAGCGACATAAGAAATCAAAAGATATTTTACACACAGGAAAAAAATCAATGAAAATGATGAACTGCTATTCAAAGGAGACTGATTATTCCAGTTTCTACAAGAAAGGAGGTGCTGCAGGTAATTCATCAGGTCAAACGGAATGTTGGAAGGTGAGAGAGGAAGCCCGGATGTGATTACCCAAAGTTCTTATTCTAGTCCTCTCCAAAAAGTATTGAATGTTGGAAGGACAATTTAAAATTAATTTATTTAGCACAGTAAAGCTCTTTGAAATGTATATATTTTCCTTTTATATTATTCTTTTATGTTATTCTTTTATATTTTCTGAATGAAATATTCCAAAAGTATTAAGGACACACTAATAACGTGCATGCAAACTTTAAGAAATGATAATAAAAGGAACAACCCAAGTACCTACTAAACCACTTAAACGGCAGAACTTGATCTTATATATATAAGATCCATGGGACTTATATATCTGAAGCCCCATGGCTATCACTCCCCGGTGATGTTCTCCCTTTATCCCACCAGGAGAAAATAGCCACTTTCTCGATTTCTGACTTACTCATCCATTTGATTTTCTTTATTTCTCTATTAACTGTAAATAAACAAATAAGCAACATATCATTCAATGTCTCCTTTTAAAGATTTTATAAATAGTATCAAGCTCTATTTAAAGTTTTCTATTCTCATTCAAATCTATGGTTTTGAGATCTATACATGTACAGTATATGCTATTGTATGATATACCATAATTTATGTATTCAGTTGATTGTTGCAAGGTGGTTGGCTTGTTTCTGATGTTGCTATTAAAAACAAGAATGCATTCTAATGCAGTAGTCTACAGTATGTACATGTCCAAATTTATTACACAAAACAATTTTTGTGCAAAGATTTTTATCAATTTTTGCACTTTGCCACACTGGCATCCTACAAGAGTTTCCTTTGATTTCCCTCCTTGAAAAATCCTGGTATTCTATTTTCCTTGTTTATGCCAATTAATTATTCTCTGATACACTTTTCATTTATACTTACCTGATTATTAATAAAGTTGAACATTTCCTTATAAGCTTATTCAATATTTATATTTTCTTTTCAGTGATTTTCCTGTTTATTAATTTTGCTACTATTATGATGTGATGTTTCCCTTTTACTTGCAGTTTTAATCAAGTCCTTTATATACTTTGGATATTAAAATTATAAGTTGCTATCATTTATGTTTTAGATTGTAACTTACTTTTTTACTCCATTTCTGAATTCTTTGTGTGCAGAGACATCCTTAATTTTAAGGTAATCAAATATATCACATTTTTTACATGGTTTTTATCTGGTGATTTTGTTTAAGAAGAAATTAAAATCACTTATACCATTAGCTAAAAATATTCTCTAATAATAACTTCTAAAATTTTGAATTCTTTCCTGTCACATTAAATTCTCAAGTGGTGGTGTTTGCAAAACATTATAAATATAATTAATGCCACTGATTGTATATTTAATAATAGTTAAAGTGGTGAATTTTATCCTACATAAGGCACTGCTTGAGAAAATTCAGAATTTTTCAGTTTTTCCTAAGAACCTAATAAAATTTTCCAGACAAATAACAAAGATAATTAACATATGTTTATGAAATAAATCAGATTTTACCTATTTTCCTGTTTTGGAGATAGATATTAATTGCAGTCAAATTAACATCACTAATATAGGAATTTGTGAGAAAAAATGAGGGATTAAATGAACACAAGCTTTTTCCTTAAACTTCTCATAAAACTACTCCAGATTGGAGAAAATCTCCCAAAATCAAATTGTTTAACAAGTATCACAGCCACAGCTCCAATGCAGGTTTTGTTCCCATTCTATGCAAGGAATACACACGTTTGACAAATTGAGTGTCTATCCCTGGGATAATAGAGGACAGTGTTGGAGTTTCTGGCTCAGGCAAGATACACTTCTGATACAGTCTTTTTCAAACCTGTCTTATTTAATACTCCTAGCATCATTTTACACACAAAGAAGACTCAAAGATTAAATAATTTATGTATTCAGTATCAATTTGCCAGTCTATAAGAGAGCAGAAATTTGAACTCAAGCTTGTCTTATTCTAAAACTCATGCCATTTTCATTTTATACCCCAGTATCTCAGAAAGGTTTGCAAAAGTGAGAAGGGTAATTGGCATTTGTTAAATGTTCTAGGTGCTTCACTAATCTTATTGAATACCCACAAACCGCTCTACTAGGAAGCTGGTGTTAATCAATTAGAGGTGAAAAAAACAAGATCCTATAAGTTAAATGTCCAAGTGTATATCAGCGCCAGGATTTTAATCATTCTTTGTCTGACTTTAAATCCTTAACAAAACAATGTATTTAGATATTGTTTTTCCATCTTTTTTTCCCTTGTATGGTGTTTGCCTCACCTCAAGGTCTCTTTATCATCAAATCTTTTTTCTTCCTCTTACTTTGGCTATCCAACCTTTTGGCATCTCTGGGCCACACTGGAAGAAGAAGAATTGTCTTGGGCCACACGTTAAATACATTGTGACACATAATTGTGGGAAAACTCTATCCCTTGGAGCTCTCCCAGCCGCTGCGGATGAGAATTAATCATCCTGGACACAATCTTGTTGCTCCAGCAGGAAAGGGTGTGGCAATTTCCTCTAGTGGGGAATGCCCCAAGCCCTTCTCTCAAATGACTTTTATTGGGAATGGTATGTGTAGGTGTATACAGCATACAGGCATAGCTCATCAATCAATGTCAAGAGGCTATAGTCATACAAAAAATAGGTATTATCTATAGATAACAATTGAAGGAACACAGAGATTTGTCATAGGTCAGGGTCTGTTAGTCATGCTGAAGCCAGATGGTATTTAAGACAGGTTTCCTAAGATAAGAAGTTTACTCCTTATGCCTTGAACTTAAACATCTGGTTTATATTGACATGGCTATCACTAGGCAGAGCAAGCTTCAAAGGATAAAATGTACATTTCAGGCCTGATTCCCATGGGAACCCTCAGTGTTAGTGTAGGGTCATGCCTGTCACCTGCTTTACCTGGTTTCCCAGGGAGACTTACTAGCCTCTTTCAGAGCCTGCTCTCATGGGGCTACAGTCTCCAAAACCACACACAGTGGTCCTTAACATGTAATCACAAAAAATATCTCATAATATTTTAAGCAAATTTATGATTTTTACGTTGGGCCACATGTATAGAAATCATGAGCCACATGCAGCCCATGGGCCACCAGTTGGACACCCCTGCTAGGATGATGACATTTCTTAAAGTGAGGATGCTGGAGCAGCTGCATTTGCTTCACCTGGGAACTTTTCAGAATTTTCAATACCCACCTAAGGCCAACTGAATCAGACAGACTGTTGGTAGAGCCCAGCAATCTGTGCTTAGTCAAGCTTACAGGTGATTTTAAAACACGATACAGCTTGTGAACCACTGAAGATGAAAATGTTAGTTGTGTGCTGGCTCAAAACAAAGTTGTCTCTAACCAAATTGCCTTCCTGGCTTTTGGTTTCCAGAAACCTCCACTCTGTTAGAATAGAAAAATTCGCAACTCTAGGACATGCAAAAAGGTCTTAGGTTCTGCCAGCTGTGGAAATCCACAACTCTGCCCAAGAGAGAAATGAAGAATACCTTTTTGTTTCATGTTTACTGTAGAGTTTAACATCATTTCCCAGGCTCCATCCACATACATACCAAATGTATCAAAGAAGTAGAAGAGCTACTGGACTTTTGACCCATCCAGGCTTGGCCAGTGATAACTATTATCCTGAGGGATCTCTCCAAAGGAAAAATTCAAGAAGTAGGCAGATGGTAAATGAAATTCTTCAAGGAAGAAATTCAATGAACTTGAAAGTGGTGTGGAATTCAATTGGAATTAAATAATGTCACATAGTGTAAAAAAGTTTACACTTCAAACTTCCAGCTAAGATAGAGGCATAGGTAGACACACTGTGCCTCCTCAGACAGCCAAAAGCAAGACAACAAAGAATTTAAAAACAAAAAATAACCAGAACTATTAGAAAATGGAACTGTATGGAAGCTTGACAACCAAGGTGATGCGGTGACAACCGGCTAGCAGTGTCCAAGTCATTATGGATGAAATAAAACATACACACGGACTACCGAGTCCAGTGGAGGAAAAAGGATGACAGTGAGACTTTTCTCTCAAGGGGAGCAAAAGCTGCGGCCTCTGCCATGACAGACCTTTATTCTATATCGCTTCACATTACAAGATGGTCCTCACTCACTATCCCCAGTTACAACAAAAGGAGCCAATGACGCTAATCACATCACAGAAGAAGGATATTAGCAAATGAAAAGGCAAAAGTGGTTGAGCCGGTTACACTGGTTCCTACAAAGTTTAGCATGGATTTTAGGAAGTTACAATGAACATTTGCAGGGTGAGGGAGTTTTCAGCAAGAAGCAAGTCTCAAAACAGCTTAGGTATATTTCAAATCTGATTACCCACGAGAGAACCTATCTGTGAGCATGGGTCCTGTGCATCTATCTCCAAGTGGGAGCTGGGCCCACACCATGCAGAAGGGTCTGCCACACCAATGAGTTAAAGAAGAAACATTCATCCAGATCAGTAGGATGGGTGGAGACCCACTGCCAGGGCAGAGAGGATTTATCGCAAGGTGAGATTGCTGGAGGTCTAGATCAGACAAGGTGATGGCTGGCCAAGTGTGTGGTCCCACATTTGCATGCAGATAAACTTGCTGGGGACCCTGGCCTGGGCGCCAGATGTGGGGGGGCTCCGCCCGCAGAGCCCCATCCCTCCGTCACAGATGAAAGTAAAAACTACCAAGACATCTTGTGCTTGGGGAGGAAAGGGGTCAAACTCTCAGAGGAAAATGACCCAGAGCCCCATCCTCACTAGGCTTTTATTGGGCTCCAATACACCGGAATACAAGTTTAACATGTCAAAGAAATCTGAGGGCTTAATCAGAGCCAGTGTTTGTCAGGAAGGGGGGTTGCCAGACTTTGGGAGACATGCTCATTTCCTCCTGGGACACTTATCACCTCAGGAAGAGCACTCTTAGCAAAGCAGGTTTCACAGGACTTTAGGAATTCTTTCTTATGCCAATCACCCAAGGAGCCGTTCTGGCCAGGACAGGGCTGCACCGCTCACCCCCACAGTTTCAGGCTTTAAGCCGATTAGGAAGCAGGAGACATCTCCCAGATGGAAACGAGGACTCGGGCTATGTCAGAATAGCCGGGGGGGCGAGGGTCCATCACATCCTCTTTGCTGCAACCCCCCGAGTCCTTCCATGAGGCCTTCCAAGTGGTCGCGTCTGGCTTAGGTTGCCCCTCCCATGAGGAGTCTTACCCGTCATTGACTGCCAACCAAGCTATGGGGCCAGAGATGGGTAAGGCAGAAGCAGTGCTCCTGCCAGGGAGATAAGCTTTGTCTCCTTAATAGGTCACATCCTTGTGACAGAACAGACCCAGATGAAGTGGGTCCCTTGGGCTCTTACACAGCCCACCATGGGGTGAGGGTTACAACTCCTGAAAGCAGGCTGAACGGTCCACAACATAAACTGAGAAGAACAACTAGAGAGCAAGACAGACCCAGACTGTACAACCTAGGGTTCCAGCATAGAGAAATAAAGCCTCAAAATTTCTGACTGAAAAAACCTGTGGGGTTTGAGGCAATGGGAGAAACTCCCAGCCTCACAAGTGAGTTACTTGGAGAGATCCACAGGGTCCTAGAATGTACACAAACCCACCCACCTGCAAATCAGCAACAGAAGGGTTCAATTTCTTCGTGGGAAGTGGAGGAAGTGACTGAAAGTGGGCAGAGTGCTGATGAAGTGTCATCAAGTGTCATTGTTCCCTCTCCACCGCTCCCCTCAACATAGAGCTCCAGAACACAGCAACATGGGTTGCCCTGCACTGGCAAATGCCTAAGGCTCCACCCCTTACTGTAACAGGCACACAAAGAAAAAAAAATATGGCCTAAATGAAAGAACATATCAAAGCTCCAGAAAAAATACAACTAAGCAATGAAGAGATAGCCAAACTATCAGATGCACGGTTCAAAACACTGGTAATCAAGATGCTCACAGACATGGTTGAGTATGGTTGCAAATAGAGGAAAAAATGAAGGCTATGAAAAGTAAAATAAAGGGAACGAACAATAAAGGGAAGAAAACCAGGACTCAAATCAACGGTTTGGACCAGAAGGAAGAAATAAGCATTCAAACAGAACAGAATGAAAAAACAAGAATTCAAAAAGTTGAGGTGAGGCTTAGGAACCGCTGGAACAACTTAAAACATTTCAACATACAAACCATAGGGGTACCAGAAGAAGAGGAAGTTCAAGAAATTGAAAACTTAGTTGAACAAATAATGAAAGAGAACTTCCCTAATCTGGCAAAGGAAATAGACTTCCAGGAAGTTCAGGAAACTCAGAGAGTTCCAAAGAAGTTGAGCCCAAGCAAGCACCCACCAAGACACATTGTAATTATATTAGCCAAAATTAAAGAGGAGAGAATCTCAAAAGCAGCAAGAGAAAAGTAGACAGTTACATACAAAGGAGTTCCCATAAACTAGTAGCTGATTTCTCAAAAGAAACCTTATAGGAAAGAAGGGGCTGGAGAGAAATATTCCAAGTCATGACAGGCAAGAGCTTACATCCAAGATTACTCTATCCAGCAAAGTTATTATTTAGAAAGGAAGGGCAGATAAAGTGCTTCCCAAATAAGGTCAAGTTAAGGGAGTTCATCATCACCAAACCCTTATTATATGAAATGTTAAAGGGACTTAGCTAAGAAAAAGAAGAAGATAAAAAATATGAACAGTAACATGACAACAAACTCACAACTATCAACAGCTCAACCTACAAAAAAGCGAAAACAACAACAACAACAAAAAAAAACAGAACAAAAATGAATCAAGCAAACAACTAGAACAGAAGTAGATTTATAGAAATAAAGATTACATGGAGGGTTATCAGTGGGGAGGGGAAGAAGGGAGAATGGGGGAAAAGGTACAGGGAAAAAGAAACGTAATAGGTGGGTACCAAATAGACAGGGGGAGGTTAGGAATATTATGGGAAATGGAGAAGCCAAAGAACATATATGTACAACCCATGGACATGCACTAAGGTGGGGGAATGATGGTGGGGGTGTACCAGGCTAAGGGAAATAAAGGGAAGAGAAAAAATTGGACAACCATAATAGCATAATAAATAAATATATTTAAAAATTAAAAAGAAAGAGAAAAAAGAAAAAAATTACACTTCAAATTTCAAAAGCTTGTAGAAAGGTGCATTTAGAAAGAAGGCCCCCAAACTCAGAATTAGGCGGACAAAATGTTTTATACTTGAAAGACCCATGCATGTGCAAAATTTAAAAACTTTGATTTTCCAAGTATTACTCTCTGTAAGATAGGCTTGGGGCAAATATTTTATAGAGCAGGTACCTGGGGCTATTTTATAGAGCAGGTACCTGGGGCGAAGAGTACCAAGGCTTTCCCCAATAGCATAACTTTGGTAAATAAATATCGGAATCACTATTCATTCAATTTAATTCCCTATGTAATAATGATAACAATAATAACTGTTACAATGGTAATGATAGTTAAAATTGTAGAGCATTTTCTATGTGTCAGGCATTATTTTCAGTGCTTCACTTTTATTAAAATGCTTAATTCCTACGACTAAATTATATATTATTAGGTAGGAAAGCAATTTTTTCTTATCAAAACCAAACAGAAATATTTGCGAGTAGTTTAAAAATGCACATAAGTAATATTTTAAAAATAACTATTTCCACATTCTGTATCAATTATTTACCTATTTTCTTAGCCTACAACCCATACATATTGACAGCTAGGAAATAATTAAAATTCAAACACACATATGAAAATGAACTTATATATTTAAAACTTTAGGAATTAGTATCAATATTAGACTTTTTTGTTTGAGTATAGCTCAAAATATAAGTAAAGATATTCACATGTTTAGCCAAGACTATAGTTAGGACAGACAGCTGGCTGATGAAAATGACTCAGTCCCCTCAAGTCTCTGATTATCAAATATGACCTAGTCTGTAGCACAGATCCTAACTCACTGGCCCAACCTATTGATTGTGAGTTACGGGCAATCATTGGTGTTTTCTAAAGCCAAAGATAGAGGAAACTGGTAGGATAAATAATTTCCTCTCAAATTTGTTTTTTTCTTTTTATTTAATGCACAACAGTAAAAATCATCAAGTTATTCGCTTAATTATCAACTTTACACAAAAGATTAAAATCTCAAAATACAAATTATTCGGGAAAATGGGGATGTGTAGCCAATGGGATTATAAACCATGTTAACGAAACACAGTCATTTGAAATAAGCCTTCAAACTTTACTAAATTTGTTGTGATCCCAAAGCTAACACTATAAAAGGAAATCTGGGGAGAAGAGATGGCTGGAGGGTGGTTGTTCCATGAGTAGAGAATTTCAGCTTTGCAACATGAAGTGAGTTCTGGAGATTGGTTGTAGTACAATTCAAATGTATTTAACACCACAGAACTATACACTAAATAAAGGTTAAGATGCTAAATTTTAGGATATGCGTATTTTACCAACATTTTTAAAGAGAAAAAAAGGAAAATATTGCCTTTTACCTGCATTGCTAGTGGGAGCTACCCTTTCCCAACTTGCAAGAGAAACGAATAAAGCAAAAGTGAAAGAGGAGGACAAAAGTGGTAAAATGAAAACAACATTTGTTGACCTACTGTTCACAACTTACCACAGTAGGTATTATTGGCCTCTTATTTTTATATATAAATTTAAAATCAAAACATTTGTCCAATCTAATGTAACTCATAAGTGTTATAATTGATATGCAAACAGTTCAGAGAGAATATAAGCTCTATCTCTTACGCTAGAGTAGTTTTCAAAACATCACAACAAATGTAATTCTACCAGACCAATAAAGGCTTATATCAAGTAGGTGCTCAAAAAGAAAATGATTATTACCTAGTTGAAAATTTAATGAACTTCAAATAGCATTCAAATAGCATGATCTTACACTAATTATAACTCTCATAAAGTTAAAATCTATCAAGAGCTTAGATATACAAGCAGCCTCCCTTTAGTCTTCAGGTTAGCAGTTTAATTCAGTTATCCCACACCAAGAGGTATAAACTACATCATCATAAATTCAAAACTTCAGTTTAGTGTTTAATAACTGAGACGATAAATTTAAAAGCAAAGATGAGTCTTTCCAGCGGAAACTGGTTTCATCTCAACATAAGGACATATAACATTGTAGATGAGAGCACAGACCATTGTGTTAACACTTGCAATAGGATAAAATGGGAAGAAAAATATCAAGGAGGGTGATGATGGAGATAGATGTATATATAGAGAGATAGTTATCTATCTGTTTTCTCTGTCTACATCCTATTACCACGTTCCCTATAGGAACTGAGTCAAAGCCTGGCCAGCTGGAGCGATGACGGGAGTTATGGCTATCCTCCAATGTTTTCCAAGGGGAGAACAGAGAACAACTGGGAAACTTTGAATCAGGCTAAAATTGCAAAGAAGAAGCCAGTCTTTATCCTGACTCAGAATGGAGCTAAGGAAACAGACATGTGACTGACGAAGTGAAGATTTATCTTACTCATGAAACTCAAGGTAGCCAGATTTTCTTAAAACAGTGATTTCTGACTGCACTATACCTGAATAACCATGGGCTGAACTTTAAGAGCAGTAGTTTTCAGTTGGGTGACATAAATGTTTTTGTAATATGTAATTTTAGTCATGGGTTACTGACAATGATATTTGCAAATTATACCATTCAAAAATTCAAGTCCACAAATATCTAACTTGATTGACAAGGGCGTAGGTGTATACAGAGTTCAGTTGTGTGTGGCCCAGAGGCACACATTAGAGAGTGTAATGTACATAAACCTCAAGGAGAAGTGTTCTAAAACTTTTATATCCAAGACATAGTCAGGAAGAATGACCTAGAAGCTGTGATGCCACACATTTTTTTCACATCCTAGTGAAAGAAGAACTTGATAACAGTGAAATTTTACTTACAAGAAACTTGCTTTAGCCATTGTGTTGCAAGTAATTTCTATTTGAAATTCGACGTATTCATGTTATTATTATATTATATGAATAACATATACTATGAAATATACTAATCACATATGATACTAATTATGAGATATATACACTAATTATTAAACTGTAGATCAAAAATACTGGTGATGTGAATATTTATACACGGATTTAATAAAACTAAAGTTAAACTAACAGTAGTTAAAGTTAGAAACCAAGACTACCAGCAATAATATCACAGTTTTAAATAAAATTGAGTGTAAATTTATATAATGTCCTTAAAATTTAACCTAGCCCTTGAATCTACATTGGAAATGAGTTCTGGAAAAGGGGCGGAAGTGTATATTTAGAAATGTGTGTATGTGCAGATTTATTTTTAAAATATAGAAAAAATACATTGCTATATATAGATTTATAGTAGAATATAGAATATCTCATTATTAATAGCCTAACAATAACAAATGCAATTATTTGTCTTGGTTAAGGTTCCAGGAAGAAACATGAAACATTCAATACAGATGGTGAAAGAGAATGTGCTAAAGGGACTTTTTTATGAAGCTGGAAGATGGCTCGGGAAAGTAAAGTACTATGTACTATGTACTATGTACTATAAAGTAAAGTACTATGAAGTAGTGCCTTAGCACTAGCAACAGCAGGAATCTACTGCCACTTTTGAACCTGAAGGGGCCTGGGAGGAGCAGATAACTGGACTCATCAGGGCCTATAGATATAGAAGAGGGAATAACTCAAAAGAAGTTGCAGACATTGGTAGTGAAAATAACAGAAACAATCTGTGCCAAATTGCTGCCTTGCAAGAAGGGAGCCAAGGGAAAGCACATCTTTACCCTACATTTGACTGGCGCTTCCCAATGAGCAGCCAAAAGTCAAAAGGAGCCTTACTGAAACAGTCCATGGGGCTCAGCTCCTTAGGCACAAAGCCGAGTGGAGAAGGGCAGATTATGAATCTGGAGAGGAAAAAAAGAATGTTCAGCATATATTTATACAGTGATTTTCTTGGTGACAAAATAGTGCCAGGTGTTAGACCAGTAGAGTCAGACCAAATCTTGGTTCAGCAAACTCAGTATTTAAGTTCTGGCTGAGAAAGAATTCAGACCTAAGACAAAAACTGTAAGAGAAATATTATTTAGAAATTCACAAAGGTAAAAGAAGTGAGCCATAGAAGAAATGGACTCAGGAAAAAAGTTACAGAGGCAAAAGAAGGGCTCTTGGAGCTTAGAAGAAAGAAAGAGGCTAAGCTCTTGGAGTAAAGGGAGCAGGGTAAAGCACAGATGTTCTTAGGTCACTATTTAAAACAGCCAAATGCTAGAAACAGCCTATGTGCCCATCAGTGAATGAGTGGATCAAAAAACTGTGGTACATTTACACAACAGAAAGAGGGAACTCCTACCTTTTGTGACAGCAGGGATGGAACTGGAGAATGCTATGCTAAGTGAAATAAGCCAGGCAGTGAAAGACAAATTCCACATGACCTCACCTATAAGAGGAATCTACTGAACAAAATAAACTAATGAGCAAAATAGAATCAGAATCATAGAAATATGGAACAGATTGACAGCAACTAAAGGAGAGTAGGGAGGGAAATAATGGTGGAAAGAAGGGGAAGGGACTGGTCAAAGAACATGTACAAATGACACATGGCCAACAGTGTAAGGACTGACTGTGGGGGTGGGGGTGGGCTGGGTGGAGGAGGACAAAGGAGGAAAATTGGCACAACTATAATAAAATAATGATAAATATTTTTTTTAAAAGATCTTAACTGGATACCCCATCCTGAGGGCCTTTATCTGGAGGTCTCAGGGGAGGATCACAATAGAATATTCATCAGCTTTTCAGGTGTGTGTCCTAGTGTCATGATCTTCACTGATTGGTCAGCTCCAGGGCAGGGGGTCATTAGTCAATGCAGCTGGTCCTGATATCAGTCAGGCATGACTTAGTCTGTTTTTGCTGCTTTTCTGGGCCTGGAGCTAAAACACAGCTGAAGCCTACATGTCATCTTCAGGGTTAATACTTAAGGGCTCATGCAAGGGCTTATAGTTGTGCCTGTTGCTAGGCACCCAGGGCTCTCCTCCCTGGCGACCCTCTGCACCTGCCCTATTGTTTCTACTCTACTCATACCTATCTAACTGCCTACCTAACACAAATCTATTTAACTCAAAGAGGTTTTAAATGTAAATAGAAATAGAGAAATTTGAAGTTCAAGATATTTAGAGTTTCTCAACACTGCCCATTTGTAAGTGTGTGAACAAAAAAGAGGTGCATACAAGTTCAGAAACTGAAAATAACCTCACTAGGTAATCTGATCATAAACTCCCAACTGAGGAGGTCATGATGGTTTGTCACAACTTGGGCCTATAACTTTTTTAGTAAAATATTTTCAAGTGAGCATTGTCCATTGTTCTTGTATATCTAGTTACACACACTTTGAAATGCCAAAAGTAATTATCTTTTCCAGACCATCCTCAAGGGAGCATATAATCTTGTTAACTATCCTCTACCTTGTTTTCTACCTTTATGCAGTCTTTCTTACCTTCCTTCGATTCCAAATATATAAAAGAAACTTTAATACTGTAATTCTCCAGAGCATTTGTGATCTTGTCACCCAGCATGTCATCAGTTTGGCTCAAATAAACTCATAATAATTCCTCATAGGTTTAGATGTTTCTTACATCAACATGTGTAACAGAGCCAATAATTAAACTGTCTTCTAATTCCACACTATTTTTCAGGCTACTTGGAAAAATATAGATATAAGAACATTTAAATAGCTTAGAGAGATGTTTTGGAACACTTTCCCTTCTTTCATGTCAGGTCTTGAAAATATTCATGTAGAACTGGAGTACATAATGAAGACACAGAGTTCAAATAAACTTTTACTAGTCATGACCATTTGTTCCAATGTCTTAGAAGAAACATGCAGAAATCTTTTAAGAGACCCATTAGCAAAATAACTATTGGAGCACACAGAAAAGAACACAGCAAGAAATCTAAGACCCTAAGACCCTTCCAAAAGGAAGAAGTTGTATCGGAATGGTAAAACCCACATTTTGTCATGTTAATGAGAAATAACTGAAGAAATTTACAGGAGATCTTAAAACCTGAGAATGCTCTCTGTTTCTGCACAGTGAGAATTCTGGCTATCCTCTTGTGCTCTTATAAGGTTTAGAATGCTTTTGATTCAAAAGAAGTCACACCATCTAAGGAAAGAAGTCCAAATTAATACATCAATATTTATCAAAATAGTAGGTACCGTTAAAATTAGGTTGTGCTGCATAACCTTTTAGAATAACATTGGGAGAAAAAAATGGTAACACCAGAAAGATAACAGGGTTCAAATAAAACAAATTCCTCAAAAAGTTCTGATTTATTTTGATAGAGCATAGTATGCATGATGTATAATGTTTTGAGATGTGCATTTGAGGCACAGCATGAGAAAGAAAATTTAGGCACATTGACAAAGTTCAAGAGCTTGAATGATAAGCCTAACCCCACTCATAAATAATAGGTAATGAGAATTACCCCCCTTGTCATATATTCTAGAACTGAATACTGTGAATAAATCTCTTTGGGGACAGTTCTGCAAGCATGTGCAACCTTAGAAACACTGAAGTAAGCTGCACGCCATAAAAGTGCTGTATCACTCATACAATTTGTAATAAATCTTTTGTGTTCTATCCTCACAATAATTTATCTGAAAGAGAAGCAAACACGTTCCAAGTTTCTAAGCCTAGCTATTGAATCAATTCATGACCTGGACTAAAAAAAATGGGCCATTCTTCACTCCTAGAATCATGAATATTTTAATATCTGAATAAAGTTAAAGCAACTCAACTTCATGGAGATGCCACCAGGAGAAAAACATCTGCATCTATAAGCCCAGAATTCCACCAATTCAATAAAAATGTATGTTTAAACAAGTCCCCAGAATTGAATTAGACTTCCTTGGCATACAGGATCAGAATTGGATATGTAAAAAGATATATGAATAATCCTAAATAAAACAATGACTTTTAGAAACTTTGGATCTTATTCCAACCACAACTATTTGACAATACAACAAAAGGAAATTGGAGAGTGGTTGACAATTTTTCTATGGTTTCCAACAATTTTGTCACTTTGTTTGTACCAAAATCTGAAAACATAAAGGAAACAAAACATCCACACAAGACTAACAAGAATGATGTGTGCAATACTTTAATAAAATATTGCTTACATCAATAGAGTTGGTCAATGGGATAAATGTGTAATCAAATCTAACCTAAGCTGAAACCTTGAGTGGGTATTCTTCATTTCTGACAAATAGAACTGACAAATCCTTGGCACCACCAGCATCAGAAGCTCAGTAATTTTTGTTCAGGCTAAGGTGGAGATGTAGACAGAAATAATTTGCTTCCTTGCACAACCAAAAGAAGGATTACAACCAATCTAAAAAAAAGAACAACCAGAACAGACAGAAAATCATTTGCATGGAATGCCTACAACCAAGGAGTTAAAGAAACATTCATCCAGACTGTAGGAGGGGTGGAGATAACCAGCTGGGACAGAGAGGACAAGTGGCAAGGCAAGGCAGTGGACCCTGCAACAATCTCACATTCATGTGCAGATAAGCCTGGAGTAACACCGAGGGTGAGAGACAGACTGCACATCCAGGGTTTCAGCACAGGAAACTAAAGACTCAAACTCCAGCCTGTAAAAAATCTGTGGGGGTTGTGGTGATGGGAGAAACTCACAGTCTCATGGAGAGACTGTTGGAGAGTCCCATGGGGTCCTAAAATGTACGCAAACCCACCCACCCACCTGCAAATCAGTACCTGAAAGGGCAAAATACTCTTGTGGGAAGCAAGGGAAGAAACAGAAAGTGAGAGAAGAGCTGAACAAGCAGTATTGTCAGACCCCTCCCTCACATACAGCACAATGCAGCAAAGAGTGTTGCCTTGCCCTGGGGAATACCTAAGGCTCCATGCCTTACTACATAACAAGTGCACTGAGAAAAAGAAATATGGCCCAAATGAACGAACAGATCAAAACCGCAGAAAAAGAACTAAGTGTTGAGGAAATAGACAACCTATCTGATGCAGGTTTCAAAACAGTGGTAATCAGGATACTCACAGAATTGATTGAATTCAGTCGCAAAATGAAGGAAAAAATGAAGGCTACACAAAGTGAAATAAAGGAAAATATATAGGGAACCAACAGTGCAGGGAAGGAAACTGGGACTCAAATCAACAATTTAGACCAGAAGGAAGAAATAAACATCCAACTAGAACAGAATGAAGAAACAAGAATTCAAGAAAATGAGGAGAGGCTTAGGAACCTCCAGGACATCTTTAAAATTTCCAAAATCTGAATCATAGGGGTGCCAGAAGAAGAGGAAGAGCAAGAAATTGAAAACTTAGTTGAACAAATAATGAAGGAGAACTTCCCTAATCTGGCAAAAGAAATAGACTTCCAGGAAGTTCAGGAAGCTCAGAGAGTCCCAAAGAAGTTGGACCCAAGCAAGCACGCACCAAGACACATTGTAGTTGCATTAGCCAAGATTAAACAGAAGGAGGGAATCTTAAAAGCAGCTAGAGAAAAGGAGACAGTTACCTACAAAGGAGTTACCATTAGACTTTCAGCTAAAAGTCTAATTTCTCAAAAGGAAACCTTACAGGCAAGAAGGGGCTGGAAGGAAGTATTCCAAGTCATGAAAGGCAAGGGCCTACATCCAAGATTACTCTATCCAGCTAAGTTATTTAGAAAGGGAGGGCAGTTAAAGTGCTTCCCAGATAAGGTCAAGTTAAAGGAGCTCATCATCTAAGCCCTTATTATATGAAATGTTAAAGGGACTTAGCTAAGAAAAAAGAAGATGATCAAAACTATGAACAATAAAATGACAACAAACTCACAACTATCAACAAGTAGACTTAAAAAACAAAAACAAAAATGAGCTAAGAAAACGAGTAGAATGTGAACAGAATTACAGAAATGAAGATCACATGGAGGGTCATCAGTAGGGTGGAGAAGGTGAGAATGTGGGGAAAGGTATGGAGAATAAGAAGCATAATAGGTAAGCACAAAATAGATGAGGGGAGGTTAAGAATAGTATAGGAAACGGAGAAGCCAAAGAATTTACATATACAATCCATGGACATGAACTAAAGTGGGAGGTGGTGGTGCTGGAGGGTAGGGGTGGGTACAGGGAGGAGGGAGATAAGTGGGAGAAGAAATTGGGGCAACTGTAATAGCATAATAAATAAAATATACTTAGAAAAAAGAAAAAGAAGCTCAGTGATTAAGCTAGTCCTCTGACTCAGTACTTTTCAACCCGTGCTGCAAGAACCTCTAACTCAGTGGTTCTCAACACTGGCTGTGTTAAGAAACAAAACTCAACTGAGTAAATATGAAGATCTAATTGGCTTCATTAAGGACTCATGAATTATGAATCCCCAGCATCCCATCTAGCAAGTAGAAGGGCATTCCAGGGGTTGTGCAAAAGGGAGTGATTTGATAGGAAGAAGGCTGGGGCAAAGGAGCTATTAGGGAAAGAAAAGGATTATTTGGGAGGGCGCTGGAACAATTTTCTCTGGGGGATGAGGAGGAGAAGGTCTTTATCATGCAGATTGCCTTGACACTTCTTACTATTGGAGATGGAGAGAGCCCAAGTTAGTTGTGGCTTGACCAAAAAATTCCACACTGGTGAAGGTTAAGATTACATTTCTGGGAAAGGTTAAAATTAATTAGATCAGGTATTCAATCTAGGTTTGGTATCATGGGCTTTTAGCATGAGTGACTCCATTTGGGCCTGTGTGTTTTCTCTTTAAAAGCTGCATATTAGAATTACCTAGGGGAGCTTGAACCAGAATTTATGAAGGTGGAAACTGGCTATCAGCATTTTTTTAAAGTCCCCTGCATGATCCTAATATACAGTTAAGATTGAGGACTCTAAGCAAAGATATTGAAATATGAATGTGTGTTTATTTTCAATACTTTCATGACTTGAAAATCTTTGCTCATTACATACTAGGGTGAGGTGAGGTAGTGTTACAGAACCCCACCTGTGCTGTTCTAGAACAGCTGCAGGGTTCGATTGCTCACCACCAAGAAGCATGACTCCCAATGCCAGGGCTTGGGGAAAAAAGGAATGCAGTTGTTTATTTAAACCTTTCATATTTAAAGGTTATACAGGTTCAGAATAATGGTAGACTTCTGCTGTTAAATCCCACTCCCTTTAAAACACCCCAAAATACATAATCTTTCCCCCTTTGCCAACCCAGGCCAGTTTCAGAATATGCCAGTCATAGGTACCATCTTTCAAAAGAGCAGAAATCTGTGCCTCAGCATTCCTGTTCACAGTTCAACATTCCAGGTACATCCCATTAATTTGTGTTTGATTAGATATGCCCCCCACATGGTTCCATCTACTTTGGTGCTCTATTCTCTCCAGGCAGGTTTCCCAGTGGAAACTCTTTCTTACTCTAGCTCGTAATTCAAAACTGCAGGGCAACTCCTTACTCCAAAACTTGCAGCGCCTCCTTACACCAGACCTCATGGAGGGCCATTGGGGGACAGGGGGGCTTCTATACACTTTCAAACCACATGGCTGCCTCTCGGGGCTACTACTCTGCTCTCCCTGCCTTTATGGTGGACAAACCCCTATTGTAAATGCTGACCTGGAGTTCCCTATGTGATCTTATATTTGGCACTCTATGTTCTGAAAGCCATGTAGACCTTTTACCCAAGCAGCAGCGCACTTCCTTTCAAGAAGGATACAGCTATCTACTTCCCATTGGTATGAAAAATATTGAGCTGTATTATCCACTCTCCCTTCACCCAACCAAGGGCTGTGGGGAATATCTCCTATATTTTGTGAACCCCTTGCTCTGCACTCCATTTCATTAGCATAAACATCTCTTTTTCAAAACAGAGGTGACAATGGTAATGGGAAAAAAATAAAGATTAAATTAAGAAAAAACAGAGGTAAAATGAGTCACCTATATTACCTTAGTATCCACATTGTTTCCACAAGTTTACTTTCTATACTCTTTGCCCCTTAATCTTTGAGACTCTTTTCAATTTTTCCTATGTTCAACTGCCTATGCTTTAATTCTTACACAAGCATTAATTATAACTAAAAATAAGTGGACTTAATTATGCAATAACATATATTCAATATCAATTATGTGATAGATAATAAAGATTTAAACAGATATAAATTTTTTTCTTGTCCTTGAAGTCTCTCCATTTGGAGCCACAAGATGAATACAGTGAATGTGCATACAATAGTAACAGTGCCAATGATTTTTTTAAATATATTTTATTGATTATGTTATTACAGTTGCCCCAATTTTTTCTCCCATTTATCTCCCTCCTCCCTGTACCCACCCCTACCCTCCAGCACCACCACCTCCCACTTTAGTTCATGTCCATGGGTTGTATATGTAAATTCTTTGGCTTCTCCGTTTCCTATACGATTCTTAACCTCCTCCCGTCTATTTTGTGCTTACCTATTAATGCTTCTTATTCTCCATACCTTTCCCCACATTCTCACCTTCTCCACCCTACTGATGACCCTCCATGTGATCTTCATTTCTGTAATTCTGTTCACATTCTACTCGTTTTCTTAGCTCATTTTTGTTTTTGTTTTTTAAGTCTACTTGTTGATAGTTGTGAGTTTGTTGTCATTTTATTGTTCATAGTTTTGATCATCTTCTTTTTTCTTAGCTAAGTCCCTTTAACATTTCATATAATAAGGGCTTAGATGATGAACTCCTTTAACTTGACCTTATCTGGGAAGCACTTTAACTGCCCTCCCTTTCTAAATAACTTAGCTGGATAGAGTAATCTTGGATGTAGGCCCTTGCCTTTCATGACTTGGAATACTTCCTTCCAGCCCCTTCTTGCCTGTAAGGTTTCCTTTTGAGAAATTAGACTTTTAGCTGAAAGTCTAATGGTAACTCCTTTGTAGGTAACTGTCTCCTTTTCTCTAGCTGCTTTTAAGATTCCCTCCTTCTGTTTAATCTTGGCTAATGCAACTACAATGTGTCTTGGTGTGTGCTTGCTTGGGTCCAACTTCTTTGGGACTCTCTGAGCTTCCTGAACTTCCTGGAAGTCTATTTCTTTTGCCAGATTAGGGAAGTTCTCCTTCATTATTTGTTCAACTAAGTTTTCAATTTCTTGCTCTTCCTCTTCTTATGGAACCCCTAAGATTCGGACTTTGGAACATTTAAAGATGTCCTGGAGGTTCTTAAGCCTCTCCTCATTTTCTTGAATTCTCGTTTCTTCATTCCTTTCTGGTCAGATGTTTATTTCTTCCTTCTGGTACAAACCGTCGATGTGGGTCCTGGTTTCCTTCTCATCACTGTTAGTTCCCTGTAGATTTCTGTTTATTTCTCATAATGCAGCCTTCATTACTGTTTGGGTATTTTTTATGCTGTTGAAGTACCCAGTAAGTTCCTGGATCATCCTGATTACCAGTGTTTTGAACTGTGCATCTGATAGGTTGGCTATCTCTTTGTCCCTTAGTTGTATTTTTTCTTGAGCTTTTAACTGTTCTTCCATTTTGATCATTATTTTTTGTCTTGGCTTGCCTGTTATGTGTAAGAGTCAGAGCCTTAGGTGTTTAGCAGGGTGGGGCAACCCATGTCACTGCCTTGTGATGCTGTATCTGGGGGAGGGGTCCGAGAGGGAACAGTGCCACTTGCTCCTCTCTCTGCTGGTTTTCAGTCACTTCCCAAGCTACCCACAATCAAATTGGGGCATTCTGGTGCTGATTTCTGGTTGGGTGGATTTTTGTAAGTTCTAGGACCCTGTGGGTCTCTCCAACTAACTCTCCTGTAAAACTGGGAGTTTCTCCCCCTGCTAGCTCAACCCCTACAGGTGTTTTCAGTCAGAAGTTTTGAGGCTTTATTTCCCCACGCTGGAACTCTTGGTTGTGTGGTCTGTCTCTCTCCCCAGTTGTTCCTCCAGTTTATCTGCACACAAATGAGGGACCGCCCAGTCTGCAAGCCACTGCCTCATCTGGTCCTCCAGCTGTTGCCTCCCCACAAGTCCTCTCCACCTGGGTGCCCATCTCCACCCCTCCTACTGGTGTGAATGAATGTTTCTTCTTTAACTCCTCAGTTGTCAGACTTCCATACAGTTCAATTTTCTGTTAGCTTTATTTTTGTTTTTAAATATGCTGTTGTCCTTCTTTCCATTGTGTGAGGAGGCACAGTGTATCTACCTACACCTCCATCTTGGCCGGAGGTCTCTTGGATCTGCCACCCAATGTTGTTTTAAATATAAATATTAGAATTTTCAAAACAGAAAATAGACAAATTAGATGATTAGAGTTGACTTAGTATAGCAGGTGTAATGTGGACTTTGGGGGTAAGATGAGACTCTTATGAGTTAAAATTGAAAAGCATTTTAATCACAAAATTAATGCAAAAATATCAGTGAGAAATTAGTATCTCATGGCAGTCATTTTCCAACAAAATATGCAGACCATTTCTGAAGGATTATAAAATTTGTTGAAAAGAAAATAAAGAAAACAGGTGATTTGGAGAAGTAAGGTAGCTGTAAATTATAAAGAGCCTTGAGTAACAGAATGGAAAACAATACAAAAGAGACAAAGATGGGTTTTACTATTATCATAGTTCCAGCGTGATCAAAAGGGATTCACAGTTTTAATATGCAAATGAAATGGATAATTTAAAACATGATTTTGACAACATACCTGGTTCAAGTACATATGTAATTTTGTCCCTATTAAAAAAAAAAAAAAAAAAACACTAGCTTGACTATTTCATTTTACACTATTTTGTATCAACTATAAGTCCAGGAATTATTGCAAATATGTAAGGTAATAAAGGCAGGAAAAGTTATTATACACATGCTAGCCAGGAGAAAAATTAAAGAAAAAGCACTGTATTGCAGATTAACAAAATTAACTTCCTTTCTAAACAATCTCACAAATAATGCTTAAAGAATATTATATTATTCATTTTGCTAAGAATGTATAAGAAAAGAGCTTTTAAATATTTACTAATATACCACTACTTTCAAGCAAATTTTTAAAGTTTTATAACAAGTCTTATCATTTCTATCGACATACTGTTCAGTTATAAGTCCAGTGTTTTGTAAAGGTCAAAAGGATTTCTAGGGGGAAATGAAGATAGATTTGATCTGGTAAACAATTATTCAAAGGAAAATTAAATTAGAGGATATTCTGGAAAGAAACCAATATGACCTAGCAATGCACAAAAGGATATGGATAAAAAGGTTTCATGTATCCTTTGAGATCAGTTACATTGCTATTCTGAAATATAAAATATTATAATTGTGTTAGCATAGTCATCAATGACAGACAATACAGAATACTGTGATTCTCAAGCAAGCATTCATGTTTCAGCCTGAACAAATAGACTGTCTGAATTTTTAGTTGTTTATATTAGAGGGTGTTTCATACTGATGAGAAAAGAATGGATTTAATTTCTTTTAACAATGAAAAAAAATGTAGTTACTAATGATAAAATTCCAAGCCTCAAGACAAAGAGTTGAGCACCGGCTAAAGCCTTCTTTAGAAATGGGCGGTGATTTCATTTTCATATGTTAGTTCTTTCAAATATTATTATTTTATAATAAAATGTAAATTACATTGCTCTGGGAATTTAAAATTTATAATTTTGAATATGAGTTCCAATTGGCAAACCTATTTAGAAAAAATAACACTGAGTAACAGGGGAGATTGATTAAAAGATACTATGTGTACAAGCCTACATTTTTATTTATCATTGAGTACTTAATAGTAGTGTGGTTACTTTAAAGAAGGTTAGAGGAAATAGGTAGGAACAATAGGGAATATAAGGTGGGGAGTATAAAACATAGCCCAGTGCTGATCATCACAAGGGAAAGTCTACTGTTATACCAAAACCCCCTGATAATCAACTCAGATTCCTGGATGGCACAGAGGACACAAAATGGTGCAAACAAAAACTAATTGAGTACCTTGATTTGTGAATGTCACTTTGTTAATATTCAGAGTTGACGCTTGGTCTGCAATGTCAGAGTGGATGTTATCTTTGTACAGTTCATCTAAATGTACCAATTTATTTTTTTATAACATGAAATGTAATACTTTAACCATTTCAAATGTGCAATTTGGTGATATCAAGTACATTCACAGTGCTGTGCTATCATCACTATTCATCTCCAGAACTTCTCCATCACCCCAAAGGGAAACTCTGCAGCCTCTGAACAACTCCACATTTCCCCCAGTACCCTTTATCCTACTTTCTGTCCCTGTGAATTTGCTTATTTTAGGTATGTCAGGTAAGTGATATTATATGACACGTGTCTCTTTTTCTGGTTGATTTCACTTAATATATTTTCAAGGTTCATCCATGTTCTATAGCATGTATCAGAATTCTATTTCACTTGCTGTTCCCATAATACTCCACTGCTCATCTTATATACAGGGTCCTACCCCTTCTCTTCAGTTCAGAATGGCACATAAGCCTCAATTGCCTAACTGACTGCAGGCCTTCATATTCTTAAACTTTTCTCCTGTTAACCTCTTATGTTAATTTGATTATTAGACCAGCCAAAGAGCCTAAAAGGAATATGTTTCCTCCCCAACAATCTCAAAGAATCGAAAGCAGGGACTTAGACTTTCATTCGCCATGCATGTAGCAGCATTATTCACAACAGCCAAAGAGTGAGAAACAACCCAAATGTACAACAGATGAATGAATAACTATACCATTTTCTATTCAAATAACCCATTCCCTCAGATTGTCTATTTTATTTTCTAGTACAAATTGTTACCCTGGGCCAGTGTGTCTTCCTACATCATGTATAACCTAGTGGCTTTTCCTTATTCTTCTAGGTGAGTGCATCCAATCTGCAGGAGTGAAGACTGTGTACTGTGGAGGAGTAAAGATGTGCACTAATCCTTAGAATATTTTCTATGGTGCACATCCTTTTTGGGTCTTGTACAACTGTGGTTAGTTTTCTCTTTTCTCAGGTATGTTCGAGAGATCACATTCAAATTTCTTTCATCAAGCCTTAGGTTCTGTATTAAAGCAGTGAATACCCAACACAATTTATCTTTTTAAAAATATAAGCTTGTGTGTTTATTTTATTTTCCCCTGGTCTTTCTAACTGTAGCAACACTAGGTGCTATAGATAAACTGGAGGCCTTGTATATCTACAAGTACATTGTTAGTTGTGAAACCTTCATTCCAGAATTGGTGAAGCTATCTTTGAACAAGTTGTATTCCATTGTAAGTCAGAAGTCAGCAAACTTTTTGTAATGGGCCATATATTAAATATTTTAATCTCTCCAAGCCACACAGGTCTCTGTCTCATATTCTTGTTTCCTTTAACAATACTTTAAAAGATGACATATTCTTAGCATGCAGTCATTACGGAAGTAAATAGTCAGATGAGTTTGGCCTGTAAATTCCATGTTATTAAAGCAAACTTAACACAATTTTTTTACCTTGAGATTATGTGAGAATTGAATAAGGTATATAAAAAGCTTAGATCCAGGTAAGTGCTTAAAAAAGTATTGGCTACCATTAATGATAATTTTATTATTAAGATGCATAGAAGTCCTAAAGTCAATTATAAATGAATAATGTACTTATCAACATTTAAAGTATTTAAATGTTGATAGACACACTTATAAAAGATATTCTAAAAAGGAATTAGAGACACTAAAAATTGCATCTTTGACCATAAGTAAGATGCAGATTAAAACCATGAGATACCAACCACTTCACTCCCACTAGGTTGATATAGTTAAAAATTTAATAACTGATAATAAAAAGTTTTGAGGAACATATACACTATAAGAAGAAGAGAAAATTAGATCCCAAGTAACCAGAAGAAAGAAAATAATAAAGATCAGAATAAAAAATAAATAAAATAGATAAGAGAAAATTAATAAAGAAAAGAAATTAAATCAAAAATGGGTTTGCGAATGTAAAAAAATCAATAAACCTCTACCTAAAATAATCAAGAAAATAAAAAGACATGAATTTTAAATACAGTAATGAAAAAATGTGACATCATAGAAGGTTCTAGATATTAAAAAGATAATAAGACTGTTATAAACAACCTCATGCCAATAATTTCAACACCATTGATAAAATGAACAAATTCATTAAAATACTAAAACTACCAAAGCTTTCCCAAGAAGAAATAAATTTACTAAATAACCCTATGTCTGTTTAAAATTTTTGGATTTGTACTTAAAAACTTCAAAAAAAAAAAAAAACATTTTGGCCTGCATGGCCTCAGTGATAAATTCAAGCTAATGTTTAAGAAAAAAAAAAATCAATTCTATACAAACTCTCTGAAAACCGAAGAGAATAGAATAATTCCCAATTCATTTTATGAGGCAAAACTTATCCTGATACCAAAAGCAGATAAAAATATTACAAGTAAAGAAAAGTATGGACAATATCCATAAACAAATATTCAATTATTCTAAATAAAATTTAGCAAAAGAAACCAACAATATACAGCATATAATTCATCATATTAAACAAAAAAAGAAAATCATATAATATTCTCAGTAGATGTAGAAATATATATCATTATTCAACATCTATTACTGATGAAAAAATTTTTAGGGAACAGGCAGTAGATATCTATAAAAACCCAGATCTATCATTGTACTTAATCAAGGAAATTGAATCGCTTTCCCTTTAAGATCAGGAACAAAATAAGCGTAGCCCTCTCCCACTCATATTCAATATTATACTGAACATGCTAGCTGGTGCAATGAAGCAAGAAAAAATTTCAAGTTGCAAGGAAAGAATTAACACTGCTTTTATTCACAAACAACATTACTACCTATGTAGAAAATCCAATGGAATCTACAAAAAAGCCCCTAAAACTAATCAATAAATATTACAAAGTCAATTACATTTCTGTTACTAGAAATGACAAGTAGAAGTGATAATTATTAAAATGCCATTAAAATAGTATACAAATAAAATAATTAGAAATAAATCTGTCACGTGAAAATTATAAAATTTTGCTTAGAAAAAATTGGAAGATCAAAAACATGTAGAAATATCATGAATCCATGCATTAGAAGACTTAGTATTGTTTAGATGTCCATTCTATCTATAGCTTTAATGCTATCTCAATCAACATACCAGTAATTTTGTAGAAATTGACAAGCTTATTATAACACTTATATGAAAATACAAAAGATCTAGAACAACCAAAACAACTTTCAAACAGAAAAAGTTAGAAGACTTTGACTAATTTCAACAATTATTTCAAAGCTCCAAAGATCAAAACAATGTGGTGGCATCAAAACCAAATAGATCAATGGAACATTAGAGTCTAGAAATAGACATATGTATATAGTCAATTGATTTTTGCCAAAGTGGAAAGTACAAAGTGTTGAAATATTTATCTTTTCAACAAATGCCAATGGAACAACTTGATATTTATCTTGTAAAATAATAGCTTTGGTGTATAACTTACAAAATACAGAAAAATTACCAGAGAGCAGTTCATCATCTAAATGCAAAATCTAAAATTTCTATAATTTCTAGAACTTAGGAGAAAAAGACTTTGTGACATTGAGTTAGTCAAAACCTTCTTAAATATGACTCCTAACCCATGACCCATTAAAAAGTTATAAACTAGACCTAAAAATACTTAATAACATATGCACTTTCAAGAATACTATTAAAAATAAAGACAAGACAGTTTGAAATTATTTGTAAATCATATATCTGGTAAAAGGTTTTTCAAACCTAACTCATGCAATGAATCAATACAATCTTAAAAACTGATGACAAATTGATATTTAGCTTAGAAATCTTAGACTAATTTTGTAAATAAATTTGGATTTCATCTGGCAAAGATGGAGGTATAGGTGGATATGATTCAGTTCCTTGCACAACCAAAAGAAGGATAACAATCAATTTTAAAAAACAACCAGAACTTCTAGAAAATTGAACTGTATGGAAGTCCAACAAGCAAGGAATTAAAGAAGAAACAGTCACCAAAACTGGTAGGAGGGGCAGAGACCTGAAGCTGCAGTGGAGAAAATGCATGGTAAGGCAGCAGCTGGAGGATCAGGTGTTCCCACATTGTGTGTGGATAAACCAGGATGAACAACTGGAGAGTGAGGGTTCCAGTGTGGGAAAACAAAGCTTCAAAACCTCTGGCTATAAAAATCTGTGCCGACTGCAGCAGTGAGAGAAACTCCCACTCTCACAGGACAATCTGTTGGAGAGGCAATGGGATCATAGAACTTACAACAAGCCCACCCACCTGGGAATCAGCACCAGAAGGGCCCAATTTACTTTTGGGTAGTGGGGGAAGTTACTGAAAGCTGGCCAAGAGCCTAGCAAGCAGCATTGTTCCTTCTCAGACCCCTCCCCCACATGCAGCACCACAACACAGCAAAGTGGCTTGCCCTGCCCTAGTGAATATGTAAGGCTCTGCCTCTTACTATGTAACAGGTATGCTGAGACAAAGAAATATGGCCAAAATGAAAGAACAGCTAAAAACTTCAGAAAAAGAACTAAGCAAGGGAGGAAATAGCCAATCTATCAGATGCAGAGTTCAAACCACTGGTAATCAGGATGCTCACAAAAATGATTCTGTATGGATGCAAAATAGAGGAAGAAATGAAGGATATACAAAGTGATATAAAGAAAAATATACAGGGAACCAACAGTGAAGGGAAGGAAACTGAGACTCAAATAAATGATTTGGACCAGAAGGAAGAAATAAACATTCAACCAGAACAGAATGAAGACACAAGAATTCAAAAAAATGAGGAGAGGCTTAGGAACCTCTGGGACAACTTCAAAGCCTCCAATATCTGAGTCATAAGAGTGACAGAAGAAGAGAAAGAGTAAGAAATTAAAAACTTACTTGAACAAATAATGAAAGAAAACTTCCCCAGTCTGGGGATGGAAATAGACAAGTCCAGGAGGTTCAGAGAGTCCCAAAGAAATTGGACTCAAAGAGGAACTATACACCAAGGCACATCATAGTTAAATTACCCAAGATTAAAGATAAGGAGAGAATCTTAAAAGTAGCAAGACAAAAGGAGACAATTGACTACATAGGAGTTTCCATGAAACTATCAGCTGATTTCTTAAAAGAATCCAGCTAGAAGGCAGGAAGGAGCTGAAAGGAAGTTCTGAAAGTCATGAAAGGCGAGGACCTATACCCAAGATTACTCTATCCAGCAAAGTTATCATTAGAATGGAAGGGCAGCTACAGTGCTTCCCAAATAAGGTTAAGTTAAAGGAGTTCATCATCACCAAGCCCTTATTATATGAAATGTTAAAGGGACTTACCTAAGAAAAAGAAGATGATCAAAACTGAACAATAAAATGACACCAAACTCACAACTATCAACAACTGAACCAAAAAAAGAAAAAAAAAAAAAACAATCTAAGCAAACAACGAGAACAGGAACAGAATCACAGAAATGGAGATCACATGGGGGACATCAGCAGGGAGGGGGCTGGCAGGAGAATAGGAGAAAAGTTACAGGGAATAAGAAACGTACTTGGCAGGCACAAAATAGACAGAAGAAGGTTAAGAATAGTACAGGAAATAGAGAAACCAAAGAACTTATATGTACAACACATGGACATGAACTAAGTTGGGGGGCAATGCTGGAGGGAAGTGGGGTGCAGGGTGGAGGGGGATAAAGGGGAGAAAAATGGGACAATTGTAATAGAATAATCAATAAAGTATACTTAAAAGAAATACATAAATAAATAAATAAATTTGAATTTCAATCTTGTGAATATTGAAGGTAATTTTTGTATTTGCCTTACAGTCTGTTATTATTTCCCCCATCACTCACTTACAAATCTTGTCCCTGGATAAATAAAAACTTAATGGCAAACAATAAAATTCTATGATATATTAATTTATTATATTTGTACATGCACTTAGGTACATATGTTTTCATATGTTACTTATGTTTTCTCTTCATAATATACTCCTATTGCATTTGGGCTAACAAGAAAAAAAACATGTATGTGCCTGTTATTTAGAATATGAAAATTAGAAATTTATAATTCTTAATTTTTTAATTGATAACTAAATTTCAAATGGATATTAACAGATTTGTTTGAGAACTTATAATGAATGATACCTGATAAAAGATAATTACTTTGTATAACGTTATATATTTTATCCCTAGGTTTTACTGCTTATGTTGTCCTCAGATATACAAAGGCAAATTAAGAAAATAAGTCAGTTATCCTTTCTCCTGAGCAATAGGTTATCTATTTTTAAAGAGTGTATTTATATGGACACATCTACTGCTTCTTTCTCACTTCCTTTTTTGTTTGTTTTTGTTTGTTTGTTTGTTTGTTTTCTTTCACAAAGAAAGTAATGGAAAGGACGATTTGGAGCAAAGTAGATCTGGGTTCATATTCATGATCTAATACCTTTATAAATAATGGGTAAGTTTCTTCATCTACACAAGGCTTCTTCAACTGTAGTATGTGGATATTAATCAGTAAGGTGTTAATGAAAATTAAATTAATTTAGTGCATATAAAGCATCTAGCACATCCCTGATGCTTATTTCTTCTTTTCCTCTCTGTTTACTAACAAATATGGATTAGCAGACTACACAGTACAACCTACCTCTGGTTCACTCGGAAGCATTCTAAGCCAGTTACAGACAGAATAACAATTACAGCCCACACAATTCATTACCTCCTGTAACAGAATTCTTTTCTCTTGCAGTATAAAGAAAAAAGAAACCATGAATTGATACCCAGTCCTGTCCCACTGAAGCTATAAATTCTGTAAAATTATATACTGAATTCCCATTCAGTGCTACTACTTGAGGGCTCTGTTTAGTTTCTGGCTGCTATGTTTTGACTGAGGGTATAAGGAGTCTTCCAGAGAAACAGCTTGCCCGCCTCCTCCTCTATAGCTTACTTTATTCTTTGAAACCACAGACTTATTTTTGTTTGGTCATGTTTTAAAACCCATGTCAAATCTGACTTTAAGTTTGGAACTAACCATGAATTTTCAGGCCTTTTTTCTTTCATTTTTTGGTGAAATAAAATGTTCTGTAAGAAAAATACAAATATAAAAGGCTTTCCTAATATCTAATTTTTTTAAAAAAACATTTAAATAAATCAATACTATATGGATTTTCTTTCCATTACAATATACATTTTAAGAAATCTGTGGGAAAAAAAATGCCTTGCATTTTTACCTAAAACAAAATCTTTCAAGAAATGTCCTCAGCTACTCAATACAGTGCATTTACTCCACTCTCCAGGTGTACAATAACTGCTTCTGCCCTGCTATAAATCACCTATTAAGGATGGTTGACCATCCACTCTAGATTAGGGAATCCTGGCAGCTGTGAGATTAAGGAGCCCAGAACTACCAATTACTCTGTGTGAGTAAATTTCTGAAATACTAAAGAAAGGACACCTGCATAAAAATCAATGGGCCCTACACTATGTTGTGGAATTTTAGAATGAAAAAAATGTTTTAATTCAGCATTCTTCTCTTAGGTGCTCATCATACATAAATTTAAACATGAGGCAAAGCCAGGGAGGTAGAATTAAAATTAGCCTTTTGAGAAATCTTTCTAGATAGAGTAGCAGTAAGGATCTTTAAAAAAAATTCATTTACTCCCTTATTGGTTGTATAAAACAGATAAAGTGGATTGAGTTGATAGCATTCTCTTGGCTGCTTGAGAAAAAAAGCCCTACCTCATTGTTACAAATTACGTTTCTGTTTTTAAAAAAATCACACCCTGGCCAGTGTGGCTCCATTTGTTGGAGTGTCATCCCACACACTGAAAGGTTGCTGGTTCCTTTCCAGTCAGGGCACATTCCTAAGTGGCGAGTTTGGTCCCTGGTGAGGGCACTTGCACATGGGAGGCAACCTATCCATGTTTCTGTCTCACATCAATGTTTCTCTCCCTCTCTCTCTCAAAATCAGTGAGCATGTCCTTTAATGAGAATTTTTAAAAATCATACTACTGTATAGTATACTTATATGGCTTCTTTATTGTGTCTTATTCACTGCATCTTCTATTAATTAAAATACTTGGAAAACACTTCTCTACAGCAGAAAAAGCCACTGTGTGCAATCCAGTGGTGTAGGGAATAAAAACTTCAAAAGATATCTAATTCTAGCCATCCCCGTTTTTGTTATTCTATGCTTTATGAACTCTCACCATATTTGAGATTTAAAAGCAGATAATTCATGAAAAATCCTGAACAGCACATTTGGCACCCAGTAAGCATTCATTATCATTAAAGGGTAGCTACTTATTATTGTTACTGTTATTGTTAATTTGTATTTGTTGATATTTGTATTATTTTAGTTAGATAACTGCTCTATACTAAAGTGAACTATGTAGACGAAACTTAATCATCCACTTTTAAAAGTTTCAATACAGTAGTGTAATAGAATATTACATTAGGAAAAAGCAATCAAGAGCCGCTGGCGCTATTGTCATTTTATACCTAAGGTAGCTGAGAATCAGAGTGTACAGTGTGTTGACTAGTATACCTCACATGGTACAAAACAGGGACACTCTACGTGGAAGGCTGGTACACATGTCTGCATACATTTCTCTTTTGCTTATTGCACCTAAGGCTGAAGAATGCTAGGAGTTTGAAAGTTTTCTTGGCCTTCCAGATGGAAAACACCTGGTTTTCTGAGCAGTCTAGTTTGACAGAGCACCAACAATGTGTTTTCTTAACATGCATACATGGTAACAACACCAATGGCAACAAAACCAAGGTTCTACCTTCATTCCGAACTCTCCAAAGTGGCTGCACTGTACCTCTGAGAGCATCGTCTGCTGTCCTAGGCACATGCTACAGGAGAACCAACAGGACAGTGTGAGCAATTACAGTCTTGTCACAAATCGTAGAATTCCTGTTCAGATCCTATCTCTGTCCTGTTTTTGTCCCTACTAAAGTATATAACTGTATTTTCTATGTCACAACAGCCTGTGGCAAAATATCAACATAAAAAGAATTTTGAATTAGCATTTCTGACCCCAAATATCTTTTCTGTGGAAACTCTCAAATACTTCTGAGAAATCTTAGGTCTTCCCCATCTATATATTAGTTTTCTAGGGTATCCCTTGAAATTCATTTTTCTTATTTCTTCCTCTAGCTGCTAACTCTTACTAGAAGTTCCATTTCCATTACTAGCACACAAGAAAAATGTGTTGCATTGCTGCCCACCACAGGGCCCTAATGTGGTGTTCAGTATACACAGGAGCTGGCAGGGTATCTTGTGAGTACAGATGCCCACACTCAAAAAATCAGTGTAGCTGGTTCGTTACGACTTAGATATTCTTACACTAAATAGAGCTCATTGGTTGAAATGTGAAATTACCAATATCTGGTCATTTGTGACCAATTATATAGGGTTCAACGTAATAGATTTATTGGCTTTCAAATTGTGAATATTTTACTCTGGGATTCCGAAATGAGCCCATGGAGGCTGGGCCATTATACAATCTAAATGAAAATCTGAGCACAGAAACACCTCTCCCTCCAACTTTGACCCATTGTCTAAATTGCCCCCAGTCCCATTATATAGAAAGAATTCCTTTCCAAGATACTATACCTTCCTTGCATGGGCCAACCCACCAATTAACCCTAAATATATTTAAATACAAATTTAATTGTAGTTTAAGAATGAGATGTGCCTTTTGCTACACTCAGGTCCTTTGTGACAGGTTATTGCTCATGATGACAGTGATTGAGCCACTCTTGATGCAGAAGAGTCAGAATTGAGCCATAATAAGTTAATCTCAACATCACCAATGCTAACATCATCATCAAAGGAACATTAACATAACAGAGAATTGTTTGCATATGTCCTACATATTTAAATCAGATTTTTTTCTTTCAGATGGAATTTCTGCTCATATCTCCCCACTGTGTCTGCCTCTTCTAAAATCTTCTGCATTTGTTTTCTTCTCTCTGGTGTCACTGGCACCTTCAGATTCAGAAACCAGTGAATTTAATTAATGAACTTCTCACTGTTACTTCATCAACAAAGGCATTAGAGAAAAACAGTTCTAACATCTATCTCTGCGTCTTCTCACTGGCCACCTCTTGTTAACTGCACACACTGATGCACATTATCACCATTCATTAAAATTTCTTTAACCCAAAATTGTCACAGCTGAGCCCTTTGGTGTGCGTTCACTTAAGCAGAGAGTTAACGCACTAGTAAATTTCTGTCATGTTGGTATATCATCCTACAATAAAGTATGAAACTGGAGAAAATATGTCTTACACATAAGAGCTACAGTAAGTTCTCACTTAACATCAGCAATAGGTTCTGCAACTTTGATAGAAATAACCTATATGACGATACCGATTTCACTGCAAATTAATATAAACAAGAGCTAATGATACTGGTGTCTTGGCTGGCATGGCATCCTGAGTGAAGGAGGGGCCACAGGAAATGCCAAAGGCAGTGTGGCGGTGTCACATTGCCTGGGCAACCAACCTAGCACTGTGTGGGATTACAGATTCCCTGCCTCCTCCCGTCAGAGACTTGGCAGGAGGAAGTCATTGTGCTAAATCTGCAGAGGCTAGCGAGACTGACGCTCCAAAGGAAAAGCCCTCCTACACCCTTCCAGTTCCTGATGGAAGGGATGTCATAGGCCACAACAGCAGGGGGAGATGCTGCGCTGGTGTAAAACCTGCCAGTGTAGTTTGGGAAAAGGACAGGATTGGCTGGGGACACTGGACCCTCCTGGAGCCCATGGGAAGTTTGGACCTGGAGATTTAAAAGGAGGGAAGGGAGAAACTCGCTCTCTTCCTCTGGGATCCACGGCACAGATGTGTGGGCTGGAGCGTTTGTGGGACCGGTAGGCGTCAAGGCCAGACAGCAGGATGAAGCACCCTACACAGCTGGCCAGGGATTGGCAGTGGCTCCTTGACCCTGGAGCAGTAAGTGGTGATGGTGGGACACAGGTCACATGCACGAACTCCAGGAAGGAGCCTGAGGCCCGACAATGGCAGGGAAAGAAGCTGAGCCTCTTGGATAGTTTAGCCGAGCTGCCTGTGGTAAACAGAGGACAGTATCTTTAAATAGTGAAGGAACTCTGGGTGCAGCCTTGAAGAGACCTGGCAGGGAGGGGTGGGGTTTCTTCTCTGGGTGCTCTGGAGGGGATGGGCTCTGAGGCAGAAACCTGCCATTCTTCCAAATTGTGCTATTTTTTAAACAAATGACCTCTTTCCTTTTTCACCAAGTCTCTGCCTCCGGAATTTGCCTATGGGCGATGGGCAGCCAAACCCCATATTCTGTTTAGTAACAAAGTCATAAGAGAAGATGAAATACTGCCATTTGCGACAACATGGATGGGTCTTGAGAATATTATGCTGAAAGAAAAAAGTCAGTCAGAAAAAGCTAAGAACCATATCATTTCACTCACGTGTGGGATATAAAACTGAAACCTGTAGACACAGACAAGTTTCTGGTATGGTGGTTAGCAGAGGGAAGGAGGTGGGGTGGTAAAGTGTAAAGCAGGAGTGTCAAACTCATTCTCACTGGTGGCCACATCAGCCTCGAGGTTGCCTTCAAAAGGCCGAATGTAATTTTAGAACTGTACAAATGTAACTACTCCTTAACTAGGAGCAAGGAGCCCTTTGAAGGCAATTGCTGAAAGGCTGATGTGGCCCCCAGTGAAAATTAATTTGACACCCCTGGTGTAAAGGAAGCCAAATATCTGGCAACAGAAGATGATTTGACTTTTGGTGGTTGACACATAATGTAATATACAGATCATGTATCACAGAAATGTATACTTGAAACATATATGATCCTATTAACCACTGTCACACCAATAAATTTAACAAAGTGCTAAGTTCCTAGGGCATCTCATCAAGACTATAATGAAATGATGCTAAATTAAATGACATTACTTGAGAACCTGTTGTATCTATAAATTGCAAATCAATCGTCTCATTTATAAAATACTAAGAAAAATGGGAAAGCCTGTCTTCTATTCATCCTCCCCTTGTTTGTTGAATCTTAATCTTGAATTATATTTATTTCTTTTCCCCCTGTCCTCAATGCCCTAGTACTGACATGGTCTTATATTTTCCCATTCAAAAGTCAGACTTGGGAAAAGATTCAGAAAACTTTTATTTATTCAATCAAAAAAATTGATGCCTATTATGTACCCGACACTGATGTAGTTCCATAAAATAGTAAAAAAAAAAATCTGTGGCAAACAAAAATACATTCTAGAAATAAAATTAGCTATTAAATAGGTGGATATACAGTATGTCATATCATGATAAGTGCTACATAGAAAACTAAAATAGAAAAATGAAGCAGGTTAAGATACAAAAGGGGTAGCATATTAGGGACAGGGCTGTTATCAGATATTGTTATTAAAAGGGTCTTCACTGATTGGGTGAACTTTGAGCACAGCACTAAAGAAAGTAAAAAATAAGCATCATGTTTACTGGGGAAAGAACATTCCTGGCTGGGGAAAAAAGCAAGGAGCAATACCCTGAGTCAGAACATACCTGGTCAAGGAAGACCAAGGATACCCTTGCAGCAGGAGGGCTGTGAATCAGTAAATGTGTGGGACGAAAGAAAGTCAGAGGGTTAAACAGGAGGCCAGATTATGTAGCACTTCTAGTAAGGATTTAGAGTTTTATCCATATTGAGATGAAAATCCATGCTGAGTAAAGTATTACTATTATGTCACCTGAAATGTAAAAAAAATACTCTTCATTCGTGTTTCTATGACTGTCCTGTATAAAAGAATCACCTTACGAACATGTTAATATGCAAAATCTGCTTCAGAGAGTCTGAAATTCTGCATTTCTGACAAGTTCCCCACTCATACTGTATTGCTGGTCAGTAGACCAGATCTTGAGTAACAGAGCTCTACAGCACTGATTCTCAAGGAATCGTCCCCAGATCATCAGCATTCACATCATCCTTCAGGAACTTGATAGAAGTGCGAATTCTGTGGCCCCACTTACTGAGTCACAAGCTCTGAGAGTGGAACCCAGCAATCTATGTTGTAACAAGCCTTTCATGTGATTCTAATCCATGATGAGGTTTCAGAACCACAACTCAATAACATATTATGAATTATGTATTATGAATATAGTACAGGGTAGCCAGGGAAGAAGGAAGAACAGTTAGGAACTATTTGGATAGGAGGAGATAACAGTAGCTTAAGCCAGGGTGTTTTAGTGGATGTGATAAGAAGGAGACAAACTGATATGTTTTGAAGGTAGAACCAATAGGATATGTGGAGTATATGAGACTGAAATAAATAAAGAGGATTTGTTTCCATATTTGGAAGAGTGGTTGCAATGTACCGACTAATAAGATAAAGATGGAATGGAGCAGACACAGGAAAGTCAGGAATGTGGTTTGGGCTTCTTAAGTTTGAGATACACATTAGACATAGTCAAGTTGAGATGATGACTAGGTAGTAGAAGTATGATTCTAGAGGTCAGGGCAGAAGTGTAATCAAGAAATGTGAAACTAACAAGGTATTAGTTGTTGAAACTAACAAGGTATCTCTAAAGGTATTTGAGAGTCACTGGCATTATAGCCATGGAAATAAATGAGACGGCCTAGGTCAATGTAAATAGGAAAAGGCCAAGTACTTTGAGCTGTGGAGCATTCCAACTTTAGAGGTCTGACAAATATGAATTTACCAGCAAAGTAGCCTCAGAAGGTGAAACCTACCAAGTAAGAGAAAAAAAACCAAAGAGGTTAAATGAGGATGGCAGTGCTTAAGTGGGAGATGTTTTGCCCTAAGCAGAAGAAAGGCTCTGACTAGAGCAATCTCTCAGATGTGCAGTTCAGGTGGGTTCTGAAGTAATTAGCACATTGGTCACTGGATGACTACAGACAGTACTATTCTTAGCTTTGATAATTTTTACATGTTATAATTAAACATGAAAAAGAGGATGAGACCCATAGAGTTCTCCATTATTCATAAATCAGATCATCCATTCAGAAGGACTTACAGCCCCATGCCTCCTTTCTATGTATTAAGAAACTTAATGCTAGGATAGGCCAAGTCCAGTGGACTCATAGTTAATATATGCATCTTATACAGTTCCCCAAGTGCACCCTGCCCACTCTGGACATGACCTTCACCATGTCTCCTGAGTGTGTTCTCTGTGCTAGTATACACTCAGTAAATACATTTTTAATGTCAATTTAATGAATTAAAAGACAAGTCCCCTAAACTCTCAGTTTCTGTTCTTAGGAATAAGTTTTCATAGTATTAGTTAGCTTTGATGTCATAGTTTTATAATTTATATTTTAAAATACTTTAAAGTAATAATGTGTTTTTACACGTACTGTCACATTTAACCCTCAAATATCCCATGATATAGGCCAGGCAGGTAACATTATCACTACCTTATAGCTGAGAAAAATAGGTTTCAAGGTCAAACATGTAGTTAATGAGAAAACCAAAGCAAGACAAAAACTAAAGCTAGACTCTAGGGCCCCACAGATCCTGGGCCAGAATGGCCCATCACTTCAAATATGCTGCATACACAAATGGGAAAACCAACTGCTAGCCTGATTTCCCCCTAAAGGATCAACAGACATGTTTTTAAATCTATTCTCATTTTACGGCATTATTTCTTCAAGTAAATGTAATGCAATTTAAATTATTTTTGAAGCTACAAACAAATTTAAGGAGTAAAATACAACTGTGTTTTTAATATATATGTACATGATCATAATTAATTACATCAGTGTTGGGGAACAGTTCTAGTCAATTTATCACCTCACAGGGGTGTTGTAAAGATTAATTAGAATTAATTAAGTGAGTTATTCAGAGGCAAAAAGCATTATAAAAGTGCTCAGCATTGTTATCATTTCCATTCAAGATGAGTTTTGAGTTAAAAAGCTATCTTCAGTTGGTAATATATTCCTGAAAACAATTCACTCTACAGACATTTGCCTTTAGAATTTGTTCTTAAAGAAGACTGTAAACAGCAATCTCTTTGGTTATGATCAAATATAGTGAATGAAAACAAATTTGTTAAAATATAAAAGTATGTGAGACAACAGTTTTATTAGGCTGAAGAATATATTAGCATGCTGTTTGTTTCATTATTCTTGTCCTCCACTTCCAAAATGCATGCATTTAATTCATATCATTATTTTCATTATTTTTCATAATATACCAAAAATGTCATTTGACTAAGTCTCTATGTGCAAGAGAAAACAAAATATATATTCACCGTATCAGGCAGCATTTAAGATATTTAAGCATTTTTCTTGACTGTTGTTTTGTTAAAATAACTTTCATTTTAAAATGTCAAAACTTACCAAAAAACATTTAGCATAACTAGATATTTCACATAAAGATAAGGAAAGTTGATTTTATATAACACATTTCTTACTGCATGTCAGTAGCAGTTAAGGCATCTCTGTATAAATATTTTCACATATCTTCTTTGGCTAAATTTGTTTTCAATTTTACTTGCCTTACTTATCTGTGAGAATTCATTTTAAACTTGAATATGAAGAAAATAGATCAATGTTAATGTCTATAAGATATTGACAAGAGCAAATTTTGAGGTAAGTTTTTATTACTATCAGAGCTCTAAGAGAACATTCAATAATTTCACACATAAATTTTAAAAGCCTAATGCCATACATAATTGAAGTGGAAGGCATAATGAATTTCATTGGATATAGTAAATTAAATTGGAATCAAGAACTTTCATGGACAAAACAAGAGTTGTGTGTGTCTCTGGTGTCAGAATCCTCTGTTCAGTCTATCAACTCATTATGCTGTATGATAAACTAATCAATGATGAGTTAATTTGTTTAATAGATTTTGAATAAATGGTTGGCTGACTGACCTTCTTCCTATGATTGCTTCTAAAAGGTGAAGCAGAGCATTTTTGAAGAATATTAAATGTATTCTATATTTCTCTTTTTAAAAAATGTTGTAATAGGATATTTCTGCAAAAGACAGCACTGGTGTTTCTTTATAGACAACTCAGTTCCTAAATTGGGGGAACTGTTTGGCATTCCCCACACACATGTAGGTACGTGTGTGTGCATGCATATCTATCTATCATCTATCTATCTATCTATCTATCATCTTTTTAAATCAATTCATTCTTCACCTTCCACAGTATTTATAATCATTTACTGCCATTGCTTGAATGTTTTTTTCTAGAACAAAGCAAAGATTTAAAAATAAAAATCTTGTCATGTGTATTGGTTTCTGTTATTGATATTAGAAAAAATAGGAAAATATAGTATAAAGTAGCATATAAATGTAACTCTATGTGATGTAATTAATTCATGTGGAAAAGGATCATTTCTTTTTCCATTTTTTTTTAATTGTTCGTGTATAGGAAGCACAAGGCAATGGAAGGTCCACACACTGTTGAATCATTCGACCTAATCAAAATTGAGCTCAGCCTCGTACTGATTTCGTATCATTGAATCTTAACTCTCAAAGCCTTAGTTTCTAGGTCTTTAAAATACAGTTATATAACTCTCCTTACAAAGTTGATTTGAAGATTAGATAATACATGCAAAGCTCTTACTTAAAGTAAGGCACTAAGTCGACACTTAGCATACAATAGCCAGTACTCTTACTATTATCCTCTTGAAATGGGAAATGATATCAGCTCAAGGTTCACTTAACCTGAAAGCACACCAACCCTTCTCAAACACACCATTTATCAGTGGGCATCACTGATTACCAAACTGAATATAAATACATATTCTGTTTCAGACAAAGTGAATAGTTGAGTAGGAACAGGAAATTACTGTAAATGAACCAAGTAAATGCTACACGGGAAATGCATTCACTATTTCCTATAATGTCAGTCTGCTTCAAGTACATCACAGGATCATTTAAGTTCTGGGTGAGTCATTATCCAACACCTCTTCTCTTGATTAGTGGAGTTATAAACCTAATGTAGTATTTGCTGGCATGAGTCCATGGAGAAGTTTAAACATCAGACACTAGCCATCCTAAATTCTGCCTGCTTCTTTGTGGGACAACTGCAATTTCAGCATCACAGATCTCTTGTCACGTGATATCTGAAATATTTTCTGTGTTGGTAAATTTATTTTTTATTTATCTATTTTTTCCAAAAACAAGATGTGTGATATGAAAGTAGTTTGCATTTTCAAAATCTTGCTCCATGTAATGCATTTCATGAAATAATTTGGAAATTTGGATGCCTACCAGTTAAAGAGGAAGTCATCCTGAGGCTCATCCATCTCCCAGGGGCTCCATACACCATAGGGACTTTTATGTCTATATGTTTTTTGGGAGCTTTTTTTTTTTTTCTTTTTTGGTATGTGCCAAACCTATTCCTAGCTTCTACCAGAAAAATCAACCTGGATTAAATTCTATCCCAAACAACTACCCAAAAGTGAACTTGTTACTTTTACCCTAACATTTCTTTTTCTGGCTTCTCTTTGTCAGTAATAATACCAGTGCTTAACAAATTGCTCAAACCAGACCCAGTGTGTGACTCTTTTCCTCTTCACCTAATTGTCACCAAATCAGATGAATTCTACATCCTATCCTGAGTTCATTGCTTCTTATTTACATCATTTCAAGTTCCTCAAATCTACTATGACTATCTTTCAAACTGAGTACAGGAAATCTTTCTCTATTGCGACTCTCTATTATGTCCTTAGAACAGTGTTTTTCAATATAACTTTCGAGGAATTGTTCTTCTACATGTTACTAACAGGTTTCACATGAAAGGCAAATATTGTAGTCAACTGAATTTGGAGAGGTCTTTAGTCAAAAAACAAGATTTTCTGCTGTTAGGTTGGCCATGGCATTTGACAGACTAATGTAAGTTTTTAGGTAATTTTTGAACAAAAAGTGTGTGTGCATGTGTGTAATTTGGGAATGGCAGGATAACACACAAGATTAATATTCAGTAAACATGCTTTTGAATTTTTTGAAAATTATAGCCTTACTAATTACATAGACCATACTAACATATCATGATGGCTCTGGCATGGTGTTTTATATTTTGCTTTTTTCTCTTCACCGTAACATATTATTCCTAACTTGGCCTCTTTATCCTTAGGATGAAAGTAAGCCTCATAAGGTTTACAGAATGTTTCTCTTTGTAAAGTTCTGAAGAAGTTAACTTTTTAAGAAGCAGATAGCTGTTCCAACAAAAATTACATTAATCAGACGTAAATTATAGAAGGAAAAGTTAAAAAATACTGGCATCCAAAATAATTTATAACAATTTCCTTAAAATATAAGTATACTTATATATATTTTTACAAATCTCCCTTGAAAACCTAAATGGTAAATATAAAATTTAAATGTTTAAGAACCAATGTCTACTAAGGAGCCACAAAAATGACAATAAATATAGCACCTGATTGGTTCTAAAGGGAAAGTCAATGTAAAAAAGATAATTGAATTCAATGTACAAATATGCAATCTACATATTGCATTTAGCAACTGAATTCAAGTATATTAAGTGAAATGGCCTAAAATGTAAATCACTAAGATTTCCTCAGGTTTTCTTGTTTTCCCCTCATGTTATCATGCAAATATTTATTTTGTGAACACTAAAAAGGAAAGTCAAAGATGTCTGTGATCTTACTGCAACTCCACAAAGTCCCTGCAGTAGCAGGAAAAGGTGAGATGTAGGTTTACAGTCAGTCAGATGTAGGTTTAAATATCTTTTGTGCCATTTCCCAAATCAGCTGACCTCTTTCAGTTCAGTTTCCCTTAGTACTAAGGAGAAAGCAATACTAATTTTACCAGAGCTTAAGCAAGACAATGGATGAAAAGCAACCTAGTTCAGTCATTGGAACAGAGGCTCAAAAAATGTTCTGTCTCATTCTTTTTTTTAAATCTTTGGACATGTTTACCTTCTGGATCAATCAATTAACTAAAGAAAAGAGCAGATCCACAAAGATAGCAGTAATGTAGATGGGAGCTGAGCCCACTTGCTCGTGCACCCAACTGGGGCACCTAGCCAATATTCCAAAGAACAGAGTGAACAGCCAACAGAATTCCAGCTGATATGAAGTTTGGAAGCCAAAGAGTGCAGAGGATGCTTAAAAATGGGTGGTAAGGAGGTTTTGTAGGTGGCAGAAGGTCCTGGGCCTATTGCTACCAGGAAAGCAATAGAGGAGAGAATTGGAGGAGAGCCTGGTCAGTGATAGCGACCTAGGGGCTCCCTCCTCTCCCAGAGCTAGGAAGTCCCAGACTCTCACCAGGAGCAGTGCACACACGGGCTAGGGTGGCAGTCACCAGCTAGGACAGTACCAGAGAAATTGTGGAGCTAGGTGACACCTGGAGCTGGGAGAAGAGATGGGCCGAGACTGGTCATGACCTGGATAGTCTCTGAACTCGTCAGAGAGTTGGGCTGTGTGGAAAGCCGGGCTCTTGTTAGCAGTGGCAGGTGGCATCCAAGGGGACGTTTCTCAACAGTGGAAGTTAGCCCCTGTGCAGGGACCTCCTGCATGATGGCCTGGGCTAGCAAAGAGAGAGAAGTGTAGGTGAGATTTGCTCCCACTCAGGGCTCCTCACAGATTGATAGAGGAGGGCAGCAGGGGCTCAGAGAAGCAGGAGAACCCAGAAAGAGTTTTTTCAATAGCGGAACTGAGCCTCCCCTGCCCTGCTCAGGGACAATGCACCCCAAGCAGAACCAGATCAACCAAGAGGGAGGAGGGCGGGCATGATTTGCTCCCACTCAGTGAACCTCAGGGACTGATCAAAGTGGTGCAAAACAAGGCAGATTATGATGCTGGCCTGGAGCAAATGTGTAGAGTAGACAGTACGTGCTGCACAGCGCTCTGAGGGTGTGAGTTGGAAACTGGGCACCTGTGATTATTGTAGCCCAGACTGAGCCAGCATCCGTGCAGAACCACAGGAAAGAGAAAAAACAGACCCCAGCCTCACTTTGCCTGCAGGATTCAGGCAGACCTGCAAAACCAGCCTGGCAGGTTTAAAATCAGCAGGATCCTTGCCCCCCACCCCCTCCTGCAAGAGTAAGACCATAAGACCTGGAGTTGTGAGAAAACTGGAGACAGACCCAGAAAAAAGTCAGAAGGTGAACACCAACAGCTGAGACATTTCACCTTCCTCTCCTTCAGAACTTGCATGTTAACTTTATTTTTTCTCAAACTACACCAAGTTTCTATCGTGTACTTTCATTATTTCTCCTACATCTAACTTCGCATAAGTGCATTTCTTTCCTAGGTCAGCTCAAATTCTTTTTCCCCTCTAATAAGACTCTTCTTTCTTTTTCACCTCTTATGAACAATGGCTAGTTGGGTGAAATATCACAGTTTGTGCTGTACTTCCCTGAAAGAACTCCTATTTGTTCACTACTTGTTTGTAATTTAAATCCCATGGGATACTCTCCCACTGTCTTACTCCATGTTATCTTTGCCCTGCACCTGATCACTTGAGTGAGGAATTTTATTCATTGTTTTCTCTCTCCCCATCCCTTTTTTTTCCTCTTTTTCCCCCTCTCTCAACCTGGGCTTTACTCCTTACTCTTATTAGTTTGCTTCCCCCATCCTATCAAAATCATTTTTCTTTACTGTGGATATCTCATATACATGTTTAGCTTTTCTACAATATTCTTATTCCCATTCCATCTTTATTAAACTTTTTTCAACTGTTGTTGCTATCAACCATGCTGCATTTTTCTGCTATTTTGCACCCATTGGTCCAGTATCTTTCCAATTTTACCTCAAACCTCGTAGTATATACTCTTCCCTCTTCTTACCCTATTGTTTCCATCACCCATTTGTGTTTTACTTAGCTGTAAATTTTGTTCTCTCCCTTTCTTCACTTCAGTTTTATCCCAACTCTTATCAGTTCTCCTCCCCCTTACCACACAACATATCCTCCTTTTTCAGTCATCTCATATTCCCTTTGTCATATCATACAATATTCACAGTCCTTTTGCATGTTTATTATTCTTAGTTCTATTGAGATTGAGACTACTGATGTCACATACGGGTTCTTTTTGCTAGTGTAGGTTTGGTGATCCGCTAATACTTCTTTGTTAGCCAACATCTGCACAATAGCATACAGGAGAAGATGGGAATTGTGACCACCAGTAAACCCACTGGAGGAGAGATCCAACCAACAAAAAGTCACCAAGTACAACAAGAGAGCCCACACAAACAGAAAACAGGGCAACCCTAGAGATTCCAGACAAGGAAATCAGAGACTGCACCACTGAGTCCCACAAAACTTCTACCTCAAGTGTTCACCCTATGAAGACAACTGGCAAAGCAGAACATTTGTAATTGCAGAAACCAAAAAAGACAAAGAAGGAAACACAATCGAAAGGAATGGAAGACTCCCCACTAAAAGAGCTAAATGAAATGGAGCAAGCAAACTATCAGATATAGAAGTCAAAAGAATAGTTATAAGGATGCTCAAGGAACTCACTGACAACTACAAGGAACTGAGTGGTAACTAGAATAGTATGAAAAGGAAATAGAAACAATAAACATGAAACAGGAAGAAATTAAGAATACAATATCTGAAATTTAAAAATGCACTAGAAGTAATTACAAGCAGTCTGTATGAAGCAGAGGACTGAAATTGTGGGCTGGGGATAAGCTAGAAAGAAATACTCAACAAGAGCATTAGTATGAAAAGAAACTGAAAAAAATATGAAGATAGCTTAAGGGAACTATAAGACAACATGAAATGAAATGACATTCAAATAATAGGAATACCAGAAGGTGAAGAACAGGAGCGAAGGGTAGAAACACTGTTGGAAAAAATAATGACAGAAAAATTCCCTAACCTGGAGAGAAGAAAAGCCACACAAATTCAGGAAGCACAGAAGGTCTCAATCAAGATGAACCCAAAGAGGCCCACTTCAACACACATCATAATTAAAATGCCAGAGTTTAAGACAAAAAGAGAATTTTAAAGGCAGCGAGGGATAAACAGGAAGTAACACAAGAGAACTCTGATAAGGCTAGCAGCTGACTTCTCCACAGAAACACTACAATCCAAAGGAGAATGGCAAGAAACATTCCAAGTAATGAAAAGCAAAGGCCTGCAACCAAGACTACTCTATCCAACAAGGCTCTTGATTAAAATGCAAGGGAAATAAGGAGTTTCCCAGACAAAAGAAGGCGGAAAGAATACACTTCCACCAAACCAGCACTGCTGAAAGATATGCTGAAAAGACTGTTTTAAGAAAAGGAAGAGAGAGAGAGAGAGAGAGAGAGACGAACACGGGCACAAGGGGAAAAATAAACAAATACCTATCAATAATAACCTTAGATATAAATAGATTAAATGCTTTAATCAAATGACATAAGGTAGCTGTGGATGGATAAGAAAGCATGAGCCACACATATGCTGTCTACAAGAGACCTGCCTCACAACAAAAGACCTACAAGGACTGAAAGTGAAGGGGTGTAAAAAATATTCCAAGCAAATGGACAGGAAAAAAAAGCCAGGGTAGCAATACTTATATCAGACAAAATAGACTTCAAAACAAAGGCCATAAAAGCAGGCACAGAAAGATACTTCATAATACTCAAGGGAAGAATCCATCAAGAAGACATAAATATTGTAAACATATATGCACCCAACATAAGAGCACCCAAATATATCAGGAAATTCTTAGAGAACTTGATGAAAAATAGAAAGAGCAATACACTTATACTAGGGGATTTTAACACCCCACTATCATCAATGGACAGATCTTCTAAACAAAACATCGGCAAGGATATTGCAACATTGAACAACAGCCTAGATCAAATGGACTTAAATGACACTCTGTCTCTAATACATACATACATATACATACACAGACACACACACACACACATTGTGGTTATATATGTAACATATATACATAACAATGTTATATACAACACATATATAACATATATATTACAGTTGTAGATGTGTGTGTGTTCCATCTATATCTATATATATATACCTATATCTATATATATCTATATCTATATATATATATAACATTTCATCCCAAAGAAGCAGAATATGCATTCTTTTCAAATGCACATGGAACACTTTCAAAGACAGACCACATGATAGGACAAAAAATAAACCTCAACAAATTCAGGAAAATTGAAATCATATCAAGTATTTTCTCATACCACATGGGCTTGAAACTAGAAATCAGCCTTAAGGGAAAAAAAAAACCTAAAAACACTCAAACTCATGGAGATTGAATAGCATGCTATTAAACAATGAATGGATTAAGAATGAGATCAAGGAAGAAATAAAATATTTCTGGAAATAAATGAAAATGAAAACACAACAGTCCAAAACCTATGGGACACAGCAAAGGCAGTCCTGAAAAGGAATTTCATAGTGACACAGGCCTACCTAAAAAAGATAGAAACATTTTAAATAAACATCCTAAACTTCATCTACAGGAACTGGAGGAACAACAACAAACAAAGCCCAGAGTGAGTAGAAGGAAGGAAATAACCAACACCAGAGCAGAATGAAATGACATAGAGACTAAAAGCACAATTCTAAGGATCAATGAATCCAGGAGCTGGTTCTTTGAAAAGATAAACAAAATCAACAAGCCTTTAACCAGACACAGCAAGTAAAAAGAGAGAGGACCCAAATAAGCGCAATCAGAAATCAAAGGGAGAGATTACAACTGATATCACAGAAATACAAAGGATTGTAAGAAATTATTATGAATAATTGAATGCCAAAAAACTTGAAAGCCTAGATGAAATGGACAAATTTCTAGAAAAATTAATCTTCCATACTGAACAAAGAAGCTGAAAGCCTGAAGAGACAGATAAAAATTGGTGAAATTGAAGCGGTAATCAAAAACTCCCAGCACACAAAAGCCCTGGACCAGATGGTTTCACAGGAGATTTTTTACAAAATAATTAAAGAACAGCTAACCCCTATCCTTCACAGAGTATTGCAAAAAATCAAAGAAGAGGGAAGACTCCTATTCACTTTTTATGAGGCTAGCATCATTCTAATCCCAAACTCAGATAAAGACACAACAAAGAAAACTACAGGTCAATATCGCTGATGAACATGGACTCTAAATTCCTCGACAAAATATTGGCAAATTGCATCCAGCAGTACATTAAAGTGATCTTACATCGTGATCAAATGGGATTCACCCCAGGGATGCAAGGATGGTACAGATTTGCAAATCAATTATGCAATGCATGATGTAAACAAAGGGAAAGACAAATATCACATGATCATGTTAATAGATACGGAAAAAGCATTTGATAAGGTATAGCATTCATTTATGACAACTGTATTTGAAAAATAATAAAAAGAAAGAAAGAAAAGTGCAGAGGGTACAGGATAACAGAAATTCTGACAACATATATCTCATAACTCATTCTAAATTTTATACCACCCAAAATCAAGTTAGTTCGTTGTTTAGTGTTGGTTATATTTTTAAAATCACTTAAAAAATTTTATAGAAGCAATAGCCACATTGTTTACTAGATATGTGACTACATTTATGTCTTAAATATAATGTATTAACCTTGCAAGTCTAATCTTAAATTTAAAAAAAAACTTTATTATCTTTGAAACTATTGCATTTACACCATAACATTTATTACAAGGAAAACACTGTAATTGTCTGATTTGCAAAAACGAATAAAATGTTTCTTCATTCTTAAAACCCAGACTAACAAAGAGTGTCAACTGGACTAAAGTCCATTTTTTATTTTGCTGATCAGAATAATAGAAAACAATCTAAGTGTCCATAATTAACATTTAACCTATTAACATTAGTGAAAGATCAAACATTCAAACATATTAAGCAATTAATTAAAGGCTAAGCAACAGATATAAGTTAACTTGAAAAACACAAAACAATTAAGTTCAAGTTGGTTTGGTAAAAAGTCTAATTTCTGGTTGTATCACATACTATCTATGAGAACTGAACCAAATTCATCAGCTTTCCTGAGCTTCAGCTTTCTCAGTTATAAATTGTAAATAAGATTTAAATTTTGTGTGTGTGTGAGCATTAAATTACTATACAAAAAAGAATAAGAAAAAATAAAACAAGAAAAATAATTCTCAATAGTTTAGAGATAATATGTGAAAATAATACTCTTTTTTTTTTTTAATGTTGTTCAAGTACAGTTGTCTCCATTGTCCCACCACCACTTTCCCCTTCCCCACCCACACCCACCTCTAACTCTCAACACTTCCCCCTTGGGACTATGTCCATGGGTCCTTTATACACGTTCCTTGATGACCCTTCCTTCTTTTCCCCTCATTATATCCTCCCACTTCCTCTGTGATTACTCTAAGTTTATTCTTTATTTCAATGTCTCTGGTTTTATTTTGCTTGCTTGTTTGTTTTGTTGATTAGGCTCCAATTATAGATGAGATCATATGTTATTTGTCTTTCACCACCTGGCTTATTTCACTTAGCATAATGCCCCCCAGTTCTATCGATGGTATCATAAAAGGTAGGAGTTCCTTCTTTCTTTCTGCTGTGTAATATTCCATTGTGTAAACGTACCACAGTTTTTTGATCCAGTCATTTAGTGATGGGCACATAGGCTGCTTCCAGCACTTGGCTATTGTAAATTGTGCTGCTATGAACATTGGGGTATATAGGTTCTTTTGGGTTGGTGTTTCAGGGTTTTCAAGATATAAACCCAGCAGTGGTATTGCTGGGTCAATAGGCAGTTAGTTCCATTTTTTGTTTTTTGAGGAAATTCATAGTGTTTTCCACAGTGGCTGCACAAGTCTGCATCCCTACCAGCAGTGCACTAGGGTTCCCCTTTCTCCACAACCTCATCAGCATTTGTTTGTTGATTTTTTTATGATGGCCATTCTGACCAGTATGAAGAGGTATTTCACTGTGGTTTTAATTTGCATCTCTCTGAGGGCTAGTGATGTTGAGCATCCTTTCATATGCCTCTGGGCTCTCTGTAGGTCCTCCTTCAAGAAGTGTCTGTTCAGATACTTTGCCCATTTTTTAATTGGATTGTTTGTCTTCCTGAAATAGAGTTGTGTGAGTCCTTTATATATTTTGGAGATCAAACACTTCTCCAAGATATCATTAGCAAATATAATTTCCCATATGGTTGGTTTCCTTTTCATTTTGCTGTTGTTTTCGTTAGTTATGCAGAAGCTTCTTATTTTGATGAGATCCCGTTCATTTATTCTTTCCTTTATGACCCTTGCTCTAGGGGACATATCAGTGAAAACATGGCTGCGTGAAATATCTCAAATTTTCCTGCCTATGTTCTCCTCTAGAAATTTTGCGGTATCATGACTTATATTTAAGTATTTTATCCATATTGAGTTTATTTTTGTGTATGATGTAAGTTGGTGGTCAAGTTTCATTTTTTTGCATGTAGCTGTCCATATGTCCCAACACCATTTGTTGTAGAGGCTATTTTTACTCCACTTGATGTTTTTGTCCCCTCTGTTGAATATTAATTTGCCATGGAGTCTTGGTCACTTAATTTATTTCTGGGCTTCTATTCTGTTCCATTGATCTGTGTGTCTGTGCTTGTGCCAGTACTAGACCGTTTTGATTACAATGGCCTTGTAATATGGTCAGATATCAGGTATTGTGATACCTCTTACTTTATTGTTCTTTCTCAAAATTGCTGAGGCTATTCCGGGTTGTTTATGGTAACATATAAATTTTTGAATTGTTTTTTCCTTATCTGTGAAATATGCCATTGGTGTTTTAATAGGGATCGCATTGAATCTGTAACTTGCTTTGGATAGTATATACCTTTTGATGATGTTAATTATTCCAGTCCATGAACATGGTATATGCTTTTATTTGATTGTGTCTTCCTTAATTTCTTTCTTCAGTGTTGTGTAGTTTTCTAAGTGTAAGTCTTTTATCTCCTAGGAATTTTATTTTTCTTGTTGCTATAGCAAATAGGATTATTTTCTTTATTTCTGTTTCTGATATTTCCTTGTTGGTATAGAAAAATGCCTTTGATTTCTGAATATTGGCACTGTATCCCTCTGCTTTGCCAAATTCTTTTATTAGATCAAGTAGTTTTTTGGTGGAGTCTATAGTGTTTTCACTATCATGTCATCTGCAAACAGTGGTGGTTTTACTTCCTCCTTTCCAATTTGAATGCCTTTTATTTCTCTTCTTGTCTGATTGCTATGGCTAGTACTGCCAATACTGTGTTGAATAGAAGTGGTGAAAGCAGACATCCTTATCTTGTTCCTGATTTTAGTGGGAAACCTATTAATTTTTGCGTGTTGAGTACGATGCCGGCTGTAGGTTTTTCATATATAGCCTTTATTATGTTTAGGTATACTCCTTCTACTCCCACTTTGCTGAGTGTTTTTATCATAAATGGATACTGTACCTCATCAAATGTTTTTTTCTGCATCTCTTGCTACGATCATGTGATTTTTGTCTTTCATTTTGTTTATGTAATGTATTCTGTTTATTGATTTGTGAATAGTGTACCATGCTTGCATCCCTGGGGTGAATCCCACTTGATCATTGTGTATGATCTTTTTGATGTATTGCTGGATGTGGTTTTCTAATATTTTGTTGAGGATTTTAGCATCTATGTTCATCAACAATGTTGGCCTGAGTTTTCTTTCTTTTTTGTGTCTTAGTCTGGTTTTGGGATTAGGATGATGTTGGCCACATAACAAGAATTTGATAGCCTTCTCTCTTCTTGGATTTTTTGGAATAGTCTGAGAATAACAGGGGTTAGTTCTTCCTTAAATGTTTTGTAAAATTCTTCTGTGAAACCATTAAGTCTCTTTATACATCATTGATTTTCCATCCCAAATCCATTTTACTCATAAAACTTTAGTTCTGCCATATAGTATTTCAATTCTTTTATTCCACTGTCCTAAACCCAAGGCACTACTGACATTGAGATACTAGAATAACTATGTGACTCCCCATTCCTATGACAGATTTGACAAGTGGTTTGTTTTTTATCCAGCTGGTTAAATTTAATACTTGATCTCTTTGTTCAGAAATATGAATTATTCCTGGTTTGATATTCCTTGTGTATGTGGAACCTAACTCTGCCCTCAGGTCTGAGGGAGGCAGCTAAGTCACAGATTAAGTAAGACTAGGAGAGTAACCAGTACTCCACAATCAGCCTATTGCCATGTCTAGTTACATATTAGTTCTGTCACATCTCCTTCTAATGGACAGGGCTGCATACAGTCTTTTCTTGTTGTAAATATATAGTTTCGGAAATGTTTTCTTGTTTTCCTTTCATTATTCTCTTCTGTATTCATCTTTCAAAGATAAAAACAACTTCTAAAATGTTATAATATTTGTTTGGGTAATATGGTAAGTAATGTGGTTGTCTTACAAAAATATTTTTAAATTTTTACTTTATTCCTTAATTTTTACTTTAAAAATATTAACTGGCTTTGTACAAAAGTTACACTTGTTTTGTATGAGTAAGAACCAATTACATAGGCAAATATTTACTTCAGAAATCCTAGGAATATATAATCATCTAGAGAATTTGTTCCTTCCTGAAAACTCAGTGATGCAAGCATGCTCTGAGTACTTGGATTTGTGATAAATCTCATGAAGTAAATCTGAATGTCACACCATGGGATGAAGAAAAAGGTTCACATCTCTTCATGAAAAAGTCAGTGCCTTGATCAGTTGAGGAACAATTTCCCGTAAGATATAAAGTTGTGTTTTTGAACTGAAACATTGCCATTCTAAATTATTAAGTAGCATTTAAAGTTAAGAGTTTTTCACAGGAACAAGTATAAAGGACACATGGACAGAAACTGGAGGGGGTGGAAATGGGAGGGAGATGCGGTGGGCTGGGGCGGTAGGCTGGGATGGGCGTAAAAGACAGAAAACTGTACAAGAATAACAATTCAAATAAATTTAAAAAAGAAAAAATAAAGTTATGAGTTTTTAATATTGTTAAATGTTAGGTAGTAAATATTTGATTGAAATAGGTAGTCAAGAGTTAACTCAATAGAGCTTTTCTAAAAATAATGAGAAGAAAAATTCATGTAAATATGTGTGTATGCCTAATGTTTGATTGTTTGGAAGCACACAATATTGACAATATGTTAAGGTGCTACAAGTTGCCCAATTTAATACAAAATATCTATTCTACTGAATGTCCCTTTCAACCAATTTCCCAAAACCAACTTTATCTGATATTTATTTAGATTGATCATATATTCCTTGCCTTCAAAGCACTTTAGGTCATCTCTCATACTGGTTTAGCCAAGTGAGCCCATTCATTGGAAACTATAACCCTTCTAGGTATCCCCATGCACTGCATTCACTCTGCTGAGGCACTGATATGAAGTTGTATGTTTTCAGCCTCTATTTCTTGCTTCTCCCACAAGAATGGAGGGAGCTCAGGTCCAAAGGAAGCAGTAGATAGACTCACAAACTAATTTTCACTGTAAGTCAACAAAGGGGCTGGCATCATTTACTAGAACCATCAGGTGCTCCTCAGGGTTTCCTCAAGTTGTCATTACATACTAGTTGATGACATTTACATGAGAGAAAGGGGGTTCATTTTAAATGAAAAGAAACAAGTTGGATTTTCCACTTCCTTAGGCAACTACTCTCCCCTTCCTTATTATGGTGAGTTGTGTTCATTCCCAGAAGTCATCTCTGTTTAGTAGGTTCATCAGACCTGGGTTAGCAATGTTTACAAAAGTGTTCAATATGCTTTCACTGTTTTTTTTCCTGTCAAGTTGGTTCAAATACTATAATTTGAAATCTCTTAAGTTTTTTTGCTGTTTTTGCTATTGTATGCAATGAGAGTTATTATAGTTTTACTCACATATAGCAAATAGAAGAAAAATTACTCAGAAAAATCAAAAGAATGTTAAATAGATGTCTAAATCAGTTTCCTTCCAAATGCAAGTGTAATGATATATTAAGAATAAATTTTAGAAAGCTAATGTATCTCCTCTAAAATGCCAATTATAAAACTAGAAATGCTGGAATTTCCAGTCGTGTAATAATCACATTTATTCTAATCATTTCTCCTTTGACATTGCTGTCATAAAAGTTCCCTTCCTCTGGAGCATTTCTAAGTAATAATAAAAACTCCTTATAAATGCCTTAGGAATAATTACTTAGAAATCATGATTTTTATAAGAATCTTTTGATAAACTCTTAATATCCCCTAAATTTCAATATAATATTCTGTATTTGTACACATTTTACTTTTAAATTAAGCATTTGTAATTAAAATAGGGTTTGCTTCTACACGTTAATTCAACATCTCCAATATGTTTGGATTTTGGAATTTATAATCCATTCCAACGTATTTAACATATTACAGTTTGTTCAAAACTTGGGTCTAAACTCTGGTCACAAAACCAAGAGTACTTTATATTCAGCCCTTGTTAAACAAAAACACAAAGAGATTGATTTTTAGTTCATACTATTTTTAAAAAGAAGTCTTTTTGTTGATTTCTAGTCACATGGGGTAGAAATGCAGTTTCAAACAAGCAAATGAGTTAAATATCTAGCAGGTCCTCCTCCTTGCTGGTTTGGTAGATTGATGACATAAATAAACAAGAGTTACCATTTCCACTGAGATGTCTCCTTGTTGTTCATTTGAATTCATATTTGTTGCAATAAGAGATATGTTTACCAGCACGTGACAGTACATTGTTCAAAATATAATCACTGTATTTATTTCTCAACTCAAAATCTCATCAGAAGGGAGAGATACCCAACTGACTAACAAATTGCAGAAGGAAAAAGTCAAGGAATTTTACAGCTTATAGATTTTTGAAAGATTATTTTCCTTGTTAAAGCTTTATCATGTTTTCCTTGTCCTTTTGTTCTAACAAGGTAGATTTTTTTCCCAGAGTTTTTTGTTTTGTTTTGTTTTGCTTTTGCTTTTGCTTTGTCTTTAAAAGATTTCTTCATAGAAACCAAATAAATCTCTTCTGCAATAGATATGAAAAGGGGTTTTTTTAAACCTACTTTGTGGAGTCATTTTTATTCCCAAGTAAGCACTGGATATCTGACAGAGACTTTTAAACAAATTTCATTCACTAACCTCCCAAGGGTAAATGTACAAGCTTACCTTCTGTATTTTCTGTAACTGCAGCTGAAGCTAGAATTCTTCTCTCTCTTGCCCTCTAGTGCAGCTTGTCAATATAACATTGCTTATCCCTCATGCCTCCTTCACAGAGTTTACCTATTTGATGGAACTACACTGAATCTGCTGGGGCTTATTATTTATACTCCACCCATGGCAGGCAGGGGCCCCAAAATAAATGAAATGTGGTAGAAAAAAAAGAAGGGAGATTCTTCAAAGTAAAGGCACCGAGAGTTCAGGGGAAAAACATTCTGGTTGAAAAAAATTTGTATCACTCATTGTTTCTAAGAATACTGCTACCTGAATGAGGGAAAAAATGTAAAGACCACAAATCAAGAAACGTCTGTTTGGTTCCACTGTGTAGATAAAGGGAACAAAAGAGCATAAGCTTGCAGCGAAGCAGGATCTCTCCTTGTTGCTACCAGTGCTACCACAACCATAGATTTCAACTGCAAAATGTTACTTTTGAGGATAAAAAGTCATGCTGATGTAATATATGAATATTTTGGATAGTGTTGATATTTTAATAAAGGTACATAAACAGATAAATCTGACAGATTCTTCTGTTTTCTTTGATTTTCACGCAGGCTATCTCTGTCCTCTTGTTTTTAAAGTCTGCACTCTTCAAGGCATGGCCAAAATACATGGATATTGAACAATAACATAAAAACAGCTTTTATCTTCCTTAAAAGAAAGGTAAAAACACTATTGTCAATTAAGCTGACATTAGGTCTTTGTCTCATCTGTGTCCCAATGTAAATCAATCACTTAGAATAATTTTGACTTCATTCCAATTTCAATTGATATGAATAAAATACACGAGCTTATGCAATAAATGATATAAATTTAAACTAATGTTTGTGACGAAAGTTGTGCTAAGCTAAAGTAATTATGCTTTTAACCATCCCTTGCAGCATTGATTTTCCATAATCCCTTTCATTTCCTGAAAATAGCTAAGTCAAATGGTGGTGCGAAATACAAACCACAGAATAACTAATTCAGGTCAATGGGAGCTTCAGTTCTTAACTACTTAGCCAATTTGATTAAGAGGCAATTATAATCCAGACACTATATGACTCAAATGGCTGGAAATTTTGAGATACTTCTACTATGTTATGTTAAGGGCAGAAGCCATTTCCTTTAGCCTAAGACAAGATAACATAATGGAAAAGATATTCAGTCTATTAAGTATAGATGCTTGTACCTAAAGTTCTTGGAATCTGAAGTAGTTCATTTGCATTACAAGTTTCATTTTTCAAGAGTGTAATTTGACTCCAAATAGTCTAAACCAGGGTTTCTCAGTCTAAGCACTCTTGTAACCTTAGGCCAAATACTCTGTTGTTGGGGATTGTCCTGTGCATTGTAGGATGTTTAGCAGCATCTCTAAACTCCATGTACTGAATTCCAGTAGTACCCTCATCCCTCACCCAACTTGTGACAACCAAAAATGTGTCCAAATATTAACAAATGTCTCTGAAAGGGGTGGTTTTGCACTAAAGAAAAAGAAAAAAGAAAACAAACAACAACAAAAAATACCTTTCCTGGTTGAGAACCACTGATCTAAATCAATATTTTCACTTATGTTAATAGCAAAGACTTTGATAACGGTAATAAAATAGTACATCGAATGAATATGATAGGTATATACCATACTAGTCAATCTGCTTTTATTTTCTCATCCTCCACATAATCTGATGTGAAGATTTTATGCTACATTATAGATAACCAACCTAGAGTATGAGAAACTGTTTCAATATCATATGGTAACTGGAAAAGCCAGAAATTGAATCTACGTCAGATTCCAAAGCCAATATTTTTCCTATATACTTTTTAGACAATTGATGCTTATCAATCCCTTAAGTACCAAATATTAAGATGATCTCCAACTCCAAATGAGGTCAGTACCTGGTACTGTCACTGTCATTTTGAAAAGAATTAGGATCTACACAATTTCAAAGGACTAATCCAAAATCATGCATAAGTAGAAAGTGTAACACTTTATTCTAATTATAACCAAATATATCAGCAGTTACCCAAAGATTTGAGGTATAACATTTATCAGGAGGGACAGAGTGCTTGCTATTTAACTGATTTCATTCACTACTCTAATACTCAAACACAGAAGCTAATATGGGGAATGCTTATACTACAAATAAAACGATCAGTATAAGAGTATTAGGGGACTCAAGACCTGGAAAATTTTAGCTTAAGGAAAAAGTTTTAAGTCTAGCAAGTAATGTGTATGTTAAAGCTTTTGTTTCAGAAACTACAGATCAGGCCCATCCTGGCTCCTGGGAAACAGCCAGCCTCCTGGCACACTGGCTAGAGATTACCACCTGGGGACCAGTTGGAGGCATCCAGGCCTTTGTGTCAACAAGAAGGTAGATGCTACTCCATCCCCTTGGGAACAACTAACTGCCCAGAACAGGAATGCTGAAGCTTTGGTCACCTAATCCTCCCTGAATTTCAAAGCCCTCACTGCACCTTGTTTGTCCTCCCCCACCTCCCTTATAAAAGTTCTGGCCAGGAAAGAGAAAGGAAGATGGTTTGTTAGGGTATGAACCTGCCATCTTCTCGGATCACCGGCCATCTGAATAAAGCGCCTGTAAAAGATTCAATCACTGTCATTGCTTATTGGACTTGGTAGTGACAGGCAGCCCGAACACCAGTGTCTTTTCCAGTTACATGTTTTGGTGACTCCACCAGGACAGACTTTGGGACACTCCAGTAAGTCTGGGTGTTTGGCAGGGAGTCCCATTGGCTACCTGAACTGAGAGGCCCTGGGTGTTTGGAGTCAGAGACTCTCAAGCAGCTGCCAAGTGATTTCACTTGGGGATTCTTCCCCCCTTGCTCCCAGCACTTCTTGTGTTGCATCACACTGGATTGAATCGTTGTGCTTCTGGTTCAGGTTAAAATCCCAGGTCACAACTAAGGTCATCTGCTTTGTTTTGGGTACCTTCTGTTTGGATCTCTGTGAAATTCTGTCTGGTAGAATGGGGAGAAAAGCCTCCATTCCGCGAAACAGCCATTTGGGGCCAGTTATAACTCGTCGACTGATGAGCATATATGGAAAGCGTACATTGTTTTGTTGTAGTACTGTTCTGTTTGTGTCCTGTATAATTTAGACTGAAGAGAGCGCTGGTCACCGAATGAGTCTTTAAATTACTGTATTATATGTAACTAGAGTTGTTTTGTCAAAAATCAGGGAAGTGGGACAAATTGCCTTATCTAGAAGTTTTTGGCTTTACATGATAAAGATGCATTCAGAGTTAAAAAAGAAAAAAAAGAGAGGAAAAGAAGTTAATGGCTCAAAGAAAAGAACATTTACATGTGAAAGATAGAAGCCCAGAGAGGAGGGGCCAGGAAGATCTAGATACTGTGGCCACTGCAAGCTGGTCAGAGTTCTCGCAGCCTCAGGGGATCCACTCTGATGAGTGGAATGGGGAAAGTGCACCTGAACTGGCATCGCTGTCTTGAATCGGTCAAGGAACCAGATCTGGTCGAGGAAAAGCCCCTACCAGGGCAGGGCAATATCCTTTCCAGAGACTTTTCAGTGAGAGGAAGGCCAGAGGGCCAGCCTGCTGGATACTATTGGGCACATACTCTGTTTTGTACATCAGATCTGTTAAATTAGAGACGCTCAAACCCTTCTTACAGACATGATCCTGCTAAAATGACTGATTCGGTTGCATCGGTTTTTGCCACTTATCATCTCAATTGGGCAGACATACGAGCTGTATTCAATTCTTTGCTTCAATAAGGGGGATGAGCAGAGACTGGTGTTGGATAAGGCAAATAAAGAGGCTCAGAGGTTACACCAAGAAAATCCAGATGGGGCTCTGGGCCTTCCCAGGGCAATACCTATAACTGAGCCCAACTGAGACCCTAATGGGGATGGCCTTTCTCTCTTAGAGCATTATAAGAGATGCCTCCTTGAGGAAAGGCGTCCCTGAGCAGAAAAGTCTGAGTATGGTGCAGGCTGTGCAACAAAAGTCCACAGAGGACCCCTCCCAACACAAGGAAACAGTTAAAGAGATTCCTGGGGATGGCAAGGAACTGCTGCATTTGAATTCCAAACTTTGGGCTCACTGCTAATCCACTGTATGAGACTCTGAAGAGACCGGAATACAGTCTTTTAGAATGACAAAGGAGTGCACTCAGGCTTTTGAGTTCCTGAAAGTGCACTTGGCTTCTGCACTGGCCTCAGGCTTCCAAACCTACTGAAGCCCTTTCAATGATAGAGTGTGAGAGACAGGGCGTTGCCCTAGGAGTCCTCACCCAAATGCTAGTGACATTTGCAGTCCATCGCATAATTGTCAAGGAAATTAAATCACACTGTCCAGGGGTGGCCAGCCTCCTTGAGAGTGGCAGCCACCTGCGAGCTCTTGGAGGAAGCTGAAAAAGTTTGCCTTGGGACAGCTTATGCCACTTATGTGTCCCAGCAAGTGTGGAGCCTGCTGGAGCAAAAGGGAAATAAGGGGCTGACTGCTGAAAGAATGGGCAGGTACCAAGCCCTTTCTTCTTGACAATCACAATGTCTCCCCCAAAACTGTAAGGTAAATCCTGCCTTTCTTCTCCCAGACCCTGACGCAGCTGCGCTAATACATGACTGTGCTGAAATAACTGATGAAGTATATTCTAGCAGGATTGATTTACAGGACCATCCTTTAGAAAAAGCAGACTGGACTCTCTATACAATAGACAGAAGCATTGTATGGACAAAGGAAGCAGAAAGGCTGGGTATGCAGTGTGACTCTAGAAGGAGTAGTGGAGGTCAAGGCCTTACCGCCAGGAACCTCTGCTTAGATTGCATTGACAAGGGTACTAGAATTGTCTCATGGAAAGAGAGTGAATGTGTGTATCAGCTCAAGGTAAGCTTTCCTGATTTTGCATGCACATGGTTTCATCTGGGAAGACAAATAACTGTGAACCTCCAAATAGAAAGGAGATTAAGCATGCAGCAGAAATTTTAAAATTATTAGAGGCTGTTCAGGTACCTTTACAGGTGGCAGTTATGCACTGCCCAGGCAGGGCATCAGAAAGGGGACACTAGAGTGGCTAGAGAAAGCAATCTGGCTGAACAGGCAGGCAGCAAAAGAGGCTGCTAAAAGAATATTTGTAATGCCTTTGGTATCTGTTCAGGACTTGTCAAAATTTGACCCTGAATATTTGACTGCAGACTTAGAGAAAGCTAAGAGATGAGGTTTTAATGAAGAAGGTCCTGATAGCCAATAAAAAGAATAAGAAAGGAGCTATACTATTTTCCTAAACATTTAGTAGAGCCAGTCATGAAGCATTTGCATGAGGCCACACACTGTGGAAGAGACTCATTAACCACCTATGTCAAACTGTGGCTCACAGGTCCTGGAATTTCAAAAGCCATAAGAAAAGTAATTGCTAGATGTGTTGTGTGCCAGAAGAATACCCCCAAAACAAAATCCCATCAAAGAAGGAAAGCAATATCAAGGACAGTGTCCATTTGAGGACTGGAAAATAGACTTTACCCAGATGCCAACGCTCTGAGGGTGAAAATATTTGTTAACCTTTGTGGATACCTTTTCAGGATGGATAGAAACCTATCCCACTAGAACAGAGAAATCTTCAGAAGTAGTGAAAGCAATATTGAAGGAAATAATCCCTCGCTTTGGTCTCCCTGGCAGCATTCAGAGTGATAACAGACCTGCTTTCATTTCAGAAATCACATAGAAGTTTAGTAAAATCTTAGAAATTAAGTGGACACTCGACATAGCATGGAGACTCCACATAGCATGGAGACCACAGGCTTCTGGGAAAGTAGAGAAGATGAACCATACCTTGAAGAAAAATATAGCCAAACTGTGTCAAGAAACTCATCTTCAATGGGATCAAGCTTTACCTATTTCCCAGCTCAGAATAAGGGTGGCTCCTCAAAGTGGGATTCAGTTGAGTCCCTATAAAATTGTGTACAGGTAGCCATTTCAAGTCACAATTGTGGTAAGAGATATGCTTATAGATAAAAAAAACTGAAGGTAAAAAAATATGTACAACATTTAGGTCAGACCTTAGCTGTGATGAATGACCTTGCCTATAGTAAAGACTTTTCTTCCACAGGTTTGTGGCATTCTTTGGAGCCTGCAGACAAAATGCTACTCAAGATTTGGATGACAGCATCTCCAAAAAACAAGTAGAAAGAAAGTGGACTGGACCTTGGGACATACTCACCACCCCCACCATGGTGAAACTGGCAAAAATAAAACCTTAGACTCATCACACCAGAATAAAGAAAGCACTGGAGGAAGATCTGAAAGTCATCTTTGAAAAACAGTGACTTATGTTCTTTCCTTTACCTCTTATTTAACCACCTGTTATGGACAACTTAATCTATTCAAACAAGATGAAAATATTTGGGTATATTTAGCAAAAATTGTTCTGAACATTTCTGACTTTTGCTTTGCAGGAAGAACTTATGTTGAGCAAACTTTCACTTCATGTCTTACAGGTGTCTGTACCCTTTTGGAAAGCCTTAGAAACTATACTGTGTTTGAGCATATCAAAAAGAAAATGACCTACTCTGACATTTATAATTGGGGACCAGTGGTAACTATAAAGGACAGGGAAATGTTTTCATTGAAAGTCACTAATGTAGCCCCAGCTAGAGAGTGTGCAACTTTTGTCAACTGTACTGAAACCGTCTTGTGTTCTCAGCAGGTGTGAAAATGAATTGTGCCACCACCACTGATGTATCTTATGCTTATGCTCATGTTAAACTGCCAACAGGATGGTTTCTGATATGTGGAATGTCTGTTCCTATGTTCCAGCAAACTGCTCTGGGGGACCCTGCTCTCTGGGAAGACTGACAGTGTTTATGCCTCAGAAGCCCCACTTGACCCGGGTTCGACAGGATCTCTCCCTTCTACCCAATTGTATCAGTGATTTACACCTTTTAGCCCTGCTGAATATGTGTCCTTAATTATATTTGTAATGCCATGCATGGTAACTTATTTAATATAGAAATAAGCAGATTAGCCTGTGCTGTAGCAAAAGCTTTGAATGCCACCTTGCAAGCCATCAGTGCCATTAGTCAAGAACTAGGACAAGTCAGATAAACAGTACTGGAAAATCGTGCAGCCATAAACTACTTTCTTTTAAGGAATAATCATAGATGTGAAAAATTTAAAGGACTCTGCTGTTTTAACTGATAATTCATAGCTCATAGAACAAACAAGTAAAGCAAGTAAATAATACAATGTCTAATGTGAAATAGAGAGAAAGATTTTAGTATTGATTTTTCTGAACTAACCTTATGGCTGCCTAGTATACTTGGTCTTTGAGAGACATCTATTGTTTTTATTCTTGTCATTCTCTTCAGTGTCATTATAGCTAGTTGTTGCATACAATGTGCCTCCTTATGTAGATTTGCAATTAGGTGTATTCCTAGCCACCCCCCACCACTGGACAGTCCAATGCTAAGTTCTGATCTCATAGAAATGAGATAGTTTAATACTAAGAGTGGAGAATGATAGGGGACAATCCATTGTCAAGACCTGGACAATTTTAGCTTCAGGAAAAAGTTATAAGTCTAGCAAGTAATGTGTATGTTAAAGCTTTTGTTTCAGAAACTACAGATCAGGCCCATCCTGGCTCCTGGGAATCAGCCAGCCTCCTGGGGCACTGGTTAGAGATTACCACCTGGGGACCAGTTGGAGGCTTCCAGGCCTTTGTGTCAATGAGGAGACAGACACTGCCCCTCCCCTGGAAACAGCTAACTGCCCCAAACAGGAATGCTGCAGCTTCCCTCACCTAATCCTCCCTGAATTTCAAAGCCCTCATCGCACCTTGTTTGTCCTCCCCCACCTCCTATAAAAATTCTGGCCAGGAAAGAGAAGGGAAGAAGGTTTGTTAGGGTATGAACCCGCCATCTTCTCGGATCACCGGCCATCTGAATAAAGCGCCCATAAAAGATTCAATCGCTGTCATTGCTTATTGGATTTGGTAGTGACAGGTAGCATGAATGCCGGTGTCTTTTCTGATTACAAGAGGATTCCAATATGATTCCAACATTTTTATGTAAAAATATTCCATCACCTCTGCTTCATGACCCAGAATTTGTGGTGTAAATAATTTACAATATAAAAGTGAGATAACACCTGGTGTGTGTAGACCAGATATAAAATCTGTGTCCAAAAGGAGTGGTAAAACCCTGAGTGGCAGAGGAACATTCTATTTCTGATTCCTCTTTTCTCTGATATTGTCTGTTCTCAAAATTTCTGTTCCCAAAATCAATATTTTATTGATATTTATATACAGGAAATGAACAGCCATCTTTTTAAAGTCATCTGTTTTGATTTTGTTACTGCAATCACATATGATAATCTGTAGAAAAGCAGCATATATACTTGTGTTTATTGTTTCATATTTTGCTTGTTATAAATTCAGAGACTAGAAACTCATCCTTATGTAGCATTCACCTTATCTTATGCATTGGCCCAAGTATAGAATTACATAAATTGTTATTCAGTCATTTATTGGCTTATCTGAACATAAGTTAGGAAACATGTTAATTGATAGGCTATAAAGAAAACTAAAATGAGTTTTACTTTCACTGTATAATACTCTAGTCCTTACAGCAACCAAAAGCAAAAAGTCAGGAATGAGATAAGTTATTATGCAGAGGTAACAAGTATCCTTCCTATAATTCTGGACTCTATTTCCACTGTTTATAGGAAACATCTTTATTTGACTACTGAACTGCAAGTAAGGATCTACCCCTAGAAAATGTCTGACACAAACAGGGACACTGATGAGACAAAGACCAAATGTCATGATAATTAATACCATGATTTTACTCTTTATTTCAAAGTGTTTTAAAAATATCTTCATGTACTGGCAACTATCCATCTGCAATGACCTGAAAAACCTGGACCATAAATATACAGGGATGAAGATGACAAACATAAAATCAAAGAAAAACTGAAGATCCATCACTCACATAGGCTTTGAAAATTCTGCCTGTTGCATAAATGACTGTTTCTTCAAAATACAGAGACTCAAAGTCATACCCATTTTAAACACAAACACACACACAGGCCTTTAATACAAACAAGTTTATTGATATTCATCCCTATGTTTTTCTATTCAAATCAACTGCAGAATAAATGGAGAAAGAGTAGAGTGTCTCTGTATGGCATGTTACCATGTTTCATTCATTTAGAACATTAGTAGTTCATATTAAATAAGAGATATGTTAATACATACATATATCATAGAATTTCTCACTGAAAGGGATTTAGCAATTCTGTAGTCTGTTTTTTTAATAATCTTAGCCATGTGAACATCTATCTATTCAAAAACATTGTTCTAAGTAAATCTTATATGAAACAAATACAACAAACTATACCACAACTGCTATGAGAATAGAGGCCCCGGTCTGCATTCTCTCCCTCTATGCTTCACCCTCACTCACAGAGGGGATGTGCAGAACCCCTAGTCTTCAAAGGGATGCTCTTTGACTGTTAGTGATTCCAGACCTGATACTGCACTTTGTAAGGAAGACAATAATGCTCAGAAAAGTAGTGGAGAATACCCAAGGTCATTCATTAGCAAACATAAAGATTGTAACTTAAATCAACTTCTATTAAAGTTCGCTATAATGTTGACTTGATTTACCCCATTGCAAACCTGATTTTAGAGATTATATGTCTAACATATGACTCAACAGTATGCTTTCTATCTTACCAAAATCCAAAATGAGAATGGTCAGAATCATAAGAACCTTTCATTTTTCTTCATATCCAATTTCAAGTGTGTTCCAGGTCCAGAACTGGCCTAAAAGTTGTTGCTTCAATGTCTAAATACTGAATAGTAGATCCAGGGATAGTACTGATATCAGAAAGATCTCATAATCCAGTTGCTTTCCCATGCTGTATATCATTTCTTATGCGGGTTATTATTTGTCTTGTTATTTCAGGGTTGGTTTATCCAACTGACACAAATATTAAGCTAATACTCACTAGTGAGGATAAATCTCTGCAAAGAAATAATATCTATATATCTTAAGAAGAGACACACATGTACACACATAGCTAGCCAACCAAATCACATTTCCAACATCTATTCCATGAGTCTGAGTATTTGTTTTAACCCACTTCAAATATAATTTAAATTGACTTTTTGGTTGTTTGTTTTGCTTTTGTTTTGTTTGTTTTATAAGTAAACCCCCCAAACTGAAAATAGATGTGCAGGAAACAAATATGACATTCAGGTTACTCACTAAAGCATTTTCTTAGAGGAAAAAAAAAATGCTTGCTAGGAGTTTGTCTTCTACTATACTATAGAACTTTTACTTTACAAATTTTTAACAACACCAAACCAAATTATGAAGTGAGTGACAATTTAATCTTTTTACTACTGCAGGGTATTGTGAGTTGTTGCCATTGTGCACTAAGAAGAATGCCCTGTGCCTTTGTGAGTGTGTGAGTGTGATGCATGTGAGTGTGCACATATATATGGCCATCTGAAGTTCACATGTTTTTCCACTTAAAGAAAACTCTCTTCTGCAGGTTTATTGAATTATATCAACAGTCAGACATATATTTTCTTTTCCAACATTAATGTTAGGAAGAGCATTTTAAAGTTCTCTAAAAGAATAATTTTACCTTCAAGCCAGAAGATCAAACTCAGACCAAATTCAATATAAACCAGGAAATATAGCTGTTTTAGACACAGCACTGAACTAGGTAAAAAAACAAAAGCCCAATTGTTTCCTTATACCCAAGAGGGAAAAAAGTGTGTGTGTGTGTGTGTGTGTGTTGTGTGTGTGTGTGTGTGTGTGTGTGTGTGTGTGACAGAGAGAGAAAGAGAGAGGAAGAGAGAGGGAGAGGGAAAGTGGAGGGAGAGGGAAGGTGGAGGGAGAGGGGGAAAAAGGCAATTAAGCTAATGCAAGTTGGGTGTCACAAGGTTATAGATATTTCAAGAGCTGAGCAATTTACCGTCTGGAAAAGGAGAAGAGCTCTTGCATAAAATGTCCCCCAGTTCAGATTTATTATGCTTTTAGTTGTGTTATATGTGATACAATTAGCAGGAGGTGCCAATAAGGCGTTCTCTCAAGGACATGGTCATCCTGTGCCATCTGTTATTAATTGCATTGTCCTTTCCACATCCAGCTAGAGGGGAAAAAGTTCTCTGAGAAACACCTGCAAATTCTCACTGCACAATGACTAGAATTTAAAAATACTTAAACAAAGAAAGAAGGATAGTTCTAATCTCTAATAACTGCCCACCTTGAGTTAAAAAAGAAAGAAAAATTTGTATAATGGATCCTGATGCAGCAGAATTGCCTGTTCCTGACATTTTTTTACCTTTTTTGTCACTGTATTCTGCTACATCAATAGCCTTTCAAGCAACATAACATACTATGTAAGTGAAAATGAATAATTAGAACATTCCCCTTGAAATACAGCCATCCTCTATAGGGATGAGTGAAAATTCAGATTTCTTATTAAAAAATACATTTTTTATAAAACCAGAAAGCAAAGATAGCAAAAACTGACTGCGAGATATATTTTTGTTTTCATTTTGTTTTTGTGTCAGATTTGGGCATTTGTGGTAATTCATCAGTCTCAAGAATCCTGTTCTGAAAAATTAATATTCTTATAAATATGCAAATATTTTCTCAAATTTAGCCTCTATTTTTATAGATATAATTTCAAAATATGAATCATTAAAGGATGCTATTAAAATATAAATAGCTGTTAAAACAATTTAAACTGATTTCAGAAGCACTAACTTACATTTAACCATCTGTGCTGCCTGTTCTTTCCTGATTTCCACTGGACTTGAATCTGTGAGAGCAGGCAACTGCTACTGTCTGCCTTCCTTCCTGTTCTCGCATTTGAACAGGAACGAAAACTCTGCATGCTACAGGGTGAATCCCTAAAACACTTCACAAGAATGTTTTAAATCTCTATTATGACCAGTAATTTGAAATATTTCTAATAATAGCACTGAAATTCTTTTCAGAGGTTGAAGTGAAGAGGGTGTTTTAGAGGAAATGACTGCTATTTAACTGATACGTTTCTGGAAAAGAAACAAGGAGTTGTTACATAGCTTAACCACCTACAAGTTGCTTGACAGTTAAATTACCTACCTCTTCTCCTGCACCTAGTTGTACCAAATCTATTTACAGAAACTTGACAAGAGAAAATAAAACCCTCCGCAAAAAAAGTGTCATAAGTTATGGCTAATACAAGTAAATGTAAAACAGGAAAACATTTTCTTCATACAAGGTTTCAAATACTAAATTAGGAAGGTTCTCTATGCTTGTCACATATTGTTATATTAAAAATCTACAGCAAACTTAATTTCATGTATTAAAAAATCCAATATCGAAAGATTATTTTGAAATTTGGTTACAATTGATTCATTTTATTGAAAAAGGCAATTCCCTTGCACCAGCATCCTCAGAAACTGTTCAGTTTGGTACACTAAGCATACTTTTCTGTTTGAGTATATTAATTATCTCTAGCTTCTCTCATCCGTTGGTTCTTCTGAGATATGCTTCACTTTGCCCTTGGTTTAAAAAATATCTCTTTGCTGTCATAATTCCTATTGTTTATTTCATTGTTTGTAATTTAAAGGGTGTGATTTGATGGTTTTAGTATTAAATAATTCAAGGATATGGAATAAACATTTCCCAATAAATATTAACGAATGAAAAACTCTCTTTCTCATGACCTGTATTTTAGATAGAATTATTCAAATTGCATGCCCAAACCGCTTTATACTGTTACTGCCTGTCTTTCAGAAAAAGAGTACATCCATTCCTTATCATTATTTTTTAAAGATAAAGAATATCTAAATAAAAAATTACATTCAGGAACACACTGCTTGAGATAGTAACTACATTAATGCTGTCTAGATAATGATTTTCATTGGCATGGACCCTGCAATGATCAATCAAAATATCAAAGCATTAAATGTTCTTCATTTCCTTTTCTTTGTTTCACGTTTGTATCCGGTTGCTATTTGGTACTACTTTCAGTTGACAGCAGAGCCAAGCAAGTAACTTTAGGATCTCAGAAGTGAATTATTATAGACTGAATATGAATCTCCCCTAGGGGAAGATGCATGTTACAGCAATGAGTTGATGAATTATTCTCTTAAGACCTAGTGTTTAGATCCTTAGTCGCAGAGGTACCAGATCTTAGAATGTCCACTGAACAGTTCATCTAAAAAATGTGTTTTAGTCAGCATGGATTAATATGTGATAATAATATGCCATGCCATAATAAATGCTAATGCAGTCTTAAATAGTATGCACAAAGGAGGAGCAGACCCCTGATGTATACAAATTCAATATCCTTGCATTTGCAATTCATGTATGACCAGGGAAGTCCATGATACGTATTAATTTAAGTGGCAATGCTAACACCTACCTCATAACTGAGAGTTGACTAAAACAATATATTTAAAGCCCCCGTTCTGTATTGAACTCCTATGTAGTATATGGAAGCCTAATCCAACACTCAAACCCAAATTCTACTTCCTGAGAATTTTTTTAACTGTTGGTGAATTTTTAAGGTCTTAACCATATCTTCCAAAAATATAAAAGTTTACATGGTGGTACCTAGAAAAAGGCAGAAAATATAGCAATAAAGTGAAGAGGAAAAAGCTCATTTTTTTCTTGTCAGAAGAGACAAGGTTTTGAGATCTGGTTCTCCAATGCGATTTGCAAGTCTTTAGGCTAGACCTTAGGCTAGATATAACCAGGCTGGATCTCAGTTAGTAAGTAGAATTTCTGTAATGAAATCTGCCTTATGAGGGTTCTGAACAAAAGAAGAACTAAATCATCTACGGCCTCACCACAGTGCCTAGCACATAACAAGTGTTGAAATTTTGTTAGCTGGAGTAAGAGTAGTTATTAATAATTCTACTGGGCACTGGTCAGATCTCCCTGAAATCTCTATTTTGTTCTAGCCAGGGTAGACACAGGAGGCATTTACAAATTAAAATGATTGAATAATTAGTTCCTGGAAAAAAAACAGGTTGATTGAGAGCAAATGAAGGTTTTACACAGATAGTACTTTATGGAAGACTGATAATCACTGCATTCCAATGTTTAGTGTTAGTCTATGGTTGGTAGAAAGTGTAGACCAAATCAATAAAGTTCCAGAGGTTAAAGCTAGCACCAATGAGCAAATGCTGAATTTGTTCACATTTTACCTTAATTTTGCAGGACAAAATTAATCCTACACAAGTTAGAGTATTGCCGTATTAAGTAAGAGAATACAATACATAACTTCTAATTCTAAATTTCTATAATTCCCTTGGATCTTACTCTTATGAAGATGCTGTGGACATTTTCTTTGTTCACTCATTAATTTATTGAGCATATACTAAGAAAAGGCCCAAGAATAGTGGGGACTATGTCAGATAATATTAATATTTCTATAATATTAAACAATATTGACTCTGCACTTACTAGCAGGCATTCCTAGTTGTGTTATATGGATTACTTCATTAATTATCACAATATCCCTATTACTATGTCCATTTTAAAGATGTGAAATCTTAGGCACAAAATGTTTGAGAAGCCCCTTGGCCCAAGCTTGAAGTTGGGAGACTGGGACATTTCAATGAAATTGAAAAAAAAAATCTTGTCTGCAAGTTAACGGTGATCTGGACAGAATTTAACAGAAAATACCACTTTTCCTAGCCCCAACCTACATTTAATATGGAATGCTCTTAGCTAATTTCAACTTTCTTCTGATTTATTTTACTTTCCCCAATAGACAGATCCTTACTAAGAAAACATTTTTTAATGTTAACCTTAACCTTCACACACACACACACACACACACACACACACACATTACTGTCTTTTTTAAAAGTCATTTTTTTAAAAAAACAACTAAGATTTTTGTTAAAGTTCCATTTTCTGTGCTGTACAGAATGTATTAATTACTAATACATTGTTACAATGGGTTAAAGGTCTTCATTACAAACATCAATGTACATTAATGTAGTAAGATCTCCAGATGTTTGTAAATTTGTTCCTGAATATTTTGATTATTTTAATATTTTGATTATTTTTCTACTTGATTTTTCAGGTGAAATAAAGTAGAAATAAAAGAAAAAGGAATTTTAAATTCAGCTTCTGTTCCATACACTGAAAGTTTCCAGTTTTCTTTGCTTTTCCAGTTAATCCATTTTCTGAATCTTTGTGGCTACTTCACTTCATTATCCCTCTTTTGTATAATAAATGGGCCACAAGGCTCCCACTGCTCCCTTTGCATAAGTTGTGTTCATACTCTGCTCTTTACTTCTTCTGTGAAGCTAGTTAAAACTTAAAGCCAATTGAAGTTCACTAGAAAAGAGAAAGAGAAGAAATAATACCATGTCTGAAAAATACCAAGAGTTTTATGACATTTATTTTCTTTTTGTTTTATGGTTTTTGATTCATGAAAATGCCATGCTGTTCTAGGACAAATCTGTCTTTACCTTTCCCTCCCCAAACTAAAATGCCCTTTGATGGGGTTTTAGTATCAAGATTGAGGTTGGCATCTGGAAAAGGATGATGTAAAAATTAGCCTCAGACTTTAAATAGACGCAAGTGTTCAGATGTGACTTGAAAATAAATAAAAAAATGAATAAACCCAACTGGAACAAAAAGAAATGCCTCTGTCCCAAATGAAAAGATTGTTTAAGGACTAACACAGGAAATGAACAAGAAATCAATCAGTCCATTAACACAGAAGGAGCAAATGAAATAATGTGCCACAGTGAATGTGCCACAGCGAACGTGCCACAAGGGACCAGAGGCGAAGACCTCTCTGTTAACATAGACTAAAATAAGCAGCTTGACACCAGAAATACACTGAGATGAACAGAAATGAAATAGATCGTATCCCTATTCCTAACATTAACTATACACAAATCCTAATCACAATTCCTTACACAATAACCTCTCATTCTAACCCTAATAGAAATGCCAGCTTCCTGAATTGGAACACTGATTTCCCAAACAGATGTCAGACATTAGCCACTGGCCTTAGCTGCCATCAATATTAATCAGCTAATCTTAACATTAGCAAAACATATGCATCTTAAGGTTGACTTGTGCTACCATGATGTGGAAGACAATTATCAGCAAATTCAAATAATTAGGATGATGTCAGCACATATATTATCAATTATAATAATCTTTTTTCTAAAAAACACAAATGTCTCTCCTTGTTTTATTAAGGCCATTATTGTCACAGAGTTCATATGCTTGAATTTCCCAAATCCATGATAATGGCATACAAAACATTTCTTTCCCTCAATCAGTAAAAATCCTTTCTTGACCATAGCAAGAATATGTTTGTGTGCAAAAAATTTGCTATCTATCTGTGTATCAGTTGTTTTCTGTGTCTTTTCATTAATAGTTACAATTAACTACACACAAATGTGTTCTGAAAACTTTCACGTAAAATATTCTTTAAGAAAAAAATGAAATCACTTCATAGCATAGAAATGGAAAATGTTATATATTTTTTAATCATAATCGCCCAAATTTTGCCTTCCATCTGGTCTACCATGTCTAATTCGACATCAGAGGGATCTGTCATACCCTTTATGCACTTTTTCTTTCCTTCACACACGACCATATATATGGGCAATTAAACATTTAGAAGCACTTCTGTGGTTATTGCTGTTAAGGGCAACAATAAGCATAACACCATTTCCTCTCATGATGCAACATGAGTAACATCTAAATAGCCCTTGTTATTTGGAAGTTTGACATGTAATGAAATCACAAACAGTTACATTAATCCACACAACCAATATGTACTGAATGTCTATTATGTGCTATACACTATACTAATCTCTGGGAATTCATCAAATATTAGGATAAACAAAGCATTGCCTTACAAGACTTAGTCAAGAGAGCTCAAGTTAAATACAAATGCAGCCCTGATTTCTACCATTCTGAACATCAGCTCTACATACTGGAGGACTGGTCTCTATTAGGGATGATATAAGGAAAAGGCAGGTGCAGGAAGAATGTGGACAAAGGTTGTATAATGCAAAGCAAAAAGGAAGAAACTGACCAATAGCTCAGAATGAAAAAAAAAGGATGGATAAGAAGATGGTAGTAGATTAATGTGTATTCATAGGACCTTTTCCTGCACAGAGGAATTTGCTCAAATCAGAGCAAGGTTTTGAAATAAAATGAAGGTCAAGTTCTAAGACAAAGGACAGATTGGGTAGGCTTTGGTTTTCTCTGTCACAGTAAGTTTTGAGCCTCCCCATGGTTTTCACTTATGCTAAAAATGCAGCCTCAATTACTAGAGTGATAATTGAGAATTGGTTTTATCTATAAGCATTGCAAGAGTCATTAAGAATAGCCATAGTTTCAGGATGGTAGCAATACTAATTTTGGTCCTATGAATACAGCACAAGCTAATAGGCTATCTATAGAATATGCCACCTACATCTGTGTAACCAAGTAGAATTTTAGAAGTGAAAAAGACACATTATAGCTTTGGCATTGTGCTATTCTGTTTCCTTTATGCAAAAACATTGGTTTCAACTTGGAGTATATAGATGGCAAGGAAAGAGAACTTTGGGATTTCCTAGGCAATAACAAAGCATGGGCTTATGTAACACATACCAGTTTATCACATACAGCAATAAATTTTCTACTCCTGAGGTATTTTCATTTGCAAACTTGTGCTATATATATATATATATATATATATATATACACACACACATATATATGTATATATATAGATAATTTTATTTACACACATATTTATATTTATATAAATACATTATATATATTTATTTAACTTTTATTTACTTTTATTTCCAGACTGGTAAACTTGCCTGGAGAGAAAGACTTCGGAAGGGTATATTTCTCTGAAGAATATTTGCCTGCTCTTACAAATGCTTTGATGTATCAAATATATGTTAATAAGCACATACTCACAAAGGCAGAGTGGGCTGTATGGGCATTAGTCAAAAGGCCTAAATCAAATTAGGATTCATAAATCCTTTAAAAACAATAGGGAATGAAGTAATCTAACTTACCTTTTCTTTTTTAAATATTTATTTATTTATTTATCTTTAGAGGGGAAGGGTAGGAGAGAGGGAGAAGGAGAGAAATATCAATGTATGGTTGCCTCTTATGTGTCCCATGCTGGGAACTGGCCTGCAACCCAGGCATGTGCCCTGACTGGGAATCGAACCGCAATCCTTTGGTTCACAGGCCTGCGCTCAATCCATTGAGCTACACCAGCCAGGGCCTAACTTACCTTTTCTGATAAATGAACATTCATCATACCAATGTTCTCATAAGAGTGTCAACCTAAAGATGCTGAGAAATTCTAATCTTTCAAGAGGGACAAGAGGAATGTTCAGATCTGTTTCTGCTTTCTGTATTCTTTAACAAGGCATTTCACAATCACCTGCATAAATTTTTCAAGAATGTAATTGTACACAGTTGCCTAACAGTAGATTTATTCAAATCAAAGATGGCTAACTATCTTCTACCGGGGCATATTCAGAGTCACTTCTTAATTAACCACCACACATTTATAAACCACAAAAAGAAAAATACTCTTTTGACTTCCCATTTTTAGGACCAAAAAAAGAATCATATCCAAATACTTACTGGTATCATAGAAACATGATATAGATATGCCTGCAGTGGATAAAAGTAGTTCTTAGAATAGTTAAGTGTAAACAGTCTGCCAAATCAGGTAAGGTGATCAAGTACAAGGCTAATGAAACTGAATCAGTAAATAGCAATTGTCCATCTGCCCATCCACTTGCCAGATCAACAGAAGAGTCTGCCTGTGTCCCACTCCACCTCTGCATTTTTAATCTTTTAGATTGGAAACACATGTATTCTTCTAAACAGACATCTAAATATTGCATGGGTATTACTTTTTGAAGCACTCATTCATTGATTTGTTCAACACATATTTAATGAGCACTAATTATGTACCTGGCACAGTTCTAGACCTCGGGTATGAAACTGTAGCTAAGATAGTCAGTCGTACACCCCCTCATCATGGAGGTTACAGTCTACTTAACACAGTTAACATATTATAGTTCTAGTTAATCATGTTCGAGTGCCTATGCAAGTTTATTTCATCATTCTTCAAATGTTCTACCAGACTGATAGTAAAATGTACACCTGAGAAAATATGAGAACAGAAAACAACAGACAAGTTATCTGTGCCTTTGTTAGAAGGCAGAAAGTATATGGAAAAGCAGCTGGTTAAAAGAGCAGAAGAAGTAATTCTATAAATGCCTAAGGAATAAGAGAAGCCAAGGTACCTGCCTTCTCCTTTTGGAGGAAATTGAGCTGGAGAGGCCCAGACTCATGGTCACTGGCCCAGTTGAGGGCAGATTGCAGCAGCAGTGCTGAACACAGAAAGATGAACTTAACAGTTACATTTTGAATTGCAGTAAATTAATCTTTCCTTAACCTCCTACCAGAATCTTGGCAGCAAGGTATTAATTCTACCTCACTAGGACCTGATCCAACCTAACCATCCACCCAACACACACTTAGGAGGTAGACTAAAAGATTATTTTACGAGAAAATATGTAGCACTTTGGAAACAAACAAACAAACAAGAAAACCAGACTCATACTGAAACATATTGAATTTGAGTGCTCCTAATAAAAAGACCAGTTCAACAATCTGTTATTTTACTGAAAAGCTACATCATCAGATAGAACCATATCATGCAAATAAAGCTTCCATCAAGAAAATGCTCCACATGAAAAAGGAGACGCCCAGATTAAATAAAAACAAATGAATAAACTGAATAGAAAAGCCACAACACAAATATAAATTTTAGATAGATTCTCAATTTCTTCAGAAAATAGATGGAAATGCAGCCGTAAAATAGAAATATGACTGTATAAGAAACATTCAATGAAGAAGGAGAGGAGCACTGGGAAATCAAAGATAAAACTGTATATATATTTTTAAATCAGTTGCAAGTTTAGAAGATAAAATCAAGGGAATACTCCAAAAATAAAACTAAAATACAAGAGAAAAGATAAATCTTAACTGAGAAAGTCTAAATCTAAAAGGGCTTCTAAAAAGAGCAAATAAACAAAACAGAATGGGGCAGTTGCACAAGACAAAAAATAACAATGTAAGAGAAGTCCTGGAAATACAGAACTTGTATTTGCAGAATGAAAGAGCCTATCATAAATGCAACACAATAAATAAGAAAAAAATGCCTAAAAATTCCATCATTGTGAAATTTCAAAGCCCTGAGTTTAAAGAAAAGTTTCTAAAATATCCCATAGAGGAAAAAAAAAAGTAAGCTTTCAAACAAATGAGCATTCTGAGGAAAAATAATTTTAACCCAAACTTTCTATATTTGTCAGCTATTGTCACAATAATGCCTTGTTACAAGCTGTGTCACAATTCAGGGTTTTAGAAAAGCATTTATTTTTCACCCATGCTTCTGTAAATTGTCATGTCTATTGGATCAAACTCCTCTTAGCTAAGCTCAGTCAGGCTCATCTTACATGTCCCTCACTTTTGAGAGAAAAACACTATCCAAAGAATGTTTTTCTCAAGTTACAGGGGGAAACACAAAAGCAGTTTGCACTGCAGGCAACTTTATATCCTTTACCTGAGTCACATCTGCAAAAACACCATTGGCTGAAGCAAGGAACATGACCAACCCCTGCATCATTGAGGTAGAGGAATAAATTCTGCCTCTGATGGGACAGATTGCAAAGTCACACAACAAAAGGCTTATATACAGAGAGATATAAAGAATTGTGAATGACAGTGCAATTTGTAGCTTAAATAGGAGGGCATGGAAACTCTCAAAAATTTACTTTCTTTGTACTGTAGAACACTAGCTTTCAAAGTGTCATTCCAGAATCAGCAGCATCGCCTGGAAACTGGTAAAAAAAAAAAAAAATCAAATTTACACTCCCCATGCCAGAAATACTGCATGAGAAACTGTTGGGATTAAAGCTGGTAATCTGTATTTTAACATGTCCAGGTGATTCTGACGTACCTGAAGACTGAGAAGCATTATGCACTAAGGTGTGCTTCAACAAACATGAAGAAGACATAGGATTCAGAAAATGGGAGAATGCAATACATGAGGCAGGTGACAGAGACACAAATGACCTGCGTGTCAGACCTAGATTTTGATGGATACATACTGAAATAATGTAGGCAAAAATATATCTAGAAAGAGGAACTCTGGTAGACTGACAAATAGATTGATGTATTTGCAGGAAATATTCATATATAGAAAACTAATACAAATAAAGCAATTATTAAGTCCAGTGTGTCAAGGATGAAGAAAGGCAATGGGAAAGGACAGGTCATCAAACCAAACTACATCATTTAGAAGTAAACTGTATTTATACTTATCAAGAAAAGAACACATTCTATTAATTCACTAATTAACTTACAGATATCTAATTCAAAAGGATGAGAGAAAGTGAAGCAGAGATATGAATACAGATTGAGAGCTAAGTCTTCATCTACCATACCACAAAAGCAATTGTTACTAAAATCAGTAAATAAAGTAACTGAAACAGGATCATTATTTTAAAATATGTGAGTAAATACTAAGCTTTCCTTAAATTTTTTTTTAAAAGTTGGAAAAGTAATACTATCTGGAGAGTAACCTGGAGGATAAAAAGACAAAATGCCAGTGGCCGATGACTGACCTTTCTAACATAAAGTCATTCAGTATCATTTTAATTTAAACAATAAGATATATATATAGCTTTGATAAAATTAGAAACTAATTTAAAGTAACTATAACCAATGAATTACACTGTGATATATACAAACAGAGTTCAGCACACTATGGGATCAAAGAAAATTCCGGTGAAGTTTAGGGCTGAAACTCTAGACTTGTCCCAGACTCATGTTCTGTACCCAATTCATTGCCAGTTTCTACTGGCTTAGAGCTGGAAATATATCCCAAATCTGACAATTTCTTACTCTCTTCACTGCAGCCATCCATCAATTCTTATCTGGATTTATTTCAACTGCTTTGGAACTAACAACCCTGACTCTTAACTATTTCGCAAGCTGTCTTCTCCCTGTGCAAGTCTCTCTTTTATTGTCTCTCTCCTGCATGCCCCTCTAGGAATAAGACAAAGGCAATGGGTGTGAATGTGGCTTTACTTGTGCCATTTGGCTCACTCTTTGGATTGCTCTGTTTGTCATTCTGCATTTTCCCCCTAATCCAGCTGTCCAGAGACAGTTCTATAATGTATTTTTCTGCCATTCTTCTTAAAGCTCAAAAATACAAGTAAACCATCCTGGTTATATCTGAATGGGTAAATATTATATTGGAAGTCTTATATTCTCCCTTAATAGATTACACACACACACACACATATATATATGTGTGGAATATATATATATGTGTGTGTGTGTGTGTATTAGATTATACACATAATAGATTATACATACATGCACACTCAGTGCAGTGGAATAGGAAGTTTATTTGGCTATAGAGCAAGCGGATGAAGCAGTGTGAATAAGAGCATCCATATTCTTATCTCTATTGTTCTGATTCCTCTGTGTATTTCTGTTCTAAACAGGTATATTAATTATAATTATTAAACCCCAATATATAGTGTGAAGTTTGACAGTTAAAATATCATATTTTTAATATTCCAACTAAATAAGGTAGAGGCAATAGAACTAACGTTCAAAAAGCCTCATAAAGTGAAATTTTTATCTGACTTTACTTTATATGGTAATTTTCTTCTATTCAATAACCATATTTTGAAACATGATACACATCATCCACTTTATAGTCTGCCAAAGAATGAGGTATAAATATTTAAATATAAAAGTAACTAAATAATAACACTAAATAGCATAAATATTCCTAGAATACGAGCCCACTTTACTTTAGTTTTATGATTCAGAACTGTCACACTGGTTTATTCATTTACATGGTACTACAGAAGACATTTCCAGCCACATAAGTGGGCCAGGACCAAGCTAACCCCCTCAGCATTTGATAGCCTATATACATTTCCAACTGTGCCCCGTACCCTCTTGCTCCTCAGTCTACTACAATCTGTCTTCTACTTTCTGCCTTCCTACAATGGTTTTCCATATTCAAAAATAATCCTTAAATTTCCCAATTACAAGGAATATTTTTAATTCTTATCTTACCACATTTCTCAAACTGTCTATGTTACCTTAATCACAGCATTCATATTGAATGGCTCTCTATTCTTTTAGCTCATATGGGATCACATTCTTTAATTAAAATAGTTTAAATTTCTGCCATTATGAAGTGACAGTTAAGAAGTCCAATATGCAAAGTTATTATGAACAAAGTAAAATAATGCCTTTATTTTTTCCCTCTTATGCTTATACTTTAGAATCACAATCATAATTGTACTTAGAATTAACCAACATACTACTTTTGAGATGGTGAGGGCTTGTATACGGGGCATATTTTATAAGAACTAACAGAATAATCAACATCACTTGGCAATAGTGGACACTGAGAAATGTGATGCTATGGTATGTCCCAGAAGTTACCATCAAATTTCTCCTTTTGGGAGTGAAGTGAATGTTAAGTGTTTTTAGTCATATAAGGTGGGGCATCTTTGGAACTGAAGAGTTTTTATATGTTTTCAAGCTAAAGGATGAAATGTGTAAATTAGTGCAATCATTCAGAAAGCCAGCTTTCTTAACTTAGTGTAAGAAGCCAGTTTACCATCAGCTACTTAAACTGGATAAATATACACTTTTTTCTTTTCTTTTAGATTTCATTTATTTATTTCTAGAGAGGGGAAGGGAGGGAGAAAGAGAGGAAGAGAAACCTCAATGTGCGTTTGTCACTTGAACGCGCCCTACTGGAGACCTGGCTTGCAACATAGGCTTGCGCCTGGCTGAGAATTGAACTGGTGACCCTTTGATTCATAGTCCAGCACTCAATCCACTGAGCCACACCAGTCAGGGCTAAATACACACTTTCTGACCTATGGATTCTAGTACTCCAAATATACCCCCCAAAATATATGTGTGTTTATTCAAAAAAGATTACAAAAATGTTCCTAGCTACATTTTATGAATTTCTTGACAGAAACAACTTAATGTCCATGAATAATAAGACAAAGGCATATTAGAGAATATTCAGATAATACAATACTATAATGAAAATAAATGGATTACAGTGACTCAAAACAATATACATGAAGGGCAAAAGTATTTTCGTATGAAAGAAACCAGACCAAGAAATTATAACCTTATAATTTCATTATATATTCTTCAAAACCATACACAACTTTAGTAAATATAATGTTTGTAGTTTTTATGATGTATTGTCAAAATGCCAAGGGAAAACAAGTAACATCACAAAAGTCAGCATAAAGTTTACCTTTTAGGGAGGAGTAGAGACTAGAAGAGACACAATGGAGGCTTCTAGGCATTAGAGCTATTTTACTTCTTGACTGAGAAATTATCTGGCTGTTTACTCAGTAATAATTTATAGCCTGTACTTTTGGGGGGCATTTTTCATAAATTTATTATATTTTACAACCAAAACAAAGTATGGTTCCATTTACTCTTTTTTCCTTATGTTTCATATAAGGAGTTGAATAAAGATAAAATGTCTTCATGTTTCTTAGTGTAAATGCCTGAAGAACTCTGTTTGAATCAGAAAAGCCAGTGGAATATAACTTTTGATCACTTCTGTGTGGTTATGTGAAGCTTAGTCTCTGCCAATTTCTTTATAGGTATTTCTAAATTCCAAAGGAAAATATTTTTCAAACTTTTCCAAGTATATTATATTTTTAGAGTTATTTCTAGATTACTCAAAGCCATGTTTTAAAACATGTGATTTGGAAGAAATGTTTTTATTAAAATATAATATGCCTCACAAGTAAATAAAAACTTGGGAAAAGTATACTTGGTCATTGGAAAACATGAATTTATGACATTTTAAAAGGTTATAGGATTATTATTTAAGTCAATTATTATGAGTCTGGCAATACTTTACTAATAGACTAAAATGCATCATTTGTATATATGCAGGGATTTATGAAAGCTGAAAACATTCTCCTTAGGATGAACATTCCTCTAACAATATGAAATTTCAGGTTGATTTCTGGTTAGGCTATGAGTAGGCAAGATATATGTACAAAATATAAATTGTTAGTGTTGTATTTAATATTTCACCTTATCAACAAATGTACAAGTATTCTTAATCACCACAGGATTCATTACAGTCTATATCTTAATACAAAAACACATACGTATGTTTTTCTTTGAGGCACTTAATAAATTAGTAAATAATTAACCAAAAGGCATGCATAGATAGTAATTATCTCTGTTTAAATAAACAGAGCATTTGTGCACACACATATACACATTCACATACATATATATTTGGTAACCATATATATAAGCTTTAAGCTAGAAATGGTAAAAATTTGCCTGATTAAAATTAATATCCCTAACTATAAGTAATTCAATAAATTCAATAAAAATAACTTTTTTATTATGTTAGGAAAGAAAAACCTCCAACAAAGTGATGAATATTTTCTTGACTAGAATTATTATTTTGGTAATGAGCAGTGTTCTATGAAAATAAGAATTTAACACATAACCAACTAGTAAAAAATTAAGCCAATTAAGAAACACAATTTTCCATGTTAAACATTAATTAAATTCTCTAGCATTTTTTAATAAATGTAATATAGAAAAAGTGAATTAAAAGAAAAGGTCAATTTAACCTATTAATCAAAGTAGTATTTATCATTTTACATAAATATATTTTTATCAGAAAAGTGTTATACATGATAAATTACTTATGCATTATTTCTAAGGGGTAATTTACTAGTTGGAGTTTTAATCATAGTTTATACAGCAGAAAAAATAGATGTTTTTTGTAATTAATGTTTAGATGACACATGGCTAAATATCATAAGGGAGTACTATGGTAGAAAGGCAGCATGAACACTAAATCAAAACTTCATTCAGGTTAGTGAAAAAATGACATAATTCTAGAAATGTGGACAAGGATCAAATATTACATTTCTGCTATAATGTGTATGAATGTAGCCACACACATACTTGTACATAATATGAATAAATAAATTTACATATACACACTCAGAAATTAGACAATCTATGAAGTAGGTATAAGAAAACTATGATCAGAATTAGTGGTGGAGACTAGCTGAGAGAAGCTGAAGGGACTAGCCAAAGAATGAATACATATATATACATATATATATGCATTACCAATGGACATGGGCCATGGTTTGGGGATCGCCTTAGGGTTCAGAGGGGGAAAATTGGGACAACTGTAATAGCATTAACAATAAAATATTTTTAAAAATTTTAAATAATTAGTGGTTCTCAATTCTGACCATTAGAAGCAGTTGGGGAGAAACAAAAAGTGTGTGCCTCGCCCTCATATTTCTGCTTGTATTAATTTCTAAAAGGGCCTGGTGAACTGGTATGTTTCAGAAGCTCCCATCTCACATTTTCTAATTCATAGGATAAAGATTATGACTGATTCATCATGAGCCAGCTGCTCATCTGTAGTCCAGGATGGTGGAGCCTAGAGCAACTACATACTTTTCAAGGCCCATTCAGCCAAAGCTGTGAGAGAAAGGGTATGGATAAGGTAGACATGAGGATGTCTGCTACATTATCATCAAAAGCAAACACATAAAATAAAACATAAAAAGAAACACAAACGTGATTAGAAATAGCACAAATAAACCAGAAGAATAAACTTTTATATTATTCTTACTTTAACAGTAACTACAGAGGTGGCCTCAAAGCAAATCCTATACAAACCTCACTAACTTTACCTAGAAAAGGGGACTTGTGTGATTGCCAAGGTAATCTCTACTTTGATATTCCCATTGATTTTATAATCCTAGGGCAGAAAAAAATTTAAAAAATGTTAAGTGACTGGTGACTTCTGACAAGGAGGAAGCTGAAGTTCAGTGGGTATAAATTATAAGTGCAAGAGAAAGTGACTTCTATTAATTTGCTTTTCTACATCCAAACCTTGACACATGGGAATGAAAGTACAATATTTTGGAGGAGAGAGGTTTTGATTTGGACAATATATGCATTTCATTTTATAGCCCAGTGATATAAATGTTCCCCAGCAAACTTAATGTTATATATCTTTGTCAATTTTAATTTAATTCCTTAAGTAGTGGGTTGGCTTTCAGCAGATATGAAGCACTTTAGAAATTAGTAGCTTCTATAGAAAGATGAATGACAATTATGTTGTTCTCTCTGAGATCAAATTAATATGGAAAAATAGCTGGTTTCATTAAAATAAGAGAAAATTAATCTATCAAAATTGGATTGATTTAATACACAGTGGGAATGTTACCAGGGATATTCTTTTAGATGCTAATCAGAAGCATTCAAATAGCATGCAATACTTTATTAATTAGAAACTTTAGAGACAGGAATTAAAATGTGATAGATCTATGCATAGTTGGCATAAAGAAACATTGGAATTGAGTGGGACTGGGTAGGGGCTTGCTACAAGCTTTTGAATCAAGGTTGAATATTTAAATCATATTGAAGTCCTAATATTTTGGAATAGCAAATAAAGATTTGTTTATTAAATAATACATAATGAATGCATTTGCAAAAGAATAATAAGTGGGTAACGTAATTTTGGAATTTAAGAACTAAGTGATAGAGGGGAGATGAGTAGAGGAAATATTGTAAAGATCATATAGCAACACAGAATGTCAACTGTAATTGAAGAATAAATTTTTAGAAAAAGATCAAGTTGGTAATTTCCTGAAAGTAGTTATTGATTATAAGATAAATACGAAATTAATAGAACTTATTGAAGATTTCAGTATTGAGGCCGAGTCAAGGAGAGTGACAGAGGGTTCACTTTTTAAGCTTTTTTTCTTTGAGACTTTGGACCATGTCATTATTTCCCATTTTTCAAATTTATATAAAGCATTAGCAAGATATTTATATTAAACACCCCTAGTTTATTCTAAGAACAGTTATTGTCATTTTTTTTTACCTTTTATAACTTTCCGGTTTACCTGTTTTTATTTTTAGTTATTGTTTTTAGGCAAGAGTAATATTTATTCCTTGGAAACGCATTTGTAAAAGTGCATCAGTAAGTCTAAAAGCTTCAGAACACATTTTCTGTACACAGCACAGGCAGTGAGCTCATATGGCATATACCTGTAAACAAATATCTTCTGGGGAGTTTATACATGATACAGACTCCATTGTGCAGGGTGTGAAGCTGAGTCCCTCCTTCTGGGTAAATTTTTGTGGTAACCAAAAAAAGATCAGAATTTTAGCAATGAAATATCTCAAGCGATGTCAATACATTTTTAAAGGCTAATTGGGCCAAATTATAACTACATATATAAAAATGGCATGGGAATTGATTTCACAAAAATTCTAACACAAAATATCTCAGGCCTATTCATTTAGAGAAACAATGTTTGACTTGTGGCCTGAAATGGGGGGAAAGAAATATCTTGGCACTATCCTAAAAAACAACATATTAATTTTTAGTTCTACAAAAAGACTGTGGAAAATCCATCCTATCCATCCTATCCATTCTATTCCAAAATCAGTCTTCAGAATGCTTTGGCACTTCATTAAAATCTTGTATGCTTTAATTTAAGCCACATGCATCTCATATTGCATGTTACTTTTTAAAAGAGTGACATATAGGGTAAAAACCAACCCTCAAATTCTACAAATTCTGACAGTACACATCCGTAATCATGTCTTCTGAAATTATGCAGATTACCAGGTTTATCTATTTTTAGATGTCCGGGCTCATAACATTTATATTTTAAATAAATAAAAAACAATTAAGATATAAATTTCTACCTGAATCTGATATATATTTTAAATAATCAAATATATTTGTAAATTCAATAAAACTTTCTGATAATTTAGAGATAAAATATAGACTTTCATATTCAAATGTAATTAAGATTTGGACTAAAGTTGTTATAAATATTACCAAAAGAATTAAAACATTATGCCAATTTGTACTGTAGGTAAACTGAGGCACATACATTTAAAACATGAGCAGGCAAGCAACTTTTAAATAGAACCTGATAAAATTATATTTCCAGAAGCTAATTTCTCTCAAAAAATTGAGAGAAAAAATATAATCCACATATATCAAATATAGTTGCTATGTGAAAATATACTCGCTAAACTCACTTGTTAATTCTTATGTAGGCCCCAGTTTTCTATATACACAGTCATATTAATTGCAAATCACCACAATTTCAGTTTTCTTCCCTATGTCTACATTTTATTTACATTTCTCATCTTATACTGTGTAGACTTCCAAAAAAATATTTACTAAGGAGGGAAAATACTGGATGCTTAATAAGATCTAAAATGAAAATACTCTAATATTTCCTCATTGCCATGTTATTTGCTGAAGGTTTTTGGAGATACTCTTTAACAGACTAAATAAATTTATTTCTAGTTTACCAATAGTTTTTATAAAAGTTTAATGAAGGAATGTGTCTAATATCCATGGTTTGTTTTACTATTCTTTTAATTTCTACCCTTTTACATACGTGCACTCCATTTGACTTTCATTATAGTTTATTCTTTTTCCCAAATTTCTTAAGGATACTTAGCTAATGGATTTTTTTAACCACTTCCCCCCTTAATGAATACATTTAATTCTATAAAGAAACTTTTAAGTATGACTTTTCCAGCATCATTCAAGTTTTTATCAGTAATACTTTATTATCCTTTAAAAGTACAAAATATCTTCTACATTCTATGGAGAGCTCTTATTTGGGACCCAAAGCTTTGGGTTTCTAAGGCCGAATGGTTTCAAGAGTATCAGGACGTTTCCCGACAGTATTTCTGCAAACGTGACTTCTGCCACATTCTTCTCTCCTCTTCTTGAGCCTCTAATTATACACAAGTGAGCACACACACACACATAAACTTTATACTGCATATTTACATATTATTTATAGATTTCAAAACTTTATACTGTATTCTTTTCTATCTATTTTCATTTTTTTTTTTTTACTTTTAGTTTCATTTGGATAATTCACTTACTGTTATAGCACCTGTGTCTACTGGTTGTTTAACTCCACTTCTAAATATTATGAATTATATTTTTTCATTGCTTCATGCTTTGCATGTCTTTTTAAAATAGTTTTTAGTTATTTTCCAAAAATTTTGGTCTTGGAATAATCTACCTCTTGGAATATAGTATAGTATTTTAGAATTTGTGTCCAAAATATCCAATATCTGAAGTTTCTTTTTCTTTGTTGCTTCTGTTTATCATTCAAGTTGTTTTATCTATTTATCTGCCTTGTCATTTTTTGTTTTACCCGCTGTACTTGAAAAATTATTTTTGATATAAGGACAGGGATGATGTTATCTTCCTCCAGAGAGGACTTTATTTGCATTACAAGGCTCCTGGGTACAATAATGATCAATGATCACCTTAGTTGAATTTCATGCACAGAAGTCATTTAATGCTAGTCTTCAGATTTTCGGAGTGCTTACCTACTTGTCATGGAGACTTACTTCTGTGGGAAAGTTCTCTGAAATTCCACCTCAAAGCACAGGTGTGTTAGCAGGACCCCAACAGGCCCTGAATTCTAACTCTGTGCCTGTGTTTTCATGAGCTTCTCAAAAGTACTTTTCTGACTCTTAAATGTCATAATCCCCTTTCAAAATATGGACACATACCTGGGCAAATTCCAGGTTCATCTCCCTGGCTTTCTATCTTCTCCCAAATTTTAGCTAAATTCTTCAACACATCATTAGCTCTCAGATATCTTCAAACATATGTACTTTGTATGTTGTCTAGATTTTCCAGCTATCTTCTGGAAATTTTCACAGCTAGAAATCATTAAACCATTTTGAACAGTCTTGTGTACTGTTCAAAATTAATATCACTCCTCTGTGCAAAGAGGAATCACATATAGTCTATAATTTTTGACAAATTATATCAATAAAATATTTAGAAAAAGGAGTTTCAAAAAAGGACCAGAGGCAGCAGCTGTATGTTGTAATCATCAGTAATGTTCTAGGTGGAGGTTGTAAAAGAGAGGACTAAAGTCAACACTCCAGGAGTCATTTCAGATTTTGGAAATACAGTTGACATTTTAATGATGTATATTGAACCACATAGGTTATCTTACATGTGGATTTCTTCCAATAAAATAAATATGTACAGTATTTTCTCTTCAATATGATTTTAATGCTATTTTCTACTTAGTTTACTTTATTGTAAAAGTACAGTATATAATATATATGACATAAAATATGTGTTACAACGGGGGACCCCAAAAAACCCAGAATGATCTTCTGGAGGGCAGGCCTCTTGTAGTACAGACTTTCCTCACAAGATGAGTGTTCTAGGAACCCATTTGTATCAGTGTACCAGCTGGTGGTGTTGTGAGAAGCTGGATTTCGTTTCAGTGAATTTTTTGGAAGACTCTTTCAATGTGTTTGCCCATTTCATAATGGGTGATTTATGAGTGCACCTGTCCACATCGCACTGAGTGTTCAGCAGTTTTTGACCAAAAATGTCATGGCCCCTATGCCCCGCACTCCCTATTCACCCAGTCTTACCATGAGCAACTCTTTTTTTGTTTCCCTAAATGAAGAAAGCCCTCAAAGGGAAACATTTTGCTGATGGGGAAGAGGTGAAACAAAAACCAACAGAGGCATTAAAAGGCATCAAAATCAAAGAGTTCAAAAAAACTTTTGAGCAGTGGAAAAAAGTCTGAATAGGTAGGTGTATTGCATCAAGTGGAGAGTACTTTGAAGCTGACTAAAATTTAAACATGTAAGAATAAATATACTATTTTTTCATAAATAAATTCTGGATTTTGGGGGTCCCCCTTCTTATTCAATTGTCATCAGTAAGGCTTCTGGTCAATAGTAAACAGTTAGTAGTTAAGTTTTGGAGGTAGTCAGAAGTTATATATAGATTTTCTACTTCATGGAGAGGTCATCTGGACCTCTAACTCCCACACTGTTCAAGGATCAACTGTAGGTGAAGTGAAATGCAACAAATTTTGAAACTTGTGATTATAAGAATGAGAAATCTGGATAATGAAATAAAGTGTATGGGGCATTGGCATTTTAATGTTTATTACAAACAGCTATATTTTAATATAGTGTATTTATAATACTAGTGTAATATTGTATAGAAAAGTTAGCAAGAAATTTGAAAAGAAAGTCTAAAATTTTTAAGGAGTTGGATTAGTAGATCTGGAAATTTACCTTAAAGGCAACACCTGAAATCATGGAAGTAGAACAGAACATAGTTTTAGTCCCAACTATGCCACTGAACAACCACAAAACAAGTTATCCACAGTAATGAAATCCATAGGAAAAGTGGACTACATGTTTCTAACCTGTATTGACTCACCTCTAAAGCAGAATTTTCAGCTTTAATTCACAAATAATATGCTTTTCTTAGCACACCAAGAAAATAAAACTCAATATTCCTATTATATGGATCATGGATAATAGGAAACACTGCTACATCAAGTGATATCATTAATTCAGTGTTGTGATGTAAGACTATGCAGATTCGGCATCATGGATCCTAACATATAATTTTTTTTCCATATACATTTGGCTTTATAACTTTGACAACCATATATATCAAAAAGATTTCCCTCTCCTCTAGAGTTCTTATTTCTCTGATAGAATGGTAGCTACTATTTCAACAAAACCACTCATTTTAATGCAATCGGTTTTACTTTTCATTAAATTATTGGGGTGACATTGGTTAATAAGATTACATAGGTTTCAAGTACATTTCCATGATGTAGGATCTGTATATTGGCATTGTGTGCCCACCACCCAAAGTCGAATCTTCCATCACCACCTGTTGGATCTCTTTTCCCTTTGCTACCCCCAAACCATTCATAATTTTAAGTGGTGTAACAGTTTCAAAAGGGTTAAGAGACTTGTTCAATATTTAATTGATAGAAATTTCAGCTCCCTGACCTATCTGTTGATGTACTTTCCACAATATCAACCTCAATAAAGGTTATGAGACTTGAGCCATACTTTAAAGCTGACAATGTGTTTACTGTATAGAGTGGATGGAATGCTTATCTTAACAGAGACATCAGCAAAGGTGTGGACATCTGCATGTGCACAGCATGCTCTGGGGAATAATTATGGGTCCAGGCCCATCAAACATGCGAGAGAAAAGTTTGTAGGACTTGCCCATTTCCTGGTTTAAACTGTGCAATAAAATATACATGATAATAGCAACCATGAAGATAAGTTTAGGTTAAAAGACCAGGAGAAACACATGGAATCTGCATTAGTTTAATTGTAAGTCTGACTTCTTTCAACACTTTTAGGCTTAAATTTCAAAGTCAATCTTTACTTATGGCCAATAAAAGACAAGAATGAGCAAATCAATGATCATTTTAAAAATGATTTTACTGTTATTCTATTACTGTTGTCCTGAATTTCCCCCCTTTGCCCTCCTCTGCACAGCCCAGCTCTGCTGACACAGGCAGTCTCCACACTTGCGCATGTCCACGGGTCATTCATACACGTTCTTTAACCTTCCCCTTCTTTCCCCATTACCCACCTCCTCCCTCCTCTCTGGTCTCTGTCATTCTGTTCTGTTTCCATGCCTCTGGTTCTATTTTGCTCATTTGTTTATTTTGTTCATTAGATTCCTCTTACAGGTGAGATCACATGGTATTTGTCTTTCACCAACCGGCTTATTTCATTTAACATAATGCTCTCCAGTTCAATCCACGCTGCCCAGTTCCATCCAAAGGGTAGGAACTCCTTCTTTCTTTCTGTGGTAAATGTACCACAATTTTTGATCCACTCATATATTAATGAGCATTTAGATTTTTTCCAGCACTTGGCTATTGTAAATAGTACTGCTATGGACATAGGTGTGCATAAGTTATTTTGACTTGGTGATTATCTTCTTTAATTTTCTGTTTTTATTTCATAGAATTAGCAGATTTGTATTCATGACTCCTACATCTTTTTTGCTCCCTGACATTTAATAGCAACTTATTATTCTTTCTCGAAAGCTGGTGACCAGTTAGAGTGCTCATCTGTAGTTCACACTTCCAACACTGACTGTGAATTGCACAATTACACTGGGAAAATAAACTTTCTCTAGGCTCCATCCTCTTGGTTTCGATCTTCCACTATTGTATTCCAGACAAATCTGAAATGGTTTGGAGGTCTGTGTGTTTGTCTTTCCTTTATCCTCTTTGAGTTTTCCTTTGGAGAATAAATCACAGTTACTCATGCCTTATGGCAGGGTGTCATTATAAAACATTTCATACCTGATGACCTTTGAGCATTTCTTATTCAAAGATTCATAATCCCTGTGTAAACACACTGAAAGCTCCCTCCTACAAAGGCACAGGCAGGTGGAAGACATTTTTGACACTCTGTCTTCAATCTAAGCATCACTGGCAGGGCCTGACAGGTCTCATTTGCTAAATAAAGTACAATGTGTCAATCTGAAATAAATGTAAATTATCACCTTTCTTCCTTGTTAATTAAGGTCTGATTAATGCAATACAGGCAGTTGTTGAGAGTACAGTAAGAAAATGGCTTTCGTTGCAAAAACAAAACAAAAACCCACAAATATAAATCATGGTCTGCTCCATCCATTGAACTTTGGGTTAAAAAGGTTACTTGAAATGATTTGTTTAGTTGGAACACAGATAGATGTTCACATCTCAGCCTCTTAATAAATGAGTCCCAACAAGTAAATAGTAAAAGGCACTGATGTTTTGGAGGTGGGAGTTGGCAGTACAGTGACCTAGACTTATGATAAATCACAAAGGGCTAAATTCTAAGCTCAGTTTTATGAAGAAATATCTAATAAACTTAACTCAAGAACTATATATGTTTTTATGTTATTTAAGAAACATTTTGGTAGGCTAAAATATTAATTTTTTACAGGCTTAAGAAATGATATGTGAGTGAAGGCTGAAAAGGTTACTGGATAGAAAGGCTATGCTAGAGGCTAATTTTAAAAGGATTATCATTAAATGAGAAAACTTAATTCATTATAGCCTAGAATTCCATTTGGTTAGTTGTATGATCCTAAAGTAGCTAACAATGCAGACAGAATATGTTCTTTGAGTCAGTAAATTTTTAGAAGTAAAAAAATACTTCCTAATTTATTTCTAATTTTGCTACTTCCCTGTTTTATGAATGTTTGCATATCTGTTGAATTTTTAAAAATAACACTTCTGGAAAACTATTTGAAAATATTCTAACCTTTTGTTAAGATATGTTCATATGTGAATATATCAGACAACTTCCTTAAACATAAGATTTTATATGTAATAGTTAACAGGTTTCTTTATTTATTAGAATTATTTCCTTGGGTAACAAGGTATATTTTTACTCTTTATAATTTTACATTAATGATATTTCATTTCTAATTTTTTCTCTTTGTATTTCATATAATCCCTGTGAATTATGATCATATAGTTATAATCAGGGTAGTAGCATGACCAGCATACTTTTAAACCAGGCTTTAAAATTCAGATCTTTTGGAATTCAAAGCTGACAAAACAATGGCTTCACTTCAATTAGAATGGATAATACTTTTGAACAATGAAAAGATAAGAAGTATATTCATCCATTCATTAAATGAATAGGGCTCTAATATCGCAACCATGAAAAAGGTTCTGAAATTCTAGAGAATAATCAAGTTGCTATGTTAGATATCCTTTATAGTGTAAATCCTATTACACTCCACAGCAACATCAAACAGACCCTTACCATATTCCTTGTAGGTTTTCCTTAAAACAGTAAGAGGTAGTAAACCCCAAAAACAGTTGTCATAGGTTCTAAAGAGAAAGATGTATATGAGGATGGTGACCCTACAGTAAGTTCATTTAATTTGTTTGCTTCTTCTTTGGGTGCATACATATAATACGTAAAAGTGGTTACAGATTCAGAATCTGCTGACCTTGGAAGCAGTTTCTTTTTCCAAAATGGCACCATATTCAATAAGTAGGAATGTTGATAGTGTTTTTAAAGTATCTATTAATAATAATGTTAGAAGTGGTCAAGATTTCATACAATAAAGACTAAAAAACTTAAAGCAATTACAGTGACTACCAGAGAATAGTTTTAATGACTCAGGGATGTATAGTTAAAGAAGTTACCTATACCCACCCTTAAGAATCATCTGGAAAAATACCATGGTACTCTGAAAAGAGTACAGACTATAAGGTAAAAAGTACTTTTCAGGGATTGATTAAAAATCCACTTCCACTATTCATAAACTAGGCTTTATTTTTAAAATTTTTTATTGTTGTTCAAGTACAGTTGTTTCCATTTCCCCCCGTAACTCCCCCTGCTGCCCCACCCACCCCCACCTCCCATCCTCTATCCTATTCCCCTTTGGCCTTGTCCATGGGTCCTTTGTACATGTTCCAACTGGGCTTTCAAAAAGATTTCTTACGAGGAAACTAACCAAATAAATGCCTGTAACTTTACACTGATTACATGTTTTAATGCTCTGAAACACCTTGTGGAGTTGGTGGTGGTACTCACATGTTAACAACAACACTGCGAAGGTTCAAATGAAGTTTAATAAATCCAGTTGAGGGGTTTGGGGAAGAAGATACTAATATTAACCATTTTAGGCCTATATCTCCTGGGAAAATTATTTATTATGATTGACTTTGCAAAATAAGGACAGTGCTACATAGTTCTGAAGACTGTTATATAACTAAATAAAATAAGCAATAAAATAAAATGAAATTGTTACTATTCCTTTTCTTTTCCTCAATCCAAATCCAAACCCACTTTCCTTGGAAACGTGCACATTCCAGTCATTTGATATGGCAAGTGAACCGTTGGTCTGCCCTAAAGGACAGAATGCGTGAACTGAAGAGATAAGTAAAAAAATCATGCTAGCAATTGTTAAAATATTAAGGCAAGGGGAAGAAAAACAAAGAAATGTTTTGTGATAGCTATGATTCTAAATACAGATGAAAAATTCTATATCGAGGCACTAAAGCACCGAGACTGAAACAGAGGCCCTTGGACAAAGGACAGCAAACATAGATTGAGTTTTATATAATATGCTGGGCTTCTTTACAAACATGCATTTCACATTTTAAAGTATAGTTAACAATCAACTAGTCATTGTTTATTAAGCACCAACTGCATGCAAAATATTCTTTTAAAGACCCAGAAGATACATCCATTTGCTAAAATGTTCCTATTAGAAGCATGACACCAAAAATAAGTCAACATGAATTTATAAAGAAATAATGAGTTCCAACTCTGACTATGGTGAAATAATTTATATTGAATGTGTATTCCCACCAACTGTAAAAATGAACATAATATGAGACAACTCTTATCAGGCATTATACACCAAACAGAAAAAAATGATGACTCTTGAGAGAGAAAAAAACAAACATACATCCAACTTCTCTAACTGGGAATACCTTCTTTACCAGAGAGGGGAGATAGAGCCATGAATCACAGTCTTTTTAAGCTAGGGAAGAAACTATTGAACCTGGTGGAATTTGTTAACAAACTATTGGCAAAGGAAAAGTTGGCAGAGGTGAAGAGCATGGAAAACTTCACAGTGCTTAACAGCTTGTCATTTGCCAATGTGTAGATTGCAAATGTGTAAGTCAAAACTCTGCAAAAATAAGCAAAGTATACTCTTCCAGAGACAGAAACTGAAAAAAAATATACCAGAAGTCTCATCGTACTGGGAGATATTGGACTCCCAGCTCTGCAAGACTAAAGAGACCCCTAGGAGAATTTTGTGTATGCAGTTGAGACCTGAGAAGTAAGGACCGTATATGCAGTCGTACTAAATACAAAAGTGAAAATGTACCTGCTCTCAAGAAATGTAAAAACTAAGCCAGCCATAATAAAAAATAGCTACCAGGTTGTTAATTTATTTTCAGAGCAAAATTCAAAAACTATTTCATTTTCATTTCATGGAAAATGAAATAATTCAAACTACCTACAACAAATATTAGCAATGATTATTATATTATAATTATGCAGACGTGAAGAAACAAAAAAGGAACAAAAAAATCAAGACAGGAAACAATGGATAAAAAGATACTACAGAAAATAACTTTGAAGCAGTTCATGTATATATGTTTAAGGTCTTAAAAATACTCATTATATACAAGCCCACATAATTGGTCCTTTTTTATAATTTTGTGATTATATGTTCATTAATAAGTGAAAATTGTAAAAGTCATTGCCATCAGACTGACATTGGAAAAAGCACAATGGCTAGTTCTGGAAGCTGAAATAAAATAAGATTAAAATTAAATAATTAAAATAAGATAATAAAAATGTGACTCTACAAATAAAAAAATTAAATAAGGAACCATTACTCCTCTAATTAATTAAAGGATAACTAGTTAAAACAAAAAATAACAACATATTTTGGAATTTATAACATAATAAAAATAACAGCAATAACACAAAGGAGAGGTGGCTAATGAACTATCACTGTTGTAACATTGTTAAATTTTATAAGAAGTATTACAATACATATTCTACTATGTAGAACATGCTAAGTTAAGGTTGCATATTATAATGCTCAGGGTAACCTCCTATGCATACACACAGAGCTATAGGTTTAAAAGGAAGTATAATAATCAAAATAAAGGACTAAAAAAGAAAACTATTCAATAAATCCAGAAGAGAGAAGAAAAGTTGTAACAACTAATACAGCAAGTAGAAAACACTAGAGATGGTCGATATAAAAACAAACATATCAATAATTGTCAAAATATTCCAATGAAAAGGTAGATTATAATATTAGATAAAGTGATTCCTAACTATATGTTGCTTGCAAGAGATTTACTTTAAGAAGAAAGAATAGATAGTTTGAATACAAAGGCATGGATAAGTTATGGCATGCAGAGACATGATATATAAGAAAACTGGACATACTATAATATCACAGGGGGTAAACTTTTCAAGACACAAAGAAGGAAATTTTAAATGTTAAATGTGTCAATTATTCAGGAAGACAAAATTACCAGTACATAGGCCACTAGCAAAGTTTCAAAATGAAGGAAGCAAAACCTGACAAAACTAAATGGATAGAGGGACAAAGCTTTAATCATAAGAATAGGTTTCAGCAATTCTTTCTTAGTAATTGATAGAATAATTAATTGATTAATTTCTAAGTAATAGACAAAACATGCAGTAAAGATGTAGAAGATTTGAACAGCACTGTCAATTAACTTGAACTGACTGACACATATAGGACCACACCCCCAGTAAATGACAAACACACATTAGCTTCAGGTGTACACTGAACAATCACCAAGCTGGACTATATCCTGGGTTATAAACATGTCTCAACAAATTTGAGTATGTGAACTCAGTATGTTCTCTGAACTACTAATCTTACAGAAGTAATTACGAAAAAATAAAAAGACAAAATGTTCAAATATTTGGAAATAAAGCAAAACATTTCTAAATTTACAATGGGTTTGAGAAAATGCAAATAAAAATTAGAAAAATACTTCAAACCATGAGAGTTAAAATAAGATTTAGGTAAAATTTTATTATAATTTAAAATTGTATTTTAGAAAAAAGGACTTAAAATTAATGATCTAATTTTCTATGTTAATATTTTTAAAAAAGAAGAGCAAATCAAACCTGGATCAGAAAAAAGGAAATAAAATACAGATCAGTGATTAACAAAATGCAAAAAGTAAGGGCAATAAATGACAAAAGTAAAGCTGTTTCTTTGAAATGATTAATTAAATAAATATTATAACAATGATTATCAAACAAAACACAAAGATAACACATTACAAACTGAGAAATGAAAGACATTACAACAAAGCTTAAAGACATTAAACAATAAGGCAATATTATAAACAACTTTATATGAATAAATTTGACAATTCAAGTGAAATGGATTCTTCTTCAAAAAACAAAACAAAAAACTAGCATAAGAAGAAATAAAAAATGTTAATATTTCATACCTATTTTTAAATTTAATTTGTAATCAAATCCTCCCCATATAGAAAACCCTAAGCGCATATGTTTTTACAAATGATTACTTCCCAAAATTAAAAAAAAATCATTTTCCCTCGTTCTTAAAAAGTAGAAGGCAGAGTATATCCTGTGACTGCTTTTATAAGCTAATCATAGGTCTAATACTATAAAGGTTTAAAAATATATTAGAAAATGTGTCCTGACTGGTGTTGCTCAGTGGATTGAATCCAGGCCCAGGAACCAAATGGTCGCCAGTTCTATCCCCAGTCTCTGCACATACATGGGTTGTGGGCCAGGTCCTCAGTGCAGGGTGCACAAGAGGCAACCACACATTGATGTTTCTCTCCCTCTCTTTCTCCCTCCAACCCTCTCTTGAAAAATAAATAAATAAGATCTCTAAAAAAGTAGAAAAAAACAAGTATAGATTTACCTCATTCTTGAACATAAATGTAAAAATGTTTAAAAATCAAGAAATTATATCCAGTAATACACAAATTACTGGAATTAGTAATATATGAAACAGTGTTTATCCCAGTATGTAAAATTAGAGTAGCATTAAAAATCAATGTATTTTGCCATTTAGAAGAATAAAGAAGAAAACATAATAATTGAAATAAATGTCTATAGCTAATATTATATAAATGGTGAGGACTTTAACACTTTTCCCTAAGACTGGAACAACACAAGAATGTATGGTCTTGCCACTTTAATCAATAATGTATTGGAAGTATTAACCAGCTAAATAAAGCAAGTTGAAGAAATAAGAACTAAGCATATTTGAAAATTATAATAGTCTCTATTAACAGATGACATGATTCTATACATAGTACATCCAAAGGAATCTACAGAAAAAATATCAACAATTAATAAGTCAATTTTTAGAGCAATAAGTATAAAGGACACATGGACAAAAACTATGGGGGGTGGCAATGGGAGGGAGGTGGGGAGGGTTGGGGTGGTGGGCTGGGGGTGGGGTAAAAGACAGAAAACTGTACAATATCAACAATTAAAAAAATACTGATTAAAAATAATTAAAAATTTTAAAAACACAATTAATAAGTCAATTTAGCAAGAGTTCAATATAGAAAGTCAATTTTTTTTTTTACTCCTCACCTGAGGTTATGTTTATTGATTAAAAAAAGAGAGTAAGTAAGAGAGAGAGAGAGAGAGAGAGAGAGAGAGAATATTAATGTCTCTCTTTCTCTCTCTTTCTCTCTCCCCTTTCCTTTCTCCTTTCTCTAAAATCAATAAATGTATCTTTGGTGAGGATAAAAGAAATAATGCATTCCAAATTAAACTCACAAAAGATGTTTTATAGTAATAGATGAGTGTTATACAAGTTAACATGGAAATTCAAAGAAACTAAAGACTGTCAAGACATTTTTAAATAAAAATGTCCAAAATTAGAGTACTCACATTACCATAAGTCAAGACTCAATGTAAAATGACATTTATCAAAAAAAAATATATATATTGTATTGACTTAAAAATAGACAAACAGGGGAATGGTATATAACTGAATTCAGAGATATATACATGTGGTCAATTTTCCTTGTTCCCAAGATAAATCATTGAAAGGGCAAAGGCTTTTCAATAAATGATGCTGTAATACCAGGATAAATATACGAAGAGAAATTACTTTCGCGCCTACAAAACACCAAATCCCAAAATTTATTTGAGAAAAACTAGAAAACTAAACAGAAAACTATATTTTTAGCATCTAAAAGAAAACCTAGAATATCTTGATGACCTAGAAGCAGACAAATATTTCTTAGATGACAAAATGAAACTGAAAATGGATAGCATGTCATCAATATTAATACATTTGTTATTAACAAAGTATGCACATACAGAAAATAGAGAAACTTGTGTAAAAACTTACAGAAAATATTTGCAAAATGCACATCTAACAAAAGTTTTCTAATTTACATTAAATAAATTCTTACAGCTCAGAACAACTTGACCTAATAAATGACTTTGGCAAAGTAGGACACAGTGTCAATATTCAGAAGTTGAAGACATTTTCATACAAAAACAATGAAATATCAGAAACAGAATCTAGGAAAAAATACCCTTTACTATAGCAACAAGAAAAATAAAGTACCTAGGAATAAAATTAAACAAGGAGGTAAAAAACCTATACTCAGAAAACTACGTAACACTGAAGAAAGAAATTAAGGAAGATACAAACAAATGAAAGTATATGCCATGTTCATGGATTGGAAGAATCCTCATTAAAATTTCCATGCTGCCCAAAGCAATCTATAGATTCAGTGTAATCCTTATTAAAATACCAATGATATATCTTACAGATTTAGAACAAATATTTCAAAAATTTATATGGAACCAAAAATGACCCAAATAACCCGTGAAAATAGCCTCTTCAATAAATGGTGCTGGGAAATCTGGAGTGGTACATGCAAAAAAATGAAAATAGACCCCTAATTGATATCATACATCAGAATAAACTCAAAGTGAATAAAAGACTTAAACATAAGCTGCCATATCATAAAAGGCTAGAGGAAAACATAGGTTGTAAAATTTCAGATATCCCACACAGCAATATTTTTGCTGATACAGCCTTTAGGGCAAGGGAAATAAAGGAAAGACTAAACAAATGGAACTACATCAAATGAAAAAGCTTCTGCATGGCTAAAGAAAACATCAGCAAAATGAAAAGGGAACCAACATTGTGGGAAAACATATTTGCCAATGATACCTTGGACAAGGGTTTGATCTCCAAAATATTTACAGAATTCATATAACTCAATACCTGGAAGACAAACAACCCAATTTAAAAAATGGGCAAAGGACCTGAATAGACACTTCTGCAAGGAGGACATACAGAGGGCCCAGAGATATGTGAAAGGATGTGCAACATCACTAGCCATCAGAGAGAAGCAATTTAAAACCTCAATGAGATATTGCTTTACACTTTTCAGAATGGCCATAGTTAACAAATCAACTAACAATAAGTGCTGATGAGGATGTGGAGAAAAGAGAACCCTAGTGCACTGTTGGTTGGAATGCAGACTGGTGCAGCCACTGTGGAAAACAGTATGGGATTTCCTCAATAAACTAAAAATGGAACTACCTTTAGATCCAGCAATTACACTGCCAGGGTTCTACCCTAAGAAGCCTGAATCACCAATTCAAAAGAACCTATGCACCTCAATGTTCATAGCAGCACAATTTACAATAGGCAAGTGCTAGAAGGAACCTAAATGCCTACCAGTAAATGAGTGGATCCAAAAACTATGGTACATTTACACAATGGAATACTACTCAGCAGAAAGAAAGAAGGAGCTCCTACCCTTTGAAAGAGCATGGAGGGAACTGGAGAATATTATGCTAAGTGAAGTAAGACAGATAGCAAAAGACAAATACCATATGATCTCAGCTATAACAGGAACCTAATGAACAAAACAAACAAATGAGTAAAATAGAACCAGAGGCATGGAAACAAGGAACAAACAAACAGGGACCAGAGGGAAGGTGGGAGAGACATAAGGGGAGAATGAATGGAAGACATAAGTATAAATGACCCAGGGACATGGACAACAGAATGGGGCTTGACTGTGGGAGCTGGGGGTGGGCAGGGCAGGGGAGAGCAACAGGGGGAAATTAGGACAACTGTAATACTGTAATAGAACAACAATAAAAAATCTTACAGCTCCGTAATAAAATGCAATTCATTAAAAAAGCAGATTAACATAAAGAACAGAAAAATCAACCATGACTATATAGGTATTTCATAAATGAAGATATATAAAAGTCCAGTGGGTACAGGAAGAGATTTTCAACATCATTAATGTCAGGGAAACACACAGCAAAGCCAAAGTGAGGTAGTACTTCACGCTATAGTAGCTAAAATTCAAAAGATTGTCAATACCATAACCAAAGTCCTTAGTCATCTGGAGCAAATTGTATATCCCTGATGGTGCGTAAAAATTATAAACAGCTTGCAGCTGTTTTCATGTACATACCCTATGACCCAGAGATTCATTCTTTCCCATATCTATCCAAGAGATTTAAAACATGTGTCCACAAAATACATATCCAAAAATACCATCTAAATGTCCACCAATAAGAATGGATACTCAGTGTGTGGTATATTCACACAATTAAGTAATACTCATACAAAAAAAAAAAAAAAGAGTGAACCACTGACATATGCAAAAGGTATAAAAGGTATGACTATCAAAACCATTACGCTTACTAAAAGAAAGAGATACAAAACAGTACATGATTTATAATTGTGTTTAAAGTTCAGTAACAAGCAAAACTAACCTATGGGTATAGAAATGAGACCAGTGGCTGCCTTGGCATGAGAGTAGAGAACTCAATGGAAAGGGTCCAAAGGAACTTTCTAAAGAAAGGGAAATATTCTATACCTTCAGTGAGGTATAGATACATATCTACACATTTGTGTAGACATGTACACTTAAGATCTTACCTTTTCTAACTCCATGTTCAGTGATGTCATTTCAGAAGCTTGAAAAAGACCATGGTGACAGTATTTATATATGGAACTCTGGAAATGCCACAAATGGAGGCCTCTTTTTATCAACAAACCACTGTGAAGATCCCTCTCTCTCCAAGTGATTGATGTTATAACAAATAGAAGTCTGGGACTATTGGCAATTAGCTACCATATGGACTAAACGGAAGACAAATCCTGTCTGCAGCAAGTGAGAGAAGAAAATTGAAATACTCAAACACAACCAAAGAGACTGAACAAGATATCCAAAAACAGTGGAGAAAGGATAACATCACTTATAGAAAGGGGATGAACAGGGAATCCAGTACAATGACTTTGTGGTTAGCTGCTATCTTTCTTAGCTCACTAAAATACTTCTGAAGAACCAGTAAAAGGTGACTCACGAGACTGAACACAATGCTCACACAACAAAGTAATCAAATGCTATTACCATGGTATGAAGGGATCTAATTTTATTTTGGTCATGTCATTTTCTTCATAGCATCTATCATTACCTGATATAATTATAGTGTACATGTTCAATGTATTGCAGTCATCCCTTAAGAAAGAAGGCAGGATCTTTGTAAGAAATTCACTAAAACTTAACACCATATGTATTACATTGGAAGTGGACAATTAATATTAGTGGAATGAATAATAAAAGAGAGGGGGAAAATGCAGGCTTTTCAGAAAGAACCAGAGATGAGCACACAGATCTATAGTATAGGTGAGAGTTGTTGTCTAAGGGGGACTTAGGCCAACAATTTTGTTCATTGTTATTTTATTTGTCCTTTTATCCTTAAAAAGAGTTTTGGGAGACTCATATTCACCCAAGCCTGTTTTTCTTTTCTTTTTTTATTTTGTTTAATTAAAGGAGAAAACATTTTGAGCATGCACTGATGTGAGAAAATAGCTATCAAGTGATTCACTGGAAGGAATTTTTAACAACAAAGGAAAGGAGCAAGCACATAGACTCATGGGATTAGTAATTTTATGTGAACTCTGGAGAAAACAGACTACAATAGAATCATTGGCGCTGCCTATTTGACTTTACACCAAAAGGGGAGAGATCTTGTTTTGAAGTAGACTAGCATTTTCCTTAGCTTCAAGTGCAATTAATATTCACTTTAGCCATAACTTTACTTCCTGACAAAAAGCAAGTCAAACCCCAAGAGACAGTTAAAATTCCCAAATTTTCCAACATTGTGAAACAGTAATAGGTCAGTCTCCTATCCTTCATTTCCTGTGTAATCATTTCCATTGCAAATTCCTCAATAAAAAAAAAATCTTCTAGCAAAAATCATTAACTTTATTGACTTAAAGCTATGTTTTTATTGTTGATATTTGTTTTCAGTAAATATATTATAAATTTTTTCTTGAAAAATTAGAAAAAAGTTTGAGTGGAATATTGTCATCTTGAATAAATAATCTTATGTTAAAAATACTAGAACTTTTCTGTGCAATGTGCACATGTTATTATTTAATGGTGGGCTTGTGCTGTTTATATAAACTCCATAGAGAAGGATAAAAAAGTAGAGTTCATTTTCCCCCTGCATTCAGTGGTGAAAGAGAAAAGGAAGTCAGATCCTGTGTATACCTTACTTTAATATCCTGCGCAATAGGTGGGTCACAATGAATGGACATTACCAACTATATCTGAGTCAACCTCCCAAATTTTACATACGGTACAACAGCTCATTCAATCCTCACAGTGAGCATGTAAGGTAGTGGATAAGAGCATATGTCAAAATGGTATTGTCCATTGAGATATTTTATATACAGAAAGAGGGCAAAAACCCAGGAGCCCTGAAACAGTGTTTGGTCCACAAGCAACTACCCCTAGTGCTGACACTTGAGAAACATAAACAGACAGTAAAGTGGGAAAAAAAAAAAAACATGTTATTTCTGCTAAATGTTTGGCTCCACATTCCAGAATACAGGATGTTCTCTAGGGTGACCTAAACTAGTCCCATGTAGAAAAGCATTTTGCTTACACAAGCTGCAGAGAACGAACAAGCCAGAAAGTTTCTCTATGATCCTGGATTTTAACCAGTTTCATACCCTCGAGGTTTTGGACCTGTATCTGGCCCAGTTACCTCCACATTTAAAAGGCATGAAAAACTGCATAGAGAGTCAAAGCTGTCTGGGCCTGTATCCAGAGAGAATTGGGTACATCTCTGGCTCACATCTCCATCTTCTCAGAAGTAAGAAGATCAATAGAGAGGCAAATGATTGCGCCATTTCCAAGAATGAGAAACTTTTTACCTGCAGCCTCATAAAGAAAAGGATTAGAAAAATGATCCTCCCTTATGAGCTAACTTTTAACTTTTCCAATTATAAGTAAAATGATTTCAAACATATTTTAGCCAAATATATTTTTTTTTTTTACTACAAGCAATGTAATTACTGGATAGCTAAAATTAAGAACATTTATAAATTCATTGGAAAGATAGCCTGATATTATATAATCAAAACCCATGAAAAGATGAGACATGGCTGGTTTTCCAGTACCCCAGTACCCCATAAGGCTCTTCATGGTCAGACTTCCACCATTCGCTCATGAACATTTTTCTCCAAATCTATGGAATTTCCTGCAGAACTCCCAATGTTCACTATGCACTTTCAGCTATCACACTAAATTTTGGCTTTCTCTGTCCTACATTTTTGCCTTTACTAATCCCTATTTATCTTTCAAGCATCAAGATGCTCACTACTATATCACTTATTCAGAAAGTTTTCTACGACAGTCTACCTCTAATATCCTCTCCCTTGCCCAACATCACAATGTACATGCCTCTATTATAGAATAAACTTCCATTTCAACAATGATGCAAGCTAACCTATTACATCATATATTCTCATTTATCACTATTTATTATAGTTTTCTGTTTATTTTTCTGTATTTATCCAGTAAATTGTGATAAATTTGAATGCACTATGTCTTTTATATTTGGATTCCCAACAGCTTGTACATTTCCTTGCCCAATAGATAAGCATTAAAATATTCAATATGAAGGAGTAGATTAACAAATAACACTCTACTTCTTGAGAAATCTATTGCCTCAACTACTCCATTATAGAGTGTTAGAGGGAAATGGTGAGAACAAAAGAGAAATAAATTAGGTAAAGGCAGCAAGATCTAGTTGATATCAAGATTCATATGTAGCACCTCCAGCCTGATTCTGCCATTCTCTGAGGTACTGCTGACACTTGGCGCATTGTTCCCCATCCTCTCCTTGCAACAACAGCAACAACAACAAAAAAGAAAGCTGAAGAAGAAGCAAATGAGATAGAAGCTGAGGGGGCTAAAGAAGAATTTCTGTCTCAAGAGAAGGGGTGCTAGAGATAAGGCAATGACTAAAAGAAGCAAATTCCTTCTCATATGAGGCATCATGATGACTGGGAAAAAATCCTGAAATTCGAATATGAGCAGTAAGCAGAAGCTACACTAACTCCTTCCCAGGATCAATCTGGAATTATAACTAAGATGTAGAGAAATCATCCAGAATAGCCAACTGAACACTTGCTGGAGAAAAGCCTAATAACCATGGACAGATAGAAGAAAGCACTTCACAACATAACTGGTAGGGAGTGCAGAGGAGATGTGTGATGGCTGACTGGACTTCCACAGCTGGTAGTGGAAGTTGGCTGGGGGTTCCCCCTGAGGAGTGTGGCATTTAAATCCCACACTGGGCACCACAGCCTATAGAACTAGAGCTGGGAATGAACCTAGGTAACTCCCAGCTGTGAAAAGCAGCAGGGCTTCTGTCTGCTATGAAGAGAAGGCGGGAGACACATAACACCACTTAAAGGTCTAAAGTACAAAATTTCATTTGCAGCCACTTACCATGGGCAACAGCAAAGGGAGGGCAGAGTGGACCAGAAACACGTGAGGAGAGTCTGGGGTTGGTGGCTTTGGGGAGAAAACTGAAGAAATAGCCACCTGGATCCCTATACAGAAACAGTTCCCATACTTCATGAGCCATTACTCTCAGGCAGAGGGGAAGCAATACCGACCCTGAAAGAATTACTGTATGCCACCATGTGGTACTTAAACCAGACTGCTGAATGCAGTTTGATTAGATTAACAACTACTAAGTTCAGCAAATGATACTTTAACAACTAAGGTGGAAAATACAAAGCAGCCAAAATAGGAAGACAAAGAAAAACCTTAAATGACAGAACAAGTGAATTTTCTTGAAGAACTAGATGAAGTGGAGGCAAGTAATTTATCAGATGGGGAGTTTAGAGTAATGATTATAAGGACACTCAACAGCATGAAAAGAGACATTGAAACCATAAAAAGGACTAGTCAGAAATAAAGAATGAAATATCTGAAACAAATAATACAGTGGAAGGAATAAACAGTGGGTTAAATGAAGCAGAGGACGGAATCAGTGTTTTGGAAAACAGAGTAGAAAAAACGGCTAGGCAGAGCAGCCAAAGCGGGGAAAAAGAATTTTAAAAAATGAGGAGAGTTTAAGAAACATTTTGGACAACATGAATAATAACAACATCTGCATCATGGGAATACCAGAAAGAGAAGAGAGTAAGCAAGGGATTGAGAACCTATTTGAAGAAATAATGACTAAAAACTTCACTAATCTGGAGAAAGAAAAAGTCACACAAGTCCAGGAAACACAAAGAATCCCAAACAAATTGGACCCAAAGAGTCCTACACCAAGATACATCATAATTAAAATGATAAAGCTTAAAGCTGAGGAGAGAATTCTAAAAGCCCCAAGGGAAAAGCAGGGAGTTACCTACCAGGAAGCACCAATTAGACTGGCATCTGATTACTCAACAGAAACATTTCAGGCTAGGAGGGAGCAGTGTGAAATATTCACAGTGATGAAAAACAAGGAACTACAACCCAGGTTACTTTACCCAGCAAAGCTATCAAACAAATTGAAGAAATAAGGAGCTTCCCAGACAAGAAAAAGCTAACAGAGTTTGTTAACATCAAACCAGTACTGCAACAAATGTTAACAGGGTTTATAGAAGAAGAAGAAGAAGAAGAAGAAGAAGAAGAAGAAGAAGAAGAAGAAGAAGAAGAAGAAGAAGAAGAAGAAGAAGAAGAAGAAGAAGAAGAAGAAGAAGAAGAAGGAGAAGAAGGAGAAGAAGAAGAAGGAGAAGAAGAAGAAGAAGAAGAAGAAGAAGAAGAAGAAGAAGAAGAAGAAGAAAGAGGAGGAGGAGGAGGAGGAGGAGGAGGAGGAGGGGGGAGGAGGAGGAGGAGAAGAAGAAGAAAAGAGAGAAAAACAGTTTAACGATAAAACAGCATTACATACCTATCTATCAATAATCACCTTAAATGTAAATGGCTTAAATTCTCAGACCAAAAGAGGATAGCTGAATGGGTAAGAAAATAAGACCCATATACTGCCTCCGAGAGACCCATCTCAGATCAAAAGATACACACGGACTAAAAGTAAATGGTTGGAATAAGATATTTCATGGAAATGGAAAAGAAAAGAAAAGCTGGGCTAGCAGCTTTTTCTTATATCCAATAAAATAGACTTTAAAACCAAGGTATAGTAAGAGACAAAGAAAGACACTACATAATGATAAAGGTAACAACCCAACAAGAGGATATAACCCTAGTAAGCCTTTACAAACCCAACATAGGAATACCAAAGTACGTAAAACAAATCTTGATGGACATGAAGAAACAGATAGACAGAAATATAGTCATAGTTGGGGACTTTAACACCATATTGACTTCAATGGATAGATCTTCCAGGAAGAAAATCAATAAGAAGACATCAGCCTTAAGTGACAAACTAGATCAAATGGATTAAATTGATATCTTCAAGGCATTTCACCTCAAATCAGCAGAATACACATATTTTTCAAGTACACATGGAATGTTTTCTAGGATAGACCACATATTAGGACACAAAATAAGTCTCAATAAATTTAAAAAGATTGAAATCATATCAAGCATCTTCTCTGACTACAAAACTATGAAAGTAGAAATCAATCACAAAAAACAAACAAACAAACAAACAAAAACCCCTGAAAACCATGCAAAGGCCTGGAAGATAAATAACATGTTATTAAAACATTGAATGGGTAAATAGCAAGGTCAAGGAATAAATTAAAATATAACTTGAAAAAAAGAAAATGAAGACATAACAATCCAAAAGTCTGTGGGACACACGGAAAACAATCCTAAGAGAAAAATCCATAGCATCACAGACTTATCTAAAAAAAAGTTCAAATAAACAATCTAAGTTTACACTTAAAGGTACTTGAAAAAGAAAAACAAACAAAGCCTAAAGTGAGTAGAAGGAAGGAAATAATAAAGATCAGAGCAGAAATAAATGAAATAGAGTCTAAAAAAACAATACGAAAGATCAGTGAATCCAACAGGTGGTCCTTAAGAAAGATAAGCAAGGTTGACAAACCTTTACCCAGACTTGCCAATAAAAAAGAGAAAGGACACAAATAAACAAAACCAGAAATGAAAGAGGAGAAGTAACAACTGACATCAAAGAAATACAAAAGATTTTAAGAAAATATTATGAACAAACTACACAACCTGGATGAAATGGATAAATTCCTAAAACGTACTATCTCCCAAACTAAATCAGCAAGAATCAGAGAATCTCAATAGACATATTACACCTAAGAAATTGAAGTAATAATCAAAACACCCCAAATAACAAAAGTCCTGGACTAGATGGCTCCACAGGGGAATATTACCAAACATTTCGAGATGGACTAACTCCTCTCCTTCTCAAACTATTTCAAAAAGTTCAAGAGGAAGGTAGGCTCCCAAGTTCATTTTACAAGACCAGCATTATCATAATTCTAAATCCAGATAAAGACACTACAAAAAAAGAAACTTATAGTTCAATATCCCTGATGGACACAGAAGAAAATTACTCAACAAAATATTATAAAACTTAATACAACAATGCATCAAAAAAATCATACACAGTGATCAAGTAGGATTTTTTGTGGGAAAGCAAGGTTGGTACATTTGCAAATTAATAAATGTGATTCACCATGTTAAAAAAATGAAGGATAAAAACCATATAATTATATCCATAAATGTAAAACAAATATTTGATAAAATCCAGCACCCATTTATGATCAACATTCTCAGCAAAGTGGGAATAGAGGAGCATAACTAAACATAATAAAGGCCATATATGACAAAACCACTGCCAGCATCATATTTAACAGGCAAAAACTATAAGCATTCCCCTTAAGATAGGGAACAAGACAGGGATGTCTTCTGTCACCTCTCTTATTCAACATAGTAGTGGAATTCCTAGCCATAACAACAAACAAGAAGAAGAAATAAACAGCATCCAAATTAGAAAGGCAGAAGTAAAACTATATTTATTTGCAGATGACATGATAGTACACATACAGAACTCCAAATATTTCAACAAGAAACTACTAGGACTGGTAAATGAATTCAGCAAAGTAGCAGGTTAAAAAATTAATATCCAGAAATCAGTTGCATTTTTATATGCTAATAATGAACTAAAAGGAAGGAAAATTTTAAAAATCCCATTTACAATTGCTTCAGAAAGAACAAAATACCTAGGAATAAATCTAACCAAGTGTGTAAAAGACCTGTACTCAGAAATTTATAAGACATCGAAGAAATGAAAAATATACAAATAAGTGGAAGCACATAGTACGTTCATGGATAGGAAGAATTAACATTATTAAAATGTCCATATTACCAAAAGCAATCCATAGATTATATGAAATTCCTATCAAGAATCCAATGATGTATTTCATAGAACCAGAACAAATATTTCAAAAATTTATAGGGAACCACAAAAGGTCCCCTATAATAACAACAATCCTGAGAAAAAAAGAACAAAGTTGGAGGAATCACAGTACCTAAATATGAAACTATACTGAAGTCCAAAGCAATCAAAACAGCATGGGACTTCCATAAAAACAGACACACAGATCAATGGAACAGAATAGAGATCCCAGAAATAAACCCACACCTTGATAGTCAACTAATATTTGACAGAGGAAGTAAACACATACAATGGGCTAAAGATAATTTATTCAATAAATAGGCTTGGGAAAATGTACACAAAAATGAAACTAGACCACCTTCTTAAACCACACATGAAAGTAAATTCCAAATGGATTAATGATTTAAATGTCAGACCCCAAATCATAAAAATTATAGAAGAAAACATAGGTGACAAATCTTGAACAGTGCTTGTAGCAATATTTTATCAGATATATCTCCTGAGGCAAGGGGAAAAAAGAAAAACAGATGGGACTAATCAAATTAAAACATTTTTGCACAGCAAAGGAAAATGTAAACAAAATAAAGACAACTCCCAGAATGGAGGAACACATTCATCAATACATATGATAAGGGGTTAATATCCAAAATGTATAAATGTATAAAGAACTTATAAAACTTAGCCTCAAAAACAAAGCAGCAAAAAACAGACCAATTAAATATTGGGCAAAGGAGCTGAATAGACACTTCTCCAAACAAGTCATACAGATGGCAAATAGACACATGAAAAAATACTCAAAGTGGCTAATCATCAGAGAAATGCAAATTAAAACCAAAATAAGATACCATCTCTCAGCTGCAGAATGGCTATCATTGATAAATCAACAAAAAACAAATGCTGGTGATGATGTAGAGAAGGAGGAATTCTTCTGCATTGTTGGTAGGAATGAAGATTTGTGCAGCCACTGAGGAAAGCAGTATGGAGATAACTCAAAAAAATTAAAAATGGATCTGCCTTTTGACCCAGCAATCCCACTTCTGGGGATATATTGAAGGAACCCAAAACACTAAATAAAAAGAACACAAACACCCCTATATTCATCGCAGCATTATTTACAAACACCAAGATACAGAAGCAGCCCGATGGTCCATCAGTAGATGAGTGGATAAAACAACTATGGGACATTTACACAAAGGAATATTACTTGGCTGTAAAAAAGAAGAAAATCTTACCCGTTAAGCATGATGGACCTGGAGAACATTATGCTAAGTGAAATTATTCAGTTGGAGAAGGACAAATTCCAAATGATTTCATTCACATGTAGAATCTAATACACAAACTGAACTGTAAAAACAAGAATTACTCATAGAGAACATAATGACAGCTAGGCGTTGAGGGTGGTGGGTAGTTAGGAGGTAGAGGGATTGAGCAAAAATGAAAAAAGAACTCATGGACAAGGACCACAGTATGATGATTGTGGGGGGAAGGGAGGTAAAAGGGGACTAAATGTTAAAGAAAAATTACAATAAAAATTATTTTAAAAATTTAGTTATCCAAAGAAAGTTTTTAAATTATTTGTTGGGATTGAGTATATCATATTGTACTGATATTGCTTTGTTTTCTTCCCAGTAAGGTGAGAAGTGAGGTGTCCAGAGAAAGGTCAGTCCAATGACAGAATATGAAGAAGTTATGTCTCCTTTGCATATCTGAGAGTAGTGTTAATAAATGTGTGGCTTGCAACATGAATACCATAATATTTAGTTCTCAAGACAAGCCTGCATTACTATTTCTTTTTTATAAAATACAAGCCTGATGTTCAGAGATGCTAAGGAATGTGTTGAAGGTTGTACAATGAGTAAGGGAAAGGTTTGGGGTTGTAACACAAATTTGTCTGCTTTTCAAGTTCACGTGTCTCCTAATACCAGGATTTTTTCTTTTTTTTTAGTAGAGTTAATTTAAGGTATAATCATCAGTGCCTCACATTAGCAAAAATAGGTAACCTCAAGCAAATTATTTCTGATAGAAAAGAAAAATGATTTGTTACTTCCCATTTTAATAAATGGAGTCTATTTTAAATAACTTTTAAATAAATGGTATCTATAATCTCAAACATCTTTTAATATTTCTCTCTACACCCAATTCTTCTTTCTTTCCTCCCCAAATACTTGTAGAGAGGATTTGAAGAATATATATGTTCCACTGTATCCTGTCTGCCTCTTGGTTAAAGTTTTGAATTTTCTTTAGTATTATGTATAAAGAGGCATCCATGTTTATCTGACTTACCTTAAACAAATATTAGGCAAATGTAGTATTGTTTTTTTTCTATCTTCAAAGGAAATTAAAATACAATCATAAAACAAGCATAGGAATATAATAGCCAAAAATAAGTAACACATAGAAGTAAGTATTGAATACACAGTCTGTGTCAAATAGTGTGTTCTATTTTTTACATGCATGGTCTTATAAAATCCTCATGCTAAATAGCTGGTACTATCATTCCCATTTAGAGATGAGAAAACTGCAGCAAAGGAGTTCAGCATTTTGCTCTGCTTCACAGAGCTCTCAAGTGGTAGAGCTGGAATTCTTGATCCTATTTTGACTGATTCCCTATGCATATTCTTTTAACTACTAAGGTCTCTCACCTTTTATTAATCCTCTGTTTCCCCAAAACAAAACAAAACAAAACAAAACAAAAAACCCTGCTTCAATGCCTAATGAATAGTCAATTTTCTGAAAAACTAGCACTTTCAGTGAGTAAGACATTTTGGCCTACATCATGGCACTACATTCAGTTCTAATTTGGGTCCCTGTAGGAACAGATCACTCTTCAAAATACAGCATCAAGGTAGAAACTTGAAGTTGAATTTGAACTTCAAGGTCACTTCCCTTTTAAAATGAATCTTACTGTTGATCTTTCCTTTGCTACCTTTCATTAATAAAAACTTTTACTTTTGGACCTTTCTGTTTTTGCAGAGTTCTATTGTGTCTTTGAAATGATTGAGTCTCCTCTTGATTATTTTATAATATTCTAGTAAATATATTTTGCTTAAATACCTCTTTTCAATGCCATAGCTATATTAGGTTATTGATCAGTCCATTGGGAATTTAATTAAATTCTGTTATATCTTGCAGGGTCTTCTGAAAAAAGACCTCAATGAAATTTACTATCTACCTATTTATTACTTAATGACATAGAAGGAAACTGAAAGGGTCAACTGTGAGACAGGAAAATAAGTCTTGGTGGAAGGGGTTATTGACTTCATTGGAATAAGCCTCCAAAAAAGGTGCAGTGTCTCTGTTCGTGGAGATAAAGGGTCATCTCCTAGTGCTGGGCAGTCTTCCTATGGTTTTACGTTCTTCCTGCTTGACACAGCTGCTATAATAAACAGAATAATAACTTAAAAATGTACATTTCATATTAATTTTTCCTTAAATTTACCGCAAATTTAACAGAAATGCTAATGCATTTTTTAAAGAATGGAAATTGTGGTATTATATATAATAGATGGGAAGAATTTTTCAAGTTTCATATTTGATTAATTATTGCCATTTTTTAACATAAATATTTTTACCAGGATGGATTTCAGGACCCACTCCAAATCAGTTTTTAAGAGGTAAGGGAAATTTTTGGAGAAAAATATAAAATGTTTTTCAGTTTGAGAATTTTACCATTTTATTTTCCCCCTGGTGCTCTAAGAAATAACCTTTACAAAGTTTACATTGACCACTTTTCACTTATGCCAGGTTTAGCTCTGTGTCTAAAGGGCATGTGTGATAAATAGGTCATACATTATCTAATTTATAGTCTGAAGTTTATGAGCTCCCATAAGACAATTACCATATATACATTTTACAATAAATGAGCAAAGTGGTTGCAAATAATATGGAAAAGTCAATAATTAATTTTAGATTTCCAAATGTAGAAGAAACAGTGGACTTTTCTTTTCCAAAGAGATGGTTTCTTTGTTAGGAATATGCAAGCATGTTAATTCATTACTGTGCGGTTTCTCTTTTTCCAAAGCTTGTCAAAGGCCTAATTTATGTGCAAGACTGAAAGCTGTTTAAACGGATAATATGCCTCCTTCATGAGAAATACCACCCCTTTATGCTCCATTAAATTCAGACGTTGACTCTATAAGCTACATACCAATTATTTCTTTCCAGAAACAGCAGCATAGTTTTTTCCACAAAGGACAACAGATTATCGCAGGCTGCTATTAATCTCCACATAGTCCACAAAATACACAAGATGCTAGGAAGAAAACAATTGAATAGCTATTTTAACATTTGCAAAAATGCTGTATTGAAAGGAAATAAAAAGAAGAAGATGCTTGTCTATTCACTATTTCTAAATTACTCCAAATCACCAAAAGAGGATAGAAAAGGCCCTTAGAATAATCAACACTGACCTGCTGAGGTTAAAGCAGTGCCTTGGATGAACACAGATGGATCTCTGCCTGCTTGATCTCTTCTTTCCTCATCATGTATGGCAGACCACTGTGCAGTCCTACTGCATATTCCACTGGTCAGAGGGCACAATGTGCAAAATGCCTATTAACATCCTGAAATAGGTTGTTTATTTATTTATTTTACTGTGCAAGCTATTCAAGCGCCCATCAATAGATGAGTGGAAAGAATGGGTTATTTTACTATACAGCACTGTTACATAAGAAGGGCCAATTCTCATAGTAAAAACCAGAAAAATATACTAGTACCTTAGAATAACCTGCCATAAGCTAGAATTTAATGCATATACTATGGATCATTTTGAGGGGGGGTGAACTATCCCTAAGTATCACAATTTTTTGCAAAACTATTAATGCATACTGGTGCATATAACAAAATCCAAGGAGAATTTCAACAATGAGAAGCCAGTAACTAATTATCTGTGTAAAATAAGTTGACTTTCCTCATTCATCCAGTCAAAAATATTTTAGTTTCTACTTTTTAACTGTCATTCAACAGCTATTTATTAAACATTTATCAATAGTACCAATAAAAGGAGGCTGAGGACAGAAATGCCCCTACTTTCATAGAACTTGAAATCAAATATTGTACTGATATTTTAATCTAAATTTTTTAATATGCTTTAGTGGCATTTTTCCTTCTTTCTTCCCCACCTCATTCCCTTCCTCCTTTCCTGCATCTATCTTTTTAAATTAGCAGTTTCCTTGTTTATGAATGGAATCTCACTTCATTCTATTCAAATAGAGAAACATTCGAGTGGCCTGGTCCACAGATAAAAGAGATAGCTCTAGCCTAGCTTAAGCCAATTAATTTATTTCATTCCTCCAGAAATCGAAGCATGATGTACTGGCAGGTTTTGTGGAAAAGGCATTTCCTATTCCTTCCTCAGCCAGAAAAAACTCTTGACTGTTCCCCAAGACTTTGTGATACAAAACTGTAAACCCTGAGCTGCAGTTACCAGAGGTAAGCTGGAACTGGCCCTTAACTGCCTCATGAGAGTGAGAGCTATACAATCCACTTTGCATTCAGTGACATCAGATTGGTAGTTTGAAAAGGCTATTATGGGAGTATTTACACCATAGTAATAACAAATTCTACAAATGGAAGTATTCTCTCTCTCTCTCTCTCTCTCTCTCTCTCTCTCTCTCTCTCTCTCTCTCTCTCTCTCTCTCTCCCCCCTCCTCTCTCTGCAGCTGCAGAGATTCCATAGTATGGAAACAGCATAAGGCCAATGGGCCAATAGAAATATGAGAGAAACTGAGTCTTGATGATATAATTTAACTATTAGACTAAGCTTTACTAAAACCCTGCCCTTTTTCTGGAATTTTTAGTTGTGCAAGCATACAACATCCTCACAAAAAGTGACAGGTTTTATGGTCAGTATACATTTTTGAAGGTAGAACATTTTAAATTAGCATTACTTAAAGTCTGTCATTAGATGCTAATTGAACTTTCAGGAAAAGGGAACATGAGAGGGATTGACAAATTCGAATATGTAACTCTGTTTCTCAAGGTACATCTGATGGGCTTCAGGAGGTTGATAATTTGGGAAAGAGAGTTTAATTGCTGAAGACATGTATTTCCTGCAGAAGTAAAGGTTAAATAATTACATAAAATATGTCATTGACCTAAGAACTCAATCCAGTGATCAGATATATTCCAGTAGAACTTGGAACATAAATTTGCTAAGTATCACTCCAGTAAAATTTGCAAAGCCCAATGTGGGATTCTATACTAGTTACTAGCCATCTAGGCAGTGAGCTTAAGAGCTGAGACTAAAGGGAAAGAACAGTCTAAACTAACAGTGTGGTCAAATTAAACCTTCTGTTTCAACATGACCAGAAAGCATGGAGTCACTTGATTCAATGGAGGCTAAAATAAAATATTTATGAGTCTCAACAGTGAACAAATAACTTCTATCATATTTTTACTAATTTAGTAAATGTCAAAAGATCTTAATTATTTTATGAAGTCCTGATATGTGTCAGTCACTTTTAGAAGTACTATGCCATTTCATTTTCATGGCAGCCTCATGGACAAAGATCTGATGTTCTCCATTTATTAAGTAAAAACACTGAACCTTCAAAAGGAAAAATTGTGTGTCATAGCTCATATGTCCTGTGAGGGCAAGCATTTAGTAAGGTCCAATTCCAATGTACATCAAATAAACTTCTTGATGCATGTATAATCTTTGCCCAGTCAACAGATAAATGTGTTTAGGAGGGAAGAAACTATAAAGAAATTAAGAAACTCCCTCCTGTATGGCAACCATCAAAATGCTTTCCATATCTATGATTCTGCTTCTGTTCTTCTTGTCTGCTGATCTTTTTTATGCTGTTGATATCCTCACTAAGTTCTTTGAGCACCCTTACAACAAATGTTTTGAACTCTGCACCTGGCAGATTGCTTATCTCTATTTTATTTAGCTCTTTTTCTGGAGTTATGATCTGTTCTTTCATTTAGGCCATGTTTCTTTGTCTCTTCATTTTGGCAGCTTCCCAGTGTTAGTTACTATGTATTAGGTAGAGTTGCTGTGACTCCTTGTCTTGATAGAGTGGCCTAATGTAGTAGGTGTCCTGTAGAGTCCAGTGGCACAGCCTCTTCTGTCACCCAAGCTGGATACTCAAGGTATACCCTCCATGTAGGCTGAGTACACACCCTCCTTTTTTGGTTGAACCTTGATTGCTGTTGGAGGCCAATGGGAGGGACTTACTTAGGCCAGTCAACTACAAGGACTGGCTGTGACCATTGACCACCAACCTCCACCCTCCATGGAGGATCAGCTATGCAACGTTAGGGTCATGGTGGTCTGACATGGTCTGTAGCTGTTCATTGTGTGAGCAGGCTGCGGGGTTTCCAGTGTGGTGCAGGCCAAGTTCCGCTGCCACCTGTGTTGTGCCCCTGCCACACAGCATGAGCAATCTGTGGATGGCTGCTACTTGCTCTGGGCTTAGAAGTTCCCAGGAGAAGCCAAGTTGTGAACTTAGGTTGGCTGCTGCCAGTGCCAGGCTGGCGCCACTTAGCAAGAGGTACTGGTCAAGATGGAGGCATAGATAAACACTACTTGCCTCCTCACAAAACCACATCAAAATTACAACTAAACTATAGGGCCACCATCACTCAGAACTATCAAAAACCAAGTCGACTGGAAATCAGACAACTGTGGAATTAAAGAAACCACATCCATTCGGAGTGGTAGGAGGGCAGGGTGTGGAGACACAGTGATACAGAATACGCTGGTCCTACACCCATGTGTGGTGGATGAAACTTTGGGGTGGATATATCAGGAGCAAGGAGTCTCAGCCCTATACCAGACTCCCCAGCAAAGTGTTCCAATACCACAAAGATACGTTCCCATAACTTCTGCTGCAAAAACCAGCAGGGATTGAGTCAGTGGAAGAAACTGCTGGTTTCTTAAAGAACCCACACATGTACTTACTCAGATTCACTCTTTCTGAGCTCTGGCACTCAAGTAGCAGTGTGAAAGGCACCGGTGGCATACAGAGAGGAACTAAAGTGTTTGGCATCAAGGTGAGAGCTAGAAGATACCTTTCTCCCAGACAGAAAGGCAGGCAGAGGCCATTGTTTATTTTCTGAACACTCCACCCACAGAGCCACAGAGCTGGCAGGCAGGTGCCATATCTCAGATTTCATCAACCTGGCTAACACTGTTCACCCCACCCTATAGATCTCCGGAGGCTCTGCTTATCTCAACTTGTGAGTCCACCTAAGCTATTAACAGCGGCTTTTTCATATGAATCGCTGGTCTTGTCTCATGCTTCTCAACTTCCTAAAATTTCTCAAACAAGCAACAGCCAGACTCAGCAAGTTCCTAGCCCATGCACATTATCCTTAATGTGTGAAATAAATAGGGAAGGTTTTTGTTGTTGTTATTGTTGTTGGGATGAAATAATCAAGTACTTTTATCTCACATCATCAGACAGATAACACAAGGAGACAGAGGAATTTGGAAAAGCAGTATTGTTCCATCAAAATAACTTTTAAATTACTAGCTATATGACCTTAGACAAGTCAGCTCACCCTTAGTGTCCTAAGGTTTTGCATCTGCACATGGGGATAATAAAATATTCCTCATAAAGTCATTGCGAAGATTAAATGAGAGGATAATGAGCTAAGTACCTGATACTTATTAAATATAAACTTTTATATAATGTTGTTATTGTTATTACAAGTAAAGCCAAAAAAGTTTTCTGGTTTTCTTACTTAGTAACTTTAAGACCTTGTGCAAATCATCGGGTCTAAGTCTTAGTGTTGCTTTTTCTTCTTTTGTAAAATTTGTTCTAATATACCATCATGCCAATCTTGTAGTATTGTGTTCTGAGAATTAAAGTGAAAAAGGCATATAAACGTACTTCATAAAGCATAAATTGGGGAAGAATGTCCTCACTACAAAACCGTATGGATCTTCTCAATCCACATTTTTGGCTTCTGCACATTTGAAAAAAATAGCATAATTCACTTCTTTTTTTTTTTTAATCCTAACCTAAGGACAAATTTTTCATTACTTTTTAAAAAGATTTTATTTCTTTTTAGATATAGGGAAAGGAAGGGAGAAAGAGAGGGAGAGAAACATCAATGTGTGGTTGCCTCTTGGGCACCCCCAACTGGGGACGTGGCCTGCAACCCAGATATGTGCCCTTACTGGGAACTGAACAAGCAACCCTTTGATTCACAGGCTGGCACTGTACCACTGAGCCATACCAGTGAGGATTCATTACTTTTTTAAAGAGAGAAGGGAGAGAGAGGATGAGAGTAATATCAATGTGAGAGAGAAACATTAATTGGTTGCCTCCATATGCATCCCAACTGGGACTGAAAGCACAATCCAGGAATGTACCCTGACTAGGGATCAAACCTACAAACTCTGTTTATGGGACAAGGCTCCAACCAATTGAACCACACTGGTCAGGGCATAATTCACTTTTTAAATGGTATAATTTACTTTTTTCTTAATTTTATTTACTCATCTCTTTTTTGTTTTCCTATCTAACCAGTTCTTTTTATCTTCCTTTGCAGAATGTAGTTAGTTCCTTTCTTGACTGCTTAATTGTAAATGTTCCACAGGCTTCTCTCAAACTCCTATTATCCTAACTCTGCTTAATCTCTTCTACTCCTATGACTTGGACATCTAAATTCTTCTTTATAGCCTACTCCTAGATCTGAGTATCCTCATCTTAAGATGAAATTTCCCAAATGGAGATTGAAAAAGACGAAATGGTTAGTGGTTGTCAAAATATATTGAATATAAAAAAGAAAAAAATATGTTGACTAAATTAAGTAAAGTTCTTTCCAACCCCTTTGTTTCACTAGATATTGATAAAGAAGTAACTTAGCTGTAGTATCGGGCACCATTAAAATGAGATAGTCATCAAAATTTGGGGGTATAGGTTTTTGGGAGAAATAAGTAGCCTCAGAAAATAAACTATGCCAATCCAGCCTAATTCAGTGATAGCAGAGATTAGTCTGGCATTAATCTACAGCACCCCATTCTTCCTCATTCACTTTCTTCTACATGAAATACTTATTTATCATTAATTGTGTATAGAGTACTGTGTGAAGGAACAGAGTGGTGATCCTAGGGCATGAAGATTATTTTAGTTTCAAGTTGTTCATATATTCAAAGTCCTATCCATACTCCTTGTTCTATCTTTAGCTTTTGGGGTATCATAAGTGTGAGTTACCCTGAGAAACAAGAGTTCATTGATAAATACTCAAGTTGACAGAAATTTTACATCTGATTTGAAGACAATCTGAAAGAAGAAAAAAATTAACTCCATCAATTGAAAATTGACACACAGGTATGAATTTTCTTTTAAAAGTTACTATCTTCTAAATTGGAGGATAACTCCTTCCAGAAATAATTACCATTTGGAACCTGCTGATTTTATACAAGTTCATAATAAGAAATACATAAAAGTTAGATTAACATATGAATAACTGATCTGTCTAGTATACTAGATGTACTTTACTTTATATGTTTAAAGCATTGAAATATAGTTTTCAAATAGTTTCCTCATTTCAGGCTGCAAAACTCCTCAGACAGAACGGATATCCAAATTGCCTCAGAAAATCCACCTGGTTAATTTAAATTGAATTCCAAATGTGGGAGACTATCTATTGTTACTTAAATCTATATACACTGTATTCCTGTACTCTTTCGTGAGAATATTTTTATAGAAAGTAGTTTTAATTTTTGTTAGAAATTGGTAGTATATTGAAACGAGAGATGTTAGGTTATTTATTTATTTACTTATTTAATTTTATCCTCACTCATAGACATTTTTAAATTGCTTTTAGAGAGAAAGGAAAAGAGTGTGGATTTTAGAGAAAAGAGAAGGGAGGCAAAAGAGAGAGCAAGAAACATCAATATCAGAGAGAAACATTGCTTGGTTACCTTTCATATAAGCTCCAAGCAGGGATCAAACCCAAAACCCTGGCATGTACCCTGACCAGAATCAAACCCGTGATCCTTTGGTCCATATGATAATGCCCAACCAACTGAGTCACATTGGCCAAGGCGGAAATATAAGATTATTTAAAGAAACCACTGTCAAAATAGAACCAATTACTTGAAATTGTTTGATAAAAAATAAAGGTTTTTATTGCCGCAGATGTAAATGGAAAAGTATAAATATGGGGACAAGTGAGTGGTTAAAATAAAACCAAAGTCACAGCTAATCATTGATTGATTCAGAATGATGAAATATACTATAGGTAATTTCATAATTGTTGGAAAAATCAGTATAACATTAGGTTTTATATCTCATTTAACCTTCTTTATAATTCTGAAAAGAAGGTATCTATAATTTTTATTTTTGCAGATAAAATGTTAGGTTTATGAATGTGAAGATGCTCTCTCATGGCTGTATCATTGGTCCATGGCAGAAGCAAAGTTCAAATCCAGGACTGTCTGATCTCTGGGCTTGTGTTCATTCCACTGTCCTGTACTGACATCTTGTTACTTCTCTACAGAGTAAAGCAACATTATTAAAATATTTTATATGATGTTGTGTGATTTAACAGTAACTAGTGATTAATTTTGTATTAATATACTTACGGTAAATTACTCTCTCTTCCCTATGGTCCAGGCCAGCTCTTTATGGGACAGATGATGTGATTTGAGGTCATGAAAGAATGATGATGACTGATTCGTGCAGGAGTTATTAAGATGCATGACTAAAGAATCAGCCCTTCTTAACAGAGTTTATGAGCATGACAAATATATAATTTGTACACTAATTTTTAAAAATATATTTATGAAAATATATTTTAACCTTTCTAATTAATATAATTCTGAGATGTTTAACACTAGGATCAGTTTAAGGACAATTTTTTTAATAAATAGAGAGTTATCATACTAACAGGAACTATTGCTTAAAGAACATATTATTGTGGTTAATTTATTCAGTGGACTGGCATGTTCATTTACTTTCTGTAATACGTCAGGTGTTAAGCTAGGTTCTGGAGATATATAAATGAGTGACACATGCAGATCTTCCATCACAGTCTATACCAGGAAATAAATCATTAAAACTGGTGTAAAGGCCCTAAAAGATAGGAACCTGGTTTTAGGAAAGCACAGGAACCTTGTTTATAATGGGTGCTGAAGGGAGTATTTTCATGATAGAAATAGATTTGTGCTGAATGTGAAAGGTGAAAAGAGTTAACTAAGATAAAGAATTTTGAGAGACTATCCCAGAAATAGAGAGAAGTATGTGCAAAGATTCTGAAGCAAGAAGAGTGCAATTAATTCAAGGAACTAAAAGAAGTTTGATTAAATCAATGCAGAGGGTAATGTGATGAATTTGCAGAAAGAGATAAGGTCTAGACTACAGAAAGCCCTACAGGACAAGTTAAGGATTTAGGTTTTGACCTTGGGATAGTGGCTATCCACTCAAATAGTGTAAGCAGCAGCTGATCTGATCAGATTTATATTTGAAAAGATTACTCAAATTTCAGTTTAGGAAACCTTTAAGAGTGCCAAGGTGTATGGAAAAAAAATAGTAAGTTCTTGAGTAATAATGAAGGTAAAAGAAAATGTTAAATTGGACCAGGGTTGTGGAAATGGAGGTCATGAAAGTGAGTGAATGGATTTTGATTTTCTAACTATGACTTGGACTTTGGTATTTTAACTAGTAAAATTGGATTGTGTGTATGTGTGTGTGTCTTGTGTGAACAAATAAGATATTGAGTAAACTGGAGATTTTTCCAAAAGAATAAGAGAAAAATTGCCTCTACATAGCATAGTTGAACAGGCAGTTAAACAAAGTGGAAAAAGAATGAAATCATTTCTCATTGAACCCTATGATAGGTTACCAGCAAAAATACCATTCATAGATATGAATAATATAGAAAGAAGACCAGGTCTAGATAGGAAGATTTGTAAGTGATATAGTATAGTGGTTAAGAAATTGATCTGTACCCAGGAGGCCTGGATTCAATTCTTGAGTCTGAGATTTGTTAGTTGTATGGACTTGGACAATTTATTTATACTTTTGTGCCTCATTTTCCTCTCTATAAAATGAGGAAGATTATGAAGATATTACCTAACTTACTGAGAGTATTACATGGACCAAGGCAAGAGTTTAATAAGTTGCCATTATTATTATGAGTTATTTGGATGTGTTAAAGTTAAGGTCCTTTTAAACACCCATGTAGAGATGTTGAGGAAGCTTTTAGATATAAGGGTGTGGAGTTCAGAGGAAAGTTCTGGACTGAAGATAAATTTAGAAGTCAAAAAGTGTTTAGGTGGGAATTGAAATCATGGTTATGGCTGAGACTACACTCTTAAAAATATGAAGTAAAAACAGGAAATGAAGTAATGGTAAGATTTTGCTCCAAGAAGCACCATCACTTAATGGCTCGGCAGAAGAAAATGAGTCTTGTAAAAGAGATGGAAAAAATTAATCAGATAGATTTGTTGATTAGCTTCCTGTTAAAGGTGAGATCATATGGTATTTGTCTTTCATTGCCTGGCTTATTTCGCTTAGCATGATACTCTCCAATTCCTTCCATGCTGTCGCAAAGGGTAGGAGCTCCTTCTTTCTTTCTGCTGCATAGAATTCCATTGTGTAAATGTACCACAGTTTTTTGATCCATTCATTAACTGATGGGCACCTAGGTTGCTTCCAGCACTTGGCTATTGTAAATTGTGCTGCTATGAACATAGGGGTGCATAGATTCTTTTGGCATAATATAAACAAAGACACTGAATTTGAGAACAGTCTGACAGTGTCCAGAGTGGGAGGGGAGGGAATTTCAGGGGAAAAGGGGAACGGTTTAGAGCAACAAGTATAAAGGACTCATGGACAAAAACTATGGGGGGGTGGAAATGGGAGGAAGGTGGGGAGGGCTGGGGTGGTGGGCTGGGGCGGGATAAAAAACAGAAAACTGTACAATATCAACAATTAAAAAATACTGATTAAAAAAAATAAAAAAAAAATAAAAAATAAAAAATAAAAAAAATAAAGTTTAAACATGGGAGAATAAAAAAAAAATTAATCAGATAGATAGGAAGAAACTAAAAACAAAAACAAAACTTGTATCATATACATCAAGGAAAAAATATATGTGAAAAGGAAGGAGATGGTTACTATTGTTCAACGTAAGTTAATATGAGACAAAAATTGAAAGATGGCTGTTGAATTTATTCACAGGGGGATCATCCTGTAAAATCAAAGATAAGCTCACTAAGCATCATTTCTATGGATCTACAGGTTCAGATGTCAGAGTACAGTAAACTGAAAAATAATTTGAAGGCAAATAAAAACAAAAAGAGAGATAACTTTAAAAGATTAATAGGAATAAAAGGAGAGAGAGAGTTAATAGGATATGGAATAAAAAATCTGAGGATTTTAAAAAGATAATATGAAAAACTCAAATTATTCCATTAGGAAATGGGCCACATATTATAATTCCAATTAGAAATTGCCAATTTTACAAAAAAGGAAAGTCATCGGAGTATCCATACTGAAAAGACAGAACTCAAATATTGGCCTTACATTATTAACTTGGTCAGCTGCTGCTGATTCCTTTAGTTAGCTGACAGTGGAACCAGGCACACATATGTCTGTCTTGTTCAAACATCTACATATGCCAAGGTACTGTTCACCGCAAATATATTAGACTAACATGATCCTCTACAGAAAGGATTATATGACTATAGGAATTTTCCTACACACAAGAATATACGACTACTCTGATTCCATATCTTAGCAAGTCCCTACTTGCTTCTACCTATTTTTCTATTGATAGGTCTTTATTCCAGACTCAATCTTAATACGGATTTGGACCTTCACTCTATTTTACCCTTAATAGCTCCCATTCTTTAGCTGGCAATTTATTTACGTCTCATACCTTTACATTTCCTGACAGGCAGGCAGTCTATTGTCATATGTTTATAGAGTGCCTAATATGTTGCGGTCATTGTTCTAAGCACTAGGACATAGCGGGGAACAGAAAAACAAATCCAAAGCCTCAAGAAACTTACTTTATAGCAAGGAAGATAAGTAAATAGATACAAATCTATATGCATAACTGAGTGAAGTAACTTATTCAAGATCACACAGTGGTTGAAATTTTTGTATACTTTTGATTCTATTTCATTCTACTTAGCTTTAGAATAATATCCTGACAATAAGCCCAGCAGCAATTCTGCCTACATTTCATGAAACACTAAGAATTATGTAGAAAAATTACATAGAAAATGATTCACATTATTCTTATATAATTTTGCGGTGCAATTGAAACATCTTGCAAATTTGTTAGAATATGAGGCTTGTCCAGAAAGTGTCCAGCTATGTACTATGAAAATGAGACATTTATTGAAGAAGACACAAGATGCAAGGAACATTGTACAGAGGACAATGTCACCTTAGTCCTCTTCAAAGTGGGCACCTTGGGGCTTCACACAGTTCTCCCAATTACCATAAGCTACTTCATTGCATTTTCCTGAATCTCACCTGTGGTCTGAAACCTCTTCCTTTTCGAAGGTGATTTTGGTTTTGGGAAATGCCAGAAGTCACAGGACACCAAATCTGGGCTGAAGGTGGGCTGAGTCATCTGGGTGATTTGATATTTTGCCAAAAAACCTCTGCATGAGATGTGATATATATACAGGTGTGTTGTGATGAAGCTGCAAATCACCATTTGCCTAAAGCTGTGGCCTTGTGAATTACTGAATAGTTTCTCTGGAGGAATGTTCAAGCTCAATGCAAAATTTGATGCAGATTCGTTGCTCTGCTCAGTCATTTTGAATGTAACAGCCACACAGTACACATGCTCCCTCAATGGTGTCTACCACCCTCACTGACTAGTACAGTGAAGTCATCATTCTTCATGCATGCTCATTCAGTCCATTCTTCCGAGCTGCCAGTTTACATTAATGTCATGTATACCATTCTCATTATATTAACAATGGTTCAACTTTTTCCAGACAGATCTCATATACTTATAGTTTTTTTTTCCATTACTTGTTATATTTCCAGGGCTGTTTCACCCACAGTTTACCCAGGTAGTCTGACCTCCTATCATTCTTGTTAACCATATTTAATCTGGTCACAAAATAAAGGCAAATTCTGGAAAATGGTCTTTTATTAAAGATATTTTCCTGCTGCTACTCTAATATAGTTCTGAGTAAGCTCCTGTTTTATGTCATGTACCAGCTTGGAGCCTGGGTATGGTAGTCCATTGCATTTCACTGGATCTGATAGTATGATTTTTAGATCTTCAACAACCATTCCTTTAAATGTTTGTGAGTGGAGGATGGGAAGGAATGGAGATGAGGATTCTGGGTGAGCCTAATTCTAAAGTTTAAGCTACTTGACTGTTCCAATTTGCCGACAAATATACAGAGTGGTGGGCACAAAAAAAGTGATTAATGCTGACTTACACATGAATATATAGAACAGCATAAATATATATATGTGTATATATATATTATTTTTATTTAATCCTTACTGTATTTTTCCATTGCCATTTAATATCTTTATACTCTCTTCTCCCCCACAATCACCACACTGTTGTCCATGTCCACAAGTCCTTTTTTTCTTTTTTTTTTTTTTTGTTCAATTCCTCTACTCTCTACTTCCAGCCCCACTAGTTTTCATCTGCTTTCCATGTATGAGTCTGTCCGTTTTGCCTATTAGTTCACTTTGTTCATTAGATTACACATATAAGTGAGATCATATGGTATATATCTTCCTCTGACTGGTTAATTTCACTTAGCATGATGTTCTCCAGGCCCATCCATACTGTTGCAAAGGGTAAAATTGTCTTTCTTTTTCTTTTTTTCTTTTTTTTTGGCAAAGTAGAATACAATATGTAAATGTCCTGTAGTTATTTTATCCACTCATCTACTGATGGGCAATTGGGCTGCTTCCATATCTTGGTTATTGTAAATAACACTGCAATGAACATAGGGTGGTTATGTTCTTTTGGTTTACTGTTTTGGGGTTCCTTCAGGTATATTCCCAGAAGCAGGATTGTTGGTTCAAAAAGCAGATCCACTTTTAGCCCTGCTGGTGTGTGACTCAGTAGATTGAGTGCCAGCCCGAGAACCAAAGGGTTGTGGTTCTATTCCCAGTCAGGGCACATGCCTGGGTTGCAGGCCATTTCCCCAGTAGGATGTATGCAAGAGGCAACCACACACTGATGTTTCTCTCCCTTCCTTCTTCTCTCTCTAAAAATAAATAAAATATTTTTTAAAAGATAGATCAATTTTTAATTTTTGGAGGTATCTCCATACTGCTTTCCATACTGGTTACACCAGTCTGCATTCCCACCAAGAGTGCAAAAGGGTTCCCTTTTCTACATGTCCTCATTAGAATTTGTTGTTTGTTGATTTAATGATGACAGCCATTCTGACAGGTGAGAGATTATATCTCATTGTGGTTTTAATTTGCATTTCTGTGATGATTAGTGACATTAAGCATGTTTTCATGTCTATTGGCAATTTGTATGCCCTCTTTGGAAAAGTGCCTATTCAGGCCCTTGGCCCATTATTTAATTAGTTTTGTTTGGCTGTTTTGTGTGTGTGTGTGTGTGTTGAGTTTTGTCAGTGCTTTATAAATTTTGGATATTACCCCTTTATCAGTTATGTCAGTAAATATGTTCTCCCATTCTGTGGGTTGTCTTTTTATTTTGTTGATGATTTCCTTTTCTTTGCAAAAATTTTTAGTTTGTTGTAGTCCCATTTGTTTATTTTTTCTTTTGTTTCTTTTTCTGGGGAGATATATCCGATAAAAAATTTCTATGATCAAAGTCTGAGATTTTGCTGCGTATGTTTTATTCTAGGATTTTTATGGTTTCTGGTCTAACACTTACGTATTGTTCCATTTTCAATTTATTCTTTTGTGTGGTATAAGAATATGGTAGTTTCACAATCCAAAAGAACTTATGCACCCCTATGTTCACAGCAGCACAATTTACAATAGCCATGTGTTAGAAGCAACCTAGGTACCTATCAGTAAATGAATGGATCAAAAAACTATGGTACATTTACACAATGGAATTCTATGCAGCAGAAAGAGAGAAGGAGCTCCTACCCTTCCAGACAGCATGGATGGAACTGAAGAGCATCATGCTAAGCGAAATAAGCCAGGTGGTGAAAGACAAATACCATACGATCTCACCTTTAACAGGAACCTAATCAACAGAACAAACAAGCAAAATATAACCAAAGACACTGAAATTGAGAATACACTGACAGTGACCAGAGGGGAGAGGGGAAGAATTTCAGGAGAAAAGGGGAAGGGTTTAGAGGAACAAGTATAAAGGGCACATGGACAAAAACTAGGTGGGGTGGGAATGGGAGGGAGGTAGGGAGGGCTGGGTTGGTGGGCTGGGGTGGGAGTAAAAGACGGAAAACTGTATAAGACAACAATTAAAATAAATTAAAAAAAGAAATTCACATGGAAACATCAAAGCAGAAAAGGATGCAACTTTTAAACCCAATTTTTTACATTCAATTTGATTGTAATTATTTCATGTACTATTTTGATTTTAGAAATTAAAACATTGCCATATTAAAAAAAGAATATGATAGTTTCATTTTTCTGCAAATATTGGTATTTGATATGCTATTAGTTCCATTATATTGTTAGACTACTTTCTCTTTTTTTCTTTTTCTTCTTCTTCTTCTTAAAGCAAGCCCTTTATAATTTTCTGCAGTACTGGTTTGGTGTTAACAAACTCCTTTGGCTTTTTTTTTTGTCTGGGCAGCTTCTTATATATCCTTCAATTTAAATGATAACCTTACTGTTTAAGTAGTCTTGGTTGTAGGTCCTTTGATTTTTATCACCTAAATGCTACTCCCTTCTGACCTGAAATGCTTCTGTGAGAAATCAGATGACACTCTAATTGGTGCTCTCCTGTATGTAACTACCTGTTTTTTCTCTTGCAGCTTATAAGATTCTCTCCTTGTCCTTAAGCCTTGATGTTTTAATTATGATGTGTTTCAGTGTAGGACTCTTTGGCTCTAACTTGTTTGGGATTCTCTGAGCTCACTGGACTTGTGTGACTTTTTCCTTCTCCACATTGGGGAAGATTTCAGTCATTATTTCTTCAAATATATTCTCTGTCTCTTGCTCATTGTCTTCTTGTCCTGGTATTCCCATGATAAGGATGTTGTTACACTTCATGTTGTCCATAATGTTTCTTATTCTATCATCATTTTTCTTTACTTATTTATTTATTTATTTTTTTGCTGCTCTTTCTAGGTGTTTTTTTTTACTTCGTCTTCCAAATCACTGATTCTATCCTCTGCTTCATTTAACCCACTATTTAATCCTTCCACTGTAATATTTATTTCAGATATTGCATTTTGTTATTTCTGGCTGGTCCTTTTTTATGGTTTCTATGTTTCTTTTCCACACTATTGAATGTCCTTATAATCATTACTCTCAATTCTCTGATAAATTGCTTGCCTCGGTTTTATCTAGTTCTTCTGGAACAGAATGTTCTTGTTCTTTCATTTGTGTTCTGTTTCTTCGTCTTCCCATTTTGGCTGCTTCTTTGTATTTGTTTCTATGTATTAGGTAGATATGCAAGACTATGGTGATGCCTAAGTCAAACCCTGCCTGTGACTGGCCCTGGGCAATCTGTTTGGAGCTATCAGTGATCCACAGTGTGTGGCTCCCTCTGCTGGGCCTTGGCATGTACACAAGGAACCAGGTTGTGTACCAAGACCTGCTTTTACCAATACCAAGCCTGGAGGTGAGTCAGCTGAAGCCTCAGAGTTCCCAGTGATTCACTCCTGCCTGCAGGATTTCTGTAGGGTTAAAAAGTGAAAGTCTTCCAGCTGTATTCATCAGCAGCAGGGCTTAAGCACCATAGGGTGGGGCAGATTAATTCCTGTGAGCAGGACTACTGCATCTCCTCAGGCTGATGTTACTCAGAGGGGAGTATTCTGCCTGAAAAATATGGCTCCTACAGTAGGGAGAATGACTCAGCACAGGGATCTTGGCAGCTGTTCCTTCCGTGCTATCCCCTGAACCACCAACCCCAGATTCTTCTCATGTGGCTCTAGTCCAGTTTGCCCTTCCTCCACCAGAGTCCAGAGTAAGTGGCTGCAAATAGAATTTTGTGCATTGACCCTTTAAGAGGCTCTCTGAGTCTCCAGCCATCTCTTCCTTGCAGATAGAAACTCCACTGCTTTCACAGCTTTGTTATTTGAATTCCTTTCCCAATTCTGGTGCTGTAGGCTGGGGAGCCCAGCTTAGGGTTTAGACCCCACAATTCTCTGGGGAAACCCCCAGCCACTAAACTATCCCTCCATGACTTCAGCTGCTACCCGTGGGAGCCCAGCCAGCCCTCTCGTGCCTCCTCTGCGCTCCCTACCAGTAATGTAGTGATGTTTTTGTTTTTGTTTTTGTTTTTTGTCTGTCTGTCCATGGTTAGAAGGCTTCTCTCCAGCTAATATTCAGTTGGTTATTCAAGATGATTTTTCTATAACTATTTGCAATTGCAGTTTGATCCTGGGAGGTGATTAGTGTAGCTTCCACCTATTCCTCCACCATCTTGGGTTCTATCCTAAAGTTCTTTGGAAGAATAATTCTTTCACACTCACATTTCCTTTACCTTCCCTGATTCTTTCTAAAATGGAATATGAGAAATGGGGGTGGGAAGTTAGGCTAACTCCTGGAGGCCAATGTGTATATAGCATACAAAAGAAAGTTTTCCACTTATAGAAGCACTTGCCTAGGAGACATGAAACTGCTATTTTCTCTACACTGGCACTAACCTGCTGCAACTGATAAGGAGTTATGATTGTTGGGTAACTCTGGGATGCTTGACCTCCATTGGGCTTAATTAACATATCTTCCTAGTCCTTGAAAAATCAGGCTTGTTTTAACTAACTGGGAGCCCAACGATAGACTCAATCTATCTTACCTAGCATGCTAAAATGATATTAGATATAGCATAACCACCATGAGCACTAGAAAGCATTTAAAATGCCAAGCTTTTCCTCCTGAGTGAATTATGTAGTGAATTTCTTCACTGATGTGTGTTCCCTTTCCATGGCAACAATTCGTTTTTTAACTTTGAGGATATTTATATTATTCTTTGACAATGTGTTCATGTCTTCCAAGGTTACTATCACTCCGTCTCTGACTCTTCCTGGGGTGTCGGCTAAGTAATTCTGTGTGGGCCTGTTCTCTATTTGGTCAAGGTCTGGTGGTGTTTCCTGACAATTAGGCCCCATTAGAGTTCTGGGGCTGGCTGTGGGTGTTTCCTCTCCCAGCCTGGAGGTTTTCTGTCCAGCTTTCAGACAGGGGCCCTTTACCTGAAGTTTTGGTTATGTACACTAGTGAGTTTCCCAGTCATCTACTGAATTTATTCACACATCCTTGCCTAGCAGCCATGGAAGGGTATTGGTCCCTCTGTACCACATGGGAAGCTCACTCTCTCAGGACTGCCTTCTATTAACTAATACTGAGATGTTGATACTTTTCCTCAGGTACAGTTTCTGTATGTGGCTAACTGGTATACATTTTAGAGATTCTAAAGGATGCAGGACCAAAACTTCTCCTCCCTCAGCATTTCCTTTAAGCTGTTTAATGTATCCAATGAATATTCTGGAACACTATTCCAGAGAGAAGATGTTATAACACACATCTGCTTCCATCTCACCTTTCCCCTCACTCTCCTGACAGTCTCTACTGATGTGATTGCCTTTGCTTTCAGTTTTATTTCCTATCAGATAGAGATTCCCTCAAAGTCTTCCAGGCTCCAACCTTATAGGACTTTTCCTAAAGGATGAATGGAATATATAGAGAGAAGCTATTATGCCATAGATTAATGGCAATGGAATATAAATGAACAGGTATGTAGAAAATGTTAAAATTATTTTACATATGACATATATTAATTATTTCAACATTTGTAACTATGTCATTATGCTAACTAGACATACAGCTTATAACATGGCCCCAAACCAAGTAATGGTTTCCTGCTCCCAGATTACAGTCAAGAAAGAGGTTGATCTCACCTTGACTACAAGAGATATCATGATTATTTGCCAAACTTCTAGGTAATACTGAGAAATGATAGAGGTAGGAAGCAACGTATCAAAGCTCAGCTGGAATAAGTAATGCACAAGAAAAAAAGTTATAAGAAGCTTGAGCCAGAGAAGTCAATTATCTTTATTTTTTATGAACCTGCAAAGAATATCTTCCACAGAATAAGGGAAAATATTATAAGAGGCTTCTTGCTCTTTATGAAACTTATTATTCAGATTTTTAAAAAATTATTGAATTTATTAGGGTGGCATAGGTTAATAAAATTACACAGGTGTCAGGTGTTCTAATCTAAACTACATCAAGTGTATATTGTATTGTGAACTCATCACCCAAAGTCAAGTCTCCTTCCATCACCATTTATCTCCCTATAGCCTCTTCTACCTCCCCACCCCCCTGCTCTTCTGGTGATCACCATACTGTTGTCTAGGTCTATGAGGCTTTTTTTTTCTGCTTAATCCCTTCACCTTTTTCAGCCAGTCCCGCAATCCCCTGCCCTTCTAACAGCTCTCAACCTGTTTTCTGTATCAATAAGTCTGTTTCTATTTTGTTTGTTTATTTTGTGATTAGATTCCACATATAAGGGAAATCATATGGTATTTGTATTTCTCTAAATGGCTTATTTCACTTAGCATAATATTCTCCAGGTCCATCCATGCTGTCTAAAAAGGTAAAAGTTCTTTCTTGTTTACAGCTGAGTACAATTTCATTATGTAAATATACCACAGCTTTTTTATCCATTCATCTACTTATAGGCACTTGGCTATTGTACATAACATTGCATCAAACATATGAGTGCATATGTTCTTTTGAATTAGTGTTTCGGGTTTCTTCAGATATGTTCCCAGAAATAGAACCACTGGGTCATAAGAGATTTGCACTTTTAATTTTTAAGGAAACTCCATACAATTTTCCACAGTGGCTGCATCAACCTGCATTTCCACCAACAATGCAAAAGGGTTCCTTTTTCTCCACACCTTCACCAACACTTGTTGTTTGTTGACTTATTGATGATAGCCATTCTGCAGGTGTGAGGATATATCTCACTGTGGTTTTAATATGCAATTCACTGGTGATTGTGATGTTGAACATCTTTTCCCATGTCCATTGGCCATCTGCATGCCTTCTTTAAGAAGTGTTTATTCAGGTCCTCATCTGTTTTTTAATTGGATTGTTTCTGGTGCTGAATTTTAAATGTTCTTTAAATTTTTGGATATGAGCACCTTATCGGTTATATCATTCACAAATATCTTCTCCCATTCAGTGATTTCTCTTTTCTTGTTTTCGATGGTTTACTTTGCTGTGCAAAAAGTTTTTAGTTTGATGTAGTCCCATTTGTTTATTTTTTCTTTTGTTTCCCTTGCCTGAGGAGACATATCAGCAAAACCATTGCTATGAGAAATGTCTGAGATTTTACAGCCTATATTCTCTTCTAAGATTTTTGTGATTTTGAATGTGCATTTAAGTCTTTAATCCATTTGGGGTTATTATTGTGTATGGTGTAAGAAGGTGGTCTACTTTTATTGTTTGAATGTGCCTGTCCAGTTTTATCAACACCATTTATTGAATAGACTGTCTTTACTTTATTGCATGTTCTTGCCTTCCTTGCCAAACATTAATTGATGATAAAGATGTGGGTTTATTTCTGGACTCTGTATTCTCTACCATTGATCTATATGTCTGTTTTTTATGCCAATATCACATTGTTTTGATTACTATGGCCTTGTAGTATAGTTTAATATTAAGTAGAGCAATTTCTCTAACCTTGTTCTTCTTCCCAAGATTGCTCTGCTTTTTGGGTTATTTTGTGTTTCCATATACATTTTTCTTATGTTTATTCTAGTCTGTGATATATGCTATTGGCATGTTGATAGAAATTGTGTTTTTTTTAATCAGTATTTTTTAATTGTTGATATTGTACAGTTTTCTGTCTTTTACCCCGCCCCAGCCCACCACCCCAGCCCTCCCCACCTTCCTCCCATTTCCACCCCTCATAGTTTTTGTCCATGAGTCCTTTATACTTGTTGCTCTAGAAATTGTGTTTAATCTATAGATTGCTTTGGGTAGTATGGACATTTTAATGATGTTAAGTCTTCCAATCCGTGAACATGATATATGCTTCTTATTTGTGTCTTCAACTTTTTTCTGCAGTGTTGTAATTTTCCAAGAACATGTGTTTTACATCTTTGATTATATTTATTTCAAGATATTTTTGATATGATTGGAAGTGGGGTTGTTTTAGTTTCTCTTTCTGATAGTTTATTATTCCTGTATAAAAATGAAAATGACCTGGCTGGTGTAGCTCAGTGGATTGAGCGCGGGCCTGCGAACCAGAGGATCGCGGTTCGATTCCCAGTCAGGGCACATGCCTGGGTTGCAGGCCAGTTCCCAGCGGGGGACACACGAGAGGCAACCATACATTGATATTTCTCTCCCTCTCCCTCTCTCCTACCCTTCCCCTCTAAAGATAAATAAACAAAAAATCTTAAAAAAAAAAAAAGAAAAAAGAAAATGATTTCTGGATATTTATTTTGCATCTGTTACTTTACTGAATCACCTACTAGACTGAGTTCCAGTAGATTTTTGGTGGAATCTTTAGGGCTTTCTTTGTACAGTGCCATGTAATCTACAAATAATGACCATTTTACCCCTTTCTTTCCAATTTGGATGACTTTATTTCTTTTTCTTGTTTGATTGCTGTGGCTAGAATTATTTTCAGTACTTTGCTAAGAGATGTGAAAGCAAACATTTCTATTGTGTTCTAATCTTGAGATAAACACTTTTATTTTTTGCCCATTGAGTATGATGCTGGCTGTGATTTGTCATCCATGGCCTCTAATACATTGATAAAGATTCTCTTTATTCCCACTTTGCTAAGGATTTTTCTCATAAATGGGTGATGGACTTTATAAATGCCTTTTCTGTATCTATAAAAATGATCATGTGATTTTTATCTCACATTTTGTTTATGTTATACATCATATTTATTGATTCATGAGTATTAAACCAACCTTGCATCCCTGGAATAAACCCTACTTGATCACGGTGTATGATCTTTTCAATGTAATACTGGATTAGAATACTAATATTTTGTTGAGGATTTTAACATCTATGTTTGTCATGGATATTGGCTTATAATATTCTTTGTCTTTAGTGCCCTTCTATTTTTTTAGATAGGATAATACTGTCCTGATAAAATGAGCTTGGAGATTTTTTGGAATAGTTTAAGAAGGATAAGTATTGATTCTTCTTTAACCGTTTAATGAAATTCACCTTTAAAGCCATCTAGTTCATGACTTTTGTTTGTTGGGAGGTTTTTTGTTATTGCTTCAATTTTATTTGTTGTGATTGATCTATTCTAATATTCTAATTCTTCCTGATTCAGTTTTGGAATATTATATGTTTCTAGGAATTTATCTCTATTTTGTCCAGATTGTTCAATTTATTAGAATATTGTTGTTCATAATATTTTTCTTGTTTTTTAAAGATTTTATTTATTTATTTTTAGAGAAGGGAGAAAGAGAGGGAGAGAAACATCAATGTGTGGTTGCCTCCCATGTGTTCCCCCACTGGGGACCTGGCCAGCAACCCAGGCATGTGCCCTGACTAGGAATCAAACCGGCAACCCTTTGGTTCACAGGTCAGCACTCAATCCACTGAGCCACACCAGCTGGGGCTGTTTGTAATATTTTCTTACAATCCCTTTTATTTTTGTGGAGGTAGTTGTTAATTCTCTTTCATTTCTGATTTTACTTACTTTTATCCTCTTCTTTTCTTGATGAGTCTGGCTATTCTTCAGAACTTAAATCTCAATGCATTATACCAGTGATTTTCAATCTTTTTCATGTTACAGCACATATAAACTAATTATTAAATTTCTGAAGCATACCAAAAATATATTTTTTACTGTTCTGACAAAAACATTTATAATTTTGATTCAATCAAACTGGATGGCTATTGTTGTGTTGGCTGCTGTCATTTTTTTTATTAACAATCCAAGAGAAAAGAGGTTAGTGTCCCTAAATAAACAGTCAGGTATTACATGTTTTAAAAATTCTTGTGGCACACTGGTTGAAAATCACTACATGATATGATGTCTAATAAAGCCCAAGCATGGCAAACAACGTATTTTAGCTCTTAAAAAGGGAAGTTGAATTGTTAGGAATGTCTAATTGTCTCATAGAACAAAAACAAAAAGCATATATAACACCGCCCATGGATATTTTATTTGTGCAGGCACTACAAATGAGCAAATATATATCTGGTATAATATAAATGCATGTTCTACCTTCTATGTTATACCATTTTAAGCTATTCTATAGAGTCACACTGACTATAAGTCATATACCTTCCATGTCAGTCCAAACCAAATATTATTATAGCCAAAGGAGAATTTGGGTGTTAGCCTTTTGCCTCCCATGCAAGCTTTCTCTTTAATCTCTCCAAACCATAAGTAAAGATATGTAGTGTTAAGTGGAAAGTATCTCATTTATAATGTGTATTTCTCTAGAACAGTTTTTCCTTACACTTGTCCACCTGCCTGCCAAATTTCTGAGCCCTTTAGTGTCCAACTTTGGTATCCAGAATTAATTTATTCCCATTATTATGTGCCTATGTACTTCAACATGTGAAAACCCTTTGGAGGATCACCTAAATATAAGGCCATCTAGCTGAGAGAAAATACAATCAGAGCAGAGAGGTACTGATTTTGGAGCATCAAAGGATTTGAATTGCCCCCTCCCCAGTCTTCTGATTATCACATTCCAAGAGTTCATTTTTGGTATCATTCCAGAAAATTTTGAGAGGCAATGGTTGAAGTTTATAGAGTCTGAAATCAGACAGATTTGAGTTTGAATCTTGTTTCATTACTACTAAATTATCTGTCAGTGAGGTTTGTTTCACATCTCCAAGCCTCAGTTTATTACTATAAAATAAAGATAATCTCTCAAAGTGTTTCTGTGCTGTAGGGACTTGTAATAATGTATTTGATGTTTTTGGCACATATCTGACACATGGTAGGCACAATATTAGTGGTAGTTCTTTTAACTTGCCTCATAACCTTTTGCTCCATGACCTTCCCATACCTTAGCTCTAAATTCTACTCCTAAACTTTTAGGATTTCCTAGTTTCTATAAGGGTTTCCTAGTTTCTTTAGTTCATAGCCATACAAGGAATATATTAGAAAAGAGGTAACCAGTGCTCTAAAATGTCTGCCAGGCAGCCTCAATTGTTTCAAATAGCAAAGAATATTCCTATTCAAATAGGCTTAAACTGAAGGAAACAGATGTTTATTTGGCCACTTCCATGTAGGTAGCATAAGAGGTCAGCCCCTGATTACTGCAGTTACTTTCTTATGTCACATACTTTATCGTTCATGCTTTCAAGATGAGCCTGTGAAAGTATCCTGAGTGTTACTGGATTTTTACTTATCATATATCCCACCACTGTTGTTTCTAGCCTCTTTTCTCCAGGCTCTTTATAAGAAAAATTACATAAAAAGGTTATTTAGCATGGCTGGAAATATCATCCTACAAACAAAGACAGCTTATCTAAATTTCTAAAAAATAACCAATTATATCAAAATTATTATCATCAATGATATTAATTATATCCAGTCACCTACTGCTAATTTCTGATGTTACTGCTACCATCAGGGACTAGGATCCCAAGGAACTCAATATTCTGGGCTTTTCTTACCTCCTCCAGAGAAGCAGAGTTTTGATTAAGTGGTCTCTGAGCTTATATGTCTCTGTTCCTTGAGACACTACCCAATGGTCAAGAGGAATATGGGAATTTACTAAGGACACAAGTAAGGGAGAGACCTAAAGAAAATCTTTTTCTAAGGTACCATCTTACACGGAACTAGGCTTGTGTGAGCTCAAGACTTTCTCTTTGTGTTCCATACTTAGAACTTGTGTATCTGCTCTGTAGCTGGCAGTTCCCTCTCTCAGGAATGAAGGCTCAAAATCAGAAAATGACTGAAAATCCATAGGGAAATAAAATTATCCACAAGTAGGATGAAAATGGAGGGGAAGGTGGAGTCAAACTATCCAAGACAAGGCTCTTATTCCTGGATTTTTGAAGAAAAGGGAACTAGGTGAACTAGTTGCCAGGACAACCTACTGTTGGCAAGAGGAAGGTCATGACAAGGAAATGGGAGACGTATGGTTGTTCCTGCTCCTGCCTCTGTCCCTGGCAGCCTTCCATGGAGTCAAAGGTTGCTTGGAATGTGACACCAAATTTAAAGAGGATATTAAGTCATTGTTGGAAAAGCTGGTACCCTCCGAAGTACCTGGCAGAAATCAACTGCTTGAATGGCAGATTAAAGAGATGATCAATTTAAGTGTCAAGGTCACTCATAGGAACAAGATGTTTCGGGTGTTAGGTGAGGGAAGCTTGAGTCCCTAAGAGTTTTAGGGGTTAAAGGGAGGAAGGGAAGAGAGCACCTGGATCTACATAATATCTTCTACAGATATAATTATTCCTCCACATGTACGTTTACCTCTCTTTTCTAGCTGTTCAAAAGATTGTCAGTTTGAAAACATGGCTGAAGAATGAACTTTATAAAGTGGGCAATAAAACATGGAAAGGTGAGGTACTGTTTCAAGGTCAAAAGATTGTATTGCTCAAGCAAATATGAGGAAAGATTGCTGGGGAAAATGAAGCAAAATGATCAGGACTAAATCCTGAAGAGAAGGGCTAACTTTATATTCTGTTCCTTCCACCCCTTCTTAGGTGTCTTTATCCTTCAAGGCAAGCTTCTCGATGTCCGCCAAAACCTGGAATCCAAACTGAAAGAAATATTAAAGCATTTCTCTGAACTTGGTAATAAAATATGTCTGTCTAACAACACCAAAACTATGTGAAAGGAATAAGAAAATGAAGGGTGAGAAGAGGAATGTGGTTTCATATTACAGTGACTTAGAATGTGGGGAAGAGTAGTTGGAGATTAATGGGTAACTGAATAAAGACTACTTGGGTATAAATATGACAAACTCCAAGTTTATTGATTCTCAACTCATTAGACTTTCTGATTCTCTTTCAGCTTGTTCTGAAGATTGCAGTGAGTATATTACATGTGATGCACTGTGGTTTTACTTCAATTTTCCCAGCTCCTCTGCTCTCTATGATTCTCTCTATCCTTCTTGGAGAACCCAAGTAGGAGACTTCTCTACTCACTGAGAACCCAAGTCCTAGAGTTGTGGTTCTAAGAAAGAATGTCAATGATATCTGTTAACTAAATCTAGCTTATGAAACTTTAGATCCCTCACAGAGTTTGGAGGTGCTCAAAGGCCTCCTAAAGAATGGTTTACGACCCATAGCACCTGTGTAAGCTAAGGCATCATTGTCCCTCTTCTTTCCCTAAGACCAAATTTAAATTATGGAAGGTTTTGATCCATCAGAAAACTTCATTGCTAGGGGAGAAAGTGATTCACAGATGTCTGGCCTAAGAAAATGCCAAGCCATGGCATCCCTCTAATTTTATTTCTTCTCTTCATCAGCGGTGACTGAAGGTCCTATCCTGGATTGTTGGAGCTGTCTTCGTATCACCACCCAGTGCTTCAAAGGAGAGTATTGTGGAGGTAACAAAGACTTCGATGTGGCATTTTGAGGGGTCAGTGATCAAGGTAATGAGCTGTTCATTGATTTATTCAAAAAATATTTGCTGAGCATCTCCTTTGCATATCATGCTTATGTTATAAATAAAAGCTAAAAAGTTGGGTAGAATTTGTATACCAATATGAATTACTGGGCACTGGACCAACTGAAGGGCTGAGGAATACAAAGTCTAGACCAAAGATAGAGAAATTATACTAGCAGGATCAAAGGCAAAATTTTCATAGAGCCTAAGGATCTAAGAATAATAAAGATCACAATAATCAGAAGCAGTGATGGAAGTGGTGAACAGAGCAAACAGTTTGAGGTTAAAAAGAATCTTCTATTTGTGTAAAATTTTCAAGTTACTATTTTTCTCCTCTAAAATTCACTTTCTAATTTCCCTTTCCTCCTTCCAGAAGAGGATTCGAGGAAGTCTGAAAATCGAGAAATTGCATTATTTCTGATATTGATAGCAGAAGCTATAATATTGGGAACTGCTGTGTTACTGTGAGTTTTCCTCCCTCCAAATGAACACTGGGTCAAGCATTCCTTTAGCAAAAAGACTGCCATTACAATCTCCTTCTTCCTTCCAATGGAAGTAAGGGAAAAATCATTTTAAACTTTAGAATATGATACCGACAGGAAGGAAGTGAATGCAAGTTTGATGGGATAAAAGTTGAAGCAAGAGAAATGAAGGAGGTACAATGAAGTATGAGGAAAACTTTTGGAGAGTTGTCTAGAAAAGGGAAAAAATAATTGTATCATTATTTTTGGAGAATTAGGATACTGATATTGAAGTTGGAATTATCTTGTTTCTCTACTCCAGATTCCATATTTGTGTAACTCATCGGAAGAAAATGAAGACAATAAGAAGGTCATTAGAGAAATACGCAGAGAAGAAACTTGAAAAATTAATGAGGATCAGAGATGAGGAGAACAGAGACTTTGGAATCTGAAAATAAATATATATAGAGAGGAGGTCTTTCATAATTCTCTAAGGTGTTGACTCAGAGTAGAAAACTGGGAATTAAGTTCTTTTGTGGTCATACAATCAGAGATTTTGAAACTGAAATAGAACTTAGATTTTCTCTAGTAAAGATCCTCATTGATATCCTGAGGCAATGTAAGCAATGAGAGGGCAAAATATTTACCTGGTGATGTACAGAAAGTAATGCTGGTATGTTGCAATGGACATTAAAAAATGATACTTTGTATGATTTAATAAAAATGCATGGTTGGTAGCTCTCATTTATGGCTGTAATTAGAATAACTTTAAATTTCTAAGGCTGCTTTTTATTTCTATATTTTCATTTTGTTTCTGTTTCCATGTATATTATTAGGCTTCGTGTAGACAATTTTCCTGATCATTCATAATATTTCTTCTTCTTTATGATATCATACACAGATACCACAATGTCCAAAACATTAGTTCTGAGTAGGTAAGTTTACCCAGTCATTTTCTCCTAACTCTGTGCTCCATGACTGAGTTGTATATGAATTTCTGATTATTTAAATTGTTTCTATTGAACACTTTTTTTGTGTATAGTACCTTTATTTATGCTTTGCATCTTACCTAGTTGATTTTTGCAATAACCTTGTGAGTAATATTATTATTATCTCCATGTTAGAGATGAAAAAAAACAGGAAATATCTAATTCAAGGTCACACAGCTACTATTCTAGGCTATGACTAACTCCTCTGGTGGCTGATCATCTGATTGGTACTGAGAGCTATCACCAATAGACACAGTACCTGGATTAATGGTGAGAATAAATATGGGTTTATTGTCATAAAATATTTTTTATTATGGATAGTAGTGGCAAAGCCTAGAATAAAACTGAAAACTGAAACCTGGCTAAGTCTAAAATATAAGAACTTTCCACTCAATTTTGTTTGCTTTTATTCCGCTATCTTATTTCAAAAGATAAACACCATAGTATAGCAGCAGGAATAGTTTTAGGAGTCTTGCTTCATTGGTGGGTAGAATTGTTTATATATCTTTCACCCCTCTAGAACTTTAAGTGCTTGCTTGATGTGCTGCTATATTAATGAAATATTGAATGAATAGGAAGGAAACTGGGAGGGACCTAAAACACTGGTATCTGTCAGTTACTAAATGAACTTCACGTTAAAAATTCTCAGAATGTTGTTGGCATCCATCATTTCCCAAAATTTAAAGCTCATTTCATCAAAAAATCTTGAGACATATTTATTTCATTTATGGTATTAATTATTGTCTGTATATTGTTTTATTTTTCATTGTAGGTAATTATATAAATGGGATAGCATACTTGCTAAATTTTGTGTGATTTTATGTTTGTTTGTTTTAGTGCAACCTTTTAAATTTATTGTCCCATTAATTTATTGTCCCCTCCCCACTACTTTCCTACTCTATTCTCATCATTCCACTCTAGAACATCTAGGGAACAAGTTAGAATATATTTTTCATTGTTTTAGCAAAACCTAAATAGCTATAAATTAATGTATACCACATAGACAATATATTTACATCTGTAAATTTTTGCAATTAAAAAAATCATGCACACTTTAATGCATGTTGATTCTCACACCTACTTTGTAGAAATTATTTAAGCCTAACTGGTATAAATCTATTCACTGTTTTTGGCAGCTGTGTACAATACTGTTGTGTGATGGCACCATAATTATTCCAACATTCTTCTCTTTGGGATACTCTTTTCATACTTTGTTGTCACTATGATTAATGCTGCAGTAAACTTTTATATAGACATAGTCTAACTTATTTTTTAAAGATTTTGTTTATTTATTTTTAGAGAAAAGGGAAGGGAGGGAGAAAGAGAGGGAAAGAAACAACAATATGTGGTTGCCTTTCATGTGTCCCCTAATGGGGACCTTGCCTGCAACCTAGGCATGTGCCCTAACTGGGAATCGAACCAGTGGCCCTTTGCTTCACAGGGCCACACTCAATCCACTGAGTTACACCAGCCAGGGCCGTGTTCTAAACTTATTGATACTTTATTTTATAAGAGATAGTGTTACAGAATTCGGATATCTGAAGTGAATGTTGTACACACTTTAAAATTTAATAAATACAGGAGAAGGCTGTCGTGATTTGCAAACATACCAGTCATATCCAATAATCTATGTTTGCCACATGCCCACTAGTAATAGGTTGTATGTGTCTCTTATGTTTTGCCAGTTTGATTAATTGGATAATCTACCTCTATCTACTAGTGCCTCCACATCTTTTCAAGTTATTCAGTGCTGTTTTAGTGGCTTTATGGAGACCTATTCATGTACTCTGCTAATTTTTGAGTTGCCTTTGTCTTGTCAATTTAAAAGAGGTCCTAAATTCTTTCATATTCCTTGCAAATATAAGTATTTTCCCAAACCTATCCTTTGTCGAATGCTTTAAGGGTTGTTTTAGCTATCTACCTACTCATTTTTTTCTACTTCTAAGACTTTAATACTTATGCAACATAAACTAAATACTCACTGTTTTTGGATAGTCATTCCGTATCTAGTTGCTTAATAAATCTGTTCCTTCATTTTATTCTTTTAAACTAAAATCTCTTCTATTTCCTAGGTTTTTAATTTTATTACAGAACAAATGTTTAATATTTTGTTTTCTACTATTTACTGCATTATTTGGCTTTCTTTGTGCATTTGCAAGAACTTCTAAGACAGTGCAGAAAATAATCAACAATTATTTTAATAAAAATAAGAACTCAATCACTGCAAAACCACAAGTTTTTAATTAAACAGCAACTGTCAGAGAAAATTAACACATTGACTCTTAAGGAAATTACCAATTGTTATATTGCTCTTAACCCTAACAACCTGAAACTGTATTTGAATACTCATTATGGTGTCTTCTTCTTCTTCTTTTTTTTAATATGAGCTACTTATTTTTTTAAATTTATTTTTTATATTTTTTAAGATTTTTATTTATTTATCTTTAGAGGGGAAGGGTAGGAGAGAGGGAGAGGGAGAGAAATATCAATGTGTGGTTGCCTCTTGTGTGTCCCATGCTGGGAACTGGCCTGCAACCCAGGCATGTGCCCTGACTGGGAATCGAACCGCGATTCTTTGGTTCGCGGGCCCACGCTCAATCCACTGAGCTACACCAGCCAGGGCTGGTGTCTTCTTTAAAGTTAAAAAATTTTAGTCCTTTTGAAAACTCTGATATGCAGTTTTATTTGAATAATATCACTGGCTTTATAAAGTAAAATCTCAAATTCCTTCATTAATTGGTTATAATATTTCAAAATAAGGAAAATTAATCCTTTTCAGTAACATTGTCTTCTTGGTTCTGGAAACTACAAGACTATCCAGAAAACAAAATACTTTGGAAAGTAAGAAAGAAGCTCCCAAGAAAGAAAATATCACAAGGAAGTACAACCTTCCTTTTTATCCCTGAACTTACTTCAGCTGTTAAGGATCTCATTATTTTTCTTGGTGGCCCAAAAGTTTATGTAATTATAAAATTATAAGGTGCAAAGTTTCAGAAATATCTTATAAACATATATTAATATAATTAAATATCGACTATAAAGTAAAATCTACATGTTTAAAAAGAAAAGGGAATTAAATATTTGCATTTAAAAAGGAAACAAAATATAATGAATGATCAGAGGCATTTAGATAAAAGCAATAGTTGCTAAGAGTGTGGATCACACAGAAACATCTAATAACTTCATACTTTGTTATGAAATACTTGAGGTTTGAGTGTTGTTCTTTGTCAAGGAAAATAGAATAAACAATATCCACATTTGCAAAGAGAGAAAAAGGAGATAAATAAATTTCTATTCATCCAACAGAAGTAAGTAATAAATTTTTTAAAAGTAGGGTACAAGGCAAATAGAAAACACTATAAAAATAAAAATAAATTTAAAATAAAATGAATAAATTAATCAAAAGATCAAATATGAGAGTGAACATTTTACATTCTAATTATAAGCTACTTATAAGGGTTGATGCTGAAAAAATAACAAGCTAAATGTGCAATAAAAGAATTGACAACCAAGCAAAACCTAACCAAAAGAAAGCAGGTATTACATCATTGATATTAAGTATAAGAACATTTATATCAAAGATCATTAACAACAATAAGGAATGATATTATATAATAATAAAAGTAGTAAATAGCAGAATATATAGCAACAATAAATTGTATGAACCTTAACAACATGACCTTGGTATAAAGAAAAGAAAAAAATATCAACACAACTTCCACAATCATCATGGGAAAGTTTAACACACCTGTCTCAGAATCTGATAAAGCCAAAGAAAAAAGGTTAACACAGTTATAGATTTGTAGAACACAATAAACAACCTTAAACTATTAATATTAGTTGTGTTAACCCTGAATCCATGTTATACGTATATAAATAAATTTTCTTCATTCTAATACAGATGGGTCATTTATAATCATTAACAATGTGCTTGGCTTGGCAGACAATAGCAGGTTTTCTCCTAAATTCCCATTTCCTCTGAATATGTAGCTAGACTATATCTCCTAGTCTTCTCTACAGTTAGGTGTGGCTACATAACTGAATTCTGACACAGAATGTTAGTACAGGAAGTCATATGGCTGTTCCTAGGTATGGCATGTATCACCTTAAAGGAACAATCCTCCAGCCTCTTCCTTTCCTGTCTAGTAAAGGCATGTCAGTATCCAAGGGTGTCGTAGAATACCCCAAACACCTCTAATTTGATGCATCTATTTTTGTATCTCATAAAGTTTTTATCTGGAAGCTTATTTCATTAAGCTTCTGAGATTTTAGAATTACCATTTTATATTTACATGATTATGTTACACACAGACCAAAAAGAAAATTTCAGCAAATTCCAAAAAATATTTTGAAGAATCATTTTCATATTACGGGCAATAAAATTAAAAACTAACAACAAATGATAAAAATATTTCATACATTTCAATTGTAAAAATCATATTTCTAAATAACTCACAAATTAAAAATTAAACTACAAAGCATTCAGGTTTCCAATCGTATACTCTTAGGTCTGGCCTACAGTGAGTGATGACAGCTCCTCAGGGATGCTGAGGCCCCTGCACAAGTTTATTCCCCTAACAAAGTGTTGGCGAAAGTTTGTCTTCGGAACCCCTCGCTCTGTGGTTAAGGAAACCAGTTTTGCTGTGGGTGGAGAAACCTCATCCACTGACAAAGAAGACTCATCAAGATTTAAGGGCTCAATGTCCCCAGTTCAACCAGGTTTTCTCACACATCCCCACACCACTTCACAGGATCTATTCATTCCTAATTAATGTCCTCACTTTAGCAATAGAAACCTTGCAAGGCTGGGAATTCAACTTGCCTTGGAACTCAGCCAGTGTCAGAATGAGGTGTTTGCTTTTCAGCAATTTCATCCCTGGAGTTACAGGAAATGAGGTTTTTCCTCAGGGCACACCTTGAAGCTCTTAGGTCATGTATGCAAGGTGTGAGCTGAGAATTTGAATCTCTGAGCTTATCCTTTCTTTCACTCCATTGTCCAGAAACGTAGGGGCAACCATTCAACATCACTGGGTTCCCTCATATTCAAAAAAATGTTTGAAAGTATCATATACAGGATCAGCTGACTTCTTGTTTCTTATACACACTTGATTAGGGATATCTAGTGCAGATATTTTACATGTCTCTATAGATAGTTCATGTCATGGACTATCAGTGCTCTCTTTACTCCCAGAAAGTCATTAGTGTCTTTACATCTAATCAGATTGCAGTTAATTCCAGAAATCCCACAACCAGTTCAGAAAACTCATCCTTACAATTCTGTTACTCTAAATCTACTTTCATTACCCAAACCTGTATTAGTCTGAGTTCTTCAAAGAAACAGAACCAACAAGATATGTAGACTTAGATATGCAAGAGGAGAGTTATTACGAAAATTGAATCAGACTATTATAGAGGCAGAGGTATGCCACAATGACACCGTGACCTCCCACATTGGTGAAAGGAGGTACTCTTTACTCAGGCTACTGATTCAAATGGTACTCTCTTCCAAAAACACTCTCAGAGACACACTTGGAAGGAACATTTTACCAGCTACCTGGGCATTCCTTAGCCCAGTCAAAATGGCACATAAAAATAACCACCACAAAAACATGACCAATCAAATCATAAAGATCAGAACAGCATAAAAATATTGAACAGGGCATTCAAAGTAAGCAGCTAGGAAAACAACAAAAATGTATAACTAAAACATGCATAAAGAAGGAAAATTAGATTACATTATAAATCAATGAAATGGAAAGCAGAAAATACAGAGATAAGAGCAGATGCTAACAAAAATGTCTTCATCCATGCCAAATAAAAATGTTAAAAAATATATAATAAAAACAGGAATAAAAGGAGCAAAGCTATAGAAAGAATATTTTATTTTTTTTATCTTAAGAGATTCTTTTAAACAACCATATGGCTATAATATTAAGACTTGGATGAAATGGATACTTTTAATAAAAGTACAAATTACCAATTTTGACATAGGAAAAAAAGTAACCCTAAATTGTCAATGTTCTTTAAAGAAATTTAAAAGTGGTATGAACACAACTATTGAAAATAAATGTCATGCTTAAGGAAAAGTATGAAATGAAATATAGTATTTTGACTTTGACTTGGATGGTGAAGCTATGATTTCTTCCCAACTTAAGTCTGTTGCTTAATTGTATCCTTCATTAAAGTATGAAATACATGAGTGTTACTGAATAGGCCCATGGAGGGCCAAAACTCTGTTACCAAAAAGAACCCATTGGAAAGCCCAGATACTGTTACCTCTTTCTGTTCTGGGTTCCTCTTGCCTGCCACTGGATGTTAGGAACTGTGTTTCTCAATGCCAGAGTCTGGTAAAAAGGAAAGGAACAATTAGTTCAAAAGTTATACAGGTTTAGAACAATGGCAGAATGTCGTTGTTAAAATCCCAATGTCCCTTAAAACACACACAGTCCTTCCTTCCTCCCCTTTCCCAGACAGGGGTACCATATCTCAGGAAAAAGAAATAGAAGTCTATAGCTTGGCTCGACTGCAGGTTCCTCCCGTTAATCCGAGTTTAGCTAGGCAGGTCTCCTGTGGTTCCCAGCACCATCGGCTGTGTTGAGGCAATCTCCAGTTCTTAATCCAAACTCACCTTCTTATGGTGAGCTGGGGAATCCTTCTGCATCCTTTGAAACTGCTACACCTTGCTTTTCTGCTTCCTAAACTGCATGGTCAAGGGAGTCCCCTCTCCACTCCTGAAACTATGTGGGTCAGCTCCAGCATGACTGCAACACCTGGGTTTAAATCCTGGTGTAGATCTTCCTCTGTAACCCTATTTCCAACTCCTTCCACAACCAGCTACACCTGCCTGCATTCCCGCATTTTCAGCCTTTGTTGGCTGCCATAGTTAGTCCAGGCAGGCATGGCCCCAGGGTATGGAGGGAAGCATCTCCAAGCAATTAGTCAGGTGCTGTAATCACAGGGAGCTGCCTCCCAGCTACATCACAGGCCAAAGTCATCCCCATCTTCCTAGCTAGACTTGTTGATATGCAAAATAACTCTCAATGGCCCTGTTCCATGTGTTCCATCCCCCAGCCAGACTTGTGGATATCCCATGTTCTCTGATGCCCCAAGTTCTGGACCCTGTTAAAAATCCCCCTTTGGAGGGCACTGGCTGCACCCCATTACAAGAGGACAAGTAAGTTTGATAAAAAGGGCTCAAGTTCAGTTTTGAAAACACTAAATATCGATGTCGTTGGTGCATCAAAACATCAATTCCACGTTTAGATTTACATAAAGGAATATAGCAAGAAGATCAAAGCTAATGAAACATTTCAAGCACTTAAACGAAATAAGTAGGGAACCTGAAATCTGACACAGAATACCAGGTAGAAGGCAGAGAAGTGATGAAACCAAGGATAGGATAAAAAAGATCCCCACATTATGGTAAAATTAAAATAATAAGTGGACTGAGAGGAGCATCTAGCACTATTATGTTATTAAACACCTATAATAAGTTTTTAATATTAAAATCCAACCTGTTCCATGTACTCCTTTGAAAGCCTTTATTTGAGATTGTGACTTTGGATTGAATTCCCATCAGCTTTAAAGCATGTGTTTCGAATGTGTGATCCTTCTATCTGCACATTTTACAGAAATTGTTCTATTATTAAAAATCAAAATGTGGTCTTTATTATTTCTAGAATCACCATTATGAGGAGGGGCTGGTTGTTTTGTATTTTTAGTGTTTTGTAATATAATAAAATGGACATGATCTAATTAAACTATGTGTTTATCTACTAGGAAAGGTCTTGCTATACTTCTGTTTCCAAATGTAAACATAATACAGAATTAATTGCTTACAATCCCAATTTAAGCTTAAGCTAACAGCATAGAAAAATAAAGATATGTAAAAACATCTTTCCAACAAGGAAATGCTCCACACCAAACTTATTTACACCAATAGTGAAACAACGCAAATCATTGTATTAGTGGAACAATTATATAATAAGAGCTACCATATACTCCCATGTTCCAAATATCAACCATGCACAAAGTTTAGTTGTAAAATTTCCCTAGGATATTTAAGTCACTAGAGGAGCATATTTCTCAGATAGTCTGAGACCCTGGCACCAGTGGAGCAAATTTTTAAAACCCCATCATTCTTGGGGTTACTTTATTTAGAATCAGTATTTTTTAGTATTTTTAGAATCAGGGTTTTTTTTTTCAGTATAAAGATGACAGAGGTAAGATTTTTCTTAGCTTCTTTACTAAATGAAAATTTATTAATTCATTTTATCTAGAGATAACATTAAAAGGTGTTAGCCAAAATAATTGAGGCATTCAAAACCTAAGTTATTAGAACACACACACACACACACACAAGAAAAGCTAATAGGATACAAACAACAGCTGAGGTAACAGTGGAAGCTTCTTAATTTCCATTTACTAAAAGTCTTTATAACTTTACTCCCTTTCTTTCTGACTCAGAGAGGTTTGTACCTTCTTTATCCAAGGCAAATGCTTCTTTTCCTAACTTACATTTCCTGACCTGCAGCCTCTTCCAGCATATTCCTTCATTCTTTATCTATCATGATCTATCTACCTCCTCTTCCTCAATACTCAGTCTTTGGCTTCAGTGTCTACCACTATAAATTAAAGCCTCTTTTTCTCATCCTGCACCACTTCCAACAACCACCCAGTCCTCCAAGCCAAACTTCTTAAAAGAGAATTTTGTGCTGCATGCCTATTTCTAAATTTTCAGTTCTCCCCTCAATTCACCACAACCTGCATTCTGCTCCTTACCACCATAAGGAAACTACTCTGAGGTTATCAGTGACCTGTTAGTTGTGATATTCAAACAGTGCTCTTTATTCCTTAAATTACTTGTCAGAGTCCCCTCATTAAAGTATCCCACCTGTACAAAGAAGATTTCATTTTAATTTTCAAAGTTTTGTTCCACTTACTCTTCCTCTGCCTACTTATTTATTTACTGAGCACCAGAGAAAATTCACTTAAATCCTTTTCTTAATTTAGACTTGGTAGAATGCATGCATATTATTTCAACTGTCACCTAAATAATTTTATTTCCAGGTTCTTAGGCTTTCATTTGCACCATCCCCCAAATCCTCTACCTCTTTTTCCAAATACATACTAGATATGTCATGTACACATAAAAAACACCCACATTAAATTCAGCATTCCTGAAACTGAACTCATTATCTTAAACCATTTCTGATTCTGTACTATTTATCCTAATGCAGAATGTTTTTCAGTCCTCATGAAGAAAATATATATTGAATGTAGATTATAGATAAGGTACTTTGCTAAGCACTTTCATAAATTTCTTTCCATGAATCCCACAAAAATTATTAAGCTGTGTTTGATAAGTAAGAAAACTGAGTCTCAGGTAGTTTAAATAACTTCTTCCAAGCAAGTGGTTAACTGGCGGTGGAGCCAGAATGCTAGCCCCAACTCTTAAGACTTTCCATGAGCTAGCGCTGGGCCCATGGACACCATAAATTACACACAAAGTAGAAGTCTCCATGTATTCTTAACTTCTCTCTTTCAGCTATCCTAGCCAGTCACTCTTCAGTCAGCATTAATTTTCACTCAAAAATGTCTCTTAAACCTCTCTAGTTACTGTCAGAACTGCAGTCCTCTCCTCTCTCAGGACCTACTGCAATGGCCTCCTAATCAGTCTTCATGAATTCAACCTCTTCAGGACTCAACTCCATTCTCCCCCTTTTCATTCAGATGATCAGTCTAAGAACACAAATGAATTTCAAACTTTCAATGAAAGTATTCTAATGGCTTCTCCACTCTTAAAAGAGAACTACGAATTCTTTCATACAACACTTCGTATGCCTTAAATTTTATCATCATGCTTTCTAAGTAATCTCACCTTTGGCCAATTGTCTTCAACTTTTCTCCTCTACTTAGGGTTTGCAAACACACTGTTTTTTATTTTCTTTGTACTAGCCATTCCTTTCTATATTCTTCCCCATCTCAAGATTGCCTGATGATCTTACTCAGTCTTCAAAACCAACATTTAAAGAAATTTCATCTCATAAAGCTTTTTTTGAGATGGTCAGACACAATTAATCACCCACAACCTTTAGGATTCACAACTCATTAGCTATAGAGCACTTATCAGACAAGACTGTTATTACTGGTTTGTGTGTATCTTTCCTAGACATAGGAAAGACATACCTTTCCTAGGAGCTTGTATTTGTTTACTAGAAGAAACAAATTCTAGTTTCGAATTTGTAGTTTTATTTTAGTAAACAAATACAAACTCCTCAGGGACAGGGACTATGCCTTGCTTATCTTCATATTGCCAACATCTAACAACATATCACAAAACTATGCATCAGCTTAAATATCTCTTACTCAAGGAAGATTTCCTGAAACCTCATGTCATTTTAGCACTTCCAACTACACTGAATCATCATCCATTCTTTTTGCTCTTTAGGAGTCAGAAATATTATGAGGTCTGTCCAAAATTATCCAGCTAATATGAAAAATAGAGACATTTACTGAAGAAAATACAAGAAACATTATACAGAGAACAATGCCTCAGTCCCCTTCAAAGTAGGCCCTTTGGGACCTTACACAGTTCCCACCAATTGCCCTTCAGCTTCATATTTTCCTGAATCCCCTCCATGGTCTGAAATCTCTTTCCTTTCAAAGGTGATTTTAGTTTGGGGAAAGCCAGAAGTCATGGGGCACCAAATCTGGGTTGTAGTGGGGCTGAGTCACCTGGGTGATCTGATGTTTCACCAAAACACTCTGCAGAGGTATCATGCATGAGCAGGTGCATTGTTATGATGAAGCTACCAATCACCAGTTGCCCATAGCTTTGGCCTTCTGAATCATCCAAATAGTTTCTGTGGAGGAAGGTTTAAGCTTAATGCAAAATTTGATGTAGATTCACTGCTCTATTCATTGCTCAGTGGTGTTTACAGCCCCCACTGACTAGTACAGTGAAGTCGTCATTGTACATGCATGTGCATTCCAGTCCATTCTCCTTGGCTGCCAGGTTACATCAATGTAGCGCAAACTGTTCTCATTATATTGACAATGGCTGAACTTTTCCTGGACATACCTTGTATATGTAACTATAAATTAATGTCTTATTCCTAGAGGTCAGAAATCATATCTGTTGTTTGTTCAAAGAGCTCATTGCAACACCTGGCACAGAAAAGGTAAAAATACTAGTTTTTTTTTTTTTTTTTTTTTTTACCATTAGATATGAGCTCATGAATATGTAAATGACAGCATTGATGAATGTTGTTATTTGGAATTAAGTATATCATAAATATTCTTAATACTTCCATACAGACTTTGTCTACTGTATTGTCCACCTTTGCGTCAGTCCTCATTTGTAAAATCCGTTGGAGCTTTATGTTCAGCACTGCCATTAAATAAGGGTTAACTTAACATTGTTTGGAACTAACACATTCCATAATGTTTAGATAAGTATTGGGTAAGTACTAAATTCCCAGATCAAGCACACTGATTTCTAGTGCAAAACCTAGTTCAAGAGCATCCATGAGTTCTCAGGACTTCATTTGTACTTTAGTGGAACTGGATTAACAATTTGCCACCTGCCTTCCTTGTTGCAAATGGTATCAGAAACCTAAAGAAACCCCCAAATTCCTAAGAGTTCTCAGAATTTTTGGCATTGATCTAAATCCAGAAGTTATTTCAGAAATGCTACAAATCCCCTAAATTATCCTGATTGTGAAGAAAAGGTAAGAGCTGAGTAAGGGGTACAGAGGTGTTAGCATTCAGGTACTTAATAGTCTTAAAATCAATAAACAGAGAAGGAACTGAAACATTATACTAGGCCTTAGCTTTTCCTACCTTCAAGATGCATGTTTTTCTTTTTCAACTTACCTAAATATAGGTTGAATAACAAGACTGAGCAAAAGGACAATAGCTGGAGGAAAGTCAGAGAATGGAAGTAAATATTGTGTCTGAAGAATAGATAAAAGACACTTCACACTCCATTTCATCTCAAAGAGCCTGCCTACCTCCAGGTCTCTGGGTTTGCAACCCCAGATGTAGCACTACTAAAATTGTCAAGTGATTTTACACTAGCAGGCATATTGTCCTCTCAGAGAAGAAACAAATACTCCTTCCAATCAAAGGGCAACATTGGCAGACATGCATGTTTGTATAGCACCCACTTTGGACCATTACAGGCCTTTCTGTGAGGCACTGATCTCAAAATACTTCAAGACTTTACCTAACAAGGCTTTATCAATCTGCCTCATGAGGTGGCCCTTCATGATTTTGGCTGAAAATACTAATAAGTAAAGGCCCTTCAGGATTCAGAATTCATGCTTTCTGCCATCCACATTCTCTTTATCTTACTAACAGTGTCAAAAATGTTCAACAAGATTTTCTAATGAATAAAACAGTTCCTGGTTTTATCTTTGGCACTTTGGAAATCTATCTGAGTACTTTCAAGTCAACAAGTCATCATTTATTAGGTTGTTTCTCTAACTGGTAACCTCAGTATGAGCTATGAAAACAGTCCAAAGCAAGTTCAAAGAAAAGAAAGAAAATTATTAAACACAGTTTGTGATGTAGTGCTTATTAAAACGTACCAACCGTCTAAAAACCATGGTATCTCCTTGAAAGAAAGTGCAAGGGAAATTTACAGTCATTATTTCTGGGTGCTGTAGGTTACAACTGATTATTTTCTCCTTTTTGTTTGTTGGTGCTTTTGATTTTTTTCTACAGTGAGCTTGACTTCAACATGAGGGCACAATTTGTTCCAAGCTGTCCAGTGGATCAATTTAATCTAGCACCTGGTTTATGGAATAGGTTTTACATAACGAAGTGGCCCAAATTACCTCTTCATTAGATTTCTACTCTTGGAAATGAACTTAGGTTTAACATTCTTTTTCCTGTCCTAGAATTCTGATATCTTTTGTTTTAAAGGTTTACTGTAGTAAAGATCTTTCAATGCCTCTATGTTATGCACTCAATACTGTATGGGAGGCTAAAAGAGATGGAAATGTAATAACAATATTTTTTAAAATGAAACGTACATAATTCAAATTATTTATAATTACTTATATTTAATTATAAATTAATTAAATGATTATCATTAAAGCAGTAACATATTCATCATTGATATGTGTTACAAAAAGCCATTTTCAACCCTGAGCCCTTCAGGCAGTTTTGGCCTTACATATTACTCACTTGCCAACACAGTAAGGTCAGCCTAGGACCTGCTTCTCTTTCATCTGCCACCTACTTTTACTCTCTTGTTGTTAGTTTCTCACTCTTGTTGCCACATGCCTTTTATAATCCTGGTACCTGAAGGATATTTCCACGTGTTTTCCTCTTGGTTTAGACAGCACTGTCCAATAGAAATATGATGTAAAACACATATATAACTTTAAATTTTCTAGTAGCCACAATAAGAAAAAATTTAAAAGGTGAAATTAATTTTAATACTAAATTTCAGTACGAATATCCAAACTAAATATCCTTTCAATGTATAATCTTTACAAAATATTAAGTTATTTATCTGAGTATTAAGTCTTTAAAATCTGGCTTGTAGTTTATACTTTTAGCACATCTCAATTCAAAATTTGGAAACACTTGATTTGCAGTTATATAGCATAAAATATATAGGTGGAAAACTAAGTCCAAAGGTGCCCCAAGAATGCTTAATTTTACCTTAATTAAAGGCAAGGACCTACATCCAAGATTGCTCTATCCAATAAAGCTTTCATTTAGAATGGAAGGGTAGATAAAGTGCTTCTCAGATAAGGCCAAGTTAAAGGAGTTCATCATCGCCAAGCCCTTATTATATGAAATGTTAAAGGGACTTACTAAGAAAAAGAAGATAAAAAAACATGTACAGTAAAATGACAGCAAACTCACAATTATTAAAAACCACACCTAAAACAAAAGCAAATAAGCAAACAACTAGAACAGGAACAGAACTACAGAAATGGATGATATCACATGGAAGGTAATCAACAGGGGAGTGGGAGGGAGAAAGAGGGGGAAAAGGTACAGAAAATAAGTGGCATAGATGGTAGGTAGAAAATAGACAAGGGGAGGGTAAGAATAGTGTGGGAAATGTAGAGGCCAAAGAACTTATGACACGTGGACATGAACTAAAAGGGGAAAATGTGGGTGGGAATGGGTGTGCAGGGTTGAGGGGAGTGATGGGGAGAATGGGACAACTGTAATAGCATAATCAATAAAATATATTTTTAAAAATAAAATAACTAAACAGAAAAAAGCTAAATAAAATTAAAAACTCAGTTTCTCAATCACACAAGCTATATTCCAAGTTCTCAATAGCCTCAGGAGGCAAGTGGCTACTCTATCAGCAGCACAAGTTCAGAATCCACAACTGTTTCTGTTTCAAACTTCCAAACATGGTTTATTTTTCCCAGGACCTAGGGTATTAACCCTCAGATCACATCAAAGCCCGGTGATGGCTCTCACAGACACCTTCAGAGAAGACATATTCAGATAATAACCACCCCCAACATACACACGCACTTTCACAAGGAAAACACTTCAGAACACATCTCTGTCTGATGGGGGCTCCTGGCAGATGATGGCTCCCTGCCTCAGGGAGCAACTACTACACTCTGAATTTATATGGAGACAATTCTTGGAAGAGAACAGTATTTTAAAAATATAAATGAAGGACTAATCTTAGAAAATGCAAATGAAAACCTAAATAGCTTACTTTGGGACATACATGAACTCTTTCAGACAATAAAGATTGATTTGTTAAGTTATCAACCCAAAGGCAAACTGTTACAGTGCCCCAAAGCAGTGAATCCCAAGAGTCACCTATTGTGTCGTCCTTGCTCAGGACAGCATTTGGGGCTTCCCCGCCACCCTGTTTAATTGATCCCGTTGTCAACAAATACATTTCTCAAGAAAAAGGAGCAGATGGTTTTTATACAGCCTTTTTGTGAGAGGATGAGTACTGTTTTGTTTTACCTTGTTTTGCAGGGATGGATGGAGAGGCTTAGGCAAAGATTCTGGTATAATTGATTTGCGATGATTCCATTTAAAATTTTTCAGTGAGAAAAAAATTCCACAAACTCTCAGGCTATATGGAAAAGCAGTGTCCTTTGTAATCACAATATCTATATTAATATGGTTGCAAAGATCAGAGGCAGGACCTATATTTCAGAAAAAAAATTGTAACTAAAAAGATATTTTGTTTTAGATTTTCCAATATTATTTTCCACACAAACATAATTATAATTTATTTTTCTTGTGCCTTTTGTAATAAATAATGTATTTGAATTATATGATTTATATATAATCATTTACACACAATTTAAACAAGTTTTGTGGCAAGAATGGGAGCCATTTTAATGTAGTCCTGAAAAGGTCAAAATTCTTTGTTCAGAATTTTATTTTTTAACCAAGTTTATTTCATTAATCTGATAGAACATCAGTATACAACAGATATATAATGCAAGCTATAACTATAAATCATACATGTGATTTAAAAATGTATATAGCCTTCTTATAAAAACAAAAACAAACAGGTATGTGAAAAATTATATTAAACCTTAAAAATAAAAATGAGATATGTTTCCTTTTTTCTTAAACTAAGGCATTGAAATCCAGTATGTATCTGATCATTAAAGATGTAGCTGTATCAGTTCAGACTAGCTGCCTTTCAAGTACTCAATAGCCATGTGTGGCTAGTGGCTGTCATGTTGAAGAGCACAGGCAGAGATGATACTCACAGCGAGACATCAGTGCAAGGTGCTGAATACGTTGCTTTGTCAAGCAAGTGGGAAACCCAGGAGTAGATCAAAATGATGTTTACTGATCAGTTAAAGGTTAGATTTTCATATTTACTAAGATAAAATTAAGAGAAATGTGCCACAATTTTCTGTAAAAATATTGCCTGGCCTATAGAATGTAGCACTTGTGTTCTTTACTATTTGTGCTATCAGCAAATTTTGAAGTTAGGCTCATTAGATCCACACAGCACCAACAGTTAAATATCCCTGACTGTGGTCTAAACTGGTTCTTGAAATTAGTTCTCATAATTACCTGTCAGTGGAATATGTCATTGGTTTTACCTTATTCTAAACATTTTTTTAATCTAACATTTTCAGAGCTCGCTTAGAAAATTGAATGGAATATTAGGATGACACACTTTGAGTGAAAAATGTTCATTTCTATCTCACCCTTTCTTCTATTCGAATGCATCATTTTCTTCCACTGTTAAAATGTCTGTAATATTGATCTCTGAGAGTTAAAGAATAACCTTATTTTACAGCACAGTGCAGTAAGCCATTGGATATGCTGTAGACATATTTACAAAAAGAAAATATCCACAAGCTATTACATTGTAACACTTTGGTGCACTTGTCTGACTATGTGATATTTTTTCCATGTTCAATGGTGCAAATCAAGTTAACAACCACAATTTATTATCTAATGTATTGTGTGATTAATGAGGGGGCTCATATTTTCATCAGCCATAGATTTCTTTTTAATAAGGCCTACTCGCCTTAAGCACAATATAGTCATACAGCCTTACCTTTTTTCAATATTTTTCTTCTATAATAGTTTCCTTTCTATTTAAACAAAAGAGGTTTTATGTGAGTGCTATTATTCATTTTGTGATACTTCTATATTTTACTTTGTATTGTATTTTTCCATCACCATTGGAATCCCTCATAACCTCTTCACCCTGCAATCACCACACCATTATCCATGTCCAAGAGCCCTTACTTCTATTTTCTAGATCCCTCCACACCCTAACCCCACCCCACCCATAGCTGTCTATGGGTCTGTCTCTGTTTTGCATATTAGTTCACTTTGTTCATTAGATTACACATATAAGTGATATTGTATGGTATTCGTCGTTCTCTGACTGGCTAATTTCCCTTAGCATAATGTTCTCCAGGTCCATCCATACTGTTGCAATGGGTAAAATTGTCTTCCTTTTATTTTGGGGGAAGTAGAATACAATACGTAAATGTCCCATAGTTATTTTATCCACTCATCTACTGATGGACACTAGGGTTTGCTTCCATATCTTGGTGACTATAAATAACTCTGCAACAAATATAGGAGTGCTTATGTTCTTTCAAATTGGTGTTTTGGGTTTCTTCATACATATTTCCAGAAATGGGATCGCTAGGTCAAACAGCAGATCCATTCTTAATTTTTTGAAGTACCTCTATATTACTTTCCACAGTGGCCACACAAATCTTCATTCCCACCAAAAGTGCAAGAGGATTCCCCTTTCTCCACATCCTTGTCAACATTCGTTGTTTGTTGATTTATCGATGATAGTCATTTTGATCAGTGTAAGGTGATATCTCCTTGTGGTTTTAATTTGCATTTTTCTGATGATTAGTGATGTGAGAATCTTTTCCTATGTAAATTGGTCATCTGTCTGACCTCTTTGGAGAAGAGTTTATTCAGTTCCTTTGCCCACTTTTTAAATTGGATTGTTTGTTTTTTGGTGTTCTGTTTTGTAAGTTCTTTATAAATTTTGGATATTAACCCCATATCAGATGTATCAGTAAATATGTTCTCCCATTCCGTGGGTTGTCTTTAAATTTTGTTGATGGTTTCCTTTGCTGTGTAAAAACCTTTTTAGTTTGGTGTACTCCCATTTGTTTATTTTATCTTTTGTTTCCCTTGCATGAAGAGATATGTCAGAAAAATTTTGCTAGAGCAATGTCTGAGATATTACTGCCTATATTTTCTTTTAGGGCTTTTTTTGTTTGTTTGGTATCAGGTCTAACATTTCAATCTTTAATTCATATTGAATTTATTCTTGCTTGTGGTGTAAGAAGGTAGTCTAGTTTCATTTTTCTGCAAGTGTATGTCCAAATTCCCCAATACCTTTTATTGAATAAATTCTAGTTACCTTATTGCATGTGCTTGCTTAGTCTGTCAAATACTAATTGACTATAAATGTGCGAATTTATATCTGGGCTTTTTTTTTTCCATTCCATTGAACTATATGTCTGTTTCTATGCCAGTACCATGCCATGTTGATTACTATGGTCTTATAATACAGTTTAATTTTAGGTAATGTGATTCTTCCAACTTTCTTCTTCTTTCTCAGGATCACTGTTGTTATGCAGGATCTTTTGTGGTTCCGTATACATTTTTTAATATAATTCATTGATATCTTGATAGGAATTGCATGGAATCTGTAGATTTCATGGGGTAACATGGACATTACAATGATGTTAATTCTTCCTATTCATGAACTCAGTATGTGCTCCCACTTATTTATATCTTCTTCAATTTCTTTCTTCAGTGTCTTATAATTTTCTGAGTGCAGGTCTTTTATATCTTTGGCTAGGTTTATTTCTAGGCATTTATTCTTTTTGAAGCAATTATGAATGGGATTGTTTCCTTAAGTTCCCTTTCTGATAGCTTATTATTGGCATATAAAAATGTAACTGATCTCTGAATGTTAATTTTGTATCTTGCTTATTTGCTGAATACATTTATCAGTTCTCATAGTTTCTAGATGGAATCTTTGGGGTTCTCTATGTACAGTATCATGTCATCTGCAAATGAAGACAATTTTACTTCTTCCTTTCCAATTTGGATGCCTTTTATTTCTTCTTCTTGTCCGGTTGCTATGGCTAGGATTTCCACTACTATGTTGAACAAGAGAGGTGAGAGAAGACATCCCTGTCTTGTTCCCTATATTAAGGGGAATGCTTGTAATTTTTGCCCATTGAGTATTATGTTGGCAGTGGGACTGTCATGTATGGCCTTTATTATGTTTAAATATGTTCCCTCTATTCCCACTTCACTGAGTTTTTATCATAAATGTGTGCTGGATTTTACCAAATGCTTTTCCTGCATCCACAGATATGATCAAGTGGTTTTTATCCTTCATTTTGTTCATGTGGAGTATCACATTATTGATTTGCAAATGTTGTATCAACCCAGAATTCCAGGAATAAATCCCATTTGATCATGGTGTGTGGTCTTTTTGATGTATTGCTTTATTTGGTTTTCTAATATTTTTAGAGGATATTAGCATCTATGTTCATCAGAGATATTGGCCTTTCATTTTAATTTTTGTAGTGTATCTGTTTTTGCAATTAATTTAATGTTGGCCTCATATAATGAGCTTGGGAGTATTCCCACCTCTTAAGTTTTTTGAACTAGTTTGAAAAGAAAAGGATTTAGCACTTTTCATAATGTTTGGTAAAATTCACTGTAAAGCCATCTGGTTTTTGCTTTTGGAGAGGGTTGCGGGTTTTTTTTTTTTTTTTTTTTTTTTTTTTTGTACTGCTTCTATTTCATTATATATTATTTGTCTATTCGGATGCTCTGATTCTTCCTGATTTAGTTTTTTCAGAGAACCATCTCTTGAATTCTTTGATCTTTTGTATTATTTCTTAAGACTCTAGTTCATTTATTTCTGCTCTGTTTTTTTCTGTTTCTTTCTTTCTACTCACTTTGGGCTTTGTTGTTCTTTTTCAAGTTCATTTAGGTATAAAGTTAGATTGTTTATTTGAACTTTTTCTGTTTCTTTTTTGTTTGGTTTTGTTAATTTTCTTTACTTATTTTCAGAGAAATAGGAAGGGAAAGAGAGACAGAGGAAGGGAAAGAGAGACAGAGAAAGGGAAACATCAATGTGTGGTTGCCACTCACCTGCCCCCTTGTAAGAGACTGATTTGTTTTAGTCTGGGAAATGTGACTCAGCTCTGTATGGAAACCTACAGAAGTGAAGTGGTGGGCAGGGGCCAGACCTTGAAACTGAGTTTTCCCATGGGAATCAGTCCTAGAAAATGCATACAGACTGTCATGGCTTGCTCTTGCTAAAACTCCATCACCCTGGTCTAGAACAACAAATGTGTATTGTCTATCTTCAAGGTAATTTCCAAAGCCTGTGTGAATTTTCCCAAGGACAGAGCTAATCAGCTCACCACCATTCTCCTCTGCATGTTATTTTTATTTTCTTAATTGTACCTAAAATGTAGACAATAATATTCTATGTAATAGATAATATATCCTTCTCTGATGTAAGACCTGAGAAAAACAATAAAAGCCCATCTAGGCAAGGGTCGGGGCGCTCTCCTCTTGACAGAGTGGCCAAGGCACTCAAATAGACACTCTCCCCTTGAGAGAGTAGCCCTGCCGTTCCCTTTTTCTCCACAGGATTGCTGTCTCCTGTGCATTTGTTCTCATCTTCAGTCACAGCAGGCAGACTCTGCTGGCCAGAGTCTGCCATGCACCATCACTGGGGGGACCTGGCATGCAACCCAGGCATGTGCCCTGACTGGAAATCAAATTAGCAACCGTTTGGTTCACAGGCTGGCACTCAATCCACTGAGCCACACCAGCCAGGGCCTTTTTCCTATTTCTGAGATAGGTCTGTAATTCTATGAATTTCCCTCTTATGACTGCTTTCTCTTTGTCCTACAGATTTTGGATTATCATGGTCTCATTTTCATTTATGTCAAGGTATCTTTTCATTTCTTCCTCCATGTCCTTGTTGACCCTTCATTGTTTAATAACATGTTGTTTAGTTTCCATATCTTTGAGTGCTTTTCAGTGTTCTTCTTGTGTTTGAATTCTAGTTTCATAGCATTGTGGTTAGAGTAGATACTTGATATAGCTTAAATCCTCTTAAATTTATTGAGAATTGTTTTGTGTCCTAAATTGTGGTCTATTCCAGAAAACATTCCATGTCCACTTGAAAATTATGTATATTCTGCTGCTATGGGATGAAATGCTTTGAAGATATCATTAAATTCATTTGATCTAGTGTGTCATTAAGGCTGTTGATTCTCTCTGGAGGTTCTCTAAGTCAGTGGGTGTTAAAACCCCTGCTATGACTGTATTTCCATTGTTCTCTCCCTTTATGTCTGTGAAGATTACCATAAATGTTTACTAGGGTCCTATCCTTTTGTTGGATTGTCCCTTTTATCATTATGTATTGTCCCTCTTTGTCTCTTAACTATATAGACTATGTGTTAAAGTCTATTGTGTCAGAAGTAAGTATTTTATCCCAGCTTTTATTTCCCTTTCCATTAGAATAAAGTGTCTTTTTCCATCCCTTTATTTTTAGTCTGTGTGTTTCTTTTGCTCTGAGGTGAGTCTCTTATAAACAGCATATATATGGCTGTTGTTTTCTTATCCATTCAGCTACCTTATTTTTTTGGTTGGAGCATATAAACCATTTACATTTATGGTGATTATTGACAAATGCATAAATATTGCTATTTTTAAAGTATTTTCTTGTGTTTTTTATTTTTATTTTTCTTCTACTTTGTCTTAAAACAAGCCCTTTAACATTTGTTGCAATACTGGCTTGGCATTAACAAACTCCTTTAGATTTTTCTTGTCTGGCAAGATCTTCATTTTTCTTCCAATTTTAAAAGATAGCCTTGCTGAGTAAAGTAGCCTTGGTTGTAGGCCCTTGATTCTAATCACCTTGAATATTTCATGGCAATCTTTACTGAACAGAAATATTTCTGTTGAGAAATCAGATGACAGTCTAATCAGTGCTTCTCTGTACGTAACTACCTGCTTTTCTCTTGTGGCTTTTAAGATTCTCTCCTTGTCTTTAAGCCTTGACATTTTAATTGTGATGTGTCTCAGTGTAGGCCTCTTTGGCTCCAACTTGTTTGGCACTCTCTGAGTTTCCTGAACATGTATGTCTTTTTCCTTCACCAGATTAGGGAAGTTTTTGATCATTATTTCTCTATAGGTTCCCAATCCCTTACTCACTCTCTTCTCTTTCTGGTATTCCCCTGATGAGGATGTTGTTATACTTCATGTTTTTCAAAGTTTCTTAAGCTCTGTTCATTTTTTTTAATTCTTTTTTTTTTTTTTTTTTTTTTTTTGCTTCTCTGCTTGGGTGTTTTTTTTTCTGTCTTGTCTTCCAAATCATTGATTTAATCCTCTGCTCATATAGCCTATTGTTGATTCCTTCCAGTGTATTATTTATTTCAGATATTGCATTCTTTATTTCTGACTGATCCTTTTTTTTCGTTCATGTCTTTTGTCATGTTGTTGAGTATCCTTATAATAATTACTCTGAACTCTATATCTGATAAATCACTTGCCTCTATCTCATCTAGTTCTTCTTCTGGAGAATTGTCTTGTTTTTAATTTGGGCCTGTTTCTTTGTCTTCCCATTTTGGCTGCTTCTTAGATCTGCAAAGACTCTGGTGAAGTACTACTTTACACACTGCCTGTGATTGGCCTTGGGCAATCTGTTTGGAGCTGTCAGTGACCTACTGCTTATGGCTCCTTCTGCAGGGCCTGTTTCTTTGAAGAAAGAGTCAAGCCATGCACCAAGACTGTCTTTTACCAGCACTGAACCTGGGGGGAGATTCAGTTAAAGTCTCAGAGATCCACTCTTCCTGTTGGCCTTGATGACTGAAATAGCCTCCATCTGTACTCAGCAGCCTGGGTTAAGCTCCACTTGGTGGGGGAAGAGTGATTCCTGAGGGCAGACTTATTGCTTCCCCTCAGGCTGATGCCACTTAGAAGGGAATGCTGTGCCCAAGAAAGATGGCTTCTGCTGTATGGGGAATGACTCAGCACAAGGGTCCTGGTGGCTAATTGTTCAGCTCTCTCCCCAGAGCCACCAACCCCAGACTCTCCTCAGGCATCTCTAGTCCACTCTGCCCTCCCTTTGCCAGAGCCCAAGATAAGTGGCTATGAATAAAATTTTGTGCATTGGCCCTCTTTAATAGTCTCTCTGCATCTCTAGCTGTCTCTTTCTGTTGGATAGAAATCCCACTGGTTTTCATAGCCGCATGTTATTTGGGTTACTTTTCTAGTGTTGGTGCTCTAGGCTGGAGAGCTGAGTTTGGGGTTTAGACTGCACACTTCTTCAGGGAATCCCCACAGCCACCAAACTATCCCTCCAGAATTTTAGTTGGCACCCATGGGAGCCCAGCCAGCCCTCTTGCACCTCCACACTCCCTACCAGTCTTGTTGTGGTGAAGTGGTTCCTTCTGTTTGTCCTTGATTATAAGGTTTCTCTCCAGCTAGTGTTCAGTTGGTTATTCAGGATGATTTTTTCTTTCGGTTGCAATTCCAGTTTGGTCCTGGGAAAAGGTTAGTGTAGCTTCTGCTTACTCCTCTGCCATCTTGGTCCTCCCTGATACTTCTATATTTTAAAACAACTATTTGAATAGCTCTGTAAAAGTGACTTAGACTTGCAACTATCAATAAGTACTATAAATATAATAACTATAATTTATTGATTGCCTTCCTTTATATCAGAGGTACGTTCTTTATCTTCTTACCATCAGAGAAAAATTTTCTCCTTGATTTTGCCTATCACATTATCTTGCATTACAGTTACTTGTGAATAGCTACTCTATTCCCTGCTTGAGTTTAAGCTATATACTCAAAAAGGATAAAATATTTTAAAAAAGGATATTATATTCATGTCCTATATTATAAAACCAGCAGAGTAATTTACATATAGTAGATGCTTCATAAAAAATGTGTGGACTCTATTTTTTAATGTCTTTAAGTATATGTCATCATTATTTGTTATTATTAGTTAACAAATAAGTTAACCAGTTCGAAACTAAAATATGGAGTCACAATAGCTATTATGTATTATACTATAATAGAAATATTCAATGGTTCCTCTGTTTAGGCATTAAATTCATGAGCTTCAGTGTTTTAATTATCCTCTAAGGATAATTAAACCCTATGAAATAGGCATGAATATTTCTGTTAAAAAATAGGAAAACTGAGTTTCTGAAAGACAAAAAAAAAGGTACTTGTTTCAGAACAGAGTGACTGAGTCAGGGTGTCTGAATATTAAAGTTCTTTTTTTTTTTAACAGTTTTTTGTTTTGTTTTGTTTTGTTAAGATTTTTATTTATTTATCTTTAGAGGGGAAGGGTAGGAGAAAGGGAGAGGGAGAGAAATATCAATGTAGGGTTGTCTCTCGTGTGTCCCCTGCTGGGAACTGGCCTGCAACCCAGGCATGTGCCCTGACTGGGAATTGAACCGCGATCCTCAGGTTCGCAAGCCCGCGCTCAATCCACTGAGCTACACCAGCCAGGGCTGAATATTAAAGTTCTTAACCATTACATAATAACACTGCCTGTTGAGGCCTCAGGTTCTGGGAATATTAAATCACAAGACCTTTAAACAATGGGGTTCCTAATCCTGGGTTTGATGCCACTGAATATTGTGCATCAGATACATTAGGAAAATACAAAGTAAATGTCACTTCATAAGTATAAGAATGTTGACACATTACTGAAATCATGTCTTCAGCAGTAAATTTGTTACTGATATTTGGTAACTTTTTCATTATTTTTTTTTCTGAGTATGTTTTATGTACCTACTATGAAACGTCCTAAAAAAAGTCCTAATTCTCTTTGAGGTTTTCATTCATTTGCTTTCCCCCCAGATTCTGGCATATTTATGTTAGACTGAAAATTTTTCTGATCTTTGAGAATGTGTTCAAGTTTGTTGGTTTATCACTAAAGTCAAATTTGGAGTAGCCACTATTTATTTCTAAACTTGACTAGACAATTGAATTTTCTCACTGACCAGAAGCTGTGAAGATTTATTTGATTAAAGTTTGTTTCATTTGTGTTCTAGGTTCTAAGATCATTTGTTATCAAACTGCTGCAGCATCTGTTGAAACATGTTCTGAGAGAAACAACAAACCAATTAAATAAAACAAGTAAACACACACAAAGAAGTTATCCTCTACTTTCATTTTCATGTTTCTCAGACTTGTTTGACAAATTGCAAAGTGTCCTCCTTCTCCTATAGTTGCATTTTAGTTATCTCTATATAAATAAATATGTATTTGACATATGTAATAACATTAAATATAGTTATATATTTCATATTTAATAAAATAAGTATGTATTAAAATACAAGCCTCATCAGAACATAGATTAAAATTTGAGAATCATAGTAGAAGCTTTTCCTACATATCACAGTAATGTCTGATTGTTACACTACAAGTTCCACTGGTTGTTCTAGGGATCTTAAAAGCATGATTCTTTTAAATGCCTCCATCTGGACTAGAAGGAAAATTAGAACATCCATTTTCTACATCCATTTCCTTTGTCCCCCTGTGTCCCTTGCCAGTTCCAAATTGAGCAATACAATTAAATTCTGAAATCAAAGAGGTTTTTAATTCCCAAGTACTTTGGTTTCCTTTCCATAATGTAGAGAGAGAGTTGAATATGGAACATATTGACAGCTTTCTGGCTTAATCTGTTTCCACAGCCTGAATGGACAAATGGTTGTATGTAATCAAATAAGTGTTTCTAAGTAAGCATAAAGTAGTTTGTTTACCAAAGTTCAGATTTCTGTCAAAAGGGGCTCTTAGATCAGTTAGCACCCACACTGATTAGATGGGAGGAAGGAAGGAAGGAAGGAAGGAAGGAAGGAAGGAAGGAAGGAAGGAAGGAAGGAAGGAAGGAAGGAAGGAGGAAGGGATGGAAGATATATGTGTGATTTGTATTTCAGATTAGAAAATTCTGAAATCCCCCCATAAGTAACGATGTCTTTAGTATGCAAGTGAAATGAGAGATAAAGGATCAAAGATCCAGAGAAAAAGTAGTGTTTTCTGAGAACAACTATTTTAGCAAAATTGTCATCTTTTCATTCTTAGAAGCCCTTCAGCCAGGCCTATGAGTTAGTCCAGCTACATATCTCCCTTATTTCCTATGTAATGCAAAATGATCTCAAGTTGACTGCAATGCTTAGCACTTGAGAAGCCCTAATTGTACCCTGTACATTTAGAGTTACTTATTTTAAAAGCATTGTATCTATTTTTCTTCCCCACTGTTTATCCCTTTAATCAGACATCATCAGCAAGATCATTATTAAAGTATAAAGAATTCCCGGGGAAAATATATTCATATGAATTCATTTCAATTGACTTCCAGGAAGCTTTTACACTAACCTGACCCTCTTTCTTTATACTGCCACTTGGAATATACACCGCTTTTCTTATATGGCCACTTAGAGGAGTACCTCTAAAGTGCTCTTGGATACGTATATCTTACATGCATCATCTGAAATCTCCAGCAAACACCTGTACCGTGGAATTTAGTGTGACTCCAATTGCACAACAAAGAACTAAGACTTACACAGTTTCATTACTTTAATATTATGAAACACATGAGTGAAAGAGTTAAACTACATTAAACATGTTTCTAAATGTTAATGGGGGCATATCTTTTACCCCATTATAATCAGGAACAGGAAACAAAGTGAATATTCTCTTCTCTGGATATTCTTCAGTGTCTTAGACTAAAGCCCCGGCACTGAGGTGTTGGAATGTAACACTATTTAAAACACATTCCAGCATCCCTCTCCAACTGATGACTTTAAAAGGTATCTCAGAAACATAAAACCCAGCTCCCATACAGTGTATGCTACCCCATCTTCCATGCCAGGCAATACAATGATCCACAAATGATTTGTCCCATTTCCTAAAGGTTAGTTTAATTTAAATAGAGACAAAAAGAAATCCTGAAGGGGAAAAATAATAACCACAACAACAAACCAAGTCACTTAATCTGAATTCAGAGGTTCTGGTTAGTTCAAACAACTAATAAAGAAAATGGAAAGAATACAATTTGCAGCAATTTTGCAGAAGAGGAGAAAACCTTACTTTACAAATAGCTCTGGCTTCATATCTAGCCAAGCAAGCAGCAAGGCAGAGGCAGATAATAATGTGATTACTCTGGTAATGATATGCATTAGATACATTATGGGAAACAATAATGCTCCCTACTGAATGCAGTCAGTCCAGTTATTGATTTTTCTTAATGTTAAAAGTGCTACTCTAAAACTGAGAAGAGATATCCTTTATTTATTCTCTTTCCCTTTTAGTTTCCAAGTCCACAGATCCTTTGATGCAGAGTAGTATACCAAGATAATGAAGTAATATATATCTAATCTGACACCTACTGGGCCAGGCTAATGTTTCAGATAAAAACTGCTAGGGTACTGCTGCTTGTGGAAAAAAGCAATGTATGAAAAGAAAAAAATCTGGACTTCCCTTTCATTTTTATTTGGTTTTGTTCTCTAAAGCATCTTCACGGGCCAAGTAGATTTTTCTTTCACATTATAATGGTAACATATTGATTAGTCCACAGATTAGATCCAGTCAATAGATGTACATTAAAATGTCCTCTTCAAAATATATGTTTCATCTATTTAAACTTTCCATATATTATCACCGTATGGAAAAGAGGTATGTACATATGCACCTGGATATAGTTTCCTTCTTCTGTCTTCTAAAACAATAGTTTAAATCACTTTCTCCTGCTCACACACACACCCCCCCACACACCCATCCCTCATTCTACACTTTATTCCTCCTCTTATTTAACACTCAGTACCTGCAGCTGTAAATTCCTAATGATCATCAGAACAAGTAGTTCAATAAATATAAGACAGCATGGCAAATTCTGACTTTCCTTTGCATTTCACAAAATAGAGGAGTTTTTCTTAATGTTTACTAAATACTAAACACACTGTCCTTGTCATGTGAATAATTAAGTAAAAAAATAGACAAATGTCAGAAGTTTTTTGTATGACTGATCTGGTCCATCAGAAAAACCAAGCAAGGTATTTGTACCAACCTTTTGCCAGATGCCTTATAGTTATTTGCTTCATTCATCTCATGTTCCCACTACCTTTCTTTTTTTAACTTTAGAGGAGAATAAAGAGCTTTTCTTCCTGTCATTTTCACTTGGCCAATTTCATTTAAGCTGGCCCCAAAGGACCTGAAACAGCATGTCCAAGGCCACAGACCTAAGATCAGCAGCACAGAAAATAAAAAGCATCTCAATACCTTCTTCAATTTAATCAATGGAAATCATATGTACATTTCTAATGAATCTTCCCATACACTTTAAGAATGGAAAGTCAAAACTAAAAGATAATTCAATTTTGTCAATAAACCTAATCTTCTCCAGGTCTCTTAAAATTAATTATTAAGAATGAGAAAATTGCTTAATTGTTAAAAATTTCTCCACATGACAAACTTTTCACTTAGCATATTGCTTGCTTGGCCTAAAGCCACTTAGGTGAATAAAATCAAATATTTTTGCCTAGCATAAAAAAAGCCAAACAGCAATAAGAATTAATTATTCAGTTTTTCTAAATGGCTCTAGGCCCAGTTATGATCACTTCTTCCAAAATTTTAATAAGAAGATGCGAAGTATAAAACAGAATGAGAAATAGTTCCTTTTTTCTCCGTCCACCAAGGCCACTAGAATTTTCCCCTTTTTACCCAATAAGCCTTTGTTAGAGACTCAGATATCTTGTCATCTAAATGGTTTTCTGCAGAGAATTTTTTTTTCTTTAATCTTTCCTCCAACTTCACCCTTAAAGCTCTTCAACACAGCTTTCTGAGACCTGAATTTATGTACCTGAATTGGCCAAAAAGGCTTGGGTATCAGAAGCATTTTCCATCTAAGAAGCTCTTGAACATTTGCCAAACCTTGTACTACAGACATTGGAAGGCCTTTAAGATATTCCAAGAGGCCTATAAGTCAATATGTTTATGAAAAGTAGTCTGTATCCTGAATATAGAATATGTCCTACATCTATACATTCTTTTAATTAATTAATTAATTTTTAATTTTTTTGATTATACTATTACAGTTGTCCAATAATTTAAAATTATGTGCAAGTGCACAAAGTAGAAATTAATTTCAAAGAACCATCAAAATAATAGTGGTAATTTGTCCTAGTTTTTCCTTTGCTGAAAAGAATTAAGTAAGTCTTAACAAAATCCATTATAAGGTATAAAATGTTTAGGGAATTATGCTCTCACATTGTAACAGATCTCTACAAAAAAAAATGGTAACCATAAATCTTTAAGAAGTTAGTGCCAATGGTAACATATCCAAATAGATTTTTTGTTTTAATTATTCCTTGTTCATTCTTAAAGTTATCACAAAAATGGAGAAACTAACCTAACCATATATCATTTTCATCTAGCAAACTCTAGGATGGTTTTACCCAAAAATAGCTATTCATTAATTTCTTTGCCAGTTCGATGGTTATAAATATATCTTATATTAAAAAGACTTTTATACAGTTAATATTTATTTTACATACTTCTATTGGATTTTACAAGAGTCACAAACTCTTTTAACTTTGTTCTCCTAGTTTGTAAAATGTGAATAATAATACCCATTCATCAGCTTGATACGGAGCTTGACAAGCAAGTTATTTACAGCAAAGTTTTCCCCAAAGTAGGGGCTCATAACTAATAGTTTCCTCCACTTCCAACTACTGAGAGAAAAATAGAATGAATTATCAGTGCTTACTTACAAGTGATAAATCAAAATGCAAAAATAATTGATAGATTCCCCATATTAATATAGTGAGGAAGAACTGGAACCCAGATATTTTGTTTCTAACCTAATTTATTCACTTATTTACATCCACATACTATAGCTTCTGGGGGTGTAGCAATAAACAAATAAGGTAAAGTTCCTGCTTTCATGGAACTTGTGCTTTCACAGGAAGAAACTAAACAATCAAAAGGTCATGTTATAGTTAAGCAAAAGAAAGCAGGCTAAAGACATAAAAACTGGTGTGGCTGAGAAGGGTGAGTCATTCTGTGTTGGATCATGGAAAGAAGTTTCTGCAGTGAAGTCCTACATGAGCAGAGCCATGAAAGACATAAGGGAGTGAAGCACAGAGGTAATTGGAAGATCATTCCAAAGACAACTAGTATGTTCTAGAGACAGCATGGCAGCCAGTGGGTCTAGACCAGAGTGAGGCAAATCAGAACTGTCTGATTAGAGAGTGGATACTGTAGAGCCCTGCGGCCCTTTTTTTCTTGCCTCATCGCTGTCCATCTCTAATTGGAAGGCTTTGTCAATTCTCCAAACACAGTAACGCAAAATTTGAAATTTACAATGCTTGTCTATCCTCACAGTGAAGGTGTGGTTAACTATGTTTCATAGATGAGGGAATGGAAAAACTGAAGAGCTGGCTAACTTTGCTAGAGCCCCAACACCAGAAAGCAATACACTTAGCTTTGAAACACCGATCCCATTCATGGTACCAAGCAGCCTCTATCCCACCATCTATTTCTCAATATGCTCTTAGAATAAAACTCAATTTATAGTCTTTTGTGATTCTAATTTTGTATGGGGTGAGAAGAGAAATAAATTCCATTAAAAATAAAATATCCAGCTGATTTTTATATATCACTCATTTAAAATGAAACATCTTTAAAAGCACATTTTTATAGAACATCTCCACTAACCTTGACCATAAAGGACTATCACACATTTCTGATTTACTGTTAATAGACATGAATCACGTAATAGCAAGGAAACAAATATAATTTGTTACTCCATTCTAACCCTCAAAGTTAGAAAATTTGGGTGTCAAAAATTAACAGGATCTTTTACAAATATTTTGTCCACAACCAGAAAACATTCAAGTTTTTTCTGTAGTAGAAATAATCTACATGCAGGCCAGCCATCACACTTAATTAAATTTGTAAGGGTCACATCAGAGGTAAAGAATATTATCCACATGGGTGATGTAATAGGAATACTAATTCACTCAGAGGGTCTCCGCTGCCCTTTCAGCTTCACCCTTTCTTACAGAAATTCTTATTGTCAGAATAAAAATATCAAGCTAAGCAGATCTACAACTCATACCCTTGTTTAAGTACAATTTGAATGTCTCATAAAATCAGCCATTACTATGAGCAATAAGTATTTATATTGAGGCTTCATCCATCTGTTCTCATTCAAATAAAGGAGGATATTGTTTTTATACAGGAAAAAATTATATCCCAAGGAAATGTGTCTTTGCCATTTGCTCACCACAATAATACTCAGAGTACAATTTTAGTGTGCTTCCTACCTATAGGGTATGAGCTATTGAATTAAATATTATAATTAGCAACTGTAAAACCCCTTATCAGAATGTGCCACCATACTCTAGTAATTCCTTTAAGCAGGTTGCCCTTTTACGGTATCTTCTTCCTGTAAACCTATTAAAGACAAGCTGGTTTTACCACAGACTAAGACTGGCCATAATTTCCTACTGAACAGATGAAGCTTGTATATATCTTGAAACTGTCAACATTGTCAATAGATTATTATGTACTTGCTTGATTTCTTAAGCAGAAAGTCAATGAAAACTAGCACGCTGAACTTCAGAAATGAGTAGACCTCAGTTAAAATCCTGAATCTTACTAATTGTGTGAAGTAATGCAGATTAATTGCTTAATCTCACTGAGCATTCCCTACCTCATATTATTGTTTTTGGCTCAAATGAAACAATACACATGAAGTATTTGATAAGTAAGACTGTAAGTATATGTTACAGAGAAGTACTATACTATAAAGTATATAATACTTGACCTGACTGATGCAGCTCAGTTGGTTGAGCTTCATCCCACAAGGTAAAAGGTTGTTGGTCAGGGCACATGCCTGGGTTGCAGACTTATTCCCCATTGGGGGCCTGTGAGAGGCAACCAATCTATACATCTCTCACACATCAATATGTCTCTCCCTCTCTCCCTCCATTCTCCTCTCTCTAAAAATAAATAAATAAAGTATTCCTAAAAGAAGTATATAATATTTATTTAATATGTAAGTACTATTTTGTGTGTGTATGTCCCCTTCCATTTCCCTTGGGTGCATCCTCTGCAATACTCTACAATACTATTAAAAAATAACCTTAAACCCATAAGCTCCAAATGAATTGACTTAACAGAATCCTAAACAGTCATATCAGTGAGTTAAAAAGTTACTGTATTTGCCAGCTATCTTGTCATTAATCACAACATGCATTAGAAAATTTGGTTAAGTTTGGTTCCTTATCTACAATCTATATCCTTCACAGCACTAACTTCTATACTGACCTATATTTTTTCCTAAGTCCAAATTAATTTGACTAAATAGATAAAAATTGAAAATCAATTTTATGCAAGGTATTAATAAGTGGTAAAGAATGCAGAAAAATTAAGAAAACACTTAATGCTAAAATATAAGTAATTCTATTTTGGAATTTTTGTGCATTTACCCAAATATTTTACATTACTAATATCAAAGAATTATGCACATGGAAAAATGTTTATCAAAATTCACCCAAGCTCCTTTATATTAATTTCAACCTGTTTCAAGGGAACAATACAAAAGGGAATTCTTTTGTAACAATTTTTGATACAAAAGAATTCTAAGCTGTAAGTAACATTTCACTGTTCTAGACCCCAATTCATGCATGTGGAAAATAAGGGGTTAATCTCCAATTTTTCTTATTTGTTTATTTATAAATATAATTATTTTCCACAAAATTCAAGTATTTCACCAATTAATATGTAAACTTACTAACTCTAGGCTTGTGAAATGTTGTAGTATCTCAACCAAACATCTTGACTGGTTATAATGTTTCCTGAAAATAATTTTTCTGGATGTAATTGTATGGCTACTTTTATTATAAAATGAATGGATATTCATTAAAAACAAAGGGAAATCAATTAAAATTAAAAAGGACAAGATAAGAATTTTTTCCAGAAAAATATTTAAGTTAAATATGTTGAGGTATTCCTTATTCAAGGGTGTTGGAAATATGCATGCACGCTCGCTCACACACATCTTTTCTTCTAAATGGTTATAATCATATTTACTTTATACAAAGGACTTCTTAAAAATTGTTTTGTGATTATCTCACTTTGAGAGTAGGAATGGAAGGTATTTGTTGGGAAATTTCTTGGTCAGAATATATGCAGAATAAAAAATATTGAATACATTTTAAATGTAAATAAATCCATTTACTATTATTTGCATTGCATACAAATAAAAGATGTGGTAGAATTTCTCTTTCATTTTCATTGTTAGAAAATACAAAGTCCTTGTGTGTACAAAGTTTAGCTTAAACCTGACCAAGACTGACTTCTATTTGAAGCTACATTCTTCCCCAACTGTTAAATGTGTCACACACACATATAGATACATGCCTCAGAATTGTAAGAGTGTGAGTGTGTGTGTGTGTATTTGATTGGTGGTGGATATAAAAAAAAAAAGAAAGAAAGAAGTGTCAGGAAAATAGTCTTTACTCATAAGCTTTGAGTAAAAAGAGTGACTATTTCATTTTACTTGCAATTGTCATTTCAAAGCCCTGTCTCTAGTTTTTTAAGGCTTCGCTAGCTCTGTGATATAACTAGATGGAGAGCATTCTACTGTGACCAAGTTACATCTCAATACCAAACCTTCATTTTTCATGTCTCCTGTTTAAAAACAAACAGCGAGCTCCAGAGAAAGACATGCAGTTAACTGATATGAACCTAGACTAGAACAGTGACATTTTCAGAAATGAAATAAACAATTCTCAAAGGATTCACTTCTGAAATTTTTATCTGCAAAGAATTTCCTAAAATCTTGCTGTTTGAGATATGACTATATTTTATCTCCCACAGCAGGTCAGCACTAAACTGTGAAGCTGGTTTCATGACTATTTGAGGGGCAAGAATTTTTTCTTCTGAATTTCACCTAATGCCTAAATTCCTTGCCTCTCACGTGAATATTTCTGCTTAAGATTTTTGTGTAGCTGCTGATTAAAAAAAGATAAATCAAATTCTGACACTTTTGGCAACATTGACCTCTGGGATGCTCTTTCCAAAAGAAGCATGCATTTGCTCCTACGTTGACAACCAACCCCGCACGCCTCACCAGGTCTTAACCCTAACTCCAGCCCCTTTTCTTCAGGCAAATCTCAAACCCAGGCAGGAATTCCCCAACTGAGCTCCGTCTGAGTGTTGCCAACATAATAGACTGTTGCAAGTTCCACACTTCAGTGGTTTAATACCACGGGAACTTTTCCTTAGTATAGTGTTGTTTTGTTCTGTTTTGTTTTTTAATTATTTGTAACAAGATACTTATAGCTTCTAAATACTTAAAGACACTAAGCCCTGGGATTGGTCGTAGCTAACTATAGGCCTTGGAGCTGGGATTCCTTTTTCTCTTCACTCATCTCTGGGAATTGTATTTTAATGTTGTGGTTTTCTGTAGTATTTGGATTTAGAATGCCTCACTCTTCATTCCAGATCTAGCATTTACTAACCTTGTAACTTTAATAAGCAAGTTGCTTAGTATTTCCCAGCATTAGTTCTCTCCCCTCTAAAACAGGCATGGCAACATCTCCTCAAAGAATCACCTTAGTGTAAACTGAGATAATGCATGTGAACTTCTTAGTTTAATGACTGGCCAATGTATGTGATCAATAAATATTAGATATCACCGTTGTCAAATTTTAAATCTATGAAAAGTGATCATTTATTTTTTTCTTCAGACTGTATAAACAATAAGAGGAATACAGTAACAAATTTACACAGTAAACTGCCCAACTCTGATTGCTGGAAGTAATCTTGGTCAGAAAGTTTACCATTTAAATATAGAATAATTTAAACTAATAATAGATTGACCTCAATAAGGTGTCTTGGTAGAGTGAGTATACAGTTTATTTCTTAATGTCTTTTCCTAAAATTTCTATATTTAAGTAAAATCATTTCCTTTTTCTTTCCCTCTCACTCCCGGGTGTGAAGAGAGAAAGTGGGCAAAGCCAGAGAGTGATCAGGAGATGAGGGGGTTAGTCAGGGGAGACTTCTCTGAAGAAGGACACGCCTTGCTGAATTCTATAGAGAATGGCAGCTGCATTCACCTTGGGGGAAGAGGAGGAGAAAACACAGGGAATGGGCAAAGGAGTACAGGTTAAAATCTCTCAAGGATCCCAAAGGCAATGTTGTTCCTGAGCTCAATGTGGTGGTAGCAAAATCTTTCCTGCCTGTCTTCAAACATGTGAATTACTTGGAAGCCCAATCTTCCCAATTGTTGCCTTGTCTGATATGACAATGAATTGGAGACAGATTTCCATGTTTAAGGCTGCATGTTTCAAAGTCATGCCATATTGGATAGATGAAAGATGTCACATTATGCCATTTTGTAAAATGTCATTCTAGCCTACAAAAAGGAAAAGAGGTTACCTGTTTCCATATTCCTCAAGGTGTAGGCTTCCACATAAGTGACAAACATTTAGCATCAAGCTCTTTACCTCTGATGTCACTTGAGTTCTCATCACCACATATTAAATAGCTCCACCTCTCATAACTTCCTATGCCCACTGCCCTGATTTGTATTCCTTCATGGCACTTATTAACATGAAATATATTATGCAATAATTTGGTTGTGTTTACTTCTATACCCCCACACTAAAAATTAGACTTCATAAGAGCATGAAATTATCTGTTTTGTTCACTCTCTCCCACCCAGTCCCTAGAAGTATACCTGGTACACAGTAGATATTTAATAGACATATGAACATGAATTAATAATTTCACGAAATAGGAGAAAATTACTCTAATTTTTATTTCCATAAGGAAACCATCATTATGATGGCTCAATGTTTTATCTGAAGCTAGATAGTTCTACCAAAGAATCATTATGGTAAAGAGTGGAATAAAGCCAAAGGGAATGAAAACACTTAGGAAAATTTTTAAATAATCAAAAATTCTAAACTGAAATGTATGACTCCCTATGAGTGTCTTCATTCAAATCACCCACAGATAAAATTAATTCAAATTTTCAAAACAAAAACATTAAAAATCTAACTACTTTGTTTATTTTCTTATGAGAACCAAATACCCAGATATTTAGAAACATATGGAAAGTTTATTGAATCTTTCATTTTACCTGAATAAACGTGATCTTGCAAAAACAAAGATTAGAACAACTATTACAATGGTAATTTTCACATTTTGAAAAGTGCATTTTTCCAAAATTTGTTATATTTTTAAATCACTACCAAGAAGAACAACTACTTTTTTTTCAAATTTTTTATTTTCCCAACAAACACCAAAGGGGGGGGGAAAGAGGCCAACTTCTCCTGTGAAAGCCCTGGGTTTGCAGAAGAAATAGTTATTTTAACAACATCAATCTCAACTTGCTCTTCCCAGAAGTCTCACATCCAGCACTCGAATCTGTCCTTTGTCAGCGCACTGGGGTTTAACATGCACAGCAACATTAGCACTAATGGCTGTCCTGCACATATCAATCCCCTGGCTGTCAGGGACAGAGCAGACCCAATAGAAGACACTTGTTGAACAGCTGAGAGGATTGTGTCACAGTTGTCCTCTACGGCATGACTGATATCCTTTCATTTTTCCCTTTTGAGCTCAGAAAATCAATGGCTATAATAGTCTTATTGCAACAAGCAGAGAGCAATAGGATCTGAGCCCATCTGACCTCTCCCAAGACACATATTCCAGAACATTTGGGGGAGCTGGGTTAGCAGTTTAACAAAGAGTATGTTATCAAATCATGTAAGTGGTCTGCTACATGGAGCTTAGTAATGGGCTTTTTCAAAGGAGTCCTTGTCTTTGATATCCTCTGTGTTTTTTCACAAATATCAAATATTTCTCTTGCAGATTTTGCTTTAGTCCTTTTATTTAAAAAAAAAAAAAAAAAGCCATTTGCCACTCAGGAGAGCTGCATTACACAGAGATGCTATGTGGGACTGAGCTAAATCCTATTTCCCAGTAGCTACTAACAGTAATAAGGACACCAAGACATGGTCTTAAAATTATGTTTCTAACATCAATCATTGAGAACAAACTTACAGTAAAACATGAATGTGTTCTGAATAAAAAAGACCAACTCCAAAAGATGTATGCTACTAAAGAAAGCAAGGATTAGTCTGATCTCTCTTTTCCATGAACACTAGACTTTAACATTGCCCACACTGGAATCCTGCCAAATAAAGTTAATTCATTAAAGAAATGGTCAGCATGCAAATTTTGAGCATATATATAAATAATATTCATTCTGTAGCACATCGAAATATACTTCAAACATTTACCTTATAATACACATTTGACAAGAGAAGGCACATGGCAGTATTCAAAGAGTTATGACCGAAGTTAAAACTCCTGGCTCTATCATTTATGAGCTTTGTAACTTTGGAAAATTACCTAATCTCTCTGAATCAGCTCCTTCACTAATAAAATTAGTACAATAGTAGTAGTATCAAAACTTCATCTTTCAATCTCTGACAGAGAGGACACTCCATACATAAGAGGTTTTAGCATTCATTATTTAGTTTCATTAAAGTCACTATAAATAAAATTTAAGTGACCTTGAGAGAATAGGACATAAGTGATGTATTTGTGCATATATGAGGTAGAACCCAAAAAACCCCAAAATTTATTTATTAAAAATGTGCATTTATTCTTACATGTTTAAATTTCAGTCACCTCAAAGTATTCTCTATATGATGCAATATACCTATCAAGATATTTTTCCACTACTCAAAACAGTCTTGGAACTCATCAATTTGACGCCTTTTAGTGCTTTTGCCATTTTTAAAAATTTATTATTTTTGTTACATTTGTTCCGCTTTTCTCACCATTGCTCACCCCTACCCCATCCCCCTTTCAACTCCCACAATTCCTGCCATTGTCCGTGCCCATGAGTCCTCTATTTATGTCCTTTAGCTTGCCTCTTCCCCTTCTGTCCCTTGTTATTTCCTTCCCTCCTCCCCTCTGGCCACCCATCAGTTTGTTCTTTATTTCCAAGTTTCTGGTTCTATTTTGCTCATTAGTTTGTTTTGTTGATTACATTCCATTCATAGGGGAGATCATGCGGTATTTGTCTTTCACCACCTGGCTTACCTCTTTTACATCAGCAAAATGTTTCCCTTTGAAGACTTTTTTTTCATACAGGGAAACAAACAAACAGAAAAAGGAGCCCCAGGCAAGGTCCTGTGCATAGGAAGGGTGGGGCAGGGGGTCATGCCAGGTTTTTGTCGAAAACTGCTGAACACTCAGTGTTGTGTGGGCAGGTGTGCTTGTAAATTACCCATCGTGAAATGGACAAACTTGTTGAATCTTCAAAAAAATTCATTGAAGCTGAATGCAGCCTCTCATAACACCACCAGCCTGTACACTGATACATATGGGCTTCTAGAACACTCACCTAGTGGGGGCAGTCTACATACAAAGGGCCTGCCCTCCCGAAGATAATTCTGTTTTTTTGAGGAGGTCCTCCTTCTTATATCCATATACGTGAAACAAAGATATATGTATGCGTGTGCACATATTATAGTACATACATAAACATGTAGCATAAAAACATTTAAAATATTTTAAGTATCATCACCTTTATAGGACCAGGATTATTAAATAAAATATGAGGAAATCATAAATATGTAAATAAAAACCTCAAATGCTGACTATTCAAAAACAGTAAAAAATGAATTTTTAAAACATAATTATTAAACAGCTTTTACAGTAATTTAAAATAAAATTGTTCATTCCATGTCTATGAAAAGTCACTCATAACCATTAAATATATTTTTCATCTACATTTACTGTTATTCACCCTGGGAGACTTCAAGTTGGTTTTTGATTTGGAGTGGGGGCAGTTTCTGCTAAAACATTGTGATAATTTCTCACATTGCAAGCCAGCCGTTGAGCTCTTCACAATTTTTTGCGCTAAAACTATTTTCCCTTCTCAACCCCCATTCTGACAAAAGTTACATTCAAAATTAGTGTGTCCCCAGAATGGATTTCACAGGGAGCAGCCTCATAAAAGCCACGAATCCCCAATGTAGCTTGAACTATAGTGCAAAATATACTGTGCATTTACCTTGAAATACATATTTAACAAGAGAAGGCACATGACTGAAGCCTATAGTCCTGACTGCGGAACTGGCCACCTTTCGGTAATTAACTCGATGTTGGTTCATTTCCTGTGTTTGTCTTTCAGCAGAAGGGGATACAATGCAATAGCTTGAAAAATGAAAGACCTTCTCATTTACACATGAAAAACCATCTTATGTGGTAGCTCCACAGGGCTGTCTGCAAAGCTCTGTGTATACATTGCATTTAAGGGCTTAGATCTCTCTGCACCTGCTGTGTCACCACAGACCCCCACTAGTTTGAAGCCTGTTAGGGCAGGAGACTTTTCAGACGGTGTCTACAGGACGCCAATACAGCTAGCTGGTCAACTCAGTTCTTTTGATGAGGAAGAAAAGTCAGTCCCTCCAATAAGGGAAAATTCATCAAGCCATGTTTTTTGGTGTTGTGTAGACAAATAAATTGGTTACCTTCATTTTCCATTTTGTCACCTGTTCTGTGGGGCTATGTAGACTCAGCTACAGGCTCATCATTTGTTTTAATCACATTAAATGCAGCACTGAATCAACTTTTCAATCTGAACACTGGCATCTGCTCAACACCAGAGAAGAGATTTAGAAGATGCTACCAGTTGCAGCCCTACAGAAGCCTGAGGCAGCTTTTCCCAATGAAAAATGCAGTCCTGTGTCCTCTTTGTGTGAGACCGCCCTTAAGAGACTAAGTATTTTGTGTATTACTATATGAAAAGATTTATGTCACTGACCAGTGGTTTATAATGGGGATGTAGTGTTACTGAACTGATAAAAGGACAGTAACCATTATCCAGTTAATAGAGTTATTAACTGCAGCCAAATTGGTTCAATAATCTGAAAGCGACAAGGAGTAGCTCAGAAATTCTTTGACCACCCACACACTGTGAAGGACTTCAAGGGTTGTCACATAAATAGTCCACGGAACAGCAGAGAACATTTTTGTGCAGTGACTCATCTGTGAGCCACTTGGAGTGTGTATTTCTCTTGGAAGTCTCTTCTTAGCAGCTTCATCACTGGTATCAGCTCCTGGGAGTAGAAAACTTACCCATGGACGATAGCACATCAACAAAACAGTAATATTATTTAATGTAAAATGTAAATATATTATTATCTAGCTTCATAAATTACTTGCAATGCACAAAAGTATTACTATTTGTATAATAAAACAAGTATTTTACTATATATATATCTAAATGTTATATTAATATTTTCTACAAAACCAATGTTAAAAAGATCTAACCATTGGTTTTTCAGTACATCAGATCTTAGATGTGTCCTTAAATATGCTACCATTTACCATTGTATAAGAGGAAAGAAATAAACAGTAAATACCACTTATTTTTTTAAAAATCAGCACTAAATTTAAAATTTGATTGAGCATCTAAAAACATAGTCCTGTAGTCATAGGAATAAACCAAGATAAGAATTTCTGGGAAAGTAGTCTGTTACAAAGGGCAAAAGGCTAAATTTGTTAGACTTCCAAGGTCGATGAATGACCAAATCCTCTTCAGGTTTACAAAATGCAGAGAGCCATTATGCTGCACAATCCCCACATCAGAAGATTATAACAACTGGCTAAAGTTGGGAGTTGTGCAAAATTAGCTCCCAAACTAGTTTCCATTTTGCTTTCAAGATGCCATGCCAGCTTAAGACAAAAACTGTTCACCCTCAATTTGAAGCAACCTAGATGAGAGAGAGAGAAAACCTTTCCCAGCTGATATAATAAAGAAAAAAAATGAACTTAAGCAGCAATTCAAATGATTTAACTGAAACATAAAGAAGAAATTCTTAGCAGAGGGGAGTTAAGATCGGTCACAGAGGGAAAAATACATTTTCTTGTTAAAAGCAGACACTAATTGTCTAGAATATTTAAGTACAATTTTGTCAGAAGGTAAGAGGATGAATCCTTAGGGTCTTACTGGTTAGCAATTTTGCTTTAGCAAAACTGGCAAGTAACACAGTATTATTATATAAACACCTCTAATATTTATTAAACCTGATATATCCTGGATTTTTAAAATAGATAATCTACAGAGCAAGTCCCTGTGTTCAAAAAGCAAATACCTGTCAAATGGGAGAGGAGGGTTAGTAATGTTTTGTGATGGTCTAAAATATTCCCCAACTGTGGTAGCATTTATCCATTAAATTTTCTAAGACCGGATACATAGAAAGTAAATTGTTTTAATTTTGTATGTTTGGAAACATCTTTATACTGTCCTCAGATTTATTAAAGCTTGGCTACATATAGAACTATGCATGGAAATAATTTAGTCCAAATTTTACACACTCATGTTCAGCTTTCAGTATTGCTTCTGAGAGGCCTTACGTCAATCTGATTATGATCTGTCACATGTAATCAATTTTTCTAAAAAAGCCAGCTCCTTCTCTTTATTTGTGACATTTAAACATGTTGTACTGCCTGGGAAGGAGTAATTTCTCAATCATTTTGCTGAGTGCTTCATGGACCCATTCTAAAACCTCATATTCCCCAGCTTCCTGAAAAAGTCATCTCTTATTTCTCTGATATTTACTATCACCTGATTCTTTCCTTCCTTTCCTCTTTCTGAAATTCCGATTAGCTGGGTATTGAACTAATACTCTCTTTGTCTGTTAGATTACATTATTTTTTTTCTTTTAACTTTTCAATTTTGAACTATTATATTTTTAATTTCAAAGACTTCTTCCTCAATCATGGAATGTTTCTTTATCATACTGTTTCTATTTGATGGGTAAATTTTCTTATTTACAGAGCGATAGGAGAAAAATTTCTCTTTATCCCTGTAGACTTTTACTGCTCTTATTCCTTTCTGTTCTCTTTGTTGTGTTTTAAGAGGCAGTGCCTGCTCTTAATGTACCAAACTTAACCAAAGTTCAACTCTGTTCAACTGTGAAATGAAGAGAGATATTTATGGTCTTTCAGATGCCAAAGTATAAATCTCAGAGGTAAGGGAACCTTGTAAGTAGGGGACACTTGGGTAGTGGTTACAGATGGGAATAGACGGGAAAGCCTATAGAAATGATCATTGTTGTCCTGCCTCTGAGAAAGGAAAAGCCAAAGTCAAAAACATTTGACTTCCAGAAATGTAAGCTACGTGCATAGAAGCAGAGTGCCAGCAGGAAGAAAGCAAGGGGAAAGGCCCAAGGAAAGCCTGGAGACAACTCTGAATGTATTTGCATTTACATTATTCTCTCTAGCCCTGGTTCAAGGACAAGGAGAGATCCAGGAGCAGGACACATATGACCCGAGTGAAGGAAACAATAGAATGAAGAGGTCAGGAGCAGAAACGGTTGGAAAAACAGTTGTAGCAGGGCATTGGAATTCTGCGGGGAGGAGGGGTGGAATATTAAAAAATGAAGGAGACATCAAAAAAGGTTAGGGACAATCTATTCTAACTGTGTTAAAGACCAAAGGTTATAGAGGTGACCAAAAATTTTTAAGAGAGGGTCAAAGAAGATTTTTTATTCTAGAATCTAAATAATTAGTGAGAGAAGAACTGACAACACTCCACAGGTCTGCATTTGGAAAAGTTCCACATGTTTATTTTAATCATATTTTTCTTATTTTACATTACAAAGAACGCCCAATTTTGAAAACTAGCTAGAAGCGTAATTTGTGTACATTTATCTGGCAATACACATGTAATAATTAACAAAGTTTGGAGAGGCAGAATTGTATTATGAAAAATAAATATTGATACACATTGGGGACCATTTTACTTACTAATTCATTTTATCACACCACTAAGATTTCTGAGTGCCTACCATGTACCAAGCCCTAAGATTAAAACATTAACAGAAAATTTAAAAAGAATTCACCATAATTTTGATAATAGGAGAAAAAGCAAAAATATGGTATTCTATGAAATTAGTAGTCATTATCAAGTAAATGAACAACTTTGAAAATAACATTTCTTATACCTAAAATCAAGTATTGCTGTAAAATTCCTATAGCACACATATAGTAGTCACTTTATAAGGGGGGATTATTTTGAAAAAGTCCTTTGCAAACGTTAAAAATGCATAAACTGGGCACCAGTGCATTTGGAAAGAACCATTATGTCAGCAGCGCTGACACTGACACAAGTTTACACAACAGCAAATTGAAAGATAAACAGAGAAAAACAAACTCAAAAGATGAAACTATGTATCTTTAATTTAAAAGCTCGGGGCTTCAAAAACAGAATATTCAGCACCTTGGTCAGGGTGGTTTAGTTGATTAGAGCATCTTCCCAAACATCAAAAGTTGTGGTTCATGTCCTGGTCAAAGCGCATACCTAGGTTGCAGGTTCAGTCCCCCACTGGGGCAGCCAATCATCGATGCTTCTCTCTCTCTCTCTCTCTCTCTCTCCCCCCCCCTCTCTGTCTGCAACCCCCTCATTCCTTTCTCTCTTTATTTTCCCCTCTCTCTCTAAAAGCAATGTAAAAATGTCCTCAGATAAGGATAAAATAATGATAATAATAATATAGAATGAAATTTTTGACAATTGCAAGCAGACAGAACAACTCCCTATGATCAGTACTGTATCAGCAATACCAAAAACTAACCAGCACCTAGCCTGATAAATGTCTAGATCAAATACTTATTAGGTGGATGAATGAAGGAAATATCAATGAAGTAGATGTGTGTGTAGACTAATGGGGGAAAAGGCAGCACATCAAGGAAGAATGAAAATCCAGGAACATAAAAGATTATAGGGCCACTACACAGTCAATTTTCTGTAAATTATTATCATAAACTGGTGGCTAACATTAAAAACCCATATTTCATAGTTACTGTATATTTTTCTTATGCTTAAGTGATCATATATATTTGTTCCATGTATGAGTTCCCTCCTTTTTAATGTATTCTCTTGTCATATCTATAAATGTTCAAGTTAGTCTTTTTTCTCAATTTTACAAGTCATGTACTTATTATTGGTACAAAAAATTTAAAATATATTTGCATTGTTACACAAATTAGAAAAAAACATAAAAAGCACTAAGGTCCAAAGATTTACAGTCATTTCCTCAAGACCACACAGTGGCTAATGTATATCTGGGCCCAGAATTCTTGCTTTTTGATTAATCAAGCAGAGTTGTTTACCCAATTCAAAACTATTTCAAAATTCTTCTCTCCTTCTTTTCTAGAGTGACTTTTCAGATAAGCTATGATGCTTATCAGAAATTATCTTGCTATATTAAACATATGTAGTCTACAGGATTAATTTATGTTTTAGGAATCTTTTAAAGTAGATAACTAGCAAAGACTCACATATCAATGCCAAACATACTACATTACTATTTTAAGTAAATTTTTATTAAATTTATTGGGGGTACGTTGGTTAATATAATTATTTTGGATATAAGTATATAGTTCTATAATACATCATCTGTATACTGTACTGTGTATTCATAACCCAAAGTTTGGTCTTCTATCAACATTTATCCCCCTTTACCGTCTTCTACCTATCTCCACTCCCTTTCCCTCAGGTAATCACCATACTTTTCTCTGTGTCTATGAGGTTTTTTTGTTTTTGTTTTTGTTTTTGTTTTTGTTTTTGTTGTTTTGGCTTAATCCCTTCACCTATTTCCCCCACACCCCTTCCCCCTGAAACTATCAGTCTGTTCTCAGTATCTATGAGTCCATTTCTGTTTTGTTTATTTATATTGTTCATTGGAGTCCATATATAAGTGAAATCATATGGTATTTGTCTTTTTCTGAATAGCTTATTTCATTTAGCATAATACTGTCTATGTCCATAAATGTTGTTGCAAAAAGTAAGATTTCATTCTTTTTCGTGGCCAAGTACTGTTCCATTGTATTAAATATCAGAGCTTTTTATTCACACATCTACCAATGGACACTTGGGCAACTTCAAAATCTTGGTTATTATAAATAGCACTGAAACAAATATAAAGGTGCATAAATTCTTTTGAGTTAGTGAATCAAGTTTCCTCAGATATATAGGGTCTGGCCTGAAGGTATTGTTCAGAGAGGTGTGATTGCTGGCTTTGAAAATGAAAAGAGACTACAAACCAAGAACTGAGGGCAGGCCTTGGAAGCTGGAAAAAGCAAGGAATGGACTTTCCTCTAAAACCTCCAGAAAGAACCAGCCTGCAGACACCCAGATTTTAGTCCCATAAGACCTATTTTGTCCTTCTGACTTCCAGAACGTAAGATAATACATTTGTGTTATTTTAAGCCAAAAAAAAAAAAAAAAGAAAAAGAAAAATACAGACATTTTTTGAAGAAGATACAGGAAACATTGCACATAGGACAATGACACCTTGGTCACCTTCAAAGTAGGCACCTGGGGACCTCACACAGTTCTTCCAATTGTCATCAGCTGCCTTGTCATATTTTACTAAATTTCATTGACAGTCTGAAATCTTTTTTCTTTCAAAGGTGATTTTACTTTTGGGAAAAACCAAGAGTAACAGGGCGTCAAATCTGGGTGGTAGTTGGACTGAGTCATCTCAGTGATTTGATATTTTGCCAAAAAACTCTTCATGAGGTATGATGCATGAATGGGCACATTGTTGTGATAAAGCTGCCAATCACCAGTTGCCCATAGCTGGGACCTTCTGAATCATCCCAATAGTTTATGTGGAGAAATGTTCAAGCTTAACGCAACATTCGATAAAGATTCATTGCTCTACTCACTCATTTTCAATATGATAGCCACACAGTATACATGCTCACTCAATGGCATCTACCACCCCCACTAACTAGCACAGTGAAATCATCATTGCTTATGCATGTGCATTTCAGTCCACTCTCCTTAGCTGCCAGGTTCTATCAGTGTTGTGCAAACTGTTCTTATCATATTAATAATGGCTTGACTTTTTCTGAGCAGACCTCATATTCCCAGAAGTGGAACTGCTGGATCATAAGCCAGTTTCATTTTTAATTTTATGAGGAACTCCCATACTGTTTTTCAAGTGGCTAACCAACCTGCATTCCCACCAATGGTGCACTAGGGTTTCCTTTTCTCCACATCCTCGCCAACATTTTGTGGATTTATTCATGATAGCCATTCTAACAAGTGTCAGGTGATATCTGAATGTGGTTTTAATTTGCATTTCACTGATGTTAGTGACCTTAAGCATCTTTTCATATGTCCACTGGGTGTCTGCATGTCCTCTTTGGAGTGGTGTCTATTCAGGTCCCTTGCAAAATTTTTAATAGGAGTGTTTGATATTTGGGTGTTTAGCTGTTTAAGTTCCTTATAAATTTGGACTATTAACCCCTTATCAGATTTATTATTGGCAAGTATTATCTCCCATTCAGTGGGTTGTCTTTTCATTTTGTTGATTGTTTTTATTGCCGTGCAAAAACTTTTTACTTGATATGCTCACATTAGTTTATTTTTCTTTTATTTCCCTTGCCCAATGAGATTTATCACAAAAAAATGCTACTAAGAGAAATATCTGAACTTTTAATGCCTAGGTATTGTTCTAGAATTTTTAAGGTTTCAAACCTAACATTTAAGTTAATCAATTTTATGTTTATTCTTGTATATAGTGTAAGAGGTGATATAGTTTCATCTTTGTGAACATATCTATACAATCTTCCCAACATCATTTATTGAATGGACTGTATTTATCCCTTTGTATGTTTTTGCCTACTTTGTCAAATATTAATTGACCATAAAGGTGTGGGTTAATTTCTGAGGTCTCTCTTCTGTTCCATTGATATATATGTATATTTTATGCTATTTTGATTACTATAGCCTTGTAATATAGTTTAATATCAGATAGCATGATACCTCCAGCTTCTTTCTTCTTTCTCGAGATTGCTGTGGCCAATCAGGGTTTTTTGTGGTTTCACATAAATTTTTGGAATATATATGTTCTAGTTTTGTGAAATATGCCATTGGTATTTTGATATGAATTGCTTTGAATCTATAGTCTGATTTGATTTCATTATTGGCATATAAAAATGCAACTGATTTCTGGATATTTATTTTGTATCCTGCTACTTTATTTAATATATCAGTCCCAATAAATTTTTTGTGGAATCTTTAGGGTTCTATATATATAGAATTACCTCATCGGCAAAGAATGACAGTTTTACTTCTTCCTTTCCTATCTGGATGCTTTCTGTTTCATCTTCTTGTCTGACTGCTGTGGCCAACACTTCCACTCCTATGTTGAATAACAGAGGTGAAAGCAGACATCCCTGTCTTATTCCTGATCTTAAGGGGAATTATTCTAGTTTTTTTTCCCTGTTGAGTGTGATTTTAGCTGTGGATTTGTCATATGTAGCCATTATTATGTTGAGGTGTGTTCCCTCTGTTTACACTTTGCTGAGAATTTCTATCATAAATAGCTTCTGAATTTTATAAAATGCTTTTTCTGCATATGTTGATATGATCATGTGAATAAACCCCACTTGATCATGATATGTGATCTTTTTAATATATTGCTGGATCCATTTGTTAATATTTTGTTGAGGATTTTAGCACCAATGTTCATCAGGGATATTGGCTTATAATTTTCTTTCTTTGTGGTGTCCTTATCTTCTTTTAGAATTAGGATAATGCTGGCCTCATACAACAAGCTTGGGAGTCTTCCCTCCTCTTGAAATTATTGGAATAGTTTCACAAGAAGAGGTGTTCATTCTTCTTTGATAGCCTTAAAGCCATTTGGTCGAGGACTTTTGTTTACTGGGAGGTTTTTGATTATTCTTCCAATTTCATTACTTGTAATCAGTCTATTTGGATTTTCTGACTCTTCCTGATTCAGTATTTGAATGTTGTGTTTCTAGGAATTTGTTCATTTTGCTACATTGACCAATCAGTCAGCATATAGTTGTTTATAATGTTTTCTTATAATCTTTGTATTTCTGTGGTGTCTTTTGTTACTTCTCCTCTTTCATTTCTGATTTTATTTATTTGGGTCCCCTCTTTTTCTTCTTGATGAGTTTTGCTAAAGGTTTATCAATCTTGATTATATATTGAAACAACCAGTTCATAGTTTCATGGAATTTTTATATTGCTTCTTTTAGAACACTATTTCATTCATTTCATCTCTGATCTTTATTGTTTTCTTTCTTTTAATCAACCGGGGCTTTGTTTTTTTGTTCTTTTTCTAGTATGAGATTTGGGGCATAGTCCTTTATGAGGGCTCCTGGTTTTCTACCAGACCCTTGTCTCTCCATCAAACAGAATTCCCAATGATTTTCATTGCCAGAGTTTTGTGGGCACCTCTTCCCAGTTCTGGTGCTCTGGGCTGGGGAGCCCAGGATAAAGTCTTCAGGGGGTACTTTTGCAGCTGGGCTATCACTGCAGTTTCTCTACTATCACGCATAGGTGTGAGGCCAGTACTTTTAGCATCTCTCTTCTTCCTACCAGGTTAAATGTGGCTCCCATAATTCTTGGTTATAAGAGTTTTGTTCACCCAGTTTTTAGTTGGTTATTCAGGTTTATTGTTCTATAACTTCACTGTAATTTAATTTTGGTACTTCTACCTGCTTTGTCTCCATGTTGCATTCCCCACCATCTGAGTATCTTCTGTAGTGGAGTTTCTGTCTAGAGCTTATGCCCATTTTTAAAAATTGGGTTGCTTTGCTTATTTTCTTCATGTTGAAATTGAAGAGGTTATATACATTTGGATACCAGATTTTTATCAGATCTGTTTTGAAAACACTTCCTTCAAATCTGTGGTTTATCTTAAAATCAGTTAGAAGACAGATATCCACAAAAATGTCCTCCTCTGCTCTCTCTCTTGCTCCACCTACCATGAGGGGATCTTTTTTTTTTTTTTTCCTTTTAGGAGAGCCTAGTGAATCCCCACCTAGATGGGGTCCCCTTTCTGGGAAAAAAATGGATTATGTTATGAATTCTGATCTCATCTGCCAGCCTCAGACCAAGTGAACTCCACTTGATCTGACTTTCAAGGAGACGAGGACTCTCTCTCTCGTTCTCCCTCATCCCCAATGAGCAGAGTGCCCTCACAGAAGCTGAATGTGCTGGGTGTGTGGGCTGGCAGCTGGCACAGGGCTAGAGGAGAGGTCACTCATGGATGACACTGGGGGATGGTTTAGGGTCCCTGGCCTGCCCGAAGCCTCCAACCTGATACTCTGACTTTCTGGCAGAGTAATGTAATGTCCCTTCTGCTCACAGAAGCTCAGGTGGGTCTTTCTTTTTCAACTGAGAACTTCTCCTGGATAGAGGACAATCACCAGGGTGGTCCATGTGACTGGCTGAGCTTTTCTAGCTTGCTTTCCTGAGACGGTGAGACTCCTCACCTGGAGGGAGAAGAAGCAGGACAGAATGTGAAGGTTGTGTTGATGTTGAGACCTCTCCATACCTGAGGCTGATTTTCTAAGTTACGATGAGATCCATATTCCAGTCATAAGGCACTGTGAAAATGGAGCAGAAATCAGGGCCTGCCATGTTTCCCACTGACACTACTTGTCTAGATTGGAACCTTCCATGCTACCCAGGCCCTAGTTGTCCACACCGGGGACTCTCATACCCCATTGACAATATCATAAGGGGTAAAGAGGCTGTAGACAGAGAAAAACAGCAGCTGATGCTGAAGACGTGCTCTTGAACTGTACATTCGTGACAGCCCACCAAATGAACACAAATGCTCTCAGTCCTCTTAAAATTCTATGCAGCTCTATGACCAAGAGAGAATATACATTTTCAAGCCTACATTTCAAGTATTAAGAACAAAATAATTATGTAGTGATTAAAAAATACAATTCCTAAGTAAATCCCCAGTTCTTGCTGCCAGAAGGGATATTCAGTGATGTCATAAGGGAATTTTCTATAGGAGTTCTCTGTAATGTGCAGGCAAGACTTGAGGTCCTGTAACCAAATGCAGGTCCAGCTGCCCACTTCTTGGAAAACCAGTACTAAAGAGGCAGGTGCTGATGTAAATAAAGCAAAGTGGTTTTACCCAGGGGCCGGTAACCTGGAAGATGGGAGATTCTTGTCTCAAAGTCCACCTCATCATCTCAGCCATCCTGACTAGTTTACATAGGGGGGCCATGGGAAGAGGAGAAGTAAGGAATCTCTGGCACCATGCAGTTTCTAAGTTCTGCTCTTTGGTGGTTTCAATGGCCTCATGTAGATTCATTCTCCATATGCAGTTTCACTGCTAATATCCGGGAACAGGACCTGCAGGCTGTATTTCTGCTGGTTCTGATATGAGTCACTGGTGCTTCCTCAGTTTTTGTGGCCAGGGTCTTTCCTTGTGGTCAGGATCATTTCTTGATTGATCAGGAGCTGCAACTGCTGATGTCTATAAAATACTTGTAAGGAAACTTTTAATACATGAATCATGAGTCTGTTAGTACAGCCTGTTCTGTAATTACCACCCAATTAGTATATTATGTTTACTTCAATAACTGTTATAGTTCCAGGGGTCAACGAAGGACAGGAGAGGGAAAGCAGGGCGTTCTCTGAAGAAGCAAATAGGCACAGAATGCACTAGGAATATTAGAAAAGACTGTTGAAGAATTGACTCAAACCCAAGCCTTAGTCCCCCAGTCCCAATGTTCACTCCAAAGATCAGAACTTTAGTTCTACCAACCCAGTCCTGGTTCCTGGGAGTACCACAGATGTTTCTAACCTATGGAGAATAGACTGCCTATTGAGGGCAGAGCAAGAACAGATAGGGCTGAGCAAAACATAAAATATTTGAAAAAATGAGGAAATGCATAATTTTTGAATTTGAAAATACTGAATTGGTCTGTCAGACCAATGTGTGTGTGCATGCATGCGTACATATGTATATGTGTTTGTGTGTGTATATCTCCCATAAGTCTCTGTGAAGCTTTCCTAACTTCAGAAGTGTAATACTACTAACATAAAACATATCATTTGGTGGTTTTCTTTTAATATACTTATTTCATCTTGTGAATTTCTAATAAGCCATTAATTTAATTTATGCCAGTTGTTCTGAGTGAAGATGGTATCAATTAATCAAAACAATAACAAATTAGTCAAATGTAACTATAAAATAAAGTTTTACCTATGCATTGATGAAGGTAAAAAAGTTATGTGTGAAAATAAGTTGACATTTACAACTATGTGAATAAAACTGAAGGGTATTATGCTAAGTGAAATAAACCAGGCAGAGAAACTGCATATTGTCACTTATAAGGGGAATTTAAAAAAAAAAAAAAAAAAGCGACAACCAGGGACTGAAGTTGGTGGAAATGGTGGAGAGAGGCTGGTAACAGGATACAAACTTTCGGTTATAAGATGAAGACCTGAGGGCCTAATGTATAACATGGTGATTTTTAGTTGATAACCCTGTATTGTATCTGAAATTTGCTGAGAATAGAACTTAAGTGTTCTCACAAAAAAGAAATAAAAGTAATGTGTGAGGTGCAAAGATGCAGTTGAGGACATAGGGGATTCTAAGAGTGTCAATCCCTGTGAAATAGCCAAAATTCCTGAGAGAACTTCAGACTTCCAAAAGCTACCCAGCTGAAAATTGTTGGATTCTTTCCAAGATTCCCAAGACATGCAGGAACCATGTAATACCAGGCTTCCAAGTGGACTAAATAGAAAATTAATGAAGGTCTAGAAGCTACAGGAGAATGAAGCAATGGAGTCTTCTAGGCTGGGACGGGGAAGAGCTGTGGTCCAGCCTACCCCTTCTTCCCTCTCCCCCACATTCTGGAACCCTTTGAGACCAGACCACAGCTCTGTGATGTGGGCCTGGGCTTGTAGTCCACAAGCCACTCCCAGTGCTCAGTTGCCTGAATCTTACTCAGTTTATGGACAATCCTGCCTTTTCTTTAAAAGATGGTGATTGATACCATCTTCGCTATCTCGTGTGGACTGTTGCTCTTCCTCCTATTACTCCACCTTGGAGAGTAATCCATCCCTACTACCACCTAGGGATCATAGAAACATCAGGAAGGTAAGAAACCCTTGGCCCAGACCCAAAACAGATCTTTTTTCTGTTCTTATTTCCACTTTTCTGAATCACCTAGATGGACTCCTGAGATGGAAAAGAATAGAATGACTATTCTCGTGAAATAATAGAATATCATCCATCTAGGACCATGCCAAGCTGGGCATGGGTTAAATCAAGCACAAGGATTTCTATCCAAAGATCTCGGACCAGGAGTTCAGTGTGGTGGGAGGCTCTGGGCCACAGCCCCAAATGCAGTGGCCAGGGGCCAAGGACTAGTTAATAAGAGTTGGATCTCTGCAGGGGGCATACCCAGAGGCCTGGTTCACCAGCTGCCTTCCTATGGCAGGTACCTTGGGCAAGCCTCTCTTTTTATTTAAAAAAATTTTTAATCATCACCTGAGAATATGTTTCTTGGAGAGAGAAGAAGAAGAAGGGAATTAGGAAGAAAAAGAGAGAGAGAAACACAGATGTGAGAAACATTGATTAATTGACACCCATAAACACCCCAAATGGAGAATGAACCCACAACCTAAGTATGTATCTTGACTGGTAATAGAACCTACCACATTTTGCTACAACCATTTGAGCCACCCAACTCAAGTGAGCCTCTCCTTTGCTGGGCCTGATCCCAGGGCAGTTCAGAGACCCTGAGAACCTCTGAGCAAAGGCCGGGGTGGGGCTGTGACCTCAGGAAAGCAGAGTCCTACCTGAGGAAGATCAGACAGGCCTGTAGGTCTGAAAATGTCTAAATTTCTTGTGCAGAAGAAAAGTGATAGAAAAAAGTTATGGTCAGTCTTATATAGAAAATCTACAGGTAAAGACTGGTAGATCCTCATTTGTCAACCCTGATATCCAGAAGCCGCTAGAGATACTGGTGGATAAGAATGCAGAACTGAAGATTTGGAAAGAGAAAGAAAAGGATGGGTCATTTTTAGAACAAAAGATCTTAAACTTCCTCTTGAACTCTTTGGAGAATGTGTGGAAGTCATTTGGTGCTGAGCAGAACCCTGCAACCCCAAAAACCTTCTAGAGCATGAAGGACAAACCAGAGCAGGTGTCCAGTCCTCAGCAGTTCTCACATCTCCAGTTCTTGGGGGACTATCAACAGCAGAAGTGCAGCCAGTTCTCCTGAGGTCTCCCCTCCCAGCACAGCAAGTTCTGGTGGCTACTGCCTGGGTTCTTAGGAGCCCCTCCTACTTCTTTCTGTTTTATTCAATGGAGTCTCTAACCACTTCCCAACACCATTCACCCTAGAACACCTTCAGGGCTTTCCCAGGCCCCACCATTACCTCTCTCTGGGAAACTTTGACTGGAAACTTGCCCCTGCCCCAGCCCCCATCTCTGGCTCAGAACCAGATCCAGACTCATATGCTCCCTCTCAATCTGACCAGTCTTTTCTGCCCCAGATGAGTACCTCTGAGGTATCTTGCCTACAATTTAAAATAAGGTACAATCATTCTTCCCAAATGACATTCAGCATTGGGAATAGAACAGGGAAAGGGCTTTATGATCTGTGACAAAAAGATCTCAGGAAGTCTTTTTTTTTTTAAATATATTTTATTGATTATGCTATTACAGTTGTCCGTCCCATTTCTCCCCCATCATTCCCCTCCACCCTACACACCCTCTCCCACCCACATTCCCCACTTTAGTTCATGTCCATGTGTCATAAGTTCTTTAGCTTCTACATTTCCCATAGTATTCTTGCCCTCCCCCTGTCTATTTTCTACTCACCATCTATGCTATTTATTCTCTGTACCTTTTCCCCCTCTCTCCTCCTCCCATGCCCCTGTTGCTAACCCTCCATATGATCTCCATTTCTGTGTTTCTGCTCCTGTTCTAGCTGTTTGCTTAGTTTGCTTTTGTTTTAGGTATGGTTCTTAATAGCTGTGAGTTTGCTGTCTTTTCACTGTCGTATTTGTATCTTCTTTTTCTTAGATAAGTCCCTTTAACATTTCATATAATAAGGGCTTGGTGGTGATGAACTCCTTGAACTTGACCTTATCTGAGAAGCACTTTATCTTCCCTTCCATTCTAAATGACAGCTTTGCTGGGTAGAGCAATCTTGGTTGTAGGTCCTTGACTTTCATCACTTGGAATACTTCTTTCCAGCCCCTTCTTGCCCGTAAGGTCTCTTTTGAGAAATCAGCTGACAGTCTGATGGGAACTCCTTTGTAGGTGACTGTCCCCTTATCCCTTGCTGCTTCTAGAATTCTCTCCTTCATTTTAATCTTGGCTAATGTAATTACGATGTGCCTTGGTGTGTTCCTCCTTGGGTCCAACTTCTTTGGGACTGTCTGAGCTTCCTGGACATCCTGGTAGTCTATTTCCTTTGCCAGATTGGGGAAGTTCTCCTTTATTATTTGTTCAAATAAGTTTTCCACTTGTTGCTCTTCTTCTTCCCCTTCTGGGACCCCTATAATTCGGATGTTGGGACATTTAACGATGTCCCGGAGATTCCTAAGCCTCTCCTCATTTTTTTGAATTCTTGTTTCTTCCTCGTTTTCTGTTTGGTTGTTAGTTTCTTCCCTCTGGTCCACTCCATTGATTTGAGTCCCAGTTTTCCTTCCATCTCTATCAGTTCCCCATGCATCTTCCTTCATTTCACGTATTGTAGCCTGCATTTTTTCATCTAATTTGTGAGCAAAATCAACCAATTCTGTGAGCATTTTGATGACCAGTGCTTTGAACTGTGCATCTGATAGGTTGGCTATCTCTTCACTGCTTAGAGGAATTGGCTCTGGGGCTCTGATTGGTTCTCCGGTTTGAGCCATTTTTGGTGTTTTTTGTTTTGTTTTGTTTTGGTTTTAGTCTGGTCGCGGCTATTACGTATGAGGGGTGGAGCCTTAGGTGTTCCTCAGGGCGGGGCAGCCCAGTCGCTGGGTTGTGATGCTGTGTGTGGGGGCGGGGTCTGAGAGGGAACAATGGCGCCTGCTCCGCTCTCTCCTGGATTCAGTCCCTTCCGCCACTTCCCCTCTGCCTGGTCCGTCTGCGTGCACGGATGTGGGACCACCTGGTCAGCCAGCCTCCTTGTGCGGCCTCACTGGGTCTGCACAGTTGTCCCCCTGTGCCCAGGGTCCACCAGCTGCTGCCTGTGGGCCCAGGGACCGCCAGCCACTGCCTGTGCACCGGGGAACTGCCAGCCGCTGCTGCCCGCGCTCCCGCACCTCCACCTTCTCCCGCCGCGACTCCGCCCCTCCTACCAGTCTGGATGAATGCTTGTTGGACTTCCGTACAGTTCAGTTTTCTATAACTTCTGGTTGTTTTCTTGTTTCTAAATATTTGTTGTCCTTAATTTTGGTTGTGAGAGGAGGCACAGTGTGTCTGCCTACGCCTCCATCTTGGCCGGAAGACCTCAGGAAGTCTTTAAATAATCACTCTTAACCTTCCCCAGCATAGTAGGGCCTCACATGACCACAGGTCAGTTTCCATTCCTCACAGGGACTTTATGAAACCTAATATCCAGGAGCAATATTTTCAAAAGAAGCTCATCACAGATGAACAGGGTGGCCTCTGCTTCAGAGTTCAGGCGTCTCTGGAACTGATGAAAGCTCAGGGCCAATTCCCCAGGGTCTATCAGACACAAGACAAGCAAGGGCCCTGGCAGCTCTCTCCATTTACAAGTAAAAGCAGCCAGGACTCACAGAAGATGGAGTCCAGGTACCATAGAAGGCCCCATAGCAAGGACCAACTAGGGAGGGAATTTAGCAGGGGTCTACCACAATATATAAGGAGGATCCCAAAAGTTCTCTCCAGAAGCTGAATCAGCTTCACGGTGAAACTTCTGAAAATGAACTCTAATAAGTCAGAAAGATACCTGAGGCCTTCAAAGAGTGACTCAGGAACCTGCTTACACAGAAGCCCAGAAAAGAAACATCTAGAAAAATGCTCAGGACCCCATTTGGGCAGGAAGTTAGAACAGATCAGCTAGGGTTTGATCCCATGAGTATGGGTTGTTCCAGACTTGCTGCCAACCATGCTTTTCTTAATGCCACACTCTCACAGGTTCCAAGAATCAAGCATCCTTGAAGGATTGGGAACATTACATAAACACCTTCTCTGAGCTTCTCCTTCCTTATTCTACTCACTTGACAGGTACTGGAAGCACATATGTTTACGTTTCAGGAGAGGCATGGGTGGGGCCAGCCCCTCTAGGCCTTTGAGCCCACAAATCTAAAGCTATGTGAAGCTCAGCACTGCCCCCTCCACAGTCCCCCTCCGCACTTTAGCTGTCTGTGTATCTGCAGTCCACTCAAAAGCCAAGTTCACCAAGGTCTTGGGGAAACCAGCTCAACCTCAGCTCTTTAAGGGAGAGAAAATGATAACAAAAGTCATTTTTCACCCCAGCAGGACCACTCCCTGCCACCTCACCTGTGTCTGAGGAAATCCTGAGGCCCTGGGAGGGACGACCTCTGGTTATAGCCACGGGCCCTTACAGGACACTGACCAGGCAGGAGGGCAGGCAGTTTTCTCAGCCCCTCACACAGACAGCCTCATGTGAAAACCTGGCATAATGGGACTGTCCTGGGGGTTGAGAAGGGAGCCTGGAGCCAAATCCAAGTTCAGGAATAGCCAAGAAGGAGCCAAGGGAGGGAAGAGGGTCTCAGGCTTCTGGAGATCCCTATGATATTGCAGCAATACTAGCAATGAATCTGGGGTCCCAATCTTAAAGGGCTGAAGAGGCCAAGGAGGCCATGGAAGCTGGAGACTCCTGCTTGAGAAGTCACTGTGGAACCCAGTGTGTTGGCCAGTCTCCCAAACCAATAATATGTATATGAGGAGTCTAGGTCTCTAGGGCTCAGGGAAATCTCCTCACCACTTATAGTCAGTGGACCAAGATTCTGAAGACCAATGCCTTCAAAGAGTCCTGGTAAGGTTGAGCTCCAAGGAAATGTAGAGTCACAGAACGAGCTTCAAGGCCAGGCCACTGGCTTGCCCCTTTATGACTGTCACTCAGACATCCTTCTTCAAGTCTGTGCCACTGACATGCTCCTATAAGACTATGCCACCAATGTGCTCTTCCAAGACTCTCACAATGATGTGCTCCTTGCTGCTCACACATCACAGCCCAGTTCCCAGAAGGAAAATACCAGTGGGGACATACCAGCTTCCCAAATGCCATATGGCCTCATATTAAGTGGACAGAGCTACCAGGGGCAGTAGGGGCTCAAAACTTAAGGACCCATTTAAGAGCAAACACAAGATATTTTTTCCCACTGATGGGAGGGAGAATATTAGAAGGCCCGACCCAGAAGAGCTTAAAGAAGGGTTGGCAGAACTCAGGGCCTCACAAGTCAGTGAAACAAGCAGCCCTGCCAGGTCAGGGAAAAAGGAAACACCCTTGGAAGTACACATCTCCAACTCCTGCCAGGAGAGGACAGGTTTTCCCAGAAATCCCCTTTGAAAAAATGATTTCCACAGTACCTTAACCTCAATAAAAGGGCAAAGGATCAGAAAACCCCTTCAAAAAGGAGAACTTGCCTTAGCCATTGCCCAGAGCCAGGAATCAGTCAAAAGCAAATCGGTTATGGATGATGCACCTGTTGAAGCTCAGGCACTCCCGAGAGCTGTTGGACAGAACCTGGTGAAGAAATTAAGACTTCCCCAAGGACTTTATGCCAAGGAGTACAATCACCACAAAAATTAATTCCAGGACCCAGTATGTGGGTATTCCTGTTACTTCAAATTTTCCCCCTGTTTACAGCAGAGAAGAGTGATAAAAGTTGTGGCCTATAGTCACCAAGTCACCCCCAAAGGCTACAACTGTTCTAATAATAGCAGGTCACCCAGGTCCAGGGATGGCAAGTGGGTCTTCCTACCCAGGGAACCAGAGTCTCCAGGCAGACCCTTCCCACATGGGCAAAGGGTGGCAGAGGTTCAGGCCACCTACATTATTATCCAATGTGCTGTCTTCAAAATTGACTCTCCTCTGATCTAACAGGATGTACCTTTCATGCCTTTCCTGGTAGGAAAACTTTTTTAAAGAAAAACTTTGGTTCAGATCCTCCATATCCTAATGGCTTCCTCCTACCATGAATTTAATTGTTTCACAAAATACATGTTGTTGTTTTTTTCTCATGAGAGCTCATGGCCCCTGTCTGTACCCTGAGGGAAGAAGAGGGGATAGGGGTTTCCTTTTCCTGAGTGTCTGCTTTGGCTTCCAGAAAGAACAGGGCCATGGTAGCAAGTTTACTGCAGTGAGGGACACTTACCCTCACTCTCATTCCCATAATGCACCTTGTTTCCATAATCATTACTACAAAAACAAATAAAAGCATTCAGGTGTTGTCAAGATGAGCAAAGTATACGATCTGGCTTAGCCTACCTTTTTTTGCTTTCTCTCTACATTGAAATTTTGGACTGTAGAGGAGGGGTTTGCAGAGGCTGCAAGACCCCCAGTCTTTAAAAAGCATCACAGAGTGGGGAAGGGATTTGGGGGACAGGGCTGGTTCTGAGTCCAGAGGTGGGAGAGATCTTTCCCTGGATTTCTTGGTGGGAATAGGTAATCCCTGCCCTGGGAGCCTTTCTCTTATTCCTGAAGCAGGGATAGATATGGCCTGACTAACACCTGCTGCACCTCCACGGTTTTGGATGGCAGGGCCAGGCTACTTAATTTAATTGTATTATAGAGCAGGGTGTGGATGGTGTGGGGTAGGGACAATGGTGGGGGCTGTAGGTGGACTGGGACATGGGGCAGGGCAGAATAAGGGTGGGGGAAACCTTCCAGCTGGGCCTGTTCCTCCAGGTCCAATTCCTTCATCCTCTCCACTCCCATCCCGTCCTCCTCTCTCCATCCTTGAGGTCTCAGCCCCACGTATTTCCCAAACAAGGCGCTGAGTAGACAAGGTGACCTGAGATGTAGGAGACTGCACCCAACATCATAAAATTATGTTTATATTACATGGAGAAGCTCTATTTCTAGAGACCCGACCTAAATAAATAGAGATTTACAGACATAGATGTACCCTTCAGCATGATCATAGGAGCAAAAAGTCAGAAATGGCCCATGTTTCACAGCAAGGGCTTCAGACATTCAGATGTGGGGACACAGAACATGCCAAGGATCCTGACTGGCACTGTTTACCCTTAGGGAAATGAGGTTTCTGAAGGGTACGCAGTTGAGAATCCTCCTTGCTTGAGACACAGAAATGTACACACACACACACACACACACACATGACTACACACAGGTACATATCAGTGGCTGCAGATCACAGGTCCGCATGTGCACGGGTGGATCTTATGTACACACACAGGGAAAGTGTACTGGAATGGTGAGCATCCCTGTCCGGGTTCTCCTTTTTGAAAGCACTTTGTTCTTTGCTTGATTCTGAATTTCATAACTGAGCTGGGAAGCCTGGCCCTGCCTTCAGGATGCAGGAGGGTGCAGATCTTGACATGCTGGCCTGCTTCCAAGAGTGGAGCCCCTTCCTCTCACTAAGAAGTCAGGTGTAGGGAGGCTGAGCCAGTCTCAGAGTTACTGTGAACATGCTTTATTCAGGTAAAGTTTTCAGTTGCAAGAGCAGGGCCCACTTTTGCTTCCACCTTGCAAGAAGCGTCATGGAAGGTGCAAAAAGGTCAAAACCTTAGGATTGGGGTTCCAGGACAGGCCACTATGTCCAAACTGCACCTCAGGATATTCCAGCAGTTCCCCTTGTCCAGGCCCTGTGCCAGCCCCCAGCCCACATACCCAGCAAACTCAGCTTCTGTGAGGGGGGCTCTGCTAAGTGTGGGTGAGGGAGAGAGCCCTCATCTCCTTCAAAGTCAGGTCAGATGAAGTTCACTTGGACTGAGGCTGTCAGGTGAGGCCATAGTCAGTAACGTTTATCTACCCAGAAATGGACCCCACTTTCAGCAGATAACATAAGTCCTGGAGGTGGGGACTCAACAGTCTCTCCTGGAAGAAGATATAGAAGCCCTTGATGAAGGGAGAGAAGGAGAGAGGGAAAAGGAGGGCATTATTTGAATGTGAGTTTTCTAAATGATTTTAAGATAAACCACACACTTAAAGAAGGTGTTTTCAAAACACATAACTGATAAAGAACTAATATCCAAACATGTATTTTAAGAAAAATTTCTTAAACCTAACCAGTAAGAAAACAACGCAACTGAAAACAGGGCATAAACTCTGGACAGGCTCTTCACCACACAAAATACACAGGTGGTGGGGGATCCAAGACGGCAGCAGAGTAGGAAGAAGTTATATTCACCTCCTCCTGGGACCAAAATGAAATTACAGTTAAATTATAGAATAATCAGCCTGAATAACCAACTGAAGACTATTGGAACAATAGTCTTATAACCAAAAATTACAGAAGAAGCCCCATCCAGTCTGGTAGCAAGGACAGAGATGCTAAAAGAACTGGCCTCAAACCCATGTGTAAAGAATCTACAGGAAAAGATCATCTAGAAAGGTTCCCTCTGATGAGTGAGGAATCTCAACCTCATGCTGGGCTCCCCAGTCCAGAGCACCAGAGATAGGAAGAAGTGCCCACATACCATCTGGCTATGAAAATCATTGGGGATTTTATCCAATGGAGAGTTGGGATTCTGGTAGAAACCCAGGTGTCCTCTTAAAGTGCCAGTGCCCAAAATGTTGTTCACAGTCAATTATTCCAGGTTCTGGTGGAAGGATGGCAGCTCAGAGCTGACTGGGGGCATACAAGGAGAGAGCTGGAAAGACAGCTTCCAAGATGCCTGTTCTGGGTCCATCTCACACACTGCCCACAGGCTCCATAATTCCTAGGATTCAGCCTGGGGGTATGCACTAGTCCCACCCTCCTGACTCCAGTTGGCCCTGTCAGGCTCAAGTCCTTGAGAAGGTTCTGCTGGTGCAACCATAATGGGCCCTGGTGCAAACTTTCTTGGAGGGCTCCTAAGGAGGTCCAGGCAGACTCAGGTGGTGTCAGAGATGCACAGGGAAAGACTGAGTTGTGTGACTCTAGGGTGTGGCCCATTTTAACTTGAATGCTTGACCAGCGCTGCTTCACCATGAGCAATCCATTAGACCCACTCTCCCAACTTCTTGTCATCCCACCCTGCCAAACCCAAGCCCTGTGGAGGAGTCCGCTGATTGCATCCAGCCTGGGCTTTCAAAGAGGTTTGGACAGACTTAGCATGGCAGAGATGCAGAGGGAAAGACTGAGTTGTGTGGCTCTAGTGTGAGAGTCATTTTTCCCTCACATCCCTGACTTGCACCACAGTTCCTGCACATAGCCAAATCTTAATTTGGTTCAGCATGATGAACTCTGCTGGCCTGAACCTGACAACTTCCTGAGACCTTGCTTCACCATAAAAGTCCTCAGGCCCCAAGGAGAGGCAGTTGGTTTTGCTGAGATTTTTGCTGAGTGGTCTCAAGTCCAACACTTGTGCCAAGTTTGGATCTGTGAACTAATGAACACCACTTGCCCCTACCTGGGGACTTAGTGAGAACTTACTCATGTGATTCATGTGGTGCAAGAGGCTCTTTTAGTGACTGAGCTTAAGAGGCAGCTGGAAACAAAGGCAGATCTCAAGGTGCCTTGAGACTTTTGTTTGGTACTGGTGGAAGCTGGCCCTAGTATGCAGGTTGGTCCGTTTCACGTGGACTTGGGCTCCACAGAGGCTGCCACAAACTGTGGGCCACTTTGTAGCTCCCAAAAAGTAACCCAGGGCAGGTCAAGACAGCATCTGACATTGACCTGCACCAGAGTCCCTCCAAGAGACCCCAGATAAACACAATATATGCTGGACTTTAGATTACATCAGAGCATTACCCAATTAACTCTATAAGCTGCATACTCAAATGGACATTACGCAGTCACCAGACCCTGCTGAGTCAAATTCTGCTTTGTGAGTTGAGTTCCCATACAAAAACTCATACACTGTGGTGAAGATTGATCTTCAAAGTCAGCCAGCCTGAAAGTCAGTCCTACCCATGGATGGGCCAACAGCAATCAAGATTCAACTACAACAAAAGAGCTCACCTAACCCACACAAAGGACATTCTTGGAGCACCTAGACCAGGGGTGTCAAACTCATTTTCATGGGGGGGGGGGGGGCACAACAGCCTCACGGTTGCCTTCAAAGGGCTGAATGTAATTTTAGGACTGTATAAATGTAACTACTCCTTAACTAAAGGGCAAGGAGCTTGGCACTGCCACCAGGTAGAAACAAGGTGCTTGGCTGGATAAAATAAGGTGGAGGGCTGGATTCAGCCCATGGGCCTTGTGTTTGCCACCTGTGACCTAGACTGAGCCCCATAGGGCACCTACTACATAAGGTCAACTTGCCAAAATTCTGGTACATAGAAGATCTACCTAATACAGAAAAACAAATACAAAGAGACCGCCAAAATGAGGAGAGAAGAAAAGCCCCAAATGAAAGAACAGGATAAATTCCCAGAAAAAGTACTAAATAAAATGGAGGCAAGCAATCTTCCAGATATAGAACTTAAATCAACAGTTATAAGGGTGCTCAAGAATATTAGGTGAAGAATGGATGAACTCAGTGAGAACTTATACAAAGAAAATGTAAGCATAAAAAAGAACATAGAAACCATCAGAAAGAGCCAGTCAGCAATGAAGAATACAATATGTGAAACAAAATCCCAGGAAGTCTGCTAGTGATGGAGATGGGTAAATGAGCCATTGTGTTCGAGAATTGTTGATCAATAGTAAAAGGAATACTGGGAAAATTGTTGCTGGACTGCAACTATATCCAATTAATTTTTTTTTCTAAACCTCTTATATACCCTTTCTTCTCCTTATAAAAATGTTGGCTTGAAATGAGATGTTAAGACAGGTTTTGGAGGTATGTAACCCGTCTTCTTCTCAGATTGCTGAAACCTGAATAAAGCACCCATAAAGATTCAATCCTTGCCTCTACTTGTTGGGTCTGGTAGTAACAGGCAGCACAAACGCCACTTTTTCCAGTTTCATACTCTGTCAACTCTGGTTAGATACCTTCAGAAGTCTCTGGTAAGTCTGGGAATTTGTTGGAGAGTTCCATTGGCTGCCTGGATGGGGGGTCCCAGGGTATAGATTTGGTGACTCCCTAGCAGCTGCCAAGTGATTTCACTTGGGCACTTTCCTTCTCTGATTCTCGGCACTCCCTGTTGCCTTTACTTTCAATTGAATCACTGTGCTTTCTTGCTCAGCATTGTAGTCTTGGGTTAATTATGGTGCCTTCTGGTTTACAGAACTCTTTCTGGTAGAATTTTACTACAGAGCTCTGTTTGGTACAAAGGTGCCTTCTGGTTTACAGAGGTCTGTCTGGTAGAATTACATTACAGAGCTCTGTTTGGCAAAAAGGTGCCTTCTGGTTTGTATGATATTACAGAGCTCTCTCTGTGGTCACTAGACCTCTAGCTGGCCTATAACTGGAGTTTAGGCCAGTTTATGGATGCGCTGAAAGCCATTTTTTTAACCATTAGGATGTGCTATGGGAAATACAATTTTTCTCTTCTGGGAAGGGCTTTGTTCTCAAAACTCTGTGCTCAAATCACTCTCTCCAAAAAAACAACAGTTCTCTACCTAGAGGTTCCTCCAGAGCATACCCAGCAGTTTCTGATGAAACCTTGGGAAGGACGAAGCAACACTTGCCAGTAGAAATTGAGAATCAGGTAACCCTCATTGTGTGGGTTGCTGGAAGGCCAGAGAAGGCTAAGTGAGCCGTTAAAGTTGACTTTAAACCAGGGGTGGGGACTCCCAATAAAAGGCAATATCCCCTGTGAAAGGAAGTCCTGGAAATAATATGCCCAATAATTCAGAAGTTTTAGGAATATAGACTCATTTGTCCCTGAAGCTCCCTGTACAATACAAGGGACATAAATGACATTGTACATAATAGTATACCTGGGGCTGGCCTATGGTATTCAGTATTGGACTTAAAAGATGTTTTTGTTTTTTGGGTTTTTTTGGGGTTTTTTTTTGTTTGTTTGTTTTTTTTTTTTTTTTGTATTCTGGGTGATCAATACTCTCAACCATTGTTTGCTTTTGAATGGTAGGACCTGGAATCTTGGGTCAAGACTCAGTACTGCCTGACAGTCTAACATAAAGGGTTCAAGAACTCCCCCGTGGTTTTTGGGAGGACCCTGAGTCAGGACTTTAAAAGATCTAAAACTAGGAAGAGAAACTCTGTTATAATATGTAGATGAATCATTTAACTAGTATAATAGCTACCTTGAGCCATTTGGCATCTGTGGCTACAAAATATTAGCACAGAAGTCCCAGATTTACCAACAAGCAGTAAGGTTTCTTGGATTCCTGCTTAAAACTAGCAGAAAGAGTCTTAATGTTCCTGTCAGAGAAACTAGATCACAGTGTCCAAAGGTAGCCAGCCTGCTTGAGAGCTGTGGCAGCCACCTGTGAGCTTTTACAGGAAGCTGAAAAGTCTTCTCTGGGACAGTCTGTAATCATTTATGCACCCCATCAAGGGTTGAGCTTGCTGGAGCAAAAAGGAAATTTGTGATTCACTGCTGGAAGAATGGGCATGTATCAAGCAATTCTTCTCGACAATTTCAAGGTCTCCCTCAAAAGTGAAAGTTAAATGCTGCCTCCCTTCTCTCAGAGCCTGACTCAGCCACACTGATACATGGCTGTGCTGAAATAATTGATGAAGTTTATTCTTGCACAACTGATTTACAGAACCATCCTCTATAGAGGCAGACTGGATTCTATCCGCAGATGGAAGCAGCTATATGGACAAAAAAAACAGAAAGTCTAGGTATGCTGTCGTGACTCTTAAAGGAATAGTAGAGGCCAGGGACATACCACTGGGAACCTCTGCTCAGAAAGCTGAACCAATTGCATTCACAAGAGCATTGAAATTTTTGCATGAAAAGAGAGTGAATGTGTATGCTGACTCAAGGTACACTTTCTTAATTTTGTGTGCACATGGTTCCCTCTTGAAGGAAAGAGGACTATTAACTTAAAACTATTAGAAGCTATCCAAGTAACTTTACATGTGGCAGTTATACACTGCCCCAGGCATCAAAAAGAGGGCACTGAAGTGGCTAAAGAAAACAATCTGGTCGATCAAGCAGTGAAAGAGACTGCTAAAGGAACATTTATAATGCCTTTAGTACCTGTTCTTGACATGTCACAATTTGACTCTGTATATTTGACTTCAGAATGAATTTAGTTTCAACTTTTCTTTATATTAACATGAAGGTACAATTGGTATAAAAAGCAAATACTACACAGTAGGATCAAATGCTGTTTGAGAAAAAGTCAAGAGCTGTATTTTATCTTAACCATGCAATGGGAATTTATTTTGGCATCATCATCCATTCATCATTGTCATGCCATTCCTATCCATTTGTACAGTGAGGTATGAGGCACTCCGATGAGAAGGCATAGAAACAAGTACAAGGTGATTCATAGTTCAAGCGTAGTATTTGATACCATTTCATTCCTTTGGCCTGAGTTCCAGTTTTTTCCTTCTAAGCAATGAAACATTACTTTCCTTTTCTGTAAATCAGATATAGCGTGAATTAAATGATTATGTACGTAAAATACTCAGCAGATTGCCAGTACCCAGTAGCTAAAAATATTTCACCATCTAGTATGTACTTCTATTACTCCTAGTAATAGCAATATGATTTATTTTTATAAATAATATGGCAGTTAATGAGAAAGAGGAAAGTTGAGACAATCTCTAACCTCTATTGATGAAAAGGTAACAAATAGTATTAAATATGAAGGGAAATAGGCCTTCCCAAAATAAAAATATTAATTAGAAAGTAAACTTTAAAAGCAGAGTAAAGGATTAAACTAGGCAAAAAGAATTAGTAATTTTTTTGCTAAGAGGTAAAAATGTCAAAGTAGCCACATAGTGTCAAGCAGTCTTACTTTAGAAATCCCTCAGATTAATCTCCAAAATATATAAAGAACTTACAAGACTCTACTCTAAGAAGACAAGCAACCCAATTAAAAAATGGGCAAAGGATTTGAACAGACACTTCTCCAAGGAGGACATACAGAGGATCCAGAGACACATGAAAAGATGCTCGATATAGCTAGCTATCAGAGAGATGCAAATTAAAACTACAATGAGATACCACTTGACACAAGTCAGAATGGCCTTCATAAACAAAGCAACAAACAGCAAGTGCTGGAGAGGTTGTGGAGAAAAGGGGACCCTAGTGCACTGTTGGTGGGATTGCAGATTGGTACAACCACTATGGAAAACAGTATGGAATTTTCTAAGAAAACTAAAAATGGACATACCTTTTGACCTAGCAATTCCACTGCTTGGATTACATCCTAAGAACCCTGAAACACCAATCCAAAAGAACCTATGCACCGCTATGTTCATAGCAGCACAATTTACAACAGCCAAGTGCTGGAAGCAACCTAGGTGTCCATCAGTTAATGAATGGATCAAAAAACTGTGGTACATTTATACAATGGAATTCTATGCAGCAGAAAGAAAGAAGGAGCTCCTACCCTTTGCGACAGCACGGACGGAACTGGAGAGCATCATGCTAAGCGAAATAAGCCAGGCAGTGAAAGACAAATACCATGTAATCTCACCTTTAACAGAAACCTAATCAACAAAACAAAAAAACAAGCATAATATAAACAAAGACACTGAAATTGAGTGACAGTGACCAGAGGGGAGAGGGGAGAAAATTTCAGGGGAAAAGGGGAAGGGTTTAGAGCAACAAGTATAAAGGACACATGGACAAAAACTATGGGGGGTGGAAATGGGAGGAAGGTGGGGAGGGCTGGGGCAGTGGTCTGGGGGCGGGGTAAAAGACAGAAAACTGCAATATCAACAATTAAAAAATACTGATTAAAAAATAATAAAAATTTTTAAAAAATAAAATAAAAAAACATTTAAACAAATGTTATTGTAGTTACCCATGAAGGCCAGCATTAAAATGTTTTGAGGAATGGCTCTTCAAAGAGAAAATAACTGACTGTTTAATATCTTTGGGCCATTTCAGTGATGTAAAATTTTATTATAACTTGGGCCATTATGTATTCAAAATGAAACAAAATAAAAACAAGAATAACAACAAAATTTTCCAAAGTTGCAATAAAAATCATAGCTTGGAAAAAATAAAAAATAATAAAAAAGAAAGAAGAAAAAAGAAATCCCTCAGAATACAAATTCTAGCACCAGTTAATTAAAAGAACCTGAACTATCTCAAACATTAAACATTAAACCAGCAAACATTAAATCAGCCCTCTTGTAATGGGAGGACACCCCCTCACAGAAATGAGGGAGGGGTTCAAGCTGTGCATGTGTGACTGGAGACTATTCCTGCTTGCTAAACATGACAGCTGGAAGAGGGGCAAAGGCAAATATGACTGACATTGGCCCACATTGTTTGGAAGGCAGGACACTTCCACTGGCTTTTGGCACACATGGGATTGTGGGAGAGGACTTGGGAAATGGAGCACCTCAGGAAGCAAGAAGTCAGTGGGTTCTCTCCCCTTTCCCAAGTTGGGGGCATGTCAATAGTCACTGTGAAGCTTGCTAACTGTGGCCAGGGTAAGCCTGTGAGCAGTGGGGTTGGGTAGACTCTGAAAGATGGCTGAAACTGGACATCTTGAGACCAGCTAAACCACCTACATTTACGATACTTTGGGATGGGAAAAGAGGTTCCTGGCACAACCTGGAACTAAGCTGGCAGAGGATAACAGGATTTCTCTTCGGTTGTCTTAAAGGAAATGGGCTTTGAGGAAGAAGCTTTCCATTATTTCCAAAGACCTTGGTGATAATAGCACTGGGAACATATTTTTGTTCTTACACTTTTCATTTTTGAACCTATGAAGTTAGTCGTGGTAGTGATATGATTTTTGACGTCATACTCTGATTTTTTCTTTCCCCTTACTTTTGTTCTCTAGATATTTTAAGCAGAAACTTTCATTAAATAAAAGATTCCTTTCTTTTTCACTGAACTCTGGAGATTTGCCTGGTAGGCAGTGAGGGGTAGGACTCCTGCCACCCACCACCCTCACTGGTTGGGTTCGGTAACATTCTTTCATTCATTTAGTTTTTGTTTGAAGCAACAAATATCTATAATTTTCAAGCATTTTGTTGTTAATTGGAGATACAATCTGAGAAATACATGTCTTATTTCATGGAAGTGTAATACAAGCAATTAAACATATACAAAATATTGCAAAATATGACAAGTAGAAACATAAGTACCTAGGATGGGGAGACAAGAGACTAATGAGTGAGGGGCTAGAGACTGAGGGATCATGAAAGATGATCAAAGAATTCTCCCTAAAAAAATGTTTTTAAACTCAGATCTCAATCTACCACATACAATTAAAAAATACTGATTAAAAATAAAATTTAAAAAAAGGGAAAAAAAGAAAAAAAAAGAAATAAAATATGTTCAAATTGGAAAGGGAGAAGTAAAACTCATTATTTGCAGGTGACATGACACTATACATACAGAACCCTAAGTATTCCACAAAAATACTACTAGAACAATAAATGAAATTCAGTAAAGTAGAAGATACAAAATTAATTTAAAAAAAAAGAATGAACAGATTAACCCCTTATCAGATGTACTGACAAATATGTTCTACCATTCCATGAGTTGTCTTTTTGTTTTGTTGATGTTTTCCTTAGCTGTGCAAAACTTTTTTTAATCTGATGTAGTCCCATTTGTTTATTTTTCTTTTTGTTTCCCTTGCTTGGGGAGATATATCAGATAAAACATTGTTGTGATCAATGCCTGAGATTTTACTGCCTATGTTTTGTTATAGAATTGTTATGGTTTTAGGTCTAATATTTAAGTCTTTACTCCATTCTGGATTTATTCTTGTGTGTGGTGGAAGAAGGTAGTTTAGTTTCATTTTTCTGCACATATCTGTCCAATTTTCCCACCATTTATTGAATAAACTATCTTCAGCCTATTGCATGTGCTTGCTTCATCTGTAGAATATTAATTGACTATAAAGAGGTGGGTTTATTTCTGGACTCTCTGTTCTGTTCCATTGATCAATGTCTGTTTTTATGCCAGTACCATGCAGTTTTGATTACTATGGCCTTATAACATAGTTTGATATTAGGTCACATAATTCATCCAACTTTGTTGTTGTCTCTCAGGATCACCATTTCTATGTGGGGCCTTTTGTGTTTCTTTAGAAATTTCATATTTATAAAGAACTTAAAAACTCAACACCCAAAAAACAAACAATCCAATTAAGAATAGGCAAAGGACCTGAATAGAGACTTTTCCAAAGAGGGGATATAGAAGGCCAATAGACACATAAAAAATGCTCAATACCACTAGCCATGAGAGCAATGCAAATTAAAGCCACATTGAGACATCACCTCACATCTGTCAGAATGGCTATCATTAATAAATCAGCAAACAACAAGTGCTGGCAAGAATGTGGAGGAAAGGAAACCCTTTTGCACTGTTGGTGGAAATGTAGACTGGAGAAGCCACTGTGGAAAGCAGGATGGAGATACCTCAAAAAATTAAAAACAGACCTGCCTTTTGAGTTAGCAATCCCACTTCTGAGAATACATCTGAAGAAACCCCAAACACTAATTTGAAAGAACATAAGCACCCCATGTTCATCACAGCATTATTTACAATCACCAAGATATGGAAGCAGCCCAAGTGTCTATCAGTAGATGAGTGGATGAAAACAACTGTGGGACATGTACTGTATTTTTTGGACTATAAGGTGCACTTCCCCTCAAAATTTAGGAGGAAAAGAGCTGTGTGTCTTATAGTCTAAGTGTAGCTTACCTGGCTTGCTGTGGGTAGCAGCTATATTATTTATGTTATTAAATATTTTACCACATTTTTCTTCAATTTTGTTTCCTATTTTCCTCCTAGGAAAACCTAGGTGTGTCTTATGGTCCAAAAAATTCAGTGCGCAATGGAATACTACTTGGCCATAAAAAAGAAGAAAAATTTACCATTTGCAATAGCATGGATGGACCTGGAGAACATCATGCTAAGTGAAATAAGCCAGTCAAAGAAAGACAAATATCATATGATTTCACTTATATGTGGAATCTACTGAACAAGTTGAACTATCAAAAGAGAGACAGATTCATAGATAGAGAGCAGGATGACAGCGATTAGGTGGGTCGAGGTTAGGGAGTGGAGTGATGGAGCAAAGAGGAAAAAGGACTCATGGACATGGACAACAGTGTGGTAGTGGCAGGGAGGAGAAGGATATAACAGGGTTAAATGCCAATAGAAAAACTACAATAAAAAAAGAATGAGCAGAGCAGTCCATTCCTGATCAAGATCTGCAGGCTGGAAAGGGCAAGGAACAAAAGAAATCCATAATGGTAGAAGCATAATAAGAGGGAAGGAAAATGGTCATGAGATGTGGTTGGAGAGGTAAGCAAGAGACAGAATATACAGAGCCATAGAGGTCATATTATATAATTTAGATTTTATTTTGAAAGTAAAGGAAAGCTATGAAATAATATATGTGCTGTATGGTAGTGGTATTTATAATCTGATTAAATTTTGGGGTTAAAATCACTTTACTTGCTAATAGAGTGAACAGAATCAGTGCAGTAGGTGAAACATTGAGACCATTTAGAAGGTACCTGAACTAGTTTAGATAACAGATGGTTCTTTAAACCAAAATAGAAAATTGGAGATCAATGTAAGTAGACAGATTCAAGACATATACTAAAGATAGATTCCAATAAAATTTGCTGTTAAGTTATATTGGGGGTGGTAGGAAAAAAGAATAATCATGGATGTGCCCTAAAATTTTCATTTGATTAATTGTATAAATTGTGGTGATATCCACTGAAAAAGAAAAGGCTGGGATCAAGAGTTTTGAGAGATAAAAATCGCTCTGTTTTGGACTCATAAAATTTTAAGTGCTTGTTAATTAAGACATCAAATTAAAAGCTAGATATATGAGTCTGGGTCTTGGGAAAGCTCTGGGTTAGATGTACATCATTGAGCTTCATCACTGTATAGACAATATTTAAAGCCATGTCAATGTATTAAATCTCCTCCTGAACTAGAACAGAGAGGAAAGAGGAACCAAAACTAAAGCCTCAAAAAAGCCAATCTTTAGAGGATGTGTAGAGGAAGAACAGCCATCCAAGGAGAGATGGGAGTGGTCAGTGCAGGCAATAAACTAGAAAACAGTGGCATCCATTCATTTCATGACTAAGAATCTTCCCTTAGACTGTCCCAGCTTTTTTCTGTAACTTAAAATATCAAGTCCATTATTTCCTTTCCTCACAATCCCAGGACAGATTTAGTCTGTTTTGATGCAAAAAGCATGAATTTTAATTGACTTTTAAGACTTCATTAGCAAAAGGCACTTAGGTACTAGGACTACTCTTTACTAGGGCTGTCCTTTAGCACTCTGTTTAAGTTCTCTGAAGTCTAATTTTTCATCTAAAAATAAAGAAAAAATGGTTGTTTGGGAGGGTAAAATAGACATATGAAAATCACTAAAGCCAGTGCTTGGAATATGGTAAGCACTCAGTAATTAATGTAGCTATTTGAATTTGTATTATTTTGTAAAACCTCTCTTCTACACTACTGACCATAACTAATCCAAAGCTGAGTACTGTTACAGAAAAAAAGACTAAGATGATGACAAAATAACATAATTTATTAAAATACAAGATCAAGAAGTTCGAATGAGAGAGGTATTCATAAAGGTCTTGTGAAAGATAGGGAGGGACAATTACTTAGGGCTCATATGTAAAGCTATAAAATGCTTCCAAAACAAAACAAAGCAAGAAACAGGAACTAAAAGGAGGAGGAGGAAAAAGAAGACAAATGGGAAAAGTACATCAACTTTGCAGGGAAAATAGAACTGTGTCTCAAAAACGTGGTAAAAACAAAACTTTTCTCCAATTTCTTCTGCAAGAAAAAACAAGTAAGAATTTAAAAAATCTATAAAAATTCTACCTTTGAATCTCATACAATGTTTTTGAAAGGTGTGATATAAAAGAATGGCAACATAATTATAGAGACACTGAAGAAAGATGGTACTCAAGTAATGTGATTATTACTGGCATAAATGAATTTATCACAGAATTTTAGGTCTTAAAAGAAGATATTAGAAACTTCTATCAATGTAATTATATATATATTTTAAAAGATGACTCAATGACACAGGCCTATTGATTATTTTGTTTAAGAAATAGCAGGGCAGGACTTCAGAAATTGAGTGTTTAACACTATTGAATTCAGTCCATAAAATATTTGTGGAGGTTTTATTGTAAAAACAAATGGTTATATTCATAAGAATGATACATGGTACCCAAATCTTGCAGGAAAATGAAAATGGTTAACTGCCTAGTCTCTTCCATAGAATTAGCAGAACTCACTAACAGAGTAAGATGGTACATTACCTAAGTAATGCTACATTGGGAAAATGCTTTTGACTAGAGACAACATCCATATTTTCAGTGATGATATACATATGGCATAGCCATTCAAGTGTGTGATATATGAGAAAAACATATAAGCAATCTGATTAGTAATGAAATAAAATGGTGGAATTAATAGGAAATAAATATCACTGTGCCTGTGGAGATTCAAATGCATGGATGTAAGCTTCCAGTGTCCACACTGGCCATAGATGGAGTATGTAACTTTCCATATTGCCTTGTCCTTAAAAGATTATGGAATGCCACTGCTAAAGACACTAAAACACTAAAATCCATGGGAGATACTTGCATTGTAGAAACTGTAATCTCAAGTGCTTATCCGAAGCAGATATGAGAAACATTGAAGTGTTGCCACCCTTCGTTAATGCAGTGTAGGAAACTGTTGAAATTTGTGCCATGAGTGGGTGACGGGATCAAGAGATGCAAAGAACGCACTGTGAGGACTCACAGGACAGGTGCATCACAAGAAACCAAGAAAATATTCATGAGAGAGGGGATATTAGAAATGAACCGAAGGAAGGACAGACTTGGCAATTTTTCAGTTTGCGTGTATCAAAGATTCTTAAAGTTGTACATATTAATAGGTACTGCAAAACTACCAGGTGAAATTAAAATTTGATTTGGTCATAAAACCATAGATGCTTTCTCTCTGTCAATATTTTAAGAGGCTAGCATTTAGTAAATTTGCTCTTGAGCTTTGCATCCCGAAATTTGGTCTGTAATCCAAAGCATTTGTATCTTGTGCACTTGTTAGAAATTCAGAATCTTAGGCCTAACCCAAAGCACACAAAATTATTAATCTTTCAAAAGCTCTGATCTAGTTGGAGTCAGGAAACTTTTACTGAAGATTCAGATAGTAAATATTTGTGGCTTTGTGGGCCATACAGTCTCTGTCACTACCACTCAACTCTGAAATTTTAGAGTGAAGGTAGCCACAGACAATATGTCGATGAAGGGGATTAGCTACATTCGAATAAAACTTTATTAATAGAACCACGTGGAAGCACAAATTTGGCCCTAGGTGGTTTCCCAAATGCTCAACTAGAGCATAGGGTAAAAGGAATGTAACCAATATCTTAGTTTAATGTTGCAGCAATAAGAATGAAAAGATGTTAGAAATGGGACACCAGCTTGAAGAGCATTGTAGTAATGTGAAGGGTAAGTATCACAGGCCTGAATTAGAGAGATGGTAGTGAAATCGTAAAGGTGTGAATATGGAAGAAATCCAATAGCTCAAAGAATCTGATTTGATGTAGGGTTACTTCAAAATTATTGCACACAAGTCAAATTTCTTTTATAGCAGCCAGGAAAATAGGAATCCCATTGCTGAGGGCAGAATTGTCAGAAGAAAATGCTGGTACTGCAGGGAGGAAATGGCATTTTGTATGTTGAATATAATTCGCTGATATTACATTTAAGGAAAGATGTTTGGGAGGCAATTTGAAAGTTGGGTCAAGGGGCATATGTCAAATAAAGTTGAAAATTATCCAAATAAAAAAGAAAATGCCTACTGAATCAGATGAAATCTACAGAAGAGTTGGAGGGAGAGAGAAGCAAAAGAGACAAAGAAGGAGACATTTAGGAGATGACAGAAAAGGCAGAAAAGTAGAAGTTCGGCAGTACACAAGTGAACAGAAAAGCTAAATTCAAAGAAAAAGGAAAATGAATATCACAGATAGTCTGATATCCTGAGGCTCTTACATACATTTACTGAAAAACAAGTGCTGTCAGCATTTTCCTATTTGTAGCTACAGGAGTAAATATTCTAACATGACAAACCAAGGTCTGCCAAAAAAAGGCCAGACAGCATGGTTTTGTATTTCTGGAAAAACCAAATCTATCTCTCACTGGTCACAGCATGGCCAGACAGCATGGTTTTGTATTTCTGGAAAAACCAAATCTATACCTCACTGGTCACAATGCACTAAGTGACCTTAAAAAAAAAAAAAAAAAAAAAAAAAAAAAAACCCTCATGATTAACTGTCTTATTTCCTTGCATCTTATAACACAGTTCAGAATATTCACAGGGGGAAAGCTGAACGAGAGCCAGAGATGGTCTGATAGGTGATGGCTGGACCAGTCTAGACTAATTTATAAACACTGCTGAATATACCTCTATGAATACCTCCAATCTCTAGGACCAACAGGTTTTACATTCTTCAAGAGGTTCTCAGAATTAAGAATAAAGATGATCTTTGTTGTCTTCTCTGTATTGAATTTTCATACTGAAAATGTGCATTTTAGTCAGGTGAATTAACAGCATCAATTTCTAAATTACAGCTAAGTTTTTTCCACTAAATACTTTTATATTTTTCTTAGCAACATAACAGATTGTACATATCAACTAGTAAGTTGTGGCTAATCAATACTAAGTTACTAAGGTTAGAACATGAGCTTTTTGCTTGGGATTTCCCGTTGGCTATTGAAAATAACTGAAGTCTCCTTTCCTTTATTTTTTGCATACAGATATAACATCATTTTTTAGTTGGCAATTGTATTCTAGTTTTAGTACAAAAGAGTATAGGAATGATAGTAATAATAGCTAACATTAATTAAGATCCTGTGTGGCAGGGGCTCTTAGAAAAGCTCTGCATGTATTAACTCATATAATAACTCAAACTTATTACCTCTTTACGCATTTTTGCACACAGCAATTATCTAGAAGATATCTTAAAAAGCATTACATCCCTGACTGCCTTGATTTTTCCCCTTCCTATGTAGTGTGGCACTGTTCAGTCGATTCAGCCCAAGTGGTTTGCAGTCACAGACATGGCATCTGCTCAACAAGTATGGCCAGTAAGAAAATGTTTTGCATATATGTTAATTAATGCAAACCCATGGAGCACACATGGAATTGGCCAGATCATTTTAAGAAGTAACCAGCTCATTTTCTCAGTCTGACTTGATTCAGGGGCAATACCTACACCTTTTAGGGGTATGGAAAGATCGCCAAGTGAGTGAAAGCAAATGCAAAGAATTTAGTTTCATTCTTACCTGTGCTCTGTTAACTGTGTTAGTACTGATATGCTTGAGAAATCTCAAAAATGGAAAGTTACTCTAAGAGGTAGAGTTGAGATTAACAAATATACCTAATGCTGCTTGTGGGTGGAATTTTAGAATCATTAGGTAAGCACTCACCACTACTTTACAATTGTTTAAAATATTTATTCTGTTTGAGTCTTGTTTGTAACTAATTCCTACCCCACCCTTATTTTTCTGTGAGAGTTCCAAGTCTTCCACACTGAACTAACAAGGAAAATGGGGACAGACTCATAGATGGAGAGCAGATGACAGCCAGTGGTGGGGAGATTAGGGGGTGGAGGGATTGAGCAAAAAGAAAAAAGGACTCATGGGCATGGACAACAGTGAGGTGATTGCTGGGGAAAGGGGGCACAAGGGGACTAAAAGGTAATGTAAAAAATACAATAAATATTAAATTACCCTTCTTTGTGTTCTTTTTTCTTGCTAAGATCAGAGTGAGCTTTATTGCTTCTGTCTCTCAATCACATAGCGCATACACTACAGACATTTGTTTTCTTTGCTTCTTTATGCACATACATTAAAGTCTGTGGTTGACAGAAACAGACTTTTGAAAAACATCACCGATCCCAAAATAAAATGCAGGTGATTTCTGCCCTGACGTGACTCCTTAACATCTGTGATCTATCACTTTCCAGGTGTCAGTTACTGACTAAAAAATAGAAATAATAATATTTAAGTGATGCCTTTAAGACTTAATTAATTCACAGTGGCAAGTATAAAATACCGATTTATACAGAACGTTGCTTTTCAACTATATTAAAGCTACAAAAACAAAAACAAATGGCCTATGTATAATAAATGTGGTTTTGATCCTTCTAGATACTAAACTGTCAGGGAAATTCACTTTGCTCCATAAATCATGACACAGTATAGAATACCTACAATTTCTGGTTTTCTTTAAAGATTAAGGGAAGAGAAACCAACATTTAAATGTTAGGTGCTACACTAGGGATATTTGCGTATATTGGTTCACTAAATGCTCTCAAAATTTAGAAGGCTGGCATTATAATCCCCATTTTACAAAGGAGGAGAGTGAGTTTCAAAAAGATGGCACAACTTGCTCAAAACCATAAAGTTGGTAAATGGCTTAGACAGAATTTGAACCTAAATTTTTGGCTTCATATTTCACCTTTGCCCTTCTTACAGTAAAAAACAACTCTCTAGGTGCCAAACCTGGTATGTAAAGTGAAGAGAAAGGGAAGGGAGGAGTGGCAGAGAGTTAGAAAGAAAGGGAGAGGAGACATAAAACAGAAAACTGTGTCCTTGAACAAAAACATATTCATTTTCCATTTCATGCACTATTTTAATGCAAACTAACCCCACTGGTTTCATGGGCAAAATTTAGTTCGGATGATTATGAGAATATTTCTGTGGGGACTAAGTGGGTCAGCTGCTTTAATTCCAAACTGTTTTCTACTATTTCTACTTGGTAGCAGATATTAGAGAAAAGTTAAGTGTACAGCAGTCACTGACTTCAAATTAAGTGGTAATAAATGCAGATTTCCATGAAGATTCAACGAGTTAGTAATTACAGTTTTATTGCAATTTGAAATGGTGAAATAAACTCAGTCTCCACTGTCCCATACATGTAATTGATGAGTTAATTTGTCTTCAGCACTCTCGCTGTTCTAATATTTCTCCATCAATGCCATGAAAATTAATAGGATGCAAAATGTATAAAATTATACCCAGTAAAAAAAAACCATTGTACAGTACCAGGGAGACATATTTATTTCATCTGTGGATGGTACAGGGTCACAATTTTTTCCCTTTCCCAGTGACATTTTCAGATTTGACATTCTGTGACATTTTCAGTTTAATATTGCTAATACCCTGGCTACAGAATTAAAAGTACACCCCAAGGAAGGGTTGAATGTAGACACATCAGAAGAGTGTAACTATTTTCCCTCCTTCTAACAAATGTTTTTATGGAAACAATACACACAGTATGAAGCAAGGAACAACTCCATTAATCCTCACTTTTTTTAGTAGAGATGTGGGGAGGATGGGTAGTCAATTCTAGGTTCCCAAAGGTTGACTCTTCACTGGAATCTTGATGCGCAATGAACTAAAGTGAGGTACTACCTGGGTGTCACCCAGGGACTATATCACAAATGTATAAAGTAGAGATTAAAAGAAAGGTTCTCGACATGCAGCCAGGGAAGCAGATTCACATACAGACACCTGAAGGAAGGTCTCAACAATGATGATTCAGAAGCCACAGGGGTCCCTACACTAGATATCCTAACTTGATGAATAAGCCACAATATTAATTGAATGTTGATGCACAGTGACATTTTACAGGATTCTGTTTAATGAATAAAAGGTTAGATTCATTTTTTAAAGGTAGTTAAAATGTTCCATCTGACCATCCTTTGGCAATACCCGTGGACTCCTATTGCATTAGAAGGGTGCCACTTCATCTTTTGCCTAGTTCACTCGCTGCTCACTTCCCTTCATCTTTAAGCAGTACAATTTTTCACTGGAAAGGGGAATGTCCTTACAAGATTCAACCATTACTATTGAGTAAAAGAAAGATGGGTAATTTCTGAGTTATGGGATTTGTCCCAGTGAATCATTTTCAAATGACAAATAAGATATTTACCTTTGATTGATACAACCTTCCTTCTTCCCACTACTGCTAGCCCATAATTTATTGGAAGCCACTCCCTGACCTTCAAATGTGGACATTTATGTAAATGATATTTGGGCTTGAGATTGGAACAAAGGCCCTGGGGGGAACTGAGAGAATATTTGGATCTACTAGATCAAGTGAAAAAGGAGAGAACTTTTGGTTTTGGAGGGTTTTTTATTGGGTTTTTTTGAAACTTTACTGAGGTATAATTGACAAATAAAATTGTATATGTTTAAGGTATACAATGTGATAATTTGGATTGTGAAAAAGATTACTACAATCAGGCTAATTAACACATCTGTTATCTGACAGTTATCTTTTTTTTTTTTTTTTTTTTTTTTTTGCGTGTGTGGTAAGGACAGTTAAGGTTTACTCTCTTAGCATATTTTTAAATTACTTTTTTCTTTTTTATTATTGTTTAAGTGCAGTTGCCTTCATTTTCACCACACCACGACTCCTGCCTCACCGATCCCCCCTCCCACTCTTGAACCTACCTGCCTTGGCTTAGTCCATGTGTCCTTCATGCATGTTCCTTGATGGACCTTCTCCTCCTTTTCCCTATTAACTCTCTTCCTACTCCCTTCTGGTTATTGTCAGTTTGTTCCAATGTCTCTGGTTATATTTTGCTTGGTTGTTCATTTTTGTTGATTAGGTTCCACTTATAGGTGAGATCATATGGTATTTGCCTTTCATCACCTGGCTTATCTCACTTAGCATAACGCTCTCCAGTTTCATCCATGCTGTTGCAAAGGGCATATTTCAAATATACAATACAGCATTAACTATAGTCAATTGTTGAACATTAAATCCTCAGAAATTATTCAGCTTATAACTGAAAGTTTGTACCCTTTGACCAACTTTAAAAATTAGAGCTGGTACTTAATCTACTTTAATGTTAGTTCTAGGTGTCCCTGGCTTCCCTGAGTGCTCTGCTTTAGGGTCTTCAAATTACACCTTGGGGCAAGGTCATCGTATGCCAAAGGTTACATGCTATTTCACAGAACTTTTGAGAGTCAAACAATACCAGAAAAAGACTGGCACTGGAGGAACTAAAGCCTGTTGTAGGTTCCATTCTGTAAAAATGTCAGATTATGTAAGACTTATATAAACAGAGCAGTGGCCTTTCATTCTGCTATTGGTCCTATAGGTCATAATTTTGCAAGCAAAGATTTATGAAGAAGGGCAGATGACAGACAATGTGCAGCCACTTGCCACTGTTGGTAAGCTTGAGTTTATCATTACAAATGTTTCTTTATAAATAATAGCAGAAATGAAGCTCACTGTTATTATCCTTTGCTGTATAGTTTTTGTTTATTGTTTTTAATAGTTCAGCTATGTGCTTTGCAGAGAGCAGGTTTGAAAAGCTCCCATTTTCTTATGGGATTTCACTAAGCATCCAAAGGTAAATGAATAGCTGGATTTTTTTCCCTTTAGTATCAGTCTTCTGCCTTCCTTTGTATGTATGATTAATATAATCAAATGGTACATATGCTTCCATCTATTTTTGTTATTCAGCCAATTATTTTCATTTCATATTGATTTAAGATGTTCTCAATGTTAAGTTGCATAAAGTGTATTCCTCAAATATAGACATTTTGTAAGAAATTAATTTTCAGCATTCCTTTTTTATAAGTGCTCCCATATGTAAGAGACAATTAGAAGATTTATATGTAAGAGTTAGGAGCGACCACATTAGGTCATAATCTTTCCCCTTATTTTTTCACATTGTGACAAAGATGGTTGCTATGAAAATCTATCCCAATTTACACTATAGTAATATATTTTTACAGTATGCCATAGGCTTAAAAGAAGAAATTGCACATTTATTTAAATACATACACATGATCATTGATGTCATAGATATTAGAATTAATAGTTGCATAACCTGGGGAACAGTATTCTATCCAATTAGTAAATTGTTGACATTTTTAATAATCTGTTCAAAATTATTTTCACTTACAGTACAAAGAAAATGTAAAAAGAAGAAAATAATATTTCTTGAAATGGATTAGATAGGCATGGCACCTTGGTAGATAGATGTTGAAAAGATAAATAAAGGGGCCATTTAATTAGTGTCTTGTGTATAGCAAAGTACCATATTTTGCCATCTAAAATAGGTGATGTGCAGAAATGACATGTTTGTTTATCTGTTTTTCCTTAAGCACCTTAAGATATTAAGACAGTGAGGTATTTGCAGAAGACATAAATATGTAAGAGCTTTATAAACCTAAGATAAATATATTTGTAGCTTTCATTAATACATATGTGAATATACATGCAGATAGGTATTTTATAAACACACTTTATATATGATAGTGCCATGTCTAAAACACTAAAATTAATTACATTGTCATAGCCATGTGGACCTCCATTTTCAAGATTTCCCTCTCTCTTCTTCGTTCTCTGGCCCTAGTTGGGTATTTTATGTGGTTACAAAGGGTTTATTAATATGAGTCACTGGAGAATATAGATCATAAAATATTGCTCTTCATCTTATGAAACTTTTATTCTAGAGGGAACATTCAAAACAAAACAATGTATACTGTACAGAAAGTGAACAAGGGGCACAGATGTGGGGCAAAGGACTCGCCTCAGAACTGAGGCAGTATATAATCAGTGTTGTGGGCAATGAGTAAGATTTCTGCAGGCAGAAGGGAAGTCAAGGGGAAAGAAAAACCATGAGCACAGAGAAATCCACTGTCTCCATTGAGGTACCTAACTGCTTTGTAAGCCACATCTCAATGGTTTTGGATATAAATGTCATATACATCAAAACGAAGTAATAAAATAAGGTGGAGGGATCAAGCAAAAAAGAGAAAGAAACTCATGGACATAGACAACAGTGTGGTGATTGTGGGGGATAGGAAGGTGGGGTGGATGGAGGTGGAAGAAGGTATGGAGGGATAAATGGTAATAGAAAAAATACAGTAAAAATGAACCATTAAAAATAAAAAAAAGTAAAATGTAATTGACAACTACAAACTCAATTTGGCCATGAATTTAGAAAACAAGAAAGTTACATTAAGGTATTTTTCTAGAACAAAAACTTATGAAGTAAGTGACAGCAGAATACAAACAGGAAGAAACTGAAAAAGGTGGTAGGGAACATGTAGAGACTGTAAAGGAAAACAGAGTAATTCCAGTAATTTTACATTCTCTCTTTCCATGCTTTACAAATAACTAACTTGTAAAATCTATTATGTCAGAAAAGTCTATAATTATAAAATATATCCCTAGAATGAGAAATATGGATTAAGAAATTATTTAAGTAAGTAAATAAGTAAATCTTAAGGATAAAAAGAAACTGCTAAAGCCTCAGCTGGTGTGGCTCAGTGGACTGAGCGCTGGCCTGTGAACCAAAGGGTAGCCAGTGCAATACCCAGTGAGGGCACATGCCTGGGTTTCGTGTCAGGTTCCCCAGGGCCTGAGAGAGGCAATCAAACATTGATGTTTCTCTCCCTCTCTTTCTCCCTCCCTTCCCTTCTGTCTAAAAATAAATAAATAAAATATTTTTTAAAAGAAACTGCCAAAATAGTAAAAAAAATTTATTAATTGAATTTTTGAAGTATATTTGTTTATGTACTTGACGCTATTGGAATTAGAGGAGATTCTTTCCTCCAAATATGTGCCTACATTACCTATATCTATCTATCCATCAAATAATAAAGCTAAAAATGATTTCATAAAAAAATTCCCACTAGGGTACATTGGTTCAAGAAGAAATAATAAAGATAATTTAAAAGTATTTTTAATTAAAACTTATGGGATTTAAATAAGATTTTTAAATGCCTACTTTGGGAAAAAAAGACACACTAAAATCAGTTATCTAAACCTCCATCTCAAAAATTAGAAAAAGAAAAGCAAATTAAACCCAAATATAGTAAATGGAAGAAATACACAAAGAACAATAATTACTAAATATTAAAAAAATCTAACAGAAAAGGGTCAATAACATCAAACACTGCTCTTTTATATAAAAAACTAATAAAATTGATACACCACGGTGAAACTGATAAAGAAAATGGAAATGAAACACAAATATCAGGTCCCCAAATAGAAAGAAGAAATCAGAGAGTCCACAGAATTATACTAGAAATTTGGAAATTTAGATGAAATGGCAAAGTATGAGAAAAACAAAACTTAATAAAACAGATAGAAGATAAAAAACTTCAACAGTCCATATTTTCAAAAATATATTAATTCAAAATTAAGAATCACCCCACAGAGCAAGACATATTCTCAGCCTACAGGCTTCCCAGAATATTCTACCAAATATTTATGGAAGAAATAATGTCAGTATTTCACAAACTCTCCCAGAGAATAAAAAAAAATAAGATAATGTGTCCAAATTATTTTATGAGAGCAGCATGATGTGGATATAAAAACACAAGAGAAAAAAATTATATACAAAGCACTATCATGAACATAAATGCAAAAATATTAAACCAAACATTAGAAATTCAAGCCAATAGTATATTAATAGGCAGTGTACCTCACCATGTAAACAGAACAGAGAAAAAAAAATTGTATATAATCACCACAAAAAATGCTAAAAAAAGACATTTACGAAAATTGAACATCAATTCTTTAAAAAAAGATGCTTAGTGTCAAAGATGTGAAAAAATCGGAACCCTTGTACACTGTTGGTAGGAATAGAGTTAACATGATCTGGCAATTCTACTTCTGGATATATATCTAAAAGAAGCAAAAATAGTGATTCTTACTCTGGCTTCTGGTCAATATGGCAGTGCAGGCAAATGTGGTACTTAAATCCTCCCACAACCACATCAAAATTACAACTAAACTGCAGAACAAACCATGCAGAACCGTCTTGAATCTAGCTAAACATAAGTCCTACGACTAAGGATAAAAAGAAGCCATGTGAAACCTGATAGGAGGGGCAGAAATGTGGAACAGGTTGGTCTCACACCCACATGCATCAAGTAAAAATCAGGAGAGCTGTCTTGGCTGTGGAGATCCCTCTGAGGAGTGAGGGTTACCAGCCTCACAGGAGAACCCCCAGGCCAGAGTTCCAGTGCAAGGGAGAGAGGTCCCCATAAATTCTGGTTGTAAAAACCAAAGGGGATTGTGGCTGAGTAAAACAGAGAGCCTCTGGAGTCCCAGGCAGTTCCTCTTAGACAGCCCACAAATAGACTTATTCAGACTCACCCACTCTGAGCTCAAAAGGAACTTGGGATGTACAGGGAAGAACTGAAGTGTCTAGCATTATGGCAACTGGAGGGACAGAGTGTTGGCAGAGGCCATTGTTCCTTTGCTGAGTCCATCCCCCACAGAGCTGGTAGGCAGGCATGGTATCTGAAATTTATCAACCTGGCCCACACTGTTCACCCCACCCTGGTGATTCCCTGAGGCTCTGCCTATCCAACTGCTGGGCCAATCCAAGCTGTTTGTAGTGGCTTTTCCATAGAAAGGGCCTGATTTGGCTCATGCTTCAGACTTTCCTAAAATCTCAGACAAGTAGTATCTGGCCTCAGCACACCCTGTACCTCTTGTTAAGTGGCCTCAGACCGAGCACTAGTGGCAGCCTGTCTTGGTTCACAGAATAGGCCACCCTGGGGACTTCCAAGCCCAGAACAAGTAACAGTCATCTACAGATTGCTTTGTAGTTCATGCCAGGTGGCCCCGGATAGAACACAGGCAGTGGTTGACCTTGGCCTGCACCTCCCAGGAGGCCCCAGAGCCAGCACACCCAGTGGACAGCTGTAGACCATATTGAAGTGCCACCTAACTACCTACAAAAGTGACAGACTCAAAGGGTGGACTCAGCAGGCACTAGAGCCCCAACAAAGTAAGTCCTATTTTGTGGGGTGGGCCCCTGCACAGATAATCCTCCACTATGGTTACAGTCAGTCTTTGTAGCCCATCAGCCTAAGGAAAAATTTTCCCCTGATGTGCCAACAACAATCAAAGCTCACCTACAACAGGAGGATATACTCAGCCCACATGGGGGGCGGGCATACCTGGAGTGTCCAGCTTGGGTGATAGAGGAGGCTGTGCCACTCGATCCTACAGAACACCAACTACGTAAGGAAACTCTACCAATCCTAGCAGACATAGCAGCACTACCTAATACATAGAAACAAACACAAGGGAGGCTGACTTGGGGAGACACAGAAATATGTTCCAAATAAAAGATCAGAACAAAACTCCAGAAAAAGAACTAAACAAGATGAAGACAAGCAATCAACTAGATGCAGTGTTCAAGACACTGGTTATAAGGATGTTTAATAAACTTAGGGGAAGAGTAGATAGATGAACTTAGTGAGAAAATAAAGAGATAAGAAACATAAAAAAAACTACAGAGCACAAAAAGAACCAGTCAGAAATGAAGAATACATTAACTGAAATGAAGAATAATTACAGGGAATAAACAGTGGAGTAGATGAAGCAGAGTATCAAATCAGAGATTTGGAAGATAAAGAAGCAGAAAATAACCAATCAGAACAAGAAAAAAATGATTACAAAAAAGTGAAGATAGAATAAGGAACCTCCGGGACAACATCAAGCATAACATTTGTATCATGAGGTGCCAGAAGGAGATGAGAGAGCAAGAAATTGAAAACATGTGTGAAGAGTAGGAATGCAGTCTGGCTCAGCCAGTGTGGAAAATAATATGGATTATCCTCAAAAAATTAAAAATGAAACTTCCTTTTGACCCTGTGATTCCACTTCTGGGAATATATCCTAAGGATGCCAAAACGTCAATACAAAAAAAAAAAATATATGCACCCTCTAAATAGTGCATAGCAGCACTATTTACAAGAGCCAAGATTTGGAAGCAGCCTAAGTGTCCCTCATTAGATGAGTATATAAAAAGGCTGTGGTACATTTACACAACAGAATACTGTGCAGCAGTAAATAAGAACTCTTAATTTTTTACAACAGCACTGATGGACCTGGAGAATATTATGCTGAGTGAATTAAGCTACTCAGTGAAAAACAAACACCGTGTGATCTCACTTATATGTGTAATCTAAGGAACACAGTAAACTAACGAACAAAATAGCAACAGAAGCTTAGATATATGAAACAAACAGCTGACAGGGGAAGGGAATGAGAGATGATGAAGGGATCAATCAAAGAATATTTATGCACAACCTATGGACAGGGACAACAATATGGGGATTGATTTAGGGAGAGCAGAAGGTGGGGCTGGGTGGGTGTGGGAACAACTGCAGTAGCATAAACAATAAGAGAAAAGAAAGAAAGAAAGGATGGAGGGGAGGGAGGGAGGGAGGAAGGAAGGAAGGAAGGAAGGAAGGAAGGAAGGAAGGAAGGAAGGAAGGGAGGGAGGGAAGGAAGGAAGGGAGGGAGGGAGGGAAGGAAGGAGAAAAACAGTGATGGAAAACTTTCCTAACCTGGTGAAGGAAATAGACATTCAAGTCCAGAAAGTGCAGAGAGTCCCAAACAAGATGAATTTAAAGAGGCCTGCACCAAGATACATCAAAATTAAAATGAAAAACTTTAAAGATAAAGAGAATTCTAAAAGCATTAACAGAAAAGCAGTTGGTTATTTAGAAGGTAGCTCCCATAAGACCGTCAGTTGTTTTGTCAACAGAAACCTTTTGAGTCAGAAATAATTGGCAAAAATATTCAAAATAATAAAAAGCAAGGACCCACACTAACAAGGAAAATAGAGACAGATTCATAGAAAGCAGGATGACAGCTAGTGGGGGTGGGTTAGGGGGTGGAGGGATTGAGCAAAAAGAAAAAAGACTCATGGACGTGGACAACAGTGTGGTGATTGTGGGAGCAGGGAGTTATAAAGAAACTGAAAGATAATGGAAAATGTACAATAAAAATTTTTTTAAAAAGACTACTCCACCCAGGACAGCTATCATTTAGAATCAAGGGATATATAAAGAACTTCCAAGACAAGAAAAAGCTAAAGGAGTTCATCACCTAACCAGTATTATATGAAAGTATAAAGGGTCTTCTTTAAGAATAAGAAAAAAGATTAAACATACAAATAATAAAATTACAATAAATGCATATCTATCAACAATTTAATCGAAAAAACAAAATAAATGAACAAGCAACACAGAAACATACTCATAGATACAGAGAAAATTTTGACACTTTGCCAGATGGGAGGGAGGTTTGGAGAATGGGTGAAAAGGGTGAAGGGGATAAAAAGTAAAAATTGATAATTGTAAAATAATCCCAGGGATCTAAAGTACAGCAGAGAGAATATACTCAAAAATATACTCAAAACTATGCTTGGTGTCAGATGAGCACTAGATATATCAGGATAATCACTTAAGTTATATAATGTCTGACTACTGGGATGTACTCCTGAAACTAATATAACATTATATGTCACCTATAATTGAAAAGTAAGAGATTATGTTTTAAAAGATCTGAAAATAGAAACACGAAGAGGTATTTTTACACCCATATTTGTTAATTGCAGCATTATTCACTATAACCAAAAGGTAGAAGCAACCCAAGTGTCCATTGATGTTTGAATGGATAAATAAAATGCAGTATATACTCACAATGGAATATTATGCAGCCTTCAAAAAGACAGAGATTCTCACAATACTAAAACATAGATGAACAATGAGGACATTATGTTAAGTGAAATAAACCAGACATGGAATGATAAATACTGTATGATTCTACTTTTATGAGGTACCTAGAGTATTCAAATTCAGAGAGACAGAAAGTACAAAGATGGTTGCTAGAGACTGTAAGAAAAGTGTGAGGAATCACAATTTAATATGTAGAGAATCTCAGTTTTGAAAGATGAAAAGAGTTCTGCAGATGGATGGTGGTGATGGTTGTGCAAAAATGTGAATGTTTTTATTGTACATTTAAAATAGTTAAGTTAGTCATTTGTATGTTGTAAATATTTTGCCACAATTAAATTTCTTTTAATGTATGAAAAACAATGCTTAGCAAACTGAGAATGGGAAGAATTATTCTTAATTTAATAAAGGGCATACCAAAAAAGCTACATAAACATTACATTTAATGGTGAAGTGCTGAAATCCTCACAAAGAAAAACAAATCAAAGTTATTTGTTTGAATTGCAAAGAAAACAATAAAATTCTCATTGTTTACATGTAACTTAATTGTGTTTAAAGAAAAACACAGAGAATCTACAATGAAATTACTATCATAAATTACTGAGTTCAGTAAAGTTGCTTCTTATAATGTCAGTATATATAAAAATTGATTGCATTTGTAGATATCACCAACAAATATTCAGGAAAAAACATAAAAATATGACAGGTATAATAGCATAAAAATTCAATTAACTTTATCAAAACATATGTGATACAACTACACAGATAATTATAAATCATATAAATCATTATTGAGAAATAAGACCAAATAAGAATGCCAAAGTATGTTTACTGATACAAACTCAATAACGTAAAGAAATTCTCCTGCTAATTTAAAGATTCAATCCTAACCAAATTTCAAGAGGGAAAGTGTGCATGTGTGCGTGTGTGTGTGTGTGTGTGTGTGTGTTTATATATTGGCAAATAGATTCCAAAATGTATTTGAAAATACCAATGCCAAGAATAAGCAAGATAATCTTTAAGAAGTAGTTTGGTGGACTTACTGTACCAGATGTTGCAACTTACTTTAAAGCTAGAATAGTTAAGGGAATGTTATATTTGGGGAAAAAAAAAAAACAGACAAATAGAAACACAGAGTAGACAGCCCAGAAATGAATACACAAAAATACAGCTGTATCTTGATGATGAGAGTAATAGTTGGTACAATCTCTTTGGAAAACAGTTTGTTCTCATCTAATAAACTTAAAAGGAAGTAGACTTTATTATCCAGCAATTAAATACCTGGTTATATTCTCAACAGAAATTTGTGCATTCTGCACTGTAGGACATAAACATCGATGCCCATTGCTGCGTTGTTTATAAGTATCCAAAACAGAAAACATTCCAAATGTTAATCAACAGTATAAATAATTTTTAAAGTGTGCTAAAATCATACAAAGGAATATTATACATCAATGAAAATAAACAAACAGCAAATAGGACATGGGCAATTTCCCAGAGATAACATACAGCAAAATAAGCTAGATATAAAAATATATGTTGTATGGTTCCATTGAAAGTCAGCTCAACAAATAAAGGAAATTTTTAAAATAGGTACAATTAATCAAGTGTTTAGCAATACATGCCAAGGTGATGAAGTTATGAACAAAAGTATGACAGGGATCACAATATTAGTGAGGGAAGATGTGAGCTCATGTGTGGGCAGACTTGTGAAGGGGCCTTCTGCCACCTTGGCAGTGTTTTAATGACAATGTTGGTGATGGGCTTTGTGACAAATAAGAAGCTACACACTTGTTTTGATTAATTTTGCTATATTTCACAATAAAGTGGTTTAAATTTAATTGTAGAAAAATATGAGTTATTCAAGTCAAATGAAAGTGAAAAGAATGTGTAATATGTGTCTAAACAATGTGGGGGAATGTTGGCATCTTTTATGAAAACCCTTTCTTATGTTTTATTACTAGTTTTCCTGACTATTAGAGAGCCTGAGAAATACTAGCAGAAATTTATGGATACCTGAAAAACTGTGAAGTCCATTTTAGCACTCCATTAATTTCGCTCAAGGGATGGTATTAGATTTCACAGTAAATGACTGGGATGGAAGATTTAAATGTCTGCTGCTGCTTCTGCTGCTGCTGCTGCTTCCTTTCAATTTCTTAATTGTAATCAAACATTACTATTTTGAAGTTCAAAAAGGTGACTTTTGAAACCTGCTGACTCCTCTTGGGTATAACTTTCATGCCCAAAGCCACTTCAGGCAGAAGACCCATTCTTGCTTTACAGGAGAATCTACAGCACTAGAGGTGCCCAGTGGAGGAAACTTAGCTTACACATAAGCATGTAAGTTTCAAGTTTTCTGTACACAATTGACAGTGACAGGGAAAACCATAAATAGCAGTAAAGTAGTCAGAATATGCAGCATCATGCTACTACTCAACTACTCAACATACCCACTTTATCACACACCTCCCCTGCCACTGTGAAAAGAGTTTGCATCACAAAGCAGATAGACTGCCCCACCATCCCTCCTAGGGCCTCATCCTTACTGATACTGCTTGTATGAGTCATGATCTGTTTAGTACAGGTCCAAGGCTTAGTACTCGTTCTTCACATCACAGGTCTGTTCAAAGAGATGTTTAGATATCATCATCAAGTGAAGACAGGCCAAAGATTTTTATGCAGAAACAACTGGTTGCTTCCAACACAGAAAGGTTCATTGGTGCTCTCCCCAAAGCTATGAAGAGAAATAGGGATGGAAAACCACATTTTTAATCAATTAGATTAAATTTATAAAAGCAAAAAATGTGTTTGCATGTGCAGATACTATGTGTAATATGATGTGTGGTATGGGGTTGGAGGACACGAGAACAAATGGATTACAGGCAACCAATCTTACAGAAGTCAGTGGCTTATGATGGAAATCATTTTAGAAAAAGTGTAGGGATATGTGACTTAAATTTACAAACCCCAAGTCTACATTATATTCTTAAATAATAAGAGGGTGAAGTCAAGTTAAGAATGCCTTCATTTGTTTAACAACCAGCAACATGTTCCTTTCTTCGGCAAGCCTATGGAGGGTTAAGCGGCTCTGCTGTGCTGAGCAAACAGAGGGCTGCTCACCAACAGCATCTGCTGGGGACTTGAGAAAGCTGTTTTCCCTTAATAGATACCATTTTCCATTTTTATTTCTTCTGGTGTGCAAACTCTTAAAGAAATGATGCATTGCATGGAAATTCATCCACAGCTGAGAGTGCAAATAAGGGAAGAAAAACAAAATCATAAAAGACATTAAAAGGTACATTTCAGAAAGCAAGTTTACTCAGTTTCTTAGGCAATGAAGCATTCAAGTTTTCCATTTTAACAGAGAAGCAGAAAATATAAAAACAAAGTGATTCCCGGGGAAAAGATACCCATAACATGGCTGACAAAAGTTGGTTATTTTTAAACTTTTCTCCTTAAAAAAAAAAGGAAAATGTGTTGCTGTGGATTCCAGTTGTCTCCTGAGAGACTTGGCATTTGCAATTTGTGTGTAAGAGGCAAATGTTTGCTAAACTATTTGGGAAAGAAAGTGTGTATACAATAAAACAGCTGGAATCATGTATTATATTTTATTTACCATCCCATAGCTAAGAATGCCTTGTTATACCCGACGCTTCCACATGGTCATGCACTGGCCCATAATGGGGAACTGTATTTTGAGAAACTGAAGGTTATGGTTCAAAATTAAATCTCTGAAAACCGAAATTGCTGAAAATACGTACCTTTTGAATGTGTATATATAGATGCCTGATGTGTAATTATAGTATGTTGATCTCAAGAAAACTCACCTAAGCAATTCCTTTTTTGCCAGAGGAATGAAATTGAAATTTCCTGACATTAAAAAACAAAACAAAACATTTTCCCTGAACCTGCTAACTGATGCATAATGATTTGGAATTCACTAATCTCAGCAAAGCTTAGACGTAAAATGAAGAACTGTAAAATATCTCCTTAGATCTTTGGTCATAATCCTTCAAGTAAATGAGTGACATTTTCAAAAATAAATAAGCCCTAAAAGTACTTTAAACACACACATTCATGGCATAAGAACTACCTAGAAGTCATTGATTTGCAAATTGTGTTTATTTGTACTAGATCTGACTATCTAGAATATATTTCAAAGCAAACATTCACTCATTATAGCTTTTACAAACATTATATTTTCTAGATAAATAAACTTACCTATTGGGTTTCTTTACATGAATAATTAGTAATATCTTACATAAAGCACTTTGTTAGATCTGCTTTATTTCCCTTAATTTGTGCACTTGGGTCAACTGAGTTATTGTGTACATGAAACGTACAATACAGTACATTGCACATGTACAATACATGTACAATGCATGAAGGCTTCATGCATTCAAGTAATAAAAGCTATTAACAAATAACAGCTAATGTTTACTGACAGCTTATATTGTGGCAGATACTGTGCTAAGAGTTTTATATGCATTATCTCAACAAATCTCCAAATGAATAAGTATATTATTCCTCCCTTAGAAAATTTATTTTTTTAAATCAACACACAAGGGGGGATCCCCCTAAAAAACTATCTTCTGGAAGGTGGAGCCCTTATAGTTCAGGCTTCTCCAGCTAGGTAAGTGTTCAAGGAACCCATCTGTATCAGTGTACCAGCTGGTGGTGTTGTGAAAGGCTACATTCAGCTTCAGTGAATTTTCATTGAAGACTCTTTTAACACATTTTCCCATTTCATGATGGGTGTTTTACAGTGCACCTGCCCATACTGCAGTGAGTGTTCAGCAGCTTTTGACCAAAAATGGCATGACTTCTATCCCCCACCCTACCAATTCACCTGATCTCACCTCATGTGACTTTTTGTTTGTTTGTCTGTTTCACTGGATGGAAATATACCTGAAAGAGAAAGGTTTGGCTGGTGTGGAACAGTTGAAACAAAAAAAGGCAGAATCACTAAAAGGCATCAAAACAGGTGAGTTCAAAAACTGTTTTAATGACTGGAATAAACTTCTGAATAGGTGTACTGCATCAAATGGAGAGTACTTTGAAGGTGATGTTTAAACATGTAAGAATAAATACATAATCTTTTAAATAAATTACAGTTTTGGGGGGTCCCCCTCATATAATCAGTGGTAAAGACTGAATTTGAACCTAGATTGGTTTGCTTCTAGAGTTTGTATTCTTAAGTTACACTCTCAGTGGATAACTAAATGAAGAGAACAGAGCTCTTATCTGGAGGAAACTTTGCTTGCATTATGAGAAGAGACTACACTGGGGACTGAGTGAATCCAAGCACCAAAGTTACTGAAGCCAGCTTCATGTCAATCAGACAATTGAAAGTCACTGAGGGTACCTTCTGAGCTAAGAACAGAATGTAAGACATTTAAAACAAGAGTGTATATCTTTCTGCAATAACCAACTATTTATTTGCAAATCATATACATATACATATACATATACACATAGATATGAATATTTATTGTCCCAGTAACTAAAGCGAGTGCAAAGATAAAAGACTATACTTGGGATTTGGAGAGTGTTCCCCGAAATGTCTGATCTTGGCATAAATTATGAAACACTTGGAGCTTCAGCAATATTCTGATTTCTCACTTGACACCATATGAAACCTCAACAAAATCAAATCCAAATTACCAGAGTGATTTGATATCCCTCCTACTCTAGAAAAAGACAATGCATTGCAGAGAATCAAATGGATATTAGAGATATATATTTGGTTCAATGCTCCATACTTTCTGTATCTTCTACTCTTACAGTCTTTCTTAAAATAAAAATTTCAAATGTTCAAAATAATGCTACATTATTTCTGTACTTTGTAGGTAAAGGCAAGTAACATAGACCATTTAAGAAAAAATTACCAACCCAGTAACAAGAGCTGTACAGAATTCTTTTTCTTATGGCAATTACCATTATTAACCAGTTCTTTAGTTAATTAACTAGATCTTTACTTATTTTTGTTAATTACTTATTTTTTAGATTTTGTTTATTTATTTTTTTACAGAGAGGGGAAGGGAAGGAGAAAGAGAGAGAATGAAACATCAATGTGTGGTTGCTTCTCGTGCACCCCCTACTGGGGACCTGGTCCACAATCCAGGCATATGCCCTGACTGGGGATTGAACCAACGACCCTTTGGATTGCAGGCCCACACTAAATCCATTGAGCTACGCCAGACAGGGCCTATTTTAGCTAATTACTTATTTAGTTAACCTTATTTACTTCACCACAAATGAAGGTTATTAGGTTTAACTTTTTTATTAAAGTAAAAGTACTCATAGAAAAAATATAATTCATAGGTCACAGTTCAACAATGATCAAAAAATGAATATATCTGGACAACTACCACATAGGTCAGGAAATAGTACAACATGAACACTCCAGAATAACCTTCAAGACAACCATTATTTTGACTAACTCATAGATTATTTTTGCTTATTTTTAAAATTTTATGTAAATGGGATTATATAATATGTGTTTATTTGTTGTATCTGTTTCCTTTGGCTTAATATTATGGGATAATTCAATGTGGTGTTGCATGATGTTCATTCACTTTATTGCCATATATTATTTAACTTCCATGAATATACCAAAATCTCCTTATCCATTCTAGTATTGACTGAAAAGTTGAATGGTTTCCAATTTTGGGATATTATGAATAATGTTAATATAAATGTTAGTGTACATGTCTTTGGCACACAAGCACAGTCACTTAAGGAGTGTATACAAAGAAGGAAAACTTTTGGGCCATAGGATACTTCTTTTTTTTAAATTTTTATTTATTTTATTTTTTATCAGCATCTTTTTCTTTTTTTAATTTTATTTAAATTGTTGTTCAAGTACAATTTTCTGTTCTTTACTCCTTTCACATCCCACCCACCCATCCCTCCCCACCTCCCTTGATTTCCACCCCCCCTAGTTTTAGTCCATGGGTCCTTTATATTTGTTCCTGTAAACTCTTCCCCCTTTCCCCTGAAATTCCCCTGAAATTCCCTCCCCTCTCCCTTCTGATCACTGTAAGCCTGTTCTCGATTTCAGTGTCTTTGGTTATGTTTTGCTTGTTTGTTTGTTTTGTTGTTTAAGTTCTTGTTAAAGGTGAGACTATATAGTATTTTTCTTTCACTACCTGGCTTATTTCACTTAGCATAATGCTCTCCAGTTCCATCCATGCTGTTGCAAAGGGTAGGAGCTCCTTCTTTCTTTCTGCTGCATAGAATTCCATTGTGTAAATGTACCATAATTTTTTAAGCCATTCATTTATTGATGGGCATCTAGGTGGCTTCCAGAACTTGGCTACTGTAAATTGGGCTGCTATGAACATTGAGGTGCATAGGTTCTTTTGGACTGGTGTTTCAGGGTTCTTAGGATATAATCCTAGCAGTGGAATTGCTGGGTAAAAAGATAGATCCATTTGTACTTTTCTGAAAAAATTCCATACTGTCTTCCATAATGGTTGTACCAGTCTGCAATTCCACCAACAGTGCACTAGAGTTCCTTTTCTCCATATTCTCTCCAACACTTGTTTGTTGCTTTGTTTATGATGGCCATTCTGATTGGTATGAAGTGGTGTCTCATTGTGCTTTTAATTTGCATCTCTTTGATAGCTAGTGATACTGAGCATCTTTCCATGTGTCTCTGGATCCTCTGTATGTCCTCCTTGGAGAAGTGTCTGTTCAAGTCCTTTGCCCGTTTTTTAATTGGGTTGCTTGTCTTCTTAGAGTGGAGTCATGTAAGTTCTTCATATATTTTGGAGAGTAAACCCTTGTCTGAGGTATCATTGGCAAATATGTTTTCCCACACAGTCAGTTCTCTTTTTATTTTAATACTACTTTCTTTAGCCAAGAAGAAGTTTTTTATTTTGATGAGATCCCATTTTTTTATTCTTTCCTTTATGTCCCTTGTTCTAGAGTACATATCAGTAAAAATGTTGTTGCATGAAATATCTGAGATTTTCCTGCCTATGTTCTCCTCTAGGACTTTAATGGCATCCCAGTTTATATTTAAATCTTTTGTCCACCTTGAATTTATTTTTGTGCATGGTGTAAGTTGGTGCTCAAGTTTCATTTTCTTGCATGTAGCTGTCCAGTTCTTCCAACACCACTTGTTGAAGAGGCTGTTTTTACTCCATTTTATGTTGCTACCCACTTTGTTGAATATTAATTGACGGTAGAGACTTGGGTTTTTTTCTGGGGTCTCTGTTATGCTCCACTGGTCCATGTGTCTGTTTTTATGGCAGTACCAGGCTGTTTTGATTATAGTGGCCTTGTAATACAGTTTGGTATCAGGTATTATGATCCCTCCTACTTTGCTCTTCTTTCTCAAAATTGCAGCAGCTATCAGGGTCGTTTACAGTTCCATATAAAATTTGATGTGTTTGTTCTATGTCTGTGAAATAGGCCATTGGTACTTTAATAGGCATTGCATTGAAGCTGTAAATTGCTTTGAGTAGTATAGACATTTTGATGATGTGAATTCTTCAAATCTCGAACATGGTATATGTTTCCATTTGTTTGTGTCTTCCTTGATTTCTTTCTTCAGTGTTGTGTAGTTTTCTAAATACAGGTCTTGTACCCCTTTGGTTATGTTTATTCTAGGTATTTTATTTTTCTTTTTGCTATATCAAATGAGATTTTTTTCTTGATTTCTGCTTCTGCTGTTTCATTGTTGGTATACAAAAATGCCTTTGATTTCTGGATATTGACTTTGTATCCAGCTATTTGGCCAAATTCATTTATTAGGTCAAGCAGTTTTTTGGCCAAGTCTATAGGATTTTCTATGTACACTATCATGTCATCTGCAAACAATGATAGTTTTGTTTCCTTTCTGATTTGGATGCCTTTTATTTCCTTTTCTGGTCTGATTGCTGCAGATAAAACTTCCAACACTATATTGAATAGAAGTGGTGAAAGTGGATAATCTTGTCTTGTTCCTGATCTTAGTGGAAAAGATTGTAGTTTTTGTTTTTGTTTTGTTTTTTATTATAGAATCTTTTTATTCTTTTTTTTAATATTTATTTATTTTTAGAGGGGAAGGGTAGGAGAGAGGGAGAAGGAGAGAAATATCAATGTATGGTTGCCTCCTATGTGTCCCATGCTGGGAACTGGCCTGCAACCCAGGCATGTGCCCTGACTGGGAATCGAACCGCGATCCCTTGGTTCACAGGCCCGCGCTCAATCCACTGAGCTACACCAGCCAGGGCTTTTTATTCTTTTTTTAATCAGTATTTTTTAATTGTTGATATTGCACAGTTTTCTGTCTTTTACCCCACCCGTTGAGTATGATGTTGGCTGTAGGTCTCTCGTATATGGCCTTTATTATGTTGAGGAATGCTCCCTCTATTCCCACTTTGCTGAGTGTTTTTATCATAAATGGGTGTTGTACCTTATCAAATGCTTTTTCCCCATCTATTAATATGATCATGTGATTTTTGTCTTTGCTTTTGTTTATGTGATGTATTACATTTACTGATTTGCAAATACTGAACCATCCTTGCATCCCTGGGATGAATCCAACTTGGTCATGATGTATGATCTTTCTAATGTATTGTTGGATGCGGTTTGCCAATATTTTGTTGAGGATTTTAGCATTTATGTTCATCATTGGTATTGACCTGAAGTTTTCTTTCTTTGTTGTGTCTTTATCTGGTTTTAGGACTAGGATGATACTGGCTTCATAAAAAGAGTTTGGGAGTCTTCCATCATTTTGGATTTTTTTGAATAGTCTGTGAAGGATAGGGGTTAGCTCTTCCTTAAATGTTTTATAGAACTCTCCTGTGAAACCATCTGGTCCAGGGCTTTTGTGTGTCGGGAGTGTTTTGATTACTGCTTCAATTTCATATGCTGTTATTGGTCTGTTCAGGCTTTCTGCTTCTTCATTTGGGTTTGAAAGATTATATTTTTTTTCTAGAAACATGTCCATTTCACCTTGGTTTTCAAATTTCTTGGCATACAGTTCTTCATAGTAATTTCTTACAATCTTTTGTATTTCTGTGGTATCAGCTGTAATCTCTCCTCTTTCATTTCTGATTGTGCTTTTTGGGGTCTTCTCTCTTTTTTTCTTGATGAGCCTGCTTAAAGGCTTGTTGATTTTGTTTATCTTTTCAAAGAACCAGCTCCTAGATTCATTGATCCTTAGAATTGGCTTGTAGTCTCTATGTCATTTAATTCTGCTCTGATCTTGGTTGTTTCCTTCCTTCTACATGCTCTGGACTATCTTTGTTATTGTTCCTCGAGTTGTTGTAGATGTAGGGTTAGGTCGTTTGTTTGAAATGTTTCTTCTATCTTTTGTAAATAGGCCTGTATGGCTATGAACTTCCCTCTCAGGACTGCCTTTGCTGCGTCCCCTAAGTTTTGGGTTGTTGTAAGTTCATTTTCATTTTTTTCCAGAAACTTTTTGATTTCTTCCTTAATTTCATTCTTGATCCATTCATTGTTCAATAGCATGCTGTTAAATCTCCATGACTTTGAGTGTTTTGGGTTTTTGCCTTGGTGTTGGTTTCTAGTTTCAGTCCCTTGTGATCTGAGAAAATGCTTGATATGATTTCAGTTTTCTTGAATTTGTTGATGCGTGTTCTATCATGTTGTCTATCTTTGAAAAAGTTCCATGTGCATTTGAAAAGAATGTGTATTTTGCTTCTTTGGGATGAAGGGTTCTATACATATCAGTTAAGTCCATGTCATCTAGAGTGTTGTTTAATGCCACAATATCTTTGTTGATATTTTGTTTGGAAGATCTGTCCATTTTTGACAGTGGGGTGTTAAAATCCGCTACTATAATTGTGCTGCTGTCAATATCTTTCCTGAAATCCTCTAAGATTTTCTTTACGTATTTGTGTGCTCTTATGTTGAATGCATATATATTTACAATGTTTATGTCTTCTTGGTGGATTCTTCCCTTGAGTATTATGAAGTGACCTTCTGGGTATCTCTTTATGGTCATTCTTTTGAATTCTATTTTGTCTGGTATGAATATTGCTACCCTGGCTTTTTTTTCCTGTCCATTTGCTTGGAAAATTTGTTTCCAGCCCTTCATTTTCAGTCTGTGTAGGTCTTTTGTTCTGAGGTGGGTCTCTAATAGGCAGCATATGTGCAGGTCACACCTTCTTATCAATTCAGCTATTCTATGTCTTTGATTGGAGCAGTTAGTCAATTTACATTTAAAGTTATTATTGATAGATACTCAGTCATTGCCATTTTCATACCTGTGTTCCTCTCTCTCTCTCTCTTTTCCTTCCTTTCCTTAAAGTAGTCCCTTTAGCATGTCTTGTAGAGCTGGTTTGGTGGAGGTGTATTCTTCTAGACTTCTTTTGTCTTGGAAGCTCCTTATTTGGCTTTCTATCTTGATCGAGAGTCTTGCTGGGTAAAGTAGCCTTGGTTGCAGGCCTCTGGTTCTCATTACTTGGAATATTTCTTGCCATTCTCTTCTGGCTTGGAGCATTTCCATTGAGAAGTCAGCTGTTAACCCTATCAGGGTTCCCTTACATGTTACTTTCTGTTTCTCCCTTGTTGCCTTTAAGATTCTCTCTCTGTCTTGGAATTTTGCCATTTTAATTATGATGTCTTGAAGTAGGCCTCTTTGTGTTCCTCTTGATTGGGTCTCTCTGTGTTTCCTGGATTTGTGTGACTTTCTCTCTCATCAAATTAGGGAAGTTTTCCATCACTACTTTTTCAAATAGGTTTTCTATCCCTTACTCTTCTTCTTCTCCTTCTGGTGTCCCTATTATATGGATATTATTACGTTTCATATTGTCCTGCATTTCTCTTAATCCCTCTTCATTCTTTCTGAGCCTCTTTTCCTTTCTTGCTCTCTCTGGGTGTTTTTTTCTATTTTGTCCTCCAACTCACTGATCTGATCTTCTGCTTCATTGATCCTGCTTTTGAATCCTTCTACTGTGTTCTTCATTTCAGAAATTATATTCTTCATTTCCTCCTGGCCCCTGTTGATAATTTCTATTTCCTTTTTCATGTTGATATAGTATTCATTGTAGTTTCTGGTAGCTCATCGTGAGCTCATTGAGCTTTCTGATAACCATTGCTGTGAACTCAATATCTGAAAGTTGAATTGCCTCTATTTCATTTAGCATTCTTTCTGAGGCTTCCTCCTTTCCTTTCATTTGGGGATTGTTTCTTTGTCTTTCCATTGTTTGAGCTACTCTTGTTGTTAGCCTCAGCTTCTTAAATTGATCTGTTGGCTCCCTGTGTTTATGGCGTGAACTTTTGTGGTAGAATACGTGTGAGATTCGGTGGTTCAGTCTCCTTCAGGTATCCTGGTGTTCACAGCTTCCACCTATTCTCTTTTGTGATCAGATGGAGGGGTAAGGCAAAATGGTTTAAGACAGCAAGAGAGTATTCTATGATACTTACAGTAGCAGCCAGTAGAGAAGAGATAGGAGATCCTTTGGTGATGTATAGTGTTAACCCTGATCCACCACCCAGCCAGCCCCTTTTTAGAAAGGATGGAAAGAAGATAAGACTCTTGTTGGGGAGGGAAGGATTGTGAGTTGGATCAAGAAAGCAGTGAGGTTGTGGGAGGTCAGATTCTGAGGTAAGGTGAGAATAAAGCACAGTAAATAGGTGTAGTGTGTGAGAGAATAGAGTTAGTCACAGCAGTAATAGAGTTCAGGAAACCATGAAGTGTGCTAAGATCTGGGAGGGGTGTTGTGTAGTATTTACAAGTGTATAGAACAGCTATTATTTATAAAAATATTAGAGCAAAAATCTATGAGATCTAGATAACAAGAATAGGGAGTATAGGATTTTGAGTAGTGTGTAATGGAACACAAGTAAAGGACAGTAAATTAGCAATACACTGTGAATGAGAGAAAAGGGGAAACCTGTCAAATAATACAATATAACAAGCCAAGCAAATAAGACTAAACAGAAAGAAGAGGAATACAAAAATACAATTCAAATAAAAGGTGTAAGAATAATGAAAAATAATAATACAGATATGCAATAACTTGCCAGTTCTCTGTAACAGCAAAGTGAAATTTGTCTCACTGTCACACCTGTTGGGATGCCCCCTCTTTGAGTCAAACTCTGTTTTTTTCACAGTTCTGGGGTTTTTTGTTTTGTTTTGTTTTGTTTTGTTTTGTCTCACTTGTGGATATTTAAAAAGAGAAAGAAAAAAAGCAGAGGAAGGAAGGAAGAAGAGATAAAATTGGAAAGAAAGGAAGAAGGAATAAAACAAGAAAGAGGGAAAGAGAAGCAAAAGGAATCGAGGAATAAAAAAATAATAAAAAATAAAAAAATTACCCTAAAAAATCAAACAAACAAACAAACTCAAAAAAAAAAAAAAAAGAAAAGAAAGAAAAAGAAAAGAAAAACAAAACAAAACAAAAATCTTCTTGCTGGTTCCAAACTGGCCAAACTGGTTTTTCTGATCTTGCTGTCTGCAGCAGTCTGAGGGGTGACTGGTATCTCTTTTCTCCCTGTTGAGCACTCAGTCAACTTTGGGCTACTCTCCCCAGAGCTAGCCACACACTCTCTCCAGAGCTAGCCCAACATCTGTCTATAGGGCCTGGGGTGTAGGCTCCGGGTTTCCTGTGTTGTGCACGCTCACCCCAGGTTCATGGGCATGGACTCCAGTTCTTCCATGGATTGTGCACACTCTCCTAGTTTATGGATTTGAGCTCCAGGTCTCCTACTGAGCGTATGTGCTCCCCAAGTTTATGGGTGTGTGTTCCAGGTTTCCTGTAGTGTGTGTGCTCACCCTGGGTTCACAGGTGAGTTCTCTGGGTCTTTCACAAAGCTCCCCTCCTCTGGTTGCAGGCGTGGGCAGGCAGCCAGGCTGCCTCTGGTTGCGCAGATGTGGGCACGCACTCCTCCCAGGGCTATGGGTGGGTACTCACAGCCCCTGTGTGTTTCTCACTCGGTCCTTATTCCCCTCTCTGTGACTTCAAGCAACCAACCAGGTCTCTCATGGTGCTGCTTAAACTTTGTTAGGCTGGGGAGGGAGAGGTTGACCTGGCTCTCTCCCAAGAGCTCTTTGGCAGACCCAGGGAGCACCAGGTCTGGAGCTGCAGCTGCCCTGGTCCCCTTGCCGATCCCTGGGCCCTTATTGTCCTGAAGTACTCTCCTTACCATTTGGTTTTCCAATGTCCACTACAATTTTTGTTCTCCTGTTTTCATATATGCTGTGGTACCATTGGCTGTCTGCTCTGTTCCTCCATAGATTGGCTAGGTTTTTCTCCCGTGTGTGGGGGGAAGTGGAATCTGCTTCCTCCTACCACACCACCATCTTCCCTCCTCTCTGGATACTTCTTTTTTCAAATTTGGTAGGTAACACCAAACAGTTTCCAAAATTCTTGCACCAATTTATCGTCCCAGCAGCAGCTCATGAAAATTCCATTTGTTTCATATTCTCAAGTCATATAATAGTCTTTTCATGGAGTTTAAGTTGAACAGTACCTTTCAATAAGCATAAATAAAAATTAATTGAGAATTAGCATTTTTGAATATTAATTGATAGAGACAATCACTATCATTAAGCACTGAACCCTACTGCTTTGAAGCACAGATTTGAAAGTCCAATGCTATTTGACCTGTGTCTCTGCTGCTTTCTACCTTTGAGGTGGCCAACATATTCCTTTGCCTTTCTAAGTCTCAAATCCCTCATGTAAATAAATGGAAATGTTACCTAAAAGGATTACTATGGATTAAAATAGTCAAGCTTGTCTCAGTACCAGGAAAACAGAAATCATTCCAAAAGCATTCTGATATTGTTACCTACTGCCTACTAGCATTCTCATATTGGCTAAAACAACCAAACAGCCATTGTGTTGACTTTTGCCACCCTATGTTCTGTGATTTAAAAATAAAATTGGAATTCAAAGTTCTATTGTCTTCTTCTACTCCTGATTTATTTAAACAGAGCCATATAAAATCTAAATGTATCTCAAGTTCCCTGGCCCATTTGTCTTCAAGTAGATACACATCTACAGCACTTAAGAATTTCTGATTTTCCTCATGTTCTCTGTAGATTCATCTATTTTCTACACTAAATTATGACATTCTTGTTTATATTTCTCCCCTAGCCACCATATTTTAAAGAGTCTTCCATAGAGGAAGCAATCAATAATTGTTCATTGAATTACATTCATTTCTTCACATCACAAAACCCCAAGACCCAAAAGACACCCACCATATCACACACATTACTATGAAGCACAAGGAAAATGTAGAATTCCCCATAAATGCCAATGAGAACTATGGTGGTTACAGAAGCAATCAAAACAACACCATTCAAGAGTCACTAGCCTGCTGAGTCTTTTACAAATCTCCATAGTTTTCCAAACTTCTTTATTTTCCTAAAAATTTGGGAATTGTGTTTTCCCTAAAATAAGCCAACATATTATATTTGGGTCTGTTTCATAATTCTGTACACATGAATTTTAAGCAGCTTATAATAGGTAATACACATTCTTCTGTGTCTGATGCATCACTCTTGTTTGATGAACGAAGCTCCAAATAATCAATGAAGAGACTTGTATTTTGCATAAAAACAGCATGGGGAGAAACAAATCAACACAAAAAAGCTCATTTGTCTTCAGTCTTATTCCTATCCCTATCCCTATAATGAATACATTTTATATAACTGTTACATTATGTATGCTTTCAAGTGTTTAGTGCACATCTACTCTGTCCAAGATACTGAGCCAGTAAGGGTGGATCAAATGAAGTCAACGCAATTAAAAACAAACAAACAAACAAAAAAAAATTCACAATCTTGTGGTTACAAAAAGCATGTGTTTAAACAAATCCAAGAAAAGGAAAATAACAGATAAGATGCTATGACAAATCTTAGAGATCACCTTTCACCGAGAGAATGAGGAAAGACTGGAAAAGAAAACATTCAACCTTGGTCAAGAAATAGAGAAACTTTTCTAAGAATGCTACACACACTCTTTCTGTAACAATGCAGATGGCTCTAAGCACTCCCATCCAAATAAACACATCAGCATTTTGCTTTTCCAGCAATGATTATAACTGATGCTATGATTTGTGTGGAATTTTAATTTGACCCTGATACCATTTTTCAAGGAAATATGTATTTCACTTAATAACTAGGCCTGGTTGACTCTGGTCATGCACAGTGAATGCAAAAATGAATGAAACAGACTATATTTGTAGAAAAATTACTTACTTAGCAATTAATGAGCCTATTTTCATTGATGCCTGAGGCACTTGAAAAAATGATGGGAATAAATTGAGGCAATTTATTTGGAAATTGCAAAATTGTTCACATGCAGAGCATTTGTTACCTACTACCTTTTACAACGAGACTCAATATACTTTGGAATATAGTGGCGGAGACAATATTTAAACGATGAAAACACCATAAAAAATCTCAGAATTATTAATAAAAAAACTATTTGACCTAATTGTCAACAGATGCTATGATGTGGTATAATGAAGAAATATAAATGAAAAAAAGAAATGGTCCTAGGAGTGAGTCATGGTTTTCCTGTTTATGTTTTTGTTTTGAAATATTTAGTAATAAGAAAAAAAACTACATTCAAATGTTGAGTCTGAAGTATCCTTACCAAACTCAAGGCATTGATAAAACTTTACTGACTGCAACTGGACAGGTGGAAAGAGTGCAGTCCCAGACATTAGCCAGATAATGTACAGAGTGCATGCCAAAGAAGCAATCACAGCTCTTTAGAATCATATAACTATGTAATTTCAAGTGATGCTTGGATCTAGGCTCTAAGCAATCTGAATAGGAATAACTAAAGCTTTAAATATTGACAAAATCTCTTAAATTTGAAATCCTACAAGGAGATAAACTACCTGGGAGATCTCTTGGCTCTGATTCAGGAAACTGCTTTAATAGGGATTACCAAAAAACATGAATAAGTATGAAAGGCAGAAAAGTATTGATAAACAATTCTCAAGGTGAGTTTAATAAAAGCAGAGAATTAAGATAAGAATGTTGAACTAACACTACCAAGACACATTTGTGTTTGTTCCTTTTGGATAAGGGTTTTACCAATTCCTAGGACATCCTGGTAAAATAATTTCAGTACTGCACCATTAACATATTTACATATGAATTTTAATTCATTTAATATGCACATATACGAGTATAAAGATAGGTCCATGAAACAATTGTTTAGAAAGGTACCATAGTCAAGCCTGTCAAACACTAGGTCACTGCAAGTCAATTGGGAGGAAATGTGGTTCATGGGTCTCTGGTTTATTTGCAGGAAAATTGTAACAATTGAAGAAAATGTTTTCTGTCTATACAGGAAAATACTTCTGCAGTTCTTAGTCTCATTTGGTTGATGATGAAAAATTTAAACTTATATTTTGTGACACATTTATGAATCTAACATTTATGCAAGAGTTTTTAATTATGTCTTTTCTACTTAAATTTATTGAGGTGGCATTGGTTAATGAGATTATATAGGTTTCAAGTGTACAGTTCCATGATTCATGATCTGTATATTACATTGTGTGCCTACCATCTAAAGTCAAATCTTCTTCCATCACCATGTATTTGCCCCCTTTGACCTTTTACTACTCCCCCAGCATCCTGCCTTCTGGTAACTCCCATGCCGTGGTCTGTGTCTGTAAGTTTTTGTTTGGCTTTCTTGTCTGTTCATTTGTTGCTTTCAGTTTTATATCATGTATATGAGTAAAATCATATGGTTCTTAACTTATTGAAATGATTTTGGGTTATAATCCATAGTGATATTTATAGATTTGTGTATTTACAAGTGTTTAAATAACATATTGATCAAAAACACAGTGAGAATCTTATGAAAGGTTATGGTTGTATGAAATGCAAAATTATATTTGTAGTTAAGATTCTGGTACCCAGACCTGGTTGAATGGGTGGGCAGTAAACTTACAGGGGTGTGGCTTAACCAGACTTGTTTTTACATTTACAACACTGCTCCTTACATTTTATTCAGCTCTAAAACAGTCTGAAATATCTTTAACCCATTCACTAAGCAAGGAGCAGATGTCAATTCTACTCCTACTATTCTTTGAGTCTGAAAATCTTATACGAATAATCTCTTCCATGCTATGAATTCATAACTTTCTGCAAGAATAACCTGTTTCTGGAAAATAATCATATAGCTCAGTAATACTGAATCTGACAGCCTGCCTGTCCACTTAATATCACAAATTTGAAATTTTAGATCCAAAAATACATGATACAGTGGAGGTACTGGAGCAAGAAATGTTGACACTGAAACAACCTCAGAATTTGGTGGCCCATTTGAATTTTCCCCACAAGGTTTTCATCCAAGCTTATCATTTTGAGGAGGATGAGCAACAGCTACATTCGTACTTTGTCCTATCTATGCCAGAAATTCAAAATCATCTGGTCAAGTTCTACTCAGTTTAGAAGGATTAGATTTAGAGTATGAGTAATATTACTACAGGTGCTGGCTGCTACTCCTTGCTTCTTCTTCCACAGCTCTTCTTTAACTCACTTGATATGTTAGGGAAGAAAAGATGCTCAGGTGTGTATGTTTGTGTGCATGTGTTCCTCTGTCTGAAGGACTGCTTATGCACTATTTAATGGTCACAGACACAGGTCCTGGCAGGGCCACTCAAAGGCATGGTTTATTTAGGCCAATGCCCCTCTACTAATGGTGATGGGAACCATAGTGGGCAAACAAATTTCTATTCAACTCCAACAATCTGGCTGGTGTGGAACTTGCTCATAAGCAATCAGTTTGTTCCAATTTGGTAATGTGCCTACTGAGGATGTCTAGTTGTACTCTCTGTTGGGCAATATCTCATGTCATGCAACACAGGTCCCTGAAAGGTGAAAGAATTTTCCAATTCCGAAACTGCCTATGTCTTCTAGTTACAAATGCAGACTCAGACACATTCAATTTTTCTTTCCTGCTGTAGTTGAACATTTGTTTTCTAAAGCATCCCCTTCTTTTCAATAGCATTTGGTCCTAGAGGCATTATCAAGGAATTCCTTCTAAGCTTACATTCTAGCTGTCAACATCACCCAGAAGACTTGACATCTAGGTGCATGTGAACAGCTGAAATAGAAAGCATCTGGTTTACTGCTCAGATTTTTTCTCATAACACTCAAACAAAATGAAACTCTGGTAGTTCAAATAAGCAACCATCACAACTGACAGTTTTAACTAATTAGTTTTCATATATATCCAGCAAGACGAAAAGTAGGGAAAAGACATAAAAATTTATTTAGAAGCCAGCAATTTTATTTCAATATTTATCCAAACATATTTCAAAATTATAAATTGAAATTACATCTGAAATCATTTGTCAGGGCTCAAAAAATTAATGTGTATTCATTCACAACTATGAAAAACTCAAATATTTTGTTTATAAGCTCTTTCATTCATATCTGTGAGATAATCAGCCTTATAAAAAGTAGCTATATAATAAAAATTGATGTTTTTGTGCTAAATATAGTTTTATCTTGTCCAATACAAAGAAAATCACTGCCACACTTAAGCAAGATATTAACTAAAGTTAAATTATAAAATATTCTATCAATCTATTATCTAGATTTCTTAACACTTTACAAAATGTGATAAGGACTTCTAATTGTTTATGAACATATTCTTGTAAGTCTAATATATGTAAGGAAAATTCAATTTATCTATCAGTATTTCCAATTAAATAAGTCATGATATGAAAAAATTTGTTTGTAAATAAAATACTTGCTTCAGATGCCTACTAATCAATTTTACCAAGATAAACTGTATATCTATAGAGGATCAGAATATTAATTTTCTTTCATTTAAAGTACTTATAAATAATTCTAGTTTTAAGTTTATAGTCAAACCCCTGCGTTAATTTACATTACTTTTAAAAATTAAGACAGCACCAAGTAATTTGCCTATCCTTAAAGCATTTCTATGTGACAGATAATAAGTAACTTAACTATTTACCTGCTAATGAATAAAGAAATTTCAAAAATATATGCACAAAAATATCTCTATACTGTGATTAAAGATACACTTTTCCCTTTAATAAATACAATTACAGGGGGTGATGAAAAATAAAATCCAATAATGTTTCTGGAAATATGGTAGACCAGATATGCAAAGACACCATCTTTTCAGCAAATATTCTGGTTAAACATGGAAAAGAAAACTTTTTGAAGCATGGATACACTGAGGATTAAAAAAAAGAAACATGTAAGAAATTATAAAGAATTTTGATTCTTTATAAAGAAACAATCACTGGAGAAAGTAATTGCCATAAGGGTATCTGACAATTTCATGTGGTCTGGAACTTGACTTTTAACTGACCACAGGTATAAAGGGTTATGAGTCATTATTGGTATTCAGTTAAACAGGAGAAACATGCACATATAAAGCAAGTAAACTAAAGAACCAAATTTCTCTGTAAGCTTTGGCTCTTCCTAAAATGGCAAAAATTAAAATAGTCTTCCATAAGAATACCTAACCACAGGAACACAGTAATGATGGTGTTAGTGTAAAGTATTCTTAGACTGATACTGCAATGGCTATCACAAGTAAAATGTATTTCCTTACAAATGGAAAACACTTAAACATGGGCCTCAACAGCTTTCACAAATACAGTTCCAAACAATGCAATTTGATTTTTTATTTTTAAATCACTAAACTATTCCTCCATATGCAAAAATTAGAACAAACAATAAATTACAAAATTAGACCCATGAAGATAATCAGTATTAATAAAATCAGGTACAGAATATAAAAATCAATATTTAAAGAAATAACTTGTCTAAAGTGTTATGAAGGAATAAATGTCTATAAAAATTGAGAACAGGCTGACAGTGACCAGAGGGGAGAGGGGAGGGAATTTGAGGGGAAAAGGGGAAGGGTTTAGAACAACAAGTATAAAGGACACATGGACAAAAACTATGGGGAGTGGAAATGGGAGGGAGGTGGGGAAAGCTGGGGTGGTGGGCTGGGGTGGGAGTAAAAGACAGAAAACTGTACAAGATCAACAATTAAAATAAAAATAAAAAAAATTGACCAGATTGGAAAGATTAAATAAATAACAGTGAAAATATAATAACTGAAAATAAAATTTTAATTTCTGAGTTAAAATGGAGATTAGACACAACTGAAAAAAGAATTAGTAACCTAAAGTTGTATCTGCAGAAGTTATTACCCAAATGAAGAATGTAATTTATAGGGACAAAAAGATGGAAAATATGAAAGAAAGGTTAGAAGACATGGAATACAAATTGGGGATGTCCAACATACAACTAACAGTGGCTCAAAAAATAATATTTAAATATGTGATAGATGGGAATTTTCCAGAATTATTGAATAATACCAATCTTCTGATTCAGAGAGACCAACAAATTTCAATGAGGACACAGTTTAAAAACAAAACCTTAACATATTATCATTAAGCTACTAAAAACATACAACAACAAAAAAAAGTAGCCAGAAGGAAAAAAGATTGCAAACTATGAAGGGAGAACAATTCCACTAATGTTTGCTTCTCAGAAGCAAAAATGGAATGACAATGAGACAATACCTTCAAAATACTGAGAGAAAATTTTATATCCTATGACACTGTTTTCCAATACTAAGAGTCTAATTAATAATTTCTAAGTATAAACAAAACTAAATAATTTTAAGACTTTCTCAAAGAATAAATAGATACGGTAATTTGTTATACCAGGTATTGAAATTTACAAATACCGTATGTAATTTATAGAATATATACTAGCACGGGGATAGATAATTAACAAATGGGACAGAAATGACATCACAACAACAGACCCACCCATATATGGAATGGAGTACACAAACGATTGTGCTGGAGTCATTTACAATTCATATAGAAAAAACTAAAATTTGATCCCCATCTTACTCCATATACACAATTTATTTCAGATGAATATAAGATTTAAATGCAATGGGCAAAACTTTAAAATATTAAAAACACAATATAAAGGGTTATCATTTATCCAGGGTAAAGATATATGTCTTTAAGAGGATATAAAAATAATTATCAATAAAAGACCCAAAATATCCCAAAACATTTAAATTAAGAACTTCTATTCTTTAAAAGAATCCATAAATGATACCAAAGAAAAACCACAGAAAGGGGAAAAATACAACTTATATAATAGGCAAAGGTCCATTATAAAATAACTTCTTCAATTCAACAAAATACAGGCAATCCAATAGAAAAGCGGACACAAAGTATTGCACAGAAAAGAAAACACAAAGCACATGAAAAAATATTCAACCTATTTAGGAACCAAAGATATTCCAAGGAAACAAAATGTACGAAAACTCACTACTATTTTAGTTTTGAAATGAAAAAGACACTGAATTTGAGAACAGTCTGACAATGTCCAGAGGGGGAGGGGAGTGAATTTCAGGGGAAAAGGGGAACGGTTTAGAGCAACAAGTATAAAGGACTCATGGAAAAAAACTATGGGGGGTGGAAATGGGAGGAAGGTGGGGAGGGCTGGGGTGATGGGCTGGGGCGGGGTAAAAGACAGAAAACTGTACAATATCAACAATTAAAAAATACCGATTAAAAATAAAATAAAAAAATGAAAAAAAAAAGAAATGTCTTACACCTTCTTTTGTAAAGGTTATAAAGCACAAGGAACCTCATGCATTGCTGCTAGTGGCTTCAGTTGGCACAATCACAATCTGGCATTATCTAGTAATACTGGACATAACCCAGGCCCAGCAATTTTACTCCTAGATATTTTTGAGAGATCTTTTACCACATGTGCCTTTGGAAGCATGTACAAAAACACTCAAAGCAACATTGATCACAATAGCAAACTCTGGAAGCAGTCTAAATATTTTAGCACATACAGCATGCTATAGTCATACAATGGAATACTACACAGGAAGGAAAATAAATGCACTACAGCTACAGGAATCAATATGGATAAATCTCAAACATGTTGAATGTAAAAGCAAATTATAGAAAAATAGGAGTATTATGATACTGCTTGTGCAAAATTTTAAAAACAAAACTTAAACAAAACATTGTTTAAAGGTACATGCATATATGGTTAATGTGTAAAGAAAAACAACTGAGTCATTATTGTTTGTACTAGGAAAGAAGGGGAATATGAATGGTTCACAAGAATATCAAATTTTCTTATATTGTTCTATATCTTAAAAGGGTGGGAGGTACATAGATGTTTATTATCATACATGAAACTATACATTATGTATAATTTATATATGTATAATATTATTCTAAAATAACCTTTAAAGACTAATATTTTGGGGAGTTACCCATGTCTTTTTCACTCCTTCTTATTTTGAGATTGCAAATCATGGTGCAGCATCTACAAGTAGATACAATTAATATCACATCTCAAATACAGCCATGCCTTGCACATTTCCACTTAAAGTCAAAGGTCAATATTTTAAAAAGCATTTAAAAGACACACCACCTGAACTTTTACTGCACACTCAGTGTAGTCAAATATTGCCTTGTTCATGATAAAATATGCTCTGATGCACGTAATCTTCCATTTCCAATTCTAAAACTTTTCCATTTCCACATAGTAATGTACAATATACTTTTGTAATGTAAAAGTTCTACACATTAGAACATATTTTTGGTGCTGAAGTTTAATATGGGGAGAATTTCTTCATAAACATTGTTTTATAATCACAAATATCCTAAGGGATATTTAATAAAACTAGCAACCCTAAATTCTTCCCTTATAGTCTAGACTTGTCTATTTCCCTTTACTGGTAAAAGAATCACAGTCCCTTACTGGTGCTCACAGCCTACAGAACTACTTCCACAAGAAAGATAGTGGTAGTGTGGATCCACTCACCACCAGTCAGGACTTAGATATTCACGTCTACACTCACGGAAACTATTATTGAAGCAACATTGTTGTGTTGTTGTGTGCGTGTGTACATACCTGAGTGTATGTATCGTGTGTTTGATTGTGCTTTATACTAAGCAACAAGGATTTGCCTCAGAGCTCAACTTTTTCTGTAAAGAGGCAGATAGTAAATATTTCAGGCTTTGAGACCACAGTCTCATTTGTGACTACTCATTTCTGCTGTTGGAGCATAAGGGCAACCACAGGAAGCAGTAAATAATAGGCATGACTCTCTTTTAATAAACTATTTACAAAAACAGGCAAGCCATATTTTGCCCACACCCGAATCTAGATAATTATCTTAATTTCTCTCTTTGCTGAAAACATAAATATGTTACATGTGAATTAGGTATTGTCTGTAGCTGAATAATTACAGTCAAACTTCCTTGGGTTAGTTGAGCAGCTCATCCACTCTATTGCAAAGATGTTGGCCTGTTTTAATTCCTCAAACACAGCTAGTTCTTTCCTGATTCGACTGTCACTGACAGATAGGAACTATTCTCTCCAATGGAAAAGCCTTCCCCTGACTTTTTACCTAATTAATTCTGGATACTCCTTTTTTAGATTTTGATTTGAATTTCACCTTGTTGGAAAAGGCATCATAACATTCACTCGGTTTTTCCTGTATAGATGTCAATTGTTTATTGTTTAGTATCTTTTTGCCACCTAGCCTGGGAGTTCCATCATGGCAGATTCCATACTTATTTTCTTAACCACTGTGTGTCCAGCACCTAGGATATTGCCTCAGGAAAATTAAACAATAAATACTTATAGAGTGAAAAAATAAACTTCTTAGGATGGTTTCTTTAAAAATTATATCATCAGTTTTCCACTTATAATCTTTCACTACCTTGAATTCTTTACACGATAACATAAATTCCTTAGTGTGTCAAAGAGGACCAGCTTCTGACAATCCGTCTAGCCTCGTCTTTGGCAGCATTACGGTCTCCTCCCTCCCTAGCCTTAATCCGACACTCCACTTCAGTGTGCAAACACTTACCAAACCGAGAGCTCCAAAAGTTCTGAAATGCCCCAAAAGGAATTTGCTGCTTTCTGTCACCTCTCTACAAGGTAAGATAGTTTATCCATTTCCTCCAATTCCCCCAAATTTTCTCCCATCCCCCTGACAAAAAACTTACAAAAATTACGTTAAAACTCCATTCCAAGAAGTGTTCTTCCACTGGACAGTGTAGCTGACCCACTGTTCAGACCCTCTTATTAAATTGCTCACTCTCTCCTTTGGAATCAATTCTGCAACCATGAGGGGCTGTTTTTTACTGATCGCACTTGTTTCCTTTTCTGTTAATTTAGATCACACGCACTTTCTCAGGGGACTTGAACCTTGGTTTGCTCATCTGTGTTGGCCCAGCCCACACACAGTGTCTGTCACACAAATAAAAGAAAAATTGTCCCAAACCTCTCTCAAGGAGGTTAGCATTCCTGTTCAAATGATTAAGTAATGTTATGATGAACTTTAATGGAATAATAAGATTTTTTCTTGAATACTAATTATTCACCATGTCCAGTCATCTACAAGTCTAATCTATTTGTTTGATAACCTTATTTTTGTATTTAACTTAAATATTACTATGTTGTCATTCCATTTTCTTAGAAAATGTTTCTAGCCCTAGCTTGTATGGCTCAGTGGATTTAGTGCAATCCTGCAAACCAAAGGGTCACTGTTTCAATTCCCAATCAGGGCACATGCCTGGGTTGCAGGCCAGGTTAGGTCCCCAGTAGGGGGTGCATGAGAGGCAACCACACATTGATGTTTCTCTCCCTCTCTTCTTTCCTCCCTTCTTCTCTGTCTAAAATAAATAAAATCTTTTAAAATTTTTTTAAAAAGACAATGTTTCTACCAAGAATGACTCTGAACAGGCTTTTATCCCTGCAGCAAGGTTGCAATGATGTTATTTTAACATTCTTCTAAGTTTTCTGAACAGGTCCTTAGTAGAAAATCTTAGTAGGATCTGAATTTGCATATGTTCTTCCTCACAAAGCTTTAGGAAACACGTGTAAAAATGTAAAAATTTTGCTCAATCTGCAAAGCCATGTCCCGCATACTCTCTCAGTATGATGAGAGTCTCTTCCTCATAAGAAATAAAAGCCTTAATTTAAAAATGAACTGGCTCAACAGCATAAAATATTGCACAAACACTTACGGTTAATACTGTATGTTCAACTTAAATTCAAAAAGCATACTAACTCCCTCTCCTCTATTAACTTCCTCACCTTGTGAAATTATTTTTATCAATATTTTAATTTCACTGAGTCTGAATGAGAGAGAAATGTGGCTGCTTAAACAGATGGTTGTCACAGACTGCATGCCACAATTAAGAATTAGTACACAAGCGGAAGCAGCCTGACACACTATAAACAGTTCCTGAATACCAATGCCATCTACGCTTAGCTGTAAGGAGTAAGCAAGACCAGTTGGGGTTATAATAGGTCAGTCACTTTCAATGGTCACCTGAAAAACTTGCCTAAGTACATCAATGTGAGGATTCCAGATAAGGGAGAAATGTTTGCTCTCTTTGATTTCAAGTTCTGCCCATCTGTGCTTCCTTGCTGTCACTGGCTGTGCAACAGTGTAGGGGCCTCCACGGGTTGCCAAATGTTCCAGCATATGCAGCAACTGATATATCCAAGGAAGGGCATTCCATTGACACAGCATGGGCTCCAATCAATACAGGCACAGTGCCCATAGGATGCCCCTGAGCTCAGTAAAGTACAATTTCTACATCACCTGCATCACTGTACTTCACTCTTAGCCTTCCTTCAAAGTGTAAAGCCTCTACCAACATATCCTATCTCCTTTTTAAATAACATGCTTGCAGGAAAAGATCTGAAATCAGGCCTTATTAGATATCTCAGCCATTGTGCCATGGTCTTCAAAAGTCTTTTTGTTTTAAGCCTTTTCTTCTAATGAAAGAAGAGAAAATTCCTCCATGAACATATGGTAGGGCTAGTTAAGGAAGAGTAGAATGAATTTTTTCTGATCCCCTTGAAGTCATATTATTCTGTGTAAACTGGTCATAATAAATTCCACATTATATTCTAGAATTCCTTTTTAATTAAAATCAAAGTTTAAAAGGCTCTCAGAGACTTCGTTTCTCTTTAGGATGAGATTCACAAATAAATTTCTTTAAATAGCTTTATTACTTAAGGAGAAAGTTGTTTATTTTGGGCTGTAAAGGAACTGGAAGGTTTTGAATGTGCAGTTATCTCTTTCTGGAGTCCCAGTTAACTCACTTACAAAATAGAAAGAAAAATACTCTCCTAATGACTTCACAGAAAATTCAGTTGGTTTTGAAATGGGTAAATTTCTAAGTAGGTGTGAGATTCAATTACCATAGTGTCTCCTCTGAGGAAGAAGTGAAAATTCAAGTTTGAAATAAATAAGTGGGCATGCCTCTGCTCTCACCTCCATCTTTCTGCAAAGTGTGATTTTTCTTAAAAACCCAACTGTAGACCTTTATTTTTCTTATTTTCCAGTGAGATCCATGCTTCGGGGGCAGGGTGCATTTTCCTTGCTGTGACCTATGTCTTTATGCTCAGTTCAGAACGTTGCAACATGCCATTAGGAATATCTCAAGAAGCGAGAGGAGGGAGCAGTCTTTTGACCTTTAACGAAATGCTTGCCTCTGTGTCACAGAGGTGGCGATTAGAGGTTCTTCCTTCTGGCTGTACCATTTTTAACCCTGTTAAGGATCTGAGAAAGTGAGGTGGGTTTAAAGGACAGAAGTGGAGATACAAAAAACTAGGTTGCCAAGGAAGTATATTCTCTAGAAATAGAAAAGAGTTTTTGAGATTACAGGTTTAATAAATTGATAGCTTTCAGGCATGGGCTGGCTGCAGCATCTTGGGCCTCTCCACTGAACATTACATTAAAGTTCAATGTCTAAATTTAGAACTTCTGAAAAAAATTATAATTTCTAGAATTAGAGGAACAAGTAGAAAAGACACACAGAAAGAACTTTCTATTCATTTCCTTCTCCTATATAGAATGATTTGATATTCAGTTTCTAAAGATTGTATAATAGGTGTATATGGGGGTAGGGGAAAGGATTTGGAAGGAATAACTTTACTTTATAACAAAACACGAGTCCCACAGTCTAGGTAATCTTTTGCTAAAGCCTCTCTCTGCAGGAGATGCTATTCACAAAACTGCCTAGGCTCTCTTATCCAAATATTTGCTCTGATAGACAGTATTATCATTGTTATTTAGCATATATATTGCTCTTCACAATCATATATTGCCTAATGTTAGCAACATATCCCCAGTGAGCAGTATCATCTGTATTTCCAGATAAAAAGAATGCAACACACAAAGGTTAAGTGACTTACCCATCCTGAAACAACCACTCAGTGCTGAGCAAGAAACCGAGCTGAGGAGTGGACTACAAAACAACAAGCATCCCATCCACTAAATGGTAAACAGAGTACTCACTTGGTGAACATCTGAGGAGGGGCTCAAGTTCACTTTTTTTAATGCCTTGTCTCAAAGGGAGAATTAAATCATTAAATCTTGGCTTATCCTTTCCACTTTTTCAAGTTATCTCTTTTTATCTCAGCCCAAGGAAGAGTAGAGCAGTAATGCTTTCAAATCTGCGATAGTCACCTACAGGTTTGGATCAGACCTGTTTCTAAAGGCAAAGTGTTGCTCCATTCCCTGAAAACCCATCACTCATGCTGTCCCTGAAAGGTACAGTATTCTCCTTTCAGGCCTTACTCCACTAAGTCGTAACTGAATAATACCAACTGTATCGAATTGTTTTAGAACTCGAACACCTTAGTGTATGAGAATTTCCATGAGTATTCTTGTGTGTTTACGCGCTTATTATGTGTTCTTGGGGGAGGGGAATAAGGAGAAAAGTCCTTTTACTCTTAACTATCTCTCCTGTAAGATTAAGCTATTAAAAAAGGCAGAAATTATACTTCCAAATCATTTTAAATTCCTTTTTAAAATGCATAATATTTAAAAGAATAAAAAGGTATACTGTAAGTATGTAAATAAACATAATTTTCCAATTTCTATTCAACTTAGTTTGAGGACTTAGTTTAGTGCATGCCTTTCGACAGTCCTTAATCTGACTGACTATGAGATTTAAGCCCAGTAACTAAAGCCACCAACAATCTGATACACTTTGGCAAGTACACATTTCTAGCTGTTTACTTTCTTTAGAGAAGTGATTCTCTGAAATTGTGAAGTTAAAGGAAATTCAGAGATCATCTAGTCTATCTGACTTGATTAAGGCAATATACAGACAAATGTTATTATCTTTTAGTTTATCGCTGAGCAAGCATAAATTTTAATCTCACAACAGATACCTTCCAATCTCCTGAATAATCTCTGTAAAAGGAAATAGTTACATAGTATGTCTAGACAGTGTGTATAGGTCAATGTATTTCGAAAAATGCATTTGTGGTTTATATTTTTAAATTTCAACCAACAGTTGCTGTGATACATTATATTATCTTTCTAAGTGGTTTTCACAAATATATGGCTTTGTGATTTTCCATCAAACAACGCCAGTGATCCTGCTGTATTTTTGGCAGAAAGCCTATTCTAAATTTCAGACTCCATGTACATGCTTTTAAGCCATCCCATTAGATGGGTAAGTATTGTTTCCCATGAGAAATGGCTGTTTCAATATCTATCTCTGGGTTTCAGGTAACAGGGATATAATGCTACATTAGGAAAAGAGGCATACCTTTTTCTTTTCTTTTTTAATCTAGTGCTAGACACTTGAATTTTCAATAACAGCAAAGTCCTATCCCTCTGATAATATCAAGGAACAATTTTAGTTTGTTATCTATTGATGGATTCAAGAATCAAGAGCAGAACAAAATAAACATTTGAGAACTTGCTATTAATATAACAAGGCCACAATGTGTATATTAGGGTGATAAAACCTCTAAGGTAAAACACAAGTAACCCTATATCACTCTGCCTCAGTGTATCATATTTATAGCAGCTGATTTACCTGATTTCAGCCTTTCAGTTGCATCTTGATGAGCCTTGGGGGTGGTTTTGTAAAAGGCTCTTTTTCCTTGGGAAAAGAGCAGACGTACGCAAATGGAGACTGGCCAGCAGACAGAATGATCTGTCAAGTCTTACTGGCAGTGCTTTCCCTACTCCTTAACTTCATAAAGGTCAGAGGCACCACTTTAAACAGGAGCCTATTAAAATCCTAAAAGATGGAACCTGTTCATCTCAAATACCTAAGTGGTAGATGAGAGAGGAAAAATAAGAAAAAATATACCACCACTTTGTACAAGGTTAGATGAGGCCTTGTGTGTATATATAGCTATCTGAGGGGAGGATCAAGCCCTAAAGATTTTAATTTCAGTGAAGTCATACAGAGCTAATGGAGCCACTGGCGATCAATAGCTCCCACTCTCCTGTGAGAAGGAGAGATTTATTGAGCTCTCCCCACTGATCCTGTATCAAGTACAGCCAGCAATGCTGATCACTGCGTCCCCCAATTCCTGCAGTGTGCAAATGACTTACTTCATTCCTAGCAGCATCTCAGCTTTCACAGCCAGCCTTAGAATTCTCTGATAATCTCTTAATATGTCTGCTGGAATATTATCTTTATGACATTTAGGCTGAGAGATAAGGTAACCAATAAATCACTTACCTCTCTCCCTCCAAGTTCAGTCCCAATTCAGGAAAAGATACAGGAGTTGGGATAATGACAATCAAAGTAGTAGCTTTATGGCTGGTAACCTACACCTGTCAGTTTCCTGTCCCTTCTCTAGTCTCTTGGACCTTACTCTACAATCAAATTTGATCTGCAGCACACTTACCCAGCTGCTAGTTGCCTCATGCTCTGATGCAAATCACAGAAAATTGGCCATTAGACCCTAACTTCACCAATCAGATAAAGCAATCGAGGGAATTTCAGGGGAAAGGGGAAGGGTTTACAGGAACAAGTATAAAGGACACATGGACAAAAACTAGGGGGGTGGAAATGGGAGGGAGGTGGGGAGGGCTGGGGTGGTGGGCTGGGGTGGGAGTAAAAGACAGAAAACTGTACAAGATCAACAATTAAAATAAAAATTTAAAAAAAGATAAAGCAATTGTCTCTGAGTAAGAGTGGAAAGAATAACAAAAAGCATTTCTCTGTTACTACTACCCCTCCTGATACTGGAATTTTTCCCACAGAACATAGTTCTCCCAAATACTGAAGTCAAACCTGTATACTTGGTCTTATTGGATATTTTAGAGACAATTATATTTAAAATTATTCATTTATGGAATGATATGTATAATCATTTATAAGCACTAGAGAAAACAGTAAGGCTGGGTCCTGGCCAGTTCATTCAATGGTGATTGTTTCTGCTGGCAATATACTAAACTTCTGTTTTATCCATTGCTTCCAAAATCAGGAATGCCCAACTGTCCTCCACACAGATAAGCATTACATGCTGGCAGATATTCAAGTGATGCTTACAGAATGTTACACAAAGTTCGCAAATAACCTAGGTAGTTTGCTGCTCTTTGCACATGAGGGAATCAGCTTGAGTGTTTGACACTCAAATTAAATCAGAAAACAGTCTTCAAGAGTGAAGCTGCAATTAGACAGTCTCTGACTTAGAACACTACACTACTGCAGCTTATGTTCACTGAGCCACTGGAGGAGGGCAAGGGAAGTGCCAGTCAGTAACCGGAAAACTTGCAGATATATAAATATGGGCATATATGTACCCTTACCAACTGCTTCTGAAATCATACACTGAATACTATATAGTCAACTAAGTCACACTTTCTAAACACTGTAACTTCTGTTTATTAGCAAATTTTACTCCAATGTTTCTGCACCTAGAATGCTTACTTAACTTGAACTTGGTCAACTTACTAAAACTGGTATCCTTAATTTTCCCAGAATTGTAGATCTCTAAAACATATAAGCAACTTTATTGTACTGCATTCCAAATGCTTACTTTGGTTTTTCTTTTATTTTTTTGCATTTATTAAATTACAAGTCCAAATTGATATTTTGAAAGATCAGATAGTTATCTTCTGCCATTCTTGGCAATTAAAAACATCAGATCAATGTGCTAATTTGTTCCTAAAATGAAAATCTTCAGATCAAGGGCAAGTTCGCTGAACAGAGGACTCAACCATGTACTATGTGTGAAAGCCTACGAAGACCACATTATCAGGTATATAAACAGTGTGGGGTTTTTATTATTTCAAGATAAATACTTGAAACATAAATGTGAATTTTCTAGTAAAGCAGAAGTAAAAGAACAGATTTAATTCCCCATGCTCTAGGAAAATAAAGAATTTCAATTAAAATTATTACTATTTACTGAACAATTGTGTTGTATAGTAGACACTGATGTAGTTATTATAATTCTTATTTTGTACACTAGAAAATTGAAATATGAAGAGGTTACATAACCTGGCATTATAACAGTGAATGGTAGAGCCAAGATTTCACTCCATATCCTTCTATTTCAAAGCCCACATTATACTGACTATTGTACAAGGCTGACCATCATCAAGCTGTTGTAAGGCTCATTAAGTCAGATTCTGCCTCTGTTTAAAGTACCTGAGAGGAGGAATAAGAAAGACACTCTTAGAAGTTGTATAAACTTTGAGAATTAAGACGTTTTAAAATATAGCTGTGCATATTGAAATATATAGTTACATATACTTAAGCAAATAATTTACAGAAAATTTATTTTTTGAAAAAGATGTATTAAGTCACTTTCTTTTCAATCAAAGTCAAGGAGAAAAAAGTCCACCAATAGAAATGATCGTTTATTGAAGACCTATTATGTGCCAGGAGCTTAATGTCCATTATCTTAGTTCATCCACAAGAGTTTTATGCCAAGATACATTAGAATCCTTTTGTAAAAACAACAAGAACAACAGAAAAGAATCTGAGACTCAGAACGATTAAATTACTTGACTAAAGTAACACAGAGTAGGGGGCAGAAGGAGACATATTCAATTCCAATATGTCCATGCCAATGCCAAAGTTTTCTTTACTCCAATATGCCAACTCTGAATAAGCAATAAGCACCAAATGAAATATATAGAAGCACACATAAGCTCACTATATAACACCAACACCAATACTGACTTAGAACAAGTTTGTAGCAGACAGCCAGCTTAAATATTACTTACGAAAAGTATTTTCTGAAATATAGTAGTTACCACTTTTTACTAGGTAAAACTTTAATGACACAAATGACATGAAAAACTATAATATATTGTCTCTGTCACTTGCAAGAAGAAAAATAAGACATAATAATTACATCTCATATCAAAAAATGTAAATAGCTGTCAATGCTATATTACAAGACCAGACAGTATGTGATTAATTATTAATAAGTGGCATAGACCTGCATTACCCGCAGTATGATACCCACACATTTGTGGCAGCAAGAATTATGCTAGGTGGCATAAATACAAATAATTTTTTCTTTAAATTATGTTTTTATGTTTTGATTAATTGTCTAATTATGGCCAGGGATATTAGTTTTCCTGTTATAAAATTATTGAAGTTTCCTTTTAGACTAAACTTCTCCTTGATTAATCATTTTGGGATACTATTTGAAAGGGTCTACTAAACCTGAACATACATATGAACACCTTATGACCTAGCAATTCTATCCCCAGTTACATACCCAACAGAAGTGTGTGTACATGTACACCAAATGCTAAATACAAGAAAACAGTCATTGCAGCCTTATTTTCAATAGTCCCAGGCTAGAAAGTAACCAAATGGCTATCAAGAGTTGAATAGATAAGTAAATCTGGTATATTCATATAATGAGAGCTAATTCAGTAATGAAAATGACTATACAAAATATGGATGAATCTTACAAATATTGAGAGAAAGGAGCCAGGCACAATATCTAATGAAATGGAAAACACCTAGAAAATAGCAGGCACTTAGTGAATGTTAGTTTGGTTTATTGAGTATAATTTGTAGTAGTGTTGCTGTTATTGTTATCCTTTCTCTTAGCATTCACAGATGAACCCTTCCTTTACTTGGCAGCAGCATGATATTGTCCTTCTGAGACACTTCTCTACACTCACCTTCAAGGAAGGATGCAGCTGTCTTGATGATTAATGGTTTTATATCAGACATTTCATTAATGGAGTGACTAAGTTAGGATAGGTACCAGTGTGGTCTTTTCAAAAGATCCCATTAAACTGGGAATATAGGGAGAGAAGTTTCTCTCTTTCTCTATTGTGTCCTCTTCTGCATCCTTACACTGAAAAGTAAAATCCAAGGTGCAAGTGGAAATCATGAAAGAAACATAGTTAATCCAACATAAGTGAAAAAAAGGTAAGAAAAGAAGAAATGAAACTACTATTGTACACAGAAAATATAATAGTTTGCATAGAAAATACTAAAGACTATACAAAACAATTACTAGAATTAAATTAATTTACAAAGGTCATGGGGTACAAGGTCAATACCCCATATAATACCCCAAAATTGTATTTTTCAATACAATTGAAAAATCAATTGTATTTCTATATAATTGTAGCAAACAATTAAAAATGCTGACTTGTTAATACATCATGTAAGTGGTGTTATAAACATATAATACTTAAGAATAAATATGAGAAGAGGTAACCATGATTTAGTTTAGAAGATTCTACATTATACATGTCAGCATCCCCAAATTTATCTATAATGTCACAATCACAATCCAAATCACAGGCTTTTTTAGTCAAATAGTCCAACTGATTCTCAATTGAATGTGGAGAAATATCTGTACCAGCCTAAAGAAACTTGTTCAAAAACAGTAATGTTGGAAGAGCCATTGCCTGTTAACAAGATTTACCATAAACTTACAGCAACTGAGATAATGTATAATTGACATTCAAGTAGACAGACCTATAAAATGGAATTCTTGGGAAAAAACTTACAATACTATTGTACTAATTTTCAACAAGTACTCTGAATCTATTCAAGTTGGGGGGGGAGACCTTTTTTAATGGCACTGGAATAACATTAAAAAAAATAAACCTTGGCTCCTACCTCAGACCACATATAAATATTAATTCAAGATGAATCATAAAGGTACATGCAAATGGTAACACTGTAAATCTTCTGAAAGTAAATATTAAAGATGATTGTTGCAACTTTATGACAGCAGAAATTTAATGAAAAGATATGCAAAAACAATAAACATGGAAAATAAAACAAGTTGAACTCTCAAAATTAAAAACTTCTGGTAACCAAAAGATACCATTAAGAAAGTGTAAAAAAAGCCACAGATTGAAGAAAATATTTATTACAAATATATCTGGCAAAAGATTTGAATCCAAGATATATAAAAAATTCTTAAAAATCAAAACACACATTCCAATTTAAAAAATTGGACTAAGATCTGAATGGACATGTCCCCAAGGCTTGGGCAATAAGCTCATTAAAAAGCACCCAATGCCATTTTCACCAGAAAAACAAGGCTAGTTAAAACTATAATACACTATTTTATATCCACAAGAAGGGCTATAATCAAAAAGACAAACATGACCATATGTTGGCAAAGATTTGTAGCAACTAGAACTTTCAGATATTGCTAATGAGGTCAGAAACTGATTCAACTACATTGGAAAATTGTTTGGTAATTTCTTATAAACTTATAATGACCTTAAAACCAAAAATTTTCTTTCTTATATATTTACCCACAAGAAACCAAAACATATGTCCTCAAAAAAACTTGTATGAAAATTTTCTTATCAACTTTATTCATAATAGCCCCAAACTTAAAACAATTGAAATGTCCATCAACAGTGGAGTGGAATTTGCCAAAACAAATTATACTATATTCATACAATAGAATATTGTTCTAAAAAAAGTATGTTCTAATTATACAGGAAACAACAGAGATGAATCTCAAAACATTATATCGAGCAAAATAAGCCAGATATAAGAGAATCATTCCATTTATATGAAGATTCAAGAACAGTCAAAACTAAACTATGATGATAGAAATCAGAACAGTGTCTTTCTCTGGTGCAGAATGACTGGAAGAAGGAGCAAGGAAGGAGCCTAATATGATGGAAGAGTGTTCCATCTTCATTGGAGTAGTAGTTACACAAACATATACATGCATGTACTTATGTGTGTGTGTGTGTGTGTGTGTGTGTAATCGGAGTCACTAACTGAATTGTACATTTATTAGTATATTTCTCCTAATTAATATTCTTAAATGTAATGAGAAAAGGCATTGGCTGGTTCTGATACACTACCAAACACTGCTCCAAGGGCTCTGAAAATCTTTCAGCAAGCTACACTGAAACTGAATGCACTCATATACATGCATCTGGACATTTCACCTCAGGTATATGAGGGGGGACCACCCCCCAAAAAAGGAATTATCTTCTGGAAGGTGGGCCCCTTTTAGTACAGGCTTTCCCAGCTAGATGAATGTTCTAAGAACCCAGCTGTATCAGTGCACCAGCTGGTGTTATTGTGAGAGGCTGCATTCAGCTTCGGGGATTTTTTTTGAAGACTCTTTCATCGCTTTGGCCCATTTCATGATGGGTGATTTATAAGCACACCTGCCCACACCTCGCTGGGTGTTCACCAATTTTTGAGTAAAAGTGGTGTGACTCCCATGCCCCACCCTCCCTATTCATCCAGCCTTGTCCAGAGAGACTTTTTTGTTTCCCCAAATAAAAAAAGTCCTCAAAGGGAAAATACATTGCCGCTGCGGACGATGTGAAACAAAAAAAGGCAGAAGCACTAAAAGGCATCAAAATTGAGTTCAAAAACTGTTTTTGAGCATTGGAAAAAACAACTTGATAGGTATATTGCATCAAATGGAGAGTACTTTGAAGGTGGCTGAAGTTTAAATGGAAGAATAAATGCACACTTTTTTAATAAATAAATTTTAGTTTTGAGGGTACCCTCTCACATAACCTGCAGTAATGAGTCAAAGTGTTCACCAAATACATGTATGAAATTTTTCACAACATATTTATAATATTCCAAACTGAAAACATTCCTTATATCCTTGACCATAGAATGGAAATTGTGATGTGCTTATAGAATGGTATTCTAAACATCAATGAAAATAAATAAGCTATTGTGATGGATCTTACAATGCTGAGTAAAAGAACACAAGAATATAAGTTGTGTTGTCTCATTTCAAAAAATACAAAATCAGTATCTAGTGTTAGGAGGCATCATATCCTCTGCTTATCTTCAGAGGATATTAGAGACTAGGAATGTCATAAGGGTACTTCCTGAAGCTAGTAACATCCTTTTTTTATTGGGTTCTGGTTACATAAAAACAGTTTCTTGTAAAAATGCATTGACCTGTACACTAATGCATTTCATGTATACTATACTTCAATAAGAACTTTAATTTCAAAAATCTGTGGTAAACCAGAGAAATACATTGCGTGCTTTGGGCATGAGGAGTCATTCAAAACTGTCATGAAACCACATAGCATGAATTCATCTGCCTGATGGTTAGCAAAAGTGATAGAAGAGAGGTGTGATTTTTAAAATCTTGTTTGCCTGTACTTCAGAAATAAGTTTATTTTTATTTGAACATCTGGCTATTTCAGGTGCCACTGGGGCAAGACCAAAATTTACAGTTCTGTTGTTGTATAGGCCACTTGTTTATATGGAGAATTTTATGGATTAGTTCCCCAGGCTTCTGTCAGTATTACTGTTGGAGTTTTCTCTGTTAATTATCCTTGGGGACGTCAGTGTGCACACAGATGTCAATTCAGATGGGCCAGAATGTATCTTTCTGAAAGCAATGGACTCTGAGTTTTAACCAGATGGTTGAGGCAAGTTCCCTGAATGCCAGGCTCATTCTAAACTTTGTCTATGGATTCAATTTGTGCATAGGGTTCCATTTTCAGTGTTTAATCTTATTTATCCAATTATTAGTTTCTTAAAATTTTTCTCTTATAACATTTTTTAAAATTTCATAGTAAATGCCTAGATAAAAGTGAACAATTTTAGGATTTACCATATACCAAAATCAGTCCTAAGTCTTTTATATAATTAATATGCTTAATCATTACAACTAATCTATGCATAGAAACTACTACAATTATCCTCACTCAAACAATAAAATGAAGCACAGAGAGTGAATAACTTGGCCAAGGTGACTTGGAAGATAGAAGACAATGTCAGGACCTGGGTTCCAATGTCTACACTCTTAACCATTATGTTAAATTATTCACAAGTTAAGGGTTAAAAATTTGTAAATGTGCAGGAAATGTGCTCAGTTATGAACTCTCATTGCTGAAAATCTGTATACCATCTTGATCAACATATTTACGTATGCAAATGTCTGATTCCCTATAGATAGTGTGAGTAATAACAGTACCTAAATAATAGCATCAACTTAAAGATTACATGAGATAATACATGTAAAGCATTTCATAAAAAACTGGCACATATTCAGAATTTAACAAATATTAACCAGATGATTATTATCATGATTCTCATTTATAGTATTTAATTATTGTTCTGGGAATTAAAATCTCTGCATTATTTAAGAAACAGACACTTAAAAAGAAATTTGAGTATGGAGACCCAGTAAAATTTCTGCAGCATTAAACAGCGCTGTGACTGAGCTTCTCATTGTAAAAGTCACCTGTGCCAGGTTATCAGAGACCAAGAGAACCTCTGAAGTCTCTATTTCTGTGCATCCGAATCCTCCAACCAAGAATAGCCCACACAAGCACTGTCACTGCATGCCAAAAAACACAGTGGAGAATCTCAGGGATCTTTTCCCAGAGCTCACTTTTTTTTTTAACTTAACTTCTGTCTCTTGGATTATTTTTCAACTTCAGTAGAAATTAAAACCAATGAACTATTTTTTCCACAACTTAAATCCTACCTTCTACAGAAAGATAATTCAATGTGTTAAATTAATATGTAAATATTATGTCTTGAATCTTATTTTCCTTTTAACTTTTACTTCATTGAAAGGTAAATGCAAATGCTACTTTTTCTTTGGATTAAAAGTAGATGACACTGTGGACTCACTTTTACTCGTTGTAAGTGATGTACCTTAAGAAAATTCTCAGGCAACATCACAGAGAATACAAACAGGACTCTTAGTAACTCTGGTGTATTGCTAGGCAGAACACGGACTTAACCTTGCAAGCCCAAGAGCCCATTGGACTTGACACATGTGTACCAGCTAGTATGGATGATTAACATTTTTCTCTTACTGCCTTTCTCTTATTATCTTAAATTTCACTGAGAAGGGTAATAAAGCAAATATTATACACACACACACACACACACATATATATATATTTTTCTTTTAATTACCTTCTTCAAACAGTCTCCATAAATAAATCAAAAATGATATCCCTCATACCCCTGAAGGGCTGGGGATCAAAGAAGCAGCTCCTCGTTATTGCTCTTGTGATTATTATGAAGCCACCTGTTGAGGATATACAATACTCCAGAAATTATGTTGTAGTTGTACTTTATACACTCTTCCAATATATATTCACAATAACCTTCATAGGGAGGTTAAATAACCTACTGCCATTTAACATCTGAAGTAACTGACCCTCAGAGAAGACTTGTGGTTTCTCAGACTAAGAAACAGGAGGATATGGGATGTGGACCTTGAACTGACTCATTTTAGTGAATGTTCCCTTTTCCCACTGACAAATCTGTCTAAATTCTTTAAAGTTTGGGTGTCAGTGATGTTGTTCACATTGAAATAAAGAACTCCTAATTTTGACCAATATAGTAAAAAACAGATTCCAGTTCTGCCTCTCCTACTCTACATGCCATTGTCCTTTGCTCAGAGTGCCACTAGTACAATCCTCTTTCTTCTTACTTATGGCCTCTAGAGAGGGTTTCCAACTTGGCTACCAGAGCAGTCCTCTGCACATCTATAAAGCAGGGAATCCCCTTTCTCCAAGGTACCATACTTTACTGCCAGAGAGTTTAATAAACACTCCTAGTCTACCCTTATCCCATAGCCTGTGTCTCACTAAGCTCTTGATAAAAACCTGTGCTCTAGAGTTTATGTTTCTAACTGCTCTTTCCATTCAGGCTCAAAAATGACAAAAAAATACTCCACAAGTGCAGAGACCAACCTTCATCATGTCCCTTCCATTGCTCTTAGGTTCTCATCTTTTCAGGGGCTCTCACTCAGGTCTCTGTACAGGAGTTACCATACAAATCACACAGTGAGTCCCTTTCTGGTTCAACCAGTCACATAAGTCTGGTTGTGCTTTAGGTCCAGAAAGAACCGCATTCATTCCTTTCATGTTCTCTAAATTTGACATGGTGCCTGGTGCATTCCAGCTGCTCAAAAAATGTCAGTTAACTGAGCTAATCTAAAACAGTTATTTGGAAAGCAAAAAAGAGACCATAAGTGAAAGGTGAGAGCTACCCTTGTGAACAATATGTGGATATGGAAGATAAGGGAAAGGTGCAGAAAGGATGACTGTACTTTTGGATTACATGAGTAAGCTCAGCTATGTGTCCTTAAACAGCATTGGGAATTCCGAAATACGACCCCATGTGTAAGAGGAGGCGAATGGTAGGGTACTGCATTCATATTTGAACATGCTGATTTTGAGATGCCTGTGGGACGTTCAGGGGTGGGTAGGTTGGTGTCCAATATCCTCTGGAGCCTAAGATACAAATCAGGTCTGGAGGAGTAATGAATTGGGTGTCATTATCCCGCAGATAATATTTAAATCCAGGGTACTAGATAACATGGTTGGGAGAGAGGGAAGAGCAGCAAAAGTAAAACCAGGTTTCTTCTTTCCTGTTACGGTGTGCTCTCCACCAAGCCTTTCAAAGGGGACCTTATTCCAAGACTAAAGTGAAGAATATATAAGTATTAAATCATTAATAATGGAATCTTGCAATCAGCAAGCAACCAGCAGACTTCAAAACATACCTCCCCTCCCTGCCATGTATTCCACTGAATTACAAGCCAGCAAATTACCTTTCCTTCTTTATTTTGTTCCATAATTCTTATCATCATTTGATATGCAACATATTTTATGTAATGCTTTTTGTCATCTATGCCTCTCCAGTTGATTAAGACCATAAGAAAAGGGAATTTTTTCTTTGTTCACTGATTAGAACATCTTAGGTGCTCATCAAATATTTGTTGTAAGGGAGAAAATAAAAACTGCTCTTTTTCCCGGGATGGCAGGTAGTACTGACATGCTAGGAAAGATTTAGTAAACTGTTTGTCCCATCTCATTTCAATGGAGTTTAGGAAGGAGAAAAACTTGTAGAAGCAGTTAAATCACACCTTATTAACATTGCAACATACAGTCAAAAGTCATTCTATTACGCAGTTTCTTTATTCTAATAGAGAAGCTATCAGAACATAGATAAAAAGAATTAGTTGGCCTGTAATTAGACTTCTGGGACACTGAAGGATAACTGTTTCAGTTTCAACAGCCTATACTAAATACTGTATTCCATTGACAAAATGAAAGAAGTGGCATTAACATGCACTTAAACCATACATGTTTGTTAAGAATTTCCCTGTTCATTGGTGGTACAAGCTGTTTGCATAGCTCTTCTGCAAAGTATCCTACCATAATACACAGCATGGATGGACAACATTCCTTGAAGAAACTGGCATTCTAGAAGCAATCTAATTGGTGACTATCCACGATACTGGCTCATATACTGAAATGTTCAGAAGCTATTTCAAGGAATTCTAACGTACTGATTTGTTGTTGATGATGTGGTCTTTCAGTTCAGTGTGATTTTCTTTGAAAGGGGCTGGGTATCAGACTGTATTGTCTGACATCTCAGCACTCCCGAGGGCTCATTCCTAATTCTTCTCTCCTATGTCAGAGCTCCAGGACCATACATCCAGGAGCTTCAGCCATGTAGCTGACAGCATTTCCAGACCCAAAACCATTCTGAGAATACCTGCAAAAAGCTCAGAACACTGGAATCCTCTCCACTAACTGAGAAAGTACTGATGTTAGGGCAGGAGGGGTCCACCTCCACCACCTCCACATTTAGCAGGCCTCAGTAGCTCCCTGGGCCACCGTGCTCTCTGTGCTTCCATTCGCTGCCTGCAGTCTTTTTCTCCACACACAGAGAAGCCAAATTATCACCTACGTAATCAATTCTGAATCTCTCTCTTCCACGTAATTCTCCTACAAAAACTGGGTATAAGCACCTCTAGCTTTCTTATTCTTCTTCAAATTCAGATAAAGTCATTCTTGCTTCAGACATTTCTACATTTGCTGTTCCTTCCCCCTGAATAAATAAGATTCTTACTACCTATTGCCCAACAAACCACATTCCATAAATTACCCTTTATCCATTGCTATTTCTTTTCCTTTTATACCCCATCTTTGAATACCCAGTATGAGGGGACAAGATCTTTTATCTTCTGTGTCCTAGAAAAGAAGATGAGATATAGAGGGAAGAAAAGAGAGATAAATGGAGGGAGAGGAGGAAGGGAAGAGAGAAAAAGAGGAAAGAAGGAAAGAATCATTCACTTCTTTTAATTAAAAATAATTAAATATTATGTATTGATGCATGTATTAGGATATTAAAGTCCAAGTCTCTTATACCTCCTCTAACATACATACTTCCCATCCTTCATTATCCCAAATAGTTATATGACAATGCTTTTATTTTTAAATATTGGGTATCCACATTAATATAACCATGTAAATGAAACATTTCTGATCCACAAGGTATACTAGGATCGTGTTTATTTTCTTACAAATTTCTCTTTAGTTTTTGGATGTAATAATTGTCTTATTTTCTATTTTCTTACTTGTCTATGTATTTATCTCCAATTTATGCTCAAATGCTCAGACAGAACACTAACATCTCTTGCCACTTGATAAAATATCTTGAGATTTTTTTCCCCTTTTGAAATATCCACCCTGGAGGCCTCCCATATTCAATCTCTCAGAATTTGTTTCCAGATTTTCCACGCAGCCGTGGTCTGGGACGCCCACCACCACCAGCAACCTGTTATAAATTCCCTTCCTTTCTCTCCTTTGTTGGACCTCTGTTTCTTGAAATAGCTTTTAGGGAATTCACATTCAAAATCTAGATTTTTTAAAGACATTGTTATATTGTTTTTGTATCCAATATTACCATACGTCCAATGTCACTGTGACTTTAATCCTTTACATGAAACCTTATTTTGTTTGTATGATTGCTAGATCCACTCTTTGTAGATTCTTCTAGGGCCTTCTCTTTATCTCTGGCATTATAATTCACAATGGTGAAACTTGTTTGGATATTCACTGTGCTGGGCATTGGTCTAGCCCTTATTATTCTAGAAATGCATGTCCTTCAGTTCTAAGAAATGTTTTTATAATTTTTAAATTTTTACTTATGGATTTAACTTATGATTTAATCTCTATCATAAGTTTGATTAAATTTTATTATAAGCCAAATCCTTATGTACCCAATACTGAAAAATAAACTCCTACACCATCTGTGACTCACTCTGTTTAAAAGAAACAACATGCTCCAACACACAAGAACTTCATGGTTTTGCCATTTCTTAAGACTAAAAAGTCAAGAGCTTGAGATGCCTGCCACCTGGTACCATCAATACAAAAAGCCTGACTTTGAGCTGATAGATAGCAAATTGGTAAAATCAAGTGCTCTGAGTACTTCGTAATGGTCTCTCTTCAAGGGTTTTTTTTTTTTTTTTTTTTTTTTGGTCTCAACGCCAGTGGCTACCAGGACTTTGGGGAAGGAGGAAGCAGTTTAGCACCTACCACGCAGACCAGCGGTTCACCAACAACCTCTCCCTTCCTGGCACCAGAGGGCGCCACTATCTGGAGTCTCCTGCATTACTATTTTTTTTCTCACGTTATCTTAAATATACTGCTGATTATTTTAACGTGCTAATCTAACAACTTTTTTTCAGATACTCTCTTTGACTTTGATGACACAAATTTAAATATAAAACAGTTGGACTTTTTTCTTGTAATTGTACCATTTTTAATTAATATAGCATACTTTATATTGTTAGTAAAATTATCTGTTGCACTATTTTATCATTAACTATTCTCAACTTTTTGTACTTCCCAATAAGCTTACATAAGAAATATTTTTCAGGTTCCAAAATAAATTACATTTTGATTTTTATTTAAACAATTTAACCCCTTATTGAGTACCTTTCAATACTCAATCTTTCTATCCAAAATATGACATCTTTTTTCTATGTATTAAGTCTTTAAGGTCTTTTGTTTATAACTTTACGTTTGTAATTTTCCTCATATCAGTAGCAAATCTGTTTATCTTCATGTTACTATGAATATGAATTTATTATTGTGTTTTATTAGGGTGTTTACAAATTTGTTCATTCTGATTACCTTTGTTCTAAAAGTTTTTCAATTTATTTTCTTTTGTTTTCTAGTAGATAATTTGAGTAATATACTTTGAGTAACAATGGAGTGTCACTCTTCCAAACAATTTACATCTTATTTTCATGTGTATTGCTAGAATTTCCAGAGCAACATCTAATAAAGGGTATGATGGTAGGAATCTTTAACTTGCTCCAGATATCAATGGCAAATACTGCAGTGTTTCCCAATGCTTGCTCCTAATGATAGCGGATGAGTGTAGAGATCTTACCCAGTGTCAATTAAACATATTTTCAACTACTATCTTGGCCTTATATCTGTTGATTTTTTTTCTATCTGCTGTTTCTGTTTTACTTGTTTTAGTTTATTTACTTTCTTATTTTAGAATTCTACAATAATTTGAATTTGATAAATCAAATTGTTTTGTTTGGCAGGATTTGTTTTTGTTCTGCCATTATGTTTACATTTATTATATATATATATTTCTTAATCTAAAATTAAATATAGCTATTATTAATTGAACACTTACTCTTTGCTACTAGCTAACAGGTTAACAGACATTAATTCATTTATTCATCACATAGTCCTCTGAGAAAGGCATTACTAGTTAAAGTTTATGCAGAAGAAACTAAAGTTTAGTGTTAATTTAAGTAATTTCTCTAATATAATCCAAGAAGTAAAATTCAAATTCTTATTGCTCTGATTCCAAAACTATGTTCTTACCTGATATACTGTGCACAAAAATTACTAATTTTTATATACTCATTTTATTCTCAGAAAGTTCACAGAAATTTTATTTTTTTTTTGCAATAACTGTTCAATTTCATTAAGTTTCCAAGTAGTAATCAAATGATCCTCTAATAATGGCAATTTTACCTTCCTTTTCCTAATATTTACTCATGCTTGCTTGTTTTACTGATTTAAGTAGAACAATATTGAATAATAGTTATAACAGCAGGATCCTTTGTTATAAACTTGATTTAATGAGGGTTTCTTTAGTGTTTCATTGTTAAGTATACCTTGGCTGATGTTTCGACAGAGAGATAATTTATCATATTGAGGAAATATCTTTCTATTCCTAGTTACTTAGAGGTTTTATTTTTAATAAGATGAATACTAGATTTCACTAAATGTCCTTTTGCAATCTTTCAAGAAAATATTAAATATTTCTCCTTGATCTTTTAATATTATTAAAGCTTAAAAGGGTGATAGATATAAGACTATTATTTCATTTCTAACACATTCAAAGACCAATATGCTGTTAAGGGTTATTTACAAGTACATTATTTGATGTTTTACCCCCTTTTTCAATGCGTCAATGAGTATGCTGTTTTTACTTTTCATTTTTCATGTTAGTTAGGTTTTGGAATTGTAATCATGGTAGTTACTTAAAATTAATTTTAAAGCTTTACAATACATTTTTTACTCTTCTGAGAAACAGTATAGGAAAAAATAAGGCATTGCCTGTTGCTTTAAAATTGAAAATAATATAAATTTCAAGTCCTTAAATATCAAGGTTAAAACAATGTGATACCCATGCTGAAAACTATATCAACAAAGAAATGATGTGGATTCAGAACTTGTGTGAAGATAATTCTTTGATAATTACTTATATTTGTATTTATTTTACTATTCTGGTAAGGCTTGAACAGTTGACAGATTTGCTTATTTGTATTTCCTAAAAAATTATATAGTACTCTGTTACAACAAGACTTACAAATTGAGTGTTATCAACCTAGGTTTTATATATATATGTATATATATTTATAAATATATGTGTATAGGTTATATAAATATATATAACCTCAGGCTGTATACATATATAGGTAATATTAGGTTATATATATAACCTAATATATATAGGTTATATATATTTATAAATCTATAAATATAAATAGATATTCAAATCAGTCCTGTATCTGTAGTAATATTCCTATTCTTTTCTCTACATTTGTATATATCTTTTTTATCAGTACTTTTGCAATGATTAGGAAAAGTTACAGCTATGTTTTAAGAACTTGTCCTTAGATTTAATTATCATTTGTACTGTTTTCTGTTTTTATGTCCTATTCTTATACTAATTACTCCATCCTCCATCAAGTTGGTTAATGTTGTAAATTCATTGCTTTTTTCTTATAATATTAATAACTATTGAAGTTATAAATTAGTGTCTGATATAAAACTTTTAGATTTAAATGATAACCTTTATATAAGGTGATCCATTTTATGGTTTTGTCTGTTGAATTCTTACTGTTGATATTACCATATTTTAGTCTGCTTTGTATTTAACCAATAATTACCCTCTCTTTTATGTTTAAGCTATCTTGGTCAATTGGTGTTAGTACTCTCTCAGATAATGTGCAATTTGATCCAATCCGAAGGTCTTATTTTCAGTTGAAGAATTTAAGATATCCCTATCCTTTGTCAAAATACACAAGTTTTTTTTTTTCTTTCATATTTGTGATGCTTTCTTGAATTCTATACTTTATTTTCTATGTCTTAGTTCAGATTTTGTCAAAGTACCATAATCAAGTTTGTCTGGGAGGTGACCACAGGAAGTAGAAGTGAGGGATTTATAGAATGGATCAAAAGATTGTTCTGCTGGGGATTTTATCAGCTGACTCCCAGCCCTTGTTGGATGAAAGTATCTCTGAGGGTGTTAATTTCTAGGGCTTTCTCTTCAGCTGGTGGAGCAAATTCCTGTAGATTCAGAGAAAACTCTCAGGCAAAGGTGGAGGAAGGTAAGACAAAAGGGAGCTTATTGTGAAAAGCTGTATGTGTGGCGACTGTCCCCCGGGGATCTGGTTACCCCAGCAGTAGACCAAGAGGATATGGGGCACTAAACAGTATCTGCTACAAAGGGATTGAACAGGTGCTCCTCATTTTACTCTACTAATAAAATACGCACATTATCTTTAATTCCACAAATACATACATTGATGTTTTCAAATACTTCATACTGTATATTTCCAATTGTCATCATCAGCAATAAAAGACCCACTACAATATAATCAAACTACAAAGGGCATATATTTGAACTCTCTCCACCTTGTGTCTCTATATTACCTTTCTCTTTTTCGAAGGGATAGAAAATTATAACGTGGAATTTTAAACCACTTACTATTAGATTAGTATTAATATATATTACACAGCCAATCCCTGCTTTATGATAGTTTAACTTTTGATTTTTCAACTTATTGGTGGTTCAGAAGTGATACACTTAACAGAAACTGTACTTTGAATTTCATGTTTTCCCAGGCCAGTGATATATGAAATGTTACTTGTGATTCTGGGCAGCAGCAGCAAGATAATTTTGTCCAATTTTAAGATAATGTAAGTGTTCTGAGCACATTTAAGGGAGGCTAGGTTAAACTATGATGTTTCATAGGTTAGGTGTATTAAATGTACTTTCAACTTAAATAATATTTTCAATTTATTAAGACATAATCTCATTGCAAGTTGAGGAGGAGCATCCATAATTATTTGTAATATGTTCATCATGTTAAAAAAAACTTAATTGTAACAATTCAACCTAATTCATTATTATTTATTTTCATTTAGCTTTTCAGTTGGTAATAACGTACCTATAAACAATTATTTTATTTATTTCTTTTTTTAGATTTTATTTTTATTATTTTTAACTTTTTAAAAATGTTGTTCAAGTACAGTTGTCCCTATTTCCCCACCACCACTTTTCCCCAACCCCAGCCATCCACACATCATAGATGCTCTTGATACTACTCACCTTTGGTTTTGTCCATGTGTCCTTTATACATGTTCCTGAAAACCCTTCCCCCTTTTCCACCCATTATCCCCACCTACCTCCCCTCTGGTTACGGTCAGTTGTTCTCCATTTCACTGTCTCTGGCTATATTTTCCTTGCTTGTTTTGTTGATTAGGTACCACTTTAGGTGAGCTGGAAGCAACCTAAGCATCGATCAGTAAATGAATGGATCAAAAAACTATGGTACATTTCACATGGCAGAATACTATGCAGCAGAAAGAAGGAGCTCCTACCCTTTGCAACAGCATGGATGGAACTGGAGAGCATTTTGCTGAGTGAAATAAGCCAGGTGGTGAAAGACAAACACTTATTTTACATATCTGCCTGATATGTTTTGTAAATGCCCTTGTATGATTTTACATATGAATACTATTTTGACTATATATTTTTCCTAAACTCTTTACATTTTAAGTATATTTTATTGATTATGCTATTACAGTGTTCCCTTTTTTTTCTTCGCTTTATCCTCCCTCTGCCCTGCATCAGCACTGCCCTTCAGCATCCCTGCCCCTTAGTTCATGTCAATAGGTCGTGCAGGTAAATTCTTTAGTTTCTCTGTTTCCTACACTATTCTTAACCTCCCGCCATCTGTGTTATGGCTACCAATTATGCTTTGCATTCCTTGTACCTTTCCCCCATTCTTCCCCTCACCCTCCCCACCAATAACCCTCCATGCGATCTCCATTACTCTGGTTCTGTTCCTGTCTAGGTGTTTGCTTAGTTTTTGTTTTTGCTTTTTAGGTTTAGTTGTTGATAGTTGTGAGTTTGTTTTCATTTTACTGTTCATAGATTTCACCTTTTTCCTTATATAAGTTCCTTTACCATTTCATATAATAAGGGCTTAGTGATGATGAACTCCTGTAACTTGACCTTATCTGGGAAGCACTTTATCCGCCCTTCCATTCTAAATGATAGCTTTGCTGGATAGAGTAATCTTGGATGTAGGTCCTTGCTTTTCATGACTTCAAATACTTCTTTCCAGTCCCTTCTTGCCTGCAAGATTTCTTTGGAGAAATCAGCTGATAGTCTTATGGGAACTCCAGTGTAGGTAGCTCTCTCCTTGACCTCTTGTTGCTTGTAAGATTCTCTCTCTATCTTTAATTTTGGGTAACTTAATTTTGATGTGCTCAGTGTGTCCTTCCATGGGTCCAATGTCTTTGGGACTCTCTGAGCTTCCCGAACTTCCTGGAAGTTTATTTCCTTTGCCAGATCAGGGAAGTTTTACTTCATTATTTGTTCAAAAAATTTTTCAACTTCTTGTTCTTGTTCTTCTCTTTCTGGCACCCCTATGATTTAGATGTTATAATGCTTAAAGTTATCCAATAGGTTCCTAAGCCTCTTCTAATTTTTTTGAATTCTTATTTCTTCATTCTATTCCGATTCGATGTTTATTTCTTCCTTTTGTTCCAAATCATTGATCTGAGTCCCATTTTCTTTCCCTTCACTGTTGGTTCCTGAATATTTTGCTTTATTTCACTTTGGGTAGCCTTCATTTTGCAACCAAGCTTAATCAGTTCTGTGAGCACCCAGGTTACCAGTGTTTTGAGCTCTGTATTAGAGAGTTTGTCATTCTCCTCATCACTTAGCTTTTTTCTTGGAGTTTTGATCTGTTCTTTCATTTGGGCCATATTTCTTTGTCTCGGTGCACCTGTTATGTTATAAGGGGGCGGAGACTTAGTTATTTGCCAAGATGGGGCAACCCTCTTTGCTGAATTGTGCTGCTGTCTGTGGGGGAGGGGTCAGAGAGGGAACAATAATGCTCACTTGCTCCACTCTAGACCCACTTTCCAACAAACTCTCCTGTGAGACTAGGAGTTTCTCCTGCCATTGCAACCCTCACAATTGTTCACAGCTAGTCTTGAGTGTTTAATTTCCCATTCAGCCAGCCCCGCATCACCCTTGCAGCCCACCTCCTTGCTACATCCTCTCCCCTTAGGTGACCATCTCCCATCTCTGCCCCTCCTACCAGTCTAGGTGAATGATTCTTTAACTCCTTGGTTATTGGAGTTTCATGCAGCTTGATTTTCTGGCACTTCTGGTTGCTTATTATTTTTTTAATCAATTATTATCCTTATTTTGGTTGTGTGAGGAAGCAAAGTGTTTCTACCTCTATCTTGGCCAAAAGTGAAACTCTTTACATTACATGTTACTTCTCACATTTCAAAATTGGTGCTAGAACAAATCTACAACTCTGATTTCCCTCCCTTTGATTGTTTCCCCTGCCTGGATGAGTATCAGGATAAGTTTTTAAAAAGAAAAAGAAAGAAATCCACACATTTCAGCAAAATACATGGTATTACCTGTCATATAATGACCTGCTTTCAAATTCAGGGTCATGGTTTTTTAAAGTTATTTGTTTGTTTTAATCTCTGAAAAGTTTTCTGTTAGTACATCTTTCTACATTATTTCAATATTTTTATTTTGACTTGTTCCTCAGAATAAAATAATTCTCTATATTTTGGATATTTATAGCCTTTCCCCCTTTCCTAGACTCTTCTAAGCTTTTCCACATGTACCTTGTCTAATTTTCTGATCTTTATAGTTTCTATTTCAGTTCATTTTGCTATTGTAGTTTTAAAAATTCTTTCCTTGGTGCTACCAGCTCCTTATTTTCTTCTCTCTCTCCCTCTCTGTTTTTTTGTTTTGTTTTGTTTTGTTTTAGTGGGGGAGGGTATGGTCTGGGATTGGGTTCTTTCACAGAGTCCACATTCCTCTGAATATACAAGACCACAACATGAATTTCTTTAAAAATATTTCATGCTAGTATTTTTACTCAGAAATCTATTTTTCTCAGTATCTTCTTTAACCTCAATATTTACATTTACCTTCTTTTACATAGACATCTCTTTCAGTCTCTGTTGTTTTATTTTGTTTACACATAATTGAAGAAAAAGACATTCTACATAAGTAGTTACTCACAAAGATACATGAGTATTTTACTTTGATATTCTTAGTGTTTTCTTGAAAGAAATTTAGAACTCTTTTCAGATCTCAAGCTGAAGAATGCATTTATGTAAGTTTATTTTAACCCTTCGAGATCTAATTTCCTGCCTTACAACTATAATAGCCATGTTGTCATTGATGAAATTCTTGTGAGAGGGGATACTTTTATTTTTCTTTGGTTTATTCTCCATTTTATTCCTTTTTATTTTTGTTATTTATTTATTTATTTATTTTTATTGTTGTTCAACTACAGTTGTCCTCATTTTCCCCATAACACTCTCCACTGCCTCCCACACTCCCACCTCCCACACTCAAACCTACCACCCAGCTGTCTTTGTCCATGGTTTCTCCAAATCCGTTCCTTAACTACCTTCCCCGCTTTCTTGCATTATGCCCCTCACCTGCCTGCTCCAGTTACTATCAATGTATTCTTTGTTCCAATGTCTCTGGTTCTATTTTGCTTGCTTGTTTGTTTTGTTGATTAGGTTCCACTTATAGGTGAGATCATATGGTTTTTGTCTTTCAACCCCTGGGTTATTTCACTTAGCATAATGCTCTCCAGTTCCATGCTGTTGCAAAAGGTAGGAGCTCCTTCATTCTTTCTGGTCCGCAGTATTCCATTGTGTAAATGTACCACAGTTTTTGGATTCACTCATTTAATGATGGGCAATTAGGTTTCTTCCAGCACCTGGCTATTGTAAATTGTGCTTCTATGAAAATTGGGGTGCAGAGGTTCTTTTGAATTGGTGTTTCAGGATCCTTAGGGTATAATCCCAGCAATGGAATGGCCAGGTCAAATACACTTCCATTTTTAGTTTTTTGAGGAAATTCCATATTATTTTCCACAGTGGCTGCAGAAGTCTGTGTTCCCACCAACTGTGTACTAGGGTTCCCTTTTCTCCACAACCTTACCAGCACTTGTTGTTTATTGATTTGTTTATTATAGCCATTCTGATGAGTGTGAAGTGGTATCTCATTGTGGTTTTAATTTGCATCCCTCTGATGGCTAGTCACGCTGAACCATATGTCTCTGGGCCCTCTGTATGTCCTTGGAGAAGTGTCTATGCAGGTCCTTTGCCCATTTTTTAATTGGATTGTGTGTCTTCCTTGAGTAGAGTCTTGTGAATTCTTTATAAATTCTGGAGATCACTGCCTTGTCCAAGGTATCACTGGCACTATATGTTCCCATACAGTCTGTTCCCTTTCCATTTTGCTAATGTTTTCTTTAGCCATGCAGAAGTTTTTTATTTTGATGAAGTACCATTTGTTTATTCTTTCTTTTATGTCCCTTGCTCTAGGGAACATATCAGTGCAAATACTGCTATGAGGAATATCTGAGATTTTCCTGCCTGTTTTCTCTTCTAGGACTTTTATGATATTGTGATTTATATTTAAGGCTTTTATCCATCTTGAGTTTATTTTTATATATGTTGTAAGCTGGTGGTTGAGTTTTATTTTTTTTTTCTAAGTAGCTGTCCAGATCTCCCAACACTTTTGTTGAAGAGGCTATTTTTATTCCATTTTATCCCCTGCCCCCTTTGTCAAATATTAATTGACCATAGACACATGGATTAATTTCTGAGCTCTCCATTCTGTTCCATTGATCTATGTGTCTGTTCTTATGCCAGTACCAGACCGTTTTGATTATAGGGGCCTTGTAATATAGCTGGATATCAGGTATTGTATTCCCTGTTACTTCATTCTTCTTTTTCAAAATTAATGCAGTATTCAGGGTCATTTATGGTAACATATGAATTTTTGAAATGTTTGTTCTATGTCTGTGAAATACATCATTGGTATTTTAATAGGAATTGCATTAAATCCATCAATTGCTTTGGATAGTATGAACATTTTGATGATGTTAATTCTTCCAATTAACAAACATAGTATATGCCTCCATTTATTTACATCTTCCTTAATTTCTTTTTTCAGTACTGTGTAGTTTTCTGAATACAGGTCTTCTACCTTCTTGGTCAGGTTTATTCCTAGACACTTCATTTCTCTTGTTGCTATAGCAAATGGGATTTTTTTCCTGATTTCTGTTTCTGACATTTCATTGTTGGTGTACAAAAATGCCTTCAATTTTGGAATATTGACTTTGTATCTCACTATTTTTCCAAATTAACATATTAGATTGAGTAGTTTTGGGGTGAATCTATAGGACTTTCTATGTACACTATGATATCATATACAAACAATGAGAGTTTACTTCCTCCTTTCTAATGTGGATATCTTTTATTTCTTTTTCTTATCTGATCACTGTGGCTAGGACTTGCAATACTGTGCTGAATAGAAATGGCAAAAGCTGACATCTCGTATTATTTCTGATCTTAGTGGGAAAACTTTTAGTTTTTGCCCATTAGCTTTCCCACTAAGCTTTTAGTTGAGAAAACTAAGCTTTTACTTACCTACATATGTTGGCTGTAGATGTCTTGCATATGGCCTTTATTATGTTGAGGAGTGCTCCCTCTATATCTACTTTGCTGAGTGTTTTAATCATAAATGGGTGCTTTACTTTATCAAATGCTTTTTCCATGTCTATTGATATGATCATGTGATTTTTGTCTTTCCTTTTGTTTATGTGATATATTATGTTTATTGATTTGTGAATATTGTACCATCCTTGCATCCCTGGGATGAATTCCACTTGATCATGGTGTATGATCTTTTTAATGCATTGCTGGATGCGGTTGCCAAAATTTTGTTGAGGATTTTAGCATCTATGTTCATCAGCGATATTGGCCTGAAGTTTTCTTTCTTTGTTGTGTCTTTATCTGCTTTTGGGATTAGGATGGTGTTGGTCTCATAAAAAGTATTTAGGAGCCTTCCCTCATCTTTGATTTTTTGGAATATTCTAAGAAAGACAGGGGTTAGATCTTCCTTAAATATTATTTAAAAGTCTCCTGTGGAACCATCTGGTCCAGGGCTTTTGTGTGCTGGGAGTTTTTTTATTACTCCTTCAATTTCATCAGCTGTTATGGATCTGTTCAGGCTTTCTGCTTCTTCTTCACTGAGTTTTGGAAAATTATATTTTTCTAGAAATTTGTCCATTTTACCCAGGTTTTCAAATTTCTTGGCATATAGTTCTTCATAGTAATGTTTTACAATCCTTTGTGTTTCTGTGGTATCAGTTGTAATCTCTCCTCTCTCATTTCTGATTCTGATTCATTTCATTTCTGATTGTATTTATTTGGGTCCTCTATTTTTTTCTTGATGATTCTGCTTAAAGGTTGTTTATTTTATATTTTCAAAGAACCAGCTTCTGGATTTATTGATCCTTTGAATTGTTCTTTTAGTCTCTATGTCATTTAATTCTGCTCTGATCTTGGTTATTTCCTTCCTTCTACTTGCTCTGGGCTTTGTTTTCTGTTGTTCCTCTAGTTCCTGTAGATTAGGGTCAGGTTGTTTATTTGAAATGTTTCTCTTTTTTAGGTAGGCCTGGGTCACTATGAACTTCCCTCTCAGAACTCCCTTTGCTATGTCCCATAGGTTTTAGACTGTTGTGTTTTCATTTTCATTTGTTTCCAAAAAATTTTTTACTTCTTCTTTTATCTCGTTATGAAACCATTCATTGTTTTTAGCATGTTATTCAATCTCCATGAATTTGAATGTTTTTGAGTTTTTTACTTGACATTGGTTTCTAATTTCAGGCCCTTCGTGGTCTCAGAATATGCTTAATATGACTTTAACATTCTTGAATTTTTTTGTGGTTTGTTTTGTGTCCTATCATGTGCTCTGTCTTTGAAAATGTTCCATGTACATTTGAAAAGATTGTGTATTTTTCTTCTTTAGGATGAAAGGTTTACAAAATGTGTGTGTGTGTGTGTGTGTGTGTGTGTTTATAAAATCACTTAAGTTCATTTGGTCTAGCATGTTGTTCAATGCTGCATAATCCTTGTTGATATTTTGTTTGGAATACCTATCCATTGTTAACAATGGTTGTTAAAATCCCCTAGTATAAGTGTGTTGCTGTCTATATCTTTCTTGAAGTCATCCAAGATTTTCCTATTCCTTATATATTTGGTTGATCCTATGTTGGGTGCATATATGTTTATAATTTTTATGCCTTCTTGATGGATTCTTCCATTGTACATAATGAAGTATCCTCCTGGGTCTCTTTTTATGGCCTTTGTTTTGAAATCTATTTTGTTTGTTATAAGTATTGCTACCCTGGCTTTGTTTCCTGTCCCTTTGCTTGGAACATTTTTTTCCAACCCTTCACTGTCAGTCTGTGTAGGCCTTTTTTTTTCTGTGGTGGATCTTTTGTAAGCAGCATATGTGCAGGTCATGTTTTCTTATCCATTCAGCTACCCTATGTCTTTAGATTGAAGCATTCAATCCATTAGCATTTAAAGTTATTATTCATAGGTACTTATTCATTGCCATTTTAATTCCTTTATACCTGTGTTCCTCTCTCTCTCTCTCACTCTTTTTCTTCCTTTTCTTAAAGTACTACCTTTAGCATATCTTGGAGTATTGGTTTGGTGAAGGTGTATTTTTTCAGCCCACTTTTCTTCAAGGAAACTTCCTATTTCACCTTCCATTTTAATTGAGAGCCTTGGTGGATAGAGTAGTCTTGGTTGTATGTAGTGGACCCAGTCAGTCCACGGAGTTGTAGCTGAAACAAAAGAAAAAAGGGCGAGCAGCTTCTCTCTCAAGAGGAGCAAACGCCCCAGCCCTTGCTTTGACAAGCTTTTATTGTCTTGCTGGGCACATTACAAAAAGATTCTCATTAACTATGCACAGGTTCGCTTTAGGGGGTAGCCTTATACAGAAAACAAAGATGAGGATACCAGTAATCACATCACTGAAAAGGGATATTTACAAACTGGTTACTCTGGTCCTTGGAAGGTTTAGCATGGATTTTAGGAAGTTATTTTGCAGTAAATGTTTGCTGCAAGTCAGGGTAAAGGGTTTTTGGGGCAAAAAGATGCAAAGTGGCCTAGGCACATTGCAAACCTGATTTTCCACAGGAGAACCTATCTGTGGGCGTGGGTCCTGTGCATCTGAGTGGGAACTAGGCCCATGCCATGGAGAATGGTCTCCCACAGTTGCAGGCCTTTGCTTTTCATTACTTGGAATATTTCTTGCCATTCCCTTCTGACTTGTATTGTTTCTTTGAGAAGTCAGTTCCAGCCTTATGGAAGCTCTCTTTTATGTTACTTCCTGTCTGTCCCTTGCTGCCTTTAAGATTCTCTCTTTGTCCATAAAATTTGGCTTTTTTGTTATGACATGCCTTGGAGTAGACTTATTTGGGTTCATCTTGATTGGGACCCCCTGTGCTTCCTGAGCTTGCATGGCTTTTCCCCTCTCCAGGTTAGGGAAGATTTCTGTTGTTATTTTTCCAACAGGTTTTCTATTCATTGCTTCTTTTCTTCTCCTTCTGTTATTCCTATGATTCAAATATTGTTGCATTTCATGTTGTCTTACAGTTCCCTTAAGCTATCTTTATATTTTTTTAGTCCTTGTTTGTGCAGTGGCCTCTATCGAGGCATTTTTTTCTACCTTGTGCCCCAGCTGATTAATTCTCTCCTCTGCTTCATCCAGCCTACTTGTAAATCCTTCTATTGTATTTTTTATTTCTGATATTGTATTCTTCATTTCTTCCTGGTTCTTGTTTGTAGTTTTCATTTCCTTTTCCATACTGTTGCAGTTTCCACTCAATTCCTTGTAATTGCCACTGAGTTCCTTGAACATCCTTAGAACCATTCTTTTGAATTCTATGACTGATAATTTTCTTTCCTCCATTTCATTTAACTCTTTTACTAGATAATATTCCATTCCTTTCAATTGCAGGTTCATTCTTTGTCTCCCCATTTTAGGTGACTCTTTTTGTTTGTTTCTGTGATTCAAGATACTCTGCCTTGCCAGCTGTCTTCATGGGGTAAAGTCTGTGGTGGGGTTCTGTGGAGTCTCTTTGATCTCCTTGTCTGGATGCTCTAGGGTTGCCCATTCTTCCATTTGTGTGGGCTCTCTTACTGTACTTGGGCTTTTCTTGTTGGTGGCTCCTTTGTTGGTGAGTTCTCCCCTCCAGTGGGCTTACTTTTCCTATATGCTGTTGTACAGGTGTTGTTAACAAAGCAGTATTACCAAATCACCAAACCTATGCCAGCAAAAAGTACCCCTTTACAACATCAGCAATCTCAGCTGCAATTGAACTAAGGTTAATAAAGGTGAAGAGAAATTTCAGATATTATAAGATATGACAAAGGGAATATGAGGTCACTAAAAGTGGAAAATGTTGAGTGGCAAGAGGAAGGAGAATTGTTAAGAGTTGGCATAGAACCAAGGCTAGTAAAGGGAGAGAACAAAATTTACAATGTAAATAAAACATGAAAGGATGATAGGAACAATGGGGTAAGAAGAGGGAAGAGTATACTACAAGTTTGAATAAAATTGAAAAGATACTGGACCAACAGGAGCAAAATTGCAGAAAACCCACAGCAGGGTCGATAGCAAAGACAGCGGAATGAAGTTTAATAAAGGTGGAATAGGAATAAGAATATTATAAAAAAAGCAAAAAGTGAATATGAGATGTCTACAGTAAAGAAAAATACTTTTGAGAGGATGGGGGAAGCAAACTAGTGAGAGTATGGAGTAAAGCACATTTTGAATGAGGGGGAAAGAGAAAACAACAAAATAAAATTCCACACTCAACTGATCGGGGCAGGAGGAAGGCAAAATAGAGTAAGACAGGGGGAGAGTATTCTATGGGATTTAAAGTACAGACAAATAGTGAACAAAGAAGAGTTCCTTTGGAAAAGTACAGCAATAACCACGGTATTTCACCCAACTAGCCATTGTTTATGAAAGGTGGAAAAGAAAAAATTCTTATTAAGGGGGAAAAAGAATGTGAGCTGATTTAAGAAAGAAGAGCGCATACCAAGATTAGATGGAGGAGAAACACTGAGAGTAAGGAATAGAAACTTGGCATAGTACGACAGAAAATAAATTTAACCACAACAATAATAAAGCTCAGGAAAATGGAGAAATATATTAAGACCAGGGAAGGAAGGGTGCTGTATGGGATTTGGAGTAACAATAGTATGATCAGAAATATAAAATCTAAATAAAAAGAATAAAAAGTAGAAGACCAAGAGTAGTGTGTTATTTGGAATATGAGTGAAGTGAAAGAAGAAAAATTTAAAATGCAATATGAAAAAAAGAATAAGAAAACAAATCAAACAATAAAAACAAATAAACAAAACAAAAAAACCTAAATAAATGGAAAGAGGAATTAAAAAACCAAGCAAGTTCTGCAGGAGAGCAAAGTGAAATTTGTCTCAGCTATTGATGTTCGCCTTCTGACTTCTTTCTGGATATGTCTCTGGTTTCTGACAGATCTAGGTTCTTATTGTCTTACTCTTGAAAAAAAATAAAAATAAAAATGTCTCCTGATTTTAAACCTGCCAAGCCAGTTTTGCAGATCTTCCCAGATCCTGCAGGCAGAGGGAGGCTGGGATCCGTTTTCTTCCTTTCCTGTGATGCTCAAAGATGGGGGCTCAGTCTGGGCTACAATAACCACAGGTGCCCAGTTTCCAGCCCACACCCTCAGAGTGCTGTGCAGTGCACTGTCCTCTGCACATTCGCACCAAGCCAATGCCAATAATCCACCTAGTTTTGCACCCCTTTAATCAGTCCATGAAGTGCACTGAGTGGAAGCAAATTGTACCCATACTCCCACTTCTTTGTTGGCCTAGCACAGTAGCAGAGTTCCCCTTGTGAAAAAAAGTCCCTTTGGGTGCCCCTGTTGCTCCTAGCCACAGCCTACCTTTCCACACAGTCCAACTCTCTGACCAGTCCAGAGTCTATCTGGGTCATGGCCAGTCACAACCCATCTCTTCTCCCTTCTCCAGGTGCCACCCAGTTCCCCGAATTCTCTGGCACTGTCCCAGCTGGCGACTACCTCATCAACCACAGTTCTCTGCTGGCTGTATGTCATTTGCTGCCCTTTTATTTCCCCAGCAACTCTATGCATCCAGGTCTCCCCTGGCTCAGATCTCCAACGTCCCCACTCTGAAAGGGGAGGGAGCTGCTAGTCTATCACCTACCGGCACCCCTCCAGTGCTCCCACAGCAGCCACAGTCTTGGGTGCAAGGCCCTAGGGCCTTCCCTTAGGCTTACAAAACTTCCTTACTGCCCATTTTGAAGTATCCTCTGCACACGTTGGCTTCCAAACTTCATACCAGCTGGGATTCTGTTGGCTGTTCACTCTGTTTTTCAGATCAACTAAGTACCCCAGTTGGGTGCACAAGCAAGTGAGTTCAGCTCTCACCTACATCACCACCATCTTCTTCTATTCTCCATTTTCCACATGCTACTACTTTCCTTATTTCTAAGATAGCCGTCTGTTTAAAATAGGAATTCTTGCTCTTGTTTTTCCTCAGTAACCTAATTTTTAATTCAACTGATGTATATTAGTAAAAAATTTCTAACAGATTTCTCTCCTATTCCACAGCCTGTCTTTGACTATTCAATTACAGTTTTAATATAACAGACTAGAGAAATATTACTTATTTTCTTTCTTGATCACCTTTGTTTAATTTTTACAGTCCCATAGTACCCACTTGGGGAAAAGGTTATAAGAAATTCTCCATTGCCTTCATTTAATATTGTCCCATCCTTGATGTTTCTGGCATATGGATGGCATCCTCCGACAATTTTTTTATCAAAAATGCTGAATTTTCCTTCTGTTTTTATATTCTTTTGTTCATTTGATGGTGATTTGGAAAAGAGAGTAAAGATTTATGTACTGATGCTCAAGTTGCTTCTCATCCATGATTCCTGTCTACTCCATATTTTAGATGTCACCACACAGATGTCTCCTTAAGTCTCCATCTGCTTCTCATAATAAGTCACTTTCAGATATTTGCTTTTTTTCTCTGCATCTCCAGGAAAATGTACTATTCCTCTTTTGTTACCATATGTTTTATTTTTTCCTTTTTTAGACTCTGTCTCCACCCTTCTGAGTGGGCAAAATCTGTATCAGTCTAAGGTTCGATGACAACAGAGTGGGTGAGGTGTCATTTGCCCACTTTACTCCCCTGCATGGGAGTCATTCTGACAGCTGCCACATTTCATTTCTTATCTGACCATCAGGTTGCTCTGAGTAGCATTTAGTGTAATTCTTATAATTAACAAACATTGAAATCTAGGTCCTCAGGACTAAAATTGGATCTCTTCTTACTCAAAAAGTCCATTTATCTGGCTAAACTCAAGAGTAGGATGCAGTTGCTCCATCTCTCAGTGGAAGAAAGCATGAAGATTATCCCAGCCTAGGTAACCCCAGCCCTCTTCTGTCTCGCCCCTGTTGCTGATAAGGTGATCAAGCACTCAGGTGTGCAACAGGCTTTCACCTATCCCTTTCTCTATTGTATTTGTTCTGGAAGGTTAGTATCTGAATAGATTAGAAAGAGATGAACTACTGATGATAATGGACTAGAAATCTACATTCTAACCAAAGCTAGTTGCCAATGAATTAGAAGTTTGTACTTTATTAGGGTTAAGGTTTCTCTGTATCTTGAGTTTTCTCAGGCTTTGGAGCATAGTGATGAAACAGTACTGTTTCTGTTTTCTTTTGTTTGTTTTTTATTTTAAATATATTTTATTGATTATGCTGTTACAGTTGTCCCATTTCTCATCATTCCCCTCTACCCTGTACACCCTCTCCCACCCACATTCCCCGCTTTAGTTCATGTCCATGTGTCATAAGTTCTTTAGCTTCTACATTTCCCACACTATTCTTGCCCTCCCCATGTCTATTTTCTACCCACCGTCTATGCTACTTATTCTCTACCTTTCCCCCCCTTTCCTCCTCCCACTCCCCTGTTGCTAACTCTCCATGTGATCTCCATTTCTGTGTTTCTGTTCCTGTTCTAGTTCTTTGCTTAGTTTGCTTTTCTTTTAGGTGTGGTTGTTAATATCTGTGAGTTTGTTGTCTTGTTACTGTCATATTTTTTATCTTCTTTTTCTTAGATAAGTCCCTTTAACATTCCATATAATAAGGGACTGGTGATGATGAACTCCTTGAACTTGACCTTATCTGAGAAGTGCTTTATCTGCCCTTCCATTCTAAATGACAGCTTTGCTGGATAGAGCAATCTTGGATGTAGGTCCTTGCCTTTCATGACTTGGAATACTTCTTTCCAGCCCCTTCTTGCCTGGAAGGTCTCTTTTGAGAAATCAGCTGACAGTCTGATGGGAACTCCTTTGTAGGTGACCATCTCCTTATCCCTTGCTGCTTCTAGAATTCTGTCCTTCATTTGAATCTTGGCTAATGCAATTATGATGCGCCTTGGTGTGTTCCTCCTTGGGTCCAACTTCTTTGGGACTCTCTGAGCTTCCTGGACTTCCTGGAAGTCTATTTCCTTTGCCAGATTGGGGAAGTTCTCCTTTATTATTTGTTCAAATAAGTTTTCCACTTGTTGCTCTTCTTCTTCCCCTTCTGGTACCCGTATTATTTGGATGTTGGGATGTTTAAAGATGTCCTGGGGGTTCCTAAGCCTCTCCTCATTTTTTTGAATTCGTGTTTCTTCATTCTTTTCTGTTTGGTTGTTAGTTTCTTCCTTCTGGTCCACTCCATTGATTTGAGTCCCAGTTTTCCTCCCATCTCTATTGGTTCCCTGTGCATTTCCTTCATTTCACTTATTGTAGCCTTCATTTGTTCATCTGATTTGTGACCAAAATCAACCAATTCTATGAGCATCCTGATCACCAGTGCTTTGAACTGTGCATCTGATAAGTTGGCTATCTCTTGGTCACTTAGATAAATTGGCTCTGGAGCTTCGATTTGTTCTCCTATTTGAGCTATTTTTGGTTTGTTTTTTGGGGGGAGGGGGTCTGGTCATGGCTGCTATGTAGTGAGGGGCAGAGCCTTAGGTGTTCCCCAGGGTGGGGCAGCCCAGTCACTGGGTTGTGATGTGGTATGTGGGGGTGGGGGTCCGAGAGGGAACAACGGTGCTTGCTCCACTCTCTTTAGGATTCCAGTCCCTTCCACTGCTTCCCCTTTGTCTGGATTATCTGCACATGAATGTGGGACTGCCTGGTCAGCCAGCCGCCTTGTGCGGCCTCACTGGGTCTGCCAGTAGCCACCCTGTGCATGGGGTCCACTAGCCACCACCTGCACATGTGGGATCTTCCAGCCTCTGCTGTCTGGGTGTCTGGGTCCACCAACTTCCACTTTTTCCTGCTGCAACTCTGTCCCTCTTACCGGTCTAGATGAATGGTCATTGGACTTCCGTACAGGTCAATTTTCTATCAGTTCTGGTTGTTTTCTTGTTTCTAAATCTTTGTTGTCCTTAATTTTGGTTGTTCGAGGAGGCATAGTGTGTCCACCTACACCTCCATCTTGGCTGGAAGTCCCCTATTTTCTTTTTAAATAGATCACTGGATTTGCTTTAAATTGCCTACTATCATTTTTTTTCTAATTTATATCCTGTCATGAAATTCAGAGATAATATTGTCAGTTACTCTAGTCTGCTCTACGCAACTCAGAAATATTCAACTTATTTTTGATCTTGCCATCATTTCAGAGTTTCCCCCATTTAAGCCTTTATTTCAGTCACCTGAAAATTTTATTAAATAACTACCCCATATCCTCAGTATGCTATGGTCTAGCCATATGAGGATATGTAAGATATTATCATTTCCTTTAAAAGACTTAGTCTAATAGGAGAAGATGACCTGTATATAAATTAGTTGCATGTTTTATATGGGCATTATGATATAATTCACTATGCTAGATTTTAAAGAAAAATGTGGTTGCTTCTTCCAGGTAGGGTTCGGGAAAGAGAGGCAACACTTGAGCAAAGTTCAAAAAGAGAAGTAGGTGTAAAAAAATAAAAACCACAGTGAGGGACTATTGTTGTCAGAGTCGGGACATTTCAGGTAGTGAGAACAATGTCTGCCCTGAAACTTCCTGGTAGACTAAAGGAACTGAGAGCAACTTGGCATGGCTGAACTATACAGGGTAAGAAATATCAGCCACTGTTAAGGCTTAAAAATTATGTGGCCCATTAAAAATAGGAAACTACAGGAAGAGTACAGTATAAAAATACTATTGTGTGAGTCTAGTACTATTAGAGTATTTTTACACTTCTCCAGAAATTGGTCTTTTTTATAGTTTCTACCTGGATTTATATAACTATTATAATATAGAAAATATTTGCCAAATAAATCATATTTAAGATATATTCTAAGTATTTCCAGGTTGTCATTTTAGCTTTAATGACTAAAATTCACTTGTTTACATTATTTTTCTCTTAACACCAAATGATCTAGAAATATTAAAATAGTCTAACTGGTTTTACTATAGGTAAAATAGGTCATAGATATTTAACTCAAACATATAGCAATACATTTTCTAAATCTAAAATAGAACATATCACAATGTTTTCCTGCATTGAGAGGAAAATGTTATGCATTGACTGAAGTGACAAAGCACAAATGTATGGCATATGACATATAGTTGAGAAAATTAGAAGTACTTACACTTAGAGGAGATCACAACCTAGTGGACATAACCAGAACCTAAAGGGTGCATTCCATTACTGGAATGTCAACTGAGAGAATGGCATAAGAGTGCATTACACCTCAGAAGGATTCACAATGCCAGAGAGATACAATTTGACAATGAGGAATGGAATGGTAAAATACTTTAGCTTAAAATGCATGGAATAAAATCTAAAGAAAAAACCTGTAATGGTTATCTACAACAGACCATTAGTGTGAAAGGTGAGTGACAATGAAAAACTGTAAGTCAACAATTTGTACACTCTAGATTGTTCTGCCTCATATTCAGTAGGGATTTCCAACTCTCCTATAATTTTTCTGGAATGAAGATAAATAATAGTGACAAACAAGCAGCATCAAAGCATTCTTAAATTATGTAGAAGACAATTTTATGACTCATAAAGCATAAGACCCTGAAAAACAGACTGTATTATAGCTCTTACAAACCAAGGAAATAATATTCAAGCTAGTATCCCAGACTGCTGTAAAAATCTCATGGCACACTTTCGTTGAGTGCCTGCTGTGAGCCAAGAACCATCTGAGACACTTGGCATATATCAATGACCAAAACAGATGAAGACTGCCCAAACAGAACTTAATATATAGCTGATATAGGCATAAAATAAACAAGTATAACAACTAAGTAAATTATATCTCATGTTAGCACTGACAAATGCTACATAAAAAGTAAAGGGGGAAGGGTTTTTAGGAACATGTAAAAGGACATATGGACAAAACCAAAGGTGGGTAGGATAAAGGATAGGAACTGGGGATGGCTCAGGTTGCGGGGGAGTTGTGGTGGGGAAATGGAGACAACTGTACTTGAACAACAATAAAAATATGTGGAAAAAAGTATAAGTAGAGTAGTAGGGGCAGGGTGGAGTGTAAGGGTGAACACAGATGTACACTACAGAATTAGGTTAGTGAGAATATGTTTTATCTTAAAATTGGATTTGGGTAAATATTTGAAGAAGGTGAGAGAATTAACCAAGTTGACATGGTGGGCAGTGGGAAATGAATATCAGTGGGACTAAAGTCCATGAGGTGCTGTGACTAAGGAACAGGAAGGAAACAAGTGTGCCTGAAGAACAAAAGAAGAGTAGGAGAGGTAGGCAAAAGGAGCCTCATAATATTTAGTGTGTTGTGGGCCGTTGCAAATATTTTAATGTTATTTTGAATGACGAGAGCAATTGCAGAATTTTGAGAAAGGGAATGAATAATACATATCTTATGTTTGTAAAGAATCATGCGGCTGTTTATAATAAACTATAGAGAGGCAAATTTGGAGAACTGTCAGAAGGCTATGGCAGTAACCTTAGGTATATGAATGATTCATCAGTCACAGAATAGCTATGGAGTTTGTGTGTGGATTCTAGATATATTTTGAAGGCTGGGTCAACACAATCTGCTGACAAACTTGGATGTCAAAGAAAAAGATTATTTAGAGTGACTACAAAAGTTTAGACAGAATGACAGGAAGGATGAAGCTGCCATCACATGAAATGAAGAAGGCTGCATAAAGCTGAATTTGAGGAAAGAAGGTTAAAAATACAGGTCTGGGTATACTGATTTTAAGAGGGTTATTAGATAATACCAGCGGAGATGTTGAATATGCAGTTAGATATAATAGTCTGAATTTTGAGATATCTGGGTTGGACATATTTAGAAATTGGCACATATCAGTAAGTAGATAGTAAAGACAAGATTAGAACACTAGGGAGTGATTGTCCATAAAGGGAAGAGGATCAAAAACTGAGCTCAAATATTAAGAGGGTAGAGGGAAGAGAAGAAACCAGCAAAGGAGACAGAAGAGTAGAGACCAGTAAGATAACAGAAAAACAAACAAACAAAAAAGTGTAGTATCCTACAAGTCAAATGAAGAAAGTGTCCCAAGGAAGACAATGTCCCCTGACAGTTCCAATAATACAAGGACTGAAAATTAACCATTGGATTTAGAAGTGATTGGATATCATTTTTACCTTGACTCAGTTATTTCAGTGGAGTGACAGAGATGAAAGTTTAATCAGAGCGAGTTAAGATAGAATAAAAGATTTGATAGCCCTCACCAATGGAGGTGGCCATCATCCAATCTGCTCCTTATCTAATTCTGGTTCTAATAACTATTTTTTCAAACTAGAAATAGTCCTAACCTTACCTATGTTATCAACCCTCCTTTCTCAACCCCCCATTTAACTCACCCCCTTCCTTTTACTTCTTACACATCTCTAGAAGCCATTCATATTTCTCTATGAACATCACACTGTCATTCTAGATTGCGAAACCTAAAACTTTCTCCTGAATTGTTAAAGTACTCATGCTGTTGCACGCCTTCACCCTATTCCTTCACTCTCATACTCGTCCATTCTTCTCACTGCCTCTAAGAATTTTTTTTTGGTATTTTCTTGGTTTTAATAACTAAATCGTTCCCTTGTTGATAAATGACATCCTTTAATGATTTTTATCGCTCTGAAAATAATTATCACACTCTAACAAATACTACAAGTCTACGTGAGATCCAGCTCATCTGTCTCTCCAAATGGACAGTGGGAGAAAAGGGGAGCTGCTCTGTTTCAACTATTTAGTAAAAGATATAACTAATTTTTAAAGATATATCTTTGTGTTAATAGTAAAGAAAACATCTTTTAATATACATATGAAATCATCAGTTTGATGATTGAAAAAACTTTTCTCAGCAGAGATCAAAACTAGTAGATTCCAGAGACCACAGAAGACATTATCAGGTGCTTCAAAAAGACAAAGATTAGAAAAACAATAAACAAAGATCTTACAACATGCTAACATTTGTTATAAATGTGAAAGAAACATATAAGAAGTATTTGGTGTTTGGCGAATGTTTTTAGCCTTGAATATTTTTTATCAGATGACATCATAGAACAACTGCTGTATAGAATGCTTTTGGCGATGCTGACCTAAGAATTAAAAATATCTGAAGAAGTTGAAATTGTCAAGAGTGTATCAAACAGAGCTGGAATTGCTTTACAGTGTTAAGGGGAGGAATCCTATGTGACTCGTGTAGTGAAGGCAAGTCTCTTGGAAAGGACCAGGGTAAAAAAAAACGGGAGTGGAATCTGATTGCAGTGAGGAGTTAGGATCTGTATAACCAATTACCTATTTGACAACTCCACCTGATAGTCCCCATCATGGAAGGAGGAAGGAGTTAAAGAAGATCACCAATCACCAAGAAGATCATTAAGTACTTACTGCTTATGAAAAAAATGTGAAGAGTTTTGTTTCCTGGATATTTAAGCTTCGCACTTGGTTTATGACTTACCCATCTGTATAACTTCTAACCTTTATATCTATTATTTTAGAACTAGGTTGCCCAAACCAAGATTATCCCAAAATAACTGAAACACCAGCATACTTTTAAGAGAAATAGCAATGAAATACATTTTTAAAGAGAACAAGCATTTCAAATACATATTATAACAGAGTTAAAAAGAGAATAGAAAAGGGAACTTAGGTTTTTGTGGACCTTGCTTTTATATATTTGAAAGAAAAAGAGGAGCAAAACCTCTTTTTGGTTAAGCAGTACATCACTAAAATGTTGTTGAAAAATAATCTGAGAGCTTTCCATTTTCAATTTCACATATTAGGAACAACAAAAATATATATGGCACCTCTAAAGAAAAGCATGGTCTTGTAAAATTCCAGTGGCCTTCCAGAGGAATAAGTTGGATGGACTTCTAGAACATTCTCTGATCATTTCCCTAACTTCTTAAAGAAGAGTATAATGCCATATAATATAGTTATTAAAAAATGAACTTAGGGAAAAGAGAATTAAAAAATGTTTTTCACAACATAGCTAATTTTGTGTTTCAGGGTCTAATAAGAAGAAAAAATGCATCCATGTTTTTGTTTGCCACATGATTTATACAGAAAAAATGTAGGAACTGCTTTCTGCATTATTTTCTCTTAAATAATCTTAGGAATCATAAATTATACCTCCCATCAGCATTTGACTCCCATCTTTGCTATATAGAAAGTTTCACCTCACTGATCATTTAACAACAGAATATGAGAAATAGCTACAAGACATCTCTCCTTGCAATCAGAACACAGAAACAAGAGTACATGGACATTTTTATATTATTGTAGCACATTCTTTATGTATATAGAAAACCAAAATTCATACCATGTTTTATTAATGTTAATTGCAACAAAATATGAAAGTGAAGTTATAATAGGGACTCCACAGATCAGAGTTCTGCGAAGCAAGACTGGGTAACATTTCCAGGAATGGCAACTCTACTTGGTTCACCCCTCCCACAGCAAAAACAATCTTTTTTCACTTACCAAATAGCATGAACTCAGCTGTGCCTGATATTAAAGAAAGCACAACTATATGTTTATATGTTTCACAATTATTTTATGAGAGAAAAACAGGAGACGGATTTTGTTTCCTGGAACTTTCTCTGTGAGCAAAGCCTTCTGAGATAATTGATGATAGAAGAAACAAATAGTAAAACTCACATACAGAGAGTACAATCCAGACTGTAGCCCACTAGTTTTCACTAATCACATGATTCATGAAATCTTTTATCAAGGCCACTAACAAGTACAAAATGGCCAACCTGAGTTTCACCTTCATTGCCTTTTCAAAGCACTTTATTTTCCCTCCAGACACTCTAATGAGCAGTGAAATGGTACAAAGGTAGACATCAAGAAGTAAGAAGGGAAGAGGCAACGGCCTGTATAACCTGAAAAATATAGAATCAGTACCTGGGTAATTGAGTGTTGGTGGGAGTTGGCAAAAAGTGAGCCACTGGCTATAATTCATTCAGTCTTAAAAGAAATTCTCCTTCCAACATCAAAGCATAATGAAAAACTGAGTGCAAAATACATTGCCAAGTTTTAATTATAGCATTCAGTGATCCATCCAAGGACTAATGCTGTCCAATCACGAATGTGAGAGAGGGCATATAATGGATATAAAAATTGTTCTAAATGTAGGTGTACAAGGAGACAAGCAATTATAACTCAATTTGATGAACTAGCAGCAAAAATATTTACATATTTTTACACTGATAAATTCAATTGAGTCTCTCCTATTAGGGCATTATGTTTTGGGGGTACAAAAATGTACTTCTGCCCTTGATATTTTAAAATATAATGGAGGTATGACCACATACTTAAATAACTTTCAAAAAAGAAGATTGTGAAAGTTCAGAAAAGTGAACAATTAATACATTAAAACCCCTTACTATATAATTGCCAGGACTGCTTGAAGGTTCAAATAATATAGGTTAAAATCTTTGTATAAAGCAGGAAAAGAACATAAGGGAAAGTATCAGTCATCAATCCATTCATTTCAGAATAATTTTAATTGGGAACCTACCATGTCCGTGCATTCTGCTAGATATGAGGATACAAAAGGAACAAGACATTGCCCCTGATATGAATGCAGTTATTGTGCAATAAAAAATAGACAAGTAGGTGTATATATATATATATATATATATATATATATATATATACACACAACTATAGAAATAAAAGATTGTAAGTTCTAAAGAACATCTCTCATTATGTTTAGTTAATTTTTATACAGATTGCTAGAGATATAACTCTCTATTCTATAAATTGATGGGTGCATAAACTCACAACAATTCATAAATTTTGCAAGCTAAGTAAACTGTTTTGCAGATTCTCAGGAATTTCCCCATTGGTGCCCAGAAACTTAGTCTGCCAAACACAGGGAAGAGACAGTACAGTCAATGGTGCTCAAAGGTGGCTATAGGTCAGAGCTCTTCAGGGAACTTTAAAAATATTACAGATACCTGACCCCTGGCACAGTCACTCTGTGAACCACTTTGTAACCTCAGTCTAGTCCATGTAAACGACCTAAATTTTGGCAGGAGCAAAGAGTCACTCCTGAAAGAAGTACTGGTTTATGTGTTAAGAGGAGGTCAGGAACCACAAGAAAATAAAGGATATCATCGTACATCATCATCTAATGTTTCTCACTCAACTCTGTTGCTTCCAGTTCATTTACTGTGCCTCTTACATTTGCCTTCTCTTCTCCTTCCCTGGGAAATCTGAAACAATATTTCATCTGGACAAAATGGCTGTCCAGGTTAACATTTCTGTAAACTAAGAAATCACCCCAGGGGGAAACACACACACACACACACACACACACACACACAGACTTAGTAATTCATTGAAAAAATAGACATAAGAGATTATTCCATACCTTCCACTAACTTCACTTAGAAATCATGGACTTATTAAGCACGAACAAGGTAGATATTGATTGATGGCTTGCTTAAGGGGAACAAAACTCATCGATGCGATCCATGAGTTCTGGGTTTAAAAAATGCAATAATTCAATGAACTTTTTGACTATTTCTCTATGCTGAATTAAATATTATTGAGTATTACAAAAATAAGCAGAGAAACATCTCAATGCCAGAATTATTATATTAATCACTCTCCATTTGATTTAATATATGCTTCCATTTGCATTCTTTCATTAGCAAGTAATAAATAAGTATTGATCATGTACCATGTTATGTGCAGGGGATAAAATATTGAACAATACAGGCCTAGTACTTGTTTTATTGGATAATACTTTTCAAGGAATAGAGATGGTAAGGAATAGAGGCAGGTCTGGAAACTACAGCATAATGTGACAAGCAGAGAATGCTATGGAGGATCGATGAAAGGACATATCACCACATTCATGGGGATGGCAGGTCACTGAAGAATTTCTGGAATTTTAACTTCTAAACTGAGACTTGACGTACAAATAGGAGCTATTCAGTTTAAAAATAAACAAGAAATGCTCCAGGAAATGTAAATGCAAAGTTTTAGAGATGCAACTAGAAGGGCTAGATTTTAAGTTGTGAAATCATGTAGGAAATTGGATTATCTCTTAATGAGAGCACTAGAAAGGTTTAACTGTGAAAAGAGTAAATCAAGTTTATCTTTCAATAAATTCACTCAGCCTTTCAGGTTGAGAATAAGTTGGAGAAACTGAAGACTAGCCCTATGGAATACAATAAGTTAGAAAGCTAATCAAGTAATCTAGGTTAGTAATGACTGAGAGTATGACTTACAGTAATAGATAGGAAGATGTAAAACAAAAGTGATTGAAACTGAGCAATGTTAGAGAAATAGCACAGAAGGGACTTGACAATATTCTGGATGTAAGTGTGGTGGTTTGGATAAAAGCAGAAAAGAAGATAGAGGCTAGAGAAGGTATTTTGGATATGTTAACTTTTCAGTGACCAGGCAGACATCCAAATTAGATATCAAATAAGCAGTTTGATGTGCTTATTTCACTGAACCTAGACTGAAGTTCAGAAGAGAAACCAAGCTGCATATACAGGTTTGGGAAACAATTCACAAACAGTAACTGAAGCATGGGAGTAAAAATATTGTTCAGTTTCAGTTTGTAAAAGATGTAAGATAGAAAAAAGGGCAATAAAGGGAGAGGATGCTCAAAGTAGCAAGGAGAAGCAACCAGAGAAAATTCAAGAATGGTATTTATAGGAAGCCTTAGGAAGTTCATCAAGAAGGATGGAGTGTTCAATTGGGTCATATACTGTTGCAAGTTCAAATGAAAAGATTAAGGAGTCTCAAGACCATCAGTTGATTTCACAGCAAAACTTTGCAGGCCAGAAGAGAATGGACTGAAACATTCAAAGTGATGAAAAGCAAGGCCTTACAAATAAGATTACTCTGCCCAGCCAAGCTATCATTTAGAATCAAAGGACAGATAAAGGTTTCTCAGACCACGCCCCCCCCCAAAAAGCTAAAGAGTTCATCACCATCAAAACAGTACTACAATAAACGTTAAGAGATTTGAAGAAGAAAGGAGGAAAAAGAAGGAGGAAAAAAGAAGGAAGAAGAAGAGAAAAAACTATAAATAATAAAATGACAATAAGTACATATCCATTCACAATTACTTTAAATGTAAATAGATTAAATGATACAATCAAAACACATAGGGTGGCTGAATAGATAAAAAAAAAGAACCTTATTTGTGCTGTCTACAAGAGACTCACTTTAGATGAAAAGACACACACAGACTAAAAGAAAGGGATGGAAAAAGATATTTCATGAAAATGAAAACAAACAAAAAGCTGGGATAACATAACTTATACCAGACAAAATAGGCTTTTAACACAAAAGCTATAACAAGAGTCAAAAAAGAACCCAGGAATTCAACTTCCGTGTATTTATTGGGAGAAACCCCAAACACTGTCGCAGCATTATTTACAGTAGCCAAGATATAAAGGCAACACAAGTGTCCATCAGTAGATGAACGGATAAAGAAGAAGCACTGCATACGTACAATAGAGTATGACTCAGTCATAAAAAAAGAATGAATCCTTGCCATCTGCACAACATAATAACATGGATAGACCTAGAGGACATTGTGCTGAGTGAAATAAGTCAGGCAGAGAAAGATAAATGCCATATTATTTCACTTATATGTAGAATCTAAAAACAAACAAACAAACAAACAAAAAACCAAACTTACAGATACAGAGAATATTTTGATGGTTGCCTTATGGGAGTGGCATTTCAGGGCAATGGATGAAAAAGGAAAAAGCATTAAGAAGTACAAATTAATAGTTACAAAATAATCATGGGGATGTGTAGTATAGGGAATATAATAAAATGTATTGTAGTTACAGTGTATAGCATCAAATAGGTAATAGACTTTTCAGGGTGATCACTTCATAAGTTATATAAATGACTAATCACTATGTGTACATCTGAAACTAATATAATATCATATGTTAACTGTAACTGAAAAACAAAAGAATTATTTTTTGAAGACTAAGAAGTCTTTGTTTAGCATAACAATTTTTTTCAGATACCTTGAAATGCATATGAATGCCTCCTCTAGTCAGAATATTGGTGTTGTTTATAGGCTTTTGATTTTGTTTTTTTAACTTCAGGTAGGCTTTTTGCATGCTTCCCCTTCCATAGTAGAGGCTTTACTTTCTGCCAATTGATTTGGAACCGGGTTTTTAGTAATGCCGACTCCACAACCAGCTTAAAAGGAATGATCCTGGTCATAGGCACTAAGTAACTGCTTCTCAAAAAATAATGTTCATTTGCCATCAGTCATGCAAATTGTGATATGAACTTATAACACTAGATAATAGACTCTATGAAAACATGAAATAAATGAATCTAGTTTCAACACCATTATATGTCCCAGCATTAAACAGTATAACTGGCACAAATTAAATGCTCAAAATATATTTAGACTGAATGAGTGAGTGAGTGAGTAAGTGAATGAATGAAAGAAGCACTAGAGCCAAAAGCTGAAATTATCTGATAATTCCATTATTTATAGTCTGCAAAATGGAGATGAATTCTGGGGAAAGAATCAATTGGAATGCAAAAATAAACATCAACTGATCTTCTGAGAAAAAACTAAAGGAAAGTTTTATCCTAATTAGCAAAAATAAAAATCCTCTGTCCAACCCTTAGATGCATTCATGCATACACTGTCCAACAAAGGTATTTAGCTAACTAAACTCTATTAAGGATTATTAGAAAATGCAGAGCCAAAAATAACTGAACAAGTGGCTAACATGACAACAAACAAAATCAACATCGACAAGGGCAGAATAAGTGCAATGTGGAAGCAACAATTTAAATGACTCATTCAGGATAATATGTTGCAAATTAATGGTGGGCCCTTGGTAAATCATTTTAAGTCGCTTTCTTTATATCTGGTTTACTAACCACCACACTAAATGTCATTTACTTGCTCTCCATTTCCCTGCTACAAAATATTGCAGACAATAACTCCTTTGCTATGTTTGCAATCATTTAACTTCCTCAGTTTCTTGTCCTTTTTATAGCATATTCAGTTAAATGCTTTGAGTACAATCATCATCCCTCAGTACCCATGAGGGTTTGTTCCAGGGACCCTCCCCCTTAGGTACCAAAGTCCACAGCTGCTCAAGTCCCTTACATCAAATGTTATGCATATAGCCCACACACTCTCCTGTATACTTTAAATCATCTCTAGGTTACTTATAATATCTAATACAATGGGAAAGCAATGCAAATAGTTGTTATACTGCATTGTTTAGGGAATAACAACAAGAAAAGTCTGTACATGTTCAGTACAGATGCAACCCTTATAGGCCTAAGTGCATAGTACGCATCAGCAAAAATGTAACCTTTTCTCCTTGAATCCTTTCAATCCAAGGTTGGTTGAATCCAGGGATGGGGAACCCATGGATAGGGAGGACTGACTGTGTATGCATATTATGAGTGGGCGGCACTCCTGCTCCAAGATAAAATAGGAAATAAAATTTGGAACTAAAAGGCACACCCACATACCAACCACCTCATCCCCCAGCCTAAAACAATCTTACAGAAACAATTGTAAGCATGTTGGAGGAGGTGGTGGGTCTCTAGAATAAAAGCAAACAAAGTCAAAGGGATCTGATAGCTAGAGATGGAAGAGTTACAACTTTCTGCCACAATCAACAAAATAGTCATCCGGAAGAGTTTTAAAAATAAGTAAAATGATCTCCCTCAACATAAATCCAAAAGCTGGTAGTTCAGGGATTGGTTCAGGGGCCTGGGGATCCAAACGTTTTATTTACCTGTTCTGACATTCCAGGATCGTTACCTTCATCCTTTGTGTTGTCTGTTCATGTTGCAAGATGACTGCCACAATTTCAGAGACTTCATGTAGATAAAATACAGCTTACAGGGATTTTTTTCACTCTTTCCGTCTCTTTCTTGGGGGGAGTTAAATATTTCCTAAAAGCCCTCCAAAAGACTTTTCCTCAAATTTCATTATCCAAGAGTAGGTCACATATCCATGCCCCCAGGTTTGTACAACTTTTGGCATCTCTGTGCCATACTGGAAGAAGAAGAGTTACCTTGGGTCACACATTAAATAATCACAAAAAGATCTCATAATATTTTAAGTAAAATTACGACTTTGTGTTGGGCTGCATTCATAGCTATCCTGGGCTGCATGCAGCCCGGGGGCTGCAGGTTGGACAGCCTGCACATTTTCTGAACATAAGCTCTGCCACCAAGAACAGAGGAACATGTAAAGTGGTAGCAACCAATTGTGTTAGTCTTTTCTTTTGCTCAGACCACTCACAGCACACTTGGCATTTTCTTTCCTCAATCTCATTTCTCCCAATCAACTCTTCCAGGCTGACTTCATCACCCATTATATAAGCCTAAACAAATGTGGCATTTTGTCTCATGGAGAGTTTATATATGAATAGTATTGCAATTTCCCTGCATAGGTATTTTGCCTCTTGAATTTCAAGGTTTGTAATTGATCACATGAATGAATAACATGAAAGTAAAAGGTACAACTGCACAAGCAAAAGAGTTGGTAAAAAGCTATTCTTGTACAAAACTGATTCCTGTTAACTGAATAAATCAGCTTAATGTGTTTGGATTGCGTTAAATAAGAAATCTTATCTAGAGTCTTGCTATTTTAAGTCATACTATTCTGTATTTTTTGGTACACTACCATTGCTATATCCACTAAAAACTAAAGACTTTCTCACACCTCTTCTATAAATTCTATGATTTATAAATCAGAAAGATTTGTAACACAAAGAAGAATGTGATGTTAAAAGTATTCTAAAATCATACTTTTTAAATCTGAAAGTTATTACTAGTCTAAACCTCTTTTTTCATAGATAAGAAAATAGAGACCCTGAGATATGGATGACTTGCCCAGGGATCACACAATAACTATGAAACAGTGCTGAGATTTTAAGAAATCTAACAGAAATTTTTTCTACTTCAGAATTGCCCTTTACACTAACGTTTAGTGAAAATTCTCTAATTCCAATCTAAAAACAAGAAGTGCTCATAAACTAAGGCAATTTGGTTAACTGAAAGTTAATCATAGTACCCTTTTCATTTCAATTTTGGCCACCAAATCTTTCTGAAATGTAATTGTTTCCTTCTTTGTTTTATTGGACCGAATATTACTTAATGCATTCTGGATTATTTCTGATCTGGAAATATCTTTGATATCTTTATAATGAGTGCCATTTTTATGGTTCTGTGATCAGATTTTGAGTTTATAAAGTTAAGCAGATTTTTTATTACCAGTCCTAGATCATTCCTTGGAAAATGTTCATTTGATCAGTTCATGAGATTATTTTGTTTCTAAAACAAAGCTTTCAGCTCTTTTCTTTAGATGTCCATCTTCATAATAAATCAGAGGTCAAGCACAGAAAAAAATTCTGATTGGTTTTGTTATTTACCTTTATTTTGGTCTTTCCATAGCTCTAATATCTTCCAGTTTTTTGGTTTTTTTTTTGTTTTTTGTTTGTTTTTTTTTTTTTAATTGGAAGTGGCAGGTCAATGATGAATGATTTGAGGATATGAAAGATTTAGTCACTGTTCTAATTCTCTGGTCTGATGATACAAGACCAGCATTAATAAAGGGCATCAGGAAGCCTTCCAAGGGTTTGTTGAGAGGAGACTGTTTTTCTTTTCTTTTCTGAAGGAGAGCTGAGAACACATGCAGGCCCCTTCTGATCTGCTTCACTTAAAATTGTTACTTAGGGAAACCTCGAAGCATTCTTCTAAAAGAAGAACAATTATTCTGACACATATGCTCTCTATATTTTTTTTGCTTCTTAGTAATCCAGTTGTGGAAATATGTAGGCTGATAGCTCCCAGGGCTGCAAATTCTGAATTAACTTATCTTCCCTTAATCAACCCAGAGTTGGTAAGGGTCAGGTAGGCTGGGACAGGATAAGATAGGGCCGAGCAGAGTAGGATCAGGTCAGACTTTCTAACTTAGTAAGTATCTCAAAACTGTGTTTCCAAAGCCTTGAAAATGATGGTCTCAAAATGTATAATTTAGTCAATAAATAGTTAAAATAAGCATAAATACACTTAATAAGAAATACTGATTCCTTGTGAGAATTTTGCTCTCCAATTTGCTGTAGGTCTCACCTATGGATAAGACTGACTTAAAAATGACACCCTCATGTTATTTTGGCTGCAAAACATAAATAAAGTATAAAATGTATCTGTTTTAGACTGATTACAGTACAAGGTGAGTATTGTTTTGTAACAACTTAGCATAGCCCAGAAAAGTGAAAGTGAAGGTTGATGGTATATATGGTCATTTCCAACTGTAAGTAAGGTGAGTAATTACTAATGTGGCTAAATCATAATCATCAACTTAGATGACTGAATAACATCAAGGGCTGATGTTATTGAAAATATGAGTTCTACAGACTATAACTTTGCTTCTAAGACACTATTACATCAAATTAAATAGATTTCACTGATGGAGAACTTCTATTAGCTCTGTTTTTGGAAGTTTTGTTATACTTCACAGAAGTGTTAATTTCCCATTTTCAAAAACTTGTGTTAACTCAGTAGTTTCCTCTGTGCATACTGGTGAATTATATATTTTTTCTAGCTTTATAGCTCTGTCTTTATCTCTTTATGTATCTATTTCTGTCCCATATTTGCTAAAACATCATTGATTATTACTTGTACATAATAGCACTCATGAAAATAAATTCATAAAAACCACTACCAATTTTAATATACTTTCCTTTTAATATCCTTTGAAATGGAAGTTTTAAAGTATGTTTTAGAAAAAGACATATGGTACATGATTATGCATTCCCACCCTATCTCCATCCCGGGAACAATTTATTTCTGAAACAATGGTGAAAAAGACTAGTAACTTATAAATGAATATCATTTTAAGATTGTAAGTAACAACTTTGTCCCTAAAAAGAAACACTTTCTTCTTTCATCACAGATAGCAATTAGTATTAAACCCAAGATAGCTAACAGACTTTTATGTACAATTTGAAGAATGATATCAGCCAGATGGTGGAAAAAGAGGTTTCAACCCTCAACACTATACAGAAACACCAATTTTGGCAACCTTCTACAGAAGAGATATCTTCTTCAATAAATCGCACTGGGAAAACTGGATATTCACATACAAAAGAATAAAAATGGACCCTTATAACATACACAAAATCAACTCACAATAAAGGATTAAAGGTAGAACTTAAAATTATAAAGTTCCTAGAAGAAAAGGTAAGGAAAACATTCCTTGACGTTGGTCTTGGCAATGTTTTGTTTTAGATATGAGACCAAAAGCATAGGCAACAAAAATAAAAACAAACAAATATAATTACATCAAACTAAAAGAAATTAATAACTAAAATGGAGGCATAATGGTAGAAAATATTTTTATATTCACTGATATATTCATAAATATGAAAAACCATATATCAAATAAGGGGTTACTCTCCAAAATACATAAGGAACTCATATAACTCAATATTTTAAAACACCTGATAAAAAATGGGCAAAGGGAAAAAAATGTACAAAGGGCTTAAACAGACATTTTTCTGAAGATGACATACAAATGGCCAACAGGTACAATGAAAGGGTGCTCAACATCACTAATCATTAGAGAAATGCAAATCAAAACCACAGTGAGATATACTCTCACTCACATTAAGATGTCTATTATTTAAAAAGAAAAAATTACAAATCTTAGCAAGAAGAAGAGGAAAAAGGGAACCCTGGCATATATTAGTGTGTATACACACTGGTGCAGCCCTTACGCAAAACTATATGAAGGATCCTCAAAAAATTAAAAATAAAACCATCCTATTCTCTTTCCTACCCTGGCTGCTTAAAGGTCACCTACCATGACAAATGACATGGTAACCATCTGGACAGGACACTTACAACCAACAGACTGCTTCCTAGGAAAAAAAAATGGTCATTGCCATCCTTTACCCTGAGAAGGCAACAGTATCTAAGACAGAAATTTGTGAAAAACCAGCCAATATGTGTAAAACCACACCAGATGTCACCTTTGTGTTTGGATTCAGAAACCATTTTGGTGGTAACAGGACAACTGGCTTTGGCGTGACTTGTTATTCCTTGGATTACACAGAGAAAGATGGACCTATACATAAACTCACAAGACATGGCCTGTATGAGAAGAAGAAGACCTCAAGAAAACAGCAAAAGGAGCACAAGAACAGAATGAAGAAAGTCAGGAGGACTACAAAGGCCAAAGTTGGTGCTGACAAAAAGTGAGCTGCAGATTGAACAACAGAGGTAGTAAAGATTTTTCAGGAACTTTATCAGTGGCAATTGTGCAAATTTTTCATGAGACAATTAATAAACTAAGAACTTTTATGTGGTGGGGGGAGGAGAGACCCTATGATCTAGCAATCACACGTCTGGTATTTATCTAAAGAAATTGAAATCAATATCTCAGAGAGACATCTACACTTTCATGTTCATTGTAGCATTATTCAAAATAGCCAAGAGTCTCACTTATATTTGGAATCTAAAATAGCCAAACTCGTAGAAGCAGAAAGTAGAATTGTGGTTGCCAGCCACCTAGCGGAGGTGAAAAAGAAAGGCGATAGTTAAAAATACAAAGGTTCTTTGTATTTTCTAAAAATACAAAGTTTCTTTATCTTAAGATATAGAAGTTCTGCAAATCACGTCTATAGCTAACAGTATGGTTAGCCGGAGGAAATTCTGGGCAATGATGGATATTCTTACAGCCTTGATGACCATGGTGGTTTCATGGGTTTACACTTATCCCCAAACACATCAAATTGTATACTTTAAATATGTCAAATTTTATAAGGTAATCATTCCTTAATAAAGTGGTTTAAAATAATACCCTTTGTGACAGCATGGACGGAACTGGAGAGCATTATGCTAAGTGAAACAAGCCAGGTGGTGAAAGACAAATACCATATGATCTCACCTTTAAGTGGAACCTAATCAACAAAACAAACAAGCAAAATATAACCAGAGACATTGAAATAAAGAACAATCTGACAGTAACAAGAGGGGAGGTGGGAGTGGATAATGGAGGGAAAGGAGGGAAGGGTTTTCAGGAACAACTATAAAGAACTCATGGACAAAACCAAAGGGGGATGGAATCAGGGGAGGGAGGTGGGGATGGCTGGGGTGGGAGAGTGGTGGGGCTAAATGCAGACAACTGTGCTTGAACATCAACAAAACAATGAAAAACTAAAACAATAAGAATGAAATAAAATAGAGTAGCAAGTTTTAAAAAACAAAATACAAAAACAAAAAACCAATTTGATGGAATTACAAGGTTTGGGGCCAATATTATGGGCAGCTCAGAGATGATTTCCTATCTTTGCACTTGCTCTTAATTGAAAATGAATGAGTGGTTGCCCCACCTACTCTTCTACAGCTTAAGTTGGAGGCTAGAGAAAAAAGAAAAAAAGGAACTCAGTATAGTGTTTTCTGATGTTTTTTTCTCATTGCTAGGGAAAAGTTAATCTCCATTAACACTGACGTGGCCACGCAAGCCATTTCTTCAACACATTTCCTCTGTACTGTCTTGATCTAACAGGATTGCAAAAGAGAATCTTTTAATCATTGATATGCAGCTGGTAGGGTACGTCCTGTATGTAAATACTTTTAGTTTGCTCACAGAGCTTCCATCTTTAATATTCTATTTATCCCAAAAAACATTTTGTGCTCAGAGAATGAAATTCCAAATCTAAGAAGCCAAACACTTCCATTGTCAGAGGAACCCCAGCTATGACCAGCACAGTGGCTTTTACAAGCCTAAACCCAACAAATTCCTGGAACCACAGCTTTCTTCCCAACTTGCAGTCTATTTGAGAACACAGTACAAACTAGAAATTTTAACTTCAATCAACAAAACCAACTCTGGCTAATTGAGACAAACAGAAAAGGAGGCTAACTAAGGTGGGGAATATGGCATTGTTGACAGAAACAAAGGAAGAGCCAGAGAACCAGGTCAATAAAAGGAAGGAACAGAAGCAGTACCAGTGATCGGGTAACAGGCACTAATAACAGTGTCTCTTTGATGGTTTCATGGTGGTGAAAGAACCATTTGGTCTTTCTATCTCTGCTCAAGTTTATAATTCCAGGGATACATTTCTTCAAATTTGGTAACAAAAAAAAAAAAAAAAAAGAGAGAGAGAGAGAAAAAAGAGGGCTATTTTTTGAAAATTGGCATCACAACTGTACCTCATTATAAAGATGTTAAGCCCAAAGGAGGATACCAGGTGCTAATACCAGAAGAAGGAATGAATGCATGCAGGTTACATTAAAGTAAGATTTGCTCAAAGCAAGCATACAATTTATCTTCACCACCCGCAAAGCATCAAGATAGTTTTTATTACCAAAGTTAAGGGTAAAGACACCAAGGAAATCCAAGTTATGAAATTAGAAAAATAACCAGGATTAAAACAAAATCATGGCAATTTTCATTTTGATGCATTTTCCAGCATACAATCAGTGTTTTAATATATGATAATAATGCTTGGCACAAATTGTAGGTACAATTCAGATTCTTAACATAAGAACTAGAAAGGTGGGGAGAGATTTCATTAATCCAAGAAACTCTACATTAGGGAAATGTCTATTTTAGAATATTTATGTTACTGTTAAATGCATAAATTTGATCCAAGTCATCATAATTTATAGCGATCCAGACCAAACTTCTCTTATGGTTAAACAAGGACCAGAAATAATGATTTCTACTATAACTAGTGAATAGTAGCAAATATATTACTAATAATAATTTTCAAAAGTAGCTAAAACACTGTCAGAATTGTATAGTCCAGATACTACTGGATGGGTATTTACTCATTATCACTTGTATTTTGTGATATAGGCTCCATTAGTGGCACCATTTAATGGATGAAGGAGTTGAAACACCAAGTAGGTACTATTATTATCACTTTTACAGACAAAGGTATTAAGATCACACAACCAATAACTGGAAGGATACAGATAATGATCTAATAATAATGATTTTTGGTCTAACAATCAAAAATCACTCCAGAAATCTTATTAAGGATGTTATCATGCTTAGGAATCTATTTCTTTGGGTGACAAGAACAAGTAAACTTCAGCCAAATCCCTTCAGAAGTTATCCTGAATCAAGAACCAGCAGGTCTGAGTTAATGAGGTATTACCACGTTTATAACCATGAAAAGCACCAACAGCACCAGAACAGATATAAGAATGGGTAACAGACAGCAATACTGTCAACTGATGTCATACAGCAGTTCAAAAAAGGGAATATTCCTGCCAAAAATGTTATTTTTCCACTTAACACATTTTTTTGAATGTCACTGAGTCATCTCTTTAAAAGTGGGTTTCATCTGAGTCATCCTAGCTACCGAATCACAAAATCCTTAACAAAATTTACAACCAAGTCTAAGGACAATAGTGTGAGCTCCTGAAAACTTGGGTGCAAGTAGGGCTAAAAAACAGTTGTAAATGACAGTAAATTAACTGGCATTTACCGGAGCTGATAGTTGCTTGAATTAGAAGAAAATCATAGAGATTGGCAAAAATTCAGGAAATAAATTGTACAGAATGCCTTTGTATAATATCTGGTTTTTGAAATAACAGTGAATGTTTTAGAACTTAATGATCCTCCTGCTATGATTCTCAGAATAGTACCTTCTCAGTAAGCTTTTCATGGCCAGCAGTTTCAGGTTTCAACCCATTAGCCAGTGAATAAAGTATTAAATACCAATTATTTATTTACTATGTTATTTGTGCTACTGGAGATACAAAGGATGTGATTGCTTTCCACAAATAGCTCATCTCACCCATCAAAAGTTTTCAAGTATGTACCTGGGTAGGCTGAATTTCTTAGTATCACTAGTGAAAAAAATGTCTAGCCTTTCCTTGAGAAGTATCCAGGCCACATCTCACATATAGGTAGGCTCTCTGGATTCAAACTAATTTTCTTTTTGTTTTAAGACCACTAACCAGTATTAAGAGACAGGTGAAGGACACCAATAAATAATACAGAATATTTGTTTGGACAAATTATTTTCTTACCCCTAATAATCAGTCTCTGAAAAGTTCAAAGTAGTAACTATCATATTAAAAAATATGTATCACCCTGGCTGGTGGGGCTCAGTTGGTTGGGGTGCAATCCCATGCACCAAAAGGTTAATGGTTCGACTCTGGTCAGGGCACTCATCTGGATTGTGAGTTTGATCTCTGGTCAGGGTGCATATGGAGGCAGCCGATCAATGTTTCTGTCTCACACTGATATTTCTTTCTTTCTCTCTCTCTCCCTCTTCTCTGCCCCTTCTCTCAAAGTAATGAATAAAAATGTCTTCAGGTGAAGAGAAAATAAATAAGTACATAAATAGAATAACATGTCAATAAAGCAATGAGGAACCTTAATTCAATGATATTGAAAAATAGCCTTTTTATGGTAATTTTAGCAAACTTGAAAATAAATGATGACATTCACTACCAAAAGATACTTTTCCTTTATAAATTTAAATATTTCACTCTAAATTAAGTTGTGTAGTTTTTTGTTTGTTTGTTTTTGGGGGGTTGTTTGTTTTTTTGTCTTCAAGTCCTTACTCTATATAGTAGGTTTGCAAATGTATTTGTTGAAATGAATAAAAATTGATATATTATGATACAACTAATTATGTATAGGTAAAAGGTTTGAACATTGCAGGTATCTAGTGCAGAGAGGGAATGGTTGTTTCTTAAGTCCCATTCACTCCTATGCTGGGTAAACCTACTCCTCAAAAGAGATTATTGAACTGATAGAAAGCTGCACATTACTGCAATACTTCATTATAATGGCAGAAAATTTTTGTGTTTTTCTTCTAGTACAACTGAAGCGTATAACACAAGATAGCAGGTTAATCTGGGCATGGTAAGCCCTTGTCAGGGAGAAAGACTCAATGGAGACCACATCTATGCTTTCTTCTTTACCTTCAAATAAGGGATAGAAAATTCAGATACCAAAACTCTTGGTTTCAAAATGGTGTTCCACGGGCCCCTGTGGAGGCTGCCTTAGAAAATCAGGAGAAAACTCAATACATGACATCTGGCTTTGTCACCATTACCATTCCCTCCACTAAATTTCAACAAAAAAAGAAGGTATCTGTTTTTCATATTTTACATTTAACAATCTAAATAAAACTATCTTTGGAACAAAACCATGTGATAGTAAAAATTGTAGATCACCGCTAAATGAGCTTTGTTCCCTTTAAGGTAGCAAAGTTAGTCCTGGCTGGTGTGGCTCAGTGGATTGAGTGCCAGCCTGCAAACCAAAGGGTCGCCAGTTCGATTCCCAGTCTAAGGCACATGCCTAGGTTGAGGGCTAGGTCCCCTATAGGGAATGCATGAGAGGCAACCACACATTGGTGTTTCTCTTCTCTTTCTCCCTCCCTTCCCCCTTCTCCAAAAATAAATAAAATAAAATGTTTAATAAAATAAAGTAGCAAAGTTGGATAATCATCTATTTATTGCAGTGTTACAGCCAGTCAAAACATTTTGGTCAATTCTTTGGAAAGTGTCTTTCAACAAGATGATCCAAACTTTACTTTGTTCTTTGGTGGAAACTACTCAACTCTTAAAAGCTGACAAACTTACAAAGCAGTCAGTTTATTCACACCAGTTATGATGTTGAAGGTAAAAGATTACGCTGCATAATTAATATCATGTTTGATCAAATGTGACTATAAAGCAATAAGATGTTCAATTCCCATGTGAATTAGAGCAAGGGAAGATGTTGGAAGATAGAATGTCATTAAGCACTGTTCATATATTTATGCAGATGAAAGTTTAGTTATAACATTTATAGGACCAAATTGTTCTAAATATTCAACTGGCTTAATATATACATAGGAAAGAGACACAGACAGAGAGAGACAGAGATAGAGAAAGAAGTGGAGTAGGAGGAATGTCCCTATTTCCTTCTAAAGAACCACAGAGAATTTAGCAAATGTTTGTTAGCTATCCCCTCATTATAGATTTACTAACTCCTACCATTCCTTGAATGACCCTTAAAATCCACTGATTCCCGCCAATGGAATCTCTTAACTTCATTGTCTGTGATCAAGATGATGACTAATGATCTTCAGATATAAAAACAAAGTAAATAAGATTTTCTATATGAATTTGCTGCTAAACCCACAGGAATTTTCAACAAATTGAAGGCAATTTTTAATAACAGGGAAGTTAGAAATGCTAAAGCAGTATTTTAATTATTAACTTGAGTTTATTAATAAAGTATATTATTAGTAGCTCCCACTATTTTTTGAGTCCTAACTCAATGCCATTCAATGAGCCTTTAAACACATTGTGCCACTCTATCTCCACAACGAGCCTTGCCCACAGTCACGTGGCTAATAAGCGGTAGAGGCTCTGAGGGAAACAATTCACCCTCTCTTTTTCATCTAGGTCTCTGCTCGAACTGTACCTTCTAGCCTCTGACATATTCTATCCTATATCTGTTTTGTTTTCATTCATGGAACTTTTCCTCCTATCACAAATTATACATAGATTCATTTATTTCCCTTATCCATAGGCAGGAAGAAAAGTATTTATTTTTTCTATTTTGTTTACTACTGAATTTCTGGTGCAATATAACAGTTTTCAGCCTATAATTGGTCCTTGATAAGTGTTTTTTAAATAAATGAATGGAAGCAGGAATGTTTGATGAATGAAAAAATGGGCAAATGGACAAAAATTCTCTCTCCTCAACCCCAGATATTTTCACTATACCATACTACCTCACAATGTCAAAGATCTTTGTTATTCTTACTCACGTCTACCTATCACCCTTAAATCCTTATCCACCAGTCATCGCCCACCCTGTTAATAATAGTTCAGGGAGGCTAGACCTCCAACTGGAAGCTGTAGGACAACACTGAGGGCAGCAATAATGCCCTACTGGTGCAGAGGGCCAGATCCAGGACTGCAGTCGCCAGAGGGCCACTTGGAGAGTTCTCGCACTTCCTCGAACTGGGACACAGTCAAACCTTGGCTTTCAAACATCTTAGTTCTCAAACAATTGGTTCACAACCAAGTTGTTCGTGGAAAAAAAATGTCTCAGTTATCTGACAGAACTTTGGGTTTCGACCCTGTACCTGACAGCACTTTCATGCTGATACCTATGTGATCAGTCACAAGTCTCTCAGGCAACAAGGGAGTTTTGGTTTTTGAACAAATCACTTCTCAAACAGTTTTCTGGAACAAATTAAGTTTGAGAACTGAGGTTCCTCTATATTTAAGAGGAAGGTTGCTGTCTGAGGACAAGAGCAGTGCCCGCATGGAAAGACTGAAAAGCGCTCTCCAGTAGGGAAAAAAGATAGCAATGAGCACAAATCACAAGCTCACCAGGCAGATAATTTTAACCCACTCAACAGATGGCAAGCCAGGCCATCTGTCATTTCCTTTCTTCTAGGAAATTAAAATTGGCTAACAGAGAAAAATTAAAAGACATGTAAGGGACATGAGAACTATTTTAGAAGGCAATGAAGAGCAAAACTTTTAATGGAGAAAAATGAACTAAAAAGAAGGGATATACAGAAATTTAAAACAACTTAAACAAGTAAAATTTACTTAAACTGAAGAAAGGAAATTATTTGAACAAGCAGCAAGACAATCAGATATTTCTAAAATGGAAATACTAGATATTAAAGATAAGAGTTTTTGAAATAAACATTCCAGTGGTGTAGCAGGATGAATATATTCAAAGTTACATTTCTTAACTAAAAGACTGGGTCATGGAACTCTCCCAAAGTTATGAGAGAAAGATAGAAAAATAGGAGAGAAAAAATAAGGAAAAGGACAAGAATGTTGGAGAACAGAAATAGATATGTGAAAATTCACTGAGTTGGAAAACCAAAAGAGAAAATAAAGAGTGAAAGCAGGGAATAAAATAGTTGATAAAAATAAAGCCAAAAATATTTTCAAAACTAAAAATAGCTTTACTTTAGGCTTCAATTTGATAGCGTTCTGTGATAGAGATAATTCTCTGTTTGTACAAACTGTTTCACCAATCTCCTGGGCACACAAAAAGACTACACTTTTCTCCCCTTTCCTTTGTATCTAGGTGGATTTAGATAAACAATATAGATCAAAGTCACCAGGGGAACTAACTGAATGACCACTTTAGACAACTACCTGCCAAACAGCTAATTAGACTCTGGTGAAAGTGAGAACATTCTTTTGCCTAGATTTTTGGAGTTGTTTTTTATAGCAGTTAGCCTAGTTTCATTCGTAGAGCACACAGTGCACTGGGATGGATAATAAAAAAAAAAAAATCACACCAAGACACATATCCTCAAAGCAAAAGCAAAATCAGATCACACAAAAGGAATTAAAAAAATTACAGTAATATGTCTCTTTAATAGAACCATAATATGAAAATATTGAAGGCAAATAAAATTGAACCATTATTTTCATATTTATCTGAATTAATATATATGTTTACTGGTAAAATAAAGTTTCAGCACAAAAATTCTCAGAAATGTTATCACACATGTATCCTCTTTGAAAGATTCTTTAAAAGATAGATTTCTGCAAGAAGAATAAATAGAGAGGAAATAAGTGTTATAAAATAACAATAATTACATTGTAACTAAACAAGAAATGAAAATATAATCCTAAAATTCCTGTAATATCAACACAAGGCAAAGGAGTTTCTTTGGGTGAGGCAGCAGATATTCATAGAGAAAAATATATAATTATGGGCCTCAAATATAATACATAATTTTCAAGCCAGAAAAAATTTTGTTAGAGGGAACAGCAGGAAAATAAAAAATAAAAACCATGGTAAATAAAAATCATCAAAAAATTGCAGAAGCAAGTTTTAGCATAACTGAAATTACAGTAAATAAAAACATACTAAACATACCAGAATATGAGGATTCTATTTTAATTTTTAAAAATATATACAAATCAATCAGGAAAAGACATGGAAGAAACTTAAATGAATATTATTAAACAAAAGAAGTCAATCTGAAAAGCCTACATACTGTATTATTTCAAATACATAACATTCTGCAATAGGCAAAACTATGGAAATAGTAAAAGATCAATGATTTCCAGGGGTTAGATCAGGAAGAGGGATCAGCAGGCAGAGCACAGTTGATTTGGGAGGCAGCAGAAAATACTCCATATGATATTATAATGATGAATACATGTCAATACATATTTATCTAAACCCATAAAATGTACAACACGAAGAATGAACTCTAAGGCAGATGATGGACTTTGGGTGATTATGATGTGCCAATGCAGGTTAAACCTTGGTTGAAAAGAAAAGTAAAAGGTGCCCTTCTGTTGAGTGTCACTGATGATGAGGACCACTATGCACCTGCAGGTGCCAGGAGTTACATGTGAAGTCTCTCTAACTGCCTCTCAATTTTGCTGTGAAACTAAGACTGCTCTTAAAATGCATACAGACACACACAAAACTGTCCATCAATGGCACATTTTAAAAATGGTGTGAGTATAGATATATTAGGAGAAAAACAAGGTTTGAAAGAATACATACTTTTAAAGAAAAGGGGTATGAACCCAATATGAACCAAAAGAAAGCTTCGTGCTAATTTTAGTATCACTCAAAATAAAATTTTAGATAAAAGCAAAATCATTTCTCTGTGTCACTAATATATATTTACTGCAAGGCACTTACTATCTTAAACAGTGGGGTTAGAGGAGGGAACAAATCAAAATGTCCTTTCCATCATGTAGTTTATATTCTAAAGGAACAAGTAAAAGGAAATACACACTAGAAAAAGGAAACAAATGAGATTATCTTATGGTAATGAGTACTTTTAAGAAAAGTAAATCAGAATATGAGGCATTAAAAAGTGAGGTGGTATTTGAGTAGGACTCAGAGGAAGAGATGTAAATAAACTTGAAGTGGTAAACATGAAGAGGTAAATATAATGAAACTATATGAGGGAACAAAATTCCAGACAGGAAACAGCAATTACAAAGACCCTGAGATGGAAGGGTGACTTGCAATATTCAATTACCTCAAATGACCATTGTAGCTAGAATGCAGTTGGCAAACACATATGAATAGGTGAAGTTAGAACAATACTCTAGGACTTTTTTTTTTTTTTTTTTTTTGCTACTTTAAAGATTTGAGTTTTAACATGAATAAGGTAAAAAGACACAGGAGACCTTTAATCCCAGTGAAAAACATGTTTTGAAAGGTTACCATGTCTTTTAAAGCAAATAGCTATGTTGGGAGGCTACTGCAATAATCCAAACAAGAGATGATAGTGGCTTAGACGAAGGGATAATGATAAGTATAAAGAAGGCATTTGGACTCTGGATGTATATGACAATAAAGCCAAGAGAATTGACTGATGGAAAAGTGCTGAGATAAGGAAGAATGGTATATGTCAAGGAAAACTTCAAGATTTTTTGGTTTATTTATTGAAAAAAGGGAAGATTTGTGGAAGAGAGGGGCAGTTCTTGGAGGAAAAGAGTGGTGATTGGACATTTACTTGTGGACATGTAAATTTTAAGATATTGAAATTTAATATCAAATGTCCACATTGAATATCAAAAAGGACACGTTAAAAAGGCAATTGGCTATAAAAAAAAGTCCTGACTGAACATATAAATTTGAAAGTCATCAGCACATAAATGGATATCTCATCTGGAATGATGGTTTTAATAACCGAAAGAGTGATTGTAGGTTGAGAAGAGAAGGTGTTCAAATATTGAGCCTCTGACACACCACTATTTACAATTTAGAGAGATCCTAATGAGGTAGTCAAGGAAATAGAAGCACTAGCTGGTAATGATGTAATTTGTGGCTAATATGAAGCTATATTCAATCTCACTAATAAGAGAAATGTAAATTAAGATAAGTGTGGAATTTTACAGCCTTAAGTAGGATGAAGTAGCATATCAAATAGCATCTCTTGTTGGTGAGTATTTGTGAAATCTTGTTGGTGAGAGGGCAAATGTCCTTTTGGAGTAAAATTTGAATAGAAAACCAAAAGGACATTATTAGGTAAATGAGGGATAAGATATACAGAAAGAAGGCAAGGGGAACAGGCTTGGCAATGAAATATGAAAGGAAATTATGATAAAATTGTATAAAGTGTTCTCGCCTAGACACATTAGGAATTCTGTGCCTTGAATCATCTGAAATGTCTTCATCCCTTACACGAATAGATAGTTTCCAACATTCAAGCAACATTTTCTGTGGCTTAAATATAAAGTTTCCTATTGAATAATTTTTTTAAATAGAAAATGAAATTACCTTTAGGAGTTATATTCATTTAAGAACTAAATGATAATATAGAGAGTCCATCAAAAATGTTTTGTTCAATGTCATTTTGTTATAACATTAATGCGAGAAAGAACAAAAACAAAACAATTCGGACTGGGTCTACTGTCTGTGTGGAGTTGGCAAGTCCTCCCCATGTCTTCATGGGATTTCTCCAGGGACTCCGGTTTTCTCCTACATCCCAGAGATGTGCACAGGAGGTAAACTGGTGTGTCTAAATCGTCTCAGTCTGAGTGAGTGTGGGTGTGTGCGATGTACCCTGCGGCTGAATAGTGTCCTGTCCAGAGTGGGTTCCTACATGGTGCCCTGAGCTGCCAGGAGAGGTTCCAGGCATCCAAGACCCTGAATTGAAATAAGTGGGTTGGAAAAGTATTACCTCACATGTTTTTACTCACCTTTCTTAAATGTATGATGTATTGCTCACATTTATTTCAATGTTTAATATTAGTAATGTTATGGGTCTTTATTTATAAGTTTAGTAAAGTTTCTGTGACTAGAAATACCCTGTAGGAACTTAACTCTTATTTATATAAATCATGGTAAAATTGTTTTTATTATACATCAAGTCACAGCTTCCAAGTTCTTATGTTGAGTCAGGCATGAACTGGGAAATACATGATGTCTTAAAGTATAGTACATATCATACTTTTCCTGATTTTTTCTATGCCAAAAACCATAAGTAATCATGACATCCGAAGATGAAAATACCTAAAGAAAATGCTATTCCTTGTGATACGAACTTCCACATATCTGAAACATAACTTTCCACATACCAGAGTTTTCTATTTTTAACGATAACAAGACATTGGCATATGCCTACATACTCCATTACCCTCTGCTTTCTTAAATAGAAAGCCATGTATGGAATTTAAAATCTGTTACTAATTTGCACTGATATCCAGTAAGTTAGTAATAGGTTGATTTGCCACACAGCTCAGTAGAATTCTTCCTGACCCACAGATTTGATGACCTTTTTCTGATCACCAATGCCATGGTCATCCTGTCACCATTTGTACTTTTGTCCAGATACTTATCTTCCTTCTAATTTTCTTCCTTCCATTTTCTTTCTTTCTTCTGTGTACATTTCTTCCTCTTTTGAACTCTTTCCTTTTCATCCTCTAAATTAACTCTTACAGTCCCTGGCTTCTGTTTCAAGTGAGTCTGATTTTGTAGTAAGCAACAGTCAATTTAGTCAGCAAACAAAATAATCAGATTTTTCTGGAAGTGGTCTTCAGGTGCTCTGGATGGCTGCTTCCCATGGGATTAAAAAAATGGTATTTGAGTGTTGCAATTTAATAATTGGATAAATTCAATCAAATTGATTAACTTCTTTAAAGCTACAGTATTGTTTCATGTTTTAAAAAAGGGACTATTAGCTTCCAGTCCAGATGGCAAATAAGTAAACACAGTACTCATGTCCTCTCACAATCACATAAAAATTACACCTAAACCACAGAATAACCATCACTCTGAGTCACCTGAAATCTAGCTGAACAAAAGTCCTATAACTAAGCATATAAAGAAGAAACCACATGTAGACTGGTAGGAGGGGTGGAAACTAAGAATGAGCTGGTCCGACCTGCACACATGGCAGTTAAAATTGGGAGAGGTATCTTGGCTGCAGAAGTGCCTCCTGAAGAGCCAGGGTGTCTCAGCACCACACCAGGCCCTCAGCCCAGGGTTCCAGTGCCAGAAAGAGAAGTCCCCATGATTTCTGGATGTAAAAATCAGTGAGGGCTGTGGCTGAGGGAGACAGAGACTTTTAGAATCCAGGCATTCCCTCTGAAAGATCCCATGTGTGGACTTACTTGGACTCACTTTTCTAAGCTCCAGTTGGGCAGCAGCTCAAAAGGCATGGGGACAAATGGGGAGGAATTAAAGTGTACCTGGCATCAGGATGAGAACTGGAGGAGCAGCTTTCTCCCAGAGAGAAGTGCTGACAGACATCTTTGTTCCTTTTCTGAGTCTGACTCCCGCAGAGCCAGCATGTGGGCGCTATATCTGAGTCTCCATAAACAACAGTAACACTGTTGGCTTTACCCTAGTGATTCCCTGATACCCCACCAAACCCAGATTTCCAGCCCAGCCAATCTATTTCCAGTGTTGTTGGTTTTTTTTTTTTTTTCCCTGTACAAACAGCCTGTCTTGGCTCATGCTTCAGACTTTCCTGAAATCTCTCAAAGGTTCACAAACTCAAACAAGCAGCATCTGGTCTCAACCTGCCCCATACCTCTTGCTAAATGGTTCCACACTAGGCACTAGTGGCAGCTGGCCTTGATTTGCAGCCTAACCTCTCCTGGATACTTTTAAGCCCAGCACAAGGAGCAGCCATCTGAAGATCACTTTGTAGCCCATATTGGGTCACCCCAGGCAGGGCACAGCCATTAGCTGAACTTGGCCTGTATCACCCAAGAGGCCCTAAACCTAGCACACCCACTGTCCAGCTTCAGATCACACCAAAGCACCACCAAACTAACTCCATGGGTGGCACACTGAAGTGGTAGACTCGTCAGGCACCAGAGTCCCATTGAAGTGATTCCTACTCTGTGGTATTGGCCCCTGAACAGCAGATCCTCCACTGTAGGTGTAGCCAGTCCTCACAGCCAATTGCCCTGGGATGGGAGGTGTAAATCCCTTGAATTAATGTGACAAAAGCAACCAAGGCTCAGGGGTTGCACCTGGTGGGTCCAGCTCAGTTTACAAAGGATGTTGTGCCACCGGGACCTATAGGATACCTACTACATAAGGCCACTCTACCAATACTGGAAGACATAGCAGTTCTACTTAATATGCAGAAACAAACACACAGAGGCAGTGAAAGTGAGGAGACAAAGAAACATGTTGCAAATGAAAGAACAGAACAAAACTCCAGAAAAAAAAATTAGGCAACATGAAGACAAAAACCTCCCAGATGCAGAGTTCAAAACACTGGTTAAAAGGATGCTCAATGAACCTAAGGGAAGAGTAGATGAACTTAGTGAGAAATTAAACAAAGAGATAAGTAACATAAAAATGTAGACAGAAAACATAAAAAAGAACCAGTCAGAGATGAAGAATATCATAACTAAAATGAAGATTACATTACAGGGAATCAATAGTACAATAGGTGAAGCAGAGAATTGTATCAGTGGTTTAGAAAATAAGAAAACAGAAAACACCCAATCAGAAGAGAAAAAGAAAAAGAATCCAAAAAATAAGGATAGTTTCAGGAGCCTCTACAACTACAAGCATAATAATATTCACATAATGGGAATGGTGAAAGGAGAATAGACAGCAAGGAATTGAAAATTTAAAATAAAAAAAAAAAAAGGATGGAGCCCTGGCTGGTACAGCTCAGTTGTTTGGATCATAATCTCATAACCGAAAAGTTGCAGGTTCAATTCCCAGTCAGGGTACGTATATATGTTACAGGTTCAAGCCCTGGTCTGGGCACATGATCACCTGTCTGGGCACCTATGAGAGGCAGCCAATCAATGCTCTTCTCTCACATCAATACTTCTGCCTCTTCCTTCCTTGATCCCTTTCTCTTGCTCTCTCTCCTAAAAGAAAAAAAGGCAATGAAAAATGTCCTCAGGCAAGGATTAAGAAAATACAAATAACTGATAAAGAAATTATACATATGAATGCAAGAAGTACAGAGAACCCCAAACAAGGTGAACCCAAAGAGATCCACACTAACACACATCATAATTAAAATGCCAAAGGTTAAAGATAAGGAATCTTAAAAGTAGCAGGAGAAAAACAGCTAGTTAGCTACCAGAAAGGTCCCATAAGACTGTCAGCTGGTTTCTCAGAAACATTTCAGGCCAGAATGGATAGGTAAGAGATATTCAAAGTGATGAAAAGCAAGGACCTACCATAAATACTAGTCCCCCAACAAAGCTATTTAGAGTTGAAGGGCAGATAAAGAGCTTCCCAGACAACAGAAAGCTAAAGTTCATCACCACCAAGCCAGAACTATAAGAAATGTCAAACAGGATATTTAAGAAGAAAAAAAGATTAAAAATATTAATAATAAAAAGATAAGATCTACATATCTATTAACAATTACTTTATTTTTTATTTAATCTTTATTTTTTCCATTACTATTTAGTCAATAATCACTTTAAATGCAATTGGATTAAATGCACTAATCAAAAGTCATCTGGTGGCTGAATGGATAACAAAACAAGAACTTTACATATGCTGTCTACAAGAGACTCACATTAGATGAAAACACATAGAAACTGAAAGTAAAGTGAAAAAATATCATTTCACAAAAATGGAAACAAAAACAAAAGCTGGGGTAGCCAAACTAATACCAGATAAAGTAGACTTTAAATCAAAGGCTATAACCAGAGACCAAAAAAAAAAAAAAGGAGCCAGCAATTCCACTTCTAGGTATTTATCTGAAGAAACCCAAAACATTACATTGAAAAAGCATATATATCCATATATGTTTATTGTAGCATTATTTACAATAGCCAAGATATGGAAGCAAATTAAGTGTACATCAATGGATAAGTGGATAAAAAAGCAGTGCATATATACAATGGAATATGACTCAATCATGAAAAATTAAATCTGGCCATCTGAAACAACATAGGTAGACCTAGAAGGTACTATGCTGATGAAATAAGTCAGACAGAGAAAGACAAATGCCATATGATTTCATTTATATGTGGAATCTAATGAACAAACAAACAAGCAAAACAGAAACTAACTCTTAAATACAAGAATATTTTGAGAGTTGCTAGATGGGAGGGGAGTTGTAGGGATGGATGAAAAAGATGAAGGGATAAAAGTACACATTGGTAGTTACAGAATAGTCATGGGGATATAAAGTACAGCATAAGCAATACTGTCAATAATATTGTAATAGTTATGTATGGTGTCTGATGGGTACTAGAATCACTTCAGAAATTACATAAATGTGTAATCACTGAGTTGTACACCTGAAACTAATATAATATTGTCAACTATGATTAAAAAACAAACTATTTCAAGAAAAGACAAAAAGGGACTAATAATAAAAATCCTAAGTCTATTTTGAAGATTAAATGAGACAAACACATGTAAAACATTTATCTCTGTGCCTAATTCATAAAATACTTAATATTCCCAATGCTTTTGATATTTTCAAATATAAACCAATTATGTTGTTTTTTTTCTAGATTCTGTAACATTTTAAGTTGATCAAACAGCCAGAAATCTGTCCAATCAATTAATTGAGATGGTCTATGTAACTCAAATGTTAGTTTTTGACCCTAAACTTCAAAATTATTCTACATCTTTTTTAAAAATATTTTTATTTATTTATTTTTAGAAAGAGGGGAAGGGAGGGAGAAAGTGAGGGAGAAACAGCAAGGTGTGAGAGATATGTAGATCAGTTGCCTCTTGCACGCCCCCAACCAGGGACCTGGCCCACAACCCAGGAGGGTGCCCTGACTGGAAATGAACAGGAGGCATTTCCATGCGCAGGCCAGCACTCAACCCACTGAGCCACACCAGCCAGGACTTCTTTTACATATTTTTAATAAAATTAGAAAATATATTATCTTTAACTACCTTTTAAGTATTCATGAATACAATATTACAAAATGACTAAGTAAATAAAATGCTATACTACCCAGATTTCAATTGGGTTACCGCTTTCTACCTTCATGAGACTACATATTTCAAAATACTTTAGCCTAGGATTTCAAGAAGCTTTTTTTTTGCTATGTGTGTGTGTGCATTTTTTTAGAACACTCAGAACTATTATTAACCTTAGAACGATACCTTCTACACTGTACTTGAGAAAAATGGAAATTACAAGACACAGATCTAATCTCAACAAATGTAAGGTTAGGTTCTGAGAAGAAATTTGTGGTGATTTGAAAAGTTAGCAATTGGGCCAGCTCCAACTTAAACTCTAGCTTAATTAAAGTTTCTCTATTTAGGGCTGCACAGAGGAGAAAATATGTTTGATTTTTATCAGATTTGAGGCTATTTTATCACTTGGAGGATAGTAAAATTAACTAAAAATTTCATTAAAACTTCCAGACATCTAAAATTCAAAATATCTTTCTCCAACATTTAACTTCATAAGCAGACAGTGTTTGTCCAAAAGTTCTTGTCTGTGTGCCAGTGGAACAAAGGTCATAGATGTACCAGCAGAGAGAAGACAAATAAGATAAAGATGAATGATACAGTGTGCTGAACACAAAGTACTATATATTGGAATATTCTTGGTTTCAATTTTGAGGAAACGTGCCCTAATTAAATTCCAGCACATTATTAATAATTTCAGTGGAAGAAACAAGTTTTATAGGCCCTATCTCACCTCTGGTTCTCCTAATAAAAGTGAATATTAAGATAAAGGTTGATATGTGGGCAACTTGTTTGGGAACATATTCACAGGTAGCAGGAGTGAAGGACAGGGAAATAAAACAGAAAAGTAAAAGAAGAGAGCTGATACAAGAATATCATTGTTCACTGCTATGGGAAAATGGTTAGCCCATCCCTCAGTAATAATCTGAGAAGCTCAAGAAATGTGTCTAGGAACTATCTGTTCATTTCAAGAGAAAGAAAAGCATTTACCATCTGATTCTTTCTAGGTTGTGAACACATGTATACAAAGGAGTTCCCATCAGTCTCCATGATGTGGTATCAGAGAAGGTCAGGACCACAAAGTTAGAGGCACTAAATTCATGTCTAAAGGATCTGAGATGCAGTGGCAAGGTGCTTTCAGATTCACCTGCATGAAGATGAATGAAGCCTCCAAGGAACTGATGGCTCTAGCAATGGTTGGAATAAAAAATACAGTTAGAGGATTTTAAATGTTACACAAAAGTTATCCAGGTTAATCATCTTCCAAAGAAGAAATAGACTACTTTCCCACAAGAGGTAATTACTTTTTCAGTATGTCAAGTCACTAGAAGAATAGATGCCAGGAACACAGAATTGCTTGGAGAGTTCTGTACCTGAGGAGTTTGGAAGATGAGGGTGTTTCAGTATTACTGTGCTGTGAAAGTATTAATAGAATGAGCTAGGTTCCCTAGTCTTTAACTCAGCAAAGCAAAACTTGAAGCAAATTTGTTAAACTAGACTTTATCGTGATTTTGTCCTACATGTTAATTTATTAAATGACGTTGTATTTTTACTGAAACTTTTTTCTGTGTTGTTAATTTAAATCAACATATTTTATATTGAATAGTCTATGTTAATTTCATTTCTGAGTCCCTCAGCAGTTTGGAGCAAAGTAATAACCAACACACCAAGAGGAAAAATTAAATAAAAAGAAAAACAAAAAACAAAACCAAATAGTAATCCCAAATGCCTCAGCTTCATAATTAATATAAACAAAAACATGTTTAATCGGCTCTCAAGTGTAAATAACACCAGCAGCATATTCACAGCTCACAAATGCAGTTTGTGAAACAATTTTACAACAATAAAGGAAGAAAACAAGTTTATCACAGCATGCTTCATATTTCAAAGAGAGTAAGTTGCTATAACTTTAAGAAAATCTGTTACAATAAGAGAAATGAAATCAATTTGGCTTTCCAAGAAAAATTATGTGACCCTATTTATTATGTTTTATGATACATTTAAAAAAACTAAAGGAATTCTAATTAAACATTTATCCTCCCTTTCCTTCTTGGTTAAAAGGCAAAGATTTCAATGAAAAGAATGCATATATTCAATATATTCATTTTAACTTGAAAGATTGACAAATTGAATTAATTAATATAATAGTTACTATCATTCTTACTGATAATTGATAGCATTTACTGGCATATGAGGTCTGTCCAGAAGATATCCAGCCATGTAATGTGAAAAATAGAGGCATTTATTGAAGAAGATACAAGAAACAGTGTTCATAGGACATGAAGCCTCATTCCCCTTCAAAGTAGGCACCTTGGGACCTCACACAGTTCTCCCATTTGCTATCAGCCGCCCCATCATATTTTCCTGAACCTCATTGAGGATCTGAAATCTTTTCCCTTTCAAAGGTGATTTTAGTTTTGGGAAAAGCCAGAAATCACAGGACACAGAAATCACAGAAATCGCAAATTGTGGCTGTATGGGGCCTAAAATCACCTGAGTGATTTGATGTTCCACCAAAAAACTCACACAAGACATGATGCATGAGCAGGTGCATTGTCATGGTGAATGCTGCTAATCACCAGTTGCCCATAGCTGCAGCCTTCTGAATCATGTAAATAGTTTCCACTGAAGAATGTTCAAGCTTAACATAAAATCTGATGCAGATTCATTGCTCTATGAGCTCATTTTGAATGTGACAGCCAAACAGTACCCATGCTCACTCAACAGCATCTACTGCCCCCACTGGCTAGTACAGTGAAGTCATCATTGTTCATGCATGCACATTCCAGTCCACTCACTCTCCTAAGCCTACTAGTTTATAGCAATGTCACACAAACTGTTCTCATTATATTAATAATGGCTGGACTTTTTCCAGACAGACCTTGTACTTTTGGTGAGAATTCAGTAAATCTTACCTACTTTCAATCCTAGAGTAACCTATAGACCCAAATTCTTTGCCATCCTATTCTGTATGTTACTATTTATTAGAAACAGTCTTAAGTAAAACTCTGCTTAGGGTGAAGTTATCTCTGATGCATCCCTCTATTTTTGTGAGCTCCTATTCATTATATACTTCTTTCTCGAATAGAGGACAAGCCATACATCCCTTTGCCTAGCCATGCCCTGCCTGGCCTGGCTTCTCATGCAGCTGCCAGACACTGGAAATTTCTTTCTCATATGCCAACCACCCAGGATTTAAAGAGATAACTTTCAGTAAATTAAGAGAGCTTCATGATGGATTAAACATGACCAAAAATTATTTAGCTCTTCTCTCATTGAGAGATAGGGTTTATTTCCCCTCCCTATGAATCTGGATTGGCTTGTGACTGCTTCAACCAAGAGACAAGAGTGGAAGTAGCATGTGACGGATCCAGGCCTACCATCAAAGATGACTGCCAGTTTCTGCCTTGCATGTGGAGTCCCTGAGCTACCATATGATGTCCAGCCACCACATAAGATGTTCAACCCCCTGATGAAAAGATTACAAGGAGAAGCCCTGAAACTATATGGAGAAAAAGACAGATGGAGCTGTCCCTACCAAAATGTCAGGCAAATGAGTAAAGCCATCTTCTATGTTCCAGATGAAACTAGTTTCCAGTTAAATACCACATGTGGCTCTCTCATCAATACCAGATGGTGCAGAATTACCCAGCAGATACTGCTTGAATTGCTGACCCACAAAGTCATGAGATATAATAAAAATGTGAGACAGTAAGAGTTGGGATAGTTTGTCAACCATCCCAAAACAGTATAGTCTTTTTCTTCCCATATCCGAGTGGTCTAGTGACCAGCTACTTCAGCATAACTTGCAGGCCTCCCTGTTGTTCTTGTTGTTATTGCTGCTATTTCATAAGGTACATGACTTAACACCATTCTTAGGATATTCCTATTCAATGGATCTGGAGCAGAGCCCAGAAACATATGCACACCTTATATTCTAAACCTGAAAAACTTCCACTGAAGAAATCTCCTCTAAAACAAATTTGACAGACATCTATTCTCTGCTTGAACATTCAAATGATAGGGATAACTCCATTTCACAAAGTAAATCCAGCCTTAATTATGGAAATGCTTTTTTGCTAAGGGTGGAAGAGAGTGATTCATAGGTCAAATGTCTCTGAAAAACTCCATGGCGAGAATTCAGAGCCACTAATGCTCTGTAATTAATCGATTCAACTGCATCACATGCTTCTTTATGTCCAGCTTTGCACTAAGACTCTTGGTTCAAAAAATACAAAAGAAAGAATCTGATTGGCTCAGTTCATTTATCTGTGGGCAGGACACATTATGCCAGACTTTGTTGAAGGTAGTTAGAGCCTAGAATCTGTTGTCCTTAGGTAAAGTGCCCACCCCAATCAACTGTGGCCATGGAGCTAGATCATCTGCTCCAGAACGTGACTATTTATTGTGGTGGAGTATAGGGGCAATCTCCAAAAAGGAAATATGAAGAAACCTGCATTGTGAGATATTTCTAATTTATTTTCTTTAACATGCAAGCTTTTAAATTTTGAAAAGATCAATTAGTTAATTGATCTTTCCATAATCTATTCATCTTTGGTTGTAATCATTAGGGTCCAGTCAGAAGACAGAAACTACACATTATTTTAATAAACAGAATTTAATTAAAATAATTGGTACTAGAAACTGAAACAGGTATCAGAAAACTAAAAAGGCAAGGGGAACACTAAGGTATCACAGAGATAGCAACTATAACTGCTGCCCTAAAGTTGAGGAAACAGAGAAAGAAGATATTGATAAAATAATTAGAACTTAGAATATTGTGGGACAGATACTACAAAGTTAGGTCTCAGAGTTCTGAGAAAAAGTTGTAGCTTTGCTGGCACTGATGACTCAGGAGCTCAAAAAATGGAAGTTTGGAGACTAGAACACACACCTCTGACACAGAGGTGCTCTGAGTATTGCTAAAGGAGTGCAGAAATAATACCAGAACAAACAAAAATAGATAAATAACTGAAACAATAGAACAATTACTTCATTTTTTCAGGCCACTATATTCTTATCATAAACATGGTGACAAGCATGCCACAACGTAAACTTATACAAACCTTTCAGTGAACTGTAGAATCTTTTTATACATCAATTCTGACTGTACTACTGGTTCATGTACTAGGTGTTACCCAATATTTGCTTAGGTAGCTGACTCTAAACTCAGAAGCTAAATTATGATTTATCTGCAAAAATGGTTGTACTTAGTTTTGTTCATTCTATTGAGATATATTTTTTCTTTTTTCATCTCTGTCATCCAAAATACATACTGTAGCTGTGGTTTGAAGCGCATTTGCTGGGTCCTCATCTACAAGCATATTAATTTCTTTTTACATAATTGGTCATGAAAAGCAAAGAAGTAAACTAGATGTTAAATCATACAAATTCTTCTGAAACTTTTACGTACTGATTTTAGAGAGAGGAAGAGGGAGGGAAATGGAGGGTGGAAGAGAGGGAGAGAGACAGAGACAAAAAGAGACAGGGAAAGAAACATCGGTTCATGTGTTCATTAGTTGCCTCCTGCATGTGCCCCAATCAAAGATGGAACCTGCAAGCCTAGCACATCAAGATGACGCTCTAATCAACTAATCCACTCAGCCAAGGCTGAAACTCTTTTCTATGAAGTTAATCTATCTCTTTCTTGATCTTCCTGTCTTCAGAATAAACCTTTAAAATAAAGCTTTTTGCTGTCCTTAACATCTTTTCCCAAGTCCATTCCCATTCTACTAATGTAATTGATTGGTCTGTGCTCCTCTTGAGCCTTCATCTTTGACTAGAAATCCTTATACCCACATATCATACATTTATTATTAAAGACAGAATTTTTTCTTAACATAATTCTAGACAGGGGCCAGAGAGAATTACAATTGTGAATGTATAAGTAGGCTAAACTCTGTAAAGCTAGACTTCATGTTATGGTCAAGGAGTTGAAATTCCAATGAGAGTTTAAAGCAAAGGCACTTAATATAAATGAGTGAGCAATTTTTTTTCATTGATCTGTGTACCAGACATGTCTGAGAACATGATTGCAGATCGTAATTTAAATGGTTTGTGCTAAGGCACTGAGATATGTATTTGGGGGGAAAATACTCCTAGGCAATTATGCTGTGCATCCCAAATTAAAAAACCAGAATTTTAGAGTATCTCAACCCTTTACAGAAAACCCCTTTTTCCATATTTGATCTTAAAAACTCTTTGTCCTAATAACCTAAGAAAAACTCAAATTCTATCCAGTCAAATGATTCCAAATAACCATTTCTATCTTAGATAATTGACAAAATTTGTCACTGATAATAACTCCCTACTAGATAAAGTATTAAAGCGGAACCATTTCTGTTATTAAAGTGACCGTGTCTTCTTGCTTGGTTCTTTAAGTTTAATAGTTCAAAAATTAATGAGTGCCTATCTGTACTAGACAGTAGATGGACAAGTGATTTGAGTTTCAGATTAGGATTCCGTAAAAAAATGAAAAGAAAAAACACTTCTTGTAATTTGGATGTTAAATGAGAAATACTTAGAGAAAACGTAAGACAGCAAACTCACAGCTATTAAGAACCACACTTAAAACAAAAGCAAACTAAGCAAACAGCTAGAACAGGAACAGAACCACAGAAATGGAGATCATATGGAGGGTTAGCAACAGGGGCATGGGAGGAGGAGAGAGGGGAAAAGGTACAGAGAATGAGTAGCATAGATAGTGGGTAGAAAATAGACAGGGGGAGGGCAAGAATAGTATGGGAAATGTAGAAGCTAAAGAACTTATGACACATGGACATGAATTAAAGGGGGGAATGTGGGTGGGAGAGGGTGTGTAGGGTGGAGGGGAATGATGGGGGAGAAATGGGACAACTGTAATAGCATAATCAATAAAATATATTTAAAAAATTAAAAAAAAAAAATAAAGATTTAAATAGAAATTCCCTGATCTCCAAATACATACTAAACAAGGTAAAATATAAGTTTTAGATGATATAGAATTTCCTGTTATGGTTATTTAGTACTATAACTTTAAATTAGGTAACAGACATTATAGAAACATTGCAGAAATAGCAATGCTATTGTATGATTCTTGTCCTCAAAGAATGCAGTCTCATGCAAAATGGAAGGCAATGAGTGAACGGTCCTTTCTCTGAGTTATGGAAGTCCTCATATTTGGCATTTAACGAGTGCCACCTATAAAACAGAACAAATCACCTTCCATCACTGCAACAACCATAACTCATTTTCCTAGTCATTTTGGGGATCAGACAGACCACAAATGCTGTCTAACCCACACATTTGTGAAATTGTGGCCATGACCCAAACAGAAGGCTGGCCCAAGGTTAGGAAAGTAGTTCAGATGTACAACATAATGACTCAGCATTTGTATGCATTGCAAAATGATCACCATGTATACACCCCCAACCAAATACCAGGGGAAAAGGAGGACCTGTACCTGTAGCCAATCCAGAGAACAATTCATTTGATAGATCATTAGGTGAAGCCCACAGAAGACATGCCTTGCAGGAACATCAGGATCCTGGTGGCTGTTGGCCAGTTCCTTGTGAAGACAGGTGCCATCACTAACTTTGAGCACACACACAACATGCAGGTGGTGAAGGGGAGCATGAGACCCATCATCAGGACTTCCACAGAGGCCAAGAACCTGACCAACTTGCCCAAGCTGGTAGTGGGTAAAGCTGTTGGCCAAGTTGGACCTCATGGTGCTGAGCATCACTGAACAGCTGGGGCAGCAAATCACCATAGGGATGGGTGAGCTACACCTGGAGAACTGCCTAAAGGACCTAGAGGAGTAGCAAGCCTATATTCTCCATCAAAATCTGACTCAGGCCTCTCCAACCCTGAGATTTTGAGCCAAGAATGGAACATGGTCTGTCTGTCCAAGTGCCCCCACTATTACAGTTGGCTGTGATAGTACATGAGGCAAGATTGAGGTAGGTCTGAGGTAGAATTCCAGCCTGGGACAACTTCCAGGGCAGATTGTAGGAAGCCCCTGTCCACACCCCTCAAAGCTCTGGTGGGCAGAACTCCACTTGCATACTGCCAACCTAAATACCTAATGAGCTAATCTCACCACCTAACCTAATGGCCCACCACAGCAAATAGCCTTTCCTTTCTCCTCATACCTCTAGATTGCCCAGTCACTGTGGTGCTCTGCCTGATAGGTTTCTGGGGGCCAACTCTGTGCCATCATCAACATAAATATAGAAAAAAATGGCATCAGTGTTTACTTCAAGATTTCAGAGGCAACAGAAATACCATCACTGTAGGGACTTACTTGGCCATAGAAGGTTGGGAGGGGATAGGACCATCTGCACTTTTTTTTTTTTAATTTCTTCAGAAGGAAATGCAAATATCCAATAAATTTAGAAAAAAATGCATTATGAGGATTTTTTTAAAAAATAGAGCCCCACACAAATGATGTTCATTTATAATGGGATTTAACCAGACACAATATATATTTTCATTTGCTTTTTTTGTTTTAATGCTTTTATAAATATAACTTTTGCCCTTCAGCTCATAAGCCTTCTTTTGTGCTCTTCAACAATTTAATGGTGAGAGACTCACTATTTCTGTGTTATTTCATAGCCAATATGAAGTAACAATCTTTCCTGGTAATAATCTGCCCTTGTCTTCACCCCATTTCATTTCATTCTTCATACCTTTAGAATATATTCACTAAGATCAACAATAACTTCCTAATTTTGTTAAATCTTTTTTTACTCCTCACTTCACTTTTTTTAATTCTCAATCACAGTTTACATTCAATATTAATTTGTATCAGTTTCAAGTGTACAGCATAGTAGTTAGACAATCATGTACTTTACAAAATGGTCTTCCTGATATTTCAAGTAACCACTCGGCACCATATCCCCTGTGCTATAATTTACATCCTTGTGACTCTTCTGTAACTACTTATTTGCACTTGTTAATCCAGTCACCTTTTTGACTGAGTTCCCTGATGCCCCTCCCCACTGGCAACCCTCAGTCTATTCTCTGTGTCTATGAGTCGATTTCTATTTTTGTTTGTTCATTTATTTGGTTCTTTAAAGTCCACATATAAGTGAAGTCATATGGTATTTTTTTCTCTGTCTGACTTATTTCACTTAGTATAATACCCTATAGGTCCATCCATGCTGTCACATACAATACAATTTCATTCTTTTTTATGGCTTAGTAGCATTCCATTGTATATATTATTCACTCATCTATTGATAGGCACTTGGGCTGCTTCCATATACTGGTTATTGTAAATAATGCACCAATGAACATGGGGGTGCATATGTCCTTTTGAATGAACGTTTTAGGTTTCTTTGGATATATACCCAGAAGCGGAATTGCTGGGTCATAAGGCAATTTCATTTTTAATATTTTCAGGAAACTCCACACTGCTTTCCAAAATGTCTTCACCAAAATGCATTCCCGCCAACACTGCATATGGATTCCCTTTGTTCTGCATCCTCACCAACACTTGTATTTGTGCATTTATTGTTGATAGCCATTCTGACAGGTATGAGGTGGTATCTCATTGTGATTTTAATTTGCATTTCTCTGATGATTAATGACATTGAGCCTCTTTTCATGTCTATTGAGCATCTTTTTGTCATCTTTGGAGAAGTATCTATTAACATCTTCTGCCCACTTTTTAATTAGATTGTTTGTTTTACTGGTGTTGAGCTGTCTGAGTTCTTTGTAAATTTTAGATATTACCCAAAATAGTGACAGCAATCTTGAGAAAGAAGAACAAAGCAGGAGGTATCATAGTACTTGATATCACACTATCTTACAAGGCCATAGTAATCAAAACAGCATGGTACTGACATGAAAACAGACACACAGATCACTGGAACCAAATATAGAGCCCAGAAATAAACCCGTGCATTTATGGTCCATTAATTAATGACAAAGAAAGGGAGCATACACAATGGGGTAAATGTAGTAAATATAGTCTCTTCAGTAAATGGCTTTGGAAAAATTGAACAGAGACATACAAAAGAATTAAACTATCCCACCTTCTTACACCACATAAAAGGATAAGCTCAAAATGGATTAAAGACTTAAATGTAAGACCTAAAACCATAAGCAGTAAAATCTCAGACATTTCTCTATCCAATATTCTTTCAGATATATCTTCTGGAGCAAGGGAAACAAAAAAATAAATACATAAACAAACAAATGGGACTGCATATTACTAAAAAGTTTTTGCACAGCAGAGGAACCCATTGATAAAACAAATAGACAACCTGCTGAATAGGAGAAGATATTCCCTAACAAATCTTTTTCTTGACATTTGTTTCTTCCTCAGGTTCTATAGCACTTGGTCACTCTCCTATTTTTCTTATATCTCATCTTTCCTGGTTCGAGAAGAGGATGATTACAGTTTCATCCTCACACACCATACTGCCTCTGATCTTCCCTTCATAGCTGCCCCTTACCTCTATTGATAGCACTGCCATCTACCCAGTTGTCCAAAACATTAACTTAAGCATCATTTCAGACCCCTATCTTCCTCTATTTTCCCCTTTTGGCCAAAACATCCTCCAGTGCTGTCAATTCAGTCTCTTAAATATATCTCAGATGTTCTCTTTTGCATTTCTGTAACCAGAAACTTAAGGACCTGACCAGCTCTCCTGCAACCAATTTCAAAGCCTTTTGGCTTCAAGCCTTAACTTTCCTCCAGCTAGCATTCTAGTCTATGATGCGGGGAACCCAATAAAACAGAGTTATCTTCTGGAGAGCGGGCCACTTGTAGTACAGGCTTCCTCCACGAGGTGAGTATTCTAGGAACACCTCTGTATCAGTGTACCAGTTGGTGGTGTTGTGAGAGGCTGCATTCAGCTTCAGTAATTTTTTTTGAAGACTCTTTCAATATGTTTGCCCATTTCATGATGGATAATTTACAAGTGCACCTGCCTGCACCACTCTGAGTGTTCAGAAGTTTTTGACCGAAAATGACAAGACCCTCATGCCCCATCTTCCCTATTCACCCAATCTTGCTCCAATCAAGTTTTTGTTTGTTTAATGAGATGAAAAAAGTCTTCAAAAATGTTTTGCCAATGTGGAAGAGATGAAACAAAAATGGCAGAAGCACTAAAAGGCATCGAAATGCACATGTAAGAATAAATGCACAAATTTTTAAAAATAAATTCTTGGCTTTTTGGGTCCCCCCTCATATTCTCTACATTGGTTCTAGTATAATATTTCTAAAATATAAATAAGATCACATTAGTTTCCTTTTAAAAAATCCTTTCATGGTTTTCCATGGCAATTTAAGTCTTAAATTTGTAGTATATAATCCAGGGTTCTTTGTGACCTTACCTCTTATATTACAGTCTACTCCAATTTTCCACATAGTCTCACCCACAGTTTGCTCAATAGGCATACTTTCTCAAGCTTTCCTGCCTTTTCTTTTCTTTTTTTTTTAATCTTCATCCAAGGATAATTTTTTCATTGCTTTTAGGGGGAGAGAGAGAGAGAGAAACATCAATGTGAGAGAGAATCATCAATTAGTTGCCTCCAATAAGTTTCCAGACTGTGAATTATGCAGTACCAGACTGGGGATCAAACTTGGAACCTAGGTATATGCCCTGATAGCAAATAGAACCTGTAACCGTCATCGGACCATGCTTCAACGAACTGAGCCATACCAGCCAGGGGATGCCTTTTCAAATGCTATTTCTGCTGTCTAGGATGTCATTACTTGCCTTGTAAGTCTAATGAAATATTGTATCTTCCTCAACCAGGGCTGTCCAACCCACAGCTCATGGGCTGCATGCAGCCTAGAATGGCTATGAATGTGACTCAGCACAAAATTGTAAATTTACTTAAAACTTTTTTTTTTGCTTATCAGTTTTTTAAATTAGTGTTTGTGTATTTAATGTGTGGCCCAAGACAACTCTTCTTCTTCCAGTGTGGCCCAGAGATTCCAAAAGTTTTGACACTGCTGCTATGATCTTTAAGTCTCATCTTTTCTATGAAAGCTTCCTTGGCAGCTCATGAAGTTTTGTATTCCTTCCTCTCAGACACATTACTATTTTCTACTTATTGCAGACTATTATAATATTTACTATTTTAGTTAATATAATAATGAAAATATCAATGATAATATCAATGATAATAATACCCAGACTATTTTGAAATATATGTACCTATTACCAGTCTAATTTAATGTATTAACTCATTTAATCCTCACATAAGTGTTAAGGGAAGATTCATCATTAACCTCACTTTACAGATGAGATCATTGAGATATAGAAAGTTAATTTGCCTGACCTCTAATAAATGGTAAGGAGAAAATTCAAACTAAGATAGATTGGTGACAAAATCTATGCTCTTAATCACCATTTCAAACCTGAAGACTATCAGCTCTGGAAAGTCAGGGTCAATATCTTATTCATCTTTCCAACCAGTACCTAGAATATTGCCTGCCACAAAGCTAGTGCCCTATTACTGGATGTTGAGTTAAAGGCCAAGCCCAAAAGAAGTTACATATATATACATAGATATAGATGATATAGATATAGATGATATAGATACAGATATATAGATAGTTAAATATAGATATAGATTTATGTATGTCTCCAATAAAATCAAGCAAAATGTTTTCTATAAATAAATTTAAGCACCTTTAGAAATATTTTAAAAATAATTTACAGTTGCAGGAGACAAAAAATATATGTGTCGTAGGTATTAGTCACTGCACATCAGTCACTGCACATCAACATACTAAAAATGTATCAAAAGACATGGAAATTCTGAAAAGTCATAGAATTATTGATTAGATTGGCACAGAAACAGAAACTCTGTTACCTCATTGGCCTTTGAGGACATGAAGTAGGAGTTTGTGCTATGAGATATTTCTGCAAATACACTATGAAATATGGTGTTCCACTAAGTTGCAAGATATTTCAATCCAGAATCATTGTCCTAAATCACTACAGGGTCCTTTCCCTCCTTTTTCTTATCCAACAAGGCATTAAAATTTAAGAAATGAGAAACTGCTTCAATGGACACAATATAAAAAGGGTGTCACTCCTTACAGAAAGGAGTAGATAATGTTAAAGGAAATACTATTAGGGTCATTAAAGAACAACTAGTAAGACACAAAGCAATGGCCAAACCTGGAAATTTTTAACTTGAAAAATAAACTGTTATAAAATTCTATTTCACTTGCAAAAACTCAATCAGAGAAGGATGTATCAATTGTATATGTTACAACTTGGTGTTGAGGATTGGAGGAATATTTGGAGTGAAAGACCTGGCAACATTGGTTGCAAAAACTGTGGGCGTCAGCCACAGTTTGGAAAAGTGTATGTATATGTAGAAAGATTGATAAGTACACTCTTCCTCTCTCTTTCTAGCTCTCTTACTCTCACACACATTCATAAACACATATGGTGAGGATTTCGGGCCAAGATGGAAACGTAGGTAGATACACTTTGCTTCCTTGCACAACCAAAACAAGGACAAAAACAAATTTAAGAAACAAAAAACATCCAGAACTTCCAGAAAATCAAACTGCATGGAATTCCAACAACCAAGGATTTAAAGAAGAAACATTCATCCAGACTGGTAGGAGGGGTGGCGATGGGCAGCCAAGGCAGAGAGGACATGCTGCAAAGCAGCTGGAGGACTGGGTGGGTGAGGTGGCATCTGGCAGACCAGACGGTCCCACATTTGTGTGCCAATAAGCCAGAAGGAACAACTGGGGAGTGAGACAGACCACTCAACCCAGGGTTCCAGTGCAGGGAAATAAAGCCTCACAGCCTATGTCTATAAAAATCTGTGGGGTTTTCAGTGAAGGGAGAAACTTCCAGCCTCACAGGAGAATCAGTTGGAGAGATCTACAGGGTCCTACAATGTACATAAGCCCACCCAACCAGGAATCAGCACCAAAAGGGCCAAATTTGCTTGTGGGAAGTGGTGGAAAGGCTTGAAAGCCTGTAGAGAGCCAAACAAGCTGCATTGTTCCCTTTTGGACACTTCCCCCACATGCAGCTCCACAATGTAGCAAAGTGGGTTGCCTCACCCTGACGAGTACTTAAGGCTCCACCCCTTACAATGTAACAGGCTCCCCCCCCACACACACAAAAAAAAAAAAAACTATGGCCCAAATGAAAAACAGATCAAAGCTCCAAAAATAGAACTAAGCAATAAAGAGATAACCAACATATCATATGCAGAGCTCAAAACACTGGTAATCAGGATACTCACAGAAATGGTTGAGTATGGTCACAAAAGAGAGGGAAAAGTGAAGGCTATGAGAAGTAAAATAAAGCAAAATATACAGGGGACCAACAGTGAGGGGAGGGAAACTGGAACTCAAATCAATGTTTTGGACCAGAAGGAAGAAGTAAATATTCAACCGGAACAGAATGAAGAAACAAGAATTCAAAAAAAAAAAAAAAAAAAAAATGAGGAGAGGCTTAGGAACATCCAGGACAACTTTAAACATTCCAACATCCAAATCATAGGGGCAGCAGAAGAAGAAGAGAGAGGAACAGCAAGAAATTGAAAACTTATTTGAAAAAATAATGAAGGAGAAATTGCCCAATCTGGCAAAGGAAATAGACTTCCAGGAAGTTCAGCAAACTCAGACAGTCCCAAAAAAGGTGGACTTAAGGAAGCATGCACCAAAGTACATCATAATTACATTAGGCAAGATTAAAGATAAGGAGGGAATTTGGAAAGCAGCAAGAGAAAAAGAGATAGTTACTTACAAAGGAGTTCCCATAGGACTATCACCCGATTTCTCAAAAGAAACCTTGCAAGCAAGAAGGGGCTAGAAAGAAGTATTCAAAATCATGAAAAGCAAGAACCTACATCCAAGATTACTCTATCCAGCAAAGCTATCACTTAGAATGTAAAGGCAGACAAAGTGCTTCCCACATAAGATCCAATTAAAAGAGTTCATCATTATCAAGCCCTTCTAGGAAATGTTAAAAGAATTTATCTAAGAAAAAGAAGATGATCAAAAGTAAAATGACAACAAACTCACAACTATCAACAACTGAACCTAAAAAGCAAAACAAAAACAAAGTAAGCAAACAACTTGAACAAGAATAGAATCACAGAAATGGAGATCACATGGAGGGTTATCAGCAGGGAGTGGGAGGAGGAGAATGGGAAAAAAGGTACAGGGAATAAGAAGCATAAATGGTAAGTACAAGATAGACAAGAGGAGGGGGAAGATGGCACCATGGTAGGAGGAATCAGATTCCACTCCCTCCTACACATGGGAGAAAAACCTAGCTGATCTACGGAGGAACAAACAGCCAACAGTACCACAGCATATATGAAAATAGGAGATCAAAAATGGTAGTGGACATTGAAAAACCAGATGGAAGAGAGTACTTCAGGACAATAAAGGCCCAGAGATCAGCGCAGAGACCAGGGCTGCTGAAGCCCCAGGTCCGGCACTTTCCAGGTCTGCCACAGGGCTCTAGGGAGGGAGCCAGGTCAACCAGTCTCTCCCCTGCCAAACAAGGTTTGAGCAGCATTGGGAGAGACCTGGTTGCTTGAAGTCGCAGGGAGGGGAGTTAAGGTCTGAGTGGCAAACACACAGGGGCTGTGAGCCCCCACGCATAGCCCAGGGAAGAGTGTACACCGGAACCTGTGCAAGTAGAGGTGCCCGCAACCAGAGGAGGGGACTCTGTGGAAGACCTGGAGACCACACCGGGAACCTGGGGATTTTGTGTGATCTATGGGAAAACAAAGCTCACTCACATGAACTTTGAGTGAGCACATGCAAAGCAGGAAACCTGTAACCCACACCCATAAACTCAGGGTTGGTGCATGCCCCATAGGAGACCCAAGCTCACACCCATAAACTCTGGAAAGTGCATGCTCTGCAGGGGGCTCAGAACCCATGCTGAGGCCCTGCACAGAGAGGTGCTGGGCTAGCTCTGGGGAGAGTAGCCCAAAGCTGATTGAGTGCTGAACAGGGAGAAAAGCGATACCAGTTGCCACTCAGCCCATTGCAACCAGCAAGACCAGAAAAACTGGCTTGGCCAGTTTGAAAACAGCAAGAGGTTTTTGGGGTTTCTTTAATTATTTTTATTTTTCTTATCCCTCAATTCCTTTTGCTTCTCTTTCCTTCTTTCTTGTTTTATTCCTTCTTCCTTTCTTTCCAACTTTATCTCTTCTTTCTTCCTCTTTTTTTCTGTTTTCATTTCTTTTTCTATTCTCTTTTTAAATGCCAACAAGAGAGACAAAAAACTGGGAACTGTAAAAAAAAAAAAACAGAGTTGGACCCAAAGAGGGGGCATCCCAACAGCTGAGACAGTGGAAGCTGTGAACGCCAGGATACACAAAGGAGACTTCACCATGTAATCTCACAAGAATTCTACCAAAGAAGTTCACATCACACCATAAACCTAGGGAGCCAGAACAGATCAATTTAAGAAGCTGAGGCTAACAAGAAGAGTCTCACAAACAATGGGAAGACAAAGAAACAATCTCCAAATGAAACGAAAGGAGGAATCCCCAGAAAGAATGCTAAATGAAACAGAGGCAACTCAACTATCAGATATCGAGTTCAAAGCAATGGTTGTCAGGAAGCTCCATGAGCTCTCAATGAGCTACCAGAAACTGTAGGGAAGCTACAATGAACTCACTGCAAACTATATCAACATGAAAAAGGAAATACAAACTATCAACAAGGGCCAAGAAAAAATGAAGAATACAATTTCTGAACTGAAGGACACAGTAGAAGGAATCAAAAACAGAATCAATGAAGCAGAAGATCAGATCAGCGAGTTGGAGGACAAAGTAGAAAAAAACACCCAGATAGAGCAAATAAAGGAAAAGAGGCTCAGAAAGAATGAAGATGGATTAAGAGAAATGCAAGACAATATGAAATGTAATAATATCCGTATAATAGGGATACCAGAAGGAGAAGAAGAGCAAGGGATAGAAAACCTATTTGACAAAGTAATGATGGAAAACTTCCCTAATTTGATGAGAGAAAAAGTCACACAAATCCAGGAAACACAGAGAGTCCCAATCAAGAGGAACCCAAACAGGCCCACTTCAAGACACATCAGAATTAAAATGGCAAAATTCCAACACAAAGAAAGAATCTTAAAGGCAGCAAGGGAGAAACAGGAAATAGCATATAAGGCAACCCCGATAAGGTTAGCAGCAGACTTCTCAATGGAAACACTGCAAGCCAGAAGAGAATGGCAAGAAATATTCCAAGAAATATTCCTTAGTTACAGAACCAAAGGCCTGTAACTAAGACTACTTTACCCAGCAAGCCTTTCAATCAAGATAGAAAGCCAAATAAGGAGCTTCCAGACAAAAGAAGTCTAAAAGAATGCACCTCTATCAAACTAGTACTGCAGAGATGCTAAAGGGACTGCTTTAAGGAAAGGAAGGAAGAGAGAGAGGAGCACAGGTACGACAATGGCAATGAATAAGTACCTCTCGGTAATAACCTTAAATTTAAATGGATTAAATGCTCCAATCAAAACATATAGAATAGCTGAATGGGTAAGAAAGCATGACCTATACACATATGCTGCCTACAAGAGACCCACCTCAGGACAAAAGACATACACGGACTCAAAGTGAAGGGCTAGAAACAAATTTTCCAAGCAGACAGACAGAAAAAAAAGCCAGAGTAGCGGTACTCATATCAGACAAAATAAACTTCAAAAGAAGGGCCAGAAGAGAGATCCAGGTCACTTCATAATACTCAAGGGAAGAATCCACCAAGAAGACATAAACATTGTAAATATGTATGTACCCAACATAGAAGCACCTAAATACATTAAGAAAATCTTAGAGGACTTCAAGAAAGATATTGACAGCAACACAATTATAGTAGGGGATTTTAACACCCCACTGTCAAAAATGGACAGATCTTCCAAACAAAATATCAACAAAGATATTGTGGCATTGAACAATGCCCAAGATGAAATGGTCTTAACTGATATATATAGAGCCCTTCATCCCAAAGAAACTAAATACACATTCTTTTCAAATGCATGTGGAACATTTTCAAAGATAGACCACATAATAAGACACAAAACAAGCCTCAACAAATTCAAGAAAATTGAAATCATACCAAGCATTTTCTCTGACCACAGGGACTGAAACTAGAAACCAACCCCAAGAGAAAAAACCCAAAACACTCAAAATCATGGAGATTGAATAGCATGCTATTAAACTATGAATGGGTCAAGAATGAAATTAGGGAAAAAATAAAAAAGTTTCTGGAAACAAACAAAAATGAATTCACAACAACCCAAAATTTATGGGACACAGTGAAGGCAGTCCTGAGAGGGAAGTTCATAGTGATACAGGCCTACCTAAAAAAAGACAGACACATTTCAAACAAACAACCTAATCCTACATCTACAAGAACTCGAGGAACAACAACAAAGACAGTGCAGAGCAAGTAGAAGAAAGGAAATAAACAAGATTAGAACAGAATTAAATGACATAGAGACTAAAAGCACAATTCTAAGGATCAGTGAATCTAGGAGCTGATTCTTTGAAAAGATAAACAAAATTGACAAGCCTTTAAGCAGGCTAATCAAGGGGAAAAAAAGAGAGGACCCAAATAAACACGATCAGAAATGAAAGAGGAGAGATTACAACTGACACCACAGAAATAGAAAGGATTGTAAGAAATTACTACAAAGAACTATATGCTGAGAAATTTGAAAGCCTAGGTGAAATGGACAAGTTTCTAGAAAAATATAGTCTTTCAAAACTCAATGAAGAAGAAGCAGAAAGCCTAAATAGACCAATAACAGCAGATGAAATTGAAGCAGTAATCAAAAAACTCCCAACACACAAAAGTCCTGGACCAGATGGTTTCACAGGAGAATTCTATAAAGTGTTTAAGGAAGACCTAACCCCTATCCTTCAGAGACAATTCGAAAAAATCCAAAATGATGGAAGACTCCCAAACTCTTTTGATGAAGTCGGCAACATCCTAGTCCTAAAACCAGATAAAGACACAACAAAGAAAGAAAACTTCAGGCCAATATCTCTGAGGAACACAGACACTAAAATCCTTTACAAAATATTGGCAAAGTGCATCGAACAATACATAGTGGGATTCATCCCAGGGATGCAAGGATGGTTCAATATTCGCAAATCAGTAAATGTAATACATCACGTAAACAAAAGCAAAGACAAAAATCACATGATCGTATGAATAGATGGGGAAAAAGCATTTGATAAGGTACAACACCCATTTAAGATAAAAACACTCAGCAAAAAAAAAAAAAAAAAAAAAAGCACTCAGCAAAGTGGGAATAGAGGAAGCATTCCTCAACATAATAAAGACCATAAATGAGAGACCTACAGCCAACATCATACTCAACGGGCAAAAACTAAAATCTTTTCCACTATGATCAGAAACAAGACAAGGATGCTCACTTTCGCCACTTCTATTCAATATAGTATTGGAAGTCTTAGCCACAGTGATTAGACAAGGAAAGGAAATAAAAGGCATCCAACTCGGAAAGGAGGAAGCAAAACTATCATTGTTTGCAGATGACATGATAGTGTACATAGAAAATCCTATTGACTCGGTCAAAAAAGTTGCTCAACCTAATAAATGAATTTGGCAAAATAGTGGGATACAAAGTCAATATTAAAAAATCAAAGGCATTTTTGTGTACTAACATTGAAATATCAGACACAGAAATCTGAAAAAAATCCCATTTGATATAGCAAAAAAAAAAATAAAATATTTAGGAATAAACCTAAGCAAGGAGGTAAAAGACCTGTATGCAGAAAACTACACAACACTGAAGAAAGAAATCAAGGAAGACAGAAACAAATGGAAGCATATATCATGTTCATGGATAGGAAGAATTAACATCATCAAAATGTCCATACTACTCAAAGCAATTTACAAATTCAATGCAATACCTATTAAGGTACCAATGGCATATTTCACAGACATAGAACAAACACTTCAAAAATTTATATGCAACCATAAATGACCCTGAATAGTTGCAGCAATTTTGAGAAAGAGGAGCAAAGTAGAAGGGATCACAATACCTGATACCAAACTGTATTATAAGGCTGCTGTAATCAAAATAGCCTGGTACTGCAGAAAAACAGGCACATGGACCAGTGGAATGGAACAGAGAGCCCAGAAATAAACCCAAGTCTCTACAGTCAATTAATACTTGACAAAGGGGGAAGAAGCATAAAATGCAGTAAAAATAGCCTCTTTAACAAGTGGTGCTGGGAGAACTGAACAGCTATGTACAAAAAAATGACACTCCAACACCAACTTACACCATACACAAAAATAAATTCAAGGTGGATAAAGATTTAAATATAAGCCATGACACCATTGTCATGACTTATGACAAAGTCCTAGAGAAGAACATAGGCAGGAAAATCTCAGATATTTCATGCAGCAACATTTTACTCATATGTCCCCTAAAGCAAGGGACATAAAGGAAAGAATAAACAAATGGGATCTCATGAAAATAAAAAGCTTCTGCATGGCTAAAGAAAACAGTATTAAAATAAAAAGAGAACTGACTGTATGGGAAAACATATTTGCCAATGATACCTCAGACAAGGGTTTAATCTCTAAAATATATGAAGAGCTTACATGACTCCACTCTAAGAAGACAAGCAACCCAATTAAATAATGGGCAAAAGACTTGAACAGATACTTCTCCAAGGAGGACATACAGAGGATCCAAAGACACATGAAAAAATGCTTAGTATCGCTAGCTATCAGAGAGATGCAAATTAAAACCACAATGAGATACCGCATCATACCAGTCAGAATGGCCATCATAAACAAAGCAACAAACAACAAGTGTTGGAGAGGTTGTGAAGAAAAGGGGACCCTTGCAGGGGTCCCTGTCCTGGGTGCCAGATGTGGCGGGGCTCCGCCTTCAGAGCCCCATCCCTCCATCACATATGAAAATAAAACTACCAAGACATGATCTGCTTGGGGAGGAGAGGTGGACAAACTCTCAGAGGAAAATGACCCAGAGCCCCTTTCTCACTAGGCTTTTATTGGGTTCAAATACACAGGAATACAGGTATGTCAGGTGACAAGGATCAAACAATGGTTAACATTTCAAAGAAATCTGAGGGTTTAATCTGAGTCAGTGTCTGTCAGGAAAGGGGGTTGCCAAACTTTGGGAGATACTCATTTCCTCCTTGGACTCTTATCATTTAAATGAGTGCACTCTTAGCAAAGCAGGTTTCACAGGACGTTAGGAATTCTTTCTTATGCCCAATCGCCTAGCGAGCCATCCTGGCTGGCACAGGGCTGCACCACTTCCCCTCATAGTTTCAGGCTTTAAGCCTATTAGGAAGCAGAAGACATCTCCCAGATGGAAATGAGGACTCAGGCTATGTCAGAATAGCCAGGGGGCGAGGGTCCATCACATCCTCTTTGCTGCAGTTGCCCACCCCCCCAGTCCTTCCATGAGGGCCTCCCAAGTGGTCGTGTCTGGCTTAGGTTGCCCCTCCCATGAGGAGTCTTACCCGTCATTGACTACCAACTAAACAATGGGGCCAGAGATGGATGAGGCAGAAGCAGCACTCCTGCCAGGGAGATAAAGCTTTGTCTCCTTAGTAGGTCATGAACAGACCCAGATGAAGTGGGTCCCTTGGCTCTTACACAACCCACCATGAGGTGAGGGTTACAGCTCCTGAGACCAGGCTGACCAGTCCGCAACAGACCCTAGTGCACTGTTGGTGGGAGTGCAGACTGGTACAACCACTATGGAAAACAATATGGCATTTTCTCAGAAAACTAAAAATGTATCTGCCTTTTGACCCAGCAATTCCACTGTTTGGATTATATCCTAAGAATCCTGAAACACCAATCCAAAAGAACCTATGAACCCCAATGTTCATAGCAGCACAATTTACAATAGCCAAATGTTGGAAGCAACCGAGGTGCCCATCAGTAAATGAATGGATCAAAACACTGTAGTACATTTACACAATGGAATTCTATGCAGCAGAAAGAAAGGAGCTCCTACCCTTCAGACAGCATGGATGGAACTGGAGAGCATTATGCTAAGTGAAATAAGCCAGGTGGTGAAAGATAAATACCATATGATCGCACCTTTAACAGGAACCTAATCAGTAAAACGAACAAACAAGCAAAATATAACCAATATAACACTGAAATCGAGAACAGGCTGCCAGTCACCAGAGGGGAGAGGGGAGAGGGGAGGGAATTTCAGGGGAAAAGGGGAAGGGTTTACAGGAACAAGTATAAAGGACACATGGACAAAAACTAGGGGGAGTGGAAATAGGAGGGAGGTGGGGAGGGCTGGGGCGGTGCACTGGGATGGGAGTAAAAAACAGAAAACTGTACAAGAACAACAATTAAAATAAAATTAAAAAAAATAGACAGGGGGAGGTTAAGGATAATAAAGAAAAGGGAGAAGTCAAAGAAGTTATATGTATGATTCATGGACATAAACTAAGGGGTGGAGGGGAATGCTGGTGGAGGCAGTACAGGTCAAAGGAAATAAACTGGAGAAAAAATATGTGACAACTGTAATAGCATAATCAATAAAACATATTTAAAATAAATAAATAAATAAGCATATATGGTGAGCAAACAAAAGCAGCACATGATAGTGGAGAGGCCTCAGGCAATATAGACATCAACTCTGGTGTGATGCCACCATTTGCTAAAAACTTTACTTCCTCTGTGTGTTTCTTTCCTCCCCCCCCCTTTTTTTTTTAACATTTTTAACATGAATGTACTTTCCTTAGATAATTATAGTGAAAATGAAAGATGCGTATAAAGTTTTTATCCTTATCAGTGATGTCATTATTATTAATAGCTATTCCATACTAAGGTATGTGGGCCTAAAGAGCCTAATCCTGAAAGAAAAGCAACTGAAAACTAAAATCAAATAGATCAAATAAAAGGAAAAAGGAGAAGGACAGACATAAAAATGGGAGCAAGGATGGAGTAAGAACGACTGATGGTGTTAAATAGCAGCACATGGCAAAGATGTGAAGTAGGAAAATTGGCCTTATACCCCATTCCAGGCCTTGTAAGAGGCCTGCTTCTTCCTAAACTGCTTATAGACTTTAGGTCTTTTTCTCTATTTCTTATGGCATTTGATCCCCACAGAGATGTAAATAACTGATAAAGTTATCTTTCCTGCTCTGTGTTCTTTGCATTTCATTATGATCAGAGCCTTGGATCATTGTGCTAACAGCCTATAGATCCTTTGTGTTGGTAGTATAAAAACAGACACGGGTCGGGCAGCAAAGAGTAATTTTATAACAATAAAAACCCCACTAAGCTTACTCTAACCTGCAAAAACTCTCACATACAGCTCTAGGAACACAAAATACTTTATCAGGCACTCCTAAGGAAACAGTACCTTAGGTACCAAGGCCCACTGGAGACATTACACACAGCAAAATGAGTTTTAGACACAATGTTATGACATGTTTTGTAAAAATAAAGTACCCATTAAGTAACCCAGGAAAGAAACAGATAAAGTCCCCTGCAGAGATTGTGGGAAAAGAAGAGAAAATATAGATATCAAGGTAAATAAAAGATGAAAGGAACTATAAAAATATAAAAGCCTAGAAACATAGTGAAGCTAAAGGTAATACTGCAAAGAAGTTAATCATGCATAATCAAAAGCGCCCTTGATAATACTTCAGGAAGATGCCATTTTGGAGAGAAACATTCCATTTCTCCTTACGGCTAACAAAGTAAGCTATATTCTCAAACGTTGAAACAAATCAATGTTTATTTTAATGAGCTTTAATTTGGGGCCATGTAGTATAAAAAACATATGTCTTTGAAACAGTAAGAGCAAACTCAATGTGGGGAGATGCTCCCAAGATACGTCAGGACAAAAATAGTCTGAATAGAAAGGCATGTGTAATCAGCCATGTTATTTAAATTCCTTGAAGTTCATAATCATTCTTGCTCTCTGTCTCACTGCCCACTGTGTACTTACAGTTGAATTTATCTAAATCAAAATCTCTCATGATAGGATAAAGATAAAAACTGGAAAGAGAAGAAGACAGTTTACAATTACTGAATCCTCCAAGAAATCCCAGAACACTCTGCTGCACCTGCATTAATATAACTTATTTTAACTTCCATTATTATTAAAGTTCTTACTTATTTACATATGTACTGGGTGGCAGATCCTAGAAAAGGCACTGAAAATGATCACTTATTGAAGAGGTCCTATTAGGTGCTGACATTCTCTGATAATTCATTTAACACTATAAGGCAGGAATTCTCTTTTTACATATAATGAGACTCTCAGAATGAGGAATAACTTCTTCCAGGTTAAAGTTTGCAAGGAGCAGAGCAAGAATCAGAATCTATAACTATTTGACTCCCAAGTGCACACTCTTCCCACTCCCAGCATCACTAAGGCAGTGAGCTCCCAAGCCATCCATGCTCATAGCAGACACACATAATTGAGCTGATCATTCTTCCCTCTCATCACAGATGTGGCCTTAAGAAATCTCCAAGCATCTTCTAATGATGCATCTGAAAAGGCAGAAATAAATGAAACCTGTGGGTCATGCTGACTACCATCCTGGGACGGTATCATTCCTTCTGGTGCCTCTTCATGCCAAGGGATGCTACAAATATTTGTTGAAACAATGAATAAAATACTAATACTAAGAGAGAAAAACAAATTTGGGAATGAAAATGGAATAGAAAACTAACAATGCATACAAATAGAAAGGAAGTCTTTTGTTCATTTCATACACATTGGGATTTGCATGAAATGAATAAGCTGAATAGAGAAGCAAACTGAATTTTAGCAGTGATTTGGCTATTCACAACAAAAACACAATGAATATTTCAAACTAAAGTCTCACCACATTTCCTTGGAAGATGGCTTCTCTTAGATCATCTCATTTCATTCTAAAAAATGGAAAGGTCAGAGTATTTCTGGAAACATTTTCCTCGAGGGAGACAATATTTCTTAAAATGACAGCCCAGCAAGGCTTTATAGCATCCCGAAAGCTCGGTGGCAACTGAAAGTCCCTTTTCAGCAATGGGTTATAATAATTTGCTTCCAAAGTATTTCTATAAATTTGCTTACTGAGTCAGAATAAATCTCTCTGAAAACTATGCAATCCTTTTATTCTTTATAACTATTTGGATTGATGATCGATATCTTGGGAGCTACAGCGGGGATTGAGATAAAGGGTTGAAATAGGTTACATTTGGATTGAAATAGGTTGGATTGGATTGAAAAAGGTTACATAGATTTTGGCATAATTATAGTGAATTAGCAAAATTAATAGCAATAAATATCATTGATTGTCTGTCTTGTAGTTGGTATGGTATGTATCACCATCAATGGATTTCCAGCTCCATGTGAGGTAAGTGTATGCCCCACAAAATGGAGTACACAGTAAAAGTTCTTCTTTTTTCATTAAGCAGTCTCAATTAAATAATTCCAGAAAAGTATGCATTCATTTTTGCCTTGCATAGGTTATAATCAATTTTTGCCATTAGCTGTATAGTGATTGGGAAGGATTAATACATACTCTAAGGAGCTCATTGTTCTCTAGGTCATAGACAGGTGTGGGGGAAACAGCAGGCATGCATATACACGGAATTTTAATATTTTAAAAGCTGTAGTAAATATATTGCTGAATGCCATAAAAGAAAATATCCTCTTCTGTGGTTAACATCCCAAGCTACAGAGTGGAGGAACATGGACAGTGAGTTATGTTCGTTGGCCCCTTCCACATGTGCACCCCTCTTCTTCCCTACCCACTCCCCCATGCAATAAGCCACACAGCACCTGTGTCACCACTCTGCTTACGCACTAATGAGTCTTTCTTCCACTGTTGTAAATACTTCAAAGGCAAGAACTTGTGTTAGTTATCATTTTACTCTCAACAGGGTCACTGTTCATGGTATATTCTCAGAAAGTGACAGTGGAATGTTATTTGTGAAATGGCTGCTACACATTGAGGTCCCTAAGTCACCTGTAAATGGAAAGGGCTCACTGAAAAGTCTCAGGTATTTTCTGTGTCTGGGTGTTAATATTCCACAAAGATCCCTAGGTCCTACCTTATTCCAACTTAGTATAATGTCACCCAAACTCATTTCTGTTTTAGAACTTCCTGAGAGGAGGAAGAAAAACACAGCTACAATGAAATACTTGTTCCTCTGGTGTCCTGAATGGAGAAGGAAAGGGGAGATTGAGAGACAATCTTAGAGCTTCCCCAGGAGTTGGTTCTGCTCATAACGCACACTATCAGGACTTAACTTTGATACCCTCCAGTATCAGACAGCTGTGATAGAAACTGTTGACGAGTCACTAAAGTCCTCTGTTTTCACCCAGGTGTTGAACAGCATCTTCTACTCTGCTGTTCATTTCTTTCTACATGCTCATCCTGTATCCACAGAACACAAAACCCAGCAAGCCCACAAATTACAGTCCCATCCCATCATTGCAGAGTATTTTAACAATGGAAGGAACAACATAGACTCTTATTCTATTTAATAAAAAATAAACATTCTAATAAGTATTCTGTCATTAAATGTTCTAAAAGCCCAAAGCATACTATCTCCAGAGATCTATTCTTATTTATTAATATTCTATATTTATTATATCAAAATATTACTTATATTTCAATACACAATGGCATGTTTCTTTGGGGGGTTAGAAGGGAAATATCTGTCTTTATGTTTTTATTGTTGTTTTTCTACCAAATGATTAGAAAATCAAAATATGAGCTTTCTAGATGTTGGAAGCAATCCTTTCTGTCACTTTTTCACGCACAGGCTGACGCAATGTCATTGAGTAGCTGTATTGCTCTCCACTTTCCCTGACAGTCCAAAGAAAGAGTAATGCATACAAATCATTTTACTGTTTAAAATTTTGAATAAAACATGCTAACCTTGTCATACTAAGTGACAGACAGAAATGTCACCATTGTTTGCCAGGGACAAATAATCCATATACTTCATGTATAATTCATCTGATCTTTAGGAATGCTTAACAATATTGAATTTAGATAAATCTCAATGTTATGATGCGTCAAACTTCCTTTATCAATTTACACATACTCCTCATCAATTTTTTATTTGTATTACTCTAGTTTTGGATTAACTATGACAATCTAGAGGTTTTCTGATTTTCAGGAAAAACATACAGGTGCTTTGTCTATGTCACAGTCCCTTCTCTATGTCCCTCTCTCAATCAGTTCTTAGAAATCTCTAGTAACCCAAGGGTTGTAAATCTGTCACAGAGGCCTCAGTTGCAAGTACAGGTATCTACAAGTCTTTTGACTCAGAGCTTTTGGTCTCCAAACAGAGATTGAAGAACTCAGAGAAATAAGACTCCAATCCTTTCTAAAATAAGATTTTACTGGCTTCCAAAGCCCTTCTGCCAATCAAAGCTAACAGAGGACAGGTCTGAAATGAGTTCGCTTGGGGTAAAACACATGGACAAGAATATTTTGACTAGCCTTCAAAGTGAGGTGGAATTCCTTACACTGTGAATCAGGAGAAATGATGTTGACAGCATTTTGCTAGGTCCCATCTCCAGAGCCACTGTCAATGCAGATGATCTTGTGGTTTCCCTGAGTCTGAAAGGATTTCTCACTGTCATTATCATGCAAAACCAGTGCTTCCAAAAGGAGGAGAAACCATTTGGTTGACAGTGCCCTTAATATAGTTAGAAAATAAAATACTACAGAATCATTTAAGAAAAGATTCACAGAGTTTAGGAACAAATTGAGCAACTAAATGTAAACCAGATTAAAATTTCCAGAAGCAACTTCTGAATGCCTATTTCCTGTTTTGGGAGGAGTAACCAATCATTTCTATGCAGCTTAAGTTTGCAAAGGGTCTTCCTGTTGTTCTCTTTTCCCCTACCTCAGAATTTTTCTCCTCTGTGAGTCTTAGAAAGTTCTTTATACCCTTGAAAATCATTTTACTTCAATTAAAAACATTTAATGGTATACTTGAAACTAATACAAAATAATACTTAAAGAAGCTATAATTTAAAAATTAAAAAGTACATTTGATAAAATAATTAAAATTTTCATGATTCAGCAGATGAGTTGTTTTTCAGAAGGCAGAGAGCTAGCATAATCATACATATTACATTACATAAATTAGCAGTTCATATATTCTCATCAGGTTCCTACTTTATCTACATACTTATCATATGCCAGTTCACCTTCTCTGAGTGATACCTAGATGTGCGCATGAGCACATGCAATTATACATATATATTTCTTTCCTTTTCTTGGTACATTGGGAAAGGCAAACCAATTTTCACTAGCTGAGCTGTCTTCTCCTTTGTGGCCCATTCACAGAGTGGTAGAAGATTATCTGAGGAATGCATTCATATCTTCAAAGGGGAAAAAAACAGTAATGTAAATAGAGTTGGGTAAATAAACTTATGGGAAATTATTTAAATTTATGTTAGACATAAGAAAGAGCTTCCTTTTGAGAAATGCTAAATGCAATAAGGGTTCTGTAGAACCCCTCTTTCAAAAAACTATTTGAAATAGTGTTTGTTTATTTAAATCACTTGGGTAGTTTCTAATTTTTTTTTATAAAATCAGGGTTGAGTGTACATTTTTCATTTCATCATCCAAAGGGTCAAGACATTTACCAAAAATATTTAAGAACCACTGTTTGGCAGTCTAGGGATTCTTATTTCTCCACAAGTGTTCGCAGTACTTTTACCTGGAGGTAGGAAATTATATTAGCTGTAGTATAGCAACTCAAGCTTTTCTGGTTTAAAAGAGTTAATCTGGTCCTTAAATAAGTAATTTGTGCCACCTATCACTGGCAAATTTTCATATTCAGTCACAGTATACATATGTCCATAGATTTCCATTATTTCCAACAGTTCTAATTTCATTGCGGAACATTTACCAGATGGAAAGGGGCCATTTATGGGCTTTTGGCAAGTAAAGTTGGCTTTGCTAAATGAAAATCCCTTGGTGGAGGAGCCCATGAAATTGACAATAATTGACTTTTGATCACACAGAGAATTTTAACCTTTTTTTTTATTTGCAACAAGGCAAGAAAGTCCATTGAAGTTTTTTTTGTTAACCTTTTAAACATTTTTGTTGTTAAATCTGAGCCTTGAACTGGCATCAGTTTGGATAGAGAATTGATTAAATGAGTTTCAAATCTAATTCTCATCATTAACACTAACCACGGCAATCATTATTTTGTTGATACTCTAAGCAAATACTTAAAGTATGGAAACTATAATTCCTTGAATGATGCTTTGGAAAGCCCCTACTTTTCAGAGTACTTTAGTGAAGTGGCAGAATGGGGAACATTGATTTCATTTACATATAGATGTAATAAATACTAGCTACTTGATACTTTCCTTTCCCCAGGTTTTGGGCCCTTTTAAAAATCCTTGTGTTATTTTAAACCTACTTCTTCCTCTACTGTCATTTTATTTTGGAGAGTACATAAAATACCTAGCATTTCTACAGAAGAGATTTTTAGGATTAAAGTTGGTTTACTGGCCTTATAGAATACTCCCCCACTATTTTCTACTTAACACACCTCTCTAGTATTTTTTCACTTAGAACAGGCTAGGGGGAAAACGATCAGTAGCAGAAAACTGATATTAACCCCTAACTTGGGGGGCTGGCAGGGGGAAGAGATTCCCCAGGCAAATGACAACAGTTGGATGGCTTTGACTATGGGATTTTGGCATGTACTGCATGAGATCAACAAGGCGATGTGCAGAAAAAACTTTTCAGTTATACTTCTAATAACTATACACAAGCTTAATACTTTTAGGACATCCATGAGCCGGAAGAATAAATGTTGGTAACAAATGTGTTATAGCTTTCTGTTTGTCATTTTAATGATAAAAATAAAATAAAATATTAAAACCTCTCCTTTTATTTGAAGGAATACTTCATATTAACCAAATTCTAACATAAAAATTCACAGGAGTGGTGATTTTAATGATCTATTATGATCATCTAATAGATTTCATCTATTATGATTATAAAATAAATATTTCCCAAACCATAAGCCTCATGCACCACAACAAAATTTATATTAATGTTTCATTATTTAAAATTCATCCAAAAAAAACCCTCATCATTGCCCATGCTGTTTAAACAATGGAGCATTTCGCAAAATAAAGCATGTTGGTCGGGCAGCACTGAGCAGGCAGCAGGCCTGTTGGCCTGTCTTCCTCAACTCCCTTTGGAAGCCTAAATATTAGTCTAACTAAAGCTATGTTTTTTGTGCTACTTTTTTTGTGGTTTAGTTCAGCAAATACATCTTAGAAACATCCTTATTCTCATATATTTCACATAAGAATATTTAAACAGGGTAAGAAAACAATAAAATGTGGGTAATCTAAAGAAGAATGAGGTGGAGAAGAAAGAGGAAATTTACATCTAATGTAACAAAAAGTGGGCCCGGGACGCTGCGATTTCCAACGTGAGCATGCACTGCTGGGTGGCATGATCATCAGCACTGAGCGGCAGGACTGTTATTTATAGAAAGCAGCCTCATAATTAATCCAAGCGTGAGATTTATTTTTGTTTTACTAAACATCTTGATGAGTGACTTTGATGTAAAACGATTAGCCCTGGGAAAGAACTGAAAGGTAAGAAAGAGGGACGTAAATGAGAAAAATTTGAATTACTTTGCAGATAAAAATAGGCTGGACTTGGAGTTTGAGGCTTGGGGAAATTTTTAGGGATTTTTTTTTTAAGTTTTACACATTCTTAGCCAAATATCAAGGATGGTTTCTCCTTGTCAATGCCCTATATAATGAATTGGTTCCTTTTATAAAACACTTAGTAAGAGATTTAGAATTCTAAGACACGAATACCAGTCAAAAAGCTTTTTCAATAAAGCCTCTTTAAATTTCTATTCAAAGGACAATTAAAGAATAATCAGATATTACCTATATAGCTGCCACAGCAATATACTAGTAAGTTTTCTTCCTTTTGGTTACAAAAGTCTTCATAGTAACAACTTCTCCCTTTCAAATTAAGACAAGCAAAGAGAGGTCACTCCACAGTCAAGGTCCGTGAACATTACCTTCCCTGGTAGTGAGGTGACTCAATACTTTGTCTTATAACCAGGATAATTGTATGAAGTAGCGTTCAGTTATAGCTTTACATTTCTCATGTGGGCCACTGAGAGAGACATATTTTCTCTGTTCTCTAAAAGAAATCATTCAAATAGCAATGCTATACAATTTCTTTTAACCTAGAGGAAGAAGTAGACAATTCTCCAGGACACCTCATGCTTTCACTCCTTCTTTGTTGGAACTTACGTAATATTATATTTTGGAAATGGAACCATTCTTGTTCTAGGAGCATTAATGATAGTAGATGAAGTTCTCCGGTTTGTAGATGAAGGGAGATTTGTCATGTCATAAACCCTCACAGCCTGTTTTTCCAAGAATACACAAATAGGACATGCATAAATAGGAGGAGAAAATGAGAATTTGGGTAGCTCTGGCATGATCTCAGAAGAACAGTAGCTGCCTATTCAGAGACCAGAAGGTTGAAGCCCCTGACAAAAAAGATGATCACCGAGAAATATTGCACTGGTAATGCCTGGGGACTTTAAAAATAGGGATGTCTAAAATGCAAATGTAGTTTATTTGCAATGTTGGCAACATATCCAGCTTCTGATGCCCCCAAACCCTCAATAAAATCATCAAGTACAGAAATGCCTTTGCTAATGTTATTTTGGCAAAATTGCAAGAATAGGCTTAACACAGATAAAAAGAAAAGTCCCAGGAAATGGCATACACCAGAGAGATTTTTAAAGTCTGAGGAAAATAGGAAATCAAAGTAAAGGTGATTAAGAGAACCTTGTCGTTGTGCAATTCTTAGGGGTCGGGGTGGAGGATGGGATTTCCAACAAAATGTGCTCATCAGCCAGTTGTTTATAGGCTTGCTATTGTTTATAACATTAAAGGGCATAGAATATCTAGCCAGCTGATGCTTTAGTAATGCACATAAAACAGGTCTCTTACTCTGATGATTTTAGCATGCCCACGACATAAGACAGATGACCAAATTAGAGATATTTATATTATGCTTGGTTGGTTGTTTTGTTGATTATGTTCCACTAATACATGAGTTCATATGGTATTTGTCTTTCACCACCTGGCTAATTTCACTTAGCATAATGCTCTCCAGTTCCATACATGTAGTTGCGAAGGGTAGGAGTTCCTTCTTTCTTTCCGCTGCACAGTATTCCATTGTGTGAATGAACCACCATTTTTTGATCCACTCATTTACTGATAGGCACTTAGGCTGTTTCCAGCATTTGGCTACTGTAAATTGTGCTTCTCTGAACATTGAGGTGCATAGGTTCTTTTGAATTGGTGTTTCAGGATTCTTAGGGTATAATCCCAGCAGTGGAATTGCCACGTCAAAAGACAGTCCCATTTTTAGTTTTCTAAGGAAATTCCATACTGTTTTCCACAGTGGCTGCATGAGTCTGCATTCCCACCAACAGTGTACTAGGGTTCCCTTTTCTCCACAACCTCGCCAGCACTTGTTTGTTGATTTGTTTGATGGCCATTCTAAACGAAGAACAAACTGAGGGTAACCATAGGGTAGGTGTGCTGAGGATTTCAGGGGAAGGGTTGTCAAGGAACAAGCATAAAGGACCAATGGACAAAGCCAATTGTAGGTAGGATTGAGTGTGGGAGGTCAGTCTGGGTGGGGTGGGGGAGAGTAGGGGGGAAAGGGAAAACAAATGTGCTTGAACAACAATAATAAAGTGGACAAATAAAAAGAATGAATACATTATGTGTCGTAAAGGAATAACAATGTGCATTGTTTTGACTGGATGTTACACAAGGTGTGGTTTGTTTGTTTGTGTGACATTTTTACATTTTTGCCTAAGGTGATAGGTAGAAAAATTAACACAAGGGAGGGGAAAATTGAACAAGAAAGCTAAATATTTAAAAGGAGATTTGTATGAGACTAAGAATGAGGGCTACAGGAAGATGAATCAGACCACTAATAAATTTAAAACACTGACCTCACAATTAAATAAGGTTCTTGCTATTCTATCTATGACTAATGTTGTGTTTGCCCATACCTTTGCTTTAACAAAGGAACTAAGTTGAGAGGTGCACTAATGAATCACATGATCATCCATGTCTAGAGCTCAATACATTCCTCAGAAATCAGTTCAATCTTTCTTTGGCTATTTTATACGCAAATTTTAGAGCCTTCACCCAACTCCATTTATGAGAGAAAACAGTTGAAATTAAGGACTCAGGGAAAGTGCATTTCTAGGCTGAATCTAAATTTGGCCACTCTCCAGTTCTGTGATGTGGAAGCACCTATCTCAACCTCAGTTGCTTCATCTGTAAGTGAGGAACATAACAGTCTCAACTTTGTTAGGATTTTTAAAAGACTGAATATAAAGTATTTAATAACAGTACCTGATACATAAAGAGTACCATAAAAGCATTAGTTATGATTTTTATTAATAGCAGTGCTATTATAGGGCAGTAAAATATTTTTCACGTAGTAGCTACTAAGTAAAAGGAAGTTCCACCCTTCTTACCCATCGCCTCCCTCCTTCATCCAATTTTAGACAAATATAGGCACCCCTCTGCCTTTTCTTCCATCTGCACAGTACCTGGCACATTCCCCATCTCTAACAAACATACTACTAACTGATGTAGCTATGCTGGAACTCAATGTACATTAAACATTGACAGAAACAAGTGATAAATGAAATATTGCAAATTGTTGACCTTAGTGCTACTAAGAGTTTTAAAGATGGAAAGGGCTTGATACCTTGATGATTCCAAATCTGTTGGCTTCTTTCTCTGGTTTTTAATATCTCTGTTTATGTTAGTTCAATACTCTATGCTAGTCCATACTTTACCCCTATATCTAACTTTGTAACTGCTATAACAGCAGTTCTCACTTCTGGTTGATCATTAAAAATCATCCCGTTAACTGTTCAAAACTATATATTCCACCTCTGACCAACAGAATCAGTATACTTGGGGGGTCCTAGATTTTTTCACAAGCACCTAAAATAATTCTAATATTCATCTTTAGATATGACTGTTAAGACACATAATGCTTTCCTTCATGTCAGCTCATCAGGTCACATCTAATTCTTGAACGTAGAGTTAGGGAAATAAGGAGCAAACAACCATTATATACTAGGAGGGGTGAAACAACATCATATAGTTTTTTCATTTTCTTTGATGTCTTGATATTCCTTATGGTGTCTAAGATATGAAGAGAACATATTTAACTTTAAGAACTATCTGCCTGGGAAGGATTTCCATCCCTCCTGGGGGAGCTTTAGGACTAATTCTGACTCCTGGTAATTCTGAGTACTCTAAACTTATGCTCCCAGAATACCACCAAGTGCTCAGTCTGTTGCCAATTCTCAGAAACCTATTCAACAACAAGTAGAATTCCCTTCACTCTGACAAGAATACCTACAGACTAAAAAATGTAAAAGACTGAGTTAAAAATTGCAAATATTAATCAATATGCCTAGAGCCATGACAAATATGCAAACTGGAGGTATAAAAGTAGAAGTGTGCATGACAAGCATAAAAAAAGGTCTGTACTAAACAAGACCTTTTTTCTTTCATTGGCCTCTTTCCCATCTCTCACCTCCTCCTTCAAAACTTTATTTTTGTATGGATTACATTCTGAAAAGAAATTAGCTATCCTGCCAAGCAGGTACTTGGTACCTGGCTGGTTGCCAGAAAATAGTTTACATATATAATTTTACCTTAAAGTAAGTGCTAATGGTATATATTCCTTTTGTGTGTATTTGCTTCTGTTTATTTTGGGATAGTAGGTGAGAAGAATGATGAAAAAAATCTTAATATAAACCATTACACACAACTTCTGTCACACAGCGTCTCATAGCTATATGGCTATTTCTTTCTCCTGTTTGACATTATTGAATTTACTCAATTATTCAAGACCAGGGAGTAAGATTCATTCACCCAGATTTTGTTTCAGGCAAAGAGAAACTTCCTCACTTATGCTCTGATAGGAGAATAACAAACTATCTTCCCTAAGGTTTCATTTCACCTACAGACCATAGTCCATGTAGCAGTCTATCTGATTTTAAAAGTCAAAGAATTAAGTAACAGAAAGAATATAAATATGAGGCTTTGATTTCATGCGCTATTTGGGACCTAGAGCCCTAAACCTCAGGACTTCTTTAAATCACTTGTTATGGCGTCAAAAATAGAAAGACGAAATTTCCCCTTTCAAGGTAAGAACAGACTTAAAAAGAAAAGCCGAATAGGAAATGCGCTTGCTCTCCCACAGCCTGCTGTGACCACTGCTACTGCAGGACTGTCACACTGCTGCCAGCTGACTGCCTCCCTCGTGGTGCTGAGAGCTCCTTCAGGGCAGAGACCACATCCTGCCCAGCACACTGACATCTGGTACAAACACTTGCTGAATCAGTAAATATCATAATCCCCCTTTCAATTTAAGAAAAATAATCCTCATGTTATAGAGAGAGGGAAAAATTCTTGTAATAAGGTGCAATCCTAACCCCATGGTTGCTACAGCCTGTCTGGATTGAAACCCCAGCTATGCCATTCACTAGCTGTGTAACCCTGGGCAAGATACTTAATCCATTTGTGCCTCAGTTTGCTCTCTCTAAAAACAAGATCATAACAGCACTTACTTTACAGAGCTGTTATAAGGATTATGTGAATCTATATATGTAAAGTGCTCAGAACAGGGTCTGATACGTACCACATACTGGAGTGTTAGTTAGTGGTATATTCTACCCCAGTCTTCCCCCAAATCACCTGAAATAGACAGTATTAGCCCACTTTACAATTATGAAGCTGAAGAATAAGGTTTTAGTTGGCAGATGTCCTGTTAAAGTTGGTTCTGCCTACTTTAGTTTCCAAATCTTTTGCTCTTTGCCTTACCCCAGAGTATCTCTCTTTTGAGCTTTATTTAATTAAATTCAATCTATCAAGTTTCTACTAAATGTATAAACATGTATGTAATGCTGTTAGAACACAGAAAGATGAACATGAAATGTGGTCTGTCTTTAGGTGGGGCAAAGTTAACATTGGAAGATGTACACAAAACTAATTTTAGTACAAGGAAACATTATAAGTGATGTAACATATTTTTGAAGTTCTAAGAATGAAAGACAGAAGGAAGATTCTAGCTAAAGGTAGGAAAGGCCTTGTAACAAAAGTCATTTTCAACTAGCCTTGTAAGACTTGTGGGTGAAAATGACAGACAACAGTGGGAGTCAGGAGGAGAAGGAAGAAAAGATATCTCAGAGGAAATCATAGCATGAGCAATACTAAAGAGGCAAAAAATAGACGTGTACATGACTTGCTCAGGGAGAGTGAGACTAGTTAAATTGGCTGCCATGAAATATAACTAAGCTTAAAGAGGTAGTACATGGCCAATTTGGGGAGGATCCCAAAATTCATGCTAAGCAATTAAAACTTTGCTTTGAAAGTCATGAGGAATTAGTCTAGATCTCTGAATAACTTATGAGAAGAAGGATGTGAAGATGCTCATATGAGCAAAGGACTATCTTAGGATATTTACACTAAGGGAAAAGAGATGAAGTGCTAAGAAATAAGGCCAGGGAAACCAATCCAAAGAAAGAGTAATAATGTCCTGATTCAGGATAGTAACACTGAGAAATGTAAGAGGAAAAGAAGGCTAAAAAAAGATTTTTATAGCAGAAATTAGAAAATGGTTAGAAATAGGAAGAGGAAGGCTGAATTTAATTCCAAAATTCACAGAGCATTTATATAGTACCTGGAAATATACTACACTATCTCACTAAATTCTCACAACCTTTGCAAGAGAATTTAATACCATTTCTCACAAAGGGAAATAGAGGTATGGCTTTGAATATTGACTCTTGGCACTTACTGTATGAAATTGGAAGAATGACTTATTCTCTCTAAAACTCTATTTCTTTCTTTGTAATATGTAGATGGCAATATCTATCATTCAGCAGTGGTGTGAAAATTAAACTAGATAATATTTATAACTTGCCTTCAAGGAACCAGCATGTATTATCTTCTCACTAAGTTATAGCAATATTGTGATAAAATTTTTACTATGAAATAATGTTAAATTACCCACAATCACATTCTTTAGTGAGAATCAAAGACAAAATTCAGCTTTCTATCCTTATAACTTCAAAGTTTGTCCTGTACATTTCATGTTTCACCTCTCAGTGCTGAGGAACCACTGCCTTTAGAGTGTGAGATGAGAACCAAAATAATAAAAAAGGGATTGAGATAACAGGAGTCCTCAAATGCATACGAAATTAGTATTTAATTAGAAGATAGTTTGTTTTGTTCTAAATCTGAGCCTGGATACCATTTACCGAATACACTGTTTATAAATTACATAACATTCCATATGTAAAAATTATAATTCAAATATTGGATTAGAAAATGAGAATTCACTGCCTATTATATAATTTGCCGATGAAATTTTCATGAAGCATAGAGCACTTCAGAGAAATCTTTTTAATTGGCAACACCTATTCATCAGAGTTTCTTGTTTTTCAAGCCCATTAGCAGTGTGAGATTATTTGAAAATATTTGACAAGATTTTTAACTTTTTATCCCAAGGTGTTATCAAAATATCAAAGCTGGTGTTCACTGGATATGTCAGGTCTTGGAAAGGGAACACTTGTCCTTTAATAGGTGGAATGACATCTGGAATTTTCTTTTTTGCAAACACGCAATATTAAATCAGTTTAATTTTTAATTTTTTAATTTCTTAAAGGGCAAATCTTAAAACAGGATTTTCTCCTTCACAATACTGAAAATGTAAAAATGTCAAGATCATTGATCAAATAGCCATCATTACAAAATGATAGAATTTCTGCTTTTAAATCTGAGTAGTTGATATTTGAATAAGAACACCAGCTACCACGTGGGCAACCATAGTTTTAGGCAATTCTATATGAGAGGATGCTCACTCAATATCACCAGCCATCAGAGAGTTGCAAATTAAAACCACAATGAGACACCACCTCACACCTGTCAGAATGACCATCATAACCAAATCAACAAATAACAAATGCTGGCAAGGTTGTGGAGAAAGGGAAACCCTAGTGCACTGTTGGAATGTAGGGATGCAGACTGGTGCAGCCACTGTGGCAAACAGCATGGAATTTCCTCAGAAAACTAAACATGGAACTGCCTTTTGTCACAGCTAGTCACTGCTGGGATTATAACCTAACAATCTTGAATCACCAATTCAGAAGAACATATACACCCCTATGTTCAGAGCAGCACAATTTACAATAGCCAAGTGCTAGAAACAGCCTAAGTTCCCATCAGTAAATGAATGGATCAAAAAACTGGTACATTTACACAATGGAATACCATGCAGCAAAAAAAAAAAAGAAGAAGAAGAAGAAGAAGAAGAAGAAGATGAAGGAACTCCTACTTTTCATGATAGCATGGATGGAACTGGAAAGCATTATGCTAAGTGAAATAAGCCAGGCAGTGAAAGACAAATACCATATGATCTCACCTACAACAGGAACCTAATGAGCAAAACAAACAAATGAGAAAATAGAACCAGAGGCATGGAAACAAAGAACAAACTGACAGGGACCAGAGGGGAGAAGGGCAGGGGATAAAGGAGGAAAGGAGAAGGGTCTAGTTAAAGAACAAGTATAAATGATCCATGAACACAACACTGTGGGGATTGACTGGGAGCAGGGGTGGGGGGTGGGCAGGGCAGGAGAGAGCGAGGGGGGGAAAATTAGGACAATTGTAATAGAAGGAAAATAAACAAATAAATGAATAAATAAATAGGCATAATATTTGTGCTTCAGCTTATTTGGCTTTACTCTCTTCCCAACATTCTAAAAGAAAAGGGTTGCTGGCTGGAGCCATGAAATAGGCTGTATTCTCATCAGTATACTGAGGGCTATGGGATATTAGATGGCAGAAAAGGTTCCACATGCAGCCAAGTTCCTCACCATATATTGCGGATTGCCATGATTGCGCTTTCCTCCTTCATATGAACACTGGAAATGAGGAAGATGCACATATGAATGCAGGAGAAAAATCATCATCTCTCCACAGATGAAGCCAACTACCACATAAGAATAGGAGCAAAGAAAATTCCACTCCTGCAATCATCCAGTTAATAAATCTGCCATTGGTCGATGACAAAGAACAAAAAATAAAAGAGCAAAAAGCAAAGAAAGTGGTTTCATTAGGAAAAATTAAACTCTTTTTAATCCAGAAGTGATGTCACTGACCTTCCATCAGAAGCACTATACACCTGTGTATTCCATGAAATCCAGTTTCACCCTCTAGCCCAGTTCCCGCTGAGTTATACCACACATAATTTATAGGATGACTGGCCTGATTCCAGACAGAAGTGTCCAATTCCACCAAAGAAAGAAAACTTCTATAACCAATATCAGTAACTGGCTAATCAGATATTGAGCAAGGGAGAAAGCAACTTCACTTAGAATAGGGGTGTCAAACTCATTTTCACCAGGAGCCACATCAGCCTCATGGTTGCCTTCAAAGAGCTGAATGTAATTTTAGGACTGTATAAATGTAACTACTCTTTAACAGTTAAGCAAGAGCTCGGCGCTGCCCCTGGGTAGAAACAAGGTGCCGAGCTGGATAAAACAAGGTGGAGGGCCAGATTCAGCCCACAGGCCTTGTGTTTGCCACCTGTGGCTTAGAAGAAAGAAAAAGCAAGGCTAAGGCAAGAATAGCCATATAGAGGGTGGGGTAAGTCACTGAAGGAAATTTCTTAAAAGTTCAAGCTAAGATACAAACTATTTTTAAAAAACAGTTTCCATTTTTAAATCTGTAAATTCTCCTCTAATCGTAAATTACATATTTTCGGAACTAAGCACCACACTTTCCTGCATCTTACTCCTCCCCTGCCCCCCAAAAGGAATACATTTTCATTCTGACTCCATTTGCCTAGAACAAAGGTTTCTATACAGAACACAAATGAAAAAAAATGAGATAAGGATTGTCATAAAAAATCCTCTATTTCAGTGTGGTTTAAAATAAAATAGAAAAAAATTTTGGCTTTACTTAAATATTGTATATGCACTGTCTTCCTCTTCTCATGTGTTTCAGCTGTGTGCCATTCTCTTTTGCTTCAGGACCAGGAACTTTTGTGGGCAACAGAAATGGCCAATCTGGAAAAGACCAAACAAAGTTAAGCTGCCCCACCAAGACCAAACTGGGCAAATGGAATGGCTGTTAGGAAAAGCCTAGCAGCAGACTAAATGGAAGACTGGCTGCATAAGGAAAGATGTCCAGGCACACAGGTGGTAAGCTTTAAGAAGGACTAGAAGTAAACAACAGTTGGATAGCCCTGCAGGTGAACAAGTTTATCATCAGGCAACTGTGCTGGCAAGAAGTAAGAAGAAGTTATATCAATCAGACAGACAGCATCTGGGGATTTAGCCTCTCATGGTGGAAACCCAACCACAGCAACTGAAGATCTGTAGCAAAACCCTGCTAAGGGATTCAGAACCAAACTCAGAAGCAGGACTGATTCAAGCCTGAATCCATGAGCTCTGGATCCAAAAGTCTAATATTTCCACCACCAGAGCAAATTTTTTCCAGGGGTAAAGGGAGGGAGCAGCATGTAATTGGGTAAAAAACTCTTGGAAAAGTACATGAAGTATCTTCTACAATATCTAAGAGAGAATGCTTAGGCAGAAAATAATTTAAGGAAATACAAATGTGTGCAATACATATTTGACCAAATAAAAGAAAAAGACCATACTAGGCCATAGTAAGATTTAACTAGAAAAGAGAAGGTGCATATTATTCCATTAGGCTCACCACCTGCTGTTCATTTCAATTTTCCTCCTTTTCTGCCATTCCCTAACATCGCTCTGCTACTTCTACACTTAGGACATTAAAATCAATATTTAAAAAATAGCATCTGCAAATCATGGTCCTGGCATTAAGGTTGGACAACCTATAGGAGGACTAATGGATCTCCTGATCACCTGAGTAGCTAAGGAGGATAGTAATTTTCTCCAGCATCACCTCATCCATAGTTTTTCTGATTTCCTTCTAGGTATTTATGGAAGACTTACACATTACCAAGACTCAGCTCTGTGGATTATACTAATGTCAGTGAGTAGAGTGAGATGGAAACAATTAGGTTAACTAAACAAAGAACAGATATGTTCAGTCTCTTATAAGATTTTCATGCATGGTGAATCCTTATTAGCAGAAGTGTGACTGATTTGCCAGTACTCTGAAGATCAATTTTATTCTGGTTCAGATTTTATTCATTATTAATTGGCTGATAACCCTCATGCCAAATTTGTCAAATGAAGTTCTCCTCCAAAAGAGAAAAGGAGAGAACTCCGAACAGTCTTTTTATAGTATACTGAGGACTTATTTTCCCTCCAAGTTAACTGAAGTGGCAAGGAAAGAATGAGGGAAATATGCTCAGAGCAGTTTAGAGCTGAAGGTGTAGAGCTGAGATTTGGAAACCAAATGTACTCGTTAATTCCCTAAGAGATTTTAAGACCAGAATCCTCAGGACTGCCAAATAAAATTAATCCTCTAAAATGATAATGCAAATTTTTAAATCACAATTAAGAGTTGTGAGTTGAAAGAGGATGTTTCAATATTGCATGTATTTAAGTTAAAGTTAACCAGGTCACTTAGCGATGGATGCTTCCATTATTTCTTAATTATAAGTGCAGAACAGGGGCTGTGTTTGCGGTGTGTGCTTGTGAGTCCACGTGCAGTTGCAAAAGAAACAGAGACAGGCACAAACATAGATACAGGGGTAGGGAGAAACCCAGTGTTAATACACAAACTGCAACTGAGTAAATTTGAAGATCGAATTGGCTTTATTAAGGATTCATGAATCATACAACATCCCATCTAGCAACTAGTGGTCTTGCTCCAAGGGGTTGTAGGAAAATGGAAGGCTTTTTTTTTTTTTTTTTTTTTAATAGAAAGAAGCATGGGGCAAGTGGGCTATCAAACAAAACGAACAACAGATTATTTTTAGACCAGGACATCTTCTTTTGGAGGGAAGGTAATGGCAAGTTGTTTGTTTGTTTTTTAATCATACAGATTGTTTCTTCTTTCTGTTGAGGATGAAGAGAGCCCATGTGACAGATTACCTTACTGGTACTTGACCAGATCATTCCAGACTGGTTAATTAAGATTATATTTCTAGGAGAGGTTGAAACTGCAATTAGATTAGGTATTATATCTAGGACCTAGATATAGGTGGCAAACACTAGGCCCGTGGGCCAAATCCAGCCCTCCACCTTGTTTTATTTGTCCCGGCACCTTTTTTTCTACCCAGCGGCAGTGCCGAGCTCTCACTTAACTGGTAAGAAGTAGTTACATTTATACAGTCCTAACATTACATCTGGCCCTTTGAAGACAATTGCGAGGCTGATTGGCCCCCAGTGAAAATGAGTTTGACACCCTTGATCAAGGTTTAGTACCATGGATTTTAGCATGAGCAATGCTACTTTGGGCCACAGACTTGCTATTTAACAACAGAGAAAGAAAAGTGAAAAAGGAAGATTTGGAGAATCCATAGTTAATATCATCCAAAATTAAAGGAAGTTTTTATTTATCTTTTGTGTATATTTGTAAATCAATATGTAACTTTATAAGGTTTTATCAAAAGATTAATTCCAAATACCAGTAGCTTGCAGTAAACAATGTAGTGACTAATTCCCTTGCTTGGTCAATGAAGGCAACAGGAAAATCAAAACACGAAAATTGTTTTTCACTTATAACATAATTAAGAATAAATTACTGCATTTTGTTGTCCTTTTCAGGTCGAAAATTCTTCAAAGTAAAGATAAATGTTAAAAGGCAGTCGAGTACTTCAGACAATATGAATCCTCAGTGCTTATGAAAAATTACCTATTCAGCCAGCCAACAAATATTGTTACTACATGCCAAAGACACTGTTGATTCCACAACTTTTTGCCTTTATACATAAGGGCCCTACCCGCCTAGAGCTTTTAGTCTGGTGGAAAAAATATAACATATGTACATTAAGAAGATCATTATAAATTGTGATGGGTGCTGGGCAGAGGAACACACAGTAATATAAAATATGTAAAATGTAGATCTGTCTTCTCCTGGTCAGAGAAGGGTTCTCTGAATAAGTTTGACCTGAGATATGAAGGACAAGTAGGAATTTAACAGGCAAAGAAAGAGAGGAACAATACAGGTAAAGGCCCTGTGCCTGGAGGAAACTTGGCCTTCAAAGATTCTTATTCAAAGTAGGTGACATATTGAGTTTGGGATAACAAGAGAGGTTATTAAGGATAAAAAAATATAACATAGATTCTCCTTTCCCATCCTGACATAAGGAGAGAGAGGCCAGGATTTTTTATTCAGAGGGCTCAGTAGTCATGTTCTCTTCATCTCCTTGCCATTCCCCACTTTCCTCAAGCTACCATCAGGTCAGTTATGTGGTTAGAGGAAGAGGCAAGGGATTTGTATTATGGCAGAGTCCCATGTCTTGCTTTTTCAACGTAGGATGCTGACAGAATGTAGACAATGTGAATGATTACCAGGAGAACCTCAGTGAGAGTTCCTGTGGATGTGCCCTAGCGCTGAGGCTATGCAAGCCAAGCAGGCAGTGAGGGCCGTCCATGCCAGCTCGGAGGATGATTGTCACTACATCATGTCCAGCACTGTGCTAAAGCTTTCCTGGGGTTATCTCATTTGATACTGACAACTACTTTAAGTTGAAGACTATTGTTATCTTTATTTTATACACGAGAAAAGAGGACGAGGCTTTAAGCAATAACTCGCTCAATATCACATGGCTTGTAAATTTACCATGTGAGATCAAATAGTCTGACTCTGATCTTCCAGATCTAAATCTACTGTACTGTATGAAATAATTTCCCAACATCCAAGGTAGCCTGGTCCTGGAGCAGATTCAGGTTATGGAAATAAAAGTATTCATATGTGCTGGTGGTGTGAAGGAGAATCTTCACTGAAAGAGCTCATTCTGGAGAATGAATAGGGGAGGGAAAAAGGTAACTATAGAAAAATCACTATGTCATTATTAAAAATATGGAGACAGATCGGTTGCCTAAGGTTAAGCCTAAGGTTGCTTCTTATGAAGCCAGAGTGATATGGTCATATTTTAGAAATAATTAGGGAATGAAATCATGAAACAGTGATGGATTGTTATAAGAGCGTCAAGGAGAAACAAGTATCAGAGATGACATCCATGTTTCCTGCTTCACTCTAAATCTCCTTTTGTATTAGTATTTATGGTCTGAAACTCAAAGGAAGCACTGAGCAGAAGATACAAATGCAGAAGCCAAGCACATGGTGAGAAATTACAATTCATAATTTAAAATGGTTCTCCCCAATTATAAAAATGTATTAGAGCAATTTTTATAAAAATTTTATTTTGAAAACCTTCCAGTGAAATAACAGGTCAAATAGTTCTAAATCTAATTTTAAGACAAAAATATGGAAATGTCTTTTTTCACACTTACAGATATCTATATATTTTTCAATGCCAAGACTGAAAGTGAAAGTGAATGACTCATCACTGAAGTAGGCCAATTGTCTGCAAACTGATGGGAAAATATCAGTACAGTCATGTGTCCAAGGATAGTCAGCTTCAAAAATAATTTTAACTGAATGAGTCATATCATTTTCTTAACAGCCAAAAGACATGTCTTCTGATGTGTCTTTTACAACAGGATACTTCCTATGGTTAATAGGACTAAATTATTTACCATGATATAAATGTCCTCCCAAAATAATGTAGTTCAGCAATCAATGCTATTCTCACCAATACTAAGCATAGACTATCACCTACTTGATATTATGTGAAGAAATTAAGAAGTTTCCCTGCCATATTACTCTATTTCACATTATTTTCTCTGCTTTCTCCTTCATTTCATCAATGAATATTTACGAAGAAGTTTGTTACTCACTGTCTTTACACTCTCATTTTCATATATCAGCTTTTCTAAATAGATATCACCTAACCCAAGCACTGCATGAGTTTCTAAAGGGTGAGTAGGCATTTTTTTGTGCGTGAAAATAGAAATAAATGAATAAATACTGAGAGAAAAGTCAAGGAAACATATAAGTATATCATAATTACCTGCCATACTTAAAAATCAGAAATTTAGGTAAAGGAGTATTTTGATTAAACTCTAAATCAAGCAGTTATCCCTGTTTACAGGCCTAGTCCATATCCCTGGTAAAAATGGTTCAGAAATTTTATTTTACTTCAGTGCTACAGAGACAAAGTCATTACTCAAAACAGGTGTGTCTGTGTGTGGGGGGGGGGGGGTATGTATAAAACACCACCTTTGTCAATCTGGTCTCTTTAACAAAGTACCAGAGTTTGTGGCTTATAAAAAACAGAAATTTAGGCCGGCCAAGATGGAGCATAGGCGGACACACTGTGCCTCCTCGGTCCAGGCAGAGGGGAAGTGGCGGAAGGGACTGAATCCCGGAAAGAGCGGAACAGGCGCCATTCTTCCCTCTCAGACCCCGCCCCCACATACAGCATCACAACCCAGCGACTGGGCTGCCCCGCCCTGAGGAACACCTAAGGCTCCACCCCTCATACCTAATAGCCGCGACCAGACTAAAACCAAAACAAAACAAACAAACAAACAAACAAAAAAACTCACCAAAAATGGCTCAAACCAGAGAAAAAATGAAAACCCCAGAGTCAATTCCTCTAAGCTGTGAAGAGATAGCCAACCTATCAGATGCACAGTTCAAAGCACTGGTCATCAAAATGCTCACAGAATTGGTTGATTTTGCTCACAAATTAGATGAAAAAATGAAGGCTACAATACGTGAAATGAAGGAAGATGCATGGGGAACCGATAGAGATGGAAGGAAAACTGGGACTCGAATCAATGGAGTGGACCAGAAGGAAGAAACTAACAACCGAACAGAAAACAAATGAAGAAACAAGGATTCAAAAAAATGAGGAGAGGCTTAGGAACCTCCGGGACATCGTTAAACGTCCCAACATCCGAATTATAGGGGTCCCAGAAGGGGAAGAAGAAGAGCAACAAGTGGAAAACTTATTTGAACAAATAATAAAGGAGAACTTCCCCAATCTGGCAAAGGAAATAGACTACCAGGACGTCCAGGAAGCTCAGAGAGTTCCAAAGAAATTGGACCCAAGGAGAAACACACCAAGGCACATCGTAATTACATTGGCCAAGATTCAAATGAAGGAGAGAATTCTAGAAGCAGCAAGGGATAAGGGGACAGTCACCTACAAAGGAGTTCCCATCGGACTGTCAGCTGATTTCTCCAAAGAGACCTTACAGGCAAGAAGGGGCTGGAAAGAAATATTTGAAATCTTGAAAAGCGGGGACCTACATCCAAAATTGCTCTATCCAGCAAAGCTGTCATCTAGAATGGAAGGGAAGATAAAGCGCTTCTCAGATAAGGTCAAGTTCAAGGAGTTCATCATCACCAAGCTCTTATTATATGAAATGTTAAAGGGACTTATCTAAGAAAAAGAAGATCAAAAATATGACAGTGGAAAGACAGCAAACTCACAGATTTTAACAGCCACACCTAAAACAAAAGCAAACTAAGCAAACAAGTAGAACAGGAACAGAAACACAGAAATGGAGATCATATGGAGGGTTAGCCACAGGGAAGTGGGAGGAGGAGAGAGGGGGAAAAGGTACAGAGAATAAGTAGCATAGATAGTGGGTAGAAAATAGAGGGGGAGGGCAAGAATAGTGTGGGGAAAGTAGAAGCTAAAGAACTTATGACACATGGACATGAACTAAAGGGGGGAATGTGGGTGAGAGAGGGTGTGCAGGGTAGAGGGGAATGATGGGGGAGAAATGGGACAACTGTAATAGCATAATCAATAAAATATATTTAAAAAAACAGAAATTTATTTCTTACTGTTCTGGAGGCTGGAAGTTCAAGATCAGGATTGGAGTGACAGTGTGGTCATGTTCTAGTAAAGAGCATCTTCCCTTTTCCAGAGGGCCACCTTCTTGCTGCACGCTCACACGAGAGGAACAGCCAGCCAGTTCTCTGGCCTCCTCTTCCAAGGGCACTAATCCCATTTCTGAGGGCTTCACCCTCATAACCTAATTACCCTCCAAAGTCTCCACTTCCACATACTATCACACTAGGAATTAGATTTCAATGCATGAATTGGGGAGGAGGGAACACACACAGTTTCGGTCCATGATACTCACATTATAGTGCACTTCTGGCTTAGCGGATATGCATCACTCATGACCCAGGTCTCCACCCACATACACAGCAGGAATGGCTAGCCAGTTACTGTACTCTTCCCCTCGGATGTTGGACGTAGCCTAAAAGTCCTGAGCACAGCAGTAGAGACAGTCACTACTTATGAATCAGATATGGAATGTGTGGTGAAACGCACCACCCCTGGAAATGTGGCAAAGCACTGAAGATGTTTGTTCTAAATTACATTTTGCCACTTAACAGCAAGGTATTTTTTGGTAAGTTACATTGCATTACCTTTCTGAACCCACAGATCTTTCCTGTCTCATATGGTTATTGCAAGGAACAAATTAAATAATGTTTGTGAAAATGTTTTGTAAACACTTTAAAATGTTAAATGAAGTTATTTCTTGTTATCGCTTTTATCTAGAGCTGCACAGAAAATGGGAATATAGTGAAGTCAAATTTAAATAAATCCTAACAAGTACTTCAGTCAATATTCTTGGGATATAATCGCTTTACTTGAAAATACATATTCTAACATTCGGTTCCACCTGAGATGGCAGAGGTTCAGAGAGCCATCTGGGGACTTGGTGTGATGTGAACATTCCTTTCATACTGTTTCTTTTTCCTGTTTGCATTTATGTGATTGGCCATGTGTGCACTAAGAAAACAAATCTTTTTGCAAGTGTGTTCCTTGATTGGGGTATGTATGCTCAAAAGGAAATGGTACTGAGTAAATAAGCATCTTAGCTTCTGCAACTAAGATACAGGAAGGAATCAAGGAGAAAAATCTCTGCTTTGAAGAGATAAAGAAAGCCTATAATCAGAGTTCTCCAGGCAAAGGCTTTACCTGTGGGAAGCTGCTCTACTTTGTATTCACGTAGCAACTTTCATCCAGAAAGCTCAAATCACATACTATTTATTAAGCCCCTTCATGTACACGAACCACATTGATCCTCTCAGCAGGGTTATAAATGCACATTATGGACCCCACTATGTGAATATGAAAACTAAGGCACTGGGAAGTGAAGTGACTCATCAAAATGCACAAAAGTAAACAAATAAAAAGTTAAGAATACAAGGATAATTATAGGTGTGATTCACTTTCTCTAGCATGAGCCCTAATTTTTAGCTTTTTATTTCCATTACAACCCAAATTATTTCCAGCAGCAGCCATGTATGCAACAGAATCTCTGTGGGTGAGGGGCACCTTTATTAAAGCAATCGGTTACCTGAATCGCCACTTCCTTTCCTTTTCATCTAACTGAGAAGCATGTAAGATTTTCGATGGGGATGGGGACACTCTACCAGACCCTATACAAAACTTTAAACACTACCTTTATTTATTTATGTAAACGTGGGGGTAAAACATGGGCAAATGTCCACAAAATGCACTCTTGTCAGCTTTGCAAATAGCAATCTGCTCTTCCAGCATAATATGCTTAAAAACTCAGTGGGTATACTAAATCAAAACACAAACAAAGCAGGCACTGCAGTTGCTCTGTGTAAAACTTTTCCCACCTCAGGTCTTTGCCTCTGCTGTTTCCCAAAACATTTCTGACACCTTCAATCAAATTGATACATTGATTCTTCTTTCGAAGAAAACAAGATCTATAAATGTTACACCTGCCTTTTCTTAAGTAAGAAAAGAGACCAAAATATGTCGTTCTTCCTCCTGGAAACTGATAAAAGAGGATAAATATAGCCCCCTTCAGTAATTTTTATCTTCCTCAGTCAAAGGCTAAAGGTCTCAGTGCTGCAAGCTGAGTGATAATAAACTTCAGAGAAGGAAAGAGAATTCAAAATTAGGGTTATTTCATCTCTATACTGACTGTTGACTTGAGGAGAAATTCATGTTTTCCCTCCATTTAGACTCCCTTTGTGATCAATAACCTGAATGACAAATCCCTGAACTAATTGTCTATTCCTTGCACTTTAAAAACAGGGCTTACTGGAGTTGCTCATAAACATTTCATATATCATTCTTTTTCTTTTTTCTTCATACATGATTTATAAAGTAAACAACAAAAAGCACACACAAAACAGGCTACAAAAGCTGTTGATCCACACAAAGCAATTTTTCTTGTGATACTATTTCCAATTCTGCTGAAATGTGATTTGGCAAGATTTATAAAGTTTTTATAAATAATATAGATGTAAAATAAAATTAAACATCAATAACAACAAATAACTCTGAGGTGCTATTGCCACTGATTCCCTGGGTGGTATTCCATCTCTCTCTCTCTCTCTCTCTCTCTCTCTCTCTTTTATATATATATATATATATATATATACACACATATATATACACACACACACACACACACACACACATACATACACACACACATATATATATACATTATATATATAATATATGTATATATTCTGGCAGAAGTAACACCTTCTTGAGTGTGGTTGGTAGGCTAATAATATTAGAGTAACAATTTATAGTTTTAATTTGAACATTTCACCTAAAATGTCATTGGTATACTTGAGTGTGATATTGTTATGTTACAGAATTACATGCTTATGATTTTAAAGTAAAAATTTTTGTAATAAAAAGAGGTGTTATTTGTGCCAGACCCCGTATGTGTGTGTATCACAAAAAATACACAATGACAGTCAATAAACAGCTCATATCACAGAGAGGCCTCCACCAAGCCAAAAATAACACTCTTATTGCTAATCATACACATACACAGATGTGTGTGCAAACACACACGTACACATACACACACCTACCTGAAATAAAAACAAGCTTTAAAAAATTCAATGAATACATAATTGGAATAAAATATACTTATGGCAAAGTACTTTTCAAATTAGTTTTGTCTTTCAACAATGAGACATCATGCTCAACGTAGAGAAAGATGCTGCTAAACATTAATAAAAGCCAGAAAGTTTATTTTGTTAGTGGAGGAAAAATGGTATCCAGTGTTAATCTCAGTTCAGCAACCTCATTTCTTAAGTTCTGGCTGAGAAAGAATTCAAAACAAAGACTCAAATTATAACAGAAAGTTTATTTAGAAAGTCACAGAGGTAGAAATGGGCTGTAGAAGAAATGTACTCAGGAAACAAGTTATAGCAAAAGAAGAACCCTTGGAATTTAGAAGGGAGGGAGGGAGATGGGGAGGACAGAGAGAGAGACACCTGGGAAAAGAAGGGGGTGAGGAAAGGAGCAGGGGTGCTCCAAAAATTCACCTGAATGAACAAAACTCACTATGAAACTATAACAAATAGCTCTTCATGCTAAAATTTCAAATCTTCATCTTATAGACAAAGCTGAAAGAAAGGCAGAAGTGGAAGGGAAGAAAATACCTCCCCAATCTATTTCTGGCATTCTTTGTGGGTGGCTAGACTTCTCCACCTAGATTTATCCACTCCTACTTGCCATTACCTTGGTATGACTCAGCATCCAATATATTCTCCCCATACCTTAGCACCATGTAAGTTAAAGTTTTAGTGTTTTAAAATGTCAAGACTGAGAATTATGTGCTTCAACATGAATACATTATTGTACACTGGCCCAGCCTTTTGTCAGAAAGACAGGCACTATGGGGGTCAAGGTAGTAGATCAATAAAAATAGGTTATTATCCACCTAGATGTAGCAGGACTACTTAGAAACATTGAGCATACACAGGTAAAGCCACCCATGGGCAAATGAAAGGTATATGATGGATAAACCAAGGACTCCATAACCCTCCAGGATTACAAGAGTAATGTTTGCACATAGATAAACGCTAAACCATATCCCCACTTCTGAGAAAAATGGAGAATACAAGGAAAAATTCTTGAGCTTCTTTAAAAAAAAGTCAAACATTTATCAAGTTCCATAGTTCAATTTTAGAGTACAAAGTCATTTTTATCTAAAAGTGAAGTATTTGGGAGAAAATGATCTCTTTGTGGATTAGTTAAGGTCCTTGATTTTTTTGCCCTGTCTCCACTAACCTTTTCAATACTTATGACCTACTCTCCACACAGGATAAAGTAGAATTTTCTCAATTACTATAAGATTTTGATAAAATATTACACTGTTGAGGAATATTTTATTGGAAAATAAACAAAATAAAATTTATTTTATCGGAGGCATTATTTGCTAACATGTTTTTCCTTTGACAATGTTTTCTTTTCAACTAAATACCTGCACCCAATTATCAAACATTGAGTACCTACATCCCCTTCTCACTCTCAGCAGTGGAGTTTCCCTTCTATTTCATTGTGAGAATAGAGGCAATCGCAAAGAACAATCAGTGCTCACCCCCACATCCACAAATATACAAGTTGTATACATACCCATACCTGCACCTGTTTGTCCTTACTTCCTGCTTTCATATAAACTATCTATACATAACTTCTTTCTTTGTGAACTAGATGCATTTCCTTTCTAGAAGCATGGTATTCCTTCTCTACTAGAACATTCCAATTTAGATTTATACACCTCACCCCCCACCGTCTGATTCACAGCTTAGAAGTATCCACCCACCTGTTGCCAATATGTCTGCTCCAAAGTCCAACTTGCACACGATAACAATGCAACAATCGCTACAACAACGGTGACAATGAGAAGACCTCCATTGCATTAATATTGCAATTCATTTTATCATTCTCATGTCCGTGAATATTTGGGTTATTTACAGATTTTGTTTTCTTGTTTGATTTTGTAAAAATCTGCCATAAACATTTCAGACATGTGTTCTGGTAAATATACATAAGCTTTTTCTAAAACAAATATTTAATAATGATATTACTGGGACCTACATTACATACATCTTCAATTTCACCAGATAACACCAAATTGCTTTCCTAAGTAATTGTACCAGTTTATACTCCGCGGACAGTTTAAATTGCTATGTCCTTAACAAAGCTTATTATTGTCATATTTTTAATGTTTGCCTACCTCCTGATTATCAAATGATTACTTATCATGATTTAATTGGTGTCTCCATTATTATTAAGGAGATTAAGTTTTAGTAAGTTTATAGAAGACTTATGCTGTCTCAGTGAAATATGCCTGTTCAGGTCTTTGGCTCTTTTTTCTGTGAAATTCTTTGTTGTCTTACTGCTCTTTTAAAGAACTCTATATATTCTGGATACTAATCATGCGTTGGTTACATGTGTTTCAGACGTATACTCCCAGTTTTTGGTTGGTCTTTTCCTTTTCACTATGATAATTTCTAATAAAAAAGTTTGATTAAATGTACTCAAGTTTACTTTGCATTATGGAATGTACATTTGCACTATGTCTTAGACTAAGTAAGGCAAAATGGTTAAAAGCATGGTTTCTAGACTTGGTCTGCTTGGGTTGGGTCCTGATTCCACAGCTCACCAGCTGTGCAACCTTGGCTGCTTAGCCTTTATATGATTCAGTAGCCCAGTCTCTAAAGGAGAGATAACCTTACAGGGTTGTTGTGAAGATTAATCGTCATAATATATTTTCTAACTTACTGTAACTGCGCTTAACCTTTAATTGTTGTTCAAGTACAGTTGTCTCCATTTTCACCCTCCCATACACCTCTCACTGATCCCCACCTCCCACCCACAAACCTACCCCATTTGGCTTTGTCCATGTGTCCTTTATACATGTTCCTTGATGGCCCTTCCTTTTCTTTCCCCCATTTTCCCTCTTCCCCTCCCATCTGGTTGCTGGCAGTTTGTTCTTTATTTCAATGACTCTGGTTCTATTTTGCTTGCTTGTTTGTTCTGTTGATTAGGTTCTGCTTATAGGTGAGATCATATGGTATATGCCTTTTACCGCCTGGCTTATTTCACTTAGCATAATGCTCTCCAGCTCCAGCAGGGATGGAAGTGCACTTAACCATTTAAGTACCTGATAAGTAATACTTATAAAATCAGGGACAGCTCAGTGTATTAATGAAGAACAAGGATGTGGGAGTAAGACTGCCTGCACTCCAAGCTCGGCTTCTTGCTGTGTTAGTGTCCTCCAACGGAAAAAAATAACAATAGGAGATGGATCAATTGGTGATAGATGCTAGATAGATGATAGATAGACAGATGATAGATAGATAGATGATAGATAAATAATTACAAGGAATTGACTCACACAATTATGAAGACTGAGAAGCCCAGTGCCACACAATGGTGAGTTTCAGTCTGAGCCAGAGTCTGAAGGCAGGAGAAGACTGATATCCCAGTTTAGAAAATGGCATAGAAGGAATTCCTTCTTACTCAGCTTTCTATTTTATTTAGGCCTTTGACAAATTGGGTAAGATCCATCTATATTGGGAAGGGCAATTTTCTTTTCTCAATGTCTTAGTTCATTCAGGCTGCCCTAACACAAATACCACAGACTGCATAGCTTATAAACAACAGAAATTTATTTCTTACAGTTCTGGAGGCTATGAAGTCCAAGATCAAGGCAATGGCAGATTTCAGTGTCTGGCGAGTATCTAATTGCTACTTCAAAGATAGCCATCCTTTAGCTATGTCCTCACATTGTGGAAGGAGCAAGAGAGTTCTCTGGGGGTCTCTTTTATAAGGGCACTAATCCCATTCATGAGGACTCCACACCTATGACTATCGTCTACAAAAAGCCCCACCTCCAAACATCATCACACTGGGTGTTAGGATTAACATATGTATATGAGGATGGAGAACACAAACATTCAGCCTACAGTACTCAATCTACTCCTTCAAATGTCAGTCTCATTTAGCAACACCTTCACAGACACACCTAAAAATAATATTCAACCAAATATCTGGGCACCCAGTGGCCCAGTCAAGTTAACATATAAAATTAACTATCACACTAATTGTGCAAACTGGGCAAAGCTACCCAACCTCTGTGATACTTATCAGAACACTAAAGACAGAGGATAGTTCTGGAAACTGAACAAGTTCAAATATATATAAACTACCTATACCAGTGCTTGGCGTGTAGTAAGTACTCAATAAATGTTAGTAAAATTGTGTCTCTGGCATAGGGTAGAAATTCAAGAAATGGTGGGTCCCTTCTCTTTGCAAATGGAAAAAGAACATGGCTACTGTAAATTTGAAAAATACTTTTACACACACTTTGAAGAGAATGATGACCAGAATTTGTATTTTCTTTGAATACAAAAGAAAAATAATGGGTTTAATCTTACAGCAACATGATATTTAGTTTAGAGACACAGAATTATAAGCTATATCAGTAGATGTTTGAAATGGATTATTAAGAAGGTTATGGAATACTCTATTCCTGGTGTTCTTTAAACCAAGAAATAACATCATGTGTCTGGATGAGCTTGAGTCTGATTTGGCCTAGGGTGGAAAACAGTTACAACTCACCCATCCCCATCTTTCCTTCTGGTAATTTCATCACTTCAGCTTCCTGAGAATCTGAGCAAATATATTAGAATTCTATTTTCCTAACCATGCTCTTCTTTCTTTCTGGGACTAATATTTTTGAAACAAGAATGGAAACACTTTTCTTAAATCAGAGTGTTATCCCTGTCAACTGCCTATGGATAGAGCAAACAACACGTTAGGTTATTTCTCCAATGTTCGCTATCCCAGACACCTCAAACAAGTGCTGTGTCCTCTGCCATGAGGTGGTTCTTAAGGGATTTTACAATAGTTTTGTGTTCGTGCAGACCACTGTCAGGCTCTCTGTCCCAAGATATCTGAAAGTGCCCTTATCTTTGCCGTGATATACTCATACAATTTAAAGATTTTAAAATCACAAAATGGCATTGTTGCAAGGATGTCGAAAGAACATGCCTTTAATTAGAAGGGCTCCCACCAGCAAATAAGAGACAATTATGTCAAATAATGACAGAAACAAATTCTAAACCACTGAATAAAATAGGAAACTATAAGTCTATAATTGATTTGTACTTTTAATCCTTAAAACAAGTATTTAAGTCATTAGTGTCCCCATTTACACATGGGAAAACTGAGTTCAGAGTCTTTAACTGACTTTTCTAAGCTCAAATAGCTGCCAAGTGACTATTTTTTCTTACTCTACTTTTAAAAACTAGTCAAACTTACAGAAAAATTCTAAGTATAGTGCAAAAGGTATTTTCTTCGTGAACTATTGAGAGTTACTAACCCGATATCCCATCATATTTAAATTCTTTAAAACAAGGATATTTTCATACTTAATTAAAACAGAACCATCAAAGATAGTAGCTTCATTAGCAAATGGAAATAAGTACCTGTATATAATAGACATTGAGTTAATATTTCCAAATTTCACTGAACAAAATACAGGTGAAATATAAATATATATATTGCCAAGTTTAGGTATAATGAGTGATTATCCTAAGACTAATGATAAAAGAATATCTTACAAAGACTTTGTTATTGACACAGGAATGTACATAAATGGAAGCCTATATAGAAAATCTGCATGCAAATTTATTCATTAAACCTCCAAATTAACTTCTAATTTTACAAATACAAAGATGTAGAAGTAAAGGAACGACAATAGTCACATAACATGTTGCCACTTATTTTATAGATCATTGTACACATACCAATATACATATAGTATATAGCTATTCTAAATGCATGTGACCATAAATTGTGACTATATTTGTGTCTAAAATAGTCAAGTAGAGGGTAAGAATCTTAACTTTCCTGGACATTTAACAGACCCTTCCACATTTATATTCTGCCTACTATCTTACATTTGGGGTGTAGTAATATTTTCATTTCTATGTTTTTATGCAAATATATCAAAACACTTTGTAATAATGTGAAGACTTCAATCTATTGAAAAATTAAATGAACCAACAAAAAATTTCCAACCTATTATACAACCAGCAAATAAACTTTTAGAATGTTTCAGAGACACAGAAACAGTTGCAAAATTACATTCTCATGACAATTCCTACTGGGCATGAACAAAAGCAATTTTTCAGGTACTTATAACCTCACTATTCTTTAATATTTAAATTTATATTCAGTGAATTTTCTGTATCCAAGTGTCAGCTTCATTCATGTCAATAATGCTGGATGCTACTTCATTTCAAACATACCAGGGTTCTTGACTATATTCAGCACAATTCTCCATGCTATGTGTCTGCTAACTTATTCCATATCAACGTGTTCTTCAAAACCTAGATCAGTTTCCATTCATAAACACATACATCTTGAAAAGTCACAAAACCCAAGGTGCAAACGCACATACAGCACAATATGTGATGGGAAGGAGAGAGAGGAAGTGGGTGATTGGAAAGACAAAATTGCAATACCCAAGAGATTGCTATGAGCGGAAAGCTATCATACAAACAACTCAGTAGTGAGAAGCCAAGATCCAACTCTAGAATCAGTTTCTCAATGGATGGATCTTCAGAATTTATCATGTGGAGTGTCACATATGGGGTCCTTTACAAACCCTTAAAATGAATTCAAAGAGTAGAGAATAAAATGAAAGAAGGAGAGATGTACTGAAAATCCAAGAAAAATATCTATAAAAAAATAATTAATTTACTAGAAAAGAAAAGCAAAAATACCAACAAAATCAGGGTGGAAAAAATCTATAAGTAATAAAGTTTTAGGACAAAATCAGAAAAAAAATCTATACAGTCTTCTACTCTTAAAAGTACAGATTGCATTTTAAAAGTCATATAACCTTTCTATGTATGTATGTATGTATGTATGCATGTATGCATGTTTTAATTTCCTATACTATTTCAAATAATTATCATTATTTGGAGGTAGAATGGTCTAGAGCAGTATTGTTCAATGCGAATATAATTTAAAATGCAACTTGTAATTTCTGGAAGCCACATTGAAAGAAAGCAAAGAAACCAGGGGAATTAATTTTAATAATGTATTTTATTTAACCCACTATATCCAAAATAATACTATTTCAACATATAATCAACATGAAATTGTTAACAAGATATTTATATTCTTTTTTATTATTTTTATTAAGATATCAAAATCCAGTGTGGTTATATTATGCTTGTTTGTTTGTTTTGTTGATTAGGTTCCTGTTAAAGGTGAGATCATATGGTATTTATCTTTCACCACCTGGCTTATTTCACTTAGCATGATGCTCTCCAGTTCCATCCATGCTGTCACCAGGGGTAGGAGCTCCTTTCTTTCTGCTGCATAGAATTTCATTGTGTACATGTACCATAGTTTTTGGATCCATTCATTTACTGATGGGCAGCTAGGTTGCTTCCAACACTTGGCTACTGTAAATTTTGTTGCTATGAACATAGGGATGCATAGGTTCTTTTGGACCGGTGTTTCAGGGTTCTTAGGATCCAAAGACACCGAAATTGAGAACAGGGTGACAATCACCAGAGGGGAGAGGGGAGGGTATTTCAGGGGAAAGGGGAAGGGTTTAGAGCAACAAGTATAAAGGACACATGGACAAAAACTAGGGGGGTGGAAATGGGAGGGAGGTGGGGAGGGCTGGGGCAGTGGACTGGGATGGGAGTAAAAGACAGAAAACTGTACAAGAACAACAATTAAAATAAAAATTTAAAAAATATTTTTAAATCCAGTGTGTGTTTTATTCTTAGAATCAGCACATACCGATTTCACAGTAGTCATTTTAGCTATATAGAAAGTAGAATAGAGATAATATAAAATTTTGGTGCTGAGTCCCTGATGTTTTTTTGTGGAGCAGTTTTAGGTCTACAACAAAATTGAGAGGAAGGTATAGAGAGTTGTCATCATCCTGACCCACATAAGCATAGCTCTCCTATTATCAACATCACTCAACAGAACTGTATATCTTTTACCAAATTTGAACCTACATTGTCACATCATAATCACCCAAAGTCCATAGTTTACTTTAGGGTTTACTCTTGGTGTTATGCATTCTGCTGTTTTGGACAAAAGTATAATGACATACAATTACTGTAATATCATATAGAGAATTTTCACTTTCTTAAAAATCTTCTGTGCTCTACATATCATCTCCCCTCACTCACAAACTCCTGGCAACCACTAATCTCTTTATTATCTCTACAGTTGTGCCTTTTGTAAAATGCCATGTAGTTGGAATCATACAGTATGTAATCCTTTCAGATTGGCTATTTTCAGTGAATAACACATATTTAAGTTTACTCCATGGATTTTCATGGTTTGAAAGTTCATTTATTTTTACTACTGAGTAGTGTTTCATTGTCTGGATGCACCGAAGTTTATTTATCCATTCATCTACTAAAGGGCATTTTGGTTGCTTCCAAGATTCATCACTTATGAATAAAGCTCCATAAACATCTATGTGCAGGTTTCTGCATGAACATAGTTTTCAACACCTTTGGGTACATACTGGATCATATGGTAAGATTATGTTTAATTTTGTAAGAAGCTGTTTTCCAAAGTGGCTCTACCATTTTGTATTCCTGCCAGCAGTGAATGAGAGTTCCTGTTGCTCCACATCTTCATCAGCATTTGGTTGTTTCAGTGCTCTGGATTTCGGCCGTGTTAATAGGCGGGTAATGATATCTCATTGTTGTTTTAATTTTCATTCCATTGATGACATGACTTGAGTATATTATCATATACTTATTTGTCATAATTTGTCTATACTTCTTGGTGAGGTTCTGTTAAAGTCTTTGCCCACTTTTAAATTCTGCTCTCTAATTGATGAGTTTTAAGAGTTCTTTTGTATATTTTTTTAAAGATTTTTTTTTTATTTATTTATCTTTAGAGGGGAAGGGTAGGAGAGAGGGAGAGGGAGAGAAATATCAATGTACGGTTGCCTCTCGTGTGTCCCCTGCTGGGAACTGGCCTGCAACCCAGGCATGTGCCCTGACTGGGAATCGAACCGCAATCCTCTGGTTCGCAGGCCCGCGCTCAATCCACTGAGCTACACCAGCCAGGGCTCTTTTGTATATTTTTGATAACAGTCCTTTACCAGGTATGTCTCTTGCAAACATTTGATCCCAATCTGTGGCTTTTGTTTTATTTTCTTGGTACTGTCTTTCACAGAGCAGATATTTTATCTTATCAACTTTTTAAATAAATTATATCTTTGGTGTTTTATCTTAAAGGGCATCACCATACCCTAGATCATCTAGGTTTTCTTCTATGTTATCATCTAGAGATTTTACAATTTTGCAGGCCTGACCTTTTTTATAGTGGAAGAATTAATTGTGATCACTACTCAACTGTGCAGATAACTCTAATGGAAAAGATAACCAGATATAAGTTTATTTCACCACCTTTTTAAGAAGAATTTAGACATCAATTTTTCTTCATATTCTCATTTAAACATGATGAAAGGATTTAGATAAGTGAATGAATAGAAAAAAGACTGCCATTTTTTACAACAGGCCAATGTTTTCTGTTCCACAGTAAACTCTTATATGAAAGGTTCCAGGATTTGGGGGACATTAATTGCAATTAAATCATGTTTTAAATCATTAAAATGTCTTTTCTTTTTTCTGTGTGTTACTAACTCACATGGCCATATCCTAGGTTTTGTTTTCTTGCTGCCATTTATTATGATACCTTTCTCTCTCACTCTCTTTCCCTGGCCCCACTGTACTTACCCCACCAGTGCAAACATTTTACTAAATTGGATTCTCATTGTGGCAAACAATATATTTTTAATAAAATGGTATAATAAAAATTTATTGTTATAATTAATTATTTTAATACATGCTGGGAGCCAAATTAAGCCAAATTGGCAAAGAAAACCATTGGGAAAATTCCAGGATGAATTAATTTTATACAAAATGCCAATTTTTAATACATTGGAGTAATAAACTTCTGAAGAGGAGCCAGTCAAGTAGCAGAAATGTAGCATATAATGCAAATGTAGGTCCCTGTACTAATAGTAATGTACATTATAATAATTTATTTTTGTATTTTGAAAGTAGTAATTTTTATTATAGATAGAAGAATCTACATATTCTGTAGGGATAGACCTATGGTCTAAGTATCATAATACTATTTAATTAACATAATAAAAGTCTTTCTCCTTGGGATATAATTTAAAATCTATAAGATGGAGGCCCTACTATATTGCAAGTATGTCCCAGAGACATTAAACATGTGGTTTTTTTTTTTTTTTAATTTACTTAGCAATGCCTTTAGACTGCAACTCAACCCTAAGCTTTTTTTCAGACCTATGAAAATCGCTGTTTAAAATTTACAGTGGTTATCCACCATTGTAGGAAGAGATCTCAATTTACCTTTCTGGAAGAGAATGAAAACCATTTGGTGGGCAGGGATGGGGGAACTCTTAAAAGAGCCACAATTCTGCAAATGTAAATGCAGGACACTTAAAATTCTTTAGAGAAAATGTAAATATTCACTGCCATGAACTCTATTTGGCAATGTAAATTGCCCTGCTTGAAAAATTGTGCTTCTGCAAACTATATTCCTGGACTGTATGTGGATAAGAAAATACTGCTCCTCATTGGAATTGTGTGTGTTCTTGAGTAGCTGAATAAAATGTGAGAAGCTGATATGGACACGAACTGTAGAAAGGACAGACAAATATGGTTCCCCCCCTGCTACTAAGAGCTACTCTTAGTTGACTTTAAAAGTATGTGACCAGACTAGACCATTGATGTTCTACATGTCGTGTCATTTGGAGAGAATAATCCAGAGGCACTGATGTTATTATCTCATTTCACCCATTGAGCAAGGCTATACCCATTTTGATTAAGATAGACTTTCCTCAAAAGTGAATTGATATTACTACTGTCAGCCAACTGGCGAGGAGAAAGATTCTGGGGACATAAAATGGGGTGTTGGAAGATAGACTGTAGGCTAGATCTAATGGAGTGTCCTCATCTCACTGAACCTTAAAGTACTTGGTTCTCAGTTATGGAGCAGTAACTTCCAAGGCCATTCTCTTTGGAGAAGGCAAACTGGCCCTTGCCACCTACATGGCAGCTAAGGAATTTATAGGCATCAAAAGACTCATCAGGCCTTCCTAGGGGATGCTTCTCTGAACTCCAAGAGTATCTATAACAAAGAATACTTCTAGATTGATACCATCATTGCTTCCTTCTACCAGATCCAACATTTCAATAAAACTTTGTTAAAAGTTGAAGCCTGATCCTGTCCTGCAGGTGCTTGTTTTATGCTTGGAATGAAGCAACAAAAGGAACATTCTTTGTCCTAGTGCATCTCACAGCAGGGGCAGCAGCAACAGTCACCAGTAGAGTTCTGTGTGGAGAGCAGCGTCTTCAGGTTTTGCTACAACAGAGACACGGGCACCCCATCTTACCAATAGGTATCACTTGAAATTCATTTTTTCTCAGAGAGTGCTCCAGCCTGCCTGGCAAGACCAGTACAGTTCTTTGTAAGTGGACATTCCCTCTCCCCTCAGGGACTATTTCACATCTTCTCTTCTTTCCTTAAACTTTTCAAAACCCTTCTTCCCTCCCTGCTCACTTTTGTATAATAACGTCTTGTACTCCACTGAGATAATGAAAGCAATCAGGGAATTGTCTTCAATTTCCCCCTAAATGAACCTACACCCTCTGCCTTCTCTTCTTCAACAACTGAAGACCAGTCCTTATCAGTCAAACACCATCCAAGGCACCTGTGTTCTGTAGACATCATCTCTAGCCCTCTCAAAGATTTCATTTTGGGAATGCCCATGAACTTATAGTTCTTTAAGGGTTATTAATATTGACAGGACTATAGGCTTTAGATCTGCCATTTGGAAAACAGCTCACCGATTTTCACTCTCCTTACCCCGAAGAAACAGCTGCTGTCGAGATCTTGTCAATGAATTTCATGTTGCCAAATTTTATAACTCTTTCTCCATCACTTCTTGCCTTACTACAACTCAAATACTCTTGACTGTTTGAAACACTTGTTTTCTTGAGTTTTGGAACATCATGCATTATTTCATGTTTTTGCAACTTTATTGATTCTCACTCAGCCATCAGTTGCCCCGTCATATTTTCCTGAATCTCACTGATGGTCTCAAATCTCTTCCCTTTCAAAGCTGATTTTATTTTTGGGAAAAGCCAAAACTAAAGTGACAGGGCACCAAATTCTGGCTGTAAGCAGGCTGAGTCACCTGGGTGATTTAATGTTTCACCAAAAAACTCTGCACGAGACATGATGCATGAGTGGGCGCATTGTCGTCATCAAGCTGGCAATCACCAGCAGCCCACAGCTGCAGCCTTCTGAATCATGTGGACAGTTTCCAAGGAGAAATGTTCAAGCTTAACACAAAATTTGATGCAGATTTGTTGCTCTACTTGCTCAGTCATTTTGAATGTGATGGCCACACAGTACACATGCTCACTCAACAGCATCCACAGCCCCTACTGACTAGTGTAGCAAAGTCTTTATTGCTCATGCATGTGCATTCCAGTTCACTCTCCTTGGCTGCCAGGTTACATCAATGTTGCATAAACCATTCTCATTATATTAACAATGGTTGGACTTTTTCTGGACAGACTTCATGTATCTTAAAAACTCTCCACCTATTAAATCTCCACCTATTTAAATCTCCCCCTATTTTGTCAACCTTGAATGTTAGATTGACATCTTCAATGGTTAGCAAAATAATAGCTTATTAGAAAATGTAGAACTCATGCTCTGTACCACACCACTAAGCCACCACCCCAAAAATTATTTTATACCTTCCTAACTTCAATAAGTCATAATGAAACCTAGATACCACTTCTGAATCCTTTTTTATTGACTTAATCTGTCAACAAGTCATACTGGTGCTACATCAAAGCAGATCTCAAGTTCCTCATATCCCTTTCTCTCCCCTTCAAACAAAGCCAGCCGACATATTCTCTCATATGAACTATAGTAATAGCCAAGAAAATTTCCCTCTCTCCAGCATTGTGCCCATATTCTTCCTCACTTATCAGCCAGAATTATTTTTTAGAAAGTAAAATAAATTATGTGGCTTACCTGCTTAAAATGCATCAATATGATCCACTCATTCTAATTGCCCTCCAATACCCTGCAAGGTCTTATATGACCAGGCCCCTGAACAAGTCTCAGACTCACCTCACACCACTTTATTCCTTTCTCATTGTTTCAGCTATAATCCCTGTGATATTGAGATTTATAGTAAGAAATATCTATTTTGTCTTAGTCCCTGGTTCTGTAACAAAGCTCCTAAATCCTTGGGATTTTATAAGTGATGATTATGACAAAGGTGACTTTTGGAAAGCCCTGAAGTCATCTAAGGATAGGGTTGGTCACTAGAGGAACCAACCATGTGATTGGAGGATTGGAACTGTCAGTCCCACAGCCCTGACCTCTGTCTGGGGTAAAGGAAAGGGCCTGGAGGTTGAATCAACTGCCATGGGCCAATGATTTAACCAAGCCTATGAAATGAAGCCTCCATAAAAACCCACACCAACAGGGCTCAGAAAGTTTGCAGACTGGTGAGTAAGTGCAGATTCTGGGAGAGTGCTATGTTTGGAGAGGGCATGGCAGCTCCTCTCTCCTCGTACCTTGCCTGCCCTGTGTATCTCTTCATCTGGCTGTTAATTTGTATCCTTTTATATCCTTTGTACTAAACTCATAATCTAGTGAGTAAACTGGTTCTGTAAGCCATTTTAGCAAATTAATCAAACCCAAGTAGAGGGTTTGGGAACCTCTGATTTATATCCACTTGGTCAGTAGCACAGATAACGAATTGGCATCTGAAGTGGGGGAAGCAGTCCTGTTGGTCTGAGCCCTTACCTGTGGAACCTGATGCTATCTCTGAGTAGACAGAGTCGGAATTGAGTTGAATTGTAGAATAGTCAGCTGGCGTCAGAGAATTGCTCAGTGGTGCAAGGAAGAAACTGGCATGTTGGAATTGCTGTCCAGGATCATATTCCCCTTCCAATGGTTACTCTAACACAATGGTCCTTTCTCTGGACTTTGTATGTATTGTTCCTTAAATCTGGAATGTTCCTCTGCCTCCAATCTTCACTTAGTAGGCCCCATCTCACTATCAAGGTCTTAACTCAAATGTCAACTCCTCAGAGAAGCCTGCCCTTACTAACAGCTCTACTGTTGTTCCTTTATGTCTACTTGCCACTCAATTTCTATAAGATCTCTCTGTTTTTATTTCCTTCACAGTAAAAATGTTGTTATGTAAATAAATATCTTGGGAGCTTGTCAAAAAAGGACAGAACGAAACAACTGAGTGAATCTATTCTTAGTCCATGTATGAGAGAACCTGGTGTCATTTCCAGAAGTAAATAAGCATGTTTTAAGGGAATCCATCATGTCGGTAATAACTCACCATCATAATATGGATATTAAAGGAAATAGACCTCATTTTATATTTACAGACAGTCAAAGCCAGGTTATGCTGGTTATATTTGTAACAATTTGGGCAGAGAGGTGTTGTTATCTCCACTTTAAAATACCAATATGAGGCCCAGAGAAATATAATAATTTGCCCAAATCCAGATAGCAAATAAGTGGTGAAGCTGGGACCCCAACCACTGTGTGTTTGATTTCAAGGTTTAAGTCCTTTCCTTGTATTCTAAAAATAATAGACTGTGGAGCATATGGTGAAGCATCTTCTTTTCTGAAAACATTTATTGTTATTCATGAGCCCAAAGGGGAATTAAAATGTGAATATAAAAGTTGGTCCCTAGGGTTAGAGGGGGAGGAAAAGAAGAAACTGTGTGTATAAAAAATGCAGCTGATGGGTGTCTTTTCAAGTACTATGATGTTTCAATAGGGCCTGTTGAATCACACATATACATAATCAGTGTAATTCCAGGAGCAAGCCTGCTTGGCTCAGCAGTTTTAATATACAGATCAATTTTGCATTACCTCCTTCTGGCTGTGAGTGCTCATAGAGGGAGGTCATAAAACATTTATTGGGCCAAGATGCAAATTGAGCGAAGAGTGAATCTTCAATCTGTGGACAGGCTCTTGAAAGAGACTTGTCAGATGAGCTTGTGATGAGCGTTTTCTCTGCCTTACACCCTGTGAAATGTTTATTTTTATTTCCTTTAAAGTATTCACCCCTTGGAGGGGCATGAAAAATCAGATGATAGTTAGATAGATAAATAGAACTATAGTATAGTAAATCATGAGGCATTTATATTTTTAAAATAAAAATTCATGTGACAAAGGGGCTACTGAAAACTAAACTTAGAATATTATGACAGAATTTTGGCAGAAATTCTTCATTTATATCTTATGAGTAAAACAACCCTTGAGGATCTAAAGGAAGTGTACAGAATGAGCATTAATTGCTACCATGAACCAGACTCCAGGCCAAGAATTTATGCTGTGGCATCAGATCCCAATAACCAGTCAGTTAATCAATAGGACAGGGAGATTTCAAGGCCCCAATTTGAATTCAGAGGTGTGAAGCAATCAGAATGATTTCCATATGTGCTGGGTTACATTTAATTACTCTCCATGTGGCATGGCCTGCTGCTGCCCATCTTAATTCACCGTAACCATTTCTCCTCACTCAGCTAATGACAAATGAACAGTAACCCACCCTAATGCAGTCGTCTTGGCACATAGAAGACAAGAAATAAGAGAAAATGAGTAACGCCAAAGGAAAGATGAAGGGAATGGCATTTAGTAAACTTAGGGGGTCTGGTTCAACCCTTGAAAACCCAGTATGCACACAGGATTTTATTCATGGGCATAATCTGAAGTTTTCCTCCATGAAGCCTCACCTGCCAGTTTCAGCTAGGAGTGACTGTGTCCTTTACTAATCTCCTGGAGGATTTCAAAACCTTGTATCATTGTTTTTCTTTTTAAGACAATACCCTGGCTAACAAGCTAAGAAAGAGGTAGGATATATTTTATTTGCTTTTGTTTGCCTTATGGCTGTCAGATGTGCTATGGAGAGCAAAAACTTATTCGGTAATGAAGGTGATACTTGTTTGTATTTGTATTTTGCATTTATCAGGTAATGACAAACAAATGACAATAATCATAGCTAGATATCTCCTGCCATGCTGGATAAGACAGAGTGTGAATTAGAGGAAGAAAAACAGTAAAGAGAAAACTGCTTGGTTTTGTTTAAGATCATCACCACCCAAGCCATAAGCTTCTTGGTGTCAAGAACAGTCAGTATTCCCAGTAATTAACACACCTAGAAAGCCATGTAGTTAATTGTCAACCAAGTGACTAATTGTCACAGTTGTTTTGAAAGAAGCAGAACTGAGTCTAAAATATAAGAGGCAACATTCTTCCATACACGTGTTGTGGTCTTGGCAAAAATATCTCCTTAAGAAACACAGAAATCAAGAAATCCAAATAAATTATTGAGTTTTGTTAATAGTAGGATTCCATTGGCTCCTTAGTTGTGACAATGTTCTACCCTAATGTAAGGCATTAACAAGAGGGAAAACTGGGAAAAGAGTAGATGAGAAATCTAAAAGTATTCTAAAATAAAAAGCTCTTGATTTAAAAAAAAAAAAAAGAATTACAGGAAACACAGAGAAATTTAATCAGGTGATTAGATAGCTCCCAAAGTTTTCCTGAGAATCGAATTTCCTATGGGAAAAGCCTGAGCCCTATTCACAAGGTCTGGCTGAGAAAGAATAGCAATGGTGGGTTGGTAAGATTTAAGGAAACTACACAACACTTTAAGGGAAAGGCATGGAGAGGTAAGGAATGAGATTCAGCAGGGTTTTGGGTATAAGCAAATTAAAATTGTACTTGAACTTAAACCAACCTATCTTCCTTCCCCCACTCCAGACTGCTTATGCATCGTTGACAGGAAGGAGTCACTCCATTGAGACAATCTTACTCAAGACAGCTGAGTAATAAAATTAAATCAACTACATTACATCCTGTAAATGAAGCATCTCTAAAAGGAGAAAGGCTCGCCCAAACAGCTTAAAAGGACAAATGAATAATGGTGATCTTAAGGATGGTGGAGAGAGTGCTGAGGAAAGGCAGTGATAAAAGTGCATGATTCATACCTCAGGTAGACAATGAAGTCAGAGTCTCAGATGTGATAGGAATTGCAGGCAACAGGTCCTGGGAGAGTGGGAATTATGGGGAATAGCACACAGGGCCTGTGCATTGTGCAAAGAACAAAAGAGCAGAGCAACAACAGAAGACAAGGGTAGTCATCAGTCTTGGCAAGGAGCTGCTTAAGTGACCTTACCTAGGACTGAACAGTTTGTGGGGCTTCGAGGGCATCTGGGTTATTTCCAGATATTTAATGAGGAATTTTGAAAGTCTTGGAACTTTTGCATTCAAGGCAGCATTAATTAGAAATTATAGAATTTAGGAATGATGCTCATGGACATGTTTTTCAACTTCCAATGAAACTGAGCTCTTTCAAGTTCTATATCTGGATAAAGGCTCACCACAGCCAAACCATGACCAATAGCACTGCCCAGCAGCCTAAAGGAGTCCTGGATTTTTACAGGCCCAGTGGGGCCCCAGTTGGTATGCAATACAAGGGTAAGTTGGCTAATTACCTTTGTTATTTCTCATTAATCACAGAAATAATTTCAGTCACGGTAACATTCTACAATAACACAAGTATTGGAGTGAGTGAGGTTAGGCTGAGCTACCTATGAATTTGACTTCAGGGACAAAGACAGTCCAGAAAGAGGCATAAGTGGTGGAATTTTCCACCCAGTGAGACTTGGAGAAAATGGATGCCCCACCCTGCCATGTAGTGAGAGGCTAAAACCTGAAGTCCAATTGACCCTTGCATAATGTGGGGATTAGGGTGCGACTCCCATGCAGTGGAAAATCCTTGTGTAATTTTGACTCTCCCAAAACTTAAATTGTCCCTCACTATCTATGCAGGATTAGTTTTAGGGCTCCAATGGTTACAAAACTCCGACGATGCTCAAGCCCTGATATAAAGTGGTATAGGTAAATCCATGCAGTAGGCCCTCTGCATCTGCAGCTTCCAAACACAGATCAAAAATAATACAGGTATTTACTGGGAAAAAAATCTGTGTATAAGTGGGCCCAAGCAGTTTAATCCACGCTGTTCAATGGTCAATTGTACTGAATCTAATTTCTCCTTTCAGAAGTCAAGACACTGTAAGTTGTTAAACTATAGAATACTTTTTAAAAGACTGCATGTTTATTCTCTTTAAAAAATTAGTTCTTCTATCCCAGGTTTATACTTAAGGCTTTTGCACAGTGTTGTGCCAAACCACAAATTAAAACCAGCCATCCAAGGAGCTTTCACCTGCCTTAAGAGCAAAGAAGGATCAATACTTAGTTTATTCCTACTGCACACCAAAAACTTTTAAATTATTCTTTGTCTATAATTAACAAGGTTGTGCCTGATAAATTGTTAATACAGAAATATATAAAATAAAGAGTAAACATCTTTATTTTGTTCTCACTCCCTAGGATTTGTCACTGTTAACAATCCAGTGGCTGTGTTCCCAGGTATTTTTCATGTGAATACCATCATAAAAAATAAACATAGTATTACAAAGATGTGATTATAGACTTCATGCTAGTTTTCAATCTGCTTTTTGACACAACTTTCTTTACATATAGAATTCTTGTAACCAAGCTTGCCGTAGATGATATTCATACCTATTTCCAGAATGAGGGCCTCAATTGGAAGGCCTCAAGAATATTATGTGTTCTGCCCAAGTGCACACAGGCAATAAATAAGATCCAAGCCCACATCTACTGTTTCTTAAAGCAAGCTTCATGAAATAGAATTGGTATATGTTTAGCTATCTTAACACTTATTGTTTAATTCAGGGATAGGCAAACCTTTTCTGTGAATGGGCAGGTAGTAAATATTTGGGCTCTGAGAACCACATATGGCCTCTCACATATTCTTTGTTGCTTGTTGCATTTACTGTTTGTTTGTTTACAATTCTTTAAAAATATATACGCTGGCTGGTGTGGCTCAGTGTACTGAGCGTGGGCCTACAAACCAAATGGTTTCTGGTTTGGTTCCCAGTCAGGGCACATGCCTGGGTAGCTGGCCGGGTCCCAGTGGGGGCTGTGTGAGAGGCAACCACACACTAATGTTTCTCTTCCTCTCTTTCTCCTTCCCTTCTCCTCTGTCTGGAAATAAATATATAAAATCTTTATATATATATACACACATACATACACACAAACACATACACACAAAGACCACTTTAACTTGGGGGTTATTAAAAAGACCGCAGGTGATACAGATTTGTTGTGAGTGACTATAGTTTGTTAATACCTGATATAGTTCCAATTGCACAATTCAACAACATAGACTTTTAAAATGCCAAAATTCGCTTCCTTGCCACTGAATGTATCTTTCCTTTTGGCGAGACAAATACATTCTTAAAACACAAACCAAGCTTTGGGAAGTCTGGGATCACTGACTCCAGCCTTGTACATGCCACTCACCAGGACACCGTCAATCAGGCAGTAAGTCACAGGGCTTCACACGCCTATCCAGGTCAAACTGAAGTGGATATTCAGTTTTCCTGAAACAAACACCCTGGAAAAACAAAAATACAAAAGTATAAATCTCTCACATAGAAGTAACAGTTGAAGCCTATTCAGTGTTTGTGTTTTCTTAGTTGCCAAGAATTTGCCATCACCAGAACTGAATTCTTTATTTTGAGACACTAATGAGCAGGCCATGAGAAGACTGGCTGCCATTTTTATTAAAATAAAGTCTTATTGCTTCATGTTGTCAAGACACAACTCCTCCATGCCTCATCCTTCTCTCAGTATAAGAAGAAAAATAATTTGGTATGACATTTATTTCTGTGCAGAAGTAGCAGGGTATATTTAAAAAAATAGGATCTTTGAAGACAGACAAATTTGAATATCAGTGTATTTATATGGGCAAGTTACTTAAACTCTCTGAGCCTGATTTACTTTATCCCTAAGAGGTTGTTAAAAGGAAGAATTGTAGTTGCATATATACTTAATATTAATAAAACAAAATAATATTTCTAATTATTATAAGGGCATAATTAAAACTGTAGATAATGTAGCAAAATCATCCTAGAATAATAATTCTTAGCTGCCCTATGAAACAAAAAATCCTGTTTTTCGGTTTTTGACTTTGTTTACATCAAAAAAAAAAAAAAAACCCATCAGAAAGGGGGCAGGTCTCAGAAAATCTGGGATTGTTCTTTACAATCTGTTATTATGATAAACATTTTTCCTCACCTAAAAACAACTGAAAGTATAAGGTATTTTACTAATCTTGTTTTATTTGTTAACAAACATAAATAGGAAAGTAATACAACTCCTTTTAACTATATGTAACATATTTTTTCTCCATCAACCTGAGCAAGAACAAACAATGCGAACACAATGTCTGTTCTCTAGTTCATAATGGATTCAGCAAATGAAGAATACATCCTAAAAGATTAATAAGAAGCAAACATCCAGAACAGTGAAAAGATAAAGAACAGAGTGGCTGTTTTGCTTAACTGCCTGTCAGTAAAATTCATGCCTGCTTTGGTCTTTCCCCAGGCTCATGCTGCTAAGCTTGACCTCTGTCTCAAATTTCTGTCAATAGCCTAAAAGCTATATTCAGACATTCAAATGTGCACTACTCTAGCTCCTTCAGACAAACTGACACAATTTCATTTTAATTCAGGAGGCTTCTAAAATAATTTACACTAGAGCTGTCCAGGGCTCAGTGGCAAATGACATAGACTGATTTCTTACATATTTTCATTCATCTATCCTTAAATTGTGGGGCAAAGTGGTGTGAGGGAGTCTAAAACCAAAAATTCTTAAAATCATAAGAAAAGCACCTAAAGAATTCCAATTTCTTAAAAACAGATAAATTGTTCAAAAGGTAGGGTGTTTTTTCATTGAATTGATTGGGGTGACATTGGTTAATAAAATAAGGATTCAGATGTAAGATTTCACAATACATAATGTGTATATTGTATTGTGTGTTCACCACCCTAAGTCAAGTCTCCTTCCATCACCATTTATTCCGCTATTACCCTCTTCTACCTCCCCACTCACTTTGCTCTGGCAATCACCATACTGTCGTCTGTGTCCTTGAGTCTTTTTTTAATTATTTAATTTATTGGGGTGATACTACATTGCATATTTTACTGTGTGTTCAAAAGGTAAGATTTTTTAACCAATATCTTTCAATTGTATCAGATTCATTAACACTCTCCAGTTGTTGATGTTTTTTTCCAAAAGAAACAAATGGATGATATTTAATTAGAGGTGATATTTCAGAAACTCTTGAGTCTCACAATCCAGAGTTCTCTTCCTTTTAATCCCCTTTCTCAGGTTTCTCAAGAGAACCTTATCAAATAATAGTTATTTTCCTGACACATACACACACCCCTTTCAAAGGCTCCCCCAGTACCTATCAATTCTTAGCAAGAAACCCCTGAAGCCATGATCTGGGCACAATCTATTTTTTTGCACTCCATCCTACCTCTCTCTGTACTCACCATTGTGTTTGCCATTCCCCAGGAATACTGTACACATTCTTGCTACTGTTTCTGTACTCAGTGTTCCCTTGGCTAAGCTGCAAAAACAAAATTAGTGGCATTTCAAGGAACAATAGTGTTTGGCAGGTATTCTCTTCTTGAGGCATTCAACTTTCATAATTTTTGCACATGCATTGAGTATACGTTCAAGTAAATGTGATCTGCCCTAAAAAAACATTAGCCCACCCTTCTTTCCAACTATCAGCACCAACTTGGGGTATAAAAGAAATTTTGAAATAATACATTGAATATCTAACAAAGAAATTTCTTTTTCTCTATCCCTACAGCAGCCACCTACCACATCAAATAAAGTGATACTAAAAGTCAAGGGCATCCTGTGTTTTCTTATAGGTTTCTTAAAGTCTCAAGTCTAACATTTAAGTCTTTAGTTCATTTTGAATTTGTTTTGTATGTGGTACAATAAGGTGGTCTAGTTTCATTTTTCTGCATTTATCTGTCCAATTTTCCCAATGCCATTTATTGAATAAACTATCTTTGGCTCATTTTATGTGAGTGCTTCCTCTGTCAAATATTAATTTACTGTGAAGGTGTAGGCTTACTTCTGTGCTCTCTATTCTGTTCCACTGACCTATGTGTCTGTGTTTATGCCTGTACCATGATGGTTTGATTACCATGGCCTGGCCTTACATTGTAGTTTGATATTAATAGGGTGATTCCTCCAACATTGTTCTTTCTTAAGAATGCTGTTGCCATTCAGGGCCTTTTGTTGTTTCTTACAAATTTTTGAAGGCCGGGGTGTGGAGCTGAGGGTGGGGATAGCAGTAGGTAGCAGAGGGAGTGGTGACAGGAAAATGGAGACTATACTTGAACAATAATAAAATTTTTTTAAAATATTTGTTCTAGTTCTGTGAAATACATCCTTAGTATCTTGACAAGAATTGCATTGAATTCATAAATCGCTTTGGGTAGTATGAACATTTTAATAATGTTAATTTGTCCTATCCATGAACATGGTATGTGCTTCCACTTATTTGTACCTTCTTCAATTTCTTTCTTCAGTGTCTTAAGAGTTTCAGACTATATATCTTTTATATCCTTGGTTAGATTTATTCTTAGGTATTTTATTCTTTTTGAAGCAATTGTGAATGTGATTGTTTTCTTAATTTTCCTCTCTAATAATTCCTTATTGGCATATAAAAATGCAACTGATTTCTGGATATTAATTTTCTATCCTGCTACTTTACTGAATTCATTTAGCAGTTTTATTAGTTTCTTGGTGGAATCTTTAGGGCTCTCTGTACATTATTATGTCATCTGCAAATAAAGACAGTTTTACTTCTTCCTTTACAATTTGGATATTTTTTATTTCTTCTTGTCTGATTGCTGTGGCCAGGACTTCCAGTACTATGTTGAATGAGAGAAGTGAAAGTGGACATCCCTGTCTTATTCCTGATCTTAATGAAAATGCTTATAGTTTTTCCCATGGAGCATATGCTGGCAGTGTGTAAAAATCTTGGACATTGATCATAGCAATATTTTATCTGATATATCTCCTCAGACAAGGAATACAAAAGAAAAAATTAATAAGTGGAACTACATTAACCTAAAATGTTTTTGCACAGTAAAGGAAACCATCAGCAAAATAAAATGACCACCCACTGAATGAAAGAACATATTCTCCAGTACCTCTGAAAAGAAGTTAATATCCCAAATTTACAGAGAATTTAAAAATCGTAACACCAAAAAAACAAAAATTCCAATTAAAAATGAGCAAAGACCTGAATAGATACTTCTCCAAAGAAGACATACAGATGACCAATAGTCACTAGTTCAACATCACTAGTCATCTGCAAATTATAACTGGTCAGAATGGCTATCATCAATAAATCAACAAACAACAAGTGCTAGGGAGCATGTGGAGAAACGGGAACTATTACACTGTTGATGGGGATACTGACTGGTGCAGCTACTGTGGAAAGCAATATGGAGATACCTCAAAAAATTTAAAAAATGAAACTACCTTATGGGCCAGCAATTCCACTTCTGGGAATTTATCCAAAGAGCCTGAAACACTATTTCGGAAGGACATAAGCACCTCTATGTTCATTGCAGCATTATTTACAATCACCAAGCAATGGAAGCAGCCAAAGTGTAAAACAGCTATGGGACATTAACATAATGGAATACCACTTGTCCATAAAAAAAAGAAGAAAATTTTACCCTTTGCCACAGAATGGATGGACCTGGAGAACATAATGTTAAGTGAAATAAGCCAATCAGAAAAGGACAAATACCATATGATTTCACTCATATGTGGAATCTAATGAACAAATTGAACTAACAAGCAAAATAGATACTCTTAGATTTAGAGCAGGCTGACAGCTCTGGGTTGGGGGGAATGGTTATAGGGTGGAGGAATTGAGCAAAAAGGAAAAAGGGTTCATGGACATGGATGACAGTGTGGTGATTTCAGGGGGGAAGGAGGTATAAGGTGGATAAATGGTGATGGAAAATAAAATAAAAATAAGTTTTTAAAAAAGGATATCTTATAGATATAATATGTAGGCTTGTGGGGAACCTCCTACACACTAGAATTTTGTTAATGTGATGATTAGAAATTTTGTGCTACATTCAGAACAAAAAGTTTGGATTCCAGTTGTGACTGAAAATAATTTGCCTTGCTGATTATTCAGGATTATGGCAGAAATCATGTGTGACCTTAGGTAAAATTTTAACATTGAGGTTTTGTTTAATAAATCTCATCCAATATCTTATCTTTCTATGACATGCTCTCAAAAAGGCTGCATATTTATTTTTCAAAAATGTTCACAGTCTGTAGTTTGTATTTTGTTATTTTATTAATATCTGTTCCCCTCAACAGAACTGTAGTCTCCATGGGGATAGCAACCATGTATGTTTTGCTCACCATTGTATGCCTAGCACTTGACACAGTGTCTGGCACCGAATTAGCATTCATTCAATAAGTATGTGTTGAAAAAGTGAACAGCATATATATACACTGAGAATCTGCTTAAATGATAACTTATCTATTTGTATCCAGAGAATTAGCCTAAGAAAATAAAATGGAAGGGGATATCAGGCTTACAAGGGCAAAATTCATAGTATCAATGCTTCATTTAGAAGTCAATTTTACAAATAAAACAGGCATGTATTTACATTTATATCTGTATCTTCTTCCATTTTAAGGAGCTTCAAGTCAGGTTTAAAGTTTTAAATATTCTCAAAGAACTTACTAAAACATATTAGAGTACATGAAACATTACTCCTCAAATTGAGAGCAAGATAAATACAACAATGCACTTTAGGTTTAAGAACTTTGATTTCCTTCTATTAAAACACTTCAATTTCTCTTTGGAATTAGGCATCATTCACATTAAAATTGATACATACATTTGTAGACATTTGGTCGGGGTAGAGAGACTATTTTCTTACAACCAAATTAGAAGTCCTCCTAAAACAGACACTTCCTTCACTTGGAAAATTAAAGACTTGTGGTAGAAAATGTATCCTGCAGGTTAGGGTGACAAGAGAACTTAAAAAAAAAAAAAAGGAACAGTACTCTGCATAAGATAAACAAGGAATTTGTTATTGTCAAAGAGGAAAAAAGAAAATGAGAGAATAAGAACGAGAGCCAGGGTAAAGAAGATGGAAAAAAGTTGGGACTAGAAACCAAGTAGGACCAATGAAACTCTCCTGTTGTGGCACAAAGGATTATTTTAAGAACAACTGTGACTTATTTCCTTCTTTGTCATCTAAAGAAGACAAAACTTGAAACATCAGTATCACAGACAGAAAGTAAGCTCATGGAGGTGAGACTCAAACTTGCCTCCACTTTTTCTCTGGAGCATTTACAAACACGCAGCACAGGGAAGGGAGCAGGAAGCAGTTCCTAGAGCAGGAGGCAGTTCCATCAGGTTAAGGAGGCAGAAGTTAGAATTTGGAGATGCACACATTTCCCTGGTCAACATCACAGAAAGGAAGGAACTGCACAGGAGTTAGAAACTCTGTGTACAATTTGCCTATGAGACATTGGCTAACAACCAAGCTCCATGTGCAAGACACCAAGAAGAAAAGTGGAAAGTAAGGCTCAGTGGCTAAGACACTGAGCAGAAACCTCTGAAGTGTTTTGTTGCTGGAGTAACAAGGCTGGGGTCAGGGCCTGCCAAGGCAAGAGTTTCTGGTAAACAACCCAAGATTTCAGATAAGCCCCTAAAGGCTACCCTGTTAAAAAAAGGACAAACTACCCTAAGAAAGGCTGAAACCAGGACCTGACTATAGCAAGATGATTGGTCCTTCCTTTCTTTGCATGTGAGAGAGAAACTGAGTCTTTTCTGGAGAAAGTTAACATCACCTAATCTAAATGCTGCCACACAATGTCCAGCACACATGCCAAAAGACATGCCAGGATTGAAAACCACATGATCAAAAACCAAAAGAAGATCATAAAATAGAAACAGCGTCATGAGTAAAACAAATGTCAGAGACTTTAGAAAGGGATTTAAAGTAACAGGCTGACAGTCATCAGAGGGCAGAGGGGAGGGAATTTCAGGGGGAAAGGGGAAGGGATTAGAGCAACAAGTATAAAGGACACATGGACAAAAACTAGGGGGGTGGAAATGGGAGGGTGGTGGGGAAGGCTGGGGCGGTGGGCTGGGAGGGGAGTAGAAGACAGAAAACTGTACAAGAACAACAATTAAAATAAAGAAAAAATAAAAAAATAATAAAGTAACTATGATTACACTTGAAACTTACATAATTTTATTAACAATATAATCCCAATAAATTCAATAAAATAAATAAAAATAAAATTCTTTGATGCATTTAAAAAGCAATTATGATTAAAATGTTAAGAAAATAGAAGTAAAACTGTAAAATTTCACCAGAGAATGAGAATCAATTAAAAAAATCAAACAGAAGTTCTACAACTAAAATAATGACAACTGAGTTTGAGAATTTGATAGATGAAATGATTTAGCTTCAGGTGGTTGGCACACAATTCAATGCAATGATCACTTATTATAGAAATGTGTACCCCAATAAATTTAATTTAAAAACTAGATGAATTTAATTAGGAAATCTAAATAAAGTATGGACTTTAGTTAATACTCTATCAATATTGGTTTAGGAATTTTAACCAGTATACCATATTGTTATAAGAAGTTAATAACAGGGGAAACTGGATGCAGATGATATGGAAACAATCTGTGTTAATTTTGCAGTTTTTTTCTGTTAGTCGAAAAACTGTTCTAAAAATTTTAAATAAAAAGCAGCTACAGAGGGAAATAAAATGGAATAAAATATAAAATTCTCCTCAAAAGAAAACCAACAATACAGGCCACAGCTAACTTTTCACCAAAATTAATGAGTGGAAAAAAAACCTTGAAAACAACTTGAAACCACTATTTTTATAACCTGTCAGTAAAATTCAATACCTAGTAAATTTTATCCATCATAAATGAGGGCAAAATAAAGAAATTTTTACACAAATAAATCACCTATCATATATTGCCAGGATACATAAATTGAAATAAAAAACTAAAGAAAGTTTTTTAGGAAGAAGAAAAATTATCCTAGAGAAATCCTATTAAAGCACCAAGGAAAGAATGATGTCAAAAAGATAAAGAGTAGTGAAGAAATATTTTAGGAAAAAATAACTTTGGAAGCAATACACTCCCAGATATTAAGATATCTTATGTACTTACAGTAATTAAAATACTGTGGTACTGGCACCAATCTGAAAGAAAGAGATCCACTGTCACAGAAAAGAGATTCCAGAATCACACTTATACTGTCACTTGCTTCTCCAGCAATATGCCGGTGCAATGTTGTGGGGAAAGAATGTTCTTTACAATTACTGATGCAAGAGCTAGAATAAGGAGAATAATGAAACAATAAATCATCTAGAAGAAAATAAAAAAGAACATGAGCTCTGTCCATAAAAAGTTCAGACATTGTTAATATAATGAGAATGGTTTGCATGATATTGATGTAACCTGGCATCCAAGGAGAGTGGAGTAGAATGTGCATGCTTGAACAATGGCAACTTCACTGCACTGGTCAGTGGGGACAGTAGATGCTGTTAACAGAGCGTGTGTGCTGTGTGGCCATCTCAATCACCCACTTGTGCATCACATCTTGTGCAGGGTTTCTGGCAAAACATCAAATCACCCAGGTGACTCAGACCCCCTACAACTGAAGATCTGGCACCTTGCAACTTCCGGCTTTTCCCAAAACTAAAATCAGCTTTGAAAAGGAATAGATTTCAGATCTTGGAGGAGATTCAGGAAAAAATATGATGGGGCAGCTGATGACAATTGGGAGAACTGTGTGAGGCCCCAAGGTACCTACTTTGAAGAGGACTAAGGCGCCATTGTCCTATGTACAATGTTGCTTGTATCTTCTATCTTCTTAAAAAAATGTCTTTATTTTTCATGTTACATGGATGGATACTTTTTGGACAGACCTTGTATATTCATATCCTTTAGCTAAACAAAGATTTCTCAAGAAGAAAAAAGTATTGTACTAACAATAGAGAAAAATGTTGACAAATTGGATTTCATTGAAAATAAAGCAAAACATTTTATCAAAGACACCATTACAAGAATGAAAGTGCAAGCCTGACATAGAATAAAAATTTGTGCAATACAAATGCCAATAACAGACTAGTATTAAAGATACATATTGAGAGTTCCTGCAAATCAATAAGAAAAAAAAGCTTGTAGAAATGAAACAAAAAATAAGAACAGGTACTTCATCAACATGGATATAAACATGGCCAACAAGCACATGAAAAGTCACTCTGTATCATTATTCATCAGGAAACTCTAAATGAAAACCACCCTGAGATATCACTACATCCATCAGATTAGCTAAATTTAAAAAAATTATATGGCCTCACCAAAGGTTGACAATAATGTAGAAAATAGATTTTGTCATGGCACTGAGAGTGTGACTTGACACAAACCCTCTGGAAAACTGTCAGCATCTATTAAAGTGAACATGCATGTTATGTTCAATTATATCTAAGTAATTATAATCCAGTACTTACACCCTAAGTATTCAGCCAGCAGAAATCAGTTCATGTGTGAACCAAGAATGTCCATTGTAGCTTTATTTGTTTTTTATTTTATTTTTCCATTTTTTCATTGCCATTTGCCCCCCCTTATACCCGCTTCCCCCCTCCACAATCACCACACTGTTATCCATGACAGATCTATTTATAATAGCTGCAACTAGAACCAACCCCTCCAATAGTACCTAAGCAAGAAGACTCTTATCTAATAATGCCTCAACCCCATGCTTAAGAGGGCCTTCCTTAATATTTTCTGTCTCTCTCCAGTGGGTAAAACCAGCCAAAACTGGCATTGTCATCCATATGGGGTACCTGAGCCCAGGCACCTATTTTGGTCCCTGTTTGCCACCTTATCGATGCTTTCTAATCCTCTGCCTCACTCATGACATTGACCTTATCCCTCAGGGAGGTCTAGGGACCCTTGACTGGCAATGTTTTTTAATTTATAGTATCACATGAAATTGAGTCACCAGAAATATGCCAATACACTGATTTGGGGTGATATATGATAGACGGCAATATCCTCTACCAACCGACCCTTGAACTTGAGCTACTTATGCAGGTCCATGAATCAGCTCTTACCTTAGTGCCACCTCTAGTCTATTGCACCAGGGAATGGTGTGGCTAGCAGCACACATCTCTTCATAGGCATCCAAGGCAATCCCCTAGCCTCTCTATGGATGCACATCACCTATCAGCCAGTCCTCCAGGGTAGGCCATGCCTATGTCCTCCACAGGCTATCCAGATTATTTATCCTATAAAACTTCCCATGGTAAATTTAACATGGTTGAAAATGATGTAATGTTAATTATTTCTTTAAAATTATGGATACAACTTGCATTTGCCATCATAATTAATGAAGTAAAGTAACAATCTTTAAGAGAGTCATTGGACACCCATGTTCACAGGTGACAAAATGGCTAATGTGATATCATGAGTAATGTGAGGTTATCAGCATTTAATAAAAGATGTTAGGGAAAGGCAAAAGCAAGAAGATTTATATTGCTTCAATAGCAGCAGGTTCTGAAGAGCCATGGTATTGTGGATAATAATAACAATGTTGTTATCTTTTCCTTGTGGTGAGAGCAAAATAATTAGCCAAGAATAGGACATTTTAAAACAAAGAACATGGAGACATGGTCCTGTACCTAAACAAAAAGATACCTGGGTTTTAGGAAGATCTTTGTGTCTCCTGATGGGACAATAAACAAATGTACTAGTACCTTTTCTTTATTTATTCTAAACTTTTATTGATAAATCACCATAATCATATGGGCCTATAAATGTTATAATTCATTTATAATCAAATCATTTACATAGCAGGGACCTGTCAAAAAAAAGCAACTTTTTTACAGGACTTTGCATACTTCAAACGTGGCTCTACAAATCAAAAATCTTTCAAAAGCAAAATTAAAAAATAAAGTGTAATACAATACACAAGGAATACTAAACACCAGTGAGAATGAATGCACTAAATCTAAATACAATAACATGGTTGAATCTCATGGATCTAACAAGAAACACATTAAATAATACAGACAGTATGAAACATGTATAAATTTCCAAAGTAGGCAAAACTAATATATAATGATGGAACTGTTAGGGTAGAAGTCACCCCTAGATAGGGATATATGTTTGGCAGAATAGTTAAAACTAGAAGAGGTTTTGAAACTGAACAAATTATTTCCAGCAAACTTAAAGTTGAAGGTACTGATATTCTTTCTTCTGATCATTTTCTCTACCCTGAAGAATATGTAAGGCCATTTCATTGTCATATAAAAATATTCTAGGCCATCCCTTTATTTTATTTTTGTCCTACAGAAGACATATAAAAGTAACTTGCAAAAATGTTTTTTCAATGTTTTCAAGCTATGTAGGACAAGTACCAATCGGTCCTTCTAGAGATAGTAGAGATCAACTTTCAGTAATCTCTTATGATACATTATGTTAAGATTACATATTCAAATCTCTAAATGAATTGATTCTCCAGTGATGCCCTCTGATTTGATTGTTTCCCTTGTTAAAAGTACTTTGATTTCTGCCTTTCTACAGTCTCCTATATATTCTCTCTTCATGACAAATATATTGCACAGTAAAAAAATTGGGAGGCTGGAGCAAAAAATGGGTAAGGAAAGGATGAAACACTAACACCAGAAGTGTTGCAGTGGTTTAGTCACTTCTTTGGCTCATTCTTTTTTACCTCAGGCTAATTACGATATACAAACATATCTACTAGCATAACATTATAGATAATTTAATCATGTATTTTTATTGTTGTTCAAATACAGTTGTCTCCATTTTCACTCCACCACTCCCCGCCACCCCAGCCATCCCCATCTCACCCTCTATCCTACCTGCCTTTGGCTTTGTCCATGTGTCCTTTATACGTGTTCCTGCGAACCCTTCCCCATTTCCCCGCATTATCCCCTCCTACCTCCCCTCTGATTACTGTTAGTTTATTCTTCATTTCAATGTCTATGGTTATATTTTGCTTCCCTGTTTGTTTTATTGAGTAGGTTCCACTTATAGTATTTATCATGTAGTATTTGTCTTTCGTAGCCTGGTTTATTTCACTTAGCATGATATTCTCCAGATCCATCCATGCTCTCATAAAGGGTTGGAGTTTCTTTCTTTCTGCAGTTGTAGTATTCCATCCTGTAAATGTACCATAGTTTTTTGATATACTCATTTACTGATATTTATTTTTACTTAATAATTTTAGAAACAAAAACATGTTAAATCTATTGTAGTGTTCATAGCTGCTAAAGTTAAGCCTATGGGGCTTCTGCAGAAACAACCTCATTTTCTATTATTTACCAGTAAAGATGAAGTTGTCTTTCTAGGGGCTAAAATAGTTTCTTTATGGCCTCAGACTCTGCAAATCTTTGACAAAGTTAAAGCAAAACAAAGGCCTAAGTACAGATACCTTGCTTGAAAAGCAATTGAGGACATTAGAAAGGCACAGATTTTAAAAAACAAATACTTTCCAGTTGTTCAGATTAGGCTGGGGATAGTTTTAAGAATTTACAGGGAAACAATGTTTTAGAAAGAGCTGAACAGACATTGCTGTAAGGAGGACATACAGAGGGCCCACAGACACATGAAAAAATGCTCAACATCACTAGCCAACAGAGAGATGCAAATTAAAACCACAATGAGATGCCACTTCACACCAGTCAGAATAGCCATCATTAACAAATCAACAAATAACAAATGCTGGTAAGGTTTTGGAGAAAAGGGAACCCTACTACACTGTTGGTGGAAATACAGACTGGTACAGCCACTGTGGAAAATAGTAGGGAATTTCCTCGAAAAACTAAAAATGTAATTGCCTTTGATCCAGTGATCCCACTGCTGGAATTATATGGTAAGAATCCTGAAATATCAACTCAAAAGAATCTATGCAGCCCAACATTCCTAGCAGTGCTATTTATAATTGCCAAATGCTGGAAACAGCCTAAGTGCCTATCAGTAAATGAGTGGATCAAAAAATGGTGGTTCATTTACACAATGGAATACTGTGCAGCGGAAAGAAGAAACTCCTACCCTTCACAACTACATGTATGGAACTGGAGAGCATTATGCTAAGTGAAATTAGCCAGACAGTGAAAGACAAATACCATATGATCTCAATTGTAAGGGGAACCTAATCAACAAAACAAACTAGTGAGCAAAAACAGAACCAGAGTCATGGAAATAAAGCACAAACTGACAGTGATCAGAGGGCCAGGGGGAGGGGTATAACAGGGGAATAAAGGGGGAGGGGCAAGTCAAGGAACATGAATAGAGGACTCATGGGCATGGACAATGGGGTGGGAATTGACTGTGGAAGCGGGTGGGGGAGCTGCGCAGGAAAGAGCAATGGGGAAAAAGGGACAACTGTAACTGAACAATAATAATAAAAATAAAATAAATAAACAAAAATAAAAAGGAAAGTACACAGCAAGTACAACTTTAAAAAAATGCAATTATAAGTTCCTAGAGCCTATCTGTAGTGTAGCTGAAGTTTCCAAACTTGTGCTCCACTTCTTTGATGTTTATGAACATACTAAATATATAACAGAGTCAAAAGATGCCTCAAAGACTTGCATTGCTTCAGAAGCACTGCAAAGAATCCATGCAGCAGGCTTGAGCCAGCTGCAGCCCTCTAGACCAGGCTTAAATACTTCTGTTGGAAAGGCAATTTCAGCTGGCTACTGTTGAATTGTCGATATCCCTCAGCCCAAATCCATCAGATTTGCCCCACTGCTACTTTAAAGAAAATATTTCCTCCTTATCCATATGATTTTTTGTTTCAGTATACAACAGATACAAAAAGTCAAATGTGGGACTATTACTGTGTTCAAAATGAATACAACCTGTTGGGGCTGCACGCCCTGCTGCCTAAAAGAAGTACCTGAAATGGCCTCATATGGTCCTTTCCATGCTTTTACTATAAAGTGGATCCAAACCTCAAGACTGTAACCTGCAAACTTGAGATCACACTCACACCACTCAAACTCTCTGGAATTCAGTCTACCCAATGTGAAAAGAAAGGAATTATAATTAACTCAACAGAAATTGAAACTTCATAGGGATACTGCATGTAAAAATTCTAGCACATTATCAACCATATAGTAGGGGCTAGAATTATCAAAGCATGATTTAAATGATTATAAGTCCATATATATTTGCATGTACATTTAATTAAATCTCTTGATCAGATTTTTAATTAGTTCGAAGTTATAGTTTTACATTTATCTCTATCGGTGGCAGTTTGATTATCTTTTCCAGTAATCTAGACCACTCTTTTCTACTAATTTTCCTTCCAATTAACTTCAGTTTGAGCACTGAACATGCCATTAATATCACTATCATTAGATAGATCTGTAATAATAAGGAAAAGAAACTCAGTCTAGTCAAGCTTGCCACTAAAACTTAATTAGAAGGTATATTGAAGATGCCTCAAACTGGTGAATTATATATGTTTTAAATATTTTTCATGAAATGACTGGTTTCAGAAAATGGTGGGAATGCATATCAGGATTCAACAAACTTCTTCTGTGAAGAGTTACATAAGAAATATTAAGGCTTTTGTGGGTCCTACTGCCTCTTTCACAACTACTCGCCTCTGCCATTGCAGCAAGAATACAGCCATAGGCAATAAGTTAACAAATACGTGTGTTTTTTTCTCAATAAAACTTTATTCACAAAAGTAAGCATTGGACTGCATTTATCTCATAGACCATGCTTTGCCAACCCCTATCCAACCCTCCAACAAATGATAGAGAAAATATTAGGTTTTCCTCACCTCCCTCCAAAATTCCTGCTAAACGCATCAAAAGGGAGTGTGTAATCAATCACCAGGTGTAGAACAGAGAACATTAGTTCTGAGCACTGCTTCTTACCAGGAGATTTTACAGATTAACTAAAGGTACCTAAAAGGAGAAGCTTTGCTTTTAGTAGACTCACTCAGAACAGGGTGGCGCACAGTATCCACCAAGACAGGAGACTTGGTTGAGTCACCACAGCTCTGGGTTCAGGCCTAGAGGCTCTACCCTGACAGTGAGAGCTGGGACTATATTCCAGTGTGTTAGTTAAATGTCCCCCAAAACTCAAGCTTTGGCCCCAGAAAAGAGCCTAAGGGAGCAACAATACTACCTCTATACTTGTTATTTTACACGTGCTCTCCAGATCTCCTTTCTACCCTTCTCTTCTCTGCTCTTTGCTGCAGTGTTATTAACCCCTAATCAAGGGATCTGGCTGCTGGTTGGTTGTGGAGAAAGGGAAGCATGGGCAGGAGGTTAGAGAGGGGGAGGACAGAGAAGTTAGGGCATCGCTTCCCAATCCTGCTTTGGTGCATCTATTTACAAGTAACACTCCACAATTGGTCCTCCACTGCTACCTCCCCTTATTCCTTTAAGTGCCCACTGGTGAGTCACAGCCCTTGTTCTTTTCCTATCCCACAGCACTCTCTAAATAGTCCCTCAATACTTTCCAGTGCATTCTGTTGCTGACATGGCTTTGACCATTTTTATCTTCTCTAGAAAACAAACAATATTCCAGGCCTCAAATTATTTTTAAAAGTAGTTTTTGAAAGCAGTATTCAACAAAGAGAGGTAATGAGACACTTAAGACAAAATGAGCAAAACAAGGAAGTAAAATAGAAAACAGAAAGACACATTGGGAATCCAGATTTTAGAATAATCGGGTATAGACAATAAAACAATCATTCTTCTTACATTCATGGAGACTCAAATTCAGAAACGCAGAAAGGCATGATGAGCAAAAAAATGGTTACATATGTGTAGATTTAAATAAACATCAATTACAGAAAATAAAATTAACAATAGCTTGTGGGGTTTCCAATCTGGCAAATGAAATAGACTTCCAGAAAGTCCAGGAAGCTCAGGCAGTCCCAAAGAAGATGGACTCAAGGAAGCATACACCAAGACGTATCATAATTAAGTTACCCAAGATTAAAGATAAGGAGAGAATCTTAAAAGCAGCAAGAGAAAAGGAGACAGTTACCTACAAAGGAGTTCCCATAAGATTGTCAGCTGATTTCTCTAAAGAAACCTTGCAGGCAAGAAGGGGCTAGAAAGAAATATTCCAAGTCAGGAAAGGCAAGGACCTACATCCAAGATTACTCTATCCAGCAAAGCTTTCATTTAGAATGGAAAGACAGATAAAGTGCTTCTCAGATAAGGTCAAGTTCAAGGAGTTCATCAACACCAAGCCCTTATTATATGAAATGTTAAAGGGAGTTATCTAAGAAATAGAAGAAGATAAAAAACTATGAACAGTAAAATGATAATAAACTCACAACTATCAACAAGTGAACCTAAAAAACAAAACAGCAAATAAGCAAACAACTAGAACAGGAAAGGAATGACAAAAATAAAGATCACATGGAGGTTTATCAGCATGGCAGGAGAGTGGGGAGAATGGAGAGAAAAGGTACAGGGAACAAGAAGCATAAATGGTAGTTACAAAATAGACAGGGGAAGGTTAATAATAGTATAGGAAATGGAGAAGCCAAAGAACTTATATGTACGACCCATGGACATGAACTAAGGGGGGAGGGGAATACTGGTGGAGGGGGGTGCAGGACTGAGGTGAATAAAGGGGAGGGAAAAAAACCGAACAACTATAACAGAATAACCAAAATAATATAGTTAATTATACAGAGAGAAATAGAATTAAAACATAGAATAACAGTATATAAATTGGGAGGGGATAATTGAAAAAAGTTTTCTAAAATCTTTGTACTTTCCAAAAGAACAATTCAGATAAAGACAGTCAGTAGTATTTGATAAATTGTAGGTGCATTTTTTTTATATATTTAGGGTACACCCATTAATAGATACATTTAAAAAATTATAATTTCCAGCCCTGGCTGATGTGGCTCAGTGGTTTGAGTGTTGGCCTGGGAACCAAAAAGTCACTGGTTCGATTCCCAGTCAGGGCACATGCCTGGGTTGTGGGCCAGGTCCCCAGTAGGAGGCACATGAGAGGCAACCACACATTGATGTTTCTCTCCCTCTCTTTCTCCCTCCCTTCCACTCTCTCTAAAAATAAATTTTAAAAAATCTTTTTAAAAATTTATAATTTCTAAACTCTTAAGTATTTATGATTGTGTCCATTTATTGTGGATATGTATGCATTTATGTTTATATGTGTGTATATATGTATCTGCATGTATAACAAAGAAAAAAGGAAATATAGAATAGGCAGAGCAATTATTAATCACATAAAAGTATAATAAACTTGAACCCAAATATTCTAGTAATTGCATTAGCTGTAAATTAACTACATGGCAAAGTTAAAAAGCAATGATTGTTATATTGATTTTAAAAATAATAACTATGACCTGGCTGGTGTAGCCCAGTGGATTGAGCGTGGGCCTGCAAACCAAAGCATTACCAGTTCAATTCCCAGTCAGGGTACATGCCTGGGTTTCGAGCCAGGTCTCCAGTAGGGGCAAACGAGAGGCAACCACACATTGATGTTTCATTCCCTCTCTTTCTCCTTCCTTTCCCCTCTCTCTAAAAATAAATAAATAAAATATTTTTTAAAAATAAATAAAAAATAGTAACTAGCTATAGGCCCCTTGAAATTGGAGTTTACAGAAAGCTTGGAAGTAAAATTATTTTAAAACAATAAATCAACCCCCCAAAGCTATAATAAATGTAGGGATATTAAGCAAAACAAATTTTAAGACAAATAGAATTATTAGAGAGATGATCTACATGAGGGGAAAATGTTAAATTTACCAGATATATATATTAACAAATACCAGTACCTACCAAGAATGTTTGCTTACCAAGGCATTCCACGCCTAAGAATGCTTTCCATAGCAGTGGTTCCTCAAGTGTGTGTACTGGAGATCCACAGCATCAGCATAGCCTGAGAACATGTGAGGATGCAATTCCCCATCAAGACCTTCTGATACAGAAACTCTAGGGTTGGGTCCATATGGGTTTTAACAAGTCCGTCAGATGATTCTTAAGCATGCTAATAAATTTCAAGAAGCATGGTTCCATAGAAAAGAGGTATGTGCATCTGGACACTTGCACAATTATATTTATAACAGTTCAATAGCAAAAATGAAAATAATCAAAACCAACACTATGTCTAACAAGAGTAGAATAAGATATAATTTATTGGTTTTCAATAAATAGAATAGTACAAATAAATTAAAATGCATAAACTGCAACCACATACAAAATACAGATGAATCTTAAAGATAAAATAAATGATTTTAGAAATTTGGGGTATTCATATGAACAAAAGTGATTGGGAAAAATAAAATCAGCACAAAAAAATACAAGGTGTATGATCTTAAATACATAAAATTCAAAAATAGGAAAAACTAGTCTTAATTGGCTAAGAGTCTTAATTGGCAGGAAAATTCCTGACGTAGACCCTATAATCATCACCTCCTGATGTTTATGCTCCTGCATGACCCCCTCCTCTGCAATGGAGGAAGGACTTGTGACTCCCTTTTAACCAATAGGATACAGCAAAAGTGATGGGATGTGCATGATTATGTATGAACATGATTGTGTTACATAAGACAGTGGCTCTCTCTTTCCTGCTGGTTTTGATAAAGCAGATGACTATGGTGGGGGATCTATATAGAAGGGATTTCCAGTTCAGTTCCTACAAGTATTTTAGCAAACTGACAGCCAGCAAGAAAATGAAGCCCCCATTCCTACTGAAAGGAAATGAATTCTGCCCACAACATGAGTGAGCTAGGAAGGTCAAACATTCTGATTAGACCCCCCCACGCCAGCTGACATCTTGATTGCAGTCTTGCAGAGGACCTAGCTGAGCCATGCCTGGACTCTCTTGACCCACAGAAATGTGACATAATAAATGTATGCTGTTTTAAGGCATGGAGTCCGTTGTAATTTGTTTTGTAGCAGTAGGAAGCTAATATTGGAAGTGTCTTAGCTCCAACTCTGTATAATGAGGAGACAGGGATTCTTGTTCAGATGATTCATTTATTGGAGGAGCACTACCAAGAGAAGGGGAAGTAAAGAAATCAAGGTAAGGCGGAGGAAAGAAGCCTGCAAGAATGAGGCCTCAGCAAGAAACTAGCTTTGGTCTGATCTCAAGGTGAAGTACTGGAGCATCACAGAGTACTTCTGACTAACCCAATTGGCCTTTTGCGCCATGGTGTCAGTCAGTCAGTCTGATGCTGCAGAGAAAAAGAAGGCTCCCTGGTAGCAATTCCATTTGACCAAGAGCAATTCTCCAGATAAGTAGGCAGCGGCTAGTTTTTTGCCTTGGAAAACTCAAATCATCTGTTAAAAGAGATGTGAGAGGCAGGGTGGACGACTAACAGCATCCACTACAGCCTACATAATTGAGGTAAAATTTAAAGGAAAGCTAGGAAGTGGACAGCATAAAAATCAGCATAATTGGCATGGCTTGTGCTGAGATTTTCTGGTATTCTGGCAATGTTCTATTTCTTAACCTGAGTGGCAGTGACATAGATGTATACTTTGCATGAATATTATTTACTTTATGCAATTTTCCACATGTTCACTGAATTCACGATAAAACAGAATTTTTCATATTGTGCTTGGGCAAAATGGAATTTCTATGTTAAGGGAATTTGGGGAGTATCTGAGGATTTTATTTACATCTCTGATGTTGTAGTGTCTTATATTGAACTTTACCAAGGTACACGTAATATATTTTGAAGTTTTACTATCCCTATTTATATTCTCTGAATCTTGCCAAGTCAAAAATTTGGAAAACTCAGTTACAATAACTATTAGGGGAATCAAAGTAGAGGCCACAAAACCTAAGTGCAGAGTGGACTTGGGTGGGGGAGGGTAGAAAATGCACAAAGTATAAATATGTTAACTAGAAAACAAAAGCTAATACATAATCGTACAAACTACGGACAAAGACAAGAGAATGAAATTGCTGGCCTCATCTAAAAGGTTTTCTGGAGGAGGTGATTCTTTGCATTCTAATTATTTGAACTTTCTAGTATTAAAAGGGGGCTAAACATAGAAGTAAAGAATAGACAGAATAAACATGAATTTTTCAGCAGTAAAAACCTCACCAAATAAAATTTAAATCATAAATCCATCTTTGTATTAAAAATGAAAAATATCAGGCAGAATCCAGAATAAGCAAGTTGGGTCATTTTAAGTTAAAAGTCCTGATAGTTTCCTACTACTTTTCAAATCGTTTTTCAAAGAGCATGATAGAACCCCATGAGACAGATTCTAATGTGATGACAAGCCATAATCCACGAACTCTCTAGAACATTCCAAGCCATTACCATCAATTACACATAGATAATTATCTCTCAATGACTTTCATGAACCAGGATTTTTCTCTCTAAACAACAGGAAAGGAATCAAAAGGTGAAAGATAATGAATATCTAAAGAAATAAATATCTAAATAAATATCTTTAAAAAGTTTTAAAATGTACAGCAAATAATTAAGGAGTTTGACTTCCTCAAAATTTTTTCAACTGTATCATCAAGTCAGGATGGGTAGGTAAAATACATAGGGACAGAGAAATATTTTAGAAAAAAGGAAGTAATGGAGGCAATGAGTTCTCATAGAAAGATCCAAAACTTGGAGTCAGAGAGCTCTTCTTGGGATGTGAGGCAATATAGAGAAGTCACTCTTTGGGTCTCTTTCTTGGGACCACTGTCTACCAAATAAGATTGTATAACATGAAAGCGTTTTGCAAACTATTCTACAAAAGTCGAAGGCATTTTTGTAGACTTCTTGAATTCCCTTGTAGTTTAATAACATGGAAAAGAGACAAAGATGTTGTAAGTCTTATTTTAGAATACTTTAAGTGACTACTAAACAACAACAACAAAGTTAGACTTGGAAGGCAAGCCCCCAAATTAACAGTTTTTTGTCTGTAGCTTTTCCCACAAAGGCATCAACCACTAAACTGGAAGCATGGGTAAAATGTTTCTACTTAGGAATGTTTTGTGAAAATAGTCCCAGCTACCCCAGGATAAAATGTTAGAGGAAAACATAATTCCCCTGGGTAAAAACTTTTTCCTTCTCCACTTAAGTGGATCATGAATCAGTTTCAGCCTATGGTGTTCTACTCCACTGAGCCAGAACATCCAGCAGCTTCCAGAATCTGTCAAACCATCAAGCACATAAGACAATTCCCTTTAAGCCAATTCAAGTGCCGAAAAGCTGTGGGCTAGAACTTTCCCCCAAATGTGGAGCTCGATGATGTGTAGGTTTCATTCTTCTTAAGAAAAAATAGTTCAAACTCTATAGTACTTTTGCAGGGTTCAGTTAAGACATATTTCTAATTTGGGTACTTTTTATTCTTTGCTTTTTTTTGCTGTTTTATTTCCTGGTGAATATAAAGAACATACTGTTGGGTCTCTGATAGTGACACTGTTTTTTAGCTTTCTAATATCCTTCATCTGTACATCTGTAGAACATTTCTTTGCTTTATTGGTACAAGTTAGCAGGAATGGAAGATAATCTAAAAGACAACAATGGAAAGGGTTCAAATTAAGAAAATAGGTCAAATTAGATGTAGTGCTCTGAAGTAGTAATCAAATACCCAGTCATTACATATTATACCAGTGATATAATATTTATACATATGCACAGAGTGTGTATACTGAGAGAGAGAGATTCATTGAAGGGGTGGATTTGGTGGAATTCAAATAATAAGGAATATAAATGTAGCATGTTTCTAATAGAATATCATACCATAGAAAGTGGTGGTCATCAGACACCTGACTGGAAAGCCTGACCCAAGAAATATTAGAACTTACACGCTAGCCAGCTAAGGAAAAAAAATGTTACAGGACACACATGCAGTAATCAATTTTGGGGGAGTTGATATATATTGGTTACTATTATCTACTATCATCACTATTTCCTTTTATAATATATATTCAACCATAAACATCATATAAGAAAAATCAATTTTAATAAAAATTGATAACATTTAACTTTATTGCAGAGCATACCACATTGATTCAACTTTTCTAATTCCTTGGCCAACCAGAGAAGTTTCTCAGACTCTCATCTTTGGGCTATTATTTTGGTTTCGGTACCACTAACATAGACTATCTGAAATACAGGTCTTGAAATATAAGACATAATCATGCCTGCCAAGATTCTATAGCTGATGTATTAAATATAGTTATTTTTAATTGTTTTTAAGTACAGTTGTCTCCATTTTCCCCTCATCACTCTCCCCAACCCCACCCATCCCCTCTCCCACCCTCGATCCTACCCGACTTTGGCTTTGTCCATGTGTCCTTTATACATGTTCCTTGATGACCCTTCCCCTTCTTCCCCATGTTATCCCCTCTCTGCCCTCTAATTACTATCAGTTTGTTCTTTATTTCAGTGTCTCTGGTTCTATTTTGCTTGCTTGTTAGTTAGTTTCCACTTGTAGGTGAGATCATATGGTATTTGTCATTCATTGCCGGGCTGATTTCACTTAGCATAATGCTCTCCAGTTCCACCCATCCTGCCAGAAAACGTAGGGATTTCCTTCTTTCTTTCTGCTGCATAGTACTCCATTGTGTAAATATATACTATAGTTTTTTGATCCACTCATTTACTGATGGGCACTTAGGTTGCTTCTCACACTTGGCTGTGAAAATTGTGCTACTATGAACATTGGGTGCATAGGTTCTTTTGAATTGGTGTTTCAGGGTTCTTAGGATATAGTCCCAGCAGTGGAATTGCTGGGTCCAAAGGCAGTTCTATTTTTAGTTTTCTGGGAAAATTCCACACTGTTTCCCAAAATGGATGCCCCAGTCCACATTCCCACCAACAGTGCACTATGGTTCCCTTTTCTCCACAACCTCTCCAGCACTTGTTGTTTGTTGATTTGGTTATGATGGCCATTTTCATTGGTGTAAAGTGGTATCTCACTGTGGTTTTAATTTGCATCTCTCTGATGGCTAGAGATGCTGATCATTTTTGCATGTGTCTCTGGGCCCTCTGTGTGTCCTCCTTGGAGAAGTATCTGTTCAAGGCCTGTTCTATCTATCCACATTCTATGTGCTTTGATGTACCCTGATGTGATTCTGAGCTTCCTGGACTTCCTGGAAGTCTACTCCCTTGGCCAGATTGGGGAAGTTCTTCATTATTTCTTCAAATAAGTTTTCAATTTCTTTCTCTTGATGTTGGAACATTTAAAGTTTTCCTGGAGGTTCCTAAGCCTCTCATTTTTTTTTTTTTTTTTTGAATTCTCATTTCTTCATTCTGTTCTGGTTGAATGTTTATTTCTTCCTTCTGCTCCAAATCATTGATTTGAGTCCCAGTTTCCTTCTCTTCACTATTGGTTCCCTGTATATTTTTCCTTGTTTCACTGTGCATAGTTTTCATTTTTCCCTCTATTTTGCATCAATACTCAACCATTTCTGTGGGCATCCTGATTACCAGTGTTTGGAAGTTCACATGTTATAGTTGGCTATCTCTTCATTGTATAGATCTATTTTTGGAGCTTTGATCTGTGCTTTCATTTGGGCCATACTTTTTTGTCTCAGCACCACATTTACCATCTAAATCTATCAGATATTTGTTTAAACCAACATGAATTTTCAACACATTTTTATTATCGTTCATGCAGAAATGTACCATTCACCTGTCTATATATATATTTCATGTGAAATAAGACATTTTAAAATGTTCTTAGTGAAATGATAAAGACTAAGGATATTTTGGCATTTGCAAATATGTGCAGCAAGTAATAGGATAAACACTTGTTGCTCTCACAGCAACAACTGTATAAATTTATTTCTTCGTTGCTACTAACAACTGCAAATAATTAGCCTTCATTTCAAGAGAGCAGTTTTAATACTTCAAATTTCTGTGAAATGTTGCCATTTATGTGAAATAGTTTTTAAAGTTGCTTCACTATAAAATAGGAATAAAATAGTAACAAAAAGTGAAATATTAGCTTCATCTGACAATTAGTATAAAAATCAGGTTAAAAATTGTGTTCTTGTTGATGAGTTTGTAGGGAAAGAGGCAGTATCATAACTGTTGGTGGAATTGTGAATCAAGGGAGAATAATTTGGAAAAATTATTGGTTTTTTTAATTGCACATATGCTCTTAGAAATAGCAAGTATATTTCCAGGAATTTATCATATGTGCTCACAAATTTGTGCAATGATAAATAATCACAGACAATAGTGGCAACAACAACTGCCTTATGGAAAGATGATGGGATAGTAAGAGGGAAAGGTGAATGTAACTGAAGTAATTTTTACTATAGCTTTATGTAATTGTTGAATTTTTTATTTGTATGTATTACTTATTTAAAAATGCCATATTTACCATGTGTAATATGCACTTTTTGCCCAAATTTATGAGGGAAAAATAAGGATGCTCCTTATACATGGGTACAATGATTACATACCATGGATAAAATAATGAGTATAGTAATCCTATGTATAATGCACACAAAACTGTGGGTGCACATTATACATGGCAAAGTATGGCATATTATTTTAAATAGAAACACTCATAGAGATAGATAATAAACTGATGCTTGACAGAGGGAAGGGATGTTTTGATTCTGGGTTACAAAGATAAAGATAAATTGTATTCCTTAAATACAAACTGGTAGATACAGGATATTCACAGAGATATAAATTACAGAATAGAGAATATAATCAATGGTGTCACTGTAATTATGCATGGGGTGAGGTGGATTCTTGAAATGTCAGGTGGACCACTCTGTAAAGAATATGATTGTCTAACTACTATGCTGTACATCTGAAACTGATACAGAATAACATTGAATGTATATTGAAAAATAGAAAAAGAAAGATTAGTAACAAAAATATATTAGTTTAAATAAATATATAAATGATAAATAAAAATGAAAAAGAAGGAAACATCACCATACTAATAATAATTTATACGTTCACCATCAACCTTTATTCCACCCCTATCAATACATTTCATCTGTAACCAATTACAAAATGAAAGTCTCTGGATATATTTTTACACAATTACTCATCACCATGACCGATACATGCTACTAAGTAAAGTTAATAGCATTAGTATTAGTTTTCTATTACTTTGAGATAGGTCAAAATTTGTGTAATTTCTTTTTTTATGGAGTGCCTTTTTGTGCTAAACATTATGCTTAGATGCTCATGTAAAATTTAATACAATAATATTATAAGCAAGGTAATATGACTAATGATCATTGGATGAGGAAATTGAGATTCATAGTCCTAGAAAGCAGAGGACCTGGGATTTGAATCAAGTTTCCTCTGTTCACTAAGCTGCATTGCCTCTGCTGTGCACATTTCATTTAGAATATATTCATGTGATTGTTTACCCTGATTCCTATGGTAAATATCTATAATGCCCCACCAATTTTTCAATGTCATACAGCCCTCAGTTCTCCAATATGATGTGGAAGGCCACAGATCAATGAGTGAAGTCCCCAAAGATATCTCACCAGAGCACTATTTATTCTTAACTGCTATAGAATAAAATATCCAAAATTTAACAATAATTTAGAGTGGAGAAATTTTATGCCCAGCCCTAACTTTACCTCTCAGTTAAAATTGGTACATTCAATTACTTACTCAAAATCTCACCTTGTATGTAGAACACACACCTCAGGCAAAACATGTCCAAAAATCATCTCTGCTCATACCACCCAAGCCTGTTTCATTTACAAACTTCCTCACTTGCATTAAAGGAAGCTACATTCTTCTAATTGCTCAGGCACATATCTTTCTCCTCTCCTCTCTCTTTCTCTCCCCTCCCCTCCCCAGTCCTCTCTTCTCCTCTCCTCTCCTGTTCTGCCCTCTTTTTTTCCTATTTTACATCGAATCTTGGCAAATTCTATTTTCTCTATTATCAAAATATACACAGAATCTGACCTTTTCTCACCAGTTCATTACTAGGTACTCCTCTGGTGCCAGTCACCAGCACTCTTACTTAAATTACTATAAAAAGTATTTTTAAAAGTCTCTTAAAATCTAGGTGATATGGACAAATTTCTGGAAAAATATAATCTTTCAACCTGAATGAAGAAGAGGCAGAAAGCTTGAACAGACCAATAACAACTAATGAAATTGAGCAGTAATCAAAAAACTCTCGACACACAAAAGCCCTGGACTGGAGGGTTTCAAAGGAGAATTTTACAAAACATTTAAGGAAGAACTAACCCCTATCTTTCACAAGCTATTCCAAAAAAATCCAATAAGATGGAAGACTTCCAAACTCTTTTTTATTAAGCCAACATCCCAAACCTAAAATCAGATAAAGACACAACAAAGAAAGGAAACTGCAGGTCAGTGTTGCTGATGAATGTAGACACTAACATCCTCAACAAAATATTGGCAAACCTCATCCAGCAATACATTAAAAAGATCATACACCATGATCAAGTGGGATTCATCCCAGGGATGCAAGGATGGTATAATATTCACAAATCAATAAACATAATATATCACATAAACAAAAGGAAAGACAAAAATCACAGGATCATATCAATAGATGTGGAAAAAGCATTAGATAAGGTACAGCACCCATTTATGATAAAGATACTCTGCAAAATGGTAATAGAGGGAGCATTCCTCAACATAATAAAGGTCCTACAGCCAACATCATACTCAGTGGGAAAAACTAAATGCTTTCCCACTAACGTCAGGAAAAAGACAAGGATGTCTGCTTCTACCACTTCTATTCAACACAGTATTGGAAGTCCTAGCCATAGCAATCAGACAAGAAAGAGAAATAAAAGACATCTAAATTGGAAAGGAGGAAGCAAAAGTATAATTATGTGCAGATGATGTGATAGTATACATAGAAAATCCTATAGACCCCACCAAAAAACTGCTTGACCTATAAATGAATTTGGCAAAACAGTGGGATACAAATTCAATATTTAGAAATAAAAGGTATTTTTGTACCCCAACAATGAAATATCAGAAACAGAAATTAGGGTAAAAATCCCATTTGATATAAGAACAATAAAAATAAAGTACCTAGGAATAAACCTATAAAAGGAAGTAAAAGAATTGAACTCAGAAAACTACACAACACTAAAGAAAGGAATTAAGGAGGACACAAAAATTGGAAGCATGTACCATGTTCATTGATTGAAATAATTAACATCATCAAAATATCCATACTACACCAAACAATTTATAGAATCAACACAATTCTTATTAAAATACCAGTGGCATACTTCACAGATAAAGGACAAACAATTCAAAAATTTATATGGAACCATAAATGACCCTGAATAGCTGCAGCAATTTTGAGAAGGAAGAGCAAAGTAGGAGGGATCACAATACCTGATATCAAACTGTATTACAAGGCCACTGTAATCAAAACAGCCTGGTACTGGCATTAGATCAGTGGAACAGAGTAGAGAGCCCAGAAATAAACCCAAGTCTCTATGGTTAATTAATATTTGACAAAGGGGGAAGAAGCATAAAATGCATTAAAAATAACCTCTTCAAGAAATGGTGTTGGGAGATCTGGACAGCTACATGCAAAAAAAGAAAAAGAAAAAGAAATTGATCACTAATTTACACCATACACAAAATTAAATTAAGATGGATAAATGACTTAAATATAGGTTGGGAGACCAGAAAAGTTCTAAAAGAGAACATAGGGAGGAAAATCTCAGATATTCCACGAGACAATATTTTCACTGATATATCCCTTAGAACAAGGGACATAAAGGAAAGAATAAAGAAATGACACTCTAACAAAATAAAAAGCTTCTGTATGGCTAAAGAAAACATTGGAAAAATGAAAAAGGAACCAACCATATGGGGAAATATATTTGCCAAAGATACCTCAGACAAGAGTTTGATCTCCACAATATGTAAAGAACTCACGTGACTCCACTCCAGGAAGAAAAACAATCCAATCTAATTTAAAAAAATGGGCACAAGTCCTGAACAGACACTTCTCCAAAGAGGACATACAGAGGGCCCAGAGATATATGAAAGGATCCTCAGCATCACTAGCCATCAGAAAGATACAAATTACAACTGCAGTGAGATACCACTTCCAACCAGTCAGAATGGCCATTGTAACCAAATCAACAAACAACAAGTGCTGGCAAGGTTGTGGAATAAAGGAAACCACAGTGTACTGTTGGTGGGAATGCGGACTGGTGCTTCCATTTTGGAAAACAGCATGGAATTTCCCCAGAAAACTAAAAATGGAACCCCAATTCCCAAATGGAAACTAAAATTGGATCCAGCAATTCCACTGCTGGGACTATACTTTAAGAATCCCAAAACACTAATTCAAAAGAATCTATGCACCCCAATGTTCATAGCAGCACAATTTACAAGAGGCAATTGCTGGAAGCAACCTAAGTGCCCATCAATAAATAAATGGATCAAAAACTGCAGTACATTTACACAATGGAATACTATACAGTAGAGAGGAAAAAGGAACTCCTACCTTTTGCAACAGCATGGATGCAACTGGAGAGCATTATGCTAAGTGAAATCAGCCAGGTGGTGAAAGACAAATACTATATGATCTCCCTTATAAATGGAACCTAATCAAAAGAACAAACAAATAAGAAAAATATTACCAGAGACATTGAAATTAAGAACACAATGACAGTAACCAGAGGGGAGGTGAGATGGAATAATGGGGGAAAAGGGGGAAAGAGCTGTCAGAAACATGTATAAAGGACACATGGACAAAACCAAAGAGGGTAGGATAAAGGGTGGGAAGTGGGTATGCTTGGGGTAGGGGAGAGTAGTGGGGTGAAAATGGAAACAACGGTACTTGAACAGCAATAAAAAAATGTGGAAAAAACATCTCTTAATAAGTCTCCTCACTTCTATTCTTGCCCCTACTCTCTATTCTCTACTTAGAAGCCAGTATTACCCATCTTAAATGTGAGATAATGTCTTACTCCCATACCCCAAAACTTTAATGGTGCATTAAAAAATAGCCAAAAACCTTATAATCGTGTACATAATTTGACTCCATTACCTCTTCATTTTCTGCTCTACAATTTACCCTTCCTCTAATATGCTACAGCCTTCCCGGCCTCTTTGCCAACCTTAAAAACTTTTCAACTTCAGATGCTTTGCACTTGGTCTTTCTTCTGCTAGAAAAACATCCCAGCACCCAAATATCTGCATAATTTTCCTCATCTTCTTTAAATCTCTGTTCAAATATCACTCTTCTCGTTAAATTTTCTAAGACCACCCATTTCAAACTATAGCAATGTTCTTTTTTTAACTAACATTTTCTCATATATATTTTTTCTTTTTTGAAAAAGATTTTATTTCTTTTTAGAGAGGGAAGGGAGGGAGAAAAAGAAGGAGAGAAACATCAATGTGTGGTTGCCTCTCAAGTGCCTCCTACTAGGGACCTGGCCCACAACCCAGGCATCTGTTCTGATTGGAAATCGAACCAGCAACCCTTTGGTTCATAGGCCAGTGCTCAATCCACAGAGCCACACCTGCCAGGGCTCAAACTGTAACCATGTTCTTGATATTCCACCTTTCCTCATTGGCTTATTTCACATGTAGGACTAGAAAAAAAAAATTTCTGACCTTCAAAAACAGAATTATAGAAATAATCTCACTCCTTTGCCACCTTGGGTGTATATATTGATCTAAGGGTCATTTAACCAGGGTTTTAGGTAGACTAGAGGAATCCTACTTGGCACATTCATATACCACTTGTGAGGCAGTGGCAGGTAAATATATTTCTCGCAACCAGAGAGGTAATTGGTTGTAGAATGGAGATTTCTCAAGTTGCTCTCAGCTCTCAAGGTTAAATTATGGGAGGGCTTTCTCCATTGTACCTTCTCAAAGAGGTGAAATTGGGATTTAACCTAAATAATTCACATGACAATGAAATCATTTGAGGTTCGTCACTGCTTAAATGTAGAAATCCATCATTATTTTAAACAATTGGATACACTTAGTCTTTGACTTTTACCACAGAAACTCAGGAGGCGTGTAACTCTATATTTATTCTCAGTAAAACTCTTGGCTGCCAAGATGAAGTGTAAAAGCTGAGAGGTCAGAAAAAAAGTGTGCATTCTCTCAGAGAGTTTTAGAAAAAGAGTGTGCATTCTCTCAGAGGTGACTTCACTGGATTGCAGAATACTTAACCCCGATCACACCTGGCCTTCTTAACAGCAGTGTAGTGCAATGCTTGAGATATATTGAAATGGTTTCCCAGAAGTATCCATAGCCCTCTGGGATTTGAAAGAAATCCAACTCCTGAATAAAATGAAACATCTTTTGCCAGAAAATTAGCATTATCATCAGGGGTGGCGTTATAGAAATGCAGTTCAGGCACTGAAGAAGATACACAGTCCAACTGGAGATAAAGATATCCACAGTTTCTCTACAAGGGAAAATTCCCTGCAATATCCAGGGCCTCCTAGAAATTATTACTTCAAGCATCTTCTTTGCTTGGTCAAAAGACAGTCTCCTAATGCATAATAACTGAAACCTATCGAGGTTCTACATTATTAAAATAACTATTTAGTTAGAATAAGATAATTTGAATTTAGCTGCAAATTCTATGACTGTTTCATTAGAGGATGATAGTTTTGATGATATAATATAAGAGGACTTCTGGATAATTTACACACATGTGCACATCTCCAAAAGCCCTCTCTGCTCCCAATAAGAGCAACAGTTATCATCAGTTTCAGAGAGGAAAGAGTCCTGTGCCCCTCTCCCAGAAGTAACAACAACACAGCATGATACGTTTCTGCCCTGCCTAGTGCTGTACAATTCTATTCTGATGGCGAGATGCAGGAATGTGCTAATAGAAGAGCTGCCCCTTCCCTGCCTGAACAACTTCTGCCCAATATCAGCAGGTACTTATCTGGAGTGGTGGGAAACTTTATCCTTCCTTCCCTCTGAGTAGACAAAGATGGGAGGTGGGAGTTGCCTTTTTTCTGACTTGCTCTTAAAATGAGTCTCTGTTCTTTCTCTCTTTAATTGGAGCAAAAGACTTGTTGTTAGTTTTTTCTTCAGCATCAGGAAATTCTTCTCCAACCAAAACAAAGGGATAGTTCCATAGCAGAAGCAAGTGCAAGGCAGGGTACCTCTGTGTATATGAGAAGTAGGGAACACTCCATAAAGTAGGTGACTCTTTTAACCTGTTCTTTAAGAATAAGTAGATGTTCCCACAGGGCAAAGTAGCAGTAGTACATTTGGCAAAGAAAACAGCGTGTGGAAAAGCGTAAGTGAAATGGCGAGATTTTCTTGGATAACTACAGAAAGTATTAATAAAACCTAAACTGTAAAAATCAGGGGATGTGTCTAATCAGCAAGGATGCCAATGGTGAGCTGTGTGCTGATGACTTTCAATAAAAGGTTCTAAGCACGAAAAGGTATGATCAGGTGATCCTTACAGACTGACCATGAAGATGGTCTCTATCAGAAGGCTCAGGGAACAGCTTCTCAGAACCTGGGATAAACTGTTAAACAACTCTGTGTTTTGCCCTCTACACAGAAAAGTACAATGCTGTTTATCACTTATAATAACAAAAATAGTCTAGACATAGATATACATGTTCTTTGATCTCACTTCAGCTGCTGGAGAAAGAAGCAATTTACAAGAAATGCCAGTGAGCATATTTTTTAGATGGAGGGGGTGACATTTGTGGGCAAGAAAATGCCAGGGTAAATAAATTAGTACCGTCACCCTTTCTCAGCAGAAAAACACAGAATATATGTTCTTTCTAAAGGGACTGATAGTCAAGAGGCTTTAACACCACACATTTTACTCTCCTTAGTTAATAACAATAATTATATCAATAATAATTTTTGTGTATGGTATAAGTTGGTGTTCCAGCTTCTTTCTTTCTCTCTCTCTCTTTCTTTCTTTCTTTCTTTCTTTCTTTCTTTCTTTCTTTCTTTCTTTCTTTCTTTCTTTCTTTCTTTCTTCTTTCTTTTCTTTCTTTCCATGCATCTGCCCAATTTTCCCAACACTTTTCATTGAAGAGACTGTCTTTATTCCCTTATATGTTCTTACTTCCTTTTTCATCTATTAATTGAACATAAGAAATGTTTTTTTTTTTTCCTGGGCTCTTATTATGCTCCATTGATCTGTATGTTCTTATGCTAGTACCATGCTGTTGCAATTACAATGACCTTATAGTATTGTTTGATATCAGGTATTTTGTAATACCTCCAACTTTCTTCTTTCTCAAGAATGCTGAGGCTTTTGGGGATCATATGTTGTTCCATAGAAATTTTTGAAATATTTATTCTAGATCCATGAAATATGTCACTGGTATTTTAACAAGAATTTTGTTGAATCTAGACATTGCTTTGGGTAGTAAAGTTTCATGTATTTTTCTATTCAATAAATATTTATTGAATATCACATTACAAAACCACCTAAAAAGTTAATATAGCTGCAGGAAAACTGTTGTGCTGTTTATATGGCTTATTATTACCCAGCTCTGGGTACCAGGAGCAGGGTTTTTTTTTTAACATTTTTTATTATTGTTCAAGTACAGTTGTCTCCATTTCCCCCCCCACCCAAACCATCTGCACCTCCCACCCCTGATCCCACCCCACTTTGGTTTTGTCCATGTGTCTCTCATAGATGTTCCTGAAAACCCATCCCCCTCTTCCCTCCATTTCTTATGTCAATTCTAATTTTGTACATATATTATTGAGAATGTTTTCCTCAAATATTAAGTCAACGTGTTGATGTATTTTTAATAGCATTTAATGATACATTGTATAACACACAAATACAATTTCACTAGATTCATAAAAACTCTATTAAAATTTTGACTGTTGTGAATAGCCTTCATATTTTCTTTAGAGACAGATGTTACTATTATACCATATAAGCTTCAAGTGCATATGCATCTTTCACTTCTATTTGTTTTGAGCCAACCATAAAACTTAAGGAACAGTGGCTATATCTTATTCCTTTTCAAACCCCATAGCAACTACTTCAAAGCCAGTGCTCAAAAAAATAGAAAATGAAGAAGAATTTATCAATCACCAAGTAATTACTGAATATCTTCTGTGTATTATGTATGATTCTTATACCATGGAAGATTTTTAAAAATATAAGGTAAGACTCTTATAACCTTGTTGAAAAGGTAACAATATAAACATTTTTAAATGTTCAGGTATTTCAGTTGTATCATAAGTTTTAATTTTATTTCATTTGCATTTATCATGTCAAACTTTTATTTCTCATTTGTCCTTTCTGTACCTTCATGCCCTTCTGAAAAGCAGATACTTTCTCCATCAGTGAGATTGGCTTTAAATAGATGTGGAATAAAATAGAAGACAGAAGATGTACTATTTTTTAATTAATATAAGTCTTCAAAAAAATTGTGTTCTCAGGTATGTTTCCTGTTCTGTATTCATATACAGTTGTCCCTCACTATATTGCGGTTCACTTATTGCAGCTTCACTGTATCGCGGGTTCACTGCAGTAAGTGAAACTCAATATAGCAAAGGATGACTATATAATTCACTGGTGAGTACCCATATAGAATTTTATATGTTGTTAAAATTACACAGGTTTAAGAGTGTAGGAAGTGTTTAAGAGCATATGAAGTGTTTATAAGAGTGTGGGAAAGGTTTATAGGCGTGTGGGAAGGGTTTATAAAGCTTTAAAATATATATAAATAATAAAATAAATATGCTACTTCACAGATTTTCACCTATCGCGGGGGTCTCTGGAACATAACTCCTGGGATAGGTGAGGGATCACTGTACCATTGGTAGAAGAAAGGGTACTATATGGTTAAAGTGCTAATATATTTTACTGACAAATCTGGGTATGGAATTTCAGTGTACTGAAGTATACTGAAAGTATACTAAGTGATTAAAAGTACACTATACTTTCAATCACTGAGGAAGCCTTAGCAGGCTACTTGAAACCACTGTCTTATCATAATAATTTCACTCCAACTAGAAATGCATCATATCAGTCCCTTAGAAATTTCACCTGGCATACTGTTACATAGGACAGGATCGAAGCATTCTATCTTGGCAAAATAAGGTTTTCATAAATGAGTTCTTATCTAACTTTCTTGCTCCTTTTTGGGCAGAGGTAGATGGCAATTTTTCTAGGTTGACTTTGAGGAAGCAGTCAAAGATGGTTACTCCTACTCTGGCTGAAAAATAGAACCCCAGCATTTTCAAAATTTTCATTAAAAAATGGCTTTTTATCAGTACTTAGTACAAAAGAAGGCATTTTAACAGCACAATAATAAGCAAGGAAGCTTAGAAGTTATCAAGAAATCAATAGCACAGAACTGAGCGAATTCTGCAGCTGATTGCTTTTCGTTAGAACACAACATATATCAAAGGAGTAGAAATTCCAGACAGGTTATTATTAAACAAAAAGATGAATAAAAACATACTGCATTTTATCTAAGTTATCCAGCTGACGATCAATCAAATGAAACTTTCTATTATAAGGGTATCAGCCTAACTGGCACTCCAGTCACTGATGGTTAGAGAAGGATTGGATTAATTTTGGGTCATAAGAAAAGAAGGAAATAACCATTCTCATTTTAATTTATAAATCTCTTAAAGAGATAGTAGGTTATTTGACAGTTAGATAAGTAAGAAGCATAGCTAGGGTATTTTTTTTTTCAAAAATTTCAGAATGCTGTTTGTCCTATTCGGATGGTAACAAACTACCATACAATTCTCTTTTAATCAACAACAAAAAAATTATATGTTTACAATTTAACACCAACTCTAGGATTTATAATCCATGCTAGAAAAAAGTTTGAATATCTGGTAGTCCCTGCTTTCACCCATCATACTTGATACTCACAAACCATTTAATGGTCTTTGTGTTCCCCGTGGATCTGGTTAGCTTTGTGTTTCCTAAGTTCTCCTGCCCCTTTGACTCACTTGAAGGTTCCAGGGACGTTGTGTTGCTCTTAAATGGGCAGTCTGAGATGTGCTGCAAGTGACAGATTATGGTCAGGAGCCAGCTGTTCACATATTTGATCAGCCAGCAGGAAATCTTTCAGCAGCTCTTAAATAAAAAATACAGGATAGTGTCAGTGTTTGGTGAAACTGTTTTTAATCTTCACATTTCTCACTGACAGGAAGTAACGGTTATCCACAGGAGACCTGTCATATGACAACAGCTTCTTTACCACCAGGAGAGTCACAATATGGCCTCCTAAACTACCTTCACAGTCACAGCATTTGGGTCTATTCTTTTGGAAAAGGTTAGTTCAGACCAGAGGTAAAAAGATCATTTGTATAAGTCCTAGAATTTCTTTTGGATTTCTAAATCATTATAAAATATCTTTTCTAATATTAATATAACTACAATCACAGAAATTAAAGCAGCATATAATGTTGCATGTCTTCTCTAAAATCCTTAATTTGACCATAAGGTGAATTGATTTACTGATAGACTAAATTTATCAAAAAATCAGTAGCCCAAGACTGACATCTACAATTCCAATCACCACCCATGGAAAGTAAAACTTTACTTCTGTTGATGAATGGATTTCATTAGAGGCCCTATTCCAGGGAATGGTTTATCTTGAATTTGGAAACTCTTCCAGAAATATCTATCACCAATTTATAAAAGGTCCAGAGATGGTGTCATTGTATTCTGTAGTCAATCACTAAAAATCAACATGTATAATAATAATACAAAGTATCAAGGCCCAATGCATATACACAGCCAAAACTTGACCAATACAAAAACAAACAAACAAACAAACAAACAGCTTCAAAGCAAAGATAGGCAAGATCACTTCAGACAAGGTCATAAGGAAAGATAGTTCTGTTCTTTGTGACCACAAGCTCAACTTGAACTTTGTTGGTTTCTTTTCATGTACTGATGAGAAACTATTAGATATGGCATAATTTGTACAGATCATTTCCATGCTGATGATAGAGATTATAATTGCACAGAAGAGCTTGTTTCCAGAGTGTACATATGTGCACACACATGTATGTTCAGGTGCTTTACTTTGTAACTGAAACATGCAGAGTAAAATATATTCCTTTAATCATAAAAATCAAAATTAACTTCAGGCTTTCTCATGCCTATATAGCATTCTCCTCAAAATACCTAAAATTCAGGATTTCTCAGCTGCAGCACCATTGACATTTTGGATCAGATAATTCTTAGTTATGAAGGACCAGCTGGTACCTTGCAGACTGTTTAGCAACACTTGTAGTGTCTACCCACCAGATGCCAATAGCTCTCCTCTCTCCCATCATCGGTTACGACACCTAAAATATCTCCAGTCATCATCAAATGTCCCCTGTATGACATAATTATCCCGCCAAGAATCACCAATCTAATTGTTTAAAAGTTGGGTCCTTCCATTCTTTTACTAGTTATAGGACAAGACTCTCCCTTAATTCTCAACCAAACAACTAAAACTAAGATACATTTTTTTTTAAGTCATTGAAAGTTTGGAGTTTTAAAAAAATGTTACTCAAGAATAACATAGGACTATTATGTGTAGCAGTTTACAGTCTTCCGATTCCCTTACTGGGAGTCATCCTGCCAAAATTCTGTATGTTTATCACACAGGGATTGCCTAATCCCCACCATTGACAATGGACTGAACACATTTACCTTCAGAAACCACTCTTTCAAAATGTTCAACAACAGAGAGAATTTCTTACCCTCCCTTTGATCCCTACTCCATTCAGAGCTGCCCCCCTCCTCAGGATGGCTAGCTACCATCAGAGAGTAGTAACAGCAGTGGCTGCTGACAGGAGTCCCGGCTGGCAATCCCCAAACTCTTTTACTAGCTGTGAATTGAGTCCTGGTTTGGAGACTAGGATATGAGTTGTGTGACTTCCTACAAGCAAATGATTAAAGAAAAAATACTATAAGCTATTTTTCACCTTCTACCCACCCACTTAGTTATGGTTCAAGTCCATAGACAATAATATCTATACCAATAGTCCATCATCCCTCTTTTCTGGATTATTCATTCTTTAGTAATACAATGTATAGAATATTAATGTCCCAGTTCCTTTTTAAAATAATTTTTCAGCATGAGTAAGTTTTCTCTATCTATACTCATTATTGTACATTAATTTGGGGCAAATGAAAAACATCTAAAACTCTGCCTGGACAAGTCATGGTTTGCATATAGCATAGTACATTCTAAATACATAGAAAGTCAACAAATTATTTTTCTCTACACACACACACACACACACACACACACACATAAATCCTGAGAGAGCTGAGTCACAAACAACACACTAACCTCGTAGTCTGAAGTGGAGGTATGAATAGTGATACCTTTTCAATCAGGATAATCAAAGCTTCAGTCTGAAAGATCAAAACTGCCTGCAGTTCAAAAAGGTGTCTCTTACAGCTATAACCTCATAAGATTTCAAATACCTGGAGGCCAATCTTAGCAAACATGCCCACCCCAAGTGTGTAACAGTAGGACATCAGTCAAGCTTCCCTCGAAGTATGTATCAACTATTTGTGCGTACTGTGTGGAGAGCAAACAAAACTTTCAATTGTTGTGCAAATGCCATTGTTTTCAAAGATAGGAAACATGAAAAATAAATGTAATAAAGAAAAGAAAGATATGAAATTTTTAGAATATGATAAAATAGTCTAATATATTTTAAAACATAAAATATGAATATTTGTCCTTATAAGTGGGTGATCAATAGCTCCAAGTACAGCTCTATTTTAGTTATATTTACCCGTACCTTTGTAATTACTTATGTGTGTTGGGGTTTTGAATTCTATGTGTTTGTATATATTTAGAGTACTTAGAAATGAAACAATATAACTGAAGTTGAAATTACTGGAAAAGTAGAACCCCATATTTAATAAATATACATCTTATTGTATCTTTTAAACAGTACTATTTTGTTCATGGCTCAACTTTTTCATTTACAATAATCCAAAAGTCCTGTGTAATGAGATAGATTATTAAGTAGGCATATAGGTAGAGAGATTTAAAAGCTTGACATTCTCCCCTTTAAATTACCAGGACATTGTGTTTCCCACTATACTACTCGCCCTCAGAAAGGGGTATTAAGATAAGAAAATGGTTCTAATTCATAAACCCCCATAACCAATTATAAACAGCTACCAGTATTAAGTTCCAATAAGCAAAGAATTTGGAAGTTGTGACTTCTATCTTTTTAATAAGTCGAACAAACTGAAAATAAATGAATGTCAGCAATATCATAATGGATAGGAAAGAGGAATTGAAAATACTATCTTAAAAGTTACTTGGACTACACATGAAGTGATTTGGCATTTTTTGAAGATGGACTTAGATTAGTTAAAAATGTATTGCAAATTCTAGGACAGTCATTGAAAAAATCTTTTAAAATTATATTTAACATGCAAATAGAGAACCTAGAAACAAACCCATACTTATTGGGAAAATAATCTACGATAAAAGTGGCATACATCTTCACTGAGGGAAAGGCAGTCTCTTTGATAAATGTTGGGAAACTGAACAGACACATAAATGAATAAACTGGATACATAAACAGACACATAAATGAATAAACTGGATCATTTTCTTATACCACATACAAGAATAAACTCAAAATGTATTAAACAATTAAATGTAATACCTGAAACCAAAAAACTCCTAGAAGAAAACATAAGCAGTAAACTCTTTGACATAAACTCTTAGAGATACTTTTTGGAAAAACAAAAGAAAAATAAACACATGGAACTACATCAAACTAAAGAGTTTTTGCACAGCAAAGGAAACCATTAAAAAAACAAAGAGACAACCTACTGAATGGGAAAAATTTTCACCAATGATGATATATCTAATGAGGGTTTAATATCCAAAAGTTATAAAGAACCCATACAATTTAATGCCCCAAAAATCTGATTAAAAATGGACATACTGAAAGGTGTTCAACATAACTAATCATCAGGCAAATACAAATTAAAACCACAGTGGGATAACATCTCATGCCTGTCAGAAATGGCTATCAACAATAAATCAACAAGTAATAGGTGTTGTTGAGAATGTGGAGAAAAGGGAACCCTTGTGCACTATTAATGAAATGTAAATTGCTGTAGTCACTATGGAAAACAGTATTGAAATTCCCCCAAAAATTAAAAATAGAACTACCACATGACCCAGCAATCCCACTTTGGAGTATTTGTTCAAAAATATCCAAACAGTTTATTCAAAATTATATATGTACCCCTACATCCATGGCAGCACTTTTTGTAATAGCCAAGATATGGAAGCAACCCAAGTGTCTACCAATAGACAAATCAATAAAGAGGTGGTACACATCTATAATGAAATATTATTCAGACATAAAGAAGAATGAATTATTTCCATTTGCGACAAATGGATGAAGTTAGGAAGTATTCTGCTAAGTGAAATAAGCCAGACAGAGGGAGACAAATACCACCTGATTTCACTTACATGTAGCATCTAAAAAAAAATAAAATAAAATAAAATAAAGAAATCAGAAACAGACTCTTAAATACAGACAAAAATTCTTTATTGTGGTTCAAGTACAGTTTTCCGCCTTTTCCCCCTGACCTATCCCCACCAACCCAGCCCTCCTCACCTCTTCCCCTGTTTCCACCCCCCTTGTTATTGTCCATGTGTCCTTTAAAATTGTTCCTGCAAACCCTTCACCATTTTTCCCCATTATCCCCTCCCCTCTCCCCTCTGGTCACTGTCAGCCTATTCTCAATTTCAATGTCTTTGGCTATATTGTGCTTGCTTGTTTGTTTCATTGATTAGGTTCCATTTAAAGGTGAGATCATGTGGTGTTTGTCTTTCACCACCTGGCTTATTTCACTTAGCATAATGCTCTCCAGTTCCATTCACGCTGTCACAAAAGGTAGGGGCTCCTTCTTTCTCTCTGCTGCATAGAATCTCATTGTGTAAATGTACCATAGTTTTTTGATCCATTGATTTAGTTATGGGCACTTAGGATGCTTCCGCTACTTGGCTATTGTAAATTGTGCTGCTATAAACATTGGGATGCATAGGATCTTTTGGATTGGTGTTTCAAGGTTCTTAGGATAAAATCCTAGCAGTGGAATTGCAGAGTCAAAAGGCAGTTCCATTTTTAGTTTTTTGAGGAAATTCCACACTGTTTTTTGTAGTGATTGTACCAGTCTACAATCCCATCAACAGTGCACTACTATTCCAATTTCTCCACAACCTCTCCAACACATGTTTATTGATTTGTTTATGATGGCCATTCTGACTGGTATGAAGTGGTATCTCATCGTGGTCTTAATTTGCATCTCTCTGATGGCTGGCAATACTGAGCATCTTTTTATGTGTCTCTGGACCCTCTATATGTCTTCCTTAGTTAAGTGTCTGTTCAAGTCCCTTCTCCATTTTTTAATTGGGTTGCTTGTCTTCTTAGAGTGGAGTCATGTAAGATTTCTATATATTTTGGAGATTAAACCCTTGTCTGAGGTATCATTGGCAAATATGTTTTCCTGTACAGTTCATTCTCTTTTTATTTTCATACTGTTTTCTTTAGCTGTGCAGAAGCTTTTTATTTTGATGAGATCCCATTTGTTTATTCTTTCCTTTATGTCCCTTGCTTTAAGGGACAGACATATCAGTGAAAATATTGCTGCATGGAATTCCAGAGATTTTCCTGCCTATGTTCTCCTCTAGGACTTCTATGGTGTCATGAATTATATTTAAGTCATTTATCCACCTTCAATTTATTTTTGTGTACAGTATAAGTTGGTGATCAGGTTTCTTTTTTTTTCTTTTCTTTTTTTTTTTTTTTGCATGTAACTGTCCAGATCTCCCAACACCTTTTCTTGAAGAAACTATTTTTGCTCCATCTTATGCTTCTGCCCCATTTGTTGAATACTAATTGACCATAGAGACTTGGGTTTATTTCTGAGCTCTCTATTCTGTTACATTGGTCCACGTCTGTTCATATGCTAGTACCAGGCTGTTTTGATTACAGTGGCCTTGCAATACAGTTTGATATCAGGTATTGTCATCACTCCTACTTTTCTATTCTTTCTCAAAATTGCTTCAGCTATTTAGGGTGGTTTATGGTTCTATATAAATTTTTAAATTGTTTGTCCTATATCTGTGAAATATGCCACTGGTATTTTAATAGGGATTGTGTTGAATCTATAAATTGCTTTGGATAATATGGACATATTGATGATGTTAATTCTTCTAATCCATGAACATGGTATATGTGTCCATTTGTTTGTGTCTTCCTTAAATTCCTTCTTCAGTGTTGTGTCATTTCATGAATACAGGTCTTTTACCACCTTGGTTATTAGGTTTATTTCTAGATATTTTATTTTTCTTGTTGCTATATCAACTGCAATTTTTTCCTGATTTCTGATATTCCTGTTTTCTGGTATTTCCTGATTTCTTGTTTCTGATATTTCATTGTTGGTACACAAAAATGCCTTTGATTTCTGAATATTGACTTTGTATCCCACTATTTTGCCAAATTCATTTATTAGGTCAAGCAGTTTTTTGGTGAAGTATATAGGATTTTCTATGTACATTATCATGTCATCTGTAAATGATGACAGTTTTGTTTCCTCTTTTCCAATTTGGATGCCTTTTATTTCCTTTTCCTGTCTGATTGCTGTGACTAGGAATTCCAACACCATGTTGAATAGAAGTGGTGAAAGCAGACAACCTTGTCTTGTTCCTGATCTTAGTGGGAAAGTTTTTAGTTTTTGCCCATTGAGTATGATATTGACTATAGGTCTCTCATATATGGCCTTTATTATGTTGAGGAATACTTTCTCTATTCCAATTTTGCTGAGTGTCTTTATCATAAATGGGTGCTGCATCTTTTCAAATGCTTTTCCCCCAATCTATTGATGTGATCATGTGATATTTGTATCTCATTGATTTGTGAATTTTGTACCATCCTTGCATCCCTGGGTGAATCCCACCTGGTCATGGTGTGTGATCTTGTTAATGTATTGTTGGATGCAGTTTGCCAATATTTTGTTGAGGATTTTAGTGTCTACATTCATCAGCAATACTGGCCTGTAGATTTTGTTGTTGTTGTTATGTCTTTAACTGGTTTTGGGATTAGGATGATGCTGGCTTCATAAAAAGAGTGTGGGCATCTTCCATATTCTTGGATTTTTTGGAATAGTCTGTGAAGGATAGGGGTTAGCTCTTCCTTAAATGCTTAGAATTCTCCTGTGAAACCCTCCAGTCCAAGGCTTTTGTGTGTTGGGAGTTGTTTGATTACTGCTTCAATTTCGTCAACTATTATTCATCTGTTCAGACTTTCTGCTTCTTCTTCACTCAGGTTTGGAAGATTATATTTTTCTAGTAATTTGTCCATTTCACCAAGGTTTTCAAATTTCTTTGCATATAGTTCTTCATAGTAATTTCTTACAATCCTTTGTGTTTCTGTAGTATCAGTCGTAATCTCTCCTCTTTCATTTCTGATTGTGTTTATTTAGGTCCTCTCTCTTTTTTTCTTGATGAGTCTGCTGAAAAGCTTGTCAATTTTATCTTTTCAAAGAACAAGATCCTAGATTTATTTATCCTTAGAATTGTGCATTTAGTCTCTATGTTGTTTAATTCTGCTCTATCGTGGTTATTTCCTTCCTTCCACTTGCTCTGGGTTGTCTTTGTTGTTGTTCCTTGAGTTCTTGTAGGCGTAGGGTTAGGTTGTTTGTTCAAAATGTTTCTATATTTTTTTTGGTAGGCTTGTATGGCTATGAACTTCCCTATCAGGAATGCCTGTCCTGTGTCCCATAAGTTGTGAGTTCATTTTCATTTGTTTCCAGAAGCTTTCTGATTTCTTCCTTGATCTCATTCTTGACCCATTTATTGTTTAATAGAATGCTATTCAATCTCCATGTGTTTGAATGTTTTTAAGTTTTTTTCATTGAGGCTGGTTTCTAGTTTCAATCCCTTGTGATCAGAGAAAATTCTTGATATGATTTGAGTTTTCTTGAATTTGTTGAGGCTTGTTTTGTGTGTCCTGTCGTGTGGTCTATCTTTAAAGATGTTCCATGTACATTTGAAAAGAATGTATATTTTGTTTCTTTGGGATGAAATGCTTTATGTATATCAGTTAAGTTCATTTTATCTAGAATATTGTTCAGTGTTGCAATATATTTTTGATATTTTGTTTGGAAGATCTGTCCATTTTTGACAGTGGGGTGTTAAAATCCCCTACTCTAATTGTGTTGCTGTCAATATCTCTCTTGTAGTCCTCCAAGATTTTCTTTATGTATTTGGGTACTCCTATGTTGGGTACATATATATTTACAGTGTTTAGTACTATGAAGTGACCTTCTGGGTCTCTCTTTATGGCCCTTTTTCAACATCTATTTTGTCTGATATAACTATTGCTACCCTGGCTTTTTCCCCCCCTGTCCATTTGCCTGGAAAATTTGCTTCCAGCTCTTCACTTTCAGTGTGTGTAGGTCTTGTCCTGAGGTGGGTCTCTTGCAGGCAGCATATGTGTGGGTAATGCTTTCTTATCCATTCAGCTATTCTATGTCTTTCGATTGGAGCATTTAATCCATTTAAATTTAAGGTTATTATTGATTGCTATTTTTCATATCTGTGTTCCTCTTTCTCTCACTCTTTTTCTTCCTTTTCTCAGAGAAAATTTTGATGATTGCTAGATGGGAGGGAGATTGAGAGTTGGGCAAAAAAAAAAAGGGGGGGGATAAGATGTATAAGTAGGCAGTTATAGAAACAGTCATGTGGATGTAAAGTATAGCATAGAGAACATAGTCAATAATATTATAATAACTATATATGATGTCAGATGCATACTAGGTTAATTAGAGTGATTATTTCATAAGTTATATAAATGTCTAATCACTATATTGTATACCTAAAACTCACATATTATATGTCAACTGTAATTAAAAAATAAAAAATAAATACATTCAGAGAGAAATTAAAATGGAATAATACAAAATATTTAACTAAAATGAGTGAAGACATAAAAAAGAAATTTAATGTTTTTTAAATTTAAAAAAATACAATGAATAAAGAACTGTTTCAAATATAAGGTATATTATCTAACTATTATCAATAATCACTTTAAATGTGAATGATCTAAATACACCAGTTAAAAAACAGAGAATGTCAGAGTGCTTAAATATAAAAATACAAGATCCAACTATACACCATGTACAAGAAATCTACTTTAAATATAAATGTGCACATCAATAAAAAGTAATGGGATAGAGGAAGGTATAGCTGTAACTATAATCATAAACAAAGTGTACTTCAAAACAAAAGAAGTTATTAGAAATAAAGAGTAGCAATGCATATGATAAAGGAGTCAATTACCTTTATAGAACAAGAGCAGAACACATACTTTTCTCACATTGAACATTTACCAACATTCTAGACCATAAAGCACACCTTAAAAATTTTAAAATAATATGAAGTATATAAAATATATTCACAGATCACCGTGAAATTTAACTAGACTTAGGAGAGATTGCTGGAAAATTCAAAATATCTGAAGATTAAATAGCATACTTCTAAAAACGCATGGTCAAAGAAGAAGAGTCAAGAAAATTTTTTATTTTTTATTTTTATTTTTCATTGTTTAATTGCAATTGTCCCCATTATTCCCCTTTACTTTCCCCTGTCCTACCCACCCCTACCTTCTACTTTCAATCCTCCAGCACAGTTGTCCTTGTCCATGGGCCCTTTATACATGTTCCTTGGCTTAACCCCTTCCCTTCTTTACCTCATTACCCCTCTCCCCTCTGGTCACTGCCAGTTTTTTCTTTCTTCCCATGCCTCTGCTTATATTTTGCTCACTTATTTTGTTGTTTCAGTTCCTGTTAAAGGTAAGATCATATGGTATTTCTCTTTTACTGCTTGGCTTATTTCACTTAGCATAATGATCTCCAGGTCCATCCATGCTATCATGAAGGGTCGGAGTTCTTTCTTTCTTTCTTTCTTTCTTTCTTTCTTTCTTTCTTTCTTTCTGCTGCATAGCATTCCATTGTGTCAAAAGAATTTTTTAATTGAACTAAATAAAAATACAACTTATTAAAATTTATGGGATACAGTGAAGGTAGTACTTAGAAATTTATAGCATCAAATGCATATATTAGAAATAAAAATGATCTAAAATTGTTAATCTAAACTTCTTTCTCTAGGAAATCAGAGAGGGAGTAATTTAAGCTTAAAGCTAGATGGAAAAAAAAAGAAATAATAAAACTTTAGAGCATAAATTAATGAAATAAATAAAAACTGGAAAATAATAGAGAATGTCAACAAAAGCAAAAGATTGCTATTTGAATGTAATAATAAAATTGCTAAGCTTCTAGTCAGGCTAGTAAAAGGAGAGAAGATACAAATGATCAATATCAGAAACAGAAAAGGGGTCATCACTACTTACGATATTAACACTGAAAGGTAATAAAGAAATACTCTAAATACTATAGCCACAACTTTTGTGACACATGAAATTAATCAATTCCTTGAAAGATACAATATATCAAAACTCATACAAAGAGAAATATATAATATGAATGAACCCATATCAATTTTAAAAACTGAACCAGTAAGTAACAGTTCCATAAGAAAGAACCCAGCCCAGATGTTTCCTTTGTAAATTCTATCAAATACTTAAGGAAGCAATGATGACAATTCCTTACAATCTCTCCCAGGAAACAGAAGCAGAAGGGATGCTTTCTAACCCTTTCTATGCATTATTTTACAACAGTTTCACTGGCCTCCTTGGCTTTACTGAAATAAACTGGGTCCATTTAAACTTGTGGACTTTCTGTGCCTTCTACTTCGATACTCTTCCTGAAAATTTCCACATGGTCTAGGTCTTTAAATCTTTTAGGGTTTTTTTTGTTCCAAACTTGGATATCTGATCTGATATTTAAGGATGTGATATCTACTGAAAATAGCGACACACTTATATCTTCAGCATCACTGCTTATTCCTTCTCTCTGCTTATTTTTTCCCTCAGTGCTTAACTCTATGTGACATGTTTAGTATTTAAATAGTCATGTTCTTTCTCCTCTCATGGATAACTCCATAAAAATTAAAGATAAGGAGCAAATCATAAAAGCAGCAAGAGAAAAGGAGACAGTTACCTACAAAGGAGTACCCATGAGGATATCAACTGATTTCTCAAAGGAAATCTTGCAGGCAAGAAGGGATTGGAAAGAAGTATTCAAAGGCAAGAACCTACATCCAAGATTAATTACTCTATCCACAAAGCTATCACTTAGAATGGAAGAACAGATAAAGTGCTTCCCAGACAAGGTCAAGTTAAAGGAGTTTATCATCACCAAGCCCTTATTATATGAAATGTTAAAGGGACTTATCTAAGAAAAAGAAGATAAAAAATATATACAGTAAAAAGACAACAAACACACAACTATCAACAACTGAACCTAAAAACAAAAGGTAAAACAAACTAAGCAAACGCCTAGACAAGAATAGAATCACAGAAATGGAGATCACATGGAGGGTTATCAGCAGGGAGGGAGAGCAGGGAGAATGGGGGAAAAGGTACAGGGAATAAGAAGCACATATAGTAGGTACAAAGTAGACAACGGGAGGTTAAGAATAATATAGGAAATGGAAAAGCCAAAGAACTTGTATGTACAACCCATGGACGGGAACTAAGATGGGGGGAATGCTGGTGAAAAAGGGGGTGCAGGGTGGAAAGGAATAAAGGGGAGAAAAAATGGGACAATTGTAATGGCATAATCAATAAAATTTACTTTTTAAAAAACTAAAAAAGGAGTTCTTGCATATTTTTCCAGTGTTGCATCTTCATTAGAATAGCATTTAATCATAGTAATTGTTCATTATATTACCATAATTGTTGAGTAAGTAAATACATGAATTGTACAAAAGGACATTTGACTTTTTTCTAAGCCTGACTTAATGAAAAGGTATAACCCAAGAGTTATAGATGATTCATTTTTCTTTAAGAAGGAAGACATTGCCTATAAGAGAATTGATTCCAAAGTTTTCTCCCAGATTAATTGCTGATATGAGTGTGTATATACCTTTGGTAGGGGATAAAAAAGGACAGCTTATCATACAAAGGATTGTAAGAAATCACTATGAAGAACTATATGCAAAGAAATTTGAAAACCTAGGTGAAATGTACAAATTTCTACAAAAATATAATCTTCCATAAATCAATGAAGAAGAAGCAGAAAGCCTGAACAGACCAATAACAGCAGATGAAATTGAAGCAGTAATCAAAAAACTCCTGACACACAAAAGCCCTGGACCAGATGGTTTCACAGGAGAATTCTACAAAGCATTTAAGGAAGAGTTAATCCCTATCCTTCACAGACTATTCCAAAAAATCCAAAATGAAGGAAGACTCCCAAACTCTTATTATAAAGCCAGCATCATCCTAATGCCAAAACCAGATAAAGACACAAGAAAGAAAACTTCAGGCCAATATCACTGAGGAACATAGATGCTAAAATCCTCAACAAAATATTGGCAAACCGCATCCAACAATACATTAAAAAGATCATACCTCATGACTAAGTGGGATTCATCCCAGGGATGCAAGGTTGGTTCAATATTCACAAATCAGTAAATGTAATACATCACATAAACAAAAGCAAAGACAAAAATCACATGATCATATCAATAGATGCAGAAAAAGCATTTGATAAGGTACAACACCCATTTATGATAAAAACACCCAGCAAAGTGGGAATAGAGGGAGCATTCCTCAACATAATAAAGGCAATATATGAGAGGCCTACAGTCAACATCATACTCAAAAGGCAATAACTAAAATCTTTTCCACTAAGATCAGGAACAAGACAAGGTTGTCCACTTTCACCACTTCTATTCAATATAGTATTAGAAGTCTTAGCCACAGCAGTTAGACAATAAAAAGAAATAAAAGGCACCCAAATCAGAAAGAAGGAAACAAAGGCATTTTTGTATACCAACAATGAAACAGCAGAAGCAGAAATCAAGAAAAAAAAATCCATTCTATGTGACAAAAAAAGAAAATAAAATACCTAAGAATAAACCTAACCAAAGAGGTAAAAGAACTGTATCAGGAAATTACACAACACTGAAGAAATAAATCAAGGAAGGCACAAACAAATGGACACATATACCATGTTCATGGATCGGAAAAATTAACATCATCAAAATGTCCATACTACCCAAAGCAAATTACAGATTCAATGCAATACCTATTAAAGTACCAGTGGCATATTTCACAGACATAGAATAAACACTTCAAAAATTTATATGGAACCATAAATGACCCTGAATAGCTGCTGCAATTTTGAGAAAGAAGCGCAATGTAGGAGGGATCAAAATACCTGATACCAAACTGTATTACAAGCCCACTGTAATCAAAACAACCTGATACTGGCATTAGAACATACACATAGATCAATGGAACAGAATAGAGAGCTCAGAAAAAAATCCCCAGTCTCTATGGTAAATTAATATTTGACAAAGAGGGCAGAAGCATAAAATGCAATAAAAATAGCCTCTTCAACAAAGGGTGTTGGGAGAGCTGGACAGCTACGTGCAAAAAAGTGAAATTCAATCACCAACTTACACCATACACAAAAATAAATCAAGATGGATAAATGACTTAAATATATGTCACAGCACCAGAAAAGTTCTAGAGGAGGACATAGACAGGAAAATCTCAGATATTCCACACAGCAACATTTTCACTGATATGTCCCCTAAAGCAAGGGACATAAAGGAAGGAATAAACAAATAGGATCTCATCAAAATAAAAAGCTTCTGCACAGCTAAAGAAAACAGTATTAAAATAAAAAGAGAACTGACTGTATGAGAAAACATATTTGCCAATGATACCTCAGACAAGGGTTTAATCTCCAAAATATATAAAAAACTCACACAACTCCACTCTAAGAAGACAAGCAACCCAATTAAATAATGGACAAAGGACTTGAACAGACACTTCTCCAAGGAGGACATACAGAGGATACAAAGACACATGAAAAAATGCTCAAAATCACTAGCTATCAGAGAGATGCAAATTAAAACCACAATGAGATACCACTTCACATCAGTCAGAATGGCCATCATAAACAAAGCAACAAACAACAAGTGTTGGAGAAGTTGTGGAGAAAAGGGGTCCCTAATACGCTGTTGGTGGGATTGCAGACTGGTACAACCACTATGGAAAACAGTATGGAATTTTCTAAGAAAACTAAAAATGGATCTACCTTTTGACCCAGCAATTCCACTGCTAGGATTATATCTTAAGAACCCTGAAACACCAGTCCAAAAGAACCTATGCACCCCTATGTTCATAGCAGCACAATTTACAATAGCCAAGTGTTGGAAGCAACCTAGGTGCCCATCAGTAAATGAATGAATCAAAAAATTGTGGTACATTTACACAATGGAATTCTATGCAGCAGAAAGAAAGAAGGAGCTCCTATACTTTGAGACAGCATGGATGGAACTGGAGAGCATCATGCTAAATGAAATAAGCCAGGCAGTGAAAGACAAATACCATATGATCTCACCTTTAACAGGAACTTAATCAACAAAACAAACAAACAAGTAAAATATAACCAAAGACAGGGAAATTGAGAACAGGCTTAAAGTCACCAGAGGGGAGAGGGGAGGGAATTTCAGGGGAAAAGGAGAAGGGGTTTACAGGAACAAGTATAAAGGACACATGGACAAAAACTGGGAAGGAGGTGGAAATGGGAGGGAGGTAGGGAGGGCTGGGGCAGTGTTCTAGGATGGGAGTAAAAGACAGAAAACTGTACAAGAACAATAATTAAAATAAATTTTTTAAAAAGAGGGCAGTTTATCATACTATTAAATTTATTTTATTTTATTTTTAATTAAAATCTTAATACTTTCTTAATTTAAATAATTCATGTGTTATTTAATTGTATAATGTATTTACATCAAATATTATTATCTGATACTGTCATTTAAATTCCAGTGTGTTGTAGTGTATTAGCAAATGTGATGTTACATATAAATATTTGGCACAGGTTCTAAACACATAATAATCTCTTAATAAATGTGCCTGCTCTTTGTGCAGTCACTAGGTGACACTCTGGTTCACATTGAGTGAACACAATGCTGGAATTCTGGAGAATATCTAAAAAAATTACATTTTGGCCATCATCTTTTGCTACCCAAGCTCTCTACTGTCAAACAGTAACCATCAAAATGGACATAACTGATTCTTTTTTTTTTTAATTTATTATTTATTTATCTTTTTAGAGGGGAAGGGTAGGAGAGAAGGAGAGGGAGAGAAATATCAATGTACGGTTGCCTCTCGTGTGTCCCCTGCCGGGAACTGGCCCGCAACCCAGGCATGTGCCCTGACTGGGAATTGAACCGCGATCCTCTGGTTCGCAGGCCTGTGCTCAATCCACTGAGCTACACCAGCCAGGGCGACATAACTGATTCTTTATATGTCCTAGAAATAGAAATCCATGACCATCATAACCATCTCAAATGGGTACACAAAAATCCTACATTGTTCAATACTAAAATATTATTCAATATTTTAAATGTTATTTAAATTTTTAACAGTGAATTTTTTCTGTCTCTAATTATGAAAGCCAAATATCTAGAAGTCATATTTGACACCTCTACCGCTCTTACTCACAAGAGAGATTTTACCACCAAATTCTATTGACTATTTCCTAAATATTTCTCAAACCCATCCATTTCTCTTCCCACCCCATTGTTCTCACCAAAACAAACTAACATCATCTCTTCCATAAACTAAATTTGATCATAAATCTGATGAAAATCCTTCAGTTAAGAGTTCCAGCCAAGATGGAGGTATAGGTAGAGACCCTGTGCTTCCTCACACAACCAAAAGGAGGATAATGACCAATCTAAAATCTAAAACAACCAAAAACACCAGAAAATCAAACTGCATGGAATTCCGAGAACCAAATAATTAAAGAAAAAATCAATCAGGACAACCGGACTGGAAAGGCGGACCACGTGGGCCAACTCAGAAAAACCCTGGGGATGTGGCTGAGGGGTGGGGCTGACTGCTGAGCTCAGCAGAGCTGAGTGGGAAGGCCAGACTTAAGGGAAAACTGAGACTCAGAGCTGACTGTGGGCTAAGGCTGGTGTTGCCATGGTGAGATACTTCCAGTCTGACCGGAGAGTCTGTTGGAAAGTGTGCTAGAGATGAGCAGGCAAGCTACATTGCTCCCTCTCTGGCCCCTCTCTCACAGGCAGCGAAGCAAAGAGCATTGCTCTGCCTGGGTGAACACCTAAGACTCCACCCCTTACAACCTATTAGCTGCTCCAAGACAAAGAAATATGGCCCAAATGAAAGAACAGTGCAAAGCCTGAGAACTAAGCGATGAGGAGATTGCCAACCTATCTGATGGAGAATTTAAAGCTCCGGTAATGAAAATGCTGACAGAACTGATTAAGCTTGGTCAAAAGATGAAAGAACAAATGAAAGATGCCTCCCCAAAATAAAGCAAAATATTCAGGGAACCAACAGTGACAAGAAGGAAAGCAGGACTCAAAACAACAATTGGGTAGTGAAAACATTAAGAGATATGGATTGGAACAAAAGGAAGGAATAAACATTCAACTGGATCAGAACGAAGAAACAAGAATCCAAAAAAAAAAAAAAAAATGAAGAAAGGCTGAGGATTCTCTGGAACAACCAATATCCAACCTGAAACATTCCAATATCCAAATTATAGAGGTGCCAGAAGGAGAAGAACAACAGCAAGAAATTGAGAACTTATTTGAACAAATATTGAAGGAGAACTTCCTCAATTTGGCAAAGAAAATAGACTTCTAGGAAGTCCAGGAAGCCCAGAGAGTCCCAGAGAAGTTGAACCCAAAGTGGAACACATCAAGGCACATCATCATTATGTTACCCAAGATTAAAGTTAAGGAGAGAATCCTAAAAGCAGCAAGAGAAAAGGAGACAGTTACCTACAAAGGAGTGACCATAAGGCTAATAGCTGATTTCTCAAAAGAAACCTTGCAGGCAAGAAGGGGCTGGAAAGAAATATTCAAAGTCATGAAAGGCAAGAACCTACATCCAAGATTACTCTATCCAACAAAGCTATCATTTAGAATGGAAGGGCAGATAAAGTGCTTCCCAGATAAGGTCAAGTTAAAGGAGTATATCTGTGGCAGGGCTCTGCCCTCAGATCCCTATCTGTCTGCTGCAGATGAAAATAAAACTACCAAGACATGATCTGCTTGGGGAGGAGAGGTGGCCAATCTCTCAAAGGAGAAGGGCCAAGAGCCTCTTCCTCAGTGGGCTTTTATAGAGTCATTTTGCATAGGAATACAGGCTCATTAATCATTATCATGCAGTAAGGATCAAACAATAGATAAGGTACAAAGAACTCTGAGGGCCTATTTTGAGTCAGGGTCAGATAGCTAAAGAGCAATAAAACCTTGAGGAACAAAGTCACTTCTTGCTCAGACCCTTATCATTTAAATGAGAGCACTCTTAGCAAAGTAGGTTTCACAGGACTTTAAGAATTCTTTCTTATGCCTGATCACCCAGGAAGCCACTCTGGCCAGCAAAGGGCTGCACAGCTCTCCGTCATAGTTTCAGGCTGAAGTAGATTACAGCCAGAAAGCAAGAGATAAGGAAGACTTCTCCCAGACAAAATGGGGACTCAGGCTATGTCAGAATAGCCGGGGTGCAAGGTCCATCACCCGCTCATTGCTGCAGCCCCCCAAGTCCTTCCACAAGGGCCTTCCAAGTGGTCGTGCCTGGCTTAGGTCACCCCTCCCTTGAGGGGTCTTACCTGTCATTGGCTAACTGACCAAGCATTGGGGCCAGAGATGGATGAGGCAGAAGCAACGCTCCTGCCAGGGAGATAGGCTTTGTCTCCTTAGTGGCTCATGTCCTCTTGACAGAACAGGCCCAGATGAAGCAGGTCCCCTGGGTTCTTACTCAGCCCAGCCATGGTGTGGGGCTTACAGCTCCTGAAACCAGGTGGAATGGTTCCCAACATACATCATCACCCAGACCTTATATATGAAATGTTAAAGGGACTTATCTAAGAAAAATAAGATAAAAAATATGAACTATAAAATTACAACAAACTCTCAACTATTAACAGATGAACATAAAAGAAAAGAAAATCAATGAAAACGAAAACTAAGCAAACAACCAGAAGAGGAACAGAATCAGAGAAATGGACATCACACAGGAGTTCAGTGGGGAAGGGGAAGGGAGGGATGAGGGGGGAAAGGTACAGGGAAGAAGAAGGATAATTAGTAGGCATAAAATAGATGGGGAAAGATAAAAAATGGTATAGGAAACAAAGGACTCAGAGAACTTATATGTACAACCCGTGGATATGAACTAAGGAGGGGGGAATGCAAGAGGGTTGCGGGGGCAGGGTGGAGAGAGGATAAAGGGGGAAAATTGGGAAAAGCGTAATAGCATAATCAATAAAAAATACTTACAAAAAAGAAAATCCTTCGGTTAAATGCCATCATTCATATAATAAAGACACAAATCTTTAGCTGTTGGGGACCACTCTGTATGGTTTCGGAGACTGTAGCCCCACAAAAGCAGACCTTGAAAGAGGCCAGTAAGTCTCACTGGAAAACCAGGAAATGCAGAAGGCAGGCTCAACCTGACAGTAACACCATGGGTTCTGTGGGAAAATCAGGCCTAATAAATACATTGTGTCCTTTGAAGCTTGCTTTGCTTTGTATCGCATGGTTGATATAAACCAGATGTTTAAGTTCAAGGCATAAAGAATAAAATCCTTATTTCGTGAAACGTGTCTTAAAGACCATCTGGCATCAGCATGAGTAACAGACACAGACCTAAGGCAAATCTCTATGTTCCTCCCATTGTTATCTATAGATAATGCCTGTTTTTTGTATGACTATAGCCTTTTGACATTGATTGATGAGCTATGCATGTACGCTGTATACGCCTACACATACTATTCCCAATAAAAGCCATTTGGGAGAGGGGCTTGGGGCATTCCTCACTGGAGGGAATCGCCACCCCCTTTTCCATCAGAACAAGATTGTATCCAGGACAATTTATTCTCATCTGCGGTGGCCAGGAGAGCTCTGTGGAATGGAGTTCTCCCACATTGAGCAAAGCAATCAAGCCCTTCTATGCTTACCTCCCACTCTTTCCCAGCTCTCAGAGTCCAGGCTACTGGTGTACTGCACTACGCTTCCTTCTTGTATCCTAGGGCCTCTGACATGCTCTTTCCTCATCCTGAAATGTCTCATGTTCAACAACATCCACTCTCTTTACCTATTTATTAACATTCTTTGTAAACAATAAATGGTCAAATAGAAAAGCAAATTTTGCTTCTTTGTAGAAGCCTTCCCAGTCTTTGTCTGCTTTAGGTAATATTTCCATTTGCTATCATGAACTATATTCCATTTCTTCATTTATATGAGTTTATAGTTTTAATTAATTTTGTGAGTGTTTGATTATAGTTCTTCTCTCTCTTAATAATCTATAAATTCATTAAGAACAGACATTATGCTGTGATTTTGCTCCATTTAATCCCCAGACTCTGTTTGGTACCTGAAACATTTAAGGCATTCACTATATATGAGTATTTGTTGAGTGAATGAATGAAGGTAAGTTCTGTTTATTGCCATTAAAATGACTTGGCTCCAGCAATTCCCAGTCTCTCTCTGTCTCACATATCTAGTTCCTAGAAGATAAAAATCTGATCAGTCCTGCTTGCATTATGTACAAATGCTGGATCAACAAAGTAGAGCCAGAAGTTTAAGGTTATGAGTAGGCATATGATCATTGAGGGTCATGTATTTTTCCCCAAAAAAGAGAATACTTGGAGCCAGCAGCTCACATGAGTATTGACTACACATTCCTGTCACTGGATCGGTACAAGATGTAAATTAGATGTTATGGCATGGTGTTCTGCACACTGTGGAGTATATGCTTAGCACTTTAGAAATTTGATTTTGTTTTGAATCACCTTTTCAAGTATTCTCCACACACACACAAAGATTAGAAGCCTTCATTCAAATATCTCAAAATAGGGGTTTTTTGCCACTTATAACCTATTTTTTTCATTTCTTTTTTTAATCAGTATTTTTTTAATTGTTGATATTGTACAGTTTTCTGTCTTTTACCCTGCCCCCAGCCCACCACCCCAGCCCTCCCCACCTCCCTCCCATTTCCACCCCCCATAGTTTTTGTCCATGTGTCCTTTATACTTGTTTCTCTAAACCGTTCCCCTTTTCCCCTGAAATTCCCTCCCCTCTCCCCTCTGGTCACTGTCAGACTGTTCTCAAATTCAGTGTATAACCTATTTTAAGATTAGAAAATCTTCATACAGGCATATGATTAGCAGCATGTATTCATAATATTTAGTAATCTGGCATAGATTATAAAATGGTGACCATGGACGTGGAAGAGGGTGGGGAGGGGTTAAATGGTAATGGAAAAACATAAATGTTTTTTAAAATAATTATATATTGAAAACCAATTACCCACAAAGCACTGACTTAACAATAGTGGATAAATAAGCTCCACACCATAGGAGCATATAACCAAAGTGGTAGGCTCATGCAATCATGATGCAATGAAAAGTCTTAGGAAAGGGCTTTTACCAAGCACTACACAGGTACGAAATGGGAAAATGCCACCAAGTATGGGCAGGCAGATTTTGAAAGAATATGTACATACACATGAAACATTCTCCTGCACAAATAGCTACTGGGTGTTTTCTTACTTCACCAAATGTCTGGAGTTGTTCTCCTTTTCACTTGAAATGCCTTATGTAGGTCCATCAAATTCATAAGTGCGAGATGTCTTTTAATCACAGAAAACCCAGACTCCCATGAATATCTCTTTCTCCCTTAAAAAACCTGTTTCCTACTATTTAAAAGTGAAAGAGCTTTCCTGCTAGCTTAAACCTTGTAAAAAATTAGTTAGTAGGCAGGTACTGACAAATGGGGAATTCACTATGTTTCATAACCTTCAAGTATCCACTCTCCCTTAAATTCCTTTATTTCTGGGATGCCACAATGGAATTGAATATTTTCTCCAAGTGACAAATATTCTAATTTTCTGAGTTGGGAAGAATCAAGCTAACAAAATAGTCAAATACAAACTTTTTTTTTTAAGATTTTTTTTCCTTTTTTTTTTAGATTTTATTTATTTATCTTTAGAGGGGAAGGGAAGGAGAGAGGGAGAGAAACATCAATGTGCGGTTGCCTCTTGTATGTCCCCTGACGGGAACTGGCCTGGCAACCCAGGCATGTGCCCTGACTAGGAATCGAACCGCGATCCTTCGGTTCACAGGCCCGCGCTCAATCCACTGAGCTACACCAGCCAGGGCGTCAAATACAAACTTAAAAGCAGTTGAAAATCAGGGGGCAGAGGAAGAATGTGAATTTCAGCATGGACTAGTTCCAAATCAGTTAATTAGGCATAAAATATTTTATACATTTATTTCTAGAGTTAGACCATTTATACATTCTCCTTTCTTTCAAAAATTATAGATCAGATCTAAATCTTTAAAAAAACTATAGCTAATTCCATTGAAGGAGTACCTACAACTTCTGAAAAAAGAATTTTCCTTGTATCTGTTAATAAGCTGAAGTTTCCCCACATATTTTGAGTTATTTTAAATCATTTGAGAATCAGTTGTAAATATTATACGGTTACTTCTGAGAACCTAATATTATTTGTACACACCCTCAAAAAATTCTAATTTTTATTATCTGTACTTCTCCATGTTTCTATTATTATTATGTTTCTATTACATTAATTATTATTATTATTATTTACTATTATTATTATTATTTGGTTAAACACTGCTTAGCAAGCTTTTATTCAAACAAGAAATTAATGTTAGAATAAATTTGTTTTGCTTCACTTTGCTAATCTATCACCCCAAAGCAGGAAAGATATAGTATATTTTCCATCAAATTTTTGATTACAACAGAAATGTACTAACTTTGAACTGTAAAAACAAACTCCCATATTATAGATATGATATTAAAATGGATGTGAAGATATGTACTAAAAATCAAACTCCAATAAATGAATATGCCATTCTCACATGATCAAAAGCACGCACTGTACCTCAGCTCTCTGAGTGCACACATGTGTTCAAAGCAAACACCCATAAATTTGCATTCACTTCTGTTCCACCATTGATTTGGCCTTCTGAAAATCCTTGCCTTAGAGACAAAGTAACTCAACAATATTCAGAAGCAGCAAAAAGAAATAAATGAACCCTAGTTACCTATCACTGGGAGAAGAAAAGGTACAATTAAAACAATCGAGTGGACTAACATGTATACATAGAAAACCCCAGAACAGCACATAAGACAAACTCTAACACCAAGTACACAAGTGACACCAGTAATGGGAGTAAAGGAGATGTTCTGACAACTACATCTGGTACTAAAATAGGTACTGTGACAAATACAAATAGCCAGAACAAGCCCTGTAATGGAATTAAGATGTAGCGTAGGAAACTAATGACTGAGGATAAAGACAAACGTAGTGACAATGGCAGGTGGTGTGACAAATGAAATGCTTGGATAAGCAAAATTCAGGGAACCAGACAGCTGAAAGATCCAAGACCAAGACGGAGACAAATCTGTCAGTAATACCGATAGCATCACACTGTACCAAAAGACAGTGCTAAATTATAAATGTTAATGATAGATGAATTCAGTAAAGCCACAAACAGAACAAAAGAAATGGAAAAAATGCCCTTTCTGTAGTGTTTGATGTAGGTCTTCATTTTAAGGAAGATATACAATAGTGCCTCTTTATCTGTGGGCTGTACATTCCAAGACTCTCAGAGGATGCCTGAAACCACAGTAGTACCAAACCCTATATATATTATGTTTTTCCCTATGTATACATTCCCATAAAGTTTAATGTATAAACTATGCACCATAAAATTATAACAATGACTAATAATAGAACAATTATAACAACATATTGTAACAAAAGGTGAAATGGGGTCTTCCTCGCTCTCTCTCAAAATATCTTATTGTAATTACCTTATCAGTTAAAGGAAACACTTTACAGCTTCTTTTTGGCATAACTGAATTGCCAGCATCATTACCCTTGTGCTTTGGGGCCATTATTCAGTAAAATAAGGGTTACCTGAACACAAGCACTGTGATACTGACACAGTTGTTCTGATAACCAAGATGGTGACTAAGGAACTAGCAGGTGGAGAGCGTTTACACTGCAAAGATGCTGGACAAAGGGAGGATTCATGTCCCAGGTGGGACAGAGCAGTACAGCATTAGATTTCATTATGCTACTCAGCATGGTGTGCAAGTTAAAACTTGTGAATTGTTTATTTCTGGAATTTTTCTTTTGATATTTTCAGACCTCAGTTGACTGCTGGTAACCAACTGCAGAAAGAGAAGCTGCAGATGAGTGGGGACTGCTATAACAGTCATGTTTTCACATGCAGGAGCATCTTTGAGTTTGGGTAGCAGCATGTTACTGAATGCCACCAATCTTTTTCTCCCACTACCTTTTGTCATTAGGAAATGTTCACTTGCCTAGAGAATTTTGAACTCAGCCACCAAAAAGCATTCAGAAAGTCAGATGACAGAAGGAAAAAATAAGGAATAAAGAAAGAATACAAAGCTAAAAAAAAAAAAGGAAGAGAGGGGACCAAAGAAAGAGAAGATAAATAATAGCTGAAAGAAAAGTAAAAAAGGTAAAAGAATAAAAAATCAACTATTCAAATACTTGCTGAGCAGCTACTACTGTAAGATAGATACTGCACAAGACATTAGAGATAGTATGGTGGAAAAACAGTCATGGTCTCTGGCTTCACAGAGCTTAGAATTTGGTGGCAGAAAAAAGACATTAATTAAACAACCACACAAAGGAATGCAAAATTGAAATCCTGGTAAGTGTTTTGAAGGCAGGGGTACATGATACTCTGAATGCATTTAACAGAAATTATACTGGGAAGTCTTCTCTAAGGAATTGATAAAGAAGCTGATACAAAGGGGCAAAGGTTTGAGGGAGCAGGTGGACAGTCCTCCAGACAATGGGACTGGCATATGCACAGGCCCTGTGGAAGAAAAATAGTGAGAGAGTAGGACCAAAAGAAGGTGAGGAGGTGGGGGAGTGGCTGGAACAGAGAGAATCTGGGACTGTATGGTATGCCTAATGAGGCTGGAGGATTAGACTTCACTCAAGCTATCAGATCTGCTTCCTAAAAGGAATAAAACCCCTTGAAAGTTTCGAGCATAAGAATAGCATAATCTCCATTTACTGAGCAGCTAGCATACCCACCACTATGGGCCAGCTCATGTGCTCATACCATCTTCACACTCACCTCACTCACTCGATCTGCCATGTAGCCAGCATTCGAGACTTATTTTCAATCAAGGGTCTTCGCATTGCAGCTCCCCCTGCCTAGATCCCTCTTTCTCAATGTCCACATGTCTCACTCCTCACTTGGGTCTCAGCTCAAATGTCTTCTCATACAAACTTTCCTAAACCCAAATGTAGAGATCATTCCGTCCCCACTGCTATTTAGCCTCTTAACTTGCTTTATTTGGTTTCACTATTCTTATTGCTAACAGAAACTATATTCTTAACATGTTTATTTGTTTGCATTATAAAACACACATGTACATAAATACACATACGCATGCAAAGAAAATTTGTCTCCAGGAAGGCAGAGACTTTATTGCTAACAATGCCTGGTACATTGTAGCGCTCCATAGTATTGAGTGAATGATGCAAAAAGAATGAGTGCTGATTGTCACTTAGATCACAATCACCCAAAAGAGCTATATTCTGGCCTGGTGATTTTATTATCTTCATTCTCTCCACCACTTCACCCAAACAAGACAGCCTCAAACTTAGAAAGAATTATCAATCAGAAACCTCTACTTACCTTACCTAGTTGCATCAGAACACAATGAAACACTGAAAAGAGCATGAATATAAAATTACTCTAAGCCTGGCTGGTACAGCTCAGTGGATTGAGCGCAGGCTGTGAACCAAAGTGTCACCAGTTCGATTCCCGGGCAGGGCATATGCCTGGGTTGTGGGCCAGGTCTCCAGTGGGGGCCATGTGAGAGGTAACCACACATTGATATTTCTCTCCCTTCCCCTCTCTCTAAAATTAAAAAAAAAAAAAAAAAAAAAAAAGATAAAATCTCTAAAAAAATAAAAATAAAATAAAATTACTCCACATCAGGCATATGAAAGAGAGGACATTTGCAAACAAATTTGCAGGTAAGACTGGTAGGGTTAGAGATATTATTTGCAAAAATAGTGTTGCCGTCCTAATGAAAAATACACAAATACACAAAGAAAAAAGAATAATTGCAGAATCTAGAAGAGGCAAAAGTCTACAAATATTGTCCTTATATCACTGAAAACCAACACAGAGGAGTTATTCAAAGAACCAAAGCAATTAAATACAACGAACACTTATGAAGTATGTATTTATTCACTGAGACTTTATTGCACATATTAATACACAAAGGACTATAATAAATATTGGTGCAAAATTAAGCCATACTGCTAAATAAATTCTATAATACTGGTGAAGGAAGAAGAATTTTAACTCTGATTCTGAAAAGGCAATTAAGGAGGGAAGGGAAAGAATTCGAGATAAGCTTAGAGAAATAGATTGCCATAAGGACTAGAGAGAGGAGAGAGAAAAATAATCTCCTCCCAAATTAAAAGTAGATCCTAATGTTCCGATCAACAAGAAATAAAGAACATTCATTAAACATATCTGTTTTTTTAAAAGCAGGTAAAACAAAACCAACAGCTTGTTCATGGGAAACTCTTAAATTTGTCTTCATGAGGATGAGAGGAAGAAAGAGAACGAATGTAAAATAAACAACTGGTTATCCGCTTATGGTTGAAATATGTGATCAGTAAAGAATAATTTTTTTGATCTTCTAGGCTATTTTCATACAATGAGCTCAACAGGGCTTAACAGAAGGGACCCGAAACAAAGGTAGTAATCATCTGACTGTCAAAAACACACCCCTGAAATTCCCACGATGAGTCACATTATAGGTTAAAACATTGATGACCTCTGTTACAATGCAAATATTTTAACTATTGTAAAAATTGCCTTGGTGTTAAGAGTGTGGCCATTGGACCACAAGCATCAGCTTCACCTCAAAGACAACGTAGAGATTCAGAAAATCAGGCCCCATCCAGGCCTGCTAAATCAGAGTCTGCATTTTAATGTGGTCTCTGGGTAAACTTACATTCACATTAAAGTTGAATATACATATTATATATATTATATATATACTATATTATATATAGTATATAGTATATTATATATTTTATAATGTATATGATATATTCAATATTATATGTTGTATAATATATAATATTCTAGTATATAACATAATAATATTGTATACTATATAATATAATTATATTATATACTATATAATATAATAATATTATATTATATATATATTCTCCAGGAAATTAATTCAGTAAAATATTGTCTTTAATATCTAGAACATTTTCACACTATTGTAAGAAGAGCATACAATTCTGGAATAAATTACAAAAGACAAATACAGTATTTGTAAATTAAAAGTAACATAAAAGTGATGAATCTTGGGATGCAATCAAAATGTTAAGCCTAAGTCTGAGACAACAGTCAGATTTATTTACAGAACCAGAGTCTGAAAGTGAACATCAGCTCTTGCACACAGAAATTGTGATGAAATAGGAAAGGAGGGAAGGAAGAAGAATGAAAGGGAAACGAAAAAATATTATTTATTATTTTCTTTATGGATTTTCACGGGTTTTTATTTACGAACAGATTTGCTTTGGGATATCATTTTACAACAAATCAATACTTCCCTAATTTGCCCATACATTATAGAGAGGGTAGGCAAGGCATAAATAACCATGTCTTACGGGTTATCTAGCTTCTCCTTCTCTCTCAGGGCTACTGACTAGCTCAGTTCTCCAAAGGAGGGCATTTTGTCTTCTGGGTCTCTGATCTCTCACCTGTATGAAGGAGGTTTGTACTATGAGCACTCTACCATGGTTTCCCCTACACTATTCATAATTCCAGTGGCATTCTACCAATGTATGCCAAATGAAAAAAAGATGGCATAAAGGGGCTCGAACTAAAGTAGTGGAGGAGATATTATGTATGTATGCATGTATGTACATATATACATCAACAAACTCAACAGGTATTCATACATGTGTAAACACATAGTATATATTCACTGTAAATACTTTTCCTAAGTTACCCTTAAAATTTCATTATCATTTCAGTTAAATTTTAACCTGGTTACAGGTATCAGTGAAAGAAAATTATGTAAATTATCTATGCCTCTGCATGTGGCAAACCTATTAGCCCAAGGGAAACCTCCTATCCAGAAACTGTATAAGGAGACTTGTAGAAGGGACTCGGCTTCTGAGTAGCGTGAAGCATTTGCCCAAGAACAAATTTGTACTGCATAAGCACCCTCTAAAAAGTCCCCCAAATCTTGGAAATGTTATCCTGTAAAGACTATATTCCATTTAACAACTCATGGTGGATATTTGAAACTGTTGGACTTGTGGAGTTAATCATACAAAGCTTTGGGGATTTATCTTTTTCCTAGTGTTCTGATGAAGATTTTTTTTTTATTAATTTCATGTTTTTATGAGAGTAGGATTAGCAACTATTGTCTAAATGGTTTTCAACATTTATATAACGACATAAAATTATGCATGAAGGAAGAGAGCCCACATTGTACTTGGATTGGCTGAATTGGGACCCATTTTTAATTAATGATATCCCTGATGATACTTGCTGTGGATATAGACATTAAACAGACCCAAAGCCTCTGTCCTTTCTGCAAGTACCCATCCATGCTGGAAAGAATGAGTGGACCAAAGTTGTTTCCATAGGGCAACCCATAAGAATTCTCTCTTGAAAAATGGTTTGTTTCTTTCCATGGAGTATTTTCACTGTAAGATCTAACATTCCCAACTATGGCTTCTGAAAAATCTCTCTCATGCTGTATCATTTGACAGTATGGAGAAAATCTGCCTGAGTAAATACTCCACTGCATTTTTTCTACCCTTCCACTCTTTCATCAATGCATTTATTAAAATGGCCACTGATAATTCCCCTTTTATTCATTTGTCATTGGCAGAAGCATCAAGCTCCCAATTCACATTTTTGCAGGTGATGAACCAACCATGCTATTTTTTAGGCAATGCTCTCTTCCTATTTGCTGCTCAGCCCAGTTCAGCAAGAGCAAACACTTGAATAGCAGCAGCATGTCCTGCTGATCTAAACACAAGCCTGAGCATCAGCAACTTTGAGTTCAAATTCCATCTCTGAGGCATGTTTGTTCTAAAGTTGAAGCTGTCTAAAGAAGCATTCATCATGGCATTCAGACAAGACAGCCTGGAAACCACTGTGCTTATGTGCTAACACAAATAAAACCTGCTCACAGCTGTCCTCATGGTGTTTTTACGTAGACTTCTAATAGAGGGCCAGTCTAACACAAAAAGCATAGTTAAAGACAAGAAGCAAGTGGCCCAGCTTGCCCTTCAATCAGGATGACATTGACTACTCAGAGTTCAGTAGGCAGCAAAAGGAAGACTTTGAGGTCAGTTTCCTCACCTTTCACACCTGTGATTTTCTATTAGAGAATCGGGCTGTCATACCCCCTATGTTGACAATTCTCTCCAGGAAGGTTAATGTCACTTCTAAGCTTAATAATGTCCCCAAAGTTAGGAATGCTCTGTTAACATCGGTGAATAAGTCAAAATAAATAAGGATGATAAAAGCAAACTGTGCCTGAAATTCTTTGCACCTAATACAGGCTACAAAAGAAGGGAGGAAACCTAAGCTAAGGTTACATTCATTGAGGGTCAAATTTGCATATGAAAAGGAAAGCAGTGAATTGAAAACACAGATGTATTATGCTCATGTTATGAAATTGATTATACCATCTCCATGCTAGGAAACTAACAATTTCCAGTCCAGTGTTCACCAACATATAACCCAACACAAATCTGAAAATTACTGACTTAAGTACCAAATGGAATTTACAGAACATAGTCTCGGCATTTTCTTCTATAAAATGAGTATATCATGGTCTCCCTCATGTCATAAGACCATGATGAGTTTAGTATGATATTTATGTTAAAAAAACAGAAGTAAATTGTAAATTGCTATAGAATCATCCAATTTGGCCTCTGGTTTTTAAAATTTGTCCAAAAGTATTTATTCAGTTATTTTAAATTATCATGACTTTTGCTTTTGTCTAGTGCAATGGTCCTCAACCTGGCTGCACATTAAAATCATCTAGGGAGTATTTTTAAAATTTCCAATTCCCAAACCCATCCTAGACCAATTAAACTAGAAGATCTAAGAGTGGAACTGAGAAATTACTATTCTCCAAGGGTGCTTCAATGTATGGTTAAGGTAGAGAACCACTAATGGGGTGTAAATCTACTTATAATATTATACTGGAAAGCTGGGAGCTAACCTGAAAGCTAGGCATGCTCCAGGGTGTGATACATACATCTCCCTAATCTTAACATTCTTCCTAGGTGCAATTTTCCACTAAACTTCTAATTATGATCGCATCTATTAGAACTTAGAATACCAAAGGATTAGTGAAGAGAGAAAAACTTTCACAATTTGGATTCATTATAAAATCTATCTAAATTAATGGAAATTAGACATATTAGAATGCTTTTTAAAAATGTAATTTTCTGCCTGAAAATATCATTTTTATCCAAACAAAGGCTTTCAATTTTAACAAAGTTCTTTCATTGAGTAAGATTTGCAGAGGTCCTTAAGAGATTTCTTTAGATGAACAGATTTTTAAAAATGTATAATTAGCAAGTTGTACTAGTGTATAATACACATAGAGTTAATACATTCTTATTAATGATTAGATCACAGTGATCTTATAATAGGGGGCAAATATAACATTTGCAGTTGCCCCTATTTTTCTAATTCTTACCAAGTACATTGTACAATTGCTGATACTTTCTCCTACCTGTAGACTCAGTTGCATAGTCCCACATTTCTTTTTTATTCTAGTCCCCTCCTTCTCTCTCTCTCTCTCTCTCTCTCTCTCTCTCTCTCTCTCTCTCTCTCTCTCTCTCTCTCTCACACACACACACACACACACACACACACTTTGAAGAGGTAGATGTGTCATGAGCTCAACTCCCTAATTAGCAGCACCTAGAATTAGTCTTGTTCCCACAACCTGATATCCACCAAGCTAGGAATAAGAGCTGGCATATTAATCATCACAGAGACAGTACTGCCTCATCATCATGGATTAAAACCTGAGCAAGACTGAGGGAGTTGCCATCCTGAAACAATAAAATAATGTAAAAATAATAATTATTATGAAAATGTAATGAGAAAATTGATTCATTAGCACTCTTCTCAAGGAAAGTAATATATTCCATTGGTAAGAATAAGTCACCTGAGAAAGAAAGAGGAATAAAGCCATCAACAAAGTCAAACTGACTTCCAAAGAGTAAGGGTCTGGCTAACTGTAGGACTTTAAAGGTGAATGTGTTTGCAACTATGCTTGACTGCTCAGAACAATATTAGGGAGGCTAACATTGCCATCATTAGTTCTTGGTTTCCACCTTGCCCGCCTGAGCCTTTGATTTCCCTTTTAATCAGTGGTCCTCAGAGGGACATTTTCAGACCTGCAGTATCAGTGTCTCCTGAAATCTTATTAGACATACATATTTTCAGGGCTTTCTCCAGGCCAACTAAAAATACTCTAGGATGGAGCCCAGCAATCTCTGTTTTAACAAGTCCTTCAGGTGATGCTGATGCATTCTCCAACTTCAGAAACATTGCTCTAAGGGCTAGATAAAAATTGAAAGGTGATAAACTAAATTAATGGGTGTTAAATTATTAGTCTTTTCAAGACGCCGTGCTACAGATAGTATTCCATTCCTGACTAATTATCTGCACAATGCCCCTGTCTAGGGCTTCCAAGTCCTCATTAGGAATGGAAACCTGTCTTCATTTCTAACCCATCGTGGCTGCAATCTTGATTGTCACTATTTACCTCTTATTCTCCTCCATTTGTAAGGATCCTATACCTTTATTCATTCAATTACCAGCTGGAACAAAGTCATGAAAGTACTAACTGCCTCTGATAACAACTACCAATCCTTCTTTTGCACTTTCCATTTCATGACTGCCTGAACTGCTTCTACAGTGAAGATTCTACTGCTTTGTTACTACTTATATAGCAGTGATTTCTTTAATCATAACAGACTAAATGATATCCTTGAGCTTTATATAGCAAAGGACCTGTCTGCAGCCTGTAGCTGAATAGGCTAGGTATCTCCTCACCCTTCCACATTATCCAACAACTAGGGGTGTGCTCATATTTTAACAACCCAATCTCAGGAAAAACAGCCCTGACCCATAGTTTTTGCCAAGATCTGAGATGTAAATTCTCTCCCACTATGGCTACCAACAAGAGATGCATGTAGTCATCTGTATATAATCCGGAAAACCTATATAAACCAGCTGCAGCCCACCACTGCCAGAAGCTCATACTACTCAAGATAATTCCTAGGCCCAAGTTCACCCAATTTATACATACAGGATGTTAAAATGAAAATATAAAACTATAGCAAATATGAGAAGATAAGCCTACAAAACCTTAGGTTAACATAGTTAGTGTATATAATTTATTTTCTACAAATATTTATTTTGTATCTAGTAGGTACTAGGTCTCTTATAGGTACTATGATAAAGCAGTGGACAAAATAAACAAAAGTCTTGTTCTCATGGTGAATCTATTATAAAGGGCAGACAATAAGCATAATAGGTAAATAAAATATGTACATTAGAGGGTGATGTGCTATGGAGAAAAGTTAAAGTACATGGAGACTATGTAGGGTCTTAATTTTAAATAGTATAGTCAGAGAGAGTCTCACTGAGAATAGCCATTTGAGCATAGTTCTGAAAGAAGACAGGGACACATTTTTCATGAAAAGGCAATGGCAAGTGCAAAGGTGCTAAGGCAGGAAGGTACTTAGACTTTTTAAGGCACACCAAGGAGGCAGGTGTGTCCTGAACTGAGTAAACAAGAAAATGACATTAGAAAATGGTAAAAACACATCACATAGGGCCTATAGGCTTGTCTAATAAAAATATTTTTAAATGGAATAAACCACTTATAATCTTGTCTATTAGAGATTCCTTCATAAATAAAGTGGAACACTCTGGAATTTTCACAGAATTCTGAGAATTAGAAATAATTACATATATAAATATTCTCATTAATGAATTATAATCCACTATAAAATACAACTTTTTGTTTTTTAGTTTTTGTGAATTATGTATGTAGAATAGTACATAGAACACAGTTATTATACAAGCTGCCCTTGTGCAACCATAAAACAGTTAGGAATAGGGCATTGCCAATACGTCAAAAAGTGGAGAATTATTCAGTCATGGAGAAAAGAAGGAAGGAAGGGAGGGAGGGAGAAGGAAGGAAGGAAAATAATATAAACAGTTAATTTAATCCACCAAAATCAACTTAGTTTTTGTACTGAAGTATAAGAGAAAAACATAAAATTAACCAATTTGTTGCCAGTGAAAATGGGATTCTTCCAAAAAGGCACAAGAAAAGTATTTCAGGAACCCATATATAGGAGAGTAAGGTGTAATGGCAAGATTTTTTGAAGTTGGAGCAAATACAAATAACTGTCTCCAGGTGCCCAATGTCTCAGTTATGACCAGGTGGTTTAGCTCTGTCTCCTTTTTAATCCTTGTGGGCTTGTGTTGGCTCCTCCCCCTATCCAATCTGGTCTCTTTCCCAGGCTAGACACGTCCCCTTCATGGTTACCATCTTGACTCCTACTGTGCATGCCTCAAAGTACAAGGACCTTGCCTGTACCATCTTGGTTTCTACTGTGGATATGCCTAGCAAAGGAATTTGCCCTTTATTTCTTTATCTTTCTCTTGGTAATCCCCAGTAATGGCCGGTTGTCCCACAGGGTTAAATGTCTCCAGTGGAGGAGGCAACTATCCCTTGTGAAGCTGCAAATGTTATAGCTACCTAGTAAATTGGGCTTAATGTCTGACTCAGCTCCCTAGTTTATTAGGCTAATCAGACATATCTCATTTGTTCCCTTCCTTTATTACTACTAACTAGTTGCCTACACTACCATATTTGAAATAAAAATATAGAACTTCTCATCAAGATGGAGTTATAGGTAAACAAGGCTCACCTCTTTTCACAACAAAATCAAAATTACAACAATTATAGAACAATCATCATTCAGAACCTTCAGATATGGAGCTGAATGGAAGTTCCACAACTACGGAATTAAAGAAGAAACCACATCAATACTGGTAGGAGAGGCAGAGATGTGAATGGGCTGCTCTCACGCCCATGTGTGATGGATAAAAATTGGGTGGGATATATTAGGAGCAAAGGGTCCTAGCCCCACACCGGGCTGCCCAGGCTAGGGTTCCATAGCCAGGAGGAGAAGTTGTAATAACTTCCGGAGGTAAAAACCAGCAAGGATTGAGGCTGTGGAAGACAGAAACTGCTGGATTCCTTGGCAGATCCTCTTAAATGGCCTGCACAGAAACTTACTTAGACTAGCTCTCTCTGAGCTCCGGTGCAGGGCAGCAGATTGAAAGGGAACAGAGACATGCAAGGAGGAATTAAACTGTCCAGCACCAGGGTGAGAGCTGGGGGGCAACTTTTTCCCAGACAAAAGTGCTGGCAGAGGCTATTGTTCTTTTTAGGAGCCTGCCTCCCACAGAGCCACAGAGCTGGCAGCTGGACATCATATCTGAGACTCCATCAATCTGGCTCATTCTGTTTGCTCCATCCTGGTGATTTCCTAAGGCCCTGCCCTACCCAGCTTTAGGGCCCAACTAAGTAGTTTCCAGTGGTTTTTCCATATGAATGGCTTGTCTTGGACCATGGTTCAGATCTTCCTAAATTGCCTCAAACAAGCAGCATTTGGCTTCAGCAAGCCCTGTACCTCTCAATTAAGTTGCCTCAGGCCTGACACTAGCAGCACTAAGCTGATTCACAGCTTGGCCTCACCTGGGCATCTCCAAGCCCAGCAAGTGGCAGCCCCCTCCATATCACTTTGTAGCTTATGCTGTGTGACGCTGGACAGACACAGGTGGTGGCTGACCTTGGACATGCCAACAATAATCAAGACTCAACTACAATAGAACAATGTACCCAGCCCACACAGTACCCAGCACACCTTGAGTACCTAGCTTAGGTAATAGCGGAGGCTAGGCCATTAGATCCTGGAGAGTATCTACTACATTAGGCCATTCTATCATGCCTGAGAGATATATCCCGCTCTATATAAGATAAAGAAACAAACACAGGGAGGCTGCCAAACTATGGAGACAAAGAAACACAGCCTAAATTAAAGAACAGAACAAAATTCCAGAAAAAGTATGAAACAAAAATGGAAGCAGGCAAGCTATTAGATGCATAGTTCAAAACACTGATTATAAGGATGCTCAGGGAACTTGGTATTTCAATGGCATAAAAAAGGGCATAGAATCATAAAAAAAATGATCATAAAAAAGAACTAGTCAAAAATCAAGGATGCACTAATTAAAATAAAGAACAATTTACAGGGAATCAACAGTAGAGGGGACAAAGCTAAGAATCAGCTCACCAATTTGGAAAATGAAAAAGCAAAAAAACACCCAATCAGAACAGCAAGAAAAAAAAAGAATACAAAGAGTGAGGAGAGTGTAAGCAGCCTCTGGTACAAGTTTAAGCATACCACATTCACATGATGGGGTGCCAGAAAGAGAAGAGAGAGAGCAAGGAACTGGAAACCTATTTGTAAAAAAGAGAGAGAGAGAGAGAGAGAGAGAGAGAGAGAGAAATTCCCTAACTTGGTAAAGAAAATAGACATATAAACCCAGAAAGTGCAGAGTCCCAAACAAGATGGACCCACAGAGGTCCATCCCAAGACACATCATAATTAAAATGCCAAAGTTTAAGGACAAAGAGAGAATCTTAAAAGCAGCAAGAGAAAAGCAGTTAGTAACCTACAAGGGAGTCCATTTGACTGTGAGCTGATTTCTCAAAAGAAATTTTGCAGGCAAGAAATAATCGTAGTGATGAAAAGCAAGGACCTTCAAATAAGATTACTCTACCCCAACCAAGATTACTCTACCCAGCACAGCTATCATTTAGAATCAAAGGACAGATAAAGAGCTTCCCAGACTAGAAAAAGCTAAAAGAGTACATCACCACCAAATCAGCATTATATAAAATGTTGAAGAGTCTTCTTTAAGAAGATCAAAAATATGAACAATAAAATGACAACAAATACATACTATCAACAACTGAATCTAAGAAATAAATAAATAAATAAATAAATAAATAAATAAATAAATAAGCAAACAGAAACAGAATCACAGATACAGAGAACATTTTGATGGTTGCCAGATGGGAAGGGGCTTGAGGAATGGGCAAAAAATGTGAAGGGATTAAGAAGTACAAATTGATAGTTACAGAATAGTCATGGGGATGTAAAATACAGCACAGGAAATGGAGTAGCCAGAGAACACATATGCATGTCCCATGGACATGGACAACAGTGTGCAGATTGCCTGAGGGAAAGGGGTGAGACTGGGTTGAGGGGCCAAAGGGAAAATATTGGGACAACTGTCATAGCACAATCAAGAAAATATAATTAAAAAATAAAATGAAATATAGACCTAAAAATAAAATTAAATTAAAACGTAACTATCTGAGTAAAATATTATTAGACAAATGAAATTCATATTTTATAGATTTAGAATCAAACATGATTCATGAGTAATAACATAAGTACATCTCTTAAATTAGTATGATAATTCTGTATAATATCATCTAATGGAAAAATGTTGCTAGAGTTCTACATCATAGAAGACAAGTACAAGTTTCATATTGTTAAGATTTATTCAATGCGCCAAAGTGTGAAGAAAAATCTCAGAGCATTCAAAAATTGCAATGTAAATGAGTTAGAAACAATATTAAAAAGGATTTATCATGAGACACAATTTGTCTTAGGCCTCAAATATATTCAGTCTGAAATTCCCAATGCTTTTTTATGTAAGCATGCACAATTATAATAGACAAAATAAAAAACATACAGCCATACAGTCCTGGTTTGAGAACTGGGAGACAGGATTTTATTTCAAGTATTGCTCTGAACTTGTTGTAAGACCTTTGGTAAATCACTGGTAACTTCAGCTGTCTCAATTTCTTCCTTTTAAAATGATGATCTGTGTTTATTTACTAATCCACTCAGACATTCATTCATCAAATATTTATTGAAAACCTATTATGTGCTTAGCAATATTTCAGACACTGAGAAAGCAACAGTAAACATGTCTTACTTTTCTGTGTATATGCAGAGTAAATGGGAAAAAAACCATAAACCCACAAGCAAATAAAAAAAATGAGTGGTACTCTGAACAGTACCCACGTGGTAATTCAATTTCTGAGTAACTGAAATATTTCTCTTTAAGGTTTCAAAGTTTTACACTAGGGAGGGAAGGTTCATATTTGTTTCTAACTACATTCACATTCATCTAAGTTGATGCTCACCCATTCCTAGAGAAATGTGACATCTCATACAAGACACTTCATTTACTCACCCAGATCTACCTAATTACAAGGAAATTGCACAGGGGGACAGGGAAATAACTTCTCCAAAATATAACAGAGCAAGAAGTGATGAGCTAACCTTTTGTTTGTTTAGAAGAAAATATATTGCCAGAGTTTTCCAGGGTGAAGAGCTTACTTTACTAGAACATGAACAGAAAAAGTAAATTACCAAATTCATGAGGGGATGCTTCTTGAAGTTCTTACATTCTTTTCTTACAAAGATTGATTTTAGAAAGTTTAAATTTTTCTTCTTCCCCTTTGTGCCCTCCTTAAAACTTGATATCAGAACATTAGTCAATAATTCTCAAATTAGTTATATATGGCCTACATTTGTCAATAATTTCACATATTAGGTACATATGGTGTACATTTGTTTTGGAAACCAGCCAGTTTTCAAATAGATAGGTCTACTTTCATTAGTCTCATAGACCTTGTCCACATGCAAAGAACAATTTAGATAAATTAAAAATGGTAAATGGAGGAAAGCATGTAAGATAATGACACTTGATCTAGGAAAAATAAGCACAGAAATAAACAAACAGAGCTCCACTACCAAGATCACAATAAAATAAGACCTTGGGCAAAGAATATCCTTGTCAGGGAATTAAGCTCTCTATAAATGGACAAGGGCACTAGATAATCCTATTGGTGTCCTATAATTGGACAATTGATACACAAAGATGACTTCATACAGAAGTAAAAACAGCAATATATATTCAGAAAAGTATACAGAAAAGAGAGAGAGGGAGACAGGTGAGAGAAGGAAAAAAAGAGAAGAGAGGAGAGAAATCTATTTGATCTTCTGGCCAAGATGAAGAGATAAATACATCGCCTCCTCACCCAACCAAAAGAAGGACAACAACAAATTAAAAACAAAACAAAACAAAACGTCCAGAACTTCCAGAAAATGGATCTATATGGAAACCCAACAACCAAGGAATTAAAGAAGAAACATTCATCCAGACCCATAGGAGGGATGGAGAGGAGCGGCCTGGGTGGGGAGGACTCATGGCAGGGTGGAGGGATCAGGGCAGGTGAGGTAGCGGCTGGTAGACCTGTTGGTCCCATAAGTGTGCAGATAATCTGGGAGGAACAACTGGGGAGTGAAACAACCCAGGGTCCACTGTGGGGAAATAAAGCCTCAAAACCTCTGACTGAAAAAACCTATGGGGATTATGGTGGTGTGAGAAACTCCCAGAATCACAGGAGAATGTACTGGAGAGACCCACAGGGTCCTAGAATGTACATAAACCCACCCACCAGGGAAATAGCACCAGAAAGGCCTAATTTGCTTGAGGGTATTGGAAGAAGGGACTGAAAGCCAGTGGAGAGCCAAGCAAGGTGCATTGTTTCCTTTCAGACCCCTCCCCCATGTATGGATCCACAACACAGTGAAGTGGATGCCTAGCTCTGGCAAATACCTGAGGCTCCGCTCTTTACTACATAATAGGCACACCAAGAGAAAAACTATGCCCCAAATGAAAAAACAGACCAAAGCTCCAAAAATAGAATCAAGCCAGGAGAGGATAGCCAACCTATTAGATGCACAGTTCAAAACACTGGTGATCTGGGTACTCACAGAAGTGGTTGAGTACAGTTACAAAAGAGAGGAAGAAGTGAAGGCTAAACAAAGTAAAATAAAGGAAAATGTACAGTGATGGGACAGAAACTGGGACTCAAATAAACAATTTGGAACAGAAGGAAAAAATAAACATTCAACCAGAACAGAATGAAGAAACAAGAATTAAAAAAAAAAAAAAAAATGAGGAGAGGCTTAGGAACCTCCAGGACAACTTTAAAAGACCCAACATCTGAATCATAGGGGTGCTAGAAGGAGAAGAGGAAGAGCAAGAAATTGAAAATTTATTTGAAAAAATAATGAAAGAGCACTTCCCTAATCTGGCCAAGGAAATAGACTTCCAGGAAGTCCAGGAAGCTCAGAGAGTCCCAAAGAAGCTGGACGCAAAGAAGCACACACCAGGACACACCATAATTTCATTACCCCAAATTAAAGAACTAGAGAAACTTAAAGGCAGCAACAAAGGAGATAATTACCTACAAAGGAGTTCCCATAAGACTATCAACTAATTTCTCCAAAGAAACTTTGCAGGCAAGAAGGGAAAGAAGTATTCAAAGTCATGAAAGGCAAGGACCTACAACCAAGTTTACTCTATCAGCAAAGCTATCATTTGGAATGGGAGGGTAAAGTGCTTCCATTCCAAGATAAAGTGCTTCTCAGATAAGGTCAAGTTAAAGGAGTTCATCATCACCAATCTCTTATTATATGAAATGCTGAAGAGACTTACCTAAGAAAAAGGAGAACACCAAACATATGAACAGTAAAATGACAACAAACTCACAACTATCAACAACTGAACCTAAAAACAAAAACAAAAACGAACTATGTGAACACTAGAATAAGAACAGTATCTCAGAAATGGAGATCATATGGAGGGTTATCAGCTGGGAGGGGGAAGGGAAGAACGGAGGAAAAGGTATGGGGGATGAGAAACATAAATGATAGGTAAAAAATAGACAGGGGGAGGTTAAGAATAGTATGGGAAATGGAGAAGCCAAAGAACTTACTGTAGGACCCATGGACATGAACTAAGCGAGGAGGGGGGATCCTGGTAGGAGGGAGGCGCAGGGTGGAGGGGAATAAAGGGTAGGGAAAAAATGGAAAACTATAATAGCATAGTCAAAAATATATTTAAAAAAGGAATCTAGTTTGAGAATTAGTTATGTAACTATAGCTGCTCTCTCATCTTCAATTTCCCCTTTTTGAAAATGACCAGTATATCTACAGACAAACTTTTCTACCTTACATTTCCAACCTATTTTAAATACAGTCATATATCAGTACTTGTCAGCTTCAGAACTTGTCAAACCCTGTACTTGTCACATTTGATTAAAAAAAAAAAAACATTTCAGATCTCAGCACTTGCTCAGGACTTGTTGCATTTGCTAGGACTTATATGAGCTCTGATGCCACCCTGCAAGAGAAAAACGCTTTATCGTTCAATACTTGTTTGTTTCAGCACTTATCACGAGTTCTGGAATGAATTAACAACGAGTACCAAGATACCACTGCAATTCTGATTCTGAAACCAAATATCCCTAAAATCCTCCAAAATGTACTCACTTTTAGCATTCAACTTTTCATGATTATTCAATTTGGAAAAGTCTTTTAAGTCTCTTACTTTTAAGACTTCTTTATTTTATTCAAAAGAAGAAACTGGTTTTCTTTCCTTTCTTTGTTATTATTTGCATGAGACCTAGTATCCAGTAAGTTCACACTATTTTCAAAATATATACAGCATTTCATCAAAAATTTCAGGCAAATCCATACTGTTGTAAAGGGTAAAATTTTCCTCTTTTTTACGACCAAGTAGTATACCATTGTGTAACTGTTGCATAGTTGTTTTATCACTCACCTATTGATGGGCACTTGGGCTGCTTCCATATCTCAGGGATTGTAAATAGCACTGCAATGAACATTGGGGTGCTTATGTTCTTTTGAATGAGTGCTTTGTATTCCTTCATATATATTCCCAGAAGTGGAATCACTGGGTCAAAAGGCAGATCCATTTTTAATTTTTTAAAATTACCTCTATACTGCTTTTCACTGTGGCTGTTGCAGTTTGCATTCCCACCCACAGTGCAAAAGGGTTTCCCATTCTCCACATTCTCACCAGCACTTGTTTGTTGATTTATTGATGATAATCATTATGACAGCTAAGTGAAATAAGCCAGTCAGAGAAAGACAAATACTATATGATTTCACTCATATGTGGAATCTAATAAACAAACTGAACTAACAAAACAGAGACAGACTTATAGATCAAGAGCAGATGACAGCTAGTGAGGTAGAGGGTAGAGTTTAGGGGGTGGAGCAATTGAGCAAAAGGAAAAAGGACTCATGGATAGGAACAACAGGGTGGTGATTGCTTGGGGGAGGGTGGTGTAAGGGGAGTAAATGGTAATGGAAAAATACAATAAAGATTAAATTTAAAAAAAACTTCAGGACTTTTTCTCAAAATTCAAGTCAAACCCAGAGTCCCACTCAGAAAGAGGGGCTCAATCAAAGCCAGACTAATCTATTAACCAAAAACAAATACACTGTATTTTTTATGCTAGAAAGCAACACTCAGCAGAGTGGAGAAAGAAGTATAAATTTCAAGATCTAACATACTAATAACATACATATTGTGTAACCTCAAGAGAGTCTGCTCATCTTTCTTTATCCCATATTTTTCTCCTCTATGAAAGGTAATAATTCCAATCTCATAAAGAGGGAAAATTAAGTTTTGATTTAATTCAGAAAAAAGCACAAGGTTAAACTAGGTTTGATAATTAGAGCTATAAGTACAGAAAGCAGGAACCATGAGGTGCCTACAGACAGACATGCCAGCTAGTCTCATCATAAGGTCAATAAAATCTTTGTCAAATTAAAGAGTTAAATCATTGTTTTCCAACATTTGCCCCTTTGGGATCCAAGTCTCCGAAGACTGTCTCTTTAAAAAAATCTGTAGTCAAGTAAATGTTGGAAAATGTATAATAGATGCACATCAGAATGATTCACAATACATATTAGCATATTAAAGCCCCAGATTCTTGGAATACAATGATCTCAGTTTTTGATGCAACTTCCCTGGATTCCTTCGACCATAGAAGCCTTTTAGTCAGAAACTATCTGGCCTGAAATTAGTATTGACAATATATCTTTTATTTCCCAAGCCAGTAAGTTATTACTTTTTTTTTTTTATTTTTGCTTTTGTCCTGTGGAATCAACAATTCATTCAACTTAATGTAAGTCTAGAGTTTTGGGTTTTTTCCCCCCTTTATGAAATGAATAGTCACTCTGACATTGTATCACTCCCTATTTAAATCCTTTGATAAGTACTTTCATTTACCTTATTGCCTTTTCAGTCTCTTATGTTTTCATTCAGACTTCATATTTGAAACACCTTCTCAAGGACTTTTATAAAATTCTATTTTATAACACTAGGGTATTTAGATAAAATATTTCCTTCTTCCTATGAGTATATTTCGCTTTGCTAACATCATCTAACAGAACTTTACCTTTTCATTTGATGAAACCAAGGTATGTTGACATGTCAGCTGATGGTCTATCAACTCTATTAAAGACCTGTAGCTATTAAAATGCTGCTTTTCTAAAAAGTATATACCACTTGAAAAATCAATCCAGAGAGTTCTACAGTTCAACCCTCTCCCCTATCCTGTAATATCAGTTTCAGTGTCAAAAATGCAGTAACTGGAAACATGTTTGACCACTATATACCATACTTCAGCTAGACTGGGATATTAAGGTGTTAGCTTGCTGTACAAAGTTGTCAGTTTTCTGTTCTAACCAGACCTGGAGCTCTCAACTGTTTTATACTCATGCTCACTCCCTCTTCTCTTATTATTTGAAATATCAACAAAAGTAAATGATACAAGTAAAAGCAAATTTAAATAATTTTAATATTAAACATGCCTATTTCAAATAACACGTTTTGTGCTACTCCTGCATATTTAAAAAAAAATCCTTGGAACCAAGTAGGAAGAATTGAACTATAGAAGAGAATGCTAGTCAACAATAACAGACCTAGTTATTTACAATAGCTTTTAATTGCTGTTAGTGCCTTTCTTCTGGTCCTACCTCCTACAACTTCTCTTCATATTTGTCAATCATTTATTCTTTGGAGTTCTAAAGAGCATTATTTGTGTTCTTGTATACTTCATAAATTTAAAGAATTATATATAAATGAAAGGAAAAAATGAAGCAAGCACTTTGAATATCTACTAATTACTATTCCATCTAGATCAATTAGCATTTTTAAACTGGCAATGTAAGACATTGAATATTTAAAGATGTATTTCATAAGAGTGTTCTGTGGCCAAACAACCTGGGTTAAACAGAGTCAAAGACATTTCCTTATGTTATGACCTCTCAGATTATTCTGTATGCTAGTGTCCATTATGACTCTCTCAGAAAAGCATAGAGTATAAAATATTCCCCAAGGTACAGTGAAAGAGCAAAGCAACACTCTGTAGACATTTATGGTTATCACCCCCCACAGAAAAGGTACCAGTTACAAACAACATTGAAATAGTTCTCAAATTTAAGCAGTAGAGAAAGTAAAGCAAATTGAAAGTTTTCTAGATTAAATTAAATTTACACTGATATTACTTATATAAGAAAAAAATACAATCGCGGTTCGATTCCCAGTCAGGGCACATGCCTGGGTTGCCAGGCCAGTTCCCGTCAGGGGACATACAAGAGGCAACCACACATTGATGTTTCTCTCCCTCTCTCCTTCCCTTCCCCTCTAAAGATAAATAAATAAAATCTAAAAAGGAAAAAAAAATTCTAAAAAAAAAAAGAAAAAAATACAAAAATCATTTGGTTATAATTTTTTAAAATAAAATATATCTTCCAATATACAAAATTTGGCCTTAAAATAATTATTCCAGTTACCATTCGTGCATTAAAAAATCAGCCCATAACTTAATAGCATAAAACAAGAATTTTTATTCTGCTCACAGAGCCTGTGGGTCCTGAATTCATCAGAGTACAGCCTGTTTCTGCTCTTTGATGATTTGGTGACTCAAACAGTTGGAACTAGAAGAGCTGAGGCTGGGGAGCCACTTTCAGAATGGCTTCTTCACATACACATGTGGCACCTTGGAAAGGATGGCCGGAAAGCCGGTTCCAGGTGAGATGATCAGCTGAGCATATCTACACACGACCTCTCAAGTTTAGGGGCCTCCGCATAGTGTGGTTTCTCATATTATAGCTCTTCAACAAACAAGTAAGAACACCCACAGCCTTTTAGGATCTGATCTCAGAAGTCACAAAGTGTCACTCTCACACATTTTCCTGAGTTCAGCCCTCACGAGCTCACCTGCATACCAGGAGAGTGGGCGTAGAATCATATCTCAATGGGAGAATTGGCAAAGAATTAATTTTAACTGCCACAGAAATACTTTACAAGAAGTTCCTAATATTTTCCTCACCAAAAGAACCTCTGGATTTTACCTCTCAGAACCACCTGGGATAAAACAGTAAAGTAGCAGTGTTAGTTCCTACCTTGAGACAACTCAGACTAGAGCAATATTTATACAATCACTCATTCAACTTCTTCTTCTTTTTTTTTTTTCTTTTTTTTTTTTTTTGGCATTTCTCATCACAGTAGAAGCTTACAATAGAGATATGTTAGTGAAATGTGAGTTAAATAATAAGATGACCAAACAAAAATACTCACAAGCAGTGTATTAATGAGTCATTAAATCAAAATGGTATACAGTTAACTAATTTAAGTTTAGAGGAAAATGGGATCACTATGGAACTGGACAAACTAAGAATAATTTATTGAAGTGTTTTAGATCTCTGCTCTCTAAAAAGAGGTAACTTACTAACAACCAAATATTAAGCTTTATTTGTACCAGTTATACATTTCCAAAGGTATGTGACAATTAAGAATTATGCCAAACAACATATAAAGTACAAGATATATTATATATCTTTAATTTATCTAAACCAAATTATATTTAGTTCCCAGTCTCTCCTGGCCAAGTTTGGTGAAAAGACCAACATCAGTGATTTGTGTGTGTTTCACTACTACAGTTCACTCCCTTCCACACACCTCTCTGTCTCTCTCTGCACCCAAGGGTCCCATTCTTCTCACTTGCTCATTAACGTTATATTGTACTAAGACATCAGAACTTACAAAGCCCAAGAAAAGTGGGGCAAGTTCTCAACCAAAAGCCACTCAAGGTCATCAGTGAAAGCACTCATTGTCCCTGTAAGCATCATTTGTTCAATCAGACATGGCCAATGCTGATCCTGGCTCAACTCCATGTTGTCAAAATTATCTCCATGGACTTTCACCTAGTCTGTCAACTCAGTGTTGGGCCTTATTGCCCAGCCTCTTGGGAACTTCCACATAAAAGGCTGGTATAAACTTTTTAGTGGGGTAAGGAGGACTAGAACACAAAAACACAAATGAGTGGCTGAACTTTCCATCCTGAAAATGTATAAAATTGCTTTTTATTCATTTTCTGTGAAATGTCATTGATAAATCTATTCCAGCAAAATACTTAAGGACAAGATAATAGAATTATGAATACATTGCCCTGCCACAAGTGATAACTGTACTTCCAGAAAACAACTACTGTGTTAAAAGGAGAGATTAAAGCATATGAATTTTGAATACCTATTAGCTACACAAACCTGAGAGAAAATATGTAAATTGCCTTGGTATTAAGAAAATGAAAAGCATTTCTGTTTAATTATGCATCTAACAAGACTAATATCAATCATTTTGCTCTAACAGTGTTATCACTTTTAAACTATTGGGAATTCATTGAAATTTATCCAATCATAATGCATTCTTCTGGCATTTGGAGATTATAGCCTAAATATTGTTATCTAGTTTCTATCTTTTAGGATCAACTGCTTACCAAAATTATGATTTTTTCCTAATATAAAAATCTGCTGAAACAATAGTTTTTCGTAATCAGTAAAATGCACAAATCAGTAATTGTGGTTCTGCTTTGTTTTTTCTTTTTGGCCTTTTTGACAGAGGCACATTTACAACAGCATCTCAGTAAAAGAGATTGCCATTGTTATTAATATGTCACCGCACTCTGTCTTCACTCTAAACCACCGACTGAGGAATATTAGCCACGTTTTACATTTCAGTAGTCAATCTGCCTTTTCTGTTTATTTTGGGAGTAAGATATTTAGGTGAAATTCATGACTGATCACATTAACAAATGGCATCATTATAAAAAATAGCATTGCATTTAAATATGATTTCTCAGTTGAGAGCTTTATTTTACAGAAAGTTAAAATTACTCCCATCAGGGAATAACAAAGTTAAGTATTTTGCCCAACACACTGAGCTATTAAAATAATCAAGAAACTTTTCTCCTACCTTTCAATTTTTGTGCCCACCATTATCTCCCTTCCTGAGTACTATCTATAAATAAAAAGATTCTGTAGTTTTTAACTACATCTACCAAAACAAGCTGTACAGACCCATGGATTTATGGAACATTATTGCTCAAAAATTCTTTGGAGGTTTTGCAACTTGATTGCACATTGGAATCACCTGGGGAGCTTTAAAAAAGCTGTTGCCTGGGTCACGCCCCAGAGATTCTAATTTAATTGGTATAGAGTGAGGCCTAACATAAAGATTTTTTTAAACGCTCCCCAGGTGATTCTAATACGGAGCCAAAATAGAGAACAACTGTTCTAAACCCTTGTTTTACAGATGAGACAATTAACCCTATTAGTGACACATACACATTTGATGTTAGAACTAAAACTAAAACTTAAGCCTTCAGTATTCAAGTTATTAACTCATTTTATTAACCCAAGGGTTTTCAAATGTGTTTTCCCAGGCCTTGCATTCCCCAGAGGTTTATCAGAGGTACCGTGGGGGCCATGGAAATAACCAGAGATCTACACCTACTTACCCCTAAATGAGAGCAGCTTTCACTTATGTTTTGCTTATATTTTAGATTACTTTGCAGGGTGTTTTCAAGGGGAAATGTGTATCCTGCTAAAGTAAAAAGAAGTTTAAACTGTTGCAATTATTAGACCATGTGCATAGCAAGAGGTCTCCTTCTAAAAAATCAATAAAGAGTACTTCAGCAGTGTGTATACCAAAATCTAAACGAAACAAAGATTGGCTCCTATGCAAAGATGAGATGCAAGTATGTGAAGTGTTCCACTAAAAAAAAAAAAAAAAAAAAAAAAAAGGCTTTTTAAAGGATAACACCAGGCCAGTGGATAAAAAAAATATATGTTAAAACATAAATCTGGGTATTTGATCAGTTCAAATCTAAGACAATGAAGCATCCCTAGGGCCATCCCAATATGTATTTTATCATCATTAAGGAGAGCTGTGTCCTTCCTTGGTATCAGGTGAATTGAGAATGCCCCCGAGGAACCTAGTTTTGAGAAAGAAAGAGGGCTTTCATTAAACAAGAAAAGGAAATTGGACAGAGTGGACATCTGGAGATGAGGCCAAACAAGAATGTAGGAACAAGGGTGGGAAAGCTGGATAAAGAATGTTAAGACAGGAACTCTGATTCCAAAAGAAACTAGGCTTATACTTACTTTATATGCTAAATAAGAAAAGCATACAGTCTGAGAAGAGAAAGTGGAAAACAACTATGTCATTATCATAAATGTTGTCCGGAAAACCTCCATCCATTTTACCTTTGGAGGAGGCTGTGACCACGAAAAAATTAAGACAAGTGCAGAAAGTGACTAATCATTATCTATTATATCAGCTAAGACTCAATAAGCATCTACCAAAATCTTGTAAGTTGCTACTTAACATGTCTCTAGAGCTTTCTTTCTTTTTTCCTTAGAATTTCTAGGAGTCGTCCATGCATTTATTTTTATTTGTATGGGTTGATAAGATTTCCCATTACTACATAATCTGAAATAGAATACCCATTGATACATTTTATTAATAACTGGGTATATATATTTATAACAAGAATAGCTATCATACATGGATCATCTACCATATACCAAAAACATGAGTGTCACCTGTAAATATTGTCTTTAATCTCCATAAAAATATGAAGTTAATGTTATCTACTCATGGGGATACTAGAGCTCAATAAAGTTATTTTGTCGAAGACCACACAAATTTAATCTATTCATGTTAAGATTTCCAAAGCCTGTACTTTTTTTCTACTACACCATGCTGTTTCATTCTCTCTACAGACCTCTGAACTAAGGAGAAAAACACCCCCTCCCCATGCTTCTGAAATATGTAGGCCAGTAGTATTAGGCATATTTGAAGCTACTTTTTTCCATTAATGGTACTCCATTTTCCTTTAAATCCAAAGACCCTCAGGAAACTAATACTTTACCATCACTTGCAGATTAAAGTAAAAAAGAAAGTATAATTATAAAGGGCATTCCAAGACATAGAAGGACATTTATTCTTAAATGAGACTTTACAAAGTTTCATCAAATTTTATGAGCTTTAAGCATTGTGCATTAATGAATCGAGAAGTCCATCTCCATTTGCTATATAATACTTAATCTTCTGCATATCTACCATACAGCAGGCAATTAAACATACTTATTTGGGAAAAAGCCCTTTCCTTCCTTTACTCCTGCAGAATATCTACCATACAGCAGGCAATTAAACATACTTATTTGGGAAAAAGCCCTTTCCTTCCTTTACTCCTGCAGAATATCTAGTAAAAATCCAACATTGTCATTATTACTCCAAGTTTAAAATGTCAAATCATTTATTATTAAAATTCTTAAAAATGTAATATACGAGTCCTTTCTCCTGTTTACTAAGGATGTATGTCTTCAGTCATCTCCTCTAAAATAAATTTATCATTATATAAATCTAATGGATTTAACACTAAAGTAAAATTTTTCTAGATCATATTGTATTTTATACCATATGTGGGGTTTGGTTGATAGTTGGTATTGGCTTGCAACATAACAAATATTCAGCTTCCAAGGGTAACTTCACTTCCAATTCTCACTTCTTCAATATTTAAATCATATTCCAATGATCTCTGCTTGCTGAAATAAGAATAGCTAAAAGATACTGAGCAATTAATATACCCTAGGCACTTCAATCACTTAAAGTAGAAAATTTTGATTTAGTCTCATGACAAATCTATAAAGGACATACAAATATTGCCCCCATTTTAGAGATAAGGAAATGGAGTTTAAGTAATGTTCCCAAGATCACTCAGTTAAGTGTAGAGCATTGATTCAAATCCAGGTAGTCGAACTCTAGAGCCCTTGATGATTTAACTAGTCTTCAACATGCAAATTTCACTCCTGTTAGTCTCTTCTCTTACTCTGCCTTAAATTACTGTTATATCTCATTGCCTGCACAAAGTCAGAAACTAGAAAACAGAGTCTCTGTCTCTCTTATTCCTTTTATTACATTACTATTTCCAAAGATAAGGCTTTGCACAAAATAGGAGCCCAACAACATGAACTAAATTATTAAATTAAATTCAACTAATTTGATTAATTGTTTATGCATTCCATAAAACTTCACTAAGCACATTTCTGTGCCAATCACTGTAATATATAACAGAGGAAAATTGGTGAACAATTTAGAGTAGTCCCTTCCTTGTTTTCCTAAAATGAGTATTCTAATTTGGTGGCATTATATTAAAAATAAAAACAAACTCTAGTCATAGGGTTAGTTGGACATTTTTAGTTGTCAGTAAAAGAAATTCAACCAAAACTAGTTTAAATTAAAAGATAGCTTCATGGCTCACATTTCCGAGAAGTCTAAGAGATTACTGACTTCAGAGAAAATCAGATCTAGGACTTCAAAAAAGCCCTTAGGAAATTCTCTCTTCCTTTTAGTTCTGCTTTCCTCATTCTGTTTTGTCCTTAGTCTAATACATCTCTCCATGTGGTGGCAACAAGCACTCTCAGCAGCTCCAATGTATGCAATCACTCTCAGCCACAGTGTGGGGTAGTAATTTTTTCTGAAAATTTCAGCAAACATTCTTGTCAGAGTTATCACTGGCCCTGGTTGAGTTACACAATCATCTCTGAACCAATCAAATTGGCTAAACTAATTGGCTATTCCTCGGTGATGTGCCCATAGCTCATCTCTGCAATGGGGAGTGGTTCCTAGAACGCTGGTGAAGGGGAAGGTTAACCATGAATTACATACCTATTTCTGTCAAGAAACTAAAAGTGTTAGCTTCTCTATAACTGGGCAACAAGCAGTTCTCTATCCATATCATTCAAAGAATTTTCCCCTCAAAAACAATCACTAGCACCAAGAAAATATTTTTAAATCTTACATCATTTTCAATCTTTTAGATCATTTTGTTGTATTGATAGATCCACTAAGTTCACCCATTACATCAACCCATTCATTAAAAAAAAACAGAGACAAACACACCCACAAAAACAACAGGTTAATAGCCAGGCTCTAAACTAATATATGCATTAAAATGGCTACATTTGAGTGATAATTTTATATTGAAAAATCCAAATTTAAATGTTTTATTGTTTTTCCTAGATTATTGGAATTACAATCTCTTCAACACATATTGTATCAATAGAAATCCATTGTTGAGCTCAATTTAAACAATTTTTATTTTCATAGCATTGGCTGATCTCAGAAACACTTAATAAAGACTATCACAAAATAGTCCATGAAAAGTTAATTCAGAAGTCAGACTGATTTAGTCCTGGCTGGTGTAGCTCAGTGGATTGAGCAGGGGTTGAGTGAACGAAAGGGTAGCTGGTTCGATTCCCAGTCAGGTCATGTGCCTGGGTTTTTGGCCAGGTCCCCAGTGGGGACCACATGAGAGGCAACCACGCATTGATATTTCTTTCCCTCTCTTTGTCCCTCCTTTCCCCTCTCTCTAAAAATAAATTTAAAAAGCTTAAAAAAGAAGTCAGGCTGATTTACATATTAAATTTCTAGAAAATAAAATTGTACAAAATATAACTAATGTATAAAACACAGGAAAACTAAAATTAATGGGAAGGTCAGGGAATGAGAAGCAAACAGAAGTAGGTAAAGCATTCATTAATTCTTTTCACTTTTGGGAATGAATATATAAGTATTAAAAAACCCATCCACTTGATTACAACAACATGGGGGAAAATTCAAGTTAAAAACAAAAAAGGAACAAGAAAATCAAGGTAGCTAAATGGAATAACTTGGGAACAGATAAATAACAATAAAGGAGATGACAAACTGTAAAAGGTGGCTGAAGAATCCTTAGGAGACAATGAAAGTAGGCTTTCACAAAATATAGAGACAGATTTTCAGGTACAATAAAAAAGCTCAAGAGGCGTTAACATTTAGCCTTTTAGTTAAAATCAGAACAAAATACAGATGGTATTATTTCGGAGTCTAGTAGATAGCATCAATCCATATAAAAAATCTCCAGAGTATCATAATGAAAGATTTAAAGATTCTAAATTACATATGTACACTGCATGAACTAGGCTAAGTAAGTATAGAAGCAATAGAAAGGGCAATTTAAGACACTTAAATAAAAAGACAATTAAACAAAGAATCAAAGTTGATGGGAGCCTCTTCTTTCTAAGGAATTGGGAATTATCATATTAGAGGAGGCCTGCTTATGACAGAGAGCTCATGTGTAAGAAGGGAAAGGTCAAGTCAAGAAACATGTACAAAGGACCCATGAACAAAGACAACAGGAGGGAGGAGGATTGAATGTGGAAGGTGGGGGTGAGCAGGGCAGGGGAGAGTAATAAGGGAAAAATAGAGACCACTGTAATTGAACAACAATAAAAAAATTTTAAAGAAATTTTCACTAAAAGCCTGGTAAGGAATGGAGACACAAATTAAGGTTCTACTTAACAGATCAACTTAACTTGTTTTTAAAATGTGACAGAAAAACCCCTATTATGTTCATCAAAGCACATTTCATTTTCTCTGGAACACATAGCTAGGTAGCATTTCGCACCTTTTCTTGCAGTTAGGTGGGGACATGTGAATGAGTTCTGAGCAGTAGAATGTATGAGGAGGTGATGAATGGTACTTTCAAAATCTCTTGAACTACCCTACAGGTTCTTTCTTTCCTTTGTCCAAGGAGATGATAGAACTACTACATAAAAGGAGACTGGTCCCTTGAGGGACTACATGGAGCAGAGCCTCTCTATAAACCTGCAGTAAACTATTACATAAATAATTAAATGTCTATTTTATTAAACAGCTGATATCAGCCTATTCTGGCTAAAGCACAACATAAGCCCAACACTCACTGAAGAAAACTGAATTGTTTACATTACAAAATCAGATGACTTTTGAAGACACCTGAGAAGAGACAAGAAGAGTCCTGCTGTACAATTCAAGTCCAGCAAGAGATGAAGTGGAGCCATTCATGAAAAGTTCACATTATTTGGAGTGGCCGAGGTGCGTTTAAGAAAGGATATCTGTGGAGGATGGTGAAGGCTAGTGTCATACAGCTGGAACCCACAGGGGTTAAGGAGGAGATAGTTAACCACAAGCTTCAGCTGAATGTAACTTTTGCAAAAGAAATATTTATTATTTAGATAGCCTGGGAACAGTGCAATTATTCCTACAGTTTTTCCCTGACCCTGTGAAATGTCCTTGAGCTTTATTCAACTAACTCATAAAATAAACACAGAGACCATGTTCAGGGTCATTGTCTCTGCATCAGAGGACCATGTCCCACCTAGTCCCTGCTTTTCCTTAAACTGTCTGTGTCTATGTCTTTCTTAATCTCTCATCACCGCCCCCTCAGGGACCTCCTCCCTACACAGATCACAGCAGATATCAATATAAATTTGAATTTCATGCTGTGCTATGCTGCATCCCATGTTAATTCCTGTCTTAGATGCCAAATCTTTACAAAAGGTTGCTAAATGCAAAGCCTTTTGGAAAAATGTTAATTTGGAAGTCAATCACGGTTGTGTCTAGCAGATTAATATAAGGGAGAAAGGAAGCAGTGTGTACAAGAGGTGAAACAAAGAGTAGAGATTAAGAATTTAGTAACTGCAACTTCTGTACTCATTCTGTGAGGACATTACCCTAAAACCAAAGCCAGATAAAAACATTACCAGAGGGTGGGGAAAATACAGACCAATGACTCTCATGAACTATATGCAAAACTCCTCAACAAAACATTAGCAAATCCAATGATGTATAAAAATAATTCTAGAACATCCCAAGTGTATTGAAGACTGGTTCAACATTCAAAAAGAAATTTATGTAATGGTATTGGGTAACTGGATATTCACATGCAAAAATAAAGCATAATTAGACCCCCATCTTGTACCAGTTATTAAAATTAACTTAAAATGGATTAGACAATTAAACATAAAACCTGAACCATAAAACTCCTAGAAGAAAATATAGGGAAAAAACTCCCTGACATTGGTCTATGTTAAGACTTTTTGAATATGACACCAAAGCAAAGGCAGCAAAAGCCAATGTAAAAAATGAAACTATATCAAAACTAAAAAGTTGCTCAGTGCAGGCAACTATCAACAAAATGAGAAGGCATCCTCATAGGCACCCTATTAAATGGGAAAAAATACTTTCAGACAATATAGCTCATAAGAGGCTAATATTCAAAATATATAAGGAACTCATACAAATGAAAAGTAAAAAAAAATAATAATACAATTAGAAAATGGGAAGAGGACCTAAATAAGCATTTTTTCCCCCAAAGAAGACATACATATACATAACAGGTACATGAAAAAATGCTCATCATCACTAATCATCTGGGAAATGTGAGTCAAAGAACCTGGACCTTTGCCCCATGTGAGTAAGTTGGTTGGAGCTTTGTCCCATACACCAGAAGGTTGCAGGATCCCAATCAAAGCACAGACCTAGGTTGCAAGTTCAGTCCCCAGCCTGGGCATATGAGGGAGGCAACTAACTGATGTTTCTCTCTCCCTCCCTCTTACCTCCCCTCCTTCTCTTCTTCTTCCTTCCTTTCTCTAAAAAAAGTAAGGGGGAAAAAAGTAAACAAGCAAGCAAAATACAACCAGAGACATTGAAATAAAGAACAAACTGAAGGTAACCAGAGAAGTGGGGAGAGGGATAATAGAGGATAATAGAGGAAGAGCCATCAAAGAACATGTATAAAAGATGAACTGACAAAGCCAAAGAGGGTGGGTTCAAGGGTGGGAGGTGGGAGGAGGCATGGTGGAGTGAAAATGGAGACAACTGTACTTGAATAACAATTTTAAAAAGTGTCTTTGGGTGAGGATAAAAAAAAAAAAATCAAACAGTCCTGGCTGGTGTAGCTCAGTGGATTGAACATGGCCTGTGAAGCAAAGGGTCGCTGGTTCAATTCCCAGTCAGGGCACATGCCTGGGTTGTGGGCCAGATCCCCAGAGAGGGCCACGTGAGAGGCATCCACATATTGATGCTTCTCTCCCTCTGTTTCTCCCTCCCTTCCTGTGTCTAAAAAATAAATTAAAATCTTTAAAAAAAATCAAACAACCTTGAACTACCATCTCACTCCAGTTAGAATGTTACCAAAAGATAAGAGATAACAAATGCTGGCAAGGATGTGGAGAAAAGAGAACCTTAGTGCACTGTTGATAGGAATGTGAACTGGTACAACCTCTATAGAGGTCCTCAAAAATATTTAGAATAGAACTATCATAGGATCCTGCAATCTCACTTTCAAACAAAATCATTATCTTAAAGATAATGTATTCCCATGTTCACTGCAGCATTATTCACAATAGCCAAGATATAGAAATAACTTGTGTCTATCAATGGATGAATTGATTAAGAAAATGTGGTATATGTATTCAAAATACAATATTATTTAGCCTTTAGAAAGAAGGAAATCCTGACATTTGTGACAATATGGATGAGCCTGAGGGTGGGGGGAGTATATTTATAGAACAGACATTAGAAAAGTAGCTGCCAAGAACTGAGAGTCAAGGAAATAAGTAGAGGTTATTACAAAGGATACTCTCAGTTACTAGATGAATAAGGTTTGAGGATCTAATGTATAATGTAATTAGTAACACTGTATTGTATCACTGAAATTTGCTAAAAGAGTAGAACTTAAATGTTCTCACCAAAAGGGGAGAGAGATATTGCATTTGCATTCATTGTGAAACATTTACAAAGAACACAAAAATTAGATAGCTAAAAATATCAACAACTAATAATCCCAACACTCAGAGAACTATTATTTTCATAGTTCTAACATAATGTTAAAGCTGGTATTACTTTTCATATCCTTATTTTTTACTTCTTAACATTTTATCATCAGCCTCATCCTATGTCCTGAAAACCTCTTTATAAATGTATTTTAAGATGAATATGCTATACCTGTAACTACTATAAGTTACATAACCATTTCCTGAAATGGGAATATTTCAGTTTTTCTAATTTCATTAATTTTAAGTAATATTGCAAAAATAAAATTATACATATACCTTTTTCCTATAGTTCATATTATTTACTAAGATAAATTCATAGAAGATAGATTCTTAAGTCATTGTGAATTATAGTGATACGAGCTAAAGGCAAAATAATGTTGAGCTACATTTTGGAGATTCCTTCAGTCTATAATTATATCATTCTCCAACAAGACATAAATACTGCTAAAATTAGCAATAGGTCAAAGGTATTGACATATTGCAAAATAGTGATATATTCAGGTAGATTGGAGTTATTTTTTTAATTCAGTGGTAAGAACCATAAAGGTTGACTATTTATCCAGTGGAATTGATTTTTGGCTCCTGTACCTCTTGGAATAATCTATTTTAAATACTTGGCATAACACAAACCTATGCAGACACACTTACATTTGGCATCTTTTTATCAAAAGTTTAAGATTGCACAACCACTAGGTGTTACTAATTGAAAAAAAAAAAAAGGAAAATTTCTCAATCCCAAGATGTACTAAAAGATGTCTCAGTGAAAGATGAAAAACAAAGTTACATGTTTTTCTTAAAGTTTTGTCTGTCCCTTTCTGCTTCCTTATAACAACCAGTTTTACATAGGAAGTTGTCTATCCATGATTTTTCCTTCTACTTGAAATCCAGCTGCATTCCAGCTTGCTCATAACTGAAAGATCAATTCTATCATAGACTTAACTTAATGTCATTTCAAGTAATACATTTCTAAGATCACAAAACTATAATATTGACCAAAACAAAGAAACTGCTGAAGTTCACAGAATAAAGGATGATAAATCTATGTGTGATCTTTCCAGCAAAACGAAAACAATGAAGTTCACTTTAGCTGTGTTATGAGAACAAAGAAATGAGATTTAACTAATCATATTTAAAATACATAATATAACAACATAATTTGCATGTATGGGCCTGGAGAGTATTACGGTAAGTGTAATAAGCCAGTCATAGAAAGGTAAGTACCATATGATTTCATGTGGAATCTAATGAACAAAATAAACTAACAGACAAAATAGAAACAGGCTCACAAATACAGAGAACAAACTGACAGATGTCAGAGGGGAGGAGACTTGGGGGGCTAAGTAAAATAGCTGAAGATATTAAACAAACAAAAAACCTCATAGACACAGACAATGGTATAGTGATTACCAGAGGGAAAGGTTGGGTAGGGAATGGGGAAGGTAGAAAAGGGCAAAGGCAGATAAATAATGATGGAAGGAGACTTGACTTTGGGTGGTGAACACACAATACAGTATACAGGTGATGTATTATAGAATACTACCCCTGAAACCTATATAATTTTATTAACTAATGTCACTTAAATAAATTTAAAAAATAAGTAAGTAAAAAATAAAAGTATGAAAATGAACTATAGAAATACAAAATAAAAAATGAAAGTATAATAGAAAAAAATGGAAACAAAACAAAATAGAAGTCAAGAAAAAAGTATACATGCACACAAAAATTTAGTATATGATAAAGATGAGGAAATTACTGATAATTTAATAAATGATGTTTCAAAACTGAATAGCCATCTAAGGGAAATGTAATTTATCTATAATCTATATATTACTCCAGTAAACTTTCTAAAATATGAATATTTAAATGGAAAAGTGAAACTATAATATATCAGAAGAAAACATGGGAAAAAACTCTCATAACCCTGGAGAAGAAAACTTTCCACATATGACAAAACAGAGAAGCTATAAAATAAAAGATGAATAAATTATATTTAATCATTACAAATGAAATCTATATAACAAAAAACCACCAAAAGTTATATCAAAATATAATCAGAAAAATAAAAGTGAGAATGTATTTATAATTTATATTACAGACAATGGATCAATATTTTCTAATATACAAGAGCATTTGCATCCTGGCAAGAATATGTCAAAAAATAGAAAATATAGGCAAAGAGTATTAACATATATTTCATTGACTTGAAATAAAAATGGCTCTCAAAAATGTTAAGAGATGCTGGTGGGAAAAAATGAATTATAATTATTGATCTTAACTTCAGGACTTATAGTTAGTTATTCACAAATAATTAAAAGGTAAGTATTTAGGGATGACAATATCCTAAAATTGCAGCTTCCTATTTAATAATGTTTGATTAGTCTTCAGGTGCATTTTCTTCCATTTCTATTTAGTGCATTGCATGAGATTGTTAGATCACTTGTACTAAAAATAACTGAAAAGAAAAAATATTAGAAAACTTTGCCAGAATTGAGAAAGAGGAAACAATACAGCTGGGTTTGGTTCTTGCTTTGTACTTTTTTACAGGGTTGTTGTTTTTTTTTGTTGTTTTTTGTTTGTTTGATTTTCTGGTGGGGGAGAGGAATGTCAACTCATTAAAAACACATCATTAACAAATTCTGAAATGGACAAAAACCACAATAATACCAATCACTCATAATCACCTTAAGATGGACCCATTGAGCATTTTAATTTAATTTCTCTCTCTAGATAAATATAAATTCTTTTAGTGTATACACACGCCATACATAAAATACAGGAGTGTATTTTAGGGTTCACTTTGGGTAACTACAATGTGTCATTGTAGGTTCATCCTCAGTAACCAATGTACCAGTCTCGTTAAGTGATGTTGATAATGGGGGAGCTAATGTATGTGTGAGGGCAAATATATGGGAAATCTTTGTACGTTCTTTTCAATTATGTCATGAACCTAAAACTACTCTTAAAAAAAAATAAAGTCTTGATTTGGCTGGTGTGGCTCAGTGGCTGAGTGCCAGCCTGCAAATCAAAGGGTCAGTCTAGGGCACATGTCTGGGTTGTGGGCCAGGTCTCCAGGAGGGGGTGTGCAAGAGGCAACTACACATCAATGTTTCCCTTCCCCTCTTTCTCCCCACTTCCCCTATCTAAAAAAAATAAATAAAATCTTTTTTAAAAAATAAAGTCTTAAAAAATGAAAAATGAGCAAAAGATATCAGTATATATTTCACCAAAGAACTTACACGAATTTCTGACAAATTTGGAGTTATATATTCAAATTTGCTAGTAGTCTGAGAAATAAAAATTAAAGCAACAAATACTTATGTAATCTCTGGAAGAACATACACCAAAATGTGAATAGTGAGCTCTAAGGTGATGGTTTTATTAATTTCCATGTCTTTCTTTGTATTATATATATTTTATATCATAAATATGTGTTGATGTTGTAATAATAAAAAAATACAGGGGTGGTCAAAAGTAGGTTTACAGTTGCAAGTAGACAAAACACAGAGTTTATTCTTGATTATTTGTTAATTATTGTATTATTTTCCATACAAACAACTGTATAACCTGCTTTTGCCCACCCCTGTAATATCTCATGTATATAAAATATATTATAAAATAGTATAGCAGAATTTTCTAACCTTCATTTTTCACTGAATCTATTATAGGATGGGAAAAGTTTAAACAGCTTTGAAGGATATATAATGGTATTTTAGTATATGAGATAGTAATTCCAAGACTTTAAGAATGAAAGGTTAGGAGAGGGAAAATGAATTTTAATTTCTCCACAGCCATGTGTAGGTGTTTGTTAGAGAAATCTATATTTTCTGTCCTCATGTTTTCTCTCCATGCAGAAAGGCTTCCAAAGAAATAATAGCACTTTCAGTTTCTTTCCCATGTGAGGTGTAGTGACTCACCTGACTGGTGAGTTTGAAAACAGAATTGTCCATGTGCAGCTGTGCTCCTCCAGCATTCTCTGCCTCTGTGCCGGAAGCAATCATTCTTTTACTCTCTGCCTCACAGTAAATTACCTGTGCGTGGGTGAGACTTGTGCCTACCCACATCTGGCTGTGCCTGTGCAGGTAATTCTGGAGTAAAGCATTAAGAAGCACATCAAGACTGCAATTACAGTTTTAATCTGTAATTAAGTTGCTACTTCAATCTTGAAATGTCTGCCTCTTCGCATTTGACTTGAACTTACAATGTAAAGGAAGAGGTAGTATGTATTGAATCTATAAAATTCCAACTTTGTTTATAACTACATGTTTCCAATTCACAAAGCCTTTTTATGTCCATTATCTTATTTGATTTTCACAGTAACCCCTAGATGTAGAAGAGAAATCATTAATATTTCTTGAGTGAATGCCAACTGTTAATCAAAAATGTGCCAAGAGATTTACATTTTTTAATCTTAATTAATCCTCATAACTTTGAAAAATAGAATTTACCCTTATTTCCAAGATCAGAAAATGAAGTCTCAGAGGAGAGAAATTCCTAAGATTTGCCTCAGAAGACAATTGGTAAATGGCAAATCTAGATATTCAAACAGACAGCAAACACTGGATTATGTTCACATTCCCTTTTATGTTCCCAGGTCCTAGTCTCATGCTTGGCACAGAGAAGGCATTCAATAAATGGGCATGAATAAATGACTACAAATAAATGCTCTTTTGACTGTATCATGGAGGCAGAAGAGAGATATTTTTGAAGACCAAACTCAGGGAAAGGTCAAGTTGCAGTCCTATTACCATGGTAGTTGGTGGTGGGTGGGTGGCAGGGAAAACCTAAGGCTAATTTTTGGAAGTATTTATGGAAATCCTGTGATGTTGTACATGATATAGCCAAAAACACAACAATGAAATGTGAAATCTAGTGTATATTTCATAAGGGTCTTGTTACTTAGAATGCAGTGAGATCCTTGACTCAATCATTTGCTCTCATCCACAATTCTCTCATTTGTAAAATAGTAGTGTTAAACAAATTATCTTAAGAGGTTTTGTAACACTAAAATTCTACCAAAGACTGTATTTATTGTGTAGTTATATATAGAGGACTTAGAATTTAACATATGGATAAAGTCTCTATAATTTTAAATATAACATATTTCTCATATGTTCAACAAGTCTACAAGCCCAGAAACTCCTGAGGATAAACCCACAGATGATGCTGGGTCAAAAAATCAGAACATTCTAACAGGAAGAGTTATAGCATACATTATATTTGAAAATGTATTGTTCCAAATTTAGATTTAGAGCTTGCTGTTAACATTCAGGAGAACCAAAAAGGAAAACTCTTTGTCTAAGGAAAGTAATAAAGAAAGAAAGAGAAACAAGAAAGAAAGAAGAAAGAAAGAAAGAGGGAGGGAGGGAAATCTACTTTCCAACTTTCTCTCTCCTTGTGCCTATTAAACACAGACACACACATACACACATACCACAAATGATATTTTGTCATGAACACATAAACCAGACAGGGATCTTATTTTTAAAGATGAGAAAAGGAAATTAAAAGAAGCAGTCATTTTTTTTCACATCTAATGATGCCCCCAGCACCAGGTGACAACACAGGAAATGTGCACTGATATGCAGCCTGCTGTATCTTTGTTGACCTGAATCTTTCACAGTCAAAAAGAAAGCGGATAATGTCTTCTGTTAACAGAAAAAAAGTTTTAAAATTGTTCAGGTTTACCAGTATCATCATTATGCTATCTAATCTCTTAGGATGCAAATGCAAAATTCAGAGTGTACAGAATGTACATGTCAAAAAGTACTCTTTTTAGTGGCCTGACTTTTGAGGTCACTATGTACAATGTTCTATGTACAATATGAATGAGCCTGAAAATTAACTCGGTCTATTTGCAACCAATTTAAATCATATGTTCTGGAAAAACAGCCACAAAATGCATTATTTAAGATTATTATTGCATACATCCAGAGGCATATAAATAATTTCTATTGGATACTAATTTTAGTCAAATCATTTCTAAAATGTAGCAGCAAAGGAGTATGTCTTGTTAGATGAGAACCAAGTATCACCTTACCAATATTCAAAAGGAACAGGTTGTGGGGGAAGACCCAATATGTTATTGTCAGGTAAATTTGCTATATTAACCTTGAAATCATTAAGCAAACACATTTAAAACATACTGGGTGAGGGTGGTCTATTAAATATAAGCATTACCTTGTAACCAAAACCAGACAAAGATAATACATAAAAGAAAATTTCTGGCCAATAACCCTGATGAAAATAGATGGAAAAATCCTCAAAAAAATTAGCAAACCAAACTTAACAATATATTAAAAGGATCATACATATGATGAAGTGGGATTATTCCAAGGATGCAAGGGTGGTTCAAAATCCACAAATCAATTAATAAAAGATACCATATTAAAAATAAGTAATAAGAAAAAAGAGACATTTATTGAAGAAGATACAAGATACATTGTACATAGGACAATAACCTTAGTCCTCTTCAGAGTAAGCCCCTTGGGATCTCACGTAGTTCTCCCTGCATCTCTTCCACTGTTCAAACACTCTGCACAATCTTTGTTGGAATCACCATCAGCTGCCCTGTCATATTTTCCTGAACTTCATCAATAGTCTGAAACCTCTTCCTTTTCAAAAGTGATTTCAATTTTGGGAAAAGGCAGAAGGTGCAGGGCACCCAATCTATGCTATAGAGGGGCTGAGTCACCTAGGAGATTTGATATTTCCCAAAAAAACTCGGCATAAAACATGATGTATGAGCAGGCACATTGTCTCATGAAGCTGTCAATCACCAGTTGCCCATAGCTATGGCCTTCTGGATCATGTGAATAGTTTCTGAGGAAGAATGCTCAAGCTTAACACAAAAATTTTTTTTCTCTTTTTTTTTGTATTTTTTGTTTTGTTTTTTTAAAAATATATTTTATTGATTATGCTATTACAGTTGTCCCATTTCTCCCCCATCATTCCCCTCCACCCTACACACCCTCTCCCACCCACATTCCCCCCTTTAGTTCATGTCCATGTGTCATAAGTTCTTTAGCTTCTACATTTCTCATGCTATTCTTGCCCTCCCCCTGTCTATTTTCTACCCACTATCTATGCTACTCATTCTCTGTACCTTTTCCCCCTCTCTCCTCCTCACACACCCCTGTTGCTAACCCTCCATATGATCTCCATTTCTGTGGTTCTCTTCCTGTTCTAGCTGTTTGCTTAGTTTGCTTTTGTTTTAGGTGTGGCTGTTAAAATCTGTGAGTTTGCTGTCTTTCCACTGTCATATTTTTGATCTTCTTTTTCTTAGATAAGTCCCTTTAACATTTCATATAATAAGAGCTTGGTGATGATGAACTTCTTGAACTTGACCTTATCTGAGAAGCACTTTATCTGTCCATCCATTCTAAATGACAGCTTTGCTGGATAGAGCAATTTTGGATGCAGGTTCCCGCTTTTCAAGATTTCAAATATTTCTTTCCAGCCCCTTCTTGCCTGTAAGGTCTCTTTTGAGAAATCAGCTGACAGTCTGATGGGAACTCCTTTGTAGGTGACTGTCCCCTTATCCCTTGCTGCTTCTAGAATTCTCTCCTTCATTTGAATCTTGGCTAATGTAATTATGATGTGCCTTGGTGTGTTCCTCCTTGGGTCCAACTTCTTTGGAACTCTCTGAGCTTCCTGGACATCCTGGTAGTCTATTTCCTTTGCCAGATTGGGGAAGTTCTCCTTTATTATTTGTTCAAATAAGTTTTCTACTTGTTGCTCTTCTTCTTCCCCTTCTGGGACCCCTATAATTCAGATGTTGAGACGTTTAACGGTGTCCCGGAGGTTCCTAAGCCTCTCCTCATTTTTTTGAATTCTTGTTTCTTCCTCGTTTTCTGTTTGGTTGTTAGTTTCTTCCTTCTGGTCCACTTCATTGATTCGAGTCCCAGTTTTCCTTCCATCTCTATCGGTTCCCCATGCATCTTCCTTCATTTCACATATTGCAGCCTGAATTTTTTCATCTAATTTGTGAGCAAAATCAACCAATTCTGTGAGCATCTTGATGACCAGTGCTTTGAACTGTGCATCTGATAGGTTGGCTATCTCTTCACAGCTTAGAGGAATTGGCTCTGGGGCTTTCATTTGTTCTCTGGTTTGAGCCATTTTTGGTGGGGGTTTTTTGTTTTGATTTGGTTTTAGTCTGGTCGTGGCTATTACGTAGTGAGGGGTGGAACCTTAGGTGTTCCTCAGGGTGGGGCAGCCCAGTTGCTGGGTTGTGACACTATAGTTGGGGATGGGGTCCCAGAGGGAAGAATGGTGCCTGCTCCACTCTCTCCTGGATTCAGTCCCTTCCGCCACTTCCCCTCTGCCTGGACCGTCTGCGCGCGCGAATGTGGGACCACCTGGTCAGCCAGCCACCTTGTGCAGCCTCACTGGGTCTGCACAGTTGCCCACCTGTGCCCGGGGTCCGCCAGCTGCTGCCTGTGGGCCCACGGACTGCCAGCCACCGCCTGTGCACCTGGGAACTGCCAGCTGCTGCTGCTTGCGTTCCCCGGTCCGCACCTCCACTTTTTCCTGCCTCGACTCCGCCCCTCTTACCGGGCTGGATGAATGGTTGTTGGACTTCCATACAGTTCAATTTTCTATAAGTTCTGGTTGTTTTCTTGTTTCTAAATATTTGTTGTCCTTAATTTTGGTTGTAAGAGGAGGCACAGTGTGTCCACTTACGCCTCCATCTTGGCCGGAAGTCCTTAACGCAAAATTTGATGCAGATTCCTTGCTCTACTCACTGTCATTTTGAATGTACACATGCTCACTTAACAGCGTCTACTGCCCCACTGACTAATACAGTGAAGTTGTCATTGTTCATACACACACACACACACACACACACACACACACACATTCCAATTCCAGTCCACTCTCCTTGGCTGCCAGGTTTTGCTGGTGTCATGCAAACGATTCTTGTTATATTAACAGTGGCCAGACTTTTTCTAGACAAACCTTGTGTGTCTGTGTGTATCTCAATACATAACACATAGACACAGCAACAGTATGATGATAGCCAGAGGGAAAGGTGGGTGAGAGAGGTAGAAGTGGGCAAAGAGGGAATAAATGGGGACAGAAAAATGCCTTTGGGTGGTAAGCTCACGATGCAGTACGAAGAGGATGTATTATTGAGTTGTACACTGAAATCTGTATGGTTTTATTAACCTATGTCACCCCAATGAATTCAACTATAAAAATACAAAGAATAAATCATCTGATCAGAAATCAACTGCAAGGAGATAGTAGGAAAATCCACAAATATGTGTATATTAAAAAACATGCTACTAAATAAGGACTAGGTCAAATAAAAAAGAAGAGTTAAAAATGCATAGATAAATGCAAATACAAATGTAACATCAAAATATTTGGGATACTATATTGTATGCCCACCACCCAAAGTCATATCATCTCCCATTAGCATATATTTGGCCCCATAGAAATGTACATCTGAAACCTATATGATTGTAGGAATCAATATCACCTCAATACATTTCATAATGAATGAATAAATAAAATGTTTGGAATATAGCAAAAGTGGTAATTAGAGGGAAGTTTGTATCATTGCAGGCCTACTTCAAGAACCAAGAAACATCTCAACTAAACTAATATTTTACCTTAAAAAATTACAAAAAAAGAAAAAGTAGAGCCCCAATTCAGTAGAAGGAAGAAAATAATAAAAATTAGAGCATAATTAAACAAAATAAAGATCAAATAAATCAAAAAATAACGCAGCAAATAGCTGGTTCTTTGAAAAGATTAATTAAATTGCCAAAGCTCTAGCTAGAATTACTATGGAAAAAAGAGAAACACTCAAATAAACAAAATCAAAAATGAAAAAAATATATATATTACAACAGACACCACAGAAATACAAAGGACTATACAAGAATGTTATGAAAGGCTATATTCCATCAAATTCAATAACCTAGAAGAAAAGGACAAGTTCTTAGAAATATATAACTTTTATAGCCTGAATCATGAAGAACTGGAAAAATCTAAATAGACTGATCAACAGTAAGAAAATTAAAACTGTCATCAAAAATCTCCCCAAAGTAAAAGTCCAAGACTGTATGGCTTCACTAGTGAATTCTACTAAACACTCAAAGATTTAATAACTATCCTTCTAAACGCTCTGAAAAATTGAAGATACAATAATTCCTAACTCATTTTATGAGGCTAATATTACCCTGATTCTGAAACCTGGAAAGGACTACACAAAAAGATAAAATTACAAGCCAATATCTCTGATGAGTATAATGCAAAAATCCTAAACAAAATACTAGCCAATCAAATACAACAATACATTAAAAGGTTACAACATTGCAATCAATTAGGGTTCATTTCAGGGACAAAAGAATGGTTCAACGTATGCAAATCGATTGATGTGATATACCATATTAACAAAATAAAGAATAAAATCATATGATCATACCAATAGATATAGAAAAAACATTTGACAAGATACAATAAATATTTACCATTAAAATGCTCAGTAGAATGGGCACATAAAAGAAGTAACTTAGCATAAGGCTGTATATGACAAACCCTCAGATAACATCATACTGAATGGTGGAAAACTGAAACCTTTTCCTCTAAGATCAGGAACAAGACAAGGAAGTCTGCTATTCAAAACAAACTGGAAGGAAGTCCTAGAAAGAGCACTCAGGCAAGGAAAAATAAATAAATGAAAGGCATCCAAATCAGTAATAAACAAGTAAAATTGTCACTTTTTACTAAATGATTCTTTATAGAGAAAACCCTAAAGACTCCAAAAAAAAGCTATTAAAAAATAAACAAATAGCAAAGTTGCAGGATACCAATCTATCTACAAAAATCACTGCATTTCTTAATGCCATCAATGAAATTTCAGAAAGAGAAATGAAAATAATATTCCATTTGTAACTGCAATAAAAACAATAAAATATGTAGTAATAAACTTAACAAAGAATGTAAAGGACCTATTTGCTGAAAACTACAAGCAACTATTGAAAGATATTGAAGGAGAAACAAAGAAATGAAAAGGTAATCCATATTTATGGAATAGAAGAATCAACATAGTTGAAATGGCCATATTATTCAAGACAATGTACACATTTAATGCAATCCCTATCAAAATCCCAATGGCACTCAAAGAAATTGAACAAAAAATCAAATTTGAATGGAAACACAAAAGACCCCAAATACCAAAGCAATCCTGAGGAAAAAAAAGAAACAAAGCTGAAGATATCACACTCCCTGACTTCACATTATACTACAATAATCAAAGCAATATGGTACTGGCAGAAAAAACAGACCAATGAATGGAATTGAGAGTCCAGAAACAAAACTATCACGTGAACCACATGTATATAGGCAACTAATTGTTCACAAAGGAGCCAGAAACAAACAATGGAGAAAAAAAAGAAAGCCTCCTCAATAAATGATGCTGGGAAAATTGGAAAGCCACATAAAAAGGAATTAAACAAGATTGCTACTTGACACCATACACAAAAATTAACTCCAAATGGATTAAATACCTAAGTATAAGACCTGAAATAATTAAGTACATAGAAAAAAATAGGTACTAAAATTATAGGCCTTGGTATCAAAGAGGATTTATGAATTTTACCACAAAAGCAAGGGACATAAATGCAAGAATAAATGAGTGGTGCTACATCAAACTAAAAAGCTTCTGCCCAGAGAAAGAAACTATCAACAAAACAAAAAGGCAATCACCAAATGGGAGAAGATATTTGCAAACAGTATCCAAAATACAGGGTTGGGCAAAGTAGGTTTACAGTTATGAGTATGTGAAACAGATTTATTCTTATATTATTATTTATTAATTATTGTATTTTCTATATGAAAATATAGAAAACCTACTATAAACTGTAAACCTACTTTTGCCCCAATCTGTATTTAAAGAACTTATACAATTCAACAACAACAAAACATCAATCCAACTAAAAAACGGACAAGGAACATGAACAGACACTTTCCGCAAGAAGTTATACAAATGGTCAACATATACTCAAACTCACTAGTTATAGGGGAAATGCAAATCAAAACCAGAATACAGTGACACCTCACACTTACTTGATTGGCTATTTTCAACGTGACAAGAAATAACAAGTGTTGGAGAGGACATAAGGAAAAAGGAACCCTCATGCAATGCTGGATGGAATGTAAATTATAGAGCCACTATGGAAAACAGAATGTAGATTCCTCAAAAAATTAAGAATAGAGCTACTACATGACCCAGCCAACCCTCTTCTGGCTATCTACCTGAAAAGTCTGAAAATAGTTATTCATAAAGATATATGCATCCCTGGGTTCATTGCAGTATTAATCACAGTAGCCAAGACACAGAAACAACTCATGTCCTTCAATGAATTACTGAATAAAGATGTGGTACACATATGCAATGGAATACTACTCAGCCATAAGAAAAGATGAAATATTGTCATTTGCAACAACATGGATGGATCTTGAGAGTATCATGTTGAGCAAAATAAGCTAGACAGAAAAAGACAACAATCATATAATTTCACTTATATGAGGAAAATAAAACAGAAAGCAACAAAAGAATGAACAAAACAAATAAAGACTCATTGACACAGACAACAGTATGCTGATTACCAGAGATTTGCCACAGAGAGGCGAAAGGGGTAGGGAGGAGGTTGAAGTGGTGACAGAAGGAGAATGAACTTCAGGTGATGAGTACACAATGCAATATAAAGTTGGTGCACTATAATATTGTACACTTTAAGTATATAATGTTATTAACCAATGTCATCCCAATAAATTTAATAATACAATAAAAATAAAAATATATGATCATCTCAATGTATACAGAAAAAGCAGTTGACAAATTTCAACATCTATTTAGGATAAAAACTCTCAACAAATTGAGTATAGAGGAAATATATCTAAATATAACAAAGGTCATACATGACAAACACAGGTTACATTATACTCAACACTGGAAACCTCAACGCTTTTCCTCTAAGATAAGGTACAAAACAAGGATGCCCACTCATTGCTTTCATTCAACATAATATTGAAAGTTTTATTTGCAGCAGTCAATAAAAATAAATAAAAGGTGTTAAATCAGAAAAGAAGTACAACTATCACTGTTTGCAGATGATATGATATTATTTTTAAAAAATCCTAAAGACTCCACCAAAAACCTCTTAAACTAATTAAATGAATTGAATATGGTTGCAGGATACAAAATTAATATTCAGAAATATGTTGTGATATATACACTAATAACAACCTATCAGAAAGAGTAAATTTCATCTAAAATATAAAATACCTAGAAATAAGTTTAACCAAAGAGGTAAAAGATCTGTACTCTGAAAACTATAAGACATTTATAAAAGAAATTGGTGGGAATGATTGGGGACTCAAAAGTTAGAAAATTTTAATATAAGGTAAATAGTTAATAAGCCTAGTAGGTAATATATATGCAAAGCTATTGTTTCAGAAACTGCAGATAAGGCCCATCCTGGCTCCTGGGAGAGACAGCCAACCTCCTGGGGCACTGCTTAAGTTTACTGCCTGGGGAACAAGTGGAGACATACAGGCCATTGTTTTCCAAAGAGAGACAGAAAACTACCTGTCCCTGGGAACAGCTCACTGCTCAGGGTGAGAATACTGCTGGGGTCTTTTTTAAATCTAATTTTCCCTGAATTTCAAAACCCATCACCGCACTTTGTTCTCTGTTATAAAAAGGCTGGCTGGGAAGGATATGTAAGATGATCCATTAGGGTACAAACCCGCCATCTCAGATCACTGGCCATCTAAATAAAGCACCCATAAAGATTCAATCCCCGTCTCTGTTTATTGGGTTCAGTATGTCATAGGCAGCATGAATGCCAGTCTTTTCTAGTTTCAGAAAGGTATACCATGCATATGAATTGGTAGAAGGAAAATCATCAAACTGTCCACAGTGCTCAAAGCAAGCTACAGAATCAAAACAATCCCTATCAAAACACCAAAATGACAATTTCCACAAAACTAAAACAAATAATTCTAAAATATTCATGGAATTGTGACCGGATAGTAAGAAGCTAGGAAAACTCCTGCGCAAGTGGAATGGGAAAACCGAGACAAGAAAATTAAACAAGGCCAAATAGTTTGAGCAACTTACAGTCAGCTGGTGAATCATAAGACCTTATCTCCCTAAACTAGGACACTTGAAAACAAACAGTTTATACCTTTCTTTTCTAACCAAAGAGAACATAGCTTAAATCACCCTGGTCTGTGGAATGCTAATGCAAATGGAGAGATAACATTGGAACAAAGAAAGTGAGTTTGGGCAGAAGCTGTGTGACTCCCCTCTCTGCTCCCCCTCCCCCTGCTCCCAACAGAAAGGGTATTTCAGTGCTCCCTCTAGGAATTTCCCCCTCCCGAATTCCCATGTTTCCCCTATATAAACTTGCTTCTGAAAGCTCAAGGGGGAAGGTGGATGTTAGGACCTTTACCTGCCACTTTCTCAAATTACTATCTTCTCTGCTCTTTTGGTTGAGTGGTGACAGGCACCACAAGCCCTGGATTTGGTTGCCCTCTGGTTTCAGAACCACAAAAAAAACAAGCCAAAGCAATCTTGAAAAAAAAAAGTACAAAGTTGGAGGTATCATGCTTTCTGAATCCAAACTATACTACAAAGATACAGTAGTCAAAACAGCAAGATACTGGCATGAAAACAGACACATAGCTGAATGGAACAGAATAAACAGCCCAGAAATAAACCTATGGTTACACAGTAAATTAATCTTTGACAAGAGAGGTCAGGAGGTAAGGATATGCAATGGGAAAATACAACTTCTTCAAAAATGGTGGGAAAAAAACTGGACAGATACATGCAAAAAAATTAAACCAGACCACTTTTGTATATCACATACAAAAATAAACTCAAAATGGATTAAAGACTTAAATGTGAGACTCAAAACCACAAAAATCCTAAAAGAAAACATAGAGAGTAAACTTTTTAACATCACTCTTAGCTATATTTCTTGATGTGTTTCCTTGAACAAAGGGAACAAAAAAGGAAAAATAACCAAATGAGACTACATTAAACTAAAAGAATTTTAACAGTGAAGAAAACTATCAGCAAAATGAAACAGCAACCAATTAAATGAAAGAAGACATTTGTAAATGATATATCTGATAAATGGTTAATATACAAAATGTATTTTTAGAAATTCACATAACTTGAATATCAGATAAATTAGCAATCTGATTTTAAAATGTCAGAGGACATAAATAGACATTTCTCAAAAGCCACACAAATATCCAAAGACAGATAAAATAGAAGCTCAACATCACTAATCATCAGGGAAATGCAAATCAGAGCTCCAATGAAATATCACCTCACACATGCCAGAATGACCATTACCATAAAGCAACAAATAACAAGTGTTCGTGAGAATATAGATAATAGGGAACCCTTGGTATACTGTTGATCAGTACAGCCACTAAGGAACACAATATGGAGATTTCTCAAAAAATTAAAAATAGAACTGCCATAATATGTAGCATTTCCACTTCTGGTACTTATCTGAAGGAATTGAAAACATTGATTCGAAGTGATGTATGCACCCCTATGTTCACTGCAGCAATATTTACAAGAGTCAAGATACATATACATCGAATATTACTCAGCCATGAAAAGAATGAAATCTTGCCATTTGTGACAACTGGGTTGGACCTAGAAGGTGTTATGCTAAGTGAAATAAGTCAGATGGAAAAAGACAAATATCATATGATTTCATTTATATGAGGACTACCAAAAAAAAAAAAAAACCCAAAAAACAAAACAGAAACAAACTTATAGATAAAGGGACAAACCGATGGTGGCCAGAGCAGAGGCATGTGAGAGTGATGGGTAAAAATGATGAAAGGAAATAAAAGGTACAAAATTCCAGTTATAAAATAAATACAGCAGAGGGAATATAGTCAATAATATTGTAATAACTTTATATAGTTACAGAGCGGTATTAGACTTATGGTGAACACATCAAGTTATATAAATGTTGAATCACTATATTGTACACCTAAAACTAATAATACTGTACACCTGAAATTAATAATATTGTATGTCCACTATAATAAAAAAGTATAAATTGGGACAATTTTATAAGCATATTAGAAAGATTTGAAAGCAATGACTAGAGGAATTAAAATTCCAGCGTTTCCCCCCTTGAAATGATATATTGAAATCCTGCCTGCAAGTACCTACATATATGTCCTTATTTGGAACAAGGACTTTGAAGACAATCATTTGAAATCAAGTTGAAATGCAATCATTAGTGTGGAAGCTAGCCACACTATTTTCTCTCAGATCTGTGAGAAAATAAATTTCTAGTATCCCCAACTGGTGGTCATTGGCACCAATTCAATGCCAACAGGAATCCCCAATTTGGGGTGTGGTGAAGAAGAAAACTATTCAGTGAAACAGCTCAACTGTGATACAGAACATCTGTGAGAACAGCACTGCTGTGGAACAACTCAGTTATGAAGCAGCACTGGGCTTGGGACCTGGCCCTCACTTAGTAAGTCCCTTTGCCCTGCTCTGCTCTGCCTGCTCTCTGCTCAGCCTGGTCTTCACTGCTTTGGTCTGTGCCTCAGCTCCAGCTGGGGAAATACAGTATTCAGTCTTGGATGGAAAAGGAAAAGAACTCTCAGAGCCAGTGGGAAGATAACTTAAATATACAGAAATCCCTGCCACTGGTCCCTGATTGGTCTGTCCTCATGCAACTAATTTCAAATCATTGCAGTTTAATACACAAGGTACAGTCCTGATTGGTCAGAACAGAGCCACTCTGACTGGTCAGTGAACATACTGATGGGGATATAGCTGTGCAGCTCCAACTGGACGGAGAAAGTCTCCATCCTATTGGTTGAAATAGAATTACAGGAACTTCTTAGTAAGGGCTAGCTCAGATGGCAAAGACACAGTGCAGGCAGGCAGTTTAATACAGGCTTCTCCCTGAAGTGCAGATTGTGTGAAAGGTCCTTGTTTAGAAACAGCTGCTAGGTTCTGTTTCTAAATTTGAGGCCAATTAGCCACCAAGAGCCCTTCTTGGTAGATATCTTCTTTCTCAGGGTACAGTGTTTAGCCAGTCTAGTGTGTGGCAAATTGTTAAAACAACCACAGGAAACTAATACGCTATGTAAGGAAATATTTCCGACCATATTCTTCCCTGGGGGAATTTCCTGATTCTGCTCATGGGTAGGAACCAATCAGACTTTCCCAGGTAGAACTACCAGAGCTTCTGGCAGCCCTATGGGGTTGACATAGCAGATTAAACACTCATACAGCACAACTCTTAAGCCCAATTTCCCCCCTGAGACCATGACCCCTAAAACAGAATGGGAAACTGGGAGGCCATCAAGAGGCTTTAAAATGCACAGAGAAAGTCCCTAAAAGTCTTATGAAAATGTAGATAAATGTAACTAATAATCAAGAGGAAAAAAGACATACAGAAGCAGATACAAAGATTATCCACATATTGGGGTGAATGGAGGACTCTAAAATATTAATAAGCTCATAATAGAACTGCTCAAGAAGAGAGTAGTAGTATCAAAATCAGGATAAAAAGTAAACATTACTGAAATTGTTATCACAAAAGTAGGGAGGGGGCATAATAAACATCTCTGTGTTAATAAATTTGAAATTTAGATAAAATGGAAGAACTCCTTAAAAATCATTAAGTAGCAAAGCTGAAACAAGAAAAACAGCTGAATAGTCATTTATTAATTAAATAAATTGTGTTTCTAATTAAAACCTATCTCACAGATGACCACTACTGCTTACCTTTCACTTGAATCAATCAATAAACTAACAACACAGGAAACAGATTTCAAGACACTTGATATCAGCCAGAGGAAATTGATTGCTGGGAAACACAAAAGAATTTAAATAAGCCCTACTACTATCCCAGTTTATAGCCTTTAGAGAGTTTCTAGTCATCAACACAGGAGTGCCCACTGTACTCCCTGAAAAGAAGACACAGTGCTGAAAATCTGGAGACACCAAGGCAGCAAGAGTTTGCTGGAAAAGAGTAACAGAGAAGAGAAAGCAATAAAAAGAAATAATTCCAGAGAAGTGTGGAGTCCCCTTCAAATATTCAACTGAAATGGTCAGCACAAGCATGTGAGGAAAACTACCTGAGGCCAGGAAAGAAATCTGAAGAGATTAGAGGTAACAATTGTTGGTTCTTACAGAGGTCCAGAAATAGTGCCCCTTCCCACCAACAAAAATGGAAAATATCACAATTCTAATGGTGATAATATCACAATTCTAAAATATCACAATGATCCTAAGAGTAGACTACACAGAAGAGTGTTATCTCCATAGTAAGGAAAAACTAACCCTAGACTGAGCATGGCTCCAGTCCCACCTAACAAATCGTAAAAACAACACCTAAAAGGATCACACTGTTTCTAAGTAATTTAATTGCCCCCCAGACAAAAGGTCAAGAATATTTAAAGGAGGAGAAAAATATCCAGAAATGAAAAGCAGAAATTCACAGTATCTGATACGCAGTGAAAGATGTCTGTGAGGGGAAGCTGCATAATATTACCTATAATGATGAGTAAAACAATCCATTCAAATAAAAAACAATCAGTTTAAACCAAATCAGAACTCTGCAGATATTAGAATTAACAAATATTAAAACATTAAATAACTGTATTCCATATGTTCAAAGAATTAAATGAAAATACAGAAGATATAAAAAGGAAACCAAATCTCATTTCTAGAGATGAAAACTGTAATTCAAAAGATTTTTTAATATAATAAGTGGAATTACTGGAAGATTGTTTTAAAATGTTGATAGAAAATACTCAAACTGAAACAAATAGAAAAATTTAAATAAACAGAGCATTAGAGAGCTCCATTGCAACTTCAATCAGCTTAATATATGTATAATGAAAAGTCAAGTCTAGCAGGGAAAAAAATGCTAATTACATACATGGTAAAGGACTTATATCCAGAATACATAAATAAGCCTAAAACCTCCATAGTAAGACTACAACTCAATTTTTATTAAATAAGTAAAAGATCTGAACATACAGGGTCAGGCAAAAGTAGATTTACTGTTGTTTGTATAAAAAATAATATAATTAATAAATAATAACAAGAATAAATTGTGTTTTGTGTACTCACAGCTATAAACCTACTTAACAGAGGGGAACTACCTAAGTCTGAGAAAAGTTAACAACAAAAATCCTACAGTTGGGATCTTACTTAATGGTAAAATATCAAACTACTTTCCCTTTAGTTAAGAACATGGTAAGTATATCCATATCACAATTTCTCTTCAACATTTATACTTTCAATAATGCAAGACAAACGATTATAAGGTTTTAAAATTGAAAAGGAAGAAAACCAAAAAGGAAGGAATCATACTGTCAATAGTCATAGATGATATGATCATATACACAGAAAATCTAAAAGAATCTACAAAGCTATTAAGATTAGTAAGTTAATAATTAAATATAGTAAATTGATGGTCTGTGGATACTAGTCCAATATACAAAATGTGTTTTTATACACTTGCAAAAAAGGATTGGAAAATGTAAATTTAAAAAGAACCTTTTACTTAGCATCCAAATACCTAATGGATAAGAATAATATATATAAAATCTCTACAATGGAAAACAATAGAAAATCACTGAGGGGAATTTTTTAAATGCAGAAATATGCAATATTCATGGATAAAATGACTGAATGCTGTTAAAATCTCAATTATTTTCAAATCGATCTAAAGAGCCAAGAATAATTCTAATCAAAATACCAGCATTTTACTGTGTGAGAAAAAATGACAAGTTGATTCTAAAATTTATATGAAAATTTAAAAGACCTAAAATTGCCAAGACAACCTTAAAAAGAACAGAATCTAAGATCTAAAAACCTACCAGACTTGAAGACTCACAGGAAGCAGCTGTAGGAAGATAACGTGGTACTGGCAAAGGGATATACAAATACACTAATGGAACAGACTAGAGTCCAGGAACATATTCACACATAAATAGTCACCCAGTTTACTTAAAAGTGCCTATACTGCTTAATACAGGAAGAATGGTCTTTCAAATAAGTGTTGTTAGAGAAATCGGATATATAAATGGAAAAGAATGAACCATGGATACTTTATACTGTACACAAATTAATTTGATATGGATCATTGACCTAAATGTTAAACCATAAATCTTCTAGAGGGAAACAGGAAAATATCATCATGACCTTGAGCTAGACAAAGCTTTCTTAAAAGAACACGGAAAGGACTAAGCATTTTTTAAAAATTTAATAAATTTCTTTAAAATTAAGATGTCAGAGCCATCCAAAGGCATAATTTAAAAAGTGAATTTGCAAGCCACACAGAGAGGGGGAAATATAGCTGGTAAAAGGGCTCAAGAACTCATAAAAATCTTTAAGAAAGACACAGACACCCCAGTTTGTTAATGGGCACAATTGTTAAAGTGCTAAACACAAGAAAGGATATCGAATGGCTATACATGTATATAGAATTAGTCATCAAGGAACTTGAAAATAAAACAGCAGTGAAATGTTTCTACACATCAACTACAATGGCTAAAGTTAAAAATGAGTTATCACACCAAGTGTTGGTAAAGATATGGAGCAACTGGAATTCTCTTGTGTTGCTAATTATAGTAAATTGGTAAAACTACTTAGGAAGACTGTTTGTACAGGTGATCTCATGACTCAGCAATTCCACTCCTACATATGTATCCATGAAAAATGCATGTACACTAAGAGACATGTTCAAGAATGTTCCTAATTCCTTGATGTACTGTAACCAAATGTTAGAAACAGCCAAAATATCAACATTAAAATGAAAACATAAATTGTGATACAGGATATCACTCACATTTTTAAGAAAGAAACTCCTACCACCTACAAGCCAGATACAAAAAGGTCATAATGCATGATTCTACTTATAAGAAATTTAAGAATTATAAGATTAATTATTTTGATAGTCACCAAAATATTGGTTGTCCCTGTGGACCAGTGGGGATATTATTAAGAAAATGCCCAAAGGAACTTTAAGTGGTACTGTAAATATTATATATTTTGATGTGGGTGATAGTTAGCTATATTGTTATATACATATGTAAAAATTCATCAAACTGAACACTTAAAATTTGGACTTTACTACAAATGCATGACATCTAAAGGATAAATTTAAAAGTTAAAACTAATAATTTTGTTAAAAATTTAAAAATTAAAACAGGGCCAGAGAGGTTATATAATGTATTCTAGTTAATGTAAGCTAGAAAGTGCACTAAATAAAAATCTGCTAACTACCAGCAGCAGAAGCTATCACATCAACCTGGAACCTAATGGTCTGAGAACATAATTTCTCCAGTTGCCTAGTGCAGCTACAAGAGCAATGGAAAAATCCTATACCCATTTTGTTAGCAAACACTAGATATCAATAGGTTTTCTCTTTTCCTGGAGATGAGTAAACAGAAGAAAATAAAAAACAAAAATTATAAATACTGTGTGACTGGAATAGAAACCACAATAGGATATTATTACCTCACATCTGTCAAAATGGTTATCATCAATAAATCAATGAACAATAAGGTCTGGTGAGAATGGAGAGAAAAGGAAACCCTCAGGTACTGTTGGTGGGCATCCAGATTGGTGCAGTCACTATGGAAAACAATATGCAGGGTCCTCAAAAAATTAAAATATAAACTGCCTTATGACCCAGTGATTCCACTTCTGGGTATCTACCTGAAGAAACCCAAAATGCTAACCAAAAAGATACATGCACCTCTATGTTCACTGCAGCATTATTTACAATAGCCAAAATATAGAAGCAAAACAAGTGCCCATCAGTAGAAGAATAGATAAAAAGCAGTGGTACATACACACAATGAAATATTACTCAGCCATAAAAAGGAATGAAATCTTACCATTTGGGACAGCAGGATAGACCTAGAGGGTACTATGCTAAGTCAAATAAGTCAGAAAGAGAAAGACAAATACCACATGATTTCACTTATATGTGGAATCTAAAGAACAAAATAAATGAACAAACGAAATAGAAACAGATTTCATAGATGCAAAGAACAGACTAATGGTTTCCAGAGTGGAGGGAGGGTAGGACTTGGTGAAGAATAATGAAGGAATTAAGAAGTACAGATCGGAAGTCACAAAATACTCACAGGGGAAGTAAAAGTATAGCATAGGGAATATGATTGTAATAATATTGTAATAATTATTTATTGTGGCAGATAGGTACTTAAAATATCAGGGGGTTCACTTAGTAAATTACATAAATGTCTCAACACTGCGCTGTACACTTGAAACTATCCAAAATAATATTAAATGTCAACTGTAACTGAAAAATAAAATTTAAAAAAGAAAATGAATCAATGGAAGAGGAAAAAATACTATATGACTAGGAAAAGGAACATCATCCAAGAGTTTCAGAGGAAGGGTAAATCATTCATTGATGGATTTTGTACAGGAACCTTGAGGCAATCCTTTGGGAAGCACATAAGATGTAACTTCCATAAACATGAAAATAACCTATAGAAGTAGAATAAGTTTAGATAATTAAACAACAGGATAAGATGAAAAGATATATGTGCTCTCAACTCAAAAATATAAGTTGCCCAGCCCAGGTGGCTCAGCTGGAATATCGTCTGTGCCACAAGAGATTTGGGGTTTCATTCCCAGTCAGGGCACACACCTAGGCTGGAAGTTTGATCCCTAGTCGGGATGCATATGGAAGGCAACCGATTGATGTTCCTTTCTCACATCGATGTTTCTGTCTCTCTCTCTCTTTCTCTCTCTCTCTTTCTCCCACTTTTCCTCCCTCCCTCCCTCCCTCCCTCTCTTCCTTTTCCTTTACCTCTGAAAGCAATAAAACCTAACCTCAGGCGAGGATTAAAAAAATAAAATAATATATAACTTAGATAGGTATAGGAATTTCTAAAACCCTTCATACAAAAATAGTAGTAATTATGGGTTTTAATTTAAGGATAGAAAGAATGGCTGGATTAAGAATAGATTATAGGTTATAGTGAAAATACTTCAAGAACCCCCAGCTTAAAAAAAAAAAAAACAACTATAGGAACCTACATAAGGTTATATGCAAAGACAGGGCATGATCCTGTAATATTAAAGTTAATTCGGTCACCAGCTATTATGCAAGTGAGGACAATAATATAAAGCAAGGAAAATAATATAAAAATAATAATATAATTCTACCAGGAGGGTACACATGGGATCTCAATTATTATATTAAGTAAAATTCAGAGATCCAGGATCTGGATGCCCTTTACAAATTTGTTCTGGTCTAACTGCCATTTGGCACCACTTGTCCCGTGCTAGCAATTGTCCCTCTGCCTTAAATAGTATTGGGGATGATTCTAGTACTTAGGAGTGCCCTTGACCTTCAGGACAGGGACGATTATTCCAGGAATCTTCCAGTTAGTTGCTGTCTTTTTATTACCTCTACCAGGGAGACTGAGCCAAAAGAATCCTAGGGAGGTGGGGACCCACCCTCTGCTCTCCCACTCACTACCTTAGATGGGTTGCCTGCAGCTTTCCCTGTTGGCCTAGAAACACCCACCCACCCCCAGTGGATAATAACTTCGCCTAGTCCCTTTGTTTGATAGAAGAGGTGGGGGCTAAGTAGAAGGTGGGAGCTAATCAACAAGTGTATTATATCTGAATTTACATTATTAAGGATGACTTAAACCACTTTTCTTGTACCTCTGTACTAATTTGGGCCTGAACCAGTATTGTCTCTGTAGAAATATCTCAGAAATAGATAATAGTTGAGGTTTGAGGAAAAGTATACAAGCAGGCATATGAGACAGCAAGAGAGGGCTGGGTGGGGGCGGTGCAGGGGATGAAAGAAAGATAAAGATATACAAAAAGACAACAGAAAAAAGGACCGGTCTGAAAGGAAAATGATCTGAAAATGATGAGAAAGAGAAAATTCAAAGGGAAGGCAAGGAAAGACAGAAAACTGTACAAGATCAACAATTAAAATAAAAAATATATAAATATGATTTTTATGAATAAAATAAAAGATAAAACAAAAAACAAAAAAAAGATGCAGGAAAGAGAAAAAGAGAAAAGTAGTGTGGAAAGAAGGGAAGGAGACACATGAGAGAAGAAAGAGAGGGAGAAAGGGAGGGGAAGAGAAGGAGGATGGGAGAAACAGCCTCATTCTACACTCTACAGGAATTTGCCTTGGATTAAACACACACACACACACACACACACACACACACACACACACACACACACAAAAGAAGAAAATCTTACCTGGACAGACCTGGAGAATGTTATGCTAAGTGAAAGAAGCCAGAGAAAGACAAATACCGTATGATTTCACTCATATGTGGAATCTAATGAACAAAATAAATTAACAAATAAAATAGAAACAGAACGATAGAGACAATCAGAGGGGAGGGGATTGAGGAGCTGGGAGAAAAAGGTGAGGGGATTAAGAAGAAGGAAAAAAAAACACAAAGAATGGGACATCAATGGGGTTATTGCCGGAGGGAAAGGAGGCGGGGTGGGGTGGGGAATGGAAGAGGTCAAAGGGAGGACAAACAGTGGTAGTAAGAGACTTTATTTTGGGTGGTGAATGCAAAATGCAATATATAGATGATGTATATAGAATTGTACACTTGAAAACTATATAATTTTATTAACCAATATCACCTCAATAAATTCAATTAAAAAATTATGCTTAGAAAAAAGTAGTAATCATCTTAAATTCATGTTAGAGTAACCACCAAATAATACTTCTCAACTGCTTTAAAAATACTGTCCCCATTCTCCAAGATACCACAGGAGAAATTAGAAAAATACTAGGAGGGGTTCTCTCCAAGTTTCTTTTCATTGTCTGATAGTATGTAGCAAAATAATGGGCCCTCGGTAAGAAGAAAGTTTTTGATCTGTTTTGTGTCCCTTTCCCTGACTGGTAAAAATTGCCTATATCCTTAAAAGGATCAAATAAGAATTGACCGAGTATTACAATGTAAATACCCAGGAATTTATGTTATTAATAGAAGGAAGCGAACAAGAGTAGAAATCTGAGAGAGTTAAATGCCAGATGTGAAATAAATGTTTAAAGTTAACAGGGTCCACAAGAAGAAGACATTGAGAGGACAATATAAATAAACTGATTTTAAAGCAATTTAAAATGCATTCCATTACATGCAGTGTAACCAAAATCGGCTCTGGCTGCCTGCCACTGAGAAGCCAGTACTTAGCAGGTGCTGATGTAAAGGAAAGTGGCTTCTTCAGATGCCAGCCACCTGGAAGATGGGGGTGGAGACTCCTGTCACAAAGGCCATCTCTACTTCTCAGTGGAGGCAGAAGTTTGTTTGTTTGTTTGGTTTTTGTAAGAAAGAGAGAGGAACAGAACAAAGGGAAGGAGGGATGGGGTTGAAAAGTTCTCTACCTGCAGACAAGCACAGTCCATTCCAATAAGGCAAGTGATGGTCCATTGTGCATCCTCCTGGCTCCACAGTTGAAGGTCAGCAAATCTCCAGCAGCTGGGATGCCTAAAGGTCTGTATCTTCTGAAGTTAGTTCCTATGATTCTTATACAAACATGCTCTTCATCTACAAGCTACATATTAGAGTCAGCACTTATAGACACAATATCAAAAGAATGGTTAGGGTAGGTTACAATTTCCCACCATTACAATTTTCCACTGTTACAGTAGGATAATTATGGGAAAGTGTGATAAACTACCAATTGTTTATATCTAAAAATTTATTTAAAATTGTTCAACTCAGATGGCAGAGAATTTAAGGAAGAGAAATACATTGCCATCAGAAATAATTAAAGCATAACCTGAAATAAAATGTCAATGCCTAAGCAATACATGGTGGACCATTTAGCAATATTTGGTGTTCATGAAAGATTAGTTGCAGCAGAGAGAAAGGCTCCTATTTGTGAGCACCTTCTGTTTGTTTTGTTATAAAGATCATCTGTGTATCTTAACAAGCTAATAGCACTATTATATCTGTTCCTAGTGATGAATATTTTAGGCCAAAGACAACCATAGAAATGTTGTAAACAAAAGAATGATTTCTCATATTAAAAAAAGGTTGATCCTTCAAAGACCTAGGCAAACTCTGATGCTTAACATTTAACAATTTAGAGATATGATCATAATAATAATTGCTACTTTTCTGGAGATTATGAAAAACATCCATAAGGTTTGAAACACCACAGGCACTAAATGTTCCACAAGACAACTGGTCATCTCAGGCCAGCTTCTACTGTCATTATAAAGTCCCTTCGAATTGGAAAAAAAAAGAAGAAAATGGTATTGTTCAAGCTGATATAACAGAAAACACAAGATTTATGTATTGCAGTTTTATTTTTTAAGTAATAAAGTAATATGAGAAACATGTGGCCCTGGTTACTGTAGCTCAGTGGACTGAGTGAGGGCCTGCAAATCCAAGGGTTGCTGGTTTGATTCCCAGTCAGGGCACATACCTTGGTTGCAGGCCAGGTCCCCAGCAGGGAGCACTTGAGAGGCAACCACACATTGATATTTCTCTCCCTCTCTTTCTCCTTCCTTTCACTTCTCTAAAAGCAAATAAATAAAATATTTTTTAAAAAGAAAGAAACAAGTAAATTATCCTAGTGTATTAGTTTTCTATTATGATTATAACAAGTTATCAAAATTCTTCTAGCTTGAAACAATACTGAAGTCTGACAGGGGCCTCTCTGCACTAAAATCAAGGTGTTCATGGGCCTGTATTGTTTCTGGAGGCTATAGAGGATAATTCATTTTCCTTGTGTTTTCTGGCTTTCAGAAGCTGCCTGAATTCTATGGCTCACAATCCATTCATTCCATTTTCAAAGTCAGCAATAGCTGATCAAATTTTTCTCACATTTTACCATCATGATACTGACTCTTCCCCCTCCCTCTTTCACTTTTAAGGACCTTTGTGATTATATTGGGGCTACTCAGATACTCCAGGATAATCTCCTATTTAAAGTTTCCTGATAGGCAATCTTAAAATCTAAAATCTTAATACCCCTGTGCCAGATAATATAACAGGTTCACAAGTTTAGGGATTAGGAATTAGGATACGCACATTTTTGAGGAGTCATTATTTTGTCTGCCACACTTGGGTACCTATCCATGATTCACATAAATTCCCTTACACCTTCCAACTCAAGATATATATATTATGTCATATATATATATATTATGTCACATATATATGACAGTAATATCCTGAATTAGTGTTTATTATTAACATGTACACTTTAAGTAGTTCCACATGTTTGTAGGCATAGCAATATGTAGTATCATTTAAAATTTTTTTGTGGACACCTTAATATACACAAAATTCTCGGCCAAGGTGGAGGCATAGGTAAATGTACTGTGTTTCCTCCCACAACCAAAAGGACAACAGTAAATTTAGATACAAAAAACAACCAAACTGCCAGAAAATTGAACTGCATGGAAGCCTGACAACCAAGGAGTTAAAGAAGAAACATTACTCCAGAGCAGTAGGAGGGTCAGACCCAGGCAGCAGGATGGAGATGACTCACAGCAAGGCGGAGGCTAGAGGACTGGGGCAGGCAAGGCAATGGATGGCAGACTGGGCGGTCCCACATTTGTGTGCACATAAACCAGGAGGAACAACTGGGGAGTGAGACGGACCACACAACCCAGGGATCCAGTGTGGTGAAATAAAGCCTCAAAACCTCTGGCTGTAAAAATCTGTGAGGGTTGAGGTGGTGGGAGAAACGTCCAGCCTCACAGGAGAGTTCCTTAGAGAGACTCACAGGGTCCGAGAATATACACAAACCCACCTACCTCCCAGAATCAACACCAGAAGGACCCAATTTGCTTGCGGGTAGTGGAGGAAGAGACCGAAAGATGGCTGATAGCTGAACAAGCAGCATTATTCCTTCTCCAACCCCTCCTCCACATATAGCACCATAACACAGGGACATGGGTTACCCTGCCCTGGTGAATACCTAAGGCTCCACCCCTTACTGTGTAACAGGTGTGCCAAAACAAGAAAATATGGTCCAAATGAAAGAACAGATCAAAGCTTCACAAAAAAATACAACTAAGTGATGAAGAAGAGATAGCCAACCTATCAGATGCACGGTTCAAAACACTGGTAATCAGGATGCTCACAGAATTGGTTGAGTATGGTCACAAAGTAGAAGAAAAAGTGAAGGCTATGTTAAATGAAGTAAAAGAAAATGTGCAGGGAACAAACAGTGATGGGAAAGAAACCAGGACTCAAATCAACAATCTGGACTGGAAGGAAGAAAGAAACATTCAACCAGGACAGAATGAAGAAAAAGAATTCAAAAAAAATGAGGAGAAGCTTACGAGCCTCTGGGACAACTTTAAACATTGCAACATCTGAATCATAGGGGTGCCAGAGGACAACAGGAAGAGCAAGAAATTGAAAACTTACTTGAACAAATAATGAAGGAGAACTGCCCTAATCTGGTAAAGGAAATAGACTTCCAGGAATTCCAGTAAGCCCAGACAGTCCCAGAAAAATTAGACTCAACGAGAAACACACCAAGGCACATCGTAATTACCCAAGATTAAAGATAAGGAGAGAATCTTAAAGCCAGCAAGAGAAAAGGAGACAGTTACGTACACAGGAGTTCCCACAGACTATCAGCTGATTTCTCCAAAGAAACCTTGCAGGCAAGAAGGGGCCGGAAAGAAGTATTCCAAGTCACATCCAAGATTACTCTATCCAGCAAAGCTTTCATTTAGAATGGAAGGGCACATAAACTGCTTCCAAGATAAGATAAAGTTAAAGGAGTTCATCATCACCAAACCCTTATTATATGAAATGTTAAAGGGACTTAGCTAAGAAAAAGAAGATAAAAAATATGAACAGTAAAATAACAACAAACTCACAACTACCAGCAACCAAACTTAAAAACACAAAAACAAAAATGAATTAAGCAAACAATTGGAACAGGAACAGAATCACATAAATGGAGATCACATGGAGGATTATCAATGGGGAGGGGGTGGGAGGAGAACAGGGGAAAAGGTACAATAAATTAAAAGATAAATTGTCTATAAAATAGACAGGGGGAGATTAAGAATATTATAGGAAATGAAGAAGCCAAAGAACTTATATGTACCACCTATGGACATGAGCTAAAGGGGGTGGGAGGAATGCTGGTGGGAAGGGGGTTCAGGGCAGAGGGGAATAAAGGGAGGAAAATGCGACAAATGTAAAAGAAAAAATACGTAAAATTCTGCAACCTACCTTTTTATTAAACATTATGCTTTTGGATAACTATATCATCTATTTTCAGTAATGTTCTATGTGAATATATTATGATGAACATTATTTGACAAATCAACATGTGACCATGTGCAAAAGTTTTTATTCAGTAAACACCTAAAAGTAGAATTGCTGAATGAAAGATAAGCACATGTTCAAATTAACTTACTGTCAGATTGCTCTCTAACATGGGTTTGCCACTTTACATTGTTATGAACACTATATTAAGTGTTCTCGTTTCTCTGTATCCTCACAACTTTATAAATATCTCCCATGATGTGTTCCCCCAAAATTCATATGTTAAAGTCCTGACACCAACACCTCAGTCTATGACTGTATGAAGGAGTTAGAATATTTAAAGAGTTGATTAAGTGAAAATGAGGTACTTTGGGCAGGCCCTAAACCAATGTGGCAGGTGCCTTCATATAATTTTTTTCATAAGGTTTTTAGTCATCCAAATTTTTAGAAGTATTGTTTTTTCTTTTTGATTTTTATATACCTAATATATCCTAATATGAGTCCATTCCCTAAATAGTTACAAGAATTATGAATACTTTTTGTCTTTTATCCACCTCTAATATAGCTTATCTTTAACTTTGTTAAAGTTTTATTTTTCTAATTATTTTATTGTTGTTCAATTACAGTTGCCTGCATTCCCCCCAACCCCAGCCAAACCCACATCCTTTGCTTGCTTCCACCCCACTCTTGGTTTTGTCCACGTGTCCTTTATAGTTGTTCCTGAAAACTCTTCCCCCAATTATCCCCTCTCACCTCCTCTCTGGTTACTGTCAGATTTTTCTTAATTTCAATGTCTCTGGTTATATTTTGCTTGCTTTTTTCATTTGTTGATTAGGTTCCAGTTAAAGGTGAGATCAAATGGTATTTGTTCCTCATTGCCTAGCTTACTTCACTCAGCATAATGCTCTCCAGTTCCATCCATGCTGTTGCAAAGGGTAGGAGCTCCTTCTTTCTCTCTGCTGCATAGAATTCCATTGTGTAAATGTACCACAGTTTTTTGATCCATTCATTTACTGATGGGCACTTAGGTTGCTTCCAGTACTTGGCTATTGTAAATTGTGCTGCTATGAACTTTGGGGTGCATAGGTTCTTTTGGATTGTTTTTTTCAGGGTTCCCAGCAGTGGAATTGCTGGGTCAAAAGGCAGTTGCATTTTTAGTTTTCTGAAGGAATTCCAGACTGTTTTCCACAGTGGCTGCACCAGTCTGCATTCCCACCAACAGTGCACTAGGGTTCCTTTTTCTCCACAACCTCCCTAGCACTTATTTATTGATTTGGCTATGATGACCATTCTGACTGGTGTGAAGTGGTATCTCATTGTGGTTTTAATTGGCATCTCTCTGATGGCTAGTGATGCTGAACACCTTTTCATATGTCTCTGGGCCTTCTATATGTCCTCCCTAGAGAAGTGTCTGTTCAAGTCTTTTGCCCAATTTTTAATTGGTTTTTTTGTCTTCCTGGAGTGGAGTTGTGTGAGTTCTTTATATATTTTGGAGATCAAACCCTTGTCTGAGGTATCATTGGCAAATATGTTTTCCCATATGGTTGGTTCTCTTTTCATTTTGCTGATGTTTTCTTTAACTATGCAGAAGCTTTTTAATTTGATGAGGTCTCATTTGTTTATTCTTTCCTTTATGCCCCTTGCTCTAGGGGACATATCAGTGAAGATATTACTGCATGGATAGTCTGAGTTTTTCCCGCTGGTGTTTTCCTCTAGGACTTTTATGGTGTCACGACTTATGTTTGTCTTTTATCCATCTTGAATTTATTTTTGTGTATGGTGCCAGACTGTTTCTTAAAATTAATTTCATGTAAAGTGAACTTATGTTTGAATTCTTAAAGTGTTAGCTCTTGTTAGCTTTGGCTATCTTCCTGTGGTTTGAGTTATGGCATAATCTTTCATTCTCTCCCAATAATAATTCTTTCCCTTTGTATTCTTTCATGCTCTGTGCTATCTCTCACCCCCATCTCTAGTAATTTTGCAATCATTTCCTCCTGGTCTCTAACCTCATACTAAAACCAGGTCTTATATTGGCATTTGACAGCTTCTGCCTCTTGGTAATACTGAAAATATCTAATTTGAATACAGATTCAGTCATGCATCATTAAAATGTTTTTTAGTTCCTCATTCTGAAGTAGTGTCTGTATTAACCTTCCCTACTGGATGAACAGCTTGGTAAATGCTGTAGCTATTAGCTATGATCTGAAATGAACTTTGTTGTGTTTTGATTTTTTTCTTTTACTTTTCTCTACCTGTAAGAAATTCCCATCCAAGGCCCTAATTTCAAGCAATAAACTTAATTTTCATCTGCTTTTTCTTTCCCTCCTTCCATGTGAAATACTTTTAGTCAACTTCACTCTAAAGGTATCACATTCCTGGCTGCCACTATCTGTATTGAATCAAGACACCAGAAAGTCCATGGCTTCAGTACCATTAATGTAACTCGTCTATTTCTCTTCTGATTCTCAGGCATATCGGTCTTATGGGGAACCTTGCTAGCTCCACTGGCTTTCCACTGTTAAAAATTTTTCTCACTGTTACAGTTTTAAGGACAAAGTAGTGCATGATAGAGTAACTTGAACTCATACCATATTTGATTGTCACAAACACACATAAAATATGATAAAGTTATCTATTTCTCATTATGTAAAATTCAAAAATTAAATGTAGAGGAAAAAGGATCTCATTATTCTATGTGAAATAATGCCAATAGGAACTTTTTCCTTAAGAAAGAATAATCCATTTAAATCAGTGGTTTTCAGAATTTGAGTTTTTAATAACCTGAAGATCATGTTAAAAATGTGAAATTCTAGGACCTAATTTCAAAAATTTCTGATTCTGTGGTTCTAGAAACTATTGGTGGGGAATGGGGCAATTTTAATGCATACCAGATCAAATATCATATTAAAATGTTTTTTTTAAACTGACCTGTTCCAAACTTATATACCTTATGGAAAAGTGAGAGAAAAAGATAATTTATATTAAAATAATCTTTTTTCCTTTCCTCTTAAAGTTTCTCATTTTTATTTAGTTTAATTATCTTAAGAAAATTATGTTTAAAAATAAATTATACCTAATAAAACTTAAATGAGATAATACCACTCACTTTGATCATAAATGGCCCCAGTTCGTACAAAAAATGAGGCACATTTTTTGTCATAGTAACTGCTTCTCAGTGTTTTTGTGAATTTAAAAATAGCCCTTCTTCCATAAGTGGGTAGGTATGTTCCATACTTTGAAAGACTTTTCTTTCTTTCTTTCTTTCTTTCTTTCTTTCTTTCTTTCTTTCTTTCTTTCTTTCTTTCTCTCTTTCTCTTCTTTCTTTCTTCCTTTCATCTATCTTTCTATCTTTCTTTTCTGGTGCAATAGAAGTTGAAAAGGAAAGGCTATAAGGTACAATGAAGGTACAATGAAATATATACCAGTTTAAAGGTCATTGATTTAAGGCAGAGCAAAGAGGGAAACAGTAATAAATGCTAAGTCGTGTAGAGAAAGTCAAAATGTCTGACTAATTACCACATACGCTTCCCTTCCCAGCCTCACATTCATGAAGCTACGTTGTTTAGTACCTTAGTGCTGCCAAGGTCAATTACCAAAGCCAATTTCATGCATGGGCAGCACTGAGTTTAACCTCTCTTTTTTCTCCTCCCTGTTTAAGCCAGAGAAAATGTATTCCTAAGCCATCCCAAATTCAAATTTATAAATGGAGACAAATACTGCAATCCATATTTTAGAATGTTTTGCTAACACTGTAACTCATATTTCATAAAACCAACCTAAATGTGATGGTTGTTTATTGAGTCATCTAACATTGAAGACAGAGAGATTTCACAAAGGAATGAAACATTTCTCCAAAAAAGGTTAAAGTAAAATGAGGCTATGTTATTGCAAAACTCGGAAAATGTTTGGACTTAAAATCAAACTTCGTAAAAAATAAATGGGAGAATCTCCTTAACATCTTTATCATGTAACTATTACACATAAGTATGCAAATTGAATAGGGCAGAAATGAATTATTTCTCTGACTCTTAATAAAATATATAATCATCTTTTAATAATTCAAGAAACATAAGGGAAATAAAGAAGTCCTCGCTACAAAAATTTGATAGATTTATGAATTTTTTAAATTACCTTAATTCCCTTCCAATAAAAAGACAACTATTTGGCTGTCTTTAACCATGGAAGATATACCATTGCAATATAGAAAGAAGATACTTATGGCTATAGTTTTTCTGTATAGAAAATAAGATGATCACTATACCAAACTGAGATGTGAAGGGTTTCTCACAGTTTCTTACACCACATTATCCTGAGTTTATATGTTCTTCGATTTTGGTTGTGAGAAATGATGTGGTGCAATAGGGTTAAATGATGGAGATATAGATATGTCTTAAAATGTGAGTCAAATAACAACTTATAGCTAGTTAGTAAAACCAAGAATTAAATGTGAGGACCATTCTAACTCTAAGCATATCCTCATTCTACCACACTGCCTAGAATGTCCTTCCATCCCTTTATATTCAATTTTTACATTTTCCACGCCAGGTAAAATGCTGCCTCCTTGATGGAGACTGCTCTGATTCACATGATTTAGAGTAATCTCTCCCTCATATAAAACACAGCAGCAATTTTTCTGTGTCTCCATCTCTTTCATAGACTCATAGCTCTTTAGCCTACTATTTTAGTCATTTGGTGTAAATGACAGTTTGTTAAGGTATTCTATTTGTCATATCTGTACAACACCTATTGAGTTAAAGACTTTGCCTTGCCCCCAGTACATGTTTAATATTTTAATGAATGAAGAGATTAATAAAATTCAACTCTTCTTATAATATAATTGAATTAATAATGCACTGATAATATAATTGAATTAATGTGCACCATAAAGTAAGGATTTTCTTAGCTAGATTTAGGAACAAGTTTACAATATCGGCCCTTAAAGTTTAAAAATGGTTATGAAACTAATAGAATTTCTTTAATTTTTCATGTAAAGTATTGCTAAACTAGTTATTGCTAAAAATGAAGACTTTGTATTTTGTCATGAAATTTTAGACTGTTACTTTTATCTAATTATCACAAACCATTGTTCTATTTCTTTCTAATGATTCTGTAATCCAATACATGAATGATCTCTTCCTGTATCAAGGCATCTATATCTGGTAAGGTTTTATATATAAGTGATCGATAATGTATTGAATAAAAGAGGGACAAGAAAAGCACCAGAATTCTCTCACATGAATGAAAGTGACATTAGCATGCCCTTTTCAGTAAGTTTCTATATAATTTTCTATATCATTTTCAAGAGTTTATTTATTAGATTCAATGTCAAATTACATGTTTAAATTAAGATTAGCTAGCTATTTTAAAATCTATATATGGGACATTTTATTTCTAAAAATGGATGACTAGCTTATTTTAAATTACCTTCCTGATGTGAATAAATAGAGAATTAAAACAAAGAACTTGAAAATACAAAATATAATAAATAGAAATGCTAGAAATTTAAAACACATTACTTAAATTAAAATCTAAATAGATGCAGATGATAGCAGATTAAATGTAACTGAAGAGAATATTAGTAAATAGTAAAATAAATGAAAAAGAAATATAGAAACTAAAGTCAGAGAGAAAATAAAAATAAAAGAATGGAAAGAACTATAGGAGAAAAATGATAAATGGTGAGAATATGGTAAAAAAGTTCTAACTTACATGTAAGTAAAATGAATAAAACCTTTCTAAAACTAAAAGAAATACATGAAGTCAGGAACTCAAGCAGTGCAAGCAAGATTTTTAAAAAAAGTCACACCTAAGTATACAATGAAATATATATCTTTAAAGCAGTGGAGAAAAGAGACATACTATTTTCACAGAAGCAGCAGTAACTTGATAACTAATTCTCACTAGAAACATTGGAAGCAAGTAGATAGTAAAATAGTCTTCAAATTGTAAGAAAAAAAATAACTTCCTGGAGAAGAAAATGAAATTCAAGAAGCATTACTGAAGATTAAAAGGCCAGTTTATAATAACAAAAATAGAATTTACCAAGAAAATAAAGCACTTCTAAATGTCTATGCTTTTAATCACATAGCTTCAAAATATACAGAACTAAAAAGAGAAATAAACATATCTATAATTATTGCTGGTTTAACACACTTCACTAACACACTCAGTAACTGACAGAATACCCAAGCCAGGAAAAAAAAGTATGGATAAGGATGATTTGAACAAAATTATTTAAAAACATGATCTAATGGTCATATAAACAAACAGAATTCAAAAACAGCAGAATAGACAATCTTTTTAAGTGGCTATGAACATATAGGAAAATTGATGATAAACAGGTAAATCTCAACAAATTTCAAAAGGTTTGAAATTACAGTGAACTCCATTGAAAACTGTGGGTTTCAAATGATAATACTGTGTCAGTGTAGGATTATCCATCATAATAAATACAGCTCAGGATGTTGAGAGCTGGGGAGTAGATTACATAGGAAGATAGGGTACATGAGAACTCTCTAGACTTTTCACAAAATTTTTCTTTGAACCTAAAACTGCTCTAAAAAAGTTTGTTAATTAAAAAGAAAAATATAAATTAAATTGAAGAAGATCTAAATGAATGGAGGCACAGAGTATATCCATGAATTAGAATATGCTTTAAAAATACTAATTCTCACCCTGACCAGCACCGCTCAGATGGTTGGGCATCATCCTGCAAAGAGAATGGTCACTGGTTCGATTCCCGGTCAGGGCACACACCTGGGCTGCAGGTTTCGTCCCAGGCAGGGCATGTGTGAGAGGCAGCTGATTGATGTTTCCCACATCAATGTTTTTTGCCCTCTCTTTCTCTCTCCATTCCGCTTTCTCTAGGAATGGGTAGATAGAGTCTTTTAAAAAAATTTAAAATAAAAATAAAGTATAAATAACAATTCTCCCTAGCTGATTCATATACTCAGCACAATCCCAATCAATGTCCCAGCTAGATTTTGTATAGAATTTCAGCAGCTCAAAGCAGTTCTGGAAATAGTTATTATCCATGTGTAAAAATCAAGAAATTTTTAAAGCCTGCTTTGGAAATATTTGGGAATTTTTTCTCCGTTATTTCTTTTTTCACCTTTCTTTCTTTCTCTTCATCAACGTATCAGAACAAAGAATGAAAGCATATTTTTAAAATAAATAAAAAGTATATAAACAGAAAGAGTCAAAATAGCCAAGAATCTTGAAGGAGAACAAACAGCATGGGGCAACTTACACCATAGTAAAACAAAAGCCAGTGAAAATTATAGTAGTAAAAAATCTGGTATATGTAAAAGGATATACGATTATAAAATAAAGCAGAAGACAGTCCAAATAAAGACACATGTAGACACTTGATTTGTGACAAAGATAGCAGTACAGAGGAGTTGAGGGAAGAAAAGATTTTTAAATAAATGGTGGTGGTTCCGTTGTTTACTGGTTGGAGAACAACACAACAAGAAACTTGACGGGAACAAGTATAAAGGACACATGGACAAAAACTGGGGCGGGGGGTGGAAATGGGAGGGAGGAGGGGAGGGATGGGTGGGTGAGCTGGGATGGGAGTAAAAGACAGAAAACTGTACTTGAACAACAATTAAAATAAAAAATAAATTAAATTAAATTTTAAAAAGAAACTTTTTTAAAACTTGAGACTCTCCGTACACTAAACATAAAAATCAACTCTAATAGAGTATTTATTTACATAGGATTTAAGAGGTACTGCAGTCAGAATGCTGTAATATTTTTACAGCATTGAGATCTGAAAAGGATTTTTAAATTAGATGAAAACGTCAAGCCATAAAGGAAAGGATGAGTGTACTGGACAATGTTAAATCAGTTACTTCTGTTTAAGCAAAAACACCATTAATGGTGAAGATGTAAGCCCTGGCTGGTGGCTCAGTTGGTTGGAGTGTCATCTCATACACCAAAAATTTGTGAGTCCAGTTCCCAATTGGGGCACAAATGGGAGGCAACCAATCAATGTTTTTCTCTGATATCTCTCTCTCTCCCCCCCCCCCTTCCCCAGGTGAGGATTAAAAAAAAAAAAAAAAAAAAAAAAAGAGTGAAAATGCAAGCCACAGAGTGGAAAGTAATATTTGGGATCCTATATGATGTAATACAGAACTCTTAAATATCAGTACAAAAATACTAAAGAATCCAATTTTTTAAATAATCAAAATATTTCAGAAGCCACTTAGAAAAGAGGATATTCATGATGGCTAAAAATCATATGAAAAGTTGAAGACTTCATTAGTTAAGGCACTACAAATTAAAATCACATGTTATAGCATTGTAGACCCACCAGATTTGCTAATATTAAAAAGATTAACAATACCAAGTGTTTTCAAGAAGGTTGTATTAGTCCATATGGGCTATTGTAACAAAATGCCACAAATGTAGGGCAACTTGCAAACTACAAACATTTATTTCTCACAATTCTGGAGGCTGGAAGTTCCAAGATGAAGGTATGAGCACAGTCACATTTCGGCGAGGACCCTCTTCCTGCTTCTCAGCCAGCGCCTTATCCCTGTGTCCTCACATGGTGGAAGGATGGAGAGAGCTGTGTGGAGTCTCTTCTAAAAGAGCATTAATTCAATTCTGAGGGCTCCACCCTCATGCCTTAATCATCTCCCAAAGGCCTACTTCCTAATACCATTACGTTGGGCATTAGGATTTCAATATATGAATTTGGGGAGAAGGAGAAATGTAAATATTCAGACCATAGAAGATTTGGAGCAGCTAAAACTCTCATCCACTACTAGGGAATATAGACATTGGTAAACCACTTTGCAAAACTATTTGGCATTACGCACTAAAGCTAAAAGTATGTAACCCAGGTGCATACCATTGGAAGGTATATACATGGATATATACATAAAAAGACATGCATAAGAACATTTATGTCAGTATTATTCATAACTCTAAACTAGAAGAAATAAGATATCAAATAAATAAATAAATAAATTGAAATGGATTCATAAAATGAACCATTGTGCACAGCAACAAAAATGAACAATTACATACAAGAACAGAGAAGGATAACACAAAGACAATATTGAATGAAAGAACCCCAGTATAAAAGACTGCATACATTTATTTTATTTTTTTCCATTTTTTTATTTTAATCAGTATTTTTTAATTGTTGATATTGTACAGTTTTCTGTCTTTTACCCCGCCCCAGCCCTCCACCCCAGCCCTCCCCACCTTCCTCCCATTTCCACCCCCCATAGTTTTGTCCATGAGTCCTTTATACTTGTTGCTCTAAACCGTTCCCCTTTTCCCCTGAAATTCCCTCCCCTCCCCCTCTGGTCACGTCAGACTGTTCTCAAATTCAGTGTCTTTGTTTATATTATGCTTGTTTCTTTGTTTTGTTCATCAGCTTCCTGTTAAAGGTGAGATCATATTATTTTAAAAGCTCAAAAGCAAGCAAAAACTGATCTATGTAAGTCAAAAGAATAGCTAATTTGGGGGTAGCAAATGGAGGTAGTGACAAAGAAAAGTCACCACCAACATTCTGCTTCTGAACCTGAACATATTTATTTGTGATCATTCAAAGATTTATAATTTTTACACCTTTCTACCTGTATGTTATACTCTAATTAAAAATATATATTAAATCCCTATTTCGAAATCTGCTAAGCTTTACTAATAAACAGATTTTTAAAATGAGGTAATTTCAGCATGACTTGTTACAGTGGCTCGTGCCCTATCTTTTTCTTAAATGCATAAAAGTTATCTGTTTAATAATTAATCTCTTTGGTAAAAATCAGTTTCTCTTTCATCATCAGTTTCTTCACACCTTCCATCAAATTGGCAAAGAGTAATCAACATGAAGTTTATCAATAATTTCTATAGACTCGCCTTGCTTTTTGTAAATTATTTATAGTTTTTGTTGTGATACCCCTTGGTTGTTTGTTGTTGTTTTATCAAAGACTAGTGGCAATTTAAAGAAAAAATTCAACATAAAGATTTTTAAAATATACGGAGTGAAAACTAAAACTAGGTAAAAGCCATAACTAAAAATACTGCTGGAAAAAAACCTAAAGATTAAAAAAATATAAATGAAAATCAGTATCTGCACATTGACTTGGCTGAGTCACCATGTTCCAAGGGGGAAAAAAATGAGACAAAAATTCAAACACCTCCTGACATTTTCTAGTTTTAAGGATATGAAGAGAAAAGTTATGTAAATATTCAGGAAGATTGGAAAGAAAATTAACAGATTATCTAAAAGGGACAGAAATCACATTGGCCGCACACTTCTAGATGACATGAAAGCCTAGAAGACAATGGAACGATAGTTATAGACTTGCAGCCAGAGTAGAAGAAGATTATTTTCTATGGAAACTCTTCCCATCAGGCTGATAACTGTTTAGGAAGAAAACAAAAAGATATTATTAAATATAGAAAGATTCAAATTTTATTATCCAAATACTCTTATTGAAATAGTTACTCAGAACATCCTCCATCTGATCAAGAACCAAAATAAAGAGCTCAGCCATGAAGAATCTGGGGGCAAAAGACCTTACAGTGAGCAATGTTATTATTTAAACCAATGATGTCAAAAAAAGTTACTGAAATTATAGTAAACTCAAGTAAAAAAATTCAGCAATAACCCTTAAAAGGGAAGAGGAATAATGTAAAAATAACTCAAGCAAAACAAAACTTTTAGGAGTTTAGTAGAAATAGTTTTTTGATCGTGTACATAATTTTATGCAACAGGAATAAGAACATGAGCTTGGAGCCAAACAACCCTGGATTCCACATTCTCACTATATTAACTGAGGCAAATTATTGATCTTTCTGAGCCTCTGCCTCCTCATCCAATAATTGCTCACCAAAAGTGTATTGCCCTGAGGGATTAAATGAAAGAACAGACTAAAGCCTTTAAACATAGTAGAGATTCTGTAAACGAGTCCAACTTCTCTGTCCTCAACTGTGTTTACTTTCGCTAGAAAGCTATTTTTCTTAGTCAACAAACTAATAATCAATTTCATGTTCTTTTCTCCTCTGCATCCTTGTTTAATTACCACTTGGCCATGCACTATTCATCCAAGTTCATAGTTATTTGCCCCATCTTCCAACACATACTGCAAAGAATGAGCTACGTTAATGGGCATCCTATACAGACACAGTGCTGCATGAAAATGACTAATTCACCCTTTTCTTCCCTAATTGGTAGAAGCTAGAATCTTTAACAATGTTTTAGTAGCATCAAGATTGCAATAAAGTGTGTGCCATGAAATGTATACTATAAATTATAGTATTAGTTATTCTCCATGTCATAGATTTTTATTCTTAAAAGTCCACTTTTTCTGTTCTGAATAAAGCTAAATTTTTCCTAACTGAAATTGATACTTGTGGAAACTACTCAGAGTGTATATATTTTAAGTTGATTTAAAATTAAGAGGAACTCAGATTATCTATATATTTAATTGAAAATTTTAAAACTCAGATTATTTCCACGCTTCTAATAATCCAGAATTATAACAAATTTTCACCAATCTTTATGAACATCAAAAGAATCTGACCTTCATAGTCTTCCATGCTAAATAAGAAGCTCATAAAACTAAATATTCAAGTCACATTTGGGGAATATTTTAATATCCAAATGTCTGTCAATGAAATTAATATTTTGCATACCTAATTTGGTGTATAAATTTGATCAATTTGTAGAAATTGCATCAGTATTATAATCTAGTAATTTATTCCTAACTAAAATTAGTAGCTTTCTTATGATTAATAAGTTAATAAAATAGAAAGAAACATGTATCTAACATTGAATTTATTCATTGATTCAAGTTAAATTGCTATTTTTATAATTTTCAGATTATAAATTAGCCATTTTTATGACTATGCAAAAAAATTTTTTCACTTGTAAGATCTACTCCAACCTCTACTATCATGAAGTTTTAAAGAGGATTAGTCTTAAATTAATCTTTCAAAAAACTGTTCATACTAGAATAGAGAATCAGCTAGGATTCACACTTCCCAAAAACTCACATAATAACTCATGCTTCCTCTCTGAATCCTTTTTTTCATCCACCTGATACACAACAAAGGATAATTCCACAGGACTTAAATATCTGCTGGAAGTAGCTTACTCAGTCAATTTGGGCAGAAATTGAGCCTTCCATTTTCTATAGAAAATACACTCTGTGGTTTCACACTCTGGCAGAAAATGACCTAATGTATTCTACTGAAAAGCAATACAACTGAACTAATGATCCACATGGCATTGGGCATAAAATAAATACTCAAATATTTACTGTTTCCATATATTGATTATTAGTGCCTGTTCTTTATTTTTTTTAACTGATTGATTTGAAAGAGAGAGAGAGAGAGAGAGATTTATTGTTCCATTTATTTATTCATTCATAGGTTGATTCTTGTATGTGCCCTGACCAAGGATCAAACCCACCTTGGTATATCAGAAAGATTCTCTAACCAACTGAGCTGCCTGGCCAGGGCCTAGTGCCTATCCTTTTTAATGGTGAAATTTCGCAAGTATCTTTCTTAGTTGTTCCTAAGACCACTACTTCTTTTATATGAGCTACCTGGATTCAAAGGTCTTAACCAGAGTGAACTGTAAGGCACTTTTTCTCTGCTGATTTAACTTATAGAAAAACACAACCCATTCTTCATGAGACCACTTTAGTGACAAATACCTGGACTATGCCCAGGGTAATCAGGACTGTTTCAGTAAGATTAAGCAAAGAAGCAAAACTCTATTAGCTCATCTTAGCATCTTATTAACCATAAAAGCTTATCATAAAAAATAAATCTTGAATTCAGTGACAAAACCATCAGAGAAATTCCCAGATGCCAAAAATCTGAGAATGTAATAATGGAATAAAGAGAGTAAAATAAGCTCAGTAGTTGAGAGTAACTGGTAAAGTGACCTCAGCAAAAAAGAAATTAGCTGAGTCAATTTTAGATGTGTGTTTATACCCAAGAGGCAGAATTTTAAGCAAGCCGAAGTCACTATAGGATATTGTCAGTTGAGGTTAATATAATACAATCATAACTCAGGGAAAATGCATGGATTTGCATAATTTTTCTCATCATTTGTTGAATCAAAAAATAAAATAGTGACCTGGATTGAAACTCATATTTCTCCTTTTTATTATTTTTAATCACAGTCTCTTCTGAGACCTCGTATGACAACAAAATTTTCTAAAGCTTTTTTACACATTTTCATGGGGAAGAGTAAATATTGTTTTCTTCTAAATGGAATCTAATTTTCATTTCTGCTTTGGTAGTTTATTAACTAGCCACAAGCAATTGATTGAACAATTCCTATAAGAATAAATGGTTGTTAACATATATTAGAAAAAAATGTGAGAGTAAGCAGTTCAACTTTTGACCTCCTGGTGGCTATGGGGAGAGGGAGTATTTAATGAAGCATCTCATTCCAGCTGACTCATTTGCATCACAAGCAAGTTAGTTCATAACTTTTGAAGTTCTTTGCCATCTGGAAATGGTTGATGACCTGGGTGAGGTGAGCTGTTGTCGTGTTGCCTGGGCACAGGTGTCCATGAGCCCTGATTGAAACTTGGCAGGCTCTCAGAACAGCCAAAGGCTAAGTGGACACAGAGAGCGTAGCAGCCTTCCACACTCCAACAGTGAGCTCTTCCAAAACATACTGGAATTCTCTAGTCCCTGAAGAGTGAATGAGAATGACTGCAAACTGGCAGAGGAAAATGTAAAGTTCATGTTAAATGGGCATTTAAGCCTCATCATTGTCACCACTTTCAAAGCAAATTACTTTAATTAGTTGCCATAGATCTTATGATGCTGTATAATGCTTACTTGTGATAACTGTGGCCTTAAAGGAATTCCTCAAACAGTGTAATTTATTCTAGAGAAAGAAGAATGATAGTTTATGGTCATATGCCTCAATTTCCCTAGTCTTTATATTTAAACAAAGCATATTATAAATCATTCCTTTTTTCCAAACAATGCTTTAACACACAGTATTTTTTTTGTAATTAAAAGTTTAAAGGAAACATAAACGTATTGCAGTTGAGGAAAAAATAATCCAACATATATATACATATAGAATAGCTCCCATAAAATTCCAACGCTGCTCCATAAACAAATAATAAAAAGTTATTAGAGTATATGGTTCTTACATTAAATGAAAGAAAAATATACTGTATGGCTTTTAAAATATATTTAATTTTTTAAATTTGTTAAAAAATAATTAGTTTTCTCGTGACTTTCACCAAATAAATGCAAGCATCAAAATTAAATTAATTTAACATTTTTCACTGTCTAAAAAGAACTTCCTTTATTGCTTTTCCTCACTCAATCTTTAATAATAGATAATTGTAGTCTATAGTACAGATTTCTCCTGAATTTCAGAAGAGCAGCAGGAATCCAGTGTCTCATTTAACACAAAAAGACTATGCTCTTTCTTCCAAAACTTATGAGATGTAATCGCCACTGTATTGTAGAGTTTCTAATTTAAGAAGATGTATTAGAAATCACAGTGTATAAGGTGAATATAATTGAATCCAGAAAACAGCCAATTCATTTTAACGTTAAGGTATATCAGAGGGAGGTTTTATTATATAGATAAATATCTGCAATAGGAATCCATAATCACTGATTTTTTTTATGTTTCACAAAATTTCCACTGTCTAATCAAAAGATGATTTTATAAAATGCTACTTGTCCAATCTAGATTTATATAGATTGAATCCTCTATTCAGTTTTACGTTTTTCTTCCTACACCTTATGGACCTGATTACAAATCACTGCTGAGTGACATTCAGAAGATATTGCAAGGGCGTCTACTCCACCTCTCTTGTCAAGTATGTTGCAGCAGCAGGGTTATTGATGGAAAGCTGAGACACAGATGAAGAGGAATTAGGGCTGTGAGGTATAGAATTGCAGAAAGTGCATCTATACAAATAGCTGAAAGCAAGATGATATTCTGTTCAAATGTTTCCTATTTCAAAGAACTCTCTGGAGTCCCATTTACTCCTGACAAGTACTAACAGTGCTAACAAGTTTTCTTCAAACTGGAGAATTGCTCAAATTAAATAAATAGTTTTCGTTAAAGAAGAAAGGTGCATCTGGACTTGAAAGCTGTAGAACAAAATTGAGTAGGATTTTCATCGCACAGTAATATCTAGCTGCTGTGCCTTAATCTGCAAAATAAAACTATGCAATACCTGGTTTCTGCTTAATGTTATAGCGCATCTTGTCATAAGCCAGAACCAAAAGAGTACCATAGATTCTTCACTGATAACTCTAAAATATCAGCACTGAGAAAGCAAAAGAAGCACATTTCAGGAAATGTAAAATTGTAATTTTCCATCTTCCCAAAACAACTCAATCCTTCATATTCCTACATATGACAAGGGATCCCCCAAAATGGGATTTATTTATTAAAAAATGTATTTATTTTTACATGGTTCAAACTTCAGTCACCTTCAAAGCACTCTCCATTTGATGCAATGCGCCTATTCAGACGTTTATTCTACTGCTCAAAACAATTTTTGAACTCATCTATTTTGATGCCTTTTAGTGCTTCTGCGGTTTTTTGTTTCACCTCTTCCACATCAGCAAAACATTTCTTTTTGAGGACACTTTTCATCTGACAAACAAACAAACAAAAAATGTCATTTCAGGGCAAGATCTGGTGAACAGGGAGGGTAAGACATGAGAGTCATGCCATTTTTTGGTGAAAAACTGCTGAACACTCAGTATGGTGTGGGCAAGTGAGCTTATAAACCATCCATCATGAAATGGGCCTTTTGAAAGAGCTGTCAAAAAAATTCACTGAAGCTGAACACAGCCTCTCACAACAATGCCAGCTGTTACACTGATACAGATGGGTTCCTAGAACACTCACCCAGTGGAAGAAGCCTGTACAAGGGGCCTGTCCTCCAAAAGATAATCTCAGGTTTTGGGGGGTCCTCCGTTGTATGTGATTCTACTTTTGTCCTCAGTACCAATTGCAGGACTTCTGAAAGTATGCCCAGATTACTAGTTTAACAGGATGATTTATTTTTTCAGTTTAAAAAAAATTAATGAACTATTGGAGCAAAATTGGTTAATAAAATTATATAGGACTCAGGTATACAGTTTTACAATATAGCATTTGTAAATTGTATTCACCACCCAAAGTCAAGTCTCCTTTTATCACTATTTATCACCGCTTCATCCTATTCAACACCCAACCACCAGCTTTTATTTGTTTATGAGTTTTTATTTCTTTGCTTAATCCTTTACCTTTTTCATCCAGTCCCGTCAATCCTCTTGCCTCCAATAGCTGTCAGTCTTCTTTACGTATCTATAAACCTGTGTGTTGATTTTTCATTTTCATTTGTCTCATGGTATCTTTTGATTTCTTCCATGATCTCATTGTTCACGTATTCATTGTTCAACAACATGTTATTTAGCTTTACTATGTGCTTTTCCATTTTTTTCCTGAAATTGATTTCTATTTTCATACCATTGTAGTCAGAGAAGACATGTGATATAATTTCATTCTTCTTCAATTTGTTGAAACTTTTGTGTCTTAAAACATGGTCTATCATTGAGAATCTTTTATGTGCTCTTAAAAAAAGTTTTATTTGGCTGCTAGAATGAAGTGCTCTGAAAATATCAATTGAGTCCATCTGGTCTAGTGTGTCATTTAAGGCTGCTGTTTCCTTGTTGACTTTTAGTCTGGAAGATCCACCCATTGATGTCAATGTGGTATGAAAACCTCTACTGTGAGTGTGTTCCTGTCAATCTTTCCTTTTATGTCCATTAAGATATCCTTTATATATTTAGATGCTGCTACGTTGGGTGCATGTTTATAAGGGTTATAAACTCTTGTTGGATTGATTCCTTTCATTATGTAATACCCTTCTTTGTCTCTTATTTTAACCTTTTAAAAGACTTTTTATGTGATATAAATAACACTCCAGTTTTTTTTTTTAATTTTCCACTTGCACAAAATATCTGTTTTCATCCATTTACTTTAAGTCTGTGTCTGTCTTTCATTTTGAGGTGGTTCCCTTGTAAACAGCATGTGCATGGGCCTTGTTTCTTATCCAGTCACCTACCCTATCTCTTTGGATTGCAGAATTTAGTCCACTTACGTTTAAAGCAATTATTGATAAGAACATATTTATTGCCATTTTATTCTTTATAATTGTGTTGCCCCATTCTTTCTTTCTTCTTCTAAAAGAAGTTCCTGTAACATTTCTTTCACTACTGATTTGGTGGTAAAGAACTCCTTTAGCCTCTTATCTGGGAAGCTCTTTATTAATTTTTCAATTTTAAATGATAACCTTGACGGGTAAAACAGACTAGGCTGTTGGTACTTGCTGAGTTCATTTTAAATATTTCTTGTCAATCCCTTCTAGACTGAAATGTTTTGGTTGAGCATTTACCTGAGAGCTTATGGGAGCTCCCTTGCAGGTAACTAGCTGTCTTTTCCTCGCTTTTTGTAAATAATTTGTCTTTAAATTTGCCATTTTAATTATGATGTGTTTTGGTGTGGACCTACTTGGGTTCATCATGTTTGGAACTCTCTGTGCTTTCTGGACTTGTATGTCTACTTCCTTTACCAGATTAGGGAAGTGTTCAGTCATTATTTCTTCAAATAACCCCTCAATCCAAGGCTCTCACTCTTCTTTTTGGTATCCCTGTGATGTGAATGTTGTTATGCTTGATGTTGTCTCAGAGGTCCCATGAACTATCCTCATCTTTTTAAACTCTTTTTTCCTTTCGCTGCTCTGTTTGGGGGTTTTCTGCTACCTTGTCTTCAGATTGATAATTTGATCCTTGGCTTCATCTAATCTGCTGTCAACACCTTCTAATGTACTTTCTGTTTCATATATTTTATTCCTCATCTCTGACTGGTTCTTTTGGATGGTTTCTATGTCTCTGTTCATGCTTACATTATCTTTGTAAAAGTTTTCATTGAGTTCATTCATTCTTCCCCTAAGTTCCTTGAACACCCTTAGAAACATTGTTTGAGCTCTACATCTGGTAGATTGCTTATGTCCATTTCATTTAGTACTATTTCTGGGAATTTCTCCTGTTCTTTCATTTGGGACATATTTCTTCATCTCCCCATTTTGGCTGCCTCTCTATATTTATTTCTGTGTATTAGGTAGATCTCCTGTGTCTCCCAGTCTTGGCATGGTGGCCTTAAGTAGTTAGGTGTCATGTGAGGCTCAGTCTAGGTGGTCCAGGAATGTCCCTTGTGTGGGTTATGTGAGTCCTGCTGTTGTAGTTGGATCTTGATTGCTGTTGGCCCATCCATGGGTGGGATTGTCCCTCAGGCTGGCTGACTATGAGGACTGACCTGTTGAATGAGCTGTATGAGCTGTTGTTCATGGACTGAACTCCCAAGGCAGAATTTGGCCAAGCAGGGTCTGGTAAATGTTGTGGTAACCCTGTGGGTACTCCACTTGTGGAGCTAACTCAAACCAGGTAATACCTAGCTTCCAAGTGGAATAAATAGAAAATTGATGAAGGTCTAACAGGGGTGTCTAACATTTTGGCATCTCTGAGCCACACAGGAAGAAGAAGAGTTGTCTTGGGCCGTGTGTTCAATACACAAACACTAATGAAAACTGATGAGCTCCCCAAAAAAAGGTTTTAAATAAATTTATGACTTTGTGTTGTGCAGCATTCATAGCAATCCTGGGCTGCATGCAGCCCACGGGTCGTAGCTTTGGCACCCCTGGTAGAGTAGAGGGATGGAGCCTGCTAGGCTGGGTAGGGGAGCAGCTGTGGTCTTGCCTACTCCCTTCAGCCCCCTCCCCAACATTCTGAAGCCTTTTGTAACCAGACCACAACTCTGTGATGCAGACCTGGGCCTGTAGTCCACAAGGCACTCCCAGTGCTCAGTTGCACAAGGGAAGCAATGGGATTAAGATTATTAAGCATCCCATCCTTTATCTAAAAGATGGTGAATGATATCATTTTCACCATCTCCTGCGGACTGCTGATCTTCCTCCTATCACTCCCCTACTTGAAGAGTAATCCATCCTTATCACCACCTAGGAAACAGAAAGATCAGGAAGGTAAGGAAACTTTGGCCCAGATCCAAAAGAGATGATATTTTTTCTATTCTTATTTTCACTTTCCTGAATCACCTAGAGAGACTCCCAAGATGGGAAAGAATAGAATGACTATTCTCAGAAAAGAATAGAACATCATCCTTCCAGGAACAAGCCAAGCCGAGCAGGCGTTAGATCAGGCACAAGGATTTCTAGCCAAAGATCTCAGACCAGGAGCCCAAGTGGAAGGCTCTGAGCACAGCCCCAAATGCAATGACCAGTGGCCAAGAACTGGATATTGAGCAGTTCTTTGAGCACTGAATCTCCATAGGGAAACAGGCCTAGAGCTCTGTTTCACCAGCCACCTTCCATGACAAGTATCTCAGTTGAGCCTGTCCTATTTTTTTTTTTTTAATTTTTAAAAACTCCTTACATGAGGCTATGTCTTTTAGATAGGAATGTGGAGAGAGAGAGAAAAAAAAAAAACATTGGCCAGTTGCCTCCCATATGTGCCCCAAATGGGGATCAAACTCACAACCTAGGTAAATGCCCTGAGTGGAATTGAACCCTCACCTTTTGATGGATGGGAGCATACAACAAATAATTGAGCTACCCAGCCTGGGTGAACCTGTACTTTTTTGGACCTGATTCTAGGGTAGTTTGGAGGCCTTGAGAACATCTGAGCAGAGGCTGGGGTGAGGCTGTGGCCTCAGGAAAGCAGAGTCCTACCTGAGGGAACACAGACAGGCCTGTATGTGTGAGAATACCTATATTTCTTGCACAAAGGAAGGGTGATGGAACAAAGTTATGGTCAGTCTTATACAGAAAATCTTTCGGTACATTTTTCAAAGAGTAAAACCATAAATAATTTTAACCTCTTCCAAAATAAAAGGGGAAAAACCATAGAGCCCCATTAGTTAAATGTAGAAAGTCATACTGTTGACTAACACTGAGCATCTATAGTTTGTCTATAGAGAGTGAGAACAGGGTTCCATCACCTCATTTTTTCTTCTCTCAGCAACCAGTGGAGCCGAGGTGGAAGAGCAGGAAGAAAAGTGGAGATTTGATAGGTGAGCTTCTGCCCCTGAGCATTGTGCCCAAGAATGTGCCTCCATCTGGCCTGTCCCTGAGGGCCTAGGGCCAGGTCCCCAAGAATGCCAGCTGCACAGTCCATCTGTCAGGAAACAGCCATTGGAAGGTTCCTGGTATGGGGGTCAGAATATGGGTGCTTCTTAGTAGCCACTTGGAATGAAGCCTCAAAGGCCTGAAAATGGGTGTTTCCTAAACAAGGGGGTCCCATCAGGGGCATTTGGGCTGTGATGGACCAACAGTGCCTGACTGGTAGGTGGAACCTCCAGGTCCAACTGTGGGCACATTGCTTACTTTTACTCAGATTCCTCTGTTAGGTGCCCCCTGCTCTTTCTCCCACACAGGGGAGTTGTGAGGGCTGCAGGTGCTAGTAAATGTGGAAGCACTTTGTAAATTACAAAGTGCTGCCTGTCACAAGTCTTGTCATCACTATTGGGAATCATATGGCCTTGACCCTGATGCTTGGGCTCCAGAGCCCTCTCCCAGGCATCTCCCCTAAAGGGCCATTGCAGTAAGCCTCCTGTAGGTCCCCCAGGCACTGCTTCACCACATGACCCTGTCTCATGATTTCCAGCCTGCAGAGATTGTCTGCAAGAACTAAAAGTGGCCTGATTTCTCTTCTGCCAAGGTAAAGAATCTTCCCCTTCTCTCCTGTGTTCTTGTCCCTCTGGAAGATATGATGTGACTTCAAGGCTACATACAACCTTGGACTGACCTGGGAGTGGGGTCATGGGGCAAGGTGTGGCCACAGCCCAGGGATGAGGAACAGCATTAGCACTGGGAAATGAGCTTGGGGGTCATGGAGAACCTTGGGCTTTAGGTGTCTACCCTTGCCTGGCCTGTCTGTCTGCTTTTAGCTTAGCTGCAGTTTGTGTCTCAGTCTCCTGCAGCCACGTGGGGAAACTCTTGGACAAGGGCAGCTCTCATCAATATTCATGTCAAGACATTCCTGGTAAAGTGTGCAAAGCAACACCCACTGGAGCCCACCAGCCCTGACAGGTGACTGTGGAAGATGCTACTCCCATCACGTCCACATCATTCTCCAACTTCTCTCACCCTGCGTCCTCTACCTCAGGCCTTTACACTGTCAGCAGAATCTCAAAACCAATCTGACTCGAAGAAAATCCCACTGAGTACCATTGTAAAGAACTCACTTCCAGGTAACTCTTTTATGGCATCTCTCATCCTACCCATCTCAGCCCTTGGCTGCTAAAGCTGTTCCATTAAATTCTTTTCCTGGTGGTAGATGACTACCAAGGCCTTGTTTTTCCCCTACCTCATGACAGTGTGAGTCCCAGCAACAGCATCTGTTTCTTTACACACCGGAGGCCTCATTGTGGGGAGACCCAATGGACAGGCAGGTAAAGACTGGTAGCTCCTCATTGGTCAACCCTGATATCCAGAAGCTACTGGAGATACTGAAGGACAAGAAAGCAGAACTGTATATTTGAAAGAAGAAAGAAAAAGATGGGTCATTTTCAAGACAAAAGAGCTTAGACTACCACTGAAACTCATTGGGGATATAGAAATCACTGGGTGCTGAGCAGGACCCCTCACCCCCCAAACCCTTCTGGAGCTGGAAGGACAAACCAGAGCAAGTGCCTAATCCTCAGCAGTTTCAGTTCTCAGGAGACCATCAACAGAAATGCAGCCAGCTCTCCTGAGGTCCCCTTCCCAGCACAGCGAGTTCCTGGTGGCTACTGCCTGGATTCTTAGGGGCCCCTCCTACTTCTTTCTGTTTTATTCAGTGGAGTCTCTAACCACTTCCCAGCTCCAATTCAGCCTAGAACACTGTCAGGGCTTTCCCAGGCCCCACCATTGTTCCTGCCTCAGGCCTAACACCAACCTCTGACTGGAAACTTGCCCCTGTCCCAGCCCCCATCTCTGGCTCAGATCCACATCCAAACTCATTTCACATCCCCACTCTCAATCCGACCACCTTCTTCTCTGCCCCAGATGAGAACCTCTGAGGTATCTTGCCTTACATCCCAGAATAAGTCACAATCTTTCATCCCAACTGACAGTCAACATCTGGAATTGAACAGGGAGAGGGCTTTACCCTCTGTGACTAAAAGATCTCAGGAAGTCTTTAGATAACCACTCTTAACCTTCCCCAAGATAATAGGGCCTCCCAGGGCCACAGATTAGCTTCCATTCCTCACAGAGACTTTATGAGACCTAATCTCCAAGAGTAAACTCTTCAAAAAAAAAAAAAAAAAAAAAAAGCTCATCACAGAAATGGCAGAGTGGCCTACACTTCAGGATTCAGGTGTCTCTGGAACTGATGAAAGATTGGGGCCAATTCCCAGGGGTATGTCAGGCACAGGATAAGCAGCAGCCAATATAGTTTTCTGTGTGTTTACAAGTAGAAGCAGCCAGGACTCATAGAAGATGAAGTCTAGGTACCCTACAAGTTCCCAGAGGAAGGACCAACCAGGAAAGGACATTAGTAGGGGTCTACAGCAATGTATGAGGAGGAACCCAAAAGTTCTCTCCAGAAGTTCAGCCAGCTTCAAAGTGAAGATTCTTGTAATGAACTCTCAAAGCACAGAAAGATACCTGAGGCCTTCAAAGAGTAAATCAGGAACCTGCTTACACAGAAGCCCAGAAAAGAAACACCTAGAAAAATTCTTAAAAGCCCATTTGGGCAAGAGATAGAACAGATCATCCAGTGTTTATCCCTGTGAGTGTGGATCGATCTTGACTTATTACCAGCAATGTTTTTCCAAAGTGCCACACTCATAGAGAAACCAGAAATCAAGCATCCTTGAAGAGTTAGGAACATTATGGAAACACTTCTATGAGCTTTCCTTCCTCAGTCCACTCATTCTACAGGTGCTGGAGGCACATATGATAAGCTTTCCGGAGATGCACATGTGGGGCCAGCCGGTCTAGGCATTTGAGCCCATAAATCTCAAGCTATGTGAGAATCAATACTACCCCTTCCACAGTCGCTCTTCCCGCTTCAGCTGTCTGTGTATCTGCAGTCCACTCAAAAGCTAAGTTCACCAAGGTCTTGGGGAAAGCAGCTCAGCCTTTTTTGAGGGAGAAGGTGAAAACAAAAGTCATTTCTCACCCCAGCAGAACCGCTCCCTACCACATCACCTGTGTCTTGAAGGCCCTAGGATGGGCGCCCTCTGGTTATGGTCATGGGTGCTCAGAGGACACTGACCAGACAGGAGGGCAGGCAGTCTTCTCAACCCCCCACACTCAGCCTCATGGGAAAAAACAGCAAATAGGTACTGTCATAGGGTTGAAGAAAGGAGCCTGGAGTCAAATCCAAGCCCCAAAGTAGCCAAGAATGAACCAAGGGAGGGGAGAGGGCCTCAGAGTTCAGGAGATCCCTATAACAGGACAGCAATACTGTCATGAACTTGGGGTCTCAATCTTCAAGGGTTGAAGAGGCCACAGAGGCAGTGGAGGCTAAAGAGACCCCTGCTTGGGAAGACACTGTGGGACCCAGGGTGCTGGCCAATACCAAATAATATGTATATGAGGAGTCAGTAAAACGCCTCACCACTAAAGTCAGTTGCCCAAGATCCAGAAGACTAATGCCTTCAAACAAAGATTACTAGTAAGGTTGAGCTCCAAGGAAATTAAATCACAGAGCCAGCTTCAATACCATGTCACTGGCTTGCTCCTTCATGACTGTCGCACAGACATCCTCCTTCAAGACTGTGCCACCAACATTCTTGCTGCAGACATGTTGGCTTCTCACAGGTCACAGTCCAGTTCCCAGAGGTAAAATATAAGTGGGGACATACCAGCTGCCCAGGTTCCATATAACCTCATATTGAGTGGACAGAGCAACCAGAGGCAGCAGGAGCCCAAGATACCAAAACTTAAGGAATCATTTAAGAGCAAACACAAGATGTTTGTCCCCACTTATGGGAAGGAGGATGCCAGGAGACCCAACCCAGGAGAACTTAAAGAGGCGCTGGCAGAATTCAAGGCCTCACAAGCCAGTGAAATGAGCAGCCCTGCCAGGTCAGAAGAAAAGGAGACACCCTTGGGAGTACATACCTCCAACTCCTGCCAGGAAAGGACTGGTTTTCCTGGAAAGCCCCTTCAAAAAAAATGATGAGACACTTTCCACAGTACCTTAACCTCAATAAAAGGGCAAAGGAAGAGAAGACCCCTTCAAAAAGGCCAACCTGCTTCACATTACCCAGAGCCAGGAACCAGTCAAAAGTAGATCATTTATGGACCTATTGAAGCTCAGGTGATTGTGAGAGCTGTTGGACAGATCCTGGTGGAGAAATTAGGACTTCACCAAGGACTTTATGCCAAGGAGTTAATTCAGCACAAAAAAATAATTCTGGGCCCTAATGGGGGGTGTTCCTCTTATCTTAAGGTTATCTCCTCTTCAAAGCACAGAAGAGGGGTGAAAGATGTGGCCTACAATTACCATGCCACACCAAATAACCATAACTGCTCTAATAAGAGCAGGTGGACCAAAGACAGAACAGGAAGTGGACTGTTCAGCCTGGTTTCAGGAGCTGCAACCCTCACCCCATGGTGGGCTGAGTAAGAGCCTAGAGACCTACTTCATCTGGGTCTGTTCTGTCAAGAGGATGTGACAAAGCTTATCTCCCTGGCAGGAGCACTGCTTCTGCCTCATCCATCTCTGGCCCCAAGGCTTGGTCAGTAGTCAATGACAGGTAAGACTCCTCATGGGAGGGGCAACCTAAGCCAGACACAATTACTTGGGATGCCCTCATGGAAGGACTAGGGTGGCTGCAGCAAAGAGGGGATGATGGACCCTCGCCTTCCAGCTATTCTGACATACCCCGAGTCCCCATTTCCATCTGGGACATGTCTTCTGTTTCCTGAGCCTAACCAGCTTAAAGCCTGAAACTATGAGGGCAAGTGGTGCAGCCCTGTGCTGGCCAGAATGGTTCCCCCGGTGATCAGGCATAAGAAAGAATTCCTAAAGTCCTGTGAAACCTGCTTTGCTAAGAGTGCTCTCATTTAAATGATAAGGGTCCAAGGAGGAAATGAGTATGTCTCCCAAAGTTTTGCAACCCCCTTTCCTGAAAGGCACTGACGCAGATTAAGCCCTCAGATTTCTTTGAAATGTTATCCATTGTTTGATCCTTGCTGCCTGACATACCTATATTCCTGTGTATTTGAACCCAATAAAAGCCTAGTGAGGAAGGCGCTCTGGGTCATTCTCCTCTGAGAGTTTGACCACCTTTCCTCCCCAGGCAGATCATGTCTTGGTAGTTTTATTTTCATCCCTGATGGAGGGATGGGGCTCTGCTGGGCGGAGCCCCTCCACATCTGGCGCCCAGGACAGGGCCCTCCCCCCACACCTACCCAGGGAGCCAAGGTGCCCAAGAAGACCTTGCCCACATGGGCAAAGGGTAACAGAGGACTCATTTCACCTGCACCATTACCCAGCATGCTCTCTTCAACACTGTTTCTCCTGTGGTCTACCAGAATGTGCCTCTTATGCCTCCCCTGGTAGGAAAACTTTTCCCCAAGATCAAATTCAGCTCACATCCTCTGTGTACCAGTGACTTCTTCCTACCACAGATTTGTTCCCCAAAATACATGTTGCTGTTGTTGTTTTTCCCTCAAGAGAGCTGGTGGTCTCTGTGCCCTACAGTGGAAGAGAAGGAATTGAGGTCTGTTCTCCCCAAGTGCCTGCTTTGGCTTTCAAAATGAATGGGGCCTTAGAGGGAGGTGGACTGCAGTAAGGCACGCCTACCTTCTCCCCCATTCCCTTAATGCATTTTTTCTGTAATTCATCATTACAAAGACAAAATCATTCAGTTGTCAAGATGAGCAAAACTACAAGATCTGTCTTAGCCTGTCATCTCCTGCTTTCTCTCTACCTTGAACTTGTGGGCTCTCCTTCCTGAAAGAATTTTGTTCTTTACTTGATTATGAATTCCATAACTCAAGTGAGCTGAGAAGCTCGGCCCTGCCATCCAGGAATCAGGAGGGGGTGGGCTTGGCTATTCTGACTTGTTCCCTCTTCCTCTAAGTACAGAGACCCCTTCACCTCATAAAGGAAGGCAGGTCTAGGGAAATTCAGCCAGTCACAGGGACCACAGTGGTGAACATGCTCTATCCTGGTGAAGTTTTCAGTTGCAACAGCAGGACCCCTTTGAGTTTGTGTGAGCAGAAGGGACCTTACAAGCAGCCTCACCTCTGAAGGTGCCAGAGATCAGAGCATCAGAATTGGGACTTTGGGGCAGGCCACAGTGCCCAAACTACACTTCACAGTTCTCCAGCAGTGACCCATGCCCTGGCCATGGGCCAGACCCCAGCCCACATACCCAACACATTGAGTTTCTTGTGCAAGTGACTGTGCTCAGTGGGGATGAGGGAGAGAACACTTGTCTCCTTCGGCCAGGACACAAGGTCAGGTCAGGTGAGTCCACTTGGTCTGAGGTTGCCAGGTGAGGCCACGGTCAGCAAGATCACTCTTTTCTGCCCAGAAATGCCCATCTCCTACCCTCAGCAGATAACATGGATCCTCAAGGTTGAGGACTCACCAGGCTTTTCTGGGAGAAGAGAGAGAAGTCTCTGATGGTAGGGGGATATACTTTAAGGAAACCTCTTAGTCCTAAGCAATAAGAAAAGCTAATTTTAAAAAACAGCATAATCTCTGGACAGACGTCTCACAACGGAACATGCAGAGATGGTAGGGAGTCCAAGATAGGAGCGGAGTAGAGGGAAGTTATACCCACCTCCTCCCAAGGCCAAAATGAAATTACAAATAATTTATAAAACAATCAGCTGGAATAACCAGATGAAAATTCGCTGAATATAAGCCTTACAGCCAACAACTACAGAAGAAGAAGCCACATCCAGTCTGGTAGGAAGGACAGAGATGTTAAAAAGATTGACCCCACACCAATGTGCAACAGTAGAGAAACTTCAGGGATAGCTCTACTGCTAAGGTATCCCTTAAGGAGTGAGGAGCCTCAACCCCGTGCCAGGGTCCTAAGTCCAGAGCACCAGAACTGGCTACGAAAATCATCAAAGATTCTGTCTGACATAGAGACAGGGCCTGGTAGAAAACCAGGTGCCCTCTTTAAGTGTCCAAAACCTCATTCACAGGCACTCATTCCAGGCTCCAGTGGAAGGACAAATGGCTCAGAGCAGCCTGGAGTCATACAGGAAGACAGCTGGAAACTCAGCTGCCAAGAAGCCTGTGTTGAGTCATCACACACAGTGCCCAGAGGCTCCATAATTTCTACCTCAAGCACTCCTCTCCATAAGTCAACAGCTTGGGGATATGCACCAGTCCCACCTTCCTGACTCCTATTGACCCCACTCTGCCAGGCTGGAGGCTTGCAGAGGAGTCTACTGGTGACATTATACTGGGGCCAGAATGTAGACTTCCTTGGGGGGCTCGAGGGGGTGAGGTCAGACTCAGGGTTTCAGATATGCACAGGGAGAGACTGAGTTGCGTAGTTCTAAGGCAAGGCCTATTTTTACCCCCACACACCTGATCACCACTGTCCCCAAAATGGGCAATCCACAATCTCCACCCTCCTGGCTTTTTATGGTTTTGTCCTGCCAAGTTTGAGCAATTTTGAATACTCAGCTGGCTGTGGCCAGTGTGGGCCCATAGTACAGACTTTCCTGGAAGGTTCTCAAGCCTTGCAGATTCAAGGTGGCAGAGATGCACAAGAAAAGACTGAATTGTGTGGCTCTAGGTTGAGGGCTTTGTTTTTTTCTTCTCACACCCAACCAGCACCACTGTTCCTACAAAAAGCTCTCCCTCATCATGGCCAAATCTTAATTTTTTTTAGTCTGATTAACTCTGCTGGAATGAACCTCTCAAATCTCTGAGACCTTGCACCACCACGAGGGTCCTCAGGCACTAGGTGGGAGGCAGTTGGCTTTGCTGTAACCTGCGACTTTTGCTAAGTTGCCTCAAGTCCAACACTTGTACTCAGTTTGTATCTATATACAGATATCATAAACGCCACTCACTTCCTACCTGGAGACTTAGTGAAAACTTATTCATGCAGCTTGTGCACTGCCAGAGGCTTTTGTAATGATTGAGCTTAAATGGTAACTGGCAAATGGAGGTGAATCTCAGGGTGTTTTAAGACTTTTATTGACATGCCCTTGGGCTCAGTAGTGATGGAAACCAGCCTTAATACCCACCCTTGGCCCATTCCACACATTCCCAAGCCCTGCAGAGGGCCAGTTAGTCCCTCTGTGGGAGGAACTCCACCCTGCAGAGCTCTCCCATCTGCCGCAGATGAGAAATAGATTGTCCCAGACACAATCTTGTTTTTCCGGTGGGAAAGGATTCCCTCTAATGGGGAATGCCCCAAGCCCTTCTCTCAAATTGCTTTTATTGGGAATGGTATGTGTAGGTACATTCAGCACAAATGGATAGCTCATCAATCAATATCAAAAGGCTATGGTCATACAAAAACAGGTATTATCTATGGATAACAATTGAAGGAACACAGAGACTTGTCATAGGTCAGGGTCTGTTAGTCATGCTGACACCAGATGGTCTTAAGATGTGTTTCATGAGATAAGGAGTTTACTCCTTATGCCTTCAACTTAAACATCTGGTTTATATTGACAGGGCTATGTAAGGCAGAACAAGCTTCAAAGGATAAAATGTACATTTCAGGCCTGATTCCCATGGGAAACCTCAGTCTTAGAGTTAGGTTGGGTCTGCCACCTGCGTTACCTGGTTTTCGAAGGAGACTTACTAGCCCCTTTCAGAGTCTGCTCTCATGAGGCTGCAACCTCCAAAACCAAACAGAGTGGTCCCCAACATTGCTCCAAAATGGTTGTACAGGGGCAGTCACAAGAAGTATCTGACATTGACCTGCACCAGATTCCCTCCCAAGAGACCCCAATACTAACACACCTGGTGGCAGGCTTCAGATCACTCAGAGCATGACCCCGTTAGCTCCACAAGTGGTTCACCCAAAGTGTCACCATGGCAGTTACCAGACCCTGCTTGGCCAAATTCTGCCTTGGGAGTTCAGTCCATGAACAACAGCTCATACAGCTCATTCAACAGGTCAGTCCTCATAGTCAGCCAGCCTGAGGGACAATCCCACCCATGGATGGGCCAACAGCAATCAAGATCCAACTACAACAGCAGGACTCACATAACCCACACAAGGGACATTCCTGGACCACCTAGACTGAGCCTCACATGACACCTAACTACTTAAGGCCACCATGCCAAGACTGGGAGACACAGGAGATCTACCTAATACACAGAAATAAATATAGAGAGGCAGCCAAAATGGGGAGATGAAGAAATATGTCCCAAATGAAAGAACAGGAGAAATTCCCAGAAATAGTACTAAATGAAATGGACATAAGCAATCTACCAGATGTAGAGCTCAAACAATGTTTCTAAGGGTGTTCAAGGAACTTAGGGGAAGAATGAATGAACTCAATGAAAACTTTTACAAAGATAATGTAAGCATGAACAGAGACATAGAAACCATCCAAAAGAACCAGTCAGAGATGAGGAATAAAATATATGAAACAGAAAGTACATTAGAAGGTGTTGACAGCAGATTAGATGAAGCCAAGGATCAAATTATCAATCTGAAGACAAGGTAGCAGAAAACCCCCAAACAGAGCAGCGAAAGGAAAAAAGAGTTTAAAAAGTTGAGGATAGTTCATGGGACCTCTGAGACAACATCAAGCATAACAACATTCACATCACAGGGATACCAAAAAGAAGAGTGAGAGCCTTGGATTGAGGGGTTATTTGAAGAAATAATGACTGAACACTTCCCTAATCTGGTAAAGGAAGTAGACATACAAGTCCAGAAAGCACAGAGAGTTCCAAACATGATGAACCCAAGTAGGTCCCCACCAAGATACATCACAATTAAAATGCCAAAGCTTAAAGACAAAGAGAAAGTCTAAAAAGAAGCAAGAGAAAGGCAGTTAATTACCTATAAGGGATCTCCCATGAGACTGCCAGCTGATTTTCAATAGAATTATTTTGGTACAGAACAGATTTGTAAGAAATATTCAAAATAAAAGAACAAAACAACCTATAGCCAATACTACTTTACCTAGCAAGCCTATCATTTAAAATTGCAAGCAAAACAAAGATCTTTCCAAGGAAAAAAAGCTAAAAGAATTTATAACCACCTAATGAGTAGTGCAAGAAATGTTAAAGATACTTTAAAAAGAAAAGCAAAGGGGAACATAATTATAAAGAATAAAATGGCAATAAATATGAACCTATCAATAATCACTTTAAATGCTAATGGATTAAATGCTCTAATCCGAATACAAAGAGTAGCTGAATGAGTAAGATAACAAGACCCAGATATATGCTCATCTACCTTAGAATAAATGACACATGTAGACTGAAAATATAGGTATGAAAAAAGATATTTTATGGAAATGCAAATGAAAAAGAAGCTGGGGTATCAATAGTTACATCAGAAAAAAGACCTTCCAACAAAAACAAAACCAAAAGACAAAGAAGGACATTACATAATGATAAAGGGTTCGATCCAACAAGAGGACATAACCCTTGTCAATATTTATAAATGCAACACAGGAAAACCTAAATATATAAAGCAAATCTGGATTGATTTAAATGGAGAGGTCAACAGGAATACAGTCTTAGTAGAGGATTTTAAAGCATTTTTTACTTCAGTGGATAGGTCTTCCAGACAGAAAATCAACAAGGAAACATCAGCCTTCAATGACACACCTGGTCAGATGGATTTAATTGATATCTTCAGAGCATTTCACACTCAAGCAACAGAATATACCTTCTTTTCTAGTGTGATGCAGACCCCGGCCCACAGTGTCCACATCATTATGGATGAAATAAGACATTCACATGGGCTACCGAGTCCAGTGGAGGGAAAAGGACAGCACGGTTTTTCTCTCAAGGGGAGCAAAAGCCTGCGGCCCCCGGCCAGGACAGCCTTTATGGGGTTTCTTCCCACATTACATTATGGTCCTCATTTATTATGCACAGGTTCACTTTAGGTGGTTACCTTTTACAGACAACAAAGGAGCCAATGCCACTAATCACATCACAGAAGAAGCATATTTGCAAATGAAAAAGGGAAAAGTGGTGGAACTGGTTACACTCATCCTAGGAAGGCTTAGCATGGATTTTAGGAAGTTACAATAAGCACTTGTTGTCTCAATTCAGGGTGAGGGAACCTTTAGCAAAAGCAAGACTCAAAGTGGCCCAGGCACAGTGCAGGTCTGATTTCCCACAGGAGAACCTATCTGTGGGTGTGGGTCCTATGCATCTCTGAGTGGGAGCTGGGCCCACACTACACAGAATGGTCTCCTACACTAGTGCACATAGAACATTTTCTATGATAGACCACATTAGGACACAAAACATGTTTCAATAAATTTAACAAAGCCTGGCTGGTGTGGCTCAGTGGATTGAGTGCCAGCCTGTGAACCAAAGGGTCACCAGTTGGATTCCCAGTCAGGGCATATGCCTGGGTTATGCACCAGGTGCCAAGTATGGGAGCATGTGAGTGGGAATGACACACTGATGTTTCTCTCCCTCTCTTTCTCCCTCACTTCCCCTCTCTCTTAAAATAAAATAAAGTCTTTAAAAAATAAATTTAACAAGACTGAAATCATATCAAGTATCTCTGACCATAATGGTATGTTACAAGAAACCAAATACCAGAAAAAGACTGAAAAACACATAATGATATGGAGAATGAGTAAAATGGTACTAAACAAGGAATGAGTTAACAAAAAGATCAAGGAAGAAATCAAATGACACCTTAAAACAAATGAAAATGAGAACACAACAACCCCTAGCACAGCAAAAGCAACCTAAGAAAAAAATTCATAGCATTATAGGCTTACCTAAAGAAAGAAGACAATTTTCAAATAAGCATTCTAACTTCACATTTAAAGGAAATTGAAAAAGAACAAACAATGTCCTATATGAGTAGAATAAAAGAAATAGAGACTTTTGGCCAAGATAGAGGTATAGGTAGATATATTGCACCTCCTTGCACAACCAAAAGAAGGATAACAACAAATTTAAAAACAAAAAAACAATCAGAACTCACAGAAAATCAAAATGGAAGTCCAACAACCAAGGAGTTAAAGAAGAAACATTCATCCAGATCTGTAGGAGGGGTAGAGAAAAGCAGCTGGGGCAGAGAGGACTCCAGGCAAGGCTGTGGCTGGCAGGACTGGAGAGACAGGGGCTCGCAGAGTAGGCAGTACCATATTTTCATGCAGATAAACCAGGAGGAACAACTAGGGAGTGAGGCAGACCACATGACCCAGGGATCCAGCATGGGGAAATAAGGCCTCAAAAGCTCTGACTGAAAAAATCTGTGGGGGTTGAGGCAGCAGGAGAAACCCCCAGCCTCACAGGAGAGTTCACTGGAGTGACTCACAGGATCCTAGAATGTACACAAACCCACCCACCTGGGATCATCACCAGAAGGGCCCAACTTGCTTGTAGGTAGCAGCAGAAGTGACTGAAAACTGGCAGAGAGCTCAACAAGCAGCATTGCTCCTTCTCCGACCCCTCTACGACATACAGCACCACAATGCAGCTATAGAAGTTGCCCCCACCTGGGTGAATACCTAAGGCTCCACCCCTTACTATGTAACAGGCACACTGAAATAAAAGAAAAAAATAGCCCAAATGAAAGAACAGATCAAATCTCCAGAAAAAGTACAATTAAGCAACAAAGAGATAGCCAGCCTATCATATCAGATGCATAGTTCAAAACACTGGTAATCAGGATGCTCACAGAATTGGTTGAATATGGTTGCAAAATAGAGGAAAAAGTGAAGACTATGAAAGTGAAATAAAGGAAAATGTTCAGAGAACCAAGAGTGACAGGAAGGAAAATGGGACTCAAATCAATGGCTTGGACCAGAAGGAAGAAAGAAACATTCAACCAGAACAGAATGAAGAAACAAGAATTCAGAAAAAATGAGGAAACTCTTAGGAACCTCTGAGACAACTGTAAATGCTCCAACATTTGATTCGTAGGGGTACCAGAAGAAGAGGAAGAGCAAGAAATTGAAAATTTATTTGAACAAATAATGAAGGAGAACTTCCCTAATCTGGCAAAGGAAATAGACTTCCAGGAAGTCCAGCAAACTCAGACAGTCCCAAAGAAGTTGGGCCCAAGGAGGAACACACCAAGGCACATCATAATTATCCAAGATTAAAGATAAGGAGAGAATCTTGAAAGCAGCAATAGAAAAGGAGACAGTTAAGGAGTTCCCATAAGGCTCTCAGCTGATTTCTCAAAAGAAACCTTGCAGGCAAGAAGGGGCTGGAAAGAAGTATTTGAAGACATGACAGGCAAGGACCTACATCCAAGATCACTCTGTCCAGCAAAGCTATCATTTAGAATGGAAGGGCAGATAAAATGCTTCCCAGATAAGGTCAAGTTAAAGGAGTTCATCATCACCAAGGCCTTATTCTATGAAATGTTAAGGGACTTAACTAAGAAAAAGAAGATAAAAAATATGAATAATAAAGTGACAACAAACTCAAAACTGTCAGCAACTGAACCTAAAAAAATGAACTAAGCAAACAACTGGAACAGGAACAGAATCACAAAAATGGAAATCACATAGAGGGTTATCAGCTGAGAAGGGGTAGGGGAATGGGGGGAAAGGTACAGAGAATAAGTAGCATAAATGGTAGGTAGAAAATAGACAGGGGGAAGGTAAGAGTAGTACAGTAAATGGAGAAGCCAAAGAACTTATGTGTACGACACATGGACATGAATTAAGAGGGAAGGAATGTGGGTGGGAGGGTGTGTGCAGGGTGAAGGGGAATAAGGGGGGAAAACTGGACAACTGTAATAGCATAACTGATATAATATATTTTAAATGCAATAAAAATAAATTTTTAAAAGTCCAAAAAATAAACAAGAAATATAAAAAGCAGAGCACAAATAAAATAGAGTCAAAACCAATACAAAAAAGTGAATAAAACCAAGAGCTGGATCTTTTGAAAAAACAAAAATGATTGAAAAACCTTTAAACAGACCCTTCAGGGAAAAAAGAGACCAGACCCAAATAAATAAAACCAAAACTAAAAGATAAGAATTAACAAGTGACACCACAAAAATAAAAGGATTGTAAGAAAACATCATGAACAACTATATGCCAATAAATTATACAATCTGGATAAATTCCTACAAACACACCATTTTCCAAAACTGAATCAGGAAGAATCAGAAAATATGAATAGACTGATGGTATCTAATAAAACTGAATGAGTAATCAAAAAACTACCAGCAAACAAAAGTCCTCGACTGGATGGCTTCACAGGCAAATTTTAGCAAACCCTCAAAGAAGAGCTAACATTTAATCTTCTCAAACTATTCCCAAAAATTCAAGTGAAGGGAAGCCTTCCAAGCTCTTTCTATCAGGCCAGCATAATCTTAATTCCAAAACCAATCCATTGTATTATAAAGATAGTACAATGGAAGAAAATTATAGGCCAACATCCCAGATGAATATAGATGTTAAAATGCTCAACAAGTATTAGCAAACTGTATCTGGCAATACATTAAGATCATACACCATGATCAAGTCAGATTTATTTTTGGGATTTAAGGTTGTTACAATATTCACAAATCAATAAATGTGATATATCACATAAACAAAATGAAGAATTAAAAATCACATGATCATGTCAACAGATGCATAAAAAGCATTCAATAAAATCCAGCATCCATTTATGTTTAAAAAATCTCAGAACTTAACTCAATAAAGACCATATATGACAATCCCACAGCCAACATCACACTAAATGGGGAATCCCATTGAGCTGTTCCCTTAAGATCAGGAACAAGACAGGGAAGTCTGATTTCACCACTCATTTTCACACAGTACCAGAAGTCTTAGCCACAGCAATCAGACAAGAATAAAAAATAAAAGGCATCCAACTGGAAAGAAACAGGATATTTTAAAAATATTTTTTGATAAAGAATGCCAGTGTCAACATTAGGGAATCATTGGAGTATCCCCTAATTATTTTTTTAAACCTGAGAAATCAGAGTTTTTTTTATATCCTAAAACATATTGTGATGATTTATGGTTGAGCATAATGTTCAGCATTTCCAAACTTATTTGACAATAGAAGCCTTTTTCTTCATGAAATACTTTTGACTTTTATTCTAAAGAGTGTATATAACAATTATGTAGGCTTCATGTTGTAATTATTAATATAGAAAGTCACTGGCTATTTTTCTCAAAGACCAACATTACTAGTTCTTTGTCTTTGTGGGAAAAGTACAGCAGAATAAAGAAATACTGTGTCAGTGACTACAATTTCATCCCCACCTTTTCACACTGCCAATCTCCACCGCAGTCAGTCACATTAGCAGGCTCACTATCAGTGAAGGTAATCACAGCATATTCATATAATCACAGGTATTCATGCTGGCCACACATTCCCCTGAAAACATACCCTAGATGTGAAAAGTAACATCCTTTTCAATTTTAATGGCTTCTCTTTTCTCTGCAACATACTATTACTATACTGAAAGACTCTTATGTCCCATAAATCTTCTCTCAGTAGTTATCTTTCATATAATGACCAGAAAACTTCTGCCAAATTTTGTTTTACTAGGGAAAAAAGTCTCTCACTGGTCCTCTTTAAAAAAAAATAATAAAAGTCTAGAATTGCTTTATTTTTTGTTTCTTTCTTTCTTTCTTTGTTTAAAAAACAAGGTTAAGTGGTAAAATATCATTCACTGGAAAATAAGAATTTGTTCCTGACTGGATATATGTAGCATTCATCTACATATGGAACCCTTACTGAAGTGGCTCACACTGTACTTGTAACTTTGTACACACTTACGGTTTTCACTATATCCTATACTTAATGACCGCCTGCTTTATGCAAGAGATATTGTTCAGCGCTTTATACATATCATCTCAATTTTTCCTTACAACTTTCCATATAGAGGTTATTAACCTCATCTTTATAGGTGGGGAAAAAGAGTCTCAAAGAAAGTAAGCTCATCACCAAAAGTCCTAGTTATTAAGTCATGAGCTGAGCTTTGAACTTATATCTGTCAGATTTTTGTCTCTTATCTTCCCAGGATACCAAGCAGACATCTAAGTCATAATTTCTAATATCCTCTTAGTAAAGTAATGATCACATGTTGTCATAACATCAATCAGAAATGGAAGAATCTTTCCCAATCCAGCCAGAAGTGTCCTCCTTCACATCTTCTACCAAAAATCAAAGGATTTAAGCTTCTGTGAAACTGGGCAAGAAGTGCTGGATAAAGAGAATGAAACAAAACAGAAAGTCCCCAGGATGAACTGAGTTGTAGTGACATCCATTTAGGTCTTAGACCAGGGGTGTCAAACTCATTTTCACTGGGGGGCACATCAGCCTCATGGTTGCCTTCAAAGGGCCAAAATAATTTTAGGGCCATATAAATGTAAGTACTCCTTAATTGTTAAGGAGTTGGAATTACATTTGGCCCTTTGAAGGCAACTGTGAGGCTGATGTGGCCCCCAGTGAAAATGAGTTTTACACTCTTGGTCACAGAGACTTCGCTCAGCTTATGTTTGAGCCAACTGAAATAAGTATGATTTATATGGTACTATATTTCTGTAAACAGAGTGCACCACGTCCTTAGAAAAGCATCAAAGTCTTCATATGAGGACTGCTCCACAGATCCTGATTACTAAATCTTGGCTACGAAGTGCAATGCAAAAGAACTGTTGTGTAAGAAATGTCCCTTTATAAGCAAACTGCTGACATGGCAGGTGTATGGTATCAGTGTTAATAATCAGGAACAACTGAAAGGTCATGAGAGATAGGAAAGCAGCTGAGCCCACTATGTCAAGAGTTTATTAGATAACTTTCACTTTGGGGAAAAAAACAACAACACAAATACTGTTACCAAATATATCTTGGCTACGTGATTCCTTAATCCATTTCTTTGCCTCACTCCACCTTGCGCATCTTGGCCATGGTATAGTTTGAGAATGATTGGACAACACCTGAATATTTAAGAGAAATTGACTGACTTCTGCTAATCAGAATAAAAGAAGATAGAAACAGAAATTAACATTTATTAAATATCCTCCGTGTGCCAGAAACCCTACAGGCATTTTGATCATTTTACTGCATTAATCCTCATAATGCTATAAAGTAGGTGTTCTGCAAATGAGGATTACTACTGAAGTGATGCCCTCGCTTCCTAGATCTCTCAACTGGTGTGAAGTTCAGCCAGGGTTCAAGCTGAAATTTGCTGGCTCCAAAGACTATACTCATTTCACTACTCCGTCTGCCTCCCTTGCATTTTTTCACTGATCTGACCATTCTGCAGAAACGGAAAATGCTTTAAAAGCTAGAGGGGACCATGGAGATTTCCTAGGTAACACTTCAGTTTACACATGAGAAAATTTAGAACCTCAGAGGATTTATAACAACCCAAATCAAAAGCTTCTTGGTGTTAGAAGGAGGAATTAAACTTAAGTTTCTTGATTTGTACCTATTTTTGCATTTTAACTATTTTCCTCTGGTTTCCCTGCTGTCTTTTTAAATGATGGTTAAAACCAAAGTTAGCACATTTCACAAATCCAGAGGATGCTGTTCATAGTGCAGTATAGCATCCCAGATTGAAGCCCTTTTATCTCTTGGTTTATACATTTGTTTTTAATATAATTGCAGTAAAATACTCATCTTTGAAAATAGCTGAAGTGAAAACATGTGTGCCAATAGCACAAAACTAAAATAGGATGGGGTAAATGCAGGTTTACAGTTTTTCTTATAGGAAGTAATATAATAATTAATAAACAATAATATAAGAATAAACTCTGTATTTAATGTAATCACAATTATAAACCTACTTTTGCCCCACGAGTTATTGTATGCATAGGAGCCTATCCAAGCTCACAGGGTACCCAATAACCTTTCTTCTGTCTAAGCTTGACCCCACCCTGACACTTAGCCTATTCTTGGTCATTTTTCAAAATCCTGTTTGATGTATCATTGTTTCCAGGAAGCACTGCTAAGAATCCCTTCACCATAGCTCCCCCTTCAAAAGTAATCATTTCATAATCTGGTTACTTCAGCATTGTATACATAATTCAATTATCCTATTTACCAAACAACACAGCAATTTATTTTGTGTGTATGCTTACTCTCAGTGTTAGACTGTACATAAGAAATGCATTTTATCCACCTCCGTAGACTCAGAACCTAATTCAGTATTTGGCTGTATGGTGTTCAGTAGATATGTGTTGAAATGACCTTAAATGAATTGAATTGGTCTGACTTGAAAATTTGAACTGAATCCATTTAAATTTACTACCTGCTGGTTAATCTGGTTATATCACCATCATCCCAGTCACTTCAGCCTTGTTTAATTAATAAAATACTTCTGAGTTAAGTTTTTAGAACTACTTTACTGAGAAAAATGTTATTGACTTTTGTTTACAATGTCAGGAGTGAATAGGTGAAAAGCAGGACAACAGGGACACAACACAGAGGGTACTCACACCACTGTAAGTTGGCTTACTTGGGCAAGAACTTAGGGTTTTCTTAACACAAGCCTGACACTTTAGCTGGATTATGATGAGCAATAGAAGCACAGTGAGGCACAGAAGCAGAAAATTAGACGTGCCACACATCTAAATATAGCACAAGAGAGAAAATCTACGGTTCCAAAGAAAGCAATGTAGAAGAATTCTTTACTTTGGTCTGTCACTGGGTGTACTGCCAAACATTCTTGTCAAACTTCTTCATGAAATTATTCTAAAATTGGTTTTAATACATTTTAGTGATTTTATTTCAAAATATAACAATTTTAAAAGATATATTTTATAGTTAAAATCTGTAAGCTGTTCAGCTAACCTTTAGGAAAGTTTTATAAGTTTCTGGTGATTACAAGGGTCAAACTACATGGCAAGAGGGACTCATTCTACATAGATGTAATGCAAATACTTTATGGAGAGATTCCAGAGTGACATATTGCATAAAGAAATAGAACATGTAATCAACATAGTGAAATAGAGAGGAACCATACAGTTAGACAAAAATAAACCTAGATTCCTGAATGCTTATAGTGTAGAGATAGTGAGGGAGATGATGTTCTTCATATAGCTACAGGACAGGAAATGTACTTCTGGAATATTTAGGGCTAGAAACACAAGCTCATGGCCTCCTTTGCCAGTGTTACTACAAAGCTAATGGAGGATGGATAGCTGAGGTGAAGAGAAGGATCTCCCGTGCAAATGAGATCAGCCTCTTCAGAAGGACATTATTCCTTGCAGAGGAAAGTTCTAGCACCATGGATCATATATCACCCAACCTTTGTGTATCATTGATGGATAGATGAAACTTTATTTCAAGTCTTGGGTTTTGATAAGTCTTGATTAGGATTGGAAAGACTAAGTTGTAGTTTATAAAACTTAAGGACTTCTGACTTCCAGATAAGATGGAGGTATAGGTAGATTTATATGCTTTGCTTTCTCACACAACCAAAAGAAGGACAACCACCGATATAGAAACAAAAAAACAATAAGATCTTCCAGAAAATTGAACTGTATGGAAGTCCAACAACCAGCAAGTTAAAGATGAAACATTCATCCAGTTTGGTAGGAGGAGCAGAGACAGGCAACTGAGGTGGAGAGGACACATGGCAAGGCCATTGCTGGCAGACCAGGTAGCCCCACACTCATGTGCAGATAAGCCAGGAGGAACAACTGGGGAACAAGAGAGAGAGCACAACTCAGGGTTCCAGTGCAGGGAAATAAAGACTCAAAACCTCTGGCTATAAAAATCTGTGGAGGTTGTAGCAGCAAGAGAAATTCCCAGTCTTATGGGAGAGTCTATTGGAGGAACCCACAGGGTCCTAGAATGTACACAAACCTACCTAACTGGGAATCAGCACCAGAAAGTTGCAATTTGCTTTTGGATAATGGGGGAAGTGACTGAAAGCAGGGTGGGAGTGGAGCAAGCAGCATTGTTCCCTCTCTGATCCCTTCCCCACATGCAAGACATGATGTAATGAAATGGATTTCCCTTCCCTGGCAAATGCATAAGGCTCCACCCCTTACAACATATCAGGTACACCAACACAAAGAAATCAGCCCAAATGAAAGAACAGATTAAAACTACAGAAAAAGAACTAAGAGAGGAAGAGATAGCCAACTGGTTAGATACAGAATTCAAAACACTGGTAATCAGGATGCTCACAGAAATAATTCAGTATGGCTGCAAAATAAAGAAATAAGTGAAGGTTATACAAAGTGAAGTAAAGAAAAATATACAGGGACCCAACAGTAAAAGGAAGGAAACTGGGACTCAGACCAACAATTTGAAACAGAAGGAAGAAATAAACATTCAACCAGAACAAAATGAAGAAAAAAGAATTCAAAAAAAATTAGGAGAGGCTTAGGAAATTCTGGGACAACTTTAAACTTTCCAACATCCAAATCATAGGGCACCAGAAAGAGAACAGGAAGAGCAAGAAATTGAAAACTTATTTGAACAAATAATGAAGGAGAACTTCCCCATTCTGGCAAAGAAAATAGACTTCCAGGAAGTCCAGCAAACTCAGACAGTCCCAAAGAAGTTGGGCCCAAGGAGGAACACACCAAGGCACATCATAATTGCATTATCCAAGATTAAAGATAAGGAGAGAATCTTGAAAGCAGCAATAGAAAAGGAGACAGTTAAGGAGTTCCCATAAGGCTCTCAGCTGATTTCTCAAAAGAAACCTTGCAGGCAAGAAGGGGCTGGAAAGAAGTATTTGAAGTCATGACAGGCAAGGACCTACATCCAAGATCACTCTGCCCAGCAGAGCTATCATTTAGAATGGAAGGGCAGATAAAATGCTTCCCAGATAAGGTCAAGTTAAAGGAGTTCATCATGACCAAGCCCTTATTATATGAAATGTTAAGGGACTTATCTAAGAAAAGAAGATAAAAGAATATGAACGGCCCTGGCTGGTGTAGCTCAGTGGATTGAGCGCGGGCCTGCGAACCAGAGGATCGCGGTTCGATTCCCAGTCAGGGCACATGCCTGGGTTGCAGGCCAGTTCCCGGCAGCGGACACACGAGAGGCAACCATACATTGATATTTCTCTCCCTCTCCCTCTCTCCTACCCTTCCCCTCTAAAGATAAATAAATAAAAATCTTTAAAAAAAAAAAAAGAATATGAACAGTAAAATGACAACAATCTCACAGATATTAACAACCGAACCTAAAAAAAATAAAAAATGAAAACAAATAAGCAAACAACTAGAACAGAATCACAGAAATGGAGATCACATGGAGAGTTTTCAGCAGGGAGGGTGAGAGGGGTGGTTAGGGGGAAAGGTACAGGGAGTAAGAAGCATAAATGGTAGGTACAAAACAGGGGAAGGTTAAGAATAGTATAAGAAATGGAGAAGTCAAAGAATTTACATGTAGGGCCCAGGGACATGAACTAAGTGGAGGAATGCTGGAAGGAGGGAGGTGCAGGGTAGAAGGGGATGAAGGGGAGAAAAAATATCAGACAATTGTAATAGCATAATCAATAAAATATATTTTAAAATCAAAAAATAATTTCTGAGAGATATATAAATGTTTAAGGTATAGAGATACAAATATAGAGATATAGAAACAGTGCCTAGATATACTTGATCAAAAACATGCTCTTTGAATATAAACTTCAAATGTATTACCGAATGGTCTTGAGAGGAGCTGCTTTTTACATTCTTTAAATATTTTTTAATTGCACCCACTTCTATGTCTTCAATTTGTGGTTCCATGCAATTACAAAGATAAGGAGGCAAAGTCCCTGATGTTAATACAAGTTATTTTCAGTGAAATTCAAGGAGAGAATAAATCTCTTAAGCTTTACACTGCAGTCTCAACATTAAAGCGATGTGCATCTCACACTCAGTACTTTTATACAGGAAATAAAAAGGGAAACCAGCAAATGGTTACTCCTCACTGCTTAAAAAAAATTGCCTTAATTCCCTGCAAATCTGTTAAGAAAAAGGTAAAAGCTCAGTTCATGAGGTTTAATGATTTGATTTTGTGGAAAAAAACAATGAAATATTGTATATGACTTTGCCTCTCTTAAATATGCAATTATAAGGTCAAATATGTAAAATTAAAAAATAAAATTGTTTTATTGAGGTGCAGTATTGTAACAAGGACTGAAGGAGAGGTAATTTGAAATACAGGTTTGGGGAGTTATCTACATAGAGGCGATAGTTGAAGGCAAGAGTGAAGATGAGAACTCCAAGGGTGAGCTCTGACAGAAACGGCCTTTGATTTTCAGACCAAAGAAGTGTAAAAAGGGAAGCACACGGATTTATAATGAAATACTGTAACCTCTATTTTTCACAATGGCAGGGGGCAGACAAAGGACTTCATTAGACAGCTGATTTTCTCTTTATCCCTATTGAGTCTGGATGCTGGGCTGGTACTCATTCTGATGATTGTTCTTACATAGCTTTTCAGCTACCTCAGGCTCTTAAGTCACAGAAAGTGGGCACCACATTCAGATACACATGAAATGTCATGATAATGACTCAGGAGAGAAGGGCAATGGTAAGCTACCTGCTAGAATACTTGTGCTGTAGGCAAACCATACTTCAAAATAATTTTGTGTCTAATTCTTTCTTGTCATGTGGCTAATATTTCAAATACTCTCTCTTTCTAAATCAGCCAGGCTTTTCCTAAAAAATAGCTAGAAATTCAAATACTTTAATTTTTTCTTACTCATAATCATCTTCCCTTGAACTTAACCAAGAAAATCATCAGACCTACAGAGCTTGTATTTTTTGTTAAAACAAAAGTATCAATATATTTCTCCCGATATGTTATAACTATAAATTCATACACATATATTGCCATTTATGCATCACTTCATCCTTTACAGGCTATCTTTCCCCATAACTTATTTTAAAAAGTGAGCTAAATACCATTTAACCGTTCTAAGGTTATAAGTTTCAGCATTCATTCATTTAATAAGTACCTTTGCATGTCATTATTGCTAGGTACATGAAAAAGTCCCTACCGTCATGAAATTTACATTCAGAGAATATATCTTTTCCCTAATGATAGTAGATTGTGATAAAAATTTAAAAAATGGATAAAGGAAGGGATAGAAAAGAGGAGCAAAACAAATGCAAAGTTTATGGCATTTTCATATTGAAAGAAAACAATGAAATATTCTTTAAAATGCTTCTGTTTCAGATCATTTTGTTCAGTTTATCAGCAACATATAATTATGATTCTCTAATTCTCTAACCATGTATATGGCTAATAATTGAGGGTCAGTGTGACCCTAAAAATATGGACAGCTTACACCGTAATAGATCATAAAGATACAAACAGCACTGGAAACACTAATCCATTCCTCCAACCAACAAATATATTAGCTGTCTTAATTGCTGCAGGCATTCTTCTAGTTCTAGAGCATCCCCATTATCCTGAATCACAAAGCTTAGTGCTTGAGCTCAAGAGCCAGTCACTGTCCCTCTGCAGAGACGGTCTTTAGGACACTAGCAGAACTGGTATGACCATTACCTCCCTAAGTGACATCACGTTCATCCCCTCCCTTTTTTATCATATCTCAAAAAAAAAAGAGAGAGAATCATAGAATATTAAAATTGAAGGGTATGTTAGAGTTTATCTAGAGATTATCTACTCTAATGCCTTTTATTGATAGATGTATAAGTTAGGGCCAGAGGTTTTAATTAACATCCAAGGATTATTCATCAAGTTATAATGACAAGACATTAGAAGAATATGCCTCATGTGTATACATGTATGACTATGTGGATGAGCTGAGGGAACATGCAAAGACCATGTTAGCTGAAAAAAGAAGTAGCCCTCCCACTACCTTAAACACCATTTTCTGTGTTTTTCTCAGTAATAAACTTGCTGTCTTATTGCTCAGAGCACTTCTCATTTATCACTAAATTCTCCTTTGAGTTCTTAGACTTGGCAAACATTGAAAATCCTGCAAGATTCTTTTATCCCTTGATGTCTCTTCCATAAATTAATTAAGATAACTAATTTTCTCCCGCATTTCCCATAATCCAGAAAATGAGAATCAAATGTAATTTTTAAAACTCAGTGAAAAAAATCCTTTGACTTTCTTTTTCACAATTGCCTGTTTTAGATCCTCTGAAAAATACAAGGCAAACACAGACATGTTAATGTTATACCATGACTATATTTAAAAATAACTTAATCATACTCATTATATTAATACAAAGATAGTGAGAAGCCCCCCATTTGGTCTCAAACAACATGAGGTCATCAGCATGTGAGGGAATCATATGCCCCTGGTCATTAATCTTAATTTCAGAAATTACATCCAAAGATTTAATTCTCTCTTTCTATGTCTAGACAGGCAATAAGGAATAATCTTGCCAGCTTTAACTGCATTTATTCCAATGACTTCATAAAAGACCATTCTAGTTGCAAGTTGCAAAGAAAAAGAAAAAAAGATCATATATAATCCTCATTAGCATATTGTAGTTCTCAGTCGCCTCAAGAGCTGGACTTGCATGCGACACATAAAACAAATATAAAACAAAGTTTCTAATCAAAATCATAGTATTCATGAAGAAATTATTGATCAGCTGCTGATTATAAAGGAATGTAAAGTAGGGTTCCCTCCAGCAGTTTTGCTTCTATTTAAAGATAAAAATTTCATTACTTTGCTAGGACTGCCATAACAAAATACCACAGAGTGGGTGTCTTTAACAACAGAAATCCAAGATCAAAGTGTCTGCAGGTGTGGTTTTTAACTGAGGCCTCTCTTCTTGGCTTCCAGAGATGATCACCTTTTCTCTGTGTCCTCAGAAGAGCTGTTTTCTGTGGGCATGCATCCCTGGTGTCTTCTGAGGTGTTCAAATTTCCTCTTCTTATAAGCACACAAGTCAGATTGGAGTAAGGCCCACCCTAAAGACTGCATTTTAACTTATTTACCTCCTTTAAAGACCCTATCTTCAAATAAAGTCATATTCTGAGATTATGGCAATTAGAGCTTCACCATAGACATTTTGGCAGGAGGTACAATTTACCCCATAAGCCAAGGTATTGCAATGTTAAGTAGAATAAAGCATAACATATTATAGTAACTCAAGATAAGATATGCTGATTTACTGGTAAAACTGTGCACCAGGTGTCAGAACAGTTGGAAAGGAAGGGAAATAATATTTACTGATTACCCATATGTGATAGTATCTGTGCTATATATTTACATGTTATCTTGTTTAAAGCTCAAGGAAATCACAGTCTAAACAGTTATTTCCATTTTATAAATAAGGAAACTGAGGCTCAAAGAAAGGAAAAGACTTTCCTATGCAATGCAGCTGGAATATGGTAGGGTTATTTTAAAAAATTAGGTCTGTCCTCAACACTTACCTACCTACCAGAAGAATATGTTTCCTCCTTGGTACCAGTTCTGGTGCTGACATTCATTAGGTGTTCTTGGACACCTCATTTGACTGACCTAGAAATCAACTTCCTAATCAATAAAAGAGTAAGTCTGTTCATCTACTAATGTTTTATAACTTTCTATTATATTTTCCTTATTGTAAAAATAACAATCCATTATATATGCTTTGGGAATTTTTAAAAAAATGAAAAAATAAATGTAATATGCCATTCTAATAAAAGCACCATAAATCTTTTGGTAAGATTCCTTTCTAGTGCCATCTCCCTAAATATATAAAAGTAGAGTTTCCTTCTCACCTCACTTATTTTTGGAGAAACGAAACTGGTCAAATCATTATGGGGCCCAGATGTTAGCAAAATAGAAGAAGAGAAACAAAGGGAATGATTACATTTCATGAGGCCCTTTCATCTTAGTATTTGGAAAGTCTGTCTGTCTGGGGGATGCTTATCCATGAGGCAGGACAGAGATGTGTCATTCTCACACACACACACACACACACACACACACACACACACACACACACAAGCTTTATGAAAATAAACTGAATGGAACCTAAGGTCCATGAGGAAAGAGAAGCCTAACCCTGAAAGAATAGCTGAAGGATAAAATTGAAGGTAAATTAAGGGAAAAAGAGAGGTAAACAGCCTAGACAGAAGAGACTCCTTGATCTCCATCCAAATAGGCTCATGATAGACCTAAAAGTGACTTGAGAAAAAAACAAGCAGTGGTATTACACCATTCTCTGGCCACTGTGTGTGCATTCAGTCATCTAAGACTTTCCAGTAATGGACTATATGCCCTTCCAAAAATCAAGGGCATGGTAAATTAGCTATATAATATATCTTGGAAACTAAATATAGCTACATATTGTAGTGTAACAACATGCCCAGTGAAACAGACTATAATTTTGTGTGTATGTATACAGCAAATGTTATTGTGGTATGTGATTTTTTTTTTTTTTTAAAAAGGCAGCTTTCTGGGCCAATGCTCAGAAATTAATGTAGTAAATTGAAGTGAGGTGTAGGATTCTGCATTTTTTTCATTTTTTCCTTTCTTTTTTTATTGTTACTCTAGTACAGTTGTCTCCATTTCCCCCCGACTCCCCCAACCCAGTCATCCCCACCTCCCACCCTCTATTTTACCCCGCTTTGGCTTTGTCCATGTGTCCTTCATACATGTGCCTTGGCAGACTATAATTTTAACAAAGAAAAATATCCTGTAAAGTTTCTATCAGTTCCTTTGTAAGACATCAGTTATCTTAGAGAGATCCTTGGTTTGTAGAGAGTAAAATGAATGACACTGTGGTTTACAGTATGAAATAGAAAGCATCCACCCCCAAATATAGCAAATTTTAAACATATGTAAGTGTCTAAGACTTAAAATACAAGCGGAATTAGGCAAAACTCCTCTCTCACAAAGCCAGGTGATCTAAAACATGGTGTAAAGCTGATTAGTATTCTAAAAGAAGACTCTATCCCCTATGTTTAATGCTAGTGGAATCTACCTAAATCCAGATCATGGGAAAGCACCAGTGCTTCAAGAGAAAACCCATGGAAAAATTATGTGGATCCAAGATGGCATAGGAGTAAGTGGAAGCTACACTAACCTCTCCCAGGACCACTCTGGAATTACAACTAAATTGTAGAGAAATCATCCAGAATAAATAACAAGAGTGGGAAAGAAGACTTATAACTATGGACAGAGAGAAGAAAAAGCTTCGCAACAACATTACTGGTACAGAGTGCACAGGAAACATGAGAGGGATGGCTGGGCTCCCACAAGTGGCAGCTGAAATGCCAGAGGAATATTTCAGTAGCCAGGGCATTTTCCGTGAGAAGTGTGGGGTCTAAACACAAAGTCGAACCCTACCCCCATCTACAGCACAAGAGCCTGAAAAGAACCCAGATAACATCCAACTGTGAAAAGCATCAGGGTTTCTCTCAGCTGGGGATACAGATCTGGAGTAAGAGCCTTTTAAAGGGCCAATCCATAAAATTTCATTTGCAGCCACTTATCCTGGGCTCCAGCAAAGGAGGGACACAGTGGACTAGAGGTGCTTGAGGAAAGATTGGGGATGGTGGATTTGGGAAGAGAACGGAGGAAGGAGCCACCAGGATCCTGGTGCTGAATCATCCCTGATACTGCAGGAGCCATATTGTTTAGGCAAACCACTCTCCTCCAAGTGGCCTCAGCCTGAGGGGAAGCAATGGCCAAGCCCACAGGAATTACCCTGCCCCACCTTATGGTTCTTAAATCTAACTGCCAATTAGAGAGTGACTAGATTCACAACTGAAGAAGTCAGTCATAGACTGAGAATCCCTGGCAGTCTTGAACAGGCTGCCTAAGGCCAGACTGGGATACTATCTGACATCACCAGAGGTGAATCTAGAAAGAAAAAAACAGTAGTAAATACTAGAGGCTACCAAGACAAATCCCACCATGGTCTTCTTAATGATTTGTGATATTTTCTCTCCTGCGTAGCTTTTAACATTCATTTCTTATCCTTCTAATTTGTGCATATTGTCACTAAATTTATATTATAGTTTATTTAAAGTCTGATATTTTGCTTCTCCCTTCTCTTACCCCATTTTACCTTCTGCTTTCTTCCTCTTAATTTTGTTTCCATTCTGCACTCTCAGTATTTCTCCTGCCTCCAGCCTCTCAAAACCATTTTTCTTGTCATTGGCCATCTCACATTCTCTTTCCTCATCCTCAAAATACCCTTGTTCTCTTCCCACTTTTATCGATCCTTGATTGCTGGTTATAGGGTGGTCGTTGTTGCATTTCTTTAATTTTTTCTATAGATCTTCACTATTTTGGTATTTCAAATCCCAAATTTTACTGTTTCCCTCTCCTACCCCATTCTGCCTTCCTTCTGCCTTTTCTTTTTTATCTCAAGTTTTAATTTTTCTGTGTTAAACTGTCTCACTCTTAGTATTCCTTCTCTATCATCTCAAAATCACTTCCCTTCTAAACACTCTTAAGCTTTTCTTTCTTTTTTCCCTCTTTTTCCCATCCCAACTATATTAATCTTAGCTCATTTTTTGTTGATAGTACTTTGGTAGATCTTTTTCTCCAAATTAGTTCCTATTTTTTATTTACTTATTTTTTCTTCTCTCTCTCTCTCTCTCTATATATATATATATAGATAGATGATAGATAGATAGATAGATATAGATATATGTTTCCTTAAATTTCTGTTTAAACCTAATACTATATGCTTCCCTTCTCTTGCTCCATTCTGCCCTCTTCATTCTCCTTTTTATTTATGATATAAATTTTACTTTTTCTCTTCTCCTTGCCCTGATTCCTTACTCTTATTATTGTTCCTCCTTCTATCCTCTCAAATCATTTTTCTTTCAGTTAGTCATTAATTATCCATTTCTACATTTTTATAATAGTCTTAATATCTTTTCACCCTTATTAATATTGGTTCATTTGCTGTTGCTAGTGTGATTGTGGTGGGGGTTATTTTTGCACCTATGGGTTTGTTTCCTGGGCTGAGTGGTTTTGTTCTGGCATTACCTGCACAATAACATACAAGACATGAGCTATGTGACTCTCAGCCAGCCAGCCAAAGGGGAGGACACACCAAAGAACAATTCAACAATTAAAACCCAATTACACCCAAAAAGCCAACATAAATAGCATAAAAAGCATCCCAAGAGTATCCAGTTCAAGAGATCAGGAAGACTACCTTACTGAATCCCACAGTTCTCCTATCATAGAAAGTCACTCCATGAAGAAAAAGAGTCAAAGCAGATCAATCGAAGAAGGAGGAACAAACAAGAAGAGTTACCTAAAATGCAGAGAAAAATAACCCCCAATCTAAAGGAAAGGAGGAATCCCCAGAAAGAGTACTAAATGAAATAGAGGCAAGTAAACTAACAGACATTGAGTTTAAAATAATGGTTATAAGGAAGCTTAATGTTCTCAGTGAGAACTACAAAGAACTACAGGGAAACTACAAGGAACTTACTGGAGTCTACATCAGCATGATAAAGGACATAAAAACTATCAATGATGGCCAGGAGGAAATGAAGAATACAATTTCTGAATTGAAAAACATAGTAGAAGGAATTAAAAGCAGACTAGATGAAGCAGAGGATTGAATCAGTGAGCTGGGGGACAAGGTAGCAAAAAATTCCCAGACAGAACAACAAAATGAAAAAGACTCAAAAATAATAAAGAGGGTATAAGGAAGCTGCAGGACAACATGAAACATAATAATATCCACCACACAAGTCCAGGAAGCATTAAGGGTCCCAATCAAGAGGAACCCAAAGAGGCCTAATCCAAGGCACATCATAATAAAAATGGCAAATTTAAAGACAAAGAGGATATTAAAGATAGCAAGGGAAAAAATTACTAGTAACACACAGTGGAGCTCTGATAAGGTTATCAACTGATTAGTCAACAGAAACACTACAGCCAGAAGGGAATGGCAAGAAATATTCCAAGTAATGAAAAGCAAAGGCCTACAACCAAGACTACTCTACTCAGCAAGACTCTTATTTAAAATGGAAAACAAAATAAGAAGCTACTCAGACCAAAAAAAAAAAAAAAGGGGGGGGGCGCTGAAATACATCTCTACCAAACCAGCATTGCAAGAGATTCTAAAGGGATACTTTAAGACAATGAAGAAAAAGTGAGAGGGTGGGCAGAAAACAGGTACAAAGGGAAAAAATGTCAATGAATAAGTGCCTATCAATAATAACCATAAATTTAAATGGATTAAATGGCCTAATCAAAAGACATAGGGTAGCTAAATGGATAAGAAAATATGACCCACATATATGCTGTCTACAAGAGACCCACCTCAGAACAAAAAATCTACACAGACTGAAAGCAGAATTAATCTATACAGACTAAAAGCAGAATTAAATGACAGAGAACAAAAGAAAATTCAAAGTTCTTTTGAAACCAGGAGCTTGTTCTTTGAAAAGATAGACGAAATCTACAAGTGTTTTACCAGACTCATCAAGAAAAAGGACAGAGGGCCCAAACATATAAAATCAGAAATGAAAGAGGAGAAATTACAACTGATACCACACACACAGACACACAAAAAGTATTGTAATAAATTACTACAAACAACTACATGCCAGGAAACTGATGACCTCGGTGAAATGGACAAATTTCTAGAAACATAAAATCTTCCAAAACTGAAAGCCTGAAAATTGATAACAACTAGTAAAATTGAAGCAGTAATCAAAAAAATCCCAGCACACAAAAGCCCTAGCCAAGATGGCTTCACAGGCAAATTTAGCAAATATTTAGGGAAGAGCTAACTCCCATCTTTCTCAAACTGTTCCAAAAAAATTCAAGAAGTGGGAAGACCCCCAAACTCTTTTTATGAGGCCAGTATTTTCCTAACTATATAACCAGGTAAAGACACAACAAAGAAAGAAAACTACAGGCCTATATCACTGATGAACATAGATGCTAAAATCCTCAAGAAAATATTGGCAAACTACATCCAGCAATACATTAAAATGATCATACACCATGAACAAGTGGGATTTAACCCAGGAATACAAGGGTGGTATAATATTTGCAAATCAATAAATGTAATACATCATATAAACAAAATGAAAGACAAAAATCACATGATCAAATCAACAGATGCTGAAAAAGCATTTGATACAACACAGCACTCATTTATGATAAAAATGCTCAGCAAAGTGGGAATAGAAAGAGCATACCTCAACATAATAAAGGCCAAATATGAGAAACCTACAACAAACCATACTCAAGGGGCGAAAAAGTAAAATCTTTCCCTCTAAGATCAGGAACAAGACAGGATGTCTGCCTTCACCACTTTTATTCAACACAGTACTGGAAGTTCTAGACACAGTGTTCAGAAAAGAAAAAGAAATAAAATGCATCCAAATTAGAAAGGAAAATGTGCAACTGTAATTACTTGCAGATGACATGATAGTGTACATCGAAACCCCTATAGACTCCATAAAAAAACTACACACTTATTTGCCAAATAAGTGAATTTGGCAAAACAGTGGGATACAAAGTCAATATTCAGAAATCAAAAGCATTTCTGTACAAAAACAATGAAATATCAAACAGAAACTAGGGGGGTCAAATCCCATTTACTATAGCATCAAGAAAAATAAAGTACCTAGGAATTAACTTAACCAAGAAGGTAAAAGACCTGTACTCAGAAAACTACACAACACTGAAGAAAGAAATTAAGGAAGATACAAATAAATGGAAGCATATACCATGTTCATGGATTGGAAGAATCAACATCACTAAAATGTACATAGTACCCTAAGCAATCTATAGATTCAACACAATTCCTATTAAAATATCAATGGCATATTTCACAGATCTAGAAGGAATATTTCAAAAATATTTATGGAACAAAAACATAAAAAAGACCCTGAATAGCCTCAGCTATCTTGTCAAAGAAGAACAAAGTAGGAGGAATCACCATATCTGATATCAAACTATATTACAAATACGCTATAATCAAAATAGACTACTACTGGCATAAGAACTAAGACATAGCTCAATGGAGCAGAATAGAAAGTCCAAAAATAAACCCACGTCTCTATAGTCAATTAATATTTTACAAAGGGGGCAGAAGCATAAAATGGAGTAAAAATAGCCTCTTGAACAAATGGAGATATGGAATGATACATGCAAAAAGGTAAAACTGGACCACCAACTTACATCATATGCCAGAATAAACTCAAATGGGATAAAGGACTTAAACATAAGCTGTGACATCATAAAATTCCAACAGGAAAACATCAGCAGTAAAATTTCAGATATCCCATGCAGCAATATTTTCACTGATATATCATCTAGGGCAAGGAAATAAAGGAAAAAATGAACAATGGGATTATATCAAATTAAAAAGCTTCTGCATGTCTAAAGAAAATATCAGCAAAATGAAAAGAGTACCAACCTTATGGGAAAACATATTTGCCAATTATACCTCAGACAAGGGTTTGATTCCCAAAATATAAAAAGAACTCATATGAGTTCAAAACACAAACAACCCAGTTCAAAAACGGGCAAAAGGCCCTGGCTGGTGTAGCTCAGTGGATTGAGCGTGGGCCTGCGAATCAAAGGATCGCGGTTCGATTCCCAGTCAGGGCACATGCCTGGGTTGCAGGCCAGTTCCCAGCATGGGACACACAAGAGGCAACCATACATTGATATTTCTCTCCCTCTCCCTCTCTCCTACCCTTCCCCTCTAAAGATAAATAAATAAATAAATAAACAAACAAACAAACAAACAAACCGACAAAAGACCTGAAGAGACACTTCTCCAAAGAGAACACACAGAGAACCTATAGGCATAAGAAAGGATGCTCAACATCATTAGTCATCAGAGAGATGCAAATAAAACCACAATGAGAATCCACCTCACAGTGGTCAAAATGGCCATCACTAAAAAATCAAGAAACAACAAATGCCAGTAAGGATGCAGAGAAAAGGGAACCTTACTGCACTGTTGATGGAAATGCAGACTGGTGCAGCCACTATGGAAAACAGTATGGAATTTCTTCAAAAAACTAAAAGTGAAACTGCTTTTTGACCCAGCAATTCCACTGCTGGGATTACACCCTAAGATTCTGAAACAGAGACTTCTGGCCAAGATAGAGGTGTAGGTAGACACACTGTGCCTCCTTGCACAACCAAAATAAGAACAACAAATTTAAAAACAAAAAACAACCAGAAATGACAGAAAATGGAACTGCATGGAAGTCCGACAACCAAGGAGTTAATGAAGAAACGTTCATCCAGACCAGTAGAAAAGGTAGACTGGCAGCCAGGTGGAAAGAACTCACAGCAAAGTGGCAGCTGCAGGACTGGGGTGGGGAAGGTGGTGGTTGGTGGACTGGGTGAGGCAGTGGCTTGCAGACTGGGCCGTCCCACATCTGCACACAGATAAACCAGGAGGAACAAATGGGGAGCGAGATGGACCAAGCAACCCAGGGTTCCAGCACCGGGAAATAAAGCTTCAAAGGCTCCAACTGAAAACACCTGTGGAGGTTGAGGCAGCAGCTGGAGAAACTCCAGCCTCACAGGAGAGTTAGTTGGAGAGACCCTCAGGGTCCTAGAAGGTACACAAACCCACCCACCCTGGGAATCAGCACCAGCAGGGCCTAATTTGCTTGTGGGTAGCAGCAGAAGTGACTGAAAACTGGCAGAGAGTAGAGCAAGGGGCATTGTTCCCTCTTGGACCCCTCACTCACACACAGTGTCACGATGTGGGTTGCACCGCCCTGGTGAACACCTAAGGCTCTGCCTCTTACTATGTAACAGGCTCACCAAGACAAAAATTAAAAAAGGCCCAAATGAAAGAACAGATCAAAGCTCCAGAAAAAATACAACTAAGCAATGAAGAGATAGCCAACCTATCAGATGTTCAGTTCAAAAATCTGGTAATCAGGATGCTCACAGAAATGGTTGAATGTGGTCACAAATTAGAGGAAAAATGAAGGCTAAGAAAAGTGAAATAAAGGAAAATGTACAGGAAACAAACAGTGATGGGAAGAAAACTAGGACTCAAATCAACAATTTGAACCAGAAGGAAGAAATACATATCCAACAAGAACAGAATGAAGAGACAAGAATTCAAAAAAATGAAGAGAGGCTTAGGAACCTCTGGGACATTTTAAACATTTCAACATCCAAATCATAGGGGTGCCAGAAGAAGAAGAGGAAAAGCGGGAAATTGAAAACTTATTTGAACAAATAATGAAGAACTTCCCCAATCTGGCAAAGGAAATAGACTTCCAGGAAGTCCAGGAAGCTCAGAGAGTCCCAAAGAAGTCTGATTGAAAGAAGCTCACACCCAGGCACATTATAATTACATTAGCCAAGATGAAAGATAAGGTGAGAATCTTAAAAGTAGCAAGAGACAAGGAGATAGTTACCTACAAAGGAGTTCCCACAGACTATCAGCTGATTTCTCAAAAGAAACCTTCCAGGCAAGAAGGGGCTGGAAAGAAGTATTCCAAGTCAGGAAAGGCAAGGACCTACATCCAAGATTACTACATCCAGCAAAGCTATCATTTAGAATGGAAGGGAAGATAAAGTGCTTCCCAGATAAGGTCAAGTTAAAGGAGTTCATCATCACTATGCCCTTATCATGTGAAATGTTAAAGGGACTTACCTAAGAAAAAGAAAGTCAAAATTATGAACAGTAAAATGACAACAAACTCACAGATATTAACAACCGAACCTAAAAAAAATAAAAAACAAAAACAAACTAAGCATACAATAGAACAGGAACAGAATCACTGAAATGGAGATCGCATGCAGGGTTATCAGCAGGAGAGTTGGAGGGGGACAGGGTGGGGAAAGGTACAGAGAATAAGTAGCATAGATGGTAGGTAAAAAATAGACAGGGGGAGGTTAAGAATAGTACAGGAAACGTAGAAGCCGAAGAACTTATATGTACAACCCATGAACATGAACTTAAGTGGGGGAATGAAGGTGGGAGGGGTTGTGCAAGGCAGAGGGGAATAAAGGGGGGGAAATGGGACACTATAATAGCATAATCAATAGAATCTATTTTTTTTAAAAAGAGATCCTTGAAACACCAGTTCAAAAGATCCTATGCATCTCTATGTCCAAAGCAGTGTTATTTACAGTAATCAAGTGCTGGAAACAGCCTAAGTGCCCATCAGTAAATGAGTGGATCAAAAAACTGTGGTTCATTTACACAAAGGAATACTACACAGAGAAACAAACAAGGAATTCCTACCTTTCAGGACATCAGGAATGGAACTGGAGAGTATTATGCTAAGTGAAATAGCCAGGTGTGGAAAGACAAATACCATTTGATCTTATCTATAAGAGGAACCTAATGAACAAAACAAACAAGTGAAATAGAACCAGAGGCATAGAAACAAGGAACCCATTGACAGAGACCAGAGGGACAGGGGGAGAGGAATGAAAGAGGCAGGAAGGGGAAGGGGCTAGTTAAAAATAAAGTATAAATGACCCAAGGATGTGGACAACAGGGTGGAGACTGACTGTGGGATCAGGGCTGGGCAGGGAACAATTAAAAAAAGAAAAGAAAAATCATGTGATACTCTCAACTGGCAAATGGGCCCAGCCACAATCTGGAGCCACTCCTGACACAGCCACTACAATGTACCGTGAGCCTAATAGCTGGGTGTGTGTACTGAGTGAGCTGATCAATAAAAAGTGTAACATCTGGGGCCAACGTGTATGTACTTTGAAGTGAAACAAGCATATTATAGGAAAAAGTGTCTTCTCTCCCTGCACATAAAGAAACAATCACCAAATTGGCAACAGCTTGGTTCCTTGTTTGCCATGGTGACTCCAGCAGGTTGAGACTGATTTTGGACTGTATTTTCAGAAATAACTCCCCCTCATAGTAACAAATGTATCGACCACAAGGAACAAGTCCTTTCATAAAGATTTGTTTTTTACAAATCTTATTCAGTGGTGTAATAATAAACTTTTTGGACCAAATGAGTATTTCTGGAGACCTTGAGGTTAACTTGGAGATGAATTCTGGGACAGAAAAACAGGATAGCATGTCAGATTCACTGGATAATAATTTTAAAAACAAATCTGACCTTACTTTGTACTTTAAAAATATGTTTATTAATTTTAGAGAGAGAGGAAGGTGGGGAGAGAGAGAGAAACATCAATGTGAGAGAGAAACATCCATTCCTTACCTTCCATACATGTCCCAACCATGGATCAAACCCACAACTTAGGCATGTGCCCTGACAGGGAATCATGCCCCCAACCTTTTGGTGTATGGTATGATGCTCCAACCTACTGAGTGACACCAGTAAGGGCTTACTTTGTACCCTTAAACTGGTAAAGCAGAATATAGAAGCTTCACTCTTTAAAAAAGCATTGCAATGAGCATCTTCCAAAATAATTTGCCCAATATTTTTAAATCTGCCTTCATGATGAATTCCCAGGAACAGATGAAGCTGAATTACTGTCATTTCTAGATGTCAATAAAAAAAATGTGAAGGCAGATAAATTGTAAAGATGGCACATACCAAAGTTCAAAGAAAGAGAACCACTGTGCATTAAAGAATCGAGTGAAACTTACCTTCATAGAAAATGTGGGACTTGAACATAGATTATAAGGGAGGATTTAGAGTATAGTGAGTGTGAATGGTGAAATTTCAATTAATTAAAATTTGGCCAACAAAGAGAACGTCATTAAGAGTGTTCATTCGTCTTTCCTTTTGCAGGAACATAGCTAATCTTATTTTTATGTGGAATTTAGAGGAACTTAAATCAGACCTGGCTTCCTTTCTTCCTTCCTTCCATCTTTCCTTTTTTCATTCATTCATCTAATCATTCAACATTTACTGAGCCCCTTCACAGGCCAGGTATTCTACCAAGTGTTGAAGATGAAGAGATAAATGGCAAAATTCCTATTCTCACCACTTGGAGATACATATATATGTAAATATATAAATAAATACTCAATGTATTTCTTAGAGCATTCATAAACCCACAAATCTGTACAGATTACGATATTTAAAAATTCCTCTTTTATCCAAAAAATTAATATTTCTATAGTTTAAATTTCTACATAAAAGTTGTTAGATTTAAATTCTTTTTTCCTTGGAACCTAGCCTTCTAGGATTTTCATTTTAATACATTATTAGTCAAAATGCTGATCAATGTGAACAATCTGCCAGAAGGCAGCTTTGAGAAGGACTTGCTATTATATTAGTTGAACCTGAAGGAAAATACCAACATATAGACCTTGCTCATTTTAATATCCATATTATTAGAGCTTTTTTTCCTTGTTTAATGTGGTTATCTAAAGCATTCAAGAAAAATCAAAATCAAAAGAATAGCTAAACAGATTGGGTAGTTTCGGATTTTCAATTAACTTTTTCCTCCAGAAATTATGAACGCAAAACTTTCCCACCTGGGTTTTGTAAACAGGTTTCTTTACCTCCACATTTAGGCACAAGGCAAGGATTTAGTATGCTGTCTCCTGTCTTCTGTTCATCAGGTTGTGTCGGCCCCAGAGAAAAGATGACAATGGTTCAGAAAAATGAAATCAACACATCAAGCCAAGGAACCTCTTTATAACCTGTTACTTATTAAATAAATCAGAATGTACCACCCAGTATTTCTCAGGCAACCTAACATCATAAAATGTTAGCCTACTCAAATACAACTCACATACTATAGGCACATTTGGCAAAATCTCCACCTATTTTTCTCCTTTCTGGCAGCCAGGAAGCTGACAATAATAGTGTCTTTTATCTTTAAGCTGCCTTCTTTTCTTGAGCCTCCTATTTAAAAAACAAAAGGTTTACTTTGAATTTTCCCCTTCAGGTAAGATGTGTCCAGCTCATGTATTTAAATAATAATGCCTAAAGTCAGGCACCAAGTTTTCTTTCTTTCAATTACCCTTAATGTGCCTGGCGCATAAGGAATGCTCAGTGAATTGATGATGGGGTTTGTTATGCATATTTTTAATCCTGTCTTGGGAGAAATTTAACCTAAAGTAATTGATTCCTGAAGATCACCTGAACTGATTCAGCTCTTAATACAAGTTGTTTCATGTTCACGTTTTCTGAGCACCTTTTAAATAATCTATGAGTGTCAACAATGGAAAAGTTCTAGAATCATTCATGAGATATTTTTACTCTAAATATGTCACCCATCTAAGAAAAAAAATCATCTATCCATTTCATTTCTTCCCTTCTGAAAAAGTTGACCCAAACTATACTCCTTACTATTCATGCTAGATCAGTAACAAAAACATTAGATAGGAAAAGAATTTTCTCTGATAAACATAACTTAGATACAAGATCAAAACAATAGTGGACTCCTGATGCCCAAGTTATTGCTTTTCAATAATGAACCTACATCCTCCCCACAAAACTCTCAGGGAGTATTTCAAACATTACAGATTCACCACAAGCATAATATTTAGAGGACTGAGTCCAAGTAATGGGGAAATGGCACATCCATTACACTCTAAAAATATTTTCACTGCCGTAATCAGAATGAATTAAGAAATAAACCCACTGGAAGAATTACAAATATTCACTTATTCTCTATTAGTGTTGGGAAGGCATATCACTTTCCTTGGATGCTTTATTGCATGTTAATTCATTTGTATTGTGGTAAGAGACAAGCACTCTAGAAGGCCAGCAGAAGAGTGGAATGGCTTTGCCTGTTTCCTGGAGGCTCCTGTCATTCTGCTCAGGAAGATTACTGACTCAGTGCTTCAAATACATTATTTAGCTTGAAAGTAGAACTGTAAGTAGCAGAGTTAAAACACTTGTTTATATGCATATTATAAATAGTTCCATGACTTGTACTTTATCTCACTATAACATCTTTGATTCTAAAGTAGTGATGTCTTCAAGGCTACAATGACAAGTGACTTAATCAACATACACATGTAGACATAAGGGCTTAGGGAAATCAGAGTTGCAACATGGCTCCAGCAGTAAAGTCATCTGGGAAATGTTAGACGTTTCATCTTCTGTGACTGTTTAACTCTCTGTAACCTCAGTCTTGGCTGACTACCCAGAAAGCCTGAACACTGCCCAAGGATAAATGTCATGCCCCCAGGAAGAAAGTTAATGAATGTGTAGAGTGTGATAACCCCATGATGTTATCTGTTAATTTAGAAATGCATCGTTCTTTCTGTGGTCTATATGTGACTACCTACCATATGGTTTTACTATTAACCCCTATAAAAATGAGACCTTGTCCTGGGAGGGGATGGATTTCTTCCCCAGACTGCCACCACTGAGAGTCAGCAGCTGCTTTGCCAGTGTATGTAAGTTTCTCCTATTAAAGCTGTTACGAATTTGAATAAGGCTATACAATCGATTCTTCAGAATCAATCCTAAATTTAGACTTGGGGCTTTGTCCCAACAAAGGGAAAGAACAACACATAGTCATAATAGAAAAGACATACTCCTGTCCAATCATCTCACATTTCACACACTATTTTCATGGTTTTAAAGAAGTTTCCAGTATTTTAAGAGCATATAATTTCAACTTTAAGACTCAGTATGATTAAAACTGTGCAAAACCTTTAGAAAGGTCACAACTAGAATTTATTTCAAGGTATTTCCAATCCTTCTCACTCCAGTACACACACACACACACACACACACACACACACATCCCCCTATACTTCTACTACTTTAGAAGGTTAGCTCAGGAATTTACAGCCCCAAATTGGTAGAGCTCAGGGATCTAAGCCCAGGTGATTTCCTCCTTTTAGAATGCATCTAATTTCAATGTGAGTATAAATTAATTATCTTCTCCCTCCAACTGACACAAGCCAATTTGTACTGAGAGGTAAAGATGGCAAGGCAAAGGGGTGATCAATAGCCTGTTATACAAGGCCACAGGAAATCTGATCTCTAGGGTGCTCAGAAAGCCAAAGAGGGCAAGAAGTTAATGGGGGCAAGATAGCAAATCTACAATATAATTTAATTTGCAAGTTGAAAAACTGTGACTATTTTGCCAAGAAGTCTTTTATCCCATTTTCTTCAACAGCAGAAATCCACGATTATCAGTCTTTTATCCCATTTTAATTAAACATACATACAGAAGAGAAAACTAAAACCCAAAGCAGATTTTATTTTAATTTGACAACTATTTTAGTGGTTTTAATAAAATAAATTATTGTTCCAGGAATGTACTGGCTTTGCATAATAAGAATCAAGTGTTATTTTATTTAAAAATGATTATATCGGAGCCACATCTAGCAATTAGATCAACCTGAAGTCAACCAAGAATCATTCAAATACTTGGAGTTATATAGATACATGTAATGATTGTTATTCTTAGTGCTAGAGATGCAAAAATACAGAACAAAATACATTACCTAAGCCCTCAGTGAACTCACAATGTGTAGGGAAGACAAGTTAAAAAGATTAGAAACAGTATACTCTATGCATCTCTAAATTAGGAATACTTACAATTCTATTACCTTTTAATTACAAGAATTAAGTGATGTAATCCAGATAAATTATTTAGCAAAATTCTGGGAACATTGTAATTTAAATAAAAATACTTACATCAGATATTTATGAGTACTACTCTGCTGATGATGATGATGATACCATCCCCAAAATTTACTGGCACATTTGAGGACACACGGTGGATATTAGGAAAGGATTTGTAAAGAAAGCTTCCTAATGAGAGGTGTAAATCTTAGCTAAATTTTAAAAAGTGAATAATGAAAATAACTCGATAAGATAAAGAGTTTAGGAGAAGATGGAGATGTCCTACATAGAAGCTTCAAGGCTTTACCCTCTACCCTGAGCAGTTTAGGGTCCCTTCTGTGTCTTAGAGCAGCCCTGGACCAGACAACTGGTATCTGAATCCTTTCCAATGTGATGTCCAAGGAAGCCCGAAGATACCTTGCAGCGGTGTCAAACTCATTTTCACCAGGGGCCACATCGACCTCGTGGTTGCCTTCAAAGGGCTGAATGTAATTTTAGGACTGTATAAATGTAACTACTCCTTAACTAGGGACAAGGAGCTCATCGTTGCAGCTGGGTAGAAACAAGGTTCCAGGCAGATGAAACAAGGTGGAGGGCCAGATCCGGCCTGGGGGCCTTGTGTTTGCCACATGTGCCTTAAGGGACCCTTGTATCTGGACACAGGATCCAATTTACATGTGTCCCTAGATTTCCATCTCCTTACATTCTGGTGAGAACTTCTTGCATGATCAATTTAATAATGTCAAATTGACCAATATTATGTTTTGATTGGTCTTAGCTATTCACATAAAATCTATTTTACTGATATTTGAAAAATATACATCCATCATTTCCTATTTAAGTAAATGTCATTAAATGTCTTCAAGTCTTACTTATAGTACATATTGCTTTGTTCTACTCTTTCAGAACATATACATATCAGTATATTGTTAAATAAATCTATATTAATTTACTCAGACATCCTTTATTCTTTATGTAATGCAATAATATAATAGATATTGTGATCCACATATTTGTAAAATGTGTTACATATAATGAGAAAAACATGGTATTTTCCCTCATACAGCTTGAAAATTTTAGTAGTCTAGGTCCATAGTAAAATTTTGCTTAAATCCACAAATGCTAAATAAGAAATTCAACTCTGAAAAAATATATAATAAAGCTTGTCAAATCAACTACTAAGCATTTTATAATCTCTTTAAACAGTGAAGAAGATGCCTCAGAAAACATATCCCAGAACAGACTCTATTATACATAATAATTTAAGTGGATTCACAAAGTAGTAGGGAAAGACAAGTTTCTACAGATGGTGCTGGAATTATCAGTGTGGAAATTAAAAATAAGTAAAATTAATATTCATTCTCTCATATATATACTTATATATGTACTAAAAATAAATTCTAGCTTCATCAGAGCATGCTAGATATTTTTTTTGTTCATTCTCATCCTCCAAATCCTCTCTCTACCTTTCCCCACTGACTTTGGGCCCCAAGATGTTTATGACATCTATGAATGATATTCAAAGGCTACCCTTCCATTCTAGCTTCTAGCTGGGTTCAAGTAATGAAAGATTCCAGCAGATCACAAAGTAGAAAGAAAACACAAGGAAGAATTCATTCCTCTGTCCCTCTCTCTGCCGTATTACCACAGATTAGTTATGCCCTTCCACCAAAGGCATTGCTCCATTCCGTTAGCTCAGTCTCTTACACTATTTGAGTGATTCACTTGCTCCCAATAGTCTGGTACAGAGATATATAGAAGCTTGAGACAGTCCCCCTAGATAGAAAAGGCTTGCAGTTTTATACAAAACTTATATGTAATATCATCCTTGCTCTTGAAGAGGCCTACAGTTAATGAAATAGTATTTGTACAACATAGGAATATACATTTGTAAAGCATACTCTTCCAAAGGTCCATTAAATTTCATACTTACTTTATGTGAAACCAGTGCCTCTATGGTTACTAAAGAAAACTTTGATTTTGACCATTTCATTATTTACATGGTGAGGATCATGGGATGGCAGTGAAGAACTGATTCATCTTTGGTTCAAGCAATGAAAAATAAATCCTCCAATTCAAGTTCTCCTCTTCCAGATGACCTAACATGTCCTTAAATTACTTATATTTAGGAATGTCTTCATGTCTAAACAAAATTAGTAATGATTTCTCTCTATTTACATAACAAAGTCATAAAAGAAGAAGAGTTTATCTGTATACACTGAAACCAGTCCCAGGTACAAACCTATAATGTATGAACATGCTTGTCAAATTACTCTTCAGATTCATAAGTTATTCAACAAATATTTATCAAGTATTCAACATGTGCCAAATATTATACTAGGTGTTGCAAATACATAATAATGAAAAATGCTATTCTAACTTCATGGATCTTAAATCCAGAAAAAGAGAAAATATTATAGTAATAATGGTAGTACTACATATAAATATTTAAATTATAATAACTGCAATGCAAGACAGCTCTAAAACTGTCCGAGTATGAGATCTTGTTTTGATAGGAGGTCAAAAAAGATCTCTTCTAAAGAATCATTCTTAAATCTAAGACATAATAATGACTAGGAGCTCTTTCTGGCAAAATGAATAATATTTGCGAAGGTCCGTAGGTGATAAGATAGTTTGCATTTTTAAAAAATTAAAGAAGTTGAAGCTTAGTGAGCAGCAAGGAAGGAGGTATACAGGTAAAAAGATAAAGTGGCCAAATTATCCAGGGATTTTTAGACCATGTTAGAGATGTATTATTGCCTAAAAGTTATTTTAAAAACTTTGAAGGTATAAGACAAACCTGAATTTTTAATATTTTAATTATTTATTTAGAGGAGGGAGAGAAATGTTGACATGAGAGAGAAACATCAATTGGTTGCCTCCTGCATGCATCCCAACTTGGGAGTGAATCCACAATCCAGGCATGTGCCCTGACTGGAAATCGAACCTGTGACCTTTCAATTTTGGGAAGGACACCCAATCAACTGACCTACACCTGTCAAGAAAAGACAGAACTGAATTTTAGAACATCACTCTGCTACCAGACTCCAAGAACAATTACAAGCTGTAGTAAATAAAATATAGTATTGTTTTAGCAATATGCAAGTAGCCCAAAAAACAAAATAGAATCTAGAGTAATTCTGAAAATTATGGAAATTTAGAAAATGCTAAAGACAGAATTTCAAATCAGATTGTTGAATAAAGTGTGTTGGAACTATTGACTTTATAGCTGGGGAAAAGTTACGATCTTACTCTGTATATGCATTATATAACTTCTGTAAAAAATAAACCTTATATATTCAGTGGATTAATTCTATAGAAAGAAGTTAATTTCTTGCTCACATAGAGTCTAAAATTTATGTTTTTATTTGCAGATGGCTCTCTTCTAAGTGGTGATTTTTGGATTTAAACATTTTCCAGATTACTTCACTGTCTTCAACACATCTCCTCCAAGGTCATTTTGGAAGAGGATCTCTCTTCCAAGGTTGTTATAGGACAGGACTCTCAGTAATGGTCATCATTTCTGCTCTCATTCTGTTAGATGCAATTCAGTCATAAAAGCTCACACAGCTAAACAGGAGGCTGGGAAATAGAATCTAACTATGTAAATGGAAGATGACATAGCTGTGGTGATTGCCCAGGAGTCTCAGCCACAACTTACATCTTATGCAAAATTAAAATTTGTAAGTATTAAAAATCTAATATAAAGACTATAAAAATACCAAAAGAGTTTTTAAAGGAATATTTTATAGTCTTGATCTGGCAAAGAACTTCTTAGACAAGAAGTGTAAAGCAGAAACCACAAAGGAAAAGAATAATAGATTTGACTACATCAGAATTTTAATTTTTCTGTCACAAAAGGTAGATCTGAAAAATAAGTGGTACCCTTAGAAGAAATATCTGCAAACATATAACAGATCAAAATATAATAGCACAACTGGATAAACAGAACTTATAAATAATTAAGAAAAATAAGCCTTACGAAAAATCAACAAGAAAAATAGAGAAAATTCACTGAACCAAGAAATGTGTGAAAAGATATCCAAGCTCAACATTTTAGGAACAACAAAAGCAAAAAAAAGTTAAGATGATTTACCATTTTACCTAATCGAGTAGACCAAAACATATCCATGATTAATGATTAAATAAATACCACTAAATTCTTGGTGGAAGTATTATAAGCTGGTACAGTTTTGAGAAGGGAAATTCTGGACTATATGTCAATATTCAAATTGACTTAACAATTCCACTTCCAGAATCTATCTTACAGAAATATACATGTGCACAAAGATACAGATTAGATAGATGGGAAGCAGGGAGGGAAGAAGAAAAAGAGAGAAGAGAACAATAGGAGAATAGATAAGGAGAATATGACAATGGGTGTTCAATGCAGCATTGATTATAGATAGATAGATGATAGATAGATAGATAGATAGATAGATAGATAGATAGATAGATAGATAGATAAATCCCATATATGGTAATAGTTAAACAAATTATGACATAGTCATACTGGAATGATAGGTAACTCTTAAAATAAATAGGGCAGACTGAAGTGCATTTACCTGGAAGTGTCTGTAAGTGATGCAAGTTACATAACAATTAAGCTAATCTGAGAGAGAGAGAGAGAGAGAGAGAGAGAGAGAGAGAGAGAGAGAGAGAGAGAGAGAGAGAGAGGAAGAGAGAGAGAGAGGAAGAGAGAGATAAATGGGGAGGACCGGTAGAGATGTAAATGCACAGGAAAAGCTCTCAAGAATTAACATCAAACTTATAGAGAGAGTTATGAATAGAGGCTGGGGATAGCAAAGAAATGAAAGACTATGGTCTAGAGTAGATATTTGCTTTTTACATTTTCATATTTTAAATTGTTTCCATTTTTAAGTGTATATATTTCTTTGAAGTTAAAATAAAATTATTCTAACTGGAAAAATGACAATAAGGTTGGAGAGCTTTCTGGTAAGTGAAATCTGTACAGTTTTCAGGGCACAGCCCAATGATCACAATATTTCTTAATGTCTCTGTCATGGTACTCTAAACTTCAGATAAGAATTCTAACATTCCTTGACAAATAGGGCCCTAGAATGCCTGCATACCTCCCACCCATTCCACAAGCACCCAATACCAGCATCTCCTACAGGAGTACTAAATCAGAGCACTTTACATTGTATTACAATCATTTCTCAGAACATAACTGAACTTAGTCATCTAAGTCCTCAGTATTGACTAAAGAGGACATTAATGAGAATTTTTCCTACACAAATGCAACTGAGAACAAAATGCAGCTAAAGGGAGTCATCTCTGACTTGCACCCTCTCTTCACCTAATAAGTGTTGTAGGAATGTGAACCGTTTCCATAATTCATGGGCTCCTGTGATGTGCAAGGTTATTTTTGAATTTGTTTCTCCTGTAAGAAAAGTTTTCCTTCCTAAAATTAGATTATGAATCTACTTCTAAAGCCACTAATCAAACATAAGTTAAAGCTACTTAAATAGGGGAGAGCAAATTATAGAGCTCTAAAATATTAGAAATAGGTCACTGAGAGCTTCAATAAAACTTCAGAAAAAGGTACTGATAAAAAAAGGTATTCTCATTAAGAAGCTGTAAAGTAATCCTGCTATTATACAGGGAAAAATTGCATATGCAAAAGCAGCAAAATATAGTCTATAATGTTATTTAATGAAGCAGAAGTTTGTATCTATGCCATATCTAATGCACTTCTTGAAAAACCTTGGCATATTCACTAACTATAAACCATATATTAAACACTGTTGTTATGGGTATTATTCAGCAATAGAAGATTTAAAGTTGGTTATCTTCTTCACCATAGTTAGCAATGAAATACTGGCACATACGTGATCTGCTTAAATAGGTTGGAAAATAGGAGGGACTATACTAACTAGCCCTTTAATTACGCAAACAGTTTCCTTAATTCTGATACTGAATTCCATGATAGCCATAGATTTCCTTATAATCTAGCTGTAAATAGTAATTACAATATCCATAGAAGAAAATGTTATACTTTAGGTGGCAAAACAGTCTCTGATATTCTTTCTTGTATTGTTATTTGATAACTTTCTAAAACTTTCCCAAGAGGTTATTGATATATTCTTTGGAAGCTATCTTTTTCTTTATTTTCATGAAAAGCATAAGAATAATTTGTTCAGCCATTTTCAAATTAAAGTACAATGAAGAAAGAAATTTGCCATTGAACTTTTAAACATTATATTTAGCAGGTCCTCAGTGCATTGCATAATCAGTTCAAGCCTATGGATTAACAATCAAAGAAAACTCAGACACTGACCTACATTAGAAAAATCCTACACACACAACCAAGAATTCATCATCCACAGAGGACTGAAAACCTTTCGTGTAACCTGCTAGCTAATCAGCACATGTCCCAATATTATAGTGCTAGGGACCAGGAAGAAAATCATCCTGAAAGGCATTACATTAAAGGTGAGAAAAACAGTAAGATTCCTACATAACCCAGCCTCAGTTTTCAGACCTAGATACTAGTGCTTGGAAGCAATGATCATTTAACTATATTATGCTGGTTTAAATCTACATCTACTTTAGGAATCATATTTGATGGGGCATTATTTTCATCCTTCAGATGTTGAACAAACAGGTTGCCAAAATTAACTGAGCCACATCTGAAACAGGATAACTTCAGCTATCTTGAGCTTCACAACCAAATATTTCACATCACTTCAACCTCACACAGGTACAAAACTTATATTGCCACCAAAATCTGCTTCTCCTCCTGTGTTTCCTATCTCAGGGAATAGACTGTCCATCTACCCAATTGGTTGCTTGAACAAAAAAACTAAGTACCATCTTCTGTAGTTCCTGCTCCCCATCTTGGACATTCAATCACTAATTTTTCAAATTTTCTCATTCATTCGTTTCTCTTTATCCATTGCTACCACTATTGTTCAGACATCAATGTCACTTCTCTGCATCTAGAGATAAATATAGGAAAGAAATCATGAATCTTAGTCTTCTTCTAGAGCTTTATATGTAATTTTGGATTCAAAATTTTCTATTCTTCTTTGTAAAAAGTATGTAATCTGTGTACCCTACTAAAACTATATCTTCTGTCTAAATTACTACAAAAGCCCCCAGAGATCTTCCAGCTTCCAAGCTTGTCCCATACCAATTTCCACTCAGCACTCTAGATGAAATGTTCTTTCTAAAACACAAATATGACTTTGTTCTTCCATTGTTTGACAACCTCCAACGGTGCCATGTTTCTCTTACAATTTAGTCTCAACTCCTTATTGTGACTTAATTTTTATGTAGTCAACACACATTTTATGATATACACACAACTTCTCCAGCTACTATTCAGCCCTCATACCATGTTCTCTGGGCATGCCAAAATCTGACCTCCCAGTACTTCCTATTTTCATTGCTTGACAGAACAGAAACCAGGTTGTGTTTCTTGTTAAATCAGCAGCACTTAACATTATTATGTCACTTAGTAGGCATTTCGTAAATATTAAATAAACATTTATGAAGGAATACATGAATGAATAATGAACACCCTACATTACTGGGGCAAATTCAGGCATAGCGATCCAAAACCCATGTGGGATGGATCTAACAAAAAAAGCATGGATTGATTACTGGGAATGAACTGCAGTTGAATTCCCATATTCATGAATAATTACATTGAAAAGAATTTTGATGAATCATCTGTCAGGGGAACAGTCATTAAATCCTATTCTAAATTTCTTTCTCCCTTAGAAATCTGCTTTTTTTTTTTTTTTGCCAATTTCTTATTACTTTGAATGTAATACCTGATATGCCAGATTCTTCCTGGCAGACATTATGCTTCCTACCAAATGATGAGAATATATAGAAAGTATTTAATCCAGCCCCTGAATCTATCTGACCTCTTCCCTTTCCCCAAGCTACTATTTTTTTTTATAATTTTGTTATTTTACTCATACACCAAGATGTAATGTTTGGACAAATGTCATAGTTTTTCCTCATCTATATTTCCATACCTTTTCCAAATAGATGTTTAACAAGCAACTAAAATAAAGCGTCTTTCCCAATTATCCTGATCATTACTTTCTATATGTTAATACTTATTTAGATTGCATCTTATGCTGCTATAATCCTTTCAATAATTGTTTACAAAGTGCCACAAATTTTTTATATTCATTAAGAAACATTCATTGAATACTGTTTGTGCTAGGCAGTGTGCTACAAGGTACATAAAAGAAATTTATATTGTCCTGAAAGTCTTTTCCCATGTAGCGACATAATTTAATAATGCTTTACAATACTCAGTAAAATTCTGTAGATACTTTTACATGGTTCCTGAATATTTTCCTGGCAAATGGTACAAATATACATAGATTATAGGTAGATATATAGATAGAGAAAAAGTTTAACATAGGATTTTGATTTAATAGGTAAATAGATATGTAAATAAATACATATTATATCACATACATATACTTATTAAAATCTCACATACATATGCATAAATTGGACAGACAACACACTTTTTAACCATTGAATTAATGTAGTTTTTAATAGCTTATGAGGCAGGCCTTCCATTTACTACTTCTCTTATCCATATTTTTTCTCTTTATTGAATCCATTGATTAATAAAATTATATGGGTTGCAAGCGTACAATTCTATAGTATATCATATGTATACTGCATTGTGTGTTTACCACCCCAAGTCAAGTCTCCCTCCACCACTATTTAACCCTCCTGTACCCTCTGCTGTCTTCCCCCACCTCCTTTTCTCTCTGGTGATCACCATACTGTTTTCTATGAGATTTTTTTTCCCTTCATCCCTTCAACTTATTCACCCAGTACACAAAACCACCCACTCTAACAGATGTCAGTCTTTTCTCTGTATCTATGAGTTTGTTTCTATTTTCGTTTGTGTATTTTGCTTATTAGATTTTACATATAAGTGAAATCATATGGTATTTGTCTTTCTCTGGCTTTCACTTACACTCATACTCTCTAGGTCTATCCATACTGCCACAAAAGATAAGATTTCCTTCTTTTTTAGGCTGAGTAATATTCCATTGTATAAATGTACCATTGCTTTTTTATCCTCTTACCTACTGGTGGGCACTTGGGCTGTTTCCAGATCTTGGTTGGGCTGTTTCCAAATCTTGGATATTGTAAATAACGCTGCAATGAAAATATGGGTTCATATATTCTTTCAAATTAGTGTTTTGGATTCCTTCAGATATCTACCCAGAAGTGGAATCACTGGGTCATAAAGCAGTTCCATTTTTAATTTTTTCAGGTATCTCCATACAGCTTTTCATGGTAGCTACACCAGTTTGCATTTCCACCAACAGTGCACAAGAGTTTCCTTTTCTGCACATGCTCGACAACTCTAGTTGTTTATTGGTTTATTGATAGACATTCCAACAAGTGTGAAGTGACATCTCATTGTGGTTTTAATTTCCATCTCTCAGATAATTAGTGATATTGACCATCTTTTCTTATGTTTATTGACTATCTGTATGTCCTCTTTGAAAAAGTGTTTATTTTTTATCCATTTTAATTGGATCATTTATTGTTTTGGTGTTGAGTTATGTAATTTCTTTATAAATTTTGGATATAACCCTTTATCAGAACATTGCTAAATGTGTTCTCCCATTCAGTGAACTGTCTTTTCATTTTGTTGATGATTTCCTTTCCTTTGCAAAACCTTTTTATATTGATGTACTTCCATTTGTTTATTGTTTCTATTATTTTCCTTGCCTGAGGAGATATATCAGAACACATATTGCTAAAAGACATGTCTGAGATTTTACAGCCTATGTTTTCTTCAATAATTTTTATGATTTTTAAAGCTAACATTTAAGCCTTTAAAATATTTTGAGTTCTTGTGTATGGTATAATAAAGTGGTCTAGATTCTTTCTTCTTTCTTTCTTTCTTTCTTTCTTTCTTTCTTTCTTTCTTTCTTTCTTTCTTTCTTTCTCTCTTTCCTTTTGTTTTGCATGTACCTGTGCAATTTTCCCAGCACTGTTTATTGAGTAGACTATGTTTACCCCATTGTATGTTCTTGCCTCTTTAGTCAAATACTAATTGATGATAAAGGTACAGGTTTATATCTGGGGTTTCTATTCTGTTCCATTGATCTATATGTCTGTTTTTATGCCACCACCATACTGTTTTGATTACCATAGCTTCATAGTATAGTTTGATATCAGTTCCCCCAACTTTGTTCTTCTTTCTCAAGATTGTTGTGACTATTTGGGATCTTTTCTGGTTCCATATAAATTTTTGGAATATTTGTTCTAGTTCTGTAAAGTATGTCATTGGTATCTTTATAGGAATTGTGTTGAATCTATAGATTGTTTTGGGTAGTGTAAATATTTTAATGATGTTAATTCTTCCTATCCATGAACATAGTATACTCTTTCACTTATTTGTAGCTTCTTCAGTTTCTTTTTTCAGTGTCTTATAATTTTCTGAGTCAGGTCTTTTACGTTCTTAAATTTATTCCTAGGTATTATTTTTTGCTTCAATTGTAAATGGGATTATTTTCTTAGTTTCTCTTTCTGATAGTTTATTATTGGTGTGTAAAAATGCAAGTGATTTCTGGATATTTATTTTGTATCTTGCTACTTTACTGAATGCATTTATCACTTCTAGTAGATTTTTGTGAAATCTTTAGAGTTCTTTATATACATTGCCATGCCGTCTGCAAGTAATGACAATTTTACTTCTTACTTTCCTGTTTGGATTCCTTTATTTCTTCTAGTCTGGTGTTGTGCCTTGGACTTCCAGTATATGTTGAATAAGATAGGTGAAAGTAGATGTCCTTGTCTTGTTCCTGAGTTTAAGGGAAACATTTTTAGATTTTTGCCCATCGAATATAATGTTGGCTATGAGTTTGTCATATATGACCTGTATTATATTGAGGGATGTCCCCTCTATTCCCACTTTCCTGAGAATTTTTATCATAAGTGGGTGCTAGATTTTGTCAAAACCTTTTTCTGCAAGTATCGATATAATTATATCATTTTTATCCTTCGTTTTGTTTATTTGCTGTATCATGTTCATTGATTTGCAGATATTGTACCAACCCTGCATCCCCAAAAATAAATCCCACTTGATCATGGTTATGATCTTCTTAATGTACTGCTGGATCCAGTTTGCTAAAATTGTGCTGAGGATTTTACCATCAATATTCATCAGGGATGTTAGCCTATAATTTTCTTTTTCTGCGGTGTTTTTACCTGGTTTTGGGATTAGGATAACACTGGCCTCATAAATGAGCTGGGGAGTCTTCCTTCCACTTTAACTTTTTTTGGAATAGTTTGAAGAGAATACATATTAGTTCATTGACTGTTTGGTAACATTCTCATGTGAAGCTATATGCTTCAGGACTTTCTTTTGCTGGGAGATTTTTTATTGCTATTTCAATTTCATTAGTTGTATCTCTCTATTCAGATTTTCTGATTCTTCCTGATTTGGTTTTGGAAGATTTTGTTACTAAGAATTTATTCATTTCTTCCAGATTATCCCATTCATTGTCATATATTTTTTATAATATTTTCTTACAATCCATTGTATTTCTTTGGTGTCATCTCTTGTTTACCTTTTCAAAGAAACAGGTCTTGTTTTCATTTATCTTTTGTATTCTTTTCCAGACTATTTCATTTATTTCTGCTCAGTTGTTTACTATTTACTTTAATCTACTTAGTTTGGCCTGTGTTTGTTGTTCTTTTCCTATTTATTTTATGTATAAAGTTAGAACGTTTATTTGAGATTTTCCTTGTTTCTTCAAGTAAGCCTGTAATACTATGAATTTCCTTTTTAGAACTACTTTTGTTGTATCCCATAAATTTGGGGTTGTTGTATTCACATTGTCATTTGTTTCAAGGTATCTGATTTTTTCCCTTGATCTTGTTGTTAACCCATTTATTTTTCAGTAACATGCTATTTATTTTTCATGTCTTTGTGTGTTTTTCATTGTTTTTTTTGTGATTGATTTCTAGTTTCATACCATTATTGTCAGAGAAGATGCTTGATATAATTTCAGTTTTCTTAAATTTATTGAGACTTATTTTGTGTCCTATCACTTGGTTGGTCCTAGAAAATGTTCCATGTATACTTTTAGAAAATGTGTATTCCGCTGCTTTGGGATGAAATACTTTGAAGATTTCAGTTAAATCCATCTGGTCTAGTGTATCATTTAAGGCTGCTGTTCCTATGTTGATTTTCTATCTGGAGATCTATCCATTGATGTCAATGTGGTGTTAATCCTGTACCATGACTGTATTATTCTTTATCTCTCCCTTTATGACCATCAAGATTTGCTTTACATATTTAGGTACTCCTATGTTGGGCACATAAATGTTTACAAGGGTTATATCCTTTTCTGGATTGTCCCCTTCATCATTACGTAGTGTCCTTCTTTGTCTCTTACTATAGCCTTTGTTTTAAAATTTATTTCATCAGATATAAGTATTGCTACCTTTGTTTTTTTATTTCCATTTGCATGAAATACTTATGTCCATCCCTTTACTTTTAATGTGCATGCATGTGTCATTCTAGGTAGGTCTCTTGCAGACAGCATATATATGGGTCTTGTATTTTTATCCATTCAGTGACACTATGTCTTTTAATTGGAGCATTTGTGCCATTTACATTTAAAATTCTTATTGATAGGTATGTATCTATTGTCATTTTATTTTTTGAACTATGTTCCTCTGTTCTTTTTTCTCTTCTTCTTAAAGAAGATCTTTTAACGTTTCTTGTAATACCAGTTTAGAGATAAACTCCTTTTGCTTTTTCTTGTATGGAAAGCTCTTTATTTCTTCAATTTTAAATGATAGCTTTGGTGCTTAAAGTATTCATGGTCGTAAATCCTTGCTTTTTATCACCTTGAATATTTCATGCCAGTCCCTTCTGGTCTGAAATGTTTCTGTTGAGAAATCAACTGACAGTCTAATGAAAGATCCTTTATAAATGTCTTTCTCTTGCTCTTTCTCTAGACAAATGGGATTTTCTATTTGTCTTCAACCTCTGCCCTTTTAATTATGATGTGTCTTGGTGTGACCACTTTGGTTTCACCTTGATTGGAACTCTCTGAACTCTTGAACTTGTGTGTAAATTTCCTTCACCATGTTAGAAAGAAAAGTTTTTAGTTATTATTTCTTCAAACACGTTCTTGATCTCTCACTCTGTGTGTGTGTGCGTGTATGTGTGTGTGTGTGCGCGCGCTCCATCTTCAGGTACACTAATGATGCAGATGTTGGCATACTTCATGCTTTCCCAAAGGTCCCTTAAACTATTCTCATTTATTTAATGCTTTTTTTTCTGCTTCAATCCTCCGTTTCATTCAAACTATCCAAACTACTATTTATTCCTTCTAGTGCATTCTTCATTTCAGATATTGTAGTCTTCACTTCTGACTGTTTTTTTTTTTTGTTTCTATGTACGTTTGCATGCTGCTGTAGTTCTCATTAAATTCCTTGTAGTTCTCACTATGTTCCTTGATCACCCTTTTCTAAGCATTCTTTTCAACTCTGTATCTAGTCATTGCTTACCTTCATTTTATTTAGCTCTATTTCTGGAGATTTCTCTCATTCTTTTATTTAGAGTACGTTTCTTTGTCTCCTCGTTTTGGCCGCTTCTGTGTGTTTATTTCTATCTAATAGGTGTTCTGTGGGACCCAGTAGTGCAGTTCCCTTTGTCATCTGTGGAGGGTTCTCCAGGAATGTCCCTTGTGTGGGGTATGTGATCCTTCCTTTTATAATTGAGTCTGGATTGCTATTGGCCCTTTCATGTGGGGAGTCAACCCTAAGTCTGGCTGACTGTGAGGATCAACCCTGACCACCATGTAAAAGCTGCTGTGCAGATGCTGACCACGTAGAGTAGAATTCACCTCAGGGTGGCCTAGAGCCTGCTGAGATCTCCCTTCGGAGAGCTGTTTGGCTCTTTTTCTGATGTTGTCTGAGGCTGACCACTGGGTTGGTTGTGAGACTCCTTGGGAGGGACTTTGGTTCAGGTCAATATCAGATGTTGCCTGTGATGGCCCTGGGCAATCTATGTGTAATTACAAAGTGATCCACAGTTTATAGCCACGTCTGCTGTGTCTGGGTGTGCCCAGGAAAGATTTATATGTGTGGCTTTTACTGGCACTGAGTCCAGGGGAACATCAGCAAAAGTTCCAAGGAACCCTGAGATTCGTCTACACCTGCCTACACCTGACAGCTTCCTGTTAGGTTCAGTTACTGAAAGAGACTTTGGCAGTACTCAAGTTGCATGTCTTCAGTGAGTCACCAGGTAGGGGTGAGTGGTGTTCACCAGATGAATACAGGTTCAAACTCCATGCCAGTCCTGGGTATGAGGCCAATCACCAAACATCCCAGGGTATACACCAAGTCTAGCTGTCACCCATTGGGTGCTCACATATCTTTGTGGTTGAGTGGGTCTCAGGGAATCATCAGGGTGAGGGTAGCAGAATTTATCAGGGCCAAACAGACCAAAATTTGGCCCTGTGAAAGACTGCACCACTCAGGTGTGTATGGGATAAATTTTCTTTGTCCTACAGTCACACAGCACAGTCTGTCTCAGATTCTGCCAAGAGCCTGATTTTAGCAAGGCGGGGGGTGGTCACTGGGAGTTAGGAGCTGGGAGATAGGGCTGTGCTGGTCAGGCTTGGTGGAAGGTGGGGAGGGTGGCCTCTGCCTCAGAGTTTGCCCAGACTTAACAGGGTTGAGCTACCAAGAGTCAAGAAGGTGGGGCCACTTGGAACCAGGAGAGTGGGGCTAGGGGATATGCTGTGAGGGGAAGGTGCCAGTCAGGTTCACAGAAAAGTGGTAGGAATGACCCCCACCCCAAAGCCACACAATTCAGTCACTGACACCCCTTGAGTCTGCCCACATCTCTACATCCTGGCCCAGGTAGCTGACACCTTAGCAGGGCACAAGTCCCAAGGGAGGCACAACGGACATCCCAGAGGGTGTGAGTCTATTGCTTTCTCTCAGGCTGATGCTGTTTGGAGGGCCATAATTCACCCAAGATGGCATCTACAGTGTGGGGCAGGAACTCAGCACAGAGGTCCCAGTGGCTGTCCCCTCAGCTCTCTCCCCAGAGCCTCAAACCCCAGTATCTCCTTGCCCAACTCTTGTCTGCCCCACCCTCTCTCCATAGGAGCCCAGGATAAATGATGGGCACTGATTTTCACAGCCAGATGTTATATGTGTGCCTCTTCCTGGCTATGATGCTCTAGGCTGAGGAGCCCAGCATGAGGTTGAAACCCCACACTCTTTAGGAAACTGAGATATCCCTCTGGAACATCAGCTACCTTCCCTTGGCAAGTCTAAAACTTTATACGTATCTGACCTTCCTATCAGTCCCAATGTGGCTTCTTTGTAAATCCTTGATTATAAGATTTCTCTTTAGCTAGCCTTCAGTTGGTTATTCAGGTTCACTGTTTTACACTTTAGTTGTAATTACAGTTTGATCTTAGGAGAAAGTGAATGTTACATCCACCTCTTTCACTGCCATTTGTCAATATTTTCTTAGCTTTGCTTGTTTTTTTCCTATCTTCTAGGTAAATTTTAATATGATTTTATCAAGTTCCAGAAAATGTATTGAGATCTTGAAAAGAATTACATAAAATTCATAATTAATTTGCAAAAACCTGGCATCTTTGTCCTTACATAGTAATCCATGAAACACTTAATAATAACGATCAGGGACATTCTGCTTTTGTTCATGTTTACACTTAGTGTATTTAAATCTCTATACTTTACGAAATAGTAGCATGAATAACCCATCTATTTGATAGTTGCTTAGCCAAAAAAGGAAAAAGAAAAAAATCACACTATGTTAAAGTAACACACATTTAATTTTATATCAGTACATCAAACACCATACCAGATATGCAATGGTGTTAATGCCATTTACTGGCTAGAAGAAGCCATACTTACACAGAATTCAATGAAAACAAGAACTTCCACCTGGCATTCTTTTAATAAAAGAGTGATTGTTTATGAGCACTTCCTTTCCAATTCCAAAAAGGTGTTCAACTTCTCTAATACCAGAATAGAAAGTATTTAAAGTCCTGGATACAATGGTGCTTCAACTCTGAGAAGTTATAAAGGAAAATAATAAATCAAACCAATGAGATTAATCACAGGCAGATAAGAATAACATTTGCCCATTCTGCATTTATAGGCTCATGATTTTGAATCTATGCAAAATGAGAAAGTACAGCATAATGACTGTGAGTACCTTGGTAACAGTGATCCTCTCTTTACCACAAATTTATACCTAGAACATGGCCATATAGAGTTGGAACCTGGGGGGAGAAAATGTTTCAGGATGTCTTTACCATAATTTTTATATCCTAACTAGTATTTTCTGAATATCAGTACTGTAGGCTATGGCTTACCTTTTGATTAGCATATTTATTCTACCAGATAAGAATATCTTTAAAGTCAGGATCTTTGTCTTATCTTTTTACCACTAGCATTAAACACTTACCAATCTTCAGAAAACACTGAAGTAATGAGAACAATGATATTGTTCCTAGCAATGAAAGTAATAGGTAAATGTATGCATGTGTATGTGTGATTGTAAACATACATATATTTACAAGAAGGTGGGGATAGATATATAATAATCTTATTATATCCAAATACAAAGATACACATGAACAGTGTGAGTTCATGCTTTAAAAGTGTGAAAATAGTTGGTTAGGAATTAATGAAGTTACTGACATTTTAAAAGCCCAGTACTGGAGAAAAAGCACATTATTTCTGACTGAGCTGCAGGGTGAGACCTTAACAATTATGTCTGTGAACATACACAACTCTAGAAGTCAGGAGTTTTTTAAAACTAGTTAGGAAGCAGTAGTTGACCTTTCCCTGTCTTCCTTCGAGTGCACCTTTATTAATGTGCCATTCAAGAACTGCGAACTGTGCAGAGACATGAAAACAGGGCTCTCCTAAAGAGTTAGAAAGGGATGTAAATCATGGATGGACCTAGCCTCTGGCAGACTTGCTCACACTTCATTCCTTGGATAGTTCTTCCTTTTTGTCAACTCTAGAAAGCAAAGTAAAAAAAATCTCTATGTAAATTTGTATTTTTTGACCTACAATTTAAAAAATGCCACTATTCAGAGAAACAGGGAAAAAATGTTAACATTAAAATTACTGGAGCAGGGGGCCAGAAGATGGCAGAAATGACAATAGGGGTTGTGAGAAATGTGTGGAAGGCATCAGTGTTCAAGCTACAACATCATGTGTGCATTCTCTAACACATCTTCACTGATGAACCCAAAGTCTGAGTTCAGAACGGTGTTTGATTTGGAAAGTAAAAAAAAAAATCTAGAGGATACCTATTTCACAATCAAATGTTTGCCAATAAAATAGCCTTTGATGTGATTAGGTGTTTAACTGGCCATGGAAAAGCTCTTCACTAAACAAAAGATGCAACAAGTACTAAGTAGCTATGCTCTCCTACACAGTTTAGAAGCATCATTGCATTTTCACAATGCTTATCAACTTCTGTTATAAAATTCTATGCAGCAGAAAGAAAGAAGGAGCTCCTACCCTTTGCGACAGCATGGAAGGAATTGGAGAGTACCATGCTAAGCGAAATAAGCCAGGCAGTGAAAGACAAATACCATATGATCTCACCTTTAACAGGAAGCTAATCAACAAAACAAAGAAACAAGCATAATATAAACAAAGACACTGAATTTGAGAACAATCTGACAGTGACCAGAGGGGGAGGGGAGGGAATTTCAGGGGAAAAGGGGAACGGTTTAGAGCAACAAGCATAAAGGACTCATGGACAAAAACTATGGGGGGTGGAAATGGGAGGAAGGTGGGGAGGGCTGGGGTGGTGGGCTGGGGCGGGGTAAAAGACAGAAAACTGTACAATATCAACAATTAAAAAATACTGATTAAAAATTTAAATAAATAAATAAAATGCTGATTTTCTCACATGAAAAAAAAACCATGGGGAAATTTTTCTTTCATATTGCTCACCAACAAACAGGGCAGATATCATCACTGATTAAGTTCAGGTACTAAGAGTGATACTGGGACAGAGAGTGAACGTCAGAGGACAGTATAAGGAATTTTTAAAAGAAAAAGTAACCAACATCTCTGTGAATAAATCACTCTCTATATCTTTTACAACTGCTCAGTTCTCTTCAAGAGTATTATAGAATGTTTTTTTGTTCAAAAAGAAGCAAAAGTACTAAAACTTTATATAAGAAACTCATCCTATGTCTCAAGTAAGCTCAAGAGAAATGGAGTGTAAGTTGGGGAAAATGTGGTATTGTATGGAAGAATAGTGACAGAGAGCATGAATGTGTGAAGAAAGAATCATACCTTTTTCAGGCCATAGTCTCATTTGTTTTCCATTAAGGAGAGAGGGCATGGAATCAAAAACACATAGAAAATGTACTAAACTCTTATCTTATGCCATATGTAAAAAATCATTCCAGAAGGATTGTAGTGGTAAATATGAAAGTAAAAACAATAGAGCTTCTAGACGATAATGCAAGTGGATAACTTCTGGATGATTTTGCAGTTGAGTTATTTTCTAAACATAGAACAAAAGGCTCTAACCAAAGAAAAATTAATAAATTGGGCTACATTAAAATTAAGAACCTTCTTTTCACTGAATGTTATTATTGAGAAAAAAGTCAAGACAAGGACAAAGAGATAATATTTGCAACATACATAATAAACAAAGAGCTATTGTAGATAATAAATAAAGGAATTCAAAATTTAAAAAAAAAGGCCAGAACTCAACAGAAAAGATAAGCAAGAGACTGTAGATAAGAGTTTTATGAAAGAGGATATCCAAATGCCCAGCAAACACAGGAAAAGGTCTCAACCACATTAGCAGTTATATACCAAGGATTGGCAAGCTGAGGAGCAAGAAATAGTCACACACTACTGGCAGAAATGGAAAACCATTTTGAATATCTGCTTGGCATTATCTATCTACACAGTTAAACGATATCAACCTAGTGACCTAGCAACTCAACATGTACACATGTTAATAAAAAATATATGCAAGAACATTTACAGCAACATGATTTGTAATTGCTGAAAAGTGGGAAAAAAAACAAATGCCTATAGACTGTAAAATAAATAAAATGATACATTCATATAGTGAAACACACTACAGCTTTCAAAATGAACAAATTACACCCACATGCAATTATAACAAAGAGTCTTAAAAACATAATTTAGCAAAAGAAGCCAGGCACAAAAGAATACATTATATATGATTTCATTTACATAAAGCTAAAGAAAAATAAAAGTAAGCACAACCAATCTATGGTGATAGAAGTCACAACAGTAGTTACTTCTGGGGAGGAGGGAAAGCTCAGGGACCAGGGCAGGGAATGAATGAGTGGGACTCCTGGGGTACTAGCAGTGTTCTTCGTGAAGAAAGATGGTTTCACTAGTGAGTTCATTTTCAGATAATTCAATCAGCTGAACGCATTATTTCTGTACTTTTCTCTGTGTGTTATACTTCAGTTAAGAGGATTTCTCTATTTTTAAATGGTCAGAAGCAGTCTTTTTTTGGAGAAACAAGGAACAAGGTATTAAATATACTCAATTCCTATCCAATACCAATCATTTATCATAAATATAATCTTTTTTAAATTAATTATTTTTTTTACTTTAATTGTTGTTCAAGTACAGTTTTCTGCCTTTTACTCCCATCCCAGCCCACCACCCCCCAGCCCCACCCACCTCCCTCCCGTTTTCACCCTCCCTCTAGTATTTGTCTACATGTCCTTTATACTTGTTCCTGTAAACCCTTTCCCTTTTCCCCTGAGATCCCCTCCCCTCTCCCCTCTGGTCACTTTCAGCCTGTTCTCTATTTCAGTGTCTTTGGTTATATTTTACTTGTTTGTTTGTTTTGTTGTTTAGGTTCCTGTTAAAGGTGAGATCATATGCTGTTTGTCTTTCACTGCCTGGCATATTTCGCTTAGCATAATGCTCTCCAGTTCATCCATGCTGTCACAAAGGGTAGGAGTTCCTTTTTCTTTCTGCTGCATAGAATTCCATTGTGTAAATGTACCATAGTTTTTTGATCCATTCATTTACTGATGGGCACCTAGGTTTCTTCCAACATTCGGCTGTTGTAAATTGTGCTGCTATGAATATTGGGGTGCATAGGTTCTTTTGGATTGGTGTTTCAGGATTCTTAGGATATAATCCTAGCAGTGGAATTGCTGGGTCAAAAGGCCGATCAATTTTTAGTTTTCAGAGGAAATGTCATACTGTTTTCCATAGTGGTTGTACCAGTCTGCAATCCCACCAACAGTGTATCAGGGTTCCCTTTTTTCCACAACCTCTCCAACACTTGCTGTTTGTTGCTTTGTTTATGATGGCCATTCTGACTGGTGTGAAGTGGTATCTCATTGTGGTTATAATTTGCATCCTTCTGATAGCTAGCGATACTGAGCATCTTTTCATGAGTCTCTGGATCCTCTGTATGTCCTCCTTGGAGAAGTGTCTGTTCAAGTCCTTTGCCCATTTTTTAATTAGGTTGCTTGTCTTCTTAGAGTGGAGTCCTGTGAGTTCTTTATCTATTTTGGAGATTAAAATCTTGTCTGAGGTATCATTGGCAAATATGTTTTCTCATATGGTTGGTTCTATTTTTATTTTAATACTGTTTTTGTTAGCCATGCAGAATCTTTTTATTTTGATTAGATTCAATTTGTTTGTTCTTTCCTTTAGGTCCCTTGCTCTAGGGGAGTTATCAGTGAAAATTTTGCTGCATAAAATATCTGAGATTTTCCTGCCTATATTCTCCTCTAGGACTTTAATGGTGTCACGGCTTATATTGAAATCTTTTATCCACCTTGAATTTATTTTTCTTTATGGAGTAAGTTGGTGATCAAGTTTCTTTTTTTTTTTTGCATATAGCTGTCCAGTTCTCCCAACACCACTTGTTGAAGAGGCTATTTTTACTCCATTTGATGTTGTTGCCCCCTTTGTTGAATATTAATTAATCGTAGAGACTTGGGTTTATTTCTGGGCTCTGTGTTCGGTTCCACTGGTCCATGTGCCTGTTTTTATGCCAGTACCAGGCTGTTTTCATCAAAACATCTTTGCCGTTTTCAGCAAAGAGGTACTTTGCTCTTCTTTCTCAAAATTGCTGCAGCTATTCGAGGTCATTTATGATTCCATATAAATTTTTGAAGTGTTTGTTCTATGTCTGTGAAATATGCCATTGGTACTTTAATAGGTATTGCATTGAATTTTTAAATTGCTTTGGGTAGTATGGCCATTTTGATGATGTCAATTCGATCCATGAACACGATATATCTTGCCATTTGTTTGTGTCTTCCTTGATTTCTATCTTCAGTCTTGTGTAATTTTCTGAATACAGCTCTTTTACCTTCTTCATTATGTTTATTCTCAGGTATTTTATTTTTCTTTTTACTACATCAAATAAAATTTTTTTCTTGATTTCTGCTTCTGCTTTTTCATTGTTGATATACAAAAATGCCTTTGATTTCTGGATATTGACTTTGAATCTCTCTGTTTGGCCAAATTCATTTATTAGGTCGAGCAGTTTTTTGGCCGAGTCTATAGGATTTTCTACGTACACTATCATGTCATCTGTGAACAATGACAGTTTTGTTTCCTCTTTTCCAATTTGGATGCCTTTTATTTCCTTTTCTTGTCTGGTTGCTGTGGCTGAAATTTTCAATACTATATTGAACAGAAGTGGTGGAAGTGGACAACCTTGTCTTGTTCCTGATCTTAGTGGAAAAGATTTTAGTTTTTGCCCATTGAGTATGATGTTGGCTGTAGGTCTCTCGTATATGGCCATTATTATGTTGAGGAATGCTCCCTCTATTCCCACTTTGCTGAGCATTTTTATCATAAATGGGTGATGTACATTATCAAATGCTTTTTCCACATCTATTGATATGATCATGTGATTTTTGTCTTTGCTTTTGTTTATGTGATGTATCACATTTATTGATTTGCAAATATTGTACCATCCTTGCATCCCTGGGATGAATCCCACTTGATCATGGTGTGTGATCTTTTAATGTATTGTTGGATGCAGTTTGACAATATTTTGTCAATATTTTGTTGAGGATTTTAGCGTCTATGCTCATCAGCTATACTGACCTGAAGTTTTCTTTCTTTGCTGTGTCTTTATCTGGTTTTGGGATTAGGATGATGCTGGCTTCATAAAAAGAGTTTGGGAGTCTTCCATCATTTTGGATTTTTTGGAATAGTCTGTGAAGGATACTGGTTAGCTCTTCCTTAAATGTTTTGTAGAATTTTCCTGTGAAACCATCTGGTCCAGGGCTTTTGTGTGTCAGGAGTGTTTTGATTACTGCTTCAACTTCATCTGCTGTTATTGGTCAGTTCGGGCTTTCTGCTTCTTCTTTATTGACTTTTGGAAGATTATATTTTTCTAGAAGTTTGTCCATTTCACCTTGGTTTTCAAATTTCTTGTCATACAGTTCTTCATAGTAATTTCTTACAATCTTTTGTATTTCTGTGGTGTCAGTTATACTTTCTCCTCTTTCATTTCTGATTGTGTTTATTTGAGTCCTCTCTCTTTTTTTCTTGATGAGCCTGCTTAAAGGCTTGTTGATTTTGTTTACCTTTTCAAAGAACCAGCTCCTGGATTCATTGATCCTTAGAATCATGCTTTTAGTCTCAATGTCATTTAATTCTGCTCTGATCTTGGTTATTTCCTTCCTTCTACTTGCTCTGGGCTGTCTTTGTTGTTGTTCCTCAAGTTCTTGTAGGCATAGGGTTAGGTCGTTTGTTTGAAATGTTTCTATCTTTTTTTGGTAGGCTTGTATCACTATGAACTTCCCTCTCAGGACTGCCTTCACTGTGTCCCATAAAGTTTGGGTTGTTGTGAGTACATTTTAATTTGTTTCCAGAAAGTTTTTTTATTTCTTCCCTAATTTCATTCTTGACCCATTCATTGTTTAATGGCACACTATTCAATCTCTATGATTTTGAGTGTTTTGGGTTTTTTTCCTTGGGTTGGTTTCTGGTTTCAGTCCCTCATGGTCGGAGAAAATGTTTGATATGATTTCAATTTTCTTGAATTTGTTGAGGTTTATTTTGTGTCCTATCATGTGGTCTATCTTTAAAAATGTTCTATGTGCATTTGAAAAGAATGTGTATTTAGCTTCTTTGGGATGAAAGGCTTTATGTATATCAGTTAAGTCCATTTCATCTAAGGCATTGTTCAATGCCACAATATCTTTGTTGATATTTTGTTTGGAAGATCTGTCCATTTTTGACAGTGGGGTGTTCAAATCTCCTACTATAATTGTGTTGCTGTCAATATCTTTCTCAAAGTCCTGTAAGATTTTCTTTATGCATTTGGGATCTCCTATGTTGGGTGCATATATATTTACAATGTTTATATCTTCTTGGTGGAGTCTTCCCTTGAGTATGATGAAGTGACCTTCTGGGTCTCTTTTTATGGCCCTTTTTTTGAAGTCTATTTTGTCTGATATGAGTATTGCTACCCCAGCTTTTTTTTTTTTTTCCTGTCCATTTGCTTGGAAAATTTGTTTCCAGTCCTTCACTTTGAGTCTGTGTACATCTTTTGTCCTGAGGTGGGTCTCTTGTAGGCAGCATATATGTGGGTCATGCTTTCTCATCCATTTAGCTATTCTATGTCTTTTGATTGGAGCATTTAATCCATTTACATTTAAGGTTATTATTGATAAGTCCTTATTCATTGCTATTTTTCATACCTGTGTCCCTCTTTCTCTCACTCTTTCCCTTCCTTTCCTTAAAGCAGTCCCTTTAGCATCTCTTGCAGAGCTGGTTTGGTGGATGTGTATTCTTTTAGACTTCTTTTGTCTGGAAAGCTCCTTATTTGGCCTTCTATCTTGATTGAGAGCCTTGCTGGGTAAAGTAACCTTGATTTTAGGCCTCTGGTTCTCATTACTTGGAATATTTCTTGCCATTCTCTTCTGGCTTGGAACGTTTCCATTGAGACGTTAGCTACTAACCTTACCAGGGCTCCCTTGTATGTTACTTTCTTTTTGCTCCCTTGCTGCCTTTAAGATTCTCTTTGTCTTGGAATTTTGCCATTTTAATGATGATGTGTCTTGAAGTGGGCCTGTTTGGGTTCCTCTTGATTGGGACTCTCTGTGTTTCCTGGATTTGTGTGACTTTTCTCTCATCAAATTAGGGAAATTTTCCATCATTACTTTTTCAAATAGGTTTTCTATCCTTTGCTGTTCTTCTCCTTCTGGTATCCCTATTATATGGATATTATTACCTTTCATATTGTCCTGCATTTCCCTTAATCCCTCTTCATTCTTTCTGAACTTCTTTTCCTTTGCTTGCTGTTTCTGGCTGATTTTTTTTTCTACTTTGTCTTCTAGCTCAGTGATCTGATCTTCTGCTTCATTGATCCTGATTTTGATTTCTTCTACTGTGTTCTTCAGTTCAGAAACTGTATTCTTCATTTTCTCTTGGCCCTTGTTGATAGTTTCTATTTCCTTCCTTTTTCATGTTGATATAATTTACAGTGAGTTCATTGTAGTTTCCTTGTAGTTTTTGGTAATTCTCTGTGAGCTCACTGAGCTTCCTGATAACCATTGCTTTGAACTCAATATCTGATAGTTGAGTTGCCTCTGTTTCATTTAGCATTCTTTCTGAGGCTTTCTCCTTTCCTTTCATTTGGGGATTGTTTCTTTGTCTTCCCATTGTTTGTGAGACTCTTCTTGTTAGCCTCAGCTTCTTAAATTGATCTGTTCTGGCTCCCTGGGTTTATGGTGTGAACTTCTATGGTATAATACCTGTGACATTCAGTGGTGCAGTCTCCTTGATCTCCCGAGCTCACTGGTCTTGGGCTGTTTTTTATTTGGCTCTGTTTGTCTTTGGGTTTTGATTGTTGTTGGGTCTTTCTTTGGTGGGTCCTTCCCACCAGTTGGTTAACTAAAGATCACTCTATCCACCACCTCTTGTATTTTGTTGTGCTGGTGAGAGCAGGTTGTGTTATAGCTGGTTCTTCCACGTGTACAAGGTTTTGAGGATTCTCTGTTGCTCTTGTTCGGTTGTTTTTTTCTGGGTAATTTATCCACTATTTCGTTGTATTTCCAGATAGCTCCTGGACTGAGGTTAGTGTGGCTTCCACTCCCTCCTTCACCTCTTCTGTTGTTATCTCTTGGTGGTTCATTTGTTGTTGGGTTCCCTCTTCCAGCAGGTATTCTGGGGTTCACAGCTTCCACCCACTTGTCTCAGCTGTTGGGATGCCCTCTCTTTGGGTCCAACTCTGGTCTTTTCACAGTTCCAGGTTTTTTTGTCTCAAGTCTGGTTTTCAATGTCCGCAACAATTTTTGGTCTCCTATTTTCAAATATGCTTAGGTACTGTTGGTTGTTTGCCTTGTTCCTCCATAAATCAGCCAGGTTTTTCTCCCGTGTGTAGGGGGAGAGCGGAATCTACTCCCTTCTACCTCGCTACCATCTTCCTCCTCCAGACATTTCTTTATTGATAAATGTAATCTTTTAAAAATTACATATGTGCAATTGTTCTTTTAAATTTGAGATCAACCCATTTTAAAGATGCATAAATTAGAAGATTGATTGGCTTGTCCTAAAGGTAAAGGCCAGTAAGTCCCAGAACTGGAGTATGAGCACCATGTCCTACAAGTCCACGCCCAGTACTATTTCTATCATTACACAAGTGCTTTGAAATTTGAAAATTTGAAGTGCAGGGTTTTGCTGCACATCCTCAATCCACCAAGAAAATATGTTTAATAAGATAGATATACTGGTCTCCATTGTGCTGCCAAGAAATTGTGTGTGCTAGACAGCACCTGTTTGTGAAAATGCCCCTTCTGAAAAGCCACATGACATCTACCATCCCTGCAGCCATCTTCTGAGGGCATGCATTTGCAAGGGCTTTGAATAACATGACCCTCTGGCATGGCTTCTGCTCTATTTTAGTGGTTAAAAGCAAGGGTTTTAAAGTTTGTCAGAGCTGACTCTGAGTCCTAGCTCTGTCAGTATTTAACTTCTCTGAGTCTTTGTTTTCTGAGAAGAGTTCCTGTAATCTGAGTTCCTGACATCAAGTCAAGTGACAAGTAAATAACTTTCTTGGTGCTGTTTGGTTTTTGTTGTTGTTTCAATACCAGGTGAGTATTTGACTCAAAGATGCATGAAGACCAACAACCACTGAGGTGGGCCTGGCATGAGGAGCCAAGCAATGGAAGTACTCTCTCCTTCATAGTGACAGGTTAGTCCCACAACACGCTCTCTGTTTGTGAGTGCAAGATATGTAGAGAGTTGGTATTCAGTGAGAAAGAAGTTGAAAGTCCTTATTAAAGAAAATGAGTCCAGAAAGTAGTAGGAACTAAGTAGGCGGAGTCCATGAAGGACAGAAATGAACAGAGAAAACTTTGTTGGCAGCACTGAACAAAGAAATTGAGAGATGATTAAAATAACAAGCATGACAAGGCACACAAGTATTCTGAGAGAATAAAGCCCAGCTTCCCTCAGAGGCCTCCTTTGTAGCTACTCAGCCCTCTCCCTCTGTCCATTACATGAGCTAAATACATCTCTGCACCTAAAAGCTTTCAACATTTGAAAGACCAATTAGGAGAGAAATTGTCTGTCTTAAAGCCGAGTAAACCAGAATTAGATTAAGCAGAAAGATAAATGTCCAAGTTTATACAAAAAAAAGAGAGCTAATTTTAGTGTTATTTATAATCTTCTTAAAATTGTCAATCAGAAACTGATTTCTCAGGGGAAAATTATTTCTAAATCTAAGGAATTATTTGTAGGATTGTCCTAGTTATTCATACACCGTAAATTTCTGAAACTGGTCCACACAGCCACCAACCAAGGCATTGCTGGTCAGTATCCAAATGGAAAACCCAACCACCAGTGGAAAAAATAGTCTTCAAAGCCTACCCAGCACTGGCTGGATGACTCAGTTGGTTGGAGCAGCATCCTATAAAACAAAAGGGTGGGTGTTCCATTCCCAGTCAGGGAACATACCTAGGTTGCAGGTTACATGGTGATCACAACATACATGGGAAGAAACAGATAGTTTCTTTCTCACATTGTTGTTTTCCCTTCTCTCTCTCTCCCTCTCTTTCTCTCTCTGTCTCTCCCCGCTCCCCATCCCCTTTCTTTAAAATCAATTGAAAAAATATCCTCAGGTAAGGATTTAAAAAAAAGTCTACCTAAAGGTAAGCCAATCTGAAAGGTGACAGTAAGTATCCCACATACTAAAAGGTCTAAACTTAAACCAAGAATTTGTCTCGAAGTGCAATAAAACTACCATATTAATTGTTTATGTTTTTTACATGATAAAAACTCATGAAAGAATAGGGAGTTCTTTTTTTGTGACTCCTCAGAGGTGTTCAGCAGCTGCAACATGAAGCCGAATATCTCTTTCACAGCCAGTGGCTGCCAGATACACATTGAAGTGAGTGATACATACAAACTTTTATGATAAATATCTGGACACAGAAGTTGCCGCTGATTCTCTAGGTGAAGAAACAAAGAGTTATGTGGTTTGAATCAGTGCTGGGAACAACAAACAAGGTTTCCGCATGAAGTAGGGTGTCTTAACCCATGGCTCTGCCCACCTGCTGCTGAGCAAGGGGCATTCGTGTTATAGACCAAGGAGGACTGCAAATCTGTTCAGCACTGCACTGTGCATGCCAATCTCAGTGCTCCCCAGTTGTTGGTCATTGCCAAAAAAAAAAAAAAAAAAAAATGGAGAAAGATATTCCTGGTCTCACTGATACTACTTTGCCTCGTGACCTGAAGCCCAAAAGCACTAGCAGAATCTGTAAACTTTGCAGTCTCACTAAAGAAGATGATGTCCACCAATAAGTTTTGAGAAAACCTCTAAACAAAGAAGGTAACAAATCTAGGGCCAAAGCACCCAAGATTCAGTATCTTGTTACTCCACAGGTCCGGCAACACAAATGTTGGCTTATTGCTCTGATGAAACAATATACAGAAACTAAGACAAATAAGGAAGATACTGCAGATTATGCTAAGTATTTAGCTAAGAGGATGAAGGAGGGCCAAGGAAAACACCAGAAACAGATTGCCAAGAGACATAGGCTGTTCTCTCGGAGAGCTTTTACCTCTGAGTCCAGCCAAAAATGAGATTTTCTAAGAGTAACAAATAAACAAGAAGAAAGGAAGGAAGGAAGGAAGGAAGGAAGGAAGGAAGGAAGGAAGGAAGGAAGGGAGGGAGGAACTGTTTCATACTTCGTAAAAAAAAATCAGAAAATCTAAAAGCCATCGCTATCAGATAATATAATGCTTGATTCTTAGCAGCTGAAGTTTTGAATGTTACATACATATTTCCTCAGGCTATATTTTAAACAATACTTAAACTATGTGAGTTCCTTTGGCTTTCATCCTCACCATGAAGGTAATGAAAATACTGCTGGATATCCAGAAAAAGTTGAACCACAGGTTATTTGAATAACTGGAAGTTAATATATTATGTGCTTATTTTCAAATGAATCTTATACATTATTTTCTAGATGTTTTCTTAGAAGTGATTTACTACTACAGGCATCTTTTGAAGGTTGCATAAAAATTATATCTGCTACAATTCAGAAAAATATCAGTAGGTTGTGAACAAGGACCATATTCACTTTGCTGCATTTAAAATAATGTCACAGTGCCTATAACATGTAAACAGTAGACAGGCTTTGTTCTGTTGGATTTAGATTAACCTTTACAAGCTATGCAGAATTAGATTATGAAAATAAATTGAAAATGGCATCTCCTTAGACTTACTTTGTACTCTGCATTTTCTTAAGCTTTTATGTGACTGTCAAATATTAGTTCAGGGCTCCATTTTTATTTGTAGTATTTTATCTTTTTCTTTTTTTCTGAAAAGTTAAGCACCAGTCTTCAGAGGAAATGTGTGACTATTACATACAGAAAACAACTTTCTCCTGAACGGTTAATGTTTGAATATGAGCACAGATACCAGATGGCAAAAAGGGAAAAAAAGAATTCAAGTTGCTCAATGATAAGGATTTTTCCATCTGCTGGTTCAATACTAACTTGGTTTGCATTCACTTAGAGCCAATACAATTAAAACTCTATTTGAAGTGAAATGTTTCAGAAAAATAAAACTAGAAACCTGAGAAACGCTTCTATGGGTTACATCCATCTCTCAAATAGGAAAACTTTTATATGTGTACAAATGTGAGTGCAGGATGAAACAAAGATATTAAATATATTTTGAAAAAATATAAAATCATATTCATTTAAATAATTCTAATGAGGACTATATGTGGACGTTTACTAGAATTTAGAGTTTTGATGAAATAAAATGTATCTAAACAACACGCTGGGATAATCATTACAAAGGATAAAATGGGGAACCACTGGTGAGGGAACAATTTGGCAGCAGTTGACAAGGACACAAGTTTGAATGGCTAATCCACTGACACCAAAGAATAGGTGGTGAAGAGAAATAACTTAGCAGTCACTAGCAACAGGACCTTAAAGGATAGCAGAGGTTTTGCACACAAAAATAAGTGTAAAGAAGAAATACCCAGCGACAATGAGAATTCATGAGAACAAGCTTCAAGTAAGACTCATGTATATGGTGCCAGGTGGGTACTAGATTTATTGGAGACATAACTTTGTAAACTACATAAATGTCTAATCACTACACTTTACACCTGAAACTATTATAAAATCATATTTAATGTCAACTGTAGTTAAAATATAAAAATAAAAAAATTAGGAACAATAAGAATCATGAACAATAATAGAGTTCTAGGATCCCTCTTAGCCATTCTTTGATAAAAGGAGGTCCTACTCAAATATAATATGCATAATATTAAGAAGTAGTTTTCCAGGGTAATCTTCCCTTTTGTCCTGAAAGCACTGCTAAAATGGGCATCCCGTGGTGTATAAAAGCTTCTCAAGGAAGAGAGCCATGGCTTACTCCTGATGCCTACCTCACACTTAGCATATGATATATAATCTACAAGTATTTGATAATCTTAACAGAATTGATCCAAAAATTCCACCTTCTAAACTAATATTGCCCTGTTATTGTACATTCCCTTCAATCAGAGTAAACTTATTCAAAAAACAAGTTTGTTTCTTTGTCTTTTTTCCTTAACAGCTTACAATAATGCAAAACCTAAATTTACTCTTTAATAAACCATGGCAAGTACAATTGATGAAGAAGACTACTTTCTCCTAGTCTGAAGCATGACTAGATATGCTTCCTTCTTTGCTCCTCTACCAGTAGGACAGCAGTCTCCAAAGAGAAGGGCATACAGCCTGGCTGGCAAGCCAGGTGGCACGGTGATACACTGAAGTCCAGGAAGAAACTATTAGAACATCTATTTCTATTTATTTTTCTTCTCATCCCTTAAAACATATGAATTATGCACATTATTAATAATAGGTGATGTTTTAACCCATTAATAAATGCATATAATTTATAAATAAATAAGTATATTTGATGCGCAAAGAACTAAGGGCACAATTCAAAAAGTTTGGAAACCACTGCTAGAATACTGAATTCTTGGCACCAAATAAGAATGATAGAAACATTTACAGAATTTAATATATATTTGATAATAAATTGATATTTTATATTATTGCTTTGGTAACTTACCAAATATTAAACTAAAATATGTATTATATAATATATTTTTATATAAAGCCCTCAATCAGTAAATGATGTGCGCCAAATACGTGTTGGTTGAATGAATGAATGAATGAACACTCTGCCAAGAAGGGCAAACATGCAACACTGAGCTCTCAATAACTTGGTATTTTCCAGATGTTATCTATTAGTTCTTGAGGAGCTCCATGAATTTGCTAAATGCTTTGGGAAATCCTGCAAAATAACCCTCCTTAACTTTATTTAGCACAGCATTTCCCATTTCTACAATTTATTTGACCACAACACTTCATCCCCATCCATACTATTAATCAACTACCCACAGAAAATAGTGTTCCTCAGAGTATACATTGTGAAATCCTATTTTAATGGGCTCCAACCTGAAAACTGGAGGCTAGACTGAGTATGGTGTCATTCTTATTGGTTCAAACCATTGTTCATACAAGTCTGTACTATTCCTTACATCTTTATGTCTATGTATGTCTTTAGTAATGACCTGGATTGAGAATATAGCAAAAATGCTCATTATTCTTACTGGTATCTATAAGGATTAACTTCACAAACATATTTCTATCTCAGATATTTATATAATTTAAGTGTACAGAGTCCCTCATGAGAGCATTAATAGTTTTGTTTTTTTTTTTTTAAGGGAGAGAAGAGGAAAGGACTTATTTAACTAAAGTATTTACTATGTATTAGGCTTCATGCTAGAAACTTTGTTTTTAATGTTGAAATTTCCAAATAAAGGGGATATTGTTGTGCCCTTTTATAAATTAGGAAGCTGAGAGTCAGAAAGTCACACAATAATAACTGATAGAGCCCAAGGTTGTCACATAAATTAGGATATTTTTTAGAACATTCCATAATTATTCTAGGATGACATTTTAGCCTAACTTGCTCTTTTCCAATACATCTTACAGAGACATAATTTGAATTCACATTCTCCCCAACCAATCTTCTTTCTATTACACCTTGTTGACTGAGACAATGATAGAGTTTAAACAATGAAAGAGGGGATTGTTTTACAATGTATGCATACATCAAATCACTACATTGTATACTTTAAACATCTTATAATTTTATTTGACAATTATATCTCAATGAAGCTAGGGGAATAAAGAATAGAGTTAAAGACTACTAGAGAAATCATCCAACTACTAGAAAGAACAGGACTGCTTTAAAATACTTTTATCTATATATATAAAAAGGACATAGGATGACCAAAACACACACACACAAAATTGTATCTTCCATCAACACAGACCTTCCTTTAAAAATCTAAACATGGTATTAAGCATATCCTTTATCAGGTTTAACATCACTTAGAATCTTTTTAAAACACTCTGCTACCTTTTTGTTTTACCACATACAAGAAAGATGTCAAGAAACTGGAAAAGATCAGAAAATAACAATTAAAATGACTTAAAGGGTTTTAATATAAAAGTCATGGGAAACCAAGTGAATGAGATGGAATTGTGTTGTCTATAGTGGAAAATCCAAGAGATAACTTTAAAATTGCCTCTGAGTGGATTAAAAGTTGCCAAAAGGAGGTCTTCATCTCCAAGAGGATGCAACAAGGGGGATACAAGTTAATTACAAACTGTGAGAGTAAGCATACACAATTATATCCTGGTGGTAGAAACTATGAAATGCCACAATAAGTTACAAGGGGGCATCTCCCAGACTCCTTTACATGAAAAAAATAGTCACCCAAAATGCCTTAGTTGATAATCACCTTTTTTTGAAGGCAGAGAAAAACAGTGGTCACCTTTTGTCATAGAAGCCCTGTTTTCCCTTGCTGCAATTTTCCTGATGTTAAATATTTATGTTTCATATTAATCACTAGTCATTCAACTTTCCTCACTATCTACAGAGTACATACAGTTCAAAATCCTTATGATGTCATGAAAATGTTTATTCATCTCTACCTACTTTTCCAGCAGAACTTGCCACTCCCTCAACACACTCTGGGCTTCTGTCATACCACAAGGAGCCCAGAGACCACAAGGAACACTCCAAAAGCACCAGGTCCTAAACAGCTCCTTGCCTTTACACATGTTATTGCCTCTGAAAAGGACATACTTCCTTACTCCCACCCTGCCAAGTCCTCAATCCATCCTACAAAGAATTCTCATTCTGGAAGATAAAAAGCCGATGCCTTCTTTCTTGCTGCTTTACCGGGTGATAAAATCTCTCTTCTTTGCATTAATTCCCAACAGACAAACTTAGTTTCTCCTTTCTATGCTTTCAAAGCACATTTTTCCCACCTTTAATAGGGCACATCTCACATTATTCTTAAAAGTCTTTAGTTGCTTGGCACTGAGTAGACTGTGAACTCTCTGGTGACAGCAGTGAGGAGAGGAAGGGCTGGGAATGAGACATGGTTTGGCCAAACTCTTTCTGTTTCTTAGCTACCTAGCACATAGTAGGTTCCAAAATTATTTGTTGAATCAATAAAGCCATTAATTACCTGTTATGAGCAAAGAAGTATTCAACATTCAAATTATTGCTGTGGAAATCTTATCTAGGGACTTCTGATGTTCTTTAAATTCTGTCAATTCAGACCTGTTTTCCAAGTTTCTTATAGAAGCATTTTTACCTTCAAAAGATAAAATCAATAATGTATGTTTAAATGCTCTGGAGCAAACGTGTATGTCTGATCTACTCTATAAAAACCACCAAAATATCCAGGACTCCAGGGGTAAAAATAGTGAACAGCATATCTGAATAAAAGGATGGTTAGAAAGTATAAATTTTCCCATCAAATCAGTTCTAGATAAAGCTTCTGGGAGGCATATCCCAGAAGGGGGAGGCAGATCCCTCTTCATTTTTATTTTTATATGAATAAGGACAGCAGGGTTTTCCATGAGGAGAAATACTGCATAAAAATATTTCATTATTAATACAGACATGAAGCAATATCAGACATCTTAAATACAACTGGTCTCCTGTTGCCATTTTTAAGTTCTTTGCTCTTTGATGTAAAGTCAATTCATTTCTCTACATTTGCAACATTTGTTAAAACATTTACATTCTGAAGAAAATGAATAAATATGTCAAGTGCAAGGATGCATATTTTAAATGTAGTGTTTACTTTCATAAGACAATACACTTCCAAAATATTTCCTCTTAATTTAAACATTTTTGCTTTTAATTGGCTTCATTTTAGGTTAAATTATTCTTAATTGGACACTTCAAAAAGCAAGAAGGAATTGCATATTTATGCATTTTAATGCATTTGACTTCTTTTGACTCAATGTAAATTCTTCTAAAAAAACTAAAAAGAGCTAAAAAGTAATAGCTTAAGGTAACCAAACTCTTCTCTGCAGCTAAACTGACTTCAATTTCTGGCAAATCAAGAAACTAGAACTCAGATCCTTAATATTATTCTCTCGAAATCTTTGGCATTTTCCTTTCTATACCCTCTCCCCAGCTTCAACATTTAGAATGACCCAAATTCCTCCTGTAGTTAAAAACAAGCTAAAAGACTTCTGGCCAAAATGGAGGCTTAGGTAGATACACTTTGCCTCTTCACACAACCAAAAGAAGGACAACAAGAAATTTAAAAACAAAAATAAAATTGAGAACTGCCAGAAAATCAAACTGTATGGAAGTCTGACAACCAAGGAGTTAAAGAAGAAGCATTCATCTAGACTGGTAGGAGGAGCAGAAACAGGCAACCGGGTCAGACAGGATGCATAGCAAGGTAGCAGCTGGCAGACTTGGTGGTCCAACATTTGCATGCAGATAAACCAAGAGGAACAACTGGGGAGTGAGACAGACTACACGACCCAGGGTTCCAGTGTGGGAAAAGAAAGCCTCAAAAACCTCTGGCTGTAAGAATCTGTGTGGTTTTCAGCAGGGGGAGAAACTCCCAGCCTCACAGGAAAGTTCACTGAAGAGACCCACAGGGTCCTAGAATGTACACAAACCCACCCACCCTGGAATCAGCACCAGAAGGGCCCAACTTGCTTGTGGGTGGTGGGAGAAGTGACTGAAAGCAGGCTGAGAACCAAGTAAGTGACATTGTTCCTTCTCCGAACCCTCCCTCACATAGACCTCCACAATGCAGCAAAGTGGGTTGTCGTGCCCTGGCGAATACCTAAGGACCTCCCCCCTTACAATGTAACAGGTACAAGGAGACAAAGAAATATGACTCAAATGAAAGAACAGATCAAAGCTCCAAAAATAGAACTAAGCAAAGAAGAGTTAGCCAACCTTTCAGATGCAGAATTCAAAACAATGGTCACAGGATGCTCATAGAAATGATTGAGTATGGTCACAAAACAGAGGAAAAAGTGAAGACTATGCTAAGTGAAATAAATGAAAATGTACAGGGAACCAACAGTGAAGGGAAGGAAACTGGGACTCAAATCAGCAATTTGAACCAGAAAAAATACATATTCAACCAGAACAGAGTGAGGAAACCAGAATTCAAAAAAATGAAGAGAGGCTTACAAACCTCCAGGAAAACTTTAAACGCTCCAACATCCAAATCATCAGAGTGCCAGAAGAAGAAGAGGAAGAACAAGAATTGAAAACTTATTTGAACAAATAATGAAGGAAAACTCCCCCAATCTGCCCAAGGAAATAGACTTACAGGAAGTCCAGCAAACTCAGTCCCAAAGAAGTTGGACCCAAGGAAGCACACATGAAGACATATCGTAATTAAGTTACCCAAGATTAAAGATAAGGAGAGAATCTGAAAAGCAGCAAGAGAAAAGGAGTCAGTTACCTACAAAGGAGTTCCCAGACTATCAGCTGATTTCTCAAAAGAGACCTTACAGGGAAGAAGGGGCTGGAAAGAAGTATTGAAAGTCTTGAAAGGCAAGGACCTACATCCAAGATTACTGTATCCAGCAAAGCTATCATTTAGAATGGAAGGACATATAAAGTACTTCCAAGATAAGGTCAAGTTGAAGGAGTTCATCATCACCAAGACCACATTATATGGAATGTTAAAGGGACTTATCTAAGAAAAGGAAGATGATGAAAACTGCGAATAATAAAATGACAACAAACTCACAACTATCAACAATTGAACTTAAAAAAATAACAAAACCAAAAACAAACTAAGCAAACAATTAGAACAGGAACAGAATCATAGAAATGGATATCACATGGAGGGTTATCAGTGGGGAGGGAGCGGGGGAGAATGAGGGAAAAGATACAGGGAATAAGAAGCATAACTGGTAGGTAAAAAATAGACAGGGGGAGGTTAAGAATAGTATAAGAGATGGAGAAGTCAAAGAATTTACATGTTGGACCCATGGACATGAACTAAGAGGAGCGGGGAATGCTGGTGGGTCGGGGGCGGGGTGCAGATCAGAGGGGAATAAAGTGGAGAAAAAAATGGGACAACTGTAATAATATAATCAATAAAATAAACTTTAAAAATTAAACAAAAAATAAAAACAACTTTCTTAGGTTCAAAAAATAAAATAAAAAATGAAACTGTGTTAACAGAATCATATTCTGGCTATTTCCCTAGTTTTCTCTGCCCTTTTACAGACAACCTTCTCCATCATTGTACTTCCTTTTCTCAGTCCTTTCCTCTGGGAAACTTCACATAGCTAAAGGACCACCTGCTTATCTCTCCCCTATCCCACCTCCCATAACCACCAGCTCCTGTGCTTCCTTCTGTCTCAACTGCTTTCAGTTCCACCAACCCACCATATATTTTCTTGCCACCCAAAATTTTAACATTCTATTTCTTCTTCTGGCAGTACTTTCCTTCACTCCTTTTTCTTCCTCTTTTACTCATAATTTTAGAGTAAATGTTTTAGAATAAAATGTTGGTTAAACACCTTTATGTAGTTGTTCTGTTACACTTAGCTATATTTTGCTTTGTGTCTTAATATTTGAAGAAAGTGTCTGATTTTAGATTGATTTACATTCTGTGTATAAATTAATTCAAGGAGGTGTTTAGTTTTAAAAAAGAATAATTTTGAAACTCATTTAGAAGTAAACAAGAGCAAAATTTAAAATAAATTAAATAGACAGTGGGACAAGTATAAGCCTTCAAGAAATCAACAATAACCAGAATTGTGTGATGCTACCACAAGAAGAAAAATACAAGCTAATACAAGACAATGACTACTTCAGCATGATCTACCTCACAAATAACATAAAACTATGAGAAAAAAATCTCCTAAAAGTAAGGGGACATAGAATAGTTACTTAATAAACATTGAGGAGATAAATGTGAAATATTTTTTTAAATTTTATTCTAATCGTTGTTCTTGTACAGTTTTCTGTCTTTTACTCCCATCCCAGCCCACTGCCCCAGCCCTCCCCACCTCCCTCCCATTTCCACCCCCACCCCCTAGTTTTTGTCCATGTGTCCTTTATACTTGTTGCTCTAAACTCTTCCCCTTTTCCCCTGAAATTCCCTCCCCTCTCCCTTCTGGTGACTATCAGCCTGTTACATATTGAACCAAGTTCCAGATCAGTTTAATAAGTGAAATATCAAAACTGAAGAGATAAAATGATCAGGAATCAAATAAAGATATCTAAAGATATCAAAGATATCAAAGACATCTAAAGAATCAAATAAAGATATCTAAAGATATCAAATCTTTAGAGAAATGATTTTTAGTTTTTAGGCAAGAGAAGCCATTATAATGGAAAGATTGGCAACATAACAAACTAAAATTAAAGGAATGACATTTCATTGACAAAATATATTTACACCTAATATGGTTACCAATACTTCATAGGGAATGTATTCAAATATATGTCAAAATCAAATGTTAAGACTTCAAGAGATATATGAGCAAAAAATATCCAAAAGTGCACCAATATACAAATATTAAACTTCTGAAAATATGCCAATCCTGACTTATAAAAGAAGGGGTGGGGAGAAAATACAGACAACTGTAATTGAACAATAATAAAATAATTTAAAAAAGAAAATACTAAATTAAATAAACAATGAAAACAAAAATTTTAACTAAAAATGTTAATAAAAACATATAAACCCTGCAAGATTGTTGCTAAATTTATTTTCTAGTTGATATTACTAGGTAACAAATTTTCCCCAATTTTAGGGCCTGTGAATTTGGAAAGGGCTCACAAGAGACAGCCTGTCTCTGCACCACCATAACTGGGGTCTTGGGAGAGAAAACTCAACACGCCTGGGGATGACTGGAAAAGCTGGGGAATGAAATCATCAGAACTCTGGTTCACATATGTCTGGCACCTGGACTGAGAGACTGAAGGTCTAAGACTACCATCTAGAGTATCTATTACATGTGGCCTCTCCCTGTGGTTTGGCATATGTACCATGAGATGGAAGCCTTCAGACTCAGATTTCTGACATGTCAGCTAGTGGTGCCAACTACAAGTGTTCCAGAAAACAATGTGAAGCTGCCTTTCCTTACCTATCTCAGCAATAATGCAGGGTGACTTTTGCATTCTATTCTATTGTCTACAAGCCAGTCACGAACCCACCTAGATTTAAGGAGTAGGGGTTGAGAGACAGTCTCCTGAGAGGAATGTCAAGGTCACGTTGGAAAAATCATGTGGGATGAAGGTATACTTATTTTCATCTTTAGAAAGTGCAATCTGCTACACTTAACACAGGGGACATGGCTAGCAGCATTGTAAATTGTGACAGTCATTCTGAAAAGCAACACAGCCTTTCATTTTAACTCGGTCATCTGACTCCAGGAACTTCGTAGTGAGGAAAGAATTTAAGAAAAGCAAAAAGTTCCTATCATCAAATAGTGATAGTATATGTTAGAGAAAAAAAATATAGAAACTATTCAAATAACTAAAACAACTGAATGGTTCGACATTTCTGGTATACTCTCAAACAAGAAAAACAGTCACAGACTATTAAAAAATGGAAATTATATGATGTGACATGAACAAAATAAAAAATTAAGTGCAAAATAGAAGAGCATCATCAGAAGAAACAAACTTTAAATATAGTTGACAGTGCTCTAGTAGTTTGTCTTTTGATGATGAGTTAGGATGGTGACTTCTCCAAATCTCTCAGGTCAGGCTGCCCACGTGTTTCCACACATCCATGAAAGGCTGAGTCCTGGAGAACTACTTTTTTCTTTAAGTAATGGTACTGCACAAGGAGAAACCCCAAAGGTAGCAGGAAATATACGAAGAGACATCCATTTCAAGTACCTACTTTACAATCAGTAAGATCTACAGGTCAATTGTCAACAAGGACACTTGAAATTAATGAATTATCACAAGTGAAACCGAGGCCTAAGTGAAAATGAACCTGGAACATTTGTGGCCAGCAGTCTATCTGTATGAAAGGCCTCATACTGCTCATGGGCCTCCATAATAGTATTTCCTCTACTTATTGCCATGTCTCCAAAGTATGGGGAGCAGCTCACAGCTTGCCCAGAAAAAAACTCTCTCTGGACATGGTCTGGCCAGATTCAAAATTCAACTCAAGTCACCACTAGCTGATAACTTCAGAGCAGACTCCAGGCCAGATTTATTCCAACCTGTTTAAATATCTCAATTTCGAGTGCTGCTTAATTAGCACTATATTAGATGCTGTTTCCTTATGTATTGTTTGCATCCTATAGCATGTACTTGGTGATTTTATTCTGGTGTGTTCTCTGGGTGTGTATATATGTCCTGTCCCCACCCCAAATGGTAAGCTCCATGTAGGTATATATTATTCTTTACATTTCTTTTATATCCCCTCTCCATACTACATGTTTCTGTGTTGAGGACGTAGCAGGAATGTACTCACTGTTCTATCATTAAAATACTTGGCTTTATGTCATCGCGATCAAGTGATACATTGGCATGTATCACTCTCTTAAGGTTATTTTGGTTACTAATGCCAAGTACCAGTGATTCCCCAATAATACTGAGGTAAAACACTATTAGGAATAGGCAAGTGAAGGCAAAAAATAAAAGAATAGACAAGTCACAGCAGAAATATACTAAAATGATACATCAAATATACAAAAGTCTTACCTTGGCCAGATGGCTCAGTTGGTTGGAGAGTCATCCCATGCACCAAAAGTTTGCTAATTCAATTTCCAGTTAGGGGACATACATAGGCCATAAGTGGGTTAGATCCCCCATCAGGACATGTACAGGAGGCAGCCAATCAATGTTTCTCTCACATCTCCTCTTTCCTTTCTCTCTCTCCTCTCCCCAAAAAATCAATAAAAAACATATCCTCTTGTATATGTACATATTCAAAAGCCTTCAAAAATGCTAGGGATAAACTTACATATTTGCTAATGAAGAAACCAGACCCATGAAAATATCAGCCAATACAGTGTGCAGACTGGTATCTAAACATTAAGGTGTAGTCACAGTGTTTGCCTTATACTCCCACCTCCTGACCTCATTATGGAGGACCCTAGTGGAGAGGTATAATCCTTAAAAGGTAGCATTCTATAAGGGATGCAGTTTGGGTGCCAGCATCCATTCAGAGCTTTAGAATTTAAGCCTCATTTTCAGCTAAGAGTTGTGGATTTGCCTTAGCTGTTTGACTCAGAATTTCATCGTGAAATATTAGTGGATGAGATACTCCTGAATTCTTCCTTTTTATTTCATTATAGTAAGAACTCTTAACACAAGATCTACCCTGTTAATGAAAATTTTGTGAACAATACATTACTGTTGCCTACAGGTACAATGTTGTACAGCAGAGCCCTAGAGTCTATTCATCTTGCTCAACCGAAATTTTATGTATGTTGATTAGCAGCATCTCATTTCCCCCGTCTCCCAGCCCCTGGAAACCAATATTTCATTCTTTGATTCTATGGATTTTATTATTTAAAATACCTAATATATTGTAAGTGAAATTATGTTGTCTTTCTGTGACTAATGTATTTCACTTAGCCTTATGCCCTCAAGGTTCATCTATATTGTCACATTGCAGAATATCCTCCCTTTTAAAGGCTGAATAATATTCCATTGTGTACACACACCAATTTCCTCTATGCAGTCACCTGACAGGCATCTCAGGTGTTTCAATAGGTTAGCTATTGTGAACAGTGAGTGTTGCAATGAACATGGGGGTGCTAATACTTCCTTGAAATTCTGGTTTCAGTTTTGGATAAATCTCCAGAAACAGGATTGTTGGGTCATATGGAAGTTCCATTTTTAATTTTCTGAGGAACTTCTCCATACAGTTTTTCAAGTGGCCGTACCAATTTACATTCCCACCAACAGTGCATAAGGGTTCTAATTTCTCCACATGCTTATCAACATCTGTCTTTTGGTTTTTCAAGAATAATTATCTTGACAGGTGGGAGGTAATATCCCATTTCGGTTTTGATTTGCATTTTCCTAATGTTTAGTGACACTGAGGATTTTTTGTATACCTATTGACAATTTATACATATATTCTAGAGAAATGTATATTCAAATCCTTAGACTGTCCTTTAATTGAGTTATAAATTTTTGTTTTGCATTTTGTTGTTATTGAATTATAGGGATTCCTTATATATTTTGGTTATTAGCCCATTATCAAATATACAGCTTGTAAACATTTTTTCCATTCCATAAGTTGCCTCTTTATTCTGTTGTTTCCTCTGTTGTACAGAGATTTTTATTTTGATGTAGTCCCACTTGTTTATTTTTGCTTTTGTTGTCTGTGCTTTTGGTGTCATTTCCATGAAATCACCATCGGGAGCTTTTCCTGTTTTCTCCAGAGAGTTTTATAGTTTCAGGTCTTATGTACATGTACTTTTCTTTTAGTGGCAACCCTTTCCCAGTCTACCATAAGACTGAAGTCCCCAATGTCCACACAGGGAATGTCATAGAGTAACATTAAAGAACAGAGTAAAAAAAAAAGGCAAATTCTAAACATTTACACTTTCAGATGTCTGATAGAAAATTCATGGATGAATGCTATAGACCCACTTTTTGGAGGCAATTCTTTTCTGTTTACCCAGACTAGATTAAAGTCCCACAAAAATCCCAGGAGTTCAGGAGGGCAGGAAAATGATAAGTGGGTAGAAATTGTAGGTAGGGATAGGGGAGGCTTAGAAGGAAGAGCAATAAAAAAAAACATACTGCTGTGGGATTTGTGCAGGAGATCCTGCTCTGTATCCACAACCTAAGGTGAGCTTCAAGGCATAAGAGAATTATGGTATCCCCAAAAGAGTTTTGGGATCCAGGAATAGAGGGTATTTAAGTCTTGTTTCCTATCTGGTTGCCCTGGAGTTGGCAGGCACTACAGAAAATGTCCGTAACACTCTGGCCCTGGAATCGTGCTGCATGAAGTATTCTGGCAGAGGGGCAACTTCACAGGACCCTGGAGGCAGCCAAACATTTCCCCAAGTGAACCAAGGTGGGGTAGATACAGCTCTGCATGCAAGTGACCTGGTAGATAAGAAGATATCACAGAAGTAACATGAACTTAGATACAATATTAGTTTCCTAAAACTGCCATAAACGTTCCACAACTCTAGTGGCTTAAAACAACAGAAATTTATTCTTTCAAAGTTCTGGATGCTAAAAGTCCAAAATTAAGATATCACAGGGTTATACTCTCTTACAGACTCTAGGGGAGGTCTGTCCTATGCCTATCTTTCTGCTTCTGCTGTCATCAGTAATCCTTGACATTCTTTGCCTTATTGCTGCATAACCCCAGTCTTTGCCTCCATTAGCAAATGGATTTCTCCCCTCCTGTTTTCACATTGTCTGCTTATAAGAAGGCAGCAGTCATATTGGATTAAGGGCCCACTTTACTCCAGTACAACCTTATCTTAACTAATTACATCTGCCATGACTTTAATGCTAAATAACATACAGAGGTACTGGGGGTCAGAACTTCAACATATCTTTTGGGAACATACAATTGAACCCTTAACAAACATTCCAGAAGACTTGGCCATAAGGAGGTTTAGGCATGTCTGTGAATTATAATTATAATTATAATGGGTCTTGTGAATACCCATTTAGAAGAAAAATATCCCTGAACCAGATCTATCTCCCAACTCCCATGCTCCAAAGGCCCTAGAACTTGGAACAATTCTTGGAAAAAAGAATGAAAAGGTTAGAAAGGAGAATCTTAAATTAAATAAGTTTGAGCTTTAAACTGAAATGTCTTGGTTTACCTTAAATTAAGATTTTTATTGTTGCAATCAAGTGAGATGAGGCCTTCAAAAATAAAACTCAGTTGAGGAATTTAAAAAATGTTATACTTCTGGCACACCTGAATTTATGAAAACAAGTATCATAACATTTATAAACCTATCTATTTATAACAATCCTTAGTTGGGAGGGGTGTTAGTCTATTTTAATTGAGAACTTTATACAGATCACAAAGGGATTAATTAAGGGTAGCTAATGTAATGAAAACTACATACAATTTACTTAAACTACAAATAACAGCATAGTTCTTATATTATTTTCTAATGTCACTTCATTAAAGGATTCAATGCCCAGTGAGAGTAAAAAACAACAATTTCCCCTCTGCTCTTTTGCCTTCATTGTTCAGTTTCTGCCTCATCAGCTTTCTCAGTATCCCCTATGGTTCACTTTAAAAAACATATGATCCAGTATCTGCTTTGAAATGGTACAGTTTTTTATTTTTTTTCTTAAAGATAAGTACCATCCTTATCAGATTTTGGACACAAATACTTGTCTTCCAATATCCCTTGAAAAATGCCTGTCACAAGCTGCTGAGAACCCAGCAATGGCATCTCTCTGTGCTCAGCACACACTGACCTACCCTTCCTGCTGAGCTGCCCCCAGTACAGGGGTTAGAACATGGCTCTGTATACAGTGGCCTTCATTTGAATGCTAGTTCTGTCTCTTACCAGCTGTGTGACCTGGGGGCATATTACTTAACCTTTCTCTGTCTCAGTTTCTTCACCTATAAAATTGTGCCTACCTTATAAAGTTGTTTGATGTGTTAATAAAGTACTTAAAGTCAGACTCAATTTAAATAGTAAGCACTCAGTGTTTATTAATATTAAACATATAAGAGTTCTTTCAAGTCCATAAGAAAGACATCTAAAATATGTCAAAAGTAGATGTCAAAAATATGTCAAAAAGTAGGCAAATCATAAAAGGAATCAAATGATTAAAATTGATAAAAATATACCATTTCAGTGGCAACAAGGAAATGCAAATTAAAATAAGATACCAATTATTTTGCCTACTTATGACAATATAAAAATTTGATAACATTCAGTGTTAATAAAAACATAAAGAAACCAGCACTCTCATTTATTATTGGTGAAAGAGTACATTTTTATAGTATTTCAGAAATAAAACTAGTAATATTAATATTTCTAATATGCATACTCCCTGACTATTTTCATTTCTGGAAGTGTAACCAACAAGACAAAAAGAAATTTAAAAAAAGAGAAAAAGTCATCAATATCCGATACTCTTAAAGTCTAAGCCCAAAAAATGTATCTAAGAGGTTTATAATAAAAATCTTTGTAAATAACTACAATGTCCATATATGGGAAAATGGTTTCCTAAATTCATATTTTAATACTAAAAAGCAATAAAAAGCTAGTATAAAGACCAACACAGATCATTATGTGTTAACTTAGGAATAGGCCCACCACATATTATTATGCAAGAGGAGTAGATCCTTGTTAGGGCCCATGGTTTTTACTATATATGTATAAATAATTATATATAATACATGTAAAACATATATATGTTTATATATAACAAAGAAAATAGTAGCTTACTGTGCTTATATTAGAGAATGAGATCAGAAGAGAAAGTAAGACACTATCAATTTCACTTTCGACAATATTTTGTTTGGGTTGGTACGGTAAGCGATATGATTGTATTTCATGCAATTGAAAATATAAAGAATGAAGGAAAAAGAGAAAACTGGCCCTGACTGGTGTGGCTCCGTGGATTGAGCACAGGCCTGTGAACTAAAGGGTTACTGGTTTGATTCCCAGTCAAGGTACATGCCTGGGTTGCAGGCCAGGTACCCAGTAGGGGGCACTTGAGAGGCAACAACACATTGATGTTTCTCTCCCTCTCTTTCTCCCCCACTTCCCTTCTCTCTAAAAATAAAATAAATAAAATATTTTTAAAAAAGAAAAGTGAATGTGTAATAAAAGTCAAAAATCAGCTACTGCATACTTTCCTTAAGGCCCCCCAAAAGTACTCATAAGTTACATCTAAAAATGTTTCCAAAAATATGTTTAATGATGGAAAACAAGTCATATATATAAATTGTAGAGTTATTTTAGAAGTTAAGTTTTGAGTTAAATCAACTGATGTGAATTAAATCTCTTTATGCTCAGTGCATCTATCGGCAAAGGGCTACAATATGACTACGGTACAATGGGAATGGCAAACATATGCAGCCTAAAATTGGAAATAGAGTCAGGATTTCTCTCCCTAAAGAGAAAATAAACATTTACTTTTTGAACATTTATAACAGGCCTTGCAAGAAATGCTAAAATGCTACTTATAGTAAAAGAAGGAACACATGCTAGTTGACAGAGGCACAGTGCACAGGAGTATTTCTCCGCAGGAGGAGCTAGGGGTGCAGGGCTGGTGAGGGTAGGGGGCAGGATGCCTCAGGATAAAGGAGCTGGGACCTGATCAGTATCTGAGAAGCAGAAAACAGGGGCCATCCAAAAGTGTATTCAACGTGTCTTTAACTCACTAATTCTAATAAGAAGTATAGTTTTCCACATTGGTAAATCTCAAAAACTGGGGTGGGTCTGAGGTCAGGGGCATGGTACAGTCATTGCTGGCCAGGTGACAGTTTTGATGTGGTTGTCATTGTCTTGATTACAAATGTTCACACTGGCACATTTCTATTGAGTTTTGAGTACTTGAGGTGCTACAAGTGCTGAGTTTAATTGCAATTTAAAATGTCTTTAGAATTACACTATGATCTGACGTTGAAGCTAAAGTCATTATATCTGCAAAAATACACAGAACTGGAGGAATGGGGAATAAATTTGATTTAATAAAGCAAATATTCACCATATCAGGAATGACTACAACCCCATATTTTCTTATCAAACAATAATCATGTGTTGTATGAAACCAAAAAAAGGAAAATACCAGAAGAAGCTGTATCAGGTTAAGATGTGTGCAGAAGGGATTAGCTGTCATGTGTATATCTTTCAAGCAATGGCATCATAGATTTAATGAAATACAGGTAAAATATATTTTAGTAATGAAAATTAAAACCTATTAACTTCCAGATAGATATGAAAAAACAAGGGATGTAAGAATACATGGAGGGAGGAAAAGAGGGAAGGGCATCTTCTAGACTGGCCTTCCAGACTAGAATTAAGGAGTAGTATTTCATAACTAAGGGAAAGAGAGGTGGGCATGGGGACATTGGACTCTCTCAGGTTTATTTTTTTTTTTAAGGAAGAAAAGTTTTGAGAGGCATTGATTTAGAATGCCCTGCATTTCATTTTTGACTCTTATTTTTATGTTTACATGTCCCTGGGCAGGGCACTGATTCTATCTCAGCCTCAGCATCCTCCTCTACAAAACAGGTATAATGATACCTGCATCAAATACTTGTGAGAATTCAAATAGCACAGTTTCCTCACTAAAAATGGAACTGCCTTTCAACCCAGTGATCCCACTCTTGGGACTATACCCTAAGAATGCTGAAACACCAGTTCAAAACAACTCCTATGTTCAGAGCAGCATTATTTACAAATAGCTAAGTGCTAGAAACAGCCTAAGTGCCCATCAGTAAGTGAGTAGATCAAAAAACTCTTGTACATTTACACAATGGAAGACTTCACGGCAGAAAGAAAGAAAGAACTCCTACCATTTGTGACAGCATGGATGGAACTGAAGAGCATTATGCTAAGTGACATAAGCCAGTCAGTGAAAGGCAAATACCATTATAATCTCACCTATAAGAGGAACCTAAAGGAGAAAACAAACTAGTGAACAAAAGAGAACAACAGACATGGAAACAATGAACAGACTGAAAGTGACCAGAGGGTAGAGGGGGGCGGGAATAATGGTGGAAAGAAGGGGAGGGGACTAGACAGAGAACGTGTATGACTGACAGGGACAACAGTGTGGGAATTGACTGTGGGAGCAGGCATTGGGATAGGTGGAGGAGGGCAAAGGGGGAGAAACTGGGGCAACTGAATAACAATTAAAAAAAACAGAATAACAATTAAAATGATTTTAAAAATAGCATAAACATATAGTATCAGGCACTTGACTTGTAAATGCTCATTAAATCCTTGTCCTTATGTTTTCGCAAAGGAGATGGTCAGTTTTAAATGAAAATCTTGTTAGGGAGGTTTATGTCATCAGTCTATAAGAAGAATGAGGTGTTAACACTCCAATCTTGAAATATCAGGATTTAACATTTAAAAATTGAGTAGTGAGTTAATTTGAATACCTTAATTAGATATTGAATATCTTTAATTAGATGTGATGCCTATATTCTGATGGACTTGAATCTCAAATATTTTTCTGAATATAATTCTTCTCTTGGAAGCTGCCACTAGCTAAGAACTAGTCACCCTCACCTGCTATGTCCTCCAGAGAAAGGAACTCAGAGACAGTCTGGGGAAAAGAACTCCTCTCTCAGAAGTGGTAAATCAGAGTGCATTTTTTCACTGATATCTTAATTTGCATCTCCAACTGTAATTTAGGAAAGAGATTAGGAAGCAAAATTAAACAAGGAAATGTTTACTTTTATAAATTCAAGAAGGAGAGATTAATCTCCAGGAAAATTAGGGGATCCTTGTTCTACCTGAGTCCTCTCAGTCTATGTGTAATTTCAACAATCGCCAGAGCTGTTAACCACGTAGATGTCAAAACACAAAAGCAGATAAAATGTCCCAACAATACAGTACATTGGTTACCTTAAAAGAATGCAAAGTCATGAAGTTTCTAACAGTGTTCTAAGTGTCTGGATGAATGACTGAACTCCTCTTTCCAATTCTTATTGCAGAAGGATACATAATATATAAAATTATTTGCTGAGTTTAGTACAAGGTAAGTTTTCTATGAGAAGTTGCTATTTATCATGATGTTACTTTTCCCAGTTAACAAGTTTATCATGCCAGTAAGATCTAATCCCTCCTTGTTGGACAATGGTATTTCCTTCAGTCTAATACAATAGCACCACATGTGATCATACTATTCACTTAACAAGAGCTACATGACTACTATTTCCTAGTTGTTCCTTAACCCATTCCAGGCATTTCCTGGAAATATTCATCATGTTTCAGAGGAAGCAGGTTTACTTGAAGACCTTAAAATCTACTTAATAAGAATAAAAGGGTGAAGTGAGTACAAACTTCCATTTATAAAATATATAAGCCATAGGATGTAAAGCACAGCATGTCTACTATAGTTAATAATACAGTATTGCATATTTGCAAGCTTAAATATGAGAAATCTTAAACGTTCTCATCACAAGGAAAAAATTCTGTGTGTGGTGACAGATCTTAACTGGACTGATTGTGGTGATCGTTTCATAGTACATACAAATATCCAATCAGTATGTTATACAACTGAAGCTAATATATTGTTGTTTGTTAACTATAAGTAATAAATAAGTAATATTCCAGTTCAATCCATGCTGTTGTGAAGGGTAGGAGCTCCTTCTTTCTTTCTGCTGCATAGTATTCCATTGTGTAAATGTACCATAGTTTTTTTATCCACTCATTTACTGATTGGCACTCAGGTCAGTTCCAACACTTGGCTAGTGTAAATTGTGCTGCTGTGAACATTGGGGTGCATAGGTTCTTTTGGATTGGTGTTTCAGGGTTCTTAGGGTATAATCCCAGCAGTGACAGCATGGATGGAACTGGAGAGCATTATGCTAAGTGAAATAAACCAGGGGGTGAAAGACAAATACCATATGATCGCACCTTTAACTGGAAACTAATGAACAAAACAAATGAGCGAACAAAACAAATGAGCAAACAAAGATATTACCAGAGACATTGAAATAAAGAACGAACTAACAGTAACCAGAAGGGAGGGGAGAGGGAGATAACTGGGGAAAGAAGGGGAATGGTCGTCAGGGAGCACACATAAAGGACCCATGGACAAAGCCAAAGGGGGATAGGGTTGAGGGTGGAAGATAGGGTGGGTAGGGTGAAGGAGAGTGGTTGTGGGGGGAAATGGAGACAACTGTACTTGAACAATGATAAAAGTATTTTTAAAAGTAATACTCAAAAAATAAGTAAATGTGGAAAAGAAAAGAAAACAAACAATTGAGATGGCAAATTCTGAGGAAGAAAAAAAAAAATAAGCAATCACTTATCGAGAAATCCTGTGCGCCACTCCCACATGGTCTTTCAGATCCTTGCTATTCTCACATCAAGAGGTGGAGTCTTGGTCCTGGCTGGTGTGGCTCAATAGATTGAGTACAGGCCTGCGAACCAAAAGCATCGCCAGTTTCATTCCCAGTCAGGGCACAGGCCTGGGTTGCAGGCCAGGTCCCCAGTATGGGGTGTGCTAAAGGCAACCACACATTGATGTTTCACTCCCTCTCTTTCTCCCTCCCTTCCCCATCTCTCTAAAATAAATAAATAAAATCTTTAAAAAAAGGTGGAGTCTTATTTCCCTTCTTGAAAGTGACTGTACTTTTGCCACTAATTCAACAACTAGAACATAGAAGAGAAACATTGCATTGTATGATTCTTAAGGCTAGATCATAGAAAGTAATGTGGCTTTTATCTGGCCATCTCTTGGGATGGTTGCTTTCGTAGCCAGCCATTATGATATAATGAAGCCAAAAAGATACATGGGGAAACCGTATGGGTGTTCTCACCACAGCTCCAGTGAAGGTGCCATTAGTAGCCAATATCAATCCCCAAACAAATGAGTAAATGAACCTTGACTGGATTACAGTCCAAGCTTTCAAACTAACCCAGCTAGTGTCATGTGGAGCAGAAATACACTGTCCCCACTGCCCTCCGTATTCCAGCCTTTCTTTCCCACACTAGCCACTTCTTCCCTAAATCTAGTTCTTCATTACTTCACACCTACATTTCAAAAAGCTCCTACCTTCTTTGGGGAGTTTCTTCTACTCCCCTAAATCTGCCCAACATATAACTAATAACAGGACAAGCCTCCTAAAATATTAATTTTATACTGTCATTTCTCTATTGAAAAATGCTCAAGAGCTCTCTACAAACTAAAGAATAAAGTGCAACTACAGAGCAAAGTCTCCAAAATCTGCCTCAGCTTATCTCTTACATCTTCTCTCAAAAAGAAATTCCTGAGGCAGCCAGTAAGGACTGCTCTCTGTCCCTTAATGGAGCCTCACAAATCTGCATCCTTGCTGATATCACATGCTGTAGAGCATTCATTCAGTAATATGCAAGATTTAGCCCAAATAAACTCATGAGAGCCAATTTTTGAATATTTTGGAATTTATGCTAGTTGTTAAGTCACCGATAGCATTAAATTGGCTGTGCAGAAGTATTTAACCATGGAAAATGGGAAAGATTACAAATCGGGGCTTCATGGAAGAGGGAAGACAGAGGTGGCTTACCAGCACATCATTGTCCTCACCTCTCCACATCACATACTCAAATCTGTCCATATTTTGGATCCCAGATCAAAGGGAATTCTCTCCTTGAGTCTTTCTCTGGACACTTAATGTGTACCTCTATTAGCCTCTGACAGACTCTGTGAACTTCTCATTTGTCCTTAAAGTCCCACTGCTTATTTCCTCAAAAATATGGAACTAAGGAAAGGGGTTGTCCTGGGTTTGGTTTGGTTTGGGCATGACTTACAGTATACCTAGTGGCATTCCACGTGCTCTTAACTATGCAAGGATTCAGAATGAAGCTGATATTCTGAAACTGCTCGAGGATGCTCTAGAAACTCTCGCAGTAGATCCCTAGAGACTTATCTTTGCCAAGCAAGAAAGACAGACAGTTGTTCAGGGAAGGTAGTAGAACTATAAATCTATATCATATCTTGACTCTTTCAAAAATATATTTAAGATTATTAGCATATAAACACATATACACATGCAAAAATAAATAAAATATTAAGTGGAGAACCAAGAAAAAGGGGGAATATTTGTACTAACTAATATAAATGCTATATTTAAAAATTACATTTTGCCCTGAGTTTCCTGGCAACCAAGGCAAAAAAAAAAAAAAAATGAGAATGTAATGAGATACATTATTGTAAATGTGAATTTCTCATTATGGAAAAGGGAAAGCATTCATGGAAATGGTATTTTCTGTTAAATTCTAAAAGGTATATTTTTTGAAGCTTTACATATGAGATAAGTTATTTAATGGACAATATCATGTTTTTACAACACAAGTCCAAAATAGGTTGTTTTCTTGTAGTGAGCCTCAATCACAACTGCGGTCATAACCTTAAAGCATAACTCCCTCACAGTATCTCTGTAAGAGGGTAAGATAACTAGTACAACTATATAAACATTTAGTGGTTTAATATAAGGAAAATAAAAGCAATGCATTTATAGTAATAGAAGTGTAGTAAGTAATAGTAGTAGATGATAGTATAATTCTCATATAACATCTCTACATATCAATATTTTCAAGAAGGCATTTGGTAAGAAATGAAGAATTGCCACACCAATAGTGGAAAAATTGCCAAACCAATAGTAAAGACATTGTATAACAGATTGCGGTCCTGTATGTCAAATTCCTCCCTGTTGCAGCAGCAGTGAGCTTTATTAGTGGTGATTCCAATCCAGAGAGCCAGAGGTCAAACACTTAGAGAAAAAGTTAAAGCAGAAATTTGTCCAAAAAGAGGATAGGAGAAGAAAAATGCCCAAACCAATCCAAAAATGGACTCACAATACAGGAAGGATGAGACTAAGAGAAAGAAATTTATTGAAATTATAACAAGGACAAAGCAGGATGAACATCACAGAGTGGGAGCTAAGACACTGGCATTTATTTGAGTGGGTGGGGATTTATATTTAAAGAGATTTGATGGGATGAATAAAATCTGCATTTTTAAAAAAAATAAAAAGGTAGTAGGGTTACAATCTTTCCTGTTTAAAAATGTTGACTCACTTAACCAGTATTCTCTCTAGAAGGAAAGGCCATCCCAGTCTTCCATTATAGCATATTGAAAGAGCATATTTGTAAGATGTTTTTGCAAGAGTTTCTCTCATTTTTGGATTGTTAGAGGCAAGCATTTAAACAAGTTCTTCATAGAATTTTAAAAGTACACACCAAGACCATGAGATAGATGGACATATTTTTTGGTCTGAAAATACTTCCTCCTATGTATAATCAGTCACCTACTGTGGTCATGGGAATATTTCCATTATGGTCAAACAGAACAGCTGACTCCAAACAGAATGGACAACAGTGGAACCTGCCAGAGTGAGTTACTGAACAAGTGACTTGATTTGTCCCTTAATATTAAACAAGCAAATTGATAAATGTCTCTCATATTTTCTATCATGATGCAGATACCCAAATCAGTTCCCTTTTTAGGCCACTCTTACTGGGACAATAAAACCATGACATCTATGTTTATGAAAACAGTTTTCCTTCTAGGAACTATGACAGAAAAATAATAACATTTTGTGTTCCTTTCAACCATAAAATTCCATGAATTAGTTACATCAAAGTTCATAAGATATGGCCCTGGATGATGTAGCTCAGTAGTTTGAGCATGGGCCTGCAAACCAAAGGGTCACAGGTTCCATTCCCAGTCAGGGCACATGCCTGGGTTGCAGGCCATATCCTCAGTGGGGGGCGCACAAGAGGCAACCACACATTGATGTTTCTCTCTCATTCTTTCTCCTTCCCCTTTCTCTAAAAATAAATAAATAAAAGTCTTTAAAAAATCATAAAATATGGTTGGGGATTAATCAAAAGAAATATATTTCACTCTAATGTTAACAATTATAGGCATCTAAAGATAGAATGCATGTAATGAGGTAACACGTAGTGAGGGTTTGTCACTAGAAATAAGGGAAACTTACATGGAGCTGACATTGTAGAGTGATCATTTGAGGGCATGATTTAAATAGAGAATGTGTAGATAGATGACATGACTTTAGGATCTTTCAATCCTAAAGTATTATGTTTCTTTTTTTTATATGAGAAGATATTTTATTATTATTTTACTATATAGCATAGTAGTGAATATACTTGACTGTATTTCCTCAAATGGCAAATGAGACACAGGAAAACATTTCTCTTTGATTACTGAAAACCTCAATATCATCTGTCTTTTGGAGGATTCAATTTCTTATGATGTCTATGACACTGTCCACGAGGATACCAGTGGTGCTTAGTAGTAAAGAACATTTTGCTAAGTTGTTCTATCATAGGTCCTTGCTCCAAGTGTTCTTTTTCTTCTAATCTGGTTTTCAGTACTTGATCTAGTGTTTCTTCATAATTATGCACAGGATCTGGCCAAGGGATAGGTTTTGTGTGTTCATATGGAATGTCCACAGAAGGATGGTAGCAAACTATCGTCCTGCCATCAGAGGTCAAAGCAAGCTCTACTTTGCAATTATAGTCATCTGGAAGAGGAGAATATGTGGACTTGCAACAAACACAAAACAAAGCTCCATTTTGAAATGGAAATAAATGTTTCCAGATAGCTCTGTTTGATATCACTCATTTCACTGCTGCTACTGCCATAGTGAATCAAGATACTTATCAGGTGGTATGGGAAAAGATGATTTGAAGAGAAAAATCTTTTAGAATTTGCTTCTAGGCATACCTATTTTCATCCTTGACAGCTGCTCACCACTACCCAGCCATCTTGCCTCCAATCCTAAAGTTCTATGTGTCTTGATGCTGGTACAGCCTTTTGTCCAAATTCCTTCCCTGAATTTCTGAGTTCTTGTTGCTAAATTTTCTACCCTTCACATGCACGTAAATCTCTTTCCTTGCTTCTGCAGTCAACCACTCACAGCTAACACTAACTTTTCTGTTTAGTTGAAGATACAGATGTAGGAAATGTAGAGAGCGATATACAGAGTAACAAGGGATATGGGAATACATGGTGCATTTGAAAATAACACTCAATTCAGAGGGATGTGATAGATTCACATTTTAAAAAAATCATACTCATTGTGGTTTTAATTTGCATGTCTCTGATAGCTAGCGATATCGAGCATCTTTTCATGTGTCTCTGGATCCTCTGTATGTCCTCCTTGGAGACAGAAAACTGTACAAGATCAACAATTAAAATAAAAAATAAAAAAACATAAATAAATAAATCATACTGAAGAATGAATTGGAGAAGCTAAAAGTGAAAATTGGGCAGATTCTAGTAATCTGGCAAAAAAAAATCTAGGCAAGAAGATTTAAGGGGAATCCAAGGCAATGGAAATGCAAATGGAGAGAAAGGGATAAATTTGGATGATATTTAAGTGTTAGAATCAATGGGGCTGATGTCTCTTTGAAGGAAGCAACGTGACAGAGGAGTCAAAGATTACTTCTAAGTTGCTAGAACCAGACACCAGACTGGACAACTATCCATCTCCTAAAGCAGGGCCACAAAGCTGCCTCATTCTGTTTGCAACATGTATTCCCTCTAACCCCAACATTCCAGGCAGGCACAGCAGCATGTGCAGAGTTGTATGCCTATGTTGTACAAAAGTGTCACAGCCCCAGAATTCCAAGAAAATTAAGAGTTAACAGTAGTTACATGGTTGATATGCACTATACCCATCCTTCTCCTTCTTTGCATCATATTATAATCACTCAGCTCTTGATAATTAACATGATAACTGACCCTTTGACGATCACATTAAGCTGCATGACTTTTTCCACCTTCTATACTACATGGTAATCACATGCATGAGAGGGAGCAGAAAGCTTTCTCCTTTAATACACTGGCTGGGGTTAAAACATTCTGAGTGTCAAAACAGATGGCATCAGGCACTATATTATATATACTGCTCAACCTATTCCATATCAGCAGTGCAAAGGGTGGCTGACAGGAAATCTATGGCTCAGGCTCCAGCACAGAAAACATTAATGCAAACATCCTCTGCCCAAAGGACTTGGCATTTACCACACTTCCTAGTGGAAGTACAAGGTTTCTGTGCCAAAGGTCAGGGGCAGAGGGATTAACTTTTCCTGTATATTTAAGCAAACTGTCCATCACACTGAAAGTGCAGGCACTCACACATACACACACACTTCACTTATTGTAGTTGATTATAAAAAAGGTCAGCTGAGTGATTTGCTGCCAAACACACATAGTCACACACACAGAAACATACACATCCCACCTGCTAACATTAGCAATTTTTTTTAAATGACCAGCTCTTAGATTCCAAACAAAAAAAAATTTAGTCATTCCTGTCAGTAGAATCTATTGTTCTCAAAGATTGAAATGCAAGGATATTCACTTTGCAGTTCAACAGTTCAATCATCCCACAATCTTTGCACAGCCAAAAATAAATAATTACAGGTCAAAGGTCAATATATATACATCTGACATATACATTGTGTTAATAAATGAATTGTTTGATAAATATTACTTGAAAATCACTGCATCTCTTCAAATATAATATTACAATATATTTATAAAAACCACTTAGGTGATCTATATATGCCACTTAGCAAAGATTATAGCTCATGTCAAAAAATAAAATATTTATATTCCTGGCTTTTTTGTAGTGTTAAGTATTAAGCATTCTCTTATATATAATATAAAGTGAACGTATATATTGTATATTGCATATATGTTGTGTATTACTCATCCATACATTTGTATATTATATATCTAATGTTATAAACTATAGAGTACATGAAGTGTAATATAATGTTACAAATATACATATTTGGCCCTGGCTAGAGTGGCTCAGTGGATTGAATGCCAGCCTGCGAACCAAAGCATTACTAGTTCGATTCCTATTCAGGGAATATGCATGGGTTGCAGGACAGGTCCCCGTTGGGGAATGCATGAAAGGCAACCACACATTGATGTTTCTCTCCCTCTCTTTCTCCCTCCCTTCCCCTTTCTCTAAAAATAAATAAATAAAATTTTAAAAATAAAAATAACAATCATTTTTTAAAAAATGCAAACCAAGTGGTTACAAATATACATATTTGTAAGTTTACATATCTCCAAAACTGAAATCTAAGGTTTTTATGTTTACATTCTTCCATTTTATATATTCATATTTCCCCAAATTAAAGTCTGTCTAGAGGGGTAAAAGCATGCACCAAGGTGTAGTACATAAGAAAGTTCCAGTCATCACTCCTTTCCACTGTCTTTTCAGTGCATTTTGTGAGTCCCAGGAAAGTATTGAATCACCAACCATGAGCGATGTTCTCCACTTATGTGTCATCTTGCACATCCGTTTTTGAAGCACACACTGGGAATGTACAACATGTCCCATAGGATCAGAACAAAAAGGAAAAGGTTATATCCTCCACTGATAGGTTTGAATGATGCAAAGCAGGTCAGTTTATTTTTAAACTACTCTGTAAAATTCAAAGCCAAAAATGATTTCAAATTGACAGATACTGCTACCCGGTAAAATTCAAAGCCAAAAATGAATTTAAATTGACAGAGACTGCTTTTAAAGAGACCTCCTATCAGAAAAAGTACTGTTCTCCAGGTAATTTTGCATATTTTTAATGCCAATTTGTGACAGTATTGATACTATGTTTTGACGGTAAGAAGAATTAAAATGATTCTAAGTACCTGAGGTGACGCTATTGACACATCAGATTACATTTAATGTTTTAACAGCAAAGCGAAATAAAGCAAAGCGAAATAGAGCAAAGCAGTCACCCTACCATGCCTGGTTTATTAAAGCTTTTTCCAGCAGGATGATGTACCTTGCAAGAAAAAGACATCTCAAATAGTATCAGTAGGCTTTAAATATCAAAAAAAGAAAAGAGCCAGAATAACAGATTCACTACCCTTTAAAGCTAACATTCGTCCTTTTCAGTGGGACTTTACAAAAACTGACTTTTTATCAAGTATTCAGAATGTCCTCCCTTTGGAATTCCTTGACCCCAGAAGCTCAAACAAGAGGTGAATGAGCACAGCAGGGGTGGCAAAACCTGGGCCCCAGGCCTAAAGGCTCTGAAGATCTACCAGGAAAGCAGCAAGGATCTCAGGCTCTATGCCTTCAACAAGGATGTTAGAGCAAGGGGTCTAAAAGTGTCTAGGAGTTTGTGAATTGCCATATGCTCATGTGGTTCTAAATTTTCTAATCATGCAAAAGGGGGCCACTTATAGAAGGTCAACTGCAATTTGCTAAGAATTATTCATACAGCTGAAGTCTGCATGGAGAAAATACAAAGGACAATGAAGATCAAGCTCTCATCAGGCCAAGGGAGATGACCACTCTATTGTAAAAGCTGTCACCCAACTAGATCCTACCAAGAGGGGGCTGACTGGATATGTTTTTTAAGTGAGAAGGAGCTAATAGCCCTTTCCCTATTATGTTCTCAAAACCCCCCAAATTATCTGGCATATGGATAGAAAACACCTATTTCGTACAGGTAGAATTATACCATGAAATTCCTAGATTTAACAAGAATAGCTGTAGAATAGGAATTTGTTACCAAGAGGTAACAATTCTTGATTGTTTATTTATAATGGAATATTTACTTTACCTTTCTGTTTCTCAAGGGTTTCTGTTTTTCATCTGGTTCAATGCAACCTGGAATAGAAAGTATCTGCTCACACTAGGACTATGAGATTTCCAAAACATATTTCTCATCGGTGTGTTTGTATATGAATCTAAGTGGAAGAGTAGATAATTCTCCCTAAAAGACATATTTTGCAGCTATCTGTAGAAAACAGGCAAGCCATTGCTCGCCTAGTGCTGGTAATCACAAAGCATTTTTCTGAAAGCTTTGTAAATGCTTTCACCCTACAGATAAGAGATGTAAAGTAGACAGAAATAAATGACAATGCTCGCAGTGACTTACCTCAATGGCACCACTGCTTGCCTAGCTAAAAACTCCAGGCTTTCCATGGACCCTGTCAGGTGGGACTCTCCTCTGCCTGCCAGGATGTGATGGCAAGGAAGGCATTGTTGAGAAAGAATGTGAACAGGATTCAAGACTGTCCGACCCAAGTTTGAACTTAGCGGTTATGGAGCCCAGCTTCGACTATGGTAAAATCAGGATGATATTTAACAAAGATGTTAGGAGGAATAAATTAAAGTGCCTAGACTAGTGCTTAAAACAATGGAACTGGTTGGTTTTCTTTCCTGGAGGACATACGTTTTCTGTTTGTTTGTTTGTTTGTTTGTTTTTGATTTTTTTATTTTGCCAGATTGTGAAAGTAATCTTATTATTACATTTACGTATCAAAGTAAGAAGTATCTTACCTACTTGTTACTTTACTTCTTAGGCCATAAACACCTTCAAATCCCTAGCTGTGCTATCCAACTTTATATGAACCCCTTTCTGAAAAAGTCATTGGATTCATTTCTTCCCTAGGTGCATTCTTTCTAATTAGAGAGTGAGCCCAGAGGTTAGACTTACAATGAAACAGATATCTACTCTACCACGCCAATTCTCAGCTCTGCTAAAGCTGTAAAGTATGAACAGAGGATACCCAAGCTTGAAAAAGCTTTTGGCGACTCTCTCTCTATATATAAAGATGTTCCCCACATATACCTGGAGGTAGATTCTGCAGTGTCTTCCAGGATCCAGAGAAATGCAGCCTTAGCTTTGTCCATGGTATCTGTATGGCTAAGCATGGGTGAAACCAGAGCGTCATTAAGCCCAGGCTCCTTCAGCACTTGCATCCACCACAACCCCCTAGACAGATAAAGAAATTAAATAAATAAATAAATAAATAAATAAATAAGAATTGCTTCTTCCTTTCCCCCAAGTATAGCTCTCAAAGTATATATTCTATTTTACCATTAGTTGATTTCCCTTCTCCCTCCCCAGATCCAAACTTTCTTTTTCAGATCATTACTCACATCAACATAAACTATGGGCAAGAAGAATTACACTGTATTTAAAAGTTTTTAATATATATGTATACACACATATAATTTTATATTAACATACCATCTTAAATACACGAATACATTTATTTTCGTCTTGTTCAGAAGAAGCTAGAGAGAGAAGGAGAGAGGGAAGAAGGTAGAAAGAGAAGGAAAGAGAAATTTGTCTTTTCCAGTTCCTTGGAAGAATGTTACTACTTCTACACCTGTACAGTGGTTTCCAATCATTGTTGGCTTCCTCGGGATCAATATGTCCCAGAAGTCCAAATCAAATCTGAATTAAGATCAAGTCTTCTTTCAGCTTTTAAGTCTACGTATTGCCCAATCCCCCCAAACAATAGAGTTCTTCTCTTCAAGACAGTACCTCTTCATCCATTATACCAGCCAAGTTCTGCTTTCACTGTTGCATCCATATGTTGATTCAACAAATATGAATTGAGCATCCATCATATACCAGGGACTGTACTGCAGTATGAGCACAAAAATATAAAGAGCACTCTTCTTAACTCCAAATAACTTAGAATAAATAAGGGAGAGAGAGAAATCAACAATTAAACTAAGACAATGGATACAATGTTAAGATTGTGTACATGGTACTTAGGAGGGCTAAAGGAAGGGCATAGCTCCAACTAAGAAGTCATGGAGGGCTTCCCAGGTGAAGGAACCTGTTCATTGCAAATGGACTTCCAATCTCCAACCAGGTACCAAATGTAAAAAGGTGTTTCCAGCAATGAAGATAGCATATGCAATGAAATGGGAGCATGAAACAACACTATACTTATCAAAAACTTCTCTTCATGTAATCAAAGGAGCTCAGAGGTAGTGGTAGAAAATAAAATTTAAGACACAAAAACAGCTATACCATAAGAATTTGTGGTACAATAAGGACTATCAAAAATGTTTAATCAGATATAATGTTAGTTCCAGCCAAGATGCAAGCATAGGTAGAAACACTTCACTTCCTCTCACAACCAAAAGAAGGATAAAAACCAATTTAAAAACAATAATCAACCAGAACCTCCAGATTAGCAAACTGTATGAAACTTCGACAACCAGGAGTCAAGGAAACATTCATCCAGACTGGTAGTAGGGCACAGAGAGGGCAGCCAGGCAGGCAAAGAGGACCTGTCGCAAAGGGGTGGACCATGAGGGAGAGGAGGTGCTGGCTCACTGGGAATCTAAAGACACAAAACCTCCAGTGGTAAAATACTATGGGGGTTTTGAAGGTGGGGGAAACTCCCAGTCTCACAGGAGAGTTCATTGGAATGTGGGGCTAGAGCTGAGCAAGTAAGCAGCAATGTTCCCTCTCTGTCCCCTCCCTCACATGAAAAAAAAAAAAAAAAAAAAAAAACAGATCAAAACTCCAGAAAAAGAGTTAAGCAATGAGGAGACAGACAACTTCTCTGATGCAGAGTTCAAAACACTGGTAATCAGGATGCTCACAGAACTGATTGAGTTCAGTCGCAAAATGAAGGAAGAAATGAAGGCTACACAAAGTGAGATAAAGCAAAATATACAGGGACCCAACAGTGAAGGGAAGGGAACTGGGACTCAAATCAATGATTTGGAACAAAAGGAAGAAATAAATATCCAACTGGAACAGAATGAAGAAACAAGAATTCAAAAAAAAAAAAAGTAAGGAGAGGTTTTAGAACTTCTGGGACAATATTAAGTGTTCCAACATCTGAATCATAGGGCTGCCAGAAGGAGAAGAGAAAGAGCAAGAAATTGAAAACTTATTTGAACAAATAATAAAGGAAAACTTCCCCAATCTGGCAAATGAAATAAACTTCCAGGAAGTCCAGGAAGCCCAGAGAGTCCCCAAGAAATTAGACTCAAGGAGAAACACACCAAGGCACATCATAATTACCCAAGATTAAAAATAAGGAGAGAATCTTAAAGGCAACAAGAGAAAAGGAGACAGTTACCTACAAAGGAGTGCCCATAAGACTATCAGTTGATTTCTCCAAAGAAACCTTGCAGGCAAGAAGGGGCTGGAAAGAAGTATTCCAAGTCATGAAAGGCAAGGACCTACATCCAAGATTACTCTATCCAGCAAAGCTTTCATTTAGAATAGAAGGGCAGATAAAGTGCTTCCAAGATAAGATAAAGTTAAAGGAGTTCATCATCGCCAAGCTCTTATTCTATGAAATATTAAAGGGACTTACCTAAGAAAAAGAAGAAGATCAAAACTATGAACAGTGAAATGACAACAAACTTACAACTATCAAGAACTGAACCTAAAAAGAAAAGCAAACTAAGCAAACAACTAGAAAAAGAACAGAATCACAAAAATGGAGATCACATGGAGGGTTATCAATGGGGAGGGGGAAGGAGTGTATGAGGAGGGAAGGTACAGGGAATAAGAAGCATAATTCATATGCATAAAAGAGACAGAGGTAGGTTAAGAATAGTATAGGAAACAGAGAAGCCAAAGAGCTTTTATGTACAACCCATGGACATGAACTAAGGTTGGGGGAATGCTGGAGGGTGGGGTGGTGCAGGGAAGAAGGGAGAAAAGGGGAGAAAAATATTGGGACAACTGTAATAGCATAATCAATAAAGTATACTTAAAATTTTAATCAAGGAAGTGACCTAATCACATCTACATTTTAAAAGCTATGGTTGTAGGATGAAGGCTAAATTAAATAAAGTGGAGGGGTAGAGACTCCATTCAGCTAGTAATCCAAGCAAGAACTTTTAAAGCTGTAGACTTGACTATAAAAAGGTAGAGAATTTTGGAGATAAGACTAGACAAACCACTTACAGCTATTCAGAGAAAATAAAGATGGAAAAAATTATCAGAGATGACTTCTGGGTTTCTATCCCTAGTAGGATGGTGGTACCATTCTCTAACACAGGGACTATGGAAGGATGAATATATTTGGATGAAAATAAACAGTTCAGTTTGGACACTGAATTTGAGATACCCATGGAACAGAGGAGGAGGGTAGTCTCATAAGCTAGATACGTAATTCTGGCAAAGATCTAGGTAGGAATAAACAAGGTCACTGACTAGACAGTTTTATTGAGTTTCCTGGATACTTGATACTAACAAAACATCTTCTCCTTTTTGTTTTCTGTTCTCCCTTCTCTTTTGGTTCAATGTTTCCTACTCTCTTTGATACACAATCACTTTCAATTAGAATGAAATTAATCAAATACAGCTTATTTTTGCCCCACCATACACTAAGCAAAAGGAAATAAATAAACTACACTAACAACAGAGTTTAATATAAGTAATTTAGTAAAATTTTGTTGTATATAGTACAGCAGGTACTCCATGCAAATTAAAGAAACACTCTAAACTTTGAGTTCTGAAAAACTGGTTTCACACTCGCCACCTTGCAGCATTACTGAAGAGGATACTGCATTATTTTATTGTTTACCAAATGCCCACACAAAATAAAATAGGGCTCCATTTCCTCTTTCTTCCTTATCTTTTCCAGAATAACTGTCAAGGATAGCCGCACTTATTTGCAATACAAAAACAGCGAAGGTGGGACATTTGGAGGTCCTCACATATCTGCTTTGGGCTTTACATAACGCTCATCTTTGGAACAGAATATGTACAGCTCTTTCTACTCTTCAGATTCAGAACTGAAGGTGTGGAGAATCTACCCCAAACTACAAATTATTTTGAATTGGACACACATGCCACACATTTGTGACAAGCCTAGCATTTGGCAACTGTCACGTGACTAGTCAACAAATGCAGGAGAAAATGACTTTTTCCCCCTCAGGCACTATACTACAGAACAACCATGATGACAGTTCTTCTCTGGTATTATATTTTATGGGAGGAGAGAGGTTCATTTCAAATTAATTTATGATCTGTGAAAGTGCTAGCAACATGCTTCACTGCACCTAGAAGCATGGTATGCACCACTCTTTTGTAAAATCCATTTGAGGGGCTCTTAGGGTGGAACGATGCTCCCCACTCCTGAGTGAGGCTCCCAGCATTAGCTACTGATATTCAGAACCATGGAATCAATTTCAGGACTCAAAGAGGACTGTCACATGGAGGGACTTGGAAAGGCAGCACTAAATGCCACAGCAGTGTCTGAAGGCTGTGCCTAGATGAATTTCCACCACCAGAGAAAGCACTGGGCCAGTGCACATATGTTTTTCAAAACCAAACCAAGGCCCTTTCCTTCACAAGAAACTCATTTCTTGTTATTAGAGTCTGTGCAGGGCAATAGCCAGTTTTTCATCCAGTTTTGCACTAACGTAATGCTTGTCAATAGTCAATTGGTCCTATTTGATCCAGGGCTTATACATACCAAGGGACTTCGTTACAATCGCCCAACATGTCAGACCCTGATTAAAGTTATTTTTCCTGTGGGGCTTATGGATCCATATCTATTTTGCTGCTCTCCAGCTGTCTCATAACTCAACTATGAAACTTTTCTTCAAAGCTATGTTTCTGGTTGGCACCTGCTTTTACACAGCAATATTACTATTATACATGATGGCAAAATAAATTTCTTTCACAGATTTATAAACTTAACCTCCGACTCAGAGCAACTCACACCCACCATGTCTAAGCCAAAGTTGTATTAATTAACTGAGAGAAAATAGAAGACTCAGCATCAAACCCAAATGTTTACCCTTCGGGACACCTTTTTTGTTATTATTATAATAAATGTCATTGTATTGACAGTCAGACTTGGGCCAGCTACAGGTAAAGAAATATTTGTTCAGGGCTTTCTCAATAAAGAGAGAAGCAGTGTTGTTATGGAATCCAGAAGCTCTTTCCAGAAGTTTTGGTAAATATTTGTTCTAACACTGTGGGAGGCAAGTAGATCTCAGAGGCAAGCTAAGAAACAGAATGGGTAAGTAAAGGATAGAGATCAGGACGGACACTGCAGTGGAATGATTCCTTGAATTATTAGTTAAGGAGGAACCCCATGTGCTACCTTAAGAGCTACATAAGTTATATGTGGAGAGAAAATTAAAGTATGAAAAATCTGCACCAGATATCAGGACATATCTGCATCAGAGTTTAAGGTAAGGTTATGAACTAAAACAGATAAGCAACAATGATACGGAAGCAGCACTAAAGAGACAGGTATGTGGGAATCAGGTATGCAGAGCAGCATTCTAAAATCAAAGGATAAGGAAGCAAATGAAATTACGTATATAATCTATTGCTATATATATTATTAAAGAAATTGACTCCTGAGAAAAGAACAGATTTTGTTAGTCTTCCATTTCAGTATTAATACCCTGATTAAACCTAATACATATTTATATACATACATGTGTGTGTGGAGAGAGATTGTGTATACATGTGTCACAGCCTGCTACCAGCAAATAGACCTTGTGAAGAGGCAGTCATGTGCCCTAGCCAACATGACTTTAGTATTTCTACAAGAACACAAACCAAATCCAGCCTGTGAGAAGTAAGTCACATGAAGGCAAATGGTCAGTAAATCCCAATGAGTGAGTTTCACATGAGAAGGCATTTTCCCTCTCAGTTTAGCTTTTTCTTTCTTGGAGTTGAATCAATTGTAAATGGAAACTGTCCACTAATTTTTTAAATTCATTCTCTGGATTCCATATGGGATATCTATTCTTTAGTTCATATCGTTTACTCTCACTTCTTTAAACTTTCGGGGGAATTAGGAGTGTGATACAATGCAGTAAACTAGAACAGACAAAAGAAAGCCTGGAGGTCAAGGAGTCCAAGATTTTATTTTGTTTTGTTTTGACCCTTTCTCTCAATTTTATTCCATAAGCACAAAAATAGCATTAAAACTTTATTGAACATTATATCTTGGTCATAAATTTGGAGGTGACAACCACTTACAACTTTAGTATTCTTTCTCTTTTCCCATTTCTTCTTCTTTCTTATCATCATGTCTGCTGAAAGTTCTTTCCTAAGTTTTGCTTTCTATTAAAAAGATAAATAACTTCCACATCATCATCTCTGCTACTCGTGTGCATTTCTGAGCATCCTTGCCTTGCATGGAACTCTACTAAGTGCCAGTTAACATTTAAGTTCATTATATATTTGTTCTGCTCATGGTGTACCCAAATAGTGCAGCACAGCCAGAATTTCCAAGGCTTTCTTACTCAGGGTTTAGGGTAACTCTCCTTGGTTGTTCATCTTTGTAGTTAGCTCCAGGAATTCTGACATTTCTTAATTAGGTTACAAAACGTTTGTTATTATCCATTCTCTTTCTCTCAATAAAAAGCTTTTCTGGTCCAGTGCCTACTAGCAGAATAGAAATGTATCCTCTTTGAATAACATTTTCCCCTATGCCAGCCATCCCTACCTCCCACCCTTGATTTTACCTCTCTTTGGCTTTGTACAGTGTCTTTTATACATATTCCTTGGCAACCCATCCCCCTTGTCTCCTCATTATCCCCTCCCACCTCCCTTCTGGTTACTGTCAGTTTATTCTTTATTTCAATGCCTCTGGTTATATTTTTGTTTGCTTGTTTGTTTTGTTGTTTAGGTTCCACTTACAGTTGAGATCATATGGTATTTGTCCTTCACTGCCTGGATTATTTCACTTAGCATAATGCTCTCCAGATCCATCCAAGCTGTTACCAAGGGTAACAGCTCCTTCTTCCTCTCTGTTGCATAGTACTCCATCATGTAAATGCACCACAGTTTTTTGATCCATCCATTTATTGATGGGCACTTAGGTTGCTTCCAGCACTTAGCTATTGTAAATTGTGCTGCTATGAACATTGGGGTGCACAGGTTCTTTTGAATTGATATTTCAGGATTCTTGGGGATAATCCCAGCAATGGAATCACTGGATCAAAGTCAGTTCCATTTTTAGTTTTCTGGGGAAATTCCACACTGTTTTCCACAGTGGCTATACCAGTCTACATTCCCACCAACATTGTACTAAGGTTCCCTTTTGTCTACAACCTCACCAGCACTTGTTGTTGATTTGGTTATGATGGCCATTCTGACTGGTGTGAAGTGGTATCCCATTGTGGTTTTAATTTGAATCTCTCTGATGGCTACTGATGCTGAGCATCCTTCCATATGTCTCTGAGCCCTCTGTGTGTCCTCCTTGGAGAAGTGTATGTTCAGGTCCTTTGCTCATGTTTTTACTGGGTTGTTTGTCTTCCTGGAGTGGAGTTGTGTAAGAGAGGTCCCAAATAAACACAATCAGAAATGAAAGAGGAGAGATTACAACAGATACTATGGAAATACAAAGGATTGTAAGAAATTACTGTGAAGAACTACATGCCAAGAAATTTGGAAACTTAGGTGAAATGAACAAATTTCTACAAAAATATAATCTTCCAAAACGGAATGAAGAAGAAGCAGAAAGCCTGAACAGACAGACAACAGCTGACAAAATCAACGCAGTAATCAAAAAACTCCCAGCACACAAAAGCCCTGGACCAGATGGTTTCACAGGAGAATTTTACAAAACATTTAAAGAACAACTAGCCCTTATCCTTCACAGACTATTCCAAAAAATCCAAGAAGACAAAAGACTCCCAAACTCTTTTTGTGAAGCCAGAATCACCCTAATCCCAAAACCAGATAAAGACACCACAAAGAAAGAAAACTACAGGCTGTTATCACTGATGAAGGAGTCCAAGTTTCAATCTCTGCTGTGCAGTCTGTTCAGAGCTTGAAACTGGAAAGACTTTAAATTTGGAGAGTTGCTTTAAAATCCTCAGTTTAAAGGTACCAGGGAGTTCTTTGTTCATAGAATCATCCATGTAAATTTTAGGTCTAATCAGGATATTAATACTCAAATCTAAGAGAAGAATATCTAACAAAATCTCTTCTTTTCTTAGGAGTCAGTTTCTTTAATAATATACATGGCAACAGATTTTTAAAAAATATTCTACCAAGGGTGAGAAACCAATTTTTAATAATGCATCTTACCCAACAGGCCTTTTTTAGGTGAAAAGTCTTGACTAAGAGCCATAACAAAATACTTTTTTTAAAAATAATTCTGGCCTTAAATTTTTCTCTGTGATTATGAACACTTTCAATTATTACTACTACAATAACTCAAATTGATAATAATGCTTCAACAATAATACTTTACTTCTGAAAGCTTCCTGTTGGCTTAGGACATATTTTTCCTACTCTTTTTTCCCCAATCATGATGAACAGACAAATATCAAATGCATTTTTAGGACATTTGAAAAAATTATTAGAGACTTGAAGGTTGACACTAATATTTCTTCTAGGACTTTCAAAAGAAAATTTGATTGGAGGATCTCATTTTTCTGTGTTGTGTCTTTGATACTGGGAAATAAGATTTAGTATGTCTCATAGCCCTGTTGATGGTTAGATTAATATCAAGGAAAATAAATATTCTGAGGGGAAGAAAGGGAGTATTTCCAGAGGAGAATATTCATGAATAATGATGGAAAATCAAACATTATTGATATTCTAACTTTTTTATTAATGAATAAAAATAAAACACATTTTCACAAAAATATCTAGTAGGTACATAAAACTCATTTAATTTTGTTTCTAACCAGTCAGACATGTTCATGGAAAATAGAGTTACTATCATTTCAAGAACTCTGAAAGGAAAGTTATGTTTGCAGTCATTTCATTGATAAACTCATTTAAAGAGAAGCCCCTTTCTTTGACTTATGACAGATTTCTCTCTAAATTCATGGTAGGATTTTAAAAATATAAATGCCACACAATGTTAGAGAGTAAGATGATTCCATTGAAAATGTCCCAGGAAATTTCCTAATGCGTATTTTGCTCTTTAGAAAATTAAAAAGGGAGAAAATGACATACAAAGCACAACTCTGCTGTAGTAAAAATGACTATATATTGCACTTGTGTGAAATCTATACCTTGAAATAAAAACCTTCAACTATCTCCTCAGAAAATGAGGTGAGAAATCAAAGCACACTTCTCTGCTGAGAAATATTGTCTCCAGTCTTCCCATTGTGTTGATTATTTAGATATTACTGAATGCTTAGAGTTTCGAGAATGAGAGTCCACTGATTATAGAGAGAACTGGAAAGTATTTCATTGACAAAACAATCTCACAGACCACTGTTCATTGTGGCAGTGATCCCTGGTGTTCTCATGTAACTCAATGATAAATTTAATCCTGCCCCACTGGAAGAAAAGAAAACTGTCCTGTGAATGGTAGTGTTCAGCCAGCAGCATCTACTGCTATTTTATTCAGTTCAGATCAAATAGCAAGCAGGTGTATAAAACTAGCAAGAATTTTGGAAAATTTCTTTTGAGCCTATAAATGTATAAATCACTGACCATGATTTTCAAATGTCCTAAGAAACAGGTAAAAGACAAAAAAAATGAGTAAAAATATTTTTCAAGCAAGAAAAACCTCTTTTGAAACAAAAAAAGGGGACAAAAGATTATATAACATGACCATATATTCTGACATAAATTCCCCTTTCCCCTTGTATTTCACTCCACTTAAATTCTTTTCTGTATTCCATTTTCCCTTATCTATTTCTCTAGTTTTTGTACCATTTTCTCTTTACCAAGATACTCCTTTTACTCTCTCCTTAGCAATTTCTTGATATTTAAAAGTCTCATCTCTTTGTCTTTTCCTCACTTTTAGTCCCACCTGCTGTGAATCTTCTCTTATATAACATCAGATGAAGTTCAATTCTTGTGCACTTTCATTGAGAAATAGTATAAAGCATCAAGGAAAAGATATTTCAAAATTAGATAAGAATATGTGAAATGTTTTTTAAAAGAGTGTTCAATCCAAGTGACTCAACATCAAAAGAAAATCACAAAAATAGATTGAGTCTCACTTAAGTAATGAAATGTTTTTCAGTACAGCTGTGTTCAAGAAGTAGGACTAACTAAATTATCAAAATTTTCAGCAGAGACTTCCAGCTAAGTTGGAGGCATAGGTAGATATACTATGCCTCCAGAGACAACCAAAAGAAGAACAATGACAAATTAAAAACAACAATAACAACAACACACACCAGAACTGCCAGAAAATCTAACCATCCAACAACCAAGGAGTTAAAGTAGAAACATTCATCCAGACTGGTAAGGGAGCAGAGACAGGCAGCCAGGTGGAGAGGACTCTGGCAAGCCAGCAGCTGGAGGACCAGGGCAAGCAAGAAGGTGGCTCGCAGAATGGGTGAGGTGGTGGCTGGTGGATCATGTGGTCTCATATTTGCATTCAGATAAACCAGGAGGGAAACTGGGGAGTGAGACATACCGTGCAACCCAGGGTGCCAGCACAGGGACATGAAGCCTTAATACCTCTAACCAAAAATACCTGTGGGGGTTGAGGCAGCTGGATAAACACCCAGACTCCCAAGAGAGTTCGTTGGAGATACCCACAGGGTCCTAGAAGGTACACTGTTGTGGACCGTTCAGCCTGGTTTCAGGAGTTGTAACCCTCACCCCATGGTGGGCTGTGTAAGAGCCCAAGGGACTCACTTCATCTGGGTCTGTTCTGTCACAAAGATGTCAGCTACCAAGGAGACAAAGCTTATCTCCCTGGCAAGAGCACTGCTTCTGCCTCATCCATCTCTGGCCCCAGTGCTTGGTTGGCAGTCAATGACGGGTAAGACTCCTCATGGGAGGGGCAACCTAAGCCAGACGCAACCACTTGGGAGGCGTCATGGAAGGACTTGGGGGGCTGCAGCAAAGAGGATGTGATGGACCCTCGCCCCCCAGCTATTCTGACATAGCCCGAGTCCTCATTTCCGTCTGGGAGATGTCTCCTGCTTCCTAATAGGCTTAAAGCCTGAAACTGTGGGGGTGAGTGGTGCAGCCCTGTACCAGCCAGGATGGCTCCCTGGATGATCGGGCATAAGAAAGAATTCCTAAAGTCCTGTGAAACCTGCTTTGCTAAAAGTGCTCTCACTTAAGTGATAAGTGTCCCAGGAGGAAATCAGTATTTCTCCCGAAGTTTGGCAACCCCCTTTCCTGACAGACACTGACTCAGATTAAGCCCTCAGATTGCTTTGAAATGTTAACCATTGTTTGATCCTTGTCACCTGACATACCTGTATTCCCATGTATTTGAGCCCAATAAAAGCCTAGTGAGGATGGGGCTCTGGGTCATTCTCCTCTGAGAGTTTGACCCCTTTCTTCCCCAAGCAGTCATGTCTTGGTAGTTTTTATTTTCATCCTTGACGGAGGGATGGGGTTCTGCGGGTGGAGCCCCCCCACATCTGGCACCCAGGACAGGGGCCCCCGCAGTACACAAACCTACCCACCCAGGAATCAGCACCAGAAGGGTCCAGTAGCAAAGGAAGAGACTGAAAGCTGACGGAGAGCTGAGCAAGTGGTGTTGTTCCTTCTCTGACCCCTCTCCCCCACACAGCACCACAAAGAAGTGATGTGGGTTGTCCCACCCTGGCAAATATCTAAGACTCTGCCCCTTACTACATAATAGGCATACCAAGACAAAAAAAAAATATATATGTCCCAAATGAAAGAACAGATCAAAGCCTCAGAAAAAAATACAACTAAAGGATGAAGAGATGGCCAACATATCACATGCAGAGTTCAAAACACTTGTAATCAGGATGCTCACAGAAATGGCTGAGTATGGTCTCAAAATAGAGGAAAGAGTTAAGGTTATGCAAAGTGAAATAAAGAAAAATGCACAGAGAACCAACAGTGAAGGGAAGGAAACTGAGACTCAAATCAATGGTTTGGACCAGAAGGAAGAAATACACATTCCACCAGAACAGAATGAAGAAACAAGAATTCAAAAATATAAGGAGAGGCTTAGGAACCTACAGGACAACTTCAAACATTACAGCTTCTGAAGCATAGGGGTGCCAGGAGGAGAACAGGAAGAGCAAGAAATTAAAAACTTACTTTAAAAAATAATGAAGGAGAACTATCCTAATCTGGCAGAGAAAATAGACTTCTAAGAAGTCCAGGAAGTCCAGGCAGTGCCAAAGAAGTTGGACCCAAGGAGCACACACCAAGGAACATCATAATCACATTACCCAAGATTAAAGATAGGGAGAAAATCTTAAAGGCAGCAAGAGAAAAGGAGACAGTTACCTACAAAGGAGTGCCCATAAGACTATCAGCTGATTTCTCAAAAGAAACCTTACAGGCAAGAAGGGGCTGGAAAGAAGTATTCCAAGTCATGAAAGGCAAGGACCTACATCCAATATTACTCTATCCAGGAAAGTTATCATTTAGAATGGAAGGGCACATAAAATGCTTCCCAGATAAGGTCAAGTTAAAGGAGTTCATCATCACCAAGCCCACATTATATGAAATGTTAAAAGGACTTATCTAAGAAAAGGAAGATGACGAAAACTATGAATAATAAAATGACAACAACCTCACAACCATCAACAAACGAACCTAAAAAAAAACAAAAACAAACTAAGCAAATAACTAGAACAGGAACAGAATCACAGAAACAAAGATCACATGGAGGGTTATTGGTGGGGAGAGAGAGGGAGGAGAATGGGGTAAAAGAAGCATAAATAGTAGGTACAAAATAGACAGGGGGAGGTTAAGAATAGCATAGGAAACAGAGAAGCCAAAGAACTTACATGTATGACCCATGGATATGAACTAAAGGGGGGCATTGCAAGTGGGAGGGGGTTCAGGGTGGAGGGGAATAAAGAGAGGAAAAATGGGACAACTGTAATAGCATAATCAGTAAAATATATTTTTAAAAACATTTTCAGCAGAGAGAATCAAGAGGATCTTACAGAGAAATAGGATGTCAACCAACTGAAAAAGATTTAATAGCATGGTAGCTGCATGTCTTGGCCATTCCAACAACTTTTAGATACATTGTTCATCATTGTACCTCTAGTTTCAAGTTTTCAACTACCATCAAAACTGTTCAGTTAATTAGATGATTATATTCCTTGTGGTGAGTTTCTTATATGCATGTACATGGAGGAATAATGGAAAAATCATCTCAACTCTGTCTATGCATAATAGATAATGGTTACTGATTATTAAGTACCTCTTCTGAAAACCATTAGATTATTTCCAAATTTTCCAACCATATTTTAAAGTAGGTATTATGGTGCTCATTTCACAGGTGAGGAAACAGTCCAAAGATTTTGACTAGCCTCCAAACTCCTCCGGTAAGTAAAGGAGTGGGAATCTGAAAATAAGCTGGTGTGGTGCTGAACCCCCTGCTTTTCCATTACCCCATACTGCACCTGCAGCCTTGGGCACAGCATGTATGATGGAAGTGATGCCACAAAGAGAGATTCTGAGAGTTAAAACAATTAATACAACTTGTAAAAATAAATATTTTCTCAAATTTCTATTCCAACAAGTCAGGCATTCTTGTCATTTACTCTCTCATGTAGAGGGCCACAGTGCTGACGGTTGCACTCAGTAGAAGGTGTGTCCCCACTGTGCCTGCTGTCATCTCTTCATTATAGGAGAACTAAAATATGCAGCAAAGTGTGCAAGCTTACCAGCCAGCATTGGTTACATCTTCCTCATTTACTGCTTGAAAGTATGCCCTTTTTTTTTTTTTTTTTTTTTTGCAGACAACATACTTAGTTAAGCATAATTCTATTATTTTTCTGTAAACAGGACGACTGCAGAAGTGACACTCAATTTCTGCAACAGAGGAAAGCAGATGGCTTTTCGTGGCTCCACACTGGCCAGGACACAGAGGCTCTGATGGCAGTCCATTGCCTGCCCTCTCAGGGTGAGACATACAAATGCAGCTGCTCGCTGGGGAGAAAACTGGGCAAGAGAGGGAGAAAATAATGACTGTCCTAGAGGAGAAAGAAGCCACAGAGAGGAAGCCAGGACCACTCAGAATTGGTTCATTTTACCAAATTTTGTTGCAGAGGAGTAAAGACCATTGATATATGTGCAGTCTGTTACGTGATGGGACAAAGCATAACATTCGATCTGATGCCTGGGCTCCTTGCCCATAATAAAATGTATCATATAATGAGACCGATTTCCTACATTAAAAAAGAAAGGGGTGAATAATCTTTATTTCAGGGATAAATTATCACCATTAGTTCAGAAAATGCTTTCCTTGTTCCAGAATTACAGGAAGGAAGAAATATCAAAACAGAACATAAAGGAGAAGCAATTTAAATATATTGCAAAATCATAGTCCTTTTATAGACTCCTTTCATTTACCAAACATTTTCATCATTATCAGGCTAAATTGGACTAAAACCAAACCTTATAAGATAGGGTCTATTTTGTACCTTCTACAGGTGAGAAATCTGAAATCAATTGGGTCATACAATTTGCCCAAAGTCTCACTGGTTGTCATGGGTATTTCTGGGTGTGTATTTCCAGATGAGATTATCATTTGAATTAGTGGACTCAGTACAGTAGATTGTGGGTGGGCATCATCCAATTCTTTGAGGGCCTCAGTAGAACAAAAGGCAGAGGAAGGAGAAAGTCACCCCTTCTTTTCTGCCTCACTGATTGAGCTAGGACATCTCATCTCATCTCTTTTGCCCTTGTAAGAGGATTTAATCATCAGCTCCCCTGGTTCTCAAGCCTTTCAACTAGACTACATTACACCACTGGCTTTAGAAGACTTCCCAGTCTCGTAACTGCACAAACTCACTCATATATAGGGTCAGGCAGAAGTAATGCCTGCTTGAGTGTGGTTGGTAGAATAATGAGATGGGTGTAATAATTTATAGTTTTAATTTGAAAATTTTACCACAAATGTCATATGCTGTGTTTGAGTGTGATATCGTTATGTTACAGAATTACATGTTTATGGTTTTATAACAAAAGATTTTGTAATAAAAAGGGGCATAATTTGTGCCAGACTCTCTCTCTATATATAGATATATATATAGATATACAGATATTTCTATATATATCTGCCCAGAAGGTATCCAGCCACCTAATATGAAACATAGAGGCATTTATCAAAATAGATACAAGATACAAGAAACATTGTATATAGGACAATGACACCCTGGGACCTCACAGTTCTCCCAATCACCATCAACTGCCTGATGGTATTTTTCTCAGTCTCATTGATGGTCTGAAATCTCTTCCCTTTCAAAGTTGATTTTAGTTTTGGGAAAAACCAGAACACCAAATCTGGGCTGTAGAGGGCTGAGTCACCTGAGCAAAGTTTCACCAAAGAACTCTGCATGAGATGTGATGTGGCAGTGGGTGTGTCATCATAATGAAGCTGTCAATCAGCAGTTGCCCATAGATGCAGCCTTCTGAATCATGTGAATAGTTTCCATGGAGAGATGTTCAAGCTTAACGCAAAATTTGATGCAGATTTGTTGCCCTATTCACTTAGTCATTTTGAATGTGATGGCCATACAGTACATATGCTCACTCAATGGTATCTATTGCCTCCACTTCAGTGTACAGTGAAGTCATCATTGTTCACACATGCGCACTCTAGTTTACTCTCCTGCACTGCCAGATTACATCGATGTCATGAAAACACTTATCTTTCTATTAACAATAGCTGGACTTTTTCTGGACAGACCTCATATACACCCACACACATATACATATATGTGTATAGATATATACATATTTAATTATATATGTATATAGATTATATATATTATCATACTGGTCTATTTCTCTGTAGAGACCTGATTAATAAAAAATAAAGAAGCTACAACTTTACCAGAGACTTCAAATCCAAACTCCAAGAAAACACTTCCCATGAGATGACATAACTTCCAACCATGAGTTTTACATTTGAAGAAGCATCTATATAGAGCCAGTCACCTTTCCATTGTACATCCACAGCACAGTTGCAAAAAGTTCTGCAACCAGAAGGACCCTAAGCATGGCTCAATAGCCTGCTGTCACCAATTTGACATCTGAACAAGTTGCCCCACATTTTCATTTTGCACTAGGCCCTACAAATTATGTAGCCAGGCCTGTCCACAACACCCTGCACAACCTTATTAGCGTAGATCACACTGAACCTTGATCAAGAGTTTAATCATCTGTCATCCCCAGAAGATGGACTCCCTCATGAGTAGGCCTCTATGACCTCTAAACTGGGCCTAGTCACTCTTGACCTCATCTCAGACCTCAGCACTCTCCACTCTAGCAACACTGCCTCTTGGCTCTTTTTCTACCACATTGAGCCCTACTTTCTCTGCTTGAAACACTTTCCCCCCAGGAAGTCCCATGCCTCATTTCTTCTCTTAATTTCTCTGTTCAAATGCTACTTCAACAGAGAGGCCTTCTGTGACCATCCTGTTCACAATAATGCACCCCTTCTCACTCCATCACTTACCCTGCTTAATTTTTCTTTATAGTATTGGGGTACCATCTCAAGTAACACACAGCCATTGGTTTAATTTTCATTGTTGTTCTGGGCTGAAAAAATGCATATGTTAAAGCTATCACTCCTAGTACCTCAGAATATGACCATATTTGGAGATAGGGACTTTATTTTTGCTTTTATTTTTATTTATTTTTTTCCATTTCCTTTTAGTCCCCCTATAACCCACTATCCACTGCAATCACCCCTATCGTCCATGACCATGAGTCCTTTTCCCTTTTGGTTCAATCCATCCACCCACTAACCACTCCCCCTAGCTGTCACCCTGCTTTCTATGAATCTGTGTCCATTTTGCTTGTTAGTTCAGTTTGTTCATCAGATTCCACATATAAGTGAAATCTTATGCTATTTGTCTTTCTCTGACTGCCTTATTTCACTTAGCTCAATGTTCTCTAGGTCCATGCATACTATCACAAAGGATAAAACTCTCTTCTTTTTTACAGCCAAGTAGTGGGCTGTAAAAAAGAAGAGAATGTCCCACTACACAATGGGACATTCCATTGTGTAAACGTCCCATAGTTGCTGTATCCTCTCATGTACTGATGGAAGGCCATACCACCCTGAATGTGTCAGATCTCATCTGATCTTGGAAGCTAAGCAGAGTCAGGCCTGGTTAGTACTTGGATGGGAGATAGGGATTTTAAAGAGCCAGCTAAGCACTAATCACCTCTGACTATTGTCCTCATAAAGGGAGGAAACTTGGCCATACAGAGACACACCAGGGGCACAGACAGAGGACAGACCATTTGAGGAAAAAGCAAGAAGTCATTGTCCACCCATCAAGGAGAGAGTCCTCAGAAGAAACCAAACTGGCAACCTCTTGATCTTGGACTTCTTTTTTTTTTTTTTTTTTTTAAATATGTTTCATTGATTATGCTATTACAGTTGTCCCATTTCTCCCCCATCATTCCCCTCCACCCTACACACCCTCTCCCACCCACATTCCCCCCTTTAGTTCATGTCCATGTGTCATAAGTTTTCTAGCTTCTACATTTCCCATACTGTTCTTGCCCTCCCCCTGTCTATTTTTTTCCCATTATCTATGCTACTCATTCTCTGTACCTTTTCCCCCTCTTTCCTCCTCCCATGCCCCTGTTGCTAACCCTCCATATGATCTCCATTTCTGTGGTTCTGTTCCTGTTCTAGCTGTTTGCTTAGTTTGCTTTTGTTTTAGGTGTGGTTCTTGATAGCTGTGAGTTTGCTGTCTTTTCACTGTCATAGTTTTATCTTCTTTTTCTTAGATAAGTCCCTTTAACATTTCATATAATAAGGGCTTGGTGATGATGAACTCCTTCAACTTGACCTTATCTGAGAAGCACTTTATCTTCCCTTCCATTCTAAATGACAGCTTTGCTGGATAGAGCAATTTTGGATGTAGGTCCCTGCTTTTCAAGATTTCAAATATTTCTTTCCAGCCCCTTCTTGCCTGTAAGGTCTCTTTTGAGAAATCAGCTGACAGTCTGATGGGATCTTGGACTTCTAACCACGGGAACTGAGAGAAAATAAATTTTACTTGTGTAAGCCACCCAGTCTGTGGCATTTTGTTACAAGAGCCCTAGCAGACTATAATTGTCTTTGACATACACTAGAATGTGGTATCTATGAGAAAAAGGATTTTATTTCATCCACTGCTGTAGGCCCAATACCAAACAGTAGACACAGAAGATATTTTTTAATTGTTGAATAAGCAATGAATGATTTTATAATTACTTAAGAGGGTTTTGAAGAGAATCTCCAAATACTTTGTGGTACCAAAATGTAACTGCAATTAATTACATCATGGAAAGAGACCTGGGAACCATTTGTTAAACAAAGGTTTTCATTGTAATGAGCCTTGACCAGCTCTGTGTTTTCACTCAGGCTTGTAATGCAGCCACTAATGGATTATGTCAGAACCAAGAAACTGAAGATCGCAGTACATGCTAGAAGAAAGGCTACTATCACACGGTGTTTGTTATTAGAAAAATTACAAAAACAACCTACAGCAAAAACCAATCAGAAACCTAAAGGATACCTCACAACCTTTCTTCCTTACATTTCTTTGACAGCTAAGATCGGTTACAACTAATTACTCTTAGCACTTCCACAGCTACATAACCATGGCTTCAACAACACATTTCAACTGCCACATGCTCCTCAGGTTGTGTCAATATTACCACAACTTTGTCCTCACATTAACAAGATGAAACAGGAGAGCAGCAAATTACCAATCAACACATTGACTGATAGCCCCACAGTTCTCTGGACTCCAATGCCAGGGTGACTAATATTCCTTAGGGGGTGACAGATATTGGGCTAGTTCAGGTATTTCTGCCTGTGGTGACATTTTTGACATGGGCAGGTAGGGTCTGACAGTTTCTACCATGTAGGTAAATGGAACTCCCTGAGTATTGCAAGATGCTGAAAGAACACAAGAGCTAAAGTTATCCCCTTGTGCACAGGATATGTCTGCTTATTGCATAAGGTAGCTCAGACGTATTGAAGTGGTATACAGATGATTTCCATTTACAAGTGTAAGAGATCAAAAGGAAAGTGAAATTATGGAAGAAATTTCACTGACTCCTATTTTACACTTGGCTTCCTTACAAATCTTATTTCCATGCTACTTAAAACAGGGAAAGAATTAGATATACAAAGGATGCCTAATGCCAACTACTGTGGGAAGCTTGTTAATACCTTAAGCCATTTAATTATCAACCTAAACCTCTGGAGTAATTATTCCTATCAACAAGAGGTGATAAATGTGAGGTTTAAAAAGGTCAATTTCTTGTCCACCACTTAGGAAGTGACAGTGAAGAGCACCTTCCCAGCACTCCAATTTCTGGTGAAAGAAGCTATAACCTCCTTTGGGAAGGCTAGCCCTTATCCTATTCTCAGCCTTTGATATTCGGTTGGGGCTGACCTGAGAACTGGTTCTGAGGAATGGACATGTAACATAGGTCCCCTTGTCCATGGCAAGAAGAGAACAGGGTGACACCCAGGACTTCTACAGGAATTGCTAAAGGAGTAGGATGTTACACTGGACCTACCACATGTCATCATAGAGAGAAAAGCTGGCTAAGAATGAAGTAACCACAGGGAAAAAGTCAAGCAAAAGGGAAAGAAGTGAGCAAGAGAGAAGCGGAAGAGAGAAAGGTTACAAAAGCATGATCTGACCCTTGCATCTGGCCATGCCAGGGAGCTCTCACATATCTGTACTCAAGGCTTTCGGTTTGTCTGCCAGTGAATTTTTTTCCCTAAAGCAAATCAAAATTTTTTTGTCACATGCATTCAAGAGCTCTGTCAAGTACAGGATAAGGACATTCTATATTTATGACCATTAATCTATTCATTTTATAAGGTTCTTTTCCCATGATTGGCTCAATAGTTGAGGCTTTATTTATTTTATTTTATTTTTTTAGTTTATTGTTGAAAACTAACACCAACAAGGGCAATTTGACTCCACTATCAAAAATAATCATCAGAATCTCTACCTGTGTTATACTCATAATATGTTGTTAAATCTACCATGAAATGAAATAAGTATTTATGAAGAGGTCAGTACCCTCTGATCCACCTTTCACTTGCTAAGGTATTGCCATTAGAAACCCAGGCGTGGAGAGCTGAAGGTACTTGGCCAGGTTACTCAGCGACTTAGTGGCAGTTGACCTGACCACTCATCACTCCTCTACTACAAATGTCTTTTGCTGTTCCACAGGCAAATAACAAGAATAATAGACACCCTTCTCTTGTAACTTATAAAATACTTCACTCAGTTTGTAAACAGAAAGAAAAAAAACCAGCACTAACTTCAGAAAAAAATGCAGATCCTAAAAATAGGAACCTCATTTCTAAGTTAAATGGCTAATTAAAAATGTTTCTACCTCCATGGTTTTCAACCTTATTATAAGGAACAGAATTTTTTCTCAAATAAAATCTTGTTTGGTGTCCTACTATATAAAATAACTAAAAATTTTAAAAGCATATATGTAAGTTCATATATATATAGCATTTCTTCATAAAATGAATAAATAAAAATGAATCTGTTTTGATGAGCATTCATTTTAAAATCAGAGGTACATTTGACGGGTGCAGTTTTATATAAACTCTACATACCATTTATTTCTAATATTTTATGACTGGTTTTAAGGAGTAAATAAAAGCCCTGATTCCCCAACATCTGCAAAATAGGAATAGGATTATTTGTTTCAACTCATCTTTCAAAGTCAAATTCAAGTATCTTCCTCTGTGAACATGTCTGTTTCCATTTGCTCCAGCATGGTATACCTAAATTACATTTTAATTAGAGTCCACCATACTGTAATTTCAATGTCTCATGCTTTTATATCTTCTGGTCTAACACAGTGCTAATTAAGCTCCCTTCATTTCTTTAACATATTTGAGAATAGAGAGGTTTAAAGAGATGAACAAGTACATTCGACCATCTTCTGTGTGAGATCTTAGACAAGACCAAACATTTCTGACATAACATCCCAGAAGATCCATTAGGTAATCATGGTACTCGTTTAAATTGCAGATTATATAATCACTATTTTTGAGAAACAATGATGGCTACTTCCAACATGCTTCTAAATGTTACCGTAGTTTTTCATGCATCAGTCTAAAATTCAGACTTTCTGAAGTCTTCTTAATTCTGGGCCACTGTAGAGCCCTTGTACTGAAGATAAATAAACAGTATATCCCAAAAGTGCTAAGAACTACTGAACTACACCAGACTATATGTAATGCAAATGACCTTCAATTTTCTGCTATAAAAGTGCTCCCACTTTATAGCTTGGGGGTGCCCAGAGAATATCGAATGCAAGCTCATAAATAAATACGCCCCCATCAGCCTACTAGAATTTTACCAGGAACTATTATTTCCTGCCATCTGAGACACTGCAGTACTCAAGATATGAGAACTACTCAGTTATTCAGCTGTGAAATGGGAGACTATTTCTCTTTGGGGTTTCTCTCTGCAGGAGGATGTTGCAGTGCAGTGTTACTTGTCTTACAACTCCTTCAATACTGACTTCGAATCCCACTGTCTTTTGTAGGATTAATATGTAAACTAAGGGGGCGGGGCTCAGGGGCTCATGGAATTGTTCTGCATGGCAGAGGGTATGCTGCACTTGCTTCTTTCCTCCAGTTGTGAAGGCATTCACTTTCCTTCAAGCTTACCTCCTCTCGCATGAAACATTCCGAAAAGCTCTGAGGTTCTCAATTGTTTTCTACCAGCCTGATCCCCACACACCTGCCAAATCTGCCCAGCCCAGTCTGATTCTCACTTAGATTCAAGTTCCACTGTGACCTAATTACATAAAATTTTATTCCTGGTACATATTAGATCTTCGATAACTATGTGTCAGATAAATGCATAAAAATGAAGCCAAATTGATACATCACTCACTAAATCAATCGACAGGCTCCAGCTCTCAATTTCTTCTATATGGCATCTATCATCGGGTATGTCAGTCTTTTCTTGATGACCACCAAAGTCATCCCCTCTACCATAGCTGGAACGGGTTCTATCCACAGACAGCAGTACATCAGTATTGTACTCCTACCATTGCTGGGAATGGCAAGTTCAGAGTGACCTATGGCTCTCAATTCGTGAAATTTGCATGATTCAAGCTTTGCTGGTCAGTCATAAGCACTCCAAAATTGGTACATTCTTAGTCATTTCTTTCACAGTCCAGCCTGATGAGTTTCAGCACTTTGAACTGAGATTGAAACTATTGGGGAAAAGACCCACTATGTCAATAGGAGCTGCTAAACTGAAAGTAATAAGCCTAGAATTACTATTAGCTTCTTTTTCTAAGACTTAAGGAAAGCCTTCCTTAGAAATAAAATTTAAAAAGCAATGCTGAGAGATGGAGAAACACTGATCGCTGACAGCATCATTTGAGGCTTTTCTCCAGTTGTACTTTCAGTCACCATTATCCCCAAAATTTTCAGTTGCATAAGTCAATAAATTCCCTTTTTGATTAAATCAACTTGAGTTCAGTTTTTGTCACTTGCAATAAAAATGCACCACCAATATTATAAAAAATTATTTCTTGTGTTTTCTGAATTCTCTGAAAGATATTCTATTTAATACCTTCCCTCTAGAATCAGTCTGGGCCCTTTGCAATATTACTAGTCATATTTATTATTTAGACTGCAAATCAAAAAATTCTATTTTAGTATATATTTTTTAAAAATCCTAATGAGTCTAAAATACAATATGATCATGATTACTTATGATCCATGATAGAGGATTATATTTTCCAAAATTGGCCACAGCAATATTTTTGGTTCCACATATGCTTCTATTTTAGCACTTTGCCATTGCCCATTAAGAGACTGATTCTATTTCCCCACATTTAGATGCCAGGCTGGACTTTTGAACATCTACATGAATAGAATGCACCAGAAGTGATGATGTGTGACTTTCAAAACTAAGTCATATACAGCAACACAGCTGTGGCCTGCCTCTCTCTCTCTCTCCCTCCGTCCCTCTCTCTCTCTCTTTCTCTCTCTCTCCTCCTCCTCCTCCTCCTTCTTCTACTTCTTCTTCTTCTTATTCTTCTTTTTCTTCCTCCTCTGCCTCCTCCTCCTCCTCCTTCTTCTTCTTCTCACTTTATTCTTATAACCAAAATACCATTTTGTGAGGAAGCCCAGGTTACATTGTATGTGAGCGTTCTGATCAATAATCCAACTAGGCTCCCTGGCATCAACCATGTGAGTGAATAAGACTTCAAATTATTCTAGCCTCTCTCTCAATTATTCCAGCTGAGGCACCAAACATTGCTGGCCCACAAGAAGCCATCCCATCACACCCTGTCTAAATTCCTGACTCGGGAGAGACAATAAATGATGATTATTTTTAAACCACTGTATTTTGTGATAATTTTTACACAGCAGTAGATAACTAATAAAGCCATCCTTATCATAATTGTCTTAATTCACATGATTTTCATGAGACCTAGTTTTTACAGCTATATTGATTGGTCAGCCTATACTTTAAAGCACTTAACATAGCCCTCAGTCTCTCAACTTTTATCAAAGAACATCTTTTATAATTTCTTTGCATGGACCTTATACCATGAAAGATTCCCCACATAATAAGCAACAATATGTACATATCGATTTGATTTTCTTTTTCTCATTAGTTAGATCTTTCTTAACTTTGATCAGGATAAAATAATCAGAATTGCCACACTGCAATTCTGTCAATAAAATTCTAGTCAAAATCAAATAAAATTGGGGATTTTTAGATTCTTTATACAGGCTAATGAAAAATATTTTAATATTAAATATATAGTGTCTCAAATTGGAAACCAGTGCCACAGATGAAAAACAGAATTCTAAATTGACTACTAAAGGCAAAAGTGTTTTTGCTACTAATAAGTTAATCTTTATTACTAATTCACTGGCAAGAATGAAGTTTTTAACCACTCAGTACACTTTTGGAACATATCGACGACAGTAACCTTTGAAAGGTGTCAAATGTGAATCAGCAATAACGAAGTTTTCTCAAACTGACACTGATTGGCACATTTTACTTTCATTTTGCCTAAACCCCCACAATTTGTCCAACCTTTTTGACCAAACTGCTAGTCAGCTCAAACAACTAATAACCTAATTTTTAACAATCAAATGGTTTTATTTGCCTGGATTGAGCAGTCATTTAAATAACTAATCCAGTCAAAATTATCAATAAAACACAAGTCTTTCAATTTCATTCTCCACTTGCCCTTTCCACAAAACTCTTTTCCCTGAAAATGGTTTCTTACTCAACTTGATAAATATTTATGTAGCAGTGGAAAAGGTGCCAGGAAACAGAACCGTGTACACCAGTCTAGGTCTTTGCTCAGTAAACATGTACCTTAAAGGGTGATACAGACAAGAAAAGGCAATCTAAAAGCACAGGGGAAAAAAAGTAATTTTGGCAGACTACACAGATGGTCATAATGATTCTTCCTATGCTGTATCACTCCCGTTTGCAAAGTGACTTTGCCAATCTTCCCATCAGGAAGCGACATCACATTCTCAATCTCTTGAATCTTGGTTTGACCATGTGACTTCCTTTAGTGAGTAGAATATCCACAAACATAATACCAGCAGAGAACTGAAAACTGCTTACACCTTCTCCTAACTGTGCTTGAAACTCTGAAACCTAAGTGTGACTAAGACCAAGCTAGTCTACTGGAGAAGTCACATTGAGGAGAATCCAGGCCTGGATACCCTGCCAAAGACCAGACAGCTAAGTGAAGTCATTTTAGACTCTCCAGCCACATTCGAGCTGTCAGGTGACTTGAACTGCATGAGTAACCACAGGAAAGACAAATGGTCCCAGTACCACCCCACTTAGCCAGCCCAAATTTCTGGCCCATAGAATTATAAATGAAAATGGTTGTTGTTTTAAACCACTAAGATTTGATGTGGTTTGTTCTACAGTAACAAATAATTAATATCACTACCAAATCCAGACTCAGGGTGAAGGGATAGAAAGGGGTCAAAAAAAAAAAAAAAAAAGAAAAGAAAAGAAAGAAAGAAAAAAAAAGGCTTCTGTGTACTGAAGAAAGAGAAAATAAATTACAAAACATTGGAATTGAAGGATCTTAAATTCTGAAAGTGAAGAGAAACATTACATTACAATAACAGAATATTTTGATCACTGCCAGGAGTCCAGGTAGATAACACAGGACAGAGTGGTAGCCAGACTCTAAACTGGGCCCTTATGACCCTATGTGACACCGAGAGAATATGGTCAAAATGACAGCATGTAACTTCTGAGGCTAGGTCACAATATTAGAGTTTCTGCTTGGGTTTCCTGGATTGTTCACTCTAACAGAAGTCAGCCACCACACCACAAGGATATTCAAGCAGCTTAATAAAGAAGCCCTGTACACAAGATCTGAGGCCTCCCCCTCACAACCAGAGTGTGGTTGTGAGGGGGAGTCATGTAAGACTCCCCCTGGCCAGTCATGTAAGAACCCACCTTGGAGGGGGATCCTCCAGCCCCAGTCAAACCTTCAAATGACAGTAGCCCCAGTCAACATCTGATCGCAAACTCATGAAACATCCTGATCCAGAACCTCCCAGGCAAGCACAAGCAAATTCTTAACCCACAGGAACCAACAGAGATAGTAAATAAGTATTATTGTATAAGCCAGTAATTGTGGAGTGATTTGTTATGCATTCATTGTAACTAATACAGGGGACCTAGGCATTACATTGACAAATCCTGAGAGAAGGGGTTATATACAGTAATTACTGCCCTGTTCATCAAATCTAAAAAATATGTGCTCATAGATCACCCTCTAGGAAATCCTCCCAGAGAGCTATTCTTCCTGTTAATTCAACACATAGAAATTGGCTAAGTGAATTATTTTTAAAATATTTTAATATGTTCTCCCATACAGTTCAGCTCCCTTTTCATTTTGATGATGGTTTCTTTAGCCATGCAGAAACTTTTTAATTTGATCGAGTCCCGTTTGTTTATTTTTTCCTTTATTTCCTTTGCCCTAGGGGATATATTGGCTAAAACATTGGTACACAAGATATCTGAAATTTTACTGCCTATGTTTTCCTCTATGATTTTTATGATATCACAACTTACATTTAAGTCTTTTATCCATTTTGATTTTATTCTGGTTGATGGTGTAAGATGGAGGTCTGATTTCATTTTTGGCATGTACCAGTCCACTTCTCTCAACACCATGTATTGAAGAGACTGTCTTTACTCCATTGTATGCTCTTGCCTCCTTTGTCAAATATTAATTGATCATAAAGATGTGGGTTTATTTCTGGGCTCTCTACTCTATTCCATTGATTTATATGTCTGTTCTTATGCCAGTACTAGACTGTTTTGATTATAGTGGCCTTGTAGTATAGTTTGATATCAGGTATTGTGATTCCTCCAATTTGTTCTTCTTTCTCAAGATTGCTGAGACTATTTGGGGTCTTTTTTGACCAATGATACATTATACAAGGGTTTAATCTCCAAAATATATAAACAACGTTTATGACTCCACACCAGGAAGAAAAACAATGCAAATAAAAAGTGGGCAAAAGACCCAAAGAGACACTTCTTTAAGGAGGACATACAGAGAGGGCCTATAAACATGTAAAAAAATGCTCAACATCACTAGCCATCAGAGAGATGCAAATTAAAACCACAAGGAGATATCACCTCACACCTGTCAGAATGGCTATCATTAATAAATCAACAAATAACAAGTATTGGTGAAGATATGGAGAGAAGGGAACCCTAGTGCACTGTTGGTGGGAATGCAGACTGGTGCAGCCACTGTGGAAAACAGTATGGAATTTTTTATGAAAACTAAAAATGTAACTGCCTTTTGACCCTGTGATTGCACTACTTGGAATATACCCTAAGAATCCCAAAATACTATTTCAAAAAAACTTATGCACCCCTATGTACATAGCAGCACTATACACAATAGCCAAAATCTGGAAGTAGCCCAAGTGCCCATCAATAAATGAGTGGATAAAAAAATGGTGGTACATTTACACAATTGAACTATGTAGCAAGAAGAAGAAGAAGAAGAAGAAGAAGAAGAAGAAGAAGAAGAAGAAGGAGGAGGAGGAGGAGGAGGAGGAGGAGGAGGAGGAGGAGGAGGAGGAGGAGGAGAAATTCCTACCTTTTGCTACAACATCGATAGAATCGGAGAGCATTATGCTAGTGTAAGAAGCCAGTCAGTGAAAGACGAATACCATAGGATCTCATAAGTGGAATCTAATGAACAAAATAAATTGATAAGCAAAACAGAACCAGGGACATAGAATTATGGAACAGACTGGCAGCTCTAAGAGGGCAGGGAGAGGTGGGGAATGCCTGCAAGAAAGTGAAAGTATTAGTCAGAGAACTTATATGAAGGACCCACAGACATGGACAATGATGTGGGGATTGACTATGGAAGTGAGTGGGACAAAGTGGGAAAAAGCGGGACAATTATAGTAGTGTAAACAATAAAATACTTAAAAATAAAAACATTTTAATAACCAAGTCTAAAACTCTATGTCTTTTTTCACTTATGAATAATTCAGAGAGTTTCAACTAAGTGGTTGGAGGTTAGAGTATGAAGTACAGAAGTTCTGGGGCTTACATCTTCAACAATGTTGTCATTTTAAATCATTTCTGTTCCTTCCTATGGCTTAAAAGATCTTCCTCTTAGAAGCATTGTATATTGGTAGAGTCTCTAAGGAAAATAAAAGTCTTATAACAATTTTAATCATAATGTAATGTAATGAAATATCATTCCCTAGAGTTTTTGAAAAATCAAACAAGTTAATATCTATCTGAGAAAAGAGAAGTTCTCCCTGAGGGTAGAAAATTTAGTGGGAGATCTTTCAAGGTCCACCTGAGCTGAATAACTTTCCATAGGATTTCCTGGAATATGATTCCCAACCTTCAAAGTCATCCTTGGCATGGCAGTAAGGACAAACACAGGCTGTGGCAAGCCATAGAGTCATAGTCTACTTCCAGCCTAGCCGCTTTGTCTTAGCTTTGCTGTTGGACTAGGTTTTAAGATCCAGGTTAGTAAGTCAATCAGTCTGAATCTCAGTTTTCCCACTAATAAAATGGAACTAAGAATTTTACCTACTTTCTGGGATTGTTTTGAGCATTTAATAAGAACACATACATAAAACAATAAACTCAGCAATTGGTAATTTGTAAACTCTAAATATTAGTTGCTATTGCCTTTACTACAGTTAGGAAAATTAAATTAGGAATGAGCTAGAGTACCTAACAAAGTTTCCAGTCCATCAGAGCCTCTCAATAACAGGTGGTTATTAATATTAAATTAATATTAGTAAATGTTAATTTGATAATAGTTGAAGAGTAACTTTTATTACCATTCTTTTCAAAGATAATATTTTATGAAAGCTTAATAACTTATTAGGAAAGAAATTAAGCCTTAGAGATAACCTCTACATTTGGAATACCAACTAAACTCTCCATTTTATACTGTATTCCAGCTAGAGAATGAATTTAAAAACCAAGTCACTAAGTCACAATGTCTTAGCAATTGAGAGATGCACTTCATCCTGAAAATCATACTTAGCCCAGCAAGAATTCTAAGACCATGGGTGTACTTCAATTTCCTTAATAGGAAAAATTTAGAATTTTTTCACTCTTTAAATTATTTTTAAATAGTTTAGGATTATATGTAATACATTTTACTAGTGCATTATACAATCATCCTCATGTATGTGCAAAAGAACTAACATTACCTATCTATTGCCAGCTTATGTTCAAGGAGTAATACTGCTCTAATGTTCTTTCTGAGATGCACTGTCCCGCAAAATGGCTAATGAACATTTTGCTGCATTACTTTTGAAAACAGCAATATGAAACACTGTTTACATCCTTGTACTTAAGGTATTTACAGTAGTAACTCCACAAATGCTCATATACCTAGACTCACATAGCACAACACTAAACAAAGAAAAGAAGTATCTCCTCTGAATGCTTCCTGTGAGGTCACTAGAGAGTTTTTATGGGTCAAATATATTTTAGACAATGACATCTTCTTGAACTGAACTTTCAACAATTAACTCTAAAAAATGGAAAAGAGTCTGAATTTTCTCTAACTTTCTACTCAGAACTGAGAATGGTCATTCACACACAAACTATTCACCTTGCTGCTCTCTACTGAGTGTAAGATTGATCCATCTGTCCAACTTGTTTTCTTATCATTTCCCATAAATTGCTTATGTTTAAATTAGCCAATAGACATTGTACCTAAACCCATTAGACCGTGAAAGCAAAATATGTAATTAAGGTCTACCCTCCCTGCCTTCGTTTCCACTATGAAAGCACTCCACACACAGCATTTGGTGAAATTGTTGCTTTTAAGTTTGCTTTGTGAAGAAGGATTTGGTGACTCTTGACCCTCAAGGGTTGTTCTTTGACCCATCATTTTTCTCTACCATCTGGCATGTTTACTTGAAGCAAATGCCTTGGGTCAGAGGGCAGACCAGACATGTGGATGGACAGCTTTGTCATAAAAGCAATAAAGAATGAGTAGGTACTTCACAATATAGCACTGTGCATTTTGTCCACCTGCTGAGCAGAATGAGGTAAGGTTAGTCATATGGCTAAAACCAAAATAAAGTATCACTTACCATGCATCCTAGCAGACGGGTCAAATGCAGGATGCCTAAGTTCAAAATCTGAGCACAGGCAGCTCCCTTTTCCATTTCTGGGAGAGTTACTTTTTATGCTTTACTGGGCACATTACTAAACAATATGTTACACCAGACACAAGGGGGAAAGTGGTTTATAGGCTAAATTAACCAGATTGATTATTCAGGAAGAGTGTTGATAGTCCAATAATCCCCAAAGCAACAAAATTATAGACAGAATAACTGTAAGGAACTAAAAAGATCAAGTAATCAATTTTTTTCATATCCAGGGCCCAAAATATAATGAGATAATGACCATTTTGTTCTTGGTAAACTGAAGCTTTTTTGAAAAGAAAAACTCAGAAGTGAACATTGACATCAGTTGTGTACACTCACTACAGACCCCCAGACAAGGAGCTCTGGGCAATAATTCTTCCCCCTTACTTTGGCATTTGTGCTAAAAATTTGGGCACATCGAATGAAGCTTGCAAAATCCTTAGTACAAAAGCCCCTTACAAAAAACCTTAAGTTTCTTTACGAATAACTACCTCTGGCTCCCTTCATACAGCTTCCCTGAATTCTGAAGGTCTTTCAAAAACCTGTTTTTGCTATCTAGTTCATAAAAGTTATAAATGATCTTTGATTGATTCAGATTGTTTTTCTGTTGCTACAGGACACATTTTTCCCCCTCAGCTTTAGAATGTACTGAGAGAAAAGAAGAGGTGGAAAACTCCCAATTCTGCTCAAGTCTCAGTGCTATTCTCATGTCAACTTTCTGCTGCTTATCTTTGAACAGTTGGGGGCGGGGGAAATGCCCTGAAATAGAAACTCAAAAATGATCTGCACTTACATTCACTCTTAATGTAAAGGGGGGAATTGCTATGAGTCTTGAGATGAAAGTGATTAAAGGGAAGAGTTAGTCAGCAAAAGAAAATAAAAGGAACTTTCCTCTAAGGAAAAAAAACAATAAAACAAAGGAAAAAGATTAAAGGAAACCTCCCTCTTCTACCCTGATTGTCAGGGGATAGTTCTTCACATGGTGAATACGCTTTGATCCTGGAAACTCTGCATTTTCAGTCTTTGCCAACTTGGTAAAAGGGATGTCCCTTGTGGAAGATTTTCTCATATGGAGCTTTTCAAAAAAATTCATATATATCAAGACTTCCATCCCTTGCAACATTCCTACTGAAAAATTCATGTCACAGAGCATAGCCATTCTGTTTTCAACCCCAGACTTCCTGTAAAGAGCCGCTATTCTCCCAAGTTTGTCCTTGCCAGTTTCAGAATTGATCGTACTATAGAAAATTTATAGATGGGCATAGAGATCATACCGATGTGTGCACTTACAAGCAGAAAAGGGAATCCTAAGCTTGCTTTGAGGAAAAAGCTTTCTAGTAAAGTTTCCCCTATTTATATTTAATACACTCGTTTGTACAAGAAAGGGCAAAAAAAGTGGGGGCTTTGGAAAAAGAGTAGGGCATGGTACCAGCACCTGCACTTATGCGGGGGTGACCCTGGGCAAAGTATTCAATCACTTTGAGCCTTTTTATAAAAGCAAGAATAATTTGCACCTCTCTGATGAGTTGAGAAAGTGACAGTTATCCAAGAAGAGATAACTACTAGTATCTTATTGCAGGAAGCAGGGTATGTAGTAGAAAGACACAGAGTGGAATTCTGAAGGGTGAGAACTCAATCACAAGCTGTATGATTCTATGTTGAGGAACCAGTATTTAAAATCTGAATTCTAATTAAACAGAGGGAAGTGATAGAAAATCATTCCTTTTTAATAACAGCACCCTCATGCCTGTTTGCAAACCATTACTCCTGCAAGCTGTGCAGTCTCTTCCTACTTGGTTCAGGCATCTTTCCGCTGTCATTTAGTAATCCCCTTGACACTGGCCCACACTCACAGGAGACTTGAGAATCTGGTTCCCTGCTCACTACCCCAGGTCTTGCTATAACCATCAGTGTCTTATCCTGGAAGAAACATGGGGTTCAGATTTGGTTTGGAATACCAGCCTTTCTTTTTGCCAGCTATATGACTCTAGGCAAGTTGCTAAAATGATGAAAATAATGCCTATATCACAGGGTTTTCTGTGGAAGAGATGAAGTTACAGAAGCAAAGGTTATACTTGAAGCTCAGGCCTGGGTCACAGGATGATCAGAATGATAAGCACTCGATGTACCCAAAGTCACCTGTTCCCTCTAAACTCAATCCACTTTCCTGAAGCCAAACTTCTGCATCTTGGTTGTTTCTCCTCTCTTTTCCAAAAAAACTTCTCAGTGCTTTTGTACATATTAACTCATTTAAACCTAACAGAAACCCCACAAGAAAGGAAAATTTGTGTACGGTGGTATAATTGAAGAAACTGAGGCATAGAGCAGAGAAGTAACTTGCCTATAGTTTCACAAAAACAAAGACATAAAAGATTAGAAAAGTATCTAGGTTTATCTTCTAAGAATTATGGAAGGTCAATAAATAACCCTTCTTTCTATGTCTAAATGTATAACAAACTTAGGTGTATTTCCATCAGACAGATGGATTATTGACAAAGAGCTAAACAAGAGAGGGTGACTCAATTATAAATAAGTGGGCTGATATATATTACTGCATTGAATTTACCCACCCCCAAGAAAAAACTACTGGTCATAACCACAAAGACAAAGCCTGCACTGCCAAGAAGCAGCTGAGAATGTTTCTCTACGCACAGGTAAATCCCAAATAAAGAGAAGAGAGGAAATGGCTGAGGCAACGATGGCCAGCTGAAACTTCCTTACCAGCTGGTCCCTGCCTTAAGAAGGTGCCAATCTTCTTAATGTGAGGAGAGAGTGAAGGGACAGAAAGTGACCACAAGTGAAATTCCTTCCATATGAAAGGACACATGAGCAGTGGAAATAAGTGTACCCCCCTCCAACACATCTGATCCCAAAACCTGGGCTCCTACCACTACATGAAAGAGAAACAGGAGAGCTCAGTGCATATTAGAAAATCAGATCCCCTAACTTTAATTTAATCCTAACTCAACCACTCTGCCATGAGTTTGGGGGCATATTCTTTAATATCAAATGTTCTGATTTCCACATGTGTACATAATATTGCTACGTATACAAGGTTGTTGTATATGTAGGTTTCAACGTGTGTGTATATATTTATTTTATATATTACATTTTTATATAAAATTATATAGACACACATACAAAGTTTTCATATAGTACCTGGTGCATAACACTTGTTCAATAATTGCTAGTGATTATTAATAGTAATAATGCCTCACTAAAAAAGACTATTCAGAGTGTTTTTGAGGTCAGAATATGTAATTGCAAACACATTCTTTGTATATAGACCCATTAATCACCATACATTTTAGGAGCAGAGAAAAATATCCATAAATTAATCCTATTCCAAAACTTTCTCAATGTGATAATCTAAAATATACATTAGTCTTAAAAATTATGTATAAGAGTTTTGAGTTGTGAGCTATATGTTTTTTCTTCTTATGCTTTTATGTTTCCAAATTTTCTACAATAAATGAAAATTATTTTAAAGCAAAAAAGGAAAGAAAGTATGAATCAACCAGTGTTCAATAAATATCTGTTGATCATCTAATTTTTATCAGGCACTGGGCTAAATGACATTCAATAGGACTCTCTTCCAGGAATCTGTTATAAATGGTGATGGGAAAGACATGTTTACAATAACATAAGAATGAGAAGCTATTGATATTTTATTCATAATTATAAAGACCACCTCCTTTCTCTCATTTTTGAGGTTGTCTTACTAATGAATATAGACACACCTGACATTTTTAATTTTTTATGAATGGATATTTATCTCAAAATAGAAATTTTCATAAATAATAAAATGCATCATCATTTATCAATCATCTACAAGATTTGAGGGGCTTTGAACACAATTTACTGACGTGATCTCTAATGCTCACAACAGACCACAGAAGAATAATGTAGGCATTATTATTCCCATTTTATGGAGATGAAAACTGAGCCCAGAGAGGTTGTGACTCTCTGGGTTCTTTAACTATCCAGTGCACCAGGTATATTCTAAAGCATATTTCAATGTACACAAACAAATGTTAAGATACTCATCTATTTCATAAAGCAAGTTGTACCTATAAAACCATACATGCTGATTGCTAGACCACAAGGTTTTTCAACAGCATCCCATATTTCTGTTTTGAGTCTCTTGCCACTTGGGTAAACATTGTACTTTTCATTGGATATACTGTAAGTCATTAAAGTCAGTAAATAGCAGAAATGAATAAAACAGCAACTTAGATATTTTTAACACCTCCAAGTTAAAACCACTTTGCAGTGGGGAAGAAGAACAGATGCCCGCTTCTAAATGTGAGAGCCACCAACTGGGAATTTGCTAGTTGTAACTGCTGCCATCTGTTTTCCACTGTTCTTTTTACCTGCCTCTCCTAGATTCAGTATTTGAATTCTGGGCCATGTATTCTTAGTATAAGCAGGGGAGAAGTGGGAGGGACTCCAATGTGAAATTTTCCCAGGTGCTCCCTCCTGCATCAAATCAAAGGTAACTTCTCAGGAAAAAAAAATCGTGATGGTGATTATTTAACAACTGCATCTTTATTTTTCTATGCGTACTTTGTACTCTTATTTCCATGTGCATTTTTTTTCTATTTAATCAACTTCCTGCTTTTCCTAAGGGCATTGTGGAAATGCCTCTCTGATGCCAATTAGGACACTGCTGTGTGAATTACTTTCTTCCATGACTGAATAAATAATTTTAGTCAAGCCATACATACATTCAGAACTCACTTAATCAGCACTTAACCAGCATTTGGCACTAGTGTAGTGGGGTTTTCCCTTTAAAGTCAACATGTTGAGGGAGATACTATGTGTGCTAAAGGGAAGCAGATGAAATAGGTTAATGGGACTATAAAGGGTAATAAAAGATTGTTTCAGTTCACCCTCTCCCTTCCAGTAGAATGGCTCCTAAACCATACTAAAAAAATAAAATTTGCCCTTTTTTCTTAGGAACATTCATAGGTAAGGTGTGTCAATGTTTGTTTGTAATTTTGAATGACACATGTGCATATGGAAATAATTTCTGGTTAAAAGCCGACAAAAAATAAAAGTAATCATTCAATTTATAAATAAGCTTTCTCTTTAAGTCTACATGTAAAGGTATGCTTCCCACTTTTACAGAAAGAAACAGGTTGTGAGCAGTCATGTATGTTGGTCAAAGAAACAGCTAGTTGGTGACATGACAAGATGTAGTGCCATCTCTGCCTAAGTCTGCCTTTCACTCAAAATAAAAGAGGAATGTGTTGGAAAGAAGGGGGTGTTCAGTCAGGAGTTTCTTCTAGTTTCTTTCCATACATTGAGTTCACCTGAAATTGCATAAGAAATATAGAAGTTAAAAGGATCTCTCAAGCTATAGGCTCAACTGAAATGCCATGTCAAGGGTCAAGTCTACTAAAGTCTCTCCAAACCAAACTATGACACTAATCCCCATGTTCTAGTAGTACTGAAAGAGAAACCTGTTTAGAAAAAGCCACCCTTTTTAAACAGCAAAGAATAATTAATAACACAACTTTAGGGAGTTACAGTCAAGATGGCCGAGTAGGTAAACATAGTACTTGGAAGTTCCAACAAACATATCAAAATTACAGCTGAACTTTATAGAACAATCACCATTAAGAACCACCTGAAATCTAACTGAACAGAACTCCTTCAGCTAAGGATATAAAGAAGCCACACTGAGACTTGTAGGAGGGACAAAGATGAGGAATAGGCTGGTCCCACACCCATATGTGGCAGTTAAAAGTTGGGATGGATATCTCAGCTGTGGAAGTCACCTCTAAGGAGCAAGGAGTCCCAGACCCACATCTGAATCCCCAGGCCAGAGTTCCAGTGCCAGGAAGAGAAACCTCCATAACTTGTAGCTGTAAAAACCAACAGGTATTGTGGCTGAGTGGGATGAGGGTTTGGGGAGCCCCAGGCTTTCCGTTTAGATAGCCAATGCATGGACTTACTTGGACTCACTCACTCTGAGCTCCAGCCCTGGGACAAAAGCTTGAAAGGCACCAGGAACATAAAGGGTGGAACTGAATTGTCTGCCTTCAAGATGAAGGCTAGAAGTCAGCTTTCTCTGACAGACATGTTAGCAGAGGCAACTGTCCCTTTGCTGAGCCCTTCCTCACAGAGTGGGCAAGTGGGCAGCCATACCTGAATCTCCATCAACGTGGCTCACACTGTTTGCCATCCTGTTGATTCCCTGAGACTCTGTCCCACACAATTAGCAGGCCCACCTAAGCCACTTCCAGTACCTTTTCCATACAAACAATATCTCTTGCCTCATGCTTTGGACTTTCCTAAACTCTCTAAAAAAAACAAAAAAAAAAAAAAAAAAAAAAAACACCAGTATCTGGCTGCTGTGTATCACATACCCCTTGTTAAGTGGCCCCAGGCCTGGCACTAGTGGCAGCCAACCTTGGTTTGCAGCTTGGTCTCACCTGGGCAACATCAAGCCACAAGTATCAGCCATCTGCAGATTATTCTATAGCTAATGCTAGGTGGCACCAGGCAAAGCACAGGTGGTGGATGACCTTGCACCATCCAGGAGACCCCAGAGCCAATGCAACTAATGGACAGCTTCAGAACACAATAAATTGCAACCCTACCCCCTCTACAGATAACACACTCAAGGTACAGACTCAAGCAAGCGCCAGAGTCCCACTACAAGAACCCCTGCCCTGTAGGGTCAGCCCCTGCATAGCAGCTTTTCCATTGTATCACAGCCAGTCCTTGTAGCTGATTGACCTTGGGATTAATACCTCTGAATGACAAGCCAACATCAATCAACACTCTAGTACAACAGGACAGTGCACACAGCCCACACAGGGGGTGCACCTGGAACATCCAGCTCAGGTGACTGGGGAGGTTGTTCCACTGGGCCCTATAGAACACCTACTAGATAAGGCCACTCTACCAAATCCTGGAAATCTAAAAATTCTACATAATAAATAGATACAAACAGAGGGAAGTAGTGAAAATGAGGAGATAAGGAAATAGGTCCCAAATGAAAGAACAGAGCAAAACTCCAGAAAAAAAACTACATTAAATGGATGTGAGCAAGCTGCCAGATATAGAGTTCAAAACAGTGGTTATAAGAATACTCAAGAACTTAGTGAGAACTTGAACAGTATAAAAAAAAATGGACATGGAAGCCATTTTTAAAAAGTCAGAAATGAAGTCCACACTAACTGAAATTAAGGAGAAATTACAGGGAATCAACAGTAGAGTAGATGAAGCAGAGAATCAAATCAGCAATTTGGAATATAGAGAAGCAATTGAGGACATTAAAAGGCACAGATACCTAAAAATCAATTGGATTTTAAAAGAGGAATACTTTCCAGTTGTTCAGATTAAGATAGGGATAGTTTTAGGAATTTACAGGGAAAAAATGTTTTAGAAAGACCTGAACAGACACTGCTGTAAGGAGGACATACAGAGGGCCCACAGACACATGAAAAAATGTTCAACATCACTAGCCAGCAGAGATATGCAAATTAAAACCACAATGAGATACCACTTCACACCAGTCAGAATAGCCATCATTAACAAGTCAACAGATAAAAAATGCTGGCAAGGTTGTAGAGAAAAGAGAACCCTAGTACACTGTTGGTGGGAATGCAGACTGGTGCAGCCACTGTGGAAAACAGTATGGAATTTCCTCAAAAAATTAAAAATGTAACTGCCTTTGATCCAGTGATCCCACTGCTGGGACTATACCCTAATCCTGAAATATCAATTCAAAAGTACCTATGCACCCCAATGTTCACAGCAGCACTATTTACAATAGCCAAATGCTAGAAACAGCCTAAGTGCCTATCAGTAAATGAGTGGATCAAAAAACTATGGTACATTTACACAAGGGAATACTATGCAGCAAAAAGAAAGATGGAACTCCTACCCTTTGGGACAGCATGGTTAGAACTACAGAGCATTATGCTAAGTGAAATAAGCCAGGCAGTGAAAGACAAGTACCACATGATCTCACCTTTAAGTGGAACCTAATCAATACAACACACAAGCAAAAAAATATAACCAGAGACACTGAAATTAAAAACAAACTGACAGTAACCAGTGGGGAAATGAGAGGGAATAACTGAGGGGAAGGGGAAAGGATTTTCAGGAACATCTATAAAGGACACATGGACAAACCCAAGAGGGGTAGGGAGCTGGGGATGGCTGGGGTGAGGGGGTGGTGAGGGGAAAATGCAGACAACTGCACTTGAACAATAATAAAAAATAAAAAGAAAGGATGCTCAGCATCACTAGCCATCAGAGAGATGCAAATTAAAACCACAATGAGATACCACTTCACACTGGTTAGAATGGCCATCATTAACAAATCAACAAACAACAAGTCCTGGTTATGGAGAAAAGGGAACACTAGTACACTGTTGGTGGGAATGCAGACTGGTGCAGCCACTGTAGAAAACTGTATGAAATTACCTCAAAAAAGTAAAAATGGAACTATGTTTTGGCCCAGTGATTCCACTGCTAGAATTATACCCTGAGAATCCTGAAACACCAATTCAAAAGGACCTATGCACCCCTATGTTCATAACAGCATTATTTACAGTAGCCAAGTGCTGAATCCAGCCTAAGTGTCCATAAGTAAATGAATGGACCCAAAAACTGTGGTACATTTACAACAGTGGAATACTACAGAGCAGAAAGAATCTCTACCCTTCATGGCAGCATTTACAGAAGTGGAGAGTATTAAGCTAAGTGAAATATGCTGGGTGGTGAAAGACAAATACCATATGACCTCACCTTTAAGTGGAATTTAATCAACAAAACAAACAAATGAGCAAAATAGAACCAGAGGCCTGGAAATAAAGAACAGACTAACAGTGACCAGAAGCAAGAGGGAAGGGAGATAACAGGGAAAGAAGGGGAAGGGTCAAGTCAAGGAACATGTATAAAGGATCCATGGACAAAGACAATGGGTTGGGAGGCAGATTGAAAGTGGAAGGTGGGGAGTGGGTATGGCAGGGGAGAGTAATGAAGGAAAAATGAGGACAACTGTAATTGAACAACAATAAAAAATTTTAATAAAATAAAATAAAACTAAATGGTCATAAAAAATGAAATTTTACCATTTGTGACAGCATGGATGGATCTAGAGGGTATTATGCTAAGTGAAATAAGTCAAAGATAAATGCCATACAATTTCACTTATATGCGGAATCTAAAGAAAATGTAAGCAAACTAACAAAACAGAAACATACTCATAGATACAGAGAACAGGCTGATGGTCTGCAAAGGTGGAGGGGCACATGTCAAGGGATTGAGTGAAAAAGTTGAAGGGAATAAGAAGTGCAATTGGTAGTTACAAAATAACCATAGGGATATAAAGTATATCATAGGGAATATAGCCAGTAACATTGTAATAGCCATGTATGGTGCTAGTGGAGTACTGGAAATATCAAGGGGACCACTTTGTAAAATATAGGAATGTCTAATCACTATGCTGTACTGTATACCTGAAACTAATACAAGATAATTTTGAATGTAATCTGTAATTTAAAAAAATTTAAATAATTAAAGTTTGGTTTATTTGGAAAGTCCTTCAACAACTGTACAATATGAACATCAAAACACCTGTAGATAAATAAGGAATATCAACAACGTTACAAGGTCAGCAAAGATTATTACCTGCTTGAGATAATTTGAGGTTTACTGGGATAAACCACTTGATTCCCAATCCAGACCAGCAAAGTTTATGCATCTTTTCAATAAAAATACAAATAACACTTAGATAAATGGGAGACTTAGATGAGTTGCAGAGTAATTTCTTTCAACAAATATTCATTGTTCATATATTTGTGTTAGTGAGTCCTGTTAGGCACCACAATGCCTGAGCTAACATCTGGGTTTGGGTTGATAAATCTGGCCCACACAAATCAGAGATCTCACTTGGAATCAAGCTTTGCTAATGATTTCAAGAACTGAGGTAATCAAGAGGCTACAGAGCATAAAGTTCTGGGACTTCAAGAGTGGCTCCCTAGGTATACTTGTTACGTGTTGTCTACAGCTGCTTTCCCACTAAAAAACCAGAACTGAGTAGTTGTAACAGAGACCATGTGGCTTGCTACCTGAAACATTTGCTATCTAACACTTTATGAAGACAATTACCCTACATTACTATATAGCCCATGTGACTTTCTCCAGGGAACTTCCTATTTCCTGGAATCTATTTACTATAGGTAATTGTTGGCCAGGGACATTCAACTACAGTTATTGATGTCTCTTTCTCTCAGAAAATAACATTACTCTATTACCTAGAGGTTAAATTATTAAGGAGATTATACTAGAACAACTTCCTTTTTTCTTTCCCCTGGAGGCGTCTCTTACCCCATCCTTACCTCTGGTAAAGGGAACAAATGGATCTCAAACCAGATGCTAGAACATCTTTCCCCTCAGTGCTAAAATGTCAGTAAAACCTAGAATGAGGTCTGCCCTCAAGGAAAGGAGGAATAGAAACAAATTACAAATGAAAATAATATGTAATAGATGTCACAATGGAAATATCTATTAAATGTACAAAAACAAAGAACATACGGTTGATTCCAAGTTGAGAGATGGAAAATAATAAAGATGGGAAAGCGGGGATTTGAAGAGTAAAAGTGTGCTTATAGAATATGTAGACTTTGATGAGTGGAGCTAAGAAAGAAATAGCAGAGTGAATAGTATGAGTAAATTTTTTTGTTGTTGTTCCAAGGAATACATTTGATGGATAAGACGGAGAGAGTAAATCTGAAGAGTCATTTGCACAACACAAGATACTTGGGCACTGCAGTTTGGGGAGAGCAACCAAGAAGGCAAAGATAAACGCACACTTGACGAGGTCATGAGTTCTCAGTGTAAGAGAAGAAAATTTCCTGCCTGCAAACTCAGTTTGAGAAGTTCTGACCTTTTTAAAAAAAACTTTTCTCATCTTACATTTACTTACTCTTGGTCACTGCATGACTCCAGTGAAAACAGATATAATAATTAAAGGCTAAGCACCACAAACAAATTTGCCTTGTGATGGGAGAAATGTCAGAAAAAGGAATTAATTAAAAGAGAAAATGATGTCCCTCAGTAACCAAAGTCCTCATCTGCAGGTAAATAAAAATCTTACCATTCTAAAATGTCAAATTTACGCCTTTGACTTACTCCATTTTTTAAAAGTTATTACCTCAACATAAATTAATAACCAAATTTCTATGAGTTATGATCTTTGCTTAAGTAAAGAGAATTGTTTCTGTCATAGGCTGAGTATCACAGGGAATAGTTGGATTTATTTATTTACACATATATAAAGCAAAAAATTAAACTCCAAAAGCTTGTGCCTATGAACAAAAACCAAACAAAATTTTTTTTCATTTTAGCTCTACAACATCTTTCCAAAAGAATGTTTAATTTTTTAAGTCCAGATTCAGTCAATCTGTATTTTGGGTTTAAAATCACCTACTGTCTTGTTATCAAACAAAAGTGGAGCTGAGCTTCCCACCACCACCAAAAGGCAGACTCTAGAGGCGGAGGCTAGTGAGAAAGAGCTTTTTTTATTGTAATACTTCATGATCTTGGAGAATGGTGAACTCTTTTCTCAAAGCCCATTTTCTCCAGAAAATCCTGGCAAGGCCCAGCCATACTCAGCTAGACCAAAACAAAAGGAAGTGTCCAGAGCTCCTGGTTTCATCTAAAGTACCATTCTCTGGAGCCTGAGGTGGCTTTCAGTAATCATCCAGGTAGCATAGCTTGTTCCCACGTGCTATCCGGCTTCAAGCTCCCTGCTGGAAGCTGCATGTGCAGCAAGTGCTGCAAGTGGTCATACAGCTTCTAGGGCTTCAAGGTCCTGTACTCCCAGGCCAACGAGTGCACCAATGCACTGGCAAATGCTCCACAAGGTTGGCAAGAGAGAGGAGAGAGAGATGCTCTCCTGGAGGTCATGGACCACATGACTGCTAAGATCACATGACCCATGGAGACAACAAGTCAGTACACCATCTAAGTACAGGTACCAAGCAACTAGCAATGAGCAAGAGTCAGAGACCTTTCTTTGTTCCCCGGGGTTTATACTAGCTTTGGGTGTGAGAGGGACCAGGTGCTTTCTTAGAATGACCAATTAACTTTCTAAACTTTCCCAACCAATCCCTTCTTTCCCCTGGCTAGACTGATAGCCATCTTTTGTCCAGCACATCCCTTTGCTGCCATTTTAACTTCTAATGCACATGTGCCTGCCTTCCCTTGGTCACATCCCCAGTCTGGTACCTGAAGGTGTAGGAGGGCTTTCTCCTTCTAATCCAATCATCTTGCTAGCCTTTCACACGCTCAATGTAAGAACTTCCTCTGACTAGTATCTTGCCCAGGGGCAGGGGAGCATGCACTCAGTTACCTGGGAAACACAGCCCCACGCATGGCACCTGGCCCTATGTCACCATGGCCCAGGTGGTTCATATCTCCCCAAGTGGCCCTTCCTGTTCTGCATCCTCAGCCCACTCCCAGCAGTCCAGACAGACTTACTATGTCAGTATCAGTATGTCACAGAATACAAAAAGAATTTTTTAAACCAAAATCATCTTGATTCTAAGATAGCAAAAAGGTGTAGAAAAGCATTTCAATCAACAAAGAAAATGTATTCCAAGGATAAAGACTATATTGTCAAAAATAACTCACTAAAGAGTTTCCCTCTAAATCAAAGCCCTACCTACTCCAGGTGTGTGGTCTCCTCTCTCTCCACTCTGACTACTAGATGCCTCAAGGAAACCCTCCTTATTCTCTTCCAAAAGTATTTCTGTTAGGAGAAAGCTTTATCCCAAAGAGTGTGTTAATCCAATCTCCTTGATCCTTATTTCAATGAGAAAAGATTATCAACAGCCAAAACAAACCAGAAGTCTCCCTTAAGATTCTACAATAAATATTTCAATACACGTGGTGTATTGAACAGATACCACATTTAGGAAGAAACAACACTTAGTTGATAAAAGCAGGTTATAGGACATGTTACTCCCTTTTATAGTGCATGTGACTTGAAGCTTTGTGACCTAAATCAAAAATGGCTCTGCCCCATAAACTAAAATGCCACCTGGGATGCAAAAGACCAAAACAACTACATTAGGAGCAATCAAATTTCCATGATATTTTATATGGTGGCCAGAAAAATCATAGGCTCTTGCTAAATTCCTCCTGAACCTGTGGAAAAATGGATTCCCAAGTCTCCGTTTTGAAGTAACTCAAGAAGGGGTAGCATAGATCTTTTGCAAAACCATAGATGGTTTTGCTGTATCCAGGTTGAACTAAAGTGAACTTTATTTGTAATAAACGATAATTTAGCAATGAGAACAAAGTCAGTAAATATAAGGTCTCCAGGTATATCATTTGAGGCCCAAGATATGCTGTCTTTGGCATAAATATTACAGGTCTGTCATTTCTTACCTTGGCAGCAAGATTTTCTGTAGGTGGAAGGAAGTTGTTCTTGCTCCCTGATTTAGAAGGTTTCTGTTTTAATCTTTTCAAGGCATAAAATTCTTATATAACCCCAAAAGGCTTCCGTAAACAGATCTTTTAATAAAACATAGAAAATCAATATTAAATAGAATAATTTAACTCCAGTAAAATACTACATCAATATAACGTGACATCTATTTTCAAGAGGCATTTTCCCTAACTTACTGTTTTGTTGTTATTGTCACTGGAGGAGGTGTAGATTGTTTGCTGCTATTGTTTTATCTTTCTGTTTGTTTTCTCTGTCCTGGCTGTTTTATCCAGAAGCACGTACGTTAGATGTGGTGGTCTCACTTATGCCACATCCCCATTATGAATACATCTCTAAAAGGAGAAGCAAGTTGGTGGGAAGATGGTGAAGGAGCCCTAGTTGCATACATCAGATGACTCCTTATAGCACTAAATTTATTCACCATTCTACTGTCTCCTTCATTTCCAAGACCAAATGTGCAATTTGCCCCTCATTAAAAAAAATAGGACTCTTTTTCTCTTCTTTTCATATATTTAATTAATTATTTGTTTATTATCAAACATTGGGTTCCTCCTCTATGCCAGGAGGAGATGTTAAACAGGTCAGGTCACAATGATTAAGGGAGAGATTCAGCCAGCTGGAAGTGAACAGATGACTAGCCCCTGAGATGACCAACTTCCCTCCCATGGCTCCTATTCTTCTCAGAGTAGAATTATTACTTTTTAAAGGAGTTTATTTATTTTTAGAGAGAGGGGAAGGGAGAGAGAAAGAGAGGGAGAGAAACATCAATATGTTGTTGCCTCTCATGCATCCCCCACTGGGGACCTGGCCCACAACCCAGGCATGTGTCCTGACTGGAAATTGAACCAGCAAGGTTTTGATTTGTAGGCCCACACTCAATCCACTGAGCTTCACCAACTAGAGCTAGAATTATTACTGTTTAACAGAGCCATCCTCCACGCATTTTGAATCTAACCCCTGAACCCAAGCATTTTGTTGGGAGTCTTTCTAATTTCTTTTTACACTGCTACTAACATGAAATGTTCCAGAATTCAGAAAAGAGCTGAGCTTCTTAGGCACCAAGTTGTCCTAGTTGAACAGAGCAGAGGTTCCATCACAGCATCAGCTGAACCACTATATCTGGAAGTTACCCTGATATTCAGATCCCACTGTCATCCCTAGTCCCCAAGTCAGCTAGGTTCCTTCTGATTCTGTTTCCCTTATGAGCTCAGGTCTCTGACAGCAAACACATGAAACCTTTCTGAAAAAGAAAACCCATGAACAGAGGTAGAGAATTATGTTTTTAAAAGTCCTATGTTGAGAGGTAGGATTACATCTAAAGTCAAGATAGCTAATGCAATTCTGACTTCATAGGCTCCCAACAGCATCTGGGTGACACAGAAGTCAAGCCTTGGAGCAGCAGCTTGAGTCACAAAGTTTTATTTGAAGGTAGATGCTGAGAAATGAACTAAATTGTGTGCTATAAGGAATGAATTCAGGATTGCTTTGTATTTAGTGGAGAAAATCAGTCCATTTTACTAAATCAGTCTCAAATGTAAGTTTTTTTAATTTAAAAAAAGTGTGTGTGTGTGTGTGTGTGTGTGTGTGTGTGTAGGATATGAATTAATTATATAAACAATAGATGTGACCAAAGTCTAAAACAAATAAATCTCAGCTCATATGTTCACACAGTATAACAACTACAGAATTTCCTGAAAAATGCCATTATAATACTTCAAAATAATTGCAAAATATCTTTATATTGCTTTAGATTTGAAATTGAAGTAGTTAACAAATCACTCTGAAGCTGAAGCAGTCAATAAATGCATCATAACTCAAAATTTTTCTATAAGATACTATTGCTAAAATACTATGGATTTTTAAAATACTGTTTCTAGCGTGTGCTGACTTTTGATTTGGAACTGAAGTTGTCCAAGAGTTTTATCCCATGGTTAATCCCCCTGCCCTACTACCCTATTTCCAAACCTATTTCCAGAGGTGATTTTAACTGTTCTTTTCTTCATCTGTCAGTGGTTTCCTCCATATATGACTGTTTATAATAGAAAATGAAACATGTGTCACATTTTCACCATCTCCCAACCTCAAGAAGCAATCTTTGTTGTGATCATCTGGATACTCTCACTCTAAAAGTTAACCCTGTGCAAATGTACAGATAGAAGCACAGAAAGGCAGAGAGAGTAAGAAAGAAGGAACAGCAGTCCAAATGGAATCATATTTTTAATATACTTATATCTACTTTAATTTTAACATAATGGAATAAAATAAAGCTGAAGAAACTATAGTTTAGACACCTGTTCATTCATCAGCATTTAGTACTGGTTCCTAGAAGATTCTGTATGCAACAGTATTTTGTAACTTTAAAAGTACAAAAAAAGATAATTTTAAGAGATAAAAATTATTATTTCAGGAAGGAAAAAAAACTTTATGATTTAAATTGAGACCATAACCTTCAACCTGTACCATGAAAGATGAGGAAATTAGCATAATAATACTAACTCCTATCTCTTCTCTCCCCAGCTTGCAATATTTAAATATAAGGTTTATGACATTCATATTTTGTTCTGCTGGAAAATTTTCCACAGTTATTTATTATATAATTTCAGTATGATTATATTTAGGGATATTTAATGTCAGGCATGGATCCACCATCTTGGGATTTTAAATTTGCTTTGTGTCTTCTTTGGCTGGGTATCATTGCCCAGTTTTTATATTTTTTTCAACTAAGTTTCATGGATACAATATAGCTTTACTGTTTTACTTATTTGATAATGTGTGTCCACTACCTTGATACTTCTGTAAAAATCGTTTGGGTGTTAAAATTGTGAGGGCACACTTTCTTCCTTTAGAGTTTGGTAAACATGGACCTTCCATTTTCTTACTGAGACTTATCATGGAGAAGTTTCAGGCTGCCATTATTTTTCAAGTGCTTAGTAGACTTGCATTCTTTTTCTAAATGTCCCTAAAACTTTTATCTTCCTATTCAGTAACTTCATGACAGTATGTCTGTTTGTTTTATTTAACATTTTCCTGGGACATGGTATGCATTCCAGTGCTGCACAATACACATTCTATGAGAATAGTCACCTTGTCTATCATTTTTTAATACTGTTTCCAATGCCTAGCATGACACCTGAACTACTCATTTAATGAATATTTTTTGTAAAACAATAATACAACTGTTTATATCAGAAAAGTTTTCTTCTAGCATATCTTTATTTTTAATATTTTGGTTAATTTTTTCTTCTTCAGAATCACCAATTATGCATACATATAAACTCCCTAATATGTCTTCCACATTTATTAACCTTATTGTAATTTTAATCTTTGCACTTATATTTCATTTGTTTATCTACCGCATTGATGACTGTATACATTTTCAGCTGTATTACTCTTTTTGTATTGCTTTTAATGTGGTTCTCAACTTAAAATACTTCAGTAATAGTTTTCTTCTATTTCCTTCCTGAGTGCTGTCAACTACCTTTTTAACTGCAGAGTCAACTGTTTCACCAAGATATTTAAAAAGAACTTAAAAATACACATGCCTCAAACTTAATTTATAATATATTCCTAAATCCTTGTCTTGCTCCAGCAGCCCTTATCTTACTAAATAACACCACCACCCAATTTTATGAAGCTGAAACTTCAGAATTATTTTAGAATAAACCTACTTTTATCACCCCACCCCAATCACCAATCTAACACAGGTGAGTAAGTCCTTCTTATGAAACATGCCTTTGATTTATCAAAACAAAAAGCTGGGAATGTCAATGGCCTGGCATTTTACTTACTTTATCTCATTTAGTCCTTCCAACCCTCTGTGGTAAGCAGGGTAAACCCATTTTTCAGATGAATAAACTGAGTAGTTTCTAAAAGTCACAGAGCAAATAAATAATGAAATTTGGATTCAAACTGAATTCCGTTTAAATCTAGAGGTCAGGATTATAGTTCCTGTATTATATAACCTCTCGTGTAGGTGGAGGTGATAAATAAAACCATAAATACTAATGATAAATTCAATATGCATAAATGAAAGGCAAAAGTCAAGGATATGCCTTGGGTAAATAATTGTATTTCAAGGATAAGAAAAAGATTCAATGAAGGTAACAAAGAGGAGAAAAGAAACATTTTGGTTTTCAAAAACAAAGACTGCAATGTTCCTTGAAACACATTATATGCTTAGGAAGGAAAGTGAGTAATGACATCCGAAACCTGTGGTCTGTGATAATGCCTCTGGATGTTAGAAGAGGGGAATTCCTGGTAACCTATGGCAGTGCCATTCTTTTGTAGTGATGAGGATGGATATTGGGTTGCAAAGCACTCAGGAATGGTGGTTCCATATTTTGAAAGAGAATGTAGCATATGTATATTATTTTTTTAAGAAATGTGCCTGGGCAAGGAAGAACAAAACATTATATCTCAGAATGGTGTCAAAAGAGAAGAAATTATTAAGGAATGAAAGACATTTATATGTTCATGTCAGTGTAGAAAAACAGTATTGGTCAGATGAAATCTTAGCCATTTGAAATCACTTAACCTAATCACAGTTTACGTATCTAGAAAATGACCTTAATAGCATGTACTCCAACCATCTTACAATTATGATGAGAATTATATGAGATAATATTTGTGAAAACTCACAGTGCTATACAAGTAGAAAGTATTTTTATATAAATATCATATATGAGCATATATAAATATCAATAATATTTCACACCCATAAAAAGCAACTTACACAGGTTTTTACTTTGTGCAAGTTCTCTAATATAAGATTATACGCTGTATGTGTCCATTAAAGAGTTTTCAATTGACATTCTTAACTGTATAAAGTCTATTTCTTCACTGTAGACAAAATAAATTGTGTCATATGGCTAGTCCAATTCAGTTGGAAATACATTTACTTTTTTTATATATTTTATTGATTATACTATTACAGCTGTCCCATTTCTCCCCCATCATTCCCCTCCACCCTGCACACCCTCTCCTACCCACATTACCCCCTTTAGTTCATGTCCATGTGTCATAAGTTCTTTAGCTTCTACATTTCCCACACTATTCTTGCCCTCCCCCTGTCTATTTTCCACCCATCATCTTTGCTACTTATTCTCTGTACCTTTTCCCCCTCTCTCCTCCTCCCATTCCCCTGTTGCTAACCCTCCATATGATCTCCATTTCTGTGTTTCCACTCCTATTCTTGTTGTTTGCTTATTTGCTTTTGTTTTAGATGTGGTTCTTAATAGCTATGAGTTTGCTGTCTTTTTACCGTCATATTCTTTATCTTCTTTTTCTTAGATAAGTCCCTTTAACATTTCATATAATAAGGGCTTGGTGATGATGAACTCCTTTAACTTGACCTTACCTGAGAAGCAATTTATCTTCCCTTCCATTCGAAATGACAGCTTGGCTGGATAGAGCAATCTTGGATGTAGGTCCTTGACTTTCATGACTTGGAATACTTCTTTCCAGCCCCTTCTTGCCTGGAAGGTCTCTTTTGAGAAATCAGCTGACAGTCTGATGGGAACTCCTTTGTAGGTGACTGTCCCCTTATCCCTTGCTGCTTCTAGAATTCTCTCCTTCATTTTCATCTTGGCTAATGTAATTATGATGTGCCTTGGTGTGTTCCCCCTTGGGTCCAACTTCTTTGGGACTCTCTGAGCTTCCTGGACTTCCTGGAAGTCTATTTCCTTTGCCAGATTGGGCAAGTTCTCCTGTATTATTTGTTCAAATAAGTTTTCCACTTGTTGTTCTTCCTCTTCCCCTTCTGGTATCCCTATAATTCGGATGTTGGGATGTTGAAAGATATCCTGGAGGTTCCTAAGCCTCTCCTTATTTTTTTTTTGAATTCTTGTTTCTTCATTCTTTTCTGTTTGGTTGTTTCTTTCTTCCTTCTGGTCCACTTCGTTGATTTGAGTCCCAGTTTTCCTCCCATCACTACTGGTTCCCTGTGCATTTTCCTTCATTTCGCTTACTGTAGCCTTCATTTGTTCATCTAATTTGCAACCAAAATCAACCAATTCTGTCAGCATCCTGATCACAAGTGCTTTGAACTGTACATCTGATAGGTTGGCTATCTCTTGGTTGCTTAGATAAATTGGCTCTGGGGCTTTGATCTGTTCTCCCATTTGAACCATTTTTTGGTGGGTTTTTTGGGGGGCGGGTGTCTAGTTGTGGCTGTTACGTAGTGAAGGGTGGAGCCTTAGGTGTTCCTCAGGGCAGGGCAGCCCAGTTGCTGGGTTGTGACCCTGTATGTGGGGGCGGGGTGCGAGAAGGAATAATGGCACTTGCACCACTCTCTCTCGTATTTCAGTCCCTTCTGCCGCTTCCCCCAAGCAAATTGGGCCCTTCTGGTGCTGATTTCCATGTGGGTGGGCTTGTGTCCATTCTAGGACCCTGTGGGTCTCTCCAAGGAACTCTCCTGTGAGGCTGGGAGTCTCTCCTGCCACCTCAACCCCCACAAGTGTTTTCAATAGGTGTTTTTAGGCTTTATTTCCTGGTGCTGGGGCCCTGGGTTGTGAGGTCTGTCTCGCTTCCTATTTTCTCCTGGATTGCCTGGAATTTCTGCGTGGGAATGTGGGACCACCCAGTCAGCCAGCCGCCTTGTGCAGACCCACTGCCACCTGGTATCCGGGGTCTGCAAGCTGCCGCCTGTATGCCTAGGATCTGCCAGCCCCTGCCTGCATGCCCGCCCAGGTCCACCAACCTCCACTTTTTCCTGCCTCGACTCCGCCCCTCTTACCAGTCTGGATGAATGGTTGTCAGACTTCTGAACAGTTCAATTTTCTATCAGTTCTGATTATTTTCTTATTCTAAATCTTTGTTGTCCTTAATTCTGGTTGTGCAAGGGGGTACGGTGTGTCTACCTATGCCTCCATCTTGGACAGAAGTCCAGAAATACATTTAACACCAGAAAACAATCTATATTTTGAGCATGTATATTTTTCTGTCACAAGTTATAGATGGAATGCCAGTTAATGTCTACAATAGGGACAGTTAGAAAATTCATTAATTAGAACAGTATTAGCACATCAGTGGTTGATTACAACAAAAATCAACCTTTATTAAAGTCAGGTAGTAGGTAGACTGAAATTTCCTCACCTATAATTAATTTTCATATTCTTTGATTTTGCCTCAGATAAAACTTCAATTATACCCAATATTTAAACATATTACTGTGTCTTAACTTAAAAATAATGATGATGGGTTTTGCCACACCCCAAAAAATCATTTCACCAAAAATCATGTCTTCTCATGATATAAAAATGAAACAAAATCTGACTTTCAAAACATGCTCATTAATTTTTACATGCTGCAACCCTTAAATAGTTTTCTACCCAGATATGCCCTTTCAAAAATTCAATACATGTCCTAGAGATGCAAGAGGCAGCATAACTGCATCATATCTCTGGAATGCAGAAGACATAATTTCAAATCCTGACTCTATTATCTTGTATCTGTGGGACTGGGACAAATACTGTAATTTCTCAAAAACAAGTTTCTTCATTTGTAAATAAAGATAATAATTCCCACTTCATATTCTTGTGAGCATTAGATAATTAAATGAAACAGAAGTTCTTAGCATAATACCTGAGCAGTAGAAAGATTTCTTTAAAAATCAGCCATTTTTTTTCTTTATTTCATAATTCTATATTTAAAGGAGGGAGGTAAAGAATATACACCAAGATTAAGTATGCAGAAATTTTATTGAGGAGTGTGCTGGGAACAATGCTTGGGGGAGAATGAAGGAAGCAGGTCACAGAAGAAGGTGAGTTTCAGTGCTGTCTCAACACAGGCCTCAGCCATACCTGTGAGGAGCTCTGGTGCTGGGACGACCCATCGCTGTGTCGCAAATTAAGGCAAGAGGACCACATCTTTATACTTTCTCTAGAGCAGGCTGCCCCCGAAAGATGGGATGTGATCTTTGTCAAGCTGACTTTTTAATTTAAGGCAATTCTCAAAGAGGGACTCAGCTGAGACTTGACAGCCAGCATTTTTAACAGTTCGTAAGTGAGTGTCTCAGTTCTAACTGAGAATCTCAGAGTTGTACCATTGCATCCACTATTCTAAGTTACTTAAAGTAAGTTACTTGAATTTTTACTGGTAAGTGGGCTATAGTATAGTAAAGCACAATTCAGAACAAGATCATTCCAAGTTACAGAGAATATGCTGAACTATTCCTAAATATATTGGGTTATTTTTACAGATTGTCATCTAAGGTAGAAATGAGTGTTTTCAATTTTAAAGATTTTCCAAAATGTGGTACATGTGTATGTCTGTGTGTCAGTGTATGTATATCTCCTATGATCTTAATATGCATATTTCTCTGGTAAATTTCTTTTCAGAGGTAACATATTTAAACTTAAGTTTAGTGAAAGTAAAAGTATTACAAACTCAGCCTTACTGGAGATGATTTCGATAAAGTTTCATTGTTTTCTCATTATAGACAAAGTACAAGTACTTTGCCTGCAATAAGAGAAAAGAGAACATTTTCTCCCTAGTTAGAAGAAAACTTTCTAGAGAATGCTACATTTTGGCAGTGGAAAAAGTGGAAATTGCAGAGGTGCAGAACTTCCTAACATAGATACAAATTGAGTGAATTTCAAAAATTCTGAGATGGATAATCCAGCACAAGAGAGAGTCAGTCAGTTTGCCTCAGTGGCTATTTTGAGAAAGCCTGATTAAGAGATTTAAACCAAGAGAGTTTTGTTCTTGTGCCTAAGGTAATTAGAGTTTCCTACAGAAATGTAAAAACCCATTATGGTGGAAGTGGTGTTCAGACAAGAGAAATGTGACTATAGCATTCCATACTGACCTCAGGTGAGTATGCTGGGGCTGAAAAATGGATGAGGTTGAGTATAAAGACATTCTAGTATAAAATGACCAATACTTGTGCTTATGGATATATGCTAAAGAATACTAAGAAAGCCAGGATACAGAAAATGGCATTCTATATTTAAATTAACTTTAAATAACTGCTTTTATTTTTTCATTGAATGCAGAGTGGGAGAAATCAGAGCCATCATTGGATTTTAAATACTAGAAAATCCAACAATTCTGAAGGACACAAAATCATAAGTCATAAAATTTTAAAACTAGAAGTAACTTTAGATCCACCTAGGCAAAGGGATTTCAAACTACTTTTGATTGCAGAATCTATTCTATTTCCCAAATTAAATCTTTTTCAGTACTTTTCAAATAAAAAATAAGATCGAAGCACCATCACCTTGTCTGACTTAGCAGCAGTGGCTCCAAAGCACCATTTATCATCCTTCTCATCCTTGGAATAAAACTTAACGACCCCTGTTCTGGTTCAACATCTTCAGTTTATGTATAAACTGATACGGAGAACCAAGAAGGTCAACTAACTGATTTGAAGTCAGAAAACCAATTCATGGCTAAGCCAAGACTGCAACCCATATATGAAACTCTCTTTCAAAATGTTCCATGTAGACAAGATTTTACTGTCATTGAAGGGAAAATAATGATCACATAGGAAATCATGTGCTATAGCTTTAGTATAAACTATATATTAAAATCGCTTATAATATAGGTAAATACTAGTAAGCTACAAAACTTTAGACACATACTTTATATGTTCAAATAACATTTAAACTTGTCAGAAAATAGTTATCAAAAATTTTCAAAATGCCTTTCACCCAATAATTCCACTTTTAGAAATATATCCTACAAGTGTACACTATCAGAAGTACATAGAGATTCAAGCACAATGGTTCTCACTGCACATTATGTCAAATAGCTAATAACTGGAAATAATCTTTATATTTGTAAGTAAGGATGAGAATTTTTAAAAAGTAAACCCTTAAGATTTAATATATGTCAACATTAGAAAGACAGTAGTATATCTATGTGAGTGCATATGAAAATATTACAAAATATATTAGTGAATAGTCCTGCTCTTTGAGATTTGATGGACTGTTCTGAAAGGTTCTTGTGTTACCAGACAACTAGATGCTGCATGAGATATATTATATTGATAAGTTCCTAAGAGGTAAAAAAGAAATCAAAAAGGGGAATAAATAATCTTATGAGCTAAAACCTGACTTGTGAGTGGTAAATACACACAAAAGGAATGGAGACATGTCATTATTAATACTACAATCAAGAGGCAAATTTCCTTAACCTGAGGGCATGGGTATAAACCAGAGACTGCTCAATTAAACTACAGATCCTGGAAGGGGCTAAAGTAGTACCAGATTAGTAGTAGTTCTTAGCTTTTGAAAGAAATAAATGCAAACCATTTATGAAGGATAACATTTATACACTAAACCTTTAAATCTTCCACAAACTAAAAGCAATAAAAATATATCACAAAAATAACAAATACACAATTTTTAAAATGTATTATAACTGTCATGCCAATTTGAATGAGAAAGAATAAAACATTTACTTTAACAGTTTTATAATAAAGGTCTTATGAAAAAAGTTCTACTACTCTACTATCCCTCCACAATTTGGCAAAGGGTAGGAAAACAACTTACCCTACACCATAACTAATTAATTTGAGGTCGAATTGTGGCCCTTGTTTTAGGATGAATTTTGTTCCTCCCGAATTTATACATTGAAGCTTTAAACCAGTACCACAGAATGTGACTTTAGAGAAAGTGTCTTTAAAGAGGGGATTAAGTTAAAATAAGGCTGTGAGGGTGGGCCCTATTGCAATCAGACCCATGTCCTCAGAGGAAGAGGAGATCAGAACACACAGGGAGACACCAGGAATGTGTACACACACAGGGAAAACGTTCTTGGCTTTCTTTGAGCTTCTTGGATCTGAGTTTTGCTGTTTTCAAAAAAATTTAGAATTTTCTTGGTTTTTCTCTTCAATTGTTTCTTCTACCCATTTGTTTTCTCATTTTCCCCTCTTGTATCCCAATTATACACATTAGACCACTTTTTTCCCCAAAGTTTTTGAAAGATCTGTTTTTCACCTAACTACTACTCTTCCTCCTCCTCTTCCTCCTCCCTCCTCCTTCTTCTTCTTCTTCTTCTTCTTCTTCTTCTTCTTCTTCTTCTTCTTCTTCTTCTTCTTTCTTCTTCTTCTTTGAATTTAGCTTGGGTAATTTCTATTGACTTGTATTCATGTTCATCAATTCATTCCTCAGCTTCAAATCTCTTTATGAACCTGTCAAAAACATTCTTCATCTGTCATCTTTATTTCTATCATTTTAGTTTGTTTTTTTCTCATATTTTCATCTTTCTGTGGACATTGTCCATCTGTCCATACAAGTTTTTACTTTTCCATAGGGCCTTTAAGATATTAATCACAATTCTATCAAATTCTCTGATAGTTTCAACATCTGTCATATCTGAATCTGGTGCTGTTAAACATTTTTACTCATGACATTGCCTTTCCTTTTTATCTTCTCTGTGCGTCTATGTTGTAATTTTGGTCAAAAATGGGACACACTGCATAGGATACTATATGCAGGTAAATACTAAAAATGTTTGTAAATGGGCATGCCTGTTCTTTTTGCTAGCCCTTGAGTCAATCTGTTCTTGCTATAATTGTCTAGTGCTCCAAAATTTTAAAATTTCCCTAGCTTAATTTTGTGCTTAAGATAGGGATTAGACTTCCGGCCAAGATGGAGTCGTAGGCGGACACACTGTGCCTCCTCTCACAACCAAAATTAAGGACAAAAAATATTTAGAAACAAGAAAACAACTAGAATTCATAGAAAATTGAACTGTACGGAAGTCCAACAACCATTCATCCAGACCGGTAGGAGGGGCGGAGTCACGGCGGGAAAAGGTGGAGGTGCGGACCCGGGAGCACAAACAGCAGCAGCTGGCAGTTCCCAGGTGCACAGGCAGCAGCTGGCGGACCCTGGGCACAGGGGGGCAACTGTGCAGAACCAGTGAGGCCGCACAGGGCGGCTGGCTGACCAGGTGGTCCCACATTCGCGCCCACGGGCGGTCCAGGCAGAGGGGAGGTGGCGGAGGGGATTGAATCCAGGAGAGAGCGGAGCAGGCGCCATTGTTCCCTCTCAGACCCCGCCCCCACATACAGCGTCACAACCCAGCGACTGAGCTGCCCCACACTGGGGAGCGCCTGAGGCTCCACTCCTCACTACGTAACAGCACGCGAGAGTGCGCAGATAATCCAGGTGAAGGGGAAGCGGCGGAAGCGACTAGAGTCCAGGAGAGAGCACAACAGACGCCATTCTTCCCTCTCGGACCTCGCCCCCACCTATAGCATCACAACCCAGTGACTGGGCTGCCCCACCCTGAGGAACACCTAAGGCTCCACCCCTAATATGTAATAGCCGTGACCAGACTAAAACCAAAACAAAACAAAAAAAAAAACCACCAAAAATGGCTCAAACCAGAGAAAAAATGAAAACCCCAGAGTCAATTCCTCTAAGCAGTGAAGAGATAGCCAACCTATCAGATGCACAGTTCAAAGCCCTGGTCATCAAAATGCTCACAGAATTGGTTGATTTTGCTCACAAATTAGATGAAAAAATGCAGGCTACAATACGTGAAATGAAGGAAGACTCATGGAGAACCGATAGAGATGGAAGGAAAACTGGGACTCAAATCAATGGAGTGGACCAGAAGGAAGAAACTAACAACTAAACAGAAAACAAGGAAGAAACAAGAATTCAAAAAAATGAGGAGAGGCTTAGGAACCTCCGGGACATCGTTAAACGTCCCAACATCCGAATTATAGGGATCCCAGAAGGGGAAGAAGAAGAACAACAAGTGGAAAACTTATTTGAACAAATAATACAGGAGAACTTCCCCCATCTGGCAAAGGAAATAGACTACCAGGAAGTCCAGGAAGCTCAGAGAGTCCCAAAGAAGTTGGACCCAAGGGGCAACACACCAAGGCACATCATAATTACATTAGCCAAGATGAAAATGAAGGAGAGAATTCTAGAAGCAGCAAGGGATAAGGGGACAGTCACCTACAACAGAGTTCCCATCAGACTGTCAGCTGATTTCTCAAAAGAGACCTTCCAGGCAAGAAGGGGCTGGAAAGAAATATTTGAAATCTTGAAAAGCAGGGAACTACATCCAAAATTGCTCTATCCAGCAAAGCTGTCATTTAGAATGGATGGACAGATAAATTGCTTCTCAGATAAGGTCAAGTTCAAGGAGTTCATCATCACCAAGCCCTTATTATATGAAATGTTAAAGGGACTTATCTAAGAAAAAGAAGATAAAAATATGACAGTGAAAAGACAGCAAACTCACAGCTATTAAGAACCATACCTAAAACAAAAGCAAACTAAGCAAACAGCTAGAACAGGAACAGAACCACAGAAATGGAGATCATATGGAGGGTTAGCAACAGGGGAATGGGGGGGGAGGTACAGAGAATAAATAGCATAGACAGTGGATAGAAAATAGACAGGGGGAGGGCAAGAATAGTATGGGAAATATAGAAGCTAAAGAACTTATGACACATGGACATGAACTAAAGGGGGGAATGTGGGTGGGAGAGGGTGTGTAGGGTGGAGGGGAATGATGGGGGAGAAATGGGACAACTGTAGTAGCATAATCAATAAAATATATTTTAAAAAAAGATAGGGATTAGTTGATGAAGAAGTTTCTTCAGTCTACACACTAAGCCTTTGACATTCTCTGTCAAAATTTTACCTCAGAGGGACTCTGTATATGCTCTTGCATCTCCTCCAGCAGTACAGTGCTGTTATTTTATTTATTTTTATTTTATTCTTACTTTTCTAGTTGTGTGTGTATGTATGTGAGGAAATGGAGTATTTTGTGGGGTTCTGATACAGCTTCCATGTGAGCGTGTGTTGTGTTTCTGGGTCTTGATTGTGAAGTCTTAGTGATCCTCCTCCAGATGCAAAGGAGGATCTGATTTTCCTTTGTGCTACTATAACAAATTACCACAAACTGGATGGCTTAAAACAACAAAAATTTACTTTCTCACAATGTGCAAGATAGGAGTCCAAAGTCTAGGGATCAACAGCATCATTTCTTCTGAAGACTATCTCCTCAGCTTGCAGATGGTCACCCTCTTGCAGCTTCAAACTTGAAAACCAAGATGGAGAAAATTGTGAATGAAACCAGAGGAAAAAATACAAGTTACATACAGAAAAACAAAGATTTAAGTGATATAGCACACTCTTGTCAGAAATCATACAAGCCAGAAAACAATGAAATATTGTGTTGGCCAAAAAGTTCATTTAGTTAAAATAAAAGACACATTTTTCATTTTCATCAATAACTTTATTGATTTGGATATTTTAAGTATGCTGACTATCTCCCTCATGGTATAACATTGATTGTACTCAATAAATGCCATGATTTGATCATTATCAACTTCAAGTGGTCTTCCAGACTGTGGAGCATCATCCAGTGAGAAACTTCCAGCATGAAACTTTGCAAAGCACTTTTTACACATTAGATCAGCCAAAGCACCATACACTGCTCAAATCTTTTTTTGTGTTTCAGTTGCATTTTACCTTTCTTGAAATAATAAAGCATAATGTGCCAAAAACGTTTATTTTCTTCCATTTTCAATATTAAATTGGCTACCCAAAAATTCATCAATTTTGATAGGTTTTTTAAATGCACACTGATACAACAGCTGTCACAATACAATCCAACAAAATTTTTTCAAGTGATGTTAAAGACAACTAAGCACTGCTGGAACCATCTAATGGGGGAAAAAATGAACTTTTTGGCCAATCCATATCCTTAGATTACTAATGAAAAAATACGGAACCAAAATTTTATATCTATCAAAAAGATCTTTCAAAAATGAAGGCCAAAAATGGACCTTTTCATACAATCAAAAGCTGAAGTAATTCATTACCAGCACACTTGAACTACAAAAACATGTTACAGGAAGTTTCCTAGTCAAAAAGAATATGACACTAGACAGATACTTGGATCTACACACACATACACACACACACAATTGAGTAGCTCTGGAAATAACATTAATGAAAGCAAATATAATTTTAATTGATCTAAAAGAGAGTGGGATGTCAAAGCAAAAATAGTAGCAATTTATTGTGTATATTTATTGCATATGTGAAAATAACAGTATAAAAATGTCCCAAAGGGTGGGAGAGAGAATTGGAAATAAAACATTATAAGGTCTTTATATTACATGTGAAGCCTTATAATATTATATAATCATAGAATATGATTAATTAAATATTTAAAATCAAAGACACTATAAAAAATGTAAGAGGTAAAAAATAATAAGTCAATAGGCTTGGTAAAATGGAATTGCTTTATTAAATACTCAATATAAAAGAAAGCAAATATCAAAATCAGATGGAACAATAAAAAATAACTAGAAGATGGTAGATTAATCCAAAAATATCAATTATTACATAGAATGCCAAAACACACACCAATTTAAAAACTAAAATTGTCAGGTTGTTTAGAAAAGCAACACCCAACTATATCGTCTACAAAAACTCAAATTAAACCTAAGTACACAAACAAGTTAAACAAAATGATGGGAGTGAATACACCATGCAAACACTTACAAAAGAAAGTTGAAGTGGCCATATAAATAACACAAAAAGTAGACTTCAGAAAAATAACAGACAAAGAGTAATAACTCACTAGGAGAACTTAATCCTAAATTGTGCATGCATTTAATAATAAAACATCAAAATATACGAGTCAAAAACTTATAAATTAAAGAGACAAATAGACAAATACAATTATTGCTGAAGATTTTCATATTCTTGGTAATTCATAAAACAAGTAAACAGGAACTTAGAAGAAATAGAGAAGACTTTAACAATGTAGTTAATCAACCTAGCCTAACTGACATTTATAAAACACTCCACCCAACAATACCAGACTACACATCCCTTTGAAGTGCATATGGAACATACATGAAATAGACTGTGTCGGCTCATAAAACAAAACATTAACAAATTTGAAGCAACTGAAATCATACAAAATATGTTCCTAGCCACAGTGAAATTAAACTAGAAATCATTAATGGAAAGATATCTAAGAAATTCTCAAATATTTATTTAACAAACAATATGCTTCTAAATAACACAAAGGTAAAAGAGAAAATAACAAAGGAAATTAGAAAATATTTCTAATTTAATGAAAATAAAAAACACCATGTCAAAACTTACAAGATACAGCTAAAGCCATACTTGAAGAGATAAATATCTCTTTAAAAATACTCTCTAAAAATATATTTATCTCTTTAAGTATTTTATCTCAAATTAAAGTACTTATTGGAAAAGAATTAAAGTTTTAAATAAGTGATCTAAGAATAGAAGGTTAAATTACACCAAAAGCAAGAAGAATAAATAATAAAGTTCAGAGCAGATATTAATTAAACTGAAATCAATTAAGAAAAATCAAGGAAAACAGCTTTCTTTGAAAAAAATTGTAATTATTTAGCCTAATTTTGCAACACGATAAGAAAGAGAACACAAATTATGAATATCAATAATTCAAAAGTGATAATGTAGATATTAAAAGACAAGCTATGAAAATTCAGTAACAGAAACCTGAATAATCCCATATCTATTAATTGAAGAATATTCCTTGTTTAAAAGTTTGCATCAAAGAACACTCCAGGACCAGAGATTACACAAACTCTTCCAAACATTTAAGAAAGGAAAAAATACAAATTTGACACAAAACTAAACAAAACACCAGCAAGTTGAATTAAGCAATATGTAAAAAGAATATGGCAGCAAGACCAGCTGGGTGTTATTTTTTTAGAATGCTTAACATTTGAAAAGGAATCAATATATTCATCATATCAATGGAATAAACAAGAAAAAATCACAACCAACATCACAATAGATCAGAAAAATTTGACGGGATTCAAATATAATTTATCATTTCTAAAAATGTTCAGTAAACTGGAAATAGAAGGGCATCTAAAAAATCTACAGCTAACATACTTATTAATGAGAAACTGAAAGCTTCCCTCTAAGATCAGAACAAGGCAGGGACATCTGCTTTCCTATTCATTAACATATCAGACATCCAAGACAATGTGATAAGGCAATTATAATAAATAAAATAAATAGATTGGAAAGAAAGAAATAGAACAGTCTATATTCATGGAAAATAAGATTACATACATTTTTTAATCCGCAAAATTTATTATTAAAAGCTACTAAAACTACTAAGAGATTTTAATCAGTTTCAGATAAAATATCTATATATAAAAATCAATACACTAGCAATAAACAATTTTAAATCAAAATTTCAAAAGTGTCATTTATAATAACACCAAAACCATTAAATACTTAGTTATAAATCTAAAAAAAAAAATATGTGCAAGATCTGTCTGCTAAAAATTACATAAGACTAATGAAAGAAATTTGAAAAAAGATGTAAATACAGAAAGAGATATGCCACTTTTAAGGGACTGGAAGACTCAATATGGTTAAGATGTCATTTATCCTCATACTTAACTAAAGATTCAGTTTAATTTCAAACAACATTCCAACAAGTCTTGGTTTTTTGTTTTTGGGTTTTTGGGTTTTTTGGTTTTGTTTTGTTTTGTTTTGTTTGTTTTTTGGTTTTTTTTGCAGAAGCAGACAAGATGATTCTAAATTTTATATGAAAAAAAAAGGGTGTTATACAGTCCACAGGTGGCAAAGACAAGGCCCGAAGGCCAAATCCCACCCTCTACCTTGTTTTGTCCTGCCTAGAACCTTGTTTCTACCCAGAGACAGTGCTGAGCTCGTTGCCCCTAGTTAAGTAGTAGTTACATTTATACAGTCCTAAAATTACCTTCTGCCCTTTGAAGACAACCACGAGGGCACCCACGAGGCTAATGTGACCCCTGGTGAAAATGATTTTGATACCCCTGATGAAAACAGTATAATTTTTTAATGAACTACCCAATTTCACACTACCTGATTTCAAGATTCATTTTAAAGCTACAACATCACCCCTGGCTGGTGTGGCTCAGTGGATTGCACATTACCTGCGAATGGAAAGGTCACAGATTTTGATACCCAGTCAGGGCACCTGCCTGGGTTGTGGGCCAGGTCCCCATTTGGGGTCTTGCAACAGGCAATCAATCCCTGTTTCTCTCCCTCTCTTTCCCCCTCCCTTCCGCTTTCTCTAAAAATAAATGAATAAAATCTTTAAAAATAAAGAGAGAAGGAAAAAATAAAGTTATAACATCAAGATAACATGGTACTGGTAAAAGAGTAGACACACAAATAAATTTTTTATGAAAAAAATAGAAAATCCCAAAGTATTTCACATGCGTTCACTTGATTTTCAACGAAAGTAAGATACAAAAGCTATTCACAAGAACAATGGTGTGGTGATTGCAGCTGGGGGTGGGAGGTGGTCAGGATGATGGCTGGAGGTGGAAAAGGGTATGCAGGATGAATGATAATGGAAGACAATAAAAATAATGTAAAAATGAAAAATAAAAAGCTCTGGTTAAAAGAAAGCACTTAAATTAAGAAAAAATATTATTTTCAACAAATGATGCTGAAACACTCAGCTATTTATATGCAAATAAGAATGTTAATACATACCTCACACAATATACTACAATTAACTGAAAATGGATTACTAATTTAAATGTAAAATTTGCAACTATAAAACTTGTAGAAGAAAATATAGCAATGAATTTTTGTGACTTTGGGTTAGACAAAAAATTCTTAGATACAACACCAAAAGCATGGTTCCTAAAAGAAAAAAATGATGACTTGGGAACTAACATAATTAAGAATCTGATTTTTGATGGGCACTAACAAAATTAAGAATCTGTCTTTTGAACGACACTATTAAGAGAAAGAAAGGAGGCATTTGTCAGCTTCCAGGTCCAGAAGCTTCATGACTTCCTGAATCCACGCCTAAGTAAGCTGATGCTCTGGATGCCTGTGAATGAGTGGGACCTGGCGTGGACATACTGACCACAAAGCTCCCACCATGCATGGGAGCTGCAAGACCTAGAACCACAAGTGGGCCTGCACCTATACTGGCAAAGACTGAGCTACTGTCCCCAGTGTTAGTCGTCTTATTAGCCCCAACATCGGCAACAGTGGATGTGTCAAAGAAAGAATACATGAGTTGTCACCAAAGGCCAGCTGGGTTTGCCAGTGGTGCCAAATGCAGAATCTGATCTGTACATTGAAAACCTGTACTACCTGAGTACATTATGCTGTCCCTGACTGGCTGGACTGCAGGAGAAGTCAGACCCATAACTTGTGCTAGGGCAAGCACTTTTTCCAACATTGAAGGGTTTTTAAACTGCTGCCTGTCATTGGTCTCAGAGGTGAGCTAAGAGGTGGTTCCTGGGTCCAAGGGAGGGGTGGAAACTTGGGTCCTTCTGCACTTTTTTTTTTTTTTTTTTTTTTGTAAATGGATGGAAACATCAGACAAGGGAATGCTGTCACTTGGTTGGGTGTAGTCAGAATTAGGTGGTGCCATGGACAATGGTGAGTGGTTCACCCAGGAGATGGGACAGGGAGGACAACCTGAAAAGGAGGAGTGGTACCAATAGCCTTGGTGTCAATGGCAGGGTTGAAATTTGCAGAGGTGTTATCTACTGGAGCATAGGTGAATACAGAAACTATAAGGGGAAGTCTGGTCGTAACAGGAGCACTGGAAAGAGAAGCTCCATTCTGCTGATCATCAGGGGACCTTAAGGTGGGCTGGGTGTGGTTTAGGGGCCAATGGGATGGTTTGAGGTAGAGCTGGGATCCTTCAATGCAGAAGGCAAGCCAGTGAAGGAGATGGAAGGACACCTATACTCCATACTGTACTGGATTAGATAAACTGGCAGCAATCTCATACTGGAGTCTGGAGAAGATATGACTATGGCAACACAAGATGGGTGGGTAGTGTCCATTTCAATGAAATCAGGATTTAAAGTAGGCTGTGGGGTTGATTTGACAAATGCTTTGGCTATAATGTCAGAAGGGACAGCCACAGGGGTGATGGGCTGGGCAGTGAAAATAGAGGTACTGGTAGAAGGAACTGGAAGAAGGGTGGGTAAGAGAAAAGGAGAGGGGGAATGTACACACATAGGTATCAAGAAATCATTTTGACAGGAGGGTGGCTGGAAGAAGAAGGCTGTGTCCTAGGAGGTATGGGGAGGTGAGAAATAGGACATGTTATAGTAACAATGCAATAAGTAAGCCCTGCATTCTCATGAAGTGGAATTCCCAAAATGTGATTAGAATTAAGACAATCAGTGAGAGCAGCAAGAGCAGAGTAAGGAACTGTGTCTATCTCCTGAGCAATATTTGGTGTTAGAAAAGGTAAAGGGACAAACAAATTCTGGGGCAACACTTGTAGATCAGCCAAGTTGGTAGTAGTAGCAGGGACCTGCCAAGTTTGAGTAGCCAGGGGTAGTGTGTATGCAATTGCCAAGCCAAGTAGTGAGAAAGAAGGGACAGGCAAGTGACACTGCAGCCAGCCATCCCCTCTGTAGGAACAAGCTCAGCATGGCGGAGCCACCTGGGCTCAGAAGGACAGACGCAAACCATCTCCCATTATGAGTACTGCTGGCAAGCCTATAGGAGGAGGCCGAGAATAATATTATTATTTAGTTAAATATTTTCACTTAGTCGTGCAAACAATTTTCAGAACAACTGAAAACTGTATCATTTTACAAAGGTGAAACTCTATACTCCTTATACAGCTTCCCATTTCCACTTCCTGCAGTCACTGAACACCATTATCCTACTTTCTTTCTCTGTGAATTTGGCTACTATAGATTCCTCATACAGGTGGAATTATACAGTATGCGTCCTTTTGAGTCTCATGTCTTCTACATGGTATAATATCCTAAAGATTTATCCATGTTGTTGCATGTGTCCTAATGTCCTTTCTTTTAAAAGCCTAAATAATATTCCATTGTATGTATAAACCACATTTTGCTTACACATTCACCAGCGAACGGACACTTGGGTTACTTCAAGTGTCTGTGTTGACTGTAGTGATAGTGCTGCTATGATCGTGAGTGTGCTTATATTGTGTCTTTAAATTAACCACTTAAGAGATGAGACTTGATGGAAATTTCATAAGCTACAAATTCTTAAGTAAATTTTTAAGTTAATATAATTAAAAAAAAAAGAGTACTGCTGGCAAGTCTATAGCAGGAGGCCGAGAACTTCGAGAGTTCTGAGGGAGACTCTGAGGGAGACATGCACCAAAGGTCCCAGCTCTGAGCTGCCCTCAGATTCTCCCATAGGACTGAGCTCAGCAGGTATAGGCAGGTCAAATGAGCCTTCCCTTGGGGGAACAGTGCAGGCTGAGCTTGCAAGGGAGATAGGATTGGCCCCTGTGATGTAGCCACACAATCCAGCACCTGTCCATCTGATTTCTGGACAAAAGCCTCCCTGGAAGACTTGCTTCGAAAGTCCCAGCTCTGCATCGCACTCTGATCCCCTTGCAGAACTGATCTGGACTCAGCAGGGCAGGGCCACAGGGAGTGGAAGGACAGGCTAAGTGATTTAATTGGTGGGAATGGTATAGACACCAGCTGTGCACTTGAGGTGGGAAAGAATGGTCCCCTTCCAAAGCTACACAGTTTTGTAGCTATCACTCTCTGAGTCTCTTCCTAGAGCTTCTACAGAAAGAATAGTGTCCCAAGGTCCCTGCTGGGTGCAGCGAGCAGAACCCCTCTTCAGGACCCAAGCACAGCAGAGCAGTGTTGCTGGTAGCTGAAGGACTTGGCAGTACATTCCTCAGGCTGGTGCTGTAACAACAGGGGTGCTGGACCTGGAAAGGTAGCATCTGGGTCTCTAGTAGACTCTGTTTTCTCCCAGGTTGACTGAATCTCCACTGATTTTCACCACCAGATGCAATACAGGCTCCTCTTTCCAACTCCATTGCCCCAGGTTTGGGATCCCTGCATGGAAGTGAAACCCCACACTCCTGGGGGAAGGGAGTTTTGCAGCCAAGGTATCATCCCTCCGACTTCTAAGCTGCTGCACATGAATGTGGGGGCCAGCCCTTCCCATATCTCCACCCTTCTTACCAATCTCTGCGTGGCTTCTTCTGTAAATCCTTGCTTTGATATTTCAGTTCAGCTAGGCTTCCGTTGGTTATTCAGGTTGATCACTCTACAATTTAGTTGTAAATCCAGTTTAGCCCAGGAGCAGATGAGTGAGGCTTCCACCTACTCTGCAGCCCTCTTGTAATCTCCAGAAAGTATTTTCGAATTACATATTTGTTCACGGACTTGTATCTGTTCATTAAAATTCTCAAAATTCAGTAAGAAAAACCATTCATTTTTTAAAGGGGCCAAAAATTTGAATACTTCACTAAAGCAAATAAGCACATGAAAGATGCCCAATCAACATCATTAGTCATACAGAAAGTACAAATTAAAACCCAATGAGATTTCACTAGCAAAAGAATGGCTTAATGAAAATTAAAATAAAATAACTAATAAGATTAAGTGCTGAGGAGGGTGCAGAGCAACTGAAACTTTGATAAATTGCTTGTGAAAATGCAGTATAATACAGCCCTTTTGGAAATATTTGCTGTATCTTATAAAGTTTCTTATAGAGTTAAACATGCATGGACCATAGGACCCAGAAATCTCACATTTAGGTATTACTCGGGTGAAGTGAAACTTTAGTTTCACACAAATATGTGTATATGAATGTTTATGGCTAATGTATTTGTAATTACCAAAAACTGGAAACAAGCCAGAATGTTCTTCAGCTGATGCATCAATAAACTATAATAAGTGCATCCCTGCAACAGAATACTATTTCATCATAAAAAGAAATGAACTACTGATACATACAAAAACTGGGTTGAATTTCGAAGGCATTATGTAGAGTAAAAGAAGACAGGCTCAAAAGACCACATAATGCATGGTTGGTTCCACTTGTGTAACATTCTGGAAATGATAAAACTATCAAGACAGAAAACAGATCAGCGGTTAATAAGGGCTAGGGTAGGAAGAGGGGCTGATTCCAGTGCAGCACGGAGGATTTGGGAGGTGACAGGACTGTTCTGTGCATTCACTGTGATGGTGTACATGTTTGTCAAAACCCACAGAATTGTACACAATAAGTGTAAATCACAATAAGTGAGATTTACTGTATGTAAATTATACTTTAATTTTTCAAAATGAAAGAAAAGAATATATATTTGTCTGACAAAACCATTTTAGAAAAAAAAGATAAAATTCAACTTCCAGCCAAGATGGAGGTGTAGGTGGACACACTGTGCCTCCTCTCACAACCAAAATTAAGGACAACAAAAATTTAGATCCAAAAAAACAATCAGAACAGATAGAAAATTGAATTGTATGGAAGTCCGACAATGATTCACCCAGACCAGTAAGAGGGATGAGTCGGGAGCCAGAGGAGAGGGATCGTGGCAGGAAAAAGCAATGGCTAGTGGTCCTGGATGTGCAGGCAGTGGTTGGCACACTCCAGGCACACAGGCAGGGGTTACTGGGTGCAGGGAGGCAACGAGCAGACTCAGCCAGGTACACCAGGTGGCTGACCGCAGTCACACATTTGCACTCAGCTAAACCAGGTGAAAACCAGCAGGAAGACAGACTGTGCAACCCAGGGCCCCAGCACTGGAAAATAAAGCCTAAAAACACTGATTGAAAACACTTGTGGGGGTTGAGGTGCCGGGAGAGACTCCCAGCCTCACAGGAGAGTTTGTTGGAGAGACCCACAGGGTCCTAGAACGTACACAAGCCCGCCCACATGGAAATCAGCACAAGAAGGGCCCACTTTGCTTCGGGAAAGCTGCAGAAGGGACTGGAATCTGAGAGTGGAGCAAGCACCATTGTTCCCTCTCAGACCCCGCCCCAACATACAGGGTCACAACCCAGCAACTGGGCTGCCCTGCCCTGGGGAACACCGAAGGCTCCGCCCGTCACTACCTAACAGATGTGACCAGACTCCCCCCCCCCAAAAAAAAAATGGGTCAAATGGGAGAACAAATCAAAGCCTCAGAGCCAATTCATCTAAGCGACCAAGAGATAGCCAACCTATCAGATGCACAGTTCAAAGCACGGGTGATCAGGATACTGACAGAATTGGTTGATTTTGGTCACAAATCAGATGAACAAATGGAGGCTACACTAAGTGAAATGAAGGAAAACACACAGGGAACCAATAGTGATGAAAGAGTGATGAGAGGAAAACTGGGACTCAAATCAATGGAGTGGACCAGAAGGAAGAAAGAAACAACCAAACAGAAAAGAATGAAGAAACAAGAATTCAAAAAAAAGATGAGGAGAGGCTTAAGAACCTCCAGGACATCTTTCAACATCCCAACATCTGAATTATAGGGGTACTAGAAGGGGAAGAGGAAGAGCAACAAGTGGAAAACTTATTTGAACAAATAATAAAGGAGAACTTCCCCAATATGGCAAAGGAAATAGACTACCAGGAAGTCCAGGAAGCTCAGAGAGTCCCAAAGAAGTTGGACCCAAGGAGGAACACACCAAGGCACATCATAATTACATTAGCCAAGATGAAAATGAAGGATAGAATTCTTCTAGGATAGAAGCAGCAAGGGATAAGGGGACAGTCACCTACAAAGGAGTTCCCATCTTCTTTTCATCAGAAAAGAAGTCTTCCCATCAGACTGTCAGCTGATTTCTCAAAAGAGACCTTCCAGGCAAGAAGGGGCTGGAAAGAAGTATTCCAAGTCACGAAAGTCAAGGACCTACATCCAAGATTGCTCTATTCAGCCAAGTTGTCATTTAGAATGGAAGGGAAGAGAAATTGCTTCTCAGATAAGGTCAAGTTCAAGGGGTTCATCATCACCAAGCCCTTATTATATGAAATGTTAAAGGGACTTATCTAAGAAAAAGAAGATAAAAAATATGACCGTGAAAAGACAGCAAACTCACAGCTATTAAGAACCACACCTAAAACAAAAGCAAACTAAGCAAACAGCTAGAACAGGAACAGAACCACAGAAATGGAGATTACATGAAGGGTTAGCAACAGGGGAGTCGGAGGAGGAGAGAGAGGGAAAAGGTACAGAGAATAAGTAGCATAGAGAGTGGGTAGAAAATAGACGGGGGGGGGGCAAGAATAGTATGGGAAATGTAGAAGCTAAAGAATTTATGACACATGGACATCAACTAAAGGGGGGGAATGTGGGTGGGAGGGGGTGTGCAGGGTGGAGGGGAATGATGGGGAAGAAATGGGACAACTGTAATAGCATAATCAATAGAATATATTTTTTAAAAAGATAAAATTCAGATTACTAGGTGTATAAGAAAGAGAAAATGGGGCAAGACAGGAAAGAAATATAAACGTGTAAATAATGCTCCAGGTGTTTACTGGACTGAAGATGCACTAGTGTTGGTCATTATTATGCTTCTTTACTTGCATATCTGCAAAACATATATTCTTTTATATTTGTCAAGTATTGCATAATTTTAATAGACAACAAAAGAAAGTAACATTTAGTTGAAAAGCTTTAAAAATATATATTATTTAAGTGGAGAAAGCAGGTGAGCATCACCTATTTCTTTATGTGAAAATGTTAGAACAAAGGCTATAAGGTTATATGACATTTTAAATGTTTAGGATATAGTCCTGGCTCGTGTGACTCAGTGGATTGAGAGCCAGCCTGTGAAACAAAGGGTCACTGGTTCAATTCCCAGTCAGGGCACATGCCTGGGTTGCAGGCCAGGCCCCCCTGAGCACATGAGAAGCAACCACACACTGATGTTTCTCTCCCTCTCATTTTTTCTCCCTTTCTCTCTCTAAAAATAAATAAATAAAATCTAAACAAAAATGTTTAGGATATATATTAGCAGTTTTACTTATCTAGCCAGTTTCCTTTCTTAGTAAGTAACATGTTTATATATTTTATTTTTAATGACATAACACTTTATTCTCACTAATTCAGAAAGGTTTAATCTCTGAACACAAAGTACTCACTTCTCTGTTTCCTTTCTGTTCTATCACTTTCATTTCAATTTTTAACAATTCCAGCCCAATTTTAATATCATGCACTGCTACAGTATTCCTAAAACTTGACAGTCTTCCTCTGAGGTATGTATGTGAATCACATATATAATGTTCAATATCTTTACACAGCCACACAAATCTAAGAATTATGATAATTCATTGATTAGTGTATTTTTTAAAAGAAGAACCCTGCTCAGTCATGAATTTGAACCCTCTATATCTTGTGCTAAATATTTCATACTATTTAATAAGGGTAATACCCTATGTCACAGGTGGCAAACACAAGGCCCATGGGCCAAATCCGGCCCTCCACCTTGTTTTATCAGGCCCGGCACCTTGTTTCTACCCAGAGGCAGCACCGAGCTCTCACTTAACTATTAAGGAGTAGTTACATTTATACAGTCTTAACATTACATTTGGCCCTTTGAAGGCAACTGTGTGGCTGATGTGGCCCCCAGTTAAAATGAGTTTGACACCCTGTCCTATGTGAATCATTTTCTCCTTAATTGTCAATATATGGCTGCTAAAGATATACAAGCAGCTGACATATCGTTCTGCCACTTGCTGCTCGTGTGGTTAGAAAAGCAGCTGTCACCCCGGAACCAGTGATCAGATCAGGGAGCACTCAGGCCAGGCATGCGCTCGTTCCATTACCTTCTCAGCTTTAACCCTACCCTCCATCCCCCTGAGAAGGACTGTTAGAGGAGGATCCAGCAAGCACCCAGCTGCGAGTTTGCCGTTGGTTCTCAGTTTGCTGCCATCAGCAACACTCCACCACTCAATCTCATGGGAAGTGCTTGTCCCCGGTTTTCATCTGCAGACATTAAATCAAGCGGTTGTGCCTTTTTATTCAAGTCTTTGCAGATCTTTCCTCCTTCCCTTCCCACCCTTGTTTCCTTAATGTGACTTATTTATATTTTTAAAAGCTTTATAGGCAGTCTTTCCAGTTTTTATCATAGACTAAAATCGATCTGAGTTAAAATCATTCAAGACTTTATGCACCATGGAGGAAAGGGGCTGTGGAAATTAATGTACTCATTCCAGATTATATTCAGCTAGCATCTTTCTTCACTTGAGCCTAACAGGTCGAGGGACTGCAAAATTATTGCCTCGGCTTGACTCTGATGCTTTGTTCATTAAAAAAATAATAATAAATCTTTAGGATCTGGTATCATCCCATTTTAAAATACTATTATAGTGTCCTAGTGGCTACATAGTCAAAGAGACTGTGTAGTTTCATTTAATCTCTTTGACTCTTCAGAGATCTGAGTGCCCTACCCATCTACATTACCTCAGGAATTATGATTGGATTTAACCTCTGCTCATTGAATTAGTGTCAGCTATCATTCTCAGTGTACATTTGTTAAATTCAATCTCTCCTATAGGGGGATGCCAGGCAGAGAAACGATAAATGTATTAAATAGTCAGAGAGGGAAGACTGCAGAAATTGGGACTCAGAGTCACTGTGTAGATAAAGAGAACTAAGTTCATGTTGCTGCTTCATTTCTTTCAAGGAGGCTAAAATTGCAGCAGGAAGTCTAAGCCTTTCCAGTCATCCTTCCAGAGTGTAAGGAATACTAAGTGACGCAGGAATTTCTTTTCCCTAAAAGTGAAGAGAATTTTTTTAAGTCAATGTTAGCACAACTGGGAAACCAACTATATGGAAAACCCTAAAAATTTGGTTCTTCTGTTAATCCTCAAAAAAAAAAAAAAAAAAAAACTACAACACAGGCAGTTGCTGTGAGTACCCCTCCAGCAAAGCACAGCCCCTTTGACCGCTGGGTCAGGAATGAGGCCATCATACCTGCCTACAGTATGAAACCTCCCAGACCTGCAAAGGTCCACGAGGCAGGTTCCCATGCATGTTCGTCATACCGTACTCTCAAAGGAAATCCCCATGTCCTTTCCAGGGCTTTACTACAAATAAATAAATAAACAAATAAAATACTCAGAAAACATGGTACAACTAACCCAAGTACAAATGAATAATCAAAACTTAAAAAGTTGCTCAAAAGAAGTAAGCCATCATATTACTAAAGTCAAAAAGAAGAAAGCCATAAGGTTTGAGGGGAAAAAACTAAACCAACACACCTGCTAAAAAATATTCCACTGAGAGCTAGCTGATTTAAGAAGCCTCAGAACAGAAACATCCATGAAGGTCCAAAGACAGGATAAAATATCAAAGAGTGACCAGACACAGAGAAATCTTACCCTACATGCTGAGGTCCTAAAAGGGGTGCTGAGTGTAAATTAAACAATAGGCCTAAATGAAATTTAATGTAGGCTGCCTTTCATTTCATTTCCCTTTTACCTTTGTTTTCTATAGAATTGGTTCCTCAGGGTGAAACTGTATATGTTTTAGCTTCAGGGAGAGAAACAGATTTTGGCAACCTAAAACAATGTTTCTCTAACATTTTTTTCTAGGCATTCCTTAGTATGGCAAAAACAACCTGAACCTTTAAACAAAACAAAACAAAACCAAATAAAATAAAATAAAATAAAATAAAATAAAATAAAATAAAATAAAATAAAATAAAATAAAATAAAATAAAATAATTATATTAAACTCTGGAAAGGGTTTTGAAATGAGGCTGCTACAGAAATGGAAAACCATATTGTCAGCATGTAAATACAGAAAAACAACCAGCTGACGACAAGGAGAGAGGAAGGGAAGAAGCATCAGAGATTTTATGGGGGAAGATAAGCAGAGGATAGAGGCGGGGTTGAGAGAGTCCTGCTCATACAGCTATGGCAAGAACTCAAATTTATCTCTGCCTAATTTTTATGAAGGGAGGAGTAGCTAAAGAAATGAGAACATCAAAAATAATAAAAGCTGTACAGTAAATTCTTTGTGTTTTCTTCTACTCTCCTGCTAGGAGATCATGACTATAAGAATGACTTATCTGATAAAGAACCTGAAGGAGATACTGTATTTCATGATGGAAGAATTCAAGTTCGAAAAGAAACACATATACAAGTTCTGTCTGGAAAATTTCTAGCCATTATTAATATAATGAGAATGGTTTGTACAACATCAATGTAACCTGGCAGCTAAGGAAAGTAGACTGGAATGCGCATGTGTGAACAATGATGACTTCACTGTGCTAGTCAGTGGAGGTGACAGACACTATTGAGTGAGCATGTGCACTGTGTGGCCATTGCATTCAAAATGACTGAGCCTGTAGAACAACAAATCCACATCAAATTTTGCATCGAGCTTGAACATTCCTCTACAGAAACTATTTGGATGATTTAGAATGTTGCAATCATGGGCAACTGGTGATTGACAGCTCCATCATGACAGTGCACCTGCTCATGTATCATGTCTCATGCAGATTTTTTTGGCAAAATATCCAATCACCTAGGTGACTCAGCCCACTTACAGCCCAGCTTTCACACTCTGTGACATGGCTTTTCCCAAAACTAAAATCACCTTTGAAAGGGAAGCAATTTCAGACCATTGATGAGATTCAGGAAAACATGACAGGGAAGCTGATGGTGACTGGGAGAACTCAGTGAGATCTCAAAGCATCATTGTCCTATGGGCAATGTTTCTTGTACCCTGTATCTTCTTCAATAAATGTCTCTATTTTTCATATTATATGGCTGGACACCTTCTGGACAGACCTTGTATATTTGTATATATTAATTACATGTGATTGCATTAAAATACATATATATTATATTATATAGCAATTATATTTCATCGTCACTAATAAAAATAATTCATGTTTAACAAAGTGTCACCACTTTTCATTTTTGGAACTAGCAAAGATTAATGCAAGCAGAGAGACTGGCATTGTGATAAATTCCTGTCAGGAGTGAAAATTGGTATGACTCCTTTGGAAATCAATTTGTCAACAAGTATCAGGAGACTTAAAATGTTTGAGATGCTTTAACCTGGTAATATCTTCTGGGAATCCATCCTAAAGACATAACATTGAAACTGGGAAAAGCTTTATTCAAAAAGATGTTCAGCCCAGTATTCACTATGATTGAAATTATGTCAGAAATTAGAGGAACTGTTAAATAAATCCGTGCTGTCACAAAAATGTTCATGCAGACTACAATATAAAAACTTCATAATATAATGTTTTATTAAAAAGCAATATATAAATTTTATATATGTTAGTATCCCAATAGTATTTTTACAGTCATAAATTAAGACTAGAAGATGAAAAAACAAAACATTTTATCATTTATCTTCAATGTGTACAATTCTTCCACTCTTTATTTCTGTATTTTTAATTTTCTTTAATAAATATAAATTTTATAATTAAAAAAAAACACTGAGCTGAGAAGCATTGTAAAGGTAAAGCTTAATTAAGATGAGGAATGGTAGAAGTTATAAATATGAGCCACACTAGTCATATTTTCCTGCCTGATTTTTAAAAATTAATTTGCACAGCGGATGAATAAAGTTTGTTGGCAGATAAAAGGTAAGGCTGTGTTTTCTGATAGCAGTTTACTATAAAGTGCCTACCTCTTCACATGATATACACTAGCACACCTAGGATGGAAACCTTTAGGAAAAGGTAAAGAAATAAGATTAAAGAAGTGATCATGGTAATAACAATTGAACTTTCTAAACTCACGTAAATATTGGGTGCCAACTGTGGTGCCCGTAGGGATTTACTTCCTACAGTAACTTAGTCCCAGAAAACCCGATTTACTAGAGCTTGTGCAATAGGACTATCTGTTAGGCACTTTTATTATCTCGTTAAATCTTTAAATTATATCTGCAAGATAGGCATTATCCCCTTTTAACAGAAGAAAAAAACAAAATTCGGACATACTGAAATATTTGCTCAAGGCCACAGTGAATTCATGGGTTGGAGCGCCTTTGCCAATTTGCTCTCCCATCAGAGCCAGAGCGGTAAGGGTAGAGGACTTGGGTTTGAATGCCCTCCTCAGCGGTGAGTTGTGAACGTCTGAAAGCAAAATGATAAACCATGGCAACCCCACGAGCACCATGTTAGACAAAAGCTGAAAATATTATTTAAATCTTGCATACAAGGGGATGTAAGAACTTAAAAAACATGTAGAGGATATCCTAAAACTTCAAAAAATGAAATACATCATGTATTTTAGCCTGCACCTGAGAATTCTGCTACATAGCTGACTGTTCAAATAGTGGAGTTTTAGAAGTAGTTCTTTATCTTGATAATTCCTTTCCCAACCTAGTCAGGGAAGTTCCTGCTGCTTTCCTGTAGAAGTAAAACAAATTCAGAATCTAGCAGGAAGATGTGATCAGCTATCTTTTTGGCCAAGATCAGCCAGAGGGGACCACAGGTACAGGTATGGCAGGGAGGGAAAGTGTATGAAAATCCTACACCAGGTCCAGGTTCACGGTGAGCAGCTGTGCAGTGCCAGTGGCCCCAACACTCGATTTAATGCTCTTTTGTAATCATCTTAAAATTCCTAATAATTTTACCTTTAAACTTCAGTATTGTAAGTGAAGTCTGCTGGGACATTGAAGCATGTGCCTGAAAAGAGGAGACAGGTGCCATATTAAACAGGTATCTGACATTCCTCGCCACCCACTTCACAGATGATTTTCAGAAACCCCACGAGCACCAAAATCTGGTGGATCTACAACACATGAGAGCTCGTCATTCCTCAAGGCCCAAAGTGAGTACTAAGTAAGAGTATGACACCCGTGACAGAGTAAGCAGAGGCACTGGCAGCCTGGAAAGGCCATGCTTTCCACTGAAACCAGAATTTGATTCAAACACAGAGAGAAAACAATGGTGTTCTAGAATACACAAATGACCAAGGAATCCATTTACCCTTTCTCACTAGTGTTTCTTTCCTGTATTAGCCAACCTATTACACTGGAAGTGATAACAGAAGAAAAGGGAAAAATAGGGCCACCCATAATTTATTTTTCCTTTCAGAACTTCCTTACTCATCAGTAAGCCAAAGATTAGGAATAGTAGTAGAATGTGTGCATATCAAGAAGTGAAATAAAAATAATTGAGTTAACTTTGTGTGGGGTTTATACTTCTGGTAAGAAAGAAATACACATCTATACAATATACAAATTTGCTGATTCCACATATGAGTTAAAGATTTTCAAATTGCTGCCCTGGCTGGTGTAGCTCAGTGGATTGAGCACGGGCCTGCAAACCAAACGATCCAGGTTCGATTCCCAGCCAGGGCACATGCCTGGGTTGCAGGCCAGTTCCCAGCAGGGGACACATGAGAGGCAACCATACATTGATATTTCTCTCCCTCTCTCTTTCCTACCCTTCTCCTCTAAAAATAAATAAATAAATAAAATATTTTAAAAAAATAAATATTTTCAAATTGCTTTTAAAACTGGCATTACACAATATAAAGATGAACAATAAAATGTATGCTAATAATTAAAATTTTTAATTTGTATTTTGTTGGAATGACATTAAATAACTAACAAAAAAACACCCTGGCAAGTCAAGAGAGACTATGGAAGAATGGAAGTAGGTTTATATCTTAGTACATTTAATGACATGTTTTCTGCTTTATCAATAAGGGGCTCCAGTTTTCATTTTGTAGCTCACAAAATATGTAGCTCTCCCTCTCTCACACCATTACAGCATTTCTTGAAATTCCAGGAAAGAGCCACAGTTAGAATAAGGGAAAAAAAAAAAAAACATTAGGGGTGTATTTATAAGGAATGAGTGTTCTATTTAAAGCAAAACGGTTCCAATCCTGATGCCCTGTGCTTTAGCAAAGATATCAAGTCACGGTAGCAAGAGTTCACTTGTTTTCTTAGACATGCCTGCAGGGATGTACAAAACACAAATAGCTTTTGAGATTATGAATGCAGAAGATAGGAGCTTCATCATGGCAGAGGTGATTTAAATTTTGTGCCCTACCTCACAATGTGCAAGGCACCCCTTGCTACCTAATGTCTTTCCTAAAGTTAATTAATGAACCTGTTATTTCTATTCCATTATCTTGATCATTGATGAAGATGTTAAATAGATTGGTTCTTGAAATGACCCCTAGAAGATGAGCGCTGGTGATGTGAACCCAGGCTAATGCAGCTTAGAAGTCCTTTTTAAACACAACACTCTAACAATCTGAGCAATAACTTAACTCTCCATTTGTAGACAGCATGTCATGCAAAAAGGAAAAGTATTAGCAAGTCAAGATAAATTACAACTGATGTCTTCCCTCAGTTGCCCTTCCTCCTCCTCACCCACCCGCACAGTGGCTATTAAGCCCACCTGCCTGCTCTCAAAATGAAACTAGATCCATCAACCTTAGCTCAGAAAGTAAACAAATGAGTCTCAATGGCATGATTTGTTTCACTCTTAATTAAAATTTGAAAAATAAAGCTGAAGCAAGAAGATATTTACCTCTGCAGAAGGGAGAATGTTGAGGAAGAGAGTAAAAGGCCCATCACCTATTCCTGCACTTTTGACTCCTTCTCCACTCTCCTTAGAGTCCTTCTGGTTCCCCTCTAGGGTCCTTCTGCTCTTACTCTTTATTCATGTATCCTAGTTCTTCATGGGAAGTTGAACATTTGCATTGAAACTTAGGATAAATGGACTCCATTTCCAAAACAATTTGGAATATCATTATCCTTTATTTATGTAAAAAATACTTATTTTTTGACTAGGTGGGTAGCTAAAATATCAGGCATCTAGAACAAGGAAAATAATATATTCGGTTTCTCTTAGCTCACTTTAATTTATTTTTTATGGAAAACTATGTTTTGTAGGCAAACTTGTGCTATTGTGAACAAGTTTTTGTGTTCTCTCCTTGTGAAGTGCGTAGTATAGAACAGAATTCTCTAGAAGAAAGTAGAAGCAAAAATTATTTATGAACAATTCAGAATTAATAATGCCAGGAATATGAAAACGGAACACCAAACTGCAACAGTCCTAATCATTTCCAAAGTCATCATTAGGCTAACTTGTTAAGACTTTGAATCCAAACTGCTATAGTCCTAGCTATTTTTAAGTGATAATTACACTAACCTGTTATGGCTTTGAAGGACCACTTTATAAAAATTTCTAATACCCACTATACTTCAGCACTCTGACTGCATACGTAAGTGGGGAATTTTATCAATTCATCTTTGACCAATTTATTGAAGAACTGCCTGTTCATATTCCTATAAATATGGTTTTTAATATGACAGCAATATCACCCATCAACTCTTGGCAAAATCTGGCCTGCTTCTCAAACTCCAACCTTCCCTCCAAACATTCTACTTTTAATATACCTGACTTGCATTGGAAGAATTGTCCAGGAAATAAAACAAGAAAGTATGGTTTAATTATAAAATGACAGGCAAGAACAACATGGACACACTGCTTGTTGAATTCTTTTTAAATGTTTTATTTTTCCCTATCAGTCATATATCATGCATATGTGGCAACAATAACTAGTCATTTCTAGACCTCACAGCTGAACTCCTGGACAAAAATTTAATAAAAGACTTGCTTTCTGCCCTCCAAAGATTTTCCCTGTAAGCATAGAGATACCATCTTTCCTTTGACTATTCTGAATAAGCTGAAAAAATGTCAGATTACTAAGATAGTAGCACTATTCCCTATGATAATGGCGCAAAATTAAATTAAACCTGCCAACAGTTGCAGCATATAGTGGCCCCATTCCCATCCACCAAAATCCGTAAACCTTTTCTTTCTTTAGGCCATCATTAGCAGAATAATGTAGAAGCAGTGTTGCAAACTGATAAATTACCAGATATGAGCATCTTCCCTCCGTTCTAATATTTTGATGTGCTAGTATTTCCCTCTGAGATACTAGAGAATTTCTTTTGTTTTCATCTACTAAATAGAATACCTAGAATAATAGGTCTAGTGCTTGTACGGGTGTATATGATTGTTTTTAAAAAACTGAGGAATACCAGAACCCCATAGTGAATATTCATGCCTTTTCCTATAAATTAGAATTTAAGGTATAAAAACACCAAATTATTAATATCATCTTCTTTGCAAAGAAAAAAGCCATCGATTTCTTTTAACTCTTAAAAATCTAATTTTTTTCAAATATCTTAAATTTTAGAAATAGAAAATAGATACATTAAATACAGTAACTTATGGGAGATTTTATGACTCATGCCCTATATATGCTTTCAACTCTAATGTATCTAGCTTTTGTTTTCCCCTTTTCATTACCATTCACTATTATTTCCCAATTATTTATTTTTATTTTTACTATTATAGAGAAATATAACATTATATTTTCATATAAAAAATAAACTTAGGCATGAAAATGTGGTAATAGACCAGTATTGTCCAATAAAACTTACTGTGATAATAGAAATATATTCTATAAATATAGGTGCTACCCAGCAAGGCAGCCACTGTCCTCACATAGTTACTGAGCAACTGAAATGAGGCTAGAACAGCTCAGGAACTCAATTTCTAATCTTATTTCATTTGTTTTAATTAATTTGCATTTAAATTGCCTCATGTGATGAGGGGCTATTTTATTAGATAGCACAGACCTGGACCAGTCAGCCCTCCTTAGCTGGGACCCCTGCGACACGCTGCCACAGCTTCTGTTTCCATGTGATCGCTAATGACCACTCTGAATTCAATTTTGAATTGTATCAAATAATCGTAAAATGAAACAAAGCTCAGGTTTGACTACTCTAAAATGTTGATGGTGCGCATGTACACTGAAAGTTTCTATTTGCCCAGATTTGTATTTCATGTAATGGGGGCTATGAGAAAAATAAGCACATGCTTACACTGTGGCAAACGGTTTAAGACAAACACATACAAAATTAACCCCACACAATGCAGAGCCATCTGTGACTGTGTGTCTATGTCTGTGAGTGCTAAGGGACCCAGGGGAAAGACTGAGAAGATTTTTCACTTGCTTGACCAATGTGGCTTCTTAAAGAGAATAAGATGACACTTCGGTTAGACTGTATGTACAGTTACCTCCTCTCTGAAAAGGGCTTGGTTTTCATTTAAAAAATAGTCATTAAAAAAAGTTAAAAATAAATGAATACATAAATGAAATATTTTTTAAAACAAAAAAACAGTAATTGCATGGCCACTTGAAAAGCAATGTATTTTCAAGAAAAATTCCACCATTAACCAGGTGGTTAATTAATAGTGAATCATTAACTTCTGAGTGCAGTGTTTCAAATATTTTATTGGTTAAATAATGACAACAATATCATATTTTTAATTTAACTTCAAGTGTTATCATAAAGGTACTGAAAATGCTTTTGAAATTAAGTTAATATAAATACAATGTTATCATTAAGTGTAATTAAGTGTATATTAAGTGTAGTTAATATAAGTACGATGCACTGTTTTAGGGATTAAGACCCAGTAAGACAACAGTACAATGAACTACAAGTACAAAATTTGACTACTAGCTAAATTTTCAGAATTCTAGAGCAAAAGAAATATAACTCAAAATAAAAGAGTCAACCCACACAAGAAAATACACAACACTTTGGATGATCTACCAGACAAACACCACTTCCTTTAAACAGCAAAACACAAGCTGCCAGAAGGTACAAGCTGTCAGGTTCGTCCAGCTCTAACTAGAGCATATATTGACTTTGGTCAGTTTAGCAAAGGGAGTATCAACTTACAAAGCGCTAGCTATGACAGAGATGTGATAACTGAAGATCATCATTAAGATGTCTGCCACTTTCAAAAAGATTTGTCTTCAGAAGTTAATAAGAATTTTAAATTGCTGCAACAATCACATGTCAACATGAGCTATTTCTTAACTATTAAACATAAATTTATTATATATTAATTTGAGCAAATTCTGTCATTTAATTCAATTAAAATTGAATAATTATAAACATAAATCATTAGAGCCTAAAATAACTAATTTTAAATTAGAAATAAGCTAAGAAAATAAGAAATTATTCATATTTACTTGCACTTTGTCATCAAGCTTATTTTTCTGAGGGAATATTTTCAACAAATAAAATCTTTAAGTGGGATAATGTAATAGAATCATTAAAGATCCTTAACGCCACATAAAATGATTAATTCTTCCATTATGTATATTATATGTTGTCTGGGATAAATATATCATTGTATTTAGTAAATACTTCAGTTGGTCTGCTTTCTCTTAAATTAAAGCAAATCATTTCACAAAGTAATATGTATTTCAGAAGTATATGGAACCATAAATAATGGATATATTTGGTAGCATGAAATTGATAATGCCTTGGTTTGATAGACCACAAAACTGAAATGAAACTATAATCTGTCTGGATAACTTACCCATTGTTTCATTTAGTTTTGATTCAAGCTTAAACATTAAGAGAAAGAAAAAATAATAATTAAATTATTTTCACTGAAATAGCAAAACATTGCATCATAACCTAAAATACAAAGCTTACAATGACCTGAAAACTTGATCAGGCTTACCTGGCTAAAAGAGCATTCCTAGAACACCACCTTTTGTTAACTTAGTAACATGGAAACTTGGTTTAAAGATTCTGTTATTTTCATTTAAATAAAAAATACAATTTTAAAGTATTTTAAAAATACAATTAATAATACTTTTTTAAAAAGTGTTTTAAAAATACAACTATTTAAAAGTAACTCAGAAAAAGGTAAAGGAAACTCAGTTTCCCCGATCACATAAGCAAACTATCTTCAGTCCAAAATTCAGAACTATCCCTTTCCCTCAAACTGGTTCTGAGTCCACAAAATAACATTTTACTTTCCAGAATAAATGAGAAAAGCCATTTCTGCCATACTGAATTGGATTATTATCCTCACTAGGATTTCATAAAAACAATTTCAATAACACAATCCAATTGCAATAAAATAATTTAAATCATATTAACACGGTCACCCTAGCCTCACATGAAAATATTGACAATGTTTAATTTTTTAATTTTAAGCATTTTTTGCCATTAAAATACTACTAATGCTAAAAGGTGCACAATATTTCTTCACTTTAGCTTCCATGTGACTAGAGACTTGGCACTTGATGACTCGGGGGGGAAGCACTAATGAGATACAAAGCCTTTACACCTCTGGGTCAGGAGTTTGGATTAGACCTAGGTTGCAAGTGACAGAAAGTCATTACCATCTCATGAGAGTTCAATGGCTTATGTGAAGGAAATTCATTGTTTCAGGGCACTTTCTAGTGAACAAGCGTCCCCCTCACAAAAAGTCACCACTGCTTTTGACAATAATTAGAAAAGACCTAAAGAATAAAAAATTCTGCCAAGAATTGTGTTACCTCCATGCTATGACTACCATATCCCAGTGAGGAATTTCTTTAAGGGAAAAAGACACAATGCTTTGCAGGTATGTCTTTGAAAATACAGCTATGAGAGAAAGAGAGAAAGAGAAAAACTGAAGGGAAAAGAGAGAGCTGTTCAAAACAGAGTTAATCAAAATGCAATGAGACTCATCATCGAAAGCTTTATTTGATTCTTACACAACGAAAGTATTTAATCCAGAAAAGGCATACATCCGTTTATATGTTTCTCTCCTAATAAGGAGGTGATAAAATATGAATAATGTGACTTGAGACCTCTTGATTAGGGAGTCAAAAAGATGATAAATACCTTGAAATAGTGTTTCCTTAGTAGAAACTTCTCACTCTACGTGTCATGTTACCCTTTTGAAAAGGCCATATTGACTGGAGATAGTAAATGAAGCTTTCCCAGTCTTCCCATTCTAAGACTTTTGGCACTTACAGGCATAGGTACATAACCACACATGTTTTGTATTATTCAGGGTTGTTTTTATCTGTGTTTGTCTTAAGCTGTTTGGCAAGGAATAAGCACATGCATATGCTTCTTAGAGTCCCCATTATATGAAATACAAATCTGAGCAAGTAGAAAACTTTTCAATACAGAGAGAGGGAGAGGGAGAGGGAGAGGGAGAGAGAGAGAGAGAGAGGGAGAGATGCCACATTTTGGTATATGTATGTATTGTATGCACCTGAGCTTTGTTTTGCTTTAGAATTATACACTAAAATTCCAAGTAATTCAGAATAGATATTAGTGATCATTTGGAGACAGATCCGGAGGAATGTTGCAGGGTGGTCCCAACTATCTAGATTGGGCTGGTTCTGTGCTAAGATAGCTACATGAGGCAACTTAAATATAAGTTAATTAAAACTAAATAAAATTAGCAATTCAGCTCCTGAGTTGTTCTAGCCACAGTTCAACTACTCAATAGCCACATGTGGACAGTGCCTACCTTAACTGGGGGGCACTTATACAAAACATGTCCATCGATGCAGAGATTGCATTGAATATGCAGTTGGACAGTCCCAGTCTAGATCACATTTTCATCCCTAGGGAAAACATTAATTTTTAAATGGTATAGAATTTTAAGATGCTTTCAGATGTGTATAACACAAAACCTGAATCAAACTCCCATAAGCAAGTGAAGAGGTAAGCCAGCCTCAGGGTAGGCTTAATCTAGTGTGTCAGCTCTATTCCTGTGGGATCCCCTTTTCTTTTCCTTCCTCTGAATTGGTTTCACGTTCATCATAGATTCCTTCAAGCCAGAAAATGGCAGTGGCAATTCCTAGTTTCATCCACACATCCTAAAATCTGAAGAAAGAGATCTTTTCTGATCTCTCCTGAGTCAGGAAACTTCTCTTAAACAACTCAGTCCCCTTGCATTTCATTAACCCAACTTGGGTTCCCAGTATCTTCCCAAAAAGACCCTGGTGCAGGCAGCCAGGGTTAGACCTATACTGCCAGATGGTAACTGTAAATAAAGCGTAAGATGGATGAGCCTGACATCCACCAGGACCTACTCCTCAGAGGCAGAGGGTGGTCACCTTTCCCTGGAAGACTCAAACGACACGGCAAGGGGCAGCCACCTGAAAATTTAGGGGTACACTTATGAGAAAAGAAGGGCAATAATTCTGGGATGGCAAACAATGATGCCTATTACAGGCAAATAAAAATGTTTGTTTTATTTTACAATTTTTCTACATTCAGTAAGACTTCCTTTGAAATGTGACAATTTAGGTGCCAGTATTCCCACCCACTTGGCCCAAAACACCCAAGCATAAAAATACACAGTAGAGACATCTCTATTTTTAAATTATATGAGGCTCTGACATTTGAGTGGGTAGAAAAAGTGAGACAAGTGACAAGGGTTGTGCTACCATGGAAGATAATTAAAAGTATACTATAATAAGAAAGATCTTATCTGGATGGGGAGGCCAGAGAGCGGAAGCCAAATTAATATATCTAAGAAAAATGCTCTGTCCAAAGGCAAATCTTTAACAATTCTTCTAACCACAATCTATTGAGTGTTCTCTAGAGCAGCAGTCCCCAAACTTTTTGGCACCACAGACCAGTTTTTCCACGGTTGGGGGCTGGGAGGAGGCAGGAGGCGAGCTTCCCTCAAGGTCTGGTTCTTCATAGGCCACAGGCCAGTACTTGTCCATGACCCCAGGGGGTTGAGGACCCCTGCTCTACAGTTTACAAAAAAATCTGAGATATTAAGTAAATCCCTAGAGATGCCCAGTGGCCAAGCCAGTACTCAGATCAGATCTAACTCTACAGTTGATTCCAGGTCCTTCACCAAAAGCCAGTACATCTGAGCCAAAGCCTATAAACCTCATATTTTCCGTTAAATCACCATGTCAGCATGTAGTAAGGAGCAAGGCATAGTGAGCAAAGCACTGTGTTAAGTGCTGGCTGGGGAGACAAGATACAAATTGTACATCAGTACATGGAAGCATATGCTGAATGCTCAGTCATTCAGACAAGGAGCTCCAATTGGAGGGCAGAGATGGGATGTAAAGAAGAGGAAAAACCAGGAATACGGTCCCAAAATAAAACAGAACAGACATTATGGATCTTGAATATGGAGCATAATCAAACTTCAGCCGTGTGAATCTAAGGAGGTTCAACGTGAAAAGTTTCAGAATAAGAAAAGTCCTGATTCCTCATTTATAAAGTACTTTGTAAATTTTAAAATACTTAAATATCCATAAATTCCAATGAGAGCAACCATGTAGTGTAGCAGACATTCTACATGTACTGTCTTGGTCCTAACTGCAGCTGATAGAGACAGGTCCTGGGATTCACAGTCACGCAGTGGAGAAGCGTAGAGGAAACTCAGACCAAAATCCATCTGACTCTTCTCACTACTTTGTGATTCCTCTCATTATTTTATTTACCTTCAAATAGATATTTAGAGGTCCCAGCCAGGTAGCTCAGTTGCTTAGAGCATTGTCCCCATATGCCAAAGTCGGGGATTTGATACTGGTCAGGACATATACAGGAATCAGCCAATGAATGCATAAACAGGTGGAACAACAAATCAATCAATCTCTCTCTCTCTCCCTCTGAACTTCTTTCTCCCTTTGTCCGTCCTCCCTCCCTGCTCGCTACCTCTGTCACTGAAATCAATCAATCAGTCCATCGATTGACATTTACAGAGACAGAGTATGAAATTTTATAATATTCCACTGAATTGGGTTGAGAGTTACATAGCAGAGAATGAATAATTTTAGAGAACATATTTAATAAAATTTTATATGGGAAATGGGAAAATTTGATTTTTATTTTCATAACTCACAAGCAGTCAAGGTACATTGCACACCCCTGGATGATGATGTCAAAAAATCAACACACACTCTCTATGAGACTTCCAGAATCCCTTCTGAAAAGGATGGAGGATGTATGATTTTATATTTATGATTGTTCTTCCTTCACCAGCACGAGATTCAGTGGTATGAGTGGAAACAGTACCCCAAAAGAAAATGGACATTAACAAGTAAAGAAGGAATTACATGAGGATTCCAGAAGCACAGAATTGAGTATTAATAGATAAATGAAATAGGAAAGAAGTGATCAGAGAAAACAAGTTCATGTGTAAGACTTAGGTCACCTAAGCTAGCCTGTTAATTTTTAGAAGTGGTCAGAAAGCAAGGTTTTGAGTCTGCTCAAACCTTTGAGTCTGCTCAAGGTTTAGAAGACTGCTGTGAACACCAGTACTTCCTCTTCCGAGATGGGATATATCATCCCTAGTATTATGGTTTGCATTTCTTCTACATACACATCCTAGAAAAGCACATTCCTGCAAATATGAATAAAACTAAAAGAAGAGGGTGTTAAATACACAATACAATATATAGGTGATATTATAGAATTGTGCTCTTGAAACCTATATAATTGTGTTAATCAATGTCACCCTAATAAAGTCAATAAGAATTTTTTTTTAAACCAAAGGAAGAGTGGGGGGAAAATGCAGACAACTGTAATTGAACAACAATAATTTTTAAAAAAACTAAAGGAAGAAACTAACAGCAAATCCCTTTCAAACAGAGTTCTGCCATTTATACTATCATAGTTGATAGTTCTTCCTTTAAATCAAAACTGCCAAAAAATGTACATCTTTGAATATGAGAAGGAAGTTGAAAGCAGAAAATACAATCAAAAGACGTATAACCTAAAATTATTGCTTCAAAGACAAGAGTAAACAAAATCAAAATCCCTGTAAATAAACACACTAAAACAAAGTATAGCAGAATATTACTTTAAATACTATTTTAAATACCATTATTGTTTCTGTTATTAAAATTATGTATTCACTGAGATCAGAAATTATGTAAAATATATGATATATAAATAATTACCATATATATTTTATTGCATATGCTTCTGGAATATTTGAAATAATCTAGGATGTACATATGGCAATAATTATAGATTTATATAACATTTCATAATGACTGGCAAAAGAGTCTCTCTTCTTTAAATATAAGTTTGGGAATCACTGGAATAAATTGTCAGAAGTAACATAAAAGCATGTATAAGTTTCATTTGTCATAAATGTTTTTTTTTTAAATACTATTAATTTTAAGAAAATGTAAAGGAAGAATTGATTACAAGAAGAGCAAAAATCAAAGACCCATTACAAAGAAGAATGTAGTAAGAATACCTTTATGTTTTCATTAACAAACTAATTTTTTAAATTTTTGTCACTAATCTGATTGCTATATTTTTAATCTGATGAAAAATTTAAACCTTTTAAAGATAACACTTTAATTTCTTAACATATTTGCATTCAAATGTTAATAAAGTGAATTTTCTTTTAAAATGGAAAGTATTATGCTGTGTTATCCCTGTGAAATCAAACATAAATGCTAAAGTGATACCATTCTTTCTCTCCTCTGTATGCCTATAAGCTTGCTTTCTATCTGGCTAATTTTCATCTAATCACTACCTAATGATATATCTTCGATGGTCAAACCACACTGGATTTAAAGCATAAAACAATATTTCTTTCTCCAAAATCCTTGTTTCATTTCCTTGATATAGTTGCAAAGTTCTTAAAAGCATGGGCATTTCTTATCCTATATACCTCAAATTGGGTGAAATGAACCCGGAAAGGACAGACTGTCCATAGTAAAGCCATGGCATAAATATTGTTGATATTTCTTGTCAATTTTACTAAAAGCATTTTTGGAGAACCAGGTAAGCATTACTTCCTTTAATACTAGTAAGAATTTTTAAATGCATTTACATTGTCTAAAGTCCAATGCAAAAATCACATGAAAATTCAAAAAAAAAAAAACCTTCAGGAAATGTACTGGTAGGTTACTCATGGCTATTTCTCTAGAACCCTGAAAGTAAGAGGTTTTTCAGGGCATGCGGGATGCTTTGTAGAAAGGCTTCAGAATGTTTTGCAATTGGCACAAAGTGTCTTGCACACAATGAAAATTGAGTAAATAATTAGGTTGATTAGACTTGAGTTGCCATTACATGTAACTTGGAAATCTTGAAAAGTTTATTTACTTTGACATATTAGACAGCATATCAGCAGAAAGAGAGAGGAAAAGAATTAAAGAAACAATAAATTCAGTTAAATGACTTCTTAAAACCTCTCACAAGATAATTGGAATTCTCTGTGGAAAACTGAATTCTCCAATGGCTGCATTAGCATTAATTAATTTCTCCACTGTCTGTGTAATAAAATCCAAATTCCTTAGCCTGTCATGCATCCAGATTCCCAACACATCCTGCGTCTCATTTCCCCCCATTTTTATTACTCTGTTTCAAGCCAAATTGTGCTACTCCCAATGATCTGTATATATCAAAAAATCTCCTGTGTCTTCAGCTAGTCTGTTCCCACTAACTTTAATGCCTCTGTCTCCCCTGCCATTATCATCTGTTGCATGTAGTCCAAATGTCACCTCTTCCAGAAAGCCTTCCATGTCATTTGACCCTGAGAAGTAATGCTTTTTCTAATCTGAATAAGAAATGTATATATGCCTTTTTCTTTGAATTTATCTTCTGCCTTATATTGTATTTACATGTACGTCTTACTTTCACTATCATATTGTAAACTCTTTGAGGGAAGGTAAAATATGTGTGTAAATGCCTAAAAAGTAAGTAATAAATAAAAATACTAAAATCCTTCTAAAAATCCAGAAATATCATTAATTTAACTTGCTCTGTACATAAGCAGAAACATACAAACAAAAGGATCAATTAGGTCAGGGGTGTGAAACTCATTTTCACTAGGAGCCACATCAGCCTCACAGTTGCCTTGAAAAGACAAAATAATTTCAGGACTGCATAAATGTAACTACTCCTTCACTGTTAAGGAGTTGAAATTACATTTGGCCCTTTGAAGGCAACCTTGAGGCTGGTGTGGTCCCCCTGAAAATGAGTTTGACGCCCCTGAAGGTAGTCAATGGACCAAATTGCCTTTATCTCCTATAAGAGTTGTTTCAATGACTGGATAAAACAGCAAGGGAGGGCAACAACCTTTAATAAAATCTGCAAAGATCCTATCAGTTCAAAAGTTGTACTAGGAACTCATTGCCAAGTTCCTTTTGGATTCTGTCAGCAGGCTTCCAACCATTTTAATTTGAATGAATTGCCCACAAAATCTATGGCATTTAGTACATCTACTTCTCAAATATATGAAATTCAGCTTTTTATTTAAGTATTTTAATTGATGATTCCAGGTAATATTGAAAACTTACTGATAAATAGCTCCTTGAGGTTTGGTGGAAATAATCAAAACAAAAGTTGGATAACTTATTTTTTTAAGAGATGCTTGGTCTAAGTGCAGAACCAGACTCAGTAAGTGATAGTTGCAGGCCCTTCTTAGGACTATCTATAACTATCACAGACTGTAAAATGCACTCGAAACTTGTTTAAGTAAGGGTATAATTATACCAAAATACATTTGTAGTTCTCCCAATCATATACAAACATAAGAACATGTTTGTCATTTTCATCAGAAAAGTCTGCAGGTATCTGAGAATACAACATAAAATTTAAATAAAAACATAACATCACCACAGCATCTTTTTTAACACAGAATGCCAACAGAAAAATCTTATTTTCATTTAGCTTAAGCTTTGAAAATTAATCAAACACTGAGAAATCTACAGAACTTATTTCATGAAACTTTGTTTCTTCTATCCACAATGCAAAAACAAATGGGCATAAATGTGAGTTATTCCAATAGCTTTCTTCTTATTCTCAGCTTTACTGAAACATAACTAAGGAGTACCTCTTGGAATTTCTTCCACAGCTCTTCCAAAAAGAATGCTTTAGTCTGATTGGCTTAGGTTTATGCAAAACTGGTTTTTATTGGAAGTAGCTCTTTGAATTGCTTTCTTTCCTTAATTGGAAATTATAATTTTTGAGGATCATTGACTATAGTCTTTCCTCATTTCCTAGAATTTCTCAGCTGCTTCATCTTTATCCACCATTCATAACACACACAAGTATCTCCGTCACGGAAGAGCAAATAAGTAAGGTATTTTTTAGCGGAAAAAATAAATTCTATTAGCTTATGCTACTTTTCCAATAATGTGCTTTTCAGAACTATAAATAATCTTATATCTTTTAGAGCTGAAAATTCCAAATAAGGTTAATTATACTGAAATATGCCCAATATCAAAGTATATTACCAACAACTTCAGAGAGTAACTAAATATCCATCCATTATCAAGAAGTAGACTTTGCTGAATTCTTTTTTCTTAAAAGCCTCTTTATTGAGCCATAATTGTATACAATAAAACTCAATCTTCTAAATGTAGTGAATTTTGACAAATGTACAGTCATATAAACACCACCACAATTGAGAAGCAGAGCATTTTCACCAACTAGAAAAGTTACTGGTTTGAAATGAAAAGATGGTGAGAGTTACTTTTGTGTTACCCCTGGGTGATCTGGTTTATATTCTTACAAAATTCATCCTTGGAAGTCCAGGTGACATCATCACTCTCTTGTTTTTTTCTTCCTTCTCCTTTTTCTAATTTCCCTCCCACTCTCCAGGATACAGCTTTTTGCAGGACTGGAGCATACCTGCATATCCTTGAAACACTGCTGCTGCAGCGGCAGTTACCTGTGGTTCAGCCTTGTAAACTTAGATTCCCAAAATGTTCTTTCTTCTGAGTATAAGTATTACGTGGTTCAAATGAAGTAACAAATGGCATCATTACCTGACTGAGTAATAAGGATGATGAGGGAGGTCTCCATTCTACATTGAGACTTAGTTTACACTTTCACATTCAGTGGTGGTGACTTTAGATCCCGCCAAAGATGGACTCATTCTCCAGAATGGACATATGCAGGGAAATACATGTGTTCTCATTGAGTAAGTATGTCTTTCCCTATAAATCAAATTTGTTGATAAGTTATTTTCAATAAAATGAAATGTTTTGTACAAAAAAGAAAAGAAAGGAAAAAAGAGAAAAAAGAAAAGAAGAGAAGAGAAGAGAAGAGAAAAGAAAAGGAAAGGAAAGGAAAGGAAAGGAAAGGAAAGGAAAGGAAAGGAAAGGAAAGGAAAGAAAAGAAAAGAAAAGAAAAGAAAAGAAAAGAAAAGAAAAGAAAAGAAAAGAAAAGAAAAGGAGAAAAGTTCCTTTGTTCCCCATTGTGGTCAATCATCCTCCCAACCCCCACCCCCTTGACCATGAATTTGTTTTCTGTCCCTGTAGGTTTGCCTTCTCTAGAATGAAATATAAATGGAATCCTACAGTATGTAGCCTTTTGTCTTTTACTTCATTAACTTAGCATAATGCTTTTGAGATTCATCCATATTATCTGACGTATTTGTAGTTCATTCCTTTTTATTGCTAAATACCATTCAATCATATGAATATAACACAATTTATTTATCCAATCATCATTTGATGGACATTAGTCTTGCTTTTAGTTTCCGGCTATTATGAGTAATCTTCCATGAAGATTTGAGCATAGCCTTTGTGTGAATCACTTTGTATTTCTTTTGGTTAAATACCTAGAAATGGAATTGCTAGATCTTATGATGTGTTTATCTTTATAAAAAGCTGGGTTTTCTACAAAGTGGCTGTATCATTTTGTATTTCTATCATCAAAGCATGAGATTTCCAATTGTACCACAATCCCATCATTACTCATTGTCAATCTTCTTTATTTTAGCCACAGAGTAAATCTATAGTGGTATTTCATTAACTTGCCTTCCCCTAGTAACTAATGATGTTGAGCATCTTTTCCTGTGCCTATGTGGTGAAATGCATACTTAAAACTTGTGTCCATTTTTAAAATTTGAATGCTTGTCTTCTTATAGTTCTTTATAAACTCTGGGGTCAAGTCCTTTACCTGATACAGATTTTTACTTTGCTGAATATTATAGTACATTTCCCATTGAACCACAATGACTTTGCTGGTCAAAATAGATAAGAACTGTACCAGTGGAGATCAAGTTCCCTAAGAACTGCACCACTCAAAGGTAAATTTGTGAAAAGACTGTATCACCCAGTGGTCAATTTCCAAAGGACTGAACCACTCAAAAGTCAAATTTTACAAAGGCAACCAAGTGGCAAATTTTATAAGTACTATATCATTCAACGTCTTAGGGGGAGAATAGTGCTCATGTATCATACTCTGAAATCAATTCTGTGTATTTATATCAAAGATGATCAAATTAAGGTCATGTGTTATATCTTGAGAAGAGTGCTTAGAATTTATACTGAGGGCAATTTTTAAAAACATTTAGCTTAAATCTACCAAACATACTTTTGAAGTTCGTTTTTTAAATATTTTATTTATTTTTAGGGAGAAGGGAAGGGAGAGAGAAAGTGGGAGAGAAATATCAATGTATGGTTGCCTCTTGTGTGCCCCGCACTGGGGATCTGGTCTGCAACCCAGGCATGTTCCCTGACCAGAAATAGAACCAGCAACCCTTTGGTTTGCAGGCTGGTGCTCAATCTACTGAGTCTCATCAGCTAGGGCTTGAAGTTTCAATAAACCTCACTAACTCCAGTTTTTCTTTCTATATACGCACTCATTATTAGATCACTATATTAATTTGTATTTGTATATTTCATTGCATATATTCTGATGTCTGTTTTTTGCAGGTTAGTTGTGCCTTCCTATAAGTTAAGAAACACCCTCTATTCTCTGTACAGTATAGAGGCTGACATGTTGCTCAGTATTTAGCTGTGTGTCAGTCAGGCTCCCAGGAGGAAACAGATTCCACCAGGGATAAAAAGGGACTATTTACAAAACCATACACAGGCATAAGGGAAATCAGCAAACCATAGTTGCTATTATCCCCAAGTCTAAAGAAAAATGGAGAGGGAGAAGTTGCTCAAACCTGAATAGAGTACCTATAGCTACAGCGGCAGTGGTCTATTGTAGCTGGATTCATGCAACCTTATGATGATATGGTGGGAAACAAATCAAGAAAAAGAAATACCCCAATCTTACTCTCCTACAGCCCTCCAATCTCTGATGGTGTCTGCTACTGGGAATCCCAACAGGAAGTTGGAAAGCAGGAGATCACACTGATGTATTTTATAAAGGTCAGACTCCCAGAACACAAAAAAGAGAGAGAGAAAATTGAAGAGAGAATCTGGATAGGCCACAGAAATTATTAAACATAAGAAGACAATAAATGTGTTCTAATAACCAAATATTTATTTTCCTATAGGAGAAATAAAATATGATACATGGAGAATTATTAGTGTCCCTATGAAGAAATAAATGACTCTTATTAAATTAGATGTTCATCAGGCTCTTTATGTTTGGACATAGCCATTCTACATGACATAAATGGTATACATATTTAGGCTTTTGTTTGTTTTATAGTCAACTACAATATTAAATTAAATTCTTGAAAGAGGGAATGGGTTTGGGGAGAAGAAGGATGAAGGAAAACAACATTGCCTGATTTTTATTTCCCTACTTATCAACCTCCAGGAAAGACATTACTGCTCCCATTCTTGAACAACTACTGCAGTCCTAAAAGTTACACAAATGTTCTCTTTAATATTTTTTACTTCATAAAAATGTTATTTCCTTATTAACTCGAGTATTTATACTACTTTCAGGAAAGTATATTGAGAATATTCCATGGCATGAAATTAAGTATTTGGCTTTACTAGTGGTGTTACCTATGCCAAAAGATTTAACTTCTCTAAGCAAAAATTTCCTAAATATGAAAAAATAAAAAAGAAATAGGAATGACTTTTTAATAACTAGGGTAAAGTTTAAGTAATGTGTAAAGAACTTCCGATCACTACTTCTGGATCATTGTAGTCCTTCCACAAATATCAGCCTTCCTCCAATTTTTAGTAGGGGACAAAATCTCTTTGTATCCAAGAGAAAGCAGTATAGATGCCACTGTCAAATAATTCTAGACTCATTTACCTATGTAAGAGAACAGCCAAATGATACAGATGACTATGGGAATACTCTGGTTATGTTTGAGTTCAGTACTGGCATTCCAATTACTTTTTTTTCTACATGTACTCTGGACTCACACACTAATTTCTTTTTCTTAAAAAAACAGTAACTTTTTTTTATTTCAAATCGTGTATAAAATATGCTAGAAAATAACCATTTTCTTTAATCTCTAACTGAATGGAAGTGGGATGTAGGAAAGAAAACAAAGATAATCTCTGAAAGTAGTCACTGGATTGAGTGAGCTGAGCAAATCACATGTATGAATACCACAGATGATTATCACCAAACCTAACAAGAAGCACAGGACTGGGTAAGGAAATGCCTTAATTCTTGGGAAAAATCATCACATTGGATGGACAAAATTCACACACTTTATAAAGTAATTGATGTACTCAATTAGCTTTGTAGGTACCAACTCAAAATTAGTATTAGGATTAGTAAAAAATAAACTAGTAATTTTATCATAAATATTTGCTCATTAAGTACTCAGGATTTTAGGCCCTGGCAGAGTAGCTCAATTGGTTAGAGCATCACCCAGATACACCAACATTGCAGTCTTGATCCCCAGTGAGAGCACATATAAGAATCAACCAAAGAACGCATAAAGTGAAGAAACAAACTGATCTCAATCTCTCTCTCTCTATATATATATATATATATCTATATATATATATATAGTACTCAGGATTTTATATATAGCTAAACAAAATACTAGGACTATTATTTATTGTGAGTCCCAAAAGCAAGATTGTGTAGGATGCTTTTATTCTATTTGATTGTGAAAACTATCTAAATAAATGTATGTACATTTGCTTAATTTTATTTTTTCATTTGTGTACTATTAAATTTAAATTTGGTTATTTATTATTTATGTAAACACTACTGAAAATTATGAAAGTAGTGTTTTATCTATTAGATAAATTTAGTACCTACTACTGGGTAATGGTATAATCTGATACTGCAAAATACAAAAGTAGTATTTTTGACATTTGAATGCTATTGCTATCTAGAATTGCTTATATATACTTAACTAGTAAAGATAGATACCATTCAGTGAAATTTCTGTGTTTCTTATTGGCATACAGTTACATACTTGAAGTTATTGTGTCACATGAAGTGTTAAGCCTACTATTGCTCAGTCTACTGCTGAGTTTAGATAGAAAGTAAGGTCCAGGCTTCCTGTCACTAGGGTGGAAGTTGTTCAATGCAACTGATGGACACTGTCAGAGGAAGGACCTGCACTACTATTTTTGGGGGACTGAAATATATAAATAAATGATGCCTAATTTTAAAAAAGCAGCAGAAAAAGTAGTGTGGAAAATTTCAAAGTAACCAAATGAAAGAGGTTGGAGGATGTTAAATATCTGACAATGAATAAACCATCCCACCTGCTAATTTCCCCAACTGAAAGTATATGTAAACCACCAGTTTAGATTTTAAACAATAATAGAGCTTTACATACATTGTGTCATTCAATCTTCAACATGATCCTATAAGGTATATATAATGGTTTCAATTTTATAAATGAAAAGATTGAAAGTTAGAGACATTAACAATATACCTAATGTCATACACTTAGAAGAAAACAAAGATTAAACTCATATTTTTCAGAAAATAAATCTTGAGCTCTGAGCCATGAACCTAGGTCATTAATTACTTCAAGTGCTTCTTAAGATAGAAAACTCCTTAGGACAGAAACAGCCAAATAATCAAAACATGACAATACTGTATTATTGATAGTTTCCAAAACAGTACAAAACAATAAAATGTTTATGAGAGCTAGGTACAGTAGATGCCATTAACCACGGAGTATGCGTTCTGAGCTTCTCATCCCCCACCAGTGGGTGCCTGAAACCATGGATAGCAATAAACCGCACATACATACCTATAATAAAGTTTAACTTATAAGTTAGGCACTATCACGAGTAGAAGATTTATTCTTACCTTAGATTTTAGCCACCTCAGCATATGATTTTTTTCTCTCCTTATTAAGAACTTTCAACTTTTCTCTTAAGAAAAGCACTTTATGGCTTCTCCAAATCGCCACTTTCACTACTTTTATGCTTTGGGGCTATTACTAAGTAAAATTAGGCTTATTTGAACATAAGCACTGCACTACTGTGACAGTCAATGTGATGACCGAGACAGCTGCCAAGTGACTGACTGGGCAGGCAGCATCTGCGGCATGGGTATGCTGGACAAGGGGCGATTCAATTTCCAGGAGGGACAGAATGGGTCGGTGTGAGATCTCATGATGCTACTTAGAACGGCACACAATTTAAAACTTAAAAATTATTTATTTCAGAGATTGTCATTTAATATATTTCAGACCACCTTTGAGTGTGGGCAACAGAAACTGTGGATAAGGGGGACTACTCTATATTGTTGTCTCATGTTTATTTGTGGAAATTTCTGTATTATTCTTATTTTTAAACTTTTTAAAATTAAGAGTGTAACAAAACACCAAATTAGAAAATAAATCAACATTCATTACATCAGAACACTTTGAGAATGGTAGTTAGGACCTATGAAAACCTGCATTTCTATAAAAGTAATAAGAAAGAACACTGGCAAAAATTGTCAAAATCAACTTTTTCATAACTCTGAAATTACCTAAAGACTTGCAACAACCCAGTGAGCGTTTATTCAAGAAAAATAGCTGAAACTTGGTAAGAACGATAAATACTTTGGCACTTTAATCTGCTCTAATCCCACCTCCTCTCCCCAGCCTTGTGGTAGCCTTGAAAACCAACAGCTTCATAGCAGTGGCTGCTGTGATAACCTTGGGCCTACAAACCACGGAAGAGGGCAGAATGAATTCAGAACTCCCACAAAAGCCTTATCCCCAGGGAATATCACTATTTGACCTGTCTAGCAGGTCCCTGAAAAACACCATTCTCAGATTGTGTCATTATCTGACCTGGGGCACTCTGTGCAAATTGACCTATAGATGGCATTTGTCAAGAACAATCAACGATGTTTAATGTTGATTAATGTGGCAATTGTTTAATGTACCAGCTTCCCGGAGGAGGTGTTATCAGTTAGAATTAATAAGAGGATGACCAAAAAAACATAAAAGTAAAAACTGAGGAATGAAATGCCCGTGGGAGACTGAAAAACTCTTGACATATCACTGGGATCTAGAAGGCCACGCGCATGTGCAGGGTGTGTGCATGTCTGGGAAGACCTAAGAAAAGCACCCCTCAGCAAAGGTTGGGAGACTTACCCATACAAGGCATTCATGGAACTCTGTCCATTCGTGAGCTGACCGCAAAGCTAACCAAGTGAAGACATCAGTGGTCAGACACAACGAAGAGCACAGATTTTATGTGATTAGTCCAGGAAGTCACTAACAAATAAGTAACAACGAATAGCAGTAACAACAAACCCTGGAAGTGGGGGGAATCTACTATCTAAAGTCATCACATTACTTGTATTACTTTAAATGTCCACTTTTCCACAAAAAAGGTATAAGGCACTCAAAGAAACAGGAAAAGAGCAAGTCCTTGAATAATGTCTTTTCGTTCAACATTGTTTAGTTATGATATTGACAAGAATGCCATAGGAACTTAACTCTTGTTTATATCAATTAGCCTATGGTAAACTCAGAGGATTATATGTTGTTTTGTTTACAGTCATGGAACCTATCTATGATGTTAAGTGAAGACTTATGGCCAATTCACAGGGGAAAAAAGCAAAAAAGCAAGTAATAGACACTGTCCCTGGAAAGCCCAGAGTACCAGACAAAGACTTTAAATTAGCTATTATAATCATGTTAAAATAATTTTTTAAAACCATATCCAAAGAATTTTTTAATTATTAGAAATATGTCCTTATCTAAACTGTATACAAAAATAAATCCAATAAGATCACAGACTTAAATTTAAGAATTACTATTACAAAACTCTTAGAAGAAAAAATAAAAGTAAATCCTGGTGACCTTGGATCAGGTAGTAGTTTCTTAGGTATAATATCTTTCCCCACAAATTAGATTGAATCAAGATCATTTCCCCCCAGCTTATAAATGCTTGATTGGCTTTGTTTGGTATCTCATAATTGAAACTCAGCTTTGCACAGTTAACTTTATTTTTCCACTCACCAGATGATATCCAGATGATGATTAAAAGCATTATGCTAAACGAAATAAGCCAGGCAGTGAAAGACAAATACCATATGATCTCACCTTTAACAGGAACCTAATCAACAAAACAAACAAACAAGCACAATGTAACCAAAGACACTGAAATTGAGAACAGGCTGACAGTGACCAGAGCGGAGAGAGGAGGGCATTTCAGGGGTTAAGGGGAAGGGTTTAGAGCAACAAGTATAAAGGACACATGGACAAAAACTAAGGCGGGAGTGGAAGTGGGAGGGAGGTGGGGAGAACTAGGGGGGTTGGCTGGGATGGGAGTGAAAGAAAACTGTACTTGAACAACAATTTTAAAAAATAAGTAAATAAAAATAAAAATTCTACTAAAATAAATTACTGTATAATTATGAAATACTTCTATTAAAAGCAGAACTCTTAGTAATGAAAAACTCAAAAAAACTACCTGCAAATGAAAAAAAAGTACAAGCAAACAAAAAAATAAAGATAAGTGAACTTCATGAATACTAAAAATACTTATGCTCTACCCACAGAATAGAAGAAAATATTTGCAAATCACATATATAACAAGAGATTTGTATCTGAAATATATAATGATCACCTACAGTTCAATAGTGGAAGACAAATACTCAATTTAAAAACAGGCAAAGATCTAAATAGATATTTCTTTAAAGAAGATATACAACTGGCCAATAGGCTCATAAAAAGACACTCTATAAAATTAGTTATCAGATTATTTCAAATTAAAGCCACAATTAGGTGCCATTTTACATGCACTACAATAGATATAATTTAAAAAAGAAGTAAAATAACAACTCTTGGCAACTGCGATGACCTGGTGGGAATGTAAAATGGTGCAGCTGCTTTGTAAAAACAGTTGGGCACTTCTTCAACAGTTAAACATAGAGTCACCATATGAAACAATAATTCCTCTGCTAGGTATATGCTCAAGATAATTGAACATGAAACATGTGTCCAAACAAAAACTGTATGTGAATATTTATGGCATTCATAATAGTCAAAAATGTCAAAACAATGCAAATGTCCATCCACAGATGAATGAATGGATAAACAAATGTGGTGATCCCTGTAATGGAATATTACTCAACCATAAAAAGGAACGAACCACTGCTATATGGTACAACATGGAGGAAACTTGAATGAATTATGTAACAGTAGGAAGCCAGTCCTGGTAGCTTAGCTGGTTAGAGCAGTGTCCTGATATGCCAAGGTTATGACTTTGATTCCTGGTCAGAGCACATAGAAGAAACAACAAATGAATGCATAAATGAGTGGAAAACAAATTGATGTTTCTCTGTCTCTCTCTCTCTAAAAAGCCAATATTTTTTTTTTTAATGGAGGTAAAGGGGAGAAAACTGTACTTGAACAACAATTAAAAAAACAAAAAAACAAAAAAACAGAAGTCCCCCCCAAAAAAAAGAATGAGAAGCCAGATGTAGACAAGAGACTACATATTTTTAAGTCCTTTAAATAATTTTTGTTTTTCTATTACAGTTGACATGCAATATTATATTAGTTTCAGGTACACAGTTCAGTAATTAGACATTTATATAACTTACAAATTGATGCCCCTGATAAATCCAGTATCCATCTAAGACCATACATAATTATTACAATATGTATAATGTATTTCTCAATAAATGTTCAAAAACTAAAAAAAATGCAAAAAGAAATAATAGTGACAAACAAACTAAGGAAATGCTAACAAAGAGAAAGCAAAAGTGATAACACAAACATTGGAAAAACAGCACTCAAGGGAAAAAAGCATTAAATGTGACGACAAAAAGTTATATTTTATACTGATAAAAGTTACAATACATTAAGAAGTTAGAGTAGTAATGATATTAACGTATGTATTACACAGACTTAGAATATAAAAATAAAAAGCTAATAGAAATAGGAAAAGGTAGTTTCTACTTCAGAGAACATGGGGTAACAGATATCTTAAAGGACTTCTCACCATAAAATATTTAGATCCAGGTACAATTTTTACTGTATTATTTATCTTTCAGAAAATTAAGGAACGCTCCAAGAGAAAAAGAAAAAAATATAGATATAACTGAGAGAGAAGCAGTAAGTTCGAAGAAAGTATGAAAGGTATGGGGGCCTGCAAGATAAATGATGTTCCAGCACATATCAGGCCTTGGCTGCCAAGTGAATCAAAGTGACCATATTCTCAGTTTAAAGTCACTAGTAGGCAATGGTTAAATAGTGATTCATTCATAAAACGTAATGCAATGCAACTTTTTAAAAGGATTTTATTTAATTATTTTTTAGACAGAGTGGAAGGGAGGGAGAAAGAGAGAGAAACATCAATGTATGGTTGCCTCTCGCATGCCCTGCACTGGGGAACCTGGCCCTCAACCCAAGTATGTGCCCTGACTGGGAATCGAACCTCAACCCTTTGGTTCAAAGGCCGGCACTCAATCCACTGAGCCACACCAGTCAGGGCATAATGCAACTTTTAGGAGAATGCAGAACTTACTGAATGTACTAACCTGGGAGAAAAGAAAACATCTTATGAACCAAAAAACAAGTTACTCAATATGTGTAATGAAAAACAGCTAAATAAAATCTCTCTTTGAAATTTGAAAATACTCATAAAGTACTTACATTAAAAAGGAACTAATGAAATTAGAAACTTAAGAAAATACTGACAAAATCTATGTAATGAACAAAGAAGTACTTAGCAAAAAAAAAAACAAACCATAGACTTAAATGCATGTATTAGATCCAAAGAATTGAAAATAATGAACTAAGCATTTAATACAAAAGACAAATTATATTAACAAAATCAGCCTATAATAAGCAGTTGATATTTATAAAGATAAAAATTTTGAGTTAAAATTAGAAAAGAAGCAGAAACAATTTTAAAACTAGTTCTTTAGAACCCAAAACTTCAGAAAATCTTTTTTAGATCAGGGGTATTGACAAATAAAATTAGAAATAAGCAAAGGAACTTTGGGAGATATTCTTAAAGAGAACAACAGAGATTGATTCCAACAGGTTGGGATGGTAGAAATAAGATGAAATGGAAAATTACAGAAAATTACCCAGAAAGGCTTACATTAGGATATTTGAGTTTAAAAAGAAGTACAAGTTGACAGTTATAAAAACAGTCACAGGGATGTAAAGTACAGCATAGAAAATACAATCAATAATATTGTAACAACTATGTATGGTGTCAGGTGGTTACTAGACTTTTCATATTGATCACTTCATAAATTAGATGTGTCTAATCACTCTGTTGTATACCTGAAACTAATATAATATTGTATGTCAACTGTAACTGTAAAATTAACATTTTTATTTTAAAAATAAATTTAAATAAAACAGATAGGAAACCTAAATCAAGCGATAACGAAAAAAAAAATGTATTGAAAGTGTAGTCAATATCTTACCTTTCCCAAAATGCACCAGGCCCAGTTCTACCAAATTTAGAAGAAACAGATAGCTCCTGTTTTTTAAACTTTTCCAAAACATACAAATGGAGATAGCAAATTTATTAAATAATGTATCAAAATCATTATTGTTTACAAAGAAACTACAGATTCCTCTTACTCATGAATAGAAATTTTTATAGTGATAAAGAGCTATTGGCAAATCAGGCCCAGGAGCGCATGTTAGGCTTTACCACAAGAGAGGTAATTTCTACATTAAAATACCTATTAATATCTATTTATACAATTCAAATCATTAGCAGATTGGCTTAAAATATGACAATCTGGATAAATGCAAAAATATTTTATCTAATTTTCTCACCTGGTGGATCCAATCTGGAGCACTGTCTACCCACAAAGTTCAAGATGAATATCACAACCGTCAAACAGTATAGGTTAAGAAATACCCTTTAGGGTGGAAAGGGGAAACAGGTATGCCAATAGTTAGCAAGGGAAGAGATTACGTAGAGGGACTTCCCTAATCCTTTCCCCGTGTCAGAGGAAGGTCGATCAAGCCAGGGCACTGCTGGCCCAGAGTATATGTAGTGGAGGCACCTGAACTCTCATCCCTACTACCATTTTCACGTTCGTATCTCTCTTCCTTATAATTCAATCATGAGTCAAACTTGTGAGGAGGAGAACGCCCAGGCTACTTAACTCTAGGCCTTCTGGGATTGCAATGAAAACAGTTTACAGGAATTACCTGGGAAAACCAGCCTTCACTTACTGAAGACCATGGGGCAGTAGGATGATGCAGTCACTCTTGGCATGGTGTGGGTGGAAGCTGAATTTTAGTGAGTTCTTTCCTAAGCAGAACAGGTGGACTTGTCCCACCTACCCTAACGTCCAAGGGAGCCAGCTTGGACAAGGTGAACTTTGGACGATTCTGTTGCTTGCCTATGCATGTCTTTTCAAATCTTCATAAATCTAGAATCGGAAAAACATTCTATACTTTCTACCAAGAACCTGCTGCAAGCTTCATATTTACTAACAAAGATCAAAGTCTTTTTCCATTTAAAGAAGAAACAGAACAAGGAAATCCTTGCTTTTAATGTTTCTGGGGAATTTCCTATTACAATAGGAGCAAAAGATGTTCTAAAAGTCATGGTTCACTATATTTGAAAATAAGACTGACTACCTAGAAAAAGAAGGTTTCTGAAATAGTGATAATTTGATTTCTTGACCTAGCTGATGGTTATGGCATGTTCAGTTTGTAAAAATCATTAAACTGTTTACTTATAATTTGTGCATTTTTGTATGTATCCTATTCTTCGATTTGTATATATTTTATTTTTAATTTTGTTTCAAATGAAAGAATAAAAATTTAAAAAGTTGTCATGCATTTATATGAATATTTAGTAGACGATAAAATTAACATTTCAAATCTAAGTTGGAAAATTTACAACCCAGTAAATAATGTCAAGACTGTTTATCCACTAAGAGCAAACTTAATTTAGATCACTTACAGTTAGATAGAATTATAGATGGAGGAAGAATTTGAACATTAAAAAATCTATAAAACAACTAGAAGAAACTATAGGAGAATATTTTCATAAGTTTTGATTGAAGAAATTTTTCATTGATAACACATAAAAATATAAAAGCCAGAAGAAAAAAATTTATGGATTTGGCTACGAGGTGCCAGAAGCAAAGTTAAAAGGTAAGTAGCAGACAAATCAGAAATATTTACAACATTTATGAGTAAAAACGAATAATGTTGAATTTTTTAAACAGTTTATAAAATCAATTAAAAAGGTAATTTGTTTTAAAGAGTCATGCTATGAACTGGCAATTTAAAGAAAATAACACAAATGGTCAACACACATGTAAACATGTTAGTCTCATATATTAAATGAAAAAATTAAAATAGGAATGTAATTCCTGTTTCACGTATCAAATTTACCCAAACGAAAAATTTGGCAACATCCAGTGTTGGTTAAGATATGGGGAAATGCAGCTGAGGGTCCCAGGGCCAGGGAGAGAAGTCACCATAACTTCTGGCTATAAAAACCAGTGGGGACTGAGGCCATGGAAGTCCGAAACTGCTGTATACACCCTGGCAGTTCCTCTTAAAGGGTATGCACACAAATGTACTCAGACTCACTCCTCTGAGCCCCAGTATGGGGGCACCAGATTGAAACGCACCAGATTGAGTTATACAATGAGGAAGTGAATTGTCCAGCATCAGGATGAAAACTGCAGGTCAGCTTTCTCCCAGACAGAAGTGCTGGCAGAGGTCATGTTTTCCTTTCTAAGCCCTTCCCCTCAAAGAACCAGCAGGTGGGCACCATATCTAAGACTTTATCAACCTGGCTCACACTGTTTACCCCACCCTGATGATTCCCTGAGGTCCTGCGCACCCAACTTTCAGGCTTACCCAACCTGTTTCCAGTGGCTTTTCCATACAAATGACTTGTCTAGTCCCATGCTTCAGATTTTCCTAATTTCTCTCAAACAAGCAGGATCTGGCTTGAGCAAGTTTTATACCTCTTAAACTTGCCCCCAACTCAGCATAGCAGCAGCTTGCCTTTGTCTAGAGCTTGGCCTCAACTGGACACCTCCGAGGCCAGCACAAGTAGCAGCCACCTGCAGATGGCTTTGTAGCTTATGCTGTGTGACCCTGGACAGAACACAGATGATCTTGGATGTGCCAACATCAATTAAGGCTCAACTACAACAAGAGGGTACACACAGGCCACACAGTGGGCGTACCTTGCATACCCAGGTTGTGTAAAGAGGGGAGGCTGAGACACTTACCCCTAGAGAACACCTACTACATTAGGCCACTCTCCCAAGCCTAGGAGACGTAGCAGCTCTACCTAATACATAGAAACAAACACAGAAAGGCTGCCAAACTGAGGAGAAAAAGAAACAGCCTAAATGGAAGAACATAACAAAACTCCAGAAAGAGGACTAGACAAAATGGAGACAAGCAAGCTACTAATTGCAGAGTTCAAAACACTGGTTATAAGGATGCTCAGTGAACTTAGTGAGAACTTGAACAGCATAAAAAAGGGCATGAAAACCATGAAAAAGAACCAGTCAGAAATGAAGGATACAGTAATTAAAATAAAGAACAATTTACAGGGAATTAACAGCAGAGGGGATGAAGCCAAGAATCAAATCAATGATTTGGAATATAAGGAAGCAAAATATACCCAATCAGAAGAGAAAGAAAAAAAAAAACCCAAAAATGAAGCTCGTTTAAGGAGCCTCTGAAAAAAACAAGTGTACCAACATTTGCATCATGGCAGTGCTGAAAGGAGAGGAGAGAGCGCAAGAAATTGGAAACCTTTAGATAAAAATGACAGAAAACTTCCCTAACTTGCTGGAAGAAATAGAGATACAAGTTTAGAAAGCACAGATAGTCTGAATAGGATGAACCCAAAGACGCCCACCCCAAGACACATCATACTTAAAATGTCAAAGGTTAAAAATAGAGAATCTTTAAAGCAGCAAGAGAAAAGTAGTTTGTTACCTACAAGGGAGCCCCCATGGGACTGTCAGCAGATTTCTCAAACAAAACTTTGCAGGCTAGAAGGGGCTGGCAAGAAATAGTCAAAGTTACGAAAAGCAGGGACCTACAGCCAAGATTACCCTACTGAGCAAAGCTGTCATTTAGAATCAAAGGACAGATAAAGATAAAGACCTTCCCAGATAAGAAAAGGCTAAAGGATTTCATCACTACCAAACCAGCATTATATGAAATGTTAAAGGATTTTCTTTAAGAATATCAAAAATATGAACAATAAAATAGCAACAAATTTTTATTTATCGACAATTGAATCTTAAAAACAAAATAAACAAACAGAATAGAAACAGAATCACGGTTACAGAGAACATTTTGATAGTTGTCAGATGGGAGGGTTTCAGGGAGAATGGGCAAAAAAGGTGAATGGATTAAGAAGTACATATTGGTACTCACAGAATAGTCATGGGGATGTAAAGTACAGTGTAGGTAACACGGTAGCCAAAGAATGCATATGCATGACCCATGGGCATAAACAATGGTGTAGGGATGGCCTGAGGGAGTGGGGGAGGACTGGGTGGAGGGGGGCAAAGGTTGACAGGGATTGGGACAACTGTAATAGCATAATCAATAAAATATAATTTGTTTAAATTACAAAAAATTATAAGGAAAAACAGGTGCTGTTAACTATAAAAATTTGTACAGCTTTTTAGAAAGCAATTCAGAATATCTATCAAATTCAAAATAGGCATAGTCTTTACAACATTCACATTTAATACTGTTCTACTAAAATACTTATAAAAATGAACAAAACAAGATATGTATTGTATCATTGCTTATAATATTAAAATATTAGAAATATCCATCTCAATGGTAATAGTTAAGCAATATATTTACACAAATACGTATATACATTTATTATATATGTTTATTATACCTATAAATATTTATTTAGAATAAGGGAGCCAATATGTGCAAACAGGATAAGACGAAGAGAAAAAGAAGGCCAAATAAGATATAAAGTATACTTTCCTCTTCTATGAAAAAAAAAGTCTATATATGTTGTTGGGAATTTTGAGCAGAGCCTATCCACATCACCTATTTCCCATCTAGAGTACATTAGAAATTGAGCAATAACACTAAATAGATGTAGACAGAGAAAAAATACCATCTTTATGCTACAACTACAACTGACAAGATGTCGGATGAGTTTAAACTCTAACAGAGTATTCAAAGAAGAGGGAATCTGATTTTTTTTAAAAGGTGGAAAATAAACAAAGCACTTCCAGATGCTGATGAGTGCTTGAAGGAAAATAAAACATAGCAATAAAAAAGTTAAGGGTGGGATTTGAATGGGAGGAAGTACTTTAGATCCTGTGGGTGTAAGATCACTCTGCAGAGTTGAAAACACAAGGGCTTAGCCTTGCATAATCTAGGAGATCAATGCAAAGGACATAAGGCACAACAGAGCTTTGGGTTGAAGGGACAAAACTAAGACTTTAAATAAAGCAAAGTGAACAAAGGGGGAAAAGCAAAAGATAAAATTTTTTAAAGTAAGTGGGAAACACATCTTAAGGGCTTTTAAGCTTTGGTAGGTACAATATTTGGATTTTACTCCAAGTACAATGGCAGGGTTTTAAACTTAGGCTTCATAGGATCAGATTGAATATTTCAAAAGGACCACTCCGCTCCTCAGTGCAAAGTATAAGGGGGCAAGAATGCAAGCTAAAAGACAAGTGACAGAAAAGCCCCATTTAGTGGCTTCCATATTGTGAAGGCAAGAGCTAAGGGTGGCTTGCTCTAACATGTGTGGAACAAAATGAAAACCAAGTGAGAAGAGCAAAAGCTATTTATTTAAGCTTGCTAGAGCCAAGGAGTCAGCCACCATCACTCCTATTTTGGTAGAGACTCAAAAGCCAGGAGAGGAGTTGGGGCGGTGGGAGGGAGGTAAGGGAGGGCTTCCAGTAGGTCCTCAGTGAAGGAAGGCTATTGGCACCTGGAAGCTGTAGGCAGGCTAAGGAGAAGCAGGGTGTCCTATGTGATTGGTCCATATTTGACTTTCTCTGCTTAGTACCAAATTGAAAGCCAGAACAAAAATAGGGAATCTCTCAGCTGTTGATGAAGTTTTGGCCATTCAGGGCTGGTTGCTGCATAAGTTATTGTTTATCTCCTCAGATTGTTTCTCAACGTAGCAATCTGACTTTCTGCAAGTCTGAGTTGTGGGAGGGTGGCTTCCTGGGCAGGTTGTTTCAGGGTGTGGGTCTGAGTTCTATTTTGTATGTGATCTGGCCATTGTCCATTTGACAGTCTCTCAAGTGGCTGCGAGGGAAATGACTGTATTCTCAACATTATCTCAGCTTGGACCTGACAGGATTTATTAATAGATTGAATGTAGGAGGATTAGGTTGAAAAAGAATCTGGAAAGACTACCAGTCTGGAGCCCTAACAATCGGATATGAGAGATAGTTACTTCTACAATTGAAGAAGCAACATGTAGCTTAGGCTGCAAAACTGAGCACTTGTATTCAGAGCAGGGCTCAGCAAAATTTTTATGTAAAAGGCCAGCTAGTAAATTTTTAGCTTTGTAGGCCACATGGTTTCTGTTATAACTCCTCAGCTCGGCTGTTGCAGCATGAAACAGCCATAGACAAAATATAAATGAATGATAGTGTCTGTGTTTCAATAAAACTTAATATATGTGCAATGAAATTTAAATTTCATAGACTGTTCCTTTGAGTTTTCTACCATTTAAAAAGTAAAAGTCATTCTTAGCTCACATACATCACAAAAATAGACAGCAGACAGGATTTGGTCCAGGGGCTATAGTTTGCTGACCCCCAATCGAGAGTCAAGGACTGTTAGGCGCATATGCCAAACATCGTGCCATACATCGTGCCATGTCTTAATAGAGATTATTTTATAATTACTATGACTCCATGAGGTTGCAACTATTATTATACCCATTCTGATAAGTAGGTAACCCAGTTTTAGGGAGAGTAACTTTTGCAAGGTTACTTGCCTAACAAATGGCAATAACATCTGTTATGGAATTAACAAAATTTGACTTGGATTCAACGTAACACCTCTCTTCACTAGTCAGCTAATCTCAACTCACTTGGCCTCTCTTAACTTTAGGTTCCACAAGATTAAGAATGATAACATTATCTATCTAGCTTCCTGTGTCCGTTGTGGAACTCAAATAAAATAACACACTTTATAATGCATTTGTAAATTGTGATGTTTTAACCTCTGCCCATCCCCCAAAGCAGCCCTGTGGCTTCCTCTCTCATTTTATTCTGGTCTTTGTTTAAATTTTACCACATCAAACAGGTTTGTCCTGACCATCTTATCTAAGGTAGCACCCCCTGTAATATGATGCTCTTTCTTCATAGCACTTTTCACACACTCATATACTACAACTTTATTTATTTGATTATAGTCTTGCCACACAAGAACACCATGAAAAACCCCATGAGAAAAGCAATCGTTTATGCTCCTGCAGTATCCCCAATACTGTGAACAGTATTTGGCAGAAATACTTTAAAAAGTATTAAATTAATGAACATATTACATAAGGCATAATTTTAATTTAATATTTTATATTTTTCATTTTAGAAAAAAATTTTAGTAAAATCCCTCCCATTACATACATTTTTTTAAAAGAGGATAGTAGACACAGGACTAGAGCAGTTATGAAAATAAGCATTGTATGCGCAAGAACTCTCCTGCTTCTGAAATGGAAAATATCTACAATCTATTTTATTTTTAAGGAGAAACTTGTTGACTTTACTTTTAAGAGTTAAAAGAACTCTTGAATTCCATTAAACTGTGTCAGATGAATTCATAACAGCACCAATTTTCAGTAAATGAAGAAGAAATTTTATAGTGTAAAACAAAAGCTATTGACTAGTTGGAAGATATCTCTAGAGGTGAATTACTCCACATCGTGACATGTTGCCTGTTAGTAGTAACAGCTACCTTCTCATTGTGAAATTTTGGTCCTAATCTCTTTAATCATGCTACTTTGGTATAATTCTTAGACATGTCCGGTGTTTCAGGGTTTTTAAATTTTTATTCGACTAGCACTGCCCTTCCAACATTTCCTGTGGAATTCCCTATAATTGTGTATGTGATTTTGTAGGTGTTTCGTGAAACTTTTTTCACCTGATATTTTCTTCTATTACTTCCTATTTACTGACTTACATTTATTAAAAAATGTTTTCATCCCTTTGTTATTCTTTCATTCCTTAGAATTCCAAATTGCAGCATTTAGATATTAAATCCATAAATATTTTTTGAAATTTTACATTTTAGTGAAGACAGTCTTATTCATATCTTCTTGAGATAAGTAGTGTACAGGAAGTTCTAAAGATGCTTTTTCTTAGTTACTTTTCCCTTTCTATCATAACCCAGAGATCCATTACCTAATAATTTCTCTCTAATGTACCTGGAATAATTTATTATGTGAATGTATGTAATAATACAATACAAATGTACCTGTTCTCTCTAATGTACCTGGAATAACTTATTATGTGAATGTATGTAAATATACAATATAAATATATGAATGTATACTTGGATATCTAAGAACAGAATTTGATCTATAAACTGATGCTTTCTAAAAAAAATAAATAGCAAATTTATCACTATCCTATTTGAAATAGATAATGCTATATTTTGGAAAATTAATTGAGATGTTACACCCTATGAGAAAAATCAAGAACTCCATTCTATGAAAATATGAATGAAGTTAGAACGTTACTTAAAAACATAATGCTTGAACTTAAAAATACATGAAAAGCTATAAGGGCCGTAATAGCTTTAAGAAAAGCATCTCCAATCATGAAAATAAAGAGCAACATAAGTGTAAATATAGTTCAAATTAATAATTTGTTTTCTTAATACCTACTCCCTGAATATGTACATCATCCCAAGTCCTGCTGTGTGCTTGTATATGCACTTAGCTTGTTTTAAATTGACAGCTACAAAACTAACAGATCCAGAAAGCTTCACAATGAAGAAATTTAATAAATGTATTGATTTTAGTCTTACTTATAGTTATATAGGGAAGAATAATAATTTATTGGCTTTCACAAAGTCTTACACATATTATGAAGTTAGGACAGTTAACAGCAAACAGTGGATACTTGCCCAAATTAAGTTTTGTTATTTTAAACATTTTGTCATTTGCCGATAGGCTTAAACATGAAAAAAAAGCATGAATTTTAACAGCAAGCATGCTACAGGACATACAGCAGATTACCATTTGTTTCCTGTCCACTTTCTGATGCTTTCAGGACAAAGTGAAAATTCTACTTTTATTATATTTGCACCCAGCTTGACTTCATTCTGTGAACTAGGGCTAGCATTGCCAGTACCATTAAAAAAAAATAGAAGATTATGGTTTTCAGTAATAGTTCATTCATGTCAGTACGTATTTTTTTACCTTATGAGCTCAGGTTTTTAATTTTCAATTCATTTTTTTAAATTTTCAATGCTTGCTTATGTAATTTGTATGGCTGGTTTTTCTCGGCTAATGCATACATTAATTCCGAAAACATTTATTGATAGGGTAGTATATACTGGTTTCTGAAAATGTAGAGATGAAGTTTACTGTTCCTGGTCATAAGAATTATCCAGCGAAACTGGTGTGTGGTGGCGGCAGGGGTGCGGGGGCGGGGGCGGGGGGAGGCGGGTTACGATAGCTATACACAGTGTGGTGGTATATGCCACCACAGCAGCTGGGAGCGAGACTCATTTTTAACTGCCTTGGGAGAATTGGGGAAGGTCCTTCACAGAGAAGGTAACATTTATATTGCCAAGAAAATTATATTTTGGAAGTTGTCAGGAAGAAAGAAATCCAGATAGGAGAAACAGTACGGCCAGAGGCACAAAAATGTGTAGTCCAGCAAAGAGAAATCAAGCGGGTTTCATGGTTGGGGATGGCCGAAAACATGACTGGTAATAAAAAGATTAAATGACCATTCATCAAGTATATTCTATAAAGGACTCAAAATTAGAGTTTAAATTATAGATCCCTTTCTTCTGTATAATAGTATCAGTCTGTATCTATTTATTGTCAGTCACCTATGTGGCATAATATATGGTTCTCACCTCAGTGAATTATTTGTAAAGTCAGTAATCAGCTTCTAATTTACTTGTTAGCAACTCACAAGTTCACATAAAGAGTTTTCTAACACTTTAGGGGTCCCTATGCTTACAATAATAATTGAAAACCTGACACTATCTATTGATGAATCATTCTCGTAAACTGTTAAAAGCTATTTCGTTTTTTTAAAAGATGTTCCTGGAAGGACCACACAGTTTGGTTATCACTCACTTTAACAAATTATCTCCTAAGTAAATGGGTTGAAAAGTTGTATAGTGGTTATACTAACTAAAGAGATAAAAATTATTGCTTTTGTTGTTATAGTCAAATAAGTGACTCAATATAATATTAGCAGATTCCTCCAGGGAAAAATGGGTAATGTAATTACGATTACAACAAGCCTCAATATTTTCTTTGGATATTTTCAACTTCAAATAATTTTATACACAAAATTATGTGCCCTTGTGAAACCCAAATATTCATAAATATATTGCTTAATGGTCTCACACAACTCTACACCTCTAATTTTAAGAATTAGTGTTTGCAATATTCACCAACAATTTTATAAAAATAATTTTAGTGTATTCTGCTCAGTTTTTAGAAACATTAAATTTATAGCATTGTGTATTTTTTTGACAGATGGAATAATTTAGCATTTGATCCCAATATCTTGGGAAAGAAGTTTTTTATAAGTAACACTGGTCCTGCTAGAGTTTTCCCAGTCTAGCCATATCTCTAAGACTTGCCAATTTTTAAGCATAATAGAATAAACACAGACACACTTTCATGGAGAGAGCATGCCAACTTTTAATCATCCCTTTAATCACCTCCAACATCTGCCAGCTTTTCTCTCTGTGGAGGTGCTGCCACTGTTAGCATGACCCTCAAGAGGCAGGAACAATATACAAAGATCATGGTGGTGCTTTCCAATTGAGTCCCTCTTGGCTTTCAGTTGAATGATGTCCCAGACTGGTTTGTCTGAGATCAGATGGGTAACTCCTCTCCCCTACCATTTAATATGACAACAACACAGGACTACTGTAGGCCTGAAGGGCTGTTGAGTAGTTCCTGAAATACAATAACATAAAGGTGAAACCTCTGAAAAGAATGTTCAAAATGCCGGTGGATAAAAATAGTGTGAGGTAGGTGGATACCAACATACACACGAACAAAAATAAACAAATTGCAGAAACTGTACAAGATTCATCAACAAATTAGATGCCTTCATTTAAAATAGCAATTCTGATTGTAACCTGGTAGGATAAAGTATTGTAGACAGTTTACAAATAAGATAGATTTAAAGAGTGAGCTCCTACTGGGGCTTGGCTTAGGATAAACCCTGCCTGAGTACCCTGAAATTTTGAGTTTAAATAATCAATTGCTATTGATTTTTCACTTTTGTTCTGCCAACATTTGGTTATTCCCTGGGTCACACAGCCTTGCTATTTGAGCCAAAGTCAATAAAGAATGCATTCATTCATTACAATCTGTAAAGGTAGAATGTAATGCTGAAAAATTACATTTAAGATTTTCTACAGTAAATATCAAACATTTTATGTGGCATTTTAATAACCATGACAAATCTTTTTAAAGGGCACCAACAAGATAAACTTACACCTTTTAAGGGACTAGTTTTAATGACTTGAATTGTAACATTGTGGGATAAAAAGAATCCAACAATAATTTTCTTGGATCTTGTAGCAGGATTGTGAATATTAACTTGCTCATATACTAACAATCATGAAGTACTATGATTATTTTCATTATAACTCTTAGAAGCACCAGATACAAATGGAGTATTATGGTCTGACCTTTATTGGCCAAGTTCATTTCAACAATAAGCTGTTGGAAAACATATAGAAGTAAAGATTTCCATGGCAATATCGAAGTATAATAGCTTCCAGTTTGTCTTATCATTACAACAGCTTGTGAAAACACCTCAATTTACTATAGAAAGTTCATTCATTTTTTACTTATTACATTTGCTCTAAGTAATCTCTTTAATTTTTATTCAAAAACTGCATTGCAGTTTTTCATTTAATGCTTTACATTGCTTTTCATAAGCAGAAAGCTCTAGCTCAGCGATTATCAATTTTTTTTTATCTCATGGCACACATAAACTAATTATTAAAATTTTGCAGCACACCAAAAAATATATTTTTCAGCAATCTGACAAAAACAAGTATAATTTGATTTATTTACAAAAACATAATAATAGTAATTACCTACCATTTTTCTTCAAAGTGACTTTTTAAAAAATCAAGTGCCTATATTTGAATATAACAATTTCTAGTATCAAGAATTAACCAATAAGACGCAATCTTATTAAGCAACATCACCAATAAGCTGCAACTCTATTATATGACCTATATATTTATGGTCCAAGACAGGGCATTCACACCAGATAACTATTGTTGTGTTGTCTTCTATCATTTTTTTATTTAACAATCTAAGAGAAAAGAGGTCAGTACCCCTGACTGTCAGGTATTGCATGTTTTAAAAATTCTTGCAGCACTCCTGTTGAAAATTGCTGCTCTAGCTTTAGCAGTCACTTCCAATAATACTATCAAATTGGTCTATTTATTGTGGTTTTGTTTTTAGTATATAAAGATGGTCAATGTTGCTCGGAATATTTTTGGTAAATTAATAAGGTTCTATTTCATCATATCAGCAATTATTTTCTAAGATGTTGTAACATTTATTTGTAGAGTCATTTGTTGATTTCTACCTGCAAACCTCTTTGAGGGTAACCCTTGGTGGACAGTGTTAACCACATTCTTACCTCTTTCCATGATTCAGTGCGTGAAGTTCTCAAATGTATAAACATGGAACATTCCTAGATTTTCTGTTTCTTTCTTACTAGTTGACACCTTTGTATATTGCTTTTGCATTTACAGAAATTTTCTCACCAGTTTTCCATTCTACCCTTATAGTAGACATTTCCTCTGTTTCCCTCATGAGAAAGAAAATACAAGAATATTAAGTAATACCAAGATATAAAAATGTTACTTGTAGAACTCAGATTAGAACCCATCTCTGTCTCTTCTAAATCAGTCTCCTTTCTTCCTGCTTACGTTACTCTTTAAGGATAATTCCTCCTGTAAACTCGATAGTTTCAAACAATGGTCCACAACTTCAATGAAGTTTTAGCTACACAATCTCAATCTGACCAGTGAAGGTAACTACCATTATACGCAACTTAAAAATTAACTAATCACCGTTGTTTTTGATCCACTCATGGGCACTTGATGCCCACTTTACTGATGGGCACTTAGGCTGTTTCCAGCATTTGGCTATTATAAACAACGCTGCTATGAACATTGGGGTGCATAAGTTGTTTTGGATTGGTGATTTGGGATTCTTAGGGTACATTCCCAGCAGCAGAATCACTGTGTCAAAAGGAAGTTTCATTTTTATTTTTTTGAGAAAATTCTATACTGTTTTCCATAGTGGCTGCACCAGTCTTCATTCCCATCAACAATGCACTAGGGTTCCCTTTTCCCTACATCCTCACCACCACTGTTGTTCGTTTATTTGTCAACGATGACTATTCTGACCCATGTGAAGTAATATCTCATTGTGATTTTAATTTGCATCTCACTCGTGCGAAATTGATGTTGCGCATCTTTTCATATGTCTATGGGCTCTCTGTATGTACTCCTTTAGGAGAGGAGAATAGGGGAAGTGTCTATTCAGATCCTTTGCCCATTTTTTAATTGTATTTTTTGTTTTTCTGGTGTTAAGTCATATGAGTTCTTAATATATTTTGGAGAAAAACTGTGCTGAACTTACACAATGGATTACTATGCAGCAGGAAGAAAGAAGTAACTCCTACCTTTTGTGACAGCATGGATAGAACTGGAGAATATTATGCTAAGTGAAATAAGCCAGTCAGTGAAAGACAAATACCATATGATCTCACCTATAAGAAGAATGTAATGAACAAAATAAACTAATGAACAAAATAGAACCAGAGGCACAGAAACATGGAAGAGACTGAAAGTGATCAGAGGGGAGGGGGATAATGGTGGAAAGAAGGGGAAGAGACTAGACAAAGAACGTGTATAAATATGACCCAGAGTTATGGACAACAGGGTGGGAATTCGCTGTGGGAGTAGGGAGTGGGATGGGCGGAGGAGGACAAAGTGGGGGAAATCAGGACAACTATAATAGAAAAACAATAAAAAATTATTTAGAAAAATAAAAATAAATTTATTAACCAATGTTACCCTAATATAAATAAATAAATAAATAAACAAACAAACAAACAATACTAGGGACATTCTTATACCTGTCTCCTAGTGTACATGTTACATGTGCAAGTTTCTCCAGAGAGTAAAATAGGAGGTAATACCAAAATAAAAATAATTAATTTACCAATATCAATTTTTGTGATTAACAAAATGCTAGATCATATGACCAAGATTTTCTTCTTTCACATAAACTAATATATTGATGGATTTTCCAAAAATGACCATATATCTCACATTTCTATTATGATTTTTTAAGAATTTTAAGTTATGGGGGAAGGTTAAGACTTGAAGAACATATAAAAGACAAATATTTGTCTTATGTTTCTTTTGATTAGAAACCATTAAAAAAACACATGTGGATTTTCCAAATCTATATATACTATCATTCAAAGTACATATTTTAAAAACATTTCCTTAATGCTTATGGATTTTTATCATACCAAGTAATTCATTCCTATATTAAGATTGACATTTTAATCATGAAATATTTTTATCAAATAAAAAATTAAATGATTGACTATCTCAACATTTCCATTTCACAAACACAAAATGCATATTTCAAAGACAGATTCGACAGTGTTTTTGGTGACTCTAAATGGTATTTTCTTTCTGCTTTTTTAAAACAGGAAAAAAAATTAAGTGAGGGTTTGTGTGGCATACAAGCGAAACAAGGAAACCCTCATTGTTGCCTTCTGAATAGACTTGTCACATTACTATTCACAGCTTTGTCTAGTGACAGTGGAATATCAAAAAGATACTGAATAATATAGCAAAAATCTATTGTGCCACTGAGATCTAATCTTTGTCTGAATGTAATTGCCTTATTAAAAGATTTGCAAGCTTACTCTTTCTGTGGTTCTAAAATAAGCCAAGAGAAACCATGCTGTAAAACTGCAACTGTAGTCTCTATGATATGACAATAGCATGTAAGTCAAACTGAAAATTAAAACACCATTCCATTGTTTCCCAGCAATGGCATGGATGCTTCTAGTCCTGCAATTATCCCTAGTGGTATGAATGGCATTTTGGAAGACTTTTTTCCCATGAACTTAGCTTAAAATGCCTCAGGAACTGCTTATGTAAATATGAATATCTCATTTAGATTGTAATTTATGTTATGTGGCAGTGTCTACTTCTTACTACCTGTTCATTATAGTTAATAGATTCAGGACAAGCGCCTTTGTCTTTTTCCCCTCTCCTCCCCTGAAACACCTTGCTCTGAGCCTTCCTAGGGGGAGAAGAGTTTCACTGTTCAGTGAAAATAAAGAAGTAATTGCACATACTCATGCCCATACCCATCACAAATTGTTATTTTTAGTAAATAGTGTCAAGTGCATGAATTCTTTCTATTTTCTTTTTCTATTTTCTCTCCTCCAGGCTATTCCTTTTTCATATACTGTAATAATTTACTTTTATAATTTTATGAAAGTTACTGCTTTCCATTCCCCTCAATCCCTTTACTCAGATATAATAAGACATAATACAAGCTTCACACTAATAATAGCATTAATTTGCTTTGGTTAGGGCCTATCTTAATAGATAAATAAACAAAAAACAATTTTATTTTTCTATCATATAACTATTTCATTCAGGATGCAGTAGCCACTTTAACACAACCCCTTGATTAAGAGTAGATTGGAGGAGGGAAAGGGGCCAGGGCTGTCAATAGATTTGTGTATATTTTATCAATGTGTAAGTTAGAAGAATTTTTTGTTATTTCTCCAGTCTTGATAGGTTTTTGGTATATATTAGACATGTATAAAGTATGACATATAAATTAGACAAAGTTTTTCTTCAATATTCTCTTTGTACATCCATAGCAAGGGAGCAATTTGTTCACCTAATTGTGAATTTATAACCAGTCATGTGGGGGTGCTCCACACACAGGGCCCCACCCGGCTGCCATGGATGAAAATAAGACAACCAAGACATGATCTGCTTGGGGAGGAGAAGTAGCCAATCTCTCCAAGGAGAAGGGCCAAGAGCCCCTTCCTCAATGGCTTTTATTGCGTTCGTTTTACACAGGAATACAGGTAAAGCTCATTAATCATTGTCAGGCAGCAAGGATCAAACAATAGATAACAGACAAAGAACTCTGAGGACTTATTCTAGTCAGGGTCAGTTAGGTAAGGGGCTACAAAACTTTAGGAAACAAACTCATTTCCTGCTCAGACCCTTATCATTTAGTCGAGAGCATTCTTAGCAAAGCAAGTTTCACAGGATTTCATATATTCTTTCTTAGGCCCGATCACCGAGGAGCCTGCCCTATCCAGCACAGAACTGCACTGCCCTCTGTCATTGTTTCAGGCTTAAGTGGAGCAGAGTCAGCAAGGCAACCAAGAGATTATGAATCTTCTCGCAGACAGAATGAGGACTCAGGCTATGTCAGGATAGCCAGGGGGCAAGGGCCCATCACCCCCTTTTGCCGTAGCCCCCCAAGTCCTCCCTTGAGGGCCTTCCATATGATCGTGCCTGTCTTAGGCAACCCCTCCCTTGAGGGAATCTTACCCATCATTGGCTAACTGACCAAGCATGGGGGGCCAGTTATGGATGAAGCAGAAGTGGCACTCCTGCCAGGGAGATAAGCTTTGTCTCCTTAGTGGCTTACAGTCCGAAGGTCGCTCACTCAGCCTTAGCCATGGGCGGGGGGCCGGGGGGGGGGGGGGGCGGGGCGGGTTACAGCTCCTAAAACCAGGCAGGGCAGTTCCCAACACACTCACTTGCCAAAATGAAAATATAAAGTTAACTCTATGCAGAAAGTATGACTCAGCACTATAATCACCATGAAACATCAAGTTAACACCATTACATTTGAGCTCATCCTCAAGACACAAAAATTTGACATATCAGCCACATAAAATGGGATTTATTCGGTGAAAGTATTAGAAAATTTCTATGAATGGAAGCTTTTTTAAAATACTAAACTTCTTACAAAACCCGGATTTTTGTTCGCTAAATTAGGACTACAAACTTCCTTTTAAAGAACATTTTTATTCAAATTATACATGTATAAATTAAGAAGGCCAAATATATTTGCATGTGCCACTTTATATGTGCCTTCACATCTAAATAGTAACATTTTAAACACAATTATTGGTTCCCAAAAGAAGACAATTTCTTGATTTTTTTTTTAAGACCAAGTATGGGAGAAGTGATGCCTGCTTGAGTGTGGTTGGTAGGGTAATTGTATAGATGTAATAGTTTATCACTTTAATTTGAACATTTCTCCTAAAATGTTAAATGGTGTGCTTGGGTGTGATATTGTTATGTTACAGAATTACGTATGTCATCGTAATAAAACAGGGGTGTTATTTGTGCCAGACCCTGAATATAAACTCTCGCAATATGTGAATATCCAATTATTAGTGTTCTTGAAGAAGAAGGAGGTAAATGCTGCCTTATAGTAACATACTCCAAATTTGTTCAGTTTATAATACACCAGCAACTTTCAACTCTGTGCCACAATATTTTTAAAACATGCAAAATCAGATTATTTAGTCAGGAGCACTGGCCTGTTTTCCCTTAGATTGTAAAATAAAAGAATGACAGCAGCCAACGCAACAATAACCATTCTGTGCAAATGAATCGAAATTATATGTATTTTTTGTCTGATTGGCAAAAGATATATTCTTGGTGTGCCCTAGAATTTTAGTATTTAGTTTATGTGTGCCATGGGTGAAAAGGGTTGAAAAATCACTGTAATATGCAATTGTCCAGTGGAAGCAAAATTAATGTAATAAAAATGTGGGCCTCTAACTTGTGTGATTCTGGCAAAGCCATTCATTCATTTTCTTTCCAGAATCTCTGAGATTAGCTGGAAGAATGTAAGCAAAAAGAATGTCCACTCTACATTATCTCACTTCCATTTCACTCTACCCTGTCAGCATGGTTTAACTAAATTAAACACTCTATATCAAAACTTAGACAATTTCAAGTGTAAAAGAGGGAGCTATTAGTAATTATACCAGGACAAGTGTAAATGGAAGCATCTCCTGAAAACTAGAAAGTGTGAGTACATGTCCTCCCTCCAATCTCCCCATTTTCAGGGCAGGGAGATATTCACACACTCTTTTCTATTAGGATAGAGGTAGTGGGTAATGGACATGATGTTAATGATATATGCTGGATGAAGACTGTTTCTGGAGATATCCTTTTGTAGTCAAAGGGGTAAACTGTAAAGTTTTAACCTTTTGGGACCTCAAATTTTTATCTGTACAGCGAAGATGTTGGAGTGCATACATTCTAACATCTCTTTCTGTTATAATATTCTAGGTTTTCTCACATGAATCTGAAGTGCTGAGTTGTTAAAGGAAAACACAGAAAATGTTTTTCTCTGTTCTAAAAAATGTTAGTCATACATTAAACATAAGATTAATTTTTCTTAAATGTGTAATCCTTGAGGGCCTGCTTTTAGAGATAGTATATAAGCTTGTTTTATAACATCTTCAAGGTAAAAAATTTCTTTTACTAAAATCTAAGTATAAGCAAGATCAAGAAAACAAATTGTAAGTGATGCAAATATTGTCATAAACCTAATAAGGTTAATATTTTATAAAGCCCTGTTTATCAAATAAATTTTACATATAATGATTTTTATTTCAAGCTCTTCAAATTATGCCAATATCCCCCCTGTTACTGAGTTTATCTTCTTACAGCCTCCTACACCTTCAGTGGAGATTTTAACTTTCTTGTTTCTGAGAGAAATTGCTTTATCTTTGAGATATTGAATAGTTTTTGTGACAGGGATAGGGAGTTCTGGGTGGAAAAGGTGAAGAGATTAAGAAAAAAACTCATACACAGAAAACATTATGGTAATTACCAGAGGAAAGAGGGGTTGGAGGAGGTAGGAGAGATTAAGAGGGGATAAATGATGATGGAGAGAAACTCAACTTGGGGTGGTGAACACACAATATAATGCACAATGACAGCCCTGGCCAGGTAGTTCAGTTGGTTAGAGCATAGTCCTGATATGCCAAGGTCATGGGTTCAATCTCTGGTCTGAGCACAAACAAGAATCACCAATGAATGCATTGATAAGTAAAACAACAAACCAATGTTTCTATCTCTCTCTCCGGCTCTTTCTCCCTCTGTCTCTCTCCTTCTTTCCCTCTCTCTGTAATATGTATAAATAAAAAAAAATTCAAATATACAGATGATGTAATATAGAATCATACCCTGAATATGTATAATTTTATTAGCCAATATCACTCAATAAATTCAATTAAAATCAATAAATAAAAATTAAAAATAAGTAAGAATTCAAAATATTCATTTGTTTCCACCAGACAGAAATTTTCCTTAAATTTCATAGGTTTCTTAGAAGCATGAACAGTTATATTAACATTTTATTTGAAGACAATTACTTGAAGTAGATATAGATGCTTTTTGAATTTAATTATTAAAATACATCTAGCATAATCTCATGAACATCCATTATGAGTTTTCCATTTATTAACATCTCTTGGTTACATGTGTTCTCCATCTTTTGTTTTTAATTTTACTTTTCATAACAAAGGTTAGCCTAAATGTTCATAGAAAATGTGCAGAAGATATAAAGTGCCTAATATTTCCATGAAATATTTAGATTATTTTAGAAATCATTTTATGAATCTAGCCATGATTCTTGGCTACAAAGAATTGGAAAATACATTATATTTATAGGTATAATTTTAATGTAAATATTTCTAGGAAATGACATTTTTATCCCTATGACATAATATTTTAATGCTCTGTTTCAATTTTCAATTAGAGGATATTCTGCTAAGTATTTTCATTATTACCACAGCCAATATGACAATAGGTATGTAATTGCAAAACTTCAATTCTCATCCAATATATTTAGTGTATTCATACCAAATATAGATTTTAAGTAACTTTCTAAAATATAAAGTATTAACTTATAAATCAAAAAGTATTCTTTTTTGAACTTCCTAGAATATAATTTTTAATACTATACCATAATTCACACTAACTTTGGTTTTGTTTTATCAAAAAGTCTTTTGAGTTATATGCTTCTATTGGGCACAATACAGTGCAGATACAGAGAAAGATTATTTAACTTTAAGCTTACTATAGATATTAAACATTCTCTAACAGATCTTGTATGTTGGTGCTATATGAAAAAATGTAATAATTCTTATCTTGAAAAATCAATTTGGATTAAATATGAACACCATGTACATACTTTTTAATTAACCTGCTGACACTTTCAACAATATTTTCAACTTTATGGTATTTTAAATGAAAGCTATGTACAGAATGCTACTAAAATCATTTTTACTATAATTTTTTGTTTTATTTATGTTATTATAAAATTAACACATAACTATTAGCTAAAATTTGTGAAATATAGAAAAGAAAAAGGAATGAAACATACTACCCAAACATCTAAAGACAGTTCTTGTTTAGTCTTTTGGCAATTTTTCTTACAGTCTTTATTCCATAGATTTTTTTAAAAGTCAATTCTAATTACACTATATAAAACCATGTACACAAATTTTACATTTAACATCACATAATATTTCTGATAATAATATAAATTATTCATAGATGAGAATCAAATGACATAAGTCATAGAAAGGACTTTGTATGGCTCATGACACACAATGACCATATATCAGCTGCCATTTGCATGATTATATTTATATAAAACCCAACCATAGGCTTTACCTTAATATGTAACCATCTAATAATTAAAAGCTATTTATCTTTCTTACATTTTGTAGCTTTATAAATAATGCTGGATTTGACATATTTTGTATGTAAGTTTCTGTACTTTATATTATTTCCTTAAGAGATTTCCAGAATGGAATTACTGAATAAAATAGTATGTTCACACCTGAGGTTTCAAAATATGTCCCCAAATGTTTTGCAGAGGGTGGTCCCAACCTGTACCCCCACTGGCAACGTATGAGACTGGCCCCTCTGTGGTGCCTTCATCAACGTTTAGTATACTCCAGTTTTTTCTTACACATGTATCTATTTTAATCATGTTCTTAGCTATATCTGTCTCTAATACCATAGCACCATTTTTTGAAAAATTCATTTATTGACATAATTTAACAGAAAAGACAAAGAAATTTCCAGGACTCTACCAGATGCCCTAAATGTTAGTTTTATTATATTTGCTTCCCTCTCCCAATACAGATTGTTTTTCTGAAATGTATAGGAGCACAGTACCATTATCAATACCAGCAAATTAATATCAACATAATAATATCTAATCAACAGATTAGACTTAAAGCATTTTTGCTATCTCAGGTTTGGTTTTCTATTTTATGCTTTTTTTCTAGATTATTTGTCATTTATTCCTGTTTTTTGAATGACTAGAAAAAATTGTATTATGTACTGGACATTGTGGATGACACATTGTGAAGGCTAAATTTTGTTACCTCACTCTAAAGAGTTTTGAGATTTTGTTCTAGCATAAAAGTTATCTTGGTAGGACTCCAAATGCAAACTGCCACCCTTGTGCTGGTGGCTGAAATCTCTGCTCATCTTTTCTAGTTTTCCAACTTGGTATCCACCACACTGCTTTGAGTCTCCTTCACGCATGCCCAAGGTTTAACCAAGAATTCGAAGAGACATTATTTATAGATTTAGGAGCAACCTGCACTGTGGAGCCCACTTTTATGAGATTTTACCCCTTTCAATTTTAAGCTACTCTTAGAGCTCCACCTCCGTACTTTGACACTACAAGCCAATAAATCTGTGTTTCTTTACTCAAGTTCTAGCTACCCTGAACTACACAGACTAGGAAGGGCTCTCAAGTCTATGTGAACATGGATCTTAGTGTAGTTCTTTCCTTTCAAGGTTCAAGTTTTTTTCAGTAATTTTTCCTGCTTTTGATCAAATTCTATGCCTTTAATTTTTTAACACAATCTAAAGTTTATGATTATTACATGCAAAATGATTATTCCAATACAAGATCCTTGACTAGCACTGGAACCATAATCTAATGATTTTGAATTCTACATCAAAATATAACAAATTTAAAGCAACATTTCCTAAAGTGTATTCTATGGAAAGCAAGAAGCTCCTTAAAATTAACAACCAAGAAGGGATGGTTGTATGGTCAAATGGTCAGGGACCCTGTCTGATCTTTCATGCACTAGCTTCTTCAATATTTAAATTGCATCAGCCTGTTTATTAAAAGATATTCTAAGTCCTTAAGTAAATAAAACTATTAAACTTTAACAGTGTTTTACTGATTTAAAAAATATTTATTGTGACATTTTAGTGCTTTTTCCAGACATATTTCATTATGGAACTCTCTTTTATTATCTTTTAGCCCTTTTTTATGTTCTATAACGTCGTGTTCTATGCAACACATTTTTAAAATGCTGCAGTAAAAGTATAGCCCTTATCTAGATTTTTAATTTTCTCTCAAAAATTTTCTGTTCTAGAAAATTCAGAAAATTCTGTTCTAATGTATTATCCTATAAACATATCTCATTTGTTTCCTACCTCCATGATTTTATTTAAGGCAATTATATTTTTTGACATATTTCCTCCACAACTACTAAATTTATATTTCCCAATTACTTTACCATGATATTTAATGCATTTTTACCATTTTTATTCAAACCATAATTCCACTAAAGACCTAGGACAGTGCATAATTTCTTCTATAGGTATAGCACATGTCAGGAAGCTTGCAGAATAAAAATGAGAGCAGAATTACAACACATAAAGCAAAAGGTCTATTGTTGTTTATTTAATGTTGTAAAACAAACTGCCTCAAAACTTAGCACCTAAATCAGTAACCATTTTATTGAATCTCAATTTTGTAGGCCAGAAATTCAGGCAGGATTTGTCTGGCCACCTCTTTTTCACATGGCATCAACAAGAGTTTTCACGGATATTCAGTGAGCTTCTGGGCTGGTATAGAAGGTTTAGATGGTTTCATTCATTTGGGCAGCAACTTGACAGGGATGGCTAAAAGGCTGGGCTCAGCAGGAAGCCCCTGAATCTCCTGCAGCCTCTCGTTTTGATGTCTCCTGCTGAGGAGTCAGATTTTTGTTTTGATGGCTCAGAGTATTTCCTGTATTCAGACACTGTCCTGGGGGTTATATGTGTTACCTCACTTATTCATCACAACAGTCCTAGGAGATAACTATTAATATATTGTCCTTTATACAGATGAGGAAGCTGAGAGTTCTGGTAATTTGTCCAAGTTCACACAGCTAATTAGTAGTAGTGCTGGGATGTGAACCAATACAATCTGATTCTATAGCCTGTCCTTTAAAACACTGTACCATTCTGTCTTCAACTATAACATACAACCGTAGCAGCTGCCACACCCTTGCGACAAAACACAATTTATCCCATGTCAGTTTTTCCCCCAGAAACTCTTCTTACCATGAGAGAGGAATTCTTGAGGCCAAATGCTAAGCTGACAAAGTAATTTCTCATTTCATGACTCTTGCACTTTTAAAGCTTGATACAAAAATTAGACATGAAACAACATAAATATTGCTTTATTCACACTAATAATATTTATACTGACAAATCAATACTTACACTGAAGGCAAGATTATCAGCTTGGAAAAAGAGACCAGAGAAAAGGGTGAGAGGGACAGAGAGGACCTGAGATGAAACCTGTGTCCTAGAACAAGTTAGGTTCTAGGGAAGCTGCCCTGGTTGCAAAAGTGGAGCCAGGTAAATAATGTTTTATCCTACATGTATGGCTTGGGTATTGTCAGTCCATGAAATGGAGATCAGATTCAGGAAATATGGAAGCAAACAATAAATAGGAATGGGATGAACTAGATGATAGAAAGGTAGGAATTCATTATTCGGTACAAGGTTTTATCCTAGAGGCCATTGGCAGAGAGGCAACCAGACTATACAAACACAGAGTGCTACGAAAGAGATCCTGAGAACATTAGCCCCTGAACGTGACAGTTACATGGGCATCTGAAGGTATTTGTACCTGTTGTCAGCATTCTCCCAAGAACTAGAATCAGTAGGAGTTTGGATAGACAAATACAAGAGTGGGGGGGGGGCAGTTTCAAGAGAAAGAAGTTTTAAGGAATTTCCTTATGCAATTTTTGGGGGTGGCAAATCTAAAATTTGAAATCCAAAGGGCAGACCAACAGGCTGGAAACTCTGGCAGGATTTCTATGTCACAGTCTTGGGGCAATTACTTCTTCCCTGGGAAATGTCAGTTTTTGGTCTTAAGGCCACTGATTGGATGAAGTCCACTCAAATTACCATATCTACTGCAATGTCAAATGTTTAACCAACATCTGGGCACCATAGCCCAGCCAAGTTGGCACATAAAATCTAACCATCACAGTATTCTTTTGAGACATTAGATTCTACATCTCATTACCAGGGAGAAATGTGTAGAACAAAAAGGAGGAATCACTTCATTGAGGGAAGTCCCAAGACTGAGAAAGGAGAGGCAGACTGGTATAAGAATCATGGACCTTTCTTTGAGAAGCTAGTGATATGGGAGGCAATGTAAAATAAGAGGATTGTGGTTATTAGATGTTAGCTTAAATAAGAATCACCTGGGAAACTTGCTAAATGTGCAGGTCCCTGTGATTTTGATTCTGCAAATTTGTGCTAGAATCTACATTTTAACGATCATCCCAAGTGATGCTAATGCAGGTCACACAAAGATGACAATGAGGAAAAATTGAAGTTAATAATGACATTTATCCCCTAATAAAGAGAATTTCTAAACATAATACAATTTCAATGAGGACAAGCCTCACCCCCTTAAATGACAGAATGACCAGCTAGAATTGAATCCTATCATCCCCCGAATGAAGATAAGCTCCATAGAACAAAAGGAAATGATAGCCTAGATATGCCAAGCAAATTTAATTTCAGAATAGCCATTTTTAAATGTACAAATGGATTCAGAACAAGTCACAATTGAAAGCCAATTCAGGATATGGCCTATACCCTACTTCCTATCCCTATGCCTTTCATTTATTTGTAGTAATAAAATTAGAGCATATCACAGAGAAACAGAACAAAGTAACTGCAATGCTAAGTGAACAGTTTGTTCTCTGTCACCAGATTTCCAAACTGCTGTTTATGAAAAAACTGCTTTTTCCCCCCCAAATGAGATGCTCACCAGTTTAAATGACTTACACAGGGTACATCAGAATTCAAGCATATCAAAGATAAAGTTTCTGGTAGAGGGTGAATTTAAAATAAAATTTTAATGGAATTCCTGTTGGTAATAGAGAATGAAAGTAGAATCAAACTTTCGTCTTCTAAAACAAAGCACAATTATCTTGTGTTTGCAATCATTCTTATAGCCATGCAACTAGAAAAATAAAAACATCTATCTACCTCCAAGGGCCTCTAACCAGTTTTTTATGGTTTAGAATCATAGAGTTCTGGAATCTTTTATTTACAAGTAGATTTGATATTACATCCAAATATCTAAATCTCCTACACAACACATAGGCCAAAGGTCTTCTAACCTCTTTTAAAAACTTCTGATAATGAGAACGTATTGCCCAGGAAGTAACACCCTTGTATATCTAACAATCTTAATGTGAAAGTTCCTTTATTTGATGTATTCTGTTTTTGTCGCCTTACTTTCCACAAAGTACCATTCACTCCCACTCCATCCTACCCCTTACCTCCCCACAAACAGAAATAGTCACACACATACCACGTACCACATCCCACATACCACATCCCACAAGCCCTCCAATCTCCTGGGACCTTTAAAAACATTGACAAAGAAGCAGACAAACGGGGCTAGGAAGTATTTCTGATTCCTCTAAGGAATAATAATATGGAATCCCCATGGCAATCATGTATTAAGTTTAGAACACTAATATTTTATTTAATACACAGGAAATGACTGACCTTCAGCTTACTAATAATTTCAATCTTTAATTAGATATAGAATGAGAGCTATAAATATATAAGGCAAAGGTGTGGGGCTAGGAAGTATTTCTGAAATATAGTTTAATGTTAACTGATGAAGAGGTAGATAAATAACTAGCAATGTGATTTCTTTTTATTTATGTATTCTTAAAGAGGGGAAGGGAAGGAGAGAGAGAGAGAGAGAAATATCAATGTGTGGTTGCCTCTGTACATGCCCCCTACTGAGGAACTGTCCCACAGCCCAGGCATGTATCCTGACTGGGAATCGAACCAGCAACCCTTTGGTTTACAGGCCGGCACTCAATCCACTGAGCCACACCAGCCAGGGTGCAATGTCACTTCTAAATAGCCAACTTACATGGTTTCTCATTAAAAAAAGAAACATTGTACAACAGAACCTTTAATGATACTGTTCTTTAAAATGCATGCTCACATCCTGTACATTGTCACCCCACGCCTGCATAAATATGTGGCATTACAGTTAGTCAAGTTCTTGGTGACTTCTGTGCTTCTACTTGGTGTCTCATTACATCATAATAGATGAATAAATGTTACATAAAGTTTAACTGATTATTTTTTAATTCACCTATACCTAAAAGTTATCAACTTGTAAAAATGGATTTTTATAATATACCATATTGTATATAAGAAAATTTCCCAAATTGTTTAAGGCTCTATTCACAAACATTAATAAGAAAGAATATTTATTTTTAATTTTTTACAACCTGACACCCCATGAGGCTGGTAAAATAGCATTACTTACTGACACTTCTTTGAAATTTTACTGAAAGTTAACATAACTATATCATAGAGCTCACATTTCAGTTTGTTGAGATACCCTAGCAATACGAAATGAGTTTACATTGTGAAAAGGAAATCTTTGCCCAACCAAAGAAAATAATAGTGAATTGGAATCCTGCCTCTTCTACTTACCAGCTATGTGACAATGAAAAAATCATTTAACTTCTTTGAGCTTTAGCCTCTTCATTTGTAAATAGGAATGAATTATTATTGTTGTAATTAAGCTGTCTTACAACATTATTTTAAAAATCACAAACATTTTAAGAGAAATAATAAACACAGAACTTGATACATAGTGAGACTCAGTAAATTGTAACTGTTATCACTGTTGTTGATTTGTTGTTCTGAGTGACCAAAACTCAAAGGGAAAAAAAATAGATTCAAAGCAAAAGCAAGGAGCTGTTGCCAGCGTGGTTGTTTGTTGGAGCGTTGTACCGTAACCAAAAGTTCACCTGTTCAATCCCAGGTCAAGACACACGCCCAGGTTACGGGCTCAATCCCTGGTTGGGGTGCAGGCAGGAGGCAGCCAGTCAATGTTACTCTCTTTCTCCCTTCCCCTCTCTCTTGAATGAGAATAAAATAAAGCTTTATTTTAAAAAAGGCAAGGAGCTTAATTATTTTCTATCGTGTTTATGGCAATCTTCTGATGTTAGAACTTGTAACTATTGAAACATTACATTAATATAAAAATGTTTAAATTTACTGTTTTTCCAGAAAAAACCTTCCATGATAAATATTAAGTAATTTAAATAAACATGAAAAAGATGTAGTAATTATCAGCATATGATTTAAGTAAGACAACTGACTTCAGAGAAGTTATTGCTTAATCAAGATCACACAGCTAGATCACCGGGAAGTCAGCACTTGAGGCAAGGTCTGCTGAGACAAGGTTTGGTGATTAGAGTGACAAAATAATAAGGAAGACCAGAGCAAAAAACCTGCACAATTTTCTGTAAAATAGAACTGATGCAAGCTGAGAACATGAACCAAAAGTATATAAGCAAAAAGCAAAATATTCTAAATTATCTGATCATTATCATATAACTCAAGGGGAAAGATTCTTTTAATTGATACTATGTTCATAAAATAATAAAATGAACTTCAATGATATCTTTATGTTTTCTAAGATATCCCCTTGAATGTTTTCATCATTATTTTAACTGTAGTAATTATATATTAACTTTATTAATTTATTCATAGAATTAATTTTAATTAATATGGAATCACCACATCTCAATTATGTATTTATCATGTAAATATATTTATATAACATACAATATTATATACCTTGTATAATATAATCTATATAATTATTATAGTATACAAGGTCTGTCCAGAAAAAGTCTAGCCATTGTTAATATAACAAGAATGATTTGCGCAACATGGATGTAACCTGGCAGCCAATGAGAGGGGAGTGGACTGGAATGCACATGTGTGAACAACAATGACTTCGCTCTCCTAGTCAGTGTGGGCAGTAGACTCCGTTGAATGAGCCTGTCCACTGTGGGGCCGTTGCATTCAAAATGGAGAGCAACGAATCTGCAGTAACTTTCGGGTTAAGCTTGACCATTCCTCTATGGAAATTATTTGCATGATTCAGAAGACCACAGCTATGGGCAACTGGTGATTGGCAGCTTCACTACACAATGCATCCCCTCATGCGTCACATTTCATGCAGAGTTTTTTGGATCACCCAGATGACTTGGGTCCCCCTACAGCCTATATTTGGCACCCTGTGACTTTTGGCTTTTTCTAAAACTACAATCACCTTTGAAAGGAAAGAGATTTCATACGGTGAATGAGATTCAGGAAAATACAATGGGACTGCTAGCTGATGGCAACTGGGAAAACTGCATGAGGACCAAGGTGCCTACTTTGAAGGGGACTGAGGCATCACTGTCCAACACACAATGTTTCTTGTATCTTGTATCTTGTTCAATAAATGCCTCTATTTCTCATAGTGCATGGCTGGATACTTTCTGGACAGACCTCATATATTATTACTTTGATTACTATCATTAGTTATTCTAACCATTTGTCAGGAATCATATAGAAATATCATTTACTACACTTAGAAAATGTCACTTAAGTCATATTCATTAAAGTATACTCCACAGTCCATTTTGTTTGTGCATTGAATTATTACCTTATGATACCCAAAATAAACAATTCTATCAATAGCAATTTAGCAAAAGGAATTATTTCCTTGTCTTAAATCACAGCAGTCAGTAAATGTGTTAGTGAGAATTTTGCCAAACAGATTAGGTGATCCAGCAAAAAGAAGCTTAAACATTTGTTGATTATTTGATCTGTCCCTCACCAAATTTTTTTTTCTTAAATTTTTTTAAAGATTTTATTCTTATTTATTTTCCAAGAGAGGAATGTGGGGGAGAAGGAGGGAGAAACATTGATTGGACACCCCTTACTGGGGACCTGGCCTGCAACCCAGGCATGTGCCCTGACCAGAAATCAATCCCTTGATTCACAGGCTAGCGCTCAGTGGACTGAGCCACACCAGCCAGGGTGAAGCATGCAGCACCCTGTAGTCCCAGGCTGTCTCCCATCCAAGTACTAACCAGGCCGGACTCTGCTTAGCTTTCCAGATGACATGAGATTGGTGCATTCAGGGTAATATGGCTTTACCAAATTCTTTAAAAACTACTATCAACTTAGGTACAGTTCAACTTCAGTATTGTCCACCTATCTTCAAAAGATAGCCTGAAGAACAGGGCTTTTCCCATTTATAAATGTACTGAAAATGCATTTTAATTCATCAAGGACACAGCCTCAGATGATAACAAGCAATCACCATTATACGAGTAAATGTCCATACTTTTTAGAGATGCATACCAAACTATGCTAAAGTATGTAAATCTGAAATGACAATGTTTGGAATTGGCTTTAAAATATTTCAGTAAGTGTCTACATGACAGAAATGCTCACATATGTTCACTAAAAGACACATACAATAATGTTAACTAACAGTAGCACCAAAGACTGGAAATGACCAGAATGGTAATCAGAAAAATGGGCAAGTAATGGCTTATTCATACAATTGAATCCCGTATAGCAACAAGAGTGAATGAACCCAGCAAGGTGCTATAGGATGGGTGAATCTCATAAACATAATGTTGAGTAAGTGAAGGAGGACACAGAAATGTACATATATATGATTTCACTTTTATAGCATTCCAAAAACAGGCCAAACTTGTCTATGGTGATAGACAAGTAAGAAATATGGACATCTTCCCTGACATAATATGGGCCTTTGAAATTGGGAGTAGTGACTGGAAGCGGCACAAGGAAACTTTGAGGTTCTGCTTCTTGGTATGGATGTTTATAGGATTATGTTCTTATGTTTGTGCACCTCTCTATAGTTTGTATTCATTAAAAAAGTTCTGTAAAATACATGTACAAAATAAAAATTATGAAGTGATCATAATAAAGTCCTGATAACTTGAATTTAGAGAATGAGTATACAGGGATTCATTTTACTTTACTTTTGGGTCCGAAAATTTTAATATTAAAAAGTTTTAAGTATAATCTTAAAAACTACTATAACATTGGGTGGGGAATCTAAATTTAAAATTTGTAAACCCTTCAGAGATATAGATTGAAGAAGAACTAAGATGTTGGTTTACAGGTATGTAGAACATTGAGCTTGGTGAAAAGTAATCAAGATTCTGCCCCAAATGCATATAACAGCATATTGTTGAATTAAATTGAGTCACCCACCCAGGAGAAATTACCTGGGTGACGCAAAAATAATCACATTGGACTCGCACATTTCTTTAAAGAGCCTGAAGAAATAAACCAGTTGCCAACACTATAAAAAATATGGATATCTTCCCTGATATCTGAAGAAAATACCTATGCCTACATGATTCTTTTTAATGTTTATTATGTGTGTTCTAAAGACTACTCCTAAAAGTTGTGAGTGTGGTAGGAAGTAAAAAAGAAAAGGTAAGCACCTTGAGAGAACTCTGCCTATAATTTTCAGCAAAGCAACTTCAAATTTAGATGCAGTCATTGTTGGACAAAATATTATTAGACTATTGATTTAAGGAGGTAAAGAAAAGTTTAGCCTACAAGGAATAGTACAGTATTTCAGTATGTTAACATGAAGCCTCAAGAGTTTGCTGAGTAGAACCTACTGCATATGCATGGCCAACACACTTTGTCTTTCCAATTAGGCCATTTTTGTATCTGCACTGACGAGTGCTATCTCTGAGTGTGTTATTAGTTAAGTTTTGCAAGTCTCAGAAGGTATTCCCGTGGCATATGAAGAAATCATTGATTTCCCCTTCTTTGTTTTACTTCTATGAATATGCTTTTTACATTATGTAGTGTAATCAAAAAACTTGATGCCTAAGTTGAGGCAGGAGACGAACAACTCTAAGTATTGATTGATTTGTTTTTTTGTTTTGTAACCATTTGCTAGATTATTCCTACTTTTTTTGACCTAACATGAAAAAAAGGTTTGACAGCAGCCAATTACAGACAGAAGTCAGTTTGTTTGTTTGTTTTAAACTAACCAGCACTACTTATTGCTTTGTTATGTTAAAGCTCAAAAGGAATTCACACCTAGTCATAGGGTATATGAATTATAGTTAATAAACCATTACTCTCTGTGAACATTGTGATTCTGGGGTCATACTATTATGTATTCCTTAAGTTTAAAAATTTAAAAATCTCCATTCAGTACAAGTAAAATAGGCTTAACAGTAAGTAATTGCTGATCATTTTTTGCCTGGTATTTTTTATTAGAGTAACATGGTAACCATTAAAATAGGCTTGCATTTTCTTCAAGAACATTAATTTTTGGATTAAATAAAATACATGGTCTTATTTTAAAGCAGGCTCATTTTATACAATAGACTAATTTTTTAAATAAGCTACCCTACACTTAATGTCATTAGTAAACAATGCATTTAGTCACACAGGAATACGAGGCTCATACATTGAAAACACTTCAGCATCTTGTTATGCCAGCTGAACCCCTACACAGTGATATAACCTAACAATAGCTACTTATATAACCAAGTAAACGCAGGAGACCAGATTTTCCAGCACAGATGCTGCCTCTTTTCCAGCACCTCTAGGACAATGTCAGAATGGTGGTCATTATCCATGTACGTCGATCTCCATTTGGTATTTTTCTGGGCAAAGTGGAAAATTGATCATTTTTCACATACTGTTATAAAGTTCCATGGAAAGTCTATCAAGTGAGATTTTCCTGATTATTCTTAGCTCTAGAGTACATTATGGTACATCATAGGAGCTATCATAGGTTACATCTGTTATGGATGGGGGTAACAGTCTATAATGTTAACATTATCTCAACATTAACAGCCAATAATCACTAAGCATTTACAAGGCAATGAACTAAATCTTTCACAGGTTTAATCTCACTAAGTACTCACACTCCCTATAATAGATTCTATTTCTCTGTTTTTATTTCTTCTGTTTTACAGGTAAAGAAATGAAGATACCAAGGGATAAACAAAGTTCTAACCACTATAAAGCTAGAAAATGGCAAACTCAGGATTCAGACTAAGTCTATCTGACTCTGCAGAAAACCTTCTTAGCAAACTCTCTACCTTTTTAAAATAGTGACTCAGTTTTTGTTCTTATTTTATACCTTCTATTTTTCTCTAAAACTACAAACCTAGCATTTGCTGGTAAACTAAAAGCTTTAGCCCAACTACAACACAATTAAAGCATCTGTACAAGTTATTTGCAAATAAATAAGTTATTGTTTTATTTTAAATCATCATTAAATTGTTCCTCTAAGAGGTAAAATAATAAATAAAAGTTAGTAGATATTCAAAATATTAAATTTAATTTCTTAGTTGCTATTATCATAAAGATAATAGACAGTGCAGATTTTAAAATAATAATATAGAAATATAATACGTTTACAAATAAGGAAGGAGTTTTACAATAGTTGAATCACACTCTGTGAGGCCACAAGTCTATAGGAATCATCTGGTCTGTTCAGCCATACCACCCCCACTTTCAATCCACTCTGCATAACATACAGACATAAACACACACACCCATCAGATGCTTCAGTCCTCCAATACCATTACTGTTATTTGGAGATTCCACCCCTGTTTAACTGTCTACTAGTGATGAGAAACTATGTGATGAAGAAGCTTATTCCATTTTTCAGATAGTTGTAATGACTTGAGTTCTTCCCAAAATAATGCTTGGTTCCTATCCTCACTAAAGTAGGTAACTAAAACTCAAAATAATGTCAGAATAACAATTACAAATGTTGTCTCTTTTATTCTATTATTATGAATTTATATCCCTAATCCCTTGCCCGTGGTTTTAATGTAATTTCAGGAAGGAGAATTGAGACACACATTTTCATTGGGTATATGCAAGTGGAAGCTCTTCAAAATTTTTCACATCTATTGCTGTCCCAAAAAAGGTCTCTGATTTATCCATTCTTCGAAGTTTTAACTAGAAATTTATATAGTGTATAAGTTTTGCACATTAAATATTGCACAAGTAGTTTCCTTATAAAATACTCAAATTTACGTAAAGTATATTTGCATACAAGTATAGTTACATACACAATTATAACGCTTCAGTTTAATGCAAAGATTTTTGTCTTATGTGAATAATTAGAAGGGAAATAACTTTCCATTTATAATTTTTAAATTAATTTAGATCATGCATATATTTAACATGAATTAATTTCATTCATAAATTCATATGGCCCAATAAGAAAAAAATTTTTTAATTCATTTTAGGTATGGACTTCTGGTCAAGATGGAGACATAGGTAAACATGCTTCACTTCCTTGCACAACTACAGAAAAAATTACAATTAGACCTCAAAAACAAATAACACTAGAACCATCAGAAAATCAAGCTATATGGAAATCCAACAAACAACCAAGGATTTAAAGAAGCCACATTCAACCAGACAGGTAGGAGGGGCAGAGACACAGAGACTGGTGGAAAGGTGTGGGGATGTGGTATGGTGCAGAGAGGCAGCGGAATGGGTGGTCCCACATTCATGTGTGGTGGACAAAAATCGGGAGGGATGCCTCAGGATTGCAGGATCCCAGCCCAAGGCCAGACCACACAGACCAGGGTTCTAGCAACAGGAAGATAAATCCCCATAACTTCTAGCTGTAAAAACCAGTGGGGTTTGGGGCTGCAGAAGAATCTACTAGATCTTCAGGAGACTCTGCTTAAAGGGCCTGCATGGATTTAAAACTTACACAGACCCACCCCTCTCGGATTCAGCATCAGGGCAACAGCTAGAAGGTCACATACGGGGAGTAAGTGAAATGATTGCAAACAGGATGAGTGCCAGGGAAACCTCCAAAAGCCAGGCAGCAGCATTATCCCCTCTCTGAGCCCTTTGCACACACAGAGACACAAAGCAGGGAAGTAGATTTCCCTGCCCTGGTGATTACCTAAGGCTCTGCCCCACACAATTTACAGGTGCCTTTTCTATAATAGGCCATGCTACTAAGACAGGGAATCGAAGCAGCTCTACCTAATATACAGAAACAAACACAGGGAGGCTGCCACATTGAGAAGACAAAGAAATATGGTCTAAATGAAAGAACAGAACAAAACCCCAGAAAGAGAACTAAACAAAACAAAGATAACCAACCTATCAGATGCAGAGTTCAGAACACTGGTGATCAGGAGGCTCAAAGAACTAATTGAATATGGCAACAGAATAAAAAAGACCCAGAAAGAAATGAAGGTTACACTAAATAAAATAAAGAAAAATCTATGGGAAACCAGCAGTGGAGGAGATGAAGCCAAGATTCAAATAAATGATTTAGAACATAAGGAAGAAATAAGCATTCAAGCAGGATAGTAAGAAGAAAAAATAATTCAAAAAATGAGGATAGTATAAGGAGCCTCTGGGATATCTCCAAACATACCAACATCTGAATCATAGAAGAAGAAAAAGAAAAGCAAGAAAATGAAAACTTATTTGAAAAAATAATGAAAGAAAACTTCCCTGATTTGGTGAAGGAAACAGACCTACAAGTCCAGGAAGCACAGAGTCCCAAACAAGTTGGACCCAAAGAGGACCATACCAAGACACATCATAATTAAAATGCCAAAGGTGAAAGATAAAGAGAGAATCTTAAAAGCAGTAAGAGAAAAGCAGAGAGTTAAAAAGGAGTTCTCATAATACTGTCACCTGATTTCTCAAAAAAATCTTTGCAGACTAGAAGGGACTGGCAAGAAGTATTCAAAGTGATGAAAGGCAAGGACCTACATACAAGATAATGTTATCCAGCAACACTATCATTTAGAATGAAAGGGCAGATAAAATGCTTCTCAGACACGGTAAAGCTCAAGTTCATCATCATCAAGCCATTATTACATGAAATGTTAAAGGAACTTATTTAAGAAAAAGAAGACCAAAACTATAAACATTAAAATGGCAACAAATTTACAACTATCAACAACTGAATCTAAAAAACAAACTAAGCGAACAATCAGAATGGGAGCAGAATCATAGATATGGACATCATTTGGAGAGTTATCAGATTGGAGGGAGCAGAGGGAGAACAGAGGAAAAGGTGCAGAGATTAAGAAGCATAAATTAGTAGGTACAAAATAGACAGGGGAAGGTTAGAATAGCATAGGAAATGGAGAAGCCAAAGAACCTATATTCATGACCCATGGACATGAACTAAGGGGGAAATTGCTGGAGGGAATGGGGCTACTGGGCATAAGGGGGCACAGGGGAAAATATTGGGACAACTGTAACAGCATAATCAATGAAATATATTTTTTAAAAAGTCATTTTACCTGTGTTGTAATCTCAGATAAATCAACCAATAGCAGTGACATCCGAAAGACTAAAGTTCCTTCCTCGAAAAGAATACATTGTTTTCTCATTTCAAAATCTGGTATTACAATAATAAATGATCACTTTGTTATTTACTTCTGAGTATTTTGCAGATGTGAGAATGGCGAGTAAATTTGTTTGTTTTTGAAACCTAGGTCACAATTCTTAAGTCGTAGATGAATGTTAAGGCTATTATTGCTGAGCCCATTAGATATTCAACAAAGGACTGATTTTTCTAACTTTGTTCATTTGTGGCATTAGAGCATCTTGGCTCTAGACTGTCGACAGGTTAAATTGGGGAGAAAGTTCAATTAATTATTTCAAACCTGGAGCCAACCAAAAAAGGACTAGCTTGTTTCTCACCCATTTACTACTGAAAATGGTTCCAACAAATTTTCATCAGGCAGCAGAATTGTCATTTTTAAAGCAAAAGTGAGCAATATTTAGTAGAATCAGGTTAATTAAGATGTTTTTTTGTGGGTAATATCTTAATATTTAAATTAAGATTTATACTTCAAATTATTCCTGCTGTTAAAAGATAACGATATCAAAATTTATCACAAAATTTGAGAGAATACTTGAGGTTAATGCCCGTCAAATGTAAATGAAAGTATTTTGAGCTATTTATTTGCAGTTTGAATTTCAATGAAAAGATAATGTAAGATATTCCCTAAAGAAATAATTCAATTTATGTGAATCATGTCTTTAATTATATGATTATATTTATGTAAATAAGATACATTTATTTTCTAAATTGCTGTAAGTCTCCTACATCATCAAAAGTAAGTTTATTAAAAACTTTAATGGGCCCACTTACAACTTTGAAGAATCAAGCTAGAAGAAAAAACCCTAACCCATGCCCCTAGGAAAAGAAATCATAGGAAAAGAAACATCATTCCAAATCTAAGATATTTCTACGAATCATAGGAAAAGAAACATCATTCCAAATCTAAGATATTTCTACGAACAGCATATTTTCAACAAATAAAAATATACAATTCACAGTTCACTATCTAGTTCTTTAGCTTGTGATTACTGTATTTACTTCTTTGTTATAACATTTTGTATCAGAGGTTGGGGGAAGGAGGGAGAGTGGGTTCACAGAGGGAGGAAAAGGATGGAACAAGACAGTGTGACTGAGAGCAGAATGGCTAAGGTGAAATAGAGGCCTCGAAAAGTCAAGAATCAAAAATAAGTAAGAGGCAATAATTATGGAAAAGCAAGCAGCCAGAAATCTCTATGGGAAAGGAAAAACAGGAATAAACAGCACATTACAATGATCCCTATACAGAGTATAGGGAGAGGGGACTAGGGATTCTAGAAGAGATAGTACATTCGCACAATGAAATATCACAAAATAACAATTAAAATGAACAAACTACATCTATAAGTAAAAATACAGATGAATGTTACAATTCTGAACAAAGAATACAGACTGAAGAATATATATTGTATGATTTCATTTATATAAAGTTAAATACAACTAAATGACAGTGTTAGAAGTTAAATAGTGGAAAGAAGCAATAGTTATTGGGGAGAGACACAATCCATCCATCAGAGTTTGGTTGATATTCTATTTTTTGTCCTGTACAGTGCTTTCACGGGTTTTACTTTGTGTTAAGTCACTGAGATATACATTTGTATTTTGTACACTTCTCTGTGTAGGTGTTACATTCAAAGTGGAACAAGATGAAAACGGTGAGGAAAAAAAAGCAATGAAATAGTGACAAGACACAAAGCCAAATACTAAACTTCTGTCATAAAATTACTAAGGATATAATATTAATACTACTCCATCTGCATTGGCCTAACTCCCCAGAAAAAGAATTATTTAGTTAAAAAACATTAAACCAGCCCTGGCTGGTGTAGCTCAGTGGATTGAGCGCGGGCCTGCGAACCGAAGGATTGTGGTTCGATTCCCAGTCAGGGCACATGCCTGGGTTGCCAGGCCAGTTCCCGGCAGGGGACATACAAGAGGCAACCGCACATTGATGTTTCTCTCCCTCTCTCCTTCCCTTCCTCTCTAAAGATAAATAAATAAAATCTAAAAGGAAAAAATAAATAAATAAAAAAAATAAAATTCTTAAAAAAAAAAAAAAAAACATTAAACCAGTAAGCTAAAAAATTGTTTTAAAGCTCAATTAAAAAAATCTTTTTATTGAGTTAAACAAAACAGATTTTAAATAAACTTTAAATACTGACTGCATGGCATTAGGGTTAACAGGAAACAACAAAAACATTTCCATTATGTCAGGGGAGAAGATACTCCTTACCACCATTATTGCTAAATACTCATTCATTCCATCTCAGTCAGAATGACACTTGAGCAGAGACTTGCGGGAAATGAGAGAGCAAATTATATGTGGAGGGAAATCATTGTTGTTGAGGTATTGATCAATGCAAGTGGATATCAGAAAGAGTAGGAGGTAAAAAATTGGAGGAGAGGAAATCATCATTATTAATAGATAGTAAAATCGTCTACCTAGAAAACCCAAAGGGTTCGGCTAAAAAGCTATTCCAAATACCAGTAAAAGGCTGAAGGCGCCCAGAGATCTGCCTCCGCATGCCAGGCTCCTTTAGGCTCCATCACCGATGGAGCCTCTGGCAGTACTGTGAGTTTTGAACAGGTTCTCAATAAGTCCCCAGGTAAGGTCCCATCCATCCTGCCTCTGCCCCGCCCCACGTCCCAGCCCCTCTCCCAGAACCCCCACCAATGCCCCTAGCCCACAAGAGCCCTGTCCTGCTCCTTAACCCACTGAGCTGAGCAGCCTGGCCCAGCCCACCCAGGACACAGGAGGGCATGCCTGCACATTCTGGTCTGCTCCCTCTCCTTGAAAAGATGGAGACCCTTCATCTCAGAAAGGAAAGCATGTCTAGGGATGCTCAGCCAGTCACAGGGACCACCGAGGTGAACGTGCTCTATCCAGGTGAAGTTCTCAGTAGCAACAGCAGGACCCTCTTGAGCTTGTGTGAGCAGAAGGGACCTTACAGGTGGCTTCACAGAAAGTGCCAGAAAGTCAGAACATCAGGCTCAGGGGTTTGGGGCAGGCCACAGTGCCCAAACCACACTTCATGGTCCTCTAGCAGTGACCCCTGCCCTGGCCCTGTGCCAGTCCCAGCCCTCATACTCAGCACTTTAGCTTCTGTGCAGGTGGCTCTGCTCGGTGAGCATTAGAGAGAGAGAGCCCTCACCTCCTTCTAAGTCAGGTCAGATGAGTCCCCTTGGTGTGAGGCTGCCAGGTGAGACCATTGTCAATGACATTTCTTCTGTCTTCCCGGAATTGTGCTCCTGTCCCCCAAGCAGATAACATAGATTTTCAAGGTGGAGACTCACCAGACTCTACTGGAAGAAGAGAATACCCTGATGGTGGGGGGAGCAGAAGAGAGGGGCAAGGAGGATATTTTTGTGAATGTCAGCCTTCTAACCGATTTTAAGCTAAGCCACAGACTTGGAGATAGTGTTTTCAAAACACAAACCTGATGAAGAATTGGTGTCCAAATATAATTTTTAAAAGAAATCTCTTGCCCTGGCTGGTGTGGCTCACCAGCCTGTGAACTGAAAGGTCACTAGTTCAATTCCCAGTAGGGCACATGCCTTGGTTGTGGGCCAGCTACCCAGTTGGGGGCATGTAAGAGGCAACCCCCGACTGATGTTTCCCTCTCTTCCTTCCTCCCTTCCCCTCTCTCTAAAAATAAATAAGTAAAATCTTTAAACCAGAAACTTGTTAATCTCAGTGATAAGAAAACAACCCAGTTAAACAATGGGCATAAACTCTGGACAGACACCTTACCATAGAAGATACACAGAAGGTAGGGGATCAAAGATGGTGTCAGAGTGGTGAAGAGATATATATAAAATATTTAAATTTACTGTATAAACACAAGTTTTTCTGGATAACAAAAAACAGCATAAACCAAATCACTGATATGTAAATTCAGAAAAATATTTGCCATTCATAAGTACTCATTTGATTTCTCTAACATATTTATTTAATGATAAGAATCTTTATTTTCTATCATTTAATTCTCTTTTAAAGTTTCTTAAAATGAGCAATAGACACAGACTTCACAGAAAATGAAAAATAAATGTCCCTTAAATTATGAAATGATTTTACTTTCTGTTATTATAAAAGAAACACAAATTAAAATGACAATAGCATACAATTATTTTATTTATCAGTTTGACAGATCAGGAAGTTTGATTTTACACTGCATTGTATTGTTCTGTGTGTCAGAAAACAGGCACTTACATAAATTTTGATAGAACAGTTTGATATATATCAAAATTTTTAAAATACAAATCATATTATTAATCATTTCTCCTCTCTGGCATTTTTACCACAGATGTATTTGCACAAATGAAAAATGACATGTAAATGGAAGTGCAGGATTGTTAGTTGTACCAAAATATTATAAAGAACTTAAGTGTCAATCAATAAGGAACAACCCAAATAAATATGATAGGGTGTTAAAATAGAAGTTTCCACCAAGATGTATATGAAGTTCCAAAGAACGATGGTTACATATAAGATTTACAAAACACATTTAAAAACAATCACTGCATCAAACTTTAAAACTTTTGTTCATCAAAGAACACAAGCAATAGGGTACAAGGGCACTTATACAACAGGGAAAATATTTGCAAACCATATATGGAAAAAGGGGTTATATCGACCATATGTGAAGAACTCCTACAACTCAATACCAAAAATCAAATAACCCAATTATTTGAACAGACATTTCTCCAAAGATCATATACAAATGCTCAACAAACATATTAATAATCATCAAAGAAATGCAAATCAAAACCATAATGAGATATTACCTTGCCCTGTTAGGAAAAACCAAAAATGACAAGTTGGTGGGGATTTGGAGAAGTCGGTGCAACCACTATATAAAACAGTCCAGCAGTTCCTGAAAAAGTTAAAAACAGAGCTATTATATGATCCAGCAATCCCACTTCTGGGTATGTACCCAAAGGAACTGAAAACAGGGTCTCAAGGGATTTTGCACACTCATGTTCACAGCAACACTGTTCACAAGAGCTGAGAGTTGGAAGCAACTCAAATATATCCATCATGTCTGTCAACTAATGAATAAATAAACAAAATGTTGTTTGCACATACAATAAAATACCATGTATGCTTAAAAAGAAAGGAATTCTTGCCCTGGCCAGTGGCTCTGTTGGTTGCAGCATCATCCCACACAGCAAAAGGCTGCAGGTTTGAACACCCGCCTGGGTGCGTACGGGAGGCAACCAATTGATGTTTCCCTCTCACATCCATGTTTCTCTCTCTCTTCCTCTGCCTTCCTCTCTCTCTAAAATCAGGGAACATATCCTTGGGTGAGGATTAAAAAATAAAAAATAAAAAAAATAGGAAATACATGACATAATCGTAGTAAACGCAGATGGGAAAAAAAAGAAAGAAAAGAAGCAATCCAAAAGAAGCCCACAGAAGTGAAGGACTGACACATTCTGTGTGACATAGCAGTGTCTCTCAGGTAGAAAACCCAGAGAAACACAGACATATATATGAAGAAAATTCCTCTGAAATGAAGCCAAAATTTAATCTGCAGATTGAAAAGTAACATATATTCCAAAGTAATTTGATTGGGAACATCCATTGCTAAGTCCTTAGTTAAATTACTAGTACTTAAGGATAAAGAATTCTTGAGGCACTGAAAAAAACTAAGTAAATCACCACCAAAGGGAAAGACCCATGCTGCTCTCATTATTCCATAGTAACATTCAGTAATAGAAGTCATTGGAAAATATCTACGAATTTTGAAGGAAAGGAATATAATATAATATAATATAATATAATATAATATAATATAATATAATCGTCCAAAGTATACATGTATACAAGGTACACAACAGCAATAGGTAGAACAAGCAGAAGTTTTCAAACATGAAAGAAGACTGAAGAATGCAACAGCCACACACACCCTTTCTTCACTAAAAACAAAACAAAGCACAAAAACAGATAAATATACATTATTTGAGAATGAAATCCAGTTACTTAAGAGATGACAAAAAAAGTGAAAGCCTTTGTTGAACACTGCTTTAATTTAAAATATATCTAAATAATCACAGAAGAGAATGTAGTTGTACAAACCTTGAAACTATATGAATAATAATATAAATAACAAGATCAAGGGACAGGAGATGTATAAGGAGAGAGCCTAATGTCTTTACTTTTGGAGCAGGGAAAAAAATTGATGCCATCTACAATAAAATGTATAGGTTTTAAAGTTTAGTGTTTTTAATAATTTCTTTTTAACTTCAGAGCGATCTCTGAAATGATATATCCTGTAGTGGGTACATTTATTTGAAGTTTAGCAATGCATTATAATTCTTTCCAGCTTCATTTGGCTTCTTTCTAATTCATTACTTATTTATGAAAATGGCAAATATTAGATATTAATAATGGTAAAAGGGATTTGGGGTGATTTTTTAAAATATGATTTTACTTATTTCTAGAAAGAGGGGAAAGGAGGGTGAAAGAGAGGGAGAGAAACATCAATGTGTGGTTGCCTCTCGTGAACCTCCTACTGGGGACCCAGTCCGCAACCCAGGCATGTGCTCTGACTGGGAATTGAACCAGTGACCCTTTGGTTTACAAGCTGAGACTCAATCCACTGAGCTACACCAGCCAAAGTTGGGGTGATTTTTAAAAAAAATATCTTTTTACTTTTCTGCATGACTTGAACTCATCATAATGAGCAAGAGTTATATTTACAAAATCAATAAAGTAACTTTTCTTTTAAAAATAAACAGGAAAGATTGAAGCCCTGGCTGGTGTAGCTCAGTGGATTGAGCGCGGGCCTGCGAACCAAACGATCCAGGTTCGATTCCCAGCCAGGGCACATGCCTGGGTTGCAGGCCAGTTCCCAGCAGGGGACACATGAGAGGCAACCATACATTGATATTTCTCTCCCTCTCTCTTTCCTACCCTTCTCCTCTAAAAATAAATAAATAAATAAATAGATAGATAAATAAATAAATGAATAAAATATTTAAAAAAATAAACAGGAAAGATTAAAAATAGAGATATTTAAATTTTTAACAAACTGATGTTTAGCTTAATAAAAAACTGTTGTAATTTAATTATTCTCAGACTTAAGAGTCTCTCTGCACTTAGTTATATCTCATCTCCAAATTTCAGATAAGTGCCTTTATTTGAAAAAAATTCTTGGATTCTATAAACAGAATTTAGCATGCAGAATAAGTCCTAGCACCTAAATTACTGACTTGGCTGCTAAATCAACAATGTAGATGGCACCCAGGGCTATAGCCACAGGAAACGATGTTTTGAAACTGGAATTGTTACATTATAATAAGAAAGCAAAAACTGCTTCTACTTTTACAAAACCATCTGTTCCTTTTGTGTATACCTGTACCCATTTCAGTTAAATCGATCCCTATTTCTTTTTCAGGGGAGCTGTTTTTTACAGGTGCTTTTCCCATATGCAAAGGTATGATGCTTCCCCATTAAAAACAATACAGAACATGAACAACAGAACCACACATGCTTTTTAAAAGATACACTTATACCAGACACTGCACAATAATTTCCTTCTCAATCTCCTTAAAATTTTCAGTTCATTACATGAATTTCCTAAAGAGCCTGGCATATTTTCATTTGTATTTTGTCTTTGTGAAAACTAGAGAAGAGGTGTTGGTACAGATACTTGTTTACTGTGAGAAACTTTTGCCTCACTAAACAGATATGGTAGGCAGACTAACACCCCACTCCATGATGTCCATGCCCTAAATTCCATAATTTACAAATTATTTTATGGCAAAATGGAATTAAGCTTGTTAATCAAATGACCTTGCAACGGGGAGAGTATCCTGGATTATCCAGGTGGGCCCAATGTAATTCTGACAGTACTTAGAAGACAGGAGAGTTGGTGTTGTTTAATATCAGGGGGAAGTTGAAAGGCAGGATAGGTGATGAATGAAGATTTGTGCACGGACATAACTGTCAGGTGATTGTGTAAGGATCTACTAATACCCATTAGCAAAGACAATGGAGAACCAAGCAGAAGGTGTCTTATTAGAAAAAAAGATGGCCAAACTAGAGAAATCTTTAGACTAAATCAATGCTAAACTAAAATCTTCAAACATAGAGATCTATGTATTGGTTCTATCCTGAGATAGCTGTCATGTAAATGAGGATGGAGTTAAATGCCCCAAAGGAGAATGGGGCATTAAAGCTAAATGATCAGGACCCAAGTTCATCATTACTTACTGTGTTCAAAGCATAATACTTCTGAGTCTCATTCTCACAGAAACCTTTATTCATTAGATTTCATTAGAGTAAATTTAACAATAAAAAACAAGTGAGGCAGCATAATGAAGTACAATAGTACTTCTCAACTGTTGTTATTAACGCCTAGCCTGATAGATGTGGTTCTAAGTTGGAGAGCAGAAAGGGAGGCCAGGAAAAAAGTGAACTTAGTAAAATGTGTATTTTCCAGAATGCCTTAAAAACTATTGAAAAGTAGAGTTGTGGAGTTGCAGTTCTTGGTAGCAAATCCTATAGATGTCCGAATATTCTTTACAAGTATTTCAAATACTTTACTATTTGCCTAACAGGTATCATCCTAAGTGATGCTTGTTGTTCACTTACTATATGCCAAGCATCACACATAAAGCCCATATTTACTATCTTATTTGATATTAACAACAACTAAGATAGGTACTATTTTCTGCAGTTTACAGATTAAAAATGGGCTTAAATGATTAAATAATTACTCAAATCACACAACTAGTTAAATATTGAGGTTGGATCTCAAAAGAAATTGTTTGATTCAAAATTTTGCTGCCTTGTCCAGCCAAGATGGAGGCATAGATAGAAACCCTTTGCTTCCTCAAACAACCAAAAAGAGTATAACAACCAATCTAAAATCAATAAATAACCAGAAGTTCCAGAAATTCAAACTGCATGGAACTCTAACAATCAAGGAATTAAAGAAATGGTCAGCCAGATCAACTAGACCGTTAAGATGGGCTGATGGAGAGAACCCATGGCGAGATGGCAGACTGTGCCAGCGGAGCTGACTGAATCAGAAACTGAGACTCAGAACTGACTGTGGACCATGGCGGGGGTAGCTGCAGTGTGCTGCAGTGATAGAAACTCCCAGTCTCACATGAGAGTTCACTGGAAAGTGGGGCTAGAGCCAAGCAGGCCAGCAGCATTGTTCCCTCTCTGGCCCCTCTCTCACAGGCATCACCATAGCCCAGCAGGGAGGGTTGCCTCGCCCTGGTGAATACCTAAGGCCCCACCCCCTTACAACTTATCAGGTGCGCCAAGACAAAGAAATAGGGCCCAAATGAAGGAAAAGAGCAAAACTTGAGAAAGAGAGCTAATCAATGAGGAAATAGCCAACCTATCTGATGGAGAGTTTAAAGCCCTGGTAATCAAAATGGTCACAGAACTGACTGAGCTTGGTTGAAAAATGAAAGAACAAATGAAGACTACCTAAAGCGAAATAAAGCAAAATATTCAGGGAACCAACAGTGACAGGAAGGAAACCAAGACTCAAATCAATTATTTGGAACAAAAGGAAGAAATAAACATCCAACTGGAACAGAATGAAAAAACAAGAATTCAAAAAAGATGAAGAGAGGCTGAGGAACCTCTGGACAACTTTAAACATTCCAATATCCAAATTATAGGGATGCCAGATGGAGAAGAACAACAGCAGGAAATTGAAAACTTATTTGAACAAATAAGGAAGGAAAACTTCCCCTGTCTGGTGAAAGAAATAGACTTCCAAGAAGTCCTGGAAGCTCAGAAATCCCAAAGAAGTTGGACCCAAAGAGCACACATCAAGACATATCATTAAGTTACCCAAGATTAAAGATAAGGAGAGAATCTTAAAAGCAGCAAGAGGAAAGGAGAGCATTACCTACAAAAGAGTTACCATAAGGCTATCAGCTGATTTCTCAAAAGAAACCTTGCAGGCAAGAAGGGGCTGGGAAGGAGTATTTGAAGTCTTGAAAGGCAAGGACTTACATTCAAGATTACTCTATCCAGCAAAGCTATCATTTAGAATGGAAGGGCAGATAAAGTGCTTCTCAAATAAGGTCAAGTTAAAGGAGTTCGTCATCACCAAGCCCTTATTATATGAAATGTTAAAGGGACTTATCTAAGAAATTGAAGAAGATCAAAAACTATGAACAGTAAAATGACAACAAACTCACAATTATCAGCAAATGAACCTAAAAGAAAAGAAAAACAATAAACAACCGGAACAGAATCAGAGAAATGGATATCACCTGGAGGGTTTTCAGTGGGGAGGGGGTGGGGAGTAGGAGGGGAGGGATAGGGGGAAAAAGGTACAGTGAAGAGGAAGCATAATTTGTAGGCATGAAATAGATGGGGAGAGGTCAAAAATGGTATAGGAAATAGAGAATTCAGAGAACTTACATGTATAACCCATGGACATGAGCTAAGGCGGGGGGAATGCTGGAGGGTTGGGAGGTTGGGCAGAGGGGGAATAAAAGGGGGTAAATTGGGGAAACTGCAATAGCATAATCAATAAAATATACTTAAAAAATAAAAAAATAACAAAACCAAAATTTTGCAGTCTCGTTATTGACACCAATTTGTCTTGCTACTTGTACTCTTTTTAAAAATCAAGTATAGTAAAGTGATGGTACTACAAAGATGGCTTTGAATCAATTGAACACCAAGCTTGTTTCAGCGTAAGACATTTATAGCAGAACGGAAAGGGAAAGGTGAAAAGTAAATATCTATTTTATAAAAAAAAAAAACAACCCAACCCTGGAACTGAACATAGCTATGAGATGGATGATTTTAGTTAACACACATGACAAAATCTGTGGACCTCTAAAGCAGTCACCTTGGGAAGACATATGTTTACTTGAACAATGCTATCATTTCTACAACTAATTTTTAGAGCTGCTTAGATCTGATTTTGTGTACACATCTAATTATATTTTAACATTAGTAACAAAAACATGTATTATCCATTTTGTAAGTGATTGCTTATTTAATTTACTAGATTTGACTCCCAACAACTTTTTGGATATTTTCCAAAATCAAATCTAATCTTCAGAGAACATATTTATTGACATTTCTGGCATCCCCTTAAGTTGTGATTCAGATTCTGAACATAATTCCTAAAAAGGGCATCTGAAAATGTTTGGGCTATGGCAGGAAACTAGTGTCATCAATTAAATAAGTGTTTATAGTCTTCCAAGGTGAATATTCTGAATGTTTCTAGATATGAATACATTCCAAAGTGACTATGCCTACATGTTTGTGAAAACAAAAATAGTTATTTTACTTTGTAAAATTACATATAATTTTACAAAATAAAATTTTATAATTTTAATTTTGATAAAACAGTAATTACCTATAAAAGGAAAGGCGGAAGATATTGGACTAGATAAACTTCCTTTTCAGCCTGTTATAATGGTGGGCATTCCTGAAAAAGAATCATCAGTTGTGGGTCTCCCTCAAACAAACGGTCTTTACAAACCCACTCCTGGTTCAATAATTTGAGTGAATAATGTCCCCCTGCACACCAGTACCAGTGACCTGGTTATGGGTGGAGTTTCAGAAAAATCTTTTACCTGGAATTCTTTAAAATCATTGACAGCCAGTGTCATACGAACAACCAAGCAGATTTCACTTATAAGCAGGAAACTACAACAATATTAGCAGACAAGTCTGTTACAAAAGCTTCAAGTTACAGAATATTTAGCTAAATATAGCTTAAATGTAGATGAGTTTATTTGTTTGTTTGTTTGTTTTTTTCACATAAAACATGAAATCCAAAAGTAGGCAGTTCAGGACTAACTGAGCAGCTCAAACATGGCATCAGGAGCCCAGATTCTTCCCTTCTTTCCTCCATGTTTCAGGGGTTGACTTTGACTTAATTGCTTCCTAACTGAAAGATGGTTAATCCACCTCGAGATATCACACAATATCCAGGAGTGGGTAGGGCTTAGGGTAAAAACTGGTGGCAGCTGTGTCTATTTCTCTTTCATTAAGAAAGTGTGGGGGGGCAGGGGGGGCTGTCCTGAGTGCCAGATGTGGGGGGGGGGGCTCCGCCCGCAGAGCCCCATCCCTCCATCAGGGATGAAAATAAAACTACCAAGACATGATCTGCTTGGGGAGGAAAGGTGGCCAAACTCTCAGAGAATGACCCAGAGCCCCTTCCTCACTAGGCTTTTATTGGGTTTAAATACACGGGAATACAAGTTTAACATTTTAAAGAAATCTGAGGGCTTAATCTGAGTCAGTGTCTGTCAGGAAAGGGAGATGCAAAACTTTGGGAGACATACTCATTTCCTCCTGGGACCCTTATCATTTAAATGAGAGCACTCTTAGCAAAGCAGGTTTCACAGGACTTTAGGAATTCTTTCTTATGCCCGATCACCCAGGGAACCGTTCTGGCTGGCACAGGGCTGTATCACTCGCCGTCATAGTTTCAGGCTTTAAGGTGATTAGGCTCACTCAGGAAGCAGAAGACATCTTCCAGATGGAAATGGGGACTCGGGCTATGTCAGAATAGCCGGGCGGGGGGTGGGGTGGGGAGGGTCCATCACTTCCCCTTTGCTGCAGCCCCCTTTTCGCCCCGAGTCCTTCCATGAGGGCCTCCCAAGTAGTTGTGTCTGGCTTAGGTTGCCCCTCCCATGAGGAGTCTTACCCGTCATTGACTGCCAACCAAGCATTGGGGCCAGAGATGGATGAGGCAGAAGCAGCACTCCCGCCAGGGAGATAAGCTTTGTCTCCTTAGTAGGTCACATCTTCTTGACAGAACAGACCCAGATGAAGTGGGTCCCTAGGCTCTTACTCAGCCCACCATGGGGTGAGGGTTACAACTCCTGAGACCAGCCTGAATGGTCCACAACAAGAAAGGAAAACTTTTTTTCCAGAAGACTCCTCTACCAAATATGTATTTTCATTTAATTGGCCAGAAATATATCAAACAGCCACTACAAGCTGCAAGGAAAACTGGGAAATTAAATATTAATTTCTAGACATTGAATTAGAGTAAGACAAGGAGGGAGGGGGTTGAGAATTCATATCGAATGACAGTAGTTACAATGTCCGTCTCAATAGGGTTTACATTTTACTAGGCAATGTATTTCCACACTTTGTATCACTAAATCATTACAACGGAAGTTGGTCCTTTTAATTTTATGAAAGAAGAAAGTATGGTCTAGAGTGTTAAAGAGAATTGTCCAAGTCATCAAGCTTGTAAACATGGAAACCAATTTTTTTTAAAGATTTTATTTATTTATTATTTTTAGAGAGGGGAAGGGAGGGAGAAAGAGAGGGAGAGAAACACCAATGTGTGGTTGCCTCTCACGTGGCTCCCACTAGGGGCCTGGCCTGCAACCCAGGCATGTGCCCTGACTGGGAATCGAACCTGCCACCCTTTGGTTTGCAGCCCGCGCTCAATCCACTGAGCTACGCCAGCCAGGGCGGAAACCAATTTTTATATGACTCCAGAAACCCTGCTGTCTAACATGGGCAAAGAAATCATAACAGCAAGAAAACAATGCTTTTCCAAAGGCCAAATATTGGGTTTGCTCTTGAAACGAATTGGAAAAACAGAATCCCTTGGATTCTTACACAATGGTCTTGTTCTCATTTTTAACAAAACTTGTTCCTAAATGGAGAGAGCCAAGGTTACCTGGGATTAACAACTGTGTTCTGTTAATCACTGAAGCCTTAGCATGACTCTCAACCTTTACTCACCGGTGAGAGATTTACAGGTGGTAAATGGCTTATTTAATACTTGTTTTATAAATTTTCCAGACTTGGTTCACTTTTGTTTATTATTTTCCCTGCCACATAAAGCAAGACCTGATATAAATTAGGCCTATAATTATATTAATAAAAACAGAAAATAGAACATAATACCTTCTTCAAGTATTAAACGACCTCTTTTTAGGGTGTGCTAACTCTGTTATATAGGTTATTGTGGAATGGGCGAGGAAATTTTTGTAGGATAAACATTTTTTCGGTCTGGTAGATCTTTAAAAATATATATATCTACAGATTTTCCTTGGGCTTGTATACCTTTCCCTCCTAGAAAAATTTCAGTTTACATGTAGGTGTATAATTCTTGCTAATTCAGTACAATTGTGTTCCACACTAGGCTCAAGTTCTCGGTAATGCTGAGTGCGTTAATGTGTCTTAATAATCTCCAACTGTGTTAACTTCTCCCAGGTGCAATCTTATGTTTCACAAGTTTAATACATTTAATGCATAGACATATTGGAGCTATTTTATCATATCTAAAAATTGTCATTTGTTAAAAGACCTAGTTTCCAAATTTATTGTTCATTTTTTAAGTCTGTTTTTCAAAGTGTCAAGAAAAACACCTTTATTCCACTAGTTAGCATTCCCATTCCTTCCATATTTCCTCTCCTAATTGTTGTAGTTCTAGGTTGGAGGAGCAGAAAGAATGAACTTAGTGAAGAGTTTCTTTCCCAAATGTCTTCAAGACTGCTGAAAAGTTCATGGGGTGGGGAGTGACTTACCCAGCCAGCTAATGAGCTATTCTTTAAAAAATGTCCTTGTAGTTTTCAACCAGGAGAATATATTCAGAGAAAAATATTTAGTATCTTCCCTACCTAGGTCTTGCGGAAATGGAGAGCTTTAATAAGAATATAAACTTTTATTGTTTATTATTACACTTACACTTAACATATTACAAAAACATTTGACTCTGTCTCCACTCACAACTGTTTTTTGAGCTAACCCTTTTCACATTACACAAATTATCAGTAAAACAATATGAGGGAATATTTTTTAAAAATTAGTTTTTCATGACCTTACAAGAGTTATTTATATAGAAAAAAATTATTTTGTTAATTATATATAATTCTTATTCTTACTCATTAAGATATATATATATATATATGTATATCTAAGGCTTTCTTCTAAGCTCACTTTATTACATTGGTGTTACTTGTAATCAATAAATTAATCAGGTAATTTATATTTCTAATGCCAACTGGTCTTTCATCCTCTCCAAACTTCCCCTTTTATTTAATTATAGGAGATATATGAACATAAATCCGGTACTACTTTCAAATTATAAAATTTAGACTTGTGAGAAGTAATTGGTTAAAAAAAAGAGGAAGTCTTCTGTGCCCTTGAAGGTTTGTAAAGACCTTCTTTTTCTATCTTGAAAGTCTTCTGAAAAGAACTTCCCATCTACTAAATGTGGGTTTTTATTAGAACCAATTAAGACCTTCCAGTTCTTTTACCTTCCTCTATGGATCAGAAGCTCTTTGAGGAGTGGTATAAAAACCTTCAGTACTCTCCCACCTCCTAGATTAGACTGCACAACGTATGCACAAATTTTAAATTATAAATAGCTGACATAAAAAGAGAGAGAGATGCTTCATTAGACATAAATGTTCTGTTTCTCTCTGCTTCTTAGCTGCTATAAGGAATCAATGATGAGAATATAGAAGTCGATGACATGGTGCTCCATAAACTCTAATAAAACAAATGAATATCTCCCGTGCGGTTCTGGAGAAGTCGCTCAGGATGTTTGGAACAGGTGCTTTGTAGCCACATCAAGAGTGTACAGCATTGCAGTAAGTTGGACATGGAAAGTTGAGTTTAAACTAATAGTCTATTTGTCCACGTAGGGAAATAAAGTATCCTGGAAGGCGTCCCTATACTTGAAAAATCAATCAGTGCCTGCGAACTGGTTTCTTCCGACCATTAACAAAATTGAGGGGCAAATAAAAAGTGTTCGCGGATGTTTTCCTCGGGGCAATGGGGAGGCAGCGAACCAAAGATTCAGGACTCCACAAAAGCCAGGAAAGGCCAGGTGTTTTCCCAGGGCTTTCTGCCTTCCGGGGTAGCCTGGGCTTGAGCTACTTCGAGAGCAGAGACTAGGAGCGTGTGTCTCTAGGAAGGGGGGAGGAAGAGGAGGAGGTGGAGTGGAGACTAGAAAGCGGTGAGTTAGCTGCACACCTGCGGGGGTGGTACTTCTCGCAAGGGCTCAGCCCAGAACTACCAAGCGGGATGGGGGCGTCGGGCCGAGGGGTAGGTATCCAACAGCCGGGGACGGAACCACTCGCCGACTAGATTCGGCCGTCTGGGACTCTGGCATTCACCCCAGAGCCCGGCAGGTTGGGTTTTCGGTCTCAGCGCAGGGTTCTTCTCTCACTGGCCGCGCGGGGTCAGGGTGCAGGGGACCCTCCTGCATTCTCCTCCCCGGCCCGGGCTTCCTGGGTTGGTTTTGTTCTCTCTCCCTCACCCTGCTGCCCGCGCCCCAGGTGGCCCTGGGCTCTCGCGCCACTGCAGCACGTCCCGGCCCCTCTCCCAGCCGCGCGGAGTTGGTGGTGAGAGTTGCTGGACAGTTGTAAACTATCGTCCAGTGAACGTCCCGCTCGCACCCACAACCACACCCGCCCTTCTGTCCCCACTTACGCCAGTATTTTCGACTTTAGGATCTTTTTCCTTAAGTGTTTAGATAAATTCGCTATCCATAATCTGTTCAGGTGGAAATGACACGGTGGCTTTCTACTTTTTTGAACGCTGACTGCATAAAATGATATAGGGAGTTAGGGTAACGGGAAGGGAAGTGTGTGTGAAAGAGAGAAAGAGAGGAGGGAGAGGGAGAGGAAAAGGGAGAGAGAGAGGAGGAAGCGAGAGAGCGAGAGAGCGATTCACTTAGGGGGAGGGCAGGGGGCTTTCTCTCGGAGGACAGACAGAATGATACATACAGTCATTAACGTTTTTGACCCACCCAGACCCCACCCTTCGGTTGCATCCATCACACAGTCATTACAAAGGGGCAGCGCTGTCACACTGCTTGCCCTGCTCCTGGGGCTTTCGGGCTGGCTTAATGAGGTGCACCCAACCGCGGCTATTGTGCAGCGCGAATGAGGCTGGAACGAGACGGCAACGATCTTAGCAGCTGCTCGCAGCAGCCCCGCAGCAGGAGCCAAAGCCCAGACCTCAAGTGGATGGATGCCTCTGGAAGTGTTCTCCTGAATGAACCCATCGGGCAGTGGAAGACTGTGGCAGGGCTAGTGAACTTAGATGGGGCATTCCTCCCCTGAAGTTGAGCTGGCTGGAGGCAAGTGCAGTCACTTGGGTAATCGTGGGGGCGCTGGGGGCGTGGGGGGGGTGGCTGTGGTAGTGGTTTTAAGCCTGTCTTCAGTCAAAAGGCAGCTTGGATCAATTTCCCCTCCAACCACTCAACTCTCCCCTTCACCTTTTGTTTTGTTAGCCAGGCTTTTTCCACCCCACCCCCTCACTGTACGGTCTCAACCGCGGCGTGTGGCTCCGGGGTTTGTGCATTTTAATGTAATTCTGAATTGGTGAATGTTCTCTCCTTTTTGTTGTGATTACTAGAGATACTTTAGTCCTGCCTTCCCAGTTCTGCGCTCTGCACAAGCAGTTTTGAAAAATTAAGTGCAAAAAGCATGACAAAGCAATATGAGGTTGCCGTGGTAAGTGAACTTTTAAACCAAAAATTACCATTTCTTCTCGTATGCTCATCTATGGGTGGTTCGAAGGGGAATCATCACATACAAAAGGCTGGGAGGAAGGAGCGGTGAAAAAAAAACCAAACAAAAACAGTAGTTCCAATTTTGTTTTTGTCTTTACTATAATCAGTAGACATGTTCTGTAGTTATCTGTTTGATACTCTTGGAATGGTACCTGGCTTCATGCATTTAAAGTGGGTGACGGTTGGCAGGGTGCAGGGGCGAGGTGCAGGGGAGGGAGGCAAGGGAAGTCGGTTATTGTTGAGTTTCAAAGGACCATGCTCTGACTTCCTGAACTCAGCACAGTAGCAGGGTCATTCCTGATAAAAAAATCCTCCAGGAGAAAAGGAACAATGGGGTCACCCTAAGTCACTAAAACTCTCTCTTTCTCTCTGCCCTCACCTGCCCTGTTAGACCTCTTTCTTCCTCAGACTTTCTCAAGTAGCAACGTTAGAAGCCATCATTCTTAGACAAAGTTTGAATGCTAAATGATCATCAAATAATGCATTTGGAAAGCCATGGTCTTCAAAGGTTTGAGGCTGGAGAAAGGAATTAGCTTACTTCTCTCTTCTCTCCTCCCCTATGCTTGCTTTCTACACTAAAGTGCGCAAATTCATTTAAAGATCCTTTCTCAACTTCCTTTCCTAATCCCTTTCATTCGTTTTTAAATAGGAGGTATATTCCAGGGAAGGATTTCTGAGTTTTGCCCCTTTATCTCGTTCACTTTCTGAAAATATGTATCCAATTTAATATTTATGGTAAAGTGAACAGTTCCAAGTTTAGTAAATGGCTTAACCTTTCTTCTGGAAAATTCTAAATTGGCCAGGTCTGCACTTAAAAAAAAAAAAAATAGTGCTCAGTAGTCTTAATTTTTTTCTGTTTGTGAATCTAGTTGCCTTTTAACTTGTCAGGGGCTGTTGCCATGGAGATGACTGGGCTGCTCTATACTGGAATGGACCTGCACATTCTCTGATAGCAAAGTCATCTAAGTTTTCTCATTTGAAGGATGAGGTAGAAACAAAAAAGCACCCCTGAAAGAAACTGGTTTCATGTTTTGTTGAAACCATTCTTTTTTTCATCTATATTGTGCATATATAATTGCATGTGCTTATATTTCTGAAAATCTATTCTGAAATAAAGATTTTGTGAATTATTATAAATATCCTCTGATCATAAGAATCACAGAAAAGTAAACTTTTAAGTGATTAATAGCAATAAAGATTAAAGTATTTTATTGGACATGTACTGTAACTTATTTTAACAACTGACTTTTATTTTGTCTATTCCATGTGAAGCTGCTGTAGTTTACCAGTAACTATACCAGGAAAATGACCTTATGCAGCTGGCTTCCAAAGTCATCACTACGGTTTTTACTCTTGTTGTTTGTAGTCACCTTCCTTAAAAGAGTTTTCCATTTGAAAACTTAAACAAAATGGCTAAGTAGACTACTTATTGGCTGGTACAAGTCAGGGAAGTTTTACTGACAAGGAATCAAATCAGTAAAACTTAGAAAAAGAGTATCAGATGAGTTTAGACTAGCATGTAGTATTTTATATATTTTTAGTAGTAAGAATTTCAACTGGGAAGTTTGCTTTTCTAATATAGTAAATTTAGTCAACTAACAATGTTTTTAACTATATGATTTATTTTGGACTACATTATTCAACTGTCATAGCTGCTTAATTTAAATCTATGACCTATACATATAAAATTAGATTATTTTGATAATTTAATTGAGTAAAAACCCTTTAGAGTTATTTTGTCAAACTCATTATCTCAAATGAGCTCTCAACTTTACTGTAGTTTTTTACCTACAGATTGAAAATACTGTTTCTGTTCAAGGCAATTTTACAATTATTTAAAGTAAGTTGGATAATTGAAACTTGTCTTCTAAATGATAATTAATAATAGTGCATATTTTTAGTTTCCTATACAAATACTTAGAATAATGTTGTATATTCCTGGTACTTTCCCTCACTAATATCATAATTCTGTGGTAATTTTACGTTTCCTAAATATTCTCAACGTGGAAATTATATCAGAATGTAGTAATCCATTTCTTTCTTCAGTGTTCTAATTATAATGCTATTGGCACATTAGGAATACAGTGGTCAGTCATGTCCTGATATTTTCCCTAAGCCTCCAGTCCATTAGAATAAATTTTCCAAATAACAGAAAGTTTATAATGTTTATGAGAACAAATTTCTAAGTGTTTTCCACTAAGCAACGCTCTCATAGAAATATTCATTACTTCCCATAACACTGACTCACTTTAAGTGAATAGATATCTACATAAAGGAGAAAAATGGATGAGATCTAGGGACTGGGGTGGATGGTGGTCGGGATCTTCTGGTGTAGATTTTAAAATCTTCATTGCAGGTTTTATCCCTTGTACCATCTAGAACAAGAAATGTACCTGAAGCAAAAAAGTTAAACAGGCGTTTTGAAGTGATACTATGATTTTACAAACTCAAAAATAACCTTTATTTGCTATCTCTAATTAGTATTACATTTACTATGTATCCTATATCAAATACACAATCTAAAATAGCTAAGAAGTTAACTTTAATAGTTGACATTTGCTGTCTACCTGCCATGATCCAGCCATGAACCCACTCATATTTGCAAGTGCTTTATATGTATTATCTTAGTTATCCTCAAAATACTCTAGGTAGGAGATTTATGATGTTTTAGAAACAGAATAATCCATGAAGGGAGAATTTGAGTTGAAATCTGATTCTAAACTTGGGTCTAAAATCAAACAAAAGAGAATCAACTAATAGAAAAATATGAGATTATTTGCTAAATTTAAAGAGACTCTCAACATAAAACCCACATAATCTCCACAAATTCCAAAGATAAGAATGATTACCTCTTAATCTTGGATCTTGCTTTAATAAAACATTTTCGAAGGAAAATCTTACTGAAGTGTTCCTAACTGTATCCCCAAATCGGGTTTGCATACGTCAGGCGTGTTTGGCTGTTTGTTTCTCTTTGGGGCAATAATAATGATGAATTTATTTCATTCTCCATCCTATCCACCCCTTCTCCCATAAATAACAAAAACAAAGGAAGATTAAATCAATTAGAATGACAAAAGTATTTTCAAATAAATACCAACAATGCTACTTAATAAAAGGAAGACCTAACTGAAAACCCAGTTTTCCTTATAAGAAATTGAAAATCAAATAAGACGAGTGATTTTTTTAATTATACCAACTTAAGTGGAATTTAATTTTTAATTTTAAAGAATTTAAAAATTCAGTTATAATAACGTTTGATAAAGTAATGAAGTGTTTACATGATTTTATAGGTAGCAAATCACTTGCTGTTTGTTTTGCCACTATTTTTTCTTGCTTTTCTTTTTTTTTAGATTTTATTTATTTATTTTTAGAGAGAGGAGAAGGGAGGGGGAAGAAAGAAACATTGATGTGAGAGAGAAACATCAATCTGTTGCCTCTTTCATGCCCCCAGCTGGGGACCTGACCTGCAACCCAGGCACGTGCCCTGACCAGGGAATTGAACTGGTGATCTTTCAGTTTACAGGAAGACACCCCAACCCACTGAGCACACCAGTCAGGGCACCATATATTTATTTTCTAAGTTAGGGTTTACCTTCATATACTTACTATCATTTAGCTTCTACCCTAATTATTCCATTATTAAGGGCCCTCCATTTTTTAAACTGCCCTAATTTAGTGAACTGAAGACACATATAGAAAGTAATATAGAAAATAAAAGAAGTTTCAAATGGGGCCCAATTATACGGCTGCTTTTTAAATAACAAAGTGCATAGACTCTCAAATACTGGGGGGAAAAACATTATTTGCCTTTAAAAAGTTCTAATTTTGCTCTCTTTTATTTATAAAATCTTTAAACCTGAGAGATTGGGTTTGTTTATTAACTTGGATCTGCAAAAATGGAGAGGTTAAGATTTTATCGAGATAATCAATCCATTCAGGTCCTCCTAAGTACCAATAAAAAAAGTTTAAAAACATCATATCCATTCAATAGAAAATGCTCAATTTTTCACTTTAAGCTAAGAAATGAAAGCACTTAGAATAATTTTGTCTGCTCTCTGAACTTCATACAATAAATGGGCTCCTAAGTTGTTTTGTGCAAACCTTTTAAAAATTGGGTTACTTTTTAAAAAACACGTGTGGAGAGCCCACATAATAAAATAACATTTGAATTGATGTGTCTGTTAAGTGAAGAACTTTTTAAAGATTGATTCGTACATTTTTGTAAGTTTCAGATTTTTATAAAGTGAATCATCCAGATCTATCACGTTTAAACCCCATTACTATGAGAGTGCCTGCCAGTAGCTTTTATTAAATGTCTGATAATTTTGGACCTTTAAGAATCATGCTATAAAGGGAAGAATTGTGAGGCTTGAGCATTTCAGCCCCACAATATTCTAGCAGTCAGTCATATAACTCCACTTCAACCTTGGAGACCATGCCTTGAAAGACCCTTGGATTTTTATTCCCCTCTACCCTCCATCCCCGCAAAACTAATTCTAGTTACTTGCCTCATTTTAAATAAACCTCAGACTCATTTTTATCATAGTTAATGAAATATTTGCTTAATTTTCTACTTTATTCTTGCTTCAGAAATTTACATTATGTGTACTAAAAACCTAGGACTATATCTAGACAATTTTCTCTCCCTTTGAATTCATCAAAGTATACAAATCTGTATATATGTTAGACATATGTATACATATGTATATATAAAAGTTATGGTTATATTAGTATGAAACAAAAAAGACTAATTATTAAAGCAGTTTTTCAATTTTAGGAGAATACCACAAAACTGAATTTTGTCTGATAAGAATATTAACTTGTATTTATTATTAATTAAAAATTTAAGAGTATTTTAGTATAGGTCTGTGGAGTCTTTTCTTCTATGTCTTCACTATTGCTCTCCCATAACATCATACCAAATGATAACTTCACTTGAAAAATGAGGAGGAAAATGTAGACTATGTTTAGATTAAGAAAAGAATGAAAGGACTTTAAAATAGTTCCTGCCTAGGTCCTGGCATGCTTCACGCTGTCCATGTTCCTTTAAATTATCCCTTAAAATTCTTTTAAAAATGAAACCATTACATTTTGTGTTTAAAGTTATATGAGTTATATGTAATGGACTTTCAGAGCCTGTCAGGGCATGAAGAGTTTACAGGAAAGGACAGAACAGTACAAGGTAGATACCACCACATCTGGCAGACACTGACAAAGGCTGAGGAAGCAGTGTTGACGGTTTTAATGAAAATGTATATGGCTAATGAAACCTGAGGTCACTGCCAATAAGAACTGAGAACTCAGCTTTTTGAGTGTTTCCAGTAAAAACAATTAACCATGTGCCACATGATAAATATTTAATACACCTGAAAATTGACCACTATCCTTTAAGAATAATGAAAGTAAAGAATGCTATAGAAATCTAGACTCTTAAAATTCTGATTTCTCAGTGCTGAATTTATGACCATTAAATTTGACATTATGGCAGAGATGGCATTTAATATATTTTGATTCTTATCATAAGACATCATAACATTTTGATGTGTCTTGGAATACGAATTAATGATATAATGCCACTCAGTAAACTGCATGCTTAGTAGGCTCTAAGCACTGTGCTGAGAGCCTAGGAATGCTCCCTGGAAGGTTGGCTTTGCTGTCAAGCCATGCACAGGCTGGAGAGACAGAGATGTCAACAAATGGTTCTAATTCAGTGAGATAATTACTATCAGAGGCATGTATGTACAAAGTGCTTTTAGGAACACGGAGGAAGTTATTACCAGAGTGTCTGCAGTTGGCTTTAGTGTGGGAATTCAGAAAGTGCTTCTTTCCAGTGGAGGAGAAGCTTTGTATATTGACTTTTTTCATTTTAAAAAAAGTAATAGTGACCTTCAAATACTATAAAAAAGATGAAGTATATATTTTTCCTCATTTTTACATATTGATATGTACTTATGATGAGGGAGAGCAAGTTTTCTCTGTAGGATGCTGAATTTTTCAAGATTCATTAGTGTAATTTCTCAGATGCACTGTCTTTGACAAATGTGCGCAGCTGGGAAAGCCTTTAATAGTATTGATTATGTTAGTGTTTTGTTGCTAGTAGCATAATGGATAAAGCAAAGGCTCCGTTTTTATTATATGCTCTAGCAAAGGGAAAAAAAGTATCATGCAAACTGTGAAAGGCACACAAAAGCAAAAGTAATTAAATAACCTAAATGATCAGAGAGATTGCCTGTGATCTGGGCTCAAATTAGAATAGGAGGTATAAGAAAGAGGTATTCTGGAGGAAATTATATGAAAATGTTTAAAAATAGAAAAAAGTTCTGTTTCATAACAATAGGGTATCAACTTAAACGATTTCACTTTCCTTTGTATTGCTTTCACATTTACAATGGAGGAGGAAAGTTCTATTAATCTGAAATTTTACTTATTTATGATTAACTTTCCTCATTGATCAGACTGAAACCACCCTATTTCCTTTCTGAAACTCGCAAATGCATGAAAAATCTTCACTTCCGAGTGATGAGTACCTCACGTGAATATCATTATGCATTTTGCTCTCTGGTATCTTGATAATACAGTTTAGCCCATTCCTGCTGGGATTCTCTCCTGGCAACAGTTTTTTCTTTCCTTGTGTTCATTTTTAGGAAAACCCTCTCAGCATTGTTATATGTATTATTTTATAGGAAGGAAGCATGTAAAATACTCTTGAACTCATTTTACTTGTGAGTTTGAATAGCATTCAGATTAGAAAGATTTCCTCAGAATTTTATAGGCTTGCCCAATCCAGCTGTATATTTTATATGCTAATGTAAATTCTATTTTTGTTCCCCTTGGGGGTTTAAGTGATTATAATTGTTGCTCTTCAAAAGCCAAACAGATGATGATTGCTGCTTCAGGAGTATACCAAAAGAAACTGGCTTTCATTAAACCTGCTCATCCACTTCATAATTATCTCCATTTTATCTAGCTAAGAAGCAGGAAAAAATGGCACGTACAGTTCATTGAAGCCGGTTCAGTTATTTAAACATCACTTTATTGAACTAGCAGGAGATGTTAAAGTAGGGGGAATGTTTTCATTCTAACACTGATATGTAGCCAGTGGCCCAACTGAAGAGTTAGTTGAGCATCAAATGCCAGAGGCCACAGGGAATGGGAGAAGAGTTATTTTGAGCCATCCAGAACAGAGTCCTCTAGTGGATACAATAAATAGTACTGCAATGGCAGCTGCTCTGAATTATTCTTTTTTGTTTGTTCTTCTTCCTGTAAATTCAAACAGGAATTAGCTAATTAGTATTCATTAAGAAAGGCTCAGAAATACACCCTAACCTTGGCCAGTGTGGCTCAGTTGGTTGGAGCATCACCCCAGAACTGAAAGGTCATGGGTTCGATGTTTCTCTTCCTCTCTCTCTCCCTCCTTTCCCCTCTCTCTAAAATCAATAGGCATATCCTCAGGTGAGGATTAAAAAAACTACACCCTAAATGAAAGGGAAATGTCCTATATAATGTTTAAAAAAAGGTGGGGAGGGTGGGTTGGGGAAGAATGGGAGACATTGATAAATTCTGAAAGGACACCAAATCCTGAGACTGACTAACATCAAAAGTCCTTTAAGGAATCCTTATGATCATTTGAGCCTTGTGATCTGACCTTGGCTCTGAAAGCACATTCTTATGGAGGATGGTTTTCCCTAACTGAGAGAATATCTTCCCCCATTTGGGTGACCCAGGAGCTCTGAGTTATCTATTCCTTAGTTCTACGGAATTAGGTTGCACTGGAACATGTTTCTGACCGAATACATTGCTGACTGTCTTCCTGATGGCGCAATGACAGTCCTTGAACTCTCAACCAAGGGAATAGAAGAGTGCCAGAGTCGACAGCTGTGCAACTTCCAGCTGTGAGAAAGCAATTCTCTGCTGGTTAAATTAAAAATTCTGAAAGGGCTCTCTCTTTCAAAATTTCAAAGAGCCACATTTTAGAAACCAATTGTCTAAGACTAGACTTACATAAAACATTATTTTTATGAACAAATAAAATAAAAGGTTTCATTTTTTTTACAGATTTTCATGTTCCATAAGAATTCTGCAAGCTTTTGGCAGTCTCATTTTTTGAAGTTTCAACATAGAATTGTTATTTTACAACTTGATTTTGAAACTTTCAGGGATTCATATTGAAAAAGGAAAAAAAGTTTATTTAATAAGAAAAGGAAATATGTTCCTGAAAAGCTTTTGGATAATTTACTATAAAGTTGTATACCTTAATAAATAATAATACCGGTAATTACTGTCCTCTCCATTCCTATGCCACAATAATTTTTTCTAGTTTTCGCATATGTAATTTTATTTTGGCTTCACATTAATCCCTTGAAATAAGAAAAAATACTACCATTTCATTTAGTAAGAAAAATAAATGCTATAATTTTATTTTATATATGTCATATAAAAACATAAAGGTTCCAAAACAGTTTTTAAACAAGATTATGCTTTTACCAACTCCTTGATCAACATCTTGATCTATCAGTAGCTCACCAATACATGATATTGAATTATATGTGGACTATAAAGTCATTTCTAAACCCTGAAAGGGGGAGTGTTGCCAAAAAAATAAGTACTTTATCCCATTAGCCTCTTAGGTAGTCTATGCAATTTGCATTCTTAGATCCAGGGAAAGTGTATACACCACTCTGGTGGTATGGCAGTATCCTAAATGTATTTTATAACTTGATAAGACTGACCCACTAAAAGTCAAGCCCAGTCATGTGACCGCCAGACTTCCATGACAAGGGAAGTTATCAAGGAGTGTGGTGGTTTTACTTAATATGTAAAAGTTGCTCCCAGGGAAATCACAGTCATTTTTGTTAAAATATTATGGTGAGTGCCTGGTAGGGTGGTCATGTCAGGTCAAAGCACAGATGTATTTTTTTGACAGTTGCTTTTCTTAACTGTGCAGCACTCCTTGATCTCTATCACTGAGGAACCAACTTACTTATCTTGAAATAGGACAGTTAGAAAGAACTAATGCAACAGGAAAATAAAATGAAAAAAAATTGATTTGGTAGTATTGGCTTATCTGCCTATGTTTATTAAATAGAAGTAAAAGTCACAAGTTATAGTCAATACTAGAATATATCCATGCCACTGGAAATGACTCTGTAATTTCCCAGGGTTATCTCACATGTCTCTCCTTTCATTATAATAGCAGGAAATTGTGGGAAATTGCGCTTACTCTGTGACCTCATAGATAGATAAATGTAAATAAAATCTTTTAAAAGTTTCCCAGTTAAATCTCTTTTAGCATAATACAAAGTACAAATTAGACAATTATTCCAATTAATCTGCTCAGCAGAGAGCCAAACCAAAATAGTTCAAGCCAGAATTTAACTCTTTCTTAACTGAACAACTGAAAAATCTGTGCTATTTTTTGCCTTAAATTAGTGGTTCATCAGAATCACCCACGGATGTTTTTACAATCACATTATGCTTACACCTCACCTCACAATTACTTAAATAACCTCCCAGGGTAGAGACCAGACATTTATACTTTAAAAGAAAACAACTCCACAGACAGGTGGAAGCATTGATGCACAGCTATGTGTGGGAACCACTGGTCTTTCATCTTCCCGGTTCTGTCATTCACTGAAGATTCACTCTGTCAGGCACTTCCCTAAGCACTTGACAAATATTTTTTTTCACTTCATGCTCACAACATCCTAAAAGGTGGCTATTATTTTTACACTTATTTTACCAATGAAAAAGCTGAGGATTGGAGAGGTCAGCAATGTGCCTGAAGTCAGATACCAAGGACATGGGAGAGACAGACCCAGAATTCAGGTCTGCTTGAATACACTGAATTGCTACAACCCTGAACTAGAAAAGGCCTTTTTAATAAACAAATTAAAAATGTGTGGTTGTATTTTATAAGTGCAATTTCTGACCCAGAAGCTTCCATTTTGCTGCTTTGATTACCCCATGATTAGCCAGTGTGCACAAGGATTGTTTCATTTTATGGCCTTAAAAGATCTTTTAAACTACTGTATTCATGTGAAAGAAGATGTGGTCTGATAGGTAAAAGATACTTGCAAATTACAGGAAAAATGATTTGCTTTCTTTGTATAAAGGTCACAGATGACTTTCTACCTCAGTTCTTAATTCAGAGACTCAAGAGTTGCCATAAACTACCTTTTAATTTCACAGCTAAAAAATACTCAGAAATGAGACAGTGTTAGAAGAGCATGCTTTTTCTTCCAGGTCAATTTCTTATTTAAAAATATTTATAATTGTATAAAATCATTGCTGCTGTATGAAGGTTCCAGTGCAGAATCTGCAGTGTTAGGATTTGCTCTTTCTGATTTAGGGCTGACACCATTATTTAGAGTAGTGATGACTCATGTCCAGGACTGAAATCTGTTTTCCATGGGTTTATACATTTTTCCCCTTGAATTGCATCAAAAATGGTTTTTTAATTGGCTTTAACTCATGCCCAGTACATTGGATGAAAATTGATTGCCGCAGTCATGTTTGGTTTGAAAGTACTCAGGACTGCGCCGCGAGTCAGATGAGTGCAGGAGCGAGGGCAGCGGCACTTCACGTCCTCTGTTTATGACAATCAACTCTTCTCCAAATGACCATAACTCATGTCTGGGAGATAATGTATACTCACAATTTATAGAGCTTAAAGGATAGTAGTAACAGAGCCATGTTAAAACACATGTTTACAATTAAATTTCCTTTATTTTGATATTTTTAGTACCTCCTTTTCTAGTTCTACCACTACTACATGTTTTAATCATAATATTCATGTAACATAAATCTGTTATATTAATATTATGAACTTATATATTTTACAATAATATAAAATATAAATTTATTTTACAATAACATAAAAATAATATTTGCATGTAGCTCTTGTTAGATTCTTGGCCATAATGTTAGAATATTTTTAAATGGCAAAGTCAATTAGTGAGGGCGTTCAGACTCCATAACCCTGTAGCTTTGAAACAGTGAGCCAGTTTCTCACTCTCTAAAGAATCATTTTAAAGGCAAAAAGTAAAAAATGTGAAAATTGAATTAACTCAGGTGAAGGTTTAGGGCATTGAAATAGCAATTCACTAAATGGTACCTGTCAGGAAGCCAGGTTTTGTTTAATCTCATTATAATTATTCACTGTTTTATGATTTTCATTTATTAAATGACATAGAAGTATAAACAAATCACTTCAAGGGCTTTGCTAGTTGGGAGTGAAGATTCCTTTTATGAGATTCTTTAGCAACTGTGGGAAAGAATATACGAAGGAAAAGAAATGATTAATTAAATGAAAAAATATCCCTTAGCTAATACAGATAGCAGAAAGTAAATGAAAATGGTCGATACTCTGATGTATAAGTAATATTAGGTAATTCTAATTGGATAGAGGAGTTAGATCTGATATTATGTACTTCTAAGAAACTGGTAAAGCAGTTTCTGAGATTTTTGTCATTTTGCTCTATTAGATTTATTTTTCTTAGGAATTAAATCTAAAGATTTGTTTTTGTAAGTGAATACTGTCTTCGTTATAAACTGTAAAGCTCCAGGGCTACAAATCTGTCCACTCTCAAAATCTCAGTTGTCTTCTAAGAGGTCACCGGTGCTACCACTTAGTATCTACCACCTGCTCCCACCTGCCGGCTAGCAGGGCTGAAGTTGAGCTCCTGAGCTGTAGAGATTTTTTCCTCCAACACAAAACTACCTGTTTTTCTGATTTATAAAAAAGAAGGCATGGTCAGAATTTTTACAAGCTGAATAGTGCAGAAAACATAAAAAAAAAATTAGTAACTATAAGTTCTACTCCCATTACCTCAAAATAGCCACTGCATAATGTTCTAGTTAAGATCCCTTTCAGAATGTTGAGTACTATCAACAACATCTCATGAAAAATTTTCTATGTCATTAAAATACAAATATCTGTTTTAATGGTTTTATAACTGTTTACTATATGGTCATGGAGTAGACTTCTGAAAATTAAAATTTACAGAAGCTAAATAATTAAATTTCTTCAAACCCAAAATAGTATTACATGGAGGCTAGATTCTCCTAGGATATCGTATATGATGTTTCTCAAAATCCTATTGTATTTGACCTGAATCATTTTTAAGAAGCAAATTGTTTAACAATCATTTTTCTCTCTCTTCCATTTGTTAGCAATAGATAGCATGGCAAGACATGCGTATTAGTTTCATTATAAAAATAGTTTGTGTATATTAATTGTAATATCTGTTTTTAATGCTTTATTTCTCTTGCAAGTCTTATGTCATCTTTAATTTCTGCTATATTTCTTTAGAATTTTACTGAATTTTGCACCTAGAATGTACCTTAGAGGTCATCTACTAAATAGCAGTTAAAGATTTGGGCCCTGGAAATGGACTGCTTTGGGTCAAATTCCAGCTCCGTCCATTTCTAGTTGTATGATCTTGGTAAATTGCTTAGTTTCCTCATCTTTAAAATGATATGATTGTTGAGAGGGTGAAATGATTTAATGCATATAAAGAATACTAGAATGCTGCCTAGCACATAGTATGTACTCAATACTTGTGTTACCTATTATCATCATTATTACTAATCCAGTCTTCTGGGGAATCATCAGGTTTAGTCAATGACTTGCTGAAGAGAATGAGCTAATTTGTGGGAGAAATAATACTAGGACTCATGTTTCCTTCCTTCAAGCCTAGGAATCTTAGCTCTGTGCCACAATATGTTCTTTCCTAGCCATTGTTTCTGAAGTCCCCTCACCCCACCGCCTTAGGCACCAAGTGTCTTAGAGACATCCACAGCTAAGCCAAATGCAGCCGGAGAGGCTCTGGTTCCTGGTTTCATATCCTCATAGCTTTAGGGGAAGGGCTTTTGGCTTGAAAGTAGTATTTGTTCAGAACCCTATCACTTTTTGACCATTAAACACTTTCACTAGTGTCAGTGTAAACCCCTTTTCTATACCTGTCAGCCTGCCTGATCTCTATTTGTCCCCGCCCTTGCCATCTCATTCTGAGGAGTCTCAGAGTTTAAACAAAAAGCTTCTTAACTCTCCTTACATCTTGATTCTGATTCCTGTATCTTTTAGTCTCTCCCTGCTTGGCATGCCCAAAATTAACACCTGTCAATACATATATCCTGCATCTAGTAGTTTTATGTCAGTACTTTGCTGGCTTTCAAAGCCCTCTGTGATGTGATTCCACAATACAGAACCAATCTAATAGCCTATGACTTTCTAGTCCTTTTCCTCCACAACAGTGGGCCTCGTCTCCACTGGAGCTTTGCAGTTATCATCTCTGAACCTCATTTCATTTGCTCTGAACACACACACAGACACAGACATACACCCCGCCCCCCCCCCCCCCGCCCACCGCAAAGAAGAGACATATCAATGCCTTCTAAAGCTACGGACTGAACCACCATAGTATATATTAATATTTTCCTTTTTTATAAAAACCGTGTAAAGAGCTCAAATTTTCATGTATCCTTTTGATATAACTAATATGGAGACACACCTCTCTTTTAATATTAATTTTACATCTAGGAAATATTAGTATTCTAGAAAACCTCAGTGTTCTACAGTTAAATAATGAGCACTGACGGAAAAGAAAGGCTTCTCTTTTTATTGTCTGCACAAAGAATCTAGAAGTATCAGCAAGAGAAAAAAAGAAATTCCACAGTAAATTGTGTCAAAATAATTCAAGGAAATGTCTATTTGTTACTCAAACAGCTTAAATAGTTTGTAACACCACTCATTTATATTACATCTTCCAACTCATGTTTACAAAAACTGACATTTCAAACTAACTACCATATTCTCTATTATTTCATACCAGAATGACAGTGACCAAAAGAACGGAACATTATGTCTATTAAACAGTATTCTCAGCCTTAAAATGCACAGAAATGCACTCCTTCAGAGAAACAGATTTTCCATGCAGTGGCATCAGCAGGAAGAGTTCAAGGGGTTGGAGTGAAATGGCAGTGAAGACAGCTCTGGCTGTTCTGTGTGGCGCATGTGTCTTCTTGGTGCTCCTTAAACTTCCTCATCCAAGTCTGGCAGTCACACATTGGGCTTGACTTTGGGTAGGTCAATCTTATCAAATACAAGATACATTTAGGATACAGAGAGATGCCTACTGAACTTTAAAATAAAAAACATTATCTGTTTTTCTATTGTAACCCATGAATTTAAACATCCAAAAGTTAAGGTTCGCTCTTTTATCAGTTTTCTTTCCTGCCATTCTACTCACTCACTGAGAGTCCACATCTATAGCCGCAGCTATATTAATCCACAATTAAGTAAGCCCAGGAGGGAACTGCAAAACTATAAACCATAAGCAAGTTTTAGTATTCTTTTGATATTGTATTTTTTATAAAGTCAAGTGGACATTATTTCCACTTGTTTCATTCAAAACAAATAAAAAACTATTATAAAAAGCATATTCTCTTGTGTCCTTTACACAGTCTACTTCTGTATTCCTCTGGATATTTATTTTGATAGATTTTTTCAAACATAGACAACCAAAGAAATATAAAATGAAAGCAGGAAATACTGTTAACCTATGTAAATGGAATAAATATAACACCCTATAAAAATATATGTGGAGAGAGGGAATGAGCCTGGGGAGAGGTGAGCAATAAGGAGATCAAAACTGACTTCTTTCAAAGCCATGAAGGAATAGTAACTTTAAAAAAATCTTGCCTTAGAGTTAATACACAATTGTCAATAAGAAGGTATATATATGTGTGTGTGTGTGTGTGTGTGTGTGTGTGTGTGTAACTGAATAACAAAAGTATCTTTTGGCATAAAGTCAAAATGTTTTAATTTGATTAGACACAGATAAATATATTCAACTCAATTTAATTTCAGCAAGTAATTAACCAGATGATAGCCTATACTTAATGCCCAACACTAAAATTTTGAGCTAAAGTAACAATCGTCATAATTAATGCCAAAGAGAGCAAACATGGCAGAAAGGCTGACATTCGGGAAACCTGTTCTCTCAGCCTATTAATCTTACAAATATTACCTAAATTCCTACTGCCTCTGTTATGCCCCTGAAAATGAGAAATCATTTATGTCCTTCCTATCTCCTGAGTTACAATGATAAATATGTAAAAGTGCATTGAGCTTTCTGTGATAAAAGGTACTATAAAATTCTAAGGTGTTTTTATTATTATATCAATCAAATGGGACCTCAGACTAAGTTGCTTCTTGAAGACTCACAACTTTTTATGGGTAAATCATGAAATTGTATTGGAAAATATATTGAAGACACACAGGGCAGACAGAAAATTTTATGCCTTTTGAGGCCTTTTAAACTTGGTTACAATTAGAAATGTGAGAAAGTATTTATCATAAGATTTATCAGGTAAGATGCTAATGAGAACAAATGAAAATACTTGAGACGGCATATGAAAACAAATTCTAATTCTGGCTTCATCAAATAGATGTGTTACATCATCATTTTTGTTCTCATAATTGTAGTGACCGTGTGTATCCATTGCTTCCTCCATCCCAGGAAGTTTGATTATTTTATATTCACAATTACATTTAACCTCATAGTGATTCTAAATTAAGCATTACCACCATTTTATGGAACAGGAAATCATGGCTTATAAGAGATAAAGTAACTTGTCTAAGGCCACATAGTGATGCAGTCAGGTTCAAATCTGGCAGTGTCTGAAGTAAAAAACTCAAATTCCTGAGCATTTGCAAAACTGTAGCTCATAGGAGAGTAATACTTCAGTTTCTATTTAAAGGACTGATTTTTGACAAGCTATACTATTTAAAAACTTATAAAAATATATTATTCAAAGCTTTAGGAAGATAAAAATAACAGCAACAAAATCCAAACACACTGTGAAGATGTTTTTCATACAACACATTAATTTGAGTTGAATCTCCCACATTTTCCTTTTACTAGGATATCCTAAAAAGTAAAGTAAACTGATTTCTTTTAGACATTTAGTTCTAATCCATGTGTTATTCTGGCACATGACAGGCACTCAAGATGCTTGAATCAAACTGAAATGGGCCTTTGTCAAAGATTGAGAATAAATATTTAGAAGTAAGAGGTGATAATGTATCCCTCATTTGACCCTCACCTGAATATAAATATTATATCTGAAAGGACACAATCAGTAGTCTGATTTTCTTTTTTTGGTAATAGAATTATAATCACTTTTAAATAAAAATATTACAACTTTTATATATTTCCAAAGCCTCCCATATTTTTGTCTTTATACATCATAGAGAGACTATTTGCCTTAAAAATCTACTATCCCATTTCCAAAGAGGAATTAATAATGAAGAATCCTTTTAAAAATAAAATTTGCATTTTTGCATTTTTTATTTTTCATCATTCATAGTGAATTGCAATGCCTTTAGAAATCAAATATATCATTTGTGCCAAAAATTAGACAGGAGTGGCTTTTAGAATAAATTCATGATAAAATGTTTTTCTGTTAAATAATGAAATTTTTATTTTTAAAATTATCTTTTAGTTTTGAGGTGTTATAACATAAATTTATAAAATTCTTCTCACATTTCAAACCTAGTGAGAGTGCATCTTTTAACCCTTATGCAAATTCTCATTTTTTAAAAAATCCTACCTATTTTGATAAAGAAGAGTTTGAGCTGCCCATTGCATGCAGATTTTCAATTTAATTAAGAAAAACAAAAATAAAAATCATAGCCTCTTAAGACTCATTACAACTGGCAATTCAAACTTGTTTGAGTATTTGTAACAAGCAGAAAATGATCTGTCTGAAGATAATAGTATAATAAAGCCTAAAAGGCTAAAATTCACTAAAAGAAAACTTCTTCAAATGTTTATAGAATAGCCATTGTTTAAACCAATATGAAAATATTATGAAAGTGGTAGTATGGAAGGGAAAAGTTAACTTACATAAAAATAAATTTCTCTCCTGTTAAAGGAGTACATACAATACTCATTCATCCATGTACTTGAATTAAAAAAAAAACAACTGTTCTCTGTGTTACAAGATATGAAAGATTATTACATATTCAAAATAAATGTGTTTGAAATGTTATGGCATATTTATTTGCTTCCATGTGAGTAATCACATGGCAACTTCAAAGTTTAAATGAATTGTTTTTTAATAGAGCACTATAGTTTAATAAATGTTGAAACACAGACTAGCATCTTACGTTTTTTTCTCATCACTTTTCCTTACAACTCATTTTTAATTCTTTCTCATCCCATTGTGTTTTTAGCAGTCTTTATATTGTCAATTAAGTGTACTCTGATATTGATGAACATCTTGGGTTTAAACAAAGTAAAAACTGATTGATTTTCTAAAGGTGTATTAACTATGTGTTATCAACTGAAGGTACCTTTTTAGAAATGTTGCTAAAACTTAAAATATAAATGATGTTGTGGAAAATGCAATGCATCCTCTCATACTTATGCACTCTCATAAATGCACATCGGTGAATTTACAATCTACTCAGCTACAGAAAGAACAAAGTACAGTGCAAAGTCATTAGTGAATCAAGACAAGAAGGTCACTGGCTATACTCTGATGATTGTACATTTAAAGCTTTTTGTAAAACATTTATTCAAATAATGCATAGCATTTCATTCCTCATATTCATAAAAGCCAACAGAAGAGTACCATATACACTGTGCTGTAAGAACCAGGTAGTGTCAAAATATGCGGAATTTTTTGTTTCTTGAATTAGCCCATAGTAAGGGGAGGGGTGATATGTAACTCTTATTCCTGTAAATAGCTAAGCAGATTCTTTTCTGTGGTTAACAACTTCTTAGGTCATTCTAAAATCACCCTGAAATTTCTCTGGTGGCTCTATCACTTCAACAAAATGTCAAGTTAACCTCAAGTTGATGGTAACTCCTCTGTATCTGGTTGATCTGATTTTCTTACAACAAAGGGAAATTTTAAAGTTCATTTGAAATCGGTATCTAATACTGTAGTCAAAGAGCTTCCTCTGGCTCATCCTTGGATAATGATAGGATTCTATTTTCTATCAAATTGGTTTAAATTGTTCCTTAATCTCGATCACTTCACACAACTTTATACTTTTCAAATTGTTTGTGCCTCGTAGCTACGATTAGAAATCGTGGCCAAAATGCTGTGTCCCTTTGCTACACTTCCTCAAAGTTTCCCCTCCTCAAGTAATTTTTAAAATCCGTGGACTTTTTCTCTCACCGCTCCACTCCCCCCCCCGCCCGCCCCATTTAAAAAGCAAAACAAAACATCCCGTTCCAGGCGCCCCCTCTCTGCCGACCGAAAGCATTTTAATGACAGTTTACTTTAGTGGTCTATCAGCAGACTGCTGCCTCTGCCACCTGAATTTCAATTTCTTAATTTACAGCCCAGATAAAACAGAATGGAGCAGGATCTGGGCTGCTCTCTACATTGGGTTGGCCTTATCAAGCGTGAAGTTTGGCGCATTGCAAACCTATTCAAATGATTATCTGTTGAGGACCTCTCGAGCCATCTTCATCTCTGCACCGGGCTGATAAGACAGCTGTTTCTCTAGCCGCTGTGTCTCCCGGGCCTCAGTCTTCTTCTGATACAAACTCCGCCTTTGTCACCGTGCCCCGGTGCGGTCACTTGCTCTGTGGGCAAGGGTTTGATCTAAACACGTGCGCCTGTGTGTCGGGGAGGAGGGGATTTTAGTGTGTGAAAGGGCACAGGAGGGAGGAGAAAGAGGGGGGCAGGAGGGAAAGGTTAGAGACCCGAGGGAGGTGGGGGCAGGGCTGCTTGCCAGCACAGTTGATAGCTCTGATTGACTGGTTGCTCAGCTCGGCTTTATTATTTCAAATTAGACGTGCATCGTACACAAGTGGAAACATAAATCTTCAATATAAGAAAGAGCCTCCGAGCATCGGAAGCAGAAAAACCGTTTCTTTCCAGGTCCAGGTAAAGGGACCAGCGAAATGACTGATTGCCACCAGCTGAGACAGATGGTTTCCTTTAACTTTGGAAACTGCTATTTTTAATTACTTGTATTAATTTTACATGAGATGTGTGGGCTCCAGGGGGAAGCTTAGAGAAGACTGTTAGCATCCCTGAAAGGAAGGGACACAAAGCTCTTATTTGCCCTTTCTTACCTCCCGTTTTTCTTAGCTCACCTGGTCGGCTACACCTCCATTTGCCTGCTCTGAAGGACTTGAGTTTATCTGAGTAAAAGTTGCTACGGAGTTTAAGAGGGGAGGAAAAGAAATGAGGTTTTTAGGAGCACTTACAAAATTGATCATGGATCCGAAGCTGCAAATATATTTTCTGAGACACTATGGGGCACGTGCAACAGATCTTAGTCTGAGTATCTGCAGTCAGAAAAGCTGAAGGAGAATGAACCTTATGCAAATTTTTCCCAGAGGAAAAAAAAGTGTGTGAGGAGATGGAGTAGAGGAGTGGGAGACAATCTAGTCTGGTCGTAAAGATTTACCAGGAAATTAGATTATTTAAAAAATATTTAAATAAACAATTCATGTGTCTTTAAGTGTAAACAGCAACTTCAAGCTTTAGGGGAATTTTCTGAGTCTGCTCTTTTTAGTCTTTTCCCTCACACAGGAGTTTAAAGACAAAGTGAAAGAGAAAGTCAAGTATGGGTGTGATGCTTCTCATTGCCACCCCTGGCACTGTCCCAATGAAAAATGTTTGCAATATAAAGGGTCTTTTACAAAATAGTTTCGGAGGTCACCCATCCTTCAGATAAAAGGCTTTTCCCCTTTGCCAGGAGATGGTGGGAGCCGGGAAGAATTGGGGGAGGGGAGCAAGTGTGAGCTGGTAGGTGTTTTAGTTGCAATTCTCACTGGGAATTTTGAGGATTACAAACTCTGGAGTAGCTTCAGTAGACTTGTGGATGACTACCTGGGTTTGCATTTATTTTGCTTGACCACTTTGATAACAGGCAGTCTCACCAGGGCAAGAGAGCCGACGAAAAGAGGACAGTGGAGGGTGAGCAGCGAGCTCGGGTCTCTTGCCCTCCTGGCGGTTTGCCACAATGGCCGGGTCCTAGCAAAAGTCATCCTAATTCAAAGTAAACGTGTTTCTTTGGAGTAGGACAGCCTGGTCCTTAAAGTCTGTGTAATGAAACGTTCCCAAGAATAGCAGTTTCCGCGTCTCCATGGAGGGACAGAAAATACTATTAGGCTTCGCAAACCTTTGTTCAGAGTCGGCTAGACTCTGTCCATGGTGCTAATTCCTGCCTTATTCTCTTGCCGGTTGCCACGTTCTAAACTCACGTTGCTGTCAATTTTCTCGATAACTTGTTCTGTTTTCTAAACTGTGGAAGGAAAGTTAACATAGTTCTTTAGGTATAATAAATAAAAACGTGATCATCAAGCTATATAATGTCTATATTTCTCACAGATATTAAACTGCCCCATTTCCAACATTATGAGCCACAGACCCCAACAAACAGTCCAAGAGACTAACACAGAGAATAATATTTTTATTCATCTGAGAAGGATGTATGTTTGGAACTATCTCCTTAACCTTAACCTTGTAAATTCACTTAAATACTCTCTCTGTTTTACTTACTTTATTTAAAAAAAGTTATAATAGTGGTTTACAGTGCTCTGTTTCATAAAATGCTAAAATGACACCCCCACTAATGTAAGGGAATTATTTATTCTAAAAGACACTGCCCACAATACCTTATGGGTATTTCTGTGAACGACTGTTCCTTTATACACACACTTTGTAAAAACAATTCAATTTATATTTTTTTCGGCTTTGAGAAGTATTCTTTTGGCAGTGTTCTCCACATCAAACTTTTCCTCTAAGCTCTCCGTGACCTTTAGATCTCTCCCTTCTCTGCTGCAGTTTAAAATTATGCCAAAGACTTTGAAGATATAACAGAGCTAACAGGACAGTCATAACTAGAATGTCTTTTAAATGTTTTTCCAATGCAAATTATGATGCTGTGGATTTCTTTATATAACTGTGAATGAAGAGGGGTTGGTTACAACAGTTTAATGTGGAGTGTGATGTTTACTCACAGTCTTTATTAATTGCAAAACAGAATATCAATATTTCAGATTATGACAACATGAATTTCAAAGTGAAATTTACAGATAGCATTTCTTTTAAAGTGGCTGTATTCAGTTATTTTTAAAAGTTGAGAAAATAATGTTACTTGTAATATACCTATCCATTTAAGTTTTTAAATTGAAAAACTTTATTGAAGAAGTAAACTAGTATTTTAAGATATTTTCAATTTCTTAAACAATTTAACTCAATTTTACCTACAGACAAATAAACAATGCATTGAAAATGATATTTTGAAAAATATTTGCTTCTCTGCCCAAACTGATAAAATCACAGACACTGAATCCACAGAATTTAGAGTTTTGCATATGAATGGACAGGTTTACCATTTTCCATGTAATTTTTTAGACACCACATAACACACATGCTAGATTTTCATCACTCTACACCACACCCAGCTTTCCAAATCCACCCTCTCTTAATTCTTTTGGAAAACATACCACTGTAACCTACAAAATCTTTGTTGTGGATACAAAAATACATCAAAAGATAAAACTAAGTATCAGTTTCCACTGAGTTAGAACACATTTATGTAAATGTAAGTTAATGGTAATTTCTTCAAAGTGCTAAGAATATTGCACAAACACATGCAACTAATTCAATATTAACTTAAGAGCATGTTAACAAGGAGAAAAGACAAGTCACTTCATAGGTAAGTCTGACTAAATAGTCAGACATTTATCCAAGTTGTATTTTTCTGTATTGATCTGGATGAAGGGATGGGTTTGAAAAAGGATGACAACAAACCCAGTCTTCCAACTGTTTATTCATCTAGTGATTAAACTACTCTAGATAAGGTGCAGCCTTTCTTTTTTCCTTCATTTGTCCTTCCCTCAGCCCATTGATTCCATTTCTTCAAACTGCTTTTCTCCTCGTGAGTTTCATGCAGGTCTAGAGAATAGTTTTACGTTGAAATTGGGAACACAAGCCTGATGCTATATAAAAACTGGGGGCAGGGATTAGGACATGATAATTATAAGTGCTAGGTATAAGATAGTACAAATTCAGGCCTTCTTTTCTAACCTCCAGTTATTATCATGCAAAGTAATACAACTCAGGTATACTATACTATCTCCCTCTTTGGGAGATAAACAGGTCTTCTGTTTTTTTACCATTAATCATTTCTGAACACTCAAGGACATTCAAGAAACTGATCTACTTCACCCCCCACTTTCCAGTTATTTTGCTTTGTGACTCTCTGTCCGTATTTCCTCCATCCCATTCAACCCTCCTGCAATCTCTAACTCTTACCTGTGATTCCTCTTTCAGGCATTCTCAAAGATAGCGACTAGTAGTAAATAAACAGGTAAAGGAATTTCCTTTTAGAAAGGCTTGAGCTCCTAGATACGATGTTACATTGCATACGTAACCTAAGTACTGTCTAGGAAGAAGCTGGAGCTATCTTTCAAGACTGAAAGAAGTTTGAGCTGGAAAAAAATGGAGGTCAAGTGAATATTGTCTTGTCTTAAACATCAAGTTGATCCTGAGGACCACACTTTCACTTGGAGGAAGAAATAAATACCATGAATAAAACCGTCTTTCATCATCATGAATGCTATTAAAATATGGGTTTAATAAAGTAGTCTTCATTTATAAAGCAGAAGCATTCATTGGAAGCAGTTGGTCTTCTGGTTAAACTTTCTGAATCATCAGAGAAAGAACCCAAATAAAGGCTTGAGTATCTTTACTGTCAGCAATACATGGTTGGTCCAAGAAGTGCATGCCAGCAAATGCAGAGGAGTGCCTTGTTTTACTTTTATATACAGCTGCTCCTTTTGAGAGGCACCATATACCTCAAAGTGAAGGACCTTAGCTCAGTACCTCTCTTCCTGGACCGGATGTTTATCCTACACTTTTCTCTTCTAATATGAAGTGAAAGCTAATTCAAGTCGTGCAGCTTCATTTAAAAGCATTTCTGACTTCCATCCTTATCGTAAAAGGATGCTTTACGAATTTTAACAAACAAGAGAGCTGTAGTATGCATATCTTAAAATAGAGAAAGACATAAAATTAACACATTTCTAGAAAAGCATGCGGGCAAGTAATGGATGTACCTTCATCCCTTTCACTCAGATCAAAGAGGGAGCTCTCAAAGACTCATACATACCAGGCAGAGTTTAATTCTACCAAGAAACGTGGCATAGATGAAGCTGTGATGGCAAAGGAAACAAGTTTTTCGGAAGCAGAACGATTTAGGAGGAAAGGAGATCGTGCCATATCGCAAACTCTGATAGTACAGTTCCAACCCTCCCACGTTGCTCTCTCCCCATCTCTTTTTGCTCCTTGCATTTCCCTTCGCCGCCAGAGTTAAGTGTGTACCGCCCCGCACAACTTACCTTGAAACGGGACTCCATTGAGCTCTCGAGAGTGACACAATCTCCTAACCAATTATATCAAGGGACCTCGCCTGGGCAGCCTCAATTGAAGCGACTAGACCAATCAGGATCCTGGAGAGATGAGCAAGTTGCGTTGCGGCACCACTCGGCGTATACTTCCGCGCGTGCTGCTCGGGATAGGAGCCTGGCAGAGCAGCTGCACACACGGCAGTGCGGAGGCAGAGAAGGGGTTGGTGATACGGTGCTATAAATCTGTGGTCCAGTCCACCTCCCTTTTAAGACGTCCTCCCCGATTATTTCTGTTCTCAGTTAGAGATGCAGCAGCTTACTCCTGTAGCGACCTACTAAAAAGCAACAAGGAGAAAGACATCGTCTTTTTGAAAAAAACGTTCATTCGTCTCTTTTCTTTGTTCCTTCGTTTGTTTTTCTTGCCCCTTTTTGTTTAGTTGAACGGCTTTAGGAGGGTAGTCTATCCGTCTTTTTAAACTCTTTTTTTTTTTAAGTTTCCCCTCCCCTTTAATATTTTTTTTTTCGCCATTTCTTGTAGCGTTGGACTTCGGGGTCGAAAGCATTTCTTTTGATTTGCTTCTTTTAAGCCGAGCACAGTTTAGGTTTCGTGCTGTCTTAAGAGAACTATCCAGCAGCTTCTTGCTCATCCTTATTGGGAGAACTGCACCGTTACTTTAAAAACACACATACACAAAAACCTTAAGGGAGAAAGGTAAGTTTCGGTTTGGTTTCTTTAAATCATTAGTTTCAGCGATGCGCTGGCAAACCCAGAAAACCTGTAAGTGAGCGGAATAGAGAATATGAAGTTAAATTGCACATGTTTGTCTCATTCAAAGCCACTGCTCTGCTTTTTAATTCTAGAGACCTAGACTTAAGAGACGGTGGAGGCATGCTTGACATACTGAGTATTTGCAAATGTCAGTGGCAGAAACTTAAGCGGTGAATGTGGCCAGGGTAGGGCAGGGGTACAGTGGGAGTCTAGATGTTGAGTGAGCGTCGGGATTGAGGTTGGAAGTTCATTTCGTGGGAAGAGAGGGGAAACTTGGGTTTGGGGGGGGGGATGCATACCTCTACTTTGGCAAAGCAGCTGAAGGACTGGAGAGGCTTTAGTGCTGTTAAGGATAATTAGAAGCCTGGACTTGCAGATTAGACCTGCGAAAACCCCTGACTTAATTGCATCAACCAGATAGCTTGTGCTGGGGAAATGGGATTACCAGGCGGATTTTATGTGCAGTGCCAGGCAGCGAGTTGTAGTTGTCTGAAAAAGTACATGCCGCCTTAGGGCTGGGACTGGGCTGCGGCTGGGGTGGGTAGAAGCTGTCAAAACTCGTCATTGCTAGGTGTTCGGGCTCTAATTCATGGGATCCAATTACCGTGATTCAGTTTTAAAAGAAGACAGCCAATTTAGGGCCAAATTCTTAAGCCTCTGCCGGATATGAGATTCCCTTTGTTCAGAAAAGAGTAAGAAAGATCCTTGGAGCTGTGTCTGTGGAGTGGCGGCTGCCTGGGAGCCTCGCAGTGGTGGGCGCTGGGAAGTGTATTCCAAGCCCTGTCCTTGGTCCTACGCCGCCGACTTCGCCTTTGGGGCGAGGGGGCGTCCCTTCGCAGCCACCCGAGGAGCCAGCTTAGCTGCGTAGCTCTCACTCCCTTCCTTACCCCCCACCCCACCCCCGCCCTTACTCGAATAGCTATTGTTAAACTGACGCCAGGAGAAAGGTGGTTGGGGATGAAATGCTGGGAAAACACATACTTCATTTTAAGTTTTGCGATATCCAAGGGTTTAGGAGAAACCAACTGGCTTTCTACTGCGAACGAGAGAATCCGGGGTAGATGTAGGAAAGGGGGAGGATGTTCGCATGATGGGGAGGACGGAGCAGCTGGTGGTGGCAGCGAACGAGGTACCGCCTTTGCCTGAGAGAAGTTTAAATTATTGGCACGAGGGAGTGTGGGTAAGTGTGTGTGCGAGAGCGCCCGTGTGGTGCTTGAGATGAAAAGGATGGGAAAAAGGTACAAAGCCGCCTGGGATTGTTATTTTTCCCCTGGTCTTCACCGCACCCATCCTTAAGGTTGGAAAATCCAATGTGCGGCCAGCCACATTTGACTCTGCCATCTCCAGGCTTTGGGGGGCTGTTGATGTATAGGTGGCAGTGCCCACCATGGCAGCTCCGCGGAGAATGGGACCTCGCGTGGCCATTGTTGCTTAATTTATGCCCAGCACGTTGCTACGGACCCACCTATTTCACGTCTGTAAAGAATTAACATGAGAGCTATACAACTGTGGTAAATTGGAGGTTGGATGTGTTCCCTGTTTTCCATTTTCAAGTAGGAGTTAGCAAAACTGATATGGAGACTGGGTATTTTCTCTCTGGTAATTACCAAGCTGGCTTTATTGTGGAGAGGGTGAGAGAAATAGTCAATCATTTAGTATTCACTCTTAACACTGCTGACCGATGACGATAAATGTCTCTGTACTTTCTCCCTGAAATGCATGGGTTTACTCCCCTCCCCTACTCATGTACAAACACTCTTGTTGGCTAAGATTCTAAGCCTTCAGCACTTCCCCACACTCTTATTTATGACACTCATCCTCTGTATGTTGGGCGTGGGAGGGAGATGGAGGTGGTTTATTTTTTTAGGCCTACACAGCAATATTCAAAATATAGGCTTAGAATTGGGGGGGGGGCGTACAGAGCAGACAATAGTAACCAAATAAATTATTTTCCTAATTGGAATCAGTTTTTAAAGGGCAGGGAAATAGTGTGCCTGTTTTGGGGGCAGTTAGAAGGGTTAGAAATCTGTTTGGTCTCATAAGATTTCCTTGTTAAAATGGCTTCTTAAATGGGACATCTGAAATATTTCTCAGCATCTGAACAAATAAATCTGCAAAACACAAAAATGTTGAGTGTTTAAAAGTCACCTTTAGGAGGATTCTTAAAAAATTAACACATTCTCTCTTAGTTATTGCTGCCATTCCCTGAGTTTGTCTTACACCTGACACTCCTGGACTCTCCTTCCCTCGTGGGCACCCCACTTTATAAAGCTAACTTGTTCTGGAGTTCTCCACGATAATTCAATGTTTACAGATAGGTGTGTTTTGGAAGATGTGTGAAACTGAAGAGCTTTCTCATAACTTCAAGAAGTTAGCTTTAGGAAGTAGGGCATAGGGCATTCTAAGAGGTTTAGGCTTGGATTGGCAAATTTGGTAGGCCCATTTTTGCCTAACGTTTGCAAACATGCTTTTTTTTAAAAAAAAAAAAAAAAAAGGAATCTTGCCTACCTGGGATGGGAATATTACAATTAACTTTTTAGAGGAAGGTCATAGAGGCGAAGACTCTTTCAGCAGCTTTCCCAGGAACCCCTACAAAGTCAATTAAGGTCATTTAATTGCAGATAGATTTGAGGTGACAACAGAAATGCTGATATAGAATCAATTAGCTATTTTTGATGTCCCCAGTCTAGGTTCTCCAAATTGAAGAATGGTCCGTCTTCATTTGGTTGGTAGTTGAGCCCCGCTACTTTACTATGCATGACTTAACAAGGGGGCAATTTAGCCTTCTTCCCAGCCCCCGCCCTGAGTTAGAGAAGTCCCCCGCCTTCTTCCCCAGCTCCGCCCGTCACATGGGGGCGGGGAGCGCTGGGCGCCCTTAGCGGACCTTGCTGCATCAAACCCGCATCATGCCCTTGAAGCTGTAACCTCGGTTGCGTTCTTGCGGTGACTCAGTCGCCCACTGCTCAGTTCCTCTCTTACCTCTTGCGTCGTTTTCAGGTAGGTATGAGAGGTGATATTTTTAAATGTATATTTTCAGGGGAAAGGGTTAAGACAGAAGGTTTTGCAATAAAAACAAAGAACCCAAACCGCCCAACAGGACAGGTGCTGTCATAATTAAGCGGTTGAGCAGGTGTAAGAACGTGCTCCCGCCGCGTGGCTCGGGTTGGTTTTAACTCCCAGTCGCGGGGCTGAGTCTGAGGACAGGCACAGGTTTTTCCGGGGAAAAGCGATTGACCTGGCTGTGGGGGCGGGCCAAGGCAAGGCAGCAATGGGACGCCCGCTCAATGAAGAGTTGCCCATTTCAGAGCTTCCGTGGGGGGCGTTGGAAGGATGCAGTGAACAGCAGGTGTATAGCCAAGTGCAGGGTATCCTATTTTGCGCATGAAGCTGAGTATACCACCACGCATAGGCATTTGGGGCTTATTTGAACATCAGGTTACATCTAAAGAGGCAGAGATGGGCAGCAGGGGTTTAGCCGAGGACAGGCCCCTTGGGCTATAAAGTAGTGGGAAAAGGAGCTTTTTAACTCTGCTCGCAATGTATGGGTTTATATATGTATGTATATATATTTGATACATCTCTATCAAAGTAACTCCCGCGAGAATCGCTCTGGCTCTCTATTAGCACCCGGAGATTCAGGGTTTACAAACTTGAACCCGGAATCTGCCTTTTCTGGGTGTGCAACTCTCTTCGCGCTGCCAGGGGAACCCAGTCAGTGATCTTGCTGGAAATCAGAAGCCAGGAGGGTCGGAGACAAACAGCCAGGGCCGGGTGTCTTCTCCCAGGCACCTACTTGCGGGGCAGCAGGGCAGGGCTCGCGCCACCGAACTCGCCGCCCTGCGAACTCGCTTCGCCGCCCCGCCTCCTGGCTGCCTTCCAAGCAAGCCCCTCCTCCCCGCCTGGCTACAAACATTGGGAACGCCGGCGCCTGGGCGTCACTGAGGCAGCTGCCAGCAGGGTGAGGAACCTGGTACCCGGTGTGACGCGGGTGGGGCGGGAGTTCTGCCGGGTTCCAGTTCGCCTTCCCGCCACCGCAAGACTGGGGACTGGGGACAGGGACACCGCCTCCTCCACCACCGCTACCGCCACCGCCTCTCCGCGGAGTCTGCCCGGAGTGACTCCTCCGTGGCTGTGCTGACGACCAGCAGCGTGAGCCGTAGCAGCTGCAGCTCGGAGAGTCCTAGCAGGCAAGTGCGGGGGAACTGGGGGAGGAGGCTGGGAGAGTGGGCGTCCGGCGTCTTGTCCCAGGTCTGTTTAGGACGCGAGGCTAAGGGCTGTACGTGCGCCTCGTGGAGTCCTGACTCTGGGCGGGAACGCTGGTGGTGGCGACGGAGGTTGTGCGAAGGAAGTTCCTAGAGCTCAACCCTTTGCGGAGGGAGTACGGAGAACTGCGCGCCTAGCGAGGTGGCACCGCCCCTCCTGTCGGCACAAGCAGGTTGGGGGCGGCGTGAGCTGAGTGAGGCCGGTTGTGCCGGGTAGGGTAGCTTGCATTGGCGTGGACGTGCCCAATACCGCGGTAGCACGAGGAGAGCTGCCCCCAGACGCAGGTGAGCGTATTGGAAGGGAAGGGGGGAGGGAAGGGAGGAGGGAAGGGGACTTTTCTAGAAAAAGGCACAATTGTGGTGGACGGGCAACCCCGGCTAATGGGTGGTTGTGTGCACTCCAGGCAGGTGGTGTATGGTGGCGTGTCTGCTTGGTACAGCGCCTCCTCCCGCGTGGTCCTTGGAGCTCTTAGGGCGTCTCGAGACTTCGAGTGGCCAAGCAGTGTGAGGAGGTGGTATGGGATTGTGGCCGCTCGTGGCAGAGCAAAGAGGATCTTCTGGGTTTCTCTCCCTCTTGCACGGTGTTAGGTGAGGCTGGGCATGGCCGCGTGAGATCGCTTGCTGAGGTCGCTTCCTGGTTTGCGCGCCTAGTAGCGCGCTAGGTAGGAATCGTGGAGCAGCCTAGTAGCGCGCTAGGTAGGAATCGTGGAGCAGCCGGGGCAAGGCAGGCTCTGGCGGCTTTGGCTGGCTCGTGGAGGTCGCAGCAGCTGCGCTCCCAGCTCCACACGTAGTGCTGGCCAGCTGCGGCCCTTGCACGTACGTGTGTGCCTGCACTGGTGACATTGGTGGAGTCCCTCGAGGACCAGCCATCAGTTCACCAGCAGGTGCTCCTCCAGTGGTCGCGATAGTGACCGGCAAACAGCCTTTCCAAGGCGGTTCCCTAAAAGCCTACTAGCTATCCCAGAGGGCTGGAGCTGGAAACCTCGATGTGAGCTAAGAGTTGTAGTTGTCCAGATGGTCATTTAAAATAGCATTTTAAAAGATTATGCTTATGATAAAATTTTCATCTTTTCTGAAAATATGAGGAAAGGAGGATTGGTTACCGGCTGTTTATCTCCCTTACTCCCTCCCCAAAGAATGGTGCTTAACAATGCCAGATGAAATACCTCCGACAAGGACAAAGAGCTTTTTTTAAAACTTAAGTTTTGGGTGGACCCTACCGGTAATAATTCTTTTTAAAAATGCATTTCAGGCCTTAAACTTAGAGCAAATGTGTCCATTTAAAATCACTCGAATGCCAGTTGGGATGTTCTCCATGCCCTTACGTAAAATTGATTTGTTTGAAATACCGCTTAGTTGCCCTTGAAGACAATTTTCTCAAGAATCATTTTCCCAGAGTCATTTAAATTTTTTATTGTGCTATGGTAGCTTTTTCTTGAAGCTGACCTGGAGTCTCCATTTTGGTGAGCGGCTAGAAAAGCTTCTCTAGATCTACTTTCTCATCTGGACCTTTGGGTCTAAAAATGGTGACTGTTTTGTTGGATGGACTGGAATGTCACTGTATTTGTTTTGGATCTATTCTTTATAAGAGGTTTGTAAAAATGTTGATTTAACACTGCACAGGGGTGTATGTGTCTGTGTGTGTGTGTTGCATACTAAGAGAAAGTGCTTATGGAAATGGGGGAGGGGAGGGGAAGAGGAGACAAGAAAAAACATTTGGAAGATAATGGCTGGGGTGGGGTAGGAGAAATTAGATTATAAAGAAACACATTACATCCAATTTTCTAGGATTCCTCTCTGCTTTTTTTTTCTTTTCCTTTTTGAGAGAATAGTTTTGTGTTTGTGTGATCAATACTGGGCCCTTATACCCTATTTGGGTAACTTTGTGGTGCAACCTTTCAGGGAATGAGGTTGCTAGTTTCTCCTTCAAAGACACAGCTTTAGGCATTTACAGGTCCCCTCACTCCATGTCTTTAGGTGTTTCCTCTGCTGTGTGGTGTTTGCTCTTAGCAATCATGTAAAGTCAGATGTTTTTAAGATGCATGCACTTTTCATGGTTCAAGAGAATTTTAGTTTTTCTGAAATCCTTCTCTAATAGAACAGGTACCCAAAACTGGTCAGTGTCAGCCAGGTATATCCATTACTTATTAAGGAACCTCATTTTATTTTTTTCCCCTAGGCTCAGGATGCATTCTTAGAATTTCTTTTCTAGTTTTGGGATTTTTGTTGGTTTGGTCTGGGTAGTGCTTCTTCAGAGACTCAAGTTCCTTCTCTGTCTGAGTTTTAGTGTTTTTCATTAAGACCCAGCTTCCAGTGGGTTATGAAGAACAAGGTTCTAAGTGGCATTTCTACCACCCCATTCGTTAATCCAGCTTTTTGGGTCTTTGTACACAGGCAGATGTTCCTGGCTGAATCCTTGTTGTCACTTTCAGCCATTCTCGACATCAGTGCTTTTCTTGCTAATGTGATCATGCTTTCAAAAAATACTGGCCCTCTCCACTTCTCTTTCTCTTCTCTTCTAGAAGCAAGTCCCCAGTTCTCTTTACGGACACAACAGAGCGATCCAGGAGAATATCCTGATTTCTAAGCTGGGATCAACCATTCTTCATTCCGATGGAAAATTAAAACAAAACAAAACAAAACAAAAAAACAAAAAACAAAAAAACCTATGCCATTTTTCTGGTGTTAGGATAGTACAGGAGCACCGCAGTGGCAGACTGCCATTCTTCACGTTTTTGCCCCCCAAAGGACTGGATTCTCCGAAATAGCATCTTATCAAGACTGACTTTACCATTTACCATTTTGATCTCTTGGTCTGCATGGTAGGGTCAGTCTTTTTGCTCTCATTTGAAGTCATATTAAATCCACTACATCATCACATTGTTATTGCCACCTTTGTCACCAGTAACATTGATTTATAAGTAAGGGACGCTAGAGACCTGCAGTACTTAGCATGGTCAGGTTATTTTTTGATAGTATTGGGGGGCTGGATGGTGTGCCACCCTGTAGAAAACCTGCCATTGTTGTCTACCCCAGCTCTTTCTAATTCTTGGAATATTCAGCTGGACAGGCTAATAATCATACTAAACCAATCTTAGGGGTGTGTGTGTGTTTTGTAGCAATGAGTACTTGGTTGGAAACGGTCACTTTAGGGCATGGGACCTGTAACCCCACCCTCTTTGAATTTCTTAACTCTGGACAGGAAGACCCCTTACTCTGATTTTGCTTATCCTGGTTAGAGGCCTTTTTGCTTGTTAATATTCAGCTGCCAGTATTGCTGATCTATACTAATACATTAAAACAGTTTGAAATTGAAGGCTTTATGCACCGGTGATGCCACACCCAACTCCTGAATTAATACAATGGAGGACTTTAGATGCATAGAAGGTTCACTTGTTTTGTCCCACTTCATTTTCCAAGTGTGGAAGTCTTCACTGGTTCTGGTTACTCACAGAACCCACATGTTGTGTACTTTAATGCTAAACTCATCTTTTTTTTTTTTTTTTTTTTTGTATTCATTGGGAAGAACATTTATCGTCTATGTGTTTCGGAATACTAGTATTTGCCGTGCTAGTTGCTTTTTCTTTCCTGAATTCAAGCAATATAAATTTGCTAAGTAGAAAGGCACTGAAGCTTGAAAAGCAGTATTTTGTTTTAAGTTTTTTTTGTGTGTTAAAAGATGCATGTTGTATTATGCTTTAAATAGGATTGGTAACTTTTAGAATCTGAACTAAAAATAGGAACTGGTATAGTACAATTTTATAGAGGTTTTATGGAATATTTAGGGAATAGTTCACTGATAAGAAATAAACAAATTTGGCTTTTAGCAGGCATGATGTATACTATAACTTTAATTTTAGTAAGGTGAGAGGAGAATTATTTTTTAAGGGAAGATAACTTTTTATACCTTTAGCCTTGTAACTGTTGTGTAAAACAAAACTAAAGGTAATTCTGTAAGAAACATGTGCTAGGTAACTTCGTATATAGGCATCCTCTCCTTTAATACCAATGTTAAATTTTCAGAGATTGGTCTATATAAAAATATTTGTTTTGGATAAAGGTGTTATTTATTTTCTCAGGGCTTTGCTATTGTTAGATTTTGCATCAGTTTCATGCAGAGAAGGATAGGTAATTTGGGAAGGAGTGGAACAGGTAAAATAACCAAGAAGATCATGGGACTAGGTCGCATGGGACTGAAACCAAACCAGTTCGAAGGTTGTTTCATCAGTTGTAAGTGACCGTGTTGTTTTTTTTAAACTCCTACTTTCCTTGTCTGTGTTACTGACTTCTAGTAAGTCAGTTTCAGACAAAATGAGTAGCAAATAAGGTTTAACAGGTAAGACCCCCTTTTAGAAGTTCTTTATTTGAAAAAAATTGACAATTTTCTCAATAGACTTATTTATTGTGAGACATTTATAGTAAAATGACACATTAAAAAAACCATACTGAAGGTTTTGCTTTGGATCAGATAAATTTTGAACTCCTTGGTTGAGATTTTTTTATATTTATCTCTTATCTAATCTAACAGTGATAGGTTTGTACGAGACTTTCCCCCTTGATTTTAAAAAGAGTCTGTTTCATAAAAGCCAAGTTTATATTTTACATGACTAGCTTTTCTTTTCCAGCAGAATTTTTGTTGTGGGCTGTCCATCAATGGAGATTATTTCAGTAACTTTGAAACTCTATTAATGGAATATCAAAAAAATTTCTCTTTTCATAAATATCAAACCAATTAGCTTCCTTCGGGGTGAGATTTTATTTCATTTTGCTTTTATAGTTAGCTGTAGTCAAACTCATTTCAAGCTTCAGTCGACATTTTCTTGACTAATTTTATCTCCTTATGAGACTAGGGGCACTAGTTGTTTTAGAATTCTTAGCTTTCTTGTATTTCCTAATTATAGAGGTACTGTAAAATTGAGATTTCTTGGTAATACTGAGGAGCTCTGAGTGTCTTTGAGCCTCTGAAGAAAGCTGTGGACCCTTTCTCCCTAGGGGTAATGCACACACACACAAATTTTCATTCAGTTTTTACCGTCTCGCCCTCTGGACTAAAGAGTGTTAAAACGAGGTTTCATTTGAGAAATACGACTTTGAAAATTGGAATCCTCTTCCTACAGTGGTGACAGCAGGGTAAAGCTGTTCAGGTTAGCTCTTGTCTGCTGAAGTGTTAGTGACGTGGGCCGTTAGCGTTCATCCACGACAGACTCGGAGCATCCCTGTCTCTTGCAGTTTTTTAAAAAATCCATTCTGATTTTGTAAACAAATATTACACATGTAATTCTTCTTGAGAGTACAGTGCTGCCAGTTCAGCTGCTGAGTTGTCTTGCCTCAGTATGTTTTGTCACTTAGGCTGAAATTCTTAATTTAGCAGAGCCAGGTGGAAAATGCCGGGCTGGGAGTCTGAAGTTTCCATCATCTGGTTTCGGCGCAATTACCTGTGTTCTTGGATTCTTAACCTTTCTTTGAGTGTGAAACAGCACCCTCCACATCTCAAGGACGGTGAAGATGAGCATATGTTGAGATTTTTGGCAGTGAAATGACAATGTTTACTGAATTGGGAGGTGGTAATAGGTGGTCCAGATTGATAAGGATTTGTATATTTGGCCTTCAGTCTGTTTTATGAACTGTTGTTTTTAGTAATTCTTTATTACGTACCATCATATTTCTGCCAGGGGAAAGAAGAAATTCCCAAACTTCAGGGAGGTGTTGGGAGAATAGCAAGTTTGAACATTTCAGTATGGAAATAGTTATAAATATTGGTATATTTGTGATGATGGAATTTGGAATGGAAGTTTAAAATACATTTTTTCTTGAAAATACAAATAATGCTTAAAAATACCTATGAAATTATGAGATTTTAGCCAGTTAACATTCCAGGAATATAAATGTCTTAATTTAAATTTTTTATCTTTTTTTCAATGAGAAATTAAATTTTAAAGTTAAGCATTTACATTAATCAGTTTGTATTTTCCTGATTTGAATTTTGTTTACTCTCGTATTAAGGATTTATTCCTATATATCACACTAGGGAGCTCACACAGCAATACATTATTTTTCCTGCTTGCCTCAGTACCTTCTAACCACCCTGGGTGGAAAGTCACTGATGGATGCCCTGTCAAGTAAGGTATTGGAAATTGGTCACTTGTTTAGCTTTTAAAGGATGTTTAATTTAATGCCTTTTTGTTCTTTAGGCATCATTTGTACATATCAGAAGTACAAGAGGTATTTCTTAAAGCAAATAAATCACAGTATATTTGAAAATAAATTTAGTGAGTTGGGTAAGGTGGGGGAAATATTCTTGGAACTGATTCTACTTGATCTTGAGTTTCCTCTGAGTTACTTTTCAAAGTGAGATTTTCGTATTTCACTGATGGCTGCTTTTCTGTTGGAGGTACCTCTGGTGACGTGAGCATCACCCACCTTTATTGAAAAACTATCCAGAACATTCTAATATTCAAAGTTTATTATAGAGTGAGCAAGTTTTTATAACCTATCCCCAGGTAAGGCCTATTTCTGTATGAGTCTACCTACCCTAGGTGCTACTTACCGGTTGCTGCTTTATTTTGTTTAAACCCTTGGGAGACTTTCTGGCCTATGACTAGGAATGACTCATGGACTTTTTTCAAATATCAGGTCATAGGTGTTTAGACTTTCAACTTTTCTCTGCCATTGCCTCTGCAAGGAACTCGGACTGCCCACAGCCTTCCGGTCTTCTCCGTGCTAGCCCTCCATCCTGCAGTCACCCGTCTGCACTTCTGAGCACTGTGCTGGTTCCACTTCTACCCAGGCAATTCTGGGTCATGTGCAGCCTCCTCACTCGTTCCTTTATTTTCTTACTCAGCTTGCACTTTCGCACTGGCTCTTAAGCGTTGTGTTACATTTTACTCACTGAGGAATACAGCGCCCTTAGCTGTGGGTTTGTTTTCTGAGGTTTTGGTTACGCATGGTCTGAAAACATGAAATGGAAAATTCCAGAAATAAACAGTTTGTATGTTTAAGTTGTACACTGTTGTGAGTAGCACAGTGACATCTCACACCATCCTGCTTCAAATGTCAATCATCCCTTTGCCCAGCGTCTCATGCTGTATATACGCTCTGCCCATTACTAAGTAACAATCTGGTTATCAGATCTTTGGTGTTAGTATTGCAGTCCTTGTGTTCAGTTAATTCTTATTTCACTTAATAATGGCTCCCAAACACAAGAGTAGTGACAGCAGCAATTGGGATATGTCAAAGAGAAGTCATAAAGTGCTACCTTCAAGTGAAAAGGTGACAATTCTTGACTTAATAAGGCATTTTATTATCTCACATCATCAGAAGGGTGAGTACAGTACAAAAAGTTGGAAGTGTAAGAGACCGCATTCATAGAACTTTTGTTACAGTATATTACAATTGTTCTATGCATGTGCATAGGAAAAACACTGCATTTACAGGGTCCTGTAATGTGCGTGGTTTCAGGCATCCACTGGGGGTTCTTGGAATGTCCCCCTGTGTATAAAAGGGACTACAGTGTTTTCTGTGACGAAGTGAGCGGCTGCTCTTCAGAGGATAAAGGGGAGAAACATATAAATGGGCAAATAGTTTTTATCATAGGTCCAATATAGTGGCTCCTGGGCTGCACATTGTTTGTAGCTGTTTTATTTGGTCTAAACTGTATTTTTTAAAAAGTAGTGAATTGCTGATTTAGGTGGAGGGAAATATCATGTGAAGATCCAGAGCCATATCTTATATTTCTTGAAAAGTTTGGAGGGGAGGAGCAACACTGAGCCCATCTTCATCAGCTGCAGCCTTCATACCCAGCGTAGTTGTTTGCCTTCAGAATAAATTACTGCCTGACCTTTGCGGGTGTTTGAGTTCGTGACTCTCATGCTGTGCTTCTGCAAGCGATGAGAATTAAAAAGTTTACTGAAATTTAAAGACAAAGGTGGTCCTTAAGATGTCATATTCGTTTGCTTTTCTTAGTGTTTGCAAATGTTTAATGTTAGCTTGCCCCCTACAAATTTAGCTCTTGTAGTCTCCTATACTTCGGTTAGAGAAGTCTTGTCTTGGACCTCTCCTTCTTTATCCCCTGGTTGCAAGACAGTTTCTCCTTTCTACAGGAGATGTGTTTCCATCAGTTTATCTTATTTCACCCCGTCCCCAGGGATGTCAGACCTGTCCCCATTGGGAGCAGGGATTTCTTCCTGCCAGTTGCTTGCTTGTATTTGTTGAGATGCTTTGGGGTCAGCAGAAGTTGCTTGGTGCTGTGAAAACTAACAGGATGTCATTAGCTGTTTGAAAGAGGCCGGTAGCCCACATGCTACCCTCATTGCTGATAGTGTCAGCTTAGAAAAGACATTCTCCCTTCAGGTTGCTGTTTTAAAAAAAAGGGCTGATATGAGAGGCTACCAGGTGTGAGGTTTATCTGTGTTGTTTCTCGCTCCTCTTTCCCCTATTTTTTTCAGTCTTCAGCCTTTCTCTACCTTGCCAGAAACAGCAGGGCACCTTCAGCACAGCTTTCTCCCACCTGTGCAGTAGAGCGAGCTGGTGCACCAGAAGTAGAAAGAGGCTCCACATGTCGTGTTTGGACTAATGCTGTAATTTTATTTTCCAATAAGGAAGGTGGATATTGTTAATCTACTCCTGAGCATGATAGCACAACCTGAATAGCAGAGAGCAACTTTGATACGTGTTAACGTCTAGTGAGATGAATACAGATGAATGCTAAGTAGGTAGAAAATGTCAGTGTAGAGCCTTCCTTTTGGTGACTTACAACACTTAACATTTCTAGCTAACTTTTTGTTCAGCTTGGCAAACAGATAGGAAGATCTGTTTTATCAACCCAGCACTAATGTAGCTTTTGAGGATGGAACAATGCCTTTAAAGCCCTGCTCTCCTGGCAGCCACTTGTGCTAGGTCCATCATAATGAGGAATTAGAATGTGCCTTGCATTGAACATCTTAGCCAAACCCTTCAGAAGAATAGGAGTTTAATGCTGGCAGTTTAAAAAATCGGTGCAGTCTCCAACCCAGCTAAATAAAAAAATTTTTTTTTGATACTTAGGGTGTGAGTGAAAGTGTATGCTTACTTTAAAAAATTACTTTAACTGTGTATTTTTCTAAATATTGTTGGTATATTTTGAACTTATTTTTAAGAGGCACTTAAAAGAACTCCTGGTACCAAGCGTCTTCTGTGATTATATGATTCTTTTAGAAGAAGGTATTGCTTATTTTGATGTGCCCTGGAGCATCTGGCTGAGGGCTTCCAGGATATCTTCATTTTTCCTGTTGAGTGGGGGTGGGGAATTGAGGATAAAAAACAAGCCTATTGTTTTATCTTCCTAAAGGTTGAGAACTGTTCTGGAGCTGCTACTGTGTGATAAGAAAGGCTTTGGTATATGTGGGCTGGTCTGGACCTTTTCCAAATTCATCTAAAGTTTTTTCTTTTAATTTTGTTAAAGGACCTTAAAACAGGGCTTCAAGTTGTTTGTATTGGGTCTATGCTCAGGATCCAGGAAGATTGCGTTACCTAACTATTTCATCACACATTATTACTAAGAGCTAGATACTGAGAGAAGTTTAGAGAAGTTTCTAAAGCAGACTTCATATTTCTTGGTCTGTCTGCTCGAGGAGATGAGGCAGAAAATGATAATTTAAAGGTTGTCACAATTTCCCTCCCTTCCCTCCACACCCAGGAGCTTTAATAGCATTTGGGGAATTGAGAAAAGGGATGTAATCTCTGTACTCTGAGCATTAGAAATATGGCCAGGTCCCTGCGTATTGCTTTGGGAACAGGAGCGCGTGGCTTCTGTTGGTCATTTTTGTGTATGCATTTATTTACTTAGTTTCTGTGTCTCTCTTCTCCCTCCTTCCTCTCCTGTCATTTTGCTCCTTTTGATTCTCTCATTTGTGGTAGGAATAACTACGTCCTGGTTTGCCAGAAGCCTGTCACAGGTGAAGAATATTTATGCAATGTAAAACTTGTCAAGTTTTAAGTTGTGCCTGGAGAGAACCGCCACTGCGCTTGTCTTAATTCTGCTGTTGTAGGAAGAATGGATCCTAGGCACATATGTGGAACTACGTGAAGCTCTCAGCCCTTCCCCATAATTGTATTCTCTTGACAGCCTGATCTGCCAGGAACCTCCTCTGGGTATAACATTTTTCAAAACACCTAGAAAAAAGTCATAAAGATAGTAACATTTCTTTGGCTCCTTCCCTCTTAGTGTAGTTCTAGTAGCAGGAAGGAAGTAACAGATCAGAAGCTGGAATGCTTTTTAAGAGTGCTGATCCACAGCTCCCTTTGAGTCTTCCTTATGCCTAAGACCACGTCCACCAGGAGCATGGGTTCTCAAGGATGCTGCTGATTGTAGCTTTCTCTTGCCACTTCTTGGTTTTCTCATGTCTGCCTGTTGCTTTTCTGCATTAATGACATTTACATTACTTTTATTTTTCTTCCTTCTGAAAGGTGATTGACCATCCTATATGCCTGCTTTATCTCCTTGGGTTGATGGAGAGGCTCAATCCCTCAGTTGGAACTCGCTGTTGGGGGCTAATATGCATCCTTGGACTTTTTAGAAGTTTGGCTGTCTACCAGGGTTGTTTTATGGACAAGTAGGGGGCAAAGTTTGACTTCATGGTGAACAACATAGGTTTGTGATCAAGAGAAGAAAAGTACAACTTCTAAAGTAACTTCTAAATTATTGTCTGTTAAGACTGCAGCTGAAGTAAGAGATTTTTGTGTTGGACAGTCATATTGGCAGTGTATTGGGAGGGGCTGCAAGAAGCTGCCTGTTTTAGTTGTTGAAAAACCTGGCTGTTAGGAAAGAAAAACAGGTGGAATCCATAAATGAAGGCGGTACACCTCCTGAAATGAGGGAACCAGGAGACAAGCAGTGTTTACTCCAGTAACAGTGGTAACAGCCAGTGTTTCTGTTCTTCCAGGACCTTCCCACAGCCCCCTGGGATAATGCGTTTACAGATGAGGAAAATGAGGCTCAGGGGTCATGTAGTTTGCCGAAGGATTCAGCTGCCTGAGTGGGAAAGTAGGACTAGGTCTGTAATTCCTAGTTCAGTACCTTTTACCCTGGACTCCAGAATGATGTTCCTTATGTCTCTGGTAGTTCTACTGGTTATAGTTTAGGGTGGCTAAGGCCAGAGATGGATCCAAGAGTCAGCTCAACAACTATCACGATTCCAGGCCTTGTAGTTTGGTTCCTCAGTGGGGGGCGGGGGCGGCTGTTGTAAATAGGTTTTTGTTTGGAAAGCTTCACTCAGGTCCCTGTAGCACTCCCAGCAGAATGCCCACCACCTGTTTCCCCAGGGCTAGGATTCTGACTTTGCCGTATTTTAGGCTTGTGACTAGGTGACTTCTGGAAGGATTCCATCACAGGCTGGTGTCTTCCTATCTTCCTGTTGCCAGCTGGCAGTATTGACTTGCAGGATTACTTTTTGGAAGCATATGAAGTATGGGTTGGTTATTTTCTTCCTTTCTTTTTTTTTTTTAATCCTCACCCAATGACATTTTTTTCATTGCTTTTAGAGTGAGAAGAAGGGAGAGGAGAAGGGGGGTGGAGAGAGAGAGAAAGAGAAAGAAAGAGATACATTGTTCGGTTGCCTCCTGTACACACCTTGACCAGGGGGGATTGAACCAGGTAGGTGCCCCGAGTGGGGATTGAACTCACACAGCCTTTCAGTTTATAGGATGATGCTCCCACCAACTGGGCCCCATTGGCCAGGGCTGGATCGGTTATTTTCTATAAGTGAGAGATTGAAGACATTATTTCAGTCTTATTTTAGGATGCTGTTAAAATCAAGAAAAAAGATCAAAATACTGTATGTTCTATTCCTGGTGAAGTGACATTTAGATAACCCTAGCTCATTGTAGTAGAGAATCTGTAGGAGCTGTTCCTTAAACTCGTTGAGTTTCTGAAACTAATACATTTAAAATCTGGTGGGCTTTTAGAAATACCACTGTCTTTATTCTGAGAAAAAAAGTTGCAGATCAGGTACTTAAAAGGATGTATGATGTCCAAACTTGAATCAATAAAATGTCCACCCAGTAAAGATTGTTACTGATTCATTTTGTTTCTCCAGTTTAACTGTCATACAAATTGGATGGAGGGTGGATGGGGAAGAATACACATTCAAGGTAATTTTCTCATTCTTCCCTAGAAAGGAGACATCTGTCTTGTTTATTTTATCTCTTGCATCTTGTGTACTAGTTGTTTGTAGTATAAATTCAAGAAATGTTTGTTTAATTCACTTGAATTCAAAGTTTGGAATACAAATCATGTAGACGAAAGTCAGATAATACAGTACTTAAAAGTTACTATCAGTTGAGAAATTCTGTTTGCACGTGCAGGTTAGCAGTGTGGATAGGTGATCCAGGAGTGAGATCTGCATCTTTTACTCTTTTCACTTGGGGCTTTGATATGTGCTTCTGTTTTCTGATTTTGGGGTGTAATTTATATTTTTGATAGCATTTTCCAGTGTACTGATGGAGGTGGTAAACACTAAGAAGGAATATCTGTAAAGCTTTTTGTCTGGTTTAGAGGACTTTACTAAGTCACCGAGAATTGTAGTTTTGTCATCAATTGAATTAGTTTAATCATCCAAAAGTGTTTAACGTGGATGTAGTGTTTTTCTAATTGGACCTTGTTTCCTTGACAGCTTTTGGTTCTCAACTTCCTTTTTCCTTAGGTGCCAAAGGAAGCCATCGAAAATATGCACAATAACCTCCACTCTTGACAAGGGGTGACTTAGGGAGATAAACAACATGTTTTAGTTCAGGAGAGGAGAATTCTAACATTGCTTTCTGCATCGCACGGACAGCTGGACAGCGGGGATGAGAGGAGGAAGGGCTGGTGAGGGAACCCAGGACTGGGGTAATAACTTCCCGTTGACTTGTGTATCTGATCTTTTCTTAATGGTTTTTTAAATTCATTTGAAATTTTAGGACACTTAAATTGTTTTCAAATACATTGGAAACTGCTTTGATATCAGTGATGTTGTGTTGCAGCCTTATTTCTCGAGTTTAAGTCCTATTTCTCTAAAATAAAGATGAAAGTTATAAAATCATACATGCTGAAGGTGGTAAATACTGCATATAAAATCTTTTTCAGTGGTATACTCAGTCTTGGTACTCCAGTTGCTGTGAAGTTGCCATGCATAATATACACATTTGACCAGTTAGAGCTAATCACAATTCTTAATATAGAAACTGGGTGATTTGATGTTTTTTTATGGACGTTAATTACAATAGTAATTAAGTGCTGATAGTAGTTAATTTAATTTTAATTTTTATTTTAATTATTGATCTTGTACAGTTTTCTTTTACTCCCACCCCAGCCCATAATTTAATATTTTAAGATATCTTTTGTTTTAACAGTACTGTTTCTCTCTGTTCATCTCTGTGAGTAATTAAGAATTGACTGTATCTATTTGTAGTCTCCTACCTGGTGAGTTTAACAATTTAGTTGGACCACTCAGGAAATACGGCATGATGCTTCTGTAACCACCTCGCTTAGATGGAGACTGCTTTTACGTGCACTTACGACCTGTTTTATAAGCTTCAAAGTATGCTATATTTAAAAAAAAAAAAGTCACTTCAAGACTGGACTGAAGTGGCAGTGTTTGCCAGAATTAAGGAGGCAGGCTCCAGGGCTGACCTCCAGGCCAGCCATTTAATAGCAGTGTGACACCATTTCTGGCTGTTAGAAGAACTGGCTGCTTTCTGCTCAACACCAAGTGTTTTCTTAAAGCAGGTAGAGAAGTGGAGATCTAAGGTGGATGCTCTAATCACAGAAGGGGGGAACCTAAAGAAGGGTTATTGTGCTGACTACTCCTGTGGTTTATGCCTGGTCCCTACACACACACAACCCAGGGTACAGCAGCAGCTCCATCTGGTCTGTCCTAGGCCTGCCTTGACATAGAACTGTTTGTTCTAAAGCAACTCGTTTTAAGGCCGCAGTATGTTAAATGGGCAGGCTTTCTTCATTGAAGACCTTGGGTATGTTGGCATTTTATCAGCAGCAGGGTTGTGATCCTGTCACTTCTTGTTAATGAAGCCTTTTATTCAGCTTAGCAAATGATATCTCCTGTTAACATCCAGTCTTTCAAATGGTAAACTTGAAAGGGACGTTTGTGACTTTTTATTAATTAGTTATCATCAGGGTGCTTTGGTCCTCACTTGTAATAGCCGCTTAGCTATATTTCTTCTACTGAGATGCAGCTTGTCTTAAACTAGGAAAACCCACAAATGATTAAAATAATCCTTTGATTACTTTTGAAATGGTTTTTTATCTTTTCTCTTAGGTGGCCATTTCCTCTAGTGTCAGTTTCACTTGCATTTTAATGTTCCTGGTGGGAGAATATCAGAGCATACTTTCCCAGTGCAGCAGTTTGACTTTCCAACACTTCCTGACTTCAGGGCAGCCCAAAAGAATACATACTTTGTCTTAATATTTAATGTACATTTCTGACATATAGCAAATTCAAGGATATCAGAGAATGCCGGAACTGGAGGAGCCTTTACCCACAGAGTTGACCAACACGCTCATTTCATACATGTGGAACTGAAGCTAAAGGTGTGTTGCTAATTGTCTTGTGACTGGTGCCAGCCTGTGGTTACTCTAGACCAGAGGTGTCAAACTCATTTTCACCGGGGCCCACATCAACCTTGAGGTTGCCTTCAAAGGGCCGAGTGTAATTTCAGGACTGTATAAATGTAACTGCTCCTTAACAGGTAAGTGAGAGTTGGGCACTGCTGCCGGGTAAAAACAAGGTGCCGGGCCCAGTAAAACAAGGTGGAGGGCCGGGTGCAGCCTGCGGGCCTTGTGTTTGCCACCTGTGCTCTAGACTTATGGCTGGTTCCTGACATGCCTTTTCTTCTCCCAGTCCCTTCTCTTCTACACTGCTGCATTATTTCTGTTATTTTTTAAATGCAGGCAATGCCCTGGAGGGACTATAAATTGCCAATTTTTTAGAGGGCTTTGTGGCAGCAACTAGCATAATTAAAAATGCAAATAGATTACGAACCAGCAATTTCAGTCTTTAAATTTATATTTTTGCTCTCTTGTATAAGGTATTTATTGCAAGCATTTTTTTTTGAAACAGTAAAACCTTGGATGTTTATCAGTAGTAGTTTGGTTAAATTAATTTGGGTATATCTCTATTATATAGTCATCTATAAAGAAAGAATTCTGTATGTGCTGATATTTAAATGTAAAAAGCAAGGTGCAAAGAACATTATAGAAAGATCTGTCTCTGTATTTGCTTTTCTTGTTTGTATTTGTACACATTTGTATTCACTTTGAAAATGTTCACATTGTTGATGAAATCTGTTAACCTCTGGGGTGTGTGTTGGACGAATTAGACCTCTGCCTCTCACTTTATAAGGTTCAGCAGTTCTCATCACATATTTTTAGTTTTTAAAAATATTAACACATAATTACTAATTACTTCAAAAGATAACTCCCATTGTATTTTTCAGATCATTTTTATAGATTCTCAGTAGTCTCTGCATCTAAACTGTTTGTTAGTGTTCAGTGTCTGTGTTGAGCGAAATTTATGCCTTGTCTTTGTGAGTTCAGCAGCAGTAGGATATGGATATTATTTATCCTTAAGCTAAATGTATGGCAGCCCAATGGCAGGGAATGGGATGAGTTGATTATGGGGTTTGGTAAGGGCCACTGCATATTTGGGAAAATGTTCATGAAACCAGGTAGATAGATGAGCAGGCACTATTGGGGAGGCTTTATGTACGTGGAGGGGGACTTTTTTCCCTTAGGAGCAAGAGGGTGATTAAGCATGGTGTTCTCTGTAGCATCTTGTGGAATGGTTTTGACTGTTAGAGGATGGTTTGTTTCTGGAGGGCCTTGTAGCCCAGTATAGAATGTTTCCATTCCTGTGTGGTGAAGGGTGTTGTAAAGCCTTTGGAGTATGGGAGTATTAGAAAGAAAACTTAAGAGGAACCAGACTGAGGACAGTTTTGTCAGATGGCTTGATGTGAAGAAAGCTGAAATAAAGGACATAGGTTGCCAGGGTGAAAGCAGCCCTGGGAATGAAGGAGCAGAACGTGCTTTGGCGTCTGACTGGTAGAATTCACCAAATGAAAAACTACTACTTGGCATCCTAAGTAGTCTTTATAAGAGGGACATAAGACTGTCAAGCATTTTCTAAACCAGAGTATGTTTATCAATATTTAATGTATTAGAAATTAAAAATAATATGTTTGGTTAAAACATAATAAACCAATAGCATATTAACAAAAATAACATTTAAAGAATGAAGGATATGTATAGTTTCCTAAAGCAAAAAGAAATAGTGCTTAGAGTACATGGTTTTGCATTTTTTTCATCTCTTCAATATCTGGTTTAATAGAAGTCAGCTGTATTCTCATGTTGCACCAGGCCAGATGCAGGAGCAGATAGCACAGATCATATAACCTTTGGAAAGCTCTGAGGCACCTTACGAGAGAATGGGAGAGAAAAAGGTGCTCTTTTCACCTCCTGGATCTATGAAAAGGTCTTAGACACCTTCACGGGTTCCCAGACCCCACTTTGAGAGCTGTTTGGACTAATGGCTTCCAGTGTGAAATTAATAACAACAATTGAGGGCAAGATTGTGCTGGATGTTGAAGACTCGAGTGCTGGGCCCAGTGCTGTCCCTGGCAAGTTTTACCTTGGGCCAACTCTTAGGTCGTAGTACTTTGCTTACCTAAAAATTGAGGCTGTTCACTAGCTCTCAGAAGTTACTTGTAGCACTAGCATTCTGTGATTTATTCATGTGTTTTTAATAGTGCTCTCAACACTTTCTATAAATACACATGCCCACACACCTACATATACATATATTTGAAGCACTTTGGAAGGTCACATGAGCTAAAAATGCACCTTGGAGTAGTTCACCTAAGCATTTTCTTTTTCCTCTGTTGGTTTCATTATCCTAGTTTGTTTCTTAAATAGAAATTGACTAAATGGTACTGTGGGTGTATATAGAATCTTAACCTCCTTAGCCTGCTGTTGAACACACCTGCACTTGAAAAAATAACACAAAAACTTTCCACTGCATTTATTTCATCCCCTAATTAGTCATAAGATTAGGTGGGTAGGAAGGGGGAAGGTGAGATATCATCCAAACCACCTTTTGTCAGGCAGGGCTCCACTTGTCCGTGCCAGGTTGCTGGGAGAAGAAAATGCCACAGTAGCCACTTCTTCCCTTTAAAATACAAAATGGGGTTGGTGGTGATGAGTGGGTGCTGATTTATTTCTCTGTATATGATTACATAGTTAATATTCTAAAATTAATTTCAGGTTTCAAATTTGCTCATTTAGATATTTTCTGCATTTAATTCGGATAACAAATTTCTGAGCATTATGTTTTCAGATATTGAGACTTTTATATTCTCTGCCCTGATTGAGGCATACCTATACCAGTGCCATCTGCATTGTTAATTAAGATAATGATTTGTATTTAAAACTAAAGTCCCTTTGCTAGGTTACCTCTGGCACATGGTGGTGGTGAGGATTATTGATATTTTGCACTTTCAGGTTGCAAGAAACTTCTCTGAAAACTCCGAAGTCCTTGAGGGCAAAGAGATACTTTTATATTGTGATAGTTCCTTGTACCCCATAGCTTAGTATTTATTGTGTGAATGCTAGCAAAACTTTTATTCCTTTCAAACAAAATTCAAGATAAGAGACAATCACTTTTTTAATTTGGGAAATTTCTAGCTTAAAAATGAAATCTTCAAACTGAGAAAATTTCTGCCTCATTTAAAAAAATAAGGCTGCAGTCAGTTTGTCTCTAAATCTATAGACACAAGTAGATATAAAATCTGAGATGCTTTTGTGTTTCTTTTGTATATATTTTACATTTCAAGAGTCTCTGGGTAAGGGTGTCTCTCTAAAGGCAAAGGTCTGTTTTGAGAGTCTGGAGGGCGTCCGTATCTGACACATCATTCCAAATTGAAATGAAAAGTGAGAGTGGAAGGAGGCAAGGGTTGCTATGCAGTTCACAATATTTAGGCTTAAGATTGGGTCCCGCTGTAAGGTTTATTGGTGTATGCGTGTAACATATCCGTGATCTGAAAAGCCCACTTGCTTCGAAAGAGCAGGAAGAGGATGTTAATGCCAGTTTTCTGGTGGCTTCTGTTTCATAAACGAGAATGAGATACTCTGAGATTTAGAAAGCATATTCATTGCCCTTCAAGGTACCCATATCAAATGAAGATAGATCTAAGTAACTGAGTAAGAATTTTAAATATTATTTGCTTCCCCAAACTAAATTTAACATTTAGTTTTAAACCTTTCATGTAACTTATTTTTAATAAGTTCAGTTTTTCCAATTTTCAGATTCATTTGCTGAGGTGGATTCCAAGTAATCAGAAGTAGCTTTCCATTCTCATATTACCTAGATTACAAGAAGTTAACAGTAAAGATGAGGATGATAACCTAGGGTCTTTGAAAGCCTTTTTAAAATTGCATTAGTATATTAAGAAAGCAAAGGGGGTTGCAGTTCATTTCAAGTTGTCCTTGAATGGGAGGAAGGGCAGTTGTCCTTGGGGGAGAATGGTCCCCAAGGTTGCAGATTCGGATGCTGCATTTGCTCATTGCACTGCAGCTGAACTGTTCTTTGCTTCACTACGTGGGGTTGTGAAGTGGCCCTTGCATGACCTGACAACCTGGTGACACCTGCCAGTGCTAGATACCCTGGGAGGAAGGAATACAAACTCTTCTGTTTTATAATGTCATTATTATACCTGAGGTTAAGAACTCAGGGTTCTTACTCAAGTCACCCAAATGCTCCAAGCTTTAAAGCTCTTGACTGACCTAAAATGAGAATAATGATGATACCTAGGATGAAGGGTTGTGATTAGGATGCTATAGTAAAGCTCTCCATAACAGTAGCTATTTTCTCATTTCTGAATCAGAATTCTTTGGGAAACTGAAGATACTTGCTAATGTTAATGTGATTATTTTATGAGGGATTGACTTTACAGCTTTATTTCTGCAATATTTAGAATCCTTCACATTTTGCAGAAAGGGCAGATCTGTCTTGTGCGCCACAGACCACCACAGGCCCCCCCCCCCGCCCCCCCCCCCCCCAACTAAGTGGAAAGGCAAAGGATTGGCTTAGATTCATTTGGGAGAGCTCTCACAGCTTTTGGAAAAGCAAAGAGAATGGAAAATTAAAGAGCTTAGATTTCTCTTTTCAGTGATAAATAGAGCCCTTTCAGGGTTCTCTAATTCTAAATGGATTTCTTGCTCAACTGTGTGTCTCTTGTTTGGTGTACTAGGTCTATAAAGGAACTTAGTCTATGTAGCCAGAAGGGACTTGGGTGTGGTAAGGCAATTATAGGCTCTCAATAGATGATGCACTTAATTAGTGATCTGCATCCCTTTCAAACTGGGGAGTTGGCTGCCTGGAGTTACAGGAGTTACTATTAAGCATCAGTGACTAAGAATTAATCTTATTTAGCTGGAAGTGGGGATAGATACTGTAATTAAATGTGAGAGACACGGTGATCAGACTGGGGGATGTAGGCCCGCTAGATTATTTGTTTTCCTCACTCAGAGGGTGGCGTGGAGGGTAGAGTACACAATTTTGTTTTGTACTGGGGGAGACCTGGGTTCTAGCCTTGCCTTGACTCTGAAAGTCTTAGGAGAGTAAGCACATCATTCTCCAGGTCTCTGTTTTCTTGTATTCACGTGGAATGGGAGACAAACATAGGGTTGCTTTTCTCCTTTAAAGATCCGATTTGCTGGTGTTAAAACCAAGGGAAGGGAGGGTTGGATGCTGTTACCAGTGGCTTTGTTTTCTTCCTTAGAAGTAGTAGGTGAAAGTTAAATATGTTACTTTTTATTTGGGGCTTTTTGTGGGGAGTTGTTTGGAGAAGGAAGTGAAAATATTTTAAAAGCTGCTATGAGATTGTGTTAGGGCTCTCTACTCTGAGATTGCCTGTCATAACTGGGTAATAATTAGTACTTTAGAAAGCCATTATGATAAAGTTTTTAATGGTTCTTCTACCCTTTTCTTCACATGACCACCACCTGGGAGAAAATTCTTTGCACCTATCAAGGAAGAAAATAATCAAGTTTTGGCTTTAAGAACCTACTTGTTAGGCCTTGATTAAATGATACCTGTTAGGTTGTAATTATATCTATTCATAAAAAAAAGGATGAGAGCAGATTTTACTTCTGGGTTTCCTAAAACAGTTTTTTAAGATAATGAATTTGAATTTCATGTGTATGCCTGGGAACCATTTAATCATTTAAAGCCATTTAGGGGATAAATGGACAAGGCATATTGAAAAGGAAATGTGTTCACCTAGATATGTAGCCTTTAGCTTGTGATTTTGGAAGGATAGGAACAGAAAAATCAGTCTATCTCCTTGACCCCCCGCACAGGCTACTGAATCAATATTCCTTCATGTTATATGAAATGTTATAATAACATCAGTCAGATGTCAAAAGGACATGACATAGAAGTGGTTGTGTTAGTGTCACTTGGAAGCTTTTTCTTTGGGCTGGGCACTGATCTCAAGTTCTCAGAACTCTGAAGTGTAGATAGTAAACTCTCCCCCTCTTATGGATGAGAAACTGTAGCACAGAGAGGTCTATGTAAATAGGCCAGGCACAATTAGAATTAGAACTCATGCAGTCTGGCTCCAGCATGCACAGTTTTAACAGTACTAGAATAACCTGTGTCCAGGTATTAGACCTAAATTGTGGATCAGTTGGAGTACTGTTCGGCTTTTGTAACTTTTTAGCATTGATTTTTGTGAACTATCTCCTTGGATTCAAAATAACCTTGTCGTAGGGTTTAGACCTGTTTGAATTAGAGCCTTGCCCACAGGAGACGGGTAGAGGACAGCCCTGGGTTTGCCGCTCCTGTCTGACCCCTTCAGGGGCTCTCCGCAGGACGGGGTTCAGAAACTTTCAGGAAAGTTCTCCACGCTTTTCCAAGTACAGTGTTCACTTCGTGAGCTAGGCAAATAATATTTTTTCCTTGAACATGGTCAATGAGTTCTTAGCCCACACTTTTCATTCATCACGTGCCTCATTATGGAAATCCTAACTTGCGCAGTATCCTTTTTATTCTTTTCTCATCCCGTCTTTTATTAGTTCTGTCATTATCTTCTCCCCCTACCAAGCATCCTAACTTTCACTTTTCCAGACCCAGTGCCTGGCATTGAGGGCTCATTTAAATGTGTATTACATGAGATTAACCTTATAACTGAAGATGACTTACACAGTTCTTCACTTAGTACGTATTTATATTTACACTTCTTGTGTGATATATTAGGGACTTAGGGATCATGCCTTTACTTTGGGCTATGTTTTAAGATTTAATTATTTTTAGAAAAGAGTTCTCTTTTGAAGTGCTTTTGTTGCTTGTTATATAAAAAATTCTAAGCATTTTAAATGCAGAGGGGATGGATGTTCACTTTTGGGTTTCAACAAAAAGTAGGATTTTGCTGGATTTTGGCTCATTTTTTTCTTCAGAACTTCGGTTGTTCAAATCCTGTTGTTAGTGACCTGGGAAAGAGCTGGGTAGATTGTATCCATTGTACAATATAAATCAGGACATTGAAGCATAAAGGTCAGGTTAATTCAACCTATGTTCACTTTAGATAAATTGACTACCATGTCATGCTTGTGGATATCAGGGGTGTCCAGCCTGTGGCCCAGGATGGCAATGAATGCAGCCCAACACAAAATCGTAAATTTATTTAAAACCTTTTCTTTGCTCATCAGTTTTTGTTAGTGTTTGTGTATTTAATGTGTGGTCCAAGACAGCTGTTCTTCTTCCAGTATGGCCCAGAGATGCCAAAAGGTTGGACATCCCTGCAGCATCAGCCAGTTTTGCTTACCATCATCCCATTCCTCATCCTTTATGGTTCGCTATCTATCAAATGCATACTTCCTATTGGCCATAAAGAGAATAGGGTTAACGTGAGTGGATAAGCAAACCTATTTTTTTCCCTCTATTGTATTTTATGGTCATAATGTTGAATCAGTAGGGCAACTTATACATAAGACATAGGCAAGTGCAGTTGTTATTAGAATACCTTTTACATATTTGGGATATTAGTTTTGTTTTGAAGAGACTTAATTATAGAACTAAAATTATACCTTCTTGTTCAGGGAACCAAATCTGTACACAAATTTGGACAACGATACTGTCAAGGCACTTGAGGATAGTAAACCCTAAATACTTTACTTACAGAAATTCATACCATGTGCAGTCACTCACAATCTTTGGACCATAATTATTAGATAGCAGAATTATAATCTAGCCAACTTTGTGGGTTTACTGTTAGAGTGTGCAGCTGTTTTTGCCTTTTGGCAGTATTTTGCTTTCATCAAGATGATCTCAGCTTTCATTAAGTATTCATCTAATTGAAAAGATTGATTTTTGAGTAGGTGAGTCCTTTTTAAGCAGTGTCTCAAAGGACAGAGTATGGGTCAAATCACTGTTCAAATGGATGGTAATTGTGAAGAAGAGGCTTTTAAAATGGAGATAGGAAGTTACCCAGAGCTTATTGGAAAAGAAGCTTTTATATGTAATAGGCTTCCACATTTGTAAATACCAGGAACTTTAATAACCCAATGAAAGCCCAGAGGCTAAGCCTTGAACCAGAATTATGCTTTTACTTCGGTCACCCTTCTAACACCAGTGTTTTCTAGTAGGCACTTCTTCTGTGGTAGGACCTGGAAAGTTCATCATTCTTCCCTTGATTGAAGTATTTTCCTCTTCACAGTTATGTTTCCTGTAAAATTAAGACTCAGTAGAAAATACAAGGATAAAATGAATACACTGCTTTGTATGATATTCTACAATATGGTGGGAAAAAATAGTGAGATCAAGTTAAGTCAGTTAAGCATTCATTTAAGCATTCTCCCTCCCCCCGATCTGTAAGGAGGTGGTGGTGCCATAGAGCAGGTTGTGAAGAGGAGTAAGTATTAGAAACTATTGCTTAACTCTTGGAAATACTTTCCTGGAAACTCTAAACAGCAGTAAATCAGCGTTCCGAGAGGAGACACATTGCCATTAAATGTCTTGTTTTTGTGTCAGCTTTGTAATGAACAAAGGAATGTTCTTTCTTAAATACATGGAATCTTGAGATTTTGAATTCCATCATAAGCTGTTCAGTATTTTATGAGTCCTACTCTCTTTAGGGTCATTTTGTGTGCTATTAGTGACTATGAACCTATTATTGTTCGGTGCATTTAAATTGCTGTCTTGTTACTGTCCTAAATGATCACTGGTAGGATCTTGAACTCTTAGAAACTCTTTTTATAAAACATAAGCCAAATAAATTACTCAATCATGACCCAATTACTCTTATGATATAAGAAGGTAGGGGCTTAATTTATTTCTCAGGGTTGTTGGCTTTGAAAATGCTGCTGCTTAGAAATATGTTTCAATGTTTAAAGAGCAATAATATTATTTTAATCCTGTGGGGTTTTTTGGGGATAGTTATTGATTTGTAGGGTGTGTATACAGGTGTCTTCTGAAGTTTGTGTGTGTAAGAGAGACAAAATAAGAGGGAAAATTTGATTAAAGAGAAATGTTAATCTTTTTAGCTTTTGTTAAATTTTATTTTTCTAGGAGCTACGTAGAACTACCACATATGGTCCTGTGTCTTTGCTTATCAGTGTAATGATAAAGGGTGGAAATATTAATGCTTACTTTGCCACATTTTACCTTTATTCTATAGGTCAGGACATTTTAACCAAACTTTAGAGAAAAATGCCAAGTGGTTTGTTGTATTGGCTCTGAAAAGATTAAGTTGCATTTAACCACGTAAATTTTAGAATGATTTCTCTTAAATTCTAGGAATTGATTATAAGAGCTTTGCATAATTTTAATAATTAGTCTAGTTTGACTAATGTAATTATTTGATCTCAGAAGTGTTGGTACTCTAGGAATTTTTAAAACTGAAAGTTTTCTTACTAAGCCTTGAATTTGGGAAAGGGGGCTATCTATCTAGTATGGATTAGAGCATATCTATCTTCTCACCTCTTAAAAAATTGTTGTCCTCAGAAGCATTTAAGAACTCTGGCAGGACAGTCTGCCTGAGTGTGTACAGCCTGCTGTACATGTGTTTAACAGTCAATCTGTCTTAGAAAGTGGGTGGTTCTTTTCCCTTTTTGATGGGAAACTGATTGCCCAGCCCTCTTGGGCACTTGGTGTTCCAGGAAAAGAGAAAATGTGAAACCATCACTGAAGTATCTGAATGTTGTATTGTCAGTTTGCCTGTGCTCTGAACCTTGATTGTGGATCTGCTTGGTATCGTATCTCTGTACTTTCACTGCTATGTTAGAAGGGGAAAGAAGCTCATCCAGCAGTTTTGGTGCTTTCGGTGGGCTTATCAGTGACACTGTAGTATATCTGGTTATTGCTGACTACAAGGTACTTTGATTTGAGTTGGAGCCAAAGAGCTAAGGCTTTTCTAATTTAAGTCTCCATGCTAGTTAGGTCTCTACATAAAAACTACCACATACAGGTGATGTTATTATTGGTGGGATCTTAAAAGTGTATGATACAGTCACAGTCCATGCAAAGTTACCAGGAAAAAGCTCTTGAAGGACTCCTTTTAAAGGGAAGGAAGGATTTGAAGGTAAGTGAAGTTTTTATAGTGATGGGTACATGTGTGAATTGGAATGGGAGGGGAGAATGCTAAGTGGAGAAAATAGCAGTTATAAAACTATGGAGGTGGGAAGTCCAGTGAGTAGGACAGAGTCTGTTTTGGGAGCATATAAAATTAACAGTCAGGCATTCAGAGTGTGGAAATCTTGATACATTACTGTCTTTTTTTCACTTATATGATCAAAATCAGTAAGTATCTAGTGTAGGTGTTGAAGCTCAGTTATGTCTTCACAAAAACAGGGTGGAGAAGGCTTGTGAAGTTCTCTGAAGAATCAGTAGGGAGAGGGGATCATTGAAAATTGGGAAAATCTGAGCAATTCCATTAGAAGTTTTATTGCTGGAATAGAGGTGGTGGCTTTGGAAATAAAGCAGTGGATCTGAAAGGAGGAGTGATTGAACTCAGAGATCAGTCTATGGGTGCCTCATGGTCTCTGCACCTTATGTGATGCTTGGGATGACAACATTTAGAGGAAGATGAAAATCTGGAAACTGTCTGAATTTCATTTATATATGATAATGCCATTTCATATTTATATGGAGCTGAAATTTTTCTGTGTTGTAAAAGTTAAACATCACTGATGCTAAGTAGAGCATGTGGTGTGTTTTCATGGACCAGATCAAGCCTCATGGATCCCCCCCACCCCCCACTCTCAAACCAGAGGTAATCTGGATGTGGAATGCATGGGCATGTTAATGAAATTTGCAATTTTCATCTTCTATTTCTCTTTTACTACATGGTACTGTACTATACCTTTCATTTCTGTGCATGATGCCTTGGTGGGGCTGAACAGCCTATTTGAAGAAAACACATTGTGTGACGGAGCGTCATTTTTGCATAGTAGGTTTTGCCACAGCCCTTTGTGATTGGACTGTTCTTCAGTAACTTCTCTCTTTCAGGCACCATTTAGAAAGAAGAAATAGGGTAGAGAGGAGTACATTCTTAGTTGTTGCAACATTGAAAATAAAAGCAAGGAAATAGGAAAATGCAAGAGATAATTCACAATATGGCTACGGGTCATTTTGAACTTGTGTTTGAGAAGTTGTGAGGAAATGTTAGGGCTGGTAAATTGTTAGAAAATTGAAAGAGCCCTTCGATGCAGGTCTGTATGTATGCAATTTGTGGTATTCGAGCAGGTGATAGAATGAGATATTCTTGGGAAGTTGAAGCAAACCAGATTGGAATTAAGTGCAGGTCGGTCAGGGGGAGGGGGCAGGTTGAGGAAATAGTGTAAATGGTGATAGGCTTGCCCTGGTGTCATGGGAATTAGGAGACAGAAGGGTGGGTGTGGTTGTTGGTGGTAGTGAAGGAAAAATGAACATTTGTGGATTGAAAAGTGAGGAGATGTGGTTCAGAAGATATATATAAATCCAAGGTTCAAATCCCAGGAGTCTGCGAAGTTTGGCTGACAGCACGAGCAAGAAAAAGATACCTGAAAGAAATAACTGGTTTGAGGGTTGTATTTTAGTCTGCTCAGGCTGACATAACAGAACACCAGAGACCAGATTGCTTAAACAAAAGACATTTATTCTCTCACAGTTCTGGAGGCTGGAGGTCCCAGATCAAGGTTCTGGCAGGGTTGCTTTCTGGTGAGGCTTCTCTGCCTGGCTTGTAGACCGCTGGTTGCCTTCTCATTGGGTCTTCACAATGCCTTTCCCCTGGGGTCTCTTTCCCTGTTTATATAGTGCCCTGTTGGATTAGGGACCCACCCATATGACCTCATTAATGTTAATTACTTCCTTAAAGACCCTATCTCCAGATGCCTAACATTGGTGTTTAGGGGTTCCACAAGTGAATTTTTGGGACACATTCAGTCTAGCACAGGAGTGAAGGTATTTGATTCCTCTAGGGATGAAGAGAAACTCATCTCTTCTACCTGGATTGCTCATCCCTGTTTTTTTCTTTTTCGGCACAGATGAGAAATGTTTTCTGATCTTTACAACTAGGCCAAGCTTCTTGCTCCCACCGCAGGGATTAGGCATTTCAAATGTGGAGATTTTATTCTCTTTCACCCTGTGCAGCAGCTTCTGACCAACTCTGCCTTTTAAAGTTGGGTTTTGACGATTGATATACAATCGATTTCTTCTCTCATCTCTTCAATTTTATAGTCTGACATCTTGTCACAAACTGCTTTTAAGGGCACTGTGCCAATGCTTTAAAAGCCCCTTACACAGAACATATATTTAGAAGACACGATGCTTTTGTCATAGGTGTCAAGAGGGTCTTGCAGTGTTTCCCCAGCATCTGCTGAAGTGTCTATGCAACTCTGAGACCTTCTGGGCCCCCTTTACTTGGAGAATGTTAAGAGGTCAGGTGTTCACCATGGTACCTGTGAAATTTGTGTTAGAAATGCCGAGAGATGTGAAGTTTGGGGCATTTGTTGTTTGCTTTGCGTAGCTGCCCAGAGCGCACACCCGCAAGTCACAACTTCTCAGTGAGGACTTGGTTTTCAGACTAAGAATCAGCAATAGAACCATAATATGTAAAACATGCAACCAAAGCTCTGGCATAAATGGCTAACAATGACTGTATTAGCTAGTCGGTTTATAAGATTGGCCCTGCCCTAACTCAACTGTTGCTTTCCTCTCTTCAGGGAAACCATCAGAGGTTCGGTCTTTAGCTTTCTTCTCTTGGGAGAAAGCAGTGAGATTTTTCATTTAGGTAGAGGTTGACAGGTGTCCATGCATTGAGTTGTGAGAAAGGCATGGAGTCTGAGATGGATATTATCTCATTTCCTTTAGTCAGGATTTTAGTGTGGCCTCATTTTGTTTGAAAGTGAACTCCCAGGGAAGCTGATGTGCCTGTAATTAATCCTAACTGGAAAATCCATTTCAAAGCCCAAACTATATTTTTGCCTTACCTGTGCCAGCACAGAGTGGGAAGAGGGGCTGTACAGGTCTGCAGGCATTTCAGTGTGCTTTTGTGCCCTCTCTCTCCTAACCCTTTTCACAACAAGTTTTTTTTTTTTTTTTTTTTTAATTTTAGAATTTGCTCTCTGATTCCTCCCTTCATTGTAACTGATGGATCTACTTATTTCCAGCACACAAGAGAACAGCAGTAGGACTCTTCACTTCTCTTAGAGTGTTTCTCTAGACAAAGAATGGTTTCAGAGAAAGTTTCTCATTTACTGAAAAGCTTTCTTTTCCCCCTTCTTAGCAGCAACTGTCATTTTATGTCTTAATGGGTTATCCAAGCATTATAGCTGTTTCCTTTTGAAAACTGGTTTAGGAATTACAGATTTGCCTCTTAGGTCTGAGAGAGGGTTAAAAGAACACAGCTCTTTTAAAAACAACTTCAAATACCTTTTTCTCATTTGTAAGCTATACTTTGGAAAGGCTTTAAAAAGATATGTATGAAAAGTGAATTCTTTTTACAACTGTACTCTTATTTTTTCATGTTGACCCTTCCTTCCCCTCTTTTTAAGAATGCTTATTTTCTTGGGTAAGGAGAGACACCCTAGGCAGCAACTCAGGTTTCCATCATAATGACTGGACATAATAGTTAGCATAGTATAGCAAATTATTTGGGAAGAATTTTTTTGCCATTTAGAGTGTGAATTTAAAGATCACTTAGCTAAAGGATTACGTACTAAGTGTATGGGAAATCATCTTAAGACAAAAATAAGGTATATGGAAATGAAAATTAAATAGGAAATCTGACAGACTACCAAGATAGATCATTTGGCAAGTGTCAGATTTTGCATTGTGCGAGTTATTTTGACTAGTAATCAAAAGTTTAACTGATCCTGTTACTAAATTTGTTTCCTGAATATTATTTGGCCCCAGGAATTCATTTGAGGACTTACAGAGTATCATTTAATATATAATTTTGTGTATGTTTTTATATAAGTGATATACTTTTAATATATCACTTGTATAAATTTATCAGCCATTTGTGAAATGACATTCACTTTCCAGAATGTACATTCCACTTTACATTTAGAAAAAATTTTGATATATTTCTTAGGGCTGCCTCTAGCTTTTGGGTATAGCCTGGACTGATGTGGAGAGGATTCTATTTGAAAATAGAAACTGAATAGACAGGTCCAGCTCCTTTCATACATTTATTGGGTCTTTAAAACTGTGAAAGCCATCTGAAGTACTGGTTGAAGGGAAAATACCGGGATACTATTTTCTTTATACTGTACTTTATTAGAATACAGAAGCGCTGGTCTGTTATATTTCGATTATCTCATTCATTGCTAGCAAGATGAGATGACTGTTTTCTCCATTTTCTTTTTTAAAATTACATTTTATTGATTATACTATTACAGTTGTTTTAATTTTTTCCCCTTTGTTCCCCTTCACCCAGCACCCCCCACTCCCTGAGGCAGTCCCCCCACCCCTGTTCGTGTCCATGGGTCATGTGTGTAAGTTCTCTGGCTACTTCCTTTCTAAAACTGTGCTTTACATCCCCATGGATATTCTGTAACTACCTATTTGTACTTCTTAATTCCCTCACCTCTTAACCCATTCTTCCACACCTACCCTCCCATCTCTTTATCTTCAACTTTTTTGGCATTTTAATTATGACAGGTCTTGGGGTGGGCCTCTTGCATCCTTCTAGTTTGGGACTCTGCTTCCTGGACTTGCATGTCTATTTCCTTCACCAGGTAAGAGAAGTTTTCTTTCATTTTTTCAAATAGATTTCCAAATTTTTGCTCTTATCTCCTTCTGGTACCCCTATGAAGTGATTGTTGAATTGCTTAAAGTTGTCCCAGAGGCTGCTTACACTATCCTTGTTTTTCTTTTTCTTTTTCTTTTTCTTTTTGATTCTCTCCTCTTGTTCTGAGTGGTTATTTTTTGCTTCCTTATGTTCCAAATCAATTGATCTTTGGCTTCATCCACTCTACTGTTGTTTCCCTGCAAATTGTTCTTTATTACAATTAGTGTGCCCTTCATTTTTGACTAGATCTTTTTTATGCTGTTGAGGTCCTCACTAAGTTCCTTGAGCATCCTTATAACCAGTGTTTTGAACTCTGCATCTGATAGATTGCTAATCTCCGTTTCATGCAGTTCTTTTTCTAGAGTTTTGATCTGTTCTTTCATTTGGGCCATGTTTCTTTGTCTCCTCATTTTGGCAGCCTCCCTGTGTTTGTTTCTATCTATTAGGTGGAGCTGCTATGACTCCATGACTTGACAGTGTGGCCTAATGTAGTAGGTGTCCTGTAGGGTATAGTGGCACAGTCTCCCCTATCACCCAAGTTGGGTACTTGAGGTGTGCCCTTCATGTAGGCTGAATACATCCTCCTCTTGTAGTTGAGCATTGGTTGCTGTGGGCAGATCAATGGGAGAGATCTACCCAGGCCAGTCAGTTGCAAGAATTGGCTGTGACCACTAACCACCAACCTCCACCCTCTGGATGATCAGCTGTGCAGGGGCAGGGTGGTGGTGCTCTGTTGTGGTCTGTAGCTGTCCTCTGGGTGCACCAGCATGGTTTTCCTGAGTGGTGCAGGCCAAGATCAGCTGGTATCTATGTTTTGCCTGGGGCCACCCTGCCCAAGTGATAAAGCAATCTGAGATGGCTGCTACTTGTGCTGGGCTTGGAGATTTCCAGCTGAAGTCAAACTATGAATCTAGGCTGCTAGTTGAGGTCAGCTGCTTGTTTGAGAGGATTTTAGGAAGTTGTGAAGCATGAGCCAAGACCAGCTATTCATACGGAAAAAGCAGCTTGGGTGGGCCTGTAAATTGGGTGGGGCGGAGTCTCTGAGGATCTCCCAGGCAGGTCAACAGTGTTAGCCAGGTTGATGGAATCTTAGATACAGCACCAGCTTACTGGCTCTGTGAGGGGAAGGCCCAAGAAAAGGACAGTGGACTCTGTTTGCCCCAATGCCAGACACCTCAGCTTCCCCTTGCTTGCCACTGGTACCCCTCAAGCCGCCACCCCAGTGCCAGAGCCCAGAGAGAGTGAGCCTGAGTAAGCGAACCCATGTGTGGATTCTTTAAGAGGAACTGCTTGGGGCTCTAGCATTTTCTTCCACCGACTCCATCCCAGCTGGATTTTGCAGCCAGAGGTTGTGGGGACTTATCTTCCTGGCACTGGAACCCTGGGCTGAGAGGCCTGGTGTGGGGTTGGGACTCCTTGCTCTGGAGATATCCCTCCTGAATTTTTATCTGTCACGAGTGGATGTGGAACCAGCCTGGTCCGAATCTTTGCCCCTCTTACCAATCTGGATGGATGTGGTTTTCCTTAATTCTGTAGTTGTCAGACTTCCATTCAACTCGATTTCTGTCTGTTCTGAGTGATGGTTGTTCTGTATTTTAATTGTAATTTTGTTGTGGTTATGGGAAGAGGTGAGCCATGTCTGCCTATACTGCCATCTTGACTGGTAGTCTTCCGTTTTCTAAATGAGGAACTTGAGGATTAGAATGGTGAATGCTAGAAAGGCTCATCATGGAGCTGGTTGTAACTATTATGCTGTATCAGATTGTTCAGCAAGTCCTGCTCATTATCTGTCCCTTTCTATATTTTGTATCTGTGCTCATTGGCTTCAGATTAGTCAGTGGTTGCTTCTTTTTTTTTTTTAATCTTCTTAAAATTTATATCCGTTTGTCACCCTAGTAATAAAAATTATGTCGTCCCCCTTCTTAACTATAGTCTTAAAACATACGGCCTATATGTTGTGCTCTCAGCAGAATTCCAATCAGCCTTTCTCTGCTATTTTAGTCGCTGCTGTGGTGAGACTTCCCTGGATATGCTCTTGCCTGGCTCTGCCTTTTCGACCTCACTGATGGTAGCAGTCCTTCCCCCCAAAAAAATCTGAATGCCTTCTCCTGTCTCTGATTATTTGACTCTTGTCTGTTGTGTACCACCCAGCTGACATTCCACTTGTTTTCTGTTTGTAGTGGCTCTCAATCCTGGCTGCACATTAGAATCAAATGGGGTACTTAAAAAAAAAAAAAAAAAAAAGCGTCTGGGCCCTTATGAGAGATTCTTAATAGGCCTGTGGTAAGGTTTGTCTTTGGGCGTGTTAATTGTTTTATTGATATGATAGAAAATGCGTGTGCTTTACAGTCTGATAGACCTGGATTGGCAAGTTAATATTTCCTAAGTCCATTTCTTCTTCATCTGAGAAATAGGGATAAAATGACCCATTTCCTTAGGTTGTTAGGATCACATGGGGATAGCGCCACTTGGAGTATTCAGCTCATTGCCTGGCGCACCCTAAATTAAACTTATAATAGCTATTGTCTTTCTCACCCTATCCAGCAATGCCTTCTTCCATTTCAGATGCCCATATTTTTTCTCACATTTGCCATTTATGTATTGCCTTTCCCCCCATGTTTGAATTTATGTCTCTCCCATTAGAAATTGCTTATAGGGCCAAGGTCCTCAATGATGTTTTATTCCATTGTATCCTTAAGTAAAAGCATACCTCTTAAAATATATTAGACATGAAAAGCTTCCAAAGAAAAATAGATACATGTATAGCATCAAAATTCTTTGAATAGAAAAGTGAACTGGGTCATGTGGGTGTCATTTTAGAATTTCAGTGGCTTAGATTTTTAAAAGGCTTTCTCTTTTGTTCCTTCTCACTAAAGACTATGTTACTGAAACCACTGCAAGTTTCCTGCTAATATCCTTTAGGAACTGCATTTTTTCTGAGGTGAGAGGAAGTTAAAAAGAGACTCTCTCTTCTCTGCCATTGTTATTCTCATATGTCAGTAGTCACCTTTGGATTGACATCATTGTAGTAGTTCAGGGTTCATGTATATTTCTAAATCATTCATGTCTTATAAATCTTGGTATGAAATAAGCCTCTATCAGAGTTCCTTGCCTGGAATAGTCTGAGGTATATAGTTTGTATCAATATAAATTAGATCTTTATCACCTGCATCATTTTGATAAAATTATGTAATGAGGCATTAATTTTCTTAAAGTTCACCTTGAGTTTCCAAGTGTGTGTGTATATATATACAGATACATATGCATAATATATATGTGTTTTTAAACTTCTTTTTCTGTGTTACTTTGAGTGCACATGATGCATGTTTTCACAGCAATTCTCTGGAAGGTGACTTTTCTTTAGTAACAGAGATTAATACTCTGGTATAGACATAAATGTTTCTGATGTCTTTGGAAAGGTTTAGAAACCTCTCAAGTTCAGCTAGCTTGAAACAGTTGGTATCCAAAATAGAGCTTAGCATTAGTAAAGACCAGTCAGGCTGTTCTTCCAGTAGATCAGTCAGCATTCTGGGAGAATTCCTGCTCAGGGTGACCCCATCCAGTGACTTTGAGGGCATAAAGGGTCCCGAATTCTTAGGTGCTGTTTATTTTTTGGGGGGGGGGGGGCAGACCATAAGCTCAGTGAAAAGGTTGTGTGTGATAAGCCTCCTCTGAGTGGGACCCAGGGTTGTGCTAGTTCTATGCAGAGGTCTATAAACCGATGAACTATTTTTCCTATTGTATTCCTGCTCCAGTTTTAACCTATTGCTCTGCTTGGGCTGAGCCTAGTCATATACTATAGAAACGTCTGTTTACAGGTTGGCCTGGACCTTGAGCAACTACTAATTGGCAGAATAGGCCCAGGTTACTGAGAAACAGCTGATTAATGCCTGCAGTGGGCGTTTTGGGTTAACCCGACATGCGGCTGTGAGGGATGAGTTACAGCAGCTCCAATTTGAAGGGCATTTCTCCCTTGTTATATTTATTTCCATACTATTTGTAAAACAATATAATGTAAGAATTGGGAAATATGTAATTAAAAATAAATACTCCTTTTTTTAAACTATAATTGACTTACAAGGGCAGCTATAATAACTTAAAAGACTGTAAGTCATCATTTTGTCTGGTAGGACTCAGAATTGAAATCATTAAAATTCTCAGTTTATAATATACTTTGGTCTGTACACATACCCTGTTATTTTGCTGATGAATAACACTCAGTTGTGTGAATATACATTTATTTATCTTCATATCTTCCTTTCCATTTATCTTCCTTGGTAAGGACTGGAGGTTTTTCTTTTTTCCTTTCGCTTTAATGAACAATGCTGTTATGATTCTGGCTTAGTGGTTCCCCATGTTCTCCCCCATTCTCTCTGTAAGAGTTGTTCCTCAATGTTTGTGTTTCTCAGGAAAGTGCACTAAAAAATAAATATGTGTGTGGAGGTAGAGAACTGATAGGCTTGCCCACTCTGTTTTTCCAAGGAAAGATATTTAAAAACATCTGACAGAATCTCTATTGTTATTTGTTGGATGCTTAGAAACACAAAAGTAGTATGTTCATAACTTCAAAAGTGAAATTGAATATATATTTCACTTTATGAAAAACTTGCTACATTTTTTCATTTTGTCCTGAATGAGGGCAGAACATTCCACAGTATCTAGTGAAGTGTTTGACACGTAAGCCTGAGTTGGCTCATTTTCCCTACGGGTGTTATGTCCCTTCTACGTTACTAACTTACTGAGCTCTGATTTTCTAAGTGAGTTTTCTGATGAAAAAGCCCAGTGGGCAGTGTGGAGTAATTGATGGGAACTAATAGGCTGCAGCCCCACCTTCGTTCCTACCTAGTTTAGTGATGCAGAGCCAGTTTGGGGACTTCCTTTCCATCATTTAGAAAAAGGAATGGTTAAGATGGATGGGTTTCAAGATTTCTCCAGGTTTTTAAGGTTCCATGTAGTAAAATTCTGCTTACTGGGCTTCCACATTCTCTATGTGATTGCTTCTGTAGGAAGAGACTCCTCAGAGTACAGGTTGTGCCTTACCGTCCTGTCCACCCCAACAACACAGAGCAGGTGGAATGGCACCATCCCCTCCCTCCAAAGGCCAAGGATTACATATGTCTAAACATGTGCCTTATCTTCAGGTCCCAGTTTAAATGTCACTTCTCTGGAGAGGCCTTTTGTGATCACCCTGCCTACGTAATTCTCTTAGACTTTTATTTTTTTTATTTGTTAAAATATTTAGTTTGTCTTTTTTCTTTGTTCTGTATCTGTCTCTGCTGGGTGCATGTCTTGTGGACTGTCATAGTACGGTGCCAATTAAGTGGCTGAGTCCATGCGTGGCTCATCCTCTGTTTGAACAGGTGACAGTGGATATCCTAGTGCATATGCCCTTTCTGTGTTGTCTGAACCTTTGATTTTTTTTCCTGTCATGCAGACATAATCCCTCCTTCTCATGTTCACCAGGTTGTGTCTCGTGTTGGGTGCTGCATGTGTTCTGTTCTCTGCTGGGCATTAAGTGGGAACTCCTTGTCCACGTCAGCTTGTGCGTGCAGCACAGTGCAGGTCATGGGCTATGCATATGAGAGTGGCTGTGGTTGTCTTTATCCTTTGTGGGTGTTGATATTTTGAGGCATATCTATTTTTTCCATGTCCTTTTTTCCATTGTGACTTATGCATCATTGGAAAGCTTTATCTCAAAGGATTCCTGATACGTTTTATTCAGTAACGAACTTCATTCTTTTCGGGTTGGTGCGTGGCCACTTTGTAGTTGTCCATTATTGTGCAGGTTTGTCTTACTGTCTGAAATTGTGTGTTTCTTCAATTTAAGTTCTTCGGTTTTGCTTGTAGTCACTCCATTTAAATGGCTCCTAGGTTGTAGGCTGAGGTCTTGCTCCTTCCCACCTTGGCACTTTGTTTTTTATGTTAACTCTGTCTGTTTTTACTTGAGCAGTAAAGGTTAACAGATGAGATAAAAGCTAGTTCTGCCAAATGGATTATCAGGGAGTGGGATGACTCTATCCTCCAGAGGGTGTAGGTTGGCTACCTTTCACAAGTACTGCGATAAATTTCCAGATATTTTCTGCTCTTTTGAGGTATGACTTGGTTTGTTTGCATAGAAAATGAGATGGTTGTCTCTCTGTTAGTATCTTGGGGTGTTTGAATACCCAGCTGAGTTCTCAAATGGGAGAGGCGACCAGGGGCCCTTTGAGTAGTTGAGGTGGGAAGCTAGGAGGGAAGAAAAAAGGACTGAGGAGATACGTACAAAGCTGTGGAAGAAATCTGGCCTCTTCCTGCTTTTCTTCCTAGTCTTCCTCCCACCTTTCCAATGCCACCTTCACCTTCAGTGCTCTGGCGTTTCCTTCTTAAGTTACCTGTATTTTTGGAGTATAAGATGCACCCCCAAATTTGGGAGGAAATGGGGGTGCGTCTTTACAGTCCGAATGTACCTTTACATTTACATTGGTGAAATATACTACATTATTTATGTTGTTAAATATTTTACCACATTTTTTGCTTCAAAAATTTTTTCCCTATCTTCCTCCTCTAAAACCTAGGTGTGTCTTATGGTCCGGCAAATATGGTGTGCTTTTCTTCTTGTGCCACCATCTGTTTTGTAGGCTTGTAAATAGTTTCTTTGTCAGTAAATTCAGGTGGAATTTCCTCATCAGCAGACAGTATTCTTCCCATGGTATAATACATGCAATGCTAATCATCTTCAGGCTTAGTTTTAGTTCATAGTTCTAGCTTTTAAAATGGCCTAATATTATACTCTTTCAAGAATGCCAAACATTTAATATTAATCATGGGTTAGTCAATTTGTTGACCATGCCATGACCCTGTGTTAAGCATTATGCCAGGCTCTGAGCAGATGCCTACCATATACTTTATTTATGAATTATCACAGGATATTTATAGTGTATGATTCTTAAATTGGTACCTGAACATCACCATCAGTTATTTAGCAATATTTTTTTTTAAGTAGATGTCTGTTTAAACATTTTTATATTGAACAAACTTAACTCCAGTACATTAGTCTGTCTGCCTTGGTGGTTTATATCTTTGGTACTTGGAACTTACATAAGAGTATTTGGTGCTTGCAGGTAAGTTTGAGATAGAAAATGGCCCTCCTTTTGACTGAGTGAAGAAAGTGCTGCCTGGCCTGTGTGCAGGAGAGGTATGCGTATCTTTGTCAACTTGAATTTCCCAAGGTACAGTCATTGTAACAGCTTGACCTTAGCATACATTAGAAATGTGTTGTTGGAAGCAGGTAGTGACAGCACAAAACAGTTCTCAGGGTTAGTGCTGGAGCAACAGTACTTTCCATAGTGTCTTACAATTTTTTGTAAACCATTCTTTTATCTATTATTTACTTTAACTCTTATATAAACCCTGTTTGCTAGTCAGAGTGGGAAAATCTATACTTTATAAATAAAGGAGGTTACTGACGTTAAAAATTTGTCAAAGGCCACAAAACCACTATAATACGAATAGGACTGGCAGCCAGCTTCTTGACTTCATGTGGGCTTTTACTTTTATTCTGTTTCCATATTCTCATTAGTTGTCTGTTAGACTAGGACCTGGGAACCAGACATTTACCCTTTAGGTCTATTCCCAACCTTGACTTTGGTTGATGTGAAAGCTTAAACTCCAAATTGACTTCGCATGCTATGAACTACTAAGAACTGTTTTTTCTTGACGTTGATTTACCTGGACATCTCTTAACTCATCTGAAGAACTGAAGACTTCAATTTAATATAAATGGATGCATTTTGTTCTGATATTTTAGATATGGGAAATAGTAGCTATACTTGGGAGCTGCTGTGTTACACATAATTTTGATTTGAGTTTAAACTGATCGAATGCACTATTTTTATAACATGGACTCTTAATGAAGAATATAGTAAGAATTGTGTGGACCAACTTAATGATGTAACCTCTTATCTAATATTCACATATTCTAGAGTTAGTTGTTAGAAGGACATAGTAAATGGACCTAAAATACAAGAAAGTGATAAGACAAATATGCATAAGGACTCACTACTTAAGAAATTGGGTCAAATTGTGGGTATTTAGTATGCAGAAAGCCTTCCCCCCTCTAAATTTGTTAGGCTGAAAACTTACCTTAAGGGTTAATTGTAATCAGGTGTCAAGGAGAGAACATAAATACTTGTTGGTGTTTATATTTAAACAAAATGTGAAAATTTCAGATTCTTTTCAGTAACTTCTCCATTTGACTACTTTGTTTTGGAATATCATACACTGGCTTTGTAAAGAAATATGAAGTGATAACAATAAAGTACTGCTGTTTAATGCCAAGTGTTGGTTTGTTCCCAGTTTACACATTATAATACAAGCTGGAAGAAGAGAGAATGGAGGTAAATTGCCTCTGAGGTTTTGCAGAGTGAGCCGTATGTTCTACATGTTTAGGACTCCATACCTCCCTTCTCTCTTAATAGAGATTAAAAGTTCATGAGAACTTTTTTTTTAATGAAAATTACCATGGTTTCTGGGGGAAAAATCAATAGCATTAAAGTAATATTCTGCAACCTTAAAGATTTGCAGCTGATAGAGAATAATTTAACATGTCCTATAAAACCCTCAATTTTGGAGTTCCTGTGGCTTTTTATTTTTAGCTGTGGCTTTTTAGTTAATGAGAAGAGGTGAAAAGTATCATTCTCTCCTACTCTCTGGTTGAAATTACTGAACTTGCAGTGCCGAAAGACTCCTCATTTCAGAAGCTTTTTGGAAGCCCAGTGTTGGGCATTGGGTGGTGGTGTTGCTTCCTCTTGGTTCAGACCTCCATTTTAGAGAATTGCAAAGAATGGTGGGTTAATTTCCTTGGGATTTTAACCAAATCGTAATTACTCTGATATTGCCAAATGGACCTAGGGACAGTTTTGCAGTGCTTTGAAAACTTACACCTGAAACAAAATAGCAGCTTTGGGGCTATGGAGGAATGCATTCAGCCTACCTCTCTCCTGGTTCATTTCAGCTACCTCCCAACTGGAGGGGTCACATGCAGGTGAAGCAGCCAGTCTTTAGGCTCCACCTCCGGAGGCCCAGGGACTGATGGATTGCCTTTGGCCCCCCCGACAGCGTACTCCATCCTTTTAGAGCAGATTTTCATGGGGATCTATTTGGTAAAGCTGAAGCAAGAAAGTCTGAAGTAAGACCTCTTTTTTACACTTCTGTCCCTACTTAAACTTTGTTCTACTTAAAATGTCATTTCGGTAGGTCAGGGGAGAGAGAGATTTTATAGAGTTTGATCTCGAAGCTTGTTTATGTTAATTCAAGGGCTTCTGGTATAATGCAAAGTGGTGTTTGTTTTTCTGTGTGCTCAGTTGGTCGTCATCCCCCCATTTCCTCAAACCTGGAGATGAAGCACTTAACAAATCCTTCTACTTCTTTCTGGTATAAAAATATTTGTTTAGGTCTGAATTAACTTTCTCCTCAGCCTCCAGAAGGGATGTATTTCTTTGTGGACAAGCTTGCTTTCTAGTTCCAATCCACATTAGCACACCATGCCAAAATGGATCTCATTTTAGAGTGCATTGAATGTATGTGGCAGTTATATTAAGATGTGTAGTAATATAGAACTGATGCTCTTTTGCTTCATTCTTTGTCGTGGTTATTCCTTGGAGTATTTCAGAGATGATTAGTTCTAAAACGAAAAATCCTGAAATTAGTCCTGGCCAGGTGGCTCAGTTGGTTGGAGTGTCATCACATAGACCAAAAAGGTTGTGGGTTCAGCTACCAGTCAGGGCATATACCTAGGTTTCGAGTTCGAATCCTGATTGAAGCACGTATGGGAGGCAACCCAACTATGTTTCTCTTTCCCTATCTCCCCCTTCCTCTCTCTTGAAAATCAATAGACGTATCCTCAGGTGAGGATTAAACAGAATTTAAAAAGACCCTGAATTTAGATGAATATGATATTGTCAAAAGTAGTTAAGACTACTCACCCGCTCTAGCCCTTCATTAGTTATACCTCTGTGTTGTGGAATTCTTGTCTCTGTCCTCCACCCACATGTCAATACTCTGGTCTTCTGAACCTCTCAACCACCATGGTAGAAAACCCATATGCCCTTCAGCATGTTTGACCTTTAGGCTATAATGTTTCACTTGAGATCCAGCCCTTGCAGGAACCAGGGCATTCAGGCAAAGCAAGTGAATTTTGCTGGTATTTGGAGAACTTAAGCGAATATGATCCATTTAAAGGGCAGCCTGCTGGCTAATAGCTCTGTGGGAACGTGGCCTCTGTTGCTAGTCTCTCTGTTTTTTTTTTACTTATATTTTACTTTATTTTTTTTTTAAAGAGAAGCCAGTGATTTTTTTAAAAAATAAAGGTGAAATTGGTAAATTTCTAAATGTTGAACCCTACTAATTTTTTAAAAAAGACATTGGATAGACCAAATAACTCATTTGTAGACTAAACCCACCCTCTGGCTTCCGGTGGTGACTCTGGCCTGCAGATCTTGAAGAGCATTCATGGCTTGGCCACTTGTTTCCTTCTGTCTCTTTGTTTTCTCCGAGAGGATCTCCATGATCTTGCATGGTTACTGATCACTATTTTGGTACCTTTCCTTATTCCTTCTTTCAAATGTGATCCTATAACTTCTTTTCGAATTTGTGATCTTTTGTCATCTTTTAGTTTTATTTTTGGTTTTACTAACTGTGGTTATCAGATTCTGCCATTTTATCTGAATGTATAATACTTAGGAAGACTTTTGACTTCTTTCCTCTTCATGTTTCCTCTTCTCCCAATTTTTTTTGCCACTGTTCAGAGCCGCTGTTGGGTCTTGTTCACCATGCCATCAGGTATATGATGAACTGTACTACCGAAGAATGTTGAAAGCAGTCTGTTGGCCATGTTGAATAGGTATTTGTTAATGTGTAGCCAACCTTGATAGATAAATAAGAGGAATCATTTGTTTGAATTCTGGTCACTTTTAAATACAGGAGGCTGCCTTTCATCTCAGCAAGTCAAGAATATGGATCATTTTCAGTTAGAATAGAAGTTACTTTGGTGAAATAATGCTGTGTCTTAGCCAGTGATGCATAGTAATTATTTGTTCTTGATCGGGTAGCAGTGAAATTCACTCTGAGTGTTGTAGTGCAGGTGGGGGTTTTGTCTGGTCAGCATTGACTCCTGCTCCCTTTCCCCAGGGTTGCTCTACAAATAGAGAATGAAACATAGTATCCGATTTCCTCCCTCAATTTTAAGTCCTGCAGTCCCCAGCTCTGTGTTGTGAATCCTGGATGTTGGTCTGACAAAAAAATTAATTTCACAAAAACATGCTTGGTGCGGGGGTCCTAAGGGAACCCTAAGGGAACAGAAAAATCACGTATCTAAACCATTCTGCTTTCGTTATATGGTGATTCTCAACTAGAGAGTCAAAATCAAGTCAAGGAACTTAAAAAAAAAAGTCTAAAAAAGTACTTGTGTAGATCTCGTGTGCTTTGCTTTCTTTACAGAAAAAGAGGGAAAAATATGGGTTTGGCACCATAGTCTCAAGAATGCCTTGAGGACCCTTCCCCCCAGATGCATTTGAGATAAAAGGAGATGATGGCAAAAGTTTCTTTTAGGCTGGTGTGAAAGAGACTACAGTTATAACTGCTGTAGATTAGAATATCATCTTGGTAACATAGTAGGCACTTTTTGAAAGTCCTGTCAATGGTAAAATACTGTGTACTTACTGCCAAGCAATTTGTGTGCTAAATCTACAATATTGAGGGTTTTTATTAAATTAAAAATATGTTTATTGATTTTAGAGAGAAGGGTGGGGAGAAACAGAAACATCGATTGGTTGCCTTCCATGAGCACCCCGACTGGGCCTGGAACCTGCAACCTAGGTACGTGCCTTGGCCAGAAATTGAACCCCCAACCTTTTGCTACAGGGGATGATGCTCCAACCAACTGAGCCACACTAGGCAGGAAATTGAGGGGTTCTTATAAAGAAACTTGCTCTTTATATGGTTTAAAGGCATAGCAGGAAATGGATACCAAGACACTCTTAGCAGTCCTAAATCAGAAAAACTTAAGCTTGTGCTTTTTTGTAATTTCAAATTTTCATAATGAGGTGAAGTTTAGTTTAATGTCTAAATGGAAAGCTGTGTACAGTCTCTTATTATTTTCTGGCATTTTAAACATTGGGAAGCAAAACGCTTGATTTCTTCTCAAATATATGCCCAGCTTCATATGTTTAAGTTAGATATGGTAGTTTCTATAGCAGCAATGACTCTGCCTTTTATCTTTTTCTTAGCACAATATTTAGCATAAGTCATCCAGAGAGATTATTGTTCCAGACTGTAGGTTCTTAAAGACCGCCTTGTATACAAAGCCTTTGAGTTCTCTGGGTGCAGGTATGTTCTGGAGAACCAGTGTGAGTGGTGAAACGAGTATATTTGGGGCATCCTTGTTTTCCTAGTGTCTAGCAACTTTCTACTGTCGTGTCCACGGAATCAGAGATGTTGCTATTTCTGGTCCTGGGCAGTTTCTTTCAGCTTCCGGAGACCTTGGCTGGGTTGGCAAAGAGGGGTGAACGTTTGGTGTGGTCCTGGTTTTTCACATTGGTGGTGAGGTGTGTTTATTTTAAAGATTTTATTTATTAATGTTTAGAGACAGGGAAAGGGAGGGAGAAAGAGAGGGAGAGAAACATTGATTGGCCATCTCTTGCACACCCCCAGACAGGGACCTGGCCTGCAACCTAGGTAGACATGTACTGGTGACCAGGATTTGAACCGGTGACCTTCCAGTTTGTGGGTGATGGGCAACCCAATGAGCTACACTAGTAAGGGCAATTTTGCTTATTTTAAACTGATTTGATAACAGTAGATCACTCCCATTTTTCCCTCCCTCCTTTCCTTCCTGAGGCTTATGTTGTTTTAACAAAGGTTTGTAGCTGGGAATTTTTTTTAAAAATGCTGATTCAGCTTGAAGTTTGAGCAGATATATAAGAATTAGTAGGTGTATCTGGAAAGGGATGTGTGTGTATTAGTGGTGGGAGACAAGAGCCTACTTGCTATAAGACTACCTTCCCCTTTATTAATCACCTGCGGTGACTGTGGTTCTTCCACGTAGATAGAGTTGCGGTGGAAAGTTGCTCACTTGGCAGTGAATGTAAACCACGTAAAAAATCCCTTAAATAAGTGGGATTTTTTTTTTTTTTTACTTGCTACCTTGAATTGCAAGTCATGGCATCAATGCTCTTTCCCTGTATGGATCTCTGTGCACATTTATTGCTGATGTGACAGCTCAGTGTATGGACTACCTGGAGCACAGAGGCCCAACTGAGTGGCCCACAGAAGGCTTCCTGGAGGCATTGTGCCTCCTTTTGAGTACTTAGGATGCTTCTGTTCCCAGCAGAAGAGTGGCAGTGAGGCAGCTGCAGGTGGAGAAAAGAGTGTGAATAACAGTGGGAAGCAGCCTGGGCATGGGAGGAACCACTTGGAGCTGGTTGGAGCCTCCTGCGCGCAGTGTGTAGTGGGAGGCATGCCCCATGGAGAGGTAAGTGGGAACAAGGTCAGCAACTGTGGGCTGTTGCTCTGTAGGCAGTATGGAGTTAGTAAAGGTCTTAAAAAGAGAAATGGTTATGGGATGCTGACCCCTCTTTGGGTAGATTGCTGTAGCTGTGGAATGGAGAAAGGAGCAAGGGTGGAAGTGGAGAGATCAGTTAGGAGGCTTTAGATAGTCTTAGCACTGGTTTCAAGTCCCAGTTTCTCTACTTAATAGATATATGTACTCTTGAAGTTCTGAAATACTCATTTGTAAATTTAAGATATTGCATATAGCTCATAGTACATGAGAGGATTAAGTGGGATTTTGTTTGTAAAATACCTAGCTTGAGGACTTGCCTGGAATGAGGAGTCAGTAAATGCTTTCTCCTACCCTCTTTTAGTAGTAGGCTTCATTGAATTCTGTAAGAGGCAGTAAATAATTTGAACCTCTTTCCCGTAGCAAAAGATACTCAAATCCTACGATTTGGTTCAGAGAGCTCAGGAGGATGCCTTATTTATTTTTATTTTCTTTTAATTAAACATGATCTTAAAACTGAAGTGCAGGCTTAGAAAATAAATGTTTAAATTCAGGTCGTTTTGAAAGTTATGATAGGAGAAAAATGGGAGGAGACTGTCTTGCTGTGTGTGGGTCATTCCCTGTGGATGTGTGAATTATAGAAGCTGTGACATCACGTGATACACCTCACTGTGCATGTTACCAGTCTAGGTTTCAGAGTACAGTCACGAGTGTGACTACTGTGCTCTTCCTTTAAGTTGAATTAATAAATCTAAATATAAGTAGAAGATGCTTGTATCATCCTTGGAGTTCTTAGCAAAAGGAACAGTGAGATGTAGCAGTTTCTAATCTTAAATATTAAGATCCCAAGAGGCTGAGCAGCTGAGTAGGACAAAACTAAGTTGGAGTGGATGGAACACGGGCACTGTGTGTGTGTGGGGGTGGTGGTGGTGTACTTTTTCAAGTATGGTAAATTTAAATAGACAAGGCTGAAATACTGATGTGAAACACTTAGGCTGTTGGTATCCTCTATATTTAAATAGTCTTTGGAGATCTGGGGTTAAAAATTGCAGCACTCGAAGTAAAAATTCTTGTCCTCCTTAGTCACTATTTGTGACTGTGTGCTAAATGTAGTTTAACAGCATCTGCTCCAGGCGCCCTGCACAGGAGTTGACAGTCATGACTGAGCAGAGTCTGCATTCTGCACTTCCTGGCCACAGTATTCTCTTTCCATCAGGAAGCTCCCAACACAACTCTGCACCCTTTTGTCCATTTAGACATGGGAAAAAGAAAAGGCTAAATAAATAAGCCTCACCTAAAAGACAGATAAGCAGATTCTCTATGGTAACATTCTAAAAGAGGCATCTTCCTTTGTCTCCTAATGATAATAGCCTCTAGTATTTACTTGGCACTTCAGAATTTGTAAAGTGCTTTCACATATTACTAAATTATATGTCTATAATTAAAGCTTTTAAAGAGCACAAACTCTTTTGGTCCCTTTCCCTCTTAACCAATGTGGAATTATTTCAAAGGCCAGGTGCTTTTGTGGTTTGAGTCTTGAGAAATATTTTCCTATGTTTAAGATGTAGCCTGTTACTACATACGTGTCCCCTTTCCCCACTTCAGCCTGTAGGAGCTGAGTACTGCTTCTCATCAACTCTTGGAAATACATACATAAATAGGTCTACATTATATATATCTGTTCACACCCTTACTTCATTTTTCATTTATACAATGGTGGCCTTGCCCCATTGTACTTTTAGAGATTCCTTAAGCATTTGTTTATATTGTGCTTTAGTTAGTATATTCATATAATTTTTGAAGTGAGAAGTCTGACGGAAGTTGATGTTGCAATCACTGATAGGGAACCTAAGCACTCGCTTCCTTTCCCTACTGGAGAGGTAGCCAGGCTCTCGGACCAGGGGTGTGTGTGCCTGCTGTGGATGTAACAGGCAAAGGTCTGAGGCTTTCCCCGAGCTGTAAAGCATTAACTCCTGCCTCCGCCTGTCCCTCCTTTCCAGCATTAACTCTTAAACACAGTAGATTAACCAGAAATTTTCTCTTGATCCTCTCTCCCTCAGACCCCCTCCCCTAGTTGGAATCAGTAGGACTAAAAATAACACTTTAATTGAATGCCAGTTCTCCCCACCCTCCTTCCTACTTGATAAGTGGTAAATAAGCAGGAGCTTAATTACCATAAGAAGACACAGTGGTATCCGGTGTTTTTTTTTTTCTGTCTGGAATGAGGTTTAAAGAAAGTTGTCTTTTGGGGAAGAAGGAGAAGGAGACCAAAGGAAATAAATAAAATGTTAGTGTGAACTTTGTTTATTAATACCTCCAGCTTTCCATTCTAAGTAATTCCTAGTCATGTTTCTGAATCAAAAGTATGTATCTCTTGGGAATCTCAGGACTTTAAGTAGCAACTGAAAAGAAAAATACATGTCTGTTTGAGATGATCACATTGCAGAGGGGAGGGCTGCTGTCTGTGTTGATCAAGGTTTGCACTGCTGCAGTGGGTGGGGAGAGCCTTTTCCTCTCTCCACAGTGTGTTACTTAATTACAAGGTTTTCTATGTCCCAGGGCGGCCTCTTCTTTATTTTCAGTTTCTCTGAGGTTCAACAGAAATATCTGTAGCCTCCTTACATTATTAATGAAATATACCTTGTTTTGCTTGCATTTTATTTTACTGACTTTATTATGGTATAAGTTAATTTTTGGTTTTCCATCTGTAACTCCTACTAAATGACAGTGAAGAAGAGTAAAGTATTCTTAGTGGCCAAATGCAGTATTGTGGTCCTTTTTTACACTGACTTAAAATTGGTATTGGTGACCATAAAACTTCCTTGTCTTTTATGTTCCCTGTAAGATGAGGTATGCTTTCTATTTTGGAACTTGACAGTGACAGTGTGTCAGTGTCTGTATCCTACCGAGGAGCGATGTTTTTAACCTACCTAATGAAAGCACTCAACTACTGGGATTAATTTGAGGATTTTCAATCAGTCTTTCACAATTTGTACTACCCAGAGGGGGTTCCCTTTAGCTGTGACTTTTGTAGAATGTGAAGTTAATTCCATTTCTATGTTGATTACTACTTTAACTGTCTTAATTTAGCAATTCAAATTTGCCTGCCTATACCAAACAGGAACTCTGCTACAAAACTGTGGGAGTAGTTGATTTTATTCCTGTTACACCCATCCCCCCTTTTTAGGTTCTATAGCCAAATAATGACATGGAAATTAATTAGGCCCACTGATGTTGGAATGAAAGAATGAGGTTGGAATGATTCATCACCAAAAGGTAGTGTATTCAGGCCTGTAACCAAGATTGAGTTAACCCCTGGCTTAACCATCACAACTGTGGAAGTGAATAAAGGGGCCAGTTGAAGAGTATAGACTTTAAAGTTTACTTCCATTTCACAAAACGTAACTTACTTTCATCTGCGTTGTTATTAAACGCTTGGGGAGAACTTTGAGGTACTATCTTACTTCGCATTCTGACAGCTGTAATGGGGCTTCATAGGTTAAAATCAGTTTCTGAATATTGTACTCTGTTTACAATATTAGTTGCACCTTTGAAGTTGCTCTGGTTTTTAAAAAATTTGCCATTAAATGAATCACTTGCTGAATTCTTGGTATAATACAAATTCAGGTTTTCATATGTTGGATTTTTAAAAAGATTTTTTCCCTTTGACACAACTTCTGTAGGAGCTTTTCTTTGCTTAATTATCTTGTATTCTTAGTGCTTAGAAATTAAGAAACACATTGGTGGTTTGTTTGAATGTGAGCAAGTGGAATCTAAACCAATTTAAACAGTTTACTGAGGTAATTAAAGGAGCACGATAGAAACAAGTTTTCTTCTGCTTATATCCTCTGATACACTCCTGGTTGGAGTCACTCTCATTCTACCCCTTGATTACTGCAGTTGTTTCTCCACTGGTCTTCTCGCGACCAGAGTTGCTAAGTCCTCCCACACAACCACACCGAGATTTACTTTCATAGGAGGGACTCTTTCGCTTGAAATCTTTTTTTGTGGTTTCCTTTCTCACAGTGGCCTGTGATGGAGCTGAGGACACCGTATCCTGAAATACGGCACCTTGGCGTATTGAATGTCTTTAGCTGAAGGAGTTAGAGAAAACAGCAGAAGCAGAAAGTCCCTTTGGCTTCCCACCTCCCTCACCCTTCTTCCCTGAAACAGGTCCTACACTCCCAGGCAAAAGATACTCTCTTTGTAGCAGGAGGAAAGAAGACATTCCTATCACCAGAGAAGAGGATTAAGGGCCAAGAAACCTGTACAAACAAACCTTAGGAAATTGATTTTACAGTCCCTCATCTTCCCCCTTTTATTTCGTTAGTTCTTCAGAACTTGGTTTCCTAAATGGTATACGTGGTTCCTGCTCGAATCACCTCTTTGGGTCTTCATTTTCATGGGAAGGCTCCCACGTACACGTAAAAAGTCAATGAAATTTGTATACTATTCTCCAGTTAGCCTGTCTTTGCCAATTCAGTTTTCAGACCCAGCCAGGGACCCTAAGATTTTTGAAGAGAACTTGTCCCCCCACCTTATACCTCCAAGACCCCCTTGTGGTCTGGCCTCGTTGCTTCTTAGACTCATCTCTCTAGAGCTCCTTCCAGCTTTGCCCTGGCAGATCTCTGCCTAGAATGCTGCTCTTCTGGCTATCCCTGTGGGGACATATTTGTTTACTATCATATCTGTAGCAAGTAACTACGAACTTGGTGTTTAAAACAGTACGAACTTACTACCTTACAATTTTGAAGGTCACAGTTCCCTGAAGTGGTTCCCACTGGCCTGTGATCAGTGTGGGCAGGGCTGCGTTCCTTCTTGGAGGCTCTATGGGAGAACCTGTTTCCTTGCCTTCTGGCTTCCAGAGGCTGCACACAGTTTTTGGTTGGTGACTCTTCTTTCATCTCCAAAGCCAGTGATGATAGGTCCAGACTTTTTTCACCTGGCATCATTCTAACACCTGACTCTCCAGCCTTCTGCTTCCATTTATACATTGAGCCCACCTGAATAATCCAGGGTAATCTACCCGCCTCAGGTCATCCAATTAGCAAATTTAATTCCATTTGCAATTTAAATACCTCTTGTCATATATTATAATGTATTTACAGATTTCAGGGATTAGGATGGAGACCTCTAAGGTGAGTCACTGTTATACCTATCCTGGCAGCTGGCTCACATCTTCAAACCTTGGCTTAAAGCTTACCTTCAAAATGAGGCCTACTGTTTAATACTGGAAACTGCTCATTCCTCGATTCTGCATTCTCAACACCCTTACTCTGCTTTCCATTTTCTTTTGTGGCAAAGTACACCTTTCCAGCTAATATACTATTTTCTTATGTATGTTCATTCTTGGTCTACTGTGCACACCTCCCATTGCAAATGTATACCCCAGGATACTTCTTTATTTCTGTATCTCATGTACCAAGGACAGTCCTTAGCTCATGGGAGATGTGTACAAATTTTTGTTAATGCGTGGATGAAGGAACTGTGTGTGAAACTTGAGGAAATCTTTCTCACCAGATCTTTACTTTCTTGTTGCCCAGCATGGATGCCCAAAGTGAATCTAGAATGAAGGGAAGGACTTGGAACCCCTAAACTCATTTGTTTTACTCTCTAATCTTGAAGTTTATAATCCTGCCACTTCTAGAACTGCAAAACCTCAGAAATACTGGCATTGGAAAGATTGTAGTTTGTCTGGGAGCCATAATGGACCAAGAGACGGAGAAATGCTAACATTCACTGCCAAAGAACATTTCCCTTCTGTTTCCTGCAGCTGTTGGTCCCTTGTTTGCCCTAAGGCCCAAAAGCTGAGTTTGACGAGGCTGAGGAATGCATAGAGCAGGTGAGGCAGCTAAAATGGGGTGGGGAGTTGAGAGATTCTAGGATTGAGGAAATCCCATGAAGTGTAAAACCACAAACCTTTATAATTTTAGGAACCACAAAGCAAAGTGAAGAGCTTTAAAGAAGACAAACTAATGGTTCATTCCTATAGCTGATAACATCAGCCTCATGATTTTAGGGCCCGGCTAACTGTGCTATTGCCTAAATTCAGTAGAGCCGAAATGCATCTTCAGAATGCCATTTTTTTGTGGGAAAGATAAAATGTTATCCTGTAGGAATGGTGTCTGCTAGATAGATGGCTCCGTCGGCTGCCTATCCTGCTCTCACCTGTAAGCTCTAATTACTCACTTCACTGATTATTTTGAGTGCTTTAGCCCTCTGCTCCCAAAGGAAGATGCTTTCTGGTCTGCATTGCTATCTTTATTTAGGTAGGTTCTGCTCTTAAACTTGAGAGAAATGACTTTTGTGTGGTCACAGGAAAGGCATTGCCCAGGTGCTGATTCTGCCCTGGTACCGTGCTGCTTAAGGATCGAGAACCCTCTTGCTGCAAAATAGGCATCCAGACCAAGGTCACTTTACCAAAGCTGGACCTTGTTAGTATGAGAGAGATGTTCACCCTTGATGTTAGCTCTGATTCTTTCTAGAGCTGTTATCTTTTATATTTGCTTAAACTTTCTAGTTTGTATTAAAACTGTTGAAAATCCATAACTTATTTATGATGCAATTTTAAACACCTTTGTGTTAAAATCTGTTTCATTTTTTCCACATATACCTTTGCTTCCTCCACTTTCTTCAAGTTAGATTCAGATTTCAGATACCACATCTCCAAAATCCTGCTGGCCAGAGGATTGGAGCATGTTTGTACCATGATTTCGGGTTTGTCTTGGCTTCTGGCTTTTTTGTAGTTGGCAAGTTGATGTCAAGCTCTTGATATAAAAAATAGACAAGTGGTCACTCAAAGTAGTTTTCCTGTGTTATGCCATTTAACAAGAATTTGGATTCCGGTGGGTAAGGGTGGCAGAAAGGGTATGCCAAAAATTGAAAATACACAATCATAATTCAGATTTGAAATATTTGAGATGGGATAGCAAAACAAGCTACCAAGTTTGCATGTATTTCGGGAAGTGATTACCCTTTCATGCCTCAGTTTTTGTTTTTTGTTTGTTTTTTTACAGGAAATGTTCATGTTCTTACCTATGTTTTTGAATGCTTAGTTCCTACACATCCCTGAAATAGATGTGGGGTAGGTATGGCTGGAACCCCTTCAGGTAGATGGAACCACAGGAGCAAAGCCAGAAGACATATGTCTTTGAATGTAAATGCATCTGTTTGAGGGACATGGGGTGGTTCAGATTTTTAGGCACTTGAGTAAGTGGGTTTGTAGAGGATCTCAGGTGTTTAGATTATTCATACTGAGTAGTTGGCACTTAATTTTTGGTAGGCAGGAGTGGAAGGTGGCTATTGAAGGTTTAGGAAAATCTGCCTGTAAATAGTGTTAGTGTGGATTAGAATGAGGAGGGGGACCTTTTCGGAGACTGGAATTCAGTGGTCTCATGAGAGGTGAGGGCCCAGATTAACATGGAACCAGAATATATTTAGGATGTGTTTGATTAGCAGTTTATTTTGTTTGATGGCTGTGTCTCAGAGGTTTGAAAATAGCAAAGAAGTTTTTGGAATTTTTTATTAGGAAGATTGGAAAATATGGACTTTTCCTTTTCTTTCACGCGACTAGAAAACTGTTGGTCCCAGATAAGAGGAATCAAGCAATAGCATTGCTCTCCTAAAATCTACTGTTGTAAGAAACTTTAGAAATTAAAGTACACAGAGGGCCAATTAAGTAAAAGAGAAAACAATTCGGTTTAAAACGTCTCTATAGATGTACGAAAGTAAAACTGCGTGAGTATGAAGACACAGAGGCGCCCACCCCTCCACCCCAATGAAACCATGCCACGCCAAATTAACACCTCATCATTTTCTTTTGAAGCCCAGAGGAAGTTTAGAATATTCTAGATTGATCTACACTAAAGTGCCTTCATAAATTATTGCATGAAGAATAACAGGAGAAAAAGCAGTCTCAATTGGCACAATTGATGTCAAAATTGAGACGTGAACATATATTGAAAGATTTTTTTCAGCCTTAAAATTAATGGTTTTGTGTCATTGGAATGTGGCCTTTTTTTTCCCCTTCCAAAGAGTTTCAGAGCCAGTGGAATCTATAAATAGTTCACAGCCCGGTTGTCTGTGGTAGATTGAGTAGAGCAGAATTGCCCGTCCTTAAGTGAAGGGGAGGTAGCTTACATTTTTAGTAACTGAATTGTTGGCCAGCATAAAGGTAAGGGCCATGTGAGCAACTTATTTATAACTTCCCTTAAAGGTGTGTGTCTGCCTCAAGCAGTGGAACTGTCTGGGGTGCTTGAAATGTAAAAGTGCAGAAGAATCATTTTCCATACACAGCTTCCCCTAGCAAATTGGTACAATAAAGTGATTGTTCGCATCCCTGAGGCTTTCAGAAAAAAGGGGTGTCGATAGATTAGCTCATTAGTGTCGCCTCCTATGGAATAGAATGGACTGAGGCCATTAAATTTGAATATGTGGTTTTATGTAATGACGAATGTTTAGATACTAACTCCCAAGGGTATTCAGGACATAAATTTAAGCTTGGTTTAAACCTGTTGGGTGTGGTCCCCCACCTATTCCTATTCCACCTATATAGTCTAACCACTATTAGGTTGTTGTCAAAATAGTTCTGGGCTTAAAAGCACTTTATTCTTTCACAGGTTCAGCTCAACTATAAGTTTTTGTTTTTGTTTTTTTAAATAAAGAACATAGAATCAGATTGATTCTCTGGTAACAGTGGGAGAAGGGAAGAAGAATAAAACATTCTCATGGCACCCTGTAGAGAGTATGGTTAACCCTTCGGTAGATGCCAGAAAATGGGACCCATTTTTACATGTTACCAGTGTCATTACTCGTACCAGGAGGAAATCCCAGCTTTAACTCTAAGGATGAAGATTTTACCATCGTAAATATGCAAGCAATACTTTTCTTGGCTCTCCTTTGTTACCCATTGTTTATTTCAGAGACTTGAGTTTTTCTGAATATTATGTTGACCATTTAAATCATCTGCATATATGCCTAAAATGTAAACTTTGGCTTTCTAGCCAATGTTGGTGGCTTTGTTTTGTATTCGGGCAAGTTGTAATAAGTGGTAAATGGCCCATTAACTATATTGGAGGCCTCATAGCAGCACTAATTTCAAATCGTGCTGGGTTTACAATTTACATATTAAAAAATGTTCACTTGATTTTGTTCAGGGACAAAACTGACATCCTGTATAAGCATTACTCCAAACAATCCTATTTATTGGTCCAATTATTTCAATTGAAGGATGCTGGTTTACTGCCTTTTAGTATATGTGAACAATTCTCAGTGAAACTGTGGCAGAATAACCTCACAGGGTTCCGATTTACTTTTAATTTTCAGTCCCAGGATAAAGGATCAGTTACAGTATAATGTAACAGTGCGGGCAAATATGGCTTCTCTTAATACCCTTCTGATATTTTGGGGAAAGAGTGCTTCTGTGCAAAGCATTCACTTATGAATTGCATGACTGCCTTTTCTTACAATAAAATTTCATTCACATTTCCTCCCTTCTCCCACATCCATAAGAAATAGGACAACATGCAGTGTTTTTCTTTATTTTATTATTATTTAAAAACTTTTTTTGAGATGTGGTTTAAGGTAGTTCTTAAGGATAGATGCCAAGGTAACCAGTTAATACTGTTTTGAAATCAGGCTCTTAATTTAAAATGCTTAATTTGTGCAAGAAAACTACATGTTAAAATGAATTTGGAAAGATTAGATTGGAATTGCCTCAAATTCAATTAAGCCACACTGCATGGACGTGCTGGGAATATTAATACAATCACTGTAAATTTTGTACAAACTGATTTGTTGCATTATCTTGCTCATCTAACATACGGTACTTTTTGTGTCCATATTGCAGACGGCAACTCCAAACTAACATGGCAGTCAGACTGTGTGATGTGGCTTCTCTGCTTAGAAGTGGTTCGTGGGCAGCAGAGCCTTGGACTGGGGTCTGTGGGATTTTTCTTAAATTCTGTAGGCTACTTTTTTTTTAGCATGTTGCAGGAGTGCTGAGGCCATACCAAACACTTGAACTTTTCATTTGGCATACTAATTAATTATTCTTACATTCAGCCTGTTACGGTATGGCCATCATTAGGACACAAGGCACATTGCAATTTTAACCATAGTGGTATATGTAGCACCAGAACCATGCTGTTGTCTCTTTTTATAATCTAAATTAGGATTTAGTGCAGACTCAAAGAAAAGAGTGATAAGCTTTAAAAAACAAAAACAAAAAAGTTTTGGTATGGTCTAAATACTAAGTTACCGTAATTCTTTACATTCTGTTTACTATGTATTTTTTTGGTTACTAAATTTTGAAGTTATTCACAATTCCTGATGCTCCAAAAAAATGTTGAAATTGTAAATCTGGCTGGAAATTATTTGCCCAGTAACTGTTGAAAGAGTTTGCATTCTGTGAACAGTTGTGTTGAGCCTATCAATGGAATATGCATTATTTGTAAAATATAGCACATTAGTATCATTTTATTCTGAGCAGATGGTCCTATAGCTGAGAGATGCTATAATTTTCAGTGCACACAGCCGACTGCAGCTGTTCACTTGAATGTTGGCTTAGGAGCTCATTCTTGCCACCTGAACACGGAAATAAATGTGCAATTAAGTGAGGAGTGTTTGTTGTCTTTGCTAAATCCTGCTAATTTCAGTCAGTGAACACTGTATATTTCAAATGTTATCCCAGTGAGCTTTAGTTCAAATCTCATATTTGAGACTTACCTCATTTCTACACATCCCCTAACTTTTGAATAGTGATTTGTTTTAATTGGCTTTGGCTTCTCTCATCTTGCAGCTCATTGTTTTCATAACTGCTGGGCAAAGGTTAATCCCACACAAATTTTGCTGTGGAAAGTGACCCACAGCTAATATTCTACAAACTGGAACAGTTGTGATTTATTAGGAAATCCGAACCCCCCTTACTCAGTTTCAGATAAATTTGTTAATTATAATAAAATGAATATGTTGAATTGTGTCAGATTTTTTTTCATACAGGTTTACAGAGGTTTCTTTATGCAGTCCCTGAGAATACTTGTCCTAGAAATGTAGCTTGCAGCTTGTCGAATAAATACCCATTTATTTGAAAAGGAAACTAAGTCTCATGGGGTTATGGGTTGTTTGGTATTGTACAGGTGCTCTGGATTTGCCTCCTGTTTTTTATTACGATAGCACTGATTCTTGTCCTGTCCAGCCAGCCTCGGTCTGTCCTGTGCTGCTTTCTTTTAAGAGTATCTCTTAGCAGCAGAGATTTCTTCCTACATACTTACCCACTGTTATGCCCTTTTATTTTTCCTAGGCAATATATTTTTTAAAAGACCTTTATCTTTTTCTTTTCCTGTAACACTCCCTCTGCTTTGCCTTTTAAATTTTGTCTAATATTCTTTGCTTTTTATATGTTGAAACTTCCCTAAAACTAGTATCCCATCAATTCAGAATTATCAATTTTGAGAAGCTTTTGGTGAGGTGAGAGGTGTATTGGATGAAGTATGAAGAGTAATGCTTTTAGTGATACCTTGGTTTTTGGATTCCCCCCAGTCTTGGCTACCCAAAGTAGGTAGATAGCTGTTGAAAGATGGTTTTAGAAAATTTGGGACTGTGGTTGTGACTTTTGCTCAAAGAGCATAGGATTGATTTTTAGGAAACTGGATCCAAGTTTTCTTGTGATCAAATTTTAAGAGTAGCCTGAACAGTTTGAGGCCATTTCCCTCTACTCTTTATCCTGTATTTGGAGTTCATAGATGCATCTTCAACAGGCTTCTGTGCTCAGTTGAAAACTACTTGGGCTGGTCTGTTTGCAAAAGTTGACATATTTACACAGTTGGTTTAGTGGACTGGATAGTATTGTTTTGTTCTTAAGGTCAGAGTTAAAGCAGAATACCATAGTGAGTCGTTTGGGGGTTTTATTTTGATGTGTTAGATCAGTTGCCATGTTGATCTTTAGCTGCTAAGCTTGACAAAAATGGCTTGCTAGCTTCTTCAAGGAACATTAAGTACTCATAGCTTCTTTCCCAAGTTATCCTACAAATCCTTTTCATTCCCTAACATATAACATCTGATGTTTTCTTATTTCTTATGAACAGTAAGGGTATTAAGATACTGTCAATCAAAAACATTCTCAATATGTAACCAAAACAGTACATGTTGACAAATTTATATTTTTTAAAGTACTTTTGCTTCTTGATTTTAAGTTAACGGATGTCTGTCAGTTTTAGAATATTGCAGTTCTTAGGTAAACTGAAAATCTCATCAAAGTTAGGTAGAACATTTTTTGGTTTGTTTTTGGTAGCATGTTAAGCACTTTTATCTTCTAGTATGATTTTTAGTTAGGAATAAATTCTCTGCCCTTTGGTCCTAAACTTTCTGAAGTCTGTGGACACTGCAGGTGAGTAAGGGTATGTGAATAGACCCAGAATGTGGTTCTAGAGAATGTTTAAGATTTAAATTGTACTTATGTGCATGTATGGAATATGTATGTGTAAGTATAACCATGATCTTAGTTGAATAGCTTAATATGAAGTAAAAATTAGCGTTAAGTGTTCACTTGTTGAAGCTTTGTTGTAATTTCAGCAAAATGTGTTCTGGTGACATGTTTAAGTTTTGGGATGGAATCTCTAATAATAGTTTGTGAAATATGAATTCTGACATTTTTTATTTTCTCTGTTTTAGCAGGTAATTGCTGCCATGGAAACACAACTGTCTAATGGGCCAACTTGCAATAACACAGCCAATGGTCCAACCACCATAAACAACAACTGCTCATCACCAGTTGACTCTGGGAACACAGAGGACAGCAAGACCAACTTAATAGTCAACTACCTTCCTCAGAACATGACACAGGAGGAGCTAAAGAGTCTTTTTGGGAGCATTGGTGAGATAGAGTCTTGTAAGCTTGTAAGAGACAAAATAACAGGTATGAAGTTTTATGTAGTTTATTCATATTTAAAGGACTGTGTTTAAAGGTGTGAGAAAATAAGTTTACTCCTTGTGTATCACGGTGCTGCCGTTTTACACATCCGCATATTTTCTATGTTACTGGACTCTATCAGCAGTGTGAAACTTAGTTTTAAGAATTTTGTTTTCCTTTTAAAGTAGAACATTGTTTTATGGGCAGTACACATTAAAAGTAGACTTCTGTGTACTCTGAGCTGGATAATAACATCTTTGAAAGTGTTCTAAGAGTGCATGTGTTTGGGGCAGCAAGTGTCATGTTAACCTTTAGTTTTTCGTCCCCCGAGCTTTACATGTTTTAGCATTTCAGCAGTGAGATGATAAGGAAAATATTACTGTGTTTGGGGGGGAACCTCTTTAAATGCCCTTTTGCATAGTCTGTATAGTCCTTCTGCTTATGATACGTACGAACAGAGTAAACGGTAACATTCACCTTACCAGTGTATAAATATTTGCACTGATACAATTTGAGCATAGCAAGATCTTACGTTCTGTCCTCAACAAGGAAAAAAAGGTGTTTGTGTGTGCCCCTCTCACAAAGACAGGAATGAGAGGATGGGTCCTTTGGCCTTTAATAATGGGGGTTACGTTTTGAATATTAGGGAGTGGAAAATCTTCTTGGTATTTTGTAAGATTTGACTGAATTTTTAGAGTAAGCCAGAAAGAACCTAACGCAGAGCACGTTCAAGGGATAGAAGCGTTATTTACCGCTTCCTGCAGGGGCTCTTTTCAGACACTGACCATGTGTGAAGTTAGTGTAGACAGGCTCCATAGCTTCAGCATGGTGGTCGTGTATTTGGGTGATGATGTGTATCGAATTTGTTTACCTGGCTTATAACAAAAAATATAAAACTAAACATTTGAAATGAGTAAAAGATAATTAAAGACAGTGCCATGAGTCAGACCTGGAGTCAGAGCTTCAGTCATAGGACCTTGGACACGTCAACTCTCAGCTTCAGGTTTCCCTTGGTAAAATGAGGTAGAGGACAAGGTCACACTGAGTAACTTCTGAGGTCAGTTGTGACTCTTTCTGAGATGGCTTTAGCTGTTCTTTTATCAGGTCAGCAGTGCTTCTTCTCTCCAAGTTGAGTGAGCTCTTAGAGCTGTCACCTGCACTCTACCTCACAGTCGTATTTCCTTGAGCAGCAGATTGAGACTCACAGAAAGAATTTAGTCATTGGAATCAAGTAAATTAAATAAAACTAATTAACACCTGGTTGTCTTCAGTCTGTGCTGAGTAACTATTTTAGCTAAGTATGTTACTTAGATGTTCACCGTGATATCAACAGGAAGATTTGTCTTTTGTTTTGAATACTGATAATAGATGAAAATTTTTTCATTTCTTTTCCCCAAATTTGTGTAAACAGCATAGGTAAAATTTTTAAAGAAACAGTTTTTGAAAGAGTTGGAAAAGGTAGAGAATAAAAGGCTCTTATTACATGGTTCTGCTATGATAAATTTTATTATTTTTAGCAAAACATCTTTTTTATGTGAAGTTTGCAACTTTTTGATATAAATGACTGTGGTAAATGGCATGAAGACTGTGGCATGTTGACATGATGACGTGTTTTCTGATTTGATTGCTTAGCACCTATCCCTACCATTAAAAAGAAAAGATGCTTCAACAAATGCTTGCAAACAGCATTAATATTAGTTGTTCATTTCTTTCATGCCTCCCCTCCACCCCCGCAGGCCTACCCCCACCTTTGTCTTTTTGGTGAAAGGGGGCTAACTGCATTTTCAACCATGGTAAAATTTCTGTTTAAAATCTCTGGTAAGCAAGTGGAGTACCCAAGAAAACTCAGAGTGAGCATGAACGTCAAAAGATGTGTTTCCTAAGTTTCATCCCATGAGATATGGTAAAAAAATATTCCTCAAAATAAGTGTTATTGGGTTGGCCAAAAAGTCTGTTTCGTTTTTTTCTGTAAAATAGAAGACATTTTTCATTTTCACCAATAACTTTATTGATTTGGATATTTAGAATATGTCAGCTGTCTCCTGCCAGTCAGTAGAGGCCAGGGCTGCTGCGAACATGTTGCAGTGCACGGACAGCCCCTCAGCAAAGGCTTATTTGGCCAAAATGTCAGTACTACCAAGAAACTTCCCAAAGCACTTTTGTTACATTTGATCAGTCACAGCTCTTTTTCCATACACTGCACAAATCTTTTTTTGTTTCAGTTGTGTTTTTACCTTTCTTGAAATAATAAAGCATAATACGCTGAAAATGTTACGTGTTTTCTTCCATCTTCAGTATTAAAATGGCTGCACAAAAATTCAATTTGGTAAGTATTTTAATAACGCATGCTGATATGACAGCTGTCATACTACAATTTAACAACATTCTTTTGAATGAATTTAAAGACAGCTAATTGTACAGGAAAAAAAACTGAATGAACTTTTTGGCCAACCCAATACATTGATAGACAAGTTTGAGAAATTCTGCTTTCCATAGATTCCTACTGAAGATCCACACTGCAGATCATTAGCATATTAAAAACTATGCTAAAATCCTGCTATAAAGAGAAACCGGTTTGACGTCACAGTCCCTCAGCCTTCTTTGACCACAGAACTCAGTTGGGAAGGTCCCCCCACCACTAGATTTCCATTGGAAATGTTGCTATAAAAGCTTTTGGAATCATCTGTTAACTGGTTTTCAGACAATCTAAAATTCTTACATAACCTTTTCTTAATCTGTAAAATATAAACATGTTTTATAAAATGAAAATCCATGATAATGAACTATAAATTTAAAAAGCTGAGTAGGTAAATCTGAGTATAAAGGACTTCTTCTAGTAGTCCTGTTTTTCGATTTGGCTGACTGACATCGTATTCTCTGTATGGGTTAAAGTATAGTGTTCAGAAAAGTCTGACTCATTTAGCTTCATGCATAAATTTCCTTGGTGGTTTTTTTTCTTTATTTTGAGTTTCTTTGTAAGTATTTGTATTGAACAAAATACTCCACTAGATGGTAGATTTCTAAAACTGGTTTTTGAATGGTTGCACTTTGCAAAGTGGACATATCTTCTACAAGAAGCTATTATTAACATATCCCTAGAAATGTTAGAATGAATTTGTGAGGATTTGACCCTGCCTTGTGGTATTCAGCATTAGCCAGCCTATACGGTTTCTCAGTACACATTTTTAGGGTCAAGTTCCGAGTTCCTTGGGCCTTCTCTGATTATCCAGTGTATCCTTCTTCCTGGGGAGCCATTGGACCAGCTCTTTGTATTTCAGTTTTGTAGGAGGTGAGAGCATTAGTTGTCTGGGTTGTAAGAAAACCCTGGGATCATTCTTTGGAAAAAATGCAAATCTCTCCTTTTATTTTTCTTAAATCTTTCCTTAAATAATGCTGAATTAGGAAACTGTATCCCAGGTATAAAAATATCTAGTTAGGAAACTGTGTGCCTCTTCCCTAAGTCCTTAAAGAGAGAATGTAATTTTTAGATTGTGTTGGTGTTAGCAAATTAATGTCACTATTTTGATAGAATGAGGATTAGGGAAATATCTTAAGACATGTCTTCAGTAGCAAATACATCACCTTCTGTATAGCTTAAATTCTGTTGATTACATTGTTCTTCAGTCCCTCTCTCTGGGCTCTTCCCCAGCTTCATGCTTCATTCTGTTTCCTATGTATAGGCATCCGTGACGGGAAGCCACTGCTGCTTGTACAGCTTAGCTGTGATGTGGGTTCATCCCTTTATGTTCCTAAATGCACTTTGGTGTCCCAGACACTTGCTGATGCTGCATTTAGAGGAGTGAAATGGGTTTTATGATGCAAGGAATAAACAATAGAGCATTAGAGTCAGAAAAAGCCCTTGAGGTGACCATAGCCAACTTTCTCACTTAACAGATGATGAAAGGCCAGGTTTGTTGAAATGACGAGTCCAAGACCATGTGGCTGTTAAGTGGCAGAGTGGGGACCAGAATTCTGGTTTTCTTTTTCTTTCCTGGGGTATTTCCTTCTTGCCTCTTGGGAAGCCAGAACTCTTGAATAATTAAGCACAGGGCCAGCTGATGAATTTATAGTGAGACATATAACTTGTACAGGGGAGGGTCATCTTCTGGTGAGTTTGTCTTCTTTAGGAGGGGAATGAGAGATTTTTGAGAGTCCAGGACTGAGGGATCCATAAAATGAAGAACATCCTTCTCTAGAAACTTTATGATCTGTAGTTGTGAATTTGGATAATCTGGCCCAGCGATTTGAAATATGGCTGCACATTCTCACCTGACAGAGTCTTTAAAAATACAGATTCTGGAAGCCTTGGGAATCTCATCAGAAAACTTCCCAGGTGATGATGATGGGCAAGCAAGCCCTTTGGGGAATCAGTCACTGAACCAAACAAAAGACTGATAATACAATGTTATACGTTGATTTTATTTCAGTAAAACTGGAGGAAAAGATGAAAAGGAGAAGAGGCACACAATTTTCATTAATCAGTGCATTGGATTTCACAGGAAATCATTGAAACCCAAAGAAGTGATTAGACTTGGGGGCTTATATTCCATTTGAGCAAAGGAGAGAGGGTTTGAGCTCCGAGGCATGGCACACTGTGGAGAAGTGACCAGGACATACGTGGTGGAAAGTGATGGAGTATGCCAAGCTGTTGCAGCAAGCATTGTTTCTAGGTTTCCATGTTGGCTCTCCATTTTGGTGGTGAGTTACTTTCTCTTTCTGGTATAGGAGAGAGGACGGGGAGCCTTCATTCACAGAGAAATTTGTGGCCTGCTTTTAGGCAGAAAAGGAGAGGGCAGAGCACCGTTCTTGTGTCTGTTGTTCCTTAATTGCCTTCAGCTGGAAATAATCGTATGCCAGATTGGCATATTTGGGGTGGTGTATTCTGGAGCCCTTCATCATAAAGTAAGTTAACTCTCAGCAAACCTAAGTAGAAAGTTTCTTCTTTGGGTATTCTATGGTAATGAAATCTTAAATGGCTAATTGCTGGGAAGAAAAAAACATCTATTGTGAGGATATAGAAAAAGTTTGAAAAAAACCATTACTGGTTAATTTGTAAATCAGTTGGATTTTTGTTTCTCTGATTTCTTGATGTTGATATTTGTGTTACTTTATATTTTATTCTGTTAGAAGGAAATGAAAAAAGTATTGCAATTCCCAAGAGCTAGTTACACATTTTCCAACATGTTTTTAAGAGTATTTACTGGGAAAATGAGGTTGAACCTACTGGCTAAACAAGGCTTTTGGAGTTTTGACTCTGTGCATTCTTAGGTCTTGTCACTGGGTGTTGGGGGGTGCTCCACCCGCAGAACCCCCGCTCCCCCGCCCTTGCCCGCCATGGATGCCAGTAAGTCTACCAAGACATGATCCGCTTGGGGAGGAATGATGGCCGATCTCTCAAAGGAGAAAGGCCAAGAGCCCCTTCCTCAATGGCTTTTATTAGGTTCGCTTTACACAGGAATACAGGTAAATCTCATTAATCATTGTCAGGCAGCAAGGATCAAACAATAGATAACATACAAAGAACTCTGAGGACTTATTCTAGTCAGGGTCAGTTAGGTAAGGGGCTATAAAACTTTAGGAAACAAACTCATTTCCTGCTCAGACCCTTATCATTTAGTTGAAAGCGTTCTTAGCAAAGCAGGTTTCACGGGATTTTATATATTCTTTCTTAGGCCTGATCACCGAGAAACCCGCCCTGTCCAGCATAGACCTGCATGGTCCTCTGTCATTGTTTCAGGCTTAAGTGGAGCAGAGTCAGCAAGGCAACCAAGAGATTATGAGTCTTCTTGCAGACAGAATGAGGACTCAGGCTATGTCAGGATAGCTGGAGGGCAAGGGTCCATCACCCACTTTTGCTGCAGCCCCTTGGGTTCTTCCTTGAGGGCCTCCCAAGTGGCTGTGCCTGTCTTAGGCAACCCCTCCCTTGAGGGAGGGAATCTTACCCATCATTGGCTAACCGACCAAGCACTGGGAGCCAGTTATGGATGAAGCAAAAGCAGCGCTCCTGCCAGAGAGATAAGCTTTGTTTCCTTAGTGGCTTACAGTCCAAATGTTGCTCATTCAGCCTTAGCCATGTGGGGGGGGGGGGTGGTGGTGGCGGGTTACAGGTCCTGAAACCAGGCAGTGCAGTTCCCCAAAACTGGGACTTTTAGAATGACCATATTTGTCTTGCCAGGTGATTGGGAGCATAGTTTTGAATGCCTTTGCCTATTCCTTTATTGGTTTGATACAAAACACAGACTTCGGTAATGTATAATCTGTAGAAAGTAAAATACAGCTTAAGTTCTTCCATAAGGATATCCCTCCCCACCCTTAAAATTTTTAGCAAGGTAGGAGTGCTTGTGTGGTAGTTGCTATTCCAGAGCTTCCATGCTGTTTATTTTAGTTTTTGTTTACCTTTGCATTGGGAAGATTGGTGGTATAGTTAGAAACCATTTTCAATTAATTATTTAGTGGCTGTCATAGTAAAGATGGAAAAATGGAGAAAGCAGATGAACTGAATGGGAGAAGATAAAGAACAACTAAATTCTGATGCAGGATTTCTTACTTCTTCCTTTTTTAATCTACAGAATGTTGAAATCCTATTTCTCCTCAGGTATACAATTGACATGTCTCCCTCTCAATTTCATGATGTAGTGCAAAATAAGCCTGTTTTGCTTTGGACGGTTTTTATTCTCTTTTTCTCCCTTATCTATTTTATTACACTATGTGAGCAGCAGCCTTTGTTTTTTAACTTCTAAATTATGACTAGAGCAAAGCATTTTTATTTTGTTTGTATTGGAACATTTTCCTTTAAATATTTCCTGAACAGAATACTAGCTGATCACAGAAGCTAAAGTGATGTTTCAGAATTTGCCATTTTTTTGCGATCGTTGGAAGTTAATTGACTTTCGGTGGAGTGCACTGTGGCTACTAGGTTTGAGGGCTGTGGGAAACGCTCACAATATGTGCCTCTCCAACTGAAAAGGTCAACTTAATTTTTATTTTTTGGCATTTTACTTGTCGTTTGATTCGTCAGGCTTATGCAGTGGCTCGTTTAGTGTGTTTTACTCCTTAATGTATTTGGTTGAATTTCTTAAAGTTTTGGGATGTCAATGTTTTGACACCACTGGGTGTCCCTTTCATTGGTAGTGGTATCTGTCATCACATATTCTCTGAGGAGCTCTGAGCTGTAAAGCCGCATTGGCAGCCCTTCCAAGTATCGTGCACACACATCCTCAGTTTAAAACTTCCTATTTTGATCTAACTATTCAGTAATCTCTCACATCAGATGTCATCTTTCACTAATTGAGGGATGATCATTCTACATTGTTCTAAATTAGAACAAAGTTTCTCACTCTATATGTCTCCTTCAAGGAAAAAAAAAAGCAAGATGGCAGTGTTTAATATGCATTGTGTTTATAAGCACTTCTTCACATCTTTCCATGTGATATGGACTTGAATGCAGTGGTAATAGGATTTACCAAACCCCTACGTACTCTAGAGTTATTTGCCTTGCTTCGGATCAAATTCTCAGGGTCAAGTTCTCATTAACAAAATGCCTATCTTCTCCCCCTTTTGGGGAGATGGCCTAATTGCACTAGTTTTAGAGGTTTTTAGCCTAGAAAGAGCATGTTACACTTGAGTTCATATCCCAGCCTAGCCACTTATTTGTAATGTAGTCTCATATGAGTAATTTGAGTCTGAACTTGAGGTTCTTCCTAAAGTCCCTAGCACACAGGGGTTCTCTCTCCCTCTCTCGTCCCCTTTTTAGCAGTTAATACTTACTCTCGGTTACTTGACAGTTGCAGACTGATTTTTGATAATAGATCTGTTGTCTTAGAATTCTTAGTTTTTCATGATGTGGAAAGATTGCAAAGTTAATTTTCTGCCCTTTGCTTTTCTAAGTGATTTGACTAACAGTTGATTTTCTAGGGGTGGGACAAAGTAGAAACAGGAAGTAAGTACAAGTCAGGATTTGAGAGCCCAGAAAGATAATCAATGATATTACACTGACCCCTGGAGTGTGGAGCTATTGCTCTGTGTGCATTGTGTGAATGTTATTCAGAATGAATGAGCTTGACTTAAAACATGAAGGTACTGTCAGCTGAGCATCCCCATTGGACTATTATTGGCCAGGAAGGTCAGCAAGTTGTTAAATTGAGCCATGATATATTGGTTAGATAAAAACTGGAGACTTGTTTTTACTTTTATTGACATCTTTTTCTTAAGATTAATACCCCTTTAATATAAATTGTAAATCCTATCACTAAATATTCTGATTTCATAAAATAAGATGTGCAACTAGGGAAATGCAGAGATCTGCATGTTTGATTGTTAAGAAGCCCAGTATTCCTGTTGTGTTAGCAGATCAGAGGACTTAGGAAAAAATTGCTCTCCCTTTGTTTTCTTTCTGTTGAAATATTCATTGAAAACATTTAAAGCCTTGCTTTATTCAGTCATCACAGACTTTACAGATTTCAGTTTGTTTAAGGAGGGCTGGTGATTTCCATGAGGGCATGGTTAACTTAGCAGATGCAATTTTGCATCTTGTTTTCCTTTTTTTTTTGTTAAGTCCTTATGCATATTGTGAATTAGAGTTTATTTTTAGCTCTTAATGAGTTCTTTTCTCATCATTGTACTTTTTGTTGGAGCTCTGTTTTCTATATAATGCTTTGATTTTGAAGGGGGAGTGTATGAGGCTTACAAGTCCTGTAATCCACTCTCAAACTGCCCTCACACTCAACTAAAATTTGCATTTTTGCATTTGAGGTGACAGGTCTGGGTACTTATTACCTTGGAGAGTAGGTGTGTAGCTGCTCTGTGACTCTTCGCAGCCTGCTTGACTTTCAGGCTTTATTCTGAAAAAGTCAAATTCTCCCTGTAAAGCAGGTTTAAAGGAGGCATAGGTGCATATAAATAAGTAAACCAGAATCATTTCATTGGATTCAGGGTCACTGGAGCCTTAAGGAACAACTTTATTTCTTTATATTTTGATGCTTTAAATTCAGTCTTAAGGAGACACTGGGTCAGTAACACCAAGGCAGTGTTTTCTGAATCCTTTCCTACTTTGGTTCCAGTCCCTGAGAACTTTGAAATAACAATTTTCTCTTAGTCCACGTTAAAGTGTGTCTAAATAGGCTATCTATGGTGCGTCAAATTGACACTTGTCATAAAATAAAGGAGCTGTTCTCTCTGATTTCTGAATCATTGTCTAGCTCTAGAATTCTATGACTTCTTTTTTTGTGAACATAACTGCTAAGTTAGCTCTTCTTAAACATAGTGCCAAAGGATTCAATGTGAAGTGCGAATAGCCTATTACCTTCTCAAGCAGAACGATATTAATTAAACCAGGTTTCTTTTTAGACTCATATTCTTAGTATTTCTGGGCCTTTATTTTAGGGGTGAACACCCTTATACCTGTTATAAAACGATTAAAATATAGAGTTGGCAATAATGATTTGTGACTGTTTTATATCAATACATTTCTTTTTGTAGGTGCCCCAAATCAGAAGACTTTGCAAAAAGGCAGGACAGTGTTCCATGTATTATATCCCTCAGTTCCATATTCTGGAACATTAAAAATAGAACCTAATGTGCTACTTACTTAAAAGCACACTGTAGAATCTTTGAGGATTTGCTCTCTTGTTCTTATTTGAAATTTTAATTTTCTGAGTGTTTATGGGAAACAGTGTACAAAGGGGAGACTCCCCCCTCCAAAAAAATGGAATTATTTTCTGGAGGGTGGGCCCCTTGTAGTACAGGTTAGGTGAGTGCTCTGGTAACCCATCTGTATCAGTGGACTAGCTGGCGTGGTTGTGAGAGGTTGCATTCAGCCTCAGTGAAATTTTTTTGAAGACTCTTTCAGCGGGTTTGCCCATTTCAAGGTGGGTGATTTACGAGTGCACCTGCCCACACTGTGCTGAGTGGTCAGCAGTTTTTGACTGAAAATGTCATGACCCCTGTGCTCTACCTTCTGTATTCAGCCAGATCTTGCCCTGAGCAACTTTTTTTTGTTTGTTTGTTTTGTTTCTCTGGATGAAAAAAGTCCTCAAAGGGAACCATTTAGCTGATGTGGAATAGATGAAACAAAAAACAGCAGAAGCACTAAAAGGAATAAGAAATGGTTTTGAGCAGTGGGGAAAAAAGTCTTAATAGGTGTATGGCATCAAATGAAGAGTACTCTGAAGGTGACTGAAGTTTAAACGTGAGAATGAATACGCAATTTTTTATAAATAAATACTGAGTTTTGGGGTCCTCCCTCATTGTGTGCATAGCTATCAATTTAAAGACAGTATCTAATATTCTTTGCTGGCTTCTAGAGCAGGACAATAATAGCCTTTAAGAGCCCCTTACCTCCCCCCCTTTTATGAGGGGTAAAACTATTGCATTTGGAACTAGGATAGTTAAGTGTATATGCTTCTTAGGTCATTTTGGGTAGGTAAAGGTAGGAATCAAAGAGGGAGGAGTGAAACTCAGCTTCTTTTCAAGACAAAATTCTGCCATGTATGCAGGCATTTAGCAAGCAGGCCCAAAGTGATCACTGTAACTATTTTGCTTGATGAAGTCCTAGCTCTCTGATCTTTTTACGGTTCTTTGATTAGATAACATAATATGAAATGTTCACTTGAGGCTGACACCATTCCAGAGGTAGGCATCTGTGCCCTCTTGTTTTCCTTTTTTTGTTAAATGCAAAAAGGAAATCCTGAACAGAGGTTGGACCCAGGGCCATTTCACATTCAGGGTTTCTATCCATAAGGATGCAAGCATCCTTTTGTACAGCAATGGGTAGTGTCTCTAAACTAACTGAGCCCTTCTATATACCTTGAATACCTTCAGTTTTAACAACGAGACCCCATTTCTAACACATTACATGAATTAACAAATAACCACCTTAAGGAACAAAAAACCATTTTGACACTTATTATACTAATTAGCAGAGAATGGGTTGTTGATTTAGTCATAGACAGTAGATAGGCTTTGGGTAGTTACTTTTGGAGTTTGGCCCAGACTTTGTGTTATGCTTGGGAACTACTGGACTGCATGCCTGATAACATTAGATGACAGTAAACTAGTGATGGACAGGTGACTTCAAACTGATTTACACCAAATTAAAAAAAATTATGATAAAATATACATAACATAAAATTCACCATTTAAGTATACAGCTGAGTGACATTAAGTGCATTCATAATGCTGTGAAACCATCAGTACTGTCTTTTTCCAGAACTGTTCCATCATCCCAAACAGAAACTCTGTTCCCATCCAGGGATCCAGCCTTTTGGCATCTCTGGGTCACACTGGAAGAAGAAGAGTTGTTGTGGGCCACAAGTTAAATACACAAACACTAACAAAAGCAAAATCTCATAATGTTTTATGTAAATTTATAGTTTTGTGTTGGGCTGCATTTAGAGCCATCCTGGGCCAAATGTGATCCGTGGGCCACGGGTTGGACACCCTAAACAATAACGTCCCACCTTCAGCTCCTGGAAACCACCGTTCTATTTCCTATCTCTGTGAATTTGTCTGTTCTAGATACCCCATGAAAGCATAAAAAGTGAAAGCATACACTGTATGAAATACCGAAGTATTTGAAAAGTAAATTTTATAGTGATTGTTTCAGGAGATACTAGTTTTCTTTCTTGGGCTGTAGACTAACTACTCTCCTCTAAAATAAATAGCTTATTTGTCTTCAAACTTAGTTCTTGCCACTTTCCCTGTAAAAGGGAATATCCAATTGAAATAGTGAATTTGTGTAGCATCCATCACATTGCAGACTGCTTGCAGCGACTCTTGTGCCTTTGAAGTTGGTCACCTGGTTCAGACTCATTTTCTTTTGGAAGTTACCTCCAATCTCCATCACTCAGCAGAATGGCAGGCCACCTGGGGGAAGAGGCAGGGGCTCACATGGAAGAGTGAGAAAGGAGAACCCACACGGTTTTGCTCTCCAGTTGTCTCTGTCTTCACACTTTCCTACTTTATCTTCTCCTAGAGAGTCACAGCATCTGGGAAAAAATGTCTGTGTGGGGTCCTGGGGCACAAAGAGCAACAGATTTCCTTCTCTTTACCTCTCATCACTGTCCTCTGTCGAGAACCTGATGGAAATCTTGGAAGAGAGCCATTCTGCAGTAGGAGGTGCCAGAGAGGGAAAAGTAGAAAGTCTCTTCAGCAGTTTTAGCTTTTCCCTCCATTTTCCCCCTTTCCCAGCGCCCCACCCCTCAAAAAACACCAAAAAAGCAACTAGCTAGCCAACTAAATGGAATCAATCAACTAAATGGAACCTCATAGAATAGGTGCATTCTTTTTTTAGACCACAGGGACAATTACTGTAGTAAAGGAAGGCTTAAGCATTTACCTGAAGCAATGTTGGGAGACAGCTGCTGATACTGGTTGAATTTAAAGGCAGGTGGCCTGTGGCCTATTTCTGCCTTTATATTGTTTCACATTTTGTGTTACTGAGTAGAGCAGTCTTCCTTTAAAATTTTAGGTCTCATATCTTGGCCTCCTGCCTTCTCTGTTGGTATCAGCCAAATGCCTGCTGGCTGCAGGAACATTTCACACTTAGTGACTGTATTTATTTTGTTGGCTACTGACAACTGAAGAGCAAAAAGCCTCCCCCAGGTTGTGTGAGTTTAAAATAATAAAGATAATACTTCTTATGGCTTAAGGTCTTAATTCAGTCTTTATATAGACTTTTCTTCTTACCACTGCCTAATTTGTGGGGAGCTTCCAAAGGTCTCTGACTGGGCTAAGGGAGGTCTGCCTCGGGGGCTGTCAGCTCGTGTCTGGGGATGGTGGAGAAGGTGACACAAGCTGAACCACTTGTTTGGCTGTCTCGTCTAAAGATCTTGGGCTTGCCAGAAAATGTCAGCCAGTGTCAGAGACTTGATTCCAAGATGATGATTATCTGCTGAGAAAATCTTGAATCATGAAATACTGATTGATAATGTAACACTGCGCTTGATTGTTGAAGTGAAAGAGTCTAGGTAGAGGGACCTGGTCAAACTTTGCAGGAGGGTGCAGAGTGTTTGTTTTTGCGCTAAGACTTAGAAGCAGTGTTTCAAAGATGCATGGATGATCTGGTCCACTAATAGTTTGCTGATTATTCTATTAGATGGTTAATCTTTGATACAGTCTTTTATTTAAACAAAAGTAGGAGAGGCATATTTTTAAGTTTGTATGGAGAAATTTGTAAGGCCCTTTATTGATCTAAGAGAAAATTGTCTCAGTCTTTTATTAGGACTATTCCATATTGGGGGATTCTCTTTTCTAATATGTAGCTGGTGGGAGGGTAATTCCAGAAGCCAATCAGGCAGGTCCTCTGTGTCCCTACATTAGTATAGGTATGGGGCCTAAGTAAAATCAATTAACGTATTTTCTCCCAGAACTTGGACTCCTAGGAAGTGATGGAGGGATAAGAGTGACGATGACCCCTCTCATTGGAACCTCTCCGTTCTGGCTCTGAGATGGTGGCAGTTCCTACTACTTCCGATGGCCTGGCTCCCAGCCCTTGTTGATCCTGAAGATCTCCGTGCCTCTTCAGCACATTCCCTTCCGCTAGTCAGCTAGAGTCACTTTGTATTATAATTTAGAGCTCTACAGAAAAACATTTTGTTATTCACATTTCTGTTTCTTTATGTCAAAAGAGTTTACTTTTCATCACATCCAAAAGTAAACTTATTCTTGATTTTTTTTTTTTGACCCATAAGAGGGTAACTTAGGAATTGTTTAGAAGTCTCTGCTTTGAACTTGTCATTTTTCATACTGGCCTGTCACAGAATGTGCAGGCTTCAGGCATCATCTTCTGGATAGCTTTGGAGGTCAACACTGGAGTCACCAACATCTTGTTTAGGAGAGAGTTTTCCATTAGGAAGTTATTTGAATCCAGATGAGAGACTGAGCTCTTTTCTGGTTCAGGTCCTAAAGACATTTCCAGTTAGTTGTTTACCTGTCACACCTGTATCATTCTAACCTGAACATTTAGTCCTTTACAGTACTTAACATACCTTGTATGCTCAACTAGATTCTCTAAAGCATCTATGATGTGAAAGAAGAACAGCATTCTGGAGTCATCGAATATTCAAATGTAGTGCTGCTGAATGGGAACAAAAGGTGCAGTTTTTATTCATTTGTTTGGAATGATTTTTGCCTCTGCTGATGCAGTTGGAGGGCTGCTGTTTAAGGAGTGTCTTTCCCTTCTAACAAAACAATTAACTTTTTGTAGAGTGCTCTTCATTGCCAGTAACCCTCAAGGTTGGCATCCTGACCTTTTCCCAGTGTCTGCAGGGTCACACTATTTCCTTTGAACCTGTTTGCCGTAGCTGTGGTTGATGAACTGCGGAAGCAGACTGCTTACTTGTCCCCATACTTTCAGCTTTGAGGAAAACAAAAGCTATTGTTGAAGGAATTTGTCTCTGCTTTGAGAGGTGTGTATGTATGTGCATTTTGAAAATAAAATCACTTGTCTCTCTCTTTCAAATAGTTGAGTCATATTTGATTCATGCTGCTGGTGTTGGGGGAAACCAGAGTTCTGATATAATTATGCAAAATAGTAGCGGCAATGAAGATACTGATTTTCCCTCTCAAGTAACATCTTTTGACCTCTCCCCCACTTTGTTTTGTTTTATGGTCACTACTTTCCTTCTCAAGAAAAACCTGAAGAGTGGCTGAGATGACTAGCAGCGGTGGCGTTTTTGGTGATCACTCAATAGGTCTTCCAGGATGTTTTATCTCTAGCTTTTAATCTCGAGGGGTCAGTAATGTTTGGTGACCCCTATTATGTGTAGCAGCTTATGAGAGCCATATACCTTGTGGAAAACAGGTTTACCTGCAAATGAATGACCTACATTTATTCCCTCTGTCTACTTAGTCATCATCATTTAATTAAAACCCTTGGTGACTAGTCACATGGGGGCATAGCTTTGTTTAGAGGCATTAAACTTCTATTTTATGGAGTCAGTGGTATACATCATCAGTACCAATTTTGGGGGGGATAGTCTTCAGTTCTTGTTGTAAACAATCAAATTCTCCCACTCAAGTCCTAACCACGGCCTACCCTGCTTAGCTTCTGAGCTCAGACAAGATTGGGTGTGTTCCTGGTTTGTATGGCTTGTGTGGGAGCAAAGGGAGGGGAGCTGGGTGGAGGAAGGCAAGGGGGAAATTTGGGATAGCTATAATAGAATGCCAGTAAAAAATAAAAAAAATATTAAATTTGATTTTATCTTTATTCACAGTATTTTTGTTTTTCTTGTCACTGATGCAGAATCATGCCCGTAATTGTAAGAATATCCAGTCAGTGTTATGTGCTTACCTTGCAACCTGTTAAGATATTTATGCAAGCTTAAAGGATTAGAATGGGCTATCTGTTCAGTAGCTTTAAGGAAAACCATGGTGTGGGGGTGGAGAGAGGGATGGCCTGGCCAAGATATCACCAGGTTTTAGGAAATGATACAGCAAATCTTTGAACAACCCCTTAATTGGGCGGTAGATTCTGCATTCAGAACACAGCATTCCTTTGGGGATCGTAAAAATCAACTTAGCTCCTGGTCACAGTGTATATATGTGTTTTCTTGCTCGGAAATAGCTTGCTTGAGAAGAATAAGATTGGTAACCTAGGTATAAATGGAATACCTTAATAATGTTGGTGTGTATTAGGAGAACTAGAATAAGCACTGACTTCATAGGTTTTATTATATTTGGGAATAGGGCTTAACAAGTGAGGGACCTGGGAGCATGAGGTTTTTCAAGTTTTCCCCAAATAAAGCAGGTTAGTTTGTAATATATAACTAGTTCCTTGCTCCTTTATAAACAGCAAGGAAGAAACTGTCAGCAACAAAATAGGAAAGTTCCTTAGATATTAAAGGCTATTATTGAACATTGGGATGAGCTGAAAGACCGGGTTTGGTGAGATCTTCATTTGAGTGGTGTACTTGTAATTAAATACCTAGCAGTTCGCATAGCTTTTTACAGTGCAGCAAGTGCTTTACCGTGACTAGTTCTGATGCTCAGGGCTGAATGTATCTGTGAAACACTGGAGATGGTGGAGAGATGGGGGAAGCACCTTTGGCCCAGCTCTTCTCACAGAGGAGGATCATTTAACATCATAATAAGGCTAGTTAGCAGAAAGCCTTAAATGCCTAGTCCCCTTTTCTTCAGGGGACACTTTGTGGCAAAAAAAGATTCTTCTGAATAAAATACCTTTTGTGACCTGTCTTTGTGCAAGTCTTGAAATGTGTTTGCAGAGTTGCCATGTAATATGGCCCCTAATAGCTGAGAAGCTCTGTGTATAGAAATCACCTCCCACATCAGGTGGTCCTTAGTATTATTTAACCTGGTGCTGTGAAAACACAGACCCTTCCCAAAAAGTGAGCCTCAGGTATGTGAATAAGCAAGTAATCAAGCAACTTCAGTAATGAAAGCAAGCGCCATTTTAAAAGTTTTTAAGATGAAGTTGATACGCTCTTTCTTGAATAAAATCCTTTTTACCTCCACCCTGTTACTATGATAGGTTCATGGTTACTTGAGGTAATGGTAGTACATTTTTTAAAAAGATCTTTCTCGTTTCATGGGAAAAAATGAACCTAGAGTTAGCTTCAGCGGTCAGCTGTCCTAGGTCGTAGAGTGTGTGATTGGAATATTTTATTTTCAGTTTACTCTGCAGTCCATAGAAGACAAACCTCCACACTGCTGCACTTCCCAGCTGGGTGTGCAGGTTACGTGGTGCTGATGTGGACGCCACTTTGTGTGCTAAAGACTTACTGTCTAGGCAAAATTTTGTAAGCGTTTGCTTCTTAATCAAAGTATTTATATGAATTTTAAATGTAGAGGATTACAGCAGCTCATCTTTCCAGTTTTTAAAGTGTATGACTTAGGAAGAAATGCTCCTGTGTGGTACATGGCAGTCATGGGAGCTAGGCCTTTGTGTAGAGGCCTCTGTTAATTGGCAGGCAAATGGCCCTGTGGTCTTAGAGTGGTTTGCAGCATAGCCGTCCCTTAGCGAAATGAAATGCAGATTTGTTTTTGTCAGGGTAGCTGTTTGACTTAGTTTGTAGCCCTGGTTCCCAGCTGACCCACAGCCTTTAAACTTTTACCGCGTACATCTCAGCTTCCTCTGTAGCTTGTGTTCTGTTGGGATTTTCTCAAACCCTTTACTGCTTCAGAGAGGAGTTTCTTGAGGCCCTGGAAGCTGTGTCTGCAGTATTTAAATAGGTTTCTTTTATAGTCAGCATTTATACCCTAACCTGCCCAAACACAATCGGTCTGGGGATTTCTCCTAAGTATAAAAATCAGTGCTTTTGTGTGCCTATTTTAAATTGAAGGGGTAGGGGAAAAAACGCAACATTTTCCTCACACCCTCTTGAAAATGTAACTGCCTTTCTTTATTAAATATAAACTAAACACAATGTTCTGTACAAAGAGGAGGAAAGTCACATGTTATTTATACCTAAATCTTTGTGTTGACTGGGGACAATGGATGTCCTTTGGAATTTTACCTCCTTTGTCTTTGCTAAAAATACCACTAATTTAATTATGGTCTGTCTTTTTGAAGTAAAATGAACTACAGTGGGGAGTTGTGCCAGGTGGAAGCCTTGTAACGTACCGTATTTTGCCGTGTATAATGTGCACTTTTTGCCCAAATTTTTGAGGGAAAAGTAAAGATAATGCATTATACATGGGTATAATGATTTTATACCATGGGTATAATAATCCCATGTATAGCGATGGTATAGTGCACACAGAAACATAGGTACGCATTATACATGGCAAGGTATAGTATGTGGAAGATGCTTTATCAGTGACACAGTTAAGGTGAAACTAACTATCCATCTGCTTTTACTTATATGAAACTTTTTTCCCTGACAATACGAAGTGTTCACTGTCCCCTTCTTGAATGACCTAATCTTCCTCCCTCTCTCACTGTTTTTCTTTTTTGACTTGTTATCACCATATCGTGAGGTATATGTGAAGGACTTAGGTATGTGTGTGTGTTCCGAAGTCATATAACCTTGTGATTGCTGCACACACTGTCAGACTAAGGTTTGTCAACAACAGTTTGTGCCCACTTATGGTAATTATTAACATTTTTCTGTCTACTTGTTAAAGCAGCTTAACCAAGGGAATCAAAGGGTTCAGGTATGCGTGTTTTTGCAGCTGTGTGAGGGCGGTCTCAGAAAATCATAAGCCTTTCCCAAGCAGTCATCTTGGGTTTTGCTTTTTGGTGGCCAGGTTATCCAGCCACCAAACGGATATTGATAACCTCGGCTGCCTGATGGGTTAGTGCTCTGTATTAATCTCTGGGTATTAAGATTCAAAAGATCCCTTGCTCTCTTAATTCTCTTAAAAAGGAGAGAGTTACCATGCCAAGGAAGTATGGATCCTCTTGGGGTGTTTAGGGTTGCCCTCGATTCCAATCCTGGCCCTTATTCTGGAAGGCCCACTGAAGGAGAAAAGCATTTGGTCTGAAAGTTCATTTTGGGGGGAAAGAAGACTTGGATTGAGTTAATCCTGCTTTTTCTAAGCTAAGAGTGAATTTGGCAGAGGCTCAGAGAACAGCATAAGCGAAAACGTTGTGTGTGCTTTCCATAGAATATTTGGGCTCGTGTTTGTCAGATGAGATCAGATGAGAGGGTAGCCATTTAGGATTGGGACAGTTTGTATGGACTTATGAAAGTGAGTTGGGTTTTCATCCTTAACTTTCGTTTTTTAGAGATCTCTGGGGACTTGACTGAAAGGGGCTGGGCTCAGGTCCTCTTCCTGGGCAGGCACAACTTCTTTCTGAATGGTCTCTTTGGTCCTAGATCTGCCTTTCCTCAGTGATTCAGGCCACCAAAGTTATCACTAACCTTCCTGCCCCACACTCTGTTTTCAGGGTGAGAGTCTGCTTCCTTACTTCTGCTCTGAGCAATTACTTGTTCAGTCTGCCTTTGGTGTGACCATCTCTATTTTCTGCAGATCAGCTCTTCTCCATATACATATTTCCTTAATTTCTCTGTCAAGAAACCCCTATATTTCATCTCCTCTGTTTCAGCAAACTAAAGACTTCTCTTTTTCAAGTTTGTCCTGGTTAAGTGTGGCACCCAGTGATTAATCATAGGTGTTCCATGTTCTTTAGATGCCTGCATCTCCCTTATTTACTGTCGTGCTTTAAATTTTTGAGCTTAAGATCTTAGAGGACAGCAAGCATGTGGTATTGATCCCACCTGCTTTTCTACAGCTGTGAAACCATACTATGCCTATGAAAGCATTTTAATGCGATCTGCTGACGAGACAAATGTCCTGTGTGGGAGATGATTTTGGCAGTGGCAAACATGTTTCACTTTAGCCAAAAGAATTGCTTTCTGAGTTTCTGGAAAAAGGAGTATGTAAATTAATCCTATTCTAAACGAAGCTTTTTACAATGAGGATAACGCTAATCTAGCTGTTTTGTAATGATACATTTGTTTTGAAGGTTTAAGTGATTTGTGCACCTGCAGGATGCTGTACCTATTTTCTTATATTATTGGTGTCTTGGTGGATTGACAAAAATGTTGAATTTCCAGTCAATAGATTACATGACAAATAACCAGAAAAAAATGCAAGTGTAGTTGGAAAGTATGAATATCCTAGTTAGAAAGTTGTGAATTTTGGATACACAGGACTCTGCCTGAAAATAATTTCCAAACTTGACCAAAGGTAGTGAAGTGTATGCTGGCTGGAAAGACCTAATTGGGAAAGGCCAATTCTGGTTTCAAAATTGGTACCTAACAGCTAGCTCTGTGCCTTTGAGCAAGTTAATCAGCATGACTTGACTCCCATATTTATATCTGTAAAATGGGTACAGGTGTTTTTACAGAGTTCCGTTGTATGAATTAAATTTAATAATTATATAGCAGTTTATAATTATGCAGTACTACTGTGTGCTTCCAGGAAGCTAGGTATAAGCATTTATGGGAAAGACTTACCAGACTTACTTAGCTTTTCTCATTGGAAGGTTTTGGCTGGTAAACCTTTAACTATTGGGAAAGATAGATATCTTTAGACAGCTATTTTGTGTTCAAAAAGAAAATTTATCATCTCTAACAAAGACTTTTTTTTTATTCACATGGATCTGGTGGGATTTTTGTTGTCTGATTAATGTTTGCCATTTTCTGGTCAAAACAGGAAGCTCTCCATAGCAGTTTGCAAGACTCTTAACACAGTTTCAAAAAGGCCAGTGAGCTCATTATAGAGCTTAGGACCTTTACATTTTTTTCTTGCACTGTCTGAATAAAAAAATGATCTCTTTCAAAGAGAGAAAAACACATTAAGAAGCCTTACTGCTTTTTGATGGACTGCTTACTGGTTTCCGTGTGTACGCACGTGTGGATGTAGATTGACACCAGCTGGCAGTGCGAGCAACAGCAGATGCTTTTACTACCGCATTTGTTAACTGGTTTCCCTCTTTATCACAATAATCTTTTTGTGGAGGATAGTTTCTTTGCTCTCACCTCAAATGATATTTACTAGAACAACTCCATTGCCTCTTAAAAAACTGATTTGAGAGAGAGAGAAACATTGATTTATTATTCCACTTGTTCACTTGTTTATGGATTTATTGATTGATTCTTATATGTGTCCTGACTGGGGATCAAACTTGCAACCTTGGCATATCGGGACAATGCTCTAACCAACTAAGCTACCTGGTCAGGGCTCCATTGCCTTTTAAGGAAGCAGAAGATAAAGCAAGTGACACAAACCCCTTTGTGTTTGTCTCTCTGTGTGGTGTGTTTCCATATAGAGTTAATTATAATTAACAGAGAAATGAGAATATTGCAGCAGACCTAGGTCTTTGACTGAAAGTAGATTTTGCCTTAGCTCAGAGTTGTTAATGCCCTAACTTTTTTTGAATTGTCAAGTCTGACTTTCTGGCCAACTGACAGTTTTTTGGCTTTTGCTCTTATCATGGGGCAGCTCCAGTGTTTGAAGGTAGAACTGCTGATTTTTCTTTTAAAGCAACTACCTAAATCACTAAGTAATGAGAACTGGCTTTTGCCTTAACAGAGGTGTTAAAGTGCTGCAATAGGTCACTCACTTTCTCTCACGCTGGAGAACCCTGCTAAGTTAGTCTTATCCTAAGATGTGCATTCCACATGAATTGTTTTATTTTCCCAGTTTTGATCAAGACCATTTTCCCTACTTTTTCTGGTCTTGGATGCAAGGCATCTTAGTACCCATGTGCAGTACTGGAGAATTTAGAGGATTTAATATGCTCTTGCTGTTCTCAATAGCCTAAGATGGAATCGTGTGGGAGTTTTTAATGTTGTCTGAAATTGTGATGTATTAAGAACCCACAGTTTCTCCAACTTAAGCAAGGTCACACTGCATTGCCAGCAAATTGATAATTACTAGGCCTGAAACTATGGGAAAATAGACCTCTGCCAGTTATATAATCTGAGGACAGATATGGCCATTAAGATTAACTTGAACAGAAAATATCCTAGTGTGGAGGTCATTAACTTCTCACTCTATAATTAGGCTGCTTAGGTAATATTTACCAAATGATCACTATTTACAACTTTGATTTCAGCAGACAAGTTACAGTTTAAATTCTTCTATATTATGTCTCAGTGTAGCTGTGAAGTCCTGAAAACCACTTTAACATATTGGGGCATTTTCGTCTTGGGCCAGCTTTATTAGCATTTGGGTGGAAGATGAGTCTTTGAGTGAGCCATCTGTTTCTCTGTAGTATGTGAGTGTCTAGGTTGAATTCTCCATCCTTGTGATAATCCCTGGTAATGTCCTTTGGGAAGCTGGTGAAAATGCTCCAAGCTTTCAGGGAGGCTGGCTTGGTCTGTAGTAAAAGGATCTCACCAGTCATCTACCTCACAGTTTGACCTTACTCATTTAAGGGCAGCAAGGAGGACCTGAGTTAGTTGAATGTTTAACTGGAAGGACCCTGCTGCATCTGGTGTGCTGCATCTGAGGAGACTCAGGCTAAGTCAGGAATTAAAAATTTGGAGAGAAATGTGACGAGAGAAGATTGCATCCCTCTGTTCTAAGATTCTCTCAAACCTTTCCCCGAATATGTGGTGTCCACATGGTTTTGTTACATATCAGATATAAGATACTGAAAAAGCTCCTTTGTAAAGTCTGGTGTAACTTGTCCTGATGCCAGAGTTGCAGTGTGCAGCCTGTCTGAACAGACAAACAAAATGAGTGCCCAAGAACAGAAAGTCCATCTGAAAAAGACAACACATTTGCAGCTTTGTTGTATGTTTGGGGGAGGAGAGGGGGAAGGTGGTAAAAGGAGGGAAAGGGGTGGTCTGTCTTTAAAATCTACCCCCTACCCCCACCCCTTGAAGTGAAAACGTGCTGTTCTAAATCAAGTTATTTGCTCTTTTTATTATTTATTTAGTTACTTAAGGGATGAAGTTTTATATAGGGGCTGTATTTAGACACGGTAAATGTTCTCAATTTTCTTCCTCCCCCACCCCCGCCCAAGTGTTAGATTAATTAGACCCTAGGTTGCAAATACTCTTGCTTGTCAGAGAGGTCCATAGTGACTTGTTTCTGCTAACAAGGCATTTAAAAAAGAGTCCTGCTGCTTTTGTCCTTTTTTATTCCATAAAGCATTACTACTGCTCTAAATGAAATAATAGATACACATCAATCAGTGTAGTCACCTTTTAATGTTGATTCAACTACCAGGTTTTTACAGAATTCACTCTGCATTTTATTTGACTTGTACTTGAATAGTCTCGGTAGACTTAATTATATTAGAGAGAAAGCACTTTCAACAAAATTATATGCTGACATCCCATAATTCATACTTACAGATTTGTGAAACTGATTTATGTAAATCTATCAAATTACTCTAGATGGCATTATTTTTTTAAATTGAGATTTCATTTAAATGATATTTGTAGAAAATTTTCACATGAAAAATTTTATAGGAACTATTTAAAAAATACACTTTACAACACTCCCTTGTAAAGACAGAATACTGTAACATCTGAGTGTCTTGTCCTCCTTTGTTCTGTAATCCATCTGGTACAATGTAGGGACATGAGGAGCATGTTTATAAGGGCATCTCTCTTCTAAACCATAAGCTCCTGGAAGGCAGATGGCTGCTTCTTTGTTCATTGTTCATTAGCTTGCTCGTTTATTCGCTTGCTCATTCATTTAGTGACCATGTAGTTAATAATCTGTCGTAGGGTGGTCTGTGTCTGGAGCTATGCTCAGCTTGCTCTAGCTGAGCTATGCTCAGTCTAAAGGGGAGGCATCCAGATTGACTTGATTCCCACATATGTGCTAAGATAAAGGTATAATAATATAAGGGCTGTAAAGAACTAGATAGAACATGAACCTGTGTGTAAGGAGTGGGACAAATTGGGGTAGGAAGTGGTCTCAAAGGATATGTGGGAGTTGGCCAGTTTGAGATGTGTGTTCCAGGCACAGGAAAACTGAATGTGCACTTTAGGGTATCTGTGTAGGGGTAGTAGGTGTAAGGAAGAGGATGATGGTGATCTTGGAAACAGAACACAATCACATTTGTCTTCTAGAAAGATCAGTGGGCATCCTTATGATGGAGGATGACTGGTTTTGGAGTTAAGGAGTCTGGGGAAGGAGTGATGATATAGGATACGGTAGCAATAATCCAAGTTAGAAAATAATACATGAGGATTTGTGCTGAGGCAGAGAGGAGGGGAGGAGGGGCAGATTTAGCTGGGAGACTTGGCTTGAGGTGATACCTATAGGGTAGAACTTGCAGTGAAATAATCTATGTCTGCAGCTTCCCCATTAGACTGTGAGCTACTTCCTTCTAGTCTTAGATCAAGTGTTATGTTAAGGATGAGGCCCACTCAGACCACTATATTTAAATAGTAGCCTTGACCCCTCACTCCCCACTCTCATTTCTCTGCTTTGTTTTTCCTCCTTAGCTCATTATTATCTTGTGATACACTGGAGAGCTAGTTCTTTTGTCCCTTCTACCAGGATATAAGTTTTATGAAGAGGAACTTTTTGTCTCTTTGCTGTGTCCCTCAGGGATGACCAAAAAGTAGGCTTTCTATAATTGTTGAGCAAATGAATGATAAGTGTTGGTGAGAAATACGTAGTGTGACCTTTTCTTAAATACAGAGTATTATTTTCCACAATTTTATGTTGAGAGGGTTCTTCTCACTTACTGTTGGTTGGATAAAATTAAATTGATGTGCCAAGTTTATAATCAAGAATTATGGTGGTCTATAGCCACTACCTTTAAACCTGAGGGGACAATTCGATATTCTGTACATTTTAGTAATTTGAAATAGAAAAGACTAAAGTGACCTTTGAATTAAATGGGCTCAGAAGATTGTGTATTTTTAATTAAAATATGCAATTAAAATTTTAATTAAAGTGTGCTATTAAAAGCAATGCAGTTGGCAAGGGACTGCTGCTGGTTTGAATTATGCACAGTTTGGGATAAATTGGAGTTTACTGTGTTTGCCACTAGCACTCTGTCACTACACGATTCTCTTCCTGTATTGCCCTTCCTGCTCTGACCCCCATGTGACTCTCAATGGGCCACAGTCCCATTGAGAGGCCCATGGAGTGTCTCAGCTCCGTGCTTTAGATCACTTGACCGTGGAAGCAGTCTGTCTGAAACTGTTTTCTTTATGCCAAGAGGAGTTTATAAGTGATTTTTCTGTCTCTTGGGAAGAAGGGATCCTTTTCTGTTGCAAATGTGTTAGATTAAAAAAGAGGATGCAAAACAAAAGGCATTCACACACGGCGGTATGCACAATACATGTGCTGAAGTGCAGTTACCGACCCGGGGTTTTCAGCACTTGTGTGAAGGTCTTAGGCTGTATGACTGTTCACATAGCATGTTCCACAGCGAAGTTATGAATCCCTCCCATGGCTGTTAGGGCCAAGGCTTTGTTTAATGGGCCAAAATCCCTATGAGCCTGTGACTGTAGGTCATTTGTGGGAACAAGTAACGTTGACTGTATTCTTCATTTTCACTTACCAGAAGGCATTTTTTTGGTTTCTAAAGCGGTAGAGCCTTGGCTTTGTCATTTAGTTCAGAATTTTCTTTTAGTCGTGTTGATTTCCATAACGGTTATATTTGGGATTTAAATGTAGAGCTTTATAAATTTTTTAAAGAAGTGATTCTTGGTTTTGGGATTGTCAATGTGCACATTCTAAATTCAGAATGTTTTGAAAAGTAGATTTGGATGATATGGATAAATGAGGCTTGGTTTCCAAGCCCTCTCTGGTGGTTTATGACTGTTACTAGCTCATGGATGTGAGAGTGAGAAAAAGTAGGTCCCAGCTGCATATTTTTTATTGGTGTTTGACTTGATACAGTTTTATTTTTTTTAATTGTACTCACTTATATTAACCTGACATAGGTACTATATAAGATGTTTACTTTGCCATAGAAATTAATAACAGCATACAAATTCATATACAGTGAAACCAATATTTACATAAGAAATATGGGAATTTGAAACAGTGGGCAACTGTCTAAAAAAATTTTGTTTTGATGATAGAACTCTGTTAGAAAATGCCAGCCTGTTGAATTATACTTCAGGCATATTGAAGATGTTCTAGGTTCAGATATAAACTAGTTTGAATTGTGGAGAACAGCATCGCATTCGAGAGTTGTGGACTCAACCACTACGTGCTGCCTCCTTTTTTGGTTCCAAGGAGCTGACTGACCTTGCCTGCCTTCAGGTATCATTTCTGCCTTTCAGGAAAATACGAGTATCACATATGATTAATGGAGACTAAATTTAAACAGTAAAACATTATACAGCTGAAAGGGGAGATTGGGAGAGTCTTGCCTATCTTGGTGTATCATCCATGATATTTTTATTTATTTTAAGCATCCAGTAAATATTTGCTGACTTGACTCACTTTGAAAGTCTGAGGTTTCTAACTCCTTTATGTTCCAGTGCCAATATTTTAATACATTTGTGAGAATATATTTAGGAATGCAGACATTTAGCAGCAGATACACCCTTTCATTTTACTTTGCTTAAGCTAATAGCAACAGAAAGTTGGCTGACTCATCATTATTATATTTAGCCATGATTGCTCCAGGGGGGCTGGTCAGAGATCCATTAAGTGGGTGGGCCATGTGATGGTGATATTGGTAATACCTTTGGTTAAATACACAGCACCATCATGCTTCTCATTTTTTCATTTAGCAAGCTTTCGAGTGCCCAAGGTGGGCTGGGAGTAAGAGCTCAGAGGCCAGCCTGGGAGACTGCTAAGCAGCAGGGACTGGCCAGACAGGCTTTTTTGCTTTACCCAGTGACCCAACTCTAGTAGGCACCACCTTACTTAGGAGTGACCGCCGCTGGCCAAGAAACTGTTTCTATGAAGTGATGGATAACTTGATGATTTTAGAAGACATCTACTTATATCTTAAAAATACATCTGTAAAAGGCACTCTTCCCTGCAGAGTCACTTTCTATGCCCAGACCATCAGCACTGGGTCCTTCTCAGGGCTCCTAGAAAACTCATTTGTAACCCTGGACTATCTCTCACCATTAAAACTGTGATTCTCAGCATTGGCTGCATGTTAAGAGTCACCAGGATTTTAAAAACCTAGTATTAGTACTTTGTAATGGACCAATAAAATAAAAATCTTTGGGACTGGGTCTTATGCATCAGGTGTTTTTCCTTAAATCTTTGTAGATGATTTCATTGTGTAACCACGATTGAGAAAGCACTGTGATTGGAAGCTGCTGAAATGCAGATGTGAGGGTAATGCCAATAGGTAGGAGAAATGGCCCCTTAATGCTGATACTACTGATAATTTGATTTATTTTGTCATAGAATAGCAGACAAAACTGCACAGTGTTTGGCTTGCCTTTCCTTTTCCCATTGTATTTGTAACATCTTCCTGATTTATTGTAAAAGAATGTATTAAACTTCTTAACATGGGAGAAACACGTAATTTTTTCTCACTTTATCTTTTGGCCAGAATGGTGTACTTCCATTGGTGGTGAATGTTCTTGTCACCGTTACAGCAACCTTATTGGATAGGGATTATTCTTCTCATTTTAGAAATAAGGAAGTTATGACTCAGATTAAGTAGCTTCTTCAGAGTCACACAGCTGGTAAATGGCACAGCCAGGATTGGAACTCCCGTGTGCCTTTCTCCAAAGACCATATTCTTTTTATCATAAACTGCTTCCTTGAGCAGATATTTTTAATATGTTCAGCCAGTTTGAATCCTGTTCAGCAATAAAAGATTTGAAGCGCATTTCTAAAGGAGTCACTCACTGTGCATGCAATAGACATGTGATAAATGTTTGTTGAACTAGTAAAAAGCTGAATACTTAAAAATATACTCATTTCCCCTGCAACTTTTAAGAAATAGAACCATGTGTAAAACAAAATATGATTAATGTGACAAAAAATAATGAACTAAGTTAATTTTAGCTCCCCCCTTTAAAAAAAAAACTACAAGAAAAAAGTTAGCAGTGATTAGCCCAAGTAGTGATAGTGATCTCCAAAATATAATCACAGGTTTTCATGATCATTGGGTAGTGTATTTAGCCTCCTCCCCTCTCCCCCGCCCGCCATCTCCTGCTCCCCTACCTCCCTTCCCCCTCATCCCAACTGCCCTCTCCCCCTCTGTCTTTTTGGTATAGTTACAGTGAACCACATTAGGGTAACCAGAATGGCTATCCTAAATACCTGTATTCATAACCACTTGGATCTAAGGTACCTCTTAAAAGAAAAGAAATTCCTGACTTTGTTACAAAATTGATAAAAGATGGTATTTAATTAAAAGCATTTGGACCTTTACTGGGCATATTCCAGGAAACCCTCCAATAAGTCTGGTTTGACATTAAGTAGACTAACCTTTTCTATGTCCATTTTTGTCATTTACTCTGTAGTGTTTCTAACATTTTCAAACTGAGAAACTCTCCTTTAGTTGAAAAATTGAGACATTTAGGACTGGCTTTAATTGTGTGTGCATTTCATTGTTTTTGATCTCTTGTTATTTCCTATTTTTTTGAGAGATGGGGTATGATTGAGTTGGGTGAGAGGGCTCATACAATAGGGAAAAGCAATATCAAAAGATTTATTTTGAAGCAACTCTTACTGCAGAAATGTCCTGTTTTGTTGTTTTTGTTTATGCTCTTTTTTCCCCTTTCCCACATGTTCTCATGGGCTTAGGCAGCCTTAGTGTAAATCTTTGTGTTCTTATTTCCCTGTATTCCTCAGCTAGGTTATCAAACCCCTTTTAGAAGGTTAGATTCAGTTTATTTGAAGAAGCTTTCCTCTAAAATAAATGTCCGTATACATACAGAGATGGGCAAAAACAGGTTTACAGTTGTGATTACACAAAGCAGGTTATTCTTATATTATTTATTGTCATATTATTTATTTGTACAGTATTACAAATGTAAGCCTATTTCTGCCCACCCCTGTACATACATGCCATTCTTCACCATTTTAGACTCTGAAATAACTGTACTTAGCAAAGGCGGTAAATTTGTCAGGATGCAATGCGCAGAACCCTGACACATTATTGGTTGATGCTTCCTGCCTTCCCATTTTATGGGTAAGGGAACTGAAGCTGAAAAAGTCGTGCCCATGAAGCCCACTCAGCAGCTCGTTGTAGACTTACACCCACGGTTTCTGAAGCTGACTGCTGCCTTGCTGCTGGGTGCGCTGGCTCAGGCAGGACCTGTATGCTGGAACTCCTGGGGGATGTGTGTCTTTAAATGGCATAGCTTGCTGGGTTTTAACAGATGTTTAAACTTGCACATGTAGACAGGAGATGAAAAAGATCACATATATGTCTCTAGAAGAATTAATGTGGACTTCTTTTACCATTGGGAAAATATGCTGGCGTTAATGACAAGGTGATATGTTAAAAGGAAAATGGACCTCTGTCATCAGCGGTGTAGAACTGATGTGTGCCTTTTTCCCCTTCCTTTTCATTAGGGCAGAGCTTGGGATATGGCTTTGTGAACTACATTGACCCGAAGGATGCAGAAAAAGCTATCAACACCCTGAATGGATTGAGACTTCAAACCAAAACAATAAAAGTATGTATAAAAAATTTTAATATCTACTTGCAGAGCATTAAACAAATTTAAGGTCTACTTGTAGTTCTTTCCTTTATTCATCTTGTACCCACATAGACACTTCTCTGAGGGAAATAGTAGAATTTTCTTGGTGGCAGTGTTGCATGATGGGGGAAACTTCATTTAGGAGTATTCTGTATAATCAGTCCTGTGTTAACAAATGGACAGCAGCAACTTTTTTAGGTAAGTACTTTATGAAGCCAACTGAATTAAATCTCCTTCCTTTATAGCAAGTTACTTGCCATATAACTTGAGGAAACCCTAGGCCAATCCTTCTAGCACAGGCATTGGCACACCTGTTCTCTAAGGGTCAGGCAATGAATACGTTAACTTTTCGGGCCACTCAGTGTCTGTCGCAACGTCTTAGCTCTCCTCTTGTAGCTTGAAAGCAGCCATAGCCACTACATGAACTAACAGATGGGGCTGTGATCCTGTACAACTTTATTTATGAACATCGAAGCTTGAATTTCCTGTAATGTTTGTGTGTCATAAAATAGTCTTTCTTTATTTTATCCCAATCATTTAAAAATATAAAATATCCTTTCTTAGTTCACAGGTTGCTAAAAAAACAGGTGGCAGCTGGATATGGTCCCTGGGCTGCATTTTGACTTGGATCTAGCAGATTCAGCTGGCTTTGAGGAGATGGACTAGAAGAGCTTATGTGCCACAGAGGTTATAATTTTGTGGATATTTTTCTGCTTTGTGCATTTTTGAAGTTCTTATGTAGATTCTCTCTGGATAACAAGTTAATCCAGTTTGCAGTGTAGATTTCTTTTCCTTTAGAAAATAAAAGGGATGTTGCCTCTGGCAAACTCTCAGTACACGTGCCATCAATTTTCCTCTCTTGCCCAGAGCAGACATTGCCAATCAATCATGGCAGTCTTTCTCCCTGGGTTTAGATGTGACTCCCAAATATTTTTCAAAATAGTGTTCCAGACAACCTCAATCAATTGGCTCAAGTTGGAACCTATTTTCCACCCTTGATTTAAGAAGTCTGCTCAGATTATAGCCTGAAGTGGTGAGGGGAAGTTAGTCAAGGCTGACTGTGGCATTCGTCTTGCTTAGAGACTTGTCTAGAGGATTTCTGCTCTTTTTTTTCAGGCATCTGGAAATGCAGTGTCATCTTTATGCTTAAAAGTTGCTTCTCTCAGAATTGTCAGTTAAGGTATTTCGTTAGCCCTGGGTAGTTTTGACATCTCATTCTTTATATTTATTGGCCCACAGGAAAAATGCCTCCCTGCTCTGACTCACCTAAAGGACAATATACATGATGGTCCCCAAATATAGTTGGATGTAAGATGTTCAAGAATTCTTCATGTTTCTTGATGAAGAAAATATCCTATGTATGAAAAGTTTCACCCTTGAGTTAGAAAATGAACTGGTTACTATGTTACTATCTGGTTACTATCAAAATCTGAGGGAAAAAATTAGCTTTCTAATACAGTCCAAGCTCACAAAGACTTAGGTTTGCTTTGAGGTTGGTTTTCCAATCTGGGCTGCTTTTTCTAATTGCTCATACTTTTCTGCATACTTTTTTGTTTGTGTCACAGAGATTACCCTTTTAATAGTATTATTAATTAGTATTCAAGCGCTCATTAAAAAAAAGACACTCATTATTCGGTTACCTTGGGGTTGTTTTGTGTGTTCTCTATCCTGTTGTACAGTTTCGTGGGCCTCCCAACTTGATTTGATTTCCAGGATTGCTGTTAATTTATTATGATTTTGAGGATCTGGATTGTGGTTAAGAAATTGGAATAGATGGCAGGAATGGCTCATTTCAAGTTATACCCTTTTCTCCATTCCAGAAATAACCATCCTGATTTTATTCTAGTGAGACAGCTATTTTGCTGTAAGTCAGTTGTTTTTCCGTAAAGTCCACAACAAAGCAGAAATGCAGGGGAAACAGGTCACTGTAGAATTTCTGTTGCCTACAAGACGAAGACTTGATGAGAGCAGCTTTCTGACCGTCCGTCGCTGGTCTTCTCTTCAGGGCCTGGCTGCTTGGGAGAAGGGACAGTAGTAATGCCTTGTGGCTTTTACACTGTGACATCTGCTGCTTCTCTTCTGATTGTGTGCAATGGGGGTGGGGGGTGGATAAGCAGCAGGCTACTTATTTCCCCACCCCCATTCAGTTCCTTCACAAATATCAGATAACAGCTGGTATCCTCAATTTGGCCCAGATTTCTCTGAGAGGCAAAGCAGGCCATTTTCCAAAACTATATAGTATCATTTTTTTGTTTGTTCTTTCTTGTATTTTTTGTTATTTTCAATTAGATGTGTTTTGTGTTCTTATTCAGCATCTTGAGCCATTTCTCTTGTTCAAAGTTACCTTTTGGAAGCTGCCTTTAAAGCTCCTTTTTGTTCCCTGCAGCACTATTCTATAGCTCACTCTTTTTTTTCCTTCCTTCAGCCCACCCTGGAGAAAAGGTATCAGGATAATCTTACAAAAACACCAATTTCCTCATGGTACTTCTCACTTAAAATTCTCTTGTATTTCCTGATTGTTTTACCATATCATTTGGCTTAACTTTGGAGTGTACCATTTTTATTGCGTGCTGTTCTCTGTGGTAGTCAGGCTGCCTCTTCACTGGCAAGCCGGTCTTACTTCTGGCCTTGCACATATGCTTTCGTAGCTCCCACTTCCTGCCATCTCCTTTCCCACTCATTGTAGTTTAATAGTGGCCGTCCTGTCTTTGGGAGCCCATCTGAAGTCTTTCAGCTGCTGCCTTGCTGGGTCATTTCAACTTGGGTGGTGTTTCTCCTTCTCTGAAATATGTTCTCTTTACCCATGAGAAACCACACAAGCTTGGGGATTGAAGATACCCATGGATAATTTAGATTTAAGCATTACCCTCTGCCCACAATGAAAAAGTTGAGACTGGTCATATAGTTTAGCTAAGATCAGGCAGTTAAAAGATAGAGCTGGGACTCAAATCCTTGTCCTCTGGTACCCACACCAAAGCTCTTGCCATGGGACCGTGCCTTCCTATAGAAAGCTGCAACAGATTTAACATACACGTTACATACAGGTTTATAAGTGTTTTTGCACTCCTTGAGTTTCCGTTTCTGTTGTTTTCCAAGCCACCTAGCATTTAGTATGTATTTGGTAAAATTCCTAGTTATTCCAATATTGAAACAGTGAATCAAATGCTATGAAAGGTGGTTTATTTAGCACTTTTCCTTGGGGCTTCCTAATAGCATCAGCCCAGTAGGGTTTTGGCGGATGGATCTTGTGTTGAATAAATGGCACATATTTAGTATTTCTGCAACGAGTGAGACAGAGTCCCTCAGGCTCTTCCAAACTTGGTTGCATCAGAATCACAAGGAGTATGAGTGAGTAATACAGGTTCTGGGACCCACTTTAGACCTATTAGATCAGTGTTCAGAGGTGAGACATGGGAATCTTTTAAAATGCTTCCCATGTAATTTGTGAGAGCAGGTCTAAAGACCCAGCATCTAGGAACCACCAAAATGTACCCTTTTTTGAATAATAGGTCGATTTTCTAAAAAGTCAATACTTTTGCATGCAAAATTCAGTCAGTCTTTAGCTTTTACCATTATAATCCTTTTGTACATAATTCTTTTATCAAGAATATCCACCATGCTTTGTCTTCAGCATGCTGAATGATAGTTTAGCATTCAGAGTAAAAAAGGTAGTTCATGCAGTCTTCACTATTTTTATAAGTGTGGCTTAGAAATTAGAAAAACTTAATATGTTCACCTAATATGGAGACGTGTTTAACAAAATAAAGTCTCAGGGTGGTTATTGTCTTCCACTAAGGATCGCTTTGTTCTCTGGTTGGGGTGATGTCCCAGCAGCTTACCTTGCTGGTGACGTCACACCATTTCTGAACTGTATGGGAGGCTGAAGACAGGTAAACCCTGCCCCAGTTGTCCCTAATACTGAGGTGGTGCCTGAAAGGTGCATATTACAGTGTTTTTCTGATACTAGGGAGGGTAATGAAAAAGTGGCACATGTACAGTTCGGACATCAGTCGGGGGGAATCTCATGGCAGTGTCAAAAATTGTATGCTGGGGTGCAGGTGGGGTGAGGGGTCAGGGTTCTCCTTGGAGCCCTCTGTTTCCCTGTAGGAACCCTTCATTTTGTGGTTGTTTGGGGTGCCAGTGGTGGTGACTGCTGTGTTTGGTCTTCATGTTATTTCTCTACTCATTTTGGTTTTAGAGGGTGTTAAAGGACAGTATTGATAAAATCTAAATACTCATGAAACATTTATGGCTTAAAGCCAATACTTTTGACCTTTTGCCTAGGTTAATGGTATCCGACTTAAATTCATGATTAGGAGATAAAATCATTCGTTCCAAAACTACTTGCAGGCTTTTTTCTATATCAGGTACTGTGAATAGGTGACTGTCACCTTCACTCTCAGGCATCTCTCCCAACTCATCTATCCTGTATACCACAGGCCTAGAAAGCTTAATATTCCTCAAAAAGGGCGTATTTTATCTGGAAAGTAGGAGCTATTATCTCAAGGAATAGAACTTCTCATCATTATTGATAGGAACTACCTCTTGGAATCCATCTCTTCCCTATCCTTGAAAATAAAAAATCCTGTCTGAAAGTACTTCCAGCATAGAAAAAGCACCTAAATTCGGTTTTAATTAAATCTATCTTTTTTTAAATCATTCAGATGCAGACCAGGCTAAATTTTACCTTTGCTTAAAAATTAATTGATACCCTTGAGAGTATTACGATTAATGAAATAAGTCAGATGGAAAGTACAAAACCTTGCATGGGTCTTACTCATGTGTGGAATATGGAACAAAAGTAACAAACTAATAAAATGAAGCAAAACAAACTCAGATACGGACAACAGACTGGTGGTTACTAGAGGGGGAAGAAGGGTGGTGGGAGGGTGAAGTGGGTAAAGAGGGTCAAATACATGGTATCAGATAGAAACTGCACTTCAGGAGGTGAGCACACCATAGAGGACACAGAGACCACATTATAATCTTGTACACCTGAAAATGGTATGTTATTAACCAATGTTACCCCAATACATTTAATTAAAATTTGATACACATTAATGGGAAATTTCTTGAATAAAAATAATTAAACCAGTATTTAAGTGCATAAGGAGAAATTCTAAGAAATATGCAATATAAATTACAAACAGTAATAATCTGTTAAGTGTTCAGTTTGTTAGAAATTAAGTAAAGGTAATAAACCTTTATTCTAAGCTACTAAGTTTTTGTTAAATTTAGACCTTTTTCTAACTAGCCTGTCCTTTTCTCTGTTAGTAAATGTCACGTTCTCAGACTTTTTTTTTCTGTTTAGCGTGGACTTTATCTTTAATTTAGGAGGAATATAGAACTAAATTTCTGAAATATTACCCTCCCTGACAGTGCTAATGTGATTTAACTGACTCTGCGATCTTGGACAGGACCTAGGTAGGTCTCCTTTTATAGTTTCCATTTGTCTATAAAATGAATTAATTTATTTATCACTGAGATAACAGACTCTTGCTTATCATATAGAATGACTTAGTGATGAAATGCAGCAGCCTATCCTGAGTATGTAATAGTTTTAACTGTTTCCTCTACCACTGTAGCAGCCACTGTGAAATGTGTGCTGGGAAACCCCTTTGTAGGTTAGCCTCCTTTTTGGTACAGGATCCTTGGGGATGGGGTAGTTTTCTATTTGTCAGTGTAAATTGTTCTTTTATAAAATTAATTCTAACCATTGGTAACTGTTCCATAGATACTGAGAAGGAGAGGGCATGGAGGTGGTGGAAGGCAGGTGAAGCCAGGCTCCGAGCTTGTCACATGACAGATGCTCGGCTAAAAGATCTATAGCACCATTCTGGGGGCCGGGGGGGGGGGGGTGGCGGCGCGGTTTCGAGATAAGTGGATATTATAGTAGCAGTGATGCCAAGAATTCATGCTTTTCTAGGGAAGTTTTAAAGCCACTGTTAAGGAAACCACGTAGAGTTAGCTGGAACAGAGAGCAAGGATTGGGGAGTAGTGTGGCAGTGAGCCCAAGAGCCATTAGGGATCATAAAAGGTAGGAGTGCCACTGCAAGGAGTCGTGGTTTAGTGCTGTCGGTGAGAAAAGCACCAGAGTTCCGAGCAGAGCATTGACGAAGGATTGGACTTCAGCATTTATTGGGGAGGAGAGAAAGGTCTGCTTTGTATTTGAGCTCCCCATCTCTTTGAGCATCTCAGGCCAACCTCCTGTTCCTTTGGCTTATAAAATTGATGTTATTTTAGTGAAGGTACAAAGTGTAGATACTTTTTGAAGAAGTGTGGGCTTCACACATTTATAAAGCATCTCCTATAAAGTGTTACCCTTTATTTCAAACCTTGCATATAGGTCATTTCTTACCCTTTTACCTTGACCAGATTTGGAAAATTTGGAAGTAATAGTCTGAAGGATAGGTCTCAAATTAACTGACAACTTTTGAGATGTCAGCCTAAGTTATTATTTAGCTGGTCAGAACTCTGTTTATGGAGGGACAAAAATGTATAAAAAGTATATATCAGGAGTGGAGGCAAAAATGGAAACTTTGGGTAACCTATTTCTTTACCTTTTAAAAAATACAGACTGAGTGCATGTTTTTCTAACCTCATTTTTTAATCCATGGCCTGGAGCTTTCTAAAGCCCTGTGGCAAGGTTTACCAATATATTCCAACATCTGATTATCAGAAACCCTTTAATGCTTTTACCTAAATGTTTTTTTCTTTTTTTCTTCTTTTTAGAGAGGGGAAGGGAAGGAGGAAGAGAGGGAGAAAAACGTAGATGTGCAAGAGAAACATGGATCAGTTGCCTTTTGCACACCCCCAACCAGGGAGCTGGCCTGCAACCCAGGCGTGTGCCCCGACCTGCAGTTGAGCCGATGAACACTTGGTTCATGGGACAGCGCCCAGTCCACTGAGCCACACCAGTCAGAGCAACTTCTTATCTGTTTTTTTAGTCCAGTTTACACAGTCTTTATCTGAAATGTGTTTTATAGACTGCTCCATTGTCAGCTTTAATTTCTTTTTTAACACAAAAATCCCCGGAGACTGTTACTCATCTGATACAGTTGAGAGTGCAGGTGGGTGGCCTTGCAGGGTCCAGAATTTAGTTGCTTCAACTTCTGGCCTGTTGTGTCACTCCTCTTCCTACCAAAGTGGAAATTAGACATTTGAAAATTCCTAGAGGGCAGAAACTGGGCATTCTCTGCATGGCTGTTCTGTAGATAATTTGTCCCAGTTGTTGGCATAGGCCGAGCCTGTATGGAGGAGGGTTCCTGGTGGCTGTGACCTAGCTTGTTTCCTGCCCATCCATCCCTGCTTATAAGCCATGAGGGGTGATAGTGGAAGATTGTCTCAGCCATTGACTACACCCATCTTTTTATTTTTATTTTTGGAGGGACTTTATAGATCAGTTTACTACCCAAGCATATCTCCACCTTTCCTGCCTGTTTTATAAATGTGCATCAGCAGCGGCATTTCTGCAAGACACTGTTAGCACTTGTCTGCCTGATTTTCCTGCTGCTCTTAACTGTTGTTCATTTATGACTCAGGACTAGTTCAGTTTGGTGGCTTCAGGATGCCCTACCAAGCTTGCTTGAGAGGTTAAGATAGGTCTGCTAACTTCTGAAGAATGAGCCCTTAATTCCTTGGTGTATCTGCTTTCTGTAGTTTTTTCATAGGGCTTTTATCCTTTTACTTGTCTGGATTCAAAAACAATCATCTCTTATAAGTAGGCAAATACTCCTTTGATCAGTGAAATGAAGCTCAGGTTAAGGGACTTGTTCAAAAAATGATAAAGCTAATAGTACTTACTACTGGGACCAGAAATATGTTGGCTGATGCCTGTAGTTTTTATTGTTTTTTTAGTATCCATTTCACATTATTGACATTCAAATGTTTTGCTTAGAACCAGGTTGTAAATACCACTGTAAACAAACTGGATGTTCTCTTCGGGACCTGACTTTGGGGACTGTCAGTGTTCTGAAAGTTTCTGAGTCAGATCTCCCTTAGGTGCGAGGGTGTGAGGTTGTGCCCAAGCAGTGGGGAAGTTCTGCTGTCTTCCAGGCTGAGCACTTCAGACTGCCAGACCTCCAGTGTGAGAAGAAAACAAGTATCTGGAGGTCGTATGTAAGCACATCAGTGAGTTAACATCAATTTAAGTATTTTACTGGTCATTGAACAGTAAAAGTTACAGTAGCTTTCTGAATCTGTTTTATAGGAGACTACTCATTTTTTAAGACTTTTTTCTTGTAGGTTCTTTCGGGTAATAGATGCTAGTTCAAAAAATACAGCAAGTGTGTCTCTCTGTAAGTGTGTGTGGACTCTTGAGAAAAGCATGTGTGGTCCATTTTCTCTTACTCCCACCTCTGCCAGATTTTCCTGTCATCACCTTTGGCATCAGTTCTCAGCCACAAGTGCTGCAGCAGAATTACCTGCGGTGTTTTTACTTTGGGAAGTTTCTTGACATTGCTGTTTATGGGCAAGCAAGAGTTGGGGGGTGCTCTGTGTTCTGTAAAGAATACAGGAAATCTGCTGCTGGTCCGTGCTCCCCTCTCCCGCCCCCCACTGCCCCTGCTGCCCCCGCCCCAGGCCTCCGTCTTTGAAGAATTTTGAAAACTGCATCAAGACTTGGAGTCACAAGTCCTGGGTTTGTGTTCTGCTGTTATTCTCTTGGTCTAGTTTTTTCATGTACAAAGTGGCAGAGATGGTACCAAGCTACACAGTTAATTCTGAAGTGTTTGATTGACATCTGGAGGTGGAAATACTTTTGCTGACCTTTAGTTTTGGAGGGAGAAGATCAAGAATGTTCAGTGGTTTCTCAATCTTCCTTTTCTATATTAAGTTGTATTTTAGAAACCTAGTGGGGGAGGAATTTAAAAAGCGACGTTTATTCTGAAGAAAGTAGTCACAGTATTTAGTTCTTTGGTTTAATTTTGTCGGCTGTTTTAAAAATTACAGTAGCGTCCTGGAGTTACAGAGGAGTAGATTTGGGGAAAAAAATCAATAAATCATGCTAATGTGATCTGTTTTGTGGTCATTAGTATAAGGTCACCTTCTCCCATAGGAATGAGAAGTTTAATCCTTCCTGCATAGGTTCCGGGGATGCTAATGAATCTTAAAAGTGACCTTCAGGTGAGCAGCAAGCAGGAAGGGCAAGGAAAAGCAGAGCACCTGCCTGGTCCTGGAAACAGTTCAGAAAATGCTTTACTTCCCACAAAATTTTTTAAATGACTGTTTAGAAATTCACCAGTTCCTGCTTGCCTTGCCCAAACAGCCCTCTTCTTCATATGCCTAGAAAGCTCTGACCTCATAGAATTAATCAGGCACAGCAGCCTTCTGCAGAGATTGGCCAAGCTGATGGGCCTCCTAATCCAGTTGAGTCAGACTCAACCAGTCTGATATCCAGAATATTTTTGGATTGATTTTGTGAGCTTTGCTTTACTTTTACATTTTTGTATTTGTTGGTGATTTATATTTGCATATACTTTCAAGACACTGGGAATTGTCTTATTCAGAAGAAACCAGGAAATCAACACTGGTGGAAAGTGAGGCAGAGAACTTGACACGTGTAATTTTTATGAGCTCCCCAGGGCACCCAAATTCACGCCAGAATTTGAGGATTACCTGTTTTAATTCCTTCCACATAAAGGACAGCCAAAATGTGAATGTTCATCAGCATCACTGGGGAGGGGTGGTTGATAAAATGCTGGTTTCTGGACCCCAATCGGGAATTACTGAATCTCGCCTTGACTGGTGTGGCTCAGTTGGTTGGTCATTGGCCCACAAAGTGAAAAGTTGCCTGCCAGTTGATTCCCGGTCAGGACACATGCCTGGGTTGTGGGCCTGGTCTCCAGTTGGGGAGCACACAAGAGGCAACCAATTGGTGTTTCTCTCCCTCTCATTCTCTTCCCTTCTCTCTAAAAATAAATAAATGAAATCTTAAAAAAAGTAAGAATTACTGTATCTGATTATCTGCAATGTGAAGCCAAGGAAATTTAAGTTACCAAAGGTGGTTCTTAACAGGTAATGTGGGCTGATCTTAGAATGATAAATAAGTGGACCTTAATGATTTGCTCTTGGATAGGTCTGTGGTTCTTGTTTCAAAACAAATCTATATGTAAGTAAGATTTTTGTTCATGAGTTCCATCATAAACTATCTGGAGTGTTTATGATTAACAGATGTACTTTTAATATAATACTGGATTTATTTAAAAAACACATTCTCTCACACACACATAGCTAATTTGCTCATTTTCAGAGCATTGGAATACCAAATATTTTACCATTACAAGTACATACATATCATTTAATATTTGATTCTGAGAATGGGGAATTTGCAGGGTAGTTCTTCTGGGGCCCATTTTTTTTAAATGGGTATTTCGTAGTCTGGAGATACGGAGTTGAATTATATGATCCAGGAAGGTTGTGAATACTTAGATTATGGAAGTTGCTTTTGCTATGCAATTAAATTTTGACTCATTTATAGGCTCCTCACCACAGTTACCTTCCAGCCCTCCCCAGTATCTGGATATGTGAATTTTCTAGTCAGGGGAATAAAGGGAAATTTGCTCTGTTATCATAACAGCACCCCCACAGAGCATATTGTTAATATTTAAAGAAAAAATTATTACATGCTGCCTTAATTTATAAACCTTTTGACTTATAAACTGAATTTTATCCCAAAGTTATGTGAAAGCCATATATTGCCAAATGGCTTATAATGTCTCTGTTCTGCTCAGATTTGCAAAAATGGGTTAGTAAGTAATTGTCCCCAACTTGGAGGATTTTCTTCAGCTCTTCTTCATTAACCAGTGTCTTTGGGGAATTGTGAAATATGCATCATCTGCAAACTACTCTAGCGCACAAACTCAAAGGAACTGTGAAGGTGAGGGCTAAAAACACCCTCTCACCTTTGTACTTTGTTTTCTGAGTATTAAAGAACATTGATTTACCAAGTGGCAAAGGGGATACTATTTGGTGGATTAATTACAGCCAGTGAATGTTATTGATGCTATCAATCAGCAAGACCCAGGGAAAGGGCATGGTGCCAGACCATTTGGTGTTCCCAACAGTGTAATTAAATACCTCGGAACTGGATTCTGAAGATAAAGTGAGGTGCTTCCACACATCTGAAGCAGGGGAGCAGTTTGTTTTTCAACAAAGGTAAAGGTGGTTATCCCCTTCTTACTTCCCCTCTCTAAATTTCTGGAGGAGTTCTGTGAATGGCACCAAGTGAATGACATAGTCTCTTCATTGTGTCCAGTTAAGGTTGTCAGTGTTTTCCTTAAACCCTGCTTTTTTTTTGTAAAATTTTCACAACTGTCATACAGAAGGCTTTAGGAATACAGTAATTACTTTCTGTGAAAGCTGTTTGGGGGACTGTACAGCTCAGGTGTCTCGTAGATATTTGGTGAATGAGGGATTGTCTTTGATGAGACTATTAGTCCTGCAAATCAGTTCGTTTAAAAAAGCTTTCCCTGTGATTATTCTCTAGTGTCTAATCACGTTGAGAGAAAAATATCTTGCAGGTTTGAGGTTATAAAAAATTTAAAGGAATAACCCCTGAAATATTACTAAATGATCTATTGAATAAATTTTTCATCATTTTCTAACTTATGTCGGGTCCAGAAAATATGTATAGGTAAAATTTCTTTGGCTCTGGGGAGGGCTTGTAATAACACTTCTATTATTGTTTTTTTCTCTTTCTCTTTATATATCTATACACACACATTTATATAACATATATATATCTCACATACTGATTTTTATCTAGGCCTATCCGAGAGATATGATATGCCATAGAAAATCCAAAATATTTCCCATTACTGCCCTTTAAAAATATTTTATTTATTTTTAGAGGAGAAAGAAGGGATAAAGAGAGGGAGAGAAACACTGATGTGGGAGAGAAACACTGATCAGCTGTGTTGTACATGCCCCCAGCTGGAGACTTAGCCCGCCCAGACATGAGCCCTGACTGGGGGTCGTGCCGGTGACCTTTGGGTCCTCGGACTGGCACTTAGTCCGCTGAACCACACCAGCCAAGCATTTCTTTTTTTGATGATGTATGGTTTGTGTTGGTCGGGCTTTCAAAGACAGACTACCCTTGGAAAAAAGTGAGTTGGTTTCCTACATTTTTTGTGCTTGTGTGTGTGTGCACATACACAGATATACACCCGCTAGATACCTGACAGTTGTGTCAAAATACTAAGTCTTGGTTGTGGTCGTTTACTTGTAATGCGGGCATGCCTCAGAGGTACTGTGGGTTTGATTGCACACTGTCGCACAAATATTTGTAGTACTCTTTTTGCTAGTGGTGGGTCTTGCCTTCAGTTTGTATAAAACACCACATCTGTGAGGCACAATAAACCATGAGATGTGTCTGTATACACATGGTTTTCAGACTGTTTTATAACAGGTGTTTAAAGGGGGATTACAGAAATAAAATATCCTCTTCAAAAGAGAAAGACTGTTAGAAATTTTCCTTGGGAAGTTTGAATAATATTTTAACATACATTTTAAAGGTTTAGTAAAACGGATTATCATCTCCAAGACTCCCATCCCATTAGGGCCTTAATACATTATATGGAATCATAACAAAACCAGCGGTCAGTCTTTTAAGTGTGTAGGGGAGGTTGTGTGATCTAGTAGTTATTAGTGACCACCACACATGGACTTTTTTTCCTTCTCTTCTCCCCCCTACAAGGGCAAAGATATAAAAGGTGTAATGTTTAAAAAAAAAATGTTTAATTGCAGATGGCTTTTTAGGTCTGTTCAGTCATGGTTATGCCATCTGGGATAGGGAAGATCTGTGATAAATACTTAATTCACCAAGAATTTTGAATATCTAGTTTGTATCAGGCAGCTTTGCTAAATGTTGGAGCATTGCTAACCTATGACAAGATGTAGTCTGGTCCTCGATGTCATTGTGTGGTTGGGAAGACAGCACTTACTATGGGACCATCGTTGGGATGTGTGGTGGGTGAGTGCAGAGTGCAGTGGAAGTGGGTGTGTCACTGGCCCTCGGGAGGCCTCTGCAGTGCTCCCAGAGGTGAGGGTTGTCTGGAACGGGTTAATCAGGCAGAGGGAGAAGAAAGGTATTAACACATGGAGCAATATCTCATTCAAAGGCACACACAGGCCTTTAGGTGATGTGTGCTTTTTGGAAACTTCATCTGAAAAGTATAAAGTGTACTTACTTTATCAAGTAATAACCTTCTACAAAAAATGATTGGTGGGAAAACTTGATTAAACCTAGCCCATATTTTACATGTATCCTTTTTAAGTGAAGACTTAATTTATAAGAAGATCTATAGGAATGAATTTTGGGCAGAATGATTCATTTGTTTGTGAACACACATCTCTCGTTCTCCAAAGATCCATGGTGACCTATGAGACTCACTGAAGGTATTTACAAATGGCATCAGGGTGAAATTTTTCTGTGGAGTACTTGGGGTCCATACAGAGATAAGGTCATTCTATTCCTTCACTGTACATATAAGTAGGTCAAAGAAGACTTAGATATCTGAATGATCATTGTAGCAAAGCAGTTTTTCTTCTAGCTATACAACAAAAGGAAACTTGTAGATGGTATCTAAATCAGCTTTTTATTGCCACACTGAATTTGACTATTCCCTTCACCTAGCTTCTGATGGGAGAACGGTCTCCATATTGTACAGCTGTGAGACGTACACGTTTTTGAAGACTGTTGCTCCCCTGCTCTGGAAAGCTTCAACTGGCATTTAAGGGCTCAGTCAGGAATCTGTCCCAGCTCACTCACTGTTTCAGTGCTGTTGCTGTCCTACAGAAATTTTTATCTTGGCTCAGCTGGGCTCTTCATCCTTGAATATGCAAAATCTAAATCTTATCTCCTGCCTTGGGTCATTATGCCTATACCATTGTCATTGTTCACCAAGTTTTATTTTGGCCATAAAAACATTTATTTTTCACTGCACATTCCCATTTCTTCTGTTTGCAGTCTGCTATCTGAGGACAGGCACCTTTGTCTTCAGAGCACCTCTCAGAATACTTATGCTTTTATTCACAAATTCTGGATGAGGAAGTTTCTACTAAGTTTCTTACATTGCTGTAAGAAATAGTAGACACCTGCTCTAGATGCTCAAAGATCGAAAAATTCACTATTTAAGTAAAATTAAAAGTGCAACTCTGTCACTTTTTGGTAGGCATTACTATTCATTGAAGATACAGTCAAAGGAAGAATGTGTAAAGCCTTCTTTATCTTGTACAGTAACTGAAGATTTAACTGTTGTTCTCCTTTTATGTCAGGTGTTCTACATAGTGTCCATCTGCCTGTGTCTTTGTTTCTCATCTTTCTCTTTCACATACTTTCCTCACTCACTGTCAAGCCTTAGATAAAGCAGTATGTGGACTCCCTAGGATGTAGAAGCCCTTGAAATCGGCTTGTTAACAACCTTTTTCTTTTCCGTACATTAGCTCCCAGTACTAGTGGCTTTACTCTTAAACTTCACCGGTCAATTTACACCAGGTTAGCATGCAGTCCTTCTTTAATTTTAAGTTCCTAACTCAGCATTTTAATCTGTTGACAGTGCCTTAGATATGCTAGCTGCTCAAATACTACGTAAGTTATATTTTTAAGTTTATTTTGGGGGGTAAAGTTGTGGCAGGTATCTTGACAGGGTGACTTTCATTGGAGATTGTACCTGATCAAGTTTCAGAATCCTGAAAGAACCCTTAAGCCATTACTGGACGTTTGTTTGGACAAGTATCATACTTTCTAATCATCATACCTGAGACGTACTTCAGAAATGGTCCCTGCAGGATGCCATGGTATGTCTTCATTCGGCAGGTATTGGAGGGCCTGCTTGGGGTATGTGTGAGACATACATGTAAGAGTTAGTGTTATACCCTCTAGGAGCTTAAAGCCTAATGATCTAAATCCTGGCTGGTGTAGCTCAGTGGATTGAGCGTGGGTCTGCGAACCAAAGGATCGCAGTTCGATTCCCAGTCAGGGCACATGCCTGGGTTGCAGGACAGTTCCCAGTGACAGTTCCCAGCAGGGGACGCACGAGAGGCAACCATACATTGATATTTCTCTCCATCTCTCCTTCCCTTCCCCTCTAAAGATAAATAAATAAAATCTTAAAAAAAAATAAAATAAATAAAAGCTTTGTAAGTGAACCGCAATTCTGTCACCCTGGGAGGAGGCACTGAGCAGTCTGCTGCTCTGGCAGTGTAGAAACAGCCCAGACAGGTATGAGTGCTGAGTGCTGAGCTTTCCCTTCTTTCAGTCTCTCTTATATCCTCACAGTGTGTTTAATGAAAGTGTCTAAAACGAAGAATTTACAGTAGTACCTACTACACTGTGCAATCAAACTGTCATTAGGTGCTGAGGGCGTGGTGACCCGTAGCCCATTCCACGCTCAGAAACATACATGTGCCCCAGATCTTAAATTAGGCACTATTCCATGAGTTCCTTTATTATTTCTACTACCATCTCCCCAGAAAAGTGTCCTCCGTTCCTTATCCTGCATCTCACTTAAGGCTCTAGTGCGTCTCTGAGAGAGGGAGCAAGGAAGTGGGAGGGTTTCACATGTGGTAGTTTGAGTGGAGAAATGCAATTAAGCTGGCCTTTTGCATCAGCCCACTTAGTGACGCTGGGTGTTGACCCTCTACATGACAGGAAGTCAGCTTTTCTCCTGCTTCCGCCAGGCCTCAGGCTTTCATGCATTCTCATCTGCCATTGTCATTACAAAATACTGTCATGCTTTGTAATATTGTAATTAGCGATTGTATTGTAATGTAATAATATAAATTAATTTTGATAATAACTGCCATGGATTTGGAAAAAGCCTTATTTATTTCATCTTTGAACTGTTTTCTGTTAAAAGGATGACTCTTCCTTGTGTCAGGTTCTGTCTCTCTGTCGTCTTACCTGATCTAAGAGACAATAGAAATGTTTGATTTTTTTCTTCTGTAAATTAGGGGTGCTGGTAATAGTACCCAATTCATATGCTTGTCATGAGGATCAGTTGAGTTAGTATGTGTAACATACCCGGAACAGTGTCTGGCACAGGGGAAACACTTAATAAATATTAGGGGCTGTCATTATCTATGTTGTTATGATTTTATATAATGAAATCATTATGCTATGATTAAAATATTAGTATGGTTCTCCAGCTCTGTTTAATAGTTTTATTACTCTAATCCCTATAAGGTCCTTGTGAGGTGAGGACTATCAAACATCAAATTACAAATAAAGAAATGAAGGTTTCAGAGGGCCTAAGGAAATTATTCCTGAGTTATGTAAGTAGTAAGCGGCAGAGCCAAGACCCGGACTGAGCTCTGCGTGCCTCTGTGCACCATGTTTTCACTCCTTAGCTTTGGAGGCTCTAGTACAACCATTAGTTTCTGGCCACTACTTCATAGTATACTCTGTTGTAGCCAGAGCTTCACCAGTAATAATGATTTCATGTTGTTTAAAATTTTCAAAGATCACTTGCCCAAATAAATACAGAATCATTTCTCATTTTTAATGTTAAAAGTAAGGGAGTCTGCTTTCTTAAACCATTGCTGACGCTTCCTAAGGTGGAGAGGATGGGAGTGGACTCTGCTGCACAGCTGAAACGCCCGCAGGTTTTGTGTGTGCCACTTCAGTGTCATCACTTTCTAACATTTTAATGGGCTAAGTGGTGGTTTGGGGTTTGGAAATGCAATGTGGAACATTTTGATAGATTGCCGCTTAGACCTTGGAATGACTAACCCACCGCTACTGTGGTAGTGGGTTGATTTAACCACCACCCTCCTCTTTCAGACGTGCATTTTATTTTTTGTTAAATTCCTTACGTGCAGAGGTCTTTAGGAATTTCAAAGGCATTTATGGCTTCTCTGAGTTGCATTTCAAGAATATCTCTACTATAGACTCTTTGTTTGCCTTTACCAAGCATAAGAACCCCTTTTTAACCAAATGTGTACTGCAGCCAAGAAGAATCAACAATAAAAGGGCAGACATGGTCTGCCAGCTTCTATGAAGATGTCTGTCAAGACAGTCTATTTGGACTCTCAGTTAATTGATACACATGGATGAAGCTGTTTTCGGTAGCATTTAATAAATTCTCCTCAGTGTCGTTTTTCTGAGGCTGAGTTTATGATGTTTAAAAAAGGAAATCTAATTTGCCAAGTCTCCAGTTGATGATTAGTTGCTTAGTACAAATCTTTCAACTAGAATACTTTTGTTTTCCTGTGGCTATTCTGTAGGTTTAGTATTGCTTTTAACAATGCCACCTATGATTACTTACAATGTTATTTATTCTGAGCTTCATCTCTGACCTGGACGTAAGAGTCAGCTGCCTTGATGGTTGTCTCGTATGTTGCACTAAAGCTTGAACATGATGTGAAGCTGGGTAGTCTCCGTCATGTAAAACAGCCACTTGCTTTTTCACTTTGTTAGATGGTACCCAGTTTTATTTTTTGAAAAGCAGGCATGTTTAATACCTAAGAGAGTACTATTCTAGGTACGTTTTAATTTAATTGGTGTAAAGCACTAGTCTCAGGATTCTTAGATATTTCTCTCTTAGCTTCCCTCCCCTTCCCTCACCAGTATTGGATTTTCTCAAACATGTAAATAATTCTCAGGCATTACTAGTAGACAGAATATAGTAACTGTCATAATGGAATGAGTCATTTTGATTTATTTCAGATTTTGTTATGTTTATATAAGGAGATACTTAGCAAAACCAAGGTTGTTACCTTCTTGAATATCTCTTTTTGGTAGTTCCTTATAAGCGTCTGATCATAACCCCAGTAACTGTCATTTTGCTAGAAACTTGCATGATTTCAGGCTGCTTGTTGTAGCCTTGGTATAAAGGAATCCCCCTGAACAGAGTTAAGGTCCCTGAATCCTCTGAGTTTTTGTTTGGCGTCTTTTGATGCAACTGGTGAAGTGGGAGAGCAGAAAGCTTTGCGAAACATCGAAGGTTATGTGTGTTTATACAGAAAATGTAGTCAGTGTCCTGAGCATAAAGGGCTAAGACATTTGAAATTAATCTTACATTCCCTAAGGGAAGTTAAGCAGAGCATAACATGATCAAATGTATTCCTTGGTATCTCTGAACCACTCGCTTGAATTAACACAGTCTTTATGTAGACTTTAACAAGTCAACAGATTCAGTCTCAACATTGGAGGTTCCATATATAATATTCCATTAGTTTACTTTTTCTAAATTCTGTGTCTTGAAATATGTATTCAAGATAACTACCCTGATGTATAATACCTTCTCTAAGCCTTCCTCTTAGGTGCAATTATTCCTTTTAACACCTATTTGAGGGCTAATCTTTAATTTCTGATGGATTTGTTTACGTATGCTCTGTTCTATCAGGTGTACTCATTTGCAACCCTTTGTGAAACCTGCCTGTCTTTATGCAAAACCTAATCTTGGGCCCTGGCTAGACAGCTCAGTTGGTTAAAGCATTGTCCTCATATGCCTGGGTTGTGGGTCAGGGCACAGACAACACCAGTGAATGCATAAATAAGTGGCAACAGCCAGTCAGTGTTTCTCTTTCTCCCTTTCCCCACCCCCACTTTGTCCCTCTTTCCCTCCCTGTCCCTGACTTGCTCCCTCCCTTACTCTCTCTTTTTAAAATCAATAAAATAAAAAAAAAATCCTAATCTTAGACTGTGATAAGTATATGCCTTGATGTGTGTTTGAATCCTGTTCCTGCCAGGGTTTTGCATTTAGAAGACCCAAGTACACCTCTTTTCTTTTGGATGATTTTGGAGTCTGTGGCCTGACTTGAGGTTAGCGATCACCACCTTCTGTGTATTTCACCTCTGCACTCTTTGGGAGGATCCAGGGTAGTCGCCTGTCTATAAAGCCTTGATGTGGTCACAAGACCTTTGGTACTAGCTAGCAGAGTCAGCTCACTTTCATTTACTGATTAGTGTCGTTTCTCAGGCAACCCCATCAAGACTTCATTTTTTGATATGAATGGCAATTACCTCTCAGTTTAAATAGGTGTAACTGTGACCTTGTCCACTCCTTTGGACTGGAGAGATTGAATGGAGCTTCTCAACAAAATATGAAGTGGCAAGTATCTAATTTCCAGAATGTTTGTAGTCCTAGATCAGTAATTGACAAGTGTTAGAAGTTGTTCAATGGTGATCTCACCAGTGGGAGTTTTTGAAGTACCCTTAGTGTAGTAAAGAAGGAATGGCTTTGTTCGTTTATAGACCTCATCACCTTAATCTCTTGGCGTTAGTGTCCAGTCACTGATCTTTCATTGATGATTCAAAGAAATGAGAGTAGTTCCGTTTTTGGACAAAAGCATTTAAGGGGGTTTGTATTGACTGATGTACAGAGATTATAAATTTTACTATGTACATTTAATAAAGTACCAATTATTACCCATAAAAATATTTCCCTTTTTTTTAATTCTGTATATTTTGATTAACTTGTGTTTTGATAGCTCATTCTTCATATGTGTTACTGGTCCTGGAATGTTTAATGTATAATTAGTTTTAGTTGCTGGTGAAGAAATGAGCTTTTAATATTTTAAATATATTTTATTGATTATGCTATTACAGTTGTCCCATTTTTCCCCCTTCCCTCCACACTGCACACCCTCTCCCACCCACATTCCCCCCTTTTAGTTCATGTCTATGTGTCATATTTATAAGTTCTTTGGCTTCTACATTTCCCACACTATTCTTACCCTCCCCCTGTCTATTTTCTACCTACCATCTTTGCTATTTCCCCCCTCTCTCCTCCTCCCACTCCCCTGTTGCTAACCCTCCATATGATCTCCATTTCTGTCCTTTTGTTCCTGTTCTAGCTGTTTGCTTAGTTCGTTTTTGTTTTTGTTTTTGTTTTAGGTGTGGTTGTTAATTATTGTGAGTTTGCTGTCATTTTACTATACATGTTTTTTATCTTCTTTTTCTTAGATAAGTCCCTTTAACATTTCATATAATAAGGGCTTGAACTTGACCTTATCTGAGAAGCACTTTATCTGCGCTTCCATTCTAAATGAAAGTTTTGTTGGATAGAGCAATCTTGGATGTAGGTCCTTGACTTTCATGACTTGGAATACTTTTTTCCAGCCCCTTCTTGCCTGTAATGTCTCTTTTGAGAAATCAGCTGATAGTCTGATGGGAACTCCTTTGTAGGTAACTGTCTCCTTATCCCTTGCTGCTTCTAGAATTCTCTCCTTTATTTTAATCTTGGCTACTGTAATTATGATGTGCCTTGGTGTGTTCCTCCTTGAGTCCAACTTCTTTGGGACTCTCTGAGCTTCCTGGACTTCCTGGTAGTCTATTTCCTTTGCCAGATTGGGGAAGTTCTCCATTATTTGTTCAAATAAGTTTTCCACTTGTTGCTCTTCCTCTTCCCCTTCTGGTACCCCTAGAATTCGGATGTTGGAACATTTAAAGATGTCCTGGAGGTTCCTAAGCCTCTCCTCATTTTTTTGAGTTCTTGTTTCTTCCTTCTTTTCTGTTTGGTTGTTTCTTTCTTCCTTCTTGTCCACTCCATTGATCTGAGTCCTAGTTTCCTCCCCATCACTATTGGTTCCCTGTGTATTTTCCTTCATTTCATTTAGCGTAGCCTTCATTTTTTTTGTCTAGTTTGTGACCAAATTCAACCAATTCTGTGAGTATCCTGATCACCAGTGCTTTGAACTGTGCATCTGATAGGTTGGCTATCTTCGTTGCTTAGTCATATTTGCTCTGGAGCTTTGATCTGTTCTTCCATTTGGGCCATTTTTTTTTTTTTTTTTTTTTTTTTTTTTTGGTCTTGACGCACCTGTTACGTATGAGGGGGGGAGCCTTAGGTGTTCACCAGGGTGGGGCAACCCAGTGGTTGGGTTGTGATGCTATATGTGGGGCTGGGGGTCGAGAGGGAACAGTGGCGCTTGCTCCCCTCTCTGTTGGATTTCAGTCCCTTCTGCCATTTCCCCCAAGCAAACTGGGCCTTTCTGGTGTTGATTCCCATGTGGGTGGGTTTGTGTACCGTCTAAGATCCTGTGGGTCTCTCCAACAAACTCTCCTGTGAGACTGGGAGTTTCTCTCGCACCTCAACTCCCACAGGTGTTTTCAATCAGTGTTTTGAGGCTTTATTTCCCTGTGCCGGGACCCTGGATTTCATGGTCTGTCTCACTCCTCAGTTTTGCCTGGTTTATCTGTGCGTAAACGTGGGACCTCCCAGTCAGCCAGCAGCCTTGCTTGCCATGCCCTGCTTCACAATTGCCGCCTCACCGGGTCTACCTGTTGCCACCCCTTGCCTAGGGTCTGCCCACTGACATCTTGCACGCCCGGGATTTGTCAGCTGCTGCCTTGCGCACACCCCTTGCCATCGTTGTTTTTGTGCCACCCCTGTCCTCCCTTCCTCCCCACCCCCGCTGCCCGACTCCACCCCTCCTACCAGTCTGGATGAATGTGTCTGTTTTAACTCCTTAGTTGTTGGACTTCCCATACAGTTCAATTTTCAGTCAGTTCTAGATGTTATTTTGTTTCTAAATTATTGTCCTTATTTTGGTTTTGGGATGAGGCACAGTGTGTCTACCTACGCCTCCATCTTGGCCAGAAGTTCCTGAGTTTTTAATTTGAGAAATACACTGTTTCAAACTATTCCATTTTTGATGCCTAATTACTTTGATATATCTGTTTTTATATCTATTTTGTCCAGTCTGATCTTATTTGTGAAGAACAAATTGAGAAGCCATTGGCTAGATTCCAGAGCATTTATTTGCCTGGTACTTGTAACTGCCTGCCTTCCTTTCCACCCAAGTAATCTCAGTGTCACTCGTCTTTGTTTATTATCTCACTTGTAAGGGTGTGAGAAATTCCAGCATAAACCTGAGTTTTAAATTGCTATCATTGGAGTAGATTGGTGTTCATTGTTGTATTCCCTGTATCATCTTTAAATATTTAAATTGCAGACTCTCTAGCTGCCTCTTAAATTAGATCCTTCACTTAGTAGTTTTGACATTTCATAACCTTGCCTCTCAGGCATTAAATATTCACCTGTTTAAATTGCAATGAAAATTTAAAATCCAAACCCATCTATTAATACAGAGAATGTTGGTTGGAGAACAGCTTGCACTTGGTGAAGGAGTAGCTATTTTGACCCCACTGGGACATATGCTGGAGTTTTGTTGTACTAAAGTATTACTAATACAGAATTCACCATGAAACAAAGCCATATCTTGGGTCTTCTCCAAGGGATTTTAGTCTTGAAGAACCACAGAGATAGACTTAATATTTTGAGGCTTAATAGTCCAAAAATGGTTCTCTAAGTGAGTACTAAGGCAGGGCATCAGTATGTGCTCCAGATCCACGAAAAACCTCAGACACTGAAGATTGCTTATAAATGCCAGATGCAAAATTTGGTCTGGAAACTTATTTGAGTCTCCAAAGGTGCAAGTTCTTATCCTATTGCAAATCTTCTTTCTACTTTGGTTTAAGTATTTTTTTTTCTGTTTATAATTCTTCAAAGTGGAAGAAGAGAAAAATAAACATTTTCCTGGAAGGGAAGATGCTGGTGACAGAGATATCCTTGATATAGAGCAAGGGAAAGGGAGCTGCTTTGATCGCAGATCAATGAAGTTGCAGGGATGAGACACAGTATACTGGTCTGGGAGAGGGACACTTGCCTTTACAAGTTTTGGGAGAAGTAGGGAGGGGTGGAGTGGGGTGGTGTATTACTCATTTAATTACATTCTAAAAGTTAGAAAGTAATAAAAGTAATTTCAAAATTCTAATGATGATGTGCACTTTCTCTAGTTAATCACAGTTAGTGGCCATTCATCCTTTTCTTGGGAAAAGTGACTTTTTAAAAAATAGTAATAAAAATGAAATAAAGTAACTTTTGACTGACTTACAATTTCTAGTACCATCTTGTTTTCTCCTGTGCTGCTCAGTTTCATTCTGTGTGTGTTTAAGGAAAAACTGAGAGGCATTTTAATTTTTCTAAACTCTCAGAACAAGCGCACTGATAAACTGGCTATTACCGTAGGGTGGTACCGTGGCAGAAAAACTGGACTAGAGAGAACGTGGAGTCAGAAGATCAGAATTTGAATGAAGAGTTCAACACTCCGTGTATACACTTAGGCACATCATTTACCTTGTTTGTTTCCCCAGCAATAGAATGCTAATGTGTGACCTCCAACCTCACAGTGCTGTTGTGAGGCACAAATAAAACACTGTATTTGAAAATACCTTTCAAATGACGCCTTAGAAGCCTCTGAGTGTAAGATAAATGGAAATATTTGTTACCTCCGTGAGTTTACCTACAATTTAGTACCTTCGTCCTGTCTGTGGTGATTGGAACCACTTTGTTGACAAAGTTACTGAGAAACACTGTTTTGAGAAGACTTGTTATTGGTTCTTGGAGCCCTTGTAATATGGCTGTACCCAGGATTTGTCTTAATCAGGTATGGTAAGACATGCAGACACAAACGATTGCTAGGAAGGAAGAAGTTTATGCTCATGAATCTCTAGCAACAGGAGCCACAGCGTGCGTGCAGGGCCACGTGGAGAAGCGCCAGGGATGGTCAGGAGTCTGTGGGGAGAGGGCAGGGCCTGCTCCAGACCCTTTGTTTGGGGTTCTTATGGGTAAAAAGGATGAGGCACAGGGTAGAGTATGGTGAGTAATTTTAGCATTAGCTAGTTTGAATGGTTTTGGAGTGCTCTGGGCTATAGGGGTGGTCCCTAGTTGTCTCATACCCAGCCCTGGAGTGGTTTAGGGCAGGGGAAGTGTGGGAGTTGGGTGAAGTAGACAGCAGTGTAGGTTCTGGACTGGCTGGTGTGTGTGTGTCAAAGGTGGGCTGGCAGATGAGTCACTTACCATCTCTAGGAATTAGCTATCCCTGGGAGGGGCAGTCTCTTCAGGATCAAGGCCCTGCATGCATCAAGTATAGAGAAAAATTAGAAAATGTAATCAATACAGGTTGGGAATTAAAGAAGCAGTATGAACTGAAGATTGGGCATTGAAGGAAAAATAAAAGCAGATAACGTAACTGACCCAAGTGTGTTTTCAAAGCTTTATATAAGCACTAAATATAAACCTGTTTTCCTAAATATATTTTAGGATATCTTTTAAAACACTCCGCCCACACCCCTCTGAAACGCACAAAGCAGTAAATGTCACTGCATGAGCACATTATTCTGGAGCACAGTAATGGACTCAGGTTATGCGCAAGTTTAACATTCTGGGTCCTTACCTGCATTTTCAGATGCATGTAGAGATAAATAATATTTATGATATAGTCACCTAGATTTTTAGGCTCTGTGCTCAGCATTTTATGTGCACTAGAGATTATTTTTTATTATTCCTAATAACCATGTAAAGATGGTACAATTGTGTGGTAATAGACTTAAAGAATTTGTCCAAGTTCACAGAGACCTTAACAAATGGAAACTAGTTTTGAGGCAGGCACATTGGTTAGAGAGCTGTCACCTTTAACTACTGTGACACTGTTTCATGCCGTGTTTGAGCTCATGGCTCTGTCGCCTGCTTCTGTCGCTTGCTTTATTGGTCATTGGAAGTTAACCTTCTAACTTTGAGAACATACAGATGCTTACTCTGTGGCCCAGGGGAAGAGAATCTTTATAAAGGGCACACTTCATTCACAAGATCTGGGGCTGAGAGCTCCCTGCCCCTGAAGGAAAGCCCTGGAGTCCATTAGATACCAAGGGAGTCCCAGCAGCAGGATTTCGGCCTGCCGAAATAACTGGGAAAAGTTTTTTAGAAAAGAAATTGGCTCCTCATGTGTTCACATTCACTGAGTGCATAAATGATTCATTGGCTTTATGTTTTTATTAGTCTATAGCTGTCCCAAAACTAGATTCCATTTCAGTTGTTTTATTCTGATTCACTTGGAATTTCCCTTCATTTCTTACTTTTCACTTATAGTGTAGTTCCCTAAGCTCATTTTTCCTTAAGTTCATTGTTCTCAAGCGTTTAGACACAGAGAAGAAAGAGTCATAGATGAGTACTATCTTCTCTCCACCACTGTTCCTAATTCCTTGTGTCTGTAGGACAGGACAACGCTATTGTGAATTCCAAGTACAGCCTTCGGTGCAACAGGTGTATTTTCACATGTCAATAGGCAAACTTACTCCATAAACGATGTGTATTTAATGTCAGTACTGTTCAGAAAGGGGCGAAAGATGGCAAGATCTTTATAAAGTGGTATACAACCTGACTTTTTTTTCCTGAGGGAGGGGCAAAGCAAAGAGAGGTCTTTACACAAAGAGCTGTGGTCGTGATTTAAACCATGGAGAAAATATTTCATTTTTCATATAAAAAGCTGTTTAAATTGAAACTTTAAAAAATAAGCAATGTAATGGATTAAAAGTGGGTACTAATGGATGAAATGAGCAGGCAGAAATTATCATAAAATGGTACCCTGGCAAGTCAGTCTAGGATGAGACCCATTTGCCTTTTTTATGAGCGATCTGGAAGAGGGGGTATATTGCATGAAATTTTCATCTTTGCAGGTACTCCTAAAGAGTTTACAGTTAAACCATAGAGAATGTGATCAGGAATAGCACATGAGACTCAGAGCTATCTAAGAATTGGCAAGGATAGATTACGGGGAAAGAGCCTGTGGATTCTAATTTGGGTAAGATCTGGATGAGCTGCTGAACTGTCCCTTAAATGCTGTGGTCCAGTAAGCTGTTGTGGACCCACAGGATCAGTGGGGTATTGGGTTGGCTTTAGTCAGCAAATACTTTAGCACGTGCCAAGAACCTGAAGGGAGGATATAGTGATAAGAGAGACTGCTGTAGTTCCTTCCTGCATGGAACTTATATAAAGAATGTTAATTATAAACAAATACACTTGGACTCATTTTTGTCTTTATCATTATAGACTTTTGAATACTGTATCTCCAAGATAGGAGGCTCTTTGAAAAAGTACATAAAATGGTAATAAATAAAGTCAATAAAGGGATTTAAAATCTTTTGTAATCAAGATTAGAAAGGCTTATTTTATCTTTTTTATGGCTGAGTAGTATTCCACTGCATGCTAAGTGAAGTAATTGAGTCACAAAAAAGCTAAGAACCATAGGATTTTGCTGATATGGGGGATATAAAACTGAAACTCACAGACACAGAGAGCAGTGTGGTAGTTGCCAGAGGAGGGCCAGGGGCAGAGAAGTGAAGGGTAAAGTGGGTCAAATATGTGATGACAAGACAATCTGACTTTGGGTGGTGGGCACACAATGCAGTCCACAGATCAGGTATCATGGAAGTGTACACCTGAAACCTGTATGACCCTAGGAACCAATGTCATCCTAATTTTATTTTAAAAAGACTTCAACTTAAAGAAGACAGTAGACAGGAAGATAGGGAATACAGCTCATTCACATATTTAAATCTGTGGGAATTTAGGGGTGACAGCTATTTTGGAATACTTGAAAGGACATAGTTAATAGGGTAAATTGTTTAGACATGTGCCACCACCACCCTCAGAGATGGGAGAGTCTCAAAAACAGGTCACAAAAACAGCAGATGAATTTAGAGTCTTTCAAGTTAATCATTGGATTGGTTCCAAGCCCCTAGATAAGGGGGTTGGCCCCACTGAGAACAGTCTATTAACCACCAGTAGCCCATGCTGTATGCATCCTTGGTCTGTTTGGAAGCTTACAAATCGAGGGATAAATATTTCCTTTTCTCCACCCAAAGGGATGGCATTTTCCATTTGTTTAGAATTTTTCCAGCAACGAGTAAAACAGTTAATGCAGAGCTTGCTTTAACTTCAGTGTCTGTTGTGGACTTCTTATGGAAAAGCTACAGCTAACTTGAGACAGTCTTTGAGGTTCAAAAGGGAAATAATTGAGTTTACTTAGATGTTTAATTTTACTTTCCTTTTCCAGGTTTCCTACGCTCGCCCAAGTTCAGCCTCTATCAGAGATGCAAATTTGTACGTCAGTGGGCTCCCGAAAACGATGACTCAGAAGGAGTTGGAACAGCTTTTTTCACAATATGGGCGCATTATTACTTCTCGTATTCTTGTTGACCAGGTCACTGGTAAGTAGGCAGCTGCTCCGGATCATCTTTTACACTTCCTGACTGGCAGATTGTGAAATATTCTGCCTTCCCGTGTAGCAGTCTTGCCTCTAGAACACATCAAAGGTATATGTGGGCCAGAAAATGCAATTTTCTGCTGGAATTGTTCATAAATATGCATGGATAAAAATAGATTGTGGAGTGTAGTGAGTGAGCTTGAATCATTTCCACCCCGAAGGTGTAGGTTCGAAGCCTGTTTCATGGCTTGTAATAAATTTACAGAAGCTATAATCTTCATTTCCAAGCTGCCACGTGAATACAGTCCCCATCCTCCTTATGAAGTACTAATAAACAATCTTATTTTGTAAAAAGCATAGTTTAATGCAGCAACATGCAGCCAATTCTCCAAGGGAGGATCACACTCCAGCTGCCCTGCTGGTTGCTGTTAAGGCTATTTTCCAGGTCTGTGCTGTGTTGTATAAGCATGTGTGAGTTTGCAACTTTGAATGTTAAGCATTTATTTCATGCCCACTGTTAACTTTTAACCACACAGAAGTGAAAAGACGAGTATGTTTATTAAAACTTTTGTATGTAAGGAAGCGTTTCTGTAAAGTCTTTGAAGAAAAGCTGGCAATATAGATTTGATTTTGGATTTTTCTATTATAAATGCAGTACTTAGTATTTTAAAAACATATTGGAAATAGGGAGATATGGTGAGGAGGGGGAGCAGTCACCTGTAGTGTGTACACTCAAGTAGTTGCTAAGATTTTGTAGATTTTTAGAAAGGAGACAGGCAGGTTTTCTTCTTTTCCTGGGGTTTCTTCCTTCTTTTTTCCTTCTTTCATTCTTCCTGTTCTTTTTCTCTCTCATTTTTCTTTTCTTTGTCTTGCTTTTTTATAATGATAACACCACTGGAGATGCATTGTGTAGTAGCATGTCACATTATGTTTTTAAAAGAGATGGATTAACTACAGAATGAAATCAGGCCAAGCCAAGTTTTTAATTCTTCAAGTGAGGCTCAATTAATTGATCTGAATTTGATTAGAAGCAATCATGTTATGCTCCTCTGTGCTGTTAATTAGATTCATAGGAGGCTAAGCACCGTACTAAAGAGTTCTGGGTGGAGTGATATCTGCTGTCATATACATGCTGGGGAGAATGGCCTACAGGTTTTGCTGTATGGAGAAAATTTAGTCTAGTGAGGTATGTAAAAATATGGTCTTCTTAGCCACATTTCATAATCTTCCTCATGCATTCTGTCACAGTCACACAGGCTGTTAATGGCATAAAATAGAAATCTAGGCCTAAAAATCCAGATAGATTTGTTTAAATCAATGAAAGTGCCCTTTTATTTTGTTCATATCATTCATGCTTTTCAGTGAGGACTCAGTGAATTGAGAGTAGGTGTCACCTGTGTTACAGAAAGTTCTTGTCTGAACTGCAAGTCCTTCCTGAGTACTTAGGCGCCAGGTGGGCCTGCCTTGCCCCACCTGCTTTAGGCAGTGGTTCTCCAGTGTGGCTCTGCACCTGCAGCATCAGCATTCTCCTGGAACACTGTTAGAAATGTGAATTCCTAGACCCCTCCCAAAACTTAATGAATACAGTTCTGAGGGTGGCATGTTACCCGTCCCTTCAGGGTATCTGATGCTTGCTCAGACTTGAGGGCTACTGGTTTAGGTAACTCGGGCTGTGTAGAGGCCATTCCATTGCTACCTGATACTTTCCTCATAGAACAATGAAGTTCCCCAGGGTTACTGATTCTTAACCGGAGCTTATAGATAACTAAAAGAATATATTTTCTGTCATGTCATCATTTCATCTTTATACTTTATGGCTTTCAAGGCAAAATTATTCCCTCTATCTGAAATGAAAAATCCTGTAATTTTGTTATTCAGACATCAGGTGGTAAGAGTGTGCAAGGGATACAGCTTAAATAGGAAAGATAAAGGGGATGATAGGGGCTGTCTGAGATGAACACGTGTGGAAAAATTTTCTTAACCTACCTTAGAATAAAGTCCTAAGCAATTGAATTTACACAATGTTCATTGTAAAACAAGCGGGCCATTACTCCTTTTTAAAGTTTCTATAAATCGTGACGGTCTAGTGTGTTTTCTCAGCCCATCTTTCTCAAAAACTTTTCATTCTTTTCTTCAGTGACATACTTTGAATCATGCAGATTTTTCTAGCCACCAGTCCTAAGCTGGTACTGCTAGTATCAATTGGCTTGCCAAACAGTGTTACCCTGCACTGCTTATCTCACGATGGCCGGCTGTGGGCACCCTCACAGGCCTGTTGAAGCTTAATTAAATGGAATGAGTTGGGTTTCCCTTTACCATTTCTCAAAAGCTGGACAGGTATTCGGTCATCCCTCTGCTTTCCCATTCTTGTCTCTCCAAGTGGAAACAGCATGAGACAGGGAAGGGCATTCCATAGTCAGAAGTGATGCCAGACAGCTTTGAGGTTTGACTTCCGTTTTACTTTAAAATCTAGGTCCTCTTTTGCCTTTTTCCCTCCATATAATATTATTTCTCTAATAAAGTATAACTGGTTTAAAGCAGTGGAGCAGCTTCAGGGAACCAGAAAATCTTCACATAGTTTCCTTAAAAGACCAGTGTTCTATATGATTTTATTAAGATAAATTTTATTTAAGAATTTAGCTGAAGTAAATCTTTCTACCACTGTGCATGTATTTTTCTCATAGCTTTTTTAAGCAAATGCCTGATTCTGCTCCCCTTGTTACAAGAAAGGGAGCTACTGGGCCCGTCATTTCTGAGCTGCTTGTCCAGTACCATAATCTAAAAAATGAAACTCAGGCATGCTGTTGACATTACTAAAGAGAGTGCGTTGGCGGGAGGGAAAGCAGAGGAGAGGAAACATGGACATACCAGTGTGCTTTCTCTTCTTAGCTTATTGGTAGGCATGTGATCATGTATATTCTATTTGTATAGGTAACTCCATGCATTAAAACAATACAAAATTGTGATTCTAGACTGAATTACTGCTAAATTAAGGTAAAACTTTTCTCCTCCCCTGATTTTGTGGCAGATGTTATATGTGAGTGAAAACACATTCTTGAGAAGGAACAATTAATTTATCCTTTCTTTTCCTCCTCTCTCTTTCCACTCTCTTTCCCAAATCCTTACCCAAATCTACCATAGGCATATCAAGGGGTGTAGGGTTTATTCGATTTGACAAGCGGATTGAGGCAGAAGAAGCTATCAAAGGCCTAAATGGCCAGAAACCTCCTGGTGCCACAGAGCCAATCACTGTAAAGTTTGCTAATAATCCAAGCCAAAAAACCAATCAGGCCATCCTCTCCCAGCTGTACCAGTCTCCAAACAGAAGGTATCCAGGACCATTAGCTCAGCAGGCACAGCGTTTTAGGTAAGTCTGGTCTCATTCTTATGCCCAGCTATTAAACTTAGAGCTCTTACATTCACTGTCTAATACCGTTATTCACAGGATCTCTGGTTTGCTGTTATTGTTATTGTGGTTTTCTTTCTTTTTCTTACTGGCACAGAGGAAACCTACTTGGGGAATAGTGTCTTTTGCTAATATTGAAAGTGGGAACAAAAGGACAATAACCTACAGCAGTGAACCTTGATGGGGCAGGAGAACAGGAGGGTGGAGGGTGTAGTTTTGCCGTCAGGAGACATTTGGCAGTGTTTGGAGACATTTGCGTTGGCATAACTTGGGTGGAGGGCGCTACTGGCATCTAGTGGGTAGAGGCCAGGGATGCAGCTAAACATCTTGTAATGTACATCTAGCCCTCAACAATAACAAGTATCCACCTGCAAACATCAGTAGTGCTAAGGTGGAGAGACCCTGACCTACAGGATGCTGGGTTCTTGTTAACTGTTTCCAGGGCTTTCAGTTTTCAGTTTCCCTTTTTTACTTTTTTTCTTGATAACATTTTATTCTTCTGCTTCAGTTTTTAGGTCAAGATCTTTTGGTTACTTTGGTTTATAATGGATGCAGCACTGAGGGTATATAACCAATTTGAATATATTAAATTTCTACAAACGAATCCTTCTCTTTTAAATTTTTATAGGAATTGGCAAACCTTCACTCTAAAGGGCCAGATAGTATATATTTTAGACTTTGTAGGTCATGATCTCCATTGCATATATGTCTTTAAAAAAAAAAAACAAAAAACAACTTTAAAAAAATGAAACGGTTCTTAGCTCCTGGGCTGGGCTGAAACAGATGGCAGTCTGGATTCAGCCTGTGGGTGGTAGTTTTCAGACCTCTGTGTGTGTCCATAGAATGACCATGCATCTTTAGCTCAAAAAAAAAAATCTGTTTTATAGATAGGTATAAATACTCCAGTTTTTTAAGTTCTATTCTAATCGTGAGGTAACAACTAAACCGAGTCATTTAAAAACATCCCTAATTTGCATGTGAGAAGAACACTGACTTTAAGATGTTACACAGAGCACAAAACAAAATCACTCAGTTTTTATTTTCAAGAACATTTTTTATTATCATATTTAGCCATATGGTGTACTTAACCATAATGCCATCTAACCCCATGCTAATTTTTTTTTAATCACAAGTGCATATCAACTTTCTTTCCTTGCTTGGGGCAGAATAATTATCAAAAATATAATCACAAATACAGCTTAATAAGGAGTGATGTGTTTTTGAGCTTAAATCACATGCATTTTTTCATTGGGATATTTAAAGTGCTAAAAAAATGGGGATAAAAATCAGTCAGATATTACCCTTTAAAAATAACAGTTATGTCACCTGAGGTCAGAGAAAGAGATTTGCCATAAACATTGTGTTCAGTTCTTACCTAGGGTGGTTTTTGCTATGGGAGAAGAGGTGATACATTCAAAAGGCTCTGTTTGGAACTGGATGACTGGGTACCAGTTGACTGAGCCTTGTGTTCTCTCTGCTTTAACTTTGTGAGGTTAAAAAAATGCATTGGCAGAAAGGGAGCACCTCAGTCCTTGGCAGTAGTAGGCTGGCGGTGGTGTGATGGGCTGGAGGGAGAGTGGTATAGGGCTGCTTGATCCTTGCCCTTGCACAGAGACCCTACAGAGCCCTTTTTTTCTTCCTGTTTTTCTTTTTTCAGCTATGCCTGTAGGTTTCATCTGTGGCATCTTAAGTGAATAATAACTTTTTGCAAATTTAGCACAGACAAGCTTGAAGGAATTCTGGATGTGTTTCCTAGGCAGACCAGCTAACTAACTGCAGAGCTCTTTGGGGCTTAGATAGAGGAAGTTCTGTGAAACTTGTTGATTTCAACACTGTGAAAGTATACAATGTTTGAGTTAGTAGAAAGCTGTAGTAGTTTAAATTGTTATTTTTTGCCATTTCTGATTTAAGCTCTGGTTTTTGTTTTATGGTAGTTAAAGTAAAATTAACAATTAAGTAAATTAAGTAATCTATTAAGTAAAATTGTTCTTAGAATTAAGGATGAATTCTGAGGAAGATTGGACAAAGGTACTGAAATGGCAGGATCTTCAGGAGAATTTCTCATTGAAATGGCAAGGCCTGTGGGGGACTCACATATCAGGGTGTTGATAGCTACAGTGTCTCCTCTCAACCTGACCTAGCCCCCGCTCCTAGCATGACCTGTGTTTTTTCTTTTTTAATTGTTGTTCAACTACAGTTGTCTCCATTCTCCCCCCATGACTTACTCCCACCCTTGATCCCATCCCTCCGCCTTTGTCCATGTGTCCTCCAAACATGTTCCTTGATGGCCCTTCCCCATTTGCCCCCATAATCTCCCTCCCTCTCCCCTCTGGTTACTACCTGTGCTTTTTATTTGCAGTTGGGAAGAGCTTTACAGTATGTTCTAATGGTCAAATTTAATAGCTAATAAAATAGCTTATATGTATATTTTGCCCACTCTGTACTTTGATCTTTTGCCTCCATATGTTATTTACCTGAGAATTTTTCCTTTCCTTAACTCCTGTAATTTTTAGGGAAGAGTCTTATTGTCTAGGAACCTTACAAGGTTCCTAACTCTTGTATCCATTGCTCCACTTCACATTCCTACCAAAATCTCTGTCCATCTAGTAAGTTTCAAACTAGTCTTTGAGTTCAGTGAAGGTGTGTGTGCTAGACTGACTGTTAGAAGAAGCCGAGAGCCTTCCTTCCTCTAGTTCAGTTTTAACCTGATGTGTGTGTGGTTGCTTTTTTTAGATCCCTTTACAAACTTGGCTAGTGTTACCTTGATCCTCCTCCTCCAATTTAAGATTGAAGCTGCTTTGACCACATAAAGATTCTTGAATTAAGGACTTGCTTGTTTTGTTGGCATTTTGCTCTTCTCTGTTAATTTAAGTCTAGGTCATTTCACAAATACTCTGTCCCTAATATCTATGTCCTAATGCTCTTAGCCTCGAGTCTTTCACATTCCAGTGGACACTTAGGACATTTCTCACTGGATTTGTATGTTGTTACAGTACCCTTGGAATTGAGAGAGATTGGAGAATGCAAATTATAATAATTAAGGATACTTTTAATATTCTTGGAATGCATATCTTTTGAAGTCAAAAATTAAAATTTATGTAATCAGTGTTAAGTTTAAAAGTGGGTTTGTGAAATTTAGGACTCAGTCAACTCATAAGAATAATTAGAGAATTAACGTGAGCACTACTGATTGATCATGGTTATTTAACTGACTACAGTTTTCAAAATAAAACCATTCTTGTTTATTTTGGTGGATAGTGTAATTTAAGCTCCTTAAGTGTATTCATGGGACATGGTATCTGAATTAAACTGTAAGTCAAGTTTTTTTCTCTCTTCACGTGGAGCAGCTTTAATTTTATTGAATGTGATCTAGTCTAATGGCCTGTGTTGCCTGCTTCAATAAACCTTGATGTATTTCTCAAGGAGCCTTTTAAATCAGCACTTGAGTTGCATCGAAGGCATGTGCTGGTTGTACCACCACAGTTTCCTTTGGGAAGAAACTGGTATCAATTCTGAATAATTTTTTTCTCTCTTAGAGGACAGATGATACCATCTAATTGGATAAGGGGGTAAGTTGTTGATCTCATTGGGGTTTAACTTCAAAGCAGATCTTGGTCAGTGCTTTGGAGCAGTTTTGAGAACCATTGTTCTGGGGGTCTAGAGTTTTATTTTCTTATCTGTAGTTTTATTTTCTTAGCAGTAATCTGTTTATATATTTATTTGACTTGAATTGATTTCATACTTTCTCTTTTACTCGCCCCTGGGTCATTGTGTGTCAGTGTTTGTTCCCATAGTGTGTCAGCTAAAGTTCTTGGAAACCAGGCAGGTAACTTAACTTTATTCTGTACTTACAATAAACACCTTTGGAATGGGAATGCTCTACCTAATTATGGTTCTATTTGAAGTCGTGCCTAGTTATAGTTTGAATTGTATTCTTAGAATAGAAGGTTTCTACCCTCTCTTGAAAATAGTGAAAACTTGCTTAGGAGATTTATCTCTGTACTGTTGTTGGTGTCTAAGCTTCTGGTGGCAGAGTACGTCAGTCCCAGCCTGGTCCAAATTAATGAGCAGAGGTGATGTAACTATTTTGAATGAATTAATAAGGTAGCCTCTGCCTCTGGACCTGTCAGCACATTTGAAGGAGACTTCAATATCTCAGTATGCTATTCCTTTCTACAGGTATTATATGCCAAATGCATTCCAACAGTTTTATGAAACTATCTGTATCTTATTACTTTATGGTTGGTCTTACAATTTGTGTGCACCTTTATTTCCACTCTTTGTGGCCTTTACTTTGCAATATAAAGATGTGGCATCTCTGACTATAGTCATCACCTCTGTATGAAACAAAGCCCTCCTACCTGTGTAGACTGAGCACACAGGTGCAAACAGTCTCCCCAGCCACCTCTCCTGATAGCTTTTATTTTGGATTAAGCAGTTAATAGTGTTGGTTACCTCATTGCTTGTATTCAGTCAGGAGATGCTTAGTGTAAACCTGCTCCTCGGAGGGTGGTGGGACAGGACAGACTCACACACAGATGAGGATCCTTTGTTTTGTCCCCTTACACTTTGCATTACATCAGCCCAGTTCTTTCTTTACATTTTTATAAAGCACACAGAGTCCCAGGGGTGACTGGGGACAGGAATGTCTGAGATTCTTTTTCCAGTTCTGAAAGACCTGAAAGGTGTTTTTTGGCTTTTATAAAACCAGAAGGGGTTGCTCTCTCGTGTGCTTTAGCTTTGCTCGAGGCCACAGGTGTTAGATTATGAGGCTGAAGCATTGAATTTTCAAACTTACTTTTCACATAGGGATTAAAAGGGAGAAAAATTGTTTCCCAACCCCTGGGCCTTTCTTGGAGAGTGCCAAACATTGTGGCAGTTAATGGTGGTCATATGGGAAATGTATTAGTTATGCCCACCTCCTCTAAACACTTACAATTCGTTGGTATGCAATGTGGAGATTTGGAGTTCTTTGAAACTGATAAATCAAGTACTATAAAATCAATTTAATTTTTGAAGTAGGAAGAGTACCCACCTGCCCACCACAAATACTTTCTTTTTAAAAAAACATATGAGAAGGTCAAGTTGATTTGTTTGTTTCTGCCTGGCTTCTTACACTTTGAGTAGGGCTACCCTTCTTGTATCAAAATAAGCATCAGGCTTGGGGTCCGAACTCCCTTCATTACTCTCTGGAGAGGGAAGCCTGTCATCGTTCTTTCTCTGTACCTTAGCTGAGCACATTGATAAATGAGGGATTTAGCTGAGTTCATGTGTAAGGTTATTTCTACTTGTTACGCTACTTTGATTCTAAGACATGAAAGTCTTTCAGAGTTTGGAGATTGAAGGGAAATTTATGGCATTCTGTAAACTGCAGAGTACCACCATTTAACTAGTCCTGTGGTCTTGGGCAAGTCACTTAAACTGTGTGCCTTAGTGTACTCAGGAACCATTAGAGTTACAAGAATTAAAATAGTATTAAGGACATGTAGGTGTATGTGGAGCACTTAGGACTTGCCTGGCAAAAGGTGAGAACCCAAGTGTTAACTATTCCAGAACCTCCACCTTTCCTTGCCGAATGGCTTCCTCAGATGACCACCAGTATTTTCCCTGCATCACACTGACCCTTGTAGAGATAAACTTGTATTCATCAGAAGAGTTAGTGTCTTACGGCATCAGGTGCCCATTCTCTGTGAAAAGCCCCAACTTTTGACTTCACGTGCAATTAATATACAGATATCCCCTTGGAAGATGGCAGTAACAAGCCCAGCTTTCTTGGACATCAAGGGGAAAAATTAAAAACTGAAATTTGCTAAATGTGTGTTTTGCAGGTTGGACAATCTGCTCAATATGGCTTATGGAGTAAAGAGGTAATGATAGAGGTTCACAATACTCATAATCCCTCCCTATAAGTGATTAGTTTCTTTGATTTGGGGAGTGACCCCCTTCATAAGTTTGTGTTGGGTTTTCTTTTGCATGTGCAACCTAATGAAAAGCTGCTTTTTGAAGCACGGTCGACTCAAGGAACATCTCTCTATCACTGGATGCCACCTGGTCTTTAAAAACCCATCGTTTATTTTATATTGCATTGCGACGTTACAGCATGTTTACATATGTGTTGCACCACTCCCCCAATCCTGCTGAGATCCATAAGCCAGTTCTAAGTAATATTTTTTGTTATCATGGATAATCAGTACAGCACATGATGACCATTTCATAACTTACAAATGCCTTGATAGTATAGCATGTCACTGCAAGCCACACACAGACTTTGATTGAATCATCAAATACATAGTTATACATCTCCGTGGGGGGAAGGGGGTTATAAAACTCCGGGATGGGAAAGGGAAAAGAAAGAAAGTCCATTGCTGTAACCACCCTGTTTTTGTCATGTGTGTTTGTGTGTATGTGTTCTTGTTTCCTGTTTTGTTCAGTAGGTTTTCTCCAATGACCATTGATGGAATGACCAGTCTGGCTGGAATTAATATCCCTGGGCACCCAGGAACAGGGTGGTGTATCTTTGTGTACAACCTGGCTCCTGATGCAGACGAGAGTATCCTGTGGCAAATGTTTGGGCCTTTTGGAGCTGTCACCAACGTGAAGGTCATCCGTGACTTTAACACCAATAAATGCAAAGGTTTTGGATTTGTGACTATGACAAACTATGATGAGGCCGCCATGGCAATAGCTAGCCTCAATGGATACCGTCTGGGAGACAGAGTACTGCAGGTCTCCTTTAAGACCAACAAAACGCACAAAGCCTAATGCGCTCTTGTCCTCAGTCCATTTATATATGAAAACTATACAACAAAGGCAAGTTAAGAGAAACTTTATACATTAGTAAATGTCTTTGTAAGTCAGTGTTGAGATGGGGATAAAACGACTACTTAGCATCCTAAGAAATATGTGAGATTTTTTATTGCTAGTATTTGAATTAAAACTTCTTAAATATCTTTTATGTTTGAATATGGACAAGAGGTACAGGGTTTTTACCTGTCACATTGCATTCTATTGCCTTCTTTGAAGAAGGTGGACCTTTTAAAGTGTTTCAGCTAAGGGAAGACATTTCTTTTCTTTTTACATAACTGCCTTGAACCTGTGAGTAAATATTGAGGCTTTGTGTTGTAATTCCTTCAGTTGGTTATGTCTTTTTCCCCCCTTTTTCTCTTTTTTTCTGATTAGCTTTGTGTTTTGTTTACATTTAAAGCATTGCTGTTATGTCTAAGAAAAGTATTTTGAAGTTTACATTTTTATTTATGGAGTTAAAACAGTATTTATTTTATAATTATGATTTGGGTTGGGGAAGGGGGGGCTACATTATAAACGCTTATTGTAAGAATACTGGAGAACTTTTCGTAAAGCAGTACCTTGCCAAAGAGATAAGAGCCTCTTTGATGTGGGTTTAAAAAAAGCATCTATTTTTATAAAAAAGAAAATTTGGAGAAACTTTTTACTGGTCCTGGAACAAATATTTTGACTTGAATACTTTGAGAAATCTCTTCATATGACACCTAGTGAGCTTTTAAAATTTACCAGGAAATTTGCAGCGGTTGGAAAATTTAGAAAGATTTATGATGTAGAAAATACTTTTGAGATCTTTGTATGAAAGGAATAGAATCAATGGGGGAAACAAACACTGCTGGTTTCGTTTTTGTAATCACCAGTGGAGTGTCTGATCATCCTGGTTATTAGGTGGCTCACATTGATTTGTGATTTTGAAACAAATAAAAAAAATTTACAAAAGAATATATAAGAGCAGGCAAGAAATTTAAATTACCAAGAGATGGGGGAAAAATCTGTTCTTCCTAAAGAAATCCCTTCAGATAGAGCTCATGGTGTTTAGTGATGTACTTGCAGTATTGTTTGAAGAATTGTTTTGTCTTAAGGAAAAAAGATGTTGCACATGATTTGTACTGCAGCAGGTCGGCAAGCGTGATCGGAGCTGGATATATTTGAAGGTATTTTGAAAGTTATGTTCAAGGCTAACACCTGAGCTTTGTGTAATGTAAATAAGACCTTGTGTTTATGACCCTTTCAGCTAATTTGATTTTTTTTCCCTTACATGCCAAGTGATGTTCAGGTTTTGAATGTTTTTGTATCAGTTTTTTCCTTTGTAAATGGCATTAACATTGTTACTTGAGGTCTTGCTTAATCACTTTCGTTGTCCTGAGGACTTGAATTTACAGTGCATCAGATTTGTTGCTAATTCTGTCTGTAGATAGTCTAGCTTCAGCTGTTTATGGTGATGCTACATTTTCGTTTATAAATATGTTTGTGGTAAAAAAAAATGAGTATAACCATAGGTTTTGAACAAATTTCCTTACATTTTTCATACAAAAATCATAAATATCTGTATGCTATTGAAATTTAACTTTGTATGATGCTTAAACCACTATTTGGGGAAATAATAAAATAAGTCTTTACCATGTATGAAAGAAATTTTAAAAAATACAAAATATTTTCTGATTAGCATCTAGCTTATAATAAATTTTCAAAAGAGCTGAAGGCAAAAATGCCTTCTTCAGGATGCACTGAGAACTATATAGTTACGTCCTGCTTTTTGTATAAACTGAGATGCTCACGTGCTTCCCCTTAGAACAGGCAATGTGCTATGCATAACATAGTTGTACATTATCTTTGCAGTTGCGTTGAGTTTTATTTTTTATTATTTAAAATTGTAGTTATAAAAATTTTCAGTATAGTACAGTACATATACTGTGAGGCGCGTGCTAAAGTGAATAAGCGAGTTTTCATGCTGACCCACTCAATGCTATTCAGAAATCAATTGGCTTAGCACTTTCTCATATCCTTAGGTGCATTTAGATTGTCAGAGTTAACCTTCTGCGTTAAAAAAAAAAATGAAAAACTAAAAAACAAAATACATGTATATACTTAAAAAAATAAGGTTTCCCTCACGGGAAAACAGCATCTACATGCTTCTTTCCTATACTACTGTAGCAAACCAAGGCATTGATGAGAGGGCATGCAAATTGTGCTTCACTTTACAGTGTTTATCAGAGCACTTAATAAAATGTAAGGCTGGTATTTATTTGAAGTTGTACAGTATGACTTAATTCACATCTGTTGGAATAGAAAATATATTCTGTTGAGTATTTAAGAGGCTGTACATGTTTTCTTTTGTGTTTGGATTCTTTGTACTTTTTCATGTTCAGTACATCAATAAACAAAGTTGAAGGGAAAGATCAGTGTGGTGAGTAGGTCTTTATACACATTTTGGGGACTCCTGTGCTCAGTCTAATATAAACTTGCTCTCTTGAGTGAAAAGAGGTTCCCTCAGACTGTTAGTTGAAAGTAGTGTTATAGAAAGTAAAAATTTCAAAAGGCATGTTAATTGAAGTAGAAATTTTTGAACAACACCATCTGATTAGTTAGCTTTCAAATATTCCTTGATGAATAATTTTTATAGGGAGATATGCTTTCATTGGCTAGTTGCAACGTTTGGGTAATTGGATGCTGACATCATTCTATAGCTCTGATTAATAAATGTCAGCTTTTTTTTTTTTTTTTTTTTTTTTTTACAAGTGGGAGTTGTCCTCACACATTTACTTGAGTTAAAGAGAAGCCAAAGAGAAGGAAGGTCACTTATGTTGCTTTCACCGTCAAGATTTAATTCACCCATAGGATTAACTGTTGGTGTGTGAAATTTATATTTGTTGTCCAAATGCCAGATTGTAAAGTGATTCTCTAAAATCAGAAGCTCAGTTTTAATTAGGGCAGGGTTGATGTGAGTAGCACATATGTACAAATCATGAACTGTGCCAACCCTATGTTTCACATACATATTCAGTTCTTGCCACACATCCCTAACAGAAGACTATTTCTTGCTGCTCTTTTATGCAAAGATTCTACTTCTTTAGAACTTCAGAAAATTTAATACATAAAGTCAAAATTCTTTTTATTTCTTTCTTTTTTTTTTTTTACAAAGTATACTAACTGCCTTCTTTTAATTTAATTGTATCTGTCAGCTTTTTTGGTAGAAAGCCATTCTGAAAAATAATTGTCCTGAATTTACAACTTAGTAGTCAAGAGCGTGGCTGAGTGACAAGACGATTCCTTTTCTTCCAACATGGAATTAACCTCAAATCTCCGTACTCCCTTTTTATTGTATGAATTTAATACACTAGTTTTGCGATGTTGGAACATCCTCCCTCACCTCTCTCTCTCCCCTTGTGTGCTTATCGGTGTTTTGACTCGTCTGCTGTCAGCAGTTCTCAAAGGAGCAGAGAGTGGACGAATTCTGAGGAAAGGACACTGCCGTCCAGGAGCAGTGGTTTCCTCCTTAGCGCCCTTTCTCACTCGATGCTTGCAAATGATCTTGGGTGTCACGGTTCATTGGTAGACAACAACAATTTTTAAATCTTAACATTATTTTAATCTTATCTGAGGGAAAGTGTTAGCAATTTAACATTCCTGTTTTAAAAAATAAATAAGCAGTGCAAAGAGCCCTACCTTGCTTGATAAAAGGATCAGACAGTGTAGTGGGAACTTGTCCTTTCCTGTCTGAAGGGTTACCTAGAAATAAGAAAATGCATGTATTTAAAAAATGAGTATGTTGAAATTTTAATATAATGTGAGAACAGTATGCCTCTATCTTTTATTGGGTAGAAGATACCAAAAAACTGAGGCACTGATTTTGATCCTTTATGCCTATCTCTCCATATTGGAACCTTCGAACAGTGACGAAAACAGAAATATTGCAAAAATTCTAAAAATTAATTGTTTGAAGAACAGTTACAGCTTCAGTTATTGCAACAAATGGTTTATTTATTTATTTTACTAATTTTTGTATTTGTTCTCTGAAAATCACACAAAGTCAGCTCAACTCTCTTCAAATTGGAAGGATTAGAACATCTACATCATTAATACAGGCAGCCTGTTGATGTAGGGCGACTAAAATTAACATTTCCAGAATTCTGGTTACTAAAAATGAATGAAAGTATTATTTTGGTTCTTCAGCACATTTTCAGTGCTTATTCATGTGCTGTACCGTGCTGTGCCATGCCCTGGGTCTTTGAAAATGAGCAGATGTGCTCTTAATCTTCTTGGAGAGTCACCGGGGAGGGAGGGCAGGCAAGCCCGCGCCGTGGCCGCAGTGTCCTGTGCGCTGAGAGAGCCCCCAAGCAGGCGTCGGGCTAACTTGCTGTCATTTTTATGAGCCCGTTACAGCTTGCAAAAATGAACCTTCTCTGCCCTTCAAACAGATTCTGCTTTTCCCCTTTCGGATTGGTTATTAGCTCATTTGTGTAAATTTCATTCTGACATCAGTACCATTTAGTCTAGGGAATCTTAAGAAGCTTTTATATTCATTAAGTTGTCCAAGTCCTTTCTGAGGCAAAATAAAAGTTACATATGTTAAAACACTGTCTATCTGAATAGTTAGGTTGTTGGAGGAATTTGGATGTTCTTACTTTCTCTAAACATAATATATGGAGTGATAATTTGCAAAACACGAATAGGGTAAAATATCCAAAATAGTAAAAGTGTGCTGGCTGGCTTTGCTCAACTTTGAATTAGGACATGTCACAGTCTTAGGGTCTCAAATTGAATATTAACATTGATTTTAGTTTAAATAACTAAAGATGTAGATTCAGATCTAGTAGTTGGTACTAATCCCTAGAAACACTCACGGATGTTGCGTGCTAAGTAGCAGCCGAGCACGGACCCCTGCTGTGCACAGCGTCTCCAAAGAGCAGACGTGAATATGTGGAAGACAGAAGCCGCTCTGTTCTCATGCAGCTAGTCTTGTGTTCCAGGTTTGTCCACGTCCACAAGTAACTATAAGGTGCAAAGAAAGTCAAGAGTGCTGCGTACAAAGTACATTAAAAACAAAAGGAGGAAGGGTGTGTGAGTGTGCGTGTTGGTGGGCAGGGTGATCAGTGGGGTGTGCGAAACCACACAGAGGTGATAGCAATTGAACCGGGCCGTTAAGAGTAGGTGGGATTTAAGAGATTGAGGGAGGGAATTCGAGAAGAGAACACTGGTCAAAGACACGTTACATCTAGGGTAACCCTATGTCAGCTTGGGTCAACGTTTAATATAGACCTGAGTTCATCTGTGTCCATGACTAATTAAATTGATTAGTCAGAAGTTTGAATCTCTAATGAAATACAAAGTATCTAACCATTGAAACTTTGTTCTTATTTCCTTGCCCATTTCTGCTGTAACACTAAAAACATTTGTTAGGATAGATTCCATGTGATTTTTGGAGTTGTGTAGAACTGGCTAGGAAGGATGTTGTGTTTTAAAGGAGACATTTATTTGGAGCACGTAATTCAGAGTTTGCAAAAAGACCAAACAAAACCAATTACCCCAGTAATATGATACTGGACCAGTGTATTTCTCAGAGTCTATACTTTTCAAACTCAATGATTTGAGATGATAAAGTTACCCTTTTTAGTATTTATGGTATTTCTACTGCCATAGAACCTAGTTCACTCTTTTGTTTCCTATTTCATATTTTTCTTACCCTTATCACTCAAATGTCACCTTCATAGAAGGAGAGGAGAAAATTATAAAGTGCAAATGTTTCTAGATGAGGTTTTGCTTTGACAGCTTTTTATTTTTGTTTTGGAAGCAACACACAGGTTGGAACTGCAGGAAAGGAAGGCAGCCATTTAAATAGCTCTTTGGGAAAAGGGCTTTTTTTTTTTTTTTTTTTAAACTCCGAAGGGCCATTTGACCTACAGGTTGTTGGTAGCCACATGCTCTCTCTAACTCTGATTTTCACTGTACACTCCTTCCGAGAATCCTCCCTGTACAGTTTCAGAAGCAGCCAGCTCCACGTGGACCTCCTCGAAGACAGGATGAAACTGGCAGCCGCTACAGGGTGAACCCACCCTGTGGAATGAAGCACGCAGCTGGCAAGGTAGCTTTGTTCCTTGGATTGCACTACTTTGGGACAAAGGTGCAGCACACCGTGGCACACAGGCTGGGAACCTCTGTTACAAATACTTTAGGAAAAAAAATCTTCACTTTCTGTAATCCTTTCATTGAATGTACATTGAGTGCCTGCTCTATACCAGTTGCTGTGCTGTCTTTCAGGACTGAAGATTTAATTTCTATTTTTACTCTGGTTTTGAGCTGGAAGACACCTCAGGGGTCTTATTCAGCACCTTATTTTGCAGATGTGAGTCAGGTCCAGAGAAGTTAAGGTTCTCCAGGGTTCTTTTGCTAACATGAGACCTGGCACTTGAACTTCTCTTAACTCTTGGAACTCTGCCCTTTGTTGTTATTAAAGTACTAAAGTACATGCTGAATTAACTTTCATTAACTGTGCCCTTTTGTGGGATCAGATTTCCTGAATCCCGCAGGATACTTAAAGCATCTAGAAATTGAGTAGAGGTAAGTGCATGCAGTATTTTATTTGATGCATGTTATATATAATAATTTACATCCTTGTGGATAATTTCAGTCAATAGTAATATCACTGTGGAAAATTTATTAAGTACAAAAAGTACAAGTCGACATTTAATTAGTCGTCCTTTGAAAAAGATACCTATTTTCTCTGATACTTTTTTTTTTTTAAGATTTTATTTATTTACCTTTAGAGGGGAAGGAGAGAGAGGGAGAGAGAGAGAAATATCATGTATGGTTGCCTCTTGTGTGTCCCCTGCTGGGAACTGGCCTGCAACCCAGGCATGTGCCCTGACTGGGATGGGAATCGAACCGCGATCCTTTGGTTCGCAAGCCCGCGCTCAATCCACTGAGCTACACCAGCCAGGCTGATACTTTTTGTTTTAATTTGTGATTACATATCTAATCTTTTTTCATAAAGATTAAACATTCAGATTTGTGGGGATTTTTTTTTTTTTTTTTGGTTGGTAAGGATGTTTTCCCTTCAGTGTACATTAAAACTTTTTTTTTTTTTGGCACCAAGGACTAGTCTCATGGAAGACAGCTTTTCCTTGGACTGTTAGGGAGATGGTTTTGGGGTGACTCGGGCACATTCCATTCAAGCTCACCTCAGTTCCTCCTTTGCGGCCCAGTTCCTAAGAGGCATGGCCTGCTGCTGTGGCCCAAAGGTGGGCGACCCCTGCTCCTTGTGATTTGTGTACATGAGGGCATGGGCAAAATTTTTTAACAGACATAAAAATAATACATTTCTGATTTTGTTTTAAGGCATGATGTCTGTTTTTTATTGTATTGATTGCTGCCGATGTTTGTCAGGGAGGCATAAAAATCAGAATTTCTGCATGGTTTTCTGTTCCACCAGGCTTTTATAAAGGCTAAAGACAAATCGAAGTCCAGATCCTAGGTGTGATGTCTTCACATCTCAGTTTGGACAGATGCCTATGTGTTTACTTGCCACTCTCTGAGGTGGGCAGTTTGGTTTGCAAGCTTCAGCCGAGGAGCAGGAGCCTGGGTCGGGGAGAGGAGAAGTGTGAAGCTATGCTCTCTCTTTGCAAACAGGGCATGAGATGCCCTAGAGTACTGATAAGTCCGCTGCTTCTTTCCTTTTTCCTTAGCAAAAGGAAATGCTCCCTTCCCGGATAGGGACGAGGAGAGGATGATGACGAGTCCAATTGTGGGTGAGTAATTTTTCCTCTTTTCCTTGGGTCTCTGATTGCAGTGATCTTCTCTCTTGCAAGGGACTGGGTAAATACTGGCTCCTTATTGCATGGGCTCAGAGAAGGAGCTGATGGTAGATGAGCACTTTTAAAAGGATTGAGGAAGCTGAAAGATGCTTGTTAAAGTGCACCTGGATCCTGCCATGACATCACAGGCAGACCATAAACAGCTCTCCAGAAAGCACGACAGCCTTTTTTCACCCCTTTCTTAACAATAAGACGTAGATTGGGCTTGTTCTCTATTCAAGCATCCTTATGAGTAAATGCCTATTTTTACGGTAGAGCTGCACTTTAAAAATAGCTCCAATCAATGCGACTCTTTTCCCCCATATGTTAAAAAGTTATACATGAGTTAAAATATCTCAGATTGCTTAAATTCTCTCAGACATAAGACACTTAACTTTTTCTGTGGGTTGTTTTTTTGTTTTTGGGTTTTTTTTTTTTTTTTGGCGGGGGTTGGAGGTGGGAGTTAGGTAGCAGAATGGGATGGGGAGGAGAATTAGATATAAGATAGGCACTTTCACTGTAGCCTCCTAATCGCATTTGTTCTTTGAGAGTTCTTTACTAGTAGCAAGGCTTTTAAACCAAGATTTGAAATATCTGACTGTTAAAAAATTCATTAATATTTGGCGGGTACAGTCTTCTTCCTGGAGCGATTGTTTATTTTTGTTGCTGAGAGCAATTAGCTAGAACAGTCACAGTTGCAGCTGTTAGATACTATAAGCTCCGGCAGAGATCACAAAAGGCCTTCTGCACGTTCAGAGTCTGTATTTGGATTGTTTTTAATGTGATTCTTCTGGAGTCTACGGTGTTAGCAAATTAGATTGGGTGATCCTGAGCCAAATCAAATGTGCAGGGGGGCCATCCGCATGCCGTATTGATCAGAGTCACTTGAACACCTTGCTTTGTGGAAGCCGGGGTGTCTGTGGCTGCTTCGTGCAGAAAGAATCTGTACCAGTCCTTTCCCTCTGAATCCTCCCCAGGCACACCTGGGTATGGCTCATCCCAAACACTTTCCTTTTTTCTCAGCAATTTGTCCTTTTTGCGTTTACTCCTTCTTTATTGCTGTTGACTTTTGGGGGCTTTTGTGGAATAGTCTGCACGTGCAGGTGTGAGAAGGAGGTTCACAGACAGTGTGGTGCCTATTGACTTACATGGTTAGGAAAGAGTGGCTTTTTACAGAAGTTGGCTCCAGTTTGATGTCTGACACTCCAGAAACAGCAGCTCAGATGAAGGGACTGATCATTTTACTATTTGTATAGCTTGTGCACTTTTGCCTTTGGAAATCGTTTTGATAGAAAAGTACGTGTGTGTACATATTTAAAAGTCATACTGCTTTCGAATTCACAGTATGCTTTTTTGGTGTATTTTCTCATTTGGATCTCACACCTGTGAGGCAGGGAATTACCTTGTCCCCATTTTGCAGAAGAGTAAATAGTCTTCGAGTTGGTGGGTAGCCAGCCACCTGCTTGCTTTTCTGTACTGTAGCCAGTTACTTGGGAAAATAACTAAGTATTGTGTGTATGTTACTGGTAGCGTGTTGAGCTAAAGCAGCCTGATGGACTTGGCCTTGTAGTAGAGGCTGCTGGAGTTCACCCTAAGTGCCCAGGGCCAGTTTCTAGTGGCTTCTCAGTAGAGTAGAATCAGCATATGTTACTCTGTCTGTATTTCGAAAAATAATTTGGGAATCTTAGAGGGTTTTGGTAATTGTCTTAGAAGTGGGAATATAAAATGTACAATGAAAGTTTGTTTCCTGCTAGCTGGCATTAAATTAATTAGGAACCATTACATTTTGATTAGATTTAGACACAAATATGTAGACATATTTAAAGCAGCCTTTCAAATGGCAATTTATTGACCAGATGGTGGTCTCTCTGCTCAGCTAGCATAGATCTGTTACTTAGTCAAGTGGAGTAGTTCTTTAATCACACCCCCTTCCCACAAAAATTTTTGTGTAAATGGAGAGGTATGAACGCTGGTGAATTTAAAATTAATTTAATAATCTTAACGAAAATTTTCTGTAAAAATTATGTCTTTGTTATGACTTTATTTTTAAATGATACTATAGTCTCTTAAAAGTATCATAATTTGAATTAAACAAAACATTCAGCAAAATGCAAGACTTTGTTCCTTCTTCCCTTCTGAAGATTAAGTATTTATAATAGTATGCGTTGGTGATGGCTTTCTTGATTTTTCAAACTCTGGGACAGTTTCTTGTGTTTTTAAACCTTTTGGGAACATAACCAACTAGGGAACCAGAAACATTAGAATTGAAGTGTATCTATCAGACAAAGCTTTTGAATACTGAGATTTGATTATAAATACATTTGAAGGTCAGGTGTCAGCATAATCTTAGGTAAATGAGTTAAGATGGGTTGTCCAGAATATCTGAACAGAGGAGTTGAGGGCACCTCTGTGTGATGCTCTCCTTTCCATCACAGGGAGCAGAAGCATGGGTGAGGGTTACTGGTGACTTGGTGAGAAGACTTGTGGATGGAATTTTGAACAGTGTTCCTGAGATTTTGAAGACCAGGCAGCTATATTAGCCTCAAAGGGAAGCATCGCATCTTAGCAGATCATGTCTAAAGCAGATATTGTAGTACTTACAAAATGTTCTGTCTTCCACAATGGTTCTCAAGCTCAGGTACGCATGATACTCCTTTTTGAAGCTCATTACTGTAGATGCTTGAGGCTCACCCCTAAATTCTGGTTCAGTGGCTCTAGGGCAAGTCCCAGACAGGCTCTGTAATGGAGGTTTTTCAACTAAGGTGGAGACATACTGGTGTACTGGTCAGAATGAGCTGCAGAGGATATAGGAATACAGGCTGTTCCTACTCTGCCTGTTTTCTCTTCCTCTTCTGTTGTATTCTTGAGAATAGCCTGTGATTGTCTATTCCTACCATAGTTTTCCCATAGAAAACTGTATTTCATTTTTTGGGTCAGGTAACACGCTAAACAGTTTATATGCAGTATCTCAGTCTTAACATCATGGGAGAGGCATTCTAATGATTCCTGTTTTACAGAGGAATAACATGAAACTTAAAGAGGTGAAGAAACTTGTCCAAGGACCGCAGGCATCATCGTTGAGCCGGGTGCAGCTCACTGTCTGAATTCAGAGCCTGCTGTCTTAACGACACAGCATGCCGTAATGGTTAACAGTGGGTACCATCGTGGAAATATTTGATTTTACCCTGAAATGAGGCCGTTTGGTTTTATTGCTGCAAATACATCTCCTCTTGGAAAAGAGTCCAGCAGGCATTTTTTGTTTGTTTCTCGAAGTCTGTAATTTGGAGCTATGGTATCTCCCATGTTTTAACTCTCATTCTAGACTGCGGAATTCCTTGGAGTAGGATCTCTCTGTGATTCAGGTTGGTGTTCCTTCCCTCTGTGTCCACCACGGTGCCTTGTGTATTGTAAGTGCTCAGAATGGTTACAGAGCACATGAAAGGCAAGAACGAGGTTTGACAAGCTGCACTTACTGAGCACTGGGTTGGTGTGAGACCTAGTTTATCCTAACACTTATTTTCTTTATTAGGAAATGAGTGCTCATAATATCTGTGTTTCTTAGAAATTTCATGTTTGCTTGATTGTTTTGAGGGTGAGTCAAGGTTAAGAACAATACCTAAAATGATGACTCCTGGAAAAGTATGGAAAATCTGGAGTTACTGTGCTCCAGGAGAAGTGCAAATCGACACACCAGGGACTTTTGCTACACAGTCTGTTCTTACTCTCCTTGAATTAGAAGGGCTTCTAAGTGTGACTATTCAAGATACAAACAGTTGATGTTTTTCCTCTTGGACAGTGTAGAAGCTGGTCCTGTGTCTGAATAGTGTTTCAGGCAGAAATGTAAAGAGAAATTGGAATGTCTTCGGTTCTATTTTTCAGGGGGTCTGGGTGACCTGGTTTTTGGTGTACATTTATCAGTATAAGATTACACAGCTTTTCCCATTTTTGTGGATATGTTATGGTGTTAATAACTAGAAAACTAACCTGGACTCTTCGAGTTTGCTCTGCATAAAATAATATCCCCTGCTTAGAGTTTATAGCTTAACTAATGTGATTCCTTGACCAAGCCCAAGTCCTTATAGAGTTATACAAGATTACCAGGGTGTTGAATAGTTGGGCTTATAAACACCAGAAATGTATCTCATAGTTTTGAGGGCTGGAACTCTGAGATCAGGGTTCCATCATGGTAGGGTTCTGGTGAGGGCCCCTCTCCGGGTTGCAGACTGCCAGCTTCTCACTGTGACTTCACACCATGAAAAGACAGCGGCCTGCTCTCTGGCCTCTTTGGATAAGGACACATCCCATTCATGAGAGTCTACCCTCATGACTTACTACCTCCCAAAGGCCCCACCTCCAAATACCGTCACACTGGAGATTAGTTTTCAGCGTGTGAATCTCGAGGGAGGGGGGTGGCAGAGACATCTCGTCAGTAGCATGCAGTGTGGAGATCTACGGTGTATTTGGGCAGGTATCTAACACGCTTGTCAGAGTCAACGTATAAAGCTGTCTAATCATAATGGCTTTCTTCTCTCGAATGTCAGCCATGATGCGGTCCTAAGGCTGAGCATTTCACATGGGTTATTGCAAATTTTCATGATAATTCTGAAAGGTACATAATACTACCCCTATTTTAAAAATAGGAAAATCTGAGGCTTGGGGAGACAGTGTAACCCTTGATAGAACAAAAAATGTTTTAGCTTCTTTCATTACTACCCAGTAAAATGAAAAGGAGATTTCTCCATCTCCAGGTTGGTAAATAAGAAACGACGTACCAGAGCACCCCCTCACCCCACTCACCATCTCCATCTGCTGTTTTGCATTCCATGGTTTCAGTTACCCATGGTCAGCTGAGGTTCAAAAATATTAAATGAAAAGTTCCAGAAATAAGCAATTCAAAACTTATAAATTGCCCGCTGTTCTGAGTGGTGTGATGAAGTCTCACACCGCCTAGCCCAGGACGGGAATCCTCCCTTGTCCAAGGTTTCCACTCTGGAAACACCCCTCGCCTGGTAGTCACTTTGGTACAGCAGTACCTGCTATGGTGCTGTCATGGCACAGCAGTGCTTATGTTGGGGAAACCCTTACTTCTCTTAATGAGAACCCTATAAAGCGCAAGAGTAGTGATGCTGGCCATTCGGATATGCCAAAGGGAATCTGTAAAGTGCGGCCTTTAAGGGAAAAGATAAGCACAATAAGATATTTGGAAAGCAAGAGAAAGAGAGAGACCATATTCACATAATTTTATTACAATATATTATAATTGCTGTATTAGTATTGTTGTTAATCCCTTTCTGTGCCTGACTTACAAATTAAACTTTGTCGTAGGTACGCATGTGTAGGAAAAACACAGTACTTACAGGGTTTGGCACCATCTGCAGTTTCAGACATCCACTGAGGGGGTCTTGGAATGTATCCCCCGTGGGTAAGGAGTGGCTACTGTAGGTGGTTATTGGAACTGAGATGATTCCTTTATTTCTTGTGGTGCATGCACCTCCAAGAGGTCAGAAAGCTTACAAGCTTTTATGGAACCTAGTTCAGATGACTAACTTAACTTTTCTGCCTCAGAGACAGGAGAACATTTGTTCTTTGGGTAGTAAGATACTCAGTTACCTTAGTGCCTTCTGTGTGTAGAAGATTCTTACCTCAGTAGAAGTTGTGGCTGTTTTTGTTTGTACTGTTTCCTGTTGGTCATGCATGTTATTGTGCCTGTAAAGAGTGCATTAGCCTGTGGATTGGTTGGTATATAAATGCGTTTATATGGCTGGTGAAAAAAATCAGGTAAAGGAGAGGCATTGACTCACGGTGAGCACTTGCTGTGTGATGAGAACTGTGCACCACCACCCAGTACCAGGCTGTGAGTTAACCTGAGCAGTCTCTGTGAAATGACACCTCCAGTTACATTTAGCAGTGGCACTCCCAGCCTAAATTGAAGTGCAGAAAACTGGAAGGTATGGGTTTTTCTAAATTAAAATGCTCAGTATTTCAGGCAGCGGTCCAGGTACACACCATCACAACTTCCTCCCTTCAGCATCTTATAATCTTGGCTTCCTAATTAGATTGCTAATAAATTATTACAACACACCAAATAGGGTTGTTGGACTCTGTTTTCTAAGGTCTTGCTATTCTAAGTGTGGTCTGTGGCTCAGCAGCATCGATATCACCTGGGAACTTGCTGGAAATGCAGACTATCTCTGGCCTCCAACCTACTGAACCACAGTCTGCATTTTAGCAGATTTCCCAGATTGATGATCCACATGCACAGTGAAATTGGAGGAGCACTCTGTAGCATGTTCCTCAAATTTGCCTTAAGGGTGACCTAGAGAGCTTGTTAAAACACAGATTGCTGGACCCAGAGAGTGACATGATAGGTCCGGGATGCGTGCGTTGAGAGTGGCCCTGTCCCGGGACCCCCTCGAGGCATTGGTTGGGTTCCTGCTGGTGCTGGGATATTCCAGCACCGTTTGAGTGATTGAACTCCATGAGGCTAAGATCCTGTGTGACCAGCTCTGGGGCCTTTTACCAAGTGCTGAAGGTGGAGTCCGCAACAGTTCCACATTTACCCTGTGAAGGACTGAGGTTGATGGGGGAACTTCTGTGGTCACTAGGAGAAGGGAAGATCTGGATGTACTGTAATAAAGATGAATAGAACCAGAGAACAGTGTCCAAACAGTTGCCAGTAAACCAGTGAGTGGGTTGACCAGATAAAGCATTGTGTTATTTATCTATCGAAAAGGGGGGAAAGTGAAAAATGCGCATTTCAGCTTTTCTGAGCTTCCACTTCCTTTTGAGAACTTGGTAACTTCTCATCGCTCCCCTTGCCAAGTACAGCGGTCACAGACTGGAACTCAGCAGTGGGTGTGGCCACCCGCCCTCTTTCTAGAGTGACTTAGGGTTGGGTCCTTGGCCGCCTGCTGCTGTGCCTCAAGGTGGGTTTCTGTGCTTACCCACTGAGGGGATTGGTACTGTTGAGGCTTGCAAGCAGTTCTGTTGATCAGCGTGGTCAGGAAGGCCTGAACCCCACCCTGGCAAGACTGCTAAATCTGCAGGATGGTGGATATTGGACAGGTTTTAGTAGGTATGTTTGCATCTGTGTCAAAATGAAAACTCTTTAAGTGTATTCTTGTTTGTTTAATGAAATTTAAAAACAGCGGTGGCACTGGAAAATTCACAGATCCCCAAAGAAAATTTTTTCTACAAGATTTTCCCCCTGTCATATTTAAATATTTGATGTCTTAATAAAAGAAAAAAAATTACTTCACTACTTGTGGTGGGTGTGATACTCTGCACATTTCTTTTTTCAGTTTGAAAATGAAACTTGGGTAAGTGATGTTTTTACTCACTTGTCCTGAGTTTTCAACTAACTGTTTTATACAGAGTTACTCATTCACAGAGATACACAGTACCCGTTCAGGGGGCGTGCTCCTGTACGACTGACATCAGGACCTTAAAAGCTGCGCTCCCTAGACATTTCTTTGGTCCCGACCTCTTTTGCTTTTGGAGCAAGGTAAGAGCGGCAAAAAATTGGAAGGCTGTTTTCTGGAAAATAATATCCTAGGAAAAAGTTGTGTTGGTGTTCATTTTTGCGCATGGCATATATATGTACTTAATTGTATGACAAGATACTGTGGTATCACAAATTTGTCAGACAATCCCAGAAGTTTTATTTGGAAGAGGCCATAGGATTAGAAAAAGAAAACCAGTGTTTCCTGGAGTGTCCACTGTTACCCTAGCACTGTGTGAGGCATTGCACGTTTTACAAAATGAGGTGTATGTTCTGCTCTTACAGCTGAGGAAATGGGCTTAAATCAGTTCCCAAGATTTATTTGCAGAGTGGAAATTTAAATTTGGGTTTGAATATGGAGTTGGAACCCATTCTCAACAAGTGCCGTATGTTGTCCAAAGCTAGGCAAAATAGATTTGAGTTCATTGCAGCCATTAAAAAATGAAAATGCCTAATGCCTACCTCAGGATTTTAAAGTTTTAAATAATTTCATTTGATCTTCATACTCTTCTGAAATAGATAGGGCAGGTGCTAATGTCCTCATTTACAGGTGGAATGGGAGTGGGTGGGTAAGAATCTGAAACTCGGTAAAGGGCAGAGCCTCTGATCAAACACACACTTTTGTTGACTCCAGATCTGACAGGCTTTCGAGGAGGAGGTACCCTGCTCGTTTGCTAGAAATGTGTTGAAAAGAGGCTGGAGACATTGTTAAGCAGAGTATCTCAGAATTGTGGCCTTTCATCTAAAGGCTTGTAAACCACACCTGTACTTCCCTCCCCTCCCCCTAAGCTGTACATACTGTCTCTAGCACAAAGCTTTGTGCTGCTGAGGACTCCCTGGATGAAACGTGTTAGCATTTGGGCTCTCGTCTGATACTAGGAAAAAGTTTTTAAATGCCCTGCTATCTTTAAAGTTAAGTATTCCTTCCAGTGTATTGATCATGCTCGCTGTAAAAGTTTATTGATCTTTTATGTTGAACCTTAACGTTCACTAAATCTTTAGTTTTCTGTGTACATGAAAAGCAGCTCTTACTGTTAAGAACAAGAACATTTTTAGCCTCTTTGCCGGACAGAGCTTTGGAATTAGAAGGTAGTGTCCAGTGTGAACACTTGTGTCTTTGATAGTGAATGTCATTTTTCTTCCTGGAGAGTTACTTTCCTCCATTGTGACCTCTCTGACCCCTGCGTCTGGCTCTATCTAGTCATGTGTGTGGGTCCGTTCTTCCTGTCTGGTTCCCCAGCTTGGGGAGTGGCTCGTCGACCCTGCCCTGTGAGCCTGCTGGAGAGGGTTGGCAGACTCTCCTGCTCCTGCTGCGAACCCCTCAGGCTTGTGAGGGATGGCAGATGGTCGAACTAAACTCGGAGCCACCTCTCTATGTAATGATGAAAAACGACCAGCCTCCTGGTAAGTGGGAATCAGAACTTACGCACTTTTAAATTCTGATAAACAGGACACTGAAACAAACACACACTGAAGGAGGGGGAGGAAAACCTTTCATAAGTTACCAACTTGTCTTTGTGGGTACTTTTTGTACTTAGCAGTAGGAAAGCTCTTCATGTACATACTTGTTTAACTGTATAGTGACTATGCACAGTACACTGGGACTGAGCAATAATCCTCTCTGTCCTTTTGGGTATAAATAATCTCTGTGAAAGCCGAAAGTGTGATGCAGCATCCAAAGACAGATGCGGAGTTGCTTTCTGAGCAGCGTGGGACCTGCCGTGCTCAGAGCCTCTTCAAGGTTGTCTTCCTCTCTAGTAACTCAGACTAAGGTCATGGCCCCTGCAGCTCTTGCGGCCCAGGCTTTTGTACCTGGTCTCTACTGGGCCATTGGTACCTGCTTCAGTCAGTCTGCAGGCTAGCCAGGGAGTGCCCTGTGGCCCTTACAGAGTAGAAGCAAGTTGGTAGAGGGCAGAAGAGCAGGTAGGCAGAGTAGCTGAGCCCCAGCAGTCGTGGCACATGAATGAAGACTCTTGAACTTGGGTTGTCAGGACTCTTGGACGATCCCTGCCTTCCTCATTAACATTTGCATCCTTCTGATGGCCCTTATTTAGGGGCCCATGTGAGGCCCTGTCCATGGTACTGTGGCACAGTGGATATGCGTGCGGTCAGACAGAATCACTGTATCCATTCCTGACTCAGGAGTTCTTGGGTAAGATCATGATCTTCTGTAAGCATCAGTTTTTTCCCCCTATAAAATGAGATAACAGTACTTACCTCAGATTGTTATAGGAATTAACATATAACAGATGAGGCCCTTAGCATAGCGTCTGGTACATGGTATATGCTCAAAACAGGTTGACTGCTGTTGAGGTCATTGTTGTCATTGGAGACTAACAGGGGGCTGATGAACATACTATCCTTTTGCTGAGAGAGTACAAAGTCCCGGGGCTATCAGTGTTCAGATCTTGACTGCTGGCACGATTGTGTTGGGCCTTTTTAACAGTAACATTAAATCATGCAAGGTTTTTCTTTGCTTTCCTTAGCTAAGCTCCGTGGACTCGGACTCTTGGCCTAATCTATGTCCACAGACCTGAGGCCATTTTTGACTGCTCCTGTTTGAGAAATATCTAGCCTACAAAGGGAGCCCCCACATCCCATGAGTCCCCAGTTACAGGGGGAGGTGTCTTCCTTAAGTACATACGCACTTGCAGTATCTCTGTGCCAACCAGTTGTAAAAAAGAAAGGGATTTTAATGATGTTCTTAAATATTTTCCCAAATAACTGTAGTCGCTCATAGAGGTAAGCAGACATGCCGCTATCTTTGGGGCATATCTCATTCCTTTGGTGAACAGGCCGTAGGGTCTTTCCTGCTGGCACCTGATACCCAAGAAGACAGTGTGCAGAGGTGGTCTTTTATCTCTGGACTGTTCACCTTTGGCTCAGGGCCCTACTGCTTATGCACAGGAAAGAGAAGTAAAATAAGTTATTAAAGAGAACTTCCCCACTGTTAGTTCTGTGACCTCCTTCTCTGGCAGCCAGCTTTTTAAACAAGCATCTTAATATTTCAGCAGATGGTGCTAAGGTTTGTACAGCAGCCTACAGTATTCCCAGTTCATTCCCACACTTCTGGATTCTTTGTAATTAGCTTACAACATGGATGAAAGTGAGCTCAGATGTAACCTAACACCACAAAGCTCGGAAAAAGGGAAGCATCTGTTGAGGGCAGTGGGATGATCCTGCTTTGCTTTAAGGAAGCTGCCCCAGAGGCGAGCTGGGAGATGAATAGCTGCTCGGAGTCACTGCCGTTGTGTTCTGTCCTGGTTGCCCGTTTGCTTCCAGATACAATTCAAGTATTGATTTTCGTTTATAAAGCCCTTTGTCATTTTTGTTCCCAGACTAGTTTTCTTGAAAATCGACTCTCCTGGTTTATTATTAGTTCATTGTCTCCTATATTTTGTACATGTGTCTGGGGATTTCATGTGAAAGGTGTTCCAATTTTAGAAAAATACTGCGTTAGATTTTGTAAACTAACAGCGTGTTCGTAAGAAAATGTTATAAGACTAAGTTTAAGGTACATGCTTTATGACATCAGGGTCAGCGCTACTGTTTCCCCGGTGTTACACTGATTTGCGCCTTCTTTGTAGGAGGGACCCATTCTTTCACAACCCACTCAGCGCCTGAACAGCACTGGGCGTGTGATTATTTCTTGACTGACTGACCTGGCACAGCACCACCGGCAGAGACCTCTGTTATTTGAGGTGGCATCTCCTCCTCCCTTGATTTTGCACCTTGGGTGAGACGGTGTTGGTGGCCCTGCAAGTTACCCCGCAGGTGGTGTCGGGGCCCTGATAATAGGAACAGTGGATATGTAAAATGGGATAACATCTTTTCACGGAGAATCTTCTTTGTCTCCCAGTAGATGACTTAGAAGAACGTCAAGAATGTTTTCTGTCCCTGGTGACTTCATCCCAGTCTCCCTTTGTTTCTGCTTCTAACAGCACTTGTGCTCTTAGCAGGAACTCGGCTTGACAATGGTTGTTAAGTACATATTAAGGCCTCACTGTGACTCAGGCACTGTTGAACGACTTAGATGCATTTTCATTTAATTCTTACGATAACTCCATGGATACTCGGTTATCATTTAGTTTAATAGATGGGGACCCTGAGGTTATCCAGATAGAAAACGGTAGAACTAGGACTTGAACCCAAGCCCATCAGAGTTCAGACCCTGTGGACTGATACTGAATGAAAAGAATCTGCAGTCGTTTTCTAAATATCCCTGTTTCCAGTTGCCTAAATTTCCTTCTTTGTCAGGTCTTAATTTTGTCTATTCCTTGTGTATGGACCAGACAGACCCAATGTACACCCTACGGGCTGTGGAGCTGAATTAGGAATGAAATCGGGAAAAACTTTCAGATCTAAGTTCATTAACTTTGCAAATACATGATTTGTTGCCCTGGGAGAAAAGGCTCTAGAACGAGGTCAGAACATCAAAGCCGAGCACGAGTGGCCGCCGACGCAGAGGGGAAGCGCTGCTGTGCCCGGTGAGTGGCTGCTATTAGCCTCTCAGAAGGTGAAGGGCGCTCCTCCTGCTGCCTCTATGTGACCCAAATCCCAGGTGTATTTTTCTCACCGAGAGGTTTTCGACTGTCAGAGGAGTGAACAAGGTCTTTGAAATGCTTCTCTAAATGAGTGGGTAGCTCTTCTGGTCTTCAGTCTTAGAATTCTCCTCTGTCCTCGGGATTATGTGTGATTTCTTGTCTCAAGGGCAGAGTTGAAATGCTTTCCTGACATTCTGACAGAGAGGAAATACATGAGGTTCTAGCCTTGGCACTTAGGGTTCCCCTCCTGAATATTAAGCAAATTCAAATAGCAAAGGTACTCCTAAGGAATCCTTTTTGGCCAGATGGATCAGGATGTATTTCCAAAATTAGTGCTGCACAGAGAATTCTCTCTCATGGACTAATTCTTCTCCCCTCTTTCAGGGCCATCTGTCTCATGGGCAGAAGAAAAATAGGCATCTGCTCGGATCTGCAGGGTTACCACCTGGACCCGTTCCTAGAGTGTTTCCAAGTGGAGGGTTGTGCTGTCTTTGGGCCAACCAAAAGCCTTAAATACTGGGTCTTCAGTGAAGAATGATAGAATCGAAACAAAATAATTTTGATCCAGAGCCTGGTTTTGTAGAGCAAGGATTGGCGAATGATTCATCATTCTAGCCCAGGAATCAGCAAACTTCTTCCATAAAAAGCCAGATAATAGGGCCTTGCAGGCCATGGATCTCTGTCCCAACTACTCTGGTCTTCCATTGTAACACAAAAGCAGCCATAGATTGTTTGTGAGTGGTCATGACGCTGTCCTGAAAAGAGGTGTCCAGCAAGATGTGGCCTGCAGGACATAGTTTATTGACCTTCTAGACCACATGAATTCGGTATAGGAGACGTTTCCTTCAAAGCATTTGGATTCATGCAGCATAGTCATCAAGGCTGATGTTGTGAAGTTTATGTGCTTGGATTGTGAGATTTTTAGAGGTAGTTTTGCCCTCCACCTCCACGGTGTTCACTGTTGTTCATCATTCTGATTATTTGGAAGTAAACTCATAAATAGCTCAAGATGACACCGTGGAGATTCCATGCTGCTGTCGGACTCCCAGAAGAATACCAGGTGCCCTTTGAATGTCAGTCTGCACACATCCACTCAGATACTCTGCTTTTAAATGGAGTGACTGGCTCAGTCCTGGACATCCCTGCGTACGCAGAATGAAGTCAGCCATGTGGAATAGACTGTTCCTTTACTTCTAGACTTTGCCTCCACATGAGTCAGATTTCTTCATCCTCAAACTGATAGCTCCCTTCTAAGGAAGGATGCTGCGGATGGTTCAGCTTATTACAATCACTATAATGGATTTAGGTCCAAAAACTTAGTTCCCTTCCCATTTTGGCTCTGAGAGGATATGCAAAAGGAAAAAGGCTGCAGATGTGAGCCACCAAAATAAACATACTTGGATCAGAACTGATACCTCCTGTTTCTTGGTTGGGCTTAAATTCTTTGCATCCAGACTGGTGGCTAACTGTGTAGGCAAGTGAATTAGAAATTGTTTACAAGCTACAATGTAACTATCAGTGAAAGATATCAGCATTTTGCATCATTTCCTCTCTTTTCATTCTCAGTGGGAGGGGGTATAATTGTATTCATTTGAAAGTTCTTTACTATTCAGTTTAAAGAGACAGTGCCTTATTAGACTTGTGCAGTGTTCGCCTGTTTATTTGTGATCAGGAATATGTGCTAGGGAGAGTTACCCCTTTGTTAAGTAATTGAAAGGCAGCATACATACTTATATATTGCTTTTAAGACTTAATTTCTTTTAATTGGGTGAGTCAAACAATTGAGTGACTACTTGTGTCCCACTTAAAACACACATCTCATTGTTGGAGGTACAAGGAACCCTTAAATACACATAGAGTTTACTGTCAAATAACGGGGAGGAATGCATGAGAAATGAAGAAAGTGAGGGACTGTATGAGATAGAGGGGTGAACACTGCTGTGTTTTCTCCCGCCTTATTTCTCCTTCAGTGAACTGTGAGCTTCCAGGTGCCACTAAGGAACGTGAATGGAGTTTATATCATAGTCCTATAAAAAAAAGGTGCATGGTGCCATCACCTGTCACATCCTCATTTGTTACGATGTTAACTCACTGCTGTACTATCACACTGACAAGTGTCTGTCAGGCCCTCAAAGGGACCAAAGCTGGGGTTGCTTTCTAAGAGGAAGTAGAAGGAGAGTGGAGGAGATTAGATGAATAGCATTTATTTTCTTTAGCATTTTCTTCAGGATTAGCAGAAGAGTTGTGAAAAATGAGCAAATATAAGCAAATATAGTAGGATTGGCTTATTTGGAAAATTGTTCACTTTTTCATGCGTAAGATTGCAGGGGTTTAATGATGAGATCCTCCACAGCTCAATGATGAGAAAGACAAATGAAAAGGCAGTTGCAATATAGAATGGGGAGGGTCAGCATATCAGGGTCTGTACAGGAACAGAAGAGGACGTTTTAACTTGGACTTGAAGACACAGGTTTGTCTCTCTTCCTGGCAGAAGTCACAAAGAAGCTGAGACTTTGAGAGATGAGGGGGACTTAACTGGGCACAAATAGAAAGCAGGGAGAGACAAGCTGTGTGCAGAGCCTGACCTCTCCAGAGGGGAGAAAGGAGGACGGATGGGAGGTTAGAGCTTCCCAGTAGTTCCTCTTACCCAGAGCATAGCAATGGGGTGTGGGGGAGAGGAGTGAGAGGCAAGACATACAGATGTGAACAGGGGCCAGATTTTGATTGACCATGTTAAAAAGAGTAGCGGTAAATGAATAAATTAATTAAAAAATTTAAAAAAGATTTACCTGCTTTAAAACTTTACATAATTACAAATATGTTTAATGTTATATTTTTAATATCTTTTACTTTGTATACAATAAAATTTACTCTTTCAATTTAAAAAGGAAAAGAGTAGGGTTCCCCCCCGCCCCGGGCCAGTGGGACCCCTTGCAGAGTTTTAAGCACAGAAATGATGCAGTTAAATTTGATCAGTTTAGAAAATATGGATGAAGGATTGGGAGAAGGAGAAGATGGGAAGCAAGGAGGTCAGTTAGGCCCTTGCTGTAAAGCAGATGAGAGGTGGTGGTGTTCAGTTCTAAAATCTGTATAATTAAGGATCAGTGGCTATAGAATCTTCATAAAATTATATTGAAAATTAGAGCAAAAGAAAAGTAGGAGTTTGGATTGTAGTGAGATTTGGAACTCGGTTTTGACATACATTCAGTTGCTCGTTTGTTGGGAGACGGGGAGCAGTGGGGAGAAATAAGGTTGGGGGGAGGAAACGAGATAATTGTGTATTATTAAAGCCATTACAGCTCTTTGAGAAGAGGCCTAAATGGACAGATATAAAAAGTATGATGAGAGACAGGACAAGGGATGAGGCTTGGGATGGAGTCACAGCGGCCCATGAGTGCTCTGTGTGGGGCCAGGTTTGCCGGTGAGGACCAGTGACAGGACCTGAACTGTGTTCGAAGGAGCACTCGAGAGCCGGGCCAGGACTTGGACACTGAGTGCCTTTTGCCTTAGGCCAAATGAGAGGAAGGGAAAGCACTGGGGAAGTGGAAGGAAGAGACTTGTGAGGAAATGCAGGGGTAGGTGTTGATGGAACTGGTATTGGCAGTGATATGGAAGAGTTCAGTTCTATTGCAAAGCATATCTCTAGTACAGCTGGTCCAGTCCTACCTTCCTAATCTTACCTGACGCTTCTGTCTTCTCTTTGCGTCTCAGCCAACCTGGATAGTTTGTAATTTTATGAACGAGAGCTTCATTTTTCTGTGTTTTCCCCTCCATTTTTCCTTTACCTTAAATGGCCTTGTTTCTCTCATTCAAGCCTGATGAGCCCAGAGACGAGAATTTCAATAAGAAAAGGGAGCTTTTTTCTCTTCCCCATATTCCCCTTCTGCATCATGCTCCCTTGGCCTGACATCTGTTGTGATGTGTTATGGTGACTAGCATTGATGGCATGTCTAGATTTATTCTTATTTTCCTCCACTATACCTTGTAGTTTCTCAGTAAAGATCTGCGCATGCAGGCCAGGATGGAATTTGTACTGTGTCACTTAGTGGCTCTGTTACCTGGCGCAACTCATTTTTCACCCTTTGAAACTCAACTTCCTTGTTTGTAAAGTAAGCATAATAAAACCCACATTTATTGTGTGGAGTCGGTTAGAGCGTGCATATCCAGTGCTTAGCACAGCATTTGGTGTGCAACACCAGCCATTCTCGAGTGCCGCTACTAATAGCATTGTGAGTATCAGGTTTTGTGGGTGCTCTACGCTGAGATTTCTTATAAAATACTGGAGGACACCTATAATAATGGATATGCCAAGGTGTTTGAATGAAGGGAAATTTGAATGATGTATTCTAATAATTTTCCTCTACTTTGAGGAGAGCTAGCAGATACCTGAAACTTACCATAGGAGCATTATGGGGAAGAGACCTACAACCATCATAAAACCATCCACGTTTGACATGGGAGCAAAGCATATTAACCTGCCCTGGCAGTGTGGCTCAGTTGATTGGAGCATCGTCCTGGATCTGAAGGGTTGCAGGTTCAATTCCCCATCAGGGCACATAACTAGGTTGTGGGTTCAGTCCCCAGTCTTGATGCGTACGATCCCTGGTCTGATAGCATGAGAGGCAACAGATTGATGCTTCTCTCTCGCATAGATGTTTCTCTCTCGCATAGATGTTTCTCTCTATCCCTTCCTCTTAAAAAAAAAAAAGCAATGAAAAAAATAACCTAATCTGGCTCAAAATTATCAAGCACCTCAATTTCTCTCTCCCATTTTGCAATATCAAGATCACACAAGAAAGCTCTTAGAGGCACCATAGATAAGTAATGTGCCTTAAAACATGTCAAATTTGATAACGACTGAGTTCATTTGAATTTGTTTAAAGAATGTTTAACAGAACCTAGTCCTTATATTTACTCATGGCTATGCTGATTCTTAAAGGTTTCTTAAGATTTTGATTTTACTTTATTTTTTTTTTCTTCAGAAGAGATTAATTACATGGATTCTATAGACTTTTTTTTTTTTTCAGGTTTCACTTATGTGTTTCACTAGAAAAAGTGGACTCTGCCGTACTCGGGTAACTAACAAACTAGCCGTTGTAGAATCCAGGTCACAAAACCCCCTTTTCTTCTGTCCAGCCCCTCCCCCCAATTAGATTTGGCAAATTTACAGATGCAATGAGTCTGCAGTCCCTCATCTTCCCTAGGTAGGGGTGTGTGTGTCTCATTCATCCTCAAAAGTTTGGCATCTAACACAATTAAATTGAAGTGAAATCTGTTTGTGTTTTTAACCCACTCAGGCAGCTTCCCCTTGTAAAACAGCTTTCACAGTTGAGTACTACTGATCTCTTGTGTTCTTGAAAATGATTGGTGATTAAAATCACCCTTTTTGCAAGCAGCTACCCACTGCTGCTTTCTGCAGAGAATAATAAAGTACCATACACAGAAATATTAAGATACCACTTAGACTGTTAGAATTTTAACCACTTCATGTGGCTGAGACACAGGGGCCTTTCAAACCCCAATGCTAGTTATCTCAAAATTGGTAATGGGCCTCGCTGAACTTGGCGCTCCCCTGGGGCCAGGGCCGCCTCCTGCAGTGTCACGCGAAACTTAACTGTAATTTGTTGTGACTGATCCCTGATGCAAGTGTTAACAGTGGCCACTCGCCATGAGTAGGAAAGTGAGAGTAAGTGTTGTTTATCCAGACAAGAAGTGATACCAAAATGAGACCAGAGGTGTGATTCTAATTTGCACCTCCATTTCATTTGCCTGGAGGAACGACATTTCTTTGTCATTATTTGTGAATACATATAGTGACGGGGGAGGGCTTACCAAACACACTGCTAACAGATGTGGCAGTCACACTCCTGTGCAACCCTCATTTTGTTCATTCATGCTTTCCCCAGATCACCGAGTGCTTTAGAGAAAGGGCCCTTCCCAGAATTGCTTGAAATCTCAGCCAAGTAGCAAATATGCATAATAACACCAATGAGCATTTTGAAATGTGTTCATTGCTCTATATCTTTTCTGTATAGCAATTCTGTGTTTTACACCACACCATGCGAAATATTATTATGATAGAAAAGTAGGAAATAGCGAAGAGTGTACATGTGACAGAAAAGATAGTAACATATTTCAGACTTTCTTAAGTGGCCTAGTCCAGAGATTCCAAAAGTTTATTCCATGGAACAGTAACCCTATAAAATGTTGCACTTTATGAAAAAGAACTCAGTGGTAAAAAGTTTAAGAAGATTCAGAATACATGTCACAACATTAAAGGCTTGGAGAAATTCTGCAGGAAAGTATCCTTTTTAATTTTTGTTTAACTCTACTTCCATACTTAATTTATGTACAGAAAACTTCTTGTTCTCCATTTAATGAATTATACTTTTGGAAATGCTAACCTGGTCTGGTTGTTAAGATACACATTTCTTGTTACATCAGTTGCTTTTTGCAGCCTTGAATTCTTGGACAGACCAGTAATATCTTTGATGCTGAAGCAAGGGGCAGCTGTTTTTCAGTAAGAATAGTCATGACCTTGTCATCATTTTTACTGTTGCAATTGACTTTAAAACTTTTCTATCCTAGAAACAAGCAAAGTGTAAGTTCAGAGAATTGGAATCAGACTGAGACCATTGTGTTTCTCACTCCTGAAATTGACGAGGGGTAAGTTCTCCTATAAAGCTAATCTTAGCAGCTGTGGGAGGCTTCACCGCTCAGACGCTAAGGAATGCTTTTACGCTGTGGCCTTATTATTAGAGAGCCACACTGGAGGTCTTCGAATTGAGACATTTCTTCATTTCTAGCACTTTCCATGTATTGTGGAAATAAAGTTTGAGGGGATGCATGATCAATTAATGCCTTCCTTCCCTTGTGACTTTTAGTAATATCTCACAAGTATGTAGTTTGAGACAAAGAAGAATTGCATAAAAAGAGCTGCAATATAAACTGGACTGCATTGCCTTGTAAAAATGCAGGCTAGAAAATGCATTTCCAGTGAATCACAAGCCACTCTAGCTTTGCCAGCTAGAACTTAATCACTTCAGAGAGTGATGCACATCATTGGTTTTCTTACTGTCATATGACAGACCGACCACCCCAGTGTTCTGTCAGAGAGCTGAAAACCAGACAGCCTGCATGGCCATGTCTGGAGCTGGGGAAGAATAACGCCTGTGGTTTTGTTCTGGTTGCTGTTTTGAAGTTTGTACCTCAAGGTGCTGCTTTGTGAAGAGAATTAAATCCAGGGGGGAAGTGCCCAGATGTAAGTCAAATTGAGGATCTTTTTTGAGAGAGCTTGGGTCAGCAACATCACCGATACTCCCTTGGTTTGTGTGAGCAGAAGTTGGACAGGTATAAAAATGACTGCCTTGTTTTTCCAAAATGTAGCCCCTGTGGTGTGAAATTCACAGGGGAAAAGTGAAAGGGTGAAGCCTCTCTCAGAGGGGCAGGCAGGAAGGGTCTTCTTCCTTGGAAAGCTGTTGTACAGGAGATGAACACATTTCATGCTCCAGTCACATGTTCTGCACTAAAGAACATGGTGACAGAAGCTATCCCAGGTGCACACAGGCCCCCGCACAGGCCAGGAGATCTGTTAGGGTCTAGTTTCCCCTTGGATGGAGCAGTGCTAGCTAGCAAAGGACGGTTTCACAGGGCCCAGTTCCCAGACTTGCCGGCAGGTTTCAGAAAACTGTGTCTGGCCTTGTTGGGGGACTCTTAGCTGTAGGGAGACAAACTCACTAACTAGTGCTGACAGGTTATTTTATCATCAATTAAGTTGAAGCATGCATCGAGATCAGATTGTTTTATCTAAATTAAAGATGTTCTTTCTGTTGCCATTTGTGAAGCAGTAGAGAGGCTCCGCGGAGGAGTTGGACCAAAACAGCTAGAAGCTTACCTGCTTTACACGGACCAACTACAGACAAATCAGTGAATTCCCGCCCTGCTTCCACTCTGCCTTCTGTGCTGTGTGGGGGTCTGAGCTCTCTCTCAGCCCGGTGAGGAAGAGAAAGCAACATAGACTGGGGGAACCTGCCAATGGTAGCTCTAGGTAATAGGGCAGAAACAATGTTTACTAGTAAAAGCTGACAGTAAGCTGATGGGCTCTCAAATCCTGCTTTTCTAAGCAAAGACTCTCGTTAAAGCTTGTACCTGTTAATTTTCTCCACTGCCACTGACCCACCACTGTCACCGTGGGGTCTTGCTGATTCAAGTGAAGTCACTGAGTGAATGAGGAAGATGAAGAGATAAGTTGATCATTCAGCAAACCTTTAGGTGCCTGCCATGTGCTAGAGCTGGAGGTACCCAAAACCTCAAGCTAGGCGTACAGCCTGATGGTGGGACAGTCCCTACTATGGATGGCGTGGGTTGGTGACTTAGCTGTTCATGTAAATCACCAATGTGAATACCCAGTTAACTAGTGAGATCAAATCTCTGTTTCAGTGATGGGTTCGGAGAACAAGAACAGCATGGAGGCGGCAGAGGACTTTACAGTGGCATGGGGAACAAGCGTCATCTTGGGAGGGGTGGACTCCTTTTGTTCATGCAAGGGTCACTTTCTAATACAGCAGATAGAAGCCCCAAGGCAGAGAGCAAAGGGATGCTAACTCTGGGCTATCTGTGGGCTACTCATTTATTCCACAACATTGATTAAAAGTATGTGTTCTGTCAGGTTCTCCCCTAGGGCCCAGGGGTACGGTGAAGAGCACAAACACGGCACCTACCCTCACAACTAGGGTATGAATAAGTCAATAATCATTCATTTATTGGTTGTGATAAAATTTTTGAAGGGAACAAGCGACAGAGAGAGAATCATTTGCTGAGGATGAGAGGAAGCAGTTTTCAAAGCTTATTGGGGGAAAAGGAGACATTTAAGCTAAGACTTGAATGAGAAGGTAGTTATAAAAAGAGCATGAAGAACATTCCAGAAAAGTGAAACATGCAAAGCATCTTGTGTTTGCAGAAGTGAAAATGAGAAAAAGTGTGACAACTTATTGTCACATTAGTTGGGGTGTTCCAGAGAAAAAACCTCTAGAGGGTGTGTGTGCACATTTGCTTATTTATTAATTATAAGGAATTGGTTCATGCAGTTATGGAAGTGGGCGTATCCCAGGATCTGCAGGTTGAGTTGGCAAGCTGCAGACCTAGGAGAGAGCTGATGTTTCAGTTTGGCTCAGGCAGAAGTTTCCTCCTACTCGCTGGAGGGTCAGTATTTTCCTTCTATTCCAGCCTTCAACTGATTGCATGAGGTCCATCCTCATTTGAGAGGGTGTGATGGTTAATTTTATGTCAACTGAATTGAACCACAGGATGCTCAGGTGTCTGGCTAAACATTCTTCCTGGGTGTGTCTGTGATGGCATTTTCAAAAGGAGTTAGCATTTGGATTGGTGGCTTGAGTAAAGTAGATTCCCCTCCCACCAGTTCAGGTGGGTTACCAAACAAAAAATCAGAGATTCAGTTCCCTGCTACCACAAAAGCTGGTGCAAAAGGAAAGAGATTTATTCAGGTGCCACACAAGCTGGGATAATGGTGGACTCCCGTCTCAAAGACCATCTCTTTCCCTGCTCAAGCCCATGGTTTTTACAGGGAGAGGATGGCTTTTTTTCCTAATCCAATTATCTTTGTAGCTTTTGGCACACTCAGGCAGGCCCTATCCATTCATCTTTCTAGCTTTCTGGGCCACAGGTGGGCCCTATTCGTTCATATCTCTAGTTTTTTGTGCACTGGTGTAAGAACCTCCCTTTGCCACCATCTTGGCATTGGGCCCAGACTCCCCTAGTGCTTCAGCTGATTCTTTCACAGCAACAGGTGGACAACCCACTAAGGGCCCCAAAAGAATAAAAATGTTGAATTCCCTCTCTGCCTGGCAGCTGCACAGGTCCTTTCCTGCCCTCGGACCAGGACTTAGATCTTGGGACTACAGAATCTTCATAATCTCACTAGCCAATTCCTTATAATATATGTCATTTTGCATATATAAGTAAATTATATGTATAATCTATTGTTTTTGTGTGGAGAACCCTAACAGAGCAATCTGCTTTACTCAGTGTACTGACTCAGTTGTTAATCTCATCCAAAAACATCCTCAAAGACACACCAAGAATAGTGTTTGGCCAGATATGTGGGGGCCCTGTGGCGCAGTCAAGTTGATATAAAATGAAGGATCAACTAAAGTCAAAGATAAGAAAAGGGACACAAATGTGGCAGGAATGAGAGGCCGGGCCTTGCGGGTCCTGGTAAGGAGTTGGAGCTCATTCTGATTGTCTGGGAGGGCTGTGGAAGGAACTTAAAACAGGGCGACTCCACCCCACTTCCTGTGGAACCCATCACTCAGTGCTGGATGGAGGCTACTTGGAACATGAGAGAGAGTTGTGAAGGATGACGGGAGAAAAGACAAGGGAGGTGGAGACAAGCGGACTCATTATGGAAATATTTTGAAGGATGAGATTTGGAGAGGGAAAAGCATAAAACAAGTGTGGCCAAGCCAATGGCAGAAGGATGCAGAATGTGCCAGTGTCTCATTGCCTCCTTCGGGAATCAGCAAACCATAGCCCCACTGTTTTTGCATGGCCTGTAAGAGTGCTTTTTTTATATATATATATTTTTTCTTTTTCTTTTTTTTTTTTAATCAGTATTTTTTAATTGTTGATATTGTACAGTTTTCTGTCTTTTACCCCGCCCCAGCCCACCACCCCAGCCCTCCCCACCTTCCTCCCATTTCCACCCCCCATAGTTTTTGTCCATGAGTCCTTTATACTTGTTGCTCTAAACCGTTCCCCTTTTCCCCTGAAATTCCCTCCCCTCCCGCTCTGGACACTGTCAGACTGTTCTCAAATTCAGTGTCTATCAGTTAATGAATGGATCAAAAAACTGTGGTACATTTACACAATGGAATTCTATGCAGCAGAAAGAAAGAAGGAGCTCCTACCCTTTGCGACAGCATGGAAGGAATTAGAGGGTATCATGCTAAGCGAAATAAGCCAGGCAGTGAAAGACAAATACCATATGATCTCACCTTTAACAGGAAGCTAATCAACAAAACAAACAAACAAGCATAATATATTTTTAATGGTTGAAAAAAATCAAACAATATTTTCTGACGTGTAAAAGTTATAGAAGTTCAAATTAAAGTGCCCATAGTTTTATGGGGCTACATTGCTCATTTGTTTATGTCGTGTCTGCAGATGCTTTTGCCCTAGAACAGTGGAGTTGGGTAATTGCAACAGAGAGCTCTGTGGCCTTCAAAACCTAAAGTATTTATCATCCGGCCTTTCACAGAAAGCTTGCCAACACCTGTGATACTTTAGTCACCCATCTCTGCAAAACCGTGTTGGCAGACATAGTTCATCTCATCTAAACCTTAGGTGCCTCATGGCAGAGCCATTGTCAGAAGTGAGAATTTGTCTTGTCTGTAGCCTGAAGAAAGCCAGCATTACGGAAGCATTTTCTTCACCAGCATTAAGGCCTTGACCTATTCCAACAGCCAATTAAGGCAGCTTCTGAAATTGAAGAGATGGGAGAGGTACTGACTGAAAATCTTGAATACAGCCTCCTACTCTCTGGGCCCTGACGTGTCTCCTCTGTCCTGGGAGTGGGCAGTGGGGCAGTGTCACAAGGAAAACCAGCTAGAGGGTGCTGGCTGCCCTGGGCACAGGAACAAATTGTCAGAGGTAAGGGAGGAAAGGTGTGTGGGACAGTAGTGCAAACCTCTTTTCTCTTTTAAATTTAAATTTTCCAGAGATTGTCTCCTAGCTTCATTCAGCAGTTCTGGTCCCTGAGAGCTGAACTTCTGCGTCAGGCCTGGAGGTCTTGCCTCCACACAGTAGGCCTGGAGGTCTTGACCACCGCTTGGTATGGTCTCTCACACAAATAGCAGCTCATTACCAGTGACCCCCAGATCCCCCTGATGAGACAGGAGCCTTCTTTTCAGATGCAAAGGGCAATTAATATTCCTGAGTCCTTTGGGGGTTTAACTCCTCTGTGGTAAATGTCCTCCAGGAGGCATGAATGTGATGCATTGAAAGTTTTTTTCATTTTGAGAAAAATACCTGAACATTTATTGTTGGGATACAATTTCCCAAAATGGACATTGTTCAAAATTAACTTTATTAGATTGTATTTATTGGATGGACCAAAAAGTTCATTTAGTTTTTTTCAGTAAAATAAAAGACACAGTTTTCATTTTCAGCATAAATCACTGATTTGGGTATTTTTAGTATGCTATCTCCCTCGTGGTATAACGTTGATTGTTCTCAGTTAATGTCTCAACTTGTCACTATCAACTTTAACTGGTCTACCTGACTGGAGCATTGTCCAGCAAGAAATCTCCAGCATGGAACTTTGCAAACTACTTTTGACGTGTTCGATCCATCATAGCCCCTTTTCCACACACTGCACAAACCTATTTTGTTTTTTACATTTAAGTTGTGCTTTTATCGTTCTTGAAAGAATGAAGCATAATATAATGAAAATGTTACTTTCTTCCATCTTCAATATCAAAGTAGCTACACAAAAATTCACCAATTTTGTTGATTTTTTTAAATGCACACTGATGTGCCAGCTGTCACAATACAATGTAACAAAATCGTTTTGAATAAATTTAAAGACAACTAAGTGCTACTAGAGCCATCTTAAGGAAAAAAAACAAATGAACTTTTTGGCCAACCTAATATTTATATAAATGTGAATGTAGCATCGTGATGTAAGATCACAAAAGTATAGAATGGCTTTTTGGTGGGGAGGAGGGTCTCAGCCTAACTCATCTTTTGTCAGAAGGCTTAGGGAGGTGGACGGAGTTGTGCAGGGTTGCTCCCTGGTCAGTGAGGAGATGGAACCCAGGGCCACAGGGCCAGAGGCTGGCAGCATGGACCAAAGAAAATCTATCAAATCCATACCTGGTGAGAGGATATTTACCACACAGGAGCAAAACCACAGTGACCTTGGCGCTCTCCACCAAGTCATCTGAGAGGCATTTTTCTGGGGGTTTCATGTCTGCATGCTCTGCGGATTCACTTTTAGTGACATGAGAGTGAGTCCTGCTGTCAGAAATGGCATTACAGCTTTTGATGGTTGAGACAGTCTAAGTAGGTCTCAAGGTTAGTTAGCATCTGAAGTCAGAGGTGGGAGGTTTCCCGTGCAGCCATCAGTGTTTGTGCACACAGACCAAGCAAGATTCTCTCTTGCACTGGGTAAAATTTCTAGATCAGTGCCATGGACTTCAGTAAAGTGTATTTTATGTTCTTTTTTTAATCTTTGTTTACTTCCTGTTTCTTCTCTACATGAAATTCCATTTTCCCTTGGCTATCTATACATTATGGAGAACTCTGGAAAAAAACAAAAAAAAAAAACAAAAAAAAAAAAAAAAAAAAAAACCGAACAGGAAGCATTCTTTAAAAAAAACTGCTGTTCCAGCATTATTTTTTCGTACTATGCTAATCAGTTTTGAATACATTGTACAGATGGTAGGTTGTATTTTTGCAGAGGCTTTTTTTCAAGCCAAGTTCATAGACATGATCTTGAATTTGTAATACTGTATTCCTAAATATCTTTTTTGGCTGTCAAAATAGTGCTGTCTTTAAAAAGTACAATGTAGATACTCTGGGTAAAGTGGATTGTATTCACTCCCTTTCTTTATAAAAAAGTAAGTATTTTTCCCTTATTACAAAAGTAACATTTTAGAAAATTGGGAAAAGAAGAAAAATGAAAAGAGGGGCAATCAATTGGCTTAAGTGTAACCCTCAAAAACAACCACCTCCTCTTCTTATCTACCACCCACCCTTTTTCCATTTTGGGTCATACAAGGAGTTCCATGATAGAAATTCGTTCACTTCCATATTAACTGTTTATATATATGTTGGATGCACAGGGAATAAAGTATCTGGCTTGGAGAACATTAATAGAAGGCTTGATTGTGTGCAGTTTGCATCATATATTGAAAGACCGTTGTTTTGAAGACACAGACTCTGGATTTAATTCAAGAAATAGAATTAAATTGAATACTCTTGGAAGGTTACTTGCCTGCATTTTATCTGTAAATTAGGCAAATGGTTATTTTGAGAGATGTGCCGTGAAGAGCCTCAGGCAGTGCCCGCTGGGGGCCCACCAAGTTCCCCGTGACAGCGGAGGGTGGTGCTGGCTCCCACCTCCTGAGTGCCTGCTGCGTGCACGCCTGGTTTGATGGTGACCTTTTATTGCGAAGGGCCATGGAGTGAATATTTTAGGCTTTGTGGATCAAGGATATAATTCAGGCACTTACATAACCACTTAAAATGTAACTGTTTAAGGATGTAAAATGAAAACATTCTTAGGTCACAGGCCACATGACAACAGGCGGTGGGTGCATTCTAAGACATCTTCACATATTCCTTATAATCTTCATGACCCTGTGAGGTAGTCACACTTCTAATAAATGGTGGAGCCCAGGCTCACACTTGGCAGCCAGAGCCTGCATCCCACCTCACTCTAGGCCACCCCTCCCCTGCCTGAAGGTCAGTCACTATAGTGAGTGTAACCACCTGGACCATGTGTCCCATATTCTGTACCCTCAGCTCTGTCCCATTTTCTGGGGCCTCCACCCCCTCTTTCCCCGCAACTCTGCCCTCATCCTTGAACCCAACAAGCCGTGTTCCTCCTGAGAGCCGATCCCTCTTCATAGTCCGTCCTGCCCTGGGTGCTTGGCTGACTCTTTATCCTTCAAGTCTCAGTTCCCAGGTCGCCTCATTTGGAGAATCCTTCTTACAATACTTGTGCTCGTGTCACATCATCCTTTACTCTCAGTAGGAGGTAAGCTCTTCTTCCTCGAGGGCAAGGTCAGGACTTTGTCCTTTTCAGGGATGCATTCCCGGGGCCAGATCCCTGTCTGCAGCATGACGGGTACTTGATAAATATCTGGGAAATGTCTTAGGTTGCCTCACTAATTGTTCTTATTTTTCAGAAATCAGCTTAAATTTTCAGTGTGGGCCTTCCTGCTCCCAGATCCAGGTAGGTCTCTGATGGTATCTCGTTATTTTCCTTTGTGGCTAGAGAGTTATCTATTATTGGTAAGCCTAGCCCCTGAGGAAGAGAGTTAGTCCTGGCCCATGGAAGGGGAATGAGGTGTGAGCCTCGGGACACGCAGCAGCCAGAATTCCTGTGTGAGGTGGAATCTCATTCCCAGGAAGAGACTTGCCTGCAGAGTCATTACTTGAACCCAGTGTTGCAGAAGCTGAGGATAGTGCTTCCCACACCTCGATGTGCTTAAGAGACATCTGGGATCTTGAGTAGGTTCTGAGTTAAATAATCTGGGCTGGGATCAAAGTTCTCAATGTCTGGCCTGCTTTTAGTTGCTGCTGAGAGCTTCTGCCCGGTAGACCACTCACAGTAACACAGACCTGCATTCCTCTACTTTCTCACTGTGGACAGTTTGGGCCCAATTATTCTTTGCTGTGTGTGGTCGGGGAGGGGTTGTCATATGCATTGTAGAATGTCTAGCACCATTCCCGGCCTCAACTCACTTGACAGTCAGAGGTGTCTTCAGACATTGCCTAATGTCCCCGGTGTGGAGGTGGGGAGCTAAAGCATCTCCGATTGAGGACCACTGGCCTCGATGCCTCCCGACCCTTGGTTTGTTTCTCAGTGATTCTTTGGATCCTCTCAGCCAATGATTTCCCTTTGCTTAAGCTCGTTTCATTAAATATTTATGAACTTGTAATTGAATCCTGTAGCTGACATACATTTAAGTTTGTAGTTATTTGTGTGACTTTATTTATGTTGCCTGTGTACTCCACCACGCTCTGTAAATGTACATGCTGTGTACACTTTAGTATTATTTTAGTCCTTAGCATGGGGTTCAGTCTGTGGAAAGTGGGTGATAAATGCAACTGAATGAATGAAATGCTATAAGGGATAGTGTATACATGCTTTTTTCTTCCCCTTCTGAGTTCTGTCATGCATTTTTAGATGTTTTATTGAATTACATATATTCAACCTAAAGTGTACACACAAATACACAGTTTGATGGACTTTCACACATTGGACCCAATCAGGATCACAACATGATCAGCATCCCAGAAGCTTCCCAACTGTTCCCTTGGACTCATTCTATAATCTTAAATGTTTCTTCCTCTTCAATAATGAAAAGGAATCATGTGTGTGTTGATAATGCTAAAAGTGCAGAGGGGCAAAAGGGAAAAATATTATACTTTTTCAATACATAAAGGTTAACATATCATTGTATATTTTTTCAATGCCCATAATTGTATTTTTTAAACTAAGATTGGGACACAAGGTTCATATTGTACTTGTCTGGTGTTGCTCACTTAACACCACATAGTGAACGGGTTTCCTCATGAATAAATGCACACACATCTCACTTACTGTGGTGATGGCACCATGGGATTCTGTTGAGTGGGCATAACACAACTTACATACAACCCACACCCTTTTATGGTCATTTCTTAGGAAACTGGACAGTTAAGTGGTTTCTGTTTCCTGCTTTTATTTTTTATTCTTTTAACAACAGCATTAATTTTTTTCTTAGGATAACTTTTTCTCATCATAATTGCAGAATTAAAGTGAACCCTAATAAAATCTCTAATCCACATAAATTTGGTTGCTAGCACCATTTTTAATTAGTCAAAAAGTGTGTGTCTCTGTGTGTGTACCTATATCTATATATATAAATTGAGTTTAATGCGTGCTTTTGATAAAATAGTCAAAATGAACAGGAACAATACAGGGAAGAATAACTGTTCCTCTCCCAAACCCTTCAGTTCCTCTCCTCAAAGCAAGTACCATTATCAATTTCTTGAGGGTACAAGAATATTGACATTTGTGGTCAGATAGGGTCTCTTAAAATAAAGGGAGTAGAAGTGTTCTTTAAAACTTGAAATTTCCCAAAGATAACAAAAAGACCTGTTGGATGACAAAATCTATATTCTAGATCAGAGGTCAGCAAACTTCTTCTTTGTAAAGAGCCAGACAGTAAATACTTCAGAGCCATGTGGTCTCCGTTGCAGCTGCCCAGTGCTTTGCTGCAGTCCTCAAAACAGCCTCAGGTAGCACAATAAACAGAGGGCATGCTTGTGTTCTGGTAAACTCTATGTATAACGATAGCTGGATTTGCATTACACACTGTAGTTTGTCAGCTCCTGCTCTATCCTTAGTTCACATGTGCTGTATGTATTAAAATGTGGGTGTTCCCAATAATTATACAGGTCAGAGGATGGGTTGTAGTATGAACTTTTAGCTCTTTGGAAGGGACATGGATCCAGGGCTCAGAGCAGTGTCCCATTAGGCTCTTTTGTCATTACCCTTTTCTGTTCTGCTGAGTGTCGTGCCCTGTCCTTGTTTATCTCTGCAAGTGTGTTTTAGAGTTTGTTTTTTTTACTGCATGGGCTTCCTAATCTTTTCTAGTGAAATCGCTCAAAACTTCCCTCAGGTGCAGTCTTTTCAGGTGCCTACTGGTGAGTGGTATGAGTCCAGGTTCCTCCACAGAACACATGTGGCGAAACACTGGGAACAGCTGTCTCTCTGGGTTATGGGGCAGCAGCTCTACCTGTTTTTAGCTCTGATTTGCTGCCCAGCATGCCTTCAGGCTCCCTGCAGGGGCGGAGGACTCACAGTCTACCCCATTGGGTAGTAAGGTACCCTGCCTAATTGAGAGTCAGACTAAACACTGTCTCTTTACTGGACACACATGACCTGAAACTTGGAATTGTTACTCACTGAGAGCCCTGTCTTTCTTTGCTAAAGCTGAGCATCTTATTTCTTCTTAAAAGGGCAATGTCTGATGTTATGCGGCTATACTTACAGGAGAAGTTTTGGTGCTAATTTGTTCTGTTCTTTCAGAGATCAAAAGTGGTTTCCATCACTAGGGTTGTAAAAAGTTTTCCAGGTCCAGGATTCTGTGCCTGGGATAGACTAGGTTATACAGCAATAAAAATAACAACAGCAACCCAAACCTCATTGCCTTAAAACGGCAAAAGTTTCTGTCCTACTCATGCCTCAGACGCTTCCTGGGTTAGCGGAGGGCCCCGCTGATTATGGTCCTCACTCTTGGGATCCACTCAGGCTGACTGGACGGCCTGAGCTGCTCCTCCGTGCTCTGTTCTTTCCAAGTTGGGTGCATGGAATGAGTTATCCGTGAACACCCACCCCAACAGCAGGTCTCATGTTTTCCTTTTCAGTTAACAATTTGAAAATTGCCACCTGACTTCAAGACTTACTGTAAAGCTACAGTAATCAAGGCAGTGTGGTGGCGGAGAAAGAAGAGACAGATAAATCAGTGGAACCGAATAGAGGGGTTGAAAGTAGATCCATACAAATATAGTCGGCTGATCTTTAACTGCAGGAGCCAAGACAGTGCATTGGAGAAAGGATTGTCTTTCACCAAATGATGCTGGAGCAGCTGGACACTCATGTGCAAAAAAGTTAATCTAGACACGGACCTCTCACCCTTTACAAAAATAACTCAAAATGGGTCATAAACCTAAATATAAACTGTAAAAATACTAGGAGAAAATCTAGGTGGTCTTGTGTTTGGTGACAACCCTTTAGATACAGCACCAAAAGTATGAACTGTGAAAGAAAAAATTGGTAGGTTGTACTTCATTAAAATTAAAAGCTTACTTTTCAAAAGACACTGTTAGACAATGAAAGAACAAGCCCCAAAGACCAGGAGAAAACTTTTGCAATAGTACATATCTAATAAGAGACTTGTATCCAAAATGTTGGAAAAAAGCTCTTAAAATTCAACACAAAGGAAACAACCTGATTTTTTTTTTAAATGGGTAAAAGATCTGAACAGACACCCTATCACAGAAAATATACAGATGGAAAATAAACATCAAAAAGGTGTTTCATATCATACGTCATCAGGGAAATATAAATTAAAACAAGACCGACCACGGCACACTATGAAAATGGCTGAAACCCTGCACGCTGACAACATCACGCACTGGCGAGAGTGTCGACCACCAGAAACCCGATCCCGGCTGTGGGGAACAGGAGAACATGCAGCTACTCTGGAAGGCACCTTGGTGGGTTCTTAAGAATCTAATCATGGTCATACCTTACAATGCAGCAATCATGCTCCTAGTTGTTTGCCCAACTGAGCTGGAGGCTTATATCCACACAAATACCTGCACGTGGAAGTTTATAGCAGCTGTATTCATGATTGCCAAAATTGGAAGCCACCAAGATGTGTCCTTAAGAGATGACTGGATAAACAAACCCTGGTATGTCCATGGAATGGAAAACTCTTCACCTTTAACAGGAAGCTAATTAACAAAACAAACAAACAAGCATAATATAAACAAAGACACTGAATTTGAGAACAGTCTGACAGTGACCAGAGGGGGAGGGGAGGGAATTTCAGGGGAAAAGGGGAACGGTTTAGAGCAACAAGTATAAAGGACACATGGACAAAAACTATGGGGGGTGGAAATGGGAGGGAGGTGGGGAGGGCTGGGGTGGTGGGCTAGGGGCGGGGTAAAAGACAGAAAACTGTACAATATCAACAATTAAAAAATACTGATTAAAAGAAAAAAAAAAAAGAAAACTCTTCAGTGGTAAGAAGTAGTAATCTATTAAGCCACACAGAAAAGAGAACCTTTAAATGTATATTATAAGTGAAAGAAGCCAAATTGGAAAGGCTACATACATTATGAGTCCAACTACGTGATCTTGAGGAGGCAACACTCTGGAGACAGTAAAAAGATCAGCGGTTTGCAGAGGTTCTGGGGGAGGGAGGGAGGGAAGGAGGGCTGCGTTGGTGGCGCATGGGATTTCCAGGGCAGCGGGACTGTTCTGTGTGATACTGCAGTGCATGCATGATGCTGTGCATTTGTCAAAACCTGTAGAAATGTACAACACAAAGAACGAACTCATATAAATGATGGACCTAGTTAACAATGAATTCATAGTGGTTTATCGGTTTTAACAAATGTACCACATTAATACTGTGTGCATGGGGTGGAAGAAAAAACATAGGAATTCTACACTTTCTGTATGAGTTTTCTATAAACCTAAAATGGCTTTCAAAATAAAGCCTACAATTTAAGAAAATTACATTTGCACTGTCTATACAAATTTATTTTATTCCCATATACTTTTAACAAAGTAAGGTTCTGAAGGACTGCCCTCGGGGAAAAAGCATCACGTCTTTAGTCAGTGGCCAGTGTGATGTCTGTTTACCTCTCAGAGACCTTTCCATTTTGCGGTGACTCTCGCAAGTGTAGTTGTTTGACAGCTGAGCTCTGGGTAGACTGGGGTGTTACTTGGTATTTACTGTCTTTCCTGATGGAATTTCTCTGTGATAAATGTATAATAGCAGCATGTAAAATGTGATACTTTTTACATTTAGAAAGGAGTGATTTGTCTAACTGAATTTATACATTTGGGGAAATAGTATCTTAGGTAAGTTTTGGAAGGTATATTAGAAGTTATAGCTGCAGAACCTTGGGTTTGCAGTGTAAGAATTCCAGTAGCTGGGAAACTTGATCTCCCTGTTGCTGATTCCTTTCCTTTCTCAACCACTCCATCCCCTAAAGGAAAAACAAAAACAAAAAACAAACAAACAACCTGTCCTTAATATGTGATCTTTTGCCCCAGATCGCTGTTTTAACTCTACCTATGCCTGTCCTGAAAACCTTCAGTGACTTTCCACTGCCTTGAAGATAAAGTTTACTCCCCTTAGCAAAGATATTGTCACTCTTTAGTCAGCAGTGCTGATGTTTGAGAAGGTTGCAGGGAATGCCACACCTCTGGAAACCACTCCCCCTGCCTGTCAGGGAAGCCTCAGGCATTTGTCCCCATTCCATTCTCCACAGAACCCCCAGGCCCTGCCCCAACAGCCTTTTCCCTGTGACTGGAAAGGCTGCTCTCATACCTGTGCTCCAAGAATCAGCTTAAAAATCATGACCCATGGTCTGCCAGCACCACTCTCCAGTTAACGCAGAAACTTCCAGAACTCTGCACATATCTCATTCACAGTGCTTAGGACTGTGCACCATTGGATCTTTGTCTGCTTGTGCTGTTTCCTTGATTGGCGAATTTTCTGGATTTATCGTTTCCTCATTTTCCGGCATGTATGGAATAGCCACTGTATTTTTGTTTTAACTGAATCAACATAAAAGTTAACGAATCAAGCAGATTCAAGCAAGAAGTGACATCAGTTGATCCCCAGACTGCTTGCATTTTGTAGCTCTGCCAGGCTCTTCCACACGTGGCTCCCAAGGCTGGTGCAGAAGGATAGGGAATGAAAAAGATCGCCTCGTTGGGGGTTTAAGGGCCGTGCCTGGGAGCCATGCACATCACTGTACCTGCCTGCACCTGCCTGGCCTGATTGCGATCCTGTGTTCAACACTATGCCCGAGAGGCTGGGAATCTAGTCAAGGCAGACTTCCACAAGGAAGATGCACATGATGTGTGAATAGCTAGCAAGTCTCTGCTATAGTGTTTCTTTAGAAGAGATTCACATCCAGATCTGAATTCCCATTACTTTCTATTGAGCTCATCAGCCAAGTTTATGTAGATAGAGTGTTGTGTGGAGTGAGTAGCAGAAAGGGAGTATAAGTCTCTCCTGAAGAAAAGTGAGTTGTTTAGATGGTAATCTCTGCGTTCTTATTCTTTTTAAAAAGAGATTTTATTTATTTTTAGAGAGAGGGGAAGCAGGGAGAAAGAGGGAGAGAAACATCAATGTGTGGTTGCCTCTTCCATGCCCTAAAGTGGGTACCCGGCCCACAACCCAGGCATGTGCCCTTACTGAGAATCGAACTGGCAACCCTTTGCTTCACAGTCTGGCACTCAGTCCACTGAACCACACCAGCCAGAGCTGGGTTCTTACATCATTCTATATTTAGGATATATTGAGCTATCAATATTTTATCATTTTGCAAAGCCAGATTTTCTAGAAGACCTATGGAAAAATATGTACCAAGCCTCAGCATACTTGTGATACATAGAACCACTACTGTCGTCACTATGTGACAGCAACACTATCTCATTCCATTAAATGTTGTATAAATTATTTTTGGAGGATTAAGGAGTTCTGTTGTGGTATATGTCTCAGTGGTACTGATGTTTGAAGGAAGTGGCTTTCTGGAATTCAACACAGTAAGAGAATTAGAATTCAATCAGTGTGATAAATCATTGAACTTGCTGTTGAAGGGCCTACGTTTAAATTAAAACTTTAAAAGCAATAACCTCTTTTCAATTTTGGTACTACTGGGAGATAATGGAGCTCTTAAGTGGAATGAATTTGATTTACAAATACAGCAATTCTTCAATTGTTGATGTTTCCCACAGTATATGTTTTATTTTTTCAAAGTGTAATCAATAGGGAAGGTAAGTGAAATGTTTCTTTCTCACCTCTTTTCTTTTTAAGGCATTCTCTGATTTCTAGATTTATAGGCCTTTTTGTTTGATACTGGATTATAGGTGTGTATATAATTGTGTCAGGTGAATGTTTCAATAATTTCCTGGTCAGAGAGGTGATTTGAAGCATATGCCAAAAATCTCAGGAAATAATGTATTTAATAACAAATGCACATTACCCCAGGTAGTTTCCGCATGCCTGGGCTTGTGTTTCCCAGAGTGAACTCACTTTACCAGTGTGCAGCTCAAAGGTGCTCCATCCAGAGTTCGCAGGTTAGTGACCCTGCCATCCCTGTACTAGGCCTAGGGGACAGTCGCCCAAGGTGGGGATTGCCTTCAGGAATGAGTCAGCTACAGGGAAGTCTTGTGCAGCCTGGTGTAAATCAAGAGCACTTGCCTCCTGTAGACTGGGGCATTGCATTGATTTGCTAAGGCTGCTGTAACAAATTAGCACAAACTTGATGTCTTAAAACAACGGAAATTTATTCTATAGAAGTGTGAAGTCAGTTTCACTGGGCCAAAATCAAGGCACGGGCAGACCTGTACTTGCCCCTGGAAGCTCCCAGGAAGGATGCATTCTTGCCTCCCCCAGCTCCAGTGGCTCTCAGAATCCTTGGCTTGTGGTGGCATCACTGCCCCCTCTGTCTCTGTGGCCACAGGCCTCTGCCTCTCTGTGTCACCTCTGTGTCTGCTTCCCTTTTATGAGAATGTAGGAGATTGCATTCATGTCTGCCCAGATGATCCAGGATAGTCTCCCATCTCAAGCTCTTGAAATTATTCAATCTGAAAAATCCTTCTTTACTTCATAAGGTAATATTTATAGGCTACAGATTAGAATATGAGTATCTTTTTTTGGAGGGTGGGGGATGCTTTATTCAGTCTACCATAGGCATATAAGCCATTTTAGAAGTGACTGTTCTGGAAGTGATTTATAGACTGTAGTGCTGAATTTTTTTTTAATCCGAGTTGTAGTTAGGCAGAAATATAATTTTCTGGTTGTATGCTGTATATGTCTCGTGACAGTAAAGGTTCTTCTTTATTAATGACAGGCAGGTCATATACCTTGACAGAGAAAGCAAAGGCAAGGTTAGCACTTTTTGGTCATAGTTCAGGTTTTCTATTGGCATGAAGATGAAAATGATGATATTGTAAATATTTAGGTTGCAGAAGGTCCCATAAGAAACAAATACATTAGGCCAGCTTTGAAGATACTTTCTGATTAGAAAAGTATAGCTTATTTTAGGAAATTTATAAAGTGCAGAACAGCATGAAGAAGAAAAGATCTCCTGAAATGTAGCAACTTAGAACTGACAACTATTGATATTTTGGTTTCTTTTATCATATTACATTCATTCTCTCCTTAGAGTGTTTAGCGGTTGTTGCCCCCTGTGTCCACATGGGTTCGTAACACCATGGTTATTATTACAGGGAAATGGATGTTCTAAAGTGCTGGAAACCCGAAGAAGCAGTGCTGCTGTTCGGGTCAGACTCCACTGTCTTCCTTCCTGCAGTTGAAGAACTGGCCTTACTGACACGGAGTTGGATTCAGGTGCAGAGAGAGCCTTGTATCTTCATGCATTTCCTTAAATGGAAGACCATCAGTTGTTAGTGTAAGTTCTTCCTGGATGCATCCTTAAGCCACTTTTTAGCATGTTTCAGTAGAACTGAAGGCCTGAGAGTTGCTTTGAGGGGTGAACACAAGTTGTTCACAATCAAGTAAATATGGGAAATAGTGAATACTTTGTGTGTAGACACATGCATGTGCATTTTAACAAAGTGCATATTAATATATTTAAAAAACACGGACTTTGTAGAAACAAAGGAGCCTGTTTAACATAAAGTTTTCCCCCAGCTGATTGATTTTGTTCCCTAAACACCTATTTCAGAGAGCTATGTGGGACATACTTTGCGAAATACAGTAATAATTCAGATGAGGGATATCAAGATGTTTTTGGTGTTGTAGGACTTTGGTCCTGTAACTAAATCTCACATGTATCCGTGTATCTGTAGCTATATCTACACATGGATGGTATTGTTGCCATCCTTGTCAAAGTCTTAAAAAAGTGGCTCATTTGATTTGAGTATTATAATTTTTTTAAATTAAAGATTTTTTATAATACATTAGTTGACTTTTCTCTATCCTGTGGGGAATTAGAAATTAAATCTAGGAATAGTATCAGAGTGAAAGTTCAAGGGAAAAGTGGAAGAAATTTATATGTTTAAAAAAAATGTAGTGTGAAAGCTTCCCAACCTCTCCCACCAAGTGTTATTTTGGCCTCAAGCTGAATTAGTTCTCATCTGATTAAATCAGAACCAAACTCTGCTATTTCCTAACTGCTGTGAAGTGCAGATTTTAAAAATGTGACAAAAAAGCAAGAATATAATCCTAGTGGGAAACAACTCTCTTAAAGGAGTATAATTAGCATTTCATTTATATCTTTATTTTACAACTTTTCAACATACAAAATTATTCATTGTTTTCATGTAACATGTAATTATTAAGTGCCTGTTCAGAATACCAGCATTAATTTTGAAGTTCAAGTTTCTAAATTCAGATCTTTGCAGACCTGAGAAATCCTTGGGGTGGATGGGGAGCCCCACTGACTCTGTTTTAGTGCCCATGTCTGTCCAATGCCAGCAGTAGCCTCAGGGCCACGACTAAACACTTGTCTTTTATATTTATGGATCGAGAAAGGGCTCAGGTAGCATAAACCAGTGGCTAATCTGGAAATTGCTTATTTGAATTTCGGAAACAACCACTGATGCACGTTTTTACACATACTCTATTTACACAAACACACTTTCAGATGTTTGGGGAGTGAAAGCCTGATTTCCCTGGTTGATTAAAAATAGAGAGACCTGTAAGCAGGAACAGAAGTCACTGTAATAGAAAAACCTTTGCAACCACATGCTGTTACTTCGTCTATGTTATCTTCTCCACGGTCCTTACAGGGAAGTGGCTCCGATGGGTGCATCAGGACCTCAGCATCACACGGTGTGACGGTCAATTTTAGTGTCAACTTGCCTTGGTTATGGTGCCCAGTTGTTTGGTCAGACCCCAGTCTATATGTAGTGATGGAGGTGACTTTAGATGTTTTTAACATTGATCAGCAGACTCTCAGTGAATAGATTACCCTCTGTAACTTGGGTGGGCTTCATCTGATCAGCTGAAGACCTTAAGAGAAAAGGCTGAGGTCCCAGAAGAAGGGGGGGGCAGTTGTATTCCAGACTGCATTCAAATTCAAGACTGCTACACCGATGCCCATGGGCTTCCTGCAGACTTTAGACTTTGCAGGTCCATGATCATTTGAGCCAATTCCTTAAAATAAATCTATGTGTGTGAGAGAGAGACACACATGCATTGTTGGTTCTGTTTCCCTGGAGAACCCCAGCACACCTAGGCACTTGTTAGAAATGCACATTCTCAGGTGCCACCCCAGACCCACTGAATCAGACACAATGGGGGTGGGACTCAGCAATCTGACTTAACAAGCCACCCTGCTGATGCTGAGGACCTCGCACATGAGACCCACTGCGGTAAGCGAAAGAAGCCTTGTGGCAGCTGAGGTTGAGAAAGGTTAAGTAACGTGCCCAAAGTTATCCGGTCTTGGTGTAGCCAAGATTTATTCTTGATGCTTTCAAAAGGATAAAATAACATTCATGGGTAGCTCAGCAATCTTTGAATCAGCCTTTATAGTACACTGCTGGGATGCCCATTTGCGTAAGGGAAAGGAAATGCGGGAATCAACTGTGTGTATGTAGTATCTGAGAGCAGTGCTTCCAAGTCTTTGTATCACCAGGTATCACTTCTATTGTTTCATGCGATGGAAGATTTTGTCGATGAAAGAAGCTGTATCTCAAAGTAATAGTCATTTTGCCACACTAGCCACGCAGAGCTCCTGACTGACAGGAGATCACCAGCACTGCTGCACTCGGGACATATGCCGGGCAAAAAGCGAAACATGTTCAATGTTTTAATTAGCTTTATAAACCAAAATGTGGACTTTCCGTTAAGCATTTTCACTACTGGAGGGACTTTCATTACGATATTACCATTCTCCAGCATGTCTACAGACTCCTTGCTGTACATCTTTGCCCTGAAGGATATTTTCAGTTGCTGAGAGCTGCTGGGCAGCTAGTAAGATGTATTGATAGTGCATCACTTTTGCAGTCACCCAAATGGAAGCATGGGTTTTGGTGTGGCTGTCCTCCAAGCAGTAGCTCAGAGACCCAAGGTCTGTCCTTGAGGCTATGCCATTGTCATTGTGGGAGAGCATGGAGGTTTCTGGTGCACAGGCTGGGAAGCAGATTCTTCATTTCATCTCCATTCCACTGGCTGGGACTCAGCTACGTGGCCCCCTCTTAACTGGGGAATATGGTCTGACTTTGTGCCAAACGCAAAAAGAAATGCATTTAGTGATCAGCTGGCAATCGGCCACATGCTGGTAGATTTGTGCTGCTTATGAGGGATTCATGTTCTCTTCTGATAACCAGGGCAAAGTGGGTGTGAGGAGTCCCAATGTCTTATTAGTTGTTATTGATGCCACCCAGCTCTTCCCAAGTCCTTACCAGCCTGTGGGAACAGATAGAGCCACCAGTGTAGTAACTTCAGTTGTACCAGCTCTCTTCCACAGCTTCAACAGGGGTCTCTGCCATCTCCAGGTTTTCATCTAGTTCTATTTTACAGGTCAACCTATTAGCAATACTTACCATATGCTGTCTGCCATCTTTCCCTCTCCTATTTCATGTGCACCCCAATCCTTATCCCAGTGTTTAAATTCACTGTTGGTCACCTGAGGGCACCCTAGTGCTGCTGCTGTGTCCAGAATGCTGATTCTCAGGTTCCATAAACTGCTGTCCCCTAAGACGCTGGAGTGGTGGTGTATTCAGGGCACAAGTAAGGAGAATACCTTTTGTCTTGGTTTTCTACTGCAGTGAACCAGACTACTCTGTAAGACTACTGTTCGTTTTTTTCCACAAGGCTTTGGGTTAATCGGACTGAAAATGGGGTAGTTGTAGTGCTCCACGTGCTGTTGGCCGAGCCACCCAGGGGACTGCGTTCAGCTGGGAGCTTGGCTGGAGCTGGTTGGTCCCAGATAGGGGCTTATTCCGCAGGCCTCTCATTCTTCAGTAGTCTCTCTGGGACTTCCTTACAGTTTAGCAGCTGGGCTCTGAGAACATGGAAGCTGTCAGGTTTCCAATGGCATTGGAAGTCACAGGACATCACTTCTACCACATTTTATTGGTCAAAGTAAGTCACAAAACCAGCTCAGCTTCTAAGAGAGAGGAAATAGGTCTTGTGTGTTTAGGGATTGTTGGTGGCCATATTTAGAGATTATCACCATGTCTTGTCACCCTATCCACTTTGTCCCCTACAGCTCAAGTGTATACTACCTGTACATTGGTATATCAGAGTCTCCGATGAAATTATCCCTTCATTCCATTACCAGTATAATGTTTCTCCAGAGGTTTCTGGCTACTGTCATCACCATTCTAACGTGGGCAGGTCAATCCTGATTCTGGGACTATGTGAGGTGTACACAGAAAATGATGAATGAGCTAGTTTGGTTGACAATGAGGGTTCGTGTTAGGAGGATGTAGCAAGTTTGAAGAATTAAACAGTGGCCTGAATTCTGGGCTGAAGGGCCACAGAATCTTGACCTGGTGTTGGTAAATTGCAAAGCAGTTTTTAAGGAAGATGAATTTCACAATAGCGTATAAAGAGGATTCAAGGAGAGTGTTCTTGACTATGGTCACCATATGTAGATGTGAAATGAACAGGCCTGGACAAGGGGGAGAGTAGGGGGATCTAAAAAACTGTCACAGGAGACAGAGAAGTAATCCACATGACTCAGACAAGCTGGGGGAGGCAGAAAGGAGAAATGGAAGTCTGGGTGAGGAAATTGCCACAAATAACGGCTTTAAAATAGTGTTAACAGAGGTTTTTGCTAAACATGAAGTCTAAAACGAATCAGAGATTGGTAACTAGGAGGGTCTTACGTTTGTACTTAAATCTTAGTTTGGTCTTGCAGGGGTAGGGGTGGTAGTAAAAGTTCCTATGTCAGTTAGCTTGGACTTCATTACGGTAACAAACAGCTGCAAAGCCCCAGTGGGTTATGAGAACCCAAGATTATTTCTTACTCATGACTGAGTCAGCTCCTATTTGTTCCACGTCTTCTCCATTATGCGATCGAGGCAGAAGCAGCTTATCTAGAACATGGGAAAATATAGCTTGTGGGAAGCATGTGATAGCTCTCCAAATCTCTTCTTGGAGTCACACCTGTCCCTTCCATGTTTTATTTTATGTTTATTTGCTAAGGCAGATCACAGACTTAAACCTGATGCCTATGGGGACACAAACTGCATTCTTCTCATGGGAGGAGACACCAGGAAAGGCCCCTAGGAAGGGGAAGCCAGTATTTTTGAATAAATAAAACAACCAGGCATGGTTACATTTTCCCCTATTTTTCATCTCACAAATAATGAAAAATCCTCACAGAAAGAAAGCACACAGCAAACATTGCCAGTCACTCCAAATTTTCTCACTGGAAATAGCTAGTGCTGTTAATATTTTGATATAAATAAATTCAGATATTTTTCTCTGGGAAATTTTTTTAATGGAGTCAGTGGCTATGTGCTGTCTTGTCTGTCACTTACATAGTGACTTAAATGTACACAATGAGCGTGCGTCCATGTCAACAAATATGCATCTGCATCCTGACTCTTCATGGCTTTCAGGTGTTCCTCTGCACGAATACACTGTAATTTATTTAATTTTTGGACATTCACATTTTCCCAGTTTCACTGTTTAATAAAATTCTCTTGTATGCACATATTTGCACATCTATCAGGCAGTTCTCTTGTACAGATTCCTGGCAGTGAACTAATTAAAAGGAATATCTTTTTAAAGTCCTTTTGATGCATCACTGACAAATTTTATAGCTTAGCTTTAAGGCCCACTCTTCTCTACTTTCTCCCTCTGCTAAAATGGAGTAGTGGTTACCATAGCAATAGAAAAAAAAATCGGTACTCTCATGGAAGTGCCTAATTTGTCTTTGTCTTCATTTTCACTCAGAAAGTTACATCTTGTGCCAGTTTGGGCCATAAAATGCCTGTCCAGAATGTCTGGGAGGAGGAGGTCCATGCCCTCTAGGAGATGGCCTCAGCCATCCCTGATTATCCTGTTTCACAAACTGGCCCCCCTGTTGTCTGCTGGGAGAGGCTTTGTTGGCCCTAGTGGGTCATGTACATTGTAAGTTGCTCTGTCTAGGAAGACTCAGTGACTGATGAGTGCCCCATCAGCCTGTAATTTGGAAAGTCATCAGTCATAAGGCAGTTTATGTAAAGATCATTAATTTTTAAAAAACCCATTATGGGCGATTTATTTGGGGATCTAATTCATTGCTAAAGACCTTTCGAAGCATGATGCAAGCTACCTGTGGTCTGGATTTTCTTGAAGAGAGGAAGACAGTGACAGCATGATGACATGATTACTTTAGGGCTCCTTCACCCACGTCCTAGAGAGGGCCAACTATTTTGGGATCTGTCTGAAATCTGAATTCTCAAACTGGTGGTTGAATTGTAACACGGTCAGAGATAGTACAGGTATAACTGGAGGTGCCCACGTGAAGTGAGTGAAGTTCTCATGGGGTGGAGGGTGGAGGTAGAGCGCTGTTCATAGGGGCTGGGAAAGCTGAGATGAAGAGCAGAAAAATGCCCTGTTTACCATACAAGCTGGGGAACCCTGAAGCCAGATGTAACCAGCTGTGCAGGGGTGCTAACTAAAGTGCCGGGTTGTTTATTCTCTTCGGTAGAAAATAAATTTACATTCACGTTGTACAGAGTAGAGTCTTAAGGTAACTGGAGCAAAAGCCTATTGTGTTTTTCCTTCTCCTTAAATAAATCAGGGTAGCAAATAGTAAAGACATGAGCTTTTGGAGAAGGACAGTGTAGGGCTTGAGGGGGCTGTGCTGCTTTCTGCTTGTGTGACCCAGGCTTGTACCTGTTACCTTCCCTGGCCCTAAGCCTTCTTGTTTGTAAAATGAGGCAGAGTAGCACTATTTACCTAACGGGATGTTTATAAGATTGTGTTGCAGCCCTTCACCGCCAGACAGGCTCACTCGAGATTCAGGCAGATGGCAGAAAATTCGCAGAGCCTTGGGGCTGCCTGACATGCCTTTATTCAAGTGTGGGGTGATTCACGCTGCTGCAAGCCCCATGTCATGCCGCATGTCATGCCTTAAATGCCTCCCAGTTGGTTGCCAGAGTACAATTTTCTGAACTCAAGCAGGCAAATAGGCCATCCCCAACCACCCACAGGGCCCTCTCTGTTGTGTCAGGTGTGCCACTAACATTGGGCCAATTCCACGGGAGTCGCCCACACTGCCAGGCAACTCACCACCATATACCACATACCGGTGACCAGCCACCCTTCCAGACTCCCCCCTCCAAGGGGACTGATGGCTCCTCCATACCGTATTGCAACAAATCCTGCCTATGGCACCAATTGTATTGCAGCGTTTCAAGGCCAGGCAGGTTCACTTGAGATTCAGTGACACAGAAGAAAATTCGCAGAGTCGTCGGGATGTCTGACATGCCTTTATTGCCATGTGTCACGCCAGCAGGGAGTCCCAACTCCCTCATACACTGAATGCACATGAAGCCAGCGGGGTGCCAAGATATTGTATAACAAGTGTGATTTTGCACATGGGGGCCCATTCAAGGCTATGGGAATACTGCTTATCTTAGATGCCCAGACATCTGGGTGAGGGAGCCTGACTGACTCTGTTTCCCTTACAAAGATCAAAATACAGAAAACACATAGCATGGTTCCTGTCTAGTACACAGAGGTCAGTAAATGGTGGCTATTTTTAATGCGATATGTAGTATAATTATAATTTTTTTCAAAAAGCAATTGAATACTTTAGTGGGTTCAAATTGTATTATCAAAGGCAAATACAGAGCTCTTATTATCAGCCATGTGGAGATCACTTTATACCCTTACATGGTTCTAGTCTTCTTGCTATAAGAAAGCAAACTGTAGTATTGCAGTGGCTTAATACGATAAAATTTGTTTTTTAATGCATCAGCTCAATGGGGTGTAACTTTCCTTCACATGGTGATTGAGAAGCCAGGCTTCTCCCCTTTTGTGGTGCTACTCTCCCTCAAGACCTCAAATCATATTGCTGCTGATAGAGAAGGGAGAGGCACATGGAGCATTGTGAGGGAGTTCTCCAGGGGCCTGCCTGAATAGGGTGTGTCACTTCTCACATTCTGTCATCTAGAACTAATTCACATGGTCAGACCTTAATGCAGGATGCGGGGTTGAGAAATAGAGCCTCTGGCTGGGCAGTGGTAACTGGATCTGGTTCACTTCTGAGCAAAATGACCACAGAAAAGGGGCATGAATTTTGGAGAACAGCAAGCCAACTCTGTAACCTATACTTTGGTTCCAAAGCATGATCAAGAGAAGGTTTATATGTGGTTTTTGTTTGTTTGTTCGCTTTTTTCTGTGCCTAACATTTTAAAGGAAGAAGTGACAAGATTTTGGTGACAGAAGAGATCAATAAAACACGTGAAGACCAATATGAAGATTTTAACTAGTGAATCTGTTGGTGGTGAAATGGCACCAGGCGTTAGATCGGTGGAGTCAGGCCAGACCTTTGTTCAGCAACCTCAGTACTTGAATTCTGGCTAAGAAATAATTCAGAGCCAAGACTCAAATTATAAGAGAAAGTTTATTTATAAAGTCAGAGAGGTAGAAGTGAGCTGTAGAAGAAATGAGCTCAGGAAACAAGTTTCAGAGGGAAAGGAAGGGTCCTCGGAGCTTAGGAGAAAGAGAGGCAAGGAAAACACACCTCGGGGAAGGGGGTGGGGTAAGGCACAGGTGTGCTCCACAGAGAGCTCTTTACAGAGTACTTTGTCTTGAGAGTATTTACTTGGAAGTCTCAGGGGAGAAAATCAATAGAATATTCATCAGCTTTCTAGGTGTGCCTTCTTAGGGTCATGGTCTCAACTGATCTGTTGTGCCAGGGCAGGATGTCATCAGTCAGTGCAGCTGGTTCTGATGTCAGCCATGGCATCACTTGTCTGGTTTTGCTCTTTTTCTGGCTTCGGAGCTGAAACACAATGGGATCCTAGCTGTCCTCTCCAGGACTTAATGCATAATAGAGTGGGGAAAAAAACCAATGAAGAGTTTGGGGCATAAAGAGTTTGAGGCAACTGAGAGACATACTATGGATATCTTCCTAAGACACCTAGAGAAATGGTACCTGGAGCTTCAGTGTGACCATTTTTTCTAAATGAGGACATGCCGCCTGCCTTTAATTTTGCTTGAATCCATCTTCGATGTCGAGCTGTCAGAAATGGATTCTCAGGATTTACCTTTTTTTCATGATAAGAAATGCTCAACCAAAATGGAAAAAACTAGGGTGTTTTTTGATATGTTTTTTTTAGAATATGTGTTTTCAGGTTCGTGCCTAGTATACCATCACATGGTTTATGATTTGCCTCAGTATTGCCCAGGGAGAATGAACCACCCCGAATACAGGTGATCTCTTGAAGAATGTAGATCCAGGAAGACTTCAGGTAAGCTATTGAGCAATCCATGTTCATTATAACTTCCTCGATCTGGTGTCTGTAGGTTTTATGGTGTTTGATTTAAGTTGGCATCACTCTGGAACTGAATGGCTGAATGCTTTTACTTAAGCAGGGAGTCAGTCAACCTCTAGTGACAGTGAAGTTTTCTTAGAATCCTCAGATTCTATAAGCAGTCAAAATTATATGCTTCCTTCATAGCTGCTTACGCAAATACTTCACTTAACATTTCAACTTGGGGAAGCATTTCCTATGGCCTAATTTTCACTTCTTTGGTGCTCTCTCTGTTTAATTCAATATACCTTCAGTGTGAAGCATCAGTGAGTTTCCTGCTCTTAAGAGTCTTACCTTCTGAGACTTCTGGTCAAGATGGAGGTGTACGTGGACACACTTCACCTACTTGCACAACTATAGAAAGAATTACAACTAGATCTCAAAACAAATAACATGCAGAACCATCCGGAAATTGAACTATATGGAAGTCTGACAACAAAGGACTTAAAGAAGCCATATTCATCCAGACGGGTAGGAGAGGTGGTCACAGAGACAGGCAGAAAGGTGTGGAGATGCGGTGTGGTGTGGAGAGGTGGTGACAGTGACAATGGCAGTGGAACAGACAATCTGACATTCATGTAAGATGGATAAAAACCAGGAGGGATACCTTGGGAGCAAGCAATCCCAGCCCCAGGCCAGACTGCACAGCCCAGGGTTCCAGCACAGGGAAGATAAATCCCCATAACTTCTGGCTGTAAAAACCAGTGGGGGTTGGGCAGCAGAGGAAACTGCCAGATTTTGGGGAGACCTGGCTTAAAGGCCTGCATGTATGCATACCCACCCACTCTGAGATTCACCACCAGGGAAACAGCTAGAAGGGTGCCAGTCACATATGGAAAGTGGGTGAAGTGACTAGAAATGGGGCAAGTGCCAGGCATACCTCCAGAATCCAGGCAGCAGCATTGTGCCCTCCCCTCACGCAGAGCCAGGAAGTGGTGATGCAGGTTGCTCCACCCTGGTGGTTACTTAAGGCTCCACCCCACTCAATTTACAGGTGCCTTTTCTATAATAGGCAATGTCACTAAGACAGTGTCAAAGCAGCTCTACCTGATACACAGAAACAAACAGGGAGGCTGCCACATTGAGGAGACAAAGACACATAGCCCAAATTAAAGAACAGATCAAAACTCCAGTAAAACAACTAAACAAAACAGAGATAACCAACCTATCAGATGTAGAGTTCAAAACATTGGTGATCAGGTTGCTCAAAAAATACATTGAGTATGGCAAAAACAAACTAAAGAAAGAAATGAAGGTTACACTAAGTGAAATAAAGAAAAATCTAGAGGGAACCAACAGTGGAGGGTATGAAGCTGAGATTCAAATCAATGATTTGGAACATGAGGAAGAAACAAGCATTCAACCAGAACAGCAAGAAGAAAAAGTAATTCAACAATGAGGATAGTATAAGGGCCCTCTGGGACATCTCCAAATGCACCAATGTCCAAATCAGGGATGCCAGAAGGGAAGAGGAAGAGCAAGAAATTGAAAACTTATTGGAAAAATAATGAAAGAAAATTTCCCTAATTTGGCAAAGGAAATACACGTACAAGTCCAGGAAACACAGAGAGTGCCAAACAAGTTGGACCCAAAGAGGGCAACTCTAAGACACATCATAATTAAAATGCCAAAGGATAAAGATAAAGAGAGAATCTTAAAAGCAGCAAGAGAAAAGAGATAGTTATCTATAAAAGACTTCTCATAAGACTTGCAGCTGATTTCCTTTCTTGCAGGCAGAAGGGACTGGCAAGAAGTATTCAAAGTTATGAAAAGCAGGGACCTACAACCTAGAGTACGCTATCCAGCAAAGCTACCCTTTAGATTGGAAGGGCATATAAAGTGCTACCCAGAAAAGGTACAGCTAAAGGAGTTCATCATCATCAAGCCATTATTACATGAAATTTTAAAGGGACTGACTTAAGAAAAAGATCAACACTATGAATATTAAAATGGCAACAAATTCACAGCTATCAACAACTGAATCCAAAAAAACAAATCATAGGAATGGAATCATAGATATGGAGATCATTCAGAGGGTTATCAGTGGGATGGGGAAGGGGGAGAATGTCGAGGAAAGGTACAGGGAATAAGAAGCATAAATGGTAGGCACAAAATAGACAGGGGGAGGTTAAGAATGGTATAGGAAATGGAGAAGCCAAAGAACTTACATACACAACCTGTGGACATGAACTGAAGAAGGGATTTGGGGAGGGAATGGGGATACTGGGCAGAGGGAGAGACAACAATAACAACATAATCAGTAAAATACATTAAAAAAAAAAAAAGAATCTTACACTCGAATGTAAAATGGTGTACCATCTTCATTTTAACTAAAATATTTGATACATCTAGTAATCATTCCCTACTTCAATCCCCTTGGACTGCTGTAACAACTTACCACGGACTGGGTGGCTTAAACAGTGGAAACTTATTTTTTACAGTTCTGAAGTGTGAATGTCCAAGATCAAGGTGCCAGCAGGCTCCGTTCATCGTCAGAACTGGCTTCCTGAGTTGTAGACAGCCACCTTCCCTATATGTACTCACATGGCCGTGGGCATGGAGAAAGGGAGCCCTCCTTCCCTTAGAAGGGCAGTAATCTCCTCATCTAAACCCAATCATCTTCCAAAGGCCCCGCCTCCAAGTACCATCATGTTAGGGGTAAGGGTTTCAACATAGGAATTTTGGGGGCACACAAACATTCAGCCCGTAACATCTGCCTTTATCAATTCAGCGGGTTTTATTCTACACAGAAACTTACTTAGTGGAGTGAGAGTCTTTTTCAGATTTCGGATGGAGGAAGGTACAGGCCAATCTCCCTCACTGCTGTCTTTTCCTGTTACGATAACATTACAGCCTTGTATCCATTCAGTCCTCAGACATTTATGACACATTTGGTTGCCAGGCAGTGGGTTAGTTTCTAGGAATGCAGAGATTTTTCTGACAGGACCAGTGCCCTCAGATAGCTTGTGGTTAAAGGAAAGAAGCCTCCTACGGAGCTATGTTAGGAGTTAATACAGGGCCCAGTGGGGGCTCAGCAGCAGGAGTGGCTCGTTGTGCCTGAAGACATGAGGGAAGGGAACCTATCAGAGGAGCGTGGGAGCAATGGTGGGTTGGTCTTCAGAAGTAAAGCACTGAGGACAGGGGCATTCAGCTGAGGAGGCAGTGGGGACAGATTTGTGTAGCTCCAAAGTGAACCGGTGTGTGTGGGAAAGCAAATTACATACTCGAGCTGACTGGAACATGCATTCCAGGTGAGGGCTCCACCGACAATGGAGCTGATTATGTAAGCTGGTACCATATCTGTGGGAGCCTGTCCCTTATGCAGGAGTTTGGACCAGAACCATCAACAGGTATTAAGCTTGAGAATGACTCTTGTTTTTGCGTTTTAGAAAGAGCACTGTAGCAGAGTATAAAGAACAAACTCAGAAATTCACATCACATTTTATTTTTGGAGCTTGGCAGTTGGGACATTTATTTCTGTGGGTTTCAGCTATTATCAAACATCTTTTGAGGATCACTGTGACTCCCGTCTAGGAGTGCATTTACGAGAAAGTGGGAGAGGTATGAATTCCTTTGGTCAGCAGCTCTGCTTGGCTTTAAACCTTGACCTGGAGAAGATTGAGATCACCAGCCATTCCATCCCGGGGCACTTACACCTGGAAAAGATCACTGGCAGGACTGCACTGGAAGCTGCCCTCAGATTCTACTGTTTTGAACTCACACTGTCAAGTGATATTCCTCAGATTCGAAAATGTAGTGTGAGCCCAAGAAACGTAGCGTGCCTTTTTTTGTTGTTTCTCTTTTTCTTTTTTTAAAGATGTTTAATCTTTCTAAATCAGTTTTCTCATCTGTAAAAGAGATAATACTATACCTGGCCTACAGGATATGATCAGTTCTGCTGTAACTTACTTTGAATCCATTAATTTGCTCTAATATGATCAGTATATTAGGGAACAATTTGAATAACATGGATTTTGTTTTTGCTTCTGTGAGATTTTCATCTGTAGAAAATATTAGGTGAATGCAGAAAACCACACCCAACTGACTCGAGCTGCCTAAGAAAACACAAAACCCAGGCCCACACCCCAGGAACCTACCAGCTGCCTCAGTTCTCCACGTGGATGGTAAGCCACACCCACCCACATCTGGCATTACAGCTGTCCCTCCCTCCTCCACTTCATAATAACTCACAAGGTGCAGCCCATATGCTGCCCACTTCCATGAGGCAACATTAGGCCTTCCAAGGTGAAGTTCAGTGCATTTTTGTCAGTGTTTTTGTACTTAACCATTTAATATAAATAAAAATGTGCTACTGTTTTTATTAGGTTCTTCTGTGCCACTGACAAAAGTTGTGAATGTTGTTCCCCTGCACCCAGTTTTCCTGTGGGCCCTGTGGTTTCTATTGTGCAGTTTTGCATAGCACTGTGATTTTAAGAAATGCCTGTGTCACGTGATAGTGGAACTGATTGTTCTTAAATGATTGAATGTTAGGATGCACATGATGAAATTCTTGGTTCAATATTTATATAATTTGGGCTTCGATGCAGACTGATTTTTCCCCATTCATGAAGCCATTCAGTAGTGGCCAGATCCAATGGGAAGAATCTTTTCAATCAGCATTATTATGAGTCACACTTCAATCAGATGAGGAGATGGGATCATCAGCAATGAGCTCCTGCCGCCTGCTTTGTGCACTCCATTCACCAATGCTCTCTGATGGGCTGTGTGCTGGTTAGCGCTAGCTCTTTCTCACACCCAACCTACCTGGATATACTCACCTTAGGGTATATCCACTGGGAGTCCTCGAAGCTGGCTCCCAGCTGGATTCTGCCCAGAGGGCACTTACTCCAGGGAGACTGGAAGAGGGGAGGAGGGTTGCCCCTTCCTGTATGTTTGCTCTTCCTGCTTTTACCCAGGTCGTTAGTTTCAACCTCCAGTTTGTTTGTTTTGGCAAGCCCAATATCAGCTGGGCGGTACTCACTTCTCAGGAGTTTGTGCGCAAGTCCACAGAGGCCCTTCTGTAGGCTTCTAGACCCTAATCACCCCATCTCCCCGCATTCTTCTCTAGGGGTGGTTCTTACTCCTGCATTACCTCAGTGCGTGGGGCTTCACCCGTAGAACCCCCCGTTCGTCACGGATGAAAATAAAAACTACCAAGACATCTTGTGCTTGGGGAGGAAAGGGGTCAAACTCTCAGAGGAGAATGACCCAGAGCCCCATCCTCACTAGGCTTTTATTGGGCTCAAATACATGGGAATACAAGTATGTCAGGCGACAAGGACCAAACAATGGTTAACATTTCAAAGCAATCTGAGGGCTTAATCTGAGCCAGTGTTTGTCAGGAAAGGGGGTTGCCAGACTTTGGGAGACATACTCATTTCCTCCTGGGACACTTATCACCTAAGGAAGAGCACTCTTAGCAAAGCAGGTTTCACAGGACTTTAGGAATTCTTTCTTATGCCAATCACCCAAGGAGCCGTTCTGGCCAGGACAGGGCTGCACCGCTCACCCCCACAGTTTCAGGCTTTAAGCCGATTAGGAAGCAGGAGACATCTCCCAGATGGAAATGAGGACTCGGGCTATGTCAGAATAGCCGGGGGGCGAGGGTCCATCACATCCTCTTTGCTGCAACCCCCCGAGTCCTTCCATGAGGCCTCCAAGTGGTTGCGTCTGGCTTAGGTTGCCCCTCCCATGAGGAGTCTTACCCGTCATTGACTGCCAACCAAGCAATTGGGCCAGAGAGGCAGAAGTAGCACTCCTGCCAGGGAGATAAACTTTGTCTCCTTAATAGGTCACGTCCTTGTGACAGAACAGACCCAGATGAAGTGGGTCCCTTGGGCTCTTACACAGCCCACCATGGGGTGAGGGTTACAACTCCTGAAACCAGGCTGAACGGTCCGCAACATCTCCCCCGTTTTTTTCTGTTATATCAATTGTAGCTGTTAGACCTGTGAAACTTACTGTTTGCTGTTCACGAATGCGATTACGAGAAAACCATCCCCACATATATCGTAAAGCACAAATAAGGATCAAAACAAGAAGGCATCCAAGGGCTGCCATAGCCCACATTTGTAAATTTAGTCCATCAAACCAGTTCTTAGGATTCATCCATTGTAATGATAAATAATACTTTGAGGAAACTGAGTCCGTACCGGCTGAAGGGTCTGATGAACAAAATGCTGGCAGATGGTGGGGCTATTTAACATGCCCTGAGGCAGGACTCTCCACTGGAACCTCTCTAATGGTTGAGAGTTATTAAGTACTGGGACTGAGAAAGCAAATCTCTCACGGTCCCTCTCAGCCAGGGGAATGGTAAAGAAGCAGTCCTTTAAATCAATGACAATAAGAGGCCATTCCTTTGGTATGCATGCTGGATTTGGAACTCCTGGCTGAAGGGCTCCCATAGGTTGTAAGATTTCATTAATTTTTCTAAGGTCATGTATAAGTCTCCATTTCCCTGTTTTCTTAGGAACTATAAAAATAGGAGTATTCCATGGGCTACTGGAAGGTTCTATATGCCCTGCCTCTAATTGTTGTTGTACAAGCTCTTGAAGTTTTTCTAGCCTCTCCTTCTTCAGCGGCCACTGATTAACCCACACAGGTGTGTCAGACAACCAAGTGAGGGATAAAGGAGAAGCCTGGACAGTGGCCGCTAAGGAAAAGGCGGCAGGGTGATTTGCATTCCCCACTGAGTGAGAAGGTCCCTGCCCCAGATATTAAGTGGGGCGGGGAGGATGTAAGGTTGAATTCGTCCAACCTGCCCATCTGGACCAAAGCATTTAAGAGTCCACATACTTTTGCGGGGCTGAGAAATGCCCCCTATTCCAGTTATAGAAGTGTTTGTTTCAATTACCGGCCACTCTGGGGGCCAGTATCGGTTGGAAATAACAGACACATCAGCCCCTGTGTCTAAGAGGCCATGGTTTAGATTAATGGAGGCAGTCCAAAATATTGATTGGTTATCAGTACTTCCAAAGCCATGCTCCCCTCTGACTACTTCTTGAGCGTTTGGTACCTTGTAAGGCACGAGGAGGAGCTGGGCAATGCGGGTCTGAGCTGGAATGATACAATACCCGAGTGCCCTGAGCATAATTTTAATTTCTCCTTGATAGTCAGAATCGATAACTCCAGGTTGGATAAGGATGCCCTTAGTGGTCATGCTAGATCGTCCTAAAATTAGCCCTACTAGTCCCTGGGGTAATGGCCCCCATACTCCTGTTGGAGCGGTGACCACCTCATTTTGCTCTTTTAAGATGAGTTCGGAGGTGGTGACCAAGTCTAATCCTGCGCTCCCCCTGGTAGCGGCACGGAGGTCGGAGACCCGGCATTTTCCTGAGTCCACAACAGCTGGTTGCTGTTTGGGCTCCTGTTTGGTTTCGGGGCACCGGAGCTCGCACCCCACTTCTCGTTTCCCTGAAACGGGGGCAGTAAGTTTCCATCCTTATCATAGGTGGACCTGCATTGATTGGCCCAATGTTTGCCTTTATGGCAGCGAGGGCAATCCTTTAAAGGAAGCCTTTTGTTTTTAATATGACACTCCTTCCGAGTGTGTCCAGCCTTGCCACAATTGAAACATTTCATTTCACCTCTCAAGGCCGCAGCAAGTAATGCTGCTTTATGCTGTTCCGTTCCTACATTCTGACAGGCCTTTATAAACTGACCAACATCGGTAGTGGTTAACCGAATGGGTTGAAGAACAGTTTTGCAATCATTATTAGCATTTTCAAAAGCTAACTGCAATAGGAGGCCGTCAGCAATATCCTGATTTTCAACTTGTCTCTGAATTGCCTCTTGCAATCTGTCAATAAAATCTAGATATGTCTCATTGGGCCCTTGTCTAACATTAGTATAGGACCCAGTGCTGCGGGGCTTAGTATCAGGTACAGTCTTGAAGGCTCGAAGAGCTGCAGCAGAGCATTGGGCAAAAGTCTGAGGGTTCATACGAGCTTGCTGATCCGGTTTAGTATATGGGCCTAGCCCTAAAAGCATATCTTGAGTGACTGGATTTCCTGTCCTTTCATTTTCACTCGCCTGGAGGCGGCATCTTACCATATATTCAGAGTGCCAGACACTGTACTGACCGGGGGTTAAAGTTGTTCTGGCTAAGGCAACCCAGTCACAGGGAGCCATTTGATATGCTTCTGTCACAGCTGTTAATAACCCTGTTGTATAAGGGGATTGGAGCCCATTGTCTCTTATACTTTTCTTTAGATCCTTGAACAATCCATAAGGTAGAGATTCATGCACCGGATTTTGCCTGCCTTGCCGAGTAATGACAGGGAAGGCAGTAAAAGACTGCCAGTCCCCATCCCTAATCGCGTCTTGAAGACACTGATACATAGCATTGGTTACTGGCAAAGGGGCTTGGACTGCTGCCACTGTGGGGGTAGAAAGATCGGCAAGGGGATCCTGAGGGCTAAAGTTTTCCTCCCAAGTAGGAGCGGAGGGAGGGACGGGAGGCGGGGGAGGTATCTCCTTGTTGCTAAGGAGTGGGCTTGAGCTTTCCTGACTGGAGGTAATAAAGGTAGATTCCTCCGCCTTCATAGTGACTCCCTTCTCCCTCATCTGACACGGATCTTTCCCTGCCCCCTCAATCTTAGTACCTGAGCTGCGAATATGAAGGGGCGTTAAAGCAGTCCTCACCATTCCCCAAGTAAAAAGATTCTGATGCCCGACAGGGGTGCCATTTTCCTGGTGTGACTTTAATTCCCGTCCTACCTTTTCCCATATTTCTAAATCTAAAGTCCCTTTATCGGGAAACCATGGGCAATATTTTTTAACAGTAAGAATTAAATTAACTAAGTTCTGCTTTTTAATATGACTGCCCGAGGCTTTGAGAAGCTGCTGGATTTCCTTAAGGTATCGCTTCTGATTTTTAGAAAGCCCGTTGCCCATGGCTCTTAGAAAAATTCCTTAACAAACAGAGCAGTCCCCTTTTTTAAATCCTTTCCGTGGCCAAACGCCGCGGATGCTTGCAAAGCCGCAGCCGCCGCGAACGGCGCGAACGGCGCGGAAGCCCGCGAATGGCGCAGAGGCCCGAAGAGGCCCGGGAAGTGGCGACTCCTCGGACCGGACCGCGGCGCGGTCCCGCGCGGAGGTCCGGGGAGTGCGCGCACCAAATATACCTCTCCACCGCAGCCGCGGGGAGGGCGCGGCGCCAACCGCACTTCCTGGTGGAGAGATCTAGCTACGGCTCAACTCGCCGAGAACAAGCGGCCGGGTGCGCGCCCTTGTAGCTCCCGGCACTGCACTGCCGCCGGGGTTCTGGCAGCTTGCCAGGGGGAAGGGGGATGGAGCAATGAGTACTGCGTGCGCCCCAGCCCCGCTCCGCGCCCCAGCCCCGAACAAAAGAATTCCTTTCTACAAATTCCTTCCGCTGCAAGAGGCGGCGGTTTTTTGATCACTCTCTCCGCCTGCACCCTCAAATCCTATTTCTTACTAGTGACGAGTGTGGTGGGTCAGCGATGTTCTGTTGGTGCAAAAACCGTCAGGAAGGGCTGCCTGGAAACCAGGAGACCCTGATCCTGCTTATGGGTTTCAGGTTAAACTCCACGCGTCCAAGACTGCGAGGCGGCTCAGAGCGCTAGGTGACCAGCCTTTATATCGCGCTTCCCTGACTGAGCCAAAAGAGTTATGTGAGATGGAAATCCTTATGAGGCGCCTACGCGTCTTAGGGATTGGACCCCAGACACCTCCGCAGGGTCCCCACTCACGTAGGGACGCCCGAGATCTCGAGCCGGAGGGAGGAAGTGCCTCTTTTCTTCGGCGTTTTAGCAAGAAGCTGAAACGCTCATAAATACCTTGCTGCTAAAAGGGGAAGTCTTTGCTTTCTCCTCCCAAGCTAAAAAAAAACCTAGCCGGGATTGCGCTGCGGGGAATGGGACTGTGAATGCTTTTACAGTGTGCCTTTTCGTTGCGTGGGTTTTTCTTGCAGTTGGCGAGTAACTAACGTTCTGACTCGTCCCACGACCAACTTATGCCTTTCACGGGAGTCTTCTAGCGGCAGTCCACCCTATCGGTATGTAAATGACTGTCCCGTGCCCGCGAGATGCAGCGAATGCTTGGGAGGAGAAAGCAAGACTCTTATTATGAAAGAGAGTGCAGGGGAGAGAAATGAAAAGAGAACCACTCAAGAGGTGGCACAGTAACCTTCCCTCTGATCTGTAACACGTCTGGAGGCCTTACCGAAAGGTGCCCCTGGATCCCTATGGGGATGAAGCGCTGATTTCCATACCACTTAGACGTGCTGTCCGATGACGATGGCTCGTAGCCTCTGGTCCAGCAGGTTTCAGGTCCCTGTCCCGGGCGCCAGATGCGGGGGGCTTCACCCGTAGAACCCCCCGTTCGTCACGGATGAAAATAAAAACTACCAAGACATCTTGTGCTTGGGGAGGAAAGGGGTCAAACTCTCAGAGGAGAATGACCCAGAGCCCCATCCTCACTAGGCTTTTATTGGGCTCAAATACATGGGAATACAAGTATGTCAGGCGACAAGGACCAAACAATGGTTAACATTTCAAAGCAATCTGAGGGCTTAATCTGAGCCAGTGTTTGTCAGGAAAGGGGGTTGCCAGACTTTGGGAGACATACTCATTTCCTCCTGGGACACTTATCACCTAAGGAAGAGCACTCTTAGCAAAGCAGGTTTCACAGGACTTTAGGAATTCTTTCTTATGCCAATCACCCAAGGAGCCGTTCTGGCCAGGACAGGGCTGCACCGCTCACCCCCACAGTTTCAGGCTTTAAGCCGATTAGGAAGCAGGAGACATCTCCCAGATGGAAATGAGGACTCGGGCTATGTCAGAATAGCCGGGGGGCGAGGGTCCATCACATCCTCTTTGCTGCAACCCCCCGAGTCCTTCCATGAGGCCTCCAAGTGGTTGCGTCTGGCTTAGGTTGCCCCTCCCATGAGGAGTCTTACCCGTCATTGACTGCCAACCAAGCAATTGGGCCAGAGAGGCAGAAGTAGCACTCCTGCCAGGGAGATAAACTTTGTCTCCTTAATAGGTCACGTCCTTGTGACAGAACAGACCCAGATGAAGTGGGTCCCTTGGGCTCTTACACAGCCCACCATGGGGTGAGGGTTACAACTCCTGAAACCAGGCTGAACGGTCCGCAACACCTCAGTGTTCCCCGTTCTCCTTTTTAGCTCCACAAAACTGATTTCACTATCTCCTTGTATCACATTCTCTCTGGTAAGATAGTTAGTGTGCTTTTTGTTTTCCTCCCAGGATCCTGACAGGATGGAAGATTTAGTAATTGCAGTGTCATTAGGGGGAGTGGTACAAGAGCAAAAGGAAGGATGGCCAGTTGAAGACTAGGACTGGATAGGCCTGACGGGGAGGCAGTGGTCCAGAGACCCTCTGACTAGGGTGCAGAACTAGTACCACTGAGGTGGAGAACCTGAGCCCTGGAACCTCAACGCTGCGATTTATAAGTTGTTTCTTCAGTGGTTTATTTAATCCCTTTAAATCTTCATCTAAATCCCTTCATCTAAAAACTGGGGTGTTAGTATCTGTGGTTTGTGGTAGGAGTAATTGAGATGCTGCTCACAAAGAGCGCAGGGCAACAGCTGGCACACGAATCTGCTCTCGGTTAAGGGGTTTCCATTTCGATGCTGCTGCTCCTGCTTGTGTTTTGTCCTGGAGAGGGCCTCTCGATGTCTGTTCAGAATGGGTGCTACAACACCACAGGTCAGAAGCCATGCTCTAGACTTGGCATTCAGTGCCTCCGAACCAGGGCTATTCCGCCTGGCGTCAACCTGGTTTAAAAAATGAGAAAACTGAAGCTCCAAGAATGTAAATGACATGCCTGAGGACATAGGACTGGTGAGTGAGAGAGCTCAGATTAGAGGGTATTTGTAATATTTGAGACTTTAATACACATTTCTTTATAGAAAAACAAAAAAAATGACGATTGACTCAAAATGAAAGAGAAAAGGAGTTTGACTAGATATTTGAAGGAGAACTTTATACCTTGGAATTGTATTTATGCTTTAGGGTACTCAAGTGTTTGTCATTTTGCCTTTAAAGAGAAAAATAAGATGAACACAAACATAGATGAAATTGAGGCTGTGGCCAAACGGCCGCTCTGACTGGCAGGGGTGGTCTCCTGCTGGAAGCCCACTTGTTACGTGAGTGTCTCCATCGCATGTTTGCAACTTGTGGGCCAGGCCAGGCCACACTCGTGTGGCTGCAGTATTTTAGTACTTTGGCATTTTTAAGTTTTTCCCTAGAGCCACTCAATAAGCAACCACCTGTTATGAGGATGTAAGTTTCATTGCCATGACCCTTCTCCTGTACTCATATGGTAGCTTAGTGACCTTTTATTTTTTCTCTTTTGATAAATAAACTGCAGTTAATTCTTGCTTTAAGAGAACTTGGCAGAGAAAAGCATGGGCTCATAATTAGGAAATGAATGTAATTTCTTTAAATGGAAGAAGAATTTATATTACAAAAGAAATCCAACATTGTTTTGCTTTAAATAGTGAGCTGTCATAATTCATTTAAATTCACCTAGACAATACAATTTATTGAAAGCTTACTATATGCCTGGCAGTGTCTGAGTGCTGGGGTCATATCACTGAGCACATTAAAGATTCCTACTCTTGTGGATCTTACAGTCTTTTGAGGAAAAAATCAGCCATAAATGTTATGTATGTTGTATGCATGTATCAAGGTACCGTATGTAAAAAAGAAGTAAGATAAGTGCTGCGGAGGAAAAAGGTGGATAAGAGAAGGGATGTCCGGTATCTGGGTAAGGAGTGTTGCGTCGTCAAATACACTCACTGGTCAAAGGATGAGATTTATGTGAAGTTATGATGGATAATGCGAAAACTTCAAATACAACCGAAGAGTTTTCCAAATGTGTTTATTGCTAGGCATAGTTATCTGACCTGTAATTTCTGTGTGGCCTATGAAAGTTGATCGTGGCAGTGTAGATTCCTTGTTTCCAGTTAGAAGTAAAACCTTCTCTTTCTCCTGTGACAATCTATGGAAATTACCTATCATGGTGTCTCCACAGATATGTTAGGTCTAGAAAAGTCATTAATTTTTGTAATATATTGTGATTTATGCAGCTGCTGGTTTAATACATTTAATTTAAAAGATTTGGAATAAATTTATTAATATGCTGGCTATAATGCTGTATAGCACCTCTACAAATTAATGGTTGTTTCTTTATTGTTTCTCAAATAGATTTCCTAGGGGCAGTTTTTCAAGAGACTAACATACTCTTTTAGTGGTGAGTGGGAAAAATCTATTAAATTCATATTTGGCCAAATGTACGTAAGCAGCTGTGGGATTAGGTTTGCAAATTTAATGCGAAATCAATTTCTTCCTTTTCTTTCACCTGCATTGCTAAAGGGACCCATTTTCAACAACCTTTGAAAAGTCTGGCAGTCAGTATTCAACTAGTGTTAGAATTTATTCATCAAATATATGTTTCAAGCATTCATTTCATGAAAGTTATTTTTGCATTGAAAAATTTCATCATTCAACTTCTTGGCAGTCATCAACCTATATAAATCAAAGAGAAGTCCTATTATAGCAATACCATTTCAAAGGACTCTGTTTAATACAACTGTTAATTTTTTCTTAGTTATTTATGGCAATAGGAAGTTTTCATTTTGACCACAAAGAAAGAAAATTCTGTAAGAAGTAATACAGTCCAACAAACGCCTTCAAAAGTTGCTTTCTAATTCATTAGTGTATGAATTTTAACTATATGTGTGGAAAGGAAGAAAAGAGCTAAATTGGAGCTGTGCTTACTTGGTTCCAAAAGAACTCCGGAGCTTTGCTCAGCCCCAGCATATATCCAATATAACACACTCCTACAAAAGAATTCCTGCTTTGGAACTCAGACACGCATGTTCACACCACTCTAAGGGAGAGAAAAAGGCAAAAGGAACTGATTTTGACTGAGGAACTGCTCAGAGGTGGACATTGTGTGAGGTGCAGTGATGTTCAGATCAGGGTGGAGTGGTGTTGACACCACTCAGCACAGCCCAGTGCATCCTTGTCACTTGTCATTCACATTTAATCCTTTGAGGTGGCTGGCTGATACTGTCCCCATTTTACAGGTGAGGAAACCAAGCCATAGGGAGTCTTAAGTCTGTTTAAGAATATGAATTTTGCCCTAGCTGGGTGGCTCAGTTAGTGTGAGTGTCATCCTATACACCTAAAGGTCATGCGTTTGATCCCCAGTTGGGGTGCGTATGGGAGGCGACCAATCTATCTTTCTCACGTTAGTCTCTCCCTCTCTCTTCCCTCCCTCCCTCCCTCTTCCTTCCTCTCTCCCTAAAGTCAATAAACATATCCTTGGGTGAGAAGTTTAAAAAAGAATATGAGTTTTAACAAGTTTGGCTGGATTTCAGACTGCTTTCTCACTACGGGTGAAGGGAAATGTGAATGCAGGAGTGTGACAATGTTTCTTGCTCCTTCTCGTAACCAGGAAATTCTGTTACCTTAGAGAAAACATTCTGAAGCCGCCTTTTGTCCTGGCACAACTCATTCTTCTCTTCCTTCTCTCACATGGCACCTGGCAGTATATAATAGACATTTACTTGTTTATTATACATTTACTTCTTTATTTGTGTATTTGTTTACAGTGTTTTTTTAATGGTGGCAGAAACTTTAACTTGCTGCTGGTCCCCAGCATCTAGAACAGTACGTGGCTTGCAATAGGTGTGAAATATTTACAGAAAGTACATGTGAATCCACTCAACTCCACTGCTTCAAGCTGCTCAGACCTGTGCTCTACCTTGCTGGGGATTCTCAGAATGAAAGGCTGCCGCCCCTGCCTGTGCAGGACAGAGCACTTTTGGTCCCTCACCAATTGACTGCCCACTTCACAGAAACAGGCCCAGTGGCTGTGAAGCCCTCATAAGCCTTCTAATATGATTTGCAACCCTGAACTGCTTTTGACCACCATGAAATTCAGCCGGGATGTCCTTGAGTATTGAAATTGTTCTCATAGCCCCTGAAATACCAGGTCGAAACCCCTCATTTTGTCTGTAAACCTAACTGGGAAACTTAGATCATTCAGTATTATAGCTATGAAAGGAAATCATCTTGAGAATCAGAAAAAAAAAAAAAAACCCACAAACTAGCAGATTTATTTCCATAAACATGACTGAGTGTAGAGAGCCAATGCAAACGACTTGATCATGCCATGTACCCCATAAAGCCTTTAAAAGTAAACCAAAATCTCAAATCAAGGTCCCTGGTTATTTCTCTTCCTTGGAAATCTTGAATGTAACATTGAATTTGCTTTGAGAATAGAAGAGAAAGCATTAAAGGCATGTGTATCCCAAACCGGCTGGTATGTTTCTCTGGGTCCTTCTTGGGGAGAGTGGCACCAGTCCGGTGCTCAGTCTCCCCCAGGTCTCTGCTTTGCCCCATTTTCTGCTGCCAAGAGGATCTCCAAACTCTTGCCTTAACCTTGGCCAGATAATGCAAACTCTTGGTGTCCCAGCTGCATCTGGCACTAGGTTTATTTTCTTTGACCTGAATATGTTTTACATTTGCTACAGACATTTCAAGATGGGTGAATTTAATGTCAAAACTTATATTTCCACTTCTCGTGAAATATCAGAAGTTTTGGCCATACTAGGCCTATATGTTACTATGACAAAACATTAGGCCAAAATTGAATAATGGCTGCTCCTTAGAGAGGGCCGCAGTGCTCCATTTGTCAGTCTTCTGCACTCTCTAGAATGCCCACACTTGCTTCCCTCAATTACTTGTCTAGTTCTTACAGAATTTAAGCAGTACCTTATTCAAGATGAGCTTAGAAAAACTAAAATCTTGATTGGCTATCACCTTATGCCTTCGTTCTCTTCTCAAAGTGCTGTGGGTCTATATTTTCTATAGAAATGCCCAAGTACCACTAGGGTGAACAAAGTGAACACAGTCCTTGGGAAAGGCGTAAAGAGCTGATTTGGGGATTGGCTCAACTGAGATGGGAATATTTGATTCAATGTCTGTGAGATCAAAGAAGATAGACTGTAGCCTTCTCCTCCTTCCTGAACTTTTTCCCATCAGGAAGAGGTTCAGTGGAAACTCTCAGTAGACTTTCAATACGCTCTGCTAACAGCTAGAGCCAGCAACAGCTATGTCTGTGCAGCAGGTTAAGCATATTGACAGCCCTCTTTCTGCCCTCCCACTCCTTTTGACTTTCAATGCTCTTTTCCTTTTGCAGCCCATTTTCACTGACTTTTATGTGACCCAGTGGATAGAACCTTAATATCTGTGCCATTCAATCAGTACCTACAAAAAATCTGGAAATGCTAAACCCTGACAGGAAGTATATGTCAATTACTACTGATAAAAGTACGGTAAGCTGAAAACAAAAATGACTTTAGGAAAGAGGAAGGTATAGCTGTTCTGGCTCACTTGGAACATGCAAAGATTACCAAGAATTAATCTTCCTCGCTCGATGTATTTGCAACTTTCCCTTGTATTCAATGAACATAGGGGTGCCTATATCTTTTCCAGTGAGTTTACTGGTTGAAAGGGACATGAATGTTCCTCTGTAAAGATATTTGTGAGGTTTTGTCCAAGCAGGCTGCACAAGATTGAGTGTTTTGTATATTTTATCCATTTATATAGCATTGTATCATGTATCGGTTTTATGTGTACAATATAGTAGTCTGACAATTTTATACCTTGTAATGTGATCACCTGTCATTAGTTACTTTAGTAATCTAGCAATTCTAGTAATCATCTGTCATTGTGCAATTTTATCACAATATTATTGACTAGATCCCCCTTCACCTTTTTCACTCACCCCTCCATCCCTCCTTCTCCTTCCCCTTTCTCTCTGGCAACCATCCCTTTGGTCTCTGTTTCTGAGTCCATTTTCACTTTGCTTTGTTTTTTTTAGATTCCACATATAAGTGAAACAATATGGGATTTGTCTTGTCTTTCTCTGTATGGCTTATTTCATATAGAACCTCTAGGTCCCTCCATGTTGTCTTAAATAGCAAGATTTCATTATTTTTATCACTGCATAATACTCCATTGTGTGTGTGTGTGTGTGTGTGTGTGTGTGTGTGTGTGAGTGAGAGAGAGAGAGAATCACATCTTTATCCACTTATCTATATGTGGACACCTAGGTTGCTTCCATATCTTGGCTATTGTAAATAATGCTGCAGTGAACACAGCAATGCATGGTATCTTTTCAAATTAGTGTTTTGAGGTGTTGGGGTGTTTTTGGGTAAATAAACAGAAGTAAAATTACTGGGTTGTGTGTTTTATCTATTTTCATTTTTGAGGACTCTCCATACTGTTTTCCATAGTGGCTGCACTACTTTGCAGTCCCACTAATAGTTCCCAAGGCCTTTTCTCCACATCCTTGCCAATATGTTATTTGTGGAATTTTTAAGAGTAGCCATTCTGATTGGTGTGAGGTGGTATCTCCTTGTGGTTTTGATTTGCATTTCCCTGGTAGTTAGTGATGTAGAACATCTTTTCATATGTCTGTTGGCCATCTCTGTGTCTTCTTTGGAGAAATGTTTTTTCATGTCCTCTGCCCATTTTTTGATATTTTTAATATTTCTATTATTGAGTTGTATGAATTCCTTATATATTTTGAATATCAGTCCCGTATTAGATATATCATTTGCAAGTATATCCTCACATTCAGTACATTGTCTTTTTGTTTTGTTGAAGGTTTCCACAGTTGTGCAGAACCTTTTTAGTTTTATGAAACCCTATTTGTTCATTTTTGCTTTTGCTTCCCTTGCTCGAGGAGATGTACCCAAAAAGATATTACTCAGACTTATGTCAAATAGTTTACTGTGTATGTTTTCTTCTAGGGGTCTTATGGTTTCAGGCCTCATATTTAAGTCTCTAATCCCCTTCGAGGTTGGGGGTTTTTTTGTATATGGTATAAGAGAGTGATCCGTTTTCATTTTCTTCTTCTTGTATCTGTCCAGTGTTCCCAACACCACTGTCATTTCTCCATTATATATTGCCTCTTTTGCTGTAAGTTATTTAACTGTATAAGAAAGGGTTTATTTCTGGGCTCTCTGTTCTGTTCTTTGGAGCTATGTATCTGTATTTTCATGCTGTTTTGATTATCATAGCCTTGTAGTATAGTTTGAAACCAAGGTTTGTAATACCTCCAACTTTGTTGTTCTTTCTCAAAATCGCTTTAGCCAGTTGGGTCTTTGTAGTTCCATATAAGTTTTAGGATTATTGTTCTAGTTTTAAAAAGAATGTCATTGGTATTTTGATAGGAATTGTATTGAATGTATGGATTGCTTTGGGTAGTTTGGTTATTTTAATGATGTTAATATTTCCAACTCATGAGCATAGTGTATTCCATTTATTTGTGTCCTCATCAATTTCTTTCTTCAATGTCTTACAGTTTTCAGAGTATAGATCTTTTACCTCCTTGGTTAAATTTCTTTCTAGGTATTTTATTCTTTTGATACAGTTGTAAATGGGACTGTTTTCTTAATTTCTCCTTTTGATTGTTCATTATTAGGTAGGGTATAGGAATGCAGTGGATTTCTGTACATTATTTTGTATCCCACTACTTTACTGAATTATTTTATTAATTCTATTAATTCTGGTGAATATATATATTCACTTCTTCTGCAAATAATGACAGTTTTACTTCTTCTTTTCCAATTTAGATGCCTGTCATTTTGTATTGGATTGCTGCAGTAAGTAGGACTTCCAATACTGTATTAAATAATAGTGGTAAGAATGGGCACCCTTCTCTTGTTCTTGGTCTTAGAAGGAAAGCTTTCAACATTTTACCACTTAGTATATTATTAGCTGTTGGCTTGTCATATATAGCCTTTATCAAGTTGATGTAAGTTCTTTCTATACCCACCCTGTTGAGAAGTTTTATTATAAATGATGCTGAATTTTGTGAAATACTTTTTCTGCGTCTAGTGAGATGGTCATATGATTTTCTTGATTTTGTTGATGTGATGAATCACATTAATTGTTTTGTGGATGTTGAACCACCCTTGCATTACTGGAATAAATCCCACTTGATGACAGCACATAATCCTTATAATGTATTGTTGAATTCAGTTTGCTAGTATTGTGTTGAGAATTTTGGCATCTATATCCATCAGGGATGTTAGCTTGTAATTCTTTTTTCATAGTGTCTTTGTCTGGTTTTGTTATTCAGGTAATGCTGGCCTCATAGAATGAATTTGGAAGCACCCCTTTCTCTTCAAGTTTTTGGAATAGCTTAAAAAGGATAGATGCTAATTCTTCTTTAAATGTTTGGTAGAATTCATCTGTGAAGCTATTGGGCTCTGACCTTTTGGGTTTTGAGAAAATTGTTTTGATTACTGATTCAGTTTCATTGCTAGTAGTTGGCCTGTTCAGATGCTCTGTTTTTTTCTGATTTAGTCTTGGAAGGTTGTAGGCTTTCAGAAGTTTATCCATTTCTTCCAGATTGTCCAATTTGTTGGCATGTAATTGTTCATAATATTCTTTAATGATCCTTTCTATTTCTGTGGTGTCAGCTGTAATCTCTTCTCTTTCATTTCTGACTTTATTTTTTTGTGTTCTTTCTCATTTTTTTCCTGATGAACCTTGCTAGAGGCTTCCCAGTTTTATTTATCATTTCAAGAATAAACAAGCTTTTAGTTTCATTGATCTTTTCTATTGTTTTTCTACTTCAATTGTGCTCCATTCTTTACTATTTTTTTTCCTTCTACTTACTTTGGGCTTTGTTTCTTTCTCTTTTTCTAGCTTCTTTAAGTGTAAGTTTAGATTATTTATTTGTGATTTTTCCTGCTTCTTGAGGTATGCCTGCATAGCTGTAAACTTTCCTCTTATAATGACTTTTGCTGCATCCCATAAATTTTGTAAGGTGGTGTTTTCATTTTTGTTTGTTTCAAGGTAGTTTTTGATGTCATATTTGATTTCTCCTTTGATCCATTGGTTGTTTATAAGCATGTTGTTTAATATTTACATATTTGTGTTTTTCTTGTTTTCTTCCTGGAGTTGATTTATAGTTTTATGCCATTGTGGTCAGAAAATATGCTTGATATAATTTCAATCCTGTTGAATTTCTTGAGGCTTATTTTGTGAACTAGTATGCACTCTTATCCTGAAAAATGTTCCATGTGCACTTGAGAAAAAATATATGATCTGCAATTTTTGGACAAAATATTCTGAAAATGCCTATTAATCAAACTGATCTAATGTGGAATTTGGGGCATTATTTCCTTATTAATTTTCTGTCTGGATGATTTATCCATTGAGGTAACTGGAGTAGTAAATTTCCCAAATATTATTGTATCACTGTTAATGTGTGCTTTTATGCCCATTAGTATTTGCTTTATCTGCTTGAGTGCTCCTATGTTGAGTACATAGATGGTTAAAACATTTATATTCTCTTCTTGGATTGACCTCTTTAAAATAATGTAATGTCCTTCTTGTCTCCTTTTGCATTCTTTGTTTTAGAGTATGTTTTGTCTGATAGGAGTATTGCTACTCTATCTTTCTTTTAATTTTTATTTTTATGGAATATCTTTATTTTTTCTCTTTCAGTCTGTGGGTATCTCTATGCTTGTAGCAGCATATAGATGGGTCTTGATTTTTTTTATCCATTCTACCATCTTATTTTTTTTATTGGTGCATTTAGTCTGTTTACATTTAAAGCGATTATTGATAGGTATGTGCTTATTGAAATTTTGTTCATTGATTTTTGGTTGCTTTTGTTTTCTTGTTTTTCTTCTGTTCTTGATTTATTTCCTTTTGATTTGTTGGCTTTCTTTAGGAATTTGATTGGATTCTTTTTATTTTTTGCATGATTTTGGTTTTTGTTACCATGAGGTTTACATGTATTTATCTATACTTAGAGCAGTCTATTTTAAGCTGATAGACATTGAAATGCAATTGCATTTTAAAAGCACTACATTTTTACTCCCCCATCCACTCCTTGTTTTCAACATCATTTTTAAGTCTTTTTATTTTGTGTATCCCTTTATTATTTATTATAGTCATAGTTAATTTTACTATTGTATTTAAACCTTCATATTAGTTTCATAGTGATTGAGTCACTGTGATTATTGTATATTTGCCATTATCAGTAAGATTTTTTCATTCCTGTATTTTCTTTCTAGTTATGGCCTTTTCTTTTGTGCAAAAAGTAGGCCCTTTAACATTTCTTGTAAGGCTGGTTTAGTGTTTGTGAACTCCTTTGGGTTTTTGCTTGCCTGGCAAGCTATCTGTCATTCAATTCTGAATGATGACCTTGCTGAATATAGTATTCTAGGTTATAGATTCTTTTTTTTTTTTTTTAGCAGTTTAAATATTTCCTGTCTCTCATGTCTGACCTGTGAAATTGCTTCTGAGAAGTCAGCTGATAGCTTTATGGGATTTCTCTTGTATGTAACTTGTTTCATTTTAGCTGCCTTCTAAATTGTCTCTTTTTAACTTTTGCCATTTTAATTATAAAATGTCTTGGTGTGGGTCTCTTTGGGTTCACCCTGTTTGGAATTCTCTGTGCTTCCTGAACCTTGAAGTCTCTTTCATTCTCCAGATTAGGGAAGTTTTCAGCCATTATTTCTTCAAATTTTCTTTTTTTTTTTCTCCTTTCTCTCTTTCTTTTCCTTCTGGAGTCCCCATCGAGGAAATGTTAGGGTGTTAGGCATTATTCCAGAGATTTCTTATATCATCCTCATTTTTTCCCCAAAATTCTTTTTTTCATTTTGCTGTTCTGATTGGTTGATATTTACTATTCTGTCTTCCAGGTCTCTAATCTGTTATTCTGTGTTAAGTAATACATTGTCAATTCCTTGTAATGTATTCTACATTTTAGTTATTATATTCTTTATCTCTGATTGGTTCTTTATTATATTTTTTAATCTTTTTGTTGGAGTATTCTATGAGTTTCTCTAGTCTACTCTTAAGTTTGTTTAGCATCCTTATGACCATTCTGTGAATTCTTTGTCAGTCAAATTACTTATCTCTGTTTCATTAGGGTTTTCCCTGGAATTTTTTCTTATTCCTTAATTTGGTTCATACTCTTTTGTATCCCCAATTTCTTTGATTTTGTGTATGTTTCTATGATTTGCTTAGAACACTATCTCCACCAGTCTTGAAAAAGTGGTCTCTTCATAGACCATGTGTAGAATAGTTTCAGCAGGACATCTGTAGGCAGGGCGGGTACCTGTGGTTCCTGATGTGTTGTCTGGGCTTAGAGAGTGGGTTCTAGGTGAGGCAGTCTGGTGTATGCATGCTTTCTTGCACTTCTAATCAAGACATGTTTGCATAGTGCACCCTTGTCATGCCTTGTTGCTTAACTGTCTGTAGTCAGAGTAAAGCTTTACCAAGGCTGCTTTGTGGGCTTTGTGGCTTTGCATCTCAGTACCCCACGAGCTCCATCCCCTTTCCAGGTGGGGCAACTTTTTGTACCAGCACAGCCATACTTTGCTAATTCTCACCCACTCTGGGGAATTGTAGCATCCTACGCTGATGCGAGTGTAGCATCAGTTGTGCTCTACTCTCTCTTCATGGGCAGCCCTGCCTGTGTGCCTTGTTGCTTTAATTATTTGCCCTTACAGCAGGATTTAGATGGGGCCACTCTCTGTGCCTGAGTCTCAATGCCCTACTACTTCTGCCCTTTCTTCGAGTGGGGCAGACTTGCCTGCAGGCCCAGCAGCGCTCCACTCAATCTACATGAAGTAGCCCTGGAGTAGGTATCACGGTGTTTTGCTAGCTACATACTTTCTCTGGATAAGGCAGCCCTATGTGCAGCAGCACCTCTGCACTTATTCCAGGTGGGGCAGTCCTGTGTATTATAGACTGCAGCACTATACCAGCTCCACACTTTCTCCCACAGGCACAGCCCCACATGAGCACACAGTAGTGCTTCTCTATGAATGCTCTTTCACTGGACAGCATACCCCTGCAGACAGGTACAACAGCACTTTTCTAGCTCTGCACTCTCTCTAGGCATGGGAGCCACATGTGTGCATGCAGTCCCGTGGGTGTGTGAGCAGCACCCTGATATACTGGCTGAATCAATCTTCAGATGGAGGGGCCCCTTGTATGATGCTATGGTGCCCTCCTGTTACTGCTGGATCTAGCCCCTAGGAGGGAAGTGAGGGGAAGGGTGGTGGCTGAAGATGCTCTACAGTGCCCTGCAGGTAGGCCAGAGAACCTGGATGGAGCTTCTGCCCACTGTCCACATCCAGAGGAATGGTAACCAATTGTGCTCACCAGTTTCTGGGTTGTTCCCTAAGCTCCTGGAGAGCTCCCAGGGTTCCACAACGTTCTCTGGTCTTGCTGCCCTGCTTATACAAAAACTGTGGAATTGTCTCTCAGGAGAAATTGCTGTAAATGCAGGTATACATTCAATGTGTTCTCAAGGGGGCGAGCTCAGCATTCACCTAGCTGCCATGTTGGATCGTTTTGGAGAGATGGGATTTTAATTGCTCTCTTCTCCTGGATGTACGCCTTTGAGATGCCAAAGAGTTTGCACTATATATCCATGGTACCATCAGGGGAATCATGGGCCTATGATAGGAAAAGTCAAGCCAACTTCCATAAGCTGCAGAGAGATAATTTGGTATGATAAGATCTGAGTATTACATGAATATAATAAACTTGGAAAACTTCTGCTGGAGATGTGTCTTGTTATTATGTGTGAAGAAACTTAACTTTTAAGTGCTATTTTCATTTTTACCCAGCTAACTCCTGCTTATCTTTTCAAATTCTTTATCCAAGAGTCCTTTAGAGCTTCTACCTACTCCTGTACCTAAGCCTTCTCTTTGCTCCCAGAACATCATCTGTAATCCTTTAATACACTATCTTATGATCAATGTTTTGTTTCTGCCAGATTCCAGGCAGTATCTTCCTTAAAAAGTGTCTGTTTCTTCATCTTTTTACTCTTAGAGCCTAGCACATAGCAAGAGCTCACTATATAATGACTGAGTAGCTGAGTGATCAGATGAATGGATAGATGAATAAATGCATTTTCGGCCCTGGCTGGTGTAGCTCAGTGGATTGAGCGCGGGCCTGCGAACCAGAGGATCGCGGTTCGATTCCCAGTCAGGGCACATGCCTGGGTTGCAGGCCAGTTCCCAGCAGGGGACACACAAGAAGCAACCGTACATTGATATTTCTCTCCCTCTCCCTCTCCCCTACCCCTCTAAAGACAAATAAAAAAATAAAAAAATAAAAAAAAATAAATGCATTTTCTAGTGATGCTGAGTTAGCATCATTTCTAAATTTTATATAAGATTGGACTAAAATATATCTTATTACATATATTCACTTGTCATTTTACTTCCATTTTTTTGGTTTTCATATCATAATTTTAGGTTCTAACAGATAATATATTTTACTTTAACATAAACATGAAGTATTTATTTTTCAAATTGCTAATTGGAGTGTTCCATGAAAAATATGCCATGTTGAAAGGAGGGACTTGGCTCTAAAGGAAGTGAGGATAAAATGGAAACATTTGCTAAAATATTGTCAGGTTTGGCTGCAACTGTACTGAGGAGCCTGATAGAAGTTGTCCTCACCTCTAGACCACCTTTCCTGCAAAAAGATGCATGGAAATTTGCCAGCTTCTTCACTGATCAGGACTATTTCCGTAGGAGGAGACAAAATCACCTCAGACTCAGGTTTGAACTCCTTCATGGATGTATTTTTTACTGCATTTTTTAAAAATTCAAATTTCAGTAACAAGGTATGTATGGACCCTCCAGACCCCAGTGTTCATGGTAGCTGTCCAAATTCTGGAAACATTTACTCCCTCCACTCTTGCTGGCTTTCTGTTCTACATTTTATCCTTACTACCTCTGTCATAGAAGTTGAAGGGTTTGCCCTGAGATCGCAGAGTTCAAGCATCCTGCCTTTGAGTTCACTACAAACCAATCATTTTGTAGGCACCTTGGTGATTCCTGTCTCTGCCAATAGCTATAAAGATATTTTTAAAAAACATAATATAAAATGAGAGCTTTTGAGTGAAATGTCTCAGATTGCAAAGACCTTTTCTACAAAGCAAACATTTATTGAACTGAAACTTTAAAGAAAGCATGTTGCTTTTGTTGACAGCCTCATGCATCAGAGCTTTGTTTTCTGTGTTACTCTAAAAGCCTGGCAGCTTAAGCCCAAACCTTAAATGTGTTCAATGCAGGAGCCATGGCTCTGGGGGGTTTTACAGATAAAATCATTTCAGAGACCCACTACACCTCTAAAAATATTCTACAAGGTTAAACCATGTTAGAAGTTTGATTTTAGCTTTTAGCACATAGAGGACACAGAGAGTCTAAAGCAGCTGTAAATCTTCCTTTAAACTTAGGCTATCAACGCAAAATTTTAACTCAACAGAGTTAACATTGCTATGTAAAATGTAGACTAAAAATACAGTAACATGATATGGAATTACTTCTGTTTAGTTAACGTTATGTCATAGTGTGTATGTATGTAACAACTGCTGCAGCTCATAGAAAACTACATGATCTGCCCTCATGTATGTCAAAGTATGTGTTTGGAAGGAATATTTTTTTGTGTTTTATTGTTGTTCAAGTACGGTTATTGCCATTTCCCCCCAATCATTCTTACCCTCCTTTGGCTTTGCCCATGTGTCCTTTATACATGTTCTTGACAACGGTTCCCCTTTCCCCCTCAACTGTCCCATTGAGCTCCCCTCTGGTTACTATCAGTGTGCTCTAAATTTCAATGTCTCTGGTTATATTTTGCTTGCTTGTTTGTTTTGTTGATTAGGTTCCAATTATAGGTGAGATCACATGGTATTTGTCTTTTACCACCTGGCTTATTTCACTTACATTAAGGCTCTCCAGATCCATCCAAGCTGTCAGAAGGGTAGGAGCTCCTTCTTTCTTTCTGCTGTGTAGTATTCCATTGTGTAAATGTGCCACAGTTGTTGTTTTTTTTATCCACTCATTTACTAGTGGGCACTAGGTTGTTTCCAGCACTTTGCTATTGTAAATTGTGCTGCTATGAACATTTGGGTACATAGGTTCTTTGAATTGGTGTTTCAGGATTCTTAGGGTATAATCACAATGAAATGCCAGGTCAAAAGGCAGTTCCGTTTTTAGGTTTCTGAGAAAATTCAATACTGTTTTCCAGAGTGGCTGCACCAGTCTGCATTCCCACCAATAGTGTACTAGGGTTCCCTTTTCTCCACCACCTCACCAGCACTTGTTTGTTGATTTGTTTATGATGGCCATTCTCACTGGTGTGAAGTGGTATCTCACTGTGGTTTTAATTTGCATCTCTCTGATGACTAGTGATGGTAAGTATCCTTTCATACATCTCTGGGCCCTCTGTATGGCCTCCTTGGAGAAGTGTCTTTTCAAGTCCTTTGCCCATTTTTATCCACTGGGTTATAAGGCAATTTCATTTTTAATTTTTTGAGGAAATTCCATACTTTTTTCTTTATTTTTTGCATTTTTAAAATACATTTTATTGATTATTTTCCTACAGTTGTCCCATTTCCCCCCTTTATTCCCCTCCACCCTGCACAACCCCTTCCACCAGCATTCACCCCCACCTTCATTCATGTTCATGGGTCATACATATAAGTTCTTTGGCTTCTCCATTTCCTATACTATTCTAAACTTCCCCTTGTCTATTTTCCACCTATCATTTATGCTACTTATTCCCTGTACCTTTTCCCCCATTCCTCCCGCCCCCTCCCTGCTGAAAACCCTCCATGTGATCTCTGTTTCTGTGATTCTGTTCCTGTTCTAGTTGTTTGCTTAGTTTGTTTTTGTTTTGTTTTGTTTTGTTTTTTTAGGTTTGATTGTTAATAGATGTGAGTTCGTTGTCATTTTACTGTTCATATTTTTGATCTTCTTTTTCTTAAATAAGTCCCTTTAACATTTCATATAATAAGGGCTTGGTGATGATGAAATCCTTTAACTTGACCTTATCTGAGAAGCACCTATCTGTCCTTCCATTCTAAATGATAGCTTTGCTGGATAGAGTAGAGTAATCTTGGATATATTCCTTGCTTTTCATGACTTTGAATACTTCTTTCCAGCCCCTTCTTGCCTGCAAGGTTTTTTTTGAGAAATCAGCTGATAGACTTATGGGCACTCCTTTGTAGGTAACTGTCTCCTTTTCTCTTGCTGCTTTTCAGATTCTCTCTTTATCTTTAATCTTGGCTGCTAATGTAATTATTAAGTTCCTTTTGTGTGCTTCCTTGGGTCCAGCTTCTTTGGGACTCTCTGAGCTTCCTGGACTTCCTGGAAGTCTATTTCCTTTGCGAGATTGGGGAAGTTCTTTCATTGTGTTTTCAAGTAAATTTTCAATTTCTTGCTCTTCCTCTTCTCCTTCTGGCATCCCTATGATTCGAACATGGAATGCTTAAAATTGCCCTGGAGGTTCCTAAGCTTCTCCTCTTTTTCTTGGATTCTTGTTTCTTCATTCTGTTGTGGTTGAATGTTTCTTTTTCCTTCTGGTCTAAACCCTTGATTTGAGTCCCAGTTTTCTTCCCATCACTGTTGGTTCTGTGTACATTTTCCTTTTTTTCACTGTTCATAGCCTTCACTTTTTCCTCTGTTTTGCGCCCATACTCAACCAATCTGTGAGCTTCCTTATTATCAGTGTTTTGAACTCTGCATCTGATCAGTTGGCTATCTCTTTGTCACTTAGTTGTATTTTTTCTGGAGCTATGATCTGTTCTTTCATTTGGGCCATTTTTTTTTTTTTTGTCTCGGTGTGCCTGTTGCCTTATAAGGGCCAGAGACTTAGGTATTCATTTGGCCCATTTTTAACTGGGTTGTTTGTCTTCCTGTTGTAGAGTCATATGAGGTCTTTATATATTTTGGAGATCATATCTTTATCTGAGGTATCATTTGCAAATATATTTTCCCATATGGATTGTTCCTTTTCATTTTGCTGTTGTTTTCTGTAGCCATGCAGAAGCTTTTATTTTGATGAAGTCATATTTGTTATATTTGTTCATTCTTTCTTTTATGTCCCTTGCTCTAGAGCACATATCAGTGAAAATATTGCTGCATGGAATATCTGAAATTTTCCTGCCTATGTGTTCCTCTGGGAATTTTATGGTATCATGACTTATATTTAAGTCTTTTATCCATCTTGTGTTTGTTTCGGTGAATGGTATAAGTTAGTGGTCAAGTTTCATTTTTTTTGTACTTGTCCAGATCTCCCAACACCATTTGTTGATGCAGCTATTTTTACTCCATTTTATGCTTCTTCTCCCTTTGTTGAATATTAATTATCCATAGAGACTTGGGTTTATTTCTGGGCTCTCTATTCTGGTCCATTGATCTATTCTGGTCTCTTCTTATGCTAGTACCATATTGTTTTGCTTACTGTTGCCATGTAATATAGTTTAATATCAGGTATGGTGATCACTCTGACTTTGTTCTTCTTTCTCTAAATTGGTGCAGCTATTCAGGATCATTTATAGTTATATACAAATTTTTCAAATATTTGTTATATATCTGTGAAATATGTCATTGTTATTTTAGTAGGGATTGTGTTGAATCTATAAATTGCTTTTAGTATGGACATTTTGATAATGTTAATTCTTCCAATCCATGAACGTTGTATATGTTTCCATTTGTTTGTGTCTTCATTAATTTCTTTTTTCAGTATTGTGTAGTTGTCTGAGTACAGGTCTTTTACATCCTTGGTTATGTTTATTCCTAGGTATTTTATTTTTCTTGTTGCTATGGCAAATGGGATTTTTTCTTGATTTCTTTTTCTGATATTTCATTGTTGGTGTACAAAAATGCCTTTGATTTCTGAATATCAACTTTGCATATTGTTGTTTTGCCAGATTCATTTATTAGGTCAAGAAGTTTTTGGTGGAGTCTATAGGATTTTCTATGTATACTATCATGTCATCTGCAAACAATGACAGTTTTGTTTCCTCTTTTCCAATTTGGATGCCTTTTATTTCCTTTTCTTATCTGATTGCTGTGGCTAGGATTTCCCACACTATATTTAATAGGAGTGGTGAAAGCAGACATCCTTGTTTTGTTCCTGATATTAGTGGGAAAGCTTTAAGTTTTTGCCCATTGATTATGATATTGGCTATAGGTCTTTTGTATGTGGCCCTTATTATGTTGAGGTTTGCTCCTTCTACTCCCATTTTGCCAAATGTTTTTATCATAAATAGGTGCTATCCCTTGTCAAATGCTTTTTCCACATCTATTGATATGATCATGTGATTTTTATCTTTCCTTTTGTTTGTGTGATGTATTACGTTTATCGATTTGTGAATATTGTATTGTCCTTACATCCCTGGGATGAATCACACTTGATCATGGTGTATGATCTTTTTAATGTATTGCTGGATGCAGTTTGCCAATATTTTGTTGAGGATTTTAGCTTCCATGTTCATCTTCAATATTGGCCTGTAGTTCTCTTTCTTTGTTATGTCTTTGTCCAGTTTTCAAATTAGGATGATTTTGGCTTCATAAAAAGAGTTTAGGAGTCTTCCTTCTTCTTGGATTTTTTGGCATAGTCTGAAGGATAGGGGTTAGTTCTTCCTTAAATGTTTTTAAAAATTCTCCTGTGAAACCATTTGGTCCAGGGCTTTTGTGTGCCAGGAGTTTTGTATTACGGCTTCGATTTCATCAGCTCTAATCAGTCTGTTCAGGCTCTCTGCTTCATCTTCATTTAGAGGTGGAAGACTGTATTTTTCTAGAAATTCATCCATTTCACCTAGGTTTTCAAATTTCTTGGCATATAGTTCTTCATAGTAATTTCTTACAATCCTTTGTATTTCTGTGGTATCAGTTGTAATCTCTCCTGTTTCATTTCTGATTTTGTTTATTTGGGTCTTCTCTCTTTTTTTCTTGATGAGTATGCTTAAAGGCTTGTTGATTTTGTTTATCTTTTCAAGGAACCAGCTCCTGGACTTATTGATCCTTAGGACTGTAGTTTTGGTCTCTATGTCATTTAATTCTGCTCTGATCTTGGTTATTTCCTTCCTTCTACTTGCTCTGGGCTTTGTTGTTGTTCTATGAGTTCTCACAGGTGTAGGATTAGGTTGTTTATTTGAAATGTTTCTGTCTTTATTAGGTAGACCTGTATCACTATGAACTTCCCTCTCAGGACTGCCTCTGTTGTGTCCCATAAGTTTTGGATTGTTGTGAGTTCATTTTCATTTGTTTCCAGACACTTTTTTAATTTTTCCTTGATCTCATTCTTGACCCATTCATTGTTTAATAGCATGCTATTCAATCTCCATGAGTTTGGGTGTTTTTGAGTTTTTTCCTTAAGGTTCGTTTCTACTTTCAGTCCCTTGTGATCAGAGAAAATGCTCAATATAATTTCAATTTTCTTGAATTTGATGAGGCTTGTGTTGTGTCTTATCATGTGGTCTATCTTTGAAATATTCCATGTGCATTTGAAAAGAATGTATATTTTGCCTCTTTGGGATGAAATGCTCTCTTTATATATCAGTTAAATCCATTTGATCTAGGATGTTGTTCAATGCTAAAATATCTTTATTGATATTTTATTTGGAAGATCTATCCATTTTTGACATTGGGGTGTTAAAATCCCTTGGTATAAGTATGCTGCTGTCAATATCTTTCTTGAAGTCCTCCAAGATTTTCTTTATGTATTTGGGTGCTTCTATTTTGGGTACATATATGTTTATAATGTTTATGTCTTCTTGATGGATTTTTCCCTTGATTATTATGAGGTGTCCTTTTGGGTCTATTTTTTATGGCTTTTATCTTGAACTCTATTTTGTTTTATATGAGTATTGCTACCCTGGCTTTTTTTTTTTTTCCTGTCCATTTGCTTGGAATATTTTTTCCAACCCTTCACTTTAAGCCTGTGTAGGTCTTCAGCTCCGAGGTGGGTCTCATGTAGGCAGTATATGTGTGGGTCGTGCTTTCTTATCCATTCATCTATTCTGTGTCTTTTGATTGAAGCATTTAATCCATTTACCTTTAAGGTTATTATCGATATGTACTCATTAATTTCTGTTTTACTCCCTTTGTACCTGTGTTCTTCTTTATATCACTTTTTTCTTCCTTTCTTTAAAGCAGTCCCTTTCGCATCTCTTGCAATGCTGGTTTGGTAGAGGTGTATTCTTTGAGTCTCCTTTTGTCTGGGAAACTTTCTATTTAGCCTTCAATTTTAATGGAGTGTCTTGCTGGATAGAGTAGTCTTGGTTGCAGGTCTTTGCTTCATTATTTGGAATATTTCTTGCCATTCTCTTTTGGCTTGCAGTGTTTCCATTGAGAAGTCAGCTGCTAGCCTTATTGGGGCTCCCTTGTATGTTACTTCCTGTTTCTCACTTGCTGCCTTTAAGATTTTCTCTTTGTCTTAAAATTTTGCCATTCTAATTATGATGTGTCATAGAGTAGGTCTCTTTGTGTTCCTCTTGATTGGGACCCTGTGTTATTCCTGGATTTGTGTGACTTTTCTCTCAGCAAATCAAGGAAGATTTCTGTGGTCACTTTTTCAAACAGGTTTTCTATCCCTTGTTCTTCTTCTCCTTCTGGTATCCCTATTATACAGATATGATTATGTTTCATGTTGTCCTGCATTTCCCTTAACATCTCTTTGTCCTTTTTGAGGCTTTTTTTTCCTTTTCTTCCTCTTTCTGGGAGTATTTTTCTATCTTGTCCTCCAGCTTGCTGATTTGATTCTCTGCTTCATCTAGCCTGATTTTGATTCCTTCTACTGTGTTCTTCAGTTCAGAAACTGTATTCTTCATTTTGGCTCTTGTTGATAGTTTCTATTTCCTTTTTCACGTTGATATAGTTTGCAGTAAGTTCCTTGTAGTTTCCCTGTAGTTTTTGGTAATTCTCAGTGAGCTCATTGAGCTTCCTTATAACTATTGTTTTGAACTCAATATCTGATAGATGACTTGTGTCTATTTCATTTAGCATTCTTTCTGAGGCTTCCTCCTTTCTTTTCATTTGGGGTTTGTTTCTTTGTCTTCTCATTGTGTGTTAGACTCTTCTTGTTTGCCTCTGCTTCTTAAGTTAATCTGTTTTTACACCCTGAGTTTGTGCTTTGAAGTTCTATGCTAGGAGACCTGTGAAATTTAATGGTGCAGTCTCCTTGATCTCCTGCACTTGATGTTCTTGGGATGCCCTTTATGCCATTTGTGTTACCTTTTGATATAATTGGGTTTTGATTGTTTTGGGGTCTTTATTGGTGGGTCCTTCCCTCCAGCTGGCTGACTGAGGGTCACTCCGCTCACCATGTCTTATATGCTGTTGTGCAGGTGCTGCCAGAAGAGGCCCATGAACCCCAGGTCACAAACCCACATCTGCAAAAATATGTCCCTCTGCAATCCCACTATCAGCAGAAATGAACCAGTATTAATAAGGTTGTAAAGAGATTAAGACTAATATAAGAAAGGAGATAAATAACATACAGTATAAATTCTAGCTACTTCATATGTAGAAACTTGCTGCACAAGAAGTGAATGTTAGAAGCTATGCAGGAAAGAAAATATCGCTAATCATGGAGAAGATCACAGTGGATTTCTTCTAGGTAGTCTCTAGCATTTACCACTGTTTTTTCTTTCTGGATCCTGCCTCTGGTGATTTCAGATATTTACCTCATCTGGCAGTTTGAGATCTACTGCCAGGAATGTACCTCTGTGGCTGTCTCCTTCAGTTGTTAATCTTGTCACTCTGCACTCAGCAGTGAGTCTTAAGCCCCATAGGGCAGGGCAGAATCCCTCCTGGGGTTGGGGCTATTGTTTCACCTCAGGCTGCTGCTGCTCGGAGGGAAGTGGTCTGTCTGAGCAGGATGGCTACTGCTGTAGGGATGATTACTCAGCACTGGGATCCTGGCAGCTACTCTCTCAGTACTCTCCCCAAAGCTTCCTGCCCCAATCTCTCCACAGGTGTCTGTAGCCCTCTCAGCCCCCACCTTTTCTGGAGCCCCAGGTACATGTCTGCAAATGAAAATTTATGCATTGGCCCTTTAAATGGCTCTTTGCATCTCCAGCCGTCCATCTCTGGTGGAGAGCAACCCTGCCCTTTTTGCCACCAGTTACCATCTATGTACTTTTTGGGGCTGTGGTGCTTTATGCTGGGGATCCCAGCTTAGGGTTTAGACCCCAGTCTTCTCAGGGGGATCCAACCTGCTGTTTAATTATCCCTCCAGCTCTGCCACCTGTGTGTGCTCAGCCAGTCCTCTCAATTCTCCACCACACTCCTTACCAAACAGATTGTGCTGAAGCTGATTTTTCTGTCTGTCCAAGGTTATAAGGCTTCTTTCTTGCTATTCTGAAAGAAATATTAAGATGTCTTTGATTCATTTATTCACAAACATGTGATTCTTCTTGCTGATCAGTAATTGTTAATTATCCTCAGACATGAGGAACACTATAGCTCATGGCTTTTTCTATTTTGTCTTTAGTACTTCATCTAAAAATAAGTAAATAAACAACCAAAAAGCATTTACAATATCTTAAAATGATAGGAAATAGGGAGAACATACTCAGGAGATTTCATTGCATAAAAGTCCCTTCAGTACTCAGAAAACTATAAGATGTTGAAAAAAGAAATTGAAGTAGGTACAAATAAGTGCAAGAATATACTGTGTTCATGGATAGAAAGAATTAACATTGTTAAAATATCCATACTACCCAAAGCAAGCTATAGATTCAATGACATGGCTATAAAAATAACAATGGCATTTTTCACAGAAGTAGAACAGATAACCCTGAAATTTACATGGAACCACAAAACCTCAAAAAAACAAACCAATCTTGAGAAAGAGGAACAAAATTGGAGGCATCACACTACCTGATGTCAAACTGTACTACAAGCCTATAGTAATCAAAACAGCCTGGTACTGGCATAAAAACAGACCCATAGATCAATGGAAAAGAATAGAGAGCTCAGAAATAATCCCACACCAATGTGGTCAATTAATCTATACAAAAGAGACAAGGATATACAATGGAGTAAAGTCAGTCTCTTCAATAAATGGTGCTGGGTATCCTGGAATGATACATGCAATAAAAATGAAACTAGACCATTTTCTCACTCCATATAAAAGAATACACTTGAAATGGATTAAAAACTTAAATGTAAGACCCCCAAACCAGAAAACTCCTAGTAAAAAAACATAGACAGTAAACTGTTGCGGACCGTTCAGCCTGGTTTCAGGAGTTGTAACCCTCACCCCATGGTGGGCTGTGTAAGAGCCCAAGGGACCCACTTCATCTGGGTCTGTTCTGTCACAAGGACGTGAGCTACTAAGGAGACAAAGCTTATCTCCCTGGCAGGAGTGCTGCTTCTGCCTCATCCATCTCTGGCCCCAATGCTTGGTTGGGAGTCAATGATGGGTAAGACTCCTCATGGGAGGGGCAACCTAAGCCAGACGCAACCACTTGGGAGGCCTCATGGAAGGACTCGGGGGGCTGCAGCAAAGAGGATGTGATGGACCCTCGCCCCCCGGCTATTCTGACATAGCCCGAGTCCTCATTTCCATTTGGGAGATGTCTCCTGCTTCTTAATCAGCTTAAAGCCTGAAACTGTGGGGGTGAGTAGTGCAGCCCTGTACCGGCCAGGACAGCTCCCTGGGTGATAGGGCATAAGAAAGAATTCCTAAAGTCCTGTGAAACCTGCTTTGCTAAGAGTGCTCTCACTTAAGTGATAAGTGTCCCAGGAGGAAATGAGTATGTCTCCCAAAGTTTGGCAACCCCCTTTCCGGACGGACATTGACTCAGATTAAGCCCTCAGATTTCTTTGAAATGTTAACCATTGTTTGATCCTTGTTGCCTGACATACCTGTATTCCCGTGTACTTGAGCCCGATAAAAGCCCAGTGAGGAAGGGGCTCTGGGTCATTCTCTTCAGAGAGTTTGACCACCTTTCCTCCCAAGCAGATCATGTCTTGGTAGTTTTTATTTTCATCCGCGACGAATGGGGGGATCTATGGGTGGAGTCCCCCGCAGTAAACTCTTTGACATTGTTTTTGGTGATATATTTTTGACATGTATTCTTGGGCAAGGGAATCCAAAGGAAAAAAAAAAAATAAACAAATGGGACTGTATTGAATGAAAAAGATTTTGCACAGTGAAGGAAACCATCAACTAAAAGAAAAGACAACCTACAATATGGGAGAAGAAATTCACCAATGATATATCTGATGAGCAGTTAATATCTAAAATATATAAGGAACTCATGCAGCTTCACATAAAAAAAAAAAAAACTGATTAAAAATGGCCAGAAGACCTGAATAGACATTTCTCCAAACAGGACATGCTGGTGGATAATAGACATATGAAAAGATGTTCAACATCACTATTCAACAGGAAAATGCAAATTATAACTACAATGAGATATCACCTGACACCTGTCAGAATGGCTGTCATCAGTAAATTGACAACAAGTGTTGGTAAGAATATAGACAGAAGGAAACCTTGTGCTCTGGCAGAGGGGGTTCTAAATTGGTGCAGCCACTGTGGAAAACAGAATATAGATTTTTCAAAGGATTAAAAATAGAACTACCATATGGCCCAGCAATTCCGCTTCTAGGTATTTGAAGAAGTCCAAAACGTTAATTCAGAAAGATATATGCACCCTATGTTCTTTGCAGCATTACTTGTAATAGCCAAGAGACTGAAGCCACGTAAGTGTTCATTGATAGACAAATGGATAAAGAAGAGTTGGTACATATATACAATGGAATACTACTTGGCCAAAAAAGAGTGAAATCTTGTAATTTGTGACAACATGAGTGGACCTAGAGGGTGTTATGCTGCATGAAATAAGTGAGACAGAGAAAAACAAATGCCATATGATTTCACATATATGTGGAATCTAAAAACCTAATTAACAAAAAAATAGAAACAGACTGATACATAGACAGAATGAATCGATGGTTGCCAGATGGGAGTGGCATTAAGGAAATGGGTAGAAAAGGTGAAGGGAGAAGTACAAATTGGCAGTTACAAAGCAGTCATGGGGATGTAAAGTACAGCATAGGGAATATAGTCAATAATACTGTAATAATTATGTATGGTGTTGGATGGGTAATAGATTTACCAGGGGACCACTTTGTAAGTTATATAAATGTCTAATCACTATGTCGTACACCTGAAACTAATATAATATTGTATGTCAACTCTAATTGAAAGATAAAAGTTAAAAAATACTTTTAATCTTGTGGATTAATTTTTTTCACTATATCCTACCTATGTCATACCTGTTCAATGAAAGTTAGAAACTAAATTTTTTTCTGTTATGAGAAAGATTAGTCTGTTCAATCTCCATTGAACTCTATTCCTCTTTGACTCTGATGAGCTCTTTAGATTATTCATTTTGAAAACAAATCCCCTGAACCAATTTTCCGATATTTCATCTGTAATATGTCACTTTGATGGAGTATGTTTTCAAGTTTGTGTTGGGAATGCAGTTTAAAGATCCATCTAGTCCACGGGTTTTTTTTATTTTTTATTTTTGTTTTTAACTTGGAATCGATTGGTGAATGTCAGGAGAAACATGAAACCTTGGAAATTATAAACTGAAGGGTTTGTGTGTTTGTCTCTTCAGAGGGTCTATATATACCTTTATCTGATTATCTAAAGGGCTGGTAAATTCTAAAAAGTTAAGAACAGTTAAACAGTGCATCCCTTCCTTCTCTATCATTTTAACTTGTGTGCTTTCGCAGCTACCCTGCGATTCGTTGTTAATAGCCTTTGGATTTCTAATCTTGTAGTATGGCCTATCTCACAGCTGGCCAAGGCAAATTCCCACCAGTAACAGAACAGTAGCAGGGACTGGTGTAGTCTTTCCACACATCACTGTCAGCAGTCCATCTGGGACAATGTGGCACATAGACAAAAGCATACCCAAAATGCCCAGTACCCATTTGGATATCATTTTATTGTTCATAAGAATATTGGGACAGCGGCAGGAAATATGGAAAAAGGATGAGTATTCTGCCATTAGGACAGAGATCTTTATGTTTAAAAGGGGAGATATTTATCTTAAGATTCAAAGAAATATGTAACCCAGTTAAGCTGCTGTAGCCACCCGAGTGGCAATTAAAGAGTCTAAGTCGATTTGAAATTAGTAATGATGTAACTAAAATTTTAGGAACTAGATTATGTGACCACTTACCTTAGTTTGAAGTTCATCATGTAGACTAGAAATAGGTCTCAGTTTTGCTAGAAGAATCCAGGGAGTGTCCTGGTCAAAATCAACAGTGGTGTTTATTAGCTGGAAAACTACTAATTGTCGTCTTTAACCAGCTAAGGTTTTGACTTAAGTATAGAGATATTTAAGAGAATCAAAACTAATACAAAATGCTTTAAAAAGGGAATCTGTGTTTGTTTGGCATTTAAAGTTTTTGTAATGCATAAGAGAATTTGGTCTGGTAGAGTAGTGTGATCAGTCTCATAATTCCAATTTAAAAAGCATAATTGAGTAATTGATTTTAGGCTTGTGGTTTTAGGTTGAAATATTACTAAATTGATCTACACAGTTAGAATATTTAAAAGAACTTGATTTATAAATTCACTATATTTATAAATTCAATTTATTTGATTTAAGAGATTAATTTAATTATGTAGGAAGGTTTTAAGTCAGACAATTGAAGTACTTAAAGGAAATCAAATACATTAAATTTATAAATGAATTTTAAAATGTTTGAAGAGGTTTAATTAACTGTTTATAAATGGTGCTAAATATTCCTGTAAATTCCCTTAAAAGCAATTGCTAAAAATCTACTAGATGACAAATAGAATTAAATTTGTAAGCTGAAATGAGATGCTTAAGGAAAAACTAGGCTTTTAAATTTGTAACTTGAATAAAACAAATATTAATATTTAAAGCCAAAATACCATCAGACTAATGTTTTTTTGATTAGAAAGGTCACCCTCAAGGATTCTAAAACCTTATGTTTAATTCACATTTTCTGTATTAAACATAGGATTGCCCTTCACTTTCACAGAGAAGTACTCATTCCCTTTTCTTTCTACAATCATGCAATACTCTGGATAGTTTCCCTTTTTCCATTTTTGATACACACATTTTTGCTAGGGAAGGAAAAATCAGTGCAAATGTAATGTTTGGGGAACAATAAAAAGTGATAGGGATTGTGACCATCTGAACTTGTACTGTTTGGCTGATTGTTGCTAGGTGATTATCCCAGTGTAAAATAATTTCTGGTTCCTTTTTCTAGAAGTTTGAAATTTGCTGTGAAATCTTTCATATGAAAAGTATTGGTACCAATGTTTTAAAAATCTGCAAGTGGCTATAACCTACATTTGAGACTGAACTAGCCAGCAGGTCACTTGCTTTAGAACTTTGATGAATAAGAAAAAGCTGTGAATGGTGATGTCATGGGGGTATCAACTACCCTCTTGTCCATCCCTGCCCCTGAGAGAAGTAGAACGTGGCAACATTCTGAGTGTCCCTTTAGAATCAACTCACACCAAAGCACTGGTAAATAATGTAGTTTTCACTTAAGATTTTGAATAGAGGGAGAGGGAGTTTATAGTATGTACATATACTAATGTCACATTAAGAAAAAAAAGGAAACCTGTATTAAATATCCCCATGATGTATTTCTTTGCTCTCATCTTTTCTACACAGCTACTCTGCTTGGGGTGTAGAACAGAATGGGAGTGGTCATGATTTTTTCTCCACCTTGACCTTTACACAATCCTCTGCCAGCTGGGCTTATCTCCTTCCCCTTCTCTCTTAGGGTACTTCCACTCCCTTGTGTGAAGCAGAGTAATCCAGTTTGTCCCACACTGAAGGATTCTGGGCACTTGGTGCCGCCACTGCTGCTGCTACTGCTTCCACTGCCACTACCACCGCTGAGATATAAGTAACCTTTCCCTAGCTGTGATTGAAAACTGCAGTCTCCATATCTACCCCTTTGAGGGGCAGGCACTCGCTTGCTTTTTGACTTTTCTTGTAGCAGCAGCTCCAACTGCTGCTCACCCACACTCCCTCAGCCTTTGTCATTTCTGTCACACCGGGCCTGCCTCAGTCAGTACCTGCTGCTCTTTCTCTCAGTACTTACTGTGGCCGCCAGAGCCTGCTCCTCAGCCCCACTGCAGGCACAGCAGCCTGGGAGGGCTGGGCACCTGAAACCCTTCTCCACTCCAGCAGCCCATGAAAACACAGCACCTCCTTCCTCAGGTGGGATGGGAGTGAGGCTTGTGTTCTGTGCTGCTTCGTCTCCAGCTACCTACCCTGGTAACCTACTGATGTGATGAACCCTTTATTAGCTTTCTTCTCTTTGCTTATCTCACAGTTTTACTGATCTTTGCTGAATCATCTCTCACTCACATTCTACTACCTATCTCTAGATCTACTTCTAGGGGAACCTAAACTGTAAAATATCTTCAAGCCAGATGTCATGTTAATAAAATTAATTTGGCATGGAATTTGGTTAGCCCTTAGCAATCATAAGGACAAGCATGCACTTCCTGCACAACGCTGCAGAATCACGCTCTGACAGTTGCCTGGCCTTAATAATTGTGCCTAAGTATTAGAAAATGGTATTCTTTTCTCTGGAAATTTGGTATCAACAATCTTAATTTTAATAATTCAGGCCAACCCCAGTGTGTGTAGGATGATACCAGTGGGGATGATGCAATACACTCTGATGAATGCCATGAGGGAAACATGTTTGGGTGACCATAAGAACACAGAGATGGCCCAGCTGTTTGGTGGGGTTAAGGAAGAACTTCCCTCAGAAAGCCATTCCAGAACAGAATTTCAAAGAGAAAATTTTCTAGAGCTGTCAAAAGGAAATGAATGAAGATGAAATTTAAAAGAAGGAACCAAGTCATGCTCTTGTATGTCATGCCAAGAATTTGGAATTTATGTTTTAGGCAAAATGGAATTATTGAAGAATTTAAACAGGGCAATAATGCAGTGAATGATTAAAACCAAATTGAGATATCACCTCACATCTGTCAGAATGGCTATTATTATCAATAAATAAGCAAACAAGTATTGGAGAGGATGTTGAGAAAAAGGAACCCTGGTACACTGTTGGTGGCATTGCAAATTGACCCAGCCAATATAGAAAACAGCATGAAGGTTTCTCAAAAAATTAAAAATAGAACAACAATATGGCCCAACAGTTCTACTTCTTGGTACTTAGCTAAAGAAATCCAAAACACTAATTTGAAATATATGTATGCCTATGTTCATTGCAGCAGCATTTACAATGGCCAAGATATGGAAAAAACTAAATTTCCATCAACAAACAAGTGAATAAAGAAGAGTTGGTACATATATACAATGGAATATTACTCAGCCATAAAAAAGAATGAAATCTTACTATTTCTGACAACATGGATGAACATAGAGATATTATGCTAAATGAAATAAGTGAGACAGAGAAAGACAAATGCCATATGATTTCACTTATATGTGGAATCTAAACACCAAAATAAATGTACAAACGGAACAAGAACGAACTCACAGATACAGAAAAAAATTGCTGGTTGCCAAATGGGAGGTGGGTTTGTGGGATGGGTGAATAAGGGTGAAAGGGATTAAGTACAAATTGCCCATTTTAAAAATGGTCACAGCATTGTAAAGTGCAGCATAGGGAATAGAGTCAATACTAACTATATGTGGTGTCATACAGGTACTACACTTACTGGGGTGACCACTTCATAAGGTATACAAATGTCTAATCATTATGTCGTATGACTGAAACTAATATAATATTGTATGTCAACTGTCATTGAAAACTAATTTTTAAAAAATGCCATGAATGATTGCATTTTATATAGATTACTTAATTCTTAGTCTAGAAATAGATGTAATGGGATCATAGCCTCAGGCTGGGAGACAAAGTTGCCCAAACCAGATCATATTTAAAAGTGGAAAAATTCTTAAATATCCAAGAGATGTAAAAATAAAACTGAAAAAATTTTGAGCATATAAAGTACAACCTTATGACCAATTATTACCTTGAAACACTGTTGTTCCATTTATATTTCTAATATAAAAATGCCAACAACAGTCTCAGGTACAAAGCCATATTCCTATTTTTTGTCAGTTAATAAGATAAAATTCTCTTTTGTTGCTGTAATTCCCAACTGAAGACATTTTTCATAGAATAAGTCTTTAGTTTCTTAGGTTATTTAATAAAATGAGACTTACATTTGTATCATGAGAATGATGCCATAGGGAGAAACAAAATATATCTTTTTCATTGAGGACAAATAATAAAAGGATAAAGACAGATTTTAAATGAAGAATTTTCAGATGAGGAAATCTGTTTATCATGTAGCACATGGTAGTGCGAAGTGTAATAAGCTCCAATGAAGCAGTACTGTAACATCAAATGCACAATTGCTGTCATCACGTGTGCCAATTGGAAAGTTACCAGCAAATATGCTATAAAAAACTTTATATTTCTGATAAGTAGTGAATTCTGTGATACACCATTAAGTTGATAGATTCATCAAAATGATTATTTAGTGGTTAAAACATCATTGTTAGAAAAGAAAAGTACCTGAAAAGATGATAGTGAATATGATATAAATGATGGCTTATTACATATAGAGTCAAAAGATTTAAGTGGACAATAAATAAAATATAGAAATTTACAGTACATTTAATTTTGACACCTTGGTTTCAAGAGCAGAAAAAAAAGGTCTATGACAAATAAATGTTATCTCAAATGCTATTTCACTGTTTCATTTGTATTTAATTTCTAAATTTGTTTTGATTTGAGGTTTAATTGCAAATTGTAAGAATAAGGAGTTTATGCCTAGTGTTATATAAGGTGATAAAAATAATTATAAACAAATACTTGATGTTTTGTTTTCCTAATAGGGAAAGCGTATACTACTAAAATTTAAGAAATATTGGCCTGTGTGAGAAATGGTGAGTTTTTAAATTAAGACATTTAGGAAAGAGTTAGGAATTGCTTGAGAAGTTGAGTAGATAAATTCATTTATTTATTTCCAGTGACAGCATCTCTCATTGGCTGTGCGGAGTATATCAGCCATTGTCTTCAATACAAGGCCAAGGAAGGAAAGGCCCAGCCTGGGGGAACGTGGAGTTCACACTTTGAATGATCACAGTGCAGAACTCAGCCAGTATGGCTATAGCGTTTTATCCCTAGGTTGCTTTAGAAATTCCAGGTGATTAGAAGCTCAAGAGAATATTTTCATCTCTCTCTATAAATCAGTGGAAACAGTTGTACCAGCTAGTCACTATTTCCTTTATAATATTAAAAACACAAGAGGTGACACCCTCAAACAGCCTTCAGGCAAGCTGAAATATTTACCAAGCCCTAACTCTTTCTCCCACCTTGAATATTCCTAGGAGATACAAAGAATGTCAAGTACAGAAAATCACAATTCTTTCTTCTTTTTTACTTTTCTATTTTTAAAAAATCATTGTTGTTCAGTTACAGTTGTCCCACCTTCTTCCCCATTGCTCTCCCCTGTGTCATCACCCGCCCCACTCCCACAGTCAGTCCTCCTCACATTGTCCATGCCCGTGAGTCATCTCTTTATGTTCCTTGGCTTGCCCTGTCCCCTTCTTTCCCTCATTACTCTCCTCCTCCTGCCCCTCTGGCGACTGTTAGTCTGTTCTTTATTTCTAAGTCTCTGGTTCTATGTTGCTCATTTGTTTGTTTGGTTGATCAGGTTCCACTTATAGGTGAGATCATATGGTATTTGTCTTTCACGACCTGGCTTATTTCACTTAGCTCTCCAGTTCCACCCATGCTGATGCAAAAGCAAGAGTTGTTTCTTTCTGTTGCATAGTATTCCATTGTATAAATGTACCACAGTTTTTTAATCCACTCATATACTGATGGGCACTTAGGCTGTTTCCAGCATTTGGCTACTGTAAAAAATGCTGCTGTGAATATAGGGGTGCATAGGTTCTTTTGAATTGGTGTTTCAGGATTCTAAAGATAAAATCCCAGCAGTGTGATCACTGGATGGAAAGGCAGTTCCATCTTTAGATTTTTGAAGAAATTCCATACTGTTTTCCACAGTGGCTGCACCAGTCTCCATTGTACAATGTACTAGGGTTCCCTTTTCTCCACAACCTCACCAGCATTTGTTATTTGTTGATTATTAGTGATGGCCATTCTGAACAGTGTGAAATGGCATCTCATTGTGGTTTTAATTTGCATCTCTCTAATGGCTGGTGATGTTGAGCATTTTTTCATGTGTTTATGGGCACCGTGTATATTCTCCTTGGAGAAGTGTCTGTTCAAGTCCTTTGCCCATTTTTAAATTGGATTGTTTGCTTTCCAGTGTGGAGTTATGTGAGTTTGTTATATATTTTAGAGATCAAACTCTCATCCAAGATATCATTGGCAAATATGTTTTCCCATACGGTTGGTTCCCTTTCCATTTCGTTGATGTTTTATTTAGCCGTGCAGAAGCTTTTTAGTTTGATGTAGTGCCATTTGTTTATTCTTTCCTTTATTTCCCTTGCTGTAGGAGATATATTGGCAAAAATACTGCTGTGTGGGATATGTGAAGTTTTACTGCCTATGTTTTCCTCTAAGACTTTTGTGGTGTCACGACTTATATTTAAGTCTTTTATCCATCTTGTGTTTATTTTGGTGTACGGTATAATTTCGTGGTTGAGTTTCACTTTTTTGAATGTACTTATCCAGATCTCCCAACACCATTTATTGAGGAGGCTATTTTTACTCCATTTTATGTTCCTGCCCCCTTCGTCAAATATTAATTGACTGTATTGACATGAGTTTATTTCTGGGCTCTCTATTCTGCTCCATTGGTCTATGTTTCTGTTCTTATGCCAGTACCAGACTGTTTTGTTTATAGGGGACTTGTAATATAGTTTGATACCAGGTATTGTGATCCCTCCTACTTTATTCTTCTTTTTCGAAATTTCTGAGGCTACTTGGGGTTGTTTATGGTTTCATAAGAATTTTTGAAATATTAGTTCTACATCTCTGAAATGTGTCATAAGTATTTTGGTAGGGATTGTGTTGAATCTATAAATTGCTTTGGGTAGTATGGAAATTTTAATGATGTTAATTCTTCCAATCCATGAACAAAGCATATGTTTCCCTTTATTTTTGTCTCCCTTAATTTCTTTCTTTAGCATTGTGTAGTTTTCTGAGTACAGGTCTTTTACCTCCTTGGTTAACTTTGTTCCTAAGTTATTTTATTTTTCTTGCTACTACAGTAAATGGGATTTCTTTCCTAATTTCTGTTCCTGATATTTTATTGTTGGTGTACAAAAATACCTTCGATTTCTGAATGTTGACTTTGTATCCTGCCATTTAGCCAAATACATTTATTATGTTGAGTAGTTTTTTTTGTGGAGTCTGTAGGGTTTTCTATGTACACTAGCATGTCATCTGTAAACAGTGACAGCTTTACTTCCTCCTTTCCAATTTGGATGCCTTTTCTTGTCTGATCACTGTGGCTAGAACTTCAAATACTATGTTGAATAGAAATGGTGAAAGTGGACACTATTTTCTTGTGCCTCATTTTAGGCTGAAAGCTTTTAGTTTTTACCCGTTACGTATGATGTTGACTGTAGGTTTCTTGTATTTGGCCTTTATATTTTGAGGAATACTTCCTCTATTCCGTTGGTGAGTGTTTTTATCATAAATGGGTGTTGTACTTTATTGAATGCTTTTTCAGCATCTATTGATATGATCTTGTCATTTTTGTCTTTCATATTGTTTATGTGATGTGTAACATTTATTGATTTGCATATAGTGTACCATCTTTGGATCCCTGGGATGAATCCCACTTGATCATAGTGTATGATCTTATTAATGTATTGCTGGATCCAGTTTGCCAATATTTTGTTGAGAAATTTAGCATTTATGTTCATCAGCGATACTGGCCTGAAGTTTTCTTTCTTTGTTGTTTATCTGTTTTTGGAATTAGGGTAATACTGGCCTCATAAAAAGAATTTGGAAGTCTTCCCTCTTGGATTTTTTGGAATAATTTGAGTAATATCAGGGTTAGCTCTTCCCTAAATGTTTGATAAAATTCTCCCGTGAATCTGTCTGGCCCAGGCTTTTGTGTGCTGAGAGGTTTTTTTTGTTTTGTTTTGTTGTTTTTTTATTACTGCTTCAATTTCATTAGCTGATATCTGTCTATTCAGGCTTTCTGCTTTTTCTTGACTCAGTTTTGGAGGATTATATGTTTCTAGAAATTTGTCCATTTCACCCAGATTTTCAAATTTCTTGGCATATAGTTGCTCATAGTAATTTCTTATGAACCTTTGTATTTCAGTAATATCCATTGTAATTTTGCCTCTTTTGTTTCTGATTTTATTTGGGTCCTCTCTCTTTTCTTCTCGATGAGTCTGCTTAAGGCTTGTTGATTTTGTTTATCTTTTTAAAGAACCAGCTCCTGTATTTATTCATCCTTTTAATTGTTCTTTTAGTCTTTGTATCATTTAAGACTGCTCTGATCTTGACTATTTCCTTCCTTCTATTGACTCTGGGCTTTGTTGTTGTTCCTCTGGTTTTTGTGGTTGTAGGGTGAGGTCATTTACTGAAATTTTTCTGTCTTTTTAGGTAGACCTGTATTGCTATGAACATCCTTCGCAGGACTGACTTCGTGTGTCACATAGATTTCAGGCTGTTGTGTGTACATTTTCATTTGTTTCAAAAATGAAAATCTGATTTTTTACTTGATCTCATTGTTTACCCATTCATTGTTTAGTAACATGTTATTCAGTATCCATGTATTTGAGTGTTTTTGAGTTTTTTTCTTTGAGGTTGGTTTCTAGTTTCAAGCCATTATAGTCTCAGAAAATGCTTGGTATGATTTTAAATTTCTTGAATTTGTTGAGGCTTGTTTTGTGTCCTAACATGTGGTTTATCTTTGAAAATGGCCCATGTGCCTTTGTGGTGATAGTTTCTGTATATAGCAGTTAATCCCATTTGATCTAGCATGCTGTTCAGTTCCTCAGTGTCCTTGTTGATTATTTGTTTGGAGATCCGTTGTTGACAGCGAGGTGTTAAAATCCCCTAGTATAAGTGTGTTGCTGTCTATATCTTTCTTGAAGTCCTCCAAGATTTTCCTTATATATTTGCATACCCCTATGTTGGGTACATATATGTTTATAATGCATACTTCTTCTTGATGGATTCTTCCTTTGAGTCTGATGAAGTGTCCTTCTGGGTTTCTTTTTTATGGCCTTTGTTTTGAAGTCTATTTTGTCTGATATAAATATTGCTACCCTGGCTTTTTTTCCTGTCCATTTGGTTGGAAATTTGTTTCCAACCCTTCATTTTCAGTCTGTGTAGGCCTTTTGTTCTGAGGTGGGTCTCTCCTAGGGAGCATATGTGTCGGTCATATTTTCTTATCCAATCAGCTACCCTATGTCTTTTGATTGGAGCATTTAATCCATTTACATTCAAGGTTGTAATGTACTTATTCATTTCCATTTTTCCCCTGTGTACATGTGTTCCTCTCTATCTCACTCTTTTTCTTCATCTTCTTAAAGTGGTCCCTTTAGCATCTCCTTTAATGCTGGTTTGGTGTACATGTATTCTTTTAGCATTCTTTTGTCTGGGAAACTCCTTATTTCACCTTCCATTTTAAATGAGAACCTTGCTGGGTAGAATAGTCTTGGTTGCAGGCCTTTACTTTTCATTATTTGGAATATTTCTTGCCATTCCTTTCTGGCTTGTAGTGTTAACATTGAGAAGTCATCTACTGGTCTTATCAGAGCTCCCTTGTATGTTACTTCCTGTTTCTCCTGTGCTGCCTTTAGGATTCTCTCTTTGGGCTGATCTTCAAGGAAAAGGGAAGATGGCGGCATGGTAGGAAGAAGCAGATCCCATTCCCCCCTACACATGGGAGAAAAACCTGGCCCATCTACGGAAGAACACAGCAGACAAGGAACAATAACACAGCATATTTGAGAACAAGAGTACGAAAATTGTAGCGGACATTGAAAAACCAGCGGTAAGGAGAGCTCTTCAGAACAATAGGAGCCCAGGGATCAGCCGGAGAGCGGGGCGGCTGAGGCCCCGGCCCAGCGCTCCGCTAAGCCTGCCCCAGGGCTCTGGGGAGGGAGCTGGGTCAGCCGCTGAACCGGCTGGGAGATCTCAGGGGCCACCGCGCGACTGCGGCCGAGCGAAAGTGGGTGCCCCCGCACCAGGTCACTGCGCGAATTTGAACCGAGTTTTCGTGGTCCCCGGGCGACTGCGAAAGCATAGTCGCCCCAACCGCAGACAGAGGCATATATAAAGTGAGACAGCTGCATGAAAATAGGCACCCACACAGGAACGCACACACGGTCTCGGGATCGTGGGCATTCTCGAAAACATAGGCGCTGGCCACTGGAGACAGCTGTGGAGCCATAGTTGCCAGTGCATGGGCGAGCGCTCGAATGTGGACAGCTCAGGTCATTAGGCGCCATGCAGGGGCAAACGCAGGCAGCTGCGCCCGACCACAGAAAGCCGCAGGGGCAAAGGCAGGCGGCTGTGCACGACTGGAGAACGGGGCACACACCCATAAACTCGGGGAAGTGCGCACACAACAGGAGGCTCAGAACACACGCTGGAAGCCCTGTAGGGAGAGGCGCCTACTAACACTGGGATACTTAGCCCAATGAGGACTGAGCTCTGAACACAGAGAAAAGCAAAAGATCACCCCACGGCCACCGCAGCCAGCAAGACGAGAAAAACTAGCTCAGCAAGTTTGAAAACAAGAGGGATTTTTTTTTTGAATTATTTTGTTTTGTTTTGTTTGTTCCTTTTTTTTTTTTTTTGGTTATTTGTATTTGTGTGTGTGTGTGTGTGTTTGTTTTTTGTTTTTTGTTTCGCTAGTTTGTGTTTTTTTTGTTTGTGTGCCTATTTATATAAGTGTTTTTAATTATTCCTTCTTTATTATTTTTATCTTCTTCTTTATTCCCCAACTCCTTTTGCCTCTCTTTAATTCTTTCTTGTTTTATTCCCTCTTTCTTTCTTTCCAATCTTATCTCTTCTACCTTCCTCTTTTTTCCTCTTTCTTCTTTTTTCATTTTTCCCCTTCTCTTTTTAAATAAACATGAGTGAGACAAAACAAACAAACAAACAAGCCTGGAACTGTGAAAAAAAACAGAGTTGGCCCCAAAAAAGAAGGTATCCCAGCTGATGCGACAGTGGAAACTGTGAACAACAGGATATTCGAAGGAGAATCCACCACTGAATCTCACAGATATTCTACCACAGAAGGTCATACCGCAAACCCAGGGAGGCAGAACAGATCAATTTAAGAAGTTGAGGCTAACAACAAGAATCTTACAAACAATGGGGAGACAAAGAAACAATCCCCAAATGAAAGGAAAGGAGGAAGCTCCAGAAAGAATGCTAAATGAAACGGAGGCAACTCAACTATCAGCTATCGAGTCCAAAGCAATGGTTGTCAGGAAGCTCAATGAGCTCTCAATGAGCTACCAGAAACTACAGGGAAGTTGTGATGAACTCACCGCAAACTATATCAACATGAAAAAGGAAATAGAAATAATCAACAAGGGCCAAGAGGAAATGAAGAACACAATTTCTGAACTGAAGAACACAGTAGAAGGAATGAAAAGCAGAATCGATGAAGCAGAAGATCAGATCAGCGAGTTGGAGGACAAAATAGAAAAAAAAACACCCAGAATGAGCAAGATAAGGAAAAGAGGCTCAGAAAGAACGAAAAGGGTTTAAGAGAAATAATGCAAGACAACATGAAATGGAATAATATCCGTATAATAGGGATACCAGAAGGAAAAGAACAAGAACAAGGGATAGAAAACCTCTTTGAAAAAGTAATGATAGAAAACTTCCCTAATTTTGTGAGAGAAAAAGCCACACAAATCCAGGAAACACAGAGAGTCCCAATGAAGAGGAACCCAAACAGGCCCACTTCAAGACACATCATAATTAAAATGGCAAAATTCCAAGACAAAGAGAGAATGTTAAAGGCAGCAAGGGAAAAAAAGGAAGTAACATACAAGGGAACCCCGATAAGGTTAGCAGCTGACTTCTCAATGGAAACGCTCCAAGCCAGAAGAGAATGGCAAGAAATATTCCAGGCAATGAGAACCAAAGGCCTGCAACCCAGACTACTTTACCCAGCAAGGCTTTCAATCAAGATAGAAGGACAAATAAGGAGCTTCCCAGACAAAAGAAGTCTAAAAGAATACACCTCTACCAAACCAGTTCTGTAAGAGATACTAAAGGGACTTCTTTAAGGGAAGAAAGGAAAAGACAGAGAGAGAGAAAAAGAGAGAGGAACAAAGGTACGAAAATGGCAATGAATAACTACCTATCAATAATAACCTTAAACATAAATGGATTAAATGCTCCAATCAAAAGACATAGAATAGCTGAATGGATAAGAAAGCATGACCCACACATATGCTGCCTACAAGAAACCCACCTCAGGACAAAAGACCTACACAGACTCAAAGTGAAGGGCTGGAAACAAATTTTCCAAGCAAATGGTCAGGAAAAAAAAGCTGGGGTAGCAATACTCATATCAGACAAAATAGACTTTTTGTTTAAAAAGAAGGGCCATAAAGAGAGACCCAGAAGGTCACTACATAATACTCAAGGGAAGAATCCACCAAGAAGACATAAATATTGTAAATATATATGCACCCAATGGAGGAGCACCTAAATACATCAAGAAAATTTTAGAGGACTTCAAGAAAGATATTGACAGCAACACAATTATAGTAGGTGATTTTAACACCCCACTGTCAAAAATGGACAGATCTTCCAAACAAAATATCAACAAAGATATTGTAGCATTGAACAATACTCTAGAGGAAGTGGACTTAACTGATATATATATAGAGAGAGCCCTTCATCCCAAAGAAACTAAATACACTTTCTTTTCAAATGCACATGGAACATTTTCAAAGATAGACTACATGATAGGACACAAAACAAGCCTCAACAAATTCAAGAAAATTGAAATCATACCAAGCATTTTCTCTGACCACAAGGGACTGAAACTGGAAACCAACCCCAAGGGGAAAAACCCAAAACCCTCAAAATCATGGAGATTGAATAGCATGCTATTAAACAATGAATGGGTCAAGAATGAATTTAAGAAGGAAATCAAAAAGTTTCTGGAGACAAATGAAAATGAACTCACAATGACCCAAAACTTATGGGACACAGTGAAGGCAGTCCTGAGAGGGAAGTTCATAGCAATACAGGCCTACCTAAAAAAGATAGAAACATCTCAAACAAACAACCTAACCCTACACCTACAAGAACTTGAGGAACAACAACAAAGACAGCCCAGAGCAAGTAGAAGGAAGGAAATAACCAAGATCAGAGCAGAATTAAATGACATAGAGACTAAAAGCACAATCCTAAAGATCAATGAATCCAGGAGCTGGTTCTTTGAAAAGATCAACAAAATCGACAAGCCTTTAAGCAGGCTTATCAAGAAAAAAAGAGAGAGGACTCAAATAAACACAATCAGAAATGAAAGAGGAGAGATTACAACTGACACCTCAGAAATACAAAGGATTGTAAGAAATTACTATGAAGAACTGTATGCCAAGCAATTTGAAAACCTAGGTGAAATGGACAGGTTTCTAGAAAAATATAATCTTCCAAAACTCAATGAAGAAGAAACAGAAAGCCTGAACAGACTAATAACAGCTGATGAAATTGAATCAGTAATCAAAACACTCCCAACACACAAAAGCCCTGGACCAGATGGTTTCACAGGATAATTCTACAAAACATTTAAGGAAGAGCTAACCCCTATTCTCCACAGACTATTCCAAAAAACCCAAAAAGATGGAAGACTCCCAAACTCTTTTTATGAAGCCAGCATCATCCTAATCCCAAAACCAGATAAAGGCACAACAAAGAAGGAGAACTTCAGGCCAATATCGCTGATGAACATAGATGCTAAAATCCTCAACAAAATATTGGCAAACCGCATCCAACAATACATTAGAAAGATCATACACCATGACCAAGTGGGATTCATCCCAGGGATGCAAGGATGGTTCAACATTCGCAAATCAGTAAATGTAATACATCACATAAACAAAAGCAAAGACAAAAATCACATGATCATATCAATAGATGCGGAAAAAGCATTTGATAAGGTACAGCACCCATGTATGATAAGAACACTCGGCAAAGTGGGAATAGAGGGAGCATTCCTCAACATAATAAAGGCCATATAGGAGAAACCTACAGCCAGCATCATACTCAATGGGCAAAAACTAAATTCTTTTCCACTAAAATCAGGAACAAGACAAGGCTGTCCACTTTCACCACTTCTATTCAATATAGTATCGGAAGTCTTAGCCACAGCAATTAGACAAGAAAAGGAAATAAAAGGCATCCAATTCGGAAAGGAGGAAACAAAACTATCATTGTTTGCAGATGACATGATAGTATACATAGAAAATCCTATAGACTCGGCCAAAAAACTGCTCGACCTAATAAATGAATTTGGCCAAACAGCTGGATACAAAGTCAATATCCAGAAATCAAAGGCATTTTTGTATACCAACAATGAAACAACAAAAGCAGAAATCAAGAAAAAAAATCCCATTTGATATAGCAAAAAGTAAAATAAAGTACCTAGGAATAAACCTAACCAAGGAGGTAAAAGACCTGTATGCAGAAAACTACACAACACTGAAGAAAGAAATCAAGGAAGACACAAACAAATGGAAACACATACCGTGTTCATGGATCGGAAGAATTAACATCATCAAAATGTCCATACTTCCCAAAGCAATCTACAGATTCAATGCAATACCTATTAAAGTACCAATGGCATATTTCACAGACATAGAACAAACACTTCAAAAATTTATATGGAACAATAAACGACCCAGAATAGCAGCAGCAATCTTGAGAAAGAAGAGCAAAGCAGGAGGGATCACAATACCTGATACCAAAATGTATTACAAGGCCACTGTAATCAAAACAGCCTGGTACTGGCATAAAAACAGGCACGTGGACCAGTATAATAGAATAGAGAGCCCAGAAATAAACCCTAGTCTCTATAGTCAATTAATATTCGACAAAGGGGGCAGCAACATAAAATGGAGTAAAAATAGCCTCTTCAACAAGTGGTGTTGGGAGAACTGGACAGCTATGTGCAAGAAAATGAAACTCGAGCACCAACTTACACCATACACAAAAATAAATTTAAGGTGGGTAAAAGATTTAAACATAAGCCGTAACACCATTAAAGTCCTAGAGGAGAACATAGGCAGGAAAATCTCAGATATTCCATGCAGCAACATTTTTACGGATATGTCCCCTAGAGCAAGGGACATAAAGGAAAGAATAAACAAATGGGATCTCATCAAAATAAAAAGCTTCTGCATGGCCAAGGAAAACAGTATTAAAATAAAAAGAGAACCGACTGTGTGGGAAAACATATTTGCCAAGGATCTCTCAGATAAGGGTTTAATCTCCAAAATATACAAAGAACTTACACGACTCCACTCTAAGAAGACAAGCAACCCAATTAAAAAATGGGCAAAGAACTTGAGTAGACACTTCTCCAAGGAGGACATACAGAGGATCCAGAGACATATGAAAAGATGCTCGATAACGCTAGCTATCAGAGAGATGCAAATTAAAACCACAATGAGATACAACTTGACAGCAGTCAGAATGGCCCTCATAAACAAAGCAACAAACAGCAAGTGTTGGAGAGGTTGTGGAGAAAAGGGAACCCTAGGGCACTGTTGGTGGGATTGCAGACTGGTACAACCACTATGGAAAACAGTATGGAATTTTCTAAAAAAAACTAAAAATGGATATACCTTTTGACCCAGCAATTCCACTGCTAGGACTATATCCTAAGAACCCTGAAACACCAATCCAAAAGAACCTATGCACCCCAATGTTCATAACAGCACAATTTAATTTACAATAGCCAAGTGTTGGAAGCAACCTAGGTGCCCATCAGTAAATAAATGGATCAAAAAACTGTGGTACATTTACACAATGGAATTCTATGCAGCAGAAAGAAAGAAGGAGCTCCTACCCTTTGCAACAGCATGGATGCAACTGGAGAGCATCATGCTAAATGAAATAAGCCAGGCAGTGAAAGACAAATACCATATGATCTCACCTTTAACAGGAATCTAGTCAACAAAACAAACAAACAAGCATATTATAACCAAAGACATTGAAATTCAGAACAGGCTGAAAGTCACCAGAGGGGAGGAAGGAGGGAATTTCAGGGGAAAAGGGGAAGGATCTACAGGAACAAGTATAAAGGACACATGGACAAAAACTATGGGGGGTGGAAATGGGAGGGAGGTGGGGTGGGCTGGGGTGGTGGGTTGGGGTGAGAATAAAAGACAGAAAACTGTACAAGATCAACAATTAAAATAAAAATTGGAAAAAAAATGGCACATGCTGATTCTTCTCTCTTAGTCACACAATTGCAAGGCCCTGCTGGTGAGCACCGCTGCAGGGACAGCTGAGGACAACGAAAAGCCAAAATTCCTTTGAAATTGTGGTAGGTCACAGTGCCGACCCTGATTCCATAATGAGTCAGCCTCACTTTTGTATGTGGTTTTTAATCACAATAAAATTCAACATGTGCACTAAAAAAAAAAAAAAAAAGATTCTCTCTTTGTCTTTAAAATTTGTCATTTTAATTATGATGTGTTTTGGAGTGGGCCTTCTTGGGTTCATCTTGATTGGGACCTTCTGTGCTTCCTGAACTTGCACGGCTTTTCCCCTTTCCAAGTTAAGGAAATTTTCTGTCATTATTTTTTCAAACAGGTTTTCTATCCCTTGCTCCTTTTCTTCTCCTTCTGGTATTCCTATGATGCAAATGGTGTTATGTTTCATATTGTCCTGAAGTTCCCTTTAACCATTCTCAAATTTTTTTTAGCCCTTTTTCATTTTGTTGTTCTACTTGGGTGTTTTTTTTCTACCTTTTCTCCCAGCTTGCTGATTCAGTCCTCTCCTTCCTCCAGCTTCCTTGTAATTCCTTCTAGCATTTTTTTAAAATTTCAGGTATTGTATTCTTCATTTCATCCTGGTTGTTGTTTATAGTCTTTATTTCCTTTTTCACATTGTTGTAGTTCCCACTTAATTCCTTGTTAATTGTCACAAGTCACTTGATCATCCTTCCAACCATTTTCTTGAATTCTATGTCTGATAGAAATTGCTTGTCTCAATTTCATTTAGCTCTTTTCAAGGGAATTCTTCCATCCCTTTCAATTGAAAGAAATAAAATTGAAATAAAAACCCCTAATAAAATTAGGGGTTCTTTCTCTGTCTCCCCATTTTAGGTGACCCTTTTTATTTATTCCTGCATCTCAAGATGCTCTGCTCTGTCTGTGTATCTTCATGGGAAGGACTTCTGTGGTAGGAATTCTGTGGGACTCAGTGGTGCATTCTCTTTGATCTCCTTGTGTGAATGCTCTAGAATTGTTCTCTCTTTCATTTGTGCGGGCTCTCTTGTTGTACTTGGACTTTACTTGTTGGTGGCTTCCTTGTTGGTGGGTTCTCCCTTTGAGTGGGTTTACTGGTAGTCACAACTCCTGCCTTGTCTTTTCTGCTGGTGTAAAGGTGTTGGTTAATGAAACCATATTACCAGACAACCAAACCTATGCCAGCAAAAAGAACTCCCCTACCACATCAGCAATCTCAACTGCAATTGAGCAAAGATTAATAAAGGTGAAGGGAGATATGAATATTATAAGATGACACAAAGGGAATATGAGAAGACTAAAAGAGGGGAAAATATTATTGAGTGGGAAGAGGGATGAGAATGGGTAAGAGTATGGATAGAGTGAGGCATAGTAAGGGAGAGAACAAAATTTAAAACATAAGTAAAACATGGAAGGGTGATGGGAACAATGGGGTGAGAAAAGAGAAGAGTATACTATGAGGTTTGAAGTAAAATTTAAAAGGTATTGGACCAATAGGAGCAAAATTGCAGAAGAACCACAGTAGGGTTGATAGCAACAACAGCTGAATGAAGTTTAATAAAGGTAGAATGGGAATAAGAATATTGTGGAAAAGCAAAAAGTGAATATGAGATATCTACAGTAAAGCAAAATGATTTTGAGAGGATGGGGGCAGCAAACTAATAAGAGTAAGGGGTAAAGCCCAGGTTAAGAGAGTGGAAAGGGAGAAATGAAATTCCTCAGTCAACTAATCAAGGGCAGCGGTAAGGGGAAATGGGGGAAGACAGGAAGAGAGTATTCTATGTCAGCGGTGTCAAACGCATTTTCATTGGGGGCCACATCAGCCTTGAGGTTGCCCTCAAAGGGCCAAATGTAATTTTAGTACAGTATGAATGTAACTACACCTTAACAGTTAAGCGAGAGCTCAGCACTGCCACCAGGTAGAAACAAGGTGCTGGGCCAGATAAAAGAAGGTGAAGGGCCAGATTTGGCCTGCGGGCCATGTGTTTGCCACCCGTATTGTATGGGATTTAAAATACAAACAAATAGTGAACAACTAGGAGTTCTATTGGAGAAGTACAGTAATAACCATGGTATTTTGCTCAACTAGCCACTGTTTATAAAAGATGGAACGTAAATAAGGCTCTTGTAAGAGGGGAAAAAGAGTGTGAACTAACTTAAAAAAGAAGAGAGCTTATGCAACGTTAGATAGAGGAGAAACAGTGAGAGTAAGGGATAGGAACATGGTGTAGTGTGAGAGAAAATAAAGTTTACAGCAACAGTAAACAAGCTCAGGAAGATGGCAAAATGGATTAAGACCAGGAACAGGTGCTGTGTGGGATTTGGAATAACAATAATATGAAAAAATATATAATCTGAATAAAAAGCATAAAGAGTAAAAGTGCAAGAGTTAGTGAGTTATTTGGAATATGAGCAAAGTCAAACAAGAAGAATTAAAATGCAATATGAAAAGGAGCAAAAAGAAAACCTCCAAAAAGAAAATTAAAAGAAAAGAAAGAAATTAAAAAAAAAAAAAAAAAAACACAGATTCTGATGAATAGCAAAGTGAAATTTGTCTCAGCTGATGGTATTCGTCTTCTGACTTCTTTCTGGATCTATCTCTGGTTTTCTCTCACCTCAAGGTCCTGGGTGCATAGTCAGACTTTTGGCAACACCACCTGTATCTCCTTCCCCTGCTTCTTTCTAGAAGGAGCTTCTGTTGTCATTGAGAGGGTGAGGTCTCCGTGTCTCACCTGGGAGGCACTGTTCAGTCTTCTGGGAAAACCGTGGGTGCATTCCCCCTGTCACTATACCTCTCGTCTTAGTCTGTCCCAGTTTATTTCCAATAATGTATAGTTTCTGCTTAAATAGCTGTCCTTTTCATGGGGGGCAGGGAGCAATATGTGTAAAAGTGTCAGCTCCCCCTTTCTTAGTGTAGTCTGCAGCTGTGTGTGTGAGCCAAGTTTGGGCAATGCCCTGAATCTCCCTTGTTGTACTCCTTCCTAACTTGCTGTTTGAATGGCCTCAGAAAAATAGGGTTCTAAGACCCAGTGTACTTTGTCTCCCTATGGGAAGTTCAAAGTGGGCCCTCCTAGGCATTGGCCTTGCTGTTTTACTCTGGGTCGGGGGGAGCCCCCTGCTAGTTGTTAGGCCTGTCTAGTCAGTTCTGCCACTCTTCCTGGCTCCTGCAGGCAGTGGGGGATTGGGCTCAATTTTCCCTTTCCGGCGGTTCCACCAAGGAAGGGGGTTCAGTACGTCCTTCAGTAATCACGGGTGCACAGTCTCCAGCCCCACTGCCCTCACAGCACTCCACAGCCTGCACTCTCCATTCTGTGCCTTGTTCCAGGCCAGGCTCTGAGAAACCACCTTGATTTGCATCCCTTTGATCAATCTGTGAGGTACACTGAGTGGGAGCAAATCGCATCCACCATCCTCCCTCCTTTTTGGCCGGCAGCTGCATATGTGAGGCCCCTGTCCAGCACACCTCATTTCCCATTTTGAAAAAAGTTTCTGTGTGCATTACTGCTGCTGGAACCACTGCTCATCCCTCCATACACTCCAACTCTCTGGCAAGTCAAGAGTCCATCTCAGTCAGCCAGTCACTGCCCTCCTCCTCTCCCAGCTCCAGGTGCTGCTAGAATTCCTCCCCCAACTTCTCTCTTGCATTGTCCTGGCTTGGTGACTGCTGCCCCAGCTATGTGCGTGTTGCTGCCTGTTTTCCGCCATCTACTTCACACATTCAAGTCGCTCCCCTCATGGGCTTGCAGCTTCATGGCCCTGGGAGAGGAGGGAGCCTCTAGGCTGCTATATCACCAACACAGCTCTCCTCCAATGTCCCAGCAGCAGCCACGATTTCTGGTGCCACGCCCAGGGACTTTCCCTGTCCACCTATAAAACCTCTTTACTGACCATTTTGAAGCATCTTCTGCACACTTTGGCTTCCAAACTTCATATCAGCTAAGATTCTGTGTTCACTTTGTTTTTCAAATATCAGCTAAGTGGCCCAGTTGGCTGCATGAGTAAGTGGGCTCTGCTCCCACCTACTTTACTGCCATCTTCCACCCCCCCATTTCTTTCTCATTCACCAAGCAAAACTGATGACTCTGTTCAAAGAAATGGATAAATATCTCAAGAACAATATGCTAATATTTAAGCCTTGTTTCTGTTAAATAATATTTAGAAGTATATTTATTAATTAAAATATGTGGATGAGAATTATTTTCCCTTTCTATTTCACGAAATGTGTGCTTCCATAAGCATTTTTAATTATGATAAAGCAAGAAAGAAGAGAGGGAAGAAAGAAGAGAGGTAGGGAGAAAAGAAATGGGGAAAGGGAAGACAGTGAGGGAAATGAAGCATATCAGGGAGATGCTCTTAAATTTAGATAGACATGTTTTAAAACAATAATAATTTAAAATCTCCATCTTCATCTTTGGATTGGCAAAGAAAAGATGGACAGTGATTTGCTTCAAGCTATCCCTTGAGACATTTTGAGGGGCTCAAAGTCAATCTTATCCCTATTCTGCTACTTATTACTACTTGCTCTTAAGTGCTCTGTTTTCAGGTTCCTGATGAGGAAAATGGGCATGAAAAGGAATCTAACTCATGGGAAGGATGGAAGATTAAGAGAGTTGATGCATGTAGAGCACTTAGAACAACCCATGGCATGCATGTGGTGAGTGCTAGATTTGTGTTTATTAATATCATTTCATTATTTACTGAGTGTCCATTTTGAACAGAACACCATCCTGTGGCTGAGCTGAGCTCCTAGAAAATTGGCAGTCAACCCTTTTACCCTCCAGGGACAAGACACACTGCTTTGGAGCCAACAGTGTGAAGAAACGTTTTAAAGGGGAGCTCTAGTTGAACTAATTACCACCTACACCCATCTGTGCCATTTGGTTCCTTGCCAAAATCTTTTGTCATTGTGTAGATGTGGGCATATTTTTTCTGAGGTTTGATTTAAAGTAATTGTCCACAGGCTTATCTGAAGAGTAACTGCATCAGAACATCCTGGGGACTTCTGAAAAATATTAATTCCTAGGTACTTCCCCCCAGTGAATATAGATATTGAATCTTTGAAGATTGTACAAAAATGCCATTCATCTGTGTATTACTTAGACATGGAAAATGCAGCATAATAGAAATCATTACAATTGAAAGGTTGAAGAATACACCATACATTAACATTATTTAACTGGAAAAGAAATGACTCCATATCATTGTATGACTCACTGGGCACTGCCTGGCCCAGGTATCAATACCTGAGCAGCTTTTAGTGAAAGGTCTGAAGCCAGACAGACTGGGTTGAAATCTGCTGCCTCCAATTAACAGTTTTGTGAACTTGGGCAAATTATTTAACCTCTTTGTGCCTCAGGTTCCCATATAAAAGTGAGGTGTTATAATCATAGGCCTTAATCTCATTGGTTGTGAAAAATAAGTACAATAGATGCCAAGTACTTGAAATACTACCTGGCCCATAGTATATACTCAAGAAATGTTGTTTATCACAATTAATACCAGAAATTATTGTTAATTTAAGTCCACATTATATAGTCAGTGAGTGCTTAAGCATTTGGGATTTCCCCTTCTTTAATTTATATGCTTAGTAATTCATTAAATTAGAAGTCTTTCTTTTATAGCTGTTTCTGAAAGTAAGCTTTAAAAAATGACTTAACATGGAAAATAACACTTCAGTAGCTCAGGAATTATCTTTCTGGTGCCACGAACATTCTTTTTAATATGGCATGTTTTGATGCAACACAAGCAGAGAAAATTGCTTAATAAATATTGAGCAGTTATAATGGACAATTTCAAAAACTCCAAAGAAGCATACAGAGAAATGTATCTATAGATAGTGAAGGCAAACATCAGCAAAAATGGAAAGAAATTAATCAACAAATCACTGTTTAGACCCAGCAGGGGTGTCCAACCTTTTGGTGTCTTTGGGCCACGCTGGGAGAAGAGTTGTTTTGAGCCACACAGTAAATACACAAACACTTATGAAAACTGATGAGTAAAAAAAAAAAAAAAAAAAGGTTTTAAGTAAATACATGATTTTGTGTTCAGTCACATTCATAGCCATCCTGGGCTGTGGGCTGGACACCCCTGAAAGTGAATGGGTATAGATTTGTATTTTTTGTTAAAAAAGGAGGGGAAAGTAAATCATCTATTTGCTAAAAGTATACACAAAATCCTATTCATCCCTGACTAAGAGACTCCAAAGAATTTACGCATACTCTTTATTAATTAATATAGAAAATTCATAAATCAGTATCTGCCTAAGTTAACTAATATGAATCAGAAATCTGTGCTTCTGTGAGATTTTACTCTCTGTGAAATGCTTCTTCATAAACACCCTCTACACTTCAGGCCCATAAATTATTAATGTGTGTTATGGTTGTTAGGGACAATGCATGGAGATTTATCCAGATTCCCAAATCCCAAACAAGAGTAAATGGTTAAAATGAAAGTGAGGGCAGGAAGATGATTATATTGGTTTGGTTAGAGTTGACAAATTTCTACTACTCCACGAACACTGATTTTGAAGATCTGAATGACATACAGACTAATGAATAATTCAGATTCATTTATTAATCCACTGACCCTACACACAGCTTCATAAAAATGAAAATGTTATCCTCCTGCTTTATCTTGCATAGAATGGAATATGCCTATGTAGCTAGGTAGAATTTTTTGATGTAGTTTGCTCCAGAACATTCTACACACATATATTTGCTTTCATACATTTGGAGGAAATGTTGAGATAAACAATTTCAATAACTTTTATAAAGGAGACCATCTTGTCCCCTACTGACTTAAGTCTGTAAAAAAGAAAATACTGATTATTATGTAACTACTGGTTACCTTGCAACTAGAAACTAGACAATGAAGCAATACCATTCTGTGAGGATTAACACAAAGGGAATTGCCACCACATCCATAGGGCTACATCCTTGGCCATTATGAGTTTTCTCCCATGGCCTCCCATCTCTAAGTGTTTAAAACCATCACACTAAATTATTTTGCTTACCAAATATGTATGATGCTATTAGCCAAAATAGAGATTCCAAGAAAAGAAACATATTTGTTGGAGGTAAGCATAAGTAAGCTCATTCTTTGAATAGGTTGAGTGTGAGATACCTTTTGGACACCAGTAAATAGTCTGTTAGGGAGCTGGAAAATTTGCTGCTATGGGGGAAAATATTAATTGCCCATATTGCTCCAATCATTCATTTCCAAGTCACTCATCTACAGTAACATTAGGTGATCTGTTATTTACTTGATTGCTAGATACTGCCTAACCATCTTCTAAGTCTTAACTCTACTTAGCCAGTTTCAGTTTCTCCAGACAATTATATAACACAGTATTAATAGTGAAGTTTTGGCTATCACCCTATGGCAATAAACAGATGCTAGATACCAGAGGTATTTGTTATACAAAATTTCCTGTAAGACTCAAAAATAGGTGTGTGGAAAATATAATGAAACTCTTGGTTTAAAAGACTTCTTCCCTCCACTGTAATTTTATAAAATGGCCAAGTGTGAAAATCATGAAAGAATCATAAATGATACTCTTTTTGGAGAAAATGATACTTTGGTCTCCACTGACCCTCAGTGGGTTGGGGGTATCTATTTACAACTTGGGCAGAGAGTTTGATATATGTATCTCCTACTGTTTCTCAGACCAATTAACTATTAATTCTGAGGCTGACCTAATAAGCTACTGATGGCAGACTAGAAGAGTATGACTTATAAGTAGCTACACTCCTAGAATTTGTTGAAACAGAAGATTCATGGGGGGCAGACATGACCTATACACTTAGCAGAGAGAAAGCTGGTGGTGGGTTTGTCATATACTATCCACAGAGCACTTAGAGGATGCAAACAGATGTCAATAGGGGAATGTTAAATGTGTCCTCAGATTCCAAGGGCATGCTGGAGGAGTAAGGAAGAAGATAAGATGATTTTATCACCCTCAAAGGGGCAATGCAGATGAGAATTCTCACAAGATAAAGAATACCTGCATGATATACCTCATTCAAAACATGTCAAAACTAAATCGCCACAACTGTACCAGTCAAATCACTACATTCCAGCTCTCTCTTTACCTCATTGCCCTCCCAGATTTCACCCCAAAGAAGTCAAAATCTTGATTCATAAGATGGGAAGGAGAGGTAGAAAGGTGAGCTAAAAGAAAGGTATCTGGCATCTCTCCTAAAAGCAGTTTCCCATTCACAACAGGCCCAAGAGAGGAGAGAAGACAGAAAGCCTCATTCTCACATTACATTTTGAGTTTACATTATAATATTGGAAAGAACTCTGTAATTAGGGAATTGGAACTTTTCTCTGCAATTAAAGTTACTATACACCTTTGCATTTCCTAAAAGTGAATAGAGAAACCTGCCCAAATTTTCATTTCAGGCTCAGCAGCAAAACTTGCCCCAGTGAGCAGATGGAAAGGAACTATGGAAGACCAAATAAGTTGCTTTAGGAGTGTGTCTCATGAGCACTGCTTGTACAAGGTCCCTGTTACCAAGACAACCTCCTAACATGATTAGAAGTCAGAGGACTCTTGAATGATCCAGTCCACTGTCCACCCCATAGCATATTTGCTGCTCTAGCTTTTTTTGGTGAACAGTTAATTTTATATATTTTTCTTTTTAAATTATGAATCTTTTTAAAGTTTTCAATTATAGTTGGAATACAATATTATATTAGCTTCAGGTGTACACCCCGGTGACTAGACAGTATATAACTTACTAAGTGATTATACTGATAAATCTCATATCCATCTAATACCATACATAGTTATTAGAATATTATTGACTATATGTTGTACTTTACCCATGACTATTCTGTAACTGCCAACTAGAACTTCTTAATCCCCTCTCCTTTTTCACCCATTCCCCCATGTTCCCTCTCATCTGGCAACCATCAAAATGTTCTCTGTATCTATGAGTCTGTTTTTGTTCTGATCATTTGTTTTTTGTTTTTTTTTTAGATTCAGTTGTTGATAGATATGTGTTTATTGCCATTTTATGATTAATATTTCTGGTCTTTTTTTCTCCTTCTAAAAGAAGAACCTTTAACATTTCATATATTGCTGATTTGGTAGTGATGAACTCCTTTAGCTTCTTGTCTGGGAAGTTCTTTATATGCTCTTTGATTCTAAATTATAGCTTTGCTGGGTAGAATAATCTTAGTTGTAGGTTCTTGTTGAATATTTCAACAAGGATATTGAATATTGAATACCACTTTGAATATTTCTTGCCAGTCCCTTCTGGCCTGCAAAGTTTCTATTGAGAAATCAGTTGACAGTCTTAAGGGAGCTCTGTTGTAGGTAACTAACTGCTCTTCTTTTGCTGCTTTAAGATTCTCTCTTTGTCTTTAACCTTTTGCATTTTAATTATGATGTTTCTTGGTGTGGACCCCTTTGGGTTCATCTTGTTTAAAACTCTTCACACTTCCTGGCTTTGTATGTCTATTTCCTCCACCAGGTTAGGGAAGTTTTCTGTCCTTATTTCTTTAAATAGTTTCTTGATCCCTGCTTTCTGTCTTCTTCTTTGGGCACTCCCATAATATGAATGCTCATACACATGAAGTTGTCCCAGAGGTTCCTTATACTATCCTCACTTTTTTGTATTCTTTTTCTTTTTTCTGTTCTGATTCAATGGGGTTTTTTGTTGTTGTTTGTTTCTTTATATTTCAAATTGCTGATTTGATTCTCAGCTTCATCTTCTCTACTGTTGATTCCCTGTAAGTGAGTCTTCATTTCAGTTAGTATATCCTTCATTTGTGACTTTTTTTTTAATGGTTTTCATGTCCTTTTTTATGTTGTTGTACTTCTCACTAACTTCCTTGAGCATCCTTAAAACTATTGTTTTGAATTCCATATTTGTTAGCTTGCTTGCCTCCATTTTATTTAGTTCTTTTTCTTATTTTTTCATCTGGGACCTGTTTCCTCATTTTGGCTCCTGCCTGTGTTTGTTTCTATGTATTAAGCGAGGCTACTGCATCTTCTAGGCTTGGTAGAGTACCCTAATGTAGTAGGTGTCCTAGAGGGTTTGTTGGCACAGCCTCCCCATTCATCTGAGTCTCACTCGGTGAGGGTTATGTACACCCTTCTGTTAAAGTTGAGCCTTGATTTCTGTTGGCACGTCAATGGGAGGGTTTTACACCCAGGCCAATAGACTGGGGACTGGCTGGGACCACCATTGTAGAGGATTAGCTGTGCAGGGGCCCACCCCATGGGTCAGGACTTAACTTAGCCAGGCTCTGGTGCCTGCTGGGTCTGTCCCTTCAGTGTGTCACTTGTGGAGGTGGTTGGGTGGTGCTTTGATGGAGTCTGAAACTGCCCACTGGGTGTGCTGGTTCTTGGGCCTCCCTGAAGGTACAAGCCAAGGTCGCCACCTGTGTTCTGTCCAAGGCCTCCTGGCATGTGCTACAAAGCCATGTACAGGTGGTTGCTACTTGTGCTGGGCTTGGAGATGCCCAGGAGAGGCTCGGTTGTGAACCAAGGCCAGCTGCTGCTAATGCTGGGCCTGGGGCCACTTAGTGAGGGGTATGGGGCATGCTGAGGCTAGATACTGCTTATTTTAGAGAGTTTAGGAAAATATGAAGCATGAGCCAAGACAGGCTATTCTTGTGGACAAGCCACTGGAAACAGCTTTGGTGGGCCTGGAATTTGGTGGAGCAGGGCCTCAGGGAATCACCAGGGTGGGGCTACAGTGTGAGCCAGGTTGATGGAGACTCAGATATGGCACTCACCTGCCAGGTCTGGGGGAGAGGGCTCATCAATGGAAAAATGGCTTCTGCCAGTACTTCTGTCTGGTAGAAACCTGTCCCTCCAGCTCCTGCCCCAACGCCAGTCGATTCAGTTTCTCTCCATATGTCCCTGGTGCATTCTGAGCTGCTGCCCCAGTGCTGGGGCCCAGAGGGAGTGAGTCTGAGTAAGTCCATATGTGGGCCCTTTAGAGGAACTTCTTAGGACTTCACAAGCCCTTGGTCTCCCTCAGCCTCAATTCCCACTGGTTATCACAGCCAGAAGTTATGGGGCCTTCTCTTCCTGGCACTGGAACCCTGGGCTGGGATGCTTCACTCCTCTCGGGGAACCTCTGAAGCTGAGATATCCCTCCCAATTTTTACCTACCACACATTGATGTGGGACTAGCTGATTCTGCATCTCCACCCCTCCTACTAGTCTCAATGTGGTTTCTTCTTTAAATCCTCTTCTCTATGACCTCCATTCAGCTAGATTTCAGGCAGTTCTGAATGTTGGTTTTTCTATAGTTTAGTTGTAATTTTGATGTGATTGTGAGAGGATGTGACTACTGTGTTTAACTACCTGCCATCTTGACAGGAAAACTGCTCTAGGTTTTCTGTGGTACCCAGGCTCTGCTGGGTAAATGATACAAGATGAGTATTTTTCAAGTGTGCCCTTTCCATTTTTATCAGTTCTAATTTCGAAAAAAAATCCTTAGTGCATTTCAATCTACTTCCTGAACCTTCTATCATGTTGCCCTAATTCTGCCTTTTCTAGTTACAGAAAATAAATTAAGTGCCTCTTTCACATGATAGCTCTTAGGGCTCTTGGAAAGAGCCATCATTCCCAGCCTGCGCTTCTCCACACTAAGCAACTCCAGTTCCCCCAATCTTGCTTAATTCTTTTCACCACTTCCTTAGACAAATACCTTCAGGTTAGGAGGCATTCCACTTCTCCCTAAGAAGTATGAACAACACTTGTGCTACAACTATCAGCTATAATCAAGATTTTAATAATAAGATACTGATATACTTTTCAAGTATAAGCTCGTTGATAGAGTGGTAATCCTTTGGAGTTGATAGTTCAATATTTGACTTTATAAGAGCTAATGCCTACTCCACCTTTTCCTATGTTTCTGTGTGGGACTTCCTCCTGTAATAAATTCTCTTGGCCTCTTGCCCATCCCTTACTCGTGCATCCTCAGAGGATGTGAGTTGCCATCTTTATATGTGACAGCCATTGCTCCACTTTCTGTACCAATAATCTGTTAATGGGTCAGAAGCAATGGGGGTTCAATCTCTTCCCTCCCTGTTAGGTACTAAGAGGATGCAATGATTTGGAAAGACCAAAATTTTCCCTGGAGTAACCTGTCCCTAAAAATATACTGACAATGAGGCAGGAAATGGGGGAATAGTAGGGGGGAAGAGAAGACAGAAACTTGAAATGACATGTCCACAGTCCTTTTCTAAGCCACATTCTCCAAACAGAATAACTGTGGTACTTTCATCATATTTTATCACTTAGTGGTAAAGAACAAATGGGCATAATTTATTAGCCCTTAAAATCCCAATATTTGGTCCTCTGATTTGATACTGTATCTCAGAAAAAAAGATAATGAATTATATTTCGGGAGTGCTTAAGGCCTTAGACTTCAGTGAACTTGGGCCACATGGGATTTTGAGAATGACAGACAACACAGTAGTTAATTGTGACTACGATTTATAATCTGATGCTGTTTTTAATGGGGTAGTGTTCTTGGAAAATTTAAGCTAATAAGGCAGTAATGTGTGGTCTTCAGCAACTGACCTTGAAATATACAGATACAGAGTTTATTGAAGCATGCACAGCTGAAGCAGATTTATTCCATGGAAAACAAAATCTTTGTGTAGACAGGCTATTTAAGCTATGGAAGAACAACTTTTTTTACTACTCTTTTATTTCTCAGTGTGATTTTCAGACAAGGAGGCCAGGACAGCAAAGGCAGTTGAGTTTTGTGAGTGCCACAAAGCACTAATAAGGCTCTAGCTTCACACCGTCAGTGCCATTCCTAGATACAAAACACCACAACCACAATTCCAGAATCTTCCCTACTGAAATGAAGTAGGATAATAAATTAGCAAGAATGAATTTTATAGTTTAATCTCTTTTGTCTTCTAATGCAAAATTTTAACATTTGATTTGGAACTGTTAAAGACTTGGAATCCAACTTCTAAAGACATAAACATGCAACTTCTAAAATTTAATTCCTCTCTGGAAAATTTATAGGAAGAATGAATTTATATTAAAATTGGGGGCACTTCTATTATTGTTGGCATTAAATTATTAGTTTAACTTAAGGTTGTCATAGACTCATTGTGAAACCTATGTTGACCTATACTAGACTGCATGTCTGGGAATTCTGTGATGATAAGTGAAGAGGGAGTAAATTTTCTTTTGTGAACACAGTGAGGTCTTGATATGATTCAATCAATATGCTGTTCTAGCCCATTTCTGAGATTTCTGGAGGCAAAATTTGCACCAATAACCAGCTGTTCAAGGAGAATCCTCAGGGGAACGGTTATTAGTATTAGAGGAGACACCTCATGCAGCAGGATTTACACAGTCATAAGATTTCAGACAAATGGGTTAAGGGCACCAAGAGCCAAGAATGTGAGGAATAGCTCGGGGGCAGCGGGGGTGGGGGGACTTGTCCTTCTATTCCTCAAGTTTCCGTGGGAGGCATCTTAGTGAAATAGCACATCTGACCACTTTCCAACTTCTTTCTTATCCTTTTACATCAGAGGAGTAAGGTAGCTGGTTGGCGAAAGTAGTGATGGGTCCACCTTTCATAGTTCCTAGGATTTAATCTACTAAAAGGTTGAAACAACCATGATTTGGTCTCTTTTATTCCCTCTCTGTCTTTGACCATGAGAAAGTGATACCCTATATACGTATCTTCTCTGCAGCTTTAGAACTTCCCTCAGGTGGGCTGTTTCTACAGCCAGAGTAGGAATAGGAGAATGAAGAGTATTGGTAATATTATTAGATCCTTACATTGAAGCCACAATAAGGGAACTTTTTTTTAATGAGAAAATGTGTCTTCCCCAAATATGACAATACAATAAAATGACAAAGGGAGTTCTTCAGGCAGAAGAAAAATGAACCCTAGGGGATAACATGGAAATTCTGGAAGAAAAAACAAGCAATGGAAATGGTAAACACATGGGATAAATCAATATATACTAACTCAAAACAATTATCATGATATATTTAATGTGTATAATTAAATACATAATGCAAATTTGGGGTAGCAGGTGGTAAATGAAGTTAAAGTGTGTCAAGTTTCTAATATTATGAAGGAAGTGGCCAGTTATTATCTTCATTATACTGCAATAAACTAGGATGCTTTTTGTAATCTTCAGATTAACCAGAAAAATATTAGGAAAAGAACAAAACCCAAAGGATTGCTTAGAAATTAGTCAAGGAGAAAAACAGAGCGATAAAAAAAAATAGTTAAATATTAACTAAAAGGAAGCAAGAAAGGACAACAAAAAGAAACTCAAAACAAATGGTCTAACTAGAGATAAATAGTAACATGGTAGGAACAATAAACATATATATAAGTAAACTAAACAGAAGCAAAAGTATATTATTATTAGACTGGAAAAAACAGCAAAACTTTATTACATATTACTTATAAGAAAGTCACCTTAAATAATGCAAATACCAAAGAAGTAGAAAATAAAAGGATACAGCTTTAACCAATAATAACCTTATATCATTTTAGTAGTATTAAAGAAACAGATTTGAGGCAATAAATGAGAAAATGAAGACATTCCCAATAATAAAGAGGAATGGTAGACCAGGAAGATATTTTTTTGTAGCATCAAGTAAATCAACATTGTAGATCCAACAAAACATTCAAAAGACCTCTTCAGTGAAAAATCTAAAATATTATTGGAAGGCATTAAAGATAATCTAAATAAATAGAGGAGTGTATGCTGCCCATGGATTAGGAGGTTTATTATTGCAGAGATACCAGTTCTCCCCCAATTGATCTGTAGATTCAGTGCAATCCAAATCAGAATCCCTGCATATTTTTTGTAGACATTGACAAGTTGATTCTAAAAGTTACATGGAAAACATAGAATCCAAAATAACATGATGTTGAAAAAGAACAAAGGTGTGAGATTTATCCAAATATCAAGGCTTATTATAAAGTGATGGCAGTTTACATAGTATGCTGTTACTCAATGGAGATAAAAATAGACCAGTGGAATAGAACAGAGAGATGAGAAATGGACATGCAAGAGATAGAAGAGATAGTGGTGAAATATTTATATGGTACTGTTGTTGATAACAAGGGTGATGCTACAGTGCAGTGGAGAAAAGATGGTCTTTTTAATAAGTGGTTCTGGGTCAGCTGGTTATCTATATGCTAAAAACTATGTCTACTCTCTGGCTCTGCACAAATATCCATTTCAGATGGATTGAAGCTCTGATTATGAGAGGTAAAACAATAAAGATTTTAGAAAATAAAATATTTTCTTTTAAAATTATTTTATTTTTGATTTTAGAGAGAGGAAGAAAAAGAGAGCAAGAAACATTGATGTGAATGAGAAACATTGATTGGTTGCCTTCCGTATACACCTGACCAGGGACCAAATCTGCAACCCAAGCAAGTGCCCTAACTTGGAATCAAACTATCAATTCTTCATTTGCAGGACGATGCCCATCCAACTGAGCCACACCAGCTGAGGAAAAAAAAATAAAATATTTTCAAGAACTTGTATAGGCTAAGATTACTTAATAAAGACACAAAGCACTGACTATAAAGGGAAAATGATAAATTGGACTGCAATAAAATTTTGAAGTTATATTAACATAGCATTAAAAAAATCAAAATCATATGGTATTTGTCTTTCACTGCCTGGCTTATTTCACTTAGCATGATGCTCTCCAATTCCATCCATGCTGTCGCAAAGGGTAGGAGCTCCTTTCTTTCTGCTGCATAGAATTCCATTGTGTAAATGTACCACAGTTTTTTGATCCATTCATTAACTAATGGTCACCTAGGTTGCTTCCAGCACTTGGCTATTGTAAATTGTGCTGCTATGAACATAGGGGTGCATAGGTTCTTTTGGATTGGTGTTTCAGGGTTCTTAGGATATAATCCAAGCAGTGGAATTGCTGGGTCAAAAGGTATGTCCATTTTTAGTTTTCTTAGAAAATTCCATACTGTTTTCCATAGTGGTTGTACCAATCTGCAATCCCACCAACAGTGCACTAGGGTCCCCTTTTCTCCACAACCTCTCCAACACTTGCTGTTTGTTGCTTTGTTATTGAAGGCCATTCTGACTGGTGTGAAGTGGTATCTCATTGTGGTTTTAATTTGCATCTCTCTGATAGCTAGAGATATCGAGCATCTTTTCATGTGTCTCTGGATCCTCTGTATGTCCTCCTTGGAGAAGTGTCTGTTCAAATCCTTTAACAGGAACCTAATCAACAAAGCAAACAAACAAGCATAATATAAACAAAGACACTGAATTTGAGAACAGTCTGACAGTGACCAGAAGGGGAGGGGAGGGAATTTCAGGGGAAAAGGGGAACGGTTTAGAGCAACAAGTATAAAGGACACATGGACAAAAACTATGGGGGGTGGAAATGGGAGGAAGGTGGGGAGGGCTGGGGTGGTGGGCTAGGGGCGGGGTAAAAGACAGAAAACTGTACAATATCAACAATTAAAAAAATACTGATTAAAAAATTATAAAAAAATTATAAAAAAAGAAAAAATAAAAATCATGCACAAAGTAGAGAATATTGGTAAGACATACTGACAAAGGACAAGTATACAACAATGTGCAGGGTCCCTATGAATCAATTAAGATAATGGCAAAAATGTATAAAAACTTCACTAAAGCACATTTCTAAATGACAACAAGCATCTGAACAGTGTTAAATATGACTATTGATAAAGGAAATCACAATAAAACTACAAAATACTGAAACATTCACAGTCACTTGCTTTCTAACATGGTATCAAAGCAAATCATTGGGAAACAAGGGTCTTTTCAACAAATTGTGCTGAAACAACTAGGTATCCACACGTAGGAGAGTAAAGTGGGCACCTTGCATCACACTGCATACAAAAATGAGCTCAAAATGGATCAAGGACCTAAGTGGAAGAGCAAAAACTATAAAACTCTTAGACAAAAATACAGGTGCAAATCTTCATGACCTTGGATCAGACAATGGTTTCTTACATGTGATTCCAACAGCATCAGCAATCAAATTAAAGTTTGATAAATTAAGCTTCATCAAAGTTAAAAATGTTTACACATCAAAGGATAACATACCAAGGAAGTTAAAAGACAATTCAGAAAAAGGGACAATCTATTTGCCGATCACATGAGTACATGCAATAGAAGTTTAGTATGCAGAATATATAAAGAATGATTATTAACTCATCAATAAAAATACAACTCAATAAATGGGCAAGGGATTTGTATAGATATTTCTCCAAAGAAGATATACACATGGGAGATAATCACATGAAAAGATACTCAATAGCATTAGCCATTAGAAAAATTCAAATCAAGACCACACTACAAGATGACTTCAGACCAACTAGGATAGCTATTATTAGAAAAGGGAAAATAAAAAATATTATAGAGATTTTGAGAAATTGGAACCCTCAGATATTGATGGGGAGAATGTAAAATAGTGCACCATTTTGGAAAATAGCTTGGTAGTTCCTCAGAAAGTTACTCATAACATTACCATATGACCCAGAAATTCTACTCCTAAGTATATACTCAAGAGAACTAAAAACATGTCCTCACAAAAACTTGTACATGAATGTTCACTCAACCCAAACAGGAAACAAATCAAATTTCCAACTGATAAATATGTGATGTGTGCTATATCCATACAATGAAATATTATTCATAAAAAAGATGAAGTTTTGATTCCTTTTACAGCGTTGAAGAACCTTGAAAACACTATACTAAGTGAAAGAAATCAGAAACCAAAGGCCACAAATTGTATGATTCTATTTACACAAAACATCTACAATAGGCAAGTCCATATAGAGTGAAGGTAGATTAGTGTTTCCAGGGCCTGGGGATAGAGGGAGGTTTGGAGTAACTCCTAAGAGAGATGGGGTTTCCTTCTGGGGTGATGAAGTGTTCTGGAATTAGTAACAATGATGGATATACAACATTGTGAATATACTAAGAAGCACTGAATTGTACTAAAAGGGTGAATTTTATGTTATTTGAATATCTCAATTTTAAAAATATAAAGTAAAACCATAATTAATGCCATGACATATGAATAAGAGTAACTAAAATTAAAAATACTGGCTACCAAATATTGCTCAAAATGTATAACAATTGAAACTCTCACACACTTCTAGTAGAAGTATAAAGTGTGACAATCATACTGAAAACTCTTTAGCTGTTTCAACCAAAGCTGAAAATATGCATACCCCACAATCCTACAATTCTCTCAACATATATGCTACAAAGATAGGTAAGTATGTTCACACAGTTCACATAATGTATGTTGTAAGGATCTTCATATCAGCAGCGCTCATACTATATACTAACTGGAAACAACCCAACAGTCTATCAACAGTGAAATGGGTGAAAAATACTGTGGCAATACTCATGCATTGAAGCATTATGTAAAGTGATAAAGATGAATACACTATTGTTACATGAGACAACACTGATGAATCTCACAACATAAGACTGGGCAAAATAAGCCATGAACAAAATATATATATATCAGCTACATGGTTCTCTTAATATAAACTTGAGAAATAGGTGAAATTCATTTTTTAATGTATTAGAAGTCAGTTCACCGCTTACTATCACATGCTTACAGGCATGTGATAATGAGAAAGGTACAACATGAGAGACCTGAAGTCCTGTTCTCTTTTTTGATTTGGGTGCTAGTGACAAGGCTTGGTTAATTTTATGAATATCACTGAGATACATTTGTGTGTGAGCTTATCTGTATGTATATTATACAGCAACGAAAAAGGTGATGTTAAAAATGAACAATAGAATTTGGATAGAAAATCATGTATATATGAGTATCTATTGTAATATATGTCACAACTAGCATTTAAAATCATTTGTTATTTTTGGACTGGAGTTGATAAGAATAAGGATTTAATGTGGAAATCTGCTAAAGAATTCTCTCCAAATGGAAGAACAATCTAATAATATGCTCTAGTAAGAATTGCAAATGGTCTGTAACCATACCACCCTGAACGTGCCTGATTTTATCAGAATTGCAAATGTTTGTAAGCATATTGGCCATATTTTCCCGTTTCCCATTTGATCCCTTCATTGCTGTGATCGTGATGTTCCATATCATCAGGCTTCTTGTGCTACAAACTTAGCAAGTCTCCAAAAAGGAAATGAGAATGAAGAGACTAGATTTTTTTGTCCTGGTGAATCTAGGCTGGTTCCTGGGGATTACCTCAGTCATTTCTAGGTTTTTCCAACAGAATTTAGACTATCAAGGAAGACTAATATTAAAGTTATCTGCCTATAGTTTTAAGAATCTATATTACCTCATTGAAAAATTGAAATTTATTCCTCTCCAGTTTTGGGAGGATTTCCATGTTTTCCCAAATAGTAATAATCAGTATAATTTCCTTTCAATGTATTTATGTAAATACATTTAAAATATTATGTAATCAGCTACTTTTCCTGATCACCCATGCTTTGAGTAAAATAAATAATTTTGATATTTGTATTATAACTAGTTGTGCACATCCTTATGAGGATAAAAATTCTTTATTAGCTATTAAATATTTTTATGCTTGTAAGGGTCCACAACATTTTTCAAGGCTGAATTCAACTCCCTGCCTTCACATTAAAGCGTACATAAACTGCTCCATATAAATAGTTATTTAATATTTTATTAGAGCTTTTAATTTTACTATCCCCTCAGTAACTTAGTCCCTTGCTTACAAACCTTATGACCAAGAAATTCTTCCCAAGAGCTAATACAAATTTTCCGCTCTTTATTTCCTACCATTGTAAAAGCTTTGTTCAATCTTCCCTACCTACTCTCCCCTACCATCTGCCCATTCTTCTCTAACAAACACAATTCCTTCATATTCTCCCTCCCACCTCTAGTGCCAACCATTGCCATGTATTAGCCAGCATAAGCTGCCATGAGTGAGCATAATGTATTAGCTAACATCATCACTGCAGGATCAGAAAGCTGGTTCAGTCTCTTATTACTTAACGAAATTATTTAACTCCGTCAGCCTCAGTTTCCTAATCTACTGAATACAAATAATAGTACCTACTCCCTAAGGTTATTGTGAAGATTATGATACAGAATATGGGGTAAGCCTGTGCTTGCTTGTACTGAAAGCTCCATAGTGTTGTAATTATTATTATAGTAGTTTTTGTGGTTGCAAGTCAATGAAATGGCTACATCAGAAAGAGAGGGCAGGGCAGAGTATGAGCATGACACATGGTAAAAGAATCCCAGAATCAGTGCTTTGGATACAAAGCAATTAGGACCGTTCAGGGGCCACAGCTGCAGGGGTATGGACCACCAATAATAGTGGCTCACAACCCCAAATATGCTGTTTCAATTCCAAGTTTCAAACTCGAGGAGGCAGCACCTCATTGCTCCCACATGGTTCAGGATATTTAGCATTCCTGGGTCAATGAACCAGGAACAGGAGTCCACAAATACCACCAGGAGAGATCCACTCCTGTGTATCAGGAAAGGGGCACTGGGCAGTCAGTCCTCCTCAGGCTGTCTACTATTGTTACAACAGTTGTACTACTCTCATAACTTCTGCTGCTGCTGCTGCCGCCATTACTGCTGTCACTGCTACTGCTGCTGCTACACCACCCTTTATGATTATTAGCAAGCTACCTGAGCACTTAATCTGAAATCAGTGAGAGGCCAGACAGTAAACACAACAAAAATCCTCACCCCACAAATCATGCCAGGTTGGAAGTTGTCATTGCCACCCCTGGGTTACCATAAGGAAAGGATAAAAATCACATGAAAAGATATTTATTTGAAGGAATTTAACTTGATGAATTTAAAGAAGACATAATCCTGTTCACAGACATACAGTGAGGATAACTTTGAGGAATCCCTCACTAAACCTGAACAAATGATGCATAACAATGATAAACAGCTTCCAGAGACTTAGTTACACCTTTTAATTGACACATTATTTCTGACTTTACCTAGCACACCCTAAACAACGTTAAATGTACACATCATTTCTGCCTCTACTTGGCACAGTATTGAAAGTACCTGTTTATAAAACAAGATTAAATTAGACCTAATTTATCCAATTGTGATTAAATTCTTTGTTTAAATCATTATTCACTTAAACAAGTAAATTGCCATGGCTATTCTACGGCTTTTAGTAAATATTGCCAAACACATTCAGGCAATACTTACCTGAATAAATATTGACAAATATTATAAATAAATACTTACCTGAATACATAATTATGAGGTATAATTATAATTAGGAAACACAAAATTAACATGATTGATCCAGTGTTTTCTATTTCCCCTAATTAAAGGGTACCTTGCGGGTGCACTCAGTAAAAAGAAACCAAGCTTAAAGGGATATTGGAAAATAAAGATTATGGCTGAGTAAAATTATTTTGATATATTAATCTTATTAAGAGCAGCAGCAAAAATATAGGGAAAAAGAGCAGGTGAGTAAGAAATGACTCACAGTTGAGTATTTGCGTGTTGGTGTAATGGACAAAGCATTGACTTTGGGGTCAAACAATCCTGGGGTACAATCCTAGGTCTGCCACTTGTGAATTCGGGAACCAATTCCAAAATTTAGTTCAGGTCCAGTTTCAACGTCCAGGGACGCTGAACCTACTGCAGGTCATTATTCTGAGAAGACAATGAATGAATGGGGATCAGGGTCCAGCAGGGCACTCGATGCGTTGCTAGATCCCTTCTTTCTCAAAAGGGAAGTGGAAACCAGCCTGTTCTACAATTGAACATGTCAAATAATATATACAAATTAACCCTTACAGAAGCACAAACTTGTTATGTTAAAATGGAACTTCAATTTTTTATTCAAAAAGTTCAGGCATGACATCTCATTTGACTCTATAATGAAAACACAAATTAAAGCCTAATTTAAAGACAGATGAGAAATCTGCTCAAAGCCAAATGGAAGTCTATAGAAATCTATGGAAAAACCAGAACAGAAGCCTAGGCCTCATGGCTTTTAGCTATGTGCTAAAATGTACTGTTTGCCTTAGCTCCAGGTGGCATCTGTTCCTGGTTTGGGGTGCTTGCTATAATTAGCCCTTCTATTTGAACTTGAATATCAGTCAGATCAGCAACAAAGACAAGTAGGTAGCAAATAAAAAAATATTCACTGTATTAGAGCAGACACAATATGTTGCTTGTGTAAAAAATAAAACCGTGTAAGCAAAGAGAACAAACTGCATACTGAGTAAAGGAATCACAGCAGAGGCAATTTACCTGGGTTTCAGGAAGAGAAAAAAGAAGATTGTGTATGTGCAGAAAAAAAACACACACATACACACAGAGTAACTTAACTTGCCAGTAGAGCATGGACCAATCACCTCTCTCTTCTGATGCTTTTATTTCCCATCTCATCCCCATCCCATCCAATCTCAATGCAATAGCTTAGTGATAACTAAAGAAGCCAGTAGACTTGGCATGTTCTAGTTGAAAACATACAAAACAGGTGAATAAAGAAAAAAACTAGGCTCTTTCTCATACATATTTATGGAAATAATGCCACAAGCCCCTAAAGAAAAAATAAAAGAGGATTATTGTGAGGTGAAAGGAATCAGGATGAGGATGAAAGAGAAATAAGCGTAGGAAAGAAAGGCCTTTCAGTGGATTTGTCCGCACGTGTGCACTTGTTTTATTCTGAAGAGTGTTGCTACAGAACCCAGCAGGGGCAAACTATTATTTATCTCTGGTTATTAGCCAAGTCTAAATTGTGTAACAAAAATAACAAAAGATATTCTTTACATCTAATTAGACATAAAGACTAGAACAATGTTCTTGTGAAAGGATGCTTTTAAGATGCTTTTTTGGAATTGAAATAGTAACAACATTTGTTTTGTGTGGTAAACAGAAGCCTTTTGGCAGTGCAGTTGCTTTCATTTTGAAACTGCCAAGAATTATTTGCTTATCTATGGAATTTCAACTACTTTCCCTGCCTGTGAGTCATATGGATGCTAATCTAGAATAAACAGGGCTGCACAGGGGAACACTGAGGCTCACTGTGGCCATGGGGCTACTCCCCCTCCACACACACACAGAGTTTGGTACATTCACAGTACTTCCAAAAGGGCAGGGGGTGGAAGAAGAAAAGAAGACAGAGAAGAATGTAAAGGGAGGGGAAAAAAAAAAGAAAGACACAGAAGTATCACCAAAAATGACATGCAATGAGAAGAGGGAAGGACATGAGAGAAAAGGAAGAGCAATGTCAGAGAGGATAAAAATTTCTAGAGGTAAAATTGGGGCAGAAGGGAAAAGTCTCAACATCTTTTGAAAAGGGGGGAATAGAAGAAGGTTGGGTAGATAGAGCAATAACATAGAAAGCAAAGGGAATAATAGGAAAAATATAGGAGAAAAATTTTGTGAATCATGAAGAGCCTAATATAATTAGGAAGGGACCACAAAGTTGTCTAAATGATAATGATATTTGACAATTTGATGTGTATTTAGAGCTGTTTCCAGTTCTCTATGATTACTATATAGGATTATCCAGATTTTCCGGGGTTTATCACCACAGGCATGTAGGATTAACAGCCAATGAAGTAAAAAATTATTCTCCAATTCAGTCCCTAGGTTTGTCTAAATAAACAGTCTTCTCAAGTTCCCTTAGCATACAGTGTAAAAGGAAACAACTAGGGAAAGACAGACAGACAGACAGACAGAGAGAGAGAGAGAGAGAGAGAATGAATACATTTTTCTATCAACATCCAAAGTTCTTCAATCTAGACTTGAAATGCACAAAAGTACTAGGTTCAGAGATATTCACTAAGTTAGGAAATATTAGTAGTTAGTCACTGAGAATTCAGTGAAAAAAATATAGATACAGTTTCTGCCCCACAGAGCTGACAGTCTTGCGCATGAAGTGTGTGGGAAATGGTATGACAGGAGGAATAGAGCTAGAAAAGCAGGTGTCCAGGGACCCAACTCGGTTCAAGTGGAAAGTAGTGTCCCAGTTAAAAGCTAACCAGGTAAGAACGGAAAGAGTGGGTGTTGCAAAGAAACAGAAAGATTCAAGACAGAATGAATAACAAAAGAATAGTCTCTTTGCTTTACCATAAATTCTGCTCCATGCCTGAGAGCGCACACATGATGAAGGTACTGAGGTAGGATGTTGTAGGGAAAGCAGAGCCATGTGGTGAAGGGATTTACACATTTGCTGTTGGCTTACGGCTTTATAATCAGGGTGATACAAAGCTTTTGAAGTTGTTCGATGGGGATGAACACTACAAAATTTTTATTTTCTAAATATCACTCTTTGGCAAGTAGATGGGAAGTGGGGAAAGCTGCATGTCAAGAAATTCAGTTGAGATGTCTTATAGTAATAGATATAAGAGAAGAAGGTGGTCTGGCCCAAGGTAGTAACAGTGAGGTGAGAGAGAAGGGTCTGAATCCTCAAGATATTAACTTGAGGAATCGATGGGATTTGATAGGTTTGGAGAAATTAAGGTGATGCTGACAGTCAGTTTGTTCAACTCAGTAGATGATGTTGCTTTTCGCTAATGTAGAGGTAAGGGATCCGACAGAGAGTTGCAAGTCAAGAAGTTATAGGAATGTCAAATTTCTTGATACCAAGAGGCCCAAATCCTTAGCAAGAGTTTTGCTGATGGAACGGAAATCCTATGTTTTCTGAGTTTCTCCTCATATAGATATATTCTTATTAAATAGATTCAGTACAGGTTTATTGAATGAATAACAGAATTCCGGAATGGATGTGAGGGAATAAACAAATGATTAAATGAAGGAGTGAGTAAATGGATGAGACAAAGATCATGGAAAGAGAGAGACAATGAACACATGAAAAGATTTTTTTCCTCATCAGCAAGGGTGATAAATGTTACACTCAAAATGGAGCCAGCCTCCCAGTTTCAGGAATCTAATATTCAAGATGCTAAATGCAGAGCAAAAATAAAATCTGCAACAGAAACAGTATTGAGGCTGGATGATGCTTCATTTAGGAATGTAGCAGGTTTGTGTACTAGTTTATAGGTATTGATCTTTCCCAGGGAGATGAATAGTTATAAATACTGCTTTCCTCTTTAATGCTTAAAAAAAAAAAAGCCCATTTTAGACTCTGGACTCTGTTATAATAAGTGTTGACTATTATCTTACTACTTCGTTGGATGCATACATGCTTATTTAATGAACATTTTAGTATGATTTGTTAAACAAGGTAGAAAGTGGTTTCATTTTTTCTCTTTTTTAAATTATATTTTATTGATTATGCTATTAAAGTTGTCCCAATTTTCCCCCCTTAGTCCTCCTCCACCTAGCACCCCCTACTCCCTCAGGCAATCCCCAAACCATTGTTCATGTCCATGGGTCATGCATATAAGTCTTTTGGCTACTCCATTTCTTATACTGTACTTTGCATCCCCATGGCTATTCTGTAACCACCCGTTTGTACTTCAATTCTTTAAACATTCCCCCACATTCCCCTCCTGTCTGGCAACCATCAAAATGCTCTCTGTATTCGTGATTCTGTCTCTGGTCTTGTTTGCTTAGTTGTTTTGTTTTGTTTTTGTTTTTTGTTTGTTTGTTTTTTAGATTCAGTTAATAATATGTCTTTACTGCCATTTTATTATTCAGAGTTTTGATCACCTTCTTTTTTTTAAATAAGTCCCTTTAACATTTCATAAAATAATGGTTCTGGTTCAGTGATGATGAACTCCTTTAGTTTTTTTTTCTTGTAAAGGAGGAAGTTCTTAAACTGCCCTTTGATTCTAAATGATAGCTTTGCTGGGTAGAATAATCTTAGTTATAGATCCTTGCTTTTCCTCACTTTGACTATTTCACTTTGATTCACTTGACAATCCCTTGTAGCCTGCAAAGTATCTCTTGAGAAATCAGCTGACTGTCTAATGGGAACTTCTTCATAGGTGTATAACTATTTTTCTCTTGCTACTTTTAAGATTCTCTCTTTATCTTTAACCTTTGGCATTTTAATTTTATTTTCTTGGTGTGGTCCTCTTTGTATCCCTCTTGCATAGGACTCTGTGCTTCCTGGACTTGCATGTCTATTTCCTTCACTGAATTAGGGAAGTTTTCTTTCATTTTTTCAAATAGATTTCAAATTTCTTGCTCTTTCTCTTCTCCTTCTGGCACTCCTATGATGTGAATGTTGGAAGGCTTGAAGTTGTCTCAGAGGCTGATTACACTATCCTCATTTTTTGGATCCTTTTTCCTTGTTTTGTTTGGTTCTTTTTTGCTTCCTTATGTTCCAAATAATTGATTTGATTCTTGGCTCCATCCACTCTAATGTTATTTCCCTGTAAATTGTTCTTTATTTCAATTAGTGTATCCTTCATTTCTGACCGGATCTTTTTTATGCTGCTGAGGTCCTTACTAAGTTCCTTGGGCATCCTTATAACCAGTGTTTTGAACTCTGCATCTGATAGATTGCTTATCTCTATTTTGTTTAGTTCTTTTTCTGGAGTTTTGATCTGTTCTTTCGTTTGGGCCATGTTTCTTTACCTCTTCATTTTTGGCAGCCTCCCTGTGTTTGTTTGTATGTATTAGGTAGAGCTGTTATGACTCCTTGTCTTAGTAGCATGGCCTAATGTAGTAGGTGTCCAGTGGCACAGCCTCCCCTATCACCTAAGCTGGGTATTCGAGGTACATTCTTAATGTGGGTGGAGCACACTCTCCTCTTGTAGTGGAGCCTTGATAGCTGTTGGCAGGTTAATGGGAGGGATTTACCCAGGCCAGTCAGCTGCAAGGATTGGCTGTGACCACTGACCACCAGCTTCTGCCCTCCGTGGATGATCAGCTGTGCAGAGGCAGGGTGATGGTGCTTGACATGGTCTGTAGCTATCCATTGGGTATGCAGGCTCTGGGGTTGCCAGGTTGGTACAGGCCAAGGTCACCCCCACCAGTGTTCTGCCCAGGGCCACCACAGATGAGTTATAAAGCCACCCAAGAGGACTGCTAGTTGTGCTGGGCTTGAAGATTCCCAGGCAAAGCCAAGCTGTGAATATAGGCAGGTTGTTGCTAGTGTCCACTTAGCAGGAGATATGGAGGTTGGGGGATCATTGAGCTTGGCTGTTGCTTGTTTGATAGGATTTAAGAAGTTGTGAAGCATGAGCCAAGACCAGTCATTCATATGGCAAAATCACAGTTATTAGTGTGGGTGGGCCCTTAAGTTGGGTGGGACAGAGTCTTAGGGGAACTCCAGAACAGGGCAAACGGTGTTAGCCAGGTTGATGGAAACTCAGATATGGCACCTGCCTATGGGCTCTGTGGCTCTTTGTGGAGAGGGCTCAGAAGAGAGACAGTGGCCTCTGCCTGCCATTTGTCCAGAAGAAAGCTGGCCCCCAGCTCCTGCCTTGATGTCAGGTAGTTCAGGTCCTCCCTGTATGCCACAGGCACCTTTCAAGCTGCTACCTCAGTGCTGGAGCTCCGAGCCAGTGAATCTGAGTAAGTCTGTGTGTGGTTCTTTAAAGGAAAATGCTTGTGACCTCAGAAGTTTCTTCCATGAACTAAATCCTTGCTGGTTTTTGCCACCAGAAGTTATGGGGACTTATCTTCATGTCACTGAAACCTTGGGCTGGGGGCCTGGTGTAGGGCTGGGACTCCTTGTTACTGAGATATCCCTCCCAAATTTTTAGCCACCACACATGGATATGGGACCAACACATTCTGCATCTCCGCCCCTCCTACAATCTGGTGGAAACAGTTTAATTCTGTAGTTGTCAGACTTCCAATCAAGTCAATTTCTGATGGGTCTGAGTGACGGTTGTTCGATATTTTAGTTGTAGTTTTGATGTGGTTGTGTGAGGAAGTCCTGGGAGGCACTATGGTTTCATTTTTAGCCCTAGAATCAGAGCTCTCTGTCAGTTTTAAGATCAAAACAGTGAAAACAATTAGTAGGATCTAATAAAAATTAATCCTTACCTTGCCACATTTTAGCACCTCTTCGGCCACTATATTTATTCACAAACATAACTGGGTGTGGAGAAGTGGGCACCAGCCAGTGTTTGCTAAATGATCAGATCATCACCTGAATGAACTCTTCCACCCTTATACAGCACCTTCAGTGCAACTCAGAGAAACTCATTTCTCACTCAATTCAACTGTCAGCATATTTAATAATTCAGAATGGACAGAGCTCTAGTGCTAAAAGCTAGCATGCTTTAGCTGATAGCAATATCAATATGCAAAGTAAGAACTTTGAAATCTGTCTGAAAAGGGTAAAATCTGAGGAGCATACTCTGGAACATCATGACTCTGAGTCAAAGGCAGACCAAGCATGATTGTTCCTGTGCTTAAACTACCTTGTCAAAACACGAGAACCTAGAAACCCTCACTCCAGTTTCATCACGATGTCTTTTGACCTTTACAACCCTTTTTCCTCATCTTTAAATGGAAATAAAATTCTCATCTTTTAAGACTATTAAAAGGTTAGATGATTTAATGCATGTTAACATTTAACAAATATGATACTGACCCATGTGAGGTGTGCAACAAAGGCTAAAAGAGCTGATTTTTAAAACATGTTGAACTCTGTGGGAATCAGGCCAGAAACACTTTTTCTTCCAACCAGTCCGTTCAAACACACCCAAGTGGATCTCTTTTCAGGTTCTAGACAATACTTTGAATAATTCCTTCAACTTTTTGGTCACATTCATTCATGAGGGAGAAAACACACTCAGTTACTGAGAATTCACTCTCAGATTTTACACAGCCTTTTCTAGTCTAAACCAGAGATGCAGTTTCAAACGTGGGTCAATCTATCCTCACATCAATTTCCATATATCCCAGGCTTGGAAACCTCTCTGGGGAATGTGGGCTTTTACTCTTCCTTCTTTATTAACTTTTTCTTCCTTTTTCCTTTTATTTGTTCCTTTTTTTCCCTCTGATAACACTTGCTCCTCTTCCTCCTCCACTGTATAGGCACTTAGGAGGCAGCACTAGGCAAAGTGCTGTTTAATGACCATTTATTTACTAAGGGGGGCCAATGCCTAAATGTCAGCTTTCTTGTAGAGCCCACTTCCCACTCTTTCATTGGTCATGTATTGACCTGCTTATCGGACGATTTCTTTGAGTAGGCAAAACCGTACCCAGCTGACCTCATACAACACCATCCTGCAACCATCTATCTCCTGCTACCAGCAGACATTCCTATAGGTTCAGACTTTTGGGGACTCCTTGCCATGGCAGACTATACTCACAGGCACAATTCCTTCAAAATATCTTGAGCCCAGTTACCTTTTGAGGTGCTCAATTAGCCACAGAAAATTCATGTATTCTTGTCATGCCAAAAGGTGAAGTTTTCAGCAGCTTCTTACTGCCTTCTTCCCTTGGCCTGCCGTCACAAACTCAGTTTTCCCATCTTTGGAATTCTTTAGGCAAGAGCCAAGAACCAGTCTTTTTATTCATATACACTCTGGAACTCTCAGAATGCATGTCAAGCACTTCCAGGAACACCCCCATCGCCTTCTCCTGCCTCAGCACAAAGGAGTGTTATAGTCTCTGCAGCTCAGCAGACATCCAATGAGGGTGTGAGATGCCATTTTTCCATCTTGTAACAACCTTCAAATTCCCAAGAGATTATTTAGAGACTCCTTAACTTCACCTGAAGTTAGAAAGAGAAGAAAAACAAAAATATTTAACCTATAAACCTATAACCCCTTACTCATACAATTTTTTAAATTCTCTACCTTCTGACCATATAGATTAAATAGTGAGTGAGAGAATAAGTCAAAGGACCTTCTTAAATCCCAGAGGAGTTTCTCAAACAGCATTATGAACACTGTGGCTAAGATCTTTTGTTGGTTTGAGAAGACAGGATTCTACATGAAGGATAATTAACAGCATCCCAGCCCTACATCCATTAGATGCCAGAAGCTTCCTGTCCCCTTGAGGTATGAAAGTCAGATAACTCCATATGTTGTCCATGGAACAGATCACCCCCAGCTGAGAACGACTGCCCTATATGGATGGTAACCAGCTGCAGCTGGGCACTCTCTTTAGAAGATGAGGGTGTTTTTGTTTGCAGCAGTCCTTAGCTTAGAAATTTTTCCTGAAAATTTGAGATAACAGAAGAAGTCCATGTAGTTCTTCTAGTTCCCCGCCCCCTACCTCTACTGGTTTAGTGGGCAGTCACTCTTCATTCACTAATTAAATATCTATGTTCTGCTCTATACCAGACACTGTCATAGGTACTGGCTAAGACAAGACTCTACCCTCTGGGAGCTTATAGGGAGTGATACCAGAGGCATCACAGAGCATTTGGGAGATAGAAAAGACGATCAAAGTAGTGACTGAAGATTATTACCTGGGCATCACTGTGTATGTTGATAATAAAGGAAAATTTGCGAGCCAGGAGGACAGTTAGGAGGCAAATAACATAATTAAATTAAAAAACAAACAAACAAACCCTGTTTTTAATGATCTCACCATGACTCTTGGGAATTAAGAAGACATAATAAAATTGAGAATGAACTTGAAGAAAATTAGTGGAATTTTGTAAGTGGTTGGATAGATAAAATAAGAGAAGAAAGATAAATACCTTCAGTTTTCTCATTAGGAGATTATTACATGTGTCATATCACTAGTAGTTATGGGATAGTTGAAATTTTTTTAAAAAGCAAAAATAGTGATGAAAGTGATCACGAGTTGATTTTGGATATTTATATGTGGCAAATATGGCTTAAGGATGGTCTATTCAAGGCTGTTCTGTATACAAAAGCACAGGCTAAGGACATCTCTAAAAACGGGCATGGTTGTCATGTCATTTCTCTCTGAAATCCTCAAGATATACAGATATACACAAATGGACTGGTTGATCTCTTGATTATGTTTTGGGAAAAATAGCTTCTTACCAGCTCAGATTCTCAAACTAGCACCCAGACCATTCAGCAATAAAACACAAAATCTAAACTACCTCTGGTAGTTCCAGCCAAGATGGAGGCATACGAAGAAACCCTTTGCTTTCTCACACAACCAAAAGGAGGATAACAACCAATCTAATATTGATAAACAACCAGAAGCACCAGAAAAATCTAACTGCATGGAACTCTGGACAAACTGCATGGACAACCAAGGAATTGAAGAAAAAAATCAACCACAGCAACCAGACCGGTAAGGAGGCAGACACTGTGGGCTGGGCAGGTGGGGCTGGCTGAATGCGAAACTGAGTCTCAGAGCTGATTGTGGACTATGGCAGAGGTTGTCCTGGTGGGAGAAACTCCCAGTCTCACATGAGAGTTTGTTGGAAAGTGGGCTAGAGGCAAGCAGGTGAGCTGCATTGTTCCCTCTCTGGCCCCTCCCCCACAGGCAATGCCACAGCACAGCAAAGATGGTTGCCCTGCCTGGGTGAATACCTAAGGCTTGCCCCCTTATACCTAAGGCCTAAGGGCCCTGGGGCCCTGCCACAACTTATCAGGTTCACCAACACAAAGAAATATGGCCCAAATGAATGAACAGAGCAAAACTTCAGAAAGAGAACTAAGCAATGAGGAGATAGCCAACCTATCTGATGGAGAATTTAAAGCCCTGGTAATCAAAATGCTCACAGATCTGATTGACCTTGGTCAAAAAATGAAAAAAAAAAAAAAATGAAAGATACCCAGAATGAAATAAAGCAAAATATTCAGGGAACCAACAGTGACAGGAAGGAAACCAGGACTCAAATCAATGATTTGGAACAAAAGGAAGAAATAAACATCCAACTGGAACAGAATGAACAAAAAAAAACCCCCAAGAATTCAAAAAGATGAAGAGAGGCTTAGGAACTTCTGGGACAACTTTAAATGTTCCAAAATCTGAATTATAGGGATGCAGAAGGAGAAGAACAACAGCAAAAATTTGAAAACTGATTTGAACAAATAATGAAGGAAAACTTCCCCAATCTGGTGAAGAAAATAGACTTCCAGAAAGTCCAGGAAGCCCAGAGAGTCCCAAAGAAGTTGGACCCAAAGAGAAACACACCAAGGCACATCATCATTAAGTTACCTAAGATTAAAGATAAAGAGAGAATCCTGAAAGAAGCAAGAGGAAAGGTGAGATTTACCTACAAAGGAGTTCCCATAAGGCTATCAGATGATTTCTCAAAAGAAACCTTGCAGGCAAGAAGGGGCTGGAAAGAAGAATTCAAACTCATGAAAGGCAAGAACCTACATCCAAGATTACTCTATCCAGCAAAGCTATCATTTAGAATGGAAGGGCAGATAAAGTGCTTCCCAGATAAGGTCAAGTTCAAGGAGTTCATCATCACCAAGCCATTATTATATGAAAGGTTAAAGGGACTTATCTAAGAAAAAGAAGATAAAAAATATGAACAGTAAAATGACAACAAACTCACAGCTATCAACAAATGAACCTAAAAGAAAAGAACAACAGTGACAACAAAAACTAAGCAAACACCTAGAACAGGAACAGAATCACAGAAATAGACATCACATGGAGGGATTTCAGTGGGGAGGGGGAACGGTGGAACAGGGGGAAGGTACAGGGAAGAAGAAGCATAATTAGTAGGCATAAAATAGATGGGGAAAGATAAAACATGGTATAGGAAACAGAGAACTCAAGAACTTATATGTGCAACCCATGGACATGAACTAAGCGGGGGGGATGCTGAAGGGTTGGGGGTGCAGGGTGGAGGGGAGATGAAGGGGGGAAAACTTGGAAAACTGTAATAGTATAATCAATAAAAATACTTAAAAATAAACTGCCTCTGTTGACTTTACCTAAGCAAAATCAGCCTAAAGAAAGAAAAATTTTTGTCTTCACAGATAGGAGACATAAATCTTCACGGGCCCTTAAGATGACAGATATTTTAAAAATGAAGTCTAATTGGAAATGTAAGAAGCTTTTCTTTTTAATAACACAGCAATAGGACAGCACTTGTTAAAATAATCTGGTTCCAAAGATAGCACAAAAATATAACTCCACTGGCCATGGGGTTGCTTTGCTAAAAAGAAAAAAAGTAACAGAACTAGAATTTGAACTATTTCTTTTTCCTCCCATTGTGCCCCTTGTTCAAGTGCATTTTCTCTGTGTTAGATTCAGAAGATTAAATTAAGGAAACTTTTCTTCTTTGGAAATGAACCTATTTATAATCCCTTTACCCCTCTGTCAACCACTGAACAGCCCCACATTCGTTCCTTCATTCTGTTTCTCTCTTGTTTCTATTGAAATCTGTAAGAACATTTTTAGGTGTCCTGTAGCCGCAAGTTCATATCTCAAGTATACACTTACAAGATTACTCTGTAAACTCAGGAAGTCCTTCTTGAAGATTTCATTTCTTTAAAGTAGAACACTTTCCTTACATGGTTATATTAATTAAATAAATTAAAGAGTCATATGATATGAATGTACAGAATTCAGTTTAGTTGTTTTTCCCCTTCTCCTTCTGTCTAATGATTCAGTAATAGGAGATAAGAAAGTCATATATACTTAGAATTATATATGAGTAAAAAATACAGAACTATTTGTATACTATAATCTGAACAATGTCAAATTAATAAAAATACATAAAGGTGAATAGAAAATAAATGCAAGAATATATATATTGTTATTAACTGATTATTTGGGATGGTAGAAAATGAATATTCTTTTCACTGTTCTGTTTTCCATTCTCTCAATAATTAATATTTAATTTCCTAATGAAAAACATAAATAAACTTCATGGAAAAAGAAAAGAAACTTTCTAGAGTAAAAGAAATTCAAATGTTCTCATTAATGAAAGCAAAGTTGACTGGATTAACTATTAACTCAGCAAAATAATCTTTGTACAAAGTAAGATAATGTTCTTTAATATTCCTCCATGAATTGTTATCCTACCTACTTTATGAGCAGAGCAAGCCCCACTGGTGCTCATAGAACATGCACTCAGACTGTGTCAACAGCTGGGACTTTGGGCTCTTTGATGTAAAAATATGATATTTTTCACATGGCTCCAGCCAGTTGCATGATAAGTCGATTTTTAAAATAACTTAAAAAATAACATTAATAACTCAATTATCCTATACAGATTAATACTAAATAGTATGATAGTGTAGCTTACACATGTCTTTTTCTCTAGCAGAAGTACAAACTAATGTCAATAGTTAAGAATATATATTCACCACTCTCCAGCTCAGTTTTGCCTTTCTTCTGTTGACTTCCTAAGAGTGACTCAAAAGTGTTCCTTAAGTATGGCAGCAGTGGAAGTCTATTCCACATTGCAATTTTACTTCAGAATCACACAAACCCTACTTCAACTATTGCAGAATTCTCTTCCCTGACACCCCCAGCAGTGGCCTTCAAAGAGTAAACAAAGACTTCATTCCAGAACTTTACTGCTCTGTTGCGGTTAGTTGTTCACACATCTATATTCCCGTAACAGTGTGTTGTTCTCCTTTAAGACAAGGGGGAAGTTTTGATATTTTCGTATTGCTAAATCATTTGCTGGAACATAGGACATGTTCGATCATAAATACTTGAGTGAGCGAGTGAATGCATGAATGAATGAATGACTGTTTGAAAAGGAAGGAATCTTACAGATTATATAGCCCTCGTTTCCTCTGACTTTTAGTACACTTTCTATAGCATGCTCTGTCAGACTTTCTTTGGCTCTCATTATCCTTTGATAGGACACTTAGGAATGTCATCCTCTTCACCTGATTTCAGAACCCAGGTCTATTCTAAGTCCACTTTTAATTGAAATGGGCAATTTGATGATTATTTTTCACCCAGTCTTCTTTTATCGGCCTGCCTTCTGTTTTTCCTAAAATTGAACACATCACACTAGTGTAGCTCTCTCTGAAGTTTCTTCCAAATGCAAATTCTAAAGGGCACCTCTTTGAGCATAGCTCATACCCATTTACACTGGTTTCAGCTGCCTACAGGCAGTGTCCAAACTACTTGGTCCACAAATCAGGAAGCGACTGCCAGTTCCAATCCCCATGCCTTGCCATTATTAGTTTATTCTTATACTTATTAAATGTTTATTGTACATCTACTCTATTCCTGACACTATGCTGGATCCTTGAGACTTAGTAATAATTTTGACCTGTCCAGAGCACAGAGCCCAGAGTATTTTAAACTGGTGATCTTCCTGGCTTCACTTTAAAGCGAGAAACCAAATAGATACAAGGTTGCCAACATAAGAATGAGCCAGATCTTCCTCCCCATGCAGAATTTATGAGGCTGAAGAAGAAACGCAAGTACCTCACGGATAAAAAGTCAGACTTCCACTTCTGGTCATTATAAAGTAAGTGGTTCTGCATAAGAGTTACCACGGGAATGTGATACCTGAGAGGAGGGAGAGACGTAAGATGAGCCCTATGCTGGGCCTTATTCCTGGAGGTATTTTCCAGACTGCAGTGTAGGGCGGGGGATTCCAAGCAGAGCACTGTGGCCTTGCTGAGTTAAGGAGACAGAGATTATAGTTTGGAGAAGCTGAGGTGGCCAGAATTTGCAGGGCAAAGTACCAGAGAGGAGGGAACTATGCAGAGAAAGAGCTTCAGCTAGCTGCATAGGGATCCTCTTGAGTCTTCGGTGGAATATTGTGCTGTGCTTATATAAAGTAAAGCTCTATGAGGCAGGAAAGGAACAATCACTAGAGAGATTTAGCTGAATAATTCCCAGAGCTCACATAGGGCTGGGAGATATTAGAACTCTGACTAGCCAATGTAATGAGAACGGCTGAAAACTAAGACATTGAATAGAAACTCCAGAAGGGTCACATCTGAATAGTGAACTAACTAGCCCTAGATTATAGGCCACTGGAGAAATGCCAGAAGAAAGCTTAAAAAAAAACATTCAAAATGATCAAGCTTAGCTATTGTTACTTATCTGCCAGAAAAGCAAATTTCAATATGTACTCTTTAAAAGGAGACAACAAATTTGAGAAAATCAATAATGTGAAATTCATAATGTAGCATACTCATAAATAATATCAGGACTTATGCTTATACCCATAAAAGGGATAACTGCTACAGGAATGTCCTCCCACAGTAAAAACACTAGAAACTGTTAAAAATATATAGAAAACAACTGTTTCTCAGGATTTCCAGGTAAAATATAGAATACAAGTTGAATATGATAAACAATTTTAGTGTTTGTATGTCTCATGCGTCATTTGAGACCTACTGATACTAAATAAGTCTTTGCTGCTTATCTAAAATTCAAATTTAGATACTTGCCCTGCATTTTTATATGCTAAATTTAGCAAGCACTGTGTACATTGGAAAACTAAAGTCACAGGGCTGTGACTATTGAGAGGAGGAAAAATAATGATGTGAACCCAATGACAGTCCCAGCTTTCAGGTTAGAGGCAATTCTGGACTATAGATCAGGGTGAGAGAACCCAAACATACCCCATAAAACTTGAACCAAATAGAACCTTTAGATAAAAGTTAGAGTTCAGGGAGGCCAAGGTGGCTAGACATTATAGGACATAGTAGCGTGGAGGAGAGAACTATGTGAAAATAGAGCTCTATAATCTAATATCCATCAAGTGCTTGACTCTGACTGCTTAAGTAAAATTGTATGAGGCAAGGGAAATAATAACTATTGAAAAAAGAAAAATAATCAAGGGACTATAAGCTAAATAATTCCCAGAGTTCACAAAGGACCAGAATTTCTACCAGCCAGAGTGGAAAGACTCCAGGTAAGAACGTGGGACTTTTAGTAAAGACCCCAGAATAACAAATAGTGGGGATAAATTAACACTATAGTAAATTTTACTCTAGCTGTACCACAAAAAATAAACTATAAGTCTAAAAAGAATCAAATTCATATACAAGTAACTTACTTGTTGGCTAGAACAAAGACCAACACTGAATACCACAAAAATCTCAAGCATTTGATCAGCAATGTAACATTAATAATCTCAAGCATTTTCTACATTCAATGAATATTATATGAGCATTTCACTTTCATTTTTAAAGAATGGTTTTGTTGTTATACTCTGGTAAATCTTCAGTTCGTATAAATCTTTTGCCTTTTAAAGTATAGTTTTGTTGAGTATAGAATTTTTGGTTTACTTTTTTCTTCCAGCACTTGAATGTTATCCCATTACTTTTTGAACTTAATTGTTTCTGGTGAGAAGTCAACTGTAGGTCGTACTGTTTTTATTTTTGTGTGTAATGAGTTACTATTCCCTTGCTGTTTTCAAGATATTTTTTTCTTTTTTATATTTATTCCAGAGAGAGGGGAAGGGAGGGAGAAAGAGAGGAAGAGAAATGTTGATGTGAAAGAGATACGTTGATTGGCTGCCTCGTGCACATGCCCTGACCAGGGACCAAACTCACAACCTGGACATGTGTCCTGATCAGAATCAAACCTGTGACTTTTCCATTTGTGGACAATACCCAATCAACTGAGCCACTCCTGCCAGGGCAAGATGTTCTTTTTGTCTCTGGCTATGAACAGTTTGATTACAATGTTTCTAGTGAACTTCTTTGTGTTTATCCTATTTCAAATTTGTTGAGCTTCTTCAAAGTCTAGATCGATGTTTTTCTTCAAATATAGAAAGTTTTTAGCTATTATTTAAAAATATTTTGTACTTCCACTTTGTATTTATCCACTGCTGGGAGTCCTTTATGCATATAGTCATTGTTTCCCATAGACTCTAAGACTCTGGTGCCTTTTCTTTGTTTTTTAAATTTTCTGTTTTATTTTGCTTTACTTTGATTTTTTTCTCTTATCATCTCAAATCTGCTGTTGAGTCCCCTAGTAAATTTTTCAGTTTTATTTTTTATCTCCAAAATTTCCATTTAATTTACACCTCTATTGATAATTATAAATTGCTACGTTAAATAATTAATGACAAAATATTTATTCCTTTTCAATAGAGAAAATTCAATACCAATTAAAAAATAAACCTAAACAAATTAGGAATATAAGAGGGTTTCCTCATCCTGATAAAGAGCATCTATGAAAAAATCTACAGCTAACATTATATTTAATATGAAAGATTGAATATTTTCCCTTAAGATTGGGAACAGGCAAGAATGTTCACTCTCATTATCCTATTCAACCTTATCCTGGATCCTGGCCAGTGTAATAAGGCAATATAAATAAATTAATGAAATGAATATTAGAAAGGAAAACTATCTTTATTCATAAGCAAACATGACATTGTATGTGGAAAATACTAAGGACTCTACATTAAAAAATATTAAAACTAATATATTAGTTCAGCGATGCCAAAGGAGCCAAGATAAATATAGAAACATCAAATTTCTACACATCAGCAATGAACCGCCCATATATGAAATTAAGATCACAATTCCATTTATAAAAACTCAAACAGTGAAAAAATACTTATGATTAAATTTAATATAAGAAGTTCAGGTCCTGTACACTGAAAACTACAAGACTTTGCTGAGAAAAATGAAATAACGTATGAATCAATGGAGAAGCATTCTATATTCATCTTCAACATTGTTAAGGGAGCAATTCTTCTAAATCTAGTCTGTTGATTCAAAATAATATCTAGCAAAATATTGGCACAATTTTTTGCAGAAATTGACGAGCAATTCCTAATATTTGTATTGAAATGCAAAGGACTGAAAATAACCAAAACCATTTTGAAAAAGAAGTTGGAGGACCTACCTTTCAATATCAAAACTTATTATAATTACACAGTAATCAAAATAGTGTGGCACTGGCAAAAGAATAGATATATAAGTCAAAGAGAAATGATTGGGAGTGCAGAAGTAAGATCCTTACATTTATGGTTAGTTGATATTTAACAAAGGTGTCAAGGCAACCCAGTGAGGGAAAAAAATAGTCTTTTCATATTTCTGGCCAAGATGGAGGTGTAGGCAGAAATGCTTCACTTCCTTGCACAACAAAAAAGGATAACAACCAATTTAAAAACAAAAATCAACCGGAACTGCCAGAGAGTCAAATGCTATGGAAGTCCAACAACCAAAGAGTTAAAGAAACATTCATCCAGCCTGGTAGAAGGGGCAGAGAAGTGGGGAGAGAGGACTCATGGCAAGGCAAGTTGGTGGACGCTGTGGGAAGTCCCACATTCATGGGTGGATAAGCTGGGAGAAACAACTGGGGAGTGAAACAGACCATGAAACCCAGGGGGTTTCAGCATAGCAAACTAAATACTCAAAACCTCTGGCTGTAAAAACCTGTGGAGGTTGCAGCAGTGGAGGAAACTCCCAGTCTTACAGAAGAGTCCATTGGAGGGGCCCATGATGTCCTAGAATATACACAAACCCACCCACCCGGGAATCAGCACCTGAAAGGGCACGATCTGCTTGTGGGAGAGGGAAGTGACAGAAGGTGGGGTGACAGCTGAGTAAATGTCATTGTTCCCTCTCTGACCCCTCCCCCATAGACAGCACCACAACACAGAGAAGAGCGTTGCCACCCCCTCCCCTGTGAATACTTAAGGCTCCGTACCTTAAAATGTAACAGGTATGCTGAGACAAAGAAATATGGCCTAAATAAAAGAATAGATCAAAACTCCAGAAAAAGAACTAAGCAACAAGGAGATAGACAACCTATCTGATGCAGAGTTCAAAACACAGGTAATCAGGATGCTCACAGAATTGATAGAGCTCAGTCGCAAAGTGAAGGAAGACATGAATGCTACACAAAGTGAAATAAAGGAAAATATACAGGGAACCAACAGTGAGGAGAAGGAAACGAGGACCCAAATCAATGATTTGGAACAAAAGGAAGAAATAAACATCCAACTGGAACAGAATGAGGAAACAAGAATTCAAAAAAATGAGGAGAAGCTTAGGAACCTCTGGGACAACTTTAAACATTCCAACATTCCAATCATAGGGGTGCCAGAAGGAGAAGAGGAACAGCAAGAAATGGAAAACCTATTTGAAAACATAATGAAGGAGAACTTCCCCAATCTGGCAAAAGAAATAGACTTCCAGGAAGTCCAGGAAGCTCAGAGAGTCCCAAAGAAGTTGGATCCAAGGAAGCACACACCAAGGCGTATCATAATGACATCACCCAAGATGAAAGATAAGGAGTGAATCTTAAAAGCAGCAAGAGAAAAGGAGATCGTTACCTACAAAGGAGTTCCCATAAGACTATTAGCTGATTTCTCCAAAGAAACCTTACAGGCAAGAAGGGACTGGAAAGAAGTATGTGAAATCATCAAAGGCAGGGACCTACACCCAAGATTACTCTATCCAGCAAAGCTATCATTTAGAATGGAAGGGCAGATAAAGTGCTTCCCAGATAAGGTCAAGTTCAAGGAGTTCATCATCACCAAGCCCTTATTATATGAAATGTTAAAGGGACTTATTGTAGAAATAGAAGAAGATAAAAAAAATATGAAGAGTAAAATGACAACGAACTCACAACAATCAAAACTGAAACTTAAAAACAAAAACTAAGCAAACAATAGAACAGGAACAGAATCAGTGGGCAGGGGGAAGGGGGGAATGAGAGGGAAAAGGTACAGGGAATAAGAAGCATAATAGGTAGGCACAAAATAGACAAGGGGAGATGAACAATAGTATAGGAAATGAAGAAGCCAAAGTACTTATATATACAACCCATGGACGTGAACTAAGAGGGTGGGATGCTGAAGGGTAGGGTGGGGGTTCAGGGAGGAGGGGGATAAAGTGAGAAAAAATTGGGACAACTGTAATAATATAATCAATAAAATATACTTTAAAAATTGTGTTTTCAACAAAGAGTGCTGACACAATTGGATATCCACATGTGAAAAGATGAATTTAGACCCTTACCCAATACCATACACAAAATTTATCTCAAAATGGATAATATATCAAAATGTAAGAGCTGAAACTATTAAACTTTTAGAAGAACACATGGAAAAGATATTCTCATGACCATGAGTTGGACAACGAGTTTTTAGATACTATACCCAGAACATGATTCATAAAGAAAAAATTGGACATCATCAAATTGAAGTTTTTGTGCTTCAACAGGTACTGTTAAGAAAGTTAAAAAAATAAGCCACAGACCAGGAGAAAAATGTTGTAAATAATATGTTCCATAAACACCTTGTGTCTATAATATGTAAGGAACCTTTATAACTCAATAATAAAAGATAACTCAATGAAAAAATGTCTAATGCATGACTAACACACTCTTCTCACTTTTACAAGCTTGAATAAACACCCCTCAAGGATCCCTTCTTCTTCAAACTCTTATGGGATATTTATTTTCCATATCATTCATTTGGCACTTGCTATCTATCATGCTTTTTTAATGGTATTTATATATATATATATATATGCCCTCACTACTCAACTAATCTATAAATTTGGAAAGACCACTCAATAGTGTTATAATTTTTTGAGGAAGCAGAGTCTGGCATACTACATTGCACAGACTATCTATTAAATAGTAATGATTAGGGAATCAGAAGACTGCAGGAGACTTTAACACAGCTTCTTCTATGAAAGATTGAATGTAAAAACCTCTTATTAACGCATATCTATTTTTTTCTCTTCATACTTACAAAGAGGAAGCTTTCAGAGTTTCCTTTGTCAACTCTTGTCAATTCTAGTTAACAACTCTCACTTTTGACCAGCACTATACTTGGTTGGTCTAGTACTTTTGAGTTTTATTCCAGTTAATGTAGGTTCCTTTTTAAAAATAACAGTTTAATTTGATCATTCAAGCAAGGTTAACAATCAACTTCAAATTCAATTCCACCATGCTGAATTAGATGAAACTACCTTCATTAAATTCATAGAGCTTTGAGAAACAAACAAAGCTAAATATTTTTAAGTCCGATATCTCAAAATAATATGGCATCTTGGGTATCATACTTTTGACATGCCTAGGTGTGTGGTCTACCAAATTAATTACTTATCATGTGGTCATTTTCAACTCCATTGCTGCCTTTTAAAACAAACAGTAAAAGATACTGCTTCCTTGAACTGAGTACAAATACAAAGTAAATAACTAATCATTAATTATACATGACATTATATACCAATTATTTTTGAAGAAGCCTGAGGGTGTTATAAATATAATCTCATTAGTTTTCTCAAATTTTCCACAAGCTTGAGAGGTAGTCATTATTATCTCTATATTTAACATATTTCTGTATTAACAAAAACCATAGAATCCTTTTAATTTTACAAAACACATTTATATTTATCATTCTACTTGCCCTTTTGTGAAACAGATACTATTATCATCTTCTTTTTTCAAGTGAGAAAACTTCCAAAGATCTTTGTAATCATAAATATTAGCAAAGGCCAATCTTCATCTCTGAGGAATTGTCCCTGATAGAAATGATCTCCTTAATATTGAAAAGAATTGGAATATCTGGTTTGTTATTAGAAAATGTGGTAAGGGGCAGAATGGGAACCTTTAGGGACCAAGACTAAATGTTATTAATCAACTGCAAAGCAGTCAAAGTCTAAAATTTGTTTTGCTAATGCTACCTTTGCTCTGGTGTCTTCCCATCAAAATTTGAACCTGTACATTTAATCCTTGACATGCATTCTATAGAAAAGAGTATGAGTATAATAGGAACGTTGTCTCAAATAGTTATTGAATTACAGGGCTCATGTAGCAAGGTTTATAGCTTCAAGCTTTCTAAAACTCCCTTTTCCTCTAAGTAGCTAAAACAATCTTCATATTTGCTTTAAGAAGTCAGAAGACTACTGTCATATGCACTGTGCCTCCTGGTGGCAGATTTGAACAGATGTTACAGAATGCCACTGGAAACAGAAGGTAGGGCTGAACTAGTCACTAGTAACTGGCAGGCCTGCCATTACGATTGAGCCCCATCATAAGCCTCTTCATGTTGTTGGCTTTTACCCTAAGCACTCTAGCATTGCTGTTGCATTATAAGACAGTGCTATATTGAGGGTTTTAAGTATTTATATTGATATATTACCGGTTTAGGCAACTAGCAATTATTATAGATTAAAAGAATAGCAAAAATATAGAAGCAAACAATCTGATAGCATGATATCTTTTGGCCAAAAATAGCCTGTAGTTCCTGCAAGATCCACAGGAACCAACAGCAAAGGAAGGAAGTTAGGAAGGCGGAAGAGGCAATATAAATAAACGGCTCTGCTACCAACTAACAGTGAGATTGTACTAGTCACAATTTCCTAATCAGTAAAATGGGAGCACTATTGCTATCTACTGAATTCATTTAAAATACTCGATATATGTAAGCTCCCCACAAAAAGTGCCTGGAATGAGTAAAAGGTAAAGGTCTAGGTTTGGGCTTCGACTGTGCCACAATGTACTGTGATACATTGTGATTTTCGTGAATCTCAGTTTTCTCATATGAAAAGTGGAGCTAGTCATGTCTACATGCCTGAGTTGTCTGCTTACTTTTTATTTGGAGAAACAATTGAGATTATGCTGGCCAAAGAACTACTTTGATAATAATAAAACTACGCAATTATAAGAATTTGTTAAGCTCTAGGTATCATCTTAGAGAGCCGGTGTCCTGTCCATTAAATCAGGGATAGAACTCCTCAGAAGTCCACCTCCACTACATGGTCAGCATAGAACAGGGGATCAGTGACAGCATGTACATAAAAGGATTTACATTGAATTAATTATTTCCCACATTCATTCAGATGGCTGCTATGCTTTTACCTATACTCGCATGCACTTTTGGCATTTACCACATTTAAAATTGTTGAAGCATAATAGTTTTGAAAATGGGTGAATGTATTTTATAGGATTTTGTAAAGTACTGGGTAATGCATACTAACATTACTATGTCTAATAACTTCACCACAATGTCTATAACATGGTATGAAGTCATATTGAACAACCAAAGGTGGGGGGAACATTCATTTCTTCTTTCATTCAGAGTTACTTTGGAAGTGCCTATTGTGTTATATAATTAGTTACTTAATAAATGCACATTGAAGACTCAAACAAAGCATGGGTTCTGCCCTCGCAGATCTTATGGGCTGGTGGGGAAAGATAATAAAGAAATGAAGCATTAAGTTCCCGAATGCATTGGTCAGGATGGGTCAGATTATGCTAGATGATGAGCAACCCCCAAATCTCAATGTCTTCATGGCAGTAAAGCTTTTTCCTTACTCATGCAACTTGCTCAGTACAAATCTACAGGAAGAGGCTGCACATTGTTATCACTTGGGGACTCAGACTGACAAAGGCTTTATCTTAACATGTGCTTCCTACAGTTCCCACAGCATTGGGAAATGAATGTGGCAACTCCCACAGTGATCTTAAAGTTTCTATTCGTAAGTTGCTCATATCCCTCCTATTTATGTTTCATTGTGCAAAGAAAGTCACATGGCCATACCTAAATTCAAAGAGAGTACAACCCCACAATGTGCTCAGATGCAAGGAAGTAAAAAATAATGATTACCATGATAAAAATTTTAAATAAAAAAGGTGTAGAGAAAGACTACAGTGGTAGTGTTAGAGAAAGGAACTGCTTACATGGGCTGTCTGATAATTCTCTTGAGACATGAATAGATAAGAAGAATTTAACCAAATTATGACAGAAGAAAGAATCCTGTCACAATAAACATGGGTAAAAATTCTGAGGCTGGTAAGAGTTAGACAATTACAAGGAATAGCAGAGAAGTCAACATGGTTGAAGCATGGTGGGTAGAAAGGGACTAGGAGAAGGGCTGAGATGAGATCCCTTAAGGTTTCATAGGCCACAGTTAGGAAGGCAAAACCAAGGAGGGCTTCAAGCCAGGGAGTGGCATCATCTGATTGATGGTTCCCCTGTGGAAGGTGTTGGTGTTGGTCAAGAGTGGAAACTATAATGGTACGCAGCATTATTAAAAGGAAGAAAACCCACCAGGAGCAGAGACAGAAAAGAAAATGTCCAGATATATTTTTGGGTAGAAACAATAGGACTTTTAGATAGAGTAGCTATGAGAATTAAGGAAAGGCTTGACTCACGCATGACTCCTAGGCTTCTGATCTGAGCTATTATGTGGGAGGTGACATCAATTAGCAAAGCTAATCAAGACAGGAAAGGATGGGTTGTGTTTGATAACTATTTTGCTTGTTCATTTTTTTGGTTGGCTGGCTGGTTAGTTAGTGAGGGTGGCTACATGAAAGTTTAAGAGATCAATTTAAAAGTTAATTTTAAGAAAGCCATGAGACATTCAAATGCAAATCACACAGGAAGTTGCATATTCAAGTCTGGAGTCTTTAGGAAACATCCTGGCTGATTGCATGTATTTGGAGTTGTCATCATACATGGGGCAATTAAAGTCTAGGAAATGGAGATATCTCACTCTAGGTGACTGAACTTAAGAAAGAGAAGAGGGCTCAGGACAGAGTCCTGGAGTGCTCCAATATCTTGAGGTCAATACAGGAAGAGTTGCCAGAGGAATCTGGGGAGTGGCCAGGGACAAAACAATGTCTTGTTATAGAATCAAGGGCAAGACAGAGAGTACTTCATTATGGAAAGAATGATAAACTATATCAAATGCTCCTGGAAAGTCAAATCAAATTAAGGACAGAAACAATAGCACCATTCATTTACCCATTCAGTGCAAGACAATTCTTCGGATTGTTTCATTCTTTCATCTGACCAGTATTCACCTACTGTGTACTGAGAACTGTTCTAGGTCCTCAGACTATGGTGACAAAAGAGACAGCCATAGTTTCTGCCTCTTGAAGCTTACATTCTTTTGGAGCATACAAACAGTAAACAAAGAGACAAATAAGATAATTTTAGAGAGTGCAAGTGCTGTGAAGAAAGGCAAATGTTATAGAGTGTTATTAGGCCAACTGATATAGGTCTAGTAATAGACAAGGGGCATCAAAATGCCCTGTAACATGTAATTATAAACAAAATCTGTTTCTCCTTGAGTTGGATGATAGCAAACATCACTTCTTTTAAAACTTCAAAACAACACTCGGCCAAAAGGTCGAGCACCCCAATGTTCATAGCAGCACAATTTACAATAGCCAAGTACTGGAAGCAACCTAAGTGCCCATCAGCAAATGAGTAGATCAAAAAACTATGGTACATTTACACAATGGAATTCTATGCAGCAGAGAGAAAGAAGGAGCTTATACCCTTTGCGACAGCATGGATGGAACTGGAGAGCATTATGTTAAGTGAAATAAGCCAGGTGGTGAGGGACAAATACCATCCGATATCACCTTTAACTGGAACATAATCAACAAAAGAAAAAAGGAAACAAAATATAACCAGAGTCATTGAAATTATGAACAATCTAACAATAGCCAGAGGCAAGGGGGGGAGAGGACAGTGGGAAGAAGTGTTTTCAGGAACTACTGTAAAGGACACATGGACAAAACCAAGGGGGAGGGTGGAAGCAAGGGAGGGAGGTGGGTTTGGAGGGGGTGGGGGGAAGGGTGGGGAGAAAAGATGGACAACTGTAATTGAAAAACAATAAAATAATTTAAATTAAAAAATATGCAATAAACTAAAAAAAAAACAAACTTCAAAACAATATGACAGAGACAATAGTGAAATACATGTTCATTAACTGGAAGGAAAGGCAACACTTCTAATGATCCCAGCACTGGGGCTCACCCTGTGAGAAAAAGGAGTAAGGTTTGGGAGGGTGGAGCAAAGCATATAGCAGAGCTCTTGAAAAATTCTAACTTCATAGGATATTTCCACCATAGCTCAAGAACTGTGGGCCTTTTCAGATCGATGTTAATGCATTTTCTAGCAAATATTTTCTAAGAGAAACAAATATATTTCCTGTGTCATCTATAGCTGTGCTCTGCATAATTAAGATGTGTGGCCCTGACTGGTTGGGCATTGCCCTACAAATGGAAAGGTCACCAATTTCATTCCTGGTCAGGGCACATGCCTGGGTTGTGGGCCAGGTCCCTGATCAGGGGTGTGCAAGAGGCAACTGATTGATGTTTCTCTCTCACATCGATGTTTCTCTCTCTCTCTCTCTCCCTCCCTTCCCCTCTAAAATAAATAAATACAGTCTTTTAAAAAAATGTGTGACAACTGTCTCTGTGTATGTGTTCCAAGAATACAGTCTTCCAGGCAATGCAAGAAAGAAAATGTTATTTGCTCTGTACTCTGACCATCCCCACCTCCCGAATTAGTTGTTTCTGTTCCTGCTCCAAAAAAGGCCATTCAGTTTGCAGAAGAACCTGGACATGCAGGGGAGGGAGATGTGATGGTGAAGTAGCCTATATTCTCTCCTTCCATGGAGCAAGTTTGCAAAACTTTTCCAATGACTACCAGGCGTGAGCATGTTTTTCAGAAACCTCGAGCCAGGCAGGTGCTTTTCTTGCAGGACAAAGCTAGTTGTCCTGGAGCTGTCTTTGCCAAAGCAAGGGAAAGGGAAGAGCTATTTTAGGAAGCTTACCCTAGACTACTACCTGAGAGCAGCTGGGGTTTGAATTCAAATCAGTACCAATTAAAACTATTTTCCCTATTTTCTTCAAAATTGGACAATTATAAATTTCTCTGCCATCTAGCCTCAAACAGTTTTGGGTCCTCAATCTTTTTTTTTTTAATTCAACAGAGTTAACTAGTGATCCGCTGTACTGCCCTATCGCCTGAGATGGTTTTATCTTTCTGAGTAGGTAAATAAGGTTTCAGTAATTTCAGTGTTTATCTGATCTATTATTGCCTAGAAGGTAGAATACAAACTATGTAATTGCTAACAAGATATTAAGAAACATCCAGTCATTCCAGGCAAGAACAGAACGTTGGAAAGTGCCATGAGCTTGTAAGGAGAACATGAATGGTACCTTGCTAAAATAAACATGCTCCAGTGAAGGTCAAAGTCATTGACTCCTCTTGTCTCTCTTGTAAATATTTTCAAACCATACCAAATCCTCTCAAGTGACAATGTTGGCTGGAGGCTGACATACTTAAATAAAGCTAATTTAAGAAGTGATTCCTGTGTCCTACACATGTCTTTGGTCTAACATATATAACTTTAAAATTATCCCATGAGGCCTGTTGGCTTCACAAGCATCATAATTTTTCTCAAGTTCCAGGAAATCAAATGAGTCTTTTTTTATTAAGTTACCCAGAAACTCAAAGGAATGTATACAATAAATTGAAATCCTAGCATTAGACACAAAGTTTTCCATTTCACTTAAGACCAAATCTGTATGTCTCTGTGGGGAAAATACGGAAGGAGTGAAGTTGCCATCAGTCTTTCTTTTTTCCTCTCCCCATAACTGACAGCTCTCAGCTACTTCCTTTGCATATATGCTGTCATCCTATCTCAGCTGTGAGAAAACCATCGCCTAGAATTATTTTATATCTCATTCTGTAGGTACAAGTCACCAAATGGTGAATGTCTTCAACTCAGCCACATACCAGGAGAAGAGGGAGAGAAAACTACTACAAACAGCAGAGGTTATTTCTATTAGTTTTATAACCCACTAGTGACCTACAGTATGAACTTCAATCAAGGTGAGAAGTGTGCCATATCAAGCAAGGCAGAACATTTATGAGCATCTTAGAGTCCAAACAAGTAACCTACCTTACTGAGTTGGGAATAAGACAAACAAGCCAGAAGCCTCTTATCAAATATTCATCTGTATCATCTCAAAATCAGCTATTTGAATTGATCAATGTTCTACAGGGCAGTAATGACAAAATGAAAAACAACCTGATCAATATTTACAGTTATCTAACCTCAGGTATAAGTCTCTATGCTAAACAAGCAGCGAGGGTGTCCCACTGCCTTAACATCCCTTCTCCACACTGCCTAATCCTAATGCCTCGCTCACTCTTCTCAGGTGTGAAATTCTACCAAATCAAGATTCATTTGGGTTAACAAGCCCATTTTGAAAGGTAAATAACTCTAAGAGAATTAGTTTAACAATTAAATCCTTTATGGAGAGTGCACAGTGCACTGGCTGCCTTAAATTACTTCCCTCCTAAACTTCAGTTGAGATATCCCCAGAGAAATGAGTGCTTTGATAGCCGGGACTTAGAAAACAGAAGAGCAATTTTGGAATATGAGGAGAAGGGCTTTAGGTAAAGACATACTTATAAGTCAGACTTAAAAATGAAGGGTTAGAGGCATGCTGAAGTAAAGAGAAAAGAGGAGAAACGAAAAGTATGAAGGCCTAAAAACAAAGGATCAATACTTCAAAAATCTGTCCAGGATTAGGCATGCTCCCAGTTTTCAGTCCTGTGTTGCCTCCTGACTATTAAGATATGAAAAGATAACAATATAACAGCATACAGAAAAAGATAAAAGTCAAAAGCAGCCTTAATCTCTTCACACTCCATAGAAACAGACACATCGCCTCAAAAGTCATTAATTACGTGATTTAAAAATCTCAGCATACCTTTTATAGTCCACATTTTGGTATTACCTAAAAGGAATAAAAACATTTTCTGATATTTCTCAATAGCTTTACTGATTTACTTACATTTTTGCAAGTGAAAAGGCATATGAATTTATGGAGGTGGGCTGTCAGATGTGGGAGTCAGCTGTGGGGCATTGTCTTAATAACTGTCTCATACTTGCATTTCTCAGACCATTAGTCTAGTCATCCAAGGCCAGAAATGAACATATTTTCATTCAAATTCTAATCATCTTTCCTTGAATATTCCAGAGATCTGACAGGCCTCCAGAGAAGTTGTACACTGAGCATAGGAAGGCTGAACAAAACCAGTTTTTACCAGATTCAAGAGTCAAATGAAGACATTTTAAGTCTATTAACATACTCGGCAGCTCAACTACATTTTGTCAAGAGGTTATTTATAGTTGTGAGAACCAAATAGATAATCTGTAAATTGCCTGTGGCAAAAGTGGTTTTAGGAATTACGAACCTGGGTGGAAGGAGGGGTGTGGTGACCCTCAACAGCACAGTGACGCGGTGGGCTCGGCGCGGACTCCAGGGATTTGTTTCCGTGGGAGCTCCGCCCTCACAGCCTTGCCACTGCCCTGGGAAGTCTTTTAACCTGTTTGTTTCATCAGCTCTACTTTCCTCCCTAGTGTGAGTTAATCTGGTAGCCCTTTGGAGGAAAAACTAATTTAAATTATTTGTAAACAAAAGGGTGTATAGAATAGAGTTAATAATAAACAACAAGGCTTTAGCCCTGGATAGTACAAGTAAATCGGTTCCGAAGCACTTTTCCTACTCTATCATCGGCAATCATCTGACGCTTTTTACAAAATGCTCACCTCTGCTGTCAGACCAGTTCTTCCAAGCCCTGCACAGTTGCAATATCTCAGGATTTTAAAATCAGCACTGGAGTCTGTATCACAAGCTCCCCCATGCAGTAAGGTCTAGAACTAACCTGTTTTTAGAGCCAAATGACAGTGACCACTTTGTGGTTTTCATGAACAATAGACCCTGTGCCAACAGAAGTCAGACCCATAGCTGTCTGGGAAGCCCAACTCACATCAGGTGAGGCACGAAAACAGTTCCAAAGCTGGTGTTTCAGGGCCGAGGCATGAACTTACTTGTTAATGTACTGGACAAGCCCTGCACACACATTTGAAAGCCAATCCAGGGGTGGGGCAAAGTAGGTTTACAGTTGTGAGTACACAAAACCCCGTTTGTTCTTGTATTATTAGTGATTAGTTATTGTATTATTTTCCATACAAACAATCGTATACCTACTTTTACCCCACCCTGTATTCTATTCTTCATCATGTATGTCCCATACAGCTGACTGACCTTTCAACCCCCTCATTTTCTTGATCTAAATCCTAATCTACATCAGTCTTTCCATCCACCTCCACAGGTCCCTGACCTGGAGCTGGGACAATTGATACTTCTAACATCCCTATCTATTTACTGTGTATCATTCTGAGAAAGGAACAAGATGAGTAAAAACAGCATTCTATGGATGTTATGGCCTACCTAATTTAGCCCTCTCAGATCCAGAACCTTGATTTCAATCATCAGTCAAGTTTGCTCCATCCATATTCCCATTTATAAGGACACCAGAGCTGGAGTTGTTGCTGTTGTTTGCGTTGTTGTTGTTTGTAACTAAGGTTTATGAAACTGATAGAGAATTTGTTTTAAGTCTCGACCATGGAATGAACAACACTATATATACATTTTATTGTATAGCTAACTTGAGTTACTCACATGTGATTATAGTGGGAGGTCTGAAATACACATTCATCTCCTCTCCACTCAAAGATTACTGAAAACCTCTTGCTAGGCTGTTAAAAAGTAGTTTTAGTCCTAATATAGCATGGTTTACTCTCCGTGCATCATGCAGGCCCTGCTCATCCTCTTTTATGGGCCTCATGTTGTGTTTATTCATACCAGTCTAGGCTGAAAAAAATGTTATCTTTTATCACACTACTTATTCATAGTCTATGAGACCTGCTACAGTTAAATCTAAGTACTAGCTTTAAGAAAATTGTATTTCTAGGAAGACTTTGCTTTCCTCGATATGCTCTGAAGAATATCTGCCACCAACTGAACCTTATATTGTTTCCTTGATGCTGTACTTCATCTCCCACATCTGAGTACCTCATATGGATGGGACCAGCATGGGTTCTGCACGTTGCTGTGCTGGGAGCCACAATCAGTTATGATCCCTTTAATAGAGAAAGTAGCTCCTGGAATGGGGACACAAAGCAAAAATGTACTCACCTACTTTGTGGAAATATGGGCGGTGTGATTTCATCTCTATGCCACCATTAATACTCATTCCAATTCTCCTTCTGGCTAGCTCCAACAATAAAACCAATTCTCCAGCTTTTCCCTGGAAGGAGCTTGTCCATGTAGCTACCGCTCCAACTTTTGTGGCTGTTATCTAAGGGACAGGCCCTCAAACCACCAGCTCTGATAGCCAATGAGGCTCAGCATTTATACGTCCCATAGGAACATATTAACCAAAAAATCAGTTTTCAAATGAGTGTGCAAGCATTTCGTGCAGCTGTCTCCCCTTGACTCTGCACAAAATGGTATCCACACTAACTAACAGCACCTGGGAATTTTCTGTGAATTTTAGACTTCGGTGTTTTAGACTATTGGTCATTGCTGAGATGTTTAGCTTCTGACCTTCCAGTTCCTGCCAGAGTTTGTTCCTTCCTTGCAGGAGTTCAATGCATAGAAATAAGGACTTTCTGAAATAGTCCGGATTGCTCATGATTAAAAGTAGCTTTTACCAAAAACCTCGCAGATGCTTACCTACTCAAGATTTAAGTTATCTTTCTTTTTGACCCAGGATGTTATACCATCTTCTCATCTTCCTTTAATCCACAAGCTTCCCATTTGCTGTCTAGCAGAAAAAGATTTTTCCACACATTTGTCTCTATGGCTTCAGGTGAAAACCACTGACATCACAGCTACCTACCCTTCACAACTGAGTTGCCCTCAGCTCTAAGCAGTTCTAGCATCACTGATGCTTGTCCCTGGAGACTCAATTCATCGCATTTGCTTCAGGTCAAAACTGTTAAAGTTGTAACATCCTTACATTCTTAAAGCTAGCTCTAGCCTCAGGAAACTCCTGCCTCTTGCATCTCTCTTAGCACTAAAACCATGAAAAATATCTTAGATTACCTATCCTTCCTCCTAACATTTGCCTGAACTGGAAAGGAATGTAATCTATGCTGTGCCCAGAAAGAGAACCCAGGAAAGCAAATTATAAATATGTTCCTAATTCATTCAGGGAAGAGCATATGCTCAAGAGCCAGCAAGCCTCATTTGGTATTTTAAGTCCATTGTATTGCTTGGGAACCCTATGATATCATGCTGTTAAGACTCCAGCTATTTGGATTATACAACTTATTCTGGTTCTTGCTATTTCAGCTTACCTAGAAGTCTTCTAATTACAGGCTGACTTCCTACATAGCTTTTCCCACACTGAGCAGATCAGCTGACACAAGTATACCAATTTGCTTTGAAGCTAAGTTTCTCATTATAAATTTATGCATTACCCTAACTTGTTCATCACTCTCATGTGAGTCTGGTTAGTGTAGCTTATCTCCTGGAACACATCACTTCCATAAAACATAAACATTCAAGTTTCTGGACATAAATTTTTTTGGCCCTACTCTTGGACTTTTAGGGACTCATAAGGGTATATAGTAACCAGGGTTAAATGATCAATTTAGCTATAATCCTGGGAGTTCCTTAACTTACAATTGGGCATCTGGTTTCTTTATGTCTTATATACAACTTAAATTATGATAAAATTATAAACACATGCAAATTATTTTTCTATTAATCATTGGCGCTTGTGAATAAAATTGTCTTTGAATGAATCCATTTTGAATTCTTTGTTTATGACTAGTATTGGTACCTTTAAAGATAAGTCTTGAGTTGCTTTACTTTACCAGTAGTTTGATAAATTTTCAAATGCCTTGGTTTCCTGACAAAGTCTACTATTTCCTCAAAATTTTAAGGTAAGAGTTCTTCTGAGGAGTCCATTTAACAATTTATTAAGAAGAAATCAATGCAATGTTTCCTGACAGCAAGCATAATCTATTCCTAATTATTTCTTCTTTTCTCAAATCTCCTGTCTTTCCAGAGTATTGTTTAAACACTATCTTTCTTCAAGGCACCGCCAGTTCAGTTAGATTGACCTTCCTCAGCAGCTATCCTTATATTGGGCTTTTCTTTCTTGGTTGTAGGTTTTTTTCTGATCCTACTTCATTTGTTGATTTCTTTGCATATAGAGTCTCCTGGTAACCTTCAGTCCATAAACATTCTAGCCCTTTGTTATCTTTTAATACTTGTCAAACTGGGGGTCTGGCCAGGTAGCTTACTTGGTTAGAGCATTGTCCCTGTAAGCCAAGGTTGTGGATTTAATCCCCAGTCAGGGCACATACAAGAATCAACCAATGAATGCATCAATAAGTGAAACAACAAATCAATGTCTCTCTCTCTGTGTGTCTCTCTCCCCATTTTTTCCTCTCTCTCTCTAAAATCAATTAAAAAAAAGAATGTGAACATAAGCCGTAACACCATTAAAGTCCTAGAGGAGAACATAGGCAGGAAAATCTCAGATATTCCACGCAGCAACATTTTTACTGATATGTCCCCTGAAGCAAGGGACATAAAGGAAAGGATAAACAAATGGAATCTCATCAAAATAAAAAGCTTCTGCATGGCCAAGGAAAACAGTATTAAAATAAAAAGAGAACCAACTGTGTGGGAAAACATATTTGACAATAATACCTCAGATAAGGGTTTAATCTCCAAAATATACAAAGAACTTACACGACTCCACTCTAAGAAGACAAGCAACCCAATTAAAACATGGGCAAAGGACTTGGGTAGACACTTCTCCAAGGAGGACATACAGAGGATCCAGAGACATATGAAAAGATGCTCGATATCGCTAGCTATCAGAGAGATGCAAATTAAAACCACAATGAGATACAACTTGACAGCAGTCAGAATGGCCCTCATAAACAAAGCAACAAACAGCAAGTGTTGGAGAGGCTGTGGAGAAAAGGGGACCCTAGTGCACTGCTGGTGGGAGTGCAGGCTGGTACAACCACTATGGAAAACAGTATGGAATTTTCTAAGAAAACTAAAAATGGATATACCTTTTGACCCAGCAATTCCACTGCTAGGACTATATCCTAAGAACCCTGAAACACCAATCCAAAAGAACCTATGCACCCCTATGTTTATAGCAGCACAATTTACAATAGCCAAGTGTTGGAAACAACCTAGATGCCCATCAGTAAATGAATGGATCAAAAAACTGTGGTACATTTACACAATGGAATTCTATGCAGCAGAAAGAAAGAAGGAGCTCATACCCTTTGCAACAGCATGGATAGAACTTGAGAGCATCATGCTAAGCGAAATTCGCCAGGCAATGAAAGACAAATACCATATGATCTCACCTTTAACAGGAAGCTAATCAACAAAACAAACAAACAAGCAAAATATAACAAAAGACATTGAAATTGAGAACAAACTGACAGTCACCAAAGGGGAGAGTGGAGGGAATTTCAGGGGAAAGGGGAAGGGTTTACAGGAACAAGTATAAAGGACACATGGACAAAAACTACGGTGGGGGGGGGTAGAAATGGGAGGGAGGTGGGGAGGGTTGGGGTGGTGGGTTGGGGTGAGAATAAAAGACAGAAAACTATACAAGATCAACAATTAAAATAAAAATTAAAAAAAAGAATGTGAAATTGGGGATTTTTTTACTCGTATAATTGATGTTTGACTATTTGTCTTGACTTTATTTTTAAATACTTTCTCCTCTTCCCTCCTCTTTGCTCTCCTCACACTAGTCTACTTTGTCTAGAAAGAGGCAGGGATAGGGATCCGAGTTCTGAACTTATTTATAGAGAAAATAGCTACAGACTTTGCATAATGCCCAATTGATTTTCTCTGTGGAAACTTATCTCTCTCACTCAATCCCACAATGAAAAGTGACAAGTACTGTTTCACAACTGGCCTTTTCCTATCTCTGGGCCCCTCTTTCCACTGGAGCTTCTCCCAGAGCCTGCTTTCTCAATACATTCAACCTCTACAAGTTACCAGTGTTTCCAAATGGCCTTGTGTCCTTCCCACATGTTGTTCCTTCTAAATACAATCCCTTTTCTCCCATTTCACCATGAAAGTCTGTTAACTTTTTGAAGCATATTTTGTGTCACTTCTTCTGCTTGATGCTTTTTTGAATCTATAGCCATTGTAGTCCTTGCTTTTTGCTCCAATCTACTTTATGGAGACTTATTAGGACCCCTATAACTCATTATGCTCATCTGCTTATATTATATGTTTCTCTTTATAAGTCTATAAGCTCCTAGAACATGTATGCAAATGATATTTTATCCAGGATGCATGACAGAATATTAATTGAGATGGACATTTTGTTCCAGGAATTTGTTAACATTATCCTACAAGACAAATATATTTCACCAATCCACAAGCATGAATTTGGAATTTATTCTTAGGAAATGTAGAGTTTTTCCCATCCTTTAACAATCTCTGCTCAATTTCCTCAGTGCTAAAAAGCATTCATTAGAATAGTTTAACAAAGATTATGAATGTGGTCAAATGGCAAAATGTGTCCAAGTGGTCTATATGAGCCACAATCCAATAATAACCCAGTATTCTCACCAGTAAAGAAGGTGAGACCAGTACTCTCAACACACTAACAGATCACTCATGCATGCACACACACGTGCTTTCTAGGCTCTGGGGTCATATTTATCTATAAGCTGACATCAGAGTGCAAAGCGTGCATGGCATGATATTTATCAAAGCAGAATTTCTAAACTTAGTTCATATAGTCTCAACTAGCAAACAGATATTTGCCTAGCAAACTCCAATTTAGAATTTTTCAACAGTCTAACTCTGTTTTGGGGGGAGGCGACTAGATATAGAAAGGACCAAGAATAATGTATTATTTTTGGAACTTCCTTCAAGTAGTCAGAAATCATAAAAAATTGCCCAGAATTATCTTTCATGTTGCCCATATCTCAGTTATATTCAAGCTTGACTGTAATCTTTTTAAAACTTGTTCTTATTTTCTTTGAAATTATTGGAATAATAATGTGAGCTTTAGGAGCAAAGACAGTGTTGTTTTATAGATTTAGTAATGATCTTGCGTATTATATTTAATATTTATTTAATGACTCAATATATGACATATCTCATTATGCCTTTCTGTTCCATAAATATAGATGAGAAGTGTCATAGATATTTATGTCCATAAGTGTAATGTAGACAGATACTCTGATAAAAAATTAACTGGAAGAGAATACCAAAAAAGGACAAAATAAGCCAAATTAGAACATATTTTCTTCTTTGCTATTTCAAATGTATTTTATTTCATTTATTTTTTTATTGCTGTTCAAGCATAGTTGTCTCCATTCCCCATTCCCCTGCCTCACCCATCCTCACCCCCACCCTCAATCCTACCCCCTTTGGCTTTGTCCATGTGTCCTTTATACATATTCCTTGATGGCCTTTCCCCTATTTTCCCTCATTATTCCCCCCCCACCTCCCCTCTGGTTATTGTCAGTTTGTTCTTTATTTCATTGTCTCTGGTTATATTTTGCTTGCCCAAGTGCCCATTAGTAAATGAATAGATTAAAAAACAATAGTACATTTACACAATGGAATACTATGGAGCAGAAAGCAAGGAGGAGCTTCTACCCTTGGTGACAACATGGATGGATCTGGAGAGTATTATGCTAAGTGAAATAAGCCAAATGTATATTAAATATCAGAGTTCCACAAGTATTATTTCTTATTTGGCATAGATCATATCCCTTTAGGGTTTATTAAATTATTTAAGCTTTCCTTATATTCATGGCATTTAATCCCAAAATGGGGTATTGTCAGAACATTCTTTATTCTCTTCCTTATTTTCACTCTTACTAAAATTTATCTCAGATGCAAACTGATAAGTTGATTGCAAAATAATTTTTCTAATTATTTAAAGTAATTTTTAGAGAATGTCAATATAAATTTAGTAAAATCAGCTATTACTGTATAATAAAGGTAATTTTTGCCAATCCCCAAAAGGAACATGTCTCACCATTAGGAACTATCTGTGAAAGAATTCCCTGATCCAATATAAACATAAATATGTAAATAAATTATATTGTGTAGTTTAAAGGGTCAGTTGTGGAAACCAGGAAATTTCTGTAGGCATTTCAAGTAAGAAGGAATTTGTCAGATCCAAGATGGCAGCAGAGCACCTGGAAGTTCAGTCCACGTGCTCCCAGACCTGGGTTGGTCTTGCAGCTAAACCACAGAGCAATCAACTTGAAAATCCAGCTCAAAGTGAGTGAAAGCATGTGTGAGCGTGTACGTGGATGAGCGTGTTGCACATGTGTGTGAAGTGGGACTCCCCCCCACCACCACCCCCGCCCCCACCTGCCAACCTCCCCTGCGAAGCACTCGGAACTGGCAGCTCAGGCTCTCCTGCCAGAGCAGCTGCAATTGCAGCTGTCCAGCCCAGCATTTCTGGCTGCACAGATTTGGGGCAGGAGCCACTTTGAGGAACTTAAAATATCCTCCTCGTAAAGAAGCTTCTGGAGTGCTACCACCTAGGCACCCAGTCGTGTCTCTGTGCGCTCCACCCCAGGCAGGGCTGCGCACTGTGCCGCTACCAGGAGCCAGGAGCCAGGAGCCAGGAGCCAGGAGCCAGGGACTGTGGTACTTACTGCGGAAGGGGCTGTTGCTTCCCCGACCCCAGGTTCCACGGGGAACTGTGAATGGGAAAGAGTCTAACTGAGGAAGCTGTGGTTCAGCTCAGGACCCTTGCACTCTGGGCAGGGAGAGAAACAGCTGGGGGGATGCTGGCTGCGGAGATAGCACTGCCCAAGTAGGCCTCCCTGAGGCTGAGACTCACTGGAGGGAGCAGCGAGAACACCCCCCCACCACCACCACTCCATGCTTAGAATTGCTGCTGGACTCTTCCCAGAATCATCCAGGAGAGATTCAGAAAGAAACTTTATCTAAAACTGTTGGAGACTCTGGCAGACTGTGGTGAGCCCTGACTGAAAGAGACTGTGATTTTGGGGGAGGGGAAGCAGAGGAGAACAGGCCCAAGGGGTGGAGGATGGGGGGGCACACAGAAACTCTTTTAGAAGAGGAGCTGAGGGGAGACTTGGTAGGGCTCCCATGCTCAGTGTGTGCATGTCCACAGCAGCTATGCCAAAAAAGAAGCCAGAGTGATAGTGGCATGCTAAAGGGACTGTGAGGCCTGATGCCAGCAATGGCTGGTGAGCAGGGAGTTCAGCAGAGTGGAGAGTTTGGGCCTGAGTCTTCAGTGAGAGTGGCAGGCTGGGGACTAGACAGTCAGGAGCTGAACGTCTGAGATCCATTGCAGGCAGGTCTCCCTCCAGGCAGGCATGCCCAACCCCCACCTACTGGATAATAGGCTCTGCAGATCAGTGAGGCCAGGCTAAGGAGCCCCCTGCTGGGTAAATATCTGCAGGGGAAAGAAGGAAGAGCTCTGAAAGGGCCCTTTCTACCAGACACTAGGAGCTACACTGTTCCCTAGTCCCTGATCCACTGAAATCAGCAGAACAGAGAGATTGGAGACAGGCACAATGAGGGCTGTTCAGGTCCCCACCCAGCCTCAGTGCTTAGACAGAGCTGCTGTCTGTGCCAAGTAGGATATTGCTGCTTATTTTACATAGATTGGCCCCTCACAGGAGATGGACAGCTAATTTATCAGAAATCATACATTATTGGAAAGAATCTGGGACAAACCAAGACATGTGGCAAGGGGAAGCAGAAACACTCCCACCATCTTCCCTGAAGACTGAGCAGTGCCATGTCTGGTGACCCAGGGTTCACACCCTCCCAATCCCACCAGAGGGTCCCTCTGCAGGCAGGTGGAGGAGGTACTGTCAGTCTTCTTGAATGATTAAATCAACCACTCTTGGGGCCTGTGCTGATGGAAAGCTAGCAGGAAAGGAGAGTGGCGACCAGCCAAGTCTGAAGGAGACAGCCACAGACTGTGGGTCACTTGTAGTCTCAAACAGGCTGCCTAGGCCTAGACTAGGCCACCATCTGACATCAGCAGGGTTGGATCCTGAAAGAGAAGACAGTGGCAAATACTGGACTCTGCTGAGACAAATCCCACCATGGTCTCTTTCATTTTTTGTTTTATTTTCTCTCCTGCATAGCTTTTTTAACATTCATTTATTTTTTTCAAGTTTGTTCCTGTTATTTCACTAGTTTTTTTATTTTAGTTTATTTGAAATCTCATATATTGCTCTTCCCTTCTGTATTCCATTTTGCCTTCTTCCTTCCTCTTATTTTTGTTCTAAATTTTATTTTTTCTCTTGCACTTGTTTCTCTATGACTTGTTTCTATTTCACATTCTTACAATTTCTTCCCCCTCCAACCTCTCAAAACCATTTTTCTTGATATTAGTCATCTCGCATTCTTTTTCCCATTCTTAAAATGCCCTTATTCTCCCTCCACCTTTATTAATCTTTGCTCATTGGTTGTTGACATGGTTGTTGTTGTTTTATTTTTTCAATTTTACTACTAGACTGTCACTATTTTTATATGTCAAATCTCAAATTTTACTGTTCCCCTCTCCCACTCTATTTTGCCTTCATCCTACCCTTTCTGTTTTTTCATTTTAAATTTTAATTTTTCCTCTCTTAGCTTGGTTTTCATTCCCTACTCTTATTTAGTCTCCCTCTATCCTCTCAAAATCACATTTCTTTCCTTTAGAAATCTCATAAGCTTTTAAAAATTTTCCCTTCTTATTCCCTCCACCTGTATTAATCTTTGCTCGTTTGTCATTGTATTAATCTTTGCTGTCATGGATCTTTTTTTCCAATTTGGTTTCTTTTATTCACTATTTTTATTTTTAATTGTTTTTAAATTATATTTTATTGATGATGCTATTACAGTTGTCCTGATTTTACCTCCCTTACTCCCTTCTACCCAGCACCCCCCTCTCCCTCAGATAATCCCCTCACCATTGTTCATGTCCATGGGTCATGCATATAAGTTCTTTGGCTACTCCATTTCCTACACTGTACTTTACATCCCCAATGGCTATTCTGTAACTACCTATTTGTACTTCTTTCTCTTTTTTTGTACTTTCATTTTTATTGTTGTTCAAGTATAGCTGTCTCCATTTTCCTACCACCACTACCCTTCACCCTACCCGCTGCTACCTCCCACCTTCGATCCTTCCCTCCTTTGGCTTTGTCCGTGGGTCCTTTATACATGTTCCTTGATGACTCTTCCCCTTCTTTCCCTTGTTATCACCTTCTTCCCTGTTAAAATTTCATTTAAACCTCATAATATGCCCTTTTCTTACTCCATTTTGCTTTCTTCCCCCTGTTTCTATTTATGATGTAAATTCTATTTTCTTTATTTCTTCTGTTTCCACTGTTATTATTTCTCCTCCTTCTACCCTCTCAAAATCATTATTTTTTCAGTTAGTCATCTCATAGTCATTTTTTCCTTTCTTATAATAATCTTAATTTCTTTACCCCTTTATTAATATTTGCTCATTTGCTGTTCATAATGTGGTTGTGGGTGAGGGTTATTTTTGCAGGTGTGGGTTTTGTTTCCTGGGATGTTTTGTTTTGTTCTGGCAGCACCTGTACAACAGCATACAAGATATGATGGGTGTTGTGATTTTCACTCAGCCAGCTGGAGGGAAGAACCCGCCAAAACCCAACCCAACAACAAACAAAATCTAATTATAATTAGAGAGCCCACATAAATGGCATAAGGGCATCCCAAGAGCACCTAGCTCAGGAGATCAAGGAGACAGCACCACTGAGTCCCAAAGGATTCCTACCACAGAAGGACACCCACAAAGACAAGGAGTCAAAGATCAATCTAAAAGCAGAAACAAACAAAATTAGTCACCTAAAATAGAGAGAAAAAGAAACAACCCCAATCAAAAGGAAAGGAAGAATATCCAGAAAGGATGCTGAATGAAACTGAGGCAAGCAATCTATCAGATATACAGTTCATGATAATGGTTATAAGAATGCTCAAGGTGCTCAGTGAGAACAACAAGGATCTCTATGGAAGTCACATAGAACTTACTGGGAACTACATCAGCATAAAAAAGACATAGAAATTATCAATAAAAGCCAGGAGGAAATGAAGAATACAATATTTGAAATGAAGAACACACTAGAAAGAATTAAAAGCAGACTGGATGAAGCATAGGATAAAATCAGCAAGTTGGAGGACAACATAGAAAAAAATCCCAGATAGAGCAACAAAACAAAAAAAAAGACTAAAAAAGAGTGAAGATAGTTTAAGGGAACTGCAGAACTGCAGGACAACACGAAATGTAATAGTATTCATATCATAGGGATACCAGAAGAAGAAGAAGAGGACCAAGGGATAGAAAACCTACTTGCAAAAGTAATGACAGAAAACTTCCCTGACTTGGTGAGGGAAGCAGTCACATAAGTCCGGGAAGCACAGAGAATCCCAATGAAGACGAACACAATGGGTCTCACTCCAAGACACATCATAATTAAAATGGCAAAATTTAAAGACAAAGAGAGAATCTTAAAGGAAGCAAAGCAGCTAGGAAGAAAAGGAAGCAAAGCAAAAGCAGCTAGGAACATACAAGGGAGGCTTGTTAAGGCTAGCAGCTGATTTCTCAACCGAAACACTGCAAGCAAGAAGGGAATGGCAAGAAATATTCCAAGTATTGAAAAGCAAAGGCCTACAACCAAGAGTAGTCTTCCCAGCAAGACTCTCATTTAAAATAGGTGGTGAAATAAGGAGCTTCCTAGACCAAAAAAGGCTAAAAGTACACATCTCCACTAAACTAGCATTGCAAAAGATGCTAAAGGGACTGCTTTAAGAAGATGAAGAAAAAAGAGAGAGGGGGAGGAACACAAGAACGAAAAGGAAAAAATGGCAATGAGTAAGTACCTGTCAGTAATAACCTTAAATGTAAATGGATTAAGTGCTCCGATCAAAAGACATAGGGTAGTTAAATGTACAAGAAAACATGACCGACATATATACTGCCTACAAGAGACCCACCTTAAAACAAAGACCTGCAGAGATTGAAAGTGAAGGGATAGAAAAAATATTTCAAGGAATCACCATTAAAAAAATAGGGTAACAATACTTATATCAGACAGAATAAACTTCAAAACACAGTTGATAAAAAGTGACACAGAAAGATACTTCATTATACTTAAAGAAAGAATCTATCAAGGCATAAACATTACAAACATATATGCACCCAACATAGGAGCACCCAAATATATAAGGAAAATCTTGGAGGACTTCAAGAAAGATATAGACATCAACACACTTATAGTAGGGGTTTTGAACACCCACCATCAACATTGGAGTGATCTTCCAAACAAAGGATCAACAAGGATATTGTGGCACTGAACGACATGCTTGATCAAATGGGCTTAACTGGTACATACAGAACCATTCACCCCAAAGAAGCAAAATATTAGAAATTTGAAAAGAAATGTACATGGAACATTTGCAAAGATAGGTGTTGGGAACTGCCCTGCCTGGTTTCAGAAGCTGTAACCCCCCCATGGCTAAGGCCGAGTGAGCGACCTTGGGACCATAAGACACTAAGGAGACAAAGCTTATCTCCCTGGCAGGGGTGCCGCTTCTGCTCCTTTTTCTTCACCCTGCCTGGCCCCCAATGCTTGATCAGTTAGCCAACAATGGGTAAGATTCCCCAAGGGGGGAACAACTGAAGACAGGCGTGATCATGGGGAGGCCCCAAGGAAGGACTTGGGGGACTATAGCAAGAGGGGGTGATGGACCCTCACCCCTCAGCTTTGACATAGCCTGAGTCCTCATTCTGTCTGCAAGAAGTCTCCTAATCTCTTGGTTGCCTTACTTCCACTGCCTGACTTAAACCTGAAACAATGACAGATGGCGGTGTAGCCCTGTGCTAGGAAGGGTGGGTTACCTGGGTGATCAGGCCTAAGAAAGAATATATAAAATCCTGTGAAACCTGCTTTGCTAAGAATGTTCTCAATTAAATGATAAGGGTCTGAGCAGGAAATGAGTTTGTTTCCCAAAGTTTTGTAGCCCTTTAGCTAACAGACCTGGACTCAGAATAGGCCTTAGTAGTTCTTTGTATGTTATCTGTTGTTTGATCCTTACTGCCTGACAATGATTAATGAGCTTTACTTATATTCCTGTGCAAATGAACCTCATAAAAAGCCCATTGAGGAAAAGGCTGTTGGTCTTTCTCCCTTGAGAGATTGGCCACCTTTCCTCACCAAGCAGATCAAGTCTTGGTAGACTTTTTCTCATCTGTGGCAGACAGGGGGCTCTGTGGGCAAAGCTTCCCCACAGATAGACCACATGATAGGACACAAAACAAGCCTCAACAAATTCAAGAAAACTGAAATCATATCAAGCATTTTCTCAGACCACAATGGCTTGAAACTACAAACCAACCTCAAGGAAAAAACTAAAAAACATCCAAATTCATGGAAACTGAATAACATGTCATTAAAAATGAATGGGTAAACAATGAGATCAAGGAAGAAATCAAAAAGATTTGAAAACAAATGAAAATGAACACACAACAGCCCAAAACCTATAGGACACAGCAAAGGCAGTCCTGTGAGGGAAGTTCATAGCAATGCAAGCCTACTTAAAAAAGATAGAAAAATCTCAAACAACCCAATGCTCCCTTTGCAAGAACTAGAGGAACAATAAAAATCCCAGAGTGAGTAAAGGAAGGAAATAATCAAGATCAGAACAGAATTAAATGACATAGAAAATAAAAACACAATTCAAAAGATCAATGAATCCAGGAGCTAGTTCTTTGAAAACCTAAACAAAATAGAAAAACTTTTAACCACACTCACCAAGAAAAAAGAAAGAAGACCCAAATAAATAAAATCAGAAATGAAAGAGAAGTTACAACTGATACCAATGGAATATAAAGGATTGTAATAAATTACTACAAACAACTATATGCCAATAAATTGGAAAACTTGGGTGAAATGGACAAATTTCTGGAGACATACAGTCTTCCAAAACTGAATCAAGAATAAACAGAAAGCCTGAATAGACCAATAACAATTAGTGAAATTGAAACAGTAATCAAAAAACTCCCAGCGCACAATGGATGTGGACTGGATAGTTTCACAGGCAAATTTTAGCAAACGCTTAAAGAACTAACTCCTATCCTTAAACCATTTCAAAAAATTCAAGAAGAGGTAAGACTCTCAAACTCTTTTTTTTTAAACTCTCAAACTCCTTTTATGAAGCCAGTATTATCCTGATTCTAAAACCAGGTAAAGATATAACAAAGAAAGAAAACTACAGGCCAGTATATCTGATGAACATAGATACTAAAATCCTCAATAAAATATTGACAATCCAAATCCAGAAATACATTAAAAAGACCATACATCATGATCAAGTGGGAGTATTCCCAGAGATTCAAGGATGATACAATGTTCACAAATCAATAAACATAATACACTACACAAATAAATTAAAGACAAAAATCACATGACCATATTAATAGATATGGAAAAAGCATTTGATAGGGTGCAGCACTCATTTATAATCAAACACTCAGCAAAGTGGGAATAGAGGGAGCATACCTCAACATGATAATGGCAATATATGAGAAACCTACAGCCAACATCATGCTCAAAAAGCAAAACCAAAAGCTTTCCCCTTAAGATCAGGAACAAGACAAGGGTGTCCACTTTCATCACTCCTATTCAACATAGTACTGGAAGTTCTAACCACAGTGATCTAATAAGAGAAAGAAATAAAAGGCATCCAAACTGGACAGGAGGAAGTAAAACTGTCATTATTTGCAGATGACATGATAGTGTACATAGAAAACCTTATAGTCTGCACCAAAAATCTACTTGATTTAATACATGAATTTAGCAATATAGTGGGATACAAAGTTAAAAATAGAGAATATTTCTGTATATCAACAAAGAAATATCAGAAACAGAAACTAGGAAAATATGCCATTTACTATAGCAACAAGAAAAATAAAGTAGGAATAAACTTAACCAAGGGGGTGAAAATCTGTCCTCAGAAAACCACAGAACGCTAGAGGAGTAAATTAAGTAAGATACAAATAAATGAAAGCATGTACCGTGTTCATAGATTGGAAGAATTTACATCACTAAAATGTACGTAATACTCAAAGAACTCTATAGATTAAATGAAATACCTATTAAAACAGTAATGGCATATTTCACAAATCTAGAAAAAATATATTAAAATTTATATGTAACTGGAAAAGACCCCAAATAGCCTCAGCAATTTTTAGAAAGAAGAACAAAGTAGGAGGGATTACAAAATCTGGTATCAATTACAAGTCCATTGTAATAAAAATAATCTGGTACAAGCATAAGAGCATACACATAGACCAACGAAACAGAATGGAGAGCCTGGAAATAAACTCATGTCTCTATAGTCAATTAATATTTGGCAAAGGAGGCAGGAGCATACAATGAAGTAAAAATAACCTCTTCAATAAATGGTGATGGGAGATCTGGTTTGGTTCATGCAAAAAAATGAAACTAGACCACCATACCATATGCCACAATAAAGTCAAAATGGATACAAGGCTTAATTATAAGTCATAATGCCATAAAAGCCCTAGAAGAAAACATAGGCAGTAAAGTTTCAGATATCCTGTACAGCAATATTTTTGACAATGTATCTCCAAGGGCAAGGGAAATAAAGGAAAGAATAAACAAATGGCACTACATCACATTAAAAAGCTTCTGCAGAGCTAAATAAACCATCATCAAAATGCAAAGGAGACCAACTGTATGGGACACCATGTTTGCCAATGATACCTTGGACAAGGGTTTGATCTCCAAAATATATAAAGAACTCATATGATTCAAGAGCAGGAAGAAAAACAATCTGCTTAAAAAATAGGCAAAAGATCTGAAGAGACACTTCTCCAAGGAGGACATACAGATGGCCCAGAGACACATGAAATGATGCTCATCATCATTAGTCATCAAAGAGATTCAAATTAAAACCACAATGAGATATCACCTCACACAGATCAGAAAAACTATCATTAACAAATCAACAAACAAAAGTGCTGTCGAGGATGTGGAGAAAATGGAACCCTAGTGCACTGTTGGTAGGAATGAAGACTATTGCAGCCACAGTATGAAATTTCCTCAAAAAACTGAAAATGAAACTGTCTTTGGACCCAGTGATTCCACTGCTGGGAATACACCCTAAGAATCCTGAATCACCAATTCAAAAGAACTTATGCACTCCAATGTTCGTAGCAGTGCTATTTATAATAGCCAAGTGCTGGAAACAGTCTAAGTGCCTGTCAGTAAATGAGTGGGTTAAAAAACTGTGGTACATTTACACAATGGAATTCTATGCAGCAGAAGGAAAGAAGGGACTTTTACCCTTCACGACAGCATGAATGACACTGGAGAGTATTATGCTAAGTGAAATAAGCCAGGCGGTGAACATAAATACCATGTGATCTCACCTATAAGAGGAACCTAATGGACAAAATAGTCAAATGAGCAAAATAGATCCAGAGGAATGGAAATAAGGCAAATTGACAGTGACCACAGGGGAGGGACAAGGGAATTAGGGTGCAAAGAAGGGGAAGGGACTAGTCAAGGAACTTGTATGAATGACCCATGGACGTGGACAACAGGGTGGGGAATGACTGTGGGAGTCGGGGATGGGCTGTGTCGAGGAGGGCAAAGGGGAAATATTGGGACAACTGTAATAGAATAACAATAAACTATTTGATAAAAAAATAACAAGGTAGTTAATACAGGAAATTAATGTTTACAGAACTGGTGGAAGAGCTGGGGGAAAGAGGCAGGAGAAAGAGTTAGGGCAAAGGACTGATGGGTTTTAGGAAATTAGGAAACTATAGACATTTAAGGAAATTTCCACTAATGAACCTAGCTGACTGTAGTTCTAAAGCAGAAATTTATGATCTGCCCATACTTGCCAAATAATGAAAATGGCCTCTCTTCCATTTTCCAAATATCATGCAAATGCCTCATTGGCAAAATCTAACCATGACCCCTATTCACCAGACTTATTACTATTAAGAGCCAAAGGGCCTGAATCAAATGCATAATCTTTCCTCTGAGCAAGTTTGGAAAGTATTGCTTAATAAGAAAACCCTCTATTTTTTTAAATATACAGATGCGGTGTTTATTTTTTATGGCTGGAGATTTTGACACTTCTTCTATCAAGGTGGGTTCTTTGTACTATCTCTCCCCTAGAATCTTAAGGTTCTTATGACTGGTCTGAAGATGGTGTATGGCAGAAGCGAAGATAGGAGACTTGTGGGGTTTGGACATAAAGACCATGGAACTTCTGTCTGGCTTCTTGGAATGCTTCATCTCAACCCAACCATAGTGTTGAGAGAAGGTGAAGAGATATTCCCAGCCCAGACACTGGACATGCAAGTAACAAAGACTCCAGAAATCTGTCCCCACTCACCCTCAGTGATATGAAGCCTGAGATATTGTAGAGCAAAGGCAAGCCATCTTCTCTGATTTCTGACCTACAAAATTTGTAAGCATTTTAAAATAGTTAAATTACATTGTTAAATTTGGAATGGTTTATTACTCAGCAATGGTTGTTTGAATGCCTTCTGAAAACATGAGAGATAAGAAAAAATAATGAAGTGGATGGAGACTTAGAGACTATGGAATTCAACTTGAGTATGCAAATTTGAATCTTGCCCCAGTAGCCGTTATAAAAGGTAAGGTTTATGCACAAAGCTATGCAATTAGGCTGACAATCATCTGTCACAAATCCGTAGTATTTGTCATTCTCCATGTATTTTTTCTCTAGTTATATCACGTTCAGTCTGGGGGGCCTGAAACCTGAGAGGGGACAGATTTGGGAGGACTGGGTCTTCTCTACCCATTCCCATGCCATCACCTCCCCCACCCCGGCAATTACACAGATGTAGTGAAATTTGTTTCTTTAACAAGTTACAATTTTTAAAGATACTATAAAATTTTACCACATTAATTAACTCTCATCCACACGCTCCCAGAGGAAAATAGTGAACAAAAATTCCAATTACTGAATCTATTTGCTAAGAAAACTAAGTTGCTTTTAAGTGGAGCCTATCATATTTTTCTAACCTTTCCCTTGAGCTTGGAAATTCACAGTTACAGAACATTCTTATGGCTAAGTTTTCCTTCTGTTGCTTCCTTCCATTTTTTATCCAGATGTTCTCTTTGATTTCTATCTTTTTGTTCTTTTGCTGTGCTATAAAGAGTGACAGTTAGAAAAAGCTTTTAAATGTCATTGTATGGTATCAAGCACCTCAGGGATTAGATCTATTAATTATTCTGTTCTGCACTCATTTCTACCCCTTTCTTTAGATATTTGAGTGTCCAGTGTGTATAACACAGTAACTCAGCCCGTGGCAAGTGAAAAAAAGTGCTGGAGGACATAGTTCCTTGCTGCAAGGTACTTACTTTCTGATGGAGAAATAGAATGTATAAAAAATCATGAACTTTAAAAAAATGGCAAACACCACTAAAAGAAAACAAATCTGCTGTGATTTGGAAACAGTAAGAAGAGCTTTATAGTTTGACCAGGCTTGGCTGCAGGAAATAGTGGAACCTCTGTTGCTTCAGTAATTGGTCCAAGAGTACTGAGCGGGAGTTCCCCACATCTTTCTCCCCACTTTATTGAGCAACTAGTGCATGCAAAGTAAGATGCTAGTCACTTTACATTTTTATTTTGCTAATCACTGCTTGGGTTGCTACTTGCATCATTGGGCCATGATCCAACAGATCAAACCAAGGCAAGAAATTTGCAGGTTTCTCGAAGGTAAGAGGGGAGGGGTGGTCCAAAGGTGACCAGCTATGGAGAGGCAACATCATAGTTATAGATAATCAATTCATTCAAAGCAGAATTCTAGTCAAGTCTTTTGCACTGGCCACTTACCATGTACTAGAAATTGTGCTAAACCTGGAGATAAAGGATAGTCAAGCCATAGTTTCTGACTTCAAAGTATAGTGTTATAGAAGTCTACTACATAAGGCCAAGTAGAGGCATAAAAAACAGAGAAGTCTAACCTCAGAGGGAAGGTAAATGAGTAACACAGGGATACAAAATGTTCAATGACCAAGCAACTGGGTTCTAGTTTAAGGTAGAGCTCCATTCCCCCAAAGTGAACAATATAAAACCAAAACAGATCCTGATACAAACCACAGGGATGAATAGCTAAAACATTATGTTTAGTAAAATAAGAAAGACATAAATGAATACCTGTTATATAATTCCATGATAAAAAGTTCAAATACAGGCAAAACTAAGCTTCGGTGAAAGAAAATCATAGCAGCAGTTGCTTCTTCAGAGTGTTGACTGGAAAGAAACAACTGCACACAGAAATTTTCTAGAGTGATGAAATATTCTATACCTTGTCACAAAACAGGATACGTTTCAAAACTAATTAAATTGTGAACTCAAGATCTCAGCCTTTTAGTCTACTTTATGTTTGGCTTCTCAGCCATGGGCATGTATACATCAGTGAATTCCTCCAAGGTAAGGACACCAGAGAATATTTGGTTCACCTGAATACATTTCTCTGCTGGACCCCTCAAGTACTGAAGGACATGAGAGCTCAGCAACACCTATTCATTTTGTATTATTATTGTCATTTTTATTCTATTGTTTCTTTTTTTTGTATTATCACGATACAAGCTAGTCCATTCCATCCAGAAATGGAGGTCTAAAATAGACTTAAATTAACAGTTTGCCAACTGTGGAGACATATGGAAAAAGATAAAAGTAAAACTGCTCTTCACACTATACACCTGTATGAATACCAAGTGGATCAGAATAAGAAACCACGCAATAGGAAAAAAAAATCTACAAAGTCCTTTATAAGCCAGGAGTAGATAAAATTTTCCTCTGATTTAAAAATCTAGAAGAAATACAGGAACAACTTGATAAATTTGAATACATAAAAATTAAAAACAAAAAATTTGTATTATAAAACATAAACAGAGCAAATAATAATAATAAATTAGCTTTTTTTCCCATCCTGATAGTACTCCCACAGACAAGGTGAATGTTCCTTCACCCTGCTGGACTTTCTACAAAGAATGTGGCAAGCATCTACCCCACGAAGTGACCCAGTACAAGAAAGGCAAGGATTCTCTGCATGCCCAGGAAAAGGGGCGTTATGACAGGAAGCAAAGTGGCTATGGTGGGCTGACTAAGCCAATTTTTTGGAAAGGCTAAAATTACAAAGAGGATTGTCCTGAGGCTTCAATCTATTGATCCCAGCTGAAAATTCTAAAAGGATGATTATTAAAGGATGCAAACATGTTGAACTGGGAGGAGATAAGAAGAGAAAGGGCCAAATGATCCAATTCTAAGCTTTGTCCTTTCTTTTAATGTAAGGAATAAAATATTAAGGTTAGATCCACTTCAAAATTAATGAGTGATAAGCTGAGAAAAAATGCTTACAACTTATCAAGTTTTGCTAACCCTGATATTTAAAGCATTCATAATTGAGAAGAAATTATCAAGTATCCAAAACATAAATTGGCAAAAGATATGAGGGGGGACCCCAAAAAACTGTAATTATCTTCTGGAGGGAGGGCCCCTTTGTAGTACAGACTTCCCCAACTAGATGAGTGTTCTACGAACCCATCTGTATCAATGTACCAGCTGGTGTTGCTGTGAGAAGCTGCATTTGGCTTCAGTGAATTTTTTTTGAAGACATTTTCAGTATGTTTTCCCATTTCATGATGGGTGATTTATGAACGCACCATGCTACACAGAATGATCAGCAGTTTTTGACCAAAAATAGCAGGACTGCAGTGCCCCACCCTTCTTGTGCACCCAACCTCGCCCCAAGAAACTTTTTTGTTTCTCTAAATGGAAAAACTCCTCAAGTGAAACATTTTGCTTTTGCGGAAGAGGTGAAACAAAAGATGGCAGAAGCACTAAAAGGCATCACATTGACAAGTTCAAAAACTGTTTTGAGCAATGGAAAAGCATCTTGATAGGTGTATTACATAAAATGGAGAGTGCTTTAAAGGTGACTGAAGTTTAAATATGTAAGAATAAATACAGAATTTTTATAAATAAGGTCTAGTTATTTTCAATCTCTTCTCATAATGAAGGGAGAGTACAGCAAAAAGAATTAGGCTGTGTGTGCATGTGTGTGTATATGTGTATAAATAACGCTAACTTCTCTTTTGTAATTAGGGAAATGGAGCTCTTAGACTATACTCTGTAAATTTAATTTGATTGCTAAAATTAGTATTACTCTTTAAAACCTATTATAGGATGTTGTAAGATAGAGTGAATACGTGATTGTCTTAATGTCAGTGAGAACAAATATTTTCAGTTTGAGAGAACAAAGTCCAAGAATTTAAGTGAAAACCTGTGTGTGTTAAAATAGAATTAGAAATACGAATGTAAAATGATTTAATCTCTTTTGCTTTAAAACTTCATATTGTCTAGTTCTGTTTACTAAAAATTCCTGGAAGCAATGGCAAGTCAGGAACAATGAGCACCTTAGAATCCAAATTGTGATCTCCAATTCCCACTCCCCACTGAAAGGAAGGAGAAAGTTCTATGGGACAATGTTGCAACCAACCAAGTCCACCAAAGATCATATCCTTTTGACCTATTGGATAGGTAGCAATTTTTCTTTACAGAATAATTATTCTAATGAATGCGGAAGAAATGTAGTATTAGAAACGTACAATTTTGCAAGTTATAATAAAAAATGTTTTCAGACAATTGTCATGAACATGCACCAAAACTATTAAGAGAAAAATTGAAGTGATCAGTAACCACTCAGCATTACCAAACGTTAGAAACTGGTTATTATATACCTTCAGATGTGAATTTGAAGTACAGAGTATATCATCTATGAGGTTTAGAAAAAAAATGATGGATCTCATCACACATTTATATCTCCATTCTGCAATAATATAGAACATTCAGGAGCAAGTAAAATTATGCTACAAAAAGCAAATCTAGAATATATGAGACCACTCTGCCAATTTCTTCAACAAGTCAATGGTACATGAGGGAAAAAAAGGAAAAACTATTTTAGACAAATATTCAAGAATAAACATGTAAGAAATGTTTGAACTTCTTCCACAAATGGGCTTTATTAACCACTCTTTCTAAATATATTTTAGGACTGCAATATTTTAGGAGAATACAATCTATGTAAGTATTCAAAAAATAGTTATAAAAGATACAATTAGCAGGCATATACTAACTTTCAAGGGTCAGGTTCCTGAGGTCCAGTGTTATTTAAGGAAAGCAATTAAGTCTGAAGAAGACCATTAAAATCAAATGGCAATGCAACAAGTACACCTCATATGAGAAAATCAACTTTAAAAACATATTTTTGATACCACTGAAGAAATCTAATATGGGCTGGATATTCTAAGTTATGGGAATTATAGTTAATTTTATTAGGTATATTGATATTTTGGTTATGTGAAAAAATATGTTTTAAAAATATATACAGAAGAGTGTAACATGATGTTTTTATTGCAAGTACTAAGTATTGTCTTTGTCTCATTACACTATTTTCAATTGAAATTTTAAAGTGTTTTGAATTACATGTTATTGACTAATATAGGTAAAATCTTTGATGATTTTAAATCTATATTGACTCAATTTCTAGCTAATCTTGTGGTGGGGTTAGTTCATAGTTCTAATTAGTTTACAGGAAGCAGGAAACAGATTTCCAATGAACTCTTGTCTTAAGGACTGAAGCATTTTCATTTTGTATGTCTTATTCTTATTAAATAATTAATCTCCAGTAACTCTGACTTTTATTTACGAATCACTGTATAATGGCAAAAACTTTCTCCACCTATGAAAAGGGGCAGTGGAGTATGCTATCTCTAAATCAAGAAAAATTGACAGTTTTCAATGGATGGGATCAGAACTCTGGGATAAGTAGTCCCCGAAGATGGTCAAACGTGATTCTGTCCAGATGGTTGCACAGGATGACACTTCATAAAACATCATTTCTCTGCTAAGCTGCACAGCATCTCTGGTGCTTCAAACATATTGTTGATCTCATTGAGAGGAGCAGGTTCTAAGGTAAGAACTGAACAAGTGCCATAGCTGAGGAAATCGAGCAGATGGCCCATCTACGATGGTCTGCCTTCACTTGAGGAGCGGCTGATCCAACACCGAGCAGACCAGTTGCCAATTACTAGAGGTCTTGGCGGAGGGATCTGCCCTCTCCTGTGACACAGAATCAGCTCATCCGTTTTCTCAGACTCTGCCTACTATCCAGTTCCGTTGCTGACCTCCTCAGAAATGAAGAAGTCCCCGAGGACCAGTTCTGTGAAATGTTCCATTCATACTTATTAGCAACTACCTGGATTTCACCCAAACTTCTCATACCAGTTCCAGGCTACATTTTGCTTTCCTACCCTTCCTAGCTTAATTACACAAAGAAACATCTCTGTACTTTATAAAAGAACTTCAAAGACATGGAATAAACATGTAAGAATTGTTTAGATTTCCTTCTGCCACAAAATGGGCTTCCTGAGGCCCAATGTTATTTAAGGAAAGCAATTAAGAGTCTGAAGACCATTAATATCAAATGTCTAGCCCCAGCTGGATGGTTCAGTTGGTTGGAGCATCTAAAAGGTTGCAGGTTCAGTCCCTGGTCAGGGAGCATGCAGGAGGCAACTAATCCATGTTTCTCTCCCACATTGATGTATCTCTCTCTCTCTCTCCGTCTCTCTCTGTGTGTCTTTCTCTCACCCTCTCTCTCTTCCTTCTTCTCTGTCTAGTACTATAAACATATCCTCCAGTGAGGATTAAAAAAAGGATCAAAGATTAAATGTCTACTACCAAGAACCAAGAGTGTACATTGAGTAAGAAAGAAGTTTCCTGTTTATAAGAGGATCCTTTGACCAGATTAGTTAGCTCATGATAGTTAATAGACAGTCTGAGTAACTTGGAGCAAGACATGAGCTACATAGCAAAGTAATGAGCCTCAAACTTTTCATATCTGGAGAAATGCTTGAAAGAAATGGTAAACCAGAAGAAGACAGCATTGATTTGGACACAAATGTGGAAACAATGCTGAGTGCCAACACAAAAGTGAGGTAATGCATGCAGAATTAGATCGGCTCCGGAAAGAATCTCACCAAAGGGAAATTTGGGCCCAGTGTTTCTTTTAAGCTTTGGTATGCTTTTTCTGAGTTAAAGTTTGGGTACTTTCCTACCACACCCCAAATTAGTTAGATAATAAACCCTCTGGAAGCAGACCAGTCTGTATTGTTCACCAGTCTGTCTCTAATGCCTAACATAGTGCTTTATCTCTAGTAGGTACTTAATAAGTTTCCTTGAATAAAAGAATGTCTGGCACTTTGTAGGAATTAAATAATTATTTTTGAAATAATAAATGAATGTTGAGTAATATGCCAGACATGACTAGGTTGAAGTACTGTTTTGTGGGGTGGTTGTTGTTGTTGTTTCCTGTGTTGAATTCAGAAGAAACCAGGAGGATTTCTCTCTAGAATTCAGATCATTGAGCCTTGGATTACTTACTGTAATCTTACTGTAACCTAGGCAATGGAAATCATTTCAACTTATAGTTGAGTGCTTGAATTGTTGGGAAAATTGGGGGAAATCAAAAATTTCTTCTTAGAAAAGAAATTAAAGTCTTCTGATTCTGTAAAGAAAAATTGTTGAATTTATATTAAGAATTAGGTCTTTAACTTTTTCCCTCTGTATTTCATAACAACTTTCAAAATGATCCCTGCCTCTGGCCTTGCTTCCTGGCACTTCATCCCCCACATGCCTCCAATGTCACCTTGATGAAACCTAGATTTGATCAGGTCACTAATTCTTGTGTTTCCAGATCTCTTCCTGGTTCATAATTCATGCCTTAGCATGGCAGCAAATATCCTTTATCTTCTTTTATTTTCAGCTCCATCCAGGTCAGTCTTCTTTACCCTCAAATCTTATTCATAAGCCATGCTCCTGACTCTGCAGGTCTCAGCAATCCAGAACCTTTCCGTACCTTTGCTCTTGCTCTTTTTGCTGTCTTATATGCTCCTTCCTTAATTTTTATCCTGGCAGTCTTCAAGTCCTCCATCAAAATCTAGTTTGAATGCCATCTTCTCCATGAATCTTGACTCATCCACAGAGAATTAATCACACTTTCGTGTTCCCATACTTTAATGTGGCGTGAACAGATGGAAGTGAATGCTTCTGAACCAGAAAGATCTCATTTCTATCCTAGTTTCTCTGCTTGCTGTGACCTTGGCAAAGCACTTAGGTCTTTGAGGCCTCATATTTCTCATCTCCAAAATGGATATAATGCCAACATATCAAGGTTGTTGTAATGAATGTGATCATGTATACAAAATGCCTAGCATAGGTCTTGGCTATGTAGTAAAAACTGGAAGATATTTTATTATTATATTCTCATTTATTTTTAAACTGATTAATATTATTGACAACTGCATGCCTGCCTAATCCACTAGATTCTGAGTCATTAAAGGCAGGTCTATAATATTCATATTTTTATCCATGGTGCTTAGGAACATTACCTGACTCACAGATTGTGCCAGCTATTGTTTGTTGAGTCAAGTCCACTGACATTTGATACATGATTTGATACAATGATTTCCAGGACTTTGCTGGTAAAATGTACCACTATATCACAACTGTTGATTCATGTGTATAAAATTATGCATATACTTTAAATCATGTTTAGTACTATATGCATATAGTACTAAAATGTTATTCTTTATAGCTTTGCACATAAAATCCCTGAAAAGCAGCAAGACAGGAAATATCCCTGTCAACAAAAGTGTGAAATTAACATGATTTTATAAGACTTCAAGAAATTAATATATAAATTCACTTCTAATGTACATTTCTAGCAACATGGCTGCTGAAGATAGCTTGGGGTGAAATTGCATCAAAACTCCTGAATCATTCTGTTCACTTGGTTCAATTACTATTTAACTTTGTGCATTGGGAAAACAGTTTGGAACAAGACAATACAAAAACTTTCTTTCTAGTTTAATGAAATAAAGAATGATATGTGCCCTGTCGAAATAACAACTAAATAAAAGCATGAAATGAACCTAAGATATCTACATCAGAGGAGTATGTGTAATGCAATTGTGTAAGTCTGACTGCATCGTGTCTGTGCCTCCAGTCTTCAGGGGAAGTACTCCTTGCTGCCTCCAGTGTCATCCTACTGGTTGTATCACACCACCCAGCTACAACCCCTCCATGGTTGCACGTTTCTGTCCTAGAGCATCTATCAAACTTTAACCTGGCACAAAAGGACTTAGAGCAGTGGAATCACACCTATTTTTCCTGCCTTGCCTCCCTTACCCTGTTTATACCTCCCAGATGCATGAAAATTTTCTTCCTGGACATCCAGCTTCAACTCCAACATGTAAAAAGCTTGTAAGTCATCATTCCTGCCCTTATAGGAAGCAAAACCTGGAAAAGCTGAAAATTACTTTTCTTGAGGCCGTGAGAGGACTGAGATGGCAGGAGAAACTATTATGCTAACGGCTGGAGTAATAGGCTTATCCAGAGAAACATAACGAAGACTCTCTCATCTGGATCCCAAACCCACTGAAACCGTAAAAGGGTAGGACTACTTCAGTGGTCTTTTGTATTAAAAAATTAATAAATTCTTAAAAAGAAACATACCAAGCCCAAATGGTTTTACTAGTGAATTCTATAAAACATTTAAGACATAATACTGATTCTCCATAATTTCTTCAAAAATATAAGAAGAAAGAAGACTTCTGAACCCATTTTACAAGGCCAATATTGCTCTAATAACAAAACCAGATAAAAATATGACAAAAAAGAAAACTATAGACAATAAGTCACATAAAATTAAATGCAAAATCCTCAATAAAATATTAACAAATTGTATCCAATAAATTTTTGAAAGAATTAAACACTACAACCATGTGAAATTCTTTAAATATATGCAATGATGATCCAACATTAAAAAATCAGTTAATGTGGTCCATCATATCAACAGGCTAAAGGAAAATCATATGATCATATCAATCAACACCAGAAATCATTTGAAAAATTTTATATCCATTCATGACTTTGAAAATTGTCAGAAAACCAGGAATAGAAGAGAACTTTCTCAACTTGACAAAGAACAACTACAAAAATATATGTTCTTCATTATGCTTCCTCTGTAAGATCAGGACCTGGGCACAGATGTTCTCTCTCACAATTCCTATTCAATATCTTTATGGAAGTTCTAGCTTAGGCATTACAAAAAGTTATAGAAATTGTTAAGCAAATGAAAATGTTGTTATTTCACATGATTGTTTATGTTGAAAATTCCAAAGAATCTACAAGATGAAAAAGCTAGAATGATCCATGTTGTAGTGGATTAGAGTTGGCATATCAGTATGAACTAATTTTTAGCTCAATATTGATACAAATGGTTTCATATAAAATATTATAAATAACATCAAAATTACAACTGAGCTATATAATAACCATCATTCAGAACTGCCTGAAATCTGGCTGAATGAAAGTCCTACAACTAGGAAATTAAAGAAACTACATTGAGACTGGAAGGAGGGGCAGAGATGTGGAATGGAGTGGTCCCACATGATGTAGGACAGATAAAAATAGTGGAGGGTATTTCAGCCACAGAAGTCATTGACACACAACAGGCCTCCCAGCCCAGGGTCCCAGTGCCAGAGAGAGAAGTTCCTATAACCTCTGGCTGTAAAATCCAGCAAGGATGGAAGGTGAGGGAGACAGAGTGCTTGTGGAGACCCAGCAGTTGCTCTTAAAGGGCCTACAAACAGACTTACTCAGACTCACTTGTTCTGAGCTCCAGAGCTGGGGCAGCAGCTTGAAAGGCACCAGAGACATATGAAGAGAAACCGAACTGTATGGCAATGAGGTGAGAGCTGGAGGTGGCCATTATTCCTTTGATGAGCCCTACATCCCCGACAGAGCTGGCAGGTAAGTGCCACATCTGAGACTCATGAACCTGGTTCACACTGTTTTCCCTACCCTGGTGATTCCTTGAGACCTTGCCCTAACCAACTTGTGGGCCCACCCAAGCTGTTTCCAATGGCTTTTCCATAAGTTTGGTCTCATGCTTCAGATTTTCCTGAAATTTCTAAAACAGTCAGCATCTGGCCTCAGGGTACCCCATACACCTTCTTAATTAGCCCCAGACCCCACACTAATGACAGCCAGTCTTGGTTTGCAGCTTTGCCTTTCCTGGGCACCTTCAAGCCCAGCATAAATAGCAATATTCTGCAGATCATACTGTAGCTTGTGTTGGGTGGCCCTGGTCAGAACATAGGCAGTGGCTAACTCTGCCCTGCACATCCTCGGGGGCTTCGGAGCCAGTGCAACCAGTGTATAGCTTCAGACCATGTTGAAGCATCACTACCCAATGACCTCTACAAGCAACATGCTCAGGGGACAGACTCATCGGGCACCAGAGTTTTGCTGAAGTAATTCCTGCTATGTGGGGTGGGCTCCTACACAGTTAATCTTCCACAGTGGTCAGAGGTTGATGGCTTCAGCCAGTCTTTGCAGCTGATCAGCCTGGAAGTAAGTCTATCCCATTGATGTGCCAACAGCAATCAAGACTCAACTATAAGAGGAGGGTGTATACAGCTGATGTAGGGGATGAACCTTGAATGCCCAGCTTGTGTGATCAGGGAGGCTGTACCTCTGGACCATATAGAACACCTACTATATTAGTCTACTGTACCAAACTTGGGAGATGGAGCAGCTCTATCTAATACATAGAAACAAACCCAGGGAAGCAGCCAAAATGAAGAGACAAAGAAATATGTTCCAAATGAAAGAAGAGAACAAAACTCCAGGAAAAAACTAAACAAATGGAGACAAGCAGTGTACTAGATGCAAAGTTCAAAACACTGGTTATAAAGATGCTGAGTAAACTTTGGGAGAACTTTTAGAGCATGAAAAAGGACCAGTCTGAAATGAAGTCTACACTAACTGAAATGAAGAATGATTTACAGGGAATCAACAATACAGCAGATGAAGACAAGAATCAGATCAGAGATTTGTAATATAAGAAAGCAATAAACTCAATCATAACAGCATAAAGAAAAAATATATAGTGATTTATATATTTTTATAAATATAAAAATATATTTATATTTTTATAAATATATAAAATATAAAAAAGGAGCCTCTTTATTAAACAATTAATATGTCAATGTTGTTTAATTGTGACAACTTTATCATTCTAATGTAAGACATTAATAATAAGAGAATGTAGGTGTGGCATATATATGGAAACTACTATTTTCATGATTTTTCTGTAAATCTAAAATAAAAAGCTTGTTTAAAAATACTTTTAAATTGTCACCTTTATCCTAACATACCACACTCTTCTCATCTCTCTCTTCAACATCACAAACCATAAGATATTTTTTTTGGCCAGATATTAGCCTGCTTCTCTGTCAGACAACAAGGTAAGACATCACTTCTACAAAGTCATCTCCAACCTCTCAAGATACTGTTCCTTATTTCTCTTTCTCTTGATGCCATGACAGCTATCTTGCTACAATGTAATCATGTACTTGCCTCTTGCCACAACATGCTGAGCTCTCTGTGGCCTCCACCATGTCTTATTATTTTAACACTATGCTAGCAAAGTGCTGAACACAGTGGAGGTGCTGAACACAATGGAGGCACTCAACTAATGTTTGTTGCCTAAATAAAAGATCATGTTATTAATGTTTAAAAATTTTTTTAAATCAAGTTCACATGCATTATTTTGTATGATCACCCCAATCATCTTTTGTGTTGACCACTATTTTTGCATTTAAAATGAGCAAACTGAGATTCAGAGAATGGAAAAGACTTGCCCTAGTTAGAAAACTTATAAGTGCAGAAAAGGCATTTATCTCAATTTTTATGATGCAGAATCTACTTTCCCTTCACATGTACAAATAACCTGAGGTTCTTCATCTGGGTTTAAATCCTGGCTCTGTTCACTCTATCTGATCTTGGACAAGTCACAAAATCTAGGTGCACTTCAAAAATCTCATATTTTAATGGAATTTAATGATAGTATTTATCTCATAGAGTTTTGTGAAGATTAAGGTACAATGCTTATAAAGTAACTGACACTTGGTAAGAGCTCAATAAATTGTAATAATTTTTATTATTACTTTTTACTAATATTATGACTAGTATGACTACTTTAGTCAACCAAACAGCTTTGCGCAAACGCAAAAAAAAAAAAAAAAAAGGGTTCTGGCCAAGATGGAGGTGCAGGTAGAAACCCTTTGCTTCCATGCACAACCAAAAGGAGAATAACAACCAATCTAAAAACAATAAGCAATCAGAAGTTCCAGAAAATCAAAATGCATGGAACTCGGACAACCAAGGAATTAAAGAAACAGTCAACGAGACCAACCAGACTGGTAAGATGAGCTGAGGTAGAGAACCCAGGGCAAGGAGGCAGACCTCCAGGGTGGGGCTAGCTTAAAGGAACTGGCGAGGCAGCTGACCAGAGTGTGAGGTGAGGTGGAGGCTGGCTAAGAGAATCAGTGGACGGCAGTGGGGAGGCAGTGGACGGGGATAGCTGAATGGGAAATTGAGACTCAGAGCTGACTCTGGACTATGACAGGGGTTGCCGCAGTGAGAGAAGCTTCCAGTCTGACCCGAGAGTTTGTTGGAAAGTATGCTAGAGACAAGCAGGTGAGCTGCATTGTTCCCTCTCTGGCGCCTCCCTCACAGACAGCACCACAATGTAGCAAAGAGGGTTGTCCTGCCCTGGTGGATACCTAAGGCCCCACCCTCTTACAACAAAACAGGTGTGCTGAGACAAAGAAATATGGCCTCAATGAAAGAACAGAGCAAAACTCTAGAGAAAGAGCTAAGCAATGAGGAGATAGCCAACCTATTTGATGTGGAATTCAAAACATGGGTAATCAAGATGCTGACAAAACTGATTGAGCTTGGTTGACAAATGTCGAAAAATGAAAGAACAAATGAAGACTACTTACAGTGAAATAAAGCAAAATATCCAGGGAACCAACAGTGGCAGGATGGTAACCAGTACTCAAAGCAATGATTTAGAACAAAAGGAAGAAATAAACATCTAGCTGGAACAGAATGAAGAAACAAGAATTAAAAAAAAATGAGAGGCTTAGGGACCTCTGGGACAACTTTAAATGTTCCAACATCTGAATTATAGGGATGCCAGAAGGAGAAGAACAACAGCAATAAATTAAAAACTATTTGAACAAATAATGAAGGAAAACTTCCCCAATCTGGTGAAGAAAATAGACTTCCAGAAAGTCCAGGAAGCCCAGAGAGTCCCAAAGAAGTTGGACCCAAGGAAGCACACACCAAGACACATCATCATTAAGTTACCCAAGATTTAAGATAAAGAGAGAATCTTGAAAGTAGCAAGAGGAAAGGAAAGAGTTACCTACAAAGGAGTGCCCATAAAGCTATCAGCTGATTTCTCAAAACAAATTTTACAGATGAGAAGGGGCTGGACAGAAGTATTTGAAGTCATGAAAGGAAAGGACCTACATCCAAGATTACTCTATCCAGGAAAGTTATCATTTAGAATGGAAGGGCACATAAAGTGCTTCCCAGATAAGGTCAAGTTAAAGGAGTTCATCATCACCAAGCCCTCATTAAATGAAATATTAAAGGTACTTATCTAAGAAATTGAAGAAGATCAAAAATTATGAACAGTAAAATGACAACAAACTCACAACTATCAACAACTGAACCTAAAAAAAATGAAAACAAATACTAAGCAAACAACTAGAACAAGAACAGAATCAGAGAAATGGACATGACATGGAGGGTTTTCAGTGGGGAGCAGGAGGGGAAGAATGGTGGGGGGAGGTACAAGGAATAAGAAGCATAATTGTTAGGCATAAAATGGATGGGGAGAGGTTACGAATAGAATAGGAAACAGAAAAGTAAAAAAAGTTATATGTACAACCCAAGCGGGGGGAATGCTGGAGATTAGGGGATGCAGGGTGGAGTGGGGATAAAGGCAGAAAATTGGGAAAACTGTAATAGCATAATCAATAAAATATACTTTAAAAATGTTTTTAAAAAGGAAAGACTACATTCTATTTGCTCTATTTGGGTCAACATATACACTTGCTTTTTTAGTTATCCTCCCCTTTAAAATACAAGTCCAATGGCAAGGAACTAGTCTTCTGTTTGAGATGGCCATTTGGACTGCATGACCTTTAAATTACTTTCTGCACATACTTTTCCGTATTCTTTATTTCCTTTTCAGTCTCCCAAGTAATGGAGCATACAATATCAGAGGTTCAATAAAGGTTGGCTGACTGAGGCTTTCTAGCTTCCAACACAATCACTTTCATGTTGCCAACTTTTATTCAGTTTGTGATTTATGGGCATATGGAGTGTTTTCCATTCCAGAGTTTTCTCATTTGAGTCATCATTTGTAAATAGATATAATAACCCATAAACTGATATCAGCATCAAAACAGAGCCATCCAACTGGAGTAATAGATGGACTTTGGAGGAAAAAGACACTAACCCATTTGGAAGGGCACAAACAACAAGCAAGGGAGTGTGAACAACAGCCTTTACAGAGTCAGGGTTTCTCAGTTTCTTCCGTACATTCTGTCCATTCTAAGACACAATGTGATGAATGCCTAATGCAATCAGACTCTCACTCTTCTTGGGCAATGCAGTCTTGCAACAATAGAGTAAACCTTAGCCCTGCCAACCCCAAATAAGCATGCCAGTCTGCTTCATCCCAGATCTGTGGCTTGTCTCCACAAAGTAATAGTGATTCTCTTGTCTATACCAATTGCAGGCTGCAGATGGGTAGCTTAATGCTGTAATGTCGGACTAAATTCTCCACAGATGAACTGGAAAATTTCCTCACTCATTCAGAAATCTGCCAGCCAGCTGTCACATCTCCAGGACTCCTTTACTTGCCCAGATCACCAGTGAACAGACGGTGTTCACCACAATGATTAGGTTGTGCTTTCAATTCAAACCCTTTTTTTCCTATCTAATGATTGAATCTATTCTTGCTTTTTCAGACTCTGAAAAATAGTCATTGGAAATTTCATAACCAGAATAGTTCTTCAAGGAGACAACTAAGAAAACAGCCAAAACTAGGTAAGGGATAAGAAGTGTATCTCCATGAGCTGCTCATTGGCCATGACCCCAGTCCATGCCTGATCATTCTTCCAAGGTGCTCAGTGGAGAACACCCTTTTGTGCCAGTAAAGATGGGGAATCAGAAAGCAGATGCCAACTCACTAGGTTACTGACTGTCACCATCAATAAAGGACACAACATAATTTTAGGACTCTGAAAGCCAAGACATAACATTTAATAGACCAGGAAAAAAGTCACAAATGGACTACTAGGAAAAAAGAGGGAAAATCTATTTCTTGATTTATAAAATATGAGAACATTGGTCATTGGTCAGTCTAAAAAATGTCTTTTTTTTTTGCCTTCATGTATTCAAATAAATAAAGAGAACTTAAAAAGACCACATCTTTGGGGGCTTTTTGGAGGGTTGTGGTGTTTGTTTTGATTTTTTTGGTAAAGTGTTTTATCTCTTTAGCACTTGATCTGGACACACTCAACTCTAAAACACTAAGAGGGTCCATTCACAGGGTATTTCTCTATGGAGTGGGGATTTTGAAAAATCCAAAATTTCTTTTTGAATATGTTTCTTTAAGGATTCTTCATTGTCAATCATTAGTCTAAGTGATTCACTCACAGATACCTTTCCAATGAACATGAGCTTTGAGGTTAAACAGGCCTGGGTTCAAAAGCTGGCTCTGTCCTTCACAGTGTGCAAAGCATTTAGAATCCTATTTAATTTTTCATAGCTTCAATTTACTCATCTTCCAGAGCCATTGTGAGGTCTCTATGCATGTTGTTGAGCCATGGGCCAAAAACTCCCCAATGATTCCCCTTATAAACTATAGATTCCACCAGGCCTGCTAAATCCGGCCCCAGCCTTCCTCTTCAATTCTATCTCATGCTACTCTCCTGCTGACACACCATGTTTAGGGACTCTGACCTACTTTGAATTCCTTAAATATACCAGGGAGTGTGCCTTCTCAAGGTCTTCTCATGTCCTGTCGTTTCTACCTGAATCACCTTACTCCTTGCTCTTTCATAATCAGTTCCTTTGCATTCTTCAGATATCACCTCAGGGATCACTTCCTCAAAGAGGTCTTCTCAGACCACTATAAATTAGGCCCTCCATTCACGGTATCTGCTAGTTTTCTTTATAGCTTGTTTCACAGTTCGCCTTTATGTATTTATGTTTCTTATCTTTCTCCTTTGTGGAAGTGGAGGGTATCTGCCCGGCAAGCTCTTTCTCACAATTCCATTGCTTTGACTAATTAGTAACATTCTTTCTTAGTGACACTACCCAGACTTCCTAGACAGGTTTGATCCATTCTCTCTATATATTTCCTTAGCACCTAGTACTTTCCTTATGGAACTCTCAAACTCTTTTAATTACATGCTCATTGTCTCTCTTTCCTAATATACTTACATGAAGACTGAGTCCAAGTCTATTTTGTACCATGCCCATACTGGTCAGTATATTGCCTGACACCTACAAGATGCTCAATAAATAACTTCTATCTGTTTTCACAGTACTATTACTTACATATTCCATAAACATTGTAATTTTCCTTAGTTTTCATGATGTAGCCCCCTTTACATGGGGAGTGAACACCTGCAGTGTCTTCATTTTCTCTTTCTTTATTATTCTTTTCAATTCAAAACTATTGTGTGAAAACCTAGAATTACTGATTCAGACATATTTCTGAGGTATTACATTAAAAAAATGTGAAAAAAAAAAAAAAAAACAGAGCAAAGCATCATGTGTAGAGTGTGAGGTGAAAATTCCCTCCAGATTTGCTTTGGTAGTTGGCGGTGGGCAATTATATGTATAAGCAATGACTTAGTAAATAACACCCAGACAGTGTGTGGGCAGCTTCTGATGATATCTTTTCTAATTTTATAGTTACAGTTTGTCTTCTTTAGCATTTAGGTTTCCCTACCCCCCACCTCTCCATAGCAGCTGAGTTTTCATTTAAACTTTCTGTATCTTTTAGCAGTGGGTATTTTTCCCAAACACCAAATGCAAGATGGGTACGCCAGTTTGCTCTCCTCTATTGGGAGTGCTCTGCTCAGAAAAATCCCCCAATGGTAAAATTCATACCTAAGGGGATAGATGTCACATGACCAAATCCAAAACGAGCTCTCAAATAAGACCAGTAAATTTCTAGACATGCCGACAATGAATAAAGGAGTATGGACATCTACAGACTACTAATAAATTTTTTGACACCTCTACTAGATGGCTTCTCATCTTCAAAGTCACTGTCATTCTAAAGCTTTGAACTTTGTAATTAAATAATAAAGCTACACGTATTTTAAATCATTTTACTATAATAATTAATAAGCATGCATATTGCCTTTCACATTCACATCTAGAGTTTTCTCCAAAAAAAGTTATTCTCCTATTTAGTCTCAAGCAAAATTAAAATGTTTCAGAAAATGTATGACAATCACAGGAATGCTATCTAAAGAATAATAGCACTCTTCTCATGGCAAAAAGTTAATTATCTACGTAGCAGAGTTTTAAGATGTCAGGATAATAGACCAAATTTAGTGAAATGAAGTTGTGCCTTGAAATGTTTCAGCTTTCTCAGAATCACAAAAACTTTTAGGGTTTGGTAACCTTTCAATATATAGCTCTTGAAGAATTAACAGTGTATAAAATGACCAGGTAGCAACATTCGCAGCTAAACATGAGAGCACCTCTGAGAGGTCAGCTGTAGACCCTGCTGATACAGGATAGTTGCAGGTATTTGTTGCTGACTAGAGCAATTGGCAAATAGAGTTCTCTGAACCAGAGGTAATAGTTGTGTAACAAAGAATTAGACAAAGCTGATTTCATGTTCACTTGTCTAAGGGATTTATATTTTCCTTCCCTTCCTGTCCTCTGTATCTGTCATTTCCATTTGGCAAACAACCTTGCCCTTCAGGTCAAAGAATCTAGATTTTAATCCTGACAGTGTGACACTGGGCAGCACACTTCAGTTCCCTGAATCTTAACTCCTCCTCATCAAAGTAAGGTTACTAGCTGCCTCATAAAATTTGTGGATTAGGCAAGGTAAGGTAAGCAGAGTTCTTAGCATAAAGTCTGGTTCATATTCAGTGCTCAGTAACTATGTTCATATCTCTACCCTTCGTTTTAGGAAAATAGAAAATATGCATCTCTTGTTAGCTTATGACTTTAAATGTGTCTTCTTGGTCAGTCTTCACAGCACGCATTTATGTTGTCTTCAAACAAAATCCATTAGACCAACTTGATATTTTTCAGCTGTTCTCAAAACTGAAAAATAAATAGTTATCAATGAAAAGAGGTGGTAGGAAATAATCATGTATGAACTAAAATGCAACTGTGGTCACCTGAGCATTTATATTTAAAATATATAGTACTAGAGGTAAAACGTTGCCTCTTGGAAATTTGCAAAGATGCAATTGCAAAATAATTGCAAATTTGGTCATAAATCAAGTGGAAGTTTTAAAAAACTGGCATCCAAATAGTCCAGGGTATATTTCTAACATCATTTTGCAAATCAAAGCATGAGACTTTCTAGTCTTCAAAGGCTTTGTGGATGCCTTGAAAAGATGTCATCATAAATTCTAGTATGAAAAACAAAGTTTCATTTTGAGTATTTTTCTTAAAAGCAGATTCAAGTTTTCAGAAGCTAGAGATGAAACTGAACTGTGCCGCATCTTGTAGCAAGTACCTTTATCCCTATTTAAAATGTATTTTAGGGCAAGTAAAAAAAAATCAATACTTTGAGGAAAGCAGGGTATAAAGAATCATGATAATACAACTCACTGTATATTTTATTCCTAGTTTTGAATCTATATTTTACTTTCCTTTTTTTTTTCAGTCATTGTTTGTGAAGTTGGGTCATCCAAGATTATAACCAAAGCTCCGCAGCTAAGCCAGGAAAATGATTGAGTGTATCCAGCCATGTGTAAGGAAATAGGGAATGGCAGAAATGTGGTGAATCAGGAAGCAGGTGCTCCTTTAAAAGGGGGAAAGCTTTATCCAGTTCCAAATTTTTATTACCATAGAAAAGACATGAACCCAGTGTTCTAGATCTTCGAATTCTTCAATCAACTAGAAAACTAGAATTTTATGTAAAACATGACTTTTCAGTGATGTAATAATGTCAATTTTACAAAATTCTGCAGCTAAATAAAACATATATATGTTGGCCAAATTCACCCTCAGACTCATTTGTGACCATCAATATTTAGGAACATTTGAGGGGTTTAAGATGAAGAAGCAAAATGGAAGTCGAAGGGGATTTATGGACAGCTTAACTCCTCTCTACATCCCATGTCTATTGAAAATAATTAGCCACGCGTATGCTTTACAGAAAGTTCTTTATTGGCAGGGGTTTGATTTATTGCAATAATAAAAGATATAAAACTCATGAAAAATTTTTTATTTGATTGGCAGGTAGTATGCTTACCAATTTCTATTTTTTTGTATTGAGGAAACCAAATGTCAGAAGGTAAACATCTTTGCAAAAGCAAAAAAAAAAAAGTTTAGTTTTCTTTTTAGTTTTAACTAAATCTCCAAAGCTAGGCCCTGGCCAGGTGGCTCAGTTAGTTGGAGTGTCATCTTGTACACCAAAGTGTTGCGGGTTCAATGGCAGGTTGGATCCCGTGTCAGGTGTGCATGGGAAGCCACCGATCAAAGTTCTTCTCTCACATTGTTGTTTCTCTCTCCCCCTCCCTTCCTCTCTTTTTAGAATCAATAGACATATCTTCTGGTGAGGATTAAAAAAAAATCCCAAAAGCTAGAATCTTAGCCAAGGGTTCTTTTGATGGCAGCACTGTGGCATCTGATTTAACCAAATCACTGAAACACTACTCCCGTGGGCCCTCTATGAAGCATCATGGTGACTTTATATGATGCCAACTACTACACAAATCATCCTCCCACCCTAGCCCATTGCCATCAGTTACATTAACTTTATTGCTGACAACTTTGAAATTTATAGCTTAAACTCATTTCTCTTACCTTAACTCATATATTTATATACATAGGTTGATTAGATATCTCCACATAGATATGCAACAGAATCTTCAGACTCAAAATTCCAGTACTGTTTTGTGGTTTCCACCACCTTAATGCTTCCAGATCTTCTCTCCCCCTTCTTTTATGTCTTTTCTTTCTTTTTTTCCACTGCCATTGTTTAAGTTCAGGCCTTTTAAATTTTCACCTGTTTTAAAGATTTTTTTTTTAATTTATTTATTTTTAGGGAGAGGGGAAGGGAGGGAGAAAGAGAGGGAAAGAAACATCAGTGTGTGGTTGCCTCTCACGTGGCCCCCTACTGGGGACCTGGCCCGCAACCCAGGCATGTGCCCTGACTGGGAATCGAACCGCGACCCTTTGGTTCACAGCCCGCGCTCAATCCACTGAGCTACACCAGCCAGGGCTAAATTTTCACCTGTTTTAATGGGAAGACCACTTGGCACATTTCAATCAGCTCCCATCACCTCTAAAAGTTTATCTAAGAGGTCAATTGAAGTATGTCACTTCTGTATTTAAAATCCAACAGTTATCAGCTGACCTCAAGTAAAGTCAAAACTTGTGACTGCAGCCTTCGAGATCACTCATGGTCTGGCCTCAGTTTGCTGCTTCAGCCTCATTATTCCCTAATCTTCCCCCTAATCCTCTATGCCATAGTTGTTCTGAACAACATGTATAGTTGGCCAGGTGATACCAGGTTCCTATGGGTCAGACTTAGAGGAACAAGTCAATGCTATCTTTCTCAACTACACTGATGACAGTACAGGAAGGGATAATTTTTAAACAAAAATAGGCAATGTAATTACTTGAAATGTATTTGAGCATACAGATTCCATCACTAACAGTAACAGTAACAGTAGAACTTATCTACTGAATTTGTATACCATGTATGCCTGTAGATCCAGTGTGAAATTTTAACATTGATGGTATCTGCTCTTAAATATTTGCTCCCCAAACATGTCATATTCTCTCTTGTCTCTTCACCATCTGCAGTATGGTTCTCTCTACCTAGAATACACTTTTTACCCTTTTTTGATCGTCCACTTGTTCATTAAGATTTGGCTCAAGTATCACCTCCTCAAGAGAAACTTCCTACCTCTGATCTTAGTTAGATGTTCCTCATGTGAGCTCCCCTAGTACTTTGTGCTTACCCATCAGGGCTTTTATATAAGGACAGAGTTAACCTTTATTACAGAAACCTGGAACAGGGCTTAAGGGCTCAATAAATAGTCAAAGAATGAAAGAACAATAAATAGATGTTATATTTAATAAAAGCTAATTATCTGTGGCAGACCCTTCTGTGTGTCGTGGGCCCGGCTCCCACTCAGAGATGCACAGGACCCACACCCACAGATAGGTTCTCTCATGGGGAATCAGATTTGCAATATACCTAAGCTGTTTTGAGACTTGCTTCTTGCTAAAACTCCCTCATCCTGCAAGTGCTAAACCTTGCAGGGACCAGTGTAACCAGCTAAACCAATTTTGCCTTTTCATTTGCTAATATCCTTCTTCTGTGATGTGATTAGGAGCATTGGCTACTTTGTTGTAACAGGGGATAGTGAGTGAGGACCATCTTGTAATGTGAGGAGATACAGAATAAAGGTCTGTCATGGCAGAGGCCACGGCTTTTGCTCCCCTTGAGAGAAAAGCCAGGCTGTCATCCTTTTTCCTCCACTGGACTTGGTAGTCCATGTGTATGTTTTATTTCATCCATAATGATGCAGACACTGCTAGCCAGTGTCCACATCAATTATCGACTCAGATTATGCCATCTAATGCTATATTATTCCCATTCTAATGAAGAATGCCTACTTTCTGCCCTGCCCCGCCATGGTGTGTGTGTGTGTGTGTGTGTGTGTGTGTGTGTGTGTGTGTATTCCCCAGATGGGATATACAGGGTCCAGCAGAAGTAATGCCTGCTTGAATGTGGTTGGTAGGGTAATAATGTGGTTATAATAATTTACAGTTTCAATTTGAACATTCCACCTAAAATGTCATATGGTATGCTTGAATGTGATATTGTTATGTTACAGAATTACGTGCTTATGATTTTGTAATAAAAGATTTTGTAATTAAAAAAGGAGCATTATTTATATTAGACCCTGTATTTCAAAGGGACAACTGAAAAAAATCCTCAATGGTGAAAGCTAGAATAATTTGGGCAAGAAAGTAAACAATGTAGTTTTGGATTATAACAAAGTGTTAAATAAATAGACATAAATTCATATTGATATTAGAATGATTGAATAAATAAATGGAGGAAATAACAAGTCTCCTATACAGAAGAATTTTAAGTAATTTAACAGTACCTTTCTTTCTCTCTCTCTCTCCCTTCCTTCCTTCCTTCCTTCCTTCCTTCCTTCCTTCCTTCCTTCCTTCCTTCCTTTCTTTCTTTCTTTCTTTCTTTCTTTCTTTCTTTCTTTCTTTCTTTCTCTTTCCTTCCTTGCCCAAGGACATATTTTCATTGCTTTTAAGAGGAAGAAAGAGGGAGAGTAATGTTGATGTGAGAGAGAAACATTGATTGGTTGCTTCCTGTATTTGTTTCCACTGGGGATCAAAGATGTTGCAGACCGTTCGGCCTGGTTTCAGGAGTTGTAACCCTCACCCCATGGTGGGCTGTGTAAGACCCCAAGGGACCCACTTCATCTGGGTCTGTTCTGTCACAAGGACATGACCTACTAAGGAGACAAAGCTTATCTCCCTGGCAGGAGCGCTGCTTCTGCCTCATCCTTCTCTGGCCCCAATGCTTGGTTGGCAGTCAATGACGGGTAAGACTCCTCATGGGAGGGGCAACCTAAGGCAGACTCGACCACTTGGGAGGCCTCATGGAAGGACTCGGGGGGGGGGGCTTCAGCAAAGTGGATGTGATGAATCCTCACCCCCGCCCCCCGGCTATTCTGACATAGCCCGAGTCCTCATTTCCATCTGGGAGATGTCTCCTGCTTCCTAATCGGCTTAAAGCCTGAAACTGTGGGGGTGAGCGGTGCAGCCCTGTATCAGCCAGGACGGCTCCCTGGGTGATTGGGCATAAGAAAGAATTCCTAAAGTCCTGTGAAAACTGCTTTGCTAAGAATGCTCTCACTTAGGTGATAAGTGTCCCAGGAGGAAATGAGTATGTCTCCTAAAGTTTGGCAACCCCCTTTCCTGACAAACACTGGCTCAGATTAAGCCCTCAGATTTCTTTGACATGTTAAACCTGTATTCTGGTGTATTTGAGTCCAATAAAAGCCTAGTGAGGATGGGGCTCTGGGTCATTCTCCTCTGAGAGTTTGACCCCTTTCCTCCCCAAGCAGAAAATGTCTTGGTAGTTTTTATTTTCATCCGTGACAGAGGGATGGGGCTCTGAGGGTGGAGCCCCCCCCCCCACATCTGGCACCCAGGACAGGGTTCCCCGCACAAACTCACAACATTTTGGTTTATGGGACAGCACTCCACCTAATTGAGCCACACTGGCCAGGGCCACAGTGCCTTTCTTTTAAAAGGTACAGTTTGGAAGTGCAGAAAAAAAGAATAACTTTACAGTGTAAAAACCGGACAAACACTACCTTTACCTAGTGACCAAGCTTAGCATCATCAGTGATAAGTCATACTGATAGAATGTAGCCTTGCTATGATATGGTGAAAAAAAATAATTTCCCTTTGTGGTCTTTGTACCCAGTCTAATTGTGAGAAAAAAATCAGACAAATTCCAAATTGAAGAACAGTCTACAAAAAAACCTAACTACCACTTCTCAAAACTGTCCAAGTCAACAGAAACAAGGAAAGTCACAAAAACTATCACAGTGACATGAGTCTAAGGAGACATGACAACTAAATATATTATGGTGTCCTGGAGGAGTTACTAAAACAGAAAAAGGGGCATCAAGTAAAAAATAAGGAAGTTTCAGTAAAGAATGGATTTTAGTAAATAAAAGAAGTAAATAAACAAACAAAAAATCCTCCCATCAAATCACTAATTGGCATGTTCTGCAGATGTCTCTGGAGAGAAGCTAAGAAACAGAACTTTCTAGTTTCAGTACTTCCCTGGAGATTGGAGTGGTTAAAGTCACTTGGATCATGGGAGATTATGGAAGCTCCTCCTCACTTTGGAAATTTCAGGATTTCAACAGAAATACAATATTGTACTAAAACTAATGTCATATTTTTGATACTTACAAAGAAGCCAAATAAAATAGGCAATTAAAAATCTATGAAGTTTGACTGATTTTCTCTCGTATAATTATGCCTTATAATTGTTTGCTAAAAAGAGAAATTGGCATCTTACAAAGTTAGTAATTCATTGGGATTTTATGCTTACTGAACCTCTGAAGGTGTAGAGTTTGGTTTGGATCAAAACCAAGAGTTGAGCAGCATTTGAGAAGCTTCTCCAAAGCCTTTCTTCTAGAAGCTGACTGGTGAGCTCACAAGGTTTCTGACATTTCCCCTGTTCCAAACAGGATGGAACCCCACTGTAATAAAAATTCACAATGTTCCAGAACCTTGACTTTGGGTCCTCATTAAAAACCCAACAGACAAAAAAGTCCAGGAGACTGCTAGCCAAACCTTTCACACAGCAGGGAAGGTTTGCATTTAGTTTTATTTTTAAGTTAGCAGACTAGCTAAGGACTCATTTTGAAAGCTGATAAAAGACTGAGAGCTCATGCTTCATTTTATGATTAATCCAAAACTAAACATTCAGGGATTTTGGTCACTTAGCCCTTTTTTTTTAAAAAAAAAAAAAACATACCTGACAGATAATAAATAGCCATATCTAGTATATATAATAGGACATATTATGTTTGTCTGAGGGATCCTGATGGAACATTCTTAGGTTTATTCTAAGATCAGATAGTAAGTCACAGTTCCCTTTTAAAGCAGTTACAATTTTTACCTATACATTATTGAAACCAACCTGTGTGTATTGTACTTCTTGGACACTACTTAGCTGCTGCTCATATTCCCAGTAATAATTTATTTTGGTTTTAAAAACATTTTTGATGAAGTAGGTATGTGGTTTATGCAAGCCTTGTAGTATGTATATGAAAGGGGAAAGAAATTAGGCATATATGAGTTCTCTCCAGAAGTTATCCAGCCATGTAATATGAAAAAGAAACATTTAATGAAGAATATTCAAGATACAAGAAACATTGTACATAAAACAATGGTGACTCAGTCACCTTCAGAGTAGGTGCCTTGGGACCTCACACAGTTCTTCCAATCACCATTAACTGCCCCGTTGAATTTTCCTGAATTTCATCAGTGTTCTGAAATATCTTCCCTCTCAAAAGTGATTTTAGTTTTGGGAAAAGCCAGAAGTCACAGGGTGACAAATCTGGGAGGTAGGGAGGCTGAGTCAGCTGGCTGATTTGGTGTGTCACCTAAAAACTCTGCACGAGACATGATGCATGAGCTGGCACATAGTCATGATGAAGCTACTGATCTCCAGTTGCCCATAGCTGTGGCTTTCTGAACCATCCAAGTAATTTCTGTGGAGGAATGTTCAAACTCAATGCAAAATTTGATGCAGATTTGTTGCTGTTCTCATGCAGTCATTTTGAATGCAATGGCCACACAGTACACATGCTCACTCAACAGCATGTACTGCCCCCACTGACTAGCACAGTGAAGTCGTCATTGTTCACACATGTGCATTCCAGTCCATTCTCCATGGCTGTCACATTAAATCAATGTCACACAAAGCATTCTCATTAACAATAGCTGAACTTTTTCCAGACAGACCTTGTTTTGCAAGGCTCATTAGTATTACATTTGAATTAAACTTAAATCTTAGGAGAATAACAATGTATTTTGCATTTTCCAAGTCTTTTTTTCTAAATCAAGACTTGAAAATTACATTAAAAGACCTTTTAAATAACAAATAATCAATCTTGCAGGAGATGAATGGGAACTCTCAATACACCATGCAAGATCATGCATGTTTCAGGGAAATAAGTGAATGACCCTCTACATAAAGTGCCTGGGACCATCCTGTTTACCTGACCATCCTTTAATACCTCCACCTTCTGTTACCACCTCTGTTCTTTTTCCCTCCCTCCCACGCTTCCACTCAGGTCCGTCTGACTGCCCCCCCGCACCTCCGTGCTTCATAAGGAGCTTCATCCCTCACATCCCCACAGGACTTTAGCTATACTTTTGTTATAACTTGTGGTTATTTGCTTCTTTGAATATCTTCTTCACAGACTATGATCTCCCCAAGGACTAAGACTTAATTTTCTTTTCACTCCCTGCATATAACAGAGTACCTGACATATTTATTTGCATATACATTTGTTTAATCACATCTTTCCTTTTTACAAAAGAATATTTTGAGGTGCTTTATAGAATAGAGGCCTTTATAATCCAAAGGACTAAAAGATAAATCCATAAATAAAATAGGGCAGAGTAAAAATAAGTCGGTGTCCAGCATAGTTGCCAGAGTATATCAGCCAGGATCTCAGAAGGAATCTGATGGCACACTCAAATGGAATCCATTAAAGAGAGTTTAATAAAGGGATTATTTGCAAAGGTGCTGGAAAAGTGTAAAAAATGAAAGAAAGTGGGTAGTGGAGTGCCTCTGGGAAAGTAACAGAAAAAACTCCTGAAGGAGTTTTTACTGCTCTAGACCTGAAGGCAAAGGTGAGGGGGTCAGTGGTACCCAGAGAAAGAAATCTATGGAGAGGGCTGTGTGATAGGAGCTGTGAATTTATAAGGGGCAGTAACTAACCTGCAGTGAGCTCAGGGAATAAGTATTCAGTCGTCCTTTCTTCTGCCTTTAGATCTCCTTCCTGTACCTCTCAGGGACCAAATCTTAATAGAAGCCAGAGGGCAAAGAATCCCCTTGATACAGTCCATATGGGTCAGGTCCCAGAACACAGAGCAGTGTGCAGAGAAGAGGGGTAAAGAGAAGACATCAACACATACTATAAGCTTGCAAAATCAGTTATAGACATTTTAGCAACCAGCCAGAACAAAATGAGAGACATAATTGGTTCCAAATATCAGATAAGTTATCATTAACAACATATCAGTAATTTGTGAAAAGGCACAGAGACCTAAGATAAAAATCTCCCAAGGTGATTCCTAAGACTGATTTTCATAGTTTCTTTTTGTATCATGCCTTGAGGCACACTGAGGGTCTATACAGAGCAGTTGAAAAGTAATTCTTCGAGGTCACAATAATGTTTTATAAACCTAGCAGTCTCTTAGCCTGATGATCTAGGGGTAAATTTTAGAGACTTGAAATAAATGTCAAACTGATTGTTTTTTATGCTGTTCTCCAAGAATATCAGTCATTTTTTAAACAAAGATTTTGATAAAAGCTGAGCAACAGACAATTAATATTCTCTGGCAAAACCAAGAATTACACATGAATGATAAAGCTGCAGGCTTCATTAATCAAATGGATGGAACATAGGGCCAGTTTCCTTTGTGAAATCAAAGGTACCGAATCCGACATGCATCTGAATGGATGGCCAACACACATAGGCACATGCGTACACTCACACGCACAGCAGGAGGATCTAGACTCTTGGAAAGGCTCAATAAACATATTTTAAAAAGCAGAAATTAAAACATGTAGGAGGGATGAATGGCAATGGAAAAACACAATAAATTTTTTTAAATAGAAATTCAATTTAAATGAAGATAGCATTATCATTATTCTGAAAGTATACATGTAATAGTAAAATAAAATTATCCTTTTTGTAAAGAAAAAGTATGCAGAGAATGGGGTATATTCCCAGTTTGTACTTTCTCCATTGTTGAAATCAAGTAGACAGCCCTCTGCAAAAGGAAGCATTTTTAATTCTTGTTACAATACAAAGAGCTAATATCCCTTCCGATGTTTATATTGTCACTGTAACTGTTTTAAATTGCTTACTAAATGTCTACTAAGTACTTTACATGCATTAGCTCATTTAAATATTACATAACTATCACCATCTGCATTTTACAGGTGAGGAAACTGAGGCACACAGACTTTAAGTAACTGACTTGAATTAGTCAGGGTTCTCTAGAGAAAAAAGAACTATAGAGTATACAGAGAGGTATACAAGAGGAGCTATATTATAGGAATTGGCTCACTCCATTATGGAGGTGAGAAACCTTACTGTCTACCATCTTCAACGTGGAGACACTCCAATGTCTCAGGGCAGGAGAAGATGTAGGTCCCAGATCAAGTAGCGAGACAAAATTCACCCTTTCTCCAATTTCCTCTTCTATTTGAGGCATCAACAGATTGGATAATGCCTGCACACGCTGGAGAGAACAAGACTCCTTTCCTTAGCCTCCTGATTCAAATATTAACCTCTACTGAAAACAGTTAGGTATCATGTTTTACCAGTTCTCTGGGCACCCCTTAGCCCAGTCAAGTTGACGTGAAATTAACCTTCACATTGCTCCAGGTCATCCAATATGCACGAGGATTTAAACCTTAGGAAACGTGGCTTCAGAGATTTCCCTTTTAACCAACACAAAATTCTAACGCAGCAATCAAACATTAGACAAAAGAAGTAGATGCAAAGCAATTCTATGAAGTAAGAAACAACAGAACCAAGATTTTTTTGCTGAAAGAATACTTCTGGCTCAACCCTTCCTGAACTGGGATTAACCAGGACATCTTGTCCTGTAAAATGCCCCAGGAAGTGTTCCAAGGACTACGAAGTTGGAAAACACTAAGAGCCATCTTCACCTTATTATAGGCTCTGAGAGAGTAGTCATTAAAGAAATCTTTCTCTCTTTAATTATCTATATTCTACTTAATTTATTCCATCAATGAATTTATCCATTGCATCATTCTTGCAAAAGTCATTAACAGCTTCTGTGTCACTAAATCCAAAAGACATCTTACCAGCCCTGGACATGATAGTCCTTGCCCCTCTTTTGAAACATGTTCTTCACCTGGCTTCTGCAATATCATTCACTCAATTTCTTCCTTCAGGTTTTATCCAAGCATCAGTGCTTAGGAAATATCTACTTTAATTCCCGGATGAGACCAAATGCCCCTATTTTAGGCTCAGGAAACTACATACCTATCCTTTATAGCACTTGTCTTACTTGCAACCTTCTAATTTTTGCATAATTATTGGCACCATACCTATTGTCCCTAATTAGACTGAAAACTACATGGAAGTGAGAAATACTCTTTTTATTCACTACTGTATCTTTAGCACCTAACACACTGACTCAAACAATGTAGATGGTTCTGGAGCCAGGCACTCTTTTATCAGCATTGTGCAAGGTGCTGCACGTAGAACATTAGAGAAAACAGACTTCATCTCCTTACTCATGGAGTTCTTAGTCTAGTATTAGAGAAAGGTAATCAAAAGCAAGTGCAATGCAATGTGTAGTGCGAATTAAAAGAGAAGAGGCTCTGGGGAAAACCAAGATGTGGAGGGTTAAGAAAGGCTTCCCAGAAACAAAAGATCTAAGTAATAATGATTGCTATGTAAGCACTTTATACAAAGTAATTCACAATGATCTTCATCTAAGAAGGAGGTAAACAAGCAAACTAAGGAGCAAGGAAGGTTTGTGACTTGCCAAGTTTGCTCAGCTAATTAGAAGGGGAGCTGGATTCAAACCTAGACAGTCTGGCTCCCATTTCTGTGTTCTTAACGCCACACTGCATTGAGTTTCTGAGTTGCCTAGGCAAAAGAGAGTCAAGAGACAGGCAGGATTCCAAACAAAGGGTAGAGCGAAAGCACAGGCTGAGACAAAAAATGATTCTAATCTTCTGAGAAACTGATTGATCAGTTTGCATTTTTAGAAAGAAAGAAGGAAACCACTAGCTATAATAAAAAATTGGACTGGAGCAAGACAAGCCCAAAATAGGTTACTCTTTTCACATATCTACTCGAATCTTTTGGGAGAAGAATTCCTTGGAAGACCATTAAGTGAATACAGCTCTCCACAAACCAGAGACTGTAGTTTAAGGTTTGATCCCTATGTGGGTCATTGCTCCTCAAGATCACAAAGAGAAGACTGCATGCAATTAAACATTTAAAAATATACATGCTTTGGTCACAAAATGACCCCCACAGGGAATCTGACTTGGTTGAGAATAAATCCATTTCCAGAAAGTTCACACAACCTCAGTGTTTTAGAATGGAGAACGTTTATCTTATCAAGTCCATAGGTAATGAACAAAAAATAAAGGGAGAATTACTACTAATTACTTTCCCTAAAAATAAATTCAAAGGGAACATAGTTTAAAAATATAGAGAGCTGGTGTTTCATCCTCACAGCTTTGAAGGACTGTGTAGGGAAAGAGGGTGGTAAAGCTAGATCAGGCATTTTTGCACATATTTCCCACAGGGAAATCTCAATCTATAACCGTCATCATAAAATAAAACAAGAAGCAAATCAGAAAGGAATGAATGATGGGCAAGTGATAGCCAAGGGGTTTACAGTAATCAATTATTAAAATGCCTTAAAAGAGCAAAAACTGCTTATCAGATCAGCAATGCACCTTTTAATAAATAATATGATTTGGGTTTAATTAATGGCCTAATTATAGTTTTACCCAATAGGCTTAAATGCTCCAAAGGAACAGTTTGAGTCTCTTTGGTAGATAATCTGTGTTTTAAAAAATGTTCTAATTACATATTTGCTTGAGTAAATAATGTGAATTTTACAAAACTGCTTAATGATATATTTATGTGACTGTATTTACCCAAATGGCCTCTCATTCTGTACTAATGGAGCTGGGATTGCTGTTCCTGGGAGACAGGGGAAAGTGGGGCCGCTCCTGCTTTCACCCTAACATCACTGTTGTTCTCACACTGTCCTCACTCTCTCTCACCCCAAAACATACCATTGAAAGCACATGACCCACTTGCTCATCATCAATTTAAATAGAAAAAAAAATTCTTCCTCAGGCTTTTGTGTGAATACATTTTGCAGAAAGACTACAGACTTGAAAAATGAGTATTAATACTGTATAATGCTCCATTAAAAGTAGATAATGAGACTATGACCAAGATGGGACATTCAAGGTTTAAGTAGCTACATAATTTATTCTTTTCCTTATGTAGTATCTCACAATGGCTTACAAAAAATCAGATTCTCTGCATTGCAGTCAGATGGCTGTGGCTTAAAGCCACAGAGTGGTCTGTGCAGTGGTCCCCCCTTAACCAAGTTTTCCCTCTCTGTGGTTTCAGTTATCCATGGCCAAGCAGGTTCCAAAAATATCAAATGGAAAATTCCAGAAAGAAACAATTCATCAGTTTTAAGTTGTGCACCGTTCAGAGTAGTGTCCTGACATCTCACACTGTTCTGCTTTGTTCTGCCTCAGTTATCAGATCAAATGTTTGATCAGATCAACTGTCTCAGTTTCACAGAACTCGTGTTCAAGTAATTCTTATTTAATAAGGCCCCCAAAGCCATTCAGGTAACTTTTGTTGCAGTATATTGTTCTATTTTATTATAGTTATTATGGTTAATCTTTTACTGTGCCTAGTTTATAAAATAAAATTTACTATAGGTATATATGTATAGGGAAAAAAACATAGTGTGTACAGACTACCCATGGGTTTAGGCAGCCACTGAAGATAAAGTCCCCTGGTGGGGATTGCTCTATTAGGTAACAGAGAAGTCATAGAAAAACTGAGTTTGAATCTCCAAGCTTGGTGGTGGCACATGTCCATTCATGAGCTTTAAGTCATTTTCATGTTTTAGAGACATAAATAGAGAACAATCTGATGAATATCTATTTGTAAAATTGCATGTAGGATCTAAACATTTCATTACGTAGTTTCCTCATAAAAGCTGATTCTTACCCATCATTTACCATTTAGAATTAGATGAGCTTCATTCACAAAATAATTAAACATGGTCCAAGCAAGCAGAAACCACATTTACCTTTCCAGTCTTCCCATGGTTGGTTTAGACATTTGGAAGCTTCTTGGGTGATATCTGAAATTGTCCTCCATACACAGGGTACAAGGAGAGATCTCCAGATTGGTAGATAACAGTTTTAATAAACAAGGGAAATTTTGATACTTTTCTTGGGCAGCCACAAGATGAATAGAGCTCCACCCCTGCCTGCCAGAAACTTAAAAATTTATATAGAGGCATTAATAGGGTTCGATCACATGTATATCCCAGGTGGCCTCAAAAACATATTACTCTCTTAAAGTCGCACCCTTGAAAGAGCTACTAGTGTGTGAATAGTGGGTGAAGGGTACATTCCAAAGATAGGGGAGGGGCGAGAAACCTCTGATTGCCTGGGTCCAGCTCTTGGGGCAGTTGGCAGTCATGTGCTCTCAATGATGTCCTCTAACAACCACAAGTGATAAAATTTACCACATACAAAAAAAAAAATAAAGTAAATGGTTGAGAGACCAAGAGAATAAGAAAAAAAGGTGAGAGAATAAATCAAGGAATAAGATTAGCATCCCATTCCTTGCATTAATAATCTATAGACGCTAAGCTTCCTAGAGGCCAAGACAAAGCAGGAAAAGTCACAGTTTAAACAAGTCAATCAAATTAGATAATTAGGCAGATCCTCCTGATTTTCAGATCTAAAATAATTTCTCCTGTAATTTTCACACATAGGAGGCTCTGAAAATATTGTGTGCAAATATTGCACACAATATTTTCAGCAACATCCCTATAGAAAACGTGATAGTAAGTTTCATAAGATCGTAAATTACCATTTCAGTGAAGGAGAGAGTCCCATACTTTTAAAAATGGAATACATGGTAAATGTTACATTAACAGTGCTGATCACAGTGGTCTCTTTTGTGGATGATTCAGAAGGCATTCCAATAATTGCAGGGGCTCAACATTCTCACTAGAGGCTCCAATTGTATTTCACTATAAATGGGCAAAATTGCTACTTAATTGAGAGTTCAAGCTGATAGAGTGCCAGATTAACTAATTTTCACTTTAATAAATGTGCAATTATTTATTAAAATGTTGAATCCCACCAATGATGCTCTTGTAAATTACTTCTGTCCCTGGGCTCTATCTATCTCACGGAGCTCAGATGATTCCATCACTCAGACCAAAAGACCTGTGATTCCGAACAGTGGGTAAAGGTGTCTACAACGTGGGCCCCAAAGCACTACTCTCCATTCATTTCTCTCTTCCAGTTTAACAGCACCCGAGGCTGCTTGCCTGCAGGAGTGCAGTGGCAGCACCATCTGTTTACTCTGGCCTCATTTGCCTGGATCACATAGGAAACTGAAGGCACTAAGCTGAATTTTTCAGAAACTTTGCAGTAACTGAAGAGAGAGGGAGAGAGTGATAAAGAAAGAGGGACAGCTTTGGCAACTTAATTATACTGGTCACTTCGTGGGCTGCATAATAAAGCTAAGGAGTGTTTTGAAATATTACCAAGCTTAGAGCAAACCATAATTTCAAGCACTTTGTAGAGGAGCCCATCTACTCAAGTAGTCGTTTATAATTAGGATGTGAAACTCAGCCCTGTAGTCATTTATTATTGAAATTGCCTTAAGGTGATCTCCAAAACAGCTTCTTCTCTTGATTTATCTCCTCCTCCCTTTTCTAAAAGTAGCAAATGGAATTTGTGGGATTAGCCTCCTAGGAGCAAATAGGCAGAGATGAAATGCAGCCAGGAGCTAATGCTTGGCAGGACTCAGAAGGGAGATGCCAAGAGGACATGGGTAGATCATTGGAGAATTGATTGGAAAGATTCTCTGTTCCCAGAAGAGAGCAGGCTTCAATGGCTTCTCTCAAGTTTTATTACACATTAGCAGAACCATATGTTCTGCTCGTGTGGGCAGTGCCTGGGGGTGTACATCAGCTTCAGACTCCAGTAGAGAGTTGGGAAGTTTTTGTTTAGAAAACAAGACCTTAGTGTGACTGCAGAAGCTGCACCTGTCCTTGGCTTCCACGTGGCATATTTCTTCATGCGGAGTCTGTTCAGGCTGGGTTTTGTTCCATCCAATGTTCACCAAGATAAGGAAAAAAATGCTACTTTCTATCACTCTGAAATACACAGGGAGAAAAGGATCTATCTTTTTAAGAGGTTGGCGAATAGTTGGAGGAGGGAAAAAAGGAGAGAAGAAAATGTCCTTTTCCAGACTTGAAATCGATATACCTTATGAAACCCAAATCAAACTGTATATGCCCCAGTCGTTAGACCCAGAGACCACTTGTTAAGAATACATATTTTGCCCTAGGATTAAATCCTATTATGTCACAGAGGCTGAGTGACTTTAGCCAACCTGAAAAACTTTGACAGGTAAAACCTGATAGCATCTATAGAGTGGGAGATGCCAGAACCACAGAATCTGCAAGTTTAGATGAGAAACTCTGTGTTTTGCTGTGTCCCAGCTCAGGACTATGTCAGTTAGGGCAGCTCTGGACTATACAATTTACATTTAGGATAAGCTGTACATGCCTCCTGGCCCCTGCCCTGCGCTCAGTGTGTCCTCACTGCATCTACTGTGCTGTCCCCACAGCTGCTTCGCAGCCCGTTTTGAAGTCCATCCTCTCCTGGCATTATCCTGTACTCCAGTTGCTCCTGGCTCCGTTCTTACCATCAAATTTTGCTGCTTCATTTGCTACTTTTTCAGGACCTGATGACAAATTAGAATTTTATTAAATATTGCATTAAAATATTAATATGTTATACCCTCTAGAAAGTTGATTTATAGTTAATAGAGGCCTAGATTTTTTAACTCATGGAAGAACCTACTGGTAGAATTTCAAGAAATATAATAGCATGGAAGGAAAACTGTTTAAAGCAGTGTCTTTGAGCCTACTCCAGAAAAATCACACATTATTATTTAGGATGGGTTTGGCTGCAATAAATTCTCAGATTTGAATAGCAAAAATAATAGGGAAACTTATTATTGCACAAAAGAATCCCCAAGTACAGGCTGTCCATCTCTCTGCTCTACCCAAGTGAGCATGTCATGTCCCTCAGCTTGTCCCAGCTAACCTTTCCTATGTTGGCAAGGTTCTCACCCTAGTCTCAAGCACCCCACAAAAACACAGCCACATCCAGTGAAAACATTTCACCCTATATATCTCTGTCTGAGAAAAAACATTTTATAATTGCTCACCAGCAATCTTCTCGCATGTCAGTACCCAGAATAAGTTCATATGCTTCTTCCTAACCCAGTAATTGTCAAGGGTAATGTTATAAAGTATGCCTGGACCACTCACAGTACCTTTGAGTCACTTAGGAGAGGGCAGTACTTCAAAACAAAATGGAGAATGTTTACATATTGAACCCAATAGAACCTAAATGCCAATCGGGTCTTGTAATTTAATATACTTTGGTTTAAATTCAATAATCATATCCTTCCATCTACAAAAGGCTTTGGCACATTTTGAGCTGTGGGAATTTCAGTGTAAGGAAAAGAGGAATTAATGAGAAAGCAAGTGAAATAGCAGAGTCTGAAAGATTTTATTACATGATTGCCAGTTTCCCACATCCACTGACCTTTCACAATAACTTGAAACTCCGAAGGAAGTGGGTGTCTTTGACCACAAAGATCAAATCAGGAGCTAGTGAGTATGGAGCTGCAGGAGATTGCCCATGGCCCTGTGCTGGTGATGTAGAAACTGGAAGTGATACTTTATAGTGCAGAAAAGTCAAAAGCACCAATCACAATGAAGATGGCATTTTTTCTGGAACTTGAGAAAGCCAGAAGAATGCACCTTAAGCCTTTGTTTCATTGATCCAGAGTGAAGAAAATCAGCCATGTCTACTGTTCAAAATGTCAAATGTACCTTTTCGTGAACTCCGATGATTAGAAAGTGAACTGAAATCTCAAGCTTTTCCTGAAAAGGAAGTTCCACCGGCACAGTGATTGGAGGCAGGATCTAAGCATGTCTTCATTTGGTGATGGACCTCATAGCACTACGACCTCCATTACATGGCTTTTCACAGACTGGACTATATGGGAAATATGCTCTAAACTTATCTCGAGTAGGGACAAGGTCTGCTTCATCTTTAAAGCATTCCCTAGTGCTTGATATAATGCTAATTAATAGCTATTAGTATACACTTACTGAAAAATGCTGTTTGAACAAGTATGTAGAAAACAATTGAGTTGCTGATAGTATGCTCTAATATAAGGAAGGGGTATATCTAGAAAGCTTCCTTGAAATATGTTAAAACAGAAAGCTTAAATCCTTAATATTTGGTCCTTTACTAATTAAAAAAAAACAAGATTGCCCATATAAACATTGTGAAATAGTTGTGTATTTGTTGTAATGAAAAATCAAGACACGCATTAGCATATTGGAAATTCTGCATGAAGGTTTCACTGCCAGAATCCAGCTCCTTGGACAGGTACATCTCATCTGCTGAGTGGCGTATTCCCCAAGGGCCAGGGCTGCCGCTTAGGCTTGGCAGCGCTTCACAATAGCCAAGAGCTGGAAGAGCAGCCCCAAACGCTGGTGCTTTCTCCTGCTTGTCCAGGTTACACCAAGTTACATGAATAAAAATGTGTGGCTGGAACACAACATTTTACTCAAGAGATTTATTCAAAATCACCTACTGGTTGGGTAGGTTATTTATCCTTTCCTACTTATTTTGATAAGTAATTTTTCTCCTACAAAACCCATGTATGAAATTGAATTTTAAGGATAGTGTTATGAGTGAACATCCCCAAACCAGGTAAAGCTTGGCTTTCGCTTTCTTTGAAGTACGGCCTTACTTAACTAATGTTTGCCATCCTGAAAGCCGTGTTTAGAAGCCATCTGTATTAAACAACATGTGAGGCAAAAAATGCCCTCTTTTGCTTCAGCCTCCTTAGTGCCTAAAACTGTAACCATTGTCACTCAAATTGTTCAATTAAACAATCATTGAGTACTCACTGTATGAGGGAAATACACTGATTAATTGTGAGAAAGTAAAAGAAAATTAGCCACAACCTCCATTTTATCAAGTACATAACCCACTGAGGGAAAGGATGAGCAAGCAAATAACTACTGTAATTCAGTGTATGCCAAAAAGCGAGGGCAAACTAGGGAGAAGCAAAACTAGAAGAGATGTAATCCAACTGGGAAAATCTTTGTGGAAAAGAAAATACGTGCAAGTAATCTTAAGCTAGATTTTTAACAGAAGAAACAGTGACAGCATACAATTAGAACAGGGACATGAGCAAAAGCAGAGGCTCTTTTTTTGGCTTACCTGTTCCCTTCAAAATGGACAATCCCAAATGGGTAAAACATTAAATCAAGGACACTGTGGTGAATAGCTGGTGCACAACAGGATTTGGAGGAAATATAGTAACTGACAGGGAGGTTTCAATGGCCAAGAGAAGCCTTTCCAAAGTCTAGAATATGTGACGCATTAGAACAATTGTGAAGTGTCTCAGGTCAACATGAGATCAGTGGTCGATGAGGTGGAGATCCCAAAGTGAATTTGCCTCCTTCAACATTTATTCGTGGGCAGTCTCTAATCATTAATTTGCTTTGACAAAGCAAAAATGAGATAAATCTGGTGATGTGCTTTGTTTGAGAATGTGGAGTCTACATTGAGGCCAACCTTAAGGAAAGAGAAAATGGAGTGAAGGTCACAGCTCCTTGAGGTCAACCTTAAGGAAAGAGAAAATGGAGTGAAGGTCACAGCTCGGACAGTGACCTGGGCTGCCTGTACTTTCATTCTTTTCCAGGTCACAGTGACACGAAGCCCAGAGACAGCTCCGCAATCTGCTGAAGAATTTCGCATATGCCAGGAAGGAATGGAATCCCATGCCTCTTTGATTTAGGAGCAAAGAACTCTCATCAGAAATAGATTAATGCTTTAAACAAAGCACATCTTCATTTGGTCACTCTTCTCAAGAGCTTCTTGATAACTCACAAAGAGTTAAGAGGACAATAAAATAACAACAGATACCTGTGCTAAGGATATAAATACTAAATTCATAAAAAATACAAGTAACAGACAAAGTTCTATTCACTAATAATTAAAAACAAATTAGTTCACTCTAGGAATATATATTCTATCTACAGATCATATTCCCATTATAATTATTTGTAATAATACAAAATTATAGACAATTTTAATATAAACTAAGGAGAGTAATCAAATGCTCTGCTTTATAACTATTTAAAACAGTGACATAAAAACTGTGTAGAATATAGAAAATACTTATGAAATAAATCTGGATATAAAATTAAGTGTATATTATGATCTCAAGTCTATATAACATGCATAGTGTCAGTATCTAAAAGAAAATATAAAGTAGCAGTGCTTATTATATTTGGGTATTGAAATTATAAATTAGTTTTTCTTTCTTCTTTTTCTTACATTTTTGCTAGTACTGATATATTGCTGTAATACTTTTTAAAAGCTAGATATTTTAAAATTCTCTTACTCATTTATGAATTTCTAATTGCCATTTGATTTCAGTAAAACTATTTTATCACAATATTTAAAGTACCTGAAAGTTTGTGTTTGGCTCCATTCAGCTTTGCCAAATAAAGAGGCAGCTATTGCATAAGACATGGCCCTGGGGGATGAGTCCCTCTTCCCAGTGCTAATTGAGAAGGATCCGGTAGTCCCTCACAGGGACTGGATCCTTCTTCCATGGGGACATGCTTCTTCCACTCTTAGCAACACACCTTCAAATCCCAGACACTTTCCCTTTTTTTAATATTAACCTAACTGTGCTCCACAAATAACACTTGCAAAACTTAGGCTTTGTAGAGCAGCCATTTCTAATTTTAAAGGGCACGGCCTTCTTTATTGTCTCAACTCTGCAATTCTATAAACTTGTCATAATTACTAGTCTATTACCTAAAAAAATAAAAGATTATTTTATGTTAAGTGACACATGTAGTGAGATTAAAACTTTACTATAGTAATAGCATTAGGATTCTTCTTTGTTTTATAAATAATACCTCATTGTGATAGACAGTGAGACCTTGAAGTTATTTGAGACAGGGTGCTCTCCATAAGAAAATTAGAAAAGTTTTCATTTTTGTTTTGGGGCTTTTGAATCACAAGAAAAGAGTAAAAGGAAAGAATAGAAGAAAGAAAGGGAAAGCAGCAAGCTGGTGAAAAGCTCAAGTATTAATAGAGGGGACTATCGGGTAGTGCCCGGGGGAGGTAAGTCCCTGGTCATGACGCGGCAGCAGGCCGTAGCTGTAAGTGGTTAGCCGAGTGTGTCGGTGACAGGGCACTCCCTGTGTCTGACATCCACGTAGAAGTTGTGCTGTCTGCAGTCGCCTTATAATTATGACTGATGCGAGTGGCCTGCATTTAGCTGGACATACAGGATTTAGCAAGGTGGAGGACATATGAATACATTCAGCAGTGGCAGAAACTGAGGCTACAGTGACCATCAAAGTATGAGCTCCCAGGGAATCTGGGAAAATCTTGGAAAGGGCTTCAGACTTGCACAACTTTTTCCACAATGTTTCAATGAATCTTAACATTCACAGACTTCCAGCCGACTTCCACAGTAGATGAGAGAAAAATCTAGAATCCAGGACTTTGGACCCTATGCCAAGCGTCTGTGCCACAATTTCATGCTGCCTCACAATTTCATTTCCTATTTACGTTCATTCTAAGGGGCTATAGAAAACATAGCTGTCATAGAACAAATGAGGTGGGTAGTATCTGAAAGATGAGGAAATGCTCGTTAAATAAAACGTGCTTTTTAGATGCTGAAGGATTCCCTTCAAACAGCTACTACAGAATGAACTATTATATAGAAATAGAAATAGCAAAGACAAGTGATAAGTTAGCCTTTCCATTGATTTTGTTCTTCCTTCCTTTTTCTCTTTCTCATTTTCTTGGTGTCTTTTTCTTCTTCAATAATCATTCACTGCTATATGGGAGATGCTGAGCCTCCCCAGCTCCAGATCCATGCTCAGTTAGAAAAAGATGGAAACCTTAGATGCACCGCTGCTTCCTGATCCATAAGCAAGGAGGCAGCACAGGTAAGAAAGCATCTGGGAGAGTGAGAAGCAGTTGAAGCTCTATGCCACGTGTTAGGGGCTCCGCTCCGCAGGCTCTCCAATAGTCTGAGCTGGGAAGGGAGAATTTGGGAGAAGAGAGGCCATCATTTCAACTTTCTCTAACTCATCAGAGTGTAGTGTTAAGAAAAGGCTTTGATGAAAGATTGGATCTCCAGAAGGACCAAAATGAAAGGAGATATTTTATCTGGTCCTTCTTCTAACATAACAACCAGCTCAATCAGTGAATCTGTGTTGAGAAATGAACAATAACACAATGTGCCAAAGGCAGTAATTGCTGAGGGAGTATATAACATCAAATATTCCCTTTATTTGTCTCCTGATTTTTGTACGTAATGTCAGCAATCTCTCCTTTTATAAGTTGGCACGTCTTCCAGAGCGTCACCAAGTAGGAGAAGCTGCTCAGACCACGCCCATTGCTACTTTCACTGTGCCCAAGGTTTGCTCCCAGTTGCTGTTTGGGAACAGTTTGTACCTTGATTTACCAATCACAGTGAAGGTTAACTTCAGCAGTCTCTCAGAACTTTAAGTAAAGTTGGTCCATACACCAGCAGCACAGCCCTCACCTAGGAACATGTTAGAAAGGTGGGGGGTTCAAGATGGCGGCATGGTAGGAGGACGCAGATTGTCCTTCCTCCTGCACATGGGAGAAAAACCTAACTGATCTACAGAGGAACAGAGCAGATAGCCAACAATACCACAGTATATATGAAAATAGGAGATCAAAATCCATAGCAGACATTGGAAAACTAGACGTGGCAGCCGAGCGACCGGAGGTGGCCCTGAGACGGGACAGAGGCGACCCGGCGACCGGAGGCGGCTCCGCAACCGACCGGAGGCGGCCGCGGGACCGGAGGCGGCTCCGCAACCGACCGGAGGCGGCCGCGCGACCGGAGGCGGCTCCGCAACCGACCGGAGGCGGCCGCGCGACCGGAGGCGGCTCCGCAAACGACCGGAGGCGGCCGCGGGACCGGAGGGGGTTCTGCAACCGACCGGAGGAGGTCGCGCGACCGGAGGCGGCTCTGCAACCGGGTTGGAAGCAGCCCTGCGGCCGGAGGCGACCCTGCAACTAGAGAAGGGGACTCTGGAAGACCCGGAGCTCACATCTGTGATACTGGGGTGAGTGCGCGCAACTCGGGAAACTCTTGGAGCCCACGCCCGTAGTCTCAGGCGGGCGCCTGCGCCCTGTAGGAGACCCGGAGCTCACAGCAATAGGCTCGGGGAGGGATGGATCTGTAAGAGATTCCAGCTGAAACCCACAAACTCTGGAAAGCTCGCCCCCTGCAGGAGGCTCAGAAATCACACCCAAGGCCCTGCATGGACAGTACGCCATTAGCCCTGGGGACAGTGTTGGGCCGGCACTGAGGACAGTAGCGCAAAGCTGACTGAGTGAGGAACAGGGAGAAAAGTGGTACGAGTCGCCTCCCAGCCTGCTACAGCCAGCAAGTCCAGAAAATCCAGTTTGGCCTGTGTGAAAATAGCAAGAGATTTTTTTTTCTTTTTTTTTCCCTTCTTATTCTTTTTTTTTTTTTTTTTTTTCCGGGGGGGGGGGTTGTTTTGTTTTGTGGGTTTTTTTTTTTTTTTTTTTTGATAGTTGTTTTTTGTCTGCTTAGTTGGGTTTTTTGTTTGTTTGTTTTGGTTCATTTTTCATTTTTGTGGGGTTCTTTTTGTTTTGTTTTGATTATATATTTTTTATTTCTTTATTACTTCTACCTTTTTTATCCCTCAATTCCTTTTGCTTCTCTTTACTTCTTTCTGGCTTTATTCCTTCTTCCTTTCTTTCCAATTTTATCTCTCCTTCCCTCCTTTTTTTTTTCTTTTTTTTTCTCTTTTTTCTCTCTCTTCTTTTTTTCACTTTATTCTTTTCTCTTTTTGAATACCCACGAGTGAGGCAAAGAAATCCTAGAACTGTGAAAAAACCAGAGTTGGACCAAAAGAGGGGGTATTCCCACAGCTGAGACAGTGGAAGCTGTGAACACCAGGATACCTGAAGAAGACTATAACACTGAATCTCACAGGTATTCCACCACAGAAGTTCACACCATAAACGCAGGTAGCCAGAACAGATCAACTTAAGAAGCAGAGGTTTACAAGAAGAGTCTCACCAACAATGAGAAGACAAAGAAACAATCCCCAAATGAAAGAAAAGGTGGAAGCCCCAGAAAGAATGCTAAATGAAACAGAGGCAACTCAACTATCAGATAAGGAGTTCAAAGAAATGGTTGTCAGGAAGCTCCATGAGCTCTCAATGAGCTACCAGAAACTACAGGGAAGCTACGATGAACTCAGTGCAAACTATATCAACATGAAAAAGGAAATAGAAACTATCAAAAAGGGCCAAGAGGAAATGAAGAATACAATTTCTGAGCTGAAGAACACAGTAGAAGGAATGAAAAGCAGAATTGATGAAGCAGAAGATCGGATCAGTGAGTTGGAGGACAAAGTAGAAAAAAACAGCCAGATAGAGCAAGAAAAGGAAAAGAGGCTCAGAAAGAATGAAGAGGGTTTAAGAGAAATGCAAGACAACATGAAACGTAATAATATCCGTATAATAGGAATACCAGAAGGAGAAGAAGAAGAGCAAGGGATAGAAAACCTATTTGAAAAAGTAATGATGGAAAACTTCCCTAATTTGGTGAGAGAAAAAGTCACACAAATTCAGGAAACACAGAGAGTCCCTATCAAGAGGAACCCAAACAGGCCCACTTCAAGACACATCATCATTAAAATGGCAAACTTCCAAGACAAAGAGAGAATCTTAAAGGCAGCAAGGGAGAAAAAGGAAGTAACATACAAGGGAGCCCCGATAAGGTTAGCAACTGACTTCTCAATGGAAACGCTCCAAGCCAGAAGACAATGGCAAGAAATATTCCAAGTAATGAGAACCAAAGGCCTACAACCAAGACTACTTTATCCAGCAAGGCTTTCAATCAAGATAGAAGGCCAAATAAGGAGCTTCCCAGACAAAAGAAGTCTAAAAGAATACACCTCTACCAAACCAGTACTACAAGAGATACTAAAGGGACTGCTTTAAGGGAAAAAAAGGAAAAGAGAGAGTGAGGAACACAGATACGAAAATGACAATGAATCAGTACCTATCAATAGTAACCTTAAACGTAAATGGATTAAATGCTCCAATCAAAAGACATAGAGTAGCTGACTGGATAAGAAAGCATGACCCACACATATGCTGCCTACAAGAGACCCACCTCAGGACAAAAGACCTACACAGACTCAAAGTGAAAGGCTGGAAACAAATTTTCCAAGCAAATGGACAGGAAAAAAAGGCCGGGGTAGCAATACTCATATCAGACAAAATAGACTTCAAAAGAAGAGCTATAAAGAGAGACCCAGAAGGTCACTTCATAATACTCAAGGGAAGAATCCACCAAGAAGACATAAACATTGTAAATATATATGCACCCAATATAGGAGCACCTAAATACATCAAGAAAATCTTAGAGGACTTCAAGAAAGATATTGACAGCAACACAATTATAGTAGGAGATCTTAACACCCCACTGTCAAAAATGGACAGATCTTCCAAACAAATTATCAACAAAGATATTGTGGCATTGAACAATACTCTAGACGAATTGGACTTAGCTGATATATATAGGGCCCTCCATCCCAAAGAAACTAAATACACATTTTTTTCAAACGCACATGGAACATTTTCAAAGATAGACCACATGATAGGACACAAAACAAGTCTCAACAAATTCAAGAAAATTGATATCATACCAAGCATTTTCTCCGACCACAAGGGACTAAAACTAGAAACCGACTTGATGGGGAAAATCCCCAAACCATCAAAATCATGGAGATTGAATAGCATGCTATTAAACAATGAATGGGTAAAGAATGAAATTAAGGAGGAAATCAAAAAGTTTCTGGAAACAAATGAAAATGAACTCACAACAACCCAAAACTTATGGGACACAATGAAGGCAGTCCTCAGAGGGAAGTTCATAGCAATACAGGCCTACCTAAAGAAGACAGAAACATTTCTAACAAACGACTTAACCCTACGCCTACAAGAACTCGAGGAACAACAACAAAGACAGCCCAGGGCAAGTAGAAGGAAGGAAATAACCAAGATCAGAGCAGAATTAAATGACATAGAGACTAAAAGCACAATCCTAAGGATCAATGAATCCAGGAGCTGGTTCTTTGAAAAGATAAACAAAATCGACAAGCCTTTAAGCAGGCTCATCAAGAAAAAAAGAGCGAGGACTCAAATAAACACAATCAGAAATGAAAGAGGAGAGATTACGACTGACACCACAGAAATACAAAGGATTGTAAGAAATTACTATGAAGAACTGTATGCCAAGAAATTTGAAAACCTAGGTGAAATGGACAAGTTTCTAGAAAAATATAACCTTCCAAAACTCAATGAAAAAGAAACAGAAAGCCTGAACAGACCAATAACAGCTGGTGAAATTGAATCAGTAATCAAAACACTCCCGGCACACAAAAGCCCTGGACCAGATGGTTTCACAGGAGAATTCTACAAAACATTTAAGGAAGAGCTAACCCCTATCCTTCACAGACTATTCCAAAAAATCCAAAATGATGGAAGACTCCCAAACTCTTTTTATGAAGCCAGCATCATCCTAATCCCAAAACCAGATAAAGACATAACAAAGAAAGAAAACTTCAGGCCAATATCACTGATGAATGTAGACGCTAAAATCCTCAACAAAATATTGGCAAACCGCATCCAACAACACATTAAAAAGATCATACACCATGACCAAGTGGGATTCATCCCAGGGATGCAAGGATGGTTCAACATTCGCAAATCAATAAATGTAATACATCACATAAACAAAAGCAAGGACAAAAATCACATGATCATATCAATAGATGCAGAAAAAGCTTTTGATAAAGTACAACACCCATTTATGATAAAAACACTCAGCAAAGTGGGAATAGAGGGAGCATTCCTCAACATAATAAAAGCCATATATGAGAGACCTACAGCCAACATCATACTCAATGGGCAAAAACTGAAATCTTTCCCACTAAGATCAGGAACAAGACAAGGCTGTCCACTTTCACCACTTCTATTCAATATAGTATTGGAAGTCTTAGCCACAGCAATTAGACAAGAAAAGGAAATAAAAGGCATCCAACTTGGAAAGGAGGAAACAAAACTATCATTGTTTGCAGATGACATGATAGTGTACATAGAAAATCCTATAGACTCGGCCAAAAAGCTGCTCGACGTAATAAATGAATTTGGCCAAATAGCCGGATACAAAGTCAATATCCAAAAATCAAAGGCATTTTTGTATACCAACAGTGAAACAGCAGAAGCAGAAATCAAGAAAAAAATCCCATTCGATATAGCAAAAAGAAAAATAAAATACCTAGGAATAAACCTAACCAAGGAGGTAAAAGACCTGTATGCAGAAAACTACACAACACTGAAGAATGAAATCAAGGAAGACACAAACAAATGGAAGCATATACCATGTTCATGGATCGGAAGAATTAATATTATCAAAATGTCCATACTACCCAAAGCAATTTACAGATTCAATGCAATACCTATTAAAGTTCCAATGGCATATTTCACAGACATAGAACAAACACTTCAAAAATTTATATGGAATCATAAACGACCCCGGATAGCGGCAGCAATTTTGAGAAAGAAGAGCAAAGTAGGAGGGATCACAATACCTGATACCAAACTGTATTACAAAGCCACTGTAATCAAAACAGCCTGGTACTGGCACAAGAACAGACACGTGGACCAGTGGAATAGAACAGAGAGCCCAGAAATAAACCCAAGTCTCTACAGTCAATTAATATTCGACAAAGGGGGCAGCAACATAAAATGGAGCAAAAATAGCCTCTTCAATAAGTGGTGCTGGGAGAACTGGACAGCTACATGCAAAAAAATGAAACTCGAGCACCAACTTACACCATACACAAAAATAAATTCAAGGTGGATAAAAGATTTAAATATAAGCCATGACACCATTAAAATTCTAGAGGATAATATAGGCAGGAAAATCTCAGATATTTCACGCAGCAATATTTTCACTGATACGTCCCCTAGAGCAAGGGACATAAAGGAAAGAATAAACAAATGGGATCTCATCAAAATAAAAAGCTTCTGCACAGCTAAAGAAAACAGTATTAAAATAAAAAGAGAACCAACTGTATGGGAAAACATATTTGCCAATGATACCTCAGACAAGGGATTAATCTCCAAAATATATAAAGAACTTACAAGACTCTACTCTAAGAAGACAAGCAACCCAATTAAAAAATGGGCAAAGGATTTGAACAGACACTTCTCCAAGGAGGACATACAGAGGATCCAGAGACACATGAAAAGATGCTCGATATCTCTAGCTATCAGAGAGATGCAAATTAAAACTACAATGAGATACCACTTGACACCAGTCAGAATGGCCTTCATAAACAAAGCAACAAACAGCAAGTGTTGGAGAGGTTGTGGAGAAAAGGGGACCCTAGTGCACTGTTGGTGGGATTGCAGATTGGTACAACCACTATGGAAAACAGTATGGAATTTTCTAAGAAAACTAAAAATGGACATACCTTTTGACCCAGTAATTCCACTGCTTGGATTATATCCTAAGAATCCTGAAACACCAATCCAAAAGAATCTATGCACCCCTATGTTCATAGCAGCACAATTTACAATAGCCAAGTGCTGGAAGCAACCTAGGTGCCCATCAGTTAATGAATGGATCAAAAAACTGTGGTACATTTACACAATGGAATTCTATGCAGCAGAAAGAAAGAAGGAGCTCCTACCCTTTGCGACAGCATGGAAGGAATTGGAGAGTATCATGCTAAGCGAAATAAGCCAGGCAATGAAAGACAAATACCATATGATCTCACCTTTAACAGGAAGCTAATCAACAAAACAAACAAACAAGTATAATATAAACAAAGACACTGAATTTGAGAACAGTCTGTCAGTGTCCAGAGTGGGAGGGGAGGGAATTTCAGGGGAAAAGGGGAACGGTTTAGAGCAACAAGTATAAAGGACTCATGGACAAAAACTATGGGGGGTGGAAATGGGAGGAAGGTGGGGAGGGCTGGGGTGGTGGGCTGGGGCGGGGTAAAAGACAGAAAACTGTACAATATCAACAATTAAAAAATACTGATTAAAAAAAAAAAAAAAAAAAAAAAAAAAAGAAAGGTGGAAAGTCCGACCTCACACTGATTCAGAATATACACTTTAACAAAAACCTCAAGTGACTCTGGTGCAAACCAAAATTTGAGAAGTGCTTTAGTGAAAGTCAGAGGGTTTTACTCAGAGCAAATTACCTGTGAGTGATACTGTTTTGAAGGGAACAGGAGGGAGGTGGGGAGGGCTGGGGGGTGGCCTGGGATGGGAGTAAAAAGCAGAAAACTGTACTTGAACAACAATTAAAATAAAAAAATAAATAAAAGAAGGTATAATGGAGAAAGCATGGGCTTTGCAGTGGCTGTTCCTACGATTGTCACCTGTGCTCACCACTGAGCAGCTGTGTGTCATTGGATAAATTACCCAACATCTCTGGTTCTCAGTTTCCTCACATGTTAAGTGGTAATAATAAAACCTACATCACAAAGTTGTAAGGGTTAACTGAAACAATGTATCTAAAATATATAACCCAAAACTGGGCCACAGTTGCTAGATATTTGAAGTCATGGACTCAAAGCACAAGAAGAGGCTTTGAAAGCTTTCTTCTTCTTCTTTTTTTTTTTTTTTTTTTTTTTTTTTTTTTTTGGTTAAATGCCCAGTGAGCTCAGTTTCAGCCAATACTTGAAGCTGATAAATGAAGTTTTGTCTCACTTGCATTCCTTTACTCAAGAACTCACTTTCCTTTAGACAAACAACCAAGTACCCCCAAACATTTCTCCTATCAGAAGTCCATTGATTTGAGATTCATGAAGTGTTTTGCTATTTTATTGCATCGTTTGTTTTGTTTTGATTTGCTCTGCTCGTTTTCCTTTCTTTTCAGTCAAGAATTCTCAAGAACAAAATTACTGTAGCATTGGAACAGGGATGTCCCAAACTAATAAACCATTCTGTGACAATATGCACTCAAGGCCTTGTAAAATGTAAAATATGATATCAGTTTAATAGCCCTTAAGGAGAGAGGAGATTAACTCTTAATTTAGAAAACATGCACTGAGTACTGATTTTTCTGCTCGGTATTATAAGAAATGGAAATGAAATAAAAAAAAAAAACCAGAACAGCCTTTGCCCTCAAAAAACTTACAGTCTGTAAAAAGCTAATGAAATGAGTGCTATGGAAAAGAAAACACATGGAATTTGGGGGGCTCATAGGAGGGGGCATCTAGACTATATTTCTAAGGTTGGGGAGGGAGTATTCTGGGAAGCCCTCCTAGGTAAAGTGTCTTTTAATGTTTGCAATTATAAGCAAATTGTTTACAAGTCTATCAGCTCACTCAGGAATAAGAAAAAGCTGGCTGAGTTAAAATCCTAGCTTGAAGGTTGAGCAAATTAATTAACTTTCCATGCCCCCTTTACGTATCAGCATAATAAAAAAATACCTTGGTATGTACATCATAGATTAGTTGTAAGAATGAAATAAAATATATTTTTAGCTGGTGTTTAATAAATACTTGCTGTTTTAGTTCTTCCCTTTTGCATAAATTCATATAAGAATAGCTATCCTTAGCTATCACTTACCAGAACGTCTATGTGATGCAAATTGCCAAAATTATGAGACATTATTGTTACAATTCCTGCTGATATAACATCTCATAATATGCATATGTATACATGTATGTGTATATATACACACATACACATATACACATACATACATGGAAATTTTTGTAAGTAAATTAGGAAGAGGAAGAAACGTTGAGGTAGGCAGTGAGCAAAAGCCTCTGAGAAAAGCAGACCTCAAAGTTACCCCATCCAATACCAAATTATAAGCTTCACCAAAACTTCCTCTCCCAGCATTCTTCATCTCAGTGAGTGGCAACACTTGCCAGCCGTTGTCAAGTCAGAAACACAGGGGTCATCCTTGAGGTCTCTTTCTCTCTCACGCCCACATCACACCCAGTAATGCATCTTGATGACTTGTTCTCTGACACATTTCAAAACAACCACCCCCTCTTAAACCCTCTCCTCACAATGTGCACCTGGTCACATGGGCCTTTGCTCTGGGCACGATGCTTGGTGTGCAGGACACTTAGAATGAACACACTGAATTAGTGAATACATCGAATGGGACATGCAAGAAGGCATAGCCACAAAAAAAGATAAATAACCTTGACTTTTTTACTAAGGAAGTACAAAACTGCACTTCACTGAATTTCTGTGTAAAGTTTTTGGTTTGATGGTAGCAAAACACAAAGTAGGTGGTAATATCTCTAATGAGAAGATTGAATTGTATCAAAACTTCATTCATATTCCTAAGTAGAAAAAATAAAAGAGACATAGGACACTCTTTAGATCAGGGGCCAGGAAATTGGGGCCAACCTGTCAAATTTCATTTTATTTTATCGGAACACAACATACCCCTTCTTTTGCTATTGGCTTTGCCTGCCTTCCTGCTACAAGGGCGCAGAGGTGAGCACAAACCTAAAATACATCTGGCCCTTTATCACAGACACTTACCAACCTCTTCTTTAGGAAATCAGAATAAAAAAGACCTATGTAATTTTTCAGAAATTACATATTTATGTAAATAACAAGTAGTGACAGAAAATAATATGCTGTATTTCAAAAAATTGTGAAAGAGATCAGAAGGGAAGGGAGACTAAGGACAGCATGGAGATTGAGGTTTACAATGGGCTGAAAGATGGTCCCTAAGATAATCAGGTCTAAATCTCTGGAACCTCTAGATGCTACCTTATTTGAAAAAAGGGTCTATGAAGATGTGATTAAATTAGGGGTTTTGAAAAGAGGAGATGATCTTGAATGATCTGGGAAGAGATGATGCACTCATACACACACAGGAAAATGTCAGGTGGAGACAGGGGCAGGCCCTGCAGTGATGCAGTCACAAACCAGGGAACATGAGGGGTTGCCGGCCGCCCTGAGAGGCTTGAGAAGGCAAGTTACAGATGGTTCCCTGCTCTCCTAGAGGGAGCTTGTCCATTATGACCCCTTAATTTTGGAATTCTGGCCTACATAGTTTGAGAGGAAAGCTTTTTATTGTTTTATGCTACCAAGTTTGGGGTAATTTCTTACAGAAACCACAAGAAACAAATAAAGTCCTGAAAAAAAGGAACCCATCTGTGCACAAAGAAGTTAGGGGTGAAGTGTGATTTAATTACATTATATCAAGCACCTAGAAGTTTGTATTTGGTCCCATTTACTTTGCCAAATACGTAAGAAACTGTTGCATTAAAAAACAGTACTTAAGGAGGAGTCCATTCCGCAGGGCTGCGAGGCCTCTTCAGGGCTCAGCAACACACCTTCGGATCTTTGTCATTTTCCCACCTCAGCTTTCCAACAACCTGACTGTGTCCTGCAGACATAACTTACAAATCATAGGCTCTGCAGAGTGCCGGTCCCAAACCAAAGAAGGCACACGGATGCAGAGAGGAGTCTTTATATTATGCCATTATCTCGACTGCCTCCAAACAATTTGATGAATTTAAGGCTCTCAATTTCTGAGTCATCACCTACTAAAAAATTAGCAAGAAAGAAAGAAAGGAAGAGATTATTTCATTCACACATGTAATGAGATTATTAAAATAATTATTTATGGTAAAACCTGGCATCAGAATTCTTGCTTAGCAAGGAAATTACCCTTGCGTGAGAAAAATACCTTGTCGTGAAAGAAAATGAGACTCTGAAGGTGCCGGAGATAAAGTGCTCTACATAAGACAACTAGAAAAGTTTTGGGCTTTATTTTTGATCTGGTGAGTGAGAACGAAGGGAAAGAAAGCAGAGTAAAAAGATGGAAAGGGGTGTGAAGATGTGTGCAGGTTGAAGGGAAAGGCTCTTCTGGCCAATGCCATTAGTTTCTTCTTCTCTGAGAGCGCCAGGCAACCCGCCTCCCACGGTCCTAGTCCAGTCATCTGCCCACAAAAGCAGGGCACCCCAGGCTTGTTTTCTGATCCTTCTCCCATCACACTAAAAAGATGAAACAGGATTGTTTCCTGGTTCACCTATAGAGTAGCTATTGAGAGTTGAGGGGCCGAACTGCAGGAGACAGTAATGGGGGAAAATGGGGACAACTATAATTGAACACAAATTAAGAAAAAAGAGAAAGAAACATAGTTTTAAAAACAACAGGGCAGTTGGACTCTATGGCTATGTACAATTCACACAAGCGATGTCTGAAATTCCTTGAAAAGGAAACAGCATATATATATTAAACAATTCAAGTAGTAAAGGCAGAAAATGCAAATGAATTTCAAGACCTAATTCTTCAATAAGGAAGTGCAGTTGTTAGATGTGGGAAGGAGGTGCCGGGGGACATCACTCCTCAGAAGACAGGGAAGGTCTCTGCAGACGAAGGTGCACAATGTCGAGAGAGGAGTCTGGGCGTGGGAGGCAGACTCCAGGACTTCACGATGTGCCTACATTTACCCCTACCTACAACTAGGCAAGGCAGAAAGCAGCCACCAGGTATGAATTTGGAAAGTGTTTGAGAATCTGACCGCTGCTTACCATCTCTGCTACCACTGCCCCTGTCTAAGCCACACTCACCTCCAGCCAGTAGGTGCAGCCTCACCATAGGCATGATGACTTCTAGCTGTTGCGCCATAGGGTCCTCTCTCCACATTCCTGCCAGAGCGATATTTTCCTGTGATCAGTCACGTTATTCCTCTATTAGGAGTCCTGCATAGGTATCCCGCTTTCCTCTCAATTCCTATGGTGGTTTTTGAGGCCTACTTGAGCGGTCCCCACCCTGACCCATCCCCTACTGTCTTTGTAGTCCAATCTCTCAGCATCGGCCACACCAGCCTCTTTACTGTTTGGAAACCTCCTGCCGTAGCACTCCCCTCCCCCACTCTTTCTACGCCCTGAGGCACTCTCTCCACCCCACTCCAGTCTACCACATCCACTGGGCTTCCTTTCTTACCTCCTTTAAGATCAGTGCCTACATTTCACACAGTCAATGAGGATCCCTTGACCACCCAAATTAATGCTTCTACTTCTCCCCCCACCCCAACCATCCCTGGAACTTTCAATCCTCTTTACCTACACATTTTGCTTTATTTCCTAGCATGTGTCACTTCGAAAATATCATATGCTCTATTTATTGCATTTATTGACTATTTCCCTCCATGCCATCGCTGAGAATGTAAACCTCCATGAGGTCAGGGAACTTTGCTTTACTCATTGATGTACACGATACCTGGCATTTAGTGGGTGCTCAAAAAGTATTGAATATTGAATAGTAAATTAAGGTAAATCAGGCAAATATTTTTCATAATTAGTAAAATTTTAACATAAAAGGATGTAATAAGACCATGTTTTAAGGACTCATCATGCATCATTCTGCTATGATACTAGCTTCAGTTAGAATTAGAACTACTCACTCATTTATTTAATAAATGTTTGATGATGGCTTACTCTATGCCAGGTACTCAGTTCTGAGGATATAACACTTGGGGGAATTTCACCTCAAGGATGTTGATTCCAGTGAGTAAGACAGACAATTAAAATGAACAGATAAAAACATTTAGAATGTTAGATTGAGGTAAGTGCTAAGGAAATAAACAAAGCAGCCAAGAAAGCTAAAATCTACACTTCTTAACAACAGAGTGAGCCCTGGCTGGTGTGGCTTAGTGGATTGAGTGCCGGCCTGCAAGTCAAAAGGTTGCCAGTTTGGTTCCCAGTTAGGGCACATGCCTGGGTTATGGGGTCAGGTCCCTAGTGGGGGGCATGTGAGAGGCAACCACACATTGATGTCTCTCTCCCTCTCTCTCTCTCCCCCTTCCCCTCTCTCTAAAAATAAATAAATAAAATGTTTTTTAAAAACCCTTTAACATTTTTTAAAAAAGAACAGAATGAGAAAATATATAATAACAGAAATGTTTAGTAAAGTATAAGGCAATGGTTGAAAATTCTGCATCACTTAAAAACCATATTTTTCCTATGTTTTGGTTTTATTCCAAGGAAATTTTAAATGTGTCACTTGCCTCTCACGAACCCACTGTCTAAGTGGCTGTGTACTGGCTTCGTGTTCACCATGGATTCTTGTTTCAAACCCACAGAGAGTGCCATCTTCCCACAGGCAGATGGTGCGTGCTCACCCGACAGGTGCAGCGAGCAGGACCTCCCCACACTCTCCAGTATCCGCTTGGTGGTGGCAGACTATGAGAGGCACACCAGAGTGGCCCTGCACGCTGACTCCTACCATTCCTGTGACATTTCATGCTTTTAGTCAGGAGTGAAGTTCCCAATAGCCTTACCCCTGAAAGAGCATCATTTACTTACAGAGTGCATGCCTATTGATTTCAGCTTCCTTAGGTTCCCTTGAAAGAAAAATAAATGCTATAAGCGGAAAATCAGTTGTGGCAGTTCCAGGCTTATCATATCCCTTTTAACCCACTTAAACCTCTTCCCAAGCTACTTGCTGGCTAAGCCCCCATCTCCTCACTTCCAGAATTCACCAAAATTCCTAGTTAGAGACTGTGTTTGACCAGTGAAAGTGAACAGAAACGAAATGTGTCACTTCCAAGTGGAAGCATGTAAGTGTGGTCACCTGGTGTCTTCTACTACAGCACATCCTGAACATCAGAATGAGATGGAAGGACCATAGGTGACAAGTTTCTGTCAGTCTGAGCTTCTAAATACAATTATTTTGGGACATGTAATATGAACAAAAAGAAAAAAAGTCCTTTCGTTCCAAGCCACTGAGATTTTAAGGTTGTTTGTTATTATAGCATGGCATTGTTTATCCTGTAGTAAATTCTATTTATGAGCACCTGGTCATCTTTCTTCCTGCCTCAGGAAGAGGAGTACTAAGGAATTTGGTGTGTCTAATGATGACAGATTAAGACATTTTTACAAAATGAGGGAATTTACACTGATGTGTGAAAGAGTCAAAGTGCCCGACATCTATCTGGGGACCTTGATTAGTAGAGAAAGTTACTTTGAGAAGCAATGTAGAAGGCTTCTGAAACATCCTCTGATATGTCCTAAGAGAATTTATTTAAAGCTTCTCAAGAAAGTGGGAAGATAGCTTAAAATTTTAATTAAAGAATAGTTGTAACTATAGAAGCTCTCTCAGTAATAGAGGAAAAAAAAATAAAACAGGAGAGTTTTCCCAGTGTCACTTCAGTAGGTCTTAAAGTGACCACAGAAGCAATGGCCATGACTGGTGCTCACGTGCATGGCAATGAAATCCTTATGAAATGTGTTGCAGGAGGGGTGTCAGCTGTTAACACCTTCCAGGGCTGAGTAGAGATTAATCCAGAGTCTACCGCAGAATTTTATCTGCTGCATGAAAAGCTGGTGAGCTATGCCAGATTGGCAGGAAGGAGGAAGGGAACTTGTGTCCCAAATATTCCACCATGGAGACCCAATGTGGGATTTTATTGTCATAATAATTGTTTCCTAGACTCTTGATAGTCTTTCCCTAGATTGGACTGGGAAATTAAGAATCCATATAAAAAATATAAATGTTTATAGAGCCATCCAGAAGAATCTGGAATCTGTTTTAAAAATCAGGCACCGCAGTTTAAACAACATAATTTATTCATTGGATCTTAATGAAACAATGGATGCATTTGGTCCTTTTTTAAGTTTATTGATTTTAGAGAGAGAGTGGAAGGGGAGAGAGGGGAGGAGAAGAGAGAAGTGGTAGGGGAGACAGAGAGAGAGAGATATTTTTGGTTCCACTTATCTATGCGTTCACTGGTTGCTCCTTGTACGTGCCCTGAACGGGGATCAAACCTGCAGCCTGAGCATATTGGGACAATGCTCCAACTAACTGAGCTACTGGGTCAGAACTTGGGGTCTTTAAATCATAGTCTTTACTGATAACTACTTGGAAGCCAAATGCATCTTCCTCCAAATGGGAGATCTGAACAGCAATAAAGTAGCATAAAAATTAAAGCCATGGGATGTCACACCAAAAACACATTATACTTTTAGAGACATCTTTATTTATATTTTCACAGTATTTTCTCTGGAGTTTATATACTAGTACGAGATTACTATCCAAATACGGAGAACATACTAAAGACGGCTCTAGATATAATCCCCTCAGCCTGTAAGCTGCTTTGAGGTGGAAATGGGTGCAATGTCTAGAACAGTCATTCCAGGAATTGTCTCTGAGCTATGGTTCCTATCACAGCTCACAGGCAGCAGCCTGAATCGGCTTCACTTTAATCAGAAACGATAGATGGAATGGAGCCCACTTAGTTCAGGGCTGCCAGCCCTCTTCATCTGCCTCCCACAGACATGCATACAGGAAACCTGGCAGCTTCTTTCTCCCTTCCTGTCATTCTCACAAGGCAAGGAGTAGGCAGATGAAGGAGTGAGGGGGAAAGCGAAGGCTGCCGGAGCACTTGCCACAGCCAGCCAGACCTGCCCTGCAGCCCTTGTCCCCAGTGCCCAGCATTCCCTGCAGCTCTGAGCAAGGTGTCCCCATGGAAAGGCAGGCCCCAACAGCCAGGGCTTTATTTGAAGCAACAAATAATTGAGATGATCTTGCTCTGATTAAATCCTCTTATTTTTAAAAGATAGAATTAGGAGTTAGACAACATTTTGCATTAAGCACAGGAAATCTCCCTGAACAAGTTCAGAGATGATCAAGGAAGAATTAGTTGAAGAGGGAGTGAGAGAAGCAAAGGAGAAAATAAGTTTAACACTGATGGACTTTTTCACTGTCCCCAGTGGGAAGAATCCCCCTGTGGGGCAGTGACACATGCCCAGGCAGGCATTTTTAATTGACAAGACAACAGACTAACTTGGGATCATGGTCTACTTCCCTTGTTAATAAATGCCCCAAATGCTCCCAGCACAAGCTGTCAAAAGAGATACAGCTTTCCTCTGACTTTTGTTGATAGGTGGTAACACTCAACTCAACCAAGCACATTGTGAACCTGCTATATCAGTGTAGCCTCCACTCTCCAAACAATCAAAAATTTCCAGAAATATCTAGAACAGAATCCTCAACCTCAAACACACACTTTGAACAGCATAAGGGATACAGCCCCTTGGTTAAGCGGCACAAGGGAAGTTAGATGAGCACTTCAAAGTTCTCACCTCGAGCCAGAGAACTGCCTTCTTTAATTTATTTATTCAAATGTTTCTTAGTTGGATATACTACGCTTGATATAATGGATTACAGCAACTGTGATTTGTACACTTACAGAGTTTACAGAGTCCCAGGGGGAAGAGACAATATAATAATTATGCATTATAGTTATAATATAATAATGTTATATGTCTTGTCATAACAGGTTTATAGTGAAGCCTGAAAGCCTAAAGCCAGAGCAGCTTTATTCAAAACAGACAAAACATGGAAACAACCCAAACATCTACTAGCTAATGAATTGATAAACAAGAATGTGGTACATCTATACAAAGAACATGATTCAGCCATGAAAAGGAATGGAATACTGCTACATGCTACAAGATGGATGGACATTGAAAACATTATGTTAAGTAAAAGAAACCAGACACAAAAGCTACATATTATACTACTCAATTTCTGTAAAAGGCAGTAATAGGCAGATCCGTAGACACAGAAAGCAAATTAACAGCTGCCAAGGGCTGGAGGATGAGGGGAATGGAGAATGACTAATGGGTACAAAGTTTATTTTAGAGATGATAAGTTCTCAAATTAGAGAATGGTAAATGGTGGCACAACCTTGCCAATATACTAAAAAACACGAAACTGTGATTTTAAAAGGGTGGATTTTATGTTATGTGAATTACATCACAATTTAACTATTTAAAAATAGTTAAAGGGGAAAACCTAAAAGCCTTTAGCCTTTAGTGAAGAAAGACCAGCCTGACCTCTGCAGGGCCAGCACCTCTGGTGAGAGTGAGCGTGAAGCAGAGGGATTTAGCAATGGCTTCACGATCAAACTGGCCATTACTTAGCTTCTCATGGCCATGGGTACCTAACCTTAAAATTAGGGCTCCTTTAATATTGTTATAAAGTTTAGAAATAATGGGTGTAAAGCATTGCTGTAAATCCTCATTAAACAATTTCCCAAGAATATTGCAGAACTTACATTGGGAGGTTCACAGCTACAATGAGACTTCTCTAATCCTCTAGGCTACCAAATAGTTTCCAGGAGGTTGGCTGCCAGTGGCGTAATTACCATCAAATCAAAATAAAAAAGCAGACTTGTGATAGCAGGAGGAAGCGTATGGAGCCTGTCAGTCAAGGGGTACTGCCTCCTCACCATCTCATGGCAGCATTAAAAGGTCATTTTTTCCAAATTTGTGATAATCTCTGTCCACCTTGGAAACTCCATAATTTATTTACCATTGCAATTTAAAGTTTCCCATTTTCCCTCCTGCAGTTTGGAAATTCTATGCTTTGGTCAATTAACTGAAAGATAAAATTACAAGAATTAAACACTTTAAAGATGGTTCACATTGGAAAGCTATAATCAATTTCAATAAAGAATCCAGGCATATCTCAACTGAAATATAAGTAAATAAATAATAGATTTTTCTTGAAAATATAGAACATGTAATTAGGAAAAGGATGTTTACACTTTACCAGTCATTGTTTCCAAAATTTTACATCATACATCAAAGCCAAGCTCAGGTAATAACTTAATTTAAGACCTCCTTATGGCAGATATATTCATCATAGAGCAGAATACAGTTCTAGGCATAAGTGGGCATACTATACATAATTATTGCAATGAAAAAGCACTACATACCAGACTAGCATCTGGCGAAGGAACTGAAATACATGTTACATGGATTGTTCTCCCCTAGTGAGGGAGAGCTATACAAAGCCCTCTATGATCTGGCTCTTGCCTATGTCTCTGACATCATCACTTCCACCCTTTCCACCACAAATTTACCATCACATTAAACAGTCTCCCTGCCACACATTATTTTATACTCATGCTAATATTCAGAGTTCTCCAAATATGAGGGGAGACCCCCCAAAACTGGAATTATCTTCTGGAGGGTGGGTGCCTTGTAGGTGAGTGTTCTAGGAACCCATCTGTATCAGTATACCAGCTGGCATTGTTGTGAGAGGCTGCATTCAGCTTCAGTGATTTTTTTTGAAGACTCATTATGTTGGCCCATTTCATGATGGGTGATTTATGAGCATACCTGCCCACACTTCACTGAGTGTTCAGGAGTTTTTGACCAAAAATAGCATGACCCCTGTGCCCCACCCTCCCTATTCACCTGATCTCAACCTGAGCTACTGTTTTTCTGTTTCCTCAGATGAAAAATATTCTCAAAGGGAAGTATTTTGCAATGTGCAAGAAGTGAAGTGAAAACAAAAACAAATGCAGAAACACTACAAAACATTAAGATTAACAAGTTCAAAACTTGTTTTGAGCAGTGGGAAAAAAGTCTCCATAGGTGTGTTGCATCAAATGGAGAGTACTTTGAAAATGACTGAAGATTAAACATATAAGAATAAATACATAAATTTTTATAAATAAATTCAGGGTATTTTGGGGTCCCTCCTCATATGCCATGCCTTTCTTGCTAGTCCCATGCCTGTATCTCTCTTTTCCCCATTTCCCTACCTGATTTAATCTTACATGTCCCCTAGGATTCAGCTCCAGTGTAAGCTACCTCAGAAAGTCTCCATAATGTCCCCCAGTGCTATTCCTCACTGTGGGTGAGGGCCCCCATCCTTATCTAGTAACCTGCCTCATTGTATTACCATTGTTTGCTCGCTTATGTGTCTCCCACTCTAGACTGTTAGTTCCTAAAAGGTAGAGCCATAACATTCATACTCATAATACTCCTAATACAGTATCAGGCTTTGAATAAATGTTAACCGAGAGCATGAATAAATGAATAAATGAATTCATAATTTAGTCATAATTGTATTCAGCATTTCATTGCAACAATTTTAATTATCAACTTCTGAAATTTCCTCAAAATTTTAAAACATAAAGTCAAATGATTGTATTTGATGAGAAACACCATTAACTTTATTTAAATAAAACTCAGCACTATTATCACATGGAATTTATAACAAAGTTAATCCAACTCATACTTAATGATATGAATAATTGTTATAGTGTCATAAGTTCATTGGGCATAAAAGTCAAACAGTTAACATAAATGGTTATAAGTAATGTTGCTTTTATTTAAGCTAAGCAAATCATTCCTAGAACCCAGTGAGAGAAAAAGAGAAAAAGAGCTGAGCAAAGAAGGAGGCTGCTCTGCCTGATTCCTGATTCAGGAGCTGAAGTGGTTTCTAGGGCAGGAGCATCCAATATTCTGCACTTCCCGAAGGTAAGAGTCACAAAATGTTATTGCTGTCCATTTGCTGGTTCATTCATTAACCCTAACACTTGCCCAAAGGAAAAATGGGTAGAAGTTGGCCATGTCTTTAAATCTTTCTGCCCAGTCAGTCTCCCCAGTGAGCTGTATTTGCAGCCCAAAGCCAGATAATACTTGAGTGGCATTCAACAGTTCAAAAGGGGATGGAAGGGTCTGTTCCAGCATCAAGAATTAGATAGGTACCTGGCTTCTTTGATCTACATGGATATAGATTACCCTCTCAGCTAGAGAACTGTAGAGTAATTAGGCCATGAAAATCCTACACTCAAATGAGGGCCTACTATCTGATTGCCCTAGCAAGAAACCCCCAAAAATGAGAGAAACCAAGGCATCATTTTGATCTGTCCTGACTCTCCCTCTTTCCCTTACTGATAGATAACCATTATATACTGACTACAACTCCTTGTGTCATTCATTTACTACAATCTTTGAAGTTAGTTGTTACTGTGGAGAACTACAGTGCAGGATGCATAGCAATGTGCTCAAGGTTATACTTCTTACACTAGGTGCCTCCCACAGAAGGAGTAAAAATGCATCACAGAGATCCAATTAAGTGGCAAGAGAGAAGAGGATGGATGTTGGGGGCTTCAAAGAGTCAGGGCAAAAGAATGCCTTACTGATGTGTCAGAGGGTACAAGAGAGAAACTTAAAAGTTGGGAGAGAGGCAGAGGAAGGGAGGAAGGCAGGAAAAAGAAAATTGGACATTCTCCTTATGCATTTAGATTTAACAAACAGAAGGTACCAACCCCCAATTTTCTAGTCAGAATTCTGTAGGGACCATTTTATGAGTATACATTCATTGCTTAGAAAAAATGAGGGTAATCTTCACAAATATGTTGGTCATTAAAATAAACCAAACCTAATATTTACTCTCTGTCCAGTAATACCGATAGCATACTTTAAATTAGGTATAGATAACTGTCATTTTTTATTCATAATTAAAGTTCATTTCAACTTCAGCAAGATTCCTGGTAGAAATACAAATTTAATAATTATGATTTAATGTGAACAAAATTCTTTTCAGCATATTCATTGCAATTTTTGCATTCTTTCTATTAGCATGAGAAAGTCATTTTATTTAGTTCATTTAAATTACTTTAAAATTGGCTTTATGCAGACTTGATATTTGGGGTATAATTTGGACTCCCACACATCTTAATTCATTTGGGATCCAATTAAATTATTTTGATATTCCAAAGTGCTTCACTCCCACTCACTCACTTTTCTCATTCCAACAGTGAATCTCTTATTTCTATCTACTTCTCAGGAGATAAAGTTAGTTCGATTAAACAAAGTGCTGGAAATGTAGTCAAATGAATCTGCTCTGTTCCCAACTTCATGAAGCTGGATTCATCGCCAATCCATATGTGTTCTCATTGGATAAGAAGAAAGACTGGTATCGGTGGCCTTATTATTCTCTTGAATAATAAAGAAAAAGATCCTTGATACAAATCTTGTTAGACTAGAAACTCTTTGAGGGACACACTCATTCTTCAACACTGACCACTAACTAGTTCTTTATCCTCCCATGTATACTACCTAATCCAATACTCTAGAGGGCAGGACAGAGTTGATTAGTTTTTGCAGCAAACTTGGTTTGATGACTGGTTAGTCAATGATGGGTAAGATTCTTCAAGGGAGGGACACAACCTAAGACAGGCAAGGTTGTGATGGGGCCATCAGGGAAGGACTTGGGGGACTATAGAAAAAAGGGGTAGTGGACCCTCACCCCTCAGCTTTGACATAGCCTGAGTGCTCATTTTATTTGTAAAAAGTCTCCTAATCTCTTGGTGGCTTATGTCCCCCACCTGACTCAGCCTGAAACAATGCCAGAGATGGGTGCAGCCCTGCTGCTGGAACAGGTGGTTCCCCAGAGGATCAGGGCTAAGACAGAATGCATAAAATCCTGTGAAACCTGTTTTGCTAAGAATGCCCTCACTTTAAATGGTAAGGGTCCAAGCATAAAATGAGTTTGTTTCCCAAAGTTTCATGGCCTTTTGGCTATCTGACCCTGACTCAGAATAAGCCCTCATAGTTTTTTGAGTATTATCTATTGTTTGATCATTACTGCCTGATAATGATTGATGAGCTTTACATATACGCCCTGTATTCCTATACAAATTAAACCCAATAAAAGCCCATTGAGGAACAGGCTCAAAGCCCTTCTCCTTTGAGAGATTGGCCACTTTTCCTTCCCAGGCAGATCATGTCATGGTAGAACTATTCTCAGCCGTGATGGGGTGGGGGGTGGGAGGGCTCTGCTGGACAAAGCTCCATCACATCAAACTGAATCTACTCCCCTCTCTTTCTCTGTCTCTCTCTCTCTCCACAATACACACACTCACATACACACACGAGGGGGGATCCCTTAAAAACTGGAATGTATTTATAAAAAATTGTGTATTTATTCTTACAAGTTTAAATTTCAGTTACCTTCAAAATACTCTCCATTTGATGCAATACATCTATCAAGACATTTTTTCCACTGCTTAAAACAGTTTTTGAATTTGTTGATTTTGATGACTTTTAAGCCTTCTGCTGTTTTTTGTTTCACTTCTTCCACATTAGCAAAACATTAGGACTTTTTTCATCTGGGGAAACAAACAAAAAAGTTGCTCAGTGTAGATCAGGTGAGTAGGGAGGGTGGTGCACAGGGCTCATACCTTTTTTTGTTAAAACTGCTGAAAATTCAGTGTGGTATGGGCAAGTGTGCTCATAAATTACCCATTGTTAAATGGAAAGAGTCTTCAGAAAAAATTCACCGAAGCTGCATTCAGCCTCTTGCCACAATACCAGCTGGTACACTGATACAAATGGGTTCTTAGAACACTCAGCTAGTGGGGGAAACCTGTACTACAAGGTACTAATCCTCCAGAAGATAGTTCAATTTATGGGTCCCCAATAATCTATATATATATATATAATATCATATAATCTATTATAGATATCTATCATATATCTATTATATAATAATCTATTATATATATATATATATATATATATATATATATATATATATATAAAATATCATGACCAATGGCATTAATCCCAGGAATGCAAGGTAGATTTAACACCCCCCCCAAAAAAAAATCAGTGCAATATACCATCTCAAGAGAATAGAGGACAAAACCCTTTTTTTCTCAAAAAACACAGAAAAAATATTTGCCTTTTTTCTCAAAAAACACAGAAAAATTCAACACCTTTCCATAATAAAAACCCTCAACAGAGATTGAATAGAAGGGAACTTCAATGTGATAAAGGGCATCTACAGAAAATTCTACCATCACACTTAATAATGAATAACAGAATGTTTTACCTCTAACATTGAGAAAAAGACAAGATGTCTGATCTCACAATTTTCATTCTCAACACTGCACTAGGGATAGGGCAGGGAGATATTCTAGCTAGGGCAATTAGGCAAGAAAATGAAATGAAAAAAGCACCCACATTGGAAAGGAAGTAACAAGCTATCATTATTTGCAGATGACATAATCTTTTTTTTTAATTTATTATTTATTTATCTTTTTAGAGGGGAAGGGTAGGAGAGAAGGAGAGGGAGAGAAATATCAATGTATGGTTGCCTCTCGTGTGTCCCCTGCCGGGAACTGGCCCGCAACCCAGGCATGTGCCCTGACTGGGAATCGAACCGCGATCCTCTGGTTCGCAGGCCCGCGCTCAATCCACTGAGCTACACCAGCCAGGGCTATGATGACATAATCTTATATGTAGAAAATTCTAAGTTTCTAGCACACTACAAATCTTTTATAACAAATAAATCCAGAAAGTTAAAAAAATCAGTATGTAAAAATCAGTTTATTTTGATAGACTTGCAATTATGAATCTATAAATGAAATTAAGAAATTTTTATTTAAAGTAGAATCAAAGATAATAAGGTATGGAGGAATAAATGTAACAAACAAGTGTAAAATGTATATACTGAATACTCAAAATATTCTTCAAAGAAATAAAGTTATCAGGGTTTAGAAGACAATATTGTTAAGATGGCATATTCCCCAGATTTTTTATCTGTAGAATTAACACAATCCCTATCAAAATCCTAGTTGACTTCTTTGCAGAATTGGGTGAATTGATCCTAAAATTCATATGGATGAATCACCCAAAATAATCTTGAAGAAAAAAAAACAAAATTAGAAAACTCATATTCCTGATTTCAAAATACACTACAAAGCTACAGTATTCAAGACAGTGTGGCACTTGCATAAGAATAAACATATAGATCAATGGACTGGAATTGAAAGTCCATAAATAAACCCATAGCTGTATAAGCAATTGAATCTTGACAAGGGTGCTAAGACCATACAATAGGGAAATGGTGCTGGGATAGCTGGATATCCACAAAAGAATGTGGCTGGACCCCCAACCTCACACCATATACAAAACTTAGCTAAAACAGAATAAAAAATCTAAACATAAGAGCTAAAACTATAAAATTCTTAAATAAAACACAGATGTTAATCTTCATGACTTTGGATTAGGTGATGTTTTCTAAGAGAAGCCACTAAACATGTGAGCAACCAAACAGGTAAATTGGACTTTATCAAAATTTAAAACTTTTGTGGGTCAAATAACATTATAAGAAAGTAAAAAGATAACTTACAACCCACAGAGGAAAATATTCACGAGTAATATGTATATGTGCTATATATCTAGAATATATAAAGAGCTCTTAAAACTCATTAGTAAGGAAACAAAAAATAAGCAAGAATCAGAATAGACATTTCTTAAAAAATACAGAAATGGCCAATAAGCACCTAAAATGATGTTTAACTTCATTAGACATGATATTAACACAAGTCAAAACCACAAAGAGATACCACTTTGCACTCACTAAGATGCATATAATTAAAATGACAACTAAGTGTTGGTGAGGATCTGAAGAAACTGTAACCTCATATACCTCCTGGCAGGCAGGAAGAAGGAATAAAAATGGGGTACTTAATGCCCACAGTTATTGTGAGTAGGTAATGAAGGAATGTAAAATGGGACAGTCTCTTTGGAAACAATCTGACACTTTCTCAAAAGGTAAATTGTGAGCTACCATATAACCTAAAAACCCCACTCTTAGGTATAAATCCAAGAGAAATAGAAATGTGTTCATATGAACACTCGTACATGAATGTTCATAGCAGCCTTCTTCATAATAGAAAAAAAAGATGAAAGGAGCCCAAATGTCCATTAACTGATAAATAGATAAATCAAATGCAGTATATCCACACAATTAAATGTAATTCATCCATAAAAAAAGAATGAAGTTATTATTTATGTTATGATATGGAATAATCTTGAAAAGCCTATACCAAATAAAAGAAGCCAAATACAAAAAGCCACATGTTGAATGATTGAATTTATATGAAATATCTAGAAAGGCCAAATCTTTAGAAACAGAAAGTGTGCTAGTGATTGCTTAGGGCTTTCAGAGTTGAAAAGATATAGGGAGTAGCTACTAACGGGTACAGGATTTCTCTTTGAGATGATAAAATATTCCAAAATTGATTATAGTGGTGATTTCACAATTCCGTGAGTATTGCAATAACCATTATATTGCATTATGCCTTTTAAATGAGTGAATTGCATTATATATGAATGATTAATAAAGCTGTTTAAAAAGAGAGGGAGGATAAGAACTGTGCAATGCACCGTACCTCTCACTGCTTTCATGTTAGGGGCAGCTGGTTTCAAAGCAGTTCTCCACCATACCTCCTTTATGATTTGTTGAACATGTCTATTTTTTGTTTATATACAAAAACCTATAATTCTCGTTTACCTATTTACGCATCAGATAATCTCAGTTCTTTTATATATTTGATGGGGGGGGGGGAGGAAATTATAATAAGTAACAGTATATGGCTACTACCAGAAGCTCTGCTTCTCGGTTTCATAGAGATTACTCTGGGGAAAATATGGGTGGGAATGGAAGAAACAAGCTGAAATTGGGATATGTTACTGTTTCCAAGGACAAAGAAGGCACCATCTGTAACACACATCTTTATTTAACAATAAAGAATGTGCTCCTAAGAGGAAAATACATCTTGAGCTAAACCAAATAGGCCCCTCCACCAGAAGAGGGGACTTAGCCTCCCACTTGACTCCCCAGAAGTGGATTTCACAAGTCTACATGCAACCCAGAAATGAGCCACATTACCTAATCACAATAAAATTGCAGTCTTTAAGTACTCCATTTTTATTTCTTCATCTTGCCTGCCAGACTGTTGGTGAACCAAATAATAGAGGTAAATGTGGATGGCCTATGACTGCTTCCTTGTCAAAAAAAAAAAAAAAAAAAAAAAAAAAGAAAAAGAAAGAAAGAACAGAAATGGAAAGAAACAGTCTCCAATTATACACATTAGCCTTAATTTTGGCCTTTGGATGATCAGATAATGTTTCTGTCCATGAAATGAATTCTTGTGGCAAGTCCATGCTTTTTACTGTCAAAAATAAAAGCTTTCAATTAACTGTCAAAAGCTTTTCCAGCATCTGGAAACAGGAGTAAATTGGAGTCTTTTTATATTGGGAGCTTTTGACACTATATTAAACAATCTTCTCCGGTTGTCATAGACCATTCTCTTTTGTATAGATCCCCATTGGTTTCCGTTTATCAATTGTTTTATTAGGCAATCTAATCTTTTAGCTCAATTTTTACATTTCTTATATTTGGGTAAAATCAAGAGGCATTTTTGCTACCATGCAATAATCTCCATGCCCTGTTTCCAGGAAGACAAGGCCAGGGATACTTTTTTAGAGTGTAGGAAGATTTTTACCTTCCCTGCCTTTAAAAAGTCACTCCTGCACAAGGTTACAGGCTGCTGTCTCAGCACTGGCAGACGTAAAGGGTGCTAGGAAGACAACTGGCCGGGTAATGTAGATTGCTATAATCTTTTCCACAAGGGTAGGTAAATATTGGAGTTATTGATCCATGCTTACATACTTCTTTTCAAGTCCATGAGACTTTTCTCTTTAACATATAAAATGATGCATGGAAAATTTTCCATTTCCCACTACCTTCTCCGCTCTCAAGGATTTTCTTTGTTTTACATTTGGAAAGTTAATCAAGTCACATAATAAGCTAAGGATTTTTTATTTACTCTTAACTCCAAAACTTTTCAAGAAAAGTTGGAAGCAGAGAGGCTTTTTTTTTTCTTCTCATGTTAATATCTGTGGCTATTTTCCCATATGATTTCTGTTTTACTTGTTCCACTTTCAGAGGAATTGCCTGGATTTACCAAATTTAACTTGCATTCCTTTTGGAGTCATGAAAGTATATACTTTTCTTTAATCAAACACTGTGCTCCCTGGGAAGCTAAAATTTATTCTGGGCTAAGTGAATTATATATTAAAAATATATAGTGAAATCATTTATATTCATTTTTCAAAATATTTTTCAGCCCAGTTTGAAAAGTCTTTATTGGATTTGTTCATTTGAATTTTTAAAATCATCAATGTAATTTAAATATGTAGATGATCAACCAAATAGGCATAAAAGGAACTGTAGCCACTGTCTCTAGATTCATTTAGAGCAGATGAGTAAAGAAAGCAGTGAGATGACCAAAATTTCTGATGCCCCTCCTACCAGTCTCCAAGCACTTTTTGACAGAAACGGATTAATAGTTTTGTGTGTTCTGGTCCTTCTTATAGGGCCAGAACAAACCCTACAGGTGTATCGACCAGTTGTTTACACCAAGAAAACAGGTATCCGGGGAACCAGGCTGAAAAAAGGCATGCGTGAACTGAGGAGGTGCCAATCTGTAGCCAAAAGAATTATAGGTCCTAGGTCAAAAAAAAGTCATACATATCAGAATAAGGTAGCAGAAACCTGAGAAGAATGGAAGACGTTCAGGGACTAAGTACAAAGTGAGTCAGAATGAGCAGATTAGTGACACCGGTATTTGTACCTGGCTCTGGCTGCGTGTCCTCAGAGAGACAGGAGGGAAGGGACTAGGCAGGATCAGCTGCTACCCTGACCTTCTCCTCAGTCCTCACAGTCAGGAGAACCTCCTCAGGGGTAGCTTGGCTGCAAAGGTGAACCAGCGCCAGGGGTTAGGGCTTACCATCTCTGTTCCCATTGTGCTCCACAAAAAAATACCTTTCACACACTTTTGGAAGCAATGTCCAAATGTTCCAATTCTTAACTCTTTCCCTTCTCATCAGTCAATTACACTTTGATGTCCCCAGGTTACTGCATTTTAAAATTTTTCTCCGATTTTGTACCCTTGCCCTGGAATTTTCTTTTACTGGCTGAAGGTCTGTTTTGTCTTCTCTAACCCTCTCACCACTTTTCTTCCTTTCTCCGAGTCCCTAACCACCCAAGATTCAATCTCCTTTCTCCTGTAAAAGAAAAACTAAAGTGCTAATGATGGGGATGAGATATTGAAATGATTTAATATCTCAATAATTATAGCTCCCCCTTGAGCCTCTTGGATGGAAATATGCAGCATTTTTCTCAAGCAATTTAGGTTATGTTTCAGAAGGCTAATTTCCTACCAGTCTCTGTTCCTAAATTATTCTTAACCTTAAAGTGCTTGATATTAGATGGAAAGAGGAACTCCATATTTTTTTAGTATTTGTTCTATATAAGGCAGTTCTTTGGGAAAATCTTTATACTTACTAATTTTTTTTTCATTTACGACAGAGTGCAGTACTATAGATATCTTCTGCATGGGTTAGGGTCGTTGACAATAAAGAAGATGATATAAGAGTTAACGTCGATTGGGTACTTACTATATGGGTCAACACTGTGGCAACTACTGTATCACAGGAACCATCTCCTTTAGGCCCCACAACAACTATTACCCTCGTTTTATACATGAGGGAACTAAGGCTCACAGAAATAAATTAACCTGTCCAACAGAGTGAGCTAACCAAGATTCAGGAGAAAATAATTAAGGAAAAAATTTAAAAACAATGCATGTGCAAATATATTAGTACTAATAAAGAAAGTTGCATACCATGTTCCAGAGCCTCCCATCACTGGGTAAACTGGTGGCCTGGAAGCCTCTCTGCATAGACATAAATATTTCCCTTGGTTTGGGGCTGTCACGATACTGGGTCAAGGCATTGGCAGTGTTCCTTGTGGATGGAGTAAGTGAATGAGACCTGAAGGGTTTCTGGCAGTAGGCAGAACTTCAGAGGAGAGAAATGTTCCTTTCTGCAAGACCCATTTCCACCCCTGAATGCTCCATGCCCTGTATATGGACTACACACTCAAAGGGACTGTAGCCGCAGTCGGCAGCACTGACCTGGTTCAATGTTTTAACCTAAGAGTGGAGGCCTCGCCAAAAGAGCTCGTGTGATAGAGCTGCCATTACTTGAAAAATCAAGTGGAGAGTTCACATCTGGCCTTCAGCACAGGATATAAAGAGGAAGCCCACAATATGTATTTTAATATTATCATCATTATTATCACAATGGAGCAGTAGGGAAGAGTGTGGACCCTACAGCTTGGGGCTTAAATATATTCATACTTACAAGAGTGTGTTCTTGAATAAATTATTTAACATTTCCCTGCCTCTATTTATTTATCTAAAAAATAGAGGTTAATAGCAACAATTTTATCAGATTGCTCTGAGGAACTGTTAGAAAACTAATACTTGTGCCTGGCACATAGTAGAAACTCCATAAATATTAACTAGTATCACTGTGATTATTATCACAATCAACCATCATCTCTGTCCCAGGATTTGGAGGTGATGGGAAGTCACCTGGTGGGGATATACTGAGCTCCAGAAGCAAGGATCACCATGAATAGCGCATAAGCAAAACTTCACTGACAAAAGCCCATGCTTAGACACAGGGACTCAACCACTTCTTTTCCTTTGTCACCACCCTAACACCTCGCCCTCATTAATTCCCACCATTGTTATTACAAAATCCTCCCGATGGTCTCCCCAAGTCTAATCTCTTCTTCTCTAATCACTTATAGATACTGCTGGCAGATCAATCTTTTTGCTTGAGGTCAGAGTTTCTATCCTACATGCCTTCCCAGCCCCTGATACCCTTTGAGTAGACCACACAGTACGGAGATGCTGAGTGAATGTTTTCTGAGAGCACTCTGTGAGTGCCCTTCATAGGGTGGGAAATGGTGCCAATGACACAAGGAAAGAAGGGACTCCAGCACTAGTAATGGTGGTGGCATGAATAGTGGTAATTCCAACAACTCTGTGTTTTACTCTCTCTAAGGCCATTTCACAGGCTCTAGGAGGGGCATATATTAAAAGAATAATACATTGTTTGTTTTTTCCTGCCTTGACTGCCAAGAAGTTCAAGCCATATTTAATCCTTATTCATCACAACTTATTAGCCCTTTGAGTCAGCATATTTTTGTTCACTTTCATTTCATGGTGTATTAGTTTTCTACTGCCATTGTAATAAATTATGACCTACTCAGAACCTTAAAACAACATAAATTTATTATCTCACAGTTTACATGTGGCAGAAGTCCAACACAGGTCTCACTGGGCTAAAATCAAGGTATTTTAGGACTATATTCCTCACTAGAGACTGGGGAACAGTCTACTTCCCAACTCATTCAGGTGGTGACGGAATTCAGTTCCAAGCAATTACAGAAATTAGATTTCAGTTTCTGCTCTGTGAGCCAGGGGTCACTCGCAGCTTCTAGAACCTATCTGCATTCCATGATTTATGGTCTCTTTCCTTTGTCTTCAAAGTCATCCACAGCAGTTTGGGTCCTTCTCGTGCTTTCGGTATCTCCAACCTCTACGTCTGCTGCATTTCTCTGGCTCTTCCATCTTCCCTTTCTTTTTTAAGGGCTCATGTGATCACATTGGGCCCACCCAGGATACTCTCCCTATTTAAAAGTCAAAGCCAAAGGGGGTATGTTTGAGGGTGGAAGGTGGGTATGGGTGGTGTGTGGGGGGTGTTGGGGAGAAAATAGAGACAACTGTACTTGAACAATAAACAAATTAATTATAAAAAATAAAAATAAAATAAAAGTCCGATGATCAGAAACCTTAACTCCATTGTCAAAGTGCCTTCAGAGCATACTTATGTTAGTGTTTAATTGAATAACCAGGTGATGGGAACCTTGGAGGGACATCATTAGAATTTTACCTACCAAACATGATGTTAATTTTCTATTTCTACTTTAACAGTTTTTTCTTTATTTGTACAAACCTTAACAAAAGGTACCATAAATTTTTCTTAGGAAAAAAATATACTTTTGTTCTTCTTTATTATGTTTACTGTTTTGGACATAAAAGAATGACTGTCACTATAGAAAATTCAGAAAATAAAAATAGAAAAAATAATTAGAATCAATCTTAAGCCCATCACCCATATATAGCTACTATTGGTATTTATATTTTTTCTTGCAGTCATTTTTTTTCTCTGCACATATTCATAAAAGATGAATATACCATATATAACAGTACAGACTACTTAAATTAATGTCGGGTTGGGAGCAATGTGTAGCATTTAACATTTACATAATTGCCACATAATATTGTTTTGAATGAATGTGTTGTAATTTGCCATATTTAGAGGTATATGGGATGTTGCAAATTTTTCATTATAAATAACACTGAATTACATATTTTTAAAGATAAAATTTTCTTGGTATTTTGTATTTCTTTCTGGATAGATATTGAGATAGGTTATTATGTCAGTTTTTTTAAAAGTATTCCTTATACTCTACAATGTACTTGCAAGCAAATAGGCTTTGAAAACATGAAATCAGAATAAGCAGCTGATTCTGACTACATGTGTCTATCATTTACAACTTCATTGAAAATATGCAAAAAATGTTTTTGCAGAGTCATCTTTTCTTATAGTATGGCACGAATTTTCAAATATAATTGTCTCCTACTATAATAAGCTTGAATTTAGAAAAAAAATATATCGGTAGCTGTTACTGCTGTTCACCAAATATTTCTGTTCTCTTTATCGGAATATCATAGGATTACATGGCTCTGCTCCCTTGGTGTTTCATGCAGCCGTGTTGTTTGATTTGGCCAAGGTATCGGAAGTGAACATTTGTGTGAACATCTAAGAGCTGGTATGTGATTAGCTATACACTCCCTCTGCTTTAGTTCAATGTTCCAGACTGTGGTGACTCTGCTGCTCCATATTGTGGTTGCTCTACTAGCTTAGGTTCAGGAGCTAGGACCGACCTAATGTGAGTGAGAAATAAATCTTTCTTCTTTAAGCCATTGAGTCTTCAGGATTATTTGTTACTTAGCATCATCTCTCTCATCTTTATTAGGTTGAATACAGCTCCTAATGAACAGTGGTTGGTACGCCGAAGTGGGCCCCTACCATAACAGAAATGTAGCACTGATTAGACACTGGTGAGAAAACTGTCTGTGGAGCTGGAAGACTGGTGATCCATGTTACACAGTAGCAGAACCCTTGGCAAAGTTTCACACCTGGTTACTTGGAAGGCATATTTGGAGAGGTAGGGGAGTTAGTTGGAAAACAAAATGCTGGTAAGTTGTCTTGGCTGCTGTCGGCTCTATATGACAGGGTGTTTCACAATAATAGAGATGAGCTGAAGAAAAAACTAGGTGGTTTACAAGCTGGGATAAAAAGAAAACAGGAAGATCATCAATGCAGGGTGTGTGGTTGGAGGAAATGACCACTCTCACTGAAACAATAAACTATGTAATTGAGAAATGGTGTTTGAGCAACAAGGACTGATGAAAATTCAGCCTTGAAACTAACACTAAATTGAAGATATGGCAACAGTGTTAAAACCTAGTGGTAAAAGCTCTGAGCAAATTTAAATGTATATTCGTTTCCTGTTGGTTCCGTAACAAATTATTACAAACTTGGTGGCTTAAAAATAATAAAAATTTACTCAAATAGTTTTGATAGTGTTAAGTGGGTCTTTCTGGGCTAAATTCAGGTGTTAAAAAGGCTGGGTTCCTTTCTGGAGGTGCTAAGAGAGAATCCATTTTCCTGCCTTTGCTAGCTTCTAAGGACTGCCCACACTCCTTGGCTCATGGTTTCCTTCCATTTTCAAAGCCACACACAGTGGTCCAGTCTTTCTCATGCCATATGACTCTGATTTAGGCAGTGATTCTTCTTCTGCCTCCGACACTGCTTTTAAAGAACCTCTAACTACATTGGACCCACCTGGGTAATTCAGGACACTTTCTACTTTAAGGTCAGCTGATTAACAAACTGAATTCCCCTTTACCACATAACATGGCATATTCGAAAATCTAGGGATTAGGATGTGGACATATTTGGGGGACCATTACTATGCTTACCTCACAGTGAGAGAAAATTCTTAAAACAGGTGAAATTGTTTAGGGAAAACTTATGGTTCTGAACACCTGATGGGCACACGATATCTACAGCTGAAATTGAGAGAGGCATGGACTAAGGAAGCAGACCCTCAGGAAATATGAGTATTACATCCAGAAAGAAATTCTCATACATTTTCGGTCCTTAAGCAGACTGACATCAAAGACATAGACATTGAGTGAAGTTTTTGAGAGAATTATACTGATAAGAGGATCAGCCCAAACCAAAAGATAATGTGACAATTCATGACTTAAAATAATAACAAGAGTTCAACATCACTGGATCGATGTAAGCTAAGAAGTCAGCCTACCTCTCATGGAAGGTGTATTCTCTGACACCCGCTTCAAATGTGGCAAGAAAGACTGTGGAAAAGGAGACTTTCTCAGAGGACTGGGACGAAGGACTATGGGTGTGATGAACCAGATCCCCTCCTGCTGCAGGAGAGGAGCCCTTGATGCCATCAGCCCAGTGGGACTTATACAACCCAGTGATTGTGCTATGCCCCCCATTTGTACACTTTCCAAAGAAGACTGTTTATTTAAATGATCAAGGCCCTGCTTTTCCACTGTTTATTATGTGTGGGTAAGAAGGTAGGTGGGTAAGAAGGTCAATAACTTGCTCTTTTAGTTCTTGATCTCTGGATCATTAGGAGCCATATCTAGACCTGATGCAAATGTCTTGCATCATTCCTGATATAAAATTACCAGAGATTCTGGACTTTGTATGCTTGATGGTATGATTGGATAGGGCTGTAGTTGTCTCCATCAGCGTATCAGACAGGAAAAATGTATTTTACCTGGGGGAAGGAGACAGGAGCAAAAATTTGGTAACACAGACTGTAACAGGTTTTAGTGCTGCTCACTAATGTCCAGTTCTTATTTCCTTCTATCCACATGGAAGATTTAGCTTGTTAGCCCTGTTCTGGTTGGTTAGGACAGTGAGAGTAGGTCTGGACATTGGACCACCATTTCCAGGTCAGAACACTCTACTGCTGAAGCCAGGGGCTCCTGAGTTTCTTCCCTAGGAGCATGTGTGGAGATGGAGCTTCTAGCAACCTTTGAGAGTTTCCTGACCAACTCACTTTGGACAAATGCTGTGAGGAAAAAATATTTTTGTTATGATCAGGAAATTATTTGTTACTGAAGCATAAACTAGCCTGTCCTGTTATAGAATACAAGGACTATTTTTTTTACTTTGTAAAAGTTTTACCTTGAAGTTTCTTATAAATATATCCTATTTAGTAAGAATTTATGTACAGACCTTCTCTTTATATAACATGTTTTCAGAAATATACCTACCTATTGGAGAAAGTAAACCATATTTTACCTGTTACCTTCTTCACTTATGTAAATTTTCAATAAATTACAATATGTAACAGTAAGAATTAGGTGGAGAATTTGTAAAAAAAAACAAACCAGATTTATTATATCTGGGCTGACTCTGCCCTTTATGGCATCAATCGGATCAGGACTGATTGAACATGGATTATTGTCTCTAATTGTGAAACAGAAGTTTAAGGCTTGAGTCTCTCAATTAAATGTTTTTTGAAGGCTGAGAGTGAAGAAAAGGGAATCCAACCTCATCAAAAAGCTCCAGGGTTGGATCACAGGGTCAGTAATAATTACGTTATATAGAGATGGCCAAAGGGTAAATCTCAAATTGCCAAAAATCACAGAAACTAAATCTATTGGCAGACCCAAATGGGTGAGGATAACATACAAAGTGGGGGGGGGGTTATAAAATACAGGTAATTACACAACTGCAGCTAAAAATAAAATGTCCAGCAAGTGTAGCAACAAGATCAGAAGGTGAAGTCTTTTTGTCATGAACAGCACTGAGGCGCTGGACTCTGTGTTAGTGGCTGGTAGGCACTTGGTCCAGAGGTGGGCTGGTCCAGGTTAAACACACAGGTTTCACACAGATATGGTCCAACTTTGGGATATCATCAAAATGGCTATGTGCCCCTCTAGTATAACAGATAAATTTCTACAGCGATTGTTTCAGGTTGCCAGTTAACATCCTGAGGACCTCTATGATTTCACTAGGAAATACTGGACTTCATCTAAAATGAAAAATTGATCATAGAGAAATTGCAAGGAGAAGTAGAGGATTGTTACAAGAAAGGGAAAGGGAGGAGAAAGAAGAGGAGGAGGAGGAGAATAAGAAGGAAGAGGTATGGACAAGGAAAAGAACTGAGTGTTACAAAACAAAAAAATAAATGAGATAAAAGAGAAGCCTCATTACTTCTGGCAAGTCTAAGGACCAAAATAGGGATGCTGCCTAGAGAGCCAAGAGAAAGGACCCAGATAGGTGCTGAGGCAACTGGAAACATAAGAGAAGGCAGGTTTCTTGGTGATGCAGGCGGTAAAATCTGGCCTGGGAATAGGATAACTGTAGGTAGCCACATCAGGGTATCCAGAGCAGAGAAAGCTCAGTAAGAAATATCTCCCAGCTGAGCTTGTGCCCAATTTGTCTTTTGCTTCTATTTTTTTTCACAGCCAGTAGAATCTCTGGGTGCCCCTGAACAGTCAGGCGCCCCTTCCCACAGATGAAAAGAGGTTTATTATATTTGATGCACAAACTAAACGAAGTGTTCTGCAGAATACTGAAGAAAGAATGTGTAGTCCTTTGAAAAGACTAAAAATTTAGAAATAAAAATAAAAACAATTCATCTATTCTTGTTCCAGTTAGGAATTTAAAAGAACGTCTTGCTTTCCAATCAACAGCTTGCCTCGACAGTAAAGAAATGCAGTCTTACAACTATACCTGAGGATTTATCCCACAGCTGGCATAAAACATTTCTTTCCAAACCAATCCCATTGGAACAAAAATTAATTTGAGTTCACAAGTTGAAGCCATGTAAACACAAAGATACCATTCTTTAAAGATTTTCAAAGATAATAGCTGTATATAGTGACTACTTTAACCTATATAAGTCTATTAAAAATGTAGGCAATATTGCCCTGACTGGTGTGGCTCGGTTGGTGAGAGTGTTGTTCCACAAAGTGAAAGGTGGCTGGTTCAATTCCTGTTCAGGGCGTGTACTAGAGGCAATTCATCAATGTTTCTCTCCCTCTTTTTCTCCCTCCCTTCTCCTTTTTCTAAAGATAAATAAATAAAAAATCTTCAATAAAAGGAAGAAAATATTGCTTTCAGCTGTTTTCTAGCATCATATTTCATTGGAAATATTTTTCTCAGTTAATTTTTTCTTTTTAATAAAATATTTTAGTATCAAAGGCTTCAAGATTTGAGAATGTGTTCTTGGGGACATAAACTTTACATTAAACCTCTCCTGATGACTTAATGAATCTTCATAACAGCAGCCACATTTTGTCATAATTGCATTCTCACCTGCCCTGTGTTCTTTTTTTAACTTGATTTAGTTTGTGTAGTGAAAGGAGAACTGAAGTCAGAAGATATGCCAAGTATGCTGTCTGGGCCTGCGATTCATCACTGTGTGTCTCAGATCTTCATTGGTGAAAGAGGTACTACTGTGACACCAGTTATCCCTTTCACTGTGTTGTCAAGAGAACACAATGAACATAGAAAATTCAAATGATTTGGAAAATAGAAAAGTGTGATGAAAATGTAAGACATGCATTATTTTTATGGGTGTTACTATGATTTCTCTTCAGTATGATTTATGTGACTGAAGCTCCAGTATGAAGGCTCATAAAGGATCTATTGCCCATTCAGGCAAGTGTTTGTGTACCTGGAAAGCCCATAAAGCAGGCATCACAGGGAACTTATGGCTGTCCAGAGAACTAAACCCTTTAGGACACTAAGAAACTCAGTTATCTCATAGCCACTGAGGCAAGAGAGAATGGTTGGTGGCAATCACCAGGAAGAAAGTAAGAAAAGTTGCTCTAACAATCTATCAGTGCTTCTCAGACTTTGATGTGCTACATAATACTTGAGAATTACATGTAGTCGACATTTCTACTAAACTCTGAGATGCTTATAGTATTGGTCCACGAACCACTTTTTGTGTGATGAAGATCTATTCTAGACCAGCCCCTAAAAGAAATTTGCACCAGGGTCCTGGGAATGAAATTAGAGGACTGAAACTAAAGATTCATTTTGAGAAATTAAGAGCACAGTTTAGGGCTACATTTCTGTAACATATTAGAGATGTCGAGGCATTGTCTATCATAGCATAGGCACAGGGGATTCTGGAGAAGAACTCGTTGACATTGTTAAATTCAGCGTAGGTGGTGTCCGACAGGTGATGACAGTAGAACTGTTCGGGTTGGTAGGAGAAAATATGACCATCACTGTGAGTCAAAGCAGAGGACTGTCACGAATGATCAAGAGCAAATGAGACTTTCCAGTGATATCCTGATGACCATCATGAAGAGGTTTAGGTTGAAATTCCAATGATGTTGATGAAACATTTCTTTCTGTTATTGTGAGCCTGGTGGTCCCAGGCTAATGTCATTTAGGGAGAATATGGGCTTTGGAAAGGTCTACATTTTATTGTTATTACAATCATTATTAGTATCAACATTCTCATTATGAGAGGATGATATCCGCTATGGTTATTGGAAATAAAGCATTTCCCCAGCCACAACACTTCTGTGGGCAGGTGCACTCTCTTGGCATTTCCTTAGCACATGGGAGAATGGAGAGGCAAGTGGGGCATAATTTTTAATACATAACAAACTTGCACAGGTAAGAAAAGCAATGTGTAGCAAAAAGAATATTCAGAGGGATGGACCTGATATACGATTTTAGCATTTTCATAGCGAAAAGAAAGAAAGAAAGAAGAAAGAAAAAAAAACAGTTATAAGACAGGAAGAGGCAATGGGAAAGAGAGGGAAAAGGAGACGGGGAAGGAAAGAATGTGTAAAGAAATTCAGATGACCAAGAAAGCTAAGATAGTGAGCCATGAAAAGTTATCATGTTGGTGCTTTCCAGATCCAGTCACATAATTCTTTGCCCTAAATGGGATATTCTGTCCTAAAGAACCGTAATCTTCCCCTTTCCTTTCCGTTACCTCATGATCCATATACTACATCCAAGTAGTTTTCTGCCATCATGTCTCAATACATCAAATTGATACATCAATGAAAAGAAAGATGTGGGGTTACACATCTCATGCATTATGCACACGTCACAGATTAATATACATAATACTGCAGCCTGACAGTAAATGTTACTAATGACAGTGTCCTGTACATGAACATTGTTCAGTACTTTAGCCAATATTTATTGACTTCTGTGTATCCAGCCCTGTGCTAGGCCCTGGAGTTGCATGAGTAGACAATAAGAATATGACTGCCATCATGAAAGTAGCATTACAGATGGGAGGGAAGAAGAAAATAAATAATAATATAACATTATGTACGTTTTTTCTGGAAGAAAACAAGGAGCTGAGCTAGAAGCAGATGTTACCTACTTTAGACAAGGTAGTGAGAAAAGTTCTGTCTGAGGGGATAATGATACCTAATGTGGCTAGAGAATGAGAACAAGGAGAATTTTCTCATAAGAGAGAAGATATTTGTAAAAACCTAAGGCAGGAAAGAGATGACATTTGGTTCAAAAAAAAAAAAAAAGAGAGAGAGAAACCAACATAGTTAGTGATACACAATGTTATGTCAATTGTATCCTAGCAGAGGATAAAAGGGTTAATTCTTTTGTTCTTTAATTCAGCAAACAGGCACTTATCACCTACCCCAGCAAATGCTCTATTGGACAAGACAAACAAGCCCCCATACAGCTTACGTTCATGAGGGAGGGTAAGCATTCATGATGCGCCATCATAGGTTGATATGTGAAAAGTACTGGAAGCCTTTGGAACATATGGGAAGTTGCGGGGAGGTGCTTTCCAGAATATTTCTTATAACATCATTTTATTTTCATAATATACAATTTTCTGTGAAAAAATAAGTTATATACATGTAAATAAATATCTGCCTTGAAACGTTAGATATTTCCAAGCATTCAAAAGATTGAAATGCTCCTCACTTCCAGTACTTCTACTCCAACTGGGAATATGTGCAAAAGGTTAGAGGAAGGGCTCAGCATGAAACCTAGAAATGCCAGCCATTGTTGTTTTTAAATACCTTTCAATTTTTTCCATTGTAGTTGACAAACAATATTGTATTAGTTTCATCTATTGAAATAGGTGGTATCTATTCTTTGTGAATTCCTTTATCACTTCATGACTGACCCATTCATTGGAAATTCGATAGTCTCATCTTCTAAATACTCAAACAATATTTTGAATAAATTAAGGTTCGGATAAATTGATACATTCAGATTTACAAAATATTTTAAATATCTTCAAGATGAGATATTTACTGATCAAGATAAATAGTTATTGATGAGATAGTTATCGATCAAAATGTGTGATTAACTTGAAAGAATTTTCACTCCTTTCTTTTCAAGTATGGGTTTCAGATCCTGGCTGTGTTTTAGATGGAAAGTGTCTTGTCCCCACCGCTCTCCCCCTGGGCCTTTGGAGAAACAAAAGGTAAACAGTGGATCTTCCTCCAGCAGGAAATCAGATACTAATTCACTTTCCTCTCCAACACCAGTGAATTTGTCATTTCATGCCAGGACAATGAAATAAAGGCTCTTTGACACTGATGGGTACACAGATTATATGACTCCTCTTAAAAATCAAATCCATACACAGAAAATCTTTTGGGGGTACAGCTATTTTCTGGAGACATTTTTATTGTTAAGAATTTTATCAAATAATTTACCCCTGTAGTTGAAGATTTTGGAAAGAATCTGAGGTCAAGGATGATTTTTGTTTTCCTGTAAGCTTTGGCCAGAGTAATTCATAGATTCGTGAAGATGAAAATCTTCCCAGGTTATTACTAAGCGGGACAAAAACCCACTTTAGACACTGGCAGTTTGAGTAAGATATAAATGTCTTTCATCTTTCCACTTATAATTTTACTAAATATGGGACATTTTTGTTCAAGCAATTACATTTTAAAATTTCCATGTAGCCCCACATAAACTTCTCAGCAAGGTGGGAATGTTTTACATACTAGAAGAAATTTATTTTTTAAAAGAATAAAGGCACATGCAGATTGGAAACACTAAATACTGGCTGCTTTTTTATGACACCAAACAAAGTAAGTGAACAACTTTTGGCAATTATTCTGGTGTTTGATACCATGCATTTTAATTTTAACATGGGTCTTGATCTACAAATTTGTGAGTACCACTTCTCAAGATAATGGATATAAAATCTTTAAAACTTGACTTTTGGAGTCTCCCTGAGTTTTTTTTTTTTTTTCCAATCAATCTTATAATTACTGCAGAAACCATAAGTACGGAAATTAAAGGGCTATGTGGCCGCTGTCCTCTCATCCTCTTGTCCCCTGGCCATTTGAGCTTGCAAAGCCTATTCTTGTGCTGGGGCTCGCAAGCTTAATTTGTCAACTGAGGCAACACAGCTGCAGTCTCAGGTCAGTAGTCATGCTCCAGTTGGAGCAGCAATCACTCTGAAACCATCTTAACTCAGCAGCTAGTTCATGTTCCAAAAAGAACTTCAGTGTTAACATCTTAGCTTCAGTCCTAGAGTCATCTGCAAAAACTCTGTCAGCCCCCATTTATTCACTCAATAAATATTTATTGAGCATCTCCTCTGTGCCAGAGAGTGTACCAGGTAAGTAGAACACACAGATTAAAAACTGGTGGTTTCATTTCCCAAGGGGACACACTCCATACAAAAACAGTGGTCTATTAATTATTCCTTCTTCCAATAGGTATGCACTCCAATGGAAAAATGAATTATTTCATCAATGCAACAAATATTTATTAAGCTCCTATTATTTACCAGACTTGATTCTCGACCCTAAAAATGCAGCAGTGAATAAGACTGTCAAAGCCCCTGTTTCTTGGAGTTTACTTGTTAATCAAGGTGGACACCCACAGTAAACAAATAAATGAACTAGAAATTTATATGTAGAAAAATGCCACGAGGAAAACAAGAAAGGATGATGTGATGGTGCATGTGGATGAAATTTCCACTTTAGATTGGGTAAGAAGAGAAGACATCTCTGATAATAGCACTGACACCCAATGAAGAATGAGTCAATCTCAAATTGTGGGGTAGCACATTCCAAATAGCAGGTGAGCAAAAGAGAGCAGAATAAAAGATAAAAGTATACAAGTGTGGGAGACAGACTATATAATGAAATGAACATATAAAATAAGGTGTTCTGGGAACTGATGCGGACCCTGGCTCGTGGGGTCTGCCACATTGTGGATGAGACACGGGAAATTCACACAGACTACAGAGTACTGTGGAGGAAAAGGGAAGACGTGGCTTTTCTCTCAAGGGGAGAAAAAACCCTGGCCCTCGCTGTGACAGGCCTTTATTTCTTTTCTGCGGCACATTACTTGATGGTACTCATTTACTATGCACAGGTTATCTTTAGGTGGTTACCTTTTACAGAAAACAAAGGGGATAATGCCACTAATCACATCACAGAAGAAAGATATTTGCAAATGAAAAGGGAAAAGTGGTTGAACTGATTACACTGTCATTGGAAGGTTTAGCATGGATTTTAGGAAGTTACTTTGCAGTAGATGTTTGCTGCCTCAATTCAGGGTGAGGGAGTTTTAGCAAAAGCAAGTCTCATAGCAGTCTAGGTACCATGCAGGTCTGAATCCCCACTTGGGAGAACCTATCCATGGGTATGGGTCCTGTTCATTGGACCTTGCTTTCCACTGGGAGCTGGGCCCACACCACGCAGAATGGTCTCCTACAGGAACCACCAATGAGTATTGAGAACCAACAATGGAATGGTAAACCTTCCACATCAGGCAAAGGCAAAGGTGTTATATGGTAAATGATGGGGAGTACCTGACTCCATGGTTTTTTCTGATGGCAGTCTTTCTTGCTTTGTCAGACTGTTCCCTAGTTTTCAGAGATGGGTAGAGGTAGGTTGACTATATATGCATTTCAATTCTTTATGCTAATTTCCTATATACTTTCTTCCCTCTTATTATGTTACATACATATCTTCAAATTAGCACTTCTGCGCTGAATTGTAACTATGTGCTTCTGCATTTATTTTCTCTATTAGCTTGTGAGTTCTTTGAGGCTGACTATTTAATTCCAAATCCCCAATACCTGGCACAGCATTAGGCACATAATACCATATTTTGCCTTGTAGCATGTGTACATTTTGCCCAAATTTTTGATGGGAAAATAAGGATGCACAGTATACATGGGTATAATGATTACATATCATGAGTATAATAATCTTGTGTATAATGCATACAAAAACTGGTGGCCCTGTGTAATGTGTGGATGCACATTATATATGGCAAAAATGGTATATGCTCAGCAAATATTCAATAGGAGGTGGTACATGAATGAAAGGGGAACCTGAATGAACGGGTGGCTGCAAATTTATAAAATCTTTGAATTAGCTTCCAGGACTGAAATCAAGATGTTAGCACTATAGCATGAGCAAATAACACTAAGATGAGGTCTATAACAGCTGTTTCTCTAATATTATACTAAAAGTATCTGATGTTTTGTAAGTCCACAGGTTTCGGATTGATTGCTCAGCCCCATCCAGACTCACAATACTGCCTACATTTCAAATTTTTTATTGTATTTTTCACTGTCAATATATTTTGTATTAGTTTCAGATGTACAGATAGTAGTTAGGCAATCAGATACTTTACAAAGTGACCCCAGTATTTCAAGTACCCTCATGGCACCATACATAGTTATTATAATATTGTTGACTATATTCCCTATGCTGTACTTTACCTCCTCATGACTATTTTGTAACCGCCACTCTGTAGTTCTTAATCCCTTCATCTTTGTTACCCAGCCCCCACAATGCCCCTCCCCTCTGGTGGCCATCAAACTGTTCTTTGCATCTATGAGTGTATTTCTATTTTATTTGTTTGTTTATTTTATCTTTTAGGTTCCACATGTAAGTGAAACAATATGGTATTTGTCTTTCTTTCCCCTACTTATTTCACTTAGCATAATACCCTCTAGGTCTATCCATGCTGTCATGCAAATGGTAATATTTTATTTTTGTGTTTGTGTGTCTGAATAATATTCCATAATATATAGGTACCACAACATTTTTATCCACTCATCTATTGATGGGCAGTCAGGAGAAATGCAAATTAAAACCACAATGATGAGATCAAGTTCAAGGTATTCATCATCACCAAGCCCTTATTATATGAAATGTTAAAGGGACTTATCTAAGAAAAAGAAGATAAAAATATGACAGTGATAAGACAGCAAACTCACAGCTATTAAGAACCACACCTAAAACAAAAGTAAACTAAGCAAACAGCTAGAACAGGAACAGAACCACAGAAATGGAGATCGTATGGAGGATTAGCAACAGGGGCGTGGGAGGAGGAGAGAGGGGGAAGGTACAGAGAATGGGTAGCATAGATAGTGGGTAGAAAATAGACAGGGGCAGGGGAAGAATAGTATGGGAAATGTAGAAGCTAAAGAACTTATGACACATGGACATGAACTAAAGGGGGGAATGTGGGTGGGAGAGGGTGTGTAGGGTGGAGGGGAATGATGGGGGAGAAATGGGACAACTGTAATAGCATAATCAATAAAATATATTTAAAAAATAAATAAATAAAACCACAATGAGCTATCACCTCATACCTGTCAGAGTGATTATCATCAATAAATCAACAAACAATACATCTTGGTGAGGATGTGGACTGTTGTATACCGTTGGTGGAAATGCAAATTGGTGCAGTTACTATGGAAAACAGTATGGAGGTTCCTCAAAAAATTGAAAATGGAACTGCCTTATGACCCAGCAATTCCATTTCTGGGAATATATCCAGAAAAACCCAAAGCACTCCTATGTTCATTACAATGTTATTTCCAATAGCCAAAATACTGCCTACTAGTAAAGCTTCACGACTAGTTTTTGACCAGTCTCACTGTTGGTTTTCTCTAGCCTGACCATCAGCTCCCTCTAGAGGAAAGTCTGGAATTAGTGCTCAGCTCTAATGATCTTTATTATGCCTAGTTCCATCTATTTACAGAGGCCAATTAAGCAACTTTGGCAACCATTCAATGACTGGTTTCATTCCATGTTTCACCCTTTGAGTGGTCAATTTTCATTCTGTAACACATTGGTATGTTACACACGGATTACTAGTCATATCTCAGAGTGCCCCCCACTTCCACAGATTGCTCAGATATGAGACAGAGGAAGAGAAAGAGAGAGAGGAAGAGAAAGGGAGAGAGGGAGAGAATCAGAGACAAACTGGGATGGAAGACGTGGGGGAAGGATGGATAGATGAGTAGAGGGAAAACAAAGAAGAAAAATAGGTTGTTTCCTTGTTCGGTAGGAATATTTATGTTCATATGTTCACATGTCCACATGTTCATATTTAGAAATTATTTCCCATGACTCAGTGTTAATTACCTTCACTCAACAAGGTTCCTAGATCATGGGCCTTTATGAGCAAACCCACGGCAAATAAGGTATGCCACATTGGCCACATCTGGATGGTAGGAACGCACAATGAACTTCAGAGAAGAGGCAACACCTGAAGAAGCGGACAATAGTTCGTAAAGTTCAGATTCCAAATTAGTATTGAGTAATGGCTTTATCTCTGGATGGAACTGAATGAAAGACTTCTAGATAGGAAAGAAATATATTTTTAGGAGAAGCTAATTGGGTACCAATCTATTTGTGGAATACTAGTTAAAGGTTGAAAGGAAGGAAAGACTTGCCATGTGACCTTGAGCAGTATTTAATAAAATGCTCTTTCTGCCCAGCTCCCTGGGACTTGTGATTGGTTCCCAGGGAAATAAAAAAGTGAATGAGATGGAAAAACTGTACAATATGTGCAACTTAGAAATGTGAGAAGTCAAAGCCATTTTGGTTTTAGCTTAATAATCCAGCTAAACATGTCTGCTTCATCAGGTAAATATATGTGTGTGTGTGTGTGTGTGTGTGTGTGAGAGATATATATATCATATATATATATATATATGATATATATATGGGAGAGACATGTAGGAGGTAGTCAATATAAGCCAATTTCCTTTCTTTTTCCTGTGGTGACCTCCTCTCAATTGCTTCTCCTAAATAAAGTTTAAATTTGGTAACTGAATATATGAATGAAGGAAAACAAACATATGAACAATTTAGTGAATTTCTATATATCAAATCTGTACTTGATATTCTAAGACATTTTACTAATTTAATCCTCATCATATCTATAAAAAGAAATTCTTATCTCCATTTAGGGATGAGGAGACTGAAGCTTATAAAGATAAGTGACTTGCTTAGAATCAGAACATAGGAACTATAGAGTTGAGATTTAAACCCAGGTGGTTTGATTTTAGGCCTATTTCCTTTTCCTTTATATAGAGCTTCAATTTATAGCTAATTTCATTGAGTTGCAGCATCAATCCTGGTTATTAAAATACAAATTTGTACCCAAGTGGTATCAGGTACTGTTCTAAAACCCGCTCCCAAATACCTAAATATGTACTGTATCAGATTCTTTGAAGCCTGTAATAGTCAGATACCTGAGTCTCCTCATTGATTTGTAAATGGAAATTTGCTGGAGGATCTGGAAAACTTTGCTTAATGATCAAAAGGCTATACATCTCTAGCATTACACCTGCCTCTTTATATCTTGCATGAATAACAACATGATGCCTGGAGCAACAGCAATCATATTGTGACTATGAGGAAAACATAAAGAAAAGTGCAGGGAAGCTGTCCCTGATGTGGGGCTGCTCAGAAAATAAGAATAGATGTTGGCATCCTGACTCCCTAGTAAAACAAACTATTTATTTAAGGCACTGTAAGTCAGTAGTCTTATAATTACAGGTGAAAAAGAAACTGATATCCTAACTCTAAAACACTGACAGTAAAGTGTCCAGATTAGTGAGATAACAGAAAAACAACCAATTTTATTACAATAAATATCTATCCTGACATAAAAACCATATTTCCAAAGTCATAATTTCCTGCTCTAAAAAATCAAATATCATCCATGTTCACTTGATTCTAAACTCTGATAAATATGAAGGACAAAAGAAAAATTTTATGAAAAGAGAATTATTAAGATAAAGACACTTACTTTGATTTTTCTAAACAGCATCTAACACAGAGTTAATGCTCAACAGGCTGAGTGCTAAAAACCGTGTGTCTTATTAGCAACACATCTCAGTACTATCACTTGGAAAAAGTCCTTTCTCTCACAAATCAATATGAAGAATCAGGCAGCAGGTGGAGGATATAAAAATGAATCATTTTTCAATAACTTCTTTCAGTGTGGAAGGTTTCACATGTCTAGACGTATTTTGCTATTGAATCCCACACTGATATTTAAGGGGCTGTTTTTCCCCTTTGCATGCAGTATTACCCTAATTATAGCAAAGCACTTTGCACACATGCTGTTGATTCTAGGCAAAATGAAATACATGTGGGCCCTGCCCTGCAGCTTGAGCCAGAACACCCACACCCCACCTCAGTCGCCAGGTAGGAGTTAAGCAGTAAGCTATTTTCTCTCCAGTTTCATGATGAAACAGTAAGTTCTTTTATTTTTAGAATTGAGTGGAAACATTACAATTTTTCTACATGGCTATTCATTAAAAGTTTAACCTATTACTTATAAAAATGTGACAATAGCAAGTAACCAAATTTTGACTGAAAAATTAGTATTTAGTGAGACAAGAATTTGAAAGGCATCTTATGGTTTCTTTATCATTCTCAGATAATCAGCAGTCAGCAATTTGCAAATTTGCATCCATGCCTTGTTTGAGAAATTTTCTGGAAGATAAACCCGGCAGGATGAGAAAATCCAAGTGCATGATTGGATCAGGGATGCACCCAGATCTGAGAGGAGAAAAGGGAACAGAACTACAGAGGGGACTAGAAGACTTACTTGGCCTGGATGGAAGTCACCTAGGTAGGACCAATAATAATTGCTCAGATCGAATGATTTCTGGAAATGATTTTGGGAATGTATGACATTGTTCATGAAGTGTTCCCCAGTACAACAGCTCACCATTCTGATATGTGTGAAAAGATAATCTTCATTAACAAAAAGGAAGGAATTCAGTTTTAAAGTTTGTAACAGGTCACAGCATTGCTTATTGAACACCTGCTCCAATCACACCTCATTTAACTTATTCCTGGTCCTTACTTGCAATTATTTCAAATAAGGATAGGACTCTATTCTGGGCTGTGTATAGGTGAAAAGGCAGTTTTATCCTTTCCATGAAGCCCAGTGGGATTAGGCAATTAGATACTTTGACTCATGTAGGCAGTATTTGATGATAGCCTCTGCTCCCTCTTGTTGTTAACTCTCTTTCGAGGCACTGCATTTCTAAAGACTCTGGTTGGCCAGCAGGTTACTCATTGCATTCAGTGCAGCCCTGTTTACATCCAGGCTACTCTGCACTGGCTTTCCTGAAGAAAAGAAGATTTTCTGGAATAATGGAAAGACCTTATGTGTTTAAGACTTGACATCATATGCCTTGAGCTTAAATTCTAGCTCTGCAGTTTATCAGGTGCATGAATACAGGGAAATACTCTGCCTCTGTGAACCTTAGTCTCCCACTTACAAAACTGGGATCTTGACATCTGACTCCATAGGACTGTAATCCTTCACTGAATCTGAGCTGTTTAGCTTTCCAGTGATGTGAAAACAAATATCAGGAACCCAATAACTTCCTAGCATCCAGAGGCTTAAGTGCATCGGATATGAGAATACAGATTCTCTTATGCATCCATTGTTACAAAACACATGTGCACAGACACAAACAAACAAATGTCACGTGTCTACCTAACAGGACTGGAATGACTGACAGATAGCATTGACCTTCTCCCAGGAAATGACAGATTTTCAAAACAAGCACTTTTTAAAATTACATAAGTACGCAGCATGAATCAGAAAGCATGAGGCTGTGTTTGCTTGTTTGATCATTTCATTTTCCGTAGCTTCCATTTTCCTTTTATTGCTCGGCCCACTCTTTCTCAATCGAAGAGGGAGACTACTGGATGTTTGTTATAATAGTCTGCTTAAGGTTCTTTGGCAGATCACATGTTTTACTTAATTAAATAATGTCCCAATTAATTGATTTGTTTGAAGACATTCTTAATTTAGTAAACACTGAGCAGAATGCTAAAAATACCATTATATTTCTGACAGAGGCACCACTAAAGTCTGATAATTGATAGCTTCGCTGTTTCCTCTGATGGCCTGAAAAGCTTTTAAAGCTAAATTCTGTAATCATGTTCATCTTTGGAAATTAGTTTTGTGAAACCACACATTTAGTTCTTGCTGAGAAATCTCATTTTAGTCATTTTAACATAATTTATAATGCATAAACTAAATTAGCTTTTGTAGCTAAGCCAGCACATTTTTCTTTAATTTTTATCTCATCCTAATATATTTTTGACCTTGAAAACTGTAATGTCTGTTGGATATTGAAGCCTCTGAACAAAGAAAATCATTTCCATTCCATCACTATGGTTACACTTTCTTCACTCTCCAGCACTGAACAGCGCTGAAAGTGTTGAATCTGGATTCCTCAGGAGGGCAAGGGGAACTTTATGTAATATCATTTAGTTCTGATTAAATAAACACATATACATAATGGAACCCGGGAAAGTAGCAAATTGCTTCACTCTGTTTACACTGCATATGATTTGACTGATGGCACGGGGCAATCTATCACCCAATGTTATTTGCATCAGGTTCTGTTGTGTGTGGATTTTTTCCCCTAGGCAGTCACACATACATATTTGTCTCAAAAAGCAGTCAGAATGCCAGGCAGCTCTTAACACCTCCAATACTCCTGAAGTCAAAGTGGTTTTATCCTTTCTAACAACACAGAACTTTAAATGTGACTCATACAGTTCCCTGTCCACCAGAGACATGTTTCAAATGAGCTTGTGACACGTTTCTCTCCATCCTAAAATGGCTTTGGCTGGCCTGCAGAAGCCAGGTGAGGAACTGGTCATTCAAGCAAATGCTATACTTGCTGCCTCTGGTGGAAAAAACACTTTTTACAGATGGCACCATTCGGTAAAACATTGCCTGAATTTTTTTTTTATTATTATTACACGCTGGTTCACAATGTTGACTGTAATAGGTTTTCTGTTTTTTTCTTCTCCCTAGTAGTTCATGTATCAAAGACATCTTGAAGAAAACTCTTGGCCGTAGTTAGTATCTTCAAGTGGCTGTAACTGTTTAAAGAGTATATAACTGATGAGAAATGTAGCAAATAGAACCCACATAAACTCAGATGAAATGTCTTTTTCCTAAAATTCATATGCACACAGGTTTCTAGCTACCTTGCTTGGGTTGTGCAAAAGCAATGCAGAGCTATTAATTTCAGCAGCAAAGGATTTTTTTTTGCCATACTATAGTTACTTTTATTTTTTAAATATATTTTATTAATTATGCTATTACAGTTGTCCCATTTCTCCCCCATCATTCCCTTCCACCCTGCACAACCCCTCCCACCCACATTTCCTCCCTTTAGTTCATGTCCATGTGTCATAAGTTCTTTAGCTTCTACTTTTCCCACACTATTCTTGCCCTCCCTCTGTCTATTTTCTCTCTATCATCTATGCTACTTATTCTCTATCTTTTCCCCCCTCTCCTCCTCCCACTCCCCTGTTGCTAACCCTCCATGTGATCTCCATTTCTGTGGTTCTGTTCCTGTTCTAGTTGTTGGCTTAGTTTGCTTTTGTTTTAGGTATGGTTGTTAATATCTGTGAGTTTGCTGTCTTTTTACTGTCATATTTTTATCTTCTTTTTCTTAGATAGGTCCCTTTAACATTTCATATAATATGGGCTTGGTGATGATGAACTCCTTGAACTTGACCTTATCTGAGAAGCGCTTTATCTTCCCTTCCATTCTAGATGACAGCTTCGCTGGATAGAGCAATCTTGGATGTAGGTCCTCGACTTTCCTGACTTGGAATACTTCTTTTTAGCTCCTTCTCGCCTGTAAGGTCTCTTTTGAGAAATCAGCTGACAGTCTGATGGGAACTCCTTTGCAGGTGACTGTCCCCTTATCTCTTGCTGCTTCTAGAATTCTTTCCTTCATTTTAATATTGGGTAATGTAATTATGATGTGCCTTGGTGTGTTCCTCCTTAGCTCCAGTTTCTTTGGGACTCTCTGAGGTTCCTGCAAAGGATTTTTTAAAAAGTGGAGTGAGGGAGGGAACACTTCAAGACATGGTAGATCTCAGTTAAGAAAGAAATATGCATCTTTAATAGCTTTCAAGTACAGGGATCACAGTAATGACCTCTGTGGCCTAGCATGGGCTTACCCATGGTGAGTACGTCTATGGCATGAAGGAGTAGGTGGATGGATGAAAGGGTGCACTGTTTTATAAGATTTAAAGATTCTTTTATGGTGAAACAGAACACATAGACACTCAGGGAGATGAAAGGCAGAACTCTTTTAACTTAGTTTCAAATTGGAAAAGGCTGTCAGTCACAGTCACACATGGGGCTGTGCCCAGGTACAGGGTAACAGCAAGCTGGAGCTGGAGGGGGCAGTGGATGTAGGGCAAAGTGGAGTGGGATTAGCTTTGCTGGTTTCTTGGACTGCTGGTGGATTGACTACTTTGAGTAATCTTATGACTCCAGGGCAGAGGAGCTAGTTGTCCAGAACCTGGGCCCTGGTAATTAAGGCAGATTCATGGTGCCCTAGTGGCTCCAGAGAGTGAGAACCTGATAAAGAAAGTAATTGGGGTCTGGCTTAATCAGCTGCTAAAGGAAGGGAACTGGCTTGCTCCTAGGCAGAGCCTCAAAACTGGATCAAGACAGCATTTTTAACAAACACTTTTGTTATACTTACCTGCCCATACAAGTAGTGAATTCAGCCAAAGTTCAGGAAAGCGTCACAAAGATTTAAAAGCAACCAAAATGGCAGTCAAACGTGACAGGGAATGTTTAACAAAACCTAACTAGACCCTTACTTGCACTAACTATAAACATAATTACAAAATAATTTATTAGAAGCATTTTAGACCCTGGCCAGGTAGCTCAGTTGGTTAGAGTATCATCACAATATGCCAAGGTTCAGGGTTCAATTCCCAGTCAGGGCTCAGACAAGAATCAACCAATGAATGCATAAATAAATAAACAACAAGGTCTATGTTTCTCTCTCTCTTTATTTCTCTATCAAATCAATAAATAAAAAAATTAAAAAGAAGTGTTTTGACAAGATAATCAAGTTTTCATAAGTTTGTTTTGGTGGATGAAATATCCAAAATAGGCAACTCCCCCAAACACTTTCCACATCTTTGCCTCAAATGTTTTCCCATCATGGATCAGGGTCAATTCTGCACACAGATGGAAGGAACATCTATGTTTTTAAAGCAAATGTGGCTGAGATTGTCTAAGTTCAGAAGGGACTGCCATCATAGAGCATGCTGTATCACAGACAGAAATCAAAAGCCACCCGTGACAGGCAGAATGATAATTGCCCAATGATGTCCACACACCAGTCCTTAGAACTTCTGAGTACTACAGTACATGGCAAAGGAGAAACTAAGTTTGTAGCCAGAATTATGATTACTAATCTACTGACTTTAAAATAGACAGATTATCCAGCTGAGACCAATGGAATCACAAGGGTTCTTAAAATTAGATGAGGGAATCAGAAAGGGAAGTCAAAACGGTAAGATGTGAGAAGAACTAACTGATCATCATTGCTAGCTTTGAAGAAGGAGTGAGGGGACCACGACCAAATGAGTGTGGGCAGCAGCATGTAGATATTGAGAAGGCAGGGGATTGGTCTTCTCCAGTCCCCAGCAAAGAACACCTCCCTGCAAACACCTGAATTTCAGCCCAATGAGGGTCATATTGAACTTATGACCTACAGAACAAAAGATAATAAATTTATACTACATTTGTGATAATTTGTTACAGCAGCATATAGGAAACTAATGACTGTCCAAACTCCCAAAGCATGAAACCACTGCTTCTTTTTTTCCAGATTTTCTTTACCGAAAATTTTATTTATGAGGACACAAACCCTCAATGATTTGTTCAGTGATGGCTGATTTTTACTTCTGTTGAGCTATTTGCCTTTTTCATATGCAATCCATGACCACCTCATTTTGAAAGCATTTTCTGTTTTTGTAATGTCCTTCATACTCAAATATCAACTCTCTTTGAATACTTATATTTACAAATAAAATCTATTTTGATTTTGTAGAAGGTGACATGAAACAGAAGATATTTGCTTCTCAGGCCACAGTATCAACTTTGAAGACTTCAACTCTAAGTCAAAATAATATTTGAGAAAGATAGCCATGCATTCTTTTTGTTAAAATAATAATTAATTATTTTTACTTTTCTTCTTTGTATTCATTCTTGTATACTCAAAAAGTATACCTCAGTCTAATCCCTTAGAAGTGGAGGATACCAGAATTTACTCAATGTTTTGAATGGAACACTTTACACTTTACACAGTGAAGCAGAAGTGGTTCAAGGTCAAAGTTAAAGAGTTCAACAGAATATGAGAGTGGCTCAAAAAAATGCAAGGTGACCGAGTTGTCATTGCATGGATCCTTCATGGGGAGTCACTATTCTAAGCTGGTTATCAAGTTTATGGTTAAATACCAAGGAGTATGTGATCTACAAGGGAAGTCACTGAGGGGAGAGTGAGATCAAATTGAATGTCAATTCCAGCTCCTCTCCTGAGTAAGTGGGCAGTTTGCTCATAACCTCCCTGTTTTTGTGTGATCTTCCTTCATTTCTACAGCTAAATCAAAATGCTTCTATATATTACAAGGATACCCTGGTCTCTTTACTTTCCATTTGTTCCCCTTAATGGAGTTTTGATTCTTTGATCTGTCTCTTCTGCATTTTTGGTTTCTAATTCCAAAATCTTGAGATTTTGATTTTCCTCCTTTTTTCTCTGTTATCCTTCCAATGTGGTCATTAAATGTCAGTTTTAGTCAAGGGTCTTTCCATTTTTACATTGGGCTTGCTTTATTTTCCTTTTTTTATTAAGAGGAAAGGTTCTTCAAAAATCCACTTTGCTATTGTTGTTTACTTTTGTTGTTTTTAATAACGAAACTTTATATCTCAGCGGAAGTAATGGTAATAAAACCTCTAGAGGCAAATTTACTCCTTTCTTTAGCATCTGTTCATTAAAGTCACCTACTTTACTTCATGAAACAATTCAGGGAGAAAAGGTAAAAGGATAAACAACATAGTCCTTACCCTCAAGAAACCCACCAACTAATAAATGAGGAAAAAACACTCTTTTATAAAATTTAAGTAAGTGAATGTGATCACCGAATCTGAAGGACCTATATGATGCTTTTGTTCTTTCTTACTGTCATTCTGGAACACTCAAAATAGTTTTCCTCAGCCCAAATTCCCTCAGCAGAAATGCAACATAAGAGAAGGGTAAACAAGGAGGCATCTGTCCTATCAGTGGCCCACAAAGAACTGATCTTCAAATACTTCATAAGGAATGAGAACAAAGAGGGCTAAAGTGTGGTAAGTAATCTCTCAAGACCATTTCCAGTACTCACATAATGCCAAAGTGCTCTTTGAAGTTACTGAAAAATCTGTCTAGGAAAGAGACAAGGAACTTGAAATATTGAAACAAGTGAATTCTGACTACCTGGAGCCTTCAATTAATAGAGAAACTTTCTCTACTTCACAGTGAAAAAAAATCATTTTGAAGTAGTTCTCAGACAATCATCATCTATACTCTTATTCTCATCCCTAAATCTTCTTGCCCCTCCATGTATTTTATTTTAATCTTTTCCTAGGCAAGTAGGCTCATCACCTCAGGGCCATCTTCAGTTTCTCTTTTTATACTACTGTCAGTTAGTCACTAACCAATGCTACTTCTTTCTTACCAATGTCCAAATCTATCCCCTCCTTATAATTGCTGAATATAGTTTCATTATAAGGCTATAACACAGTTTATCTATTCTTTTGTTGGTGGCCATTTGAGTTGTTTCAGTTTGGGACTATGACTAATAGAACTGCTATGAGTGCAAAAAATGACTTTCTGTAACCTTGGCTAAGTTGATTGGAGTGTCATTCCATACACCAAAAAGGTGTGAGCTCGATTCCCAGTCAGTGCACATACCTAGGTTGGGAGTTCAAACCCTACTTGGGGCATATATGGGTGATGACTGATAGATATCTATTTCTCATATAAAAGTTTCTCTCTTCCTTCCTCTCTCAAAAGTCAATACATATATCCTCAGGTGAGAATAAAAAAAGACTTTTTGTAGACATACATATGTTTTCATTTATCATACATCATTTGTATATTGTATTGTGCTCACCACCTAAATCAAGCCTCCTTCCATCACCATTTATCCCCTCTATATCCTCTTCTACCCACCCCACCTTTCCCTCTGGTAATCACCATACTGTTATCTGTGTCTATGAGAGTATTTTGGGGGGCTTAATCCCTTCATCTTCTAATCCAGTCACCAAACTTCTCCCCTCTGACAGCTGTCAGTCTGTTTTCTGTATCTATGAATCAGTTTCCATATTGTTTGTTCATTCATTTTGTTCATCAGATTCCACATATAAGTGAAATCATATGGTAGTTCTCTTTCTCTGACTGGTTTATTTCACTTAGCATAACACTCTCCAGTCCATCCATGCTGTCACAATAGGTAAGAGTTCCTTCTTTGTAAAGGATGAGTAGTATTCCATTGTGTAAATGTACCACAGCTTTCATATCCACTCATCTACTGATGGGCAATTGGGCTGCTTCTAAATCTTGGCTATTGTAATAAAGCTGCAATGAACACGAAAGTCCATATATTCTTTTGAATCAGTGTTTCAAATTTTTTCACATATAATCCCAGAATTGGAATCACTGGGTCAAAAGGAAGTTCCATTTTTAATATTTTGAAGAAACTCCTTACTGTTTTCCACAGTGGCAACACCAATCTGCATTCCCACCAACAGTGCATGAATGTTCCCTTTTCTTCACATCCTCGCCAACACATGTTGTTTGTGGATTTATTGATGATAGCCATCCTGACAGGTGTCAGGTGATATTTCATTGTAGTTAAAAAAATTTTATTGTATTTTTCCATTACCATTTATTCCCCTTATACCACTTCCCCCACCCCCCACAATCACCACACTGTTGTCCATGTCCATGAACTCTTTTTCCTTTTTGCTCAATCCCTCTACCCAATAATTAACCCCTATAACTGACATCCTGTTTCATTTGCATTTCTCTGATGATTAGTGGTTTGAGCATGTTTTCATAAGTCTATTGGTCATCTGTATATCCTCTTTAGAGATGTGTCTATTCGGGTCCCATGCCAATTTTTAAAAATTAGATCATTTGGAGCTTTTTGGTGTTGAGTTTTTTAAGTTCTTTATAAATTTTGGATAATAAATCCTTTATTAAATGTAGCGTTGGCAAATATGTTTTCTCATTCAGAGGGTTATCTTTTCATTTTGTTGATGGTTTCCTTTGTTGAGCAAACCTTTTTAGTTCCATGTAGTCCCATTTATTTTTACTTTTTTATTATGTTTCCCTTGCCCAAGGAGATATATCAGAAAATATATTGCTATGAGACATGTCCACGATTTTACTGCCTATATTTTCTTCTAGGCTTTTTATGGTTTTGAGTCTTACATTTAAGTCTTTATTATTTTTAGAACTATCAAATTCACACTTGTACTATAAAAATTTAGATATCACCTCAAGGAGAAGATAAGAGATTTTCAAGTCTCACCCTATATGGTCTGGTGGGTATTTCTCAGGCCCTGCCTCTCTCATTCTGTCTTGTGTCTTTCTATCGTACGCAGACTGATTCTCACATATGTGTGTCTGCCTGTTGAAATCACATGTGTGTGGTCTAACAGCTGGGATCCTGGATGCATATGGTCGGTGCCCATGTCTCACATAGGCAGGCCACTGAAGTCTTTATCTGTTGGCATGTAGAGACCCCTGTACCCACTTAAGCAGCTGCTCGGCTTCCCTCATCCACGTGGATCAGATTTGGTGGATCGTGTTTCCTCTCCATGGACATTAACATTTTCCCCAATTTCTGGCTATTTCATCAGTGCTCTGTGGGTAGTCTCAAAAATATATTTTTGAAAAATTGTACAAGAATTTCTGTGGAGTAACCTCCTAGCCTGAGCTGCGCACCTGTGAACCTTTCACAAGTGCTGCACACTGTTCTCCCAGAGGAGAGGTCTATCCCTGTTTTCTCCAGGGAATCCAGTGGGGCCTCTGCTTCCTTACTTTGTCCCCAGGGCAGGTTGCCATCGGACCAGAAGCTTGATGGTGACAGTGCTCTGTCCTCAGTGTTTACAGTGTATGTGTCCCCTTTGGGGAGGTCAGGCATCTCTGACATGCACTGCCATGTGCACTGTCTCTTGCTGGAAGTGCATGTGCTTGCCATCTATCCCTTTAGAAAATTCTGACTTTCAAGTGTTTGCTGCACCACAGGGATGTTGTACGTCTCTCTGGCCTTAGGCTGAGAAGAATGTTTTCCAGCTTGTGGTTTGTCTTTCCATATTTCGGCATTTTTCTCATTTTTGTTTTGGTCACAGGAATAGCCAATCATTGCTTGCCTGGCTTCTGGTTCTGGGGTCACACTTAGTAGAGGGGCCTCTGCAGGAACCAGAGCCAATTTGAGGAATGGCTCTTCAGGTAGGGGTGGTGGGGCCTCAGTCAGGTCAGGAGTTGCTGCATAGTTCCAGAACTGCAGCTGCAGTGTCTGCCGGAGGCGATATGACCTCTGGAGATGGACACCTCTCCAGGTGTGGAGTGGCCTTTGGTCTGACCCTGCAACAGTTCTCCGTACGATAGATGGCAGGAATTGAAGCAGGACCAGCTCTGCTTCCTGGACTGGTGCTGGAGTTGAGAGAGGAGAAAAGATTACCCACTTGCCTGCCTTTCCATGTGCCCCCACAAAGACAGAACACAGCCAGAGTCTAGGACCCACCCCAGGACATCCTTCCTGCGAGCAGTCCAGCACATGGGTGGTCTGAGGCCAGTCTTTGCTCCTAGGAAGCCTCTGTGGGTGCTCCCTGTGTGTCTGGCACCAACCCCCACCCATAATCTCACCTGTACCTCCCCATCTTCTTACCCTTGGGTTCTGCCTTCTTGGGCTCTAGATCATCCAGACTGGTTTAACATGAGCCTGCTGTTCTAGGTTGGAGTGAGAAATCCTGAGCTGCCTCTGGAGCATGGGCAGCTTCAGGGGAGGAGTCCTTCTCTGGCCATCCATGGGCTCAGGTTCCCAGAACCCCAGGTGGTCAAATCTTTATTTATTAAGGACAGATAGTACAAGTGGAAATTTTCAGTCTAATGAAAACACAATGTTAAGGTGCTGGGCACAGCTTCCTATAACCGTGTCTACTTTGAGCTTTGTTTGGGAAAATAGGGATGTCTGGACTTGGAACTGAAACCTCAGGAAGGGAGGGAGGAGAAGAGGCTGGGAGTGGAGGAGATGAAGGTCTCTGGGAGTGACATGATCAGCTGGAAGGCCCCATCTATCATGCCTTTGCTTTGTCCCATGTCCCATCCTCCCCAACCCCTAGCCCACACCAGTACTGCCCTGCTCCATAACTGAGCTGAGAAGCCTGGTTCTGCTATCTAGGAAGCAGGAGGGCATGGCTTGGCACATGCTGACCTACCCCTCTTCCTACAAGGTTAGAGACCCTTCCTCTCAGTCAGGAAAGCAGGTCTAGGGATGCTTAGCCAGCCACAGGGATCACTGTGGTGAACGTGCTCTATCCAGGCGAAGTTATCACTTACAACAGAAGGACCCATTTGAGTTTGTATGAGTAGAAGGGACCTTACATGAGAGTTCATTAAAGGTGCCAGAAGAACAAAGCATCAGTCTCAGAGCTTTGGGGCAGGCCACAGCACCCAAACCATACTTCAAAGTTCTCCAGCAGTGACCCCTGACCTTGCTCTGTGCCAGCTCCCAGCTCACATACCCAGAACATTCAGCTTCTGTGAGGGGAGGATTCTGCTCAGTTGGGACAAGAGAGAGAGCACTTATCACCTTCAAAGCCAGGTCAGGTGGAGTCCACTTGGTCTGAGGCTGCCACATGAGGCCATGGTCAGTGATGTGTCTTTTGTCTGCCCAGAAATGCACGCCCCCGCCAAGCAGAGAACACGGGCTCTTGAAGTGGGGACTCACCAGGCTGTCCCTGGAGGAAGGAAGACAGAGAAGCCCCTGATGGTAGGGAGATTAAAAAGAGGGGAGAGAAAGACATTCTTCTGGATGTCAGTCTTCTAACCAATTTGAAGATAAGCCACAGATTTGGAGGTGTTTTCAAAACATATATCTGATAAAGAACTGGTATTTAAATATATATTTAAAAAATATCTTAATCCTCAGCAATAAAAAGCCAAACATCCCATTTAAAAAATGGGCATCAGCCTTAGACAGACTCCTCGCCACAGAGGATACACAGATGGAGGGTGATCGAAGATGGCACTGGAGTAGGTGGAAGTTATACTCATCTCCTTCTAGGCCAAATGCAAATGACAACTAAATTCTAGAAAAATCAACCTAAATAACCAACTGAAGACTAGCTGAACAGAAATCTTATAACCAAGGATTACAGAAGAAGACACATCCAGACTGGCAGGAAGTACAAAGATGCTAAAAGGGCTGACCCTGCTCCCACATTTCATGGTAGAAAAACCCATGGTAGGAATGTGGGTAGATATCCCACATTTCAGGGATATCTCAGCTGCAAAGATCCCTCTGAGGAGTGAGAGGGCTCAACGTCATGTAGGAAGAGGCACCTGGCTATAAAAATCAGTGGGGATTCTGTCTTCCAGGGAGAGACAAGGTTATGGTAGAAAACCATGTGCCTTCCTAAAGGGCCAGTACCCAAAATCTGATTTGCAGTCACTCATCCTGGCCTCTGGTGGAGGGATGGTTGCTCAGAGCAGACTGGAGTCATACAGGGAGAGGGTTGGAAAGACAGCTGCTAAGATGCCTGTGCTGAGTCTGTCCCCCACACTGCCCACAGATACTATCTTTCCTGGGTCTAGTTCAACCCTCCATATGGCATCAGCTTTGTGGGGTGCGCTAGTACCACCCTTCCACTTTTCTTTTACCCCACTCTCCCAAGCTTGAGCACTGTAGAGGAGTCTGCTGGTGTGGCCAGACTGGGCCCACAAGGCAACTTACAAGGAGGGCTCCTGAGAAAGTCCAGGCATGCTCAGGGGGTGTCTGAGATGAGCATGGAGAGACTGAGTTGTGTGGCTCTACCTGGTGACTTACAGAGTACCTATTCACATAACTCATGTATTGACAGAGGCTCTTTCAGTGTTGAGCCTAAAAGGCAGCCAGCAAGTGGAGACAGATAATAGGGTGCTCAGAGAGACTGCACTTTAAGACCCACAAGAGACCTACTACTTAAGGCCACCAAACCAAGACTGAGAGACATAGCAGATCTACCTAATATAAGAAAACAAATACAGAGACAGCCAAAATGGGGGGACAAAAAAAATCCCCCAGTGAAAATGCGGGGGACCCTGTCCTGGGTGCCAGATGTGGGGGGGGCTCCGCCCACAGAGCCCCATCCCTCCGTCACGGATGAAAGTAAAAACTACCAAGACATCTTGTGCTTGGGGAGGAAAGGGGTCAAACTCTCAGAGGAGAATGACCCAGAGCCCCTTCCTCACTAGGCTTTTATTGGGCTCCAATACACCGGAATACAAGTTTAACATGTCAAAGAAATCTGAGGGCTTAATCCGAGCCAGTGTTTGTCAGGAAGGGGGGTTGCCAAACTTTGGGAGACATGCTCATTTCCTCCTGGGACACTTGTCACCTCAGGAAGAGCACTCTTAGCAAAGCAGGTTTCACAGGACTTTAGGAATTCTTTCTTATGCCAATCACCCAAGGAGCCGTCCTGGCCAGGACAGGGCTGCACCACTCACCCCCACAGTTTCAGGCTTTAAGCTGATTAGGAAGCAGGAGACATCTCCCAGATGGAAATGAGGACTCGGGCTATGTCAGAATAGCCGGGGGGCGGGGGTGAGGGTTCATCACATCCTCTTTGCTGAAGCCCCCCCACCCCGCCCCGAGTCCTTCCATGAGGCCTCCCAAGTGGTCGCGTCTGGCTTAGGTTGCCCCTCCCATGAGGAGTCTTACCCATCATTGACTGCCAACCAAGCTATGGGGCCAGAGATGGGCAAGGCAGAAGCAGTGCTCCTGCCAGGGAGATAAGCTTTGTCTCCTTAATAGGTCACATCCTTGTGACAGAACAGACCCAGATGAAGTGGGTCCCTTGGGCTCTTACACAGCCCACCATGGGGTGAGGGTTACAACTCCTGAAACCAGGCTGAACGGTCTGCAACATGAAAGAACAGGAGAAATTCCCAGAATAAGAACTAAATGAAATGGAGGCAATCAATCTACCAGATACAGAGCTCAAAGTGATGGTTATAATGTTGCTTAAGAAACTTAGGGATATAATCAATAAACTCAGTGAAAACTTGAACAGAGATAATAAGTGTAAAAAAGAACATAAAAACCGTAAAAAACAGTCGGAAAAGAAGAATGCATTATCTGAAACAAAGACTATACTTGAAGGAATAAAACAGCAGATTAGGTTAAACAGACGGTTTGGAAGTGAAGATAGCAAAAAACCCCAATCAGAGAAGAAAAAATAAGAATTTTAAAAAGTGAGGATGGAGGGACCTCTGGACAACATCAAGTATGACAACATCTGCATCATAGGGTGCCAGAAGGAGAAGAGAGAGAATGAGGGATCAAAAACATATTTGAAGAAATAATGACTAAACACTTCCTTAATCTGATGAAGAAATAAGACACACAGAAAGTGCAGAGTTTGCAGAACAAAATGAACCCAAAGAAACCCACAACAAATCACATCATAATTAAAATGACAAGGGCTAAAGACAACGAGAGACTGTTAAAAACAGCAAGAAAGAGATGGTTACCTACTGAGAGGTATCCCATAAGACTATTAGCTGATTTCTCAACAGAAACATCTCTGGCCTGAAGGAATTGGCATGAAATATTCAAAGTGATGAAAAGCAGGAACCTACAATCACACTACTTTACCCATTAAAGTTATCATTTAAAATTGAAGGAGGAATTAATAGCTTCATATACAACAAAAAGCTAAAGGAGTTAATTACCACCAAAGCAGTATTACAAGAAATGTTAAGTGGTCTTAGAGAAGAAGGAGGAGGAGGAGCAGGGGGAGGAGAAAAAAGAGGAGGAGAAGAAGATGAAGAAGAACAACAACAACATCCACAAAAACTCAGAGGAACATAGTTATAAACAATAACATGGCAATAAATATGTACCTATCAATAATCACTTTAAATGTAAATTGCTTAAATGCCCCAATCAAAAGATATAAGGTAGCTAAGTGGATAAGAAAAAAGACCCATATACATATATGGTGTCTATAAGAGACCTCCCTCAGAATGAAAGACATACACAGACTGAAAGTAAACAGATGTATAAAGATATTTCATGAAAATGGAAACGAAAAAAGCTGGAGTAGGACTACTTATATCAGACAAAACAAACTTTAAAACAAAGGCTATAATAGAAAAAAAATGGACACTACATCATGATAAAGGGAGCAATCCTACAACAAGATATAACCCTTGTAAACTTTTATGCATCCAACATAGGAGTACCTAAATATATAAAGCAAATATTGGTGGACATAAAAGGACAGATACACAGTAATAGTCATAGTAGGGGATTTTAACACACCATTGACATCAATGGATAGATCTTTCAGACACAGAATCCACAAGGTAATAGCAGCCTTAAATAACATACTAGATTGGATGGATTTTATCAATATTTTCAGGTCATTTCACCCCCAAGCAATACATTAAAAGGATCATACACCATGATCAAGTGGGATTTATTCTGGGATGCAGAGTTGGTAGAATATTTGTAAATCAATAAATGTGATACACCAAGTAAATTAAATGAATGATAACAATCATATGATAATATCAATAGGTGCAGAGGAAGCATTTGATAAAATCCAGCACCCACTTGATAAAACTCTCAACAACATGGGAATAGAGGGAACATACCTCAACATAATAAAGGCCGTATATGTTATTGTAAGAATAATTTAACCTTCAGTTTATGTGTGGCTGTTATACAGAAATGCATTTGGTTTTTGTGTATTAACCTTATATTCTGTGGCCTGATTATGTTTATGTATTGGTTCTAGGATCTTTTTATTCTCATAGAATTTTTTATGTATACAATTTTACTATTATATTGCCATTTCTACTTATATATGGTTACTTGTTTACTTTGGCCTTAATCCACTAGCCATGACTTTCAGCTCCATGTTGAGTAGAAGTGGTAGGAGCAGTCTTCTTTGCCTTGTTCCCAGTATCATAGGGAGAAAAATTAGTCCTTTAGGTTTTATCATATTGAGAAAGCCCCCTATCATACCTGCTTTGCTGAAAATTTTTTATCATAAATGAATGTGGAACTTTATCTTTTTCCTGTACTTAGTTAATTATATAATTTTTCTCCTTTATTCTGCTAATGTGATATGTTAATTAACTTTTAAATGTTAAAACAACCTTGAATTTATTTCTGAGATAAATCCCATTCTGTTATATATACTGCCCAATTATAAATTTCCAGATTCCATTTGTAATATTTTGTCAAGATTTCTGCATATATGTTCATGAATGATATTTGACTATGACATCAAGGTTATGTTAGCCTCGTAAAGCTGAGTAGCACTCTAACTCCTTTTCCTGAGCACATTTTCATAAAAAGGGGACTATTTCTTAAGTGCAAGTTAAAGTTTTATAGTTAATGAACCTAGGTCTTTAATTGTATTTTGAAAAGATTTTAAATTACAAATTCAACTACTTTAAATGTTATTGTATTATTAAGATTAAGTTTTTAAAGTTCTTGGCATAAAGTTATTCACACTAATTTCTTATTAATTTTAATGCCCATAAAATGTATAGCGATAGCCCCTTCTACATTTCTGATATTAGTAATTTGTAACTTCTGTTTTCTTTTGAAATTTTGGTCATTTTGGCTGGGACAGCTATTCTATACCATGGCTCCATGAAAAAAAAAATTAAGCTCTAAGCTTGAAGGCATCTCTTACGTAAAATAAAATAATTTTTTCCTAAGGATTCAAAATAGTATTCCCTATGTAAGTTCCTTAGAAGAACAGAGTAAATAGATAATCCATTAATATTCCTTGAGTCTAATTCTCTTGCAGAACCCCAGTTGAGAAAGACCAAATTTCAACTTTATCTTCTGTGATAATCATTTTTTGTTTCACTTGTTTGTCTCAATTATTTTTCATTTTCTGCTTATTTTCTGTTTCATCCATTTCCACTTTATTATTTCCTTCCTTCTATTTATAGGGCATAATTTGCTCTTCTTTTTATATCTTCCTAACATACAAGCATGGGTGGTTGATTCAAAACAATTCTTTTTTTTAATACAGCTTAAGCATTTGCCATTATAAATTTCCACTTAAATAATGTTTTATCTGTACCCCATCAAATTTGATACTTTATTTTTTTATTACCATTTAAATATTTTCTAATTAGCTTTCTAATTTTATTTAGTGTATGGATTATTTAGAAGTGTATTGTTAAATTTGCAAATATTTGAGGACTATATGTATAGTTTGTCATTGATTTTTAATTTCATTATGGGCAGAAAATATATTCTATAGTATTTCAATAATTTTGAATTTATAAACATTTTAATGATTCAGCATACAGTTTCTTTTGATAAATATTCCATGTAAACTTGAAAAGAAAGAGTATTCTGCAATTGTTGAATATAAGTATTCATTAAGTCAATTGGGCTGATAGCAGTGGTTAAATCTATATGTTGTATTTACAGATTTTAGTTTATTTGTCATATTAGTTACAGAGAGAAGTGTTAAAATGTTCAACCCTGCTTGTGGATGTACTATTTTTGCTTTCAGTCCTATTAGGTTTCGATTCATATGTTTTGAAGTTCTGATGTAGAGAGATACATTCACATTTCACATTGTTTTGTCTTCTTAATAATTAATTCACAGTTCATATCATTGTGAAATGTTCCTCTTTATCTCTGTTAATACCCCTTCCTTGATCTCTTTGTCATTAATGTACTTACTACACCTTTATTATAATAAAAAAAAAACTCCTTTTAAACTATGTCCTATTCAAAATGCATCTTAATTAACATATGGGAATGGCGACAATAAAAAAGTAACAGCACTAAATGTTATCAAGGATCCAGAAAACCTGGGTCATGTATGCATTGTCGTTGAGCTTGTAAAATGATAGAGCCACTGTGGAAGACAGTTTGGCAGTTTCTTATAAAACGAAACATACAGCTGCCATAGAACCTAACAGTTTTACCGCTGGGGATTTATGCCAGAGAAATGAAAACTTATGCCTACACATAACAACCTGTAAACACATGTTTGTAGCACCTTTATTTCTAATAGCCAAAAAGTGGAGACAACCTAGAGGTCCTACAATGGATAGCTGGTTAAACAAACTATGATATATCCATATCACAGAATGTTACTAAGTAATAAAAAGGAATAAATTATCTATGCATGCCACAACTGGATGCATCTCCAGGGAATTATGTTGAGTGAAAAAAGCCAATAACAGAAGGTTGCATACCACATATTCCAGTTACTACATTCTTGCACTGACAAAATTATAAAAATAAAGAACATCTTAGTGGTTCCTAGGGGTCAGAAGTGGGGCATTGGAAAAGAGGTGGGTGTGGCCAAGAAAAGAGCATCAGGTCTGCTAATCCTCAAATCTATATTATTTCTGGTTCTTCCCCTACTGACTCATCCTTCTCTTTGTAAAGTGCTACATTTTCCCATTTCCTCACACATCTTCAAACAGATTATTATATTCTAGATAGTGGATTCTATCTTGTTATTTAAGTCTGAATTTTGTTTCCTTCTTATAAAGACTGTCATGTTTTGTTCTGACAAGCAATTTATTGAATCAAGTTTTATCATATCAAGGTGTAGTTTTAAGCTTTTTTAAAAAATTATTTTATTTTTGTTCAAGTACAGTTGTTTGCATTTACCACCCTCCATTCCCTCCCCACCCCAGCCATTCCCACCTCCCTCCCCTGATTCCATAACCCCCTTGGTTTTGTCCTTGTGTCCTTTATAGTTGTTCTTCAAAACCCTTCTCCTCCATTATCCCCTCCCACCTCCCCTCTGGTTATTGTCATATTGTTCTTAATTTCAATGTCTTTGCTTATATTTTGCTTTCTTGTTTGTTTTGTTGATTAGGATCCACTTAAAAGTGAGGTCATATGGTATTTGTCTTTCACTGCCTGGCTTATTTCACTTAGCATAATGTTCTCCAGCCCCATCCACACTATGACAAAGGGTGGGAGCTCCTTCTTTCTTTCTACTGTGTAGAATTCCATTGTGTAAATGTACCATGGTTTTCTGATCCACTCATTTACTGGCAGGCATTTAGGTGGCTTCCACCTCTTGGCTATTGTAAATTGTACTGTTATGAACATTGGGGTGCACGGGTTCTTTTAGATTAGTATTTTGGGGTTCTTAGGATATAATCCCAGCAGTGGAGTGGCCAGGACAAAAGGCACTTCCATTTTTAGTTTTTTGAGGAAATTCCCTACTGTTTGCCACAGTGGCTGCACCAGTCTGCAGGCCCACCAACAGTGCACTAGGGTCCCCTTTTGTCCACATCTTCTCTAACACTTGTTGTTTGTTGATTTGTTTATGATGGCCATTCTCACTGGTGTGAAATGGTATCTCACTGTGGTTTTAATTTGCATCTCTCTGATGGCTAGTGATGCTGAGTATCTTTTCATATGTCTCTGGGCCTTTTGATGTCCTCGTTGTAGAAGTGTCTGTTCAGGTCTTTTGCCCATTTTTTAATTGGGTTGTTTGTCTTTCTGGAGTTGAGCCATGTGAGTTCCTTATATATTTTGGAGATCAAACCCTTGTCTGAGGTATCATTGGCAAATATGTTTTTCTATATAGTTGGTTCTCTTTTCATTTTAATGCTGTTTTCTTTAGCTGTGCAGAAGCTTTTTATTTTAATGAGGTCCCATTTGTTGATTCTTTCCTTTATGTTCCTTGCTCTAAGGGACATATCAGTGAAAATATTGCTGCATGGAATATCTGAGATTTTCCTGCCTATGTTTTCCTCTAGGACTTTGAAGTGTTGTGACTTGCATTTAAGTCTTTTATCCACCATGAATTCATTTTTGTGTACTGTGTAAGTTGGTGATTGAGTTTCATTTTTTTAAATGTAGCTATCCAGGTCTCCCAACACGATTTGTCGAAGAGGTGATTTTTACTCCATTTTATGCTTCTTTGCCATTTGTCAAATATTATTTGACCATAGAGACTTGGGTTTATTTCTGGGCTCTCTGTTCTGTTCCATTGGTCTATGTATCTGTTCTTACACCAGTACCAGGCTGTTTTGAATACAGTGGCCTTGTAATACAGTTTGATATCAGGTATTGTGATCCCTCCTGCTTTGCTCTACTTTCTCAAGATTGCTGCCGCTATTCTGGGTCGTTTATGGTTCCATATAAATTTTTGAAGTGTTTGTTCTATATCTGTGAAATATGCCATTGGTACTTTAATAGGTATTGCATTGAATCTGTAGATTGCTTTGAGTAGTATGGACATTTTGATGATGTTCTTCCAATCCATGAACATGGTACATGCTTCCATTTGTTTGTGTCTTCCTTAATTTCTTTCTTCAGTGTTGTGTAGTTTTCTGAGTACAGGTCTTTTACCTCCTTGGTTAGGTTTACTCCTAGGTACTTTATTTTTGATGTTGTATCAAATGGGATTTTTTCATGATTTCTGTTTCTGATATTTCTTTTTTGGTGTACAAAAATACCTTTGACTTTTGAATATTGACCTTGTATCCCATTGTTTTTCCTAACTCACTTATTAGGTTGAGTAGTTTCTTGGAAGAGTCTATAGGATTTTCTGTGTACACTATCATGTCATCAGCAAACAACGACAATTTTGCTTCTTCCTTTCCAATTTGGATGCCTTTTATTTGTTTTTCTTGTCTGATTGGTGTGGCTAGGACTTCCAATACTAACTTTAATAAGAGTGGTGAAGGCAGACATCCGTATTTTGTTCCTGATATTAGTGGGAAAGCTTTAAGTTTTTGCCCATTGATTGTGATGTTGGTTGTTGGTTTCTTGTATATGTCCTTTATTATGTTGAGGAATGTTTCTTCTATTACCACTTTGCTGAGTGTTTTTATCATAAATGGATGCTTTACCTTATCAAATGCTTTTTCTGCATCTATTGATATGATCATGTGATTTTTGTCTATGTGATGTATTACATTTATTGATTTGTAAATATGGTACCATCCTTGCATCCCTGGGATAAATCCCACTTGATCATGCTGTATAATCTTTTTAATGTATTGCCAGATGCGGTTTGCCAATATTTTGTTGAGGATTTTAGTGTCTATGTTTATCAGTGATATTGGCCTGAAGTTTTATTTGTTATGTCTTTATCTGGTTTTGGAATTAGGATGATGCTGGCTTCATAAAAAGTATTTGGGAGTCTTCAGTATTCTTGGATTTTTTTTGGAATAGCCTGTAAAGGATAGGTTAGCTCTTCCTTAAATATTTTGTAAAAACTATCCAGTCCAGAGCTTTTGTGTGTCAGTATTATTGCTTCAATTTCATCAACTGTTATTGGTCCATTTAGTCTTTCTGCTTCTTCTTCATTCAGTTTTTGAAGATTATATTTTTCTAGAAATTTGTCATTTCACCTAGGTTTTCAAATTTCTTGGCATATAGTTCTTCATAGTGATTTCTTATAATCCTTTGTATTTCTGTGGTATCAGTTGTAATCTCTCCTCTTTCACTTCTGATTGTGTTTATTTGGGTCCTCTCTCTTTTTTTCTTGATGAGCCTGCTTAAAGGCTTGTCAATTTTGTTTATCTTTTTGAAGAACCACCTCCTGGATTCATTGATACTTAGGATTGTGCTTTTAGTCTTTATGTCATTTAATTCTGCTCTGATCTTGGTTAATTCCTTCCTTCTACTTGCTCTGGGCTGTCTTTGTTGTTGTTCCTTGAGTTCTTGTAGATGTAGGGTTAGGCTGTTTACTTGAAATGTGTTAAGAACTGCCCTGCCTGGTTTCAGGAGCTGTAATTTCTCCCCCACCCCATGACTAAGGCTGAGTGAGCAAACTTCGAGCCATAAGCCACTAAGGAGACAAAGCTTATCTCCCTGGCAGAAGTGCTGCTTCTGCTCCTTTTACTTCATCCGTAACTGGCCCCCAATGCTTGATTGGTTAGCCAATGATGGATAAGATGCCCCAAAGGGGAACTACCTAAGACAGGCATGATCACATGGAGGCCTCAAGGAAGGATTTGGTAGGCTATAGGAAAAGGCGGTGATGGACCATCAGCTTTGACATAGCCTGAGTCCTCATTCTGTCTGAAAGAAATCTTGTAATCTCTTGGCTACCTTACTTCTCCTGCCTGACTTAAGCCTGAGACAATGCCTTAAGTCTGAAACAATGCCAGTGGTGGGTGTAGCCCTGTGCTGGAAAGGGCAGGTTCCCTAGGGAGATCAGGCCTAAGAAAGAATATGTAAAATCCTGCGAAACCTAAATCTTTGTTTAGAATGCTCTCAATTAAATAAGGGTCCAAGCAAGAAGTGAGTTTATTCCTCAAAGTTTTATAGCTCTTTAGCTATCTGACCCTGACTCAAAATAGGCTCTCAGAGTTCTTTGTTTGACCCTTACTGCCTGATAATGATTAATGGGCTTTACCTGTATTCCTGTGCAAAACAAACCTAATAAAAGCCCATTGAGGAAAAGGCTCTTGGCCCTTCTCCTTTGAGAGACTGGCCACCTTTCCTCTTCAAGTACATCATGTCTTGGTAGACTTATTCTCATCCATGGCAGCCAGAGGGGTCCTGAGGGTGGAGTCCCCCCACAGAAATTTTTCTATATTTTTTAGGTAGGCCTGTATCACTACGAACTTCCCTCTCAGGACTGCCTTCATTTTGTCCCATAAGTTTTGGATTGTTGTGAGTTCATTTTCATTTGTCTCCAGGAACTTTGTGATTTCTTCCTTGACCTCTTTCTTGACCCATGAATACTTTAATAGCATGCTATTCAATTTCCATGAGTCTGAGTGTTTTTGAGTATTTACCTTGAGGGTAGTTTCTTGTTTCAGCCCCTTGTGGTCAGAGAAAATGCTTGATGTGATTTCAATTTTCTTGAATTTGTTGAAACTTGTTTTGTGTCCTTACATGTGGTCTATCTTTGAAAATGTTCCATGTGCATTTGAAAAGAATGTGTAATTTACTTCTTTGGGATGAAAGACTCTCTCTATATAAGTTAACTCCATTTGATACAGGACATTGTTCAACACTGCAATATCTTTGTTGATATTTTGTTTGGGAGATCTGTCTGTTTTTGACAGTAGGGTGTTTAAATCCCCTACTATAATTGTGCTGCTATCTATATCTTTCCTGAAGTCCTCCAAGATTTTCCTTATATATTTGGGTGCTCCTATGTTGGGTGCATATATATTTACAATATTTATGTCTTCTTGATGGATTCTTCCCTTGAGTATTATGAAGTGACCTTCTGGGTCTCTTTTTATGGCCCTTGTTTTGAATTTTATTTTGTCTGATATAAGTATTGCTACTCCAGCTTTTTTTTTCTTGTCCATTTGCTTGAAGTATTTGTTTCCAGCCCTTCACTTTCAGTCTGTGTAGGTCTTTTGTCCTGAGGTAGGTCTCTTCTAGGCAGTGAATATGTGTGTCATGTTTTCTTATCCATTCAGCTATTCTATTTCTTTTGATTGGAGCATTTAATCCATTTACCTTTAAGCTTATTATTGATAGGCACTGATTCATTTCCATTTTATTGCCTTTGTATCTGTGTTCCTCTCACCCATTTTTTTTCCTTTTCTTAAAGCAGCCCACTTAGTATCTTTTGCAGGGCTGATTTCAAAGAGGTGTATTTTTTCAAGGCTTCTTTTGTCTGGGAAACTCCTTATTTGGCCTTCCATTTTAATTGAGAGCCTTGCTGAACAGGGTAGTCTTGGTTGCAGGTCTTTGGTTTTCATTACTTGGAATATTTCTTGCCATTCCCTTCTGGCTTGGAACATTTCCATTGAGAAGTCAGCTGCTATCTGTATCAGGGCTCCCTTGTATGTTACTTCCTGTTTTTCCCTTGCTGCTATAAGATTCTCATTTTGTCATGGCATTTGTCATTTTAATTATGATGTGTCTTGAAGTGGGCCTCTTTGGGTTCCTCTTGATTGGGCCTCTCTGTGTTTTCTGGGTTTGTGTGACTTTTTCTCTCATCAAATTTGGGAAGTTTTCCATCATTACTTTTTCAAACAGGTTTTCTGTCCCTTGTTTTTCTTCTTCACTTTCTGGTATCCCTATTATACGGATATTGTTATGTTCTATGTTGTCCTGCAGTTCCCTTAACACCCCTTTGTTCTTTCTGAGTCTTTATCATTTTCTTGCTCTTTCTGGATTTTTTTTTCTACATTGTCCCCCAGCTCGTTGATTCACTCTTCTGCTTCATCAATCCCGCTTTTGATTCCTTCTACTGTGTTCTTCAGTTCAGAAGGTGTATTCTTCATTTCTTCATCCTTGTTGGTAGTTTCTATTTTCTTTTTCATGTTGATACAGTTTGCAGTAAGTTCCTCGTAGTTTCCCTGTAGTTTTTGGTAATTCTCTGTGAGCTCAATGAGGTACCTTCTAGTCATTGCTTTGAAATCAATATCTTATAGTTGACTTGCCTCTATTTCATTTTGCATTCTTTCTGAGGCTTTCTCCTTTCCTTTCATTTGGGGTTTATTTCTTTTTCTTCTCATTGTTTGTGAGACTCTCCTTGTTTGCCTCTGCTTCTTAAATTGATCTGTTCTGACTCCCTGGGTTTTGTCATGTGAACTTCTATGGTAGGAGACCTGTGAGATTCAGTGGTGCAGTCTCCTTGATCCACTGAACTTGCTGCTCTTGGGCTATCATTTTTGTTGGCTCTCTCGATGTCTTTGTGTTTTGATTGTTGTCAGGTCTTTCTTTGGTTGGTCCTTCCTTCCAGGCTGGTTAACTGTGGGTCACTCCGCCCAGCACATCTTGTATGCTGTTTTGCAGGTGCAGACAGGTTGTGTTGAAGCTGGTTCTTCTGTCTGTCCAAGGTTTTGAGGCTTCTGTCTCACTACTGTTCAGTTGTTTGTTCCGGATAATTTCTCCACCATTTAGTTGTACTTTCAGATTGGTTCTGTTGGAGGTTAGTGTGGCTTCCACTCACTCCTTCACCATCTTCCTTTGTTATCTGTTGGTGGTTCCTTTGTTGGTGGTTTCTCTCTTCCAGCAGGTATACTGGTGTTCATAGCTCCCACCTACTCTTTTATGTGATCAGTTGGAGGGGGAAGGCAAATGGATTAAGACAGCCAGGAGTGTGTTCTATGGGACTTAAATTACCAACCCATAGAGAAGAAATAGGAGATCCTTTGGATAAGTATAGTGTTAACTGTGATATTTTGCCCAACTAGCCACTTTTTAGAAAGGGTGGAAAAGAAGATAAGATTCTTGTTAGACGGGGGGAGGATTGTGAGTTGAATCCAGAAAATAGTGAGCTTCTGGGAGGTCAGGTTATGGATATAGTGAGAGTTAAGGAACAGAAAATAAGTGTAGTTTGCTAGATAAAAGAGTGAACCACAACAGTAATAGAGTTCAGGAAGACGGTGGAATGGGCTAAGATCTGGGAGGGGTGCTATGTAGTATTTACAATTGTATGGAACAACAATTATTTACAATAACACTGGAACAACAATCATATGAAAGAATCTATGTGATCTGAATAACAAGAATAGAAAATACATGACCTAGAGTAGTGTGCTAATGAAACACAAGTGAAGTGAAAAAAGTAAAATTAAAAATACACTATGAAAGAGAGAACAAGGAAAACCAGTCAATAATGCAATTAAGCAAACAAAGAAAACTAAACAGAAAGAAGAGAAATTTTAAAAATACTAATAAAATAAAAGTAAACATAATGAAAAAATATTAATAATGCAAATAAACAATAACATGTGAGTTCTCTGGAACAGCAAAGTGAAATTTGTCTCAGTTTCTCAATTGTTGGTATTAGCCTTGTGATCCTCTTTGGGTTTGACTCTGGTCCTAGCACACCTCCAGGTTTTATTGTCTCAGTTGGTAAAAAAAAATAAAAAGAAAAAAAATAAGCAAACACCTAGAACAGGAACAGAATCAGAGAAATGGACATCACAAGGAGGCATTTCAGTGGGGAGGGGGAAGGGAGGAATAGGGGCAAAAGGTACAGGGAAGAAGAAGCATAATTAGTAGCCATAAAATAAATAGGAAGAGATAAAAATGGTATGGGAAGCAGAGGACTCAAAGAACTTACATGTACAACCCATGGACATGAACTAAGGGGCATGGGGAAGTTGGAGGGTTGGCAGGGCAGGATGGAGGGTAGATAAAGGGGGAAATTTTGGGAAAACTGTAATAGCATAATCAATTTAAAATACTCAAAAAAAGAATTTAAAAAATACATAGAAAGAAATGTCTCTTGCTGACTTTAAACCAGCCAAGTGAATTCTGCTGGTCTTCCTGGCTGCAGCAGGTTGAGGGGAGTTGGGTTTTGCTTTTCTCCCTTCCTATGCTTTTGTGATGATGGGTGCCAGGTCTGGGCCATAATCTTCTCAGTTTCCCAGCCTCCAGCCCAGTTCCTCAATTCGCTGCCAGGGCCCCAGTGCCCTTTTGTGCCTGGCCTACACCTTCAGTCCACCAGTTGTGTTGTCCTTGAAGTGCACCAGTTAGGGGTAACTCACACACCATCTTCTTGCTCTTTGCTGTCCTAGGTGCTAGGCACTCTCAAAGTCTCTTCAGGGTAGTTCAGCTCCCCATACTGAGTTATTTTCTGGGGACTGCTGACTCCCTGAGCCCTGCTGCTCTGCTCTGCAGGAGGCACTTCCTCCTTCCTCTTAGTGAGCCAGCCTGGCGGCAAGGGGCTGGGGTGAAGCTGCCGCGGCAGGAGCATACACAAGCTGCTGTGGTGGCATGCGAGGGTGCTCCCTGTCCTCAGCCGCTCAGGCACAGGTCAGGGGCATGGCCAAGTCACTGCGGAAGGTTGGCTGCTGTGAGAGTTCCCTAATCAGCCACAGAGAGCCTGTTTTTCAAATAAAATCCTCCTGTTCAAGCCTGCTACTCCCAACAAGCACCTGGCCTCTCCCACAGCCCAACTTTCCAACCAGACCAGGGACTGTCCAGGTCAGGGTCCATCATGGCCCAATGCTTCTTCCTTTTCCAGGCATCACCTGGCTCCCCAGTTTCTCTGGTAATGACCCAGTTGGTGTCCACGGTCTCACTGGGTGATTACTGCCCTTGTGCATCTGCCACTTCATCTGTATTCCTCCCAGCAACTTTAAGCATCTAGGTCCATCCTGGTGGTGCTCTGTCCTCCCTGTTTGGCAGGAGAGGGAGCTGTTGATTTGGCTTTGGTCCAAGGATCCTGTGGCAAGCGCTGGAAGGCGCTGGGCCTGGGACTGCAGCAGCCCTGGTCCCTGTGCTGGTCCCAGGGACCTTACCATCCCAAAGCAACCTCCTTGCCATCTGTTTTTCACTCTCCTCTATAATTTTGGCCTCCAACCTTCATATATGCTGGAATTGTGTTGGCTGTTCACTCTGTTCCTCAGAAGATCGGCCGGGTGTTCCATGTGTGAGCAGGGAGACATGGACTTTGTTCCCACCTACCTCGCCATCGTCTTCCTATCTCCCAGTTTTAAGCTTTTCAGTAATGAATCTAGAGTACTGTTTTTCTAGAGCTAGAGTAGTCTCACTCTTACATTCTACCTTTTCAGGGATCTCAATGAATTCCCAGGGTATTTATAAGGTCTCTTCACTTTAGATGATTATACTTTCATTCTGTCTTCCTGCACTATGCAGCCTCCATTATTCTGTTAGGGTCATAGTTATCCAATAGTTATTCTCTGCTTAATTTCACTGAGTCTTGACACAGCTTTCCAGTCACCCAAAAGTTCAAGTGGACCTTTTTGCGGTTTTCTGAAGCTGTCTTACCTGTGCACCTGCCTTTTCTTTGAAACCTGATCTATAGCTTCTAGCTACATCTGCAGCCTCAAATGCTAATTTCTTTTGCCTCTGTGCAGTGAAACGACTTCTTAAACAAACAAACAAACAAACACTTTAAAAAACTGGGTTTGACCTTTTTTGAATCAGGGTTTCCTTCCCCATGCTGAAATTTGAATAGTGGCTCCAGGCAGAAAGCTGAAGTGAAATATGGTGTTTTCTTTATCTCAAGGATCATAGCTCTATGCTATCTATTGCCCAATGTCTGAGAACAGTTTCTTCATACATTTTGTTCAGTTTTACAGTTCCTCATAGCAAAAAGGTTAAGTCCTATAGCCATTTCCCTATAATGGCTTGCGCAGTAACTACACTTAAATATAACATTTTATGTTATCTTCATAATAACTTCATGAAATAATCTTAAGCCATTTTTGGCTAAGAAGACCATGCTCAGTTAAGTTAAACACTTTATGTTACCTTGTAAACCCCTCAAGGGTAGAAGGAAATTTTATTCATTCTGTTGAACATTGCATTTGTTCATTTTTAAGTACTTTGTACACAAGAGATGCTCAATAAATTATTCTTTGGTAGGTGCTACTTTCAAGATTATACAAATAAAAAATCTAAATCTCAGAGAAGACAAATTGGGGAAAAGGACAAAACTAATGCTGAGATTTTAAAATTATAGATCACAGACCAAAACTGGCCCACTTGTCTTTTCTTATTTTATTATAGTTGACATATACTATCATATTAGTTTTAGGTGTATGAAGTAGTGATTCAACATCTATACACTTTACAAAGTGATTATTACGACAAGTCTAGTAACTGTGTCACTATGTAAAGTCATCACAATATTATTGAGTATGTTCTCTATTCTGTATATTACATCCCTGTGACTTACTTATTTTATAACTTGAAATTTGTACCTCTTGATCCCTATACCTTCTGGCCCATCCCCTCACCTCCATCTCCCCTGGCAGCCATCAGTTTGTTTCCTGCATCTATGAGCCTATTGGTTTGCTCTGCTTATTTTTGTCCTCAGATTCCATGTATAACTGAAATCATATGGTATTCTTTCTCTGTCTGACTTAATTCATTTAGTATAATATCCTCTTGGTCCATCAATTTTATTGCCTCACTTGTCTTTTTTAAATAAAGTTTTATTGAAACACAGCCATACTCATTCCTGTATATATGGTCTCTAGCTGCTTTATGTTATAAGTTAGACCTGCAAAGCCTAAGATATTTAGTCTCTGGATCTTGAAAGAAGTTTGCCAATCCCCAATTTAGTATATGTTAGGCAGTATGTTCAGTGCTGTTACATACTTTTCACCTCATTAAATTTCATAGCCATGATGTAAACTAATAAATACTGCCATTATCCAGATGTGAACTCTGAGACCCAGAGAGATAACTTATCCCAGGTTCTATGGCCTATATGTGGCAGAGCACAAATTTGAATCCTGACTCTTCAGGCTGTGATACCTATGCTCTTTTTACTTCTAGTCAGTCAAACAAACTTGAAAAGAAATGCAGGCCCAGAGGGTGCACATTACCACTTAAGGGAAGTGGATATGGGCAAGTGGAACTAAAGCTAATGTTAGCTGAAGAGCTGACTTTATACCCTATGATAAGAATAGTTTATACCATTACTATTAAGAGAGACTTTTCATGTGTTGACTCCTGTGCTGATTAAGACCTATACATGTGTGGTGTGAGATTATAAACACACACACACACACACATACACACACACATGCACTTATATATACATTTATGTGTGCATATAATTTGATTTCTCACAGACATTCTGTGAAGATATTTTTGTAGGAACAGAAAAAAAGTGCTTAGAAAGATTGTATTACAAAATAGTAATTATAAATCAAAGATTCAACCTGGTTTTCCTAACTCACTCACTAACTTTCTGTTTGTACCTTCTTTTCATTCTTTCTCAGTTCCCTCTGCTAGATGGACTTCTATGACCTCAATCACTAGCGAATGAAGAAGGATAAATGTCTTGGGGGGTCCTCTGTCATCACACTAAGTCCTAAAAGCCTATTTGGCCAACAACTCCTCTGGGCCTCCTTGGAAAGCTTCCGACCCTCACTCGCAGGCCCATCACAATGTGATGCTTTTCTTTCCTCTCTTTTTTAAAGAGCTTTAAGTGCTGAATCACCATCATTTAATTTTAAATTATTTTCTGATTTTTTACATGAGTCGAGATTGAAAGTAGTTTGGGGGGAAATGGTAGCAACAATGAATGAGAAGGGAGGCATTTGTGAAATCGTTTTCTTCTTTTCAAGATCTGTAATAGTGTTTTGTATCAACATAACTCCTTCCTTCAGCTGTTAACAAAGTTAGAGAAAGGGTTGGTGTTATAAATTGAGAGTTCAGGAGGTGACTCTGTTGACCCAGTCTTTTCAATGGGATTGGTATTGTAGGTCTCCTGCACAGAAACCAGTGCAGCAATATTTCTAAAGCAGTTATATCTTAGCCAGTAGCCCTTTCCTCCCTCCCTATGCCTGAAGGTGTTCCTATGTTCTTTGATCCTCTAGTGTCTTCTGTGCACACTCCCCTTCCAAACCTCAGCAACTTCCTGTGGTGCCCAAGATCAAATCATTCAAGGGCAGCATTAGGGACGTAATGACCATTTATGCAATTGGGTTTTCCAACAGCTGGAGAGAGCTCTTTCATAATAGACCAATAGATGTTATACAAAAACAGAGAATGTCAAATCCGTAGGCTAACTAAGAACGGTGAAATATACAATGCCAGATTGATAGGAGAGTTTTGAGAGCATTTTTGTTGGTGAAAAGACAGATGCAGGGCAGTTACCCCTCCTGAACATATGACTAGATTGTATTATTTACAGAATTATTCTAAAGACAAGATATGGCAGTGGAGTAAGTGTTTGAAACCTGAATGAAAATGTGGCATGCTCTACATCCAGCCAGAAAATTCCCAGTGCTTTAGGATTGTGCAGTCATTTCTCCAATGCATTAACATTCTATCCCAAAGGGAGTAGGAGTGGGCCTGACAGCCTAGGGAAGACTGAGGAGTCAAAAAATCACAGCAAAGGAGCAGGGAACCATTAAGTGGGACAACAATCCCACAGGGCCTAGGAAGCTGGCCGCCATTTCAGCTAAATCTTCACCATAAGTTTTTAATTGAGTCTTTTGAGGATTTTCTTTCTTTCTTTTTCCTTCGGTGGGGGTGGGGAGGGGGGATGCATGCTTGATTTCATAATAGCGGTTAAGAAGAAAAATTCAGTTTATTTTAGAACCAACAGCTGGAATACACCAGTTTCACAGAGCAAATGATGTCTTTCTATTTTGTCATCATATAGAAGCTTCTATCATGCCCACTACCTTCTTCCAGTTTACCCATTTGCATCACTGTCATCTTTTTTGGCACCCAAACCTTAACTTCGCTTCCTCTTTCTCCTTCATTTCCCCAAATCTAGCCCAATGTTGGATGCCAGCCTTAGGGGCAGCATCAGTAGCTGACCAGAGTTACCTAGAGAAGTAACAACAGCTGAGAAAGGACTACAAACAGCATCAGTTAAGAGCCACTTGACCTTCACTATTTTTCTGCTCTCTCCCTCAAATGCCTGTAGCAAAAAAATAAGGGAAAAGATTAAATGAGTAGAACATGTACTCCTTCACTACAGGTCACTTCAGCTTAGGTTATTGGATCTGAGCTGGAGAGAGGGAAATAAATGAGACTAGACTTTTAGATTCCCTGGGCTTTGTCTTAACTAAAAAGGCCTAAGAGGCAATAGAATCTTCTTAAATGTTAATAGAGGACAAAAATGGAATATGTTGGCAGAGCTTGTTTAAGATAGTGACTGATAAACAATCTTTTCCAGGTTTGTACTCCACCTAATTCAGACTGATAAACAGATTACACTGTTTTTATAACTTAATTTATGCAACCAAGGTGCAAGCCTAGGCTAGTACAGAAAACATAGCTTTGGAATCACAGAAGTCTGGTTTCAAATCTCTGTCACTTAATACTTGAGTGAACTGGACTACTTTACATCTCTTGATTCTGTTTTCACATTTATAACACATGAGAACATCACCCATCTACTGCACAATCATCATAAGAATTACTTGCTATAATGCATAGAAAGTGACTAGCACAATAGTAGACACAAACATTCAATAAATCATTCTATTATCGTCATATTTGATTATCTAATGTCTGTTTCTCTCATTTTTATCACTTCAAATCCTATGATTCTTCCTCAGGTTCCACCTCTTTATGAATCCATCCCTAACTATCATATTTGACAGTTTTATTCAGGTATTTGAACATGATTGTCAGGAAAAAGAAAAGGTGGACATTCTGTCTCCCACAAAACCATTTTATATAAAAATAAAAAGAAACTGGAGAATCTAATGCTAAGTGAAATAAATCAGTTGGTGAAAGACAAATGCCATATGATCTTACTTATAAGAAGAATCTAATGAACAAATAAACTAATGAGCAAAATAGAACTAGAAACATGAAAACACAGAGCAGACTGGCAGCGGCCATCAGTGGGATGGGGGGTGGGTAATGGTGAAAAAAAGCAGAAGACACTAGTCAAAGAACATGTATGAATGACCCATGGACATGGACAATAGTGTGGGGATTGACTGTAGGAGTGGGGCCGGGCTGGGCGAAGGAGGGCAAAAGTGGGAAAATTGGGACAACTGTAATAGAATAACAATAAAAAATAAATTAAGAAAACAGAAAAGATTTGGGTTGCGTATGTGAAGTTGCTTTCCAGCAATTTAATCTGATCAATAGAGAAATAGTGAACTCTTCATCTCCACAAATAGGGACACTGCCATGAATGCTGCCATGTAATACCATGTATAACTCTAATATCAGGCAGATCGAGGTTCAAATCCCAATTCTTCCCACTTACTAGCGGCAAGACACTGGCCAAGTTGTGTAACTTCTCTGAATTTCTTCCCTTAATGTGAAAATCAGTCATAATAATTCCTATAGCTAAGGGTTATTCTGACGATTAAATGTTGTAAGAAATTACCCCTCACTCCCACCAACAAAATAAAGCAAGCATTGCCTCGGTCTCCTCTGAGCTGGGCTTCGGCTATTGCCTTGCCAGCCTCTGTGATCCTGGCAGGCATTGCGATGTCCCTATATTTTCCTAAGGTTTTATGAGCCCAACAGGTCTCTGTCATTATCTCTGTCACCTTGGTGCCCAGGGAGACCAAGGCAATGTTTTGGATATTCATGGTCTTTTGTTGTTCTCTACAAATTTTAGGACTATTTTTATTATTTCTGTGAAAATTACCATTAGAATTTTGTAGGAATCACAGTGAATCTGTAGATCACTATAACTGGTATGGACATTTTAACAATATTATTTCTTCTAATGAATGAGCATGATGAATCTTTCTATTTATTTCTTCAATTTCTTTCATCAATATTTTATAGTTTTCAGTTTATAGGTCATTCACTTTCTTGATTAAATTTGTTCCTAAGTATTTTATTCTTTTTGATCCCATTGTAAATGGAACTGTTTTCTTAAATTCTCTTTATGATAGTCCGTTGTTAGTGTTAGAAATAAGTTTTATATGTTGACTCTGTATCCTGCAACTTTAATGGATTTATTTATTAGTTCTAGCAGTTTTTTCGTTGAATCCTTAGGGTTTTCTATTTATAATATCATGTCATCTGCAACTAATGACAGCTTTCCTTCTTCCTTTATTATTTGGATGCCCTTTATTTCTTTTTCTTGCCTAGTTACTCTGGCCAGGACTTTCATTACTATGTTGAATAAAAGTGATGAGTGTTGTTTCTGATCTTAAACGGAAAGCTTTCAGCCTTTTACCATTGAATATGATGATAGCTGTGGGCTTGCATATATGGCTTTTATTATGTTTTAGTACAGTCTCTCTATGCCCAGTTTGTTGACAGCTCAAAATCCTAACTATTAAGCAGAGAAGAAATTGAATCAATTGTATAGACTGAGCATACAGGTTTACCTCCCAATATCCAAAATTCTTTGAAGTGACAGAAAAGAATTTTATAAGAATCCTTTCATCTGACAAATATCTATTGCTTCCTAATATGCTCTATGTGCTACTGTAGTGAATAGGATAAGCAAGATTCCTGATCTCATGGAGTATACATTTTAGTCAAGGTGAGAGGTCAGGAAAAAATAGAATAAACAAATAAACAAATAAATGTATAAGATAATGATAGATACTGATGTATACCACAAGAATAATTAAATAGACTATTTCATCTGTAGCAGTCAGTAAAATCCTTTTAAAGGAGGCAATATGGAGCTGAGACCCGAATGATCCAAAGACACAGACCTGTAAAATCTATGGGATAGAGTCTAGCCAAAGGCCTAGCAAGTTCAAAGCCATAGAGTAGATCTGAGAGCTTGACCCATTTGAGGAACAGAAACCCCTTTCATAAGAGCAAAGTGACATCCATGGACCAGGAATTTTGAAAAATGTCTAGAATGTCAGGACAGATCTCTATTCTAGAGAAAGCCGAAGGAGTTTGATTGCCAGAGAGACAAATAAAAATTTTCCTAACATAGATATGAATTATTAGGTAATTCCCAGGAATTACCTACTTATTGTGAGGAAATATGGGATGCTAGACAAAGGACACAGATAAAACAAAGTGTAGGTGTGGAGAGAAGCCCAGCCACAGAAGTACAGTTCCCTGGTACATTTCAATTCATTTCACTCAAGTGCCTCATCTTTTAAGTCCTCCTGAAGAAGTGGCACATTGTATACGCTCAAGCTATTTCCATATCACTCTATTTGTGAAAGGGGGCCCTATCACAATGGATTATTCTAGATCACACCTAACATTCTTTCTAGAACTTCAATTTCAAGTATTAGGTAATATTACAAAATAGTAGCAACTAAAATATCTAAATTTAGGTAATTGTTTTCCTGTCATTAACTGAGGAGAAATCAAATTTCTTATGGAAATAACTGAGAAGCTAACTTAAAAATATTAACATATATTTTGCTAATATTAACGAACCTTCTGAATACCTTAAGGGAAGGAATTCACATTTAAAGACTTCAATTCTAAAGCCCTGGCTGGCGTAGCTCAGTGGATTGAGCGCGGGCTGCGAACCAAAGTGTCGCAGGTTCGATTCCCAGTCAGGGCACATGCCTAGGTTGTGGGCCAGGTCCCCAGTGGGGACCATGCAAGAGGCAACCATACATTGATGTTTCTCTCTCTCTCTCCCTCCCTTCCCCTCTCTAAAAATAAATAAATAAAATCTAAAAAAAAAAAAAAAAATAAAGACTTCAATTCTAAATATGATTTGTTTCAAACCCTGGTCTATTGACCTTCTAAGAAACCATGATTTAGTGCGTAGATGCAGGGTTGTAGAATACAGACCAGTTTCTGGGCCCAGTGATGTTGCTAAATACCTGTACAACTTTGGGCAATTCATAACCTCTCTACTTCAGATTCCTCAGCAGAAAATGGCAAAAATAACACATGTTCTATAGTTGACTCTTGGGGTCCTAAAATTTAAAAATTATGAACTTTTTACAAAGAATATGTACTATTGAGGTGGTTACATAGCTCTCACAACCACCCATTCATCAAAAAAATATTCTTACTACATGCAAAACCCTGAGCTAGACACTGGAGGATTTACAGAATGGTAAACACAACACCTGCACTCCTTGCAATACAGAGAAGTAAGTAGGCAACTTTTCTGACTACCAAAATAAGGATGTGTGGGAACCATCTCTGCTTTTCTAGGTGAGAATGATGGCTGCTGTGCAATGTGTTAAGGTGTTTCGATTTTGCAAAATTCTGATTTTAAAATATCTCAGCCCTTTGGGTGTGTCTTCTAAGTGAGAAGTTACAAAGAGCTTGGGGAAAATGAACTGATATGGAGAATTAGCTAGGAAAAGACTTGCTCATTTCTAGAATTCATGTGGATCAGTAACCTTGGTTCTGAAAATAGCCTAGAGCTGAAAATATCTTTCAGAGAGAAGGATTTATAGATCCATCAAGAAGGGAAAACATGGGAAAAGAAAGATGCCCATTCTTCTATGAGCTTTGTAATGACATCAGCTAATATAAATCATGGGTTGGTGCAAGAGTAGGAAAAAGAAAAAGGCATGGCTGCTAGAGTTTTTCCAAAGAACAATCTCTGAGAGTCACAGTGACTGATTACCATGTGCAAGGAAAGATAGCGAAAGTCCATGATAGAGTTTTCAAGTCTGCCTAAGTGGGGAAATTGTTGGTGTTATTGACGAGGGAAAGGAATTGAGTATGCTGAGCCCAGTTTGGTGCAAGGAGAAGGAGCAGCTCAGTGTGGCATGTGTTTATTTGAGGGGAGAAAATAGAACAGCTGAGTGGGAATGTTCTGCAAGGATTAAAGATAATACAGCTGGAATTTGAGTGATAGAACAAGGTAGAAGGTACAGATATGGGTGCCATTTGTACAGACATTATCTATGAAGCAGAGGGAACATTTATAGCAGGAGAGAGCACAGAACCAAGGCTGAACTTTCACAAATGCTCAGTTTCAGAGTTAGAGCACAGGAAGAAGAAAAGCCAGGGGTGAAGACAGAGATCAAGCAAGAAGATAGAATGAGTTACTTTAGAAATGCATAGAAGGCATTTCAAGGTTTTAAGACAGGTGATCAATATATTCTTGAGCTTCTTTTTAAAGAAATGTGTCAATTAAGGAAAAGTAATAAGATGCTAGCTAGAGCAGACATGAATATCATACTAAGATTTTCTTTTCAAGTGAAGGAGAAACACACAGGTTGGATAGAAAGTCTATGAAGATGAAGAGTGTAAGAATGCCAGAGAGAGGGAATAAATATAGCAACAGTGTCTCTCAGATGAAATCTAGATTTCAGAGAAAAATAAGGACACAGTTTCCTTTGAGCTGGATAGAAGGACAAGACAGGTAACATGAAGATTGAAATATTAGACCGAAGATGGTAAACTCTAAAGCCACTCAATAAAAATAAAATAGGGAGTTGTTTATTGAGTAAGAATGCACACTTCAGAAGACTAAAAGAGATTATGGCATAGCTATTGGCAGACGGGTTATGTGATTATGCACAGATGATGAAAGAACTTGCAGGTAAGTAGTGAGTGCTGAATTTGGGTTGCAATCACAAAATAAGTATTTGTTGAGTTCCTTCTATGTGCCAGGCAGGAGTATTGAAGTCAGAGTACAGGGTTCACATCTTTCATGAACAATGATGCATGACCTAGACTCGGGGTACAGAGAGTCAAGGGAGAGGAGTTTTTAGAGTAGAAGTGAGGATAGCATTAAGGAGAGGTTGAGCAGGCGTCCAGAGCACTGTGCTACTCATAAAATACTATTCCAGATTCTAATACTTTTTCTTACACTGACAAACCTTGCCACCTTCAATATCACTCAAAAATTGGATCTGGATCTTAAATATTATTCAATCCAGTGTTTTTTCAAAGGGGCTTCTGTGAGATGAAGCATTGAGGCAGAGAAGCTCCACATTTGTTGATTGTATACATTTTGGTCTGTGTAACATGTCTATACCAGTGAGATTTATTTTGGTCATAACAGATTACCAATCTGAACTAACTTAAACCAAGGAGTAATTTAATGGATCAAATCGATAACAACAGGAAGAATAAGATGTGATGGGACCTCCAGGATGAACAAAGCCAGGGCTATCATGAAGGTGGTCTCTCCCTCTCTACACTGGTTCTAGCCAAGCAAGTGTAAGTATCTCCTACTGCAGAATGACTTCCTCCTCATAGGGAACATGTCCCCAGTCAGTCACGAAGTCTCTTATGATAACGTTCTCTCTGATCCCATGGCCAAAAACTATGAAAGAGTGCTCCGAGTGTGATTATTCTGGACTTCAGAATTGTGGGCATGAGCACAGAAGCTATGGTTGGCCTGTACTGTTCAGGCGTCCAGTCCCAGTCAATCAGTGGTAATGTGGAGGAGACTCAGGATATGTTAGAAGTTGTCACTTGCAGTAAGAAAGATGGAAATGTTCCCAGAAAGAGGGAAGGGAGTTAACATTCTTAGGGAAAAGTAAATAAATGAGTCATTTTATCTTTAAAATATGATTATTATTATTTTTTCTTTTTTTAACTTTTTAAATTTATGTTTGAATACAGCTGTCTCCATTGTTCCACCACCACTTAAATAGATATCTTTGTCATTCATGTTTTTTGCCAGTTTTAGCATGATTCACTAAGTTTGACTTTCTTTGTACTTATCCCAAATATCTTTAATTAGTAGAATGGATAAGTAAATGGTAGCCTGTTAACACAGTAAAATACTACACAGCAAGGAAAGTGAGAGAACTGCAGTTAAACACAATAGCAAGGATGACATTCACAAACATATCTTGAGTAAAATAATCTATACCCAATTTTATACCACAAAATAATGTATATCAAAGTTTTCCATTTATTAGAAAGTTAGTATATGATGTTAGAAGTCAGAAGAGCTTCACATTTGACAAGGAGGGAGGGTCCCAAGGAGCTAGTAATGTTCTTCTTCTTCTTTTTTTTTTTTAAATCTGAATGGTGTACATGGGCGTGTCCACTTTATGATAATTCATTGAGCTAATCTGTGTGCTTTCTGTGGTATGCTATACTTAAATAAAAAGGTTCTTTATCCTACATGCTTTCTAGCTATGGGAGAGAGGGAAATCTACTTGAGCTTAGCTTGAAAAAGGTTGCCACTCTTGAGAATCATAGGTATAATTTCATACTCTGTTTCACAGACTAGGAAAGAAAAATGCAGACGCATTAAATGCCTGATTCTAGGTCTCAGATTTATTTAGATTCAGGACTGGAGGTAGCATTCATTCATTGATTCATCAACTCATTCATTTATTCAGCACCCATTAGAGAGGTAGTCATTGTCCTAGGCTCAGGGTGCTCCCTGAGGGTGCTACTGCTCTGTAGTGCAGTGAATGTTGTTACAGAAAAACAGAGTGCTGAGGAACACGTGTCAGGAGCCATGATATCCTGGGTAGATCAGGGGCATCTCCACAGAGGCATGTTTATATGTGTACTAGCTATTCAGATACACATATGTCCAGGAGTTAGGTGAGTATGTACTGCCTGGATTGAAAACTTGACCACATCATTTACCTGCTAGACAGTTTGACCAAGCTGCGTAACCTTAGGTTAGTCACATACTCTCTTGCTTCAGTTCTTTCAGCTGTAAAATGGGGCAAATCATGGAAGTTGATATATGATAACGCTTAGGAAGTTGCTGGGCATATATAGTGAGTAACAAGTGTGAAGAGGAGCTCAGTGGGAGAATCTAGCCTCAGTGGGGAGGAATATTCTATCACTGACATTGTTTAGAATTGCCAAAATACGGTGGTCATAAAAACTGACTTACTTTTTGGTTTTATAGTTAAAAAAATTCTCTGCAGATAATACAACCCTTTATTGCCTACATCTGAAGCAGATATTCTCACTGCCTCATTCTCTACCCTGAATACTACCAGACACATAAGTACCACACCAATGTTTGCTAGTATCATTCTTTTATTTAGGTATGGAAGGCCATGTGGGGATTCTCCAGAAGAACTAGGGTGGGGGTGGGGAGATGGTCTTCCTGACAACGAACACAGCACATACAAAGGTTAGTAGGTAAAAAGAGCATGTTCATTCAAACCATCAGCTAGTACCCAAGGCAGGAAGAAGAGCATTGGGCTTTCCTAAGGATAACAGCTTTATCTTTAGGAAGGAAAATGGATCCTTGTTAATCTTTTCTTTTCTAGGCATCATTGAAAGCCATTTGCAATTTCAAATGAGATCCTTCTGCCTCAATTCAATATTTTCTACACTCCTTGGCATTGTACTAGATTGCCATTCTGCTCTAGAGAGTCAAGGATGGCTTGAAGATATCTGCCCTTGAGATCACAGCCTTTCTAACAAGCTATTTCTATGCAGTGCTTCTTACTGCGCCAACATGAGTACCTACTTTGATAAGAATAATCAACCTCTTTGTCTTTTAGAGGATTCTTATTGCCAGCATTCTATGAGTACAATTAAATAAAGGGGGAGCAAAACCTAGTTAAATAATTTGATAAAAGCACAACTATGGAATGAAAATTTTAGCTTGTTTTATCTGCCAGTGATTGAGCTTCTATCAAGGTAAGGGACTCCCTTACATTGAGGACTGTCATGCCGCTGTAGGAGTCTAGAGCAGAGGTATGATGTGTCTTACTGAAGAGTCCCAGGAGAATTTAGTCAGCTTGGACTGAAAAACAAAATACCATAGACTGGGTAAGGGTCCTCTTGCAAACACTGACTTCTTGCTGAGTCCTCACATGGGAGACAGAGAGAGAGAGAGAGAGAGAGAGAGAGAGAGAGAGAGAGAGAGCGCTCAAGGGTACTAATCCCATCATGGACCTCATCTAAACTTAATCACCACATAAAGGGCCCACTTTCAAATGCCATCACATTGGGCATTAGGGCTTCAACATATAAATCTGCGGGGATTGTGACAGAAACATTTAGTCCATAGCAAGGATGAATGGAATAATTGTAAGAATGCTGGACGCCAGCACATCATATAGGTGACTTAGCAAAACAAGCAAACAAACAAACAAAAAACAACTATTATTCAGTCTAAATTAAAAGTAAGCAATAAATTTAATTTACCTCGAAAAGCATTTATCATCTGTAATTGTAACTCCTCTTTGTCTCTTCCTAAAGAGGTGCCCAAACTATACAGTGAAACAAAATAAAAGATCAAATACAGTAAGATTATATAGATCCAGAATCTGGATCCAAAATCCAGAATCTTTCCCATTGGAGAATGTGTATTAGACGGAAGAATTTTTAGTCCATGGATTGACTATCATTTTGAATCTATAAACCTCAGAACATTATGTAAGTAATCTGGGCCAAATAAAGATTATTTTTAAAAACAATAAAATCCCATTATAAAGCACCCCGATAATCAGGGAACTTATGATTTTCTAGCCAAGACCAAATTACGTATCCAAGCCTAATACCTAGGAACACAGAGCCTGCAGCCCTCCACCTCAGTGTGCATGCTGGCTTCACCACTCACTGGACATGCTAGTTAACCTCCACAAGCTTCAGTTTCATCATTTATAAAATGGGACTAGTAGTACTATCTACCTAATGGAGTTGTTACTAAAATTAAATAAAATTAGACAGGAAGCACTTGGAACAGTGTCTAAAACATACTCAGCAGTCTATTTACTCATTTTTTTTTACATATTAACCATGACCTCAGCACAGGTACATGACCAATATCCTTGGGGAGGCAACAACCTGGTGAAATCAGAAAAATAGAATGTAATTCACCTTGTCAAAATTCCAGGGTAAGGGTCTCATGAATCCTCATGGTGCCCCCTAGAGCATATCATGTCATGCTGCAGTCAGATCAGAAACAACAGGATCTGGGGAAGTCAGAGGATATGGAAACCTCTCATATACATTGGATGCAGCATGCCCCAAACTCTATTGGTTATGGTCTCAGCCCCCTCCTACCCATTTCCCATGTTCCAGATTTCCTCCTCCTGTTCTTTCTATTTTTAAAAAAATATTTTATTGTTGTTCAAGTATAGTTGTCTGCATTTACCCCCCACCCCAGCCATCCCCTCCTTCTTCCCCTGATTCTACCCCACCTTGGTTTTGTCCATGTGTCCTTTATAGCTGTTCCTCAAAACCCTTCCCCCTTTGCCCCCCATTATCCTCTCCCACCTCCTCTCTGGTTACTGTCAGATTGTTCTTAATTTCAGTGTCTCTGGATATACTTTGCTTACTTGTTTGTTTTGTTGATTAGGTTCCACTTAAAGGTGATGTGGGGGTGATCTTGCTGTGACATCTGTCACCCCATTGAATGCCAGGGTTGATTCCGCTGATCTGACTGGCTAGGCAGGTGTCCCCTTCCTCCCTCACTGATCCATGTGTGTCCCTCCCAAAGCTGCACACTCAGTCAAAGAGGACCTTCCCAGCTAGAGGAGAGGACCAGTATTCAGTCAAGGGTATAGGAGTAGCTACTCTCCCCTGCTAGAACCTCCAAACAAGCTTTCAAGGTCTATTTTTTATACAAACCCAAGCATCAACTTACATTTCACCCTCTTCTCTGAGCCCAACCATCACTAGGACCTTTAAAACTACATTAAAGGTCCTGGGTACAGCCATGCATAATATTGCTCAGCTGGACCACTGTAAAGAGTCCTTATGTGTCTACACTTGCTCTAGGCCAATCATTTTGTTTAAAATTTCCAGAGGAAACTTTAAACTTATAAAACCAATCACGACACTACCCAATAAAATCTGCATTTTGTTCGGGCCATGTCCTGTTGTTACCAAAGCCAGTTAGTAGAAGTTCCTAGCCAGTGGAGTTTGCTGACTACCAGGCAAAACTCCAAAGACAGAGTTCGGTGGAAAGGAAAGCAATCTTTTATTTAACAATCTTGTAATTTGAAATAATGGCAAATTTCTGCCTCACAGCCTGTTTTCTCTAAGACACCCAAAGAAAACCACCCTGCCACCCTCTTCCAGCTCAGTTCAAAGTTGCACTAGGAACCTCTTCTCCCACCCGAAAGTATTGGGTAGGCCAAAAAGCCCATTGAGTTTTTTTTCTGTAAAATAAAAAACCCATTTTCCACTTTTACCAATAACTTTATTGATTTGGATAATTTGAGTATATCAGTTATCTACTGCTATTGGCTTCTAACGGTTAGAGGCCAGGGGTGCTGCTAAACACCTTCCAATGCATAAGACAGCTCCTTAGCAAAGAGTTATCTAAAACGTCAGTAGTACCAAGAAACTCCAAAAACCACTTTTGACACATTCAGTCACTGCACCTTCTCCATACTACACAAATCCTTTTTTTTTTTTTTTTTTTTTGCATTTTGGTTGTGTTTTTACCTTTCTTAGACTAATAAATCATAGTATGCTGAAAATGTTACATATATTCTTCTGTCTTCGTTGTCAAAATGGCTGCACCAAAATTCACCAATTTTGATTTTTTTTTTAAATGGACTCTGATAAGACAGCTGTCATAATACAATCTAACAAAATTGTTTCAAATGAAGTTAAAGACAACTAAATGCTGCTAGAGCTATCATATGTAAAAAACTAAACCAACATTTTGGCCAACCCAATATTGTAAAAGTAAGTGGCTTAGCTGCTTTCCAGTCACTCTCTGGCTTCAAGCATCTTTCAAAGTCTGTGCATCCAGAGCTCCTACTTGTGGTGGTGACAGGAGCTGTGTTACATGGGTCCTGCACAGCCAGGCACACAGACACACCAGGGATGGCAGCCAGAGGGGAAGTGCCCTGGTTGCCAGGGCAATGCACGCATGTGCAGCTCAACCCCTCCCCATCTCCAGGGGGTTGCTCATTACACTTTTACTTTTAATGCTTTCTACTCTCACAGTCCTAATTTTACACTCTACCCATACAGAACCAGTACATGTCCCCAGATCTCTCACATTACCTTCCACCTCTGTGCCCTGGGCACTTGCTCTTTCCTTGGCTACAGATTTTTTCATTAGTTTGCCTACCCAGAAATCTTCAACTTGACCCCTGAAGGACCTCATTCCAATGCTACCGCCTCTCTGAGGCCTTCTCTAAATTCTGCAGGTCAACCCAAATCTTGTATTAGCCACATATTTATGGCATCATCACAGCTTCATAACCAATATTCTCACCATTTTATAATGGTTTGCAGGGATATCCTCCACATTGAGCCTGGATATTGTACACCATGATAACAACAACAAAACAACAACAATCTTCTCTTTATTTCTAAAATTTACCTGCAATATTGAGCTTTTAGTACATTCTAGTATTTTCTAAGCCATTTATTAGCTTGAATCACATAAATTTGCTATTTCAATTGTTCAAAGAGGTCACATATTGGTGAATTCCTGTAGTTCAACCTAAAAGAAGCATTTTAAAGTTTAATCTTTACAAGAACTCTAACAGATAGATAGGTTATTATCCCCATTCTATGGGTAAGAAGACTGAGGCTCAGGGGTTTTAAATAATTTTGCTGAAGGTCATAGGACAAATTAGTGAAGGATCCAAGGTTCTAGTCCAAAATATCTGACTCTCTGTACTCCTAACCAGTACTATACCCTGATTCTCAGAATTATTTGTTTAATTAGTTAATGAACTAATGAAGCAATGATGTGGAGGTTCCAGAAATATGATGGTGGTTGCCTAACATGAAGCAAGCCTAGAGAGGGCAAATTCTAATGTTAGTGTGGGAGTTGCAGTAGGTTTCATAGGCAGCAAGCAAAGGCTGTTAAATAATGAAATGAGTTAATAAAGAAGGTTATAGAATTTCCTTCAAGGGAAGGATTTCTTCTCCCAATGGAGGATAGATTCTCATCTGTCTGCGATGGTTTAAATATAATCCTTTGTGAAGGTCAATAAATTGGGCTTACCAAGTTCTTTCCAGCCTCCTATGATACTCAGATACATTGGCTTCATGTGGCTCAGCACATGGCCTGAAAATGGGAGGGTGCTGATCTCTTAGCCAGAAATAATCTCTTCCTCCTTCAAATTCTCATCTCTCTGACTTGATCTTCTTTGTAACATATGTAGTCATTTTTGTATGTGGTCCTGCTTTCCGTGAAAGAAAAATGCATCTAAAACAGGAAGCATCTCCCACGGTGCCTAACAGAATGTTTACTGCTATATCTTTCAAAATTTGATGAAATGGAACATCTTTTCTTTTTTTGAAAGAATACTGTAATACCAACTGAAAATAAGTCCCTGATTTTTGTCTAAAATCTATTATCAAAATGAGAAACTCATTCCATGAGAACAAAGCTTTCTTAAATGTGCTTTTGGTCCAATCATTATCAGATATAACATAATTTTTTTTCTCTCTCCCCTAGAGAGAAAATATGGGCACTCATTTGTTAATTTCTTCCAGGTAGAAAGTCTGAAAGATGAGCCAGCATTTTAGTCAATAAAAAAGAGAATGAGCTAAATCACTAGTAGAAAATAGTCTATCCATATATCTCAGCAAGTGTTTAGCAATTTCCAGTTAGAGTCACTACCACCTCAAAATAATTCTAATGGAAAAGTTTTTCTCCCATAATTGTCACTCCATAGAAGCACGACTTTTCATAATGACAATGAGTATGTATAATAAAAATTGCTCTAAACCCCTTATTTCAATAAAACTAATAATAACAATGCTTACATAGAACATTAAAGTAAAAAATATTCAAATGATCTAGCTCATTTGATCCATATAACAATCCTTACCATTTATATTGCCACTTTAGGAGATATTTAAAGAAAACTTGGATCAGAGAGATAAAGAAAATTGCTCTGAGTCACAAAGCTAGGAATAGCAGAGTGGACTGGAACCCAGGCATTTTCCTGATTCCAAATCTCATGATCTTTCCACTGGATCTTTCTGTCCAGAGGGCCAATCTTGGGCGGGGGGGAAGCATTTCTACTTCAACAATATAGAAATCCAGATCCAGAGAAAAATAACTAAATTTCTAGAGGAGGCATATTTTCTTAATTTTGGTACTGGTAATTGAGCTTATGAATTAATTCTTCATATCTCATAAAAAATACCAGCCACTAACATGTATTGAGTATTTACATCTTATCACTGTACTATACATTTTACATGCACATGTCATCTAATCCTTACAAGTCTAGAAGGTTAGTCCTCTTTCTATTTTAGGAATGTGGAAACTGCTGCTTACAGAGATGAAACTGGAAGATCTTAGCTTTTCCAAGACACATGGTTGGGAAAGTTAAGCAGCAGAGCTGTGGTCTGCACACCTATCAGCTGAAATCAGAGTCTAAGCTCCTGACCACCACGCTGATTTGCTGTGCCCCTTGTTCTCAAAGCTTTCTCCTCGGCACACAGCATCAGCATTCCTGGAAATTTGCTAAAAATGGGAATTCTCTGGCCACACCTAACCTACTCTGGGAGTGGGGTCCAGCAAACTCTGTTTTAACAAGCTGGGTAGCTGTTTCTAAGGCAGACTGAAATCTGAGAATGGCTGCCCTAGACTGAAATAAGAGTAAATGGTGATCACTTAGAAGGTTTCGGTATATGCTCTGTGCTATTAGGGAATGCAAAAAGCAAGTGAGAGAAGTAGAAAGAACTAACAAGGTTGTTGAAAGTGAAAATATTCAGTGGGTAGTAAAGCCTGAAAGGGAAGAAATACCCTTAACTAGTGCATTCAGAAACTGAAAACAGCAGTTAATCAGGCAATATGCTACATGGTAGTCAAGGATCAGAAAAGATCAGAGAATTCTGGAAGGACTAAATGACACAGAGTTTATTACTGCATGGTAAATGATCATTAAAATGTGACTGTTAAAAAACTAACAAAATGGATAATCATAGAAGGAAATGTTATCTGTGGAAGAAATAAGTAGGAGTCTGAATGACTTGGAGAAATTATGGGTACAAACACAGAATCAAAAGAAAAGAATGGAAGTTAGCAGTGCTGTGAGAACATGGCAGAAACCTGATTGCTCTTTATATGTAAAATCAACATAGCTACAAAGACACCATGCACTGGTTAAGGGAAAGTTTGACCTGGTCAACATTTCAACTGCTAAAAATAATAAATGTATAACTTTAGTAGCTCATTGTTTTGCATGGACCCTTATCTCTAGTTCTTATTTCTATAGAAACAAGAAATTACCTTGTCAGAATTGCTAAAGTGTAGAAATTTTTTTCCTTGGAATTTATCTGGCCCCACTGGTTATACCTTGGATTTATCTAGTTGATGACCTCTGCTGACCTGTAGCATTCCTGAAGGGCTAACTCTGCACATCAGCGCTTCCAAAGGGAGGACCAACGGCAGCTTCCAAGGGCATGTCATTCCAATATAATTCATTATATCTCTTTAGAAGACTGCTTTTTCAAAGCACAATGTGGAAGGTCCAAAAAATGATATCAAGAGGAAAAATACCCACAAGTGAGTATTCAAAGAAAAGGATTTCAACAGAGACACCAAAAGTCATTATACAACAAAACTGTAGGGTATTCCATTCATTCGATGGCTGCTGGTTTGAGGTATCTTTTTAAAAATCTCTATCAGTTGTTTAAGAGGAAGCACATCAAAGAAAATACATTAATTGAAGCTATCAGAGGTAATGTTAACCAGTAAAATTATCTAACTGGGTATTTAAAGGAAGATATAATAACTTCCTTGAAAGAAAAATTATCATTTTGCAAAAGACTTGCAAAACAAGTCTTTTCTTGTTTTGCAGCAATTTTCCATTTTCATATTGTAATAGGGTGCAGCCAAGGGGGGCCCCAAATAGGGATTTGGAATGGGTCCACAACTCAGTGTCCAGGAAATATTAGAAAAATGTATATAGGATATCCTCATCCCCAAAAGTCTGAGCTGGGGGATGGGATGGGTGGAGCAGGGCCATTGAGTTGTTTTGCATATGAACAGTTTTGTAGATAACCTCTAGAACAGTCGTTTAACATATCTATAACCTTTAAGTGGTTTCATAGGTATGTTAAACAGCTGTGGCCATGCTTTGAGCCAGGGAGATGGGAGTGACATCAACCCATGATGTAACTGGGATGCAACTCTGCCTGGTTATAGAGCTCGCATAAGAGCTTGGAGATGATTGGCTCCACACCACAGGGCCACACCTCCCCGGATTTACTATGGCAGCCTAGTAAAGCTGGAAAAATACAGAAATGCTGGCAGTTGTGGCCAATTGGGGGAGGAGTCAGAAATGGTGTGGCAGAGAAAGATTGGCACTGGGATTTAAACCCAGGTGCGGCAGCCATTCAGGGTCTTTTTGGGACCATTCATTCGGCTTGGGCAGAGAAGAACCATGGACTTCTATTTCTTTTTCTGAGATATGATACCCTAGACTGGGCAGAGGGGGAAGGAAGGACTGTGCGTTTGTGGGTATTTTAAAGGACTTTGGGATCTCAGTGAAGACATTAAGTCATTACTCTTAAGTTTATATAACTCTTTAAATAAAGAATCCCTTTCCTTTTCACCAATCTCTGGCATTGAGAGACATCTTTCCCTGTTGGCAGGCAAGGCTAACCAAGTATGGCGAGGGGGGACCCCCGGAGCATAAGTGTGAGGCCATTTGGTAATAGTATATTGTTCCCCACCCTCAGGTCTGTTCCGTAACAATATCAACACAAATTAGCTAAATTAGCTAAAATATATTGACTACTTACTATGTCAGGAACCATTCTAAACTTGATACAGGCATTATCTTCTAAATTTTCATAGGAATTCTGTAATGTATATATTATTGTTTCTTCCCATGTCATATTTTACAGATAAATTTAAGGCAGAGAGTTAAAGTTACTCATCAAAGATGGCCCCATATGTACAAGCTGCTCCTCCCCTCCAAAGGTGGAGCTTACATTCCCTCCTCTTAAGTGTGTGCTGCATCTAAGACTAATTTGATCAATAGCATTCAAAAAAAATATGAGCATTCTAAACCAGGTATTAAGAAGGCCTGGAAGCTTCTACATCTTGTAATCCAGCCACCATGTCACAAGGAAGCTCAAGCAGCCATGTGAAAAGACTTACGTGGAGATAATCAAGACCCCTGGCTAACAGTCTCAGCTGAGATCCCAGCCAAGAGCCAGCACCAACTTGCCAGTTATATGAGTGAGCTATCTTGAAAGCCTATCCTACAGACACAGTTAAAACATTCCAGCTGGTGGCACATGGAACAGAGATAAGCTGTCTCCATCAAGTCCTACTGAAGTTGCAGAATCATGGTTGTTTTAGGCCACTTGGTTTTGAGGTAGCTTATTTCACAGTAATAGATAACTGAAGCACTGAACTACCCAAGGTCACCTAGCAAGCAGTTCAACATCAGATAGGCCATACATTTCACTCTCAAATAAATTAACGAGTGGCATATGAAGATGTGCAGAAAGAGGATTCCAATCAGAGGCAGGGATGAATAGAAGATGTGATTATATGGACACTTTGTTTGACAAATGACTGCTGAGAATCTGTGAGGTGCTGGACGCTGAGCCCAAATGCCATAGGTACAAAGGTAAATAGATTTCTAAACTCAAAGAATTTTCCATGCAAGGCCACTAAGACAAAATTTCAATACCACAGAAAACGACCAAATTGAAGCAAAATAATGAATAAATACTTAGGATTACTTGGTAACCTGAGTTAACACTTGTTTTTTGTTGTTGTTGTTGTTGTTGTTTGTTTGTTTTATATCCCCCTAAGGCAAGGAATTACAAAGTGATATTTGGAGTGAGCTTGGAGTGGGGGTAGGAGAAAAGTACAAGTAAATTTACCTGGTAGACCAACAGCAATGATAAAAAACCAAAAACACGTATGCATGTGTGTGTTTAGGAATGGAAGGCAAAATATAATAAATGAGTCTTAGGAGAAGAATAATTAAACCATTCACATTTATCTTTCTGTGCATACACACACAATATTCTTATGGCAAAATCATGGAAATATTCTGACAAAATTGTGTGTCAGATAGTTGTTTAAAAGTAGTAATAGGGACTTCTAGCTCCAAGATGAAGTAGCCCTATTTCCCCCTCTTACAGAAACAGAGGTCCTCCTTCTTACCACTTAGAAATCATGAACTGATAGCACAAACAAGTTGACTAAACTTCTGAAGGGTGGGAAGGAAAAAACGGGCTGCCTAGGAATCTTAGGACTCAAGAAATGACATGTCATTGAGTTCTCCCCTCCCCTTGCCCCCAACATATCCCAGACAGGGCAGTATAGAAGCTTCTACCTGGAAACCAATAGTATGCACAGAGAAAAAAAATCAAAACAAAACTCTAAGAAAAGCCTATTTTCCCTAGCCAAAAATCTCAGAAAGAGTGGCCTATCAACATAAAACCTTTTGGCTATACTGCCTTACACCAGGCAAATTCCAAAAAAAAAAACCCAACACATGGTTTTACAGGGAGTAAGTAGGAAGCTGATCTTCTCCCCCACTCTACCTCCCTCCCCACAGAAGCAATGGGTAAGAATCAGATCTCTCCCAAGAGAGTGTTAGGGAGGTCAAGTAGGGAGCAGAGCTTCCTGTCCCACCCTACTGGGTAGTAATACAACTAAGCAAACTGAGTCATATCTAGTCAGTACTTCAATTTCCCCCCAACCCATGAACCTCCATGGCCACTTGACAACGATGAGATGGTAAGAGGAAGTATGAGGCAAGCATGAGGCAGGGTTAGCTGGCACCCTAAAACAACAGGGCAGGCAAGTCAGTCCTCTGCTTTCCGCTCCCTGGAGTCAAGAGAGCACAGTCTTACTCGGCCACTGGGAGGCAACAAGGCAATAGCAGCTGATGCCCCACTTTCTCTGAGAAGGTGTCAGTAGGACCAAGTGGGAAGCAAAACTCCTACCCCACCCACTTGCAAGGAAACAGTGTGAGCCAGATCTCTACTTGCGGTATTGGCAGAACACATCAGGAAGCTGGACATATATACCCATCCAGCTGTCAAGCTGTACTTCAACAGAAGTACCACCTACTGGAAAAAAGGTTAACTAGAATCCTGGGTCTCATAAAATAATATCTGAAATGTAATTGAAAATCACTCATCATACCAAGAACCAGGCAAATAACTTAATGAATAAAGATAATCTATAGCCACCAACAATGAGATTAAACAGATATTGGAATTATCTGACAAGAATTTTAAAGCAACCCTCATTAAAAATGCTTCCAGAAGCCATTATAAATTGCCTTATACAAATGAAAAAATAAAAATACTTATCAACATTATCTCTTATGTGATGTTTATATAACTAGAAACTATGGCTATGCCATCTTTTTTTCCTCAAGGTACACAAGTTATTTGCTCCATAACAACATTGTATCCACCTGAACATATTTATAGTGCTGGCTCTCATTTTCAAAGAACCTAAGAAATTGTTCTGAAATTGAATTTTTTACAGAATCCACAGCCAACGTGATGCTGCTGGAGGAGGTCTTAGAGAGGATGTGACTGCCAATTGTATGAGCTGGGCTCAGGCAATGTGAGACTCCTCACTCCCTGCCCCTGACCTTGGAATGTATGTTTTACCAGCCATTCCCACACTAACAGCTGTTTCAGGATATAGCCTTGAGAGAGTAAGGTGTTGTTGAGACTGTCTGGGCTGAATATGGAATTGGATCTATCTTACACCTTTATATAAACTTTTAAGATTCTGGCGGGCAGGTGCACAGATCCACTCACCTTGCAGTGCCCAAGAGAAGCCTCACATGTAAGTTCCCTTGCTTACTGAAACAGCCACCTACCGATCTGGAGTGGTAGGTTTTTTTCTTCCATTTCTCCTTATTATCCATGTAGAGAAGCCAGTTTCAGATTTCACCTGGGAAATTCCCCAGTCTGCAAACCAACAGATGTACAACATATGACCAGTAGTTAATTCCATTGTTTCATGATAGTTGCTTACCAATTTCCCATAAATTTCATCTCATGTATTCATTTGCTTAACTTCTGTCTGTAAACCAACAGATGTACAACATATGAACAGTAGTTAATTTCATTGTTTCATGTTAGTTACTTAACTATTTCCAACAAATTCCATCTCGTGTATTCATTTGCTTACTTCTATCTCAAAACTTAAAATCCTCTAATAAAAATGTTATAAAATACGGTAAATGGAAGAAATACTGAGTATTTTTGTCTTGATACTGACTTTTGCTTATTTTTCTTTTTTTCCTGAAAAAAACAAAACAAAACAAAACAACTGTGACTTTTACTGTGGAATAAGATGCTAACAACTGCGTCTGATAACCTTCCTTCAATAAAGTGTTAGGCTGCCATGGTATAACTGGGGGTGTCCTTAGAGTATGCCTTTGCCTAATTTCTGACATTAATGCTGAAATGACACAATCAGAGTCTTTTTGTATTAAGCACTTTTCAATCTTCAGTCTCTCCTCTTGAAATGAAAATGCTATATGAGGAAATGCATCTCTGTGATGGATGCCCCGTTAGGTTTCAGTAGATATGAGCTCCATCTGACTTGATTGCCCACTGCTCAATGTAACTTTGGACAAGTCTTTTTTTATACTCATCTGAGGACATGTGTATTGATTTTAGAGAGAGGGGCAGGGAGGGAGACAGAGAGGGAGGGAAACATTGATGTGAGATAAACATTGATCGGTTGCCTCTCATAGGTGCCATGACTGGGTGGGGACCAAACCCACAACCTAGATATGTGCCCTGACCAAAAATTGAAACCATGACCTTATGGTCTACAGGATGGTGCTTCAACCAACTAAGCCACACTGGCCAGGGCTGGGCAAGCCTTTTAAACTTTCTACCCCTGTATGATTATTGGTAAAGGATGGATTACACACCTATATGATCCATTTGGCAGAGTTAAGAAGAAAAATAAAGTATATGTGGATGCTTTATACAATGTAATGAGCTCAACAAATATAAGTGATTACTATTATCAGATAATTTTTTGTAGAGTTTTGAGAAACTGAGTTCTCACATCAGAACAAACTGTTCAATGATAAAACATACAGATACAATTTTAGGGGCTGCCAGATGGTAGTAGGTATATATCATGAAGGATTAGAGGACCATCAGAGGAAAAGAGGAAGTTTGCCAGAGACAAATTTTGCTACATCTCAAGCTGCCCCTGTGAGGTGTTTAGTTTGAATGAGTGGACCTTGCACCACGTTCAGTGAAATGTATGCTCAGGACTGAGAGGAGGCCTAGAGCAAAATATGCTCTTCATGTACATGATACACAGATATGGACAACCTTCAAAAGTATTAAAAAACTGAAGACCCTCCTCAGTTAACACTATTCCTGGAGTATGTTAAAAACCCACTGCCCCCCAATCCATTTTTGTTAAAAATCTGTCCTCTGTTGTAAAACCCTAATACCCGAAAGGCTGCGGAAGTATCAGGCAAAAGTACTAGAAAGCATATTCAAAGGCTGGATTCTAATTTGATTCTAATATTAATTTACTGTGTGACCAAGATTGAGTATGTCTCAATCCCCTTAAAACACTGAGCTATTAAATACTATATGCATTTATGATCTGTGATTGGGAGACATTTTCTAATTTGCTTCACTCTTTTGTTGGCAGCTGCTTTTATACCAAAAAAAAAAAGAAAAAAGAAAAAAGAAAAAAAAGAAAAAAAAAATCTGGTCCTGGGAACTACTTCCTGATATTGACTTTAATTTTCTTGCAGCCAAACTATATGTTACATCACTCAGAGTAGTGACTCGCACTAGTTTCACAAGTGTGTATATGTGTGGATTTTGATAATTTTGTACTCTGTAAGGGAGGAAGAAAAACACAACTCAAGTTGGGAAAAGATTATCCTCAAAAATGTTTCTTTATAACTTGTTTTAGAGACCCATGTTAGGTTAGGGTTTGAGATGGTGCTAAGGTGGTAAACCGTGCCAGAGAACAATGTATAAACTCAGGTTTAGCCATCAGAAAGCCTGAACTGACTCTTTGGTTATGCTACCCACTAGTAAAGTGACTTTTACAAAACTGTAAATTGGGGTAACATGTAGTTTGCAATCAGATTTTCTAAAATCATTAAAAATAATGTAAAGGAAGACTTTGAATACATGAATAAGTAAAAAATGGTGTCTTTGTTATGATGATGGTTGTGGGGGCAAAGAGGGAGCACAGAAGGAGGAGTCTGATCCTTTGCTCCTGTAGCAGCAAAATAATCCTTATCCTGTCTTAGCAAAGCCATCCTCAGCTCTGTAGAGCCTTCCAAGAGGGACTGGAAACCTGCCATTCATTTCAAGAAATGACTTTTTGCTCTGGCCAGTGTGGTTTCGTTGGTCGGAGCCTCCTTCTATGTACTGAAAGGTCAGAGTTTAATTCCCAGTCAGGGCACATACATAGATTGTGTGTTCAATTCCCATTTGAGGTGTGTGAGGGAGGCCGTCAGTCAATGTTTCTCTCTCACACAGATGTTTCTCTCTTTCTGTGCCTCCCTTCCCCTTTCTCTAAAATCCAACAAATATATATTTAAAAAAATAATATATATTCTTTGCAATAGATGAGAGCATACCATCTCAAAGACCAAATTGTCCCCCATGAGCTTCGTTTGAATGGTGTTTCCCTGTGAGGAGTAAACAAAGGCCCATATTACAATTTCTGTAACCTAGGGTGATGATCAACAGCAACAACAACACCACTTATTCATTTATTGGGTCCTTTCTCTATTGGTCAAGCAGTGTATTAAGTCCTTTACATACATTATCTTATTTTTCTTCAGTTTTGGGAGGTAGATATTACTCCATTAAAAGATAAAAATCTCAAGCCTTATTCACTGTTCTGCCTTATGTGATGCACTAAAATACTTAGTCTTGTTAATACTTAACCCAGACTCCTCAGCTGCTAGGAATTTATGATAATTGTATAATTAGAATTTCAAATTTGGGACAGTGACTGAGAATTATTATCATTCATTATGTAACCTTACAAAGTATTTACTATAATAAATTTGTAGGCACTATCTTTTAGAGAAGCATACAGTCTTCTTAAGAAGAGTCACACATAGTTAAACAGAAAAGAAATATGAATGAGATATATCCCTAATAAACAAGAAGGTGCTAAAATTAAGTAATAATTCCAAATATTATCACTGAAATTATACATAAATACTGTGTGCCAGGCACAGTTATAATGTATTACTTAATCTTCACAACAATTCTATGAGGTAGGGAATATTAAAATTCCCATTTTATAAATGAGGAAACAGAAGTATAAATGACTAATTTTGAAAGAATCGATTAAATATCAAGGACAGGAAAAAGTCTACAATAATTGAAGAACACAGAACAAATGAAAATCCAAGAATCAGTCTCCATTTTTAATTCAAAATAATAGCAATAACAAGAGTAAATAAGAGTTGTATCTTGACTGAAGGACATTAATGATCAATTTACAAATAAATCAAGTTTATATATCCCGGATATGTTAAAAATTTAAACAACTAAGCCAAAGTCAGCAAACTCCTTCATTTTGCTAAGCTTTAGTCCTCAGAGGTCCAAAGCAATACAGAAATTGCAACTGCATGCATCTTACCGTCATTTGGTCTTAGACCTTTACTACACTCTTCTGTACTCCTGAAATTGTTAAGACCCATCATCTAGGTTTCATAATACATTTAATTAGTTCTTTGTTCTTATTTTCTTTATAAAACTCAACAAATGGGTTGTCATGCCATTATTTATGGAATAGACACCTTCATTTATGGAATTATTGATACACATTAAGCCATCTACCTATAGAGTAGTTATCTTCCTCTTTTCTCTTTAAATAAATTTAATTCTCTTTAAATAAATTTCTCTTTAAATAAGTACTTGGGAGTGTGGCTTTTAATAAGATTAAGCGGCCTTCTTTTGTTGGAAAGAAAGGGAAGGGTTGTCAAGGAACCTGTATAAAAGACTCATGGACAAAGACACTGCGGGGGAAGGATTGAGGGTGGGGTGTGGGAGTGGGTGGGGTGGCATGGGGGAAAGTGGTAGCAGGAAAATGGACACAACTGTACTCAAACAACAATAAAAAATTGTTAAAAACAAATATCCCCTAAGTGATCTTGCATCTGTGAAGTCCATTGCCTGTCTTTTGTAATTCTTACCTGGAATGTTTTACTTCAATAATATGGGACATAGCCTAGTGATGGTCAAGTTCATCATTTGCAAAATGAAGTTAAACAGGTTTTTTAAAATTAGCAAATTATCCTTCTTCTTTTGATAGAAATTGTGCTAGCTTTCATATACATGTTCCACAAATGTAAATACTAAATGCTTACTAAAAGCCAGGCAGTGTTCTCTAGGCTGTGGAAGTATAAAGATGTTTAGGACATACCCACCAAGAACTAAATGAGAGAGGGGACCAAAGCCACTCAGCTGAGTGTTATCTTGCAATTTTGGATTCTGTGTTATAATTTATCACTCACATTCTTTCCTAGTTTTTCTGATACTTAGCATGAATTTTTGTTTTCTGAGCTCGGACCTCTCTTCTCCTATTTCATTCTTCCACCGCTGAACTGGAACAAAGTTCCCTTGAAATGGACGCAAATCTCAGCTGTAACCAAAGGCACAAAGATCAAAGTTGGCAGCTACATTTAGGTTCAGGATTAAGAGACTTCCTCTTTAAGATCAAAATTCCAGATGATCCAAATATAGGCAAATAAGCCCCGGTAGAACACTAAGCTTTCTGTGCTGAATCCAGGAAAGAAGCAAGAAATCACCATAGAAGCAACTCAGTCTCACTATCTCCAACCCCATGGGCTCCATGCTAATCGCCTACCCCAACAGTGAGATTGCATTTCAAAATATGGTCAAACACAAAACAGCCAAGTCAATCAAGCATTAAGTATTCAAGCACAATTATCCCAACACATGCCCAAGTACCAGCAGTGAAGCAGCTTAATTTGGGAGCAGCTCTGTAATCATCTCTCTGGGCAGCTGAGATTTTAACCTCTCCCCTCGGGCCTCCTGCTCAGCGGTAGGAAAGGGGGGAGCTGAACTGGCTGCCTCAGTGAGAGAGATCACAACAGAAGCAGACACCCCCCAAGTTAGGGCACCTCATTTAAATTCATACTAAAGGTGGGGGAAGGGAAGGGGCAGAAGGTCTGCAGAAGTCCCCATTGTTGGGGAGAGTCCTGTGGGACAGATGGTGAGGCTGGTCACTCAGTCTAGCTGTCAGACACTCTCTGTCAAGTTCCCTGGGGACTGCAGGGCTTTCTTTACACTTTCCGTTCAGGTCCTGTGTGTTTTCTCAGTGTGAGTAAGGGCTCTCTTTCTTCACCATCCCTCAGACTTCCAGGAGGCTAAGCTGCCTGCTCCTTCCCCCACTCTTTCCTTCTGCTGTCTCTGTTCTTTCTGGATCAGCTAACTCTCGGCCTCTGAGAACCCACTCGATGCAGAAAAAAGTGAATGATTTTCTTTGTCTCTAATTGATGCTGCGCTCTCTTCCAGTGGCTTCTGACTGGCATGCTCACTCTGTTATTTAACAAATTACTCCACAGTCCTCGTTAGAACTATTGACATTTACTGCTAACCAACCCCTACAGTTAGGGGCAATGGGTAACTGACTTTCCTAGTCTTTCTTCTTCCTTTTATTCCAGTCCTGAAACGGGGCGGACCTACTGACCTTCTGTGCTTTGATTTGGACTTATGCTCACCTTTCATGCTATGTGAGGGTGTAAAAAATAAATAAACATTGACTACAGACACAGCTCTTATTTATATTACTAAGGTACACAGAGTCAGCGTTTCTACACAGCTCTGTCTTTAAATCGCTAGCTGTTGAAAATATATCTTGGCCTCAAAACCTGCTTCCTTTTAACATTATACACAGCTTATGCCAAGGCAGCTATTCCTTAGAGTTCTCAGTTAAGATTTCCTCCAGCCTGGGATGTTGTTAAATTTGTTTTAGCTTTTAAACCACACTGGCAGTCCAGTGCTTGCTAATGATACTTATGTGAGCTGGACAAAGTAAGCATCAGCTCAGAGAGACTGGTGTCCAAGGTTGGCTGGCAAAGGTCGAGTCAGAAATATCATTTATTACCCCTCATATGCCTAGGATTAATTTTTCTCCACAAGACTATTCTCTGGACACAAATGCTTTAATGTTTCATTTTTTGTTCTGGTGAACGAAATTTTGGTTTTGTGTTTGTCTTCCCTTCTACTTGTGAAAACTGTGGAGACAGGTTTTTTGTTCACGTTAACCAGGTCAGGATTCAGTATTACTCCCTGGGACATCAGAGCAACTCAATAAATTTTGACTAACTAAACAAATAAAAGGAGTTTTAAAATGTTAGGAATTAACAATAGGGAACACAATGAAATATGAAAGAAGAAAGAGAGTTTAATCTGAAAGTCAGACATTTCCTCTATACCCCAACTATTCCAGGTGATATTCCTGTAGGCTACAGTAAAACCACAACATTTTACTTGGAAGTAAAATGGCTGTGAGGGAGTAGAAAGAAAATCTGAAACACTATCTATTCGTGGTCTAAAACGTTCAAGAACCCTAACCATTCAAGTGCTAATGTCCTAAGGAAACAGGCCCACCGACTGGCAATTTGCACAAGTAGTTTTGTAAGAAGTGCAGTGGACACATTTGCAGGAAATGGGATAAGAGCTTGGCCTCGCCTCTGGGCGCCCTATCCCTCACCAACCCCCTGTACGAGTCCTTCGTGCACAGGGGTTGCAATGCAGAAGCAGAAGTTGTGGGTTCATTATGTGTAGTGTTGTCTTAGTGCTCGGGATACAGAGTGTGACACAGACAGGGGTAGGAGCCATCCCTCACCCCTGAACAGCACTGCCATAGGCCTTTGGGGATTTGCTGCTTTTTGAGCATTGGGAGATAGGATCCTTGGCACTTATATCAAACTTCTTCTGTGGACACCTGTAGTGGCAAGATACCATCAGTTGGCTTTTCAGAATATCAGAGTAGGTGGAGAGCTGAAGAGAAAAGAATAGGAAGAAATGGCTACATCTCATTGTGGGAGAGAAATGCAAACACACCAAAGAAAGTACATGCTGATTGAAAATTTGAAGGCTACATACCCCACTTTGGAAGACAGAAATAAAAGCTAGGACATATTGCTTATGCACACTTAAACTCATATTTTCTCTTCATTGCATGCAAACCTAGCACCAGAAAACTCATCTTGCATAGGTAACAGTGTACCCTCCGATGTAAAATCATAAAATAGTCTGCTTAGAGATGGGCGGCATCTCATAATTTTTGTTTTATCATTTTCTTAAGAAAAGTTCCTCTAATCCATTCAGTCTGACATTGTTTGGAAAACAATCAGAGACTGTAAAACAGGATTGGCAAATGCATATGAACACACCGACATCGTCCCTTCCCATACCCATTACAGATATTGCTAGTCAGTCCTTGCCTTCATTGCAGCTTTAGAATCTGGATAAAGCACAATATACCAGCACCTTCCACCAAGTGATCTGTGCTGGTATTTGAGGTTACTCCTACTTACCACCTTCACTTAAAGATGATAAGGATACAGTCCAAACATCAAAACATAGGAAATGAACTTCATTGCTCAAGAGGTAATGAGAAGAACCCAGGATACAAATTTTACTGGTAAAAGGGCACATCTACCATTGTCAAGAACTGCTGCTGGTTCCCACAAGGAGCCATGCGATATAGCCTGTGGACTGGAGAAAGGGATTATCAAGGGGGGAAGAACTTGCTCAGTGGCAACTTGAGGGATTTATACTTGCCTCAGTACGTGTTTCCATGGTGCTGGTGAGTATTACATTGCATTGGGGAAACTAAAGAGGCCTAGAACAATTTCTAAGAAGGTGGTTTCTCAGGATTACAAGGCTATAGGATAGGAATTGGAAGACCACTCACCTTCGCCATCGCTTACTAGAAGTGACAAGGGAAAGCATTGGATCTCATTTCTTTTCTCTTGGAACATGACCTTCATAGTGAGTGAAGGCCTTTAGTTAGTATGGTAACATACAAAGAAGTTCATCACAGAAACTAACAGAACAATACTACGATTCAAAGAGTGCCACTGGCCAGGAGCATCTTCAGAGTCTTTTCTTCGCACTGCTCAGAATAAAAAATCTGAAGAGCAAGTTGCTTGTTTCATGGTTTGTTTAGCTGTTGTTTGAGTGTTAATGTGTTTTGCATGTAGGAATTACCTTGTTTGATCCTCGCAACCATAGTATGAATTATTCCCATTTTAAATTAAATACACTAAGACCCAATGAGATTAAAATATTCACAGTCACAGAGCGTGAAATGCCCAAATCGGGATTCAGATCACATCTGTCACAACAAAGTCAATGCTTCCCCCCTCACACGCATTATAAATCAACTTCAGAGGTAAATAACCTGTGCACCCAGAAGAACTTTAGGGCCTGTATGTCCCTTCATTCTCCCTCTCTGGCCTGAGGTTTAGAATATCTTCCTTCTCTCTGGTCAACACTGACCATTTTGTGTGCCTTGTCTGGGTCTGGTAATAGAACAGAGCAATCCCATTTCTGTAACTTTGTACTGTATAATAGAAGAGAGTTCAGGACACTCTTCTCTGAGGTTTTATTCCCTGATGCAGGGAATAACTAACCAGGCTATTAAGAACTTCACTTGCAGGGATCTATCTTTGACTGTTTTAAGCCAGAAGTAGACACGATTACATTAAAAGTATAAATATTCCCATTAGGCTGTTCATTGGTAGGGGTAGGAGACAGTAAATGGAAGTAAGATCATTCTCTGCTACTTTAACTCTTTAATCAACAGACATGCTCTGGGGTAATATTAACACTTAACAGCAGATATATAACAAGTATCAACCAATGCAAATGGGCAAGTCCTGGAAGCTCCCCCGCCATGCCAGACATTATGAACTATCAAGTGCTTAATTCTGGGGAAATATGTAGGATGTGGGGTACAATGGGAAGACTCAGAGGAATGACAATTACCTACTAGTAAGAGTGTTTTTCAGTATTTCAGAAACTAGTAGCTCCAAAAAGTGGTACAACAGTGGAACATCAGCCCTGGATATGCTTCTTAAAACCTGACTTAACAACAACCTGATCAAATATTTTAACATGTCAAGAAGAGTGTGTTGCTCAGAAGAGGGGTGTTGTTAGCTACAGAGCAGAAAAACAGAGGCAAATGCCATCCTAATGTTGAGCCAGAAGAGACTTTGCTCCATTCAGCAGAACTGATCAATGGTGGAGATGACTCAGCTGGCTCTCTGAGTCTACATCCATTAAATAATCAAGCTACATAACTAGTCCCTTACTCTGCTTCCATATCTATTTTAAAATATATCTTATTTGAACTTCTATGCTGCTTTTGCTGCATGAAACAGCTAAGATGAAAACATTTTTACACAACCAAGTGCATGTTGAGCTAACTTGGAGAAAGTAGTAGATGGCTGTTACATCACTGTTTTCAGCACCCTTCACTGATCAGCTTTAAGTTTAATAATTAACATAGATATTGGGCAAGAGTATATTCCCAGGGAAAAGTTTGATTTCACTACGCCTCATGTGTTTAACTTGGAGAATTTTGAGAGAACTGTTAGAGTGATACTAGCCAAGCTTTGTATCATATATGAGAGCTACAAGAAAAATACAAGAAGACAAGCCCAATTGTTTCTCAAGTGCTGGTAAGGCTAAAAGTGTAAATAGGTTCAAAGAGGGTTGGATAAATCCATGGATGTCAACTCTGAGCAGCTTTTTATCTTCTCAAGTCCTCTGAGATTTACGTGATTGATGCTGTCTTTCAAAAAGATTGTGCTGTCAACTGAGATTACAGTTGTCCCCCTTATCCATGGAGGATACATTCCTAGACCCCCAGTGGATGCCCCAAACCAACCAAGGGTAGTATCAAGCCCTATATATACTATATTTCCCCCTATAAGTACATTCATACCTAGGATAAATTTTAATTTATATATTAGACACAGTAGGAGATTAACAACAATAACTAATAATAAAATAGCATGATTAGAATAATATATACTATAATAAAAGTTATGTGAATGTGATCTTTCTGTTTGCAGTAAATTTTATATCTTCCAGCTCAAACTTACTCCTGAATCTGGGTAACAACCCTCTACGTGCAGTCAATGGCTTGGTGTCACTGGTTTCAGGGGATCCCTTGGTGCAGTCTTTGTATAGACTCAATGCTTTCTGGCATAACACATTGTCAATCAGAAAGTTTTCTGTTCATGCTTTCCATCCAGAAATTTAATGCCCTTTCATCTTCACTATGCACTTATAATGAACTGTGGTAATAACTTTTGCAGTTTTGAGGTACAACAACAAAACTATCACAAATTCATTTTTCCTTCACAATTTCACAGATAGAAAATTCTTTCTTACTGTTGACCTTAGCAACCTCAGCATACAATATTTTTTCATTCCTTAATAAGTTGAGAACTTTCACCATTTCACTTAAAGAAAGCACTTACACAGCTTCTCTCTGGCATATCTGAATTGATAGCATCACTGCTCTTGCGTTTTGGGGCCATTATTGGAACACAAGCACTGTAATACGATGACACTCAATCTGATAACCCAGACAGCTCCTAAGTGACTAAGGGGTGTGTAGGGTCTATGGCATGGATACACAGGACAAAGGGATGATTCATATCTTGGGCAAGACAGAGTAGGGTGGGGTAAGATTTTTGTCTCGCAACACTGAATGTCTTGCAATTTATAACTTATCAGTTGTGTATTTCTGGGATTTCCGTTTAATATTTTTGGACTGTAGTTGACCACAGATAACTGGAGTATAGAAAACAAAACCACAAGTAAGGAGGGACTGCTCTATTAGGCTGGTTGAAGGATGAATGTGACCCATCTGATGATATCCTGTGGGACTGTGGAGGTTAGCTGTAGTCTAAATGTATGATAGCACTAACCCCACACTGTAGTTTCTAATCCTCAAACCTGTAAGTGTTCCAAATATGAAGGGGTTGAATACAGGTGTTTGGAAGCCTGCACAATCATTGGAAGGGTTGGGCAGTAAAGATCAGATGAGCCATCACTGAAGATCTCTGCCTGTAGCAAGTGGTTCCTAAGAAACTCCCACTGCTTATATCAGCTGGCAACACTCACTTGAAGACTCAGAAATAGCCACTCATCATTGCCTAGAACACAAATTAGGTAATTCACACATCTGTTCACACATCCCTCTACACTGCCTCTGGTGTATAATGGCCTCTTTTTTCCATCCACCTCCTAAACTGCAGATATGTGGCCTTCATTGGCTGACTCTGGAATTACACAGGAAACGGTACCCTGGGAAATGTGGTTCCCAGCTTCTCCTATGCAAGACCTTAAGTGGATGGAGGTGATTTCAAGTTGACAACAGACAACTTAGCACAACATGGTAGAGGCCATTTCTGAATAAATGAGAAAATGAAAATGAACTTTCACACCTGAATACTTTGAAGTAGCCACATTCTAATACAGCCTTTTAAAAACTAGTTAGGAACATTCTAATGTTCTGGTGGCTGAGAGACAGAATCTTATTTGAGGACTTTCTAAGAGAGGGACCTTGCTGATTCCTAAAACTCGCTGGATTTCAAATTTAAGAAAAAGAAGAAGAACCGGAAGAGAGGATGTGTTTTGCGACACACCATACTCTGCCAAACACCTAAAAATATCACCATAGTGAACTGCATCAGATGAAGCATGAACAATTTTACTAGGGGAAAAATTCTGTATGTAGAACTGGAGCCCACATGTCCACAAAGTAACAAGCTGTCAAACCAAGCATGATCAACTGTTTCAGAATTTTTCCATTAATATTCATTTGTAGCTTGTTCATTTTTTGGTCACCTGCTAGTGCTTGCTACCAAACATGTGGTAGCAGGCATCAAAATTTGAGGATGAATTTTGGGAGAAAATTATCTTCTCTAAAAAGACAGGTTTTGTTCTCCCTAAAATCTTTAAAAGGATTCCCAGTATTATGCACTAACATTGGGCCGCCCCAGCCCAATGTGCCACTGGGAAATTTATTACAATGCCATGGGTTTGAGTCAACTACCTGAAAGAGTATTAAAGTATTGGCCTAACAAATTTTTAAAAGGTGAAGAAATTATAATAACCTGTCACCTAATGACCCCCAAATTACCTGCTGTTACTAGAACCAACATTTGGATGAAAATCCTTAAGGATGTTCGAAGCTGAGATTCTATGCACTGCACTGTACATCACTAGAAGTTCTGTGCCAGAAAGTTCTCATCAGTGGCTCAAAATCATGGAAATTTGCTGAACTAATAGACAAATGTGACCAATCCTACACTAGAAACCCAATACAGCAAGGAAGAAGGGTCTTCTACCAGGAAAGCAGAAAAAGAATAGACATTTAGAGCTGAGAAAGGAAGAGACAGAAAGAGATGGGGGAGAGAGAGGGAGGGAAGTAACGGGGCAAGGGGAGAGTGAGAGAGAGTGAGAGAGAGACAGAGAGAGAGAGAACATGTATGCACGCATGCACTAAAATTTTTAGCAGATAAAGATCAAGGGTATAGCCTGTAGTTTAGACATTAAGGTATCATCTTCTTCCAGGACTTAACAATTGGTACTAAGAGAGAAATGAGAGAGAGTCATTCTCCTAAGTTTCTTAAAACTTAGCCAGGGAAAGTTCTCTAGAAAATGGGGATGGGACCTTGACTGTTCCCAGATAAATGTCAAATATATTTATTTTAAAATATGTGATGAACTGTCTTGCTGTAACCAAAACCAGACAACAGAAAAGGACATTTTGCATCTCAGAAAGGAAATTCTCCAAAGGACAGTGCTCTTGATTGTGTAAACCAGACCCAACAGTGGGGTCAAGTTCAGTGGAGTTTCATGCAAGTTATATACTATGTATATTGAAATCTGAACCACCTCTGACCTTGCCAGACTGGTTCCACGGATGACTTCTCGTTACTCTTAGGATAAATTCTAAGCTCCTTACCATGCCCTGCAATATCCTAAATGATTAGACCTCTACCCACAAGTGCAGGCTCCTGGTACTTCCATCTTTATTCGCTAAGCTCCAGCCACAGTGTGGCTTTCTTAATGTTGCTCACATAAACTAAACTTATCCCAACCTCAGGGGCTTTACCTGTGCTATTTCCTCAATGCTTCACTTTTTCAGATTTTTTGAAACTATCTGAGACTTTTCCTAACCACCCCATGTCAAAGAACTTGCATCAGCCCAGACAAGTCATTCTCTTTCCAATTTCTCTCCTTTAATTTCTTCATAACATTTAGCAACTTCTGAAATTAAACTATGTATGTACTTTTAAAATCTGCCTCCACCACTAGAACATAAAGTCCATGAAAATGAGGATCTTATATTTCTCAATGATAACATTACTGAGTTGAAAAAGTGTACCATCAAGAGAGAACTCAGAGCCACACATGCATCTTCAATTATTTGTTCATTTATTCTTTCCGTCAAAGAAAAAAAAAAAAAACATTTGTTAATCACCTGCCTTTTGCCAAGCACCAGGGATTGAGTAAGGAGCAAAAGACCTGTCCTCCAGGAGCTTATGTTCTAGTATTCAGAATAGCCAACAAATTAATATAATGATATCAGGTGTATTGTGAAAAAGATTAAATGGGGTATGAGAAAAAGATGCTTAATCTGGCATTTTATATGGAGTGTTCAACAAAAGCTTTCTAAGGACATGACATTTAAGCAGACACCTAAAAGAAATGAACAAGTTACTATGTGATACTGGACAAGAGAAACGTTATTCTGTGCAGAATAAATAAGAAATGCAAAGGCCTTGGGGTGGGAGTATACTTGGTATGGCCAAGGAACAGCAAGGAGGCCAAGGTGGCTGAGAGCATACGAAAGGGGCAGAGATAGGTAGTAATTCTAAATGGTTAGTAGGGCCAGGTCCACAGAGGCTGTGGAGGCTTACACTTTGGTCTTCGGGGAATCAAGGAAAGCCCTGGGAAAGTGGGCGCATGAGGCCTGGCCTGTCTCAATCTCTTTGGGACTCCTGGGGTTTCGGCATGAATCTCATTACTTGACCAGCTGTCCACATTTATGGCAGGCAGCCTTCACGGCCACCTCAGACTTCTCATTCTCCTGCAAAGAGGCAGCAAATAAATCAGAAGGAGAGTTCCTCTGTGTAAGTATTACAACCCTGAGGGACCACAGGGAAATTTAGGGAAGAAAACAGGTAGAGGTAAGAGCCTTTGTGATTCAGGTAGTAAAGAAACAATGGACTATTTGACCTGGTTTAGGTAATCTCAGATTACTGAGAACTGTTTATTTGTGAAATGTCTGTATTAATAGGTCTGCATGTTCACTATGGTGTGTGCATGTGTGAACACATGGTATTGAACCTGGCAGATATTCCCTGTTGTCTCAGTGGGGACATACTTGGAGTCCATACAGAGTCCTTCATTTTATGTGGAGGAAACTAAGGCCCAGAAAACTGAAGTCCTTTGTGTAAATGTGCACGGCTGGTCAAGATTTGAGTTCTAGCTCTGTCCGTGTCTTCCCCTCTCTGAGCTCTTTCAAGACACAGTTCTGGCTTCTGATGAATACATTCAGTCTACAAAGTTTAGGCATATGACATAACCATCTGAGAAAGTCAAATAAGCAGACGGAAGAAATCTTAGTGCCACCAAACCTAAAAGGAAGATCAATTGAGTGGCTAGTGTTTGAATCTTGCCCTCTACCACACCACTGCTTCCTTCCACACTTGGAGGCTATTCAGGAACTTGCTGACAACACAGAATTCCAGAAAATAGAAACCTCATTTGTAGACAAAGTAGAGTTGAATATTTGCTAGAATTTGTCTCCCACATTTCCCCTTCAAATCAGCCAATTTAGCCCCCTCACTTCCTTGTGTGGCTGGCTGAGAGGTGCAGTGTGCGTGTGTCTGTATGTAAAGGAGTCACTGCATCTTTGCAGTTCTCTCTCATGCCTGTCCTTGCATCAGCCACTGCTGCCTTGACCTTAGGTCACCCCCTGCCGGGGCCCCTGGCATCTGATTATGCACTGAGCATCAGCCTGCCTTCTTTGACTGTCGTCTTACTAAGGCCAAATCAGAATGAGATGATCAGCTTAAACAACACGAGAAGTTCTCCTCCCCCTTATCACAAATGTTTAGTCAGTTTAAATCTGGCTACTCCTCAAGGATATACTTGAAACAGAGGTGATGCTACTCAAAGATTACCAAGATTCCTCTCCTACTTCACACACACTTCAAATATCATTAAGCTTCAGTGTTCTCTCTTCATATTTTTTTCTCTCCCCAGTGTATCTCCTCACATGGTGTGTTAGGGTGTTCCAGAGAAATAGAATCAATATAATATATAGAAATGTATAACAGGAGATTTACCATAGGAATTGGCTCATTATGGAGGCTGAGAAGTCCCACGTCTGCCATCTGTAAGCTGGAAACCCAGGAAAGGTGGTGGCATAATTGAGTCCAAGCCCAAGGTCTGAGATCCAGGCTTGCTGCTGATATAACTCCCAGTCTAAGGCCAAGGGCCTCAGAACATGGGGATATGGGGATATGTCGGGGAGGGGGCAGGCAGCTGATGTAAGTCCTGGATTCCGAAGGCCAGAAAACCAGGAGCTCCCATATCTAAGGGCAGAAAAAGATGGATGCCCCTGCTCAAGAAGAAAGAATTTGCCCTTTCCTAGCAATAAATTTATAGATTTTGATATTTTGAGTATGCCAGCTATTTCCGTCATGTTGATTGTTCTCAATGTTTCAGTTTGATCGCTATCAACTTCCGCTGGTCTACCTGACCAATTGAGGCATTGCCCAATGAGAAATCTCCGGCACAAAACTTTGCAAACCACTTTGGACACATTTAACCAGTCATAGCACCTTCTTCGTACAGTGCACAAATCTTTTTTCGCATTTCAGATGTGCTTTTTCCTTTCTTGAAATAATAAAGCATAATACTACAAAAATGTTTGGTATATTTCATTACTAAAATGGCTGCATGAAAATTGATCAACTTTGATTATGTTTTTTAAGTGCACACTGATATGACAGCTATCACAGTACAATGTAACAAAATTGTTTTGAATGAAGTTAAAGACAACTAAGCGCTACTAGAGCCATTGTATGGGAAGAAAAAAGAACTTTTCGGCCAACCCAATAGTTTGTCCTCAATGGATTGGATGACGCCTACCCACATTGGTGAGAACAGATCTTCTTTACGCAGTCCACTGATTCAAAAGGTAATCTGTCCTGGGAATTCCTTCACAGATGAACTCAGAAATAATGTTTTACTAGCTATCTGGGCATCCCTTCGCCCAGCGAGGCTGACACATAAAATTAACCATCCCACAGAGGTCCTCTGATCACTCATTCACCATCAACTCCCATCTCCTTATCAGGAGCTCTGAACTCCCTCCTAACTTCTAAATGCTAGAACAGCATGCTCTAAGTCTCAAAGAGAGCCCATTCTGGCCATTCCCTTCCCAATCTCACCTCCATACTTCCTTAAAAAATCCTTCCTCTTCCTCCTACATTCAATTAGGAAGCTGCACTGCAGGCAGCACAATTTCCCAAGCTGAAAATGCTCCTCCCCTAACCCCTCTAACCAAACTGGTCCTTGCACCTCTCTCTCAAGGCTGCCCTTGCCTCAACCACTGCTGCCTGATCTTAGCTCACCTCCTGCCAGGCCCTCAACAACAGAATCCTTAGCATTTACGTGACCACTTGTCAAACCCTCCTGCAGCAGGCAGTAACTCACTGCTATTGATTTTTTAAAAGAATAGAGGAAATTCCCAAACAGGAATCCAATAAGGTTTGAACATCAACACTGTTCGTGGAATAGGGCCTACCAGAGTTGTTTTTTTTTTTTTTTTAAAGATGACAGTTAAGTATATAAGTGCTAGGATATTTGTTCAAAAAGAAAACCAACCTCATGACTTTACAGGCACATGCCAAGTGGAAGGAAAGGAGTGTCAGAACAATTTAGATTCTGAGAGGCCATTTTTGGGTTCTCTGGTTAGATGACTTCCAAGCCACATGACTGCCCTGAGCTCGACCTTCCCATCTGTAAATTCAGACGTTAATACTGTCTACTTCGGACGGTGGTTGTATTAAGTATGACAGTGAGTGCAAGGGATGTCTCTCTCTGCCTGACTCAGAGTAAATGACACAAGATCCAATTTTTTTTCTTAGCACTGCCTAGTGACTTCTTCCTTATGCACACTCACGCTTCTCATCAGAAATGCCTGACCCTAGCATGAGGGGCTCGACAATTTCGCCAACATGCTTAACTCGAGGGTGTTTTAAGGTAGGCAGCCTTTTCTTCAGAGTCCCGAGCCTGGGTTTCAGGTGCACGTTTCCACCAGCTGGCTGACATATGTGGCCTGCTGCAGACTAATTTCTTCTGACATGTTGCCTTGAATGCGCAGTCACAGAGCATGTGCTAAAGTGCTAAACATACCCAAACTGTGCACTTTCCAATCTGTGAAAGCTTTTTGGTGGGTCCAGGCTTTTTTTCTCGACCTGAGGCATTATAATGGAGCAGCACATGGACACTTCATTGAGGCAATCTGTCATTTTGCAAATGCTTAATAGCAGCAGCAGTACCTGCGTGTCCTTCTCAGTGAGCCAGGCGCCACCAAACAGCTGCTCTTCTTTCGAAGTTGGGGCTGCATTAATGAGCTTGCAGACAAAGAACTGACTGTGTAGTATGGCTCTGGGTCCACACACAGGCTGAAGGTAAAGTACAGACTGAAAGCTGCACCCAAAAATCCTATGACTTCATTTACAAAAATTGGTCTGGGTCCTAAATGAGCTACTGTGTTCCTTGAGACTTTTAGACCTTGGAAAGGTGAGATCACCCCTCTGCCATTTTTAACAATCATGACAGCTAGCTATTGGTTATCTGGCACTGTGGAATTTAAGTGTTAACACACTTTGAATCTCACTATAACCCTATAAAGCATAGGTGGCAAACACAAGACCCAAGGGCCAAATCCGGCCCTCCACCTTGTTATATCCAGCCCAGCACCTTATTTCTACCCGGCAGCAGCACTGAGCTCCTTGCCCCTAGTTAAGGAGTAGGTACATTTATACAGATGTAGGAATCAAACCCAAAGCTACTGTTACTACTACAAAAATAATAATAAAAATTAAGCAGCAATAATACTATTAGCAGGCAGCATTTCCTTAGCCTTTGCCATGGGGTAACACCTGGTGCTTACATTCATTATTGACTGCTCTCAACAACCCATCAAACAGGTATTTTATCCTCTTCCTACAGAAGTAGATTCTGAGATCCAGAGAGGTTAAGTAACTCGCTGGAGGTTACAGAGCTTGTACATGGCAGAACAAGGCTAGACTACAGGTCCCTTGACTCTGTACTATTTCCACTGGTTCATGTGCACCTCAGGCAATTAGACCCCAGGTTTGTGAGTGGTGTCCGGGACATTAGGACATGCACATAGCCCAGTATGGCCAAGGCTGAAAGAGACGAATAGGTGCACAGCTGTTCCTTTGGTCATCCAGTGATTTTAATCGCCTGCTTTTCACCTTCTGTCTGGTTGCTAAGAAATGATGAATAAAAGGACAGGTTCTAAAAAAAAAACAAAAACCCTGGCTTCAGGTATAAGTTGTATGAGTTCAGTTGAACCCTCTGACAGTTGTTTTAAAATATCCGTGTATGTGCGCACACACACCCACATCGATGTCACACACGGGTGGAGTACGAAAGCTGAGAGCTGTAGGCTGATTACGTGTCCTTCTCTGCTTCCTGACAGCTATGAAACTACAAGTGGGTAGATTATAGTTGAAGATAAAAATAGGCATTATTCTACCACTTTCTCTTCCCAGGTTTTTAGTCTCTCCAGCTTGAAAGCATATTGTAGCATTTTATTGTAGTCTGGGCTCTTGTGGATTCTCTTGTTTGTGATTCCTTTTTGGAAAACTAGGAACATTCCCTCTCCATGGAGAAAGGAACTCAAGTACGAGTGAGAGAGAGGCAGCGGTGTGTGTGTTTGTGTGCACGTGTGTGCATACACACCCGTGTTCCTCCCAGTGCCTCTAAGAGAAGACAGGCTGCAGAGCGTGAATATGAATAGAGCGGAAATTGGAAATTGACACAGCTGTTTCTGTTTAACTGTAACCATTTTTAGAATTTCAGGATGCACTAAGCTTCCAAAACCAGGCAGCCCACTCAACCTTGGGATTAAAGATTATTGGGGGGCAGGGGGAGTGATTCCAATACATTGGGTGTATCATCCCAGGGTCTAAAAGACCTCCTTCATCCCAGCATTGAGGGTAACTGGACACAACACATACTGGGCACCCTCCTTGGCAATTAAACTGAATTTTACAAGTAGGTCTATCCTAAGCCACTTCCTTTTCCACATGTCTTCTCTATTCTTTTTCCTGAAATTTTAGCTTACGGTCATTTCAAACACAGCAAAGTATGGTGTGCAGTGTTTCTAAACTTAGGTTCCCTGGACCACAGCACCCCTGATTGCTGTGTTTTAAAATGCGCATTCTGTGCCCACCACAGCTCTATGGTATTTGAGTCTAACAGGAATCTGGATTTTAATAAACTCCCCCAGCTATTCTTGCAAACACTAAAATTTTCAAATGCCTGGTAAAGTGACAAAGAAAAAGAATCCTAATGTTGCAATTGCCTGGTCTTAATACAGGACCTACCACTATATACCTGGGGGAAAAAAACAAAGACTCATAAATGCTGTGTATTCCCTACCTATTTACAAGGGGATGACATTGGTCAACTCACATTTTCCGTAGGTTCTGTTTATTTATCTGTGAAATGCGGATGACAATGGTGTCCAGAGTACAGCATCGTTATAAACATTGAGAAAACATATGTATTAACACAGGGCAGGCGTTCTCCACTGGGCTTGGGTGACCTTGTCCACCAGTGGGACAATTGTCAATGTCTGGGCACACTTCTGGTTGTCAAAACCTGGGTTGGGGGGAATGGTACTACTGTCATCTAGAATAGAAGCCAGTGATATGTCTAGATATCCTACAAGGCCCAGGGAAGGCCCCCATAATATAGAATTATCATCCCAAAATGTCAATAGTTGACATTTTGAGAAACTCAGGCATAGAGCCCAGCACATCATGCCTGGCTTCAAATTCTGGGTGCCGCCAGTCTAGCTGTATGATCTCAGGTAGGTTGCTCAATCATTTGGAGTTTCAATTTCTCCATCTGTAAAATAAGGATAAAAATACTTGCCTCACAAGGTTAGTGAGGGCTCCAGGACGTAGTATAGAAAACACATCTGATATATTTTCAGGAGGGTCCTTTCTTTTATTTCCTTATTCTGGCCTGATTTAAAAGGGTCTGATTTCCACATTCATAACAAGCTGGGAAGCCTAAGGCTTCCTCACCTTTAATTTGTCAAGTGAGGTACTTTACGAGTTGGCGCCAAGCAGGGCACAGATGGCCCATCATCTGAGCATGCATGCATGGCCAGACTCTGTTACTGAGGTTAGGAATCAGAGGGCCCCCTGCTGGGCCAAGGCTCCAGGACAGCCCCGTAAACAGCCACAGGCTGAAACCCTTGCCCTGAGTGCACTGTTAACTCCATGATGCTATATTAAAATAATGGAGAACTAGCGTATTAGAAAGGATAGGACAAAACCTAAAAATAAATCCAGCTAACAAGATGAGGTTTCTGATCTGGGCAGTACAGAAACACCATGCCCTTTACCATTTAAGCCATTGGATCTAGGATCCTGACAATTTACCATCAACTACTCAGTTATGTATGTGAATGGGAGAGAGGAGAGGTGTCCCACGATTTAGATTTCATGTGTGACCTCAGAGTGCAAAGAGCATTAAGACTATGCAAGATTTTGGTGTATACTTCTGAATGTGCTAGTGTTTCTGGATGCTCCACCCTGGGTGGGGTAGGAGAGGCTTGGAATTTCACGCTACTCTGGGAGTAATTTTAATGTGTAATGATCACAAATACAGCACAGTGGCCAGACCTTTATATTAACTTGCACTCAAAAGAGAGAGATACACCAAGACCCCACCCCGCCCCATTGCTCTCTGGGTTTTAAGGCTACTCAAGTCATCTTCATCCCTCCTCTTTCTAGTGCAATCAACTCTAACTGATCCTTAGTCAACTGAACACAATTGGGGGAAGGCTGGGGGTCTATCTAATGTGTCCAAAGGACAGAATGACCAAGGGTATGGTTCAGGCCTTCCAAAAGTGGTAAAGATGAAGAAAAACACTGTCCCCCTCACACTGCCCCCCCCACCAAAAAAAAAAAAAAAATTAAGGGCTGCTGTTTCCTAAGAAAAGATGCAGTTTAGAATCAGACTTCTTACTCTTTGTTATTTGAACCCAGTCACATACATCCCTCCTGTGAAGGGGGTTAGGGAGCAGGTGAACGTCTCTGCTACAGGCGTTTTGCTCCAGATAGAGCCAGAAACAAGCAAACACTGCACAACTGCTGCCACAGCAGAGCCTGCGATGAAGTCAGCAGGCAGGTGCCGCCTCACTCCCCCTCATCCTTACCACACAGCTGCATCAGCTCTTACTTTTCATTGGCTCAAACAAACTGTAAATTCATCCTGCTCATCAGGAAGTCACCCATTAAGGAAATGAGACTGACTGATCCCAGCAGAGATCCAAGGCCAGAGAGGCTCTGGACCCCCACCCCAGCCAACTCTTTGCTGAGGGTGGGCAGCCACACAAATGGAAGGCAGCTTTTGTCTTTCTCAGGGGAAGGTGATGTTGTATCAAGGGCTACTGCTTGGAGTTAGTTCCTCAGTGACTCTCACCTTGGACCAGGAAAAGTATACTCTCCACCTACTCTGGGCAGGGAGGAAATACAATCCTTACAACAGCCCTCGAGGTTTGTAAGTACAGTATTTGTAAGTAGTATCTTCATTGTACAGTGGAACAAACTGAGTCCTGGAGAATAGAGAAGGATCTCTTTCTCCAAAGGCCTCTTCAGCCATAAAATTCACTTCCCATTAAAATATGAGCAAGTGGTTAAGAATCTGATCTTGTTACTTAAAACCTTCCTTCTGCTTACCCAGTGCCTGAGGCAGTTCTTGTCAACCCAGGCTGCACACTGGAAATACCTGGGGAAATTTCAGAAATGCAATGGCCTGGCCCTGATTATGCCACAATCGATGGTGGTGCAATTCCAGCTCTGTTTTTTTTTTTTTTTTTTTTTTTTTTTTGGTTGTTGTTGTTGTTGTTGTTTTTGAAAGCTTTTGAATGATTTTCAAGTGTAGTAAGGATTAAGGACCACTGCCCTAAGGGATTAGTATCAGGCTCCTTAACATCTCTTGCCAGGTCCTCTTACAACCTGGCCCTTGCTTATCTCTTTAGTCTCATCTCTTACTGCCTCCCATTCCATCCTCAGTGCTTCATGCTGGGCCAGCTTGGGCTCCGCCACAAGACTCTACACTCCTGCATCTTTGCTTTGGCATACCACCATCCACCTGGAATGCTCCTGGAATATGGTATAGCCATACAAGGGAATACTATTCAACCTTAAAGAGGAAGAAAATCTTCATGCATGCTGCAACATGGATGAACCTTGAAAATATTAATGCTAAGAGAAGTAAAACATAAAAGAACAAATATTATATGATTCTACTTACATGACTTACCTAGAATAGGCAAATTCATGAAGACAGAAAGTAGAATAGAGGTGACCAGGGGCTGGGAACAAAGGGGAAAGGGGAGTTATTGTTTAATGAGTACGGGGTTTCTGTTTGGGAAGATGAAATGTTCTGGAAATGGATAGTTGTGATGGCTGCACAGTATTATAAAGAACTTAATGCCATTGAATTGTACACTTACAATGTTAAAATGCTAAATTTTATGTTATATATATTTTACACAATAAAACAGCAAAAAAGTTTATTGGATAAATAAATCCTAATTCACTTATAAGAGATCTAAAGTCCTACTCCATAGGGTCTAGCTTTAGACCCTATGTGATCTGCCCTTAGCTTTCCTTTCTGCAAATATACCAGACTTGTTCCCTATTCAAGTTCATTGCAATTTGTTTTAGTGTTTAAAATGATCATCCTTATATCTCTCCCTCCTTTAATTAAAATGTCACACAAATGACATGTCATTAAAATTGCCTCAGAATGGCTTTCCTTGACCACAACATTTCAAATTGCTAACCTCACCCCCATCAATTAAATTAGTCACTGTACTTATTAAGATAATACTTGCTTATATCATAGATAAATCCCAGAATCTTTGTAATTTAGAACAGTCCTAAACTTCAGAACCATCTGGAGGGCTTGATAAAACCTGGATAGCTGGACTCAGCCTATGAAGTTTTAATTTAATATATCTTGGATGGACCCAAGAATCTGCACTTACAACAAGATCCCAAGTGATACTGATAATGCTCACTGAAGGTCCCCACTTTGAGAACCACCAATCTAACAAACTTAAACTTTATTTTTCACTCAAGTAACCATGAAGTGTAGGCATTCCTGGCAGCATGGCTTTCCTCCATGCTGTGATTCAGGGGTCCCGGCCCATGGTTCCAGTATTTTTAACAAAGGATGCTCAAGGTTGCCCCAGGATTTGTCTCCTTCCAAAATAGCCAAAAGAGAAAAGAGCACAGAGGACCACAAGTGGGAAATTTTTATGGGCCAGGCTTTGAAGTGGAACATATCACTTCTTCCCATACTTCAATAGTCAGAATTCAGTCACATGGTCACAGCTGAACTGCAAGGGAGGTTGGGAATTATAGTCTATCTCTGTGTCCATGGGAAGAGTAAATGGTATTGGTGGTCCACCATACCCAGTGGCCATCTTATGCGACTATATTTGTCTTTATAGGCTTATCTCCACTTGTTATTATATTACATATTTATTTGCTTACCTTTTCATTGTCTACTAACATTGGAGTGTAAGCTTCACAAGGACAGGAACTCTGTCTTGTCAACTGCTGTATCTTTAGCACTTAGCACAATGCTTGGTATACAGAAGGCACCAATAATTATTTCTTGAATTACTAAATAGAATTTTTATGGGACACTCTATCTGGTAATTTTCTATTTTACCTCTTCTGTCTGATGTTCTAAAAACCATGTTCATTTTCTTGTTTATATGGGAGGCACTGGGCCTCTCCCAATATACCAGGCCTATGTTTATGCCATTAGATAGGATCAGCTTAGCACCAGAGAAGTTGTGTTACCTTCTCAACTGCTGTCCTGTGTCCTGGGCATGACAAGCATGCCATCTACCACCACCAATGTTCGTTTCTAGTTTACACCAGTGGTCTTCTTTACAAGGAAGAAGAATAGGCCCAAAGGATGTTTATTTCCAGCCAGGCTGAGAAGCCATGAGCTGATCTAGAACAAAACACACTCTAAACAAGGTGATGGTAACTAAGACAAACCTGTGGGATTTGTACTACAGGAGTTTGAAAAGTCATCAGAAAGAAATAAGAGTAAATATATGGAGAGAGAATCAGGCACACCATGCCAGTGAGTGGTAAAAGTCAAGAGGGAGAGGAAATTGTCTTGGATCCTGACAGCCTTCTGTTTCATTTGCAGGGTATTCTTAAAATAAACCTGTTTTAAAAGAGGCTCTAAATGAATCACTGTTCCTCATTTGGTTATAAACCCGACTAACCGAAGCCAGCACCTGTTGGCAAAATGGCTACCAGCTCGGTAAGGGAGCTCACTGAGTAGCTGTCACATTTATATGCCACTTAAATAACTTGATGAAGTGAACCACCCCACCCAGACATGGCATATCTGGGACTGTAACTATACACTAAACAAGTTCAGACCTCATCACCTCCTACTAAGAATACTGCAGCAGTTCCTGCACTCCCTTTCTCATCTCTTTCACACCATGCCACCAGATTCATCTTTCACAAAGCCCAACTTCCATTCTTTCATTCCTTCCTCCAAATCCTCCATTGATCCTCAAGGACTGTAAAATTGACCTTTAACTTCAAGTATCCATGTAATAGGAATTCTCTAGGGGTTGCATGTACATTGTCTCAATCCTCAGAAAAAGCACACAGTTAGGACCTACCCTCTTTATTTTTCAGTGATGGTGTTGGGTCCTGAAAATATTAAATTAATACATTATCCACAAACCTGAAGCTAGAAACTAGCAGAGTCAAAGAAGAACCCGAGATGTACCTGTTTCTCAAGCCTCTCCTATTTACACTATGCATCCATCCATTCACTCATTTGTTCATTCAAATGGATAGTTGTTGAGTGTCCACCATGTGTCAGGGATTGTGCTAGGTACCAGGATACAATGGTCAATTTACTAGAAGAAAACTTTGAGAGTACCATGATCCAATGAAGTCTGTTCACTACTGGATAGGGAATGTGAATCCTAAGGAAGTGGACTGTGGGACCTCCAAGCCTAGCCTCACTGGTCAGGAAAACCTTTTTCAAGTCAGTGTCTTTGAGGTGAGAACTGAAGTGTGAATAGAAGGTAACAACCTGTTTTTCTGGTGGGAAAGTTATCCTGGTGGCAAAGAGGCTGCCCAGCGTCTTATCTCTCACTCTGACTCTCCTAGATTGATGGACTTCTGAGGAAGAGGGGAGAGGTAGGGTAGAAGGGATGAAGGGAGAAACCTCAAAACCCAACTTTTAATTGTTAAATGATGTTACCAAACTGTATTCTGTATTTCAATAACTTATATTCTTGGGGTTTACAACACTTCCTGTGTAATTTGAAGCTAAAACCCATCTCTTACCCAGCAGCATCTCTTTCTTTTTTCATGTACACAGAGATGTCATTTCATTGCTGGTCTGTTAGCAGTGCTGAGATGCTCTCCATCACACATTCCTGAATGTACAGAATTAAAGAAGGCAGGGGTGGAAATGACAGAACAAAAATAGCATATGACAGACTGATGAGTTTAGTGGGAAACAGGGTAAAAACAGATGTTATGTATGGAGATTGGGACAAAGGGCACAGTAGAGTTACATGTGTATAAGATAAATAAAACCAGACTGAAATAATTTTTGGAGTTTCCTCTAATATAAATGTAATCTAAATATACTTTCTTACTATTTTTCAACCTTTCACAGGCTTGCGATTTACCTTCTATTTAAGTAAGATCCCACTAAATTAATAGGAAATATTTTAATAGACTATTCAATTTTGCATTTATAATTTTAAAGTTGATTCACAATCATTACTACCTCAATAGGCTGAAAGTAGAAGATATAAATCCTTTTACTCTCTAAGAGTTTTACCAAGTAGGGAGAAAAATGAAAAATAAATTCTGGTCAAGGAGCAGACATAGAAAATCTACACAAATAAGCCAGATTCTAAACCCAAAATGAATTATCTAAATTTTATAAATGATGAAATAATTGTGAGAATGGTGTATTACCAAATCAGAAAGCCCGACCTGTGGTTTTGGTGACACTTCCCTTAAAGGTGACAGTCTTTTATAACTATAGTCTTATGCATATACACTGTCACTGAGTATTCACCAAACCCCATTTCCTCTTCTTCTGGGGGCCACCTTTCTTCCCCATATTCCAGCCTCCCAGGGATCAAGTGTGGCTTTGAGACTGAGTTCTGGCCAATGATATCTGAATGAAATCCTAGGGAAACCTGGGGCCAGGAATAACTGCTTGGGTTACAATCATCTTCCTCCTCCACACACATTTGCCCTGCCCTGCTGTACACTAAATTGGGGGAAGAAAATGTGTTAAGTGACTGAGCTTTCAGTATTGTTTGCACAACAGCTGACCAAGCCTACGTAATCCATACTAAAGGCAGAAATAAAACAGGGGCCTCCAGAGCAGATGACCAAGTTGCAGGCCATGAATAGGGTACTACAGATGTCCCAAATAGGGCCACTGACACTGATAGTTAAGAAACTTCATATTTAGATACTGTAAATATTTGAATGACTTTACAAAGGCCAGGGCATGTAAGAGAAGCCAGGTTATAAAATGGGAAGAGGACAGAAGATGAGTAAGGTTAGCCCAACTAGTACTAATATGCTCTTTCCAAGCTTGTGAGCTCCTGAGGGCTGTGAACACATCCCTCTTTTTTTTTTTTTTTTTAAGATTTATTTACTTATTTATTTATCTTTAGAGGGGAAGGGTAGGAAAGAGGGAGAAGGAGAGAAACATCAATGTACGGTTGCCTCTCGTGTGTCCCCTGCCGGGAACTGGCCTGCAACCCAGTTGTGCCCTGACTGGGAATCGAACCGCGATTCTCTGGTTCGCAGGCCCGCGCTCAATCCACTGAGCTACACCAGCCAGGGCCACATCCCTCTTTTTTTGAAATGTCTCATTTATGTACTAGTGTCTATGGACTCAAGTCCAAAATACCTAAGGTGGGCTCTTCACTCTCTGTGATCTCATTCCTGTCTACCTATTTAATGTCATCTTCAGCCACTATTGGTCCTCTGCTTGACCCATCCTCTGCATTAATTACACGTGAATCCCGAACAAGCCCCACATCTATGCCTTCATGAGTCATTGTCCCTTCCCCCATTTTATCTGCCTTCAAAACTCATAATAATCCTTCCTGGTTAAGCTTAAAAACATCTTGTTTATCTGTTGTGTTTGCTGATCCCTCTTCTCCCTAGGAAACATGCTTCTTGAGCTGTGTTCCCATAACCCTTTGTATGTGAATAACCATCAACCACGTGTCATTGCACTTATCATTTAAGTCATAATCGTTGCTCTTTATTCTTGTCATTGGCTGGACCCTTAGGTCCTTTATGACAAGAAGCATGTGTGGCTCTGCTCTTTACTCCCCTTGGCCAATTGAATACCTGGTGCATGCGCGCACACATACAAAGCTATCAAACAATAGGTGTATGATTGAGTTAAGAAGTAAGAGCTTCCTGTGGTGTCCAGTGCACATGTAACTGGACAAAATGGAACACTATAAAAGATTTTTCAGAAAACCCAAGAAATAGGCCATCAAAGAAGTCCACTGCAACCCTTAAATAAAACATGCTTCACAGATTTTCAGCCATTCAGTTAGTCTTAAAGCTGAATTCATCTATAAGCACAGATGTAAAGGGAAAGCAAGACTGAGAAACAGAAGCTTTAGAAAATGTATACAAATAAAAAGTAAAAGTGGCAGTCATAAAAAGGAAAATAAATATGTATTAGAGGACTTTTTGATCCTCAGAATGCCACTCCTCCCTGTCTTTACACCTTAAAAACATTCATTTTGCTCCTTGAAATGAAAGGCCTTTATTCCACTGTTAAAATGTAAATATTAGAAATATCCTACATGTCCAACAGTAGGGGGATGGAAAATTGCATCAAGGACTATGCAAGGGAAAAAACTTATAACAACAGCATGGGGAAATGTTCTGCCTTTTGATCCAGCTATTCCACTTCTGTGAATATATCCAAAGGAACCTAACCACTAATTTGAAAGAACATAAGCACCCTTATGTTCATTGCAGTGTTACTTAAAATCACTAAGATATGGAAGCAGTCCAAGTGTCCATCAGTAGATAAGTGGATAAAACAACTATGGGGCATTTACACAATGGAATACTACTTAGCCATAAAAAAGAAGAAAAATTTTACCCTTTGCAACTGTATGGATGGACCTGGAGAACATTATGCAAAGTGAAAGTGAAATAAGCCAGTCAGAGAAAATACCTTATGATTTTACTCCTATGTGGAATCTAATGAATTAACAAGGAAAGTGGGGACAGACTCATAGATAAAGAGCAGGATGACAGCTAGTAGAGGGGAGGTGGGGGGGAGTGGAGGGATTGAACAAAAAGGGGTAAGGACCCCTGGACGTGGACACCAGTGTGGTGATTGCTGGGGGGAAGTATGCATATGGGGACTAAATAGTAATGGAAAAAATAAAGATTAAATTAAAAATGCTGACTGTAAAAGAAGTTATTATATCTAAAGTATTGACCCAACTATATATGTGTGTGTGTGTGTGTGTATGTTTAAAGTATATTTATTTATATTTAGATAAAACAATGGAATGAAATGCAAAAAAATGTTGTAAACTTGGTTTTATCAGATTAGTAGAGAGAACGGATGGTTTTTCTTTCTCTGTATATATTTTATTATTTTCCAGATGTTTTACAATGAACACAGAATATTTTTATAATTAGAAAATAATGTTAGAATGCTCTCAAGTAAGACTTCCTGGGTTTCAATGCTATCCCCACCTCTTTGTGATTGTGTGACCTTCAGATAAATCCTATTTCTCTGTTGCTTCATCTCACTCATCTGTCAATGGATATATTTGTTTCTTTTTAGGGTATTTATAAGATACCCTAAGGGTATCTAGGGTATTTATAAGATAATCCATAGAAAGCACTAGAACAGGAGCTGGCATATAGTAAACATTGATAAAAGTTACTCCATATTGGTGCATATGGGGAAGCCCAGGTGTGATCTGGAACCTGAGCAATGAGGTAAGATGGGAATAGGTTCAAATAACACACTTTGCCCCTATACAGTTTTACAGAAGACTGCCCAGGGATTTGAACCTCGTAAGTTACTGGTTCCCTGTGATGTGAAGCTCCATCTCTCCTTTGCTCAACACAACTGTCAAGAGAGGAATGACATGGGAAAGAAGGAAGGAAACATTTTCAGTTTTATCCACCATTGTCTTTGTCTATTTTCTCACTGCCGCCTCTCTCTCTTTTGTATTTTGTCTTAATCACCAATTTTGGGCTTAACTGGTAGAACACAGAGAAGCTGAAGAAAACCAAAGCTCACTAGAATATAAAGAGGGGGAAAAAAAACAAAAGAAAAGGAAGGCATGAATGGCAGACTTGACTTGAACTATAATCAGAGAATCAGGTTGGTGTGGCACTGTAACTTACAGACCTCCTAGTGAAGTAGACTAATGCTTCATTTACTGCTCCAATTTTCTCACGGCAGAGATAATTTACCTGTGTGATGATTACATACTGCCTTCAAGCTCTCAGCAACTCTTGCCTATCATTGTATCTTGAATTTGGGAAATCTCTCTGCATTCAGACAAAGTGCTGCAGATAACTTAGGATGCAAGAAAATGTCATTTCCCTCTAACACAGTTGCAGACTTGGATTCAATCTATTAAAGTCAATTGGTAGGTGTGCTCAAGTAGTCTAATTGAGAGAAATTCAGATAGCAGGCACAGGTTCTGTTTGCCTTAGGTTTAAAAAAAGCAATGTCCACACACAGGGAGAAAAACTGAGCAGTAATTTTGAAGCCACAGATTACAGCAGTGCATGCACAGAAAACTAATAGAGGGGCTATAGTTGAATTCAAAAATGCCTTTGATGGGACACTTTTATTAGAGCAGATGGGCAGAATTTGCACCTCTAGGTCATTAGCTCAAAATGCAGCTTAGCCATGCCTGTATGATGTTTATAACTCACGGATAGTCCATGTGGAAAGAGCTGGCTTTAAGACTGCATTCTCACCAGAAATCGCCATCCTTTTGGCTGAGAGGCCAAAGAACAGTAGGATCCCCCAAATGAACTCACCTACTCAGCTCCTAGAGGTGTATTCCAGCTGGCATAATTGCACAAAGTTCATTTTCAGCAGCCTTGACCCAGCTCTGTGGCCAAGGGCCCTGGAAAGGTGAGGGTTCCAGAGGGGATTCCAGTCCAAAGCACTTGCCTTACCTTCTGACTTCGGTCAGAGTCAAAAATAAGGAACAGGAAGCATAAAGGCAAGTTGACATCTTCCTTCAGGCTCCTGGGGCTCAAGCTCCTCTCCCCTGCAGAACTGAGTGTAGCAATTAAAAACTAGATCTAAAGATGAAAGATTATCTAATAATGTTTAAGCTTTCTTTAAATAGGAAACTAACATTTATGAAACCATAGCCATGTGACAAGCACTCTGTTAAATGCTTTCCTAGACTTCATTCATCCCATAACCATTTAATTCAGAACCACTAAACAAAATAACAAAAATAACAAGTTGGGGTACGTAGATGAAGGGAAATACTCCATGATGCAAAGGAATCTGGAGGCACATTTACTCCTAAAGCTTAAGTGAGGCAATTTTTATCTCTCATTCCAAAAAGTATTCTAGGCAACCGAGAGTTAGGTGGTATAACCACTGCCACCAGCACCAGCACTGTTGCTAGCACCATCAACCTCATCTCCATTTTATAGAATTGAGAACTGACATCAAGATAATGGACGTAAAATGCCCAAGATCACACGACTAGAAAGTGGCAGAGCCCATTACTCAACAGTCTATCAAGTCAGTGCTTTCTGCTTTACAGCATTTCACCTCCTATCATAGCTCAGAAATGCTTTCTCTCTAGCCCAAGTTTACCAAAGAGCTAGGTTAGATCAAAATGCAGACAATAGACTGGCTGTGCTCTTTTGAACACTATAGGAAAAAAAGAGCCCTCTCTCTTTCAGCATGACAACCTGTAACTGAACAGTGTTACCTCTGGGAATGCCAAGTCCTCTTGACCTAAGAGTTAGTTTTCATGTTGGATTAAAACTAGTTAGCAGCATCTCATAATATATGAAGCAGAATCAGAACACTGCAGTCTTTGCCATGGAAGTGGACAAAGAAGGCACGTCCTTTCGAGAAAATCCAAGGAAGAGAAGCTGTATGGCAGGTGGAGAGGATATGACGTCTGTATCAAGCAGGTCTCAGTTTGAGTCCTGAATCCCCGCTACGTGGTTATACAACTCTAGGCATACTAATAGGTGTCCAAATCCAGGGGTGGGTGATAAATCCCTCTCGGCAAGATTGTTGACCACAGGCATGTAAAGCACCGAGAGGCATCCCAGGTTATGGGGTGGGGGGTTACTCAACATCTAGACTCTATAATTTTTATTACTGGACCTAAGCCTCTAGCAATTGATAGGAAGTGGAAAAGCAGCTTTACAGCATGTTCTGTAGGCTTCCCCGTTCTAACTCCTGGACACAGCATACTGCTCACCTCTTCAGGCACACACCCCACTCTTGCCTCTGAGCAGTCACTCACTGTGCGTTTCTAGGGCCACCTACAAAAGCTGCAAATCCTCAGAAGTCACAGAGAAGTTGTTTTTAATAGAGTGCGATTCCCTGACCCAAATCAGTCTTTGCCTTTGAATCAGTTTATGTTACCACTTATTTAGCAGATTGATTGCTGCTATGGCAACTGCACATCCCTCCTCACAGACACAGGCATAAGTCCTTGATGCAATACTAGCTTAGTCTCCCTGGCTGCATCCAGTCCATCCCCAAAATTATGGAATATTGGGAAAATTAATTGCCTTATGCACTTATAAGCCCTGGGGCTGCATTGTGGTGTAAAGAACAAAGTCTGGTGTGTCAAGTGAGTACTGTTCTATCGCCCAGTGCCCCGGGAGGAGAGACAACTGAAGAGCCCCCAGCTGAGCTCTGCCTGGCCACACTGCTCACCTTTGGTTTCCAGGGTTCCTGCCAAATATCAATGTAGGATGTACCCAGAGATTGCAAATGCCATTTGGCAGTGATTTGTAGTCTTTCAGGAAAGCTTTACACTAGGGTAGAAAAAGAACAAGCTTTTCCTTGTAGAGTTGGATTCAAATTCTGAGTATATATACCACTTCCTAGTTGAATGATCTTGGACAAATCCCTTGAACTTTAAAACCTCAGTTTTCCATCTCCAACAGGGAATTAATAATAGTATCTGCTCCTCCTAGTTGTGAAGATGGTGTGAAACCACAGCCTTGGCATGTAGACGAAGTCTGGTAACTCTCAGTTCCATTCTTCCTTCTTCTTATCCCTCTTAAGTTTTCCTTAATTTCTTTTATCCTTTCCACCTGATTAGCAAGAGAGGCAGTTGGGCTTCTCGAAAGCTGCTTCTATGCTGTCTTCCAAATATTTCTGATTTAGGAGCTTGAGCCTCAAATTCTGCAAATTGTGTCAAATTTGCTGTATATTACGCATCAGTGCTTTTGGCTGATTTCAACTCAAAAGGGCAGGCTGGATCCTACAACTGTTTTACTCTGTCCTGTTTTGTCACCTCGGGGTTCTCTTCTTATCCCCCAATCAATCTTCTTTACAATTAAATTGTTTTCCTGAATAAGACTGGAAAACTAGAGTATGGATATAAAAATAGCACCTATCACTAAAGAGCCCCTCACCTCGCATATGCTAAGCGTGACTGAGTCTGTGGTCTCTCGTTGCTGAGGAACCCATGTCACTAGCAGTCATGTAATTTCTACACCCGCAGAAGCCTGGAGCAATTACTGAACTTCTAAACCATATGCTGTTTTTATGTCTTAACACTCTGTATTTATATATAATTTGTGTAAATACAAAAATAAATAGCTGTCCTATATTTCTCTGAAGATCCTAATTCCAAAGTAAGAGGTAGAACTATTCCCATGTATTAACCTTAATGGCAAATCACTTGGTATACAGCGAAGAGTCAGCGACAGTACGAGCTCAAACTGACTCAGGGGTTTAAACAGTTAATAATTTATGACACAAATATTCTCATTTTATGTACATTTTACCATGAAGAGTGAAAAATAATGGTGCGATTAGATGTAAGACCAGAAGCACTACCACACCACAAACCAACACCACACCACAAACTGATACCACTTTTATCAGCTCACTCTGAAGATCCCAGGATTCAGGGTCAGTGTGTTACAAAACAATTCATATAGAGTAATGCTCTGTCCACCAGGTATGACCAGAGCGAACAGGTGACCTGGGAGAACAACATAGCTCTCAAGTCAGAGGGACCTGGTTTCTGGATTTGAGCCTTTCCAAGCCTCAGTTACAGCTTCTTTAACATTGATAGTATTTGTCCTTATTTACCATGTAGGGCTGTAGAATGTGATGGCTAGGGGTGCAAACTCTCCTGACCTGATCACTTGCAGCTGAGTGAATGTGAGTAGGTGACTTTATTTCTCTAAGCCCCAGTGTCCTCATCTGGCAACTGGAGGTAACCATGGTCCTACCTCATGGGTTGTCATGAAGATGATTTCAGATTATCTATGTATAGTGCTTAAATGAGACCTGACACATCTAAGAGCCTGACTCTTAGTAGGTTTAAAAAAACATGGAAACTTGAAACAACCGAAAAGTATGTTGTCAAGAAAATTTCAGACACCATTACAAACCTCTTTAGAATTAAAAAGCTGGATGGGCATCTGTTTTGATAAGAAAGGAATTGTCTAATAAACCTATCCTGTCATTGAAATTATTTCAATGCTAGCAGAAAAGTAAGGGGATAGTGAGGCCTGACTTGTGTGCAGCCTCCCTGGTTCTGAAATGATGCCCACTGGAACATGTGGGCCGGAAGCTCTCTGGGCTCCACAGTCCTGGGAGTGGGTGATTACTAGCTACTGCCAAGGATAGTGGGAAAGAAAACACAGAAGCAAAATTGTAAATGAATCGGTATAACAGGGCAGTTCCCTCCCCACACTCCCTGCCCATACACACAATTCAAATGACAGGCTGGCCAACGACCTTCTGAGAGCAATGGGACAATTTACTTTGAACAAAAGGGCCATCTCTGAGGTCAATAAGGCAGTTTCACAAGAGTTAAAGCAATAAATAAAACAATGATTTTTATAGATGTCTAGCATAGATCAGACTGCTGTCATAATTTTTGTTTGTTTGTTTTGCTCTTTCAAAGACACACACCTTTGGCAGTGTCATCCTCAGAGGACAAGATGTTACTTCTAAGCTGTAAGACCTCAGGCACTTTCTGTCCTCACCCACACCCAACTGTCTACCATCTTCAGCACCAAACATATCCCCGAAGACAAAAATGGCCCTTCCATTCTTCAGTTGTTCAAATGGAAAAAAACAGTTAAAGTGCCATTCTCAAAATAAAACAGAAATATGGTCACTGGCATGAAATATTTACAGCTGTGAGAAAACAGCTGTAAATATAAAAAACAGAAACAAAAACCAAACCCCTTACTCGACCTAGCAGGCAGGGGAATGAGGCAGTTACACAAACAATGAAGAAAAATGAAGAAAACCTTGATCCTAAAAGTGTTCTCTTCTTTGAGATCTCTATATGTACCTGTCAGTCAAGTTAAAGACCCAGGAGTGGTCTTCAGCTGCTTCCTTCCCTCACCCCTCTATCCAATCACTGGCAGAGTTCCACCTATTCCATGACTCGTGTGTTTCCGCATCTGTGCTCTCCCTGACAGGGAGCTACCCCTCCACAATTCAGGTCTTCATGCCTCTCACTGACCAACACAATCACATTGCTGCCTGGTTTGTTTTCCTCTACCCTATATCTCTCCTCTTCCAATTACTTCTCACACTACAACAGAGTGGCTTGGAAGGTCCTTCAAAAGCAAGCCCTTACCTACATTTCTAGTTTTATCCTTTTCCCAGCCCCCAAACCCCCTCCCGGTGGACGATTCCGTATACCTCCTGAAACATGTCATATATGCGTGCACTTTCACGCTGTGGTACATGATTTTCCCTCTGCATGGAGTTCTGTCAGCTCTGACAAACCCTCCCACTCTTCTTTGAGCACTTGGCTCAAATATTCTCTCTCCTTTTCTTTACCATCTTAGATCCCCCACCCCACCCCTGCACAGTTAGACACAGTTGCTCCTTATACTGTGCTCTGCCCTTTAATGTACTTTCATCATAGCACATTTCATACTATATGGCGGTCATCTGTATGTTTGTCTCTCTGTCCACTCATGTTTTTTGTCCTTTTGTGTGATGGTCAGTCAGGTGCAGCCACAAAGAGGAAACACAGAAGAGTTTCATGGAAAGAAAGCTTCTTATACTTACAGATTCTAGAAACAGTAGGTACTGCACACCACCTGGGGTCAGGAGTGAAGTGTCAGGCTTTGGTCTGGAGGCAGAAGACAGGAGGAGGGGAAAGTCTAGGTCAGAGTTGGTATTGGGGTTTCCTCAGGAAAGACAAGACAGGGCAGGGTAAACATTTTAGGACTGACTATAAGGATGGTCCTAGCTTCATGGGACTCTGGAGTGATTTTTCACAGAGGAATATTGCCTTCTGGGGTATATGGGTCAGACAGAGGATGTATATTTCTGGATTGGCCAGTCTGCTTATCAAAGGCATGCTCCTGGATGAGCCCTTTACTCTCTGTAAGAACTGGCCAGTATCCAAAGGGCCAGTCTCTCCACAGTCAGAAAGGTTGTTAAGATGTCACAACATTATAAGATACAGAAAATGAGAAATATAAATAATATGACTCCCAAACCCCAAACTAAAACCCAGGCTCTTCTCTACCATATTCTAATCCCCTGATAGGCTGGTATGTACCAGTTTACTAGTTTTCTACAGCCTGTTCTTATTAGCCAATTCCCTTCCCATACTGATTAGTAAATATTTTGAATATCATCCCAGATGACAACTGCCTTATATTTATTATCACAGCTTTATGAGGCATGTTTTATTATCCACATTTTAGAGATCTAGAACCTAGGCTCAGAGAAGATAAATAACCTGCCAGAATCATAGAGTCAGTAAATAGCAGAACTAAAATGAGAAGCTACATTTGTCTACAGAGCTAAAATGAGAGGCTACATTTGTCTACAGAGCATTTGTCCATGCTCTGTCCTTATCATCACTTTGCTTTTGCTCTTTGTTTTTTCTTCTAGACTCAGGCATGCACAACAGTGCACAGCATCCAGTAGGCATTCATTCAATGACTGCATAATGAGTTAATCATCAATAGCAGTGAAATCAACTTACCTTAATCTTTTTGCACAGCTGATCTGCTCTATGGAACAAAAAGATCAGAGGTGCATAACCATGTTTTTTACCGAAAGACATCTCATAACAAGAAGTGCCTACTTCATCAAAATTCATTATGTTCTTACCTATAGGTGGTATTTCATTATACTTGCTTCTTAACTGAGTGCCTCGTATGAAACATGCAGTGTGGTATCAGGCTAGTGTTCACCATCTTATTTAGTTCCCTCACCAACCCTGCAAGTTAAAAAATGATTGCTTTAACCCCATTTTTGATGAGGAACCAGAGGTTCAGAAAGGGTATGAAATATGTTTAATAGTCCAGAGATGGTAAACACCAGAATAGGGATCAAAAGTTGTGTTAGGCTCTCCAAAATGCCTGCGCTTTTCATTATGCTACTCAAGCACTTTCTTCTATGTCCATGTATCATTCGCAGGATGAGTGTGTATGGGGCAGGAAATGGGACTTCAGACTACCTGGGGGTCTCTGAGAACAAGGTGCTACATCACCATTAAGTAGTCTTGTTGGTAATGGATTACTGTGGCCTCTGTGTTCTGGGCCCAATTGGAAGCTTGGTCATGGGCTCAGGACCCAGCTTCTGCTGGAGTCGTATTAGTGCTTCCTCTGCACAAATAAGAACTGGTGTGTTGTGTTAAATTGACTGACACAAACAACCATGCTTTATCCAGAAATAGAAAATGCAATTTTCTTTAGGAAAATAGAACACAGGAAGTGGTGGGGGTTGAAATGTCATGCACAGAACAAAGGTTTGGCAGAGAAAGGTTAAAATCAATCACCGTACAGGGGAAAAAGGTCTGCAGTATTCTACAGTAATTATCTACCCCAAACCACACCACCGAATTGGGAACTACTGCTACTCAAAACATTCTTTATAAAAGGAAAAAAAACGAAACTCCCCACCTCATAATGTTAATGTTTTACTTTCCATGAATACTTTGGAAAGATCATAGATATACTAGTGAAAATAAATAAGAGAATGCCATTTACATATTTTCCCTCTAGTGGTAGAAATGACCTTTTAATATAAGAATGAGGTAGGAAAAACCCAAAACTGTTCTTTCAACAGAAACTACCATTAATGTATTACTGCTCTGACTTCTATGTTAGAGGAAATTGCAAGTTAAGTCAAAAATGAAGAATTATCTACCACTAATATCTTCTGGTCAACACCTCTTCAGGTGGAAAGTCCACTCACACTAGTACAGCTTGACAATTGTCAAAGCACTGTGTGAATTTTATGGAATTCTTATTTTTATGTTTATTTTTTACCCACAGCAACGTTTTCCTATTACTTTCTGTCTACGATTACAAACAATGTTATGATCTCAGTTCCCCGTGGTTTCAATCCTGTGACATCCTCCATTCAGACCGAGGGGAAGTTGTTAGAAGGAATCACAAAACAAAGCCAATAAAATATTACCTTTAGGGTCAAATGCTAAGATATAATAGAAAAAAAATGGAAAGATTTTAGACCTACAATTCATCAAGGAACTGTAAAGGGAAGTAAAAACGAACTAAAGCTCCGTCTCTGAGAAGTAAACCTGCACTCTGTCCAGGCCAAGTTTAGGGGAAGACTAAATGATTCATGGAGACCTTGCTTCCTATTCAATTGAAGACAAAAGAAAAAGGGATTTATTTCATAACAAAAGAGGTGAGGATTAGAGGTCAGCCTTTAATATGTTTGTTTATGTAATACAAGATGGCAAATAGATGTATTAAGTCAGAACAGTGAAATCATTTAAGAGCAAAAATATGTATGGCATTGTTTAGACTTGATTTGGCCTGAAAGCAGGAGAAAATAAACTGGCTAAGGATTCCATAAACTCAAACTGATCATCACTTTCAATAACTGACATACAGTGTGATTAATAACAGTGATTTCCAACATTAAAGCTACATCCTTGCAGGGTCGCTCTTCTGTTAAATATAGATTTAGTTTCTAAGTCACTTCCAGCTTTTGCTCTCAATTGTTTTTTATCTTGAACAAGCCCTATCATACCTTCTGAGTATTAACTGTCCCCGGGAATCCATATCCCTTACTTAATAAGAGTGATGTGAAAAGTGAGATAAGGACTATGAGGTGTCCCGACTTCTTAGAAAAATTAGTCTCTAAATATTTTAAGGGTTTTAGTAAGTATAAAAGAATTTTACCATTTAAATGGAATGGACCTTAGGGAATTTGAGCTTGGTTTTGGAGGAAGATGCTGCTAAGATGAGACTGATGAGAAAAGAACATAAGTACAGTGCCTCGAGCAAGGAGCTCTGTTCTCTTGGGCCTCGGCTTGCTCATCGGTACAATGAAGGGTTGCAGCTGTGAGTATCCCTCTGTCTCTTTCTGGCTATAACATTAACGAATAAAATGAGAGCTAAAATTAGAACTCAGAGTTCAAGATTTTTAGTTGTCTGCTTAGGACATTTTAAAAGTCTTTTTTCTCTTTAGATTGCCCTGTGTGTGCCTGAAAGATAAATTCAGTATTCCGGAGAGAAAACATTGTCTCCTTACCCCTGCAACCACCATTCGTCCAGTTGCTGGAATTACAAAAGTCAAGATAGGGAAGTTTCAAGGCAGACTCTTAGACTGGCCAATCCATTCACTGGACCCTCAGAATTATTCTGGTTTCTGAATAGGTGATTCCCTCCTTCAATACCCACACTTATCTCTTTGGTCAACTATTAAAAAGGATGAAGCAAAACCCTTGCCCAGCAAGAAACTCCTGCCACTGGCAGAAGTGAAAAGCAAAGTTCTTCCCTTGCAGGTCAAATCTAACTGCCATGACACAGATAAGGTGAAGCTGAGAGAGAGGAGGCAGATTCAAAAGAGCTGAAACTAGAGAGGACACTATTTTGAGGTCTTTTCACTAAAAACTATAATGTGTTTGTGCTTTGGTATCAGAGCCTCCTAGAACTCTCTGACTCTTCTTTATTAATATTATTATTATTATTGAAATATTTTTTACTTGCTAACAAGCTATCCCCAGGTTAGCTGAAATATTCTCATTCTTTTTAAAACTTAGAATTTGGGGTTCATTAAACTGTCAATATGCTTTAGTAATAATCTGGGAGCCAGGAGACTTGAATTCTGGTTCCAGCATCCCATTCACCTTTGAAGGGGGAGACTGCCTATATTCAATGTTGGCCCTTTCTCTCTCCTCCCCTCCTCCATGAGCTGGTTCCTGCTCCTCTCTATTGACTCAAATGAAGATCACCAGTGACTCCTTTGTGCCCCAATTTCAGCCAACAGACACTTTCAATCAGAACATGGTCCACTTTCCTCTGTCGTTTCCCATGAACCACGCTTGCCTGTGTCCCAGCACTGGAACCACTTCTCAGCACTAAAGACTGGTCCTGCAGGACCCATCACTTATTTGGCTTTGTACCTCAAGTAAGAGCAACTGTTGAAAAAATACGTAATTGAATAAAACCTCTATTTCTTCACCTTTTCAAATTAAAAGATTGGACTTCAAACTTGAAAATATATGATTATGTAATTTCTTTATGGTGGCTTTATGGAGTCAAGAATCAAATATCTTCATTTAGGGAAAAGAATCACTCAATGGAAGATTCTGGAATCTATCACGTAAAAAGGATAAATGAGTTTATAGTCTTCACTCCCTTTCCAGGGTCGCAGAAGTGAGGTATCAGCACTTTTAGGTAACTGATACCAAAGCTTTGGATATGTAACATTTTCTGCTTAATAGATAGGAATTAATGCACAATACCTAACACACAGGTATACTAAATATAATGGCTTTCATGTCACCACTATCTCATTATCTTTAGAATACATGATCTAGCTTATTGCCTTGTGTATTGTAACAAAATTCAACCTCAATTTGATAAATAGAACTGTTCTTTTTAGCAGTATCTGCTTAATATGCTTAATGATAATTATACAGATCTATTTATATAAACGTATTAAAAATGGTTCTGCTATTTCTATGTCAATTCATTTGTCATGAGTTGGTACATAATTCCTTATACTCATTCCTTTTAAAGTGTATAAATAATTCTTCCTAATTACAATAAAATTAAAATAAGTCAGAAGAGTAGAAAAAAGATGATCACACAAAAATCCCAACAAAATTATATATGACACGTAAGTTACATATAATTTTTGAAAAGAATATATGTATTAATATATGATCATAAAGGTATTTGGGAATAGATTGTGACTTCAAAAACATATTTTACAAAGAGCATTCACATAATTTTTAAATAGAAATGTCTAAATACCTAATTCACAGTTTACAGTGTTAATGTACCTTTTAAATAAATAAAGCTAAATAAAGTACTCAGAAAATTAATGCTATTTAACATTTCCATCAAATCGATGTAAACAATTCCCGCACCTCTTCTCTTTCAACAGCTAAATCACCAAATGCATATGCCACCAAAATCTTAGCACCACAACTCTCAGAGAAGCACATGATGAGAGCAGAAGTCAGGTGCTAAGTTATCCCAGGCCACACTTCCTGACGCAGAGGTCCTCCAATCATCCTGGTGGATCCATCGCACAGTTCTAGCCCCCAGGAAAATGGGTGGAAAGAAACAGAGCATATACCTTTTGTTCTTAGGCTGCTGCCTGATTTCTTTGAGACCTTAAGACTAAAGCTGAGATCCATTGGAGAGAAGGGCCCATGCCTCACCTTTCTGTCCAGTATTTCAAACAGCACATGGCCAAAGCTCTATTAGTATTTGTTGATTGTTGAATAAAGGTCATGAGAAAATGATCAATTAGGAATACTTTTAATTGCAAGTAGCAGGAAACACAAACGCGGTGATTTAAACAAGTAGGTGTTTCTCATTTTTATATAGCACGGCATCTAGAGGAAGGCTCATCAAAATCAGGGTTAATGTCTCCAAAATTCTCTCTTCATTCCTCTGATAATCTAAAGATAGCTGTATTAGCTCCAATCATGAATCCATGTTCAAAGCAAGAATGGACCTTCAGCTAGCCCTAGCTGACTTCAAATTAAATCTCATTAGTAATGTCCTATGACTGCCCCTAGTTGCAAGGGGGCCTGGAATAATGATTCTCTTTCCTAGAGCTGGGTATAAAATTCTGGATTCAGTAGCAAGGATAAGGGAGAAATGGATACTGGATAGGCAACTATCAGAGGCTGTCTCAACAACTCGTCCTGCCCCCATCAAAGTCTAAATGATAAGACGAGGTTATACTGAAAACAGCATAAGGTAAGACAAGAGCATTCATTTCACAGTGAGGTTTTTAGGTATGATCACTCACTGACAGGTGCTATTGATGATAGTGATTTGGTGAATTAGAAGTAATGGGTAGTTCAAGAAAGAGGCCATTCAGGAAACCTGAAGATGCATATATCTTGAGTGGGCACCCAATCCCAAATGTATCAGAATCTCTTCTTTGGAAAGGGATATAATAAAGTAGAAACACGTAGATAAATTTGATTTGTCAAAGTTAACTGAATTATGTATGTCTTTCTTGGGTTTTATTGTGGTTCAATATTTTTTAAATAATTTAGAGGATTTATGGAGTGCAAATTGAAGAAGACTATTTAGGCTCCTTTTCACTGGATCATGCTGCCTCTGCTTGAAATTTTCAGAAATGAGGAGGCCTCTTTTCTGTGATGGCTTATTGAACTTCTTAATTCACCTGTTTATCAGAAAAGTCTTTCCTAACTGGGGCTGAATTTTTACCTCTCAATGTTATAAACCCATTGATTCTAATACTGTTTTCTAGAGTGACCAGAATTAGTTTGTCTCTCCTGGCACATGACAGACCGTTAAATAAATCAACAAAGTAAGAGCACCTATTCTCTTAGTGAACAGTTCAGGTCTCTGAATTCTTCCCTCTCCCTCACCCCTTCTTCCGCCTAGTTGCCCTGCTCTGGGCACTCTGTCTTGGTGAATATCTCTCATTTGATAGCCTTTGCAATGAGAAAATGCTTTGGACAGGTTCTAGAGACATACTCAGAGACAGCCAGATGGAAGAGTGAGTAGGACAAGGTACTGGGGGAGGGGAAGGGGTAATCGCAGAGCTTGCACGCCCTGCCCAGGCATGCCACATTCCTCATGTCCGCACATCAGTGTGCTCACCAACCCAGAAGCCCCCCGAACCCATGCGTTTAGGGGATTTTATGGAGGTTTTATTTTTGTGGACATAATTTATTAAATCATTGGTAACTGAACTCAAATCTCCAGGTCCTCTCTCATCCCAGGAATTCACGGGGTAGGGATGAAAGCTTTTTATCACTTGACTACCTAGGGCCTTTCCCTCCTCTCCAATGAGCTATTTCAGTAGCATAGAAAATACAGTAAATTTCAAGGATTTTAGGTCGTTCTGGGTCAGAATGAGTGAACAAAGACCAAAATTTATTAATATTTTTATTATACATAAGATCACATTGGTAGTAATGGTGTAGCCATATTTCAAACTCAGGCCTGCCTATCACTGAATTCCATATTCTTCTCTTACAGCACACTTCCTTCTGATGAATAAATCTTTCAAAAATCTGAATGAAAGTCTATATTAGTACAAGATATTTTGAGATGTGCACCAAGTAGAAATATCCTATGTCAAAGTCGCATCAATCTGAAAACTGGTAATCAAGAAAATGAGGCTTGAGAAATTTGTTTTTCTTATTCTGAATTATCATGCTCAGCACTTTCATTGACATATCTACCCTTCACAGGCTAAAGCGTGTCAATTAGAAAGGCTTCTGTTCTGCATCAATTGTTACTAGCTGTAGGTGAAAGCTCCAGCTAATATTTCAGAGTCACTGGATCCACCCACACATACTCAATATTGAGGATTTAAATATTGTGCCTTCCAAACTTTCCTTTAGAGGCAAAAAGAAATAGGTTTATCAGACATAAATTTTTTAAACCACTTAATGTGTAATGTTGTGGGAAAATAGATGATTGTAGTCTGAGCCACTTGCGTACCAAAAATGTAGGGCATGCTCTGTCTAGGTCTCAGTGCTCTGTTCCTCTCAGCTGTAACACTGTATGGAAGGCGTCCTGGGATTGGAATTGGAGCTTTTGTGGCACTCTATTTTCTAAGAGTGTGATAGAATGACTAACATAGTAGTCATCTTAGTGACAAAAATGTGTTGTAAATAATCATTGCATTTTTTTAGCAACGATATAACTCATACCATATATTGGGTTGCTTCGATGGCAGTTATTAATAATTGCAGGCACTTTCCAAATCTCTGATCTTTATAACCAACTCTACAAGACAAATATCATATTCTCATTTAACAAATAAAACTGAGACTCCATGGTCGAGAGGCAAACCATGGGGAACCTATGTCTGTCTGTTCACTGTAGCACGTTCTACTAAGGCCTAAGAAGTCTTTCTGGATCAATTCAAATATGCTTTGTTAAAAAGGCAAGAAAAGAATAGGAATATGGAAAGGGACAGCAAAAAATAAAAAAGTCAAGGGAAAGGAAAGCAAGAGAAAGGAAAGAACTTGAAGGGAAGGGAATGGATGGAAGGACAGTGCAGGGCAAAATAAACTACTCTAAACCAGAGCACCAGGAGGAACAATAACTGAATTTCTGTCTGTTTCACATTAAAAAACAAAGGTTGTATTGACATTGTGTCTCCACTCAAAAATATGTTTCCAAATATTTTGTCATTTAGTCTCCAAATTTACTTAGCTCCTCTCTGTACTCAGAATGTTATAATAGGTACTGTGGGGAAAATATACGAGTATATTTAAGCAGCCCAGGATAAATTGCCACCCTTGTGGAACTTGCAGTCGAGTTTGGTCAAGAGTATAAATGCATGGAATAGTGGAGACTTTCACAGAAATCCCTTAAGATATCTGCAAATCCAGCTATGGAACCAGAAAGTAGAAGTAGACAATTTGGGCAGACTCCTCCATAAGCCAAAGTCTTCTTCTCTCATCAGTCCACATTTGCAAAGAGAACAAAAAGATAGAATATGACCCTGCCAACAGCAGGGTTAACACTGAATGTTCTTTATTTTACATGTTGTACGTCTATGCACACACTGTGTATTTCTACTTCAAGACCATTATGGAAAATGAGAAGTTCTTCCTGTAGCCTCTTAGTCCTAAACACTTCACCCTAACAAATCACTTCAAAACCTGAAACCCTTCATGGTAATGAAACATTCTAAGCCCAATTCTCTGAAAATAGATGTAGTATATCAAGATCATGTGCCAAACAGTAGAATAGTGTCTGCTTCTGTTTCCATAGCATAGTAGCAGGCATCTGGAAAAAACAATAATGAGAATAAAGTCACACTCCATCATCATAAACGATTTCTTGATAATCCATTCCTGAGACTCCCATGTCTATTTCTAAAACAAGGTGACAGACAGGCTACAGATACTCAAATGACAAATCACTGAACTGAAACCTCCACATGACTCTCTCTTCAGAATCAGGCAAAGTTTATGTTGATACCTAAAACCTCAATCCCAGAACAGCTGTATAAAGCCATAAGAGGACATTTTTTGTTCAGGTTCCTTTCTGACTGACACGAATGATTTCAGTCACTTTGAGACGCTTGCTTTGAAAAATACATCTGCTATGGTGTCAATGTTTGTGTCCCTCCAAAATTTGTAAGTGGAATTCCTAATTCCCAAAGTGATAGTATGAGGAGGTGGGGCTTTTGGAAAGTGATTAGGTGATAAAAGAGGCCTCAGAGAGATGCCTTGCCTCTTCTGCCACATGAGAAGATTAGGAGAGGTCAGCGGTGTGTAACCCAGAAGTGGGCTCTCACCAGGAACCAGCCATGCTGAAGCTCGGATCTTGGACTTCCAGCCTCCAGAATTGTGAGCAAGAACTTTCTGTTGTTTATAAGCCACCTGGTCTACGGTACTTGGTTATAGCAGCCTGAATGGACTAAGACAACATTCCAGCACACCTCTTATACTTCCTGGTATCTCCCACGGGCCTGGCATGCAGTGCTTACTGATTGGTGCTATATACCAACATTCGCTATCCGAGAAGGCATCAGATAGTGAACGACACAATGTGAACCTGGCATTCACACATTTCTGTAAAAGTCCACTAAAGACTCAATGATTTTTCTGTATATGGACCATCTGTAGGTCCATATATTAATAGTCCCGTAAATGTCAAGGAGAGATTTCTGTTTCCTAATATTCTGTGCTAAATTCTGGTTGGCCCCATTTGTCCTTAAATAATCTGGAATTCATTTTTTAAAGATTTAGCTGGCTGGCTTTCTAAGTAATTAGTTTTCATCCACCAAACATTTACTGAGCAGCTACCGTGTTACAGGCCTTGAGCCCAATATTGGAATAGAGAGATGAAGAGGACCCAGTTGTCACCTCGCCTTCAGGTCCTTCACAGTCTAAATGGACTGTCAAACAGGAAATTTCAGCGCAGTATGGAAAAGGCTGAAGACCAAGGTGAGATGGACCATGTGGTAGTGAGTGGAGGGTGCTGCCCTCACAATAACTTTAAGGAGTAAAAGAAACCTTTCTTGAGGTACCCAGAACTGAGCTCAGTCATGGACTAAAGCATCTTTTTGGGTAGGATGTGCTCAATCAAAACGATTGACTGATTCTGCTTCTAAGAAGTTACGGTTGAGTAAAATATACTTTCTTATATTTTTTTTCCTGATAGAAACTATCTATGCTATGACTTTAAAGGAACCTTGAATTTGTTGCTGGATGACCTTGGTCAAGTAACAGTCTCTCTGAATTACAATGTTCTCACCTATGTAATAGGGGTAGTGCCTACCTCACAAGGTTGTTTTGAGGGTCAATTTAGAATGATGCAAAAGAACATTTAGCGCAGAGCCTAAAATGCATTGAATGCTCATTAAATGGTCAAGTTTTAAATTATAAATGCTGTTCACAAATCCTGCTTCTGGTCTTCACTTCTAGCATGTGACAGTTGCCTGTATGAGGATGCAGCTAATATCTGGACCAAACTTCTGCTTTGCTCAACGAAGGAAAGAGCATTCAAGGATCTTTTGTGTATGTGCTTCTGGTTCATACTTTTTCATAAGATTCATGGAGGAATTTCTCTTTCCTAATACTCTGGTTCTATTCTTGTTGCCTTCCCACCCAAAGGAAAGTGTTATTCTGAGATGCCCAAACTAGACACAGATATAGAAAGCCAATGACCTGTATCAACTGCCAGGAGCCATCAGGATGAGGAAACAAATACTTCCCCTTTTATGTCGAGGGCAGACGAATGAATTAGGCACTGAAACAGACCAAATGAAATCTGATATCTTAGGTTTGTGTAATCAGCTACTATAAAATGAAGTGGTTGGAGAAAGCAGGGCAAGGCAGTAATCGTGCCTAAAAGGACTCTGAAGAATAAGTGAACAAGTGTCTGCTAAAATAGAGTCTGCGCTTTTTCAAAGGCCTAAGTCTCCATTTGGTGGTGATTTATACAAAACCTACTTGAGTGGATATACAAGGTCAGCCTGGTAGGCAATTTGAAAAGCCTGCGATCAATATTTCTAATTCAGGAATGGTAGACAAAGGTGTTGTACATGCAATAGATTTAATGTGCTATTTTACTAAGTATAGAAAAATAATTTTTCTAGAAGGGTCTGAATTTCAGCTCATATTTAATAATGACTGTGGCTCTGCTGCAAAAAGAAGGGAAGAGTTAATCTCCAATTGTGCCCACATGTGCAGTGGCAGCAGAAACTGGCAGAAAGAGCCCTGAACTCGCCTTGAGTACTATTCTTGTCTCCACGCTCTCTAACTGTAGGCTCCCTGCCAGCAACTGCTTTTGTGAAGCCACTAGGAGCTGCTGACTGGTTTCATTTCCTTGTTCATCCAAAAGCTATATTTAGAGTTACAACCCCTGGAGATTTGGGAGACCCTGAGACAGGTCAAGGGATATCATTCTGCTGTAATCAACAATCACCTTGTAGGAATCCTCTCTTGACCTAGGCCAAGAGAGTAAGCTCAGTGCTGAGGTAAAATGGTAGGAAGATGGGAAAAAAGAAGAGAAAGAGGAAACTGAGGTGAAGAACACTGTGCTGGTGCTAGAGCTGTGTGCTCTCTTCCTTTCGTACTCTCATTTAATCTTAACTAGCATGCAAAACAGTTATTATCCATTTTCATGTTCTAAAACGATAGGTAAATTGGCTAAAGTGAAAAGTTAAGCAGAAATGCAAACCTATGTTTGCAAAGTCTATTTCCATGTCTTTTGGTTACATTGGTCACTGCCTCTGCTTAGAGCGCCCTCTGGTGGGTAGGGGATTTTTCTAGCCTGAAAGCCTTCTCTAGACCCTAATCTTTCCTAGTCCCTGAAAAGACCTATCTCACCTTCTGGGTTAAATGGGGCAGGAGTCTACCTGGGTTTGACAGGGACGCTGTGGCAGTGGCATTTTCTGGGCTTGCTTCAGTGATTCTAAGTGCTTTAGTGTGCCTGACCAAAAGTTTCAGAGCAAACAGACTTCCTTCTTTGGGGGTACAGATTCTGTCAAGAGAGAGGATATCTATTTTGATAAATATATTTCAATTCTTCCCTTTCTCATAGCTGTCCTTTCTGTAAAACAGAGTTAGTAACACCCACCTTACAGTACTAAAGGCTGGTAGAAAGTGCTTCAGAAGAAGAATATAACTATTAACTATTTGAAAACAAAGAGAAACATGGAAAGTTTGCAGTTTGCAAAGTTTTTGCATAGATATTAAGTCATTGGTTCTCAGAGAATCCAAGATACAAATATTACCTCCATTGTACAGAGGCTCAAGAGGTTTAGTGACTTGCTTAAGATAAAGTGGTCAACAGTAGCCATGCTTTCAAGAAGTATTCTGACCTCAAACGGCGTGTTTTTGTCACTAAATTACCCACTCTCTAATTATGTGAAGTAACAAACTTCTACCAGCAATAAAAGAAGGGGGTGATGATATGACATTAAGCCATTGTCTTATTCCTGCGCACTTTCTACCAGCCTTTAGTACTGTAAGGCTTCAGTAGTTTAAAGCACAATGCTGTGCATGCCATGGAGAAAATAGAAATAATTCACGTTACCCCAGCATGGGGAAAGTGGGGTGGCAGGGCTGGAAATGGTGATACACAGGAAAGGCTTTATGATATAGGGGGCAGTTGAACTGAATTCTGAGTGAAAGATATTAAAAGTTCAAACCAGGAATCAGGTAGAGGAGTGAAGAAAGTCAGGCTGGGGAAAAACTGATAAATCTATTATTGCTCAACTACAGGTTGCACGGGAAGAAACAGTGGAAGGCAGGGCTGAAAGGTTGATGAGGATGCCTTTGAATGGCCAAGCCAGATGGAAGCCCTGGGCCTGTCTTCTGCCAATGATGTGAAGCCACTGAAGGTTCTGAACAAGGGATAATCTGATCCCCCTCCCCACCCCATCCTAGTCTGGTATTGTTGTGAAGGACTGATTGAAATGGGGAAAGGTTAGAAGATATCTAAGAGAAATCTGCCTAAATACAGACAAAACAGAGAGAAGGCCCAGTCAGGGTTGCAACACTGGGAATGTAAAAGTAGGGTAAAATGCTAGGAAATGACATGGGCAGAAAATCAATAGAACCCAGTGACTGATGGGGTATGATGGCTAGTCAGGGGTTAATATCAAGAGCTGTCCTGAGAGTGTGAATCAGCTGATTTAAAGGATAATGACAGAACTGGGAAGACAAAACAGGAAAAGGAGCTGATGTAGAAGGGAATATGGTAAGTTTTGCAGAGCTGAGTCAAAGTTTTGATTGATCATTCAGATTGAGATGGGAAGTAGAACTGGAACATGGCAGGAGGTCCAAGCTGGGGACTCAAGAGTCAGAGCACAGGGTAGACAGAGGTGAACAGAATGGCCGATGCAGAGAGACAAGTCAGGTGCAGAAATTAGGCCCTCAAAGAAACCCACCAAAAGAGACAACACAGCAATATTAAGAGGAACAGGGGCAGAGCATGAAAAATTCAATGCCACAGGTTAAGGTGATGAGAAATATCAAGAAGCAGATGATGGCCAATCGTATGTTATCCACAAAGACATAAAGGAGGATGTGGATTAGGATGCAACTATTAGATTAAGTTTCTGGTGGTCTTTGTGTGCAATTTTAATAGAGCTGCTTGAGTTTACAACAGATTGAAAGAGGTTGCAGAGAGAGAGAGAGAGAGAGAGAGAGAGAGAGAGAGAGAGAGAGAGAGAGAGGAAGAGAGAGGAAGAGAGAGAGAGCAGGATAAGGAGGAAGGAAAAGTGTAGGCTACAACTTTTGGGAAGCAGACAACCTGAGGCTCATAGCCAACCATCTGGCTCTAAACCACCTTCCCAACTTTACCCACCATTTTGCTGCAAGAAATAATTGTCTTCATATAGCTTTGTCACTTGTCTGTCACTTGACCGCATCAGACTCAGTTTGCATATTCTGTTTTCTTATCCCTCCTCACTTTTGGCCCCTCTCTGCCCATCGGAGTCTTCTGCACTTCTCAAGGCTTAGCTCATGTCGTGTAGCCTCCTTGAATTGTTCTCCTGCTAGGTTTTCTTTACTGGTGCCTCGGGTCTCGGGACTGCTGAAGTAACCAGGAAAACCTGGACTATGCATACTGCATTTCATTGTTAAGAACTTTATACTGATATTTAAACAATTTTCATATAAAGAGTTTCATATTAAGTCTCCTTACAGAATAAAAAGTAAAACGTATCAGCCTTTACACTATAAAAGATCAGGCTCTGACAATGAAGTTGGGCATGGGATGAAGGAGGCTTGCAGGAAAGAATGAAAGAAAAAAGAAAATTCTATCCACAGCGGATGGAATACATAAATACAGATTTAATTAGTTATAAAATTAATTAGTAGAAAAAATAAACACAATAGTACAATGATAAATTTAGATAGGAGAAAGGGGAGGTAAATGAAATCCTCTTGCCCCGGGGAACGAGAGATAATATGACATGTCTACAATAAAGTAGTTGGCGTGTATGTTTTAGTGCTGTGGCCCTGACTAGCAGGAGCTGGCAGAGCAGAAGCAGTTGGAAGACTGCTGGCAGTAGGCTGGACATGGGGAGTGGCAGGTCAGGGCACGGCATTTTCAAATTATTGTCTGCTCCGTTATTTTGATTTTTGTCATATTTTTATTATGCAAATGTATGCTTCGATAATAAAATATGAAAAATAAAAATAATTTTGTGTATTTATAACACCTTAATGAACCCTGTCTTTCCCCTAGATTGGAAGCACTTTCAGGGAAGGGATTTTGTGTTTTCTGTTTTTCACAATGCTAGTGTGGTAATGGGTAGAGGAAACCGAAGATCCACTCCATAGTCATTTCCATGTGTCGGCATTGCCCCCAGTGGGCCTTTGACTGCAGTGGTCAGGCTGGACCAACTGGTCCAATGCCCATCTATCACAAAACACAGAGGAGTATTTGAGTTCATGATAGTTAGTTAGCTTAAACATAGCTAATGTATAAAAAAATTCAACTTTCATATATAAAATTCTGGTGGCAACTTCTAACTCCTTAGTAAGAAGTTGTGGAACCCTGCCCTTAAAAATGACTTCTGCCTGGTCAAGTCTGGATGCCTGACGTCTTCTGTACTCCCTCTCCCTTCTCCTCCCATCACAGGGCATATCAGGGTGTTGTTTCATTGTATTGGAGTTGGGATTTCTTATTACAAAACTACTTCTCTGTGATGGGAAGTGATCACAGTTCAGGTTTTAAATCAACACAAGTCAATTCTACCAGTAAGGATACTGCTTTCCATCCATACCATTTGCAAAGTACCTTTCTGTCTCATCCTCCTCTCTAGGCATTCTCTACCCAGCTACCCTGTGTGCTTTGGGCCACCAAGGTTGCTTAGGAGGAGGCCTTCACTAGCTAGCTCTTTAGTAGGAAGCAGAGCTTCCTGGTGGTATCGGAACTAGGAGTTGGCCCCCAACATGGCTGAAATGTAGCATCTTGATGTTCCTCTTTTAACACTCTATACTGCCCTCCCACCTGCAGCTTCCAGGACCTTTACTGTTTGGCTAATTTACACCTAGTTTCATGCACATCACAGGCAGTTCGATATTTGTTCCATTTCTATTAACTTGACATAATAAAGTACCATGATATAGGGGACCACCAGCATCCCCACCCACCCTTCCCACTATTAAATTGTTATAACCTGATTTGGATTCTCATTCCTGAAAACAGCAGACTTTCCAAGATTGAAAATCTATAAAGAAAGATGATTAAAGAAAAGAGGAAACAAGAAAGGGAAAAGAAAAGAAAGCAAAGGAAAGGAAAGGAAAGAAACTCTACATTACTTTGAGAAAAAGGAATTTCAAGATGTGTTTAATTTAAAATACCATATATGTCATTTGTTACAGAGTGAAAGGTTACTTGTTCCTTTCTTGTGTTGTACATTAGTAGTACTCTGTTTTGTTTTGCTAATTTTGGGTTTGCAATTTCACTCTTAAAAACAGTGGCAAAGGCTAGCAAGCACCCACCCAAGGTAAGGCTTTCATATCTGCCTGGTGGTGAGAGAGGCAGGAGGAAGCCAGCAAAACAAGTCAATGTAATTCTGCTATTTGCACAGACAGTGGCAGAAGGACAGGGAAGCTGTGGATGTGGATGGCTGACCTTCAATCCAGAAAGAGTCTCACTAAGGATGGAAAATAGATCACTTCAGTCCAGGAGGAAGATTTCAGACAGGTGAGCTGATGGAAGAAGAAAGTCTGGCATTAAATTGTATATGAAGCTGCTGACCACAGAAACAGGGCCTCTAAGAAAAGGGAGCAAAACAATCATGTTTCCGAATGGCATTTTGACTACAGGGCTGGGAAGTGGGATTGCACATGTCAGCAGAGGACTACACTGACAACAGTTTAAGAGCTGGTTACAGTCACAGGGCTCGTGTGGCTTAGTAAAGGGCATGGATCTAGTAACATTATGGTAATGTATCTTTCAACTCAGTTCAGTTTACTTTTCTGCCCCTAGATGGATTAAATCGCCTATAAAGATAATGGCTTTAATATAAAAAATAATGGATGGACCAGAAATTACTGAATATCAGGCCTTTGGCCTTGTGCAAGGAATTTACCTTCATTATTTCTTAATCCTCAGAACATTACAAGTAAATCAATATCATCATCCCCAGTTTACAAATATAGAAACAAAGTTTTAAGCAACTTAAGTTCCTGTCCTGCATATCCCCACTCCTGAAAAGTAAGAACTCAAACCCAAACCTTTCAGATTACAAACTCAATGCTCTTTTAATGAAGAGAAAAGTAGACTATAGAATAAAAAATTTCAATTTGCCTCTCAACTCTACTGCTTACTAACTGGCCTTGGGCAAATGCCTTTCTGTAGTCTCACTCCTCTAGGCTGTAAAATGGGACCACTAGCCTCTTTCATGGGGGAATTCAATGAGATTAAATTAAGACAATTTCTCCTAAACACTTTGCAAATTAATTGGTTCATAGTTAGTACTCAATGAAACGCTAGACAAATATGTCTTTTCCTAAGTAGCCACAGGAGGTATGAATTGTATTTTAGCATTTTAACATGATTTTCAGTTATTCCAGTGGAAATATTTGTTTGCGCCCCTACATATACCAGGTGCATGAAACTAGGAGGATAATGTATCAGAATAGCAGGGGAGTAGAGTCTAGAGAGCTTAGCCTAGAACAAAAGGAAGAGAAACAAGAGTAAACGGTGAGATAGATGCCTTTAAAAAGAAAAATGCAAAGCCACGCGGAGTTGGTCAAGTGGAAAATAAGGAACAAAGGAACAAGTGCTTGGCACGTTTTTGAAGAAAATTAGGAATTCAAATCCATCTGCTCCATTTCTAACAAAGTTAAAGAAAATTCAACAGAAGGCCAGGTCTGCTCTAATAGCTGGATAAGAATGAAATACAAACTGGGAGTACCATTTGGCATCATAATGCAGGCTGGGCAGCATCAAGAGAGCCAAGAGGTGCCCCAAATGAGGGTAACTTGGGGCAAACCCCAAGGAAATTCTTGAGTAGGGGACACAATCAAAGGTTTGGGAATGGAACTTGCTATTTCCTTTTGGATCTTGGACCCTGCAAATGTTGAATGATGACTGGACTCAACCACATTCTGCCCTTTGATTCCCATATGCCTACTCACATGTCTGTTGCTTTTAACTGCCAAGAACAGAAGCCATCAACTGCCAGGGAGAAGAGTCAAAGAAGCATCTTTTTCTCCTGTATCTTCCAGCTTGGAGTATGAAGAAAGGAACCGATTGCTACAATTTACTTTTATTTTTTATCCGACAGAGAACAATGGTTTTCTCATTTCCTCCTGGTTCTCTCTAACTAGTAAAGAAAGAGAGGTGTATCAGTTCTCATTAACAGTTTAGTAAATAAAATGGTCCCCCAAATTAAGGGAATACTCATCCATGTATGTCTTGGTGAGTTATAGGTTTTAAAAAAATAAATGATAACCCTGGCCAGTGTGGCTCAGTTGATTGGGTGTTGTCCTGCAAACCGAAAGGTCACTGGTTCAATTCCCTTGAGGGCATGTACAGAAGGCAACCAATGGATGTTCCTCACCCCCTCATTCTCTCTTCCTTCTCCTCTCTCTAAAAAAATCAAAAACAAAAATTAAATTAAAAATAAATGATAAGCTATCTTTTAGAGCAGTTTTAGGTTTAAGACAAAATTGAGTGGGAAGTACAGAGTTCTCCATTCCTCCTCTGCCCTATACCCCCCAAAGTCCTCCCTAATAGTAATATGTTGCTGTAGTGCAATGCATTTACAATGAACAAAACAATAGGCACTTCATTGAATGGAGTCCATAGTTGACACTAGAGTTCACCTTCCGTGCTGTCCAGTTCTCTGGATTTTGACAAATGTGTAGTATCATGACTCCACCATTGCAGTAACATACAGAGTAATTCCACTGCCCTAAAAATCCTGTGTTCCACATATTTAACCCTCTTCCTTCCCCCGGCCACATATTTTTATTTTGCTATCACTACAGATTTGCCTTTCCCATAATGTCATATGATTGGAAATTATATAGTATAATTAGACCTATCCCTTCCACTTAGCAATAGACATTTAAGTTTCCTCTGTGTCTTTTCTTGGCTAATTGTTTTTTAGCACTCTTCCTCTGTACCGTAGAGTTGACTAAGTCGTACACATTTTAGTGTTGAAAAGTGAACAAAACGACCTCTGACGTTTAGGCTAGAACGAGTCTAAGCCACAGAGACTTTTCAAGATGTAGCATATTTTCCCTCAGTTTCTATTTCATAGGCTAATAATAATTTCCCATCAGGAAAACAGACTTCTTCATATCTACCTTAAATTACTGGAATCCAACTGGATTTCAACGAGGACACAACAAATACAGAATTGCTTTTTTTCTCACTCAACCAGCACTTCCTGAGCACTGACTATGCACCCAGTTCTGTGCTAGAGGGACTTGGGTTTACAAATGAATAAGACAAAGTCCATACCCTTAAAGATCTAAATGTCTTTGTTCCTCCCAATACTTTTTGCATCCTCCCAATGTAAACATTTTTTGTCTTGTCCATCACCTTCCAGAAAAACTTCAATCATTTTTAGTTTCCAAATGTATCAAGTGAAAATCTGGTGCCAGGAGTTCAAGGTCCTACCATTTTAATTTACCTAACCATCTTTCATTGATTCCCAAGCAATGATTACAATTGTCACGCATTCATCGGATAAAGAACTCTTTTTTAAAGGGAGGTTTAATGAACTAGTAGCATGTTATGGCCATCTGTCTGCGAAGGCATGCATGTTTCCACCTGCTGCCCACCTTCGTCTTCCGTGTTCCATCCATGAAGCTTCTCCAGCTGTGAGCTCTTGGGCCGGGTTTGTATAACTGTGGGCCACGCAGGCAAACACTCACACTGCAGACTGTGAAGGGGTGGGGACACTCTGAAGCTGCCCTCGCCTGCCGGAGCAACCCCTGCAACCACTCTAACTTACTACCCCAAACCATACTGCCCACAACAGCTTTACAATAAGATTTCCTGTCTCCTGGGCTTGCTTTCTCATTTTCCAGGAAATTTCCAATTTCCTGAAAAGCGGGACACTTGGAAAGCAAAATCCCTAAGACTTTTTGGAGGCGTATTTGTGCCTCAAGTTTCAAAATCCAATTATGAAAACCCAAATCGGAACATTGCCTATTCTTATAATTCTGCATACAGGATGCAGAAAATCTACTCTTAGGAGAGGGAACATGAACACTTCACTCCTGCTTGAGAGGAAACATGGTAAACTTAGCAAAATATTACTCCACTATACAAGTGGAAAATTCTAAGTTTGCCTCTTCTTCTGTTAATTAAGAAGACACCTTGCCAAACTTGGCCAGTTTGGATATCTCTAGTCACCCTTCCAGGATATTATATAGTTTCTACTGGAACTACAGATCTTCATTACTTGGTTGTGGACAAGTGGATGGGTATATTTAGAACCATTCAGTAATTAAAATCACTTTCTACCTACCTTCTGCAAACACATCTTAATGATAGAGTTCCCTTCAATTCTATTAAAGCACAGTTTTAATGAAGTCAGTTATCTCAGCTTCTTTCTAGGAGATATGCTCCCAGTAATTATATTTTAAGGAGGCTATATTTTCTTTCTAGTGCTTACTGAGTCTCACACACACACACACACACACACACACACACACACACACACACACGTGTGCTGTGATCTCTTCACAAAGAAATGAAAGAATAGTAAAAGGAAGGGAGTAGAGGTGGGCAGGGAAGAGTACCCAAGGAGAGCTGCTAGCTCTTTTCAAATCCTCAGGAAGACAGCAGAAACAAATACACATTTTTAGCACAGTAATCTTTAGATAACCTTTAAAAAAATCACAATTTACATTCAAGAACAGCTGCTGTATTCTGCTTTGTGGCCAGGGCCCTATCCTCTTCCTGACTGCCCCTTCTACGGAGCATTGAGGTCACACCTCTAGACTTTGTTTTGACATAATCTTGGCTGAATAGGAAAGACTGATTTGTGCAAAATTGCTTACTTTCTGAAAAACACAAGGCAGGAAACAGAGAAATGGACCATTAACAGGCCAATATTCTGTATCATTTGCATTTCTTCATATGCAAGTCAATCACCTTCTTGTTGGCTAAGGGATGCTGTCCTAAAGATTTGTCAGACCCTACTGGAACCTCCCTGAGGTAGCAGAAGCCCAAGGTGATGTGGAATCAGAGTTAAAGGACCCAAATGACAGCTTACTGGCAGCAATAACAACTTATGGGTTCTATCAGTAGATATAATCAGTTAATACATTTGTACTGGTTCCAGCTTCCCTTCGGACTTTGAGATCTGCTAAAGGTTTATGAGAAAAATAAATTGTGGATTGCCTTTTTTCCCTTACAGCTTGGCTTAGAAGTTCCCAGGAGATGCTACTTGATAGTAGCAGTGTGGTTGGTGGCAGTGGTGGTGAGAGCAGTGGTAACAGTAATAAAAAGAACAGCCGTAACTGACATTTACTGTTTTATAAAATGAGCATATGAGATTCTTACATCAGCTCTGAGATACAGCTATTTACTATGTTCTTCTACAAATAAAGAAGCTAAGGCTCAAAAGGAGGGTAAGTGACTTATCTGAAATCACCCATTATCAGTGAAGGGTACAGCCAGAATTCAAGTCTGGATGCTGGGACTCATATCCAAGGTTTTCCCTTGATTCCGTCCTACAATATGTAACATCATGAAATGAAAAACCATTATCTCTCTCTGAATATATACTCTATTTTAAAAGAAGTGTGACTGTTGCTTTATTAATATTCTGCTTATATTAATACCACTCGATAAATTACATCATGGTATCCGACATTTTCTTTGCAGTATTAGAAAACTCTAGCACAGAAGTTATCACTAGTCCCAGAAAACCCTCATGTACATTACCATTTTTCACTCATATTCAGCTAGATTCAGATTTAAAAAACACTTATTGAACACTGCTGTGGGTCAAGCCTGCTATTAAATACTACCCCATACATATTCGTATTTCATGCTGTCAGCAGAGGAGGGAGGTTGCATTATTCCCATTTGTCAGAAGAGAACAGAAGAGTAGATGAAGAAAAAAAGAAGATGCTCATCCATTCTTTCAGTCATCTGATAATTTATTTACTCAGCCAATATTTATTGAGTATCTATTACATACCTGGCACCATGCTAGGCATTGGGGATGCAGAAATTAAAAAAAAAACAACAGACAAAGACTATTCTCAACCAAGGTTTAAGTCGAGGAAGATACACAATAAAAAATAAACAAAGAGAAGTCAGATCATAAGGGCTACAATGAAAATTAAATACAGGGATAAATATTGAGGTGGAGGTGAGGGTGATACCATTTTACAGTAAAGGCCTCTCTGACGACGCAGTTTAACTGGGAACATGAAGGAGGTGAAGGAGTGCATCCTCAGAGGAAGAGCATTCTAGTCACATTTATTGAAAATGACTTTGTGCCAGTACTGAGCTAGGTGTCACATGTGGGAGGATTAATACGGCACAGTCTCGACCCACCAGGAGTTGTAGCTCTATTTGTGGAGACATATATAAATAAATTATTGTTATAAATTATGAGAGTATGATAGATCCATGTTCATGGCATTATGAGCAGGGCCAGGACTAGGGAGAGGCAGGTGAGGAATTTCATTTTGAATGAAGACAGTATCATTGTAATTCATTTTTCCTCTTGCCTCAGGTTCCATACTGCTCTGCATGGCACCGATTATGAACACAGAAAATGTTTTTTACCCAGCTAACTTTTTTTATTGATGACAGAGAGAGAGAGAGAGAGAGAGGGAGAGAGAGAGAGAGATTTGTTGTTCCATTTATTTATGCATTCATTGTTTGATGCTTGTATGTGCCCTGACTGGGGAATCAAATCTGCGATTTTAGTGAAGGAGGACAATGCCCTAACCAACTGAGCTGCCCAGCCAGGGCTGTTTCTTACCCAACTTTATGTGGACTGGAGACGGCCACATTCAGAGCTTTGCCAGAGTCACAGAGCCAAGAAGTGTACAGCAAGGACTCAAATACATGTTTCTATAACCAGGACCGTGGCTATGGCTATCTACCTGATCAGAATTCCCGCAAGTGTGCTTATTGGGTTGAAGAGCAGTAAATCTGCAGGATATTGATAGGTATAACAGAAAAAAATAGCCTTAGTAAACAAATAAGTTTTGACGAAATTCAGCATTAAAGAATTTTAACTGGTTCTTTGTTGCATGACATTTTAGAGCTTTCATGGCTCTCCCAGGTAGAAGTATGGTGTACAGAGTTCCCCAAAATGATTGCTTAACATAGACTTAATTAACCATGGACTCAGCCACTATAATTAAAGCAAGCATTACCCAACACTAAGACTAGTTTTTCTTCCTTTAAAAAACACAATAGCAAAGTTTGCAATCACCAATAATACAACTGCCACTTATTGTGCATGTACTATATGCCAGCACCTTATACATACGTATACATAGTGTACATATGTATGTGTATGTATATGTACACACATGTATATGCATATACATAGTGTGTGTATGTATAAAGTACATATATACATGTGTAATATTATATATTGTAGTATATGCTATAGTCTACTATATATTATACTATATATATACATAAATGTTCATGTATACATGTGCATGTATCTGATTACATCCATGTAACACCCCTGGACAATATTATTATGTGTTTTTGGTAGTTGAGGAAAACTGAAGAGCTTAAAGAATTTGAATGATTAGCCAGGCAGCGTATAAATGGCAGGTCCCAGATTACACCCCAACTCTGACTCAGAGCTTAGGCTCTCTGCCACTCCACCATGCTGCCATCGCACAGTCCGGGCAGCAAAGCTGGTTAAGAGTATTTCTGGTGGACTTAGGGATTTGAATAAGAAATTGGAACAGTATTAATGCCAAGTGATTTGGGATATAAGCTTGTAGAACAAAATGAGCTATGAATATGCTTAACTATGCAAAGTTGATTTTGGTTTGGTTTGGTTGTTTGTTTTCTGACCCTAGTGTGTATCAACTATCTTGCAGATTTTTAGTGATCATGAAAAAACATTTCATTTCCTAGTTTTTTTTCCATAGACACTACTATTTTACTCCTTTTTTTCACTCAACAGAGAGTTTGTGCAGCAATGCGGTGTGTATTCCGAATCCATGAGCGCCACACTCTGGGGCAGCATCAGCCTCACCCTCTGACCATGCAGACAGTCGGTGAGCCTGTCCACAGCGTGGCAGCAGTCCGTACTTCAGCCACGAGTACCTGACCCCGTCACATGTCTTCCATGTTCACAGGGCTGACCTATTTTGAGCTCCATGAGCAAAATGTACAAAAATACAAATGAATATGGAAAGGAGACCCAGGTGGCATTTTCCACGTGTTATTTTTAGTCAGATCTCCAAGATCTTTTCACCTCATGAAGAGACTCTATCTGGACTCGGCCTTATTCCTTCGGAGAAGCTGATTAAATAAGAACGGAGTTTTTCCACTAATAGGCAATGCCCAACGAAAATGAGGCTCTTGTGGCTCATCTCAAAAGGAAAACTACAAGAAAACACTGAATTTGCAAAGAAGTGAACCTCATAAATTGTGCACAAAAAGGTTTTGAAGATTCAGATAAAAAGCTCAGTTTCAGCATGACCATCTGTTATTTCCCCCTAAAAGAAGATAGGTAGTAGTTTATAAAAGCAATAAAACAATTTCTGAGCTTAAAGGCAATAGCAAGGACTTCCAGTTAAAAAGCAGGGAACATACACTCTGACGTCTGGCTGAACATGCTTCCCTGACCTCCTCACCTGCTCTCCAGACAGAGGCAAGGATTCTTCTAATAATTGGTGTCTGATCCACTGTTTTTCTCCCTCAAAATGATTATGACTGGGAATCAAAATTGCCTTCCCCATTTTTCTTCTGTCAACGTTCACAACTTTTTAAACTTTTTTTTAATCAGGAAATCTTTTCTGTACACACCTAACATCTTTGGCCTATTCCTTATCATCCTGCCCCAGCCCCTTCCAATTCTCATCTAGTTGTCTTAAAGAATTCTCTCCTCCCCTGTTTAAGTGGTGCACTTAGAATGGAATGGAACCCTGATTGCCCAATATGAAAAGTTAATGATATACCTAGATCAAAAAGAACAAAATTTAACCAGAAACCAGTGAAATCAACTCTTGAGGCTGCAAAGCAAGTCTCCTTCAGTTTTGCCCCCAGAGCCTGCCTTCTGCTTCTTCATGTAGCAATGTGGTTAAGAGTGTGGCAAACTTGTGCTGCTTATACTATAATCTTGGCTCTATGCTTCTCAGATGCCTGGCCTTGGGTGAATCATTTGACCTCGGGTAGTCAAAGGTAAATTGTGTATGATGAGGTACCCCTTTCTTGTGGAGTAGTTAGGATTACATGAAATAACTCATTTAAAGTGCAGAACAAAATGCCTAACACATTTTTAAGTTCCCAAATAATATTATATGTTGTTAGTAGTAGTAGTATTGGCAGCAGCCACTATATCCTTCTGAGATTAAATTGTTCTTATTTGAATTTACCAGCCTTTTGTAGTAACTACTAAGATCTAGCTGTATTTTTCCTATTGTTTTATTTTAAAGGCACACTGCCATTGCTTAAATAACAATAGAAGCCTAAGCTTGGCCAATGACAATGTTAAAGGTCGTAAAGCAAGGGGAAGACCCAGGCCACCTGGTGAGTCCCTGCTTAGAAAACTGACTGTCAGCCTCATGGGCCCTTTGAGAGGTCTCATTTTGATCTGGATCTGATGAGTCTATTTGAATTAACCAAATGTTACAGAAACACCTGGGGTCTTTTTTTTTACTATGGTTCTTCTTTGCCCACCCACCCCCATGTTAGGAACTGTGGCTCTCAATGCCAGAGTTTGGTAAAGAAGAAAGGAACCATTTATTCAAAAGTTATACAGGTTTAGGATAATGATGGAATGTTGCCGTTAAATCCCAAAGTCTCTTTAAAACACCCACAAATACACACACAGTCCTGACTCTCCTTGCCAAACCAGGCCAGTCAGAGGTGCCGTATGTTAGGAAAATAAATAGAAGTCCATACCTTGGCTAGGTTCCTGTTCTTAATCCAAAACCTTATCTTCGTTGTGGGCCTGCAGGAGTCCTTCTGCATTCTTTCAAACCACTGAGAGAGCGCTCCACATGGCTGCTACATATTGCTTTCCTGTTCCTTAAGCCTCGTGGTCAAGAGAGCCCCCTCTCCCCTTCCCAAAACCGTGTGGTTAGACCCCGCCCGCCGGCATTCCTATATTCTCTGCCTTTCCTGGCTGCCATAATTAGTCCAGTCAGGTGTGGCCCTGTGGCATGGAGTGAACCATCTCCAAGCTCTTGAACAGGCCCTCTAAGGGGGAAGCTGCCTCCCAGCTATATCACAGGTCAAAGACTTTGTTCCACAAAGGCTCTGAGCAGGCTGTGAAGCTAGCCTGCTATTATTGATATGCAAAATAACTCTCAATCCCCTGCTGTCGTTTTTCCCAGCTCCCAAGATAAGTCTGTGGGAGGCCTTGGGACCTCTCAGCCTATATCCCACTAAGTCTACAGCTCATTACACAAACTCTGGAAACATTCATAGAACTGCAACAAGTACCTTTTAATCTACAATGATAAAAACTATAATTGTGATGCGGCTATAATACTTATGGCAGCATGACCAGAAAAATCTCTTCCTATAGGTAGGCCAACTTAACACATCAAATTCATAGCAGCACAATTTACAATAGCCAAGTGCTGGAAGCAACCTAGGTGCCCATCAGTTAATGAATGGGTCAAAAAACTGTGGTACATTTACACAATGGAATTCTATGCAGCAGAGAGAAAGAAGGAGCTCCTACCCTTTGCGACAGCATGGATGGAATTGGAGAGCATCATGCTAAGCGAAATAAGCCAGGCAGTGAAAGACAAATACCATATGCTCTCACCTTTAACAAGAACCTAATCAACAAAACAAACAAACAAGCATAATATAAACAAAGACACTGAAATCGAGAACAGTCTGACAGTGACCAGAGGGGGAGGGGAGAGAATTTCAGGGGAAAAGGGGAACGGTTTAGAGCAACAAGTATAAAGGACACATGGACAAAAACTATGGGGGATGGAAATGGGAGGAAAGTGGGGAGGGCTGGGGTGGTGGGCTGGGGGCGGGGTAAAAGAAAACTGTACAATATCAACAACTAAAAAAATACTGATTAAAAAATACTGATTAAAAAATAAATAAAATTAAAAAAATTTTAAGCAGAAGTTTTTGGGTGAATATGCAAATAAAATGAAAGAGTTTGCTGATGTTAACTACGTCACCTAAAATAACAAGCGCCTGTCTCCCAAAGAGGCCAGTCCCTTCAGAGGTCACTGGCTAAGCCCCCTCCACAGCACATAATCCCACCTCAGAGCCTATCAATGGATGTCTGAGGCACCCCTTTCTCATTTCTTCCAGGGCTAAAACCTTTCTGACTTGTATTTTCCTTTTTTAGGTAGTACCTTATAGGCCTGGACTGTATATTGCTTTTTGATTATAACTTTGCTTGTCTCTGCTCCAATCAATTTTATACTAATTTTGCAGTTGTATTCCCTGGGGGGCATTTCCTTTTCCTTATACACAAGTTCTTGGGATAAATCTCAATGTACTGGCAACATTTAGTAATTCCATTATATTATTTAAAAAAAAATAGTACATGGGCATGGGGTGCTGTTGAAGGTCCTGTGAGGCATTGATACAGGGTGCAGCCAAGAGGGGGGCCCCAAATAAGGATTTGGAATGGGGTCCAGAGCTCAAGGTGTCTAGGAAATATTAGAAAGATATATAAGATGTCCTCACACCTTCCCCCCTCAGGTGTGAGTTGGGGGAAGGGACACATGGAGCAGGGACATGAAGAGCTGTTTTGTACAGCCACAGCTTTACAGCTAATCCATGTCATGGTCATTTAACACATCTATAACCTTTAACTGGTTGCATAGATATGTTAAATAGCTGTGGCTATGCTCTGAGCCAGGGGGATGGAAGGGACTTCCCCCCAAGATGTAACTGGGGGACAGGTCCCCTGGGTTACAGCATCTGCATGAGAGCTTGGAGAAGATTGGCTCCACAACATGGGGCCACACCTGCCCAGACTCACGATGGCAGCCCAGTAAACTTGGAAAAATACAGGAATGCTGGCAGGTGTAACCAATTGTAGGAGGAGCTGAAAATGGGGGTACAGAGGAAGATTGGCATGGGAATTTAAAGCCAGACACAGCAGCCATTGGGGAGAGAACCACATGGCTTTGCCAGAGTGGGGACCCCTGCAGCTTTGGTAGAAGAGGACCATATGGCTTTGGGGGGCTCCCTTTGGTGGCTTGGGAAGCAGGAGAGACTTTGCCTGGAAGAAAGGTGAAAGAACTCTTGCCGTCATGAGAAGGTGCCACATGGCTTTGGATTAATTAGAGATTCTTCCTGGACTGTGACACAGCTGATGGTGCCAACTGCCTGAATCACGGATGTTTGCTTCTTTTCGTGAGTTACAGTACCCTGAATTAGGGCAGGGGGAGAAGAAAGCACTGTGGGCATCTGTGGGTATCCAAAAGGACTTTGATATCTTAATGAAGACATTAGGTCACTACTTTAAGTCTGTATAGCATTAAATAAACATTTCCTTTCCTTTTCACAAATCTCTGGCATTGAGAGACATCTTTCCTAAGGCCGCAATCAAACCTAGTGGGGGGTCCTTTTGTTAATAGTATATCATACCCCCCTTGGCCCTGTAGGTGTGTGTGTTCTGTAACAGTATCACATTATTTTTTTAAAACTATCTTCGAGTTCTAAATAAGTAACTTTATAGATTTACTGGACATTTTCCCCACCCCTCATCTCCACTTATAAGACAGCATCATGCTAATTTCACCTTTAAGCAAAAGGATTTCTATTTCCAATAATGCTTCTTTTCAGTGACAAAGGAGATCATTGGAAATATTTTGCAGTAAATGTGGCCTCCAAAGGGTGATACTTGTGCCACCCATGTGTGCATTTAGGAGTTCTTAGTAACATGAAACAATGTTTAAAGGGTTAAGTGAAAAAATAAAGACTAAAAATGGTATATTCAGAATATGTACAGTATAGCACAGGATTAAGCTGTCCTCTTAAATTTATTGTTTGAAACAGTTGCATTTCTCTGCTACACCCTATACAGACCTGCAAGTGATGTATCTTGCCTCAGTTTCTTTATCTGTGCTCTGGGAAGACTGCTTATGTCATAGATGACAATGAAGGTTAAATGAGTTAGTAAAGTGTTTAGAATGTGATGTGGCACATAATGATCAGTCAATAACTCTAAGATCATTCTCACTTCTACCATAAAAATATGAATAAAAACTGGAGAGAATATTTCCAAATATTATTAGTATCTGTTTCCAGAAAGAAAGGTCTGACTATGTGCTTTCTTTCCCTTTATGTCCTATGCTTTCTCCAGATTTTGTGTCATGACCATAGACTACTTAGATTATCAGAAAAAGAATAGGCTTTCAAAAAGAAAAAAAAATTGTCTCAGTTGGTGACTCTTAGCCTGAAATAATGTTTTTCAAAAGCCCCTTTGAAGATGCAATTTGAGGTGTGTAACTATTACTTTTCTGCTGCTGCCGTAACAAATTACCACAAAGTTAGTGGCTTGAAACAAAAGCAACTTATTATCTTAGAGCTCCACACCCCTGAAGTCTGACACGGGACTCCAGGTGTGGGCAGGCTTGCATTCTTTTCAAGGAGTAGGAGACCACTGATCTAAAGTTGCACTGTCCCATAAGAGAGCCATAAATATATGGCTATTTAAATGTAAACTAATTAAAATTAAATTCTATTACAAATCCAGTTCCTCCTTCACCCTACCCGCATTTCACACGTTCAATAGCTGCATGTGGCTATTTTTGAACAACAATGACATGAGACATTTGCATTGCTGTGGACAGCTCTTTTGGGCAGTGCAGACCCAGAGGCAAGACGTCTTCTGGCTTCCTGACTGGTGTTCTGCTTGAGCCCTGGTGGCCACATTTCCTTTTCAATACAGACTGCCTGGAATTGTTTCCCTCCTTTAAATTTCTCTTTGGTCTCTATTGCCTATAACAGACTTTTTTCAACATTTTAAAGCAATAAAAATTTTTAATCAAACCAAATCACATGTTTAAATCAAATAATGTAGCTGTTTCCATTGTAGCTCTGGTAGAGGCTTTGAGACCACCCTTTACTCTTCCATTTGCCACATCTCAGGCCTGTAATGTGCTTAGGATTGTCCATCTATAAAGAGAAGTTAAAATTCCTTAGCATGTCATATATATTCTTCATCTACTCAGTCTACTTGCTTTTCTCCAGAGGGTACCTACCCTACTCTTCACTGTCACTTTTTCATAAGTTTGTCCATAAAATCCCTGTCACCACGAAGGAAAGCTCCAGATGGGAAAGTATCAGCCTGTACAAGACAGGTGCTCTTAGCCTAAGGGCCAGCATGGATGGATTTTAGAAGATGCTTCTGTGAACCCCAGAACTGGCTGCATAATTTGATGTGTATGGGTATTAGGTTAAACCCTCCCAGTTTCTACAATTATCAATTGGTCTGTGACTCTAAAAGTTTAAGAACATGACCAGAGGAAGTCAGGGTTCAAGCAGGAACCCTTTCAGCACTTCAAGGTCCCTCTTTTAATCCCTCTTTTAAACTTTTAATAGTTGCCACATATACTTTATTGTAAAAGTTCCTCATGCAAATATATGATGATACATTCATTTAGCCAGTTCTGCAGTCTGCTCCCCAGGTTAGACGCGCCTGTCCACTCTGCTTCATTTCTTTATTACCCGGAATGCCGGACACTCAGACATGTGCTCGCTGAAAGAAGACAAGGTAAGCACTGCATGCACATCCTGTGCTAGAAAAATCGTTCTACCATTATCATTTCAAACTGTGGACACTTTGGAAGAAGTTATTTATAGCATTTACATAGCTCTTGTATGTGCCAAGTACTTTACAGATAGCCTTAATTAAGCTTCAAACACCTTGAGAAGCATTTTCCCTATTTTTACTAATGACGCTTCAGTCACACAGCTAGGAATAGGTAGGTACACTGGGATTTGAGTCCGTGTCATCGGGTACATGGGTGTTGAGATCGCTGCATTCTTACAGCATTCCTAGTTTTACCCAAATAATGCCTGCAAGGGGTCTCTCTAACAGTTATGTTTGTGCCACCAAAAAACTATTAGACCTAATAAGTGAATTTGGCAAACTAGTGGGATACAAAGTAAATACTCAGAAATTGAATGCATTTTATACACCAATGATGAAATATTAGAAACACTAACTAAGAAAAAAAATCCCATTTACTATAGCAACAAGAAAAAAAGTACCTAGGAATAAACTTAACCAAGGACGTAAAAGACTTGTACTCAGAAAAGTACAGAACACTGAAGAAAGAAATTAAGGAAGATATAAATAAATGGAAGCATACACTGTGTTCATGGATTGGAAGAATTAACATCATTAGAATGTCCATACTACCCAAAGCTTCTATAGCTCAAAAATTTATGTGAAAACAAAAACAACCCTGAATAGCCTCAGCAATCTTGAGAAAGAAGAACAAAATAGGGGGTATCACAATACCTGATATAAAATTATATTACAAGGCCATTGTAATCAAAACAGCCTGGTACTGGCCTAAGAACACATAGATCAATGGAACAGATTAGAGAGCCCAGAAATAAACCCATGTCTTTATGGTCAATGTTGACAAAGGGGGCAGGAGCATAAAATGGAGTAAAAATAGCCTCATCAATAAATGATGATGGGAGAACTAGACAGGTACATGCAAAAAAATGAAACTAGGTTGCCAACTTATACCATATACCAGAATAAACTCAAGATGGATAAAAGATTTAAATATGTTGTGATGCCATAAAAGTCCTGGAGGAAAACACAGGCAGCAAAATTTCAGATATCTCACGCAGCAATACCTTTGCCAATATATCTCCTAGGGCAAAGGAAATAATGGAAAAAAAATAAACAAATGGGACTACATCAAATTAAAAAGCTTCTGTATGGCTAAAGAAACCATCATCAAAATGCAAAGGAAACTGACTGTACGGGAGAACATATTTGCCAATGATACCTTGGACAAGGGTTTGATCTCCAAAATACATAAAGAACTCACATGATTCAACATCTGGAAGACAAACAATCCAATTAAAAAATGGGAAAAGGACCTGAATAGACACTTCTCCAAGGAGGACACACAGATCACTCATGGATATATGAAAGGGTGCTCAACATCACTAGTCATTGGAGAGATGCAAATTAAAATCACAATGAGATATCACCTCATACCAGTCAGAATGGCCATCAATAATAAATCAACAAATGCAAGTGTTAGCAAGGATGTGTAGGAAAGGGAACCCTAGTGCACTGCTGGTGGGAATGCAGACTGGTACAGCCACTGTGGACAACAGTATGGAGTTTCCTCAAAAAACTAAAAATGGACCTGCCTTTGACCCAGTGATTCCACTGCTGGGATTATATCCTAAGAATCCTGAAATACCAATTCAAAAGAACCTCTGCACCCCAATGTTCATAGCAGCACAATTTACAATAGCCGAGTGCTGGAAAGAGCCTAAGTGCCCATCAGTAAATAAGTGGATCAGAAAACAGTGGTACGTTTACACAATGGAATTTTATGCAGCAGAAAGAAAGAAGAATGCCCTTCTTGTGGAATACATGGATGGAACTAGAGTTTATTATGCTCAAATACCATATGATCTCACCTATAAGAAGAACCTAATGAACAAAACAAACAAACAAACAAAATAGAAACAGAGGCATGGAAATAAGAAACAGGCTGACAGTGACGAGAGGGGAGAGGGGAGGGGGTTAAGGGTGGAAAGAAGGGGAATGGGGTAGTCAAGGAACATGTATGAATGACCCATGGACTTGGACAACAGTATGGGGATCTACTGTGAGTGTGGGCTGGGTAGAGGAGGGCAAAGGGGGACTATTGGGACAGCTGTCATAGAACAACAATAAACTATTTAATAAAAATAAAGAAAAGTTATGTTTTTGGTTGCCTGAACTTGGGGTCCAACAGAACAGAAACTGTGAAGAGAACTTTAGACTAAATATGAAAATAATTCCCTTTGAAATGGAGGCAAAGTGTAGCATTTGATAGTGACTATATTTTGGATCAAATTGCATAAAGAATCCACAGAAGACTGTCACTCACTATATAACCCTGTGGATGTTCCTTAATCCTCCAGGGCACAGTCTCTTGATTGGCAAAATGGGCATCATAAGAATACTTGGTTCTTGAAGAATAAATTACATAGGTAAAGTATTTAGTGTGCTCCTAAGCATTTAGTAATGACTAAATACACCATAATGGTTACCATTATTATTGTTGGGAAACAGGTCTGACCCAAAAGAATGTTCTGATTTGCTAAATTAGTCTCCTTAGTAAGACAAGGTAGCTACTGAGCTGATGGTAGTTAGACAACCTAATCCTCTGGTTATGTATAAAAAGAAAATGAGTCAGAAATATAAGACCCCTGCTTTACAGGTAAGGGGTTTATGGAAGAAAGACCAGTGGACTAGCTTGTTTTTCTCTAACTGTCATGAGCTGGTGGCAGCAGGTAGACAGGTGCACAAACTATCTGAGTCCCCAAACGGATCGGAACTGCTGCAGCTGGCTTTGCCTCAATCAGCCCTCCTCCAGCTGCATCTGGGAGGACACACTGCACCCCAGTGCTGAACTCGCATCTGACACTGTGTCTGGCGTAACCACATTTGTCCCAGGAATCATTTCTTGACTCATAAGAATCTTCCATTCTGGGTCTAGGAATGAGAAAGTACAAATGGCTGAGTGACAAATGCATTTCTATTCTTTCCTTGGAGAACAGGAAACCAACAAATGCTCTCATATTCTGGTTTTACATGTGTAGTGTTAAAGACAGTTTAATGCAGATGAACCACACAGGCTAACAGGAATTAAAGTGTGTGGCTTTCACATGTAAAACTAGCCCATAAAACATATTGTACTTTTGCATTAAAACAAGGCTATCTTAAAATTTTCAAAAAAGAAATTTCCACACTTTATTCATGTTCGGCATTCTAAACTAACACTCAGCATAAAACTCCTCTTCCATTTGCCACCCTGTCTCCCCAGCTTTCTACTCACTGTTCTGAAAACACACTGCACTCATTCCTGACTCCTAGATTTAGCCCACGGTGTGTTCCATTCCCCACCTGGAATACTTTTCCTCCTCTTTACGTATTCACAACTTACCCAACCTTCACATTTTGTCCTAAGTCCCATCGCACGTTTCAATGTTGAGACTTCCCCAGTTCCTGTCATCTCTAGTCACGTTGCTCACCCTGGTATATGTTCCAAAAATATTGACTGTATTCTATGCGCCTGCAGTGTGCTACGCAATGGAGATGTAAGAGTGAACGAAACAGACAAACGGTGAAGAAGGCAGATATTTCTTTTTATAACAAAAGCTGCTATTGCCAGATCACAGTCTAAGAAGGACTATCACAGTAAAAAGTGATTTCACCAGGTTTCCTCAGATCTGAGGCGACACAGAATTACATCAGACTTCACTGAGAATTGTTTATGAAAAGATGCAAAATTTGAGAGTAGTAGTCACTGCTACTCAATGAAGTACAGATAAAAATAAACCAGGAATTCACACACATGTGCGCACACTTTGGATGGGTGTGTTTGGAACTCACACAAAGCCTGTCTTGTCCTCTTAAGATGTAGCCTGTTATATCATTAATAATGTATATGCTTTGCCTTGCCTTTCTTATAAAATGAAAGTTCTTCAAAAGTTCTGGTAGCTATGGCTCTTTCAATATGGCATATCAATGCTGTCTGTCTTCAAGTAGAATAAAGTGAATTTGAAGTGTTTTATTCTGATAATGTCCCTTGAAAGATATCCATTTGTTAAGTGTCTCTCATGTGATTTGCAGCCTAAAGTCCATCATTTGCAGACAGAAGTGAGGACAGCACAGTTGGAAAGAGGTCTAAAGCTGTCATTTTAAACAAACAGCTAGTTGCAAGTGCTGGTACATGAGAGCTTTTCCATTTATCTTTTCACACAGACCCTAGTTTGTCGCCACAGCATTCAGGTGCCTAATCTGATTAGCTAGAGGGGTGTCCAGAAATCCCTTAGCTACAATAGCCACTTGCAAAAATCCAAATATATCAAAACAATGATTAATAAAATATATCTATAAGCATGTTTACAGTCACAGGGGGTTAAGAGGAAAATGAAACAGCAGCGATTGCCAGCTTTTTTCCACCGGAATTCATAATTTATTTACCTGCTCTGTCCTGCTCCCCGTGTGGCTGCAATCAATTGCATTCAATGTCAACTCCTAGAACAATGGTCTACTGTGCCTGCATTTCTTGCTCTGTGAGCTAAAAGGTCTACAAATGCTTTTAAGGAAACATCAGTATATACATTTCAGTTATCCAGGTGAAATCTAATTGTAACTAGAAAATGATCTGAGTGCCTTTACTCCTCCCCCCCTAGGAGTCTTTTTAAAGGGGCATGCAAAAGTTAGGGTAGGATGACTGTTTTAAGAACCAACCAAAACTCAATGGCTTAGCAAAATAAATATGTATTTCTCATTTATGCCTAGTTTAATGGGCATATCTCTGGTCTGGCAGCTCTCCTGGGTGGCTCTCTTCTAAGTCCAGCTCAGGGGTTTAGGTTCCTTCCAACCATTTTTGCTGGCATCTGCAACATGACCCTCCACAGTTTCCAGGGAAGGATAAGACAGTGTGGGCCTATCATAAATTTAACTACCTTTCAAAGAAACACACATCATGTGGGCCCACATCCCATTAGCCAGAAATAGCTGTATGGCCTCAGCTCGGTAGAAGAGCCTTGGGAAATGTAAACCCAGCTGACTAGCACTTTAGAAGACTACATCATGGAAGGGAGCACAAGCCTGGTGAGCAGCTAGCTGTCTCTGGCCTGAGGACCACAAGTCGACATATAAAAAACCCCACAGGATCTCCTACCAAATTTCAACTCCTGCCAGTCTTGCAGCAGATATCACGCATAGCTCCTAAGGGCTCAGTGAGACAGCAGGAGGTACCAGTCTAAAGACATGTACTTAGGAGGCCCACAACCTAGATTAAAATCCTGACCTATCACTTAGCCATGGTGTGACCTTGTGCAGAAATGATCCCTTCTATGCTTCATCAGAACAATGGAGAAAATAGTAATATTTTATTCATAGGGTTGTTGTGAGCATTAAATGATGGGATGTACATAAATAAACACGACCTGAATAAGAACAAAGGGAGGCTTGCTATAGCAAGAAGTCAGACATCATCACTGTTGCTTGCATTTGGCAGAGACTCAAAGGCAGGCAGGGAGTGAGAAAGCTTTATCATGGAAAAAGGGAAGGCTTTAGGCATGCTTTGATTAAAGGTTGTTGGCATGGGGTATGGAGATGGGGTAACTAGAAGCAGAGCATCTTAATTGACTAGTCTGGGAAGCATATCTGAGTTTCTCTGGTTGATCTTGAATGGGTAGTTGGGGCAAAAAACAGGGGAGCTGGCGGTCATTGACCAAGTCCTGACCTTAGTGAGCCAATTGCTGTGGAGGCTGTGGGTCAGGATTTTTACATATCATATGGTCTGGCCATTGTCCCTCTGTAGCTAGTATTATTCCAAAGTGCATGGGGGCTCTGGTCTCCTTCCATACTGACCGAGATTTTCTGCTGCTCAGGTCTATATTCTTCTTGAATCAGAATTTTTATGTTCTTAACCCTGGGCATTAGGAACAGGAGGTGGGGGGAAAACAGCTTTACATGCTGTGCTGTCTGACAAAGCCAGGTCTACCACTCTCCTACACTGCACAGAGCAGCCATGTGAAACCATTATTAACGTGCAATAGTGTGTTCTATAGCTCTGTCAGTGAATGGGTTTTCCAGGATCCTGGAGAAGTGAGGGCCAAGAGAGAGCTCAGAAAGGCCTACAGACTGGCTGCCTTTTTCCCCAGGTGAGGATGGAATCCTCAGACATGGCTTTAATTCAACAACCAGCAGAGCTGAAAGTTTGCTAATATACCTTAAATGGAAGAATTAAGCACAGAGATTTTATTGAGTACGTAAATTTTTTCTGAATGGTGATAAAAGACACAACATGAAGTGACTGTGGCCCAGCACGAAATTTAGCTTCTTACATCTTGGAAGACCTTACTTTAACAAGTGTTACTGGTAGCTGTGTGCCCTCCCCCACCCAGAGTGCCAACTGCAGCCAAGTGAAGCTGCAAGAACATATTTTGCATCTGCATTTGCTCTAACTTAAAGCAAGAGTGTGAATCTTGATCTCCAGGGGTTGGTTGCTTTTTAATTACTAAAACTTAGGACACCTGAAATTATACAAACCTTAAAAAAGAAAGCAGGAAGGGCACAAGAGAGATTTAATAGATATCCTATGGGAATTAGTAGTGGAATGCAGGAAAGAAGGAAATGCGATGTTAAACTTGGAGAAGCCAGGTTCATGCTAACACCACAGTTCAAGAACTGAACAGGTCTTTTCAGAGCTGGGCAGAGGAAAAGGATTTACTACTCAGTCCCTGGAACTATGAAAACAAATGTAATGACACTTTTTTTGAAATGTTAATTGACTTCCTCTGCCTACCTCCATGAGATTTCTTTTTCCTCTTAACCTTTCCTTCTCTGCTTTCTTCTTAGTAACATTGCCTATGCTCATTGCCTCAGGGAAAATGAGTAGAAAGCAGAGAAAAATTGGAACCTTTCATTTGCATTTCATTTGCATTCCAAAAGCCTAGAACCTTCAGGGATTGAGGGGAAAAAAAAATCACCCATTCCAGAAAATGAAACAGCAGCTTTGACGCACACTTTGGAGATAGATATAAACATTTGTGCTAGCAGAGTTTGCACAGTTCAAGATGACAGTCCTTACCTGAAGTGACCCTGCAGGCGATAACCAAGTCCACCTTTGCAGATGATCCAAGTTCCCTTGGAACAAGGTGCACATACTGCCTGTGCCTGGGAGTGCTGCCTGCTGCCTGCTTCAGTGACTTGGTTAGCACCAGAAAAGCAAGCACACTGACGCCAGGTAGGAAGGTGCCTGTCCATGTCTGAAGACCTCATTTGGCCCCTAGCAGATGCAGACCGTGAGAAAACTCACTCCCACTACTACTTTGTGATGTCCCAAATAGTTTAACTTACAGAGTTTAAAATGTAGAGGGTAGAACCCTAGCAAGGCAGTTGGTGCCCCCCTAAAAAACAAACAAACAAAAAAGGTCTAACCATCATACTTTGGTACAGTTGAATGGGCTCAACCAGGAGAGTGGGCTCACGGAATAAATGATCATTTGGCATGGAATTGATAGGAAGCAGTTGAAAATGAATGGAGGGAGGAAGGAAAAAGGGGGCCTTCACCCTTGCTGACCCAAGGCAAATAGCTGAAAAAGTTTCAGTTAGCAAAATTTCCATTGTGGTTTTACCCTGGGGTGGGGGGCTGTCAAGGAGAATTATGGGAAAGGGTGTGGGCAAAAGAGACTAAAGCGAGGTAAGCAAAGTATCTGTCAGTCAATATAGAACCTCTCCCCTATGTGAATGCAATGATCACTCATGTACTTAAAGCAGCGGATTCAGGGAACTTGGGCCCTTCTTGCTACTCTCAGCAGGCCAGTTCTTTCCGTTGAGAACATAATGCAGCTATTACTCATCTGCTTTCCTCTTGCTGATCTGTAATGCTTTACTGTGTTAAACTGAGCGCCAGTCCCATAACAGATTTATAAAAAGGGAATCATATTGGGAGTCTGTATAATTCAGGGTTTCCCAGAGAAACAGAATATACGGAGCAAGAGCAGGGCTGACCTTTTGAACACTCTTGACAATTCAGTATGGAGTCACTGTCAGCCATGACAGTTATGTCAAGTGCTCTGTCAAGACTGAGGTAATGGGGTATCATGGAAATGCCCTTAGGAGGGGGCTGGAATGCCCCAAATCACAAGTCTGGACACTTGGTTAATGATTCCATCTGGACACCAGTATGAGTGGGACCTCAGCCCCTTGTGGGCTGTAAGAACTTAGAACTCAGGCCACCCACTACTTGAGCTTGACTGTTCCAAGGATCACGCTCAGAGCTCTGGCAGACTTCCACTCCACTGGGTGCCTATCACCCCTGCAGCTGCCTGATTTGGGACCAATGCCCACCTCTCTATCTGTGGGTACCACCAGTGACTGGGAGTTTGAGTAGGATGTTCACTCTGCTTACTTCTATTGCATAAGCTCCCCCTCTCTGTGTGTAACCTACACGTGACTCTATTGACTTAGTGGAGAGCTCTCCCCTAACAAACCTGGCATTGTTGAAAGCCACAAACATGTGTGAGTGACTCCTTTCAAGGATGCTCCCTTGTTCACCACATAGAATCAATAAATTAGGGATTTATCATAAGGAAACAGTTCATGCTACTATGGAAGCTGACTTGTCCCAATATCTGCACCGTAAGCTGGGAAATGAGACACTAAGGAAAGCCAAGTTGAATACAAAGGCAGTAAAAACTGTTGTTCCAGTTCAGAGGTAGTCTAGCAGGAAGAGGTCTCTTTTAGAAGGGTTGGCTCTTTTACTCTATTCTTATCTTCAGCTGGTTGGTTGAGGCCCACGTACATTGGGGAGAACAACCTGCTTTACTCAGTCTATTAATTTAAATGTCAATCTCATCCAGAAATACCCTCACAGACACACCCAGAATAAATTTTGACAACTATCTGGACACCCCAGCACCAAATCAATTGATAGATAAAATTAACCAACGCAAGGTCTCCATGAGATGACATGACATCTAAAACCCTTTCCCAAACCTAGATTCTAGGGGTGTTTCATCAGGAGGGCATACAGACATGCTGAACTTGAGAAAGAAAGCAAGGTAGTGGGGAAATTTGCTAAGGCTTATGTTTGCCTAATCTTGCTACAGTTTATGTTCCTTTCTAGGAATATTCTGGTGTAGCCAGTCTGTTTATCCTCAGTGGAGCATTCAGTTACGGCATAAATATTTAGCACATTTTTGTATTAAATTCTCATCATTCATCCAGAATAAAACAAGCTTTATAGAGACATGACTGGCAAAAATATCCAGGGCTATAAAAGTTGTTCTTCATGTTTTCTGATAAGCCAATAAACTTTTGGTCCTAGTCAAATACAGTACAATATAATGATTAAAAATACAGGCCCAGATTCAAATGCAAGCTCTAGTAAGACCTACATAAGGACTTTCAGCAAATTATTTAAATTCTTTGGACCTGTTTCCACATTTACAGACGTAGGGATAATGACAGTGCTTATGCTCATTAAATCAGAGGATGCCAGTAAATACCAGCACAATACTGGCTGCACACCAAATGCTTAATGTATGTTAAAAGTGATCATTATAATTCAGAGTTCTTTAAAATATGCTGCCTGCATAGCCCTGAAGTCTTTTTAAGCCCTCTTACTTTACTCTTCCTCATTTATTCTACTTTATTAGCCACAACAGAACTACTGGTGATTTTTGAGGTTAGCAGATAGATTTCTGGGTGGAACACTGGGTGATAATTTCCTCAGAAACCCAAGAACCCCATTCAGGGCAGGTCTTTGACTTGAATGCCACAAAGTTGGAAACCAAAAAAACAAAGCTAAACACTTAAAGTTTTGTGTGCATGCATATGCACCAGAAAATACCAATTTAATCAAAAGCATTCAATTAAAATTAGAGAAATAAAACACGGCATCAGAACTGAAGCAAGCACAGCAATCAAGTGTTTTTTCTAAAAAACAAAAAACAAAAAAAAACCTCATGACAATGCTCAATAATGATGATGTGTGGATATAAGCAACTCCAGAAAGAAAGATAAGAAAGAAAGATAATTGCACCATTTGACAGGAATGCAAATTTCTCTCCCTTACTATGTCATTTTATGTCTGGCTGTGAGTCCAGGAAGAAGAAACTTGAGAAAGATTTCACCTTGACTACTTCTAATGATAGACTTCCTAATAATTTCTATATGCAATGTTTGAGTCACATAATAAAAAAGTAGGGCCAGCTACAGTTTGCTAAAATTACATTAATTTAAACTACATTGGTTTCCAGCAATGGCTTCAAGAGTCAAAAAACTTTTGAGGGTTCTTTGCAACTAGTTTCTTTAGAGAAAGTTTCATGCATATAGTAAGTCAAAAGAGATGCTGTATGATGGAATTGTCATTATTCTATAGAAATAACACCTTTTGTGCACAAGGAGTTTCAAAAGAGTGTAGACTATACACATAAACAGAGAAATTATACCTGATAGAAGATCCTCATCTCTAGGTAAGAAATAATGTCAAAAAGAGACTGTGTCATTAGTTATCAGAAAAATGAAAACTAAAACCTCACTGTGATTCCACTATGCACACATTAGAATGGATAAAATTAAAAAATCACCATACCATTGGCCAAGGAGGTGGAGAACACAGATTTTATGCACTGAGAGTAGTGGGTATGCAGAACATTACAACCCCTTTGGAAAATCACTTAGCAGTTTCATACGAAGTTAAACACACACCTACCATGTGACCCAGGCATCCCACTCCTGGGTATTTACCAAAGAGACACCAAAACACAGACATGGGGATGCATGTTCATGGCAGCTTTATTTGTAACAGCCCAAAACTAGAATCAGCCCAAATATCCATCAGCAAGTACATGGATAAACAAATTACAGTATATCCATACAATTGGAATTCTACTCAGCCACAAAAATGGAACAAAATCATTGAACTATGTAACGTGGGTGAATTTCACCATCATTATACTGCGTGAAACAAGTCATGGAAGAAAAGATTAGGCAGAGCCCAGGATGGGAGAAGAACCGAGCATCTCAGCAGGTTCCCGGCTTCCTCTCTTCTCTCCGCACCTCGCTCTCACGGCTCGCCCGCCTTGCCGCCTGATCGCCCCCCAGAATATCTTCCACCATGGCCACCTCAGCGAGTTCCCACTTGAAGAAAGCCACCCAGCAGGTGTACATGTCCCTGCCTTAGGGTGTATGTGTGTCTGGACTGACGGTACTGAAGAAGGACTGTGCTGCAGGACCTGGACCCTGGACCGTGGGCCCGACTGTATAGAAGAATTGCCCGAGTGGAACTTTGATGGCTCTAGTACTTTAGAGTCTGAAGGGTCCAGCAGTGACATGTGTGTTGTTCCTGCTGCCATGTTTCAGGACCCTTTCCGCCAGGACCCCAAAAAGCTGGTGTTGTGTGAAGTCTTAAAGTACAACCGAAAGCCTGCAGAGACCAATTTAAGGCACATCTGTAAACGGATAATGGACAGGTGAGCAATCAGCGCCCCTGGTTTGAACTGGAGCAGTAATATAGTCTCATGGTCATAGACGGACATCCTTTTGATTGGCCTTCCAATGGCTTCCCTGGGCCCCAAGGTCCATACTACTGTGGCGTGGGAGCAGACAAAGCCTACTGCAGGGACACTGGAGGCTCGCTGCCGGGCCTGCTTGTACGCTGACATCAATATCGTGGGGACAAATGCCGAGCTCATGCCCGCCCAGTGGGAAGTCCAGATAGGACCCTGTGAAGGAATGGCCATGGGAGATCATCTCTGGGTGGCCCGCTTCATCTCCCACCGAGTGTGTGAAGACTTTGGAGTGAGAGCAACCCTTGATCCCAACCCTTTTCCTGGGAACTGCAAAGCTGCAGGCTGCCACACCAACTTCAGCACCAAGGCCATGCGAGAGGAGAACGGCCTGAAGTACATGGAGGAGTCCACCGAGAGGCTGAGCGAGCGGCACCGGTACCACATGTGAGCCTGCATTCCAAGGGGCGCCTGACTGGATTCACTGAAACCTCCAACATGAACAACTTTTCTGCCTGCGTGGCAACTACAGGACAAGAATCCCCATTCCCTGGGCTGTTGGCCAGGAGAAGAAGGGTTACTATGAAGAACTGGAGCCCCTCTGCCAACTGTGACCCCTAAGGGGTGACAGAAGCCTTCATCTGCACTTGTCTTCCAACAAAAGTGGCGATGAGCCCTTTCAACACAAAAATGAAGTGGACTAGACTTTCAGCCATTGAACCCCTTCTCATTACTTCTTCATCCCACTCCCACTCTCGTCCCCTATCAATTGTCACAATAGCCATAACTCAAAGGGCAGAACATCTAGGTCGATTTTTTATTCCCTGTGCCAAGTTAAAAAAGAGTGCATACTACATGCTCATATTTACATAAAATTTAAGCAAATGCTAACCATTAACCTATAGTGACAGAAAGCAGATCAGAATGTTGCCTGGGGAAGGAGTGAAGGGATGGCATGAGCCCTATGACAGGTGGGCACTGGGAGACTTTTGGGGATGATGGAAATATTTGTTCTCTGGATGTGCTAATGGTTTCCCAGGTGTACACGTATGTCAAATCTAAACTGTACACTTTAAATATGTGCCGCCTATTTTTCTTCAGTAATACATTAAGTATAAAGACTGATGAGGAGAATAGGAATGTGAAAGGGCACAGTGCTGAGCAAATAATAGGTGGTCCAAAAATGTTGGTTATATGTATTCTCATGGGGACGTCTGCCTACCTATATTGGAGCTGTTTTTTGTTCTCCAAGTGTTATATGTGTTCTCATATGCATATGCAGTTATGTTTTGTATGTGCTATAACATTGCCTTCATAATATAATTTCTCTCTGATTTCTGTGTTCACTGTGTCATCACCTCTTTTATGACTGTCTCTTCCTCTGTCCTATATTTCTCTTCCTTACACATGTATCGTGAACTTATGCTAACAGCATCCTCATTTCCCTCTGAGAAATTCCCATCCATCAGTTCCCACGTGGTGAGGGGAGGAAGGGCACATGATTCATTCACTCTTAGCTAGAGATCATCCTCCTAGCCAGAATGAGCGGTAGGTGCAGCCCACCTTGGGCCATTGAGAATATGTCTTAGGAGGCCTGGGCCAGCATTTTTCTTCAGACTGTGAAGAAAGAACTGCTCCCCCTTTTCTGCTTGACTTAGAGAGAGCAGTGAGAGTGTAAGCATGAACTGCAGACAGATACCTGGCCCCACCAGCGGGGAGCCTGCCTCAAATGAAGCCAATGCAGAGGGGAGGTGGAGTGACCTCTTGTGGGTCCCTGAGTCCAGATGTGTCTGCATTTGAACCTATCATTCTACCCTCAATTTTGTGACCAATTTCGGTTTTCACTAAGCCAATTCCAGCTGCATGTTTTGTCATTTGTCATCTTCCTGTCCACCAAAAATATGGTGACATCAATGGGAAAGCATTATTTGGTGATATATCAGTGAAAGGTGCATAGGAAAGTTTAAGAGTATTTGAAACCACCAGTTAACTTCTATAATTATTGATGTTGATGTATAAATAGACAATTTGACAAGCCAAAGGGTGATCATTGGTGTGGTCCCCTCTACTAAGTACATCTGAAATTAATCTCAGGTAAGATGAACACACGAAGCAAAATAACTCTAGTTGTGGGACTTTTGCCAAGTCTCTCCACTTAAGTCTCAGTTTCCTCATTAATAGTATCTGTTTCTTGGGTTTTAAGACAGTTACATTAAACTATATACACTTCTGTCCTTAGTGCAATGCATGCTACTTAGTTGCTGTATTATCGTTATTAAGTAAGGTGCTATTAATCTTCATCTATACTGCAAAAACAAAATGCTTCTCCCTTCTCTTCCTTAAGGTAAGTGCTGGGGATTATTCAATTTCCCTCACCTACTTCAGGAAAATATTCCTTGATTAGTTTAACACATAATGTAGTGACTATTTTCTTATTTGATTTTCCAAAATATTATTTTGTATATGTGTCTGATGCCCCTTCATATTGTGCCATAATTTTAATTTCCAGGAGTGGGCTAGAGCCAGCTGCTCACATCAGCTTGTGAGGGCCAATTGTTAAATGTTTAGGAATTTTGAGAGATGGTTGTTAAATCATTATTAAAAATTAAATTGCACAAAATTATAATTAAATAAATTATATTAAAAGCAAAGATAACAAGCACTCAAAATGTAACACTTCCTAGTTATTTGCATTGGATTTTATTGTCATTTATGCTTGAGGTTATTTATGTGTGTTATATGCATAGGGAGGAAATACTATCGAAGGGAGGGTTATTGCACATCTCTTTCCAACTCTACATGCAGTGACGTCATGGCGGTAGCTCGCAATCGGTCATGGTGAAATAATGTACACCACAGAAATCAGCAAATGCAAATCAACATTCTCGCTCCACTCCCAAGCCACAGAGCCAGTTGTTAAGACATTTACTGGTATGCCGATAAATTTCTTACTGTTCATGTTTGTAAACAGCTTTAATGAGCTCATTAGCTCTTTGACAATAGAGATGTTGCACATTTCTCTTTGTCCTCTGCATCGTTCAACATATTTTACACACCCAGTAGGTGTTGGACATTTTGCCATTTGCTAGAAGCCTAGAAAGAGGTAGTCATTTCACAAAGATACCTTTGCTATGGCTACATTGATGTGATCTGATGCATTTAAAAATACTCCTCACACAAAAACCTTGCAGGTCTACCACCGCTGGAGTTGTAAACAATGGGGGAAATTCCAAACATAAAGGTAGAGTAAAAATATTATAGTGTGACTGTCAAAGTGAATGCATACTCACACATCCCTCTCCTGAAACGAAGAGCCAAGATCACTCCAATTCATGTCATAAGAAATGGTAAAAAAATTCAGCAACGTTTCGTTTTCAGAAATGGGAAAAATGTAGGTGCACAGAGGGCAATAAAAAGGGTCCCCAAATAGTTGAAAGTCTATCAAAAAAGAAAAAAGATGGGATATGTTCTATATTACACTAGACAATAACACCAGAATCAGTGTTTAGATGTATGTTTTGATGGCACGTTTTGATGTAATGATGACTCAAGATGGATGAAGTGGGAAGTAGTGAATTGCTGCTCCAGTGTTATTCACACATGTAGATTGGTCATGGGGCTTGGCACCTAGTACTGACTCAAAGCTTTTACAAGAATAAATAAGTTAATGGACCAACAAAATTTCTCAGCGGGGGGTCACTATTGCCCCCTAGGAAATGTTTGGAAATTCGCTGAGGCTCTTAGTGGGGGACAGATGCAAGGCAAGGGATGTCTTCAAACACAAATAACTCTACCATCTCAAATGCAAATTGTACTCTTATGGAGATATAGTTGTTAAGATAATATTTAATCATGCTATAAATGTTTGTTGAGTGACTGAATTTCAAGCACTTTGCTAAATTCTAGGGTTAGCTGCACAAGATGAATTTTCTTCCTGCAATAGGCTCAAGACTAATGGAGGGAGATAAGGAAGTAAGTAATCAGTTTTAAGGGTGACAGGCACATGTTTAACCTAAAAATCTGAATAAGTGCTGAAAGAGCAGGGCTTCTCTCCATTAATGGAGTATGGGGCCATTCAAAGGGTGGAGAAGGCCTCTCAGAGGTGATAGTACCTCTGAGTGCTCTAGGTTGGGTTGGATTCCAGGTGAAGAAAACAGTATGTGCAAAGGAACAGAAGTGTGAGAGAGCATGGCACTAGAAATCTAAAAAAGCAATCTATTAAATTCTTTTTTGCAACTGTTTTGTTTGGGCATCTGGTATATTTTTAAAACGCTTCTCCACCAAGGGCCCTATAAGAACACAAGCACCGCTTGAGTGAAGGTTGAGTATGAGCAATGTCAAGAAAAGAGACAGGGGAGTTTGGGAATATCCCTTCCAGCCCTGTGGTGAGCAGAGACCTAAATCCTCACCTTACTGCACTCTGCTTCTTCCCCTCATTCATTCTGCTCCAGCAACCTGATCTTTCATTCTTCTGCTTGATCCCTTGGCTCAGGGTATTTGCATCTGCTATTCCCTCCGCTGCAATATTCCTTCCCAGCTAGTCACACAGTTTGTTCAACCTTGAGATCCTATCTCAGTATTACCTCCCTGTCCATTCACTCTAAAACAGCACTACCTAGAACTTTCTTATCCTTATGTTTGATTATGGTCTGTCTTCACCATTAGAATGTAAGTTCCATGAGTGCAGGACCTCTTCCATCTTGTTACTCGCATATTGCAATGCCAATACCCAGGAGGCTATTTATTCACACCTGGGCATCCCATCCTAGAATGGAGAAGGGGGAAATTGATCAGAGGAGAGGACTTGGGATGGTTAGGAAGCTCCAAGCCACATTAGATGAAGAAAGAACTATTGTGTGTCCTTTCAGTAACCTGGCATGAGACTAGAACTAACTTGGAAACCATGTCTTTTGAGACAAAATTATAGGACCCAGGATATTTAGCCCAGTGAAAAGTACTCTGCAAATAGTGGGCACTCTTTTCAAATATCTGTGGGGCATTCTGTGGGAGAAGCACTGGCATTACCTTGAATCGATCCCCAAGAGGCAAAACCATAGAGTAGAAACCACATGAGAGTGAGAGATTTTAGATCTACATGAGGAAGGGCAATAACAGGCAAAGCAACAGTCAAAGTTCAAAAGGGCCCTTTAGAATGTTCAGAATTCCACCAGTGAAGTTGTTTAGGCAGAAGCTGGCCAACAGAGATAAAAAATTCAAGTCTCAGGCAGGAGACCAGAACAAATAACGAACACTTGTATGTCCCTAACTGCATGTCACAAGCACTATTCGAGATATGTGACAAATACTAACTCACTTAATCCATACAATGACCTGAAGAGACAGGTGAACTTATCATAATTTTAAAGTACAACAAACTGAGACACGGGAGTTAGAGATCTTGACTAAGTTCACCTACTAGTAAGTGCCAGAACCAGCTTTCTTGTAAAAAAAAAGATCTTTAATTCCTCTTTTTAAAATTGTGCAGTAATTCTTTTTATGCCTCAACCAGAAATGAGTTGATATCCTATTTTGATCATCCCCAAGGGAAAACATTACAGAACGTTCAAGTCCGACTGCCTGACCTGAAGGTTAAAGCCGGAGGTGGTCCGTAACAGTGCTTACAGAGAACAGATATCCGGAAAACCTGTGCTGGGTAAGCGACCCAGTCCCTGTTGTAGCCCCTTTCTCTTTATTTTTAATGTCTATACTCTAAACCCATAAAGGAAAGGATTTGTTTTGTTGACTGCCATATCCTCAGGTGATCAATTTATAAGTGTAAAACATAGAAAAGAAAGGCAAGAAGGGAAGGAGGAATGCGGTGTAGCCATGGGCCTTCCTCCATGGGCTCTGCACACTCAGTTCACTGCGGTCCTGTTCACAGGAACCAGCCAGGCAAAAAACCACTGGGAGCCCATATCTAAGACAAACTAAACATGTAACCTTGTAGTTTTCAAAAGGATCCGTCACAAACTGTTTGGTTTCTACATTAAAAGAAAAACAAAACAAGCATCTTTCAAGCAAGGTATCTGAAGCATGGATAAAAGTTTAGAGTGTATCTCGGGGTTGCTGTCAAAATCCCACTCTGATTAAATGTAATAAAACAGAGTCAATACTAAAATGTTAATAAAAATACTGTTTTCCCCCCGGTCACTACAATCTAATAAAGGTGTTTTGATCTTATTTATGAAGTAAATTATATTACTTAGTACCCAAGGGAGCTATTTTGGCTGTGGGAGGTAATCATATTCTAATTTAATGACATAGGGGGGAAAATCATGCACGACTACAACAACTGTATCCAGCCTCAAGAAGACTACATTTTGTAAGGGGCTACAGACATGCAAGTGCTTGTTAAAGTATTAAAATTAACATGTTTAATTTTTTTCATTTACCATATATTCCCTTTGCCTTCCTCCAGATCCCATAAGCCCACACTATGTCTTCCATGACTATTTAATTTTTTCCCCCTGGGAAGTCAGCTCTGCAACCCACTCCTCCAGAAGAACTATAAACAAGGCTGAAAGAAAAAATGACCTGGATATGAGTCAAGAGCAAGTGTAAAGGACAGATGCCTAAGAAAAGCCCAGCATCTCAGAGTCACCCCCCAAGGAAGGGAAAGAAACAATTAGAACTCAGAAGTGAGCAGATTCATTGTGGAGGCATTTAAAGCTCTAATACTGCATCCAAGTGGAGAAATGGGTTCTATTTTGAGGCAAAGGGAAGGCTTATGAATACTTTATAATCTTTGCATTAGAGAGCCTGTGTCAGCATGAATAGATTGCATCCTTTGGGTGAGTAAGCCACTCCTTAGTCTGTGATTAGAAGTTGTAAATATCTTCTCTGGAGCAAACTTCCTGAGACAACAGAGTCACCCATAAGGTGATTTAGAGGCAGACAGAAATCCTTTAGTGGATGAAGAATGAACTACTTCCTAAGCATCCATTAGGCCCAAAACTATACTTGGCATCTGAATAGAGTAGAATGGAAAGCCATTATTATGAGAGGGGGCCCAAAACCCTGGAGTTATCTTCTGGAAGGTGGGTCCCTTGTAGTACAGGCTTCCCCTGCTAGGTATTTTAGGAACCCATCTTTATCAGTGTACCAGCAGGTACTGTTGTGAGAGGCTGTGTTAGGCTGCAGTTAATTTTTTTAAAGGCTTTTTCAAAGCGTTTGCTCATTTCATGACGGGTGATTTACAAGCTCACTGGCTTACACTGTGCTGAGTGTTCAGCAATTTTTACCAAAAATGGCATGACTCCCATGCCCCACCCTCCCCATTCACACGATGTCACCCCGAGTGACTTTTTTTCTGTTCCCCCAATGAAAAAATCCTCAGAGGGAAATGTTTTGCTGGTGTGGAAGAGGTGAAACAAAAAAATGACAGAAACACTAAAAGGCATCAACACAGACAAGTTCAAAAACTGTTTGAACAGTGCAAAAAAGTCTCAATAAGTGTATTGCATCAAATGGAGAGTACTTTGAAGTTGACTGAAGTTTAAACATGTAAGAATAAGCACGCAATTTTTAATAAATAAATTCCATTTTTGGGTCCCCCTGGTATAGCCAGATATTGAAGTGTCCTGAGGGCAACTGTGGAGGAGCCTAAGCAGTAAGCCCTCTGCTCACCCACACACCATCATCATCTTCATATTCATAGTCTGAGTACTTACTAGGTCTATGTTTACAAAGGAAAGGCACTATAAACACTCCCTCCCCTTTTCAAAGATATTCACCAATAGAGGGGATTTGATAATTGTGTCCTTAAGTGTTAGTTTCACGTCTGACCGGCCACATAAAGTTAAGAACAGAAGTTTGGGATTCAAATACATTTAGATTCAAATCCATGCTCTTTCAGTAATACTTTACATGGCCTAAGATTTGTTTACTTGTGTCAGCTTGCTGTGTGAAGTTGTTGTAATGATTAAATAAGATGACGCAGCCCTGGCTGAGTGGCTCAGCTGGTTGGAGTATTGTCTCCTACACCCAAATTTTGAGGGTTTGATCCCTGGTCAGGGAGCATAAGGGAGGCAATATATCAGTGTTTCTCTCTCACATCAACGTTTTTCTCTCTTTCTCTCTAAAATCAGTAAACATATCCTTGGATGAGGACTTAAAAAAAAGATGGTATAATGATTTGTGAGCATGCAATACAAGTCAGCTTTAACTGATAATAAATATTCACATATAAATTTACAAGTCAAAGAAAAATTCACTTAGATGACAGGTCCTGATTTGGCACTGAAAATGAGACTACCATACCAAAAACTGCAGGAAAACCCTTTTGCCTCTTTGGATCCCAATCCTTGCCCTGATGGAAAACTGGAAAAACAGGTCATGGATTCATGTAGCTACTAAATTAATCACTTGCAGTCCTCTTCTCCTGCTCCCCCCGTTAGGCCCAACTACCACCATTTTGTATTCTCCTTGAAGAATAGTCTCTAGTATTAAAATTTACATGTAACTGGTAAAGAAAAAAATTTCTTTTGTAGTCTATCCTTTGAGAAGATACAATGAATCCCTTGTGGCTTATGCTACTGGATACAGTGTATGAGTTTTTCTCAGGAACTGTATTCAAGGTACATGTAGAACGTATCTATAAAAAAAGAGAGCAACTTTATTGGGGATTTTTCTGCTTATATTAAGTAGATGCTATTTGAGATCTCAGATGAATAGTCAGTCATTGTTGAATGGCAAGATAATGGTCTTATGTTAGTAAAGAGAGAGACATAAATGATGTGTTGCAAAGTAATAATAGAAGATTGCTTAACAGGTATGAGGAAATGGAACTAATGCTCACAGATACAAATGCAATGTGACAGCAATCTGCGAGGAGACGATGCTACTTGTGGAATGTACATATGCTCATTCCATGGATATATTTTAATCCTCTTGTGAATATTGTGTGTCTCTGTGTTTATGTGTGACTTATAAACATAGTATAATAATATCTTCTTAATATTCTAGCTTAGGAGTAACATGCGTTTAATATGCATCATCTCATTTATTCCATAGAAAAACTTGGAAAGCTATGTATCCATGAAAAACAAATAAAAACCTGAATCTGAGAGACCAAAGGCAATGTGCAAGGTCACATAGGTAAATAATAATGAATTTGCCCTACCCAACTCTATGTTGTTTTTCTACTATAAAACAGTCTGTTTCTACCATATAACAATCTTTTCTTTGTACAAACGCATTTGGAATACATAAACTTATAAATGCAGAATCATGTTTTCTCAGGAATTCATACACAGCATTTTCCTTCTTTTAATTCCCAGAAAGATTTGTGATTCGATTTTTCCTGACGACCAGATTGCTTTGTTCTTCTGCAAAGATATTATAGGAATGCAGGACACAGTAATTTTCTATACTACATTTTTAGATTTATAACATAATATAACTCAGATGATGTATGCTTGCTTAATGGCGGACAAATGAACACTTTCTGGTGGTGGACAGAAAAGATGAAACCATTGTAGGGCTATATTAGGACATAATGGTTACTTTGCATATGGCAGAAAGGAATCCACAAATTGGTTTTTCACCTGATACAAAGATATTTATTTTCTCTTTCATTTTTGTTTTTCTTATGTGTAAATAAGCATGCATTAGTATCTGTTATATGGAAGATGTTTGGCTATGCTTTGGGAAATTTATACGGAGGGCTAAGATCAAGAGTTTTACAGTCTACTAGAAGATAGTGATGCATAAACTATAAAATAGGAAGCCAAATTAGTAACAAGATTATTTATATTGTTCTACTGCAATCTCTACAAAATTAAAACTGCTGTATTACAATTTATGGAAGACTTATGATGCAGTTAATCGATTTTGTTCCACGGATGAAATTTTATGCTATATTTGGACACATTAAGACAACACAAGTTCAAGGTTAGTGCAAAAAAGAAAGTTTACTTAATGCTAAAGCCATGCTTAGTATGTCATTTCTGTTGTGTTTCTAGTCACATGAAATGCAAGTCAATATTTTTCAAAACCTTGTTCATTTTGGGGGTGTTAGAAATGTAGTAAAATATTTACTTCCTTATTTTTTGCATACATTATCTATCTCACTGTCTATCATTCTACCATCTATGTATTATTTTGAATGTTACCTTGAGAACATATGGTAAGTATGGTTTAGTCTCTATGGTTTGGTTTCGATGGCTATAATAATGTAAAAATAAATAAAATTTTTGCAAAAATTTTATGATTACATTTGTACAAAGAAAATTAGATTATGTACAGGTGGTCATCACTTTATTAGGATTCTTAAGATCTATAGTCAATTTCTCCATGCTGTTTGCATTCTGTCATGTGGTCTTGTCTCTATGGTTTGGTTTCGATGGCTATAATAATGTAAAAATAAATACAATTTTTGCAAAAATTTTATGATTACATTTGTAATGGTCTTGTCTCCATTCAGCAAGCATTTAAATTTCAGGCAGTAAAGACACAAAACTGAGCAAAAGCAAGTTTCAGTCCTCAAGGAATTTCCTGGCTGTCACTGAAGGCAGACAAATGAATAAGTGCACAGCGGTATTATGACAGCCGTAATGGAGCTATTGTACAGAGTAGGGGTATTGTGCAGAGAAAAAGTCAACCACCCCCGTGCAGTAAGGAAGGGTGTTCTGAGGAATGGTGCTGACACTTCACAGGAAAAAAAGAAAAGGTAAACTTAACTGAATCTTAAAGATGATTTCAATGGCAGAAATATGGAGAAGAGTATTTTAAGCACAAAAACAAGCACATACAATGATATGGATATTATGATGTGAGAACAACTGAAAATTGCATTTGATTTCTTTCAATTAACTTTCTACATATTTGTGGATAGAGCAAATTTTTATTCCATTAGATTAAAAAATTGTCTGATTTCATTTGCAATCTCTAAAAACATGGTCATAAAAACATAATTCAATAGAATTCTTATGATCCATAGTACTGAGAAGAATTCCTATCTGGTCATTTTATCAGAAGTGGGGATAGGCGGGGGATAGGGAGAACCATGTTACAAAGACAGCTGTGGCAATGCATCACTTCTAAAACTTTCCTAATTCTTAATGGTCTGCCTTAAAAAAGATCTGTGTGTTCATTCAAGTAATAAAAATATTATTTAAGCAATCAAATGGCTACGTCTAAAGCCATAGTATTTTAAGGTGCATTTTTATTGGCTACGTTGCACCTCTTTTTGACAGACAATTTAAATCCAGACTTTGCTATGCCCTGTTAAGCCTCAAGTTGTTAAGGTTTTCAAGAGCGTTTATTCATATAAATGTTCTTTGAAGGAATGATGCGTATCCAGAGACTTGTTTTCAGAACAAAATGAGAATTTCTTTGCAATACATCAAGCAGCTGGTACTTGATAGATGTAAATATTCAGTTATTTCTTCTGAGGAATGATTATTGTATAAAACTCATTTACGTATATTTATTTAAATAGATATATGAGTAAAAGTAAATCAGCTCTAGGATGTTGTGTATCCATCAAATTTTACCTAGCGAGCCTTACAAATATCTGTATCACAATTTAGAGTGGGAGGCAACTAGTGACTAATCAACGGCTGTTTCCTTCAAAAATTGCAGGAGATTATTTTTTCCCATTAGTATTTTCTGTGCATCTGAAACATTCCAGTAGAGTCATTCTACAACTTATTTCTTGTATGAATAACTATTATAGATTTGGTTTTTTAAAAATAAGAGAGTCTGACAACTCATGTGAGTGTATTCAACGATCACATGATTCTAGTTACAAAAATTTGTAAGTATCATTCACATTAAAGACTGCATAAAGTACTCTACCGGATGTGAGGAGGCTTCTGGGGCCATCATTTCTACCTGTTATCTGGGTGATCCAGGGGGATTTTGGCAGTCTTGAAAATGTTCTGGTCAGACTGCCAGCTATGAGGAGAGTCATTGATTAACCTTCACAACTCCTACCCCTCTGGACTCCCAACTGTGTTGACTTTGAGGCTGTGCTTCCTGCGGGCTGCTCTCCCCCAAAGACTGAGCCCAGTAGGGATGTTAAAGCAGAGCTATTCTGGCAAGACAATGGGCTTTGTCTTCCAATAAGAGTCCTTTGGCTGAAACATTCTTGCAACTGTGCTGTAGTCCAAGAGTCTTTACACCCAATTCTTTTTCCTTCATTCTCTCCACAAGTGTCAGACCTACATCGTAGCCCTAAGGCTCTCCTCTCTTTTCCTGGCCCCTCAGGTAATAAATTTCTTGAAGTTCTAATGCTGTCTGGAGGTCTGCTTCTTGGAAGACCGCTTAATCTCTTTCAGTTTCAATTCCTTTATTTGTAGTTTGAACAGTAATGGTACTTCACCTGTATCGAGTAAGTGGAGGCAGTCTGGCTTCCTCACCCAGGTGTTTGGGTAGCTAAGGGAAGCAGTGTTCCCATAGCCTTGGAGGGGCCTGATAACCAGTGTTCTCATGGCCTTGAGACTGGGCCTGATAAACTGTTCCCATAACATGAAGTGGGCTCCCATACACAGAATTATGTTCTGTTATGTAATGTTCTGGCAGTTTTCCGGCTTTGTTCCCCCCTAGTACTTAGTACTTAAACAGGTAGGGACTCCCTGCTGGGGGCAATGGTGATGAGAGACATACAAGGGGACACGTGCCATGATGGGTACCACCCCGGGGAGCAGGGGCCACGACCTGAGACATGCAGATAGACACGCAGCTTGCAGCGTATATGGCTTGCCCACCCATGAATAAAGGCATGCCAGACATCCCAATGGCTCTGAGAATATTCTTCTCTCTGCACGATACCATGAACCTGCCTGGCCTTGAAGGGGGGCGGCAACACAACCTGCTTACCTGATCAGGCTTTGTCAAGACAAATATTAGAATGTGTAATAAAATGACTCCAAGTTATAAATTGCTATTAAGTTATTTTAAACTTATGTCTGTTGCGGACCGTTCAGCCTGGTTTCAGGAGTTGTAACCCTCACCCCATGGTGGGCTGTGTAAGAGCCCAAGGGACCCACTTCATCTGGGTCTGTTCTGTCACAAGGATGTGACCTACTAAGGAGACAATGCTTATCTCCCTGGCAGGAGTGCTGCTTCTGCCTTACCCATCTCTGGCCCCATAGCTTGGTTGGCAGTCAATGATGGGTAAGACTCCTCATGGGAGGGGCAACCTAAGCCAGACACGACCACTTGGGAGGCCTCATGGAAGGACTCGGGGGTTGCAGCAAAGAGGATGCGATGGACCCTCGCCCCCCGGCTATTCTGACATAGCCCGAGTCCTCATTTCCGTCTGGGAGATGTCTCCTGCTTCCTAATTGCCTTAAAGCCTGAAACTGTGGGGGTGAGCGGTGCAGCCCTGTCCTGGTCAAGTTGGCTCCTTGGGTGATTGGGCATAAGAAAGAATTCCTAAAGTCCTGTGAAACCTGCTTTGCTAAGAGTGCTCTTCCTGAGGTGACAAGTGTCCCAGGAGGAAATGAGCATGTCTCCCAAAGTCTGGCAACCCCTCTTCCTGACAAACACTGGCTCGGATTAAGCCCTCAGATTTCTTTGACATGTTAAACCTGTATTCCTGTGTATTTGAGCCCAATAAAAGCCTAGTGAGGATGGGGCTCTAGGTCATTCTCCTCTGAGAGTTTGACCCCTTTCCTCCCCAAGCAGAAGATGTCTTGGTAGTTTTTACTTTCATCCGTGACGGAGGGATGGGGCTCTGCGGGCGGAGCCGCCCCACATCTGGCACCTAGGCCAGGGTCCCCCGCATATGTCATAATGTCTTTTCTCTAGAAGAGATTTTGCTCCCCGCAGTCAATTCCTTCCTTGTTTTCTCATAGGTTGGGATTTTTTTTGGTCATAGTTATCGTATGAAAGTTCAATCTCAATTCATTTGGTTCCATATCTTGAAATAGGAATGTAATAGACCCATGCTTGCTACATTCTTGGATTCTCTTCATGACAGAGGAAAATTTATAGTAAGGCAGGTATTTCTTGGAACCCATCCAAAAGGATTAACTACTACAATTTTGAAATGACCTCCTTAAACATAAACCTTTCTGGAAGCTGTCCTCACAGTAGAAAACACAGCAATAAAACAATTTTAAACATAATAATTTAGGGGGACTACATAATACACATATTTATTTTAGAAAATGTAAGAAGTGGGGAAAGAGGAAAAAACCCCTTCAGACTCCAAATAATTTTGTTCTATGGTATAAATTTCACAAATTAATCCATTTTAGAAATGAACCTGTTTTCCAGATTTCTTTCAGGACCAAATGGAGGCAAGAAGCAGAGAGGTTAATGTTGACTTTGAGAGAATAAGGTTAATTTAGTTCTCATGTTTTTGTGTCTCACTGTACAACCCAAGTTAAATGGTTCTATACATATATGGCAGTATAGAAAACCGGACTGTGGGCAAAACACCTGTGTTTACTCTGAGTCTTGCTCTTAGTTTTATGTACAACTTTGGGTGAATCACTTAATTGCTCTTCATTTAAGATTTCTTTTTAGCTGAGTATACAGCTGAGTATAGAGCTTATCTCTTCAATAAGTGATAGTTATTTTCTATCATTCAAAAATAAAAGGTACTAATCAACAAAAGAAAAAAGCAAACAAAATATAACCAGAGACTGAAATTAAGAACAATCTAACAATAGCCAGGGGGGAGGGGACAGTGGGGAGAAGGGTTTTCAGGAACTACCATAAAGGACACATGGGCAAAACCAAGGGGGAGGGTGGAAGCAAGGGAGGGAGGTGGGTTTGGCTGGGGTGGGGGGTAGTGAAGGGGGGGAAATGCAGACAACTGTAATTGAACAAGAATAAAATAATTAAAAAATAAAAATAAAATAAAAGTAAAATAAATAAATAAATAAATGGTACTGAGTAAGGAGTGTTTCTCCTCCTGTGCCTCCTTTACTTCTTACACACAATACTTCGCTTCTGACACTTCTGGTCACCAAACGTGTGGGTTTTTTCCTCCACATCAGGCAATTCTGCAACACCAACTGCGTGTCATTAATTCTGATACTATCTACCAGTAGATAGCATCAGCTTTCACAAGTAAAGGCCTGAGTCCCACAAATTTCTCCTACCCCACTTTGGAGACCCATCACAAGTCCAGGTTGCCACCTGTGCTTCTGACTGATCAGCTGTATATCTGAGGTTCTCGTGATCTCTTCCTCATATTGAATTAATTTGCTAGAGGTCTCACAGAACTCAGGGAAACATGCTTGCCAATTTGCTGAAGGGTGTGATAAAGGATACAGCTGGATGCCAAGAAACATGGGGTGATGGCTGGAATGGTCTTGAGCACAACTTCTGTTGTGGAGTCGAGGTGTGTCACCCTCCCTGTATGTGTATGTGTCACGAAACCTCTCTGAACGCTGTACTACTGGGGTTTAATGGAGGCCTCCTCATATATAGGCATGATTAATAATTAACTTCACTTCCAGCCCCTCTCCCATCTCTGGAGGATAGGAGTGGATGGGCTGAGAATTCCAAACTTCTAGCTATGGCTTGGCCTTCGTGGTGACCGGAGCCCATTTAGGAGCCATTCAAGAGCCCACTGGATTCACCTCAAGAGGACAAAGGATGATCCTAGTGCTCTTATCACTTAGAAAATTATAAGTTTTAGCAGCTCTGTGTTGGGGACGGAGGGGGACAGTCCAAATATTAAAACAAGAGATGCTCTTACACTTTGGAAATGACAAAGGTTTTAGGGGTTCTGTGCCAGGAACCAGGGGACAGGCATACTCTCTCTCTCTCTCTCTCTCTCTCTCTCTCTCTCTCTCACACACACACACACACACTCTTATTATCTCACAAGTGCTATCTAATTACAAATTCATGACAGCAGTGGGAAAAAAAACATTTTAATCTTCACAGTAAGCCTCCCTCCGTGTTTAGATTTTTCCAATAGAAGACTAAAAACACCCACTGTTATTTCAGTGGTGCAGCAGATCATCACAGCTGAAAGAATGTGGTCTTCGAGTCAGACATGGTAAGTCCAGGCTTTCATATTTTCTAAGAATTGGGCTGGTGACTTGATTTATTTTAGACTTCAGACAATATTATCTCTCTTGTTTCCTGTGAAGACTAAGATGCTTCTGCAAAGACACTTAGCACTGCACAAATTTTCAGCCCTCCTCATTTTAGTAAACCTCAGTGAAGTCCTTTTTGGATGCCTGCTCATTTTATTTTGAGCTTAGTTCTATAGATTGTTGCAAGACACTCAAAGAGCCCTCAATAGTATCTGCGGACTTGAAATTACGTATCTCTAAGGAGTGCCGTAACCCAGAAACATGTCCAGTCCCTGGGATGTTGTACAGCTGGTACGACATGGTGTTTCAGACGCTGGCTCTGTCACCTGCAGCTGCTTGCTAAATGTCTCTGTTTTTTAATTTCTCATTAACAAAACACAGACCATAGTAACATCCATTTTATAAAAGGTTTGGAGAATGAACTGACATAAAATGTAGGAAATGTTTAACAAAACATGAGACATAAAGTCAACACAATCACTTTTGGTAAATATATAGTCTGGGAGAAGAAGGTACAGTTTCTCATTAAGTTTAGAGATTAAATATAGTCAGACAGAGACTTGTCAAATTATTAAAAAATTAGAATAAAAGTTGATGAAATGAACCAGCTGTTCTGAATGAAAGATAAAGAAGTATGATGTAGGGAAATTGGTTAAAATGAAAATGAAAGTCTCCTCATTACAAAATAAATTATATGGGTTAATTAATTCTAAGAGAAATTTGAGTGAACAGGTGACTCCAAAATTCATAACTCCTAAATATCTCCTTTCAACTCTGGAATCCATCTATCTGATAGAAACTTAACAGGCATTTCAAACAGTATTTCCAAACTCAGACTCCTGATTTTGTTTCCTAAACCTGTATTTGTCATGAGCTTTCTCTCCTCATCAAAAAAAACTATAATTTATACCTTTTCTTTTACTTGCATAGTTTGTTGATTGTCTGTCTCCCGTCACTAATTGGCTCTACATTTCAAGAGGACAGAATCGTCTGTCTCTCTTTTTTTAACCTCTGTAAAATCAGTCTCCAGAGCTAGTCCAACTCATAGAAGCTTTCAATGATTGTTTGTTGAATAAATAGATGAAAGCAGATTGTAGTTTTTTTTGCTTAGGAAAATGCATTTTTTCCCTAATTCTTGCCACAGCAATCCAAGGGCACAAAGCATTGAAGTTGGCTGAAATATTAATATGAGGAACTAGGAGACAAAGGAAAGAGTAATGGGAGTTATTTGATCTAACGTCTGTGAAATAGCCTGCTTAGCAGAGGCTGGTTAGCACGTGTTTGAACACTGTAGTGAAAAATTGTGAAGAAATAGTTTTAAACAGTAAGATGCAGGCTCCTTTCAGACATATAGGTAGACAACATGGGGGGTCAAACACTGAAATAGTTGAAAATTTCTGCCCTTCAGCTCCAGAAGAGTCACACTTGCAGTTCCCTTCATGGGTTTTGGGTGAGGTGCTGCCTGGAGGCGGGTGTTTTGCTTGAATGCCACATGAACTCTCAAGCCTACGGCCCCTTGCCCTGTGAGTCTGTGAATTAACACATCTCTTTGAACAAACTTGTTTGATAGTTTGTGAAAGAAAATAGGCTTAAGGGTAGTTTGGTAAAATCTGAAGGCATGGGAAAGATATATTTTAATTGAAAACTCAGCAAAATCTCTTGAGTAGAACAGTTATATCCACAGACAAATTGTCTCCCAGACCTGATCTAAAGAGTGACCTGCTTTTTTCTAAATCTCCCAGTTTAACTACTTGGGCATCTCAATCTAAGCATGTGCAAGTGATTTAAAGGAGCAATGCCTGGAAGTGAAAACATGGCTTCCAAAGGAAACGGGTGCTTTTGTCATAATTGTGACATTTATGTTGACACAGATTTAGGCATACATTTAACCTAGCCTGAATATGAATGTTGCCAAGATGTGAATCAGCAAAGCTCTCAGACAAAACTGCAAGCTGGAAAACTTCCAAGGCCAGGACTGTTCCCTAACTTTACAAAGCATTATAATCCCTTTTAGGTTGCCTTTGCTGCTTAACCTCCTTGCCCAGTATGAGTTCTGTCTCTGTGTTCAGTGAAGATTCTCCACCCGAATGACAGACTGGAGGTATTGTAATAGCTATGTTAGGTATTGTAATAGCTACACTATGTTTTGACTTAAAGACAATTTTAAGAGCATCTGAATGAATCTTGTTCATGGGAATTCATGGCCCCAAGGGCCACATTGCATCTCTAAACCAAAATGCCTCTGAGTGATCAGACCTAAGAATATTCTAAAAAAGGTCTCCCATCTAAATTGTAATTTAGTATGCTGCTGTAGACACCAGCTTTGGGCAAGCCAGCTTAGCATGTGTCCCTACTATTTAATGTCAGCCCATGACTATTCTTAGCCTTGACACCTCCATACAGTTTACCAGAATGAACAGATTTCTGCAACCCATCACATTTTCTCTCCATTGAGTTGCAGATGGAAGAGGATAAAAAGGACACATATATGAAAGGGAACTGGTACACGTTTCTTCCACCCTCACTAGCTAATCTCAGCAACTGAGCTAGTGTTAGTTGCATGTGAAAACAGGTTTTTATATTTTATGGTTTTCCTCCTATGCTGGGTTCTGGGAAAACGAAACAGGGATGACAATAATGTATCTCTGCCAGTTTCGGGTACTTTAGCTTTCCAAGTTGGCAGATGCTTAACATCAAGAAAAGACTTTCCAGCTAAAGAGGAAGGACAACTATAAAGAGATCAAAGTAAATGGGCGCTGACATTTGGGGAAGGCAGGAAAATCCATTTTGAAATCTGAGCTAATTGATGGTATTAAAGGTGAAGAAATTACTTGCATATTTTGTGAAGTGCATTCTGAGAAACACTGGTTCTGAATCAGAATCTCAGTGAATGAAGAATAGAAAATTGGGTGGCTGGCTTTTCCATTCCTGTCACTAGTAGTTTTTCAAGCTCTAACAAATTGATTCCTTCACACTGTTTTTTTGTTTTGTTTTGTTTTGTTTTGTTTTGTTTTTCCTGGGATGGGAAGGAGGATGATGAGGCAATGAAGTTACTTGTATAGTAGACTAACAGCAATACTATGAAAATATCAAGATGGTACTTGAGGCAGGGACCACCAGAGAAGGATTCACCCTCTCTAGTCCACACCCCCTCTCCTGCCTCCTTTGTTATTCTAGATGGATGGAATTGGAACTTGAGCCCCTTATCATGAAGGGAAAGATGAAGTGCAGGTGGGAGCGTGGGTGCAAGATCAGACTGAAAAGAAGAATAGAGATTTAAGAGGTGCTTTTATTAGGAAGAATGAGTGGGAAAAGGTTGAAGTATAGTGATTTTCAAGAAAGTGAGGAAAAGAAAAGATAAATGGAAAAAAGTAACTGGGTCAAGATAAGAAAAGCCATGGATGTAATTGCTGGAAAGATTTTCGCCTTCTTGGAACTGGAAGACAATTACCCCACTACCACCACCACCATCTCCCCCATCATCTTCTCCATCCTGAAAAAAACTGGCAAACCATCTCAAGAGCTGTTCAGAAATCAGAAAATAGCAAGCTATATCTTACTTTCGAAAGGCCTTACCTTGGAGACATTTGAAACCATAAGCTTTCCGTTTGTGAGAACTTTTGGGGCAATTAACATTTGTTAGGTTTTCTTTTCTTTTGCTTGAACAGTTTCTGAGTCTGTGCAGCACTAGCACTGTTTCATAGAATCACAACTCAGAGAGTGAAGGACTAGTCCAAGATCACGTGCACAGATTGTCACCGGAGGAAACAGGGCTCCTAACCAACGATGTGACATTGCCTCAATGTACAGATGTCTTCTTTTCCCCAGAGTAGTTAGAGCCTTTACCAGGCTTCTCTACCTCTTCTGATGCCAGGTTCCCAGTGATTATGAATAAGGAACTTTGAAGACATATCAGCAAGACACCTTTGCATTTGCTACCTACGCATGACTTGTTCTAATTCAGACTTTGGATTTTCAATTGACTGAAATTTCAAATCAGAATTTATATCTCTAATGTATGACAGGAGATTTTAGAATGAGTTGTTTTATTACTAATAGAAAAATGAATGTTTCAGCTAATTTGTTGATAACAGTAAGAAATTAATAATGGAAAATTTGTACAAGTCAAATTTTTAAGAAATACCAATACAAATTAATTCAATTTATACAATTTCCATGTTTATGTGCATGTGAAATCATGATGGAAGGGTAGCAAATAATAACAATTTTATAAGAATATATGCTTCCATATTCAAAGTCAGAAACTGCATATAGTTCCTCATATATTGGAAGAAGTATAACTTTTTATTTAGAAAAAATCCACGTTATTTCATTCACACCAAGTTGAATATTTAACTAACACAGCCTTACAATCAACTTTTAAAACATTTGGACCATGTCACATCTGTAAAATGTCACTACTAGTTGTATGCAGATCTCACACACAGTTGACTGAGTCCTCTTTAAATGCCCCAAAGTTTCAGAAACCTGGTAGATAAGTATCTTTGATTTCCCTGCCTATAAAAATTTTAAAAGGTTCCCTTTCTTTATATATCATATCATCCAAAACTAGGCAAACAGGAAAAAGAAAATGAACTTAAAACATAAGAATTATTTTTTGGATTGTCTCTGGATAAGTAGCTAATTTGTGAATGGACTTAATTGAAAAAATAAGCTTATTTAAAAAATAGTCAGAGATAGCACTAAAACATGGAAGAAAAAAGAGCCAAGTAATCGAAAACCTTAATTACATTTTTTGTTAACTGTTTTCACCTCTATGTCATCCTTTTAGCATATCCTTGGGGGCATTGTCCATACAAAAGTATTGCACTTTGGGGGCCAAAGATTTTTTCTCCAGGATATTATAAAACCTCGTTACCTTGGACTTTCCTGATTTAGAATTGGTGATTAATAGGGCTGACACTAGCTCAGGAAATCCTTTTTATAATAAATAAGACTATAAACTAGATTTTGAAGTGGGTGTTAACAATTCTTACATCTACTCAGATACAAGGGAGAAAAATTTTGTAAAGGAAGAAGTAAAGTGTCTGATATGGATTGTATTTATGTGGTGGGATTACATGCGATTTCCCCTGTTTTTATATAACATGTTTGTATTATTTTATTAAAAAACATACTTTTAGAAAAACAAAATGCTCAGAACTTTCTGGGCACCTTTAAGTATCTTGGAGCTGTCCACTTATTTGCAAACAATTGAAATATGCACTAAATTTTTTTCTGATCGATCATAGCATTTTTTTACTCTACTTCATGTGGTTGAAAATATTACAATGATTTTTTAAAAAATGATGATAAACACGCTCCCTTTCTTCTAGCGGATATTAGTTTTACAAGAACTCTGCATAGATCGAAACCCACATGAAACATGTTTAAAAGGGTGCTGTCATCTCAGCCAAAATTCAGTTCATTGTAAAGATAGAAGACATACGTGTTTTAGGTAGCTGTCATCTTGCACCTTTTATAAATGTGAGTTCTGTTACATCACAATAGAGATTTGGAAACTTAAAATGTGAACTTCAGTACAAGAGAGAATGTTCAAGTAATGGAGAGCTTATGTGTGCTTTTGTATGCATTTTAATATAATAAATTATTAATAGATGTATACCTATTTTTGAGTCACTTCAAATGAAATTTAGTACAAAGATATATCTAATTGAATAGTTAATCAGCTAGCTTACTAACTAGATTTAATTATTTTGATGGGGATTTTGTACTAAAGAATATAATAATATTTTTGTAGTCAAATCTATGAATCTTTTATCATTAAATGTTTGTTGTCATTCTTAGAAAGGCCTCCTTTATTTCAGAATCCTAAGGCTAATCTACAATTTATTTTAATATTTATGTGTCTCATAATTAATTTTTATCCACCTAGAATTTGTTTTTAAATATTTTGCAATGTAGACATTCAAGTTTATTTTATCTCAAATACTTATCCAATTATCTCTTCCTAATCGTTTAAGTAATACATGATTTCTAGACTGATGCATGTAACTTATAGTTTTTACATTTCCATATTTTATTAACCCCCACTGGTGTGTCTGTTTATCCCATGTTAGTGGGTCCTGTCTGAGCTGGGTTTTGATCTAGCACTACAATTACAGAAGGTCAGTGAATGAAATGGCCATCGGACAATCCAGGCTAAAGAAAATGCAGGTCCTAAACTGAACAAATTATCCCCAAACATCTTTTTGCTGAGCTTATTTGGATGGTTGTTTATTTTTTGCTTTTTAAAAATTTTAAATAAATAATTCCCTTAAAATTAGTATATGAGAAGGACATTTGTTTCTGATATATGTCTAGACTGGCAGGCATAAACTTTGAGTCACCATGATCCTTCCTTTCATTGTCTACGTTCTGGGTAACAGATGGGCTTGTCACAGTGTCACTGGTGGCCCTATTTACTCCATTTTGGAGTGTTGATTCTGCAAATGCATTTTATTGTTTTAAAATTTTATTCATCTATTCTTAGACAGAGGGGAAAGGATGGAAAAGGAGAGGGAGAGAATTATCAGTGTGTGGTTTCCTCTCAGGTGCCCTCTACTGGGGACCTGACCCGCAACCCAAGCTTGTGCCCTGACTGGGAATTGAACTGGCAACCCCTTGCTTTGCAGGCCTGCACTCAATCCACAGAGCCACACCAGCCAGGGCTGATTCTGCAACTTTAGAAGTTGAAAAACTGTCTAGCTATTTGTAGAGGCTATAAAAGAACTAAAACTTAACGGTGTCAATTTTGAGTTATGTGATATTTCTAACATTTATTTCAAGAAAGGTATAAATAAAAGTAACAACAAATTACCCTTTGAGTATGGCTTCACTTCCAAGAGACAGTATATGTACCTCGGCATCTATAGAGTTTGAATTTTTAAGTGGAAATGACTGTTTGATTATTTTACATTTAGATATTATTAACCAGAATAATTTATTTTTTCCTTGACTGGTGTTCTGATTCTTCCATAGATTGAAAAGATGGATACTTCCTTTTGTACAGGCTTTCTTCTTATAACCCTGTACTTTCCTCAGATTCCTTCATAACTGGGAATGTAATTCAATCTGTTGTGTGAATCTCAGCTCTGCCTGGCGTCGTCCTGGGGCTGCCTCCCTTACTGGGCTGAGGAATGGGACCTCTTACATAGACATCATCCTTAGGGCCAGGGAATGGGCTTTGCAGTAAACACGTGATTTCTGGTAAAATACTTAAGACAATAAACTAGACAAGAATATATAAACAGACTAATAGAACAATGCAGAGTCCAGAAGCTGACTTAGATCCATAATGACACTTGTCACTGTTACCAAAGGCAGCCGTGGTGACAGGTATAACAATTTTTCAAAGAAAAGGTTGAAATGCTCCAGAGCTATTCCAGAACAGAAAAAAAAAAAAATGAGAAATCTCCTAAGGCATTCTAAGGAGCATTACCATCTTGTTCACAAACTGATGAAAGGAAAGTTTAAAATAAACAAGAGAAAATGCACAAAGGGAAAACAATATTGTAGGCTAGTCTCACTTATGAGAAATTTTAAATAATACAAATCAAACATAACAGTACATAAAAAACTATTACATCTTGAACATTTCATGTTTATCACAGGACTATAAGTAATGGTCAGAATAAAGCAACCTGTTAATATAATAAATAAATTAATGGTGAAAAAGTGATTATGCATATAGATGTTATTAAATAATATGCCATTAAAAACCTTTTAGCAAACTAATAGCAGATTTAATTTGATAAAAGATATTTTCAAAATTAAAATATTTATACTTTTATATACACCTAAAGCTTTATGTTATGGAAAGCTCTCATATTTCTTGGTCTTCTTTCCCATCCGCTGTGCTGACGATTATTTTTTTAATTTAAGTTTTTTTTATGATGGTATTTTCAATTTTTTCTTTCCCTTGGTCTTAACTGCTTAAATTTTTAAAAAAATTTCGACTGACATTGACAAAATTTTTATTTGATATTCAATCAGTTACTTTTAAAAGCCCACCACAGATATTACTTAGATGATTTTTAATTTTTGTTTCATATATCTTCTGCAGCATTACTATGCTTTTTCCTCTTTCTTAAATACTTTCTCCAAGACTATTTTACAAGTGGATATACTTGTGGTAAAATTTTGAAGGCTTGTATGGCTGAGGACTTTTTTTTATCTTTATATTTGAATGACAGTTGGCTAGATATAAAATTCTTGGTTCGAATTCTTTATTCTCAATATTTTGAAATCATTACTCTATTGTCTTCTTGCATCTAGTCTTTTGATTTCTTTGCATGTGCTTGCACTTTTGTTTTCCAAATTAAGAAAATTATAACTTTTGTCATTAATATATGTGAATTTTAAAAATGTATTTATGCTTTGACACTCTATGTGTCCATTAAATATGTTTTTCATCTTTTACTAATTGTAAAAAATTTGCTCTATCATTTTTTAAAAATATTTTTTTCTCTCAACTTTTACATTCTTTCTTTCTGAATATGTATCTTCTGGACACTAGTACTTTATTCTTCCTTCTAGTTTAACTTTACTTTTATATTCTGTTTTACTTTTACCTTCATGTTTTCCTTTATGTTTTCCTCAAATTTTATGTTCCAATTGCTAATTTGTTCCTCATTTGTAGAATTTTTCCTTTTTATCATATATATTGTTTCAATAACATTTTTTCATAGCAAATATTTATACCTGATTCTGTTAAAATACAGGAGTGTGCCAAAGTAGGTTAAATTACCAGCCGTCATTACCTAAAAGATAAATCATAGGTAAGGATATGAAGTACTAACCATAATAATAAAAATAATATAATAAATAGTACAATAATAATAAATAATAATACAAGAATAAACTGTTTTATGTACTTACAACTGCTAACCTATTTTTGCTTACCCATGTGTTTTATTGTACTTCATAACTTCAATATCTACTTTTATCACTTTTTTTAGGGTGCTTATTAAGCTTACTTTAAGTTCTGGTGCTCCTGTTCTAATTTCAGTTTTTCATGACTCTCTAATCCAGTTTATGATTTTTATTTCAAAATAGCTCTTCCCTCAAAGGCTTTAACTTTTAGGTTTGTGGGCCTATTTTCTCCTCTCTTAGTTTTCAATATGCAATCTTTCTATTAATCAGTTTTATCTGTGCTAGGCTCCTGCTGTTCCTCTTCAGTTCTATTTCTCATTTCTTATTTGTTTCTTTTCCTCCTGTTCCAAAGTTCTCTGGTTCTCATTTCATTCTTTGCTCTTTCTTTTTCATTTTCATTTCATAGCTATTGGCCCCCAATTTTTAATGTACCTTTTTATTACAAGGTTAATCAATGTTTTGCATCAAAAATTTTACTTGGCTGAGTCCCTTAGAAGTAAAATCTAAATTTAATTTATGATCGCATTTCTAATGCTTTAATGGCTATGAAAATGCTGAGCATTTGGTAGCTGATATACACATATTTACTGAAAAAATGAATAAATGCAAAGAAGATACGTATGGAAAGAAATAAATAATGACCTTTTGAACAAACATCATATGTGACTATTTTCCTTGTTTCATCTAGTTTTTAAGAATTTTCTCCTATCATAGCACCCACTGTTGAACTATTCTGTCAAGGACCCATAAGTTGATGAAAATGGTCTGTACTTTCAGGCCTTCTGGGTATCTCTGGCACTTACTTATACTGTTCTACAGGATTTTTTTTTTTTTTTTTTTTGTGATAGCTGTGGATTCTAGTCTAAGAGAGACACACAAAATGTGTACTGTGGTAAATGCATTAAGACCATCGGATATAGTTAAAAATTTTCTACCGTCAGAGATATCACAACACATCAGTCTCCAGGGAGGACAGATTCTTTTACTTCCTAACTCTGATATGCATTGGCTGTCAGATTTTTTTTAGTACTTATTTTAGTTAATGCACAATGTTCTGCAGACTGCCAGCTTGTTCTGTACTCTGTGGAACAGTTGATCTTGAAAGATGTCATTTTTTTCTCATTTTCTGACTTGTTTTGTTACATCAGCATTGATTTATTTTGCACTTTTGACAGTCTGAATTTTTTAAAAAACTGATCACGTCTCAGAGACTTTAATGAATCTGATGCTGTAAGCAGAGGGAAACAATAATATATGAGTCTCCCTATTTTCTTTACCAGCCTAATCTTTTTTCTCCTTCCCTTCCTCTCAAATCATAAACAGCTGTATCTATATTTCATCCACCTTAAATGTAATGCTCACAAAAATGTATGGTTTAAAACTGCTAATTATATGCTTTCATTTAGTATTCACTTGTGGCATGTGTTCCTTTTCCAAGACAGGACGGTTGTGCTTGCTTTGAACTTAGGATGGGTTACAACTGGTAAAATCAGGTGGATGATCATTGTGACCTCCTCTGGTTTAGCTGTAGTTCCTGACCTGTTTATTGTAATTTGAATGTATATCTAATCACATCTGTGTAATTCCATCTTCCCATCAATGAAAAATCATTAATTAAACTAAAAGGACTTTGAGGAGAGACTGACTAGGTCTCTGTTTACAAAGAACTAGCCAGAAGTGAGTGGTAACATATTTTGATACAGAGATTCTGAATTGGATAAATCTACATCTGACTCAGGTCCCACGGTTGGGTGGTGGGTTGCACTTTTGGATTAATTAGTATAAGTCTGAACTTCAGGTTTTTATTTACTTTTAAAATCTTTTTTTAAAAAATTACTTTATTATTGTTCAATTACAGCTGTCTGCATTTCCCCCCCACCACTCCCCACCATCTTAGCCAAACCCATCTCCCTCCCTTGCTTCCACCCTCCCCCTTGGTTTTGTCCATGTGTCCTTTATAGGAGTTCCTGAAAACCCTTCTCCCAACTCCCCTCTGGCTATTGTTAGATTATCCTCAATTTCAATGTCTCTGGTTATATTTTGTTTGCTTTTTTCTTTTGTTGATTATGTTCCAGTTAAAGATGAGATCAGATGATATTTGTCCCTCACCGCCTGGCTTATTTCGCTTAGCATGATGCTCTCCAGTTCCATCCATGCTGTCGCAAAGGTTAGGAGCTCCTTCTTTCTTTCTGCTGTGTAGAATTCCATTGTGTAAATGTACCATAGTTTTTTGATCCACTAATTATTTTTAAAATCTTTACTATAGAGATAAAAATACATCAGAAGTATTATGAATATCATATATATGTACATATACATATACATATACATGCTTATATACCTATGCATACATGTACACATATATACATATGAGTAAAGTCTCAATACAGAGCAGCTGCAATTACTTTTGTTGTTTTGATGATTTATCTTTATATAGTTGGCTTTTAGTGCCCACTAAGTACTAAATAAGTATGAGCACTAACTAAAATCCAGACCCAAGTTCATTGGATGAAAAAAAATTAGAGACCTTAGTGTTAGATAATGCACCCCCTCCAGTTAGGGTAATCATTTTTAGTTATTCTAGTGTGAGCAGTGGTCCTCATGGAAAAGAATGGTGGATGAAAATTCAGCTTGCCTAGAAGAAGAGGAGTATAGAAATGTCATGAGCCACAAAAAATTCACCTTTATGTGTTGTATTTCATGTAATTTTGAAATAATTTCATTAAAAATATCCACAGAGAAGCAGAGCCATGGGAATTAGGTTGTAGGGGGATGACTTTTTTATCGATATTCATTTGCCTCATACTTTCCCATTTTTTCACTGTTCCAAATTACATAAATTTCTATATTTTAGTTGTTTATTTTAACAATTGTATCAATGATGATCTGTAAGAATTTAGGTTATGTATTTTATCATTTTACTATTTAAGGCAGATGAGATCAGTAAAAAATTTTTATTGAGTAATTGAAAAATAGCTCAATTTATACAGGACCCAGGGACATAAACAATGGTGTGGGGGTTGCCTGAGGGAGTGGGGGGTGCTGGGTGGAAGGGGGCAAAGGGGGGAAATTGGGACAACAGTAATAGCATAATCAATAAGATATAATTAAAAAAGAAAATGACATGATAGCTTATTCATTCTGTAGTCATTTTTCAAGGATTTTCAAACTCACTGACTTTGAAAAAATGTAGGCAATCTTACTGTTTGTCATCTGGTTGTCATTTGTTATTTTTCAGTTTAATAGATAAGCAAAAACAAGAAAATTCTATCCCATGAAAAACATTTACAAAAACATTTTTGTGAATATCCTTCCTTTTAATCTTTTGGCAAGAACATGAGAGTTTCAGGTTAGATTTTTTTCCTTTGGCTATTAGATGCAAATGAGACTAGCAGTGAAATAATCCTATTCTGCAGTTTCAAAATTGGGAGTATGTGCTGTTTTGTAGTCTGCATTATTCAGCCAACAATATATCATGGGCATCTTTGACAGTCATTATACATATATTCTTCTAAGACAACATTATTAATGGCCTCAATAGTAGCCCATTGCATGACTGTGCCATAATTCATTTAACCAATAAAGTTGGTTCATTCTTGATGCAGTAATATTGGGAATATGGTAAGTGGAGTCATTTGGGATAATTTATTCACATCTGGATTTCCTCTGTGTTTCTCAGTTTGATTTATTTGCAGCCCTGAAAGATGGAACACATTGTGTTTTGCTCTGAGTACGTTCAACATAAACTTATACTCAGGCCTGAAATAATGTGTGTGCGTGTGCTCCAGTATGAACACATGCATAGGTTATGGTGGGGTAGAGGTAGGGAGTAACTTGTGACCATAATCAGAGCAAATAAGGACAAGAACAAGAATATTTTTCTTCTAATCCTTTCCAAGAATCTAATTACATCACAGTTTCAGGTTGCAATCTTGCAGTGAAATATCAAAACGGCTTGGCTATGGCTTTTTGTCATGAAGACTTTTTAGAAAGGCAAGAGAAAAGGGTAAAGAAACTTTAAATTATAGAAAAACTACTTGTGAAGTTTTCATTATATGGAAAAGGAAATTATATGCAGTCCCTGAATCATTTTGCCCTACTAAGAATTGGGAACTGTGCTTGGTCTCCTCTATTTTAAACGCATAGATACAGCACCTGCCTACCTTCTGGAGGCTGGAACAACAACTAGAAGCATAATCTCTGCATGAACACAGTGAACACTCTAGATGCCACAGTTTTTTTCTTCGGCATTTTCATTACATTTTCTCTTTGGCATTAAAACATTAACACAAATGAAAGAAAAGAGTGAACAGGTTTTTCATTTTCCCTCCCTCCCTCCCTCCCTCCCTCTCTTCCTTCCTTTCTCCTCTAATCACCCTTTTCTTTCTCTGAATGTTCATGGCTAACATGCCCGGCAAAGAGCCTCCACTTGCTCATCACTCTCTAAGCCTAGGGCAACAATCAGTGTGTACTCATGTGGAAAAGCCCTGGCCTTTCCTACCAATTCTCTCCACAGGGATGATGTCAAGTCTCGTTTGTTCTTTTCTGAGCTAATGAACTTATTTCAGGAGGCTGGTAGTTTGATTTAACATCTGTCTGTGATGCAATGGTGAGCCTCGAGGTCCTGTATCTTTGGTTTTTGGAGAGCCTTTGCAGAGATTATGTGAGATATGCTTTGATGACAGTAGGCAGAGGTTACCCATTCTCCATCGTCTAAGTTGTGCAGAAAGACACTTTTGTGCATAGTGAAGGGGGCCTTAGTATGCATGCATGACAACTTCTGTTCCCTGTCTTCCCTTGCCACCTTCCTTTTGGGGGGTCAGGGTGGTGGTGGTGAGAGGATAACCATAGAAAAGAGAGAAGGGAGTTGATTTTTTTTAGCATGTCAAGGGTAGATGGCTACTGCTACCACTAGACAGATGGTCAACACGCTGCTAGATGAATGATATGCCACAAGTTCTTCAGCTTGTCGTGGTCCAAAGATGTTGAAAATTTCTAAAATGCTGGCAAAATTGTGGATACTAGTCCAGTCAACAAGCATTTATGCAGTGATGTTCATATATTTAAAACCAACTTAGGTGAATAAGATTCTAAATTCAGTGGTTTCTAGCTTCCTCCTGTTTGGTAAAATAAGAGGGGTAAAATATCACATAATCTCCATGTAAAGGGGTGAGTGCTACGATGAAGGAATAATTGAGGAGGGAACCCAAGCCAATTTGGAGATTAAAGAAAGTCATTTTAGAGGATATGATTGTCTTCCATTTTGTTTCTGTGATTTTCATTTTTAGTATGAGAACCTACTTTCTAAGTTTGATGTGGTTATCCTGAATTTAAATTTTTATATCTCAATACAGCATATGTGACCAAAGGAAACCTATAATTGGGCAGCAGGAGTGGATGGTGGAAAAGCAGTTTGTGTTCTTGAGAGTGTACACTTAGTTTCAAGGATCCCCACTATCTTACTAGCTCTGTGACCTTGGGAATGTAACTAACCTCTCTCATCCTTATTTTTCTCATTTAATAATGGGATAATATCACCATCTACACAGAGTTGTGGGGCACAAATGAATCTCCTAGCAGAGTGTTTTCATATTTGGGGAAACTCTTAACACGGCTTTAATTCTGTGTGAAGGGAAAAGTTAGCCTTTGAATTTCAGGTGAGTGAGACCTATATGTATAGTTCATGGTATAAATTCATGATTGCATTTCTTCATATCTTACTGTTTTCATCATTTAACATGCCAATTTTAGAATCTTTTTCATATCTTAGGTTCAAGTCTGTTTTCTTGTCTCATATTCATGAAGGATAATACTGAGTAAACTGCTCCTTTACAGTCAGCATAAGGCCAGCAACGCTAGGAAATGCATCGGGCAGTCAGCACCAACAGTATAACTAGCCATGACACTGCATACGTAGGTCTAAATTCCATGAAATGTCCACAATAGCATCTGGATGAAAGAATTGAGACTTCAACCATCGCTTCTGCAGAAAGTATCCACTTATGTGGAGTTCCAAATACAATGGAAGATGAGACTAAAGTTCCAAAAGAACAGTGATGTTGAATAGATGTGGAAGTCCAGGTCAGACAGATAGAGCGGGCATCCTGTCTTTGCTGCATGCTCACTGTCTCTTTGGAAAAGTACGGAGTACAGGTGTTTCTGCTTAGTAACATGTGTCATAGAAAGTTGTAATTATGATAAACGAAACACATGAAAAACCATGTGCTTATTTGCTGCTGCTTAGACTTGTTCTTTGTCTTTAGGGTGTCTAATGAGGACTCTACGTAGCAAACAGGCTTTGTTTCATCACCACAGCTCTGCCACTGGGCTTTCCACCTGCATCCTTTCCAGTTTGCATTTTATGTGTGGATTCCTGATTTTGTGTGTGGGCTAAGGCATTTTTAATACCACTGATTATGTTAATTAATCCTATTTTGAATCCAACGTGTATATTTACAGAAATCAAATGCTTACCAGGGCAGCCCTGATTCAAGTACAAACAAACAAAAACATAGCCAGTCTTGCTCTGTATTCCCATTTAATGCCATTCCCTTCCCTAGGTTTTCGATCTTGTTCTTTGCAGTTCTGAAGCAATAGTGGTTAAAGGTCACAGTTCACTTTTAAATGCTTTCTCAATGTGTTGATAAGACATACTCATTGATTTGCACTGTCCTTTCTGTGAACTTTAAAAATTCATCACAGAGATAATTGTTTGGTGTTTATTTCAGTCTACCTATGTCATCTCATTTTCGACTCACCTTTAATAGGGGTTGGGAGTAAAAATTTTCACCATCTGTTTAAAACTCCATAAATATTGTTAAAATTTTGTCTGATAAATAAATGAACTTAAAAAATCAAAGGATTGCTCTTCCTTCTTCTCCTGAAAGGAAAAATTAAAACAAAGAAAGAAAAAACAGAGATAGAGAATGTGAGAAAAAGAAAAGAAAAAATTTTTTGGCACCTGGGACCTCTGGGAATTAGACATGAATTAGAGTCATGAACCATTTGACTTTCTTTTCTGATTTAAAATAAAACCATATTTTTCAGGTCTGTTTCATTCCTCTATGCTTTCTCTTATTTTATTAATAAATATAACTACAGCTTTAAAAATAAATGTATAAAAACATTATGACCTGAAATCCTGAGACAGTGTCTAATTTATATGTAGTCTGATATGTAAATTTCAGGGTATCTGAATACTTTTGTATACCTGCCAAAAGTATTGACAATACAATACATTTTTATTGTTAGTGTACTTTCCCTTCCTAGTATGTCTCACTTCAAACACTAGGCATTGAAGCAGGTACCAATTTCTTGGAATATCAACAACTCCATGTGAGCTTAGCTGGGTTGTCAGGCAGAAAGTCAGTGGGAAACTTCAGTATGACCTGTAACTTCAAATTTTATTCAGTTGGCTAAAACAGGGCAGCTGTTTTGAAATAAATAAAAATGCTTTAAAATGCAAAATATGACCAGGTATTATAAAGAAAATCTACAGACTTTAAAATCATACTACTCTGTGTTCAAGTTCTGGCCCTGGTAGTATTTCTTTATGTTGGTTTGAGCATGTCACACATTCTCTAAGCCTCAGTTTCCTTTTCCTGTAAAGAAGGAAGAAAGACGTTTCCCCAATGGGTTACTTAAAGGATTAAAAATACTATATGTAAGTGACCCAGCACTTTGCTAGGCACACCATAAGCAGTTTACACTTGGGTGCTAATAGTATTAATTATCTGGTAATCACTGCTATTAAGTACTTGGACTCTTTGAGTTTAAAAAATGCCCTACAAAGAAGTGACCATCATTAGTAACAAAATCTGTTCATGTGGAATTAACCAAAGCTTGGAAGAGCCTTAAGGAGGTTTAATTTTAAGAAGCTTACTCAAATAAACCTGTAAGAAATCCGCATTTCCTAATCTTAAATGTCCTAGTCTCTTAACGAATCCTGACCTTTTAATACAACAAACTGAATTCTATTACTGGCCTTTAAAATACATGTACTTTCCTATCACTGCCTTTCTTTGCCATGCCACATATCACTAACATTGGCAATGACTATCCATCAATATTACTCCTTCCGAGATATGGAAAAAACTTGCAGAGTAAAGAAATATTTTCTTCCACTTTTTCATGAAGGAACTAAGGGCAAAAAATTAAGCGTATATTCTGTTCATCTGTGATCATTTCAGGTATTATTAACTTATTTTCAGATATTCTTAAGGAAGTAAAAACAACAGTAAAAAGTGGTACTAGACCCGAGAACTTGGCAAATAGAATCATGTTCTACCTTTAGGGTAGTTTTTCAACAGTAATTCTATCTGGTGCTTCAGAGCATCTAGCTTCTTTCCTCCCTGCCTCTCTGTCTCTGCTATCTGTGCATCAAGGAAATGTTAGTGTCTCCACATCAGATTTTATTCAAGGTTCTGAAGGTACAGTGATGATGAATAATATGGGGTGCTTGCCCTAAAGAAGATCATCCTGTTTTGGGGGAAACAATAGATTTCAAGATCCTTATACCACATTGTGCTACCTGTTGGGTTAGCAGTAAGAACCATGTGTTAAGGAAGTATACAGGTGAAACACCTAATTCACGTGTTGGGTGCATCTGTGCACTCTGCCATCTGAATTTACAGTTCCTCCTACTGAGTGTTCAATATAATTTCCTTGTCTCTTCAATATGAGTTGGCCTTGTGATTTGCTTTTCATAACAGAATGGGACTTATGATTTAAAGACATTCCTTTTAATCCTCACATGAGAATATGTTTATTGATTTTAGAGAGAGGGAGAGTAAGAGAGGGAGGGCGGGGAGTTGAGAGAGAGAGAGAGAGAGTGAGAGAGAGAGAGAGAATAGATTCTCCCCCATCCACCCTCATGTGTGCACCGATTAGGGACTGAACCTGCCACAGTTTGGTGAATGGGATGGCACTCCAACCAACTGAACCACCTGACCAGGGTGTGTGTTTTATATTTGATAACAGAATGAGCTGTAAGTGTCGTTAAACCAGTTTTAAGCCTCAGCATTAAGGAGCCTAGCATTTCCCTCCTTGCTCCTGTGCACCTCTGCCATTCTGTGAATCACAAATGCCTATTGATCCCAGGAGGAGGATGAGATGTATGAGGTCTGTCCGGAAGGTATCCAGCCCTGTAATGTGAAAAGTAGAGACATTTATTGAAGCAGATACAAGACACAAGAAACACTGCACATAGGACAGTGACACCTCAATCCCCTTCAAAGTAGACACCTCACACAGTTCTCCCAATTGCCATCAGCTGCCCTGTTGTATTTTCCTGAATCTTACCAATGGTCTGAAATCTCATCCCTTTCAAAGGTGATTTTAGTTTGGGGAAAAGCTAGAAGTCACAGGGTGTGAACTCTGGGATGTAGGTGCACTGAGTCACCTGGGTGATTTGCCAAAAAACTCTGATGCATGAGTGGGCATGTTGTGATGAAGCTGCCGGTCGATCACCAGTTGCCTATAGCAGTGGCATTTTGAATCATCCGAATAGTTTCCTCAGAGGAATGTTCAAGCTTAATGCAAAATTTGATGCAGATTCATTGCTCTACTGGCTCAGTCATTTTGAATGCAACATCCATGCTGTGAACATGTGCACTCACCAGGCATCTACCTCCCCCACTGACTAGTACAGTGAAGTCATCGTTGTTCACACATGCACATTCCAGTCTACTCCTTTTGGCTGCCAGATTACATTGATATCATGCAAAATGATCTCGTTATATTAATAGTGACTGGATTTTTTTCTGGACAGACCTCATATGAGCAACTTTATCTAAAACCAGCAGAACTACTCAGCTGAGCTCAACCTAGATCAGCCAGCCAACGGCCATTGGACACAGAAATGCATGAGCTAAAAAAATGCATATTGTTATAAGCTACTAAGGTTTTTTTGGTTGGTCATCACTTAGTATTATTATATGGATATATGGCTGATACATACAATGAATTAAGGATATAATGTATAGGTCAGAAAGATACTGTAGAAAAGAAGACAAAATAGGGTAGTGGAGTATAAAAAATGTTGACATTCATATTACCAAGGGAGTTTGGTGGAGCAAGAATCTAGTTGGAGTTTGATGGAACTATGCAGATAATATAGGTTACTTTTTTAAAATAATGACCTAAATAATATGTATATAAAATGAACAGTAACCATGGAGGAGAAACATGTGATCTAACCAGCTTTGCACCCAGTTTAAGTCTGGGAGGACTTCAGGAGAGGATTCTGTATTAGGCAAAAGATGGATGCACACGAAAGCGGTTGTAGTTTGTATATGAGCCTATGTGCTTATAGATTTAATGTCCCACTGACAGGGTATACGTACAGATGTCACTGTGTCTCTGTTGCTCACCTCTTCTACTTGCAGCCAAATGATGCAGGGGAAGAGGCCCCAGGATTGAGCAATAGTTTAAATGAATCTCCTGGTATAAGGATTTTTGTAACTGATGTGGTTGCAAATATTGTGGCAATTTTCTATTTCCTTGGCTGCTTTCTTCCACCGAGGAGACTATGGTATAACCAAAAATGTTAGGGGAGGTAAAAAGCGTTGTCAAAGCACCACATGTTGAATTCTCATCTCCTTTTCTAATTGTTTAAAATAAGTTTCAAGTGTCAACTTTACATGCACAGTTTCACAATCCTTTTACATTAAAAAATAATACTGCTTTTCTACAAAATCCCCTCACATTTTACCTAAGACTCCTCTAAAACACTTCTCACTTCCTAAGATTGTGTCTTGCTTTTCTTCCACTCAAGTATTGTTGACTCCTGGAGAGCAGAGACTATGCCTTATCTACGGGATGTCATCCCGCTCAGTGTCTGCATGCATACGATTGATACTGATGTTTAACGTAGTTCATCTGCCCCTCTACCAGCTCTCCTGTGGACCTGTGTGCCACAAAACTGAAACTATATATTTTTTTTCTGGTTATGTTGGAAGTATTGTCTCTCACCACTTGTGGAACTTCTGGGGAGAGTGAGATAACTAAATTAAAGCAAAATTTCAGTTCTGATTCAATTTGGGCTTCTTCCCTGCTTATAGATTCAGTTCAAATTCATTCTGTATACTGTTTCCTCAGAAAATTTGGACTTGATTTAACACATTCTAAAGTAAGAGGGGGAAAAACTGCTATTTTTCATCATAGAGGAAAACACAAACCAGTGAAGACTTGATAATTTGCCCTTCGCAAAGAAGATGCCTGTTATGGAAACCAAAACAAAGTGTGAAAAAATCTAACATTTAATTTCTTAAAGGAAGGCTACACTTGCTATTGCTGGCAAAATTATCCAGACACAAGGAGTTGTGACGTGTTGTATCATAATGTATATTAACGCCCCTTTATATCTACACACAAAGGCATTTAAATAAAATCGTTCATTCCAAAGAAAGATTCCTGGCAAAAGTCATATATTTCTATTACTTATGCATTAAAATTAGGAAAATTTTGGCTTAATTAAAACTTTTTTCTATGCATTTGATGCTTCTAGCAACATAATTCTACAATAAAATCTAAATCAGGTGTTCTTGAAATTTCAGGAACATAAGCTTCAGGTGGAACACTTATTAAAAATGTGAGTTTCCAGATCACACTTAAAATATACTGCATCTGTTCTGGAAATGACACTTTTTAACAATCACTGCAGACGGTCCGGTTGCAGGTTGTCCAGGAACCAAGAGGCAGACTAAATTCCCTATAATACATGTGAGTAAACTTAAGACAGTTGAATCTCTTGAAAAAAATCATCCTTTATTAAATATCTGACCTTTCTCCAGTTTATAGCAGTGGCTACAATTTAAAGTGACCTCCTGAAAATAAAACAGAAGTGAAATCCTTTAAATTTCTAGAAATGCTTTAACTTTCATTAGAAACGAAAATGGGCAAGTAAGTTCCAATCATTCATCTCTGAAATGATCACTTAATGTAACTTTGATCAGATCCATTTTATCTTAATTTATTTTAAATTAATTTTCATATATAAACATGTTATTAGCTACAGTTATTTGTAAAAGATTTAATGTAATACCATGTTTGCCAATTAATATTTTTTAAACTTTATGTATTGATTTTTAGAGAGAGAGAGAGGAAGAGAGGTATGAGAGAGAAAAACATCAATTTTTTGTTTCACCCATTCATGCATTCATTGAGTGATTCTTGCATATGCCCAGAGGAGGGATCAAACCCACAACCTTGGCATATCAGCAGGGCAATCACCAACTAATATTTATTTTATTTTGTTCAAAATTACAAATTATTTGGGTACTAAAAGTAGAAGCCAATCCTGTATCTTACTTCATGACTTATTTCTAATTCTTAAAGCTTTTCTTCATCTAGATCTTCTTTTTAAAAAGATAAAGTTTGGCAGAACATATGGGCATTTGATATTCTGCTTTCATTCACATATACACACACATATGTGGTCTGTCCAGAAAGTATCCTGCCATGCAATGTGAAAAATTGGGACTTTTATTGAAGAAGATACAAGATACAAGAAACATTGCACATAGGACAATGACACCTCAGTTTCCTTCAAAGTAGGCACCTTGGGGCCTCACACAGTTCTCCTAATCGCCATCAGTTGCCCAGATGCATTCTCCTGAATCTCATTAATGGTGTGAAATCTCTTCCCTTTCCAACGTGATTTTAGTTTGGAGAAAAGCCAGAAGTCACAGGGCACCAAATCTGGGCTTCAGGGGGACCGAGTCACCTGGGTGATTTGATGTTTCACAAAAAAACTCTGCATGAGATGTGATGAATGAGCAGGTGTGTTGTCATGATGAAGCTGCCAATCACCAGTTGCCCATAGCTGCGGCCTCCTGAATCACCTGAATAGTTTACCAGAGAAATGTACAAGCTCAATGCAAAATTTGAAGCAGATTCATTACTTTACTCACTCAGTTATTTTGAATATGAAGGCCACACAGTTCACATACTCACTCAACAGCATTTACCCCTGCACTGACTAGTACAGTGAAGTCTTCATTGTTCATTCATGCACATTCCCATCCACTCTCCTTGGCTGCCAGGTTACATTGATGTCATGCAAATTGTTCTTGTTATATTAACAATGGCTAGACTTCTGGACAGACCTCATGCACATATATATATATAAAATTTTTTGCTAAAAAGTTTATTATCAAAAAATATATTACCATAGTGCCATTAGTTCTTATTTCTTGATGTTATCATTAAATTCCTCGCCATATGTGTGTGTGTGTGTGTGTGTGTGTGTTAAATTGGCTTCAAGGCTAAAACTGAGAATGTGAGATTCTGGATTAATTTATTTTTTCATAAAAGTAAATATGTACAAACAAAATTAATAACAGTTTAATATAGAAGTGGGAAGAAAAAAATGTTCCCTTAAAACCTAATTATAAGATCTAAAAACTGAAACAAACCTGAAAGAATTATTTCTTGCACACCTACCAAGTGACAGTTTTTATGGGGGAAAAAAAACAGGTTAAATGCCTCATTGTATTTAGAAGTTAAAAGGAAACTAGTTCAGACCACGTGCTATGCACCATGCTTGCCACCACTTAGCCTATGTCATTTAATACTCACAATCATAGCTAAATGTGTACAACACAATCTCATTCAGGTAACAAAAGTCATTTATGTGTAAGCATATTTCATTAATATATTTCCTATATATGATTCAATATAGTTGGCAGCTATATTATGGTGTGAAGGTTTCTGAGATTGGAGCTATTCTAATGTGGTTTGAATATTGATTTCACTGGTGATTAGCTCATGCCTTTGGACAAGTTTATTTAACCTCTCCAAGTCTAACTTTCCTCACTGGCAAAATGCATATGTTAGTTGTCTGTATTTCACAGTGTAGTTAGGAGAGTCAATGAGATAGTAAAACACATAGCCAGGTGTTCTGTGTAAACCAAACACTCCACAAATGTCATTGTAGTTATTAATTATTTTGTGACTATATAGAAACCTACTCTGAGATAATTGACATAAATTACTAACAGTAGTTTGCTCTGGGAAGAAGGGTGTAGTAAGTAGAAGGGGATGAGGAATTTTAAGAACACTTTTACTTATCTGTCTGTAATGTCTCTGTTTAGTAACATGAGTGTGTTCTGCTTTTGCAGCTTAAAAAGTGAATTTCAAAACATTTTCAAATTCAAGAACATTCTGATTAGAAATTATCTAAAAATCTAATGAATTGAGCTTCCTTCATAAGATTATATTTGTGTTAAAATACACTTATGCTTTTCTGTAGGTCTCTAAATTCTAATTAGTAAACTTAATGTTGGATTTATCTTTTGGTGTTTATTTTCTTTCTCAGAGTAGGTTATAAGTTTCTTTTGGGCATTGGTAATATATGCATATTTATGCATAATAGATAATTTGTAAAAACTGTGACCCAATACTGGTTCACAGGCTCCAGGGATCTTTTAACATTTCTGCTATTTAATTTGAAATTCATTAAATGATAATAAATGGAGATGTTGAAAATGATATATTTTGAACTGTTAACATGGCTTTAGAATTTACTTCTTATGTTTCCTTTTTTTTCCTTCCTCCTGCTGGTGTGTGTATGTTTGGGGTGGGTAGTGATATGATGGAAATCATGGGAAGGGTGAAGTATCAACTTAATTTATACTGTAAAGGCAATAACTCTGTCATCTATGCAAATATATTCAAAGCACTTGAGTATAAGTAAGACTAGAGAGAAACATGGGAATATATTAATAACAATGAAATGCATCAATAAAATTTTAATGACATAATATAGGTAATGTTAAAACAGTGCACATGTCAGAGGAATGGAAAGAAAAGAAAGCAGGGTAGGCAGCATTCAGAGGTGAGAAGTTCTAATGGATACAAGTAAAGGCTTTTAGTGGGGTTCTGATGTAAGGGTAGGAGATGAATAAATACGGAGGAACTGGAAGGCTTCTAGAAAGAGAATGATGAGGACGTAGATGTTAATACAAGAAAGACATAAAATATGCCACTATTTGTTTCTGTTTTACTCTATTCTCCATTATGTCCATCACAGTCAATAGGAGTATTTGTCCAAAATGCATAGTACTAGGTCCCACTGCCAACCTACTGATTCAGACTTCTTGGAACTTGTACTGAAGTTTATAATTTCATCCTCCAGTAATCTTATGAAGACTTAATTTTGATAATCTTCAATTCCCTAATGATTTTTTTCTTTATACAAAGGAGTTTATTTGTTGGGTTATGTTATATTGAAATATAATCTACATAGCAACACATAACTTTTAGATGTCTGAGTTTTTTCTTAAATATTTGTTTCTTTATTTTAATTATTGTTCTTGTACAGTTTTCTGTCTTTTACTCCCATCCCAGCCCACTGCCCCAGCCATCCCCACCTCCTTCCCATTTCCAACCCCCCCCCCCAGTCTTTGTCCATGTGTCTTTTACACCTGTTGCTCTAAACCTTTCCCCTTTTCCCCTGAAATTCCCTCCCTTCTCCCCTCTGGTGTCTGTCAGCCTGTTCTCAATTTCAATATCTTTGGTTATATTTTGCTTGTTTGTTTGTTTTGTTGATTAGGTTCCTGTTAAAGGTGAGATTATATGGTATTTGTCCTTCACTGCCTGGCTTATTTTTTTATGATAACCATTAGATTAAACATTTCAAAGACTGTATACACTGAGAAAAGTCCATGCCCTTTATGGATGGCATTGCTTAATGAATAGTATAACTTGATTTTAAATTTATTCATACAGCCTTTTCCTTACTGTCTCCCAATCTTGTCACATTTCTGTGGAGAAGTTTCCCTGGTTTCTACTAGGAGGGCAAATGCCATTAGATCACCATTCTGTATGTGTGCAGGGTGGTATTCTGGGCAGGAATCTCCCAGCTTTATTGCGGACTGCCTCATCCCCTCCTATACTGATTTTAGGTCTTTTAGTTCCATAGTTCCTGGCTGCTCTACAAATATGCTGACCACAAGGTTGGCACCTCTCCAGGTCATTGATAGAAATGGTGACTTTCACCTTCAATAAAGTCTTTTCAGGTGCATATTCTGAGAGTTTTTTTCTATTACAGCATATCTTTAAAATGATGCCATCTGCAATTCATTCTCTAGATATCTCTCAATCTCTTATCTTCTGATGGTACTCATTCCCCTTGCTATCACCATTACATATCCATGTGTACACATCACAACCTTAATTTCAGTGGGATTTTGGCTAAGAGGATAGGCAAGTGTATGCACTCAATCTTGAACTTGAAGATTAAATGTTCAAGCCGAATCTCATGACTAAATTCACAAGGCTTTATTACTAGGAGGCTGGAAATTTTTTTTTATTAATTTAGTCTTCCATATATGTATTAGACTTCGGGGGAGGCATATTGTTTTCCTGGTTAATTCAGGAGAAGCAGCTGTTCACAGCCACACAAAAATGTGCATTGCCAAGCTCAGGTTTCATAAGCCTTTCTTTAAGGATTTCTAGTCAGACAAAAATCTTCCTGTACCAAGGGGTACTTTTAAAAACAGAAAGAAAAAAAATTTTTTCCAAGTTCTTTTATTTTTCCCCTCTACCCTTCCTAAAATTGTGTAAGCAGTATTAATATTCTTTGGAAATCTTTTGTTTACAGAGGATACAAAGGAAGCCTCTGGTTTGGTATGTCACAATAAATTCTGAATTTGTTGAGCATGGACCAATGGATTTTTAAGGGTAACTCCCAGAGATATAAAATTTTCTTAAGTACTAAACTTGCTTTTGTCATGTAGATACTGAAAGCAAACATTCCAGAAGAAAACTAAATGGTAACCACATTGTTCCAAGATGCAAGGACAAAGGTCTTGATATCATCTTTAAATCCTCCTTCCCCAACACCTCCCAACCAACCTATCAGAAAGTTTCATCATCCAAATACATCCACCAACTCACCCTTATCAACTCTTCACTGATTCTACCTTCTTGTAAGCTTCCATTACTTTTTATCCAGATTAGAGTACTTAGAGTAATTGTCTCCTAACTAGCCTTCTTACTTCTTCACAATTCTCCAAACAGCAACCAGAGTGAAACTTTTAAAATGGAAGTCAAATCTTGTCACCCATCTTCTAGCACCTGCGAATGCTCCTCATTATGTTTAGAATACAATGGCTTAAAGATTCTGCAGAATCCGGTACTCCATCTCTCTCTGCATTTCCCACTGCCCCCTCTCTCCTTCATTCATTCTCCTTTAGCCACTCTTTATTCTCCCTTGAATATGCCAGGCATGTTCTTTTTATGGATGTTTTGTACTAGTGGTTTCCTCTACCTGCTTTACCATCCCCAAGTCCATGCTCAATAATCACCTTCTCAAGGTGGTCAGACCTTACCACTCTCTTAAATTTAAAACAAAACAAAAAACAAACTAAAAAACAACTCCTAAACCCCTCCTTCAGCATGTATAATTCCCTAACTCTTTCCTATTTTCCACCTCTACTTTGTCACTTTATCATTTTCAAGCACAGCTAGGAATTTCAGGTTATTTTGTTCATAAATGTATCCCTGCTACTTGGAAGAGGGTTTGCCAGATAAATATTCCAGAAATATTTGTATGAATCTGGAACCAGGCAATTTGATGGAAAGCCCACAATAACCAAATACCTTTGATAGATAAGATGCATATTAATTTTTTATTTCTTGCAAAGAAAAGAGATGTACTGTTATTTTATGGACCTCAGCTTAACTTCTATTTCTCAGAAAATCAAAGTATTTATCTGACCAATATTTATTTATAACACTGAAATGTCTTTTAGTTGAAAAATGCTAAGAAATACTGGGTGAGGTTTTTGGTCCTTTTAACCAGAATTATAAAATTCCATGTAAAACAGTATTTTTGAATAAATATAAAATTGAATTAACTTTATTTTCATACATATAAAATGTATATTGTAAAGCCTTGGTCAAATGGCTTCTATTACCCTTGTGTAATATTACTGAGAGTATAGTAATATAGGAAAAGCAAGATATTTCCTTTTGATGAAAAGAAAAATAATTTATTTCCATCTTTCTACTCATACTATTTGATTCAAACAAAAAGGCTAGTGTAAGAGAATATAAAAAACTGAGTATCTGTTTACATTTGGATAGACAGTTTCTTGAAGCTAAGATTATATTTAGTAGTTGCATGCCCTCCATTTGTATTCAAGTGGAATAAATGGCAATTAAGCTCCTGGCTTTCAGGATTCGATTTGTAGTTTTGTTGAAATACCTCTGTGCGTGTGTTGTGTGTCTGTGTGTGGGTTCCTTCCCTATTTCTGTAAATTCTTATTCTATTAGTCCACCAAAAGTTTTTTTTTCAATTAGTAAATAGAATCTACTTCCTGAAATAACAGACTATCTCTTTCACAGAACATATAAGTGACAATGATGACACTTACAAGCTTGATAAGGTCACGTGTCAGGATAGATTATTGCTTCCTGCCAGTTTTCAGTTCTGTTTCTCCCTCTTCCTCTATATTTACACTACCAAAACAAACCTACCTGACCATGCCGTGCATGTATCTACAATCCAATCAATGTAATACATATTTTTTAAATTTAAGGAATGCCACCTAGTTTGAAGAAAGATTAATTTGGGGAAAGTCAGAATAAATGATATGTCCATTTAAAGGTATCTTTGCTAAAATGTGATGTTTGACAGACTCAAGTGAAAACTCTTTTAGGTACTAACCTTCCAAAGCTATGTAGAGGGCACAGCTGTTAGAAAATGATTACATTCTACCAAAAAATATTCTTGTGACATGCAGTCTCAGGACATCACAGAGGTGTGACTGGGCTGAGAAAATACATCTTTGATCAGTGTGAAAAGGTCTTTCATGACCATAATACAGTCAGGATGTCATGCTCACAAGATGCCATAGAGATTAGCTTTTTATTCCATGGTTTCATTGAAAACTTCCATTTTCAGTTTAAAAATCTCGTCAAGAGGAAAAGAAATATGGCTGAATTGAGGGATTGGTTCTGCCAGTCATGCACTGTGGGCTTGCATTCAGAATTTAAAAAGAGAGGGGGAAAAGGAAGTGAATGGTTGAGTATGATTACCTTAGATAGAGCTGGGAGGCACCTCTGCTAAAGGCAACAATTTAACTCTAGATTAAGGCTTGTAGTGCTGTAGCAAGAGGTGCAAAGAAATGCTACCTGATTCTGAATAGCTTTATTTTTATTCTATTTCTGTGTCAATACTACACCCATCATATATCATATTTTCAATCATTTACTGTGTTTTGCTTTCTTTCTTTTTCTTGTCTCCAGTCTGTCTCTTAACCTTTCTAAACTTCTCTTTCATCGTCTGCACAATTACCTCCTCTTATTTCTGAACTGTCCATCTTCTTCTAGCCTTAACTCTCTACATTGTTCTCCGGCTCTTGGTTCAACCTTCCTTTTCTATTATTCACTACAATAGCTTGGGATGATCTTCAGTGTCCCCCTCTCCCATTTCCTATGTCCAATTATTTGCTGTGTCCAGTACAATCTATCTCTGTAATGTCTTTCACTTCCGTTCTCTCCTTGACTTTCCTTTTGGTGGTTCTAATTTATATGTTCATTACCATTGCTGAGAATGATGCACTAGCTTCCCAGCTGGCCTTTCTGTCTCTTACTGTCTTTGCCCCCCCAAAACTAAAGTCAATAAAATAAAATAAAAAGAACATGTTACTTGATTAATGAATACCTACTGAACTGGGTATAAAACCTTCTGGCTTCACCAGCCACTTTACAGGAGACAAACAACTTATCTTTTAGGTTTTTTATCTCCTTTTTTCTCTAGTTGAACCATTTCTTATTTTCCCCAAATCAGTACATTTGAACTCCCACATCATGATATTCTGTCTTCATTTTTTTCTGAGTCGAAATTATACTTCCTTCGAAGGCCTACCTCAACTGCCTAAAACTGTGGACTCTTCCCTCTTCAGTCTCTCATGATGTTTGTGGTGTCTCTCTGAAGGCATAGGTAAAGTTTTGCTTTGTTTCATAATTCCTTCATCTCTTGCCCCAACCCCCTATTGGGGTTGGAGTAAATGGTATGAGGTCAGGCATTGCCAACAGTTATCTTTATTATTTTAACTTAGCACTCGGAGTGAGTTCCTAATAGCTCACAATCACAGAACTGCTAAACTGATGTGATTGCTCAGGTGTTCCTTTTGGTAGGTGTGCCCTGGCAGGCAGTTTTAAACCATAACAGGGTATTAACTTCCTCTGTACATTAGATGCATCCTGCTAAACCCAGGAATATCCTAGATCCTGGGAGATAAGTAAGTGTTAGGTTGGTCAAGAAGCCCATTTAGTTTTTTCCATAAGATAAAAAACAAATTTTTCACTTTCACTAATAACATTATTGATTTGGATATTTTGAGTAAGTCCGTGATCTCCTACATACATAATGTTAACTTTTCTCAATTAATGTCTCAATTTGATTGCTATCAACTTCACCTGGGCTACCCGACTGTGCAGCATCATCCAGCATGAAATCCTCAGCAGGAAACTTCACAAACCGCTTTTGAAACGTTCACTCAGTCACAGCACCTTCTCTGCACACTGCACAAATCCTTTTTTGTGTTTTAGTTGTTTTTACCTTTCTTGAAGTAACAAAGCATCATATGCCAAACATATTGCATATTTTCTTCCATCTTCAATATTAAAATGGCTACCCCAAAATTCACCAATTTGGTAAGTTTTTTTAAAATGCACAGCTGATTACTGTCACAATACAATCTACCAAAATTGTTTCAAATGAAGTTGAAGACAATTAAGCACTACTACAACCTTTTTACAGAAAAAGCAATTTTTGGCCAACCCAATATAAGAGTTTAACGACATTTGTGGCACACAGGATTGCTATAGGTTTTAGTAGTAAATGCCAAGCAATTTAAAGTTTGTGTATTCTTCCTGGGTTCAATTTTTGTTGCTGTTTTTCAAGATAATCCATGATAATCCACCTCCCCCATTAAAAAAAAATTCTGTTGATAAAACTGTATATCCACTGATGTTTGACCTTTAATTAGTACTACATAATCATCAACATATGTAGATCACATATATCTACATGGCAATAAAAGTCAAAAACAGCACAAAAATTAAATAGAATTATGACACAGGCATTGCAGTAAAAGTGAAATGTTACAAATTGGACTAGCAATGAATAAATGAAAAACTAAGAACTGTCATTTAAAAATGAAAAGGAAAACAAAGGACAATTTATTTTTCTCACACTTGATTAATTACTTGTCAATCTTGTACCTTATTATACTTAAATCTGATGTCAGACCTGTGTATAAGAAGACATTTGATTGACAAGGCAGTCTTTTACACATGGATGTGATGTTACACTCATGTTTAACTAGGTATTTGATTGACATAAAGATCAATATATCCTTATATTCCCATCTAAAAGTTGGTATTAACTAAAAACAAAGTTAAGATGGTTAGCAGGCATTTGATTGTGCATTAATATCTTGGTTTTCTTTTTTAGTTTATATACAATGGCCATGAAATTAATTTTACTTTAGGATTTATTTTAGAGCATCTTCTTACAGCATCATATATAAGAACTATACTTAACTATCGAAGTACATATACTACAAACCTTTATCCTAATAGCATTCTTAGATATACTGTAGAATCCCACTACAACTTTATACGATATGGATTCAGATGCAGTAAAAATAAAACTCTGTTCTGAAGTTTGACAGTCACTGAAGTTGGAAACAGCAATATCAGACTGAGACATTTCAATAATAGTGTCATTCAAGGTTACCACTGTATTTCTTTATGATTCTAATTATTTTAAATTGTAATTCAAATGCTAATAAGTAAATAAATCATATAAATCACACTTGTTTTGAGTAAAATTCTGAGTGTGTGCTCATTTAAATCTGAGCATTTTCAAATTATATTCCGAAGCAGCAATGGATGTCCTCAAGCATGTCAATAAGTGTTACATCAAACAGTTTGCTCTGGCTACTATATGTTGACTTAAAAAACTGAACTAGTTTCTTTAGTGCTGGACGTCTCAGAATCTTTGAAATGCTAATGTGAGATTGAATATCAAAGTGCGGGAAATAATATCATGTTCTCCAGACTTCTTTGAACCAAACTCTTGTCTTGGGCAGCACTGAGTGAGGGCGGAAGAGATCTACCCATCTTCCTTCGGGAAATACTGCTCAGCAACTGTTCCTCGTTATGATAAGTATATGAGGATAGAATGATTCCATGAATGTTACTAAAATAGTTGCTGTTTGGGAAAGTATTAAAAGCCTTAGAAATGTGATACATTTAAAAAAACAGAATTAGGATTTCACTTTTATTAAAAAATGGAGCTAATGAATGTTTGTTTATGATAGTAAAATATTGAGCATAGCTTGATTTTAAGAAATTCAGAACAGTTCAATAAATTAAGGCTCATTCATAATATGCAGCATAAAATACCATGCAACAACTAAAATCAATATGATAGTTATATTATTGATATGAAAAGATACTTCTAAAATATTAGTGACACAGGCAGGTTACCAAATGGTGTGTACAAAATTATTTCTTTGTAAAAATATATCTAAATATACATGGAAAAATGAGAAAGACATATATCAAACTGATCATGGTAATTTCTCTGGGTAGTGAAGTTTTAAATGTAACATTAAATTTCTCTTTTTTGTTTGCATTTTATCATTCATTTGATATAACTTATATGGCATCAAATAAAGAAGAAATATAAGTTTAAAAATAATATTATCCTGAACATTAAGTTTCCTGAGCACAGGAAACTTCTAATTCTTGTAATCATCATCAGGGAGAAAGAGCTCAAAACCCTCCTGCGGGACTGTGTGTACTTGGATCGCTGCCCTCCTGATACGGAATAAACTGAACAAGAGAAGCGTTCCTGTTTCTGGATTGTGAAACGCATCTAAACATTTGAAAAGACCATCAAACACTGATCATGTTTGGCAGGCCATGGTTTTCTCACTTCTGTAATTTCTGTTAAGTCTTTGACACAGAAAGGAAGAAGTAGAAGGACATGTGTTAAGAATAGAGGAATATTTTATGAACAAGTAGTTTGTGTGCTCCATTAGAAATTTTTAACAGAATTATTGAGGTATGATTGATATACAAAAAACTGTACATGTTTGATGTGTACAATTTGCTGAGTTGGGCATATACGTATGTATATGCCCATCACCACTATTAAAGAGAAACCACAGGTCCAAAGTGGTCTCAGTTGTGCTAAAGCTTATGATACCAAACCTAGATTTAATACCTGATCTAATTGCAGTTTCACTAGAATTTTCAGGTCAAACATCAGTGAGGTAATCTGTCACATGGGCTCTCTTCATACCCTGACATCATAGGAAGAAAAGACAACTTCCGTGATAAAAACTCTTGCTGTTCCCTTCCTCCCCAAACATGTCCTGGTCTAAAAATAATCCTATTTTTCCTTTGCTAAAATAGCAAAGGAAAGAATTAGAAGTTTAGAACGAGAAAAATTAGAAGTTCCCTGTGCTCAGGAAGCTTAATGTTTTTCCTTACCCCACCTTTCTTCCTATAAAAATCTTCCATTTTCTATATCCCCCAGAGTGCTTCTCTAGTTGCTTGACTCATGAATCCGTAACAAAAGCCAATTAGGTCTCCAAAGTCACCAGGTTAAATTTTGTTTTTTTTTTAACACCACAGTGAAAGTATTGTAGTAAACGTATCCTTCACCTTAAAAAAGTTTCCGTGTATCCCTTAGAAATTGTTAACCTACATGCAAGGTTGTATTACAAAATGAATTTTCAGGGATTTGAATGTTTGGATATTCACAGCTCCTATTAACACTATATTTTTAAACAGTTGTTCACTTGAAACTGTTTGGTAAAATTTTATGTCAGTCGGAGTGTATTGTCTTTTTGGCCATGGACCAAATTTGTTTCAAAGTTTCTATTCCTTTCAGAACTTAGCATCAAGAACAGGAACAGGTTCACGGAGTTCCTGCCTTCAAGTAAGATAATGTCAAGTCATTTCTGGCAGAAATATACCGTACACTGATTTCCAATTGGTTTTACTCTCCCAAGTGAATTGTTATGTTCTCATGCTCATCCCTGATGAATTTTACTCCGTGCATTTCTTATCCCCTTCTCTAAATCTCACCACCAGATTATGGTATCAAGGTTATTGATGACAACTTTAAGCATCTTGAGCCCAAGCCTAACCATGTAACACACTGTAACTGTAATTCTCTCCTTTCCCCTGTGACTAAGATTGGCTTTGCCCCAATCATAAACACATCTGAGTAAGAGTAGGAATAGGTGATTCCACAAATTAAAATTAACAAGTTCTCATTATACTGACATGCAAGATAGGGTCCACTCGTGCTACTTCTAATCAACATAATACTGAAAGTTCTACCCAGAACGGTTAGGCAATAAAAAGAAATAAAAGACATCTAAATAGAAAAGGAAGAACTAAAATAGGCTGCTTATATATAAAAGTATATAATCTTACATACATAAAACCCTAAAAGTTTCATCAAAAATGTTAGAACTAATAAACAAATTGAGCAAAATTGCAGGATACAAAGTCAACATACAAAAATCAGTTGTGTTTCTATACACTCACAATAAATTATTTGAAAGGTAAATAAAAAACGTCACATATAATAACATCAAATGGAACAAAACACTTAAAAATAAACTTATATGAGATAGTCCCCCATCTTAATTATTCTACATTCTCACTCTCAGTCAGCACAGTTGTTTGCCTCTTATGAGGATGCTGCAGACCTTCATCTAGGAGAGAAATACCTTAGTTATTGTGTTATTTGTGGCCATTGTTTTTCGAAAATGCCTATTTAAAGTTATACCCAGGCATAGAAGTACCTTGAGTCACCATGGTAAGTTTCCTGAGTTGGGGACATACTCCTCCCACCTTATTATTTAACAGCAACCTTACCTCCTAATGAAAACCAGGGTTTATTTACTTATCTGGTAGTAATTTTTGTTTTTAATTTCTGTTCTACTGGTATGGTGAGGGGTGAGGGTGGTTACCAAATGACCATTTGAATCCTTATTCTGTTCCTTCACATCTCTTGCTGGCAACAAGAAGTTATGGTATGAGAGAGACTAAATTTGTGGGCTTGGAATCATATTTCTTTTAATGCGTCTCTGAGAATGGTTTTGAGAGGAATACTTCTGTGTGCACCCACTGAGTCTTAATTTTCAGAGATGCAGCAAGCAATACATGACTTTTAGTTCAAGGCATATAATGCATCTTGAAGGATAGGGCTGGACCCCTGCAAAGTGCTTTGCCCAATCTAATCCCTTAATCATCCCTGTGTGGAAGAATCTGTGGATTCTGTACTCATGTCTCTATTGTTGAACTTCCTTTGCCAAAAAGTGAGTGGCTCATTAGTGACAATTTTATGAGGCATCTAATGAAAACAAAGCAGATACTCTGTGACCTCTTGAATAGAATGCTAGCCCCACACTGATGGTTGAGGTGAGGTCCAGTAACATTTGTCTTTTAACATAGAGTCCAGGCAGAAAGTGACAGCAACTTCTCTACAAATGCCTCCTCTCACGGTGATGGCAGAGATGCAAGAAAGAAAGCTCAACTGTGCAAGCACATTTTCATTTCTGTGTCATGTTAGATAACATCTCATTAGCCAAGCTGTCACATGAGGGCGTGGTAAGAGAGCAAGGGAATAATTTTTTTCTTACCAACTAATGGAGGGTTTTATTTTCATTTTATTTTAAATTTTTATTGTAGTTTTTCCATTATCATTTAGTCTCTTTATATTTCCTCTTCCCCCACAATCAGCACACCGTTGTCCATGTCCATGAGTCCTTTTTCCTTTTTTGCTTAATCCCTTCACCCCCACCACCTTAGCTGCCATCCTGCTCTCCAACTATTATGTTAAATGAAATAAGCCAGTCAGAGAAAGACAAATACCACATAGTTTCACTCATATGTGGAATCTAATGAACAAACTGAACTAACAAGCAAAAGAGTGAATTATTTTGGGTAAGTGAGTGTACCCCAGTCTGTTCTTTTGTTCATGTATACTGGTACTCCTCCGAAGTGCTAAATACGGTTACCCCATTCAAGATCCTCTACACTCTTGGATAATCATGGCATCAGGGTTATCAAGAGTGGCTCCTCTTGAGCTGGAGAACCATGAACTAAAATAAACAATTTACCTGCCCACTTATCATAGCCAATATACAGTGGTGCAATAGGGGTGGGAGAGGCTTAAGAAACATTCCCACTTTAAAAGGGAAAAATAGGGAGACAAAATAATTAGTTCATAGCATTTCTGACACCTCTCTGAGCAAAACTTGTCAAGGCCCTGATCTCTGATCTTTGCACATTTCAAACAGTCTCAATCATATTTAGTCCATGTTCTCAGTGTTTTATGAATGTACATTTTTTAAGAATTTCATAGTTTTTTGTGTATTAGAGCTACATTGACTCACACAATTCTATTTTGGGACAGAAGTCTCCTTCTAGACTCAGTTACGTCTATATTAGACATGCCAGAATTCTGTGAGACGATGCCCTGAATCGTTCTAGGAATTCCTTTGTCAGCTGAGAGAATCAACAAGGCTTCAATCTAACTCTGTCAAAAGTGTTAACAAAGGCTCCTACTTTAAAAGTATATCTGTCTGAAAACCGCTAGATTTGGTGAGGTCATGTTATAAAGGCTATAACATTTATTTGGTTGAAAATAGTTAAATTTTTCAAAATTGCAGTTTAGAGATTTCAATACCTTCCCCAAAATGGACTTGTAATGTAGCCAATTCTTTTTTAAGTCTCATTTTTATAGTACCTTATCACATGTGCTAGTGGCAACCACCTCATTCTTTAAAAAATTTCCACTTATTTCTCCTTCTGATTCTACCAATTCAGTATGCACATATTTTGCAGGCAACGATTTTACCAAATGTTGTTGGTACATAATATGGGTCCCCATTTTACTAGCCTCAAATGACAGTTTCGTCACTATTATTTCCAGCCTCCTATAACAGTTTATTCACTGCCTGATTTCATATTACAAAATAATGTCACATGTTTCAGGAATTCGTTACCTATTGCTATCCAACAAACCACCACAGATAGTGCCTTAAAACAGCATTTATTTATTTTTGTTCATTTGTCTGTGACTTGGCTGAGGGCCAGCTGAGTGCAGCAGGGCTGAGTTGGGCAGCTCTGCTTTAAGCTCTGATTCTTAATGTCTGGCTGGGCTTGACGTCACAATACTAGTTGGGTTTGGGTTCCTTCGATGTGTGTTCATTTTTTTTTTTGGCTCAAGGCGACAGCAGAATTACAAAAACAAACAAACAAAAAAACAAAAAACAAGCCCCATTGCATAACAACATTTCAAGTCTCTGCTATATTGTGCTGGTTAGTATCCCATTGACCAAACTGAATCTCATGGCAAAGGCAAATATACTTTGTTGTGGAAGCAGAGAAGGGAATTAGTGAGTGTTTTTGAACAATAATCTACTGTAAAATACGAGTGTTCTGTTAGGTTCCAAGTATGTTCACCTTGACCGTGTACTCTACTCATGGAGTAGGTAACAACAACAAGCAGGTTCAGGGACCCATTGGTCCCACTGTGAGATAAATCTGGACTAGAGCTTCGTTTTCCACTTGGCCTCTCCACACAACTATTCTAACACGGGTAGGTGATGGGCGTTTTTTGGTATCGGTGTTAACTCATGCACTATATTACACATCCCCTAAATGATTTGGATATTTTTTTCTCTGTAGTGTATGGCCATAGTCTTTTGGGTAATAACTGGGGTAATCATTATTGTCTACTCACAGTGGCATTGCAAAATCTTTCCTCAAGTCATCCTACCCTCCCTTTCAGCTGATTGACTTTGGGTCTGAGAAAAGGATCAAGACTGAAAATTCAGCAAGGATCATGATTATCTACTGCTGGACTGACATCTGCTTTTTGCTCACCCTCTTTTGATCTTTATCTAATACACACACACTCACACACACACACACACACACACACACACACACACACACACACACACGAGGTCTGTCCAGAAAGTATCCAGCCAAGTAGTATGAAAAACAGAGACATTTAATGAGGAAGATACAAGATACAAGAAACATTTTACATAGGACGATGGTACCTCTGTCCCCTCTGAAGCAGGCACCTTGGGACCTCACACAGTTCTCCCAATCTCCATCAGCTGCCCCATCATATTTTCCTGAATCTCACTGATGGTCTAAAATCTCTCCCCTTTCAAAGGTGACTTTAGTTTTTGGAAAAGCTAGAAGTCATAGGGCTCCAAGTCTGGGATGTAGTGGGGCTGAGTCACCTGGGTGATTTCATGTTTTTCCAAAAAAAAAAAAAAATCTGCACAAGAAGTGATGCATGAGTGTGTGCATTGTCATGGTGAAGCTGCCAACCATCAGTTGCCTATAGCTGCAGCCTTCTGAATCATCCAAATAGTTCTTGCAAAGGAATATTCTAGCTTAATGCAAAATTTGATGCAGATTCATTGCTCTGTGGGCTCAGTCATTTTGAATGTGGTGTCCACACAGTACACATGCTCACTCAACAAGCAAGTACTCCCTCCACTGACTATTACAGTGAAGTTGTCATTGTCTATACATGCATATTCCAGTCTGCTCTCCTTGGCTACCAGTTTACACCAATGTTGCACAAACTGTTCTTGTTGTAGTAACAATCACTGGACTTTTTCTGGACAAAGCTCATGTATCAAACAATGCTCTCGTGACTTCAAACAGCAGACATCCCCAAGCAAAGGGATGTAGTTGATGGCAGTTACAAATTGGATGGCATGAAGTGAAACAACATCCAAGGAATGTAAGTATGATATTGGTGTTATTTGCTATAACCTCTAATGTTAGCATGGCTCTCTAAGACATCATCTATTACTGCATTCTTGCAATTACTTCCTATCTGATGTTTCAGCTTCCACTTTTCTCTCTCTTCAAAATAGTCTGAGTACAACAGTGAGAGGGATGGTGCTAAAACTGAAGTTAGATGTGTCTTTCCCCTGCTCAAAACCCTCTGTTGGCTTCCCATCCTACATGAGTAAAAACAAAGTCCTCGTTATGAGGTTGGAGGTCTCACAAAATTTGTCCAAACTCTCTGACTTTCTCTTGTAGCAATTCCTCCCCTCTATATTTTGATCCAAAAAACTGGTCTTACTCTTTAGGTGCCTTAGGCTTTTGCAATTATTACCCCTTCTCCCTTCCTCCACATAATGGCATGCCACCTTCTTCACATCTCTCTGATCTTAACTCCAGCATCCCCTCAGTGGGTTCTTTAAATTCATAATGACCCCCTCAATCTTTATTTTTCCTCCTATTAATTTTTATTCTTCATCCTTATTACAGGCTAACATTCTGTATATTTTCTTATTAATTGTATTTATTCTCTGTCCTCCTACTAGAATGTAAGGTTCACCAAGACAGTGGCTTGTTTGTTTTGTTTGTTTCTGTATCTCTGGTTCATGAAAGCTACTCAGTAAGTATTTGCAGAGTGATTAAAAGAAATAGTTTTAGTCCTGGCTGGTGTGGCTCAGTGAATCGAGGGCCTGCCTGCAAACCAAAGGGTCACCAGTTCAATTCCCAGTCAGGGCAAATGCCACAACCTGGGTTGTGGGCCAGGTCCCCAGTAGGGGGCGTGCGAGAGGCAACCACACATTGATGTTTCTCTCCCTCTCTTCCCCTCTCTAAAACTAAATAAATAAAATCTTAAAAAAAAAACAGATTTAGGAACTAGCTACTAAACTTGACTGAGTTTAAAAGTTTGCATTTTAATTCCTTAAAAATGTTTTTATTATTGTTCAAGTATAGTTGTCTCCATTTTCCCACCACTACTTTTCCCCACCCTACTCACTCCCATCTCCCACCCTCAATCCTTCCCCCTTTTGGCTTTGTCCATGGGTCCTTTATACATGTTCCTTGACGACACTTCCCTTTCTTTCCCTCATTATACCTCCTCCCCCGCCACCCCTCTGGTTACTGTCGGTTTGTTATTCATTTCAATGTCTCTGGTTATAATTTGCTTGCTTTTTGTTTCATTGATTAGGTTACACTTATAGGTGAGATCACATGGTATTTGTCTTCTACTGCCTGGCTTATTTCTTTTAGCCCTAAGAATCTGAAACAGCAATTCCAAAGAACCTATGTACCCAATGTTCATAGCAGCACAATTTACTATCCCAGCCAAGTGCTGGAAGCAGCCTAAGTGCCCATCAGTAAATGAATGGATCAGAAAACTTTGGCATTTTTACACAACGGAATACTACACAGCAGAAAGAAAGAAGGAGCCCCTAAACTCATGATAGCATGGATGGAACTGGAAAGCATTATGCTAAGCATTTTAATTTCTTAAGAGACAAGGTAACATTTTTTAAGGAAAACCAAAAGCCTGATTTAGTAAAAGGATGTCTTTCTTTTAATATTGTTATACTACAGTATCCTCAAAATCATAATGTAGTTGAGTCTCTAGCATTAAGACCTTTGTAATTCAGTTAGGCTGTTGGAGTACATGATGTGATATTTGTTATTAATTAACTTTGAAAGCAAGAACTGTTTTTTAAATTTTTATTTTTTCCATGGATCCTTCTATATATTATAGGCTTTTATATTTTGTAAATTAAAGAATTTGAGAGTGATCCCTTTGGCTTATCTATTGCTCCATTTTATAGAAGTTTGATTATACTGAACATATTTAACTTTTGTTTTTGTTTAATGTGTTTTATATTTTGTAATTATTTTTGACATTGCATTAAGCTTCTGAATCAGATTCACAATGTGAACTTACTCTAATGTTTACTACTTATATTATAGTATAGTTATTTATTTTATTCCATATATTACCCCTTCTTTTTTATAACTCATTTTTATGCCTGTTTTCAAAACAACTCGTGCTTGTTGTGAAAAGCAAACAATATAGAAATGCAATAAAAAACTGACAATTGCTCTTTTTTCTATTCCACAAAGAAAATGCTTAAATACTTAAGTGTATGTTGAATTTACAGACTTAGTTTATATAATTTTCTTCTAGATACATGCAAATACATTTATTTTATATTATCACATATGTATATGTGTACCTTGATAGAGGTAGATTTATTTATTTATTTATTTATTTATTTATTTATTATAAACATTTAACATTAAATCTACCCTCTCAAAACATTTTGAAGTGCATGATACAGTTGTGGTAACTACTGGCTCTAGAACTTGTTCATCTTGTAAAACTGAAACTTTAGTAAAATATAATTTAAAAATAATAAATATCACGCTGAAGAGATTGAAGATTCCTTTTACATATATTATTATCATGAGACCTGGATACCTTTTTAATTTCATACACTTTAATTTTATTTATATATGTTTTGTATACTAAATATTAAACTATTGTCATGCTTTTATTCAGGAAGAAGTCCCGGAGAGTAGCAGATATGTTGAAGGGCACTGTGATAACTGTGAAAAGAATAAGTTTTCCCACAGTATTTGAAACTTGACAACTCTGAAAACTGTGAAGACTGAAGAGAGATAGCTGGTATAAAATGTAAAGAATCCCTAACATCTCTTATAGCAAGTGTCTTTATGAGGTGAGTGAGAAGAAATAACTTACACATAATACAGCTACGAGCAAGTCATCCCATCTTTTCTTTCATAAAGATAAATGTCATAATAGATCAGTGCTCTGCCTCTGTTTTATATATTCAAAGTATATTTTTTCCCTCCTCTATTCTTTGGGACTGAAATTACTTTAGAGAGTAGTTAGAGAAAATTGAAAGTGTTTTGGAACGTGTAGGAATGAAAAGTTCAGGCTGCAGTGAAACCTTTAATAACTTGTGAATTATGTCATCTGTGAAGTAACAATAGATGACAAACTCAGCTGTGAGCAGAATAAAAGCATCCTTTCCTTAAAAAAAAAAAAAAGAAAAAAGCCAGTTTCCTCTAGAACTATGATTAGTTTCAGATTTTCAATATTCTTTGTGCAAAGTTTTAATGCACCATAAAGTCTATCTTAGCTACCATAAAAATATTATCTTTAATGCAGTCTGGGCTTTAAGTACAGTGTCTAAAGTGTTAAGTCTTAGACTGTCTCATGCTGGGAAAGAATTCAGTTGACTTGTCCCTACATTATCTTACTAAGGGTCTGATTACTTCTACCTTATGTAGACTAGATGTTCTGATTTAAAAAAAGATGTTTCTTTTCAGAAATTCACCTTCTAGTATTGCTAAAAACTGTCCATTTGATATTTAATTATTTGTTATTTCATGTAATAAACATCTAATACTTGAAATCTCCAACACAGATTTCTTTATACCATGAATTACATCAGCAGCCGAATTCAGTATATCTTTAATATTTGATTTTCAAATACATTTCCCTTTGTGTTGAATAAGCAGTTTAACTTTTAAAATTTATATACATGGAATATTCTTTGCTAAGGGATTCTCATCTTTTTCGATGTCAATTATTATAAATTCTAACTGCTTAAAATGATGTTTCCTGTGCTCAGTCTAGAGGTGAGATTGCACATCTCTCCAAGTAACACCCAGAGAATAAAATGTCTCAGTGAACTATCAGGTTCAGAACAACTCAATTTCATCATATAATACAGTAAAAAAAATTAAACTGATATGTAGCAGAATTTAGCATTCTGCCTCTTAAATACTTATCACAAACTTCTGTGAACTTAAATTTTTATGAAATCTCAATCCAAATGATCTGTTCTCTGTTTTAAATTCTATTTATTCTGTCCTTGGGAAAAATTACCACTTTTCTTTTTTCTTCTATGAAACATAAAAGTTTAATAGTATGCAATTCAATTTACAGCTTCTACTCTATAAGTTTATGATTAATTTTCCAAATTCAGTATTTGCTCCTCTTTACTTTTAAGAAGTCATCCATAAAATCTTAAAGAACAGCTTGTAAAAAGTTATGTTATTTAGAAAATAGAGAAATTTCATTCATAATCCTAATCAACAAAATTTACATAACCACATTTATTTTTGAATTTTCCTTTCTTGTTTTTTTAAAATATTAATCTATTTTCATATTGTCGCATTGGTATCCTGAATTTTCACTTGGCAATATTTAATAAGCATTATAATCTTTATAATAATCATTTAAAATTTTAATAACTTCCTTTTACTTACCATTATCTAATAAGCCTAAACTTTACAATAATTACTTTAAATATTTTAATTCCTGTTTAATATTCTACATAGTGGATGTATGGTATTTAAGGAATTATTTTCCTGATGCTTATCATTTAGATTTTTCCAGTTTTCTCTATTATAAATTATGCCCTAATAAATAACCTTTAATATCTATGGAGACACACAGTCAGAGAGAATGACAATGTGGTCATGTGTTAACATTTGGATAACTTGGCTGAAGTATAGACAGGAATTCTTTCACCTGTTTATGCAACTCATCTATAACTCTCAAAGTATCTCAAAATTATTTAAAATAGTACATTTGAATAAGTGGAATTATTAAATCAATACTATGCATGTTTTGAAAGCTTTCTTTTTATATTGTCACTTTATACCTATAAGTGGTACAGCAGTATGTGAATATCTATTTCATTGCTCAGTTAGCAAGGGATCTATGAATAATCCATGTAGAGAAGAGATTTCTGCTCTTCGATAAATTCATCAGCAAGTTCTGAATTGGAGGTAGAAGGCTGTGGAAAGGTGAATAGTGTAGAGGTATTATGGGAAAGAGGAAGAGATAATGCATTTTGAGGAATATCTATGCTAATTTTTCCCAGTTATCTCTGGAAGTACTCACACAACAGGATAAGAGTGGAAACGACAACAGATTGTTCTTTTGTGGATTTTCGCCCTCATTGGTGGGTTTCTATCTGGCATAGATTCTGTAAAATAACTTGATCATTGATCGTAAGGTTTGTAGTAACATTGGTACAGGTTTCCTCCACTATTGGAAAGCAGAACATCCCTATGAAAACTTTTGTAAGATGAACTGACATAAAGCTAAGATGTCATTTATTAATATATGGAAATTTATGAGCTTCCCAAGACCCCCCAAATAACCTACCCAATTATAACGACTAACATTCTGGCATCCCTATAATTTGAATATTGTTACATTTGAAGATGTCTCAGAGCCTCCTTAGCCTATCCTTGTTTTTTGGATTATTTTTTCCTATGCTGTTATGATTGAATGTTTTTCTTCCTTCTGTTCCAAATCATTGATTTGATTCTAGACCTCCTCCCCACCACTCTTTGTTTCCTGTAGATTTATCTTTATTTCACTTAGTATAAACTTCATTTCTGCCTGAATCTTTTTTATGCCATTGAAGTACCCAATGAGTGATTTGAGCATCCAGATAACCAGTGTTTCGAACTCTGCCTCTAATAGGTTGCTTATCTCCATTTTCCTTCCTTCTTTATCTAGAGTTTTGTTCTGTTCTTTCATTTGGGCCATGTTTCTTTGTCTCCTCATTTTCACAGCCTCCCTGTGTTTGTGTCTATGTATTACGTGGAGTTGCTTTGACTCCTTGTCTTAGTAACATGGCCTATGGTAGAAAAGCACACTGGTGCCTTAGGTAATCACCAAGGTGGGGCAACCCATGTGGACCAGGTTCATGGAGTCTCTGATATGGTGTTGCTACTCTGTGACTCTTTGTGAAGGAGGGCTCAGAAAGGGGGCAATGCTGATGCCTGGCCTCTGGAGTTTTGTCCAAGAGAAAGCTGACCCAAGAAACCACCCTGATGTCAGACACTTCACATTTCCCCCTTGATGACTGCTGCCCTTCCATCTGCTGCCCTGGTACTGGAGCACAGAGGGAGTGAGTCTGCGTAAGTCTTAAGTCCCTTTGTGGGCCCTTTAAGAAGAGACACCTGAGAATCTCACAGTTTCTTCCAATGCCCCAACCCCCACTGGTTTTCATAGCCAGAGGTAATGGGGACATATCTTCTTGGCTCTGGAATCCTGGGCTCTGTGGTCTGCTGTGGGGCTGTGATTCTCTGCTCCTGAGATATCCCTCCTTGTTTTTATCTACCAAATGTTGGCATGGGACCACCCCTTCTGCATCTCCACATCTTTGTCTCTGTGTCTCTGCCCCTCCTACCTGTATGGATGCATGTGACTTCTTTAATTCCTTGGTTGTTGGACTTCCATACAGCTCAATTTCCCTATGATTCTGGTGATAGTCATTTTGTAGTTTAGTCTTAATTTTTTGCTGTGGTTGTGCAAGGAGGTGAGCCGTGTTTACCTATACTTCCATCTTGACCAGAAGTCCCCTCCTTCCCTGCAGCCCCAGACACATGGACCTAGTTCATCATCACCAAACCATTATTATATGAAATATTCAAGGGACTTATTTAAGAAAAAGAAGATCAAAACTATGAATATTAAAATAGCAATAAATTTGCAACTATCAACAACTAAATCTAAAAAAAAACCTTAAACTAAGCAAACAAGCAGAAAAGAAACAGAATCATAGATACAGAGATCATTTGGAAGATTATCAGTTGAAAGGGGAAAAGTGGAGAATGGGGGAAAAGGTGAAGGGATTAAGAAATACAAATTGGTAGTGAATAGACAGTAGGATATTAAGTACAGCATAGGAAATGGGACAGCCAAAAAACTGATATGCATGACCCATGGACATGAACTAAGGGGGTGATTGTCTGAGGGAATGGGGGGTACCGGGTGGAGGGGAGCTAAGGGAGAAAATTGAGATGACTATAAATACATAATCAATAAAATATACTAAAAATAAAATATTTCAAAGGTTAAAAAATAAAAGTATTGAAAGAAAGATGGTGTTTTCTGTACACAAAGCCAATATTTTAAATTTCTTGCTATCTTATGCTGAAATAATGCATCGAGTCTTCAGAAAATGCATTCAAATTATTTCCTTAGTATTTTCTGGAGATGATTATTTTCTGAGAGAACTGTATTGTACTTTGCATATACCTTATTTGGAGGGAGAGTGGCTTAAAATTCTTTTGACTTACATAGTTGTCTTACCTTCACAAAATATGAAGCCTCAACTCTAAGTAATGACATCTGTTTAATTCTACCATATGTTGTTTTGGTGGCAAACAGCTAGCTAGAGAGTAAGCTTAAATGCACAAGGTACAGACATTATAAGGGTTAAATTCCAGATTTTTTAAAATTTTAATATACTTTATTGATTATTAGAGTTGTCCTATTTTTCTCCCCATTTTAAAAAAATATAGTTTATTGATTATGCTATTACAGTTGTCTCATTTCTCCCCCTTTATTCCCCTTTGCCTTGCACACCCCCTTCTACCTGCATCCCCCCCTCTTTAGTTCATGTCCATGGCTCATATATATAAGTTCTTTGGCTTCTACATTTCCTATACTATTCTTAACCTCCTCCTGTCTACCTTCTACCTACAATTTACACTACTTATTCTCTGTACTTTATCCCCCTTTCTCCCCACCCACTCTCCTGCTGACAACTCTCCATGTGATCTCCGTTTCTGTGATTCTGTTCCTATTCTAGATGTTTGCTTAGTTTATGTTTTCATTTTTTTAGGTTCAGTTGCTGATAGTTGTGAGTTTTTTGTCATTTTACTGTTCATAATTTTTATCTTCTTCAATTTCTTAGATAAATCCCTTTAATGTTTCATATAATAAGGTCTTGGTGATGATAAGCTCCTTTAACTTGACCTTATCTGAGAAGCACTTTATGTGCCCCTTCCATTCTAAATGATGGCTTTGCTGGATAGAGTAATCTTGGATGTAAGTCCTTGACTTTCATGACTTCAAACTTCTATGAAACTTCAAACTTTCATACTTCTTCCCAGCCCTTCTTGCCTACAAGGTTTCTTTTGAGAAATCAGCTGATAGACTTATGAAAACTCTTTTGTAGGTAACTCTCTCCTTTCTTCTTGCTGCTTTTAAGATTCTCTCCTTATCTTTAATCTTGGGTAACTTAATAATGTGCCTTGGTGTGTGCTCTTTGGGTCCGACTTCTTTGGGACTTTCTGAGCTTCCTGGACTTCCTGGAAGTCTATTTCCTTTGCCAGAATGGGGAAGTTCTCCTTTATTATTTGTTCAAATAACTTTCCCACTTGTTGCTTTTCCTGTTCTCCTTCTGGTACCCCTATGATTCGGATGTTGGAATGTTTAAAGTTGTCCTGGAGGTTCCTAAGCCTCTCCTCATTTTTTTGAATTCTTGTTTCTTCATTGAGTTCTGGTTGAATGTTTCTTTCTTCCTTCTGGTCCACACCATTGATTTGAGTCCCATTTTCCTTCCCGTCACTGCTGGTTCCCTGTACATTTTCCTTTATTTTGCTTAGTGTAGCCTTCATTTTTTTGCAACAGTATTTGTGACCATATTCAACTAATTCTGTGAGCACCCTGATTACCAGTGTTTTGAACTGTGCATCTGATAGGTTGACTATCTCTTCATCTCTTAGTTGTATTTTTTCTGGAGCTTTGATCTGATCTTTCATTTGGGTCAATTTTTGTTTGTCCCAGTGCACCTGTTATGTAATAAGGGGCAGAGTGTTAGGTGTTCACCAGGGTGAGGCAACCCAAGTCATTTTGTTGGAACAATGCCGCTTGCTCTTCTCTCTGCCAGTTTTCAGTCACTTCCTCAGCTACCCACAATCAAATTGGGCCCTTCTGGTGCTGAGTCCCAGGTGCGTGGGCTTGTGTACATTCTATGACCCTATTGGTCTCTCCAGTGAACTCTCCTGTGAGGCTTGGAGTTTCTTCTGCTACTGCCTCAAGCCCCACAAGTATTTTCCATCAGAGGTTTGAGGCTTTATTTCCCCATGCTGGAAATCTGGGTTGTGAGGTCTGTCTCGATCCCCAGTTGTTCCTCCCAGCTTATCTGCATGAGAATGTGGGTCTGCCCAGTCCAAAAGCTACTGTCTCACCTTCCCAGGTCCTCCAGCTGCTGCCTTGCCACCAGACCTCTCCACCTGGCTGCCTGCTTCCGTCCCTGAATGAATGTTACTTCTTGAACTTCTTGGTTGTTAGACTTCCATACACTTCGACTTTATGTCAGTTATGGTTGTTTATTGTTTTTAAATTTGTTGTTGTCCTTCTTTTGGTTGTGTGAGGAGGCACAGTATATCTACCTATGCTTCTGTCTTGGCCAGAGTCTCTAAACTGCAAATCTTTTAACAAAAAATTACAATCACATCATCCGTAAAGAGAAATGTTTATATCTAAAATGAATTGATTAAAGTTCATGTATCATTATTTATGGATTTTGTGAATTAATATAAAAACATATTATTCATTAGCTTTGGTTAGCAACTATATTATGAAGATTGCTTTTTAATAAAATTTATTGGGGTTCATATCAAAATTCATTGACCAAATCTATTAACAGTAAATGTAGCATTTTGATTGACAGCTAGAAATCAAACTCAAGAAACTTGTGGCAAATAATGTGGCCTACTTCTACATTTTGAGGTATCATATGGATAGCGTAGCATTTTGTTGTAATAGCAGTGATAGTAGAGGAAAAATATGTATTTCTTTTGAAGCAGCTGACTTTGGAGTTCTTTACCATATATTAATTTATGTTTACTTAATTAATACCTTTATTTACTCTTCTAAACAATGTCTTGCAGTTAACGTTCTTTTTTATTTTTACTTTTTGATTACCATGTATTTCAAAATCTACCCATTAGCTGATATTTTTTTCTTTGAAAAAAGAAACATTGGAGAAAGCATAACATTTATTGAGTTCCTACAATATGCAATACAAAACATTGTTGTTGGCACTTAACTCATTTTGTAGCTGAGAAAACGAGGACTCAGAAAGTATATGTAACTTGTAAATGACTCAACAGGTAAATGATGGAGTCATAATTTGAACTCATGACTGGTGAACTTTAAAAGACAATCTCTTAACACTGTACAGCGTTCCCTCAGGCCTGCTAGGGAGGAGAGAGGCCAATTGCCAGCTGTTTGAACAGATGAATTCCACTATTTAAATTTACTACATCTTGCAATGCATTTTAGGAAACTACTGTTTTATAACTGAGGCTTAGAATCATAGTAATTTGCTATTTTCTTAAATCCTCTGTGTGATGAGGTCCTTGGAATTTTCTCACAAAGGGAAAGGGAATTTGTATTTGTTGAGGTTCTTCCACATAATGACCACACTATTTATCATCACACTTTCATCCTCATTTTAAATCTGAGAAGTAAAGATGGAGAGATTGAGGCTTATTAGCTTCCCCAGCAGTGACGAGTGGTCTAAGTACAGATCTAAAATTCAGAGGTTCCCATCATGCTTATCATCATTGTAAGGTAAACCACAATATAACTACAATATAATTTTGTCCTGTAGAGATAAACATCATAAGGCAATTTAACTGTTTTTGTGCTTGCTCCAAATCTAAAACACAATAAAGTTTTAAAGTGCTTACTTAAATTATAAACCAATGAAGTTTTCACTTATTTTCTATTTTTGAACACATTTTAACTTGAGTTCTCAAATAGGAAAAATGCAGCATTTTTTTTCTGTTATCTTAAGATGTTAAGAAATACAGAAGCAATGATTTTATGACTCTGCCTTTTCCCACCAGGGTGGACCTACTTTTCAGAACCAAAATATCATTATTTTACCAGTGGGAGATTTTGGAAATGTTTTAGGTAACAGAATAGCCTATTTTGACACATGTCTCCATTATTTCATTTCAGATATGCCTCAGGTCAAACAAATTCTTGAAACACTATCTCTAAAATAAAAGCTCTTTGTAGAATACCCAAAGAAGAAACTGATGTCATGTTTCCCTAAAACTAATACCAAAGAGACATTATATTCTGCTTAGAATATGTGTTCATGAGTTGAAATGAGCTGAAACCAGCTCTGAGCTTGGGCACTAACCATATTATTTTAAGAATTACCAAGAGCTACAAGCAAAGGAATTAAAAACTCTCAGGTAATCAGAGTGAGAGTTTCATTTAGTTTTATGAATTTAAAGTAGTTATTTGGAGAATAATTTTTATAACCTTGTTTTTCACATTAAAATAATTAAATAGTTCAATTCTAACATTGTAGGCTTTGGAGATGAGAATCATGGCCTTTCTGCCACTTAGTACTTAAGTATCTGCAATAAATGCAGCCTTCTCCGTATAACCTCAGTCTCTTACCTTTAACAAGAATGTATTGTTCTGTACCTATTTGGCTCTGATAGGTATTCAGATTCGTTTGGAAAGTGTGCTTTGTCTACAGCATTTGTTACCCATTGTCTCAGAGATGGGACAATCATTCGGAAGCATTTTCCTACTATAAGATTTATAAATTTAAAAGACTCATCATTTTTTTATTAAAATAGATGTTGTCCATGGGGAAAGAAAAACTAGGAAGCGTTAACTTTTGAGAGATGTTGGTTTAACATGTCCTTTGGAAGTAATAGTTTTATTAAGTGAGGATTTTAGCGTTAAGTGTTCTTCCCCGTCTTAGATAACCGATTTAGGAAACTCCTATTCTCTCTGGGCCCTTCAATAACATTTTACATGACTTATTTTATTTCTTCATTAAACAATACTATGAAATAGAAAATACTATCCCCAGTTTACAAATGAGGAAGCTGAGGCTTAGTGAAATTCATAACTTGCTCAAGGTCAAAAATTGGTAGCAGAGTTAGAATTCTAAAATACTGAATAAATGCTTAGTGAACTTAATGGATAAACAAAAATGTTGAGTCATGCTTATCCTATACTACATCAAATCTAGCACAAAAGGTCATACTGTGAAATGGTGTAATTTGTATCCCTAGGACCTTCATTCACTGTAAGAAAATGCAAACTAGCAGAGATAAGACAAATCTGATGATTCTTGAGGCTCATCCTCCATTTGCTTATGGTAGCTTAGTAAAAACCTGTCCTAGATGATTTGGGTTAGTTTAATAGAATGAAACTTAGCTACAGAGGTCTTCCATAGCACCTTGCACCACTTCTGTTCTAGACTAGGGATCTTCTACTATTGCAAGTTACTTAGATTCTCCCTGCCCCCTGGTTCCTATAAATGTGTGAAGTTTTCAAAGGGCAGGGCCTCCCTCAATGGGAAAGTATGCAGCCCAACTATGCTCATCTTAGCACATGTCTGTGTCATAGTGAGGGACTGGGGGATAAAGTGTGCTCTGTTATTTTCTATTTATAAAGTTTTACCCTATAAACATTATTTAATATTTACAGCAGGTAGCATAAGCATCTGTGTTCTCTTTGCACAAAGCCAGAATATCCTGTACCATTTAAAACAAAACTAATGTTGGGTAGATCTTTGTCAATGTCATATGTGATCACTTTCGATGAGAATTCTTTGAAGCTGAACTTTTGATTCATGTTCTGTTATCATTCATTCTCATTTTAGCATTATGTTTTCTCCTAGTTGCTACCTCATAGTCCCCAAATATGAACCTGGTCTACTCAGCTACTCAGGGTTTAGCTTCATCAAAATCAACCCAAAATTCAGATGAAAACGTTATTCACTAGGATTATTTCGCATGAATCTTTTATGTGAGAAAGAAACATCTTTCTAAGTAAAAGGAAATTTCCAGAAGGAAATAAAAATTTCACACCAGTGTATTTTTCTTTCTCTCCATTTTTCTCACTCTACTGACATCTCTCCCTTTTCCTGTCCCTCTCGTTACTCTTCTTTCTCCTTGACTCTTCATTCTTTAGTGAATGTACCATCCAAAAAAGTACAATATATAATAAAAATTTACTTCCTAAAATCAATACAATAAAAGTTCATGTCATTGAAATACATCCTTTAGTATGATAACATGTGTTTTTTATTTGGAAATTCATTCTACTACCCTTAGAGTCTATGTCAGTTTTCCTTTTCAAGGCAAATATTCAATTTTCCAAAAATTCAACATTTGGGGTGCTTATATAATTCCAAGCTGATTTGTGGAGGAAGATATAAAAAGTACACAATCATACAGGAGAAAATTTTATCTTCTTTCATTTAATTTCAAAGTAATATCAACTAATTATTTTTCTTTCACTTTTTAAATTCCCCAATATCATACTGGGACCCCCCCCCCAACAATTAATCCTTGGAACACAGAACAACTATTTAAAATTAATAAACCTGGCACACTAATCTGCTACTACATATTATTTTAATTATGTTCAAAACCTCAAATTTCTGCCATTTGTTACCAATATTATTTATTATCACATAGTAATGTCTTAATCAGTTAGAGTTTTAAAGGTTAATGATATCAGCTCTGGAGAAGAAAGAAGGCCTATCATATACTGTTGATGAAAAGTCAAACCTGATGAAAACTATTCTCAAATAAAATCTGGCAATATTCACCATATTTAATATACATACAATAAAAAACCACCAATACATAAATACACTAATGTGCTTATAGCTCTCTTAGTAAGAACGAACATAATCAAAATAAATCATTCTAAAGAAGGCAGTTGTTAAATGCATTACATTACGTCCACATGATATAGATACTGCTGAAATGACATAGATATGTACAAGGTCTGTCCGGAAAAGTCCAACCCTTGTTAATATAATGAGAACCATTTGCATGATATTGATGTACCTGACAACCAAGCAGAGTGGACTGAAATGTGCATGCGTGAACAACTTCACTGTATAACGACTTCACTGTACTTATCAGAGAAGATGGTAGATGTCCTTTGAGTGAGCATGTGAGCTGTGTGGCTGTTGCATTCACAATTACCAAGCCAGTAGAGCAACGAATCTGCATCAAATTTTGCATTAAGTTTAAATATTCTTCCACAGAAACTATTCAGATGATTCAGAAGGCCACAGCTGTGGGTAATGGTGATTGGCAGCTTCATAATGACAATGTACTCACTCATGCATCATGTCTTATGCAGAGTTTTTTTGTAAAACATCAAATCACCCAGGTGACTCAGTCCCTCTGTATCCAAGATTTGGTGCCCTGTGACTTCAGGCTTTTCAAAAAACCACAATCACCTTGGAAAGGGAAGAGATTTCACATCATTAATGAGATTCAGGAGAATGCATCTGGGCAGCTGATGGTGATTGGGAGAACTGTGTGAGGTCTTAAGGTGCCTACTTCAAAAGGGACAGAGGTGTCATTGTCCTATGTACAATGTTTCTTGTATCTTCTTCAATAAATGTTTCTATTTTTTGGCATTTTTATTGTTGTTCAAATACAGTTGTCTCCATTTTTCCTATCACCTCTTTCTCCCACCCCTCCCACCCCCACAAAATGTCTCTATTTTTCATATTACATGGCTGGATACCTTCTGGGCAGAACTTATATATGTTGATTTGACTAAAACCCTTCAAAATATATTGTTAAGAGGAATGGTGCTGCTGGATGAGGGGTTAGACTTCCGGTCAAGATGGAGGTGCAGGTAAACACAACTCAGCTCCTTGCACAACTATGGCAAGAATTACAACTGGACTACAAAACAAATATCACCCAGAAATATCAGAAAATTGAAATGTATGGAAATCTGATAACCAACGACAAAAAGCCACATTCAGCTAGATGGATATGCTTTTCTACAATAGAGTGCACTACTAAGACAGAAAATCAAAGAAACTCTACTTAACACAAAGAAACAAATACAGTGGCTGTAAAAATGAGGAAACAAAAAAATATGGTCAAAATGAAAGAACAGAACAAAACTCAAGAAAAAGAACTAAACAAAATGGAGACAAGTAACCTATCAGATGCAGAGTTTTAAACACTGGTTATCAGGATGCTCAAGGAACTCATAGGGTACTTCAATGGCATAAAAAGACCCAGGCAGAAATGAAGTTTACATTAAGTGAAATAAAGAAAAATCTACAAGGAACTAACAGTGGTGGGGAGGAAACTGTGACTCAAATCAATGATTTGGGACACAAGGAAGAAAAAAACATTCATTCAGAACAGCAAGAAGAATAAATAATTAAACAAAATTGAGGATAGGCTAAGGAGGCTCTGGGATATCTTCAAATGCACCAACATCCAAATCATAGGGATACCAGAAGGAGAAGAGGAAGGGCAAGAAATTAAAAACTTATCTGAAAACATAATGAAAGAAAATTCTTAAATTTGATGAAGGAAATAGACATACAAGACCAAGAAGCACAGAGAGTCCCAAAGAAGATGGCCTTAATGAGGACCACACCAAGACACATCACAATTAACATGTCAAAGGTTAAAGACAAAAAGAGTATCTTAAAAGCAGCAAGAAAAAGTAGAGAGTTATCTACAAAGGAGTTCTCATAGGACCGTCAGTTGATTTCTCAAAAGAAACTTCATAGACAAGAAGAGACTGGCAAGAAATGTTCAAAGTAATGAAAATCAAGGACTTGCAACCTAGATTACTCTGTCCAGAAAAGCTATCACTTAGAATAGAAAGGCAGATAAAGCACTTTCCAGACAAGGTAAAACTAAACGAGTTCATCATCACCAAGCCATTATTATATGAAATGTTAGAAAAAGAAGAAGATCAAAACTATGAACATTAAATAGCAATAAATTCATAACTACCAACAACTAAATCTAAAAAACAAACTAAGCAAACAAGAGAACAGAAATAGAGTCATAGATATGGAGATTATATGGAGGTTTATCAGTTGGGAGGGGGAAGAGGGAGAATGGGGAAAAATGTGCAGGGATTAAGAAGTACAAATTGCTAGGTACAAAATAGAAAGGAAGAATTTAAGAACAGTGTAAGAAATGGAATAGCCAAAGTACTAATATTAATGACCCATGGACATAAACTAAGGGGGGGATTGTTGGAGGCAATGGGGGTACCTGGTGGACGGGAGCAAAGGAGGAAAAATTGGGATAACTGTATTAGCATAATCAATAAAATACACTTTAAAAAAAGATACATAATTAAGTGAAAAGTATGGTAAAGTAGTATAGTATTATTACTTTTGATGTCTTAAAATATATATACATATATTTGTGTGTGTGAGTATAATATCATTACTTTTGATGTCTTAAAATATATATATATAACTATATATATGTAGGTATATCTGTACATGTATAGATGTACGTACATACATATATTTGTATATGTATATCTACACACATGGAAACTGTTGTTTCTGGGTTTATAGACTGTTAATAGTGGGCCCCTTTTAGAAGAAGGACTTGGAGATGTGTGGCTGTGGGAAGCTTTAACTTTTCAACATATACTACTCTGAGTATTTATCATATCTGATTATGTATATGTATGTTATTTTTAAATATCAAGAAGCTAGTGAAATTATAGCATCATTTTTTGATATGATGAACTTATTACATCAATAAATATAACTTGGAAAATATCAGCTTGTATCTGAGGCTAGTAAAACATTGCAATATAAATCCAGAACTTACTATATATTCTCAATAAAAAGTAATTCTAATTTTAGACTAGAAGCTCAGGATTCCTGGAGCATGTTTTAGAATGACTGACTGCAATAGTCTATGTAGAGTTCAGAAAAATTGCTTGTGTTCAGGAAAGAATGAACAATTACTAATGTGTGTTGGCTCAGGCCAGAGCAGCTAGGACAATCCAATCAGGTGCCTGGGACAGTGGGAAGATGCAGTCTTCTGTTCTCCATGCCATCATTGATATAACCTCCAAGCCTCCTCTGCCAGGCCTTGCAGCTGATGCCCATGGGCTCTTGTCCAGCACAACGATCAGTGGTTCCTTGGAAACAGAGATGTCCCTTGGTCACAGAGGTGTCCCTCCTTTGATGCTCTGGTGCTCACTGTACAGATGTGTACTCCGTTGTCACTGCATTGAGGGCCCTGGTCCTGGCCAGGTTTGTAGTACCTATACCAGTATGTTTATCCATTTATCTGTTACCTATACACCTCCTGATGGTCTTTTGGATTGTTACAGTTTTTTTTTTTTTTTTGGTGATTACAAATTATACTGCAATGAACATTAATGAGAAGTCTTTGTGTGCATATTACTTTTATTTGTCTTATGTTAATATTTAGGAGTGAAATGGCTGGATTATCTGGCAGATGAATGTTTAATTTTTTAAGAGACTGCCAAGCTATTCTCCAACTGGTTGCACCATTTTACATCCTTATCAACAGTGAATACAGGTTTCAGTTCCTCCATGACCTCACTATGAAGATGAGATATGGTCATATTGATATGGTCAGTCTTTTTAATTTTAGCCTTGTGTGTAGTGGCAACTTCTTATTTTTTCATGTCTAATTTAAAATTAAATAAAAGATAGCTATCCTTCTGAATAGCTAATAAATTTCCATAGAACTCAAGGTATAAAAAAAATTAAACAGAAAGCAAAATTACAGAAAACACATGCAGAATATTTACACATTTGAAAATATTTTGTTTTTCTTTAAAGCCAGTTTTAGGGGAGGAGTTGCAGTGCTTAGTTTTTCAAAAGTAGTGTTTTTAAAAAATTTTTTATTGTTGTCCAATAACAGTTGTTTTTAAAGGTTGCTATGGATGACTATTCATTTCAGATCCAAGCGTTATAGCAAATTAACCATTTTTCTTGACTGCGGTTTCTAATGAATACCAAACCAAGCTGAAACAAGACCTGTCCATAGTGGCATTAAATCATCCAAAGTCTTGCAAAAAACTAATGACTGATGTAATACGAAAATTCAAGATTCTTAACTTCTAAACTAGTGTCACACTACTGCTCATATATTGGGTATTGGTGCACTGTATAAACTGTTTTGATTTTAATATGCAGGTAAAGAATTTTGAGTGTATAATGAAAACACATTTTCCTGTTATTTAAAGGGTAAAAAAAGTGCTTACGCATATCTACACAACAGGCAGCTGAGAGGACAAATTGAAACTGGAAAAGCCGGCATTCAGGATGCCTGTCACTACCAAAACCAAAAAGCAGAGATAGGGATTGAATCTTTATGGCCACTTTATTCAGATGGCTGGCGATCTGAGAAGACAGCGGGTTATATATCCTAACAGAATGTCTTAAATTCCATTTTCAAGCAACCCTTTTTACAAGGAGAAGAAAACTGTTGGTAAGGGGTTTGGAACTCAGGGGAAAAGTTAATCAGATAAAAGCTTCAGCATTCTTTCCTCTGTGTCCTGAGCTGTGGCAGTCTCACCCTGGAGTACAATGCTCACCCTGGACTGCAATGTCTCAGATACCATCCTGATGCTTGTAGTCCTCCTGAGGCATGAAGGTGGATCTATATATAGTGTCCTGGGTCAAAGTGGATCATACCTTTAGTTCTTGGACAATAGCTTTTTACATGCATTGATTACTAAGCTTATTAGCTATTATCTAAACTAAAATTTCCCAACTGCAGTACCCCAATAAAATCACTCAGGTGGGCTTGTAACCTGGATTTGTATGATTGGAGTAAAGTCTTGTTCTCTGTTAAACAAAGAAAGGTTGCAAGAGGACACTTTAGGTGGAAGTGTGGAAATAAGATAGCAAACTCTATAGGAAGAAGAGGAGAAGGAAAGCAAAGTGAGATGAACTAGAGTTGCAAAAATGCAGGGTAGAGATGGATCTTGCAGGGGAAAGCAATTAATAGCCATATAGACAGAGAATTGGCTTTAAGTCAGCAAAGGTAAAGAAGTGAGAGCCACAGAGATGATTCCAGATGCATGAATAGAACAAAATGTAAAAATAAATCATAAGAATAAGAAACCCAAAATACAAGCATCTATTATTCACTAGATGTTGAAATATCAAAGGGCAGTGATATGGAACGTGGTAAAAGAGAAAAATGTAAAGCTTTAGATGCCAAATAATAAGGGGTCTATGAAAAGTAGTTCAAAGGAAAGACTAAACAAAATAATAACAAATCCAAAGTCCTAGAAATAGAATTGTAGAGTATATGAGGAAAGCCTGTAGGGAAATTGATCTTCCATGAGCTGTTTGCATTTGTGGCTTATAGTAATGAAGGTAATAAAAAAATATGGAGGATTTAATTTACAAAATATTATAAAATATATGACACTTATGTGAGAAAATATATTATCACAAGTATTGATTTTGGAAAGGAGTACATGGTTTTTATAATATTCTATACCCAGAATTGTAGCAAATTAACCAGCACAAATAAATAATGATTCATTGATATTATTTATAATAATAAGCCAGGTTTATGAAAACAAAACAAACTAACAGAAATAAATATAAGGTCTTGCTCATCAAAAGACCAAATATAGATGCACAGGACAGGAGAAAAAGGCTTCATAGTAGCCTTCATGAAAAGGGTAGGTTTTAAGAGATATTGACATATCATAGAATGGACCATTTTTATAATCACTTTTATTTGTAGCACAAATTCAAATGAAAGGAAATAGGAAAATTAAAAAAATATATTGACCTTCCTATAGCACTGACTTTCAGGCTTTCCATTTTTATGGAAATTTATTTTTAATAATGGTTTAGTTTAGATTCAAGTTGGGTCATGGTTTCTCAGTAACAGCTGGAGTGGAATGAACGTTTTTCTAATATCAATCCAAATTTTGCCTAAAAAGTTCACATATATCACTAAATCATAAGAAGATTTAGTATTAGCCACTACCTCAGATATAGTGGCATAGCTATTAATTCAGTCCTTCAGATTGTCAGGAATGTTGATAGTGTGTTCAGCTCTGATGTATGTGGCTCTTTCCACACAGAGGAAAGCTGAGTTTGCTGCTGTTTGGCACTGGTCCATCTCCATCACCAAGCACAGATTCTCATTCCCTTTTGACTTTGACTCGCATCCTCGTAAGTAAGACTCCTTTGATTTTGTTTGGCCTTTCACCATCTGCAGAAAAGGAGGGCAAGCACAGAAAACTGGCACCTTCACAATTTCACGGGGTCCTTGATTAAACTCCATTTAATTCTGAGAATCTTAATCAAGGTAATTAGCTGACTCTGGGTGTCTGTGTCTGCACACGCCCCTCCAGTGGGTCGCTCTAACAGCTGGAAGGTGTTCGGATGTGGCAGCTCTCCACAATGGCCCCACTGTGCAGGAACAGTGTGAGCTGTGAGCCTATCAGTGGCTCCATTTAGCATAGTCCTGAGTGTACAGCTACATTGATTTGTTTTTAAAACCTTCCAAATGTGTACAAAGCGGGCTACTTATTCTGTGCTAAAAAACTAGATCAACCAATTTGTGATAATGCTGAATTTATCCTTTAATATATTTCTCCATAATTCTCATAATTCTCACACCAAAGTGCACTAATTACTTACCTAGTGCATTCACTACCTTTCCCAAAATACAACAGAAAGTTCAGTCTAGAGGAAGGCCAAAAGGCGTACTCAATTCATTCATCAGTCATTTTATGCCATTTCAGGTTTAACAAATGCTAAACATTTAAATTTTGCTAACTAATCAACGCTGCAAAAATACAAATAAAAATAAATTATGATATTAGAAATGTTGCTATCTGGAAAAGTTAAAGTTTTGTTAGTCAAAATAGTTTTGAGAACTAATTAACTACAGAGTTTAGCATTTTGTTATACTATTGTATTTTGTAAAAGAAAGTTCATCTGGGTTTTGGGGTACATAGATTTTCTTAAAAACAATGCAGACTTTTCCCTTTGATTTATACCTCATGAGTGAATTGATCCACCAGAGCTATTATGTATCTTCCTTTTCCATTTCTTTCTGTCAAGGCCTTCCATTAGTTGGGTGGAGGAAAGATGAGAATATTCTAGTCATGCTGTTTGAGAATAGAAAGGCCTTGGAGAGCCTCCAATCCCATATTTTTTTATGGGTTTTTTGTTGTGTTTTGTATTTTAACTTGCTAAACTCTTTTATCATAACATAAAATCTAGTGAACAATTGTAGAAATTTCTTATTAATTTAAACTTTTGATATGGGTTATATAGCTTACAAGCAAATCTTTTATAGTTGTTCAGTATAGTATTTAATTCTATTGTATAAAGTTAATTTAATACGATGTCCAACATATTCAAAACATAATTACATTACCTCTTTCATTTGTTAATTTACATTAAACAATTATACAAGAAAAAGAATTTTGTTGACAAAGAAATGTAAAAGGCTGTATTTTATATTTTGTATGCCTGGACTAAACTAGTTTTCATCAAGATAGGTAAAAGCTGCTTTCTTGTCTTCATGTTTGGAATTCTTCAACAATTAAAAATACAACATCCATATGTTATCTTAGAAAATGACATAATAGAGACCATGCTAGGTTCTTTTGCAAGTATTTCCCTTCTAATAACAACATATTGCCAATTTGAAGCATTTTGAAACCTAATTTTTGATTTATTTTTAATGTATATATTTCTTTTAAACATAAACCCCACTATAATAGAAATGTTGCTGTGTACTTTTTTAAATATAGAAATTTACAAAGATGAATTCAATTTAAAGATCTGGCAAAGATTACCTTGACATGGATTTCCAGCAGAATCTTTCCCTCATGTTTTCCTCTAACTGGTTGCTTTTCAATACCAGAATTCCTCATGCTACCATTTTTAAAATGGTTATCCATTTTCAGTACAAAAATATACAACTAAAAAGAAAACCTTAAAATTGTGTAATAGATTTAAAAACCAAAATGGAAAGATAGGCCATATTCATGATAGTAGTAGCTTCTGTGAGCAGGGAGATGGGAAACTGGTTGAGGGTAAGGGGAAGTCTTGATGATCATATTTTACTTCAAATTTTTAAAGAAATTCAAGCAGTTATTATAAAATTTTAGCTATTGTCAATTCTGTGTGTTCTGTAAAAATCTCTAAAAAGTCTTTTCTGATTTGGTTTGCTTTGAAAATCTGCATGCAACCCAGGCATGTGCCCTGACTGGGAATTGAACTGGTGACCCTTTGGTTTGCAGGCTGGTACTCAATCCACTGAACCACACCAATCAGGGCTAATCTTTATACATTTACTAAAATTTTTAACAATACACAAAATCTGTTTATATGACAGATTACTAGGAAGAAATACCCTGTTTCACTGGTGATCTCAGAGAAGGTATTTTTCCTTCTTTCATATTTGTGCATTTTCTTTTTCTAAGTATATTTTATCGGTTATGCTATTACAGTTGTCCCATTTTTTTCTCCCCTTTATTCCCCTCTGGCCTGCCCCCCAACCCCACCCACCAGCATTCCTCCCCTTAGTTTATGTCTGTGGGTCATGTATAAGTTGTTTGACTTCTCTATTCCCTATGCTATTCTTAACCTCCCCTATCTATTTTGTACCTACCAAATATGCTTCTTATTCCCTCTACCATTCCCCCCACTTTCCTGCCTACCCCTCCCCACTAACCCTCCATGTGATCTCCATTGTTGTGATTCCTGTTCCAGTTGTTTGCTTAGTTTTTGTTTTTCTTTAGGTTCAGTTGTTGATAGTTGTGAGTTGATTGTCATTTTACTGTTCATAGTTTTCATCATCTTATTTTCCTTAGCTAAGTCCTTTTAACATTTCAAATAATAAGGTCTTGGTGACGATGAATTCCTTGAACTTGGCCTTATTTGGGAAGCACTGTATCTGCCCTTCCATTCTAAGTGATGGCTTTGTTGGATAGAGTAATCTTGGATGTAGGTACTTGCCTTTCACACTTCAAAAACTTCTTTCTAGTTCCTTCTTGCCTGCAAGGCTTCTTTTGAGAAATCAGCTGATAGTCTTATGGAAAACCCTTTGTAGGTAACTGTCTCCTTTACTCCTTTGAAGATTTCTTATCTTTAATCTTGGCCAATGAAATTATGGTGTGTCTTGATGTGTGCTTTCTTGAGTCCAACTTCTTTGGGACTCTCTGAGCTTCCTGGACTTCCTGGAAGTCTATTTCCTTTGCCAGATTGGAGAAGTTCTCCTTCATTATTTTTTCAAATAGGTTTTCTATTCCTAGCTCCTCCTCTTCTTCTTCTGGTACTCCTATGATTCAGATGTTGGAATATTTAAAGTTCTGGAGGTTCCTCAGCCTCTCCTCATTTTTTTGAATTCTTGTTTCTTCATTGTGTTCTGGTTGAATGTTTATTTCTTTCTTCTCTTCCAAACTGTTGATTTGAGTTCTGGTTTCCTTCCTTAAATTGTTGTTTCCCTGTATATTTTTCTTTGTTTCATTTTGCATAGGCTTCATTTTTTCCTCTATTTTGGGACCATACTCAACCTTCCTGTGAGCATCCTGATTACCAGTGTTTTGAACCATGCACCTGATAGGTTGGCTACACTTAATCACTTAGTTGTATTTTGGAGTTTTGATCTGTTCTTTCATTTGGGCTCCTGTTCAGTTGTAAGGGGAGGAACCGTAGGCATTTGCCAGGGTGAGGCAACTGATATTCCTGCATTGTGGCACTGTGTGTGGGGGAGGGGTGAGACAGTGAACAATGCTGCTTGCTTGGTTCTCTGCTAGCTTTCAGTCACTTCTCCCACTACCCACAAGCAAATTGGGCCCTTCAGGGGCTGATTCCCAGGTGAGTGGGTTTGTGTACATTCTAGGACTCTGTGGGTCTCTCCAATGAACTCTCCCATGAGTCTGGGAGGTTCTCCTGCTGCCTCAACTCCCACAGATTTTTTTCAGTCAGAGGTTTTGAGGCTTTATTTTCCTGAGCTGGAACCCTGGGTTGCAAGGTCTGTCTCGCTCCATAGTTGTTCCTCCTGGTTTATCTGAACATAAATGTGTGACCGCCCTCTCCACCAGCCTCTGTCTCACCAGGTCCACCAGCTGCCACCTTGCCATGAGTCTTCTCTGCCCAGCTGCCCATCTCTGCCCCTCCTACCAGTCTGAATGAATGTTTCTTTTACTCCTTGGTGTCAGACTTCCATATAGTTCAATTTTTGGCAGTTCTGGTTCCTTTTTGTTTTTCAGTTTCTTGTTGTCCTTTTGGTTGTGCAAGGAGGCAAAATGTTTATACCTACACCTCCATTTTGGCCTCATATTTGTGAATTATCAAATTTTCTATAATTGAGCCAGCATTACTTTGCATAAGAAATTAGGTGAACATTTGCGATAAGAAATGGTAGTATCATAGATGACTTGTACTTAAGCACATTTGTGCACACTATAAGATAAGGAGGTATCACTCCTGAGACTAATACCTTTAATAGAGATGAAGTCAGGTGCCGCTGGCAGCAGCTTTTTGTACAGTGTCTCCAGAAATCTATGAGGCATGCAGTGAAGTTCTTAGAATAAGCCATCAAGGTTGTTTCAGTAAGCAGCTATCTCACAAACACCTCCAGGATGCCTTTGAAGGTTGTTGATCAAAGCAAAGTCTCTTGTGAAACTTCAGAAATATTCGAGCAGGACATTAAAACAAAACAAGGGAAATGACATCAACTTAATCCTCCACCCTGGTGTGATTTGTCCTACTGTCACCAAGCCTTGCATGTGATGCATACACAAGGATTTAGATGGCAATGCATTGTTCTTGCCACAGCAAAAACAGCGTAATATTTATTACTATATATTTAATGGTCCACAAATGTTTAAGAAAGAAAGCACTGCATTCACTAGCACTAGCTTCACTTTATGGGGCAAAATGGAACTTAAAATCGCCTAGATAGATGCCTTTTAAACTTTGCCTTTCTTCGAGGAAAGGCTAACAGGTCATACAGAGGATCTACAGATTTAATTCTGCTCTGCTTCAATTTTACACATAGGGTCAGACAGGATAACTCAATTGCTCATCTCTGCCTTGGCCTTCTGAAGAAAATAGATCACTCTGTGTTAGCTGGTAATACTCAGCAAAGCAGAATGACATTGATTTTGGAAGGCAAAATCTTAAAACTCTCTAACGAATAGATTTGCAAGAGTAAAAACTACTTTCCAATCCATGTTCCATTGGACATATTTAAAGTAGTATATTAAAAGATTCTATAAACAGAGTCTAGTATAGGTATACATTACAAAGTTCTATCAAAGTTATAGCATTCTTAAACAGACAAGAAAATATACGTGGAAAACAAACACTCAAGAACTTTAATGGGTTATTTCAAAACTCATAATAAAATGTTTAGTATTAAAATTCTATTAATAATTTTTTACCTCTTCCCTTACCATGCACTTGTTTCCCTTAACAAAAGGATTAACTCAAATCTTCACTAAAACATGAAAATCTGGTTACCCTATTAATACAGACATACATAGCATCTTACATAAGACAATGGAAAGGGGAAACTATACCCCCATGTGCTCTCTCTCTGTCTGTCTGTGCTTCTCCCTCTCTCTATTTCTCTCCTCCCTCTGTCTCTCTCTCACACATATATACATCTGCACACAAATGCACACACATACACAAACATGTATGTGTTCCGGAGAACTCTCTGATCTAGCTCTCCCTCCTTTTTGTCCCTTTTTATTTTTCATATGTTGAATTCTCAAGGCCAATTGGACATTGTCTCAACCACCAGTAAGGAAAACTAAACTACGGACCTGAGGGCAGGGCAAGAGTATAGTTGTAGCTTGATATGCCTCGTGACCTAGAATTATGTGGGGTTGTGTGTGTCATTTACTGAAATCCAGTCTATGTTAACTGGACAAAGGAAAGAAGATAACACAAAGTGGAAGAAATTCATAAAACTTGGTGCTCCTTTGTAATAGTGTATACCCTGCTGTGAGAAACTGGATTGCAGTTTGAGTTTTCCTTAGTTTTCATGTCCAGTAACCACCACTGCACACAGGTATTTTCTGATTGTGATTGTAGAATCCAAGACTCTTCTTGATTTGGCCTCAACCTATATTTGCAGGCATCACACTCAACATATAATGCTTTTCCTATAGTGAACTGTATATGCTTCCTAAATCTGCCCTTTCACTTCGTTGCTTCTGAATCTTTGCCTATTACTTCATGTTCACTCCACCTGGAATACGATGACAGTTCCATTTCTGCCTGAAGGATTTGGAGCAATTTTCAATGTCCTCAGTGGAGAGTGAAAAATGTGGAAATTATCTTAATCTGTCTTGCTAATGGACCTCGATCATACCATTATATAGTACTTAATGCATACTGAATTTTCTTAAATTGAATTCTATACATCTCTGAACTGTAAACTTCTTGAGGGCCAGAACCATTTATTACTAGAAGTATTAAGAGAATAAATTCTGGAGTCACATAAACCAGTAATGATACTTAGTCTTTGTAACCTAGAAGCTGTTTGGAGCAAAATTCTTAACCTTTCTGAGCCTCAGTTTCCTAATTTGCAGTCCAGGGATATTTCTGGTATGGTTGTGGTGAGGGTTAGACATGATGGTTGGTTTAAAGCCCTTAGCACAGTGGCTGGCCCATAGCACACAATATATACTATTATTACTAACCATTTCACCCCGAAGTACCTAGCACAGGATTAAGATCATATTGAATCCTCAATAAAAATGTATTAATTGCTTAATGAATGAATGAATACAAATGTCTTCTATGTAAAGTTATTGGAGTGTCTTACTTTATTTTTTTTAATTTGTGAGAACTAAAGGAAAGTAACCAAGAAAGTTCTGTGTCCAACAAATAAGTGTGCTGAAACACCTGCAAACCAATTGGGGAGCACTATAATTGGTAAACTGGGTGAATTTTCTCCTCAAGGCAGTTCCTTGGAAAGACAAAGAGATGCAAAGATATGCAAACAGTATTATCCAGCTGAGACAAGCTTATTAGTGTTCTCATTGACTTTACCAGGAAGCCCACCTGCTAAACTCTGTTTGGGAACCCTCAGGGACTCAGGTGGCCTCAGATGTGCAATAGCAGTCAGTGTACACAGCAAACCAGGTCATCAGCTTGAGGATGGCTCTCATTCAACCAGCCTGTCCTGGTTTGAGCTGTGGTGTCACATTATGAGAAAGAAAAATCTTGGCTTTATGTATAAAAAAATGATTTACCTATGCCTATGGAAATATATCTTTACAATAATTCAAGTAAACTGGAACAGGAATTGCCTATCCAAGGTGAACTGACTTGCCTGGAGATAAAGGAAAATGTTTAAAAGCAATTCTTGTTTATTACTCTTATCTTAACTTTAAAAGAATTCATGTAATTTTCTACTATAGCTAAAGTAAGTACTCATGGTATTTCTTGAGCTGAACATAATGCTCCATTGTTAAAATTGGATAATATAATCCCCTCTTTCTTAATTTATAGGTAAGAGAACAAATTAATTTTAACTTAAAAATAAAATGCCAATGTCCTTTGGAAGCTCTCTTCCTCTTGAGATTTAGAAAAGATTATTTGAACCACAATTTCATCACCTGGAAGTCCAAAACCTGATCCGAGATTTCTGAGACTCCTTGGGATTATAATCTGTTAATCACTTCTATTTCTGGGCTTTTGCTTTTGTGTGTGTGTGTGTGTGTGGTGTCTTTTTGCCCCCTGGGAAATCTCTGTTCTTTGTATTAACCCCTATGTGAAACTCTGGTCTCCTGGTGTTTTCTACAACACTTTGTGACTTTAGATGGATTTGGAGGTCATGAGAAGGGACATCAATCTGCAGTGATCAGTAAAAAAATGTAACATTTCATATTAAATGCTCCTCTTCTTAATCCTTTCAGTTATGCCACCAACAAAAGCAGGGCCCATGCCTCATTATCCTCCAAATTTTTGCCATCTGTCTGGTTCCTTTATCTTCCTGCTTCATTTCTTTTTATTTCCATCTTTCTTTTTCCTAGAACAAACAACAAACAAAGAAACAAACAACAAACACCTAAAAATTCTTCTTTATCAGATAAAGTCAGCATTATATGCTGATTGAGGCATGGGTTATGGATTGAGGCTTTTTTGGTTCAAATCCAGCCCTGTGGTTTGCAGTGATGCAACCTTAGATAAATCACTTAACCTCTGTGTCTCAATTTCAACACCTATAAAATGGGGGAGGAAAGAATTAATGCCTCAAAAGAATAGTTATGATGATTTAACAAGTTTATATACATAAACACTTAGAACAGTTCTTGAAAGAGAATAAGCAACAAAAATATTTATTAAAAATTACTCCTTTGTTCTTGCTTGGATGGCTTTCAGCATCTTATCTTCAAATTTCAGTGACTTATCAAGATAGTTTCCATCAAAACATGTTTTTCTTTCTAAAAGAAATTCTGGTGCCAGATGTTCAGACAACACTGGTTTCATGTTATTAGAAATGTTTTACCCTAGAAATGATTTGTAAAAGATTGGTGTTGGCTGTTTTCTTTTATCATTGCTAACATACTGCAAGGTACAGGTATTTAGTGATAAACTGATAACCAGCCTAGCAACTTTATAATCTTAAATCTGTGGAACACGATCCCATGGGATGTTTGATGATTAGAAAATGGTTATTGTACCATCTCTTTCTAAAAGTTTATTAAAGGAACAAAGCTTTTCAAGTTCAAAGGCAACACCAGAAAAAAATTGTTAAACAGTAGCCCATAAACATCATTACCCAAAGCAAAACGTTTTATTTCTGATGCTGAAACACAGTTGTTTGTAACTGAAGTGTTATGTGGGGCAATGACAGAGACCCACAGGCTGGTTAAACTTGACTCCATGTTAGATAGAGTGTTTCCTTCAGTGAAAGGGTAAGCGAAACTGTTAAAGTCATCTCCTGGATAAAGAGATATTATATGAAGAGTAGCTCCCAGAACATTTGAAAATAAAAACTGAAGTAAAAGGAGGTGTTGTTAAAAAGTAAAGGAGAGTCATGGGAAGGAAGAAAACTGATTAACTAAAGAATAGTGCCCAGTTATCTAAGGACCAAGGGAAATAAAATTGGGAATGCAGACTCGTAGCTTCTCCAATCAGTCATCGGCATCACCTGCGACCTTGTTAGAAATTCAGATTCTGGTCCCTACCCTGTGTACTCAGTCACACTTAGAAGCTTTATGGGAGGGATTCAGGAATCTGTGTTTTAAAAAGTGACCTTGGTGATTCTTACCCATGCAAAAGTTTGAGAAGCACTGAGAAATACACATTTTTTTTATTTTTATTTTAATTGTTGATCTTGTACAGTTTTCTGTCTTTTATTCTCACCCAAACCCGCAACCCCAGCCCTCCCCACCTCCCTCCCATTTCCACCCCCCCCAATAGTTTTTGTCCATGTGTCCTTTATACTTGTTCCTGTAAATCCTTCCCCTTTTCCCCTGAAATTCCCTCCCCTCTCCCCTCTGGTGACTTTCAGCCTGTTCCCAATTTCCATGTCTTTGGTTATATTATGCTTGTTTGTTTGTTTTGTTGATTAGGTTCCTGTTAAAGATGAGATCATATCGTATTTGTCTTTCACTGCCTGGCTTATTTAGCTTAGCATGATGCTCTCAAGTTCCATCCATGCAGTTGCATAGGGTATGAGCTCCTTCTTTCTTTCTGCTGCATAGAATTCCATTGTATAAATGTACCACAGTTTTTTGATCCATTCATTTACTGATGGGCATCTAGGTTGCTTCCAATACTTGGCTATTGTAAATTGTGCTGCTATAAACATAGGGATGCATAGTTTCTTTTGGATTGGTGTTTCAGGGTTCTTAGGATATAGTCCTAGCAATGGAATTGCTGGGTCAAAAGGTATATCCATTTTTAGTTGTTTTAGAAAATTCCATACTGTTTTCCATAGTGGTTGTACCAGTCTGCACTCCCACCAGCAGTGCACCTTTTCTCCACAACCTCTCCAACACTTGCTGTTTGTTGCTTTGTTTATGAGGGCCATTCTGACTGGTGTCAAGTGGTATCTCATTGTGGTTTTAATTTGCATCTCTCTGATAGCTAGCGATATCGAGCATCTTTTCATGTGTCTCTGGATCCTCTGTATGTCCTCCTTGGAGAGGTGTCTGCCCAAGTCCTTTGCCCAGAGAAATACACATTTTGGAGTCAGCCACATTCTCTAAAATAATTTAAGTAAAAAAATCAGTGAGAGAGAGCAAACTTAGTTTAGCATTTTTTCTTTTATTTGAAATTCACTGTTTAATCTCTTTGATTAAGCTAAGTGTCTCCTTTAGTCTACCCACTTTGGGAGTAAGTTGATCACATAAAAGATAGTAATTTCATGTAGAATTGTGGGATTGTTTGAGTATATTATTAACTGGAAGAAATAAATTACTGTCAAATTTAGAATTATACATGGTGGGAAGCCCTGAGCAATTGGATGTCGATTTCTCTAAAATGATGCCACACCCTCTTTATCTATTGCTAACATTTTGGGCAAACTGTGGTATTAGGATGTACAGGGGACAGAGAAAAGAGGACCTCTTTACCAAAGCTTTTACAGATACTGGTCTTAATCCAGCTTTATTTTAATGGGTGTTTTCTTAAACAAATAATAGGCTATTAATTATTTAAAAGTTCATTTTTCATTTGGGAAAGCATACAATTTAAAAAATAATTGACATTGTTAATATAACTTCAAGCAATGTAAGGTAAAAATGTCTTAAATGATACATATATATAGAAAAGGAAAAAAGATAAGCATATAAAATTGGGATAAAAACATGACATTTTCATTAAAACTACTTATTATATTAGAATTTTACAGACAAAATGGAAATGGAAATCAACCAAGGATAACTGTTTTCTCTTTAGAGGTAGTTCTTTAAAAATTTCTTGCAATGTATGTAAGTGAAAACTGACTTAATTTTTTGTCAGATATTTCAAATTCTAAAATTGTCCCATTTTGGCAAGTCATACTCTTTGAGTTAGCTCTTACATTCTTTTGACATGATCCCACTCGTCTTCAGAAAGCTTACTTGTTTTCTGTGGCAGGGATTGTTGTGAACAATTTCTTTGTAAATATTTATTTAAATGTTCAAAAAGAAGTTTGTTTTTCTCTTAGTTTGTTAGAATTGTTACCAACTTAGTCTTCCTTGCTCACATCTAAGCTGTTTATTGTCATTTTTAAAATTCCAATTTCATAATGAAAAACCAAATTACTTACATTATTTTATGAGCACCTGTTTATTAGCAAAATTGAATACTTGCTAGGGCTTATTAATTATTTAATTTCTTCTGTGAATTGCCTGTTCATGCTGATAGTTTGTTGTATTTTTCCTCACACACTAAAGATAGAGACAGAATGGTGTTGAATGTTGACTGTAATTGAAAAAAATTAAAAACCCAGTGAACAAAAAGGAAATGCTAAGGTAAACTGTGGATTTTAGTTAATAGTAATATAGCAATATTAGCTCATAAATGATAACCAATAACACCAAAATTAGACAAATAGTTAATAATGAGAGACTCTGTGTTTGGGGAAGCAGAAGGGATAAATGAGGACTCTTAAATACTTAATAGTTTTTCTCTAAACTTCTATAAAAATAAAATTTATTAAAGCAAAAAAAATTAGCTGAATATACTTTAGGATCAAATGGATAAATAGTAGAAATATACATTTTTTAAAGAAAGCCATATAATCATTGTAAAGAGACTTGCACTAGAAAATAAAATGCTAAGAAAAAATATTTACAAAAAACTATCTCTCCAACCACATGCCCACAAGCTATGCACCATGAATTACATTGAGATGTTTGTTATAGGGGGTCATTTTCACTTCTAAATGAGTTTTAAACTATAAATGAGCAGAGAGCTGCTATTTCCGCAACAGAAGCTAGGTGCACACTGAAAGCGTATAAAAAGACCCCTACATGTTGGTAATCAGCAGATCATTTTTTGTTTGTTTTACTATTTGATTTAATACCATGCAATTTGAGTTTAGGCTTGAGCTTGAAACTTTTCAAATGCTCCTAGAAGTGATGGAAAACACTAAATATGACCCAGTGTTGTATAAAAATACACCATGCCATAAATGAAAATGACAGAATGGAATTATCTTACATATTTTACTACTTTATGTGCTTTTACTACTTTCTGTTCAGTGGTCAATTAAGATATATTCTTATATGTTAGATTGCACAAATTCATCATTCACAGTGAAAGATAATTGCTGCTTTCTTCTCCAAACTACCAGGCTAACAAAAATGTGTTTTTAAAGGTGTTTTCTTACTGCTATGTAGGCCGTTCAGGAACTTTGCTATTTCCAGTGCTGCTTTCAGTGCTATCCCTCAGTCTCAGCCTCCAAAGCACATCTCTGCTATATCAAAATAAAGATGTAAGAATGTTTCTTGTTTTTTGAAAATATCCTATGATAGTAAAGACCAACATTATCTAATACCTATAAAACCAATAAAGTATCAAAGGAGAAGAAACTAAAGCAAGTAGTAACTATTTTTATAATAATGGTAGTATTATCAAAGGTGTAGCAAGTGAAAACACTAACAGGCGGGATTTAAATCATCACTAACTAGAACAGAGCAATGAAGAAAGGAATTGGTGATCTGGGTTACAATTAGTAGGACATTCAACTGCCCAGGCAAGTCCTGACAAGGAGCAGAGAAACAGCAATTGTATTGTGAACAGAGAAGGGTACCCGTTTGCACAAACAGTGTAGGCAGAAGATGGCATTACTGTATATTAGGAAGCCCATACTGGTTTTAAACATATTCAATTTTTTTATAACTTTCAGTAAATAGCTACTGGCAGAAGCCCCTAATTCTTATATTCAGTCCATATCATGAAATCTCCAGCTTCCCTATGAACCGAAAACCATAGTTTCAAGGAAATTTAGTGGGGCATCCAGAGTCTTGCTTTAGCACTACGGCTGATGTCCCTCTGATGTGTTTGTGCCTATGTCATCCAGATTATTTTAGTATAACTCTATCTTTAAGAAATACATATGGACTTCTTTTCCATGCATCCTGCCTAGCACTTGATATCTACTTTCATGATAAGGATATATGTCTCTCTTTAATTCAAGAAGAGTCTTAGCTGATATCTTTTTAATGATTTTTCCCTCTTCATTTCTTCTATGTTCTTTTTTCTGCAACCCCTATTGGACTACTTTTGAACCTGTGAATCTACGTCTCTTAGCATAATTATCCTGTTTTTAATACAACCTTATTTTATACTATTAATATGACACTTTAATATGTACATTTAAAGTCATTTTTAATTAGGCTATTTTCATTTTTTCTAGAGAGAATCCACCTTCTGGTTGATTTCATTGACTGCTTCACTTACTATGAGTTTTGAATTGCTTGCCAATAAGGAAATCACCTTCTTTTCCTTTCTCTCCTTATCCTTCCTCCATCTTTTCTCAAACACAGCTTTCTAACCCTAACCCTAACCTGTTCTCCTAGGAGGTCTCAATCCAGATCCAGTTATGCATTGGCAGATCAGAGATATTGATGCGGTGATAATTTGGGAAGTTACAGCCATTAAAAGTTATTAGATTGCCTCAAGTATTTATCTGCCACAGTTTATAGCTTTATCTGGGTAGCCATAATTCAGGATTAGGTCAAGGGGTTAGTTTTCTGTCTCCTTCAGTAAGTTGAGAAGAGAGTCCATAAGCCACTTGTTTCGGGTTAGGAGCCTAGGTCCAGTTTGTGTCATCTTCCTCGCATGAAGAACTTTTAACCTCCATTATCCTGTAGGAACAGAACTCCCTGCTTCCAAACCTGAGGTTCTGTGGGTATGCTTTTCAGAACTGACTACTCTTCATGTCTCTCTTTCATTATGGGATCATAGAAGCATTTATCTTTTGATACCAATATTTCACTTAACTTTTACTTTATCATTTTATGATCTTAAAAGAATGGAAGATGGTACTTTTATCAGTCACGGTTTCAGCAGGAAACAGATGGCACACTCAAATTAGGATAATTCAAGGCAAGTTTAAAAAAGAGACCACTGAAAAAGATGTTGTCAGGGTGCAGGAAAGAAGCTCAATACTGTCATACTCCAGAGCTAGTGTGGAGTAAAACCTGAACACATGAGGAAAGGGAATGGTTCATGGAGGCAGAAGGAGACAAGGCAAGATTGCCTTTTATCTGGACAAAGAAAAGGAGTGCAACTATATCTGTTCTCCTTCACACATGAACACAAGTTTATGAAATGCTCACTTAGGGTGATTTTTGCGATTTGCATCTTACATTACCTCTAACACTGGTTGAATAGGTCACATGTATAAATCACGTATGTGATGAAACATGAGGGAAAGATCAACTATGTAAGTTCATGCAACTTTATTACTGTTAAGACTCAGAACAACGTAAAAACATTGAAACAGTTTATGAACAATATGCATTCAAGATAATGCATGGAGACTTTTAGTGAGGATGATGCTGTATATTTGTTTTGTACCTTGGACTAGGTAACTTCATTTTGCCACTTCTATGGCAGAGAGTAGAATAGAGAATTATGCAGAAGAATTTGAGTGTTTTATAAATGTGTGTGTGGGCGGAGGGGGAATGGGTGCAGTCAGATTCCTTTTTAGCGGCAGTGGTATAACATACGTACCTGAATAGCAATACAATGGGTATTGCTTCTCACTCCAACTACTTATTAATATCAGCTTACCTCCCATCTTTCCCTGAGGTCTATCATTTTCTGTTTTTTTCTTTATCCTCCCAAAGTAAAGACTTGACTAGATTTTCTTCAGTAACAGAAAATTCAGGACATCATAGTCAGAGACAGAAAGACTACTGAGCTTGGATTGAAAGATGAAGTGTTTGACTTTGGCCATGCGACTTAAAGAATTAAGCTCTCTGAATATCAGATTCTTCTTCTTTGCAGTGGAGGCATTTATGTCCCTTTTCTTGGAGATTTAAAACTGAAAGAGGATAACATAGGAGAAACTTCAGATTATCACTAAAATGGTGGTAATTTTTAGAGAAGATCAGAACAAAAATGATGTCCGAGACCCTGAGAGTGGGCAAGATAAAGAAGCTTAAGAGAGGGCACTCTGGCTAGGGAAGAAAGGCCCTTGAAGGCAAAATGTCTCCAGCAAAATATCTTCTTTACTTTTACTCAACATGCCAGCTATGCTCTCCTGTTAGGTTCTTTGCATTGGGTTTCCTCTGCCTCAAATGCACATCCAACAAATATATGTGTCTGTTAAATTCCCTTATCTCTTTCAAGTTTTAATGAGGCTTATACTGATCACCCTATTTGATATTGCAACCTACATTCTCCAGCACTTCTAATCTCCTTTGTCTGGCTCAATTTTTTTCATAACAGTTATTACTTTCTAATATACCATATAGTTTACTTGTTTATTATATGTGTTGCTTTTTCTGTTGTTTAATAACACCTCATTGTCCCCACAACAGTCACACTAGAATGCAAGCTGTGTGTTGGGAGGGATTTCTGTTTGTTTAGGGGTGTATCCCAAACACATAGGTTAGCGCATGGGACGTAGAATACACTTCGTAAATATTTGCTGAATAAAGACATGTGTCACTCTAGTACTTTGGAGTAACCATACCCAGATTTCCCTGGCCACCAGCTGAAGAATGGTATATATCATAAATGAAAGATTAAGTGGAACCCAACTACAGGGACTTTTGGACATTTGACTGAGAATGAGAATGAAGTTAGGGACCTTCTGTAGGTTGCTCTATGATAGATTTCTTCTTCAAGGCAATGATACCCACTGTCTGAGTGTATAATGGAGAGGTTCTCCCCAAGGACTGTCCTGCTGGGTGAGTAGTCAGATCAGGTCACCCGAGGAAGACAAACACATGTCATTTTACATTCCCCTAGACAATAAATTTACTTATTTTTTGTTCAGTCGAGGTTGTTCTGAGTTGTATAAGCTACAACTTGCAGTGATAAAGTTGTATAAGCTTACATAGTTATTTACCTCGTGTTTCATAACATAAAGAATCCATATATTTCATCCATTGATAAGCCAATGTTAGGGAATGTTGCATGTGAGCTATTATTCAGCATCCTAAAATTAATTAAAATATAGACATGTTAAATATTTTCAGGGTAAAAAGTCAATTGCACAAATCTATTTTGTGTGTGTGTTGGGAAGTATAGAGATAACTATTAAATCACTGTGTATAAAGCCTTTAATGAAGAGAAATATGGTGAGGTCTTGAGAAAATAGAAGAAAAAATACTCCAAATTTGAATAAGCTGTATGGAGCAACAGACAAGAGGTCTCAGACTGCAGCTGCAGTAACAGAGCCATGGAGGAAGACCCCCTAATCCTGAGAAGGTCCCAGTTGTACCAGAGAAATAGAAGTTAGAGATTCTAAATCACTATACCAAATAAGAAATTGTTCTTTCAGGTTCACAAGTGCATCTCCTCTTCCAAGGAAGAAATAAAGTTAGGCTCCACAACAGAAATACGGAAATTTGTAAATAATGCTACCAGTTATGTCCATTCAATCTATACTCTCCCTCCCTCCAGAGGGCACCATTCACTTGGACTTGAATGTGAGAAACAACAGTCCTATAGTGCAATGGAGTCTGGATAATGGTACAATGCAGCTGTCTGGTTCTCAGGTCCTTCTTATTAACCCTGATTTCACCTTTCGGTGCTAAAATATATTTTCTTATGTCTATTTATAACCTCTATTAATCAATGGGAAATATGACTTCTTAACTTTTCCTTCCACTCCTGAATTACAGTATTTATAATTATCATTTAATCTAAAATATCACCTTTAAATTCAAAATCATGTTTTGTTTTGCTTCTGCCTAATCTTAATCAATTCTTTTGTCTGCTGCAATTGTGTGGGTGTGTGGGCCAACCACCTGCAAGAAGCTTCTATCAAGGTCTATTTGGAAATTCACAACCAGGGCTTGAGTGACACAAGTGAGGAAGCTGGCTTCTTTTTGAAAACAAAACAAAACAAAACAAAACAAAACAAAACAAAAAACAATTACTTGGTTTCTAAATTTTAAAGGATCCTATAGAAAGAGCTATAATCTGTTAGTTTTCTACTGCTGCCCTGTGAGCTTTTTAATGTCAGTTACACTGAGGCAAAGACAAGGACCTTGGAATAAATTGCCCTGAGTATTCCATCTGTGTGGTAGCTGTGAGCATCGTGATCTCACATTCCAGACTATGCACATATTTTTGGAAGGAGATTTTTATAAGGATTGTGAAAGGCTGTGTACTTGGATCCGTTCATTTGCATTAAGAGAAATGAGAAAAAAGGGAATTCCTTTTGCATGCTAAAATTAGATTAGTCAGAGGTCTTTTTAAAATATTATATTCTCTCTTTTTCTCTTTTTTAAATTGTTTTTCAAGTATAATTATCTTCATTTTCCCACCACCACTTTTGCCCACCACACTTAGCCCCACCTCCCACCCCGAATCTTACCCCCCTTTGACTTTGTCCTTGCATCCTTTATACATGTTCCTTGATGACTCTTCCCCTTCTTTCCCCTGTTTTCCCCCTCCCCTCTGGTTACTGTCAGTTTGTTCTTTATTTCAATGTCTCTGGTTATATTTTGATTGCTTATTTGTTTTGTTGATTAGGCTCCACTTATAGGTGAGATCATATGGTATTTGTCTTTCAGCCTATGTGCCCATCAGTAAATGAATGGATCAAAAAACTGTAGTGCATTTACACAATGGAATTCTATGCAGCAGAAAGAAAGAAGGAGCTCCTACCCTTTGCAACAGCATGGATGGAACTGGAGAGCATCATGCTAAGTGAAATAAGCCAGGCGGTGAAAGTAAAATATTATATTCTTTATAAAAATGTTTTCTGTATAGTTTTTGCTTTTTCCAACTTATGTATGCCTTAATGTGTTGTTAAATTCTGTATTCCTTTGGACCTTTCCTTATGATTTATTTTCTGTAGTAATTAATTTCTTATTCTCTTTCCCTCCTCCCACCTCTTCCCAGCTCTAATCACTGTGATACCAATCTCATCAGTTGTGGATATTTTTTGTAATTAATTACTCAATTATAAGTATTGTGATTAGACTTATATTTTGATTTTCCAATATTAGATATGACACAATTGATTGATACCTTACTATGGAAAATTGAGATTGACTCAGTTATGATACCACCTTTCTCTTTCTAAACACTTTCACACACATACCCTCCTCCAAATCCATCAAAATAATATCTAGAATTTTGGATCAATCAATATTTATTGTAGTTATTATTATTACATAATTATAATTCAATGCTCCTCTATAGAGTAAATTATGAATTACTACTTTCTTTCTGCTATGTAGTATTCCATTCTGTAAATGTACCACAGTTTTTTGATCCACTTTTACTGATGGGCACTTAGGCTGTTTCCAGTACTTGGCTGTTGTAAATAACATGGCTATGAACCATGGGGTACACATGTTCTCTTGAACTGGTGTTTCAGGATTCTTAGGGTATAATCTCAGCAGTGGAACCACTGGGTCAAAAGGCAGGTCCATTGTTAGTTTTCTGAGGAAATTCCATACTGTTCTCCACAGTGGTTGCACAGGTCCGCAATCTCACCAACAGTGCACTAGGGTTCCCTTTTCCCCACATCTTCGCCAGCACTTGTTTGTTGATCCATTAATGATGGCTATTCTGACTGGTGTGAGATGGTATCTCATTGTGGTTTTAATTTGCATCTCTTTGTTGGCTAGTGATGTTGAGCATCCTTTCATATGCCTATGGCCATCTGTATGTCCTCCTTAGCGAAGTGTCTGTTCAGGTGTTTTGCCCGTTTTTTAATTGGATTGTTTATCTTCCTGGTGTTGAGTTGTGTTAGTTCTTTATATATTTTGGAGATCAAACCCTTGTCTACGATATCATTGGCAAATATCTTTTCTATATGGTTGCTTCCCTTCTCATTTTGATGATGTTGTCTTTAGTCATCCAGAAGCTTTTTAATTTGATATAGTCCCATTTGTTTATTCTTTCCTTTATTTCCCTGCCCTAGAGGATATATCAGAGAAAATACTGCTGTGTGGGATATCTGAAATTTTACTGCCTGTATTTTTCTCTAGGACTTTTATGGTGTCATGGCTTATGTTTAAATCTTTTATCCATTTTGAGTTTATTCTTGTGTATGGTGTAAGTTGGTGGCCTAGTTTCATTTTTTTGCATGTAGCATTCCAGTTCTCCTGACACCACTTATTGAAGAAGCTATTTTTACTCCATTTTATTGCCTCCTTTGTCAAATATTAATTGACCATAGAGACAAGGAGGTAAAAGACCTATACTCAGAAAACTACAGAACACTGAAGAAAGAAATCAAGGAAGACACAAATAAATGGAAGCATATACTGTGTTCATGGTTTGGAATAATTAACATCATTAAAATGTCCATACTGTCCAAAGCAATCTATAGATTCAACACAATCCCTATTAAAATACCAATGACATACTTCACAGATTTACAACAAGTATTTAAAAAATTTATATGGAACCAAAAAGGACCTCGAATAAGCCTCTGTAATCTTGAGAAAGAAGAACAAAGTAGGAGAAATCACAATACCTGATGTCAAACTATATTACAAGGCCACTATAAATAAAACAGTCTGGTACTAGCATAAACACACACCCATAGATCAATGGAACAGGATAGAGAGACCAGAAAACTTTGTTTTCTTATAAGTTAAAAATGGTCTTTTCTTCCTTCTGTGAATTGTATCTATGGATATCATAAAATGTTTCTCAAACTCTTTGACAGAGTAGACAAACTTCTCACACGAGTCAAACAAGAGACTCCACATTCTCCTGCACGATACCCCTTTCAGAGACTTTCGTATTGCTGCTTTAACATGGACTAGTAGTTTGGTATGCCCTGTGTACTATTCTGTGATTTCTCTTCATCATTATTTCAGGGATTTCTTTTGCCTTTTTTACTGTTGATTGCCCTGTTTTTGTGGACTCCATTTTCTTCTTTCTAGATTTACTTTTTCTCTCTCTCAAGCACAAAATGGGGGGAAGTAGGTAAAAATTTTGATCCTTTGCATGACTAAAACAATTTTTTTCAACTCTTGATTTAGTGTTTGGTTATATACATAATTCTATGTTGAAAATAACTTTTAAAAATAATCTTGAAGTCTTATTTCTAACTTTTTTTTGAGAGTTGTCAAATGTTTAGTAATATTTGGCTGCTTGCCCATAATTTTATAAACAAAGTATAAATAAAATGTTATTTATTAATAAAAGTTTATTTATTATTAAAAATAGCAGGCTGTTTATCAAAAAACACAAAACATGGATTAAAAGCCCTGAGAAGATGAGAAGAACAAGGTGAATAATGGGATTCATTATTGGATAATCAGGTAGGAATATACCTTTTTTATTAGGTTGTTCACAGTTTGATAGGTATTTTCTCTCAAGTTGGTCACTTTCCTTGGAAAGAAAACCAAGTTCTTTTTTTTCACTGGGAGGAGGGTGTAAGCATGTTTGCCAGTAGGTACCGAGCTAAGAGGAGGTGATGGAGTGACCACAGCGGGTCTGAAGAGTTGGTTGGTAGACTTTCACTAAATCTGTTTCTGTAGTCTCCTTCTTGCCTTTGGTTGTGGTTTGTTCCCTGCGCTTTTCTCTTTAGCAAACAAATAAATACACTTTTTATTTTTTCAACTATGTCTCAACAAAGGTGAAAAAAATTGGAAGTTTTGGAGGACGAGAGGGCTCTTAGAGACATGGGCAGCGCATGCTATCTGCAGCGCATGCTATCTGACGTCCTTGGCAGAGAAAACTGAGGGAGTGTGTGTGGTTCAGCTGTGTATTCTGCATCTTCTGAAGTCTCAAGGCTCCACTCAGCCACCTAAATTAATATGTTAACTCCTATTTATGAGTGTTTTGTGGGTCTTTTAATTTTCATATTGGTAAATCTTATTCATTTGGCGGGAGGGGAAGACTTCTATCTTAAAAGAACATTGTCTACTCATGGTAAATCCTGGTGTCCTAAACCATTTTTTATCAATAGATTAAGATAAGTAGAAAATCTTTCAGTAATAAAGAAATTAATTTTACTTTTTCATATAAACATGACAATAAAAGTTGTTATGTTATCAGCTGAAGTGAAATCATGAGCTATAAGTAGAAAATGTCCAAAGTAAAAATTATTCTACTGAATAAGCTACCTCATGCAGTTACTTCGATGTGGATTTTATAGTTGTTTTATTTTGGAAATTTTACTACAGATGAGCAATGTTCAGAAGCTATGCATTCTGTGAGTACTTGCTTATTTTTATTTTTTGGCAGGGATCTTGGCATACCTGCCTTAAAACTTATTTAGGCAAAAAGTGTTGTAACTATGCTTATGACATAAACTCTTGTGCATCACTTGTATATGTAAAATAATTGTGTTGACTCAACTAGAGATATAGACTTAAGTTGTTATATAAAAATATATGGTTATATTTTATTTAAGTAACTAACTCCACCAGCAAATTATCATAAAGAGAATGACAGCTCTTCTAAACCTCGTGTTACTTTTGCAACTATTCCAGTTTATAGTGCTTGAACATGTGAGATCTTGCATACCGCAGGCTAGTATGTAAGAAATTTTGGAAATCTGAACTGAATTTGAAGGGAGGGGCTATGAAATTATAAACTGGGTTAGGTGCCTCCAGTACTACTTTGGTGATTTGCTAGAAGGATCCACAGAACTCAACATATAATTGTACTCATGGCTAAGATTTATTATAACGAAAGTAAAATTGTAAGAGAAAAAGGGTCCATGGGGTAAAAACTGGAAAAAAACGGGTGCATTCTCTGGGAGTCCTCTCCCTGTGGGATCACACAGGGTAGACTTAATTCCTCCAGCATTAAATTGTCACATGTTGTCCATCAGAGAATTTATTACAGACTCAGTGCCCAAGGTTTTTAATGGGGGTTGGTCAGATAAGCACCTTTTACCTAGTATGCATGAAAATTTGAGACTCCCAGAAGAAAAGGATTTTTTCAGCATAAATTGTATAGTTTGCATATTTTAGGCAGAGTGAGTCATTATTATCAGTTAGGGAAAGATGGGAACCCTCAAGAAATCTAAATTCCCAGATGCCAGCCAAGATATCCTTTCTAAGGATAGCAGTCTTAGGCTTGCTCTGTTAACTCTTTTCTGGAAAAAAAAAGGGGGACTAAATGTTATCCATGATCTCTGTGTTATAATATTCAATTGTCATTTCTATATACACTATTCCATTTAATTTCCATGAAATCTCAATGAGGTCCTATGGCAGAAGAGCTAGTGCTGAGAGGTAAGGAGATATAATAAAAGCTCTCTTTGTCCCAGCCTTTGTCTTAAGATTCTGCTTTACATATTACGGGAATTACAAAATGTTAGAATTTCTACTCATTCCCACCCAGCGGGCTTCAGGACTCATATACCAACTTGGAGTTTTGTTTTCTCATGAGTCCATTAATTTTTCCTTGAAAAGTTAAAGTTGTTTCCTTCACTGTTTCCATCTAGTACAAGGGCACTTGTACTCTGGCAGGGGTTCTAAACTGTGTGTGTGTGGTTTTTTTTTCTCCCTCTCTTTCTTTCTTCCTTTCTTTCTTCTTTCTTTCTTCCTTTCTTTCTTCCTTCCTTCCTTCCTTCCTTCCTTTCTTTCTTTCTTTCTTTCTTTCTTTCTTTCTTTCTTTCTTTCTTTCTTTCTTTCTTTCTTTCTTTTTCTTTTTGCTTTAGGGCTCCCCACAGAGAATGAAAACACACAGAAGGTAATTTTATATTTTTCATGAAATGGATACATTTGGTAAATGTTAGAGAAGCCCAAACATATGTGAATGTTAAAATGATGATTTTTTTTTTCCTAACAGCTACAGACTGTCCATAGTGAGGGAAGATGGAGCCAGATCAACAGTTTTTGTCATCTCCACTCCCTAGCCTTCTGATAACTACATGCTTTCATCATTATTCCTCCCTAACCAGATCCTTTTGGGAAAGTCTTTATTCTTAACTTTCTACATGTGGTTCAAGGAGGGTCTGACAATTATATCACCTCACTGATCATAGAGTAGAGCCTGTCCTCAAGCTAAGTCAATTGGAATCCATATGTGTTCCCTCCACCCCCCAATCACTGGAAGTAGAGTTGGATAGGAAGAGCTCTTTCTTCTCTGGAGGGTTAGCAGAGGATGTGAGCTTAGCAACTGTTGGTGACACATGGTGGGGAAGGAAGACAACTGGTGAGAAAAAAAGCAGGGGTGAGAAAAAGCATGGTGTTCCTGGTCTCAGCTCTGCACTATCTGTTCCATGTTCATGAGCCTTTTTATTGGCCTCATTCAAGTTGGATTTCTGTCTCTACAAACCAGAATGGCCCTGACCACTGGATGGGTCAATTTTAATTAAAGAGCATTCTTAGGGAGAAGAAAGTTAAACTTGGGCTTAGGCTCTCTCAGTGAAGTAATAAGGAAGGAACAGGGAAGGTTATTCCAGGAATACGTATTCATCATGAAGCCAAATGTTATTTGATAATGAAAGAATGAATCATGATGTTTCTTTTCTAAACTTAAAACCTGGGTGGATTTGACATGGAGCAGATGAGGATGAATAAAAACAAATTTCAGGCCTACTCTATCAGAAATATCTCAGTACAAATTCATTTTGTTTGGAAATCTAAGTCAGGAAAGTCATTGTGGGCCTGCCTGCTCCTAGTGTTGAGAAGAGGGTCCATGGAAGCCAATCCCAAACGAGTTCTCATCCTGAGGTGTGTATGAGGCCCAGGCTTCACCATGTCTATATCCTGGGCAAGATCTTCTGATCATATGCCTTTAAAAATCATAAGAATGCTTCTCAAACAAGGTGAAGGTTGATTTTACTTTCACAATCTTTCTTTAGTATTTATCTCTGTATTAAATCTGGAATCTGCTTTGTTGCTTGTTGTAGGAATCTATTAATAGGCAAGAAATTTTATACAAATATAGTATATAAAATTATTTTGAATATTTGCTTTTGGAAGTATTTAAAAATATTATATATATACATGTATATATATACATATATAATATATATGTATGTATATATACATATATGTATGTGTATATAGACATACATACATACACACACACACACACATACACACACTCTCCTAGGTAATCTGAAAGAGTATTTTGTTCCAACTATCTTCTCTAAGTAACAGGAAGAAATTTCCCTGCTGTTTTTCCCATCTGTATATTTGGAGCACGTCATGCAATAATGTGTGTCTTCTTCTCATATTAGAGAACATACAAGGGATGATTTTTCCAAATAGTATTTGTTTGTGTCAAAGTGAGTAAATATTTTTGCTCTTTTTATTTTTTAAAAAAGAGCTAGTAAATGCAAATTGTTTTTAGGTAGACAACAATATTTCATTGGCATAAGCACTGGAAGATTGAATTTCTCTTGAAAAAATGCAATTATATGACATTTCAAAGTGATTAAATAGCAATTTGATTATTTAGAAGTATCACCTTTCATTTCATGCATTTTGGTGAAAAGTCATGCAGTTCCCATGCCAGGTTAATTGGAGCTTTCTCATCTGAATGACAAATCTGAAATGAGGACTCAGAATATATCAGAGTGGTCTAAGTAGTTTTTCATTCACAAATTCAGATTTTTAGATGGTTGTGCTGAATTTTAAAGCTGCTTTCAGCAAGGAAATGCTATTATAACTAGTTAATTTTGCCTTTGCTTTTATTTTGTTTATATATTAGTTTGTTTTCCTCTAATTTACTAACCCAGGTTATCTTCCTTTTTGTTAAGTGTTTTTTGCATTATTGATTGCTATCTGCCCATTTATGCATGATTTAAAAGAATTACATTTTCACAGGTGCATGTGTATCAAACCACAGAAAACACAATGAGATTATGTGCTGTAAGAGTTTATTCCCAAACTCGTTTGACCTCTATGTCATCCTGGATGCCACTTTGAGGTTGCACCTTTTCCTAAGTGACTCAGACAGCTGCCTTCTTTCTGATGTTCAGAAAAGCAATTTTCCCTCTAAGGTGCTACTGCAGAGTAGCTGGAGCTGGTTGCTCTGGGGTGTTTGTGTGTTTGCATGGAGCACATTTTCCCCTTGATGACTGCTGTCATATCGACTCACTTTGATAGTCAAAATAAGTCTTTTGAAATGTGTCTCTATGCACTCCAGACTAATCCAAACCTAAGACAATCAGGCTGATTTTGTTTGCCTCTTTCGTCAGCACCAGCAACATCAAGATAGCAGACAACACTTCCAGCTCTGAGAACGATTACTGTCGTCGAAGATGTGAGGGCCTGGTAGAAGGAAGCTTGACTTTCATAAAAGAAATTGTCTCTGGAGGGCTCGGAGCAGCTCAGAAAGAGCTTGCCTGGGGAATCTGAAAGATGCTGTCAATGGCATAGACTCTAGGTGCCACTTCACAAAGAGCTTAATTTTCTCTTTTTTTCCCCCTCTCTCTCCACCTCCACCAATGTTGGCAAAAATTCTTGAAAAGTTATAGAATGAAGGTGAACAGGACAAAATTAGTAGATTCCTGTGAGTCATGACAGTTTCAACACAACCCTTAGCTGTTCTTCATGTTAAATTACAGTGTGGGGCGTTTCAGCCTGTATCGGGATGATTAACCATAGGGCAGGCTCACCTCCAAAGGTGGTACTTTATGTCATTGTGCAGCAGAAATTGAGAGAGAAATAAAGATGGGGTGGGAGCAGAACAAATGATTGGAATTTACACCCCCATTTTCATCTCATTATCTTAATGTATGGTACAGACAGCAGACTTACTAGCTTCGAAACTTCCTATTAACAAAAAGGATCCATAATGTGACTCGGGCTTCAAAATGCCAGTGCTCAAATGGGCCAAGAGACCTTTCTTAAAGACCTGATGTTAACTATGAAAGTCAAGACATGGCATTTAAAATGAAGAAATAAAAGAAAGAAAAATACCCAAAAAGCACCTTCCTAGAATGAAGCATCAAAACAATCTCTTATAATTACTGGATTTTAAGAAGGAGGGATAAACTGAACCTTGCATTACCATCACTATTTCAGATGGAGCTGCCATCAGACAGGAATAATTTTTGTTTTAGCTGTCTTACGCGATGTTTGCAATAGCAAAGGCTAACAATTATTGAGCTCTTACTGCATGCCAGATGCTGTGCTAATTGTTTATGTTAATATACAACAGACTCACACCCACTCTGTGAGTTAATCATGCACTTATGTCTATTTTGTAGATGGAGAAATTGAGGCTTAGAGGAATCAATTCCTTTGCCTAAGTCCACATTGCTAGTCAGTGTTGAGATGTAGGTATTTTCTTTCTTACTAGGTAAAAAATGGGACCTGTGCTGACCTTGGAAATGTGAAATCAATATAAATGGAAAGTAAAACTCCATGGTTCATCTTGCTGCTATTAATGTTCTAACTGAAATGAGACCCTGGTTTTCCAAAGCCTGCTCAGCTCGTATCAAACATCATTTTCATTTGGCTGCAGAGTAGAAATATAAATGCATTTGTTTCTGTTTGCACTCTTTTCCAGCTGAAAACCTCTCTTGTTAGCTGTCGACAATGTCACTTCCACATTTTCATGTGATGAGTTACTACTGCTGCTTATTTTGAAACAGAGGTGATAATTAATCTTCCCACATTCAAGCATTGCACACATATTTCAATTTCAAATGAGATAAGACCCAAGCTGAAACACCCACACTTATATTTTAGAAAGATTTATACCATGCATTGTAACTGGCCTGAACTTTCTTCCTGGTAGTCACATTATCAACGAGTGTAGAAGTATTTCTAATGGACATTCTTGGCAGTACGGGGAACTGGCATATTAGCAAAAGTTGGAAAGAAGAAAGTGGAAATCAATTTACTGTTAGTGTTTTTGCTGACCCTGTATGCACACTTCCCCCCCCTTCATCTGCTTGTCTTTCAATAGCAGAATAATTTTGCAACTTGCCTATAGTATGAGGAGAATACATCACTTCCTATATTCACTGTCACTGACTTCAAAGGTTGGGTCTGGTCCAGCAAATTAGAATCAGAACTCTAAAAGAACTATATATCCTATAGTTTATACAGTGGTAGAAAAAAGTAGATTGATAACAATTAATGATACGATAATTAATAAATAAATAACAACAAGAATAAACTGTGTTTAATGTACTCACAACTGTATACCTACTTTTGCCCACCCCTGTATTTACATGTGTGTTATTGAACACTGACTTCTTGACCAGGATTTTAGTGAATGTTGCTTACAGGTGACTTAGTATCACTTGTTAGGAGTTTTATCTTAAGTTATAAGAGTAGACACTAAAAGCTATACAGAGTTACATTCTAATTCCTTCTGTATAAGTATGTCATACATGGTTTAGCTTTCTCATGGAGTTTCCCTTAAAGAAATCACAAACTTCTTAGAACCATAAATAATGTTATTATTATTCACATAAAACACTATATAATTTGAATATTATTTACGTCCAAAGTAATACAAATATTACTGTGTGCAGCTTTGAAGAAGCCAGCCCAGAGATCTTGCAGTTCATAATATACATTATGAGTACTCAGATTTCACAATGCAACCACAAAAAATCTATTTCTCTCTTTTCTCATTTCTTTTTGTTTCCTTTCTCCTTTTATGTGCTTTCTGACTAGAAGTGGCTTCCAGGATGTCTATGGCCACTCATGAGGCTCCTGGTTGGTGATGGATGGGTCCCCCGCAACTCTATAGCATCCGTACCAGCAAGTGTACCGTTTCCTTACTCTTGAATGTTATTACTAGGAATTCTTGAGATTTTCTGGTAATTAAAATGTTTTCTTTAGTTTATACATATGTACACATAGATATATGAATATTTATTCACAGAAACAAAGATGTTCATTTACTTTAGCAACCATAACCGAAATATACACCAAAACAAAGGGGGGAAGGCAAAGAAAAAATATTGCACTGTCTTTCCTTACTTGTCCTATGACTCAACATTTTACCTATCATGTCCTGATTCTAGATTCACTTTTAAGGTATTCATTGTAATATAAATATATTAATTCATGTTTATTTAAGTATTAGGTTTCTTTCCTTAAAAAGGAAATGAGGCAACTCTGTAGAAAAAGGGTCCCATTTGGGAGAGTTTTTCTTGGCATATGCTGACTGAGATATCTTGTTTTATACCCAGAGAGTGGTATAACAAAATGGGATGATAGGATGAGACAAAGAAGAAAGGAGTGATTTGATGGAAGATAAAAAGTGACATTTAAGACACGGTAATTTGGGGTAGTAAATTTTGATCTTTCCTAGATTAAACAGACTTTTTAGCCAACCCAATATTTATGTTTCAGGGTTGTTGTGTGGATTAAATGATCTAATTCATGAAAAGCATTTAAGACAATCTCTCACATACAAAACATGCTTAATCTGTGCTAGCCATTACTATTAGTCATTATATGTCACCCATTGTAGATTAAAGGCTTTCTATTAACATCTCAAGTTCTCAATTTTCAACATAAATTTTCAAATCTAAAAACAAATCTCAGAAGAAAATTGAGAATCTGAGAGGTTAATTCAAAAGTATTTAATCTACAATAGGCGATATATAAGGACTAATAGTAATGGCTAACACACATGGAACAGATTTTATATGCCAGAGATTGTCTTTTTTTCCCCATGAGTCCTTTATATATGTTCCTTGATGACCCTTTCTCCTCTTTCCCCTGTTATCACCCTCACCCCTCCCCTCTGGTTACTGTCCATTTGTTCTTTATTTCAATGTCTCTGGTTATATTTTGCTTGCTTGTTTGTTTTGTTGATTAGATTCCATTTCCCAACAGTATGGATGGAACTGGAAAGCATTATGCTAAGTGAAATAAACTAAGCAATGAAAGACAAATACCATATGATATCACCTATAAGTGGAACCTAATCAACAAAACAAACAGAAATCATCTTAAATGCTTTTCATGAATTAAATTATTTAATCCACACAAATAGCCTGAAAGGTAAATATTGGGTTGGCCAAAAAGTGCATTTAGTATTTTTTCATAAAATAAAAGATACATTTTTTCATTTTCACTAATAACTTTATTGATTAGAATATTTTGAGTATGTTAGCTATCTCCTGCATGGTATAATGTTGATTGTTCTCAATTAATGTCTCAATTTGATGGCTATTAACTTCAATTGCTCTACCCGACTGTAGAGCATCGTCCAGTGAGAAATCTCCAGCATGGAACTTTGCAAACCACTTTTGATACATTTGATCAGTCACAGTACCTTCTCAATATACTGCATAAATCTTATTTTTTGCATTTCAGTTGCATTTTCACTTTTCTTGAAATAATAAAGCATGGCATACTGAGAATGTTGCGTATTTTCTTCCATCTTCAATCTTAAAATGGCTACACAAAATTTCACCAGTTTTGATAAGTTTTTTAAAATGCACATGGATCTGACAGCTGTCACAATACAATCTAACAAAATCATTTTAAATGAAGTTAAAGACAACTAAGCACTACTAGAGTCATCTTACAGAAAAAAACTAAACACACTTTTTGGCCAACACAATATTATACTTGTGCCTATTTGACAAACAAGGGAAGAAAGGAACAAAAAATGAAATAAATTTCACAAAATTACTCAGCTAAAAGGTGTCAGAGTCAGGGTTTCAAACTCAGGCAATCTATTCACAAAGCCCAAATTTCAGCTGATACAGGGTATAGTAGAGAAAGAAGACAGGTGGACTACAGAACATTTATGAGATAATTCACACTGATTATCCAAATAAAGCCAGGGAATTTGTGAAAAGAGCAAAAGAGGTCATGACTTGGAGAGTTTTTAGAAAAATCTGAATTGTATAGTTTTTCAATGTCCAAGACAGAAAAACATTTCATAAAGGTAAGAACAGCAAGGGAGAGATCAAGGAGAATGAAGACCTATTAAGGACCATTAGCTCAGGTGATTAGAAAGTATGGGCTCTTCAGGAGTCTCTAGAATAAAGAAAGCTGAAATTTTCAATGACTACACTGTCAATGATACAAAGTCTGCATTAATTTCATATAATTAAATTTTCTAATGGCCATAAGCAATCAAAATGAGAGCCCAGTTTGGTGGGGAAGCACTAGATGGAAGTGGGGAGAGAAGTAAATGTCCCACTTCACTTCTTTCAGTTTCTACTTAAATGTTAGTGAGCCCCTCCCTGAAGTCACTATACAAAATAACAACTTTCCCCTACCTATTTATTGCCCTATTTCTTATCCTCCACTTTATTTTTATTCATTTCACTAATCTCTTCCATATATACTGTATATTTACTTATGTATTTGTTTGTCTCTTTTCCATATTCAAAAGCAAGTCCAGTTGGGGAAAGATGTTCATTGTTTTGTTTACCTAGAATGATGCCTGTCATAGAGCAAGCACTTAGTATATATTTTATTTTATTTTATTTTATTTTTATAATTATTTTTAATATATATTTTACTGAATGAATAAAACATATTAAAATTATACCCTAACTTAATGATATGGCTCAGGTAACATTATTTGTTCATTCTGGGTCTGTTTTTTTTACAATCTACAAGATAAGAGGGGATATTCAAGTTTATTTTAAAGCTTCTCCATTCAATATATTTATGAGTTTAAAATGCTATTTTATTTCAGAAATGTGAAGTTGTATCTTACTTTAGTAAAACTTGAGAGCCCAAAAGCTAGATGTTAATCTCTTCCAGATGTTGAGATGCCTGAGTGTGATCTTATGCACCTGTTGTTTGTCCTGAGTCCACTATGAATCGTTTCACACAGCAGCAATGGCCGTCTTCTGCCACAGTTGCTCGGTTTGTTCTCTTTGAGCACAGTTTAGTCAATCTCAGTTCTTCAAAGCTGGTAGTCTGATTCCCCTTCAGAAACTATATTTGTCATTTGTTCACAGTGGTATTTCTAGGGCATAGTTTTATTTTTGAGGCAGAACTATCATTTTCAGGTGACAAATCCACTAACTCAGAGTACCTGGGTGCTTCTAACCTCTGAAATTCCACAGCCTTAGACAGGAAACTCCATAAAATGCACACGACTAAGGTACTTTATTTTCTGAAGCAAGTGTCCCGGGCACCCAAGCAGCCCCTTTTGATTTCAAGATATTGCAGGTAATTATATCATGAATGTTTTCCAGGCTTTCTTAAACAAATATAAACTCTGAAGAACCCACATTTTAATTTCCAGTGCTTTCTGGATACTGTCTGGGAATTCCTTCTCTGAGTCCATTTATGTGATTAAACTTTTAACACCTGGGTTTGCTTTTCAGGGAAGGTGGAAACAAAGGAGAGAGTTGATGGGGAACTGCATTCTGTATGTGATAGTTAGGGATCTATAATTCTTTTCTGTATATGAAAAGCAAAGAAGGGTGATGACTGTGATATTGCCAGGTGCTTTCATGTTTGTTGTGAAGGACAGAGAAAAGTGGCTGTAGTCTTGGTCCTGGGTCTGAAGAAAGAATACTCATCTTTCTCTATTTATGGGGATAATGTGCCATCCTTTCTGCAGGGTACTTTAAAAACATTTTATTGGTTTCTTAAGGACAAAGTGGAAATGTCTGAACTGGGGATTATGGCAATTAGGAAGCTCTGCTACCTGCTAAAAAAGTTCATCCACAGAATTTTTTGAATAAATTAAGTCACTCAAATTCAGAAGAAGGGTTAAACAAATGGAGAGGATTAATATCATCCTAGAAGAGGCTTTCAGTATTGGATTTCTTAAACCAATTTTATTTAACTTTATTTTATACTCAAAACTATTAATAAAGACCTAGAGAACTATATTGTAACTATTTCTCCTGCTAGGTAAGGGTTTTCATTAGATGAGACTATTTCTTCTTCACATTTAAATGCCTAGTACTTCATATAAATGATTTTCACTAAGTTACTCATACAGTCTGTAAAGACTAGTTATAGCTCATCCTTCATCAGCATTGTATTTTAAGAGGAACACCTAACTGTTGTTCATGACATTAGAAGCATCTTCATATTCAGTATAACCCTCATAAGCTCCCAGCAGTTTCTGAAATGTGTTATTTATCAAGCTCTGTGTAAAAATGAGAATATGGGGTAGAATACAGCAAAGGAGAAAGAAAATGAAAAACACAGGTAATTCAATATCTAACTTTAATTCTTATGAGAATATTTGGGAAAATGCTTATCTATTTGTAAGAGTCAGAAAATATGATCTACTAGCTTAACTTTTTTCACTATACTAGAATGTTTTTCCCTCTCTTTGTGTTCATCTTCAACCAGAGAAAAATCTGAATGTCAAAATACAATAAAATATCTTGCACTGAAATAGTGTTGCTTGAACATATCTTCAAAAGTTTGCTCTAAAAGGTGTTTTATTTCCACTATATACTCCTTAGAAAAATTTTTTGGTGATCAAATACCTCATTTGGATCTTTTCTCAGCCTTCCTGTAAACAAAACTGGGTAACGAAAGAATAGGATGTGAAGGGGGATTAATTACTATGAGAACAAGGGGGAAATAACGTTAGGCGAAGTAGAAGGGAAATGATTAAATCAGTTATTGGCGAGATATAGGTAGTTTATGCTATCAGAATATGCCTCTTTGGTTTCCATAAGAGTCCTGTTTAAACTCTGTTACAACTAGTAAGTAACTTCTTGCCATAGAAACTTGGAATAATATAGGCCAAAGTAGCTAAGAACTAAGATTATTTTCCTTCATGCAATTACTCACATGCTATCACTTGCTCCAATAAAGTCCTCAGAGTAGCACCTGTTAGCTTCATAAAAATCACAAACCTTCACCAGAGAGAATCCAAAAAGAATATGAATTACATTTTCAGATCTTTAAATGGTCAGAGTAGTTAATTCAATTCATTTCTAGATGTCAGTAGATTTGTGTTCCTTAGGCTTTCTGGGTAGACACAAGATATATATAATCACATGCATATATGGTGGAGGAGAAATAATAATATTTTTGGTAGTGTTAATCATAGGGCTAACATGAGTTACCAAAAAATGTACCTGAAAAAAAGAGGCTGCTGCTTTTTTTTGAGCTTTTTGACAATCAATTTTGAATCAATTCTGAAACCTTTTCAAAACACTGGTAAGATGGAAATAGGTATCACAGTTCCTTTAATAGTTCATATATTAATATGCTAGTTTGTTTCCTAAATATTATTCTGAATACATAGGAAAACAATAAATGTCTCAAACATCATCTGCCTGTATTTTCCCTGAAGAGGTTTGCATATTTTCAGTGAGAAACAAGTCTAAGTATCTTGTAATTTTCACAAAAATGTTTCATAGTTTCATAGCAGCCCTGCTAATGAAGTACAGTATGAGCCCTTATAATAAGTCAAAATGATTTCAAATTGCAGACAGTGCCTCCTAATATTGTAAATACATAGTGAGAACTGCTGGGGAGAACAAGAGTTGTTTCCTGCTTTGGGCAGAGAAGAAGGCAGAAAGGAAATTTCATTTTGAAAGGAGAATGAGAAAGGCTGATATGTGTATCCACCTTAGATGAAGTTCAAGGAACTCAGAAACTTGGTGAAATGAGTCTGAGAGGACTCCTAATATTAGCTGTGAGCACTGAGATATAGCAACAATTTTGAAGATAGATACCAGATCATTTCCTCATATGTGGTGTATGAACATCGATGTAGAAAATCAACATTTAGATACCTGAAGAAAGGAATACTGGAGATTGCAAAATTGGATCTGAAATTAATTTCCTGGTTTGCCACAGTCATAAATCCAAGCTTTCAACGCAGAGGAGAGAGATGGGACAGCAGCTGAAGGCTTATTAAGACTGGATTCACAGCATCGATATTAACTGAAAGTTCCTTTGAACAAGTGGAAGCACAAACACAAAGACACTAATATTTCAGCAGCTAGTGGCTCCAATGTACTGAGTGCCTTGCTGTGTGCCTAACGCTGAGCTAGTCCCACACCAAGTGTCAAATTCTCATGACTCTCCTGCAGGATAAGCGGTACCATCTCCACTTTGCAGTGAAACCTGAGGGTCACAATACATGAATTATTTGCTGAATGACCTAAATCTAAATGTGACAGAGGTAAGAGAAAGAAATCTGATTCTTCTCACACTTACTATACATACTTGCCTCTGATTACCAAGCCAAATGGGCATTTAGTGTTAATTACTCCAAGTGCAGAACGGAATATGTATACAGTGAGTGAATGAGGAAGATATTTTAACGGCATTGGCTGCAAATTATATTATTTTAATAGTTATGTATTTATCTTAATTTGTATTATACAAATGTCAATAATTTGTATCCAGCTATATTATTTCTTTAGGACAAAGTGAAAAATAAAATGAGGTCATTATTATAATCTAGTTTACAAAGAAAACACAAATTACTGGTGTGGTTCTGAGGACCATGAATGTTCTAAGTACTTATTAAATAAATTTTAGCTGAAGATCTTGTGAGAAAATGGCATTCTAGATCTATCTGTCTATCCATCCATCCATCCTTCCATGAAGCCTCCCACCCCTGCATCCATCTATAATCTGTACGTCTATCTAGTGTTTAATGTGGATTTTCACTTTCTGAATCTCCAAGCCCTTCACTGTGTCCCTTTCAGCAGCACATTAATTACCTTTAGCAATAGTCACATACAGCAAAATTCATAAAATTATCTGTGAGGGACTGAAGTTCTAGCAAAACTCATCTGATCCAGTGGATTCTAGACTCTCTTGAGTACCAATCAAAAACCTTAAATTATTATAAATCTACATAAAGGTGTTATGTGTATATAAGACGTATACAAATACTCGACTTAATAGAATGTAATAATAAAAAGTAAATGAGAAAATTGTGATTTTTCTCTAACCCAATGGAACCTCTTTTCACCCTCCCTCTGTCAAAGTTATTCGAGTACCATTTTTAATCTTATCTTTTACAATTAAAGGTAGCTGGTACTGATACTTCTTAGTAAGCAGTATTATCAATTTATTCATATACATTAATATTTAAAAATACAACATATTTTTTGTCAAATATTTATGTCGCAAATAAAGTCATAATTAAAAGTTTTCTAACTAACTTTTTATTGTGTTGAATATTCTATGTTCTCGTAGTTGGTGGGTTAGGGATAATCATTTTTCTCCAAGCTGAACAAAGGTAGATCAATAGTATGAGAAGCTATAGTTTGTGTCACTCTAGAATTTTAAGCACAAAGTAAAAAGGATAAGACACTTGGAATGTGTAGGAACTACATACGTTTCTATAAAAAAATTATGAAAACAGAACAGCTTGAAATAGCAAGTAGAACATTTAAATCGAGCTTCATCTGTCCAAAGTGTAGCAAACCTGCCAATCCCATATTAGTTGCATTGTAATTTAATAACAAATAAAATTATTATGGAAAAAAATATTACCATCATCTTCAAAGAAGTGCTGACCATCATCTCTCTGTAAGGATCTGCATGTGCTTCCAAACTAGGAAAATTCAATTAGCAGTTCTGGAGATTCACATGTGAGAGCTAGCTGGTATCCATAAATATTGCTATCAAATTAGAATAATTTAAAAATTTAAAGTGATTTCGTAATGTGCAATTTTTTAGAGTTTTAAATACAAACTTCTCAGAGCTAAATGATTCACTGTTAAGTAAAATGTGTTGTCTGTGTCTGTGATGAAATTTTGCCCATACCATTCTCCAAAATCATTGCAAACTCTAAATAAAAGATTAAGTACATGCCAGCTGTAGACTGAAGAGAAGAAAGAATCAAAAGCCCAAACAAAGGGAAAATGTTTGGCTTGAAGTGTAATAGAAAACTATCCCTGCAATAAATAAAAAAGACAGTAGGCAGCAAGAGGCAGAGAGTTCAATTGTAAATATGTTAAGGGAAATTAAATCTCTTCCATCTTTTACTAATGCAGACTTCACTTCCCACATTCTTGATGCTAGTTTGTTAATTGCGATGGTGATAAAAATAATGGTCCTGTATATGTGAACTGAAATTCAATGAGTAATGATGTCTAAAAGAATAAATCTAGTCCTATTGTTAATGGAGATAAGCATAAAATTCAGACTAAGGAAGGATTTTTAGAATATATTCCAGTGTGCAAAGTGGATATACATCCATAAATTATACCATATGGATTAAATTGTTCAGATCGTCCATATCTTCACTATTGGGGGGTCTACTTGACCTGCTTCAAGTAAGAAACTGTGTGTCAAAGTTCCCTATTATTAGTAAGCTTTTGTATATTTCTTCTTGCACGGTTTTCAGCGTTTTCTTTGTGAAGTTTGCTGCTGTGTTGATTGGTGCATAGATATCCCTAATTGCTCTACATTCATTGTGAATTGTAGGCTGTGTTATGAAGCATTGTCCTTTCTCTTGCTTAATGCTTCTTGTCTGAATGTTAAAATTGTCAGACAGCAACATTGAAATCTCTGCCATAGTTTGCTTGAATTATATTCCTTTGCCCATGTCTTTAATTTTGACAGTAGTGATTTTTTCCCCTTTATCTGTTGCTTATATTTGGAATGGAGTGTTTTGAGATATGCCTAGTGAACCAATTAGAAAATATTTTAATAGGTAATTTAAGCCTACTTACATTTCTTAATAGCACTATTATATTTGGTTCTGGCTCATATTTTAAATTAAAATTACTAAATGCATTATGTTATATTTACTATGTTTATTTTACTATGTGATCTGATTAATTTTATTTTTGGTTTTTGTTTTTATTTATGAACTTTTGTGTTTCTGTTTTAATGTTAATTTTCATAATGATAACTTTATAAAATGAACATAGTCCCTTTGGTCTTTACTTAGGCTCCTACTATTTGTTTCTGGGGTAGACTGCTATTAGCTGTGATTATCCAATGGTTTCTGTGTCCACGCCTGTTGCTATGTAATTTTGTAGTACTTTAGTGTGATGTTGGGGCTTACTTGCATTCTTCCCTGAATTTTGACTTTGAATTTGGCTTTATTTGACCAATAAAATGAGAGAAAAAATAGTAAGACATTGTTTCCGTGGGTTCTATCGTACCTCTCCTATTGCCATGAGATGAGCATGCCTGGCTAGCTAGAAAGTCCCAGGATGCAGATGAGAGACACGCGGAGTGAAGCCAAACTGTGTCAGCTGAGCCCCGCCTAATTTAGTCTTCCTCAGTCAACGCCCCAATGTGAGAGTGAGACAAACAGAGGTCAGCTGCATTGCCCAGCAGTTTAGCCTGTTCACGAGAGCATGATTATTGATTTAAGCTGAGTTGGTGGTAGTGTCACATGATGCCTTGTTATCAATTAAGCGATATAGTTTGTCAGTTTTAAATGATATCCTTTGACTAGCCCCTATGTGGCAATCAGTGAGCTTATTCTAATAGTTTTCCTTTTCTCTTTTCATTTTAAAATTTGTATTTCCATATTACTGTATAATATTAACATAGTATTTTACTTTTACCCTCATATTTATTTTAGTCTTATACATTAAACACTCACTTTATTCTCCACCAGTCATTTTGCTATAGTTTCTCCAATGCTAACTTCATTGGGTGAAACTGTTCCTTTAGGATATTCCTGAGGAAAAGCTCATGAGTCCAAATTTCCCAGAGTTCTTCATGTTAAAACTGTATTTTTATAGCTTTGATATGCACTTTGACTAAATATTAATTTTTCACTGATTCTTTTATTTTCTTTTTTAGGTTTATAATGTTTTTATTCAGTATGTAGTTTCTTTTTTTTCTTTTTCTTTTTTTGTAGCTCTGCTTTTATTCTCTTTTAATGCAATCAGAAAAATTACTGGATATTTCTTTTTTGATTCTTTTATTTTCTTAAAAATACTGTTCCTCTCTTTCTTTCATTGTGTGTTTCTGCCAACATGCTTTGTTTTGTTTTGTTTTGTTTGCTTAGCAATTACTTCATATTTGACTGTGGCCCAAAGAGTTCTTTCTTTAAGTATAATAGTTTACTAATTCTGATAGTAGATGGTACCAGATGAATTTTTCCCACTTTATAGGAACTTTCAAGTCTTCTTTTATTTCAATAAAGTTTTATAGTTTATATTTTCTTAAGTTATAGTTTCTTATATATTTTTCTCTCTTTTTTCTTTTTTTATTGTTGTTCAATTTCGGTTGTCCCCAATAGATCAAAAAACTGTGGTACATTTACACAATGGAATACTTTGCAGCAAAAAGAAACACGGCACTCCTTCCCTTCACAACAGCATCATTGGAACTGGAGATCATTATGCTAAGTCAGGTTTCTTATATTAAACATCTAAATTATTTTGTTTTCCTTCTTTAAGCAACTCCACTTAAACAATTAAAGTTCTTTGTTACTTGTCTTTTATAACTGTTGCTTTCTTTCTGATCCCTTAATGTGCTCACAGTAATTTGTTCCTTGTACTTTTGATCATATCTAGCCTCTCTTAGATCTCATAGTTTACTTTTCATTTCTAAAATTATTATATTATATTAATTTCTATTTCAAGTTTAGGCAGCTCTGATTTCACATCCCTTAGTGTTTCTCCATTACTATTTTGTGTTTTTATATTCTGGATTTGTGATGTTCTTTCATGTCTACAATTGCTTGTTCAATGTTACTTAATTCATCTTAGAACATCATGTAGTATTTTTCCTCTGTTTTGTAGCTTTTTTATCTTTTCATCACATAAATATTTTATTCTACTTTCTGTATTTTTCATACATGTACTTTCATAGATACTGGGTTTATTTGAGTTTATCTGTGTTTGTAATACATTTTTTAAGACAGTCAATAATGTGTAATTCAAGGGCTTCAGGTGGTCTCTGCTACTTAGCACCTTCTTCTGAGCCCCAGTGAAATTAATTTTTTAAATAATGGTTATGTTTTTATCTGCATTTTCTAATTCTTTTAAACAGGTCAGGGAACCTTTTTCCAACTGTGATACTATCTTTTTTCAGCATCTATATAATATCTTTAGTCACATCTTTTTTTTTTTTTCACTTCACCAATAAGCCTGTAAAGAACACCTCCTTTTCTTTTTTTTTTTTAATTTATTATTTATTTATCTTTTTAGAGGGGAAGGGCAGGAGAGAAGGAGAGGGAGAGAAATATCAATGTACGGTTGCCTCTCGTGTGTCCCCTGCCAGGAACTGGCCCGCAACCCAGGCATGTGCCCTGGCTGGGAATCGAACCGCGATCCTCTGGTTCGCAGGCCCGCGCTCAATCCACTGAGCTACACCAGCCAGGGCTAGAACACCTCCTTTTCAAAGTTGCCTCTATTCTTCCTCAATATACTTTCTAAGACTACTATTACAGTCCTTTCTTTTAGCCTCTAATGGCCAGTGGTCTAAATTACCAGGTGTCAGGGCCCTCTTCAATATTTTCCACTAAAGATAGAATCCAGTCTTTCCAGGAGTCATACCCTTGAGGGTATGACTTTGCTAAGCCACCAACATGATCCTACTGTGCACTACTCCCTGTGCAAAACGTCCTGTGTTTTTGTTGCTTGTGCTGGCACTAGATTTACTTTTATTTGTTTCAGGTATTCATGTAGTCGTGTGTAATGGTGTCTCTTAAACTTGGTTAGGTATAGGTCTTAGCTTATTGTAATAATAATACAGTGAGATGTTTTCAAGAGTTCTGTGGTGCTAATGTGTTCTGTACAGTTTGCCTTCCATCAAGATGCTAATTTCCTTGCTTTCAGTAGAAAGCAAAAGGAGAATAAATATATGTGGTATTCTCTTATATCCAATTGTTAGGCTATCAAAGGAAGCAAAATAAAAGGAAGGAAAAAAGTACATTATATTAGGAGGAAAACACACAGAGTGATAATGAAAAATTATATCCCAATTGAAAATTAGTAAGGATAAAAATGATAGCTAAAATTCATGTGAGCTTTGTGAGTCTCTTTCAATGCACTGTAAACATTATTATGGTTGGAGAAATGTTATCCTTAACCACTTAGCACAGTATTGTCAAGACAGTAACATCAAAGCCATGGTATGATAGAGATTTTGTAGCACTCAATAACACCTAGAAGTCAATGCTCAATACATTTTTTTCTACTATAATATTCCTAAAACCAGATATTATACTCAGAGAGCAGAACTAAATTTCTCAATGATGCCATATGGTAAATATGATAAATTTTAAAATTCAGAATTATAAAAATCTATTTTTAAAAATAGATTTAAAGAAAAGAAAGAATAAATATGCCAACATAAAATAATATATACTTCAAATGATTAATAATAACCACTAGTTTTCTATAAAATCAAGGTATATGAATGATTCAAAAAAAATTATTTACATCTTTACTATCAGTCATTTATTCTTCTCAACAAATATATACTGAGTGTCTGTCATGTCTTAGGGATTGGTCAATAGAAACACAGTAATAGCCTAAGCAGATTTGTTTCTTAGACCCACTCAGTGGAAAATTTTCATAAAATAAAAATATATATGGAAACTAAGAATAGCCTCATATAAGTAAACACCAATAAAGTTTTATTACATTAATAGAGTGCAGTTTTAGGATTATCCAGAACTTTAATTCCCTATTATCTAGTTTGAGGAAGATATTTTTCTTAGGATAACATTTAAAGAGCATGATTTTAAGTCAAATAGACATGCATTCAAATTGTGATACTTATTTTTAGAGATTTGTTCAGTTATATCAAGTCAAACTTTCCCCATTGTATAAAATTTATTAATACACTTTGATTATTTGATTCTTATTAGGATTAAATGCATTAACACATACAAAGAGCCTAGTACAAAAACTGATTCTTAGTAAGTCTTTATTGTTACCTCCTTTCTTTTTGCTATTGAAGGCAAAAATGTATATTATAGCAAAAGAAAACATACCATGTTTTATTAATTTCCCCAATTTATTTTATCAATGGATGTAAAATGCTTCTATAATAAATAGTGCATGTTTTATGAATTATCTTCCAAAAGATCAGGGTAGCAGGATTTTATCAAGTAAGGTTGGAGTTTCAACAGTAGAGAAAACTGTAATACAGATAATCCTAATTACCCATATTCCATGTAAGTCATATTATCCCCATTAAGTCATGAGTTACCAAAAATCTGGGCTCATATTTTCTTTTGCTGTATCTCAAAGTGGCTCTCAGAATGCATCCAAGATAATTAAGCACAATATTATTCTTTTCTTTGCTATCATATATATTCTTCTAGACTTATAAATTATTGATTACATTGCCTCCTTCCTCATATACTCTAGCAACATGTCTATACATTTTAGTAATAAACTACAAAAAAGTTTAAGAGAGAGAAAAACCACTTGACTTGTAGTTTTACAGCAAGTTATTAGTGAAGCAGACACTTGAACTCAGCCCCCTTGTGTCAATACTATAACATGTTGGTAGAACCTAGCAACACGGCTGGAAATTTAGTCCAGAAGGATGTGTGTGAGTAAATATTCTAGATTTGTTACTCGAGGCTGGTGCCTTGTCAGGAAAACCTTTAAGTGATTGAGATAGTTTGGGAAGGAGCATTGAGCTGAACAAAGCTGACAGACATAGTCAACCGTGTTCAAAATATCAGACACTGGGGTAGGAGTGACTTAAAGCCAGGCAAGCAGATGAGAACAAAAGTAAGCAAGAATCCAGATGGAGGACTTCACAGAGGCTAAACATCCAGGGAGTGTCATGCAGAGTGCATGTGAAGCAATGGTCATGCAGGTCTTGGTACAGAGGAAGCATGCTGTCTTAACTGGATGCATCCTTGCTAGGGCAGGAGAAAGTGTCCAGACAAACCGGCAATTTAATTTGATAGGAGAGGGTTTTGTGGTGAAACCAAATGTTCAGTCACCAATGGGATGGCGCGAGCTTCAAGGGCAAAACAATTAAGAAACCCACCTAAGTTCTCTTACTTTTATTCTCTGACCCAGAAATGATGGAAGTAAAAAGAACTGTCTGCACGATTAGTTCCATTTCTAGAATCTCGAGGACCTTGCTTTATGTATTTTCCTGGCTAAACGTGGTCTACTGATGGAATATGCATGATGGCTTAGGTTGAATAGATGAAAATATCCATTCTCACTTTTTATTATGAGTATCTTATATGATGATGCTTAATGGAGTTACTGCTCAAAACTTACTAAGTAGAATAATTATTTTTGATGGAGAAAATCTTCCCTCAGCTTTTCTATTTGTGATACCACATGCCTCCATATTAAGCAGCAGGTCTATTATTAATCCTACCCCTACATCAAAAAATGCTAACTTTAAAATTCCTTATGATCAATATTTTACCTTAAAACAACAAATAAAAAGACTAAATTCAATGGAGGGAAATACACCTCCATAGTTTTGCCTAAACCTTAGCAAAAATGTTTTCCAAACCTTTCATTTTATAGATGGGGATTCTGACTTTGGAGGTGTCTTATTTTACTCAAGTTGTAAAGCTAGCTCATGGCAGAACAGAAGCAACAATTAAAATCTCTTGAAAACCACACATTCAAACAATTTACTTCCAAACTTTACCAAGGAACTTGCAAATGTCATCATCATCATCATCATCAACAACAATATCATCACCATCACCACAATTATTATACTCTTTCACAACTTGGCATGTGTTAGTACTGTATTCTTTCAAGTTTTAACTCTTCAACTAGTTCCAGATTACTTTTTGAATTAACTTCTTAAGCTTTAACTCATTTCATTCTCATAAACTGTTGTGAGGTTAATTCTATCATTATACCTTTTTTAGAGGTGAGGAAACAGAGGCATCAAGAGGTGGATACTCAAGGTTGAGAATCATTCTGAACATTTGTCTGCATGTATTCCTAACGTCATAATTTCCTTCACTTTTTTCTCATACTGTTTACTATGCCAAAAATCATACAAATAACAGTAACAACAATAAATACCTTATCCATTTCGTGAGCAGAGCAAGATATCTTTCCTGAGCTCAAGGAACTCAGAGGCTACTAGATGACATTTTGACCTAAACCAAGGATTACCATACTGTGATATGTTTTATAATACATTTTTATCAAGTGTGTATATGAGATGCAGTAGATGAGTCACCTCACCAGCTGAGGAGGTCGGGAAAATGCTTTGAATTTTGTGTTGAAGGAGATTCATGTTTATTGGCTGAGCAGTAGGGAGAAGCATTCCAGGCTCTAGAGATGTGGTCATAATTAGTTCAATGGAATAAGGTGAGCATTATAAGAAATTTGGTAAAAGAGATGACCGGAAAAACAATTTTTGGTGTTTATATATTGTCCTTCTTTATATTTTTGTGACTTCAGTTATATCTACACATACAATACACATAAGAAAATATATACATTGCATAAGTAATTGCTGAACTAAATAGAGAATTAATTGACCGTGACTTTTCCCTCAGATGTTATACAAGGTCATGTGTAGAAACAAGGAAAAACCTTGGAATCCTGAAACTAGCTCATGAATATTAGCAATAAATTATGCATTTCCACTTGGTATCTGTTTATTAAATAATTCAACTACTTTAAATTTTGTCTAAATATGTTTCACCAATAATTTATAAAATCTCCTGGCAGTTAATGAAATGAAAGACACCATATTCATTTTATCTTTCTACCTCCCTTCCTCTCTCCTTCTTCCTTCCTCCTTTTCTGCTTGCACCTCTCTGTGTTCCAAGAGATGATAACAGGAGGGGTTTGAGATACACTAAAGATGTTATTAATTTATTCTGTAGCATATATCAGTGTCAGATAGATAGAACATTTTAGATGAGTGAAATGCATGATTCATATGTTTAAGAGACCTGCGAAGTTTTTAACAGACCTCTAATTTTAAAAAAAGAATATAACTCGCCTGCCTGCCTTTTTCTGCCATCTGCTCCCCAATCCTTTCTACGGATAATGCTACAAAGATTGAGGAAAACATTTCCTCACTGAGAGCAAGCCGGTCTCTCTTGCCATCCACTTTCACTGCTTGGTAACACAATTCCAGAATATACCATGTGTTTTTGATCTTTAGTTTCTTTGAGGGGAAGCACCGTTGAAGAATTGGATGTCAAATAGTTTTCAAAGGAGCCACTGCTTGTACCCTGATAGAGGTGAGAGTGCAGGACCCAAATGGTAAATATTTAATAACCAGGAATTCTCCTTTCCTTGCCTGTGTTCTGGAACAGATTTGTAATACTAATAATAAGCTTTAATTAATAGGTAGCTGTGCCTGAAGTTACAGCCCTCCCAACAACAACAAATTATGTAAACATCTTATTATGTCTTTTGCTGCTGCAATCATGCCCTCATGCTTTGCTATGTGTGGAACATGGCCTGGTCCATCATAGATGCTAAAAAAAGAGTACTCGTTGAATGAAAAAATAAATGAATAAATGAAGGCTGAACTTTTCTATATCTTTCTGAGTAATTATATTCTATTATTTATGTAATTATAAGGTTGCCAGGTTTGATGAGGATGACAATGACAACAATAACAAAGCAGGTCCCTAGGTATTAGAGTGCTTTGCAATTTGTAAAATATTTTCACATATGTTGACTCAACCAATTTTTGTAGAGAAAGGAAAGAGGAGTTGAATTCACTTATGTTTTTATAGGTGGTTAGTAATGGTAATTCTCATCCCAGTAACGTCTCTTTGTCACAATTCTGGTACTTCTTTAATTATACTGAACTGTGGCTATAATGGGTCATCTTAAACTGTAAGATATTTAGCAGCGCGCAAAGCTCACAATTAAAATAAAAATGAAAAAAAAGAAAAAATAAAAAAAGCTCACAATGTTAAACATATAAAGTTTTATTAAGACAACAGAGGGCATTATCATCAAAATATTAACTGTCTACTATGCATATCTACTTCTATGATGTTGTGTAAATACTATGCCAAGAAATACACTCCTTCAATAACTTATTTTTTTTATTACCAGGAACATATTATTGGGGACAGACATTAAAGAATAAAAGAGAAGTTACATTTGAGAGCAATGTACTTCAGTGTTCTGTCTTTGGCAGTTTAGTTAATATTTAGTTTGAGAAATAATGCATTTGCTCTTAAAAGTTTACAGCATTTCCTAAAGTTTATTATGCAAGGTGGAAATCAGTATAAAAAATGTTATCACCATGGAGATATATATTCTTTAAGGAAGGGCTGTTACTTACCTACAGGAAGTGTGGAGAGCCGACTGCCTCCGGCTCTCAGACCCTCGGGCTGGGCCTCAGCTGCTGGTGACTGTCTTCTTGTTCTTACTCATACTGTACTGAGGTCGGATGTGGCATACATATCCTGGGCCAAGCAGAGCTACTTTGATGGGCAATATGTACCCATCCTCCCCACCCTAAACTAGGGTACCCTGGCACCCTAAACTTCATCTCAATGTCTACATCAGAGAGCACAACCAACGACACCAGAAAAATGACTTCTCATTAAACATTTGGAAAATCATCCAGGTTATGACTTCTGAAATTCTCAGAGCCTATAAATTGTCTTTATACATCATGAATCTCTGAGACCAGACTCTGCCATGCAGCATTTCCCAAACTTGACAGTATTTTTCCCCCAGAAGAGCAATTTACCAGATTATTGTTCTGCAGAAAAGTAGGTTAGAGAATCAGCACAGCAATCCCCATGGTCCACCATAGGTGATTTCTCAGCCATGAACTCAGATAAATATTTTTAAACATATTGCATTTCACTGTACCACCTATTAAAGAATAATGAATTTCTAGAGTTTTTCCCTGCCAGTTAAAAATAAAATTCTATCTGTTTTTTTCTATATCTATCTTTACAATCCACAAGGGAGACCTTTGTCATCTTCTATCTCTCTTATTTTCCCAGGACAAGTTCAGATTCCCTGTAGGTTCTTCCTTACATTCCAAGCACCCACTGCCTCCTTTCCCACTGATGATTATAGCACTGCTGAACTGCAGCTATATTTACATTATTGCTTTACCACTGCAACTATTTTAATGTTTATTTGTAAGTTTTAATCTCAAACTTATAGAAAAGATAGAAGAATAGAACAAAAAATTTATATGCCCTTTACCCAGATTGACCTATTGTTAGTATTTTCCCCCATTTGCTTGCCACATGCTCCCTTCTCCATTTGCATATGTGTATGTATATAAATACACATCATGTATGTGTTGTTTTTCCTGAATCATTTAAGAGTGCATTGTTTACGTTATGGTCCTTTACCTCAAATACTTTAGTGTATATTTCCTAAGAATAAGCATATTCTCTTACATACTCACAGTATAGTTCCCAATATAAGTAAAATTAACATTGATCCAATAACTTTATCAAATTTACTGTCAAAATTTATACAAATTTAAATTTAAAAATTTAAATTTTGCCAGTTGATCCAGTAACGTCCTTTATAGCAGATTTTCTCAGTGAGAAGGCTGTTCTTATCATGGTAAAAGACAAGGTGATAATTCCATATTAACTGTATTTTTTGAACACTGAATCTGGAGTGAAATCATCATCGACTAATATGTCTAAAACAGTTGGCATGTGTCAGGTATTTTTACATTGATAATCTCATTTAATCCTCTCAAGAAGGCTGTAAAATAATAATATCTTCATTTAGTAAGTGCTAGAACTAGAACTCAGGTTGTTTAAATGATTTGGCTAGGTTTAGAGAGCAAATATGAGATGAATAATCCATTACACTAGCCTTCAGGGATTTTAGTCTTTCTATATTTGTCTATGGCACAGGTTGTATACATACAAAAATATTCAAAATTATTTGTTAAATCAACTGACTGAATAGATAGCTAGGTGAGGAGAGTGTCAACATAAGGCAACAGGTTCTCTGTTTCCAATGTCAACAATGGCATACAGTTACAGAGCAGGCTTCTGTGCCATTTTTGTGTGTACTGCTCTGTTATGGGCTATAATGATGACTCTTTGCTGGAAAAAAAGAAATTATTTTAATCCTTGAAATTTTGTTTCTTGGAGATGCATTTACATTTTATGAGGAATTAAATTTCTTGGCCACTGGATTAACTTAATACCATTATGATGCTTTGGAGACTAGACACATACACACATGCACACATACACACACGCACCACACACACAGGTGTACGTGTGTGTGTATCCCAGGGTTCTCTAAGGTAGTGTAACTACAGTCATTTCTATTCCACTTCTCTTAATTTGGGTAAAATGAATTCATAAACCCCTACTGCTTTACACCTCTGTGGTCTTGCCCTTTAGAAACAGCACTCAGGAGCCCTTGATTTTGAAACTGTCCTTTCCATATTCAGACTTGGATACAGCACAGGTTAGAAGAAGCAATTTTCTAATTCCATGGTGGCTGGATTAAATTACTGCACAGGCCATGTGTCTCACAGACCTTCTAGAGTGGCAAGCCTTCTATTGAACATTTTGCTTCCTTTTTGCATTTGAATATTTTTATAAAAGGAAGAAAATGTTAATGCAGAACTAGTAGGGCAGAAATACAAACAAACAAGTTCAGTTTGTTTGTTTGTATTCTGGATACTTCCTCTTGGTACATGTCAGTCATACTTGATGAATTTCAAGGTGAAAAGGCCGAAACTGGTCATTCTGGTTGGATTTCATTAGTCATTAATATATGTTCTATCAAGAACCAAGAGTTACCAGCAATTTGGAGGGTTTAAAACATTGGTTCGTTTTCAATTCCTTTCTATAGTTTGATGACCTTGCTTACTGGAACTTAAAAATAAATTTAAAAACTAATATATTTATAATTGCATATGGATGAAAAATATGCTTTGGAGTTAAAAAGGAATGAATGTGATTTCCCAACCACATAAACTCTGGCATGGTATTTAATGCATTGGGTCTTTTTTCCCCCCATAGTAAATTGGGAATAATAATTACTAAGTCATAGAGAACTTTTGTAGATAATAGTAATGTAAAACTTTTCGTGCCATCACTATTAGCCTGGTGCTTTGCTTCTCACTTCGACCTCAGGCAGCGGTGCTGTAACTGCACGGGAGCTTCATTTCTTTAATACGACTTTTTCCTTAATTCAGACTGGCCTTTTCCAGTCTCATAGCACCATGACTCGCTTGCCCCCTTTCAACCACAAGACTCCACCTTTCCACAGATTGCATGGTCCACTCCTTTAGGACATCAGGTTCTGGTCAGCATCAAACTGCATTAAGAAAAAGCCTCAGGCCTATTGATCAAGGGAACAGAGTTTTGGTCGAACTAAAGATAACATCTTGACCTCAGCTGGATTTCAGACCCAGACCGTTGAAGAGGGAATGACGCTACTGGCCACACCCTCATGAAACTAGACAGAACCAATGCTGTAGCTGACTTCAGGACTTGATACAATGATCAACTACTCCCTACTCTGGCCCCAATGAAACGGTAGATCCCATGACCGCAACTCTCTTAGTCACCATAACTAATTATTTTTCCCATATATAATCTATCTGCTAGGAGCCATCGAAGAGCTAGGTCTACTAGCTCAGCTGGGTCTCCAGGCTTGGTTCTATGTTCTTAAATGAATCCTTACTTTCTGTACTGCAAACTCCCTTGTTGCGCTTTGGTACATGCAGACAAATGAACCCCTTTACTTTGGTAATATTCTGAGGCTTGTTATATTATTTTAGAAACAAAGAATTTGAGGTTAAATATTGCATCTGGGTTTGCACAGTGAGGCTGGGATTTTTATCTTGTTTTGTTAACTCTTGAACATAGGTTCTCCATCATAATCCTATACTTTCCTCTTCTGTGGAGAATAAAAACAAAGCCTTAGGGTCTTTGATGTTAGCTTTCTGCCTTCTATCAGATTTAAAATGGTAGAATGCTGTATGTGGGAGGAGGGAGATGGAAAGTAAATAAAACTTTTTTCTCTCATGCTAGCTCTCACTCAGAGTATTAAGTAAAAACAATGCAATACTTCTCTTCAGGTTCCTCTGAAGAGATTAACAAAGTCAAATACACACACTTAATTAGTGGAATGTGAAATAAACACTCTTCAAGGTTTCTTAGCCCTATGATGAGGTAAGCTGCCAGCCAAAGTAGTGTGCGGCTCAGATACAGCAAAGCCAAGCATCTCAGAGAAGCGTGTGCAGTAGGTTTTGCTCAGCAGCAAAGGGAGTACTAAATGAATTGAATTTTAAATCATCTGCAGATTAGACCATTAGTCAAAGAGGCAGCTAAGTGGGCAGACACTGAGTCTGCATATTTAATAATTTTTATTTACCAAATATCTTAAATCTTCTTCCTTTGCTTTAAATTCTCATAATTGGGTTGAATTTAGATGATGACAAAATGCTATTTGGTTAACCCGTTGCTTCCCAATCATTTTACCGTCATGGTAAATGCAGATATTGAGCATTAAAAAGAGCACCCATTGTTCGAGGTGTCACTCATAAGCAAGTCTGGATGCCACTGAAAGGGTTCATCAGCTGCAAAATATTTTATATGTGAAGATTGGTGCTTGGCACAGCACATGCCAAGAGACCTAATCTGCCTCTTTCTGTGTCTCACACACGACCCAACTGCTCACACCTGAAGTTGAGCATGGTGCTCCTTAGATTGGAGTACAGTTTCCTTCAGCGAAGTCCTGACTGTCTTGGATGGAAGGTGGTTCACCTTTTGCATTGAGCTGCTGAAGTAGGGTCATGCTGTGCTCAACCCTATGGAACAGTAAATGCTGAATGTCCCTGACTATGCCTGTTGCCTGTGATGACTTCAGGGTGATGCATCACTCAACTATCCAAGCATTCCTTGATGAGGCTTTTTGTACAGGTCATTACCAACTAGGGATTCTATCTGCCCCAGGCCCTGCCTGGCAGTTTCAAAGATCCACTGGCTCATTATCATATGCTGCACCTTTGAAGCATTTGCAAAGCACCAACGTGGACATGGATCCATATTTTCAAACATCCGTTTTGCATCCTTTTAATGCCACCTTATAGCCAGAGTAAAAATGTCAAGAATTAACAAGTAAAATCCGCTCTCAACTCTCTGTTCTGTCCCATAAGGGATCCCATGTACTAAACATTATGGGAGGAACAAAACAATGGGATCTGCAAAGCCACAGAACTTGAAACTGGTTCAGGTGAAGAAATATTTTATGAATTGCTTCTATTATACTATAGTAGGCAACGTGTCACCAGAAGCTGACAAGGTTAGAATAATCTCATAATTTATACTCCAGGAGACTCACAAAAGCATTTTGAGGTTGAGAGTCCATTGGAACAGAAGAAACAGTTTCACGTATAGTGATGAGTTAGAGGGTTATAAATCACTATAGAAGTTAGAAGATTATTTTCCAGAGTATTTCAGGTCACCCAGATAGCATTTGTTAATATTTTTTCCTAATTACAAGAAATTGTATTAACAAAACTGAAGTTAAGTAGCTATCACTTATAATCAAACCACCCAGAAACAGCTATTATAAATATACTGAAGATATCCTCCGTGTTATTTTTCTATAAATGAGTAAATGTATATAAAACATTAAGCTAAACTTTGTAAAGTTTCTTATCATCAATTCTAATGGGTGTGTATGGTGGGGGAGGTTTACATACCATAAAGCAATTATCTAACACTAGGTGGATGTCTTACAATTCATCTAAATTCTGACTCAATATACTTGAAAATAGCAACAGATTTTATTGGTTAAGGGCTCAGTCCCATAAGACTGCCTCCCCACACCCCACTTCAGATGCCAGTCGCAAGCCCAGATCATCACTTGTGCAGAACCAAACCAGCTATAAATTGGAGGTTCCTACTACCCCCTCCTTGTGTTCAATTAATGTGCTAGAGCTATTCACAAAACTCAGGGAAATATTTTGCTTACTAGATTCCTGGTTTGTTAGGAATAGTCAGATGGAAGACATGCATTGGGAAAGGTATGGGGAAAGGGCTCAAAGTTTCCATGCTGGTTCTGGCTGTACCACTCTTCTAAAATCTCCACACGTTTGCCAACCTGGAAGCTCTCCAAATCCAATCTTCTTCTTTTTTTTTTTAACAGAGGCTTCATCATGTAGGCATGATTGATTAGATTATTGGCCATTGGAGATTGAACTAATTTTGTTGAAGCACCAATTCTCAATGTATCTGAAGACAGGGTCTTTAAAGACAATTAATATTAAATTAAGTCATATGGGAAGAACAGAGATTTCTCTTTCCCTTTCTTTCCTTCTTTCCTTCCTTTCTTTCCTTCTTTCCTTCCTTTCTTTTTTTAAATTTTATTTTAATTATCGTTCTTGTACAGTTTTTTGTCTTTTACTCCCACCCCAGCCCACCACCCCATCCCTCCTAACCTCCCTCCCATTTCCACCCCCCCCCTAGTTTTTGTCCATGTGTCCTTTATGCTTGTTGCTCTAAACCCTTCCCCTTTTCCCCTGAAATTCCCTCCCCTCTCTTCTCTGGTCACTGTCTTAGTTTCTTCCTTTCTCTCTTTCTCTTCTTCTCCCTTTCCCTCCTCTCCCTCTCCCCGTCTCCCTGTTCCCCTTCTCCTTCTCCCCACTGCTCCCTCTCCCTTCCCTTTCCCTCTCCTTCCCCTTCTTCCTCTCTCTCTCTCCTTATTTCTTATCTCTATCTCTCTGCCACATGAGGACATGTGATTTTCTTATTAACAGGCTTCTTTTCTATTTGTATTTTGGTTCACAGGCCAGCACTCAATCCACTGAGCCACACCAGCCAGGGTTCTATTTGTATTTTAAATATTGAAATGAATTTACTTTCCTAAATTTACATCAAATGACATTGAAGCTATTTCCAAAATGTTCTGAGATAATGGGCAAAGGAAAATCTTGCTAAGAATTTTGAAACACCCCAGAAGGCACAAAGTAAAATTTCTGCATAGGTGCATTAACAGTAACACATTGAAGGATCTGCTGCTCTTAATGACAGTACCTGTTTGTCAGACATATGTTGTGAAAAATAGGGAGGAGAATGAACACTAAAGGGTGTGGAGGAAGAAATTAACTATCTTTAGGTCATAGCTGAGGAGGAGTCCTTCCTCTGAAACTGAAAACGCTGAGGGGGATTTCAAGCCAGAGTCTGCCGTCTTTAAACGCTGAAATGGAGGAAACAATCCAAGATTGTTACATGACCTTTCCAAGGTCACCCAGCTAGCAGTGAGCCCAGAATCAGAATTGCCCTCTTGAGTTCCGCTTTCTTTTCACTCCATGCAATGACAGTCATAATGATTCATATTTGCAAGTGTGACAATCTCATTTGTAAGGTTTCAAATCTATATTTATAGAATATAGCTAATCCTTAAGTCAAAATAGAAAAAAATCTAAAAATAAAACTGACATTAAAAAAAAATTCCATTCTGCCTTCCTTCTTTCCCTCCCTTTTTTCCTATTATGCTAAAGACATTTACAGAGAACATTACTTTTTGGGAAAGATATAATATCTCCAAATCTCTTAATGAATATTGGTTTAATTCTTCATCAATTCATTTGGTTCCATAAGCACTCCAGAAGGAATACAAATAGCACTTGTATTTAGAATTGATTTTTTTTCTCCTATAGTGCCTTGGAAAGGAGGGGGGAGTTGAAAGAGTGGGACTATTTGGTAAAACTCTTTGCCCTTTTCTTTTTGTAAATGTTGTCTTTTTTGTAAATGTCAAGTCCAAATTATAGGTAAGTATTGGCAGAGTTGCACAAACTATCTGAGACCCATTACAGCCTCTGGCATTTGTACTGCTAAATTTGTAATGAGTTGCAGGTGTTTGTGATTGAATTTTGTGTTGCCTTTGTGATTGGCTCACTGCTTCACAGTCCATTAAGGCTACACATTTTTTGTGGATTTAAAATTGAGGTGATGCAAAAATTCCAGTTAAAAGGTAAGGTAAATAGCAATGATTTTAACATAGAGAGAAATGTCTGCATGCTTTAGATCACTGTTGATTTTCACATTAATCCATGAGGGCAGTCACCAGTTCAGGGATATATCTCAGATATAATGATAATGGTTTGACATATTTCATTGAGGACTGAAAATGGGATAAACAATTTCTATCCCCGCAGTTCTCAGCACTTGTGTGAATGAAAATTACCTGAGATCCTTGTTTTAAATTAAGGTAGTTCTGGTGCGTCTTATTTCTCCAAAAGTCTTCCTCTCAGACTCAATAGGTATGAGCTTAGAAGCCAGCAAGCTGTATACGAAAAAGCAAGATCCATGGACATTCCTAAACAAATGTTTCATGTACAACTCTTTGGAAAGCCATACCAGGATCACTTCCTTTGTTTTATAGATGAATGATGAAGGCCTGAATTCACAGAAAAGAGATCTATTCCTGTTTCCTGATGATTTCATAAAGAGGTAAGCTTGTTCAGGTGGCTTCATTCCCACTTTAATGTTATTTTTTTCTACCACAGATTACCCACAAGCTTGAATGGAGCTATAAAGCTTGATTAATTGTGCTGGATTAAAGCAGAGGTAGCATATACTATACTCAGTCAATCAAGTCCCTATATATAGTCTGAAATATATGTTCATATATTTTAAAGATATATGGGTATACATGAGCATGTGTGTGACTGTGTGTGTAATCAACTGATGTGGACACCAGCTAGCAGTGTCCACGTCATTATGGATGAAATAAAACATACACATGGACTACTGAGTCTGGTGGAGGAAAAAGGACAACAGCGTGACTTTCCTCTCAAGAGGAGCAAAAGCCTTGGCCTGCACCATGACAGGCCTTTATTCTATTTCTCCTCACATTACAAGATGGTCCTCACTCACTATCCTTAGTTACAACAAAGGAGCCAATGCCCCTAATCACATCACAGAAGAAAGATATTAGCAAATGAAAAGGCAGAAGTGGTTGAGCTGGTTACACTGGTCCCTGCAAGGTTTAGTATGGATTTTAGGAAGTTACAGTAAAAGCAAGGCTCAAAGCAGCCTAGGTACATTGCAAATCTGATTACCCATGAGAGAACCTATCTGTGGGTGTGGGTCCTGTGCATCTCCGAGTGGGAGCTGGGCTCACGCCACACAGAAGGGTCTGCCACCGTCAACAGGGAAAATAAAACAATAAAATATTGTGTCATATCTTACCATGAATATGGAGACTCTATATCTTTTATATATACCAATCTCTTTTAGTATTGTATCTAGCCTCATGATCATTACTACTAATAATCACATTAGTTAGTAGCAACTACTTCATGAATATTTACCATGCTCTTTCAATGAGAATTTGGTATGTATTATTTCAGTTTATTTTCACAACAGCCTTACGAGACTGGCACAGTTATTAGTGATTACCTCCTTTTGAAAACTGAGGAAAACTAAGGTTTGGACAGTTTAAGTAACTTGTCTGTGGTCAAAGAACTAGTAAGATATGAAGCTAGAATTTGAATCTCAGAACTCTGATCCCAGAGACAGAGCCCTTGAGAACTAACGGCCCAGTGTCTGCCTGCATGGATGTATGGAAACACCATGGCAATCTGGACCCAGAGAAGGCTGATTATGAGGGAGTTCTCTTTGGGAAAATGAAAATTAAATAAGCACTGATTGTATTTGCGTCATCTAATTCAGTGCTGCATTTGTAAATCATGCCAGTGAATATATAACCATATACATGAACTAATACCTGCAGTTTGATAAACTGCAGCTAAATAAGGATCAAGCATAAATAAACCTATGTGCTTATATATGTTTATGTGAATATGTTCTATGTCTATGTTGTGCATAAAATAAGCAGAAACACTAACAGCAAGAGCACCAGAAACACATCAGAACACAAATAGCTGCTTTTTCTTAACCCATGTTTAATTTGGTGGAGTTTTATTTTGTATTTTAATTTTGCCTAAAGCCTTGTTATCTTATTTAAATAAAACATTTGAATGATTGTTATGTATATATGTCAGATACAAAGTAGTGTTGATTGTTTGCTTAGTGCCTGGTATGCAATAGGCACTCAATAAATGTTTTTGAAAGTGTGTGTTAGGCTATGTAGAAAATGCCCATATTCAGTATCTGTGTCAATTGTGACCCTGGAAGGAAAGAAATGCTCACCTAAAGGGGTTTAGCTAACCTTAATTAAGGAAAGGACTATTTACAAAGTTTTGAACAGTGAGGCATGGAGACACTATCACAACAGCAGGAACACATAGCTAACTTTGAAAGAGAAAGAGGCAGGGATGGTGTAGTCAGTTGGGACTTGGAAGAGGAGAGCTACCAGGCAGGAGCTTGATCATAATCAGCTAGTGAAGAAACCACATTTGGACAGCCAGAGGATAGGTCTCAAAAGGGAGAAAACATTTCTCCCATTGTTGGATCTCAAACAGACACTTATGGGAAAATGAATTTAGGTGATGCATGGATGCCAGGCACAGTGATAAGCAAGATGGGGAAGGGTAGGGAATGGAACTGGAGTGGAGGCAAATGTAGAATCAGCTTTATATCACCTCATGCCATCTTCCCAACAGTAATGTATGTTGGTAATTGGGATGAGTTTGGATTGTACTGAGAGAACAATCCTCGGGAGGATTTTAGCTGGGAAATGTTGCCATTTGATTTATGTTTTTTCAAAGGTAATTCATGTTCCTGAATTGAGTATGGATTATAAAGGACAAGAGAACAGTCATGGAGAGCAGTTGGGGTCATAGTAATAGATAGTGTTAGGAATGAACAGAGATATATTCATTCCTATATTTGATGTATTTTTTGAGCATCAACATTATGATGTGAATGGGCGGGGAGAGAGAGAGTGAGGGAGAGAGAGAAAGTGATCCTGGCAGTTTTGGTTTGAATAACTCTGTGAGTGGCAGTGTTTTTTACTGGGATGGTTGTGGGTGAGAAAATGAAGAGTTTGATTTTATGTTTAAAATGCTTATTAGATACCCACGTAGATATTTTATACACTTTCAGAGGTCAGTGCTAGAGATAAATTCTGGAGTTACTGGTTTGTCAATAGTTTAAAGTCATGGTGCTGTGGTTGGATTGGATTATCTACAGAGAGCATAGACAGATGAGGAAGTTGAACACATGACTGACTCAGAATTAAAGTGCTTTTCACACATGGCATTTTCTTTCGCGCCTTAACTCAAATTGATGACTAAAGGATTTTTTTCTCTGCTAAAATGCATTTAGCCTGTAAGTCAGTGGTTTTCAAACTTATTTAGTATTTTTTAGACTCAGAAATATCTTGCAAGGCAACTCTTGTGAATAAAAACACTATATAAAATATATGAAATATTAATTGTATAAAGCTGGGTGATGGGTACATGGATGTTTATTGTAATATTCTCATTACTTTTAAATATTTTTAAAGCTCACTGTAAAAAGTACGTAAAACAAGTTAAGAGTAGAATTGTCCTATTTGAAGCAGGGGTGAAGACTCTGAGTGTAGTTTACTCATCTCTTAGCTGCTTCTATAAAATCCCTATAACTCCTCAGAAAAAAAAAAACCTTTAACATTCCTGCCATTCACTAATGCTTTTGAAATATCTGAAATAATTATTAGAGTAGGAAATATTGCTCAATCACCCTAAAATAATTTACAATTTTTATCTTATTAGTGCTTATGACCATCTTATATGAGGGATACTATTAACATCCCAATTTTGCAAGTGGAGCCACTGTGGTTTAGAGAGGTCACGTAATTGGCTCGAGTTCAAGTAGCTGGTAATTGGAGGAGCTGTGATTCAAGCTCAGACTGCCCAGCTTCCCATTAATAAGTGCATTAATTACAGCAGTTGACACTCAAATTAACTTCAACAACAAAAAAATAACAACCACAAATTCAATCAGTCCTGTATTTAGGATTAAAGTTTTCTAATTAAGAATAATATTAAAGATGTTGAAACATGTTGAATTTCTTTCATCATGAACTTTCTCTGCATTGTTTCTCAGAGCCACAGTTTTTCTCTTTTCTCTTTCTATTTACAGAATATTAGTACTGAAAATGAATGTCAAATAGAGTCACAATGACTTGCATTTACTCTTAACCTAGTGACAGCAAAATATGGAAGTTCAAAGAAACGATTAATTAACTCATTAATGAACCAACCACATATAGTAACACCAATTCAAAGGCATTTGTACCAGGTTGCTTCTTCTTGACTAGACCATTATCACATTATTTTAGCTGAGATTTATGTCCTAATCAGAGGAAACTTTGATCCTGGAATTTTTTTGGAGATCAAAGTTTCACATATAACACTGAACTTGACAAGGTATCAATGCAATACATACTGTTTAAAAGTATGAAAAGGAATCATGCAAAGGAATAATTTGCATTGGTGCTGGGAAATGTAACTTAAATACGCAGGTTCTCCAATGTGATTATATTGTTATATAAACAATAATCTAGTTGAAATATGAAAAGAAAAGTGGATCTGTTATAACAATATACCTCTATTCACACTCTCCCTTTTTCTCTTCACTTTCTTCTCCTAAGAAAATCTTCCCCTAAGATTTTAAGATATGGGTTTACCTGGTGTATGTGTTAGTGTGTATAAATCTATTTTGTGCATATCATTGTTTTCTTCTAACTATGGTGAGAAAAGAGAAATTCTCAAAGCTATATTCATACTCTTATTGTTCTTTGGATTGATAAATAATCCAGAATATATGTTATTATATTTTTAAATATAGGCTTGATCAATGTGTAAAACATCCAAGCAAATACTATAAACATCCTCTCATTTCCAACCTCACAGTTTCAGCCAGCAGAGTGACTTCTTTAATCACAATGATCACAGTAAAACACGTTCTTCAGTTATGAAATGAGGTAGAGGAGAACATCCTATCTAAAATAATTGTATTATAAGACTTCTGGCCAAGATGGAGGCATAGGTAGATACACTGGGCCTCCTCACACAATCAAAAGAAGGACAACGACAAATTTAAAAACAAAAAACAATCAGAACTGACAGAAAGTCAGACTGTATGGAAGTCCGACAACCAATGAGTTAAAGAAGAAACATTTATCCAGACTGGTAGGAGGGGTGGAGATTGGCAGTCTGGTGGAGAGAACTTATGGCAAGGTGGTGGCTGGCAGAGTGAGTAGTCCCACTTTTGCATGGGGATAAACCAGGAGGAACAACTGGGGAGTTAGACAGACTATGCAACCCAGGGTTCCAGCACAGGGAAATGCAGCCTGAAAGCCTCTGACTAAAAAAACTGTGGGTGTTGAGGCAGCAGGAGAAACACCCAGCCTCACAGGAGAGTTCATTAGAGAGACCCACAGGGTCCTAGAACAAAGACAAACCCACCCACCCAGGAATCAGTACCAGAAGGCCCCAATTTGTTGTGGGTAGCAGTGGAAGTGACTGAAAGCCAGCCAAGAGCTGAACAAGTGGCATTGTTCCTTCTTGGACCCCTCCCCCACATACAGCACCACAATGCAGTGACATGGGATTCCCCACCCTGGCTAACACCTAAGATTCTGTCGCTTACTACATCACAGGTGCACCAAGACAAAAAAAAAAAAAAAAAAAAGATATATATATATAGATATATAGATATATATATAGATATATAGATATATGGCCCAAATGACAGAACAGATCAAAACTCCAGAAAAAATACAACTAAACAACAAAGAAATAACCAACCTATCAGATGCACAGTTCAAAACACTGGTAATGAGGATGCTCACAGAAATGGTTGAGTATGGTTGCAAAGTGGAGAAAAAAGTGAAGGCTATGAAAAGTGAAATAAAGGAAAATGTACAGGGAACCAACAGTGATGGAAAGGAAACTAGGACTCAAATCAATGGTTTGGACCAGAAGAAAGAAATAACCAGAACAGAATGAAGAAACAAGAATTCAAAAAAACAATTAGGAGAGGCTTAGGAATCTCCAGAACAACTTTAAACATTCTAACATCCAAATAGTAGGGGTGCCAGAAGGAGAAGAGGAAGAGCAAAACTGGAAAACTTATTTGAACAAATAGTGAAGGAAAATTTCTCCAGTCTTTCTAAAGGAAATAGACTTTCAGGAAGTCCAGGAACCTCAGATAGTCCCAAACAAGTTGGACCCAAGGAAGCACACAAAAAGGCACATCATAATTACATTTCCCAAGATTAAAGATAAGAAGAGAATCTTAAAAGCAGCAAGAGAAAAGGAGACAGTTACCTACAAAGGAGTTCCCATAAGTCTATCACCTGATTTCTCCAAAGAAACCTTGCAAGCAAGAAGGGGCTGGAAAGAAATATTTGAAGCCATGAAAGGCAAGGGCCTACATCCAAGATTACTCAATCCAGCAAAGCTATCATTTAGAATAGAAGGGCAGATAAAGTGCTTCCCAGATAAGGTCAAGTTAAAGGAGTTCCTCATCACCAAGACCTTATTATATGAAATATTAAAGGGACTTATCTAAGAAATTGAAGAAGATAAAAATATGAACAGTAAAATGACAAAAAACTAACAACTATCAGCAACTGAACCTAAAAAAATGAAAACATAAACTAAGCAAACAATAGAATAGGAACAGAATCACAGAAATGAAGATCACATGGAAGGTTATCAGTGGGCAAGAGGAGGGAGGAATGAGGGAAAAAGTGCAGGGAATAGGTAGCATAAATTGTAGGTGAAAATAGACAGGGGGGGTTAAGAATAGTACAGAAAATTTAGAAGCCAAAGAACTTATATGTATGACCCATGGACATGAACTAAGTGGGGGAGAAATATGTGGGGGAGGGGATGTGTAGGGTGGATGGGATTAAAGGGGTGAAAATGGGACAGTCGTAATCGCATAATCAATAAAATATATTAAAAAGCAAAAAATAAAATCATTGCATTATAACTGTATCTGAACTTTAATTTTGAAATAAAATTACTCATAAAATGGCATCTTTTAGTCTAAATGAGTTTGTGTGCTCTCCCCACCCAAACTCCCTCTCTATCTAGGTTTTCTCCACTCTTTCTCTTACTTCTCCTCCCTCTGTTTCCCTCATCCTGTATCTTTCCTTCTTTTCTTCCCTTCCCTCTCTATCTTTCTTATCTCCATTGTCCTATAAAGCACAGGACACGGGTAGATTTAATTAGTCCCAGTAATGGTTCAAACTTACTGAAAGATAAAACTGTTTTTGTTTTTCATTTTGAATAACAGTATTTAAAATGGTCTGATTTTACACTATTATTTAATAAATGTATGCTTGGAAGAATAACAAATTAACTAACAAATAATGTTAAAATTTCAGGATTTACACTTTTTTATACAAACTACACCAAAAGAGCAGATCTGAAAAACTTTTTCCAACCTAGAAATCTAAACTAAATTAGAACCAGAAATGAATATCAATACTTAAACAAAAGGTGGGCTACAACTTTATTCTAAAATCTTTGAAAATTCTTGCTTGGAAAAAAGAAGGAAGTAATGTCCAAAATCCACAGACTTTTTTTTTTTTGTTTAGTTTGGTGAGGGGACCTATCATGCTTCAAAGACATAGTAAGATGGAGAAAGGTGAAACCACCAAATCCATGAAAATCAAACTAATCCCCTTTAACCTAGAGAGGGAGAGAGATACAGAGAATGGATAAAATGGGTAGCCCTTAATTAATTAGGAGTAATATAGAAGTGACTGCTTGGGGGAGGTAAGATAAATAAATTTGAACACTCAAAAAAGAATCTGTCAGACACAAAACATCTGTTCTGGATGCTATGTAAAATTCAAAGCTTACAGAAACCTCACAGAATTAGAGTACCTCTATCACAAAACTAGATTAATAGGATTGTAGAAAAAGGTATATTGGTCTTCGGCACCTTGTTTGTTTTCCTGTAAAGAGAAAATATTCAATATTTTCAATTAAATATATATTATAGATTTGGGGGTATATTTTGTGATATGTATTATAAATATTTTTGTAGGTTTTAAACCCATAATAGAAAGGAGCTCCTTTCTATTCTTAATTATGCATTTTTCCATGAAAATACTGCATTTTATCAAATGTGTTATCAAGCATCAGAATTGGACTCAGATATGAAGGAAATTTTAATATTATCAGACTGGGAATTGAAAACCCTGTAGAAATTCCTATAGCAATCATCTGTGCCTCAACTATTATTCTGTGTAAATGTATATATATTTTATCTTCAACCAAGGACATTTTTTTCATTGCTTTTAGAGAGAGGAAGGTAGAGAGAGGGGGAGAGGAAGAGAGAGACATTAATGTGAAAGAGAAACATGATTGGTTACCTTCTTGTATGTCTCCTGACTGGGGATTGAACCCACACCTCTGTGCATACCGTACTTGGGTACGTGCCCCAATGGGAATTGAACCCATGACCTTTCTATCTATGGGATGATGCTCTAGCCAAATGAGCCACACTAGGCTTTTGTATAAATATTTTAAGTTAAAGAAACAATTTCTATCATAGTTATGTGACTACACAGATTTCCTATATATTCTAGTGTCAGTTTTGTTCATTCCTAGGAATATATCTTGCAAATATCTACATTTAAAACTTTATTGCCACTAAGTTATTTTAATATGTTATACTAGTTTTAATAGCTATCAAATTTTTAGTAATTTTCTTTCTAAATTCTCAATATCAGTGATTTGTGTCTTCTTTTTATTTTTGTTGATCAATTTTCCTAGGAGGACATCCATTTTATTAGGCTTCTCAAATATCTAACATTTATATTTGTTGCTTCTTTGCTAATATACTTATTTACTTTTATCAGTGTTTTTTATCTTTATTGCTTCCTTCTTCTAATTTCTTTGTATTTAATTGGCTTTATAGTTCTAACTTCTTATGTTAAAATACTTAATTTCCTCTGCCTTTTAAAAATATATGGATTTAAGACTACGATTTCCTTATAAAGATAGACTTATCTGCACTTCACTTATCATTTAGTTAACTATATTTTCTAGTTTTTGTTTTAATATCCAATTTTACCCTAAATTAGATATCTAGTTTCCAATTTCTGATATATGAGCATCTTGTGCTTATCAATTACACTGCTTTCAACTTAATGTATTTTAGTCAACTCACTGGAATTTTTCAATGGAAGTTTTGAGTTAACATATTATGAATATTTGATGATGTTTTATATGAGCTTGACAATTGTATGTATTCTGCAATTGTGTGTAGTGTTCTACATTATCAATTACATTAATGTGACTAATTATCATGATCCAATCATCAAGATCTGAAAGAAGAAATATGAAAGGTGGTCTGCGAGGAAAAAACCATTTACTCGCCTTTACTCTATCATTAGAAACACACGAAGACTTGGCTGTTGGTGCAATTCTACTTGTAACTAACTCAAAGACCTTATCAGAGTATGTTGTATGTAACACAAATGCTATATACTGATCGAGCACCTGAAATCTATTGTTCAATTGGTTTATTGAGTTATTTGTAATTGATGAGTAAGCAGTAGTTAAAGTGATAGTTTTTATTTTGCTCAAGTACATTCATTATTAAGTTTTGCAGAAAGCCTCCATGAGGAATAAACCATTTCTCAGGTCACTGCTCTGATTCTTAGCTATAATTGCTCATACTCACAGGTAAATATGAGTTTGCTCCTTGAGAGTCCAAGCTTCTAGCCAGGGGTGTCCAACCTTTTGGCATATCTGGGCCACACTGGAAGAAGAGTTGTCTTGGGCCACACATTAAATACACAAACACTAATGAAAATCGATGAGCAGAAAAAAGGTTTTAAGCAAATTTACAATTTTGTGTTGGGCTGCATTCATAGCCACCTGTGGGCTGCGGGTTGGACAAGCAGTTCTAAGTGTTATTTTTCAAATTATTGACCTGAACATTTCCTGAGGAATTCTGATTATACCTTTTATCTATTACTTCTGAGTTTATGAAAAAGCCCCCACTTCTCCAGAACTATACTTGTATATACATACTATAAGTACATACATAGGCTATAGGTGCTTTCCTAAATCTGATTCATATTTTTCTTTTGGGAACTTCTAATATTCTAGGCCCATACATCATGGTTTTTTTCTGTTTCTCAGCACTATTTATTAAGTTTAAATACATGTTCTGAATGTTAACAATTTTGGATATAAAGATAGGTCTGTGTACTCAGGCATACATCTTGACCATTTCCTGGCTGTTTTCTTTTTCTGAGTCTTTCCAAGTATCTCTTCCAAAGAGAACTGGAGAATGTCCCCTGTTTATTCTCCAGTAATAAATTTAATGCAACATGGATATGTTACCACAATTGTTCAAAGTAGTTAAGAGATTCATAATATGCCACTTCCCAAAATGCTACTTTCACACATGGGTTATTGTAAATCAAAGGCCTTTGAGAATCAACAGATGCAGAAGGATACCTTCTCAGAGTTTCCCTTAACAGAGTAAAACTTCTGGGAAATGAGGTGGGCCACAAATCTTATTCCTTAGAGGAGTTTAATTGCCATTAGAAAATAGAATTTCAGCACCAAAATGGGCCTGTACAAACTTTACTAAATAACCTTTGTTTTTCATTGTTTTCTCCATGTATTTGCCTTCCACAATTTACCACCCCTCAAAGCTCAAAACCCTTTTCCTTTCTCTTGACACTTCTCCACAAATTTATTGTCTTTTGTTAAAATGATATATGAGGACTGTTTGGAAAAATTCCAACCATTGTTAATATAGTGAGAATGGTTTGCATGACATTGATGTAACCTGGTAGCCAAGAAAAGTGGCCTGGAATACACGTGCACAGACAATGACAACTTCGCTGTGCTAGTCAGTGGGGGCGATAGATGCTGTTGAGTGAGTGTGTTTACTGTGTGGCCATTGCATTCAAAGTGACTGAGTGAGTAGTCTATTGGGGGGTGGGCTCTGCCCACAGTCCCCCCTCCCCAACTGCCATGGATGAGAATAAGTCTACCAAGACATGATCTGCTTGGGGAGGAAAGGTGGCCAATCCCTCAAAGGAGAAGAGCCAAGAGCCTTTTCCTCAATGGGCTTATATTGGGTTCATTTTGCACAGGAATACAGGTAAAAGCACATTAATCATCGCCAGGCAGTAAGGATCAAACAATAGATAACATACAAAGAACTACTAGGGCTCATTCTGAGTCAGGGTCTGTTAGCCAAAGGGCTACAAAACTTTGGGAAACAAACTCATTTCCTGCTGGGGCCCTTCCCATTTAATTGAGAGCATTCTTAGCAAAGCAGGTTTCACAGGATTTTATACATTCTTTCTTAGGCCTGATTACCTGGGGAACCGGCCCTTTCCAGCACAGGGCTACACCCACCACCAACATTGTTTCAGGCTTAAGGCATCGTCTCAGACTTAAATCAGGCAGGGGAAGTAAGGCAGCCAAGAGATTAGGAGACTTCTTGCAGACAGAATGAGGACTCAGGCTATGTCAAAGCTGAGAGGCAAGGGTCCATCACCCACTTTTACTATAGCCCTTCCCTGGGGGCTCCCTGTGATCATGTATGTCTTAGGTGGTTCCTCTCTTGAGGAATCTTACCCATCATTGGTTAACGGATCATGCATTGGGGGCCAGGCAGGGTGAAGTAAAAGGGGCAGAGGCAGTGCCCCTGCCAGGGAGATAAGCTTTGTCCCCTCAGTGGCTTATGGTCCCAAGGTCACTCTCTCAGCCTTAGCCATGGGGGCGTTATGGCTTCTGAAACCAGGAAGGGTAGTTCCCAACAGCAATGAATCTGAAAATTGTATGTCAAGCTTGAACATTCCTTCCCAGAAACTATTTGGAAGGTTCAGAAATACAGTGACCAGTCAGCCACAGCTATGGGCAACTGGTGATTTGCAGCTTTATCATGACAATGTGTCTGCTCATGCATCATGTCTCAAGCAGAGTTTTATGGCAAAACATCAAATCACCTAGGTGACTCAATCCCCCTACAGCCCAGATTTGGTGCCCTGTGGCTTCTGGCTTTCCCAAAAACTCAAATCATTTTTTAAAGGAAAGAGATTTCAGACTATCAATGAGTTCCAGGAAAATACCATGTGGTGGCTGATGGTGATTGGGAGAACTGTGTGAGGTACCAAAATGCCTACTTTGGAGGGGACCGAAGCATCATTGTCCTATGTACAATGTTATTATATATTTTATCTTCTTCAATAAGTGTCTCTATTTTTCATATACATGACTGGATACTTTCTGGATAGACTTTGTGGAAGCATCTGAGTCTGATTGCCTCTTTGGAGTTTTATTTCATTTCTGTGAGACCCCCACATGCATAGGACATAATCATTTTTTCTTCTGTTAATTTGCCTTTTGTCAGTTCAATTTGCAGGGTCCAAGCACTATCTAAGAAAATAGAGAAAAAAGTTTTATTCTTTTCCTCTCCTTTTCAGTGGACTATACATAGTATGTGAAAATATAGGTGTGCTAAGTACTTCTAATCTTGCAGAGTAGTAGGCCTAGTTATATTTCCAAATAGAGTCTATTGGTCATGAAGTGAGAATAATTTTAGGCAAGGAAAATGATGGGGACAATGGTACTAAGATAAGAAATCAAATGATATATTGACGTTAATGGATAGTTTAGCTAGAACAAATGTTCAAGAAACAAAGGACTGGAAGATGAGACTGGTAAATAGGGACCCAATACTATAATTTAAACCATGTCACCCCCTTGTATAAAACACTTATCTTTGCATAAGCAACAAAATCTTTAACCTGTCCTTTCAAAGATCTGTATAACCCACTCTCTATCAACTGCACAAGGGTGAACTCCTGACTCTTTTTTATTGTATGAGCTCTAGCTCACTGATCCTATTTAGGTTCCTCAAATGTTTTTGTCCCTCAAATATTCTCATGACCTGTCATATGTGTTACCAAACCAAAGTGGGGTTTGGCTGCCTGCTGCCACCAATAGGCCAATTCTGGAGGCAGAGGTTGATGAGAAAGGAAAGGGGGCTTTATTCAAAGGCTGAACAATCTGGGAGAATGGGCAACTCTTATCCCAACAGCCCATCCCCTCCAGAAACCCAGAGGAAAACCCAGCCACCCTCAGCCAGACCAAACCCAAAAGCAGTGTCCAGAGTTCCTTCTCCCATTCCAAGTACCATCCCTTGAAAGTCACAGGTGGCCTCTGACTCATTATCTGGGCAGGCCTCAGGCTCTCTCCTTGGAAACTGTGTGTGTAGCCAGCATTGCCATTGACCACTTGGCTCCCAGGGCCAGAAGGCCCCACAGATGCACTTTCCAGTACGTTTCCAAGGTGGGCAAGAGGGTGTCCCTTCTGGTTTTATATTCATTTTCCGTGTAGGTCGGGCCAGGTGCTTTTCTTAGCCAAAAGTTCCACGTGCTCTGGGAGGGTCTGGCCTCCAAACAATTCTTTCTGTTCTCCGGGCTAGATTAGCAAGTTTCTTCAATACAGCACCTCCCCCTGCTGCCATCTTGACTTATATGGCACATGTGCCTGCCTTCCCTTAGTCTCATCCCCAATCAGGTACCAGAAGCGGGTAGGAGGGCTCTCCCATCCTATTTAATTGTCTGCCAACCTGGTGTATGCCCAGTGTAATGCTTCCTTTTGTTTCCATCATGACCGGGGGCGGGGAATCTGCACCTGGGGTATCAGTAACATATGCTGTTCCCTTGCCTGAAATCAACTCTAACTTTTTTTTTAAACAAAGCTAATTAATATTTCAGATCTCACCTAAATTCTCACCTTGCTAAAACAGTTTCTGATCCCTCCCTTTAATAAAGTATTATGCCCTCTGATAATGCCCTATAAGTGTAGTTCATAGTATGTAACACAAAACTTATTGAATAATTTCTTCTGCAATAGTTCCTTCAGGTGTTTCTCCCCTGACAGAAAAACAGAAGCTTTATCTGGGCAGGAACTGTGGCTTTCTTACTTAGTGACTGAAGATCTACACAGAATAATTTGGTTCCAATTGCAAAAAACTTTTTGAAATATCAAACTCAAGCCAAAGACATACTGGTTACTAAGACAAAAGTAAACATAAAGATTTGAAATAATCATCCTCTTATGTATTTATTTACTTTTCATATAAGTTTTAAGGTATATAGGTAAGGTGATTTTTACTTCATCTTCAATTATAAAGCTGCAAACGTCTTATACTTAATTTTAACAAACATATCATACTAAATTACGAATAGGAAAATCTGTACTCTAGCTTCTATTATTAATTGAATGACTTATTTTACCTCTCTGATGTACCTAAATCATTGTTAGAATGTGAGGTTTGAATAGAACCATGTATATGTTGTTATAAAATTTTAAAATATTTTATTTTTTATGGAAAATACATTTTTTCTTTTCTCCCCTTTATTGCTCCTCCACACTGCACCCACACCCACCCTCTAGCATTCCCTTCCCCCCCTTAGTTCATGTCTGTGGTTTGTACCTATAAGTTCTTTGGCTTCTCTGTTTCCTATGTTATTCTTAACCTCCCTTCCACCCCCATCTATTTTATGCCTACCAATTATGCTTCTTATTCCCTGTATCTTTCCACTCCCTCCTTTCCCTACCCCTCCCCACTGATAACCATCCATGTGATCTCCATTTTTCTGGTTCTATTCTTGTTCTGGTTGTTTGCTTAGTTTTTGTTTTTTAGGTTCAGTTGTTGGTAGTTATGAACTTGTTGTTATTTTACTGTTCATATTTTTATCTTCTTCTATTTCTTAGATAAGTCCCTTTAACATTTCATATAATAAGGGCTTGGTGATGATGAACTCCTTGAACTTGACCTTATATGAGAAGTACTTTATCTGCCCTTCCATTCTAAATGATAACTTTGCTGGATAGAGTAATCTTGGTTGTAGGTCCTTGCCTTTCATGACTTGCAATACTTCTTTCCAGCCCCTTCTGGCCTGCAAGGTTTCTTTTGAGAAATCAGGTGATAGTCTAATGGGAACTCCTTTGTAGGTAACTGTCTCCTTTTCTCTTGCTGCTTTTAAGATTCTCTCCTTAACTTTAATCTTTGGGAATCTTAATGATGATATGCCTTGGTGTGCTCCTCTTTGAGTCCAATTTCTTTGTTACTCTCTGGGCTTCCTGGAAGTCTGTATCTTTCGCCACATTGGAGAAATTTTCCTTCATTATTTGTTCAAATACATTTTCAATTTCTTGCTTTTGTTCATCTCCTCTAGAACCCCTATGATTTGGATGTTGGAATGTTTAAAGTTGTCCCAGAGGTTCCTAAACCTCTCTTCATTTTTTTGAATTCTTGTTTCTTCATTCTGTTCCATTTGGACATTTACTTCTTTTTGCTCCAAGTCATTGATTTGTGTCCTGGTTCCCTTCCCTTCACTGTTGGTTCAATGTGTAATTTGCTTTATTTCACTTTGGGTAGCCTTCAATTTTTCTTTCATTTTGTGACCAAACTCAATCAATTCTGTGAACATCCTGATTACCAGTGTTTTGAACTCTGCATCTGATAGGTTGTTTATCTCCTCATAACTTAGATCCTTTTCTGGAGTTTTGATCTGTTCTTTCATTTGGGCCATATTTCTTTGTCTTGGTGCACCTATTGTAAGGGGCAGGAGACTTAAGTATTGCGCTGTCTGTGGAGGAGTAGTCAGAGGGAACAATGCTGTTCCCTTGCTCTGCTCTAGTCCCACTTTCCATTGAACTCTTCTGTAAGACTGGGAGTTTCTCCTGCCATTGTAACCCCCATGGTATTTTACCACTAGAGGCTTTGAATCTTTAGTTTCCTACTCAGCTAACCCCACCTCTCTCATGCAGTCTGCTGCCTTGCTCGGCTGCCCATCTCTGCCCCTCCTGCCAGCCTGGATGAAAGCTTCTTTAATTCCTTGGTTGTTAGAGTTCCATGCAGTTTGATTTTTCTTGCACTCCTGGTTGTTTATTATTTTTAAATTGGTTGTTATCCTTCTTTTGGTTGTGCAAGGAAGAGAAGCATTTCCTCCCACACCTCCATCTTGGCTGGAACGCCAACATTTTAAAGTACTTATATTTTTTGCCCTTATAGTTATTATCTGAACATTCTGAAGTGTTTAAGAAACTGTAACCATCATATTAAATTTAGAGTTTTATTATCAGAAATTTCCTAGAACATTTTTGATTTTTACATATCTTCCTAGGGTCAGTATAACTTTGTGTTAATAAATTAATGGGCTTTCATATTATTAGTAGTATATTCTTAATTCTTAATTAAAAATGTCTTCTACCACCTTGACACTTTACAGAGAATGCAACCATGTTGTTATTTTTGTTTGGGATTATTTTTGGAGCATTGGACATATATTTCCTTGTAGGATCATGGCATACTCATTGATAAATGTGAATAAGATTACTCCTAGGCTTGCTTGTATCAAGATCCTCTTTTACAGCACCAGGTTTATTGGGATATTTATTCTACATCCTGACTATACTTCTGGTAAGGACTCTGGTTTTTAATAAATGGATCCTGATAAAGGTGTGTGTTGACCTGGGTATACAATATTATTTTCAGCTATTTTTTAGCCATTTGCACAATAAAAGAAATGTGTCTGCACACATCAACAACAGCCAGAAGGAGAAAAGATATGTTTTGTTGCTCACTAGGGTCTCTTCAATGAGGTGTCAATCAAAGTATGTTAGTTGAGTTGTCGGTATTGCATTAATGTTGAAATGAGCAGTAAGCTTTACAAAACAATAAAGACAAGTTGGAGACCCACCATCAAGTCACTGATTTTAATCTTAGCCAGATTAAATATTCATTTGACAAACTAAAAATATCATATAAAAACAAACAACACAAACAATTCTTTCTTTCAGGTCATTCCTCCAAAGAATGAAGGGAGGTAGGACTGGCAACTATTCTTAAATTAGTAGTTTGCAAATATGGAACATTTATTGTTTGATTTTTGCCTTCCTTACAACCTAAATTTGGCAGAAACATTACAACATATTCTCAGAAAAAGAAAAAAAAAAACAGACATTTCAACCATCTGCCAGATATACCTATCAAATTATTCATTTCTCAGGCTGCTTAAGGTTATTTAAATTCATAGCTTTTCAAACTACTGACAAGGTTTGCACACTGTGAAGAAAATGAATATTGTTAAGGGTTAAATGGACAGCTTCACACTTCATATGCATTATAAATTCACCCCAGGCACTCTCTTACTGATTTTTCTCTTTATTATTTTATTTTACAATCAGAGACTTTTCATAATTGTGGACCACGCTGACAATCTGCCTGACAACGGAAAGATTAAAACAAAACTGACCCAAGTACAGGATAGTAGTTGCATTTTACCTCTGAGGAAACAAGCCTTCACAAACATTTAGATCTACAAACAGTACTTTTGGAAAGAAAGATCCATGAAGCTGAATCCATATTCTGCCTTACTGGACATATATGCCCAACTCTATGCAATTTGATGAGGAGACATGGTTTGATGAGGAGACAGGCGAGATCACCTTGAGAAGTGGTCATCATTAAAATTCAGGCTGTCTATCAAGAGAAATTGTCTCCCAGAAATCAATACCTTAAAAATCCTTGTGGCCCACTGTTCTGCCAGACACTTTCAAATTTTTATAATGCTTAAAATAGTGTAAAGGAAGTAGAGGTTCCATGTCTTTGATTTTTCTTTTGTTTTTAATTTTTAAAACTTTTTATCTTTAATCTTTTTATCATATTCTGTCAGTCCTCAATCAAGTTTTTTAACTCAAAGACATGCATTTACCACTAGGTGTAGTGCAAAGGATGTTGACCTTTGATTTACAAAAGCCCCTTAGGTTTATCCTATGCTTTTCCTTAGAGATTTTCCCCTTCCATATGCCAGCAGGTTAAAGCAAACAAGAAAAGGCCTGCTGAGTTCAGGACATGACACAGGATGGATTCTGGACCTTGCTCCCTCTGCTGGCCATGGGGCTATATTTCACCATACTTCTTTTGGTTGGTTGGTTTGCAAAATTGCTTCAGTGAGAGTTTGCAAAGAACTTTAATATAATTTGATGCAAAGGGACAATCATCTGTGAGTGTGTGACATGTATTGCATGTTTGTGAATACTCATGCTTGGATTTGGATGATAGGACCCCTAAAATAAAACCTTGCTCTTTTGTATTCGACACATGGCCAAAGACATTCTGATCCTGCCTCAGAACTGAATGAGTCAGCTTAAGTCAGGTGCTTAACTTTTCTAAACCTTGATTTTTCTCCCCTGTAAAATTGCACTAATAATTCTCAGTCAGAGGGTTCTTAAGTTCAATAAATGAGACAATGTATTAAAGAGACTGAGATTCATGATTTTTTAGTGCTGGAAAAATGACTGTTGAAAATGAGAGTTGTGATATGATATTTGATATAATGATATCATTTTATCAACATAATTGATATAATGATAGCTGATAGTTACAAGGATAGTTCTGACCAGTTTTATGTAAAATGGAGTTAGATTCTTAACTTATAAATTATGAATATTTTTCCTTTATTGGTTGGTAATCCTGATACATAGAAAGTGGAAATGGTTTGTATCTTCCTTCTGTTGGTAGAGACAAGATTACAATTATGAATAGCTGAGTCCAGGCAAGATCATGGAAGTCTGAAAGTAAAATACTGTCTGTCCTTGATGTACTGCAAACAATAGAAAATTATATGCTTAAAATAGCACTCATTAAATCAAAATCCTCATATTTCATAGATTAATAAATTCTGTAGTGTTATAGTAGAGATTGTTGTTTCAGTATATATTGGATTACTTAGATGGTGATAATAAACAACAACAAAAAAGATACTTCGACAAAGATGGGGAACATTTGGCCACTTGCCTAGTGGGAGTTTGGAAGCAGTAGTGCACATGTAGGTTCTAGTGTCAGGTGGCCCAGGTTCAGATTCTGACTCATTCCTGGAAGGCGGTTGTAACCATAAGATTTCTAAATATCTCTGTGTCTCAGTTTCCACATCTGCACTAGAAGGATAATAATAGCTTTCATCTCATAAGGTTTTTTAGAGGATTATATAAATTCATATCTATATTTGGATGTGAGATCATCAACAGACGATAATAATACTTGGCTAACCCTGTATCAGGCAATGGCACATGCACTGACTGGTAAATGTGTGGTGACATATTTAAAACTTAAAGAATGTACTACGTGAATATTCTTAAGATGTTTAGATATGGGATATGGTTAAAGATCATCTGTGAAATAATGAGGAGAGAATGAATAGATGTTCTCTTTTACCCTTGAGCCTGAACAATATGCGGAATGTAAAGCAATAAGACTGGTTAGATAGAAATAGGATTTCCTAAACCTGGAATACATTGTTCATTTAAATGGATTATTGAAGGAGGTAGTAGAATTTCTCTCTTTGAAGAACTTTAAAAATAAAATTTTTAAAGGTGAGAAGGATGCTATTGAAGCTCATTATACCTGAAGGCCCAGAGATAAAAGATTAGACTATTTGATTTTTATTTTTACAAGTCATTTTCAACAACACAGAGCACAGAGCAGTCTTTTCTACTGAAAAGACTTAGATCTGACAGCTATTCTCCCCCATACCCTAGGGCAGGTATTGATGATGCAGAATTATATGGGGATTCTGGAACCAGCACTCAGAGCAGAATGTCCGGACAGTGTGAGGTGGAGAGCTTCCTCCCTGAAGTAGCTGGCATTCCATGATTGCAGGTGGAGCAGGAAGCAGTGTTTCTGTAGTACTTACCCATTTGATTCCTGTTTTATCCTCTCCAAAACTATAAACAGCTAATAAAAATATACTTGATTCAGCAAGATAAAAGCAAACTCAAAGTTATTAGGTGAGTCTTTCTAGACTTTGGGGAGATGAACTTGGTAGACAGAGTCAGGAATGAGATTCCTACAAACAAATATTGGCTGTCTGGCCCTGCATAATTGACAGAAGTGGATACTGAATTTTTTCTAATAGCTATCAAAAGGTAGAAAACAGTTATATAATTTAGTTGTCCAAAAACCAAAAATAAACAAGCCAATTAACAAAAGTAATGAGTTTCAAATTAAGTGTAATGATTCCTGTTTATAGATTCAAAGATAAAGTCTTCCTATGAATCCAAGTAAAGAGCTCACTGTGTAAGGTTATGAGAAACAACCTCCAAAGCAGCCTTTCTAGTGCATACACAATTCAGTCCACCTGGCTGAGTCTTATAATGTTCTGCAATGTAGGATAATGGAGGACAAAACAAGCCAGTATGACATGGCAACAACAGCATAAGCCACCAGGCAAAGATTTGTCTATCCGTGAATGCCAGAGTTTGAGTATTTGGCTGAGATGCAGAAGCTACCCAGTCTTCTCTGGTTAGGAGAGTATCATGAATAAAGCAGAGGTGTAGTCCTCATGGCGTTAGGGGATTTCTCAGAGCATAGAAATAGGAACTAAGGTAGAGGAAAGCATGCAGATGCAGTTATCCAAACTGTGACAAAAATAAAATTGGTGTCTCGGGAACATTGCTGAAGTCCAATTATAGACCTGAGATACAAGATCAGAATCAAATCCAAATCAAGAGAATCTGAATATGTATTTCCAAAATGATTGGGAAGGATCTATTAAGTTCACTCTGATTCAAGTGAGAGTAGAGCTAGAATAAGCTTAGACGTGGATAAGATCAACACAAGCTGAGGGAGTGATGGGATATTACTGGAAGACATCATGAGTTGATTTGTCTTCCTCTCGAACCGAAAATCTCAGCATACTCACTTAAATAGAGTGTCGTTAATGGACAGGAACACACTGAATTTTTCAGAAGGCAATTTGAAGCTTCTCCTGTCATTAGGCTTGTTTAGACTATGTCCTTTGAATCCTCAATACCTTTCATATCACTCCAAGATGTGCTACTATTTTAGAAACCCTATAACCTCCTCAGATCTATATTTCCATTATGGTTTCAATTTGACTTTTGAAGTCCTTTAGTCTTTTTGCTACTTCATTACTTCCTTTTCATACCACTTACTTTATAAATTATTGTTTTTCAAATTTTGACCATATTATCCTTGTTTACAATAGAGGACAAAGAAATTTATTTATTAAATGCAGGTTAAAATATTACTTCATCTATTTCTATCATATTCTATATATTCATCCTTAATAGTTTAATTATCCCCAGGCACTTTACTGTATTGTGGCAGGCTGTGCAAAAATTAGGTAATAGAGCCCAGCAGGAACAATAATAAAGAAAAATGAATTTATCTAACATATTGAAAAATCATTTATCTCTTTTGAGGATTGATTTAACAAAACAAAATGGAAAAAGTCAGATGTCTTTTTGAGATTGTTGCTGATATATAGGTGACACCAGTAGCAAGGGAAATCATTTTGTGCTTTAGAAAACAATTCTCTGCTGCTACTTTTTCATCTTTGTGCAAGAAAATTCCCCTGAAGGTATACATATGAGGGTAAAGTGCAATAACATTTGGAGTTGCCTGACTTGGTGTCAATTTGAAACTTTGGATTTCTAAATAAAATTGACAAAGTCATTTATGGAAACTTCATATTTTTATCCTTGGGACTAATAGCAGCAGGGAATAGAAACATCTAACCAGCAAGATAGAAAGAAAGGTCCCCTGATGCTTTGTGATTTTTAAATGAAAATAATGGGAGATGAAAGCAAATCTTCATTTTGTCTTGTTTGTGATGTCTAATAATTATGCTTGAGGAGATAAATACTCATTGAAAAAAACATTAAAAAACCCCACAAGCTAAGCCATGTCAATGCAGTTTTGACTATGTTTCTTTATTAATCCTTTTAGAAAATGACTTTCTCTCAGATCTCTCTCTGAAAATGACTTGAGACTATATTATTTTTTCTAACAATTCATTTATTCAAAATTGAACAACACTCTACAACTATTATATTCTAGTGGAAGGTACAAGAAAAAGATGTGCTATTTTGTCTATAAATAAGGAACACTATATTCTTACATTTGCATCCTAAGTACTTTGTATACTATTTGTCATAAAGCAAGTACACAAATTTTGTTGAATTTATTTTAAAAAAACTCAGTCTGGTAAGGAACAAAAATAGTTATAACATGTTAAGAAAAATCTTTAACAGTATGCCCAAACACAATTGGGACACACAAAAAAGGTCACTCAGAAAAGTTGGGGATGTCAGCCCAGGTAAGAAGGTGATGGAGTTGTGTTTTCCAGGAGGTGTAGGTGTTTATCCATGAGGTAGGGTAAGGGAATGACAGGTCAGGAGGGGACCATGATACACAAGATGGTTGTACTGAAAACCCATCTTGTGTTATACGTATAAATGACTTTTAAAATTTAGAAGGTTAGCTTCTAGAGAAAAATGAAAAAATGACAGCCTTATCATTTTTGAGAAAAAAAAAGAAAGATGTTTAGAAAAAAAATAAATGTGCTTAGCAGGTAATAAAATAATCAAAGTAGAAGGAAAAACATGACCAAACCAAATCAAACAAGATGGCATTTATAAGCCCTGACAAGGATATTTAAATTACCAATCCAAAATTGGTTGGAAAAAGCAATAAAGTATAAAAACTTTCTAGAAGCCATTTTGTCAAACCACTCCACAAACCTTATACCAACACTACCAGCAAATCTCCTTCTGGGGGTTTACCTGAGACTATAACCCATGAATGTGCCAGCATTTATGCAGCAGCAGCATTCATAAATAATTATTTTTAAAAAAGTAAGAACAAGCAAAATATCCAACAATAACAATGGTCAAGAAATTTGAATATTTCATCAAAAGAAATACTATCTAGCATGTAAACATCATGTTTTGAAAACACTTGATGACATAGTTTTCTCAAAATTGAATAATAAGTGAAAATAAAATGATATATATCAGCATAAACATGATGTTATCAATGTATTAAAAGCAAATATGTCTATTGCAATACTCACTTTATTCAGTCAGCTGCAGTAGTCTTGGTTTGGGATTCCCAACTAAACTCATGAGGCAAGATTTGGTTTCCCCAGAAAGAGGTTTATGTTGTGTTAAGAAAGGATATAAAACAGATAACATAATAAACCCTGTGTGCATGTAGAGATGAGATATTCTTCTTCTCCCTCTATATATCATTCTCTAACCAAGAGGTAGAGGTATGGTCCTTCCCTTACCTGGGCTAGAACTTTAACTTCTTACTGATGTTCTAGGACTTTGAGTTTAAGCATGATGAAAGCCTAGCAGCTTACGTGTCTTTCTTCTTGGGAGTGAATTGCTAAGAGGCCACATAGGAAGGTTCGGATGGTGGATAAATGTTCCAAGATGACAGCCCCAGCTGAGCTTCCTGAGGATGTGTGAATATTAATCCTTGAGTGCCAGTTGAGTTTTCCCATAATATGCCACTTTTATCCACTCATCTACTGATGGACACTTGGGCTATTTCCAGACCTCAGCTATTATAAATAATGCTGCTTGAACATTGGGGTGCCTATATTGGTTCTGACTAGTGTTTCAGTATTCTTAAGATATATTCTCAGAAACGAGATCATTGGGTCAAAAGGTGGTTTCCTTTCTAATTTTTTAAGGAAACTCCATTCTGTTTTCCATAGCAGCTACACTGCTGTATCACAGATACATTCCTGCCAACAGTGAACAAGGGTTCCCTTTTCTTCACATTTTCACCAACTCTTGTGATTTGTTGATAGCTATTCTGGCAGGTGTGAGGTCATGTCTCACCGTGGTTTTAATTTGCATCTCTCTGATGATTAGTGATGTTGACCATTTTTTTCGTATGTCTATAGGACAATCTGTACATCCTCTTTGGAGAAGTGTCTATTCAGGTCCTTTGTCCATTTTTAAATTGGGTTGTTTGTCATCCTGGTGGTATATAAGTTCTTTGTATATTTTGAAAATTACCCTCACCATTATTCATGTGGCTCAGTGTGTTAGTTATTGTTCCTCAAACTGAAAAGTTGCTAGTCCAATTCCCAGTCAGGGCACATGCCTGACTTGCAGGCCAGGTCCTTGAATGAGGTTGTGCAAGAGGCAAACAACAGGTGTTTCTATCTCACATTGATATTTCTCTCCCTCTTTTTCTCCTTCCCCTCCCCTCCCTCTAAAAAAAAAAAAAAAGAAATATAATCTTAAAAAATGAAACCCTTATCAGATGTATCATTGGAAAATATGTTCTTCCATTCAGTGGGTTTCCTTTTCATTTTATTGATGGTTTATTTTGTTGTGTAAAGGCTTTTTAGTTTAATGTAGTCCCATTTGTTAATTTTGTCCTTTATGACCATTTTCCAAGGAGAGGTATCAGTAAAAATATTGCTCCAAGAGATGTCTGAGATTTTACTACCTCTGTTTTCTTCTAGGATTTTTATGGTTTTGTGACTTGCATTTAAGTCTTTTATGCATTTTGAGTTTATTCTGGCATATGGTGTAATTTGGTAATCTAGTTTCCTCTTTTTACATGTACCAGTCTGATTTTCCTAACACCATTTATTGAAGAGACTATCTTTGCTCCAGTGTATGCTCTTGCCTCCTTGTCAAAGGTTAATTGAACATAAAGGCATAGGTTTATTTCTGGGGTTTCTGTTCTCTTCCATTGATCTATATGCCTGTTCTTATGCCCATTCCAGGCTGTTTTGATTAAAATAGCCTTGTAGTATAGTTTGATATCAGGTATTGTGATATGTCTAACTTTGTTCTTCTTTCTCAAGATTTCTAAGGCTATTTGGGGTATTTTTGGTTCCGGATATATTTTCAGAATATTTGTTCTAGATCTGTGAAATATGCCTCGGTTATTTTAAAAGGAATTGTGTTGATCTGTAGATTGCTTTCAATGCTATGGACATTTTAATGATGTTTATTCTTCCAATCTACATATGCTTCCACTTATTTTTATCTTCCTCAATTCCTTTCTTCAATATTGTAAGGTTTTCTCAGTACAAGGCATTTACTTGGTTAAATTTATTTCTAGGTACCTCATTCTTTTTTGTTGCAATAGTTAATGGGATAGTTTGCTTAATTTCTCTGTCTGATAGTTCATTATTGCAGTATAAAAGTGCCACTGATTTCTGAATATTAACTTTATACCCTGCTACTTTGCCTAATTAATTTATTAGATATAGTAGGTTTTTTGGTAGGGTCTTTAAGGTTTCTATATACAGTATAATGTCATCTGCAAATAATGACAGTTTTGCTTCCTCCTTTCTTATTTGAATGGGTTTATTTCTTCTTCTTGTCTGATTGCTGTGGCCAGGGCTTCCAGTAATATGTTGAATAAGAGTGATAAAAGGAGACATCCCTGTCTGATTCCTCATCTTAAAGGAACTTTTAGCTTTTGCCCATTGAGTATGATGTTGACTATGAGTTTGTCACGTGTCCTTTAGTATGTTGAAGAAGTATGGCCTGCATTTGGGATCTTTATGGACACAAAATTCTCCACTGATTGGGTATGGACCACCTCATTTCAGGGTTGCTAACAATTCTGTGGTGTCTTCAACTTTTATACCTTATAGTTATATAGTCTTTTGAAGGATGTATGACTAACTTTCTCCAGTAACCACATCTCATAAATATTATTATTCATTAAAAAGCTGCACAACAAGCCTCAGGTGCGAAATCCTATACATGCTACCTTGGTCAGATTTTCTTTTTCTAGGATACTGTTCTACTCTAGTAAGTTTCTTCACTACCATTAAAGGGAGGATTTAATTAAAGGACACATTTTCAGTGCCTTGAGTAAAGGATATATTTATCATTTTTTTTTCTACTTATCTAACTATATTTATATGGAAAAGACCAAAAGGATATATATGAAAATATACATGGCATAGTCATTGGATTGTTGGTGATTTTTATTTTTTTAATTTGTTGCTCAATTTTCTATTCCCTTAATACTAATATAATTAAAACTTTGGTTGCATTGTAAAATGCAATGGGAGTCAACTTTTAAGCCCCTTCAGGATTTTACTGAGTGACCTCTTTCTTATAGAAAGCCAGATTTATTTTTTCAGGAGAAAGCCACTCCATTTCCGGGTGTCATGTTTGTACATAGCTTAACACGCAGTAGTAAAACACTCTTGGGCATTTGCCCTTACTCTAACTCCTACTTATAGATGGTAAGTAAGTTACCAAATTGGTATATTAGGGAAAATTTTCAGGCATGCATCACACAGCCTTTCTGATCCATTTCCCCAAAGAGCTGGGAGGACAGCTGGCAGCATTCTACTCTGTTCCTCTTTGGAAGTTTGTCAGGATAAGGCCACAATATGAGAAGGCCTGTGGTGATTGCAAACTGCCTGTGATTATTTAAGCATATCTGTTTAATTATGGAATTCCTTATTAGGAAGTCAAATATTTATTGCCCCATATCTAAGTGATTTTCTTCAGTATGAGCTTCAGCTAGAGTAACCATATATTTTGTTTCCCACACTCAGAGGCTTTTGAGAATGAAAGAGGGTACCAAATATAATTTTTAAATAATATTTATTGGAAATTCAACTGGTAGGTCCACAGATTAGTTTTCCTGGGACTTTAAGTATGATATAAAATAATAGTGGATACGTAAGATCAAGATCTGTATGGAAAATAACACTAAAAGATAGTGTGTCTTCCCACGTACTTGGACCTGTGGTTGCCCAGCAGCCCAGTGATGAACAACCTTAATGAAAGGAGCCACCAGATGAGAGTCAGCATATTACAACTGATCAAGAAGAAAAAGCTATATGAGCCCCTGAGTTTCAAGGTCCTGACCTGGTTGCTGAATTCCAAGAACTGGCTCACCCAAACACTGAGGGTGAGGGCAAAGGTGATCCTGATGTCAGTGAAGAAATTTACCAAGCTTAGAGTGCTTTCAAATGCCAGAAGCAGGACCTGACTGTTAGAGGGAAGGCTTAGAGGGAAGAGATGGTCCTGATGTCAACATGGAGATTTTGCCAAAATTAGAACCCATGTACATGCTGGGAAGCATGGAAAGGGCAACAAGAGTAAACCTTGTTGCCCTTGTTGCCCTTGTTTCCTTGTTTAAAAGAAGGCAAACTAAAACCATGAAGACTGTTCTTACATTGGATATTTGTTAAAATTCTCTCAATAAAGTTTTGCAGCTTTCTCCAAAAAATGTTTATTGTTTAGGCATATACTTATGTTATAAAACATATAAAACAGATCTCTTTTCTCTGGCTTATTAATGAGGAAACTGAGGCTCAAAGATATGGTACACAGTTAATGGTGAAGCCAGAATCTGAGATTTGGCCTACTTGAGCCCACAGTGCATGTAGTTAATTGTAGTGTTATGCTGCCTTACTGTTCAGCTCATGATGACTGATAATTGAGTTGGGAATTAATAGCTCATTTCTCATTTTGTTATATGGCTGGTTCATGTGTGAAGTGCACCTGAGCTCACTTCTTAGGTCAATAGCAAGCAACCATTTTTAATTACAAAGAATATCTAGTATCATATTTTTATAGTCATAGAACTGTTGCTTCGTATATAAGTACCACATTCCTATCTCAGTGGAAATTTTACCACTTCGGTTGGCTATCTTACCTTTTACATAGTTTTCATATGATTGATTTGCTTGTCTTGGATATAACATTCTATACATTTAGCCATCTCTCAATTTTGCAATATTTAACACATTTTCTGCTATTTTTGTTTTGTTTTATAACTTACTGTGGATTCGACAAATTTGTGGGTAACAGCTTGATTAAAGACCATGTACTTTATTTAATTGTGTATATTGACAATTAGAGTTAAGTTTTGCAGCATATCTGGGTTTTCATCTAATAGCTCACTTATTTTATTAGAGAAAATTTATTTATGCTGAAAAATCAGGTGTGAATAAATTAGTTTTAAAAAGAGAGGCTGGAATAAAGGCTTGTGAAAATTGCTGTGTGATGTTTTACCTATAGCAATTCTAAACGAAATCCTTCTTTTTAAAAATATATATTATGGGTTGTATTAAAAAAATTAACTCACCCTAAGAAAACATGTATTGATTTAAAATATTAGTATTTTAATTGGTATTGGAATACTTTTGGTTTGGACTCAATATAGAAAATTAATGCTGTATAGTGATTACTTTAAAAAAAGTTGTGAAAATCAATAGAATCAGGTAGGAGCACTGAACTTGAATAAATGCAACAGTACACTCAATCAACAGTACACTCCAACTTCCTGTCAAGATGGTGAGTAGGTAAAAGCTGTGCTTGCTTACTCCTATGATCATACACAGCTGACAACTAAATTGTAGAATGACCACAACAGAGAACCACCTGAGGACTGGTTGAACAGAAGTCCTATAGCTAAGGATATAAAGAAGAAGCCACCTGTAGGAGGGACAGAGATGCTTAATGGGCAGGTCCCACACCACAGTGTGGAGATTAAGAATCAGGAGGGATATCTTGGCTTCAGAGGTCCCCTTTCAAGAGTGAGAGATTCCAGCCTCACATTGGGCTCCCTACCCAGGACACCAGTGCTGAGGAGTCCCCATGATATCTAGTTGTGTAAACAAGCAAGGTTTGGGTCTGAAGATGACAGCTATAAGAAACCTAAGCTCAGATCTTTTTTCAAAAGATTTTATTTATTTATTTTTAGAGAGAGCGGAAAAGAAGGAGAAAGAGAGGGAGAGAAACATCAATGTGCGGTTGCCTCTCATGTGCCCCCTTCTGGAGACCTGGACTACAATCCATGCATGTGCCCTGACTGGGAATCGAACTGGCAACCCTTTGGTTTGCAGGCCCATGCTTGCTCTACTGAGATTCACCAGCCAGAGCTTAAGCTCAGATTTTAAAGAAACCACACAAAGACTTGCTCACTCACTAACTCACTATAAGCACCAGTGCAAGATGCAGTGCAACATCTTGAAAAGTGATTGGGGACATACAGGGAGAAATTAAATTGACTAGCTTCAGGCTCAGGACTGGAAGGATAGGGCTTAAAGAAACTCTCCCCAAGGACAGAAGTGGTGGCAGATGCCATCGATCCTTTTTTAAGTGCTCCTCCCACCCATCAACCCTGTGCAGGGAACCCCAAATCTGCATTCTCCATTCACCTTGCCAACTTTGTTCATCTACCCCAGGTCATTTCCTGAGATCCTGTCTGACCCAATTTGCACTGAGTCTGAGTCTTTTCCATTGGTTTCTCCACACAATTGGCCTGCCATGATCAATTCTGTGAAGTTTCCTAAAATCTCTCAAAGGTGGATAAACCCCAAATAAGCCATGGCTGGCCTTGGCCTGTACCTGTATCTCTTGCTAAGTGGATCCAAGCCTGGCACAAGCATCAGCCAGTCTCAACTTGCTTTATAACTCTCATCTGGTGGCCAAAGCCTGGCATAAGTGGAAGCCAGACTTAGCTTGGAAAATGGTTACAACCCCAGCACAAATGATAGTTGGCTTTAGCTCACATTGTGGTGCCCTCCAAAGTGTCCAAAGCCTGGTTCAAGGGTCAGCAGGCCTCATTTCAGAGCATAACCTTTTCCCAAAACCTCCAAGTTGCAATAAACCTGAGATCACTTTATTGCTCCTACCAGGTAGCCCGAAGACTGGTAAAAGTGGAAGCTGACCTGGTCTGCACTGAAGCCCCTCCCAAAAGATTCCAGGACCAATATACCTAGTAACTGGCTTTAAACCAAACCAGTGCCCCACCAAATCAGCTAAACAAATAATACACCTAAAGGGAAGACTTGGCTGGCACCAGAGCCAGTTGAAGTGACTCTTGTTCTGGAGTTAAACCCACACACACAACAGCACATCCACTGTTGTCATGGTCAGCTCTCATAGCCAATCAGTCTGAGACTGATGTGCGAACAACAATCAAGTTTCAAGTAAAACAAGAGGGCATACTCAAGAAATACCCCTGGAGCACCCAGCTCAGATGACAAGAAAGATAGTACTACTGAGCCCCACAGGACAACTACTAGATAAGGCCACTATGTCAAGCTTAGAAGAGATAGAAGCTCCACCTAATACATAGAAACAAACACAAGGAGTCAGTCATAATGATGAGACAAAAAAATGTCTCAAGTGAAATAATGGGACAAAACTCCAGAAAAGAACTAAACAAAATAAAGACAAGCAACCTAAAAGATACAGAGTTGAAGACACTGGTTATAAAGATGCTTGATAAACTTAGGAAATGAATAGATGAACTCAGAGAAAACATCAACAAATTATTAGAAAACACAAAAATGTCAGAAAGGAATATACTAGAGGAATCAAGAGCAGATTAGATAAAACAGTATATAAAATTAATAATCTAGAAGACAAAGTGGCTGAAAACACCCAATTGTACCATCAAGAAGAAAAAAAAGATTATAATTGAGGATAGTTTAAGGGACCTGTGGAACAACATCATGAATAACAACAATGCACCATAGGGGTACCAAAGAGGAAGAGATAACAAGGTATTGAAAATGTATTTGAATAAATATATTGAATAAAAACTTCCCTACACAGTGAAGGAAATAGACATACAAGTCCAGGATATGCAGAGTCCCCAAAATGATGAATTTAAAGAGGCCCACACCAAGATACATCATAATTATAATGACAAAGAATAAATACAAAGAGAGAGTCTTAAAGGTAGAAAAGAAAGACATGTATTTTTCGGGGGCCCCTGTACTAGGCAACAGATGTGGGGGGGCTCCGCCCGCAGAGCCCCATCCCTCCATCACGGATGAAAATAAAAACTACCAAGACATGACTGCTTGGGGAGGAAAGGTGGTAAAATTCTCAGAGGAGAATGACCCAGAGCCCCTCCTCACTGGGCTTTTATTGGGTTCAAATACACCAGAATACAGGTTTAACATGTCAAAGAAATCTGAGGGCTTAATCTGAGTCAGTGTCTGTCAGGAAAGGGGGTTGCCAAACTTTGGGAGACATACTCATTTCCTCCTGGGACACTTATCACCTAAGTAAGAGCACTCTTAGCAAAGCAGGTTTCACAGGACTTTAGGAATTCTTTCTTATGCCCAATCACCCAGGGAGCCGTCCTGGCCGGTACAGGGCTGCACCGCTTGCCCCCATAGTTTCAGGCTTTAAGGCAATTAGGAATCAGGAGACATCTCCCAACGGAAATGAGGACTCGGGCTATGTCAGAATAGCCGGGGGGCGAGGGTCCATCACATCCTCTTTGCTGCAGCCCCTTCCCTCGAGTCCTTCCATGAGGCCTCCCAAGTGGTTGCGTCTGGCTTAGGTTGCCCCTCCCATGAGGAGTCTTACCCGTCATTGACTGCCAACCAAGCATTGGGGCCAGAGATTGGTGAGGCAGAAGCAGTGCTCCTGCCAGGGAGATAAGCTTTGTCTCCTTAGTAGGTCATGTCTTCGTGACAGAACAGACCCAGATGAAGTGGGTCCCTTGGGCTCTTACACAGCCCACCATGGGGTGAGGGTTACAACTCCTGAAACCAGGCTGAACGGTCCACAACAGTATTTAAATACAAGGGAGCTTCCACAAGACTGTCAGGGGGTTTCTCTACAGAAATTTTGCAGGCAAGAAGAGGTTGGTACAAAATACGGAAGTTATAAAAAGTAAGATTATCCTAATAAGCAAGTCCCAACTACCAAGATAATCCTAATAAGCAAGGCTATTTAAAATTGAGAGAAAGAAAAAGAGCTTCCCAGACTAAAAAAAAAAGTTATAGAAGTTCATCACCACTAAATAAGTATTACAAAAATGTTAAAGTGACTTCTTTAAAAAGAAAAGAACAGATTAAAAGTGATGAATAAAGGAATATACAAAAGATAATATTCTCATGGACAAAAGCAAACATTTAATTAAAAGCAGTGTATTAAACAATTATAAAGCTAGTTCAAAGGTTAAAAGGAAAAAGTTGAAAGATCATGTGCAATTAAACAAAGAAATAAGAAATAAACACAAGCACACACAAGAAGTAAACAATAATGACAAAAACATAAACATGGAGGGGGTGAATAAAACTGCAATGATTTTAGAATGTGCTCAAATGTCAGTGACCATTAGCTAAAAAAATAGACTGCTATTAACACACATAGTAGATATGAAGCATTTGGTAACTACAAGCCAAAAATCTACAAAATACACAAAAGAAATAAAAAGAAAAGAATCCAAACACAGCATTATAGAAATCATCATCATATAAGAGAAGAGAGCAAGAGAGTAAGAAAGAAACAGATAACGACAAAGACAATCAGAAAACAATTACTAAAATGGCAACAACTATACATCTATCAATAATTACTTTAAATGTAAATGGAATACTAGCTCCAATTTAAAGGCGTAGGGTGGAACACAATCAGGAATGAAAGAGGAGAGATTACAACTGACACCACAGAAATACAAAGGATTGTAAGAAATTACTATGAAGAACTATATGCAAAGAAATTTGAAAACCTAGGTGAAATGGACAAGTTTCTAGAAAAATATAATCTTCCAAAACTCAATGAAGAAGAAACAGAAAGCCTGAACAGACCAAAAACAGCTGATGAAATTGAAGCAGTAATCAAAAAACTCCCAACACACGAAAGCCCTGGACCAGATGGTTTCACAGGAAAATTCTACAAAGCATTTAAAGGAGAGCTAACCCCTATCCTTCACAGACTATTCCAAAAAATCCAAGAAGATGGAAGACTCCCAAACTCTTTTTATGAAGCCAGCATCATCCTAATCCCAAAACCAGGTAAAGACACAACAAAGGAAGAAAACTTCAGGCCACTACCGCTGATAAACATAGATGCTAAAATCCTCAACAAAATATTGGCAAACAGCATCCAGCAATACATTAAAAAATATCACATCATGACCAAGTAGGATTCATCCCAGGGATGCAAGGATGGCACAATATTCAGAAATCAATAAATGTAGTACATCACATAAACAAAAAGAAAAACAAAAATCACATGATCATATCAATGGATGCAGGAAAAGCATTTGATAAGGTATAGCACCTGTTTATGATAAAAACACTCAACAGAGTGGGATTAGAAGGAGCATTCCTCAACATAATAAAGGTTATATATGAGAGATCTACAGCCAACATCATACTCAATGGGAAAAAGTTACAGCTTTCCCACTAAGATCAGGAACAAAATAAGGATGTCTGCTTTCACCACTGCTATTCAGCATAGTATTGGAAGTCATACCCACAGCAATCAGACAAGAAAAGGAAATGAAAGTCATCCAAATTGGAAAGGAGGAAGCAAAAATGTCATTGTTTGCAGATGACATCATAGTATACATAGAAAATCCTATAGACTCCACCAGAAAATGATTCAACCTAATAAGTGAATTTGGCAAAACAGAGGGATACAAAGTCAATATTCAGAAATCAAAGGCATTTTTGTACTGCAATAATGAAATATCAGAAACAGAAATCAGGAAATAAAACCCATTTGATATAGCAACAAGGAAAATAAAGTACCTAGGAATAAGTCTAACCAAGGATGTGAAAGACCTGTACTCTGAAAACTATACAACACTGAAGAAAGAAATCAAGGAAGACACAAACAAATGGACGCATTCACTATGCTCATGGGCTGGAAGAATTAACATCATCAAAATGTCCATACTACCCAAAGCAATTCATAGATTCAATGCAATCCCTATTAAAGTACCAATGGCATATTTCACAGATATAGAACAAACATTTCAAAAATTTATATGGAACCATAAATGACCCTGAATAGCTGCTATGACTTTGAGAAAGAAGAACAGAACAGGAGGGATCACGATACCTGATATAAAATTATAGTACAAGGCCACTGTAATAAAAACAGCCTGGTACTGGCATTAGAATAGACAGACCAATGTAAACAAAATAGAGAGCCCAGAAATAAACCCAAGTGTCTATGGTCAATTAATATTTCACAAAGGGGGAAGAAGCATAAAATGGAGTAAAAAATAGCCTCTTCAACAAATGCTGTTGGGAGAGCTGGACAGCCACATGCAAAAAAAAAAAAATGAAATTTGATTACCAACTTACACCATACACAAAAATAAATTCAAGGTAGATAAAAGACTTAAATTTAAGTTGTGACAGCATAAAAGTCCTAGTGGAAAACAGAGGCAGGAAAATCTCAGACATTCCATTCAGCAATATCTTCACTAATATGTCCCCTAGAGCAAGGGACATAAAGGAAACAATGAACAAATAAGACCTCATCGAATTAAAAACTTCTGCATGGTTAAAGAAAACAGCATTAAAATGAAAAGAGAACCAACTATATAGGAAAACATATTTGCCAATAATACCTTGGACAAGGGTTTGCTCTCCAAAATATATAAACAACTCACAGGACTCCACTCCAGGAAGACATCTTTGTTTTCCAACTAAAAAAATGGGCAAAAGACTTGAAAAGACACTTCCCCAAGGAGGATATATAGAGGGCCCAGAGACATATGAAAAGATGCTCAGCTTCACTAGCCATCAGAGATGCAAATTAAAACCACAATGAGATACTACCTCATACCATTGAGAATGGCCATCATAAACAGATCAACAAACCTTTCCAAAAGTGTTGGAAAGGATGTGGAGAACAGGGAACCCTAGTGCACTGTTGGTGAGGATGCAGACTGGTACAGCCACTGTGGAAAACAGTATGGAATTTCCTCAGAAAACTAAAAATGGAACTGCCTTTTGACCCGGAAATTCCATTGCTGGGATCATATCCTAAGAACCCTAAAACACCAATTCAAAAGAACCTATGCACCCCAATGTTTATAGCAGCACAATTTATAATAGCCAAGTGCTGGAAAGAACCTACGTGCCCATCAGTAAATAAATGAACTGAAAAGCTGTGGTACATTTACACAGTGGAATACTTCACAGGAGAAAGAAAGAAGGAGCTCCTACCCTTTCCAACAGTGTGGATGGAATTGGAGAGCATTACACTAAGTGAAATAAGCCAGGTGATGAGGGACAAATACCATGTGATCTCACCTTTAAGTGTAACCTAATCAACAAAACACACAAGCAAGCCAAATATCAACAAAACAAAACAAACAAGCAAGCCAGATACATTGAAATTAAGAACAATCTGACAGTAACCAGAGGGGAGGTGGCAGGGGATAATGGGCGGGGGAAGGGTTTTCAGGAACAAATGTAAAGGACACATGGACAAAACCAAGGAGGGGGTGGAAGCAGGGGAGGGAGGTGGAGGTGACTGGGTGGGAGCAGAGTGGTGGGGGGCAAATGCAGACAACTGTACTTGAACAACAATAAAATAATTAAAAGAAAGGGAAAGGAAAAAAAATAAAGGCATATGGTGGTTAAAATGATAAAAACACAAGAACTGTCCACATGCTCCTTAAAACAGACACACTTCAGAATGAAAGATACATACAGACTGAAACTAATGCATAGAAAATGAGATTTTATGCAAATGGAAATCAAAAAAAGTTAGGATAGCAATAACTATCAGAAAAAATAGACTTTAAAACAAGGTTGTAAAAAAGGTACAATGAAGAGAATTTCATAATGATAAGGGGATTAATCCAACAAGAGTATATAACTTTTGTAAATCATTATGTACCCAATGTAGGAGCACCTAAATACGTAAAGTAAATATAGACAAACTTAAAAGGAGAGATTGATAATAATACAGTAATGGAAGGGGACCTCAGCATTCCATTGACATCAATGCCTAGGTCAGTCAGGCAGAAAATCATCAAGGAAATAGCAACCTTAAGTGAAACATAGGATCAGATCATTTTACTTGATATTTTAGAACATTTTACACCAAATCATCACAATATAAGTTCTTTACAAGTGCATAGGGAATATTTTTCAGTATAGGCCAATTCTTTGGCCACAAAACAAGTCTAATTAAATTTAAGAAAACTGAAGTCACAACAAGCATTTTCTTGAATGACAATAGTGTAAAACTAGAAATCAATTACAAGATGAAAACTGAAAAAACATAGAAACAGATGGAAGCTAAATAACATGCTACTAAACAATGAATGAGTAAATAACAAGATTAAGAAAAAAATCAAAAGATACTTTGAGACCAATGAAAATGATAGCACAATGAACTAAAAATCTACAGGACACAGCCAAAGCAGTTCTAAGAGGGAAATTCATAGCAACACGGGCCCACATCAAGAAATAGGAAAAATCTCAAATAAATCATCTAAATTTGCATCTAAAAGAAACAGAAAAAGAACAAATAAAGGCCAAAATAAGTAGAACAAAGTAAATAACAAAGATCAAAGTGAAAATAAACAAGCATAAAGCTCAAGGGCCCAAGTAAATAAAATCAGAAATGAAAGAGGATACAACCAACATAGAAATACAAAAAATTATACGAAAACATTATGAGCAATTATACTCCAATAGATTGGAAAACCTAGAAAAATTGGATATATTCCTTAGTTACACAATCTTCTGAGACTGAATTAACAAGAAACAGAAAATCTGAACAGAGAGATAAGTACTAATGAGTTGAATCAGTAATTAAAACTTCCAACGAACATAAGTCCCAGACCAAATGGCTTCACAGGTGAATTTTACCAACCATTCAAAGAAGAATTAATATGTATCCTTTTCAAACTATTTCAAAAAATTGAGAGAGGAAAAGGCTCACAACCTCATTTTATGAGGTGAGTGTTACCATGATACCAAAACCAAATAATAGCATTACAAAAAAAGAAAATTATAGGCCAATATCTCTGATGAACATAAATGCAAAATATTAGAAAGCTGAACTTAGTAAATATATCGGGACTTCCAGCCAAGATGGAGGTGTAGGTGGACACACTGCATCCTCGCACAACCAAAATTAAGGAAAACAAGGATCTAGAAACAAGAAAACAACCAACACTGAGAGAAAATTCAACTGTATGGAGGTCTGACAACCATTCATCCAGACCAGTAAGAGGGCTGGAGCAGCAGCAGGAGGAAGCAGAGGTTGGCTGACAAGGGCACCCAGGCAGCTGCTGGCGGATCTGGGCCTGCAGGTGGCAGCTAGCAGGCCCCAGGTGCACAGGCGGAGGCTAGTAGACCCCAGGCACAAGGCAGCTGGCTGACCAGGCAGTCCCACATTCGTGTGTATATAATCCAGACGAAAATGGGGAACAAGACAGAACTCGCAACCCAGGGCCCCAGTGCAGGGAAATAAAACCTAAAAATACTGAGACCCTGCCCCCACATACAGCCTCACGATTCAGCACCAGGGCTGCCCCACCCTGGGGAACACCCAAGGCTCTGCCCCTCACTATGTAACAGCCACAACCAGATCAAAAAAAAAAAAAAAAAAAGGCTCAAACGGGAGAACAAATCAAAGCCCCAGGGCCAATTCATCTAAGCGATTGAGAGACAGCCAACCTATCAGATGCACAGTTCAAAACACTGGTGATCAGGATGTTCACAGAATTGGTTGAATTTGGTCGCAAATTAGATAAACAAATGAAGGCTACAGTAAGTGAAATGAAGAAAAACGCACAGGGAACCAATAGTGATGGGAGGAAAATGGACTCAAATCAATGGAGTGAACCAGAAGGAATAAACAAACATCCAACCAGAAAAGAATGAAGAAACAAGAATACCAAAAAATGAGGAGAGGCTTAGGAACATCCAAGACATCTTTAAATGTTCCAACATCCAAATTATAGGGGTACCAGAAGGAGAAGAGGAAGAGCAAGAAATGGAAAACTTATTTGAACAAATAATGAAGGAGAACTTCCCCAATCTGGCAAAGGAAATAGACTTCCAAGACGGCCAGGAAGCTCAGAGTCCCAAAGAAATTGCACCCAAGGAGGAACACACCAAGGCACAGCGTAATTACATTACCCAAGATTAAAATGAAGGAGAGAATTCTAGAATCAGCAAGGGATAAGGGGACAGTCACCTACAAAGGAGTTCCCATCAGACTGTCAGCTGATTTCTCAAAAGAGACCTTACAGGTAGGCAAGAAGGAGCTAGAAAGAAGTATTCCAAGTCAGGAAAGTCAAGGACCTACATCCAAGATTGCTCTATCCAGTGAAGCTGTCATTTAGAATGGAAGGGAAGATAAAGCGCTTCTCACATAAGGTCAAGTTCAAGGAGTTCATCATCACCAAGCCCTTATTATATGAAATGTTAAAGGGACTTATCTAAGAAAAACAAGATAAAAAATATGACAGTAAAAACACAGCAAACTCACAGGTATTAACAACCACACCTAAAACAAAAGCAAACTAAGCCAACAACTAGAACAGGAACAGAACCACAGAAATAGAGATCACATGGAGGGTCAGCAGCAGGGTAGTGGGAGGAGGAGAGGGGGGAAGGTATAGATAATGAGTAGCATAGATAGTGGGTAGAAAATAGACATGGGGAGGGCAAGAATAGTGTGGGAAATGTAGAAGCTAAAGAACTTATGACACATGGACATGAACTAAAGGGGGGGAATGTGGGTGGGAAGGGGTGTGCAGGGTGGAGGGGAATGATGGGAGAGAAATAGGACAACTGTAATAGCACAACCAATAAAATGTGATAAAAATATAAAAAACTATCATATATCATGATCAAGTGAGATTTATTCATGGGTTGCAAGTTTGGTCCAATATTTGCAAATCAATTAATGTGATGCCTTAGATTAACAAAATGAAGGATAAAAACCATATGATCATATCAATAGATGCAGGCAAAAGCATTTTACATAATCTAATATTCATTTATGATAAAAACTGTCAGTACAGTTGGAGCAAACCCAGAGCTGGCATCATACTCAATGGTGTAAAAGTGAAAGTTTTTTCTTTAAGATCAGGAACATGACAATAGTGTCAACATCACTTTTATTCAAAACAGTACTGAAAGTCCTATAAAAGGCATCAAATTTGGGAAGTAAAAAGTAAAACTGGCAATGTTTGCAGATTACATGGTACTATGTATAGATCATATATAGATGATACTAAAAATTCTACCAAAAACTATTAGAACAAATAAAATAATTCAGTAAACTTGCAGGATACAAAATTTTTATTCAAAGTAGGTGGAATTTTATACATCAGTAATGTACTATTGATGTTGTTACTATTAATGTACTATTGGAAGAGAAATTATGAAAACAATATCATTTCCAATTCCATAATAAAAATAAAACACTTAGCAATAAATTTAAACAAGGAGGTAAAGAACTGAGACTCAAAAAGCTATAAGACTTTGAAGAAAGAAATTGAAGAACAGACAGGTAAGTGGAAGGCTACACTATGTCCAGGAATAGGAAGAATTAGCATTGCCAAAATGTCCATACTGTCCCAAACAATCTACAAATTCAATGCTATCCCTATTAAAATACCAATAACATTTTTCACAGATTGAGAGTAAATAATCCTAAAAATTATATAAAACCAGGAAACTTTGAATAGATAAAGTAACCTTAAAAAGAACAAATTCAAAGGTATCATGCTACCTGATATCAGGCTGTACTACCAGGCTATAGTGATTAAAATGGCATGATATTAGCATGAAAACAGATACATACATCAATGGAACAGAACACAAAGCCCAGAAATAAACTTACTCCTCTAACATCAATTAATCTATGACAGAGGCAAGAATATATAATGGAGTACAGACAGTCTCTTCAATCAATGCTGTTACAAAAATTGGACAGATACATGCAAAAAGATGAAACCACTTTATTACACTATATATAAGAATAAGCATAAAATAGAAGAAATATTTATTTATTTATTTATTTTTAAATATATTTTATTGATTATGCTATTACAGTTGTCCCATTTCTCCTGCATCATTCCCCTCCACCCTGCACACCCCCTCCCACCCACATTCCCTTCCTTTAGTTCATGTCCATGTGTCATAAGTTCTTTAGCTTCTATATTTCCCATACTATTCTTGCCCTCCCCATGTCTATTTTCTACCCACTATCTATGCTACTCATTCTCTGTACCTTTTCCCCCTCTCTCCTCCTCCCAGGCCCCTGTTGCTAACCCTCCATATGATCTCCATTTCTGTGGTTCTGTTCCTGTTCTAGTTGTTGGCTTAGTTTGCTTTTGTTTTAGGTATGGTTGTTAATATCTGTGAGTTTGCTGTCTTTTCACTGTCATATTTTTTATCTTGTTTTTCTTAGATAAGTCCCTTTAACATTTCATATAATAAGGGCTTGGTGATGATGAACTCCTTGAACTTGACCTTATCTGAGAAGCGCTTTATCTGTCCTTCCATTCTAAATGACAGCTTTGCTGGATAGAGCAATTTTGGATGTAGGTCCCTGCTTTTCAAGATTTCAAATATTTCTTTCCAGCCCCTTCTTGCCGGTAAGGTCTCTTTTGAGAAATCAGCTGACAGTCTGATGGGAACTCCTTTGTAGGTGATTGTCCCCTTATCCCTTGCTGCTTCTAGAATTCTCTGCTTCATTTTAATCTTGACTAATGTAATTACAATGTGCCTTGGTGTGTTCCTCCTTGGGTCCAACTTCTTTGGGATTCTCTGAGCTTCCTGGACACCCTGGTAGTCTATTTCCTTTGCCAGATTGGGGAAGTTCTCCTTTATTATTTGTTCAAATAACTTTTGCACCTGTTGCTCTTCTTCTTCCCCTTCTGGGACTCCTATAATTCGGATGTTGGGATGTTTAAAGATGTCCTGGAGGTTCCTAAACCTCTCCTCATTTTTTTGAATTCTTGTTTCTTCCTCGTTTTCGGTTTGGTTGTTAGGTTCTTCCTACTGGTCCACTCCATTGATTTGAGTCCCAGTTTTCCTTCCATGTCTATCGGTTCCCCATGCATCTTCCTTCATTTCATGTATTGTAGCCTGCATTTTTTCATCTAATTTGTGAGCAAAATCAACCAATTCTGTGAGCATTTTGATGACCAGTGCTTTGAACTGTGCATCTGATAGGTTGGCTATCTCTTCACGGCCTAAAGGAATTGGCTCTGGGGCTTTCATTTGTTCTTTGGTTTGAGCCATTTTTGGTGGGGTTTTTTTTTGTTTTGTTTTGGTTTTAGTCTGGTCGCAGCTATTACGTAGTAAGGAGTGGTGTCTCAGGCGCTCCCCAGTGCGGGGCAGCCCAGTCGCTGGGTTGTGACGCTATATGTGGGGGTGGGGTCGGAGAGAAAACAATGGCACCTGCTCTGCTGTCTCCTGGATTTAGTCCCTTCCACCACTTCCCCTCTGCCTGGACTGTCTGCGCGTGTGAATGTGGGACCACCTGTTCAGCCAGCCACCTTGTGCGGCCTCACTGGGTCTGCACAGTTGCCCTCCTGTGCCTGGGGACCGCCAGCCACTGCCTGTGCACCTGGGAACTGCCAGCCACTGCTGCTTGCGTTCCCATGTCTGCACCTCCACTTTTTCCTGCCGTGACTCCGCCCCTCTTACCTGTCTGGATGAATGGTTGTTGGACTTGCGTACAGTTCAATTTTCTATAAGTTCTGGTTGTTTTCCTGTTTCTAAATATTTGTTGTCCTTAATTTTGGTTGTGAGAGGAGGCACAGTGTGTCCGCCTACGCCTCCATCTTGGCCGGAAGTCTCAATAGAACAAATATTTAAATATAAGACCCCCAAACCATAAAACTCCCTGAAGAAATCATGGGAAGTAAACTCCTTGACATTTATCTTAATAAAATTTTTGGAGATATATTTTCTTGAGCAAGAGAAATTTAAAAAATAAACAAATGGGACTACAGCAAACTAAAATTTGTGACACAGCAAAGGAAATCGTCAACAAAATGATTGATGATTTAATCATCAAATAAAAAGACAGCCTTTTGAATAGGAGACATATTTGCCAATGATATATCTGATAACGGTTGGTATCCAAAATATATAAGAAACTTATATAAATTAACACCAAAATAATTCAATTAAAAAATGAGCAGAGGACCTAAATAGACACTTCACCAAAGAGGACCCACAGATGGCCCATAGACCTGTGAAGAGATGCTCCAAGTCACTAATTGTCTGAGAACTACAAATTAAAATCACAATGAGATATCATCTCTTGTCTGTCAGAATGGATAAACTATCATCAATAAATCAACAAACAAGTCTCAGTGAGGATGTAGGGAAAAGGGAACCCCTTGTGCATTGTTGCTGGCATTTTAAATTGATGCAGCCACTATGGAAACTGTATGGAGTTTCCTAAAAAAATGTAAAATAGAAATACCTTATGACACAGCAATCCCACTTCTAGGTATTTATAAGAAGAAATCCAAAACAAAGTAAAAAAGACATATACCCCTATGTTTAAATAGCCAAAATAAGGAAGCAATCTAAGTGTCCATCAAGAGATAAATGGATAAAGAAGAAATGGTACATATATATGGTGAAAGATTACTTAGCTATAAAAAAGACTGAAATATTTTCATTTGCAACAACATAGGTGGTCCTAGAGCATATTATGCTAAGCAACATAGGTCAGAAAAAGACAAGATAGAAAAAGACAAATAGCATATTATTTCATTCATATGTGGAAGCTAAAAAACAAAGTAAACAAATAAAACAGAAACTAACTCATAAATACAAAGAACAATTTCATGGCCATCAGATGACTAGGGGGTTGGGAGGAAGGGTGGAAGAGGTAAAGAGATTAAGATGTACAAATTGGTGGTTATAAAAGTAGTTATGGGGCTGTAAAGTACAGCACAGGGAATATAGTCAATAATATGTAACAACTATTCATAGCATCAGACGGGTCCTAGACTATCAGGGTGATCATTGCAGAGGTCATATAACTTTATATGGCCAATTGTTAGCCATGAAAAAAATCTTACAGGTTTCCACCAGAGATTATGACTAATGTACTTTGAAATATTGCATTTCTTTCAGGCAGTTTATTTCTTTATTTAGTGAATAGACATTCAATGTGTACTTTTGGTGTATACTAGTGTGGAGGACAAGTACAAAAAGAATTACTTCTTATCCATAGGAGTTCATTACCTTGTGGGTATATGTATCACCTTGTCAGTAAAAAGTGAAATTTTTGTAAATGAAAATTGCTTAGATTTCTCTAGGTTGAAGTAAACTGAAAGGCCTCTATTTCTAAAATGATTAGGCAATTTGAAAAAATTCGATACACATTTTTCTCATGTGCAATTCCTATTAACAAAGAAACCAAGTGGTATATATTTAGTATAACGCATCATATGTTAAAGTAGTAAAAGTTCACCTAGTGTCAAACTTTTAGAGGTTTACAAATATTTTTGCGCTGTGAGCTAAGGAGTAGACGGTTCATGGTGAGTGGTCAATCTATGTTCCCCTTTGTATACAAACTACACTGTTGCTCATTGTTTATTAGAGAATCTTAAAAAAATATGATGAAAAGATGAAAGCATTCTCTTTCCCAGAACATTTTATATTAGTCTTAGATCTCAGTTTTAAAAAAGAACCTTGACATAAAAATTACATTAATAATTCATGGACCATATTAATGGCTGAGTTAAAACTTTAACAAGTTGGTGTTACAAAACTGTCAAAAACGTAACAGCCCTGCCTTCTTTAATTTCAACTGCTTCTGATGAAGCATAGGGAAATGCCTTATTGCTGTGCAGTGTTACCAATTATCTGACAGAGCCAGAGTGTATTTCTAGCTAATCAGAAATAAGAGTGCAGAATTAAATCTCCAGTGTGAAACTCATCATTTACATATTTATGATTCTGAAATTATAATAAGGCTAATGAGAAACTCACATACTGCCTTTAAAAGTCAAGTCAATCTCACAGTTAATTTTTAACAGATAAAGCTCCTGATACATGGTTGTCAACAGATGAGGTCTGTTGATAACAATTTATTTTAATTAAACACTACAAGTTATTCGTGTGACCTAATCCATATATTATATCAGGGGGTTTGTTTTTAAACTGCCACCTTTGGGCTAAGAGTGAGAGACAAGGTTATTGGAAATGGGTATAACACATGTAGTTTACACAAATATAATGCTTTGGGGAAAACGGAGATAATATATGTATGCATGCACACACCTAACCCCAGCACTACTTTATATGTGTCTGGGAGGATCAGAGAGAAGGTGACCAGCTGGAGTTTATGAGGGGTCTTTAAAGCTTTTAAGTGCTCAGAGTCGTGTGTTGCATATACATTTCTGAGTTGAGGCAATATGTTGTGTGCTATGATTATGCTCATTAAGTGTCACTATCTACAGAGCCAAACCATTTGAATATATTCACTGCTGCAATATCATTAACGAAAGAGGTGATATGCTCCCACCCCCACAGCCACTCTCACTAAGAAATGTCTTATACAAGTCATCAATTTGCTGATGCTGATAGATGACCCTTTCTGTGTGTTTAATATGGGTTAGTTCTCTGTGGGCGTTCTTATTTGTTCAAGGATTTGGGACACAATTCTATATTCTAGCACTGTCATAGTACATTTTTCTCCTCTGAAGTGGCTTTGAAATAAACTTGAATTGAAAAGTTTTTGTACCATAAAGTGTTTATTTATATTTTGCTTTCTTTCAACTCCTCTCCTAAGAATAATTTTTGCATCGAATAGCACATTGCTGCATATGAAAGAATAGAGACTTGGAATTATTAAGCTCCGTTAAAATGCTGTTTAATGCTTATTGTTATTAACATTTTATAATAACAGTGTAACTGTAATGATCAAAAATAAAAAAGCAATAAAATAGCCTATATGGTCATCAGAACAATAGAGGGCACATCTAGAAATGGAAAATGTCTTCACGGCTTACACAGAATCTCATATTTACATCTCTGTATTCGTTTTCCATTGCCACTTAAGATCTTAATTACAACAAACAGTTGCTTAAAACAATACGTAAAAAGTCTATTCCTCTATTCTGCTAAGACAGGGTCTTATATCATGCAAAATACACTCTGATCATGGGAGTGACATTCCATCACCTTTGCCATATACTATTGGTTAGAAGCAAGTCCCAGGTCTTGCTCTCACTCAAGGGGATTATGCCAGTTTATGAATCACTATGGGTGACCTAACAATGTGTCCACTAGTCCACCACAATGACTGAAAGGCAGCATAGAATATTACGTAAGAATATAGGCCTCACCCTGGCCAGGTGTCTTGGCTGGTTAGAGCATGGTACTGTGCACCAAAAGGTTGAGGGTTCTATTACCAGTCAGTGCACACACCTAGGTTGCTGATTGGATCCTTGATGCATACCAATTGATGTTTCTCTCTCACATAAATCCCCCCATCCCTCTCTCTCTGTCTCTGTCTCTGTCTCTTTCTCTGTCTCTCTCTCTCCCCCAACATATCCTTGGGCAAAGATTTTTTAAAAAAAGAATATAGGCTCCAGTTAACACATGCTCAAATATCAGCTCTTTTATTTACCTAACACAGTTGTGAGAATTAAAAGTGTTAACTCTTTTAAAACATTTAAAACACTGCCTGGCACATAGTAAATTCTCAGTAACTATTATTGTTGCTGATTATGATGCTGTAATAAGCAATTATCATTTCCACAGTCTTTAGGGAAGAGGTAGCCCTATACATGTACATGAAGATGGTGACCTAATAGAATAACAAGTCATACATTAACAGATTATTTCTTTGTGTTTACCAAGATATCTATAACTCTAATCATTGAGATTATTATTTGTATTATACCTCTGTATCTTGGCTTTTGGAGAAGTTGACTCAGTGAATAAAGTGTATGCCTTAAAACCTCCTTTGTGCTAAATAGCAATGCTAGACAAAATTTTTAAAATAAATAAATGAACCAAAACAACCCAATAGAACAAGAAAAAAAATCATGCCTATGACCGAGAGAAGAACTGGAAGATGCTATGCAGCTGTCAAGGGAGAAATATTCTATCTAGATTTTGCTTAATGTGGGTTAAAAATGACTAAAAACATTCTATCCATACATAAAACAGAGAGCTGAAGCCAGGCTAATGTTTTAAAGCTTGGGGCTGAGTTCGGGCTTCTTCTGCCACCCGCAGCTGCTATAGTGGGTGAGGAAATACAGAGGGTGTGTCCGTTTCCTAGTGGAAAATGAACTAAACACCTACTCCCGTGTGCACACACATGCACACACACCACCAGCTAGAGAGGCAGTGAGAAACACAGAGAGCTCCTTTCTGTGTCTGAAAACACTTGCTTGACCGCTCTGTCTTTGTATTTGCAACCTTCCTAGTAACATCACAAGGCAATAGGAATCCTGAATTGGAAAGATAACATCTGATTATGGAAAAGGGGCCTGGATGGACAATAGTTTGCACAATCCCCTGGCCATGTGGAATAAGCACAGAGGGAAGAGAGAAAAATGTTATACACACACACACAAAAGGAAATAACCTTCACTTAAAATGAGGTTGTAGAAAATAACAGCTAAAATACATGAATAAATATACTGCCAAAAAGTACAAGTGGAATACAAATTCATCACAGCACAATGAAAATTAATTTTATACAAACATTTTCTTTAAGTACAAGAAATTTTATTATGACAAAATAAAACAAAGACAGGATTTCACTAAAAAATACAAATATTTTACACAAAACACAGAAATAAAACTAGAAAATGTTAATAAGATATACATTAATGGAAAATAAAATGTATTTATTTATATAAATATTAAAAAGAATAAAATTTAGAGTGAACAGTAACATGCAAATGTGCTAACTGAAAGGTATTACTGAGGCTTTCTAAAAACACACACTAAAGAAAAGTATTTTTAGAAAACATAGGAAGATTTTTAAAAATATACAAAAACATTTTAGAGACATAAAGGGTAGACTGAGAAACACCAGAGTTTATTTAATGAAATATTTGGAAATAATAAATAGCAGGAATATTACAGCATAAATTTAAATATAAATTGCTGACATGTTTCTAGACTTAAAAAGAGACATGAATTCCAGTTTAAAAGTTCATTTCAAATAGCGACCAGTATTTTTTAAAATAAAAACCCATACTAAGGAATACTCTAGTAAAATTACAGAAAATGAAGACAAAGGAAACAATCTTAAAATATACTGGAAAGGAAAAAACAAAAACAGATATATGTGAACAAATGGGTATTATTAACAACAGTATTTTCCACAAGAAAATGATGGAGATGCTTCAATCATAACAGTAGTTAATTGTTGCATTGGCTTTACTCATGTTGTAAATAATCTGTATATCTGGGAAATAGGTACTATTATTATTCCTACTTTAAAATGAGGAAATTGAGGCCCAGAGAAGTTAAGAGACTTTCCTAAATTTATGTTGCCATTAAAATGTGAAGCTATTTATCTTATACTTTTAAACCCAGTTTAATTATTATTTGAGAGTGAAAGCTAAATCAATGTAGTTCAAGACATTATAAAAGAAAGGATTTTGCACCCTAAGTTGCTCACATAATTCTTGGAGACTGCACTTGATTAAGAAGAGAAGTGAGGCTGCACAGGTCTCACCGCTGGGAGAGGGGACAGCAAGCTCAGAGCTTGACGAGTGGTGTGAGTAACTTCGATTAACTATAAACTTGATTTATAGTTAAATTTGATTGACTATAAAATAATAACTATTTCCTGAGCTTAAAAAACTAAAATAATAGCCCTAAAATATTAAAATGTCTTGACCAGGATGGTAAATCATGGCAAGGTTTGCTGCCATATTGGGAGGATGGCAAAAGTATTCAATTATGACTAATTGGCTTTGTTAGATAAATATGTCAATAATTTGTATTAAAATTATATTCACTAATATATAATAATTTACATATATTATGTATTATAACTTCCAAACCAATAAGTGGGTAAAAAGCAAATATGGGTTGTAGAGAAGAATAATATTAATTTCATGGTAACAGAAGAGAGAAAAAAAGAAGGGGAAATATTAAATGCAAACTAAAACAGTGAACAAAGTTAAACTATCTAATTACAATAAATATAAATGGTTTATATATACCTACTAAAGCAAAATTACTTTTTTGATAGAAATAAACTTATCTAGCAGCTGCTTACTTTTAAAAGATACATCACAAGTAATATCATATTGTGTTGAAATGTTCCAAATGAAGAAATTGGCAAAAGATATATTGAACAAAACTGTTCAGAAGAATGCTACTAAACCAATACAATATTAGGCTGAATTAAAATTCAGATAAAAGTATTAACATTGATAAATAAGTATATGTCATAAAAATCAAAAGAAAATTTACCTCAAAGATATAAAATTATGAACCTTATGTATATAACCCCATAGCCAAGAAATTAGTAAAGTAAAAATTGTAAGCATTGCAATTTTACCAGACACTGAAACATTGAGCAGATAAAGAAATTCTGGAATTCAACATATTTTTATACAAAATTCATTTTAATTTTAAAGAAATGATTACCCACAAAACATATTTCAACCATAAGGCAAATAAATGGAAACCAACACTTTAAAGATTGGTTTAGAAAACAAAATATGCTTCTAAAATTTGAAAGCTTTGAGGAATAAAGTCATTTCTTTGAAACTTATTTGATTGACTTTAAAAAATCTAAATGCAGTAGTTTATATTAATTGCTTTTTATTTCATCTCATTAAACATTTGGCTCTTTGTTCCAGTCTGACAAGATCATCTTAGACATGAACTCTGTAACCATTGTAATTTTTGCTCCTCCATGATTTGTGTGTTTATATTAATAAACACATCTTCCATAGAGTCCTTTGAATCATTTATAAAAATGAAAAGTCTGTTAACATGAAGGACAGAGTATTAAACTCTTAATGTATCTAATTACCAATGGAATAATGCATTAATCCTTCCAAATTATAGAGAATTTTACTTTAATCATCTTTTTTATTCTCCAATACTGTATAAAATAGTAGCAATGCAGTTTTTCCCCTTTTGAGCCTATGCTTAATTATATACATGTACTCTCTTTTACTTATTTATATAAGACTAAGAAGAAATGATACATTTTTAAAAAGAAAAAGACTTTTAAAATGTTTAATGGAGCAATGAATAAATAAACAGTAATACATGGGTCACCCACCTTACAGGTATACATGTTTTGAGGCATACCAAATTTTTCTTTATTGACATTATGAGAAAGAAGAAAGAAATTTGCCACATCATCTTTGAACTTCTCATCGCTCTACTTATAGGATAAATATTAACCATATACTTGACCTCTAAGGAATGTTCTCAGGCAGCTAAATCCATTGCTGAAAGCTAAGAAAGAGGACAATTTTATCCCACACACAGTTTTGTGGCTGATCTCTTTAATTTTGTACACTGCATCAATATAACTATATCTTAAGAAACAAAAATAACAACATTCAAGCAAAAGGAGTTCTATTTCTATGGTCATGGAGGACATTGTTCCAGAACTCTATTGTTCTATTTAGATGTTAAGTGGCTTGAGCACCAGTTCTCACTAGAGCCAACACTGGAGTGTGAGTTAGAGAAAGATCTTCCCCTTTGGGTTTCAGTTTTCTCATCTGCAAAATGATGGCATTGGGCTGACTTAGGTATAAATTTTCTTCTTTCTCTAATCTTTGCCGGGCTATGCTCTCCCCCATCCATTCCATCTGTTCAAAGCTTGGTTCCTTGTTAAACTCAAAGAAATTATACGTATATATCAGCTATCCAGAAAAAATCTTTTCCTATTTTTAAAAAAAATGCCTCTTGGTAGAAATATCTTAGTTGCTTCTGGTTAAAGCTTTTGCTCTCTCCTCCTTTAGTTGGCTTAGGTCTCTCTTTTCATGGGTGTCCAATTGTGTTTGTATCTGGTATCTCTACAGCCATGGTTTAGCCAGCTGGATTTTTATATTTTCTTGATAGAGAATTAATTCCTCTCTAGCCTCTTAGTCTTTGGGAAGCACATCAAGATTTCCTTTTATTGTCCAAATATTAATATATAATGTTTTCTGCTGTTTCTCTAAGTCCATTGAAGGTAAGTCTTCAGCCAAATGCAAATATTTTCCAGTGCAATTGGCTACATGGACTCAATCTTCAAGCATATCCTTAGCCTATAATACATTGCTGATCCTACAAAGTTGTTTATAATTCATCTCTTAAATATATATTTCCATTGCAAAGTTATTAATTTTCCACTCAAATGGCTGTATCCACAACTTTTGTTTGTAAACATTAAAGGGCACCACCTATCTGACCTAGTGCTCAGGTCCTTTGGTGCAGTAAGGTGCTCTCCTGCGATGGACCATGGAATTTTACTGCCCCATCATCTCACTCTTCAATATGCTATGAATTGTTGGGAAACATAACTAAAATCTAGAGAATCAACTTGTTATTTTTAGTTCTAGTAGATTCTAAATTAATTTGTTAATCATCACTAGCTATTTTTTAATGTGAAATGCATAACTTATCTTAGAGGAGTAGTGATATGTAAACTCAGTTTTTAAGGATAAGTAGTAATTCACACAGAACAAGGAGAAAAGAATGTTAGGACATAATATGGAGGTAAATATGTTGTGCTTGGAATGAGAAAATTTTTCTTATAGGTACTTTTAGAATATAAAGTATGTATAGAGAAGTATTACATTATGAGGTTAAAGCAACAGGCTGGTAAACATTATCAAAGATACAATCTTAAAGAGTTTTTCTTAATATAATGAAAGGCAAGCTTTTAAAAGGTATATTTGAGAAGGGTAACAATCAGAGTCGTGTTCTAGCATGATCATGAAAAGGATGAATTGGAGGGAAGGAGACTGGAAGTGAGATGGAGTTAGAAGATGTGAATTGAGACAATGACAGGGGAGAGAAGAAACTGACACTTTAGGACTTGCTAACCACTTGACATGGAGACGACAAAGATGGCAAGAGGAATAGAGAGGGTTAAGTCATGTCTAATAGTTAAGTACATGAGCAGATGGTGATGTTATTAGCATAATTAGAAAACTGAGAAATGATACAAGCTTGGAGAACCATGGGTAGACATGATGTCAACTTTAGAGGTGTTGAGTTTAAAGCTGTGAACTTAAGCCTTCGGGGAAAGGTGAGATGTAGAGTTATGGAGTTTGAAAGGTGGTTGAAAAGCAATGACAGTCCTTGTTAATAACTATGTCTATAGAATGAAGGACAGTCTTTATGGGTACAGAGTTTGGATGTCGCTATTACTATATTCATTTCTTAAGAATAAAGACAACTAAATCTGTAAATGCAATGATTTTATGTTCATTTGACTCCTAGAATGTGACCTTTTGCTTTAAGGTCCGCATTATTAAAATGTCCTCAGCATGCTCTAATAACACATTTGCACAGTTACTTTTAACCACGTGGCTTAAAAATAAATGAGAGACTTTAAAAATTTAGTGAATGAGTTCAAATTATATATTAAAACTATCAGACTAATGTATTCTTAGTTGCTTATTATATTTTAATGAAGACATTCTGTCTTTGAAAATTTTTGTCAAATTTGACTGAAATTCAAGTGAAAATTATTTTTAAAATGGCAGAGAGTTTATGTTTTTTCAGGTGCCCTCCCTGCACTCAGTCAGCTCAGTCTCTATGAGTCCTTCAAATCTGTTTCCACCTTTCTTTATTAAATCCCATTTTCCCCTTCCATATCTGAGTAGTAGCACAAGACTTGGACTGAGGTAACTACTGATGTTTTGACAGAACAGAAATGCCATCATATTGCTACACATATAGCACATCAAAATTACCAATATCATTAATTCACATTCTTAAAAATGCCTTTGCAATTCCTTTCCTCAGAAGCTTTATACAACTCCTTTCTACATGTACCATCCTGTCCTTTCAGCAAACTGTTGTTTCCTCTTCTGTCATCTCCAGCGTGCTGAAGCACAACCATGCTCTCCAAATCACACTCATCATACTTGTTTGTTAGCAGGCATATAGATGTATATGTGTACATATATATATACACATATGTATATATATGTATACGTATATATTCATTGTAGCGACCTCTTTGGGTCTCCTCTCAGTCCTTCAGTATGTACTCAGCCTCAACTTCACACCACTTAAGCACATTCATGTTTTTCCAAAAACAGACAAATTTTCTACCTGAGAAAAATTCTGGGGTGAGCTCTTAAAATAACATTTTCTCTCTGAGTTCTAATAATATAAATTATTCATCAGTCTCATCATGTGGCAAATTATACTGAATAAAAATGCTCTCCTCTATGAAATTCCATCAGGTGTTTTTCATCCTTAAATATGATCAAAACTAAAAAATAACACATGACTCACTGAAATGATACCTATTTTATTCTGTGGGAATCAGATACATTTGCAAGAACCATTCTCTAATCAATTAGTAATGAAAATACAAAAGTGGTTACTTAGTTCCAAGAACAAATTCTATGTTTCTTAAAATTTCAGTGAAAGATAAAATATCTTAGAGTTGTGACAGAGATGTTCATTTGGGAAGTAACACGTAAACAGAAGTTATCCCTTAGAAGGCAGTGTCCAGGAATGAAGCAGATGTGAAAAACAGTGAAGAACAATGCACTGAAGACCAAACAATCCTGCTTGAAATCTGTGGTACTGTTGCACATTGAAGGTACTGTGGCTTTGTACTGTTTCATCCACTTGCAGTATTTGTGGTAGGAAGGAATCAGTATTATACCCTGGAATGGGGACCTCATACATAAGCTTTCTCAGGATAAGAAGGTTCTACACCTTGGAGAATCTTGTCAATTCATCCAAGAAAAGAATAAACAGATAGAAAAATCAAAAAAGACCAAAATCTCTAGGGATAAATATAATTCCACAAATCCATAGTAACAAGTCCTCTAAAAAGAAAACAGAGCTATTTTCGAAGATAGGATAAACAGTAAAAAATAACCGTGGAGCTTTAAAGATGAAAGATCAGAAAGTAATGGACTGTCTGAAAACCATTTTCTCACAAGAAGTTATTCATGATACTGACCATTCAATGTAAAACCTCTTAGAGTTAGAAGAGATCTTAACTTCTCCAGGAAAACTGTCTATAATATTCATTCTGCTTGAACTTGACTAATACCAAAACTGTTTAGTTTATTTAAAATTTATTTTAATATCAACAGCATATTCATCTATTAAGTTCCTATTTTGGCTTACTTTTAATTCTCATGATATTGTGAACCTAATATTATCCATGACTAAATTAAGATTTAGTTCATATAATTGCCAAATATACAAATACTATGTGCACCAAGACTTAAATTGGGGTCTATACTGATTTAAATCATATAATCTCTCTTACATGGTTAAAATGTGCTTAGCCTTGGTAGAATAAAGGGCTGGGATATAAAAGAAAGGAAAAATGTATTAAAACTAGTTATAAATTTTAAGGTTAATTAAAATTTTCTATTATATAATATTTAATATTTTCAATACATAATGACTGGAAAACTCTTTCACTCCTAAGAGACTGAGACCAGGAATTATCAGGGATTCATGCACCTGTTTAGGTCATATTGCACTCTTGTTTTATCTGGCATTTAAGTAGATGAGAGAGTCTAGTGAGGAAAGGAGAAAGGGGGGCACTTTGGGGAGTGAGGGGCAAGTTCAAATGTATATGAGAATAAAACCCTACACATTTGATGATATCAGCAGTACCAGACATTTCTGGAGGGGAAAACTAATGGTTTGCTGAGTTGTTTATGACATGCTTATTCTCATTTGGGGATATTTTTTTAAGATTTTATTTATTTATTTTTTGACAGAGGAGAAGGGTGGGAGAAAGAGTGGGAGAGAAACATCAATGTGTGGCTGCCCCTCACATGCTCCCTACCGGGGACCTGGCCCACAACCCAGGCATGTGCCCTGACTGGGAATGGAACCAGTGACCGTTTGGTTTGCAGGCTGGCACTCAGTCCACTGAGCCACACCAGGCAGGGCTGGGGACGTTTTTAATTGACTTCAACTATGACCCATTTGCTGTGACTAAAGAGTATGCAAGATTTGCCCACCAATCTTCATATATAATTTCAATGGAAATTTGTGCATTTTCATTACTATAATATTTAGCATGATCAAAATCAATACAGCCTATAATATTGTTAAATTAAATATCAAATTATTAGCAGCATAGTTTAAGTTATGAATATTTTATTGAATTAATATTCTCTATGATGCATAAATGGTAATATCCAAAATGTAATATAAAGAAAAACAATCTTTTACTCATTAAAAGAACAGAAGAATTTGTTAAGTAATAGAATGTATATTTTTCAGGCTATTGAGAGATATTCAGAGTACTATGTTTTAAAACATATTTTAACTTTATAGTTTATTACATGCATATGCAAATTATTCCATATCTAAAAACTCTTCAAAATATTATTGAGAAAAAAATCTATATTCTTATTCTCAACCTTAGATATAAGAAGCATATTAGTACTAGTTTGGAAAAGGTTTATTTTAGGGCATAACGTGTATTTGTGTGGTTTGAATACTTGTTAAAAAATAATGTACATCTAAAATTCTTAAGATGAGGACAAAAAGTTTGATCTATATTAGAGGCTTTTATAATAATTTGATGCTGTATCTTACCACCCAGTACTAGGCCAATCATTGCTGTTTATAAATATTTAACATAATGCAGCAATTTTAACTATTTTAGAAAAACAGTGATTCCTTTCTCTCATTGCTATGGTAAAATGGGAAAGATATTTTTGATCTAGAAATAAGTACCATTCTTATTTTCCCCTGAGGCAAATTAATTCAAAATATTATTTTTCTTAAGCTTTAATGATATTATAATAAGCAACCAAATGTCCAAAGTGAGACATTAACATTATTATTTGTTTTTATTTATTTACCAAATGTAAGTGAGGCAGATAAAGAAATCCAGAATTTGGCACAGGGGTCCTATTGAATCTTTGCCTGTCTGTATGTAGAGGGTAAAACCCATTATGCTGTAAAAGAATAACTCATGAGAAAAGAACAATTGATAAGGTTAATGTATGGAAACAATTCCCAGAGTAAACACAGAACCAGCAATTATTTATGTTCCTCCTAAGCCAGAGTAGAGAAACCTTGCTGACAATACCAGAAATTAAATAGAGAGGACAGAAGCCCATATAAAGAAGTGGGATGAATTAGCTCTAAGATGAAGATAAATTTGATCTTTCCAAACAAAACATTCAACATTTCTGAAATGTAGGTAAAGAAGTGTTTAGAGGGAAATTTATAGCATTTAATACTTAATTTAAAAATTATGTAAAAACCACTGATCTAAACTTCCACATTAAAAAGATCATAAAGATATTTAAAAACAAAAATTAAAAAAACATAATTCAATAGGAAGAAAGCCGATGACTTCAAAAGTTGGTTCTTGGAAAAGATCAATAAAATTGATAAATCTCTAGACAGACTAGAAGAAATAAAAAGCTCAAGATTTTTAGGACTGAGCCTGTGCAACCAGAGGCCTGCGAATGACCAGAAGCACCTGTGGGACCAGAAGAACCTGCATCCAGAGGAGGGGGCTTTGTGGAAGACCCGGAGCTCACACCCGTGAACTTAGGGTGAGTGCACGCAAGGCAGGAAACCCCCGGAGCCCACACCCATAAACTCCAGTCGGTGTGCACACCTCATAGGAGACCCAGAGCTCACACCCATAAACTTGGGGAGTGCTCGATCAGTAGGTGATCCAAGCTCACACCCGTAAACTAGGGAAAGCAGAAAGCATGGGCTACGCAGGAGGCTCAGAAACCACACCCAAGGCCCTGCTGGGAGAGGTGCTGGCTAGCGCTGGGGAGAGTACACAGATAGCCCTGGGGAGACTGTGTGACTAGCACTGAGGAGAGTAGCCCAAAGCTGATTGAGTGCTGAACAGGGAGAAAAGCTATACCAGTCGCCCCTCAGCTACTTGCAGCCAGCAAGACCAGAAAAACTGGTTTGGCCAGTTTGAAACCAGCAAGAAGTTTTTTTTGTTGTTGCTGTTCTGTTTTTTTAAATTATATTTCTTATTTTTTTATTATTTTTATATTTTATATCCCTTAATTCCTGTTGCTTCTCTTTTTTCTTGTTTTATTACTTCTTCCTTTCTTTCCAATTTTATCTCTTCTTCCTTCCTCTTTTTTTCTTTTTCTTTTTTCACTTTTTTTCTTTTCTCTTTTTAAATACCCACAAGTGAGACAAAAAAACCCAGAACTGTGAAAAAAAAAACAGAGCTGGACCCTAAGAGGGGGTATCCCAACAGCTGAGACAGTGGAAGCTGTGAACACCAGGAAACCCGAAGGAGACTGCACCACTGAATCTCACAGGTATTCTACCACAGAAGTTCATACCATAAACCCAGGGAGCCAGAACACACCAATTTAAGAAGCTGAGGCTAACAAGAAGAGTCTCACAAACACTAGGAAGACAAAGAAAGAATCCCCAAATGAAAGTAAAGGAGGAAGCCCCAGAAAGAATGCTAAATGAAACAGAGGCAACTCAATTATCAGATATTGAGTTCAAAGCAGTGGTTGTCAGGAAGCTCCATGAGCTCTCAATGAGCTACCAGAAACTACAGGGAAACTATGATGAACTCACTGCAAACTATATCAACATGAAAAAGGAAATAGAAACTATCGACAAGGGCCAAGATGAAATGAAAAACACAATTTCTGAACTGAAGAACACAGTAGAAGGAATGAAAAGCAGAATTAATGAAGCGGAAGATCAGATCATCGAGTTGGAGGATAAAGTAGAAAAAACACCCAAAAAGAGCAAAAAAAGGAAAGGAGGCTCAGAAAGAGTGAAGAGGGATTAAGGGAAATGCAAGGCAATATGAAACGTAATAATGTCTGTATAATAGGGATACCAGAAGGAGAAGAAAGAGCAAGGGATAGAAAACCTATTTAAAACAGTAATGATGGAAAACTTCCCTAATTTGATGAGAGAAAAAGTCACACAAATCCAGGAAACACAGAGAGTCCCAATCAGGAGGAACCCAAACAGGCCCGCTTCAAGACACATCATAATTAAAATGGCAAAATTCCAAGACAAAGAGAGAATGTTAAAGGCAGCAAGGGAGAAAAAGGAAGTAACATACAAGGGAGCCCTGATAAGGTTAGCATCTGACTTCTCAAGGGAAACACTCCAAGCCAGAAGAGAATGGCAAGAAATATTCCAAGTGATGAGAACCAAAGGCCTGCGACCAAGACTACTTTATCCAGCAAGGCTCTCAATCAAGATACAAGGCTAAATAAGGAGCTTCGCAGACAAAAGAAGTCTAAAAGAATACAACTCTGCTCTGCAAGAGATGCTAAAGGGACTGCTTTAAGGAAAGGAAGGAAAAGAGAGAGAGAGGAACACAGGTATGAAAAATTGACAATGAATAAGTAGCTATCAATAATAACCTTAAATGTAAATGGATTAAATGCTGCAATCAAAAGACATAGAATAGCTGAATGGATAAGCAAGCATGATCCACACATATGCTGCCTACAAGAGACCCACCTTGGGAAAAAAGACCTACACAGACTCAAAGTGAAGGGCTGGAAACAAATTTCCCGAGCAAATGGACAGGAAAAAAAGCCAGGGTAGCAATACTCATATCAGACAAAATAGACTTCAAAAGAAGGGGCATAAAAAGAGACCCAGAAGGTCACTTCATAATACTCAAGGGAAGAATCCACCAAGAAGACATAAACATTGTAAATATATATGCACCAAACATAGGAGCACCTAAATACATCAAGAAAATCTTAGAGGACTTCAAGAAAGATATTGACAGCAACACAATTATAGTAGGGGATTTTAACACCCCACTGTCAAAAATGGAAAGATCTTCCAAACAAAATATCAACAAAGATATTGTGGCATTGAAAAGCACTCTAGATGAAATGGACTTAACTGATATATATAGAGCCCTTCATCACAAAGAAGCAAAATACACATTTTTTTCAAATGCACATGGAACATTTTCAAAGATAGACCACATGATAGGACACAAAACAAGCTTCAAAAAATTCAATAAAATTGAAATCATATCAAGCATTTTCTCTCACCACAAGGGACTGAAACTAGAAACCAACCTCAAGGGGAAAAACCCAAAACCCCCAAAATCATGGAGATTGAATAGCATGCTATTAAACAATGAATGGGTCAAGAATGAAATTAGGGAAGAAATCAAAAAGTTTCTGGAAACAAATGAAAATGAACTCACAACAACCCAAAATTTGTGGGGCACAGCTAAGGCAGTCCTGAGAGAAAAGTTTATAGTGATACAGGTCTACCTAAAAAAGAAGTATTTCAAACAAACAACCTAACCCTACACCTAAAAGAACTAGAGCAACAACAACAAAGACAGCCCAGAGAAAGCAGAAGGAAAAAAATAACCAAGATCAGAGCAGAATTAAATGACATTGAGACTAAAAGCACAATTCTAAGGATCAGTGAATCCAGGAGCTGGTTCTTTAAAAAAATAAACAAAATTGACAAGTCTTTAAGCAGGCTCATCAACAAAAAAAGGAGAGAAGACCCAAATAAACACAATCAGAAATGAAAGAGGAGAGATTACGACTGACACCACAGAAATACAAAGAACTGTAAGAAATTACTATGAAGAACTATATGCTGAGAAATTTGAAAACCTAGGTGAAATGGACAAGTTTCTAGAAAAATATAATCTTCCAAAACTCAGTGAAGAAGAAGCAGAAAGCCCGAACCGACCAACAACAGCAGAAGAAATTGAAGCAGTAATAAAAAAAAAACTCCCAACACACAAAAGCCCTGGACCAGGTGGTTTCACAGGAGAATTCTACAAAGCATTTAAGGAAGAGCTAACGCCTATCCTTCACAAACTATTCCAAAAAATCCAAAATGATGGAAAACTCCCAAACTCTTTTTATGAAGCCAGCATCATCCTAATCTCAAAACCAGATAAAGACACAACAAAGAAAGAAAACTTCAGGCCAGTATTGCTGATGAACATAGATGCTAAAATCCTCATCAGAATATTGGCAAACTGCCCCCAGCAATACATTAAAAAGATCATACACTATGACCAAGTGGGATTCATCCCAGGGATGAAAGGATGGTTCGATATTCGCAAATCAGTAAATGTAATACATCACATAAACAAAACAAAGACAAAAATCACAGGATCATATCAATAGATGCGGGAAAAGCATTTGATAAGGTACAACACCCATTTATGATAAAAATGCTCAGCAAAGTGGGAATAGAGGGAGCATTCCTCAACATAATAAAGACCATATATGAGAGACCTACAGCCAACATTGTACTCAATGAGCAAAAACTAAAATCTTTCCCACTAAGATCAGGAACAAGACAAGGATGTCCACTTTTACCACTTCTATTCAATATAGTATTAAAAGTCTTAGCCACAGCAATTAGACAAAAATAGGAAATAAAAGGCATCCAAATCAGAAAGGAGGAAATGAAATTATCATTGTTTGCAGGTGACATGATAGTATACATAGAAAATCCTATAGACTTGGCCAAAAAGCTGCTCAACCTAATAAATGAATTTGGCCAAACAGTGGGATACAAAGTCAATATCCAGAAATCAAAGGCATTTTTGTATACCAACAATGAAACAGCAGAAAGCAGAAATCAAGAAAAAAAACCCATTTGATATAGCAACAAGAAAAATAAAATACCTAGGAATAAACTTAACCAAGGCGGTAAAAGACCTGAACTCAGAAAACTACACAACACTGAAGAAAAAAATCAAGGAAGACACAAACAAATGGAAACATATACCCTGTTCATGGATTGGAAGAATCAACATCATCAAAATGTCCATACTACCCATAGCAATTTACAAATTCAATGTAATACCTATTAAAGTACCAATGGCATATTTCACAGACATAGAACAAACACTTCAAAAATTTATATGGAACCATAAATGACCTGGAATATGAGGAAGAAGAGCAAAGTAGGAGGGATCACAATATCTGATGCCAAACTGTATTACAAGGCCACTGTACTCAAAACAGCCTGCTATTGGCAGAAAAACAGGCACATGGACCAGTGGAATAGAACAGAGAGCCCAGAAATAAACCCAAGTTTCTACGGTCAATTAATATTTGACAAAGGAGGCAGCAATATAAAATGGAGTAAAAATAGCCTCTTCAACAGTGGTATTGGGAGGACTGGACAGCTACACGCAAAAAAATGAAACTCAAGCACCAACTTACACCATACACAAAAATAAATTCAAGGTGAATAAAAGATTTAAATATAAGCCATAACACCATTAAAGTCCTAGAGGAGAACATAGACAGGAAAATCTCAGATATTTCATGCAGCAACATTTTTACTGATATGTCCCCTAAAGCAAGGGACATAAAGGAAAGAATAAACAAATGGGATCTCATCAAAATAAAAAGCTTCTGCATGGCTAAAGAAAACAGTATTAAAATAAAAAGAGAACCAACTGTATGGGAAAACATATTTGCCAATGATACCTCAGACAAGGGTTTAATCTCCAAAATATATAAAGAACTCACACAACTCCACTCTAAGAAGACAAGCAGCCCAATTAAAAAATGGGCAAAGGACTTGAACAGCCACTTCTCCAAGGAGGATATACAGAGGATCCAAACACACATGAAAAGATGCTCAATATCGCTAGCTATTAGAGAGATGCAAATTAAAATCACAATGAGATACCACTTCATACCAGTCAGAACAGCCATCATAAACAAAGCAACAAACAACAAGTGTTGGAGAGGTTGTGGAGAAAAGGGCACCCTAGTGCACTGTTGGTGGGATTGCAGACTGGTACATCCACTATGGAAAGCAGTATGGAATTTCCTAAGAAAACTAAAAATGGATCTACCTTTTGACCTAGTAATTCCACTGCTAGGATCATATCCTAAGAACCCTGAAACACCCATCCAAAAGAACCTATGCACCCCTATGTTCATAGCAGCACAATTTACAATAGCCAAGTGTTGGAAGCAACCTAGGTGCCTATCAGTAAACGAATGGATCCAAAAACTATGGTACATTTACACAACGGAATTCTATGAAGCAGAAAGAAAGGAGGAGCTCCTACCCTTCGTGACAGCATGGACGGAACTGGAGAGCATCATGCTGAGCGAAATAGGCCAGGCGGTGGGAGAAAAATACCTTATGATTTCACCTTTGACAGGAACTTAATCAGTGGTAAAAACAAGCAAGTAGAGTATACCCAAAGACACTGAAATTGAGAGTGGGCTGGCAGTCACCAGAGGGGAGAGGGGAGGGAATTTCAGGGGAAAAGGGGAGGGGTTTACAGGAACAAGTGTAGGGGACACAAGGACAGAAACTGGGAGGATGGAAATGGGAGGGAGGTGGGGAGGGCTGGAGACGTGGGCTGGGATGGGAGTAAAAGACAAAGAACTGTACAAGAACAACAATTAAAACAAAAAAAAGTTATGTAAAAAAAAGAAAATAAATAAAATACAAAAAAAAAGATTTTTAAAAGTCAGTATTAGAAGAAGATTCCACAGGCATAAAATAATAAATATGAAAAGGAAACTAGGGAATAATGCATATGTTCTTTTGATTACTGTATTTCACATGTATATATATGTACTAAAACTTGTCAAATTGTAAACTAAAAATGTACAGCTTAGTGAATGTTAATTACATCTTAATAAAGCTGTTAGCAATTGTAGTTATTTTTATATATATATATAAAAGTGTCACTGGACATATGTTGTGGTGTGTATATGTGCATGCACAGAGTGTTGCATATGTTAACATATATCACAATTTTACTAAGAATTCCTTGTAACATTTATTATTGAATGATCTTTTCCTGACATTAGCAGGAATACATGCTTTCTTCTTAATCTTTATTTTATATTACAATGTATTGGCATAGCCTGGATTTTAGTTTTCTGACCTGACAATCACCAACATAATTAATAGCCTAACATATATATAACTAAAGCATTAATTTTTTTCTTCATTAAATAAAAATATTATAACTGTATATAACTATTCCATAAGTTATACTTATTATTCATTTATGTGACACAAACAATATTAATCTATGAAGCATCCTTTAGGGAAGTTATTTTTGTTATCCAGTTTTATAACTCAGTGTAGTGAAACTTACAGAGAGGAAGTAACCGCACATAAATGTTAAATGCCACGATTTTAGTCTGGTTGACTCAGGGAGCCCATCCTCCCCCTTCTGTACTGTTGTTGCTGCCATGCCTGGTGGCTACAGCTGGGTATCTTAGCTGGGCTGTGGCAGTGGAAAGAAATCATGGAATATTCATGGAAATTGATCACATTCAAAGAACATTTAAAGAATGTCTGTTGTATTCCATAAATTTTGCTAGAACTGAGTGAGAACCTAGAAATACACCTTTATTTGGTTAAGCACAGAATGAGGATTAAAGGCTCAATACGCATATACGCAAACTCTGACATTATTTCATTGGTAAATAGAACTAGAAGTCCACGTTTGGACTCAATAGCATGAGATAGTTTGATGTAATTTCTTTCCATGGTTGTTGTTTTTTTCTGGTTGCCTATTTTCACTGTATGTTTTATTTAATTAGTTTGTATAAATATACCTATATTAGAAATGGTTTCATTTCTTTTGTTTATTGTTATTTTCAACTCTTAGTACTTATGAATTCCACAGTAGTTGTGATTGTCATTTATTCATGAATGTAGTTTCTATAGTGCCCTCTGATTGCTGCTTGTTTTTCTCATTCATACTTAAAGCTCACCAAAATCCAATGCTCGAAGCTTTCTCCAGGATGTGAGCTGAAAGAAGCATATCTCAAAGTCAGTCTCTGCAGGACCTACATAAAAATCTCCCACTGCATACCTAAATACAGATTCCTGGCTAATCTCAAACTGAATGAATAACAATCTCTGTTTGCAATAATCAAGGAATCTGCATTTTACGAATCACTTTCCAGGTAACAGTAGAATCAATGAGGTACTGGTTAGAGAAGCTGGCCTCAGGAACCAAAACCTATTGACTTCAACAACTTTATTATTTTAGGCATACCTAATTCCTAAAAACTGCCTCCGTGATGGTAGCTTTTTAAATCTTATTTCTGGAAATGTCTTCCTGATTTCTCATTTAATATTTATGATATTTACGCCATCTAGATGCAACCACTACTATACAGAATTGCTTAGCCATGTGCTGGCTTCTGTCACTTCCCAGAAATCAAAAGTATTGCCAGTCAGTTATAGGTTTTTTTGAAGGCCAAGAGAAAACAAACAGGTTAATCTTCTAAAACCAAGCACTTGGATTTCCCTTCAGCACCCTGACCCTCCCCTCTTAAAGGATTTTTCTTTGTGAAATTTCACAAGCATGACAGAGAGCCATGAGATCTCACTTTGCTCTGAACAAAAAACTTTTTCTACAGCTCTAATTAAAAGGAAGTTTCAAACCTACAAATTAACAGTTTTAATATGCCGTTCCTGGTGATTAACTGCTTCATTTTACAGGCATTTGCTGTTAACACTGCAACTGTTAATTTTAACGGCTTGATTTTTAAATTCCAAGAGGAGCAAAACTGGTTCAATATGATTCCTATAATTTACACTATTGGCCTAACAATCTTGATTTAGAAAATCTTCTTGAATAACATTATTCTCCTCTCAAGACTTTTATGTCTATTAAATACAATAGACATTTTGAAGAAATCTCTCTTTTTTTCTTGTTTTGGACTGTATCTCAAACTAGCTTTGCGTGTGACTATGCCTCTGGAGACTGGGCGAGAAGAAAAGCATGTTAATGGCAATCTTTTTAAATCAAACATTTAAGGATTATTTTTTTAAAAATATTGTAGTTTTAGATAAAACATTAAGCTACAATATAACCAATTTATATTATGGATATGAGAACATGTGATAAATCTCTTAGAAAAGTTAAAATAAACATGTAAAACCAGATTTACGGAAGCTGACTTCCGACTTATGGTTTTGCGTGTTCATTTGTATCCTGAAAGAACTCAGAGTCCTGATTATCAAGGATGATATTAAATCCACAGATAATCCAAAAAATTCCTTTTAGCCTCTAATTTTAAATCTTTACCTTAACAAATTCCTCTTCTAAGCTGCTAATAAGTAGCTAGAGTGACTGTTTTAAAATGCATCTCAGATTATTGTACCTTTCATATTTATATTAGATGTTACTTTCATGTATCCATGCTCTCCCATTTTAATCTTTCCATCATTTTCTGCCTATTTCCACCCACCTTTTACAGGAAACTTATCTTATTCATTTTTGGTTTATCCTTTCTGTTTGTTTCTGTTTACCCTTTCTGTTCATTTTCTTTTAACACAAGCCAGCAAATATATATGTACATATTTGATACCATGTAGTATACATATGTGTATGCTTATATAATTATATATATATTATTCAATACATATATACATTTTCTTATTTTTTTCTTACAGAAAATGTAAAGTCTAAGTATTATTTTGTCCTTTACATTGTGTCCTTAAGAATGCATATTTTCCTGGCTGGTGTGGCTGAGTGGATTGAGGACAGGCTGCAAACCAAAGGGTCACCGGTTCGATTCCCAATCAGGGCACATTCCTGGGTTGTGAGCCAGGTCCCCAGTGGGGGCCACATGACATGCAACCACACACTGATCTTTCTCTCTGTCCCTTTCTCCCTTCCTTCCCCTCTTTCTAAAAATAAATAAATAAAACCTTAAAAAATATATATACCTTGAAAACTACTCAATATTAATTCACAAAAACCTTATACTTTTATACAGCTGCATTGTACTTTATTACATGTTAAACTCAAATTAATTCAACCAATATCCTATGTATGGTTATTCAGTTTATTTTCCATATTTGTAATTGGACAATGCTGTAATGAATAACCTTGTGCATCTATATATTTCCATAACATTGGAAGTATATATTTATTGTAAATTCAAAAAGCAGAAATGTAGGGTCAAAATAAATGTGTGAGAGTCCCTATCTCCCTACAACTACTTTAACATAAAATTCCTCATTTTTTTAGTGATTTAATCAGGAATTTATTTTTATACACTTAAATTTTTGCCTATTAGATCTCCGCTCCAATTTTGCTGAGTCAATTACTTTTATGTATCTCAGAATAATAATACTTTTTCCTACTTGACCTTACATAGCTCTTGAATGAGTTGATAACCATTAAAAAATGCATTTAAAGTACCTTCATCTTGAAAGGTAAATCCTCAACAGATAAACAGAGGAGACCACCCTTCCCAAATCACCCTAATCCTTAATTCAAAGTTTATATTTATACAGTCACTGCATCATCAGCCTCAGTTATTAAAAAATTGTTTTATACACCACACTGATTGATTTTTCCATTTGCCATTTTTTCTGTTTTATTAACCATTTTTGTGAAGTTGGCTATGCAGGTACTTCCTTATTCATGCTCTGTATTCCATGTTGGGAGGGCTTTAATTCCCTGCCCTTGACAAGCTAGTAAATAGTATCCCCCTTCATTTTGTAAAATTCTGACCTGCCAAAAACAGTGAAAAAACATAAGAGCAATGCCATAATACTTTGTTAAGATGGGTCCAATTCTACCATTGAGAATGGTGTTTGTAGTCTGTCTAGAAGCCAAAAATATCCTGAAATATTTATAAAAGATTCAATATAAAGCAGTTTTTTTTTCCTGAAGATCTCAACATTGTTGCTGGTTTGAATCCATAAAGGAGACTTTGTCAGCCTGGTTGCTCGTTTTCTTTTTCTTCCTATGGAATTAATTTCTATATATTTCAGAATAGTTGCTGTTTTTAATGCTTAAATTTAGTTGACTAACAATTATCAGCGATATTTTTGAAAGTGAGTGCCTCATATATTGTATCAGCACTATTTTCACATAACAGTGCTGGCATACATCTGATTAATAAATTAGCATATCCATATAGTAGGCACATTTGTCAATAAAATGAATTCATGTGCTAGTGTATGGGCTGGTATAAATTTTAATAAAATGTCATACACTATATTTTCATATTCAAACCACAAAATTTCTTTTTTCTTATTTTCTTATGGCAACAATCCAGATCTATGCTAGAAATGAGCAACAAGTATAAAGGACACATGGACAAAAACTAGGGGGGTGAAAATGGGAAGGAGGTGGGGAGGGCTGGGGTGGTGGGCTGGGATGGGAGTAAAAGACAGAAAACTGTACAAGAACAACAATTAAAATAAAATTTAAAAAGTTATAAATAAATAAATAAATAAATAAATAAATAACAGGTTAAAAAAAAGAAATGAACACTCAATGGGGAAGAAGTGAAGAGTCAAAAGAAAATGAAGGGAATGGAACTGGAATATCTTTATTATAAATAAGGTAATCTTATTTTTGACTCATTTAGACACAGAAAATTGTGACTCTACATATCCTACTGAAGTTATTAACTTCAAATGATATTTGTTTTCCCTTTCGAGAAAACTGAAAACCATTCTTCCAGATTAGCTTCTCCAAAACAATTTAAATGATTAAACCATCAAAAACAAAGAAAACATTACAGTAACACTATAAAACTTATAAGCATTATGAACATAATATTATCAAGGATTTACTACTAGATATAGAACAGTAGGCATTAAATTAAAGGACATAATTTAGAGTTGCCTCAAACTTTTCTGTCTGAGAAAATAGGTCAATATTTCTACTAGAAAGCAAGTACTCAAGGGTAGCGATTTGGTCTGTTTTGTTCACAGTTTATCTCCATTGCCTAGATCATTACCTAGAACATTGTAGTCACTCAATTAATAATTATTGATTTACTAAATCACTTTCTAAATGAATAAAACACTGAGGTGAACAAATTCAGACAGAAAAAGTTAAGAACCATGTGATTTCACTCATGGGTGAGATATAAAACTAAAAGCAGCAAATGAACAAACAGGAAAAACAAATAAAAAAACAGAGACACTGACAACAATATGGTGGTTACCAGGGCAGAAGGAGTATAGGAGAATAGGTAAGCTGAAAAATGTTAAATATATGGTGACGGAAGACGATTTAACTTTGGGTTGTGGTCATACAATGCAATGTACTGATCAGGTTTTGTAAAAATGTATACTTGAAACCTAAAAAATATTATTAGCCAATGTCATCTCAATAAATTTAATTTAAAATGTAATGAAAAATTTAATAAATTATAGGTAAAAACATTGACAATTTTTACCAATTATCCTTTAATTTGAAGACCCAAAGACTGGAGTTCTGATTAAGTTAAGGGTTTTTGCATTTGTCCCCTGCCCCTTTCCAATAGAGGGTTAATATTGCTTGATGGAATCTATAACTGGGCTAGAAAGGCAAAAATAACTCTATTAAATCCAAAGTCTGGGTTGCAAAGTTTTCCTTTAAATGCAGCTTTCCTACTCTGAATAGCCACATCTTAATTTTTTTCCTATGGAGCATAATCTTCTCTTAATGGAGTAGGCATTCTCCAGTTAAAGAGCTAATCACAGAGGAAGAATGACAGTCTCAGATATGGTGCGGCCCAGCATTGATCCCAGGGCACACTGAAAACTAAATATGGAATGCTGGGCACTGATACAGTGGTTTCAACCAATACAGTTCATCAAATGTATAGAAATAACTTCTCTTCTAGGAGAACTTATTCTAGCTCCTTGAGGCTCACCCAATCAAGACTAGGGTTCCTGAAGTAATAACATGGAACTATTGACATATATCATATCATTTCATGACTTATGATCTTACTGGCAGATTCTGACAGTTCAGTGAAAGGTAAGAGACCTAGTGAAAACCTACTAATACTACTTTTGGCAAATATCTTTCTAGAATAGACTTATTTTCAATCAAAAAGAAACAGACAACACTTCTTTGAACAAATTGCACAATGTAATTGAAAGGAATATATATAGCTCTCAAGAGATAGAAGAAAGGCATCTACGGCCATATCACCCTGAACACCCCCAATCTCATCTTATCTCGGAAGCTGAGCAGGGTTGGGCCTGGTTAGTACTTGGATGGGAGGTAGAAGAAAGACTATCATTAAATAATATTGAGAATCACAAGTTAATTCTAATAGTATCAGATTTTCATCTCAAGGAAGTGGATGACCACATAGACAACAGACCTGGAAGGTTAGATAATGAGTCAGCACACCCATATGTAAAGGAGGTTCTGAGATTTAGACATATGGATGTATTTTGCTTGCAAGTATGCATGTATGGGGTTGTTAGAAATCCTTTCCCTTATTCCTTATATTTGCAAATACTAGATTAAAAGGTAGTTTCCCTCCTCAAACCTCATTTATTGATAAATTTCTGTAATAAACATTGTTTTGTCTTGGTTTTAAAGACAAACTATAGCCTGTACTTGGTGTCTGGAAAGTATCTGAGGGAAAGTAATTTAAAATTAAGTGTATAACAAACCAGTTTGGGGAATTCAATAGAGAGTATTACTATATATTTATCTGATAAAATATGATGAAACAAATAATTCTCAAACATAAGTATCACTTTGGGAATGTAACATTTTTCAAGTCAGCTTCATAAATAATAAATCATGGACCCATAATTTTAGTTCAGTGCCATTCAAATTAAGAGCTATTTGATTTGTAAACATTTTAATGCAAATGGGAATAAATGGCACAGTTTTGGGGAAGTATAAAGTCTGCTGGAAATATATTTATTTTATATAATACAGGTGAACTGATTTTAATGTGAAAAATTGTGAACATAAATGTAAAATTGTAGGTGCTGTAATGTTTACCTATGAGCATCTTTTGCTCTATTTCTGTTAACTTTCCAATCTATATTTTCCACATCATATTATTTTTATTGTATTTTTCCATTACCATTTATGCCCTTATACCCTTTTCTACCTCCACCCACCATCCTTCCCACCCCCACCACCACCACACTGTTTTTATCCTTTATTATCCAAATTCATCACTCTGACAAAATTTAAATACCTTTATCGATGTCCCTTCAAGTTTAAACAATACATGCTTTTGGAAAAGCCTAGTCATTCACAACAAAATATATTTTTCAAAACAATATTCTTTATCACATTCTCAATACAAATTTTGTAGCTACTGTGCAGTCACTTAGCCTCTTCATGGTAAATACCAAAAAAAAATTCACTTATGAGCAATCATATTACATAGATTATTATAGTAAAGCAGTAGATTTTTAGGAGAACTTTACCCAAAATGAAAGTAATTTAACTATGTGCATGCATTTGTTTCTATATAGCCATATTTGAGGTCTTCCCCTAAAAGTCCACCCATTGTTAATATAATGAGGATGATTTGCATGACATCAATGTAACCTGGCAGCCAAGGAGAGTGGACTGGAATGCACATGCATGAACAATGACAACTTCACTGTACTAGTCAGTGGGGGTGGTAGATGCCATTGAGTGAGCATGGGTACTGTGTGGATGTTTCATTCAAAATGACTCAGTAGAGCAATGAATCTGCATCAAATTTTGTTTTAAGCTTGAACATCCCTCCATGGAAACTATTTAGGTGATTCAGAAGGCTGCAGCTATGGGCAGCTGATGATTGGCAGCTTCATCATGACAATGAGCCTGCCCACCCATGTATCTCATGCAGTTTTTTGGCAAAACTTTAAATCACCCAGATGACTCACCTCCCTTATAGCCCAGATTTGATGCGCTGTGACTTCTGGCTTTCCCCAAAACTAAAATCACCTTTGAAAGGGTAAGATTTCAGACCATTGGTGAGATTCAGGAAAATACAATAGGGCAGCTGATGGAATTTGGGAGAACTATGTGAGGTCCCAAAGTGCCTACTTTGAAGGGGAGTGAGGAGTCATTATCCTATGTATGATGATTCTTGTATCTTCTTCAATAAATGTCTCTATTTTTCATATTACATTGCTGGACAGACTAATGATTTTATATATATATAATGTTAATTATATATAAAATATACATAAATTATATAAATTATATATAACTATATATAATATATAAATACATATATAAGTATATATAAGTATTTATATATAACTATATAAAGAGAACATGCACACATGTACTCTTTAAATAGATACTCAAAAAAGACTAAGACCTGTTTAAACAACTCAATATATATATGACTACTTAGAAAATGATAAAATCATTTGAGTACTAATTCGTTCAGAAGGTTTTAAATTCAGTGACTACTTAGCAGTCTTTTTGGACTATGAAAGAAATCAATCAGAAAATATGAGTAAAAGGAATAGAAACTGTATGGCCAATAAAATATCAGATGGTTCATTCTATGAAGAAACTACAACTATGTTTTGTTTTGAGGGCTTTCTCTTTGTGACCATTTTTCAGCACTCTTTTGAAGCAATACATGTACCCTGTATTGAAAGTCAAGAAAGCTATGACTACATAGGCCTGATTCAACATAACAGCTATAATTAATTTAAGAGCCTTGTAAAAATTTTTCCTAGCAAAAGATGAGCAAAGTAATTGGAGTTGGTGTAATTCATTCACCAGTTAAATTCCTTTTGTGACGATAAAACTGTTCCTTTCTATTGTCACGGTTCCTTTTTAAAAATACATTTTATTGATTATGCTATTACAGTTGTCCTATTTCCTCTCCTTTATTCCCCTCCACCCTGAACACAGTCCCTCCCACCTGCATTCCCCCACTTTAGTTAATATCTATGAGTCATACATATAAATTCTTTGGCTTCTACATTTTCTACATTATTCATAACCTCCCCCTGTCTATTTTTTACTTACCATTTATCCTACTTATTCTTTGTACCTTTTCCCCTTCTCTCTCCCTCCCACTCCCCTGCTGATAACATTCCATGTGATCTCCATTTCTGTGATTCTGTTCCTGTTCTACTTGTTTGCTTAGTTTGTTTTTGTTTTTGTTTAGGTTTAGGTTTAGGTTTAGGTTCAGTTGTTGATAGTTGTGAGTTTCTTGTAATTTTACTGTTAATATTTTTTATCTTCTTTTTCTTAGATAAATCCTTTTAACATTTTATATAATAAGGGCTGGGTGATAATGGACTCCTTTAACTTGACCTTATCTGGGAAGCAGTTTATTGGCTCTCCATTCTAAATGATAGCTTTGCTGGATAGAGGAATCTTGGATATAGGTCCTTGCCTTGCATGACTTCAAATACTTCTTTCCAGCCCCTTCTTGCCTGCAAGGTTTCTTGTGAGAAATCAGCTGACAGTCTTATGGGAACTCCTTTGTAGAAAACTGTCTCCTTATCTCTTGCTGTTTTCAAGATTCTCTCTTCATTTTTAATCTTGGGTAACTTAATTATGATGTACCTTGGTGTGTTGGATCCAACTTCTTTGGGACTCTCTGAGCTTTTTGGACTTCCTGGAAGTCTATTTCCTTCACCAGATTGGGGAAGTTCTCCTTTATTATTTGTTCAAATAAGTTTTCCATTTCTTGCTCTTCCTTTTCTCCTTCTGGCACCCTTATGATTCAGATGTTGGAATGTTTAAAGATGTCCTGAAGGTTCCTAAGCCTCTCCTCATTTTATTGAATTCTTGTTTCTTCATTGTATTGTGGTTGAATGTTTCTTTCTTCCTTTCTTTTGGTCCAAATCATTGATTTGAGTCCTGGTTTCCTTCCTGTCACTGTTGGTTCCCTGCACATTTTCCTTTGTTTCACTTAGCATAGCCTTCCTTTTTTCCTCTAATTTGCAACCATATTCAACCAATTCTGTGAGCATCCTGATTACCAGTGTTTTGAACAGTGAATCTGATAGGTTGGCTATCTCTTTGTTGCTTAGTTTTATTTTTTCTGGAACTTTGATCTGTTCTTTAATTTGGGCCACTTTTTTGGTCTTGGTGGATCTGTTACGTAGTAAGGAGTGGAGCCTTAGGTTTTCACCAGGGCAAAGCAACCCACATTGCTATGTTGTGATGCTGTATGTGGGGGAGGGGTCCAAGAGGGAAAAATGCTGCCTACTTGGCTTTCTGATAGATTTCAGTTACTTTCCCTGCTACCCACAATCAAATTGGGCCATTCTTGTGCTAATTCCTAGGTGAGTGGGTTTGTGTACATTCTAGGACCCTGTGGGTCTCTCCAATGAACTCTCCTGTGAGGCTTGGAGTTTCTCCCACTGCCGCCTCAGTCCCCACAGATATTTTCAATCAGAGCTTGAGGCTTTATTTCCCCATATTGGAGCCCTGGGCTGCAAGATCTGTGTTGCTCCCCAGTTGCTCCTCCCAGTTTATCTGCACATGAATGTGGGACTGCCTGGTCTGCCAGCCACCACCTTGCTGGGTCCACCAGCCCCTGCCTTGCCATGAGTCCTCTCTGCCAGACTGCCTGTGTCTGCCCCTCCTACCAGTCTGGATGAATGTTTCTTCTCTAACTCCTTGGTTGTTGGACTTCCATACAGTTTTATTTTCTGTCAATTCTGGTGTTTTTTGTTTTTAAATTTGTTGTTGTCCTTCTTTTGGTTGTGTGAGGAGGCACAGTGTGTTTACCTATGCCTCCATCTTGGATGGAAGTCTTATTCCATGTTTCTTAAAAATAATAACTACAAGTTATTGAAATTCAATAAGAATTTATTGAATATATTACTACTTATCAGGTACTGTTCTTGGCACTTGTAATATACTAATGAAGCAAACAGATGGAAGATCTCATTCCTTGTGAAATGTTATATTTTCACAAGAGGAGGCAAGCAATTATATATATATATATATATATATATATATATATATAGCTACATATGAGGTCTTGGCATACTTTTTAATATAGATATAGATATAGATAAACAAATGATTAGATATAGATATGGATATAGAGATAGATACATAGCAAGGTAAGTGAGATTGGGAATGTCATCAGCTTTGTGGTGCATTGAATCCATTTTTAAACACAGAGGTACATGTCAGCATCTTACCACATTGTTAAATTCACTTATTTGTTCTAGTAGATTTTGGAAAGATTTGTTAGGATTTTGTATACAGACAGTGCTATTATATGAGAATGAAGGCAATTTTACTTCTACCTTCTCAATTTTTATACTTTTTATTTAATTTACTTGCTGCTATTATACTGGCTTGAACATCCAATATAATTGCTGATTATAAATGAGAAATGTTAAGAGTAGGTAATACTAGGCTTGCTCATGTAAGGGATAAAGTTTAATATTTCACCTTTAAATAGATGCTGATTCTTTGTTTTCTGAAAAGGAAATTCTCTTCTATGTTTGAAAACAATCATGCCATTTTCTTAACTTTCTTACACCACTTTGATGAATATATTATGTTGATTTTTCTATGTTAAACCAACCTTGCATTCCTAGGGTAAATGTACTTGGTCATTATGTCTTATATTTGTATATATTTCTAGGTTCCATTTGCTAATACATTGTTTATAATTTTTGCATCAATGTATAATACATAAGGGATATTGGTCTCTTAAGGGTTTATTTTGTAATATCTTTGCTAGATTTTGGTGTCATGGCTGCATTGGTTTCATAAAAACAGTTTGAAAAATACTTCCTCCTTTTATATTTCTGTAAGAGCATTTGTGAAATTGGTATTATTTCTTACAAGTATGATAGAATTCACCAGTACAATCATATGGGCCTTGGAATATTCTTTATTGAAAGCTTTTATATTGAATTCAGTGTTTAAAATAGACACAGTAACATATTTCTACTGCTCTTCATTTCTCATTCCCTCTGGGGCTTAGCCTTTATTTAAGTTTCCAGAGTCTGCAACCAGATTGTCTGAGGAAAAAAATAGGGAAAAGAAAAAAGAAAGAAAGAAAAGTCATGTTAGTTATGGGTTATGTTTTGTTTTAACCTTGACTTGAATCTTTACTTCCCTTCAGCAACTGACAATGATTTCTTAGAGAACAAGTTCTAAAATTCAAAGATATGGGTCTGATTAGTCCAGTGTGTCTTTACAAGTTTCATTCTAGGCTTTACAAAAATAATTAATTTTAATCACTGAAGTATCATAGTAATTTTTGTTACTCAGTACATAAAGAATAGTTTATATATTTGCCCTCTATAAAGAAGCAACTAAAGTGAACTTCCACAGGTAAGACAGGCCCTCATAGATATTTTCATATTTGTCCAAGATTTATCTTAAAAATCTCAGCATATTTAAAACAATGAACCAAGGAAAATAAGCAACCTAAATGGAGATTTAGGTCACAATAGCTGAGGAACGTCATTGAAAATAATCAAACAAGGCTGATCCACATCATGTGCTCTGTGCCTTGCCTCTTGGGTTTTACTCAAAGCTGGCAGTGCAATTTTTCTCTTCCAAGCTTGACCCACTTGTGCATGGTAATTATTTCTGTCTAAATTCAGTATTTTGAAAAGTATCCCAACTTTTGCATAGTGCTGCATAAAACAGTCATTAAAAGAGGTAGAAGTTTAACTATAAACTTCTGAAAAATAAAATAATTCGTGAAATATCTGTGCTTAAAGCCTGCACTTAATGTCTGTAGCATCCATCAGTTGGAGTCTATGACCCTTTACTTTTCTAGGATTAGCTACTAAGTCCGGAAAAAGTTATATACAACATTGATTTTTCTTATAAAACTAGCAAAATTTTTTCTTATAGTGGGTCATTTATTATAGGGCAGAAGAGTTGCTGCAAGAAGCAAAATTGACTCTGGAAAATGAATAAGTAAAAGACAAAGAATCAAAACTTTCAAAGCATAGGACTTAAACTATAATTGAAAGGTACTAAGTTTTCTAAAGGTCTCTATGTTAGTATTTAAAAAGTTACCTACATAGCCCCTATAATCTTTTCAAATCAATATACCTCTTAATTTAATAAAATGATATAAATATTTAATAAGGCTAATTTTAAGCAATGAAAAATTATTTTATCCATAATGCAATAATTCTAAACATCGCATAAGATTATAGAGCTGTAGCAATAAATTCTAGTGAGGAAAGACATAATACCCATTAGTGAGGTATTAGCATATTATGATTGATCATTGGTTATTGGCAAATAAATTCAACAATTTTATTAATTATTTTTTCTGCTATTAAGAAAAACTATGCTAAATATTTTAAAATGTTCTAGATTAGGACAGGGTCATTAACTCAAAAGTTATCCACATGATCATTGCTAAGGAAAAAATTACTTTATGAATATTAAGATAGTTTAAACAAATCCCTTAAAAACAGAAATGAAGTTTATAAATTATTTAATACTAGATAGATGAATTAAGATGAATTCAATGAAAGAAAAAATGAAATATGGTTATTAAGTGTTGTGTCCTTGATGATAGAAAGTGTAAATGCTGAATAGTGTTTTTATCATTCAGAAAACACATTCCCAACAAGAGCCATAAATATATGTGAATGAATATTATATTGTTCATTATTCCATGAGATTATATTTTGGGGAAAATAATTATACATAGATATAGATATAGACATATATGCAGGATATATTTTAAAAAATCAAGAATCTAATTTCTAAATGTTAAAATAGACCCCAAACCAATAAACATCTTTATTTAGGCTACAAAAACTGTTTGAAATATTTTCTAATATAATTCCTAATAAATTATTATCTAAATAGTACTTATAAAATTAAACAGTTTTAGCAGTGTTTCTAAAACTATTAAGAAACCTATAGTTTCTATCATATACATATTGTTCCCTATCATAATGGACAACCATTTTCTCAAATTAGTAAAAGTTGTAAAGTTAGATCTAGGAAGAATGGTATATTTGTGACATATTGCAAATAAAAAATTATTCTGATATCTAAGAGACTTCTGGCCAAGATGAAGGTGTAGGTAGATATATCGTACCTCCTCACACAACCAAAAGAAGGACAACAACAAATTTAAAAACAAAAAAACAGAAAATGGAACTGTCAGGAAATCAAAATGTATGGCAGTCCGACAACCAAGGAGTTAATGAAGAAACATTCACCCAGATTGGTAGGAGGGGCAGAGAGGACTCACAGCAAGGTAGCGGCTGGTGGACCAGGTGGTCCCACATTTGAGTGAGGATATACTGGGAGGAACAACTGGGGAGCAAGACAGACTGCATAGCCCAGGGCTCCAGCATGGGGCAATAAAGCCTCAAAACCTCTGACTGAAAATATCTGTGGGGGTTGAGGCAGCAGTGGGAAAAACTCCCAGCCTTACAAGAGAGTTCATTGGAGAGGCCCACTGGGTCCTAGAACATACACAAACCCACCCATCTGGGAATCAGCACCAGAAGGGCCCAATTTGCTTATGGGTAGCAGAGGAAGTGACTGAAAGACAGCTGAGACCTTAGCAAGCAGTATTGTTCCCTCTCCAACCCCCCCAAGGCAAGGACCTTTATCCAAGATTACTTTATCCAGCAAAGCTATCATTTCGAATGGAAGAGAAGATAAAGTGCTTCTCAGATAAAGCCAAGTTAAAGGAGTTCATCATCACCAAGCCCTTATTATATGAAATGTTAGAGGAACTTATCTAAGAAAAAGAAGAAGATAAAAAATATGAACAGTGAAATGATAACAAACTCACAACTATCAACAACAGAACCAAACAAAAACAAAAACAAAAACAAAAAACAAAAAGAAACTAAGCAAACAACCAGAATAGGAACAGAATCACAGAAATGGAGATCACATGGAGGGATATCAGCAGGGTGGGTAGGGGGAGAAATAGGGGAGTAGGTACAGGGAATAAGGGGCATACATGGTAGGTACAAAATAGACAGGGGGAGGTTAAGAATAGTATGAGAAATGGAGAAGCCAAGCAACTCTTATGTATGACATGACCCCATGGTCATGGACATGAGCTAAGGGGTAGGAATGCAGGTGGCAGGGGGGTGCAGGGTGGAGGGGAATAAAGGGGAGAAAATAGACAACTGTAATAGCACAATCAATAAAATATATTTTAAAAATCCACAGTGAGATATTACTACACACTCATCAAATGGCTATAATATGAAAGAGAAACCATACCAAATCTTGGTGAGGATGTGAACAATTGGAACTCTCATATAATGCTGGTGGTTATAACCACTTAGAAAAATGTTTTTTTAACTATCTACTAAAGTCGAATATAGAGGGTTCAAGATGGCGGCATGGTAGGAGGACGCAGATTGTCCTTCCTCCTGCACATGGGAGAAAAACCTAACTGATCTACAGAGGAACAGAGCAGATAGCCCACAATACCACAGTATATATGAAAATAGGAGATCAAAATCCATAGCAGACATTGGAAAACTAGACGTGGCAGCCGAGCGACCGGAGGTGGCCCTGAGACGGGACAGAGGCGACCCGGCGACCAGAGGCAGCTCCGCAACCGACCGGAGGCAGCCCGGCGACCGGAGGCGGCTCCGCAAACGACCGGAGGCGGCCGCGCGACCGGAGGGGCCTCCGCAACCGACCGGAGGCGGCCGCACGACCGGAGGCGGTTCTGCGACCGGGTTGGAAGCAGCCCTGCGGCCGGAGGCGACCCTGCAACTAGAGAAGGGGACTCTGGAAGACCCGGAGCTCACATCTGTGATACTGGGTGAGGCAAAGAAATCCTAGAACTGTGAAAAAACCAGAGTTGGACCACAAGAGGGGGTATTCCCACAGCTGAGACAGTGGAAGCTGTGAACACCAGGATACCTGAAGAAGACTATAACACTGAATCTCACAGGTATTCCACCACAGAAGTTCACACCATAAACGCAGGTAGCCAGAACAGATCAACTTAAGAAGCAGAGGTTTACAAGAAGAGTCTCACCAACAATGAGAAGACAAAGAAACAATCCCCAAATGAAAGAAAAGGTGGAAGCCCCAGAAAGAATGCTAAATGAAACAGAGGCAACTCAACTATCAGATAAGGAGTTCAAAGAAATGGTTATCAGGAAGCTCCATGAGCTCTCAATGAGCTACCAGAAACTACAGGGAAGCTACGATGAACTCAGTGCAAACTATATCAACATGAAAAAGGAAATAGAAACTATCAAAAAGGGCCAAGAGGAAATGAAGAATACAATTTCTGAGCTGAAGAACACAGTAGAAGGAATGAAAAGCAGAATCGATGAAGCAGAAGATCGGATCAGTGAGTTGGAGGACAAAGTAGAAAAAAACAGCCAGATAGAGCAAGAAAAGGAAAAGAGGCTCAGAAAGAATGAAGAGGGTTTAAGAGAAATGCAAGACAACATGAAACGTAATATCCGTATAATAGGAATACCAGAAGGAGAAGAAGAAGAGCAAGGGATAGAAAACCTATTTGAAAAAGTAATGATGGAAAACTTCCCTAATTTGGTGAGAGAAAAAGTCACACAAATTCAGGAAACACAGAGAGTCCCTATCAAGAGGAACCCAAACAGGCCCACTTCAAGACACATCATCATTAAAATGGCAAACTTCCAAGACAAAGAGAGAATCTTAAAGGCAGCAAGGGAGAAAAAGGAAGTAACATACAAGGGAGCCCCGATAAGGTTAGCAACTGACTTCTCAATGGAAACGCTCCAAGCCAGAAGACAATGGCAAGAAATATTCCAAGTAATGAGAACCAAAGGCCTACAACCAAGACTACTTTATCCAGCAAGGCTTTCAATCAAGATAGAAGGCCAAATAAGGAGCTTCCCAGACAAAAGAAGTCTAAAAGAATACACCTCTACCAAACCAGTACTACAAGAGATACTAAAGGGACTGCTTTAAGGAAAAAAAGGAAAAGAGAGAGTGAGGAACACAGATACGAAAATGGCAATGAATCAGTACCTATCAATAGTAACCTTAAATGTAAATGGATTAAATGCTCCAATCAAAAGACATAGAGTAGCTGACTGGATAAGAAAGCATGACCCACACATATGCTGCCTACAAGAGACCCACCTCAGGACAAAAGACCTACACAGACTCAAAGTGAAAGGCTGGAAACAAATTTTCCAAGCAAATGGACAGGAAAAAAAGGCCGGGGTAGCAATACTCATATCAGACAAAATAGACTTCAAAAGAAGAGCTATAAAGAGAGACCCAGAAGGTCACTTCATAATACTCAAGGGAAGAATCCACCAAGAAGACATAAACATTGTAAATATATATGCACCCAATATAGGAGCACCTAAATACATCAAGAAAATCTTAGAGGACTTCAAGAAAGATATTGACAGCAACACAATTATAGTAGGAGATTTTAACACCCCACTGTCAAAAATGGACAGATCTTCCAAACAAATTATCAACAAAGATATTGTGGCATTGAACAATACTCTAGACGAATTGGACTTAGCTGATATATATAGGGCCCTCCATCCCAAAGAAACTAAATACACATTTTTTTCAAACGCACATGGAACATTTTCAAAGATAGACCACATGATAGGACACAAAACAAGTCTCAACAAATTCAAGAAAATTGAAATCATACCAAGCATTTTCTCCGACCACAAGGGGCTAAAACTAGAAACCGACTTGATGGGGAAAATCCCCAAACCATCAAAATCATGGAGATTGAATAGCATGCTATTAAACAATGAATGGGTAAAGAATGAAATTAAGGAGGAAATCAAAAAGTTTCTGGAAACAAATGAAAATGAACTCACAACAACCCAAAACTTATGGGACACAATGAAGGCAGTCCTCAGAGGGAAGTTCATAGCAATACAGGCCTACCTAAAGAAGACAGAAACATTTCTAACAAACGACTTAACCCTACGCCTACAAGAACTCGAGGAACAACAACAAAGACAGCCCAGGGCAAGTAGAAGGAAGGAAATAACCAAGATCAGAGCAGAATTAAATGACATAGAGACTAAAAGCACAATCCTAAGGATCAATGAATCCAGGAGCTGGTTCTTTGAAAAGATAAACAAAATCGAAAAGCCTTTAAGCAGGCTCATCAAGAAAAAAAGAGAGAGGACTCAAATAAACACAATCAGAAATGAAAGAGGAGAGATTACGACTGACACCACAGAAATACAAAGGATTGTAAGAAATTACTATGAAGAACTGTATGCCAAGAAATTTGAAAACCTAGGTGAAATGGACAAGTTTCTAGAAAAATATAACCTTCCAAAACTCAATGAAAAAGAAACAGAAAGCCTGAACAGACCAATAACAGCTGGTGAAATTGAATCAGTAATCAAAACACTCCCGGCACACAAAAGCCCTGGACCAGATGGTTTCACAGGAGATTTCTACAAAACATTTAAGGAAGAGCTAACCCCTATCCTTCACAGACTATTCCAAAAAATCCAAAATGATGGAAGACTCCCAAACTCTTTTTATGAAGCCAGCATCATCCTAATCCCAAAACCAGATAAAGACATAACAAAAAAAGAAAACTTCAGGCCAATATCACTGATGAATGTAGACGCTAAAATCCTCAACAAAATATTGGCAAACCGCATCCAACAATACATTAAAAAGATCATACACCATGACCAAGTGGGATTCATCCCAGGGATGCAAGGATGGTTCAACATTCACAAATCCATAAATGTAATACATCACATAAACAAAAGCAAGGACAAAAATCACATGATCATATCAATAGATGCAGAAAAAGCTTTTGATAAAGTACAACACCCATTTATGATAAAAACACTCAGCAAAGTGGGAATAGAGGGAGCATTCCTCAACATAATAAAAGCCATATATGAGAGACCTACAGCCAACATCATACTCAATGGGCAAAAACTGAAATCTTTCCCACTAAGATCAGGAACAAGACAAGGTTGTCCACTTTCACCACTTCTATTCAATATAGTATTGGAAGTCTTAGCCACAGCAATTAGACAAGAAAAGGAAATAAAAGGCATCCAAATTGGAAAGGAGGAAACAAAACTATCATTGTTTGCAGATGACATGATAGTGTACATAGAAAATCCTATAGACTCGGCCCAAAAGCTGCTCGACGTAATAAATGAATTTGGCCAAATAGCTGGATACAAAGTCAATATCCAAAAATCAAAGGCATTTTTGTATACCAACAGTGAAACAGCAGAAGCAGAAATCAAGAAAAAAATCCCATTCGATATAGCAAAAAGAAAAATAAAATACCTAGGAATAAACCTAACCAAGGAGGTAAAAGACCTGTATGCAGAAAACTACACAACACTGAAGAATGAAATCAAGGAAGACACAAACAAATGGAAGCATATACCATGTTCATGGATCGGAAGAATTAATATTATCAAAATGTCCATACTACCCAAAGCAATTTACAGATTCAATGCAATACCTATTAAAGTTCCAATGGCATATTTCACAGACATAGAACAAACACTTCAAAAATTTATATGGAATCATAAACGACCCCGGATAGCGGCAGCAATTTTGAGAAAGAAGAGCAAAGTAGGAGGGAACACAATACCTGATACCAAACTGTATTACAAAGCCACTGTAATCAAAACAGCCTGGTACTGGCACAAGAACAGACACGTGGACCAGTGGAATAGAACAGAGAGCCCAGAAATAAACCCAAGTCTCTACAGTCAATTAATATTCGACAAAGGGGGCAGCAACATAAAATGGAGCAAAAATAGCCTCTTCAATAAGTGGTGCTGGGAGAACTGGACAGCTACATGCAAAAAAATGAAACTCGAGCACCAACTTACACCATACACAAAAATAAATTCAAGGTGGATAAAAGATTTCAATATAAGCCATGACACCATTAAAATTCTAGAGGATAATATAGACAGGAAAATCTCAGATATTTCACGCAGCAATATTTTCACTGATACGTCCCCTAGAGCAAGGGACATAAAGGAAAGAATAAACAAATGGGATCTCATCAAAATAAAAAGCTTCTGCACAGCTAAAGAAAACAGTATTAAAATAAAAAGAGAACCAACTGTATGGGAAAACATATTTGCCAATGATACCTCAGACAAGGGATTAATCTCCAAAATATATAAAGAACTTACAAGACTCTACTCTAAGAAGACAAGCAACCCAATTAAAAAATGGGCAAAGGATTTGAACAGACACTTCTCCAAGGAGGACATACAGAGGATCCAGAGACACATGAAAAGATGCTCGATATCTCTAGCTATCAGAGAGATGCAAATTAAAACTACAATGAGATACCACTTGACACCAGTCAGAATGGCCTTCATAAACAAAGCAACAAACAGCAAGTGTTGGAGAGGTTGTGGAGAAAAGGGGACCCTAGTGCACTGTTGGTGGGATTGCAGATTGGTACAGCCACTATGGAAAACAGTATGGAATTTTCTAAGAAAACTAAAAATGGACATACCTTTTGACCCAGTAATTCCACTGCTTGGATTATATCCTAAGAATCCTGAAACACCAATCCAAAAGAATCTATGCACCCCTATGTTCATAGCAGCACAATTTACAATAGCCAAGTGCTGGAAGCAACCTAGGTGCCCATCAGTTAATGAATGGATCAAAAAACTGTGGTACATTTACACAATGGAATTCTATGCAGCAGAAAGAAAGAAGGAGCTCCTACCCTTTGCGACAGCATGGAAGGAATTGGAGAGTATCATGCTAAGCGAAATAAGCCAGGCAGTGAAAGACAAATACCATATGATCTCACCTTTAACAGGAAGCTAATCAACAAAACAAACAAACAAGCATAATATAAACAAAGACACTGAATTTGAGAACAGTCTGACAGTGTCCAGAGTGGGAGGGGAGGGAATTTCAGGGGAAAAGGGGAACGGTTTAGAGCAACAAGTATAAAGGACTCATGGACAAAAACTATGGGGGGGTGGAAATGGGAGGAAGGTGGGGAGGGCTGGGGTGGTGGGCTGGGGCGGGGTAAAAGACAGAAAACTGTACAATATCAACAATTAAAAAATACTGATTAAAAAAATAAAATAAATAAAACATTTAAAAAATAAAAAAAATAAAGTATGTAATAACAAAAAAAAATAAATAAAAAAATAAAGTCGAATATACACTCACCATCTGATTCAGCAGTTCCACTCCTAGATACATACCCAACAAAAAATCTTATATATGCTTAGCAAAATGTGTACAATAATGTTTGTGGTGGTACTGTTAAAAATAGAGCAAAAATAGAAACCCAAATATCCACCAAATGAAAATGGGTATGTAAATTGTACTGTATTGGGAATTATATACCTACTGTGTAATTAAAGTTCATTTATATGAAGTTCAAGAAGTAGTAAGCTCATCTATGGAGTTAGAAGTCAGCACAGAGATGATCTGAGTGGCAGGGAGGAAGGACAGTAGCTGGAAGGGAGCACAAAGGGGGCTTCTGGGGCTACTGGTACCATTGTGTCTCATGCTCTGGGTATGGGTTACATGGACATGTCACACTGTTAAGATTCACCAAGTTGTCCACTTTTGGTATATATCTTATACTTCAACAACATTTAGAAAAAAATAAAAGCAGAAATAATTATTCTGAATTCTAAATTTTATAAACACATTATAATATAAACTACATATAAATAAAATTAGCAATAAATCAAATTCTAGTGAACCATGACCAAAGATATTTTATTAAAAAATTTAAAAATATTTTATTAAGAAAGATAATATAATTCAATATCTACCCTTCATAAGAGAAATAATGCTAATCTTTATAAAGACTGAACAAACTTCTTCATTTAAATAAAAATAGGAAAGCCTTAATGACATAAAATGCATCAAACCAGTGCATAAACAAATAAGTGTTTATTATGTAAAAATAAAATAAATAATATCCTTAAAATATCCAACTTAATATTTGATAATAAATCATTAGAGATTTTCCCACTGAAGCCAAGATCCAGAAAACATTAAACCCATCTCTTGACAACTATGGAAGAAGTAATAAAAAGAAAGGTTTTGTATTATAGGAATAAATACAATCTTATCAATACACATATAATGTAATTGCTTAGAAAACTCACCAGAATCAACTGAAAAAAATTTAGAGGTAATGAAAGAAGTAAGATACAAATACAAAGAAGTAACTGTAGAAAAAACAAAAATGCTGAAAAATTATGTATAGATATTAATTAATTTATGTAACTATAATAATTAAGGAAAAGGTGACTGTTGTAAGGGTAGGTCTATAGATCATTGCAATAGGAAAGCATGTCTGTCCCAATTACTTGGTATATTACAATATAGCCAATATTAAAGATAGCATTTCAAATAAGTGAATAATTCTGGACTTTATTTTTAATCAATAGTTGAAAAAATGAATTATTATGTGAAATAAAGTGACACTCTTATTGATACCACATAATGCATTTTCTGGACTTACCAGTTATTTTTTAAATATAGAAGTACAAAAAATGTATTCATAAAATAAGTGGATGAATTAAAGTTTTTATTCATTTAATATAAAGCAGTTAACTTTCAGAACAAAAAATAAAACTATAAATAAAATGTTTTATTAGCTCCTGAAGATGGTGGCAAGATAGGAGGGAGTGGAGTCTATTTGCTCCTGTGCACAGGTGAAACACCTAACCAATCTTCTGAGGAACAGAGCAAACAGCCCACGGTGCCCCAGTATATATGAAGACTGGAGACCAAAAATTGTAGGGGACATTGAAAAATCAGATGGTAAGAAGAGTGCTTCAGGACAATAAGGACTTTGGGACCAGCTCAGGGACCAGGGCAGCTACAGCCCCAGACCCAGGGCCAACCAGGTCTGCCACAAGGTTCTTGGGAGAGAGTCAGATCAATGGCTCCCTCCCCTGCCAAACAAGGTTTGAGCAGCACCAGAAGTGACCTGGATGCTTAAAGTCACGGGGTTGGGGGGGATAAGGAATAAGTGGCAAACACACAGTGGCGGTGTGTACCTACTGAGACGACTGTGGACACCAGCTGGGAAGAGTAGGGTCAGTCCCCAGTCTAGTTGGAGAGTGGGGCTGTGTGAGAGGCCAGGGGCTTGTTTGGAGTGGCAGGCTTGAATAGGAGAAATTTTTCAAAAAGAAAAAGAGGCACTCAGTGGCTGTTTAGGAAACTCTCTCACAGCATCCACCCCTGCCTCCTGCTCCCTTACCCCTGCCAGACCTAGAGCGCACGCAGGGAGCCCCAGGGACAGCTCGCACCTGACCACGCTGCCTGGTGGTTGCCTGTCTCGCCCCAGCAATGAGGCCAAGTGCTCAGACTTGGCCTGCAATCCCGAAATGGGGCATGCCTGACCCCACTGCCTAGAGGGACCTCCCACCCACCCCCTGCCCTCAGGGCCCTGCAGGGCTGACCGGCTCTCTAAGATGAAGGCAGAGACATCCCCTCAGAGGAGAGCTGCAGGGCTTCGGAAGTCAGCAATCCCCAGAAAGATTTAACTCAGTGAAAGACTTAACTCAAAGTCTTGGCCCTGGACTAGACAGTTTCACAGTAGAATTTTACAAAGCATTTAAGAGATAGCTAACCCCTATCCTTCACAGCCTATTCCAAAAAATCCAGGAAGATGGAAGACTCCCAAATACTTTTTATGAAGCCAGGGTCATCCTAATTCCAAAACCAGATAAAGACACAACAAAGAAAGAACACTTCAGGCCAATACCACTGATGAACATAGACATTAAAATCCTCAACAAAATATTGGCGAACCACATCCAGCAATACATTAAAAGGATCATGCACCATGACCAAGTGGGAATCATCCCAGTGATGCAAGGATGGCATAATATATTTAAATCAATAAAGGTAATACATCACATAAATGAAAAGAAAAACAAAAATCACATGATCATATCAATAGATGCGGGAAAAGCATGATGTGATAAGGTTCCGTACTTATTTATGATAAAAACACTCAGCAAAGTGGTAATAGAGGGAGCATTTCTCAACATAATAAAGGCCATATATGAGAGACCTACAGCCAACATGATTCCCAATGGGCAAAAACTAAAATCTTTCCCACTAAGATCAGGAACAAGACAAGGTTGTCCACTTTCACCACTGCTATTTAATGTAGTATTAGAGTTCTAGCCATGGCAATCAGACAAGAAAAGATAATAAAAGGCATCCCAATTGGAAAGGAGGAAGCAAAACTGTCATTGTTTGCAGATGACATGATAGTGAACATGGAAAATCCTATAGACTCCACCAAAGAACTGCTCAACCTAATAAATGAATTTGGCAAAACAATGGGATACAAAGTCAATATTCAGAAATCAAAGGTATTTTTTGTACACCAACAATGAAACATTAGAAGGAGAAATCAGGGGAAGAATCCCATATGATAGAGCAACAAGAAAAATAAAATACCTAGGAATAAACTTAACCAAGGAGGTAAAAGACCTATACTCGGAAAACTACACAACACTAAAGAAAGAAATTAAGGACATTAAGGAAATTAAAGAAATTAAGGAAGACACGAACATGTATGGTTGGAAACATACACCATTTTCATGGATTGGAAGAATTAACATAATCAAAATGCCCATACTACCCATAGCAATTTACAGATTCAATGCAATGCTTATTAAAGTACCAATGGCATATTCCACAGACATAGAACAAACACTTCAGAAATTTATACAGAACCATAAATGACCCCAAATAGCTGCAACAAATTTTAGAAAGAAGAGCAAAGTAGGAGGGATCACAATATCTGATACCAAACTGTATTACAAGGCCAGTGTAATCAAAACAGCCTGGTACTGGCATAAGAACAGATGAATAGACCAATGGAAGAGAACAGAGCACCCAGAAATAAACACAAGGCTCTATGGTCAATTAATATTTGACAAAGGGGAAAGAACCATAAAATGGAGTAAAAATTGCCTCTTCAACAAATGGTGTTGGGAGAACTGGACAGCTACACGCAAAGAAATGAAACTCGAACACCAACTTATACCATATACAAAAATAAACTGGAAGTGTTTAAAAGATTTATATATAAGTTGTGACACCATTAAAGTCCTAGAGGAGAACATAGGCGGGAAAATCTAAGACATTCCATGCAGCAATACTTTCACTAATACATCCCCTAGACCAAGGGACATAAAGGAAAGAATCAGCAAATGGGACCTCATCAAAATAAAAAGCTTCACCATGGCTAAAGAAAACAGCATTAAAATGAAAAGAGAACCACCCATATGGGAAAACATGTTTGCCAATGATATCTCAGACAAGGGTTTGATCTCCAAAACGTATAAAGAACTCACACGACTCCACTCTAAGAATACAAGCAACCCAATTAAAAAATGGGCAAAGGACTTGAACAGACACCTTTCCGAGGAGGACATACAGAGGGTCCAGGGACATATGAAAAGATGCTCAGTATGCTAGCTATCAGAGAGATGCAAATTAAAATCACAATGAGATACTACCACATACCATTGAGAATGGCCAGCATAAACAAAGCAACAAACAAGTGTTGGGGAGGATGTGGAGAAAACGGAACCCTAGTGCACTTTTGGTGGGATTTCCGACTGGTGCAACCACTATGGAATACAGTGTGGAATTTCCTAAAAAAACTAAAAATGTATCTGCCTTTTGACCCAGCAATTCCACTACTAGGATTATATCCCAAGATCCCTGAAACACCAGTCCAAAAGAACCTATGCACCCCAATGTTCATAGCAGTGCAATTTATAATAGCCAAGCGTTGGAAGCAACCTAGGTGCCCATCAGTAAATGAATGGATCAAAAAACTATGGTACATTTACACAATGGAATTCTATGCAGCAGAAGGAAAGAAGGATCTCCTACCCTTTGCAATAGCATGGATGGAATTGGAGAGCATTATGCTAAGTGAAATAAGCCAGGTGGTGAAAGGCAAATACCATGTGATCTCACCTTTAACAGGAACCTAATCAACAAAATGAACAAGCAAAGAAAACATAACCAAAGACACTGAAATTGAGAATATGCTGACAGTGACAAGAGGGCAGAGGGGAGGAGATTATAGGGGTAAAGGGTGCAGGGTTTGCAGAAACAGTTATAAAGGACACATGGACAATAACAAGGGGTGATGGAAACAGGGGAGGGAGGTGGGGAGGGCAGGGGGTTGGGGAGAGGTTGGGGGAAAGGCAGAAAACTGTACTTGAACAATAAAAAATGTTTAAAAAGGTAAAATAAAAATAAATAAATAAATAAATAAATAAATAAATTATTTTATTAGATTTAAATATACAACTTTAAAATGGTATCCAAAATACTAAAATCAATTAGACGAGACTGAAAAATGAGCATTTTTCACATGCTATTGAATGCCAAGGCTATATTTTCTACTTTGCAATATAAATTTAATACATTAAGACGTTAGCATCATTCACCTATCAAGTTGAACAAATAAAAATCAAGAAAAAATGTTTTAAAAGTATGTGAAATCAGTATTCTGTTTTATCAGAGATTATGTTCATTAATTTATTGTTCTATCAGAGGCTATGTTTGTTAATTTATACATTTATCTTATAAACTGCTCTCATGAATTCTACCTCTAAAATAGTAATATCCTCAGTTTAGATGAAAGGAAACTGTGTTTGGTAGAGTTTAAATGACCTTCTCATGATAATACAAAAAATTGCTGAACAACAGTAGGGTTCACACCTAACTCCAAAGTGAGTACTTTTTCACATGAGGCGGAACCCTCCCAGAAACCTGGAATTTATTTATAAAAATTGTGTATTCATTCTTACATGTGTCAACCTGAATCACCTTCAGAATACTCTCTATTTGATGCAATACACCTATCAAGATGTTGTTTTCTACTGCTCAAAACAGTTTTTGAACTCATCAAGTTTGATGCTTTTGAATGCTTCTGCCATTTTTTTGCTTCACTTTTTTCCACAACAGCAAAACATTTCCCTTCAAGGACGTTTTTTATCCTGAGAAACCAAAAAAAGTCACTTGGGGTGAGATTAGATGAATAGGGAGTGGGGGATATGGGGGTCATGCCATTTTTGGTCAAAAACTGCTAAACACTCAGTGTGGTGTTCATCAGCAGATGAGCTGCTAAATCATGCATCACGAAGTGGGCAAACAAACCCATTGAAAGAGTCTTCTAAAAAAAATTCACTGAAGCCAAACATAGCATCTCATAACAATGCCAGCTGGTACGCTGATACAGATGGGTTCCTAGAACACTCAGCTACTAGAGGAAGCCCCTACTATAAGGGGCCTGCCCTCCAGAAGATAATTCCCCTTTTGGGGGTCTCTCCTCATTGCTTCCCCCAGTCCCTACCTTGGTTCTCCTAGTGGAAGCACAAAGGAGAAAATGATAAAGTAGTAAGGGTTTCTGATTTGAACTGCTAACTATAAACCTTTCTACTTTTCCTTTATTCTAAAATCCTATTTAGAACAGTGAAAATAACAAATAAAGTAACAGAGCAAATTCATAATGTGGAAAAGTCATGGATACCAAGAGCTGAGCAGAACTTCATGAGAAAGTTCTGGAACGAATAATAGTTGATTAGTTTTACTCAGAATCCTATGGAATGCACAGTCCTCCAAGATGAAAGAAGTAGAAGTGGGAAATAAATAAAATAAGGTAAAATAGTGAGCCTTTTCAGAAGAAAAACAGGATAGTTTCAGGATAATTGTAGTAGCGTATGGGAGAGATAACAGGGTTATATAGAGTCATAAGTTCAAGCAATTAAAAGACTATTCATCTTAACTCAGTGTATCTAGTTGTTAAAATATACACCACAGATTTTGGGGAAAGAGGAAATCCTGACCTGTTCACTTTCTGAGGATGGAAGAAGAGAAATTCTAGGTCCAGAGTTAAATATGAGCCCCCACAAAGATGGAGAGCTATTTTATTACCCAAACCAGCTAATCTGACCAAATGAAGACTATCCATTGGTCACATATTATGTACCTGTTCTCCAACTTTGCAACTGCAAGAATGGAGACCAGGCTACCTATAACAGATGTAGCCCCAGGGAATTTCATGAGTTTGGTGAATATGCCCAAACTACAGTATTGATCAATATACACCTTTACTTTTAAATTTAGCAACACAAGAAAGAATCACCAAGAAGCTGAGGATATCAGGATCAACAAAGGGAGAGAGGACCAAATACAAAAAAATAAAATAAATAAATATGCATAATTAAAGTGTATATGAAAGAAATAAAAGATAAAGAATATGTGACTCAAATCTATAAAAATTACTGAGAAGTTGTCATATGCACAAAATAAAAAGTTACTGTTATACACAGATAAAAAATAAAAATAAAACTGAAACATTAAGGAACTGAAGAATAAAAATTTAAGAGCAAAAAGATAATAAATCTTGAACAGGTTGACTATTAGGGTAAGCATAGTTGAAGACAATCTTTGATTCAGTATACAGAGTTAATAGAGTATCTCATAATATACTGTGAAAAGATATAGACATGAGAACATTATGATAGTACTAGAAGCTGGACAATGTGTCTAACAAGAATTGTAGAGAAAGTTAAATAAAGGAAATGGAGAAAAATAATGCAAAATAAATAGTTTTCCTGAGCTGAATAAACCTTAGTCCTGGGTATTGGTGGCATTAATGAAGGAGACCTACAGACTAGTGCAGAATCTAAGAATTATAGAATTAAAAAGCTTTATAATAGCTTCCTACAAAAACCCAGGCAAAACAAAGGTGATTATTGTCAAAGAGATTAGAATTAAACTGCAACCAGATTTATATTTCCTAACTCAGGATGTTTGAAAAGATGGAGAAATATTTTTAAGTTCCAGAAGAAAATTGCCAAAACAGAGCTGTATATACTTCAAATATATCATTCACTTTTTCCACTGTTAAGAAATTTTTATTAAGGCAAGAATTTTATAATCCAAATATCCTCTCCTTGCTCAATTATCAATTCTATTATTTAAAACAGAAGGGATTTTCTGAACTGTTCCACAGTAAAGAATTACAAAATTAATGGAAGGAATGCTTTAAATTTTTGTACTTTGCTGAAAATTCTTTTTCCCAGGGTCTATAAATCATTAATTTGTAAAACATATCATTCACATTTGAGGAGAAATTAATAACATTTTCCAACTTGCAGGCTTGCCAGAGAGTCTCCCAGAAACAATTAATGATTTTCTCCAACAAAATGAAAAAAAATGAGGTCAAGAACTATTGAACTCAAAAAATATGAAAAATAGGGTTGAGCAAAGAAGCTAGCAAAATTTAGAGTTGAATATATGTAACAATTGAAAGTGTGACTGTAAACCTTAAGGCAATCAATAAAATTTATATCTATAAAAGTAGAAACATATTGAAAATATAATATAAACCAGAAATTAAAATTCCAGAAGATTTCAACAAAATATGGGATATTGGAAGGAAAAGGAGAAAGTGACAGCTTGCAAAATAGATTTATATTTGGAAGGAAACGTTATAGTTGCTGATTAATTTTTCACGTTGATAGAGAAACATGTTTAAATATTAAACAAAGTTTAATATAAATGTTATATCAATAATGGTGGAGTCACCATATTAGCACTGGATCACCTACTTCAAAACTATCTTTTATATGAAAAAAATCTCTTTTTTTTAATACTTATTGCTATATGCAGCAGAACCTAATTCTGACTGACAAATTTTCTCTTTTGGTGGAAAAAAATAAGAAATAAGGTCATCATTGTTTTTGCCATTTTTATATCATTTAAGCTTTTAGATTCAAACTTTTATTTATTTTTACAACTACCTTTAGATGTAATTATAGGTCATTTTTCCTTACTGATTATTTTTTGTATCCAATTTCCTATTAGGTATATTTTTCTGCTAAAATGCATCTTTTAGCAATATTTAAGTATCTGTTGTCTTTGCAGTTCTGAAAAAGGTCCATATTTCCTACCTTGCCAAACTAATATTAACAATAGTTTAATTAACATTATATCTACCTAATATGCAAAATTTTATGTTAAATTTATTTTTAGAACAGTATTTTGAAAGTGTTGTTTTCTTACATTTTGTGTAATAAATAAGAAAGTTGGTCAATATGATTTCTGTTATTTCAATAGTTTGTTACTTCTAATTAAGAAGATTTTATAATTTTTTACTCTTACTGTAGGGTTCTAAAATTTTGCTTAGATATTTCAAGTGTTTTTTTATTATTTATTTTTCTTGGGAATTGTTGTACCCTTTCCTTTTAAGGATCATGCCTTTTGAACAATATATTAATATTTTTTTAGATATTTTCACAAGAACATTTAAGTTCTATCCTCAGGAAATTTCAATTATATAAAATAGCATTATCACTCATAATTGATAATAATAAATAATATAGTCTTTATTTATCTAACAAGATTTGGGGGTGTGGGAAGTGGGGAGGAATAACCTGTTGGCCAAATCCTTCTTCTTGAGCTGAAAGTGGATCATCTAAACAGTCAATAAGTGGATGGGTTTGGTGAAGCCTCCACCCGAAAAATGATTCAGCTTGACCTTTGTCCTACGGTAACTTGAGCAGATATGGCAAGGAGGAACAATTGATACAAATATATAAAATAAAACAATTTTTTTCTTTTTTTTTAAGTACTTTTTTTTTTCCTTTTAGATTTTATTTATTTATCTTTAGAGGGGAAGGGAAGGAGAGAGGGAGAGAAACATCAATGTGCGGTTGCCTCTTGTATGTCCCCTGCCGGGAACTGGCCTGGCAACCCAGGCATGTGCCCTGACTGGGAATCGAACCGCGATCCTTCGGTTCGCAGGCCCTCGCTCAATCCACTGAGCTACACCAGCCAGGGCTAAAATAAAACAATTTTTGAAGGAATAGCTTCCTTAAAGTCAAATTTCAAGTGCAAGAAGAAAGATCAAAATCAAAACAAATTCAGAAAGTAAAAGCTAGCTATGCCAGTGGCCCTTAGGGGTTTGGATTTATGTATAGGCACCAGGATCTGGGGGCTGAAGTTTTGTGTCCTGGATACCTAGAAAACAAGGGACCTAGAAGGGAGCCCCTACCATAAGCTTGAAGTTCCATGGAGTCAAAGGACTGGTGAATGTGGGCTAGAATCTTTCTTCTCCTTCTTGGGAATTAACAAAAATGCTTGTCCCACGCCACAAAAGTTACCTGATAGGAGAACCAGCAACATGTAGAAGCAATTGGAAGGTTAAAAAGTAAAATGTAAGTGAATGCAGGGTCATTGACTCCAGAGTCAAGGTAATCAAAGGAAGTTTCTGTAAATGCACTATTAATTCCAGGGCAACAGCCACTTGTATTAGAAGAAAAATAAAGGTATCCTCACACTATAATGTTATAATTTACATGGGACAATCAATCAACAGAAGAAAGTTCAGTGAATACAACAAACAAAAAATATCTCAGGAGTAGAGCATCAGAAAGTTCTAAATATATATTTAAAGACAAAGTGATCACTGGTAGCTAATGATCTAAAGCTAGTAGTGTTATAGTGTTTGGTATTCAATATTCACAAATAGTCCCCTATGACAAAATTAAGTTTAGTTTTGATCTAGAGAATATTTATTTAATAATTATTATTTTTAGAATATTATAAAATAATGTTTAAATTAATGTAAAGGTGTGGTTCAAAATTTTGAATTAAAGATCCTTAGGCAAAGTGAAAGAGAAAACTGACTCCTGGTCAAGATGTAGGCATGCATAGACATGCTTTACTTCCTCACACAACCAAAAGAAGGACAACAAAAAATTTAAAAACAAAAACAAAAACAAAAACAAACAAGAATGCCAGAAAATTGAACTGTGTGGAAGTCCAACAACCAAGGAGATAAAAAGAAACATTCATCTGGACTGGTAGGAGGGGTGGGGACCAGCAGCTGGTGCAGAGACAACAAGTAGCAAGACAGCAGACTGGGTAGGTGAGATGGCAGCTGGCAGACCTAGTGGTCCCACATTCCTATGGAGATAATTGGGGAAAAGCAACAGGGGAGCAAGACAGACCATGCAACCCAGGGTTCCACTGAGGGAAACTAAAACCTCCAAACCTCTGGCTATAAAAATCTGTGGGGGTTGTGGCAGTGGAAAAAACTCCCAGTCTCATTGGAGAGTTTGTTGGAGAGACCCAGGGGGTCCTAGAATGTACACAAACCCACCCACCTGGGAGTCTACACAGAAGAGTCCAATTTTCTTGTGGGTAGGAGGGGAGGTGACTGACAGTGGGGTGAGAGCCTAGCAAGTGGTATTGTTCCCTCTCTGACCCCTCTCCCATATGCAGTGTCACAACATGGCAACATCCGTTGCCTTGTCCTGTTGAAAACCTAAGGCTCTGCCCCTTACAACAAACAAGAGTGTCCAAAAACAAATATGCCCCAAATGAAAGAACAGATCAAAACTTCAGAAAAACTAAGCAATGAGGAGATAGCCAAGCTATCAGATGCAGAGTTCAAAACACTAATAATCAGGATGCTCACAGAAATTACTGAGTACAGACACAAAATAGAGGAAGTAGTGAAGGCTATGCAAAGTGAAATAAAGAAAAATATACAGGGAATCAGTGAAGGAAAATAAATCAGGACTCAAATCAACAATTTGGAACAGAAGAAGAAATACACATTTAATCAGAACAGAATGAAGAAATAAGAATTTGAAAAAATTAGGCATTCACATAAATTTTTGTTTTATATTGAATAAATCAAACTAATGATTTAAATGTTTTAAACCATTTCAATATTATTAAAATTTGATTATAAAGCAATTTTTATTAATTAGAAGCACTGATTCCAGTGTTTTTGTATATATAACTATAATGTAAAATATATAGAGTTTGAGTCTACTTTATATTTACATAATATAGTAAGAATTAAACAATGCCTTAATAACCCCCCCCCCAAAAAAAAAGAATTCAAAAAAATGAGGAGAGGCTTAGGAACCTGTGGGACAACTTTAAACATTCCAACATCTGAATTACAGGGGTGCCAGAAGGAGAAGAGGAAGAGCAAGAAATGGAAAATTTATTTGAAAAAATGATTAAGGAAAACTTCCCCAATCTGGCGAAGGACATAGACTTCCGGGAAGTCCAGGAAGCTCAGAGAGTCCCAAAGAAGTTGAACCCAAGGAAACACACATCAAGGCACATCATAATTACATTAGCCAAAACTGAAGATAAGGAGAGAATCTTAAGAGCAGCAAGAGAAAAGGAGACAGTTACCTACAAAGAATGTCTCATAAGACTAACAGCTGATTTCTCCAAAGAAACTTTGCAGGCAAGAAGGGGCTGGAAAGAAATATTCCAAGTCATGAAAGACAAGGACCTACATCCAAGATTACTCTATCCAGCAAAGCTTTCATTTAGAATGGAGGGACAGATAAAGTGCTTCTCAGATAAGATCGAGTTCAAGGAGTTCATCATCACCAAGCCCTTAATATATGAAATGTTAAAGGGACTTATCTGAGAAAAAGAAGATGATCAATTATATTAACAGTAAAATGACAACAAATTCATAAAAATCAACAATTGAACCTAAAAAACAAACTAAGCAAACAATTATAACAGGAACAGAATCACAGAAATGGAGATCACATGGAGGGTTATCAGCGGGGAGGGGGCCAGGAGAGAAACAGGGGGGAGAGTACAAGGAATAAGAAGCATAAATGGTACTTACAAAATATAGAGGGGAAGTTTAAGAATAGTATAGGTAATGGAGAAGCCAAAGAACTTATATGTACGACCTATGGACATGAACTAAGCAGGAGGGGATGCTAGGAAGAGGGTGCAAGGTACAGGGAGTTAAAGGGGAGAAAAAACAGGACAACTGTAACAGTATAATCAATAAAACACTTAAAAGATATGGCCTGCAAACTGAAGTATTGCTGGTTTGACTCCCAGTGAGGGAACATGCCTGGGCTGCGGGCCAGGTACCCAGAAACAACCTTACATGATGTTTTGCTCCCTCTCTTACTCCCTCCCTTCCCCTTTCTAAAAATAAATAAATAAATAAAATCTTTAAAGAAATAAATAAAAATAAAAATAAAAAAGCTACACAAAAATTAGTTGCAAAGAGATCCAAATAATTTTTTTTCCCTGAAAACCTTCACATAGTATAGCCTTTATTTTTAAGTTATTGGCTGGCAATGCCCCTTAAAATTATTTTTAAATCTTTGTCTTATTTAGAATTATATAAATCTTTCTTTATGCAAATATTCTTTTTCATCATCAGACTCACCCAAAACTTAACTTTTTGGTAATTTTTAAGACAATAACGTTGAATTTTCTTGATTATTTTTTACTTGTGTTCCTTATCATGTTGATTTTTCCTTTGTATTTATTACTGATTTCTTCCTTGTGCCTTTAGATGTGTCCATTTTTTTTCTTACTAACTTCTTGATTTGAATTATTTAGATCACTTTCCCAAATACTTCTTATTTTTTTATAAATGACCATAACGTCATGCCTAAGGAAAATATTTATATATGCACTACAATATTTTCCATAGTGCCTAATTTTGTTTTTTTTTTAAGTTTTTTTATTTTTAATTTTATTTCTTTTAGAGAGAGGGGAAGGGAGGGATAAAGAGAGGGAAAGAAACACCAATGTGTGGTTGCCTTTCACGTGGCCCCCACTGGGGACCTGACCCACAACCCAGGCATGTGCCCTGACTGGGAGTTGAACTAGCGACTCTTTGGTTTACAGCCAATGCTCAATCCACTGAGCTACACCAGCTAGGGCCATAGTGCCTAATTTTCATTCAAGGTTATATATCTTGTAATTGCTGTTATGATTTTCTCTGTAAGTTACTTTTCATCTAGTAGAATAGTTATTGTTAATTCTAGAACTTAATATCTTTTTAAGCTATGTTTCCATTACTGATTTCTAATTTTATTCTAATAGAGTCATAGACCTTAGCCTACATAAAGTTTATGTTTTTCTATTTTTAAATCTGATATAATAATTAATATGTAAATTAATTATCACAAACTTACAAAGGTTGATGGTAAATAAATAACCAAAAAGCCAAAATGCAAATTAGCTTAAAGGAGTTATATTCATTGCTGCTGCCTAGCTCTGGTACCAGCAAAGACTTTGTAATTGACACTGAAGAAACAGGGAAGGGAGAGAGAAGAAGGAGAATAATAATAATATATATTATTATTAGGAAACGGAGGCGGGAAGAAGTTAGAGGAGGAGGAAGAGGATGAAAAAGACCAAAATTTTGCCACCCTAAAACTGCCTTTTGGGGTATCGATTTTAAGCTGGTGATTAAGAAACAAAAGACAGAGAAAGAATCTTTAACCCTTCCCCCTTTCCTGACTATGAGACTTTGATGGAGACACCTGCTCCAGGGAGGAAATAACATAGTCGCCTTAGTGTGGTGTATAATAAGGCTCCAAGCAGGAACCCATTAACTAGATCACCGCCTATGTCCCATTGTTTCTGGATTGCCTAACAAGAATTGCCTGCCATGTGTAATCCATTCTTCCTCAGCTATATGTAATTGCTATTTCTTTTAAAATCTCAGACTTCTGTTACTGCTTTCTCCTTTGTCCATATGGCATTAAACTTCAACTGCTCCATGCATTATGGGTCTCATTTTTACTTGGCACCTCAGGATGTGCATTCATATAATAAATTTTGTACATCTCTTCCTGTTAATATGTCTCTGGTAATTTGATTATTAGCCCAGCCAGAAGAACTTAAAAGGTGAGAGGAAAAGTATATTTTTTTAGACCACACAAGGAAGAGGAGGAAGAGGAAGAGAAGAAAAAGACAAATTATTTCTGTCTTATTTAAGTGACTGTACTTTGGAATTTCTTTTTCAGCATTGTAATATGAATGCTAAGCAATAGCATCAATATCATTGGTAAACTTCCTTGTGTGTTCTCGCCTGAATCATTTCAAATGCCTCTCACTTGAGACAACTGTCTCAAAATTTTCATTTATTATTTCCATGCTTTTAAACTGTGAACTGGATTTCTGCGTGGGCGAGCACCTGATAAATCTATGAAATTGAGTGAAAGAAGAAATGTTAAATTCTTAATTTTAATATAATTAAATGGAAAACTTCATTATCCCTTTGATAAGTACAAAGTGTGCTGTCTATTTGACCCATGACTGTCTCTCATTACTCTGTGCTAGTGATTTTGGTCAGCCTGCAGTTATTGGCAGAAAGGGTTGAAGTATCAGCATGTGAAGTCCAGGAGAAAGAGTCAGCTTTAACTGTAACATTTGCTAATAAGTAAGGACTGTATTTATTTCACCATTAGTGTATATATATATATACTTTTATAAGGAATGGAAAATTACTTTTCTCTTGCTTTAAAAAAATAAAAAGAAAAGTGGTGGGGGTCGCTCACTACCTTGGGTTTTCTGACCTGTCACATACAATCTCAGACTCATCAGTTCGGTGAGGCTCCATCCTCAGCATTACACTAAGGTAATCATAAGGCTCCGTGTGTTTCTTTCACTTTTCTTAGGGATCACAGTCTTGCATTGTTTAATTGTCAGATTATTGGAATTAGTTTTTATGTGTATTTTAATTATTTCATATGCTTTGTTGTTTAGGTGCTTCATATTCTAGTTTTTTCATATATTTCTAATTATTTGAGGCCAGAAAGTAAATCTTTCCCTGCTATTCCATCTTGGTGGAAAACAGAATCTAAGAATTTTCATTATATTACATATCTTTTCCTCATTGGTTTATAGAATATCTTTTACATAGTCTGTATAACAGGACATCATATATATGTATTAAACATATTTTTTTCATCTCTAGTTTGCCTTTTCACTTTTTCAATAAATTTAATGGATTTTTTCTGTGTCCTGTTTAAGAATCTTTTATTAACCAATGATCATGAAGTCCTCCTATGTTTTCTTTTAGATGCTTCATCACTTTATGTTTATAATTTGTGTCTATGATTTATTGCAAATAATTTTTTGTGTATTTCATGAAGTATTTTTTCCAAATAGATATGCAACTAATCTAATATCATTTATTGAGAAGATCACACCTATCCTCTAAATTGCAGTATCATCTTTGCCATGACACATGTGACTGAATAGGTAATACCGAACTGTCTCCCAGAAGGCACACTAACGTACTTAAATATTTAATCTGATAATGTGAGACCTCTATATTAGAGGTCTATCGTGAGACCTCTGATAATGTGAGAAGACTTTGTTCTTCTTTTTAAAAATTTTGTTACCTATCTGAAATTTCTTAACTTCCAAATTGATGTTAGAATCCGTTTGTCAATTTATGTGCACAGACATGTACATACACATATACCTGTAATCAAACTATAGGCAAATTTGCAGAGATTGTCATTTTAACAATATTGAGTCCCCCAATACATAAAAGTGTTATATTTACCTACTTATTTCCTCTTTAAATTTAGATTAGCAACATTGTTTGAACTACTTGATCCATCCCTTGCATTTCTACAAACTAGTAGTTTTATCTAAAAACTTGATTATATTCAAGTTAAATTTTACTACCTTAATTTTAAGGACAACTATTATATTATAAAAATTACAGAAATAACGTACACTTGCTGTTATCCATTAAACATGGGGAAACAAAAGGTTTTGCAGGAATATTCACCATTGCTGCAGAAAAAAATTTATTATAATATGCAAATCTCTCATGTTCTTTTTCATACCAATTTATTTTCATATGGTCATCTACATTGTCCTTTTTTTTTTTTTTACAAAATAACATCAAGTTAATCACATCACTATTGAATTTACTTTTGTTGCTGAAAAATCAAGTATTTCTGCAAGTCAAGAGACTGGAGCTAAGGCATTTTTGCTTGTATACCTGCAAAATTCTATTCATAAGGGAGTTGGACAATATAATCAAATGTTTTCTTACTGATAGACATTATGTTTATATCCAGTAAAATTGAGGACCTTATGACTTTTATTACATTTAGTTTCTAATCCTAGCTCTAGAAATAAATCATTTCTATCTCTCTCTATAATGAGTGGGGACTAAACACCCCAAAATTTATTTATTAAAAATTGAGTATTTATTCTTACATGTTGAAATTTCAGTCAGCATTTGATGCAATACACATATAGAGATATTTTTTTTCCACTGTTCAAAACAGTTTTTGAACTCGATTTTGATGCCTTTGGGTGCTTCTGCCATTTTGTTTGTTTGTTTGACGTCTCTCACATCCACAAAATATTTCCCATTGAGGACTTTTCTCACCCAGGAAACAAAAAGAAAAGTTGGTTAGGGTGAGATTAGGTACATAAGAAGGGTGGGGCATGGGGATCATTCTGGTTTTGGTCCAAAAATGCTGAACACTCAGCAAGTATGGGCGGATGTGCTCCTGAATTGCCCAACATGAAATGGACAAAGGTGTTGAAAGAGTCATGAAAACATTCACTGAAGCTGAGCTCAGCCTTTCACAACATCGCAGCAATGCCAATTGGTATACTGCTACAGATGAATTTCTAGAACACTTACGTACCTAGTTGGGAAGTCTGTCTTATAAGCACCAGCTCTCCAGAAGATAATTCAGGGTTTGTTTGTTTGTTTTTTTCTCTGATTAACCACTTGCATTACCCACTTCGATAACACCAATCTTTATCTATTCTTGTCCATGAGGTTCTTTATTTCTCCTTCAGTTTCAAATGATAGCCTTCCTGGGTAGTGTTGATTGTAGGTTCGTGCTTTTCAACGCATTGAATGTTTCTTGCCATTCCACTCTGACCTGAAATATTTCCATTTAGAACTCAGCTGAAATCAGTTCCAGTCTTATGGAAGCTCCCTTGTATGTAACAAACTGTCTTTTCCTTGCTTCTTTTAAGATTTTCTCTGTTTTTAATCTTTGCCATTTTAAGTTTGATATGCCTTGCTGTAGGCCTTTTTTGAGTCCATTTTGTTTGGGGTTCTGTGCTTCCTGGATTTGTATGTCTATTTTCTTTGCCAGTTACAGAAGTGTTCAGTGATTATTTCTTCAAATAGGTCTTCAATCCCTTGCTCTCTCACTTTTCCTTCTGGTACCCCTATGAGGCAGATGTTGTTACAGTTGATATTGTCGCAGAAGTAACCTCGAGTTCTATATATTTAAAAAACCTTTTTATTTCTTTTTTGTACTTTGGGGATTTTCAGCTACCTTGTCTTCCAAAGTACTGATTAAAGCTTCTGCTTCATTTAGTCTGTGGCAGATTCCTTCTAGCGTATTCTTCATTTCAGATATTGTATTGTTAATTTCTGACTGTTTCTTTTTGATGGTTCCTATGTCTTTTTTTATGGTTATACTCTCTTTGTTTATGTTCTCACTGAATTCATCTATTCTTCCCCTAAATTTCCTGATCATTGTTTTGACTTCTGCATCTAGTAGCTTGCTTGCCTCTATTTCATTCAGTACTTTTTCTGGGAATTTCTCATGTTCTTTCATTTGGGACATGTTTCTTTGTCTCTGTATCCCCATTTCTTGTCTGTATTTGTTTCTGTGTGTTAGGTGGGTCTACTGTGTCTCCCATTCTTGCTATAATGGACTTATGTAGTAGGCGTCATGTACAGCTCAGTGCTAGGTGCTCTAGGAATGCCCGTTCTATGGGTTATGTGAGCCTTTCTGTAGTGGAGTCTTGAGTGCTGTCGGATCATCATGGGTGGGATTAACCCTCCAGCTGGCTGACTACGAGGGTCAACCCTCACCGAAGAGTATGAGATGTTATGCTGGGGCTGACCTTACAAAGCTGTATTTGGCTCAGCAGGGTCTGGTACCTGCCAAGATGTGCCTATTGGGTGTGCCTATCCCCCCCCCCCACCTCTACCTAACAGATAGAATCCCCACTGATTTTCATAGCCAGATGTTAAGTGAACACTTTGTACCGACTCTGGTGCTCCTGGCTGGGAAGTTTGCCATGGGCTTGAGACCCCTTGATCCTCTTTGGGGACCTTTGCAGCTGAGAGACCCCTGTGGATTCTATATGGCAGCATGAGGTTTTAGACCAGTCCTTTTTTCATCTCCTGCTTCCTATTACTCTGAATGTGACTTCATCTGTAATCATTGCTCATAAGAGTTCTGTTCAGCTAATCTTCAGTTGATGAGTCAGGGTGTTTGGTCTATAATTCAGTTGCAATGCTGGTTTAATACTGGGAGGAGGTAAGAGTAACTTTTATCAACTCTACCACCATCTTGGATCCCCCACTGTCTGTGTGTCCTCTGTGGTGAGGTGTCTATCCAGAGCTAATGCCCGTTCTTTAACTGGGTTGCATGTTTTCTTATTGTTGAGGATTAAGAGCTTTTATTATATATTTGGATACCAGTTCTTTATCAGCTACCTATTTTTAAAACACCTTCTCTGAGTCTGCGGCTTATCTTTAAATCAGTTAGAAGACTTATGTCCACGAAAATGTCCTCTTGCCCCTTTCTCCTGCTTCTCCTACCATCAGGGGCTTCTTTCTCTTCCTCCAGGGAAAGCCTGGTGAGTCCTCATCTCAAGGACCTATGTTCTCTGCTCAGGGAGCCCACTTGTGGACAACAGACACTTTGCTGACCATAGCCTCACCTGGCAGCATCGGACCAAGTGGACTCAACCTGACCTGACTTTGAGTGAGATGAGGGCTCCATCTTTTGTCCCCACTGAGCTGAACCCCACTCACGGAAGCTAAATGTACTGGATATGTGGGCTTGGGCCAGAATAGGGCCAGGACAGAGGTCACTACTGGAGGACCTGTGGTGTGGTATGCTTTGGGCTCTGTGGCCTGCCACAAAACCCCAAGTGTGATGCTCTAACCTTCTGACATCTTCTATGAGGCTCCTTATAAGGTCCCTTTTGTCATACAAGCTCAGGTGGGTCCTATTTTTGCAACTGACAACTGCACCTGATAGAGCACATTCACCACAGTGGTCCCTGTAACTGGCTAAGTCTCCCTGAGCTACTTTCCTGAGAGATAGGAAAGGTCTCCATTATTGGCAGGAGGAGGGGCAGGCCAGAATGCCCAGGCTCATACCCTCCCGTGTCCAGGCTGTTCATCTCATTAGAGTTATGGAGCAGGGCAGGGATGGTGTGGGTTAAGGAAAAGGAGTGAGGGCATGAACATGGGGCAAAGCAGAGGCGGGATAGATGGGACCTTCCAGCTGGGCATGTCACTCCCTGATATCTTTATCTTTGTCACTCCCAGCTCCATTTCCCCCACCATTCCCTGAGATCTCAACCCCAGATCTCAGCATTTCTGCTTCCCCAAACAAGGCTCAGATGGACAAGGTAACCCCAGAACCAGGGAACTACATGCAAAACCTTAGAATTCTGTTTATGTTGAACAAAGTTTCTCCATTTAGAGACCTCCATTTAAAGACCCGTCTTAAATAAATAAAGACTTATGGATGCAGATGTTCCCTTCAGCACATAATGAGCATGAAAAATGAAAACAGACCATGTTCCACTGCATGGGCTTTGGAAATTCTGATGTGGGGACACAGAGAATGCCAAGGAAAACAGGCCTGACTGGCCGTGTCCATCCCTAGGGAATGAGGTTTTGGAAAAGCACATTCCCAGGAATCCTCCCTGACCAACACCAACAAATGCACACACACACATGAACACACAGGCACCCACACATGCACATGGGTGTCAGGACACACGCACACACATGTACATTATGATACTACATGCACACACAGGGAAAGGACTGAGTGACAAGCCTCCCCTGTCACAACTCTCTTCCCTAAACAGACTTTTTTCCTGATTCTGAATCCTTTAAATTCACTTTTGTGCTATACTACAGCCTTATTTTCTGTCTTAAATACTTTCAATAAATAATGCACTTTACTGCATATATGAATGATATATGGGTAAACATTGATCGTATGACTTTACTGTTTTTGGAACTATCAAAGTCATGTAATGCATGTATTATAAGTTTCAACATCCCCTCAAAGGAGAAGATAAGAGACTGGCAAGTCTCACCCCGGAGGTGACCACCGTGAGTGGCTTGATGGGTCTCTCAGTCTCCACCTCTCTCACTCTGTTTCCTGTCTCTGTCACACACAAAACCATTTTCACATGTGTGTGCCTGCCTGTTGAAATCACACATACGTAGTCTATTGAGCTGAATCCTGGATGCAGATTGTTTGTCAACATGTCTCACCTGAGAAGACACCTGAGATCATTATTTGTTGGTGCATAGAGACCCCTGTACCGACTTTAGTAGCTGCTCAGCTTCTTTCATCTATGTGGATGAGGATTGGTGGATACCATTTTCTCTCCATGGACCTTAGTGTTTTTCCCAAATCCTGGTTATTTCATCAGTGCTCTGATGGATAGTCTCAAAAATATGTCTTTGAAAAATTATGCAAGAATTTCTGTGGGGTAACCTCCTAGCATGAACAGTGCAGGTGAACGTGTGGACCATTGACAGGTCCTGCACTCTGTTCGCCCAGAGGAGAGGCCTTTCCCAGTTCTCCCCAGGGGATCTGCTGGAGCCTCTGCTTCCTCACTTTGTGCCGCAGGGTTGCTCACCACCACACCACAAGCTTGATGGCGATAGTGCTTTTCTCCAGTGTTTACAGTGCATGTGTCCCCATGGGGGAAATCAGGCATCTCTGACATGCACTGATGTGTTCATTGCCCCTCGTTGGAATTACACATGTTGTGTTTGCCCTTATTGCCTTTAGAAAACACCAACTCTTGAAAGTTTTCTGCACCACAGGGATGTTACACCTGTATTTATCATTAGGTTGTGAGAGATGCTGTCCAGCTTGTGGTTTGTCATTCCAGCTTTTTGCAATGTTCTCAATTTTTGTTTTGTGTGTAGGAAGAGCAAGCAATTGTCCTGACTGGCTCTGGCCTGGGGTCACACTTAGCACAGTGGTCTCTACCCCAAGATTATCCATACACTTACTAAAAGGGCTTCTTATCTTTTTTTTTCATATGATCTCTAATCCATCTGGAATTTCTCTTTGAAGTATAAAAAGGCATTTCAGATAAAAACAAACAAAAATATTGGAATAGACACAAAAAGACACCTATTGTATGATTCCATTTGTAGGAAACTTCCAGAATAGCTAAAGGAACAGAGGCAGAAAGCACATCAGGGCTGCCAGGGCAGGAGGAGTGAGGAGTGAGTCCTTCTGGTGCAGGGCGTCCTCTTGAGGAGGTGGAACATCCTGCAACTGGACAGTGGTGATGCTTGCACAGCATCATGAATGTATGTCATGCTCAGGAATGGCACAGTTTATAATATTAATGAGAACTGTTATTATTAATTAAAATGAAGGATAAGAAAGGAAAAAAGAATACAAGAAAAAAACAAAAGGACCTCAGATAATAAAAATAAAAAAATAAACAGAATAACATCATGAAAAAAGAAAAACATTACAATGAAAGAAAATAGGGGGCAAAAGGAACAAAAGTGAGGGTAAAACAAATTCTTCTGATGGGAGAGAAAGAGGGGTTTCAATAAGCAGCCCTAGAGCTGGCCCTGGTGCATTTTCCATGGGCAGCTCCTCCTCTGGGCAGGTTGGAAGAAGAGCTCCTCAGGCAGGGGTTGTGGGGCAGGTCAGGCGGTGCTGAACAGGCGTGTCCAGGCTCCAGAGCTGCAACTAGAGCAACTACTGGAGGTGGACAACTCTCCAGGTCTGTAGTGGCCTCCTGGAGTGCCCCTGCATCAATCTTCTCCAGAGTGCGACAGGTGTTGAAGCATGAGCTTGTCTGCCTCCTGGGCTGGTGCTACACCCACATGCCTGCATTTGCATGTGTCCTCCAAAGACAGAACATACCCAGAGCCCAGGACACACACCAGGATGTCCTCCCAGCTGACAGTCCAGCACACGGGTGGTCTGAGGCTGGTCTTTGCTTTTGGCCAGCCTTTGTAAGTGCTTCCTGTGTGTCTGGCACTGAATGCTCCCCATAAGCTCACCTGCGTCTCCCCCGCCCACATCCCCTCCTCCCCCACCTTCTCACCCTTGGGCTCTGCTCACTTAGGCTCCAGGTCATCCAGTCATATGTGTTTAACTTGGGCACTGTGGTCTAGGTTGGAGTAAGGAGTGAGCTGCCTATGTAGCCTGGGAAGCTTTGGGGGGGGGGTGTCCTTCTTTCACCATCCATAGGCCCTGGTTCCCCAGACCCCCAGATGGCTGCGGTCACTTTGTGCCTGCTCTGGCCCCAGATGATGTGACACACCTGCCCCTTGCTGCTGAAGCCAGAGCGTGTCTTTTCATTGATCAGCTGCTGTTCCTCCATGACCTTGGTTGAGCTCTGCCACGACAGTGACCTGCAGATGGTCCAGAGGCCTCAGGCACTGCTGAGCCCTAGTCACTGCTGCCTCTGCCCACTGGATATTCTGCTCCCAGATCAGGCCCAGCCCAGAGTCTGCACAGAGCTCCACCCTGGGAAAATGAGATTCACCTCCAGGAATTGGAACAAACCTTGGGCAAAGGGCAACTCCCATACTCCATGTCTACCCAGCCAACCGTGACATGGGGTGTGAACATGACCAGTCCACCAGGCTTCTGATCCTTTCTCACCTGTTTTTGCTTGGGCAGGACATCCTCACATGAACCTCTTTACAAACACACACATGTGCACGCACACACACACACACACACACACACATGGGGAGGTGACCTAGGGCTGCTCAGGTGTGATAAGAGTGGTGGTCTGGCCTCAACAAAACTGCCCTGGGCTTCCATGTTTGTTACCTCTGAGTCCCAATGTGAAATGGGCCACAGACGTCTGCCGTGAGTGTGAACCCAGTGGTGGCCATGGCGGAACATATTATCACTGCTACCTCTTTTGAAGTCACAGCCTCAGGACATGGGCAGAAAACAGGAAAACATCCTGTTGGGTGTAGGTGTATCTGACAAAATGAGACAGCTGGGTAGAAACAGTTTTCAAATGTGGTTGCCTGGTTACCTGGGTTCCACGTTCTGTGGGTCTCTATCATCAGAAAGTGAGGTCACCACTTAAAGTAGTGAGGTCACTGCTCTTGTCTGGAAGCGAAATCGGTGCTCTTGTCTGAGGAGAGGCTAGGGTTAGACACCCTGGCAGGGATACTCATGGATCCCAATGGCAGAAGGTGCAGCTGCGTTTCATTGTCTCAGGAAACCCGTTTTTACTTTGCTTTTTGTGAAGTGCTTATTCTCACATTTTCTCTTTTTGCATGTCTGCTTTATTCACAGCACTTTTCCTTGCAAGACTCTTGGTGAATCCTCTTCCATACCTTTGAATTGTACTTGAATTAATGGTGGTATTTCTGCAGGCAGACAACTGGACCATTCACGTCCATCCCTGTGCACTCCTTACAGACTTTAATCTTAAGCATAAATTCCTAGACCGATAACTCTGCTTGGCCCATTAGGGGTCAGGTATTCATCCATCTTTTGTCAGTTCAAATATAACTGGTATGGGGGTACTGTCTTGGTTCATAGGAATATTTTTTTGGTGTGGGAACTTCTCTGGTGAAGAAGTATAGCGGGGATAGAGTCAAGACCATCTTTAGAAAAGTAAGTATATGTGGAATGTGCTTGGGATACGAGGATTCATACCAAAGGAAGAAATGTGATCTGGAGAAAAAAATCAATGGGAAGATGGAAGAGATTAGGTGTTATAGGAGGAAGTATGATAGCCATGGAGATGTGGGTTTAGATTTTGTCTGACATGTTTTATATCTTTTTAATGTGTGCGTGCTCACACTTGCACTTCATGTGACACAACTTACAGAAAAGAAATTTAAATTAAAATTCAGAACTAGTTTAAGCTATTTCATTCTGCTTTCTTATCTGCCTTCTATAGACTATCGCTTACATTTTATATACAATTTTTCTATAACCCAGACTTAATTATTTAAGACTATTATGTGTACACCAAACCTCACATATTATTATTTCTCAGCATACAGAAAAGCTACATTTCCCAGGCAGGTGCACGGTTATAACCAGGTTGTGGTCAACCTGGACACACTTGTATCCCTGGCACCTGAAACCTTTGCAACAATCTCGATACTCTGTCACTCTTCCTGTGTTTACCACCTTGACCCAAAGGATTGGGTACAGGATTCCAAATCCCTGGAGGCTGGGTAAGCCATGGGGTAAAATAATCCTAGGTTGCTGAATGACGGTGTGGAGCAGAGACATGCCCTTTGTCTCAGAGACTTCCATTACATTATGACATGTACGATATATGGTAATTATCACTGAATTTTTCATGTTAATTGCTATGTTGTTAGTTTTATCCTTGCCAGTATATTAAGGATATATATTTTTTCCAAAAAAATTTAAATTGTTCTATTACAGTTGTTCCAGTTTTCCACTGTTGCTCTCCCCTGCTCCGTCCACCCACTGCTCTCACAGTCAATCCCCACCCTGTGGTCCATGTCCACAGGTCATTCAGTTACAGTCGACATTCAATATTATATTTGTTTCAGGTGTTCAGCATAGTGATTAGACATTTATATAACTTATGAAGCAACCCCCCTGATAAGTCTAGTTAGTATCCACTTGGCACTGTATATATTTATTGTTAATACATTACTGATTATATTTCTTGTACATCTCCATGACTATTTTGTAACTGCCTTTACTTTTTTGTACTCATCCCTCAATCTCCCCTCAACTTACAACCATCAGTTTGTTCTCTGTATCTATGAATCATTTTTTTTGTTTAGATTCCATATATAAGAAAAATCACATGAAATTTTTACCTGTCTGACTTATTTCATTTAGCATAATACCCTATAGGTCCATTCATGTTGTTGCATATGGTAAGATTTCATTCTTTTTTTATGGCCAAGTAATATTCCATTGTTTATATGTACCAAATCTTCTAAACCCAGTCATCTATTTATAGACATTTAGGTTGCTTCCATATCTCAGCTAATTTAAGTTATGATGCAATGAACATAGGGATGCATATATCTTTTCAAATTAATGTTTTGGATTGATTCTTTTCTTGAGTTTTTGCCTTTTTATTTAGTGTGTGGCAGAGATGTGGCATATTTTAATATAAAACTAATAAATCTGTAAGATAGAGTAATGAGGTTAGAATAGAGTGAACATTAACTACAAAGAGAATATATAAATTTGACACTAATTTTTTTTGTTTAAAAATGAAATATCCAGCAATACACCTAGATGTTTAATCCTCAGGAATGGCATATAGTTATTTGGTGATTTATTTTTTGATTACAGAAATTGTTTGCTTTATGTAAAATGTTTACATTTCATAAGTTGTAAATAAGTTCATTCCAAAATACCAGTGAGAGTGCACCCTTTTACTCTAGTAATGCAGGAAGAAATTTTCTTAAGGAAAAAATATTTTCTCTGCCAAATAATTAGCTTTTTGTAATAGAAATGTAAAGAGAAGTGCAATTCATTATTGTTCACATTTTTTTCCTTGTCACACATATAGCTGACATAGACACATAATAAATTAACACATGCAACTGTATCAACATACTCACGTACTAAGATGCTTCGCATGCTGGTATGGGTGTATGTCTTGTTTTATTCTGCTGCTTTGGCATTTCTAACAGTCCCTTACTAGTGTTTTGTTTTGTTATTAATTATGAATTTGCAAGTTATAAAATTTTCTAAAAGCTGTAGAAAAAGCACTGGACTAGAGTTAATGATTCTGTTCTTATCTCTGCCACTGTTTGGTCTGTGACCCTAGACAGTCCTTCATACTTTGGACCTTGATTTTGTTAACTATATGATTAAATTGGACTAAAGAAATTGGCTTTGTCATCAGAGGGGCCTGGGTGACTTTGGAAAAGTTCTATAGCTTCTTAGATCCTCATCTCTTTAATTTATAACAGAGGGATCTTGTCTTTTCCCTCTCAGGTCAAGGTGAGCATTAATGAGACATATCTCAAATCCTGGTTCACAGTGAGTACTTAATTATTTGCTTTCCTTGCCCTGTCCTCCTGCTATTGAAAGTTAACCCCTTTCTCCCCAGAGGAGCTGCAAATATGGGAATTTAGTCTTTATTTTGTTGGAGGTCAGACTGTTGTAGCCTTTACTAGGCGGAACTGGACTTCTATCCTATTCTCTTGGTGATCAAAAAACATATGCCTAGAAAGAGAGTGTGTTGGAGGCATCAGCTACTGTACATCACACATCCTTGGAACACCCATATCGGGGAGCACCCAGTCATGTGCAAAAGCAAGGACGCACACACACGTAGTTTGAACTCAGTGTCTTATGAAATTGAACTCAGACATTGCATGTACCTTTCTAATCTTGCTCATTCTTGTACAACACTATCAGAGACAAAAAGGGAGAGAAGAGTCAGAAGGAAGGTGAGGTTCTTGTATCTGCTGCATGATGATGCTCTGACAGTATCATAGTAAATCTAAAAGGAGGCCATCAAAGAAAAGTTACCAAGAAATGTCTTTACAATCCATGGGTTATAATCTCCTTTTAGGATATTTGATTTCTCTTTGTAATTTGTAAAAGATCTAAAAAGAGCACAAACACCACTGTCTTCCTTCTGCAGAACTTCTGTTAGTGGCAGTGAGAAGTGTCCCGAGTGACCTATGAGCTGGCCAAGGTGAGAAATAGTTTCCTGGGTCAGCTCTTGGCCTTGTTACTGCTCTCCGGAAGGTCCACTCGTTGTCCTTACAGTCATCATACAAATGAAGAGCTAGCCCAGGACTGCTTTGTTACTAACCAGCTTGTAACTTTTAGCTAACTGTAATTTTTGAGCTTTCAGTTCCCACATTTTAACATTAGAAAGTTAGACATCATTGATCTCTTAGACCTTGGGTTCTAGCACTAGATGATTCGAATATAGGATTTTTCTCAAGTATGTTCTAATGCATGTGTCTCAAAATAAACTATTTTTTAGCTCACCTTGGTCCATATTCTTGCCGTTATCTATGCAGCATCTAGAGTACACAATAATTTGCTCCCTATTTTTTACTTAGGTCATGTTAAAATTATCCTCTTCCTCAGAAGTAATATTCATGAACTTATAGACTTGATGATATACACACAGATACCATATCTCCAGCTATTAACATTTTTGTGTTCTTGTATGCAATAACATATTTTGGAAAGTGCTACTATAGTATTTTTGAGAGAGATTGATATACAACTACTCAAATTTAATTTTTCTATCTTGAATAGCTTATCTGGTAGAGATTATAAATTGATATACCAATATTTATACTGGTTCATAGGCTATTTCCCACTAGCCACGAATAATCTGCAGTGTATCATTTTTGCTCCAAAAAGCTTTGAGAAATGGTAACCTTGTCTTCCCAGTAACACCTGCTCATCTACACCTGAACTTTAGTGTAACATAGCTGTAGCATAGATTATAAGATCAGAAGAGCAAGGAAGGGGCATAAGGCGGGATAGAAAAATAGTTCAGCTCAAGTTATGGGTCATGGAACTTTCTCTTTTTAGTAAGAAAGCATTGGGTCCTATAACAATGCATTATGTGTGTTTTTCTATAGTTTGGCATTGGAGCTGAGTTGCACATATACCTTCTTTAAGCTCCCTTTTAGATATTTAAAATATCTAATGTGCTTATATATTAAATCTTGGGAGATGAATTTCTTGCATGTCTTGTTTTAAAAGTGTTTCACAAGACCTGGAGTTCATGAAACATACAGTAAGTTTAATCCATCCTAATTTGAAATCACCTGATAACAATTAGCATTCCTCCAGATTGGAGCTGATTTATCATACCTTTGTAAGGCACTGAAAATATGAAAGGAGAGAAGCAATTTTCAAAATACAGCATAAAATCAACAATAAAATGTACATTTATAACCTGAGAACTATGATTTCATCTTGGAGAATTACCAACCCTGTAGCAGTAATAATCATGATTTTCTTTGTACAATATTGTAGTTATTAAGCACTTCAGGGGACTTGTGAATAAATCAAATTGTGAGATCAGTTTTGGATACCTGAATACATATTTTTAAGTATGGAAAAAATGTGGGAAAGTATCAGAACTGGTTATTCTTTGTTCATGTTTTCCAAAAGGGTTTTAACAAAAAAATTCATCCTTACATCCTGCTATAAGCCAAACTGAGGCCAGAATGACCTGTAAAGTGACATGGTTTTAATAAATGCAGATTCAATATGGTACTGAGATAAGATTAGACCCTTAAAGAACTCCAATAAAGTACCACAGATTCTGACTTATGCTCATAAAAGTCAGGGAGAGCTAGGTGGTTTGGAGACTGCAGTGCTGTACTCTTGTTTTTTATTTAAAAATTTAATTAAGAAATCAGTATGGAAAGTTAAGGCACTGAATTGAAATGCCTCCACTTGCTCTGTTGGCATTATCTTGGTTTCCTTAATTCAAGTCATTTTAGTCCAACCAACATTCACTGACAATGTGTAATGTGTCAGACACTGTGATAGGTATGGGAACTACAAAGTCAAAAGATATTAGTCTGGGAGAACTGTCCCTGGCACATGGGACACTGTGAGAGAGCTGAAGTTTCAGGCTGACCCCAGAGCATGGACTTCCCAGATTTGGTTAGTATTCTGAATTAGTATTTAGATTAGTGATTATAGATTCCAGTGGGACAGGGATGCATGGGTAGGTGATGGTCTGTGGAAATCTGTATCCCCAATGAGTCATCTGACTGTTGTGCTGGGTTGAGTTTCTATTCCAGTTGGGTTAACCTGCAGAATCCAGGTTTAAACAGCCTCAGATGGATGGTTTATCTACTGAGAAGTTATCACTTCTCTGTGGGGAGAGGGATGATGGCTGGACATGTGCAAGAGCTTTGTGATCAAGACAAATAAAATTTAAAAAGCATTTTATTGACATTGCTTTTTACTGGGCTGTTAGATCACAGCATAACAAACAAATTACTTTTTCTTTTCTGACGTGGGCATGCGGCAGTGTGTGAGGCTCCTGCCAAGTGACCCAAAGGAGGTGATAGAAGTGAATGAGCCACAAAGATTTAACAGGTGAGTCCTCAAGTGTGCTGCTGAGGAGGGTGATGACGTTGAATGTCACCATTAGGACTGGCTCTCCTCCAAGTTTCTCAGTTGTTTCCCACTGTTGAGTCACCTGTTCAAGGGTAAGAAAGTTGTGGACTTGGATGATGAATGGCATATTAGATACTGGGGGTCTGCTCAGGCTAAGCTGCCCTGCCCTTTATCACCCCAGTGTAGGAGATTCAGACTCTGCTTATAAGCCCTTGGGCTCTTGGCTTCAAAATAGCTGAGGCAAGGCCTCTGCGAGCCACACATACTCAGTGATGCAGTCATGAAAGTGGCTTTCATCCCATTTTTTAGTCTCTTTCCAAAGGGTGAAATATTTTGGGAGGTGATGGGGAGCAGAGGAAACCAAGTGTAAGGTGTTATAGGTTACCTAAAATGTTTTCTGTTTACTTTCCAACATGTTGCATTTTCAGTTCCAAATTTGCTTGGCTAACAAATTCTGGTTCTGACTAAGCAATTAAATGTTGTGATAGTTTTGGAAATCAATATAAAAACTGATGTGTCCCTTGTCGCATTTAACTACTCTGTTCTCTTTTTGTAACTTATACTATGGAACTGTCTTGACAGAGAAGTGCAGACCACAAACAGAAGCCAAATTTCAACTGCACAGGCTAATAAAAGCAGCCAATGACACAGATGTGTTCAAGGAGCAGAGACTCTGAATATAGTTTGCATTTGTGAATAATAATAATAACTGCCATTTGATGAGCCCTTTGTATGAAATTTTATGTTATGTATTTTATATAACAACTTTTATTTAATTGGAGACTCACAATATTCTTGTGAATTAGCTGTCACGGTACCAGTATACTTGAAAGATAAGAAAACTGAAGCTTACAAAAGTTAAGAACTGAGTGGAAGCCAGGATCTAAACTTAGCCATTTTCATTCCATTGCCCATCCATTTTTATTATTACACTCTGTTTGCTCGCTTTGCAATGATACATCAAATTCTGATGTAATTTTCATGTTGTTATGAGACTAGAGGTACACTTTTCAGCAAAACCTTTTGATGGACCGTTTGTACCCTGGAAGGATGGCCCCTAAGGCAATGTGTTTCAAACTGTGGTGATTATCAACTGAATGTGTGTATCCTCCACCCCCAATTCATATGCTAAAGCCCTAACTCCAGTGTGACCTCTGGCATCTTTGGAAAATAATTAGATTTAGATGGTGTCAAAAGAGTAGGGTTCCCAGGATGGGATTAGTGTTCTTCCAAAAAGAGGAAGAGAGACCAGATATCTCTCCCTCTGTGGTATGTGAAAACACAGCAAGAAGGTAAACTCCTGGTGTTTAAGTTTTCAGTCTATGGTGTTTTGTTATGGCAGCCTTAGCTGACTACAACAGTGGGTTATAACCAATTAATATGTTATAAAGTCATGGATTTTAATCATTATTAATGGATTGTCAGTATTATTTTTAAAAAGGAAAATAGAGGAGACTAGAAGGTATCAGAATACATAGTATCAAGGGTAACTATTGTTTCATGAAACTTTTGTTTTGGTATATATATGTATACATGCATTCATATACATACATGATGCGGACACCGGCTAGCAGTGTCCACGTCATTATGGATGAAATAAAACATACACACGGACTACCGAGTCCAGTGGAGGAAAAAGGGCAACAGCATGGCTTTTCTCTCAAGGGGAGCAAAAGCCGAGGCCTCTGCCATGACAGGCCTTTATTCTATATCTCCTCACCTTACAAGATGGTCCTCACTCATTATCCTCCAGTTACAACAAAAGGAGCCAATGCCCCTAATCACATCACAGAAGAAGGATATTAGCAAATGAAAAGGCAAAAGTGGCTGAGCGGTGGTTACACTGGTCCCTGCAAGGTTTAGCATGGATTTTAGGAAGTCACAACAAGCCTTTGCAGGATGATGGAGTTTTCAGCAAAAAGTAGTTTAGGTATATTGCAAATCTGATTCCCCATGAGAGAACCTATCTGTGGGCGTGGGTCCTGTGCATCTCCGAGTGGGAGCCACGCAGAAGGGTCTGTCACATCTCCCCCTTTTTGTTTTAATAGAACCGGTATGATCCCACAAAGCTTGCTGGGCTCCCACACAACCCTGAGAAAATAATTTGCAAATATATCAAAATATATAGAATATTATCATAATCAGTAAGCAACCAGTGGTTCCAAGGACCCACATTCTCAGATTAAGCCCAAACAATCACTGTCAGACAGTAATGGTTAAATAGATAAAATTCAAAGAACTCTGAGGGCCTATTTTGAGTCAGGGTCAAATAGCTATAGGGCCATAAAATTCTGGGGAAAGAAACTTATTTCAGGCTTGGACACTTATCATTTAAATTGAGGGTATCAGCAAAGTAGGTTTCATAGGATTTTATGCTTTCTTTCTTTCTTAGGCCTGATTGCCCCAGGGAACCTGCTCTTTCCAGCACAGGGCCACACCCACCTCCAGCATTGTTTCAGGCTTAGGTGGAGACTTGTTCTTGTAGACAGAATGAGGACGCAGGCTATGTCCGGATAGCCAAGGGGCTAGAGTTCATCACCCTCTTTTTGCTGTGCCCCCCCTCCCCCAGTCCTTCCTTGAGGGCCATCCACATGGTCATGCCTGTCTTAGGCAACCCCTCCCTTGAGGGAATCTGACTTATCATCGGCTAACTGACCAAGCATTGGAGGCCAGATATGGATGAAGCAGAAGCAGCACTCCTGCCAGGGAGATAAGCTCTGTCTCCTTAGTGGCTCAGGTCCTCTTAGCAGAACAGACCCAGAAGAAGTAGGTCCCTTGGGCTCTTACTTAGCCCGGCCATGGGGGGTTACAGCCTCTGAGACTAGGCAGGGCAGTTCCCAACATATAATCTCCCCACTTTTTTGTTTGTAAATGCAATTGTAGCTGTTAAACCCGTGAAACCTATTTGCTGTTCCTGAATGCAATCTTAAGAGAACAACCTGTATATACATATCATAAAGCACAAATAAGGATTAACACAAAGGGTGGATCCGAGGGTTGCTAAGACCCAAACCTATAAGTTCAGTCCATTGAAACAGTTTTTAGGGTTCAACCATTGGACTTTATGGGGCATCGAGGGGTTGTTGCTCTCTGCAGGAGGCGCCTGAGCCTTGGTCCCTGTCACTGGGGCAGGCCCCATCCTCCTCCGTTGGCAGACCTAGGCCAGTGAGTGACGGTGTAAATGTCCATTTTCCTTCTGGTTGTTCAGGGTCAGCTGGGTCATCTGGTCTGTCAGTCGATTGGTTCTCAGCTCCAGGTAGGAGAGCTTGGCATCTGTACCGCTCATGATAAGGCTTTACTCTTTTGGCTGGCAGCCAGGCAGGACCTGTAGGGATGGAAACACACACACACCCTCTTCCCCAAGTTAAAGGATCTACAGGGCCTTGCCCAGAGCCATCTCCCAGCAGATCTCTATATAAAACCTGAGGATAAGATGACTTTGGCTCCTTCTTCTGAAAATATTTCTCAATTGGAATACAAAGCGATTCATCACAATTTAGAAAATTATAGGTAAACAGGGCTAACATAATCAAATTTTGGGGGGGAAGGACTCATGACTCCCCTATTTCGTTTTAAAAAGATTTTTTAAAAATATGATGAGCTCATTCTACAATTTGTCTGACTGGTTGAATTGTAAGATATTCCTGCTTTATGTTGGATATTCCAATGCTGAAGAAAAACCTGAGTAGGATGGGCAAGGTATACAGGGACATTATCAGATTTAATTTGCTGAGGCCATCCTAAATGACTAAAGGCCCCTTGCTGTTTCTGCAAGCTGCAATGTGCTCACAGGTTTCAAGGAAAGTGGGAAAGATGGGGGGGGTGCTCTGAAAAAATATGTTTTAGACAAAAAATGGTTGCGCTCCAAGGGCCTTTTGTGACTCAACTAATTGACCATTTCCTTCAGGAGAATAGCCATTTTTTACCCAAGGAAACGATCAGTGTTTACAGGTACTGAGTTAAAAAATGGTACTTTGTCTTCCATGGAAAAGGACTAGTTTTGCAAGGAAGACAATATACCTATATTTCATTTTTACAATAAAGGTCATGGCTCTGGCATAAACAAGGAGGATTCTTAATATTTTTTAACACGTGGCACCCCCATCCCACTTATAGCATACTTTAGATTGACAAATTTATGAACACATTCACAACTCTCAGAAACGGTTTTTTCTCTACTGGCAAATACATTCACTTTTTTAAAAAAAATGGTCACAAGTGTGCCGGTGTGTCCGGGCGTGGGGAAGGTCTCCTCCATCGTGCACACCGGACCAGGGAAAAAAGAGGCTAGGGAAACCAATCTCTTTTCCACTCAGCTGCTCAGCGCAGCTACGACAAAGAGACCTACGTGGCGGTGGGTGAAGCCGCAGCATCCCGTGGGTCACCACTGGGGGCATGCGTCCCCATGGCGTGGCCTGAGCTGGCCCCAGTGTGGGGTGCAGAACCCCACGCTGCCCCAGGTCGTGTGGGTCGTGAGGTTAACTGCAGCCAGCATGAACCTCGAGAGAAGGGCCTAGCTAGTGTGCATCCATCCCTTCCCTTCCATACCTCCAAGATGTAAAGATCCCTTATCTGGGAGAAAATCAGCAGCCCCAAGATGCTGCTGAACCTAAAACATTGCCCTTGTTCTTAGAGAGCTTGTCCTCATGGTTGAGGAAGTGCAAAAACCTTCAAAGAAACTTTTTTAATGGGCTGCAAGATGCGGCTTAAAAGAAAGAATTTGCCGAGATGCCTGTAAACTGTCCTGTAACTAGTTGATGTTCTTAAAGCTGATTAAAGGGAAAATCTTTGCTCTTTCTCCCAAGCCTAGACCTTGGTTGAGGTCGCCTCCCGGCAAAAGCCTGGGAGAGGGAGCAAAGCTTCTGCTTACTAAAGAAGGTAGAGTTACAAAGCGGTCGCAAGAGAGAGCGACCTAAAAAGAAAATCCTGTTCCTCTGAATCCAACACACCCTATGGCATTCCCGAAAAGCACTCAGGGCTGTTGGCCCTTACCTGGGCTGATGCGCGCATACTCACACCACGTTGGTGTGTTGTCCATAATGACGATGGCTCATGGCCTCTGAGTCCCTGTTCCAGGGCACCAGCTGTTGCGGACACCAGCTAGCAGTGTCTGCATCATTATGGATGAAATAAAACATACACACGGACTACCGAGTCCAGTGGAGGAAAAAGGATGACAGCATGGCTTTTCTCTCAAGGGGAGCAAAAGCCGAGGCCTCCACCATGCCAGGTCTTTATTCTATATCTCCTCACATTACAAGATGGTCCTCACTCACTATCCCCCATTATAACAAAAGGAGCCAATGCCCCTAATCATATCACAGAAGAAGGATATTAGCAAATGAAAAGGCAAAAGTGGCTGAGCCGGTTACACTGGTCCCTGCAAGGTTTAGCATGGATTTTAGGAAGTTACAACAAGCATTTGCAGGGTGAGGGAATTTTCAGCAAAACGTAGCTTAGGTATATTGCAAATCTGATTCCCCATGAGAGAACCTATCTGTGGGCGTGGGTCCTGTGCATCTCCAAGTGGGAGCTGGGCCCACGCCACGCAGAAGGGTCTGCCACACATACGCACATATAATTTCTTTGTGTACATATGCTTATGCATCATATGTGTGTGCATGTGTATGTGTGTGTTCACAATATAAAATATATGTTTTACTAATGATTTCAATCAAAAAGTTTGAAAACCATTATCTTGGGATACAGACAGGCTGGGGAAGCATTAAGATTAAGAGATATCTAACTTAACCAGCATAAGGAATGAAGAGGGGTTTGGGAGTATTTGAGGGGGTCAAGTAACAAAGGAGTAAGTGAAAAAGAAGAACAAGTAGAAAGAAAGAAGGAACTCTTATACTAAGTGAAATAAGCCAGGCAGTGAAAGACAAATACTGTATGATCTCACCTTTAATAGAAACCTAGTGAACAAAATAAACAAATGAATGGAATCAAGGTACAAACTGACAGGGACTGGAAGGGGGGGCAGGCAATAAGGGAGGAAAGAAGGGGAAGGGCCTAGTTATAGAACATGCATGAATGACCCATGGACGTGGACAACTAGGTAGAGATTGACTGTAGGCAGGGGGTGGGTGGGGCAGGGGAAACAATAGGGGAAAATTAGGACAACTGTAAGAGAATAACAAAATAAATAAAAGGTAGAAATTACAAAATGTTTTTAAAAAAGAAAAACAAGCAAAATAGAGAGAGATTTACAGATGGAGAGCAGACTAACAGCTCTGGGTTGGGGAGAGTTGGGGTGGAGGTATTGAGCAAAAAGGAAAAAGGACTTATGGACATGGACAACAGCATGGTGAGTATGGGGGAGTATAAGGGGAATAAATGGTAATGGAAAACATATAATCAGTAAGTAAGTAAGTAAATAAATAAATAAATAGCTAGCAAGTGGGTTCCAGTGGCATGGCAAGTGAATGGTCCCTGAGTGGGAAAAATAGGAGTTTCTCAGGATGAAGAAATGGTGAGGGACTTTTAATAATAAGAATGTCTCTTTCTCATGTTTAAGTTGTTTTCTGTGCAGTTTTGCACTGCACTGTATCTTTATCCTCACCCTCTCTGCTTTGCTTGAAATCTTCAGTAGAATCTAATAGATATATAGCTTAGATGGAGTGGAGAAGTGGAGTGTAAAGAAACTAGGGAGGTATCCAGCAAAACTCAAAGCAGAATGAGAGAATTGAGCAGGAGCAGAAACTGGGAGTTGAGGTGACTGGGTTACTAGGGGGCATGTTGGCTTCCCTACAGTTACAGAATAGACCTGGGGGTGTGAGTGACATACTATGATCAGCGACTCCCCTTTGTGCTCCGGAGGTCCCCACCATCATATTAGGTTCACCTTGCCTGCCACCAGGGAAAGATATCTCTCAATTCCAGAGACTGGTGAAAAGGAAAGGAATTACTTATTTAAAAAGGTATATAGACTTAGAATAATGACTTAATGTCTTCATTGAAATACTAAAGTCCTTCAGAATACCCACAGACACACACAGTCCTTCCTTCTCCCTCTGCCCAGTCCAGGGCACTGTATCTCAGGAAAAGAAGCAGAAGTCCATGGCTCAGGTAGCCCTTGGTTCCCAGAACCAGCAGCTGTGTCACCACCAGGATCTCCAGTTAATCCAAAACCATAATGCATCTTCTCATGGCCCACCAGCAAGAGTCCCTTCACCCCTTTCTTTCCCAGCAAGGTCTCTCCTGCTTCCTAAACCACATGGCAAAAGGGAGCACCCCAAAACCACATGGTGCCAACTATTTAGTGTGGCTGCCATGGCTGGGTTTAAATCCCAGTGCCAATCTTCCTCTGCAACCCTATTTCTGATTCCTCCCACAATCAGTTACACCTGCCAGCATTCCTGTATTTTTCCAGCCTCTCTGGGCTGCCATAGTGAGTCTGGGCAGGCGTAGCCCCATGGTGTGGAGCCAATCATCTCCAAGCTCTCATGCAGGTGCTGTAACCAGGGGTAGTTGCCTCCCAGTTACATCCTGGATGGAAGTCACTCCCATCCCCCTGGCTCAAAGCATGGCCGCAGCTATTTAACAAATCCATAAAACCAGTTAAAACATATAGATATGTTAAATGACTATGCCTGAGGTTATTTGCAAAACTGTTGCTATGCAAAACAACTCTCAATGGCCCTGCTCCATGTGTCCAATCCCCCAGTTCAGACCTATGGGGGTGAGGACATCCCATATTTTTAATATTTCCGGGATACACTGAGTTCTGGACTCTATTACAAATCCTTCTTTGGGGGGCCCTCTGGCTGCACCCTCGTACACTACTGCATCCTAGGAAATGAGGCTTGAAGTCAACTTTACTTACATCCAAATTTTGCGACAGCATGGAAGGAATTGGAGAGTACCATGCTAAGCGAAATAAGCCAGGCAGTGAAAGACAAATACCATATGATCTCACCTTTAACAGGAAGCTAATCAACAAAACAAACAAACAAGCATAATATAAACAAAGACACTGAATTTGAGAACAGTCTGACAGTGTCCAGAGTGGGAGGGGAGGGAATTTCAGGGGAAAAGGGGAACGGTTTAGAGCAACAAGTATAAAGGATTCATGGACAAAAACTATGGGGGCTGGAAATGGGAGGAAGGTGGGGAGGGCTGGGGTAGTGGGCTGGGGTGGGGTAAAAGACAGAAAACTGTACAATATCAACAATTAAAAAATACTGATTAAAAAAAAAAAACAAAAGGATAATGTGCCTCTAGTAAGCTGGTGGCATGGAGACATCTAAGAGGTCAACATGGAGACCCAACGTATTTCCCCTGCTCACTTATTCCTGCCTCTTGCTCTTGTTTCCTTCTTGTCATACAGTGGATATTACAGAAGAATAGTCAGGAGAGATGGAAGAATATTAGATGTGAAAGACAGACATAATGATTCAGACCCAATCTCAGACACTCTGAGAACTAAGTGTGGGTATGTGCATATATCTCCTGGGTGTTTTCATGATACTGAAGCTTAGAGTATATGTGATTTGCGGTATGAGATGTTTCCAGCACATTCTTCTTCTAGGATGATTTTATTTTCATTGGGTGGCAGCTCGAAATAGTGAAAAGTACACTGGTCTGACCTCCAGAGGTGTGCATTCTTGTCTGCTTTTGTCCTGTTTCCACAGTGACTTTTTGAGCAGTCTCTCACTTTGGCTTTCTTGTAAAAGGAAAAGGAAGGATTTCATTTTTTTCTGCTCTGTAGCAGCTCTAATGTTGTTTGATGTAAGTCAGTGTTGTTAGATGTGATATGAGTGAATGGTGTTTGATATGAGTCCTTGGAGACTACCTGGAGACCCTGAAGAGGTTTCTAGATAGCCTGGGGGAAGAAGGATCCCTCCCCTGGGCCTGTTTCCACTCCCTCCCTCTACCCTCCATAGCTTCCCCAAGAGCAGCCCTGCATTTCTGTCTATTTTATGTATTGAGATTCCCTTTACAAAAAGAAAAAAGTGTGAAAAACTGCTGTACTAGAAGACAATCCACAAGGGAGACTGTTCACTTTCAATGACTAAGAAAGGGTTGAAACCTGAAACCAATAGGAAACTAAGCAACTGAAAAATATTTTTCATGGAAAATTTTCAAAACTACAACGGGATATAAAAAAAGGCCTCACAGACCATTTTATGGCAGGTGGAGAGCAATATCATTACTGAACAATATGTTCTAAATATTTGGATGATACATGATGATGAGCTATCATTACATATTGTAAAATATTTAGTGGGCTACACTAATTCATTGTCTTTCTACAATTATGAGATGGCATAAGTTAATAAGTTAGCAAGTGGAACAACTTACTTTATGCTGGGATTGGTCAAGTTCAAGTTGAACACACAAGTTTAGCCTAGGTCTCCCATACCTGGCTCACTTCTGGGGAGGAAATTTTCTCACTCTGAAAGCCTGAGGCCAACCAGTTCTACATCAAATGCATGTTGGTGTTGACCAGATCAGAGGGGGCTTGAACAGAGAGGAAATAGCAAGTAAGTCATGAGTAACAACAGCAGCTAACACTTACTGAATACTTATTATGTATCAAAGTCTAGTCAAGGTGTTTTCTTATAACCCTTACCACAATTCTGTACAGAGGGGGGGAAAAAAAACTAAGCAAGGCTTATTGAGGTTAAATCATTTCCCCGAAGTCACTACAGCTGGTGAGTGATCACCCATTAATGGCTCCAATTTCTGTTTTTCCTTTATTATGCTTTGTGGCTGCTCCTAACAAAAGGCCTCTTGAGCCTTATACATTTTAAACATTGTTGAGCCACATTCTAATATGTTGTCTTTAATCTTAATTTATAATTATTTGTTTATTCGATCAAAAATAGTCATGGAGTATGTGCTATGTGAATGGCATTATGTATGGAACATGGAGGTTAAGATACAATTTATTTTTAAAATATATTTTATTGATTATGCTATTACAGTCATCTCATTCCCCCCTTTATTCCTCTTGCCCAGCACACTGCTTCCACCCACAATCCCCCCACTTAGTTCGTGTCCATGGGTCGTACATGTAAGTTCTTTGGCTTCTCCATTTCTTATACTATTCTTAATCTCCCCCTGTCTATTTTGTACTTACCAGTTATGCTATTTATCACCTTTACCTTTCCCCCCATCACCCTGCTCCCACTCCCCACCGATAGCCTCCCTGAAATCTCCATTTCTGTGACTCTGTTCCTATTATAGCTGTTTGCTTAGTTTGTTTGGTTTTTTAGGTTTGGTAGTTGATAATTGTGAGTTTGTTGTCATTTTACTGTTCATATTTTTGATGTTCTTCTTTTTCTTAGATAAGTCCCTTTAACATTTCATATAATAAGGGCTTGGTGATGATGAACTCCTTTAACTGTCTTCTACGAGAAGCACTTTATCTGCCTTTGCATTCTAAAAGATAGCTTTGCTGGATAGAGTAATCTTGGATGTAGGCCCTTGCCTTTCATGATTTGGAATACTTCTTTCCAGCCCCTCCTTGCCTGCAAGGTTTCTTTTGAGAAATCAGTTGATAGTCTTACAGGAACTCCTTAGTAGGTAACTGTCTCCTTTTCTCTTGTGGCTTTTAAAGTTCTCTCCTTATCTTTAATCTTGGGGAATGTAATTATGATGTGTGTTTCCTTGGGTCCAACTTGTTTGGGACTGTCTGAGCTTCCTGGGCTTCCTGGAAGTCTATTTCCTTTGCCAGATTAAGGAAATTCTCCTTCATTATTTTTCAAATAAGTTTTCCATTTCTTGCTCTTTCTCTTCTCCTTCTGGCACCCCTATGATTCAGATTTTGGAATATTTAAAGTTGTCCCACAGGTTCCTAAGCCTCTCCTCATTTTTTTGAATTCTTGTTTCCTCACTGTGTTCTGGTCGAATGTTTATTACTTTTTCTGTTCCAAACCGTTGATTTGAGTCCCGATTTCCTTCCTGTCACTGGTGGTTCCCTGTCATTTTCCTTTATTTCACTTAGTGCAGCCTTCACCTTTTCCTCTGTTTTGCAGCCATACTCAACCAATTCTGCGACCATCCTGATTATCAGTGTTTTGAACTCTCCATCTGATAGGTTGACTATCTCTTCATCGCTTAGTAGTATTTTTTAAATTTTGATCTTTTTTTTTTTCATTTGGGCTATTTTTTTTGTCTCAGTGTGTCTGTTATATAGTAAGGGGTGGAGACTTAGTTATTGGACAGGGCCAGGCAACCCAGGTTACTACCTTGCATTGTTGTGTTGAGGGGGGGGTTCAGAGTAGGAACAATGCTGCTTGCTCAGTTCTATGTGGCTTTCAGTCACTTCCCCATCTAGCCACAAGTAAACTGAGCCCTTCTTGTGCTGATTCTGGGTGTGTGGGCTTGTGTACTTTCTAGAAGCCTGTGGGTCTCTCCAGTGAACTATCCTGTGAGGCTGGGAATTTCTCTTGTCGCCACCAAACCCCCCACAGATTTTTACAGTCAGGAGTTTTGAGTATTTCTCTGTGCTAGAACCCTGGTTTATCTCCATGCAAATGTGGGACTGCCATATCTGCCAGCCACCACCTTGCAGTGCTTTTTGTCCACCCAAGCTGCCTGTCTCCGCCCCTTCTACCAGCCTGAGTGAATGTTTCTTCTTTAACTCCTTGGTTGTCAGACTGCCATACAGTTTGATTTTCTGGGATTTTCATTATTTTTCATTTTTAAATCTGTCACTGTCCTTCTTTTGGTTGCACCAGGAGGCAAAGTGTATCTACCTATACTTCCCTCTACATAATAGGTATCTTATGAGAGCATTAGGTCTGAGGATAATGAATCCTGCATTTGGAATTTTTTTTTTTAGTAAAATAACTTTTATTGCTCCTAAGTAAAGTTTAAGTGTGTGGCATAATTTATAAGCATTAAACCACATGCTACTAAACAGATATTTATTTGCCTGACTTTGCTCTTTCTGTGGCTTTTCTGGACCAGCTTTATTCACAATATTCAGTCCCTCTTCCTTTTTTTGATTCTGGTGTTGATAGTCATTTGTCTACTGGATAGGATGCCAATGTTTGACACCAGAGCACTGATTGGTCTCCATATCAAATGCATATGATCCAGTTGTTGTACAACTGGAGATCCGGAGATGTAGTTCTTGTTCCTTGATGATTGGCATGCATAATGGGTAGCACCAGTCCCTGGTTTTGCATTTAGCTGTCTCAGCTTCAGCAATGATATTTGTGGTGACTTATTCTAGAAATCCTATAGAAACAGAGTTTAGTGATTTGTGGGCTTTTAACAGACTAAGTTACTTCCTCCCTTGTGTCTCTCCTGGTCTCACAGTCATCAGACATTTGGTAGGAAACACCCAACAACCAAGCCACTGAAAGCAAAACCTTGATAGGCTTCTCTGCTATTAAATGCATTCTCTAGGAGAGACCTTGTAATGGATCCATCTCTCCATGATTCATGGGTCAACTGGCACACCTTAAAACCTGTCTTATTAGCTGGAGAAAAGTGTCATGAAAATAAGGGACCCTGTTTATATAAAAAGAGAAAATCCTGAACTATATGAGACACCTCTGAATATTTTGCTACTTATTATTTATTATTTATGCTCTTAGAAATTTTAAATATACTCATTGGGCATCAACTGTGAGATAAAGCAAATAGGATGAACATGTTCTTTGCATGGTCTTTGATGTTTAAGTCTTACTTCTTGACTTGTTTTTAACTATCGAAAGCTACTTATGGATCCAGAGATTTAACACTCAATAACTTGCAGACTTTTTAGGAATATGTGATGAAATATGATTTTTGAGGACTAGGAGGTCAGAATTGGAGCTGGGGTAAAGGTAGACATAAAATGAGGGGGCCAGGCCAGGAGGAATGAAGGTAGTGGCCAAGAGAGTATGAACAAAAGGAAAGAGAAGAGGTTCTGTTTCCCTTGAAGTAAAAGCAGCTCTGTTTAGGGAAAATGAGGAGCATTATAATAGCAAATAACTACTAACGAGGGTCAAAGGAGAAAAACACCTAGGGAATCCCTATGACAAAGTAGAAATCATGTTTATGCTGTCTTTATTATTTCTATTTCCATTTTTTTTTTCAGATGAGAAAACAGAGGCTGAATAAGTCAGACAGCTAGAAAGTAATGAAACCAGATATTTTTCATTTCAGAGGCCACACTTTTGGTCTGCAGAAAAAAAAAGTATTACAAACTGCGTTTAAAAAAAAATATCCAATTGAATTGGTTAGATTACCAAGGCTTTAATTTATCTTATGTATCCCTAATCTCTATGGTAATGAAGAATGAGGGTTTGCTTGGTTTAGTAACTTCATAGGATTAAAACCCACTTTTCTTTTTAACTTAAAAAATTATGTCTTGAAGTACTGAGTGGGGCTCAGAAGCCCTAGACATTTTCATTCTGGAATTTTCTCGTACCAGTCCCATGTGTCTGGTCTCAGATTATTCTCCCACATGGAGTTGTGTGACATTACTACAGGAAGCACTACTCATGCTGCCGTCTATGTAAACACTTAGTGCAGATGATACCCATGGAGTTGTGTGATGTCACGATCCTGGTCCCATGTGGCCCCATTCTGTTCAACTACCTTCCTGATGTGAAAGCTGCCCCTAATTCACCCTTTCTCAGTAAGTGCAGATTGGCTCGTTAAAGTATGAACTCCAAGTGTGGACAGACCTGATTCTGCATGGCTCCCGAGGCATGAATTGTAGAGCTTTCTAGATTTTGAGGTGGAGAACTCAGGGGCAGGTGAGGGGATGGATAAAGGTGGGATCAGTTTTGGAGTCACAAATGTATCGTGCCTCCCTATTGGGTTTATGGAATATGCTACTGGTGGGCACATGTCTGTACATTCTGGTGATGATTTTTCCCTTTGTCTCAGAAATGCAGAATTTTAAGAGAGTGTTGTAATGTACTCTATATCACAATAATATGATATCAGATGTTTTCACTACAGACTAATATTTATGAAAATGTGGGTCGGGGACCACAATTTTTCAGGGACAGTTTTATGTATTAATCCCATTACAATAAACAAATTGATGTTGGGACACTGTAATTCTTCCCACCTTAATTCACTCCCATAGTCACTTTTGCATTACTAGCTGTGTGCAAAGGCACTCAGGTTCCTGCTCTCTGGGAACTTAAGATCCATTTGTCTGTCAATGGATAATGTTTGTTCTGTGGAGTGACTTACTGAAATTCTATTTATTTATACTGATAACAGGTATGTTACTTAAAACTTTAGTGGACCTATAAAAGTTAGACAATGGGATAATACAACTAAATTATTTTTTAATGTGACAACTCAAAATTGTGAATATATCAAAATTTTCAAAACTATAGATTGTATTTTCATTAGAAGTCTACATCTATGTGCTGTCAGGTTCTTTTATTCTTCCTTTCTTGTGCTGGGGCCTTCTGGATCAAGGACTTTGGGACTTTTCCTCTTATGAGTTGAGAGTTAATCCAAAACACATCATCTTTTAACTGTTCCCACACCACCATTAACTATGGCTCTTAACTGGCTAAAGGCTCAGTAGTAGAGTAGGCCTGGCTCAGTATGGAGTCTGCTCCTGCAGAATCCTCTGAACAAGCTGAAGCAAAGTCTATGATTTGCCCCTCCCCTTAAGAGAGATATTCCCACTGAAGTGCTGTGCCCATGACCTGTGGAAGGATGCACAGGCACTGTGATGGTGGGTCTCATGGCCCCAGCACCCACTGAAGCCCTGTCAGTATTTGTCTGTCTGTGTGTACCTTGTTGTCTTCGGTAAACATCAAGAGCAGATTTTGAAATTTCTGCTGGCTTTCTTTTCTCATTCACTCACCCAGGATGCCATTAACTATCCTCCTCTAGACAGATTATGTGTGTTTAAAGATATAAGCTAACATGAATGGGTCATATGAATTGTAGACATAATACCTAAAAACTCAAAAATTGGGAATTTTTTTCTGCATGCTTTCTATTTCTCTCCTTTTTCTAAAAAAAAAAAAAAAAGAAAAGACATAAAACACAAGTTGAGCTTTGAGATGACCTTTGTGCCCCTTTCCTTACCATCAGTCTTTGACCTGTCTAATGAAAGAGGGCCGGGTATGTACTAAACGATATGTAGTAAAGTCATGGTTGGGTCTTCAGGTAAGTCATGGACTCAGCAGGCTTAGGGTATATGTTCTGCTGTGCTTCCTGTGCAGGACCCCATGCAATTCCACTATGTTTCTATCTTAGGCACCAGTTTAACATCACTGGGTTAGGGAGATCTCCAATCTCTAACTGTCTTCTGTGAGGTCTCTAGTTTGCCTTGGCTTCTCCTGTGTGATTACCTGCTCTTTCATCTGGAATCCCTGTTCCTTCTTCCATTCCTTTCCACACTTTGGATATGAATACTTAGAATCTACCCCTTTGAGCCCAGAGTGCTGGGGAAAAATGAGCCTTATAGTACTTGAAATAAATGCATTTTAGCTTTTATTGTCAGGAATCATTAATATGCAAGTCATTCATTTATTTATTCTTTTGGCAATTATTTGATTATTGAGTACCCTCTATGTGCATGAGAATGTTTTAGAAATTGAGAATACAGGGATCTAGAAATCTCAGTCCTGACAGAATAAAATATATATTGTTTTGTCATTGTTCTCCAACTAATGTCCTATACCTCAACTAAACCTACTTGAAGTCAGAGACTGCCAGTTGGATTCACACAGTTATGACTTTCTTTTCATCTTCTTTAGAGTCGCTCAACCTACTGGTGATTTTGAGACTCCAAAAGGACTTAGAATCTTGTCCACACAGAGTATGCCAGTGTATTTGCAGAGTAACTGCTATCTGAAACTACATGGGAAGAATAGTTCCCTGAGTTACCATATTTAGATTGTTACATAGTTTCCAGGATGGTCCAATAACAATTTCATGTAATTTTTTTTTTGGGGGGGTGAGGGGTCAGTCCATTAAATGGGTAACTAAATATGATATTATTTAAAAACCTTTTAAGTCTCTTTACAAATCAAAATATTCTTATCAAACTTAGAATTCTGAATTTTTGTTTGGAAAAATAGGTAGGAATTTAGTATGAATGCACATTGAGAGTTTTCAGTACTATCTTAGTACAACTGACATTTACCTTGACTAGGAATTAAATTCTGACAGCAGTTTCCAACTTTAAAAGTTTGCGTGGCTAAGTACACCGAAAGGAAAGGTAGGGAAGTCCCTCCCAACCATGGGTTTACTTTCTGTTAAAAGTAGTATTTTATGGATATGGTTAGAGATCACGCTTACAATAGAATTAGATGCATTATTGTGCTTTAAAAGAACTTGAAAATTAGCTGCCTCTTCCCTCTCCTACTCGCTCTATGAACATGAGCAAAAACAAATGTGGTGGGACAGGGGATAAAAATAGGGGGTACTTATAATCTGGAGAGTCTTGATATTACCTAATACAGGTATTTTGCACTTGGAGATTTTTCAGGGGTTGGGATGGAGAGGTTAGAGCTTTTGTCCTGATAACTGACTTGCTTTATTAGCCAACATCATCAAATCAAAGCAGGCCAGTACTTGACTGTGGATTTCAATTCTCCTTACAAACTCATTAGAAGTCTTCTCAAATTGTTTGGAAGCATAGAATTGCTGTCTTTTTTGTGTTCAATCTGAGTTTTTTGTATTGAATATATTGGGGTGACATTGGTTAATAAAATTATAAAGGTTTCAAGTGTACAATTCTGATATATCATCTGTATATAACATTGTGTGCTTACTACCCAAAGGCAAATCTCCTTCCATCACCACTTATTTCCCCTTTTCCCTCTTATACTTTCCTCCATCCCCTTTTCCCTCTTGTAATCCCCATACCGTTGTCTGTGTCTATGACATATTTTTGTGCTTAATCCTTCACCTTTTTCACCCATCCCCTCAACTGTTCTCCCCTTTGACAGCTATCAGTCTATTTTCTGTATCTATGAGTCTGTTTTTCTTGTTTCTTTGTTTACTTTGTTCATTAGACTCCATATGTAAGTGAAATCATATGGTATTTGTCTTTCTATGACTTATTTTACTTAGCATATTTTACTTAGCACAACACTCTCCACGTTCATCCATGCTGTCACGAAAGGTAAGATTTCCATCATTTTTAGTGGCTGAATAGTGTTCTATTGAGTATGTACCACAGCTTTTTAATCCATTCTTCTGTTGATTCTGCTTCCAAATCTTGACTATTGTAAATAATGCTCCAATGAACACAGGGGTGCATATATTTTTTGAACTAGTGTTTTGATTTTCTTCAAATACATTCTCAGAAGTGGAATTACTGAGTCAAAAGGCAGTTCCATTTTTACTTTTTTGAGGAAATTCCACCCTGCTATCTGCAGTTGCAGTACCAATCTGCATTCCCACCAATAGAGCAAAAGGATTCCCCTTTCTCCACATCCTCACCAACACGTGTTGTTGATTTATTGATGATAGTCATTCCAACAGCTCTGAGGTGATATCTCATTTTGGGTTTAATTTGCATTTCCCTGATGATTAGTGACATTGATCATATTTTCACATGTCTTTTGGCCATCTGTATGTCCTGTTTGGAGAAGTATCTAATCAGATCATTTGTCCATTTTTAAATTAAATTTTGTTTGTTTGTATCTTTTTTTTTTTTTTTTGGTGTTTGAGTTGTGTGCTATTTATAAATTTTGGTTATTAACCTCTATCACATGTATCATTGGCAAATGTGTTCTTCCATTCGTTGAGTTGTCTTTCATTTTCTTGATAATTTCCTCTGCTATGCAAAAAAATTTTAGTTTGATGTAGTCTCATTTGCTTACTTTTTCTCTTATTTCCCTTGCCCGAGGAGCTGTATTGAGAAATGGCTGAGATTTTATTGCCTATGTTTTATTCTCAGATTTTTATGGTTTTAAATCTTACATGTAAGCCTTGTGTCTAATTTATTTTTTGCATGTATCTGTCCAATTTTCCCAACAGCATTTATTGAACAGACTGTCTTTACCCCATTGTATGTTCTTGCCTCTATTGCCAAATAGTAATTGCCAATATAGGTGTGGGTTTATTTTCAGATTCTCTATTTTGTTCCATTAATTTATATGTCTGTTTTTATTTCAGTATCATGCTGTTTTGCTTACTATGTCCTTGTAGTATAGTCTGATACTATATAATGTGATTCCTTCAACTTTGTGCTTTTTTCTCAAGATTGCTGTCACTCTGTGGGGTCTTCTGTGGTTTCATATAAAGTTTTGAAATATTTGTTTCAGTTCTGTGAAATACTGCATTGGTATCTTGATAGGAATTGTGCTGAATCTATAGATTGCTTTGAGTAGTATGGACATTTTAATGATGTTAACTTCCTATCTGTGAACACGATATATGTTTCCATTTATTTATAACTTCTTCAATTTCTTTTTTCAGGTTCTTATAATTTTCCAAGTACAGGCCTTTTACATCCTTGGTTAAATTTATTCCTAGGTATTTTTTTTTACTGCAGTTGTAAATTGGATTGTTTTCTTAGTTTTTCTTCTGATAGTTCATTATTGGTATATAAGAATGTGACTAATTTATTTTGTATCCTGCTATATTACTGTATTCAGTTATCAGTTATCAGTTCTAGTAGTTTTTTTAAAGGTGGAGTCTTTAGAGTTCTATATGCAGAGTTTCATGTCATTTTCACATAGGCATGTCTGCCTGTTGAAATCACATACATGTAGTTTAACAGGCAGGATCCTGGATACAGATGGTTGGGTGAAATGTCTCATATGAGAGAACTGTGGAGGTTTTTATCTGTTGGCATATAGAGACCCTGCAGTCTCTTTAGCCGCTGCTCAGCTTCCCTCATCCATGTGCACCAGGACTGGTGGATCCCATCCCCTCTCCATGGATGTTAGTGTTTTTTCAAATTCCTGGCTATTCATCAGTTCTCTGATGGGAAGTCTCAAAAACATATCTTTGAACAATTGTGCAAGAATTTCTGTGGTACAACCTCTTACGACGAGCACTGCCAGGTGAAGGTGTGCACCTGTGGAACTTTGACAGGTCTTGCAGACTGTTCTCCCAGAGGAGGGTCTTCTCGCCCTTCTCCCCAGGGGATCCACTGGGGCCTCTGCTCCCTTACTTTATCCTCAGGGCTATTTGCCTCCAGACCAGAAGCCTGACAGTCCGATGGTGGCAGCACTCTGTTACCAGTGTGGACAGTGTGGGTGTCCACATAGGGGAGCTCAGGCATCTGTGGTATGTAGAGGCAGTGCACATATCGTGTGCATGTGTCTGCCCTCTGTCCCTTTAGAAAACACTGTTTTTGGAGAGTTTTCTGCACCACAGGGATGTTAAGCCTTCTGGCCTTGGGTTGGGAAGAATGCTTTCCACCTTGTGGTTTGTCTTTCCAATTTCTGCATCCTTCTCATTTTTGTTTTGGGCAGGAAGAGCCAACCATTGCCTGACTAGTTTCTGGCCCTGGGGTCACACTTAACAGCGGTCTCTACCCCAAGATAATGCATACACTAACAAAAAAACTTTTAGGAAAAATAACTGATCTCTAATTGATCTGGGATTTCCTTTCAAATAGCAAAAATGCATTTCAGATAAAAGCAAACAAAAATACGTGAGCGTACACAATGCACCTATTGTAAGGTCCCATTTACAGGAAATGTCCAGAATAGGCAAAGAGGCAGGGACAGAAAGCATGTCAGGGGTTTCCAGGGACAGGAGGAGAGGGGAGTATTTCTGGTACAGAGTGTCCTTACAGGGTGATGGCTCATTCTGCATCTAGGTAGGGGTGATGCTTGCACAGCATTATGAATGGTATTTATGCTGAAACATGGTTCAATTTACAATGTAAACATTAACTTTTATTTATTAATTAAAATGAATCACATTATGGAAAAATGAAGGATAAAATTGAAAAAAATAAAAGAATACAAGAAAAACACCCCAAATCCCCCCAAATAAAAAATTTTTAAAAAATAACTCAATCATGCCATGGAGAAAAAAAATTGTTCGTTCATAACAATGAAAGAAAATAGAAGAAAAAAGTTAAAGAGTAAGGGTAAAACAGATACTTCTGCTGGGAAAGAAAGGGGAGTTTCAACAAGTGGCTCTAGAGCTGGCCCTGGTGCATTTTCCTGAGGCATCTCCTCCTCTGTGGCAGGAACCAGGGCACATTGGAGAGCGGGTTCCTCAGGCAGGGGTGGTAGAGTCTCAGTCAGGTCTGGAGATGCTGCAAAGGCCAGCCCAGGCTCCAGAGCTTCAGCTGGAGTGGCTGCTGGAGGTGGCACAACCACTGGAGGTGAACAGCTGCCCATAGAGTGGCCTCCTGCGTCCATGCATCAGGCTTCTCAGGATGTACTCCATGGTGTTGAAGCAAGAGCCGACTGTGCCTCCTTGCCTGGTGTTTAAGTTGAGAGAGGAGAGATCACCCATGTGCCTGCATGTCCCCCAAAGACAGAACACAGCCAGAGCCTCCCAGAAAATCCACAGAGCAGGACCCAACCCCAAATGTCCTCCCTGTGCACAGTCCAGCACATGGGTGATCTGAGTCTGTCTACTACACTACTGGCTGGCCTCTGTGGATGCTCCCTTTGTGTCTGGCACCGACCACTCCCTGCAAGCTTATGTGTACCTCCACCCCACTTTCAACACCACCCTCACCTTTTCACCTTTGGACTCTGCCTCCTTGAGCTTCAAGTCATCCAGCCCAGTCGGTTTAACATGGGAACCATGCTCTTAGCTGGAGTCAGAAATCCTGAGGTGCCTGGGGGGTCCAGGTGCCTTTGAGGGAGGAGCCCTTCTCCAGTCATCCATGGGCTCCAGTTTCCCAGACCCACAGGTGGCCACAGTGACTTCTGGCCTGCTCTGGCCCTCAGTAGTATGGTGCCCCTGCCACTACACACATGCACATACGCACACGTGGAGGGGACATAGAGCTGCTGCAGTAGGATGAGAGTGGTGGCCTGGCCAGAACAAAACCACCCTGGTCTACCCGGTGTTACCTTTGGGCCTCACTATGGAAAAGGCCACAGGTAGCTAGGGTGAGATCAGACCCAGGGCTCTGTCATCAGGAAGTGAGGTCACTGCTCAGTGTAATGAGGTCACTGCCTGGTTCCCTACTTTAAGTGTCCCCTCAGGTAAGAGCAGTGACCACACTTCATGGAGTAGTGACTTCACTTCCTGACAACAGAGCCCAACAGAACTTGGAACCCTGGTAACCAGGCAGCCACATTCTAAGGCTGCCCCTACCTCACCGGCTCATTTGGCCAGAGTCTTTTGCACCCAACAAGATGTTTTCCTCTTGTCTGTCCCTGTCCTGATACCATGGCCTCAAAAGAGACAGCACTGATAATATGTTCACCCGCAGCCACTGCTGGGTCCACACTGATGCCAGATGGCAGTGGCCCTTTTCCTGGCAAGACCCAGGGGTAACAGAGGGGACCAGGGTGATTTTGTTCCAGCCAGGCCACCACTCTTATCCCACTGCAGCAGCCCTATGTCCCCTCCACATATGTGTGTGTGCATGTGTGTAAGGGAGTTCACATGGGAAGGTCCTGTCCAAGCAGGAACAGGTGAGGGGAAATTAAGAACCTTGTGGGCTGGTCATGCTCACACCCCAAGTCAACGTGGGCTGGGTATATGTGGAGTGTGGGCAGCACCCTCTGCCCAAAGTTTATCCTGAGTCCTGGAGGTGAACTTCATGCCACCTGTAGGTGGAGGTCTGTACAGACTCTTGCCTGGGACTGATCCAGGAGCAGAAGGTCTAGGGGGGCAGAAGGTCCAGGGGCCAGAAGCAGCAGCAACTAGGGAAAGCAGGTCTTGGGGCTTCTGGGAATGCTGCTGGTTACTGTTATTGCAAAGGTCAATGTAGGTCATAGAGGAGCAGCAGCTGATCAATGAAAACCCTCATCCTGGCTCTACCGGTAAAGGAAAGGTAAACCACATCACTGACAGCCAGAGCAAGCCAAAGTGAGAGTGGCCACCTGGGAGTCTAGGGAGCCAGGGTCTGTAGATGGCTAGAGAAGGATACCACCTTGAAGACCCCCAGACTCCAGAGGTGCACATAACACCTGATGCAAACCTGGGACATGGTGCCCATGTTAAACACACAGAGCCTAGAGCACAAGGGAACAGAGCCCAAGGGTGAGAAGGTGGAGCAGGTGGGTTTGAGACTGGGGCGGAGGTGCATGTAAGCTTATGGGGAGGGTTCAGTGCCAGACACACAGGAGCACCCACAGAGGCCGGCCAAAAGACAAGACTGGCCTCAGGCCACCCATGTGCTTGACTGCCCTCTGGGAGAATGTCTGGGGGTGGGTCCTGGACTCTGATTGTATCCTGTCTTTGGCAGGCACATGGAAATGCAGGCATGTAGGTGATCTTTTCTCTTTTTGCAACTCCAGCATCAGCCCAGGAGGCAAAGCTGACTTCTGCTCTAACACCTGGAGTCCATCCCAAGGAGACCAGTGTAGGGGCAGCCCAGGAGGCCGCTCTAGATGTGGAGGGTTGTCCACCTCCCGTGGTTGTGACACCCCCAGCAGCTACTCCAGCTGAAGCTCTGGAGCCTGGGCTGGCCTGTGCAGCACCTCCTGACCTGACTGAGACCCTACCACCCCTGCCTGAGGAGCCTTCCCGCCACCCTGCCCTGGTTCCTGCCACAGAGGAGGAGATGCCTCAGAAAAAGGCACCAGGGCCAGCTCTAGAGCCACTTGTTGTAACTCCCCTTTCTTTCCCAGCAGAAGAATTTGTTTTACCCTTACTCTTTAAACTTTTTCTTCTATTTTCTTCCATTGTTATGTTTTTCTTTTCTCCATGCTATAATTCAGTGTTTATTTTTATTTTTATTTGTTGGGGTTTGGGGTTCTTTTCTTGTATTCTTTTTTATTTTCTATTTTTATCCTTCATTTTCCCATGGCAGCATTCATTTTTAGTAAAAATAAAATTTATTGTTCATACTGTAAACTGTGCCATTCCTGAACGTGAGGTACATTCACGATGCTGTGCAGGCATCGCCACCACTCTCTAGGTAGTTGCAGGGTGTTCCCTCACCCTGAAATGTAACCCTGAATCAGAAGCACTCTCTCCCCCTTCCCCCTGACCCTGGAAATTCTTGATCTGCTTTCTGTCTTTGTTTCTTTAGCTATTCTGAAAGTTTCCTATAAATGGAATGTTACAATAGATGCCTTTGCATGTCCACTCAAACATTTTTGTTTGTTATTATTTGAAATAGAATTTTGATTACTTCAAAGGGAAATTCCAGATGGATTAGAGAATATATGGGGGAAAAAAGAGCCCTTTGAGTAAGTGTGTTGGTAACTTTGGAGTCTTAGGGTAGAGACTACTGAGCTAAATGGGACCCCAGGGCCATAAACCAGTGAGGACAATGGCTTGCTCTTCCTGTGTCCAAAACAAAAATGAGAGCAATGCAGAAAGCTGGAAGGACAAACCACAAGCTGGACAGCATCCCTCACAACCCAAGGATAAATACAGGTGTAACATCCCTGTGGTGTAGAAAACTCTCAAGAGTCAGTGTTTTCTAAAGGAAACAAGGGCAAGCACCAGTGCAATCCAAGATGCCTGCCCTCCCCGATGGGGACACATGCACTGTAAACACTGGAGACAGAGCCCGGTCACCATCAAACTGCTGGTCAGGTGGTGACCAACTCTGGACACAAAGTGAGGAAACAGAGTCCCCAGCAGATCCCCTGAAGAGAAGGGGGAAAGACCTCTCCTCTGGGAGAACAGTGTGCAGGATTTGTGAAAGATTCACAGGTGCATGCCTTCAGTAGGCAGTGCTCATGCTAGGAGGTTACCACGCAGAAATTCTTGCACAAATTTCCAAAGATGTATTTTAGATGTTACCCATCAGAGCACTGATGAAATAGCCAGGAATTGAGAAATACACTAATGTCCACAGACTAGGGGATGGGATCCACCAATCCTGGTCCACATGGATGAGGGAAGCTGAGCAGCTGCTAATGCGGATTCAGGGGTCTCTATGTGCTGACAAATAATGACCACCGGTGTCTTCTCAGGTGAGACATTTGGACCAACCTTCTGCATCCAGGAAACCACTTGTTAGACTACATACATTTGATTTTAACAGGCAGGCACACACATGTGAAAATGGTTTTGTGTATGACAGAGACAGGAAACAGAGTGAGAGAGGTGGAGACTGAGAGACCCATCAAGCCACTCATGGTGGTCGCCTCCGGGGTGGGACTTGCCAATCTCTTATCTTCTCCTTGGAGGGGATGTCTAAACTTTTATAATACATGCATTACAAGACTTTGATAGTTCCAAAAACAGTAAAGTCATACGTTCAATGTTTACCCATATATCATTCATATATGCAGTAAAGTGCATTATTTATTGAAAGTATTTAAGACAGAAAATAAGGCTGTAGTATAGCACAAAAGTGAAATTAAAGGAATTTGTAATCAGGAAAAAAGTCCGTTTAGGGAGGAGAGTTCTGACAGGGGAGGCTTGCCACTCAGTCCTTTCCCTGTGTGTGCACGTAGTGTCATCATGTATACATGTGTGTGCGTGTGTCCTGACACCCATGTGCATGTGTGGGTGCCTGTGTGTTCATGTGTGTGTGTGCACTTGTTGGTGCTGGTCAGGGAGGATTCCTGGGAATGTGCTTTTCCAAAACCTCATTCCCTAGGGATGGACACGGCCATTCAGGCCTGTTTTCCTTGGCATTCTCTGTGTCCCCACATCAGAATTTCCAAAGCCCATGCAGTGGAACATGGTCTGTTTCTCATTTTTCATGCTCATTATGTGCTGAAGGGAACATCTACATCCATAAGTCTTTATTTATTTAAGACGGGTCTTTAAATGGAGGTCTCTAAATGGAGAGTCTTTATTCAACATAAACAGGATTCTAAGGTTTTGCATGTAGTTCCCTGGTTCTGGGGTCACCTTGTCCATCTGAGCCTTGTTTGGGGAAGCAGAGATGCTGAGATCTGGGGTTGAGATCTCAGGGAGTGGTGGGGGAAATGGAGCTGGGAGTGACAAAGATAAAGATATCAGGGAGTGACATGCCCAGCTGGAAGGTCCCATCTATCCCACCTCTGCTTTGCCCCATGTTCATGCCCTCACTCCTTTTCCTTAACCCACACCATCCCTGCCCTGCTCCATAACTCTACTGAGCTGAACAGCCTGGACACGGGAGGGTGTGAGCCTGGGCATTCTGGCCTGCCCCTCCCCCTGCCAATAATGGAGACCTTTCCTCTCTCTCAGGAAAGTAGGTCTGGGGAGATTCAGCCAGTCACAGGGACCACTGTGGTGAATGTGCTCTATCAGGTGCAGTTGTTAGTTGCAACAATAGGACCCACCTGAGCTTGTATGACAGAAGGGACCTTATAAGGAGCCTCACAGATGATGTCAGAAGATTAGAGCATCACACTTGGGATTATGCAGCAGGCCACAGAACCCAAACCACACCTCAGATGCTCCGGCCCTCTTCTAGCCCCAGACCACATATCGATCACGTTAAACTTCTGCGAGTGGGGCTCTGCTAATTGGGGATGAGGAAAAGAGCCCTCGTCTCATTCAAAGTCTGGTCAGATGGAGTCTACTTGATCTGAGGCTGCCTGGTGAACCCATGGTCAGTAACATGTCTCTTATCTTCCCAGAAATGGGCCTACTAAGTAGAGAACATAGGTCCTTGAGGTGGGGACCTAGAGAGAGAAGCCCCTGATGGTAGGGGGGGATAGAAGAGGTGAGAGAAAAAGACATTTTTGTGGATGTCATATTTCTAAATAGTTTGAAGATGAGCACAGACTAAGAGAAGGTATTTTCAAAACACATATCTGATACAGAACTGGTGTTCAAATACATAATAAAACTCTTAATCCTCAACAGAAAGGAAGCAAACAAACCAATTTAAAAATGTGCATAAGCTCTGGACACATACCTCACCACAGAGGACACACTGATGTCAGGGGATCTAAGATGGCCGTGGAGTTGGTACCAGTCACACTTTTACCTACTTACCTGAGTCACGCACTGCCCTCAGAATGGCTTAGCCTGGAGGAATGCAAATGCCCTACCATCCCAAGTCCCTTTGGCCCTGTACTACCGTGCTCATACCCTAGGAAGGAGTCTTCATTTTGGCTACCCTCAGAAAATAAAGACTCTCTCCCTCATACCCATGGAGCAGAGTCCCCCAAGAAAGTGCAGACTTTCTTGAAGATATCTTGAGGCAGTCTAGGCAGTCTCAGTGTTGTGAGAGATGCATAAGCAGAGGCTGAGTTGTGTGGCCCTAGGGCAAGGGCCAATTTTTCCTCACGTGCCTGATAGGTACCACCATTCCTATTTAGAGCCTTTCTGCCACATGGCCAAAACTTAATTTGTTTTAACTTGATGAACTGCACTCTCCTCACACTAACAACTCTCTGAGACCCTGCTGCACCACCCACCACAAAGGTTTGCAGGCCCAAGGTGGGTGGTGGCTGGCCTTGGCCTTCCATGAGACTTTTGTTGAGTGGCCACATGTCCAGCACTTGCACCAAGTTTGAATCTGTGAACAACCCTCACCCTTACCTGGTGACTTACTGAGAACCTACTCATACAACTTGCATACTGCCAGAAGTTCTTTCAGTGACTGGGCATAAAAGGCAACTGGCAAGCAGAGGTGGATGTTAAGGTGTCTTGAGTTATTGATAATTTTTTCCCAGGCTTGATACTGGTAGAAGCTGGCCTTGGTATGCAACTTGGACATCCCACATGCTTCCAGGCTTAGCAGAGGCAGCCACAAACTGTGGATTCCTTGGTAGGTCCAAACAGGTAGCCCAGAAATGGTCACAAGCAGCATCTGACATTGACTTGTACCAGGGTCCCTCCCCAGGAGACTTAAAACCAACATACTTGATGGCAGGCTTTATACCACATCAGAACCTGACCTAATTAGCTCCATAAGTGGCATACCTAAAGGGACATCTTGGCAGGCACAAGACTGCTGGGCCAAATTCAGCTGTGTAAGGTCAGCCCCAACACAGCAGCTCATACTCTGTGGTCAGGTTCAATCCTCATAGTCAGCCAGCTGGAGGGAAAATCCTTCCTATGAATGAGCCAGCAACAATCAAGACTCAGTAACAACAGGAAGGCTTACATAATCCACACAGGTGACATTCCTAGAATACCTAGCTCTTAGCCCCACAAAACACCTCCTACATAAGGCCATCATAGCAAGACTGGGAAACACAGAAGATTTACCTAATACATGGAAACAAATACAGACATGTAACCAAAATGGGAAGACAGAGACAAAAAAACATGCTCCAAATGAAAGAACACGAGAAATTCGCAGAAAAAGTACTAAATGAAATAGAGGCAAGCAAGCTACCTGATACAGAAGTCAAAACAATGGTTATAAGGGTGATCAAGAAAATTAGGGGAAGAATAGATGAATTCAGTGAGAACACAAACAAAGAGAGTGTAAGCATAAAAAAGACATAGGAACCACCAAAAAAGAAATAGTCGTAAATGTATAATACAATATCTGAAATGAAAAATACACTAGAAGGAATCTGCCACATATTAAATGAAGCAGAAGCTTTAATCAGCACTTTGGAAGACAAAGTAGGTGAAAATTCCCAATAAAAGCACATAAACATAAAGAATTTAAACAAAGATAGTTTGCGAGGCCTCTGGGACAATATCAAGTGTAACAACATCCACATTATAGGGGTACCAGAAGGAGAAGTGAGAGAGCAAGGGATTGAAGACCTGCTTGAAGCAATAACCATTGAACATGTCTGTACCTGGCAAATAAAGAAGACATACAAATCCAGGAAGCACAGAGAGTCCCAAAAAAGATGGACCCAAAAAGACCTATAGCAAGGCACATCATAATTAAAATGACAAAGATTAAAAACAGAGAGATAATCTTAAAAGAAGTGAGAAGACAGTGTGTTACATACAAAGGAGCTTCCATACTACTGTCAGCTGATTTCCAAATAGAAACATTTCAGGTCAATATGGATTAGCACGAAATTTTCAAAGTGATGAAAACCGAGGACCTGCACCAAGACTACTCTATGCTGCAAGGCTATTGTTTAAAATTGAAGCAAAAGTATATGTAGCACTCCCATAAAAAAAAAAGAAAGTTAAAGAAGTTCACTACCACTCAAGCATTATTATAAGAAATGTTAAAGAAACTTTTGTAAGATAAAAGAAAAATAATAGGAGAAACATAATTTTAAAGAATAAAATGGCAGCCATGGCTGGTGTGACTAAGTGGGTTGAGCACTGGCCTGTGAACCAAAAGGTCACCAGTTTGATTCCCATCCAGGGAAGATGCCTGGGTTGCTGGCCAGGTCTTCATTTGTGAGTGTGGGAGAGTCAACCAGTCAATGTTTCTCTCACACATTCATGTTTCTCTCCCACCCTCCCTCTCTACTCTATCTCTAAAATAAAATAAAATATAATTTTTAAAAAGTTTTTAAAAAGAATAAAATGGCGATGAATGCATATCTATCAGTAATTAATTTAAGTGTAAATGGACTAGATGCTCCCATCAAAGAAGCTAAATGGATAGGAAAACAAAACTCCTACATCTGTGTACAAGAACCCCACATTACTATGAATGTTACACACAGACTAAAAGAAAAGAATGGAAAATGATATTTCATACAAATAGAAACAAACATACAAAAAAAGCTGGGGTAGCAATATTATATCAGATATTTTAAAACAAAGACTATAGTAAAAGACAAAGGACTTTACATAATGAGAGATCCATCCAACAATAGTATATAACCCTTGTAAATATTATGTACCCAACACATGAGCACCTAACTATGTACAGCAGATCTTGCTGGACAAAAAGTAGAGGTTGACAGTAATACAGTCATAGTAGGGGATTTTAACACCTCATTGATCTCAATGGTTGGATCTCCAAGACAGATAGTCAACAAAGAAACGATGGCCTTAAATGACACACTTGACTAGGTGGATTGAATTAATATTTTCAGAGCACTTTACCCCAAAGCAGCAGAATATACATTCCTTTCAGGTACATATAGAACATTTTCTAGAAATGACCACTTGTTGGGACATAAAACAAATCTCAATAGATTTAAGAAGATTAAATTCATATCAAGCATCTCTAAACCCAATGGTATGAAACTAGAAATCAATTACAAGATAAAAACTGGAAAGCACACAAACACATGGAGGCTAATTAACATAGTACTAAACAATGAATGGGACAACAATGAGATCAAGAGAGAAATGAAAAAATACCTTGGAACAAATGAAAACGAGGACACATGACCCAGAATATATGGGACACAGTGAAATCAGTCCTAAGAGGGAAATTCATGGCATTACAAACCCACCTCAAAAAACAATGAAAATCTCAAATAATCAATGTAATTTTAAATTTAATAGTACTAGAAAAAGAACATCGGACAAAGCCCAAAGTGAGTAGAAGGGCAACAATAAAGATCAAAGTAGAAATAAATGAAATAGAGCCTTAAAAAAAACTTAGTGCTTAATATCAATGAAACCAAGAACTTGTTCTTTGAAAAGATAAACAAAATAGATAATCTTTTAACCAGAATGATTAGGATTAAATGATAGATAACCCAAATAAAATCAGAAATGAAAGAGGAAAAGTAACAACTGACACCATAGAAATACAAAGGATTGTAAGAAAGTATTATGAACTACTATATGCCAACAAATTGAACAATCTAGAGAACTGGATAAATTCCTAGAATTACAATATTTTAAAACTGAATCAGGAAAAATCTTAATATGTGAATAGACTAATTACAACTAATGAAATTGAAGCAGTAACCAAAAAGCTCCCAATGAACAAAAAGTTCTGGACCAGATGGCTTCACAGGTAAATTTTGCCAAACATTCAAAGAAGAACTAACACCTATTTTTGTGAAATTATTTCAAAAAATTCAAGAGGAGGGAAGATGCCCAAGCTCATTTCACAAGGCTCATGTTATGCTAATTCCAAAACCAGATAAACATGTTACAGAGAAATAAAATTATGGGCCAATATCTCTAGTGAACATAGATGTTCAAATACTCAGCAAAATATTCGCAAACCAGATCTAGTAATACATTAAAAACATCATATACCGTGATCAAGTAGGATTTATTCCAGGGATACAAGGTTGGTACAATATCTGCAAATTAATATATGTGATACACCACATACACAAAATGAAGGATAAAAATTGTATAATGATATTAATAAATGCAGAAAAAGCACTTGATAAAATCCAGCACTGATTCATGATAAAGTTTCTAGGCAAAATGGGAATAGAAGGAACATGCTTCAACATAATAAAGGTCATATATGACGGACCCACAGCCAAAATCAAAATGCAGAAAAGCTAAAAGCATTTCCCTTAAGACAGAACAAAACAAGAATGGCCGCTTTCACCACTCTTATTCAACAACAGTACTGGAATTTGTAGCCACAAAAGTCAGACAGTAAAAAGAAATAAAAGTCATCCAAATTGGAAAGAAAAGAGTAAAACTGTCATTATCTGCAGATAGTATAAAACTATATAGAGAACTGTAAATAACTACTAGAACTGATAAATGAATTCAGAAAAGTAGCATAATACAAAATAAATATCCAGATATCAGTTGCATTTTTATCTACCAATAAAGAAGTAACAGAAAGGAGAAACTAAGAAAACAATCCTATTTACAATGTCATCAGAAAAAAATACTTAGGAATAATTTGACCAAAGAGGTAAGAGACCTCTACTTGGAACATTTTAAGACCCTGAAGAAAGAAAAGAAAGAAGATACAAATAAGTGGAAGCATATACTGTGTTCATGGATAGGAAGAATTAACATCATTAAAATATCCATACTGTTTTATCTCTTATTTCATTTGACTTCTGTTTTCTCTTTGTCACTATTTTATCCTTTCTACTGGTAGAAATTTGAGTTTTATCAGGACCACCCTTAGAAATTAGTATGTCAGCACTGACTGGTATACCTCAGTGGGTTGGGTGTTTTTCCTGCAAACCAAAGGGTTGCTGGTTCCATTCCCTGTCGGGGCACATTCCTGGGTTGTGGGCCAGGTCCCTGGTTAGTGGCAAGCAAGGGGTCCCCAGTTGCTCTTTTTCTTGCACATTGATGTTTCTCTCCCTCTCTGTTTTCCTCCTTTCCCCTCTCTCTAAAAGATAGATACATAAAATCTTTAAAAAAGAAATTAGTATAGGAAGTGGAGAAGCCAAAGAATTTGCATGCATGACCCATGGACATGAACTAAGGAAGGGGGTTGTTGGAAGGAAGTGAAATACCAGGTGGAAGGAAGCAAAGGGGAAAAAATTGGGACAATTGTAATAGCATAATCAACAAAATATACTTAAAAGAAAAAGAAGAAATTAGTATGCCAGGCTGTATATATTTTTGGTAGTAAAAAATAAAATTGGTTTGATATGAAAACATTTCAAAATTCATTTTATTTTACACATAGTATAAAAAGAAGTTTAAATATTATATTTCCTCAAACTGCTAAATGCACATATTTAAACATACTGTATAATTACAGTTTAATATATATGATATTTAGCATTAAGAAATCTTAATTTACGGTAAGTGTTTATATTTTTAAGTGGATAGGATTCAAATTCTGTGAAATTTTTTGTAACTTTTTAAATAATTGTTAATGCCTTTTGCAGTGTTATTTATTTACAGAAACACCTTATTTAAACCCTTTACTATGGAATGATTTATGCGTAAACTTTCTTGATGTAATTTTAATATTTATATATGAATTTAGTTAATTTCTTCTGTAAATATGAGTTTTCTAGATGTGGAGTCATAAAATAAGCAGTCTTTTTTATTGGGCTTCTTTTACTTAGCATAAGCATTTATGGTTTATCCATATTGTGCTATGATTTAATATTTCATTTATTTTTGAGTATGCTGCATAATTTTGGATTTCATCATAGATGTGATTACATCCTGCAGTGATTCTCAATTATGTTATATCCATCCAAAAAATTCATGTTCTTATTTCAGTTGGTAATTGTCTGGACGCAAAATGCAAACTGTCATATCTGATGGTCAGAGGCTCAGATCTCAGTGCAGTTCTTTAAGACTGTTGCAGGTTGCTTTCAACTTGTCCTCCACATGTGTACTGAGTAGGTAAGAGCTCAGGAGTGACTCTCATTCAGAAAGAGGGAGAGGGTTACCTGTACCTTACTGGTCTGTCTCCTAATCTAACTGCAACCAGGGTTGTCTTCAGACAGAGCTGGGGCAGGAGCTACTTACCCTGTGCTTACTGCTGATTCCATTATGGTTCCCTTGCAAAATCTGCTCACTTGTTGTCAGTAGAGCCCTAGGTAGTTTATGTTTCTTCTTATTATTAATTATTATTTTATACAGAATTCACAGCTGTTATTTTTCAGGAGATCACTTGGTAAGGAACTCACTTCTGCCTATCAGGAGCAGAAAGAGGGAAACATTTTTAAACATAACATGGCTGGATCTTAAGAATATCATGCTCAGCAAAAAAAAAAAAAAAATCAGACAGAAACAGTGAAAATCCATATAATTCCATTCATATGTAAGATATAGAGCTGGAAGCAACAAACGAATAAACAAAACAAGCACTGCGGTGGTATCAGAAGGATGGGAGCAGGGGTGGTAAAGGGTAAAGGGGGTCAGGTATATGGTGAAGGAAGAAGATGTGACTTTGGGAGGTAAACATGCAATGCTAACTTTATTAACCAGTGTCACCCCACTACATTTAATTAAAATTTTCTTAAAATATAAAAAATAAAAAAATCATAGGCAATAACTTTTTAAGTTTTGGTGAGAGTCATTATTATTGTGAAAATAAAGCAAAAGAGAAACAAGCAAAAAGAGACAAAAACAAAATGTAAATTCAGCTCTTTAATTTTTTTTTATGGAGACAATGTTGGTCAAAAATTATTTTAAATGTCTGGAACTAAGCATATCTTTACGTGTGATTACAATGACACTGAATGGCTTTCGTAATCTGCTGGCTTTCCTACCTGCTCATGGTAAAAGTAGGAACTTTTTTTAGTCATGCTCATTTGAGGCTCACAGCAAGCTTGCTTGAAGAACAAGCAGGTAGTCCTACTTTACCAACAAATACATGGTTTGTTTTTTTAATGAAATATTTTGCTAATAACATTTGTTGTTAAGTGGAGTATGCAGCCTGAGGGAAAAGCAGGATAGTTCAAGATGATAAACTGATATTTTGAGATGAGGTAAGAGGAGTAAAGAATGAGAGGGATTCTAGTAAGAGGCAAGATAGAGAACATCAGAGAAACACATGGTAATCTAAGTCTCTTTCTTTATGAAATTTAAAGCTTTGCACTTTTAAAAAGATTTACACCAGAAGTAAATTGGGTGCTTATTTTTTTCCTAATTTAATGAAGGAATTTGGGGAGAGGAGCTACTTGGCACCCATGGAAATCTATTCTCCATAATCTAAGCCTTTTTTAAAAAAACTTTTTATGGCTACTGGAAGGGACTGACATACAGAGAGGTCAGTCCACTTCTTCACACTTTATCATTTTTATGTTACCATTGCTTCATTTTCCTCTCCCTTGATCCCAATTTCCTTAATTCAAGGGAATGGGAGCTCATATTTTAAGTAACATCTCTTCTATATTTCTGGCTGGAATGAATTCTAAGTCCTGAGGATTAATATATAGTGAGTTTGTAAGACAAACATGATAGTAATGGTTAGAATTAAATATTTCAGGGATATCTGATCAAACTAATAGTAATTACAGAAGATATCGGGCTACTAACAGGGCAAGGAGAAAACACTACAAATTTAACTGCATTAATAATCACTAAAAGTTATAATTCATTCTACATAATAACAATTATACATGTAACTAAATGTATCAGGTAAACTTTGCATTTAAAATTTATCATAGTAAATTCTATAACTTTATGGTCAATTTTTAGATTCTTAGTAGTGGTGGTAGTAGTGGGAGTATTGTTATCATTATCATCTACTATTTTTAACCCATCTCCACACTTAGCTCTGGCTTTGTCATTGTATACTCTTTAAAAACACTCATCTAAATATTAGAATAGAATTACTCTTGGGCTACTTATCATGCACTTTCTTAGTGCTAGCATCTTACATTCTTTCCCTAATTTTTTCAGCATCTACTGATGGTAAATTCTTGACCATATGACCAGACTTTGTCCCTGTTACTTTATTATGCAGTATATGTATCCTTTGGTTCTTATTTGTCTAACATACTTTTTGATCTGCTGCTTGAACTTGGTTTTGTTTTTGATATACTTCTTGACTCTAGCTTCCTTGCTTGCTTCTGATTCACAGCTCTTTTTTTTTTCTTTTCAGATATTAACTCTTTCCTCATTCTTCAAGGATTTTGTAGCCCTTCATTTCACAGAAGCTTATTCTGCTTTCACTGCTGATAAAATGAACTGCATTGATTAAGTGCCTACTGTGTGCTCAGAAGTGAGATAAATGATATAAGCATAAAAATTACAAGTGTACAGTATTCTGCTGCCATCCGCAGCATGGCAGACTCCCTTATTCTAATGAGTTATGTGTTTAGTAACAGATTTCATCATTTCACCAGTTGCCAAGTGTCTTATGATTTTACCTACCAACAAACCAGTTTTTCTTTACTATATGCGAGCAATAATTGTCTTCAGTGTCAATCATTCTATCCCGAATCACTAGAAACATGGTATTGTTGTTACTCTAATTATTGCTATTATTGCTATTGTATGTCATTTCTGAATGCAGAGGGGAATTCTGAAGAAGGAATATTTTGAGAAGGATGATACTGACACATTGATTTACTAAAAGGAAATGAATTATGCTAAATGTGAGTCAGAAATTTTGAATTAAAAAGGGAATGAATTGTGTGTTCAGGGTTAGATTTTTTTTTTATTGTAAGTAATTATAGTATTATTCCTGTTCCTAGCTACCTGAGAATCAACAAGTTTAAACCTCTTGAATATACAGTCCTTTACCTGTTGCTGGCCGGGGAAATTGAATAGATCAGGGTAAATAACAGGCAGTCATGCACAAATCAGACCCTAGACTCTTAAATTTCCCGAGTTAATGCAGAGCTGAAATACCTGGAAAGAACTCATTTGACATTGTAATATTTTGTCATTTGTCATTTGTCACTAGGAACACAATCTTCAGTTAAGAAAGTCATACTTAATGATATGATATGAAGATGAGGGTAAGAGTGAGAGAGCAAAGAGGGAGAGAGAGAAACCATATTTTCTAGGTGTTTTTAGGAACATTCATGGCTTACCCGATGCTAATTATAATATGATTTCAATGTGTTAAGTTAACATTTCATGAAGTACTTTTCATATGCCAGCCTTAGCAGGTCTTATTTTTGCTTCCTGCATATTTTCAGGCACTGATATAAGTAGTTCATGTTGCTTCTTTTCCTTTTATAACTTTTTAAATATGTGTGCATTTAAACATTATGTCTCAACTGGAACTGTATCATTCCCTTTCACTCTTTAAGCTCAGATATTTTAATTGTACCATTTACAATATATTCAAAATACAAATAGCATATGAAATGTGTCAGTCTTCACATTGAGTTTATAAATAAGTCTGGTCACACTCAAATAATTTCACACTTTGCCCAGCATAAACGTCAATTTAAAATATGAAGCTTATAAATAAAATGAAAACTGTTACCCAGCAGATCTAAAAACAGTTATGTCAGAGTTAATCCTCGTACCAGCTTGTGGTCTTCCTATATGGGACCTGAATATGAACCCCTATATACCAAGGGTCCTACATAATAAATCTTACTATGCTAACTCATTTGCAAATTTAAATTGGGAAAACATCATCATATACCTGAATGGAATTTAACCTTGTGGAAAAATAAAATAATTGTGTATTTGAAAAGGATGTCAAAATAACATGAAATGATACATTTTCATTGGAAAATAATCAGGGTTATCATGAAGACTTCCAGAGTGCTCAACAGGTGTCATGGAAGCATAACCATAACATCTTGACTCCTTTTGCAGAATAACCGCTACCTGGTAACTCTTAAAGGATAGTGAAGAAATTCTTGCAGGTCTCAGCCTTTGAATCAAACAATTGACATTAGACCATTTACTGCACAAAGTATATAAAACATGTGTAGAAAACAGAACTAAACCAATGGATGGTTTCTTTTTTCTTTATGTTTATTTATGTTTATTTTTTCCTTTTTCTATTGTTCATACAGTTGTCTCTGTTTTCCCACCAGCGCTCCCCCTCACCCCACCACCCCCACCTCCCACCCTCAGTTCTTTCCTGTTTGGCTTTGTCCATAGGTTCCTTGATGACCGTTCCCTTTCTTTCTCCTGTTATCTCCCTTCTTCTTCCCCTCTGGTTACTGTCAGTTTGTTCTTTATTTCAATGTCTCTGGTTATACGGATGGTTTATAAAATGATCTGCAGAGCAATTACATATTTCCAAGAAAAAAGCACTATTATATGTTCTCTCAGGAAAACAGAAATATGTTTCATTGCCACCATGGAGTGATGCGGACACCAGCTAGCAGTGTCCATGTCATTATGGATGAAATAAAACATACACATGGACTACCGAGTTCGGTGGAGGAAAAAGGACAACAGCGTGGCTTTTCTCTCAAGGGGAGCAAAAGCCGTGGTCTTTGCCATGACAGGCCTTTATTCTATATCTCCTCACATTACAAGATGGTCCTCACTCACTATCCCTTGTTACAACAAAGTAGCCAATGCTCCTAATCACATCACAGAAGGAGGATATTAGCAAGTGAAAAGGCAAAAGTGGTTGAGCTATTTACACTGGTCCCTGCAAGGTTTAGCATGGATTTTAGGAAGTTACAGTAAAAGCAAGACTCAAAAGCAGCCTAGGTATATTGCAAATCTGATTCCCCATGAGAGAACCTATCTGTGGGTGTGGGTCCTGTGTATCTCCAAGTGGGAGCTGGGCCCACGCCACACAGAGGGGTCTGCCACAATGGAGTTTGTAGTACCTATTTAAGAACAAATGGAAGTAAAAGAAGTGTACAATAAATATTTATATTCCCACTACTTAGGTTCTACAATTAATGTTTACCCTCATTTTATGATATAGATTTCCATTTATTCACCTCTCATATAGACCTCTGTCAATTCATATTGTAGTTTTGATGAAAATACCAAAGTAATACCTAATACACAGTCATCAATACACTCATGAGGTTCATGATATACTACAAAATATGACACCTTAATATATTGAATATCCTAAGCTAAAGAAATTCAAGAAAATAGCAGAAACAGGAAGGTCACCCTACTTTCCTGAAATTCTTGGGTTGGCAAAGAAAATTCACAGAAAGCCGGAGATAAATCTCCTATGCGGAAAGTACCTTCCCTGTACCAGAAGGAGGAGAGAGACATCGTTATCACAAGGGAAGGGTGGGGAGAACTTGGGCCAAGAAGGTGTATAAATAAACCTTGTTACTTCTCCACCATTTACTACTTATGACCCAAATCCCTTATTCTAGTCAGTTCTTCACATATTTATGGTTTCTTTGTCTAAAAGATATTAAAGTTTGCTGCTTTGGTCACTTTTTGGGGTCTTCATTCTCTTGTGAAGGCCCTAATGCAAATTCAATAAAGTTTACATGATTTTCACCTGTTAATCTGTCTTATGACAGTTCAATTCATAGGTTCAGCCAGAGACCCAAAAAGGGTAGAGGAGAATTTTCCTTCCTTACAACACTAGCCTTAAACAATTCAACATGTATATCATTAACTGGGTTTCAATAGTCATTTACCATTTTATTATTTTGAGGTGGGTGGGTATACACAAATTGATGACATATATTGTAGCTGGAATTTAAATTATTTTATTTTGGAGAAAGTTTTGTTTATATCTTTACTAAAACTGCAGAGATTAGGGATGAAGAATTTTTCATCCTTGTGAGTCAGGTGTCTTGGGTTCTGGGTTCTGTTAATCACAAGCTTTTGGATAATGAGAATTCTGCTTGAATTGCAGGATCTAATATGTCAAAGAAGGGTCAGTTTGGATTATGAGATCTCTAAGCTTCTTTCTTGATTACACATTCTGTTTATTTGCTCCTATAAAACCATTATATTAATTCATTAAATATTTATTGAACATCTACTATATACCAAGTACTCTTCTATGGTCTCGGGATGCAACAGTGAATAAAAGAAATATTTGTGTTCTAATGGAGAATAAGTTGTAGTTGAAAAAGTCATCCTAACTGCTTTTTAAAACAGTAATTATACGCATTTAAAAATATATTAAGTTCCATATGTGCAAAGCAAAATTATTTTCCATTTTTATTTGCTAAGCATTTTTATTTTTACCATCATAGTTTCCATGATGACTACTAATGAATTTTTGAGACATACAGCAACATGTCTCAAAACCTCAATGTAGTCTGTATCTTCTCCTCTCTGCCCTACATATCAATTTGATACTTGCTTCTCAGTTATGTCGTCCTAACACCGCAGCATTTCTTCATCCTGCAGCAGTTAGTTATAGCACTTCAATCATGTGCCAGTCACTGTTTATGGGTTCAGTTTTTCTTTTCCACTCTTACTGTTTCCAACGTCTACTAATTTAATAACATCCCAGCTGGGCCCCTTGATAGTCCATCCTACACACTACAACTTGAAAAACATTCTTTTTTTTTTTTTTTTAAATATTTTTTATTTATTTATTTTTATTATTTATTTATCTTCAGAGGGGAAGGGAAGGAGAGAGGGAGAGAAACATCAATGTGTGGTTGCCTCTTGTATGTCCCCTGCCGGGAACTGGCCTGGCAACCCAGGCATGTGCCCTGACTGGGAATCGAACCGCGATCCTTCGGTTCGCAGGCCCGCGCTCAATCCACTGAGCTACACCAGCCAGGGCTGAAAAACATTCTTAATGCTTAACCCTAATTATGCTGTTCCCTAACCTAGAAATCATTAAAGTTTCCTAATTTTATTGAAGATCTAGTTTAAAATTCTTAGGTGGTAAAGAAACTTCACTCTACCTGAAAGTTACTATGCTATCAGCATTACCACATTATCTCTGTTGGTTGTATGAATAAAAGGAAGAAAATACCATTTTACTTGCTGAACCATGTGCAGGAACTAGGGTAGCATAGCACTTTGGCGAATGTGCTGGGGACGGTTCCAAACATTTTGTCATCGGAATCCCTTTAGAACCTTCAAAACTTTAGAGATCTTTATATTTGTTTTATCTACCAATATTTAAAGTATTCAAAATTAAAATCTCTCTATATTTAGAATATTTAGTTATGAGAAGAAGATTTTACTATGGGTGATGGGCACAAAATGGAATATACAAATGATATAATTGTTGCATTCACCGACGCGAGAAACAGATGTTCGGAAACTTTCAGGATTCAAAGGTGTTACTTTATTGGCCGAAAGTTTTAACCTGAGCAGGGGTGAACTCTCAGTGTCCGGAGACACGATGCTCAGAAGAGCTGCAGACGAGAGCGCGCCTCACGCTGACAGCTAGGCCTTTTTATAAACACAAGCAAGCAAGCATTTCACAGAAACAGAAGTGGCTGTTAGCTATTGGCTATCTTTTGGCGCGCGCGGGATCTATACATTGCAGGGTTTGGGGAATGGGAAATTTAAACCTAAACATCTCCTTAAATGGTAATCTACCTCCAGTTCTTTGTTCTCTGTTCCTGGACAGCCAAATCTCACAGGGACAGTCCTTTAGCTATTTTCTTGATTCCAACAATAATCACAGAATCGTACCCTTGAAACCTGTATATTCTTATTAACTAATGTCACCTCAATAAATTTAAAAATTAAATAAAATATTTAGTTAATTCATTTAATAACAATAATAAATTCATTTCATGCTAATATAAATAACATTTTAAATAAAATTTAACTACATTTTCCAAAACAAGTGAAAATGTAAAAAGAAGAGTTTCCTCAGGTCTCTAAATGTAAAACTTCACAGACTACAGGTAAATTTTTATGTCTGTTTTTCTACTCAGTCTGTTGTGATATGTTGTTTTGGTTGAAGTACATTAAGAAAACCTGGCTTCACACAGATGTTTAGTAGAAAAAGGGAGGAGTGTTCTAATAGCCTTTTAAGATAATTGGAATATTCCTCTCTGTTTTTGCTTTAAAACTTAATTGTTAGTAGTTTCTTAAAGGTTAGTGGTAATATAGGATCTGCAACCATATCAACAGAATTCTTTCATGAAAGTCAGAATCTAATAAGCAAAGAATGCCAGTATTATTATAAAAATAATTTTTAATTGAGGAACTGTCTGAAACAGACTTGAGAACCACTCTAGAGAACTGATGTATCCATCAGAGTGATTAAGACCATGGATTTCAATTTTAGAAATACTCCTAGTTCCTCCACTTATGTGTTACGTGAACAAGAGTGGCTTATGCAGCTTTTGTAGGCAAGACTTCCTCACTCTATAATAGTGAAGATAACAATAATATTTTGAAAAGTGTTTATGATATTTAAATGATGTTATAATAAATATAAAATGCTTGGCATAGTGCTTGATCCTTTGCAAGTTCTCAGTAAATGCTGCCTATTATTACTATTAATGAATTATTTATATGTATCAGGAGTCAAAAATATGAAGGAGGACCACAAAAAAACAAAATGTAGTTATAAAAATTGTGTATTTATTCTTACATGTTTAAACTTCAGTCACTTTCAAAGTACTCTCCATTTGAAGCAATACACCTATGGAAATGTTTTTTCCGCCTCTCAAAACAGTTTTTAAACTCGTTAATTTTGATGCCTTGTAGTGCTCCTGCTGTTTTTTGTTTCACCTCTTCACATAGGCAGAAATGTTTCCCTTTGAGGATTTTTTTCATGCTGGGGAAACAGAACAAAACAAAAAGCCTCTTGGGGTGAGATTAGGTGAATAGGGAGGATGGGGCACGGGGGTCATGCCATTTTTGGTCAAAAACTGCTGAATACTCTGTGTGGTGTGGTCAGGTGTGACTGTATATCACCTACCATGAACTGGGCAACAAACCCGTTGAAAGACTCTTCAGAAAATTCTCTGAAGCCGAACACACCTTACAAAAACACCAGCTGGCACACCGATGCAGATGGGTTCCTAGAACACTCACCTAGTGGGAGCAGCCCGTACAGGGGGCCTGCTGTCCAGAAGATAATTCTATTTTGGGGGGGTTCCCTAGTAAATAAAAGATTAAAATTTAATAAGAATGTAAGGTAAACAATCTCATGTATATGATCTATATTTTGGGAAAAGGTTTCCATGCTTTTGGCTAAGAACTCTGTGTTCCAACTCTCTGGGAGTAATAAAGCTTCCAGAGCATACATATGGCCCAGAGTGAGACTGAATTATCCCAATTAAAAAAAAAAAAAGGGTTCAGTGAAATGAAAATCTTAGGATGCCTGCAAAGAAGATTTTGCCTCAAATAGAAACAAAACAAAGCAAAATATGCTTATGCAATCATAAAAGGAACTAAACCAAGAGAATAAAAAAAAATCCTCAACTGAACTGATTGAAATGGAACTGAGTTGGACAGTATTTGCCTTGTTTAAGAAAAACATTTCTCTATCCTTTCACTGCCGCATGCGGTGAATAGTCCCATGTGATTAACAAAATCATCTTGAAACACTGGCATGCATTGGCCGCAGATGAAAAATTAAATAGCATCTTTCAATTCCCGCCCCTGGTCTCATTTAAAAGAAAATGTTTTGCACTTGGATTCCAGTCTGTTTAATCAGGCAGCACACTTCCTATCACGTCGAACACCTGGCTGACGCCGAGCGCCGACTGTGCCCAGTGCAATGATCTGCCTGGAAGTAGTTTTTCAATCACCCGCATAAGGGCAGGGGAGATGAGACCCATCACATGCTTACCTTTTAAACAGACTTTATTTTTCATTTTAAATGCCTTTGTGAGTTGGCCCATGAAGATTCACCTAAGACCCTAAAAGAGAAATTTTGCAACTGCGATGAAACGTATAAGGAAAGTACCTTCGCCAGCTACTCCATCTTTTCCACAGAGCATAGAACACATATTAACTTTGATACTGACATTTTTTTCTAAGTGAAAGAAGATCAAGGACAGTTGTATTCCTGACGCGATGGTTTGTTATATTTCTTTTTTGAAATCACATTTTTCTCAAGATAAAATGTCTTGTGAAAAAGAAGCTACCCGTGACACTGTCCTATGCTTATTAGATTTGATTGAATTTTGGTGATGTGGAAATTTTGTTTCTCTCTCTTTCTATTTCACAAATATATCATAAAAAGATAAATAGATATACTGATATAAATATAATATTTTCGGAATCAAAATAATTGTACAAACTTAAATACTCCACAATTGCTTTATAATCTCAAATACTTTTCAGTTGTTAAATCTATGTGCTACAGATATTGATTAAATCATCTCCTCTTTCAGGATCCTCAGGTATTTAAATTATGGTATCTTTGGAATCTTGTTCTGGCATTCGATCAATACATGCAAGAGAATATGTGGTATCATATTTAGCAGACTAAGCTCTCTGAGGAAAGAATCAGTGAATAGTTACTGAGTACATTTTAAAAGCGTATTTTTCTCTGTAATATCTATGTCTATTCTTGGAACATATAACTGGATATATTCAAAAAGCAGAAATTTTCTAAATAAAGTATTCATATGATGTGCATATTTTGAAAGATCTGATTCTCCCCTGCTTTTAATTGGAACTTTGTATAATTTCAAAGTGGAACAGATAAGCAATACAAAGATCAATTCAGCACCAAATCTATGCATGAGATCACTCAGATTTATTTATTTATTTATTTTTGCAAAATGCTGCATAAAACTAGTTTAGTGTCTCCAATTAAGGTAACCTATTAAATATTTTAATAATATATAGAGAAGTATGAATATGTACATTAAGGAAAATCAGAGGAAGAATTATGTAATCTTATGGGAAATCAAAAAGTGGCATCAGCTGACTTTCATGTCAGGAATCCTATCTCAAATAGGAGTAGTGAGATTGCATTCCAGGTTGAAGCAAATGATTTCTTTTCAGATCTATATAAGAAATATATAATGAAATATAAGGAAATTTCATTTTGTTGTTTATAAAGCATAGTAGGGAAGGAGAATTTGCTTACTAGTGTTCTAATATTGTTGGACTTGCATACAAAATACAAATTCAATGCATCAAAATAGTGTAGTAACTCTAGTAATGGAAACTAGTAGTTTACAGGGGTTAAAATGGAATATGGTGGAGGAAAATGGATGTGGTTATTAAAGAGGAATTCTTGTGTAGGAAATACTTACTGTTCTTTACCTTGACTACACTGGTGGCTACACTAACCTACACTTGCAATAAAATTGCATAGAGCTAAACATACACACACAAATACAAACTGGTACAAGCGAAACTGAGGAAATCTAAATAAGAGCAGTAGCTTGTATCAATGTCAGTATACTGACAGTGAATTTATACTGTAGATTTGCAAGATGTTATTATTGAAGGAAACGGGGGAAAGTATGCAGGATATCTCTGCATTATTTATTACAATTGCATATGAAACTATAATATCTAAAAATAAAAACTTTTCAAATAGTGTAGAAGTGCTAGTCTCTGGTATGGGATGTAAGGAGCTTGAAATGCCTCACTTACATCTTCACAAAAGGAAAAAATCTAAACTAAAATTTAATAAATCCTCTTAGATCATTTAGAGAAAAGAGATAACATGGCAAACTGCTTGCCTCAAGCTATATTGGAGAAACAGATAAACCCATACATAGACTCACAGCTTACCAGAGGTTACCAGAGTAGAAACCATTGCGAGTGTTAGTACAGGGTTAAGAAGATGGAATCTGCGATTGGTGATTTGTTGGAGGCTCAGTGTGCACAAGATTGAGAATTAAAATTCCATAAGGGAGCCTGTAATAGGTAGCCCCAACATTTTCTGAAATTTACTTTAGGGAGTTCTACCAGTTTTTCACAGCGAAAATCAGTGAAAAACACGTTTATATTTCCAGGAGGCGGAAGATAAAATTAGCTATTTTTAAATATGCCCAACACATTATGTTCTTCTCAACAAGGCCTGCCCAACAGGGAAACTATTGTTCCAACACCTACCTGACTGGCATCTTCCAAGAGCCTAACTGTGTGAAGAAAAATACACAATTCTAGCACCTTCCAGTTTCTTGCAGGGCACGGAAACACCCAACTCCAGCTGCCTCTCTGGCCCTCTTGTCTCATGAAAGGGGTAAAATAAAATAATACAAATTGGAGAAGCACTTCTGAAGGTCACAGACCATGGACACAGATTCACTAAAAGAATGAGATCTAATTACACAACTGTAGAACACTTATCTCCCACTACCACACCTTGTCATCACCTGTATGTAGGTGATGTGTAATAAGAGAGAATATAACTGAAAAAACTGAACATCTCAGACAACATTTAATAAATCTCTATGGAAATTCAAAGGCAAAGGGAACGTAAAACAAGGACACTACAGGAAATGTTAGCTTCTGATACCACAGCTGTAGCAAACAATGAACACAGCCTAACTCTGAGCCAGATAGACAAAATCTCACACTGAAGGCCCATATATCTCTGTTCCTTTTAACTGACACATCATGTCTGGCTTTCAACAAAAAAATATTACAAGGCATATGAAAAAACTAAAAATTCAGTGTGAAGAAAAAATGAATCATCAAAACAGGATTCAAGTATGATGGAGGCTTTGGAACTATCAATTTCACTGCTGAGATTATACCCTAAGAACTCTGAAATACCAATTGAAAAGAACCTGTGCACCCCACTGTTCATAGCAGCACAACTTACAGTAGCCAAGTGCTGGAAGCAACCTGGGTGCCCATCAGTAACTAAGTGGATCAAAAAACTGTGGTACATTTACACAATGGAATTCTATGCAGCAGAGAGAAAGAAGGAGCTCCTACCTTTCACGACAGCATGGAGGGATCTGGAGAGCATTACGCTAAGTGAAATGAGCCAGGTTTTGAAACACAAATACCATGTGATCTCACCTATAAGTGTAACCTAATCAACAAAACAAACAAGCAAGCAAAGTAGAACCCAAGACCGGGAAATAAAGAACAGAATGATAATGACCAGAGGGAAGGGAGGAAGGGAATAATAGGGAAAGAAGGGGAAAGGTCAAATCAAGGAATATGTATAAAGGACCCACAGACAAAGACAATGGGGAGGAGGATTGAATGTGGAAGATGGAAGGTGCGTAAGGAAGGGGAGAGTAACGGGGGCAAAATAGGGACAACTATAACTAAATGACACAAAAAAATTAAAAGTGGAAGTTTAAAACAACTACAATTAATATACAAAGGGCTCAAAAAGTAGACAACAAAAAAGAACATATGGGTAAGTTAATCAGAGAGATGGAAACTAGGAAAGAATCTAAAGGAAATGATAGCAATCATAAACACTGTAATGAAAATTTGATGTGCTCAAATTTAGAGTAGGTAAGACCAAGAAAAGAATCAGTAAGCTTGAAGAAACGTTCATATAAATTGCTATTACTGAAATGCAAAGAGAAAAAAAGGATAGAACAAAATATCCAAGAACTATGGGGCAACAACAAAAGATGCAACATATGTTAATATGAATTCCAGAAGTAGAATAAAGAGGGAATGGAACAAGGTTACAATGGCAAAACATTTTCCAAAATTAATGACAGACACCAAAGGAAAGATCCAGGAGGCTCAGTAAACACCAAGTAGGATAAAAACCACTCCCTCAAATCTATAAGTAGGCATATCGTATTAAAACTGCAGAATATCAAAGATTAAGAAAATTTTGAAAGAAGCATGAGGGAGAAAACATGTATATAAGGAACAAGAATAAAAAGCCTTTTCTTTAGTGCAAAGAAGAGAGTGGAGTGAAATGTTTAAGGTGTTAAAAGAAAAAAAAAAAAACAACCACCTGCCTAGAATTCTGTATCCAGTGAAATTATCCTCCAAAAGTAAAAGAAAAATAAAGACTTTCTCAGACAAACGGAAATTGGAGAAACTTGTTTTTGTAAACCTACCTTGCAAGAAATGTTAAAAAAAGTTCTTTAGAGGGAAGGAAAATAATATAGGTCAGAAACTCGAAGCTGCATAAACAGGAAGAATACTAGAAAAGGAACACATGAAGGTATACTTATAATGGAATTGAAGAAATGTTTATATTCTTTTTCTTAATTTATCTTGCAAATAACAGTTTACAATAAATAGTAATAGCAACAATATAACCAATGATTACAGCTCATGAATAAGTAAAATGAATGGCAATAATGCTATAAGAAAGGTGTAAAGTAGAAATACTCTGTTATTTGGCACTTGCACTACAATGAAGTTTCTATAATGCTATTTGAAAGTGGATTGGGACTAGTTGTTAATACATGTTACAAATTCTATGTAAAAACATAAAAAAACTTAAAGCTACAATAGATATGCTAAAAGAGGAGAAAAATAGATTTATACTAAACACGTAATTATAGCCCTGATCAACATATATGCAAAAATTCTCAGCAAAACATTGCAACTGAATTCAACAACACATTAAAAGTATCATGTGACATGATTAAGTGGGATTAATTCTACAAATGCAAGTATGGTTAAACATCCACAAATCATTCCAAGTGATACACCATATTAACAAATCTTTGAAAATGCACAATTTTAAAAAGGAAGCAGCAAAGAGCAGAAAACACATACACACACAAAAGGAAACAAAAACAAGGACAATGAATAGAAAATAGTAACAAATAATACACACATTATTTCTACTATACCAATAATTACTTTAAATGTCAATGGCCTAAATAAACCAATTAAAAGACAGAGTGACAATTCAGAGTGAGTAAAAAAAACAAGAACCAACTATATAGTGTCTGTAAGAAACCCACTTTAAAAATAAGGACACAGATAGTGGAGGGATGTGGAAAGATAGAACATGCTAACACTAATAAAAAGAAATTGAGATTAGCTATATTAATATCAGGAAATCAGAACCCAGAGCAAGGAAAATGATCAGAGATAAAAATGCATGATCATTACATAATAATAAATGGGTTAATTTTTCAAAAAGACAAAGTAATTTCAATGAGTATACACCAAACAACAGTGTCCAAATATGTGATCCAAAAACTGATAAAATGGCAAGGAGAAATAAACAAATTCACTTGTATGGTTGAAGACTTCAACCCCCCTCTATTAGGCAGAAAATCACTGAGAACATAGGTGAACTGAATAGCACCACTAATCTACTGAATCTATGAAATTTGCAGAATACTTTACCTAAAATTATCAAATTACATATTTTTCTCAAGTTTGCATGCAGCATTTAATGAGATAAACCACATTTTAAGCAAAAAATAATATAATACGTAACATTTAATAGACTAGACATCATGCAAAGTATGCTTCAGATCACAATGAATTTAACTAGAAATCAATACCAGAAAGACTGATAAAAACAACAAAATAACTGGGTGTTAAACAACACTTTTAAATAATGCAAAAGACAAAGAAGAAGCCTCAAACAATATTTTAAAATGTTTTATATAAATGAAAATACAACTTATCAAAATTTATGGAATGCAAAAAAGAAAACAGTACTCCGTAGGAATTTTTTTATTGTTGTTCAAATACAGTTGTCTCCATTTTCTCCCCACCACTGCCCCCTGCCCCAACCATCCTGGCCTCCTACCCTCAATCCCACCCACTTTGGCTTTGTCCATGTGTCCTTTATACATGTTCCTCGATGGACCTTCCATTATTTTCCCCCCCTATCCCTCTCCCCGCTCCCCTCTGGTTACTGTCAGTTTGTTCTTTATTTCAATATCTCTGGGTATATTTTGCTTGCTTGTTTATTTTGTTGATCAGGTTCAACTTAAAGATGAGATCATATGGTACTCGTCTTTCAAAACCTGGCTCATTTCACTTATCATAATGCTCTCCAGATTCATCCATGCTGTTGCAAAGGGTAGGAGCTCCTTTTTTCTTTCTGCTGCATAGCATTCCATTGTGTAAATGTACCACAGTTTTTTGATCCACTTATTTACTGATGGGCATCTAGGTTGCTTCCAGCACTTGGCTATTGTAAGTTGTGCTGCTATGAACAGTGGGGTGCACAAGTTCTTTTGAATTGGTATTTCAGGATTCTTAGGGTATAATCCCAGCATTGGAATTGCCAGGTCAAAAGGCAGTTCGATTTTTAGTTTTCTGAGAAAATTCTAAACTGTTTTCCTCAGTGACTGCATCAGTCTGCACTCTCATCAACATTGTACTAGGGTCCCCTTTTCTCCACATCCTCTCCAACATTTATTGTTTGTTGATTTGTTTGTGATGGCCATTCTGACCAGTGTGAAGTGGTATCTCATTGTGGTGTTAACTTGCATCTCTCTGATGGCTAGCGATGCTGAGCATCTTTTCATATGTCTCTGGGCCTTCTGCATGTCCTCCTTGGAGAAGTGTCTGGTCAAGTGCTTTGCCCATTTTTTAATTGGGTTGTTTGTCTTCCGGGAGTGGAGTTGTGTGAGTTCTTTATATATTTTGGAGATCACACCCTTGTCTGAGGTATCATTTGCAAATATATTTTCCCATACAGTTGGTTCCCTTTTCATTTTGCTGATATTTTCTTTAGTCATGCAGAAGCTTTTTAGTTTGATGAAGTCCCATTTGTTTATTCTTTCTTTTATGTCCATTGCTCTAGACTATATATAAAAATTGAATCTTGACCACCAACTTACACCATATGCAAAAATAAACGCAAGATGGATGAAAGGCTTAAATATAAATCGCAACAATAAAAGTCTCAGAGGAGAACCTAGGCAGGAAAATTTTAGAAGGCTATCATTGAAAATCAAAGGAGAAATAAGGTATTTTCCAGACAAGAAAAATCTAAAGGAATTTATTAACACCAAACCAGTACTGCAACAAATGTTATAGGGTTTGCTTTAACAAGAAGAAGAAAAGGAGACAGGAAAAGAAATGGAAAGTTACAGTTAAAAATACAATGACAATAAATATCTGTAAATACTCACCTTAAATGTAAATGGCTTAAATGCTGCAATCAAAAGACATAAGTAGCTGAATGGATAAAAAACAATACCTGTATATATGCTGCTTCCAAGAGATACATCACGGATGGAAAAATACACACAAACTACAAGTAAAGGGATGGACAAAAAGATTTTATTCAAATAGAAAAGGAAAAAAGCTGGGGTAGCAATTCTTATATCTGACAAAATAGAATTTAAAACAAAAGCTATAGTAAGAGTCAAATAAGGACACTACCTAGTAATAAAGAGAACAATCCAACAAGAGGACATAACCCTAGTTAACATTTATGTACCTAACATAGGAGCACCTAAACATGTAAGGCAAATCTTGATGGACACATGGGGAGAGACTGACAGAAATACAGTCAGAGTAGGGGATTTTAACACCCCATTGACTTTATGGATAGATCTTCCAGACAGCAAATGAACAAGGAGACAGCAGCCTTAAATGATACATTACATCAAATAAATTTAATTAATGTCTTCAGAGCATTTCATCCCCAAACAGCAGAATATACATAATTTCCAAGAACACATGGAATGTTTTCTAAAATAGACCAGATGTTATGATACAAAACAAGTCTTAATAACTTTAAGAAGATTGAAATCATATTAAGCATCTTCTCTGACCACAATGCTATGAAACTGGAAATCAGTCACAAGAAGAAAACTGACAAATATACAAAGGCATGGAAATTAAATAACATTTTATTAAACAATTAACAGGTCAACAATGAGATGAAGGAGAAATTGAAACATACCTTGAAACAAATGAAACCGAGAACACAACAACCCCTAATCTGTGGGCCACAGGGAAAGCAATCCTAAGAGGAACATTCATAGCATTGCAGGCCTATCTCAAGAAATAAGAAAAAGCTCAAATAAACAATCTAACCTTACACTTAAAGGAACTTGGAAAAAACAACAAACAAAGCCCAAAGTGAGTAGAAGGAAGGAAGAAATAAAGATCAAAGCAGAAATAATTTAGTGTCAGAAATCTAATGAACAAGCAAAATAGAGACATACTCACACATAGAAGTGCATATATTTTTAAATAAGATCTAAATAATCATCTAAGCTTTCAGTTCAGGAAACTAGAAAAAGAAAGAGCAAATTAAATTCAAATTAAACAGATGGTGGGGAGGGAGATTAGGGGTTGGGGGTGGAGAGATTGAGCAAAAAGGAAAAAGGACTCATGGACATGGACAACAGTGTGGTGATTGCTGGCAGAGGGTGGTATAAGGGGACTAAATAGTAATGGAAAATATAGCAAATATTAAATAAAAAAACAAAGTAAGCAGTTAAAAAGAAATGGGTAGGGTGGAGGAGAGTAATAGGAACAAATGTAATTGAACTATAAAAAACTTTAAAAAAGAAATAATAAAATTTAGAATATAAATAATACAAATGAAAACAGTAAACCAACAGAAAAAAAATGAACACAACCAGAGCTATTTGATAATACTAAAAACATTTAAATTAAATTAAATTTAAAAAATTATAAACCATGCTAAGGAAAAATAAGAGAAGGCACAAATTACCAATGTCAGTAATAAATTAGTGTTCATTACTACTGATTCCATGAATATTAAAGGGTAATAAAGGAATACTGTGAACAGAATTTTATGCCCACAAATTTGATAACCTAGATTATATGGACCTACTTCTTAAAAGACACGATCTGCCAAAACTCATCCAAAGATAAAAATACTTATGTACTGCTTAATGATAGGGATACATTCTGAGAAATGCATTATTAAGTGATTTTATCAATTCTGACAAACTGTTTCTGCAGTTCACATGGAAAGGCAAAAGATTAAGAAGACCCGACAAGATGTTGAAGGGCAAGAAAAAAGTCTGAAACCTAACATTACCCACATTCCAGACTTCCTACACAGCTACAGTAATCAAGAGAGTATGGTATCCTTGAAAGAATAGATAAATAGGTCAATAGAACAGAATAAAGAGCTCAGAAATAGACCAACCCAAATACAGCCAACTGACCATTTGATGGTGAAAAGATGTCTTTACAAACAAATGGTGCTGAAACAATTGGATCTCCATTTGCAAAAAAAGAAAAAATATCTAGACATAAACTGAACACATTCCACAAAGTTAATTCAAAATGGCTAATACACCTAAATGTGCAATACAAAGCTACAAAACTCTTAGAAGATAACAAAGAAAATCTAGGCGACTTTGAGTTTGTTGATGAGTTTTTAGATAAAACACCAAAATCGCAATTTATTTTTCGTTATTTATTTAGCTTATTTTATTGTATTTTCCATTATCATTCATCATCTTTATGAAATAAAAATAAGTTGGACTTCATAAAATTGAAAACTTTTCTCAATGAAAGACACTATTAAGAGAATGAAAACACAACTCGCAGACTGTAAGAAAATCTTTGCCAAACCATATCTAATAAAGGACTGGTGTCCAAAATATAAAAAGAGCTATTAAGACTCAGCAATGAGAAAACAAGCAACCCAGTTAATAAATGAGTGAAAGATATGAATAAATGCCTCATTTGAAAGATGTAACGATGGCAAATAAGCAAGTGGAATAATGTTCAATATCCTATGACATTAAGGAATTGTAAATTAAAACAGCAATGTTATTCCACTATATATACCTATTAAAATGGCTAAAATCCCAAACACAGACCCAACCAAATGCTGGTGCAGATTTGGAGCAACAGGAACTTGCATTTACTGTTAGTGGGAACAGCCACCTTGGATGGCAGTTCAGCAATTTCTTACAAAGCTAAAAACATACTCTTATCACATAATCCAGAAATTATACTTCTCGGTACTTACACAAACATGTTGAAAATACATATTTACACAAAAGCTGCACACGAGTGTTTATAAAAACTTTCTTCAGAACTGCCAAAGTTTGGCCCTAACTGGCACGGCTCAGTTGGTTGGGCATCATCCCTCAGAATGAAGGTCCCCGGTTAGTTTCCTGGTCAGAGCAAATGCCTGGGTTGCAGGTTTGTCCCTGGTGGAAAGACAACTGATCTGTTTCACCCTTACGTTAATATTTCTCTCCTTCTCTTTCTCCCTCCCTTCCCCTTTCTCTAAAAATAAATAAATAATATCTTAAAAGAAAAAAAAAAAGAACTGCCAAAATTTGGAAATCACCAAGATCTTCTTCCACAGGTGCCTGGAGAGACAAACCATGGTATATCCATACAATGGATTACTATTCAGTGATAACAAACAAACAAAAACAAAAAAACAAAAACAGTACTATTGGGCTATAGAAAATATACAGAAACCTAAAATCCATATTGCTAATTGAAAGAAGCCTTGCTTAAAATGTTGTAAACTATATGATTCCAACTATATGACATTCTGGAAAAGGTACAACTCATAGAGGGTGAAAAGATCAATGGTTGATTGTGTTTTGGGTGGAAGGAGGGATGAATAGGTGAACCACATGGGATTTTCAGGTGGTGAATCTAATCAGTATGATACCATGATGGTACATACATGTCATTAAATATTTGTCAAAACCCACAGAATTTACCATAGAAAATGAGCCTAAATATAAACTATGGACTTTAGTTAATAATAATGTATCAATCACCATTGCCTCATCAATTGTAACACATGTACCACACTAAGTCCAGATGTTAAAAATAAGGGGAACTATGTGTATGCAGGTAGGGTGGTGAGGGCTAATTGGGAATTCTCTGTACTTTATGATCAATGTTTTTATAAACCTCAAAGAGTTCTAAAGAAATAAAAAGTGTAGTAGCTTAAATTTTACATTAATGAACAAATAAAAAATTATACCCCAGAAAATACTTGATTATATATAACAGAGCTCTTTATATCAGAATATGAGATCCTGAGGAAAATATTATTTTTCATGTAATATTTTACATATATAAACAGATTAAGCATAACTGTAAATCAAACCAGTGCCCCAAAAAGCAAAGGCTTAATAGTTACTATTGTGGATACAGAAGAAAAGGGAAGTTTTTCAAAATACACACACTATTTTTTAATTATTATTATTCTTTATGAAAAAGAATTTTCTCAGAACATGTTTAGTTTCATAATTTAAAAATGGAAATGCAATTACAAACATCACATATGGTGTCTAGAAAAGGGTTTAGAAACACAATTAGTATCATATGGTGAGATTGATATTTTTACCCTTAAATCTTTCCTGAAAACTAGAGGTTGTATTTATAAAAAGCAACAGGTAAAAAGGTAGAAATTCTAATTCAAGACATTTTCTCATAAATCACTTTTCTCTTTTCTATCTTTTGTGGACTAAGAAAGATGCCATTTACTGAGAATTTAATTTATGCCAGGCTCTAATGTTAAGTAATTTAATATCATTATTTGATTTAATTACCACAAAAATGCTGAAATATGAGTTTAGTTGTTTCCTTTAAGGAGATGAAAAAGTTCAGTCAATTTGTGAGCATGAGATTTGAATTTAATTTATTTGACCTTGAGAGGTTGTATTTAACCATTATTCTAAGCCACTTTAGTAACTTATTAATTTAACTCATAATGAGTAATCTTAGATGCTTTATATATAACAAATTACATTTTGGGAATTGGCCATGGGTTATTTTTTTTTGAAAAAAACCTGTAAGTCAATGAATCTATGAACCCTAATCAAGTTAAAAGATTTGAGAAACAAGCACTATTTAAAAATAAAAATAATAAGTTTTATAATCTTGTAAAGGGTATAAAATCAGGTCTTTAACTTCACTATACACAAAAATTAACTTCAACTGGATTAAGGATTTAAATATCAATATTTTTGAAAAGCCAACAGTTAGAGGAATATAAAGCAAATTATATATTGTACTCAGGGTAATAGTCCAGTTATCTATTGATAGGTAAGAAACTACTTCAAACCTTAGTGATTTAAAATAGCAATTTATTATTATCTTTTACAGCTGGGTAGTTCTCACCTGAACTGTCTTATGTGGTTATAGTGCATGGGCACATACTTGGATGGGTTAGGAATTTCTGAAGGCTCTGAAGGCTTGGCATGGCTGGACACTAAAGTTGGCTTGCTGACCTGAATAGTAGCCAGTTCTGACTTTAGTAGCGAGTCAGTAGAAGCTATCTTTTAGGGCATCTATAGGTGGTCTATCATTGTGGGTTGAGCTTCTCAGAACCTGATGGCTGGGATCTGAAAGTTAGTGTCTGAAAGAGATTAATTCTGTGGCCTTCTCACAGCAGTTCCATAATGTCACGTCTGCTCAGAATGTCACCAAGATCAACCTAGATTAAAGAGCAAGAGAATTATATTCCACCTTAAGATAGAAGTAGGGTGAGATTACATTACAGAAGAGTATGTGAGAAGGGACTTCTCCTTGTACTCATCTTGGGAAAATGCAATATGCCACAGCTAGAAAATGAGTCCTTAACTTAAAACAAATGTACTAACCATTAAAGAATGCATACAACTATGTTAACATTAAATTTTTATGTTCATTATGGTTCAATCACATTAGAAAATAATTTGTCATTATCTCGATAATTTAAATTATTCCACATATATGCCATACAGCTCAGCAATTCTTTACTTAGGCATATACCTTAAAAAAGATATTTGCACATGAATAATTAGGATATGTGTCCAAGAATATTAATAGGAGCCTTGTCTATTACGAAAAACCTTGGGAAAACTGAATGTCAACCATTAAAAATGAATAAGTAATTTGTGACATATTCATCTCTACCCTGAAAGGTTATAGTAGTGAATGGAGTAATGTTAGTATTAACATGATGTTAAAAACAATGCGGCTAGGCCCAGAGGACTACACAGTGCGTTTTACATCATGCTCCTGTGCCCATCCCCCCTCTGTGCCTCTGTCTCTGCGTCTCTCCTCTCTCTCATCTTCCTCACTGTCTCTGTTTTTAATGTTATACTGTTTGTCCATCCACATATTTAAGGTTTAGTTAGTTAACTCATTAACTCAAGTTTAAATCTGTACGTGTCTCTTCTACCCTTTCCAGATTCCTAAGAGATAACACTGGCTGTTGTCAGGCTAATATTTCTGTGTCCATCACCTTAATGCCAACATTGTAGAAATAAAGAAAGGAGGCCAGAGAACAAAGAAAATAGTTTAGTTTGGGAACATTTCCTTTGATCCAATTCAACTGAACTGTTATTTGGAGTGAAGTTTGCATTGAGAACATTCACTTCAACAATAAAGAATGTTTTGTTCCTCTTTGTTCAATTGTTGCACTAAAAAGAAAGGGGGAGAGAATGCATCTTTTATTTTTTCCAGACCATCAACGTTCGAATCATGTCTATGCACTCATAGGTATTGATCTTGGATTGGCCACCTGTTCCCTGCATGTAGATGGTTGGGCAATGACTACCTGAGTTCCATCAACCTAAAACACACTGGAAAAAATATTGCTGGCTTAACATGATACCTGCCCTGTCAAAGTGTCTCTAACCATCCAGAATGCAGAATAACCAAGTCCATGACTCACTATTTCACTTACTTCAATTTTTGCTGCAAGGGTCTTAAAAATAAACTCTCAGAACAGATTTTCCTCTAAAGTATTATAGTACATAATTTCATTTTTGGAGATTATGGAATGCAATCAAAGGTGACGTGATCCATAAAAATGTATAAAATAAAAGGTATCTGAAGAATACTTGTGATATTTTGCAGAAAGAGTACATATATTCTATTTTAAGGATGTTCTGGGTTCTGAAATATGTTTTCATTATCTCTGCACAATTTCTCTTAAATTTATGAAACATGTCCAACTGTACTTTTACAAACTTTGTGACTACTCAAAAAAAAATCAGTTTCTACTTATGAACAGTGGAGATATTGATTATTTTAAAACTGTAATATATGATTTTTAAGGACAGAAACTTACAGAGATAGACAGATAATATGCCTAAAATTTTACTAGCTCTAGCATGTGTAGTGATACTTTTTTAGTCAACTATTCAGTGAGGATATTCAGTATTTACACACAAATTAAGCAATACAAACTTCTGATAATACTCTTGTAAGACAGAGCATACTACTTAATTTTAACAGAGGATAATTTAAGGAAAGCATAGTTTTATATTATTTGGGGTTAAAGAAGAGAAAGCAATTAGATAGCTAAAAATGAGGTTAACTCATAGATCATGTTACTTGAAAAAAACCTTATAAATATTCTAAAACATTTTGCATTTAATTTTTCCTTAAAAAGAAACCCTCAGAAATATATTTTTGATTTATACATTAATACTATTTTTCTTTTGGCTGAAAGGAAACATTGGTAGTAGCATAAACACCTGAAAGTACAGTAGACATTATAATAGGGTGAGTACTGCTGCTACTATTATAGTTAAAATGGATGTCCATCAGCTTCATACTAATGAATTAACAATAAATAGCATGGATTGTAAATAGAAATGAACATATTATTATCTACTCTAGATAAATACATGCCATGAAAACTGTGTGCCCAAGACAAAGAAAACACTGCAACACAGACCCACTATATAGTTGTATAATCTTGGCAGTGTGACAACCAGATAAAATACATATTTTAAAGTTACCTTCAGTGAAACACTCCTACTTCCATCAATTTTATCTCAACCAATCATCACAGTCTGTGGATGGCTGTGCTGGTATTAGAATCATTTTAGTTTTCTAGTCAAAATGTTTTATACATATATTTTTTGTCATTTTATGAATTTCCTACTCCAGGAGTAATTTTGCTGTCAATTCATGAGAACTTTGAAATGTCACAGAACTTTTGTAAAGTATAGCACTGATAATTAAAATTTATCCAGAAGTGCCTCTGACAGTGTCATTTGAATGTGCAATTTCTTCATATAACATATGTGAAGGCAAGGGGAAAAACCTGTAAAATGAATAGAGTTTTGACAGCAAATACACATACTATATAGCATATACTTATTTATGTCATAGTGGAAGGGTCTACAACACACAAAAACATCAGAAAATGAAACACATAAGGACATGAGGCTATTAGGTAATGTAGACTGCCATTTTTCATGTTAACAGAGTATTTTTTCAGCCTTATCCAGCAAAAACTCTGATATATAAAACAACCACTCTGTCCTTCCTTTTTATTTTGCATACACATCTTACAATTCTTTAAAGTGACTGCCTTCCCATTTAGCCCTTTATGCAATCCCTGAGCTGCATTCTTCATCTGGAGCTCCGGTGTACAGCCGAATACTGCGTCCTTCATCTCACCTCGTAGGTAAGGCTTCCCCCAAATCCCAGGTAACTGTTAGAGGACTTGAGCAATGCTTTGTGAGAAGGAAATGATGAGCGCAGAAGGATATTCTGCTCTCAAGGGAGGCCACTGAAAGAAAAACCAGTCACATGAATTAAGAGCTTTTGATAAATAAATAATTCATATGTACTAAAGTAATTAACCAATTTTCCAGTTAGACTTACTGTAGCGTTCTAGAGTTAGTCAGCACTGCATCCATTGAAACGTAAGCACGTGGCTTTGCTTCGCATGATTTTCAAATACAGAATGACTGTACCATATTGAAGGCTACCATCTTAAAGACCATAATAGACAAAACCAGGTGGTTGGGCACTTGATTTCCAATGCACAAACCAAAGAGTAAAATAACGATTTCTTCATAAACGCTCTGACCACTGTATTTAATAGTGTTGACATTTATATAAATGGATTGCAGTGTAGTTGTCGAACATATACTGGGATGATTCCATAATCCTGTTTTAATTAGATGGATGTTGTGAGTATAGAAAAATCACAGGCTGCACTCCCTGTGGTGATGCCATACTGGCAAGGAATCAATCACCACAGCTCTGGTTGCCATAGAAACTGATAGCTCCTGCACCACCATCTAAGTGGCAAATGATTGGTGGTATACTCATAACACAGGGAGAGCAATGAGTTTTTCTATCCTGTCCAGCAGCTGTGCCAGAGAGTTAATTAAAAGCAGAGAACATGAAATAAATCTAAATCTGTGAAGAAATGAAATGTACAGTACAAATTGAATTCCCGTGTTGAACAGAAATTAATATGCAGCGCAAACCACAGAGCTGCCTGAACAAGCAGCAGCTGGGAATCTTGGGAAATGTTGCCTGTGAGGCAGTTAGTGCAGAAATGTGGAGAGGGCACCTCCTTATCTTATTACCTAAACAAGCACTTTTGTTCAGCATTTGTGTTGACTGATGCATGCAAATTGCAGCCTCTAAGGTTAAGAGTTCCCATTTCTAAGCAGGAAGGACAAAGCTTAACTAAGATTTAATTAACAAACTGTTAGCAACTGCAGTTTATCAGCTGTGAGCACAATGTAAGTAAATGTTTCTACTCCTGTACTAGAATTCACCAGACAACCTCTGTGAAAGTCAATGTGTTTTTATTGATAAGCCATGAACTCAAAATTCATATTTCAAACATAGCAAGCTGAGGAGCAAGTACCTGAAATACTTTCCCAAGAGAAATAAGAGAAGCTTGACATAGAAATAAAGTTTTTTTTATTCCTTTTTCCATGGAATGAGCTACAACAGATCAGGCATGAAATATTTAAGTAGAGAGAACCACGATTACTTGGTTGAGTCCACCCAATGCTAGGGTTTCAGTGTTATCATTTGGAAAAGTTAGTGCTCCAACAACCTGCTCTCTGTGTGAAGCCAACCAGTTCCACTGGGAAAGTAAACAGCCCAGGGATTGCTGTATGTATCTCTGCAGCTGCCCAATTGAATGAATTTATAAGAATCAGAGGAAGGAATAACATTGTAGACCATGTGATTTATTCTTCTCCCCCCACTGGACAAAATCGGTCCTCAGGGCACGAGCATGGCTAACTATGGATGATCAAGAAATGCTGGTAGAACGTCAGTATCATCAGGACACATTCATATGCATTTAATGCCCATCTAATGAGCTGCTAGAATTTTCCTTTTGTCAAGATATATTTTCACCTGGCTGGTCCTTTATTTATGATGACAATTGAATTGCTCACTTAAAGAGAATTTACACAATTCCTCCAATCACCCATTCTAAGTATATTTTCCAATGTTATGAAACAAGAAAGCAAACATCCTGCTTCCATATATGTGTTGATTGGATATCTGTATGAATTGCATTTTTATTTGTAGTTAATTTGAAAATATCACATAGGTGTCTGTGGCATTATGGAGCAAAATTCTGAAGCAGCTTTTTCAAGGGAAGTTTTGTACACTTTACTGATCATGAACAGGCTTCCAATGACTGGTAGAATCAACACTATTATAAGAAGAAGACTATAATTTGATATGAGGTGCAAGGGATGAATGAAAAGCTTAGTGAAATCAAGGGAGGAAGAGTTTCTAATATTAGTCTAATCACATTATTTTAGACATTAAACATAGTCAGGTTAATTATACTATATCTATTATTATCTCTGAGTAGAAACAGTGACTACTGTTAATAGGAAAACCATCAGCTGTCTTCATGGGAGTGAATATATGAATGCATTAAAAGAAGAACTTTTTAAAAGTATATAAACTTTCCAGAAATACTGAAATATGTATGATGTGATGAATGCACAAAAAACAAAGATTTGTATTGTTAAGCTAGAAATTTACATTGTAAATATATCCTACTTACACTGATATATCTTATTTTACATTGTGAGTATGTCTTTAAGCAGACATTCTAAAGTGGAAAAGTTCAGGACTTCACCAATTTTTTAATGCTTTTTAAACTACAAGGTCTGTCTGTAAAAAGTCCAGCATTGTTAATATAATGAGAACTGTTTGTGTGACATTGATGTATGTGACTTGGCAGCCAAGGAGAGTGGACTGAAATGCACATGCGTGAACAATGATGACTTCACTGTACTAGTCAGTGGGGGTAGTAGACGCCGTCAAGTGAGCATGTTTACTGTGTGGCTGACACATTCAAAATGACTGAGCAAGTAGAGCAACAAATCTGCATCAAATTTTGTGTTAAGCTTGAACATTCCTCTGTGGAAACTATTCAGATGATTCAGAAGGCTTTTGGGGATAATTCAGTGAGTGCAACACAAATAAAAGTATGGTACAAATGCTTCAAAGATGGTTGAGAATCTGTTTAAAGCAGTCCACATTCTAAAAGGCCTGCAACAAGCAGAACACCTGAGAATGTTGAACGTGTACTGCCTGCAATCAACAAAGATCAGTAACTGACAGTGTGAGAACTCAAAGCTGATCTGGGGATTCTAAAAACTACTGTCTGAGATTTTGATGCAGGATTTCGGCATGAAATGTGTCATGGCAAAATTCATCTGCAGCTTTTGCTATGAGAGCAGAAGGAACTTGACAGTGGGAAAACTGTGTGAGGTCCCAAGTTTTCTACTTAGAAGGGAACTGAGGTGTCATTGTCCTATGTACAATGTTTCTTGTATCCTGTATCTTCCTCAGTAAATGTCTGTTTTTCAAATTGCATGGCTGGATACTTTCTGAACAGACCTCATATTTAAATTCACGGATATCAGAGATTTCAAGGTAGCTGTATTTTCTCAAATACTCTGTGTAGTTAGAACCTATTATCTCTAGTTTTAAGGTCATATAATGGGATGTTTTGGATCATGATATGTTAATTTCTTTAGTTAATAACACTATGAATAAAAGGAGCTGGCCTGCAACCCACAAATGTGCCCTGATGGGGAATCAAACCAATGACTCTTTGGTTTGCAGGCTGGTGCTCAGTCTGTTGAGCCACACCAGCCAGGGCCCAAATATTTCTTAAATGGAAAAATAAAGATACTGAGCATAACATATTTGTCTTTTCCTAAGTGATAAAAGGTTTCTGAGGACCCACAGACTGTCTCACAAGAAAACACATCATTTTGAAACAACTGTGAGGCTCGGAAAGCTTGACACAGATTTACACTTTTACTTAAGGAGGAAATTCTTCGACCTACTCTCCCTTTCTGCATCATCTCTACCTACCTTAACTGACCCTGGAGTGTAAGACTCACTTTCGGTATTTGAGAGACTCAAGCAACATCATATGTCTAAAAAGTTAGCTATGAGTTAATGTAACAAACTCTTAAATAAAATATGTTCTGTTTGCTTACCTGACAAATATAACTTCCTAAATATCTAAGAGATTGGAGTTGAATTTATAATTCTTGGCATCCTTTTGTCCTCTGAAGGATCAGCAGCATATAAAGAGGCCCCTGTTGGCCTCCTGACCTACTGGGAGAGCCTGAAGCCTCTCTTTCTTTTCTTTCTGCCCTGGCCCCTTTCAGCACCATAAGATATCTCACAGATACACATGCAAATCCTCCAGACCAAACATTCCAGTTTCAATCACACAGCTGACTCTTCCCATCCTTCAATCCAAGAAGTGCTCAGACCAGCAGAGCAGCCCTCCCTCAGGAGGGTGAACCCTAGGGATGAGCCTCACTCAGACCACAGAATCAGTCTTGACATCATTTGGACACAGAATGACAGGGTCCTGGGTACTTCAAGGATAATGAGACTAGAGAATGCTGGTTCTGAAAAAAATAATCTCTTTCACGTAGCAGGGCAAGACTAGAAAACAGTCAACATGGGCTCTCTAATGCACAGGATCTAGAGTAAGAACCCTTGTTCCAGAGTAATACTGTCTGGAAGAATCAATGACCAGTATTAGCATGAGAAAGAAGAAAAACCCACACAACATGAAGAAAGAGAGCAGAAGCCAACCATATCCTCTTTCCTACTGCATGGAACTGGCCTATGGCTTGTGTAAACTGGGGAGGAGAGTAGCTATAAGTTTGACTTGTTGATTCCTTTAGGTATTTAAATTGCTAAATTAGACATTTAAATTACTTACTAGGGGAACTTTTATCAACTGGTAGTGATTCAAAATTATTGACTTATTCCACATTTTATTCAAAGGGAGAGAAAGAAATTGCCATAGAGAAAAACAAAACATGTGCCTTATAGGTTGTAGTTTAGAAGTGAACTGACAAGCCCTGCTTATTCAATGTATTTATTTCAACTTTGTTCCTATAAACAATGAGAAATTTTTAGCTAATCATACTTTGATTTGTTTTCAGGAATTTCAGAGCCAACTATGTATATTTATTTAGTGTACAGGCTCTTATGGAATGTGTCCCTACATATCACCCTTTTTTTCTGGTTTTATCTTATGTTTCCATTTATATTATCAATTCTAAAGTCGATAATTTCTATTTTATTGTATGTATTGTATTTTTTAAGCTGGCCAAAATAATTTAGGTCTATCTATCTATCTATAGTTTTTTTTTTTTTCTGAATATATGAAAGGAGAGAAAAACAAAACCAGAACAGACTGGAATTTAGGAAAGCTAAGGACCACCAGTATTGTATAAAGCATCATGGATAACTCAGGCCTCATTAGACTGATGATACCAGCAAATTAGACCCACTTTCATGACCAGGTCAAGTATGGCAGGTAAAATATCATTCGTAGCATACTACTTATTCATTTAGAAAATATTGCTGAGTGAATATTCTGTGTCAGTTCCAGCATGTAGACAAAACACAGCTGCTCTCTCCACTGTTAAATGGGAAGGACAGTAGCAATGCCAACTTCACAGGCTTGTGACCTACATGCTTGCCCAGCGCCCATGTTCATAAGGACCCCGCACTTAGTTTAATGTTCTTTTATTTCTATTTGAAATCCTAATAATATTTGAAAAAAGGAATTAAAATTTTCTCCACAATTTATGTTGCTGATCCTGGATAGTGGGCTGGACAGTCTAAATCTTTGCCCGTCTACAGATTCCCTCAAATTCTCTCGCGTCTTGTCTGGATCTGGCACTCACATTTTTCATGCCTATGAATGGCTGTAAGCTTCTTTGTTAAGACACAGTGCAGGCCCATTATCTTGTCCCTATCAGAAATTAAAAAAAATAAATAACAGTTTGAAAATGTGCACAGATCCTCTCCTGTGTCAGCAAGACTCCAGAGTGACTTATTTAAATGATTAGTTTATAATGTGCTTCCGTTTAAGGAGAAAAAGTTTCATAGGACAAAGAAGTGTGCAAACTGAAGAAATTGTGAACTCTGTTCTTAGTAATCTGCAGAGATGGCTCCATGTACTGTGCTTATTATCCTTTTCAATTTCTGCTGGGTAGGGCTCTCCACCTATATCATTGAGCACAGAAACTTGAAACCTTAGGGGACATGAAATTCTTCTTCACAATTCTCTACTATTCAGCTGTTTTTGTTTTTATTTTTTTCTGTTTTTTATCTAATATATATGGGGCACATGCAAGAACTTTAGTCTTTTTACTGTCTGTGTAGTTCTTCCTTGCTGGGCCTGGAGTTGATCCATACATTTTCAGTACTTTCCGGAGGCAGGGCCTATAATCTAGAAACTATTTACTGAGTGATTGAAATAACCTTCCCAAGTTCAGGACACAGATAAGTGCATGACACGTGCTATATTATGGAATTAGATAGGAATCACTTCATCCCACTCTGTAAGCTTTTATAAAATTCAGAAAGCCCTATTTGGTTTCTGGTAATGTTCTCTTTTATTTCTTTGCAATGGGTATTTTCTTAGCAATGCAATTCTAGTCCACGGTGTCCCTTCAGAAGCAAGACTGGTGGAAGGAAGAAGTCAGACTATACCACAGGCTTAAGAAAGCCTGGGTCAGCCCTACAGGGAGGTCTGGAGAGTGCCTCCTGCCTGGTTGGAATACCCTCATCCCACTCAGTCCCTGGAGGCAGGCTGCCTTGAGAAAGGCTTGATCTGAAGCAAAATGGTCTTTGCAGCTGAGGAAGACCCAGAAGGAGTGGAAAGCTGAACACTATCCCCTGACTGCCCTCCTTATCTTCTGCAAGTTCTCAAGGACATCAAGTACTTTTTAAAAATGAGATCTGGGTGGCCCATCCTTGTACTTTTACCATAGATACTTATCATAATACCTCCTGATCTAACTTCTTAGATTAAATAATCAAAATAATTAAATTATGAAAAAATAAAATTGTATAGTGAAGTGAGGTGTTCAAAACAGGTGTTCCACCATGAGGATTAGTGCGGCGATTATATTCTGTAAGCACTGTGAAAAAGGTTTCACATCATATTTCCTTACTCTAATTATAGGTCTTCTGAACATCATGTTATCTATTTACCAACACTGTGATGGAGGCATCTGTGAATATATTGCTGTTGTATCACTAACTATGTTGTTGCTCATGGTACCTGATGGACCCTAGATAATCATTGTTGTCCCAAAATAGAACCATTGCTGGCTTTGTTAGTAACAGAGTCATACTATTTGATCATCAATTTTATTATTGTATCTACTATTCCATTATTCTAGTCTATTATTTTTTCCTATCATCCAAAGTTTTATATTCATTATGTACTATAATTAAGATTTAAAATTGCTCATTTGAGCACTTTTTTATACAAAGCCTCAAAACACTTTAATATAATTGACTACTTTCTTTCACAGCTACATCCCCAGCACATAGGAAAGTTCCGAGCACAAGTTAGTAGGTAAATAAACATTTGTTAAGTGATGAAAAAATTGAATAAGTAAATGAATGAATTGGTAACACCCTAGGACATTCTTGAATAAGGGTGTGAATCAATGACACAAAAATGAACATTTAAGAAACCTCAAATTCTTCAGTTCTCTAAACAGAAAAACAATAAGTGAAAAACAGTGAACACAAAGGGAAAAAGCCAATGTATGTGCTGGGGGATGTTAACCTTATGCTAAATATGATTTATCAGCATGCCATAAAATTCCAAAAGAAAAGATAATGGTAGCACTGTATTTCTCTTCATGAGTTTGATCATATCTAAGGTCAGTGTGCTTTAGGCTTAGATAAATAGGAATCAGTTTCTAGGATAGAGGAGCAATAGAACAAGGAGAGATATGTAAACACATATTTCATCTACAATACTGTAATAAAAAAAACCCTTATTTATTGGCTATACAATCACAGGAAAAATCCAAAGGAAATACAAGATTTAGACAAAATTCAGGTAGAATATTGTACATAACTTTTCATCCTACAGCCAATTAAAAAAATAAAACAACTAAAGTAGACAATGGTAAGAGAATGTTCAATAATATGATGAGATGCACCGACTAAAAGTATGTCTAAAAAAGTTTTAAAGCTCATGACATATTTCAGTGCAAAGTAATCTGGATTAAAACTGTTATTAACAGACTTCCGGCCAAGATGGAGGCGTAAGCGGACACACTGGGCCTCCTCTCACAACCAAAATTAAGGACAACAAATATTTAGAAACAAGAAAACAACCAGAACTTATAGAAAATTGAACTGTACGGAAGTCCAACAACCATTCATCCAGACAGGTGGGAGGGGCGGAGTCACAGCAGGAAAAAGTGGAGGTGCAGACCTGGGAACGCAAGCAGCAGCGGCTGGCAGTTCCCAGGTGCACAGGCGGCGGCTGGCAGTCCCCGGGCCCACAGGCAGCAGCTGGCGGATCCCGGGCACAGGGGGGCAACTGTGCAGAACCAGTGAGGCCGCACAGGGCGCTGGCTGACCAGGTGGTCCCACATCCTCGCGCACGAACCGTCCAGGCAGTGGGGAAGTGGTGGAGGGGACTCAATCCAGGAGAGAGCGGAGCAGGTGCCATTGTTCCCTCTCAGACCCTGCCCCCACATACAGCGTCACAACCGGGCGACTGGGCTGCCCCGCCCTGAGGAACACCTAAGGCTCCACCCCTCACTACGTAATAACCGAGACCAGACTAAAACCAAACCAAAACAAAACAAAACAAAACCCCACCAAAAATGGCTCAAACCGGAAAACAAATAAAAGCCCCAGAGCCAATTCCTCTAAGCAGTGAAGAGATAGCCAACCTATCAGATGCACAGTTCAAAGCACTAGTCATCAGAATGCTCACAGAATTGGTTGATTTTGCTCACAAACTAGATGAAAAAATGCAGGCCACAATACGTGAAGTGAAGGAAGATGCATGGGGAACCGATAGAGATAGAAGGAAAACTGGGACTCAAATCAATGGAGTGGACCAGAAGGAAGAAACTAACAACCAAACATAAAACGAGGAAGAAACAAGAATTCAAAAAAATGAGGAGAGGCTTAGGAACCTCCGGGACATGGTTAAACATCCCAACATCCGAATTATAGGGGTCCCAGAAGGGGAAGAAGAAAAGCAACAAGTGGAAAACTTATTTGAACAAATAATAAAGGAGAACTTCCCCAATCTGGCAAAGGAAATAGACTACCAGGATGTCCAGGAAGCTCAGAGAGTCCCAAAGAAGTTGGACCCAAGGAGGAACACACCAAGGCACATCGTAATTACATTAGCTAAGATTAAAATGAAGCAGAGAATTCTAGAAACAGCAAGGGATAAGGGGACAGTCACCTACAAAGGAGTTCCCATCAGACTGTCAGCTGATTTCTCAAAAGAGACCTTACCGGCAAGAAGGGGCTGGAAAGAAATATTTGAAATCTTGAAAAGTAGGGACCTACATCCAAAATTGCTCTATCCAGCAAAGCTGTCATTTAGAATGGATGGACAGATAAAGTGCTTCTCAGATAAGGTCAAGTTGAAGGAGTTCATCATCACCAAGCCCTTGTTATATGAAATGTTAAAGGGACTTATTTAAGAAAAAGAAGATAAAAATATGACAGTGAAAAGACAGCAAACTCACAGCTATTAAGAACCACACCTAAACAAAAGGAAACTAAACAAACAGCTAGAACAGGAACAGAACCACAGAAATGGAGATCATATGGAGGGTTAACAACAGGGGTGTGGGAGGAGGAGGGGGGGAAGGTACAGAGAATGAGTAGCATAGATAGTGGGTAGAAAATAGACGGGGGAGGGCAAGAATAGTATGGGAAATGTAGAAGCTAAAGAATTTATGACACATGGACATGAACTAAAGGGGGGGATGTGGGTGGGAGAGGGTGTGAAGGGTGGAGGGGAATGATGGGGGAAAATGGGACAACTGTAATAGCATAATCAATAAAATATATTTAAAAAAAGAAAAAAACTGTTATTAACAATATAAGCTTAAAATATACATCTCTCTTTCTCTCCATAACCAGATGGAACTGCACCCAAAATATTTGAAACTGTATTAATTTTCTTTCCCTTTTAATTATGTTTTCCACAGTAATAACTTTTTCTTTTATAATTAGGAAAAAAAAGCTTATATATAAGTAAATTACTTGTATTATTTTTTCTTCTTCCTTAATGACATATTAAAATTTATAAATTATTTCCTGACAAAGAAAAAGAAAATATGCTTAGGGATTAAACATTATGTACTAATTCAATGATTTTATTTTCTGCTCTGAATTTCCTAAATAACATTATTGATTAGAACTTGTCTACTTTTGAAAATTAATTTAGCTTCCTTTAAAAAATGCAGGAAGATAAAGGCCAAAATCATACAATAGAGGACAACAGGGGAAAAAAACAATAAATAAAAGGGGTGAGAAAATAAAAACTTGAAAGAAAATCTTATCGGACAAAATGCAGCAGTTGAACCCAAATGCCAATGCAAGTGTTCTGATAGCTTGTGTGAAAAAAGCAACACATTATTCTAATTATTAACCACTTGCATAGTACTAGTTTAATGGGAGGGACAGGGCACATACTTTGAGATGTTTCTCATAATAACTAATTTGTTCATGTACTTAACAAAAGTTCATTGACCATACACTGCATGGAAGAAATTAAACTAATGGCTTAGGCAGAGGGGAAACAGGGAATGCAATTGCAAATGAAGGGGGTGTTATAGTAGATAAAGGGGAAAATGCAGGGCTACAGAGCACATCAACTTTGTCTCTGAGGTGCTGGTCTTTGTTGCATTAGTGTACATGTTTATAAGACTTGTGTCATGTTATGAGGTCCTTGAAGGCTGCTTGATATGCATTCCTTGATTATGAAACTATATTGATGCTATATCTAGTTATTATAAGGATTATCTATTTAATGTATGTATTCTTCACTTTCTAATGTTCTGCAGTCTTTTCTTTCACAGCCTAAACTCAGGAGTTGGACATTTGCTCATTCTCTATCTGTAGAGCATAGAATGGCAACTTGTTCCTGCATAAGACTCAATAAATACTCCGTTAGGTATTGATGAATTGATTGAATGAATGACCACAGTCTTCTCTCTCTAAGGCTTATATTTCAGCATGACATTAATTTATGCTTATAACTGCTGTTTCCTTTTAATAACATTTGATTTCCCTAACCACAGGCAGTTGGATTCTAACACAGAGAGGGCTTTTGCAGGTTATTTTCCATTGGCTGGTCAAATTTAAAATTTGTATGGACCATCTATATAACTGTTAGTGTGGATTTAAAATGAGGGTTGTATATTTTCAGAGGAAACCTTCCCTTACATCTTCCATTTTCATTATAATCAACAGACTAAATTCTCCTTTGAGTCCCATGGTCTCTAGATCTATGTAAATGATATTCAAGTGTTAAGATGTCTGCATAAAATGTAAAAGATAGTATACATCAATATGCATATGTAGTTTTCAAATTTTTTTTTAGCGTAGGAGATTTTCATCACAGGAAATATGATGGGAAATTCTTTAAAGCTTTAAAAGTTTCTCTTGTTGAAAGGCTATAAGAAGATGTGTTTGAGAAAAAAAGAAGAAAGAGAGAAAACTTATAGATACGGACAACGGTGTAGGAATTTCCAGGGGTGGGAAGTTGGGGGAAGGAGTGTCAGGGGAGTTGAAGGAGGGCATGGGAGGATGAATGGTGATGGAAAGAGACTTGATTTAGGGTGATGAACACAAAATACAGTGTACAGATGATGCCCTGTGAAGTGTGCACTTGAAAACTGTATAATTTTGTTAACCAGCATCATCCCAATAAACTCAAAAAATGGGAAGGAAAAGGAAAACACGTGATCTTTTATTCCTTTTTCTCATCTCCTCTTTTATTCCTCTCCTCTCACCATTTGGTGGTCTCTGGTGTGTATTCATAGAAATGTGTAGATTCTAAGAGTTAGAACACTTCAGTAGAATGTAAGTTTTGATTGTTAATATGTAGTGTTTTTTCTAATAAGAAGGATAGACCAATATATCTGGCATCACAATCATGTTAAAAATCTGCCTCATTAAAACTCAGCAGGTTCTAATTCAACTACTGTTGTATTTACAGATATATGCAAATAACTCATTTTAGGAATTAAAGAGAAGCAGTTTGGCTCAGCACATTAAGTAATTGGATGGCATTCTTGGACTTGGGATTTCAAGTTGTCCTTTTGCTGATGTGTTTGACATTGGGAGTCACTGTTTCTCTTTACCTTAGCTTCCTCATCAATAAAGTAGCACATGATTATACTGACTCACCTCCTTCTCATTGAGTGTTTATTCCTTAGCACTGATGATGTACTTTTCCATTTAAGTAACTAATAAAAAAGGCTGGGCACCCAGGTAACTAATAAAAAATATGCCCAGGTGAAAGTGGGCATATTTGTAGCTAAATAATAATGTGAAGGAAACTTGTATGCTGAAGGGCTTCATGTATTTGGTCCTAAGACCAAAGATACTGACTAATTTTGGTAAGATTTCACAATAAAATGATTTTCATTGAAGATACACAAAGTATTATGACATAGCTTTAATTTTACTGTAATTGGGGAGAGGATCAGCATTAGGGTTGGGGCAGGAGGTGTGAGCAGCAACTGGGATGTGTGCTATAATTCTAATAAGACAAATATGCAGTGCTTAGGATCTTGAAAAGAAAGAGAAAGGTTTTGGTTTGCTGAAAGTTTAGCAAAAGCATCTTGCTAGTTAGCTCTGACTACTGGAATATGAAAGCTAATAAAAAAAATTCTCTCATTGTAAATTTGACATTAGGATGTTGCTTTTAAGTGCTAGTACATTGAATCCCTTAATTCCCTGCTTGAGAATGAATAGCTATCTCAGCTATAACAGATACTTAAAAATAAAAAACTTAATAAAAATGACCATTTTCTTATCTTGTATTCAAGGCAATCACATTGCATGCCTTCAGCAATAGTTCAGTGCTTTGCTCTTAGTCATGTGTGGAACAATCTTAGATTAATAGCAGAATTATCTCAGAGAAGAACTTGAACTTCATGAAAGGTCACTTCCTTTAGTCCACAATGTTTTCTTACATTTTAATTGCTTTGCATTTTTATCAATTCTTCCTCTGAGTGTATCAAATCATTTCACCAAATAATCTTGCCAGATGAGGTAAGTAAACCATCTTTGGGAAATTCATTAAAATAAAGGGCACTAGGCCACCATTGGCTTGGTTGAAGCACTATTCATTCAGGCTCAAGGAGTTAATGTGCTTACAGAAGTGCTCACAAAATAATTTATTTCCCCAGAAAATTCCCTTTCCAAAAGTTATTAATTTCTTTCACAACATTGCAAAGCAAGTATATTAAAAAGATTTGAATTCTGATTCACAGGATAAATTACAGATTGTTCAAGGTAACCATTTATTACGTTAAGGTCTAGGTCTGGGAAGAAGCTGATTGGAAGAGGAAAATTAAAATATCTCAAAAGTAGCAGAGATGGATTAAAGTCTTGACCTTCATGACCTTGTCATTCTGCTTATGTTGACCATTATGTGCTAAGATGAGGATGCAAAAGTCACCAAGACAGAGTTCCTGTCTTGAAATAGCCCACAAGCAAATGAAAAGGACATTTTAATCTTAGACAAATAGCTCAATTTTCTTCTTCATAAAATGAAGAAAATAATATATACCTCACAACTTACTATAGTGTAATAAAAAGAATGCAGGTGCTATCTATAATCAGATAGTCCTGAACTTGAATCCAGAGTATATCTATATCTTGACTCAATATAACCCTGGACAAGTTATTTAAGTCATCTAAGCATAAGTTTCCTTGTCTTTAAAATTTGTTATAGCATTGCTTAGCTGAAATGCTTATTGTGTCCATTTGATGTGCTAGTACACTAAGCATTCAACACTGTGCCTGGAACATAGGAAGCTACCTAATCATACACACAGATACTTACACTAAAATACACACTGATTTATATATATTCTCTCTCTATATATATGTATATGTATGTATATGTATATGTATATATGTAACGAACTATAGAAATGATCCCTGAAAGTATAGTCTTTGTATATGTATATATGTATATACACACATATGCATATACTATATATTTAAATCAGGATGAAATATATTATTGTTCCTTTTATACTTAACACATAGAAAAACTATTGATGGTAATCACATGAATATATTTATAAAAGAAACTTTGAAAGATAAACACTTTATACAAAATGAAACATTTATAATAAAGATAGAAAAGGTATAATATTTAAAGTATACAGTTACTTCTGCTGTATACTTCAGTTACTTCTAAAACCTTATGAACTGGAGGAGAAAGCAAAGATCACCTGCCATTTCTCTACTAAGACTCACATGTAACATTTAATCCTATATGGGATAAGACAATTATAGTTATTTTCCCCTAAAAGGCAACAGAATTGCTTGCTAAAAGATGAATAACAAATGCTCATCTGACAATCAGATGAAAAGGAAATACTTCTTATGGTAGGTCAACCCTCAGATGCCCCAGGTAAGGCCCAATGTCCCAGCTTCTTGTGTGTGCACCTATGTCTACTTCTCTCCCCTTGAGTAGAGACAGGAACTGTGGCTTGCTCCTAGCAGAGAGGTCATAGCAAAGGTGAAGGAATTTTGCAGATGTCTTTAGGTCCTACCTCAGTAGATTTTGAATTAATCAAAAGGGAGATGATCTTGGGTAGGCATGACTTAATCACTTGAAAGCTCTCAAAAATGGGACTGGAAGCTTCCTGATGTCAGAGAAGACTATCTATTGCTGGGCTTGAGAAGGTAAGCCAACATGTTATCAGAGGGTCTCAGAGAGAGTCATGAGATAAGGAACTGTGGGTAGCTTCTAGGATCAGACGGCAAGAGAGCAATCCAGTCAACAGCCAGGAAAACAAAACAAAACAAAACAAAACAAAACAAAACAACTTCATAGGTATAGACGACATGGTGCTTACCAGTGGGAATAAGGGTCAGGAGGAAGTAGAAGAAGATATGGGGGGATAAATGGTGATGGAAGGAGGCTAAACTTGGAGTAATGAACATGTTATACAATATACAGATGATATGTTATAGAATTGTACTCTAAACCTATGTAATTTCATTCACCAAGGTCACCCCAATAAATTCAATAAAAAAGAAAAAAATTAAAATTTAACAAAAAAATAGAGGACCATGGCCATTAGTTCTACAACCACAAGGAAATGAATCCTGACAGTGACAATTACTTAAGAGAGGTTGGAAGCATACATTTCCCCAGATGAGTCTCTGAAAGACTTCTAGTTTGCAGCCTGGCAAAACCCTGAATCAGAGAACCAAGCTAAATTGCACCTAGAACTCTTATCTATAGACGCCATGAGATAATACATCTATCCATGATAGATTACAAATGAAAGGGAGTTTAAGAGGCCTTGAGTCTAATTCTGTCTTTTCTTGAGGAGAACACTAAGGGCAAGAGTTGGTAAATGACTTTTCTAGCAAGGTATCATTAGATTTGGGAGTGGAACAAGCTATTCTTTATTCTCAATTCAATATTCATTTAATGGGCTTTTGTTTGAAGCTTTTTGAAGAGATATAAAACTGTAGACTGAGATATATATACACATACACTTAGGTATACACATAATATGCATGCATACACATATGTATACATACAATATATACACATACACATGCATACACATAATATATACACACACACACATATTAGATCTACTTCGGACTAGATAATGATTAAAGTACCTTTTAAATTAAATGCATAGTATATATTTATTTAGTTAGATATTAATCTACATAAGCCAGGCAGTGAAAGACAAATACCATATGATCTCACCTATAAGTGGAACCTAATCAACAAAACAAACAAGCAAGCAAAATATAATCAGAGACATTGAAGTTCAGAACAATCTGACAGTAACTAGAGAGGAGGGGGGAGGGGAAAATGAGGGGAAGGGGGAAAGGGTTGTCAAGGAACATATATAATTATAGGACACATGGACAAAGCCAAAGGGGGGAAGGTTCAAGGGTGAGAAGTAGGGATGGCTGGGGTGGGAGGGAGTGGTGGGAGGGAAAATGGAGACAACTGTACTTCAACAATAAAAAAGAGAGGAAAACAAAAACAAAAACAAAACAAAAAATATCATAAAATATATTATTATTATACAATTATGTTTTTAACTCAAAAGGTACTTTATGAGACTGATGTGCTGTCTACTGTGCTAAGAGGTCAACATGCAAAAGGCACTTTAAACATCATCTAATACAGTCATCAAATGCTCTGATTCTATAGATTGGAAAAACTGACAGCCTAATGGGTTATATAACAAAGCCTGTGTCTCCAGACCTGTAACAAAGAATTTTGCATACTGAGTCACAAGTAACTTGTTTGAGCTGATGTTTCATTTTTCCATTTTATCTTTTTCTGGTATTTATGACCACACAAATATTCACAAGAATCACCACATTGCATCCTCCTCTGTGGCATCCTGATATCTCCTGCTCCATCTATGAAACTCCTGTGGTAGTACATCATCCTTTAGCTCATCAATCTTCTTTTCCTCACCTCACAAACCCAAATTTACCTGCCCCTTCTCCTAGTCCTTCTGAACCTTTTGTCAAGTCATTGCTTTCTAATATCTAATAAGGTCATTATAATGTGTTAAAGGTTTACTATTACTTCTCCCAGAGATACACCCATTTTAAAAGCAATCCTGAATATGCCAAGTCTCAATTTCTCAAAATATTTTTCACTATTAAACTTTCTACATTGTCGGAAAATGTTTCTGGAGAATGTATTAGATAGAAGCTTTTGAACAACACCATAAAATCACTTAGAAGTTTAGATAGATCTAGTTCTAGGAAGTTACTCCAAAAGATAAACCATAAGTAACTTGGGTACGTGGTAATAACACCCTTTTAAAAAAGCAATGCTTTACATGAGTCATAAGCACTGATAATTTCTGGACCTATCTATTTTCAATGTAGAACCTGAACTGAATCTGAAGTGCTTAGCCTGGCTATGAAAAATCCTAGGACACATGTTGTTTAAAGTGTTTTGTGTGTCCCCCACTATTTTTAATGATACTTTTTCCTTAGCTGAACAACCCAGAGGCTGAGCAAATGCAACCCAAATCCTGTGGTTCTTTTAAAACTCAGCTCTCTTTCTCTGCTTCTTCCAACCCCCCACTTAGTTGCCATGTTCAACAACACTTCAAAGGCATGGCTGGCTTCGTTTCGGAGCTTAGATTCTGTTTAAAGAAGAAGCTAAATTAGAATCAGTTTATCACCCTTGGCTAGGATTTTTAAAAGAATTTAAAACTGGAGAGGAACCCCAGTCACATCTAAAATGATACCAAGTGTGTCAGCTGGGTGCTTGCTTTTCAAAAGAAGCTGTAGCCCTGGATAAATTGCACTTGTCACTGCTAGCACAGCATCTTGAGCCTTCGAATGTACAGTTTCATGGATACCCAGGGCATTTTCAGTATTTTCATTTTATTTTTCTTTAAAGGGGAGAAATCAGGCTTATTGTTACATATTTTTTGTTGCATAATGATTCTTTCATTAAAATCAAAGCAGAGAGAAATGAGTACTGGGATATACTAGAGGATAAAAGATCCTAAAATTAATCTTCCCTAATTTCCTAGCAATTGGGTCAGCAGAGGTAGTACTGAGAGCATAAACCCTAGCCCTCGTCATCTGATGGGACAGAGAAAGCACAAACCACAGCAGAGCTCCTTCACCTAACTGGCGGTGACGTGGAGGCTGTAGTCAGTTGAAAGCAGAGCCATCGTTTTGAAAAACCAGATGCCCTTTTCTGTATCTTCTTATTATATCTCTGGTTTCAAGCTTCGATGAAGATAGGTCTTACATTTAACAAAGAATTCATGTGCCCTATAATCAGTGGCTTGAATACAATATTTTATCCTTTAGAAGTGTTTTATGCTTTATGTTTTAAAGGACTTTTCATTTGAGATCAATGTTGAATGACAGACAGGTATTCTCCATAAGGTAGGATGGGAAAATCCCAAGTAAAGACAGTAGAATGAACAAAAGCACAGTGGGATGAAATAATGTGTTATTTTTGTGGAACTTCATGTACTTTAGAGTGTCTGGTGTGTAGGCTGGAGGCAGAGGTGGCCAACTAGAAAAGTAAGGCTAAGGATGAGAGAGAATGATCTTATTATATTACTTAGTTTAGGTTGGCTGACTGAGTGTGGGAAGTGACTACAAGTAAGGGCAGCAAATAAAAAAGAAGGACACAAGGACCATGAAGGTGGTTAAAGAGTTCAGCAGACTAGAAGAAAATGCAGCCAGGAGGATAGTAGACACACAAGCCAGGAGAGACTTGAAGATGAACGATTGAAGAGATAATCAAAGAATATAATAATAACAACACAGATAACAACATCAGTATTCAGAGATAAGAGAAATTGAAACAAAGTGAGGTACTGAATAGGTAGTCTGGCATTTAAATCTAAAAATGTGGTGATTGCATCAGAGTGACCCATTTATTTAGAGCCTAACACATGGAAGATGGGAAAGTTCCTCAAATATACACTTGTTAGACAATAAGATTCCATAGATATTAATTTAAATGTCTCTGGTGATTAGTGATGTTGAGCATTCGTTCATATGTCTATTGGCCATTTGTTTGTCCTCTTTGGAAAATGAAGTATCATCTAACACCCACCAGAGTAACTACCATCAACAAGTCACCAAACAAGGGCTGGTGAGGATGTGGAGAAAAGGAAACTCTAGTGTATTGCTGGTGAGAATGCAAACTGGGGCTGCCACTGCTCAAAAACACCATGGAGTTTCCTCAAAAACTGAAAACAGAATTTCCATTTGACCCAGCATCCCACTTCTGGGAGTATACCCTAAGAATCCCAAAACAGAATCAGAAAGAATATATGCACCCCTATGTTCACAGCAGAATTATTTATAATAGCCAAGATCTGGAAACATCCCAAGTGCTGATCCTTAGAGGAGTGGATAAAAATTCTGTGGTACATTTACACAATGGAATACTCATGGCTGCAAAAAGGAAGGAACTCTTACCCTTTGTGACAGAATAGATGAACCTGGAGATTATTATGCTAACCAAAATAAGCCAGTTAGAGAAAACAACTACCATATGACCTCACTCATATGTCGAATCTAATGAACAAACTAAACTGACAAAGAAAATAAAACCAGAGCCATAGATTCATGGAAGAGACTGATAGGTCACAGAAGGGAGAGGGGTGTTGGGGGAACTGGAACAGATTAGCCAAAGAGCATATATGCCTACATGCAAAGTCCATAGACACAGACAATAATATGGTGAAGGCCAGAGTGTATGGGAGAGGGGCTGGGTAGAAGGGGGCAAAGGAAGGGGGGGGAATGGAGTACATCTGTAATAGTGATAGTTTCAACAATTAAATAAATACATAAATAAACTTTAAAAATAAAATTTAAAAAAGAAAGAAAAGATGATTCAGTGGAAAGCCCATTGCTTTTGATGTCTGGAGACCCAGGTTGATAAACTATATTCATAAATCTTTGGAAGTTTTTTAATCTCTTAAAGCATTGGTTTTCCCACATATAGAAAGAATAATAATAACACCAGTTACCCTATAGAACATTTTGAATACTAAAGAAATTTATGTAAAATATCTGACACATATTTTTTGCTACATATTGGGAGCACAATAAATGTTAGTTTTCTTTCCTGTAGAAAATATACTTGAGATATGTATGCATTCTGCAGAGTTTTTTTTTAAAAATTGGGGTTAGAACAAGATCCAACATGGTTGGCAGGAATATACAAATACCACAAGAGAAAAAGGAGCCAATGAGGGTAAAGCCAATTGTGGCCAAGAAGAATAGAATTGATCACCTTTAAGCCTCAGAACAATTGTGAGAGAGATATGAGTACAGCAGTTGTCTCCTTGATAATTAGGTCCTATGGTCCTTCTAGGCTGGTACACAAAAAAATGTTTTTTATGAGTTTATCCTCTTATCCTTATTCTATAGTACTGTTCAAAAATATTTCTTGCTTTAACCCAGTAATTGCTTTATGAGCAATTTAAGTAATAATTTTAAGCATCAAGATACTATACTAAAATGCTTTCTAACACATTTTGCAGTTTCATCTGCGAACATAATTAGTAAAATACCTTCATTTTAATGTCATTCAATTAAATCTAACTTTCATAATTTGTTTTCCTACTATGTACTAAACACTATATGAGGTACTGTGTATAAAAGATGCATAAGCTATACACCACTCCCTCAAAGACCTCACATTTCAGAAGCCTATTATAATGTGTATCTTCATAGACACATTAGATATGAATAACTTTACATGCCACTGTGGATCATGATAGGGCAAAAGAAGAGTTCATAAAATTAGACAAAATGTCCTACAATTTTGCATTATTTTTCAAAACAAGTCAATATTCCTCTGCACAAGAGGAATATTATCTTGTCTTGAACTATACCTGAGTGTCAAAAGTAAGATAGACTGTTGACTTCCAGAATCAATTACTTACTTTCAATGTGAGAAATTATTTTACTAGGCACAATACATCCTAGAAACAAAAATAAACCTTGTTTCAATAATACAGTACTCAAAGTGTAGTCCTCAAGGCATCATTATTTCTTTCTGTATTTCTCAAGAGCAGGAATAGGGCTAGACTCTCCAAGCTAGCTTACCAAACTTCGATCACTAACCCTTCTCAAAGGCTAGCAGGTCCAGTGATAGAATTCTCTCTTACCTTTAAACACACATTTCTCCTCCTAGAAAATATCCTGGACTTCTTGTATTTACTCTTTCAATTCCCATACCCAGATCAATATCTGATGATGCTAATTTCTTAATAATTCTTAAACCCATAAGTCTTACATCTCAGTTTTCTCTATATCAGCCCTTTATTTATCACCTAAACCATTGTAATAGCCCCCTAAACTGATTTTCCCTTCTCTTGTCCTGCTCTACGGGCAAATTGATCATTCCAGTAAGAAACTCTCACCATTTGTTGAAATGTTCAGTTGAGCCTTATTGCCTACAAGGTAAAATACAAGTCCTTTGTTTAGAATAAAACGTTTTCCATAAACTGACCCTTGTCTACAAGTTTGGCTTTTATTCATAATACTTTAGTTGCAACACTGAAAAATTGCATATGTTAGCAGCTTAGCATTTTCAAGTATCACTGTTCTCAAAAAAGATAATCTAATCAAAGAAGAGAGTATTTCTTTGTTAGATACTCAAGTTGAATAATATTATTTAAAACTACTGCAGACTTTAGGTCAAAATGGCAGCATAGGTAAACAGAGCTCACCTCCTCACATAATCACATCAAAATTACAGCTAGACTACAGTACAGCCATCTTTCAGAACTGCCAGAAATTTAGCTGAATGGAACTCCTACAACTATGGAGTTAAAGAAGAAACCACATCAAGACTGGTAGGAGGGGTGGAGACAAAAAAGAGCTGGTCCCAAGCCAACATGTGGCAGATAAAAATTGGAAAGGGTATCTTAGGAGCAAGAGCACTCAACTCCACACCAGGTACCCCAGCCCAGGGTTCCAGTGGCAGAAAAAGTCCCCCTAACTTCTGTCTGTAAAAACCAGTGGGTATTGAGTCTGTAGAAGACAGAAACTTCTGGAATCCCAGGCAGTTCCTTTTAAAAGGCCTATATATGGACTTTCTTGGAGTGACTCCCTCTGAACTCCAATTTGGAGCAGCAGATTGAAAGGTACCAGAGACACATGGAGAGGAACTGAATTGTCTGGCATCACAGGCAGAGCTGGGGGTAATTTTCTCCCAGATAGAAGTGTTGACAGAAGCCACTGTTTCTTTTCTGAGCCCGCCCCCAACAAAAGGACTACAGAGCCAGCAGACAGATGCTATATCTGAGATTCCATCTACCTGGCTCACAGCGTTCGCCCCACTCAAGTGATTCCCTGAGAATTTGACCCACCCAACATTCAGGCCCATCCAAGCTATTTACAGTGGCTTATCCATATTCAAACCTTGTTTGGCTCATGCTTCAGATTTTCCCAAATTATCTCAAACAAGCAACATCTGGCCTCAGCAAGTCTCAAGCCCCATACCTCTAGCTAAGTGGCCCCAGGTCCAGCACTAGCAGCAGCCAGCCTTTGTTCACAGTTTGACTTTTCATGGGTATCTCCAAGCCCAGAACAAGCAAAAGACATCTGCACAGCACATAGGTGGTGCTGACCTTGGACATGCTGACAGCAATCATGACCCAACTACAAGAGGAGGGTGTACACAGCCCACACAGTGGGCACTCCTCAATTACCTAGCTTGGGTCCTTAATTACCTACCTGTAGGGTCCAGAGGATGTACCACTGGACCCTACAGGACACTTACTACAGTAGGCTACTCTACCAAGCCTAGAGACATAGCAGCTCTACCTAATATATAGAAACAAACACAGGGAGGCTGCTAAAATGAGGAGATAAAGACACCTGGACCAAATGAAAAAACAGAATAAAAGTCCAGATAAAGAACCAAATACAATGGCAGCAAGCAATCTACTAGATGCAGAGTTCAAAACACTAGTTATAAGGATACTCAATGAATTTAGTGAGAGCCTCAACAGCATTGAAAGAGGACCATTCCAAAATGAAACACTAATTGAGATAAAGAACAATTTACAGGGAATCAACACTGGAGTGGATGAAGCTGACAATCAAATCAGCGATTGGGAATATAAGGAAGCAAAAACACACCCAATCAGAACAGGAAGAAGAAAAAAAAGAATCCAAAAACAATGAGGATAGTGTAAGGAACCTATGGGACAACTTCAAACATACCAACATTTGCATCATGGGGGAGCCAGAAGGAGAAGACAGAGAGCAGAAATTGAAAACCTATTTGAAAAAAATAATGACAGAAAACTTCCCTAATCTGGTGAAGTAAATAGACATAAAAGTCCAGGAAGTGCAGAGAGTCCCAAATAAGATGAACTCAAAGAGACCTACACCAAGATACATCATAGTTAAAGTACAAAAGATTAAAGACAAAGAGAGAATCTTAAAAGTAGTAAGAGAAAAACAGTTATATACCTACGAAGAAGTTCCCATTAGACTGTCAGCTGATTTCTCAAGAGATACTTTGTAGACTACAAGGGATTGTCAAGAAATAGTCAAAGTGTGGAAAGTGGAAAAGCAAAAGCAAGGATCTATAACCAAGATTATTCTACCCAGCAATGCTATCATTTAGAATCAAAGGACAGATAAGGAGATTCCCAGACAAGAAACAGCTACAGGAGTTCATCACTACCAAACCAGTATTATTTGAAATGTTAAAGGGTCTTTTTTTAAGAAGAATAAGAAGATGACAAAAAAATGTGAATGGCAATAAATATATATGTATCAACAATTGATCTTAAAGACAAAATAAACAAACAAACAGAAAAAGACAGAATCATAGATATAGAGAATGTTTTGATTGTCTCCAGATGGTGGGGGGGGGGGGTCAAGGGGATAGGCGAAAGGTAAAGGGATTAAGAAGTACAAATTGGTAGTTACAGAATAGTGATGGGGATGTAAAGTACAGCATGGGGAATATAGTAGCTAAAGAAAATATGTGCATGACCCATAGACATGGACAATGGTGTGAAGATTGCCTGGAAGAGGGAGGGGCTGGTCGAAGAGGAAAAAGGGGGGACATGTGGAACAACTATAATAACATAAATGATAAAATATAATTAAAAATAAAATGACTGCAGTAAGATGACTGCAATGCTAATTAAATAGAACTAAAAAGGTATTAGGTAATTAAATTACAGGGAGACAGTGATTTTATACCAACCTCATGGCCTTCATCTAAAGACCTAATTTCACTCCTCTCTGCACTCACACTAAAAACTCTGCTTGAAATAACCTCTTCTTCTCTTCTACTTCTTCATTTGACTGCCTCTACTCACATGTCAAGAGTAAATTCATGTGTCCAGGAAGCACTCTCAGATAACCTCCCTTCAGGAAGAATCAAATTCTGTTGTTCTGAGCTTCAACAGCTGTCTGTGCAGCCTTTTATCATAATACTTATTATTGAAATTTACCCATATAAACTCTGAATTCTTTGATGTCAAAACCCATTTGTCTTTAGTCTTTGTATCATTATCTTCTTTTGTGCCTGAAACATGATCATCACTCAATAAATATTTTATGAAGCATTCCAATTTTCTCTTATTTTCTAAAATATGTACAATATATTTACCATGGTTGCCATTTTCTTATGAACACTTCTCTCTGCTCAATCTTAATAAATAAATCTGACAAGTCTAATCTCTTTACATGTGATATTTTATGAGACTTGGTGTTAGCTTTCCAAGCTGCCCAGATTTGGTCATTTATATATATTTTCCATATTCCTAAATTACTTTTATAATTTATTAGAAAATTTTACTCCAAAGTTATCAGGTTTCTTGGGTAGCCTGTGGAGAGAGACTCAACAAATGCCACTCAAAATCTAAGTTAATTACAGTCTCTGTCTTAATTATAAACACCCTATGCATTTTATTAACTCCTTCAAAGAATCTTAACTGTATGAAAAAAGTAAAAATTACTTTTGTAATAATTACACTAATGTAATCTTGGTAAATTTATCTATACTACCTTGGCCCTAATGGCTGAAATCTGTTTCTAAATAATCAGGGACCAGAGGATAAGTGCTTTGCTATGGGTTTACCTCTCTTGAGATTGTTGCTGAACATGATCATAAGTGCAGAAACTTATGAATAAATCCACAAAATACAACTTTCTTAATTTAAATTATGTATCACCTCTCTAAGGCTAGTGTAGCCTATATCACGTCTTCCTTATATTTTTAACAGATCTTATGTGGAGTACAGAAAGACAAGGGGAGCCAATAAATACTGACTAATAGTTTCTTTGGGTTTTGTTTACAAACCCTTTGATAATCTAAGTGTAAAGTAAACTTCATTTGAATTGTAATAGTGCAGTGTGGCAGACCCTTCTGCATGGTGCGGGCCCAGCCCCCACTCAGAGATGCACAGGACCCACGCCCACAGATAGGTTCTCTTGTGGGGAATCAGATTTGCAATATACCTAAGCTACTTTTTGCTGAAAACTCCCTCACCCTGCAAATGCTTCCTGTGACTTCATAAAATCCATGCTAAACCTTGTAGAGACCAGTGTAACCAGCTCAACCACTTTTGCCTTTTCATTTGCTAATATCCTTCTTCTGTGATATGATTAGGGGCGTTGGCTCCTTTTGTTGTAACTGGGGGATAGTGAGTGAGGACCATCTTGTAATGTGAGGAGATATATAATAAAGGCCTGTCATGGCAGAGTCCTTGGCTTTTGCTCCCCTTGAGAGAAAAATCACGCTGTCGTCCTTTTTCCTCCACCGGACTCGGTAGTCCATGTGTATATTTCTATTTCATCTATAATGACTCGGACACTGCTAGCCGATGTCTGCATCAATGCAGCTTCTACAAATACTAAGTAAAAATTATATTAAGGTAACCAGAGCTTGTGATTAGATCTCAAGGAATATTCCTTGAATGGGAGGCATAAGTAAATGTCCTTTCAGAGTGGGTATAAAAGGGGCATCTGGGAAAACTATACCGATACTGCTTTCCAACAAATAAAGTGAAAGCATCTTTAAAAGTATTGTTGTCTGCTAGCTAAAAGAGCATAACAATTTTACCATATGACTCTTGTAATTTAGGAAATTTGGATTTTTTATGTTTATCTATCAAGTGGAATTGACTTTTCATTGAAGATGGTCACATACATCAAAAGTGGTCTTTATGCATCAAATTTTCCAGCAAAAATGTTATCTGAATTTAAAATTGCTCTCTTTTACCTCAATTTTTAATCCAATTTTTCCTGTGGGTCAAAATGTTGGGAATATAATACTAGCAACTTAATATTTTGCAAGAGTTTCCATTCTCAAAAATAATAATTATCTGATCAAAGAGGGTGCTTTTGTGTTAGATACTCAAGTTGAATAATATTATTTAAAACTACTACAAAGCAGGTAAAATAGATCTAAAATGTTAGGTAATTAAATTACAGGAAGACAGTGATTTCACACTAAACTTACCGCTTTCATCTATAGACCTAATTCTAATCTACTGAGAAAAATATACCTCCCTAGCCTCAAAACAATGTATATTTCAGTAATGACCTCAATGAAGAGAGGAGGACAACAAGGTAAATACAAGAAAAAGATTCAAACAAAGGAAACTTTGGGGAAGATTCTAAGCCATTAAGAAATAAATGTGAATCCAAGAAAACAAATAATTCATATAGAATTCTGACAATTGGAAAAATAGAATAAATAGCCTACACATTAATAGTTATTAGGTGGCTCGCTTAGTTGATTTGGGATTTGGCATGTCATTTTCCACTGCTGCATAGTTATGAGACACTATTGTTTCTTTGGGTTACATTGACAGCATGGTGGGAAACTCAGAAGAGGATAGCACCCTCTACTTCATTATTTATCTATACATTTCAATTCAGGAGGCTTATGTTTCTGGACACAAGAAAAGAACCAGAAGTCCCAAAGGATGCCTAAATCCAAATGGATACACACAAGCTGGAATGTGTATTAGATTTGCTTCTGCATGGATTGACATGTACGAATGAGCAAAAATGCAACTAACCAACATTTCTCATGTCAATGAGTGTAAGAGATACATGTTATTCAGTTAATAATCTTTGCTAAATTATGTATAACAGAAAATTTGGGTTTTATATAAAAATTAGAAAATAATAATCTCTTATATCCACTATGGAAAAATAACTACTATTAACATTTTTAAAAGTTTTTGAAAGGTAACATACATATGAAGAAATTATTAAACAATTTGTCACAAGCTCTCAACCAATAACCGATGAAATGATGGAAATTTATGTATATATTTTATAGCTCCCTCACTCCTTGGTAAAGTGACAGGAACAAATATAAGGAAGGTGTTTTACACTGGTTCCCAAAGTGTTTCCAGTGGTATTAATCTGTCTCATACACAGGTAAATAAACAGATAATTGTTTGACTTTCTCCTTTTCACTTTTCTACTCCCATACTGGTGGTTAGTTCATCATCTAAATAAGCTACTAACACTTGAAACCTTGTATCAAAGTCTGGGTAACCCACAACTAAGACAACATGTTGTAGAAAAAAATAATGGCTCTATGAGAAGATGAATAAAATGGATGCACAACTGCAAGGATGGATTAAAAAAAAGAAGGAAATATAAATACCAGTGTCATGAATGTGAAAAGAGGGTATTTATATGAATTTATAGGCAGTAAAAAGATAATAATACAATTATATGAGAAATTTTGTGACAGAATTTTTTGTCAATTTAAATGAAGTAGATTATTTCTTATAAAAATAAATGTATTGAAATTAACAAAGAACAAATAGATAATCTGTAAAATCCTGTATCTTTTAAAGTGATTGAATACATAAATAAAAATCTTTCCCCAAAAGAAACTATGTCTGTATAGCTTCACCAATAAATTTTACATATTTTAAGTTATAAATTCTATATTCAGAAGATACAAAAAAATAATACCATCCCAATGTGTCACATTATTTATTGGGATAACAAAGATTAATAACATTATGTAAGTTTCATTTGTACAATTCTATAATATATCAGTTGTATATTGCATTGTCTGTTCACCACTGAAAGTCCAGTCTCCTTCCATTACCATGTATTTGACACCATTTACTCTCTTCTTCTTTTCATCTACCTTCCCCTCTCATAATCAACATCCTGTTGCTGTATCCATGAGTTTGGCTGGTTGGTTTGGTTTGCTGCTTTCTGTTTTACATCCCACAAGATGAATGGATCTTGAGAATGCCATGCTAAGTGAAGTGAGTCAGATGGAAAAGGAGAAGAATCATATGACTTCACTCATATGTGGAATCCAATGCATAATCTTGACAAAAAAAATCTGACTATAGAATTACCATATAGATTACAGGTGAATAACTCTCATGAATATAGCGGAAATTTTCTCATGCAAAAACACTAAATGCATGTTAGCTAATTGAAACCAGTGATATTTTTAAAACATATATCATGATTAAAATAGTTTTCTCCAGAAATGCTAGGTTAGCTTAATATTTTAAAAATCAACCAATGTTAAAAGTATACAAAGAAGATCAATTATCTGAATAGAGACAGGAAAGCAATGTTTTGTTTTTCAGGATATGGCTTAGCTATATGTATCTTGTGTTAAGTCAGGATATGAGATATCTGGACCTATGTTTCAAGGGCTTCTAATTTGGAAAATATAAAGTAATTTATGTTATGTATCCAATATCTGTAATCTTGAGCAAGTTATTTCATTTCTTTGTTTCTTAGTTTTCCATACGCTAAAATGGAAAATCATAAAATTTGTCACCCCCTGAACTTAACAGCACATCAATTCAAGGATCCGAATTTCATAGAAAAAATATGTTAAGGCATTTAAAAATGCATACTTGACTTCCGGTCAAGATGGTGGCATAGGTAACACACTGTGCCTTCTCTCACAACCAAAATAAGGACAACGAAAATTTAGAAAGAAGAAAACAACCAGTACAGACAGAAAATTGAACTGTATGGAAGTCCAAAAACTAAGGAGTTAAAGAAGAAATATCCATCCAGACCAATAGGAGGGGCAGAGTCAGGCGGTGAGCAGAGAGTACTCAAGGCAAAGTGGTGGCTGGCTTGAAGCAAAGTGATGGCTGGTAAACCCCTGGCCCAGCAACACAGCAGTGGGCAAACACAGCGAGGTGGCAGATTGTGGAGGGGCGTGGCCCACAAGGTGGCAAGCAGTCCCACATTCCTGCACAGATAAACCAGGCAAAACTGGAGAGCAAGACAGACTGCACAGCCCAGGGTCCCAGCGCAAGGAAATAAAGCCTCAAAACATGGATTGAAAACACCTATGGGGGTTGAGGCACCAGCAGAAGATGCTCCCAGCCTCACAGGAGAGTTCGCTGGAGAGACCCACAGCATCCTAGAATGTACACAAACCCACCCACCCAGGAATCAGCACCAGATTTGCCCAGTTTGCTTGGGGGAAGCAGGGGAAGTGAGTGAAATCCAGCAGAGAGCGGAGCAAACACCATTGTTCCCTCTTGGACCCCTCCCCAAAAAACAGCATCACAATCTAGCGACTGGGTTGCCCTGCCCTGGTGAATACCTAAGGCTCTGCCCCTCACTACATAACAGGCATGTCAAGACAAAAAAAAAAAAAAAAAAAATGGCCCAAATGAAAGATCAGATCAAAGCTTCAGAAAAAAATACAACTAAGCGATGAAGAGATAGCCAACCTATCAGATGCACAGTTCAAAGCGCTGGTGATCAGGATGTTCACAGAATTGGTTGAATTTGGTTGCAAATTAGATGAAAAAATGAAGGCTACACTAAGTGAAATGAAGGAAAATGTACAGGGAATCAATAGTGATGGGAAGGAAACTGGGACTCAAATCAATGGAGTGGACTAGAAGAAGGAAGAAAGAAACATCCAACCAGAAGAGAATGAAGAAACAAGAATTCAAAAATATGAGGAGAAGCTTAGGAATCTCCAGGACATCTCCAAACATTCCAACATCCGAATTATAGGGGTACCAGAAGGAGAAGAGGAAGAGCAACAAGTGGAAAACTTATTTGAACAAATAATAAAGGAGAACTTCCCCAATCTGGCAAAGGAAATAGACTACCAGGAAGTCCAGGAAGCTCAGAGAGTTCCAAAGAAGTTGAACCCAAGGAGGAACACACCAAGGCACATCATAATTACATTAGCCAAGATTCAAATGAAGGAGAGAATCCTAGAAGCAGCAAGAGATAAGGAGACAGTTACCTACAAAAGAGTTCCCATAAGACTGTCAGCTGATTTCTCCAAAGAGACCTTGCAGGCAAGAAGGGGCTGGAAAGAAGTATTCCAAGTCATGAAAGGTAAGGACCTACATCCAAGATGGCTCTATCCAGAAAAGCTTTCATTTAGAATGCAAAGGCAGATAAAGTGTTTCTCAGAGAAGGTCAAGTTAAAGGAATTCATCATCACCAAGCACTTATTATATGAAATGTTGAAGGGACTTATCTAAGAAAAAGAAGATAAAAAAACGTGTACAGTAAAATGATAGCAAACTCACAATTATTAACAACTATACTTAAAACAAAAACAAACTAAGCCAACAACTAGAACAGGAAGAGAACCACAGAAATGGAGATCATATGGAGGGTTAGCAACAGGGGTGTAAGAGGAGGAGAGAGGGGGAAAAGGTAAAGAGAATAAGTAGCATAGATGGTAGGTAGAAAATAGACAGGGGGAGGTTAAGAATAGTAATGGAAATATAGAAGTTAAGAAACTTGTAAATATGATACATGGACATGAACTAAAGGGGGAAATGGGTGGGAGAGGGTGTGCAGGGTGAAGGGGGGAGAAATGGGACAACTATAATAGCATAATCAATAAACTATATTAAAAATAAAAATATATACTTGTTTATACATTTATTGTTGTAATCAAATTTTATTAAGTCTTAGCGATGAGATTAATGACATTGTATGCATAGTGTGATATCAGATGGTGAAATATTATATAGAGAAGACTGTTACATAGAAATATAATGGTTCACTCTTAAGGGCTTCAACCAGAATTTTAAATTCAGCAAAGTAGGCCCATCTTTATCACTATCTAAAATTTCTTCTTTCGCCAGCCAGAAGAAAGCTGGCAAAGAAAAGTGTTAGGTAGAAATATAATGGTTCACTCTTGAGTGCTTCAACCAGAATTTTAATTTCAGTAAAGAAGGCCCATCTTTATTACTATTTAAAATTTCTTCCTTTGCCAGCCAGAAGAAAGCTGGAGGAAGCCAGCCGAAAATGAATCAGTGTAAACGCCATGCATTTTACGAAGTTGATTTGTTTCTCCTTTTTCTTTGCTATAATAAATCCTAGGCATACTGCAGTGTCTTACGGTACTGTGTGACCCAAATTATTAGACTTCCTGTAGTTATAATTAGTATACTGAGAAAAAGAATTGGAGTATTTCCTCTTTTAAAACATGTGTATAAAATAAAATATGAATGTAATTCACAAATCTGCAAGCATTTGCAAATCTTGTAAGTTTGTAGCAGTATGGGTAAGATAAAGAAGTATAAACAAAGGCACTATACTCTCCACCAGGCACTGTTATTTATCCTGTTCTTTGTGTTCACAGTATTCTAGTCATATGTCTGTAATACTACACATCTACTATGCTTTATTCATCTGTTGACATGCCATCTTCCTCTTAACCTGGGGGAAATTTTTAGATACAGTGAATTATGTTCATGGTCTCACTGCTCTTGACTACTAACTTGGTACAGAATAAATATTAACATATTTTTTTGAATGAATAAACAAACAAGAATTGTTCTAGTTTTTCAGATATCACACTAAGATACAATCTCTTTTCTGATGCAATAGAGCAAATATTGATCGGATTAGAATCCAGGTCTCAAAATATAAGGACTATGTTCAGTTAAAAATCAGTTTCCTCTTTTTTTCCAACATGAAGAGCCATAGAATGAAAAAACAAAACACTAGAAAAACTTCTATTTTTGGGCTTGTAGTATTAAGAAAATTTCAAGAAATTAAAATTCCAGTAAATCATATTTATGTAACCAGTCTTGCAAACTACTTGAATAATTTAAGTAAGAGAATAATAAATAGGAAGATTTAAACTGAGTTTGTTAATATTTATTGCAAATGTAGGTTGTGTCCAAAAGGCAAGTGAGAACATAGACACATAGCCCTGGCTGGTGTGGCTCAGTGGATTGAGTGTGGGCCCGTGAATCGAAAGGTTACCAGTTTGATTCCCTGTCAGGGCACATGACTAAATTGCCAACCAGGTCCCCAGTTGGGGATGTATGAGAGACAACCAATCGATTGGTATTTCTCTCCCACATTGATGTTTCTCACTCTTTCTCCCTCCCTTCTCCTCTCTCTGAATATAGATAAATAAAATCTTTTAAAAAATAAAAATATATAGATACATGGGCATGGGAAAGAAAGGGAATGTTTTGGGGATAGCAAGTAGAATATTTAGGAGTGGAGTAAGCACGTAGGTAATCATTAAATAATGAAGTCAGAGAGGTTGGTTGCATCATTTTTAATGTTATTGTCATATTGTAGAATATGACAAAACTGTTTAAAAATTTGAGCAGGACAGTGATACATATAAAGCGGAATTTGATAATATTATTCTAAAGAATGTATAGAATTTATATAGAGTACAAGGAGATTGAAAGTAGAAGGATATTTTATTTAAACCATAAAATAGTACTGAGTTGATTTAGAATTATGGATATTACAACAATAATGAAGAAATAGTAGGTACAAGACCAAGAAAAATTGACTAGGCATGGTCAATGGGGTAAAAAGAAAAGAAATGTATTATCTACTTACCTATATTGAAACAATTAGGTAAAGCATAAAATATTCCTTTTATGATTTAATACATAGTTAAACCAAGCTGTATATTTTGGTATGATTTGGTACCTTAGTCACTACCATGTATTATCTATCAGAGAATTCATTCATTTCTATTTTCACTTGAGAGCTTTTCAATAAAATGTATCTTTCAAAATCGTATAATTTTCCCTGGCCAGTGTAGCTCAGTGGATTGAGCATGGGCTGTGAACCAAAGGGTCACCAGTTTGATACCCACTCAGGGCACGTGCCTGGGTTGCAGGCCAGATCCCTAGTAGAGGGTGTGTGAGAGGCAACAACATATTGAAAATTCTCTCCCTCCCATTCTCCTTCTCTTCCCCTCTCTCTAAAAATGAATAAATAAAATATTAAAAAAAATAAAAATAGTATCATTTAAAGTGTCCAGATATGCCCTGAACTTTGTAAAAAAAACTCCAGTCATTGTAGTCATCTATCACAGTTTTCCTTACATAGTTGCTATAAAGAACACTCTTTGGAGAAAGGAAAGCCTTGACAATCTCCTGGCCACTGGATTTGCTCAACCAGGGAAATTAATTCAAGTCATCTCCTATTTTGCAGCCTACTTTTGAAGTAATTCTTTAAAGAGTTCTTTCCTTTTTGAGCTCTGCATATCATTTCATGTCCTGCCGTCTTATGTTCTGGGCAGAGCGCACTTTGCTTTTAAAACCAGCTATTTAAACCCTTGTCTGATGTATCTTTGGCAAATGTGTTCTCCCATACAGTCAGTACCTTTTCATTTGGAGGATGGTTTCTTCGTTGTGCAGAAGTTTCCTCATTTTGATGTAGTCCCGTTTGTTTATTTTTTTCCTTTATTTCCCTTCACCTAGGGGATATATAAGCAAAAATATTGTTACATGAGATATCTGAAATTTTACTGCCTGTTTCCAGTAGAATTTTTATGGTATTATGACATATTTGTCTTTTAACCATTTTAAGTTTATTCTGGTATATGGTGTAAGATGATGGTCTAGTTTTATTTTGCCTTTACCAGTCCAGTTCTCCCATCATCATTTATTGAAGAGACTTTCTTTACTCCATTGTATATTCTTGCCTCCTTAGTCAAATATTAATTTGGTAATATAATTATAATATTAATAAATATTAATACTATAAATATTAATTATATCTATAATAAAGATATGGATTTATTTCTGGACTCTCTACTATGTTTCATTGATCTATGTGTCTGCTATTATGCAAGTATCAGACTATTTTGATTACATTGGCCTTGTAGTGTAGTTTGATATCAGGTATTGTGATCCCTCCAATTTTGTTGTTCTTTCTCAAGATTGTTGAGGCTATTTGTGGTCTTTTCTGGTTCTATATAAATTTTTGGAATACTTATTCTAGTTCTGTGAAATATACCTTTGGTATATTGATAGGAATTTATGTTGATAGGAATTGCATCAGACAACGGTTTAATCTTCAAAATACATAAAGAGCTTATATGACTCAACACCAGGAAGACAAACAATCCAATTAAAACATGGGAAAAGGACCTGAATAGACACTTCCTCAAGGAGGACATACAGATGGTCTATAAGCTTATGAAAAAATGCTCAACATCACTACCCATCAGAGAGACACAAATTAAAACCACAATGAGTTATCAGCTCACACCTGTGAAAATGGCCATTAATAAATCAACAAACAAAAAGTACTGGCAAGGATGCAGAGAAAAGGGAACCCTACTGCACTCTTTGTGGGAATGCAGACTGTTACAGCCTTTATGAAAACAGTATGGAATTTCCTAAAAAATCTAAAAATAGAACTACCTTTTGATCCAGTGATTCCACTATTGGGAATATACCCAAAGAATCCCAAAACACCCATTCAAAAGAATTTATACACCGCCATGTTCATAACAGTGCTATTTACAATAGCCAAGATTTAGAAAGAGCCTAAGTGCCCATCAGTAGATGAGTGGGAAAAAAATATGTTACATTTACAGGATGGAATACAGTATAGAAAGTATCTACACAATAGAAAGAAAGAAGAAATTCCTACCTTTTACAACAGCATGGATGGAACTGGAGACTATTGTGCTAAGTGAAATAAGCCAGTCAGTGAAAGACAAATACCATATGATCTCACACAAGAGGAATCCAATGAACAAAATAAATTAATATGCAAAATACAAGCAGAGGCAGAGAATTGTGGAACAGACTGACAGCTATAAAGTTTGGAGGAGGAAGGAAATAATGAAAAGAAGGGGAAATGATTAGTCAAACAACATATATGAAAGACCCATGGACATGTGGATTGACTATGGAAGAGGGGGTAGGCTGGGTGGAAAAATTGGGACAATTGTAATAGCATAAAGAATAAAATATATTTTAAAAAGTAAAACATAAAAACAGCTATTTAACACTAAAGTTTATCCAAAGATGGTGTGTACATTGTAGTGTACTTCACACATAAATTTAAAGAAGAATAAAGCCACTGGAAAATCAGTGTGTAAAAGAATCTTTTCCTTCACCCTGCCTAACTTGTGAACCAGAAACTCACCATTTATTTCAGTGGGTCCCATCATAGCAGCAACTCATCCTCTCACATTTTTATTCCCCACTGTATTTTGTATACAGCATCCCATGAAAAAAGAAACAGATCCTTGTACGAACATGTAATGTCCAATAAGACCTGGTTATGGAAGCTCCACAGTGGAAGGGGTGAATACTGAGGCAGTGTGAGTATTCCCCTGCCACCTGCAATGATTTTTCTTGTCTAAGGACATCATAATGCTAACAAAATTGCTTCAGTAATTATAGCTGAACTTTCGATACAAATTTGTGTAAGCATTATGTATGAGTTAGGAAATTTTATGTAAAAGAATCTGCCCATATTGTCGAATGAATACATTTTTGGTGTCTCAACAGAAGAAAATCCCACTCTGAACCCACTGAGATCTTCTGGGTTTGCTTCCCTTTCTATGGCCCATCCTGAGCCACAACTTGACCTGACCTGTGTTAGAAAACCCAGCTCTAGGTATCATAGCATTTGTACTTATTTTTGTGACTTCTCACTTTCTGACTAATTTAGCAGTTTGCACTGGATGTACAGAGTTTCGAGCAAATACATCTCTAGGATTTTAGCTGTTTTGTTGCAGTTTTCCTATTGGGCAGATCTTTACAATGCTTATGGAAGCTCTTTTTCCTTCATTAGCTCTTTTGCATTATGCCATTTACTTGCAATTCAAAAGTAATATTTTTCTAACCTCCACCATGTTTTACTTCTTTCTGTGATAGTTACACATTTTTCAACATATCCCTTTTTCTCATGGTAAAATAACAACCACTTAGATGAGCAGTATTTGTAATTTTTTTCCCAGAGTGCAGACATAATTAACCCTGATTATCCCTGTTCCACGCTTTCTTTTCTGGATGATAAACTCTTTGAGAGCAGGATGTGAATCCCGCTTTGTATCCCTGGCATCTAATGCAGTGCTTAGCAAGTAAAAAATTTCAGTAAATGTTTTTTGAGTTGGTTAATAAATGTATATCACCAGTAAGTATCCTTTCCATGTTATAGGCTTCACAATCCCCTGTCCAGAAGAGAGTAGTTGGTATTTTCTACTTATCAGATTCCATGATATTATGCATATCTTAATCATATATATATGTGTGTGTGTATATATGTGTATATATGTATGTATACATATATAGGTGTATACATATATAGGTACACCTATATATATGGGTGTATACATATATATAGTATACATATATATAGTATAGTATACCTATATATGTATATACCTATATAGGTACATATATAGGTATACACATATATAGGTCCATATATATGTATACATATATAGATGTTGTTCAGTTTAATGCAAGGTCATGATATATTGATTCAAAAGGTTCTGTCTTTCTGAGTATGGTCTTAAATGTTTTTACTGGAAAATCCTATCATAAGAGATTTTTTTCAAAAGTCATAATCTTACTAATGTTTACAAAAACATAAATACATTAAATTTACAGCTAGAGCATGATATTTTTAATGTGAATGAACTCTGAGATTGCCACAGGTGACCATTTGGTATTTACAGTCATGGCATTTCCAGAGAGAAAAGTGTTTGTTTACTGACTGTCTGAGAGTTTGGCTTCTTCAGGCCAGGTAAACATTGTCTGTGCTTCAGCAGGAAGTATCCATGGTCCATAGTGCTTGGGCAGCTGCTTTTAGATGATCATTGATTATAATTTTAGCATTTTCAAGGTCAAGGAAAAGTCTGGCTAGAATTATACAGCAGGTAGCAAACTACATCCTTAGTAGAGAGGTCTCTGAAAGTGTTTTCTGGCTCTGGCAGTGATGCACTGTATGTGGCAGGCTTACCACGTCTCTTTAGCAGGCCATCTATTTTCTTTCATGCTCAGCTGAACAGAGCTAAGATCAGTTTGTAAATCACATCGCCGTATTATCCATCTCCACAACTCAAGACTAGATTGATAATTGTTTGCTATTTTTGAAAAAGCCTTTCAGTTATATAACTGGGGAGAGAAGGAGAAGTAGGATGTATTTATTTCCTCTGAAATGTTGGTTTATAAATTAAAATTAAATCAAATCCTATATGTAAAAATCCTCACTCTGGAGAAAAAGATCTATTTTATGTTTGAAGTGGTGTATAAAAAAATAGAAAAACAATAAGGATTTCATAGTGAAAAATTAACTCCTGAAGAACAATCAGTTTTTCTATTTTAATCCAAGTAAGAAGATGATACAAAACTATTTGAGACACATATGAAATGAGGAAAGAAAATATTAAAAGAACAACATTTGGCATTGTTGTTACTACAGGTATACCTTGTTTTATTGTCCTTAGCTTTGTCGTGCTTCAAAGATATTGCAATTTTTACAAATTGAAGGTTTATGGAAATCTGGTGTTGAGCAAGTCTCCCGGTGCCATTTTTTTCAACAGCATTTGCTCACTTCATGCCTCTGTGGTACATTTTGCTCCTTCTAGCAATATCTCAAAAATTTTCCTTATTTGTTACAGTGCTATGAGATCAGTGATCTTTTATGTCATCATTGCAATTGTTTGGGGTACCACAAACCATTCCCATGTAAGATGTCAAACTTAATTAATAAATGTCATATGTGTTCTGACTACTGACCTGAACAACCATCCCCCCATCTTTCTCCTTCTCTTCCAGCCTCCCTATTTCCTGAGACACAGCAATTTAAATTTAGGCCGATTAATAACCCTGCAGTGAATTATAAGTGTTCAAATGAAAGGAAGAGTCACATGTCTTTCATTTTAAATCAAAAGCTGCAAATGATTAAGCTCGGAGAGGAAGACATGTTGAAAGATAGGCCTCTTGTGCCAGTTAGACAAGCTGTGAATTCAAAGACAAAGTTTTGAAAGAAATTAAAAGTGTTATTCCAATGAACAAATGAAAGATAAGAAAGTGAAACAGGCTTAACACTGATATGAAGTTATAGTGGTCTGAATATAAGATCATGCCAGCCACATTCCCTTAAACCCAAACCTAATCCAAAGCAAGGCTCTAATTCTCTTCAGTGCTGTGAAGAATGAGAGAGGTGAAGAAGCTGCAGAGGAAAAATCTGAAGCTAGCAGAGGTTAGTTCATGAAGGTCAGGGAAAGAAGTTGCCTCTATAACATAAAAGTGCAAAGTGAAGCAGCAGATGCTGATACAGAAGCTGTAGCAAGTTATCCAGAAGATGTAGCTAAGATGATAAATGAACATGGCTACAGATTTTCAATGTAGTTGAAACAGCATTATATTGAAAGAAGATGTCAGGTAGGACTTTCATAGCTAGAGAAGAGAAATTAATGACTAGTTTAAAAGCTTCAAGAACAAGCATATTTCCTTTTAGAGGTTAATGCAGCTGGTGACTTTAAACTGAAGCCATGGTAAGTTCACTTACCATAACAAAAATCATAGAGCCTTTAAGCATACGGTATTCTAAGTCTACTCGGATTGTGCTCTGTAGATGGAACAACACAGTCTGGATGAAAGAACATCTGTTTGCAACATGGTTTACTGAATATTTTTAAATTAAATTTATTAGGGTGACCTTGGTTAATAAGATCATAGAGGTTTTCAAGTGTACAATTATATGATACATCATCTGTATATTACATTGTGTGCCCACCACCCAAAGTCATATCTCCTTCCATCACCAAATACTGGGCCCTGTTTACCCTTTACAACCCCCACCCCACTGCCCTCTGGTAACCACCATACTGTTTTCTCTGTGTCTACAAGTTTCTTTGTGTTAATTTTTTACATGTTTATTGGTTGCCTTCAGTTTTGTATTTCACACATGAGTGAAATCATATGAATTATTGTTTGAAGATGGTTTCAACGCATTTGCCCATTTCATGATGGGCGATTTATGAGCACACTGGCCCGCACCGTGCTGGGTATTCAGTAGTTTCTGACCAGAAACAGCATGGCCCCCATGCCCCACCCTCTCTACTCACTCAGTCTTGCCCTGAGTGACTTTTTTTTCTTGTTTCTTCAGGTGAAAAAACTCCTCAAATGGAAATGTTTTGCCAATGTGAAAGAGGTGAAAGAAACAACAAAAGTACTCAAAAGCATCGAAATTGACAAAAGTTCAAAAACTATCTTGAGCAGTGGAAAAAATGTCTTGATAGGTGTATTGCATCATGTGGAGAGTACTTTGAAGGTGACCAAAGTTTAACGTGTAGAAATAATTATGCAATTTTTTAAATAAATAAACTCTGGGGCTTTTTTTGGATCCCTTCGTATGGGCCACAACTTCATTATCTAATCATCTACTGAAGGACACTTCAGTTGTTTCCATGACTTGGCCACTGTGAATAATGTTGCAATGAACATAGAAGTGCATATATCTTTGCAAATAAATGTTTTCAAATTTTTCAGGTAGATACCCAGAGGAAGGATTGCTGGGTCAGTGTTCACTCTCACCACTCTTATCCAATCCAGTTCTGGAAGCCCTAGCCAGAGCAATTAGGAAAGAGAAAGAAATAATAGGCATCCAAATTGGGAATGAAGAATTAAAATTTTCACTTTTTTTGCAGATGACATAATTCTTTACATAGAAATTCCGAATGACTCCACAAAATAAAATTATTAGAAACAATAAACAAATACAGTTTCAGGATACAAAATCAATGTAAAAAACCCACTGATTTTCTATACACTAACAATAAAGTTTCAGAAAAAAAATGAAAAAAGTTTCTTTTACAATTGCAACAAAAAGAAGAAAATACTTAGCAATAAACTTAACAAAGGGTGTGAAGGACTTATATACTGAAAACTACAAAGCATTAATAAAAGAGATTGAAAAAGACACAAAATGGAAAAATCTTCCATGTTCATGTATTGAAAGAATCAACATAGTTAAAGTGACCATATTTCCCACAGCAATATACAGGTTTAATGCATCGAGATGCTCAATGATGTCATTGAGATCCCTATGACATTTTTTAAAGAATTAGAACAAAAAAAATTATCAGATTTGTATGGAACCACAAAAGATCCCAAATAGCAAAAGCAATCCTGAGAAAAAAGAATGAAGCTGGAGGTATCACATTCCGAAACTTCAAATTATACTATAAAGTGATAATAATCAAAACAGCATGGTATTGGGAGAAAAGCAAATGGAACAGAATTGTGAGTCCAGAAATAAACCCACAAGTGTATGGGAAAATAAGTTTTGATAAAGGAGCCTAAACCTTACAATGGAGAAAAGATAGCCTCTTCAATAAATGGTGCTGAGAAAATTGGAAAGCCACATGTAAAAGAATTAATCTAGACTATTGGTTGTCCCCATATAGAAAAACTAACTCTATTTAAATCAAAGAACTGAATATAAGACATGAAACAATAAATTACATAGAAGAAAACACAGGTAATAAAATTATAGACTCTGGTCTCAGAGATTTTATGGGTTTACTGAATATTTTAAGCCCCCCGTTGAGACCTATAGCTGGAAAAAAGATTCTTTTTGAAATACTCCTCATGGACAAGACACCTGGTCACCCAATAGGCAGAGTGGAGATAAAGACATACAATGAGATTTATATTATTTTTATGCCTATTAACACAACATCCATGCTGCAGCCCATGTTTCAAGGAGTAATTTCAAGTCTTATTATTTAATAAATACATTCCATGAGGCTATAGTTGCCACAGATAGTAATTCCTCCAATGAATCAGGCAAAATATGTTGAAAACTTCATGGAAAGGATTTATAATTCTAGATTCCATTAAGAACATTTGTGATTTATTGAAAAGGGTCAAAATATTAAATTCATCAGGATTTTGGAAGAAGTTGATTCCAAATTTCATGAGTGACTTTGGGGGATTCAAGACTTCAGTGGAGGAAGTAACTGCAAATGTGGTCGAAACAACAAGAGAAGTTGAGTTAGAAATGGAGCCTGAAGAGGTGACTGAATTGCTGCAGTCTCATGATAAAACTTTTACAACGAAGAGTTACTTCTTATGGATGAACAAAAAATGGTTTCTTGAGATGAAATCTACTCCCAGTGAAGATGTTGTGAAGGTTGTTGAAATGACAACAAAAAATTTAAAATATTACATAAACTTAGTTGATAAAGCATCATAAGACTGACAAAACTGACTTCAGTTTTGAAAGAAAGTCCTACTGGGAGCAAAATGCTGTCAGGTAGCATATACTGGCACAGAGATGTTATCTGTAAACGGAAAAGTCGACTGATGCTGTAAACTTCATTGCTGCCTTATTTTAAAAATTTTTCACAGCCACTCCAAACTTCAGCAACCACTACCCTGATAAGTCAGCAACCACCAACACTGAGGCAAGGCCCTCTGCAACCTAACGCAGGTCCAGCAGCTTGTTGCAGTAAAAATCCAACTTGTGTGACAAGTTCTTTAGGAAAGGGAAGGGTTTATTTTAGACACCAGCAATCTGAAAAGATGGGCATTCTTGTCCTAAAGCCCATCTAACATCTCAGTGCGGACAGAGGTTTTTATAAGGAGGGGAAGGGAAAGCAGAGCAAAGAGATGAGGGAGAGGATTGAAAAATTCTCTACATGAAGAGCAGCACAGTCCTTTCTGATAAGGACCTTGAAATTGGTCAAGCGATGATCTGATGTGATTCAACCTGGTTTTATTTCATCCTGGTTTTATGGTTGAAGGTCAGCAAATCTCCCAGAGCTGGGATGACTGAGGTTCAGAGTCTGTATCTTCTAAAGTTAGTTCCCAGGATTCTTATACAAATATGCTGTTAATCTATAAGCTACATTATTAGTCCAAATCAGCACTTACAGAAACAATGTTAAACTAATGGTGGGGTGGGTTACAATTCACTACTGTTACACTTCCATCAGCAAAAGAAATGCAACTTGCTGAAGGCTCAGATGATAGCATTTTTAGCAAAAAAAAAAAAAAAAGTATTTTTAATTAAGGTACGTACATTGGTTTGTTTAGACATAATGCTATTGCTCAGTTAGTAGACTAAAATTTAGTATAAACATAACATATGCATTGGGAAATGTACCTCACTTTATTGTGACATTCACTTTATTATAGTGTTCTGAAACCAAACTTGTAATGTCTCCAAGGTGCGCCTGTATTATTGCTGTTACTATTAAATTTCCTAATTTAAATCCTGGCACACATCAATTAACAACAGGGCTACACTGTCAGACATATGTTGCTAGGTGATTCCATTATGTGAACATCATAGTATGCACTTGCAAATGTGCATAGTATAGCCTACTATATGCCTAGTCTATATGATATAGCCTAGCGTTCCTAGATCACAAGCCTATACAGCATTTTACTGTAGTGAATACTGTAGGCAGCTGTAACGTAATTGTAAATACTTGTATATCTAAACATATCTAAATATAAAAAGTACAGTAAAGATACATAAACTAGTAGCAGTCTTTTACTATCATTATCAGGTATTGTGCACTGTACATAACTGCATGTGCAGTGCTTCTACACGGCTCACAGCCCAGTAGGTTTGTTTACAACAGCATCACAACATTACTGACGGCAATGATGTCACCAGGTGATAGAAATGTTTTAGCTCCTTCATAATCTTATGGACCCACGGTGGTACATGGGATCTATCATTGACCAAAATGCCGTTATGCAGCACAGGACAATAATGTGTTTTTGTATAAATCGTAAACTGTAAACAGAAGGAAAGATACCATTTATGCAACTTTCAGTTAATCTATAATTTTTCAGAATAAAATTTTTTTAAAAGTAACATTTGTGGATATCAAAAGTCAAAATATAACACTGATTATATCATGGATTCTTCTGTTCATTGAAGTTCTGAGAAATTTCTTAGTTTGCACTTTTTATGTAGAGTAAAACTAAACTTTTGGAATTGACTGAACAACGGGCATATATCTGACATCAATTGGTAATTATGGTGATTAAGTTAAAGCTGTGTTCTTAACACTAATTAAAAAACCTTTACTAATAGTGGTCTGCAGTGAATAAAATTGTGAAAGAAAGTTAATGCTTTTCACCATTCCTAAAAAATTTTTTAAATCACATATTAATTGAAATGTGTGAATATCAGAAGGCATTACTGGGGAGGAGTTCTTTGGAAAGTCAGAACCTGGGTAGAACAGTGCATTCGCTGAATGTAGGAGCAAGGATTTTCCTGATAGATGAGACTCGGAAGAGCACGCTCAGGGGAACTACCCTTTCTGAATCTTCAAGTTTATTTCATAGTCCTAAAGTTTTAATTATCAAACAAAAATAAAATGAATTATTTAAGAGAAGAAAATGAAATTCACACATTTGAATATAACTAAAACAAATTATCTGTTTTTGAAGTAAGCATATAGTTAAGTGGCTAACCCATTAAAAATATCAACCATTTTAAAATTAGGCATGGTGATTTTAAAGCTCATTTAAGAAAATAATATATGAAAATAGGTAGGCTGTACTTGAAAAACAATTTAGAAATTCAAAAAAAGGAAAGGAGTTGAATGAAGTCTCCCCCAAAAGAATAATGAGAGTTGACAAGCTCAGTCACATATTAACAAATAGTAAAACATTGCAGTAGCTCAAAAACTTGGTCCTACTACATTAATAGACTTTTAATTGAACTGAATATAGAATCCTGTGATATTTTTTAAAAGCAGTTTAACATATTATAAAGTTGACTTTTCAATTAGTGTAAAAAATGGTTTGGCTAAAAGGAAAAAATACGTATTTAAGTGTATACATATGTTCATATTCTTGGGACAACTAGTTAATCATTTGAGAAAATATAAATGCATCTTTATTTCACTCTGTATCCCAAAACATATGTCAGGTGTTGTATAAATTTAAATAAGAAATAGTGGAACCATGAAAGTAGTAAAAGGAAAAAATATTTAATATTCTTGGAATGAAATCCCAGAAGCCATAAACAAGCAATAAAATGATAAGACTGACTAGGTAAAAACTGAATACTCCTGTATAGCAAAATTGTCCAAAAACAAAGTCAAATGCAAGAAAAAAACTCAGAAAATGATTTGCAATGTATTTTACAAACAAAAGGCTCGTATTTGAGAGAGATCTTTCATTATCTTATCCCTGGTTTCCTTGACAACACCAATTTCTAACACATTTACCTTTGCTTGCTCCTTTCCAGTCTCACCACTCCGTGTTTTTTGTAAACATTCCCAACACCCCCCAATCTCAAGGTATTTGAATTACTGCTGCCTCTAACTAGAATGTGCATCTTTCAGATGCCCCCCATAGAATGTACCCTTGGCCTTTCAGTTTCTGTTCATAAGTCCCCTCTGATATTTTCCTGATTATTACAGACACATCAGCATCATGGCCATTCTATTTCTTTCTGGGTTTTTTTTCCCCCACAGCATTCTTACTGCTTGACTTTTACTTACTTACTTACTTACTTGCTTATTTACTATTGTCAATCTTCCTAACTATTCTCAAAGTTCTTGTGAGTTTGTATTTATCATACTGAAAATAAAATTTTGAAGATACACAGTTCTAGAAGTTGTGGGGCAGCCTACAGAGCATTTGCAGGGATGTCAAGTACAGCATAGGGATATAGGCAATACTATTTTAATAACTGTGTGGTGTCAGATGGGTCCTAGACTTTTCAGGGTAGTCACTTCTTAGGGTATATAAATGTCCAATCATGGGGTTGTACACCTGAAATTAGTATAATATTGTATGTCAGGGCCAGTAGAAAGATACAGGGGTTTCCCTATTTTGGTGTTTAGCTTGAAAAAGGACTTGTCAGAACAAACCATGTCACCAATATTTAAGTAATGTGCATTGAAAATATGTTGATCATGGGCATATGCAGAATTTCCAATGTATTTTTCAACACAAATAAAACTATCATTTAGAAAAAATACTGTACATCAACTATAATTTTACACAAAAAGATATGGGAAAACTAAATTCCTTAGAAAATGATACGGAGTACTCTATCCTAATGCATTTTTTACCTTTCTCTCAGAACTTACAGATATATGAATTTATTTCAAAAGTGATTTTGTTTCTGACCAGCAGCTAAAATTTCTGAATTTTCCATTGTAACTCTCCACTAACATATTGGAACTATGCCATTAATGTATTGAAAGTTCCCTTCCTCCTTACCATCTGTTAGAACAAAGAATTTGTATGGATTACTATTCCAAGTGCATTCCCTCCATCCTTCCACTTTGACTCCTGGCAAAGTGACTATTTCTGAGGAGGAGGAGGAATAGCATATCTGACATTCTGGTCTGAATTGCTCACACCTGCTTCTAGTTCAGTTTCTACAGCTCATGACCTAATTCCAATAGCACGATCTAGTTCCAGGTCTCAGAGCTCACAAACTGGGAACTTTTCCCTCTAATTATCTGTATGTAGGGTGATCCCATTATTTTATAATATAGGGTGGGGAAAATGTAGATTTATAGTTGCTCATATAGAAAGTAATACAATAATTAATAAATAATAATAGAAGAATAAACTATGTTTCCCATACTCATGAGAGTAAATCTACTTTTGACACTCCCTATATAATGTTAAAGCTTTCAGTGACAAGGATTTGAGACTCTATCATTTGAACTGTAGGGTTCATTTGTAATGCTTTTGCACAGAAATGAAATAGAGCTTTAGCTGGCTCAGATGAGTTAAATGAACTAGAAGCAAGACTACCCACCAGAAAGCTGTTCTACTAATCTAAGTGTAACCTTAGGAGGGTGACAAATAGAATTGGAAGAAATATGAACATCAAAGGAATTTCAAAATATCTTTGATAGAGTAAAAATTTTGGAAAAAATGTGTGAAAAAATTATGTATTGCATAATAAAATGTAGTAATAGAATGAAATTATCTCAAGAAACAGAAAGCTAGCAGTTTTCTCATCTGATACTTTCTTAATTTTAATAAGGAAAACAAAGTTTCCAATAGCAAAGTATTAGAATCCTCCCTTCCTCCCTTCCTTCCTTCTTTCCATCCTTCCTTTCTTCATTGAGGTTTAAAAATCTACTGATTACCTACATTTTTTTCATTTAAATTTATAATACTTTCAGAGCATATGAAAAAATGGAAGCCTAAATGTTAGTACTAGTAGTCTTCATTACAACTCACTTCAGACAAATGCCCTAATATATTGAATTGAACACAGAAAGGAATATATTGTGTGAATGAAAAACAGAAACCACATACTAAACCTGACAAGCTCAGGTGAGGCCTCCAACGGCAGGCTGAACAAACTCAAAGACCTAAAGCAGCGGTGTCAAACTCATTTTCCCCAGGGGCCACATTAGCCTTGTGGTTGCCTTCAAAAGGCCAAATGTAATTTAGGACTCTGTAAATGTAACTACTCCTTAACTAGGGCAAGGAGCTTGGTGCTGCTGCCGAGTAGAAATAAGGTGCCAGGCCAGATAAACCAACGTAGAGGGCCGGATTCAGCTCAAGGGCCTTGTGTTCACCACCTGTGACCTAAAGTAACCACATAGTCATAAGCCATTATATTTTTTATTTTTTGATGTATCTCCATACTGCTTTCCACAGTGGCTTCATCAGTTTGCATTCCCCACCAGCACTGTACGAGGGTCCCCTTTTCTCCACATCCTCACCAGCACGTGTTTGTTGATTTATTGATGATAGTCATTCTGACAGATGTGAGATGACATCTCATTGTGGCCTTAATCTTTATTACTTGTATTTTTTGATGGATAGGGATGTTAAGCATCTTTTCATATATCTATTGGCCATCTGTACATCCTCTTTGGAGAAGATTCTTTTCAGGTCCTTTGCCCATTTTTTAAATTGGATTATTTTTGTCCTTTTGATGTTGAATTGTATAAGTCCTTTATAAAGTTTTTACATTACTCCCTTATCTGATGTAACATTGGCAAATATGTTCACCCATTCAGTGGGCTGTCTTTTCATTTTATTGATAATTTCCTTCACTGTGCAAAAACTTTTTAGTTTGACGTAGTCCCACTTGTTTATATGTTTGTTTGTTTGTTTGTTTGTTTGTTTCCCTTGACAGAGGAGATATATCAGAAAAAATATTACTACTAGAAATGTCTGAGATTTTATTGCCTATGTTTTCTTCTATGATTTTTATAGTTCCAAGTATAACATATAAGTCTTTAATCCATTTTGAGTTTATTTTTTTGTGTGGCATAAGAAGGTGGTCTAGTTTCATTGTTTTGCACATATCTGATTTTCCCAACACTATTTATTGAATAAACTCTCTTTCCCCCATTGTATGTGCTTGACACCATTGTCAAATGTTAACGGACCATAAAGGCATGAGTTTATTTCTGGGCTCTCTGTTCTGTTCCATTGATGCACATACCTGTTTTTTATGCCAATACCATGTTATTTTGATTCTGGGAATACATCCAAAGAAAACCAAAGCACTAATTTGAAAGAAAATAAGCACCCCCATGTTTATTGCAACATCATTTGCAATAGCCAAGATTTGAAACATCATTTACAGTAGCCAAGATTTGGAAGCATCCCAAGTGCCCATCAATAGGTGAGTGGATAAAAAAGCGGAGGTACATTTACATAATGGAATACTATCTGGGCATAAAAAATGAAGAAAATCATGCCCTTTGGGACAGCATGAAGGACCTGAAGAGCATTATGCTAAGTGAAGAAAGCCAGTGAGAGAAAGAGAATCACCATATGTGTCCACTCATATGTGGAATCTAATGAACAAAATGAACTAACAAATAAAATAGAAACAGATTCATAGAAGGACAGAAGAGACTGACAGCTGTCAGAGGGTAAGGGGTTTGGGGGACTGGGTGTAAAAGGTGAAGGGATGAAGCAAAAGCAGAAAACAAAACAAAACAAAAACCCAACTCATAGACATAAACAGCAGCATGGTGATACCCAAGCGGGAGGAGGGAGAAGGGGATAGAAGAGGGTAGATGGGAAATCATTGCTGAAGGAAGGAGACTTGACAGGAGATGGTAAATGCACAATACAATATGCAGATGAGGTGTTACAGAATTATGTACCTGAAACCTATATAATTTTATTAACCAATATCACCTCAATAAATTCACTAAAGAAAAAGAATGAAAATGCTGCAAACAAAAAAATAAAAACTAAAGTAACCACATAGGATGATCTGATATTAAAACTTAGCTAAAAGTGAATCATGGTGGGTAAGTCTTGTCCTCAGCTGGTATCTTCCTTGACAGCGATCAATCATTACCTTAACTGAGCTTGTCTACTGTGTTTTTGCATCTGCAATAACATACCCTTGAAATGTCAGAGTAATCCCCCCTTCCCCAGACCCCTCAAGGTATAACCTCCCACCAGACCAGGAGACTGTGGGACCCCTCATTATTACCCTGTGGCCCAAATGCCATGTCTCTGGGCTCTAACAATGCCATCCAGTCTCAGAGGTTTCCCTGCTCTGCTTTCCCCCACCTCCCCACTCCACCACCAGTCAATTTCATGTACCTCTTCTAACTCCTCCTCTTTAGATTGTAATGTGTAAAATAAACTGCACACTGCCATTCTTTGGAACATTTTCTCAATCTGTTGAGACTTTTGCTTCCTGGCAATTATCATCAGTTTGGCTCAAATAAACTCATAAAAAATACTCTACAGGTTTGGACATTTCTTAAGCTGACCATTATATAAATACCTCCTAGATGAGGAGCAGTTACAGAAACATACTTAACCTCAAATAATATATGTAATTTAACACATAATCTATTTTTATACATGTAAATTTAAAGAGTCTGTTTTACTTCTCAGAAAATATACCCTCCAGTGTAGATATTATACCACAAGATAAACTTAATAAATATAACATGCTTATCTATGTGAAGTTAGATAAGTTAATTCATTTGTAAAGTTTTCAAATTATATTGTTCAACCTCTTTAAACAATCTTGCTTGAGATGTAGAGAAGAATTAGACAAAATGGATTCCCAAACCTGGCTCTGCCAAAATTGACTTGGAGATTTGTATTAAATTCAGTCCTTTCACTGGTTCTCCATTTCTCTACATAAAAGAGATTTCAGCATGACCTCTCAGGTTCTCGATAGTCAAACTCCAGCCCCTTCACCAGCCTGATCATGCTCAGGCTTAGTCTCCACCCTCTTTCTGGCTCTCTTTCATTGTGGCTGTTGGTATGGTTTTAATGACACATGAAATAAGAAATGAATAGTGAAAAGGGCTCAGTAGACTAAAGCCAAATAATCCAGTATGATGAAATGATTAATCTTCAGTCCTATTAGATTGTAATCATTAAAAATTGTTGAGTAGTGCTTCAATATTAGTAATTTATTTGTCCTCTCTATATATGTAATAAACAGTTAATATTTATGCATAATTTCATTTTTAATTCCCAGAGTAATCCTATCAGTTAAGAACTATTATTATAACCTAATTGTGACTTACAGAACAGAAAAAGTAAATGACATGTCCAGGATGACACTGTTAGTAAGCAACATCATTGAGACGAAGCCAAGTATTGCTGATACCCGAGTCTAAGCCCTGGGTTCTGAAGCTACTTTTGCCAGTAACTTTTGCATAGTCCAAATGCTACACAACTATAAACATGATGACAGAGAAAGGAAAACCAGAAAGCCAATGCTTATCTATTAAGCTGCAGTTGCTTTTCTGAACAGAAATATTTTCAGAAAATGACCAGTTCTCCTTGAAACACGGTTGTTTGTTTTGGAACTCCTCTTTGCCCCAGGCCAGTTCACGCCCCAGGCCAGACAGACTGTTGCCTCCAGTGTGTGCCAGCGCATGCTGTTCAGCTGGTTCCCTTAGCGTCCACTGACATTTTTTTTTTTAATTGGGCTACTTAACACTTGCTAATGTTCTAACAAATAATTTATTTTTCTTACTTGAACCATTTTAGCTATCACATAGAACAATACATTTTAGGTAATGAGCAATAAATATGTTTACGAAGTAACTTTATGGCTGTCTCATCAAAGGAATCTGAAACAATTTTTCTTTGAGTTTGTGATGACTAAAAAATTCAAATAGAAAAAAGTAGTTTAGTAATATTCACTTCATTTGCTTTTATTGAATACTCTAATGAGAAAGAAAATATTATTCTACCTTTAGTGTTCAAGTATCTGTATTTTAAAACTATTTTCAATAGTTACCTTATAGATGGGAAAATATTTTACCTGTAATTTATACTCCTAACAATTAGAATCTATTAAGACTCCAACCTAATCATTTCATTATACTGGATTATTTGGTTTTAGTCTGCTGAGCATTAGTGCAGCTTTTAATGTCATTGGTTTTCATATTTTTATATCCTTATAATAAGCTCCTTTGTTTTATTACACAAAATTTTCTTTTTATTGATGTGTTTAGGTAGATACCTACAATGGAATATCATCAAAATAAAATGAGATTTCGATTTGATTTCTTCAGTGAATTTGCTGTCTCACTTTCTGGCTGCAGGCGTTTTTATAGATAAATAATGGGACTGATTCAGAAGCCTTAGAGCGCCTCATCCACTACACATTCACAAGTAATAGTATCAACAAGGTACTTTGTAAGGACTCAGTCTCACAGAGAGATAAGTCTAACGTCAAAATAAACCAAAAAATTCTGTTCCACAGGGTTAAAAAATCAAATGAGAACAATATATGTGATTGAGGAAATATATTAGGGACTAAAAGCTATATAAAATTAAACCCCCAAAATAAAAGTTTGAAATTGGTCTAGTGGGCACTGAGAGTCATTCGAAGGTTTTGGAAAAAAAGAAAAAAGGAAATTTTCGAGGGAGGATGAAGATGACTAGAGTGAGAGCATACCATTTATTCTACATATTATCTAACACTTCCCTGAAGACAATAAAAATGAGCTGTTCACATAACTGCAGATGAGTTCCCTCTACTACAGCATCATATTCAGCCAAACATATGCAGAACTGGAGACCAGCCAGAATCATTCTTCTGCCCATTCTCCCAAACAAAAGTACTTGTTCCTGATCAGTTCATCACACCCACTTTTTGTGTCCTCATCCTACCTACACTTTCACGGAAGACTCTGAGTTTTAAAGTTCACCAAAAAGAGTTAGTTTTGTATTGGTAAAGGGATGAGTTATAGTTTGTGTATAAAAAGAAGCAATATGGGGTATGTGTCGGTAAAGAGAAGTTTCTTGCCTGAAGGGTAATAAACTATAGGAGTTTTATAAAAATTCCCATAAGGTGCTTTCTATTTTCTTTGATGAAAAATACTCCACTGTGAAAGAGAGTGACAGCAAAGATTTAGAAGAGTAGCAAAAATTTGGCAAAACATCCACTCAAGGTGATTAGAGGAGGATGCAATCAAGGAAAGGTAGGCAGATTTTCTGGCTGCACTGAGGGCCCATTTCAGTTGCAGTTATATCCATGTGGTGATGCTAAAATGCAAGAAATCTAAGTTTTAGTGTTTTTTCATAGCCATTCTCTGGAATGGGGAGGCAAAAAAAGGCAGATAAACAAAGAAATGTGAGAATCAATATAACCTGGCTGAAATGATGAAACATAAATTTAGGAGGGGAAGGAGATACTCAGAGAGTGCAATGGGAATGAGGTGAGGAGGAGAAGGCAGGCAATGAAATAATTGGGAGAAAAGATGGGGTCTAAAGAAGACCTCTGAAAATACTGTAACATTTCATAAAAGCAATGAGAAAACTGGCAAATAACAAAAAGCACTAAAATCAACTATTTCAAAGATCTAGAAATTAACCAAAGGCTTGCAGTGACCTGAGAAGCATTTATTTAGGAAAAATAGCCATATCTTGGTAAGAACTGACAACTCTCTGTCATTTGAGCTTTCTCTATTCCTACCTCCGGCTTTCCTAGCATTTGCAAGTGAAAACCAATAAGGCAGCCAGAGGAGGTACTGAAAAGGGCTGGATCTCTTTCACAGAGTCACTCTCAAAGAATGTCATTGTTTAACTTGTCTGGTGGTTTCCTGGAAGACCCCAGATGTATTGCAAAGCTATACAGACATGGTTTGGAGCTAGCCCAGAGTGAACAACCATTTCCCTGAAGGATTTGCAGGGGAGGACTTTTTGTCATAAAAAATTAAAGGCAATTGTTTAACTTCATGGTTCCTTGAGGCAGTAGGAGATAAGAGTTGGGGCAAGCAATAGTATAAATAAAGCTTAAAAGGAAAAGCTGGAAATGGATGTGCATAAGGCTTGGGAAAAGGGCACGTGTATAGAACACATGCCCCAGGCAGTGTTTTTTCTCAGGAAAGTCATCGGAAGACCCTCAGCTCTCATCTCCGGCTGAGCTTGGGGCTCCAGGGAGCAGGAGGTGAAGGTAAACACAGAGGGAATAAACACTGGGGGAGTGTGGAGGTAGGCTACTCAGCGCACACTGACTTGCATTTTTGCCAAAGTTCAGCTGTCCTTACGCAGTGGGGATCTACTTCTGGACTCTCTGCCATGCTCCATTGATCAACAAAATCACGCTCTTCTGACTGCTGTAGATTTATAATCTTTTCTTCCTTTCCAAGAGTTGTTTTTGGTGGTATTGTTGTTGCTGTTATTGGGTACTCTCCATTTCCATATGAATGTAGTTACTAGCTTTATTGTATAAAATAATTTTTTCAAAAGATTGCATTGAAAATATAGTTCAAACTGTGGAAAACCGAAGTAAGCGTTGGATCTTTTGACTAACGAACAAGAAATATATCTCCATTTATTCAGGTTTTAAAATTTTTCTAAGTTTGGCATTTTTCAGGGTCTAAATCATTCAAAAATACTTGGTCAGATTTATCCTAAAGCATTTCAAACTTTAGAATGTCTTTTTAAAATTTCAGTCTCATATTGTGCCTAAACATATTTGGTATGTGCATAGTGATCTTGCACCTGCAAATCTTGCTAAATTCATATATTAATTCTAGTGGCTGTTTTGTACATTTCATCTTGGATTTTCTACCTAGATGATCATGCCATCACTGAATCAAACAATCATAGTTCTTCCTTTCCAGACTGGATGGATTTTATTTCTTTATTCCCTTCCCTTTTGCACTGGCAAGAACATTCACTATGATGTCTAATAACAGTGGTAAGGCTGGAATTCCTTGGCCTTCACCGTCTTAGGGGGGAAAGTTTTAATCTTCTGCCAAATAAGTGTGATGTTATCTTTTTCAAATATTTTCTTTTTCAAGCTGAGAAAGTATTCTTTTGTCTTAGTTAGCTGAAGATCTGGTTTATTTTATTTGTTTTAATCAGGAATCGTTATTTAATTTTTTAAAGATTTTTACTTATTTATATTTAGAGAAAGGGGAAGAGAGGGAGAGTGAGTAAAACATCAGCGCGTGGTTGCCTCTCACGCATCCCCACCTGGGGACCTGGCCCACAACCCAGGCATGTGCACTGACTGGCCACACAATCCTGCAACCCTTTGGTTTGCAAGCCGGTGCTCAATCCACTGAGCTACACCAGCCAGGGCAAGAATCAGTATTTAATTTTTTCAAATGTTTCTTTCTCTCTCCCAACCTCTCTCTTTATATATATATATATATATATATATATATATATATATATATATATACACACATGATATGTACGTGTGTATGTGTGTGTGTGTATATACAGGGTTTGGCAGAAGTAACACTTGCTTGACTGTGGTTGGTAGGATAGTAATATGGGTATAATTCATAGTTTTAATTTGAACATTTTACCTAAAATTTCATATGGTGTGCTTGAGTGTGATATTATTATGTTACAGAATTTCATGCTTATGATTTTGTAATCAAAGATTTTGTAATAAAAGGGGGCATTAACGTGAATTACATTAATTGATTTTTGGATGTTGAGCCAGGCTTGTATTCTTGGGATAAACTTTTCACTGTGTCATGAGGTATAATCTTTTAATATGTATATATCTGGGTTGGATTTGCTAATATTTGGTGAGAATTTTGTTATTTATGTTCATGAGGGATCATTTCTATAGTTTTTGTGTTTTGCTGTTTTTGGTAATGTATAATGCTGGCCTAAAGGATAAGTTAGGAAGTAGTCCCATATCTTCAATTTTCCGGAAATGTTGTATAGAATTGGCCTAATTTCTTCTCTAAATATTTGGTAGAATTTACTAGTAAAGTCATCTGGGCCTCGAGGAAGGTATATACTTATAAACACAATATACTTAATAAAGTTATTCTTGTTCATTCTTTTTAAATGAACTTTGGTATTAATAATTTGAATCTTTTAACAAAATTGTGTATTTCATCTAAGTTATTATCCATTAAGAAGAAAGAAATTGTGTTTTGAGGATATAGTTTTGGTAGGAAAGGGACAGTGAATAGTACAAAAAGAAAATTTTGCTTGTTGGAAAACTTGGTCAAGTTACATGACCTCTGTACCCAAATTTTCCCATTCATAAAATATAAGGATTAACAGAGTTCATACCAATACTTTGAAAAGAATAGTGCCTGGAACATAGTGAGTGTCCTGTAAATCAATAATTAAATATTATGCCCTAAAGCTTAGCATTTTCACAATTTGTGCACATCCTGGAAAACAAGGGTTAATTATTTGTCCTAAGCTACTTAGAAAATCATAGGTTAATGAAGGGATAATGTTTATATTCCCCTCTCTGGGAGACGGTTTGATGAAGATCTCTTTAAATGTGTGAAAGGTACTGTCATAGACTAGCATGGGCCAGTTGCATTGGTCAGAATATGTTATATATGCTGTGAGTCAAAAACGGTCAAACCTTGGTGCTGAAAACTACAATGGCTAATTTCTGAATTACATTTCTTCTCTGGCATAGGTTACCAACTCACAACAATCACTCAGGGACCAGGTCTAATGAAGCAGCTATTGTTTAAAATATTTCTCGTTGCTGTGCTAGAGGTAAAGAAAGCTCCGGAAGGTTTTAACCTGTCACATAGTTCCACTTAACTCATTGGCTGAAATGAGGAGATCTGGGAGTTCTGTTATCTGTGTTTGTCAAATGAACTAGAATCAAATGTCTGTGAACAGCTTTAATAAACATCATGCTGAAAAATGCGCAGAGTGTGGGGTCCGGATGGAGACAAGGGAAGGAAAAGCCAATGTGATTAAGTGGAAGGGTGGCTTTAGTTCTGGATTTGTATAGCATTTCCTTTAGCTGCTAACACTAACACACTTTCACACACTAACATGCACTTCATGCAAGGCAAGCACTCTCATTCAGTTATCTCTTTTTTAGAGAGACAGAAACAAAAACACCAACTTCAATCTGGCATTTATTTGTGTCCCTAGATCAGCTAAGGTTTGTAGCTCTGTGGACTGGAATTATTGTCATAGTAGTTTACACAATGGCATCATCAGATACTCCTTGATTATCTTACAAATAAAATCTACAGGAACTTTCTTTGTCTAATGGGCCGAAGTATGAACTGCAATATCAAACTGCCTTTGCGGAAAAAAATCTAATATAGAGGGGAATGGTGAGTAGTTTCATTAAACTAAGATTTTAAAAAAGTCCTACGTTCGTATCAGCCTTCACCTCCCATTACCTGTTCTAGTCTGAGACTTCACACCTTCTCAAACCACTGAGCACCCTGATCAGGTGCATATGGCCCTCTGCTGAAGTTGTACCTGTTTCAGACAGGTCTTACTATTTTACTTTATTTCAATCTACGAAATATTTAGGGAAGAGAGAAGGAATGCCTTGCCTGTTTAGGATTCCGAATCCACCTAGGGCCAGGAGCCAATTACGAACACATTTTGGCAACAATGTCACTATCGCGGAGGCGCAGATGTGCTCCTTTGTCTTAAATGTTGCCCTTAGTAACAAAGAATTTTTTCCCAAGCATCTTTTGTGAAAACAGCAGAATTGTAGATGGAATTGGTCCTTTTTAATTAACTTTTTACTTTCAGCCCTCAGGCACAGAAGAAAATAATGAAAAATCACCATGAAAGAGTTGGTGACTACCTACTGATTTTTTTTTCAATATTTCTAACTGTTTTGTTTCTGTGTACTAACACTTTCCCCCTTAGCATTTTGGTTTTAAGAGAAATTCAATTTTATTAAAATAAAGGAAAATGGTAGAAAAGTATTATAATTATTTCCTTTTTCATTGAATTGTCTATTTATATTTAATTTTATGCTTTCCATTCACTCTAATTGTATTTCATTCTGCTGCATGTGTTTCCTATTTTTTATAACAGCCTGAATTCCACTCTACGCAAATCAATTTTCAAGCATTTATCTTTCCTCTCCAAATAGCCACATTGTCTCATTAACATAAGGCAGCATGGTAAAGAAACAATGTTTTTTAACTCTCCTCCTAGCATTGGAATGTAACTTGCATTCAGTTTATTTATATTTGCATGTTTTTCAAATGTATCCAATGGAATTGAAGCATAACACTGATATTTAATGAGCTGATAAATAATTTTTGAAAATGCTCACATTGGAAAAATACATAGTGCTTAGGTTGCATGACAGTATCAGTAGGTCCAGATATACCATTGCTACTGTTTTATTTGTTTGTTAATTACACTGATACATTGATAAATTGCAGAGTGGCCCTAACAAAATTCCCCTTCTCTTTGCCTTTTCTCTTTTTGCTGAAGAAATTGTGATAAATAAAAACAAATATAGATCAACAATTTAAAGAAATGAAAGCAGTTAATATTCTGTTGGTGCTATTATTTCAAATATTGTAAAATAGAAACATTTCATAATAAAAATTTCGCACAAATGTCAAATACTTGATAATAAGTTTTCTCTACAAAACCTTCTATCTGTTGATTCTTCAAGTAAGTAAAGACAAAAAATAAACTATACCTCCATTTATTATATTACAGTCAAAAGACAAGAGTTATATCAAAATAAGCCAATTTTTGAAAATAAGAGGGTTGCATAGATATCCTGTATACAGAGACAAACTTCCACAGTTTTCTGTAGATGGGAGCTAAGTAATGATTTTCTTGTGTGTGCAAAATTTGGAGCAAGAAACAGGTCATTTGAGATAAGGGTGCATAAAATTCCCAACAATGGCAGTATAACATGAGGGAAGGAAAATGGGAATAAAAATAAGGTGGCCACATCAAAAAATTCAGTTAAGTCTAGGGTGGGTATTTTCAGAATGTGACTATGACTCTGAGTATTGAGATGCCAAGAGGCAGTGTCAATAGTTCGGAAAAAAATATGAAGATATCTTCATATGAAGATACTACTACCAACTATAGATACAGAATACAGTTGTAATCATTATATTAAAGAGAAAATGTTTATATCACTTCAACTGAAACTGATCATTTTGTTTCATTTATTCGTGACTTTTTATATGCAACCCCTTTGGTCAGATTCTCTTTCCTGATTTGTCCATATAGTGAAGTTTTATTCAACCTTCAAAATGAGTTCAAATATTAACCCTTTGGATCTTTCCTGAGCCCAGTTTATAATAGATTTCTTCCTACATTATGCTATCACTGAAGTAGACTTACTCATTTACATTTCTTGCTTGCAAACAGAGAACTACTTGAGAGCAAGTATTTTCTCCTTTTTTTTTTTTTTTGTATATATTACTGGCCTTGGCAGATATTAGGGTTGATGTAAATGTGTGCTGAATGAATGATGCACAAAAATTTTAGGTCATTTTAATACATAACTTTCTGGTAGAAAACAGTTATTAGGACCCATTGTTTTCTTTCACTATTTCTCAGTTTAAGATGCTAAAAGCAATGTTTTGAATCTATAGATTGCTTTGGTTAGTATGGACATTTTAATAATGTTTCTTCCTATTCATGAACACAGTATACGCTTCTATTTATTTGTATTTTCAGTTTTTTCTTCAGTGTCATAATTTTCTGAGTGCAGGTGTTTGACCTCCTTGATTAATTTTTAGAATTTCTATAAACATTTACTTGAGCCAGAGATATACCTGGGAGCAGGATCTCAACAGACTAAGAAAAAATGTTCCCTCTCCATTAAATTTACTCCTATGTATTTTTTTTTTATGCAATTGTAAATGGGACCGTTTTCTTGGTTTCCCTTTCTGATAGTTCTTCATTGGTGTATACAACACACCTGATTTCTAGATATTTATTTTGTCTCCTCCTACTTCACTAAATCTGTGTACCAGTTCTAGTAGTTTTTAGGTGGAATCTTTAGGGTTCTCTACATATGGTATCATGTAATGTGCAAATAATGACAGTTTTACTTCTTTCATTACAATGTGGATGCCTTTCATTTCTTCTTCTCTGGTTGCTGTGGTTAGGACTTCCACTACTATGCTGAGTAAGAGTGGTGAAAGCGGTCACCCTTGACTTGTTCCTGATCTTAAGGGAAACACTTCTAGTTTTTGCCCACTGAGTATGATGTTTGCTATGGGTCTGTCATATATAAGCTTTATTATGTTGAAGTATGTTCCTTCTATTCCCACTTTGCTGAGAGTTTTTAATCATAAATATGTGCTGGATTTTTTCAAATACTTTTTCTGCATTTACTGAAATAATCATTTGACTTTTATGCTTCATTTTGTTTATGTGGTGTATCATGTTTATTGATTTGTGGATATTGTACCAACCTTGCATCTCCAACATAAATCTCACTTTGTTCAGTGTGTGTAATTTTTTAATGTATTACTGGAACAGTTTGCTAATATTTGGTTCGAATTTTAGCATCTATATCCATCAGAATATTGGCCTTTAATTTTTCTTTGTTATGTCTTTATCTGGTGTTAGAATAGTGCTGGGCTTGTAAAGTGCACTTGGGAGTCATTCATTCTCTTGAATTCTTTAGAATCATCTTGGCTGGCTTCTGGCCCTGGGGTCACACTTAGCACAGTGGTCTCTATGCCAAGATGATGCACACACTTACTTAAAAGAGCTTCTTTTTTAAAAAAAAATATATATCTGCTCCCTAATCTACCTGGGAATTCCCTTTAAAATAACAAAAATGTTATTTCAGATAAAAACAAATATATGTGGCCAGACACACAAAAAAGCAGTTATTGAAAGCTTCTGTTCATAGGAACTGTCCAGAGTAGGTAAAGGAGCAGAGGCAGGAAGCACATCGGGGCTGCCAGGGCAGGAGGAGTGGGGAGTGGGGACCTCTGGTGCAGGGCGTCCTCTGGAGGAGGTGGAACATCTGCAACCGAACAGTGGTGATGCTCGCACGGCATCACGAATGTACATCATGCTCAGGAATGGCAGTTTACAATATAAACAGTAACTTCTATTTATAACTTACAATAAATAACACCATAAAAAATGGAGGGAAACAAAAATTATTTAAAAATCATAGAGGCGGAAAAAACCCTGGTAGGAGAGGGAGGATAGGTTCAACAAGCAGCTCTAGAGCTGGCCCTGAGACATGTTCCAGAGGCAGCTCCTCGCTGTGGCAGGAACCAGGGCATGTTCAGGGGAGGGTTCTTCGGGCAGGGTCACTGCTCGTGTCAGGAAGTAAAGTCACTGCTCTTGTCTGAGGAGATGCTCAGGGTAGGGGACATAGGCATTGACCTCACTATCTGATGGTAGAGCCCAACAGAATTTGGAACCCGGGTAACTAGGCTGACACATTCTAAAACTGTCCCTTCCCTGCTCACTTGGCCAGAGGCATTCGCAGGGGCAGAATAATTTCTTGTTTTCTGCCCGTGTCTTGAGGCTGTGGACTCAAAAGAAGAAAAAACGATAGTGTGTTCCACCATGGCCACCACTGGGTTAGGCTCAGCCCAGATGCCTGTGACCCTTTTCATGACAGAACCCAGAGGTACCACAGAGGGAGGCCCAGAGCAGTTTTGTTCGGGCCAGGCCACAACTCTGATCCTACCTGAGCAACCATATGCCACCTACCTCTGTGTGTGTGTGTGCGCGTGTGTGCGTGTGTATAAAGAGATTCATTGAAGGGGGCCTTGCCTGAGCAGGAACAGGCTGAGGAGGGTGAGAAGCCTGGTGGTCTTATTATGTTAACACCCCAGGTTAAGGCTGGCTGGGTGGACATGGAGTTTGAGTGGCATCCTTTGCCTAAGGTTTATACCTAGCCTTGGAGGTGAATCTCATTCCCCCTGGGTGTAGACACAGGGACGGGCCTGTTCAAACAGCAGAAGGCGCAGGGGGCAGAAGCAGCAGCAACTAGGTCCAGGCAGGGCCTCAAGACCAGATGCCAGGCACTATCATTGCAGAGCTCAACTCAAGTCATAGAGGAGCAACAGGTGACTTGAAGAAGACACTGGCCCCATCTCCATCAGTGAGGGGAAGATGTGCCACATCACTGAGGACCAGACTAGGCCAAAAGTGACAGTGGCCACCTAGAATCCTGGGGAACCCAAAGATGGCTGGAGAAAAACCCCTCCCGTGAAGCTGCCCAGGCACCACTGGCAGCTCAGGAATTCTGACTTCCACGTGGAGCAATATGCCCACGTAAAACACACGGGGCCAGATTACCTGGAGCCCAAGGATGCAGAGCCCAAGGGTGAGAGGGTGAGGGAGGAGGGGATGGAGGTGCAAGTAAGGTTGTGGGGATCGGTGCAGGGAGCACATCCAGGATGCCCAGGAGGAAATACCTGCCTCAGACCATCCATCTGCTGCAGTGCCTGCAGGGAGGGTGTCTTAGGGTGTGTCCTGTGCTGCGGCTTCTCTGGAAGGCTCTGGCTATGTTCTGTCTGGGCGGGGGGGGGGGGGGGGGTGCACAGGGAAATATAGGCATGTGGGTGATCTTTTCTCCTCTTGAAACTCCAGTATGAGCCCAGGAGGCAGAACTGGCTCCTGCTTCAACACCTGTCACACATCTGGAGGAGCTCGGTGCCGGGTCAGACCAGGACTAGGATGCCACTCCAGACCAGGAAGGCTGCCCATCTCCAGCGATCATGCCACCTCCAGCAGTAGCTCCACTTGCAGCTCTAGAGCCTGGTCTGGCCTGAGCAGCATCTTCTGACCTGACTGTGTCCCCAATACACCTGCCTGAAGAATCCTCCCTTGAACCTGCCCTCATTCTTGCGACAGAGGAGCTGCCCCTAGAAAATGCGCCAGGGCCAGTTCCTGACCTGATTATTATTCAACTGGCTCTCTCACTCCCAACAGAAGTTGTTTTACCCTTCATCCCTGTTTGACTTTCTTCTTTTATTTTCTTCAATTGTTATGTTTTCCTTTTTTTCAGTGTGTGAATCAATGTTTTAAATAAAAGTTATTGTTTATATTTTAAACTGTCACTCCTGAGCATGACATACACTCATGAGGCTGTGCAAGCATCACCACCGTCTAGTTCCATCTCACCCAAAGGACACTCTGCACCAAAAGTACTCAATCCGCACTCCTCCTGCTCTTGGCAACCCCTCATGTGCACTCTCTCTCTCTCTTTCTCTCGCTTCTGGGTATTTCCTATGAGTGGATTCTTACCATAGGTACCTTTTTTGTGTTTGCTTATCTATGTTTTTCTTATTTGAAAGAAAAATTCTAGATGGATTAGAGATCATGTGTAAAAAAACAAAAAGAAACCCTTTGGCTAACTGTGTGGGTGACCTTAAAGTAGAGACCGCTGTGCTAAGTGTGACCCCAGGGCCAGAAGCCATTCAGGCAAAAATTGGCTCTTCCTGTGACCAAAACAAAAACAAGAAAAATAGGTTCTCTACCTTATCAAATGCTTTTTTGCATCTATTGATATGATCATGTGGTTTTTGTCTATCCTTTTGTTTATATGATGTATTACGTTTATTGATGTGCAAATATTGTACCATCCTTGCATCCCTGGGATGAATCCTACTTGATCATGATGTATGATCTTTTTAATGTAGCCCTAGTACATGGTTGGTGGTAGGCAGACTGGTGCAGTCACTGTGGAAAGCAGTATGGAATTTCCTTAGAACTAAAAATGCAACTGCCTTATGACCTGGCAATTCCACTACTGGGATTATAACCTAAGAATCCTGAAATACCAATCCAAAGAACTTATGCATCCCAGTGTTCATAGCAGCACAATTTACAATAGCCAAGTGTTAGAAGCAACCTACATGCTCATCAGTAAATGAGTGGATCAAAAAACTATGGTACATTTACACAATGGAATACTACACAGCAGAAAGAAAGAAGGAGCTCCTACCCTTTGTGACAGCATGGATGGAACTGGAGAGCATCATGCTAAGTAAAATAAGCCAGTCTGTGAAAGACAAATACCAGATGATTTCACTGATAAGTGTAACCTATTCAATAAAACAAAGAAGCAAGCAAAATATAACCAGATACATTGAAATAAAGAACAAACTGACAGTAACCAGAGGGGAGGGTTGGGAATAATGGGGAGGGAGAGGAAGGGTCATCAAGGAACACATAGAAAGGACACATGGACAAGCCGAAGTGGGGTAGGATCAAGAGGGGGGGAGTGGTGGAGGGGAAATAGAGACAACTGTACTTGAACAACAATAAAAAAGAGGAATAAAAAGGATAAAAAGGGAGAAAGGTGGAGCCTGAGAGACACTCTCCAAGCCACTCATGATGGTCATCTCTGCGGTGGGACTTGCAAATATCTTCATCTTGAGGTGATATCTAAACTTTTTAATGCATGTATGACTTTGATAGTTCTGAAGACGTTAGTCATATGTTCAATGCTATCCATTTATCACTCATCTATAAAGTACATTATTTAGTTTTTAAAGAATTTGTGACCAAAAAAAAGGTTTCTTATAGTAGAATAATGAATTCTAAAGCAACTCGGTATCAAGACAAGAAGAAAGTGTATTCACGGAGGAGAGCTCTGACTGGGGTGCTCCCCATTCTAATCCTTCCCCTGTGTGTGCACGCTGTGTGGGCATATGCACGTGTGTGTGTGCCTGCATTCCCATGCTCATGCATGTACATGTGATGCTTGTGTTTGTTCATGTGTGTGCTCATTTGGAATGTTGGGCAAGGAAGATTCCAAGTATGAGACTGACTAGTGAAAACTCATCTCCCCAGAGGTGGACACTGCCAGTTAATCTTCCTCCTTGGCATTTTTTGTGTCCCCACATCAGAATTTCCAAAGCCCCTGCTGCGGAACACGAGCCATTTCCAATTTTTCACTCCCATGATTGTGCTGAAGGGAACACCCATGTCCATAAATCTTTACTTTGAACAAACAGGTCTCTAGAAGCAGAGGTTCTCCGTCTAATGTAAACACAGTACTAAGAAATTGGGGGCAGTTCTCTACATCTCAGGTCACCTTGCCCACTTTGAACCTTGTTTGGGAAAGCAGGGGTGCCAGGTACCGACACCTGGGGCTGAGACTTCGGAGAGGGAGGGAGAGTGGGTTGAGACTGGAGGAGAGCAAGTACCAAGGAGTGACATCACCCCCAGCTGGAAGGTCCCCCCCCATCCTGCCTCTGCCTTACCTCCCACACTCATACCCCAACCCCACGCCAGCCTCACCCTGCTCCATGACTCAGCTGAGCTGAGTGGCCTGGCCCTGCCATCCAGGACACAGGTAGACAGGTCTCTGCATTCTGATCTGCTCCCCCTCCCTTAAAGCATGGAGCTCATTCCGTGTCAGGAAAGCAGGGCCTCTAGGGAGGCTCAGCCCATCACAGGGTTCACCGTGGTGAACATGCTCTATCCAAGTGAAGTTCTCAGCTGCACTTGAGCTTACGTGAGCAAAAGGGACCTTACAAGGGGCCTCACAGAAGGTGCCAGAAGGTCAGAGCATCACTCTTGGGACTTTGGGGCAGGCCACAGAGCCCAAACCACACCTCAGGATTCTCTAGAAGTGACCCCTGCCCTGGCACTGTGCCAGCCCTCAATCTACATACTCAGCATACTCAGCATTTTTGAGGGTTTTCTTCTCAGTGGGGACAAGGGTGGAGCCCTCATCTCCTACCAAGTCAGGTCAGGAGAGTCCACGTGGCCTGAGGCTGCCAGATGAGGCCATGGTCAGCAAAATGTCTCCTGTCTGCTCTGAAATAGGGTCCCAGGGCACAGAACATAGGTCCTTGAGGTGGGGACTCACCAGGCTCTCCCTGGAGGAGGATAGAAAAGCCCCAGTTGATAGATGGGAACAGCAGGAGAGAGGGCAAAGGAGGACATTTTTGTGGATGTCAGTCTTCTAAACAATTTTAACATAAGCCACAGACTCAGAGAAAGTGTTTTTAAAACACAGATCTGAGTTTTTTTTTTTTTTTAATCATGGATGGGTGGTGGATTGTGTCAAATTCTTTTTATGTATCTGTTAATACGATGGTATGATTTGTATCCTTCATTTTGTTTATGTGGTGTATCATGTTAATTGATTTGGAAATATTGTACAAACCTTGCATCCCAGTTTGCAATTCCTATCAAAACACCAATGGCATATTTCACAGAACTAGAGCAAATAATCCAAAAATTTATATGGAAACCCAAAAGACCCCGAATAGCCACAGCCATCTTGAGAAAAGAGAACAAAGATGGAGGAATTTTGCTACCTGATAATAAATTATACTACAAGGCCACAGTAATCAAAAGAGACTGGTACTGGCATAAAAACAGACATATAAATTGATGGAATAGAATAGAAAGCCCAGAAGTAAATCCATGCCTATGTAATCAATAAATATTTGACAAAGGAGGCAAAAATATATAATGGGACAAAGACAGTCTATTCAATAAATGGTGTTGGAAAAATTCAACAGATACATGCAAAAAAAAAAAAGAGAGAGAGAGAGAAAGAAATGACCACATTCTTATTGCATACACAGGAATAAACTCAAAATGGATTAAAGACTTAAATGTATGGCTCAATACCATAAAAATCTAGAAAAAAAAAACAGGCAGCAAAATCTCAGACATTTCTTGTAACAATATCCTTTCTAATATATATTCTTTTGCAAGGGAAACAAAAGAAAAAATAAAACAAATGAGAGTACATCAAAATAAAAGATGTTTGCACAGCAAAGGAAACCATCAATGAAAGAGAAAGACAACCCGCTACATGGGAGAACATGTTCACCAATGATATATCTGCTGAGGGGTTACTATCCAAAATTTATAAAGAACTTATAAAACTCAACAGCAAACAAAACCCACACAAATAATCAATTAAAAAATGAGCAAAGGGGTCTGAATACACACTTCTCCAAAGAGGACACACAAAAGACCAATAGATATATGAAAAGATGTTCAATGTCACTAACCATCAGTGAAATACAAATTGAAACCACAATGAAATATCACCTCACACCTGTCAAAATGGTTATCATCAATAAATCAATAAATAACAAATATTGGCAAGGATTTGAAGAAAAGGAAATGCTCATACACTGTTGGTAGGAATGCATATTGGAGCAGCCTCTGTGGAAAACAGTGTGGAATTTTCTCAAAAAATTAAAAATGTAACTGTCTTATGACCCCATGATTTCACTTCTGGGAATTTAGCCAAAGGAAACTGAAACACTGATTCAAAAGAATATATGCACCTCTATGTTCATTGCAGCATTATTTACAACAGCCAAGATTTTGAAACAGCCTAAGGGCCCATCACTAGATGAGTGGATAAAAAAGCTGTGGTACATTTACACAAGAGAATACTACTCAGCCATTAAAAAAAGAAAGAAAGAAAGAGAAAAAGAAAACTTACCTTCTCTCACCACATGGGAACATCTGGAGAGTATTATATAAATGAAATAAGCCAGTCAAAGAAAGACAAATATCATATGATTTCATTTATATGTGGAGCCTAGTGAGCAAAAAAAACCAATAAACAAAAGAGAAATAGACTCACAGATACAGAGAATAGCCTGGCAGATATCAGAGGGAAGGGTACTTGGGTGGTGGGTAAAATAGATGAAGCGAAAACAAAACAAAAACTCATAGATGCGCCCTGGCTGGTGTAGCTCAGTGGATTGAGTGTGGGCCTGCAAACCAAAGGATCAGGGTTCGATTCCCAGTCGGGGCACATGCCAGTTTCCAGCAGGGGACACATGAGAGGCAACCATACATTGATATTTCTCTCCCTCTCTCTTTCCTACCCTTCCTCTCTAAAGATAAATAAATAAAAATCTTAAAAATAAAAAACTCTTTAAAAAAACACAAAAAACTCATAGATGCATAACAATATGGTGATTATCAGAGGAAAAAGGGGGTGAGGGTGGTAGATGAGGGTAAAATGGGGATATACGGTGATGGAAGGAGACTTGACTTAGGGTGACAAACACACAATGCACTATGTAGATGATGTGTTGTAGATACGTACATCGGAAACCTATATAATGTTATTAACCAATGCCACCCCGATGAATTTAGTAACAAATAAATAAGTAATAAAACAAAAGCTATGTTTTGCATATTGTATTTGCAGTAGGACACATATCCAGGTCACCTAAGACACTTAAAAGGACAATGGGCCCTAACTTGTGTGGGTCAGTGGATTGAGTACTGGCTTGCGAACCAAAGGGTCACAAGTTCGATTCCCAGCGTAGGGCACATGCCTAGGTTGTGGACCAAGTCCCTGGTAGGGACACGTGAGATGCAATCATGCATTGATGTTTCTCTCCCTCCCTTCCCCTCTCTAAAAATAAATAAATCATTACAATCTTTAAAAAAGAACAATGGATTAAGAATATCAATGGTAGAGAACAGATTACATGAATTTAATAACAGAAGATGAGAAGAAAAAAACGGAGCAGAAATTTTCAATTACACATGTTTAGTTCTACATGGAAAAAGAGAGTCAGGAGAAGAAATTAAGGAAACAGCAGGCTTAGTAAGTTTTGCATGTGAAAGAGGAAGCCTATTATTTTTGAAAGACTGAAGAGAAATATTATTTCTCTGCTTCCTACATTAACTCTGCAATAGCCGAAAAAAAAAATTGGAAAATTTCTCTGAGACATTTTCCCAGTAAGCATTCTAGAAACTGCTTTCTACTGACTGACTCGCCTGCTATCACCACTGCTCTGCAATCATCTCTCCCGATAGACTGTGAGTTGCTTGGAGCTGGTCCCCTGGCTTTATTTACCTTTCTTTTTTTCTTGCTGGAGAATCATAATTTATTTGAGTAAATATGGAGAATTTTGATCACTTTTAGGTAAATATTCTTTTTTGTACTAGCTCAAATGTACTAGCTCAATTTATATACAAATCTATGTAGAGCATTATAGTGCTAACAAATTCTATTGGCTTCATGTTAAGGGTAAACAGTGATAGTGCAATGATTCGGGAAAACCAGAAGAGCTACTCCCTAATTATAACTGGGAAAGTTCTAGAAATATTCATAAAAATTAATTTTGTAATCTTTTAAGAACTCATGTTTGGAAAGTAAGTCAAAATAAGAAATAAGGAAAAATGCTGCTTTCTCAGACATTCATTAAAAATTATCTTTAATAGTGACTATTATAAATGAACTAAATTTCAACAAAAGGATAAATTGAAATTGATCAATTATTCCACATTAATTCAATGTGCTATATATACAGTCATTAAAGTGATACTTAAAAAGATTTTAAAGACACATAGTAAAAAGTTATTATAAAATTTAAAAGGAAAAAAGTAAACCAGTAATTGCAAGTGCTATATAATTCCAGTTATGTTAAATCTATGTGCATTAAGTGGAGAAATGTATGAAATAAAATATTATGGTAATATTTTAGGTGGTAAGTTTTTATTTTTAATTTTTAAAAATTATATTATTCAAAATAAAGACAAAAATTGGGAGTTTTCTTTTTTCATCTTGCCAACTTAAGTATGATGACTTTACAGGACACAAAGCAGTTCTCAACATGGAAGAGGTCACTATATGGTTCACATATTCAAAATTTCTTAAATATTTACTAGCACCTACTGTGTCCCTTGAACATTTCTGTTTGCTTTTCAAAAACAGCACAGATGTTATAGTTATGTAGGTTTAGAAATCTAATATCAATTATATATGCATATATAAATGATACACAAATAATATATGAATATCAGTGATATATGTGTATTCTCAATGTCCAGTTGAAATATGCTGTGGTGGCAGTGACCACAACAAGCAGCTGCTGTCATCCTTGCTGACATTTTTAGCAGAGGTGAAAATAATTGAAACAGCTTGAAAGATTTATTTAAGGGCGTTGGTGTCTGAGAAGAGCGTGGCTTAATGATGGCTTATGGCAGGGTCAGGGATAAGCAGCAAGTGCCTGGCAGTTATAAATAGTGAGCACGGATGCAAGACTTAATGGACTAAATGGTAACACTAAAAAGCCAACGACAATGGCCAACGGGAATTTGGTGGAGCAGAGACTCTGGCAAATGCGGTTAAAGGACACGCATTGCTCTGAAAGCAGCCCTCTGGCACCAGAGACATACCTCACCTCTAAAGTCCTTCCAATGCTAGCATTTTTTCCCTGAAAAACGTCTTTTAGAATTGAGAAATTTGCCAATTCTGTAAGCTGTCAAAACTTCGAGTAGGCCCTGGCCAGGTAGCTCGGTTGGTCAGAAAGCCGTCCCAATACACTAAGGCTGTGGGTTCCATCTCCCATGGAGCACGCACCAGAATGGGCCGGTAAGTGAGCACGTAAGTGGGTGAACAAGTCAGTGTTTCTCTCTCTGCCTTCCTCTCAGTCTAAAATCAATTTTAAAAACTTTAAGTAAAACCCAAAGTGCTTTTTATATTTAAATGATCTCATAATCATAAAAAATAAATGTTTGGAAAATTCTTCTGCAAGGCAAGGTGAAAAAATAATTAAGTATGAAAGATTAGTTTACAGTATTCAAACTTTACTTCTAAATTGGACTCGGGTACTGGGAACAAATAGTTTACTGGTCACTATTTTATAACCCTCCTTTCATTATATGGAAAGAAGTCACGTGGGTTTTTTGATGGTGCTGGTGGCGGTGGTGACCCGTGTGTTTATGTACATGTTGGTGAATGCCCCTATATGTCTGCATCTGCAGGCCTCTGCGTTAACAGGCGGAAGAACCTGGACCTCTCTTAACCAGAAAGGGGGTCAGCACTGTTATTCTTGCTTTTTAAAGCTCCAGATTCAACTTGTGAGCCGTTAGAGTCACATTTCTTTACATTTACAACAAAGGGTCAACAATTCACTCCCTTATCAAACCAACCCCTCCCTTTGCTTTTCCTGTCAACTGCTGGTACTGCCCTGCCTTTCTCTATTTGGAGGAAACCTGGGGTTATGCCCATGGAGAGGAAATGAGGAGGAGAAAAGGTAAGAATCCTCCAAGCATCCTGGAAAGTAAGTCATTTGGAGAAACAATGTCCCTAAATCACCGTGGATGTCACCCTAATTACAAAGATACTGAGCACCTGGGGCAGTGGTGGTCCGTCTTCTCAGGAGCAGCAGGAGCCATTGGCTGCAAGCAGCCCTGTGTGGTCTTTGGTTCAAAAAGGAAGAAGAAAAGACACGTGTGGGAATCTGTGGAGAGAGCGCAGAAAGTACTTTGTCTTTCAGCACTTGGAGTAAGGACAGGGGCTCACACGGCAGCCTAATGTACTTTCCCTGCCTGATGACTTCTCTTCAACCTGATGGGCACCTACTGTCTTCATTAGGCTCCTTTCCCCACACGGAAAAGATGGCATAGCAGGACCCCTTCATGTTTGTATATACTGCTCAGTCCCCTTTGTGCAGTAAGAGCTGTTTTTTGATACTAAAACTGATTTGTATCTCCTTTTTTTAACCTTGGCTCTACAGTTAACTAGATGCCCACAGTGGTATTCACCTCACCAGAGTGGCCATACCCCACTAGCCAGACCACTCTACATTTACTATACCAGATAAAACAAACTGGGACTCAGCCCTCTCATCATAACCCTGTAAAACATAAGAGCCAGATGGTGAAGCACATCCAACTGACTGCAGCTAAAAACAAAGGGGAAAAGTGTGTGTGTGTGTGTGTGTGTGTGTGTGTGTGTGTGTGTGTCTAATCTGTAAAAGTACCAAGGAGACTTCCATTCAAATTGAAAAATGCAGCTGGCAGACCCCCTCAAGCCTGTGAAAACACTGCATGACAAAATCTCCTCTGCTTTGCAATGAAGACAGTTCTTGTGTAAGAAAAGGGAGGAAATGAACCTGTTTTTGATGCATCCTTGTCCTGATCTGAAATATCTTGATATATACTTGACAGCTCTGTCTATCTTTGGCTTCTGGGTCATGCTCTTATCTTAATCCCTTGCACCATTCAGTATTTTGCCAGGAAAAACTTTCATAACCACAGATTGCACTAGAGAATGTCAGGACTCTAGTGTATATAAAAGTAACATTTCACCCTTTTAATTTTGTAGATTGCATTACATTTTAGAGTGGATAATAATTTGCAGGAATCAGCAAAAAGATTGGGTTTAATGCTCATAAGGAATGAATTGTGCCAGTTTAAAGTTATCCAAATACTTTGCATGTGGGCCACTCTCCTTCCTGACAGGTGTTAGACATTTTACAAGAGAAATCTGGGAGGGCTGTAAACAGCACATTAAACTTCAATCATTTCTTCAAGAGCTAAATTATAATGACAGAAAACAAGAGTGCTAAATATAGTGGCCGACAGTGTTATATTGTATGTCTGTGTGCTTCAAAACTTTATTCATCCAAAGTAATATAAAGGGTTTGCAAGCTTTTAGAGACATCATAGTACAACCCACTTTAGGCTTAGGTAGAGGAGAATAATGCCATCTTTCACAAAAAAAATTTTCATAGGTATTTTAAATTAATGTTGTAAAAATGACTTGAATGTTTTAAAGTACTACCTAGTGATTAGGTGTTGTGATTATGTGTTTTTGAGAACTATATTTATACATTTATATCTGGTATGATGAACTAGGAGCAAAAACAAATCAGCCCAGGTGGGAGAAGAGTATTGAGATGAAATAAGCAGTTATAGTACAAGATAGGAAATGGAGCAGTAAACTGGTCCAGTGGAAGCTTCAATGAATAATTTGATTGGTTATAGCAGAACCACTTATCATCCTTGGCAAGGACTATCTCAGATTCCTTGTTTCTCTGAACCAACTTGAGGGAAACTTTCTTCTTACATGTGTACTTATTACACATGCACTCAGAAAGTTTCTAAGAAACCAGGGGAAGGTGAGTGCTTCTCCGGTTCTGATGATGGTGACTCACTTACTGACCAGTAAGCCATCCTGTGGCTGCTGGAATCTGCCATGGTGTTGTGGTGGCCCACATGCTCTCTATACCCTTGTCCCAGTTTGGTTTATGTCAGTTGACATCCTAAATGCTGGCTGTAAAGGGCAGCAGAGTGTAGAGATTAAGAGCACAAATTTGGAGCCAGACTTTTTTGGTTCCAATTTTAACTCTACTAATTACTAGCTGTGTGACCTTGGGACAATTATTTAAACTCCATTTGTTGCAGGTTTCTTGTTTTAAAAAGATTATAATAATTGTACCTGCTTTAGGATTGTTGAAAGGATTAAGTGGTAATTTATAAAATTAGCATATAGTAATAATTATATAGTTGTTAGTTTTTATTTTTCTTTAAATGACCTGGTAGACTGTAGTTCCAAATTGATGTTGGGATATATCTTGGTAATTATGAAAGAAGCAAGATTTTCAGAGAATGAAAAGGGAAAGAAGAAAAAGTCTGGGTGGAGCCATGATGTCCTAAGCCAAAGAGATGATTCCATTTCATTTTGTACCATGACTTCATCTGCAGTATTGTTTACTTCTCCAAATCATGATAAATATTAATTATTACTTTTAAATGGAATTAGAGCTTTTAGAGATAGTGTTTATTTTACTTTTAGAAAGGGAAAGATAAGAGAAAATTTAGTATACCTACATGAAATGTATACTTTAATTGTAAATAAGGTATTAGTATGTACTTACATATATCAAAACTGGAACTTGACCAATGTTAATCTGTGTCCAAAAATGTTCTGGGAAGCTAGCTAGGTATAGGTAAGGAGCAAGGATAATGAGTAATATTTACAACAGGAATATAAATTTTTGTAGAATATATTTCAGAGTTTTGAAAATATCTCAAGGTACACTTATTGCAGGATTTTTTAAGTTCAATGCCAGAAATAAGTGACCTAGAACCATAACCAAATTACTTTTCTAAGTAAAGGAGCATGGACAGATATGTGGGAGGTTTAGTGTCTCATGAAGGAAAGAAGTTGGAATTATTTTAAGTAATAGGTTAATCATTTAAAGCAACCGACCATTTGTTGTCATATCCACTGATGCCTGTGGTAAAAAATGACTTTAAAATACAAAAATAAAAGTATAAGAAAATAGAAAGTGGAAACCTTAGACTTGGTGAAGAAAACAGGAGGAAACAAAATAAAAACTAATAACTAAAATACCCACGATAATCTACAATCACACTTTAAGGTATTTTAGTCCACAGGTAAGTGTCAACTTTTGCCCATGTTCAGGAATGCAGCCTTCACAATATATAGTCTAAAATTACATAGACTGCCAATTCAAAAATATTTTTCAATATATTTTCAATAGATTCAACATCTTTTTCAAAATACTTTTGACATCGCATTATGGAGACAATGTATATGAGTACTGGTTGGGTCTTGACCATTTTTTTCAAAATACAAAATACAAATGTAAAACATAGGCTACCCATTTACAGAGTGTACCCATCATTTGTGTGTTTGCTCTCAGATCCACTCTTCACCTTTTCAGTGCTCTGCTTTGTAACGCAGGGGCTGACATTTCTCCCGCCCCTTCCTGTGTTCTCTGGTTTCCTGATACGTTTGTCCAATAAGAGACCCTGGGAGAAGGTCAGAAAACCAAGGTTCCTCCCACTTCCCCTAGCTGCAAGAGCAGGAGCAGAAACAGTTCTCTCTCTCTCTTTCTTTCTCCCACTCCCTTTTTATAAATCAGTAGCATCTCTACCTCTTTAATGATTTTAGGAGGTGTACCATAAGTGTTTGAGAAAGGAAAAAGAAAAAAGAAAAATAATATTCAATATGAATGTTCTAGAAGGAGATAGATCAAATTCTGAGCCTGGAGATGATATCCTTTCTAAAAAGGGCAATTCACAGAAAAAAGATAGTTAATATCTATTAATTTAATAGTAATTCAAACTAACTACAGATCCCTATTAAAAAACAAAATTTATATCATTTTCCAGTCAAGCATGTGAAAAGGGGAGATATCGAGCAATTTAAATAAAATCTTGCATAATCCTTAGGAATCATTAAATAACATTTTCTTCCTACCCTCCCTTCCTTCTTTTCTTCCTTTCCTTTTCTTTATGCAAACGGTGGAAGAAAATATTCTGGGAAAAACATTATTAGATAGACTATGGATTTCCAGACCTGCAACAACTGGAAGTTTCACAGAAGCAAATGCGAAGTTTGTTTTGGCACTTTTTCTTTCAGGAGCAAGTCCTTAGGACTCTGATGAGACAATAGGTTTTCTGGTGCGTTACACAGTAGGAAATAAACTTTTTAACAACTAAAAATAAATATGAAAAGTAGTAGGAAATCTTGAGCTGATTTCCTGGTTCAGTGATATTGAGTGTCAAGTGTTCAAAATACTATCTAATTCAGTGAATTGTCTTCTACGTCACTTGAAAAATTCAGAATATGTAGCAAACTTGTGCTTGTTTTAGATCCTTCAAACTACAATTCTCTCAGTTCAGAATACTCTTCACCTTACACCTTCCTAAGGTTGCTTATTCATTTCATTTGGGTTTCAATGGAATATCATCTCCCCCCACAATCCTTTCTGAACTGACAGCCTAAGGGTATATACCCAATCCATTCCAGGCTCAAACATAGAGAAATGCTGATTTTCTCTGGATTTTTCTTGTTCTTATTGTCCCTTAAATAAGCACTAGAAAAAATAAAGACAGCAATAAATGACCTTAAGAAAAAGAACTAGGAAAAATGAAATTGGACAAAGTCACCTAATTGTCAGTTATTTCACCATAGGCTTATTAAGTGGGACTGTTTCACTTTTTAACTGTTCTAAGTATTTCAGAAAGGCAAAGATAAAATAAAATTAAAGAGTAATATTAATTTCATATCATTCCTAGGTTAAAAAATGAGAAATATTTAACAAAGTATAATGTCATCATATCTTGAAAAGTTGCCCCTTCCTAATGTCACATCAGATAAGTGTACAAACTGAAAACAAAAATGGAAATTAGTTAACTTCATTTGGAATGGAAAGCTGAAACTTATTGTTTTTCATTGTAGAGTAACATATGAGAAAAAAATTACTATAGTCACTCTACATGTGTATGTATTTATTTTACATGTTTATTCTGGTCAAGAAACCCTGCTTTAATTGTAAATGGTCTGATATATGATTTGAAGATATTAGAGATAATGATCTCCTTGGAAAGTAAATTTTTGTATGTTTTTATGTCAATAGAAAAGAAATGAAGGTTTTAGTTGAGGTTAGAGTATTTTGGTTTTTTTTTTTTTTTTTTAGTTAAGTGTCAGGAAGCAGAGAGCTTTCAATGTAACACAATGAAAGTTTTTGTTTTTTTTTTTTAACACACTGTCCATAATTTAAATCCTGGTTTTGAGGGACTACAATGTTAAGTGTCTGAAATATGCTCAATGATGGAATGAGTTTCCTGTGTGGAATAAATAATGTTTGATTAAATCCATTTTTTCTTACAAGATAAAATATTGTAATTGACAAAATTTAATTACCTCCACTGCCCACACTTTAGAAAAATGTGGATTTTCCAAGCTGCCTTTATACATGAAATAATATAAGCAGTAAAGAATGAAAGTAAGTACAGACTATTTTAGTAGCACTTTTCAAGTGCTCTCCAGAAGTTTTGATGGCAGATCAGCCCTTTGTGCCTGAAAAAAATTGATGATGACTCACTGGGCCATTAGGGCATATTCTCTCCAATAACAGTGTGACCACAGAAAACTGAAATTCGTCCAGAAGAACTTTACCTTTATTATAGTTTATCGTATTTATAACAACACCAAGAAATTAAGTTAGATTATTTCTTCTAAGAAAATATTAATGCAAGTCAATCAGAGTGTAGATGTAGAGGGAATAAAAGGAGAGGTGGTATGAACAGATCTCTAAGAAATGTGGGGTAAAAAATTCTGGGACAAAGCCACAAAAACAAAGCCAAATATGTATTTTTTCATACTTAATTACTGTCAGTGATATATCTATTTCCTGAGACTCTGTATTTTACAAATAATTTTATTGAGGTATAGTACATATGAAGTAAAATTCAGTCTTTTTGCATGTTCATTTTGATTAATTTTGACAAAATATTGCAGTTGCATTACCATCACTAAAACCAAGATAGAAGACATTCTCATCATCTCAGAAAGACTGCTTTGAAGTCAATCCCTTCCAGAATGTTACGTAAACACTGTTATAGAATATGTGAGTTCCAGTTGCTCCACATTCTCATCATCATTTGATATTTTCAGATTTTTTATTATTGTTATTTTAGCCATTCAATACATGTGCCTTGGTATCTCATTGTGATTTTAGTTTTCACTTCCTTAATATTCAGATGATACACATAATTTTTATATACTTATTTATTTTTTGTATGTTTATTTGAAGCATCTGCTAAAAAAATTTTACATTTTTATTTTGTACTATGTGTCTTATTATCTATACATAATAATTCTTTATGTATTCTTTACTCCAATCCTGTATGTGTTTTGCAATCATTTCTCCCAGTCTGTAATTTGTCTCTTTATTTTTTTAATAACATGTTTTTCAAAGATCAGAAATTTTGTTTTCATGGAGTCCAGTTTTTCATTCTTTCCTTTTTTGTTTCTTGCCTTTTGTTATATATAAGAAATTTTTGTCTAATCTAATGTGAAGACTTTCTATGCTTTCCTCCAGACATTTTACTTTTTAAATTTTTAAATCATTTTTCATTTTCAATTACAGTTGATGTACATTACTATATTAGTTTCAGGCATACACCCCAGTGATTAGTGATCAACACGATAGATCTTGCACGTATTTTACACCATGAATAGCTATTAGAATGTTATTGACTGTATTCCCTATGCTGTACTTGGCATTCTCATAGCTATTCTGAAACAGCCAATTTGTACTTCCTAATGCCTTCACTTTTTCACACGTCCCCTCAAACCCCTCCCATCTATCAACCATGAAAATGTTCTCTGTATCTTTGAGTCTGTTCTGTTCTGCTTGCTCATTTTTTTAGATTGTATTGCTCATAGACATGTATTCATTGCCATTTTATTGTTCATTTTTTGAAATTTTTTTCTTCTTCTTAAAGACCTTTTAACATCTTATATAATTTTGGTTTGGTGGTGATGAACTCCTTTACTTTTTACTTACCTGAGGAACTCTTTACTTTCCCTTCAATTCTAAATGATAGTTACACTGGGTAGAGTAATCTTCATTGTAGGTCCTTGCTTTTCATCACTTTGAATATTCCTTGCCAGTCCTTTCTGGCATACAATGTTTCTGTTGAAAAATCTGCCATCAGTCTTATGGGAGCTCCCTTATAGGTAACTAACTGTATTTTTCTTTTTGATTTTAAAATTCTCTCTGTCACCCTGGCCAGGAAACTCAATTGTTTAGAGCACCCAATACAACAAGGTTGCAGGTTCAATAATTGGTCAGGGCACATACAAGAAAGCAACCAATACATGCATAAATAAGTAGAATGACAAATCAATGTCTCTATCTCTCTCTCTCTCTCCCCCATCTCTTCCTTCCCCTTTCTCTCTAAAATCAATAAATAAGATAATTTTCAAAAACAGTTCTCACCCTGGTTCAGTAGTTCAGTTAGCTGGAGTGTCATCCCATCATACACCAAACAGGTTGTAGATTTGATCCACAGTTGAGGCACATGCAGAAGGCAACTGATTGATTCCCTCTCTCATCAATGTGTCTCTCTCTCCCCACTCAACCCCTTCCTTTCTCTCTAAAATGAATAAAAATAGATCCTTGACTGAGAATTAAAAAATAAGATTCTCTTTTTGTCTTTAACCTTTTGCATTTTAATTACGATGTGCCATGTTGTGGGCCTCTAGGGGTTCATATTGTTTGAGAATCTTGGCAGATGCTGGACTTGTATGTCTATTTCTTTCACCGATTTAGGAAAAGTTTCTGTTATTTTTTCAAATAGGTTTTCCATTGCTTGCTCTCCATCTTCTCTGGCATCCCCATGATGGGAATGTTAGTATATCTGAAGTTGTCCCAGAAACTTTTATACTATATTCATTATTTTGGATTATTTTTCTTTTTGCAGTTCTGATTCAGTGTTTTTGTTTGTTTGTTTGTTTCCTTGTATGACAATTTGCTGGTTTGATTCTTGGCTTCATCTACTCTACTCTTGATACCCTGTAAATTATTTTTTATATCAGATGGTGTATCCTTTATTTCTAACTATTTCTTATTTTTATGTTGTTGAAGTTCTCACTCAACAACATAGTCAATTGATCATCCTTATACCCTGTGTTTTGAATTCTGCATCTAGAAGATTGCTTGTCTTCCTTTTGTTTAATTTTTTCCTAGAGTTCTGTTTTGTTTTTCATTTGGGACATGTTTCTTTGCCTCCTCATTTTGGCAGTCTCATTTTATTTGTTTCTATGTATTAAATAGAGCTACTATGTCTCCCAGGCTTGGAAGAGTGGCCTAATATAGTAAGTGTCCTATAGGGTCCAATGACACAGCCACCCTTATTACCAAAATTGGGTACTTGAGGTGCCCTTTTGTGTGGGCTGACTACATCTTCCTCTTGTAGTCAAGGTTTAATTGATGTTGGTGTGTAAATGGAAGGGACTTATTCACAGGCTGATCAGCTGCAAAGAATGGCTACGACCAGTGACCACTGATCTCTTACCACCATGAAGGATCAGCTATGCAGGGGGCTAACCCACGGAGCAGGATTTTCTTCAGTGGGGTTCTGGTGCCTACTAAGTTCGCCCCTTGAGTGTGTCACATGTGGAGGTCATTGTCGGTTATGCTTTGACTTGATGTGAAGCTGTCCACTGGGTATGTTGTCTCTGGGCCTCCTGAGGGGTGCAGACCAAAGTCAACCACTGTCTGTGCTTTGCCTGGGCTCAGCCAGCATGAACTACAAATCAATCTGCAGATGTCTGCTACTTGTGCTGGGCTTGGGGGTACCCAGGTGAGTCCATGCTGCATGTAAACCAAGACCAGTTGCTGCTAGTTCCAGGGTTGGGGCCCCACAGTGAGAGGTATGGGGCTCACTGAGGCCAGATTCTGTTTGTTTGAGAGATCTTTAGTAAAATATGAAGCATAAAAATATAAAATATAACTAGAAATTATGGGAATTCTCTTCCTGGCACTAGAAAGTTGGGCTGGAGGTTCTGATGTGGGGCTGGGATTCCTCATTTCTCAGGAGGGGATCTCTGCAGGTGAGATATTCTTCCCAGTTTTTATCTGCCATGTGTAGGTGTGCAATTAGCCCCTTCTACCAGTTTCGTGATGGCTAGGAATTAATATTACTGAGGTAATATTCAGCCGTATGTCAGGTGGCTCTGAATGATGGTTTTTCTGTAGGTTAGTTGTAATTTTGATGTGGTTGTGAAAGGATACAAGTACCATGTTTACCTAAGCTTCCATCTTGATCAGAAGTCTTCTTCTAGATGTTTCATAGTCTTAGGTTTTATATTTAGGTCTATCATGCATTTGAATTAATTTTTTGTATATGCTGCAAGGCATGGATTATGGTTCATGTGGACATGGGGCCCTAAGGTCCTTCTCAGGGCTTCTCTTGGCCTTAACAAAGGCATGCTTTGCCAAGAAAAATTATTTTTAAAAAAATATTTTAAAAACTCCATGATGTATAAATTTCTCACCAAGTGGCTACAAATGGCAAATTCAGATAGCTATAAATTGATGAATAATGGATTAGACATATTTGTTAACATAATTTCTATTTTTCTTAATTTTATTTTGATTTTCATGTAATCTTTTGGCAGAAATATTTTAGCTCAAATTCAGAACTGTAGATCAGTGAACTGAATTCACAGTACGCATTGTTTTTCATAAAATATGGCATAGTGGTTAAAGGATCTTCAATCATGGTTCTTTCTATTAAATTTTTAGTTAGGACAGCTTCCAAACACAAAGTGGGTCTAGTATAAAATTTACTTCACCTGATGTCTGGCTGCTTCAATGAGACCATATAAATTATAGAGCTTGCAAACTCTTTTAAGGACAACATACATTATTTATTTTTATAGAATTTCTTATGTTTTATTTAATGATTTCAAAAGTAATTCATGTTAATTTTAGAATTTTTTAAAAATGAAGTATCTAAATTTCTATTATCTAGAGGTAATTTGTGTTAACTTTTGTGTATATTCTTCCAGTATTCTCTTAACTATATAGATGAATAATACATATTTCTCATAGGAGAATATGAATCCATTTGTTTATTTAATAAAAGCAAACATATCTTTGTATGTGCATATGTATAAATTTATAGTTGATATTAATGCATTATATTTTTTATGATTTTTAACCTTTAGATAGTAATACTTGATATATGGAAAATTCATGTAACATAAATTCACAAAGAACCAAATGTCATGAAGCTCTTTAGTCCTGCATAAGTCAGATATGTGTTTTTTATCTTCTTATAAAAATTGATTTAGGGAATATTTCGATTACTCTCCTAACAGTTTTTAAACTACAATGTAGTTACAATTTCTAACTAAATCAAAAGCTAACATCATTTCCATAAAAATACTCTGTTTTAAGATGATGTTTATTCTTTGCTTTAGAAATAACTGGTGTCTTATATATGGCTTCATAATAGAATGGCCAGCCTATAGTCTGTATGGAAAAGCGATAGGAAATCCCGTGGTTACCTGTAATCTACAATATATTAATAAATAATTTTTCACTTTATTTTGTCTTTGTAAGGAGACTGATGTTTGATCTAGGGGTGTCCAACCCATGGCCCAGGGGCTGCACATGGCCCAGGATGGCTATGAATGCAGCCCAACACAAAAATCATAAATTTACTTAAAACATTATGAGTTTTTGTGATTATGCATCACAATGTATTTAATGTGCAGCCCAAGACAACTCTTCTTCTTACAGTGTGGCCCAGAGATGCCAAAAGATTGGACATCCCTGGTAGGAAAATTTGGGGTTTTTTTTTTTGTTAATTATTTAGTCACATAGATATTTGTAAGTCACACTCTCATACACTCAAAGAATTTTCAGTGTTTTACATTGAGATGCCAATGTTAAACAAGACAAATACTACTTTAATTCACTATAACAAATCTTATAAAATATCTCAATTGTTTTCATTTAAAAATCTAATTAAAATAAAAATTTCTCACAGTAGAATATAATGTTATTTATTTGTTTAATAAAAGCAAAAGCATGTATGTATTTATATAGATATAAAATATATGTAACATAAAATCATTGTAAAATTGCAGTATAGGTTATAAAATTACAGTATGGATAAACTGTGGTTATGATGAATTAAGGATTTTGTGGAACAGTTTTGGAATTGATAAGAGAAAAATTCTGAGGTGTTCTACATTAAATTACAGCAGGTGGGAGAGTGGGGAAGAGAGAGGGAGGTTAATGAGTTATTAAATCCATGGGCCCAATACAACAAAAGACTATCCACATTTCTGAATGTATATTGAAACTGAATCAACTTCCAGGTGACTACTTCAGTTCTTATCCTGGATCACATAGCCAACCACCAGATGCCACTGCATCTTGCTTATGCATGAACTATTTGGCTCATTGCCCACAACCAATTCAAAAAAAGTAAATACTTTTTCCTTAGACTATGCACGCATCCAGAACTTCTTCTGCTTTCGATTTCTCCTACTCCCTTTAGGTAGAGTCAATGTGAATTCTTTCAAAACAATTACACCTTTCTTCTCCAAACTCATTGTCACCCCCAGAATGGCAGACACATTTGTCTTTCTCACCTAGCTCTGCTGCTGAGGTTTAGATGCATGTCCCAGGAACAGGCTCTTATTCTGGCTAGCACAGAGCTCAATAAACTCTTTCTTTCAGAAGAATCTTTTGGACTTGAAGGTTTTTGTGAAACAAAAATCAACAACTTTTAAAATCATTTAAAATGCCTTTTTCTCAATTATGGACCTAATGAAAAGTTTTTAAAAATGAATATTTTTTGTCTTCTGACTCATTATAAAGCAATATTCTTTTGTGACTCCTGAACTTTGATTTGCTAAGCTTCCAAAAAACTGGTATTAACATTACATTTGTCAGAAAAAATACAATAGACTTATGAGATGAGAAAAGTATCCAATTCTGTCTTTACTTTTATTTAAGTCTACTAATGGGACTTTTTCATAAGTTGTTTGAACAGTTGGTGACAGAATTATATAAAAGAGTTAGAGATGGGTACTCTACTCAGAAACCCATGAAAGTTATTAAAATCAGAATCTTCCAATAAATTTCTTTAGTGAGACAATTATATTTTGTAACATATAAATATTAATTTTTACCCAAAGATGTTTTTGTCAAAAGGTAATAGTTTTACCATCACTGTCTGGAAACCATCCTTTCTATAAAAGCAAGCAGTAACATGGGTTGTGGTTACCTGCAGTTAGTTTATAAGGAGTCCTGAATTAAGGCTAAAAATAAAAAGGCTCTTTACTTAGTCAAAGTTCTGATGAAGGAAAGCACCAAAACAGATGATAGGGCTGCAGCCAGTGGTTGGCTGACTGGATGAGGAAGTGGACTAGATATCAGACAAGCTTTGTGGACTGGGATCTGTGGGTGAATTCATTCATTTATTCATTCATTTGTGTATGTTCTATAAATATGTACCAATATATACATATATTTTATATATACAAGATTATGTTTGATACTAGAAATTCAGAGATAAAGGAAACACAGCCCAAGCCTTCCACAGTCTCACAGTGTGGTTTGGGATACAGTAATCACAGTGATGAAAATGAAACAGCTGTTATGAAAACATGGGGAATATGAATCTCCATTCGTGTCATATATATCAGACCTTAAGGATGGCCCTAGTTTTCTAGAAAATCAAAAACACACATTATGTCTATCCCCGCATATATGCATTTCCCATTATTACTTATAAAGGAGTACCTATTGCCTTTAATTATCATAATTTTTGAGTCTAGAGACTACAATTTTCCAGCCACTGTACTCCATGTGCCTACACTCAAGGATAAGGAGACTATTAGTGAAAAAAAGTGGAGTAAACAAGATTAAAAATGATTAGAATCAAATAAATGGTAAGGCACACTGATAATTAGGATCTAATAATTCAGGCAGTGTACTAGAGAATTTTACAAAAAAAAATTGTATGTCAAGAATAATAACCACACTTTATTTTCTAAAAAGATACATCTTAACTGTAAAAGTTTTAAGCAATACTAAAATAAATTTCCCAAATGTCATAAGCCATAAAATGTAATATTTTATTATCTTCCCACATTATTGTAGTGTTTATGTCTCTGCATGTTTAGAGTGAGTAAATAATAGTGATAGAAATGGTTTTAGAGAGTAAAATTATACTATAATTGACACTTTTCAAGTAAAATATAATTTAATGCATTTTAAAAGTATTTTGACAGGGGAAAAAACCAAAGTCTACCTGGAAAATTGCTGCACATTGAACTAACTTTTATGAATGGAAATATTAAATACTGCAAAATTAGAGAAGTTATAATTAGAAAGTACTTTCTTATTTAAAATAAAAACTATTATTTTGAAAATTAAGAATTTTCATCAGAATTTTAACTATATCTTTCTGTACTGACAGTTTCTATTCTAAATGATGGCATTAGAACAGTTACCTATTTTCTAAATTTTGCTGTCACAGGAATTCCAACTGATTCAATCAATTACTGATTTTTACAATGTCAGAGATTACCATATTTACATTCAGTTTTTAATTATAAGGCTGATTATTCAAGATAGGTTCATTGGTAATTTATATACAGAATTAGTAGATATTTAAGGATATATTCTCTACCATCTTGAAAAACATCTTGGCTAGGTATGAATCACAGTACCATTGTCTACATCAGAAAATTGCATATTATTTTTCACTAGTTTTTGGTATTGAATGATACTGTGAACAAATTATGAGTTTTCTTTCTTTTTTGAAGTGATTTGGGGCTTTTTAAAAAACGATTTTATTTATTTATTTTTAGGAAGAGGAGAAGGGAGAGAGAAAGAGAGGGTAAGAAACATCAGTGTGTGGTTGACTCTCAAGTGGCCCCCACTGGGGACCTGGCTGGCAACCCAGGTATGTGCCCTGACTGGGAATCAAACCAGTGACTGGTTGGTTATCAGCCCACACTCAATCCCACTGAGCTACACCAGCCAGGGGTGAGTTTGCTTCTTTTTTTATAACTGAATTTTAAAAATGTTTTCCTTATTAATGAAGTTTATTCATTATATTAAAATAAGCTTTATTGTAAGGTTTAGTTTGTATTTATTTACTTGTCTATCTTTATGTCAGAAAGCTTTCTCCCATGAATATTTTAGCACTTTTTCCATTTCATATTTTTTATTCAGGTACAATTCTATAAATGTTGGCTCTCTTCTTTATTTTTTGTCTTCCATATTTATCATATTCTCTATAATAAATTACTTTTATTCACTTTCCTACTTGTTTTGTGTGATTTTTATAAGCACATTCATCTTTCCTTGGGGGAGGTATGTTATTTGGGAGAAAAAGTATAGGGTATTTGGAGAAGATATTTTGTAATCTAATGACATCTCTCCTCAGATGGGATTTATCACTAAAAAATTGACAAATAATCTGTATTATGATCTTGCCAATACTTTATCTTCTGTGTCTTCTACCCTGCTTTAACTCTATCCTTGCCGCAGGCTGAAAGACCAGGTCAGAAACAAACAAACAGAAATGGCTTTATTGGCATGGCTATCTCCTTAACTTGCTCCTTTGCTGTTCCACTGTTAACCTCTGTCTCTCCAAGGTCAATCTTTACCCCTCTCAAGGTAGCTCTTATCACTTCAGTTCACCTCCTTTATTCCTCAGTTCAATGCAATCTAACTTTTCCCACCCTTCCACTGAAAGTGTTTTCATCAATTATAATTCTTGATTTAAAGTCTAGTGGGCAATCTTTAATCTGACCCTCATTTGACCCGGTGTACCTCTAGATAGGAAAATAAAAGAAAATCATCTCTATTCTGTATTTCTGCCGATAGGCTAACTATCTTTGAAGTATCAGCTGAAAGCAAATATGCCTGTACCACCCTGTGTGCACTCACACACACACACACACACACATACACGTACACATAGACACACGGAGCAAAGTGTAGGGTTAATCAATACGCCCAGAATTTTGCAGTCGGAAAACCTAGAAAGAAGGTAAAGTTTAGCACAAAGGTAGGTACGTAGCAGTTGAGAAAGAGTTGCTTTGTTTCTCATGTGTAGGGAGAGGATGGTTCATTACAGTCTTTTCAGTTCTTAGAGTCTCTGAAGGTGTAAGTTTAACGTGCATCTCCTATTCCTAGTGAAAGATGTCTTAGTTCTGCTGCATTTTCCACCTGGAAAGCTCTAGCAGAATTTAATCTAGTTCAGTTATTGTCCAGATGGCATCCAGAGTCCATAATTATCACACAACTATGATCTTGTTTTGCTGATGTTTAAAACAAAGTCTTTTAATCTTATACAGTTCTATATAAATTAAAAACAATATACATAACACATTATTCATATCTTTCTTAATTTAACCTCTGTCTACTCGTCTTGCCTTATTTGCATGCATAATATGCCCCTGCTAATCAAACTATTTACAGTTCTACCATAGTGTGCTGCTTGTTTTTTCTTTCAGCATTTCTAAAAGTTGCCTCTATTTCAAAAGTGTTTGTGCTATTTTTAATTCCTGGAAAACTTCAACACCCCCAAGAATTAATGTTGTCTTTTTTTGATTTTGAAATTCCTTAATTTCATTTACCCACATTTGCAAAGTAAAAGCTTTTCAAGATTTTTGAAATCAGAGTTCAGTATTCTGTTCTCCATGGCTTCATTCTGCTTTATATATTTCTATTATATTATATATAGATTTCCTATTGCTGCTGAAACAAATTACCACAAAATCAGTGGCTTAAAACATCACAAATTTATTACATTAATTTATGCAAGTCAGATCTCTGAAATGGGTTTCACTGTGTCAAAATCAAAATGCTGGCAGGATTATAAACCCTCTGGAGGATCTAGGGGTTATCTGTTTCCTTATCTTTTTCAGCCATTAGAGGCCACCTGCATTTTTGGCTCCTGGCTTCCTCCTCTGCCATCAAAATTAGCAGTGTTTCACCCTGACTGGCTGGTTCAGTTGGTGCGGTGTCATCCCACAACAGGAAGGGTTAGCAGTTTGATCCCTGGTCACTGCACAAGCCCAGGTTAGGGGTGGTGTCCACAGTTGGGGCACAGGTGAAAGACAACAGATTAATGTTACTCTCACACATGGATGTTTGCCTCCCTCTCTTTCTCCCTCCCTTCACCTCTCTCTAAAAATAAATAAATAAATAAAATCTTTTCTAAAAATCAGCAGAATATCATTTCTAAATCACCCTCTGACTCTGACCCTCAGTTATCACATTCTTCTTCTGATTCTGACACTACACTATCCACTTATAACAGACCCTTGCATTGTACTGGGCCCACCTGGATAATCCCAAATAATCTTGTAATCTCAGGATCCTTAACTTCATAACACTTACAAAGCCCTTTTTTTCATGTAAAATGACATAAACACAGATTCCAGGTATTAAGATACGAATACCTTTGGGGGCTCATTATCTACCCAACCACACAAAGTATTAACTGAATTACTTTTAAAAGTCTTTCTCCTTCCATGAAATAGTAAAGTCTTCAAAATAGTTTTTGTTAAATTTATTAAACAAGGAGGCCATTAGACTGATGTAGCTGTAATGTCCTGAGGCCCTATGTAAGCAAACCAACATCTAAGCCTATAAATATCGCAAGGTTACAAAATCAGAGAACTAAGGAAAACTAATCAGGAATAACCAACTAGGCTTTAAGCTATAGCCAATCACTTTCTCTGGCTCCTATCAGCAGGACACTTTGAACCACTTCTGGTTTGTCATTGCCTGATTTTAGTTCAAATAAAGTCTTTAAAAAATGTAAATATGGCCTAGTTTATCTTTTAGTATCTCTGAGGGCTACATTCATCAAAATTTCTTGAGGTGTTTCAAAAATTACAAATTCATCGGTCAAAGTGTACTAAGAAAATCAGTGTTTGTGCTGCCTGTCACCACTAGAACCAACAAGTAGAGACAAGGACTGAATCTTTATGGGTGTCTTATTCAGATACCACAATCTGAGAAGACTGAGTTATGTGTCCTCAAAAACCATATTGACATCTCATCTCAAGCAAACCTTTTTATAAGAAGAAGAAAGGGTAGGTAAGAGGTTTTGGAAAAAAAGTTAATGGGATAAGAGTTACAGTCCAGAGGTGATTTTCCTACTACTTCTTTATCTGTTGATCAACAATTCTTTATCTGCAACTTGGACATTTCCATCCTGGGATACAATGGCTCAGATGCTATCTCCTCACTTGTAGATCCTTGGGACAGAAAGATGGAATTTGTTTTTGACCTCCTGGAGTCACAGAGGTCATGCATCCCACTTCCTGGAGTAACAGCTTTCCACATGCATTAATCACTTGAGCCTGTCAGCTGTGACTGAAACTAAAATTGTCAACTCTTTAGTTCCCCTATCAAAATCTCCTATTTACTACAAAAATTTTCAGAACTCGAGGCCAAAGAATTCCCATTTCAACAAATTTTTCAATACTTATTACCCAAAGGAAAGTGTAAAGATCACTGGTAGAAATCAGTCTAGGTATTTTTTTTTCTCATTTTATCTCGAGTTTCTAGCACAGTATCTTCCGATGCATACCAAACTCCAATAAATGTATAATTAAATGATCAAATAAATGAATATGTTAGGTAATCTTTAGAATTATTATCATCTACAAAATTGATTCTTTAAGGTGGAAGAGTGACATTTTTAAAAGAATATACATAAATTGAACAATTTCTAAATTATCTTGCAGCTGAAATTTGCTTATACATATATAATTCATGTAAACAAATCTTCAGGATAGTCCAGTTTGATAAGAGACATATCAAAGCAACACTCTGGATAAGACCATCATCTCCCAGCATGTCTTCCACCCTGCTGGGGAATTCAGAGCACAGTCACAGAGTAACCTCAGACTGGTGCGCTTACTAGCAATCTGGCCAAAAATACTTTTAGGATGAAGCTAGAGATATGAATGTGATTTGAAAATCTTAATGTAATGGGTAAACAAGGGGCTTTTATTAGAGTTGGAAGAAGCTTTTAAGCTTGAGTCCCTTCTTTAAATTACCCCTGTTCAGAAAAGCATTGATACTGCTCAGATTCCCTTTCAAGATAGAACTTGCTATTTAATTGCAAGGAAAGCAATTGCAAGTTAGTTGACAGCTTCCAACTACAGTACATTCAGTATCCACCACAGTGTTTAAGAGTCAATGCCATACATTTCCTAGGAAGCTCCCAGATGATGACTAAGCATGGCAGAGCACCAAAAGCAGCTTGAGTATTTGCAAGCAACTTGTGACCTCTTTAATGGGCAATATGATGTGGAACACTCTATTGGTTTGGCTGAGACTTTGTCAAATCTGAAATGTAGTCAGAGACTCTTCCTGTCTCTGTCCTCTTTCCTTACATAGGTGTTAGATTTTCTTCCCAGACTGAAAGTTTTCTCTCCTTAATCCTACTTCCTTTTACTTTATCCTGCACAGGCATTATCTCCTCCTTCCCCAAAACAAACAAACAAAAACACCTCTTCCATATTCAACTAGTTCTCAGTGTCTGCTTCCTGAAGCACCCAAACTGACACTCCCCTACCTGAAATATCTCATTTTATCTCCCACTCTAGTTTATCAAGCCTTACGGTAGTTTTTGAATTCTGGTCAATGCTGAGCCTCCTTAATGTCTGTGAGGCATGTGCAGTTCATAGGACCTCTTGCTCAGGAAGGTCCATACTTGGTTTAATGTTCTTCTGTTGCCGTCTTAAAACTCTTAATAATTTCTATACAGGGGACTTCACATTTTTGTTTTGTACTAGCCCCCAAACTATGCAGCCAGTTCTTTCTACTTTAAAAATTTTCTATAAGATTAAAAATTGTGTTTACTACTTTTTCATGAATACCTTAGTTCTTCAAAACATTTGTTTCCTGTTGGTTGCTGATATTGGCACTTATTTTGTATTTAAATTATGTCCTTCTTTCCATTTTGTACCTTAATTGGGTGGGGTGTGTGAGCCTTCTTATTATTGCATGTAAAACTGTCAAGTAAACATTTAGAAATATCTGGAAATATTTTCTGAATAATTGACACAAAATCCCATTAACATGAACGGAGAGGACACAGAGTTAAGAGGTGCAAGCTTAGATGTGTGAACAAAGTAAAGCCTAATGTCTTAGACTCATCCATCCCTTCTCTCTACCCCATGAGTAGTGGGGAAAACCTGTTCTCCAACTAAAACTCAGTTTCTTCTAACTTAAACACTCTCAGTTCTGTTTGAAACAGCTCATTTGAGATAAATTCTCAATCATTGAAAGTTCTTTGTCTCCCTCTCTGAGAGAGTTTACTTTGATCTTATGAAGGTAAGAGAACAGTCCTAATAAACCTAAATAACAACAACTACACAGATTGTTATGAGCCAGGTATACTAATCGTTTCATATTCAAAATCTCATTTGTTCTTCATAAAAATTCCATGAAGGTGGTACCCGTGCTAATCACTTGGTTTACAAAAGTCAAACAATTAGCGAACAGAGTTGGAGTGCTGCAACCTGAGTCTAATTGCCCCAAGACCCAGGCAATTAATGAGTACACTTTTTTATCTCAGACATGGACGTTTACCTGATATTTCTTTAGCAAAACATCCAGCTTTCTCCACAGATATGTTTCTTTCTGAACACAACTGGGGAAAAGACATCTTGAATCTGCCCATTGGAGTACACATAGGTGAGAACGTGAAACAAATCTCAATTAGGAAATTCTTTTAAAAGGCATTAATTAATTGGGCATTAATTAATTTCCTACTTTCAGACCATCAAAAACATGACATTTTCCCTTGTGCTTCAAATTACCTGAGAGACTTTTTGTGAAGACAGACCTAACCTACACAAATGACCAAGGTCCTGAGGGCTTCCCAAGCTGAAAGGCAAAGATGGCTGAAATTCAAAGCAGACAATAAAGAATGTGCTGCAGGAAGCTTTCAAAGTGCAAATTAACTCATTTGTTATGTCTGTGATAATCAAAGTAGCATGTTTAGCCTTGTATAACATTTCTCATGTTTTCTATAAACCACAGTTCAGCATCTTTTTGGAGGAGTAAAACTAAAAGTCATTTTTAATACTTAAACATGTTTCAGCTGAGCCTTGGAAGTGTTTTATTGGGCCTTGCAACTTGGCAGCTAGTTTCTTCAATTAAACTTTTTAAGTAGGACAAGACTGAAAAAAAGCCCTTCATGCAAACCCTTCATGCTGAGGCCTTCAACGGGATTGGATATGCTGTGGTATCTCACCAAGGCACATTTCCTTAAGCAAAAGTGTGTTTTTCAGATGGTTACTTTTGGTCACTTAGTGCTACCAACCAACAATTACATTCTCTTTTCTGGTTCCTATAGGCCAGCTATCCAAAATTAAGTTAGACTATGCACATTTTTGTAAGGAGAACAGACGATTTAAACAGACATGGTAACTAATCATTTCTTCTTAAAAACATGCTGTGGTCGGCACATACTAAGTGATGCCTCAGCAAAAGCATTTCAAATGTCATAATTTTTCATTTCATTGTTATGGAAAGAATCCCCAAATTGAATTGTTTCTTTTTTTCTACAATAGGGGAATATAGTAGCTCTCCTTTTCTTGGATTACAAAATGTCTTTCAATACACTAAAGCAACACTTTCATAGTTTGAGTAGTATAGGTTGTTTTTTGCCTCTGTCTTCCCACTTCCTCCAAGGTACAATCAAGGATACTTTCTATGTGCAGACTTCATCTTATCTAGTATGTCGAGTATGGAATTGACTATGGTGCAGGTTAAAATTTGTCAAATATCAGCAATGTCACATGGTTCAACCTACAAGTATTCAAGTTCCTCTTGAACAACCCAGTCCATCGTGTTCCTGGAATGAGCTCTATGCAGACGCGTGCTGAACAAGTCAGGCTTACTCACCTGGGCATCATGTTCTCCAGTGATTTTGAGTTTCGATTTTCTCAAATTCTTCACTTATGCCTTTTAGTTCCTTCCTTGATTGTATCTCTTATATTTTAAATTACACTTAATAGCAGACTTAACGTATTTGCTAGGGATCCACAAGTGCCCCAGAACACTTTAGCCAAAAGCAACAAATAGAGTTTTTATAAAGTGAGTGACCATTTTTTTATGACAGCCCCTTGAACTACAAATTGGATCCAAAATTTAGCTTGACATTTTTGACTAATTTGTGAAGTTCTATTAAAAATCAAATAAGAAGCAACAATCAGGTTGAAACAGGGATTGTATTCAGTGGATTTCAAAGAATCAGTTGATTCTCATTTTTTATAACATCACATTATCCTAACATATTATTTGAATTATATGTCCCTGAACAAAAAAATCCACTAGTTAATTGAGATAACTTTCATAAAGTTATCAAAACTTCTTAACAATGAAGGGGAATGGGCAAGTGATTCTACGTACAACTTGTCTCTGTCCTAACAACTTCCATGGTCACATGATTTTAGAGTGTAACAGCATTTAAGTTTTTGAAAAAAAATCTAAAGAAACATGACTTTTTGCCCCAACTTCCATTGTTTTGATCACTTACACAGTCTCTCTTTTATTCTTTTCTTCATCTAATGTTTTTCTTTTCTTATTCTTTCACCATGATCTCCATCTCTTCTTGCCGAGTGTGCTCCCTATGTCTTCTTCCCTTTAGTTTTAATGGTCAGTGTTCAACAAAATGGAATAAATGTCGGGGAGCACTGAGAAACCAATTCCATAGCATTTCTGAGTTAGAAGCAATACTGACAATTTATAGAACATTTTTGTTTTGTTTTATTACTACTCATAATGTAAAATGAGAAACAGCCAACTCCTCTGAAAAATACTTTAAGAAAAAATAGCCCAAATTTAGTGAGCAAAATTTTATCCCTTGTTTGCTCTGGAAAATTTTTCTCAAAGTTAAGTTTAATACCGCAGTCTTCTTTTGATTCTGCCCCAGGGTGGTGGAAGGTTTGTGTAAAGAGCATGTATCTGAGTGTAAGTCCTGAGTCTTTCCCTTCCTAGTTGATTAACTTTGACATGCGACCTTCTCTGGATGGACAGTACAAGCCTAAGAACATTTTTATGAATATTAAGTGAGATAACAGAGAGATGGTTCCCCCAAATCTAGATGCTGAATACGTGTTCATTTTCCTCACCCCTAGGTAATCAACTTGTTTGAATTAGTGTCACTGATAGATTTATAACAATTAAGGAGGAAATAAGAGCTATTGATTTATTTACTTAATTTGTACGAGTTACATAACTTTGACTTTATGCTTGCAGCTATAAATTCAATTACTTTGATGTTGCTTTAGAACCCACCATCATTTTACACATCATATCTCTCATTTTATGCAAACTGAATTGTAATGTTGAGAAGGTAAATGTTATTGTGATTTATTAGTGTGGAGAGTGGGTCAAAGTGGTTACACACTACGGCTAGTGATTGACAAGCTGAATCCAAAAGCCAGGTCTCTTAACTTTTATTTAAATCTTGTTTCTAGCACATAATTAAAAATTAGAAACAAGGCTTATCATAAGATACGGTGGATGGCATTGTTTCATGGCTGTCAACATGTCATAATAACTACGCACATGAACTCCAGATCCAGAGTGTGCAAGTCCCAGCTCAGCCATTTACCAACTGAGTAAACTTGGATAATTAACTTCTGTTTTTGTTAGAAAGAATTATAAGAACAAATTTAATGGTGAACAATGAAAATTCATTACATATGAGCTATAATCGGATATTTTATTTTTAATTACTTCTCTCAGTGATAGATGTATATTAGCCACATTTCACAGATGAGAAAATTTATGCTCAAATAGTGAAAAAAAATCCATTTAAGTTAATGCAACTAACACATTATAAAGAGTGTAAATGCAAATCTGTCTTCAAAGCCTTTGTACTTTCATTATATCACATGATGCCACTTAGAGTTAATCTAGTATTTTACCTTTCACAACAGCAAACTAGTTCCAAGGGAGAATACCCATGAGTCCTAGAAATTATGTCTAGTTAGTTATAGGCATAAACTAGGGTCCAGGATTCCCAAATCAGAGTTCAGTGTTTACATGAATCCAGGCTATGGCCTAAATAAGTGGGATTTTCTTTGGTTTGTTTTAGTTGTTCATGATCTTATGTTATTGTCACTGTTTTATTTATTCAAAACTTATTGAAGAAAATAAGGACAGAGAAACCCTTTTTAAAATTAATGAGGCATCTGTTCTCTATATCTACAAATCCTACTAAAATGTCAGGCAGACTGATATGTAATTCCTAAAAGCCAACTAATTACAGTGCATTTGCAAAAATGACCTGTTCTTTCCTGTTTATTTTCTGTGTGGTACATTAATGTCCAAAATAATATAGCAGTAAACACAGACAGCACAGCACAACAATATTGGGGTAATGTATTGATATAACCCATGCCAGAGGTGCCAGCAGAGCAATTAGAGGGCTCACATAGTTTTAAAATCATATCAAAAGGTCAACCAAGCTTTCATTTCAGTAAATATCATTTTATGATATGTCTTTTTAGAGCAAGTCTCCAAAACTTTAATACTAGAAAGGTCAGTCCAAATTCAATATTTAAATTTTAGTAAACACACAATATACACACATATCACTAAGCTACACATAAGTAAGAACTGTAAATAACTGTAATGCTGAGTGTAACTTTCAAAATGCCAGATTTTCGGATCTTCTCCTTGAAGAGATAACATTAGCTAGAAGAGAAAAGATTGTAGATGAGAAGAAAAGTCTTCTTCTCTCAAGATTAAGAGGTACAGTGTGACTTGTATCATTGCTCTCCCATCCTGGGATGAGCACCCAGTGATCACTAGCTCACAAGATAGATTATGGATACCTCTGACAAAATTATGGGCTCTTAACCATTGGAGAAATACCAAAAAATAAACACAAATTTAAAAAATCAAATAATAAAGAAAAATGATTTCAATGTTAATATATTTGGGGGTCCATGGAAGCATGTTTTTTAAGTATTTTTTTATTGATTATGCTATTAGTTTTCCCAATTTTTCCCTTTTATCACCCCACTGTCCTGCCCCCCAATCCTCCAGCTTCCCCATCCTTATAGTTCATGTCCACGGGTTGTACATATAAGTTCTCTGAGTCCTTTGTTTCCTATACCATTTTTTATCTCTCCCCATCTATTTTATGCCTACTAATTATGCTTCTTCTTCCCTGTACCTTTTCCCCCCATTCTTCCCTTCCTCTTCCCCACTGAAATCCCTCCATGTGATGTCCATTTCTTTGATTCTGTTCCTGTTCTGGTTGTTTGCTTAGTTTTCTGTTTTCATTGTTTTTCTTTTCTTTAAGGTTCATGTTGATAGTTGTGAGTTTGTTGTCATTTTACTGTTCATAGTTTTTATCACCTTCTTTTTCTTAGATAAGTCCCTTTAACATTTCACATAATAAAGGTTTGGTGATGATGAACTCCTTTAATTTGACCTTATCTGAGAAGCACTTCATCTTCCCTTCCATTTTAAATGAAAGCTTTGCCGGATAGAGTAATCTTGGATGTAGGTCCTTGACTTTCATGAGTTCAAATACTTCTTTCCAGCCTTTTGTTGCCTGCCAGGTTTCTTTTCAGAAATCAGCTGATACTCTAACGGGCACTCCTTTGTAGGTAACTCTCTCCTTTCCTCTTGCTTCTTTTAGAATTTTCTCTTTATCTTTGATCTTGGGTAACTTAATGATGATGTGCCTTGGTGTATTCCTCTTTGGGTCCAATTTCTTTGGGACTCTCTGGGCTTCCTGGACTTCTTGGAAGTCTATTTCCTTTGCCAGATTGGGGACGTTTTCGTTCATTATTTGTTCAAATAAGTTTTCAATTTCTTGCTGTTGTCCTTCTCCTTCTGGCACCCTTATAATTTGGATTTTGGAATGTTTCAGGTTGTCCCAGAGGTTTGTAAGAGTCTCTTCACTTTTTTAAATTCTTGTTTCTTCATTCTATTGTCGTTGGATGTTTATTTCTTCCTTTTGTTCCAAATTGTTGCTTTGAGTCCTGGCTTCCTTCCTATCACTGTTGGTTCCCTGAATATTTTGCTCTTTTCCCTTTGGGGTATCTTTCATTTGTTTGTTTGTTTGTTTGTTTGTTTGTTTGTTTTTCAATCAAGCTCAATCAGATCTGTGAGCATTTTGATTACTGGGGCTTTAAATTCTCCATCAGATAGGTTGGCTATCTCCTCGTCACTTAGTTCCCTTCCTGAAGTTTTGCTCTGTTCTTTCATGTGGGTCATATTTCTTTGTCTTGGAGTAGCTGATAGGTTGTAAGGGGGCTTTAGGTATCCACCCAGGCAGGGCAACCCTCCTTGCTGTGCTGCACAGCTGCCTGTGGGGGAGGGGCCTGAGGGGGGACAGTGCAGCTCCCTTCCTCATCTCTAGCCCACTTTCCAACGAACTCTCTCTCGTGTGAGACTGGGGGTTTCTCCCACTATGGCAACCCCTGCCATAGTCCATAGTCAGCTCTGAGTCTCAGTTTCACCTTGAGCTAGCCTTGCCCGCCCAGTCGACCTCCTCACCTCAGTTTTTCTGAACCACCCTGCCGACATGGTCTGGTTGTTCTGGTTGATTTTTCTCTTTAATTCTTTGGCTGTTAGAATTCCATGCAGTTTTCTTTTCCGGCGCTTCTGGTTGTGTATTGATTTCAGACTGGTTGTTATCCTCCTTATGGTTGTGCAAGGAAGCAAAGGGTTTCTACCTATGCCTCCATCTTGGCCGGAACTCCCTTATTAACTATTTTATTTGCCAGAAATAGTCTCTGTCCAATCATTCTGCACTTGCTTCATTCTTTTTGTTTATAGCCACACCATCTTCATAGTCAAGCACTGCACAATCTACATTCAGGGACGGAATCTTCTTTGTTTTTTTTGTAATCACTTCCAAGTACATAGAGCACTGCTGTCTGAGGAATGTACTTGTAATCGGATGAGGAACTATATCCAAGCCTGGGCACATCAGCTGCCAGAGATGTTTTCCACTGGTTCTGGCAGAAGGAAGGCAGAGCAGACTACAGTCATGTGAGAAAAGTCAGGGTTGGTGGCTCTGGGGAGAGAACTGAAGAGTCAGCAGCCAGGATCCTTGTGTTCAATCATTCCCCATAATGCAGAAGCCTGGAAGCATATGTTAATAAAGCTTGTAATAAAGAAAAAACATGTCATCATTACCCTCTTCACATATTATTAGTCTGTAAAATGTGTCACTGAAGGAATGTCCATTGATATTCTAAGCTGTAGACCTAGACTCTGTCACATGTGTGGCACTTGCCATGTATGGATATTCATTTCACTATTATTGGACATTTGAATAAAAACAAAAATAGGCACATAAGTGGTGCTTGTCTCATGAATATGTTACCGTACAGCCACATGGGTTTCTGCTGCTGTGCCATAAACTCCAGAGGCAGAGGTTTAGTGAAAAAGTTTTTTTTATTTAAAAGGCTATACAATTTTGGAAGAATAACGGGCTTCTACCTCAAAGCCCATTCCCTTTAAAACACACAAAGACAAATAACCCCTTCAACTTCTGCCAAATCCATTCAAAGCTGTGCCTGGAATCCCTTCTCCTATTTAAAAATACCATCCTTTGTGATAATCAAGTGGTTGCAGCATGATCGTCCAGGTGGCTTAGCAGGTCTCCCATCACTCCACCTTCAGGCATCACTCTCAAGTCTGTGTATGCCTATGGAGCAGGGCTGAACAGTACAGTTCCAATAGCCAGCCTTGCAGCCTTGCAGGGAGGGGCCTGGAGCCTGCTGCCTGGCCACGTGGTCTCCAGGGCCCACCAACCCAGAAACACTCAAGGCCTCAACTGGGTCCCTAACAGGAAAGAAAGGAAGGGAGTCTCCACACATGCTACATTTTAAAGTCCGGTCCCAAAATCCTATCCTTGCCGGAAGCCAGTAAGAGGACTTTTCCTCTGTTTAAACATCTCACTAGCCAGCCAGGCTCATGTGTCTTTGTAAACTTCCTTCTTTATGTTGCCATGCTGCTGGATTCCTGGGCAATGCATGCAAGCACTAGGTTGTTTACTGTTGCCTGGGGCAGCCTCTTCTTCCTACAGCCCCTCCTTTCTCCAGGAAGTACAGCCTCTAATGCCAGATCAGGGTTCCCGCACTCCCCACAATCTAGCCAGACCAACAAATGTGTTTCTTTTTATGTAAGACAACATGCCGTACACACAGTACTGAGAGCTCTTGGTATTACAATGATGACATGGCCAAAGATAAAAGACAGAATAGGAGGGGAAAAAAACAAGTTTAATAACACGTATACCTTCTGTTTACATGGGAGAGATCCAGGAACACGGATTAACTCCATGTAATAGTCCAAGCCATCACCTGAAATACCATCTCCAGTTTATGACAAAATAAGCTTTTGGAAGGTGGAGAACAAGTTAAGAGGTTTTCAGGCAAAGCAGAGTAAAGGAGGGTTAGGGCTATTATGTAGATTTAAGAATCTCTGAAGATTTCCTTACCCTTCCCTTTCAGATACAAAGAGGGAGACTCCCTTACAAATTGAGATTTTTCTTACAAATGTAAATATCTCTTACCAAAAGGTGTCTGCCATTTTCCTTATGCCTGCTGTTTCTTAAAAATAAAGAGCTCAAGATAATTCTTAATCCAAAGAAGCACATTTTGGGTTGGAAATTCTGCTCCCCTTCATATGCATGCATGGAATCCATGGCAAATGTTAGACTTATAACACATGCTCTCAAAATAACAAGCTGCAGCTTCCAACATTTAAAACTATAAGATTTGTTTGGTCATATCCAAGCTTATAAACATGCATTACCCAGAAGAATATGAATGTCTTTTGAGGGAAATCATACAAATAGTCAATAAACATTGATCTGTATTTTTGATATTCAAAGTAAAGTGCTAGGCAATGTTTCTAAATAGTGTTAAAGAGAGAGAAAAAGAAGACCCAAAATGGCATCATTTGTGCTACAGTTTATGATGGCAAACCTAAGTTTAATACCTGACATTACTGCTGTTTCAACCTCTCCCAGAAACATAATCTTTTTTATTAATATTTTTATCGAGTATGCTATTAAAGTTTTCCCAGTTTTTCTCCCTCTATTCCCCCTCTGCCCTGCCCCCCAACCCTCCAGGATTCCCCCCCTTAGTTCATGTCCATGGGTTGTATATATAAGTTTATTGAGTCCTCTGTTTCCTGTACCATTTTTTACCTTTCCCCGTTTATCTTATGCCTACTAATCATGCTTCTTCTTCCCGGTACCTTTCCCCCCTGTTCCTCCCTTCCCTCTCCCTACTGAAATCCCTCCCTGTGATCTCCATTTCTCTGATTCTGTTCCTGTTCTGGTTGTTTGCTTAGTTTTCTATTTTCATTGTTTTTCTTTTCTTTTAGGTTCATTTGTTGATAGTTGTGAGTTTGTTATCATTTTACTGTTCATAGTTTTTGATCTTCTTCTATTTCTTAGACATGTCCCTTTAACATTTCATATAATAAGAGCTTGGTGATGATAAACTCCTTTAACTTGACCTTATCTGGGAAGCACTTTATCTGCCCTTCCATTCTAAATGAAAGTTTTGCTGGATAGAGTCATCTTGGATGTAGGTCCTTGCCTTTCATTACTTTAAATACTTCTCTCCAGCCTCTTCTTGAGGTTTCTTTTGAGAAATTAGCTGATACTCTAATGGGAACCCCTTTGTAGGTAATGCTCTCCTTTCCTCTTGCTTCTTTTAGGATTTTCTCTTTATCTTTGATCTTGGGTAACTTAATGATGATGATGTGCCTTGCTGTGTTCTTCTTTGGGTCCAACTTCTTTGGGACTCTCTGAGCTTCCTGGACTTCCTGAAAGTCTATTTCCATTGCCAGATTGGGGAAGTTTTCGTTCATTATTTGTTCAAATAAGTTTTCAACTTCTTGCTGTTGTTCTTCTCCATCTGGCACCCCTATAATTGGAATGTTTCAGGTTGTCCCAGAGGTTTGTAAGAGTCTCTTCACTTTTTTTAATTCTTGTTTTTTCATTTTGAAGGATGTTTATTTCTTCCTTTTGTTCCAAATTGTTGCTTTGAGTCTTGGCTTCCTTCCTGTCACTGTTGGTTTCCCGAATATTCTGCTTTATTTCACTTTGGGTATCCTTCATTTGTTTTTTCATTTTTCGACCAATCAGTTCTGTGAGCATTTTGATTATCAGGGCTTTAAATTCTCCATCAGATAGGTTGGCAATCTCCTCTTTGCTTAACTCTCTTTCTGAGGCTTTACTCTGTTCTTTCATTTTGCCCCTATTTCTTTGTCTTGGTGTAGCTGATACATAGTAAGGGGGCAAGGCCTTAGGTGTTCACTCAGGCCGGGCAACCCCCTTTGCTGTGCTGCACAGCTGCCTGTGGGGGAGGGGCTAGAGGGAGACCAGTGCAGCTCCCCTGCTCATCTCTAGCCCACTTTCCAATGAACTCTCAATTCTCGTGTGAAACTGGGGTTTTCTCCCACTGCAGCAACCACCATAGTCCACAGTCAACTCTAAGTCTCAGTTTCCCCTTAAGTCAGCCCCTCCCGCACAATCTGCTGCCTCACCACAGGCAGCCCTGCCCCCATAGTCCGCTGCCTCACCTCAGTTTCTCTCTGTCCACTGCCTTACCAGTCTGGTTGTTCTGTTTGACTCTTTCTTTAATTCCATGGTTGTTGGAGCTCCATATAGTTTGATTTTTCTGACACTTCTGATTGTTTATTGTTTTAGATTGGTTGTTTTTCTCCTTTAGGTTGTGTGAGGAAGCGAAGGATTTCTACCTATGCATCCATCTTGGCCAGAACTCTCCCAGGAACATAATCTTAATCAAGCAGTCTGAAAATTTCTGGTCAACACCAGTATGGTAGTCACTCACATGGGCCCTCCCCCTTCCTCATAAAAACATGAGGCAATCCGCATGATAAAATCCCTTGACATTCCCTTCCATGCCAAAGATGCCCTGGTCTAAAAATAATTCTTTTCTTTTGCTAATAGCTCGCTTGTCCCACCGTTCTTCCTATAAAAACCTTCCATTTTGTACAATGCCTCTGAGCTTCTGTCTAGTTCCTAGGTAGAATTAGTAAACTGCTTAATAAAGTCAATCCATGCTTAAATTTACTTGGTTGAATTTTGTTATTTAACAATAGTAATATGTTTCAATTAGATCCTTTCCTCTTGAGGATCTACCAGTCCTTTGGGAAGAATAATACATGCACTAAAAGTAGGGTTGAGGCAAACCATGGGCAGCAGACAGAAGTCCTATTGCTAGATCCTCTAAGTAACAGAAGATGTTGTGGACATTAGAATTAGACTAGAATGTTTAGTTTAACACTTCCAAACAATAGGGATATATACAATGTGTATGGGGTATTCCAGTGGTTGAGATGGTCTATAAAACTCTTGATGCTGTAAAAAATTATCACAAACTTACAAACAATACAAATGTATCCTCTCATAGATATCAGAAGTCCAAAATGGGCTAAAATCAACATTGACAGAGCTACTTCCTTCTTGAGACTCTAAAGGAGAATCCATTTCATTGTCTATTTCAGCTTCTAGATGTTGCCTGCATTCTCTAGCCTGTCCTTTCCTTTACTTCAGGGCATATCACTACAACTTCTCTGTCATCATAGCTCCTGTCTGACTTAGATCCTCCTTCTCCCTTTTATGAAAACCTTTGTTATTATATTAGTTTTGTCCAGCCAATCCAGCATAGTCTTTCTATCTCGAGATTCTTAACTTAATCACAGGTGCAAATTTCCTTTTGCCATGAGAGGTATTTTTAATCTTCACAGATTCCAGGGATTAAGATTTGGACATACTTAGGCAACAAGTTTTAAATCAACCATGGATTTGAACTCATGTACAATGGTACAAAATTTAAGTGCCCAAGTCCTGTCCTACAACACTACTCAGAGACTCCAGAGATCATGCTTTATGAGTGATAGTTATTTTAATAATATTTTTCAACAACTAATATTGGCCTAATAAAGTGCTTCTGTGCTGGATACAAAAGGTTATAAAAATCCAGATCCTGGTTTTAAAGAAATCTCAATCTAGTGTGTGTGTGTTTAAAATTTTTGACCATGATATGAAGAACATTTTATAATGCAGTTCACATACCCATCCTGTATATTTGTGTGTCTGAAATAAAATTTCATATAACAATTCTCAGCCTAGTAAGAATGTAGTATTTTTTATTCTAACCTCTTTATTTAAAGGAAAACATGTTCATCACCTCCCACCAATATGCTTTTATTGATTAAACAGACTGGTAAGTAAATGTATAAAATGTGTACTGATTTTATAGGTAAAATAGACAGATACATGTAAAATAGTGTAATAAAGTATTCAGACATGTTATTTAAGGTAAACCTTACAGATGAATTAACATTTGCAGTCACAGCCAATGGGTAGACTAGTCTAAGCAAAAGAGGCAAAACTTAGAAGTGATAGGGGAACTGAATAGTTAAAAATTTTAGCTTCAGTTTTAGTTGATAGGCTTAAATGATTAATGTGTGTGGAAAGCTCTTATTCCAGGAACCAGAATCCTTGACCTACTGACTCCAGAGGTCAATGAGCAACTTGACCTTTGTGGCCCAGGGTATCTGCAAGCAATCAGGATGGTATCTGAGCCAATATGTTCCAGGTGTGATGCAGATAAAGAAATCCCAGAAAAATCACCAGCAGACTAAAACTCTTATCTGATTAACCTATTTCCAAAACTCTTTATCTACTCTTTTCTTCTCCCAATAAAAAGATTGCCTTCCAATAAGCCAGATGTAAGCCAGTTTTTATGGTACATAACCCACCCTCTTCTCAAATCACTGGCATCTGAATAAAGCACCCATAAAGATTCAATCCGTCTCTCTATTTATTGGTTCTTGTAGTGACAGGCAGCATGATGCCTACTTTTCTGGTTTCAAAAGTATTACCCCAAGTGGCATATTTAGAAAACTTCAATCCTAACAGTTCAAAATGACTATAAAATTTGATATACTTTGAAACTTGACAGGCAATGAGACAGATAAGTAAGGTAGACAGATGAAATAATCACGGGCCTGTTTGATTTACTCAGGCTCTACTTGCTATGGGGTACAGTTAGATCCAGACTAGGAATAAAGCGATGAAAAAAATTTTCTCTCAAGGAACTTATATTCTATCGTTTGACTTACCCTTTAAACAATGAGAAGAAATTCAAACTTCATCATATGGGCAAAGATTAAGTCACTGAAAAATCTTAAACAAAAGAAAAACATGATGACATTTATATTTAAGAAGATAACTATATTGGAGAATGGATTTAGTTTGTATGTGTAAAGTCTTCATGCCTAGTGAGAAATAGGGCTAGGCTTTATCAGTGGCATGGCATCTTAGAGTACATAGACTTGTGAGATGTTAGTGAGATAGAATTTGTAGGATATGAAGATTGATTATGAGAGTTGTGGAAAAGGAAAAATGGAAAATAATTTTTTTGTATTTTTAATTTTAGTGACTGGGAGGAAGGATGTACCCACCATTCGGTGAGGAAGGACATGCACATTAAAAGCAATTTTAGGATAACGGATACTAAGTTGATAAAAAATCAAGTGCATATACACACAGAATGGAAGAATATAAGATTTGGGTCACAGGAAAGCGGTTGAGGCTTATTGTGTATTGTTAGATAATAGGAGGCATTTTACCCCATGAATTTAGTATAAATCACCCAGAGAAAGCATATTGAGAAAGGACAGAGAAAGGGTAGAGTCCTGTAATTAGGGTTATTTAAAAGAAAATCAGAATAGGATTAACCGGAGATTTTGTCATGGGAATGCCATTCCCATTGTATTATAAGTAATATATAATATAGGTGTGTGATTTAAAAAAAAAGTTTTGAGATAATATATAGTGGTTGAAAGACAATCCAAGAGGTTATATAAGGTAAGAAGTGAACACTCTCAAACCAAGTTATGAGGATATCTAGTTGAAGTGATGTTTTAGAATGGCGAGGGTGGTGGACAATTTCCGTGGATGTTTAAAGAAAGAAAGAGTAGAGGGTGTTAAGATGGAAATTGTAGCCCATAGTTTTCATAAGCTTGTTTTTGAAGGAGAGATAAAAAGGAATTGCTATAAAGGGAGCATGGTATAGAAGGTTTTCATTTTTTAAGGGAGGAACAACTTAAAAGTATGTTTAGTTTGCGTAAGAAAAATGTGTGAGTCCTCCTAGAGAGTCTCAATGAAGTGGATAAATAAGTGCCTTGAGAGCAAGGACAAAAGGTGATCCTAAAAGGCCCCTTGCTTTCAGATTAGAGCATATGCTGCTTGTATGTGAAAAACAAAACGTCTTAAATGACTCTTGATATTTTAAAACATGTTCATAGCAGAACTTCAAAGCTTTCTGCATTAATTTTTGGTTCTCTTCTCCCTCTCAGTGTAAAACCACCAAGGACAATTAACATAAGCAGGCCAGTGATACTCCTGACTTTGCAAGGTAATTAACACAGCAGGAAGTGCATTCTGGGGCAGGCAGTTCCTAGAAGAGTGGGTGGAATCTTAATGTGAAACAGGGAAGAGTAAGCAAGTTAATAATTCTAGACTGTGTGCAGCTCACATGATTAAAGTCTCAAAGCTATTTTTAAAAGGCCAACAACCTGAAGAGAAATTTTTACCTGCTCTTCAGTTTCAACAGTGGCCTGGCTTTCATTATTATTGTTGTTTTGTCTCATTGTGGTGTTTATACAGACTTTCTAAGATAGTTTAAAAGCAAGCCTAATTGCTAGCCTTGCAAGCAATAATGACCTCCAGACTGGATATTTTCTTGGCATTAATGACCAATGGAAATATCTCAGGTAAAGCTAGAGGCCTTTAATCAAGCCTATCATCACTAATGGCTAGAAAATGCCTAACTGGGAGGTCATTAGTGTGATTATAAATCATAACAATGTAAAGAAAAAGGCAAAGTGCTCAAGACTGAACATCAAGTTGCCATGGATACTGTATTTTCCTAGATACTGCAACCCAGACTAGTAACCAAAGGAAGACAATTCTCAATTCTTATTATTTCTTTTAGAGTTATAATTGCTGTTTGGACCCAAACACTGGTCCATAGAATCTGAAACAACTAACATTCCTAATGTATAAAGGTAACAAAAAATCTTTGGGCTGTAAGGGGCTCAGGAGGTTGTTTCATTCCACTTTCCACTAGTACAATTATGACAGGCTTAACTACTCTATCTTTTTATGTCTATAGGTATCCAAAGAAGGAATGTAAGGCATCTTAAGTAGGAGTAGATGTAGTTTTTGTGGAACCTGAGACTCACAGAACTTTGTGATTTCTTTTAAAAGAAAAGAAATCCAAATTATTAGTATGAAATATCAGTTTCATCAGTGCTCCTGACCCAAATATGACAGAGGGACAAGTATTTTACAATTGTAATTAAAATGTCTTACCCTTGTGAAATTTACAAAATCCTATCAGCATATAACATAGGGTTATATAGGGTCCTCCTCTCCCCCATTGTGTAAGATGATGGGCCTTTTCAATCTAAGGCTTGATTTGCTTCTTAGTAAATTCTTCCCTAATTTCCTTCTGTCAAGAATCCTAGAAGTTTAGAGGGAAAAAAAGCCAGTCATCCAGTGCAACACTCACTGTAGATGAAGAAACTCAAAATGTTCGAGTCAGGAGTTTAAGCTAATTAAGTCCTCTAATTCACATTTTCCTGCACCCAAGTCCTTTCTTTAAGTCTTACTGTCTTTTACATGAGGGAGGCTGGCTGCAACCTAAGTGATATTCTTTGGTAATTTTTTATGGACTTTATTATTTTTTAGGACTTTATTTATCTATTTTTAGAGAAAGGGAAAGGGGAAGGAGAAAGAGAAGGAGAGAGACATCAGTGTGTGGTTGCCTCTCACCGCCCCCTACTGGGGACGTGGCCTGCAACCTGGGCATTTGCCCTGACTGGGAATCAAACCTGTGACTCTTTGGTTCCCAGACCTATGCTCAATCAACTGAGCCACACCAGCCAGGGCTATCTGGTAATTTTTGATGGAACAGTGAGGCAGGTCCAAAGGGAATACCTGTATATTGCATGAAGTTTCTTGAGAGGATAAAGCATTACAGAGAAAAGAGGTCAGCTAATTGTTTCTTTTTTAAAAATTGTGTGGTGGAAACCACCAGCAGTTAAACTAAATTCCTTCTCCCCTTCTCTCACAGTAAATGAACTGGGGCCAGAACATCTCCACCTGAGTGAGCTGTGTGTCTCAGTCCCCTCTTGCAGCTATGTATTTTCTTTATTGCTGAGGTCAGTGGCAAAGAAGAAATATAGAATTTCTTTTGTTTTTATTTTTTCTTAGAATGTTTCTTTTTAAAAATTGTTTTATTGTTTATGCTATTACAATAGTTGTTCCTGCTTTTTCTGCCTTTCCCCACCTCCACCCAGCTCCAACCTCTTCCCACCCCAAGCCAGTTTCTATGCTGTTGGTGTCCATGGGTTGTGCACACGTGCTCCTTATAATTTCTCTTACTTTCAGTGCATTGCGACAAGCCAGGGTAACCTCTTGGTTTGAAAGAGGAGAGTCTGGGCACTTTGCATACTAAATATTGAAAGACTATTTCTTGTTTAAAACTGCTAGTCAATAGATGGTTTCCTTGGCCATTTCAAAACATATTAGTAAATGACTGAAATCTTAGAGTATGTGAATAATATTTCAGAGAAGATCAATTATAAAGGCATGAGTGTCCAATAAAACCAACCAGTGGTATCAGAAATAGCTTACTAAATCTTTCTTAATAACTTTTTGAAGATTTTGGTTTTAATTTTTAGATTAACACATTGGCCCTACTATAATTTATTAATAAAAGATATAACCTGGAAATACTTCCAAATAACATTATAAATCACCTCCTTTTCCTTATTAAGTATAAAAGATAAATGATATACAGGTACCTACTGGCATAAATTTATGTTATAAAATAAAATGATTCTGAGGATAATAGTGACATTATCACATAACTGCACTTACCTTTTATATCTGATACGCACACACAAACACACATACATGCTGGTATGATGTATTGATTTTCACTTCTTGATCAAAATTAAATTTGCTTGAACACCATTTCTTGTTTAATGAATAAATTTTGAAATTGACCTCAAGAGAGGAACATTGATAACTGCAAACTATGCCTCCAACTGAAACCGGAAAAGCTGGCACTCCTGCTGCCTGTCACGACCAGCACCAATAAGCAGGGACAGGGGTTGAATCTTTGTGGGCACTATATTCAGATGGCCAGCGATCTGAGAAGATGGCAGATTATGTACCTTAACAGAATGCCTTACATTTTCTTTCAATCCGGCCTTTTTTTTAAAGGAGAAAAACGTTTGCGTAAGGAATTTGGAATTGAAGGGGAAAAAAAAGTGTAGGTAAGGGATTTTGAATTCAAGAAAGAGGTTAATCAGATAAAAGATGCAGTCCGGCAATTTCCCTAACATCCTTTCATCTATTCACTGGTGACTTTTTATCTGAGTTCTGTGTCTTGTGTCCTGGGTGGTGGGATGTCTCTTCCTGGAACACAGTGGCACAGATATCATCTTGCTTGCTATGGTCTCTTCTGGAGCATAAAGTTTGACTTGCTTGTGGTCTCCTGGAGTCAGGGTGGGGTGTGCCTTCAGTTCCTGAAACAATAGCCTTTTACATGCATTAACTACTAAGCTTATTAACTATTACCTAAAACTAAAATTTTCCAGCTCTTGAGTTCCTTGATCGCAACCACAGAAGCCAAGTATTCAGACTTCTACCTGTCAGCTGCACATCAGCAGATGAGCACGGATGCCCATGAGATGGCAGCTCTGCAGTGCTTGTCTGAAAGGAAGTAGGTTTTAGAAACTTTTAAAAAGTCTTATGAGAAAGAAAACAAGAATTAAAGAGTCAAAGCTGACTCTCAGATGCCTGAGTACCTCATGTAACGGTTACAGAAACAAAATTGCAATATCCAAAGGAGGAATTTCACAAATTTTTCTACTCTCTTCAATTCTATAGCCTAGTTCCTATGATTTTGAAACTGGACCATTTCTGAAAGTGACTTTTTCTGAAACCAGATTTTTAGAGAAATTATTACCTTGTACCTTCTCAGTTTTACATCCCAATCTAATTTATTATCTATTTCACTAACTCTTTTCAGACAGGAGGTAACAACCACTGAACTCGGATCAAAAAGAATATTTTTCATTCCCAAATTCATCAGACTTAAAAGTCAAGCTTTGTACAAAATAGTTCCTTTGAACATGATGTTCTTTACTTATTTTGGATTAGTGTAAAAACTAGAACTGGCTTCTGGTGATATGAAGTAGTTACTTTTGATCACTGTTGCTTAAATTGCAATGACATTTTTTTAAAATTCCAGCTCCAAGGACACTAACCTGTGACTTCTGGGTTCTGTCTGAGAAAGCACAGTATAGGACCTGGATGGACGTAAACACACAAGGGCTAGTTATGCAGAGAGTGATACAGCTGCCTTGATATCCTAAGGATTTGGGTTTAGAACCAGCTGAGCTCATTCCTTCCAGGAGTCTTACTTAGGTCAGTTTCTGTCTGTTTTCTACACATTGAAAACCATGTCACTATTTAGCATAATTGACAAGTTACTTCTCCAAGGGATTGTGCACTAAAATAGAGTTTTTTCTGCATGTTTAAAAACAGTATCTAAACACCCACACAATTCTAACAGTTTTGAGTGCTGACCATATAGTAAAGTCTCTGACTTTTATTTCAACCTTCATTTGGTTTCTTAAACTCTTCCACAGCACTTGAAACAATTAAAAATACACAGAACGTTTCTGGTGTTGCATTCGATAGTTTGTGAACACTCCCAGACACTTGAACACTTTGTCTTTTGGTCTCCTAAAATGTGATAATGATATCAAGTCATGAAATGATCTTTTGTTTTGTGGAGCCATTTATCAACACTTGGTAAAGAAAAATATGTGTATAATATTTGTATGATGCCAAAAGGAAACTGAAGTCCTAAAAATCATAATATTATATCTTCAAAACAGTATATACATATTCCAACTGGAATATACTTAATCTTCATTAAAAGTCTAGATGCTTAATTTTGGAATATTTTTTTCTAAATATAATTTCTGTGTCAGACTTCTAGAGGAAGGTGCCCTGTAACTGTATGCTGTACATTAGATTCCACATTTAAATAGTTTGCTTTGGGGGATTTCTTTAATGACAATATTTATTGATAATGTTTCATCATTTGCCTCATACCCTTAGGAAAGTTTTTAATCATTATTTTTACTAATCCTTTCTTTAAAGCCTTCCCTTACCACTCACCATTTATTTCTTCATCATCATCTCAACTTGTCCTTATGCTAAACATTAAATTACATAGTATGATTTTAATTGATAACAGCCATAAGCAGAGCTTGTTATGGTTTCAGAACATGACATGCTACCTCACTCCTGCATAGCCTAGGACAGGGTTTTTCAAAGTTGCCATTCATTGACGTCCTAAGCTGACTAATTCTTTGCTATAGGTGACTGCTCTGTGCATTGCAGCAAGCTTCTTAGTGTCACTGGTCTCACCCCTAGAAGCCAGTAGCATTTCTTACTACACCCCATTGTGACAGCCATAAATGAGTCCTGATCTTAGTAAATGTTCCCTGGGGAGAAAATTGCTACCACATGAAAAGCACCAGCATCGCATATACTGTCCTTGGGTTAGGAATAACTCTCCCTTGGCTTTGCCCATCTACATGTTAATGTTCACTCATTGTGGACTCACCTCGAAGTATCACCTCCCTTGAGCCCTTAGTTGTATCACCTAGAAGGAGGTAAGGATTTTTGTTTTTAATTCTCTTTGCATTAGAGTGGCTTCATATCTCAAAATTCCTAGTACAATACATTTGACTTTCTCTGCTTATAACAGGGTCTTTCTCTATTATTTCTTATGTTACTTGAATGAAAAAGTAAGAATACGTATGTTGCCTTTTATATGATATATTCCCACATTCTACAAAAATCCCTGATATATAATAGATAATTAGCAAATGCTTATAGAAAAAAAGAAGAAATAAGCAACTAAATGAATAAATGGATATGGGAAGTTTATAACAAGACAACTCATAAATACATTTTGACTTTTGTATAGAACATTTGGTGGGAAAGATACACATCTCAAAATTAGTTTTCCCAAATTATACACTAAGGGGATTCTGAGATTATGTAGGAAATTTACTGGGCAGAGTTGAGAGTAGAAGAATAAAAGTCTCTCTCTCTCTTTTTTTTTTAAAGATTTATTTATTTATTTATTTATCTTTTAGAGGGGAAGGGTAGGAGAGAGGGAGAGAAATATCAATGTACGGTTGCCTCTCATGCGTCCCCTGCTGGGAACTGGCCTGCAACCCAGGCATGTGCCCTGACTGGGAATTGAACCTCGATCCTCTGGTTTGCAGGCCCGCACTCAATCCACTGAGCTACACCAGCCAGGGCTCTTTTTTTTTTTTTTTTTAACCGGAAAAGGGATTCTATTCATCACATTTTTAAAGGTATTAATTGATGAGATCACCACTTACACAAAAGATGTCAATAGCTGACGTGAGCCCATAGTTAGTCCTTTAGATTCTGCAAAGTTGAAGTGCTTATTAATTAATATTTGTTAGTAATGATGAAAAACAAAAAGATTTTCTTTCTTGCTTTTTTCACATAGACTTTGATTAACTATTTTAGAAAATTTATTTTTCCTTCAATTGGAAAATTCCAGTGCTTTTGTGGCCAATGTCATCTTGTTACCAAACAGCAACTGGGGTCTTGCTGCCCGCTGCCACCCTCTGGGCAAAATTTCAGAGGCAAAGGTTGGTGATAAAGGAAAGGAGTCTTTACACAAAAGCTACACAATTTTGGAGTAACAACTTCCACATGCATTAGTTACTTAAGCTCATTAATTAAGCCAAAAGTCTTTAATTCTTAGTTACAGAATAAATCACTTAACCTATCAATTAAGGCTAAACTCTTTAAAACTGAGTTCCTCTATCATTCTGTTAGTTTTTAATTATCTTATTTCTATAAGATTATTTTACAAACTAAAACAACATAAGATACAAAAGCTACACAATTTTAGAAGAATGGCAGGCTTCTGCCTCAGAGCTCATGCCCTCTAGAACACTAGGAGAAGAATAACTGTGTTATCCTCCGCCAGGCCAGCCTGATCCTAGGATAAACCCGGAGCTTCTTCTCCCATCCAAATCCATCCAAATTACCAGCCTTTGGGAAATGCAGCAGCTGCAGCACAATCATCCAAGTATCCTCGAAGAAGAGAGCCTGTCCTGCTCTTTTTTAAACTTTAATCTTCTGGCCCATAATTCCATGTGCTCCAGAGGCATTCACAGCTTCTCAGCCAATCCCATCCTAGACTATGTACCATTGCCTGCGGCAACCTCCTCCTACAGCCCCTTCCTACTTCTCCCCAGTTATGTAATCAGTCTCTTCTTGATCAATTTGATATAGTGTTAACAGGGAACTAATACAATAATCATGAGAATTTTAACATACATGTGCTCTTTATATGAATTTTGTATTTAATGTGTTACTGTTATTGGTGATGTTGATACAGAGATCTAATCAGATCCCTGGGGAGAAGTAGGGAGGGGCAGTAGGAGGAGGTTGCTGGAAGCAATAGTAAACAGCTGAGGATGGGACTGCCTGAGAAAGTGAATGCCTCTGCTGGCCAGAAGATTTAAAATAAAAGGAGAGCAGAGACTGGCTCTCTAGCTCTCTTCCTTGAGGATGCCTGGATGATTGTGTTAGAGTTGTCTGTGGATGGTATTTGGGATGGGAAAAAGGACTCCAGGTGCAGCCTAGGATCAGGCTGGCTTGGCAGAGAGTGGCAGGGTTATTCTTTTTTTGAGTGTTCTAGAAGGGATGGGCTATGATGCAGAAGCCTACCCTTCTTCTAAAAATGTGTAGCTTTTATATTTTATGTTGTTTTAGTTTGTAAACTAATCCTATAGAAATAAGATAGTTAAAAACTACCAGAGTAATGATAGGGAAACTCATGATGGTATTTGTCTTTTACTGCCTGACTTATTTCACTTAGTGTAATGCTCTCCAGTTTCATCTATGCTGTCACGAAGGGTAGGAGCTCCTTCTTTCTTTCTGCTGCGTAGTATTCCATTGTGTAAAAGCACCATAGTTTTTTGATCCACTCATTTGGTGATGGGCACTTGGGTTGCTTCCAGCACTTGGCTGTAGTAAATTGTGCTGCTATGAACATTGGGGTGCATGGGTTCTTTGGAATTGGTTTTTCAGGATTCTTAGGGTACAATCCTAGCAATGAAATTGCTGGGTCAAAAGGCAGTTCCACCTTTAGTTTTTTGAGGAAATTTCATACTGTTTTCCACAGTGGCTATACCAGTCTGCATTCCTACCAGCAATGTAATAGGGTTCCATTTTCTCCACAACCTCACCAGCACTTATTGTTTGTCGATTTGGTTATGATGGCCAATCTGACCAGTGTAAAGTGGTATCTCATTGTGGTTTTAATTTGCATATATCTGATGGCTGGTGATGCTGAGCATCCTTTCACGTGTCTCTGGGCCTTCTGTATGTTCTCCTTGGAGAAGTGTCTGTTTAATTACTTTGCCTGTTTTTTTAATTGGATTGTTTGTCTTCCTGGAGTTTGAAGAATAAGCTGTATTTGTGTAAAATGTTGATAGGTATTATACAATAGCTACCAAAAGTATTCATACAAATTTACACTTCTCTTTCTGGTATAATGGAATAGACGTAGGGAAACACAGACATTGCCTCAGATGCCTTTCAATAAAAGAGTAGATTTGGGAGATTACTAAAGACAGAACCTGAAGTGTTTTGCCCATTTACAAACCCTGGTTGTATCAGACATCTTTGCGTTTTACATGAGCCATCCACCAAAACACCATTAAATAGTTCCAAAATCCAACGTATAAGAAGATGTAGAGTTGGCTCTCAGTGATAGAGACTCTTCCTACAGTAAGCCAAAGAATAGTCTTGGAAGTCAACTGAGAGACGATTGTCATGATTATCTGAGAGATCTGACGTGGGTACAAGAGTACAGATAAATCACATCCACTTTCAAAGCTCTTCTTTTCTAGTCTTAAGACATCTAATTATAAGTTTCACTATTTTTATTTTATTTAATACATGGCCTGTACTTATAGCAATGTAATATCTTTAAAATCAATTCACTTTCTCTTTTGCTCAAATCTGCTTTAGAAGAAAATATATATCACTATTGCCCATGAAAAGAAAGCATCGCTTTCCATTAAAGACAAGTGTAATAAATACAATCAATAGAAGCAATGTTATTAAGTTTAAGGTTGATGTTATTGCTTGCCAGAGGCTTTGAATCTATGGCTCATAAAGAGGAAATTAACAAGGTAGGGAAGAGTTAAAGGTATAGGTGTATCTATGTGGTGTACTTACAGAATTGTAGAGACATGAATTAAACATTTTAAGTCTGAATTATAGCTTGTCATAGATTGCCCATTTTATTTAGAGCAGTATCCCTGTTCATTAGGAAAAGAAAAATAATTCTTTGCTCTTATTTTGCTGTTAGAACTGTAATTGCTGTTGGGTGTGAATGTTAGTCCACAGAACTAGAAGCAAACAAATATCAGTGTCTACCTCATGAAACTACTATTAACAGGAATTTTGGTGTAAAAAGAACCCTGGGAGTCAGATATTTTTAACTGTCCTTTTCTTTTCTCCAGAAGGGTTACACATATACCATGTTATTGTCAAAGGCCTCCAGAGAACAGCTTTTAAAAATTCATGTTTACATTAATAATCTCAATGTACCTTTTATAGCTGAGAAGGCAATGCAGAAATCAGTCAGCGAAACACCTTTACTTCTCAGACGAGGAAAACTCCGTGGCCCTGCTGGCGGACGTCGAAGAGGGGAAGAGCTGTGCACACTGCGGGAAGGCTGCAATTCTGTTCAGATTTAACATTTCCTGGACGCAGAACTAACTCTACCTCGTTACCTCTTTTTTTGTCTATTTTTTCATTTATCTCAAGATCTTAGAAAAATCTCTTTAAAAGGAAATAAACAGATGATTATACAGTTGCATTAAGAAAGAGCCTGGGAAGAACTTCCTGAAGACACAAATGCTTTCCATTATGATTTTACACAGTGACGCATCCTCTGTCACATCCGATACACTGGCTTATTGCTTCACAGGCAGATTGGGGGGGTGTGTGTGTGCATTTGTAGGTGTTTACTGCATAGACTAACTATGAAAAAGAGGGATATTTTTAATAAGAATAATTATTCATTCTTTTATATAATAAGTATGTATGGAGCACTTATGTTCTAAGCACTCTTTTAGGTGGTGGGTAAACTGCATTTCGTTAATCAAACCAGAAAGATCAATAGTAAGTCAAGATTGTCTATTAATTTCACCTTTCGGTGAGTCAAGAGAGACTTCTCTAAACTACCAAAATCATTTATCAAGTCAATAGACAAATTGGTGCAGGCTCAATTTGCCAATGATATTCAAAGACAAGAAACTGAAATGGCACAGTAGTGTAAAAGAACTTGGGTGTAAGTCCCGTAACACTCACATCTTGTATACTACATTTTTTGTTTGTTTGTTTTTACCTTAACTTCATACCCAATTGAGAAACAGCATTTGCTAGGATGGAGTTACATTAGCCATTATGACTTTTGCCTCCAGCTAGTCCCATAAATCTTTCAAATTTCATGGGTAGTAAATGCAGCTAAAACTAAGTAAACCAAAAAAATGCTCAAGAGAATTGTTTGTTTTGTAACTTTAAGCATGAAAATGTTTCTTTTGAAATCTGACCTATTTTTACAAGGGTGAGGATGTGTAGACCGCATTTGATGTGGCAAATGCAGTCTACAGTCCCCTACTGGAGGGGAGCAGCATTTTAACACTGATGAAGCTTTGTGCTGAGATGCAGTCTCCATCTGTAGCTGTTCTGTCTGAATACTATTTGTGTTTTTTTTACAGTTGCACAATTTACTCAAGGTAATTTGTTTTGCTCAAGAATACAACTATAATAAAAATATAAGTATCCAAATTTTTTCTTTCATCTGTCGACACTCTGTATTGCTCTTCGGTTTTCAATTAAAACATTTTTCTTGTAGATATTCATTCCTGAGGAAAATAGCCCAGAATCTCCCAATTGAAGTTATAAGGAGTATACAAAACAGACATGATATAAAATAAAAATTACATCACATTTACTATAAACATTAAGAATTGACTACACAGATAAATCAACCTCTATGTAGAATCAGAGTTAGATACGAACACCCAGTTATTATGTGTGTGTGTTTTCATTGCAAAGTACTCAATATTAGAAACCAAAAGAGAGCAGAAACACTACCCCCAGTTCTCATTGAGTTTATTCTACCAGTGAAACATAATCTGTTAATATTCTTTATCGTACTAGTGGCATTCAACCAGTTAGTAAGATTTATTGAGGACATATTATTCACTATAATGACTGATTCAGAGATGATATCAAGATTCCTATCTTCATCTTATGAATGTTAAAAATTTAGTTTCATTACATATAATAAAGTCTATAAATATTCAGACATCTCTAAATACAGGTTATAAACTATATTCTACTTTATGATATTAACTACATTCATGTATATATATAGTGTTAATATATCAATTATATGAGTGTAATTAATATATACATTATAAAAATATTAATAATGGTTTTCATTGGGTGCTATATCATGAGTGATTTTTTCTTCTTTACATTTATTATTTGCCATCTTTAAGCAATGAAAATGTTTTACTCATATTAAAGTATACTTTACATTTTTATTGTATTTTATGAAGAAGTTTAACTCATAAAAGTGACTAATTTGTTTCAAAAAAGCAAGATTAAAGATCCAGTTTAATCATATATTTATAGATTACCTCAATACAGTTCATATATGAGGTATTATGTAAAGTGGGAGAATCATAATCCCAGCTGGTGTTTCTGTTTCAAGTCCAAATTTAACAAATTTAACATTGTTATTGTGCATGGCATTGTGTGAGTCCTGGGTTTCTTCTAGAGGATTATCATAAGCCCCTTGGTTTGCTTTATACACTTATACATCCAGTCAGCCAATAGAAATCTACCTAGAGTGAGGTTTAGCACTTTTTAACTCAAAGAACTTTGATCACTCCCTTCTTCTAGAAAACATATTTTATTCCTCTGACATGTCTGACACCCTAAGTCTTGCTTTATTCCCAATTGTGCTTCTAAGGCTATGATCATTAAATAGGGAAGCTTTCCGGGGCTGTGTTCACAGTCCTTTCCTTCCATACTTTTGTCTCTCTTCCTAAAACAACTCATCCATTTCCAGAATTTGGGTCATTATGTAATTCCCTCATCTTTTTCTGCGGTTGAGACTATCTTTGGTGTATTGATATTCAACTGTTTATTGAAACAGTCTACCTGGAAAATTCATGGGAATCCGAAAAGAATATGTTCAAAATCTGTATCTTCTGCAAATCTCCATTCACCTAATTGCTCAATATATAATCCCATTGGTTATCTTTGGCTCCTGAAAATTTCACTCAACTCAGCAATACTCATTTCCTGTGATCCTACCTCCTAAATGACTTTTATTCCATGCATTGTTTTCCATCCTCATTGCCACACCTAAGTCCCAACTTCAATAATGTATTTTGTAGCCTGCACAAATAAACTCTATCTGATATCTTCACACCTACTCATCTGTTTGTGTCTACTTTCCAATCTTCACATATGGAGTCTCTACAGTAATGCTAAAACCATCTTTTAAAATTGCAAAATATCCCTGGTCAGGTAACTCAGTAGCATTGTTCCAATATGCCAAGGTTGTGGGTTTGAAACCTGTTCAGGGCACATATAATAATCGATCAATGAACACATAAGTAAGTGAAACAACAACAAATAAATATTTCTCTCTCTCAAATCAATAAATAAAAATGAAAAAATAAATAAATAATTTTGTAATTCCCCTACTACAAAGTAACCATTGAATTCTCATTGACTTGGAGTACATTCCAGAATCTTTCACATGAATTATATACTGTATGGTACAAGGTTCTACCTCCCTCTCCAGCCTCATTTCTTAATATTCTATATGTTGTTTTCTCTATAATAGCTTTATTGGTTTTTTCTCAGGTACTTGAACATAGTGGACTCTCTCTCAATGTCATCCTGGTTGAACTAAACTCTATTTAACTTATACTTGTGTGATAGTGTTCAATTCAAGTATTCATTTGTTTATTAACACAAGTATATATTTTTTACAATAAATTATAATTTTTTAATTTTTATTTTAATTGTTGATCTTGTACAGTTTTCTGTCTTTTATTCTCACCTGAACCCACCACCCTAGCCCTCCCCTCCTCCCTCCCATTTTCACCCCCCCATAGTTTTTGTCCATGTGTCCTTTATACTTGTTCCTTCCTCTTTTCCCCTGAAATTTCCTCCCCTCTCCCCTCTGGTGACTTTCAGCCTTTTCTCAATTTCTGTGTCTTTGGTTATATTATGCTTGTTTGTTTGTTTTGTTGATTAGCTTCCTGTTAAAGGTGAGATCATATGGTATTTGTCTTTCACTGCCTGGCTTACTTCCCTTAACATAATGCTCTCAAGTTCCATCCATGCAGTTGCAAAGGGTATGAGCTCCTTCTTTCTTTCTGCTGCATAGAATTCCATTGTGTAAATGTACCACAGTTTTTTGATCCATTCATTTACTGATGGGCATCTAGGTTGCTTCCAACACTTGGCTATTGTAAATTGTCCTGCTATAAACATAGGGGTGCATAGGTTCTTTTGGATTGGTGTTTCAGGGTTCTTAGGATATAGTCCTAGCAGTGGAATTGCTGGGTCAAAAGGTAAAAATGTCCATTTTTAGTTTTCTTAGAAAATTCCATACTGTTTTCCATAGTGGTTGTACCAACCTGCACTCCCACCAGCAGTGCACTAGGGTCCCCTTTTCTCCACAACCTCTCCAACACTTGTTGTTTGTTGCTTTGTTTATGAGGGCCATTCTGACTGGTGTCAAGTTGTATCTCATTGTGGTTTTAATTTGCATCTCTCTGATAGCTAGCGATAGCGAGCATCTTTTCATGTGTCTCTGGATCCTCTGTATGTCCTCCTTGGAGAAGTGTCTGCCCAAGTCCTCTGCCCATTTTTTAATTGGGTTGCTTGTCTTCTTAGAGTGGAGTCATGTAAGTTCTTTGTATATTTTGGAGATTAAACCCTTATCTGAGGTATCATTGGCAAATATGTTTTCCCACACAGTCGGTTCTCTTTTTATTTTAATATTGTTTTCCTTGGCCATGCAGAAGCTTTTTATTTTGATGAGATCCCATTTGTTTATTCTTTCCTTTATGTCCCTTGCTTTAGGGGACATATCAGTAAAAATGTTGCTGCATGAAATATCTGAGATTTTCCTGCCTATGTTATCCTCTAGGATTTTAATGGTGTCATGGCTTGTATTTAAATCTTTTATCCACCTTGAATTTATTTTCGTGTATGGTGTAAGCGAAATAAGCCAGGCAGTGAAAGACAAATACCACATGATCTCACCTTTAACAGGAACCTAATCAACAAAACAAACAAACAAGCATAATATAAACAAAGACACTGGATTTGAGAACAGTCTGACAGTGACCAGAGGGGAGAGGGGAGGGAGTTTCAGGGGAAAGGGGGAACGGTTTGGAGCAACAAGTATAAAGGACACATGGACAAAAACTATGGGGGGTGGAAATGGGAGGGAGGTGGGGATGGCTGGGGCAGTGGGCTGGGGGGGAGTAAAAGACAGAAAACTATACAATATCAACAATTAAAAAATACTGATTAAAAAAATAATAAAAAAATTAAAAAAAAGAACAATTCTATTAGCACTCAGTTTCTTTATGCCCCTTTCCAGTCAAATTCCGAACCAAAAGGCAATCACTCTTTCAGTTTCTATGATCATGCTTTTGTCTGATCTTAAAATTCACATAAGAAATGACTCAGTATAAATTCATATGTACATGAATGATCTCTTTTGCTTAAGATAATAATTTGGAGATTCATCCATGTTGTGGAGTGTTTTGAACATCAATTTATTTTTAAAAATCTGTTTTGTATTTTATTGTAACAATATATGACAGATTTCTTACCTATTATCCCATTAAAGAGCATTTGAATTGTTTCCAGGTTAGGAATGAGTTATTATGAGTTAAGACACTATGAACATTTACACACTGATCTACAAGTCATAGAGTAGACACAAATTTTTATTTAACCTGAGTAAAAATCTATGAGACAAACTAATAGGTCATAAAGTGAATTTATGTTTAATTGTATAAAATCATATATGGTATAAAATTTATTGTATAAAGTCAACTTGTATAAAAATTTTGTTAAACTGGTTTTCAAAATAGTCATGTTATTTTACATTTTACAAAGAAGATCTGATGCAGACACCAGTTAGCATTGTCCACATCATTATGGATGAAATAAAACATACACACGGACTACCGAGCCTGGTGGAGGAAAAAGGACAACAGCGTGACTTTTCTCTCAAAGGGAGCAAAAGCCACGGCCTCCGCCATGATAGACCTTTATTCTAATATCTCCTCACATTACAAGATGGTCCTCACTCACTACACCCTGGTTACAACAAAGGAGCCAATGCCCCTAATCACATCACAGAAGGATATTAGCAAATGAAAAGGCAAAAGTGGTAGAGCTGGTTACACTGGTCCCTACAAGGGTTAGCATTTTAGGAAGTCACAGTAAGCATTTGCAGGGTGAGGGAGTTTTAGCAAGAAGCAAGTCTTAAAAGCAGATCATATGGTATTTGTCTTTCACTGCCTGGCTTATTTCGCTTAGCATGATACTCTCCAATTCCTTCCATGCTGTCGCAAAGGGTAGGAGCTCCTTCTTTCTTTCTGCTGCATAGAATTCCATTGTGTAAATGTACCACAGTTTTTTGATCCATTCATTAACTGATGGGCACCTAGGTTGCTTCCAGCACTTGGCTATTGTAAATTGTGCTGCTATGAACATAGGGGTGCATAGATTCTTTTGGATTGGTGTTTCAGGATTCTTAGGATATAATCCAAGCAGTGGAATTGCTGAGTCAAAAGGTATGTCCATTTTTAGTTTTCTTAGAAAATTCCATACTGTTTTCCATAGTGGTTGTACCAATCTGCAATCCCACCAACAGTGCACTAGGGTCCCCTTTTCTCCACAACCTCTCCAACACTTGCTGTTTGTTGCTTTGTTTATGAAGGCCATTCTGACTGGTGTCAAGTGGTATCTCATTGTAGTTTTAATTTGCATCTCTCTGATAGCTAGAGTGATCTCACCTTTAACAGGAAGCTAATCAACAAAACAAACAAACAAGCATAATATAAACAAAGACACTGAATTTGAGAACAGTCTGACAGTGTCCAGAGTGGGAGGGGAGGGAATTTCAGGGGAAAAGGGGAACGGTTTAGAGCAACAAGTATAAAGGACTCATGGACAAAAACTATGGGGGGTGGAAATGGGAGGAAGGTGGGGAGGGCTGGGGTGGTGGGCTGGGATGGGGTAAAAGACAGAAAACTGTACAATATCAACAATTAAAAAATACTGAAAAAAAAAAGAAAAGATGAAATGCTGACATTTGTGACAGCATGGATAGACCTTTAGACAATATTATGATAAGCGAAGTAAGTCAGACAGGAAAAGTAATAACCATGTGATTTTACTGATATATGAGATATAATATCGAAACTCATAGAAACAGACAACAGCATGGTGATTACCAGAAGTGGGGGGTCGGGGGAAGTAAAGGGTAAAGGGGGTCAAACATGGACAGAAGATGATTTGACTTTGTGTGGTGGACACACAGTGCCACATAGAGATCATACATCGTAAGGCTGTACACTTGAAAACTACGTGACCCTAGTGTCACCCTCTATTGTCAAAACTACATTGACCAGTGTCACCCCGATAAATTTAATATAGAGTACAATAAAATAAATAATAAAATGTTGTAAAAAAAAAAGTCTTAAAAGAAGGCTAGATATATTGCAAATCTGATTACTCACAAGAGAACCTATCTGTGGGCGTGGGTCCTGTGCATTCCTGAGTGGGAGCTGGGCCCATGCCATGCAGAACGGTCTGCCACAAAGATCTTAACAACAAAAAAAGAAATTTTTATAAAAGTGACTCCATTAGATGAGTAAAATGTGAGAGTTTCCACAGAGACTTGCAAATTCCAGTTTTCTAAATCTTTACTCTTCTTTTAAATGATAATTAGTACTTAATTTTGTTTCTAATATACATTTCCATGATACCTATTGATACAGCTAATTTGTGCATAAAAGGATGCTTGACATTAGTATATATATAGGTAAATGCACAACTTCAATTTTGGTAAAAGTCAATTGATAATTTTTCTTTCATGTTAGAACTTCTTTGCACTGTTAAAGAAAATTTTCCCTACACTGAGATTAGTTATTCATTCTCCTATGAATGAATATTCTCTCATTCCCATGAGATAATATTTAGATTGTTTCTGTACTTGGGGTATTATGAGTAGAATTGCTATGAATATTAGTACATGGTTATAAAGAATTTTATATAAGTCTTTGTTAAGACATAAATATTCATTTACCATGGGTAAATTACTAAGAAGGAAACTATACTTTACCAACTACTTTTTTTCTCATGAAGTATCTGTTCATGTCCGCTTCAAAATTTTTTTCTATTGATTTTTATATATTCTTTATGTATTGTGGAATCAAGTCATTTTTGAGATAAATATATTGAGAACATGTTCCCTAAGTGTGCAGCTTGCTTTTTTATTTTTTTGTCAGTGTTTTTGATGAACAAAACATTTAATTTTGGTAAAGATCGATTTAACTTTTCTTTTATATATAGTAACACTTTGTCATATAAAGGAAATTTCCCTACAACAAATTTAAGAAAATATTTGTCTATGTTTTCTAAAAGGTAAACACATTCAATCTTATATTTATGTCTATGATTCATCTTACATATCTACATGTTATAAGGTAAGTGTTAAAGTAAATCTTTTTCCCATATGGATATACAGTGGTTCATGTAGAATTTGTTGAAAAATATTCCATTTCCCTTGGGATAGCTTGGAGCATTTAACAAAAGTGAGTTTTCTATATATGTGAGAGGTCATTTCTGAACTCATCTCACTCATCTATTTATGAGTCAATACAATATCCACTTAGTTATGGTAGGCAGTAATGTTTTTTTGTTTTGTTTTATTTTTTAGTAAACAACATTACTGTTATTAAACTAAATATGCAATCATAATAAAGATTTTCAGACAACTTGGAAAATTTCTATATTGAAAAAGTTACTTCATTAGAAAAATTATGCTAAGAAATTGACTAAAATATATGAATATATATTTTCACAGGTATTTTTAATCTCAGAGAATTAATATAAAATTTTTACTTGCTTTAATTTATACAGATATAATATTATAAATTATTTTATTATATTTTTTATTTTCTTATCAAGCCATTTTCTATTGAAAAATTGCCAAAATATTATTCAGAGTGTCTATACCACTTTTACTCCCACCAACAGAGTATGAGTAGTCAATTTTTCAACATCCTAACCAGCATTTGCTATTTTCACTATTTTTTAGTCTTTATAAGTATGTAATATCTCATTGTACTTTTAATTTGCATTTTCCTAATGGCTAATGATATTAAATATATTTTAAGTGTCTATTTGTGTGTATATACTCTTTTCAAGAAGTCCTATTCATATTTTTTGCTCATTTTATAATTTGTTTGTTTGGTTTTCTTATATCATTTTGATATTTCTTTCTATTCTAATACTAGTGCTTCATTGGATATGTCCTTTGCAAATATTTTTTCCTCAACTGATAGCTCATATTTTCATTTCTTTTAGAGCAGCTTTTTCAGAGAAAAATTTTTGTTTTGATGTGGACAAATTAATCATTCCTTTATGAATATTGCTTTTGATATCCAATTTAAGAACTGTCTAGTCCTAGATTCTTAATAGTTTTCTTAATTTTTTTCTAAAAGATTTATAGTTTAACATTTTGCAGTTAAATTCATGATCAATTTTGAGTTAAGGTCTGAGGTTTATATCAGAGTTCATTAAAAATTTGTCTATGAATTTCCAATTACTCCATTTTTTTAAATGGCTATTCTTGCTCTGTTGTCAAAATCTATAAGGAATATCTGAGTGGGTTCTCTGCTGCATCCCATTAACACTTGTGGGGAAGGGGAAATGAAGGATTTTAGTGATTAGCGGCATCATCTCACTTTGGGCCCTCCTGACACAGTACCCTGTTGGAGGAATCAGAATAATATTTGCTTCTGCTGCACAGGGTACGGAAGATCAACTCCATGCATGCTTTGTCAACACCACACAGCTGGGGAAACCAGAGTGACACTTCTTACTTTCAGGGAGGGGAGCTGTACAGCTGGGGTAGAATACTTGCTTCCCATTCCTCCCTTCTGAAATCCTGAGTCAGGTAACTTTTCCATTTGTGTTTAGGAAGAATAGGGTATTGGTCAAGTGTTTTCTGTTCTGTTAGACTACCCTTTTCCTGATCTATGGATTAGGAGGAACAGGCTTTTCTTAAAGATTTTTTTTATATCTCTGCCTGTTGGTGGTTATCTTGGAGTCCTCTGGGATATGTGGAAGGCATTAAGAAAATCCAGGGAACTCATTGCCATGTCACTGGACAAGTCCTGATATCCCTAGGCAGCCCACCTTCTTTTTTATACCTCTAAGAGTCTAACTTTGCTTGTTTGTGCTGTTATGTCCAGGATTTTTTAGTCGTTAAGAGGGAGAACCTGGAGGAAAAAAGGTGCTACTCCAACTTGGTCCAAACTGAAGATCTCCAAATATTGTATTAAATATTAGAAAATATTTTATATTATTGATAAATAGTATGTAATATGTATTCAATATTTGCTAATTTTTAAATGTAATTAAATGCTTAACATATGATTGTATTTCTCTTTACAGAAAAACAGACATTTAAAGGAAAGTTTTTGGCTCAGTTTTTTAAACTATTATTTTATGTTCAGAAATTACTAATTAAAACTTTGTAATTTTATCATCATCATGATCTTAAATATATCTGACATGTTATTTTTTATTATAAGACTCTAAGTACTAGGAGGACATTAATCGCACATGTAATACTTCCATTATAAATACATGATTACCCTGATACACACAAATATCTCTGTCAATGTTAAATTTACATTACCCAAATGTCTCATAATCTATGATAAAATAACGTCACTAAAAGTCATAGATTTTTATCCAAACATATTTTAAATTATCCTCTATTCATTTTTTGTTTTGTTTTGGTTTTTTTGGTGAATTCCTTTGGGAAGCAATCTTATGCACATACATGAAAGGATTGGGTCCAATTTTTCCATGTTAGTATTCTAAATATGTAGATTCATTTACCCATTTAAAACTTTACATGTATACCAAATTAATGTTTTGAAATTTTTCTGATCTTTTTAATGAACTTTTACTGTGATATTTTTCTTCCTGTTGGATTGAAGATATAGACATCTGTTATATAATTGTTTTTATACTAGCTGTTATTCTATTTATAGTATGTTGCAACAGAAATCGGTAATTCTTAAAATAATTTTTAACATTTGCAATCTCAATGCTACATTTGCAATGATACTATTATATAAGATCATAAAAACATCTATATTAGTAGGTTATAAATGTTTAGAAACCCTGTATGGACCTCTTATGATTTAACTAATCTCCTGGGTGGCATTCTGGATTCCAGACTGGCTTCTCTTTCGTTCTTTATTTCTAATTACAGATTCTTAAATGTGTTTCTCTAGTCTATATAACTAGGTTTTTTTCTTGAGGCTATTGAAAAGAAACTTTTCAGCATAAGGGTTTTATTACTAATTACTGATAAAAAAAATAAGAAATAACAAAAAGCAGTGAACATGGGACAAGTTTCCAGAGTTTTAAATAGCCATGGTCTCTTGTTGCTCTTGTTTTGTTCTTATTTTTCTCCTCGAAAATGCATGAGAATCATTTGGTTTTTGTTTCCTCCATTTACCATGTTGGAAAAATTTGACTTTTCTTCTCCCGAGTCTCTCACAGCTTCAATTTGCCTTCCCACTAACACAACCAAAAGTTACTTCAAAATCCTGTGCTGAGGTCCTTTGCTTAGATCCTACAAGAATTAACAGAAGTGTTTAAATCAATCTCAACATACTCTTTACTTATTAAGAAAAAAGTCACCTTAGATACTGTGTTTTTACAATCCTATTAACATGTGTAATACTTGGAAAATAGAGTGGCATTGATATCAGAAGAGTTATTGTAATGCATTATCCACTGTCCCTCATGATTGTAATCTTCCAAAGATTTACAGAATGCAACACCATGTAAGAAATCTTCACTTTTGAAAGCTAACACAGTCTCATCTGCCATGAAGTTAAATATGTTTTCAAATACTGTATGTACTAACTTACATAGGTTCTTTCCAAGATTTGAAGACAGACCAAACAATGTGCTCACATTGTTGATTATTTATAAATTTATGAAAGTAAAACATTTTAATGATGTTTAGTTGAGACTACTCTTTCTGAAAACATTATGGAGAATCAATGTAATCCACCACATTAACATAAAAATTATTTAGTAGGAAAACATTTGATAAAATCTAACATCCATCCAGGATTAAAAAAAAAAAAAACTCTTAGCAACCTAAGAATAGAGAAATTATCTAAATTTTTAAAGGCATGTATAAAAAGCCTACAGCTAACACCATATTTAATGATGAAAAACTGAATGCTGTTCTGCAAGGATTGAGAGAAGGCGATAATGTCTGCTCTAACCACTCTTATTCAACATATCACTGGAACTTTAGTCACTGAAAGAAAGTAAGATTAAGAAATAAAAGGCACAAAGATTGGAGAGCAGGAAATAAATCTGTATTTGTGTACAACATGTTTCTATATGTAGGAAATCTAAAGGAATATTAAAAAATATTCTTAGAACTAGTAAGTCAGTTCATCATGATTGCAGGCAACAAAAATAATCATGTAAAATAATGCATTTCTATATATTAGCAATTGACATGTAGAGACAGTTATAAAATATTAAAATTACTACAAAATGATATACATAGATTAACAAATTATATATAAAATATATACACTTAACAAAATATGTATAGGATTTGTCTTGTGAAAATTAGAAATTCTGATGAAAGAAATCAAAGAATACCTAAGAGGTCAAATGTGTCTGTCAATGGGAAATAACATAGTAAAGATGTCAATTCTCCTAAAATGAATCAATAAATTTAATGTAATTCCTATATTTACCTGATCAATGTGCTTTATAGATGTATAAAAAGTGATTATAAAACTTATATGGAATACATACATAGGTTAGGGAAACCAAATATAAAACCCAGAAGAGACCTACTCAATATTTTTAACTTATTTTTGGCAACTGAGCAAAAGTAATTTAATGGAGAAAGAATAGACATTTTAACAAATGAAGCAATTAGAAATCCACAGCCCCCCCAAAACTGAACCTTAATCTAAACCTCAGACCTTCACTCAAAATTGATCATATACTTAAGTGTAAAACTATAAAACTTTTAGAAGAAGACTTTTATAAAATCTTTAGCAACAACGAGGTAAATAGTTCCTAAACTTGACACCAAAAGCAAGATCCATAAAGGGAAAATCAATGATGCTCTGGCCAGTGTGGGAGAGTTGGTTGAGCATCTCCCATAAACTGAAAGGTTGCTAGTTCAATTCCTAGTCAGGGCATATGCCTGGGTTGCAGGTTTCATCCCAGTCTGGGTGTGTGCTAGAGGCAACAGATTGATGTTTCTTCCCCTCTCTTTCAAATCAATAAATAAATGTTGTTTTTTTTTTTAAGGAAAAACAATGTTTAGCCTCATCAAAATATTTTTAAAAGTGTTTTCATAAAAGAACTTGGAAGAGAATGAAAAGACAAGCTACAGAATGGGAGGGTATATTTGTGAACCCCATACATAACAAAGAACTAATATTTACAAAATATAAAAGATTCTCAAAACTCAGTAGTAAAAACAAACAATCCTGTTAGAACACGGGTAAAGACAGGTCATACATTGCTGGTGGGAGTGTAAAATGGTACAGCTACTGTAAAGAAGATGCTAGTTGATTACATACTTGACCATTTATCCCAAAGAAATAAAAATTTATGTTTATACAAATACCTGTACACAAGTATTTATATAAACTTTTCATGTAATAGCCATATTGGAGACAACTCAGATGTTCTTCAATGGTGATGGTTAAACAAATTGTGGTACATCCACACCAGGGATTAATATTAAGCAGTAAAAGAACTGTCAACACACAGCCGTTTGGCTGAATCTCAGGGAAATATGCTGAGTGACAAAAATGCAGTCTCAATCACACACACTGTATGATTTCATTTATATAATATTCTTGAAATGACAAAGTTATTTAGATTGTGAACAGATTAATGGTTGTCAGGGAAAATGGGGATGGCTGTGCCTACAAAAGTATAGGAGGCAGCGTACATATGGTGGAATTGTTCTCTAACTTGAGTGTGGTGCATATACAAACTTGTACAGGTGATAAAATTGTATAGAGCTAAAGATACACACATACACAAATGAACACACAAAGTGCATGTAAACTTGTGAAATCTGAATAATATTGGTAGATTGTATAAATGTCAATTTCTTGGGTGTGATATTGCACTCTAGTTATGCAACATGTTACTTTTGAGGGAAACTAAGTAAAGGACAACAGAAATCTCTCTGTATCATTACTTGTAACTGTGTGTAAATCTTCATTATGACAAAAATTTTTTAAAGTTTTAAAGTAAGTCATTGAACAATATGTGCAAATTGGGTAATGAGAAAAAGACAGGAAGTAAATTTAATAAAAATCAATAGTTATCTTTGTGAAAAAATTATTTGTACCTTTTAATTTTCGCATACTCATCTTCCCTTCTGCCTTATCTAGATTATATACCACACTTCATAATCAATATTTCCTTGCTTATATTTTTACATTCCTTGTACTCTCTCCCTACACTGCCCTCACCTGACAAAAACAATAGTCCAGTTCTTCGAACTCGCTAATATACTTTACTACTACATCTGAGAAGATGACTGTAACAGGATATAAACACACAAACTTAATGATTGGATTCACTTTATACTTATAACCAAAACTCAAATAGGACTTTGGTACTGCCTCTATATCCTTTATTGCCATAGTTTATTTACTGTTTCAGTCTCCTGGTTATAAATTTCATATAAATTTCCTTTTTTCTTCACCTTCTCTGTGCTTTATCTAATTCAGTGACCTTTTTTCTTTTTTTCTCTGAGAAAATAAAAGTCGTAAAGAGAAAGGTTCTACATGCTCCCAAAACTGCTGGCATGGCTTCATGTGTTTCTTTTGTGTGTGTATTTTAATTTAATTTATTAATTATTTTTTTAAAATTTATTGTTATTCTATTACTGTTGTCCCAATTTTTCTTCTTTGCCCTCCTCCACCCACAGTCTCCAAACCTTTGTCCATGTTCATGGTTCATTTGTACATATTCTTTGCCTAGTCCCTTCCCCTTCTTTCCACCATTACGTACTCCATCCTCCCCTCTGGTTGCTGTCAAACTGTTTCATGTTTCCATGCCTCTGGTTCATTTTGCTCATTAGTTTATTTTTTATAGGTTCTTCTTCTAGGTGAAATCATATGGCATTCGTCTTCCACTACCTGGCTTATTTCACTTAGCATAATGCTCTCCAGTTCCATCCATGCTATTGCAAAAGGTAGGAGTTCCTTATTTCTTTTTGCAGCATCATATTCCATTGTGTAAATGTACCATAGTTTTTTGATCCATGCATTTACTGGTGGGCACTTACACTGTTTCCAGCACTTGGCTATTATAAATAGCACTGCCATGAACAAAGGGGTGCATAAGTTCTTTTGAATTGGTGTTTCAGGGTTCTTAGGGTATATCCTCAGCAGTGAAAATGTTGGGTCAAAAGGTAGTTATACTTTTAGTTTTCTAAGGAAATTCCATACTGTTTTTCACAGTGGCTACACCAGTCTGCATTCCCACCAATAGTGCTTTAGGGTTCCCTTTTTTCCACATCCTCACCAGCACTTGTTTCTTGATTTATTGATTATGACCATTCTCTCTAGTGTGAAGTGATATCTCATTGAAGTTTTAATTTGCATCTCTCTGATGGCTAGTGATGCTGAGCATTTTTTCATATATCTCTGGGCCCTCTGTACATCCTCCTTGGTGAAGTGTCTGTTCAAGTCCTTTGCCCATTTTTTAATTGGGTTGTTTGTCTTCCTGGAGTGGAGTCATATGAGTTCTTTATTCATTTTGGAAATCAAACCCTTGTCCAAGACTTCATTGGCAAATATGTTCTCCCATACAGTTGGTTCCCTTTTCCTTTTGATGATGGTTTCTTTAACCATGCAGAGTTTTTTAATTTGATATAGTCCCATTTGTTTATTTTTTCCTTAGTTCCTTTGACCTAGAAGATATATTGGCAAAAATATTGCATGGGTAGCCTGGCTGGTGTAGCTCAGTGGGTTGAGCATGGTCTGCAAACCACAAGGTCACCAGTTTGATTTCCAGTCAGGGCACATGTCTGGATTGCCAGACAGGTCCCCAGTGGGGGCCACATGAGAGACAACCACACTTGATGTTTCTCTCTCTCTTTCTTTCTCCCTCCCTTTCTTTCTCTCTAAAAATAAATAAATAAATAAATTGCATAGGATATGTGAAACTTTACTGCCTATGTTTTCCACTAGGACTTTTATGGTGTCATGACTTATAATTAAGTCTTTTATTCATTTTGAGTTTATTCTAGTGTATGGTGTAAGTTGGTGGTCCAGTTTCATTTTTTTTTTTTTTTTTTTGCATATACCTGTCCAGTTCTCTCATCACCATTATTGAAGAGGCTATTTTTACTCCACTGTATGCTCCTGCCCTCTTTGTCAAACATTAATTGACCATAGAGACATGGGTTTATTTCTGGGCTCTCTATTGTCTTTCCTTGGTCTAAGTTTCTGTTCTTATGCCAGTACCAGACTGTTTTGATTACAATGGCCTTGTAGTATAGTTTGATATCAGGTATTGTGATCCCTCCTACATTGCTTTTCTTTCTCAAGATTGCTGAGGCTATCTGGGTTCTTTTATGATTTCATATACATTTTTGCAATATTTGTTGTAGATCTGTGAAATATGCCATTGACATTTTAATAGGAATTGCATTGTATCTATAGATTGCTTTGGGTTGTATGGACATTTTAGTGATGTTAATTCTTCCAACCCATGAACACGGTACCTGCTTCCATTATTTGTATCATCCTTACTTTCTTTCTTCAGTGTTCTATAGTTTTCTGAGTACAGGTCTTTTATCTCCTTGGTTAAGCTTATTTCTAGGTACTTTATTGTTCTTGTTGCTGTAGTAAATGAGATTTTTTCCCCTAGGTTCTCTTTCTGGTAGCTTATTGTTCATATACAAAAATGCCCTCCACTTCTGAATATTGACTTTGTATCCTACTATGTTGCCAAATTCACTTATTAGGTTCAGTAGTTTTTTGGTGGAGACTATTGTGTTTTCTATGTACAATATCATGTTCTCTGCAAATAATGACAGTTTTACTTTCTCCTTTCCAATTTTGATGCCTTTTGCTTCCTTTTTATTGTCTGATCACTGTGGTTAGAACTTCCAGGACTATGTTGAATAAGAGTGGTGAAAGTGGACACCCTTGTCTTGTTCTGGATCTTCAGGGGAAAGATTTTAGTTTTTCCCCATTGAGTATATGTTCACTATAGGTTTCTCATATATGGCCTTTACTATGTTGAGGTATGCTCCCTGTATTCCCACTTTGCTGAGTGTTTTTATCATAAATGGATGCTGTACCTTATCAAATGCTTTTTCAGCATCTATTGATATGATCATGTGATTTTTGTCCTTCATTTTTATGTGGTGTGTTATGTTTATTGGTTTGAGAATATTATCATTTTTTCTATTTGTTTTTAAGATAGAATATCTGATCAGGTATCCAAGTCCAGCATCAGGCATGATTGGCATTCCCTATTGACCACTCAGTCTTCAGCTGAATATTGCCCATCTTTTGGATGAATCAAATAGGCTATACAAATTTTCATTAAAAAATAATTCTCATGAGCATTATGCCAAGTGAAATAAGCCAGGCAGTGAAAGACAAATATCATATGATCTCATCTATAAGTAGAACCTAATCAACAAAACAAGGAAGCAAAATATAACCAGAGCCATTGAAATAAAGGACAAACTGAGAGTAACAAGAGGGGATAGGAGAGGGGGATAATGGGGAAAAAAGGATAATGTTCCAAAACAAGGAACATACATAAAGAACCCATGGACCCATAAAGGAAAGCCAAAGGGGGGTAGGATGGAACATAGGAGGTGAAGATTAGTGGGGCAGGGGGAGTGGTGGAGAAAAAGTGGAGACAACTGTACTTCAACAACAATAAAAAAAGATTAAATAAAAAAATCCTATTCTGACATACAGATGACACATAGACATATGAAAAGATACTAGACATTACTAATCATCAGACAAATTCAAATTGAAACCACAGAGAGATGGCATCTCATTCTTCTCAGAACATCTACCTTCAATAAATCAACAAACAAGTATAGGTAAGGGTGTGCAGTAAAGAAAACCCTAGTACCTGTTTGTGGGGGTGTAGATTGGTGCAGCCACTATAGAAAATAGTATGGAGTGTCCTCAAAAAATTAAAAATTGAACTGTCTTGTGACCCAGCAATTCCATTTCTGGGTATATATTTGAAGAAAACCAAAATAATAATTTGAAAGAATATATGCTCTTTGCAGCGTCATTTACAATAACTAAGATATGGAAGCAGTCCAAGTGCCCAATAGACGAGTAGATAAAAAGGCAGTGATACATATACACAATTCTACTTGGCTGTACTAAAAAGGAGGACATCTTACCATTTGTGACACCATGGATAGACCTAGATAATGTTATGCTAAGTGAAATAAGGCAGTCAGATAAAGACAAATACCAAATGATTTCACTTATATGTGGAATCTAAAGGAAAAAAATGAGCAAACACAATAGAAACAGACTCATAGACACATAGAACAGACAGACAGTTGCCAGATGGGAGAGAGTTTGGACAGCTGGGTAAAAACGGTGAAGGGATTAACAAGTACAATTTGGTAATTACAAAATAGTCACAGACATGTATAGAAGAGCAAAGGGAATACAGTCACTTACATTTTAGTAACTATGTATGGTGCCAGGAGGGTACTTGAAATATCAGTGAGGCCCCTTTGTAAAGTATATAATTGTCTAACCACCTTGATATATATCTGAAACTGATATAAAATAATATTAAATGTAAACTATAATTGAAAATTTTTTAAAAAAGGAAATACTGTTCCTTGACCTCCGTATTCCCTTCCAATTACTAACCTATTTTTCTATCTTTTAGAGAAACTCTTCTCAAAAAGACCTTGAATCTTCTCTGGTTGTTCCCATTTAAACCTACTTTAATAAGATATTCTGACACATCTTATATCCAAAACTGCTCTTATTAACATTATTAATGTCTTCCAAATTTCTAAATCCAATCATTGGTTCTAATTTTGAACTATCGACAACATTTGATACTATTAACACTACAATTTTTAAACAGCTTTCTTATCTGGACCTCATAGACCACAGTCTCTATTGCTTTTCTTTTCTTTTTTTAAAATTAAAGTCACTGGGGTGGCATTAGTCTGTACGATTATATGGGTTTCAAGTGTGCATTTGTATGATGCATTATCTTCATATTACATTGTGTGCCCACTACCAAGTCAAATTATCTTCCAGCAACACATATTTGATCCCCTTTGCCCTTTACTACCTCCCCACCTTCCCTCTGGTAACCATCATATTGTCTGTGTCAATGAGTTTTTGTTTGTTTTCCTTTTTTGTTAACTTGTTGCTTTCAGTTTTATATCCCACATGTGAACGGAATCATGTAGTTCTTAACTTTTTTGGTCTGGCTTATTTCACTTACATGATATTCTCAAGGTTCATCCATATTGTCACAAATGGCAGTATTTCATGTTTTCTGATGGTTGAGTAGTATTCCATAGTATATATGTACCACATATTCTTTATCCAATTCTCTATCAAAGAACAAACTTCAGTTCTTCCCAAGTCTTGGCCACCATCACTAATGCTGCAGTAAACATAGGGATGCATATATTTTTGCAAATAAATATTTTCAAGTTTTTCAGGTTTTCTTTCTCTACCACAGACAATTTCTTCTTAGGGATTTTTTTTCTTCTTCCTCTGATCTACCGATAAATAATGAAGTTACCCAAGACTCAGTCCTGAGAACCCTTCTATTTATCTATATTCTCTTCTAAGTGACCTGTTCTTGGCTTCATGTACATGATTCTCACTTTATATCTTCAGTCTTGATTCTTCCCCAAATTCCAGACATATAAATATCACTCCTTCCTTTTATATCTTCATTTGAATATCTATTAATCATCTTAAATTTAACATGCCCACTAGTGAATTATTGATTTCCTCCAAAAATCCTATTTCTTTTTAGTCTCTTTTCTATCAGTAAATGCTATCTCTATATTACTCAATATTATTGTTTAGAACAAAACTTCAAAGGCATTTTTGATTCTTCCTCTATACTCTACATCAATTCATAATCAAATCTACAAATTCTACAGTCAAAATGTATCTAGAATCTGTCTGGAGTTGCAATTTATAACTCCAATTGTTTTTCTAAAATTCTCTTCCAGGCCACCACCATCTTTTATCTGCTTATGCAATAATCTTCATACTCGTTTCCTGATTCTTTTCTTTGCTACTGCAGACTATTCTCTGCAACACAACTACAATGATTCTTTTAAAATGTATCATATTATCTTTATTCTCAATGTAAGAGTGGACTAAAATTCATGCAGATATTTAGCCTTGCTTCATGTTATATTACTGAGATTTTAAAGATTATTTCATCCAACCCTGACCAGTGTGGCTCTGTTGGTTGGATGTTGTGCTGCAAAGCAAAAAGTTGCTGGTTGGATTCCCAGACAGGGCACATGCCTGGGTTGTGGGTTCAGTCCCCATTTGTGGCATGTGTGAGAAGCAATTGATTAGTTTCTCTCTCTCATTGAAGATTCTCTGCCTCTTTTTCTCCCTCTCTCTAAAAATAATTAAATAAAATATGTATAAAAATGTTATTTTATCCAGCAGCATCACAGTCAACTAGAATAAATAGCTATTTTCTCTGTAGATGATCAGATAAGCATACACCAATTTAGTAGGACCATAGGTGTAAATAACAAAATTAATGAAACAGAGCTATATAAACCAAAGTATCCAAGAACTAAAAAAATACACTTGTTATTTCAATCACATGTGAAACATTTATAAAATTCTATCATGGTATAACTCATTAAGAAAATCACAAAAAGTCATACATTTTATTTCATAAATTCATTTATTTGGAAATTAAAAAAAATAAAAAGATGATAAGATGATGCCCAAATGTTTGAAAATTAGGAAATCTATTTCTAGTGCCCCCTTAGTCACATAAGAAATAATAACAATTAGAAAATATTTTCAGTTGAATAGTAATGAGATATTATGTGTAAAAACTGGTAATGAATAACATCACTGAAAACAGAGAAGAGGGAACTATAGAGCTCTGTACCTTCACAGAAAAAACTTACAAGCTGAAAGAAATATATCAGAATCAACCTTTTTGGAATTATGGAAGTTACTCAAAAACTTACAATATTCAGGGAAAATGATAAGGAAGAAAGAAGCTGGTGCATTTTGGTAAAAGAGCACAGTGGCATTTAAAATCACCCACCTATCCTCTCCCACTTACCAGATTGCTAGCAACCATAAGATGGTGACCCACACACGTGGTGCAGGTTGCTTGTGCTGGAGAGAGAGCAACAGGGCCCTGTTCTCAAAAAATTTTTTGGTTGTGTGTTTTGAGCTGTCTGATGGACTGACATAAAGGTTTGCCTTTATTTCAACTCTTGAAGTCTTTCTAGGGCTGAGGTGGCTTCCTTGGTGGCTTTTTATTAGAAACACATAAAGGCAAGAGTACTGGCGGCAACACCATGGCAAAGAAATAGATTCCCAGATAAAAGTTTGGAAAGGAAGAGTTTGGAGAAAGAGCTCTGTAAAGGAATAAGGAATTTTGAAAGCTTATAATATACTAGGAAATGGATAAGTTCATGTACACAAACAGGAATGAATGCACGTTCAGAAGAGATTTGAGAACACCCTAAGCTTTTACCTCTGGCTGTCCCTCAGGTTCCATGCAAATAGGAAGCGAAGGCTAAGGTAGAGTTCTAAAAGGGCTAGGTAAGTGTGGTAGGAGTGAACCAACATACAGCCAACCTCTAAACACTGGGAGTTTTACAGTGGAGGAGTTTTTCTTTTTCTGCCTCTTATTTTTTTCTCTCTTCTTGGCTCCAAGCATTTAAGGAAATTATTGAACCACTAGCTGACCACCAGGCTAACAAAACACAGACTTCAGTGGACACATATGACAAAGAATGCAAAGTTTACATGAAACAGCTTACAAAAGTCACTAAACAAACAAGACCAACATCCACCCACATATCACGGACAAAAATCACTACCATTTTTATTATAAACTTAAATGTGAGAGGCAAACTTAAAAAGAAAATTGAGATGATGCAGAAACATCTTCATTTCTTTGTTGTAATAAAAGACTGTTTTATTAGATAACACACAAATGCTAACATAAGGAAAAATAGACATCTAAAATTAGGAACTCCTGGTCATCAAAACACAATAGCAAAAAATGAAAATGAAAGCCACAAAATGAGAGAAGATATTTGCAACACATCTAACTGAAACACATTTGTATCCCAACAAAAAAAATTAAAAATTGAAAACAAACTTCTGTAAAAAACCAAAACCAATAGAAAAAAATATGGGCAACAATTTGACTTAACACATAACAAAAGAGAAATCTAAATAAATAATACATATAAGGGAAGGTATTCAACAGTAGTAATAATAGAAGAAATTATAATAACTACAATAAGGTTTCCTACACACCCTCAAGTGTAGCATAATTTACCAACTGATGAAAATATGTAGATCATTCTAACAGTGTGATGTTAAACAGGTTTACATTTGAAAACAGTTTGCCACTATGAAATTAAGTTAATGATGAGTATATCACGTGACCCAGCAGTTAGAGCCTCAGGGGTTAGCATATGCACTGGGTAATTATAAAATCCTTATACACAATTTGCATAGCAGAACTGATAGTGATACTTTAGTGCTGGAATCAATCCACATGTTCATCAACAGTATAACAGATAAATAAATAGCTATATTTTGACATGGAATTACTTTTCAACAATGAAATGAGCTACAATAATAACTGGGTGGATTTTACCAATATATAGTTGAATGATAGAACCAGCATGTAAAATGAATGTCAATGATTTTATTTTTTTAAAGATTAAAAAAGGCAAACCTACATTAAATTATATAGGACTGAATACAAATGTTAAAACTGTACAGAAAACAAAGAAATGAGTACTAACAATGACAGACTAGCATGTGGTAGTTATTTGGTTATTCATTATTATTATACTATTAGTTTAAATGTAGGTATTAAGTTCTATATTTTTTTTCCAGCCAAGGTGGAGGTGTAGGTAGACACACTGTGCCTCCTCCCACAACATAAAGGACAACAACAAATTTAAAGACAAAAAATAACCAAAACTGCCAGTAAACCAAACTGCATGGAAGTCTGACAAATGAGGAGTTAAAGAAGAAACACTTACCCAGACTGGTAGGAGGAGTGGAGACGGGCAGCCAGGTGGAGAGGACTTGCAGAAAGGTGGTGGCTGGCATTTGCATGCAGATAAACAGGGAGGAACAACTGGGGAGCAAGACAGACCCACAACGCAGGGCTCCAGCGGGGAAATAAAGCCTCAAACCTCTGACTGAAAACATCTGTGGCGGTTAAGGCGGTGGTGAGAGAAACTCCCAGCCTCTCAGAAAAGACCATCGGGGAGATCCACAGGGTCCTACAATGTACACAACCCCACATACCGGGAATCAGCACCAGAAGGGCCCAATTTGCTTGTGGGCAGTCGGGGAAGAGACTGAAAACTGTCAGAGAGTGAAGCAAATGACACCATTCCCTCTCAGACCCCCTCCCACATAGAGCACCACAACACAACAACATGAGTTGCCCTGCCCTGGTGAATACCTAAGGCTCCACCCCTTACTATGTAACAGATGCGCCAAGACAAAAAAACAAACAAACAAAACAAAAACAAACAAACAAAAAAAACCGGCCCAAATGAAAGATCAGATCAAAGCTCCAGACAAAATACAACTAAGAGACAAAGATATTGTCAACCTCTCAGATGCACAGTTCAAAACACTGGTAATCAGGAAGCTCCAGGAACTCTCTGTGTACTTCAACAGCATAAAAAAGACCCAGGCAGCAATGAAAGTTACATTATGTTAAAGAAAAATCTAAAGGGAAATAATAGTGATGGGAAGGAAAGCAGGACTCAAATCAAGGGTTTGGAGCAGAAGGAAGAAAGAAACATTCAACCAAAACAGAATGAAGAAACAAGAATTCAAAAAAAAAAAAAAAATGAGGAGAGGCTTAGGAACCTCCAGGACATCTAAATGTTCCCACATCCGAATCTTAGGAGTGCCAGAAGGAGAAGAGGAAGAGCAAGAAATGGAAAACTTATTTGAAAAAAATAATGAAGGAGAACTCCCCCAATCTAAAAATAGAAATAGACTTTCAGGGAGTCTGGGATGCTCAGAGAGTTCCATAAAACATGGACCCAAGGAGGAACACACCAAGGCATATCATAATTGCATTACCCAAGATAAAAGAGGAGAGAATCTTAAAAACAGGAAGAGAAAAGGAGACGGTTGCCTACAAAGGAGTTCCCATTAGGTACCAGCTGATTTCTCAAAAGAAACCTTGCAGGCAAGAAGGGACCGGGAAGAAGTATTTGAAGTCTTGAAAGGCAAGGACCTACATCCAAGATTACTCTACCAGCAAAACTATCATTCAGAATGGAAGGGCAGATAAAGCACTTCCCAGATAAGGTCAAGTTAAAGGATTTCATCATCACCAAGCCCTTATATGAAATATTAAAGGGACTTATCTAAGAAAAAGAAGGTCAAAGATATGAGCATTAAAATGACAACAAAAACTCACAGCTATTTATAACTGAACCTAAACAAAAAAACAAAAGGTAAAACAAACTAAGCAAACATCTAGAACAGGAACAGAATCACAGAAATGGAGATCACATGGAGGGTTATCAGTGAGGGAATGGGAGGGGGAGAGTGGGGGAAAAGGTACAGAGAATAAGTAGCATAAATAAACAGGGGAGGTTAATAATAGTATAGGAAATGTAGAAGCCAAAGAACTTATATGTAAGACCCATGGACATGAACTAAAGTGGGTGAATACGGGTGGGAGGCAGTGTGCAGGGCAGAGGGGAATAAAGGGGGGGAAATGGGGCAACTGTAATAGCATAATCAATAAAATATATTTTTAAAAGTTCTATATTTTTATTATACAGTTTTCTTTAATTTATTGGTGTACAGTTTATATATTGTAAGGCAAAGAATACATATAAAATATATTTAGAGTCAACAAAATCCAAAATATTGCCCTTAGTTTTAATAATGGAACATTCTACTCAGGCAGGCATACTGTCCAGACAGGCATGTAACATGGAAGTGAACGGGACATTTTGTGGCACACATATCTTTATCAGCTGCTTTGGCACTGCTCAAATATATGTTGTATGTGAATTTAGAACACCTGGAAACTAAGAACACAAACCTTTACAAAAGTTGTGCTTCTTGAGCACTCCCAAGTGTAAGGATTTTTTATTATCTTGTAGCTAAAGCCTACCCCAGGCTGTTGTGGCCTGGGGATATATTTAACAAAGTAACAGTAGGAAAATAAATGCAAGCCTTGCTCTTTCATATTCGGTATTTATCCAATCCATCTCCCTATCCACTACTGATGAAAAATTATTTTGGAAACCACCTAAGATATTATTTTTAACTTTAATAGCAATTACTGTATTATGTATGGAAAGTAACATGCTCAGCAAAGAAAATGTAGAAAATAGAGAAAAATACACAAAAGCTTAAATGACAAGGTTGTCCCAACATACAATTAGTCAAGTAGTGAGCAATGCATATGACATCATGGCCATATGTATGTATGTGTGGTGATTATGTAAAAAGTATCTGTATATAAAGGTCAAATCCTTGGCACTGATATTGGAAAAAAAATCTGGTTCCAGATTTGACTTCAACTCTCACAGTGTGTTTCAATGAAATTTTAAAATTTACATTTCCATGTAAACTTTATGAACATTTTAAAATTGTAAGCTTTATCTTTGGTGTCATGTTTTTTTTTTCGTATTATTAGTAAGTTTATTCTTGAGAAGAATCTCTTTTTTTCTTGTTTTCTTTTTTACCATTGTTTGAGTACAGTTGTCTCCATCCCCCAACCCCCATCGGTGCAATGTTTTAAGACCTCTTATTACCTCTAGTTTACAAAACTCTCTGTAGCTTTTTCTGGGATGTTTATGAGTTATATTTTTAATATTTATATCCAAAAACCTGAAATTTATTTTTATTTATTTTATTTACTTTTTAAGGAAAGGGTATAATTTTATGTTTAACTAAAAATAGTGACCAATTTTCCTAATATCATTATTTAAGTAACCTGTCTATTAACTACTATCAAATCTATCTTTATTACAATATAAATACTGACCTTTGCCTTTGGTTTGGCCTTACACATATTCCCATTAATAAAGCTCTATTGTTGCTTGAGTAAAATAAAGTTTTTAATTATCAAAAGGCTATAATACATTTAAAATTGTGACATAACTTTTTATTACATTTTTAAAATTCTTTCTTGACTATTCTCATGCAATCTCTTCAATATATGTAGTTTGCAATCATATTATCATATTCCAAAAAGCCCCTTTGTGATATATTTGCAATTACATTTACCTTTATGATTGTATCTGAAGAGGATTGTATTTTTTATTTTAATGTTTTAATATGTTTTATTGATTATGCTATTACAGATGTCCCATTTTTTCTACCCTTTATTCCCCTCTGCCCAGCACCACCTCCTTTAGTTCATGTCCATGGGTCATACATATAAGTTCTTTGGCTTCTCCATTTCCTATACTATTCTTAACTTCTCCCTGTCTATTTTGTACCTATCAGTTATACTTCTTGTTCCCTGTACCTTTTCCCAAATTCTCTCCTTTCCCTCTCCCTGATGAAAACCTTCCATATGATCTCCATTTCTGTGATTCTGTTTCTCTTCTAGCTGTTTGCTTAGTTTGTTTTACCTTTTGTTTTAGGTTCAGCTATTAATAACTATGAGTTTGTTGTCATTTTACTCTTCATAGTTTTGATTACCTTCTTTTTCTTAGATAAGTCCCTCTAACATTTCATATAATAAGGGCTTGGTGATGATGAACTCCTTGAACTTGACCTTATCTGAGAAGCACTTTATCTGCCCTATCATTCTAAATTATAGCTTTGCTGGATAGAGTAATCTTGGATGTAGGTCCTTGCCTTTCAAGACTTGGGATACTTCTTTCCAGCCCCTTCTTGCCTGGAAGGTCTCTTTTGAGAAATCAGCTGACAGTCTGATGGGAACTCCTTTGTAGGTGACTGTCCCCTTATCCCTTACTGCTTCTAGAATTCTCTCCTTCATTTGAATCTTGGCTAATATAATTATGATGTGCCTTAGTATGTTCCTCCTTGGTTCCAACTTCTTTGAGACTCTCTGAGCTTCCTGGACTTCCTGGAAGTCTATTTCCTTTGCCAGATTGGGGAAGTTTTCCTTCATTATTTTTTTAAAATAAGTTTTCAGTTTCTTGCTTTTCCTCTTCTCTTTCTGGCACCCCTATTATTTGGATGTTGGAACGTTTAAAGTTGTCCCTGAGGTTCCCAAGCCTCTTCTCAATTTTTGAATTCTTGTTTCTTCATTCTAATCTACTCGAATGTTTCTTCTTTCTGGTCTAAGTTGTTGATTTGAGTCCCAGTTTTTTTCCTTTCACCATCGGTTCCCTGTACATTTTCCTTTAGTTCACTTTGCATAGCTTACACTTTTTTCTCTGTTTTGTGACCATACTCAGACAATTCTGTGAGCATCCTGATTACCAGTGTTTTGAATTCTACATGTGATAGATTGGCTGTCTCTTCTTTGCTTAGTTCTATTTTTGGAGCTTTCATCTGTGCTTTCATTTGGGCCATATCTTTTGTGTGTCATCACAGTTGTTACCTTATAAGGGGCAGAGCCTTAAGTATTCACCAGGGCAAGGCGACCCAGGTCACTGTATAAGGGGGAGGAGTCAGAGAAGGAACAATGCCATTTGCTCAACTCTCACCCCCCTTTCAGTCACTTCCCCTGCTACCCATAAGCAAATTGGACCCTTCTGGTGCTGATTCCCAGGTCAGTGGGCTTATGTACATTCTAGGACTCTGTGGTCTCTCCAACTAACTCTCCTGTGAGTCTGGGAGTTTCTCCCACCACCACAATTCCTGTAGGTTGTTACAATAAGAAGTTTTGAGTCCTTATTTCCCTGCACTGGATCCTGGGTTGTGTGGTCAGTCTTGCTCCCCAGTTGTTACTCCTGATTTATCCACAGACAAATGTGGGACCACCTGGTTCGCCAGCTGCTGCCTTACTGAGAGTCTTCTCCACCCTGGCTGCTTTTCTCAGCCTCTTCCCCTTCTACTGGTCTGGATGAATGTTTTTTCTTTAACTCCTTCGTTTTCAGACTTCCATACAGTTCAACTTTCTAGGAGTTCTGGTTGTTTTTTGGTTTTTAAATTTGTTATTGTCCTTTTGCTTGTACAAAGAGGCAAAGTGTATTTACCTATGCCTCTATCTTGGCCAGAAGTTCTATCTTTAACTATCTTTTTTTATTATAGTGTGTCTACATTTTTTCAAATAATTTATTAAATGCCTTATGCTTTTTTAATATTAGCATTAAATATTTCTTGATGAGTTTATTGGTGTTACTTTATACTTTTGCTTATTTTTAGATATTGAATCTCTTATCCTTTTGAATTTTTCTATTTACTTTTCTAACAAATTATTGGTCTGAAATTATTTCTTTGGAACATTTTTGAATGCTTATCTTTATAACACTGGAATTACTCAATATTTTATTTAGTCATCACCAGTTTCTAGGTCCAAAGCCTGAAAAAAAAAATCAGCTCTTTTCTCAATTTAAACTGTTTTCTATTACACACACACACACACACACACACACACGCACACACACACACTGAAATCTCTATCTTGGCCTTTATCGATAGCCTTCTTCTTGGTCAAGAACTGCCACACTGGATGTAATTCTGTTGAACTTTCAATCTTGTGCCTCTGTGTAAGTACTGAACATTCCCACAGGCATTCTACTTTCTTAGGTCAGAGAAGTGTCAAAGCAGAAAGAAATGAGAAGTGTAGTTCAGCTGAGGATCTGTCAGATCACACCTCCAGGAGTTAGTTGTAGCAAGAGCTATAATATCAATAGGAAAGGTAGACTGAACACATGTGAAATGGGAACAAAGAAGTGTGTGATAGAGTATTCTAGGGCCTTTTCTATTCTTGTTCCACACACTCTATTTGAACACTTACTGTTGGCCCCTTACTATCAGTTAATACTTTTATTTCTACCCTTTTATAAGTTCCATAACTATATATGCCATTTATTATCACACATCTGTTCATGGATAGTCTGTAGAAACATAAAATTAAGATTAAAAAATGAACCCACAATCAATTAGTTGAGTACTAAGTGCCAGGCCATGTTCTAAACTTTCATAAAGAAGACATGAATCAAATAGACATAATCTATATTTATAAAAATTTATATTTTAGATGGAATGAGGTATAACTAAAACAGTAATAAAAATACGGGGATACAAACTATTAGGCAGAATAACTAGGAGAAAGAGTGAGGTGAGATAGAATAAGATATTTTATACAGGAAGAACAGAGTGCATGAAGGGAAAATATCTGCAACAGAACTATTATGATGTCCAGCAGGTGAATAGTGGTATGGGCAGTGGATGTGGGTAGCAGTAGGTAAAGCTGGTAGTTATTATGGGGCTACTTAGTGAGATGGTAAAAACTCAAAATGAAACCTTCTAAATGCACTCAATATAGCATCTAAGGTTATTTTCGTATGATAATCAGATTATACATGTCACAAACTTGCCCTTCTTCCCCATTGTCCTCAGAATAAAGTATAGACAGCTTATAAGACCAGGAAAGTCTATCCATGAACTGGGCATTGCTTTCTCCTTTTTATTCTAATGTTTACCTTTCCTGTTATAGTCTATACATCCATTCAGGTTGAATTATTTTAATATTCATAAATGCAAAATATTTAATCTGCAGGGATTTTTGTGCTTTTGTTCCTTCTATCTATATGATAGCTTTATTATTCCAACACTCTGCTTTCAATACTTCACCTGATTCCTCATATTCACCAATTAGATCCTCAAAAATATATTTTATCATAACATTCCAAATTGGGGTCAGATACTCATTCTCTTTTTCCTCACAGTATCTGATATTTTTCCCATCTAAATACTCATGAAATTCCATTGTCTTTCATCTGGCTATTCTCCATACATAAATATGCTCTGTGGTCATGGATCATAACATTTTCATTAATTTTTGGCAAAATCTAGAACAGAGCATTATAGCATGTTTCAAATAGTTGTTAAGGGGCAAATCTTGAACGATGGCCCTGGCCAGGTAGCTCAATTGGTTAGAGCATTGTCCCAAAACACCAAAGTTATGGGTTTGATCCCCAGTTAGTGCACATACAAGAATCAACTGAAGAATGCATGAATAGGTGGAAAAACAAATCTCTCTCAAATCAATAAATTAAAAAAAAATAATTCTTAAATGAATTAGCTTTTCAGCTTTGTTATTACACCACTCATTAATTTTCCGTAATGTTGGTTTAGCAAGTTAAGCTTTAGAATGTATTTGGAAATTGTTAGGGCATGTTTACTTTATTTTATTATGTTCTTCCTAATATGCATTTATACCCATTATGGTATTGTTGGTCTCTCAGCAAAACTCTTTTTAGTCCAAACGTTCTGTTTGTATTATCTTCTATCTCTTATTTCCAAAAGGTAGTACATTCTTGAATATTTTGGGGAGTCCAAAACAGGAGTTTTCTAAAATTTATTTCTAAATATAGTAATTTGTATTCTATATAAACTTAAAATTATTTTTTACACTTACCACTTTTATGTAATGTATTACCAAAAGACCTAGCCAGACAAATCAGTGATGAGAAGTACATCCAAATCAAAAAATAGGAAGAAAACTGTCTTTGTTTGCAGATGATGTTATCTTAAAGATCTATTGACTAACTGTTAAAACTAATAAACACATTCAATAAAGTTATAGGACACACTAAACAGAAATATCAATTTCATACTTACATAATAAAAAATAACTATCTGTAAAAGAAATTTTAAAATCTCATTTACAAGAGCAACAGAAACAATAAAATACTTGGGAAATCCAATCAAGCAAAATATCTATAAATGAAAAGTATAAAACACTGATGGAAGAAACCAAGAAAGGCACGATCAAATGAAAAGACACACTGCATCCATGAAATGGTAGAAGAAATACTATTATAATGTCCACAGTACCCAAAACCATGTGTAATTCAATGCAATCCCTATAAAAATTCCAATGGTATTTTTTTTACATAAACAGAAGAAAATTTGGAGTACTATATGGTACATAAAAATTCTGAAATTATTTACGTAATATGTTATAGACATAATATAAAATCATATATTTTATTTGGTATAATATTTTATTTTTGGTATTCAACACAGAGGATTTCACATTATTTTTTTACTATATAAAAACTTACTATAATTAATACCAAACAAATAAATGATGAACTCAGAAAACATATTTAAAGTTTAATTAAATGTTTTCTGCAAATTAATAACCAAACTAAAAATAGGCAGAAGATATGAAGTTTTAATTCAGAGAAAAGTAAACATAAATGACTTCCAAGTATATGAGAAGATTCCCTATAAAATTCATAATGAGAAATGCAAATTAAGATTATATTTAAATAATAGTGTATTTTCACCTATCAATTTATAAAAAAATTCTTTATTTGTTGAAAAGCACAAATTTATTGATTGAGGTTAATTTGGTTATAAATGCCATAAAATATTAATACAATATTCTTTAAACTACAATTCTACGAGAAGTTTACATATATAACCTGAAACTACTCATTCAATATATACCAGAGAAAGCTATCTGTTACTTTACATTTTTAAAATAAAATATTAGTACAATAACACTCTACATGAAATAGTGATTGAGAACTTTAAAATATATCTGTTCATTAAATCATTTGACCCCCCCATCGAACTTTTCATTTCTGTCTCCATGTTTGATATGGTTCTTTTCCTTGCCATTACTTCAGTTCAAGGCTTCATTATCTCTGTGGAAAAAAAAATGTAATAGCCTCATCTCTCATCTCCCTTAGTTATCTTTCTAAAATCTAGTTATAATCCTGCTTTAACATATTATTCACCATTGTACGATAAAGTTCAAATTCCTTTGCCTAGCATTCAAGGTTCTGCAGCTTGCATCTTATTCCCTGCCATCAAGCCTATTCTTGAGTTCTACTGTATTTAAAAGAATGGCATCTTGGTTTACCACCTCAGTGACTTTGCATATTTTTCCTTAGCTTAGAGTTCCTTTATATCCTCTGTAAATTGCATGGTCCTATTCGTCTGTATTAGTGAAAAAATAATCACATTCTTCTGTCTCTGTCTACAATCTTTCATACATTGGTGCCATAACATTATATCATAATTGTGGTTTTTTTCTTGCCTACTCATCCTACTCCAATTTCCTTGATGGAAAGGATATATTTTACTTATATCTCCTTCATTGATACTAGTCAAATTATTGTTGAATAAATAATTTGAAATAAAAACAACTATTATAGACATTTTATTACTTTGTCATCTTATAGCTTTATTAATATAGAATTGAAGTATATTAAACTGAACATATTTATAGTATGTAACTTGACGAGTTTTGACATATGTATAAACTCTTGTAACTCTTATTACAATCAAGATAATGACCATTTTCACCCCCAAAATTTCCTCATGTCCCTTTCTAACTATTCACCACTTAATCCTCTCAGTAGCACCAGGGAAGTACCAGTATGTTTTTTGTTTCTAGATTAGTTTAATTTTTCTAGAAATTTATTTAAATGGAATCATATACATGTACTCTTTTTTCTTTTTTTTCCTATATATTTTTAAAGATACTCCATGATGCTACATGTATCAATAACTAATTCCTTTTTACTGCTAGGTGAAATTTTATTGTACTAAGACACTAAAAATTCATTTATCCATTCTTGAGTAGAAGACATTTGTGTTGTTTCTGGTTTTTATATAGCCATTTCACAACTCAATAAATGTATGTGAATATATTAGGCAATTTGCATGAAGTCAAAGACTTAGACTGGATAAGAACTCAAACCCCAGGCCTCTAAATTTAGACATTCTGGACATGCATTAAAAGAAATGATCACAGGAAAAGTTCATGAGTTTATATGTTATTTTTTACTTTTTGACTCATCATTAAATCATACTGCCTCTTTAAAAATTTATTATATAAAGCATTTCTTTTGTTATTAAAAAACAATAGCATGTCAATTTTAAACAGCATGTAAATTCATTATGCATCATAGGAAATAAATATTAAACATGGTCAATAATTTTATCTTTAGTATTATATAGAATCTTTCGAGGGAACCAATTACCTTGTATGTAACAAGCTATCCTAAGTATTAACATGTCTTATATAATACATATTGATTATCTAAAACAACATTCACTTTATTTATTCTCAGTATTTTGATTGACCACACAGGGCTCAGCTGGGACAGCTTAATTCTTTTCCATGTTGTGTCAGCTGAGCTCACTCATATGGCCACAATTTGGACTGAAGGTTTCAGATGGCTTCATGCCTGTGGCTGGCCTTTTATTTGGGCTAGCTCAGATGTGAGCACTTTTTCCTTATGTCCTGTCATTTGCTAGGGCCTTCCTTTAGGGCAGGGGTGTCAAACTCATTTTCACCAGGGGCCACATCAGCCTTGCAGATGCCTTCAAAGTGCTGAAATAATTTTAGGACCGTATAAATGTAACTACTCCTTACCTGTTAAGGAGTTGAAATTACATTTGGTTCTTTGAAGGCAACTGTGAGGCTGATGTGGTCCCAGGTGAAAATGAGTTTGACACCCTTGCTTTAGGGGATCCTTTAATTTCCAGGCCTCTGTTTCTACATGGATTCTCCAGCAGTCTCTAGTGGCATGAAAACCAAGGTTTCCGTGAGTTTTAAGGGCTCAACCCACAACTAGCATAGTCACAGTTCGACTGCATGGATTGTTAAAAGCAAGTCATATATTCAGCACAGATTGAAACAAAGAGAGGATAATTTCAGCCTCTTGACGGAAGGAATGTCAGGTGCCACCTTTATGATCATCTTGGCACCCAGCCTGTCATAACTGATAGAGCTCTTCCAACAGGGAAACAAATGCATGGATTGCATTATATCAACAAACACAGGTGAATAAATACATTTAAATGAGCACTGTTCCTTTTAAGGTAGTCAATTTTGCTTCAGCACTTTAAATTTTAATATTAAATCAATTTCTCAAAATACTGAGAATTATAAGGTTGTGCATAAAGAGTTATTCCCTTATTATGACCTTCTATTATCTAATTAACACACAACAAGGAATTAAAACATAAGGCCCTCCAAAATCATCACTGTGAAGAAAAATATGTTTCTGAAGAAAAGACTCAGGTAAAATGTGATAGAATTTATTCCTTTTCTACTTTTTTTTTTGTTGTTTGCTTGTTTGTTTGGCTAACAGGAGTAGAAGTCACATTTAGAGATTATTGTTGTTGAGAGCCTCCAGCAACAGGTACAGTCTTTGACTTAATCTTGTCCAACAAGGAGTAAAGCAATATGGGACACAGAAAAAATCACCATCCATTTTCCCTTCACAGTCTTGCTCACCCCAAAGTATGTAATTTCTGCACTCAAATGAAGACAACCAGAGAATAGAGCCGAAACAGCTGTGAATAAAGCACATAACCAGACAAAGCCAGAAATTCTAGAGAAACTGGAGTGTGGTATCAGCACATGGAACAGGGAGATGAGTTGGGAAGCCATAACAGAAAGAATGCATGTTATCTTTGCCACTTTTTCTTAAAGTGAAGGAGGATTGTTCATATATTTGAAATCTACAGCATGAATATTTTCAGTTTCTATGTTTTATTGACTGAACTAGCACTTGTTATTTATTATTATTATTATTATTTTGTAATTAAATGTCTTTCTGAACACCTTGTGTTAAAGGTGCTAGCAAGAGGATAGTACGAACACCTACTCACCCCTTACGGCAATCACTTTCTGCAGTCCTGTGTAACAGAAATATGCCAGCAAAGGCAAGTTCTGAAGAACAGCTAGAACTCATGAAACTGAGAAAATTTGTTGAAAATAAATACCTGAAATGTGGACCTCAGGTAATATGCTTTAAACTAAATTTAATTAAATGCATTAAGATTTTTGAACTGTTTGGGTAAAACTTTTATTTAGAATGTATTTTTATGTTTGTTCATTTTTTAAAATTATCAGGCAGAATTCTATGATGCTGAAAAATGCCTCTCAAGCTAAGGATGACATTCTTAAATATCCTCCTCAAAAATCAGGGAGGGACCTGAACTGACACCCCTACTTGCTAAGGTCTAAATGTTGCACACAAAGGGGATTCATATACTTCAATTATTCTTATAGTGAGCTTTTGAACCAAAATCAAATTTAAAAGCTTTGGAGATATGCCCATCCATACAAAAGGCAGAAATATTGGCATAAAGAAGATAAAAATTTGCAAGATGTCAAAATGCCTAGTGAAAAACATTAGAAAATCTGGGCTCATTCCCAACTCCATTGCTGACTTTCTGTGTAACCTTGAAGCTTATCATTTAACTCTTTTAAAACCTTGTTTTGTCCAACTCTATAAGGTGATACTTAATAAACTAATTTATTTTATTCATATATAGCTTAATACACATAGATATTTTGTAAAGATGCTCAAGAACCCGACAATATCGGGTGCTTCTGCGGAGGGTTCATTGGTTGCTGAGTAACAGGAATGTAAAGGAGACATATTTATCACTCTATATTCTTTTATTCCTTTTGCATTTTGTACCATGTGCCGCATGAATTTTTGACAAAGAGATGAGATGGGAGGGAAGAGGAGGAAGAAGGAAGGAATGAAGAAAAAATTTGACCCATTTACATTTATAGATAATCCAAAGGCTTTGACTAACTGATATATATTTTATTCATAAGATATTCTTCTTATTTTAAAAATATGATGCTTATAACATGCCTTAATTAATATAGTTCGGTAAGACTTTTTCATTTTGCATTTTAAATAGTCTCTTGTTCATTTTATCAGTATATATATTTTTTGTGATTCTTATCCCTTCTTAACTCAAGAAAATGGGTAAGCAAGTACACAGCAGTCCAAGAAGTGATCACCATGAAATGATTAGAAGCGCTGTCAGATTGCCTATTATATATTTATATAGAAGCATCTGTTATGTGTTGATGCAATGTATAGGGGTTCCTTGGAATCCTAGACATACCTGAGTAGGAAGTTAGACATACATCACTTCTTTACTCATGACTTCTTGATCATGTCATTTTACTTTTGAGGACAAGCTGACTCAAGTTAACGCCTTTAAGGGCAAAAATAAGGGAGCGATGGGCACAAGACATTTAAAAGGAGAACTTGCCTGAATACAGAAAATGGAAAGAGAGATGAATCAGCATAGGCTGTATGTGTTTTATGTTTGAATGCCCAGGGAAAAAATAGGGATGCCTTTAACAATGAGGAAAAGTAGAAAAGATTTTATTAAGGTTATTGACTCAGCCAGGGGTCTCTAAATTCACCTGGGCATGGGAGATGTATGGTTACTTGGAAAGAAAGATTGCAAGAAAAGAAGTCTATTAGGGGCAAGAATTTTAATGTGTAGAGGTCCCTGCACTTCAAAGACAAGCACCAAATTTGAAATGTTGCAGCATGAAGTTCACACGAGTCTGTGAAATATAAGCGCAATCATCCTTAAGCTTTTGAAAATCAAGAGATACACCAAAGTGCCTGTCCTGGATTGCTGGGGAAGGGTGAACCTGCAAGTGGCTCCGCTAACAGTGCTCTGGGCCCTGAGGCCGCAGCCAGTGCATTGCTTGGAACACAAAGGGCTCTTCTCATTAACTTTCTGCTCCTCCTTTTGAAACCTCCCAGTGTGCAGCAGACTTCTGCCAATGAACTTGCACTTTTACTCCTTGACTGTGAAACACGGATCTGTGTGGTATCTGTGTTGACGTATTACTTAGGAGAAAATGTACTAATGAACTTAAGCATGAACTTACTCATGAACTCAAGCAATTTTCAAAAATGCTTTAGAAAAATTCCAAAACCATTACATGTGATTGTTCCAATGGTTCACAAAATATCACTATTTCCAAACTCTTACTCTATGTAGTACATATTTAAAAGTGCATTTAAATCTCACAACCAGCAATGTGACCATTTTAGAAAACTTGGAATATTTTTCTCAATAAAGCTTTATATAGGACAACCAGTAGTCTGTAAGGGCCATCACCAACATGGTGTTTTTGATTTGTAGCTTATTCACTTATTATTATTGCATCCATCATTCATTTCCTTAAAACCTACTACGTGCCTCATACTGTCTTAATCTTTATTAGCGCAGTAGTGAATAAATCCGAATCTAGTTTCTGACTTCAAAAAACTTAGAAAAGCTCTGTCTGATGTTAGTGACTGCATTCCAGTGATTCCATACTGACAGACATTGCATGTTTTCTAAATATTCCAAAGCCTTCAGTATTTCCTCCCTGATTTCTCTATCTCTAATTTATCCCTCTCTCAATTTATCCACCTCACCAGCCCCCTCACATCAGATTTCTTAAACATTTGTGATTATGTTACACTCCTAGTTGTAAAGAAAATGTCGGTAAATTCCCATTGGCTATAAGAAAAAATGCAAATTTTTAGCTTTGCTTACAAGATAATAGGATCGTGGCTTTTCTCTCCAGGCTTTCTCAGTATGTGCTCTGGAAGTAATCAGATATTTTGTTTCCTTCACTTTCCTTCCTTCACCTTCTTTATTAGTTTTGCATTTTCTGGAATGTCCTTGCTTATGTGTTCTTACATGTCCATGTGATAAAATCCTTAGTCATCTGCTAAAGCCAAATTTAATTATCCTCTTCTTTTTACAGCTTTCCAAATATTTTCCCAGTTCCCACCTGAGAGTATTTGCTCCTGCACTTTTATTCCTATTTCACTTTAGAAGATGAAGAGTGATAGGCCCTGGCTGGGTGACTAAGTTGGTTGAAGTGTTGTTCTGATATGCCAAGATCGTGATTTGCATTCCAGGTCAGTGTACACACAAGAATCAACCAACAAATGCATACATAAGTGTAACAATAAATTAATATCTCTCTCCTTCTCTCTCTCTCTCTCACCCTAAAGAATCATTAAAATATTAAAAGATAAAGGGTAACATAGTCTATAATATTGTGATAAGTTTACATGATGACAGATAATTACTAGAATTAGTGGGTGATCACATTGTAAGGCATTAAAATGTTGAATCACTATATTGTACAACTGAAACTAATATAACCAACATAAGATCGTCTACCAACTATAGTTAAATAAAAAGATAAATTTAAAAAATATAGAGCCCTATGGATGTTCTGTATTTCCTGCCAGTTTTCACCAGTGCATCTTATAGTCACTGGTACAATGTCCTACTCCTGTTTGTAAAATTAATATATATTAGATTAAGTAAATATATTTGTGTTTTATTGACTATAACTGTTTTTAAATTTTAATCTAGATCATTATCAATTATCACTGAAACCTGTAAGATTACTTATATTGGCAAAGGCTATCTATAGTGAAATAGAATAAATCAATATATTTAGAAGCTACTGTACAAAACGTGATCACTGTTAGCTTCTGAAAGGTAGACTATTCTTGAAATGTTTCAACAATTCCTTTTCAGTTTTGGAAAGGAAAAACACCCAGGTCAAAGTGTCAATAAAAACTCCCAAGTGAAAGGGCAAAGCGGGCCAGCTGGGAGGAGCGGGCATCACAGGGGTTCTCTACTCACCGCTCAGGGCCACTGACAGTGTTCACATTTATCTGTGTATTTTGTTTCGCTCTGTGTTCTGCCTTGACATAGCAGAAATGTTCTGCTGCTCTCTAAATATCATGTCTTTTAGAAATAAACAAAATAATCTTTTTTTCAAACTCATTGATTAAAAGTCAACATGAAATTGATTATATTGCTTCTGTGATTTTGATCAAGGATATATGTTCACTACTTCCCAGCTCACTTTATCTTTGTTCTTCTGACTTTTCAAATTTCCCGCAGCGGTTTACTGCATTCTACTTCAATTGAAGGCTAATCCTGCAGACCGTAATGCAGTTTCATTTGACCATTCATTAATAGCAACAAGAAAGTTTTGGTACTCTTAGGCATGAAGTATCTCTTATTTGAACCCTTCTCCCCAGTTCTTGAACTGTATAATATGTGCATGGTTTCCTTTAAATAAAAGAATCTAATTAAAATGTAATAATCTATATTTACTCAAACGGTAATTACCTATACTGACAGAGATAGGTCAGTAATTTTAAAATAAAATTGGATTTGACACTCAACTTATAAATCACGTAATATTTTAGTTCTACATGAAACATAGTATACACTTGAAAAGATGGTTTACTTTCCCCAGTAGTTTATAAATATTTATTAAACTGATACAAAATACGTATTATTTAAATTTAAAAAGATTGTTTTCTTTGATGTTACTCACATTAAACTTAGTAATATTATTTTATCTGCAGTTGAGTATACAACTGTCGATAAATTCTGTTGCTGATTATTTAAATTTAATATTTAATGACTTAAAAAATTTAGTAAGAAAAAGGTAACTTCTCTAGAATTTTTCTTTTAGATTTTATTTATTTATTTTTAGAGAGGGGGGAAGGAGGGAGAAAGAGAGGGAGAGAAACATCAATGTGTGTTTGCTTCATGTGCGCCCCCTACTGGGGACCTGGCCCACAACCTAGGCATGTGCCCTGACTGGGAATCAAACTGGTGACCCTTTGGTTTGCAGTCTGGCACTCAATCCACTGAGCCAGAGCAAAAATTTTAAATCTTATTCTGAAACAGGAAGAAGGGAATGTTTAGAAAATCTATATATAACATAAAGCTTGTAATACAGTGAAATGACTAAAAATACTAGGAGGTCTTTGAGTACATGTCTGTGAGAGAAAGAAATAGCATCTATAGTTGTTCTCAGCACTTCCTTTTTATGTCTTCCTATTAGATTTTGTGCTTTTTATTCCCATCCATGTCATATCAATCTTCATGAATGTCAATAAAATGATAAGATGTTTTCCAGTCAATCCTGTGAATTTTTAAGGGAAGTGTTAACAAAAATGCCAACCCACACTTTTAATATATATATTCTTTATAGATTGAGTCACTCATTTGCCATGTAGTATTTTGATGGTAACCATGACTACACTGTGTGATTCTGATTGTCCAGTATCTACTCATCTCATCTCATTCTCTTCCTATTTACTTCAAAGGGATGCAAAATCCATTTTGACATAACAATAAAAATAACAAAATATTGTAGTCAGAAGGATTATAAGAATAAAGGGCCCTCTTTCATATCTCTGTATCCCAGGGATTATTTGAAGAGTAAGAAAAACTCATGGCTTTCAAAAATGATATAAAAATATTACCATAAGAATAAAAAGCAATAAGGCCATACCTAAATAAAGTGATGAACAAATTGACACATTCCTAGTACACACCAAGTATAAAAGCACCCAGTCAGGAAACAAAGCAAAACAAAACTAATATTATTTTCAACAGATAGAGCTCTTTTAGAGCCTATTAACATAGCAAAAATATTAACTAATTTTTTAAAAAGCAAATTTCAAATAAACTGATATACAATAGACTCCATTTCACAGAAATAGTTCCTTAAGGAATGATAAAATTTTAGAACAGATTTCCTTATACAACTCATCCTTCAATTTAAACACTGAAAATAAAGACAAAGTAGCATCTGGCTCACTAACCATTTATGTAACATGTTGAAACATGGAGCATCCTGAACCAGCTCACACCTGCTTTTACAGCCCTGTAATATCAAAACCACCAAACAATTCTGTATCTTGAAAACATTATTCACTAGTTCAATTGCCTGAAATTCTGTACCTTTCATTGGTTCTGTGACTGTGGATACATGATTTTAGCTATTTCGCCTCAGTTTTTAGGCAGATTATAAATATTTTTTTCTTGTTCAGTTACAGTTGTCCCACCTATTTCCCTGTCCCCACTCCCACAGTCAATCTCCCTCTTTGTTCATGCCCATGAGTCCTCTGTTCCTCGACTTGCCTCTTCCTCTTCTTTCCCCTATTACCCATTATGCCCCCTCTGGTCACTATCAGTTTGTTCTTCATTTCCATGTCTTTGGTTTTATTTTGCTCATTTGTTTGTTTTGTTGATTAGGCTACACTTATAGGTGAGATCATATGGCATTTGTCTTTCACTGCCTGGCTAATTTCATCTAGCATAATGCTCTCCAGTTCCTTCCATGCTGTCGTAAACAGTAGGCATTCCTTCTTTTTTTTTTTTTTCATTTTTTATTTTATTTTATTTTAAATCAGTATTTTTTAATTGTTGATATTGTACAGTTTTCTGTCTTTTACCCCGCCCCAGCCCACCACCCCAGCCCTCCCCACCTTCCTCCGATTTCCACCCCCCATAGTTTTTGTTCATGAGTCCTTTATACTTGTTGCTCTAAACCGTTCCCCTTTTCCCCTGAAATTCCCTCCCCTCCCACTCTGGACACTGTCAGACTGTTCTCAAATTCAGTGTCTTTGTTTATATTATGCTTGTTTGTTTGTTTTGTTGATTAGATTCCTGTTAAAGGTGAGATCATATGGTATTTGTCTTTCACTGCCTGTCTCTAGCTATCAGAGAGATGCAAATTAAAACTACAATGAGATACCACTTGACACCAGTCAGAATGGCCTTCATAAACAAAGCAACAAACAGCAAGTGTTGGAGAGGTTGTGGAGAAAAGGGGACCCTAGTGCACTGTTGGTGGGATTGCAGATTGGTACAACCACTATGGAAAACAGTATGGAATTTTCTAAGAAAACTAAAAATGGACATACCTTTTGACCCAGCAATTCCACTGCTTGGATTATATCCTAAGAATCCTGAAACACCAATCCAAAAGAATCTATGCACCCGTATGTTCATAGCAGCACAATTTACAATAGCCAAGTGCTGGAAGCAACCTAGGTGCCCATCAGTTAATGAATGGATCAAAAAACTGTGGTACATTTACACAATGGAATTCTATGCAGCAGAAAGAAAGAAGGAGCTCCTACCCTTTGCGACAGCATGGAAGGAATTGGAGAGTATCATGCTAGGCATTCATTCTTTCTTTCTGCTGCGTAGTGTTCCATTGTATAAATGAACCATAGTTTTCTGATTCACTCATTAACTGATAGGCACTTAGGCTGTTTCCAGCACTTGGCTATTGTAAACAATGCTGCTGTGAACATTTGGATGCATAGGTTCTTTTGAATTGGTGATTCAGGATTCTTAGGGTATATTCTCAGCAGTGGAATCACTAGATCAAAAGGCAGTTCCCTTTTAAGTTTTTTATACGTTCTACGTATATTTGATTATAAAAGTAAAGTACGAATCTTGTCAGAATGCCACAATCAACATTACCTTCTTAAAACATTTAGAAAATATGAAGTTGGTTTAAAAAAATAGAAAGAAAGAAAGGAAGGAAGAAAAAAAGACTTAGATCTATGATTGGGTGATTTAGCAAGTAAAATTATAGGATTCTAACTTACCTTTGAAAAATTCCTTTAGGTATAAGTATGTCCCAAGCAACACATGGGGTAATCCTACCTAGTAACCCTACTTAAGACAAAAACAGTGCAAGAATGAAAAGCAGTTAAATGGGCTGAAACCATGGGTCTGCTGGCCACTGTTGTCTGCAAGTAAGTGGTATGAAAAATTTCAGTGCCCATGGTGTAAAGGTGAATAAAAGTTTCAGGTGAAAGCAAGGTCAAATTCATTTGGCATGAAAAGGGGAACAGGATTCAAGAATAATAATTCAGAAAGACCCTATTAAAATTAGCCTCCATGTAACCTAATGAACAAAACAAACAAGCAAGCAAAATATCACCAGAAACATTGAAATAAAGAACAAACTAACAGTAACCAGAGAGGAGAGGGGAGGGAGATAACAGGAGAAAGAAGGGGAAGGGTCATCAAGCAACACGTGGATACATGGACACATGGACACATGGATAAAGCCAAAGGGGGCATAGGATTGAGGGTGGGAGGTGGGGGTGGATGGGATGGAGGGGAGTGGTGGGGGGAAAATAGAGACAACTGTACCTGAACAACAATAAAAAATGAATTAAGAAAGGATCAAATAACCAGATATAAACAGAGATAAAAAATAGCTTCCAATTGTAAATAAATGAAGAAATATAATGTCGCAATAAAAAAGACCACAGTATAAATAGTTGGTATACAAATTCTATCTAAATAAAATTAATTCAATTTAACAGGTCAAAAATTTCTAAACTATTCTGTAATAATGTGTTTCTTAAAGAGGAGTAAGAAAGTATTAAAAACAAAAGGAAATATAACAAAAATAGATGTTAAAACCCTATTGTGGACATACTAAAAACAATTGAATTGTATGAGTTATATTATGTATGAAGTAATATTTCAATAAAGATGTTATTAAAAAGAAGCAATTAAGAATCTTTCTAAATAGCTAGAATATTATATGCACATATACCAGTGAGTAGAGTGCATATATGTACACTTGTACATATATATGAGAATATATTTATATGTACATGCAATAGATACCTTTGTATGTATGTGTGTATATGGACACACTGAAGCGAGGGAAGAGAGAGAAGGATACATCAGTGAACTTAAAAAATTATCACTGTATGAATGACAGATAAAGAGATTAAAATATCAAAGATCACTTACAAGCTACTTAGAAGGGCATTTATGTTGTCAGCTGATATCTCAAAACCAATAATGGGAAAGGAAGGCAATGAAATAGTATCTTTACCATCTGAGGTAATCACTGTTAATCTTGGATTATATACATGTACCATTCTGTCTAAAGAATGACATGGCAGAGAATTCTCAGAATTACCAAAATCTCATTCCTTCTCCTGAGCACATAGACTATTTTCCCTTCACTTGCTGGAAATTAGGTGGAAGCATGTGTCTGGGTTCTAGTCAATAAAATGTAAACAGGGCTTATGTATACTACTTTTTGGAATAACATGTGGTTGAATAATCCTGCATTTTTCTTTTTACTTACATGCTTTTATAAAGTAAAGAACTTGGAAATCTTAGTAGACACTAGAAACAAAATAAGAAGGAATATCCAAATCACTAAATAAAAGACTACCTGCTGAATACTAGATTCTGCTTAATATGAATGAGAAATAAACTTCTGTGGTTGAACAAACTTCTGACCCATTGAAATTTGGTCAGATAAGCCCCCAGAAGTGGAACAATTCAAAAAGCTATATGCACCTCTCTGTTTACCACAGCATTATTTACAATTGCCAAGTTATTGAAGCAACCCAGGTATTCATCACTAGATAAATGGATAAAGATTATGCACACAACACACTAGAATATTACCCACCCATGAAAAAGAAATGGATCTTGCCATTTGCAACAACATGGATGGACCTAGAGATTATTATGCTAAGTGAAAGTAGGTCAGAGAAAGACAGACTGTGTCATTTTACTTAGGGGTGGAATCTAAAAAACTAAAATGAACAAACAAAACAAACTGATCCATGGATTGAGAAAAACTGAAATTGCCAGAGGGTTGGGCAGTGGGGGTATGGGCATAAAGGTTAAGGGGATTAGGAGGTACAAGTTTATAAGTATGTCATGGGGATGTAAAGTACGACATAGAGAATATTAATAATATCAGTATCACAATAACTTCATATGGTGACAGATGGATAGCAGACTTTTTGTGGTGATCTCTTTGTAAGGTAGATAAATGTGAAATCTCACTACATTCTACTCCTGAAATTAATACGATATTGTATGCCAACTTTAATTCAGAAGAGCTTTACATTTCAGAATAAAAATTAGACATGAAACCAACAAAAAAAGAAGAAAGAAATTTGGTGTTATGTTTGTTATAGCAGCAGAGGTAACAAATATATTTTAGAACAAACAAAATCTGCATTTATATAAAAAAGTTACTTAGAGATAATATGCTTTATATGTAGCAATTTAATAAACATTACAGTAACGCTTAGAATCTTTTTTTAAAGGTTTATTTTATTCTCATTTGAGAGAAAGGGGAAAGAAGAGAGTGAGAAATATCCATGCTAGAAACACCAACAGCATGGCGACTGCTGGCAGGCGGGGATTATAAGGGGACTAAATGGTAATGGAAAATGCAATAAAGATTAAATTAAAAATAGAGAGAAACACTGATGCCTCCTGCACTCATCTCACCTGGGGATAGAGCCTACGACCCAGGCATGGGTCCTTACTGGGATGGAACCTAGGACATTTCTGTTCTAAGATGACACTTCAACCAACTGAGATGCTCCAGCCAGGGCTTAGAAAATTTAACAAGTTTTCTGGATATAAAATAAATATAAAAGTTTAATTGATATTGTATTACAAAACAAAGTTTGTTAGAAAATCTATTTAAATAATAAAAAGTCTTATATTTATTCAGTAGCATCCAAAGTGTAAGTTATAAGGAAGTATTTTAACAAAAAAATGTTAAAGCTCTTTATCAAAACTACTCTGAAGAAAAAGTGTTAGGGGAAACCTAAATTAATAAATAAAAACATGTTAGACAGCAAGTCTTGATATTGTAAAACTGTCATTTCTTCCCAAATTATTCAATATATTCAGTATATTCAGAAAAAAAATTGAACATTTCTTATGGCATTTAATAAATTGATTCTGAAATTTTTATGAAAAAAGAATAGACTAAATAAAAACATTCTAAATGACAACTCCTACTGAAATTTACGATAAATAACTTACTTTATTACTAGTGCAGAATCCAAAGAATTGATATGTACAATAGAATAGAGAACCTCAAGTCAAAACCATAAATTTATGAAAAATTTGATTTTAACAGAGCAGCTTTACAGAACAGTGGGGAAATAATGTATCGTTCATTAAATGGCAGTGGAATATCATGTATATATGTATAACTATAAATACATATTCTTATCTAACAACATACACAAAGACAAAAGTATACCAATTTTGAAGATGTGTGTATACACTTATACACATATATTCATAACCTCAGAAAGCCATGATAAGGAAAAATTTCTTAAACAGAAAACAAGAAAAGATGAAGTAAATAGTCAACACCTAAATAAACATTGATCTGTGTTCTTGAATGCCTTTGAATTATTATTTTCTCAACAAAAAACTTGAACAACTTTTATAGGGTTATTTATTGCTATTAGATTGTATTTCATTTTGTAAAAGTACATATTCTATTATTTTTGTTCTAGTGGAAACTAGAAAAGAGAGCACATTAAATAATACAAAATAATCAAAAGAAAGAAAATATAAAAAGCAATGTGGGAATTAAATAAGCAGGAAAAGAGCATAGCAATGGCAATAATAAAAAAATTCTGAAGCTGCTTCTCTGAGATAAACAATCAAATTGATAAACCTCTAGCCAGACTGATCAGGATAAAAGAGAGAAAACACAAATACCAGGAATACTGCAATGCTCAATATTAAGATGTCTGTTCTTCTCAATTGATACATACCTTCAACCCATTCCAAATCAAACCTAGCAGATTTATAACAATCTTCCAGTAATATGTAAGCAATAAAATAATTTTAAAATATATAAGCCAAAAATCAACAGACCTAAAGAACAAGGAAAGAAATTTATAATTGAAGTGTGAATCTTCAAGATACATTCCTGGATAAGTGACATGACAAACAGAAATAGTTAAACAAAAATAAATTTGGGTGGCTAAGAGAGTAGAATGACATTGCCTAATAGTTCATGTATTTCTCCAGACTTTAAGTAACAAAATATTGGCAAATAGAATTATTTACATATTTTCTCTTGATGTTTTGATACCAATGTCAAAATTATTCTGAGAAATTTTGGAGCGGAATAAGGATTTTGAGGTAAATCTCTAAAAACTGCTGCCCCGTTGATATGTTAGTAGAATTTGGTTGTAAATCCAACTCATATTTATGACAGATTTTGCTTTATAAAACTTACTAATAATATAAGTGCATTACTCCATTCACTTTACCAATACCTCAGTTAAGGAATCAGATGCTTCACTAGCACTTTTCTAACAAATACACACAATCTAGTTGTATTTAGGACTTCGGGATTTTCAAGAATTATTACATTTGTGAACAGGTAAGAAATTTTAAAAAGTTAAAAAAAAAAGATAAACTCCTTGAACTTGACCTTATCTGAGAAGCACTTTATCTTCCCTTCCATTCTAAATGACAGCTTTGCTGGATAGAGCAATTTTGGATGTAGGTCCCTGCTTTTCAAGATTTCAAATATTTCTTTCCAGCCCCTTCTTGCCTGTAAGGTCTCTTTTGAGAAATCAGCTGAGAGTCTGATGGGAACTCCCTTGTAGGTGACTGTCCCCTTATCCCTTGCTGCTTCTAGAAATCACCAAGCCCTTACTATATGAAATGTTAAAGGGACTTATCTAAGAAAAAGAAGATAAAACTATGACAGTGAAATACAACAAACTCATAGCTATCAAGAACCACACCTAAAACAAAAGCAAACTAAGCAAACAGCTAGAACAGGAACAGAACCACAGAAATGGAGATCATATGGAGGGTTAGCGACAGGGGCGTGGGAGGAGGAGAGAGGGGGAAAAGGTACAGAGAATGAGTAGCATAGATAATGGGAAAAAAATAGACAGGGGGAGGGCAAGAATAGTATGGGAAATGTAGAAGCTAGAAAACTTATGACCCATGGACATGAACTAAAGGGGGGAATGTGGGTGGGAGAGGGTGGGTAAGGTGGAGGGGAATGATGGGGGAGAAATGGGACAACTGTAATAGCATAATCAATAAAATATATTTAAAAAAAGGAAAAAAAAAGATAGTTGATAGAATCTAAATAACACTGGCTCTATCCCCAAGTTATGCTAGAACATTGAGGAAGCTGTTAAAAATTGGAATTAGGCTGATGGATTTTTGGAATTGATTTATGTATATATGATCTTCAACTAGCACTGCTGTTTTCTGACCTGCAAGTAGCAAGGATGCAAGTTCACAAATCTTTTCCATCTATCATGCATGGTTTTATGTGTGTGTGTGTACTAAAAATTTATATATGTTTATTTACTAAAACCTCAGTAAATATATATATATATACACACACACACATATATATATACTAGAGTTTCTTAGTTTCTTTTATTTAAAAGATTACTCACAAAATATTATATACATCAATATACATCAGTTTACTCTGTCATTTAGTTGAATGTATTTTATTTGGAATTCCATTCTTACATTTAAAAGTCAACTGAATTGCCCAGAAGTTAGATAAATTTTGTTTGTTTATATTTTTTTCCACACTGAAGATGTAAATAGATCATTTAAAAGTATCAGGTTAGAATTACAACCACTTAATGCATAACTTTTGAAACTTGGTGTTACGTTACACAGACAGTTCTTATTTCAAAAGTAGTGAAGATGAAAGGTGGAAAGAAGGAAAGGAAAGAGAATTTGTAAATTGCTGAGAACTTGCAACAAAGACAAAATAAGAGAAGCCAAAGATGTCAGCTAATCACCAACCAAAGTCACACTGTAGTCCACATGCCAGGCTACCCCTCATCCTCCAGGTGTGAGGGTCCCTTTTCTGTACTGTTCTAGCCCCTGGCTGACTTGAATTGCTCATAATGGGACAGAGTGGAATTGAGGAGCTAAAAAATTTTAAATTTTTTCACAATAGGAGTTCAGTCTCAAATATATATTTTATATATAATGTTTTACTCTTTACCCAATATGTATACATGCTACTTTGATTAAATTTACAAAATGCTTTGTAAATTTAATATTACTAAATTCACAGGACTTTCTGTTATTATGCTTATTCTCTGTCATTGATAAAACAAGGGTTAATCCACGATAGTTTTTGATATGATTATTATAGATTTTTCATGATTGAAAGTGCTTGGGCCTATAATCTATAATATGATAATAATTGATCATATTAATGATAAATTGTTTTAAAATTGATTATTATAAATTTTACATTAATATATAATCCTTTAATAACTAATGTACAATCTCTTAGGTTTTATAGTCTACAAAATGCTTTCTCACATGCTCTGTCATTGACTCCTAGCTAATATAATTAATTTTATTATAATTTTATAAATTTTGTTATGCAGTGGCTTCTAAAACATCACATATCTTCTAAATCTCTGGTTTAAAGCTAGGTTTCAAAACTAGGTATTTACCTTAGAAGGACTTTGCTTTTTTAATACTGTGTTTTTATGACATAATAAAGATACCAAACAGCTCTTTAAATTTTACCTTTTGGAAGGTTAACATTCTATCATGTCAAAATATGCAGACACTTTAAATTCTATTTTAACCCAAAATGGGGTAAAGAGGGTAGATAAGATTGGTTAGTTATAATGACATATTCTGATCATTTTGTAATTTTTGACAATCACTGCTAGCTCTGGGTCTCTCTTGGTCTTTTTTCCACATTATCTGAAGCTCTTGAGATGCGGTAAAATTTAAATGTAGGGAGAAAATGGATTTGTGTGTGTGTGTTATTCATAATGCTCTGCACAAAAATATCCTTAATGAAAGAGGATCAGAATTTTCCACATCAATACAACAAAACAGAGCATTTATGCAAATATCTCCATTGAGTGTTTCTATTATCAGACTATTCTTCATTGATTCATACAACAATATCAACTTGATACCATAATGACTCAAAAAGTACAGCTTTAAAGTACCCTTTCATTGAGAAAATTGAACTCAGGGACTTGCTTTTTTATTATAACAGGACACTCCTAGACCTTCTGAATATTCTACAGCTGCTTTCATTCATGAAAATAAAGGCAAACTAGACCAGGGATCAGTAAGATACAGAGCACATCCTCTTGCCTTATTGAGTATGACATGTTAGCGGAATGAGGATACAATATCTATGCTACAGTTGTCATAAACATCAGCTCAGTTATGCCATGGTGGAATTTTTCTGTAACACATGGATTCATTGTAAACCATTTACTGAAGTTCAAGACAATGTGAACTCTAAAGACTTCATAAGATCTAGAAGACAGTAAGCAAATGCCTGGATTATGGTATAGAAACTTATAATAGAAAATGATTCAGAACACAAACAGAATGAGCAAAGGTGGGGATAGGTGTTTATCAAAGGTGAATGTACAAGGTCTGTCCAGAAGGTATCCAGCCATGTAATATGAAAAATAGAGACATTTATTAAAGAAGATACAAGATACAAGAAACATTGTACATAGGACAATAATGCCTTAGTTCCCTTCAACGTAAGGACCTTGGGGCTTCACACAATTCACTCAATCACCATCAGCTGCCATGTTGTATTTTCCTGAATCTCATCGACAATCTGAAATTGCTTCCCTTTCAAAGGTGATTTTAGTTTTGGGAAAAGCTGGAAGTCACAGGGTGTCAAATCTGGGCTGTAGTGGGGCTGAGTCACCTGGGAGATTTGATGGTTTGCCAAAAACTCTGCACAAGACATGATGCATGAGGAGATGTGATGTTGTGATGAAGCTGCCAATCAGTAGTTGCCCATAGCTGCAGCCTCCTGAATCATCCAAATAGTTTCTGCAGAGGAATGTTCAAGCTTGAGGCAAAGTTTCATGCAGATTTGTTTCTCTATTCACTCAGTCATTTTGAATGTGATAGCCACATAGTACACACACTCACTCAACAGCATGCACTGCCCCCATTGACTGGTGCAGTAAAGTCATCATTGTTCACACATGTGCATTCTAGTCCACTCTCCTTGGCTGCCAGCTTGGATGATGTCACACAAACTGTTCTCATTGTATTAACAATGGCTGGACTTTTTCCAGATAGACCTCATATATAGCCCATGTCATGAAAGGCCGGAAAGAATAAGTAGCATAATCTTGGAGGCGTTGAAGGCTAGAAATAAATTGGCTGAGGCAAAGTCAACAGAGGTTGGATCATGGAATTGTATGGGCTCAGTAATTTAGAGGACAGAGCAGATGTTTGAGAATAATCATTGTAAATACAATGCGAATAGAATGCAGATAAGGAGAGAATAGAAGCAGTGAGAATTGATTTGAATATTTCAACAGCATAGGTAAAACATATTGGAGGCCTTCACTAAGGTGGTAGCCATGGGCCTAAGAAGGGAGAAAGGAGATAGAAATGTCAGGGCCTAGAATCATGAAACCATTCAAGTGGTCATATAAGTTACGTTTTTAGATTTGAGTTTAAATAGATCTTGAGTTTTCATTGTTCTTGTTATTTGCTTGTTTGTTTTACAGTGCATTGTGGACAAAATTCTAAAAAGGGTAAAGTTTGACTTCATATTTCCTCCCATTTTCAAATTATCTAACTTTTGTTAGATGTTGGACTCGCTGCCTATTCAGTTTCCCTTGGGTTACATCTATATACTTAAAACTACCCCAGAGGACCTGAACAGTAACCTAAGCTCATAATCTTCTCCTTCCCCCTAATCAATTGAATTATTTTTCCCATTGGCCTTTCCATGATGAATGGGAATAATTAATAAGCTAAATCTGAGATTTCCAAGATTAACTTTTTATTAGAATCAGCTGGGTTATTACTAATAAAGAATAGAACTGAGAGCTATAGAAATGGAACATTTACCAGAAGTGAGATCTCCTTTTTAAAATTTCAAAATATCAATTCCCTAGAAGGGTCTATGTTTTTAGTTATCACCACAAACGTAAATGAAGACTTACAAGTAAATTTAATACCTTGGTTGCACTATATTCCACCTTAAAACGGTCTAATTCATTTGTAATCCATTGTTTTTGTTAAGGAATACAAAAGTTATTGGAGATATTTTGTAAGCTGAGGAAAAGCATGTTATTAAGTTGAAAATTCCAGACACGGAAGCGCTTTCTCGTTAGGCATTTTCACTGTGGAAGTGGAGAAGGTGTATTGGATTCTGCTGCTTCACTTTGTCCTTCCTTATTGTTTCCATCTGTTTAATGTTAAGCTCACTGCTCTGTCTTTATTGCTAAGGCTTCTTTTCTATAGATTTCTTTAAGTGCCCTCCGCTCTTAACCTCAATTGGCTCCCAACTAGATCCTTTTGTGTAAGAAACTGGATTATCAACAATTATGACATGGAATACAGAATCACGGATTCCTTTATTTTCGGAACATGTAGCGCATGTGTTGAGGATAATTCCTCATTGAAAAGCCTAACCTGTTGCTATATTCAGTCGAGGTGATATAGCAATAAAACTCTGGTACTTTATAACACTATAAATATAGTTTGAAGGAAATATATGCATATGTTATGATTATTAGCATTTGTATGGTCCCCCACCAATCTGCAAAAGGATCCACTTAATGTTCAATTGTCCATTAAGTTTGTTTTCTCAGTGCAAGTCAGTCACTGGTAATTATGGAAAACTTAATGTAGTCTGTACACTCAAGTCAGTTTTTTGGAGTAAATACTAACAAATTTAAAGCCATTACTTTCACTTTACATGGGAGACAAAGGAAACAATATTTAGCAAGGGTCAACCATGTCCCAACTGCATTCACAAAACAGCAGGTTAATGCAATTACCTTCAGTTTACCATAGAGGAGATTGGGGCCTACAGGAATAAATATTTTTTCTTAAGTTGCTCAAATAACAAAGTGATGAGATTAGAAGTTTCTCCAGTTGCCAATCCATGTCCTTTTCATCAAACACCTGTGTGAAAGCCCATCGTATACACTAGCCCAAAGGTAGTGAGTGCCGTCTTACTCTCTCTTTTCCAGTGTTCTCTTCCAGGCTATTCTTGGGATCATCTGGCTCATGATATCTCCATTCTGATCTTCACAACCTGTTATTTCTGTCTCCTCCCACCCCAGAGATGACCTTCAATCTAGGACCTGCAGTGTTTGTTTCTTAAAGTTCTGGGGACAGGGGGATTATTGATAAATCCCTGTAACTCCCCATCCTCTGACTCAACGCCTTTTCTGTTGATACACTGATAAAGCAGTGTGACAATACAATGTGTATACCAACCACTCATTTCAGCTATCCATGACAAATGCCTAAGATAAAATAAGTATGAAACCTTGAACAAAAAGCATTCATATATAGTCATTAAAATAAATGGTGTGGCATTTATCAATTAGCTAACCATGTCTTTAAGAAAAAATTACTTAAGTAAACTATATTATTAATTTTTTCCTGTTCCAGAAACATAACATACTAATTCTGCTTGTCCATATGAACTTGGTGATATAAATAAATGCATAAATTTGTTGTCAGTTTATTTCTTTTCATGTCTAAGTAATCTTTTGTTGAAAGCAATGAACTGAATTTCAGAAATGATAAGATCAGGCCCACTCAAAACTAATTAAACAACTGTTGCTCATTTGTACTCCAATGAAAACATGCATGATCTTCATGGGTTTATATATTCTCTAGGGACTTGGAAAATTCATGATCAATGTACTTAGTAAAGAGTAATTAGTGTGTAAGAGTCAGGAAAGAATGACCTACCTGATTCTGAAACAAAACATATCAATTACTCCATTACTTGAAGTGGTTTATAATTATTGTATTGAATTATCAGATACTCATGTAGTCAACTTTATCTTTTATATTGTCTCTTCATCCCTTAAATTATTAACTCATTTAATTAATTAACACATATAAATGTCCAACATATAGCAAATGCATTTCTATGTGTCAGGAATTGTGATAGGGATTGGCAATAGAGGGGTGACTAAAACAGGCGTGGTCTTCACCCTCACAAAGGCTAGAGTCTGACTAAAGAAATGATGATGTGAAAACAAACCATTATAATTGTTAGAAGTGTCACGATAAAATCAATGGATACCATAACAGGAAAACCAAATCTGCGTTAAGGCTGTTGAATTGGTGTTTTATGTGTTAAGACTATGACATACATGAACAGGCAGACACTCATAGTAGGACTACCTAATTGAGAATGAGAGGAATAGGATTCCTCATGGGCACCCTGAATGAAGAGTAGTATTTAGCAATATAGAGAAAACTTAGCAAGCAGCACAATAGTAAGGTAGAGCAAAACTCAGTAAATAGTGAACTACAGCACAGTGCTATTTGTCGAATTGGCAAGTGGCATGACTAGAGAGGTAGGAAGAGCCAAAAAGAGGAAGAGTCTTGATGATTTTCCTGACTGCGGATGCCAGATGTTATGGTCTTGCCATATAATCAGAATTTTACTGGGCATGTTCCTATGCCTGTATCCCTAAGGGCAATTTAAAGATGGGCTTTCCACAATAAGTCTGAATCTTCTAGCATATTTCATTTTATCAGACACTCATCTTGGTAGAGAAGAGATTTCAGAGCACAGAGATACAGAGCATTTGCCAGTTCTTTCCCTTAAATGTAACAGCTATTTACTGCCACCATGTGGAAGTCTTTAAGTTTATTTGACATGGATATCTAACATGCTCTACATGTAGGTTCTTTTACACCTACATTTGGAATGTTAATTTCTAAAGAGATAAGGGCAAATCCAGTGGGATTTTCAATGAGAATCATCTGTGTCCTCTATGAGCCTTTGAGTTAAATCTATGGTATTAGATCATATATTAGGTTGCTGCTAATTCTGCATTATAGTATGCTATAAGTGCATTTGTGCTTAAGGTTAAATTTGTTAGGTTATCATTGTCTTGTTTTCTTATTTTATATGACTTAGTCACTTTCATAAACTCTGGCATAACAGGCTTAGCAACTCTCCATTCTAAAATTCTGCCTCTTGTTTTTCATGTAAAAACTGATTTCTTGAAAGTCTTTATTTAGTTCCATCTCCTATAGCATAATTTTAACTCTGTTTTCTTTCCTATAAATACTAAACTGTGGAATCACAAATTCTCTTTGCCACACCTGTGTCTGTGCAATCCCTGTTGTGAGAGAAAGACAGCTGGTTGAACCTGAGGTGCTCTACGGCCATGGGTTTGAAGTCCTAAAGTTTACTAGCCCTCACTATAACTTTAAAAGCACATAGATTCAAAGAAAATATGACCATTTAAGGTCTAATAGTGCAAGGTTGTGCAATCTGTTTATTCTAGGACCTGAATTTTATAACTACAATTAAGTCGGTCTTGTCTGGGACTCCCTCTGTTTCAGACAGCCATGGCTGCACATTAGAATCGCTGGGAGCATTCGGGTGCTGATACTGGTCAGTTCTAAATTCACCTCAGGTGATGCTAATATACAGGTAGTGTTGAGAACCACTGTTCTATATCAAAAAGGTTCTTTAATTTAGTACATTATAATAATGGCAAAATATCTGATTTAAAATAATTGGCCTAGAAGTATTGAATGATACTTCATAAAGCTCAATATTCAGTTAATAAAAATCTATAAACATGATGAAATAAGTTATAAATTTTCTACTTTTCCTTCCAGGAAATTGGCAAAACCTTTTAGGTGGATATAGCTATGAAAATGGATTCAGCTTCAATAGGTTTCCTTATCGTCTTATGATTATGTTATTCAGATTCTGAAATATCTTTTCATTGAGTTTCGGTATACTTCAGTATCACAACAATTTATGGTTGGAGAATTAGTTCAGTATATGAAGGCCCTCATTTCTACTTATAATCTTATTTTCTGAAACAATTCCAAGTTTTTATTGTAACAAAGAGAGGGTCCATCTCCTCCTTTCATGTAACGGAGGCATTTTTGAGCATACTCTGGACTTACACTTCACATTCATGTCCTCTGCCATACATTGGGTGGGGGATGGTCTTATAATTCTCTCCTTTGGAAGAATCAGAGGTTATAAATTTTATGTCAAAAATGACTTTACCAAAAACTTAAATGTAAGCTGGGACACCATAAAAGTTCTAGAAGAAAACATAGGCAGGAAAATTTCAGATATCACATGCAGCAATATTTTCACTGATATACCTCCTAGGACAAGGGAAATAAAGGAAAGAATAAACAAATGGGACTATATCAAATTACAAAGCTTCTGCTTGGCTAAAGAAACCATGATCAAAATTAAAAGGAAACCAACGGTATGGGAGAACATATTTGGCAATGATACCTCAGACAAGAGTTTGACCTCCAAAATATATAAAGAACTCACATGATTCCACAGCAGGAAGACAAACAATCCAATTAAAAATTTTGTTCCGCCAAAAAAAAAAAAAAAAAAAAAAAAAACCACCAACAAAAAAAAACAAAAGGCAGAGGCTCTGAATAGACACCTTTCCAAGGAGGGCATACAGATGGCATATAGACATATGAGAAGATGCTCAACATCATTAGACATCAGAGGGATGCAAATTAAAACCATAATGAGATACCACCTCATGCAGGTCAGAATAGCCATCATTAACAAATCACAAGTGGCAAGGATGTGTAGAAAAGGGAACCCTAGTGCACTGTTCATGGGAATAGACTGGTGCAGCCACTGTAAAAAACAGTATGGAATTTCCTCAAAAAACTAGAAATGGAACTGCCTTTTGACTCAGTAATTCCACTGCTGCAATTATACCCTAAGAATCCTGAAACACCAATTCCAAAAAACCTATGCATCCCAATGTTCATAGCAGTGTTATTTATAATAGCCAAGTGCTGGAAATAGCCTATATGGCCATCAGTAAATGAGTGGATCAAAAAACTGTGGTATAGCCCAGGCTGGTGTAGATCACTCGATTAAGCATCAGCCTACAAACCCGAAGGCCACCAATTAGATTCCCAGTCAGGGCACATACCCGGGTTGCAGGTCAGGTCCCTGGTTGAGGGCCTGTGAGAGGCAACCAATCAATATATCTCTCTCACATTGCTGTTTCTCTCCTTCTCTTCCTCCCTCTCTTCCCTTCTCTCTAAAAGTAAATAAACTCTTTAAAAACTATTGTACATTTACACAATAGAATACTATGCAGCAGAAAGAAAGGAGCTCCTACCCTTTGTAACAGCATGGATGGAACTGGAGAGCATTATGCTAAGTGAAATAATCCAGGCAGCAAAGACAAATACCGTATGATCTCACCTATAACAGGAACCTAAGGAACAGAACAAATGAGCAAAATAAAACCAGAGGTGTGGAAATAAGGAACATACCAGAGGGGAGGGGGGAATGGGGGAGAGAAGAGGAAGGTTCTAGTCAAGGAGCATGTGTAAATGACCCATGGACATGGACAACAGCGTGGGGATTGACTATGAGAGTGGGGTGGGGGAGAGCGTTGTGCAGGGCAGTGGAGGGCAACAGGGGAAAAGTTAGGACAACTGTAATAGAACAATAGTAAAATTTTTAAAAAATGAATTTACTTTCCTGTCCCCTCAGATAAAGCATGGTTGGCATGATATTTTCTGTGTAACATAATTTGAGTCATGTATGGCTGCAGATAGGTAAACTACTTAGCTCTTTTATAGTCAGTCTAATATTTGTAGGATAAGCACTAATTTGGGATATGAATATCAACTACTACATTTTTTGTCTTTGGAACATAAACTTTTTAAAATTTTAATTTCTATTCTCATCTGTTTATGTCCTCCCAGCTCAATATTAATATTTTCAGTAAGTTCTGGTAAATTAATTTACATAAAATATTAGAAGGTAATTAAAGCATTTCCCCTTCCAGTGGCATAATGGACTTTTACAGACTAATGAAATTTTGTCACAAGAATTCATTTCTGGGAGTAGAATGTACTTTTAAAACTCATTTTTTATTTTTAATTATTCAATTACATTATTATATTAGTTTCAGGTGTATACCTCAGTAATTACACATTGCATAACTGAAGAAGTGATCATCCCAATAAATCTTACATCTATCTGATACCATAGCTAATTATTAATCATTTTGAAAAAAATGTTAGCATTTTTACTCATTGAGTTTTTTACTTTTTATTTGTTTATTGTTGTTCTATTACAGTTGTCCCAATTTTCCCCCATTGTTCTCCTTGCTCCCCCCCACCATATTCCCTATGCTGTACTTTATATCCCTATGACTATTCTGTAACCACCAATTTGTATTTCTTAATCTCGTCATCCTTTTTTGCCCATCCACTAATGCCCCCTGCCTCCCATCTGCCAACCATCAAAATGTTCTCTGTATCTGTGATTCTGTTTCTGTTCTGCTTGTCTGTTTATTTTGTTGTTTAGATTCAATTGTTGATAGATGTGTATTTATTACCATTTTGTTGTTCTTTTATTAAGGCCATGTTTGTCTCCTCATTTGGGCAGCCTCACTGTGTTTGTTTCTCTGTGTTAAGCAGAGCTGCTATGTCTCTCAGGCTTAGTAGAGTGACCTAATGTAGTAGGTGTCCTATATGGTCTAGTGGAACAGCAATCCCTATTACCCAAGGTGGGTAATCGAGATGGACCCACTGTGTGGGCTGTATACACCCTCCTATTGTAGCTTGTCGATAAGAGCCTTGATTGTTGTTAGCCTGTCAATGGGAGGGATTTACCTAAGCCAATCAGCTGCAAGGACTGGCTGGACATCTGACCACCAGTCTACTAGCGCCATAGAGAATCAGCTATGCATGACCCACTCTGCAGAGGATTTACTTCGGCAGGGCTCTGGTGCCCACTGAGTCTGCCCCTTGAATGTGTCACTTGTGAAGGTAGTTGGGTAGTGGTGCTGTCTAATACATGTGCTGGCACTGGGGCCCCCAGGAGATGCAGGCCATGGTCAGCCACTGTCTATGCTGTTCCCAGACCCATGTGGCATAAAACACAGAGAGATCTGTAGATGACTGCTACTTATTCTGTGCAAGGAGGTGCCCAGGCAAAACCAAGCTGTGAAAAAAGACTGCCACTGCTAGTGCTGGGTCAATGGCCACTTAGCCAGATGTATGGGGCTTGCTAAGGCCAGATGATGCTTGTTTGACAGAATTTAGGAAAATCTAAAGCATGAGCCAAGACAGGTCATTTCTATTAACAATCCACTGGAGACAGCTTGGGTGAGCCCAAAAATTGAGTGGGGTAGGGCTTCAGGCAATTACCAAGGTGGGGCATACATTGCAAGCTAGGTTGATGGAGTTTTAGATATGGCACTCACCTGCTGGCTCTGTGAGGTGAGGGCTCAGCAAAGAAACAATGGCCTCCGCTAGCAGTTCTGTCTTGGATAAAACTGCCCTCCCCAGCTCTCACACTGATGCCAGACAATTCAGTTCCTCCCTGTATGTCTCTCGTGCTGTTCAAGCTGCTGTCCCCAAGCTGAATCTCAACAAACTGAATCTGAGTAAGTACGTGTGCAGGCCCTTTAAGATGAAATACCTGGGACTCAGTTTCTGTGTTCCTCAGCCTCAATCTCTGTTGAATTTTATAGCCAGAAGTTATGGGAATTTGTCTTCCTAACATAGGAACCCTTGGCTGGGAGGCTTGGTGTGATTGTTTTGTAGTTTAGTTGTGGTTGTGTGAGGAGGTGAATACCATATGGACACACGCCACCATCTTCTAGATGTACTTTAGAATGACTGTCTAGTTGGAGCAGGGAGACCAAAAAGTTTTATAATGAGATTTCATTCCTCTAACTTCTTAGATCACTTTATTTGTAAGGCTTGCCTTTCTCTGATTCAAAGTTGGATTGTCGAACATTTACAGATCATCTGAAATATGACGTGTACTGAGTATCTGTACCATACAGCCATACTCTTATGTACATACATGAAAAAAAAGTAACTCAAAAACAGTATGACAGAGATGTGGCTCAGGTTTAGAAGGTATAAAACACATAGTTATGCCATCTAGAGTTAGGGAAAGATTAGTCTTAGAGTTAGTCTTAAGAGACTACACCAAAAGTTGATTTAAAAAGTCAAACAGAAACTACTGCAAAGAGCAGTAAGATTACCCAAGGGATGAATCAATACAGCAAAAGCACAGATATGAAAGTCTGAAAGACATGCTACCTTTCAGGAGCTACAAGTAGTTCGGTATCACTGAAATATAAAATGCAATACAGAGAGTTGCTAGAGATGATACTACTTAGGAGTTTTAAAAAAGTCACTACTATATGAAAAATCTTAAAATATAATCTTTTGCCTATTTTCCAATTGTGCCTCATGATGACCTTTCCATCAACAAAATAGTGATTTATTCTTGCTGTACCTCTTCTTTAACTAGGGCAGCTAAATTTCTCTTTATTGATAATTATTTACATTGAAACCTAATATTTTACTTTATCAAAGCTTTTTTAAAATGGATTTTTTTAAATTTTATTTTAATTGTTGTTCCTGTACAGTTTTCTGTCTTTTACACCCATCCCAGCCCACTGCCCCAGCCCTCCCCACTTCCCTCCCATTTCCACCCCCCCTAGTTTTTGTCCATGTGTCCTTTATACTTGTTGCTTTAAACCCTTCCACTTTTCCCCTGAAATTCCCTCCCCTCTCCCCTCTGGTGACTGTCAACCTGTTCTCAAAGCTTTTTAAAGCTAAAACCAAAAATCCAAAATTGTTCCATACACAATAAGGAGTCAGTATTTTTTTCCTAAACCAGAGGATTATCATGATCAGATTTAGGTTTTAAATGGATGTCCCTGGTAGTCCTTGTGCATTATGAATTGAAGGCCAAGACTAATGGTCAGGAAATCAATTAGCAGGTCGGGCCTAGAATACGAAATGACTCACCTGAATGGCCAAAATTACAACAAACAAGTTAAGGTTAATTTGCTGATTAGTTATTTGATTGTAGCCCTACAATATCTCATTTCCCTCTGTTTTATAAAGGATGTGTTCCCATTGAAGTCATAATTGAAGTAAAATAATTAAAACACATTAATACAATATGTTTCTATTTTTATAGTTCTCAAATTAACAAATTCCCCTAGTCAGTGATCATACTATGTGCTTGCTTTTGATTCCTATATTTTCTTTTATAGAGTTGTCTGGGTACTATGTGGTCCTATTTTGAAGGGCTTGATTTGTGATTTCCTGGGACAATGGCGGAAACTGGGCACATGTCTCCAGTACTTAACAGGCCAGCCCTGGAAAGTTCTTACCAGCCCTGGCAGGTTCTTTGCCTAGCTCAGGGGTTCAAAGCAGGAACTGAGAATAAACCCCCAATCACAGCTGCCTTTTGTGTCAAGTTTGTTAGTGTCTCATTGAACAAAGTCAAGTTAAATAATCAAGTCCAATCCTGGCTGGTGTAGCTCAGCAGATTGAGCACAGGCCTGCAAACCAAAGGGTCAAAGGTTAGATCCCTAGTCAGGGCATATGCCTCGGTTGCTGGCCAGGTCCCCAGTAGGGGGCGTGTGAGAAGCAACTACACATTGATGTTTCTCTCCCTCTCTTTCTCTTTCTCTTCTCCTTTCTGTAAAAATAAATAAACAAAATATTTTTAAAAAATAAAAAAATAATCAAGTCCAGATTCAAAGTAGAGGAAAAGATGCCAAGCTTTACAGGAAAACAACAAAGTCATATTGCAGAGGGCACGTATTCAGAAATAAGAGGAATTTGTGGGCAATTGTTTTTGTATTCTGCCACAGAGTATGTTTTGCCCAAATATTTCATTTGCAATTACTTTTTTCCAAACTCTCAGATAATTTTTGTCTGTGTTTCTTGAGGGTTCCTTAATATCCCTCGATATGCAGGCAGTAATATTTAGTATGTAGTCATGGATACTCACAGACTTTTATTCTGACTTAAAATGGCTTGCCTTGATTTCTTCACATTTTTTTTTCAGTCTCTGGTATGGCTTGACAGTGGCTACTCTTAAATCAAGGACCATCAATAGGCAAAGAGGAAAACTTATTCTTTTTGAAAATGACTACATGCTTAGATGGAATCTATAGCCTTGACCTCATCAAACACTGTGCTCAAAATAATTGAAAAAGCTCTCTGAAACTATCAATTATAATTATCATATTTGATTATTATTTTGATTTCTGTACTCACAATTGCAAGATGGCATTCATACAATCTCTTCCCCCACCCCACCAAAACCTCAAACTGGCTTCTTTACTAGGATCTTTGGGATCTTTGTGAACCACTCTGTCTTCAAATTATAGTATCTTCTAAAAAAATCATCTAATTTTCTCCCCTTGCACTTAGCTTAATTTATGAATTGATGCATACATCTGTTAAGTGTTCATGGAATTATTAACTCATTAAATGTTGAACCTACAAAAAAATCTTGGGTGTAACATAATCCAAAGTCTTAATTTTTTAATAAAGAAACTAAGGTTTCAGTAATCAACTTATTCAAAGCCACAGAGATCTTTATGTAAGATGCACAACTCTAACTTGGCTTTATTGTTTCCTTCTCCAGTGATTCCCCCCGCAAAAACAGGCATCCTCTTTTGTTCTCAGTGGTATGTCTAGGAGTAATCTATGCTTCAGGAATGGTTTGTTGGTAGTATAGCGCACACACACACATACTAAGTTAGTCTCCCAATAACAAACCGTATTTTATATACTCTTGTTTTCCAGTAGAAGATATTTCCCAGGCATTTGATGCTTATTTTGTATCTTATAAAATTAGTCCTTGCTTTTAAGCCACTTACTTTAAGGCATGTATTTAATCAGATAAGAAGTCTTGTAGGATTTTCTAAACTCCTATATATTCTTGCATCTTTTAAGTGTCTGAGTTTTGCTAAATAACAACGAATGAGACTTTCTGTACTTTATAAATATTAATTTCCATCTCAGGTAACAAAACCTCAAAGTGTCTGGTCTAATTCTTACAAATTGGGAAAATTATAATTGTTGGGAATTATTTTACGACTATGTAGGTCACCTATCTTTCTAAATAGTCTATGACTCATTTTTGAATCAAGCTCTACCAACTAAAATTTTGGGCCAGCTAGTCTTATAGACTTAGAACTTCTTTCAATAATTTGCATTTTAGTGAGATGTTAGATTCTTGGGACATTACTATAAGATGCCTTCTTGTACACTGTCAGGTGCTGTTCATTATCTTCTATGTGGTATAGAGCTCTTTTTGATGGGCTCTGTAAAGAAAAATTATTTTAGAGCTAACTGCAGGAAAAAAATGATATAGTTTCTTTGAATGACTAATCAGAAACATGTAGCTAAATATGCTTCCTTTTTCCACTCCAACTTTCAGAAAAAAGTTACAGCAAAATATATGACTCAGCTATATGATTTAAATAAGTTCTTAAGACCTGTTCAACTCTGTACTGTTCATCTCTTTCCAACTCATCCTGCATTTCCTGATTTACATTTTTCTTTCCCCAAATTTGATATTCTTTTTTTAGTTTTAATTCCTATAGGCTGTTCAAGTTCACTATATAACAGGGCAAAACTTAAAGCATAGATTAAATAAATGAATGAATGCATACATACATAAATGGATTTGTTTTGAGTAATTATTCTAGCAAAAGTATTACCTTACGTCATCATGCTATTTCTCCTTGAGGCCTGTAAAATAGATCCTAGTAGTTTAGACAAGGAAACTGAAGTTTAAACAAGTTTAATGGCTGCTCCAAGTCAGGTCAGGTTTTAAAAAAATCAACACTAAAACTCAGAGCTACTAATTACAGTATGATTCTCTTTGTTTTCTTTTATGATGTTAATGAAATTTGAATTAGACATGAAATCAGATCCTGAGATTGTATGCTTTCACTAACATAAATCCTCTGCACACCACTTTGAATAGAATGTCTGGTCCATGGGTTTCTGCTTTCTCTAAATAGAACTGAACAGATTTAAATTTTTTTTAGATTTTTATTTATTTTTAGAGAGAGGGGAAGGGAAGGAGAAAGAGAGGGAGAGAAACATCAATGTGTGGTTGCCTCTCATGTGGCCCCCACTAAGAACCAGGCCTACAACCCAGGCATATGCCATGACTGGGAATCGAATCAGCGACTCTTTGGTTCACAGCCCGTGCTCAATCCATTAATCTATACCAGCCAGGGCAGATTTTAAAAATTTATATGGCAATGTGTCATAGAATGTAAATATTATTCTGTAAGTTCTATGGCCAAAGATGGTTTATGGTTTATGTTTCTCAGTCTTCCAGTAGGAAAAATGCTACAAAAAGTTTCTATTCTGAAAAGAAAACACATTAAATTATTTTGTGATTTTGTGCAATTTACTGATTTATTATTTAGTCTCTAATCTTATATATAAGAAAATGATATGTGCCTTAATTTAGTAATCTAGTTCTCGCTAATTAATGATGATGATGATGATGATGATGATGGTAGTAGTTACAGTTTTCTATGTGCGAAGAATTTATTATGTATTTTCTCTTTTAATAATTCCAAATTATCTATAGGCATGATGGTTATCTAATGTACTGAGAAACTCACAAAAGAGCAAGGATTTGCATTTGCATGTGACTGACTCTAAGGTCCATATTCAATATATTACAACTACTGCTACCACTATTACCACCACCACCAAAAACATTACTTCATGCTTACCCTAGTTAGATACTGTTTTAAAAGGTTTACATGCATTATGTATACTAACTTATTTAATTCTGAACACAATCTGAGATGTATCCCCACTTTATAAAAGTGAAGTCTTATAATTTAATTAACATGCATTATTACAACTAATCACACAACCCATATTCTATATCAAGCGATCTAATTCAGAAGATAAACACTTATATACCATGTTAAATTCTTTCTCTATTGCCATTATTACTTCTATAGTTTAACAATTGATTATGTTGTGATTGACTTCCAGAAATTTTCATGTTCTCATTTCATGATATGGAACCCATTTAAATTTCATCTGATGTATTTACCTCCAATACTTTATTTTTTGTTGTCTAGTGGTCATGACAACTTTTTTGTAAATATTGTAAAAATCTAATGGTACAGAGGCCTGGAGGAAAGAACTTGAAGAAGCTGTACAGCTTCTTGTATACTTTGTTAATAGAAAAGCACTCTCTGTGTGATTTATTTTGCTGCATTTTAAAGGTCACACTTCATGTTTGGCAAAAGGTAGGTTTCCAGTGAATATTCAAGCTTCACATTTGAAAAAGTGTTTCCCAGGCAGCAAATACACAAAACACTGTTGGAAGTTGACTGACTGTCATTTAAACACCCCAAACTTTGATGTGAAAAAAAAAACCCATAGCTTAACTTGATAACCAAGAGCAAAGTATATCACACATGGTCTATGTAAAATTTCAAATGATTCATATGTTAGTAAAGATTTTGTAGCTTTGGAAGCAACCTTTCTTTATGTAAATTATAATTTAAGAAATTAAAATTTGTTACCTAAGGTCGAATTATAATTCCTATTTTTTGTAGCATCTGATCTCCTTTTATCCTGATTACAAAGAATTTAAATATGGAGAAAAGTCTGACAATTGACTTACAAGCTGAGCTGAAACCCAAAATGCAAAAATGACTATTAAAGTGATATCAATTATATAAACAAATATTGAAAAAAGTACGTGGAAGGAAATTAGCTAAAATGTAAACAGATTTTTTTCTAGATTGTAGGAATAAAGTTGATAGTTATTTGTTTTCTTTTTTATACTTTTCTGGTTTATTCACTTTTCCTGCAATTGTTATGTATTGTATTTATAATAAAAAAGAGTCAATGTTTATTATTTTAGAAGAAATATACGTTTCATAGGCTAAATTTTACAATTATAAGCTAAGAATCTTTGTGGCATATCTAGAATCAGAGCTTTTAATATTTTGAATAAAGTGAAAATTGTATCTTGATCTCACATAGGACCATAATCATATAACTCTCTTCTGTATTTATTTTTAAATTATTATGTATTGGAAGATATTTTAAGCATAAAAGTACAGGGGACAATGCACACCATATACCCACTTCCAATCTGTAATATATGTTAATATTTTGATATATTTACCTCATTACAATGCATTATAGATAGAAATGATGACCCTTACTTCTTATCCCCCATCTGCTTGCCTCCTTATTTATTGTTTTTACTAGGGATTACAAAAGGTATACCTAACTTTCACAGTGTATTTAGAATAAAATTGTACCACTTCAATTGGTATATAGTACTTAGCACCAAATAAATTTCCTCAATCTCTCTACATAATACTGTAATTATTTTATATGTTACTTCTACACATGTGGAAAACCCCATTAGATAAATCTATATGTTTTATTTTCAAAGGTCAAAAGTATTTTAAAGAACTGAAAATGAAAGCAATTTATTAAATTTATATAGTTTTTTTTATTCCATTGTTCTTCATTACTCATTTTCCCAGTATCCTGGAATCAGTTCCCCACCATCTAAAGATTTTCCTTGGTAATGGGTTTTGAATAGGTGCAATAGCTACATGTTATCTTAGTTGTCCTTCACAGGAAAAAGTTACTTCACTTCAATTCCTGAAGGGTATTCCACTGGATGTAGAGGAATGGTATGACAGTCCTTTTCTTTCAATACTTTAAAAACAGTGTACCACTTTCTTTTAGTCTCCATGAGAAATGTGCTGTTTTTTGAATCATAGTTCCCCTGTTGGCATTATGCCATTTTTCTGGATGCTTTGAGATTTATTTTTCTTTCAATGTTTTGATAATGATGTGTCTAGGCATGAATTTCTTTGTGGTTATCCTGTTCAGAGTTCTCTCAGCCTACTGAATGTATAGGTTTTGCCATTCCTGGGAAGTTCTCAGGTATTATTTCTTCAAAAACTTTTTAGCAACATACTCTTTTTTCTCTCCTTTTAAGGACCCTGATAACACAAATTTTAGTCTATTATTGTTGTTCAACGGTTGCCTTAGATTCTGTCTCATTTTCAAATATCATTATGTTTCTTTATTGTTCATTAGATACTTTTTATTGATCTATTCTCAAATTCATAGACTATCATTTTTATTTTGCTACTGAGTCTTCCCTGTGAGTTTTTAAAATTTTAGTGGTTATATTTTCTGTTGTTGGTAACTTTTCATTTGGTTCTTCTTTATATCGTCTATATTATTTCCAGTTACATTTTATTTTGATTTTGTTTTGAGAGTTTTCATGGCTGACCACTTATCATTTTAAAAATAGCTGCTTTAATGTCTTTGTTAGGTAATTCCAACATATGTATCATCTTGTAACTGGCATCTTGCTATACAAGTTGAAATTTTCATGATTCTTTGTCTGCTGAGGGATTCTGAATTGTGTCCTAAACATTCTGAATAATACATTATAAGACTTTGCATTCTGCTTAAATCCAACGGATAATGTTGATATTTTTTCAGGTACTTGGCATGGTGATGCTCAGGCCATAATGTCCAACTGAACTCTGTGGGCTACATTTTAAATGTAACTTTGGTTTTGACAAAATTTGTCCTGCTATTCAGATCAATCCCCCTGGTTTGCCACCCAGAGTTCAACCTGGGGACTGTGTGGAGACATATATATTAGCTCAGTTTTCCCATTTATATGCCAGTTAGGATCAAATCCATGCATTTGCAGGTCAGGGATACTTGGAGTTTTCTGGCTTTGGGTCACTGGGTGCATTTTATGTTGCAATGAGAGGGAAAATATGAATGAAGGATAACATGCTTGGTTTTGTGTAGCAAGAAATCTAACAAGAAAAATTCAGGTCACGAAAGCATGAGAACATGAGCATGATATCAAAGTGGAAATACCCATTAAGCATTTTGAATTTAAAATTTGTTTCTCAGGAGAAATCAAATGTTACTCCTAACCTCAAAGAAGCTAGATTTCCAGAAGTGTAAAGAAGAGTCTTTTATACCCAATTGTCCGTGTTAAAACCTGTGATTTGCAGCAAATGTTTCCACGTGTACTTCAAGTGACCGATTTATAAATTGCAGCAGTAATGTATTTCCATAGTCTCTTCTAAGTCTTAGTGAGAGGCCTTATATGCTTGCCAATAATAATTAATACATGTTCCTTTGACTTACCACCCTTTGGAGAAAGGAAATATCCTGTACTGTTACAACTATGTTACTGCTATGCTTTTGAATCAAATGGTGCATATCTTTGTAAAGGCTGGAGGAGTTACTGATTATGAATCTCAAGGGCTCTTGTTCAAATTTGGCTTCTTTGAAGTGTGGGACATACACACACATGCAGGCACAGTGATTGAATGGAGACCCTGCTGAGTGATTAAGTCTCTGCTTGATGTGTCTCAACCATTTGGCAGACACTATTCTTTTCCTTCCTAAGCCTAAATTTGTCCCATTTGGAAAACAAATGGTAGACCTCTATCAACACAGAAAATCATCCAGTCACTCTTATTGGCAACTTAATAAAAATCATACAAGGGTGCAAATCAATTTAGTATATGAAATTTCAGTTAGAATCATTGAGTGCTTATCTCATCTTTTAAAGAATATGTTTAAAAAGATTGAATATTAAGGAATAATGAGTAGACTAGATAATAACACCTAGCATTTTTTAATAATGAAAACTTTCAAGCCTAATATATCTTATTTGGTCTTACACATTTCTGTGTGGAAGTTAGGAAAGCCATCCTCCACAGTTATGCAAAAAGTATTTTTTGAAATACAAATCTAATTATATTTATCCTTTGCCCATACAAATTTAATAGTATCTTTAGAAAGTGTGCTGGATAAAACCTATGTTATTTTGTATGGTATATAATATTTCTAGTCAAAGATCAACATTACCATCTGTAGATTTGTTAGAAACGCAGAATATCAGGCTCCTCCTGCAAATAAGCTAATCATCTTCATGGAACTTTGGGTGCACATTAAATTTTTTTTATTTTTTAAAACTTATTGTTGTTCACTTACAGTTGTCGTGCCCTTTCCCCCTTTGCTCACCCCATCCCATCACTCCCCCTCTCCCACAGTCGATCCCCGAGTTCTCCATGCCCATGAGTCCTCCATTTGTGTTCTTTTGCTTGCCCTTTCCCCTTGTTTCCCCCATTATCCCTCTCCCCACTCCCCTCTGGCCGCCATCAGCTTGTTCTTTATTTCCAAGTCTCTGATTCTATTTTGCTCATTTGTTTATTTTGTTGATTATGTTTGAGAAACACTGTAATTTAGGACTCCTTATAACCTTTACCCAATCTGACACTTCTTGCCTGATATCTAACTTGCTTTCTTTATATTTCCTAGCTAAAACTGAGTATTCCAAAGTACAGCCTCAATAATCCCATCTTTCTCTAAACTCACCTTTTTCTATGCCTTTGTCTTATTATTTGATCCTTTATCATTTGACAATCTTCTACACCTGATGCCAAGCTCAAATATCCCCTCACTCTCCTCTGAAAGAACTATTTTCTTCAGCTTGTGTATTGCTCTAGCACTCCTTCTCTGCCTCTATTGCACAGTATTGTACTTATACACAAAAGAGGCAGTGTGGTGTGGTGTTTAGAGTGAAGCTTTGATTAATTCTTTCACTTTTTTCATGCGACCCCACAACTCCGCATCCCATCCTTTCCTCTGACACCTGTCAGTCTGTTCTCTGCCTCTATGAGTCTGCTTCTATTTTGTTTTTTAGTTTGTTCATTAGATTCCACACATGAGTGAAGTCATAGGGTACTTGTCTTTCTCTGACTGGCTTATTTCACGTAGCATAATGCTCTCCAGATCCATCCATGCTGTTGCAAAGGATAAAATTTTCTTCTTTTTACTGTCTGATTAATATTCCATTGTGTAAATGTACCACAGTTTTTCTCATCTGCTCACCTGCTGATGCATGCTTGAGCTGCTTCCACAGCTTGGCTACTGTAAATAATGCTGCAATGAACATAGGGGTGCTTATATATGCCAGAAACTTTAAAAATAGGCTTATTTATTTTATTATGTTTTCATTTCATGGATTTTTGTGTACATTTAATTTTGTTGTAAAATTATTCAAAATATTTATATGGTTCCAGAGTCAAATTTACAAGTCTATTAAACTCAGAGAAATTGAACTTCATGCCCAAGTATGCTTTTCCCCTTGATATGTAATTGTTTTCTCCCCAGCAAGAAATAGTTTTTGTTCTGTTTTTTTCATTCTACAAAAAAAATTTGGATTTTCACTTTTTTAGATAAATAGTAGTTTATTATATACATTGTACATCTTGTTTTGTGCAATGGGCAGGGATTCAACTGATATGGGAATTGGCTGATATGGGAATTATATGAAATAGTGTACAGATAATGTCCAACCTAATTAGCATATAATAGCCATTCAATGACTATCAGTAAAATTTGAATATGGAGGGAGGCTTTATGTCTATTTTTTTATGTGATAAACTTGAATAGATAAGTAGTAACTTTGTCCTCATATCTGGCATGTGGTCTTGGCAAGTCTGACAAGGGCTACAAGGTATAGCCTCACCTGATAAAATAAAAATTCTCAGGGAACCAATCAATCCAAGAGCAGATTTTACCAACTGTGCAGAAGTAGATCAAAAGGATAAAAAACAATTTTCTAAATCTGGTTTCTATGGTACTTCCTCTGGCCAAATCATAACCTTTAATCTGGAAAGCTATACTTAGGAAAAACCATCAGACGAGAGCTGATTTCTTGGCAATATGATAATTTTTTTTTCTTATGTTCGGGTAAGTATGCTTCTATCCCACGGACATCATTGGCATTCCCTACTTCCCTAGGCAGTTGATTTTGTGTTCATAACATCTATATTTCTAATAGAGTGAAAGGCAGAAAAGAAGGCTGTAAGGAAGAAAGAAAAGGGAGTGGAGAGGGAAGTGGGAACATGGGATTGGAGGAAGATAGGTGGAAAGGAGGCAAGGAAAATTTATTTATTTTGCTTATATGAGCAATACATCTCATTCATTTATAAATTGGCCCAATAATGTCAATTTATAATTGAATCATGTGGGCTTATTCTGAGTCAGGAACTAAATCAAATATCAGAGATACAAAAGGGAATGAGACAGATGGTCCCTATCCTCGAATTGCTCGTATTCTAGTAGTGACCACGCACACTAAACAGAATGAATAAATTATGTCATCATCCCTTCCAAAACCCTCTTGGGACTTGTTATAACAATCAAAATACAATGCATTATTACAATGGCTTTAAGGCTCTACTTTATTTGATCCTTGCATAAATCACCGACATCATCACTTAATATTCTCTTATTCCCTTCACTTTAAACATACTGGTCTTACAGACTCAAACACATCAATCTCTCATTTCCACTTCAGGGCCTTTGCACTTGCCCAATTCCTCTTCCTTGCATGCTCTTTCCCTAGATCTTTACATGTAACACTTCTGCATTTCTGGGCTGAGCATATGATGCACCCCACCCCAAAATGTGCCCACATCCTAATCCCTGGATCCTGTGAATATGTTACTACACATGGAAAAATGGGCTTTGAAGATGTTATTAAGATTAAAGACTGAGATAGTTTATCAGAGAAATATAAAATGATAGAAGAAGATCAGGGAAATGTGATATGATAAGACATAATCTATTGGTTTTGAAGATGGAAGAAGGTGTCCATGTGTCAAAAAGTGTGCTCATCCTGTAGTATCAAGAAAATACAAGGAAACTATCTCTACTCTAGGGACTTCAAAGTAATGAAGCTATAATAACACCTGATTTTAGCCTAATGAGATCTATGTCAGACTTTTGGCTTATAGAACTGTAAGAATAATTCCACATTGTTTTAAGTCACTAAATTTTTGGTAATGTGTTATAACAGCAATAAAAAACTAACACAACTTTATTTAGGTTTCTAAATAGCATTACCTCTTTCAGTGGTTCTTTTGTAATGTATCTGCCTACAATAATTCCTGCCCATTACTCTCTATCAACTTGCCCTGTTCATTTTTCTTAACAATTAGCACTACCTGAGATTTATATTGTCTACTTATTGTTTTCCTCTCTCCAACATGCCTTTATGGAAGATAAATTCCATTGAGGCACTGGCTTTTTTAGTATTCTAGATGCCACCCACTACCTAATGTTTGCCACATGCTCAGTGGTACTCAGAAATCATTTACTGATGAATGAATGAATTGCAGTTCTCTAAGATGAATATAAGGTGCTCTAAAGGCATATAACAAGAGGAACCACCTAATCTGAGAGTTCCTGAAAAGTAAATTTTAAACTGCATTAGGTATTTTAAATATATATATATATATATATATATATATATATATATATATATATATAGAGAGAGAGAGAGAGAGAGAGAGAGAGAGAGTGTGTTAAATAGAAAAGAAAAAATACTCTTCATTTAGACAAGCACTGTTATTTATTTAGTTTTTTTTTTAAAATAACACCAAAGGTATGTGTTTGGGAAGTTTTTTAAGGAAAAATTCCAAGTGTTTATAAGATAAAAATAAGTAAAACTAGGGCTTCTAAAGCGAGACTGAAAATATAATGGGGCTCTAACAGCTACCTGTTTAACAGTTTTCTGGACCAGTTTTCAGTAAATTGACTGTTTTCCCCAGAAATGTGTTTGGTTTTGCTATGATCTGATGTTGGATTCTGCTGGGACATGTGTGTTGAATTGTTATTTTTGCAGTGTTTTGTTGTTGTTGTTGTTCAAGTACAGTTGTCTCCATTTTCCCACCACGGCTTTCCCCTGCCCCGCCCACCCCCACCTCCCACCCTCAGTGTTTTCTTCCATCACAATCCCCATCACCATGCCCATCACCAATGAACTAAATGCTGGGCCCTGCATATGAGTAACCATTAAGTCTTTCCTCCTCCACCTCCTCATTGCTGCTACACTTGCTCTTTTCCCATTTTCTATTTACTATAATTTCTATGCTCCATATTAGGTAGTTGCTTGTTAATTCTGCCAGAAGGGAGCTTGCTGTCTATTTTTACCATGCATGACAGTCATTAGCAAGATTAACTGCTTTGTATTGACTTGATACTGTTTTGTTTATCATGCGCTTTGTGACTTACGTTCTTTGATGGAACCATGTGGCTGTTCTTGGGTCTGTGCTATTTTTATTCACATACAAAACAAAAAGACATCTTAAAAATACCAACAAAATTCTCTCAAATGAGTATCACATGCAACCATTTCAAAGTCATTTGGGGTCTTGCAAGCTTTTATAATCACAGTGCACTTACTTGGATGTTTTGATAGAAAGTTTTTAATAATTATTTCTTTTAGTACTTTTGGACTATCTAGAAAAAGGTTTTTATCTTTAGACCATCAGGTAATAAAAATGTTAACGTAGCCTATTGTATTTTAGCAGATGGATAGACTCTAAAATATCGTCACAGGAGAATATCTTGAATGTCCAGGTAATTCTTGGGACTTGAGCAAATACACATTTCATGAAAATAAAATCTAAATTTAAAGATCTTATAAAAGGGAAATACAATTTTCTATATGATATGACCTGACACTATTCTTCACACAATATAGATAAAGCAATTCCATTAAAACTAGGTGATGTAGTACTTCTGCCCTTCAATGACTGCCCGTCTTGCTCAGAGTAACAGCCTGCATGATTGTGAATGGCATGTGCCCCGACCACATATTTATCTTGCCTTTACATATATACCCTTGTTTCTTTCTGCTCATTGAGAGACCCCAACCCCACTGAACTCAGGTATTTGAGCACACTAAGCTAGATCTCAGGGTATAGTGTTAGGGTATATAGATTTTCTATTCTTGCAATGTAGAACATTTATTACATAGATATTTTCCCGACTCTCACATATTTCATGTCTCTGATCGATGTTGCCTTATCTGAGAGATGTTCTCTATCAATTTTACATGAAATAAGTACATCACCTCACAATGTTTATCTCACACTGATGCAAGTTTTCTTTTAAACCATCATTTGAGGGATTGTTCACATAAAATAAAATACATAACTTTAATTGTATAGTTTTATAAATTTTTATTAATGCAAAGAATCATTTAAATATAACTATAATCAAAATATCAAACATTTTCATCACTTCTCAGAGAGTTTCTGTCTGACACAAGGCATTCAAAACCCCACCTTGATATCAGGCCTACTGATCTACTGTTTGCCAATATGAATACTTTCTTCCTATTCTAGAAATGCACATTAATGGACTCATACAGTCCATTAATGGACTCATAATGGACTCACAAATGCATATTAATTGCTCTTTTACATTTGGCTTCTATCACTCAACATGTTTTTGAAATTAATCTATGTTTTTTTCTATACCAGTAGTTTGTTCTCCTTACTGCCAAATAAATTCAATTGTATGGATAAACCACAATGTGTTTATTCACTCACCTATTGATGGGCATTTGGATTATTTTGAGATTTTTCACTATTATAAATAATACTATTATTAACATTTGTATGTAGATCTTTCTATGGACATTTATTATTCTTTCTAATGGGTTAGTATGTAAAAGTTGAATCAATCAGTCCTATGATGATTATATATTTCACTATTACTTAATTATTTATTTTGAGGTACACGTACAAGTGTAAGAAATAACACAGATATATCCATGTATACTTTAGTCAGCTTCTCCCAATAGTAACTACAGTACAACATTACAACCAGAAAATTGAAATGGATATAATCCATCAATTTTATTCAGATTTTGCCATCTTTATATGTAGGCAGGGGTATGTGCCTGTGTGTAGTTTTATGTAATGTTATCACACACTTAGGTTTGTGTTTCTTCCTCTGTCTTCAAAACACAAAACAGTTTCATCATTACAAGAATTCCTTCTGCTACCCTTGTATAGCCACAGCCACCTCCCTACCCTAATTTCAACCCCTATCTGATCCCTGGAAATCACTAATCTGTTCTCTGTCTGAATAATTTTGTCATTCAGGAATGTTATATATACATAAAATCTTACAGATATAACCTATTGTCATCGTTTACTCTTTGTATAGATAATTCTTTTTAAGATTCATCTAAGTTGTTCCTTATGACACTAGTTTGTTCTGTTTATTGCTATTTTGTATTCCATATGGATATACCACTGCTATTTCCAGTTTGTTTCTATTATGAATATAACTGTTATGAATGTTTTTGTGTGAACATAGTTTTCTTTTCTCTAGGATCAATGCCCAAGAGAGCAATTGTTGTGTTGTATGGTAATTGAGTGTTCAGTTTTATAAGAAATGCCAATTTGTTTTCCAGAGTATCTTACCATTTTTCACTCCCACAAGAAGTATATAAGTGATCCAATTTCTTCACATCCTCTCCACTACTTCAAAAAAAATTAGCCATTTGGATAGGTATGAAGAAGTATTCTATTGTGGTTTTATTGTGTACTGGGCTAATGGTAATATTGAACATCTCTTTATGTGCTTATTTGTCATCTGCACATCCTCTTCAGTGAAATGTCTGGGTATCACTTTTTTTCTGTTTTCCATTTGAAGTGTTATCTTACTGTTGCATTTTCAGAGTTCTTTATGTATTCTAGGTACCATTCCTGCTTTAAACATTTTTGCAAATGTCTTATTCAGTCTATAGCTTATTCTTTTAATCTTCTTGAAAGGACTTTTGGTAGAGCAAATATTTTAAATTTTGATGATATTCAATTTATAATTTTTTCCATTTATGGGTATGCTTTTGGTAACAACTTTCAAGAGCTCTTTTCCCATTTCTAGAATCTGAAGATTTTTGTAAAAGTTTTATAATTTATGGGAATATATATATGTGTGTATATATGTATATACATGTATTCCCATAAAATTATATATATATACCTATATGTATGAATATATATATATTTATATAATTCTGAGCTGACTTTTAATAAGTTGTGAGAATTAGGTCAAAGATTTATTTTCTTTTCTCTTCTTTCTTTCCTTTTCTTCCAACTTTGTTCTTCTCCTTCAATGTTGTTCCAGGTCTTTCAGCTCTCCACATAAACTAGAATCAGTTTATTGATATCCATAAAAAAAGTTATTGAATCTCAGCATGGATGGAACTTGAGAGCATCATGCTAAGCGAAGTAAGCCAGGCAGTGAAAGATAAATACCATATGATCTCACCTTTAACAGGAACCTAATCAACAAAACAAACAAACAAGCATAATATAACCAAAGATATGGAAATTGGGAACATGCTGAAAGTCACCAGAGGGGAGAGGGGAGGGAATTTCAGGGGAAAAGGGGAAGGATTTACAGGAACAAGTATAAAGGACACATGGACAAAAACTATGGGGGGGGGTGGAAATGGGAGGGAGGTGGGGAGGGCTGGGGTGGCGGGTTCGGGTGAGAATAAAAGACAGAAAACTGTACAAGATCAACAATGAAAATAAAAATTAAAAAAAAGTTATTGAATCTATGGATCAATTTGAGAAGAACTGGTATCTTAATGATATTGAGTCTTTCTAATCAGGAACATGAAATATCTCTTTCTTTATTTAGTTCTTTGATTTCATTTATCAGAGTTTTGTAATTTTACTCACATAAAGCTTATGCATATTCTGTTAGATTTATACCCAAGCATTTCATTTTTTAGATGCTAATATAAATTGTATTGTATTTTTAATTTCAAATTCTACATTTTTATTGTTAGTATATAGGGAAGCAATTAACCTTTTTATATATTGTGATCTTATTATTCCAGCAGAGGTTTTTTTGGGGGGGTCAAAATTTTGGATTTTCTACATAGATGATTATACCATCTGGGAACAAAGTCAGTTTTATTTCTTTCTTCCCAATTTGTATACCTTTTATTTCCTCAATTGCCTTACTGATTTAATGAGAAATTTCAGTATGATGTTGAAAAATAATTGTGAGAAGGGACATCCTCACCTTGTATTTGATTAGTGAGAAAGCTTTGTTTCTCAGTATTATAAGGTCAGCTACAGGTTTTTTTGTAGATAATCATTACTATGTTAAGAAAATTTCCCTCAATTACTAGTTTACTGAGAGTTTTTTATCATGAATGAATGTTAGCACTATTATCTTTTTAGATTATTGTTTTGCCTCCTAAGTGGTGTTTCTACCTCCCTTGAACCTTTGTAGCCTATTTTTAAATTTTTGTTTTCAATTACAGTTGACTGTCAATAGTATTTTATATTAGTTTTAGGTGTACAGCATAGTTATTAGACAATTATATAATTTACAGAGTGATCCCCACCCCCCAATAATTCAGTGTGTATTTGGTACACTACATGATTATTACAATGCATAACCTATTTTTAAAACAAGTGCAGGGTGGTACTGGTAAAACACTTACCTCAAAACCTATCATTCAATATCCACAATAAGTTCCCATCTCACTCAGATTAAAACCCAAAGAATTTATAATGACCTTTCCTATAAAAATTTAATCTCATCTCTTTTTACTCTCTTTTTAGTACATTCTAATCTAGCATCACTGCTATGTTACCTGTCCTTCAAATATCCCATCCATTCTATTTATTCAGGGACTTCACTCTCAGCGTTCCCTATGCCTGAAATGGCTTTCAGCAGATATTCATTTGGCTTAATCCCCCATTGACTTAAGATTTGTTTTGACATCTAACAAATATTTATTTTAAATGCAAATATTCATGGTAAAATTTGAAAAACTGCCATAATCCATTATGTGGCTTCAGATTTTTATTCAGAAGTCGACTTCTCATGAAGCATATCTGGCCACCCTCTTTAAATATTCCAGTCCCATTCCTGATCTTTGCATACCTTGTCTCATATTTATTTTTTCTCCTTAGCAATTTTTATTATCTCATGCATGACATGTGTCAGTTATGTAGTGCCACAATAGTGCCACATAACAAATAATTACGAAGCCTCAATGGCATTTAATAATGAATATTCATTTTTACCCATAAGTCTCTGGGTAGCCTGGATGGTTCTGCTGATTAGTACTGAGCTCAGCTATCTTGCCTAGGCACACTTTTATCTGGGGTCTACTGTTGGCTTGGATAGAAGCATCTTGGTCCAGAATGGCCTCTCGATTTGTTCTCATGGGAAAAGTAGCATTCAGAAAGTATAGAAATGTGGGGGAAAAAATTAAGCTTAGGTTTGGGACACACACTTTCACTTCCATCATACTGTATTTTCCAAAACAAGTTTCAAAGGTATCCCAGATTCAAGGTTTGTACAAAACGACACTGCAAAGGGGCTTGGATATAGTGAGATAATTAATTAAGGACAAAAGTCTCATCAATCTACCACACTACATACTTACTTATATACTTTACTTACCACCAGTCACTGTTATCAGAATATAAGCTCTAAATGGGTGAGAATTTTGTCTGTTTTATTAAATGCTTTACCCCAAATGCCTGTCATTTTCCTGGTATACAACAGGAACTCATTAATTTCTTATTGAAATGGGTAAATGGAGACCCCCGTGATCAACTGCCCTGTATAATACCTTCACAGAGACTGTAACTTTTATGTCAAGTACTCTATCATTATTTTTTTAAGAATTCCAAGCACCCAAAACAAAGATAAACATGTAAAGGGAATATGGTAAATGTGTTTAGGATTAATGAGTGAATAATAAATGACATAGATGGGAAATGAAAAGAAAGGAAAATCTCCTTCTAATAATATTAGCTTGTGCTTTTAGATACAATTTTGTGTTTTCCTCTGATTGAAATACCTTTTGGGAAATAACATTTCCAATGCAGAATGTAGTTCATGGAACCTACAATAATGACAGCAGTCTTCAGGTACACGTGGCATATGAAGATAAGAAAGCAGCATCTGCATGAAGCTGTGAAGAAAATCTGTGAACGTTGAGACATGCTATGTATACCTAGTTGGGGAGATAAATTGTAATTGCAGAAATTAAACTATAATTTAGGTTTCAGGATTATCCCTTGGGTTTCATTGTGATTAGCATAACTCACCCATAATTGTTTCTGGCATTGCCAAACTGCCAGACAGAATAGTCTTTAGGCTTGGTTTAAAACTAGGTCTTTTACAGACAAATGACCTAGAGAGGCAAAAATCTCCTAAAGAGGCAAAAAATCAAGGAAATCTCCTTGATTTGCATGTTAAGGAAAATAGTTTAGGAAAAGAAGCATTGTTTATACATAATTTATTTAACCAATATTTGTACACTTTTATATATACATAATTGCATATGTACATATACCATACTTTAATAAAATATTTATTTTAAAATCTAAAGTATTATTTAAGTGTATTATCTCAATGAATTAAAACTTTGAGAAATATTATATCAAAATCTGAAACTAATAAAAATATGCAACTGTGCTAATTTTCATGCCATTTAAAATGTGTTTATCAATCTAGATTTTCTTGTATTACATGAAAGGCATTTGAATACGCCTTAAAAATATTTAAAGGGACTTAATTCTTCTTTACTCTGAATGTTTTCCTGACTTTCTATACCTCCTTTTAGCTTCTATGTCAGCCCAGTGAAAAGGTCTGTGGTACAATTTATTGATCTCTTCATAAATCCAGTCAGTTTTTCCTGCCATAATGAAGATAATAAATTAAACTAAAAGTTCAGTATTGGGCCACATTGTATTTCATTCTTCATACTATTTGCATTAATTCCCCATGCAAACACTGATATATTTAAGTTTTATAAATAAACATTATATGAAGGTAATTTATAGATTTTTCTCAATACATTACAAAGTCAGTTTGTCAGGAAGGGGGAAAATATCGCAAGATTGAAAACACTATGGATCACTCCACTGGGGAATAATATTCAGAATAATTTTATCCACTACCATATAACTATCTCAGGGAGAGACTAAACAATTGGACATGTAAACAGAACCACAACATTTAGAAGATTCTGAATAGTTTTAGATAGTTTTAACTGGCTGCCAATGTTTACTTTAAAGATGTAAAAAGAGCATAAGGACTGAATATAAAAAGGGGTGAATTCATCAACTTCTCTGTGACAATGGCATAAACATGCAACCTGTTACTCAGGCCAATAGCTAAATTCCCATTTCATGAGCTAGACATTCCAAGACAAAGCAGAAAGAGATGTGTTAAAGATTAGACTTGCAAATTTCAGAATACATAGTGTCAGCCTTGTGATGTTAAAAGATCCGTTTAGAATAACTCACAGACGAACTGTAGCGTATTACACAGTAGAATCATGAATATGCAATCAGCAAATGGTTCTGAAGCCTGATCATCGTCTCTGTCAATTACAGCAGTCACTTTCTGTGATGGCACTGTGGCACTTTGACAGTGATTATACCTTTACACGAACGTATTGCAGATATTATGCTTCAGTTGTTTACAAATAGAACCATATCTTACTCTGTCACTGTAAGAATATAGTGTTTTAAGTAAGGAAAATATTCCTCATTATGTCTTCCATTTGAGTCACCCGTGCATGTCAGACTGGAATATCATGATGCCACTACTACATGACAGAAATGACCCTCTAAATCCCTTTTTATTATTCCTAAAAGTGAAGTGATGGGGAGCTTGGTCAAGAAACTGCATAAAGGATTAATTTGCAGCATAGTGCCCATCACTATAAAGGAGCAGGCGGGTCAAAAGAGAAAGTAATAATCACACATGAAGCAAAATTCTAACACAAAGGTATCGCTGTCAATCGTGACAAAATTATCCAGATTGGGTATGGCTTCACTTGGTCTTTTGTCCTACCAAAAATTGGTTATTTACTTGTTTGTAGGTATCAACTTTGTCTAAAAATTCAACTTCAAGCAGTTTGTTTTAGTTAGTAATTTTCTTCAATATTTAGTTGTCAAAATTTCAGGTAAAAGTATCAGGGAAAATAACGATCATATAACTTTTCAGTTTGCTTCTTAATTTTATCTCTGTACTTATATACATCAAAGCTCAGTATTTCAGGCTGCTACAGGGTGCACAAACTGTTTAGATAACTCTGAGTATCTGGGTTTTTTGCTATACACATAGATAATACAGTTGAATGTTAAAACTTAATTATTTATAATTTTTCTACTTATATAAAGTTTTGTAGATTTGACACTTCATTTTTCTCTAGATTCAGAAAATTGAAAAGTTCACAGCTATAAAATACTTTAACTAAAATAAACTATAAAAATCATATTTCAAATTACTGTATTCTCACCACATTCCTGTACAAATATTTTCAGACAAGAATGGAATTTGCTACCGGTCACATAGCTAGGGACAAAACCAGACATTCAGATCAAAACTCTGGTTTCACAATCAAGTGTCATTTTTACCTAACCAGTCTTTTTTATATGTTTAATGTAATGTTATAAAGGAATGGTTGCTAAGGTGGAGGGAGAAAAACGGAGAAAGTAAGCTCTAGGACTGTGTCTTGCTGGTAAAACTAAATAAAGCCTTAGATCCTAACAAGCAATTGTGGAATGATCTATATCATGAAATTTTCCCTCACAATAATGGAATATTTCTCCCAGACAAGATGAACTAAAACCTGCAACAGGACATTAAACAAAAAATCAGAAAAAACACAGAATATAGAATTTCTAAAATAAGTACTAGCATTTCAGCTCATCTTTTTCTATAAAATAACATCCTCTGGCTATAGAAAAGTTATATCACACAAAATAACCACTCAAAATAGTGCTCATTTGGAGAAATGGTTTCATGTCCAATGGGGAGAGAAGAAAAAATTACCAAGACTGCTTTAGATAAAAGACAATGTGAAAGTTGCTGCTAGAACGTGAATGATATAAAGAAAGAATTCTGCTTTATAAGTATAAAGTAGAAAAAATAGAAAAAATACAGTATACAAAAGGTAGACAACATGCTTACCTCTGAAAAATATTTATGAACTAAGAGTTCCTCCTTATCACTTCAATATATAGAATAATTTAGTGAGAATATTTAGTAATATTTTACCAAACATGATATAAAAAGTATATATATTGGCAGTTTCCTTTGATGACAGAAGCTTTTCAGTAAGACATAGACCCATTCACTTATTTTGGCCTTTATTTCTCTCACTTCTGGGGTCAAATTCATAAAATCTTCTCAAAGACTGTCCATGAGTTTAGTACCTATATTCTCTTCTATGTAATTTATTGTTTCAGATCTTACAGTTAAGTATTTGATCAATTTTGAATTAATTTTTGTACTTGGGGACAAATTTGCAAACGTCAACTTTGACAAAGCTATAATATCTAAAACATATAAATAACTCATAAAACTCAACAACAAATAAACAAAAAATCCAATTAAAAATGGACAGAGAACCTGAACAGACACTTCTCCCAAGAAGACATACAAATGGCCAACAGATATATGAAAAGATGCTCAACTTCACTAGCTATTAAGGAAACGCAAAGCAAAACTACAATGAGGTGCCACCTCACACATTTTAGAATACTATTATCAAGAAGACAAATAATAACAAATGTTGGAGAGGTTGTGGAGAAAAACGAATATTTGCACACTGCTAGTGGGAATGTAAACTAGTGTGGACATTATGGAAAATGATATGGACCTTGACCAAAGAATTTAAAATAGAGTTACCATATGACCCAGCAATCCCTCTCCTGGGTATCTACATGAAAAACTAGAAAACATTTATTTGCAAAAATATATGTACTGCTATGTTCACTGTAGCATTATTCACAATGGCCAAGACATGGAGACAATCAGAGTGTCCTTCAGTAGAGGATTGGATAAAGATGTGGTACATATATAGTATGGAATACTACCCTGTTTTAACAAAAGATGAATTATTGTTATTTGTGACAACAGGAGGACCTTGAGAATATTTTGCCAAGTGAAATAAGTCAGACAGAAAAAGCCAAGAGCCATATGATTTCAGTCATATGTAGGATATAAAAATGAAACTCATAGACACATTCAACAGTATGGTAGTTACCAGAGGGAAGGGATTAGGGGGTAGTAAAGGAAAAAGGGGGTCAAGTATATGGTGATGGAAGGAGGGTTGACTTTGGGTGGTGGACACACAAGGCAATATACAGATGATGTATCAGAGATTTGTATGCTTGAATCCTATATAATCTTATTAATCAATGCCACCCAAAAAAACTTAATTAAAATCAATTTAACTGAGATTGCAAACTTGCAAAAACTTTGAGTGTCACCAAAGAACAATTCCAAATTGACAAATAATTTAGAAACAATAATGTATAATATAGTCACTATTAAAATTGAAATCTTTTCAAAGAGGAAAAGATTGGGATAACTCTATCCAATGTAGGCAAAGAGATTAAGTGATTTAGAAAGCACCTGATAACAAAGAATATAGGCTTAACAACAGGCATGGTAGGTGTACTATTGAGCATGTGTACTGTATACCTATTGCATTCAAAATGACCGAATAAACATAGCAACGAATCTGCATCAAATTTTTCATTAAGCTTGAACACTCATCCACAGAAACTATTTGGATGATTCAGAAGGCCTCAGCTATGGGCAACTGGTGATTGGTAGCTTCATCAGGGCAATGCACCTGCTCATACATCATGTCTCATGCAGTTTTTTGGTGAAACACCTAATCATCCAGGTGACTCAACCACCCCTGCAGCCCAGATTTGGTGCCCTGTGACTTCTAACTTTTCCCAAAACTAAAATCCCCATTGAGAGGGAAGATTTCAGACCATCAATGAGATTCAGGAAAATATGATGGAGCAGCTGACAGCAATCGAGAGAACTGTGTGAGGTCCCAAGGTGCTTACTCTGAAGAGAACTGAGGAAATATTGTGCTATGTACAATGGTTTTTGGGTCCTTATCTTCTTTAATAAATGTCTCTATTTTTCATATTACATGGCTGGATACATTTTGGACAGACCTCTTATGTATATATGGATATATGTTAAAGAATCCCATTTCCACTTCTTGTATAATACTTTAGAATTTCTTTTTGCAATTATAAGCAAATGTGACTATATTTTTTCTACCCTTCTTTCTTTCTCAACACAAAAAGCATACTAAACATTGTTCTATACCTTATCCCTTTGTAAATATCAACACATGTCTTTAAACTCTTTTACATGAGTACATAAATCTTCCTCATTCTTTTTTATAACTATACAATATTCCATGGTTTGGTTGTACCAAAATTTATTTAACCATTTCTTTGTTAACAAACACTAGAGTAATTCTTATAGTGCCATTACAAATGACGTCAATTGTAACTGCATACATACATCAAGTTCATTTCTGAATGTGCCTTAAAAAACAAGAACATAGACAGGCTTAAGAAAAATAATTGTGCCTGAAGTAGAAAACTCATCAAGTGTAATGGAAGATACATTCAAATATTTATGAAAAGTTTACCTAAATTTATAAATAAAGAGATCACAGTATACATGGAAAATAAAAAATGATATGCACAATATCAAGATGTTATATTTAAGCTACTGTTCAAAAGAAAGTAGTCAACAAAAAGAGTAAGATGGACTAGCATTAAAATCACTATAGAAATTATCAAAGCCAGATGACAAAGAAATATTTACCAGTGTTGCTTACAACATTGTATTTGAAGTCCTAGCTAGTACAATAATCCCTCATCACCAAAAAAGTAAATAAATATTACTGATTGGGAAAGAAGAAATAAATCTTCTTTTGTAGATTGCATGTTTGTCTATGCAGTTAATAAATAAATCAATTAACCCCAAAGTCCTAGAACTTAAAAATTAGTACAATGAATTTACAGGATACAAGGTCACTATTTTAAAAAAATGGCTTTGTTCCTATATACTAGCAATGAACATTTGGAATATCAAATATAAAAAATTATAATAGCAGAAAAAATATTTAGGTATAAATTTAACAAAATATGTGCAATATCATTCTGTAAAAACTATAAAACCCTGATGAAAGTAATTTAAAAAGATCTATATAAATGGAGACAGTATCCATGTTCATGATTGAAAAACTCAGCAGTGTTAAAATATTAGTTATTCCCAACTTGATCTACAGATTCAATGCAATCTAATTTTTTTTAAAAAAATCAAGCTATTTCACACATATTAGCAAGCCAATTTAAAGTTTATATGAAAAGGTACCAGATTTCAAGACTCTAAAGCTACAGTAATCAAGACAATGTGATGTTGTCAAAGAATAGATACTTAGACCAATGAAACAGAATAGAGATCCCAGAAACAGATTCACACAACTAAATATAACTGATTTTTAATAAAGGAGCAAAGAAAATTCAACAAAGAGAGAATAGTTATTCAAAGATGATGCTAGAATAATTGTAAGCTCATATGTGTGGTGCGGGGAGAGGGATGAACATTACAGACCTGACAACATTTCAAAAATTTACCTCAAAATGAATCATAAATGAAAATGTAAAACTTAAAAAAACTATAAAACTTATAGAAGAACACATGTAAAAGAATCTAGGTGACCTTTTATTTGGTGATGTTTTAAAATACAACACAAAAAACATGACATATGAAAAACATTTATGTCAGACTTTATTAAAATTAAAACTTCTACTCTTCAAGATACTGTTAAGAAACCAAAAAGAAAAGCTACAGCCTTGGACAAATATTTGGTAACCACAAATCTAATAAAGCATTTTTATCCAAAATGTACAAAGAACACAAAACTAAACAATAAAACTCCCAACTCAATTAAAAAATAGACAGAAGATCTAAATTGATACCTTAAAAAGAAAGATATAAAGTTGACAAATAAGCATATGAAAAGATGCTCAACATTATTTCTTTAGGAAATTGCAAATTAAAACAACAATGAGATAGCACTACACACCTATTAAAAAGACTAAAACTCAAAAAGCTGACATTTCCATTTCCTGGCAAGGATGCAGAGCAATAGGAACTCTTAATCATTATTGATGGGGATGCCAAATAGTACAGCCACTGTGGGAGTTTATCAATTTCTTACAAAATTGAGCACAGTCTCAACTATATGATCCAGCAACGATGCTTGTAGGTGTTTACACAACTGATGTAAAACTTACATCCCTACAAAGATCCAAATGTAATAGTTTATAGCAGCTTTACTCATAATCACACAAATAATGAAGCAATCAAGATATCATTCAACAGGTGAGGGGTAAACACATTCTGCTACATGCATACAATGGACTATCATTCAGAAATTTATAAAGTGAGCTGGCAAACAGTGAATGAATTTTAGTGGAATGTGCTAAGTAAATGAAGTCAGTAAACAGAAGCTGCATAAGGAAGGATTACAATGATGACATTCAGGAGATGGCAGAACTATATAGAAGCAAAGGATCTGAGGATATCAGGAGTTAGATGTTGGGGAGATGGTTGTATAGGTGAATCACAGGGGAATTTAGGAATTGTGAAATTATTCTGCATGATACTATATATCTGTATAATATTCATAATGCCTGTAATGACACTACACATTTGTATAAACTCCATAGAATTTTATATCACAAAGAGTGAAATTTAATGTATGAAAGCTAAAAGAAAATCATTTAAAAGATTAGGCTCTTCCAAGAGGAAATGAACAATGTACAGAACAATCTAATTGTATTACAAATATATAAAACAAACTCACCTAATGGGGGGAATAAGATATTTACTGTAAATAACTTTGGAAATTAGTATAATTTATACTTTTAAGAAAAGATGAGACCATATATGAGTTCTGTACTTTTGTTTATAGATTGTTTCCTAGAGAGTATAGTTTAATGATTCTGATAACTGTACATAAATACATGATACTGAAATTGAACAATTAATGAAATGGATGGTGAAGGAAGAATGCTAAGTTTCTCATTATTGGAATGGAGTTTTTACAAATAAACAAGGAGATTAGGTTTAAGTAATCCGTGTGGTAAGGGATTACCATTGAAGATACCAAAATGAACTCATGTTTAGGTTATATAAATAAAGATGTGTAAATACAAGAAATATTTACATATCTATATATGTACATATTTACATATGCATATATATATATGCTCTTTTAGCTGAGGGGTCCCAAAAGGAATGCCACCCCAATAGCAATGAGCACAACTAGCATTCAGAACTTGGTTTCTAATACTGTTCAACAGAAAGCATGGGGACCAGGAAAGGAAGTATTATATTCTAAGACTCTTAATTATATGTGAGGAATTATATCTGCTTTCACATGAAAACTTGCCCAAGCTATTCTGCTGGATGGGTGTGAGAAACATGGAGCTGGCTGAAATACACCAGCTGACAGCCCACCCATCTCAACAAATAGCCAGGCAACTCCAGATGAGTGAGCTGATTCAGTAAAGAGGAAAAAAAAAAAAAAAAAAAAAGCTGAATCTCTGACTTTCAAATTCAGAATCTAAATAATTATTGGGTCAGTAAGCTTTATAGCTTTCTACATAGCATTATTGAGATTAATGCATAATTCATAGAAAAAGAAAAATAAAACTCTATTCCAAGATGATATATTTCTGTACATAGAAAATCCACAGGAACCTACAAACTATTGTAACCCACAAATAGATTAAGAAAGTTGGCTGGATCCAAGGTAAAGATATAAAATTTAATTGTGTTTATAGATACCAGCAACAAACATTTATAAATAAATTTTTCAATATTATTTATAATATTATAAAATGCACATACTTACAAATGATTCTAATAAAAGATGTGTAAGGCTTCTATATGGATAATTACAAAATATTGTTTAGAGAAATTAAAGAACACTTAAATTATTGGAGAACTCAACGAAGATTCATTGTTATTAATTTGTCATATAAGCCAAAGTTGATATATAAATTCCATGCAGTTGCAATCAACAAGTTTTTGGTGTAGTTTGATGAGGTGGTTATGCAACTTAAATGGAAATTTATAGATCCTGGGAAAGTTGAGTCAATATTTTTTTTAAAAAGCCATTAAAGTTTTTACACTCTCAACTTGAAGACACTGTAAGATTACGTTAATTAAGGAATTAGTTCATAATGTTAGACAAATAGATCAATAGAAGAGAAAAGAACACAGAAATAGAGACTTCTGGCCAAGATGGAGGTGTAAGTAGATACGCTTTGCTTCCTCACATAACCAAAATAAGGACAACAACAAATTTAAAAACAAAAACAAACAACCAGAACTTTCAGAAAATTGAACTGTATGGAAGTCTAACAACCAAGGAGTTAAAGAAGAAACATTCATCCAGACTGGTAGAAGGGGCAAAGACAGGGAGCTGGGGAGGAGCGGACATGTGGCAAAGTGACAGACTGGGTGGGGGAGGCAGTGACTAGCAGACCAGGTGGTTCCACATTTGTTTGTGGATAACCACGGAGGAACAAATAGGGAGCAAGACAGACTCTGCAGCTCAAGGTTTCAGTGTGGGCAACTAAAGCCTCAAAACCTGTGGCTATAAAAACGTGTAGGGGTTGTGGTGGTAGGGGAAACTCCCAGCCTCACAGGAGAGTTCATTGGAGAAACCCATGGGATCCTAGAATGTGTACAAACTCACCCAGAAGGGCCCAATTTGCTTGTGGTAGGAGGTGACTGAAAGTTGGGCGAGAACTAAGTAAGTGACATTGTTCCCTCTATGATGCCTCCCCAACAGACAGCACCACAACACAGCAACATCTGTTGCCCCACCCTGGGGAATATCTAAGACTCTGCCCTTTACAATGTAACAGGAGTGCCCAAACAAAGAAATGTGGCCTAAATGATAAAACAGATCAAAACTTCAGAAAAAGAACTAAGCAATGAGGAGCTGGCCAACCTATCAGATGCAAAGTTCAAAAAAACTGGTAAACAGGATGCTCACAGAAATTATTAAGTGTGGTCGCAAAATAGAGGAAGAAGTAAGGCTATGCAAAGTGAAATAAAGAAAAATATACAGGGAACCAACAGTGAGGGGAGGGGAACCGGGAGTCAAATTAATAATTTGGAACAGAGGGAATAAATAAACATTCAACTGGAACTAAATGAAGAAATAAGAATTCAAAAAAACAAGGAGAGGTTTAGGAACCTCTGGGACAACTTTAAACATTCCAATATCCAAATCATAGGGGTGCTAGAAGGAGAAGAGGATGAGCAAGAAGTTGAAAACTTATTTGAAAAAATAATGAAGGAAAACATTCACAATCTTGCAAAGGAAATAGACTTCCAGAAGTCCAGCAAGCTCAGAAAATCCCAAAGAAATTAGACCCAAGGAGAAACACATCAAGACACATCATAATTAAATTACTCAAGATTAAAGATAAGGAGAGAATCTTAAAAGCAACAAGAGAAGAGGAGACAGTTACTTACAAAAGAGTTCCCGTAAGACTAAGCTGACTTCTCAAAAGAAACATTGCATGCAAGAAGGGGCTGGAAAAAAATATTTCAAAGTAATGAAAAGCAAGGACCTACAGCCAAGATTACCCTATCCAGCAAAGCTATCAATTAGAATGGAAGGGCAGATAAAGTGCTTCCCAGATAAGGTCAAGTTAAAGGAGCTCATCATCACCAAGCCCTTATTATATGAAATGTTAAAGGGACTTATGTAAGAAAAAGAAGAAAATCAAAACTATGAACAATAAAATGACAAGAAACTCACAACTATCAACAACCGAACCTAAAAAACAAAATGAACTAAGCAAACAACTAGAACAGGAGCTGAATCACAGAAATGGAGATCACATGGAGGGTTATCAATGGGGAAGGGTGGGGAAGAATGGGGGGAAAATGCAGGGAATAATAAACATGATTGGTAGGTACAAAATAGAGAGGGGGAGCTTAAGTACAGGAAGTGGAGAAGCCAGAGAACTTACATGTACCCATGGACATGATCTAAGAGGGGGGATGCTGGTGGGAGTGGGGGTTGCAGGGTGGAGGGCAATAAAGGGGAGAGAAAATGGGACAATTGTAATAGTATAATCAATAAAATATACTTAAAAATAAAGAGCACAGAAATATATCCATACACATACAGTCAGCAGATTTAGTTACCTGATTAATAGAGGAGAGGATGATCTTCTCTTTAAGTAATGCTGGAATGACTGGTAAACCATATTGAAAAATTATGAACCTTGAGATTTATTTAATAACATACTAAAATTAATTTGAGTTTGATCTTAGAATAATTGATTAACCATATGAAAAATCATTAACCTTAAAATTTACATCATACTCAAAAGTTAATTTGAGTTTTATCTTAGACCTATATCTAAAACTGAAACCATCAAATTTCAGGAAGCAAACAAATCTTTATGATATAGATGTAGGCAAAGATTTTGTAACAGAACAGAATAATAACAGGAAATATAAAAAATGATAAACTGAATTATATTAAAATTAAGAACTACTGTTATTTACAATCATGATTAAAAAGTAAATAGGTAAGCCACAGATGGGGAAAGAACTTCACAGGTATCTGAAAAACGGTTTGCATAAAGAATATATAATATACTTCTACAAATCAATAAGGAAAAGACAAAGAACCCAATCTTAAAAATTGTAGGCACTTCATAAAATAGGATATCCAAATCACCAATGGGAATGTGAAAAGGAACTCAATATCATTACTATCATTACTCATCAAAGAAATGCAAATTAAAACCAAACTGAGATTATAATTACACGCCCACCAGAATGTTTAAATTAAAAATAATGAGAATATTTAGTGTCAGTGAAGATGTGGGAAAAATCAATCTTTATATATTGCTGTTTGGAGTGAACATTTTTACAAAAATTTTTGAAAACACTTTGACTTATCTACTGAGATAAAACTTAGCTTATAGTGTGATATAGCAATTCCTCTCTGCTTGGTACATACTCAGATAAATCTGTTCATATGTCCACAAAAGTACATGTACACTAGTGCTAATAGCAGTTTTATTCACAGTAGCCAATACCTAGAAACAATTGAACATCCAACAAACAGAAGAATAGATAAAGAAATTGTGGCATTTTCATACTAAGTGATACTGCATAATATTAAAAGGAAGATGCTGATATAAGCAATAACATAAATGAATCACTAAAGCACCAGGTATGCAAAAGAAGCCAGACACAAAAGAGCAAATACTTTATTATTCCATTTATATGCATTAAAAAAAAGAAAAAACTAAGTCCTATTTTATCATCTTGTTCCATTAGTAGCCCTCTAGAAGGCCCTGACCCTGGGTTCTCAGCCACTATTAGTATCCAGATTAACAACTATCCTCACAAAAACATGGCAAGAAATGTTCAGTCAATTCACCACTCAGAGGAGAACTTCTCCCCTACTCTTCCTACAGAGCCTTCTTTAAGTGGGTCTTTTGTTCCTAAATCCCATGAGGCTGTGAAGCATGCAATTATACTTTTTGAGTTTAGTTAATTGTTTATCCTCTCACCTATGTCATCTTTAGAATTAAATAAAATATCCTGAAGGGGAAATTGTCTCTGTCTGATTCCTGTAGTCAGCTCTCCAATTTGATTACTCTTTGTGGGGTCATCTAAAGCTCCCTCTAGCGTTTCTGACTTAAAGTAAGGGTCTTCTGATGGCCTAGTCTGGCTTCAAAATCCACATCAGGTATTAGAATGACTTCAAGGAGATGCCAATCCTCAATTTGCACCTTAAAATTTCTTCCTTCTCAGGAATTTTTACTCCGCCTCTAGTACTCATTGCTTCCACAGCTCAGTGCTGCTTGAAATATTTTTGTATATATTATCATTTATCAGGCTTTTCAAGTTCTTTTGTTTTTTTAATCGTCACTTGAGGATACATTTATTGATTTTAGAGAGAGAGATAGGGAGAGAGATAGAAACATCAATGTGAGAGAAAAACATCTATTGGTTGCCTCTCTTGTACGCACCCAGAATGGGGATAAAACCCACTACCTAGGTATGCACCCTGAATGGGAATTGAACCTGAAATATCTTTGGTGTGTGGGATGTCACTCCTACCAACCAAGCCACCTGACCAGGGCTCTAGTTATTTTCACTGGGAACACTGTTCTATTTTTCCTCCCACACTTAACAATACAAAAACTTTGAAAGCATTTGTTTTAAGACCAAAATCAGAACTATGCTTCCTAAGGACACCTAAGCCTCCATAAAGAGAGAGAGAACTCTCTAGAGAGCTATGGAGGAGCTAGACCATACAGGAATGGGAACGTGCTATAAGTCATTTATAACTAGGATTCAGAGAGAATACCTTATTCCAAAAACAATTCGTTGAATTCATTTTGGTGAACTGAGTTTAAGGAACTGCTATAACATTTTCCTGCAGCTAAAGATAAAAGATTACAAAGACTTATATTAAAAAATCCAAGTGACATCTCGTAGCTTTATTACAAATACCACCTGATCAGATCATTTTGGGGGCTACCTGTCTTCAATACTCACATATGCTGTATCTTAGACTGAAGTGGGAGAAAATTAGGGAACTTTCAAAATGAAAACTAATTTCATAAATTACAGCAAAAAAAAAAGAGCTGTTCATGCTCCTGTAGCAGCTTTTCTTTTAATTTCTGCAGACTCTTTTGTCTTAAACCTCTAAGCCTTTTATTGTCTTGGTTGTACTCAGACCAGAGCATTTTTCTTCAGTGCAAGTGCAGAAAAAGATACATGATGATATTTGTGCTGATTAGAGAACACACATGTACAGACAGCTCTGGCAAGATCATAGATTGTGGAAAACAGAATACATGAAAGCCCAAGAAACACAGAAACTAGAAATAAGTATTAACAAAAAATTATATCATTGCTGTATAATAAGCATATGAAAGAAATGCCCGACTCATTAACCTGATATCAGAAGTCCAGGTATGTAAAACTGTGGCCAAATGCCAAGTTTTAGATGGGTAGACATTACTGTGTCTCAACATCCATATTTGGAAGTATATCCAATAACTAACTGTTTCTTAAGGACTTGGGTCATAAATTTTTTTTATTCACGTGTATCATTATTGTTTTATTTTAAAACATATCTTTTCTTCAATCCTGTAAAACAGAACAAAGAGAGAAATAATACATAAACATATATATAGTTGCTTAAAATTTGAGTTATTTGATTCATTCATTCATTTAAGGACTTATTCACTCAAAAATCATATATCACATATACATATGCACCTGGCATGGCAAGACACACTAAGAAGAAAAATAAAGGCCATCTAACTAGAAGGAATTTATGCCATACGTTGCACTCACTGAAATGGATTTGTTTTGTTAATGAAACGGGCTATAAGGAGAGACTAGGATGCAAAAGTATAGTTGTGGACCGTTCAGCCTGGTTTCAGGAGTTGTAACCCTCACCCCATGGTGGGCTGTGTAAGAGCCCAAGGGACCCATTTCATCTGGGTCTGTTCTGTCACAAGAACGTGAGCTACTAAGGAGACAAAGCTTATCTCCCTGGCAGGAGCACTGCTTCTGCCTCATCCATCTCTGGCCCCAGTGCTTGGTTGGCAGTCAATGACAGGTAAGACTCCTCATGGGAGGGGCAACCTAAGCCAGATGCGACCACTTGGGAGGCCTCATGGAAGGACTCAGGGGGTTGCAGCAAAGAGAATGTGATGGACCCTCGCCTCCCGGCTATTCTGACATAGCCCGAGTCCTCATTTCCATCTGGGAGATGTCTCCTGCTTCCTAATGGGTTTAAAGCCTGAAACTGTGAGGGCAAGCGGTGCAGCCCTGTACCGGACAGGATGGCTCCCTGGGTGATTGGGCATAAGAAAGAATTCCTAAAGCCCTGTGAAACCTGCTTTGCTAAGAGTGCTCTTCCTGAGGTGACAAGTGTCCCAGGAGGAAATGAGCATGTCTCCCAAAGTTTGGCAACCCCCCTTCCTGACAAACACTGGCTCCGATTAAGCCCTCAGATTTCTTTGACATGTTAAACTTGTATTCCGGTGTATTGGAGCCCAATAAAAGCCTAGTGAGGAAGGGGCTCTGGGTCATTCTCCTCTGAGAGTTTGACCCCTCTCCTCCCCAAGCAGTCATGTCTTGGTAGTTTTTATTTTCATCCGTGACAGAGGGATGGGGCTCTGCGGGCAGAGACCCCCACATCTGGCGCCCAGGACAGGGGCCCCCGCATATAGTGAATTGTTTACCATCAAATACAAAAGTTTTTTAAGAGAATAAAATTGACCTCATTTGTTTGTGTGAATGGCTCATAATTATTAAGGTAGACTACTAATGAATTTAAATGAGATAGACAAGTACCAAGAAGAAAGTAAATGAAAATGTTGCCCCAAAACACACATTCAGGAAACTGGAAAGTATATCATTGATATTAACTATCTGTCTAGGACTTTTTTGTCCATGTAAGGATAAACAAATAGGTGTATATGTAGATGCTATCTTCACTGGCTATAAAAATTTGGATTAAACTTGTTTTCTTTAAGAGTCTCTATGTTAACCCATTGTCTGAAATATTTCTGTGGAGAAGCAGAAGGTAAAAAAGACTAGACTTCTAATGACCTTATCCCATGGCAATTTGCTTTTCTTTCTGTATACCTGAAGAGTTAATTAAAAAAAAAATATTTCTTAAATGTTCAACAATATAAAGAGGAAAAATTTTGGTTTGCAATACTCAGGGCCAACATTTTCTGAATTTTTTTAATCTAAAAATTCAGTATTTTTTCATTTCTGGAAATATTTATTATTTTTTAACTTTTGAAAACATAATTTTTCTTCCATTTGTTTAAATCTCTAATACCAGGATACACTTAGCTAATATTATATCTTTTTATTAATTTCCCTGTAATTACTTGTGTTTTTTAAACCTTTACTTGGTGAGGTTTATTTAAAAAACTTCCTATAATAATAACTTAACTTTTAGTTCCTTGATATTGATAATTAATTTTTAAGTTATTTAATGATAATTTTTCCTAAAATTTGTTTCTTGAGGGAATCAATTCTTTATCATCTAATTATATATTTGTATTAACTCATTTCCTCTTCAGAAATAAGTTTTATTAAATTATACTAATTCAAAGCACCTGGAGTGTACTTTTTTCCTTTTTCTTAAGTTTTAACTTTAAAAAGAAAAAAATGTTTTTCTTTTTGTTAAGTTATATTTTCTTCTAGACTGGGCTTTTTTTTTTTCTTACCATATAATGGCATGTCCCTTTCTTCTTTTTAAAATTTTAGTAGTTATTACACTTTAGCAATGTTCCTAATCAGTAGAATATTTCTATATTGACTATGCTATTTCTTTTCATCCTTGTCATGCTTGAGCAGCTATATTTTCTACTTTAGTGTGGGTACAATCTTGACTAATTTTCCACTGCATTTGAAGCCTGTTTTTGCGTTCTGTGAATTTCAGTTTGAAGACAAGTATGGCTTTTATTTTTCCCTCTCCAGAGGGTATGTAGATACACTCATCTGACAGTTAAGCTATTTTTGTGCGTACACATTGAGTTCTAAGGTATGGTTAAACGTGCATCACTGCTCTTGGGGCAGGGCAAGCCCTCTTATCCCACGTGAATGACAGGAGAAGACAGGTAACTATCAATGTGTCTTTTCACTTAGACAAGGGGATGGGGAGGCACTGGATAGAATACTTCCATCTCTTGCAGAGTTTTATGTGTTTCTCCCTCACCACCATTTTCACCACTCCCTAGTAAAACAAGGAGAGGTTTTTTTTTTCTTTTTTACAAAAAGAGGTTCTATTATGTCTCTGCAGTTTTGGGATACTTCTGAAAAGTTTCAAGATTTTTCACTCATCATTTCAGCCAAAGCGAAAGAGTGAGACCTGTAAGCCAAGACTATTGTATCCTTTAGTTCTGCCCCCAAACCTAGGTCCTATTCCTTACCCAATTCTTTTTTAATTTAATTAAAAAAATTTTTAAACATAGCTGATACACAGTATCATATTAGTTTTAGGTGTACCACCCTGTGATTAGACATTTATATAACTTATGAGGTGATCACCCCAATAAATCTCATATCTATCTGACACTATATGTGGTTTTTACAATATTATTGATTATGTTCCCTATACCACCAAAGTTTTGAGGACTTCTCTTCCTAGAACCAGAACTCTGGGCTGAGGGCTCTGGTGTGAGGATGGGACCCCTGCTTCCTCACTGGGGCTCTCTCATTGGAGATATCACTCCAGATTTTTAGTTGTCTCACTTTGGTGAGGGACCAGGTTGTTTCCATGTGTCTGCCTCTCCTACCAGGCTTGATGTGCCTTCTTCATTATATCCTTGCTTGTAGAACTTCTCTCCAGCTAAACCTCAGGTGGCTCTGGATGATGGTCAATGTACTTTAGATATAACGTTGATGTGATTGTTAGAGATTCCGAGTACCGCATTTACCTATGCTGCCATCTTGACCAAAAATCCCCTTGCCCAATTCTTACTTGCTGTTGCTAGAGAATGTCATTCTTTTCTTCTTACTTTCAGGAATTTATTTTGTCGGCATTTTGGGAGGGGCGTCATTCTTGAAATCCTTTTGCGAATTCTTTCATTGAGGATGATATAAGCAAAATAAATATTTTTAGAAAAAGATTAATGACATGCTATGGAGGTAAAAGGATGTATACATTATTAAATATTTATATTAAGAATAATTAAACAAAAATAAAATGCTATAGAATGGCATTCTCATATTAAGAAACCACAGAAGACTTTCAATCGAATTAGTCAGAGAAATTAGTCTCTATGGTAGGATGATTTAGTCATCTTTCCATAATAATATCAATCTCCTTTTTTTTTTGGAGAACAAGCTACAAACAATCATATATAGAATGAACAAAAAAAAATAAAGTTACATAACAAAATTCCTGAACAAAGGCAGAATATGTTCATTTAATTTCCTAGCTATTATAGCACTGTGAGCATGTGGGGTACTGAACTAGCAAGCGAGATGTAAGAAACACTATGTTTGTGAGTTAGATCTATATAAGGGCTGCAAAGAATAACTGTAAGAATGAAGAGCTATTATAAGGTTAATACATTTTTCATTTCTAATGCATTCTATGTCATCAAATTACATTACAAATGGAGAAATCTTTTTTATTTATTTTATTTTTTATTGTTGTTCAAGTACAGTTGTCTCCATTTTTCACCCCACCATGTCCCTCTGCCCCACCCATCCCCACCTCCCACCCTTAAACATACCCCCTTCGTCCATGTGTTCTTTATATGTTCTTTGGTGGACCCTTCTCTATATTCCCCTATTATCTCTCTCCTACTCTTCTGGTTACTTTCAGTTTGTTCTTTATTTCAATGTCTCTGGTTATATTTTGCTTTCTTGTTTGTTTTGTTGATTAGGTTATGCTTATAGGTGAGGTCATATGGTATTTGTCTTTTACCTCCTGGCTTACTTCATTTAGCATAATACTCTCCAGTTCCATTCATGCTGTCATAAAAGGAAGGAGTTCTTTCTTTCTTTCTGCTGCATAGTATTCCATTGGGTAAATGTACCATAGTTTTTATCCACTCATTTACTAATGGGCACTTAGGCTGTTTCAGCACTTGGTTATTGTAAATTGTGCTGCTCTGAACATTGGGGTGCATAGGTTCTTTTGAATTGGTGTTTCAGGATTCTTAGGGTATAGTCCCAGCAGTGGATCTTCTATTACACTATGGTGATAAGTTTAATGTGTTCAACCAAAGACCTTTGAGCCACAAGGCAGATAATTCAGATGCTATTAATAGTTGTTTTCATTTTGCAAATGGCCAATGACATTTTCATCAACAGTTTAGCCAACATACATTCAGATTATATATATATAGAGAGAGAGAGATAGACATGGATGATATAAATGTAGATATACATATACACTAAATTACTTATATGTTAATCAGAAGTTCCTAGTGTTCTTTTTGGGTTTGGTTTTGATTTTGGTTAGTTCATATCATTTCATTTCCCCAAGTAATATGTATTTTCTACTAACATGTTCTTATATGGGTAGAAATATTTTATGTTCACTCATTAAAATATTATTATACTAGAAATACTGGCACTCCATTTTTTCCCTTTTTTATTAAATTTATTGGAGTGACAGTGGTTAATAAAATCATACAGGTTTCAAGTGTATAATTCTGCACACTGCATTGTGCACTCACCACCCAAAGGCGAGTCTCTGCCATGATGTATCCCCTCTTCACCCTCTTCCACCTCCCCCATCCCCTTTTCCCTCTGGCAATTGGCATACTGTTATACGTATGTGTCTTTTTTTTTTTTTTTTTTGCTTAATCCCTTCACCTTTTTCACGTTGCTCCCCCTCATCCTCCCTTCCATCTGACAGCTGTCAGTCTGTTTTATGTATTTGTGAGTCTTTTTCCATTTTGTTTGCTCATTTATTTTATTCATAAGGTTCCCTATATATAACTGAGATCATATGGTATTTGTCTTTCTCTGATTGGCTTATTCCACTTAGCATAATATTCTCCAAGTCCATCCATGCTGTTGCAAAAGGTAAATTTTCTTCCTTTCTTATGGCTGAGTAGTATTCCATAGTGTAAATGTACCACAGCTTTTAAAAAATTATTTATTGATTTTAGAAAGAAAGTAAAGGAGGGAGAAACATTGACTCATTGTCCCACTTATTTACGTATTCATTGGTTGACTCTTGTATGTGTCTTGACCAAGGAATTAATGCACAGCCTTGATGTATCATCTAACAAACCCAGCTACTTGGCCAGGTCACACAGCCTTTTTCCCCCCTGCTCATCTACTGATGGGCACTTGGGCTGCTTTCAAATCCTGGCTATTATAAATAATGCTACAATGAATATAGGATTGCATATATTCTTTCAAATTAGTGTTTGGGGTTGTTTCAGATATATTCCCAGAAATGGAATTTCTGGGTCCAAATCTTTTTAAACTAGAAAAATTGAGTGTGATGTGAAATAACATTTAAAATTTCAAAATGTTTTGCATATTGATTAATACATGCCAGAAAAACAGAATTGTTTTGGCTGAAAAAGTAAAATCATAGATATTTTGGACATTCCCCAAAATAAATGACTTACTGCCTTTATCATGGGCAGAATAAAATATGATCACATTTGCTTTGGAAACGAGAATCTTCTCACTTGAGGAATTGTAATTTTTTTAAACCATAGCTGTTTTTTTCATCACTTCTAAAATCTTAATCATTACATTTTTCACCAACTGTTTCTGAAACTGTACCCAAAGGATTCTATATATAGTAAACGGTTCCCCTGTTCACAATGGCACCAGTTGATTATGATGTAATATCACTTCCTTTTCTTAGTGCCATACTTTTGTTATAGTTGTTTTAATAGTAGTTGGTCCTTGGCATTAGTTTTGCGAAATAGTGTAGTTTTAATGATTTTGTTGGGTTGATTTGGTTCGGATTTTCTTATTTTGTCACCAAGCCATTCACTCTATTATACTTTTTGAAAAAGGAAAATAAAAATCAACAAAAACAATATTTAATATATAAACATTTCCTGCATTAGTCTCTTTAAGGAGGTTAAATTTACATATAGTAAAATGCGTTGATTTTAGATGTTCTATCAGTTTCAATGAATATATTCATTCTTATAACTAACTCTCAGTCAAAACACATGACCAATGAAAGTTGTTTCATGCTATCTTCCAGTTGTTGATATCTCCCATGCGCATGCAGCCACTGTTCTGATTTTAATTTCTAAATTAGTTTTACTTATTTTTAAGTTTCATATAAATGGAATCACAGAGAATATATTCTATTCAAACCAGCTCCTCTACTCAACGTAATACTCACCCTTGTTGTTGTGTATATCAGTAATTTGTTCTTTATTTACTGCTAAGTATTTTCCTACTTATGAACATTTGATTTTTTCCAATTTTAGCTTGTAGGAAATTAGAATCCACCACCCCAAAATACACCATTTTGGCATTAGCATTCTATTTGAGCTGGAAGCAAATCAGAATCAATAACTATATAATAAAGCCTTTCCAGAACTTCCCTTATTTCACCAAAAGCAGAAAACTTCTGAGAAATAAAGGCTGTTATAAAACCCCTTTCCTGAGGAAGTTTTATGGCCATAAAGACAGAAAATTAGTTTCCTCTGAGATGGACTTGCACCAGCAAACCTTACTCTAGTAGTTCACTTCACAGTCTAGAACCCTTTGCAGTCTAAAATCCTTCCATTGTCTTGTCACTTCTCTGCTGCTTTTATTAAGATGGTAAGTAAGTCCCAAGTTCTAACCTCCCCTCTGAGTTACTCATCACTGAGATTTCTCTCATGTGCTGTGTGCTACATGTGAAAAAAACTCTATTTGTTCTTATTAATCTGTCTCTAGTCAGTCTAATTTCCAGGGCCTCAGCCAGTGACCCTAAGAGGAAAAGGGAAAAAGTAAAGTTTTCTCTCCCTTACAGCCTATTTGGTTCAAAATTGCTATACACATTTTTCAACAGGCCTTTTAGGCACATATGTATTCCTTTCCCCTAGGTAAGTACAAAAATGTGACTCACAGTCTAGGTGTATTGAGAAACTTTCAACAAGTTATCCAAAGTGGTTGGTCTATTTTATGCTCCCACCAGCAGTACAGAAGATTCCCAGTTGTTCATCAGGAACATTTATAGTCATCGGCCTTTTGAATTTGGGCCATTCTAATTGGTACGAGGAGATATCTCATAGTGGGGACTAAATTGCAATTCCTTGGTAACTATTGTATTGAAGACATTTTCATGAACTTGTTACAATCTGTATACTTTCTTGTGCAAATTTTCTTATGGATATTATTTGTTTTTTTTTAAATTTATCATTGAATAGACAAATTATTTTTATATTCTGGTTACAAATCCTTAAAATATACATATAGTGCTGGCAGTGTGTCTCAGTTGGTTGAAGCATTGTCCCGTAAACAGAAATGTCACAGGTTCGATACCCATTTGGGACAAATACATAGATTGCTGGTTCAGTCCTGGTTGGGGTATGTACAAGAGGCAACTGATTGATGTTTTTCTCTCGTATCAGTGTTTGTATCCCTTGCCCTCTCCATTATCTCTAGAAATCAATAAGCATGCCCTCTGGTGAGGGGAAAAATATAGATATATATGTAAATAATGTTTCTCCAATCTGTGTCTTGCCTTTTCAATGTTTTAAGAGTATTTAAGGTTACATTTTCCCTTAGGAACATTATAGTTTTTGCTTTACATTTAGATAACCAGTTGTTCTGTACTAGTTAAAACTCTTTTCCTTGAATAGTTGAATTACATTGGTCTCATGCCTATGCATAAAATCTTTGTTCTGTTCCATTAATCATTTTGTCTATTCATAAATCTATACTATACTGGCCTGCTTATTGTTACTTTATACTTAGATTTAAAGTTTCGGCAGTTAATATCTTCTTACTTTTTAAAAAATTTATGTTGGCTATTCAAGGTACTTTGCATTTTTATATAAATTTTAGAAACAACTTCCACAATCATGTTGTGATACGGACACCAGCTAGCACTGTCTGCATCATTACGGATGAAATAAAACATACACACGGACTACCGAGTCCGGTGGAGGAAAAAGGAAGACAGCGTGACTTTTCTCTCAAGGGGAGCAAAAGCTGCAGCCTCCTCCATGACAGGCCTGTATTCTATATCTCCTCACATTACAGGATGGTCCTCACTCACTATCCCATTACAACAAAAGGAGCCAATGCCCCAATCACATCACAGAAGAAGGATATTAGCAAATGAAAAGGCAAAAGTGGTTGAGGGGTTACACTGGTCCCTGCAAGGTTTAGCATTTGCAGGGTGAGGGAGTTTTAGCAAGAAGCAAGTCTCAAAAGCAGCCTAGGTATATTGCAAATCTGATTACCCACGAGAGAACCTATCTGTCGCCGTGGGTCCTGTGCATCTCCGAGTGGGAGCTGGGCCCACGCCACACAGAAGGGTCTGCCACATCTCCTCCCTTTTGTTTTAATAGAACCACTATGATCCCACAAAGCTTGCTGTTTGCTGGTCTCCCACACAACCCTGGGAAAATAATTTGCAAATACATACAAATACATAGAACATTATTATAATCAGTAAGCAACCAGTGATTCCAAAGACCCACATTCTCAGATTAAGTCCAATCAGTCATTGTCAGGCAGTAATGGTCAAATAGATAACATTCAAAGAACTCTGAGGGCCTGTTTTGAGTCAGGGTCAAATAGATAAAGGGCCATAGAATTTTGGGGAAACAAACTTATTTCAGGCTTAGACTCTTATCATTTAAATTGAGGGTTTCAGCAAAGTAGATTTCATAGGATTTTATGCTTTCTTTCTTAGGCCTGATTGCCCAGGGGTACCTGCCCTTTCCAGCACAGGGCTGCACTTACCTCTGGCATTGTTTCAGGCTTACATGGAGACTTGCAGACAGAATGAGGATTCAGGCTATGTCCGGATAGCTGAGGGGTGAGGGTCCATCACCCTCTTTTTGCTGTGGTCCCCCTAGTCCTTCCTTGAGGGCCATCCACGTGGTCATGCCTATCTTAGGCGACCCCTCCCTTGAGAGAATCTTACCTGTCACTGATTAACTGACCAGGCATTGGAGGCTAGATATGGAGGCTAGATAGGAGCTACGCTCCTGCCAGGAAGATAAGCTCTGTCTCTTTAGTGGCTCAGGTCCTCTTGGCAGAACAGACCCAGATGAAATGGGGGTCCCTTGGGCTCTTACTCAGCCCAGCCATGGGGGGGTTACAGCCTCTGAGACTAGGCGAGGCAGTTCCCAACATCTAATCTCCACACTTTTTTGTTTGTAAATGCTATTGTAGCTGTAAAACCTGTGAAACCTACTATTTGCTGTTCCTGAATGCAATCTTAAGAGAACAATCTTTATATATATCATAAAGCACAAATAAGGATTAAGACAAAGGGGGATCCAAGGGCTGCTAGGACCCAAACTTGTAAGTTCAGTGCATTGAAACAGTTTTTAGGGTTCAATCATTTATTTATGGAAGTACTTCATAGAACTTTAAACTCTACATTATTGTTTACAAACATTTTATGGAAGAAATATCCTGAACTGATGTGGACACCGGCTAGCAGTGTCCGCATCATTACAGATGAAATAAAACATACACATGGACTACCGAGTCCAGTGGAGGAAAAAGGACGACAGCGTGAGTTTTCTCTCCAGGGGAGCAAGAGCCGCAGCCTCCTCCATGACAGGCCTTTATTCTATATCTCCTCACATTACAAGATAGTTCTCACTCACTATCCTCAGTTACAACAAAAGGAGCCAATGTCCCTAATCACATCACAGAAGAAGGATATTAGCAAATGAAAAGGCAAAAGTGGTTGAGCCTGTTACACTGGTCCCTGCAAGGTTTGCAGGGTGAGGGAGTTTTAGGGAAGAATAAGCCTCAAAAGCAGCCTAGGTATATTGCAAGTCTGAGTACCCACGAGAGAACCTATCTGTGGGCGTGGGTCCTGTGCATCCCCGAGTGGGAGTTGGGCCCATGCCACGCAGAAGGGTCTGCCACAATGTTAGGTTTTTGACTCGAATATATTTGAACCTACAGATCAGTTTTGCAATAAACAGATCTTCACAAAATTGTCCTTAATTCATAATGTATATTTATCTGTTTGTTAGATCTTTAATTTTACTCAGTATTCTTTTGTAGTTTTTATTGCATAGCTTTTGTAGATCTTATAATAATTTTATCTCCAAGTATGTTATGTTTGTGATGGTATGTTCTTCTATTTCATATTCTAATTATTACTTTTCAAATATCTTTTTTAAAATTATTTATTTATTTTTAGGGAGAGGGGAAGAGAGGGAGAAAGAGAGGGAGAGAAACATTGATGTGAGAGAGAAATGTCTATTGTTTGTGTCTCCTACATGCCCTGACTGGGAATGGAACTTGCAGCCCAGGTGTGTCTCCTGACCAAGAATCAAGCCAGTAACTTTTGCTTTGTGGGCCAATGCCCAACTTACTGAGCCACATTGGCCAGGCCTCATTTTCTAATCATTTGATGCCAGAATACAGCCATACAAATGACTTTGATATTTTGACTGTGTATATTATGATATTAATAAATATCAGTTTTAGTATTATTTTAGCATACTTACGATATTTCACATAAGCAATCATGTCTGTGAATAAAATTTATTTTATGTCTCCCTTTCTTTTCTTTTTACTTAATTTTTATTGTTGTTCAAGTACAGTCATCTCCATTTTCCCTTTTCCAATATGCATTTTTTTTTGTAAATTTGTATTATTTTCATCTGCTACTTGTGACCTCTAGTAGAATGATAACTATATATAGTGAAAGAGGACACATTTACCTTTTTTCCAATCTTGGGGAAAAGCATTCAATAATTCATTATTGTATGATATCAGCTGTGTATTTTTGTATGTTCCTTATCAGGCTGAAGAAGTAGTCTTCTAAGTCTTGTTTGGGTATATCATGAAAATGTAAAATTCTGTCAGATGGTTATATATTTTGTTATGTTGATATGATTGTTCTCTGTAATTCTAATCATTGGTGGACAATATTGATCCATTTCAAGTGTTAAACCAATCTTGCTTCTTCTGATAAATTTTACTTTATGATAATGTTTTGTTTTGTTTTTTTGTAAGATCTTTTGAAGCATGTTAACTTTTCTTAGAATGCAAGTTCCTGGTCTCAGACTTCTAAATTTAAAAAAAAAAAATTTAACTGTGTTTTCCAGTCTGGTTCCAGGGAACAAATAACTTTGCTTAGTACATCAGAGAGAGCACTGTTCACCACATCCCATCTGCTCCCCTTGTTATTGGACAGAAACTGGACGGAGCACTTCTGCCTCAGGCCGCCTTATAGGGTGCGGGTTCTTGACTTTGTGTAGGAGAGATTTTACAACAGGAGTCCATGTGATTTTGAAAGTACATTTAATAAGGCTGGAGACAGTGAGACAAAGGAAGAAATTAGAGTAGAAAAAGTAACAGGAGAGAGCCTACTAGGGGCATCCAAAGTTTTCGCATCTCTGGGCCACACTGGAAGAATTGTCTTGGACCACACATTAAATATACAAACGCTAACGAAAACAAAAATGTCTCATAATGTTTTAAGTAAATTTATGATTTTGTACTGGGCCACATTCATAGCTGTCCTGAGCCACATGTGGCCCGCAGGCCATGGGTTTGTTTAATACCAGTCAGAGAAGCATACTGAATAATTATCAACAGCAGCAATGTATGAGATCAAAAGTGTAACAATGCAAATAAAAGGGCCATCCCTCAGTACCCCTGGGGATTGGTTCTAGGACACGCCTTCAGAAAACAAATCTGTGGATGCTCAAGTTCTTTATATAAAATGACATGCATAGTACTTACAAATAACCTATGCATATCCCCTCTGTCCTGAATACTTTAAATTGTCTCTAGCCTACTTATAATACCTAATGTAATGTAAATACTGGGTAAGTAGTTGTTACATTGTGTTACTAGGAAATAATAATTCCCTAAGACAAGAAAAAAGACTGTGCATATTCAGTGCCGTGACAGCCATCATAGGTCTAACGAAGTAGTGCGCATCAGCAATGGTGTAACATTTTTTTCCCTGCAGTTTGTTGATCTACAGGGTGGAACCTGCAGATATGAAGAGAAATTATTAAGGAAAAGAAACAGTCAAGGAAATTGTTTCTATAAAGCCACTGAAAATAAATTATTTTATATTTTTATTCAACATATATTTACTGACTACTAACTATATTCTAGATCGTTCTATAAACAAAATAGTTAAGTCCCTGTTCTCACTTATGAAGTACTTAGTGATGTAAATATTAATACAACTGCATTTAAATGGAGCTCAGTAGTCATGTGTAGGAATTATATGAATAAAAAATTCACTCGCTTTATCTTCACTGTATTCTCCTCATCATATTTTGAAACCTTTAACCATTTTATTCCTCTTCTATAAGTAAGACCCAACGAACTTGCCAAAAGACAAAGAGCCAAAGGAAGAAGGAAGACAACAATGGTTAGCACTACTCCACTGTGTAATCAGTTCTTTGAAAATACAAAATCAATTGTAAATTGAAAACCTGAATTAAAACGACTTTCTAGAAACAATCTCTCAAGCCATTTGCCAAAGAGTTCAAAATTCAAGTGTAAACTTTCACAGACTTTTTTCTTCTGTGGTGACCTTTATGTGAATTAAAATACCCCACCTGACATCTGGGGAGAAGATAGATACTTCTGGTTAATAACTAACTTGGCTTGACTCTGGTTTCAGTTCTAGTGCTAATCTATTAATAGAGAAAGATAGGCAACAATTCCAGAAAAGAAAATGCAAAATGTAAGGATGACAGGTTATTTTTATTCATGCATTTTATCATTAATATAGTTAAAAGGTAAAGAAGGTCACCTGGACCTGCCAAAATACTATAAAAAGAAAAAGGCTGAAAATGTGGCAAAGATCGCTAATGCTATGCATATATACTCTTCCCTCCATTTTTCAAGTTATAGACACTGCTTCTGCTTTTGTTAACTGACTTAGTGAAAACACTTTGTATATGTAGGGAATCTGTACTGTGCCTATTTGTGAGCGTTCGCACTCACTAATTCATGAACTATTTATCTTGGTTTTATACTCCTACAACATGATTGCTGTTTAAATATAATACTACGAATGAAGTTTGCCAGCCAATTTTATGGCAGATGTTATTTACTCCCAGAACAACTGTAAAAAGACCAAAGCAGTACACCAAACAAATCAAAATGTACTGTACTGAGTTGCATTTCACAGGCAGCACCCTCTACCATCCAGCCACAGGCTTTGCATTATGATAATGATGAAAAGGGCAGTGTCCTTGAGTGTAATGGTCTGTCAGAAATTTGCTTGTCAAAGTCAGTAGGATTAAAACAGATGCAACTGATGATATTCTACCTGGAGAGGAAATAGGGAACTTTCAGTAAACATTCATAAAGTCCCTCAAATTTGCTAAATGTTATGTATTAGAGTATCTGCCAAGCTATTCCATAATAGCAGAAGGGGAAGAGAAAATACCCATTTCTTTTATTTATTGACTGAACTGTAGTTGATGAAACGTATTTTTTTCCCACCAAATTTACGATGCTATAATGATGAAGAGAAAAGTGAAGAGAATGCCTTGAGCTCAATGGTTACCATAACTTAAATCTAGGAAACATGTTACAATAAACTTGCTCTGTGTGTTGTTTAAACTTTTCTAAGCTTGTGGGAGCATTTTATTATGCTTTAACACTTGCTTCAAACAAAACCTGCCAGGGAGCTCTGCTGTGGCGCCTTTTTATGTAGTGTGCTGGTACAATGCCAAGGTTTTTAATAAGGAGAGAAAATAAGAACTCTTAAAAGTTTAAAGCCCAATAATCCAGGAACTAAAATCTGATTAAGTACAAAATAAACTTTCTACAATTAAATGATTCAGTGGCAGATAAAATGGAAGCAGAGCCCGAGAAGTAACTCTTACCAATTTAATTTTGCATGTTCCCACAAATTGGGATGATGTCTCTGTGCTTAGCACAGAAATATTGAGGCAAAAAAATGGATCCTCATCTTTTTCAGCCAGAACTACCCTGTCATGAGAAAGATCAACTACTTGCTTTTCTATTGAGGCTAATGTGAAGAGGTTTTTCTGTATGATCCCTCCCTCTCCATAGCTTATTTCTATAGAGGATCCTGGTTTTATGAAGGAGAAATAATTTATACAGCAATCGTGTATTTCCATAAATCCAATCTATTACATCTCTAGTTTCTGTTCAGTTTGCCTAACTGAGAGCAAAATGAAAACCCTGATTAACCAGGAGAAATGGGCTATGCAGGGCTTTATTTTTTTTAATTTTTATTTATTTATTTTTGGTACTTCTTGCAGTAGGACCCTCATTCTGAGACGCAAGCATCTGCAGATTTAGAAAAACAGTCTGTCAAGAAAATGGAGCAGCAAATAAACAGTCGAGCTGAGGGAAGCTAGCATATTTTTAAGCCTCTATTTTTACATTCCAAAGCAGAATGATAAGAATTTACTTAAGCCAAACTCTTATCATGGCTTCCTTTTTTCCTTTTTTCTCACATGTCTCTTATACTATTATTTTATGACAAAGACATAAATTGCTAACTACTTATTCTAGAACCTGAAATTATTCTTGGATTATGATATAAAGAAGTTACTTTGCTAATTTTACTGAAATATGAGGTGCTACTTGAGTGAATACTAATAAATTTATTATGTTCTTGATAATATTGATGCATAAAACTGGCATTTATAAATCATGTTCTTGACAAAAGAAATCACACTTTCATAAGAATTTGACATAGGCCACTGAGTTTACTAATTTTAAATTTTAAATTTCTCTGAATTTACTATTCAACCTAAGTCTCATCCTACCAGGTGGTGGGTTTGTGTGTGTGTGTGTGAATTTCAATTCACGTAAATATAAAATTATTCATAGCTGGCGTCTCCTTTTCTTTTTTATTCTTTTCCCATTCCCATAGGGTTGCATAAACAATAATAAATACACACAAATAGGTTATATATTATATCCATGGACTCTAACATAAGGCAACCAATATAAAGTAGCTATTTGAACTTGGAGATAAATGATAATAGCATTAATATCTGTAATCAATTTGTTTCAGATCCTCTGCCATTCAGTGTTAATGTACCATTGACTCAATTAACATTGGACACAAAATATGATCCAAGGTATTACCATGTACTGGGGATGACAAAACATAATCCCAAGTCCTACCACTGGAGATTTCACAGCTAGAAAATGTCAATATTCAGATACAGTCTAAGTACTGAGACCAACAGTTTGTATCAACCTATTTGCATCTTCCTTTGAGCAGAAATATCACTCAAATTTGAAAAATTAATTTCATTACTGAGTACTTTAAGATAATATTTTGCATTAAAACAAGTATGATATGTTTAAGAGAAAGAAAAATGTCCTACTGAAGTAGAATTTCTAGAAGTGGTAAAAAAAGCATCATTTTTTTTAAGATCTGCCTATTTTGATGCATAATCTAGTGCAGAATATAACATTCAAATAAACATTTATGATAAAGCACAAGACTAATGGTGACATTTCTCAGCCAGTAGAAATAACTCATTTAAGATGTCTGAGAAGTTGACTATTGAATGTTTCCAAACACATATATCAGCCCCTGTGTGATCTACTTAAAAGAATTTCTCAAGACAGAATACTGAAGACAGTTGTAAAGTTAGAAGAGTCCAGGCTTTGACATGAAACAGACCCAGGATTAAATGTTTTCTCTCTTTTACTGTTCCTATGGCCTTACTTAGAGTATTAGACTTTCTGAGCCTCACTTTATTTATCTTTAAAGTAGTTGTAATGAGGATTGAATAATATAATATTAAGTGGTCTGAAAGTTACTCTAAAATAGTTCAAGATATATAGTGCGATAAAACTGTTTCTGTATTAATTTTTACATATTTTATGGGGAGTTAGATATTCTAACCAGGAAAGCATATTCCCTGGAAGGTTAGCTCAATGGTTACCACTGCATTTAATTAAAGATTTCTGAAAGATTTTTTCACTCAGAAAAAGTAACTTTGTGATGAGTTTGTGATGAAGTCTCTCCTTCTTTTCTTCTTTTATGTCTGCCTGCAAATTTCCATTGGTCAGCTGTGTTGGGCAAAGATATTAAAGGAAACAGAAGTAAAATTTCTGATTCTGACTTTCGGTGAGAATACAAATTCTTTGGAGATCACAGAACACCAAAATCAGCTGCACATGAAATCATTGGACACTTATTATTCAATATGGTTGGGATGAAAACACTGTAAATAGAATATAAGGGCTCCTATTTAATTTCACAGTACTGAGCACTCAGATACTAGTTTGTAATAGATCATGGATTAGGTTGCAATTTAATTCCCAGAGTTTACAATAATTAACTCTTTCTCATAATGGGCATTGTCATAAAAAAACAAACACCTTTGCTTAATTGTTTCCCAAGTTTTGTTTGAATAAAATGACCATGTGTTTTAGAAATTTTGTCATGTTGTTACTATTAACTATATTAAACATTCACAGAATAATAGACATAGACAATAGACATAAAATTTTTGTATTTTACTCTTGGAGTATAGCTATTTATAAGAACAACTTATGTGAGTTCTGATGGATATGCATAGTACAAATTTATCTAAGATAAATAATCAAGTGGTAGAAACAAAACCAAACACTCAAAGTATCAGGTACTAAGTTTGTTTCCATTATAATGGTAATTTCATAATAGCCAGAGTTATTTCAATGAGTCATCAAAAGAAGCAAAATATCCTTTTGTGTTTATTTAATATGGATATTTAAAGAATAAAAAATATGAGTTGCAAATGTAGATTAAATCACTTTTATGTATTAATTATTTTTCTCAAAATTCTCACCCACCAGCAATAGATGGGGTCCCTCAGGAGAGAGAAAAGTAAAACAAAGGCACACCTCTTAAATTTTACCTTCTTTTACTTCCAAATGTCTTTCTGACACCTATATTTGAAATCCCAGGCAATCTCTTACTCAGCAGGTCCCCAAAGAAATCCACTATCTTAATCTTGCACCCCAGAAATTAGAATTCATCTGAGACTTTTATTCACATTCTTTAACTCGATCTCTATTGAGTCAGTCTCTAGGTTCTGTCGATTCAGCACTTCTGGAATCATTATTCTCTACCTCACCCCACCTTGCCATAACTCTTCCAGACACTGATAACTTCTTGAATGGATTATTGTAACAGTTCCCTAATTTATCTCTCTGCCTCAGTTTTGCCATCCATACTCAATTTCTTAAACTGTCTCCATAACTGTTCTTATTTACTAATAGCAAAGAGAAATGTGTATGGCAGTCACCTCCTAAACTGAATGATGAAAGGTAGCATCAACAGCAGTGGAATTACCTCATAATGCTATGCAGTAAAAGACAGATCACCTGGTAGTTTTCTTGCCAAACATATATACTTAAAACCTAATTATGAGGAAATAATTTTTCAAAGTTCAGAATGTGAAACCTTCTATAAGAAAACTAGTTCTTTTCTTCCCCTCAAAATTCAGTATTAGAAAAACTTCAAATCACTATACTGCATGCACTTCAGGCTGTTTACCAAGGAAAAGGGGCTTACTGTTTTTGTTCCTTACTCTGCAAACTACTGAATATGATTTTTTGGTGTGTGCAAAACAGATTGGGTTAAAAATCTTCAGATACATGCTGGGTGTTTGGCGTGCAATCCTCGTTGTTTGGAAGAAATGCATCACTGGTAGTTTCTCATGGGCAGAATGCACTGCAAACATTACCCACAATGAATGTCTGTCACAGGGGGAACTGGGTAGGAGCATCTGTTACAGTCTTTTATGACAGATCAGAATATAGGTGACATTGCCAGCAAGGCTTTTTCTCCATTATAAAACAACAATCTTCAGTAGAATTGGAATTACTAAAAGCAAGAAAACAGTTTGCTTTATGAAAGATGCTACCTTTTCTGCAGCCAAGAAATCACCAATCTGATGTTAAGTTTCTGCTATCCATCTTTCTTCAGCTGCACAGGTGGCAACTGTTCCATGTTCCAGTTCAGCTCCCCAAGGTTACAGCTGTGAACTTGGGTAATGGCTGTTTTTATTCTCTGCTGGCCTTGGAAGTCTTCAGGGTAAAGCTCTTCTTTTTTCTTGCTGCTCATTGAAAATCCCTTTTGGAGCAGATGTGCCTCTTCCCATCTTCTGAAGTTTCTGTGTTTTGGATTAAATTGAGGAATTTTTTGTTGGTTGGTTTGTTCGTGGCTTTATTTTAAAATTGCTGGTGACATAGCCAATTTTGAAGTTAGTTTCTGTATATCCAATGCCTCTTCTCTGATCCCTAAGAAAAAAAGCATTCATACTAATCCTGATGTCAAGTAGCTTATGACTTGAGCATCATAAACCACTGTTGTTTATGTAGTCATGTTTACTATTGCTGCACCAGCCTGGGTTTTAAAATTTGGATCACGGAGATCTTAAATACTCTTATTTTTCACTATTTTGTATATTTTCCTGTTACATATTTCAGGGCCTCCAACCCCTGAAAGCAAGCTGCCTTCTCTAATCCAAACATTTCTGGGAATTGTTAAGTGTGGCCTCGTAGTTGCTCACAGTTAAGTCCTGTTATTATACAGCAGGTATAATTTCTTTTCTTTCTAGTGTTGACCTCCTTCAGGAGCATCAGATATGCTTATCTTCAGCACAACTGCCATGTCTCTGATGTCTAGAATCCCCACAGGTCTCAAAGAAATACCAGTATGTTTTCTGGAGTCTCAATGCGGCAAAATCAAACTGTCTACATAAACAGTATCTCCCTCATTTTTTCTGGAATTTCTATCAGCAATTACTAACCAATCACTACTGCTTTAAGAGTAGCACTGTGTGCCCTGGTGGGTGTGACTCAGTTGGTTGGAGTGCTGTCCAGTAAACCAAAATGTCATGGGTTCGATTCAGGTCAGGACACACGCCTGGGTTGCAGTTCAGTCCCAGTCGGTCGGTTGGTGTGCGGTGCCAGAGGAAAGTAATCAATGTTTCTCTCCCCCTCTCTCTCTCTCCCTACCCCTCTCTCTAAAATCCATGCATGTCC